>OX352738.1:10010000-20010000 GCA_947095525.1 Trisateles emortualis | reverse complement strand
ACTCAGAACAACACTTTGTGGGTCACACAAAGTTTTTTCCTGTGTGGGAATCGAACCCACAACCTCGTGCACAGCAAGCGCATACTGCGGTCACTGGACCATGAAGGCAGTCGAGCAAGAGGATTTGGCAAAGTATAGTCAAGATTTTGTGACGGCATAAGTTGCGTTGTGGTTTAAGTAGTCTCTTCTATATATTCTACCACACCGACTATTGTAAGTTCGATCTCCTCGGATACCCGGGTAAATATTAATGTGATCCACAAGGTAATTAATTTGTCGTGTACTTTGTCAGCGTAAATTATAACAGGACTCCCATACCTTATAGAGAATCATTGAAGGACACAAACTACACCCTGATTCAGCACAACCATTTATGTAACATACTTTTTTTTAGATTGGCTGAGAATCGAACCCACAACACGCTGCACAGTATTAAATAATGAATTGACTGCTACAATCTGACCAAAACTGACTGATTTAGCGAGAGATTACTGTCTGACCCTCTAGACAAGTGGCATAAACGGTAGTCTAATCGAAAAGTAAAAAAAAAACAAATGAATGAAGTCAACGATATAATGTCGTAAACTTACGTCAAATCCTATACATTTGCATTTTTGACTTTTTGATTCGACTATTGCTTATGCCACTTGTCTAGAGGGGCTGATTCCAATAAGATATTTACCTGAGCATCGGAATAGTTGTGCGCGAGGTTTTTAATATTTCTCCTTAGGCCCGCCACGTTTACTTGCATATCGTCCCGACCACGGGGCATCTGGAAACATACCACCCGATACATATATACATATATATCATTTGATATAATACAACAAACATACGGACAATATTAACATACGCAACTGAGTTAATAATATGATGCCAAATGAGAGTTAATTCACTTAAATATTAATGATTAAGTGCATATGCAATGCTGACAACGTTCGTGAGTCCTTTTTAGATGACAATGATGACAAACAGACATGTTATGTCCTTTAGGGACAATCCCACCCACATGCCCACCGCTGTGACTCCTGTAACCCAGGATTAATAGCGGAGTAAGTTGTGTTCCTGTGTGTGAGTAATAATAATAAGAAAGCACTCATTTAGAGATGCGTTTTGATACAAAAGTTTTCCTATCATAGGGATACTCCATATTAAAACCCAGGTATAAAAAATGGGTCGGCAACATGCAGGTGATACCTCTGGTATGCGTCCATAGACTACGGTTAGTGCTTGACTTTAGGCGAGCCGAATGCTTGTTTGTCACTTAAGTAGTATACAAAAAAACAAATAATAGGCGTATGTACACCTTTGCCTACCCTTTGATTAAAGAAAAGTTGAATACGGTACCCCATTTTTCCCCTTAATGATTTATCCTTGTCTAGTGTGGCCACCTATATATTTCTTTATGGTTATTTAAAATGTGTATGTACAGTATATAAGGGGCCAATGTCTTCTAATAAACTAAATAAATGTCACACAGATAAGGACAACGTTGTATTATAAATGTTTCAAACAGATTACCTGTCTATCTCTACATCTGGTGATACACGTACCTTGTTATCGTTCATATTACAATCATATAATCTGTCTACTAATGTAAGTAAGTATACTTTCGTAATATATAAGACAGATACATTTAAGGCAAAATGAATAACAACCTAACAAATTCATCTTCTTTATATATAAAAATAAATCCCTATTTCCCTTTGTCAGGGCATCATGCGTGAACGGCTGGAACGATTTCAGTAATTCTTTTTTTGTTGTGTTTGTTATTGTCAGGAGAAGTTTACTCGTTGTCTAAGGCACATGCTATTATTATCCAAGAGATATATGTATTAATATTTACACTACCTAGTAGAAAAATGCGGCCATTTTTTTTATATTTGCTAAAATAAATACCCATGTACATACATGCTTGGTATTTGGTTGATTATTCACCTGTAGAGAGGATTCAAGGCAACACATTGAGCATACCTATCCCAATTACCGTGATGCATTTTTAAAGAGGTTAACATATTTATATTTCATCATCAGTCTATCGTAGTCCACTGCTGGACATGTGCACGCCACCTAACACGATTCTCGGCTTCATATATTTATGTTTACATACCTCGAATATCAAAATCCTGTATGAATATCATAAAACACTAAACAACAACGACACAATATTTTAAATAAATATTCTCTATAACGTTTATTTTATAATAAAGAATGCAAGTATGGAGACGAGTGTACGGTCAGCAGGAAAACTAAGTACTGTATAATTTCAAGGAAAACTTCAATTTGTTCGCGATGAGCGGAATTGAGGAATCACTGTTGTGGGAATTTACAAATACATACGTAGAAGGTAACAAGCCCTACTTACTTTGTTTGATATAGGATGGGCAGTGGCTGAGCTGTGTCCTTGGTATCGCTGATGTCCATGAACGGAGGTTACCAGTTACCATAAGGATGGATCACCCGCCAATATTAAAAAAGCAATATATAATCGCAAGGCGTCCAAATAATAGAAACGAATTATTATATCGTATTTTTTAGTTAGTATCTTATTAGGTGGCAAATAAACAGCGTGGGCAGGCCTCCAACAAGGTGGATCGGTGACTTGGTAAAGGTCGCGTGTAGCCGATGGATAAGGTCAGCTCAGGAAATCTTTGGTGGAGACCTATGTCCACCAGTGGACGTCTTTTGACTGAGATGCAAGCAAACGGACCTCCTCATGATAAGCAGTTGCCGTAACCTATAGACGTTTGCAGGACCTGGAGCATCATTTAGCATCAAATTACGCTATTGTATATAGCGATTGTATAAGCTGAAAATACTCTTTATAATAGCATTCTTTATCCGCAAGAGTGTAACTTTGATAATAATCATTAATATACATATACACACATAATTAAATTTAGTACTGAAACCCTACGAGTGCCTAAAGCAGAGATTTAGGTAGGTACAATGTGTACATAATCATGTAAGAAATACATAAATTGAAAAACTAAATAAGTTATGTAACCTTAACCTCATGACCTCGATACAACAAAAAAGAAACGCTGTTTATATGCCTCATAGCATACTTAGGCATAGGTATAGCTACTTTGACTATATGAAGGACAGTCGTTCAAGTGGTCATATAGCCATTTACCACTCCTCGGCAAGTTCCTAACCCGCACGGATCAGAATTGAAAATTTGAGCAATCTATATAATCTGTGCTTTGCGAAACAAGTCTTGCTCTATAACTGTATTTTTAATTTTAATAATAAGGCATAGGTACACACGCTCACCATCTATTTAACACTTTTTTTTAATACTACTTGAGTGGCAAACAAGCATACGGCCCGCCTGATGTTAAGCAGTTTCCGTAGCCTATGGACGCTTGGTATACCAGACGTATCACTTGCGTGTTGCCAAACCATTTTTTTTACACCAGTGCTTTATGATGGGAGTATCCCTGGGATATGACTACGTTTTTTTCAAAACGCATCCCTAAATAATCGCTGGAGACCTGTAAACTTTCGCGGATAGTAACGTAGACACAATAGATGTTTTATTGTCATGACGTCTATAGACGTTCACTGTCCTTCAAAGTGTTAATATTAAAAGAAAACGCGACTAAAACCTACAAAAAAACAATCCGAATAAAAAACGTGTCAACATTTTGCCACACTACAGTATATTTAAACCAATTAAAGCGCACGCGTATTCAACTGTGAGCTAATTAGTCAACAATAATGTAACTCTACTTGTTCATAGGTATATGTAGTGACAAAATTGTATTGTGTGATTATAGCCTGGCATTGTTGCCTCGATGATTGGATTGAAAATTGAAAGAGAAGAAAAGAGATCGCAAGTTTTTTATCTGGCCTAATTTATCCCACGTCTGGTCAAAGGCCTCTTTGCATTCTATACATCCTCAGTCTTCACCGCCTTATCCTTTTTGGCCTGACTGCCGAGTATTTTGCAATAATATACCAGACACAATTCCAGACTCTGTGCTGCTACCGAGAATTTTCTAACACACAAATAAAGTAAATGATCAAAAATCCTGTCATTATTAAGCGTCATGATTGTCAAGTCAACTCTGGACGTCAGCTAATCCTAATCGCGTACACCAATTGTACTGCTCGGGTGACATTAGCTATGCGTATCTGTGTGCGTATGCGCGTGTCGGCAGTGCATGGCTTCATACGATACAATGTATAATTATTGGTACGATGACCGGTGCCACTCCACCAGAAACTATACCTATAGCTACACCCTTTTGTTTCCAACTTTAGATTAAATGGAACAAATGTTTATACCAGTGATTGCCTACTGAGGTGTTCAAGTGACCATCACATTACCATCACTGACATCAAAGACGCTCATCGGTAAACGATCAATAAGTCACGTTACCTAGGTTACCATTCTATAGATGGGTCACCGCATAGTGGTGTGTCATCTGATCTTTTCTATGCTTCGGAGACCACGTTAAAAGTCCGTTCCAATTGTTAATTAACAGTCGTGAAATCACGGCAAAGACCCTTTAATATGGTTTATTTGAACTGCTTTTTCAATAACCAAACGATAAGAAAGTCAGAAAGATCACTGTATTTAATGCAAGCAATGGGTTCGGACCCCGAATAACTATCTCAAAGAAATAACGGAATCTAAATAGTAAATGGTTTTTTTTTTAATTGTTAATGGTAGCAGGTTAGACAAGCAAGCAGCCCGTCTGGTAAGAGGCGACCAACGCTTATGGTAACAGTGGCAGTGGTCACGACAAAGCCCAGATGTCATACCATGTAACAGACTTAATCAAATAAGCTGTAGAGTTCCATTAATTACCCCACATTCCACCTTAGAAAGGAAATAGGAACACAGGGAGATTGCCTTCAATATTTGTATATACGTCTGTCACTTTTAGGCATAAAAATGTCCAGTCCGTCAAAGAGCCTACGGCAACATTGTACGCCAAAGCCATATCAATGTTAGAGACAAAAGAGTTCGTTACTAAATTGTACAAGCGCAGACAACAGCTCTGTGACGTGCCTCTTGTTCCAAACACAGGCTTTGTGCTGACACGTGTATCAAAATCCTTATTGTGCGGAACAATAACGTGTATTTTTGGCCACCAATGTGAATGACATTTGGAATTCCACCGCGTAAATACACGTCGTCATGTAAAAACAGCGCTTTTGAAATGAATTTATACTTTCAGCGTTTTAAAACAACACCAAACATATTAGATATACAACATTATCGTGGTCCAACTATTATAGATCTTGAAGTATACACTTGGAATCACAAACCAATAAAATACGTTTAAATAGAGTAATACCTAATTTGTGACTAAATACGTTAGGACTTACGACATAATATTTTCCTAGAAAACGTTCAGATTTAATACATTTAAAAAACCTAGTTCTTAAGCCCCAGTTTTACAATGAGAGTTTTACTACTTATATTAATATCTTACCATTATATTATAGTAAACTTACTGATCCATAATGAGCAGCTTAAAAATATGATTATAAAAAATAACGCATAAAAAACACGAGATTTAAGCAAAAATTGAGCGCATATGTTTTACTACTGGCATAAAATAAAACCGCATGCAAAATAATAAATAAAGAGATTGTTAGTAAAAATATAAAATTATGGGTGTTTCAATTGCAAATGGTGGCACCTGAGCCGCCGGTTATGGAAAGTGGAAACCAAAGCTTACAGATATCGGCAAATAAGGTGTGACATTGGAAAATTACTGAAATTCGCATACTTTGGTAGGAAATACTGTTTAGCGTACAGAAACGGTGGAGACAATTGACGGAATAACCTCAACGATTCGTCAACAGTGAAAAGTCAGATACACTCTGCATTAAAATACTACTACACTATGACAGTGACATTTTTCACCTTCGGCTTCGTCATAGTCGCACCACACGCGAGAAAACGCTATTTTCTTAGTGTTTTAGCGATAGTTATGTCTATAGTATCCTACTTCATCTAAATTCTTATCTGTAAGTATCTGTAATCTACACCTTGGCAGGATATCAACATGGAGACACCACATTAAAAAAAAGTGACGAACTCAACAGACGGTATAAAGATCTGTACTGGTTGATGGGACGCAACAGCAAGCTTTCAACTGACAACTAACTACTCATCTATATGGATATATCGCCAGGTCATGTGATAATACAGAATTTATCCTGTTAATATTTGTAGGCACCTGTCAGGCTTACGACTAGACTTTGAAAATGTCGGACAGTTTTGGAGGCAATAAAGAAATCGGCCTTTATCAAGAGAATTTAGTTGAATAAGAAGTAATATAAGTAATGTCGTTACACCCGCCGTTAATCTTAAGTTAGGTTTGATAAATAGCTGCTACACTAACAGTATATAATAATAGTTCATCGGGAACTTGACTTGGGCTAATTAAAATACAATTCTTTATACACCATTCTCCAATCAATATTATTTAACCATGCAATAAAATATTTGCATAGTCCCACCGATGTACAATGTTAGTATTTTTTCGGACTAAGTCCGTTAGAAAAATACAGATGGTCACAACTAAATACACTACATCGCCATTAACAAAGGAAATTTTGGTGTTAGTAACACTAGTCATATTGATGATTTTTTTAGTAAAAGAATTTTGAAGGAAATTTAGTATTTTTCTTCGATGAAATTTTTTGCTGATAACTTTTTTTGATCGACGAGCTCTGATTTTAGAAAATCCTGGTCTAAAACAATTTGGATACGACTATGTTACAATACATTTCTTTCTTTGTCGCATAGCACAATCAGTTTGTGGTACAATACATAAAATGTATTTAAAGATGACCATATGTATTTAAAGATGACCATATGTATTTAGAGATGACCATATGTATTTAGAGATGACCATCTGTATTAATTTTAGCAAGCGTGCAAAGTGAAATGTTGTGACGTAACTAAGCGCGGTTAAAAAAAAAGGTTTTAGCAAACAATAATTGAGAAAGAAGTTTTGTTTTCTTCCTATCTAAATAAGACTTACTTTGAAGTGCAATAGTGTTGTATTTTTTATAATTTTAGTCAAAAACAGCCAAGTTTGAGTGGTTGTTAATCGCCCCGTCTGTTGACAATAAATATAATAATAGTATACATCCACACATAATTATTGTGTTAGTACATAAGTTGGTACACGCATGCATTGTTATCATTACAAATATTACATTCTACTATCTAGACATATTATATAGTTTCGACACACCTTACGCATTTGAAAATACAATTGCCTCGCACTACCGAAAAAAAAAATAGCTTTGTGTATTTTACTTTGGCCAATATTTGGACAAATATTTGATCCAATAAATGGACATATGAATTATATGAATTATATTATATTATTTATATTCTTCCTACTATATTATAAATAAAACTTTTAATTTAATTGAAAAGTCACAATGGTTATACTATTTAGGTACATTGTAACTTATTGTGTATTTTATAACATTAATATATTTTTTTAAACATCAGTACTTACCTATTATTATTATAAAACGAAGCTTATGAAATGCCGTGAAAATTATAACTCAATACATGTCTATATAGTGTATAAGTTTATATTTTACTAGAAAAACTTTAATTAATAAAAAACATTAATAAGTCAATTAAATAGCCATCTACCATAGATATCGCAAGCCATTCTATAAATAATCAAAATACCTACAAAAAAACTATAAACTACTGCTAGAACTAACTGTCATTACCAAACAGGTTTAATTAATGACAGTGACAGTGCAATGTTATGTTAATGTTATGAATTGATTTGAATAGTTAACTTTGATTATAGCAAAAATGTTCATGAACAACTTTAATGATAATTAACATAATATCGTATTTCTTCCGACATAAAATACCAACAAATGAATCATAGCTATTTCAAAAAAGTATGATATTTGCATCCTTACTAATATTATAAATGTGAAAGTTTGTGAGTATGGATGTTTGTTACTCTTTCACGCAAAAACTACTGAACGGATCTGGATAAAATTTGGCACAAAGGTAGATTATAGTCTAGAATAGCATAAAGGCTACTTTTAATCGCCATAACCGACATCTACGCGGGCGGTGCCGCGGTCAACAACTAGTACTTTATATATTCTTTGGCCTGGACAAACTTAAAACTATTTCACTACGTTATAATTTAAGAAAACAATAAATCCTGCCTTGTATTATTAAAACCAACAATAAACTGATAAATCCACTACTATACAAATATTATACAACTTCTATTATTCAATATACACCAAGTTCTAACACTCAAAACTATACACAAACTACGAAGCACTAAACATTCATAAATACGACTAAAATATAAAAAACTATAACAAACAAAATGCAGAATAAACTCACTATGTAAAAAAAAACTCAAAACATTGCAATACCACAGATTTTTGTGGCAGTAACACACCACATTTCAAAATACTTCACTGCGCCTTTCGTTTAACAATTCAGTATTTTTTCATCATAAGTTTATGTATTCACAAAAACATATACTAGCGAATATAGGTAGTAAAGCAATACAGGTAGGTATAGGTAGGTACACTGTAGGTAGTAATAACACGTCAGAGAGACGGCATAGGCACGCGTCAGGTGTTCGTAACACCTCGGTATTGTCTAGTATTGCGACTGGTTACTGTTACTGCCTACAGAGACGGTATAACTTACGTAGTAACTATTTATTAATCTGTGGTATAACTATAATACTTACTAGTTATGTTATTTGTGGCAATAATTACATTATATTCTCAGATAAATTTAGTCAGAAAACTGGACTATATTACTTTAAATACACAATTATACACGGCAATCTTAAAATACCAGTTCAAAATCAAATTGTACGAAATCGTATTTCAAATGAAGATTCAGAATAAAAGATGATAAAATAGTCGTATTGCGTTATTTTATTTTTGTCACGAGGACTTTAGATTTAAATACATTTGAAATAAACACTATTAAAAATCCTTACTAATATTATAAATGTGAAAGTTTGTGAGAATGGATGGATGCTTGTTACTCTTTCACGTGAAAACTACTGAACGGATCTGGATGAAATTTGGCACAGAGATAGATTATGGTCTGGAATAACACATAGGCTGTTTGCAGCGATAACCGACATCCACGCGGGCGGAGCCGCGGGCAACAGCTAGTAATAAATAATAATGTTTTATCAAAATATCATAATTATTTTGATAAGACTAAAGAGCAAAGCATGCAAGTTATAAAGGCTGTATAATTGAAGTCAATGACTCATATACTTATTATATACTTAATATAATAATACTAAAACTTAGTACCTATGTGTAAACATTGCCATGTCATTCATCAGCGTCACACACACACACACACACACACACACACACACACAAAAATACAATGATAAAAATAAACTTAGTAACAGAAAACATTCGTCGTATTGTGGATGTCTGTGAACATTCGCAAATAGTATTATCGCGATAATATACCTATTTGTATTTCGATAACTGCCTCGACGGTCTAGGTCCCTCGAGGCCACGGTTTCGATTCCCGGGTCGGGAAAAATGTAGAAAAATGAATTTTACTGTCAAAAAACCGGAGTATGGAAATTGGTGTTTACAGCCCTCCCGCCTTGGTAAGCTCGAATCTACGTGATATAGCCTTTGTTCCTACGTCCTGATCTCTTTCCAGCCGTGTCGGATTGCCGTCCTATCGGGATATTAATGTGAGGAAATAAAAAGCACACTTGTGTTTGCAGACACACATGTGCACTATAATATCTCCCGCGCAAATGGCTTGTCTCCGTTGAGATTTGCAATCATGACAGAAATTCGGTTTGTTATATTTTATACTACTTGCATGGCAAACAAGCATACGGCCCACCTGATGTTAAGCAGTTACCGTAGCCTATGGACGCTTGCAATATTAGGTATAGATCACTTGTGTGTTGCCAACCTATTGTTTTACACCAAGGCTTTAAGATGAGAGTATCCCTGGGATAGGAATACGTTTCTTTCAAAACGCATTCCTAATTAGCGCTGGAGTCCTGCCCCTCTAGACAAGCGGCATAAACAGTAGTCGAATCGAAACGTCAAAAAAGCAAATGTATGGGATTTGAGGTAAGTTTGCGACATTATAAAGTAAACTTACGTCAAATCCCATACATTTGCTTTTGTGACTTTTCGATTCTACAACTGTTTATGCCACTTATCTAGAGGGGCTGTACTCACACAGGAACACAACTACACCACTGTGTATAGTTATTTGGCTGTGGTCTTCTGTAAGGCGGAGGTCTTTCCCCGGGCTTGGTTGCTAGTACGGTGCCCTACCTCTCTTAAAAGGGCATCTAAATAACAGTTTTATGTTCTCAGATTCAAAATGCAAGCATCACAATGTATTTGTAATGTTCCACACGCTTATTGTCTATTATGCACACTGTTACAATAGGATTGTAAATAAAAAAACTGCCATTCATATGTAGTACAATGATTACAAGTATTTTATCTAAGAGTCGTTAGGTTAATAGGTAATTAAATTATGAAATTGTGTAGATAAATATTAATGAAGTTATCGTTTGCAATGTTTGATATATATTTTTAAACACATCCCTACTTCTTTACATCTTTACTAATATTATAAATGTGAAAGATTGTGAGTATGGATGTTTGTTACTCTTTTACGCAAAAACTACTGCTCGGATCGGGATGAAATTTGGCACAGAGATAGATTAGAGTCTAGAATAGCACATAGGCTACTTTACGACAACGTTTTTTTTTTTGAACACTAGCTCATTTCACAATCAAATTAAATTTAGCAAGGAGATAAATGGTATCTTGGGACTTTTCCTGAGGGTTTATCACTTTATATGATTGACACCACGCGGGCGGAGCCCCCTGCACCTGCTAGTAAAGTGATGGTATAATGTATTTATTTTTATAAAAGTGTAATATTCTATGTACAAGTAAATAAACGTATGGTTGGTTCGTGTGGCTGGGGCTTAACGCAGAGGGTGAAATAACCATGTGGGAGGAAGCACTACGAAAGGCGAGACGGCTCTAACTGTACTTATATGAAAATGTTTGTTATGAGAAGACTGTGAAATGTCACTCATTGTTTTTATAAGCGGAATCATTGTATTGATATTTAATAAATTTTATTGTCATGTTATGTAATACTAGTGGCACGTCCCGGGTGCACGGATGGACATTTATTTAGTTTTCGTAGAGATCCCGTAATTCTTTTCAATAAAATATAGCCTTCTAGTTGTTGCCCGCGGCTACGCGGCCCGCGTAGATGTCAGTTATCGCGATAAAAAGTAGCCAATGTGCTATTCACTTCGACCCTCTAGGATCCTATGTGCCACGTCTGAACTTACTTTCATCATCTCAACCCATAAACGTCCCACTGCTGGGCACGGGTCTCCTCCTTATAGTAGGAGGGATATTAGCCTACTATACCACGCTGGCCAGACGGGTTGGTAAACTTACTTTAAAGGTGGTAATTTCGAAGTAGACAATACGTTAATAATTGCCTGATGGTGAGCAGTGACCGTAGTGTATATGCGCAACTCCGTAGGACCATCACACTGTGCTGACGGCCTAATCCTACCAATATTATAAAGTCTAGTCCAGTAGGATACTAATATTATAAACGCGAAAGTTTGTAAGAATGTACGGATGTTTGTTACTCTTTCACGCAAAAACTACTGAACGGATCTGGATAAAATTTAGCACAGAGATAGATTATAGTCTGGAATAACACAAAGGCTACTTTTTACAGCGATAACCAAATTCCACGCGGGTGGAGCCGCGGGCAACAGCTAGTAGAACAATATTATAATATTACTATATTCATCTAATACAATATTATGCATGACCTTTCTGAAGAAACTCTCTAAATGATAGTGAAAGCCACATCAAAATCTATGAGTGGTTTAGAAGATCTTAGCATACAGAGGAACAGACAGCGGGAGGTGACTTGATTTTTCGTACATCATCATCTCAACCCAAAAACGTCCCACTCCTGGGAACGGGTCTCCTCTATACATTTGGAGGGAAATTAGCCTACTACACCACGCTGGCCAGACGGGTTGGTATAGGGTTCTGTTTCGAGTTTTCCCTCTCTTGCAGTGAATATTGTCAGCCTTAATTACTCCCTTAGTCGACTCTTACGACACCTTCGTATGGAACTGGAGTGGTGACAATTGCATTCTTAATCCGTCACCATACGGACTCCGTCACCACACGGACTATTATTTCATACAATTTCGATAAAATAAACATAACTAAAGCACTGGATGCAGGCAGCTCAAGATCGGCCATTGTGGAGACATATGAGGGAGGCCTACGTTCAGCAGTGGACATTATCAGGCTGAGATGATGATGATGATGAAACATAACTAAAACTTCTTAAGAAAAGAAACATTCGGTGGTTATAATCAGATAGATCTTGTTTAACTCGCATTAACTAGACTTTTAAATAAACATAATATAATGTATATAAATAACTAAGCTATTAGTGTTTATTGTTACCTATCCATATTGCATTAATGACGTCATACACGTTATCATTATAACGATACCGTAGTCTAACTTGTTGTGCAATGGAACCTTCTAGAACTGAAGAGCATCATGATAACAGGTGTAACAGAAGGGTGTAATTAAAGTATCACCTATCGTAGAGGCAAAATTAATATAAATTCTAAGACAGTGCCAGAAAAATAGTTTCTTCTTTCTTCTTTAAAAAGACGACTCCCGCACTAGAGAACAAGCTGTGTCGCGGGGACTTTACAAACATACAATTAACGGACACAAATTACACCCAGACTCAGAACAATTCTTTGTGGGTCACACAAAGTTTTATCTTGTGTGGGAATCAAACCCACAACCTTGTGCACAGCAGGCGCATACTGCGGCCACTGGACCACCGAGGCAGTCAAAATAGTAAAGGCTATTCATTTGACGTACTAGAAATGAAAGACAATAAGATAATGAAAAGAGAAAAGGCTAGGGAGGTAGACCACGGACAAGAGTGATCTTGGAAACGGCTACAACGATTTTGTAATCTATATAGATAGGTATATTTCTGTAAGAAAACGCGTCGTACCTACTACTCGTAACATCTGTACTAAAATTATAAAGAGGAAAGATTTGTATATTTGTTACTCTTTGACGCAAAAACTACTGAACGGATCTGTATAAAATTTAGCACAGAGATAGATTATAGTCTAGAATAGCACATAGGCTTAATCGCGGTAACCGACATCCACGCGGGCGGAGCCGCGGGCAACAGCTAGTTAATAATAAACTAAGAGCGATTGGATGGAATTGTTTGGAAATATAAAACAGAGCTGAAGAAATGTAGCTATGAGAAACGTTTACTTCTGCCAGGCAGAGGTAGGAACGTTGACAGTCTGCCTATGCAGCTTTGAGGACATGCTATATTAGAACTTTTATTAAGCCTTATTGCACATTGTTTTCTTACATACATTAATTGAGACAGCTCCAGTAAGTTACAAAAGTACTTGTGTGGGAGCTGTCTCGCATAGTCTTAGGGAAGGCCCTTAGACTATTTCTTACAATGTTGAGATCAATAATGCGAAGATGAATTATAAAGAAAAAGCACATGCAATGTAATATTGCACAGTTTGTATTTCTTTCTTTTTCTTTATTAAAAAAGACAACTCTCGCACTAGAGAACAAGCTCTGTGTCGCGGGGGACTTTACAAACATACAATTAACGGACACAAATTACACCCAGACTCAGAACAATTCTTTATGGTTCACACAAAGTTTTGTCCTGTGTGGGAATCAAACCCACAACCTCGTGCACAGCAGGCGCATGCTGCGGCCACTGGACCACCGAGGCAGTCAAAAGTCGTATAGAGTGACCTTACTGTTTTAACTTACTCTATGGTTGCTTTAACAAGGTGTGTACAAACTAGGTACTTAAACAGAGAAAGCTGTATACACCATAAAACAAAAACACCGTGAAGAATACCTTTCCCAAATACTATTCAACGAAAATCTTCTACAAATCTAAAGGTACCAAAATATGAATAAAATTCGCTCAGCACGATTCTAACTGTACATTACAACGGTATGACAGAACTACGACTTTATATCAAAGGCGTATGGTTCAAAATTGTATGGTAGCGTTAGTGTTGATAGTGGGTTCATTGCACTGGGTATGCTACGGTTTAAATTTGCATGTGATTTAACAATGTATGTTTTTAAATATCAAATATATAAATAAGATGTGTGAAGGGAAATGGTCAATTTCAAAAAGTCAAATATTTGTCTCGCGTGGGAATCGAACCCATAATACTTAGGAGTTAGTGGCGGGGTAACCTAGCCTGAAGCACTAGGCCACATAATATATAATTAATATGTGACCTAGTGCTTCAGGCTAATATTATAAATGCGAAAATTTGTAAGTATGGATGGATGGATTGATGTTTGTTACTCTTGCACGTAAAAACATTTGAACGGATCTGAATGAAATTTGGCACAGAGATAGATTGCGGTCTGGAATAACACATAGGCTACTTTTTACAGTGATAACCGACATCAACGCAGGCGGAGCCGCGGGCAACAACTAGTCAATAATATTTAATCTAGGAATCTTTACACACTACATTGTGCCCTAGGGTCACATGTGTCCAGCAATAGATTAACAATGCTTCTGCTGTCTGGTTGGCTGAATACTAATCAGGTGTTTAAGAAGTCAGATATTTTGTATACATACATACTAAATATGTAGGTCGATTTTAAAACAGATAATATATTTTAAAAAAGCAATAATACCGCTTTAGCACTAGAAATTTTTACAGTAGGTAAGTAATAAAAAACCTGTCAGTAAAATAAATTACAAATTAATCGACATGTTATGACTAATATTAGATCTGGTTTGATAAGTTAACCCGCCATTTTTGTACACGTCACAATCGTCAGTTCATCAGGTGGCGTACTCTTGCGCATGCTAGGTGAGTGACCGCGCGCTTCCTATTACGATGGGATATATTGTTTCCGACTTAGCATACGAATGATTTGTGTTTACAGGCTAGATAACAAAAAGATAATTCCGTCAGTATATATTCTGTATAGATGGATGCGAGAAGCTGAGGATTGTGTAAGCGTGCACTTGGAGAGGCCTCAGCAGTGGACTGTGATAGGCTGATGATTATACGCCTTCTTATTCGTGTCGGTCATCAGAGCGGTCATGGTCCCTATGAATTATTCTTGCTAAAGGCCACAGATCACGTGATCTGCGATAGAAAGGCTAATAACTTATCTACTAAGATCTATGCTCCCCGCCCCCTCCAAAATTGAAGGTACGCCCAGCATAGAATTTGGCTTGTCTTGATCTTTTTTTTTCTTGGTCTTGACCAAAGTTAAAAAGGAGTCAGGCGGGGCGTCTTCTGCGGCCCTTCAAGCCTTACGCCCTACCGCACCCCCTCTTTAAGCCGGCACTGAACGTAGCTCGCCATTTAGAATTGTGAATATTATAAAAATTAAAAGTAATCCTATAAAAGTGCCTTTTGTGGACGTGTCCTGCATGAATCTTAAAGTTAGACTGGTCGAGAATGCCTTTGGCATTGAGTCCGCTTCTATACATAATGCCTACACAGTTTTCATAAATATAAATATACTAGCTGTGGCCCGCGGCTCCGCCCGCGTGGATGTCGGTCATCGCTGTAAAAAGCGCCTATCCTATGTGGTTTTCCAGACCATAATCTATCTCTGTGCCAAATTTTATCCAGATCCGTTCAGTAGTTTTTACGTGAAAGAGTAACAAACAACTATACATACATACGTACAAACTTTCGTGTTTATAATATTAATAGGATACCTAGTTGGTTAGCTGCATTTTTAAACTTGGATGTGACTAGTAACATCAGCAGTGATACTAAAACTGTTCCTAGTTTAAGACCCAATAAAAAATAATTAAATGCCACTAAAAACACAACGCTCGTCGTGTATATATAAACACGGATATAGCAATTTCCTTTATCCTCATGCTTGTTCCGCGTCAAACATGAGCAGAATATAAACCAGCCACATAAGTGCGTCAAAATGGTTGTATAAATAGATTGAACCGCTTATATTAACACGTAAACATCTTGTGCTGGTTATTTATAGTCTAGTGTTTTTGTTTAACATTGTAAACATGTGGTGATCAGCTGTTTGCAAATTAATGCTTGTTTTATTTTGTTATCATTATTATATGTTATATATATATTTTTATTTCGATTTGTTCAATACTAGTGCAAATAAATTAAAAAAGAATATTGCAATGTTTTTCTCAACATGATTTGTAGTACCTAATGCTTAATTTATTGTTTTTTTTTTTTATAGTAATTTTTTGTTTTTACTTTAACGCTGTTTACTTTTAAAATTCTAAATTATCGATCAAAACGTCTGTGAAAACTTGTAATTGGCCGTCTATTACTTATTGTTTAAGATTCTTAATTGTATTAGCTGTAAGTTTTCCAAATACAATAAAATAAAAAAATATATATTATAGGTGTATGTGTAATTATGTTTTGTGTTGCATCTTATTTCTTAGTTTCTTTTTTTGTTATTTTCTTTCTTTATTATTATTGGTGATGCCATGCTTATCTCTGCATCACGCAAAGGTTGACTGGCAGAAAATTCCTTAGGCATTAAGTCCGCCTTGTGCAATTTGTTTGCGGGAAGTTTAAATAAATAAAAAAAGGCGATCTTAATTTGATGAAACTTACTCTTTCGTATAGACTCATAACTTATTAACTAGCGGATTTTTTAATTTACCCCTAGTAGATAGTTTATTTATTTATGAAATTTCATGGACACATTTAGGTACATAGGCGGATTTAAGAGCGATTACCACGACCCATTTTTCTATATAAACGTACTAATGATTTCCCTTCCTGGAATTTTGAGCCTAGAGCATGCGTCATTATCAAGCCTGATATCTATATTTTTACCTGATATAGATATCAGGCTTGACAATGACGCATGGTTTCGTATTTTTGGATAAACAGGTTTAATAGAAGTTATGACCAAACAAACATTACTAAAAAAAGCATATTTGAGACGGCCCCAAATAAACGTCTAATAAAAAAAATAAGGTGCATAAAACTAAAAAAAAAACTAATCATAGCGTCATACTCTGGTTTTTTACCTAATCATTAGCGAAAAAAAAATCGGTTAAATTTTGAAGGAGGAAAATCCGGAATACGAAACCTTTTTAACAACAATTTATCATTTTTGTAACAATTTTACATTTTTGCTGGCGGAAATCGGTCTTTTCAGACAGTAACACAGATGGGATAAGAATACGGGGGAATGGATTTAATTAAAATTAAATTAAATTTAATAAACTATGTATCTGTGCGTAATGAATGAATTTTCAAAGCACTCGCGAGTGGAAATCCTTCTTAATGCCGATGGCATTTTCTATACCAGTCAACTACGGTGATGCAGAGATAAACGAAGTAGGTGCAGTAAATAAAGGTAATTCAAGATTGAATATGTTGTTATTACTTACTTACCGAATAACGATGAAAGTTACGAAATTTTATAACACATCTCGTTAAACCTCGTGGGTTAAAAAAAATAATTTTCTCTTAGCAAAATTTTAACTTTGTGCTTATTAAACAAAATAAAATTGGCAATCAAACATTATTTTATCTCGTTGTTTATTAATTTAGAACAATAAAGTTTCAATATTTCAATAACCCTGTATAATAGAGTTTTTGTAACCTAATGTAGATCTACCTAGTCGACAGTTTTGTTCTTTAGCATAACAATACCAGTATGAAATACGATGGTTACAAGTAAAAATACACGGCCTTATTAACACTCGGGTATGATGCAACAATGATGAACAAAATTTATTCACTTTCACAATTTGTTTAGGGGCGCTCAATACCTTCAAATATGCTTATGGTAAGGCGGTATTTTGCTTGGATTCTAAAATAGCAACGATTGGCGATGAGTAGCGCATACGTCAGTGAGGTTAAGCATTGTTCTTGGGGTATTATTCTAATTGGGCGAATAATTTCATAAGTCGATAACAAATTGTAATGTAATCGGTTAATCGATAAAACTTTTTTCAAGTGTAAAGTAAGGGCAAGGGACTTTGCCTTGATAATTCGATTATAGATTAGCACAATCTTTCAGGAGTCGTTCTGAGTGATAATTGAAAAGACGACAGTTAATGAAGGATATAATCTCGATGATGAATAATTTGATACCGATGAAAAATATTCATCTCATTATTGGTTACGAACTTTATAAAATAACGGACGTGTTTTTAAGAAAAGATTCTTGATTTTCAGAGCGCAGTTCTGATCTTTAAACAAAACTTGAAGTCAGTGTAACTGCTCTGACGTAGATATACGACCTACATTCTGATTAGGATCTAACTTCTACGGAATCCTACAGTTTTATTTTAATCTGGATAAGTTTAAAAATAAAATAACACACACATTGTGATAAAAATCTAAATACGTTTCAAGAAAAACTACACATTTTGATTTGAATCTGAATTCTAAAACTCAAAAGCCAGTGTTTACGAACCAGTAGCCTGCAAAAATGTACTCATTCTCTTCTTAACGTCTACCAAATTTTGTGCAAATGAAAAGGACTCATGGATATATCGATGCATACTGTAGGGAATTTCTAGTCGCACTAGACGTGTAACGCGTAAGTTAAGGCCCCTCTCTCAAAAAATTATGAAAAAGAGGTGTAAATGAAACCATTTATGTTGGCATTTAAAGACAAATGACTGCCAAAAAATACAGTATTAATCTACAAGATGTGTTTCATAATATGGTCTTGTCATAAATTATATAGTAATTCAAAATAGTTTGTAAAAAAATAATCGAATCATCACCAAATTATTGAGATGTAACCACTATATGACTTCAATTTTTACAACAACATCTGTTTGTATACCCGCGCTCGCCTAGAGAATAGAGTCGTGTTTGCTTCGCCCAAATGCTCAAGGTCATTGGCGATATCACAAGCGGCTCTACTACGCGGGACTGTTTTAGCACCCTTTGGATGGATGGTCTATCCGTACAAATATTTAAACTTAATGGTGTAATAATGTACACAAAAATATAACGCGATGAGGTATGACCGGTTTACTTTGGACTTCGCGCCTCCTTCACGCACAATGAAATGAGTCATTATTCTTTGAAAAATGTATGAATCGTATCGACTAACAATATCAAAGGAGATGACAGTTTCGGTATCAGGGGTTACCGAGAAACAACATTTACATACGTGAAATCTCTTCGTGGCAAGATATGGTGAAAAGACAGCAGTCAACATTAGTTATCACGCTGGTCCAGCTATATTTCAATTTTTTATCCCAAATAATAAATTTTTAGGTATATTTATAGAGTGGGGTATTAAAGCACGTAAATTGAAATACTGCTTTAGGTGCGAGTCTATGACTGTCTCCCGTTGAAAGGATTACCGATAGGGTTCTTGTAAAATGCTGTTCAAATATCCTTAAATAAATGTTAGTTTTGAACAGTAACCCATTTCAATCTTCTTCAAAGCGTTTAGAAGGCAAACATCGTTTTAGTTTATATTTTTGCCGACCAGAACGCAGCCACATTGACTGTTTTGTAGAAGGCAGCGATCAAGATTTCCTGCGTACAAGTGTTAAAACACGGTGTGAAGAGTAACACCGCATAAATAGCCCACATTTATATCGTCTGTGAATCCCCAACGGCACATTTTCTTGCTCCGACCGACCCGAGTCCGAAGACTATTCTAGTATACTAGACTTCCAGGCCAGCTGTTGTAATTTATGTCCAGGTGGGAGATTCTTAGCAGGTGATACAAACGGGTTTGGCTGATATACTCCTTTTCTGCTGCTGCAGGTTGCATTTAAATATAATCTTGATGAAGGTTTACATTTTTGGCACAAGGTGTCCAATCCTAACTTGGGTTAAGATTAAGAGTCATTTAAATACAGTACCAATAATTTCATTACAGTAATTAAACAAATTCAATAGCCAGTAATATTAGAGTTATGAGAAGAAACTCACGGCCATTTTTTGAAGTACAACGTCTCCTCACAAAGTAATGACTGACCAGATCGATGGAAGCATTAAAACGTCGCGGTCAGGCCTAGGACATACGCTGTTTACATAATGACAATACGGTAACAAGTCGGTCACGTTCCTCATGTGCTTACTTTGACTTTACATTAGGAGACACTAATTCGGCTAGAGGTCAAGATACAGCCGCGGTCAAATCACTCTGAAGAAGTAGTAGAATATAAGAAAAATGCGAACAACACGAAAATAACGTAATTCTTAACCCGCTTATAAACAGATACCGTTATATCCCGCCTACCAGCGCTTGCTTGCTTGAATTCACATTTTTCAAGGCTTATGTAAAAACGCAGTTATGATCTCCTTGCAACTTTACGCCAAACAACGTAACTTCCTAAATATAAAATTTTACAAACGCGCATTCATAGTCAACAAATTTACTAAATAAAATACAAATATAATGTCATAATAAGCTTTTCTACAGCCAGTATGCCGACAAGGGTAGCGTCACAAGAAGAATAATAATTGGCAAGAAACTGTGGCCATATGATTACGAGTAACGTTGAACAATACCAATCATGATAACTTTCATGACTAACCTCGCGATTAAAAGCTTAAATTAGAACTATATGGGGGCACCGTTATCTGCCGCAGTGAAGATTACCAGATCGATACAATACATGCTAACGTTATAAACAAGGCCTATGTTGCTATGAGGTAACTGGGTGACCTTGACCGACCTACCTGTTTATATCTTCACGCTAACGTTACATACTAACCAGGCCCTGTATAAATCACCCTTAACGGTAAAAGCTATTTGCTTTTGTGCTACTAGGGTCGTCAAATTGTTGAAATATGATAGGAAATTTGAATTAAAATGTCGAGAAGATTCTATATCTTTTTTTATATTACTTAGCTGAAAAACAAGGATACGGTCCGCCTGATGGTAAGCAGTTACTGTAGCCTACGGACGCTTGCATTATCGGAGGTATCGCTTGCGTGTTGTCGACCCAAAATTTCTTACGCCATGATTTTAATTTGTTATAGTGTATCTTTGTGTTGGGAAACGTTTCGTTAATAAGGTATCCCTATATGAGCTCTGGAAACTTCGTTTTACAGTTTTATAATATATCAGAATCAGTTCCAGAAAAAAACGAATCATGATAAGCTTTTTGACGATAGTTACGTAGATACTTGTCTGAGCTGCTATACCTATTGCATGAAGTAGTTTCCCAATCAGGAAGATGCATTGAAGACTTAAGTGGATTAGCAACTAGTTTCTTCAGAGTTACTTCACCTTAAATTATTTCTATTAGTTAATACATCGCTGCTTTACTTCCTACGTCTATCGCGTGATGGTGAAAGAGCACACCAGTCTAACAATAGTAACAATACAGAATATCCCTTATTAGTACATGACCTTTCCTAAATGTGTTTAGTCGTATTTTTAAATAAATCAGCAAAAGTAGGTATACTATCTGATTACCCTGGAAGAGAACTGAGTTCGATACGTATCTAAGCTGTGTGAACACATTGCTAGCTGGTCGACCTTGGCAGTCGTGCATCCTATTTATTGTGGCAATGCTAATTAGATGTGAAATATGTACCTCTGTTGGGTCAATGAAGCTACATATATGCAAAGTATGAATATATTATGAAATTTTCGTTTAAGTTTGGCAAGGACAGAAAACGCATTACTAAGGATTGATTAATAAGAACAATTATTTTAAGAGTGACTTTATACATTTTGTGAGTGACGGTATAAACAAATAACTTTTCGCTTGTGAATAATTTAAGGCTTGAAATTGTAGTGGAAATAGCTCTGGATATTGTACCACATGGATCGATGACCTTGAGAGCAAAACGGGGGAATAGATTGATGTTAATACAATAAACTATGGATATGTGTGTTATGAATACATTTTCAAAACACTCGCCCGTGGCAATCCTTCTTAAGAAAATTGCTGGAATAGCCTAGATGAGGGAGGCGGAAGACCCGCCGGCTGATTCTCTAAGAAACAGCGATCGCAAACTGACAGTTGAGATTGCTCGGTGACGGCACACACGATTGCTAAACGTCAAAAAGGCTCGGTTTTCGCTCTTACGAAATACCAATTTTTGATCTGACAGCCAGATTTCGCTCCGTTTTCGCTCTTACGGAATACCCCTGCGGGTGTTATGGCGCGAATAAGGAGAGGCTTATTATGTTCTGCGGATGAATGCAATAGGCTGACTGCTTGACCTGTTGTACTAAGACACGCCTCCTAGAAATTCATAAACCCAACTTTGCTAGTCAAGAATATAAAATCCTTTCGGTTTTATATTGAATAACTATCTTTCTCAGCAGACTTTTTACACGCATTTAGCATTTGTTTGAAAACATGTCGCGGCTGTGATCAAATAGATAACATGTAGCGAATCTAGCATTGATATTTGGGTTAACGTGGAATGAAAACAATAAAATGTCTGTTAATTGTACGTCTTCTTACTGATTAGTTCGCGTATACAGTCAAATACGGCGTCCTGGCATAGTGAGCAACGCGCGACGTCAGGAACCGAATATTTTGTTTCCAAGTCCCTGATATCTTTGCAAGATGTTCATACTATGACATTTTGAAATCCCGAGTTAGTCAAACAATATTAAGGCCCCTCTCAAAAAATGATGAAAAAGAGGTGTAAATGAAACCAATTTTTGTTGGCATTTATGACAAATGACTGCCAAAAAATGTTGTATTAATCTACAAGATGTGTTTCATAATATGGTTTTGTCATAAATTATATAGTAATTAATTCTAAATAGTTTGTAAAAAAATCATCAAATCAGCACCAAATTTTTGAGATGACCACTTTGTGATATCAAGTTTTATCAAAAAACAGTATTTGAAGAAAACATACACCTATAATTTGGAATAAGTTAAAATTTTAATTTATTAAAAATTAATAAGACGTCCATTCAAAGAGTACATAATTATGTTTGTATCCCCGCGTTCGCCTAGAGAATTAGGTCGTGTTTGCTTCGCCCAAATGCTCAAGGTCGTTGGCGATATCCCAAGCCTTAAGGCAATGTCAGTAAATTTTGAAGAAGGTGAGTAGGGTCGGACGCGAGGGTGTTACGACTTTAAAGTTCTTTACAGTAAGTAATGACCAGCCTTAACACAGTTTTTGTTTTAAAGTGTGATTATAATGGTTTTGAGCCGACCTCGATGGAGTAGTTATAGCGAGTTTGATCCCTTTTCGAGTAAAATGATAATATGTTTACCGACAAGAAATGCTTAGCATCAGCGTCATGGAGTACATGGGAACTAATAATAGCTGTCAAACTAGGACCTATTCTATAAAAAGGAATGAATTAGTTGATGTCGGTAGGGGTAGGTTAAAAGTACCCAGAATCGTCGTTCATGCCTGAAGAGGTTGATGAATGTAGAGGAGGCGAAGGCAGTAAGTTTGGATCGAAGCAATTGGCGTACCAAAGTCTCTGCCTACTCCACTGAGAGACGAGCGTGATGATATGTATGTATATTTATAAAAAGGACCAGTTTTGCGTTATATGTCCTTAATTTTGTGTTCAATAAAAATCGGTTAAGTCGATTCAAGATAAACATAGCATGTCGATATTTCATTGTTAATGTGTAAAATCTGATGACTCGTAAATAATCTATATCAAAAGAATGGAGTCGATAACGTATCTGTTATGTGATAATAAGGTGAATAACATGTTTTGGAATTATTTTAGTTCTTTGTACATATTTAAGCGTGTTTTGTACCCCGTGCAAACAATGGCGGCAGGTGTAATAGATTGATGATTGTTATTAATCAACATCATCACTACATAGTATAAAACAAAGGTTGTCTGTCCGTCCCTATGTATGCTTTGATCTTTAAAACTACGCAAAGGATATTGATGCTGTTTTTTTAAATAGATAGACTGATTCAAGACGAAGGTTTATATGTATAATACATGCATATTATAGTAGAGAAATTCAGAATAAACCGAAGTGAAGCGAGGGTGGATCGCTAGTGATTAATATTGAAAGAATGAGTGCGTCTGTTCACTTCGGGAGAGACAACTATGTCCAGCTTGGACATCTTTCAGCAAAGATGGTGATGATGAAGTGTCTGTCTGTTTATCTATATGTTTGTACATGTAACAATGTGCGTATAGCAACACAGGTTGCTCATCATTAGTTGCAAATCTTGCCTATAGTTACGCGCTCTGACATTGGATGCAGGCCATTTTTGCCACATGATAGTGGATGGAAAAAATTATGACTGCACATAATAGTTAACTATCCTGTTAAATTAGGACAGTTAATAGGTGAAAAAAAAACTTATACTTAAGTATATATTCATAATACATATAAAACAAATTCGCTTTCGCTGTCTGTACAGATTGTACACTTAAAACTTCTAAACGAATATTTGAGTCTAAAAATGTTGAGATCTAAGATCTCAAAGTTTGTAAATCCTTCCACGATTCAAAAAGTCTACAAGCCAATTCGGGACATAATAATATATTTTCTTCGATCCGAGAGAAATAAATGAATGAACTTACAAAGCAGCCTAATTTAGTTTATTGTACCTATGTATAAATAATTAATTGTTTACGTGACATTGTCTGTAGTTGTCGAAAGGTCAACGTAACGAATAATTTAGTGTGTTTATCACAACATGTTTATGATGTTATCACAAGACAAAAGTTGTCTACAAGTAGAGACTTATCGTTTCCAAAATAGGTGAAGCTAGTTTTTATGATAAGAATTATTGCAGGCAATTAAGTATTATTTAAGACTGTCTTAGTGGTCCAGTTTTTGCAGTATGCGCCTGCTGTGCACGAGGTTGTGGGTTCGCTTCCCACGCGTATGTTTAAAGTCTACCGCGACACAGAGCTTGTTCTCTAGTGCAGGTGTTGTCTTTAAAAATAACAGACCTCTAACCCCGAGAGGGGCTCTTAAAAAGGCTTTACTAGATCGGAAGTACTGCGACCATTAAAGAAATTCGGAAGTGTTGTGAAGTGGGAACGAATCGATAGGAAGATATTTGGCGTCACAAAAACCAAGGCTATTACTTTTCTTTGTTATGGAGGAAAACCATCATACGATAGTGTGAAACAGATAAGCTCAATAATAACGCACTTGCACGTTTCCAACCTGTAAAGAAAGGCGATGCAGTCTAAGTGATAAATTTTCTTTTGCTGCCAGAATAGCGCTTTCCAGTGCATTCAAACTTTTCTTACCAGCAGAAATAATAATAGCTCAGTAGATCCTTTGATCTATTATCTAGGATTAGACTCCATTTTTAGACGTCAGGGGTTCAACAAGACATACCAAAAGCAAGTCGCCAAACCAATTTATACCAGATTTTATTGACTAAATAATCCCTGTAACGCAAAGACCAGAGCAGAACAGTGGAACACAAACATTTTTGAACCCACGACATGCCATAAAGCGACCATTTTTTATTCGCCAAATCTGGATAGGCGACCGTAACAATTAACTGATAACGTAGTTATCTGACGTTGGCTTTGAGGAAACTACATTGCGTCGGAGACAAAGATTGGCATTGCATTCAACCTTGTTAATGTTTCCTCTAGACACCATACTCTCTGACCTTTATGGGTACTGAGACGTTCTATGACCGGAATAAGGGCGCATTCAAATTGTTTGTGCGGCAGTCATGTGGGCATTAATGACGTACTTTTTTGTCAGAATAATGAACAAGCACTGATTTGGAATACTGGCCAATGCAGTGTAGAGATAGAACATATACTGTGCAGTCGTTGTGCGCTTCGTAGGTACGTCACGTAGAATATAAATTAGGTATAAATACATACAAAGATCAAAACAGCTTAAAGCAATGACGTCAAAACAAAGGTATAATAGTCACTGTACAATAAATTATCAAGATCCATCTGTTTGTGAGATAAGTTTAGTTTGCTGACATATTTCACATTCAATGTAATGCTTGTTTAATGTTGGATTGTATTTTTGTTTGTTTCTATTAATGTAGTAATGGCACCCACATTAAACTGTTTCAAGAATACACTTGACAAAATCTCCAAATACACACGCATCAGCTTATTAAGCTGCTAGTGCCGCCTTCTGGCTTTCTGGAGGTACATGGGCTGGATGGAAAAGCCACAAGGAGATTCACGCACAAAGGCCTACCTGAGCGGTCAAGTGTGGAAAACACCCGGTAAAACTGTATATGAGTGAATGATAAAGTATGCCATGAGAAAAAGAAGAAAGCAACTTTTTAATTGGCAGATGTTTTTTGTCATAGATTTTAAGTCATCTCCCATACAATCAGAGTTGTGAAATACGAGTATGTGTACAATATTAATGATTTAGGCTGCATATAAACACTGAAATGTTGGACTGCGGTTTTAGAAAAAAATCATAACATTGAGTATTCAACTTTAAAAAATAAAAATAAGTAAACAAAAATTTATTAAAAAGTTATTATCTTAAACTTTTTATTTAAAAGTTTAATATACTAGATGTTGCACAAGGCTATGTCTGCGTGGATGTTAGTTATCTGGGTATAAATTCGATATTCCAAACTATAATATATCTATATGCCAAATTTCACCCATATCTGTTCAATAGTTTTTACCTGAAAGAGTAACAAACACCCATCCATGCATCCTCAAACACTTTCGCATTTATAATATTAGTAGGATATCCAATTGTTTTATTAGTTTGTATGTTACACTTCTTCATTTATTTGAAAATTTAAAATGCTACTGTATCAATGAGTTTTAGATCATTCAATCAACTAATTATAACATAGTTACAACTTACATTATAGGTCTTATAAAATAATAAATATATTCTACGCATGCGGTATGTGCATTGCGGTCCTAAAATATATGCGATTAATATATTTCGATTTCACTCAACTTGACAAATTTCAAAATTTCTATATCTATCAGAAAGCTACATTATCAGGGAGTAACATAGGCTATATTTTATTGAAAAATAATTACAGGATCCCTACGAAAATTAAATAAATGTCCATTCGTGCAAAGTTGGGACGTGCTGTAAGTGGTATATTATAATATTTATATATATAGTTTACATATAACCTGCCTGGGTCTGATATATTTTGATGATACACTACTGTCAGACATGCCATTTCCACTTGACTATAATGCCAGTTTTTGTTTAAATGATTTTTTGTGTGTCATTATTGTTGAGTCACTTTTTGTCTAATAACAAATTACAACTATCTGACAATTGGTGTGGCTTTAATTTACTGTCTTGGACGTTACTCTTCTGTCTATATAATATTTGGCAAATTTGGATTTTTCTTTACATACAAAGGGACCAGGTGTCAACTACATGAATATATAATTTTGACTTTTAGGTGCTATGTATAATAAAATTAAGCATAATATTATGGATGTGAAAGTCTGAATTAATGTTTGTTACTTAAGCACGCAAAAAAGGCTCAATGGATCGAGATGAAATTTGACACATCACAGTCTGAAAAATCACTATTTCCATGGGACAGCCGAATTCCACTGGTGGAAACTAGTACGTACTTACATACATTTAGCTACTATTCATTTTATTATTAAAACTTCCTGAAAAAAAATTGTATAACTTTGGCTTACTGCTTAAGGAATTTTCTGTCATTCAATGTTTCAATGAGGCACATGGCAAGTCACAAAGTTAGGAAGAAAATAACAAAGGAACAATATGAAATACAAAGTATTATTATTACTTCGAATATATTAATTTTTTCATGCTTTATATATATACCTATTGTAAACAAGTGCGAGTCTATGTACCTATGTATTTTTTTAATATCAATAAAAAGTAATTTTGTTTATCTGTCAACTAAATGATATCATTAATGATAATTACTATTTCCCGTTATTACTCATTGCTTAATAAATTAGAATTCTGTTTTTGGGCATAGAAACGTGTTATCAACATCATCCAACTTTGGAAATTATATGGTCAGGTGGTACTAAGTAATAAAAAATGTTTTATATAAATAAAATAGCAGGATAATAATAGGTTGTTAGCAAGGTCTGATACAATATAAAGTAAAAACTAAGGTTATAAAAAGTTACAACTTAGAAAAACTTACACAAGTATCACAATTTTGGTTGAGGAACTTTATAAACTACACTAACCACTTATTTACAACACTTTTTCTAACAAACCGTACGCCTCGCATACGAATAACGGAATATACTTGAGTGTACTTGATATTACTATCATCTGTAGATAATGTTTATCATATCAAAGGCAACGTTAGCACAAAGAATATTCAACTTGCATACACGTGACGTCACAAAACAACCACCCAATTCGCAAATACACAACACAGACATCCGATAAAGCTGCTAATCGCGGCCTAAATACGATAACTAGATAACTACGCGACGCACTACGTCAGCCAGCCTTGCTACATTTACTAACTACGGCTGCCGCTGGCGGCTCGCGGCTGATCCGAGGAGGTGAAGGTCTAACTTGCACAGTCACACAGTCAACAATTGCTACATAGAAAGTTAGTGACGGGCAAACATTGATGCAATACCAAAACTTACCAAATATTCAGGATTGACTTTTATTTGTTTATCCTTCAGTCAAGTTTATTTTCGTACATATAGATCACACATTATAATGTTATCACGTTTCACAATTCGTTAACACACGATTTACTAAAGAATTTTGTAAATTTTTCGTCTAAACAAAACAGTTTTTGACGAATTGACAATTATCGTTTTTATTCGTGACAAAATCAACATGTCCCCCAACAGGTCATCCGGTCATAATAACTCTTGATTAGTAGAAACAATTTGTGATGTCATTTAGCAATATATTTTACTTAAGTTAATTTGTGTGTAATTGAATATATGCATCATAAAAATAATTGATTTAATATCTAAAACAAAATTTAGCTGAAAGTTTCTCAAATTGTGTCAATGAACTACAATGTAGTTTATTTTAGTTTTATTAAAACTAGAAACAATGGCGCTAGTAGTTTGATGAGGTTGAAACTTTGTTCATATTTTTAATCTTTATTTTGCAAAATGCACACATCAATAATATTGACAATAAAAACAATATATTATTTAATGCCTCAATGCACCTTCTATAAACGCTATTTACGTTTTTTTGTGTTTTATAGAGAAATACAATTTAAATTTCATATGACGATTCCCTTGGATATTTTTCTAAAACATCTTATCCTTGTATAATTTATAGGTTACAAACCCAACAGCAAAAAAACAGCAAAAAGCAATGGAGCCATTTTCACCTTCTCTAACAATGCCCTTACAAACATGGTATTTGTTTAGATCAGATAATGCTAGTAATTTTTACATAATCATTATCATCTGATCACTGGCCAGACGGGTTGGAATATTTTATTTCAAGTTTTCCCTCTCTTCCGGTGGATATTGTCTGCTAGACTTACTCCCTTAGTCGACTCTTACGACACCCTCGGGATAAAAGGGGGTGGTGACATTTGTATTCTTAATCCGTCACCACACGGATAATATTAATGAATATTTCAAAAAAAGCAAGCATTTTGAATGCTTTTTAAAACAATTTATTTTATTTAATAGTACAACAATGAAACAATATAATATAATTCTTTACTTTGTGTCAAAAAAAGAGACATTTTATGGCAAAATAAGCATACATTTAGTAAATCGAGATTGGTAATAATAATAATATCTAAAACAAAGCATACATACGACTTGTGTAGTATACAGCATCCCCAATATCAAGGATATAAAGTTCCTTGGTATAAGTTCCTTGTCCGACATACAATTTAAGATCCTTGGCTCGACATCCAATGATAAACGATTTTTTTACTTTTGACAGCCCTGGCAAGCACAAACACAAAATATCAGATGACAGAATTGACAGTTGACGTTGACAGATAGTTCAGTTGAATAAAATTCAATTCAGTCACCACTGCCTGAAGGAATTATAGGATGCTAAAGGATTTCTAAAGGTTTTTAGTGATATTGTGAATTAAATATATCAACAATATGAATGCCCCAAACTTAGCGTTTGGCGCCGGTCAAGGAAGAGCAGCAAATCCGATAAATTCAGCAAAAACTTTTGTAAGTTGGTAGTTTACAAAAATCTAGGTTATGTTTTTCACTGGAGTGAAATACAAACATCATTGGATTTTAATCCAGTATTACATATAGTTAGACATTTATATCAGAGCCTTGTACCAGAACTTCCTAAATATCCATTTCATATAACTTATCAATGTCACCAGTATTTACAAGACGAATTAATATTTATTTATTTTCCTACAGATTTTACCAGACAAATGTTTTCAAAAACATGTTGGTTGTGCGTGGGGACGTGGGAATAGGTTTACTATTTACGCTCGGAGCCAAACGGTCAACAAAACGTTGGAGTCTGCTCCTAGCTCCACTGACAGCATACTTGTGAACATTCGTCAAGATATTCTACTGTTCACGCCGATTCTCAGGAAACTAGTCAATGAATCAAACGGCACATATCTGTCATTACAGAAAGCTGCTGAAATGTGTAAAAGTACAGACAACCAGGTTGAATTTCTCAAACTTTCTCGTCAATTTCGGTCAATCATCAGAGTATGTATGGAAAGTTTACAAAAAGCTGCGGCACAAGAAGAAAATGGCGTCGAAAGGAACACAATACGATCCTATATAACTATATTCTACTCTATTGAGTGTATTTGGCACTTATGTGAGATCTTGTTCATAGACAGCATACCCGGAGACATAGTATTACCTTACTTGATGGAATGGGTGAGGTTCCACTTCCCTTGCCATGAACAGACTGCAGCAAGGCTGCTGGAAGCGTGTGAGAGAGGCGCCGAGGACAATCCAGATTATTGGGATACAGTTGTGGGCATGGTGGTTCAAGGAAGAGTAGATGTTGCAAGAGCATTATTGAAACTGCATTCTACTGCAGATAGTAATGACTTCAAGCTAGTGGATAATTCATTGAGGACCATGCCAGTTTACAGTGTAAGTATAACATTATTCACTTATACTATTTTTGTAAAGACGCTGGCTTGTTAATATTTTGTACAAAGTGAACTCTTGTTCTATGCTAGAGTTAAAAAATACTTTCTATTACAAAAAAAAATTTAATGTGGATGGTAGTCTTAGGTTTATTTTGGTGAACATATAAATTGTACCCTAAATATATAACTGTACAGGTCTTCAGCGCTCATTTAGGGATGCTATTTGAAGGAAACGTATTCCTAACCCGGGGTTACTTCCATTTTAAAGCCCTGGTATAAATAAATGGATTGGCAATACGCAAGCGATACCTCTGGTAATGCAAGTGTCCATAGGCTACGGTTACTGCTTAACATCAGTCATATGCTTGTTTACCACCCAAGTAATATTAAAAAAAAACTATTTTTGCCTACAGCTCATGAGGATGTTGGTTATTGCGATAAAAAGTAGCCTAATTCACTATTCCAGACTATAATCTATCTCTATGCCAAATTTCATCCAGATGCGTTTAGTAATTTTTACGTGAAAGAGTACACATTTATACATGCATCCATCCATCCTCACAAAGTTTCACATTTATTATATTAGTAGGATATAAAGGTCTTTTTAATATTAAATGCCTATTATCAATGTTTAATTTCCAGGTGTATGGTGGTATATCTACTGGAGAATTCCAGATATTGTGGAAGCACTGGCAGGCAGAGTGCCGTTCCAAGCTCAACAGCGGGATGTTGGAGTCACAACCTAAACTGGAGCTCATCATTAAAGTAAATAAATCTTGTATACATAGTATGGTCTCTCATCAACCATTATATAAACATTGATTCATATTTTCTTTAGTTACAGCACATAACTTGACCATTTGGCATCCTAGTCCCTAGAGCCGAACTTGGCTTTTCTTACAAAAAGTTTATAAGTAGGTTAAGTCATTAGCATCATGATCAACGTCATTATCTTACCGCTTCGGATCACAACCACATGACAAATCTCCAAGCTAAGCAAGCTAGGAAGTCTTCTGAAATGTGGAACACATGTTTCATGTTACCTCTGACTGCCCTCTTTGGATACTATAAATCTATACTATATAGGGCACGATACTAGGCTAGTAATCAGGGTCCCAATTCTGCTAATTTACAAATGGGTCAATTGAATCTGAATGGATACTGAATTGAATCTCAGTAGCAATTTTCGTATTCTGCTAATAAATTAAGACCAAAAGTTGGAAAACCAAACGTATTGGTCTTAAATTATTTAGCAGAATACCAATAATGTAATACCAACAATGCTAATAATTTAAGACCAATGGTTTTCCAACTATTGGTCTTAAATTTATTAGCAGAATACCAAAAATGCTACTGAGATTCAATTGAGAATCCATTCAGATTCAATTGAGCAATCGATAAATTAGCAGAATTGGGCCCTGTAACTATACAAGCTAGCAGCCTACTTGATAAAGCACATCCATCTTACTAAAGATTACAGCCAAATAACCACACACACAGTGGTGTAGTTGTGTTCCTGTCTTTGAGGTCACAGATGTTCATTGAAGAAAGAAATGTTTTTTTTTTTGCTTATCTCAGTAATAACACAAAACCGTGTTACGAGTTTTAGGGATGGAAGTCGTGAGTCATAAACTTAGTATTATAAGCATATATTTTAGCTGTGGTTCTGCTTACTGTCCGATGAGCCATACGCTTCTTTGTGTAACCCTAGGGGTACCAAAAATGGGTCATACAATTTATTATGTAATGTATTCTGTACAGTTAGTAATGGGTGACTACAAAGCCTTCGAATCTATTCGGGGAAACTATTCCTCATGGTTCGACATCCTGGGTGGCTGGGTGATGTACACGGCACCTTGGTCCCGTCGCCATGAGCTTGGTGCAGCGGCGAATGCCTGCGCCAGCATGGCTCCTAGCAGATCGAAACTTGATGATATGGTGCGGGCATTATTGGAGGGTGATCTGCATCAGGTAACTATCCTTAAATTATGCAATATGACTAATTTAAAAAAAAGTACTATACTGTATAGAAATTTACTAGTTTTGTCTCTGCATCACGTAAAGGTTGACTGTTAAAAAATGCCTTTGGCATTAAATCTGTTTTATTATTAGATACAATAAACATTGAATACTAAAATTTCAATTTAGAACAATCATTTTTCACTGGCCATGATAATATCCCTTGTTCTATTATAGACAAATGTCGCTAAAAGCTTGTTTCTGAAATCAGGAGCACTTTATCATGAATCTCTGATTTGAACAACTAACCAAAATAACAAAATATAAATTTAACCCATTGCAACCCCACAACTTGGTGCGTCACCGCTAAAAAGCCCCATTCCCTATTTCACCATGACAAATCAATAACAAAATCAAGAATAGATTTTTTTTACTTTGATAAAAGGATGAATAAATAGTGTGGTTTGTTTGTGTTACTTCACAGTTGATCCATGAAATACAGCAGATATCAGACAATGGTTGGTTCGCGACTCATCTGACAGACATCCTGTACCACTGTGGCAAGCTCAAGATTATGGACAAACATCATATCAAGTAAGTATTTAAATACTGGAAGAAAAACACTTGCTCATCGGGTGGTTTTTACTATGTCGGATGCTTCAATTCTTCAATGCTTTACTGTATGGGCTCGACAAGGGTTGCCAGGTTGCCGAACCTAATAGCCAGAAAGACCAGCCATTATTGAGGATTTTGTGTCTCAGTATAGGTATGACAAAAAAGTTGCGATTGAATATCTAATCCGGAGACCTAAATTCCATCTTTCTGTATTCTCGTTCCGTCGTCCTGACAAGCCGGACACCCTTTATTTGGCTGGACACGCAATCATAAAGCCTAACTATGTCCGACTTTATCCTGACACCTGGCAACACTAGGTTTGACTCTAACTAATGTATACCCACTAACATAGACATATTTTACACACACAAAAATGTATAATGTTACATAAAGTATCTATGTTTTTTTGTTTGGTAGTTTTTCGCGACTAAACGGTCGAGAGGGAACTTAATGAAATTTTTCAAGGAGATAGATGGTGTGATGTTTGTATTCTTAGATCTTTTAAACTACGCAACGGATTTTAATCTACAATAGAGAGTGATTCTTTAAGACATTTTATATAATATGTATCATATATGCATATTATAATAGAGGAATCCAAGAAAATCCGAAGCGAAGCAAGAGCATGTAGCTATAGCTTCTATTTCACATACAAGTAGCATGGGTTCTGCGACGTTTAACAGTTTACGATGATGATGAAAGAAAATGATTAAATCAATCTCTAACCAATTGGCTAATTGCATGATCAAGAAGTCTTAGAGTATTCAATTGATAGGTTTTAAATTTAATTGCCTTTCATCTTCAAATGTCACACGTCATAGCATTCTTGCTATGTGTCATAGACTATAGTAACCCATAATTGTCTAAGGATGCTAAGTCGTCAATGTTATATGTCAATTTAATGATACTTATTTCCTTTTATTCTAAAGGTATCAATATAGTATTTTCATTCCTATAGTGTGACAGCACAACTCCGTGAGAGTCTTGTCTTGGAATATGGGTCATTGCTGATGGAACACAAGTCGCTTTGGTCCGTGGGGCTGTCGTACTTGGCTACTGTACCCCCAGAGGGGTTGCGGAGAGCCGAACTTATACTGGAGAGGATACCAGTGGATAGCGAAGCTAAAGCTATGAGGATCGTGGCGGAGGCTAAGAAACATGGAATCACGGGTGTCGGTAAGTGAAACTAAATTATTACGTATTATGTCAATACAGCACAGTTCGACTTGGATGGAGCTATGTGTTGCTGATAAATTTATATTTGCACGATCGCCGCTCGAAAACCGGCACCAACTAAACACTCAATTGCACGCACAGCTTTGCCCCCAGTCGCTTCGCAGTGCGCTAGCAGAGTAACGTTTCAGGCAGGTTCATTCTCTAGGACTCTACGGACTTCTTAGGAAATATTGAATAAGACTAAGTCATAGTGAACTTGTATTCGTGTACAGCATCGTCGGTGTCGGTGTGTATGTGCGCGCGGCACGTGCGCGCGGGGGCGGGTGGGAGCGCGGAGGGTGCGGCGCGGCTGGGCGGCGCGCTGTGCTGGGCGGTGCGCGCGCGCAGCTCGGGCGCGTGCTCGCGCGCCGCGCACGCCGCGCTGCGCCACTACACGCGCACGGCGCAGCTGCACGCGCACGACCTGCTGCTCACCGCGGGGCCCGCCGTGTTGCTCTCCGACACGCTGCTGTTCTTGGGTATGTACATTAAACAACTTATAAATTTATTATTTATTTTACAATTATTGTATTATATGAGTGCGACAAAAGTGCTCAACTGCTGCATAGTGTGATAGTTACATATTTACTTAAAGGTAACATTAATTTATTCTGCTTAAAATAAATTTGAATGAATTTATAAAGGGAACAGGGACCACAAATCATTTTATAAAATTAACGGCGCGGCGTGCCACAGGGTACAATACTAGATCCACTTATTCAAACAACCAATTTGGTTAAACATAGTTTATACCTCTCTGACTCTACCGTTTAGAGGCTAATACAACTTATATGTTACAGGTAAATACTGTGACTTCCACCGGTTGTACAAGTCTAGAGAGTTTAAGAACGCTGCCAAACTGCTTGTCTCCTTGATCACATCAAAAATTGCACCTGACTAGTAAGTATACTTTCAATACTTACAGCATAATTAAATTTATTATTGTTTATTACGTCACCGTAGCGCCGGCTACCTTGTAACAATGGTTTTATCTTATCTTGTGACGGGGCTATCCTTTCGGCCAGCGCACTTCGACCCTTAGAGTCTTTTGTGCATGCCCCTACCTTACCGCTCACCATACGTCTTGGTCCCTGAATATTACCTGCATGAGTTTCAGTACAACCTTGACGGGGGTGCGCCTGTAATCCTCTGGTTCGGGGTATGCCAGTCCTAGTAGGCTCATTCTTCTTGGGGCCAATGCATGGCACGTGCATAGGTTGATTGAAAACACACAAAACAATGGTTTTACTATTGTGTTTGATAGCCAGGAGATAAAACTCACATGCCGATGCTGTTCAAGCTTCCCACAGAATATTTTTTATTACACTCCTCAAGTGACTTTGAGCCTTCATATGGAAACGATAAACTACATATCTGATTCATAATAATATGTTATCACTGGCTAATTTGCTTAACATTATAGTTTATAATTTCTTTTCCAGTTTTTGGGAAACACTCCTTCTCGATACCCTACCACTCCTCGAGTCTGACGAACCAGTATTCACCTCCAGTGACACATACGAAATCATGTTGTGCCTGGAATTGAAGTCTTCAAGCTTAGATAGTGAGAAGGCAGACCTTCTTCGGCTAGCCCTAGCCAGGAATCTCGCTCGGACCGCTCTGGCCGAGGGTGATGACACTGAAGAACAGTGATTGTTCAAGCGATACAAACCATGGAACTCCGTGTACCAACGAAGAGAAGTATTGGATGTGATCAAACTGGATTGAAAGAACTTTTAAATGGTTCAATCATTCATGTGTTTTGTTTAGTTTTTAGTCTGTAAAAGTATACTGTGTTATTTCATATAATTAATGCAATAGGTCAATGAAATTGCTAGTTTAGATAGTTTTTTTTATAAGATCTAAACAAACTTAACATTGTTATTAAATGCTAGATATAGAACTGATGATCAAGATGGGATAATAATCTTTTGGAACCGACTGGCCGTTATGTCTGTCTGTGGCATCGCAGCGGCCTACCGGATAGGCTGATTATAATGCAACCGTAGTACAGCAACACGTGCTAGAGGATTTTTAATTAAATAACATGTTAATACAAGTTGCTTTAAGGTATATATTCAAACCTCAAGCGAAAATACGTAAAATGAAATAAATAATTGGCATTTTTGATATTGTGTTTAATTAGTATAAAATTAATAATTGCCTATTGGCAAATCATCACCTTACAAAAACATGTCTTCAAGGTAACTGAAGGGATTTCTAATATTTAATATTACAGTATGTTTATAAAATTATTTGTACTTAAGCATTTATTCTGTCATAATCTCTGCTTACCCCAATGGGAGACAGGCGTGATGATATATGTATGTATGTATCAAAATTATCTGGGCTATAACTTATATGATAGTAATTACTCCTTAATTATGTTAGAACATAATTAAAATCACACATTTTCATCTGGAAGTATAGACCACTTCTAGTTTTCAACATCACGCTATGAGAGCAAAATATTTTTCTAATAATTAATAAATCAGAAAGCTGCTTCTTCATTACTATAGTATTTTTCACATAGCATGGGTAGTGATGTTTGACATTGAATTCAAATTATCCATCTTCAACTAATTGGCTAGTTAAATGATCAAGCCCAGAGTAGTGTTCTGCAAACTTTTAGTCTTAAAGGTACATTAAATTTAATCAACTAACCTAATAAATTTATACTGCCTTTTTTGTGACAACACACATCGCTATCTGATCCCAAACTAAGCAGAGCCTGTACTATGGTAACCAGACAACTGATAAACATACTTATATATTTCTTAATTCATACATTTTTTTTTTTTTTTTTATACTACCAAGGTGACAAACAAGCATACGGCCCGCCTGATGGTAAGCAGTTACCGTAGCCTATGGACGTTTGCAACACCAGGGGTGTCACTCACGCGTTGCCGACCCTTTAAAAACCTTATAACTCCTTTCTTGAAGAACCCCATGCTATAGTCTCTTGGGAAAACCTCGGCAGGGAGCTCATTCCACAACCTTATCGTACGTGGTAAGAAATTCCTCTGGAATCTTACTGTACGGCATGTTTGAGGTGCAAGGATGTGAGGATGAACTCCCTGTCGGTGGCGAGAGGTGCGTTGATAAAATGAGGCCGTGGGCATCATCTCGAACAATTCCTCAGAACACAGCCACACACATTGTACAGGCGGTAGAACACACACAAGGAGGCGAAGTCTCTCCTGAGACTTAGTGGATCAATACCGCCTGTGAGCTTGGGACATATTATCACAGATATAGTCAGAGTCACTAACCACTAGACCAACAGGCCAGTCGAAATCTGTCTAACTTTATGAGATACCTAACCTAATTCTTCGAGGCACACCAAATAATGACCACGGCACAACATTTTTATTGATCTGTATTTCTAAATGTCAGTACAGTACCCATGCTGTGTGAAGTTCTATAACTAGGTTCTAAGTTGATATTTCCATAAATACTAAAGTATGTAACAGTTTAACTAGTGCATTTGATTGTAAGTATGTTTTCTATGTATTAATAAATAATAATTTAAATAAATATTTGTATTTAACTATGTTTTTATTGTGTTGTACCTGTTTTCACTGATTGCCTACTAACAATAAGGTGACTGGAAGAAGACTTAAGGTGGATTGATGACCTGGTAAAGGATGCAGGTAGCCAATAGATGGACCAAATTGTGTGAGACCTGTCCAGCAGTGGACATCTTTTGGCCGAAAATATGATAACATCACAGAACCTTACAAGGTAAGATTGGATAGACTGCATGTTGGTTGTGGTGTAAGCTGGATTTATGGATTCTACATGCAATTGGTTAGTAAAAAAAAATGTAGGTACATATTGTATTACAACTATGGTACAGCCAAGAATAAAACAATGTGCTTGCCTGGAGTGTGTAACAGGCTAGAATTCAACATTTCAAAATGTAAAACTATAACTTTTACTCGCTCTCGTGCGCCATACTGCTATGGTTACGAATTAGCCAATCAGCCACTGGAGCGGGTCACACAAATTCGTGATTTAGGCCTTATATTGGACACTGGCTTAACTTTTAATACGCACATAGCCACAGTTTGTAATAGAGGTTTTAAGTCTCTTGGTTTTGTTATGAGACAGTCTGCCCGATTTCAGGACAGGAGTGCCGTCATTGTGTTATATTTCTCCTTTGTTCGCAGTATTTTAGAGTTTAACGCAATAATTTGGGACCCGCATGAAAAAATATATATCCTAATGCTGGAGCGAGTCCAGCGAAAATTTGCACGGTACTTGTACAGTAAGTTGTATGGATATTATCCTTATTTGTATCCATCACTTTTTGTGTTAGGTATGGTAGGCATTGATACGCTTGAACTACGGCGTAAATGTGCGCTCATAGTTCATTATTATATGTTAATGCATAACAAAATGGACAACCCAACTGCGTTGTCTCGTTGTGCTTTGTCTGCGCCGGACCAGTACGCGCGGCTGCGCTCGCGTCGCCTGCTGGCAACGCCTACAGTACGTACGTGCACGGCGCAATTTGCTCCAACTAATCAGGCTGTGAGACTGCTTAACTCTCTGGTTGCTCAATACCCAGAGGTAGATATTTTCTACACCAAAATGGGCCAATTTGTCAAATTCTGCATTTTATTTTTATATAAAACTTTATAAGGGAATATTACTGTATATGTAATCTGTGTATGTATTCTTTTTTGTTATGGTTCACTGCATGTGTTAGGCAACTGTTAGTGCAGTGAGCAGTTAAAATAAATAAATAAATAAATAAAAGAATTAATTATAGACTTGTAACTAGACAATGTACAGTGGAGAGATTAATGGACTACCAGGATAGTCTGAGTTCAAGCTCATTCATAACACCTATTACATGTCATAGTTGGTTAAAAAGCCTGTATTAATAAAATCTGGAGTCAATTTTGTCAACTTATTTAATAATCACATATAAATCACAAAATGATTATACTAATCACAGCTATGCATGTGCCAGGCAGCTGGCTTTTTATATTTTCACGATTGGTTGCGCCAGCCTTCTGCTTAAACCTTATCAACTAGTGTCCTACAATACAGCTTATAATTATTAAAAACAAAACCAAATAATTACTATCACTCAAAGTGACTAACAAAAGTTTGAGAATAAAATCGACAGAACTTTTCCTGTTAGCACAGAAAAGTTACATAGATTCTGGTTCATCAATACTGTAGTTCAAAATCTTGTCAAAACCTTCATAGTGGAAGCGGCCAACAAATATTTTATCTTTAAGCATGTACGGAAACCACAGTTTATCGTCAGGCCACATATCGTTAAAAGGTATATTCTCAAACGTAAACCACTTGGGACGCATTTCCTCTGTTTCTTTAGGAGCGCCTTCGTAAATATTAGTTGTAAACACTCGTACGTCCATTAGCATGGGTTCCCCTTCAAATGTGAACTCTAGGTGAGCAATATGCTTTAAATCACTTGTCTTAACAGTGATACAACATTCTTCTTTTAGTTCTCGAGCAGCAGCATCTATTATAGTTTCGTTAGCCTCCACTTTGCCGCCAAAACCATTCCATTTGTTCATCCCAAATCCACGTTTTTTAAATCCTAATAGTATTTCATTTTCGTTTCGTATGAACACAAGGGTGTATAATTTCTTTAATAACATTGTTGTTTGGATAACAGCTCCTTTTTAATTCACCAAGTGAAATAAAATGATTGATATTGTCTATTATAAGAATGAATGAATCCAATTTCAAAATAAACTAAATGACATTTGACAAGAGTTATGTCATTGTCATTATTGTCAGTTTACGTTTAGTTTTCTTTCGTTCAAAATCTGAGGTATAGATAAAGAACGGAGAACCATGTTAAGAAGAAAAAGAATTATATTATAAAATCAATATAATATAATAAATATTAACAATAAATTACAGGATATCTTTACAATATTTTTTATTTTAATAAAATATAGGTACTTCAGACTCGATACTTAAAAAATGTTAACAAAAAGAAATCGACTTCAATACGGCAAGTTGTGAACTTTCATACAAACTTTGATCCCACTATTCCCTTAAAGACGTTTTTTTTTAAATCTACTTTGTTTACAGCTAAAGTAGATTTTTAAAATCTACTTTGTTTACAGCTAATGTAGGTACATCTCAAGACCATTCTGATAAGCCCAAACACGACTAGATTACTTATTTTGACTTATTGACTTATTTTAGTGAAATTTAATGTACCGAGACGCCGTGGCTGATATACCACAGTTAAGCCCTTGATGGTTTTCGTGGTATAATATAATTATAACACAATATGTAGCAACATGATTTAAATAAATAAAAAAAAATAAAAAATTACATCGCTTAATTATGGAGTTCCGTTGCCTGTAAACCAGCTTCATCATCGGATCAGTTCAATTGTACCATTTTCATTTGCTAATTTAAGTACATTTGACATATATAATAGCCATCCTTCATCAGTTTCACTTCACCAAATTACACTTTCTAAATACAAATGTTTGATTTATTATAGAAAATATCAAAATCGCTATAATGTATGCCTGTGTATGCCGCTATATCTTGTTTAACACTAAAACAGTATATTCCACTCTGGCATTTTGCTCATTCATATTCGTCAGGCGCTCTCTAAGTAAACCGCAATGACATGTTATTGTAATTAAAAGCACTCACGCACTAACGCAATTATTATACGGATTAAGGAATTTATTTTATATACTTAGAGGATGTCTTGAAAATAGAATCTAGCTGCGTCATTATACATATACAATGTAATTTCACTCGGATCACCATCAATATGGACCACGGCCGTGACCATGACCCATGACCATTATTTAAAACAAAAGTAGGCAGATAATAACATTTTTAGCCCTGGTGTAAAATATTGGTTCGACAACACTCAAGAATCAAGTGATAACTCTGGTATTGCAAGCACACATAGGCTACGCTTGTTTTCTACCCAAGCAGTATAAAAAAACATACCAAAAAATAGTGAAAATGTAAGCAACTCTCATTTTTATCGCGTTTCACATGTTCAGTGACCAAAGCGTTGTCATTAAAGCTTATCTAACATTCTAGCTTACCTAACCTTTGATCTAATTGTCGCTTCAATCGGGCGTTTCGATCTGGGTCAATTGCTAGCTAATACCGATCTTGATTATTGCGCATCCATGCCATTACTCTCTGATTGTTACCTACCTAAACGCTTTCGACATAACCGCTGCGTTCAACATGGAATTCACACGTTAAAATAATATGCAATGTGTTGATATAGAGAGAGATGGAAGAAAGGACGGGTTTATTACAGGCAATTTCTCATCTATTCCCGCCGAATTATCTACCTAAACAAGGATAAAATGATAACTTAATAATAAGGTAAAGAAGAAGATTTTATGAAACGATTGTTATCTATAACCCATAATCATATTGTAAAGAGAAAAGATTTATACTTTTGTATCTTTGTATTGAATAAACTCAAAAACTAATGGACCGATTTTAAAAATTATTTTTACTATAGAAAGAAATTATTAGCGAGTAACATAGGCTATTTTTTTAATTAAAATATAATCATTGATTACTAGCTGTTGTCCGCGTCTCCGCCCGCTTGGATGACGGTTATCGCTGTAAAAAGTAGCCTATGTGTTATTCCAGACCATAATCTATCTCTGTGCCAAATTTCATCCAGATCCGTTCAGTAGTTTTTACATGAAAGAGTAACAAACATCCATCCATCCATCCATTCTCACAAACTTTCACATTTATAATATTAGTAAGGATTTAAGCCGGACATGCCGCTTGATACATACATATATGCATGCCGATGCAAGTTAGTAAGTTAATAACTATGAGATGTGAGATTGTGTGTTGATTTGATTTCTTGGTCGAGCAATTAGGGTCAAACTCAAGAATTAAGTATACCTCCTTATGTGGTCTGAACTTTATGCTATAAGGTGTTCATATTACTAAAGAAAGTACCTAAGTAGGTACCTAAGTAAGTACTATAAATTAGAAATTAGCCCCTAATTATCTACATATATATTTGGGAAAACACCAGATAATAAATTGATGTTTTTATAGATATTGTTATTAATGATATCTACTTACTAGTTGAGTTACACTGACGTGTCTTAAAGATAAGATAAATGAAGACTTTTGGTTTTAATAAGTATTAATCAAAGAATTAACATTGCATTATTGATAATATTGTAATCTGTTACTATTATATCATTAACTAACATTTGCTTTCGATTTCGTTTGCAAAGATTTACAAAATGGCGCTATATAAAATGGTAGACTCAAGAGAGGTGCTGGATGATTAACTTTGACTGTCTCGGTGGTCCAGTGGCCACAGTATGCGACTGCGCCTGCTGTGCACGAGGTTGTGAGTTCGATTCCCACACAGGGACAAAACTTTGTGTGACCCACAAAGTGTTGTTCTGAGTCTGGGTGTAATTTGTGTCCGTTAATTGTATGTTCGTAAGGCCCCCGCAGCACAGAGCTTGTTCTCTAGTGCGGGAGTTGTCTTTAAAAAAAAAAAACTTGGGGGAGACATAGGGCAGTGGCCATATCTCGCCAAACTCCAATTTACTTTAACAAATCTGATCATGGTTTAGGCAACTGATAGCAGATAATAACTTATACATAGCTAGTGGTCAGCTAGTAGACAGAGTAGAGACAGACCACAGAAATAGATCAGTTATATTATTATGTTCGTTGCGCGCTCAATTAATGGTTATGAGTACGAACATTGTACAGCGGAAGGATATTAAGCTAAACCAAAAGTAAATAATTTATGATCGTCCTTGTCAAACATGGTAAAGGTGAAATAATAATTTTGATTCTCGTAAAACTTAGTTTTTAGTTATATTTAAACACTTACCAATGAAATGAAATGCCTCCTTTCTTCGTGTTCACTTTATTACTTCGATTTTTACAATTTGCGACAGAACAATACGGCATATTTTTGTAGATTTAATATTTTTGTACGTCCCGAACGCTCGATGTGAAATATATGTGAAGTATGCACATTAGTCCTAAGTTGTGGCACGCGTGCCACGCCCACTTCGCCGTTCTAGCCGGACCTATTTCTGTAGTAGAGACCATGCGTAGCTGACGAGTAATACTGCGTAGGTAGCTGATTGGTAAAAACCCACATTGAAATAAAATACAAATAATAATTAAGTAATTTCATTATCAACTTTATTTACGCTCTATTAGTTAATCTCATTTGACTTTTTCAACAAACTAAGTTACTTTGTGTTGAATATTATTCAGATAAAGTTCAAAGTTATTCATGTATCTACTAATTTAGAGGGTGGGTACCTAATCCATATTTGAAGCCCAATAGTCTAAAGATTCATTCTTATTATAATACCTATTCTAATCTGCATTCTGCGATCAAATGCACTTAGGTCATCTAATCTACTTAGGTATCATCATGAGCATCTCAACCCATAAACGTCCCACAGCTGGGCACGTGTCTCCTCCATACAGTTGGAGGATATTACCTGCCTACTATATCACGCTGGCCAGACGGGTTGGTATAGGGTTTTGTTGCGAGTTTTCCCTCTGTTGTAGTGGATATTGTCTGCCTAACTTACTCCCTTAGTGGACTCTTACGACACCCTCGGGATGGAAAGGAGTGGTGACATTTGTAGTCTTAATCCATCATCACACAGACGGAGGTATACTAGATATCTAATATCAGTGCTTACCATCAGGCGGACCGTATGCTTGTTTGCCTCCTTGAAGGTATAAAAAAAACACAGTGTAAAGAACTCTTAACTCTTTCATAAGAGCTCCTTAGACTATGCTAATAGTATTAAAAAAAGTCTGTCTTTGTCACACCAAAACTAAACGCATCTGGATGAAATTTAGCACCGAGATAGAATATAGTTTGAAATAGCACATGGAAAATAACATTAATTCCGTGGAATTGTAAGCGCGGGCGAGCTGCAGTAAGAAACTAGTTGACATATATTTACATACTAAAAGTGTTCAATACTAACAACATTTTAATGTTAAGTACGTAGATAGGTACATGACACAAACGTACAAACATAAGTACCTACTCAACTTTTATGTAGAACATCATAGCTTTTTATCAGATTGTAAAGCATTGGCGTAAATAATAATCATAATCTGTGTACATTTAATCGTAATTAGTGATGGACGTGTCTCATATAAATTAAACATTCAAGTACTTGTGACATATAAACAAGCATGTAAGTTACCAATATTCTGTTATTTTAAAAGAAAATCTATATTATAAAGCTGATGAGTTTGTTTGGTTAAACGCGCTAATCTCAGAAAGTACTGGTTGGATTAGAAAAAATATTTTTTTTGTTAAATAGTGCATTTATCCAGGAGGGCACATATAACATCACGTTATGATCAATAGGAGCGGAGCAGTAGTGAGATATGTTGCAAAATCGGGGAAAATATTCCAAATTACCACGCGGACAAAGTCGCGGGCGACCCCTAGTTTTATTATAAGGTGACACCCAAAGAGCAATGGAGAGAGCTATGCCTGGAGTTTTTCTACGAGATGAATCAGAAATGAGGAGATCCGTAAGAGAACCAAAGTAACCGACATAGCTCGAAGAATTGCCTCATTAAGTGGCAATGGGCCGGGCACATAGCTCGCAGAAGGGTAGAAAGGTTCTAGAGTGGCGACCATAAACTGGAAACCTCCAACAAGGTGGACCGACGACCTGGTAAAGGTTGCGGGCAACTGATCGACAAGGTCGGCTCAGGATCGAGAGTTGTGGAAATCCTTGGGAAAGGCCTATGTCCAGCAGTGGACGTCTTTTGGCTGAGATGATGATGATGATGACAAAAGAAAGAACCGCTAAATTTCCGATCATACTGGGTACATACAATCGACGTTGCTGTACCATCCTAAAATTATTGCATATGCTTAAAAAAATATATTTCGATGTGTGTTATTATCCTAAAAGCATTTTGTCCGTGTGGTGACGGATGAAGAATACAAAATGTCACCACCCTCTGCCATCCCGAGGGTGTCGCAAGAGTCGACTACGGGAGTAAGTCTAGTAGACAATATCCACTGCAAGAGAGGGAAAACTCGAAACAGAACCCTATACCAACCCGTCTGGCCAGCGTGGTATAGTAGGCTAATATCCCCGACCCGTGCCCAGCAGTGGGACGTTTATGGATTGAGATGATGATTTTAACCAAAGCCCGTGTCTCGGGGGACTATACAAACATACAATTCACGGACACAAAGTACAATCACACTGTTGTACAGGGTGTGGTACAGGGTCAGTCGAAAGTCTCAAAGTCTGAGTACTCATTTTTTTATACTACCTAGGTGGCAAACAAGTATACGGCCCGCTTGATGATAAGCAGTTGCCGTAGCATATGGACGCTTACAATATTATACTAGAGGTATCACTTGCGTGTTGCCAAGTATTTTTTTAAAATATGGAGTACCTATCCCTGGGATGCGTTTTGAAAGAAACGTACTCTTAACGTTTCTCTCAAAACGCATACCTAAATCAGCGCTGGAGACCTGTACCACAGATAATATAATACTAGTACAGATACCCCATCCCATACAAAGAATTGGTTCCCTGCTAACTCGGGCTAACCGTGGGGCTAAATTTTTACTATCTATACGACACTAGATGTCTATATCCAACAGATTACATGCATACACATAAAATCAACAGATGGCGACACTTTATAACCGAATTTATTTATTATATTTTTCCTAAAAAATAGTAGGCATCTACACCGACCATAAAGGGTAGGTATCGCTTATTATCTCGGGTTCGGGCCACGTTTACTCGCTCAAGGTCACGCGCTTTACGTACCAAATATACACTTATTTTGACTACTATTGTATTTAACTAGCGCTCCGCCCCGGTTTCGCCCCGGGCTAAACAATTTTTTTCCCGTATCTTAACAGAAGTTTACGGTATAGTGTTAAGTTTTTTGTTGATGGCTTTTATTAGGTATACTTACGTATAAAATAAATTGTTTTTTTTAATTATTCGTGAAACTATAATAAACATTTTTTTTTGTTTTGTCAGTCCAAATTAACAAATAAGTATATTATACCTACCTAGCATCTATCAATTCAGTACCTACAAGATGAGTCGAATTAGGGTAATAATAATATTTTCTGACAATTCACATACCATCTGAAACCAAACTTGGCACAGCCTGTATGGTAATCAGACAACAAACAGAGCTCATCACACAAAGATTTGTCCTGAATGGTAATCGAACCCATGACCCCCCAACTTAGTAGTTAAGAGTCACTAACCACTAGACCAACAGGCCAGTCAGGAGTAAGTATAGTACATTCTGTGGTATTCGTCCAACAGTCCCATGGTAGGTACTGGGTTCGATTCATGTCCAATTTTTGAAATTTGTTTTTTGTAGATGGTTTTAATATCAGATAATATTTTTTTAATTATTAGGAAAAATATAATAAAACTGTAAATATTAAGTATCAGTTCGAATTCACAAATAGGTAATTTTCTCACCGTACGATACCTTAGCGCCCGCCGTACGGAGGTACCCGTATCCAGCCGAACCGGGTTCGAATCCCAACATCGGATACACTTTTTGTATTTTGTATTTGTTTAGTTTTTAAAATATTGAATCCCAACATTGGATACACTTTTTGTATTTGTTTAGTTTTTAAAATATTTATAATAATAAATCTTAAATGTCACATTTTTGTTCATAATTTTGATAACGTTAGACATTTTAAAAGTTTTTTTTGTTGAGAGAAAAAATATATATACCAGTATTATTTATTTTTAGCCTAACATGATATATTTTTATACCAGACATTATTGAATTTTGTAAATATATAATTATAATTTTGTTTTATGAGCCCTTTATTTCATTTTCCTATACTATTAGGATATTTTAAAATATGTACGTATATGTTTCAGGCTATATTTCTTCCAGGTTTGAATTTTACATAAACGTAAATAATAAATCGATACATGTTACTCCATCTATTGGTATTCGTACTAATTTTGATTTGTTCCTGATGAGACCCCATGCCTGTACTCACACCCAGGAACATGACTATACCGCTGTGTGTAGTTATTTGGTAGTGGTCTTCGGTATTATTATTTACTAAGGGTCGCCCGCGCCTTCATCCGCGTGGTAATTTGGAATATTTTCCCTGATTTTGCAACATATCTCACTACTGTTCCGCTTATATTGATCATAGCGTGATGTTATATAGCCTATAGCCTTCCTGACTAAATGCACTATTCAACAAAAAAAAAAAATTCTAATCGGACCAGTACTTTCTGAGATTAGTGCGTTCAACCAAACAAACAAACAAACTCTTCAGCTTTATAATATTAGTATAGATAAATAAATAGTTTGCTTTACTTTTAGATCGAGCGCTTTGACAAATTGTAATATCTATGAAACAGTAAATGGTTCTTTATATCTAAGTAACAGTGCAAAAGTTTTTAAATCGAATAATTATTATTCATGAATAACTGTTGTTTATATACCTATTAGATTAGACAAATTTACTTGAATAAAATATGATTACTTTTTTAAATTTAATTTAAAAAGTAATCATAATCTTAACAATGATACCTACATTGCGAGACACAGAATGGTCTAAACGGTCAATAATATTATTGATCATTAAAGTAATGTGCTCGCCAATCACTGATCATTTAGTATTTATTGATATATCAATTGTAGTTTTGTTATCATTAGTTTATGCGAGTGTTGACGTATTGTACGTACGGTTTGAGCTATAATTTAAATATTATATAGAAGATAAAGAGTGTCAGTCATGTCAACACACAGCCAAAACTGCTGAAACTAGAAGAGTGAAGTTTTTCTCAAGGTAACGTGATTTTCCCGCGGTAAACGGAGAAAATGTCGTCTAATGTGTCTCTATGTCTATACGTTCTAAATTCAATTTGTTTATATCTAATATATAAAATTCTCGTGTCATAGTGTTCGACTTTGAACTCCTCTGAAACGGCTCGACCGATTTTCGTGAAATTTTGTGTGCATATTGGGTAGGTCTGAGAATCGGACGATATCTATTTTTCATCCCCCTAAATGTTAAGGGTGGTCCACCCCTAATTTTGTTATTTAATTTTTTAGGCAAAATTTTTTGTTTTTATTTTTTTGTGATTCAGCATTAAAAAATACATACAACCCTTAATTTTCACCCCTCTACGATCAACCCCAATTTTTTAATAGCGATATTACTATTTTAGTAGCATAACAACGTTTGCTGGGTCAGCTAGTTTAAGTATATTATTCATTATTTTATAATTTAGTAAATAATATCAGTGATATACTAAAAGTGACAAGTAATAAATCATTTTCAAATTTGTCACATTTGTGTTGTATAAAAATAATACAAAAAATATAATTCGGTTCTTTCTTTTTTCTTTCTTTCAGAAAGTATGAAGTGTCTTCCGCACGGGTGTCAGGCGTATGCCAGCGGCACCGCCGGCACTGCCTTCACAAACCTGATCACCCATCTACTGGCGGCGCAGTGCCTCATCACCGAACCGTGGCCTCAGGACTATTCTTATGCACTGAACTGTAAGTTTTTCCTCATCGACTGGCCAGACCATGGGATTCAATTTGACATAATTTATAAACACATAATTTGGCCTGAGTTTCTTGCCGGTTCTCTACCGCTGTCTGTTCAGTCAGCGAACCCGGCAATAGGCAAATTAGCTGACGTCTCATTTGGCATTTTTCATTGGCCTACACTTATGTGTGTTACAGTGTGATCTATATTAATATAATAATTTTGAATTTAAATTAGAAATGAAACTTAAAGACAAACATTACTGCAAGAAGCGTACCAGTATATAATTGCGAATCGCAAAGTAGGAAAGTGCTAATGATTAATAATACAACAGATACTAAAAATAAAGTCAGCTATTTTGCTACATTTTATTTTTGTATTTTTTAAACAGTAAGTTTTAGGTTTTAAAGGGTCGGCAAGCGCGAGTGATACCCCTGGTGTTGCAAGCGTCCATAGGCTACGGTAACTGCTTACCATTAGGCGGGCTGTATGCTTGTTTGCCTCCTTGGTAGTATAAAAAAAAGGATCGTTTCGTCGTTGATTTTTAATAAAAAGGTCTGTTTCTGTATACAGACAGTTTCTTAAAACCGCTTTTTACGGTATAATTGTTAAGGTGTTTACAAATAATTATTAGTAGGCAGTCATTTTTCGAATATGCGATAGACAGTTGTGTTGCTGTTAATATAAAGACTATACAATGTACATGAAGCACACAATTCTGCCCTGCCAAGGAATAACGCCACAACTATATGAAAACAGCTACGGGAAAAACGATTTTATGGTTTCTAATTTAAGACGCGATTTTCCAAAACTTGTATCATGAAGCTACGTTGTTTTTTTTTAGCGAATTCAGTTTTAGAATTCAGTTAGAATGTAAAATCCCATTGATTTTAGTTTGTAAGTGTTATATTATAATTCAACTTTATGCATTGTTTTTCCACTAGCCGGCGCATCGTTCGACTTCATTATCATCGGCTCTGGTGCAGGATCTGTGCTGGCCAATAGACTATCTGAAGTTGAGGACTGGAAGGTGCTCCTCATAGAAGCTGGCGGTGATCCTCCTATAGAAAGCATTGTAAGTTGAATTTGTAAAGAATCGTACCTAAATGAACGTGTTAGGCATCAAGTAAATGAAAATAATGATTATTTAAATATATTTTTTTGTAGGTACCAAATTATTCTGGGAGTACACATGGAAGTCGAAATGCCTTCCAGTATTATACAGAAGAAAATGAAAATACCAATAGAGGATCTGTATCCAAACTATCATATTGGCCTCGAGGGAAAGTCCTCGGAGGCACCAGCAGCATTAATGGTCTTCTTTATATGAGAGGAAGCGCTGGAGACTATGAACCATGGCATCAAGAAGATGGGGATGGTTGGGATTGGCCTACACTGAAAGAATACTTCAAAAAGAGTGAAAAAATCGTCGACCCCTTTATTTTGAATAACCCAGAGTTAAGAAAAGAGCATGGTACTGAAGGAGAATTTGTTGTAGATCAACTGAACTTTACTCATGGAGATATTGCTGATAGACTAACAAACGCTTACAAAGAAATGGGCTTAACATATTTAGATGATTTAAACGGTCCAACTCAAATGGGTGTAGGTAAGCTTAGAGGTGGCAATTATAAAGGAAGACGCGTTAGTACTGCTACAGCTTTCTTGAACCCAATAAGGGAACGAAAAAATTTACAAGTCATGAAGTACACACATGTACAGAAGATTAAATTTGATAGCCAGAAGAGAGCAAAAAGCGTCATTGTAACTCATTTATATGGCGAATCTCATGAGTATTTTGCATCTAAAGAGATAATTGTTAGTGGAGGAACTATAAATACTCCAAAAATACTCATGTATTCGGGCATCGGACCTAGAGAGCATCTGAAAAAGAAAGGTGTAAAAAAAGTGTTAAGTGACCTACCAGTTGGCAAAAATCTACAAGACCATGTTCGTATCCCAATACCAGTAACTTTAGATACAGGTGCAGAGAGGCGAGGTGAAGAATTCTGGCATAAAGCTATGGCTCAATACTTGGTAGACCAGACAGGGCCTCTTGCTACTAATTATGACCAGCCAAATATCAACGCTTTTCTCTCAGTTCCAGCTGGGAAATCTCTCCCTGACGTTCAAATTGATCATAATTACTTTTTGCCAAACACTTCTTATCTAAACAAAACGTGTAAAGAGATCATAAATTATAATGATAGAATTTGTAAACAGTTTCTTGACTTTAATTCTGAAAAAGAATTATTATTAATTTACGTATCGCTTTGCCGTCCTTACTCGAGAGGAGAAATATTATTGCGTGGTGAGAATCCGAACGAACATCCAATGATGTTATCGAATTATTTTAGCGATGACAGAGATATGAAGACCTTTGTTAAGGCTTTAAAAAAAGTATCTGAGATTGTGGATACTCCAACATTTAAGGACATGAAAGCTAAACTGGAGAGGGTTAAATTTGAAGGTTGTGATGATTTGGAATTTGAAAGTGAAGATTATTGGGAATGTATGGCTCGTACTCTCACTTACCATGTGTACCATCAAGTTGGAACTGCAAAGATGGGCAAAGCTAGTGATCCGGAAAGTGTTGTAGATAGTAGATTAAGAGTATATGGAGTGGAAGGCGTAAGGGTCGTAGATGCAAGTGTGATGCCTACCATACCCAGTGTTAATGTTGCTGCGGCTGTTATGATGATTGCAGAAAGAGCAGCTGATTTTATAAAAGAAGATTATGAGATAGGAGTTAATAAAATTGAAAAAGATGAATTGTAAGTTTTGTTTTATTGAAATTGGAGAGAAGAAGGAAAGTTTACTTTATATATTTTGTTGGTTTATAAGTATATGAGGTTCTTCGCGAAACTCGTAATATTAAAATTGAATTAATTGGTAACATAGATTTTGGACTATTCTCAACGTGAAATATTCGACCGCTGAAGTGTACTTAATAGTTTTTTTGAAGAAATACATATTCATAAAAAAATAACATATTGAGTCGTCTGTACCTACTGTCATGAATACCTAGTATACATGTCTAGCTTTTAGTGTAAGGGTAGTAAAGTGGAGACAAAAATCAGAAATTGATTGTTCATCATTGAATGATTTATTGATCAAAATGGTCGTACAATAAAATTTTAAATATATTCATAAGCACATTTAAAGCAGTCAATATGGGCACTCTAAGATATTTTACGGCTGATCAATCAATGGCAAACGTTATGTTAAAAAAAAACAAGAGGTCTAAATGCTACATTTATTTTAATATTTACATAAAAAAACATTCAAATTCTAATAATAATATTATAATTAGCGGTCACCTTGCATTGAACATGCAGATGTACTTTCGCTATCACCGTTCGCCAGATCCACTCGGCTGCCAAGGTGTGACACTCGGTACCTCCTCTTCTGACTTACTTCTCTACCAATCCTGTCACAAAGGTCCACCACACTCTCCCTTAGTTCTATCGGCAAGTCTCTAACTATGACCTCTTTTAATAAATGATTCGTCACATCCCTACATAATCGAGATGGTTGTTCTGATACCCTCATATGCTCGTACTCGCGTTTATAAAATTTTCTTTTTATGACGCCACAGTAATAGCGCAGGTCGCCTTTTGTAATTTTTCTTAACAGCCAAACTGTCGTATGCATGCAACATATGATTGATATCAACAACACACATGTAGCTACAATGCATGCACAAATTGATAATATAGCATTTTTAGTACAATCTGCGTAAGCTTTTGTATCACCCTGGAAAAGAGGACATAGCTTACCTGTCATCAAATCTTTAAGCAATAACAAATTTTGAGAAATTGTCGAACATTCAATTGTCACCTGATTTTTGTTATAAACTGCTCTCCTTGGTTCAATGACGACACCCAGGCCGGAGCTTATAGCATAAATTTCATTGAGTGCCAACGTTTCTTCTAGGTCTCTACAAGTATTGCTATCAGGGACGTATACTATGTCCGGAAATTCTTTTGATAAATCGGTAATACAATCTGGTGCGCGAGCACATCTGTTCTTCATCGTATTAAAGAACGGCCTCCTTCCATTATATTTCAAATCACACTTTACAGGTGCACAATCATTGAGAGCATCCAGATCTACGGATTTGCATTTACGCGCTTTTCGACTGCCGTATGTTTTCAAGTAATTCGCGGCTTTTTTATCTACTAATGTTGTGTTAAAAGGAATTTTGATTTGGAGTTGCGAAGACCGCTTTTTAATTCCACATGTATAGTCAATGTTGAAACTGCAATAACCGCTCAGATCGTACTGGTACATTGTTGGGAATACATGTATTAATGTTTCCATTCGCTGGGGTGTCACTGATTCTATGTTATCACCAAATACAGCCTCCGTGTAGCAATCTTCATACGGTCCCTCGTATAAACAGCACATTTTTGGCCGGGAATACACATTGCAAGAGCTCCAGTGATGCTTGTTCTCAATATCTACATAAAACTGCAACGCAACCGTTCCCTTCTCTATGGGGAGTACTCCTGTTTCTAGTACTGCAATGGCGGGTACAGCTTCTCGCGTTGTTATCTTGACTAGCACTAAACATAAGCAAGCCATTATATTTACAAACATTTCTCGTCAGACATATCATTTTGACAGGTTTTGACAGAATTCTCGTCAATGAGTTTTTTATTTTTTTTTATACTACATAGGTGGCAAACAAGCATAAACAAAGTCTGGTTATAAGCTGGTACCGTAGCCTATGGACGCGTGTTGCCTCCCCTAAAATATGTACACTAGGGTGTTGTGTTGGAGTATCCTTGGGGGATAGGAAAACTTTTCGTTAAGGTGCTGATACTCTAAATAGCTAAAAACTTAAATTCATTTATCACAATAAAAATAATTTGTGCTGTTAAAAAAAAATACATAAAAATAATGCCAAAGTCATCTAGTAAGATTTTAACATGTTTAAAGATATGCCGTTTTATATTTTAATTATGACATTATTTCTTTAGTAAATATTAACGTTTTTCTCAATTTTGTGCTCCATTTCATCGGTGCGTCGACTCGTTTGTACTATTTGCTTCTCTTTCATTCCTATCCAGATCGACAGTGACCAAAGGATTATTTAATTTTACAGCTCTTTGGCAGGCCAATATAGGGCCATTGATTTAGGTATCTACCTGAAATGAAAAAGAAAAAGTAATTCATTTATTTTAGAATAAAAGCAAACCATTAAAAGAAATTTAATTTCTTTTAATGGTTTGCTTTTATTCTGCTTTTAGTCTACAAGGTACCATACCAAATATTCATACAATCATTAGGAGATATCTCATTCCCGTCTACCCATTGAATATAGTGAACTAAACCTTTTTATCTACCAAATAGGGTGCAAATTAACCTGACCACAAAGCTTCATTGTGTCTGTTCTGATACCAAATGAATGACACAAAACAAAGAGATTCAATCAAAAAGGTAATTATTTTGTTTTTGACTGATTGATTACGTTGTCAAGTAGATAAGTACCGTAGACTATGGACGCTTTCAATACCAGACTCAACACTCACCTATTACCTATATAAAAAAGAAAATGGTCTGGAAACCAAGTGGGAAATTAACAGAATTGTTTACATTTAAGGTCTAAAAACATGGTAGAAAAATATATGATGTTTTGGTTGTTGTATTGAACATAACTTTTCAAAGAATAGCTACAGGCTATATACCTATAGTGAAACCTTTTTATTTTTAAGATGAAACTGACGTCAACGAAATATCATCGATCGATTTTCAAAAACCGTTTGACCGATTTAAAAAAAAACAATAGAACAAAAAAAGAATTTTCTAAATCAGTAAAGCCGTCTTTGAGTAATCGGGGAACATACATGAAAAAAAAAACCACGAATTGAGAACCTTCCTTTTTGAAGCCAGTTAAAAATAAAAATAAATTTATAGCTAAGATCGCGCGGGCGTCTCGCGTTCAAATGAGATTGGCGACTGTGGCGCCAACGGAGCAGCCCGCAAACTAGATTTCCCGCGCAACCGACCGATAAATGCCGATAATTATAGGAAATTGAAGTTGCAGCGGGAGCGGCGACCGCGTTCTACCACCGTATTTAATTATGTGTGCTTAAACTCTATTAACGCGAGAGCTTATAAGAACGTATAAAGTGGCACATGGAACGACATAGGTACCTACTGAGCGAGGGTTTATCACACAATAATAATTGTGACAATAAATTTGTTAACTTTTCTTGAAAATCCTACGGACGAGACATACTTTTACTTTCGAGATTTATATAATAATATATTGCTGGCGAATACATGGGTCAAAGCTATTTAGGAATAACTTTATTTAAGACAATTTACGACGTAGCTAATTTCCCTGCTTTTTTTTATACTACTTGGGTGGCAAACAAGCATACGGCCCGCCTGATGTTAAGCAGTTACCGTAGCCTATGGACGCTTGCAATACCAGATGTATCACTTGCGTGTTGCCAACCCATTTTTTTACACCAGGGCTTAAAGATGAGGATAGGAATATGTTTCTTACAAAACACATCCCTAAATGAGCGCTGGAGACCTGTACTCACACACAGGAAAACAACTACACCGCTGTGTGTAGTCATTTGGCTGTGGTCTTCTGTAAGGTGGAGGTCCTTCCCCAGTCGGGCTTGCTTGCTAGTATGGTGCCTCTAAGTATGCTTACAGTAAAAATTGATCAAATTAAAATGGAGGTGAACCTACAAGTAACAGGCAGCTGAATTATAATCTTTTGGTATCTTCACCCATTACCAACAAAACAATAAAAACCGCCTAAATGTAACCTAATTTTTGTAAATGTATCTGTCAATGTCAAAATATTGCCATGTTGGCTGCATGGGAACAAAATTTGAATGATAATTCTAATCATTTTGATTGACACATACACACATACCAAATGTACAGTAATGTAAATAAAAAGTGATACGAAAATGCAGACCGTACTGACAGAGACAGGTAATACACCCATTCAATCATGCCAACCTAACAATTTTGACAGCTACAAGTGCAAAGTTATTACATCTCAACCGATAAACGTCCCACTGCTGGGCACGGGTCTCCTCCATTAATTTGGAGGGATATTAGCCTACTATACCACGCTGGCCAGACGGGTTGGTAAAGGGTTTTGTTTCGAGTTTTCCCTCTCTTGCAGTGGATATTGTCTGCATGACTTACTCCCTTAGTCGACTCTTACGACATCCACGGGATGGAATGGGGTGATAACATTTGTATTCTTAATCCGTCACCACACGGACATATTATTGCAAAGTTATTATTTGGCGATTAAAAAGAGTGGGCCGAGTTTCTTGCCAATTCTTCTCGAGGCCCTACCATATTCAGCGAATTGGCCCTAGGAAAAAAGTATGCTGGCATTTGCTTTTATGACGTTCATAAGTATTATATTTTTGATCTAAATTAATAAATGAGTTTGACTTTGAGTTTGAAATCGCTGAATGTGTTGCTAAGCTCAAATCTCGAGAACAGCTAAACCGATTTCGCTAATTCTTTTTTGCTATGTTCGTTATTGTCAGGAGGAGGTTCTTAAGTAAAAAATAAATAAGAAAGTTGAGCTGAAAATAGTTTAACCCGGGCGAAGTTGGGGCGGGCCAGTAGTACATAAAATATAGAAGGAGCTTATTCATTATACATATAAACTCCTTAGAATATACCTACGTGGTGGTAATATTTAAAAAAAAGTAACATCACCAAAGATCCTGTCACAATCAATTGGTAACAATCTTAGATACACAACAATTGGCACTATAGTTCCAATAAAATCTTAGAATATATTTATATATTGATGCCATAGTCTATTAGTAAGGAGTTACTTACTTCCGTCAACAGAAAAAATACAAAAATTTATTGTCACGCCAACGTCCTAAATCATTTTTGGTTACGGGACATTTTTAGTTACAATTACATAAATAAAAGTATCTGATATTTTTATTTATGTAATTGAATAAAAATATTTGGAAAAGCAAACAATACAGGACGCAGGTATTTTCAAGTGCACGCCATCTAGTAATACCCAATGATAGAATTACCGAAAATTGAAAGAGATGCAAAATTAACTGAAAATCTCTGCAAGTAAGTACTCTCTTTACCTCTGAAATCAGGATGTCCACTAGCCGGATACTATTGTTGAATAAATTAGCAGAATCATCACGACAAGAGGTATATCCTTATATACATTATATTTAAGTATATATTCTATATATATTATTAATATATATGTTTTTATATTATTTATATTTAATAAATATATATGTCGTTTTATTATTATATATTATATATATTATAATTGGTTCTTTCAAGACTTCATACTAATATGCACCTAGTATGTTTCATCTCTGCATCACCCTATAGGCTGACTGGTAGAGAATGCCTTTGGCATTAAGTCCGCCTATATACATGTTTTGTATTTTAAGTTTTAATAAAAATAATATATTGCAATAAAATATACACTAAAAGGACCGACGACCTGGTAAAGGTTGCGGGCAACCGATGGACAAGGTCAGCTCAGGACCGAATGATGTGGAAGACCTTGGGGGAGGCCTATGTCCTGCAGTGGACGTCTTGTGGTTGAGATGGATGGATGGATAAACTAAAATGTAGTGTAAGCCCTGGGCGCATCTTTAAGGCTCAAGCAGAAAATTTTCCAGTTTCTTTAGTGTACTTACAATCAATCACACAATCAAGTATAAATCCAACATAATTATGTACTTCAGTGGTATGTTAGTAACATAAAATATTCTTCAGATGTCGTCCAGTCTGCAAACACCGAAGGCGAGAATGGAAAGGAAAGCTACAAAAGACCTCTGATGAACTCCTGCTCGCAACAAAACCACTCCCTCCCTGTCATATAAGATGGCCGAGCGTAATTAAATTTCTTATTTGTACTTAAATAACAAAGGCTTTAGCGACAACGAGTTTCTGTTGAATAATATCATAATAGGCTGTGGAATGACCTCCCTGCCGAGGTTTTCTCGAGAGACTATAGCATGGGGTTCTTTAAGAAAGAAGTTATAAGGTTTCTAAAGGGTCAGCAACGCGCGAGTGATACCCCTGGTGCTGCAAGCATCCATAGGCTACGGTAACTGCTTACGATGGTAAACCAAGGAGTCAAACAAGCATACGGCCCGCCTGATGAGGCGGGCCGTATGCTTGTTTGCCTCCTTGGTATTATTATTAGCCTGTTAACTGTCAAGCCCTTCTATAGGCGTCAAGCTCACCTCGCCTTCTCAGTTTGGGTCTATCATGTGGCAGATGCCTGCTATTTCAGACCCACTGCGTAGCTACTTTCATCCGCAGCTCCTCCAGCATGCGACTGATATGATCCACCCAGCTCCTCTTTAGTAGGTCAACTTAGCAGGTCATCCTCATCTCAGCCAAAATATGTGGTACAGTAGTAAGATTACTACAGATTACGGCGATCAAAAGAACTCTGTGACTAGGTTGGCCACTAACTAAGCTATAAGAAGCAGAAAAATAATTTGTGGTATTAATGATAAGAGGCTCGTAGTCACCTAAATAATATCCATCCGAAAAATACGGAAAGCCTTTGTTCTTCTTCTACTTATCGTTAATTATCGTGGCCAACCTGGTTATAGAGTTATTTAGATCAGCCATATTTAGCGAGCAGGCTGGATTCCGCTGTGTTTGGTCGTTTCATTGACCTTCATGTGAGAGGTGTGGGTCAATGATTTAATGTTTTATTTGATAAATTGTGAATGTTATAAATATTATTTAACTTAATTGTACTAACATAGACTATAAGTATTTTGTTACTTACATAATATGGATTGTAATTATCTGTAAAATAAAATAATATATACAAAGTGGCGCAAATGTTATCACATTAATTGCTACTACATATAGTACACGTTATCCTTAGTCGATTTACCAAATATCAACAAAGTGCATCCAGTGGTTTAGCCACAGGACGACTTTTTAGTTTTCATAATTTATAACACCATGTGTAGTACAAAGAAAGTTGTCAAAAACCTATGACATCGAATAAAATCAAACGTTGCCGCTCTTCACTTACCTACCTATAATTTGAACAATGAATTTATTTTATTATTTATCTCTATTTAATATGAATTTTATAAAAATCAAACATATTACAATACATTAAGGTTTAAAATTCAGTGTCATACCTACGTTCATTGCGGAATAAAACGAAATTCATGCCTACTTAACCCATTACTACCACCCTGGAGTCAAGGCACTCAGGGCAGATTTCCGTGTCATTTTTTTGATGATAACTAATCGTGTGCGTATATTTATCGATCTCCCACCCATGTACCTTCTCACTGCTAGCCACAGTAGGTACTACCTCGGAGCTGGTCGAGGTAATAAGTGCACGCACAGTGGGTACACTTTTTTTATTGGCGTCTGGGAGAATCCACGTAGTAAGTTACGTAACATTTTTTAAATTTGCCAAGAAAAGGTCCTCATCTTCATTATTAATTTAAATTTATCTTAATGTTAAATAGATCGTATTTTTAAAATGTCTTTAATGTATTAAGATTTTTTTGTTTATTTAATGAATATTCAATTTTTTTAAGATTTTTAAATGTTAGTTTACATTAAAGAATACAAGATAAAGTTTATACTTTAAATCTCTCCAAATAATATCTAGATTAGTAGGTAATATGCCCAGATTCTAATTAACTCCGGGTAGATTGTTATGTAATTTAAATAGAAGTAAGGTAATTAAGAGGAAATGCGGTGTGTCTATTCTCCATAGAAACGCTCTCGCCTGTTTTCTACCTGGTTTACGATCTTAAAGTAAACATTTTTTGCAATAAAATTAATATCAACTTCTTGTATGTTCCTATGTTTTCCTTTTTAATGATTCATTATATTTATAAGCACTAGAAACCCTTAAAAATGCTCAAAATAACCATTTTAAACGGCTGTCAACATAAGCCTGGTATACAAATATGACAACTGTTATTGAAAAAAGGAAAACATAGGGGCACATTTTATATCCTAATCATGCAGTTTACGAAATATCTTTTAAATTGGTCTAATAATGGAGGAGGAAATAGGCGAGAGCCAAACCTCGAATTACGACTTTTTACTTATGCTGTTTAGTCGGATATGCAGTTGTCCCTGTCGCACAAATCGCGCGGCCGAGCGCTCGCAGAGCGACAGCGATAGTTTATTCAAATACCTAATATTCAAAAGTCTCTCCGCCCGCATTTCCTCTTAAGGGTTAAAGTTACCTACGCAACCTAACCAAATTTATCGAGGAGGATTAGTCATTAGTGTGTCGCCGGCGTTTAAGGGAATAATACCTTGTGTTGCGCCCGCGCCGCTGATTCTAGCTAATAGCTAATACCGAAATAAGTGTTGTTTTCTTTGAGTAGTTTTAATTTATTGTTGTGTTAAGTTTTTTTTTGTGTGTTTGTTTGGGATTGTTAACGTTTTTTATTGCATGTGTTAGTGATAGACACATTTAGTGTAAATCGTCTGTGCGAAGTTGAATGCGATTAATAGGTATTTAGTATATTAACGATACACAATACCTCGTGTCAACTATACAGCCGCGGTGTTCACGGATATGATCCTTATTTCCTAGGTATAATAGTATACAAAATACTATTAACCTACCTAGGTATTATTTACAAAATTTTATGTAAAAATAAGTGAAGTGACTAAAGGAGACCGGTAGGCATTGTGTTCGCCGCACGCCTTTGATCCCGCGCCGCGCCGCCGCGCGCCGGCCGCGACGTTGCCGCTACTACCTACAGGCACAGTAAACAAACAGTAAAACATCTTCATACAAACGTGCCGCTCTCGGTTTGAATGTGTGCGTGCGCGCCGCGCGCCATGTCGGCACGCGATTTCACGCACACGCTAGCATAATATGTGGGGGGATAACGTGGCGGCAGTGCGGGCTGTGCAGCGCGACTGTGAGCTGAGCACGCGCGTACGCTACATGACCGCTTGCGTTCGTCAACTCTCGCCGGCGCGGGCGGCGGACACTTGTCGTAAATTACGAGTATCATGACTTCAAAAAGGGGAAAAAAATATTGTAGTGTTTTCGGGTGCCTCAATAATGATTTCTCAAACCCGGACTTATCATACTTCCTACTCAACCAGAAATATAAGTACCTACTTATACTTAAATATTATTAAAATATGGTATTGTATTGTTTATTTCACAGTTTATTTGCTTTATTAAGAGCGTAGCCGAGTCGCATTTTTCTGAATACTATGTTTAGAGCTAAAGTTTATTTTAAGAAGTCTAGTTTTACTATAAAATAGAAGTCTAGTTTTACTATAAAATGGATTGAGTACGAAACATCGTTTAGGTAAACATATTTTTCGCGTAGGTATAGTTGTAATAAGGGCAATTTCACAATAATTAATATTGCAAATTAATTACTTTTGAAATTATTATTTTTTCTATTGTCTGATGTGTTGTTCAATCCAAATATGGTTCCGGTAGTCTGACGATCGACTTATATACTTGTGTGTACATTGCATTTTTTTGGCCGGCGTTCGGGTCGGCCACTTGACACTTGTTTTTGTTTCGCTTACCTATCGTATGAACAACCCTGGGTATCAACGCAAGAGTAGGCTAATAACTCGGCGGGCGGCCTTAGATAACCTACTGTTTGTTTACTGTGCTACAGGTCAGTGAATGAAGTCAATGTGTACTAATCAAAATGGTGTTCTAACTCGCGTCTATTTTTATTCCATTTATTTTGTTCGAAAATGCATTTTTATTTTTTTATTTCTAAATTAATTTTCTTTAATTTAATCGTGAGTATATTAAGCAGTATAATTCGGCATTTCATTTAATGTGATAACATTCGCGCCATTCTGTATAAAAAGAAAAAAAAAATATTAGGCCTTTGTCGATCGTGATCTAACTGTTAACAGTCGGGACCGACTTTTAACGTGTTTTCCGAAGTATAAAGACGACCGGACATACCACGGCACGGAGATACCACTATGCGGTCACCCATCTATAGAGTTACCGCGCTCTAGGTAGCTTAACCTGGCTATGAGCGTTTGTTGCCCTATTTCCGTCGTTGTTATTGTCTCATTACATCGAAATATGAGTGAGGGAATTTTGTTGTGTACCTACCTGTGTTTTCGCACATTATCTTTCAAGGAGTTGGATAGTCTTCATTGAGATTAGCCCCAAATCATGATATATTTTTGTTTAACTTCAGAAAATATACCCAAACAGTCCATGTCCGTTGTTGGGGCGAGTGAAAGGCATCACCGTTAGGGAACTGGATGCTATCCCTGTTCGCCACGTAGTGAGGGTCTGCCAAGCGCCGGTGGATGACCAGGCCGACACTACGTACTTGAAGTACGCCGAGATGGCACGTAAAATTGGTAAGAGTTGTTTATATGAATCTTTAGCAGCTTAATGAGTCAGATGCTTGATCACCTAGAGTGTGCTGGCAGTTCTTTTAACGACTATCATTGGGACCGATGGCACGCCAGGACATTGATCTTCTATGCTTTACTTTGGGCTACTAACGAGATTTTTTGTAGGCAAATCTTAACAATAGTGTTTCAGTAACGTAAATTGGTTACAAGGCTGCATCATCATCATCTCAGTCAAAAGACGTCCACTGCTGGACATAGGCCTCGCCCAAGGATTTTCACAACTCTTGATCCTGAGCTCACCTTGTTCATCGGTTGCCTGCAACCTTTACCAGGTCGTCGAATAGAAAGATACTAGGGGTCGCCCGCGACTTCCTCCGCGTGGTAATTTGGCATATTTTTCCCGATTTTGCAACATATCTCACTACTGCTCCGCTCCTATTGATTATAGCGTGATGTTATATAGCCTATAGCCTTTCTGGATAAATGAACTATTCAATAAAAAAAGTTTTTTTCTAATCGAACCAGTACTTTTAGCTTTATAATATTAGTATAGATCAGTAATTTGACTATGACAAAGACTATAATATACGTGGCAGAAATAACTCTTCTTTGTACTTTGATTTTTTTGTTGCAGGTGCCTGGAAGTTAGTGAAAAATTCGTGCATGCGTGCATTTTGCAACTGTGGTCCATGTTGCCCGTGCAGCAAGGACGATTACAAGTTGCACGACGCGGAGCGTGAGTCACGCCGTCGCACCGACATGCGCAAATTTGACGATCGCGTCAAAACAGACTACCATATTATGCGCATCATGTATCAGTAAACATAGTGGCCTGCTACTACACCTACTGCTTATACACGCTTAAGTTACGACAATAATGTAATGGCTAAAGGGTTCTTTACGATAGTAATGTTGGCGATGCAGATTTTGTTAAGTGCATCGATTATAGCGCCATATGCAACATTTGTTGCGATCGTATTGCTTGATTATTATTAAGTAATAATACATTAACATTTTGTCGATTTTGGACTAAGCTTAATTAGAGGTAAATCAGAAAATCGAAAATTGTGAACCGCATAATGCGCTTTCTCATTTTACGAAACCTTAGGTACTGCAAACGTATACGTGTTGTACGGCATCTCATCTCATCTCATCAGAGTGCCTAGTGTGAGTTTGTTTTACGTCAACGCGATCGACGTGTTCATGACGGTCGGCGCCGGCGCGCGCTCCGATTGGCCCGCGACAAGTTTTTAACCAATCAGAGAGCCAAATGCGGTAACCGTTTCGAACCGTTTTGACTGGCGTTGACGTAAATATAACTCGCACTAGGCACTCGGCACTCAGTATAAGTACAAGACTAAAGTAAACTCGATTACTTCTGCGTCATTTTCTGCTCCTGTCATATAAAAGTAGTCGTGTGACGACACCATCACCATTTTTATAATTATTTATTTTAGAAATATTTCATACTAGCTGTTGCCCGCGGCGTGTTATTCCAGACCTTAATCTATCTCTGTGCCAAATTTCATTCAAATCCGTTCAGTAGTTTTTACGTGAAAGAGTAACAAACATCCATCCATCCATCCATCCATCTATCCATCCATCCATCCATCTATTCTTACAAACTTTCACATTTATAATATTAGTAAGGATTACGTCGGTAGAATGAAATATTTCTGAAAAGAAATACTCAAATAACAATTGGCAATAAAATAACGGAACATAGATTTTAGATCTATATTTATTTGATTTTTGTGAAAACTGTTACTTAATAAAATATTGCAGAAATTATGTTCTAAATAAAAGTAGCTATATACCTACATAGACTTTTATATTGTTTTATTTTCTGAAACTAGTGGCAAATAAGCAAATCAGGTTCTTAATCTCGAATTTAATGCAAGGCACCATACTAGCGAGCGAGCTGGCGAGGACCTTCACCTTCAGAAGACCACAGCCAAACAACTACATACGGTGTAGTTGTGTTCCTGTGTGTGAGTACAGGTCTCCAGCGCTCATTTAGAGATGCGTTTTGTTACGTTTTCCTATCCCAGGGACACCACTCCACTCCACATCTTAAAGCCCTGGTGTAAAAACATGGATCGGCAACACGAAGGGAACCTCTGGTATTGCAAGCGTCTATAGGCTACGGTAACTGCTTCACATCAGGCGGGCCGTGTCCTTGTTTGCCGCCCGAGTAGTATTAAAAAAAGTGCAGAACATGAGTTATAAAAACCTTGCCTTGGACAAGAAAATATATTCCTTAGTTTCCCAAATGCTGCCGAACCGGTAAAAAGTCCTGTCACAAATTCCTCAAAGTTGTGATAGCTGTTGGTTAGATAGGATCAAACATGAACCGACTTCAAAAAGGGAAAATAACAATTACAGATTGAAGTCCGTGCCATGGCTAGGTTCACTCCTGTCTCCTGATATTCAGGTTACCGACTGTTGGTACCGACTTCCAACTGTATCTATCCTCTATCTAGTGAGAGAGACGGTTTAGGCCTTAATTCACACAAACTGGCCTAATGCGGGTTGGTGAATCTGACCTGTGTTTTCGTTTCGTTTAAAATGACATGTGGACATTTCTTCCCGATGTTTTCCTTCACCGTTAGCAGATGGCGAATCATTTGATTTGTACATATAAACTCCATAAATTGATAATAATGAAATTGACATTGGTACTACCACCCGGGATCGAACTCGCACCTCTTGCATGTAAGTCAAGTTACTTTCCCAGTCGCCTACCACCACTTTTTTATGTTATTTTTCCCTTTTTGAAGTCGGGTTTATATTTTGTTTATATTTTTTTTACCAGTACTTTCCGAGATTAGCGCATTCAACCAAACAAACAAACAAACTCTTCAGCTTTATAATATTAATAATAATATATAAATATACAGTATAGATAATATTATGTATGATGTTCTGAGAGAACGATTCAAAGAAATAGGTATTCTAACAGTTGCATCTCAATATATATTTGCAAATATAATGTTCATTAAACAAAATATACATATTTATTCGAAAAACAGCGATATTCATGCTATTAATACTAGAAATAAACACAAGTTAGTTGGTACGTATCATCGTTTACACAAAGTCCATAACTCGTTTGCGGGGCTCGGGGTACGTTTTTATAACAAACTGCCCAATGAAATAATGAATTTACCTTTACAGAAATTTAAACAAACTGTCAAGAGTCATTTTTTAGGAAAGGGATACTATACTATTAATGAATTCTTAAGCGATAAAACGTCATGGGGAAAAGTTGCTAATTGATTGTAGGATTAATATTGTAATTATTAAATTTAAGTGATCATTGTCAATAGAGGTGTTTCGTGATCTTACTATTTTGTTTCTTTTATTGATTTCATGTCAACCTTGGCATGATTCTCTTTCAAATTTAAAATATAGTTTATGTAATTTCACTTAGTGTACAATGTGATCACCTTATGCTTTTATATGTACAAAAAGAGACGATGCCTCATTACCATACTGATAGATACTAAATTGTGATTGTGTTGATACGTTGTTTACTTTAATCTCTTAATTTTAAATTTCTTTTTTTGGTATGGTGTGTTGGTTTCGAACCTTTTTGGTACCCTCTTCAAATTGTAACTCATACGAAATTGTAAATATTATACCTTGGCGATTAAAAAGAGTAGCCAGAGTTTCTTGCCAATTCTTCTCTAGGCCCTACCCATGTCAGCGAATTAGCCGTAGGAAAAAATATGCTGACTTTCGTTTATTTTGACGTTCATAAGTATCATGTATTTGATCTAAATGAATAAATGACTTTGAGTTTGAGTTCACCTGGCAGGCAGAACATGTCTCTAAAATAAATTCTAATTGTTTTCGATTTATTAAAAACGTTTGAGTAAAGGAAATAATTTTAATTGTCAATAGAAATTTAAATTTACCATGATATAGGTATTCTCCTTTCTACTTTTTGTCAAGAAAAAAAAAACCCGCATCAAAACATTAAACAACATACTATACAATTATTATATGCAAACTATCTAAAATAAAATTATAATATATTTATTTCAGAATATCTAATACAAACTATCTAAAATAAAACATCAGAAATAATGATAAATAAATAAACTAAAACTTGTCTACGGGCAAGTATTCCCCGTACTCAGGTTTTAGTTAATAACTTAATTATTTTTTTACAGTTTTGTGGTAAGTACCTGATGTCAAATAAATTTCGATTATTCAAACTTTGGTGATCATTTTGAACACAAGGCCTAAACTTTATCTAGAAATATTCTTATGATTCAAAAATACCTGTCGAATGAGCTCCCATTCAATAGGTAGGTAACTAGGTTTTTGTTGCCGAAAAAGGGGTTTATTTTATGACTGCTAATATCGTATGCTCAGGGGAAAGCAGGTGTAAAAATGAGATAGTCTGTTTGGCAATTTCCATCTTGTGCTTATTAACATAAGGTTAAAAATCGGCTTTTCGTTTACGTCTTTTCACCACTGAGCGTGCGATATATACATACATATATACATCCATACGTAAACAGTATATCCCTTTTTTGCATTGCCATAATCGGGTAGCTTATAATAAAATGTGACTTATATATCAGAAGCCACCATGAAACTTTTTGTCAAGTACTTAGCCACGTGGACTTTTTTGTGTACATTTATGTGGACTTTTATGTGGACATTTAGCTCTCTGGAGTACACTGTTTTGCAGCGATGGTGGATGACCAGGTGGTTTCATGGATCTGGAAAAAACAGAATGATAATTTTCGTTTATCACATTACGTGAATTCGCGTAAAATAACTAAAAGTTGGACACTCATATTTTAACGGGCAATATTTTAATTTTACAAATGCGCAATACACCAAAATGGTGTTTACTCTGGTTCCGCAAACCCACAGAAATAGATATAGACCCTTTAGACAAGTGGCATAAATGGTAGTCGAATTGAAAACTCAAAAAAACAAATGTATGGGATTTGACGTAAGTCTACGATATAATGTCGTAAACTTACGTCAAATCCAGTAAAAAAAACAATCCATATAAGCCTTAGTGGCACTTTCCGCTAGGTGACTATGATTGTGCAGGTAATCCTACCTATGTACTTTTATTCTTATAAACAAATTTGGGGTGTTTTGGTAGTTTACTATATCAAGAATAGCATTGTACATATAGCTTTGTTTTATCGTTTAGTGAGCGGCCAAAATACAAAGTTTTTATATCGCCCGTCGTGTTCTAACAACATTTCGAACCACGAACATTCGTGGTTCGGCCCGAATCAAGTTCGATCGTCTGTTTACACTTTAAATTAAAATTGGGTCGGGTCAGGACCAAACACTGTGAAAATCTTTAAAGGAGACCCATGTCCAGCTGTGGACTTGTCGCTGTAACCCTATAGATGGGTGACAACATAGTGGTACTTACATCTGAGCATCGCCGTGCTTTGGTGGGTACGTTATGTGCGCTCCGAACCTCTGTTTATACTTTTAGTTGTTTTCTGTATGTTTAATAAATAACGGCCGTGCCAGATTGCCGTCCCACCGGACTATTACAGTGAGGGAATAAAGAGTGCACTTGTGTTTGCGCATACACTTGTGCACTATAATATCTCCCGCGCAGATGGCTAGTCTACGTTGAGATTAGCCACCATGATCGAAATTCGGTTAGGGACATTATTATTATTATTATAATAAATAAAACTTACTTAGGATGTTTTGCGTCCCAATCATGCAATTTGACCGCCTTGGTTTTAAATATTTCAGGTTTCTTCGATGGTCCAATGCGGCCATGGGATGACATTTCCATACCTACTCGCGAGTTAAAAATTAATTGTCTGTAATTTTACAGGTCTCTAGAGATCATTTGGAATGCATTTTAAATTGAATATTGACAAAGGAGTATCTCTGAAAACATTCTATTAATAATGATCACTAAAACCTAGCCTACAATTCTTTGGGTCGGCAACGCGCGTGATGGCGCAGGCATAAGGAGTATTACTGCTATGTTCTCCCGCCAGAATGCAGCACTAGCACATATAGTATATTATTTTATACATATAGTAGTATTTTTGAAAAGTTTTTTAGATCATCCACTTTTAAATGTCCGTAGGGGTGGGGTATTCCTCGAAGCGCACCCATTTTGAAACGCACCTAACGAAGCGCACTTAAAGTATACCTCCAAACGCACCATTCAGGTGCGGTATGATTTCCTTAGCGCACCTGAGCAACTATTAATAAGAAATAATGACGTGAATTAATTGAGCGCGGATTGCACAGATTAAATATTGCTTTTAATACCTACTTGACCTGTGTTCAGCCAGACGCTCAGTCGATTTTATTCGATTGTAACAAACAAATATTTAAAAATTTTACAACTTGCCGTACTGAAGTCGGTTTTTTTTGTTAAAATTATGTAACAAAAACATTGTGAAAACGTGTCAATTTTTAATAGATTTATTATTATTCGCATATTTTAAAGCTGTCCTGTGATATTATGGCACCCTACGGGGGTATTCCTCGAAGCGCGCCCATTTTGAAACGCACCTAACGAAGCGCAGCTAAAGTATTCCTCCAAACGCACCATGCGTTTGGAGGAATACTTTAGCTGCGCTACTGCCCCCGTAGGGTGCCATAATATCACAGGACAGCTTTAAAATATGCGAATAATAATAAATCTATTAAAAATTGACACGTTTTCACAATGTTTTTGTTACATAATTTTAACAAAAAAAAACCGACTTCAGTACGGCAAGTTGTAAAATTTTTAAATATTTGTTTGTTACAATAGAATAAAATCGACTGAGCGTCTGGCTGAACACAGGTCAAGTAGGTATTAAAAGCAATATTTAATCTGTGCAATCCGCGCTCAATTAATTCACGTCATTATTTCTTATTAATAGTTGCTTAGCAACAATAACCGAAACTTATCTAATCGCCATCAGTAAAATACTTATTATTGAAAAGTTCAGATGGCCATCTGTGGTCTTCTTCATCAGTTTTACTTCACCAAATTACACTTTCTGAATGCAAATGATTGATTAGTTGTTAAAAATATTGAAATTGCTATATGTGTGCCTATAACTTTTGAGGAGTTCCCTCAATTCCTCATGGATCCCATCATCAGAACTTTCTTTTGATGATAATGGGACCAAACTGGAAGTATGTCCAGTCAGACAAAACAAGAATTTTTCAAATCAGTCCATAAATGACGGAGTTATGCGGTAACAAACATTTAAAAAAAAAATACACACGAATTGATAACCTCCTCTTTTTGAAGTCGGTTAAAAATACGATCATGGTGGTTTGTTTACGGTATGTGCTAGTGTCGCCCCCTATGCAGAGTTTTGCGTAATGCTACCTATTGCAAGCGTCCATAGGCTATGGCAACTGGTCACCATCAGACGGGCCGTATGCCTATTTGTCAACTAATAAGTATAAAAAATCTGAAATGTAACACAAACGTGAACCTATGGCAAAACTTGATAAAAACAACGCCCACATTATTGCGAAGGATTCTACAAACATTGACATCATAGGATACATTGATTGATTGGATCATACCGTGAACTGGCGATAATGAGCACTAATAAATTACAATGTGATAGGTACCAAAAAAGTAGGTACCTGAACCCTTCCTCCACTTGTGCGACTGCTGTGGCTCTCCCGATTGCTTGTACTCTCTGGAGCCTAAAGAGCATGTCGTTCTCGGCAACTTGGTTCCAAAGCAGACAGAACTTATACCTAAACAATAACAAATTTTAGATATCGAAAATATCAAGAAGAGTGTTGCATACTGCTTGTGCGACATTCTTCTTTCAGCTTTACTGTTTATATCGATAAGAAAAAGAATAGTTTTACATTTTTCATTCAGGTATTCCAGTACAGTGATGGCATTTTCTTCAGACTTTACAGAATTGATGTCGTTTTCAGTTATATTCGAGTCGGCGCCAGGCTCAGACGGAACAGTTTCTAATGTGCCCTGGCTGGATTTCTGGGGCTTCTCCTGCAATGTCATGTTTTATTTGCCAGAGGCTCATAGGTCTTAACATAGAGTAAAGGAATAATTTAGTTTATATCGAAAGGGTCCATAATGAATGAGAACGGCGGATCCGTGAACCCATAATATTAGGCGTTTCAAGAAGACATCGTTGATCCCATGTCAATATCAAACAGAGATTAAGAAATTATTTAAATATATGAAAGAAGATAGGGCACCATACTAGTGTGCAAGACTGGGGAAGGACCTCCATCTTACAGAAGACCACAGCTAAATAACTACACACAGCGGTGTAGTTGTGTTTCTGTGTGTGAGTACAAGTCACCAGCACTCATTTAGTGATGCGTTTTGAAAGAAACGTTTTTCTATCCCAGGGATACTCCATTTTAAAGTCCTGGTGTAGAGAAAGGGTTCGGCAACACGCAAGTGATACCTCTGGTATCGCAAGCGTCCATAGGCTACGGCAACTGCTTGACATCAGACGGACCGTATGCTTGTTTGCCATCCAAGTAAGGAGTATAAAGAAAGACAGATATCCCTATTAATATTATAAATGTGAAAGTTTGTGAGTATGTATGGATGGATGGATGGATGGATGTTTGTTACTCTTTCACATAAAAACTACTAAATGGATCTGGATGAAGTTTGGAGCAGAGATAGATTATAGTCTGGAATAACACATAGGCTACTTTTTACAGCGATAACCGGCAACCACGCGGGCGGAGCCGCGGGCAACAACTAGTTTATAATAATAATATTAACATTTAAAAAGAATTTACCGGATAAACCATTAAGTTCTGTATTTCAGGCACGCCCTTGATGAAGTCCCAAAAGTCACAACATTTTTTTTGGACATATTCATTATCTTCGTCAAGTTTTGGGGTGAAGTCCAGGACAATGTGTTGTGCGACAAATGGTTCACCGCAGGAGCTAGCATCAACCGCAACGCTGGGTTTCTTATTGGAATCAGCTATTGTGGAGCGACTGTTACTATCCAGCAATTGAAACGTATTCCTAGAACTACGTGCAGCTGGCTCAAATATATTTATATGATCCTCAGTTTCTCCGCGTATACCAAACATTTTTTCTAATGTAAGTACTTATAAAATATTATTATTTATATCGATAAAACGTAATTTGTACAAAATTACTAAAGAAAACTCCACATTATCAATAAGATGTTTTTAAATCTAATGTACTTAGTACAAAAATGCTTACAAGATTTTTAAAACACTTAATGACACTGAATGTCATATGTATGAACATTATGTCATAACGCCAAGTTAAAACCAAGAAGTTTATATTTAATTTATTGGAGATTTTATGCAAACATTAAAAAATCTTGGTTGTAACATTTTTTGTTACCAAGGAGTATATACATTTTTTAAACTTTTTTTTTCTGTCATAATATGACAAATAAGTTTATATTTGCCCATCTTATAATAGCAACCCATATATGTCCCACTGCTGGGCACGGGTCTCCTCTCCTCTATCAAGAGAGAGAGAGGGTTTAAGCCTTAATTCACACACGCTGGCCTAATGCGGGTTGGTGAATCTGACATGTCTTTAGAATTTCTTCTAAGACATGTGGGTTTCCTCACGATGTTTTCCTTCACCGTTAGCAGATGGCGAATCATTGGATTCGTACATATAAACTCCACAAAGTGAAATTCGCATTGGTACTGCCCGGGATCGAACTCGCACCTCTTGCGTGCAAGTCGGTTACTTTCCCACTCGGCCACCACCGCTTAGGCCATCTAAGGGATCATTATTTGGGCCTAGTAGTAGTAACGTCGGTATTTGTAACGGTATTTTATCCAACCCTATATCTGACGCGGCCACGGAGTACACGCGGCCAAAGACCTGTATAAGTTTTATATACAAACATGTAATATATTAGAACATAAGGTAGCTACAATGGAGCGACTTAGTATTGTTAAATACTTAGCTCTAAAAAAATTACATAAAAAAAAGTTTATATTTAAAAAAATATATTTTTAAATACAAGCTTTTGTAGTGTATTTTTGTTATTTATGAGTTTTTACCATATTATTGCATTAACCGAAGTTACGTCGGTATACCATATTTATATATACATATAGCCAAATAACTACACATAGAGGTGTAGTTGTGTTCCTGTGTGTGAGTACAGGTCTCCAGCGCTTATTTAGGGATGCGTTTTGAAAGAAACGTATTGCCATCCAAGGGTTACTCCACCTGCAAGCACTGGTGTAAAAAAACCTTTGGTATTTCAAGCGTCCATAGGCTACGATAACTGCTTAACATCAGGCGGGCCGTATGCTTGTTTGTACCACCCAAATAGTATTAAAAAAAGTTAAAAACAGCGAAAGATTAATAAGTAGACATCTATTATAATATCTTTCGCTATTTTACTTCTTCACACCCTGTGTCGATTATCTTCTTCTAAAAAGTTTACACGTAATTTTTTTAAAGGTATACGTTTAGAATGTGAACAGTCAACTTAGAAAATATATTTTCTTTTGCCAGTTTTTGTCAAAATCAAAATAAGGAACACGAAAGACCAGTTTCTTTATTTGTTGATGTTGATTTTTGAAATACTGAATTTTTCTCAAACTTCAGATATTCTTATAGATTTTTCTGGTTATTTTTAATAATCAAGTTATAAAAACATACACCGCATCCGCGTTTTTTCTTGTAAGTTATATCAGGGTTAATATAAAAATGTCAATGCTTACAGCTGAACAAAGCTCAGGAGCAAATATTTACATAGGACCGAAAACATCGGCGATTCCAATGGCATACTACGATAGCCCCGAGATTTGTCCTGGTGACACTCAAAGTTATGATGAATCAACAAACACCTTAAGAAGTTTTTATTTGACAGAAGAAAAATATTGTAAGAATAATGAAAAAGAGAAGGAAGTATTAGAAAATGAAAGTATTATAGAACAAGAAGTTTTAGAAGAAAGTGAAGATGATAGTTCTGGAAACGATGAATATGGAGAACCAATAAGAGAACAGCACTTGGCTATAGACTTTACACCAACCGACAATATAGATGACAGTGACTACAATGTCCAGAAGTGCATAGAATTCTGGCAGTTCCTCAAAAAGCATCCAGAATTACAACACTTGAAAGTTACGCCTAATGTTGTTTTTGAAGTAAATATAACCTTTCTACTCAAGTCTATCTTGCTTGAAACTGATTTTACCCAGAATTCATCTTTTTTACACCAAGGCTTTTCAAGATAGGATTATCCCTGGGATAGGAATACGTTTTTTTCAAAACGCATCCCTAAATGAGCGCTGGAGACCTGTACTCACATACAGAAACACAACTACACCGCTGTGTGTAGTTATTTGGCTGTGGTCTTCTGTATATTCCGATGACACAGATAATACAAGCGTTTCCATGCCAGCATTGAATCAAAAGAAATTTAAAATAATAAAAAGGGATATTGCAGTTCACATTGTTGGTAAAAAGCGTCGCATTTATCCTTCGGCCACTTAGTCACACGAGCAGATATGATATTTAATTGATGAAAAAAAGTCATTCAAACACTATTTAAAAGTCAAATAAAATATTATGTAATATGTTACCTACGTCTTTAGCATTCGTAATAATATTAGTTACATCTCTGAATCCTTATATACCTGAGTCTGTCCATCGTCCGAGTGTTCACTACCGTGCTTTTTTATTTTGTTTTCTTAATATTTGATACTTACTACATCTTTTGGTTTGATTAGGGTTCAGAGCAAACTGATGCATGGAGCTCCACAACTAGCCGAGTTTCTTCTAGTAGTACTCATTCTGCAATACAATGGGCGATGAAGAACAGTATGTATTGGAAATTATAATATTTATAATAATACTTCTCTTCTTGAATAAGTCTGGTATAAGTAGTAACATCGATGATATGACCAATAAACACCAGCTTATATCTGTCAACAGGTCTGATAAATAAACCGTGTACATGCCGAACAAAAATACTGCTTTATCATGATTTTAGGGTAGCTTTAGTCATAGTCTTGTCTAAGTTGGAATGATTTAAAATCTCAACTCTTTTTGTGAAACCAGAATAATGGAATGTATTTTTTATCATTTAACACTTTCACGGACGATAACGTCTATAGGCGTTTACTGTCCTTCAAATTGTTAAGAGGGTATTTAGCGTTAAAGGTTTCCACTTTTTTATTTTGTTGCAACATATTTTCTGTACAACTTACCACTCAAACTTATTAATTCTTATAAGTCTGATAATATTCAGTATTATAATCACATTTTATTCCATCGTATCACATGCCAGTGTGGTGTTTAGTTATCACTTGATTGACATGCTAGTGAATGAAGTTTGAGTTTGATATTACTTAACTATAATTTTAAAATATGTATAGGTGTCTAGATACTACTGCATACTTCCATTTGGACATTTGAAATTGGACATTTGAAAATGAGACAATTGATGTGAAATAAGTATAGTTTCACTTCATTTGAAGCTAGACCCACAATTGAATTTACGTGGAAGATGTTTTTTAACAATCATGAATACATTTAAGAAGACTACTACTTCATTTAGATAAGTATAATTATCTTTAATTTTAAGTATATCTAAGATTAAACGTGTGTATTTATTCAGATCTGATGCACACTGCGTTAATCACGAAGCATCCGAAGACTTACTGTGAGGATCGTGGAAGAGTTAGTTGGAAAAGTTCTCGTACAGGTGACATACTTGAAGATGTGAAACCAGAAAAAACACTAGGTAACTTTACATGTAGTTTGGAATTACTTTGCAATGTTCGGACTTGGGTGGTCAAAGTAAAAGATATTACTTCTTATAAAGTCTGAGGTTTAATGCTTAATCTTACAATACTACATACTAAGAGAGGTAGGGCACCATACTAGCGAGCAAGCCCGACTGGGGAAGGACCTCCACCTTACAGAAGACCACAGCCAAATGACTACACACAGCGGTGTAGTTGTGTTCCTGTGTGTGAGTACAGGTCTCCAGCGCTCATTTAGGAATGCGTTTTGAAAGATACGTATTCCTATCCCAGGGTTACTTCCATCTTAAAGCCCTGGTGTAAAAAAATGGGTTGGCAACACGCAAGTGATACCTCTGGTAATGCAAGCGTCTATAGGCTACGGATACTGCTTAACATCAGGTGGGCCGTATGCTTGTTTGCACCCAAGTAGTATAAAAAAAAAAAAAAAAAAAAACTACAATATATTACCTAAGAATTGTCTTAGGTAATATATTGTAGTTTTTTTTTTTGTTTTTCACTCATTGGAGTGATGGGGGGCGATGCGTCACACACTACAACTTCTAAGTAGTCCACCAAGTCTAACACATCTGTTGAATTAACAATATTTGACTGTACGAGTGGAAGTTTCATTGCTACGATCATTGCCTCAAGTATTGCGGGTTTGATCTCCATATAGAAAAAGTATGTGGGGATTCGGGTAATAGATGCCTACAATTAAGTATTTGTTTGCTTTTATGTAGCCTCTGTCATTTAACAGCGTGCGAGATTATGGTCAAACGCAAACTTATCTACAATTTAATGATAATATGATCCTAATGATGAACCAATGATGATGTAGTTCGTGTCTATTTTATTTCCGTTAATTATTTTTTGTGCAGTTTTGTGTTTCTATAAATATTCAGGAAATGTTCCTTTCCAAGTACCTTTAGTTATTTAATTTGAAGATTATAGTGGAGCTTCTTTACAGTTCCATAATTATTACCTCTTCAAAAATCTGTGTTGGTTTATCAATCGGTCATATTCTTCAGAATTTTAGGTAAAAGATTTTTAATAAAATTTTCAGCTGCGATGGCTAATTTAATATTGTTTTAAACAAAATTATTTCCTATCCCAGGGGTACATCATCATTAAACCTTGATGTTATAATGTTTGGATCTTTACACGCAAATGATAGCTCTGGTATTAAAAGTGACCATAGGCTAAGGTTAACTGCTCACCATAAGGCTGGCTGTACGCTCATTAATTAAATTTATTATTTTTGATAGTTTGCCATTTCAAAAAACTTCACTAAGTATGCAAAATCAATAAGAAATCTTGACTTGACATGTATGCAAGCGTACATACATTATAATCTCAGATAACAGCATAACTGAACCCAACAAGTAAATTGAAATTGAACTTTAATTGTTCGTGTTTAGAGTTGATTTTAGTTTGGATGTTGAAGAATGTAGGGCGCCCTGGAAATAGGTCTTTATGAACGCTAGGGTTAATGGTGTTTAAAATATGCACGGCCCATCTTGGCGACTGCACACTGCTAGCTGACTCGCAGAATTAAAGTTGTGGATAAGAATGTGCGTAATATTTATTCTTATACTCGTACCTACCACTTACTAGAAACAATCATAATAATTATGTTAAGCAGTTACTGTAATCAATTGACATTTGCGATACCAGAAATATAAAGAAAATCACTTTTTTGTCAGTTTGCCTTGAACCTTAGCTTAAAGATTAAACTTGATTATGCTATCTTTTTCTCAGTTTGCAGTATCTATTTGTACTACTTAGGTGGCAAACAAGCATACGGCCCGCCTGATGTTATGCCAGTTACCATAGCGTATAGACGCTATGGTAACTGCGCTTGCAATACCAGAAGTATCACTTGCGTGTTGCCAACCCATTTTTTTACACCAGGGCTTTATGATGGGAGTATCCCTGGGATAGGAATACCTTTCTTTAAAAACGCATCCCTAAATGAGCGCTGGAGATCTGTAATATGAAAAAAAAGATAATTTTATTTATCTATGCCAGTAATAAGACAAAACAAAGGAGACTCTAACGAGATCAGGGGGATTATCATGACGTGTTAAAACGTGAGTAGTTCGATCGGGAAAGAAGGACAGAGCTATATAGAGTATATAGCTCCGTCTTTCTTTTTCGCTCGAACGACTCAAGTTTCACACGTTATACTAAGACCCCTTAGTGAGAATTGAGAGACGGAAGACTATAGCATAATAGTGCCCTATGCCAGCAGCCAGATTTAAAAATAACATAGTTTTCGTCGCTTTTTTTAGGCAAACGTTTTGTATATAAACCTTGGTTCTTTCAATTCTTATCCTAGGATGACCTATAACACAAATTCTTGTTGTGACTATCCTGTCTCTGTAAATCCACGTGTTTGTTAGTCAATAGAGACCCAGGGCATGGCGCTGTCGTATCACTGTGATTATTGTGGCAAACTAGGACAAACCACTCGATACTTAAAATACACTTTGCTTGAGGCACGAATCGTGAAGGAGATTCAACGCTTAAAATAGAAAATCGATAAACAAAACTAGTCTTCTTCTTCTTCTTATCGTTTGGTTAGTGGCCAACGTGGTGACAGAGTTATTTAGATCGACCATATTTAGGCCTCTGTCGTGATCTAACGACTGATATCAGCCGGGACCGACTTTTAACGTGCCCTCCAAAGCACGGAGACGCTCAGATGAAATACCACAATGCGGTCACCCATCTATAGGGTTACCGCGCCCTTGGTAGCTTAACCCATTGATCGTTTACCGAACAGCGAGTGCACCTAGCTATGAGCGCCTAGTAAGTTTGGGTGTTTGTATGAGACAATCTCTAGAACTACAGACAGTCTCTAAAAGAAGATAAATTACTTGACCTATCGAAAGCACCGAAAGCACCGTTATTTCTAAGTGACAAGTTTTAACTAATATGCGTGCAAAATCGCATGTTAAATAACACTACCTCGGTAGTGTTTTGTTGTTGCTAAGGAAAGGTGGGTAAATTGTGTTTAAACCTTTATTTAGGACTTCTCTTGGCATTATCTTACTCTTGCCAAGAGGAGTCGAGCTGTCGAGAGCCAAGAGAAGAAGACAAATTTAGACAATATGATTTACCTACTTACCTTCTCTTAGCAGAAACACAACACTAACCAGGTAGTATTTTGTTGCCTTAGTGGTCCAGTGGCCACAGTATGCGCCTGCTGTGCACGAGGTAGTGGGTTCGATTTCCACATGACAAAACATTGTGTGCTACAAAGAATTGTTCTGAGTCTAGGTGTAATTTGTGTCAGTTAATTGTATGTTTGTAAAGTCCCCTTCGAAACAGAGATTGTTCTCTAGTGCGGGAGTTGTCTTTTTTAAATAAAATTAAAAGTGTTATTGTTCGATGTTTTTGCTAGTTTTGCATGCTAAATAAAATGTTGGAAATAGCGGTGCTTCAGTGAAGTTTTTTATTTTTTAGAAACTGTCCGCAGTTCTAGAGATTGTCTCAAACATACATCCAAACTTACTAGTACCTAAATCAAAAATAGTATAATTCATATTTTAAAATGTCAACTTTATTTTTTTTAACAAACTTGCAGACGCGAAGGCAATGAAAACCAAAAAGGGTGTAGATAGCATGCCTGGACATTCAGCGCACAGGGTACGGCGCATAATGGCGGATATGAAAATGTGGGATCGAAAGAATCCAAGGTTAGATCTTTTCAGGTCGCTATGATAAACCTGAACATTCGTAGTAGCCACACACTAGTGTGCGTAACACAGCAGCATTCTTATTTACTCTCATAGTAGGGATGGCGATCTGGAATAGGTTTCGATCGACCCCAGATTGGTTAGCGGTATCGTTTATCTGCAAGCCACTTTGGGTTGGCAGTTCTGTAAGCAGTCTATAACACATTCCATCATGCAAAAATTGACTACTGAATCAGAAGACTTCAAGTGCATCCCTATCATAGATATAATAGTTTTCGTACAGGAACTTCGTACTAGTTTCCTTTACCATCAGCAGATAGTGAATGTGATTGATGAAATTCACAAAGTGAAATTCACCTGGGATCGAAACCTCTTACGTGAAAGTCGGTTACTTCCCCACTCGGTGACCATCGCTTTTTATTATGCAGTTTTATTAGCAAAATTGACTCGTAAAATGTGAATTGAGCTTTAAAATACAGCAGTTCCCAGTAATTATTGGCAACTAGCAGGAGGTAATAGTCGACTATAAGTATATTCCCAGGTCCAACGATCCGCCTGGTCATCCACCAACGTTAAATACGGCGAAAATGGTTCGCGATGGAAGATTTTACTGGGACCAAGCGGCGCTATGAATCATGTCACGATAATATGTAATGTAATACACAATTTAATATTTAAATACATTAATATTATATAGTTTACTTAATATTTAATGACATTAATATTATATAGTTTACTGTCTGTTATAAGTAAACGCATTTATACCAATAAACAATGTTTACGACTATATTTGGGTTTTATTACAACTACGATTTTTTTTCTTGTTAAAAGACAACTCCTGCACTAGAAAACAAGCTCTGTGTCGCGGAGACTTTACAAACCATCCATTGGATGAGCTTGGCACAGGACCGGAACAGATGGCGCACAAAAGAGGAGACCTATACCCAGCAGTGGGTGGATTACACCCAGACTTAGAACAATTCTTTGTGGGTCACACAAAGTTTGATCCTGTGTGGGAATCTAACCCACAACCTCTTGCACAGCAGGCGCATACCGCGGCCACTGGACCACCAAGGCAGCAGATAAATAGAACTTTTCTTATCATGATGCAGTGTTCTCCAAATATTATATATAGAAAGGCAATCAAACGGCTAAAATAATTGTAATATTGATCCATATTATAATGCCAGTCTCCCCTTTGGGGTAGGCAGTGAGCTATGGGAGCTATGAGAGGCTATGGTAATATTGGTCTCGTAAAAACAATGATCCGGCAAACAAGCATACGGCCCGCCTGGTGCTAAGCAGTTACCGTAGCCTATTGACTCTTACAATATCAATGGTATCACTTGCGTGTTGCCGACGCATCCTTTTTTTACACCAGAGCTTTAAGATGAGAGTATCCCTGGGATAGGAAAACGTGTTCTTCCAAAACGCTTCGCTAAATGAGCGCTGGAGACCTTACTCACACACAAGAACACTACACCGCTGTGTCTAGTCATTTGGCTGTGGTCTTCTGTAAGGTGGTCAATCCTCAGTCGGGCTTGCACACTAATATGGTGTTTTCATCATCTCAACCCATAAACGTCCCACTGCTAGGTACGGGTCTCCTCCATACACTTGGAGGGATATTAGCCTACTATACCACGCTGGCCAGACGGGTTGGTATAGGATTTTGTTTCGAGTTTGCCCTCTCTTGCAGTGGATATTGTCTGTCTGACTGGCTCCCTTAGTCGACTCTTACGACACCCTGGGGATGGAACAGGGTGGTGACATTTGTATTCCTAAACCGTCACCACACGAACAATATGGTGTCCTACCTCTCTTAAAATATATATACTTACGACAGACTCGTACCTATAACCAATACCGAGATATTTATTAATATTTAACGCTTGTAGTAACGTGTAAGTCATAGTCCATAACATATTTTGATGAAAAATTACTCCCAAGTGCTTGCTTAGCATCAGTATTAAAGTTTGGCACTTAATTGACATAAAGCACATTATTTCCTGAACACTGACACACTGTTTACCTATCTGTAGTCACAAGACGATAGCGCAATACTGCTGGCGACATGCCACGTGTCTATCAACGTCCTCCGACCCTGCCAATAGGTACCAACACTGGTATTCACTGATTGATTGCAAATTAATCAGACATCATTATTCACCGATAAACTATCTGTTTAATTGCTTGGTGAAAGAATGAAGGAATTATTTGTTTCTGTGTATGTCTGACTTACACGCAAGAGGTGCGAGTTCGATCCCGAGTGGTAGTACCAATGTGAATTTCGCTTTGTGGAGTTTATAATATGTACTGATCAAATGATTCGTGAAAACATTGTAAGGAAAGCCACTTGTCTTAGAAGTAATTCTAAAGACATGTCAGATTCACCTAACCGCATTATTTTAGCGTGTGTCAATTAAGGCCTAAAACCCTCTCTATTTCTTGATAGAGGAGAGGAGACCCGTGCCCAGCAGTGGAATATATATATGAGTGGCTATTATTTATGTGTATTGTAAGATCTTTTATTTATTTATTTAAACTTCCTGCAAACGAATTGCACAAGGCGGACTTAATGCCTAAGGCATTTTCTTTGTGTGATGTAGAGCTAAGCATGGCAGGTGACAATAATAATAAAGTAAGAATTGAAAATAAATTACTTTAGTCAACTTTAGGTCCCAGAAATATGCTATTAAATTTTAGGATCAGCACAAGCGATGCGCTTGGTATTGCAAGCGTCTAGCAGAGGTAATGTTCATCATCGTGCGAGCAACAAACTGGAACACGCCGCATGGACTGCCGATGGATGGGGGAGCTTAACATCGAATGTTACGGAAATTATTAGGGGAGGAATATGTCCAACAGTGGACACCTTTCTGCTGAATATATAGATATACGTTTTCCTTAACATTGCCTTTAGTCACCGTTTTAAAATCTCGACCCGAACACAAAAGAAAACTTAAAATAACTCTCAATTAAAAAATCTTTTAGTTCAAATCTCTGTCCTATTAAAAAGTAAAGGAAATCCGAAACCAATTTATTAAGCTAAAGGATAATCAGGATTTGTTATAAATTTAAATGGAATTCGTTAAAGTGAATGACGAAACGTCGAGAAATGATTGCGACAATATAAATACAAACAATGTACTTCAATGACAATACAAAGCAATTAATTCGAGGTAACGATTTTGTATCAGCTTATATACTTGTTTTCATTCATTGCTTCGCTCGCACATTATCTATATAGAAGTAGGTAAATACAAAATAGTTCAGTCCCTTTGACTTTACTATTTGTCAACAGATTTTCTTTTATTTGTTTAGGTAGCTATATATGACGGGTTTTAGGATGCCCAAACTGAATCAAACTCAAACTCAAAATTCATTTATTCATTTAGGTTACAAAGTAACACTTATGAATGTCATAAATTATGAATAAACTAGAAAGATGATGTCAGCAAAATTTTCCTACGGCTAGTTCGCTGACGTGGAGCCTTGAGAAGAACTAGCAAGAAACTCAGGCCACTCTTTTTAATCGCCAGATAGTTACAATCTTTTGTAAAATACAAGTATGATAGCATGCCAGCTGATGCAGTCAAAACACGATACTAACTATATTGAATTTCGACAAATCGTTGTACGGCAAGATTTTTTTCGACAACATAGTACTTCTGTCTCTCAAATCCTCCGCTGGAGTACCTCCATCACGCAGAGGTCAGCTGCTGAAATAAAAGTGGAAATTTTTAAGTCTTTTTTAAGATTAAATTAAAAAACATACATAATTTATTCTCTCTATAATATCTCGGTTATTGATTGAACTTAATTGGTAATATCAGGAATATTAGCTGATTGTAACACGTTTAAAAATATTGTCGTTTTATATTTTTAATTATGCCATTATTTATTTAGGAAATATAATTTTTCCCGGTTCTGTACTCAATTTCAGCGGTGTGCGCCGAATCGGTTGTATTATTTGCTTCTCTTTTTTTTTCCTATACAGATCGACAGTGACTAAACGACGATTTCATTCTCAAGATCGTTATCAGTTATCAGTGTCTTAAACGAGGCAGCAAAAATACAAAGAATAAGAACTAGGTTACCATAACTAGCTCTAGACTAGTTATTAGTATTGTAGTCAAGTTTTATTTAGTTATTTATTAACCGACTTCAAAAATGGACCTCCTCCTTTTTTGAAGTCTGTTTCTATGGTCGACTGTATGTTTTTCTTTATATATGTTTACCGATATCTTCCCCATTTGTAGATCGATTCTTTATTTGAAAGAATAAACTCTTGAGGTGGTCCCATTGGCACCAAGTCACGATCTGATGATGAAATCCCAGGGTAATCGAGGGCAACCCTCAAATGTTATAGGTATTAGCAATTTTTTTAATAAGTATACTTTTTTACCTTTATTTTATCACTAAAAATTAAAAATTCTTAGGAAAAAAAATTTACCGACTTCAAGAAGCTAAAAATAACTAACTGGTGACTGGATGAACCTAGCACCGACTTCAATCTGTATTCGGTTATTTTTAGCTTTTTGAAGTCGGTTTTTTGAATGTCCCTTCCACGAATAAGTAAACGATGCTTGTGTAAATAAACTGTTGAATGTCCGAAACAGGGTAAAGTGATTCGGATACCAGTATGCGGGCTACCAAACAAGTAAGAAAGAAAGAAAGAAAGAAAATGCATTTAATTCCAGAGAAAACAAAACATACACTGGGGAATACAAAAAAAAATAGATTTTAATACTTACTTAAAACTAAACAAACAAAATAATAATAAAAAAAAAATAGATTACATATTTTTCTTTGCTTTTTTTTTTTTTTTTGTACCCACTGTATGTCACATCTGCTGGAATTTGGACTCTGCTCAGCATAATGCTGCGGCGCCAACAACTAATAGTTGCGGGTCACACAACAGCGCTGATTTTCAGCAGAGCCCTAGGGACAAGACGAGCGACGTGTCAAGTAGAACAAGAAGTATACCTAATTGTGTCTTTGAGGAACCCTAAATCGATAGGTAGTGTACAGTGAGTAGTACTTATTTCTGTATCTATCTAAGACGCATAACCCCCGAATGCGGAAGGCACGCCATACCGGAGTGACGGTTGTCACATAGACGCGCGCGCGCACCAATCTCTTTGATTGATCGTCTCTAATTTGTAACAAAGCATTTTTATTTCAGTTTAATATCTTGTAGCCATTTATTTAACAGATTCATGACAGACTTTAAATACCCTAACCAGTAGAACACCCTTAGGTGTAAGTTCAAACGCAATTGAGAACCGTAAAGTCTCATTTACTCATTTTGTGTATGTGAGTACAGGTCATCTAATGCATTTTATAACAAATGTTTTCCTGTCCCTCTTAAAACCCTGGTGTAAAAAATGGGTCAATAACACTGGAGTGATAACTTTGGTGTTGCGAGCGTCCATAGGCTACGGTAGCTGCTTAACATCAGGCCGTATGCTTATTTGCCACCTAAGAAGTATAAAAAATCTCATCTATATAACACCAGGCTGTGCTGTTGGGTTAATACTAACAGAGTCTCTAGACAAGTGGCATAAACGATAATCGAATCAAAAAGTCAAAAAAACAAATGCTTGGGATTTGACGTAAGTCTTCGATATAATGTCGTATACTTACGTCAAATCCCATACATTTGTTTTTTGACTTTTCGATTCGACTATCGCTCATGCCACTTGTCTAGAGGAGCCCCTCTAGTCTGTCTGTTAGTCTGTTAGTCTGTTATGTGTTATTAATCAGCCGATTAATAACACATAACAGACTAACAGAACAGACTAACAGAAATAAGAATAAACTGAACTTTTAGTAGGTAGAGCAGCACGTCCCGAATTCGCATGGGGTGACATTTTTTTAGTGTATATCCCTTAATTTTTTTAAAATAAATTATAATTATGTTACTCGCTGATAATGTAGCTCTCTATAGGCGATTTTTTGAAATTGGTACAGTCCATTTTGTAGGGCTTTTGAGTTTATTCTCTACAAGCATACGAAAGTTCAAAAATACATTTTTTTTCTTTATAATGAGTATCATCTATACTAATCCTCTTTAGTGCAAGTCCGTTCCTTACCCACTCGGCCACCACCACGGTATATAAAGTTTAAATATATAAATGACGTTACTGTTAAAGTTATTTGGCTGTGGTCTTCGGTAAGTTCGAGGTCCTTCACCAGTCAGGCTTGCTCATTAATATGGTGCCCTACGTGTTTTATCTATACTATATATATTATTATTATATATATATAATTTTATAAAGAGGAAAGATTTGTATTTTTGTTTGTTTGTGAATGCATAAACTCAAAAACGACTGGACCGATTTAAAAAAATCTTTCACCATTAGAAAGCTACATTAGCTGCGAGTAACATAGGTTCGTTAGATATTTGGGTTTTTATAAGTACCCTTATAGCATTGACAGGTACAATGTCAATCAAACTCAATGAACAAAATAAATGGAAGGCCAAGGGAACTGAGTCACATACACGCCCTGACTGTATGAATGACAATAGTAACATAGATCATCCACATGCCAAGTCTAAGAGAATGGAGACAGGAGACCGACGCTAAAGACCACGTCTTTTTCGATACTACTTGGGTGGCAAACAAGCATAAGACCTGCCTGATATTAAGCAGTTATCGTAGCCTACGTATGCAATACCAAAGGTAACACTTACGTGTTGCCAACCCATTTTTTAATATGTCCCAATGCTGGGCGCGGGAATCCTCTATTAAGGCAGAAAGAGGGTTTAGGTCTTAATTCACACACGCTGGCCCAATGCGGGTTGGTGCACGATCCTCGGGAAGCCGAGGATCGTGCTAGGTGGCGTGCCCTTGGAGAGGCCTATGTCCAGCAGTGGACTGCGATAGGCTGATGATGATGATGATGATGAACCCATTTTTTAACCACATGGCTTTAAGGTGGAGTATCCCTAGGATAGCAAAACGTTTCTTTTAAAACGTATCCCTAAATATTTGGCTGTGGTCTTCTGTAAGGCGGAAGTATTTCCCCAGACGGGTTTGCTCGCTAGTGTAGGGCCCTGTCTCTCTTGCGTTTATACCTTGATCAAGCCGGCTTTATCTTCTGCTGCCTGATGATAAGCAGTAACCGTAGCCTATGGATGCATGCAATACTTGGGGCAACACTTGTTTTAATAAAACGTTTTCCTATCCCACGGCAATTCCATCATAAAACCCTGGTGTTTATTTTTGGGTAGGCAACATGCAAGTGATACCTATGGTATTGTAAGCGTCCATAGGCTACAGTAACTGATTGCCGTATGCTTGTTTGCCACCTTAGTAGTATAAAATAAGATTAAATTCAAAACAGTGTCCTTATGACCTCACAGCCTACCCAAAGAAGTAGAAATATAAGAATGGCTGACGCACCCCCTAGCACTGCACCATTGAGGAGGTGTCTGAGGGTAACATACGATATAGAAAATTGACTGCCTCGGTGGTCCAGTGGCCGCAGTATGCGCCTGCTGTACACGAGGTTGTGGTTCGATTACCACACAGGACAAACTTTGTGTGACCCACAAAGTGTTGTTCTAAGTCTGGGTGTAATTTGTGTCTGTTAATTGTATGTTTGTAAAGTCTCCCGCGACACAGAACTTGTTCTCTAGTGCGGGAGTTGTCTTTAAAAAAAAAAACTAAAATTAATATGCAGATATGTATATGTAAATGAAAATGATCTGTATTAATTAATCTTAAAGTACAATTTGCTTTGTCTGTATCTAGCTCTACAAAATTGTAGTCGAGTGATAAACTTAGATTAATGTGGGTGTAATGTATGACCGCGTGAAAACTCAACTCATACTCAATACTATGCACATTAAAGATGGCGCTTGCCAATTAAGTCTTCAACTCATTCATATATTTATGTACAATGTGTCAATGTCATACCAACTGTATACAAAAGTACAAAAGGAAATGCATGAAATAATTTCACGTGATCATTGAAAGTACCTAAACTTATAAGTAAAATATAGATATAGCATGCTTTCCAATTTTATATCTTTGTGCTGTATAATTAAGGTGCATATTTTATTAAAACAAGTGGAGATATGTGATATTTTAATTATATACATACATATAATATGTTAGGCGAAAATTGATCTTATTTTAATTAAGTTAAAGTTGATTTTATCTATAAATAAATTATGATTTTTTCTATCTCCTATTGATTGCAAGTATATCGGTGTAGTTGGCGAAGGCGACAGTTTCGACATCACGTTTAGCGTAGGGTGAATAAGCCAGTTGTGGGCACGACAAGTATTGTTCGTTTTATTGAGCCTATTTTTAGGGCTTTGTTCGGTTTTGTTTTGTTGTTGACAAAACGTTATGTAAGTCTATTGTTGTATTGTTTATGGAAATTATGAAATAATCCCAGAATCTCGGAGGGTTTTTAAAATATTAAATACATTGAAAAAAAGTAATTTGACGTAAAGCGGGACGAAGGACCTGTAAGACGTAATTTTATTTTTTGTTTTCACGGGTTATTTCTAATAAAGAAACTTTTCTTATTTTTTTTTTAAAAGACAACTCCCGCACTGGAGCACAAGCTCTGTGTCGCGGGGGACTTTACAAATATACATATAACGGACAAAAATTACACCCAGACTCAGAAAAGAGAACAACTCTTTGCGGGTCACACAAAGTTTTGTCCTGTGGATCAATCCTGGGAATCGAACCCTCGTGTTCAGCAGGCAGATACTGCGACCACTGGACCTCCAAGGCAGAATTGAATACCTATTCTTTTCCCTGATGGTGTATGCAGATTTATAATAGAAAAAAAAGTGTATCAAAGTACATCCACGGTCTGCCAGCTATGTTAATAAGGGTAAGCTGTTTGCCATATACCAGGCACAATTTAAGCCTCAGCTGATACAGAGTATTTCTTTACAGAATATCCCAACATATTTATATATTATATTAATTTACCAGATCTGGAAATTGAACCTTAGATTTCAGTTCGGCAGTTGTAAGCAACGCCATTGCCTCGTCGTATTGTTTATATTATTATGCCTAAAAAAGTGTACCTATTTCAGCAAAATTAACCAGCAAATGGTAATAAATCATGCCTAGAGCCGGCACAACTATCAGTCGATTGTAAAAAAATAGGTAATTAAATCTGCATTTAAACAAGTTTCCACGCGGACGAAGTCGCGGGCGACCCCTAGTCTGCATATGAACTGATTTTCTATATCGTATGTTACCCTCAGACACCTCAAAAACTGTAGCCTCTTTGCAATCCAATACAGAGACAAAATTATAAAACTTGGGAGGTAGCTGAAAATTTTGCAAATTCATTTTTACAATATGATGTAGAGGTCTACTAAAAAAATATTTCCCAAATTTCCCATGGGAATGTTGCGGTATATACAGATAAGTGGTATATCCACCTTGTCAACATTTCATTGAGTCTCAATAGCTACAACCGATGTATTTATGTCCCTCAATAATGTTTAGTACGATGTCTTCATTCATATGCATCGATTAAGTACACTTGCACGATCCTCTGTTAACTATCGGTTCCTTAACGAGCGTTAGAATTTTTTATTTAGTGAGTACTTTTATCTGAAATGTTACATACATAGTAGGGACAAAGAAGATAATTTCGCATCCTTGCGTGACACGAAGAATGTGTTAACTGCTCTATTTGGCTGTCATGTAACCTAAAATAGGTAAAAGTTTGTTGAAAAATGTGAGTTGCTTTCTATTTCTTTTTTCCGATAAAGAAACTATTTTTTTTGTAACTTTTAGACAGATTTTATAAGATAAGTAAAATCATTGACGTTTTTTAATCGGTTCGTGCCTAGTTTTACACGTGAAGTAAAAAAGTTTTTTTTATTTTGTTTCCTAATGCATTAATAGATTTGGGCAAAACCAGAGCTTTATGTTAGACTTTTACTTAGCTTATAGCACAGTGTAATGTACCCTTTATTTATGAAAGAGTATTATTATACTGTGGCTATAGCAAGTAACTATTTAGTAAACTGTGCCTATAGTAACTTTACCTCTGCTTTGATATATCAGTCAACCAGATTCAATTACTTTCAATTCTTTTACTTGCTGTTACCCGCGGCTCGCCCGCCTGGATATCAGTTCTCACGATAAAAAGCATCCTATATTCTATTACTTCGCTCTATATCCTCGACAGTTTTTTAAAAGATCTGTTCGGCTGTTTATTCCTGACAATCCAACAGACACACAGACCTACTTTCGCATTTATAATATTAGTAGGGATGTTAACTCGTAGCACGTATGGTGCAACCGGGCGCGACCACCGCTCAATCAAACTGGTTACGCCGCCCACGTCAGTCTAAATCAATATTAATTGGATCATTTGTATTGTTCGGCTATTGTGTGATACAACACGGGTCTGATCATATCGCCACTGGAAGAGGTCAGTTATTTAATGTGTGTGTGTGTGTGTGTGTGTGTCAAGTGATTCAGTGAAAACAAAATCGAGTGTAAAAAAATGAGTGATTTGCAGATTACTTTTTGTTTTCTTTATTTAAAATCTGAACAGCAATGCTGAATGAAATGCTGAGTTGAGCATTTTTTATTATTAATGTTATTTTATTGACCTCCGATGTTAATATGGTGTTGTTACTAGTTTGAAGCCTATTTGTGTGTGACTATTTTATGACTAAGGAAGCAAACAAGCATACGGTCAGACTGATAGTAAGCATTTACCTTAGCTTATGGATACTTGCAACACCATGGGTATCCATCGTGCGTTGTCAACCCAGTAGAAATCTTTTACGTCCTTTCTTGAAGAACTGCATGCTAAAATCTGGCGGGGAGGAACCTGACAGAGAGTTTTCAACACCCTGATCGTACGTGAAAGAAACTTAGCATTAAACTTTTGGGTAGATCAATAATTAAATGCTATGTGTGTTGTTTGCAAGTTTGTTTAATTTTGAACAGGTTGATTCTTAGTCAAATGTGAAAGATGGAAAATATGAATTCCAGAAAATCTTTTTTTATTATTTTACATTTCTAGATACGCCAGTTTAAGTAACATTTATTTTATCCTATACAATCCAGACAGAAAGAATTTTTATTTTCTTTTAATTTAAAATAATTAGATATTTAAGAGAGATTAGGAGGCTGCAGTGTAATTTCCAAATGTCTGAGTAGTATATGTCATGTTTTCACATCCAAATTACGATAACAATGGACTTATGACTAGATTATTTCTTTATTAAAACTTTATATACACAAATTGGTATAAAGGCGGACTTAATACCTATAGGGTGATGCAGAGATAAAACAAAGTAGGTGCACGAATCTAAACTTGAAATAAAATAAAACATAATAATACTGTAAAATTATTGCTGTTTTAAAATATTATTCAAATATACATATATTATAAGGCTGCATAATTAAATGGCGTTATTATTAATATTTATTTGCAAGGTGACATCCCACAGTTGGGCAAAGTCCTCCCTTGACTTGTAGATATTTTGGTCTAGCGCCAGTGTTCTGTTTTGAAATAACTAACGAAAATTCTATCAGCATGCTCGCCCTGTTTGTGTCATCGGTTTTTGGATTAATGGTTTTAGTTTTAAGTGTCTCATTGGCGTAGATGTGGTACAAAGATGTTTTAGCAGCGCAGAGGTCCCGGTTTCGATTCTCAAATCGCGTAGACTTATTCGTCAACTCGACCACGAAAATCTCATCCATGTGGTCGAGTTGGGAAGAATTAATTCTACCTATTATTTTATTATGCATCTCGACCAAAGACGTATCCACATGTATCGAATCGATTGCATAATTTGGTTGGATTTGGTCGAAATGCATATAAAATAATAAGTAGAATTAAATCTTCCCAACTCGACCACACGTGGACGAGATTTTCGCGGTCGAGTTGACAAATAAGTCGTCGCGTAAAATTTATATCGGGTTTTTATGACAAGAATTGCATCTGATTTTGTTCTATTAGTAAGAATTTGAATGCTATATAATTCTTGTCTTATATTCCTTTTAAATGCGAAAATTTATAAGGACGGATGGATATTTGTAACTTATTCACGCAAAAATTACTAAAAAGATTTTGATGAAACTTTACAATGTTATGCATTAGAATTATTACGTAGGTTATCTTTTAAATAAAGAGACCTGTTAAAAAATCGGCTAGTAAAAAAAAAGTAATTGCGTATTTATAAACGCCATTATCTGGTCTTCTAGTGCGCAATTAGGTACGCAATCTTAACACTTCGAAAATGGCAAAATATATTTTGTGATCGTAATTTACGTTGCGTAACTACTTACCACATAAATAGACCTCAGTTAAATGATATAAATCCGATGAAATGCCTACATTTCGTTAAGATACCTAAAATAACAACTTTAGTAGTTTTTGAATTCGTATTTTTTCATCTATTTAAGGTTTCTTAGAAGACGGAACAGAATTTCAATCAGATTTACCAACCAGATGTAGCTCAAGTAATAAGTATGATAGAACTTAAATTAGAGGTTCCGTAGAAATTATTATTTCATTAAATAACTTAATAAAAGGTTGTTCTTTGTTTAATACTAACATAGTTAGGGCACCATACAGGCGAGAAAGCCCGAGTGGGGAAAGTCCTCCACCTACACACAACGGTGTAGTTGTGTTCCTGTGTGTGAATACAGGTCTCCAGCGCTCATTTAGGGATGCGTCTTGAAAGAAACGTATTCCCATTATTTCCCATCCTAGGGATATTCTCATTTTATAGCCCTGGTGTAAAAAATTGTGTTGGCAGCACGCAAGTGATACCTCTGGTATTGCAAGCGTCCATAGGCTACGGTAACTGCTTAACATCAGGCGGGCCGTGTGCTTGTTTGCCACCTCAGCAGTATAAAAAAAAACGTAAGACCACAGCCATATAACTGTGGTCTTCTGTAAGTTTGTAGGTTTTTCCCCAGTTGGGCTTGCTCAATTGTCTGGTGTCCTACCTCTCTTAGTGACACTAACTGTTAATACGATTATATATTTATTTATTCAATGTTTTTTTACAGTATGTTGCTTTAGTTATCCTAAAAGTTCTTAAAGTTAAGCATAAGTTATGTTAGCATCGCAATAATTATAAAAAGGAAAAGATAAATGGTAAAGGTTTTTCTATTATAAAGACGAACCCCTAAGTCCCCTATTCAATATTCTGACATTGTCCTGAGGTTTTCTCTTGAGTCCTATTTTTTATTGAAATCGTGCTAAATGAACCATTACCCGTGATTTCAATCAAACACCATTTGAATTAGTAATTACTAAAATTGTAAGAACGATATAGGTAATATTCGTTTTGCTGATAAGATGGGAGGAGGAAATATTACTTTTTATAATTTCTTTATCATGAAAACCGGTCGATGCATTTCGGGGGAGTTTAACTACAAACACCGCGAAACGAGAATTTTATATATAAGATTAAAATCGGTCATGTGGTTTTGGAGATAATAGTAGGTATGAGTCATATAAGGCGAGTGATGGCACGTGTATTACAAGGAGCTTGTCTCCAAAAGGTACAAGGGTAGGTCAAATCCTTGTTTATATTACCTATATACAGAAACTAAGAATGAAAACATTTCTATAAGCATTGTCAGCCTAACCGAATTACGGTTTCGGCCAATCTCTAAAGTAGCACAGAAGATACAACAGAGCACAAATGTGTGCACAAACACAGGTGCACTCTACATTCCCTTACTCTCATAGTCCGCTCGGACGGCAATCCGAGACGACCGGAGAGAGATCAGCCCCTCTAGACAAGAAACGACGTATGCGTACGACATTATATTGTAAACTTATGTGGAATCGTATACATTCTTTTTCTTTTTTAAATACTACTTGGGTGGCAAACAAGCATACGGCCCGCCTAATGTTTAGCAGTTACCGTAGCCTATAGACGCTTGCAATGCCAGAGGTATCACTTGCGTGTTGCCAACCCACTTTTTTACATCAAGGCTTAAGAAGGGAGTATCCCTGAGATAGGAATAGGTTTCTTTCAAAACGCATCCCTAAATGAGCGCTGGAGACCTTTACTCACACACAAGGACATAACTACACCGCTGTATGTAGTTATTTCGCTGTGGTCTTCTGTAAGGTGGAGGTCCTTCCCCACACGGGCTTGCTCGCTAGTATGCTGCCCTATCTCTCTGAAAATTTCAACTTGCTTTCTATTCTATTCTAACGGGGTTGGTGTAAGACCTGTGGCTTTGGAAGCTCGGAATTTATTTCTAAAATTAGCAAGAACGTGATTAAAAAGACTCGCTAAACATAAAGCCACACAATGAAAGTTTGTCCATAATAAACAATATCTAATATATCAATACAATAATACCTCTGACCCCGCGGCACAAATAAGGAGCGTAATTCCTTTTGACATATTTCTTTAGCGAATTTGCAGACATGCCTAATTTGCGATAAAAGAAAATATACTTAAATTGAAATATTAAGTTTCATAAGCTGTTTAAATGTACATAGACAGTAGAATGCGGACAGTATATACACGACTTTTTCTTAAAAACTTTAATCTATAATAATATTATAAAGCCGAAGAGTTTGTTTGTTTGGTTGAACGCGCTAATCTCAGAAAGTACTGGTTCGATTTGAAAAAATAATTTTGTTGAATAGTGCATTTATCCAGGAAGGCTATAGGCTATATAACATCACGCTATGATTAATAGGAGCGGAGTAGTGAGATATGTTGCAAAATCGGGGGAAATATTCCAAATTACCACGCGGACGAAGTCGCGGGCGACCCCTAGTGTAGATATGCAATCAGCAACAGTAGCATTATAGTAAGTCGAAAATAGTATCTAATATCAGAATTCGTTAGTTTCACCAATTGAAATCAAGCTCTCATAGCAAGGTGCACTCACTATTTGGTAAACGATCAGCGGGTTAAGCTACTAAGGGCGTGGTAACCCAATGGATGGGTGATCGCATAGTGGTATTTCATCTGAGCGTCTCCGTGCATGTTAAAAGTCAATCCCGACTGGTTACAGTCGTTAGATCGATAGATAGATGACAGAGGCTTAAATATGGGCGATCTAAATAATTCTGCTACCAGGTTGACCACTAACCAAATGATAAAAAGAAGAAGACCAATTGGAATTTTACCTTATGATGATCTTCCAGACCTGTCTTCCTTTTTGATGCATACTTCTGTTAGAATCATCCTTTGTGAAGGAGAAATGTTCGTTCTTCTAAGTTATAACAGCATCTTTATTTATACATAAATATTATTATTCTTAACATAATAAAGTATCTAAAATTTCATTTTTCTTTCTTTTCTCTAGGGTAATGCCACCAGAAATGGCCGTGTCGATGAGGCACACGAAGCTGAAGGCGGAGGAGGCGGCTCTCTTGGCCGGAGAAATCTCCAAGCCTTCCTGGGAATCGAAAAACGAGGGTATTCACGAGAGGATCAGCTTTGAAGACTCCATTTGGGGCTTCGATTTAGCTGGTGGATCGTACTATAAGACTCCTTTGAGGGTTACTTACGTAAGTAGAGATTACTAATGAAAGTGTCAATTCTTTACTCATAAATTTTGCACTTTAAACAGTTGCTTTATCGCTAAACGAAAATAATAGTAATTTGATGCTTATATTATTAAAAAGGAAAGACCAATTTACTACTTTATTTAATTATGTGTTTGTAAACAGTAATATGAGAGGTAGGGCACCATACTAGCGAGCAAGCCCGACTGGGAAAAGACCTCCACCTTACAGAAGACCACAGCCAAATAACTACACACAGTGGTGTAGTTGTAATCCTGTATGTGAGTACAGGTTTCCAGCGCTCATTTAGGGATGCGTTTTGAAAGGAGCGTATTCCTATCCCAGGGAATACTTCCATCATAAAACCCTGGTGTAAAAAAAAGGGTTGGAGACACGCAAGAGAAACTTCTGGTATTGCAAGCGTCCATTGGCTACGGTAACTGCTTAACATGAAGTGGGCCGTATGCTTGTTTGCCACCTAAGTAGTATAAATAAAAAAATACCAAACTCTTGGAAGTTTAAAAACGCTTTAATTGCCTGTTATATTTTTTTTGACAATTCCTGTTAAGGTTCTGCCTTACCGAGCGAATTGGCCTTTGGCAAATTGCCTGACAGCTTTTTATCATGTTCAGAGTAAAAACTTATATAAGTAATAAAACTCCTATATTATTACTATGTTATAAATAACTTTGGCTTTGATAAGACTTTTAACAGGAGCAGATTTACAAAGTTTATTAATGTCGACAAGGTATTCTCAGGGTTCTCTTCATCATTAGAATCATATATTTGTTTGTTCACTTTAAGTTGACTAACAATGTTAATTTATTTTGTCTATTGTGCAGGTGAAACCTGACAGCCGTGCAGACAAGGCTGGCATCAGAGCTGGAGACAAACTCCTCAGGATCAATGGCCTGGACACCTCTACCCTCACGATACAGGAGGCTCACGAGATGATCATCGAATCTGGTATCCATTTAAAGCTCTCAGTGACTTCGTGAGTATCTATTCAGAGTTTCTCTTTTACTTTAATCACTTTTAAGGGCTCACTTACATCAACTCCCGCACTAGAGAACAAGCTCTGTGGCGGGGGACTTTACAAACATACATTTAACGGACACAATTTACAACCAGACTTTGAACAACTCTTTGTGGGTCACACAAAGTTTTGAAATGTGCGGGAATCGAACCAACAACCTCGTCCACAGCAGGCGCATACTGCGGCCACTGGACCACTAAGGCAGTCAAATCAAATTTAAGGTGCTTTTGTGCAAAATTTAAAGTATGCAGCACCCCAACGGTTTAGGCTCTGCTCTCTTTGATGACTTTAGTGCCATGTGGTGGTGGTATGGTTTGCATCCGTCTACAGTCAGCTCGTAGTCATGTGTTGTACAAAATTATCAAATCCATCTATGTTTGCAGATTTGTAGCACTTGTTTAATTTTAAAAGATGAATATAAAAGAAGTAGTTATGATACTTTAAAACTCTTTACAGCCACAATGATTCATAATAGAAATAAAAATTAACATTAAGCCCGGAGCTCATTAGGTTGAGGAGTTAGATACATGCGACATTCAGACGGACAGATGGACATTAGAGCGACGGCAATAGGGCTATTATTCACCCTGTTAGTACGGCACCCTAAAATGTTGTTAGTTCGCTCACATTACAAATAACAAGTAATCTTGGTCCTTGTTTCTTATGATTTCCAAGGGGAATATAATGTAATTTATAATATGGCTAGAATAAAAATACTTATACTTATTATTTTTTATCCATGTCAAAGGTTTATTATCAACTATTAGTTATGTTTTAGGCTTTTTGATTACTCAATTAAATAAAATATGTAAATATCATATTACTGCCTTACTGCTGTTGCCCGAGGCTCCGCCCGCGTGGATGTCGGTTATCGCTGCAAAAAGTAGCCTATGTGTAATTCCAGACCATAATCTATCTCTGTGCCAAATTTTATCCAGATCCGTTCAGTAGTTTTTACGTGAAGGAGTAAGAAACATCCATCCATCCATCCATCCATTCTTACAAACTTTCACATTTATAATATTAGTAAGGATAGTGATTAACATAATTTTAGTAGCTGTTTAAGAATCTGGTGGCCTTTCTTTTTTTAAAGTTTTAGTTACTATAATGTATGGACACTTGCAGTACCTGGGGCATCACTCACGTGTTGTCCAGCCAAAATCTTTTAACACACTTGGGTTTTGAGATAGAGTAAGATAGAGTATCCCTGGGATAGGACAATATTTATTTAAAAAGCAAGACTCTTCAAAAGACTTTAGTTTTATTTTTTAATCGAATCAAAAAAGGAGGAGGTTTTATATGCTAGGTTCATCCTGTCACCTAATTAAGCTTGGCATCGACTTCAATCTTTATTCAGTTATTTTTAGCTTTTTGAAGTGAATTTAATTTTTTTTTCAAAAAAATATTTATTTTTCTATTTTTAGTGATAAAATAAAAGTTAAAAATATATTAAAAACATTTTTAATACCTATAACATTTAGACTTTGACTTTCATAATATGTATTAAATTAATTGTGGAAACTATATACTATACTCTATTTATATTATGTTTGTAAAAATATTATCTTATTATATTGAATCGGTTTGTTTCCCAAATATATAAATAAACATTTGAGGGTTGCCCTCGATTTCCCTGGGATTCCATCATCAGATCCTGACTTGGTGTCAATGGGACCACCTCTAGAGTTATATACTCTATTTAATCTAATGTTTGCTTATGTTTTAGGCCTGATGATGAAGAAGATGCCTACTACTGCTACGAAGACCCTCTTGTGAGTATATTGTTTAACTGATTTTTATTATAGTACACTAGTGGTCAGCTTTGCACGGGCACACTAACTGAAATCTGTTGATCCAATCGACAGCAAGCTTCACTATCAATACAAGATCACCACTGCTGGGTTAATCTGAAGATTGCCCGAACACTACATCAAAATCGGTTTACCCGTTTTGGAGTTCTTAGGGACTAAACGTATACACATCGAATTTTATGGATATAGATGATATATATTTTATTTCAATGGATATAAAATTTTACTATTTATATTTATACTTTTTTACAGATGGATGGGTATGACAGTGAAGAAGAAAGACGTTTGGAAGAAGAGCGGGCCCGAAAACGACGAGTTCACGCTAAAGTGGTATGTATCAGCTATAATATTGTATCATATTTAGAACCAATCCGCATTAAGCCAGCGTGTGTGAATTAAGGCCTAAATCCCCTCTCTTTCTTGATAGAGGAGAGGAGACCCGTGCCCAGTAGTGGGACATATATGGGTTGCTATTATTATAATTATATTTAGAATATTAATTGAGTTATTTTTCAGTCGCTAGTATTTCTAAAGTGTATTACAGTAATTATGCCCTAATTTCACTTATTATATAATTATATTGGGCTAGCCTGGCTATTTTAGCTGGCATTTTGGTTTTGTGGTCAATAACCCTAGAGGTCGTGGTTTCGATTACCACCCAGGACAAATCTTTGTGTGATGAGCACGATTACAAGAGTATAATATGTATTTCGAATTATACATAACTAGCTGTTGCCCGCTGCTTCACCCACGTGAATGTCGGTTTTCGCTATTCCAGGTTTTAATCTATCTCTATGCCAAATTCGACCCAAATCCGTTCAGTAGTTTTTACGTGAAAGAGTAACAAACATCCATACATACATCCATTTATCCTCACAAACATTCACATTTATAATATTAGTAGGATCTTTTTAGTTACCAAATAAAATGTTAGCTAGAATATATACTTAACATAATATGATAAAGAAGAACTTAAAGTACCTATCTAAATATATCTCAGCTCCGTGAATAGAGTAGGCATGTAACATTCGTGTGGGTAGATCGAACTCATTCAGTTGGCATCGACTTGCTAAATGTGATGACAAACAAGTTATTTTCATTCGATTACTATTTATAAGTATTAATTGCGATTTAATTATTTTATTTAGATACTTTGAATAAGTAAATTAAGGCAATTGGATATGCGATCGCCTCATCAATCTACACTAATATTATAAAGAGGAAAGATTTATATTTTTGTATGTAACGAATAAACTCAAAAAAATGCTCGACCGATTTTAAAAATTCTTACACCATTAGAAAGCTACATTATCAGCGGGTAACATTGACTATATTTTATTGTAAAAAAAATAGGGGATGAATGTCCACCCGTGCGAAGCCGGGACGAGACGCTAGTCAATTATAATTATACATATTCATATATCTTTTAGTTGAAATTATGATGGTGTATTCTGCTCTATATTTCAACAAACATCTTTTGAATTTATATTGTTGTGACTCAAAACATAGCCACATCGAATGCATCATTGGACGTAGCCATCAAGTCCTCTTGCGTGCAAGTTTCAAGTGCGGTTTCAGAGGAATTTCCTCTTACGTACGATTAGGTTGTGGAATGAGCTTCCTGCCGAGGTTTTCCCGAGAGACTATAGCATGGGGTTCTTCAAGAAAGGAGTTATAAGGTTTCTAAAGGATCGCCAATGCGCGAGTGATACCCCTGGTGTTGCAAGCGTCCATAGGCTACGGTCACTGCTTACCATCAGGTGGGCCGTATGCTTGTTTGCCTCCTCCTCGGTAGTATAAAACGAAAAAAGTATTATGGCATGATAGATACGATGTGAGTTTGGACATCGCTTGAGTTACACCGCCTGTGAAAACCTCACCTGAACACGTTCGTCTTGATTCTGGACCTAATTAAGAATTCAATTTAAATTTAAATTTTCAGGCCATAGTAATTTATGTCAAGGTAGGAGAATACACGGGTTTGGTAGGTTTACTCCTTTTGATAACTCCAAGTACAACAAATGATTTATTAATTGACTATTTGATCATTTCAGAGTTCCTACTGGAGTCTCCAATGGCCCTGGGTCAGTAAAAGAAGATTGATATACAGAGAGTCCAACTGCTTTATGGTGGACAGCAAATACGAGGACACACGCAGGTAGGTAGGTTTTGTTTCACAGGTTTGGTCTTATATCTTAATGTGCCTGCACGCTGCCTGCAAACCTCACAAAGAAGCCTGACTTTGTTACTTATGTTAGAATAAAGGAATATAAAAAAGGAATAACTAAAATAAAAATATCATATATTAATCTGCTGGTAATAATTTTGTGTAAGCTAATAATGTTTATTTGTCACTAAAATAAATAAAGTTACAATAAGATATTACAAGTTATTGGTACTGGAACCCAAACTGGGCTAGATAAAAATGATGAAGTTGTTGACAAAATGGCAAACATACCTACATTTTATTGTAATACGAAGTTATTTTTAATCTAATAATAATATTACCTTTTAAATTATAATAATTTTTACGCTTTTGAAAAAAGTTTAAGTCATGTACTACCTCAATGTAAGACTTTGTAGACCTACACTTAGTTGCAAAGTTTGAGTTTGAAACTAATAATAGTTTAATACAGAAAAAAACAATCCTTTTATAAGCTTACAGACTAGTAACAAAATTTAAATTTTAATCTTAAATTCATAGGTAACAAGATAATTATAACAATAATTAAATTTGATTACAGAGAAAAATATCCTCCATTACCTGTACTGAGGTATACCGATGATATCATCCATTACGAAAAAGGTGAAGATGAAAATGAAAATAAAAAACATATACCAACATTAGGAGAGCTCAAAGAAAAGACTCGGAAATCTAGACAGCAAAAAATGACCAATGCTGATGTTGATAGTGATGTTACACTCACAGATGATGAACAATTAAGTCACGTTAGTGAAGATGAACGATCAGTGAACCGTGATTCAAGTATATCACCAATTATTGAAGAAAACGATAATGAAGAACTAGTTGAAGAAGAAGAAGTAGTAGATTTAGAAGTACCTACCATTCAAGAACCTACCGAGGAAATAAGTGAAGATAAAATAATAGAAGAAGAAGCTAATATGGACGAGCAAAATAATGATCACCATGACGAAGGCTTAAGTCCCATTCCAGAATCTGTTGAAGGGAGCCTTACTCCTGAAATTGCAGATAATAATAAAGAAACTGAAGAAGTAGATGATGATGATGACGTAATAAATGAAGTTTTGGCCAAAACTAATGATAACGCTCAACGAAGCGATGAAGACAATATACTTGATAGCATATTAAGTGATGATGGTCAAAATTTAGAAAATTCTGAGGCTAATAATGAAAGATAAGAATACTTCTAAGTTTAAAACTTTAGGCTCTTTTTACACACTCTTGTTGTCTTGTCGTATGTGTACACAGACGGTAAACTACATCAACGCAACAAGGTAGTAACTATGACAATATCTCGTAATTTAAAGTACACCGTAAACGTCGTTCGTGTTGGTAAAAAGAGCCTTAGAGATAAGGCAGCTACAACTGTAGTTTAGATCTCATTAATTTGTAATATTATCCTTTAGACTTGAACGATGTGAGCGATAAATTTGAACGAATCAAGTATCATCTCCGTTAACAGACGTCTACTACTGGACATCGTACATCCCCAAGGATTTCATTGCAATCGGTCTTTTAATTACCTTGTCCATCAACTGCCTCGCAATTTTCACTAGGTCATCAGTCCAATTTACCTTGGGGTTGGACGCTCCTCATGCTGCAACTTTCAGTTTCTGATAGCCGCTCTAGAGTCTTTCTGCCTCAACAACCATCGGTTCTGAAAAAAGAAAAACCCTAAATTGAGGTATGATTAATTCTACAAGCAAAATATCTTCCATCTTCTACTTAAAGGGTATAGACTTAAAGACGTATTTTGATTTGTCATCATAATGATCGCTTACGCTCTTTAAACGTAAAGGTGTAGTTATAGCTCTGCTCAATCGTCATCATTATATTGTTGAGCATTTATCATGATCACTATAATGCGTTCATGTATATTAGGTTCATCATTCCTTAATAATTATTTGTTCTCAGTTTCCTTTAATATTAAGTGCGGTTCATTGCGATCACGACTAGAGCTGGAGCTAGATTTAGATCTTTTTTTTATAATTGTCGAGTTCTCGATGTAGTAGGAATAGTTTATAATAATTGTAAATATCAACAGGATACTTGTTTAATTGTAATAATTTAAAAAGTTGTTTGCCTTATCACCAATAAAGCAATCAAAAATAAAGTTTGGTAAGAATAATGGTGGCACCATAAATGACTTACAAAAATTATTTAAATTTTAAAAAGAAATTAATCGAGATCAATGTAGTAAAAGCATCAATTCTATCCAAATACTATTTGTGTTGTTTGTTTTATATTGGTCAAACATTTCTGAATAGCTCATTACAGTTTAATCATTTACACGAAAGTGTCAAACTACATTGTTTTTTGTAAACAAAGCAACTCAGTGTAGAAATACCTTTATGCTTCATGAAATAATGTAAATTTAACCATTTCATTTGATAGATGAGATAAAATCGTTGTCACGATGACATTTCCGATACTGTAAATCAAAAGAGAATATATTTTGTAATAAAATTTTATATTTCTGAATGTTCGTTTCAATTTATCTGTTTTCCGCTAGAGTGAGTGTCGACATTTCGTTTCTTTGGGACCGGTCACCGATGACTACAATTCCAGCATGTTTTATATAATATCGAAGTATACAAGAAAAAATTTTCTGGTCTTTTGATCTGTTTAAATGTAACTGGAACCTGGTGAAAATGTTTATTGATATTATTGAAATGGTGTTCATCTCAACCCATATACGTCTCACATGCTGGGCACGGGTCTCCTCCATACATTTGGAGGGATATTAGCCTACTGCACCATGCTGGATATACGGGTTGGTATAGGGTTTTGTTTCGAGTTTTCCCTCTCTTGCAGTGGATATTGTCTGCCTGACTTACTCCCTTAGTCGACTAATGGTGTATTTGATACTTTTTATTTATATATATCACTAAATAAGCTTTCGCCAAATGGTATGCAGCTACTGTTGCTCGTGTCTGCTTATAATGCTTTGTTTGAAAAAAGATAACTCCCGCACTAGAGAACAAGCTCTGTGTTGCGGGAGACTTTACAAACATACAATTAACGGACACAAATTACACCCAGACTCAGGACAACTCTTTGTGGGTCACACAAAGTTTTTTCCCTGTGTGGGAATCGAACCTACAACCTCGTGCACAGCAGGCGCATACTGCACCCACTGGACCACCAAGGCAGTCAAGCTAGAATGCTAGAAGTATATTCTCTTAAACTCTACGAAGGTCATTAAAATATCATTTAACAAAATGTATAAAAACTCCTAATTTTAATTGGAATGTATATATTATATTTTTATTTTAACCAAAATATTTTAGTATATTCAAGTTGAATACTTGCAAGAATAATCCACGTACACACAGCAACAGAGTTAGCTGTACAGAGCCTCTAGACAAGTGGCATAAGCGATAGTCGAATCGAAAAGTCAAAAAATAAAATTTATGGAAATTGACGTGAGTCTACGATTTAATGTCGTAAACTTACGTCAAATCCCATACATTTTCTTTTTTTGACTTTTCGATTCGACTATCGCTTATGCCACTTGTCTAGAGGCTCAGGGCCGCTATATGAAGATTCGTTATTTAAGAAAACCAATTTATGTATATTATACTGTGGAATTTGGTAACAGTGTACAATTAAACTAAACCTACAGATAAAAATATATTTCACACAAATTCATACATTGGTTTTCCTAAAAAACTAATCATCATATAGTGGCCCTGAGCCTCTAGACAAGTGGCATAAACGGTAGTCGAATCGAAAAGTCAAAAAATAAAATGTATGGAATTTGACGTGAGTCTACGATTTAATGTCGTAAACTTACGTCGAAACCCATACATTTTCTTTTTTGACTTTTCGATTCGACTATCGCTTATGCCACTTGTCTAGAGACTCTGTACAGCTAACTCCGTTGCTGACTGTACCTAACATGACCGTCCATTTTCCAAGGTAAACCAATTTCAATATGTCTGTACCACAAAATTACATTTGCCTTGGAAATTAATAACACTTTTGATGCCTGTGTTCATCGTGTCTTTTCACGTTCTATCCTAACTCAGTATGAGCCTAATCCAATTGCCCCTGAGATCTTATAATAATAGCAACCCATATATGTCCCACTGCTGGACATGGGTCTCTCCTCCTCTATCATGAGAGAGGGTTTAGGCCTTAATTCACACACGCTGGCCTAATGCGGGTTGGTGAATCAGACATGTCTTTAGAATTACTTCTAAGACATGTGGGTTTCCTCACGATGTTTTCCGTCACCGTTAGCAGATGGCGAATCATTTGATTAGTACATATAAATTCCACAAAGTGAACTTACATTGGTACTGCCACCTGGGATCGAACTCGCAGTTCTTTTTTCTTTTATTCTACTTAGGTGGCAATCAAGCATACGGCCCGCCTGATGTTAAGCAGTTACTATGGACGCTTGCAATACCAGAAGTATCACTTGCGTATCATATTACTAGGGGTCGCCCGCGACTTCGTCTGCGTGGTAATTTGGAATATTTTCCCCGATTTTGCAACATATCTCACTACTGCTCCGCTCCTATTGATCATAGAGTGATGTTATATAGTCTATAGCCTTCCTGGATAAATGAAATATTCAACAAAAAAAGTTTTTTTCTAATAAAACCAGTACTTTCTGAGATTAGCGCGTTTAACCAAATAAACAAACAATCAGACAAACTCAAAATAATTTTTTATTTTTTTTTATAAAATTAAGTATAGATTGGTGGACAATGGACTAACTTAGTTTTCGTAGCAATCTCGATGTCGTAGCATTTGTCTACAGTCACTTAGGGGCTACGAGCTGTAGCTGACAGTGCTACGCCACGTGTGTTGCATTTAACGCTAAATCCATCTAATGAACATTTTAGTGGCTGGCACTTCGTTAGTGCGACAAAAGAACGTGGGTAGTATGAATGTGGGTGGATATAGGAGTAGTAGCATCGTATAAACTTTGTTCGAATAATCTATTAATAGCTTTATTATTGAGCCATGTATAAAATCTAACAAAAAGTTTAATGATAAAGAATTTTTGTGTAGAATAAAGTTTAAAATATTAAATAATAAGCTTTTTCTGGCATTGCATCGGATAAAAGAACATGTTTGTTCTTAATTACTGTCGTGTGTCTGTATTGTGGGTAGAATTAAAAGATCTTTATTTTACATTTTTTCTTCTATTTATTCTAACTGCCTCTGTGATCCAGTGGTCGCTGTATGCGCCTGCTGTACGAGGTTGTGGGTTCGATTCCCACACAGGACAAAACTTTGTGTGACCCACAAAGAGTTGTTCTATGTCTGGGAGTATTTTGTGTTCGTTATTTGTATGTTTGTAAAATCTCCCCGTGACACAGAGCTCGTTGTGTTTTGGGAGCAAAAAAAAAGTGATTGTATGTGTGTTTATCAGTTGTTTGGTTACCAAAGTACAAACTCTGCCTAGTCTGGGATTAAATGCCGCATATAATCCTTAGATATTAAAAATATTAAGACATATTATGGGATTGGGATTAAAAAAATCGCTTATAAATCTAAATCTTAAAATTTCTTTCTTGATTAATATTTTATAAATTCAATATTGACATAACCTAAAATTACAAAAGCTTTAACTCTGACCTCCATCTCAACATCAGTATAATTTTAATTGATTTCTTATTCAAAGCTATTGTGCTGATTGGCAATAGAGCCTTCGCCGGTAATGCCTTTATATTAATTCTCTTTACTCCTTAAAACAATAATGAGAATCAAGGTCTACTATCAAAGGGCAAGTAAGAGACCGCATCGAATGAGTTTGAGGAATTCAACCGACATTTGGGTAAGTTTTTAAGGTCAGACTTTGTTAACTTTAGAGTGAGCACAATTACTGTAACTCTTGAAGGGTAGTATACAAGGAGCAAGCGTAGTTTTTTTTATACTTCTTGGGTGGCAAACAAGCATACGGCCCGCCTGGTGTTAAGCAGAACACAATACAACAATACACAATACCAGAGGTACCACTTGCGTAAGAAAACCCGTATGTCTGAGAAGAAATTCTGAAGTCATGTCTGATTCACCAACCCGCATTAAGCCAGCGTGTGTGTGAATTAAGACCTAAATCCTCTCTCTCTCTTAATAGAGGAGAGGTGACCCGTGCCCAGCAGTGGGATATGTCCCACTATATATGTATGTATGGGTTGCTATTATTATACATCTAACAAAAAAAAATCATAATCATCTGAGATATTGTCAGGAGCATTGCAAAAATCCTATAATTTTATTCATTTATCCTGCGACATATATAAAGACATGTTCTACTTACCTCAGATGTTCAAAATGCTGTGACTTATTAAACTGTCGCACTCCAATATCATCGACAAAGGTAACCAATGTAAATAGTAATAAAACCCGTCATTTTAATATATTCTTCTTCAAATTTGATCTCGTTCAAAGTGAAATGTTTGAAAAGACGTCGCCGATTTCAATTTTGGTTTTAATGAAAACATTCGCAGGTGAAAATACACGCCCAAGCAGGCTAGGTATATTTTTAAATTGTAATATTGCGTTATACAGTGCGCAAATAAAAAATATTATTTTGTGGCAATAAGCTCGCTTACGTTAGATTGTATATATACCATGCTGTTTACCGCGGTTTTGCCTGCGTGGATGTCGGTAATCGCGACAAAATGTATCTAATGTTTTTACCAAATGGTATTAAGATGCGTTTAGCCGTGAAAAGGTAACAAACAAAAAAAAAGTTATTTTCGCAATTGTATTATGGCCACGCCTTTTGGCATTACGTGATATGTAGTGGGTTTTATGAAAATTAGTAGGGGTCGCCCGCGACTTCGTCCGCGTGGTAATTTGGAACGTACATTACCCAGATTTTGCAACATATCTTACTACTGCTCCGCTCCTATTGATCATAGCGTGATGTTATATAGCCTTATAGCCTTCCTGGATAAATGCACTATTCAACAAAAAAAGTTTTTTTCTAATCGAACCAGTACTTTCTGAGATTAGCACGTTCAACCAAACAAACAAACTCTTCAGTATTTAATATTATAGTATAGATATGATCCAATTATTAATTAATAGTCCAAGTCTCGATTTAGTTGGTGTCATTTATTTTAAAGTTAGAAAAAGCCTCACGATACTGCAATTATTGAATGTACAATACGAAGGTATGAATAAATATAAGTTGACTGCTGTCAAGTTATATTTATTTCACACTAACTAACCCGGCAAACTTTGTACCGCCTCAGAATCAATAAATAAAAATTCACTTTAAAATTTAATTGATTTCTGAACGACTTTAAAATTTAATTGATTTCTAAACGACGGGACGAACATCAAATATTTGACAGGTAGTTAGTAGGATAGTTTTCATATTTACTCACCTTTTAATCCTTCCCTAGTTTTCCACAAATAATTCAAAACCGAAATTAGTCACATCAGTGCAGCCGTTTTTGAGTTTTAGCGAGACTAACGAACAGCAATTAATTTTTATATATGTAGAATAAGGGCTTAAAGATTGAGTATCTCTAAAATATAAAAACGCATCCGCACATGACCTTTGGAGACCCGCTGGAATTGTTAAAAAGATAAATAGAATGCAGAAGAAAACAAAGAATGAGATAAGATTAATCTTTAAGAAGACAGCCTTTTTAAGTCTTTTTTCAACAACTTATGATACTCGTTATCATAGGTTGTTTCACCAAATCACCATAAACAACCAAATAAACTCTCTCACTACAAAACTATCACCTGCAAGGTCACAAGTTAATTAGCGCCATCTGTTGGCATAACAAATACAAGTTTGATTGGGGCTAGTGACGTCACAACTTTGTAAATATTAGTAGTACGTGTTCAGTCCACGGACAAATGGAGTTGATGTTTGTTTTTTTTTGCGTCACTTGATACTATTGTGGCGTTTACAATATAGGTTATACTTAGGCTACCTCTGAAGATATTCAGCTAATAAATATGCATTTCTAAACAGCAGGCCGATTCTCTAAGAAACAGCGATGGCAAACTAACAGTTGTGATCGCAAACTGACAGTTGTGATTGCTCGGTGATGGCACAATCTATTGACTAAACGTCAAAAAGGATGGCAGCTAGATTTTCCTCGGTTTTTGTTCTTACGGAATACCCCTGCCGGTCAGCTACTGGGTTGGCAATTAGTAAATTGGATGAAATGTTTTAATATCGCCATTTTGAATCTGAATGTGGTGACTCTTTACGTAAAATGTTGAATTAAAGTTCTTTTAGCGATGAGTAAGTAGATTTTTTTTGTCAATCAAGATTTGTTTTAGTTTTTATATACGAGTAGTATATAAAATTATTAAGGAGGCAAACAAGGATACGGCTCAAACGGAGCTAAGGTTTGCTGTGTATTTTTTATTACAATTAAGTTTTTTATAACAGTATTGTTTATAATTTTTTTTTATACTACTTGGCTGGTAAACAGGCTCACCTGAAGTTAAGAAGTAACCGTAGCCTATAGATGGTTGCAATACCAGAGGTATCACTTGCGTGTAGCTAGGTGCGCTTTTAACACCAGGGCTGTAGATGGAAGTAACCCTGGGATAGGATTACGTTTCTTTCAAAACGCATCCCTAAATGAGTGCATCACACATAGGAACACAACTACACCGCTGTGTGAAGTTATTTGGCTGTGGTCTTCTGTAAGGTGGAGGTCCTTCCCAGTCGGGCTTGCTCGCTATTATGGTGCCCTACCTCTTTTAAAATATTTTCATTTGTATGTATAACATATTACGATAAATATTTACATCAAAGCTTTTGTTCATCAATGTACATTCTTAATTCACATGATCTCGTTTATTCTTGTCACTGGCACTTTATGTCGCCGCCATTTTCGTCACCAATTCTTGAAACTGACACTTTTTTCCTCAGTATAAGTACTAGTTCAGCACTTGAATCCCTCGGGGACAGCTCGAAGGCACATTTAACAGCTTCTAGAAGTGGTGAACTTGGTACTTGTCTCTTGGGAGTTGTATTTATTTAAGTACAACGTAAAGTTGTATAACAACAGAAAATAGAGGTATTGACTTTGAACTTGGTTTTGTTGATTGGGTAATTTGAGAAAAGGCTACGGTAACCGGCCCAGTAACGGCTCGCTTGATAGTTAGCAGTTACCGTAGTATATTAACGCTTGCAATATTAGAGGTATCACTTGCATGTTGCCGACCCATTATTTTACACTTATAGCCAGGTTCAACCACTGTTCGGTAAACGATCAGCGGGTTAAGCAACCAAAGGCACGGTAACCCTATAGATAGGTGACCGCATAGTGGTATTTCATCTGAGCGTCTCCGTACTTCGGAGGGCACGTTAAAAGTCGGTCCCGACTGTTAACAGTCGTTAGGTCACGACAGAGGCCTAAATATGGGCGTTCTAAATAACTCTGTCACCAGGTTGACCACTAACCAAACGATAAGAAGAAGAAGAAGATTTTACACTAGGACTTAAAGATGGAGTATCCCTGTGATTTTTTTAAAGCATCTCTAAACGAGCGATGAAGACCTGTACTCAGACACAGACACAGACATCTACACCACTGTGTGTAGTTACTTAGCTGTCTCCTGATTAAAAATAAAATAACGTGTCACTACTATTCTATCAAAATAGCGGTGAAAGTTTAATCCACACACATGCTGACCAACCCGAGTTAGTGAATAAATTACGTACAAACCTGTATATAAGTTTATTATGTAACTAAAAATTTACGGTTTTCGCAATTTTTCCTTTATTTGTGTTACAAAACGTTGCTTCGTACCAAATTTCAAGATTCTGAGTTTACGGGAAGTACCCTGTAGGTTTTGAGTCCCTTGCGAGTGTCGAAAATTTGCGGCAATTTGCTGCATAAACGTCTGTATCTCTTGATTGCGTTGGTTTAGAAGTTTGATTTTTACACAACTTAAGAGACAGTAAACAGCTTGATACCTCCACGCGTTCTTAAAAAAAGAGGGAAGATCCTATAAGGGTTCCGTTTTTCCTTTTGAGGTACGGAACCCTAAAAAAGATAATCAAGCCTATGCTAAGTAAAAAAATAGGTGCTCATGACCGGGTGCTCTCACTGTTCGGTAAACGATCAGAGGTTCAACCTGCCATAGCATAGTGGTAGGTATTTCATCTGAACCTCTGAGGGTACGTTAAAAGTCACTCGCAACTGTCAACAGTCATTAGATCACGACAGAGGCCTAAATTTGGCCACTAACCAGACAATAAGAAGTAGAACGATAAAAATAACAATTATTTTAACCGAAACGCAAAATTTAACCTTTCCACAAACCATCGCGATGCGGCGCAACGATTTGAATTGCTAAGGTAACAATCCCAATGACTGGCTTTTTTGCTTCTTATTATTTAATTAAACCAAACTTAATCTCATTAATCCACTGATTGGATGCGGAAGACAGGGGCTCGGGTATTGTGTGTTGTGGCACGAATTAGGAGAGGCCTATGTCCAGCGGTGGACTTAAAAGGACTAATTGTTTGTGTCTCCATTGTATTGATTCACAGAATAATTTCTGTGAATCAATACAATGAAGTACCTCAGGGCACCGTACTAGCGAGCAAGTCCGATTGGGGAAGAACCTCCACCTTACAGAAGACCACAGCCAAATAACTACACACAGCGGTGTAGTTGTGTTCCTGTGTATGAGTACAGGTCTCCAGCGCTCATTTAGGAATGTGTTTTGAAAGCAGACGTAACGTATTCCTATCCCAGGGATAATCCCATTATAAAGCCCTGGTGTAAAAAAATGGATTGGCAAGACGCAAGTGATACTTCTGGTATTGCAAGCATCCATAGGCTACGGTAAATGCTTAACATCAGGCGGGCCGTATGCTTGTTTGCCACCTAAGTAGTATAAAAAAAAAGAGTAACATTTAAACGTACTTATCCTCCTAACCGAATTTCGATTACAGTGGCTAATCTTAAGAGAAGTAGGGCACAATACTAGAGAGAGGGAAGGACCTCCCTACAGAAGACCACAGCCAAATAAATACACACAGCGGTGTAGTTGTGTTCCTGAATTTGAGTACGTAATATGAAAATAAAATGTCTAGATTATTCTAATGTTTATTTTAAGCTTGAAACTGTATTCAAACTCCAAACTATCCTACAATATCTCAAGCCATTTCACCGGTATGAATGATACAAAATTAAACGGGGTACTACCAATGGTCTCGACGGACCGCCCGGAAATGAAGGGTCCAGGAGAGGCAACTTCCGCCCGCCATATTGGACTGTGTCGTCTCTAAGTTCACGGAAAGGAAAGATCTCATAATACAGCCTCATTTGAATGTATTTCGTTGTATATAAAACCTTTTTGTGGGCCATATGTTTGTACCTATGTATAAAAATATGGCGGTTATTATGATTTAGTGACTCCGGAATATAGCTTTGTGTTTGCATGGAATATGACTTGAAAAAATAAACAGCTTTGGTTTTTTTTTTATTCTACTTAGATAAGCAAACAAGACTGATGGTAAGCAGTCAACGTAGCCAATGGAGAAAATGGACGAAAAATGTTAACTCTAGGGTTTCATGATCAAATGTTAAAAAACTTTTTTTTTAAATGCAGCCCTGAATGAGCGCTGTAAATTTTAGTACATAGTGGAATAGTAGATATAGAAGCGTATGTTATCAACCGATAATGTACCCTTCTACGGGTTTAAGAATTTTTTAAATCGGTCTAGTTTATTCATTACAATCATATCTTACTAAACTTTTCTCTTTATAATTCACACACACGCACACAAACACGCACACACACACACACACACACACACACATGCTAAAGGTAAATAAAGCATGAACGTGTTAATTAATACCCAAAGTATATTATTGCACACAATTTTTTGTCTCGTGTGGGGATCGAACCACCGCACAGTGGTAAATGGCGAGGTAACCACTGAATCATCCCTGCATCTATACTATCATTGTAGCTAAGTGAACACTAAAATGCTTTTAACTGACTCATAAAAAACAAATAAGATAATGGTTGCAGTATTTCACACGGTCAATTTCCCATTAAGAATATAGAGCGACTTCTTTCCTTAACAGCCTGCCTAAGGCTTCAAGTATATTTATTTTAATGAAAAAGCCAGTCTATATTTTTTATTTTCTCCATTAAAGACTTGACTGAAATATCGTTTCTAATTAGTACCGACGATGTTAAGGCCTTTACGTACTGCGTGACATGGGTTTAGATTGTCTATATCAAACGTAACGCAAAGAAAAAGTGTACAAGCAGTGATCGGAATAAGAGTTAAAGTTTTATCTTGCTATGGGGGTGGGTGGTTGGGGGATTATTCTGTCCATTCCTCGTCAAAGCAGGCCAGCAGACACACAGGTGCTGCCGTCCGTCTCCCGTGGGGTGCCTGGGCTGTCCTGCTACTACTCCCTGTATGTGACAATTTTAGAGAAGCTTACACAATGATTTTTGTAGCGCCATCCCACTGAACAGCGCTGTGGTATGAATTTTTTACTCGTATGATTTAGCAAGTAGCTGAGTGGGGTGAGACCTATTGTTGGTAAATTTGTTTCTTTTAAGTGCTTTGTTTTTCTTTTAAATTATCAACAAGAAATATTGTTTTCTTTCTTTTCTTTGTTTCATGCGTCATGTGTTGAAGGAGGACTAGACGGCGAGTCTAGTCCTCCTTCAATGCAGGCTCTGTAGAGGTGACTGTCGGTAGCGTTTATAACAAAGTAACTATTTGCAACTACTGCATTGATAGTCTCAAAACCTGTTTGAACCTTCCCTTTTCGTGCGACTTAACAAACATACAATCAATATAATTATAATAATGTAACGTGTTGGAATTGAACCCACAACCCACCGCGCGAATGGCGAAGCAATCAGCCGTGCAGTCGAATATATTTGCTTAGAAAATCTTCAATTATACAGTGTTTATAACTTGCATGCTTTGCTTCTGTGCTAATAATGTTGAACGAGGTACGAGTTTTATAAAAATAATTATGATATTTTGATAAAACATTATTATTTATTACTAGCTGTTGCCCGCGGCTCCGCCCGCTTAGATGTCGGTTATCGCTGCAAAAAGTAGCCTATGTATTATTCTTGACCATAATCTATCTCTGTGCCAAACTTCATCCAGATCCGTTTAGTAGTTTTTACATGAAAGAGTAACAAACATCCATCCATACTTACAAACTTTCACGTTTATAATATTAGTAGGATTTGATCTAAATGAATAAATAAGTTTGACTTTGACTTCATTGCCAAATAATATTAGGCCGTTGAGCAGTTAAATGGCAACATACAGAATTTATAATATTTTAAAGGATTTCTCGTTACTTATATCTTTTATTAAATTAACACCAAACATACTGTACATAAAGTCTGTTGTTCTTATATGTTCGTGCTATTAATTATAAAATAAGTTAAATGATATTTGTTCTTGGGAACGCGGAAGATATTTAATCATTTTTGTTAACAAAACATAAATCTTAAAGGGTCGGACCACAGTTTAAGATAGGACAGTTAGCTCATTCTATGTAGATAACTTTGTAGAAACATTGTGGGTAGCTACAGTTTTTTTAATACTAAGGAGGTAAACAACCATAGGGCCCGCCTGGTGGTAAGCAGTTACCGTAGCCATGCCATAGCCCGCTCTGCTGTGCTGTTGCCTACCGTAATAAGATATTAATCCACGAATAACAAAATTACAACCATTAGATTAGAAATATAAATACAAAGCTATTTTAGCGTAAAAGGAGGTTCCATTCACCATCTAACTAGATGGTGAATGGAACCTCTTTTTATATAAGATCAAAGTTGTTAAAACTAATAAATCATTTTTTTTCATATTATAAATAAAGCCTTCATACTAGGCGGCGTTCAGTTTTGTTTCATGTTTTTGCGCGCACTTACTTATACATTTCTTATACATTTCAAGTATGAATCCGATAGATAATACGGATCGTAATAATACAGAAAGAGATAGTGCTACATGAAATTGAATTACTTAGCTTCTGAAGGCAGCACAACAGTTCCCGCGCGCTAGTGCGATATCTACGACATTCATCTATACTAATATTATAAAGCTGAAGAGTTAGTTTGTTTGGTTGAACGCGCTAATCTCAGAAAGTATTGGTTCGATTAGAAAAAATCTGTCTTTTTTGTTGAATAGTGCATTTATCCAGGAAGACTATAGGCTATAAAACATCACGCTATTATCAATAGGAGCGGAGCAGTAGTGAGATATATAGTATAGTATAGTTGCAAAATCGAGGGAAATATTCCAAATTACCACGCGGACAAAGTCGCGGGCGACCCCTAGTAAATATAATATAATTGAGGCGTATTTATTATAATATCTCATATTACAATTTGCGTAAATATATTTCTAACACTCTTGGTGTGAGCTACCTTTGTGACTGCTTGTGTAGAGTGAACCAGCTGCTATATTCTTGAGCTGTGGTCAGACTAAGTGTTAGAGTTAATTAAATCTCGGGCATTGTTTAGGGATGCTTTTGGGCGCTAGCGCTGTATTAAGAGGACCTGGAGCTTGTTCCTTTTAAGAATGGAATTCTACCTACCCAATTATAAAGCAGTTACGTATATTTATTTGGTAAAACAACAACAGTAAGGTTTTCTTGTATAAAAAGTAATATACTGGCTGACCAAATTAAAAAAGTGGCTTAAAATTTTCACCTGGTTGCCACCTAACGCGGGATAAAAAATGGAGCCCTGACTAACACCAGATCTAGTGTGATACGGAGTGGAAACAACAATATGACTGCCTTAGTGGTTCAGTGGCCGCAGTATGCGCCTGCTGTGTGCGAGGTTGTGGGTTCGATTTCCTCACAGGACAAAACTTTGTGTGAGTAAAGAGTTGTTCTGAGTCTGAGTGTAATTTGTGTCTGTTAATTGTATGTTTGTAAAGTTCCCCGCGACACAGAGCTTGTTCTCTAGTGCGGAAGGTGAAGTGATGCAATTGTTGGCGGTTACTAAGATAATTGGCAAAGAATTTTAATAATTTGGTAGAAAATCCAATTGTTTACAGAGCTTGTCTAAAAGAGCAACCTTATTCACTCGATCAAAAGCTTTGTTACGTACACCGTATTTTATTTTTACAAACTTTAAACGCTCATTATCTATAAACAAGGTTTTTCGACTTAGTGACTTTTCGCTCTACGGGGACGATATATTGACCTATATTCATATATTTTTTTACTACTTTGGTGGCAAACAATCATACGGTCCGCCCGATGTTAAGCAGTTACCGCAGGTTATGGACGCTTGCAGTACCAGAGGTATCACTTGCGTGTTGCCAACCCATTTTTTGATACCAAGGCATTAAGATGGGAGTATCCCTGGGATAGGAAAACATTTCTTTCAAAACGCATCAATATCCACTGCACTGGGCTAATATCCCTCCAAATGTATGGAGGAGACCCGTGCCCAGCAGTGGGACGTTTACGGGTTGACATGATTACCTAAGGAAACTACCAAAATTCTTACATTGTATTTTTTCTAATGTAGCAATTTGAAACAAAATAAAGTAATCGACTCGGACCAGTTTCTGAGATAAATATTACCGTTGCTTTACTAACTCTTAAGTGACCTACGAGTTACTTTCCATTAATATTCCACACAAGCGAAGCCACGGTTAAAAATTAAGTTAATATTATTCAAAACTTTGTAGTGATTCCGGCACATATTGTTTCCCTTTCCTCGTAACATATTGTTCCTGAGCCCGGAACAAAAGCGGAACACTTCATCTTGTTCCCTGCAATTTGTATGCTAATTAATGAATTAGTAGTTGAGATGAGTAATGGAACACGACATTATAATTTATTATTGTGATATAGCATATGAACGAAATTAATGTTATAAAGTTTGATTTAAAAAAATATTTAATTTTGATATTCTAATTTGTCGTACTTTATTGACTCTTCAAGAAATGAGTTATAAGGTTTCTAAAGGGTCAGCAACGTGTGGGTGATACCCCTGGTATTGCAAGCTTCCATAGAATACAGAAACTGTTCACCATCAGAATTTTTTTTAAACTACCAATGTGGCAAACAAGCATACAGCCCGCCTGATAGTAAGCAGTTACCGTAGCCTATGGACGTTTGCAACACCAGGGGTGTCACTCACGCGTTGCCGAACCTCCTATCCGGAGCGAGTGGCACGCTTACGTCACACACGTTCCAGAGGGTGATTCAGTCAGCTATCTGTCCGATAGCTACATACTGCCTAGAATCACTACGGGTATGCGACCCCGGACTGCTCTAGCTACTGCTGTCACACTCTACTTCCCGTGGCAGTAGTATCCCTTCCTACATCCTACCATCCCCAATAGCGGATGCCTCCCGCTGCGACAGACTGGCGACCCCGGTCAGTCACTATGGTGCCACAACTTAGGTCAGCATCAGAGGTCTTGCTGATGCTTAGGGACGTTCCTGCCTCTTACCAATTGTAGCGGCCTCCCGTTCCATTGGATCCATAGTGGTGGAGATAAGAGTGCACCTGTGTTTGCGCGGACACTGACGTAATTAACGTTTTGTGCACTATAATATCTCCTGCGTAACTGACTTGGCTTCTGACAATGGACTCCGATTCAGACAGTCCCACGGCGATGGGCAGAGGTAGAGAGGTCTGATTGTGATGCCAATCGGGCTTTGTCTGATGCCTGCACGTGGGCGGCTCAGGGTAGATGGTCGCTTTACACTGCATAGGGTTAACAGTGCAATTTGACAGCTCTCTGAGTGACGAAGCAGCTCTATTTAGAGAGGCCCTGCTTCCCCCAATCCGGGGAGGGGACTAGAAAAGGTGTCCTAAAAAAGGCTTAACCCATCACACTCGGAGATAGTAGCCATGGCTGTCTCTGAATCACCCTTAACGTGGTCGACCTTTGCAACGTGGAATATGCGCACCCTCCTTGATCGAGAAGCCAACCTAAGCATACCTCAAAAAACTGCTCTAGTATCCCGAGAACTTCAACGCTACGGTGTGGATATCGTTGCTCTCAGCGAGACACACCTGGCTGACGAGGGGGAGATGGTTGAGCGAAGAGGCGGATATACTTTCTTTTGGAAAGGTACCCCGTCTTCGGAGCCTCGGAGGTCTGGTGTTGGTTTCGCCATCAAAAACCACATCGCCTCTAAATTGGAGGAGTGTCCTGCGCACATCTCGGACCGCGTCACCACGTTGCGCCTCCACCTAGACGTTGGCAATTACCTTAACGTCATCAGCGTATATGCGCCAACAATGGACAAGGATGATGAAATCAAGGCCAAGTTTTATGAGGAAGTCACACAAGCCCTCTCCAGAGTACCTCCTAGGGAGCAGATACTTTTGATGGGCGATTTTAACGCCAGAGTGACTTTGAAGCTTGGCCTCGGGTCTTGGGAAGACATGGTGTTGGAAACATGAATAGTAATGGACAACTAGTTCTGTCCTTATGCGCTCAATTTGAGCTAGCGATCACCAGCACCATGTTTAGGCTCCCGGCAAAATATAAGACCACATGGATGCATCCGAGGTCAAAACACTGGCATCTGATTGACTATGTAATTGTACGACAAAGAGATATTTCCCAAGTGCATATCACCCGCGTTATGCGGGATGCTAATGCGGTCTGCTCCTCGGATCACCGTCTTGTCGTGACAAAACTGAGGCTCCGCCTGTATCCTCCCCGCAGATCTCAGGGAGTGAAGCCTAAGCGTATGGACCTTGAGAACCTACGTAATCCTGACATCCGTAAGGCCTACGCTCAGGCAGTAAGTGGTGCACTTCAGGCGATAGACGATGAGAATGGTGATACTGTGGCTAACTGGCAAATGCTCTCGTCCCACTTAGTCGCCGCCGCGTCGCAGACACTGGGTGCCAAATCCAGCAGACATGAGGATTGGTTTGATGACAATGACGAAATTTTGTCGAAAGCATACAGAAGCATCGTTCTCTCCTACGTCAACATAGTGATAACCACCAGGCGGAGGCAGTCAAACATAGTGGAGCTGAACTGCGAAAATATGTACGGGAAATAAAAGACAAGTGGTAGCGTGATAAAGCCGAGCGCATGCAGTGGCTTGCTGATACCAAACAGTTGGGTGCATTTTATGATGAGGTCTGCAAACTTCTTGGTAATGTGATTCGTACTAGAGTACCCCTGAGATCTCTCGATGGTACACAATTGCTTACTAATAAGACAGATGCACTCAACAGATGGGGAGAACATTTCAACACCTTGCTTAATGTTGATCGAGCAGCAGACATCGTACACATTAGCTCGATGGCAGCACTCCCCACGAACAGCAAGCTGGACGAGCCACTGACTCTGCGCGAGGTCATAGTCGCGATTCAACAACAGCAGAATAAGAAAGCGGTCGGCGTTGATAACTTACCTGGAGAACTGATCAAGTATGGAGGTGAAGAATTGCATAGAGCTATCTGGAAGCTATATGTTCAAATGTGGGATCAGGAGCGGGTACCTAATGACTTTCGAGTATCGCGTATCTGTTCTTTGTACAAAAACAAGGGTGACAGATCTGATTGTAATTCTTACAGAGGCATCTCCTTACTGACTTCTCCGGGGAAAGTCTTTGCTCGAATATTACTAAACCGCCTGCTACCCTTATCTGAAGACATACTGCCGGAAACCCAATTTGGCTTCCGGCCAAATCGAAGCACGTGTGAGGCTATCTTCTCTATTCGTCAGCTTCAAGGGAAGAGTCGAGAGCAAAGGCAACCACTGTATGCATGTTTTGTTGTCAATGTACAAGGTGAAGATTCTGAGTTCTTTACAGTGAGCTGCGGAGTAAAACAAGGCTGCGTGCTCGCGCCAACTCTGTTCGCCTTGTACTTTGCAGTTGTAGTAAGGGAAGCCTTGCAAGGTCTGTCTGATGGCATTCGTGTTCGTTTCCGTACCGATGGTGGTGGAGTCTTCAACCTATCGAGACTTAAAGCTCGCACCAAGGTGTCTCACGCGACTATTACGGAGATGATGTATGCGGATGATTTATGTTTTGTAGCGGAATCCTCAGAGAGTCTACAAACACTTATATCGAGACTTGATGAGTCATGTCGCAGATTTGGCTTGAAAATCAACGTAAGAAAGACCGAAGTGATGGCCCATACGTTGAATAGTGCCCCAGCTGACATTAAACTCACTGACGTCTCACTTAAGCAGGTAGATAGATTTAGGTATCTGGAGAGCACCGTAACATCGAGGTGCCTCCTTGATAATGAAGTCAACAGCAGAATCGGAGCAGCTGCTGCAGCCTTTGGTAGACTTCGTATCAGGGTGTTCCGTTCACACGACGTAAAGCTCTCTACAAAAGTAGATGTATACAAGGCGATCGTTATGCCGAACCTCTTGTATGGGTCTGAAACGTGGTGCCTTTACCGCAAGCATATCCGCACATTAGATAGATTTCACCTCAAATGCCTTCGCGACATTATGAATATACATTGGTCGGACCGTGTTCGGAACACGGAAGTTCTACGGCGGGCAAATATAGGTGGAATCGAGTCTTATCTAATGAAACGGCAGCTTCAGTGGTGTGGCCATGTCTCCCGAATGTCTGATGACAGAATGGCTAAGCGCATCTTTTACTCTGAGCTGCAGGATGGCAAACGGAAATACGGTGGCCAATTCCTGCGGTACAAAGACGTGCTTAAGCGACACATGAAAAAATGTGACATAGAACCGTCACAATGGGAGGCAATGGCGGCAGACCGACCACGGTGGAGGCACACCATAAACACCAAGGTGGCCGAGTTTGAGACAAAACGAATAGTAGAGCTCGATGCTAAACGAGACGAGCTCAAGGCCCGAATACCCGAGGCCATACACTATAACTATGTCGGAGGGGTACTGACCTGTAGCGTATGTGGTCGTACATGCGTTGCAAAGATCGGTTACGTCAGTCATATGAGAGCACATCAACGAGGCTCTCAATAGTTAGTAGCCAGTCGCTGTGGCCGAATACGGTCATATGACCGTATTCGGCCACAGCGACTGGCTACTTATAATATTATAAAGAGGAAAGATTTGTATTTTTTGTGTATATGTAATGAATAAACTCAAAAACTACTGTGCCGAGTTCAAAGCTACATTCACCCTGAGTGACATAGGCCATATTTTTTGCTAGAAAAGATTAGGGATCCTTACTAAAACGTAACGTAACCCAAGGTGTAATAAAAGTGCCCTAAAACGTTTTTCTTTATGTCCACTCGTGCGAAACCGGGACGGGCCGCTAGTGTTTTATATAAAAAATAATCCTGTGCAAGATTTACCTAAAAATACAAAATAGTCTCAAAGAAAAAACTATTGATACACAGAAGAAGAGACACTCGCCTCAAAGTTTCTCCGTCTTTGTCACACGCATACACATTCTATACAAGTGTCCCATTCTCACCATTTAAGTACGGAAAACAAAACACATAATAATTTATGTACGTGTGACTATGGCCGGTGTACGTTAGATTAACATCACCTGACGAAGCAACATTATTTTTCTCCTTATTCTCATGCACGTGGTTGCAATTACTTAGAAAAACACCGCTTTTCTAGTTTTTATCACTAGGAAAAATCTACCTTCATTTTATATTTTTACCGGGAAAATGGGAGAGTAAATTAATAAAGAAATGAGTTATAAGGGGCACATCACACTGCTGTTAGTATGACGATGTATAAAGTACAGCGGGGTGTAGTGGTAGAACTCTACGTATGTACGAGATATTTATTAAACAAACGAAAAAACAACTTATCATTGGTTCGTGCTTATCTGAGGAAAACGTTGTTTATTATCGAAGACTTGTAATAAAGAGTAGTATGGACGGTAATACGTGAGTGATGCTACTGTGTGTCAGCACAGCTAGCTTTTTGGCATCTTAGTAATATTAAACACCTTAAATAATGTATAATTTTACCTTTCCAAAATCCCTGAACGGGTAATAATAGTTTAACTCAGACGAACTCAGCAGCCTGGCCTGAGTTCGAGTTGGTCTAGGCTAGTAATATTATTTAAAAAAAGATTTGTTTTTTTTGTTGGTAATAAATAAACTTAAGAACTAGTGATCCAATTTCATAAAACCTCTCACCTCTAGAAAGCTACATTATATATCAGCGAGCAACATACGCTATAATTTATATAAAAATAAATTAAGGTACTCCTATGAAACCAAATAAATGGATTTGTTCCGCATGCGCCTAAAAAAGTTTTGCCCCACGTAAAAAAATCCGTATCCATACATTTTATTCCGTTTTAGCCCCAAAAATATTATTTTCTTTTTACATGGGGCAAAACTTCGTGAGGCGAATGCGGATGTTCACCAGTGCGAAGCCGACACGTGCCGCTAATACCTACTCTATATAAAACTCTGAATTGACACCTCGCCCCGCCCGCCGCCTCCACGCCGTCGTCGCTGCGTGTCCGCACTTTTCAAGTATAAACAGACGATCGAACTTGGTTCGGGCTGTACCACGAACATGGTGCGATTCGAACCATATTCGCTCGAGTGGTGCACGGTCCGCCGGACATTATTATTATTAATATCATTATAATGTAGTTCGGAGCGCACCATGTTCGTGGTTCGGCCCGAACCAAGTTTGATCGTCTGTTTATACTTTTCATGTGGTGTACCCCGAAGATGCTTAGCTATTATTAGACGATGAAGGTGCAACTAACGGGCTCTGCTAGTTTTCCCTTTGGAATGTAAGTACCTACGACCTACACAGTACACGTGTCGTTTCTGTATTCTCCTTTGTTTCCTTTTAAAATTTATTACAAAGAAGTCTTTTATGGCATTTTCTGGTTTTAAATTTCGAGCTGCCCCAATTCAATTCGTTTTGAATAGTTAATCTGTTGGTAAGCAGTTATCGTACGACGCATTACTCGGTTGTTGTCAACCCGACTTTTAGTACTATCAGAGTTTTGTGTAATGGGTAACCGTGTGATAAGGAATTCGTTATTTAAAAAATAAGAATTTTACTTCCGCACTAGGATACAAGCCCTGTGTCGCGGGGGACTTTGCAAACATACAATTAACGGACACAAAGTACATGCAGACTCGGGACAACCATTTATGGATCATACAAGTTTTTTTCCTGTGTGGGAATCGAACCCACAACACCCCACGCAGTGAGAAATGTCGAGGCAACCACGAACCATGCAGTCAAATGTCTCACCTTCTATCCTGCCCTTTTTGTCCTACTACCTTCACTCTAACCGACCAGCCCCTCTAGACAAGTGGCATAAGCGATAGTCGAATCGAAATGTCAAAAAAGCAAATGTATGGGATTTGACGTAAGTTTACGACATTATATCGTAGACTTATGTCAAATCCCATACATTTATTTTTTGACTTTTCGATTCGACTACTGTTTATGCCACTTGTCTAGAGGCTCTGAGGTGCCATTGATGACGTGTTTAGATATGTGGCTAAATTCTGGGCTTGTTCGATCACCTATCATCGAAACAAAGAAGTAGTATACTATGATGTGGAGGTACTTCAAGCAATAGTACAAATAGCTACGAGTATAGAATCACTTGTCCGTGTGGTGACGGATTAAGAATACAAATGTCACCACCCTATTCCATCCCGAGGGTGACGTAAGAGTCGACTACTGGAGTAAGTCAGGCAGACAATATCCACTGCAAGAGAGGGAAAACTCGAAACAAAACCCTTTTCGAACGCGTCTGGCCACCGTGGTATAGTAGGCTAATAACCCGCGTAATGTGTGGAGGGGACCCGTGGCCAGCAGTGGAACGTTTGATGATGAAGATGATGATGATGATAGAAGCGCTGCTACTTTTCAAGACTATATATATAATGTACATAATAAATAAGTTATATACTAGAACCATTAAAATAAAAACCAGGTATTAACATAATATACGTTTTTAAAAACCAGTTTAAAAGTATAGTGATAGTAATGCATAGATAAGGGTGCTGCACTACAGGTGAGGGTTGGCAAGTAATGTGAAGAGCTTTTGTAGCCGAAAGTTAGTGTGCTAATGTGAGAGCATAGAAAGAAAGAAATAAGTAGATTTTGAAAAGAAGACACTTGATATAAAGACAGAAAATAGTATTAAGTTTAAGAGAGGTAGGGCACCATAATATCGAGCAAGCCCGACCGGGGAAAGACCTCTATCTTTCAGAAACACAGCCAAATAATTACACAGCGGTGTACTTGTGTTCCTAATTATGAGTACATACATGTCTCTAACGCTCATTTTGAGGTGCCTTTTGGGTATCCCTGGGATAAGAAAACGTTTCCTTCAACATGCATCCCAAAATGAGCGCCGGAAACCTGTATTCACACATACGGAACGTAAGTACATCGATGTGCGCAGTTATTTCGCTGTGGTTTTTTGTAAGGTCCTTTCCCAGTCGGGCTTGCTCGCTCGTATGGTGCCCCTGATTATTTAATTGCACTGACTAAGTATACTGTGCCTATTAAACTGTTCATTGCCTGTCGTAGATTTTTTTATTGACAAAACTAGTTTAGTATTAAATTTATATGTATTTATTTATTGCCGGTTACTGCCTACAAATAAAACGTTTATTGAATGGAGAAATGCTTCTGAATTCAGAGGGTACAGAACAATTGTGGTAATAAGACCTATGTGGTCACAGTTTTGAGTAAAAGAGCACGAACACGAGTAAGTTTTTTTTAGTTTTTTTTATACTACTTAGGTGGCAAACAAGCATACGGCCTGCCTGAGATTAAGCAATTATCGTAGCCTATGGACGCTTGCAATATCAGAGCCTCTAGACAAGTGGCATAAGCGATAGTCGAATCGAAAAGTCCAAAAGCAAATGTATGGGATTTGACGTACGTTGACGACATTATATCGTAGACTTACGTCAAAGCCCATACATTTTATTATTTGACTTTTCGATTCGACTATCACTTATGCCATATGTCTAGAGGCTCTGAAGTATCACTTGCGTGTTGCAATCCAGTTTTTTTTACACCAGGGCTTTAAGATGAAAGTATCCCTGGGATAGAAATACGTTTCTTTCGAAATGCATTCCTAAATGAACGCTGGAGACCTGTACTCATCACACAGGGACACAACTACACCACTGTGTGTTGTTATTTGCCTGGGGTCTTCTGTAAGGTGGAGGTCCTTCCTCAGTCAGACTTGCAATAACATTTATCGTATTATTATTTATTGATCGACACTCCTGACCGTATTAGTCTACCTGGAACCCCGATGATTCTGCAGCGCTGTTCTTCTGTTCATCTAGAACGTGGTTACAGTAAATACGGTTTTTTTTAATACAACTCTTTGTCTCAGTATCCTGAATCATGAATGCAACTGCAGTCCTGGCTGCGCTGTATAAGAATCAGCTGGCTCTGTATGTAATTACGATGCTGCAGTTAACCGGATTTATGTTTCCACCACCAGCGAAGTTACAAAGTAAGTAACCGATATATTTTTTAGCCTGAGTATGGTTAGATAATAATGTCACGTAGCCTGATCATCAATAAATCAATCAACAATCAAACTTAGCTCACATAGGTCCCGAAGTTTAAGGTCCTCTGTGCTTCTTTCTATAGGTTACAAACCTTTACCGATTTATTTTGTCTCCCGCTTTGCTATGGAAGGAAATGGAAACTTTTCTTTCTAATTCCTCCTATTTACTTCTGATTAAATTCGTTGCGGGTACCAAGATAGTAAGTTTAATTATCCACGGGACACACGAGTGTCAAAGCTCGGTGTATCAGTTGGTTACTCCGCTGTTAGTCCTGGCTCACAGGAGTCACAGCGGTGGGCATGTGGGTGGGATTGTCTCGAAAAGCCTGATCATCAAGCAACACGTTAAACTCATGAGGATAAGGTTTCTTAAATCAAAATCGAGGAAATACTCAAAAGTGAGTCGGAGTCTGGCATTGTACCCGGTATATACATGTATAATAGGCTCATCCCCTTCCACATTGCGTAGCTGCACGAAAAATGACAGTAGTTGACTTCTTCTTCTTCTTCGTCAACCCTTATGAACTCACTGCTGGATATAGGTCTCCTCTTTTGTGCACCATCTGTTCCTGGTCCAGTGCCAAGTTCATCCAATGGTTTCCCGCCGTCCTTCTTAAATCGTCTGACCACCGGGCGGGTGGTCTGCCCGGCAATCTCCTTCCGTTTCACGGCCATCATTCTGTTACTGCTTTGGTCAAACTTCCATCTTCCCGCCTAGCTAGATGTCCCGCCCATGTCCAATTAAAGCTAGTCAACCGTTTACCCACATCTTCGACTTTCGTCAGTAGTTGACTGCTACAGGGTAATTGCTATATGTTATATTTTCTAGATGATGACGCCTTTGACTATATAATAATTGGAGGCGGAACATGTGGGAGTGTCATAGCCTCCCGGCTGGTGCAGCAGAAGTACAATGTCCTCGTTATTGAGGCTGGACAAGACCCACCCTTTGAAAGTACTGTAAGTATAGCATTTATCAGGTTATTTACTATTTAGGCGGCAAACCGTAGCCTATGGACGCTTGCAATACGACAGGTATCACTTGCTGGTATATGTATATACATAGATAGAGTATCCCTGGGATAGAAGAACGCTCCTTTCTTCTTTTCGAAAAGCATCTCAAATGATGATTATAATCAATTATTTTTGCTCAGATGCTGAACATTCAGATTGTACTTATGTATGTGCCTCTCGTAGCAAACTAGCAAAGTAATGTATATGCCTCTGAGGTTATTATTAAAATTGCAGCTAGTTCTTACCATATCTCTAGACTACTTGCGGGCAATTAATTGAAATTCAATTGGTCAACCATCTTGCAAAACCAATTTTCGTATGATCATAACCAAACATAAGCGGTGGTGACCGAGTGGGAAAGTAAAAGACTTGTACACAAGAGGTGCGAGTTCGATCCCGGGTGGCAGTACCAATGTGAATTTCACTTTGTGGAGTTTATGTACTCATCAAATTATTCACTATCTGCTAACGGTGAGAGAAAACATTGTGACTCACATGTCTTAGAAGAAATTACATGTTTGATTCACCAACCCGCATTAGGCCAGCGTGTTTGAATTAAGGCCTAAACCCCCTCTCTCTCTCTTGGTAGAGGAGAGGAGACCCTTGCCCAGCAGTAGGACATATATGGGTTGCTTTTATTATAACGAAATATTTTACACCGGTTTTCTATATTTCCTGCCACTTTCTAACCTTAATGAATTTTGAGTTTAAGTTCAAACAGTTCAAAGTTTTAAAAGCCGTTTGATAGCCAAGTGGTTTTGAATTTGCCATAAAGTTAGACAACAACATTCTCGTAGGTAAATAACAGTAATTACTTTACACTTTTACTTTGATTACTTGTCCTATACTTTTTTATAACTATTTTATTGCTTGACGCACTTATGACGTAGATATGAGTTTATTTACATAGTAATGACACATAAAAAGTGTCGTTAAGTGCCCTTAAATTACGAAAACTAGCATTGCCTTCGGTTATACGGAACATACTACTGTAAAAAAACTATAAATCCAATTTTATGAGTCTAGTAACACGGGAAGTAATTTGTATATTCGCACGTAATTAATTAGTTAACTATATCTACTAAATATCTACCTACTCATATGACGAACTATTCAGACGAAGCAAAAAGGACTGTGCGTTCATTTGATTCTCTAACGTATTGACTTCTATATCAATAAGTTAGAGAGCATAGATTTCTGACATTACAATATAACAGTCCATCACTTCATACGTTTCTATTATGAACAATTACTAACAGCTGCATTTATTTTCAGCTCCCAGGTATAGTACCATATCTCGAAAACTCTCAATCAGAATATAACTACACTACACATGATGACGGCTATAGCTATCGATGCCAAAAAGATCAAGTAATAGACCTGCACATAGGCAAGATGCTTGGAGGTTCAAGTGAACTAAACTACATGGTCTACTCAAGAGGCAACAGAAAGACTTATAATAAATGGGCAAGAATAACCAATGACTCAACTTGGTTATGGAAGAATGTACTCCCTTACTTCCTTAAATCTGAAAACATTAGCGATAGTGCTATAGAAAACTCTCAACTTAATAATTTTTTTGGCCATGAAGGTTATATAGGTGTCACTAGAGACACGGAGCCTTGTACTGATCAGTTCTTAGAAGGGTTTCGACAAGCTGGTAAAGAAATCGTTGATGACATAGATGGGAATAGACTTGGTTATTCGAGGGGCCTTATAACAGTAAAAGACGGATTTAGGCAAGGTGCTGGCACGAGTTATTTTAGTAAAATATCTGAAAGTCGTTATATAGCGGTTGCCAAAAATACTACAGCTATAAAAATCATTTTTAATAAGTCTAAGGTGGCAAAAGGAGTTGAAGTCATAACGGACGAAGGTAAGATAATTACTGTCAAAGCAAGACAAGAAATCATAGTTGCAGCTGGCGCCATAAAATCACCACAGATTTTAATGTTGTCCGGAATAGGTCCAGAGAAAGAATTAAAGAAATTAAACATTAATACCATATCGGACTTGCCAGTGGGGAACGGCCTTCAAGACCACGTAGCTACGTTTATTCCTTTTAAATTGAATACAAAGATTGATACAGATCCTAGAGATCCTGGTAAACTTTTAACAGGACTGTTTGTTGGTTATGCTTCATTGAATAACTCAAAAGACTACGAAATGTACCCAGATTACACTGTAATCGGTCAAACAGCTAGGAACACGAAGAATTTGCTGCAACTCTGTGCCTCCAGATTCAATTTTCCAAATAGACTGTGTAACAAACTAGCCGATGAAGCGAAAAATAATCAAGTATTGATCGCTCTTATTGGCGATCTGCATGCCCTTTCTCGTGGCCAAGTATCACTCCGAACTACGAACCCATTGGATTCTCCAAAGGTTCTTCCAGATGGTTTTTCATACGATGAGGATCTGGAAGCTATGGTGGACTATGTTTATGATTTTTTGAAAGTTGAGGAGTCAGACGCTTTTAAGAGATTGGTAGCAACCAGAATAGATTTGACGAATCCAAGATGTGATGTTTTTAAGAAAGACAGTAGAGAATATTGGCGTTGTTATATCTTATGTATGATGGTTACTTTAAGGTCCTACAGTGGGACATGTGCCATGGGGTCAGTTGTAGATAGCAGATTGAGAGTGAAAGGAGTGAGTGGACTTAGAGTTGCAGATGCAAGTATTATGCCTACTATTTCAACAGGGGTCACTCACAACACCGTGATTATGATCGGTGAAAAAGTATCTGACATGATTATGGAAGATGCTGGATTGTACAATAAAGTAGAACATGAAATGATAAGGGAGGATCAAATAAAGAATATGCCGTTCTAAATATTTTGTGTTTTCTGTAATTACTTAACGGTCTAATAATAATAATATATTAAAAAACTTTATGTACTTTGTATTTTTCTCCATTAGTTAATAATTTATGTGTGTTTTTGCGGGCATGCTGTGGAAATCCTTGGAGGAGGTTTATGTGTTTCTTTAGATTGATATGATAATGATGATGGTCATGAGTGTGTTTTTAAAAGAAACAACAAATTTGATGCTATGCAGCCTAGAGACACTTACAATATCAGGGGTATAATTTAGTCCTACCCTGCTGCCAGTACATCTCTTAATTTTTGCCTTTCTCACTATAAAGAACTTTATCTTACCCAGGTAGTACTATTTTGCTCTTGTGAAAACTTACATTGCCTAACATCAGAATAAATAATATACATATTTAAAAAAGAAGCATCTACAACCGACGTTAATGAGGATGATTAATGTAAAGTAAGCGAATGAAGTATTTCTGAATCGAAGCAAATTATTGGCGTACCATAGTCTCTGTTTACCCCAATGGAAAACAGACGTTTTGATGTAAAAAAATATTGCTTGAAATAACCAACAATCAAAACAATAAGCAATTCTCAACAAGCGATTATCCATCCAGAAATTATTAGCCTCAGCAAGTAAACTACCTACTAAGCCTCGAAAATTTTCTAAATGAGAAAATGTACACAAATCCGTCAGGGAAGGGTATGTTTAATTTAAGCCTGTTTTAAGCGGTCAAAGGAATGTGGGTAAGATGTGTTTTATTCATGAAATGGTACGTTAATCTTTGCTATGAGAGTATGAGCCAAGGAACGCATACATCATGGAAGGATGTGGCGTTAAATTTGATGGGATATGGGAAAGTTTATCTTTCATGAGGAGGAGCCGCAATTATAGCGATACAAAAAATAAAGACCAAACAAACAATCAGATAGATATTTACCTACAAATAAGATATCTGATCCATCTCTGTGGGTGACTTGTTTACGATTTTATTATATGTTTAATGATTTAATTTTGGCCCTTATAGAACGGGCAGCTGAAAATGAAACTGAACATGCCAGGCGAAAGGCAATTGCTTGTCCGATGAGTTAAGACCTCAGAATTCTCTTATGAAATACTACAAAACATAAAATGTTGTACAAAAACACAGAAATCTTGGAACACCGTTAGAGATTTATTTGTGTATACATTAAAACCGATCAAGCTGTTGTACAAATGTGATCTTAGAAACATTGACAATAAATTTGTTTTAATTAGCTCGAACACCCGTCGTGATGCCGTGTTCTTCTTTACACTACCTAGAATTGGCTTAGAGAGCGCCAATTAATTTTACAAATTAAAAAACAAACATAAGGATCGAGATCTCTAGTATATAAGAAATCTTATCTATAAATATACCTTTTCAATTAAGTATTTGAGATGATTTAAGATCTCTCCCTAACTTAAGAAATGAAAATGGTATCGATATCAATAGCAAATACTTAAGAGTTATTTGGTTTTTATCAATATTTACTTTTTTAATGATTTTTTATGATGGTATGTTTTATGTTTTCACTTTATTTTAGTTTTTTTTAAAATTTTACATAGAATCTTAGGAGAGTTTGCATCCTACTAATATTATAAACGCGAAAGTTTGTAAGTATGGATGGATGGATGGATGGATGTTTGTTACTTTTTCACGTATTAACGGATGAAATTTGGCACAGAGATAGATTATGGTCTGGAATAACACATTGGCTACTTTTTACAGCGATAACTGACATACACGCGGGCGGAGCTGTGGGCAACAGCTAGTACCTTATAATGTTTTATAACTCCCTTTGTAAGATTAACAAAAATAACGTTATCATTTGATTTTATTGTTACTCAATATTTTTTTGAATTTAAGCTATAGGTACCTACTATCTTACCGATATTAGAGCTAATTTAAAAATAACAAGTGAGAATTAATTATCACTAGTAAATGTTTTATTTACAAAAAATACTTAGTTTTATTTCAAGTGATATACATTTTTTACACATAGAACTCCTTGAAAAATAATAATTACGAAAAATAAAGTTATATTTACACATAATACTTACACTTTTCCCTAGAATAAAGTTACAAATATATGTATAACGTTGAGATATCCGCAGTAAAACGTCGCATGCACAATCCTAATTTAAGAATATTGATTTTTAATTTACTTTTATACACAAATCATTGCCTTATACAGTTTTATGTATTTCTTAATAGATTTTACACTAAATTTTAGGAATGACAAACTTCAAATCGCTCTCCTGTAAAGTAGTGACTTTGCACATATAACTTTATTCGATGCATAAGTAGGTCGATATAATGGCGGTAATTAACAAGTGAACATGAAATGCGTCAATGACACTCAATATTTGAAAACGACACAATGTAGACGCGGCTTTATAATGTCGAGAACATTACTGCGGGTATGTGGATGACAGATTTAGGTCACGAAATAAGAGAAAATCTCACATCATCATACTGTATCCTGAATAATTATTTTATCGTAAGCAAAAATGGTAAAGGTTGCGGGCAACCGATGGACAAGGTCAGCTCAGGTATGAGTGCTGCGGAACACCTTCGGGAGGCCTATGTCCAACAGTGGACGTCTTATGGCTGAGATGGTTAGCAATAATTAATTAGAAAGTAGCTATTGCCCGCGGCTCCGCCCGCGTGCATGTCGGTTATCGCAATAAAAAGTAGCCTATATGCTACTCCAGACTATATAATCTATCTCTGAGCCAAATTTTATCCAGATCCATTTAGTAGTTTTGGCGTGAAAGAGTGACAAACATGCATCCATACATTCTTACAAACTTTCGCGTTTAAATGGAAAATTCCAAATGAGACGTCACCTAATTTGCGTACTTGGGTTCACTGACTGAACAGATAGGGGTAGAGCCTAAGTTAAGAACCGGCAAAAAACTCAGGCCACTCTTTTCAATCGCCAAATATAAATATACAAACTCAAACTCAAACTCAAACTCAAAATTCATTTATTCATTTAGGTTACAAAGTAACACTTATGAAGGTCATCAATTATGAATAAACCAGAAAGATGATGTCAGCAAAATTTTCCTACGGCTAGTTCGCTGACGTAGAGCCTTGAGAAGAACTAGCAAGAAACTCAGGCCACTCTTTATAATCGCCAGATAGTTACAATCTTTTGTAAAATACAAGTATGATAGCATGCAAGCTGATGCAGACAAAACACGATACTAACTATATTGATAAAATATGATAATCGTACTTAGTACTGGTCGTGCGAGAAAAAAAAAAACCTAAAGTATGGTGTTAAAGTCTGCTTCAATTTACATATTGCTATTAAAGAATAAGGCAATATGTGAATAGTGACAATTTTTATTGTAAATAACGTTTTGCTACTAAATAAAAAAACAACGAAAAAAAAGAAAAAGTACAGAATTATCACTAGAATTCACAATGTGCCTCACGTCACAAATTAGAACTTAAGTACTAAGCTGATTTATTCTAAATTAAACAAACAACTATATAATGCAACTAATTCCAAGACTTTGTCGTTCAAATAATCATTTATTGTATAATAGCCCTTTCCTATGAGATGATTTTTACAATTAGTTAGTGTCTTGCCTATCGGTAGCGGGGCGCTTTGTTTAATATACTCTAGCATTATTTAAACATAATTACTTAGAGAATACATACATACGCTGGCATCTATTGAATCATTTCTATTCTCATCTATTAATATAGATGAATAAAATCATTTTGAATAGAGTCCTATTTCTAGGATAAAGGAACTCCAAGCACAAAACAATCGTTAGGAATAGGTATCTATTCTAAAATACCAATTACTACAGTGAATTAAGATTTGTCTGCGTAATACTGATGCGAATACAACAAAACTGGAAATAGATAAGTATTACTTGGCATTAAAAAACAGAAGTATTGTTAAATGTTAGCTTTTTAATTGTCTAAAAAGTATTTAAAATTTGAGAATAAGCACACTGCAGTGACTTAATTTGATAGCATCGGTGGTCCAGTAGCCACAATATGCGCCTGCTGTGCATGAGCTTGTGGGTTCGATTTCCAGTTGTTCTGAGTCTGAGTGTAGTTTGTAAAGTCCCCCGCGACACAGAGCTTGTTCTCTAGTGCGGGAGTTGTCTTTTTTAATCAAAAAAGAAAAATAAAATTAATAAAAAAAGCCTATTATTATTACGAAAGATAACAACGTTGGTAAATAAATTAGGTCAGCATTTTTTTTATATGTCTTGTACGGGAATACATAATTTTATTATTATGTATTCCCGACCTTCGACCACTGGGCGTTTTCTAGTTAAACTAGAAGACGCCCAGTGGTCGAAGGTCGACCGTAATTGCCTTCTGCATTCCTTCCACTTATGAACTTTAACTGTGCCAAATCTCACCGTTCCGCGAAATGTGCGTAAATTTTGTATTTACGTACATTTTGAACTTTGTATGAATACTGTTAATACAATAAACTATGTATGTGTGTTATAAATGAATTTTCAAAACACTTGCGAGTGGCAATCCTTCTTAAAAATGAAAAAAAAAAACAGAAACTCAGCCCACCTAATATTATTATCTAAAACGGTAATTATAAAATAATCTTACTTCGTTTTGCACATTTAAAATAGTTGATACTGCTTGTTGGTTCAGGATATTCCTCAAATTTAAGTGCCCACCGTAAATTTTAGTCAAATAATATCTTGGTTCCAAAACCATAAAACGTCGGCCAAATTTACGGATCACAAGTTTTATAACTGACGAATATAATTTTATAGAATACGTATTCCGACCCAACGAGTTGTGATATAATTCAAAGTCAAAGCCAAACTTATTTAAATCATGAAAGATTTGTTCCAGATTCGTCATGTTTCAAACTCGTCACTTTCGAATCTCGTCATATTTTAAAAGAACCAATGATATAAATAAAAATACGTAGATAAGTGACCTACACAACATTCGATCTTCAAAAAGGCCACACTAACGCAGCCATTAAAAGTTACAGTAGGATGGCATGATGTAATTATCGTGAGCAAAAAAGAGACAAAATATATATAATAATTAATTTGACAACACATTTGGCGGATAGGTCAATTGTAGTTTTTTTTTCACGTGCCACTCGCAAAGCGGTTATTTGACTTAATAAATTTATTTGTTACTTAATTTATACATTAAACATGACGTACCTACTTTTATACTACCAAGGTGGCAAACAAGTATACGGCCCACCTGATGGTAAGCAGTTACTGTAGCCTATGGACGTTTGCAACACCAGGAGTGTAACTCACGCGTTGCCGACCCTTTAAAAACCTTATAACTCCTTTCTTGAAGAACCCGATGCTATAGTCTCTTAGTATATTATTATCTAAAACAATTAACAAACAAACGTAAATGAACAGTAATGTACTCATTACGCAAATAATGGTTCCTATTTTTATGTACCTTTTAAACAAGTATCTTCGACTTGCTTGATGGTATGCATATGCCTATCAACGCTTTCAAGAATGAGGTGTATCCGGTAATTGGAACAGTAATTATTATTACATAGTGCATCGTTAACTTACTACTGGTAACTATTATTTGTTACTAAATTTGGAGCTTAACAGCTCTTGAGTGCGAGTCAGGCTCGCGTGATGAGGGATCCGTTCATATTTAAAATTAATAATAACTTTTTTTAAATATTAAGCTATTGCATAGCTTCTATCGGCGGCCTTGAGCGTGGAGACCGAATCCAGAAATTCCGTAACGAAATTAACCTAACACCCCCCACGCCGACCGGCACAGCGGTGATACTTTTTTTAATGACGAATTCTCTAAACGGCCAATACTAATATGTCAAATTTGTGTAAAGAGGATATGATCTAAGAGAATAAAAAATAAGTAAAGAATAAATTAAAGGTCAAATAGTAGCCTAAAATTTAATGAATTATGGTTGAATTTCGACCACGAGCGATCACTATAAACAATTTAAAATATTTATATGTTTAACATTTAAAATATCTAGAGAGATTGATAATATCGAATTCAAAAATATCGATGATAAAAAAATCATACTAAGAAATATGCAATAGCTTTACCACGGCAGTCCCCGAGTGCCACACGTCTTTTTTTTATTTCTATAAAAAACAAGAACATATTAATCGATAATAATGATATGATACGATGACATTACATTTGTTGATTACACAGCATATTATAAACAATTTAAGCTACTGCCCCTGCACTTAGTAGAACCTGAATACTATACTATAGTAACAAAAATATGTATATGTGTGTGTTTGTGCCTGTAATTTTTTTATAGTGTAATTTTAACGATATAAATCTCTATCTAATTAGTCCAGATATAATAATAATAATAATTTATTTTTAAAAATGAGATTGTAGGTTTACAATTTAGTTTGTTACAAAAGGTCCTTATATAAAGTACAGTAGGCAGTATGCGTAATCTACAATATTGGAGGGTAGAGTACTGTTCTCCTAGGTAGGCTACTGAGCAGCCTGTGTTAAGGAGTTACAGTGCCGATCCCCTATTTAAATGATTAGGTTTATGTTTCACTATTGTATACTAGCTACAACTTGTAATGGGTACAAAAGTAAAGTAAGAGTGAGTAAACAATAACATTTCTTAGGTTAAATTTATAACATGTAATGTGTGTGTGTGTGTGGTGTGTGTGTGTGTTGTGTGTATGTGTGTGTGTGTATGTGAATCAAACATGTTTATAGAAGTAATTCAGTTTCATCATAATTTAGATTTTTAAGAAATTGTGTAACAGTCTTTTTGCAATGAAAGTGAGACATCCCATATATTGGGCATTCCGCGTTGATCTTGTTATAAATATATGGACCGAGGTACACTGCAAATCTCTTAAAAAACGACGTGCGCGCGGGTGGCAGACTGCATATTCTATCCTTTCTACGTTTCGTTATCTCCTTAAAGGGTGTTCGATGATGTTGTAAGAGGGTTAGGAATAGAATATATAGTTGCCTTATGTTGAGTACGTTCCATGCTTCGTACAGCTCATTTGTTGGGAACAATATTGGTCGAAAGGTCGATACCTTTAGTATAGCTCGGTGAGCAATTTCTAGAGGTTTCATAATCGTCTTCGCAGCACCTCCCCAGCAGGAAATACAATAAATGATAATTGATTGGCATAATGCATAATATACATTTCGAATGACAAATTTATTTGCTACGTGTCGTAAGGTTTTGAAGATGTATATTAGCTTCCGTACACGCCCTGAGAGAATATTAATATGGTCTCTAAAGTTTAAATTTTTATCTATGACTATGCCAAGATATTTAATATTATTTACTTGAGTTAGAGCTGGACAGTGACAGGAGCTTTTAGGCTGTGAGAAACAGGAGTGTGCTATTAATGTAGGAGGTGTATGTGGTTGGGATATTTTGTTAAGTGAGTAGGATAGAAAGTTTGTTTTAATTGAATTTAAAGTCAGTCTGTGTGCGACCAGACATTTTAAGACAGAATTAAGACCACTTTGAGCAGTAACTTGAAGTTCCAACCACGATTTAGCGATGAAAGTGATAGCAGTGTCGTCTGCGAAAGATACTATTTTTGCATTAGGAATTTTGAGGTCACAGAGGTCGTTAATGTAAACCAGAAATAACGTTGGGCCCAAGATACTCCCCTGTGAAACTCCGTATTCCATTAAAAGAACGTCACTGCTGTAATTGTCTATGGTAACAACTTGAGAGCGATCTGTGAGGTAACTTTTGAACAACTCAAGCGACTTATCTCTGATTCCGATGACTTCTAGCTTTTTTAGAAGGGCTGGAATAGGCACTGTATCAAACGCCTTCGTGAGATCCAGGAATATCGTTAAGACCTTGTTACTTGCGTTTAAGTTTGTAACGACATAATCCAGATATATAAAAAAAACATAATTTGGAACACATCATACGTTCATAAATTTGCAATATTACATTAAATTGTTATTTTTTTAATTAAAACAAGGTAATAAATTATATACCTCTAAATACTCTTCATACTTATCGCCCTGCAAACTTCGAATATAAGGAGGAAGGGTATCTAATTATACATTTTTGATCATAAGAAAAAAATAATGAGAAATAAATAATAATGAAGGAATAATTCGAGACGACATATCGTGAACACTATAAGTGTGCAAAGCTGGCGAGGACGGTTTGCTCTTTTATTAGAATACAAGGGGTCACCCGCGACTTCGTCCGCGTGGTAATTTAGAACGTACTTTTCCCCGATTTTGCAGCATATCTCACGACTGCTCCGCTCCTATTGATCATAGCGTGATGTTATATAGCCTATAGACTTCCTGGATAAATACACTATTCAACAAAAGGGTTTTTCCTAATCGAACCAGTACTTTCTGATATTAGCGAGTTCAACCAAACAAACAAACTCTTCAGCTTTATAATATTAATTTAGTATAGATTAAATAATGTGGGGGAAATATTAAAATAGCCTACAAAAGACATAAGTACTAATAAAAGCAAACATTGCGGCTTTTTAATCGGTCGTTTACTATCAATAGGATAATTTCCGTATACTATAATGAACGCTATCATTAAATCATTAAATATTCGCATTTAGGCCAATAAAGTAATAAAATACAATCATTCAATAAAATGGTAACACTGACGCACAGGCATTGCGTTTCAACAGTCAACTGAGAATTATTTCGTCGCTAAAATAAACGGCTGTATTCAAATAAAAATATTCGTCAACGTAACAATAAATGTATTAAATCCAACAATTTAAAGAGTCATCATGCTTATCAACGCGACTACTACGCAGCAAAGTGTCGCAGCAATTCAAGGAGCGTTAAATGTCCTTACGGCTCTCCAACTCACCTCCAGCCAATATCCTGAACAGATCTGCGTTACTGGTAAGTTTTTTGGAAATCAAAGATTTCTCCTCACTGATTATCCACTACGTTTTTTTTATACTACTTGGGTAGCAAACAAGCATTCGGCCCGCCTGGTGTTAAGCAGTTACCGTAGCCTATGAACACTTGCAATACCAGAGGTATCACTCCCTGGGATAGGAATACGTTTATGTCAAAACGCATCCCTAAATCAGCGCTGGAAACCTGTACTCACACACAGGAACACAACTACACCGCTGTGTGTAGTTATTTGGCTGTGGTCTTCTGTAAGGTGGAGATCCTTCCCCAGTTAGGCTTGCTACTAGTATGGTGCCCTACCTCTCTTAAAACGTCTTTACCTATTGGATAGTTGAAAACCATGTTAAAGAATTATCCACGTCCGATAACTTAAAAATAATAACACTATCTGGTCCTCTTGTTCGTAACAGTAATTACGTATTGGCGTTGGTAAAACCGGCTTTATGTCTTAATTCCAGATTGGCAGTCTTATGACTACATAATAGTAGGTGCAGGAACCGCAGGATGTGTACTTGCAAATAGGCTAGTAGAAGATAACAACATAACAGTACTGCTCATAGAAGCTGGTGATAATCCTCAAGCCGAATCTGATGTAAGTCTATAAGTTAAAGTGCCTTGATTACCTGATTTTCATTCATCCATAGCAAGTGGACGAGCCTCTGGCTTCAAGCACTTCCATCGCCCAACATAGGAACCATGTTGGATGATACGACCTTCCGTATGGCTACTTGCCTTCGCCTAGGTGCTCCTTCTGTTTTTCCGCATAGAAGTTCCTGTGGTGAAGCCGTCGACAGTCTTGGACACCATGGCCTGTCATGCAGCAGGAGTGCAGTCTGCATATCCCGGCACGCCGGACGCTGCTGCATCCGCGGAGACTCAAGCGGCGCAAATACAATAATCTCATCGGCGATTCTGTGTTTGAGCCGTTTGGAGTCGAAACGCTTGGGCCGTGGGGTGCAAGTGCTCGTGGTCTTTTTAAAGATTTGTGGAACCGATTAATCGAGGCTTCACGTGACCTGGCTTATTTTTGGCTCAAAGAATAAGCATTGCCATTCAACGTGGCAATGCTGCCAGTCTTCATATTCTGCCGTCCACTAACTAAAAGGCCGTTAAGCCACAGTTAGCCGTTTTTCACTTTTTAATATAGTCTTATACAACTTTCGATGCTCTATCTTTTGGTCTAAGATTCATTTTGATAGCTAGCTTAGTTTTAGAGATACAAAACATTGCTGAGCAGTTAAACCACATAAATTTCATTACTTCCTTAATTAAAAAGCGGCTAAGCCACAATACTTCTCTAGAAAGACGTTAACATACTTCAACGGCAAACTGATGTATCATTTTTTCTAATTTTACTTAACTAAAAGTACGTTATCTAGTCATGCTTGACTAAAAAGCAGTTAAGCGTCTTTAACTACCTTCATGTATTGTGTCATATAAGTAACCACCTGAACATCGTACCTTAACTATAAAGCAGTTATAAAGAAAAACTACACTAGAAAGCAGTTATACGCCAATAGCGGCTTTTAAGTTATGTATTGAAATTAGTATTAGCTAAATATCAATCGCTAGAGAGCAGTCAAACGACAATACTAGACTAAAAAGCAGTTAAACGCTTGTGATTTTTGTTTGCGTTTGACGAGCTCAGTATATATTCCGGAAGAAAAGGATCCAAAGGATCCAAACTATGATGAATAGTGTGTTGGTGGACCAGGAATTTCTAACTGCACAACGCCTTGAAACTAAAAGTATGCCATCTACACGCAATTCCACTTGCTCTAATATTAGCCAAGAATCAAAGTACGCCCACTTGAACAGTAACGATTTAGTTAATCTTCTTAACCAAGAACCTTACTCGATGACATCACAAGAGTTTAAAAAATGTAATGAAACACAAATAACATATAAAAACGGCCAACCAGAAGAAACTCTGAAGCTTACAATAGAAACATTAACTCAGCAACAGCTTGAAACACATTCTTTATACTGCCACGAATCGATACCCCCTCCTTCTCCGATGCCATCTTCTTCTCACTGCATTATACCAGAAATATAAGATTATGATAGTGATGACTCCGTTAAGGATAAGGACTAAGGCCAGCCATGTGACAAAGTTTTAAGTGATGATACTGAATATGGTTATGACGTGCAAAGGCAAAATACAGTTTTAAACCCTAAAAGTAACCCAATAGTGAAAAGGAGAACATCGATAACTAAAACGTTTCCCGAAAAATTAATAACGCGACGACATACTCAAGAATTTACAAGAACAGAAGAGATTATTGGACATCGGTTACCTAAGAAAAGACGTGCATCTTTATCTTTTATTGATTGCTCTATTTCTATGAATTTAGTAAATTTAGCACCACCATCATCCACAAAGAGAAAGAAATATGATACCAGCTTGAAAGATACATTAGTTGAGAAGGAAAAGGAATGCACATACAATTAACGGACACAAATTACAACCAGACTCAGAACAACTCTTTGTGGGTCATACAAAGTTTTGCCGGAATCGAACCCACAACCTCGTGCACAGCAGGCGCATACTGCGGCCACTGGACCACCAAGGCAGTATACTTCACATACGCTGGCAGGATCGGATTCCCAACACGGAAGTACTTCGTCGGACGGATATGGTGGGCATGGAGAGCCTCCTTATTAAAAGACAGCTTCGCTGGTGCGAACATCTTGTACGCATGGAGCCCTCAAGGTTGACAAAAGCTGTCTTTTACTCTGAGATCAGCTCAGACAGTATCTTTGTACAAGGATGTTCTTAAGCGACACTTATCTGTAACCGGTGTGTCTCCAAACTCATGGGAGGAGCTTGCTACCCACAGGTTAGACTGGCATAAGGCTGTTCACAGAGGTATAGAAGAGTTTGAAAACTGTCGTCTTAAAGACCTTGACGCCAAACGCCAGCACCGTAAAACTCAACTCAGGCCCTCTTATGAGTATACCTAATGCGCAAGGAGGGCTTCACTGCGCTTTGTGTGACCGTCTTTTTAAGACGTAATTCGGCTTCGCGAGCCCCGTCCGAGCACATGAGCGGAGACGTATGGCCGTGAGTTAGTAGGGGTCGCCGTCGACGGATACGTCTAGGAGGACATCATCATCATTAGTTTTATAAATATGAAATATTGGATGCTCGTTATTAATTCTTATACTAATGTCTGAAATTTTGCACACACCTACTAGTAGCTTACGGTTCGAGTTGTAATATTTGGTTAAGTTCTTTTCGCATTAGCCGATGCGGTGTCGGCGCGGGTAGCGTATGCTCGCAATGCGAAATACCGAAAGCTTGCCGAACGCTTACATTTCAACGTGCGCATTCAGAATCGCATGGTTTGTGCGGACGTGGGGCGTTTCTGTAAACTGCGTCTCAAAGTTTTGAGAACATAAGGGTTACTACACACATAAGCGGCCCGGCATAATCTGTGCGGCAACAAAGCCAACTCAAAGCTTATACTTTTTCCTCGAACATCATCTACATATATAAACTCGATTTTACTGCTCGACTGTGCCGATTAATGCCGGCCCGCTAATGTGTGTAGTAACCCTTATGTTCTATACACAACCACCAACGTTACCAACAGGTACAAAAATCAAGACAATATAACATCTTAATGCATTTCGTTATAAATATCCCGCATTGATAACGCACCTACAAAAGTAAGGACCTAGCTAGCTACTTTGTCTTCCCGTTAAAATTTGTTAACATTTTTAACGCAAGTCTTTATGTATGTATGTATGTTTTTACTTAAATCCATTATATATATATGGTAGTTTAATCGCCAAGTTTGCTCGACTCACGCAATCACGAATTTTGTATTGAATTTGTTTTTGTCTGGAATTTTAAAAGGAGGCATTTTTTAATTGTTTAAATTATTTTTATTAAACTTTGATTTAATACTTTAAAAATTTATTATTTCTCACATAATCCTGTCAAATGCTTAGCAATAAGGAAGTTAAACTCAAGCGAAGTAAGTATTGCCGCCTTTTAGTTAAGTATTATTAGAATAATCTTGTATTCAGTTTCATATTCTATAAACGCTACTTAGCTTAAAAGAGTCTAAGCCGCTTATTCGAAAATATATTAAGTTTCAGATTGATGAAAAGTTTCGACAATAAAGCCGTTAGACGACTTAGCGACTTTCTAGTTAAGGATTGCATAATAAATTTAACTAAGATTTAGAATCCTATAAATTTATTAAAATTACTTCACTAAAAAGCCGTTACGGTAACGTTAGCGACCTTTTAGTACAGGATTCAGAGCCAAAAATTATCTAAAATGCTTAACTAAATCGAAAAAGAACGTTTTTTTTAACGAGGTGTAGTTTTTTTTAATAACTAAAACCTTAAAATGATCCACGGAAATAATATTCAATAATCTGCCTAACACCCGTCAAGCTAAGTATTGTACTTTTTAAGAAATAACGGTTGCCGCCTTTTTTGCTGTTTTCTCCAAAACTACTTTTTGGGCTTAACGGCTTTCTAGTTATAGGACGGCAGTATTTATATATTTTTTTTTTTTTTTTGCTTTTTTAAGAAGTGTTAATATATTAGGTATTTCTATTCATCCGTCTATGTTTCGATCTTCTATGACGACGCTTGATACGCGGGAAATTTAAATAAAAGAAAATTATATTTTTTCTTTACATAATATATATATATATATGAAATAAAAACAAAAACAACAGTATGGTTTTTTAAATTTTTTTGGTTAATTCATGCATTCTGTGGACCAAGGAGGGGGATGCTTGTAAACTTTATCAGTTAACTTTTTTTTACAAGCTTTTATTTAGCTTGCAATGTATGTTAGTTAGTTTGTATGTTAGCAATCTTGTGAGCTAGATTTGAAGTACTTCCCGGTGTTTGATGGAGCTGAAATTTGGTATACCTACGTAACTTCGGTGACAATGCAATAATATGGTACCATGGAGCTGGTCTGATGATGCAGTCGGAGGATGGCCATAGGAACTCTTCAACGAAACAAGATAGCCGCGTCGGGTTTGAGTGTTTTGGATTTATCTTGACGAGGACTATATTATTGGATGGGTATTCAGAACGTGATGATGAAGCCGGAAGGTAGCCATGGCAACTCTTCAAGGAAACAAGATAGCCATGTCGTGTTTGGGTGTTTTGGATTAATCTTGACGAGAACTACATTCTTAAATGGGTGTTCAGGACAAGATGGTGAAGCTGAAAGGTGGCCACGGCAACTCTTCAACGAAACAAGATAGCCGTGTCGTGTTTGGGTCTTTTGGATTTATATTGACGAGTACTATATTCCTAGGTGAGTGTTGAGGACGTGATGACGAAGTCGGAAGGTGGCCATGGCAAATCTTTAATGAAACAAGATAGCCGTGTCGTGTTTGAGTATTTTTTTGATTTATCTTGACAAGTACTATTTTCTTAGATGGGTGTTTAAGAAGTGATGATAAAGTCGAAAGGTGGTCATGGTAACTCTTCAACGAAACAAGATAGCCGTGTCGTGATTGGGTCTTTTGGATTTATCTTGACGAGTATTATATTCGTAGGTGGGTGTTCAGAACGTGATGATGAAGTCGCAAGGTGGCTACGGCAACTTTTTAACAAAACAAGATAGCGGTGTCGTGTTTGGGTGTTTTGGATTTATCTTGATGAGTATTATATACCTAGATGGATGTTTAGGACGTGATGATGAAGTCAGAAGATGGCTTTGATGAACTCTTTAATGAAACAAGATAGCTGTGTCGTTTTTGGATTTGTTGATATAGACTCATGGCTAATATATTTTTAGGTGGAGTTCAGTGTGTGATGATGATGTTCAAAGGTAGTCATAGAAACTTTTCAACGAAACAATACAGCCGTGTCGTGTTTGGGCTCTTTAAAGAATAATGCATAAATACCCATGTATTACATAAATACACTATAAAAGCTTGTATTTAAAAATATTTTTTAAAATATAAACTTATTCTGATTCTACGATTATTGAAGTTCTATTTTTTTAAACGTCTCTACAAGTCATAACCAGGACACGGCCCCTTCATTGTGTTCCTTGTTTTCAGAGAGCCACTACTACTTATTTATAGTCCGTGTTTTTTTTTAGATCCCGTCCTTAGCGCTTTATTTGAAGTCGAGTGATCAAGCATGGAAATTCAAAGTGCAAGATCCTGGGGTATTTCAAGAGTCAACTAAACCAAGTGATGATGACCTGTCGCAGGGTAAAGTTCTTGGTGGCTCTAGTTCCGTTAGCTACCTACTGTATACATCAGGAAGCAAATATGATTACAATAATTGGGCGAAAATTGTTAATGATTCAATCTGGAACTGGGACAATGTTTTACCGTACTTAAAAAAGAGCCAACGGCTTGAAAATCCAACACTCAGAGCAACTGATGGTGAATACTTTGGAGAAGATGGTAATATTGGATTAAATGTATATGGCAGTGTCAGTACCATCAATATAGATCCTTACTTTAAAGCTTTTCAAGAGGTAGGGAATGATATTGTTCCAAGTGTCAATGGAAATCGTTCTATTGGATACACAAAGGGTACTTACACCATAAGCAATAACACGCGGCAAAGCACTGCCCGCGCTTACCTACTCCCGAAGCTGAATAATCCAAATCTACACATATTAAAAAGTACGTTAGTTAGGAGAATAGTTTTTGATAATAACAATAATGCAGTTGGTGTAGTAGTAAGCTCATGTACCGAGAGATTTATAGTCATTAAGGCTAAGAAAGAAGTAATTATATCTGCTGGTGTAGTTAATACACCTAAACTACTTATGATCTCAGGGATCGGTCCAAAGAAGCATTTATGTGACCACAAAATTCAAACAATCTCTGACCTTCCAGTCGGTGAAGGTCTTCAAAACCATTTGGGAGTAACCTTGGTATACAATATGACTAATTTAGTAGTACCATTCAGACCATTTAATCCACGTGTATTTCCAGCTGCAGCTATAGTTGGCTACGTAGCTTTGAACAAATCTAGCGACTACCCTGACTGCCAAGCAATTAGCTATGTAGATTTTCCTTCGCTTCTCATGCCATATTGCACTTTTACTTACAATTTTAATGATTATATTTGTGATAACATTTTACGAACCAGTACCAACTCTCAAATGATGTACACTTTACTTAACAAACAAAAGTTCAAATCACGAGGCAAAATCCTTTTAAAAAGTAATAGCTACGAAGATGATCCACTAATTTACACTAATTATTATTCGGTCGAAGAAGATTTAGAAGACCATGCAAGAATTGTGCAAGATTTTATTAAGATTGAGGAGACTAAAACATTCAAAAAACTTGGAGGAAAATTAAAAGACCCAAAGTTACCTCAATGTGGTAAAATGGATAAGAATAACTTAGAGTACTGGAAATGCTATGTTCAGTACATGTTATCGTCTCAACATCAGTACAGTAGCACATGTCCTATGGGAACCGTAGTGGATTCGCGTTTGAGAGTGTATGGAGTCAAACGGCTGAGAGTAGTTGACGCCAGTGTTATGCCTAATCCAACTGCTGGTGGAACTCTGGGTCCTACTATAATGATTGGAGAAAAAGCCGCGGATTTAATCAAAGAAGACAGAGACAAATTAGATCTATAAGAAAAATAAAATATGATATTTGATCTACTTTATAACTATAATATTATTTAATGTGAGGTTATTGATTACGGCCAATAAACATTATATTCTGTAAAATTGCTTTATTTATTTTCTAAATTTAATTATTTTAGCTGTTTTCATTTCAGTAAGATCTTTTTTCAGTTCCATCCATCCATCCATCACTCTCTTTTTTTTTTATTTAATAAACTTAGTAGGTACACAAAAAAAACAGACGTGCTATTCAAGAAACGCGCTTCGATTCGTTTAGCTGAAACTTTTGTTAACTGTAGTTTGTAAAACCACAACTGAAGTTTATATGAAAAGATTTTTTTTTTAAATGCGTGGTTTCAGAGATAAAAAGATGATCAATTTAAGTTAAACTTTCATTAATATGGGCGACCATATTAAATAGAGACCAGCTGACTGGTACATCACGCGTTAACGGTGCTAGGTTAAGGGTGACCAATTTACAACGAAATGTGATAGAAGCAGATATTTTAACAGTATGCGGTGCAGGTGATAATCTTTTTATGCCCCGGGTTCTTTTGATTCCAACAATTTTCAACAGTTAACAGTTGCTAAACAATTTTCCGTTTAGCAACTCCAAGAAACTCTATATTTTAATCCCTGTCCACGTCAGTAAGTCCACGCGAATGAAGTCACAAGCACATATCAGCTATACATCTATACACATATAAATAAAATTGAAGTGTCTGTTTGTAATATCAAAATAACAGCTTTCTATTATTGTGGTTTTTGTTAATTCATGTGGCTGTTCACATGGCACTTACTACAGAAATACAATTTTAACAGTTTTGTCTGTCAGAATTGTTGTAGTCGCGCCGATATATATATATATATATATATATCGGCGCGACTAGAATAATTAAGTTTAATCATTTGATTGTTCTAAAATTACTTCATAAAAAATATGTATATATATATATATATATATATATATAACGAAGGAGGTAACTCCGTAGTGTTTTTATAAAGTGTGACGTCAGCGTTGATGACGTCACTATTTGTTATCTTCATGAGGATGACTCACTTTTTGAAAGAAAACTTCATGAGTTCTTTAAAAGCTTCGTTTATTCAACCGGCAGCGTTATGACATCTTAGAAAGGTCCGTACTGTACGACGGCTCGAGTGTGAATGTTCGAACGCCGACAGTGCGACCGTATTTATACAGTGCACGTGTTGTCAAGTTTTTAGGTTAAGTATTGAAATTGGAATAATGACATGCTGTTTAACGTTAATTTTACATCGTAATAATCACAAAGTGACAAACTGATGGTTTATGAAGTAATTTTAGAACAATCAAATGATTAAACTCAATTATTCTAGTTTTTTGTAGACGAACTGTTGAAGTCGCGCCGATACGGCCATACTGACAGGCGGTGCGCGCTCTGCACCAGCCTCGTAGCTTCTCGTAGATTGTTGTGGATTCTTGTAGGTTCTCGTTGGTTCTCCTTGATTCTAGTTGACCTGCAAGACAAGAAACAACTTCCTCTGAGTAGCGCACCTGTTATCAACTCGCATTGCTTTATGTTTTGAGAATATTAGTAGGTTTTATTGAAGGGTTCTCGGAGGTTCTCGAAGAGTTCTCGGAGGTTCTCGGAGGGTCTCGTAGAGTTCTCGGAGGGTCTCGTAGAGTTCTCGGAGGTTCTCGTAGAGTTCTCGGAGGGTCTCGTAGAGTTCTCGGAGGTTCTCGTAGAGTTCTCGGAGGGTCTCGTAGAGTTCTCGGAGGTGTTAGTAGGGTTCTCGGAGGTGTTAGTAGAGTTAAGGGTCTCGTCGTTTTATTTAAAACTATTGAATTGAGTAACTTACTTATTTATGCTGATGGTTCATCTTCATCATTTGTATCAGGAATTGTGGTGGTATCCCTCCCATCTGCACTCCATGGTGAAGGTACGTTTACGGTCTTGATTGTAGTACAGCTTAAAATGATCCATGGGTGACCAACACAGGTTCCTGCTGCTGGGTATTGGTTGTTCCCATTTAATCAGGTGATGAGCGAGCTGATGAGGAAGTGGCTTGGGTAGGAGCTTCTTGCAATCCCACTTCTGATAACGAAGGAGGTAACTCCGTAGTGTTTTTATAAAGTGTGACGTCAGCGTTGATGACGTCACTATTTGTTATCTTCATGAGGATGACTCACTTTTTGAAAGAAAACTTCATGAGTTCTTTAAAAGCTTCGTTTATTCAACCGGCAGCGTTATGACATCTTAGAAAGGTCCGTACTGTACGACGGCTCGAGTGTGAATGTTCGAACGCCGACAGTGCGACCGTATTTATACAGTGCACGTGTTGTCAAGTTTTTAGGTTAAGTATTGAAATTGGAATAATGACATGCTGTTTAACGTTAATTTTACATCGTAATAATCACAAAGTGACAAACTGATGGTTTATGAAGTAATTTTAGAACAATCAAATGATTAAACTCAATTATTCTAGTTTTTTGTAGACGAACTGTTGAAGTCGCGCCGATATATATATATATATATATATATATATATATATATATATATCGACTTTACGTTGAAGTCTCACCAATATGGTCGACTATATTAAATCGGGATCAGCTTACTGGATTTTCGTTCAGTTTTGTTCCGGGAGGTTATGTAGAGTACTACATACCCTCCCGGATTATACTATATATATCGGATATATACTATTAACAGTATGATGAATCGAATGGAATCTAATAACTAAGTAAGCAACGCACAGTACACTAGACACACAGATAGCTATTATCATGTAGGCATCGACTAAAAAAGGTTTTTTAAATTCAACCGCTAAAGATGAAAATCAGCCGTTGAAAATTTGACTGAACACGCGAACGAAGTCGCGGGCACAGCTAGTTAGTTAATAAATATGATTCAATAATAAAACAACGAAATTAAAATATAAATTTAGGGATTTTATAAGGATATATTAAGGAAGGCTATTTGTTCTTAATGGAAGTGATTTGAGTTAATAATTTGCTATAAATATTTTCGGTAAAATACGAATCATTCATTGTTGTCTGTAATGTTGTAGAACGTAAGTCAGATTGATAAAGTTAACTAAAAGTGTATGTGTACTTAGAACAGTGTAATTTTTTACAAGTGTATTCAATCTAGAGTCTCAGTTTCCGAAGTTAAACTAGTTATAACTATTATTAACTAATTTATTATTATATATTATATATTATATATTATTTATTAAAAACAAGAAATTAAACATATACCCACTAAACACTCACAACTGCAAAAAAACCCTGATGAATTTCCTTCTCCCTCTAGATTATGAAACAACAGAAAACCTTTTACATCCCCTTCAATAAACCCTAATAAACTAGTCTGCCCTTTACAAACATGAATCTTCCACCAATCACACCAATCACACTAGTCATCACACACACACACACATACACACACACACTCAAAACCACACGTACAGACCTACTCACACACACAAATAGCTCCATAGTTTATAGTTTTGTTTTTGTTTACTGTAATAATACATGTAGTTTTAATTTATACCTACCTAGCTGAATTATATGGTATTAAATATGGTATTACATAACGACGAAATACCTACAACTAAATATAAGCACAATCAAACCCGCACACTCAAAATGTGACGCGCACCCAAACTGCAATATGGTGGGCCTGGTGACCAGTGGCACAGATATGATATATCTATTTCTGGCACCAGCTCTTCACAATTTGCAAACATAATTTATACATCTTGTTAACCTTATATATAGTAATTAAGATGCCATTTGTGAAGGAAAATAAATTATTATTATTATTATTATTATTATTAATTCAAATTCTAAATCATTTATTCATATAGATAACACTGTGACACTTATGCAGGTCAATGAAAAATGCCAAATGAGACGTCACCTAATTGGCTACTGTGCCGGGTTCACTGACGGAACAGACAGGGGTAGAGCCTAAGTTAAGAACCGGCAAGAAACTCAGGCCACTCTTTTCAATCGCCAAATATGGGGTTACAATTTTATTTGTCTTACAATTAGTTAGCGCAGAAAGTAATGCAACCAAAAACATCATACAAACGCAATTGGGCGAAAAACTGGTAGGATAGAATAGATGAGTGTCTCGCCTGTCGGTAGCGGGGCGCTTTGCTTAACATACTCTAGCATTATTTAAACAAAATTACTTTGAGAATACTTACGCCGGCAAGGGTAATATCAAATGAAACAAATTTCCTACTGATCGATCTCATAGTGATGTAAGCAGAGGCATACAATCATGTATCTTTTCCCTATATAACAAAAGATACCTTAACGAAGAAATTGATCGGTTGACTGCCTTGGTGGTCCAGTGGTAGCAGTATGCGCCTGTTGTGCACGAGGTTGTGGGTTCGATTCCCGCACAGGACAAAACTTTGTGTGACCCACAAAGAGTTGTTCTGAGTCTGGGTGTAATTTGTGTCCGTTAATTGTATGTTTGTAAAGTCCCTCGCGACACAGAGCTTGTTCTCTAGTGCGGGAGTTGTCTTAAAAAAGGAATTTAAAAATTTGCTGTGTAAATTTGTATTTCATTAAAACTTTACAACTAAAAGCCAATACAAAATATAATATATCACTTTGCAAAGTCTATTGAATCGTTTCTATTCTCATCTATAAATATAGATGAATAAAATCATTTTGAATAGAGTCCTATTTAGGATAAAGGAACTCCAAGCACAAAACAATCGTTAGGAATAGGAATCTATTCTAAAATACCAATTACTACAGTGAATTAAGATTTGTCTGCGTAATACAGATGCGAATACAATAAAACTGGAAATAGATAAGTATTACTTGGCAATCAAAAACAGAAATATTGTTAAATGTTAGCTTTTATTTTACTGCAGTAACTTAATTTGATTGCCTCGGTGGTCCAGTGGCTGCAGTATGCGCCCGCTGTGCATGTGGTTGTGGGTTCGATTCCCAGTTGTTCTGAGTCTGGGTGTAGTTTGAATCCGTTAATTGTATGTTTGTAAAGTCCCCCGCGATACAGAGCTTGTTCTCTAGTGCGGGAGTTGTCTTTTTCTAATCAAAAAAAGAAAAATAATAGTAATAAAAAAGCCTATTATTAGTACGAAAGATAACAACGTTGCTAAATAATAAATGATAATAAAAACTTTATTGAGACATCACAGTACATGTTTTAAGTAAATTGAGAGTGATTAGAGTTAAGTATATAGATAAATACAATGAGTGCTAACGTCTAAACTAGGCCGAGCCTGTGTCTTAGACGTTAGTTTCCTTCCGGTATTAAAATAAACAGGAAATACAGTGTACTATAAATAAATTAGGTCAGCAGTTTTTTATATGTCTTGTACAGGAATACACGATTATTATATGTATTGTACGGGAATACACGATTATTATATGTATTGTACGGGAATACACGATTATTATATGTCTTGTACAGGAATACAAGATTATTATATGTATTGTACGGGAATACACGATTATTATATGTATTGTACGGGAATACACGATTATAATATGTCTTGTACGGGAATACACGATTATAATATGTCTTGTACGGGAATACACGATTATTATATGTCTTGTACGGGAATACACGATTATTATATGTATTGTACGGGAATACACGATTATTATAACTAGAATTCGCCCAGTGGTCGAAAGTCGACCGTATTGCTTTCTGCATTCCTTCCACTTATGAACTTTAACTATGCCAAATCTCACACTCTTTAGCAAAATGTGCGTAAATTTTGTATTTACGTACATTTTGCGGAATTTTGTATAAATACTGTTAATACAATAAACTATGTATGTGTGTGTTATGAATGAATATTCAAAAGACTCGCGAGTGGCAATCCCTCTTAAAAAAGAAAAAAGAAACAGAAACCCAGGTCACCTAATATTATTATCTAAAACGCCACCATGGTAGTAAAACAAAATAATCTTACTTCGTTTTGCACATTTAAAATACTTGATACTGTTTGTTGGTTCAGGATATTCCTCAAATTTAAGTGCCCACCGTAAATTTTACTCAAATAATATCTTGGTTCCAAAAACCATAAAACGTCGACCAAATTTACGGATCACAAGTTTTATAACTGACGAATATAATTTTATAGATTTTACAATCATTCGACACTGCCTTTTTGTCCCTAAATTCACGCACGCCTTAAGATCTACCCCGTTTTGGAAACATTTAACACTTTTAGGCAAATTGGACCAAATTATGCACAGCACCATTAGTAATATCCTTAATGTGGCCCTGAACGACCGAGCATGGCTTCAAGCGTCCTTACCAGTTCGTTTGGGCGGGCTCGGCGTTCGCAAAATTTCCGATGTCAGTTTACCAGCATTTTTGTCCTCGGTCCATAGCACGGAAGAACTAACCAGGAAAATTTTAGCGTCCACACTAGTTGGTTCAGATGTGCCATGTAAGACCGATGCCATTAGTGCTTGGAAAATTTCTGTGCCCAACACTGAGTTACCCACTAACCTTTCTTCTCAGAGACAGTGGGATGAGCCGTTTTGCAGTATGGTTAGGAATAACCTCATAAACTCGACTACCACTCCTGCTGAGCGCGCTCGTTTGCTGTCTGTGGGGGAATGGGAGTCGGGCCTCTGGCTTCAGGCACTCCCATCGCCCAGCATAGGTACCATGTTGGACGATACAACCTTCCGCATGGCTACTTGCCTTCGTCTAGGTGCTCCTTCTGTTTCTCCGCATAGATGTTGCTGCGGTGAAGCCGTCGACATTTAGACCCATTGTGCATTATAGTTATAATATGTGTACAAATCGTGAAAGTTTAAAAGAATTTTTAGAACCAATGATATAAATAAAAATACTTAGATAGGTTACCTACACAACATTCGATCTTAAAAAAGGCCACACTAACGCAGCCATTACACCTTTAAGTAGGATGGCATGATGTAATTATCGTGAGCAAAAAAGAGACAAAAAATTGCTATAGTGCGACAGTGCGTCGTACTAAACGGTATACAATGATTAATTTGACAACACATTTGTCAGAGTCTATAAGGTCAATTGTAGTCTTTTTTTCACGTGCCACTCGCAAAGCGGTTATTTAACTTAATAAATTTATTTGTTACCTAATTTATACATAAAACATGACGTACCTACTATATTATTATCTAAATACAATTCAACTTACGTAAATGTACAGTAATGTACTCATTACGCAAATAATGGTTCCTATTTTTATGTACCTTTTAAACAAGTATTATTATCTTCGACTTGCTTGATGGTATGCAGTTACAGTAGCCTATCAACGTTTTCAAGAATGAGGTGTATCCGGTAATTGGAACAGTAATTATTATTAGTAGTGCATCGTTAATACACTACTGGTACCTATTGTTTGTTACTAATTTTGGAGCTTTAATGCTCTTGAGTGCGAGTCAGGCTCGAGTGATGAGGGATCCGTTCATATTTCAAATATATATCTACTAGCTGTTGCCCGCAGCTCCACCCGCGTGGATGTCGGTTATCGCTGCAAAAAATAGCCTATGTGTTATTCCAGACCATAATCTATCTGTGTGCCAAATTTCATCCAGATCCGTTCAGTAGTTTTTACGTGAAAGAGTAACAAACATCCATCCATCCCTCCATCCATTCTTACAAACTTTCACATTTATAATATTAGTAAGGATCTAATTATATATTTTTTATATATCTAATTAGTCCAGAATATAAAAAATATTATTTGGAACACATCATACGTTCATAAATTTGCAATATATTATATTCGAAGATAAGGAGGAAGGGAATATCTTTATACATTTTTGATCATAAGATGAAATCTATGCATCATTAAATGAGAAATAAATAATAATGAAGGAATAATTCGAGACGACATATCGTGAACACTGTGAGTGTGCAAGGCTGGCGAGGACGGTTTGCTCTTTTATTAGAATACAAGGGGTCACCCGCGACTTCGTCCGCGTGGTAATTTAGAACGTACTTTTCCCCGATTTTGCAACATATCTCACAACTGCTCCGCGCCTATTGCTCATAGCATGATGTTATATAGCCTATAGCCTTCCTAGATAAATGAAAGAAAAGAAAGAAAGAAAGAAAAAACATTTATTTATGGACTGCAATGACAGGACATTTACACAGGTACATTACAATTTTATTTCGTTGGTCTGCAGGCGAAAAATATGGTGCCTACCTCAGCATAATGCTACGACTAATTATAAAAGCCGCAGCGCTGGTTTTCAGGTAGGCCCAGAGACAACACAAACAAAAATAAATAAATAAAATTAGATAAAATTATAAAAACTCACATAAATTATACAGAAAATAAAAATAAATAAAATAGAATAAATAATTACATAATTACAATTTTTTTTTCACAGTAGGGCTTTTAACATTAAATTAGCAGAGACAAGTAGGGCGCAGAAAAGTTATAAACTTTGTGGTTAAAATGCACTATACAACAATTTTTTTTTCTTATCAAACCAGTACTTTCTGAGACGAGCGCGTTCAACCAAACAAACAAACTCTTCAGCTTAATAATATTAGTATAGAATAAATAATGTGGAGTAAATATTAAAATAGCCTGCAAAAGACACAAGGACTACTAAAAGCAAACATTACAGGTTTTTATTGGTTGTTTACTATCGCGAACGCTATAATTAAATCATTAAATATTCGCATTTAGGTCAATAAAATACAATCATTCAATAAAAAAGGGTACACTGATGCGCAGGCATTGCGTTTCAACAGTCAACTGACAATAATTTCGTCGCCAAAGTAAACGGCAGTATTCAAATAAAAATATTCGTCAACGTAACAATAAATGTATTAAATCCAACAATTTAAAGAGTCACCATGCTTATCAACGCGACTAATACGCAGCAAAGTGTCGCAGCAATTCAAGGAGCGTTAAAGGTCCTCACGGCTCTCCAACTCACCTCCAGCCAATATCCTGAACAGATCTGCGTTAATGGTAAGTCTTTTGGAAATCAAAGATTTCTCCTCACTGATTATCCACTACGTTTTTTTTATACTAAGTACTTGGGTGGCAAACAAGCATTCGGCCCCCTAATGTTAACCAGTTACCGTAGCCTATGAACACTTGCAATACCAGAGGTATCACTCCCTGGGATAGGCATACGTTTATTTCAAAACGCATCCCTAAATCAGCGCTGGAGACCCGTACTCACACATAGGAACACAACTACACCGCTGTGTATAGTTATTTGGCTGTGGTCATCTGTAAGGTGGAGGTCCTTCCCCAGTTACGCTTGCTACTAGTATGGTGCCCTCCTCTCTTAAAACATCTTTACCTATTGGATAGTTGAAAACCATGTTAAAGAATAATCCACGTCCGAAAACTTAAAAATAATAACACTATCTGGTCCTCTTGTTCGTAACAGTAATAACGTATTGGCGTTGGTAAAACCGGCTTTATGTCTTAATTCCAGATTGGCAGTCTTATGACTACATAATAGTAGGTGCAGGAACCGCAGGATGTGTACTTGCAAATAGGCTAGTAGAAGACAACAACATAACAGTACTGCTCATAGAAGCTGGTGATAATCCTCAATTAGAATCTGATGTAAGTCTATAAGGTAAAGCGCCTAAAGCCCTAGGTTGATTACCTGATTTTCACTCTACTCTGGCTTCAAGCACTTCCATCACCCAACATAGGTACTATGTTGGACGATACGACCTTCCGTATGGCTACTTTCCTTCGCCTAGGTGCTCCTTCTGTTTCTCCGCATAGATGTTGCTGTGGTGAAACCATCGACAGCCTTGGACACCACGGCCTGTCATGCAGCAGGAGTGCAGGCCGCATATCCCGGCACGCCAACCTTAACGATATACTCCGACGTGCTCTTGTCACCGCTGGCGTTCCAGCTATACTAGAACCCAATGGTTTGGTACGCAACGATGGTAAGAGACCTGATGGTATGTCTTTACTGCCATGGAAGATGGGTAGGCCTTTGGTGTGGGACGCAAAATGTGTCGACACCCTTGCGCCATCTCATCTTCCAAGTACAGCAGGATGTGCTGGTGCTGCTGCTGCATCCGCGGAGACTCTCAAGCGGCGCAAATGCAATAATCTCATCGGAGATTATGTGTTTGAGTTGTTTGGAGTCAAAACGCTTGGGCCGTGAAGTGCAAGTGCTCGCGGTCTTTTTAAAGATTTGTCGAAGCGATTAATCGAGGCTTCACGTGACCAGAGGGCTGGCTTATTTTTGGCTCAAAGAATAAGCATTGCCATTCAACGTGGCAATGCTGCCAGTCTTCTGGGCACGTTTCCAGCAGACGTCGATGCGGAGGAATTTTATGTCGCAGTAAGCAGTCGGGAGGGACTGCTTACTGCTGATGAGTTTTTCGTGTATTTTCTATGTATATATATATATATATATTTTTCCTTTTTTAAGAAGTGTAAATATATTAGGTTTATTATGTATATAGAAGTTAATAAATAAAATAAATAAATGTTTAATTACAAAAAAAAATGAAATAAATTGTGTTCCTTGTTTTCAGAGAGCCACGACTACTTTATTATAGTCCGTGTATTTTTTTTAGCTCCCGTCCCTATTGCTTTATTTGAAGTCGAGTGATCAGGCATGGAAATTCAAAGTGCAAGATCCTGGAGTATTTCAAGAGTCAACTAAACCAAATGATGATGACCTGTCGCAGGGTAAAGTTCTTGGTGGCACTAGTTCCGTGAGCTACCTACTGTATACCTCAGGAAGCAAATATGATTACAATAATTGGGCGGAAATTGTTAATGATTCAATTTGGAACTGGGACAATGTTTTACCGTACTTAAAAAAGAGCCAACGGCTTGAAAATCCAGCACTCAGAGCAACTGATGGTGAATACTTTGGAGAAGATGGTAATATTGGATTAAATGTATTTGGCAGTGTCGGTACCATTAACATAGATCCTTACTTTAAAGCTTTTCAAGAGGTAGGGAATGATATTGTTCCAAGTGTCAATGGAAATCGTTCTATTGGATACACAAAGGGTACTTACACCATAAGCAATAACACGCGGCAAAGCACTGCCCGCGCTTACCTACTCCCGAAGCTGAATAATCCAAATCTACACATATTAAAAAGTACGTTAGTAAGGAGGATAGTTTTTGATAATAACAATAATGCAGTCGGTGTAGTAGTAAGCTCATGTACCGAGAGATTTATAGTCATTAAGGCTAAGAAAGAAGTAATTATATCTGCTGGTGTAGTTAATACACCTAAACTACTTATGATCTCAGGGATCGGTCCAAAGAAGCATTTATGTGACCACAAAATTCAAACAATCTCTGACCTTCCAGTCGGTGAAGGTCTTCAAAACCATTTGGGAGTAACCTTGGTATACAATATGACTAATTTAGTAGTACCATTCAGACCATTTAATCCACGTGTATTTCCAGCAGCAGCTATTGCTGGCTACGTAGCTTTGAACAAATCTAACGACTACCCTGACTACCAAGCAATTAGCTATGTAAATTTTCCTCAGCTTCTTATGCAATATTGCACCTTAACTTACAATTTTAAAGATTTCATTTGTGATAACATTTTACGAACCAGTACCAACTCTCAAATGATATACATCTTACTTAACAAACAAAAGTTCAAATCACGAGGCAAAATCCTTTTAAAAAGTAATAGGTACGACGATGATCCACTGATTTACACTAATTATTATTCTGTCGAAGAAGATTTAGAAGATCATGCAAGAATTGTGCAAGATTTTATTAAGATTGAGGAGTCTAAAACGTTCAAGAAACTTGGAGGAAAATTAAAAGACCCAAAGTTACCTCAATGTGGTAAAATGGATAAGAATAACTTGGAGTACTGGAAATGCTATGTTCAGTACATGTTATCGTCTCAACATCAGTACAGTAGCACATGTCCTATGGGAACCGTAGTGGATTCGCGTTTGAGAGTGTATGGAGTCAAACGGCTGAGAGTAGTTGACGCCAGTGTTATGCCTAATCCAACTGCTGGTGGAACTCTGGGTCCTACTATAATGATTGGAGAAAAAGCCGCGGATTTAATCAAAGAAGACAGAGACGAATTAGATCTATAAGAAAAAATAAAATATGATATTTGATCCACTTTATAACTATAATATTATTTAATGTGAGGTTATTGATGACGGCCAATAAACATTATATTCTGTAAAATTGCTTTATTTATTTTCTAATTTTAATTATTTTAGCTGTTTTCATTTCAGTAAGATCTATTTTCAGTTCCATCCATCCATTCATCACACTCTTGTTTTTTTTTTTTAATTATTAAACTTAGTAGGTACACAAAAAAAACAGACGTGCTATTCAAGAAACGCGCTTCGATTCGTTTAGCTGAAACTTTTGTTAACAGTAGTTAACAAAAGTTTCAGCGAAACGAAAAAAACGAAACCACAACTGAAGTTTATATGAAAAGATTTTTTTTTTAAATGCGTGGTTTCAGAGATAAAAAGATGATCAATTTAAGTTAAACTTTCATTAATATGGGCGACCATATTAAATAGAGATCAGCTGACTGGTACATCACGCGTTAACGGTGCTAGGTTAAGGGTGACCAATTTACAACGAAATGTGATAGAAGCAGATATTTTAACAGTATGCGGTGCAGGTGATAATCTTTTTATGCCCCGGGGTCTTTTGATTCCAACAATTTTCAACAGTTAACAGTTGCTTAACAATTTTCCGTTTAGCAACTACAGGAAACTCTATATTTTAATCCTTGTCCACGTCAGTAAGTCCACGCGAATGAAGTCACAAGCACATATCAGCTATGCATCTATACACATATAAATAAAATTGAAGTGTCTGTTTGTAATATCAAAATAACAGCTCTCTATTAAATTAATGTGGCTGTTCACATGGCACTTACAACTGAAATACAATTTTAACAGTTTTGTCTCTCTGTCTCGCGGCAACAAAAAGACAGACTGTTCGTTGCCGCTAAAATCGTCTTTGAAAATACTTAAACAATATAAATATACTAACTATAAGTACGAATAAATTGCGATAATCATGCCAAGACCTAAGACAATCACTGACTAAATTAGTAACGCCTAATAAAACTTAAACACAATCTATCATTTTAGATGAGATTAATAAATAAGTAGAATGCAATTTAATTTTTTTAAGGGGCTAACATTTAATAATACCTTTATTTAGGTACTCAGGAAACCAACACAGATAAAGAAAACACTTCACCGAATCTGTCTGTTCACGATAAACTCAATAACAACCAAGTATATTTTCATACGATGTTGACCAGTAGACGGCGTGATGCTTTAATTATAGTTTTGTGAGTGTGAATTGGCTGAAATATTACGATGATAGTTGAAAGAGTCGGAAAAATCCTGCCGTAAATAACATTGCCTCGAACGGCAATGTTTTTCCGACTAAAAAGTCCACAATACTATGTGTCTAACTTCTGCAGTACACACACAAACCATTTTTATGTAATACAAATAAATACATATAATATGATATTTACCTTGGCCATTTCATAATTTAATTTTTATTTTATTTTATTCTTATATTATTCTGATTCGTTATTATGTATTATAATTTTATTGTATCTATAGTAATTTTTGTAATTGTTATAAAATTATATGGACTGAATTAATTTTAGAACAATCAAATGATTAAACTTAATTATTCTAGTTTTTTGTAGACGAATTGTTGTAGTCGCGCCGATATACATATATATATATATATATAAAAAACTAGAATAATTAAGTTTAATCATTTGATTGTTCTAAAATTACTTCATAAAAGTATGTATATATATATATATATATATATATCGACTTTACGTTGAAGTCTCACTAATATGGTCGACTATATTAAATCGGGATCAGCTTACTGGATTTTCATTCAGTTTTGTTCCGGGAGCTTATGTAGAGTACTACATATATCTCTATTAACAGTATGATGAATCAAATGGAATCTAATAACTAAGTAAGCAACGCACAGTACACTAGACACACAGATAGCTATTATCATGTAGGCATCGACTAAAAAGGTTTTTTTAAATTCAACCGCTAAAGATGAAAATTTGCCGTTGAAAATTTGACTGAACACGCGAATGAAGTCGCGGGCACAGCTAGTTAGTTAATAAATATGATTCAATAATAAAACAACGAAATCAAAATATAAATTTAGGGATTTTATAAGGATATATTAAGGAAGGCTATTTGTTCTTAATGGAAGTGATTTGAGTTAATATTTGCTATAAATATTTTCGGTAAAATACGAATCATTCATTGTTGTCTGTAATGTTGTAGAACGTAAGTCAGATTGATAAAGTTAACTAAAAGTGTATGTGTACTTAGAACGGTGTAATTTTTTACAAGTGTATTCAATCTAGAGTCTCAGTTTCAGAAGTTAAACTAGTTATAACTATTATTAACTAATTCAAATTCTAAATCATTTATTCATATAGATAACACTGTGACACTTATGCAGGTCAATGAAAAATGCCAAATGAGACGTCGCCTAATTGGCTACTGTGCCGGGTTCACTGACGGAGCAGACAGGGGTAGAGCCTAAGTTAAGAACCGGCAAGAAACTCAGGCCACTCTTTTTAATCGCCAAATATGTGGTTACAATTTTATTTGTGTTACAATTAGTTAGCGCAGAAAGTAATGCAACCAAAAACATCATACAAACGCAATTGGGTGAAAAACTGGTAGGATAGAATAGATGAGTGTCTTGCCTGTCGGTAGCGGGGCGCTTTGCTTAACATACTCTAGCATTATTTAAACAAAATTACTTTGAGAATACTTACGCTGGCAAGGGTAATATCAAATGAAACAAATTTCCTACTGATCGATCTCATAGTGATGTAAGCAGAGGCATACAATCATGTATCTTTTCCCTATATAACAAAAGATACCTTAACAAAGAAATTGATCGGTCCTGTGGTAGCAGTATGCGCCTATTGTGCACGAGGTTGTGGGTTCGATTCCCGCACAGGACAAAACTTTGTGTGACCCACAAAGAGTTGTTCTGAGTCTGGGTGTAATTTGTGTCCGTTAATTGTATGTTTGTAAAGTCCCCCGCGACACAGAGCTTGTTCTCTAGTGCGGGAGTTGTCTTAAAAAAGGAATTAAAAAAATTGCTGTGTAAATTTGTATTTCATTAAAACTTTACAACTAAAAGCCAATACAAAATATAATAAATCACTTTGCAAAGTCTATTGAATCGTTTCTATTCTCATCTATAAATATAGATGAATGAAATCATTTTGAGTCCTATTTCCAGGATAAAGGAACTCCAAGCACAAAACAATCGTTAGGAACAGGAATCTATTCTAAAATACCAATTACTACAGTGAATTAAGATTTGTCTGTGTAATACAGATGCGAATACAATAAAACTGGAAATAGATAAGTATTACTTGACATTAAAAAACAGATGTATTGTTATGAGGTTGTGGGTTCGATTCCCAGTTGTTCTGAGTCTGGGTGTAGTTTGTGTCCGTTAATTGTATGTTTGTAAAGTCCCCCGCGATACAGAGCTTGTTCTCTAGTGCGGAAGTTGTCTTTTTCTAATAAAAAAAAAGAAAATTAATAGTAATAAAAAAAGCCTATTATTAGTACGAAAGATAACAACGTTGCTAAATAATAAATGATAATACAACTTTATTGAGACATCACAGTACATTTTTTAAGTAAATTGACAGTGATAAGAGTTACGTATATAGGTAAATACAATGAGTGCTAACGTCTAAACTAGGCCGAGCCTGTGTCTTAGACGTTAGTTTCCTTTCGGTATTAAAATAAACAGGAAATACAGTGTACTATAAATAAATTAGGTCAGCAGTTTTTTATATGTCTTGTACAGGAATACACGATTATTATATGTATTGTACGGGAATACACGATTATTATATGTCTTGTACGGGAATACACGATTATTATATGTCTTGTACGGGAATACACGATTATTATATATCTTGTACGGGAATACACGATTATTATAACTAGAATTCGCCCAGTGGTCGAAAGTCGACCGTATTGCTTTCTGCACTCCTTCCACATATGAACTTTAACTATGCCAAATCTCACACTCTTTAGCAAAATGTGCGTAAATTTTGTATTTACGTACATTTTGCGGAATTTTGTATGAATACTGTTAATACAATAAACTATATATATGTGTGTGTTATGAATGAATATTCAAAAGACTTGCGAGTGGCAATCCCTCTTAAAAAAGAAAAAATAAACAGAAACCCAGCCCACCTAATATTATTATCTAAAACGCGCCACCATGGTAGTAAAACAAAATAATCTTACTTCGTTTGGCACATTTAAAATACTTGATACTGTTTGTTGGTTCAGGATATTCCTCAAATTTAAGTGCCCACCGTAAATTTTAGTCAAATAATATCTTGGTTCCAAAACCATAAAACGTCGACCAAATTTACGGATCACAAGTTTTATAACTGACGAATATCATTCGACACTGCCTTTTTGTCCCTAAATTCACGCACGCCTTAAGATCTACCCCGTTTTGGAAACATTTAACACTTTTAGGCAAATTGGACCAAATTATGCACAGCACCATTAGTAATATCCTTAATGTGGCCCTGAACGACCGAGCATGGTTTCAAGCGTCCTTACCAGTTCGTTTGGGCGGGCTCGGCGTTCGCAAAATTTCCGATGTCAGTTTACCAGCATTTCTGTCCTCGGTCCATAGCACGGAAGAACTAACCAGGAAAATTTTAGCGTCCACACTGGTTGGTTCAGATGTGCCATGTAAGACCGATGCCATTAGTGCTTGGAAAATTTCTGTGCCCAACACTGAGTTACCCACTAACCTTTCTTCTCAGAGACAGTGGGATGAGCCGTTTTGCAGTATGGTTAGGAATAACCTCATAAACTTGACTACCACTCCTGCTAAGCGCGCTCGTTTGCTGGCTGTGGGGGAATGGGAGTCGGGCCTCTGGCTTTAGGCACTCCCATCGCCCAACATAGGTACCATGTTGGACGATACAACCTTCCGCATGGCTACTTGCCTTCGTCTAGGTGCTCCTTCTGTTTCTCCGCATAAATGTTGCTGCGGTGAAGCCGTCGACATTTAGACCCATTGTCCATTATAGTTATAATATGTGTACAAATCGTGAAAATTTAAAAGAATTTTTAGAACCAATGATATAAATAAAAATACTTAGATAGGTTACCTACACAACATTCGATCTTAAAAAAGGCCACACTAACGCAGCCATTACACCTTTAAGTAGGATGGCATGATGTAATTATCGTGAGCAAAAAAGAGACAAAAAATTGCTATAGTACGACAGTGCGTCGTACTAAACGGTATACAATGATTAATTTGACAACACATTTGTCAGAGTCTATAGGTCAATTGTAGTCTTTTTTTCACGTGCCACTCGCAAAGCGGTTATTTAACTTAATAAATTTATTTGTTACTTAATTTATACATAAAACATGACGTACCTACTATATTATTATCTAAATACAATTCAACTTACGTAAATGTACAGTAATGTACTCATTACGCAAATAATGGTTCCTATTTTTATGTACCTTTTAAACAAGTATTATTATCTTCGACTTGCTTGATGGTATGCAGTTACAGTAGCCTATCAACGTTTTCAAGAATGAGGTGTATCCGGTAATTGGAACAGTAATTATTATTAGTAGTGCATCGTTAATACACTACTGGTATCTATTATTTGTTACTATTTTTGGAGCTTAACTGCTCTTGAGTGCGAGTCAGGCTCGAGTGATGAGGGATCCGTTCATATTTCAAATATATATCTACTAGCTGTTGCCCGCAGCTCCGCCCGCGTGAATGTCGGTTATCGCTGCAAAAAGTGGCCTATGTGTTATTTCAGACCATAATCTATCTGTGTGCTAAATTTCATCCAGACCCGTTCAGTAGTTTTTACGTGAAAGAGTAACAAACATCCATCCATCCCTCCATCCATTCTTACAAACTTTCACATTTATAATATTAGTAAGGATCTAATTATATATTTTTTATATATCTAATTAGTCCAGACATATAAAAAATATTATTTGGAACACATCATACGTTCATAAATTTGCAATATATATATTCGAAGATAAGGAGGAAGGGAATATCTTTATACATTTTTGATCATAAGATGAAATCTATGCATCATTAAATGAGAAATAAATAATAATGAAGGAATAATTCGAGACGACATGTCGTGAACACTGTGCGTGTGCAAGGCTGGCGAGGACGGTTTGCTCTTTTATTAGAATCTAGTATTCTCACCTGCAACTTCGTCCGCGTGGTAATTTGGAACGTACGAGTACATTTCCCCGATTTTGCAACATATCTCACAACTGCTCCGCACCTATTGATCATAGCATGATGTTATATAGCCTATAGCCTTCCTGGATAAATGAAAGAAAAGAAAAAAAGAAAGAAAAAACATTTATTTATGAACTGCAATGACAGGACATTTACACAGGTACATTACAATTTTATTTCGTTGGTCTGCAGGCGAAAAATATGGTGCCTACCTCAGCATAATGCTACGACTAATTATAAAAGCCGCAGCGCTGGTTTTCAGGTAGGCCCAGAGACAACACAAACAAAAATAAATAAATAAAATTAGATAAAATTATACAAACTCACATAAATTATACAGAAAATAAAAATAAATAAAATAGAATAAATAATTACATAATTACAATTTTTTTTTTCACTTGAGTAGGGCTTTTAGCATTAAATTAGCAGAGACAAGTAGGGCGCAGAAAAGTTATAAACTTTGTGGTTAAAATGCACTATACAACAATTTTTTTTTCTTATCAAACCAGTACTTTCTGAGATTAGCGCGTTCAACCAAACAAACAAACTCTTCAGCTTTATAATATTAGTATAGAATAAATAATGTGGAGTAAATATTAAAATAGCCTGCAAAAGACACAAGGACTACTAAAAGCAAACATTGCAGGTTTTTATTGGTTGTTTACTATCGCGAACGCTATAATTAAATCATTAAATATTCGCATTTAGGTCAATAAAATACAATCATTCAATAAAAAAGGTTACACTGATGCGCAGGCATTGCGTTTCAACAGTCAACTGATAATAATTTCGTCGCCAAAGTAAACGGCTGTATTCAAATAAAAATATTCGTCAACGTAACAATAAATGTATTAAATCCAACAATTTAAAGAGTCACCATGCTTATCAACGCGACTAATACGCAGCAAAGTGTCGCAGCAGTTCAAGGAGCGTTAAAGGTCCTCACGGCTCTCCAACTTACCTCCAGCCAATATCCTGAACAGATCTGCGTTACTGGTAAGTCTTTTGGAAATCAAAGATTTCACCTCACTGATTATCCACTACGTTTTTTTTTATACTAAGTACTTGGGTGGCAAACAAGCATTCGGCCCGCCTGATGTTAAACAGTTACCGTAGCCTATGAACACTTGCAATACCAGAGGTATCACTCCCTGGGATAGGCATACGTTTATTTCAAAACGCATCCCTAAATCAGCGCTGGAGACCCGTACTCACACATAGGAACACAACTACACCGCTGTGTGTAGTTATTTGGCTGTGGTCATCTGTAAGGTGGAGGTCCTTCCCCAGTTACGCTTGCTACTAGTATGGTGCCCTCCTCTCTTAAAACATCTTTACCTATTGGATAGTTGAAAACCATGTTAAAGAATTATCCACGTCCGAAAACTTAAAAATAATTACACTATCTTGTTCTCTTGTTCTTAACAGTAATAACGTATTGGCGTTGGTAAAACCGGCTTTATGTCTTAATTCCAGATTGGCAGTCTTATGACTACATAATAGTAGGTGCAGGAACCGCAGGATGTGTACTTGCAAATAGGCTAGTAGAAGACAACAACATAACAGTACTGCTCATAGAAGCTGGTGATAATCCTCAAGTCGAATCTGATGTAAGTCTATAAGGTAAAGCGCCTAAAGCCCTAGGTTGATTACCTGATTTTCATTCATCCATAGCAAGTGGACGAGCCTCTGGTTTCAAGCACTTACATCACCCAACATAGGTACCATGTTGGACGATACGACCTTCCGTATGGCTACTTTCCTTCGCCTAGGTGCTCCTTCTGTTTCTCCGCATAGATGTTGCTGTGGTGAAACCGTCGACAGCCTTGGACACCACGGCCTGTCATGCAGCAGGAGTGCAGGCCGTATATCCCGGCACGCCAACCTTAACGATATACTCCGACGTGCTCTTGTCACCGCTGGCGTTCCAGCTGTACTAGAACCCAATGGTTTGGTACGATGGTAAGAGACCTGATGGTATGTCTTTACTGCCATGGAAGATGGGTAGGCCTTTGGTGTGGGACGCAAAATGTGTCGACACCCTTGCGCCATCTCATCTTCCAAGTACAGCAGGATGTGCTGGTGCTGCTCTTAGTGTTGGCAACACTGGCCCGAAGTATACATTTGTTCTAAGCTTAATTTAATTAAAATTATTTAAAAATACACTATAATTGACAAAAAGTATAAAGTGAAACCGTCTGCTACCGGGGCACCAGTGATATCGTTTGCAACGGGACTGTTGAGGACATAACTATAAAATATTAAGTTTTATGTGAGTGAAAACAACTACCAGTGTTTGAAGGATTTTCAACAAGTAGCAACAGTAATAACGGCAAGTACTACAATTGTCTATATTAGAAAACCTACCGATACATATTCATGGATATAAAACGCCTAATGAAGGCATACATTACAAGAAATACGTAATTATTCAGATTGGCTAGCCGTTGTACAATTTCAGATCATTCAAAAACAATAACAAACCCCACAGCCACAGAACTAAAAACAGTGCGTTCCAGTTTGCTGAACGGAACAACAACAGCATCACACTACATTTTATTTTTAAAGACGGCAACACCGTAAATGAAAACAGTTTGATGATCCATAGATCTAGAAGACAGGCTATTATGGGTACTGCAAAACAGATGGCGCTACTATGATCGAACCAACATTGATTGACATAAATAATAGAGGGCGCTGAAATACGTCATCACAAAAATAAAAATAAATAAAAATTGTATTACAAGTGACTGTCTACAATATAACATTGACGTTGAAACAAATTATCTATAACATAACTTTGAAACAAATTGCCTATTTAGAATACAATACTAATAAATATGGATTCCGAAAATAATATTATTTACCGGAAACATAACACCGGTTCGATGCTAAACGTGTCTATCATGGCTAATGATGATAATTCAATATTTGATAGCACAATGCTGAGCATACCAGATTGTCTTAATAACAGCTCCGACAATTACCTGATCATTGATTTGAATGAAGAGATTAAATCGCTTAAGTCGAAACTAATGAGCGCTCATCAGGAAATAGATAATTTACATATCGAAAACTTACGTTTAAAAACTTACGTTTAAAAATTTACAAAATTCTCTGAAAGCAGCTGAAACCTATAAACAAATTTGTCTAACGCCTAATAGAAAGAGGAACACTCCCGCATCAGCCCGCAAAGTACAACCCAAACCTCATACAACACCACCAAATAACATGAATAACAACTCTAGAGCCTGGGGAAATACTTATCTTCCAAATGTCGTGATGCTTAGTAAAGAAACTCAAACCATGCCTCATGACACAGATAACTACGACAATAATCTACTCATGGGAGGTAACATAACACCTAACTTGATGCAACAACAATCAACACTTTATAATATATGCAAAACGCCTGAAAATAAAAAAATGCAACACGTAAATTTACAGCAAATTAGTTTAGATCAGGAGATAACTAAGGAGAATTCACTTACTCTTTCACAGGAAAATCAAAGAACCTGCATTAACACAATATTTAAAACCAGCAAAAATAATGTTATAATTTTAAGTAGCAATAATAGAAACAATATCTTGTCTATCGCAGACGACTATTTGTCTACAGATTTTCAAATTTGCAATTATATGAAAGGGAATTGTGACATAGAACAACTTTTAGATGGATTAGATAAAAAGGTTACCAATTTTACCATGGAGGACTACTGTGTTGTTTTTGTAGGTGAAAAGGACTTCACTAAAACCCAAAATTACTCCAATTTAATATGTAAAATAAGAAACAAACTTTCTAGAATAACCCACACTAACATCATTTTATGCTTACCAACATATAAACTTAATGATCATTGTACTATGTATAATTGGAGAGTGGAAATATTTAATAATTTAATTTATCATGACAATCTAATTTATAATTATGCAATATTATTTGACTCAAATCTAAACTTGACATTTGACTATAAAATGTTTTCTAGATATACTGGTAAACTCAATAACTATGGAATGAAAAATATTTTTAACCATCTTTATGTTGACATTTTTGAATATGACATAGACAATGTAGTGAGAAATCAGACAATACTTGAAAATACAGACATGTTTTTTCGTGAATAACGATCATTTACTCAAGAAAAAATATGATTCTCATAGTATTAATTTTAATCATGGAACTGATCAAATAATAGTGTACCATCAAAATATGTGCGGATTATTAAATAAAAAAGACGATCTCGAAATTTATCTACATGACTCCTCAAGAGATATAAGCTATATATGTATAAGTGAACATTTTTTAAATGAATCTTCGGTATCACAGTTTCTCTTACCCCCGTATAACATCGCGTCTTATAATACAAGAAAAGCTAAAAAGAGAGGAGGCACTCTTATCTTAGCACACTCAAAAAGGAAAACGGAAGATTTGCAAATTTGTAAAAAAATGTACAAACAGAAGAAGAATGAAATCTGTGGTGTGAAAGACTGTGACACTGAACTAAACATAATCTGTTGCTACAGAATCCCTGATAACAAAAATTTTGATGAATTTATTATCAAATTAGAGAAACTTTTACAACATTTCTTCAGCAAGCAGTGTTTAATTTGCGGTGATTTTAATGTGAATGAGTGTGATTATCTGATGGCCATGCGGGCATTACTTGCACTGCCAAATTACTTTTGGTCAACAGTATAAAACAGACACAATACATAACTGTCAATAAACGATGTTATAGTGAAGAAAACAAATATACGTTTAGGCAGAAGCTATTGGAACAAAATTTGAGTATAGGCATCGACTCTTTCATAGACATAATTACGGAAGCCCATTCCAACAGCTTTCCAAAGCAGTCTAGAAAAATTAATATTAATAAGTTAACACGTACTAAGTGGATAACACATGGCATCAAAGTATCGAGTAAGTTCAAGAGAGTGCTCAGTCACATTAATAAGCAAATATGTGATGAGTCAATATTGCGATTCAGACATAAATATTTTTCTATTTACAGAAGAGTAGTCAGGTGTGCGAAAATGAATTCAGTAAGAAAACAAGTAGACAATGCAATTAATCCAAGTAAAATAATTTGGAATATAGTAAATCGTCGCAAAAACGCTGATAATATACTAGAGAAAGAAAATATTGTTTTGAAAATCGATAACAATGCTATTGATAATCCTGCTCAGGTAGTAGGAATCTTTTCATCAACCTTTGGCAACTCAGTACCAATGAGTTCATATGATCCTTCCACAGCCCTAAATTTTCTAAAAAAAAATGTAAACAGAATCCAAAACACAATGAGCTTTGATCCCGTACTACCGATCGAAGTTTTTAGGTTAGTCAGACAAATGGAGTCTAAAAATTCATACGGCTACGATGAAATCCCGGTAACAATACTAAAGGACAATATTGATATATTGGCTGTTCCAATAGCTGAGTTCGTTAATAACTGCATTAGCAACGGGGAATTCCCAAATCAACTTAAAGTTGCTAAAGTACTACCTATATTTAAAAAAGGTTCCAGAATGGATCCGGCAAATTATAGACCAATATCCTTGTTAACAGTGCTCTCGAAAATATTTGAAAAGCTCATGAAAGCTAGGCTTATAAAACATTTCTACACTAATGATATCCTAAACCGCCGGCAATTCGGATATCAAAAGGGTATAGGTACAGTAGATGCAGTAAGCACGCTAGTAGATGACGTAGTGCTCAAATTAAACGAAAAAAAAAAGGTAGCTGGGCTTTTCCTTGATCTTAGCTCAGCTTTCGATACCGTAAATCATCAGTTACTTATAAATAAACTGGAGCATTATGGAGTAAGAGACCAAATCCTGAAATTATTTGAATCATATTTACAAAACCGGCAGCAATACATAGAATTAAAATCAGTGGTAGAGGGAAGTGAAAAGGTTTATAGCTCTGCGCTTACTCCTGTAACTGAAGGGGTGCCTCAAGGATCGGTGCTTGGACCGGTTTTCTTCATTATCTTTCTGAATGACCTGGCTGAGCACATGCGTAAAGTTTCTCGAGATACAAGCGTTGTCATATTTGCAGATGACACAAATGCAATCATCTCAGCTGATCATCTAGATGATTTGGAGGTCAGAACAAATGAGATTCTTTTGGCTTTTGAGCATTGGTTCAAGGTCAATAATCTAAAACTCAATGTTAAAAAGACGAAGTGCATGTTGTTTAAGGGGACTACAAAAAATAAAGAAAATTTAGAAATATTCTCATCATGCGGAAAGATTGACATAGTAGGTAAAACAAAGTTGTTGGGCGTACAATTAGACTGTCTGCTAAATTGGCAACCAGAATTGGAAGCTGTGAATAATGCTCTAAGTTCTGCATGCTATGCCATCAGGAGTGTAAGGGATAATCTAACCTTAAAACAACTAAAACTGTTTATTTTGCACTTGTTGAATCGAGACTTAGATACAGCATCTTACTCTGGGGTAATAGTTATAAATATAATGTTAATTCAGCTTTTGTAATGCAAAAGAGGGCGCTAAGAACCATATTACGAATCAATCAGACGGAATCGTGCAGAAATCATTTTTTGACCTAAAAATTTTGACTGTTCCGTGTCTCTACATCTTAGTACTGCTTACTAATTTGATAAAAAACCTAGATAAGTTCGAGTCCAAGACAGAAAGAGAGCTAAGGTTGAGCACACGTAGGAAGGACCTAAAAAATGTTGTACACCCCAGCTTGAATGTGGTGCAACATAGTGCTAAGGTGCAGGCGGTAAAACTATATAATAAACTGCCTCTGGAGTTCAAAAGCATGCTTTGTATTACTACTTTTAAAAATAAACTAAAATCACACTTGCTGGAAAAATGTTATTACAGTATTGAAGAATTTATAGGGAGCAAATAATGATTATCATTTTATTGTACTTTTAATGCCAATAACTTTAATTATAATATGACATGCCCATTTATGCTACAACCATTGATGACATTTAATGTAATACCTCAAATTTATTCTGTTTCTTTAATTTCAATTTCCTTATATATATAATTGTATCTGTAGTGGACTTAGCTAATTTTAAGTATAATTGTAATTTTTTATGAATTTATTAGATGTAAGCGTAAAATTTTCTACACAATTGTATATTGTTTCTGAAATAAATGACTTATGACTTATGCTGCTGCATCCACGGAGACTCTCAAGCGGCGCAAATGCAATAATCTCATCGGAGATTATGTGTTTGAGTTGTTTGGAGTCGAAACGCTTGGGCCGTGAAGTGAAAGTGCTCGCGGTCATTTTAAAGATTTGTCGAAGCGATTAATCGAGGCTTTACGTGACCAGAGGGCTGGCTTATTTTTGGCTCAAAGAATAAGCATTGCCATTCAACGTGGCAATGCTGCCAGTCTTCTGGGCACGTTTCCAGCAGACGTCGATACGGAGGAATTTTATGTCGCAGTAAGCAGTCCCTCCCGTTTTTCGTGTATTTTCTATGTATATATATATATATATATTTTTTCCTTTTTTAAGAAGTGTAAATATATTAGGTTTATTATGTATATAGATGTTAATAAATCAAATAAATAAATGTTTAATTGCAAAAAAAAAAATGAAATAAATTATGTTCCTTGTTTCAAGCGAGCCTACTTTATTATAGTCCGTGTATTTTTTTCAGCTCCCGTCCTTATTGCTTTATTTGAAGTCGAGTGATCAGGCATGGAAATTCAAAGTGCAAGATCCTGGAGTATTTCAAGAGTCAACTAAACCAAATGATGATGACCTGTCGCAGGGTAAAGTTCTTGGTGGCACTAGTTCCGTGAGCTACCTACTGTATACCTCAGGAAGCAAATATGATTACAATAATTGGGCGGAAATTGTTAATGATTCAATTTGGAACTGGGACAATGTTTTACCGTACTTAAAAAAGAGCCAACGGCTTGAAAATCCAGCACTCAGAGCAACTGATGGTGAATACTTTGGAGAAGATGGTAATATTGGATTAAATGTATTTGGCAGTGTCGGTACCATCAACATAGATCCTTACTTTAAAGCTTTTCAAGAGGTAGGGAATGATATTGTTCCAAGTGTCAATGGAAATCGCTCTATTGGATACACAAAGGGTACTTACACCATAAGCAATAACACGCGGCAAAGCACTGCCCGCGCTTACCTACTCCCGAAGCTGACTAATCCAAATCTACACATATTAAAAAGTACGTTAGTAAGGAGGATAGTTTTTGATAATAACAATAATGCAGTTGGTGTAGTAGTAAGCTCATGTACCGAGAGATTTATAGTCATTAAGGCTAAGAAAGAAGTAATTATATCTGCTGGTGTAGTTAATACACCTAAACTACTTATGATCTAAGGGATCGGTCCAAAGAAGCATTTATGTGACCACAAAATTCAAACAATCTCTGACCTTCCAGTCGGTGAAGGTCTTCAAAACCATTTGGGAGTAACCTTGATATACAATATGACTAATTTAGTAGTACCGTTCAGACCATTTAATCCACGTGTATTTCCATCTGCAGCTATTGTTGGCTACGTAGCGTTGAACAAATCTAGCGACTACCCTGACTACCAAGCAATTAGCTATGTCAATTTTCCTCAGCTTCTTATGCAATATTGCACCTTAACTTACAATTTTAAAGATTTCATTTGTGATAACATTTTACGAACCAGTACTAACTCTCACATGATATACATCTTACTTAACAAACAAAAGTTCAAATCACGAGGCAAAATCCTTTTAAAAAGTAATAGGTACGACGATGATCCATTGATTTACACTAATTATTATTCTATCGAAGAAGATTTAGAAGATCATGCAAGAATTGTGCAAGATTTTATTAAGATTGAGGAGTCTAAAACGTTCAAGGAACTTGGAGGACAATTAAAAGACCCAAAGTTACCTCAATGTGGTAAAATGGATAAGAATAACTTGGAGTACTGGAAATGCTATGTTCAGTACATGTTATCGTCTCAACATCAGTACAGTAGCACATGTCCTATGGGAACCGTAGTGGATTCGCGTTTAAGAGTGTATGGAGTCAAACGGCTGAGAGTAGTTGACGCCAGTGTTATGCCTAATCCAACTGCTGGTGGAACTCTGGGTCCTACTATAATGATTGGAGAAAAAGCCGCGGATTTAATCAAAGAAGACAGAGACAAATTAGATCTATAAGAAAAATAAAATATGATATTTGATCCACTTTACAACTATAATATTATTTAATGTGAGGTTATTGATGACGGCCAATAAACATTATATTCAGTAAAATAGCTTTATTTAATTTCTATCTATCTATCTATTTTCGGTTCCATGGGAACTAGGTACTTTGAGTTACTATTTAAAATTACGTCATCAACACTACATATTCTGTCATGGTTTTACTCTAAAATTTGCAACAAAACCGTACTGTTTCCATTAATGCTACAAAAATTATGATAAATCTTAATCTCAAAAATTTTATCAGCCAATCGCAGTCTACAACAGATAAATTAGGATTATAAAATTAGAAAGCCGAAGGTCACGTTCGCCTTTTCATTTTTATTTAAGTAATCCTTCAAACCTTTTCATTAGAATAACAATCATCAAGTACTTACTAAAAAATAAAATAAATATCTTTCTTTTTTTTTATTAAACTTCATACACAAAATTAATATAGGCCGACTTAATGCCTGGGGCATTATCTACCAGTCAACGTTAGGGTGATGCAGGGACAAACAAGAAGTCCGGGGGAATCAGATATTACTTAAGCTTTAGACAAACATTACATTAACATACTATCTATATATATTATGATTGTAACCAAGTCACGTCTGTACATTTTTTTTTTCAAAAAATCAATATGTTGTTTTTTTTATGTTACTGAGGCCAAAAATTAAGTTTTTAAATTTTTTGTCTATTTGTTTGTGTGTCTGTCGTTTGTGGCCGCGTTTGTGCGCGATAAACTCCGCAACCACGCAACCGATAATAATGCGGATTTCTCTTGTATATTGTGGCAGCCTTCCCATAAAATATAGGCTTTGTTTTATTCCAATCGGTTCACAAATAAATGTTATGGTAACTTTAATAACACACGTGCTATTCAAGAAACGCGTTTCGATTCGTTTAGCTGAAACTTTTGTTAACTGTAGTTTGTAAAACCACGACTGAAGTTTATATAAAAATAAATTTAAAAAATAATGCGTGGTTTCAGAGATAAAGAGATGACCAATTTAAGTTGAACTCTCATCAATATAGGCGACCATATTAAATAGAGATCAGCTGACTGGTACATCACGCGTTAACGGTACTATGTTAAGAGTGATCATTTTCAACGAAATGTGATAGATGCAGAAATTTTAACAGTATGCGGTGCAGGTGATAATCGTTTTATGCCCCGGGTTCTTTTGGTTTCAACAATTTTCAACAGTTAACAGTTGCTAAACAATTTTCCATTTAGCAACTCCAGAAAACTCTATATTTTAATCCCTGAAGTCCACATGAATGAAGTCACAAGCACATATCAGCTATACATCTACACATAAATAAAATTGAAATGTCTGTTTGTAATATCAAAATAACAGATTTCTATTAAATTCATGTGGCTGTTTACATGGCACTTACAACAGAAATACAATTTTAACAGTTTTGTCTCTCTGTCTGTCTGTTTGTTTCCACTAAAATCGTCTTTGAAAATACTTAAACAATTTATATATACTAACTATAAGTGAATAAATTGCCTACCAAAAATAATCATGCCAAGACCTAAGGCAATCACTGACTAAATTAGTAACGCCTAATAAAACTTAAACACAATCTATCATATTAGATGAGATTAATAAATAAGTAGAATGCTATTTAATTTTTTGAAGGCGCTTACATTTAATAATACCTTTATTTAGGTAATCAGGAAACCAACACAGATAAAGAAAACACTCCACCGAATCTGTCTGTTCACGATAAACTCAATAACAACCAAGTATATTTTCATACGATGTTGACCAGTAGACGGCGTGATGCTTTAATTATAGTTTTGTGAGTGTGAATTGGCTGAAATATTACGATGATAGTTGAAAGAGTCGGAAAAATCCTGCCGTAAATAACATTGCCTCGAACGGCAATGTTTTTCCGACTAAAAAGTCCACAATACTATGTGTCTAACTTCTGCAGTACACACACAAACCATTTTTATGTAATACAAATAAATACATATAATATGATAGTTACCTTGGCCATTTCATAATTTAATTTTTATTTTATTTTATTCTTATATTATTCTGATTCGTTATTATGTATTATAATTTTATTGTATCTATAGTATTTTTTTTAATTGTTATAAAATTATATGGACTGAATTAATTTTAGAACAATCAAATGATTAAACTTAATTATTTTAGTTTTTTGTAGACGAATTGTTGTAGTCGCGCCAATATACATATATATATATATATATATATATATATATATATATATATATATATATATATATATATATATATATATATATATATATATATATAAAAACTAGAATAATTAAGTTTAATCATTTGATTGTTCTAAAATTACTTCATAAAAGTATGTATATATATATATATATCGACTTTACGTTGAAGTCTCACCAATATGGTCGACTATATTAAATCGGGATCAGCTTACTGGATTTTTGTTCAGTTTGGTTCCGGGAGCTTATGTAGAGTACTACATATATCTCTATTAACAGTATGATGAATCAAATGGAATCTAATAACTAAGTAAGCAACGCACAGTACACTAGACACACAGATAGCTATTATCATGTAGGCATCGACTAAAAAAAGTTTTTTAAATTCAACCGCTAAAGATGAAAATTTGCCGTTGAAAATTTGACTGAACACGCGAATGAAGTCGCGGGCACAGCTAGTTAGTTAATAAATATGATTCAATAATAAAACAACGAAATCAAAATATAAATTTAGGGATTTTATAAGGATATATTAAGGAAGGCTATTTGTTCTTAATGGAAGTGATTTGAGTTAATAATTTGCTATTTATATTTTCGGTAAATTACGAATCATTCATTGTTGTCTGTAATGTTGTAGAACGTAAGTCAGATTGATAAAGTTAACTAAAAGTGTATGTGTACTTAGAACGGTGTAATTTTTTACAAGTGTATTCAATCTAGAGTCTCAGTTTCAGAAGTTAAACTAGTTTTAACTATTATTAACAAATTCAAATTCTAAATCATTTATTCATATAGATAACACTGTGACACTTATGCAGGTCAATGAAAAATGCCAAATGAGACGTCACCTAATTGGCTACTGTGCCGGGTTCACTGACGGAACAGACAGGGGTAGAGCCTAAGTTAAGAACCGGCAAGAAACTCAGGCCACTCTTTTTAATCGCCATATATGTGGTTACAATTTTATTTGTGTTACAATTAGTTAGTGCAGAAAGTAATGCAACCAAAAACATCATACAAACGCAATTGGGTGAAAAACTGGTAGAATAGAATAGATGAGTGTCTTGTCTGTCGGTAGCGGGGCGCTTTGCTTAACATACTCTAGCATTATTTAAACAAAATTACTTTGAGAATGCATACGCTGGCAAGGGTAATATCAAATGAAACAAATTTCCTACTGATCGATCTCATAATGATGTAAGCAGAGGCATACAATCATGTATCTTTTCCCTATATAACAAAAGCTACCTTAACAAAGAAATTGATCGGTTGACTGCCTTGGTGGTCCAGTGGTAGCAGTATGCGCCTGTTGTCCACGAGGTTGTGGGTTCGATTCCCGCACAGGAAAAAACTTTGTGTGACCCACAAAGAGTTGTTCTGAGTCTGGGTGTAATTTGTGTCCGTTAATTGTATGTTTGTTAAGTCCCCCGCGACACAGAGCTTGTTCTCTAGTGCGGGAGTTGTCTTAAAAAAGAAATTAAAAAAATTGCTGTGTAAATTTGTATTTCATTAAAACTTTACAACTAAAAGCCAATACAAAATATAATATATCACTTTGCAAAGTCTATTGAATCGTTTCTATTCTCATCTATAAATATAGATGAATGAAATCATTTTGAGTCCTATTTCCAGGATAAAGGAACTCCAAGCACAAAACAATCTTTAGGAATAGGAATCTATTCTAAAATACCAATTACTACAGTGAATTAAGATTTGTCTGCGTAATACTGATGCGAATACAATAAAACTAGAAATAGATGAGTGTTACTTGGCATTCAAAAACAGATGTATTGTTAAATGTTAGTTTTCTGGGTGTAGTTTGAGTCCGTTAATTGTATGTTTGTAAAGTCCCCCGCGATACAGAGCTTGTTCTCTAGTGCGGGAGTTGTCTTTTTCTAATCAAAAAAAGAAAATTAATAGTAATAAAAAAAGCCTATTATTAGTACGAAAGATAACAACGTTGCTAAATAATAAATGATAATAAAAACTTTATTGAGACATCACAGTACATTTTTTAAGTAAATTGACAGTGATACTGAAGTTGCTGCGGTGAAGCCGTCGACATTTAGACCCGTTGTCCATTATAGTTATAATATGTGTACAAATCGTGAAAGTTTAAAAGAATTTTTAGAACCAATGATATAAATAAAAATACTTAGATAGGTTACCTACACAAAATTCGATCTTATAAAAGGCCACACTAACGCAGCCATTACACCTTTAAGTAGGATGGCATGATGTAATTATCGTGAGCAAAAAAGAGACAAAAAATTCCTATAGTGCGACAGTGCGTCGTACTAAACGGTATACAATGATTAATTTGACAACACATTTGTCAGAGTCTATAGGTCAATTGTAGTCTTTTTTTCACGTGCCACTCGCAAAGCGGTTATTTAACTTAATAAATTTATTTGTTACTTAATTTATACATAAAACATGACGTACCTACTATATTATTATCTAAATACAATTCAACTTACGTAAATATACAGTAATGTACTCATTACGCAAATAATGGTTCCTATTTTTATGTACCTTTTAAACAAGTATTATTATCTTCGACTTGCTTGATGGTATGCAGTTACAGTAGCCTATCAACGTTTTCAAGAATGAGGTGTATCCGGTAATTGGAACAGTAATTATTATTAGTAGTGCATCGTTAATACACTACTGGTACCTATTATTTGTTACTAATTTTGGAGCTTAACTGCTCTTGAGTGCGAGTCAGGCTCGAGTGATGAGGGATCCGTTCATATTTCAAATATATATCTACTAGCTGTTGCCCGCAGCTCCGCCCGCGTGGATGTCGGTTATCGGTGCAAAAAGTAGCCTATGTGTTATTCCAGACCATAATCTATCTGTGTGCCAAATTTCATCCAGATCCGTTCAGTAGATTTTACGTGAAAGAGTAACAAACATCCATCCATCCCTCCATCCATTCTTACAAACTTTCACATTTATAATATTAGTAAGGATCTAATTATATATTTTTTATATATCTAATTAGTCCAGAAATATAAAAAATATTATTTGGAACACATCATACGTTCATAAATTTGCAATATATATATTCGAAGATAAGGAGGAAGGGAATATCTTTATACATTTTTGATCATAAGATGAAATCTATGCATCATTAAATGAGAAATAAATAATAATGAAGGAATAATTCGAGACGACATATCGTGAACACTGCAAGTGTGCAAGGCTGGCAAGGACGGTTTGCTCTTTTATTAGAATACAAGGGGTCACCCGCGACTTGGTCTGCGTGGTAATTTGGAACGTACATTTCCCCGATTTTGCAACATATCTCACAACTGCTCCGCGCCTATTGATCATAGCATTATGTTATATAGCCTATAGCCTTCCTAGATAAATGAAAGAAAAGAAAGAAAGAAAGAGAAAACATTTATTTATGGACTGCAATGACAGGACATTTACACAGGTACATTACAATTTTATTTCGTTGGTCTGCAGGCGAAAAATATGGTGCCTACCTCAGCATAATGCTACGACTAATTATAAAAGCCGCAGCGCTGGTTTTCAGGTAGGCCCAGAGACAACACAAACAAAAATAAATAAATAAAATTAGATAAAATTATACAAACTCACATAAATTATACAGAAAATAAAAATAAATAAAATAGAATAAATAATTTTATTATTACATAATTACAATTTTTTTTTTCACTTGAGTAGGGCTTTTAACATTAAATTAGCAGAGACAAGTAGGGCGCAGAAAAGTTATAAACTTTGTGGTTAAAATGCACTATACAACAATTTTTTTTTCTTATCAAACCAGTACTTTCTGAGACGAGCGCGTTCAACCAAACAAACAAACTCTTCAGCTTAATAATATTAGTACCTATAGAATAAATAATGTGGAGTAAATATTAAAATAGCCTGCAAAAGACACAAGGACTACTAAAAGCAAACATTGCAGTTTTTTATTGGTTGTTTACTATCGCGAACGCTATAATTAAATCATTAAATATTCGCATTTATGTCAATAAAGTAGTAAAATACAATCATTCAATAAAAAAGGAAACACTGATGCGCAGGCATTGCGTTTCAACAGTCAACTGACAATAATTTCGTCGCCAAAGTAAACGGCAGTATTCAAATAAAAATATTCGTCAACGTAACAATAAATGTATTAAATCCAACAATTTAAAGAGTCACCATGCTTATCAACGCGACTAATACGCAGCAAAGTGTCGCAGCAATTCAAGGAGCGTTAAAGGTCCTCACGGCTCTCCAACTCACCTCCAGCCAATATCCTGAACAGATCTGCGTTAATGGTAAGTCTTTTGGAAATCAAAGATTTCACCTCACTGATTATCCACTACGTTTTTTTTTATACTAAGTACTTGGGTGGCAAACAAGCATTCGGCCCCCCAATTGTTTACCAGTTACCGTAGCCTATGAACGCTTGCAATACCAAAGGTATATAATACTCCCTGGGATAGGCATACGTTTATTTCAAAACGCATCCCTAAATCAGCACTGGAGACCCGTACTCACACATAGGAACACAACTACACCGCTGTGGTCTTCTGTAAGGTGGAGGTCCTTCCCCAGTTACGCTTGCTACTAGTATGGTGCCCTCCTCTTAAAACATCTTTACATATTGGATAGTTGAAAACCATGTTAAAGAATTATCCACGTCCGAAAACTTAAAAATAATTACACTATCTTGTTCTCTTGTTCTTAACAGTAATAACGTATTGGCGTTGGTAAAACCGGCTTTATGTCTTAATTCCAGATTGGCAGTCTTATGACTACATAATAGTAGGTGCAGGAACCGCAGGATGTGTACTTGCAAATAGGCTAGTAGAAGACAACAACATAACAGTACTGCTCATAGAAGCTGGTGATAATCCTCAAGTCGAATCTGATGTAAGTCTATAAGGTAAAGCGCCTAAAGCCCTAGGTTGATTACCTGATTTTCATTCATCCATAGCAAGTGGACGAGCCTCTGGCTTCAAGCACTTCCATCACCCAACATAGGTACCATGTTGGACGATACGACCTTCCGTATGGCTACTTTCCTTCGCCTAGGTGCTCCTTCTGTTTCTCCGCATAGATGTTGCTGTGGTGAAACCGTCGACAGCCTTGGACACCACGGCCTGTCATGCAGCAGGAGTGCAGGCCGCATATCCCGGCACGCCAACCTTAACGATATACTCCGGCGTGCTCTTGTCACCGCTGGCGTTCCAGCTGTACTAGAACCCAATGGTTTGGTACGCAACGATGGTAAGAGACCTGATGGTATGTCTTTACTGCCATGGAAGATGGGTAGGCCTTTGGTGTGGGACGCAAAATGTGTCGACACCCTTGCGCCATCTCATCTTCCAAGTACAGCAGGATGTGCTGGTGCTGCTGCTGCATCCACGGAGACTCTGAAGCGGCGCAAATGCAATAATCTCATCGGAGATTATGTTTTGAGTTGTTTGGAGTCGAAACGCTTGGGCCGTGAAGTGAAAGTGCTCGCGGTCATTTTAAAGATTTGTCGCAGCGATTAATCGAGGCTTTACGTGACCAGAGGGCTGGCTTATTTTTGGCTCAAAGAATAAGCATTGCCATTCAACGTGGCAATGCTGCCAGTCTTCTGGGCACGTTTCCAGCAGACGTCGATACGGAGGAATTTTATGTCGCAGTAAGCAGTCCCTCCCATTTTTCGTGTATTTTCTATGTATATATATATTATATATATATTTTTTTCCTTTTTTAAGAAGTGTAAATATATTAGGTTTATTATGTATATAGATGTTAATAAATAAAATAAATAAATGTTTAATTGCAAAAAGTTTTATATAGTTTATGTTCCTTGTTTTCAGGGAGCCACGACTACTTTATTATAGTCCGTGTGTTTTTTTTAGCTCCCGTCCTTATTGCTTTATTTGAAGTCGAGTGATCAGGCATGGAAATTCAAAGTGCAAGATCCTGGAGTATTTCAAGAGTCAACTAAACCAAATGATGATGACCTGTCGCAGGGTAAAGTTCTTGGTGGCACTAGTTCCTTGAGCTTCCTACTGTATACCTCAGGAAGCAAATATGATTACAATAATTGGGCGGAAATTGTTAATGATTCAATTTGGAACTGGGACAATGTTTTACCGTACTTAAAAAAGAGCCAACGGCTTGAAAATCCAACACTCAGAGCAACTGATGGTGAATACTTTGGAGAAGATGGTAATATTGGATTAAATGTATTTGGCAGTGTCGGTACCATCAACATAGATCCTTACTTTAAAGCTTTTCAAGAGGTAGGGAATGATATTGTTCCAAGTGTCAATGGAAATCGTTCTATTGGATACACGAAGGGTACTTACACCATAAGCAATAACACGCGGCAAAGCACTGCCCGCGCTTACCTACTCCCGAAGCTGAATAATCCAAATCTACACATATTAAAAAGTACGTTAGTAAGGAGGATAGTTTTTGATAATAACAATAATGCAGTTGGTGTAGTAGCAAGCTCATGTACCGAGAGATTTATAGTCATTAAGGCTAAGAAAGAAGTAATTATATCTGCTGGTGTAGTTAATACACCTAAACTACTTATGATCTCAGGGATCGGTCCAAAGAAGCATTTATGTGACCACAAAATTCAAACAATCTCTGACCTTCCAGTCGGTGAAGGTCTTCAAAACCATTTGGGAGTAACCTTGATATACAATATGACTAATTTAGTAGTACCATTCAGACCATTTAATCCACGTGTATTTCCATCTGCAGCTATTGTTGGCTACGTAGCGTTGAACAAATCTAGCGACTACCCTGACTACCAAGCAATTAGCTATGTAAATTTTCCTCAGCTTCTTATGCAATATTGCACCTTAACTTACAATTTTAAAGATTTCATTTGTGATAACATTTTACGAACCAGTACCAACTCTCAAATGATATACATCTTACTTAACAAACAAAAGTTCAAATCACGAGGCAAAATCCTTTTAAAAAGTAATAGGTACGACGATGATCCACTGATTTACACTAATTATTATTCTGTCGAAGAAGATTTAGAAGATCATGCAAGAATTGTGCAAGATTTTATTAAGATTGAGGAGTCTAAAACGTTCAAGGAACTTGGAGGACAATTAAAAGACCCAAAGTTACCTCAATGTGGTAAAATGGATAAGAATAACTTGGAGTACTGGAAATGCTATGTTCAGTACATGTTATCGTCTCAACATCAGTACAGTAGCACATGTCCTATGGGAACCGTAGTGGATTCGCGTTTGAGAGTGTATGGAGTCAAACGGCTGAGAGTAGTTGACGCCAGTGTTATGCCTAATCCAACTGCTGGTGGAACTCTGGGTCCTACTATAATGATTGGAGAAAAAGCCGCGGATTTAATCAAAGAAGACAGAGACGAATTAGATCTATAAGAAAAAATAAAATATGATATTTGATCCACTTTATAACTATAATATTATTTAATGTGAGGTTATTGATTACGGCCAATAAACATTATATTCTGTAAAATTGCTTTATTTATTTTCTAAATTTAATTATTTTTGCTGTTTTCATTTCAGTAACATCTATTTTCAGTTCCATCCATCCATCCATCACACTCTTGTTTTTTTTTAATTATTAAACTTAGTAGGTACACAAAAAAAACAGACGTGCTATTCAAGAAACGCGCTTCGATTCGTTTAGCTGAAACTTTTGTTAACAGTAGTTAACAAAAGTTTCAGCGAAACGAAAAAAACGAAACCACAACTGAAGTTTATATGAAAAGATTTTTTTTTTAAATGCGTGGTTTCAGAGATAAAAAGATGATCAATTTAAGTTAAACTTTCATTAATATGGGCGACCATATTAAATAGAGATCAGCTGACTGGTACATCACGCGTTAACGGTGCTAGGTTAAGAGTGACCAATTTACAACGAAATGTGATAGAAGCAGATATTTTAACAGTATGCGGTGCAAGTGATAATCTTTTTATGCCCCGGGTTCTTTTGATTCCAACAATTTTCAACAGTTAACAGTTGCTAAACAATTTTCCGTTTAGCAACTACAGGAAACTCTATATTTTAATCCTTGTCCACGTCAGTAAGTCCACGCGAATGAAGTCACAAGCACATATCAGCTATGCATCTATACACATATAAATAAAATTGAAGTGTCTGTTTGTAATATCAAAATAACAGCTCTCTATTAAATTAATGTGGCTGTTCACATGGCACTTACAACTGAAATACAATTTTAACAGTTTTGTCTCTCTGTCTCGCGGCAACAAAAAGACAGACTGTTCGTTGCCGCTAAAATCGTCTTTGAAAATACTTAAACAATATAAATATACTAACTATAAGTACGAATAAATTGCGATAATCATGCCAAGACCTAAGACAATCACTGACTAAATTAGTAACGCCTAATAAAACTTAAACACAATCTATCATTTTAGATGAGATTAATAAATAAGTAGAATGCAATTTAAGTTTTTTAAGGAGCTAACATTTAATTATACCTTTATTTAGGTAATCAGGAAACCAACACAGATAAAGAAAACACTCCACCGAATCTGTCTGTTCACGATAAACTCAATAACAACCAAGTATATTTTCATACGATGTTGACCAGTAGACGGCGTGATGCTTTAATTATAGTTTTGTGAGTGTGAATTGGCTGAAATATTACGATGATAGTTGAAAGAGTCGGAAAAATCCTGCCGTAAATAATATTGCCTCGAACGGCAATGTTTTTCCGACTAAAAAGTCCACAATACTATGTGTCTATCTTCTGCAGTACACACACAAACCATTTTTATGTAATACAAATAAATACATATAATATGATAGTTACCTTGGCCATTTCATAATTTAATTTTTATTTTATTTTATTCTTATATTATTCTGATTCGTTATTATGTATTATAATTTTATTGTATCTCTATAGTAATTTTTGTAATTGTTATAAAATTATATGGACTGAATTGTTTCTTTGTCCTTAACGACAACAGACAGTTGACCTCTAAAAATACAGGATAGACAAATATATAACACTAGGGGTCGCCCACGATTTCGTCCGCGTGGTACTTTGGAATATTTTCCCCGATTTTGCAACATATCTCACTACTGCTCCGCTCCTATTGATCATAGAGTGATGTTATATAGCTTAAAAGCCTTCCTGTTTAAATGCACCATTCAACAAAAAAATAAATCTCATCGAACCAGTACTTTCTGAGATTAGCGCATTCAACCAAACAAACTCTTCAGCTTTATAATATTTGTATAGATTAATGTACAAAGGCGAGCTTAACTCTAAAGTTGAGTTCTTTTACAACTTAACCTTTGAGTGATGAAAAATTCAGAGGAAACTAAAGATAAACGAAGTGTATATTTAGTAAAGAAAACATAGTAAGACAATATAATAGCACAGTTAGGTGCGTTACATAATAGCACAGAATATGACCTTCATACGTGTTACTTTGTAACCTAAATGAAAACCTAAAGTTTGAATAATTATACAAAATAGTGTAGTGCTCCATTTTCGTCATACTATAGGCTCACAACTGTTTCGCAATGGGTAGGGCAGGGACTATTAGACACATTAAACACGTTACGATTCAAGGTAATGTATTTATTCTAGCTATTTCGTAATTTCTAAAATGTATGCTAGCTAAACTTATCCAGTAAGTAGTGAATAATTAACTTATCAGAAAGTTGATTATTGCCTTTATTTCTAAGTTAATATGTGAAAATGTTTGAAAATATAACAAAATAAATATATACCTATAATAATATATTGGTTTATGTTAAGTGTATATTACACATTTTCAAGCCACCTTTGAATACATCATGTAAACTTTTTGCATATTTTTTTGTTTTAAGCCATTCTTAATAGCAGTGCTGTCTTGAATGATTTCAGCTACGACATTGGTGATACTATTTATAAAGAAATTAAGGGTTGAAAAGTACTTTACTCATATATAAAAGGAAATCAGTTTAAATCTAGGGGAAAAGTTTTATTACGCAGTAAGAATCCAGAAGACCAAGTAGTCATTCAAGCAGTTTTATTCTCGAATAAAGATGACCTAAAAAGTACCCTGAGTATATAAAAGATTTTATGAAAGTTGGACAATCAAAGTATTTTAAGGATCAGAATGCAGAATTTGTTGATCCTACAAGGTCTAGTTGTGGTCGCAAGTTCAAGTATGAAAGTGATGAATACTGGCAATGTTATACTGAGTGCATGTCCTTACTAAGAGGTAATTCGGTTGGCACTTGTGCCCTAGGATCTGTCGTTGACAGCCGGTTACGGGTAAAAGGTGTAAAGAGACTGCGAGTGGCAGATGAATCTATTATACCAACAATTACTGTAGGTGGCATTTACGCATCTACTATAATGATCGGAGAAAAAGCTGCTGACATGATACTTCAAGACATGAAGTAAATATTATTCAAAATATAACTTTAACTCAAAAGTATGCTTAAGTTTAATGTTTTGGTTTTCATATTACGTCAGTCAAGAACTTGAAATTAGTCAACGACAAAAATATACATACAAGTTGTGAGTATGATAATTGTGAAAAGTGTGTGTTATTACAATATTAATAAATATAACTCGTGTTTTATTTTGTACACTCATTAATGCTGCCTTTTAACTGATATCAACTACTATTTTATAATATGGATGCACATTCGAAGAGTTTAACTATCCGCCTGGTCTCGATTCTTAGCTTATATTTATAATTTGCAGTTGAGAATTTTAAGAACTATCACTCCAAAACACATTAAGAATATCTTTAAGGATAACTATAACGACCCATTTAAACACTGCAATGTCATGAGTGTATATAACAAGGTACAATTTCTTTCTCTCACTGAGGTCAATAGGCAATAGGTGATTGTTGACAAAATAAGACCTGATTTTTTGAGATCCGTGTCTACAAAAATAAATACATATTACCAAATTTCATGAATGTGAAAATGAAAAAAATAATGTGTACGGAATGAGGGTTGCACAGTTATTAGTACCATACTTTCTCAACAAAATTCCGGAATATTTACAATTTACTATACAAGGAAGGTCCAAATAGTTTTCAGCGCAACTTAAAACATTTTTATATTCAAAATACAGTTTACTCGTAAGTTTAAGTAAGTTGCTAAATTGTTTAAACGACACGCCAACAAACGGATAAACCGTAGGAGGTTTATGTTTGTGGCAAAGTTAATGTAATATAGTTGTAAATATTCTGGATAAAAATAAATCAATAATTACACACATGAGCGTTCGAGTGTCTTAGTGTCTTGGTAACGGTATTCTACGGAAAGACGTTACTACAACGTACTACGATCCTCACGTATATTCTCGACTCCGTGGCGAGTTATATTTAAGGGCCTGACGACGCGGCGGAGAGTCAGTCTACTTTGAAGAGTCGACGAGTCTACGTCAACGTAGACTCGTCGACAGTAGAAGTCGTTGAAGTGCTAATATACTTGTTATCGCGTAACCTGGCATTTTAACCGAATCCTATCCTGACTAGTAACTATTGTTGTCGTCATTGAACGTAACAATTGGTGTCAGCGGTAGCACGTAACAATATGAACTTTTACTGAGCTACGTTTGTTTTAAATTTAAAACTAGCTCTAATACTATTATTTTACCATCGTAACAGGAGCCATTTAACACGTTCCGGGACAGCCCGTCGACAGCCGTAATTTTAAAATTGGTGGGGCACTACGGCCACAGGCGGGCATCTTGTACTTGACGAAACTTGCAGCCCGTCTACAGTTTACCTGTTTAAGGAATCACGTGACCTAGTGTCATATTGCCCTAATTCATTTCTTCAGAGATGTTATAATTATCTACCTTATGAATTTCAACTAATGCATATTTGCGTTTGGGGTTTGGCTAACATGGAACCTCTGTAACACTATATTAAAGCTCTCCTAGCCTTAGGAAGAACCATATCCAAGCAAGTACTCCGAATAGTGCAGTACTTATTATCATCTTATGTAGACTCATACCTGTTTCCCGTAGGAAGACAGAGACTACAGATTTCTACTTTCTACGATCTTAACATACTAATTTTGTTTCAGTAACACTCATAACGTTCAGGGTAGTTTCAACCAGGTCAGTACGTCAGTTATTTGATCCGCCAACGTTTTACGTTTCCCTTCGAGCTTGATTTAGTATACTTATACAAGTTAGTTTATTTCTTGTACTCGTTTCTTACTTTCGATTAACAGTTATACTTTCTAAACTAGTTCAGTCTGCAGTATCTGTAACTAGGTAATTATTCACTGTTATTTTAAAGAAAATGTTTCAAAAATTAACAACATGAATATGTATTGGGTTTTGTTGATTAGACTAGAATTTCCCTAGCTACCTTTTTATACATCATGTAAATAATTAGCATCATTTAAATCATCTTTAAAATACAGCTATTATTACATGAACGTGTCACGGGGATTTATAAACATCCAATCATGATGACAAAACAAATAAGGTACACTAATTAAACCTGTATTGCGGGGTGATCAATTCCCCTGAGGGAAACGAAAAGTCCACTGACGTCCTTTTCGTCACACAAATTGGCCAAAGGGAGCCGCAGACTATCTACATACTGTCTACATCTAACGGTTCAAAAACTGTTACAGCAAATGTAAGCAAATGTTATATAATGAAGCAAATGAAAATTGTACAACTGAACTGAACTGATGGTGAAGCTGGGTGCCTACAGCACTCCAAAATTAAACAATGTTATCTAGCCATGTATGGGCTTATTTGAATAGATTAAAAAAAACCGGAAAAGTGAAATTAGTCTAAACTTAGGATTTTAGGGTTATTGAAGATTTAGGATTAGTAGTGGTAGACGACTCGACGTCACAAAAGCTACAAAAAGAGACGATCCCTCATTACCGTGATGATAGATTCTAAATTATACTTTTACTACTTACTTACTAAATTAAACAAAGATTCGAATAAAATGAGAAAACATAAAAATTCAATGGTCACATTGAATTTTGTATGTTTTCTCATTTTATTTAATGGTATGATGTGTTGGTGCCACCTTTTTCTTACCTACCTTAAATTGTAACTAATAACAAATTTGAAAATATTCTCTGGCGATTAAAAAGAGTGGTCAGAGTTTTCTGCTAATTCTTCTCGAGACCCTTTCCTTGTCTGCGTAGGCTGTAGGGAAAAATATGCTGACATTTGTTTAATTTGACGTTCATAAGTATCAAGCATTTGATTTAAATGAATAAATGGGTTTGAGTTTGAGTTGACCTTTAGTTGGGAGAGCTTGATTTTTCTGATGATTTCATGTTAAAAGCTATGTAAATATTAACTACGAATTAGTTTGTGCTCGATGCTTAATCAGAGAGGAACCGAAAATGACTATTTTTAGCACCTTTCATTTTAAAGGAAAAGGCGTGATGCTATTTTACAATTAAGTAACTTTGTTTAGACAACTTAGCTTCATCCTGTATGATTAAAAAGAAATTTATTATTACCAATTTTCAACTAAGTTATAAATTTATTCAGTACAAATTGATCAAGTTTGTATAAATTAGAACACTTGTCGAAAACTATTGGCGACAGTTGCGTTTGCCACCGGTAAGTTAATATTTTAGTTGTATTAATGTATCTTTTTCTCGGGTCTAACTAAAAAACATTACAGTGCTACTTGCACTGTAATGTTTTTTAGTTAGACCCGTGATGGCTCTAACTACCTGTTAGTTAGGGCCATCACGGGTTAGATAAACGCAAATGAATAAAACTATGAGTATTTATTATTATTATATGTGTATTTGGCGGTCTTTTTAAGATGAAAGTTAGCTCCAGAGGGGCTATAAATATCTATTATAATCCTATACCTGTGTTCCAGATGATGGCAAAAATTCTAAGTAAAATATTGTACACGAGATTTTTAGAATAATAATTTCTCTATATTCTTTTAAACTTTCACGATTTGTACACATATTATAACTATAATGGACAACGGGTCTAAATCGCGTAATATTTTAAAGGTTTTTATACCTTTTTGTTTCCCGACGTTTCGGTCGAATCGCACACCCCATTGACAAACCTTTAAAATATTACGCGATTCATACCCGTTGTCCATTATAGTTATAATAATTTCTTTAACTTCACTTTTTGGTTCTTTAAGGGAAAACAATAACTGAACTTGAATGAAAATTTGGGCTTGGTCCAGCTAAATCACTGTCTTTGTATAATAATATAATATAATAATAATAATATATAATAATATATTTTGTATAGATTCATGTGATCTGATTTATTGATGCCTTACTATTATAATGATAAATAATGTTAAACAAATTAAAAATATTGCGATATGTCTTCTCACTAATTACTTTTATTATTATTTCTAGTTTTTACCATTGGTTTTTTAAAACATAACGTTTTAGTAAAACTCAATATCGACAACTAAATGTAGCCAAATCATACATTTAATAATAATTGTATGTTAATAGTTAACTATGGATGCTGCATCAATTGCAGCCGCTTCGCAGAATGTGCAGAACGCGTTGACAATAGTCGATACCTTGAATATTGTTGCCTACTTATGGCTGCCTGGAGCCTGCGTACAAGGTAATGTGATATACGTCTTCAAGGGAAACTGAATGAGCAATAATCGCTTTGACATTGTTAGTGTATAAAACTAATAAATATTGATCAAACATCTTTACTTTAGATAAAGCCGTATACGACATGATAGTGATCGGTGCAGGCACATCAGGCGCTGTGATTGCCAAAAGACTATCAGAGAACCGAAATCTCAAGGTACTACTGATTGAGGCTGGTGGAGATCCACCCTTAGAATCTGTGGTGAGTTCCTCGTTTACTATTTATTGAGTGCTTTGCCCATTAACTTTATCACATTTCAAACTAGATAGAGCCCGTACCATGGTATCAAATAACTGTATATCATATGAGTAATGCTATATTTTAAATACTTACATATATTTATTTATTTATGGTTTGCTTACAGTTGTAACATTTACACTTAATTTAAGTTTTGAAACAAACGCAACATGCACTATGTAGTTGCTTACCTTAAAAAATAATACCACACCACCATATAACCACATTTAGCTATTATTTTGTTTTATGTTGGTACAAAAAAAATAGAAGAAAATAAATAAATATATGGTACAATAATTATAATATATTGGATATGTATGTGTATATAAAAAAAATGTTAGTTATGAACAATTGATTGAATAGTTCTACGGAAATAAGGCATGGAATCGGTGTTAAGCAAAACTTTGTAAGCAATATGTATTTTGGTGTACAATAAAGAATTATCTATCTATCTATCTTTCCGTTTGGCAAAACATTTATTGTCAAATTTTACTTCCCAAAAAACGTATCGCACTGGTTTCATTTCCCAAAAGAATCTTTAGCAAGTTTATATTTCGCATTTTAATCACTTGGTCAAATATTATTTGGGAACTTTTTACTTGCTCAAGTTTTATTAAGTCAAATGCTTTATTCTGTAAAAAAAATATTCCAAAACAAAAGAGGGTTAGGTTAGGTTAGAACTGTGACCCCAACAGAGCGCCGAATGATTTCTATAATGCAGTGAATTTAGACTCTAAAGTAAATCGTATGATAATATGTAATATTTTGGGAAGAGCATGTTATGCCAAACCATATTTAACTACATAATACTTGGTAATACAAATAATTGGTGAACATTGTCATGTTCACCAATTATTTGTTAAACAATAAATTGCTGAAAATAGTATTGCTAACTGTAAAATTGTGAAAAGTTGTTTTGCCAAATGAAAATTTGGGAAACATACTTTGGCATGTGATACTTTGGGAAACGTTTTTTGCCCAAACAATAGTAATCCCATGGAATCACAAAAAATATCCAACGACCCACTGTACTCCTTAGCCAACTTAATTAATATATTATAATAACAATAATAATATAAATCTAATAATAATAATAGCAACCCATATATATGTCCCACTGCTGGGCACGGGTTTCCTCTCCTAAGAGAGAGATATAATAATATAAATCTAATCGAAAATCATTGACGAATTTTATAAACACATTTCAGCTTCCAGGCTTATTGCCGATCGTTAGAGCTTCCGACAGAGTCTCCTTTAAATTTACAACAGAAAGCGATGGCTTCACTGGACAATGTCATCAAAGGAATTCGTCTAGATTGCTATATGGCAAAATGCTCGGCGGATCCAGTAGCTTAAACAACATGATATATGAAAGAGGAAACAAACAGGACTTTAGTCGCTGGGCCTCAGCTGCTAAAGATTCTTCTTGGGAATATTCTGAACTTCTAAAATACTACAAGAAATCAGAGAAACTAGTAGATCGTAGCATTGAAAACTCTCGTTATGGCAGATTTCACGGATACAATGGTCCAATTACTGTGTCAAAAGAAAACCGCTCTGAAACCGAAGATTTTCTCAATGCTTTTGCCGAAATAGGTAATGATTTAGTTTTAGATTTGAACGGTGACAAGACAGTCGGGTATACCAGTGCATTGTACACGATTGGAAACGTACGACATAGCACTGCTGTTAGCTACCTTGCACCAGACGATGATATACCCAATTTAGACATCCTTAAATACACAGAAGTACAAAAGATTCTGTTTGACGAAAACAAAAATGCTATCGGTGTTGTTGCAATGGGTAAAAGCAATAAAACCATGACCCTAATGGCAAAACGTGAAGTCATATTATGTGCTGGTACTATAAACTCACCAAAATTATTAATGTTATCTGGAATCGGACCCCGAAAACATCTTGAAAGCAAAAACATTCCCGTAATATCAGATTTACCGGTGGGAGAAAATTTTCATGATCATCCATCTATTAATTTTGTACATAAACTGGGAAAGGGGTGCAAGCCAGTGCGCCCTATTGACTCTCACATTTACCCTTACCCTACCATACTTGGCTACGTCGCACTAAATAAATCTAATTCCTATCCTGACTATGTAGCCAACAACTACATATTTCCAACCGACCAAGCAGCAGAAGTCATTCTTAATAGCTGTACTGTCATGAATGGTTTCAGCTACGACATTTGTAACACTATTTATAAAGAAGTTAAGGGCCGAAAAGCACTTTACTCCTATATAAGAATGACTCAGCCTAAATCAAGAGGAAAAGTTTTATTACGCAGTAAGAATCCTGAAGACGAACCAATGATTCAAACAGGTTTATTCTCGAATAAAGATGACCTGAACAAATATCCAGAGTATATCAGAGATTTTTTGAAAGTTGGGCAGTCAAATTATTTTAAAGATCAGGATGCAGAATTTGTTGATCCTACACAATCAAAATGTGGCAAGTTTAAGTATGGAAGTGATGAATATTGGCAATGTTATACCCAGTGCATGTCTATACTAAGTAGTAATTCAGTTGGTACTTGTGCCCTTGGCTCCGTCGTTGACAGCAGGCTAATGGTGAAAGGTGTAAAGAGGCTGCGAGTAGCAGGTAGTAGTATTATACCGACAATTCCTGTAGCTAGCATTCCCGCATCTGTTGTTATGATCGGAGAAAAAGCTGCTGATATGATACTTCAAGACATGAAGTAAATAATATTATAATTGTATAAGTAGGTACTTCAAATCAAAAGTCATTTCAATTTGTACTTTTTTGTGAAAATGCTACACTTCTTTATTTTACTTTGTTTTTATACTACGTCACTTTTTAATTTGAAATAAGGATTATTCAGAATGAAAAAAAAATACAAGCACTGTGTATGTGTTATTATTACAATATTATTCAAAATTATCTCGTGTTTTATTTTACACTGATTAAGGCTTCCTCCCAACTGATATCAATCACTATAATATATAACTGAAATATATGAATGTAACTGGATGCACATTTGAAGAGTTTTACTACCTGTCTAGTTATGATTCTGACTCTAATTACCACCACTAGCTAGTGTTCTTGATGATAACACTTTACGAAGTCGAACTTTCAGTAGTCTTAATTTTAATAAACATTAATTCATTTTCACACATATTTACATATCATAGTTACTAGGCCGAAGCCAAACTTGTGGATAGTGGTCGGCTGCAGTATCAATGCAGACATTAATCAATCATCATCAACATCATCTCAACCCATTAACGCCCCACTGTTGGGTACGGGTCTTCTCCATAAATTTTGAGGGATATTAGCCTACTACACCACGCTGGCTGTGTGGGTGACGAATTAAGAATACAAATATCACCTCCACGCTCCATCCCGCGGGTGTCATAAGAGTCGACTAAGGGAGTAAGTCAAGCAGTCAACATCCACTACCAAAGAGGGAAAACTTAAAACAGAACCCTATACCATTAATCAATAGTTTGAAGCAATTTGGATAGATCAGTTAGATAGAACGGCGTAACCTCAATATTTAATTTCAAAACTTCTTTTAATATTATATAAAGATTAATCGCACACTCTTGTACGATGATTAGCTATTTACCTACCTGTTTATTAGAAGCGACGTTCATCACGCGGAAGGCAAACAAAAATTAAACTACTGTTACGTACTGCCGCTGTCACCAAGAGCCGACCTGTGCGTCGCGACGTCGGCGTCGTAGCAATACATATGAAGAGTCAACACGCCGCGCAGTGGTAATTGACGAGGACTCTAGGATCTACTTAATCCACTGAACTAACCGTGCAGTCAAGCAGTTAGCTGGCAAACAAGCATATAGCTTGCCTGTTAGTAAGTATAACTACTTACCAACAGGCGTGCGCATGCGCATGTACGCATGCGTGCATAGGCTACGGTAACCCGTTGCCTATGGGTACCTATGGACACATACAATACCTGGAGCAAAACAACCATGTTATCAAAATGTTGGAACACCAAAGTTTTGTAATGGGGTATACCTGGAATGAGAAAACGCACCCCCAAAATTAATACTGGAGTTCTGTGCTCACGCACAGGAGCACGACTCTACCACTATGTGTAAGACGTTATTTGGCTCTGGTCTTCAGTAAAGTGGTTCTAGCTCAGTCAAGTCTTTTCTCTTTTAAAAAGCAGATAGAGATTACGGTTATCCACCTGCTGTGATCTTGCTTTCTTTTACATGCTTGTCAGTTCAGGGTACTAAGCCTTTTGCCAGTACACCAGTTATTCGATCTGGGTGGGGCGACAGGGAAAAAAAAACACCTGACTGCTAAGGTCGTGGACCTGATTTAATTTGTTTGATTCATAAATGTTTGTTCCGAGTTTGGGTGTAATTTGTGTCTGTAAATTATATGTTTGTAAAGCCCTCGCGACACATGACGTGTTCCCTAATGCGCGAAGGTCTTAAAAATAAAAGAAAAAAAAGATCCTCAAAAGATTGGCGTAGTCTTTTTCTAGCTTAATTTGGTATAATATTTTCCTTAGTTGGTATTTAATTGCTAATTAACACTTTAAACGTGAGCGTGAAAGAGAGACGGAGCAATACAAGCTATATAGCTCTGTCTCTCTTTCTCGCTCGAACGACTCATGTTTTAACACGTCATAGTAAGCCCCCAGTCTACAGTATCTGTAATTAATGTGTTTATTTCTAAACAAAAAGAATAAACGTATTTAATAAAGGGCGATGACATTTATGACTAAACATACGCAAATGGCTGATAGAAAACTACTTTTATCATATTATGGAATTCTTAACCACACAATTTGCATGTTTAATATATGTTAACAAATTAGAGAACAATAATATTGTAAGTAACATTTGTATGTACGGTCGGCAACGGAGTTAGCTATACAGGGCCGCTATATGAAGATTAGTTTTTTAGGAAAACTTACGTATATATTTGTGTGAAATATATTTTTATCTGTAGGTTTACTCTAATTGTACACTGTTACCAAATTCCACAGAAATATATACAATGGTTTTCTTAAAAAAATATCTTTATATAACGGCCCTGAGCCTCTAGACAAGTGGCATAAGCGATAGTCGAATCGAAAAGTCGAAAAAGAATATGTATGGGATTTGACGTAAGATTACGACATTAAATCGTAGACTCACGTCAAATTCCATACATTTTATTTTTTGACTTTTGTTAGTCTTATCGCTGTACAGCTATCTCCGTTGCCGGTTGTACCTATTTTACGCAAATAAATACTTTGACTAAAGAGAAATTAAATAAGAATTATTCTAGCTACAATAATTGTAATTTCAAGATAGTGTAATACAACAATAAGGTGTTATGTTGTATATTAGCAAGCTGCATTTTTATACAGAATGTTAACTTTTAACCGACGAAAAAAAGAAAGGAGGTTCTCAAGTCGACCCGTATATTAATTTGTTTTTTTTTTGCAAATAATGTTAAAGCAGTTAATTCAGTGTTGATTTTTTTATAGTTCCTTCTTGTGAACGAAATATTATGCTGGGACACATCTCTTAAGTAACCTTCTTTAGTGTTTTGTAATATTTGCATTGAACATTTATAGTAGGTATTTTTGTGCTAGCATTATGTTGCAATGGAGAGAGCTATGCTTGGAGTTTCCCTGCGAGATCGAATCAGAAATGAGGAGATCCGTAGGAGAACCAAAGTAACCGACATAGCTCGAAGAATTGCCTCCACTAAGTGGCAATGGGCCGGGCACATAGCTCGCAGAACTGATGGCCGTTGGGGCAGAAAGGTTCTAGAGTGGCGACCACGAACTGGAAGACGAAGCGTGGGCAGGCCTCCAACAAGGTGGACCGACGACCTGGTTAAGGTTGCGGGCAACCGATGGACAAGGTCGGCTCAGGAGCGAGAGGCCTATGTCCAGCAGTGGACGTCTTTTGGCTGAGATGATGATGATGATTATGTTGCAGCCAGTTCAGAGGTTGTCAACCCATCTGTAGGTTCCTGACATTGCTTAATGGTTGATACTTCATCAATCCAATTGCTTCAATCCAGGACTTTGGTGACGAGACGGGTTTATTCGTTTGATAGCAGTTTATTTTTATTACTATAATTTATTATATTATCAAATACAACATTTTTTTTAAATTAAGAAACAAATATTTTTATTTACTGCCTACTAAAGTTATAAACGCGAACGTTTGTAAGTATGGATGGATGGATGAATATTTGTTACTCTTTCAAGTAAAAACTACTGAACGGATCTGGATGAAATTTGGCACAGAGATAGATTATGGTCTGGTAATAGGCTATTTTTAGCCTATTCCAGACCATAATCCATCTCTTTAACATAGGCCACTTTTTACAGCGATAGCGGAGCCGCGTGCAACATCTAGTAATAGATAAAACTATATTTACACAAATTAGACTCAATAATGCGGGACAGGACTGCTTACTAGGCGTCCTTAATTGAAGTCTACTGAAAACGTGCCCAGGAGACTGGCAGCATTGCCACGCTGAATGGCAATGCTTATTCTTTGAGCCAAATATAAGCCAGCTTTCTGGTCATCTGAAGGGTCGACTAAACGCTTGGAAAAATCTTTAAAAAGACCACGAACAGTTACACCCTACGGCCCAAGCGTTTCGACTTGTTCCATTTATTTGTTATAACAAAAAACATATAACGCATAACAAACAAAAAAAATAGTGGTTTTCTTTCTCTGTGTTTATTTTTTCTTTTAATATTATTCAATATTTTTTATATTGATATATTATGATAAGTAATGTTTAATAATAGGTATTCATTTGTACCAATAAAGAGTTTTCTATTCTATTCTATGGCCTCATGACATATTTCATTACCTACACCCTATATCTTAAAAAACCTGTATGTTTTTACTTTAATATTCAACTAACCTTTAATATATTCAGTACAAATGGAATGAATGTAGATATTTAAACAACAATTGTTGAAATTTTTTGGCTATCGTTGAATTTGCCACCGGTAAGTAGGTTTTGTAATTAAACTTTCTAATTTTATTTATATTACAACTATTTAAATAAATTCTTAAACTTCGAATGGAACCAAGCAATTGTCGTATTCTGTGTGTATATGAAATGGTAGACTTTTAGAGTATATTTTTTTATGCTATTTGGGTGGCAAACAAGCATACGGCTCGCCTGATGTTAAGCAGTAGCCTATGGACGCTGCAATACCAAAGGTATCACTTACGTGTTGCTAACCCATTTTTTACACCAGGGATTTAATTGGGAGTATCCCTGTGATAGAAATACGTTTCTTTGCTTGGAATATAGTTAAAACAACAATTTTGCCTTCCCTTAAAAATTATTCCTACCTGTCAAACATTCTGAAATTATCATTCAGCTTTTTATTTATTGACTCTGAGGCGGTACAAAATTCGCCGGGTCAGTTAGTATAATATAAAAAAGTATTATTATGTTAAATAACATATAATAGAAGTGATATGTTTTAATTATGGCCAAATCCAAGCTGCATTTGATCGTTAAAAAGTTCATGGCTTTGTTTTTTATCACGAAATTTTTCGAAAATCAATACCAATACTAGCGAAGAAAAACTTATGTAATCATTTAGCCATTCAGCGTGGCAATGCTGCCAGTCTCCTGGGCACGTTTTCAGTAGACATCGATGCGGAGGAATTTTACGACGCCTACTAAGCAGCCCTCCCCTTCTTTTTTTTTTTGTGTTGTTTATATTATGTGATTTATAGTTGTAGTTGTAAATTACTTGTAAATAAAGCTTATTGTTCACTGTAATCATTTTAATTATATTTAACTCTATGTTAACAGTAAACAATGGATGCTTCATCGATTATAGCTGAGTCGCAGAATGTGCAGAGCGCGTTGACAATACTTGATACCTTGCAGATTACTACCTACTTATGGTTTCCAGGAGCCTGCGTACAAGGTAACTCACTATCCGTGTTTAGGTGAAACTATGAGCAATGGCTTGTGTACTTATTCACTTTCTTATAGTAGGTCCTAAGTTACCTAAGTTTTGTGATGGAATACACCTCGAATAGGAAAATATTTTCTTTTGAACGCATTCCTCAATGAGCACTGGAGGGCCCATCTGATTTTAAGCAGTTACCGCAGCTTAATGGACGCTTGCAGCATCAGAAGTATCACTCGTGTAATGCCGACCCTGTTAACTTAACTTTTACTCCATTGACATGGGTATATAAAGCTAGTAAATATTAATCAAAACATATTTACTCTAGATAAAGCCGAACATGACTTCATAGTGATCGGTGCAGGCACATCAGGCGCTGTGATTGCTAAAAGATTATCGGAGAACCGAAAGCTCAAGGTACTACTTATTGAGGCTGGTGGAGATCCGCCCTTTGAATCTGTGGTGAGTTCTTCCTTAATTACTTATTTAGTGCTTACCGTGGACTTATAGTTGCTGTAACTGGGTATTAATTATTGACATTGCTTATATAAATATGTTCCAGTTGACGGGGCTTGTGCCTGCCATTCGTGCTAATGAAAGGGTCTCCTACAGATATAAAGTAGAAAACGATGGTATCACCGGACAATGTCAACAAACGAAAACGCTTAGATTGTTGTTTGGTAAAATGCTGGGTGGAACGAGTAGCTTAAATAACATGATATATGAAAGAGGAAACAAACAAGACTTCAGCCGCTGGGCTGCAGCTGCTAAAGATTCTTCTTGGGAATATACCGAAGTTCTAAAGTATTACAAGAAATCAGAGAAACTAGAAGATCCTGGCGTTGAAAACTCACGTTATGGCAAATTTCACGGATACGATGGTCCCATTACTGTGACTAAAGAAAACCGTTCTGAAACTAAAGATTATCTTAATGCTTTTGCTGATATAGGTAATGATTTAGTTTTAGATTTAAACGGTGACAAGACAATTGGATATACAACTCCAATGTTCACAATAAGTAATTTAAGGCGGCAAAGCACAGCGTTTTCCTATCTTGCTCCAAAGGAAGACATACCTAATTTAGATATCCTTAAAAACACAGAAGTACAAAAGATTTTGTTTGATGAAAACAAAAACGCTATTGGAGTTGTTGCAATTGGTAAAAACAATAAAACCATGACCCTAATGGCAAAACGTGAAGTCATATTATGTGCTGGTACTATAAACTCAGCAAAATTATTAATGTTATCTGGAATCGGACCCCGAAAACATCTTGAAAGCAAAAACATTCCCGTCTTATCAGATATACCGGTAGGAGAAAACTTTCAAGATCGTGCATCTATACCTGTGATACATAAATTAGGAAAAGGGTGCAAGCCAGTGAGACCTATTGACATTCACAAATATCCTTACCCTGTCGTACATGGCTACGTGGCCCTAAATAAATCTAGCACATATCCTGACTATGTAGCTACCAACTACGTAGTATCAAGCGATATGACAGCTAAATCAATACTTAAAAGCTGTACCGTCTTAAATGGTTTCAGCAATGACATATGTAATACTATTTACAAATCAGTTTTGGGGCGAAAAGTACTATACTCATATATAAAGATGACTCAACCTCGGTCAAAAGGAAAAGTATTATTACGTAGTAAGAATCCTGAAGACCAACCGCTAATTCAAGCCAACATATTCTCGGATAAAAATGACCTGAACGAGTACCCCAAGTATATAAGAGATTTGTTGAAAATTGGGCAGTCAAAGTATTTTAAAGATCAGGATGCAGAATTTGTTGATCCTACAAGGTCTAGTTGTGGTCGCAAGTATAAGTATGGGAGTGATGAATACTGGCAATGTTATACTCAGTGCATGACTTTACTAAGTAGTCAATCGGTTGGTACTTGTGCCCTGGGATCCGTCGTTGACAGCCAATTAAGGGTAAAAGGTGTAAACCAACTGCGAGTAGCAGATGGCAGTATTATACCAACAATAACTGTAGCTAGCCCAGATGCATCTATAGTTATGATCGGAGAAAAAGCTGCTGACATGATACTTCGAGACATGAAGTAAATATTATTAAAATGTTATTTTAATTTAAAAAAACTACAAATTATATGTATAAATAATTTTTAACCTATAATTTTTTTACCGATAATGTCATCTTAAATGAAATAGGTTTTATTCAAAATGGATCTGTAATATGCCAAAGATGGCATATACTCGTATTTTTTCTAGTTTCATTTGTCTATTGTACAAAATGCTTTTTTATTATTTAAGCACCAACAAGGACCAGCATGTATATTTCTTAACAATGTGTTTATTATATAGATTAAAGTGGGCACTACACGATTTTTTATTTAATTTTTCGGACAACTCACACTCCACTATCTGATTCCAAACTAGGCAGAGCCTGTCCTATGGCAACCAGACGTCTGATAAACATAGTTATACATTTCTAAATTCATACATATTATAGATAAATAACTGAACTGATGATGAAGCCGGAAGGTAGGCAACGGAGCTCCATAATTAATGTAATCTAGCAACGGCTAGATTACATTAATTATGGAGCTCCGTTAAATAAGCCCAAAAACGTTTGGGCTTATTTAAATGTTTATGAGATGCGCTTTAGCTGTAAATGATCAGATTAAAGGAAACATCTTTAAGGGAGGAAAAGTGAGATAGGGTTAGTATGAAAGTTGATCCTCTTTAAATACTTTAGACTTGGGATTTTAGGGTTTTTGAAAATTCTACAACTTGCCGTATTGAAGTCGGTTCTTTTTTGTTAAATTATCATAAATATATTCTTTTTTTTATCTGTACGTCTGTTTACAAAGAAAATACTATTTTGCAATTAAAAAGAGTGACCTTAGCGAACTTGGCATTCTGATGTTCACGTTACTTTTTTTTTATTCTACCAAGGTGGCAAATAAGCATACGGCCTGCCTGATGGTAAGCAGTTACCGTAGCCTATGGACATTTGCAACAACAGTTGTGTCACTTACGCGTTTAAAACCTGAAAACTTTGTTGATACTAATGAACCCAATGCTGTCAGTGGCGAGAGGTGCGTTGATAGAACGTGGCCGTAGGCATCATTGCGAACAATTCCTCAGAACACAGCCCATTGTACAGGTGATAGAACACACACAAGGAGGCGAAGTCTTTCCTTAGACTTGTGGATCAATACCGCCTGTGAGCTTGGATCCTCACAGCGCGTCTTTGGATTAATTCAAAGGGTCCAAGCTGGTACTTTCATTACTTATGACCATCATAAGTGTTACTCTGTAACCTAAATGAATACTAAGTTTGATTTGTATAATGTATTTTTGTATTACAACATACTAAACTGAATGTATTTGAAGAATTATCATCTTCGCTATCATGAATTTAAGCTGGACTACACAGCATTACAAAGAGCTCTTGATAAATTACTACAACAGTCTATTTGTTTATTTATGGTTTTCTAAATTATATATGTCACGAAATAGTTTTAGCCAGGTTTTTAATGTAATGCTCCTATGTAAGGCGTCTATATAATAATAAAATAATAAAATCTTTATTTCGTTTTCTACACTTGGTACAGGTTTTACAAATTGGAGTTTCCATTTAAGCTAAATTATGCTTGTGAGAGGAAACTCCACTTTTCCGAGTTATTTGATACATATATTTATGTGTTACATGCTAGACATTTTATTTAAACTAGATAATATGCGAGTACATGTAAAGAAATAAGTTAAGTAACATGTAATATACTATGTTATGATCCCAATGTAGGAGGCTAAAACCTTATATACTTTATCATAGGCTTTTTTTTTCTTAGGCTAAAACAACCTATAACAATTTCAATGTTTTTTAGTTTTAATAAGAAAACTTTAGTTTTCATTAACAGTCTTATTTTAAAAGCAACTTGTGTTATTTTGTTAAGCGATTTCAAAACGAACATTTTAATTTAAATTATTGTTGCTTAGTTATAAATATTATAATTTGCAAGAAAACCATTTCAAAGTAAATTACTTTTTATTCTCTCGATGGACGCTATGCTGGCATTTTTTCAAAGAATTAAAGTATTATTCTAAGGCCACCGCATTTTAGATATAAGAAAATCATACCAAACTACCACGTGTCTTGAAAACACTGAACCAATCATGCAGTTACGACAATTTATATTCAGTGAAACCATGACCCAATCCTTACTAATATTATAAATGTGAAAGTTGTGAGTATGGATGGATGGATGGATGTTTGTTACTCTTTCATGTAAAAACTACTTAACAGATCTGGATGAAATTTGGCACAGAGATAGATTATGGTCTGGAATAATACATAGGCTTTTTTTACAGCGATAACCGACATCCACGCGGGCGGAGCCGTGGGCAACAGCTAGTAGCTCTATAATGATAACACTGGTGCGTGCTTCCATACCTCTGCAGGCAAACAAGCCCATCTGATCAATAAACTCGTCCTTACAAAAATCCCGGCCAAGTAATCATCGGCTCATATAGGGATGCATTTTTAACTAAATGTTTTCCTACCCCATGGTACTGAATCAAAAAATCATGGTGTTGTAATTGACAATTAGTTGATGATAATTATATTAAAATAAATGTTATCATTTTTATTTTAGTAAAGGACTACATGCTTTATATATATATGCGAGAATAATATTAAAAACTTATTTAAACTAACTAAAGTTAAAGAAATAAAACGTTTAGGCGTCATAATATGCCCAAAAGGCTGGCGGCATTGCCACGTTGAATGGCAATGCTGATTCTCTGTGCGAGAAACAGGCCGGCCTTCTGGTCACGCGAAGCGTCGTCGATCAGAATTGTAATTTGTAATGCCTCTGATATAACAAACGTCCTTAGGCTATGGTAACTGGTTACCATCAGGCGGGCCGTATGCTTGTTTGCCACCTAAGTAGTATAGAACTTCAGTACGGCAAGTTGCAGAATTTCAAAAGCCTTCAAAATGGCTAGATTACATTGTTTAATTATGAAGTTCCGTTGCCTAGCTACCTCAGCAACCATAATGGAAACTTATTTAATCGCCATCCGTAAACTACTTATTATTGAGAAGTTCGGGTGGCCATCTGTGGTCTTCTTCATCAGTTTTACTTCATCATATTATACTTTCTGAATGCAAATGTTTGATGTGTTGAAATTGCTATATGAGTGCCTATAATTTTTGAGGATTTCCCTCATGGACTGGATCTTCAGAACTTACTTTTGATGAAAATGGGACACAAACTGGAAGTATGTCTACTCAGACAATTTCAAATCGGTCCATAAATGAGAGGAGTTAGGTAACAAACATAAAAAAACCCCGGATTGATAACCTCCTCTTTTCTTGAAGTCGGTTAAAAAGAAACCACCCGGTTGATATAAACAGGTACCTTGCAATAATATTGCAACGGATAAATGCACGCACCTGCGACTCTGAATAGCTACTTTTGTACTCTCAAATAGATCGTTAAAGCCGTCGCCAGGTAAAATGAAATCCTTTTAAACCTTTTACTTTAATTTGCATTTTCATTTGAATGCGATCGTTTGGCTTTTAAACGTGTGATGCAACAGCTGAGGATATTTTAGTATTAACGTGTTTAATTATACAACGTAGAAGGGGAAGGCTCTCGGAAACTAAGATAGGTGATAGGGTTAGTGATATCAAACAACTTAACCATAAAAAAACGCGAATAATTTTTTTTTTTTCAATTTTTTTTTTACGTTTTTTATTCACTAAAAAAATGGACAGTTTAATCAAACGATAATAGGACAGTGGCACCAATAAAATCAGTGTTTTCCCAATGTAATTAATGTAACGTAAAATAAAAATGAGCCGCGTGCCGGGTCAACGTTCGCGCTCAGCTGTAGACGACAGCGGCGCAGTGGTGTAGCAGCGAGCAGCACCTATAGCGATATCCCCCGCCTATCACAGTCTATCATACTAAGTTACTTATTTATTTTTAAAAAAAGGACTAATCACCAAAAGATGTTTAGTATTAATTTGTGCTTAGATAGTACATATTATTATTGTTCAGGCTCCGAGAGCGTTCCCCTTCCACGCAGTATGTTGATTTTCTTCAGTTCTTTCCAACAGCTGTCCTTTCCTAGACATATTATACTATTAAAAATTTATCCATATTGCGCCGTTGTCTGTAACCAATGGCTTGCAACTTTGATTAGACACTGCGCTTTACAGTCCACTCTATTTCACCTATTAACAAGTTTATCATTTTATGTAATTTACTACGTAAAGAGAAATTTCAAGTAGTTGTTTTTCACTTGCCCTATGGTAGCTAATGCATCTCAACTTTTCTTAACTTGCTTTTTCATTCGGACCTACTTATTAGTCAATTTTAAATTTGCTTCACTACCTTCGCATTTTTTTTTCTTTTTTTAAACAAGACAACACCCGCACTAGAGAACAAGCTCTGTGTCGCGGGGGACTTTACAAGCATACAATTAACAGACACAAATTACACCCAGACTCAGAACAACACATAGTGGGTCACACAAAGTTTTGTCCTGTGTGGGAATCGATCCCACAACCTCGTGCACAGCAGGCGCATACTGCGGCTACTGGACCACCAAGGCAGTCAATTTTTTACTTTGTTTATAAGTATTCTGATAGAAATAAATATAAATTAGGTACTCCTCTTCTGAGTATTAGCTATAACTAATATACATACTTCAGTTTTGTGCTTAGAAAGTAAAGTTAGAAATACGATTCGTCAGGAATATAATAATATTAAGCAGTATTAAATTTTACCATATTTTCAGTACTCCGCCGGCGTTTACGATCATTTTATCGCCAGTATTTAGCTGAATGTGGAATACCGAAAACGCTTTTTGTCATTCAATGGAAAATGATTTATCAATACATTTTATTAGGTACCGTCGTGCTTTCATTCTCGATAAGCTTATGATGCTGTCGTAAAAAATATGACATGACGAATGGTTTTGCGTTCTAAGAGCACATTAATATTTATGGAAACGGGGTAGGTAGGTACCGATTTATAAGTTTCTGGTTTAGTATTCCGTCAAACAGGCTGATAATTTAAGAGAAAATAATATTTTATTGGTTTATGATCGTAAAACAAAGACAGACAGGCTTTTCTTTTAACCACTTACGTAATTGTTTGACAAACGCCTTGGTAGTGCAGTGAGTAGACACTCCCCCTAGACATCCCTGTGGAGGTCTTAGGTCGGATCCCAGGGTCGGCTAGATTAGTTTATTTTAGTTATTTTCACAGCGTCATGTCCTACGGCATATTGCTGTGGGGAAAGGCTGCTGACATTGAAACCATTTTCGTAATTCAGAAACGAGCTGTACGCTCAATTTACAATCTAGGCTCACGAGTTTCTCTTAGAGAACGTTTTAAAGAAATAGGTATTTTAACAGTCGCATCACAATACATATTTGCAAATATTATGTTTGTTAAACAGAATATTAAACTATATAGTAAGAACAGTGATATTAATTCAGTAAATACTAGAAATAAACATAAGTTAGTTGGCACGTACCATCGCTTACACAAAGTGCATAATTCTTTTGTAGGACTCGGTATACGTTTTTTTAACAAATTACCGAAAGAGATAATGAATTTGCCCTTACACAAATTTAAACCTACTATTAAAAATCATCTCATAGGGAAGGGCTATTATACAATAATTATGATTATTTGAACGATAATAGGTCTTGGAATTAATTGCATTATATAGTTGTTTGTTTAATTTAGAATAAATCAGCTTAGTACATAAGTTCTAATTTGTGACGTGAGGCACATTGTGAATTCTAGTGATAATTCTGTACTTTCTTTTTCTTTGTTTATTTATTTAGTAGCAAAACGTTAAATTCTACAATAAAAATTGACACTATTCACATATTGCCTTATTCTTTAATAGCAATATGTAAATTGAAGCAGACTTAAACACCATACTTTTTTTTTTTCTCGCACGACCAGTACTTAGTACGATTACTTTATTTTAACAATTAAGTAAGTATCGTGTTTTGACTGCATCAGCTTGCATGCTATCATACTTTTATTTTACAAAAGATTGTAACTATCTGGCGATTAAAAAGAGTGGCCTGAGTTTCTTGCTAGTTCTTCTCAAGGCTCCACGTCAGCGAACTAGCCGTAGGAAAATTTTGCTGACATCATCTTTCTGGCTTATTCATAATTTATGACCTTCATAAGTGTTACTTTGTAACCTAAATGAATAAATGAATTTTGAGTTTTGAGTGTCCGTTAATTGTATATTTGTAAAGTCCCCCGCGACACAGAGCGTGTTCTCTAGTGCGGGAGTTAGTAGAATTCTCTAATAAAATCGCAAGGATTTACCAGCTATGGTATGGCTGGTAAAAACACGCAATGATAATAATATGTACATACGTACTTACCTAATGCTATGTTATCAATTCTAAACTGTTACGGTACATTAGTTGCTTTGTATTTTTTTCTGTAAAAGAATATAAATTACAATTTATTTAATTATCTAGCTATATTTAGTTTACAAATACAGCTAGCTTACAAATAGTTGTTTCAAGTTGTGCAACTAATCTAATTAGAAGACGAAGCGTGGGCAGGCCTCCAACAAGGTGGACCGACGACCTGGTAAAGGTTGCGGGCAGGATCGAGAGTTGTGGAAAACCTTGGGGGAGACCTATGTCCAGCAGTGGACGTTTGGCTGAGATGTTAATGATGAATCTAATTATATATTTTTTTACATTTATTTAATGTATTTATTTTGTCTTAGTTTTATAAGATAAGTGTTCTTGAAGTTTTCATCAAGATATATTTCTACAGTCCTGTTTGTTTGTTTTTTTTCTACTTTGTAAACATCAGCCTAATGCTATGCTGCATTTCTATAATTATAATATAAATGTCCTCCTAACCGAATTTGAATCGCGGCAGCTATTCACAGCGGATACTAGCCATCTGCGCGGGAGATATTATAGTGCACAAGTGTGTGGGCAAACACAAGTGCAATCTTTAATCCCTTACTGTCATAGTCCGATGGAACGGCAATTAGACACGACCGGAGAGAGATCAGGCGTAGGACAGGTTTTATGTGCTTTCCGAGGCACGGAGGTGTAATCTATTGTGAATTTCTTGACAGTACCAATATCAATTTTTGGCCCGACACGGGAATCGAACCCGGTATCTCATGATCAGCAGTCACAGACATCGTCCACTGCGCCACGGTGCAATTTCTTTAAATATATACTACATACAGCATACAGCACGTGTGTTTCCAAAAGGGGTGGGCAGAATCAGTTTTACACTGTTGGAAATATTTGTGTATAGGATTATATAACTTCATTTTTTTTAAAGTGATTCTTTTCTTTGATGCATTTTCCGTCAATGTATAACTTAATGTTTTCAGAATATGGATGTGTATAAGAATAATTTTATTTTGTTCTACAGCCGCTGTTTTATTATCTTAAATTTAACACAACATATAAAACTCGGTATATTAAATAAAAATTAAGTAACTGTTTACAGTTACTTAATTTTTACACTATAGTTACCTATTACCTATTATTTTTACACTATAGTTACCCACTATAGTTACACTATTTTTACCTATTTATTTTATCATAGTATCTAATAGTATTTATACTTTGATAAAATAAATAGGATACACATAAAATTATATTAAATAAGGAAAAATAAATAACATAGAATAAACTAAATAAACAAACATATACATCGATTTTAAGAAAAGTAAATTTACTGGAAATAAAAAGGCTTTATTATTTTATTTTTCATAAAACGCGCGGTAACATTTTCCAATATCAATTTTTGTCAGCACTCAGTCACAAGAACTTGCTCGAAAACCGAGTTTTACCTTACAATCTCGCTCCGAAAATAGAAAAGGTTATTTGTACCGGCGTGTTCTAACAATAAAAGATCGGATCGACATACCTAGGTTCTAAATTAAAAACCTAGACAATATCTAAACACAATTTGCGCTTTACTTCGCAGTAAGTTGGCTTTGTTTCGATACCTTGTTGAAGGTCGTTTTATTAGTAAAAATCCAATTACATTTACGGAAAATATTGTTACAAATTTACTTTTATATTAAAGTTAAAATCATCATCATCATCATCTCAACCCATAAACGTCCCACTGCTGGGCACTAGTCTCCTCCATACATTTGGCGGGATACTAACCTACTATACCACGCTGACCAGACGGATTGGTATAGGGTTTGTTTCGAGTTTTCCCTAATTCGACTTACTCCCTTAGGCGACTCTTACGACACCCTCGGGATGTAACGGGATGGTGTTTTTATTTGTATTCTTAATCCATCACCAAAGTTACAATATTTTAATCTAACTGCCCTTTTTTAAAAGTGACAATCGGAAATAAAAGTAGTGGGGAGAAGTGTTTTTTTTTATTTCTCACAGTGCTCGCCCCGTAAAAGCGTTCGCCACTGCCCATTAAAAAAAAAACGTATGCCTGATTTTACTTCCTGGATTTTGAGCCTAAAGCAATACAATTTTAACCTATATGGATATGAGGCTTGACAATGACGCATGGTTTTGTATTTTGGATAAACGGGCTTTTTATAGAAGTTAAGCCAAGCAAATATTTAAAAAAAATGCATATTTGAAACGGCCTTAAAAAACGAATCATAGCGTCACACTCTGGTTCTTTGCTGAATGATTAATGTTTAAATTGTTGAAATCAGTTGAATTTTGGAAAAAGAAATTCCGGAATACAAATCCTCGTTTTTACGTTTTTGATGGTGGAAATCGGCCTAGCTTGCGATTGGCCCTTTCACACTGTTTTGGGATAGGAATACGGGGGAATGGACTGATGTTCATACAATAAACTATGTATGTATGTGTATGTTATGAATGAATTTTCAAAAAACTTGCGAGTGGCAATCACTTTATTTTTTTTATTTTAAATTACTATTGATTCCTTTTTAAAAAGACAACTCCCGCACTAGAGGACAAGCTCTGTGTCGCGGGGGACTTTACAAACATACAATTAACGGACTCAAATTACATCCAGACTCAGAACAACTCTTTGTGGGTCACACAAAGTTTTGTCCTGTGTGGGAATCGAACTCACAACCTCGTGCACAGCAGTCGCATACTGCGCATACGTCCCGCCACTGGACCACCAAGGTAGACATTAATTGTTAGTTTGCTCGATGTCTGCGTTTTACTTAGAGATAATGTGCCGCTATGCTCTTATTAAATCTGAAGTGTCACCTTGAGTTTGCCAATGGGAAATATGCTTTCAGCTTGCCTAATGACAAACAGATACCGCAGATACAAAATCACTAGTTCTGTCATGACAGCGCTTAAAGTCCTACGCATCTATAGAAATAGAACTGCTGACTGCCTCGGTGGTCCAGTGGCCGCAGTATGCGCCTGCTGTGCACGAGGTTGTGGGTTCGATTCCCACACACGACAAAACTTTGTGTGACCCAAAAGGAATTGTTCTGAGTCTAGGTGTAATTTGTGTCCGTTAATTGTATGTTTGTAAAGCTCCCCGCGACACAGATCTTGTTCTCTAGTGCGGGAGTTGTATTTTTAAAGAAGAATAAATAAAGAAAGAAGATCACTACCCAGGTAATACTTTTGTTAGTTTGCGATATTCACGGATCTATTGATAGGGCAGAAGTAATTTGGGCAATACATTTTATTACTATGTATTTTTATTTTTTATATATTCTGCCCTTTCGGGTTTTTATTGAATTGTTATTGTTTTATAAAACTCATGAAATGAACAGCTATAAATAGTACAGACAAGTGATATACTAGCGTCGAATATATATTAAAATGCACCTCACAGTTTTTCATTTTATTTGACCGCAGAATTTCATCAAAAAAGCTAGAAAGGGACTTGGAAAACAATTTTGTATGAGCTAAGTTTTACTCGGAATAGCAGCTTAATCCATGAAACTGTTTAAAAACTCCATATTGCTTTGTATATCACGTTTCATTTCAATTCGCTGCGGTGACCACAATTATTTGTTGTGTCTGGTTGAATACAACCAGACAGTCAAGTCAACAATCAGTGCAATAGCACTGAGGTAAACATATAGAGCAGAATACCCATACAATTATGTCAAAATATTGAAGCTACGTCGACACTAAGGACTAATTGTGCTAACGTAGCTATGAAACCACAAAACATTTTGAAGTAAATTATATATTTATCTCTTTCACTCTAGTTCGTTGGCACGATGACTGACAGATACAGACATTTTTTTTTTTTTTTTTATACTACTTGGGTGGCAAACAAGCATACGGCCCGCCTGATGTTAAGCAGTATCCGTAGCCTATAGACGCTTGCATTACCAGAGGTATCAATTGCGTGTTGCCAACCCATTTTTTTTACACCAGGGCTTTAAGATGGAAGTAACCCTGGTATAGGAATACGTTTCTTTCAAAACGCATTCCTAAATGAGCGCTGGAGACCTGTACTCACACACAGGAACACAACTACACCGCTGTGTGTAGTCATTTGGCTGTGGTCTTCTGTAAGGTGGAGGTCCTTCCCCAGTCGGGCTTGCTCGCTAGTATGGTGCCCTACCTCTCTTCGTTTTCGGTCATCTGACATTTTGTCTCTGTCTGGCTCGTTGTATGGTCAGTTTTAACCTTTTTTTTAACCTAAGTCGCAGCACTATAGTGTCGAACTACTGTCGCACAAGCATGCATTCGAACTATGGTGAGTCGCAGTACAGTTTTGTCGCACTTCCATTTGTCGACCTCACGTAGTACATTCACATATAGTATCTAATTTGCATCCCGTATAAAAAAAAACAAAAGACGCTAGGGCATATGCCGGGAGTCTAATATTGATGTGGTAGCACGTTTTCCCGGTTATTGATCATCGAGTCGAACACAATATCAATGGTGTAAATATAGTAACGTACCTATATTTGTTTTATTCTTTATAAATTTTGGAGCTTAGTATCACGTATTTGTTTAGAAAAATAATGTGTTTACTAGTTGGGTCAGTACAGGGTCTGCCTCCAGTGGTCAAGTCGGTTGGAGGCTCCATGGGCCAGTTTCAGGACCGTGGAGGCGCTCCAATCGATATTGTCGGAGTGGACAGGGCGGCAGTACGGGACCCTTTCCTTCCGACTGGTGCAGGTTTTGTCCGGGCACGGTTGCTTCGGGCATTACCTGCACAAGGTCGCTAGGAGGGAACCGAGTTCAGTCTGCCACCACTGTGACTGCGATGACGACTCGGCGCAGCATACGCTCGAGTCGTGTTCGGCTTGGGCGGTGCAGCGCCGGGACCTCGTCGCAGTCATCGGTGTAGACCTGTCGCTGCCGGCTGTGGTGCGACCCATGGTTGCCAGCGACAGGAAGTGTATGGCGGTCGCATCCTTCTGTGAGGACGTAATCTCGCAGAAGGAGGTGGCGGAGCGGATCAGGGAGGAAAGCATCCTCGCTAGTCCGATCCGTTGAACTGGGCTGCGTAAGCGAGTTTACGGGCGCCTGATGCCGCCATAGTGAGGCTTCGGGTGAGAGGTCGGGGCGGTCTCTCACCCGCACCTTTCCGCGGAGGGACAGCGTTTCCGATGCACCCGGACGCTGTCACTGGAGTGAAGACTGCGCAGCGTGGACAGCCACTAGGTGGACCACTGACGTCATATCAGGTTCCGGTGGTCCACCCATCAAGGCGGGTGTAAGTGCACAGGGGGGTTTTAGTCGGTGTGCCGACCGCGTACCACCTTTAGGCCGAAAAGTCCGACATATCCGCTTCGCTTCTTCGAGCGGGGGCGGTATGCGTAAAGCATTACCCCTCAAAAAAAAAAGAACAGGGTCTGCCTAGTTTTCATGAAATGGTAGCGTTTGAGTAATCAAACATACTCAAGAAGAGTGATTTGGCTCTTTATAACTCGTCGATTTATGGCTGTGGAATAAGCTCCTCTGCTGAAGTTTTCCCTAGAGACTATAAGCATAGGGTTACGACAACGCGCGAGTAAGATCCCTGGCTTTACAAGCATCCATAGGCTACGGTAACTGCATACCATCAGGCGCCATGATTTGCCGCTATGGTAGTATAAAAAAAGTATCCAAACGTAAGGAAGCATATCACTATGTTGAATTGCCAATCAGTCACTACGGCGCAGCGATGCTTCTTGAGACACATCATATTACGAGATTAAGAGAGTTGGTTTTCCGACGCATCGCTAGACTCGTGGCGGAGCGGTAAGAATAAATGCCACACACTAATAATATACGTTACAGAACATGTGTCAGGGGCATTAGTGTGATATATATCATTATCATTTAGTATCATTAAGGCGACTAAGCGAAGTTACAGTGAGTAACAACAGTGTACCGCATTTGTGGGACTCCACGAATGAATTTATGCACTTTTTGTAAGCGATGGTACGTGTCAACTAGCTTATGTTTATTTCTCGTATCACTAAATGAATATCACTGTCCTCACTATAAAGTTAAATATTCTGTTTAATAAACATATTGTTTTATAGATTGTAGCCTAGATTGTAAATTGACCATAAACCATTATCAAAATTCAGAAACGAGCTATACGCAACTCGTTTCTGAATTTTGAAAATGGTTTTTATATCAGAAGCCTTGTCCCACAGCAATATGCCGTAGAACATGACGCTGTGAAAATAACTAAAATAAACTAATCTAGCCGTATCGATATCAGTAAGTTGTCTTACTCTACTAACTGCAAAAGCCACAAAGCTTACCAGAGCTTAAAGCTTAAGCTTAACAGAAAGGCATGATATATGGGTTCCACACTGAAGTTTACGATCTAAAGTTAAATTTAAAAAAAAAAACTGTAAAGTCAACAAGTGAAATCGTTAGATTATTTAGACTCAGATTAGTAGTGGGTGGACACTTCTTACGTTAGACATGGTAAATTTAATGCATTTAGTATTTCTGGAATTTAACAGTAGATTGTTTGATATGAACCAGTCCAAAAATTGTGAAGAATTCTTGAGACTATAGCAACCAGGTCTAGAATACACATGTTAATTCATCATTCAACTGCTTTTTCTTTAGTAGTTCCAAATCTAACGCTGAAGAAAGTCAAAAATATATTGACGACAAAGAAATTTTTAGTTTTGTTAGCGCAGTTGTAAATGCAGTCCATGCAGTATGTTTTGTTTATCAGTTATCTGGATGTCATAGTACAGGTTCGGCTTAGTATTGGATTATATGGCGTTGTGTGAGTTGTCCCAAAAATATCAACAAAACAATAGGTCAAAAACACGCAAGAAATGCCTCTAACGTTGCAAGCGTAATAGCCAACGAAAACTACTTACTATCTGGACGGATCGTATGCTTTTTACCACCTAATTAGTAAAATAATCCTCATAAAGAACTAGTGCCTTCAATGAAAAAAGGCGCAAGAGTTGCTCATGCACTTGCGGACATAATAATAGAAGACTTTAGTCTGTCCCACGCAACGTCGAAGAAAATAATCACAGTATATCAGAAATATCTACGATGCACACTACCTAGTTGGTCCTTAGGAAAGCCTTTGAGCTTTGTGTGTTTGTTTATTGTGTTATTCACAAATGATGGAGAATATATTTTCCATTGTCCATGTTGCACACATTTTTCTATACTCGTATATAGACAATTTATAGCACGAAAATATCAATAAAATCATGATGAAAAACATTGTTTCAAACTTCCATTAACATATTTTAAGATCTGGATTTGTCATTCAATTTAACAGAAGTTTCAAAATGAAGAATTTACAAAATTGCTACTGTGGTATACAATCACGCAAGTAATTCGCTTCAAATTAGTTGTTTTAGCTTACATAGTGTACTTAGTACAAATCTCAAGTCTCAGCTTACCAAGATTGTTATCGTTAAATGCTATAATATTACAATTGACTGCCTCGGTGGTCCAGTGGCCGCAGTATGCGCCTGCTGTGCACGAGGTTGTGGGTTCGATTCCCACACAGGATAAAATTTTGTGTGACCCACAAAGAATTGTTCTGAGTCTGGGTGTAATTTGTGTCCTTTAATTGTATGTTTGTAAAGTCCCCCGCGACACAGAGCTTGTTCTCTAGTGCGGGAGTTGTGTTTAAAAAAAAACAAAAAAAAAAATATGTTTATAGTTTTATCCGAGAATTTCGTTGAAAAATCTCGGTGTCAAAGCTTTTACCATCTATTTCTTTTGTGAAAAATCTTCACTCGTGCACTTGACGTGATTATAATATGCAGTGACTCTAACATCTTGAGTTTTATGTAACAATATAAACATAACATCACGCTTTTTTCCCATAAGGGATATGTAGAAACGTATGACACGCACGCATTCGATTTAACATGACAAGACATGAAAGTACAGCGATGGCGCTATATATTCTGTAGGGAAACCTTGTAATATTTATTCAGAATTTAATTTTGTTGTATATTATGCGTACCTACTTTCTCTACCAGAGAATCTTAATATTGACGTCATAATTACGAACAACGCCATCTATGAACTTTGTCGGCTTACATATAGATCCTTACTAATATCCATCCATCCATTCTCACAAACTTTCACATTTATTTTTACATTTATAAATGTGAAAGTTTGTGAGAATGGATGGATGGATGGATGGATGTTTGTTACTCTTTCACGTAAAAACTACTAAACGGATCTGGATGAGATTTGGCACAGAGATAGATTATAGTTTGGAATAACACATAGGCTACTTTTTGCAGCGATAACTGACATCCACGCGGGTGAAGCCGCGGGCAACAGCTAGCATTATAATAATTAGGTAGATACATGAACAGCAATATCTGGGTCACAAGTGTAAGAATTTTTGACTCAATCGGCCCAGAGAATAAAAAGTTTCATATAAATTGCAACCTCATTTCAACCATCTTGAGGGTGGAATTTTGGAAAACTCTTAGTGACTTTTTACATTTCACAAAGAACACACCTTTCAAATTGGGCTGGAGGCTGATATAATTAATCAAGTCAAGACTTAAAACAAATTATATAATACTTATAGGTTAAAATTTGTCTGACAAACTAGTACGCTACTGACAGACCAAACACAAACAAATCGCAGCGTAGGACCAACGCCCACTCGGTGGACAGATGACCTAATCAGAGCTGCAGAAGAGGTGTCAGCTATAGGCTCAATATCAACTATTGTAGATGTGGACATAGAAAGGGCCTAGATCCAATAGATGACGTCATCAGGATGAGATGATGATGATGAAGCTTTTAAACGTATTGTCCTCATAGTTTATGAAAAGGAACAAGACAAACATTTATCAATAAAACAGCAATATATTGCATTAACTTTATATACATTTTAAGTATTTTCTTTATAGCCAAACAACACTTAAAGCATAAAACAATATTATTTGTGAATTAAATAATAGTTTTTAATCCTAGAAACATAAGGATTATTTTGCAATAGCAATAAGAATAAGAACCGCAATGATTGTATTGTAAATCAAAATAAGAGCTTTTATGTGGTACTAAACAATTTTGTGGAGACATTAAGTTTTCACTACATAAAAAATGTTGGAATGTAACGTTAAAGTGAAATCAATCTTAACTTTAAAATATATGGTTCATATTCTAATGCATTTACCTTGGTGAATTTTTCAAGTGATCTCATTTGATTTTAGATGGTGCAACGTAAAAGATTGTGCGGCGTTCATGTAAATGTATGTACATACATCTAAGCTCGTTTCTGCTTTCTAATTAAATCTTTGTCTTTTTTTACCCATACTGGAAGTAGGATTATGTTTTACTAGGGGTCGCCCGCGACTTCGTTCGCGTGGTAATTTGAAATATTTTCCCCGATTTTGCAACATATCTCACTACTGCTCCGCTCCTATTGATCATAGCGTAATGTTATATAGCTTATAGCCGTCCTGGGTGAATGCACTATTCAACAAAAAAAAATGTTTTCTAATCGAACCAGTACTTTCTGAGATTAGCGCGTTCAACCAAACAAACAAACTCTTCAGCTTTATAAAATTAAGTATAGATTCGCATAATTAGTCCTAGCAAAAGGCACATAGAATAAGGATGGCTGCCACTAGCTAGTTTTATAAATCCTCTGATCGCTTGAAGCGTGCTACCCATGTTTATCCGCCACAAAACCATTGTATCAAGAATATTGTACCATCAATCACCAAAAAGGATACATTCTCTTAAGTACGAGCATTTTATAACGCAATAAAGGTTATTTATGTGTTTGTTCAATGAATAAAATTCATTTTTGTTTGTTCCGTATAAATAAAGGAATCCGCATGATAGCAACCCATATTATATGTCCCACTATTGGGCACGGGTTTCCTCTCCTCTATCAAGGGAAAGAGTGTTTATGCCTTAATTCACAAACGCTGGCCTAATGCGGGTTGGAGAATCAGACATGTCTTTAGAATTACTTCTGAGACATGTTTATTTGTTTTTAAAAAGACAACTCCCGCACTAGAGAACAAGCTCTGTGTCGCAGGGGGCTTACAAACATACAATTAACGGACACAAATTACACCCAGACTCAGAACAACTCTTTGAGTCTCTTTGTGGGTCGCACAAAGTTTTGTCCTGTGTGAGAATCGAACTCACAAACTCATGCACAGCAGGCGCATACTGCGGCCACTGGACTACGAAGGCAGTCTATATGGGTTTCTTCACAGGTCTGGTATTGATTATTTTTAATAAATAGTACAAAAATACTACTGCCGCGCACTTACCTGCCGTCTCAGCACGACACGAAGTGTGAGACAATCACGAGTACAATTCCTGGGTCGGTACTAGATTTTTGACGAAAAATGCATTTTTCGTCAAAAAACATCGACGTGGATTGCCTAACATACTATTTTTCTGGCGCAACGTGAGTATGTAATAATGTTTCTTTTAAAATGTAATTGGTGTACAATAAAGAGTTTTCTATTCTATTCTATTCTATGTACTACCCATGATACAATATGTGTACACTGTACACCGCTTCGGGGAATAGGCTTTATTGTTTCGGTCTAATAAATAATCAAATTTTAGATAAAAAAAAAAAACGTTATTGAAAAAAATAAACACGCATAAATGAAGTACACCTATTTTATTTGGTAGTCTAATAGTGGAAACATTTCTTAGATGTCAAACCCTTTTGATGTTCGGACCCCAGGCCAAATAAAATGTGATTGAATTTATACATTAAAAGAACTTCATACCACTACATAAAGTAAGGACTGAATAGAGACCTTTTCTATTTGATAAAAATAAAATACAAAATTGTATAGGAATTTTGTACACAGACTTAAAGATGGAGTATCTCTGGGATAGAATACGTTTCTTTCAAAACGCATCCCTAAATGAGCGCTGGAGACGTGTACTCACACACAGAAACACAACTATACTGCTGTATGTAGTTTTTCGGCTGTGGTCTTCTGTAAGGACTGGAGGTCCCCCAGTCGGGCTTGCTCGCTAGTATGTGTATCAGTTTATTCGTCAATACATGTCGAATATATCGATATACCTAATTCTGCTCAGGAATTCCCCCTGGACAGTAATAAGATAACTCTGATTTTGAAGTCAGCTAATTAATATCCAAACCAGCACGCAATTACGTGACTTCGTAACTCCATCAGGGTTAGTTGCTAAGTGAAAACGAACTGAAAGGAATGAAAAGATAAGGTATAGATAAAAAAGGATAAGGATAAGGTATCAGTTACTAATCATCCCGAAGAGTCCAGTGTAACTTTTTCCTGTAGCAAAGTTTCGTAATGTTTCATCCATTGTTGAGACGTGGATAGTATTTGAATTATATAAAGCTGTTTGTTTGGTTGAACGCGCTAACCTCATAAAGTACTGGTTCGATTAGAAAAAATCTTTTTTGGTTAAATAGTGCATTTATCCAAGAAAGCTATAGCTTTCCTGGATAAATGCACTTTAAAATTAAACAAAAAAAAAATATATAAAATCACGCTATGATCAATAAGAGCGGAGCACTAGTGAGATATGTTGCAAAATCGGGGAAATGTACGTTCCAAATTAGCACGCGGACGAAGTCGCAGGCGACCCCTAGTTTGAATATATGTACTTAAATAGCATAATTTCCATAACTTTTTACAGAACGATGATAGGAGGACTAGTTTACTTTTATAATAATACTTGGAGTCGCCCGCGAATTCGTCCGCGTGGTTATTTGGAATTTTTCCCCGATTTTGCAACATATCTCACTACTGCTCCGCTCCTATTGATCATAGCATGATGTTACATAGCCTATAGCCTTCCTAGATAAATACATTAATTGAAAAAAAAAAAAAATAATCAAACCAGTACTTTCTGAGATTAGCGCGTTCAACCAAACAAACAAACAAACTGTTCAGCTTTATAATATTAGTATAGATAGTATAGATGTTTATGTTACTTGCGCCGTTATCACGCTTGACGAAAAGGCCGCGGGAGCTCATGTTACATTGGTGGAGGATTTTGACGTTGATCTCCGATTTCAAGAGGTTAATATACATTGTTCATTAAATAAGTATACTCTTTCTGGCTGACTAATTCAGAGTCTAAACCTAGGATATCTTGAATTATGTGACAGAGTTATTTAGGATAGCCCAAATTTTGGTCTTTTCGCGATCCGACGACTGTTAACAGTCGGGATCGACTTTAAATGACCATAAACTAACTGCTTACATTAACTGTGGCGTAGTGTTATGAAAAATATTTGTTATTTTTTACCTAGCTTTATAAAAACAAATCATAATGTCCCAGGTATTCAAATTCACGCAATCCGTATATTTGTTGTGATTCGTGTAAACACGAAATAGGCAAAAACATGTTTGTTTTATGTCGCTAATTGTTTTGTTACCCTCCATCTAATTTCATCATCATCAAATTCACCTAAAATTTTAATCTTTGCGGGTAAAATTCAACCTAAATTAACTTTAATAAGGTTTAGTTTAGCTTAAAATTGTTTGGTCATTCGATCTTTAGTATTTTGGTGTGTCCAATTTGAAGGTCCTATTAATGACGGTATAACGGTGTTAACTGTTCTGTGTATTTTTAAGGGGACCTCTAAATTTGATTAATCTTGTGGAGCATGTATGTGCTGTTCTCACTTATATGAGGTATTTTGTTTGGTAGCCAAATGTATTTGGGGTGTACAAATTATACTGTTTCGACCTTTTGATCGTTAATGAATGAATTTAACGTTAAAATTTCTGCTTTTTATATCAATATAATAAAAATGTTGAATCATCTGTAATCAATATAAGTTATTTGGTTTCGTACGTCACCAATCTTTTGACTTGCTTTAATGATAATAATTTATTTCGGATTATTCCATAATTAGTTAGTAAACATTTTCTGATATACTAGTGTTAGTAGACAATATATCATAACCTAATAAATTAAAAACAGTGTGAAGCCGCTTTAATGTTATAGTCTTATCAACTATCACTGTCCTCCAAAGTGTTAAGGAGCATTTCCCCTTAACACAATTAAGTCCAATCTTTTCTCCACTCCATTCTGTATCATGCTGTCTTATACTATGAAACATCAAAATCGCCATGACCCTCACGTCTTGTCTCTTGTTTACAAGCCTGAGTTTTATGTCAGTTCTTCTCATGACTCTACTCATATTAAGAAAATTAGCTGATATCATTTTGTTTTTGAATTTTCTGTGACAGATGTTATTCTTGACTTTTAAAGTATCATTTAAAGTCAGTGAAACAAATAAACGTTCTATTCTATAGATTTTTAAAACCAATCCATGAAACACTCAACCCCATAGCCAAGGAATGTTCGACACCAAAATAGTGTAACAATAGCTCTACACCTACTCTAGTCATATCATGGTTGTACTGTTATAGTGCAGCTATGGTATGACTACCGTAAGTGTCTCATCCCATTTCAGATTAACATTCTCTAAGGGCCTTTGCGTGTTGGACCTATGTCCCCGCGTAAGCCTGCCAAAGACCCGGGTATTCTTCATGATAATGGAAAAATACCCGTGACAAAGAGAGACTATAATAATAATAATGTCCTCCAAACCGAATTTCGGCTACGGCGGCTAATCTCAACGGAAACTTGCCATCTGCGCGGGAGATATTATAGTTTATTCACTTATATGGCTCACGTCAGTCACCTTGCAGTAGCATTGCATTTTTATTGATCACACTATTAAATTATTTATTTCTTATCTTAAATCACAATGGCACAAATAAAACGTTAATATTCCAACAGGAGAAAACATTTGAGAATTCAATTATTACGCAATCTAACGTTCCTTTTAAATAAATGAAACCGTATCACGGTTAAAACCCTCTTCATTCTTGACGTAGCTGTGAATAGATTATGTCGCTGGGATTGTAACTTTAACTGTGGTTGAAACATAACCTTTAGAGGAGACTTTTGTCATCAGTGAGTCTGTAATTTATAGCCGGTATATGAATACATAATAATCTTTGAAGGATAAAATTCGTAACGACGTAATCCGACAAAGACCCAAAGTTACCGACATAGCTTACAGACTTAGCAAGCTGAAGTGATAATAGGCTGGTCACATCTGCAGAAGGACCGACGGCCGATGGAGCAGACGTGTACTAGAGTGGAGACCGCGACTCGGTAAGCGTAAGGTAGGGCGGCCCCCAGCTAGGTGGACCGACGATCTAAAAAGGTCGCTGGTACGAACTGGATGCGGAAGCCGGAAGCCCGTGTGCTATGGCGCGTGTTAGGAGAGGCCTATGTCCAGCAGTGGACTGCGATAGGCTAATTAATTGATTGATATGACAATAGGCTCGCCTCTTATTACATGGGACCTAATATAACTGTCAAAACGTGTATAAGCAACACCCTTCCAAAAAACTTGATGCTAACGTTACCTACCAATAGTTCAAACACGAACAACAGATTCTTTTACTTCGATAAATTTTGGGGTACCTTAACATTTTAACAGTACAGTTCCCATTGTTGTCATCTTTTGGGTTTTGCTATGTTCATACGACAAGTACGTATGTTCGATGAGCGTATGTACCTATATGAGCAGAGCTGCAAGTAGCTCAAGATTGGCTATTGATTAAACATATTGGTGTGGCGTTGTAAGGTCATGGCATGTATTATTAAATCATCATCATCAGCCTATCGCAGTCTACTGCTGGCCTCTCCAAGGGCACGCCACCTAGCACGATACTCGGCTTCTCGCATCCAGCTACTCCCAGCCGCTTTGTGAAGATCGTCGCTCCACCATTTATTTCAATCAAATCATATAAATTAAATATATCAGATCTTTTATAAAAGTAAAAAAAAAACAATGTTTAAGTGATATATATCAATGCATTTAAGCCTTTAATTGGTTCTATGCCACAATGTGTTTAGAACCTTATTGTGGGTAATCGCTGTTAGTATTTTAAATACTTAAAAATAAAGTGTTACAAAATTTCAACAAAGGAAACGTTTGCTCCATCTATTACCAACCCAAACGTTAACTTCAATGAATACATTTCACATAAACATCAGAAATCGTTTAACGTTCATATTTCCCATTATTCTTTCGGAGAGATAAAAAACAGATAATTCTAAATGTATGGTATTATGTTACAGCCAAAAATCTTTCTAACTAAACATTAAATATCACAGTTGAGTACTGTTACAATACTTAAGTAACTTTCTTTATTTTGTATCGCATCGGTAAAATCTTAGAAAGTCAATGAGATAAGTAAGAATCTCAAGAATGTGCACGTATAAAGTTTAAACGTCCCCATTTAGACAGGTAAGTCTCTTCTACATATTACTGGAAATAGGAGTGTCCCGAAGCGGAGTTCGGTCGATTACAAATAGTAGCATTATTTTATTCTCCTCTGGGTCAATACATTTTGTAAATTATAATATGACTATCATAGTTCGATAGGTAATTCTATATGACCGAGGTGAGATCATTCATTGTCCGTGTGGTGACGGATTAAGAATACAAATGTCACCACCCCGTTCCATCCCGAGGGTGTCGTATGAGTCAACTAAGGGAGTAAGTCAGGCAGACAAGATCCACTGCAAGAGAGGGAAATCTCGAAACAAAACCCTATACCAACCCGTCTGGCCAGCGTGGTATAGTATAGTAGGCTAAATCCTTCCAAATGTCTGGAGAAGACCCGTACCCAGCAGTGGGACGTTTATGGGTGGAAATGATGATGATGAGGTAAGATCAAGCGCAGCACCGACAATTTGACATGCAACGCGAGATACCTCCAACTTCAATCTAGCTTCTAAGAATTTTCCAATTTAATCCAATTCTAGTCTGCCTAATTCGGGGAGAATGATACTGGAAATCGAAATTCAACTGGTCGATTAACTGCCGATCGAGAGAACGATTGCCCATTCGATAACTGGCCGAAGAAACAATACATCCCTGAAAAATTGGTTGAATTATCGACTGATCTCATTGATACAGATCTAACGTATCCTTTTAATCGAATTCGGGACCTAACAACTAACATACGGAAAGACTTGAACGCGGGATAAACCAATCAACATATAAATCATCATCAGCTTATCATAGCTATTCAGGACTCTCCAAATGCACGCAACCTAGAGTATATTACTCTGTGATAATAATATTAATAATATAGTTAATAATCAGATTAAATAATATAATAGCGTGGCAATGTGGCCATTCTTTTGGGCACCTTTCCTCAGAACTGCGACCTCAATCAGATATTTTATTTATAGGTAAATATCTTTCTGATTGTTTGTTTGGCCTTCATTTTTTTTCTATCGCTATAACTGCAGCCGCGCCTCATGAAAGATAAACTTTCCCATATCCCATCAAATTTAACGCCACATCCTTCCATGATGTATGCGTTCCTTGGCTCATACTCTCATAGCAAAGATTAATGTACCATTTCATGAATAAAACACATCTACCCACATTCCTTCGACCGCTTACAACAGGCTTAAAGTAAACATACCCTTCACTGGCGGATTTGTGTACATTTTCTCATTTAGAAAATTTTCAAGGCTTAGTAGGTAGTTTACTTGCTGAGGCTATTTTTTGGATGGATAATCGCTTGTTGAGAATTGCTTATTGTTTTGATTGTTGGTTATTACGAGTATTTTTTTTCATATTAAAAATATATACATATGTGAAAACATATCATTACGCCATTTTCCATTGGGGTAAACAGAGACTATGGTACGCCAATAATTTGCTTCGATCCAGACATACTTCATTCGCTTACTTTACATTCATCAACCTCTTCATGCAATAACGTCGGTTGAGGATGCTTCTTTTTTATTATAACAAAGCAGTTGCAGTATTCTTAAAACAGAATACTGCAACCAAATAACTACACACAGTGGTGTAGTTATATTCCTGTATGTGACTGATCATTTAGTTTAAGTGCTTTTAAGTAAACTATCAATAAAAACTCACTTTGACTTACATCGAAATATGAATAATATTATTTATTTCGATGTAAGGTAATGTGAGTTTTTACAAGAGCAAAATACTACTAAATGGGTCAGTGTAAAGTTCTTTATAGTGAGAAAGGCAAATAATAAGAGATGTACTGGCAGCAGGGTAGGACTAAATTATACCCCTGATATTGTAAGTGTCTCTAGGCTGCATAGCATCAAATTTGTTGTTTCTTTTTAAAACACAGTCATCATCATCATATCAATCTAAAGACACTCATTAACCTCCCCAAGGATTTCCACAACATGCCAGAAACACAGTCATAATAAATAATTAACTGATGCAGAAAAATACAAAATAAACTTTATCAATATATTATTATCATTAGTCCGTTTAGTAATAACATAAACCACAAAATTAATTAAATTTAGAACGGCATATTCTTTATTTGATCCTTCCTTATCATTTCATGTTCTACTGTATTGTACAATCCAGCATCTTCCATAATCATGTCAGATACTTTTTCACCGATCATAATCACGGTGTTGTGAGTGACCCCTGTTGAAATAGTAGGCATAATACTTGCATCTGCAACTCTAAGTCCACTCACTCCTTTAACTCTCAATCTGCTATCTACAATTGACCCCATGGCACATGTTCCACTGTTAGGACCTTAAAGTAACCATCATACATAAAATATAACAACGCCAATACTCTCTACTGTCTTTCTTAAAAACGCCACATCTTGGATTCGTCAAATCTATTCTGGTTGCTACCAATCTCTTAAAAGCGTCTGACTCCTCAACTTTCAAAAAATCATAAACATAATCGACCATAGCTTCCAGATCCTCATCGTATGAAAAACCATCTGGAAGAACCTTTGGTGAATCCAATGGGTTCGTACTTCGGAGTGATACTTGGCCACGAGAAAGGGCATGCAGATCGCCAATAAGAGCGATCAATACTTGATTACTTTTCGCTTCATCGGCTAGTTTATTACACAGTCTATTTGGAAAATTGAATCTGGAGGCACAGAGTTGCAGCAAATTCTTTGTGTTCCTAGCTGTTTCACCGATTACAATGTAATCTGGGTACATTTCGTAGTCTTTTGAGTTATTCAATGAAGCATTACCAACAAACAGTCCTGTTAAAGGTTTACCAGGATCTCTAGGATCTGTATCAATCTTTGTATTCAATTTAAAAGGAATAAACGTAGCTACGTGGTCTTGAAGGCCTTTCCCCACTGGCAAGTCCGATATGGTATTAATGTTTAATTTCTTTAATTCTTTCTCTGGACCTATTCCGGACAACATTAAAATCTGTGGTGATTTTATGGCGCCAGCTGCAACTATGATTTCTTGTCTTGCTTTGACAGTAATTATCTTACCCTCGTCCGTTATGACTTCAACTCCTTTCGCCACCTTAGACTTATTAAAAATGATTTTTATAGCTGTAGTATTTTTGGCGACCGCTATATAACGACTTTCAGATATTTTACTAAAATAACTCGTGCCAGCACCTTGCCTAAATCCGTCTTTTACTGTTATAAGGCCCCTTGAATAACCAAGTCTATTTCCATCTATGTCATCAACGATTTCTTTACCAGCTTGTCGAAACCCTTCTAAGAACTGATCAGTACAAGGCTCCGTGTCTCTAATGACACCTATATAACCTTCATGGCCAAAAAAATTATTAAGTTGAGAGTTTTCTATAGCACTATCGCTAATGTTTTCAGATTTAAGGAAGTAAGGGAGTACATTCTTCCATAACCATGTTGAGTCATTGGTTATTCTTGCCCAATTATTATAAGTCTTTCTGTTGCCTCTTGAGTAGACTATGTAGTTTAGTTCACTTGAACCTCCAAGCATCTTGCCTATGTGCAGGTCTATTACTTGATCTTTTTGGCATCGATAGCTATAGCCGTCATCATCTGTAGTATAGTTATATTTTGATTGAGAGTTTTCGAGATATGGTACTAAACCTGGGAGCTGAAAATAAATGCAGAATTGTTCATAATATAAACGTATGAAGTGATGGACTGTTATATTGTAATGTCAGAAATCTATGCTCAGAATTAAATGAACGCACAGTTCTTTTTGCTTCATCTGAATAGCTCGTCATATGAGTAGGTAGATATTTAGTCGATCTAATTAACTAATTAATTACGTGCGTAATTAATACAAGTTCCTTCCCGTGTTACTAGACTCATAAAATTGGATTTATAGTTTTTTTACAGTAATTTGTTCCTTAAAACCGAAGGCAATACTAGTTTGCGTAATTTAAGGGCACTTAACGACACTTTTTATATGTCATTACTATGTAAATAAACTCATATCTATGTCATAAGTGCGTCAAGCAATAAAATAGTTGTAAAAATAATTAGGACAAGTAATCAAAGTAAAAGTGTAAAGTAATTACTGTAATAATTCCGTTCATTTACCTACGAGAATGTTGTTGTCTAACTTTATAGCAAATTCAGAACCACTTGGCTATCTAACGGCTTTTAAAACTTTGAACTGTTTGAACAGGCAGGAAATATAGAAAGCCGGTTTTGCAAGAAGGTTGACTAATTTAATTTTAATGAATTGCCTGCAAGTAGTGGTAAGAACGATATGGTAAGAACTGGCTGCAATCCTAACACCTTCGGAGAACATACATTACTTTGCTAGTTTGCTATGAAAGGCACATACATAAGTACAATCTATTTTACAGCATCTATTTTGTTATTTTGTGTAAGATGAGCAAAAATTATTGATTATCTTTCAGGAATGCGTTTCGAAAAGAAGAAAGAAACATTCTTCTATCCTAGGGATACTCTATCTATATATACCGGCAAGTGATACTTTTAGTATTGCAAGCGTCCATAGGCTACGGTAATTCTTAACATAGGAGGACCGTATTATTGCTTGCCACCTAAGAAGAATCACTTTAACCTATAAACGTCCCACAGCTGGGCACGGATCTCCTCCATACATTTAGAGGGACATTAGCCTACTATACCACGCTGGCCAGACGGGTTGCTTTAGAGTTTTGTTTCGAGTTTTCCCTCTCTTGCAGTGGATATTGTCTGCCTGACTCTCTTAGTCGACTCGTACGACACCCTCGGGATAGAACGGGGAGGTGACATTTGTATCCTTAATCCGTCACCACACGGACAAACTGAGTAGGAAAAAAAAAAGATAAATAACCTGATGAATGGTATACTCACAGTACTTTCAAAGGGTGGGTCTTGCCCAGCCTCAATAACGAGGACATTGTACTTCTGCTGCACCAGCCGGGAGGCTATGACACTCCCACATGTTCCACCTCCGATTATTATATAGTCAAAGGCGTCATTATCTAGAAAATATAAGATGTAGGAATTACCCTGAAGCAGTCAACTACTGACAAAAGTCGAAGTTAGTACTACTAGTACTACTTACTACTAGTTTGTTAGTGGTTGACTAGTCTTAAGTAAAGATGGGTCGGACATCTAGCTAGGCGGGAAGATGGAAGGTGGACAAAAGCAGTAACGGAATGATGGCCACGAAACGGAAGGAGATTGCCGGGCAGACCACCCGCACAGTTGTCAGACGATGTAAGAAGAACGGCGGGAAACCATTGGATGATCTTGGCACTAGACTTTTCCGTGCTCTACCTTCAATTCATATTAAATAGTAAAGCATTACACTATTTTGCCAAAGGGGTAGATTGAGATGTACGCCCACATTTCGCCAGCTATGCATTGTTATAGGGGATGAGAAGCCAACTCACTTTTGAGTATTTTCTCGATTTTGATTCAAGAAACCGTTAAGGCGCCTAGTAAGCTGTCTTATTCTCAGGAGTTTCAGCGGAGTAACCAACTGATACACCAGCTTTGCCATTCGTGCGTCTCGTGGACAACTAAACCTACTGTCTTGGACCCCGCAACGAATTTAATCAGATGTAAATAGGAGGAGTTAATAAGAAAAGTTTCCACTTCCCTCCATAGCAAAGCGGGAGATAAAATTAATCTGTAAAGGTTTGTAACCTGTGAAAAGGAGCACCACGGACGACCTTTAACTACGGGACCTACGTGAGCAAAGTTTGATTGCTGATTGACTGATGATCAGGCTACGTGACACTACTATCTAACTATACTCAGACAAAAAATTATAACGGTTACTTACTTTGTAACTTCGCTGGTGGTGGAAACATAAATCCGGTTAACTGCAGCATCGTAATTACATACAGAGCCAGCTGATTCTTATACACCGCAGCCAGGACTGCAGTTGCATTCATGATTCAGGATACTGAGACAAAGAGTTGTATTAAAGAATCCGTATTTACTGTAACCACGTTATAGATGAACAGAAGAACAGCGCTGCAGAATCATCGGGGTTCCAGGTAGACTATTACGGTCAGGTGTGATTACTGTCATTTTTGAGTAAAGATTCGACACTTATCAAAAAACCCACATAATTATAGGATTGTCATCAAGGCCCCTCAGGACTAAGAGTTTAACTTTACAGAAGACTACAACGCACAGTAGAGTTTTTAAATGTGTGATTATTGGTCGCCGGTGCTTTATAGGATTTTTTATATGGTTTTTCTTATATGAGGATCATCCATAAACGAAATCTTGTAAGAAAGAAGTGCTGTTTATGTCCATGGCCAAGCGTCCACGTACCTACGTATAGTAGGTACGTCGTATGCATATTTTGTCGGTTCTCCTTTGAGAGTTTGACTGTTATTGAACAAATTTTCATATATTGACATTTTGCAACAGAACATTATATAAATGACGTGGTGGCCGAGTGGGAAAGTAACCGACTTGCACGCGAGTTCGATTCCGGTTGGCAGTACCAATGTGAATTTCACTTTGTGGAGTTTATATGTACCTAATAATCAAATGATTCACCATCTGCGTACGATGAAGGAAAACATCATTAGGAAACCCACATGTCTTAGAAGTAATTCTAAAGACATGTCTGATTCACCAACCCGCATTAGGCCAGCGTGTGTGAATTAAGGCCTAAACTTTGTCTCTCTCTCTTGATATAGGAGCGGAGACCCGTGCCCAGAAGTGGGACATATATGGATTGCTATTATAAATTAAGAGTAGTATTTTTCTTTACATTTATATAAACCAATACGTATATCGAAATTAATAAATATTGACACTTTTTTAGACACTAAACAATTAAATATTCCTGACATTTTTAAATCTATATACTTATTATAAATAGGAAAGATTTGTATTTTTGTATGTAACGAATAAACTCAAAAACTACTCGACCGATTTTAAAAACTCTTTCACCATTAGAAAGCTACATTATCAACGGGTAACATAAGCTATATTTTATTGATAAAAAAATATTGGATAAATGCGAAGCCGGGACGAGCCGCTACTTTATGAATAAATAAAAAATATAAGTATTCAAAACAACGATTGCCAGAACTGAATCAATAGCTTAAACGACAAAATCGATCCAAAAACTAAAAATATATTTACTACTGTAATCTTTCCTTTCATTAAATAATTAGTTAAAAGTTCAATATTATTGCAAGTCCGATTGGGGAAGTACCTCCACCTTACAGAAGACCCAAGGCAAATAACAACACACAGTGGTGTAGTTGTGTCCCTGTGTGAGTACAGGTCTCCAGCGCTCATTTAGGAATGCAAAGAAACATATCCCTATTCCAGAGATACTTCAATCTTAAAGCCCTGGTGTTAAAAAATGGATTGGCATCACGCAAGTGATACCTCTGGTATTGCAAACGTCCATGGGCTATGATAACTGCATAACATCAGGCAGGCCGTATGCTTATTTACCACCTAAGTATATAAAAAAAAAAATTACTTACTCGCGTTCGTCCTCTTGTACTCAAAACTGTGACCACATAGGTCTTATTATCACAATTGTTCTGCACCCTCTGAATTTAAAAGCATCTCTCTATTCATTAAACTTTTATTTGTAATGTCATAGTAACCGGCAATAAATAAATACATATAATGCAATAAACTTAATACTAAACTAGTTTTGCAATGAAAAAATCTAGGACAAGCAATGAACAGTTTAATAGGCACAGTATATTTAGTCAATGCAATTAAATAATCAAAAGAGGGAGGGCACCATACGAGTGAGCAAGCCCGACTGGGGAAGGACCTCCACCTTACAATAGACCACAGCCAAATAACTGCGCACAGCGGTATAGTTGTGTTCCTTTGTGTGAGTACATGTTGACAGCGCTCATTTAGGGATGCATTTTGAAGGAAACGTTTCCAATCCCAGAGATACCCAAAAGGCACCCCAAAATGAGCAAACTCAAACTCAAAATTCATAAATTATGAATAAGCCAGAAAGATGATGCCAGCAAAATTTTCCTACGGCTAGTTTGCTGACGTGGAGCCTTGAGATGAACTAGCAAGAAACTCAGGCCACTCTTTTTAATCACCAGATAGTTACAATCTTTTGTAAAATACAAGTATGATGGCATGCAAGCTGATGCAGTTAAAACACGATACTAACTTTATTGATAAAGTAATCGTACTGGTTGTGCGAGGAAAAAAAAGTATGGTGTTAAAGTCTGCTTCAATTTACATATTGCTATTAAAAAATAAGGCAATGACAATTTTTATTGATAAATTTAACGTTTTGCTAATAAATAAACAAAAAGAAAGAAAAAGGAAGTACAGAATTATCGGTGCAGCATATGCATTACTATCACTACACTACACTTTTAAACATACGTAAAATCATAATCGGCGTAGCACATAACGATCACTGCTGTGCACGAGGTTGTGGGTTCGATTCCCACACAGGATAAAACTTTGTGTGACCCACAAAGAATTTTTCTGAGTCTGGGTGTAATTTGTGTCCGTTAATTGTATGTTTGTAAAGTCCCCCGCGACACAGAGCTTGTTCTCTAGTGCGGGAGCTGTCTTTTTAATAAATGAAATGAAATGATGATAACTACGTATCATCGTATCTGCTACGCCAATTTTGATGAAATTTGGAATAAAGGTACCTAGTCTAGGTTGTGGAATAACACATAGTCTAGACTACAATATCAAAATCACATCACATTTAAATTTAGGTTATTTCTTACACATTCACGCAATTTTAATATTTGAAAGGAACGTATCAGTAAACAATGTCAAAGGAGAATATGGAACAGATAACCGGCAAAAACCTAATTTATTTGTCCATTGATACTGTCTTGCAGCCGAAAACAGTACTACCTCTTCAGAAGAACTTCTGAACTCATTAAAGATACCGGGGCCATCGCACAGCGAATTAAAGATTTGGGTGCATGTGCTTCTGCGCAACTTTGATGCGCCAAGACTGTGTTATTGCACCCGTTTACGTGTCACTAAATTAGGCAGACATGTCAGGACATTCCCACCTACATGCCCACCGTTGTGACTCATGTTAGCCAGGATTAACAGCGGAGTAGGTAACCAACTGATACACCGAGCTTTGACACTCGTGCGTCCCGTGGACAACTAAACCTACTGACTTGGACCTTGCAACGAATGGGCAGATATATTACAAAGGCGATATACGATACGATACTCACTGGACTGCAAGAGGAGAATAAGTAATTGTACTACGCAATTCTCATTAAACCAACCAACCTCCCCTTCTAATTCCAAAGGTTACAATACCACTTAGAGAGCGCGGTGGCGTTCACTATGACCATAAACAAGTCACAACGACAAACACTTTAAAATAGCACAGGGAAATCTAGGGGGAGTCTAAAGGAAAAGCCTGTCTGTCTTTGTTTTATGATCATAAACCAGTAAAATATTATTTTCTCATTTATTATTGACGGAATACTAAACCAGAAACATATAAATACTTTAGGTATGTATATATGTATTACCTATGCCTTAATGGTTGTACAGTGTAAAATAAAACACGAGATATGATTGAATAATATTGTAATAATAACACATACAATCATCTTACTCAGTGCTTGTATTTTATTTCAGGTTAAAAAGACAAAGTAAAACGAAGCATTTTCACAAAAAGTACAAATTGAAATGACTTTTGATTTGAAGTACCTACTTATACAATTATAATATTATTTACTTCATGTCTTCAAGTATCATATCAGCAGCTTTTTCTCCGATCATAACAACAGATGCGGGAATGCTAGCTACAGGAATTGTCGGTATAATACTACTACCTGCTACTCGCAGCCTATTTACACCTTTCACCATTAGCCTGCTGTCTACGACGGAGCCAAGGGCACAAGTACATATATCTAACCCGTGATGGCCCTAACTAACAGTTAGTTAGAGCCATCACGGGTCTAATTAATAAACATTACAGTGTTACTTAAAAAGATATATTAATACAACGAAATATTTACTTACCGGTGGCAAACGCAACTGTCGCCAATAGTTTTCGACAAGTGTTCTAATTTATACAAACTTGATCAATTTGTACTGAATAAATTTATAAGTTAGTTGAAAATTGGTAATAATAAATTTCTTTTTAATCATACAGGATGAAGCTAAGTTGTCTAAAAGAAAGTTTTCTTTTAAAATGAAAGGTGCTGGTGAAAAAAAGTTATTTTCGGTTCCTCTCTGATTAAGTATCGAGCACAAACTAATTCGTAGGTAATAATAATATATTTACATAGCTATTAACATGATATCAACAGAAAAATCAACCTCTCCTGTTTAAAGGTCAGTTCAAACTCAGACCCATTTATTTATTTAAATCAAAGGCATGATACTTATGAACGTCAAAATAAACATACGTCAGAATATTTGGGCTCTTGATTCAACAAGCTTAAGTGTGGATAAGGTTTGTGCTGCGTTCTTACGTCTTGCGTTGTAAACTTAATGCATTCAGTTTTCTTGGAATTAAGCTATAGATTTTTGGTAGTAAACCAATCCAGGATTTTCGCAAGCGAACTATTTACAGCACCAAAGTTATTTTTTTCTTTACGGTCTACTTTAAATACGAGTATAAGAGAGGTATCATCAGCAAATAGCACTATGACGCAGAAATCCTGTACATAAAAAGCAACTCATTTAGTAGACTAGAAAAATAATAGGCCCCATAATCAACCCCTGGGGGATGCCCATTGCTACTGGTAATCCCAAAGGCCTATTGCCATTTATTTTAACGAATTGTACTCTTTCACTAAAGTAGTATAAAAGAAAGTTTGTTCTACAGTTTTTTTGGACGTAGCTCAAGCATTCGATAAAGTATGACATGAAGGTCTTATACACAAAGTTCGATGAACATGATGAACATGCTCCCGAGACAGCTGGCTGACATCATAAAGTCTTACCTGACACAGAGAATGTTTAGAGTCAGACAAGACGGTTCATATTCAGAACTTAAGGCTTAAACTGGGGTACCCCAAGGTAGTATGTTAGGTCCGGTCCTATATTACCTTATTATTTATTGTATTTATTGTACACCTGTAATATCCCAGAACTGGAAAATAACATCATTGCTACATTCGCAGATGACCCGGCTATAAAGGCTACAGGGGTCACTCATGCGGAGGCAGTGGAAAACGTTCAAACAGCAGTTAACATCATCTTTAACTGGACGAAAAAATAGAATATAAAGCTGAATGAAGCTAAATCTGTACACATAGATTTCACAAATAAAATACCAAATTATCATCCGGTGTTCATAAATAACCAAGTGATACCGCACGAAAATACAGCCAAATATCCAGGCATGACAGTAGACGCAAAGCTTCGCTGGAATGCCCATGTTAAAAAGAAACGCGATGAGCTAGAACTCCGCTACAAAAAGATGTACTGGCTACTTGGGAAATATTCCTCGTTGTCAGTGCACAATAAATTATTATTGTACAAGCATGTCCCAATGCCAGTATGGACTTACGGTATACAGCTATGGGGCTGTACCAAACAGAACAATATCAACATGATACAACGCTTCCAGAACAAAGTACTCAGAAGTATCGTAAATCCGCCCTGGTACATTAGAAATTACGACCTCCACAGGGACCTCAAAGTAGATTTCGTAACCAGCATTGTAGAAAAACACGCCGAAGCCAATCAAAAAAGACTTCATCATCATGTGAAAGTCGAAGCTATCCAGCTCCTCGACAACACAGACTTAGTGCGACGACTGAAAAGGACAAAACCCTTTGAATTTGTATTATATAAGTGCTAGTGTAACGTAGTGTCTAACGTAAGTGCTACTTGTAAAGAACACATGAACAAAGTGACTTCGCCTTAATAGAGACATTAGGAAAGTGTTAATGGACACATTCTTATAAATATTTTTTAGTCTACTTAGCAGTTTAGATTATATTTAAATTACTCATTAGCCTTGTGGCTAGTATATAATTGCAATGATGCACTTTTTAAGTACATTATTATAAAGAAAAAAAAAACTAAAGTAGGCAGTAATAAGATTAAGTACATCGTCCTCTGTCCCTGGATCCAGTGGAGGAGCACAGTAAGCTGTGTTGCAAAAAAATTGCCGTAATGGCTGAGCTTTCGCAGATGCGTATTGTGTTCATCGCAGTCAAATGCTTTTGACAGATCGAAGAAGACAGCTCACATACAGAACACATACGCTTTAATAATGTAAGTGTATGTAGTCAGTGTTTTACATTTGAAATGTAACTTAGTAGATAGTATGAAGAGAGTCTGCGGCTCGTTTTGGCGGATTCATGTGAAGAATAAGGTACAGGACGTCAGCGGAATTTTCGTTTCCCTCACGGGAATTGATCACCCCGCAATACAGGTATAATTAGTGTACTTATGGTACCTTATTTGTCATCATGAATTGGATTTTTATAAATCCGCGCGACACGTCCATGTTTCTTAATGTAGTAGCTGTATTTTAAAGATAAACATTATAATTTAAATCATGCTAAATGTTTACATGATGTATAAAAATGTGGCTAGGGAAATTCTAGTCTAATCAACAAAACCCAATACATATTCATGTTGTTAATTTTTGAAACATTTTCTTTAAAATAACAGTGAATAATTACCTAGTTACAGATACTGCAGACTGAACTAGTTTAGAATGTATAAATGTTAATCGACAGTAAGAAAAAAGTAGTCGAAAACTACTAACTAAATGAATTAATTATTAAGTAAACTAAATTAAGCTCGAAGGGGAAACGTAAAACGTTGGCGGATCAAATAACTGACGTGATGACCTGGTTAAAACTACCCTGAACGTTATGAGTGTGACTGAAACAAAATAAGTATATTAAGATCGTAGAAAGTAGTAATCTGTAGTCTGTCTTTCTACGGGAAACAGGTATGGAGCCTATGTAACATGATAATAAGTACTACACTATTCGGAGTACTTTTTTTATACTACTTGAGTGGCAAACAAGCATACGGCCCGCCGGATGTTAAGCAGTTACCGCAGCCTATAGACGCTTGCTTCACTTGCGTGTTGCCAACACATTTTTTTACACCAGGACTTTAAGATATGAGTATCCCTGGGATAGGAATACTTTTCTTTCAAAACGCATCCCTAAGGTGCTAAGGCCCTTCGCCTTAGCACCTTAGGGATGCTTCCCAAGTTGGGCTTGCCCGCTAGTACGGTGCCTTACCGACATGTTTATGTAGGTACGTGTTATGGTAGTTTGTTTCTCTCTTTCTCTCTCTCTCAAGAAATTATAAGTTTTTTAACAAAGACATAACTAATAGTAACGCTGTAATAATATATAATAATAATAATGTTTATTTTCTCACCACAATTTAGCAAACATTACAATTTTAAGATATGTAGGAACACCGTAATCAGAGCTATCGTTCCGCTCCATCATCAATAGCAGGTAGGCGTAGGTAATCGGGTAAGGAGAATTAAAATAGCACGTGGCGTACAAAATATAACCTCTATTCGTTAGAACAATAATTAGCTACAATTATTATCTCGACACTGCACCGAACACGTAGCAGATCTTGTCGATGCGATCCGATTGGCGTCTCGATCCGTCATGACCGCCGCCGTCGGTCGCTCGCCACACTAGCGCTCGGTGTTGCGTCAGAGTGAATGACCATCAATTTACAAGTTTGACATAATCACAGTTGTCATTTTGACTTTTGACGTATTTTAATTGCCATTCACTCTAGAATAATCAAATGCGCCGTCACGGCCGGACTGACACTAGCACGTCCTCGTGCGGCCCCTCTCTCCATGGCTAATCAGTTAATCTGCAAAGACATAAAAATAAAACCGCTGGGATCAATTTAATTGCGCTCGTCCTATCCTGACATCGTAAGCATGAATTGTCGGTATCTTAGAATATTTCGAGACTCTTTCTCTTGCGAACACAAGCGTAAAGTGATAATGTTTGACCTCATGCAAACACACAAGCTCAAGCGTCCCTACGACCAGTCATCATCTCATATAATGACGTGGACCGGACAACCTTAAAACCTGACCTGTCATCATCTCATATGATGAAATAGCTAGATCCGTCCATCACAACCTCTTTAACCAGTCATCATCTCATATGACGACATGGTTCGGGTTGTCTATCGGGTCTCCTCTGACCAGTCATCATCTCATATGATGACATGGCTCGTGTATTTTGACGGTGTCTCACAATTCTTAACCCGAAGCACTTTTTAATCTGACTTTATTACTTACAGCTTAGAGTTCTTCCTGCTCTGAAGCAGAGAGAGTTGCAGAACTAGCAGTCAAAGTGTGCGAACTGTCGGTGTCACTATCGTCCTCATTTAAGGGCACCGATTTACTCATTTGACCTTGATCCGCCGTCACGGCCTCCTCCTCCTCGTCACTCTCGATCAATGTAGTAACTACCTCTCTCAAGCCATTAAGACCCCCGGGTACTAAACGCAGATTTTCGTGCGCGTATTTGTATGTTCTGTTAGACCCATCTATGTTTTTTAGTTCGTACCTATCATTTTCTAACACTTTAGTTATTAGAAATGGACCCTTGAATTTTTTGTGCAGTTTGGTCTGGTTACGCTCGTTGTTTTTTATAAAAACATACTCGCCTCTAGAGAAGGGCTTTACTGCGGCTTTACCACGGTTAAATCGTTCTACTTCTAATGACGCCGCTTTTGCAATGTTGTCAGAAGCACTACGTCTTATTGATTCTAAATCCGAGCGCGGTTCGGGTTCCGAAGTCGAACCTAACTTTGCCATACCTAACGACTGAGCTTTTATTCCGAACATAAGTTCCGTAGGTGTAAATCCACTAACCCTAGACCGCGTGCTATTCAGAGCCAATTGAACGTCGGGGAGTTCATCGCGCCAAGTTTTGTTGGGGTCATTTTCAATTATAGTGAGAATGCTTTTTAAGGTACGCATTACCCGTTCCACTTGGCCGTTTGCCCTGCTAGATCCCGTGGCAATGAGATGAAGTTCAATTGTGTGATCATTACAAAACTCCCTAAACTCAGCACCTGTGTAGCATCTACCTTGATCAGCTATGATTCGCTTAGGTGCTCCAAAAAGACAAACCGCTTTTTTTAGGGCTCTAACAGCGCATGTCGAATCTAGAGAACTGGTATACTCAAGTAGAGTGTATTTTGTGAAAGTGTCAATGATGACTGACGAATATTCTTTTCTATCACTTTTCCCACTGAGTTTGCCGGTAACGTCAATGTGTATGGTATGCCATGGAACGGCAACTTTTGGAATAGGGTGAAGCCTCACTTGGGTAGCACCTGACGGACCCTTTGAGGCCTTGCATACAATACAGGAGTCTATGAATTTGCGAACTAGTTTAGACATTTGTGGGAACCAATAGTGTTCGTAAAGTTTATTTAATGTTTTATCAGCGCCAAGGTGTTTGATCTCTGTGTGGACATGGTTAATTAGAGTCCATGTAAGGGAACGTGGTACGACGGGGAGCCAGTAGCTATTTTTGTTGCGCTCAATTTTTCTATAGAGTATTCCTTTTCGGACATCATATGTATGGGCAGTAGCCTCAGGGAGTTCATTGTTATTATGTTTACTGACTAAGTCCTGGATTTCATTGTCTCTTTTTTGCTCGACTATCAACCAGCCCTGATGAAGTTCTATAAATTGAACAGGCTTCATTCTTTTAGAGGTACCGACGTCGTCGTGGTACTTTGTTGGAGATTCAGGTAGTGGGTTTCTAGATAGGAAATCGGCATGTTCCATGCTGCTCCCTTGTTTGTGGACTATATCAAAGTCATAAGCTTGTAAGAAGGCCCACCATCGGTGAACTCGAGGTGTGAGATCAGTTTTAGACTTGGACGCTCTAAGAGAATTGCAGTCTGTGAAGACAGTGAAGCGCTGTCCATATAGATAATGCCTAAAATGCTCTACTGCTCTAACAACCGCTAGCGTTTCCAATTCGTACGAATGATAACGTGACTCAGTATCTGTAGTTCGACGGCTAAAGTAGGATATGACATGGGGTAGATTATTTCGCCTTTGAATTAGTATTGCACCGTAACCGTCTGAACTAGCGTCTGTATGGAGTTCAACTGGGGCTTTGGGATCAAAGATCGTTAAGACTGGTTCTGATGTTAATATCTTAACAATGATCTTGTGGATTTCGCTGTGTGCGTTCGTCCAAGTTATCGGGCCTTTTAATTTTGTTAAAGGATACAGGGGACCTACAAGACGCGTATAATTCGGAATAAAGCGCCTAAAATAAGATGCGAGACCTAAGAATTGGCGAACCTAGCTTGCAGTCCGAGGAGTGGGTGCGTCTGTCAGAGCTTGCACTTTCCTAGGGTTGGGGGTAACTTGTCCTGATTTAACTACATATCCTAGATAATCAACTTTATTTTTCATAAACCTACATTTGCGAATGTTCAGTGAGAAGCCTGCTTCGGATAAGGCTTTTAAGGTAAGATCTAACCGTTCTAATCCGTGTATGACGTCATCTGAATAACAAAGGACATCATCCATATAAGCTAACGCTACAGTATCTTTAAGAGAGCCTAAAGCCTTGTTAATGCATCTCTGATATACTGAAGCTGCATTCCGTAAGCCAAAAGGCATGGCCAGGAACTCATATTGCCCCTCGGGGGTAACAAAAGCGGTACGAGCGATGCTATCGCCCTTCGGATCAATTAAAATCTGATGGTAACCTGACGCCATGTCTAGAGAAGAGAAATAGCATGCACCGTGAAGTCGATCTATCTGCTCATCAATTATTGGTAACGGGTAATGTTCGGGACGGGTGTTTGCATTTAGTTCGCGATAATCTACACACATTCTATCAGAATTGTCTTTCTTTTTGACAAGTAGTATCGGGCTTGCAAATGGCGATGTGCTTTCCCGAATCACCCCTGCCTCTAGGAGTTGTCCTATCTTATCCCTGACTATCTCTTTTTCTGCAGGGGACAATCTATAGGGACGCCGTTGCACGGTTTTATTGGGGTCGATTGGGTCTATTCGCATAAAACCCGTAGTGACGCGGCGAGTTGGTATGCCATCTATGAAAAATTCGCTATATCTTTGCAATAATTCAACAAGAGCTGCTTTGTTTTCCCCTTGTAGATCAGTATCGATACTACCGAAATCGTATTCACTCGATTTTTCTACAATACTAACCTCTTTACGCAAAGAAAATTGTATTTGATCATTACTAATTTCGACGTTGACACGCTTGCCTAAAATATCCCTACCTATAATTACGGGCTCACTAATAGCGGTATCGGGAACGACGTGAAATAATATTTCTAAAGAAATGCCCTGGACGCTGATGGGGCTAAGAATCTGAGTGTCACACTTTACTACATTATTTTGCCCTATACCAGTAAGATATACCAAATCGTTACGAGTAGTACCCGGTAATCTGTTTGCCAAACTACAAGTCACTAATGAACAGGCGGATCCACTATCAAAAAGAAAAGAAACGAGCTCACCGGAGGATGTCGTCAAGGTGCCGGTCGCTGGTCTGCGTTGGCATAAATGGACCTCCTTGACCGCGGCCTGTTCGCCGCCACCCTTGCGATCTGGACACGCCGAAGCCACGTGCCCTTGCTGGCCGCAAACAAAGCAAGTGACCTGACGTGACTGGTTATGTGTTCTTGTAGATTGTTCAGGCGCCCTTGTTGTCGTCTTGATAGTAGGTTCTTCACGTCGTTTGCGACAATCCAAGGCTCTATGACCCGCGAGACCACATCGATGACACGTTCCCAAAAAGCGCGATTCATTGAAACGGGTTTTCTTCGCTTCTGTCTCGTTGATGTCTTGCCCATCGTGCTTCCGCTTTGAAGAAATGCCATTGAGAACCCGAAATAGTTGAGCTCTAGTAGATACATTGCAGTTGTGTAGCTCTCGACGTACAATGCTGTCCTTTTGGCATAACACCGAAGCCACAAACCCAGTTATGACGTCTTCTGACATTTCAGTTCGTGGAATGCGTTCTATTAAGGTCCAAAGGCGCGTCGCGGCGTCACTAGCAGTTTCTTTGGTACCGAGTTGAAATCTTAGTATTTCATCAAAATAATCCTGTGGTAACATTGGTTTTCCAAATTTTGCAACAAGTAATTCTTTTATCTGCGTCCATGTCAGCTGCGTGGTTTGTAACTTGGTTAGACACGTGGCAGCCCTTCCTCGTAAAGCGTGCGTAAGGGCCAATAAAAGTTCTGCACCGTCAAGCTTTCGACTATCCACGACTATTTCTGTTATTCTGCACCAACCTTCTATGTCCGCATCCGTTTCATCTGGATCAAATCGAACTAGTTGAGTTGTCACATTCTTCGCGGCTTGCGGAGATGCAGACGCCTCTAAAAGTCGAGATAGCAAAGCTTCCATGTTGCGTAATAGGTTATGCGACGATGTACCTTCGTTAACGTCGCTATTTTCTCCTAGTGGATGCCCTTCGCATCCCACTTCTGATGTAGGAACACCGTAATCAGAGCTATCGTTCCGCTCCATCATCAATAGCAGGTAGGCGTAGGTAATCGGGTAAGGAGAATTAAAATAGCACGTGGCGTACAAAATATAACCTCTATTCGTTAGAACAATAATTAGCTACAATTATTATCTCGACACTGCACCGAACACGTAGCAGATCTTGTCGATGCGATCCGATTGGCGTCTCGATCCGTCATGACCGCCGCCGTCGGTCGCTCGCCACACTAGCGCTCGGTGTTGCGTCAGAGTGAATGACCATCAATTTACAAGTTTGACATAATCACAGTTGTCATTTTGACTTTTGACGTATTTTAATTGCCATTCACTCTAGAATAATCAAATGCGCCGTCAGATATATACTCATCATCAATGTTATTGTGGGATACTGGTGCCTAAGATTGGCTCAAGGCCTGTGTTTCAGGACATGTTTATATAGGTACTGTACAGGTTTATTGGTGGTCTCTAGCTGGCCGCATACCAATAGTGAAACCTCTGACGTGTTATAAAAATAAATCATAATTATATTTGAATTCAGAGTTTAGAAAAAAGGAATGTAAAACAAGTTATATAGTTATCCAGTTGTGTTTAATTGTATATGAAGACAAGAACCCGTCGTCCGGACTCGTACCTGCTTTTCCCATCTGTAGACTACGCCCATAGTACGTGCTGGAGTGGAGGAGAGTTTGCTGACGACGGCGGGGGATTTATAGTACCTACGTGTTACGTGCTATTTATATATCTATATGTAGGTTCGATAATAACTCAGATGAACTAAAGTAATAAGTAATTAAGAAAACATAAAACTAAAGTAATAAAAGTGGTATCGCAAGGCTCATACATATAATATAAGATCGATATTGACTAGAAGAACTAAAGCAATATGTACTTGTAAAGAGAAAATACATCTGAAGTAATAATACTAAAATTACTTTCAATTAATGTAGTAATAAATTAATTAATGGTAACGCAATGCTGATATTAATCCAGATGCAACTAAAGTAATAATAAAAAATAGCAGATTGGCTAATGAACTAAATGATAAGTTACAGGTAACAATGTAGTATAAGGTATGCTTGTTTGCCACCTTGGCAGTATAAAAAACAAGGTATAGTTAGGTAGACAACGTGAAGTAATAATTATAATAGTATCGATAAAAATAGTTTATCCAATTAAAATTTTATTCCCACTGAAATTTGTATTGGATAAACTTAAGTATAATATCTACTAATATATGTGTATATCTTTAAATTTTCAAATAGTTCATACTTATATATGAACGATTTTGAAAAAAAAAACTTAACATAAACTACCATACATCTAGGTAAATGACCATTTAATCTTTGTAATCCCATTTTCTTCTTATTTTTCTAATTTGATTTTATTTTTCCAATTATGGTCAGCTAAAAGAGCGAAGAATGAGCGGTGTGGTAGCGATGATTAATTCTTAGTTAAACAAAATATATAGATATAAAGGCACGTTCATGTTCTGTTTGCGACTCAGATCAGGTGCGGCGACAGTTGCCCCTTCTGATGGCCATCTTAGGCGGACGGGCGACATCCAACGACGAAGACGGTACTCTAATGCCTCCGCCGTCGTCAGCAGCCACTCCTCTTCTTTAGCACGTACTAGGGGTGACGTATGCTCAGGTATGGAACTGGTACAATGCCGGACGAGGGGTTCTTTATCTTCATCGATAAGTAAATACAACTCGATAAATATATAACTTGTTTATTATACTTTTGCCTACTTATAATTATTTACATCCAATTGCGTCTTTACTTCATCGAAGCCCGAACCTGACTCCACATGACAACCCTCCAGTCATTCTCCCTTGTCAATCTTTTAATTCAAATTTAATTATGATTTACTTTTATAAAACGTCAGAAGTTTCACTATTGGTATACGGCCAGCTACCACCACCAATAAACCTCTACAGTACCTACGGCATTAGGTTGACAAATAGAAATAGACGCGTTCTTCTGTTCGCGGTTCAAAAAAGGAGCCGCAACAGGCTACACGGGCCAGATAAGGTGGGCTCGTGGCACAGCCACGTGTTTACCAATGGCATCAGGCTGCAGTGGCCAGCTGCCGTTGGCAGGGTCGTCCCACACTGACTCTGACATACCGCTGCAGGCCACGAAGCGAAACCCTCAGTCCCGCTGCAGCACTGAATGCCTACTAACATTAAGTAGGATACTATTTAATTATAACTATTATATATAAGTTTATAGGTTCAGCACTAAATTAATAAAACGAGACACTCGCCACAGATTCTAAGGGTGGATCTCCACCAGCCTCGATCAGTAGTACTTTGAGCTCTCTGTTCTCTGATATTCTTTTGGCGACCACAGAACCTGGTGTAAATTAAATGTATGAAAATCTGGCTGTCAGATTGAAAATCAATATTCCGTATTGAGCGAAAACCGAGACTTTTTGACGTTTAGCAGTCGTGTGTGCCGTCCGCGAACAATCACAATTGTCAATTTGCGATCGCTGTTTCTTAGAATCAGCCGGTCGTATGTCAACTAATTGATTGTTGAGATGAAAAAGAAAATATTTTGGAATTTTAAGACGAAGTTATTCTTTCTGCGTGTGTAGAAATGTAATTAAGTAGATATATTATATGAAAAAAGTTCTTCCTCAACTGGTTTTATTCACTCTGCGTTTCCTGTCCAATTTATTCTACTTTGGAATGCCCTTCGTCTCGAAATCAGGATGTCCACCAACCACCACGTGTTTAAAGTTAAGGTTCGCGAATTATTGTTATCTCAATAGACTGGCAGACTTATTCTAACAACACTTATTAATATATATATTGTTATAGTACATATTATTTAGTTTATGTATTGAATACCTTTTTATAAATATATATTAAAAAAGTATTAATGTATTGATTGTCTGAGGCTTTAAGTAATATCTGATTCCCCCGGACTTGTTGTTTGTCCCTGCATCACCCTAAGGTTGACTGGTAGATAATGCCCCAGGCATTAAGTCGGCCTATATTAATTTTGTGTAGGAAGTTAAATAAATAAAAAAAGGGTGACATTTATTTTAGTAAGTAGTTGATTATATATTATCTTTGGCTTTATAATTTTATAATCCTAATTTATCTGTTGTAGACTGCGATTGGCTGATAATAATGATGATTTGTCGTATAATTGTTGAGATTAAGAAAAAGTATGGTTCGTTTGCGAAATTTTAAAGTAAAACCATGATAGAATAGTGTTGATGACGTAATTTTAAATAATAACTCAAAGTACCTAGTTTCCATGGAACTGAAAACAGCTAAAATATTAGATTTAGAAAATAAATAAAGCAATTTTACTGAATATAATGTTTATTGGCCGTCATCAATAACCTCACATTAAATAATATTATAGTTGTAAAGTGGATCAAATATCATATTTTATTTTTTCTTATAGATCTAATTCGTCTCTGTCTTCTTTGATTAAATCCGCGGCTTTTTCTCCAATCATTATAGTAGGACCCAGAGTTCCACCAGCAGTTGGATTAGGCATAACACTGGCGTCAACTACTCTCAGCCGTTTGACTCCATACACTCTCAAACGCGAATCCACTACGGTTCCCATAGGACATGTGCTACTATACTGATGTTGAGACGATAACATGTACTGAACATAGCATTTCCAGTACTCCAAGTTATTCTTATCCATTTTACCACATTGAGGTAACTTTGGGTCTTTTAATTTTCCTCCAAGTTTTTTGAATGTTTTAGTCTCCTCAATCTTAATAAAATCTTGCACAATTCTTGCATGGTCTTCTAAATCTTCTTCGACAGAATAATAATTAGTGTAAATTAGTGGATCATCTACGTTTCTATTACTTTTTAAAAGGATCCTGCCTCGTGATTTGAACTTTTGTTTGTTAAGTATAGTGTACATCATCTGAGAGTTAGTACTGGTTCGTAAAATGTTATCACAAATATAATCATTAAAATTGTAAGTAAAGGTGCAATATTGCATGAGAAGCTGAGGAAAATTTACATAGTTAGCTGCTTGGTAGTCAGGGTAGTCGCTAGATTTGTTCAAAGCTACGTAGCCAACAATAGCTGCAGCTGGAAATACACGTGGATTAAAAGGTCTGAATGGTACTACTAAATTAGTCATATTGTATATCAAGGTTACTCCCAAATGGTTTTGAAGACCTTCACCAACTGGAAGGTCAGAGATTGTTTGAATTTTATTTTCACATAAATGCTTTCTTGGACCAATCCCTGAGATCATAAGTAGTTTAGGTGTATTAACTACACCAGCAGATATAATTACTTCTTTCTTAGCCTCAATGACTATAAATCTATCGGTACATGAGCTTGCTACTACACCGACTGCATTATTGTTAGTATCAAAAACTATCCTCCTAACTAACGTACTTTTTAATATGTGTAGATTTGGATTATTCAGCTTCGGGAGTAGGTAAGCGCGGGCAGTGTTTTGCCGCGTGTTATTACTTATAGTGTAAATAGCATTCGCGTATCCAATAGAACGATTTCCATTGAAACTAGGAACAATATCATTCCCTGCCTCTTGAAAAGCTTTGAAGTAAGGATCTGTGTTGATGGTACTGACACCGCTAAATACATTTAATCCAATATTACCATCTTCTCCAAAGTATTCACCATCAGTTGCTCTGAGTGTTGGATTTTCAAGCCGTTGGCTCTTTTTTAAGTACGGTAAAACATTGTCCCAGTTCCAGATTGAATCATTAACAATTTTCGCCCAATTATTGTAATCGTGTTTGCTTCCTGAGGTATACTGTTCGAAGCTCACGGAACTAGTGCCACCAAGAACTTTACCCAGCGACAGATCGTCATCACTTGGTTTAGTTGACTCCTGAAATACTCCAGGATCTTGTATTTTGTATTTCCATGCCTGGTCACTCGACTTCAAATAACGAAATAAGGACAGGAGCTAAAAAAATAAACAGACTATAATAAAGTAGTGTTAATTGGCTCTCTGAAAACAAGAAACACAATATGTGGACACGTGCTAATGACTTGAAGACACGTTTATAAAAATAGTTCTTCAATAATCGTAAAATAAAAAATAAATGTTATATGATAAAGTTTACAAGCATTCCCCTCCTCGGTCCACAGGATGCATGAATAAATTAACCAAGAAAATTGAAAAAAAAAACTACTGTTTTTTTATATTACTAAGAAGGCAAACAAGTATACAGCCCGCCTGAAGATGTGCAGTAACCGAAGCATATGGAAGCTTGCAACACCAGCGTGTTGTCGACCTTGTAATTCAGAAGTGTCGTGGAAGACTAATGCCGTAATCGTATGGATAATGGCTTGTCCAAGTACTGTCTTGCCGACCAACCAATTTTTTTCGTAAACAGTGAAAAACAGAGAATTTATATATAGTAGAGAGGCCAATGCATTAAAAAAAAGTTTTCGTAGGACTGAAAAGGTTTATAGCGACAAGTAGTATCGTTGGAATCGGCATGGTCTGCTGATACTCAAACTGATTGTTGTCGCTTTCTAAAGTGGTGGAGGGGGTAGCTATGACGTCATTTGTGACGTCACTCCTGGTTTTAGATTTTGTCGATTATTGCGGTAACTATTCATCCGATTTAAACAATATGGGTATCAAATGACAGGTAATTAAATTCCTAACAAAACATGCAAAGCAACTTTTATTGTAGGTATTATATTTTTAAAGATATTTTATAAAAATCGGCAAAAATGCCGTTTTTTTCTGAACATAAAATGTTTGGTGCGCAATAAACCTAATTAATATAAATATTAGACCAACACTTGCTCAGTAAAAAAAATAGCTATATTATCGAAGTATACAATAAACTTTGAATTTTGTAAATTGCTGTAAAAACAACAAAATTATGACGAAATTAAACGCCGCCATGCCCAGCGCAAAGACGCAAGCCGGCGCGAGTTGTTTCAGCGTCAGACGCTTACAAGCGATGATTCTGATGATACGTACTTACGTACATTTGCCAAATCATTGCCTATGTGAATGTAAATTTCAGTAAGTCATGGATTTATGTATTGAAAATTAGTTGATTTTATTTTATGTATTAAAAATCAACACAGGTACATAGGCAAACTTAATGTCAATAACATTTTCTACCAGTCAATCTTAGATTGTGCAAAGATAATAATAAAATCCATGCAAGTGTTGTAAAAAGAGCTTATAGCAAAAATGCTAAAAATATGTATTTAAATCATTTAGGTACGTACTAACATATTTAACGCATATAGACCGAAAACGCTCATTGAGCGACAAAAATAATTGTGTGTTCATTTACGCTCTAACTCTGTCGTGAAAAGGTTGCATCGACTATAAGACATTATAGGTTTTCTATGTTGCCATATCGCGTTGTGGTCATATACAATAATAATATTCAAGATAATATACCTATGAACTTCGCTATGTGGTCTTTCTGTGTTTGCCACTATACGTCATGAGTGTTTTAATTAAACCAATAACACGAATGTCGCGATGTGAATGTTTTTCAGTTACCGCAACCAATTGTGATCTGTTGTGTTTTTACTTATTGAGCCTTTTCGGTCCTTTAGCGAAACATTTATTTTATTACAAACTTAACAACTATCATTTGTACATAACATACTAGCTTCGGGGTGCCGGCGTGTCAGAATACCACCATTCCTAATCATCTCGAGGGTTTCACAAAAAGGGAAGGAACATGATGCTCTATAGGTATGGGGGGCAGCAGCGCCATCTTCAACTATATTACCTATCTAAGATTAAAATGCGGTCATCAATCTACATTTCAGACATGGTTATTATTCGCAAAACCCCGTTAACGACAGACACAACACTACCACGGCCTCTAGTCACCGATAGCCCCGCTAATTCTAGCAACGGTAGTGATCAAGGGTACGGCAGGGCAGGGAATATTAAAAATCCTCGACAGAGGACCGGCTACCATCCCCAACAAGGACTGGCCCTAGTGATATACAATGCACGCACGTTGTGATCTGAAAAAAAAGATGAGTTGGGAGAAAAACTAGATTAAAATATAGTTGGACTATCTGAAGTCCTTGAGCAGGACTCGATACTACTTGAATCTTGTTCTACTACCGGGAGGACAACTGTCCCTTGGTGTAATCGAGTTTATCGTCCACAAGTCCATCATAAACAACTCCTTACCATCAGGCGGGATCCGTATGCTCTTTAGATAAGCAAGTAACGCCAAAACCATCGAAAATGTGTCGACTAGGGTAGCGTATCTTGTGCTTAAACACCAACAGGTATTCACTGAATTCACGATGACGAATTCACGAATATATTGGCTAATATAACTATACAATACAATTTTATTATATGAATAGTTATTAAAATGAAAGTAACTTAACCTTAACTACCGCGAATTATTAATTATTTATTCACAAATTTATATGTAGGAGACAAAGATTAGCAGACTTTATGGAAAATTTTTAAATTTAATGAAAAGCCTTTATTTCATGAATTCGAAGCCACAAGCGACTTTATCCTGTCATTGAACAAGCAAATATTATGGTGATGTAGGTATCTGTTATCAATGGGGTAAGAGGCACACTAAATATTAACTAGACCTTAAAAAAGTCGGTTGATGAAGTCTAGGTACCTACGTGTTGTAAATGTTCAGCTTTGGTAAGTCCACAATCACTTTTAATGCCTAGAAAACCATATATAAATGACGGGTTTTCGGGACAATCCCACCCACATGCCCACCTCCTGACTCCTGTGAGCCAGGATAAACAGCGGAGTAACCAACTGATTCACCGAGTTTCGACACTCGTGCATCACGTGGACAACTAAACCTACTGTCTTGGACCCCGCAACGAATTTAATCAGAAGTAAATAGGAGGAGTTAGAAAGAAAAGTTTCCACTTCCCTCCACGGAGGACCTTAAACTACGGGACCTATGGGAGCTAAGTTTGATTGCTATAATATGTATGGCAGAAACGTTTAAATGCACGGAAATTCCCTCCAGATGAGACTAAATCCCCATAGTAGGCCACTCCAGACGATACATGTAAGCTGTTCAACATAATAGTACGATCATTGTGCCAAAGACTACACTCCCAGAGTAGGTATGTGATGAGCAGACTGCTCCTGATCGGAGCCAGGTGTTGAGCATTGACAGTTCGGCGAATCAACTAGCTTAAATGAGTTTAACTTGCTCCGAAAGTTACCATGACCCGTAAGAAACTGAGTGACACTGTGGATCAATCTCCTCAACCTTCAAATGATGGGTTGGCAGTTTAAGTGGTTGTAGTAAAAGCTTTTAGAATAAATATCTTAGCTCAAACTCTCAATTTATGAAGGTTTAGCTCAAAATGAGAGCCCCGTATTTCAAGTCTTTCAGAAGCTTTTTAATTCCGTAATCGTTGAATGAACCTAGTCTAAAGTATGGAAGATATGGATAAAAGGAATAGAGCATCATACTAGTGAGCAAGCCCAACTAGGGAAGGACCTATACCTAACAGAAGACCATAACTAAATGACTACACACAGCGGTGTCGGTGTGTTCCTATCGTTTCGTCTACTATACTATCGTTTTAACGAACGTCTTCCTATGCCAGGGAAATTGCATTATGAAACCCTGCTTAATTTTGGGTCAGCAACACGCTAGTGATACCTTTCGCATTGCAAGGGCCCTTAAGCTACGATAACTGCTTACCTTACGCTTGTTTGCCACCGTAGTTGTATAAAAAAATGGACCAGAAGAGTGGTGGTTCTTTTATTTAAAAACCACACCGTAATAAAAATCTAGACCCATTTCGCTTCTTAACCATATCTACAAATTGTTCTCCCAGGGTTATCGTGATTTGTCAGTAATTCAGATTTTTAATAAAAAAAAAAAATCAACTAACTTCACTGCATAAATCCATGAATTATTGAAATTTACATTAACACATGGCAATGATTAGACAAATGCATGTACGTACATAAATCATCGCTTGTAAGCGACTGACGCTGAAACAACGCGCCGGCACGCGTCTTTGAGCCTGGCATGGCGGCGTTTAATTTCGTCATAATTTTGTTGTTTTTACAGCAATTTACAAAATTCAAAGTTTTTTGTACACTACGATAATGTAGCAAATTTTTTACTGCCCAAGTGTTGGTCTAATATTTATATTGATGAGGTATATTGCGCACCAAACATTTCGTGTTCGGAAAAAAAACGGCAAAAAAGTTACATTTTTTAAAATATCTTTAAAAATATAATACCTACAATAAAAGTTGCTTTGCATGTTTTGTTAGAAATTTAATTACCTGTCAATTGATACCCATATTGTTTAAATCGGATGAATAGTTACCGCAATAATCGACAAAATCTAAAACGAGGAGTGACGTCACAAATGACGTCATAGCTACCCCCTCCACCACTTTAGAAAGCGACAACAACCAGTTTGAGTATCAGCAGACCATGCCGATTCCAACGATACCACTTGTCGTTATAAACCTTTTCAGTCCTACGAAAATCGTAAATAAGCGACTTTTTTACAATTGGCCTCTCTACTAATAATTTCTACAGCTACACCACTTATAATATAACTAGCTGTCGAATGCGGCTCCGCCCGCGTAGACGTCGGTTATCGTTACTGTTCCAAATGTCATCCAGATTTGTTCAGTAGTCTTTACGTGAAAGAGTACCAGACATACATACAGTTTATTATTAGTAAGATTTCCATAGAAGCTTCCAGTGCTGTAGCACACGCTCGTCCACTTGCTATGGATGAATGAAAATCAGGTCTAGGACTTTAGGCGCTTTACCTTATAGACTTACATCAGATTCTAATTGAGGATTATCACCAGCTTCTATGAGCAGTACTGTTATGTTGTTGTCTTCTACTAGCCTATTTGCAAGTACACATCCTGCGGTTCCTGCACCTACTATTATGTAGTCATAAGACTGCCAATCTGGAATTAAGACATAAAGCCGGTTTTACCAACGCCAATACGTTATTACTGTTAAGAACAAGAGGACCAGATAGTGTTATTATTTTTAAGTTTTCGGACGTGGATAATTCTTTAACATGGTTTTCAACTATCCAATAGGTAAAGAGGTTTTAAGAGAGGTAGGGCACCTTACTAGTAGCAAGCCTAACTGGGAAAGGACCTCCACTTTACAGAAGACCACAGCCAAATAACTACACACAGCGGTGTAGTTGTGGTTCTTTGTGTGAGTATAGGTTTCCAGCGCTGATTTAGGGATGTGTTTTGACATAAACGTATTCCTATCCCAGGGAGTGATACCTCTGGTATTGCAAGTGTTCATAGGCTACGGTAACTGCTTAACATCAGGCGGGTCGAATGCTTGTTTGCCACCCAAGTAGTATAAAAAAAACGTAGTGGATAATCAGTGAGGAGAAATCTTTGATTTCCAAAAGACTTACCAGTAACGCAGATCTGTTCAGGATATTGGCTGGTGGTGAGTTGGAGAGCCGTGAGGACCTTTAACGCTCCTTGAATTGCTGCGACACTTTGTTGCGCATTAGTCGCGTTGATAAGCATGGTGACAAAATGGATTTAAAACATTTATTGTTACGTTGACGATTTTTTTTATTTGAATACAGCCGTTTATTTTGGCGACGAAATAATTCTCAGTTGACTGTTGAAACGCAATGCCTGTGCGTCAGTGTTACTTTTTTATTGATTGTATTTTATTTAGTTTATTGTCCTAAATGCGAATAATTAATTATTTAATGATAGCGTATACGGAAATGATAATATTGATAGTAAAGAACCAATTAAAAAGCTGCAATGTTTGCTTTTAGTAGTCCTTGTGCCTTTTGCAGGCTATTTTAATATTTCACGTGTGTTTAATTGAGATCACGATATGTCATCTCGAATGATTCCGACATTATTATTTATTTCTCATTTAATAAGGCACAGATTCCATCTTATGATAAAAAAATGTAAAAAGATATTCCTTTCCTATTATTTTGTATCAATTAATGTCTTATAATTCTAAACATGATTTATTAAGTATCTACAAACTCCGTCTGGGCACTTACTGTAATAAAAGTATTGCTAGACCCCGTTTACATGTTTTGTACACATGTAAACATTGGGAACGCCATTTTGACGCCATTTTGTTATCGTAACATTTTATTTCTTTAAATTGTCAAATACTAGATTTAAGTAAGTAATTGAGAATATTAATGTACCTTAATTATGTTACTGATAATTATTTAAAAACTAACGAATGTGTTTTACACTGAGTAACTCGTTACAAAATTATCAACATTTAAATGATTTTCCAAAAAGTAAACGCGTGGCGCACATTTCCGGGTGCCAATGGACAGAGTTGTCGGGAGGGAAATCTTACTATAAAAGCGCATGCATTGCCCTAGATCAGCAGTCTCTCTTCGGACTGACTCATAAGAGCTCCTGGTCCCGACAAAACTGTCGGTTTACTTGGTACAGCTTGGCTGTATATTCTGCATAGCTGTATTGCTGCGGTTCCCGCCGATACACTTTGCACTTAACTGGGACTCTGTGCTACTGTACGAACTGTGACCAATTTACTTGGTCTGTTTGAATACATAATGGGCGGCTCCGCCACTATACGAACTGTGACTCCCAGAGTCTGTTCGATATTAATTGGATGGCTACACGCCATTATACGAATTGTGACTCCCAAAGTCTGTTCGATATTAATTGGATGGCTACACGCCATTATACGAACTGTGACTCCCAGAGTCTGTTCGGTATTCATTGGATGGTTACAAACACGCCATTATACGAACTGTGACTCCCAGAGTCTGTTCGATATTAATTAGATGGCTACACGCCATTATACGAACTGTGACTCCCCAGAGTCTGTTCGATATTAATTGGATGGCTATACGCCATTATACGAGCTGATGACTCTCAGAGTCTGTTCGATATTAATTGGATGGCTATACGCCATTATACGAGCTGATGACTCTCAGAGTCTGTTCGATTTATTATTGGATAAACAGTTTCGCGCCATTTTGCGAGTTGTGGTGACTTTGCACTACGAGATTGTTTGATTTATGAAAATCATACCTTAGTTTGTTATTACTTATTTAGCCTTATATCAATTGCACTTATTGTAATTTTTTGTCTTTAATTGTTATTATTGTTTTCTTATGATTTTAATTATTTCTTGTAATAAAACTTTATTAGATTTCATCGTATCTTGATTATATTTTTAAAATGGATACTTCTAACTCTGACGATACACCCCTTGGCACTCCTGATCCTACATATATAATAATAATACTAGGTATAGTTCAATTGGGAGTACACTGTGACCTGAAATACAGATTCTGCTTAACTCAGGCGCAGTAGGTAGCTCAAATTGTTTATAATATGGTGTGTAACCAACAATTGTAATGTCATCGAATCATACAATTATAAATTATATTATTATCGACTAGCTTCCGCCCGCGGCTTCGCTCGCGCGTACATTCCCTCGGGAACAGATTTTTTTCCCGGATAATAAGTAGCCTATGTGTTATTCCAGACTATAATCTATCTCTATGCTAAATTTAATCCAGATCGATTATGTAGTTTTGGCGTGAAAGAGTAACAAACATCCATACATTTCTACAAAGTTTCGCGTTTATAATATTAGTAGGCAGTAGAATTAATATGTATGCACATACATATGTTTAAAAAAAAACTAAATAATAGCAACCCATATATGTCCCACTGCTGGGCACGGGTCTCCTTTCCTCTATCAAAAGAGAGAGATGGTTTAGGCCTTAATTCACACACGCTGGCCTAATAATAATATTCTCTTTGTTTCTCTCTTAAAGGAACAATGTTATTAAAAGTACAATAGGTATAAGATTACATTCAGAAAACATGGTTTGGACCTTTCAGAGAACTGGAGTCTGAACTAGGTTCGAAACCTGTGTGACAGATCTAATGCGGGTTGGTGAATCAGACATGTCTTTAGAATTTCTTCTAAGACAGGGGGTTTCCTCACGATGTTTTCCTTCACCGTTTGCAGATGGCGAATCATTTGATTAGTACATATAAACTCCACAAAATGAAATTTACATTGGTACTGCCACCCAGGATCGAACTCACACCTCTTGCGTGCAAGTCAGTTACTTTCCCACTCGGCCACCACCGCTTATAAAAAAAATATATTATTATATATTAATTTGACATATGAACGGATCCCTCTCCACGTCAGCCTGACTCGCACTTAACCAGTTATTTCAAGAGCTGTTAAGGTCCAAACTTAGTAACAAATATTATACCAGTAGTGTGTTAATGATGCACTACAACTTTATTACCGGATACATTCTGGAAATCGTTGATAGGCTGTTTAAAAGGTACATAAAAATAGGAACCATTATTTGCGTAATGTGCACATTACTGTTCATTTACGTCAGTCGAATTGTTGTTTAAATAATAATAGTAGGTTTATGTTTAATGTTTAAATTAAGTAACAAATAAAATTACTAAGTCGAATAACCGCGTATAACGTATTTACTTTTGTCATTTTATAAGTCACAAACTTTCTCTTATAACTTATATTGCCAGCCAAATGGTTGTATTTGAAAATGTGAAAAAATGCACGGTAGTAGCATTATAACAAAATTAAAAGCAAAACTATCACAGCTAAGTAAGCTTCACAAGTTTACGAATAATAGCCGATTGACTTATAAAATGGTATTAGATAAGTTAAGGGCCCCTTTTCCCGAAAGTTTAGGCATTTTACGCACGGAGACGGCTTGCGCCCGCGTCGCACAGGAGCCGTTGCGATATGAACTCCGGTGACCTATGGCGGCGGGCGAGCACGCCACAGTATAAATAATCAGTAGTTCAAATATTATTGGCGTGCTGGTGATAAGAGGTAGTTTGCAACAAAAACGTATAGCTTGATGTATGTCCACTGCACTATTGACTGTAAACACTAATATACTTATATTGTTATGAATGTATTGACAAAGCAGGCGATGATCTAATATATAAAATTCTCGTGTCACAGTGTTTGTAACAAACAAAACTCCTCGGGAACGGCTTGACCGATTCTTATGAAATTTTGTATGTATATTCAGTAGGTCTCGGGAATAGGAGGTCAACTATTTTTTTTTTGGTAGTAGGTAGGTAGGTGGTAGGTAGGTAGGTTTATACCTAAATTGATTTATGGCGTATTAGCATCTATGAGAGTGTGAGGTAGCTATTTTTATTTTACCTAATATGCAAATTTAATAAGCATTTTTTTTGTTCTACCACCTTATGATAAGCAAGCATACGGCCCCCTTGATGATAAGCAGTTACCGTAGCCCATGGGCGCTTGCAATACCAAAGGTATCACTTGCGTGTTCCCGACCCATTTTTTTAACACCAGGGCTTTATGATGGAGTATCCCTGGGATAGGAAACGTTTCTTCCAAAACGCATTCCTAAATGAGCCCTGGAGTACTTATACTACTCACACACAAGACCACAACTACACCGATGTGTGTAGTAATTTAAGTAAAGATTCGGGCTCTTCTCGCTGATAAATCGCCGGAATTAGTACGTCTAACACTTTCATAACAATTTTGTTTATATTTATAAATTTTATTTATGTAAGTAGGTACTTATATTTATTTTATATATTATATATACCACAGCATAATATATATTCATTATATATTTTTTTAGATATTGTTGAATCTATATCCTTACTATCTTAAATTTGTCTTATCCAATTTTTTTTTGTTTTTGAGTGCACCTACTACCTATGTTCATCTCTGTATCACCCAAGGTCGACTGGTAGAGAATACCTTGTGTGCGATTGTGCATAAAGTTTTAAATAAATAAATAATTTGGCTGTGGTCTATTAATATTATGATCATTTTTGTTTTTTGTACTTACCTAGCCTACAAAAAAATAGCCCACAAAAAAGTAGTACCTACTACTTTTTTGTAGGCTAGGTACCATGTTATGGCATTAGTTTCCACCCACGGCTTCACCCGCACCACAGATTACTAAATAGTTACTACGTAACAGATACATCACTCCCATACAAAAGCGAAAATACCTACGCCATAATAGCCTACAAAATCTTAATAATAGTACCTGCTGTTCGCAGCGAAAAGAAATGTACCATAAGTACGCGCACAAAGAGTCGAGATTGTGTTGCCCGCCGTGCGACTCACGTGCAAGCTCATCATTTACGTAGTAACTATTTAGTAATCTGTGATCGCACGAATGCGGTAGGGTTGTCTTTCTAACTTTCTCGTAAATTTTTAAGGAAGAGTACCTACACACAAGAAGCATTTTAAAATTACTAGGTACTACTAACTGAAGCCAGCTAAAATGCGTCCCTACTTTCAAATAACGTAACGTACCTTTCTTCATCTTTCGGCAATGAAAAAAAGTATTTTTTTTATTTTTCTTTTACCTATGACATCCAACGACTTCACAATAATCAACTATCGTGTCGTTAGTCAAAACTTAATATACGTAGTGTACGTAAATATCGGAATAATGCGTTTTGAGCGGGAAACGTGTTGTGCGCGCTTTGTGTCGCGTGCGGCAGCCCACTGGCGATCGGCTCGGTTACGACACAGTAAACAAACAGTAGGTTATCTAAGGCCGCCCGCCGAGTTATTAGCCTACTCTTGCGTTGATACCCAGGGTTGTCACTTTTACTTTTAGTTTAGTTATATTTTCGAACAAGCGTGCTGCTTGTTCGAAAATATAACTAAACTTGATCTAAATTTATAAAATAAAAAGCATATTATGATTGAATATTTTACCAATTTATAAATTTAGTAAAAATAAAAAGCTTTTATTCACATAACATTTATTATACTAAGTTACAAATTTGATACCGAGAAAATTTTTCTCCTGTTTCTGCACGTCCGGAACGCTTTATTATTATTTGTTAATGTAAAGTAAATTCTCATTCTTATGTAAAGTTTTTGTAAAAAGCTTTTGGGAAAGCATGGACAGGGCATCTTAAATTCTACATCATTCAGTTGATAGTAAATTGACCGGCCAATTTTAATGTTGACGTGGTCCTTTTCGAACGCTTTGCGAAACACCTGCTCCATCCTGTAATATATGAATAGATAGTGGGTAGTTGTTAATACTTTCATATGTTTGTATCCAACGTGTCGACCGCAGTCTGCGATATACCTGTACCAAGACTATTCTCGAATACATTACAGTGGCGACGAAAAAGAATTAAATACCAAGTGCGCGTGTTAATTGTTATTGTTACTATATAATATTAACGATATTATATTATAAAAGTAAACATGTCGATCGGAAAGATCGCGGAGTTCAAAGTCCACAATGACGACTGGCGGTTATACGTGGAGCGTTTGGAGCAGTATTTTATAGTAAATAAAATAAATACGGAACTTCAAGTGCCTACATTAATAACAGTGATGGGTGCAGAGAGTTATGAGCTATTGGTGAATTTATGCACTCCGGTCAAGCCGAAAAATAAAACTTTTATTGAAATAACGGACATCATGGAAAAACATTTGCAGCCCAAGCCGAGTGAGTTAGCTGAGCGATATAAGTTTAGACATAGAAAACAAAAGGACGGTGAAACTATATCAGAATATACAGCGGTATTAAAAAAAATGTCTATAACTTGTGGATTTGGGACTTGGCTCGAGGAAAGTTTGAGGGATCAGCTGGTCTGTGGTATATCGAGCGAAACTATACGACAACGGTTGTTCGCAGAGAGCAAGTTGGAGTTCGGCAAAGCGTATACGTTGGCAGTGAGTTTAGAGGCAGCGGAGAAAGACGCAGCGGAAGTTGTACAAGGATACAGAAAGTCACTGGGTTCGAGTTCGACGGAGGTCGATTGTCAGGCGGTAGCAGTCGACGCGCGGCGTAGCTTAGTAACGGCGGAGCGGAGCGGGGCTCCAGGAGGGCGAGGCCGGCGTGCGGCTTACCGACCATCACCAGCGTCGACGACGGCAGTGGAGCGGGTGCAGCGACAGCTACAGTGCCGTGTGTGCGGAGCGCGCCATGAGACGAGTGGCTGCAAGTATGCGCAGTATGTCTGCCGGGTGTGTAATCGGCCGGGACATTTGCGGCGCATGTGCCCCAATGTAGCGGCACAGCACCATGTGGACGTGGACCATGTGTATAGTGATAGTGACACGGGAAGCGAAGAGGTAATTTTTATTGACATTTGTTTATTATCAGCGTCGATGTGTAAGCCTATATATATCACATTAAATGTAAATAGTAAAAATTTAAATATGGAATGTGATACCGGCAGTGCCGTGTCATGCATAAGTTGGGAGTGTTATAATAAACTATTTAGTGATTTATGTATAATGCCCAGCCCGTTAACGTTTCGTTATTATACAGGCGAGTCAATAAAACCAATAGGGGTGTTACGGCCATTGGTAAAATATAAAAATGTAACAAAAATATTAGAATTATTTGTTGTGCGAAACGGTAAAACGGTACTTTTAGGCAGGCAGTGGATGTCTGAGTTAAAAATACAGTTGCCTGTTGTAAATTACGATTGCAATAATGTGTCATTGTATTGTAAAGATGACGTATTCAATCAGGACGTTTTTAGTTCCAGATATTGTGAGGTGTTTGAAGAAGGTTTGGGGCGATTCACGGGTGGTTCAGTGAGCATTCACGTGCGGGACGGAGCGCGGCCGGTGTTCATGCGTGCTCGACCTCTGGCCTACGCGCTGCGCGAGCCGGTTGAGCAGGCGCTCGAGCAGTTGGTGCGCGATGGCGTCCTCTCGCCCGTCGACCGCTCGGACTGGGCTACACCCATCGTCCCGGTCGTTAAAAAGGATGGTAACATCAGAATTTGTGCAGATTATAAATTAACGTTGAACAAAGTAGTTGAGATTGACCGTTATCCTTTGCCTAGAGTTGAAGAGCTGCTATTACGTTTAAAGGGGGGTGAACGGTTCAGTAAAATAGATTTGTCGCAGGCGTACGCCCAATTTGAACTGGACGATACAAAAAAATACACCGTTATTAATACGCATAAAGGGTTATTTATGTATAATAGGCTAGTATACGGACTATCGTCGAGTCCAGGGGTATTTCAGAGGCATCTTGAACAATTGTTTGCTGATATGTCTCATGTAGGGGTGTTCCTGGATGATATTATAATAACAGGACGCACCACTCGGGAACACATAAGTAATTTATGTAAAGTATTTGATTGTTTAAAAAAATATGGATTGCGCGTAAAAAAGGAAAAGTGTGTATTCTTCGCCAAGTCGGTTAATTATTTAGGCCATACGATTAGTAAGGAAGGGGTTCATACATGTCCAGAGAAGGTGAAAGCTATTGTCGAGACACCGGAACCTACCAATGTTTCCGAGTTGCGGGCATTTATAGGTATGATAATGTATTATGGAAAATTTGTAAAAAACATAAGTACAATACTCGCTCCTTTCTACAATTTACTTAAGGCGGGAGTTAAGTACCATTGGGATAAGACATGTCAGGAAGCATTTAGTAAGGTCAAGCAGCTATTAGTAAGTAGCGAAATATTGATGCACTATACACCAGAATTACCTATAATATTGACAACAGACGCGAGTAGCGTAGGGATCGGCGCAGTGATTTCACACACGACACGGGGTGGCGAGCGGCCGGTGGCATATGCGTCGCGCTCGCTCACAGCGGCCGAACGTGGCTACTCACAAATAGACCGAGAGGCACTCGCTATTGTTTACGGCGTTCGCAAGTTCCATCAATACCTATATGGACGTAGATTTATACTAAGAACAGATCACAAGCCTTTGACGTATATTTTTGGTAATAAAGTAGGTATACCGGTGATGGCCGCTTCGAGATTACAGCGTTGGGCAGTACTGTTGTCTGGGTATACCTATGAGATAGAATATGTTTCGTCTAGTAAAAATTGTGCGGATGCATTATCGCGTTTACCGCACGGCAGAGGCAATGTAAAAACGAAGTTATCGAAGGAAAATACGTACGTCAATTTCGTGGAAAGTTTTTTACCTATTACGAATAAGGAGGTCAGGCAGGAGACGGCCCGGGATAAGATTCTCAGTAGGGTTTTAGCATATATTCAATCGGGATGGCTTTCTACTTGTCTCGAGGATGAAATTAAACCTTATTTTGCTAGGCGCCATGAGTTATATACGGAATGTGGGTGTGTGATGTGGGGCTATCGTATGGTTATACCAAGTTCATTACAAAGAGACGTATTAAAACAAATACATAGCAGTCACATGGGTATAGTAAAGACTAAAGGATTAGCTCGTAGTTATGTATGGTGGCCTAATGTAGATGCCGATGTGGAAATGTTATGTAAGCAGTGTGAAACGTGTGCGGTCGAGGCAGACGCGGCGCCACGGGCTGTAATACAGCCATGGCCATACCTTGCCCGGCCGTGGAGTAGATTGCATATCGATTTCTTGGGGCCATACAAAGGATTTACTTTCCTAATTTTAATAGACTCAACCTCGAAGTGGATTGAAGTTTTTGAAATGACCCGCACTAACGCCACGAACGTGATTAAAATCTTAAGGTCTACTTTTGCAAGATTCGGTCTACCAGAAGAGTTGGTTTCAGACCAGGGTCCTCCATTTACCAGTCTCGAATTTAAAAAATTCTTAATTAATAACGGAGTTAAACAGCGCTTCTCACCTGCTTATCACCCGTCTTCAAACGGTGCAGCTGAGAACGCAGTTAAATTATGTAAACGTGCAATTAAAAAAGCTTACAGAGATAACGTGGACATTGACGCGGCTTTACAAACATTTTTACTCGCCTATCGAAATACGGTTCATAGTACGACCGGTGAAACGCCAGCTATGCTTCTGCAGAAACGGTCTTTGCGTTCAAGGTTGGATTTGTTGCGCACTGATCGTGTGGTGGAAAATAGAGTTCGCACAGTTCAGCAACGGCAGACTGAATATGCAGGTGGGGTTCAACGTAGTTTCCATGAAGGGGAACCAGTTTGGGCTCGTGGTTACGGTATCTCCGACAAGTGGGTAAAAGGCACTGTGACAGGAGTCGACAGTATGCGTAGGTACTCAGTAGTAGGGGATAACGGTCAATTGCATAAAAGACATGTTGACCAAATTCGTCGACGATCTTGCCTATCTGATGTTACTGTTCCGTGTCAGGATAGCGATAGTAAGTCGTCGACGGGCAAGGAGAACGCTGTCGGGCTACCAAGCTCGGTGGTAGAGGAGGGGTCATCACGTGACATCTCTAATGCTCGCGAGGGTGGAGTAGGAAATGATAGGGAGAGTGAACTTCCTGAAGGTGAATTACCTGCACCACCGCCGCCAGCTGAGTCACCGGTGAATCGCTATTCCAAGCGTATACGCAAACCCGTAGATAGATTTCAGGTTACTTAATTATTATATATATATATATTTGTAAATTGTGGTGGAGGTGTAATATATGAATAGATAGTGGGTAGTTGTTAATACTTTCATATGTTTGTATCCAACGTGTCGACCGCAGTCTGCGATATACCTGTACCAAGACTATTCTCGAATACATTACACATCCTTTCTACATTATCGACAAAATCATCAGGTGGGATCATGAGTAAATTTCGATCTTTGCCGTAATTCCTGTAATGGGTGTATCTAGATTCTACACTTAAATTACACGCTCGTTGATTAACATCGACGTAATTATTTAAAAAATCGCAGTTCTTATGGTAATCAACACATTTTTTTAACAAAGCGCCACAAACATAAAAAAATGCATTTTTTTCCGGTAGCTCATGTTGTATTGGTACATATTCAGAACGTAAGATTTCCGACAAAATATTTTTATTTCCTTGTGTTTGATTGCTACTGGTCAGATGTTTGTCGATTACTGAGGCACTTGTTTCGAAATGATTGTGATTTTTCAAACTAATCAAAAATTCTGTGATATCTTCAGAACAATTACCATCTATTGGAGGCTTTGTAATATTTGTAAAATAAATCTTTCTATATGCAGATATGAATTGCCTACTGGTTGGCTCTGTAGCCATCCCGTTTTTTGACCGAATTTTTCCAAAAAAATTTTCAATAACATCTTGATTTAGGCGTCTTGTCAATAAGTATTCAAACCCTTCTTGTTTAAGATCATCAAACAACTGTAATATAGATTTGATAGTAATTTGAAAACCATCAATAAACTTGACTGTTTTCGTAACGTCGTTACCGTTTTTTGGATTATATAACTTTAATGTTTGAAAAAGTATTAACATTTTATTAAAAAATTCTATTTGATTGTCATTACCGCAAAACGCATTTTTGTAAGTATAGCTATGATAACGCGTCGAAGAGTTAAGTGCGTCAAATAAATCATTCATATTTTTTATGAATTCAACTGTTGGTCTTGCAGATTCATCAATAATTTTAAAATCTATGTACGTTAATAAGCTAACTGCAACAGTCCTACTTAAAAGTTGAGTCGCATATCTGACTTTCATTTTTTCAAAATTGGTAGGGTTAATATGGCTGTTTGTTAACTTATATGCCTGTTTAAATGTTTTGTTTTTATCTTGCTCATAAAATTTAAGAATATGCTCATACTTTGCAACTCTGCCATTTTGTAAATGAAAATGATATGTCATCAAATTATTACGAACTAATTTAATTAAATGAGGTACGTCAAAAATGTAATATATTTTATGATCATTAATAGTGAAATAGGTTTTTTCCACGCATATTCCCCTTTTTTTAGCCGCATTTAATAAATCTGATCCCAGATCAGATACAAACACTCTAACTTTCAACCCGACTTCAAAGAGTTTAAGTATAATTTTGTCGATCCATTTGGATATATTATTGTCATTTTTACATTCTGATAACAAAGCAAATCCTATCGGTTGGGACCATTTTACAAAAATACCCCTCACTAACACAACTAAAGCGTGTTTTGCCGGTAGTGGGGATTGTACGCCATCTACTTCATGAAAACCAATGATTTTGTCGTCCTTAATATTATAAAAGAGATTTGTTTTAAGACTCATTGCATCCACTACTAAAGTACATTGCTTCTCTTTGTCAGACATGCTGTTTACTTTTAATTTAAGAACTGCCATTAAATCTTCATTGACCTGTGTAGTTATAGGAATGTACAGCTTATTTAATGTAGTTTTACATGGCATGCAAAGAGTTTCTTGTAATAAGCGGTAGGCTTGTGGGCTTACGTAATACAAACTCAAGCAAAGCATTTTATAAGCCAGAGTGTATCTGTTGCCTTTATAACTTAACTTTTGATCTACTTGCGCTTTTACAATATCGGCAAATTTTTTTGATAAAAAGCGGTCACATAGCTTAAAAAACATGTCTTTTTGCGAATCACCCGAAGTCTGTCCTGTTTCATTTACTTTTAACCTTTTTTTTACACTAGACAAATCAGATTTTAATTTTCTTTTGCGCGGAGTATTAGCAGAGAGCGAAGCAGCAGTTTGAACTTCTGTGTTGCTTGATGTACTGATCTTCTCTGTTTGGCATGAAGAACTGCATGATGGAAGATCAATTTGGGTTGAAGTGGTGACTGACGTTATTTCAACCTGAGTTCCTTTATCTTCTTTATTTTTAGGCAAACGTAAACACGGTAAACAATTCTTCTTTAATCGTTTTCGTTGAGAGTTCATAGAAATGTCTTCTGCTTTAAAATGTACTTCACATATTCGTTCATTATGTTTTGACTTGTTAGATAAGTCTTCGCGATCAATTAACCGTAGCCACTGTAAGCGTCTGAAACAATTAAACAAATTGGTCAAGTGAAATAAATAGAGAGTTCCATACGTATTTTCGCGAATATGTAAAAAAATATTTATCACCTATTATTTTTCTTTCATGATACCTTACTTTAATATCTAACTATCTGATGACGTAGGGTTTTGTGTAGATTCACCTAATAATGTATTACAAATTTGAACTTGAAGGTAGCGTGATGGACTATTTCCCAGGTTTCCCAGTTTTGTATACAAAAGTCGTTATATTTACAAAATAAAACCATATCTAACAAAAATAACTGTTGCATTTAGTATAATACACATCACCTTACAATAATAAACAAAAAGAACAGACCTCTTAACACATTTTTTTCATACGATAAGCGAAACAAAAACAAGTGTCAAGTGGCCGACCCGAACGCCGGCCAAAAAAATGCGATGTACACACAAGTATATAAGTCGATCGTCAGACTACCGGAACGATATTTGGATTGAACAACACATCAGACAATAGATAAAATAATAATTTCAAAAGTAATTAATTTGCAATATTAATTATTGTGAAATTGCCCTTATTACAACTATACCTACGCGAAAAATATGTTTACCTAAACAATGTTTCGTACTCAATCCTCTATTTTATAGTAAAATCAGGCCTCCGTCACTCGCTGAAGGTTACGCGATATGTGCCTACCGCTATGTAGCTCGTAACCGAGCCGATCGCCATTGGGCTGCCGCACGCGACACAGAGCGCGCACAGCGCGTTTCCCGCTCAAAACGCATACGATATTTACGTACACTATGTTCTCATTTCTTTTCGCTGCGAACAGCAGGTATTATTATTAAGATTTTGTAGGCTATTATGGCGTAGGTATTTTCACTTTTGTATGGGAGTGATGTATCTGTTACGTAGTAACTATTTATTAATCTGTGGTAAAACTAGACTTCTTAAAATAAACTTTAGCTCTAAACATAGTATTCAGAAAAATGCGACTCGGCTACGCTCTTAATAAAGCAAATAAACTGTGAAATAAACAATACAATACCATATTTTCTAATAATATTTAAGTATAAGTAGGTACTTACATTTCTGGTTGAGTAGGAAGTATGAAGAATGATAAGTCCGGGTTTGCGAAATTATTATTGAGGCACCCGAAAACACTGCAATATTTATTTCCACTTTTTGAAGTCATGATACTCGTAATTTACGACAAGTGTCCGCCGCCCGCGCCGGCGAGAGTTGACGAACGCAAGCGGTCATGTAGCGTACGCGCGTGCTCACATTGTTTACTGTGTCACAGTCGCGCTGCACAGCCCGCACTGCCGCTACCTTATTTCTACCTTATATTATGCTAGCGTGTGCGTGAAATCGCGTGCCGACATGGCGCGCGGCGCGCACGCACACATTCAAACCGAGAGCGGCACGTTTGTATGAAGATGTTTTACTGTTTGTTTACTGTGGTTACGAGCTACATAGCGATAGGCACATAGCGCGTGACCTTGAGCGAGTGACGGAGGCCTGCCCGCACTTACAACCCCAGGCAGAAACAAGCAAGAAAAAGCTCCATAGGTAGGTACTTAGGTACATCAATTCATCCAAACATTCGCATTTATAATAATAATATGTATTAGAATAGATATGGTATGCCAATGTGTTCCTTTACTTCTCTAATAATAACATATTCTACAAATGAACAATAATATTATAACACCAAAAATCTTACCGTAATATAACAATAAAGTTTACGCACCCTGCACTGTGCCGAATATACTTCACGAACAATGTATGTATGTGTGCGAGGATCACGCACACACGCGCACTCCACGGCCGGTCGACCGATAACTACCTAATCTGTAGCTGCGCTATTTTGTGAATACGCTCTTAATACTCTTTCAAATTTCCACGCGAAGAAGTCGAGGACAACAACTAGTCAATAAATAAATATCGTTGGCTTGTATCGTGGACACCAGATAGTTGATATAATACATATATACTTTTTTTGTAAATACTTATTATGTATAGGTACTTATTATGTATAAACATTAATCACTCGGAAACAAATGTCCATGCACATTTGCCCTTACCGGGATTCGAACCCAGGACCCTAAGTCCGTAAGGCAGCCTCACTACCGCTGCGCCATTCTGATCCTCAGTTAGTATGTATAAATATGTAAAGGTGAATGTTTTCATTAAAGATTCAAAATTCTAGTCATACTGACTTCGCTATTCTGTGTAGAGAAAAACATTACAGTATTATATTGTGGCGACGATAATGTGGTCGCGAGCAAAAATTGCGTAGGTCCTCCCTCGATGACGTCCGGCAGGACACTGGCGCGGTGCGCGCGTCGCGCGCGTCGCGCGCGAGCAGTTTTTTCACGTATTTATTTTATATAAAAAAAAATAAGTGCAATTTTATAAATCTATCCAATAATATCCTTGTCAAACCCGATTAGTAAATGAAATGTTAAATTTTCATACAAGTTGCGTTCCCCCAAGTCTCATACAACTTGAAATACTTTCAAAATCGACTTAACTTCAGACTTCTTTTTTATCGAGCAAAAAGTTAAATTTTGCGTTTTTAACCAAAAAAGTCACTAGATCAAACATGTATCTGTACTATATATTTTTTTGCGAATTTTAATATATTGATTTCTCTGAAAACAACTCGATCTAGAAACGTTAATTTCGGAAAAGGGGCCCTTAAAATAAGATTGGGTCTTGAATCCAAGTCTCCTGTATTATAGAAATCTATAACTGTTTAGTTTTGACTCAAGCCTTTCTATATAATTATACTGCCCTACTAAGGATTGAAGGCATAACTGCATATCGAAAGATACGGGAGAATGCGTCTTATAAATCTAATTTTAGAAGCCTTTATCCTTAAACTTCTGTCATGTACTTGTGTCGTTCTTCCTTAGCAGGGCAGTATAATTTCCCGCATTTTTTCCGTAAATAAAAAAATACGAATAGTAGAAATGAGTAGGATTTTTTTTATAATTTTTTAAGTCCGTAATAAATGTAGTAGTAGAAATACCTAGCCATATTAAAATAATCAGCAGGTTACGTTAGGTTAGAACTACGAAACGAAGCGAGTGTCAGAATCTCTAATATTTATGTTTTTGAATGTCAAGTAACACGTATCAATTTCCAGTTGTATTGTTCGCATCAGTATTGCGCAGACAAATCTTAATTCACTGTAGTAATTGCTATTTTGGAATAGATTCCTAAAGATTGTTTTGGACTTTGAGTTCCTTTATCCCAGAAATAGGACTCTATTCAAAATGATTTTATAGATAAGAATAGAAACGATTCAATAGTCTATGCAACGTGATAAATATTTTGTATTGGCTTTTAGTTGTTAAGTTTTATTGAAATACAAATTTACACAGTAAACTTATTAATTTCTTTGTTAAGGTATCTTTTGTTATGTCTACGGGAAAAAGATACGATGATTGTATGCCTCTGCTTACGCCACTAAGAGATCGATCAGTAGGTATAGGCTTGGAAACTTGTTTCATTTGATATTATCCTTGCTAGCATATTCTCAAAGTAATTTTGTTTAAAAAAATGCAAGACTAGGTTAAGCAAAGCGCCCTGCTACCGACAGGCAAGACACTCACCTATTGTATCCTACCAGTTTTTCACCCAATTGTGTTTGTATGGTGTTTTTGGTTGCGTTACTTTCTGCGCTAACTAATTGTAAACACATATTTGGCGATTGAAAAGAGTGGCCTGAGTTTCTAGCCGGTTCTTTCCTTAGGCTTTATCCCTGTTTGTTCAGTCAGCGAACCTAACAGTAGGCCAATTAGGTGACGTGTCATTTGGTATTTTTCATTGACCTGCATAAGTGTGATTTATATGAAAGAAAGAAAAACGTTTATTCCAACATACACAGGACATTATGGAGGAGAAATAAAAATTAAATAAAAAAATAAATTTACAACATAACTATAAATATCTAATTTTGTTATCCTGTGCGATGTCAGAATAGGTCCCAATCTTAGCTTTGGCATAGTAACTATTTAGTAATCTGTGGCTTTAGGCTGCGGCATTTGCATGCTACAGTAAATGATTTTGATTTTCTTAATAATAGTTTAACTTCTGCGATAGAGACTGAGAATACGAATGAACTATTTACGATAAAAGTGGTACTTGACAGAAGCTCCAGCAGCGTATACTCTACTTCGAAGCACTTTTTCAATTTCCTTCAGTCAGAAAAATATTCCTTCTAGTTGAATAGATTCCCTATTCAACTAGAAGGAATATTTTTCTGACTCTAGATAACTTAATAGATTGTTTTTCTATTCACGGCGGATTTGGAATATCTACACTTACAAATAAATAAAATTACAGTGTTTTCTCTCTTTCTATTAAATACATATGGATGTATGTACCTCGCTTGGTGTCCTACCACTCTTAATTCTACTAATATTATAAACGCGAAAGTTTGTAAAAATGTATGGATGTATGTTTGTTACTCTTTCACGCAAAAACTTCTGAATGGATCAGGATGAAATAGGGCACAGATATAGATAATAGTCTAGAATAGCATATAGGCTACTTTTTATTGCGATAAACGACATGCACGCGGGTGGAGCTGCGGGCAACAACAACTTTTTAATTATTATTGCTTACCATCTCAGCCATAAGACGTCCACAGTTCGACATAAGCCTCCCGTAGATGTTCCACAACACTCGTACCTGGCTGACTTTGTCCATCGGTTGCCCACAATCTTTATCATTTTTGCTTACGATAAAATAATTATTCAGGGTACAGTATGATGATGTGAGATTTTCTCTTATATCGTGACCTAAATCTGTCATCCACATACCCGCAGTAATGTTCTCGACAATATAAAGCCGCGTCTACATTGTGTCGTTTTCGAATATTGAGTGTCATTGACGCATTTCATGTTCACTTGTTAATTACCGCCATTATTTGCCGAGTCATATTGATATAATCAATATGATACCAAATTAAATAAAATTGTGAGAGAATGCTTAGAAAAAGATAGTAAAAATAATGTTTTATTTTCTCCATGAAGGTAACAATTAACAATTTTAGAATTATTCGTCAACTCGACCGCGAAAATCTCGTCCAAGTGGTCGAGTTACTTCCAGCTAAGTGATTAGATACATAGATCCTTTGTAGGGCTGGTGTCTGAAGTAGGTTTTATACAAAACCTGTATTATAGATCACCAGGCTTTCTACCAGATGTAAGTTTGTTTGGACCACAGCTTAAATACTTATCGGTTTTTTCAAAAGCGATATTATTATATATTTTTGTAGTACAGGATAGAAATGAATGAGGCAACTTAAAGGAATAATAGTTTATAAGAACGGGATATCAAAGTTAGGAATGAGATAGTACAGGCAGACGAGATACGCAGAAACATAATTACTAACAGGGAATACGCGAAAATGAGAGAAGAGAAGAGGAGAGGTTAGAGGAAAGAACTTTTGTTTAAAGTACGAAATAACTTACCATTTAATAAAACTACGGTACTGGCCTGTTGGCCTACTGATAAGTAACTCTGACTGCAAAACTAGAGGTCGTGGGTTCATGTTCCATTCAGGACAAATATTTGTGTGATGAGCACGATTGTTTTTTCTATGTATGTGGGTGTCAATTATATATAATTTATAATGTAATTAGAAATATATAAAGTATAATTATCAGTAATATAAATAAGTATATTTATCAGTCGATGAGAGTTTTTTTTAAATTCAGACACCGCCATCTGATTTCAAACTAGGCAGAGCCTTAATTAAACACACACCTAATATAAAGGCCTAAGAACTGAATCAAAGAGTAATTTTTTCGCTTGCATACTGTACAACAAATCGGGGACGGATGGATAAAGTAATGAATGGTAACAAAAAGATTGCACTTAGCAATGGCCGCCCATTGTACCTACTTTAGTCGTCTATTGCATGCTTGTAATTTATTTCTTATGGTGTATAATGAAGAGTTATCTATCTGTCATACAATCTTAATATCATTCATCGATATATTCGATGTACCTATAGACAAACAAACTCAATTCTATGCCATAACTAAACCTATATTAACCCGCCCCGAATTCGCCTGGGTTAAACTATTCAGCTCAACTGACCTTCTGGCAATAACGACTATAGCAAAAAAGAATTAGCGGAATCGGTTCAACTGTAAATCTTGAGAGATTTACGCATAGCAACACATTCAGCGATTCATTTTTATATTATAGATAATAATATTGTTAATCATTTTTACATGACGTAAGCATCAGAATCGTCAATCAGCAATCTTAACAAGAAATACAAAATGTCGCCGACACCATTTCCCTTCATCTGCCAAAGAAGACAAAAATACATCAATAAATCATTGCTTGCACGACAAATAGGGGCAAGCCACAAGCAATAAAACTGGATCCACAGCTGTCACTGTGATGTACGGTTGAAAAGAGCAATGATTCTATTTAACGGTTGTCTACGTCTCGGATTCTGTACTACATTTATTATTAGGTATTGTTAGCACTTCTTCTACTACGAAAATACTGTCTATGAAGTTATTAATGTTTTCAGCTTAAAAACAAGCCGAGGTTTGGGAAGTGTCTCAAGTATTTACACTTAGCTTCTAATGAGATTGCAAAGAGTAGTTTGGAATTTCTTCAAACGATAGGCTAATGCAGGATCAAAGTGAAATTTAATGTCATATCTCACAAATTGCCTGGAAAAAACCTTCGCCTTTGGAAAACCACGACCTAATTGTGTTCGTGGTGTGAGTATAGATCTCGAATGTTTATTTTAAAGAAAAGTTATTTAAAATAAATCGTTGGTTCAATCAATAATCGGATTATGGCCGATCTACACCGATTGTTGCAAGAAAATCCTGGTGTTGCTGCGTCCACCTCGGTCAAGGCATTGTTTTCTACAACAGTCTCAGGTTTCCAGCGCTCATTTTGCGGGATGCGTTTTCCTATCCCACACTAGGCTAGGCTCCCGACTTCGGACTCAAGTTGGTCGAAGCAAAGAAAATCTGCTCAGGTGGGGATTTATAGACGATTCCAACCTGGAGTGTAAATGTGATGCTGAGCCACAAACTATGGGGCACTTGATATCATGTCCCGCGTGCCCTGATACCTGCACCTTAGAGTAGCTTATGAATGCTACTGAAAATGCAAAACTCGTAGCTAGGTTCTGGGCCGACACAATTTAGATTGCCATCGACACGCTAAGAAGAAGAAAGTAGGCTCGGTGCTTCGCGGCGGTCCTTTCTGTATAAAGGCTTCATCTCAACTCATAAACATCCACTACCAAGTACGGGTCTTATCCATACATATCTAAAAATGCCACCTACAAAATATTAGAATTTTACCTTAATGTTAGCGAAGCAGAATGAACATAGCAAGCCCACTGCTGCGTAAACCTATTTAATATTAACCCGTTTCCTGCTATTTAGTAATTTCCACAAATAGTCCCGGAGCTGGTAGTATTTAAACCAACAAGATGTATGTTATCGGTATATATTGGACAAACAAAAATACATCTTCATTTTGTGCGACAGTTTAGAAATGGGATTGTGTACGAAAATACCATGAAATGTGCAATATTCAAAAGTAAAATTGTTTTTACATTATAAGGCTACAAACCAATTTAATTTTAATACAATGAAAAATCAGGCAAGTCAAGGAGACAATACCCACTGCAAGAGAGGGAAAACTCGGCACAAAACTCTCCATCCTGTCCGGCCAGCGTGATGTAGTAGGCTAATATCCCTCCAAATGTATGGAGGAGACCTGTGCCCAGCAGTGGGACATTTATGGGCTGAGACGACAATGAAAAATATATTTGTATATTAATAGCTGCTGTTTCTGCAGCTTTAATATCATATCTTGAAATGATGATACAATGACAAGAGAACATGTTTTTCCTAAATTAATAATGAAAAAACTAAATGCCAGATCGTCTGTGCAACGCCCGAGTCAAAAAGAACTAATTAGATACCTACATTTCAGTCGTCTCCCTACCTGATACATTTATTTCATAAGATACCTACTAGCTGTTGCCCGCGGCTCCGCCCGCGTGGATGTCGGTTATCGCTGCAAAAAGTAAGACCATAATCTATCTCTGTGCCAAATTTCATCCAAATCCTTGACATTTATAATATTAGTAAGGATTTACATGAATAGATATTAAAATAAAATTAACTTAACATGAACCACTAACAAACAATCCGATATTCTAAAAGTGGACATTTTTATCTACACTTAAACTTTTCGATATTTTGTTTGACTCGTATAAATTGAAAGCTTTGCTTTTAGAAAGACAACAACCGCACTAGAGAACAAGCTCTGTGTCGCGGGGGACTTTACAAACATACGATTAACGGACACAAATTACACCCAGACTCAGAACAACTCTTTGTGGGTCACACAAAGTTTTAGTCCTGTGTGGGAATCAAACCCACGTGCGCAGCAGGCGCATACTGCGGCCACTGGACCACCAAGGCAGTCAATTAAAGACTTCATATTGAAAATAGAAATTTTAGCCTTTTTTCATCTAAATAATTAAAGCTTGTTGAGGCTATTAGACCTTGAACAAAAAAGTAAATACAGACTTGAACTAACATCTGGAGCAAGTCGTAAAATTTGGAAGTAAAATGGATGTCGTGAGACGATTTAACGAACTGTTTTATACCTTTCTAAGTTATTAGATACCCGGTTACGCTAGCAGTAATTAGACTTATTGCTTTTTGTTTTTTGTTTTACACAGATCTGACTTTCACCTAAAGAGGTAGGCAGAGATGTGCAGATCCACGTTTCAGGCCTCATGTAATAAGGTTTAGCCTTATGTGATTGACACTAATACGAAGGGAATAGCCAATTAACGTTTTTTTTAAAGACTACTCTCGCACTAAAGAACAAGCTCTGTGTCGCGGGGGACTTTACAAACATACAATTAACGGACACAAATTACACCCAGACTCAGAACAACTCTTTGCGGGTCACACAAAGTTTTGTCCTGTGTGGGAATCTACCGCACAACCTCCTGCACAGCAAGCGCATACTGCAGCCACTGGACCACCAAGGGAGACATTAATTTTATCTACGTTCAATGTCAAGATGATCATTAAGTAATATAATAACACCCGTATTGTTCTCTTCTTTAATCTCTGTTGATACCCTGAGTATAGTTACCGAATACTTGATGATGTTCACAATATTCTACGATTAGCAATATTAGCTCTTCCAATCAAAGAATTAATCCACAATGAAAATGTAAATACAATCTCGCTTTCAGCAATCATCAGAATAGAATCCAATGTCATATGTCAACTGTCACCCGTCTTCTATGATGTTGTACGTGTTTTTCTGTATTGGCAGAATCATCGGTACAACAACAGCAAAAAAAACGAACACACTCAAGCAATCATTAAAAAAAAATTTCACCAAACAGTTTATTTATTTATTTAAAACTTTTGCACAAAAAAAACTGTACAAAGGTGGACTTAATACCAAAGGCATTCTCTACCAGTTAACCTTTGGGAGATGTAGAAAGAATACTAACAGTTTGCTTGACATTCCACAATCGGCCAACCTATACATAGCCAATTTAGACTGCTTTGGTAGTCCAGTGACTGCAGTATGTGCCTGCTGTGAACGAGGTTGTGGGTTCGATTCCCACACAGGGCAAAATATGTGGCTCATAAAGAGTTGTTCTGAGTCTGGATGTAATTTGTGTCCGTTAATTGTATGTCTGTAAAGTACCCCGTGACACAGCTTGTTCTCTAGTGCGGGCGTTGTCTATTTAAATAAAATTAAAAAAAAACTCTACTCGTTCGTATGAAAACTTAGAATCTACCTTACAAATTACATTAAGTAATTTTTTTCTTATAAGTCAACATCAAGCTATTCCCAAGTACTAGGAGCCCATATTATTAGAGGAGTTTGTGTGAGCAGGTGTACAAAGGTCCGAAAGACAAATAATACGGTAAAATTGAAGAGGTGTTACAATGTTGTGATAACTTTAACACTTGGTACTAATTACTGTGGTTATTAAACCTTTACACTGTATTCAAAAGGTGGTAAATGGTTCGTTGAAAAGTTAGTACCTAACAAATAATGAGCTAAAATTTTAAAAGTGTCTTAATTAAGTCGTTATAAATAACTGTGACTGAAGTTACACCTGGCTGGCTGTAAACAAAGGATAAAGTGTACCGTCCTTAATCGAATATGATTTAAAGTTAAGGTTTTTAAATGATTGACTACAGTAAGTTTTGAAGAGAGGTAGGGCACCATACTAACGAGCAAGCCTGACTAGGACCTCCACCTTACAGAAGACCACAGCCAAATGACTACACACAGCGGTGCAGTTGTGTTTTTGTGTGTGAGTACAGGTCTCCATCTAAGAAATCCGTTTTGGAAGAACGTTTTCCTATTCCAAGGACACGCCATCTTAAAGCCTTGGTGTAAATAAATTGGGTCCGCAACACGCAAGTGATAGCTCAAGTATAGCAATCATCATAGGCTACAGAAGCTTAACATCTGGCGGGTAACAAACAAGCATAAGGATGCAAAGTAGAATAAAAAAAAACCAGTAACTGACACGACACTTCTTTATGAGAAACTAGCTGTACCCGCGACTTCGTTCGCATGTTCAGTCTTTTACAGTAAATCTGAAAACTACAAACTTTCATCGGCTGATTGTCATCTTTAGCAAAACCTTTCTTAGCGGATACCTATATCGTATATCTGTCTCGTATAGCTATCTGAGTGTCTAGTGATTTAAACTGTGCGTTTGTTGATTTGTCAGTTACGTTTTTCTTTTGAACATTTAGGTTCTGCAATTAATAAACTTCATAAAGAAATATTCCTTGTTTGTACGATTGTTCTGCTCTTCAAATTGTCTTAGCGCAAACGTAAACAATCTTATGGCCTATCGCCTAGCTTATCTGTGCCATGCCCTGTAGAAATTTCTGCATCCATTCATTTCGTTTTAAATTGGTCACTTTTAATCTGATAGGTTTCCGTGTGGTGACAGATTAAGAATACAAAATGTCACCACCCCTATCTATCCCAAGGGTGTCCTAAGAGTCGACTAAAGGAGTAAGTCAGGCAGACAATATCCACTGCAAGAGAAGGAAAATTCGAAATAAAACCCTATACCAATCCGTCTGGCCAGCGTGGTGTAGTAGGCTAATATCCCTCCAAGTGTATGGGGGAGACCCGTGCCCAACAGTGGGACATTTATGGGTTGATATGATGAACCTGATAGATACTGTTACACAGTTTGGGTGGGCTAAAAATTTATTAAATTCCTAAAGGGCATAATGGTCCACCGCAGTGCTCAAGGATTTCAGAAATTGAACTGCATAGTTATTAGATTCCTTTTGATCCATCATTCTATTAATAGAGATATAGTACTCTACATAAGCTCCTGGAACAAAACTGAATAAAAAACCAGTAAACTGAACCCTATTTAATATAGTCGACCATATTGGTGAGAGTTCAACGTAAATTCGATATATATGTAGGTATCTATTATTATGTATATCTCTGAAACCATGCATTTTTTCTTTGTACATTGTTTAATTACGAAGTTTCGGTGCCTATATCCAGCTGTATAATTATATTAGTTCAATTGTACCATTTTAATTTGCTCATTGAATGTGATTAGTTACAGTCATTTAATTACACATTATGTCTGATCTCCATCGGCTAATTATTTATCATTGAGAAGTTGACCATCTGCAGTATTCTTTATTAGTTTCACTAACGAATTGATGCTTCCTGAATGCATTTGTTTGATTCATTGCAGTATGCCTAGATAGTATTTGAGAAGGTTTCTCAATTCCCTACGGATCCGATCACCAGAACTGTTTTTTTTAATGAGAACAATATGAAAGACTATCCATTCAATTGCAAAATGATTTTTAAGAGATATTTTTAAGATAGGAGAGGAATTCTACCTTACAGAAGACGACAGCCAAATAACTATACACAGCGGTGTAGTTGTGTTCCTGTGTGTGAATATAGGACTCCAACGCTCACTTAGGGATCAATTTTGAAAGAAACGTATTCCTATACCATGGATACTCTGCTCCCATCTTATGGCCATTATCACTTGCGTGTTACCAACCCATTTTTTACAAATGGGTTGGTAACACGCAAGTGATACCTTTGGTACTGCAAGCTTCTATAGGCTACGGTAACTGCTTAACATCAGCTGGGCCGTATGCTTGTTTGCCACAAAAGTAGTTCTATCTCAGCCATAAGACATCCACTGCTCGACATAGGCTTTCCACATCAGTCGGTCCTGAGCTGACCTCGTCCATCGGTTGCCTGCGACCTTTACCAGGTCTTCGGTCCACCATGTTAGAGGCCTGCCCACGCTGCGTCTTCCAGTTCGTGGTCGCCACTCTAGAACCTTTCTGCCCCAACGGCCATTGGTTCTGCGAGCTATATGCCCTACCCATTGCCACTTAATTGAGGCAATTTTTCGAACTTTGTCGATCACTTAAAAAAGAATATTACAAATCGGCCCTTAAATTACGATGTTTAGGGATAAAAAAAACAATGCATTTATTTTAGGGAACCTCATCTTTTAAAAGTCAGTTAAAAATATATATCAGTTAAGTATTCCGATGAGACAGAGGCCGATCACGCGTTTCGCTGTGAGTAATTTTTATGGTCGCAGATAGACACATAGTATCATGGACTTTTTTTAGATCTATTTAGGAATAACATTGCCTCCTATGGCAGGATTTTGCCGAGTCGTTTAACTATCATCGTAATACTTCAGCCAATTCACACTCACAAAACTATAATGGAAGAATTATGCCATCAACTGGTGAAAATCGTATGAAATTATTGGGTAGTTATTGAGTTTATCGTAACCAGACAGATTCGGTGGAGTGTTTTCTTTTTTCTGCTGCTTTCCTGATTACCTAAATTAAAGTATTGTTTAATGTTAGCGCCTACAAAAAATAAATAGCATTCATTTTATAGGCGTTAATTAGGCGTTACTAATTTAGTCTGTGATTGTCTGAGGTCTTGGCATTATTTACCCCTATTTTTTCTAAAATAAAATATAGCCTATGTTACTCGCAGATAATGTAGCTTTTTAATGGTGAAGGAATTTTTAAAATCGGTCCAGTCGTCTTTGAGTTTATCCATTACAAACAAACAAACAAACAAACAAAAATACAAATCTTTCCTCTTTATAATATTAGTATAGATATAGATATAGATATAGATATAGAAAAATAGACCAAAAATCATTACATATACAGCTGTCTGACTGCCTTGGTGGTCCAGTGGTCGCAGTATACACCTGCTGTGCACGAGGTTGTGGGTTCGATTTCCACACAGGCCAAAACTTTGTGTTGCCCACAAATTGTTGTTCTGAGTCTGGGTGTAATTTGTATCCGTTAATTGTATGTTTGAAAAGTCCCCCGCGACACAGAGCTTGTTCTCTAGTGCGGGAGTTGTCTCTTACAAAAGAAAAAAAAATACAGAACCTGTCATTATAATTTACAAAACCAACATGGCGGAATTTAATGACGTCAAAGAAAATATAGACGTAAAAATAAGAACACAACCAAGGTAAAGCGGAAAGGTGCAAAATCTTCTCGTGAATCAAGTCAATAACAAATTCGTACTACTGGCCTTTGAGCTGGGGCCGTCAGCTTCATGTCAACTAATGAAAAACAGGTCATTGGACTTGGCTCGAACCTCCTGTAAAATTTCTTTCAGTCCATTACGTGCAAAACAGTGACAGTCGACATACTTTTACAACTGCCTTAAATTACACCGTGTTTTTTAAAAGGAAAACCAATTAAAACTTGGTTTTCTGACGCGTAAAGCATTCGTTACAAATGTTGCTGAAAATATTGTTGAACTTTGATAATTTGTTTGTGAAATTGGAGAAAAATAGAAATCGTTGGAAATTAAAAACTTTCCAACAAATCTTGAAATATTATTATTATCTTCGTGTCTAAGAGAGTTTTAAAAGTTATTTTTACAAAATTAAATATTTTTTTTTTTGTATTAAATCGGTAACGGATGAAATAGGTATGGTCACCATTTCATTGTTTATTATCTACCCTTATAACATTGAATTTGTCTTACAACGTCCAATTGGTCACAACATGGGATATACAAGTCAAATAAAGGGTTAGATTTGTATTAACCCGCATAAGGGCTTAGTCCTTGTCGCTGTTAGACGTTCGGTATAAACAAACAAACTTTAATAATTTTATTTATTGACTAGCCTCCACTCGCGGCTCGCGTGATAATCCCTCGGGAACAGAGATTTTTCCGGTATTAAAAGTAGCCTGTGTTATCCCAGACTATAATCTACCTCTCAATCTATGTCAAATTTCGTCCAGATCCGTTCAGTAGTTTTTGCGTGAAATAGTTACAAACATACATCCATACATTCTTACAAACTTTCGCGGGGTATTCCTCGAAGCGCACCCATTTTGAAACGCACCTAATGAACGCACGAATGAAGTAAAAAAAACAAATGTATGGGATTTGACGTAAGATTACGACTTTATATCGTAGACTTACGTCAAATCCCATACATTTGTTTTTTTGACTTTTCGATTTGACTATCGCTTCTGCCACTTGTCTAGAGGCTCTGGAAACTTTATTCACTATCAAAAACGGCACTACTTACGTAGTGTCATATATTTTTTTAAGGTGACGCTTCTCTAATTAGGTAGCTATTTAGCGAGAGTACTAGCACACAGGGCAAAATTTTGTGTGGCTCACAAAGTGTTGTTCTGAGTCTGGGTGTAATTTGTGTCCGTTAATTGTATGTCTGTAAAGTACCCCGCGACACAGAGCTTGTTCTCTAGTGCGGGAGTTGTCTATTTAAATAAAAAATAAAAAAAACCTCTACTCGTTCCTATGAAAACTTAGAATCTACCTTACAAATTACATTAAGTAATTTTTTTCTTATAAGTCAACATCAAGCTATTCCCAAGTACTAGGAGCCCATATTATTAGAGGAATTTGTGTGAGCAGGTGTACAAAGGTCCGAAAGACAAATAATACGGTAAAATTGAAGAGGCGTTACAATGTTGTGATAACTTTAACACTTGGTACTATTTACTGTGGTTATTAAACCTTTACATTGTATACAAAAGCTGGTAAATGGTTCGTTGAAAAGTTAGTAACAAATAATGAGGTTTTATCGAGTTTTAAATTTAAAAAGTGTCTCAATTAAGTCGATATAAATAACTGTGACTGAAGTTACAGTTGGATGGCTGTAAACAAAAGATGAAGTGTACCGTTCTTAATCGAATATGATTTAAAGTTAAGGTTTTTGTATCATTGACTACAGTAAGTATTTAAGACAGTTTGGGCACCATACTAACGAGCAAGCCTGACTAGGACCTCCACCTTACAGAAGACCACAGCCAAATGACTACACACAGCGGTGCAGTCGTATTCCTGTGTGTAAATACAGGTCTCCATCTAAGAAATACATTTTGGAAAAACGTTTTCCTTTTCCAAGCACACTCCATCTTAAAGCCTTGGTGTAAATAAATTGGGTCCGCAACACGCAAGTGATACTTCTGGTATAGCAATCGTCCATAGGCTACGGAAACTGCTTAACATGTGGCGGGTAACAAACAAGCATAAGGATGCAAAGTAGTATAAAAAAAAACAGTAACCGACACGACACTTTATTATCAAAAAAAATGGCCAAAAATCATTACATATACGACGTCAAAGAAAATATATACGTAAAAATAAGAACACAACCAAGGTAAAGCGGAAAGGTGCAAAATCTTCTCGTGAATCAAGTCAATAACAAATTCGTACTACTGGCCGTCAGCTTCATGTCAACTAATGAAAAACAGGTCATTGGACTTGGCTCGAAGCTCCTGTAAAATTTCTTTCAGTCCATTACGTGCAAAACAGTGACAGTCGACATACTTTTACAACCGCCTTAAGTTACACCGTGTTTTTTAAAGAAAAATTAATTAAAACTTGGTTTTCTGACGCGTAAAGCATTCGTTACAAATGTTGCTGAAAATATTGTTGAACTTTGATAATTTGTTTGTGAAATTGGAGAAAAATAGAAATCATTGGAAATTAAAAACTTTCCAACAAATCTTGAAATATTATTATTATCTTCGTGTCTAAGAGAGTTTTAAAAGTTATTTTAACAAAATTAAATCTTTTTTTTTTTGTATTAAATCGGTAACGGATAAAATAGCCATATATGGTCACCATTTCATTGTTTATTATCTACCCTTATAACATTTAATTTGTCTTACAACGTCCAATTGTTCACAACATGGGATATACAAGTCAAATAAAGGGTTAGATTTGTATTAACCCGCATAAGGGCTTAGTCCTTGTCGCTGTTAGACGTACGGTATAAACAAACAAACTTTAATAATTTTATTTATTGACTAGCCTCCACTCGCGGCTCGCGTGTATAATCCCTCGGGATCAAAGATTTTTCCGGTATTAAAAGTAGCCTGTGTTATCCCAGACTATAATTTATCTCTCAATCTATGCCAAATTTAATCCAGATCCGTTCAGTATTTTTTGCGTGAAATAGTTACAAACATACATCCATACATTCTTACAAACTTTCGCGGGGTATTCCTCGAAGCGCACCCATTTTGAAACGCACCTAATGAACGCACGAATGAAGTAAAAAAAACAAATGTATGGGATTTGACGTAAGATTACGACTTTATATCGTAGACTTACATCAAATCCCATACGTTTGTTTTTTTGACTTTTCGATTTGACTATCGCTTCTGCCACTTGTCTAGAGGCTCTGGAAACTTTATTCACTATCAAAAACGGCACTACTTACGTTGAGTCATATATTATTTTTAAGGTGACGCTTCTCTAATTAGGTAGCTATTTAGCGAGAATACTTCTTCTCCAAAATATCTCTCTCTCTCTCTATTATTTTTTCATCTTTTTGCTTTTGTGAAAAATATAGGTACTCAAATCTCTACAAAATAAATTGTTCTTTCAAAACCCACGCAGAGACTAAACCTTGAAATATTAATTTATTCAAAAATCCATAGTATATTAAAAACAAATATCCTGTTTTCATTTGCGAACATTCTAAAGGAAATTAATTTTGTTAATCTCACCTGTACCGTTTTATTCATTAGCTTTCTAATTAATAAAGCCCTTGTTTGTATACCTTGCTTAATAAGGAGCATGTGTGATATCAAAATGGAGGCCACGATGTGAAAACTGTGGTTTGAGGTACGAGTACGTCACATCAGAATTATGTAAATACACTGCACAGATGGTTTTGTGGCTTAAGTGGTTACCTCGCCATTTACCACTGCGCGGTGTGTTGTGGGTTTGATCTCCACACGCGGGACTAAAATTTTTGTGATACATTTAAATAGTTGTTCCTACATACACACACACACAAGGCTTTCGACATAGGGCCCTAGTGCAGGAATAGTCTTTTAAAAAAGAATAATATCAAGATTTTATGTTTTGGTAATGAAGCTTAAATAAAAAAAACTACGTAAATTATGGTAATGGCAGTATGAGCGTGACAGATAAACTACTCGGTTTTCGAGAATTTCTGGGATTTTTTTGCATAACGCGGTCCAAATGAACCCAGGACGGCATTAATTACGTTTTCTATTAAAAGTAGAATATATGTATCTGTATATCTACTGTCCTTTATGAAGTTGTCAAAAGCCATGTCGACTGCGATTGCGATATTCTAAATAAACGAGATTCTGAATGAGTTTTCAAGTTTATTTTGGCATTAGAAATACAGATAACAAATTACTTTGAGTGCCTTGGTGGTTCAGTATACGCTGCTGTGCAAGAGGTTGTAGGTTCCCTCACAGGTCAAAACTTTGTGTAACCCAAAGAGAGTTGTTCAGTCTAGGTGTAATTTGTGTCCGTTAAATGTTTGTTTGTAAAGTTCCCCGCGACACAGAGCTTGTACTCTAGTGCGGGAGCTGTCTTAAAAAAAAGTAATATTATATATTTTTTTTTTAGACAACTCCCGCACTAGAGAACAAGCTCTGTGTCGCGGGGGACTTTACAAACATACAATTAACGGACACAAATTATACCCAGACTCAGAACAATTCTTTGTGGATCACACAATTTTTTGTCCTGTGTGGGAATCGAACCCACAACCTCGTGCACAGCAGGCGCATACTGCGGACACTGGACCACCGAGGCAGTCTTATTTCTATATGTCTAATAATAGTACTATTAGCCGAATTTTTAGTTACAATGGGCAATCTCTACTGATACTAGCCAGCAACGCAGAATATACGGACTAGGAGTGCACAAGTGTAATACGAACAATAATGCACATTTATGTACGCAAACGCTGGTAGACAACTACCTTGCACTTAATTTCATAGCCCTATAGGACAATAAGTGCTGACAAACCGTAAAGTGGTTTTGTGTGGAAGTGCACTAGCACCATGTAGAAGATAGATTTAATAAATAAAATTAATAAAACAGATCGACGACGGTCCCTACGTACAAAGCGATGTCAAAAGTGATGGTTTACAGGAGAGCAAAATAAAGATTCATATCACTATAGAAAAAAAACCTGAGTTATTTTGTATATTATTTTTATTGTAATGTTATGCTAGGATGATACTCTCTGTAATTATATATAGTCAGTTTAAAAATGATATCGTTTTTTATAAAAAAAATCAAAGATGACCGTTTGTACGCTGAAATTCAATATATTTTATTCAGACATGTCTGACATGTCTGTTTATACGCAAGAGATGAGTATCAATATTTGTATCAAAATAATATTTTTGCTATAAAATTTAGGAAAATAACTTAGATTAGGTGACCACAAAACATTTTATTTAACGTGTAAAACGTGTATGTCGATGAATTACAAGGACATAAACGATGTGCGCTTTTTAAAACATGGTAGAAACAGACATGTCCATTATGTCCTAATATACGACACTAATTCTTTTATTTTACTACACATGTCATCATATTCGGTTATAGTATCTAGTTAACTATTTCATAATAATAAAAAAAGCTTTATATGAATATGTGCGGGTCGATAACTTGAATCTATTTATGCAATAAAAAATGGCAATTTCGATATGTCGCTTTGTACGTAGGGACCGTCGATATATGCTACTCTTAATATCGGCGATCTGCGATTTAATCGCTAAATGCTGCGACTAAACATTCCACACCACACACATAAAAACGCCAAACCTTTTTGGAAGCTCGACACAATAACGAATGCTACACTTCGCACACATTCGGCTTGCGGTTGCTTCGATTTGGTTCATTGTTTTATATATTACGAAGAGATCCACGACTGGACTCAGAGAGTCGCCATAACGAGATGCGGCATCGATACAATCGCAAAATGGCTGTACGGGGGAAAGATGATTCAGGACGGAAATGACGGCGCATCGTGATTGTGTAATACCGCCATTTTCGTGACTCTCCACTGCTTTTACAAAAATCTTCCAAACAAAACCAATAAAACTGTTCCCGGCCCGGAAATCGAACTCGAGCTTAGCTGCATATAAGCGTACCTACCTATACATACACAAATACGGCTTGTTCTTAAATGAAATGTGAGTCCCTTGCGACTCACGGCTATAAGGAAGTCCTATACCAGAAATATGTAAAGAGATTTTTTTTATACTACATGCATAGAAAACAAGCATATGGCCTTCCTGAACTTAAGCAGTTACCGTAGCCTATGGAAGCTTGCCATACTTGCGTGTTGCCGACTCAATATTTTTTTACACCATGGCTTTAAGATGGGAGTATACCTCAGATAGGAAGCTGAAGCTAAGCGCTGGAGACCTGTACTAACACACAGGAACACAACTACGCCGTTGTGTGTAGTTGTGTGGCTGTGGTCTTTTTTGAAGTGTATGTTTTTCCCCAGTCAGGCTTGCCCGTTAGTTTTGCGAACCTCTGTTAGATAAATAAAAACGAGTGCGGTTGTTGTTATCAAATCAATATAATTTTTAACCGACTTCAAAAAGAGGAGGTTATCAATTCGTGTGTATTTTTTTTTATGTTTGTTACCGCATAACGCCGTCATTTATGGACCGATTTAATAAAATCTTTTTTTGTCTGACTGGACATACTTCCAGTTTGGTCCCATTATCATCAAAAGAAAGTTCTGATGATGGGATCCATGGGGAATTGAGGGAACTCCTCAAAAGTTATAAGCACACATATAGCAATTTCAATATTTTCAACAACTCAACAATTCAACAACTCAGGATCGAGAGTTGTGGAAATCCTTGGGGGATTTCCACAACTCTCAATCTATGTCAAATTTCGTCCAGATCCGTTCAGTAGTTTTTGCGTGAAATAGTTACAAACATACATCCATACATTCTTACAAACTTTCGCGGGGTATTCCTCGAAGCGCACCCATTTTGAAACGCACCTAATGAACGCACGAATGAAGTAAAAAAAACAAATGTATGGGATTTGACGTAAGATTACGACTTTATATCGTAGACTTACGTCAAATCCCATACATTTGTTTTTTTGACTTTTCGATTTGACTATCGCTTCTGCCACTTGTCTAGAGGCTCTGGAAACTTTATTCACTATCAAAAACGGCACTACTTACGTAGTGTCATATATTTTTTTAAGGTGACGCTTCTCTAATTAGGTAGCTATTTAGCGAGAGTACTAGCACACAGGGCAAAATTTTGTGTGGCTCACAAAGTGTTGTTCTGAGTCTGGGTGTAATTTGTGTCCGTTAATTGTATGTCTGTAAAGTACCCCGCGACACAGAGCTTGTTCTCTAGTGCGGGAGTTGTCTATTTAAATAAAAAATAAAAAAAACCTCTACTCGTTCCTATGAAAACTTAGAATCTACCTTACAAATTACATTAAGTAATTTTTTTCTTATAAGTCAACATCAAGCTATTCCCAAGTACTAGGAGCCCATATTATTAGAGGAATTTGTGTGAGCAGGTGTACAAAGGTCCGAAAGACAAATAATACGGTAAAATTGAAGAGGCGTTACAATGTTGTGATAACTTTAACACTTGGTACTATTTACTGTGGTTATTAAACCTTTACATTGTATACAAAAGCTGGTAAATGGTTCGTTGAAAAGTTAGTAACAAATAATGAGGTTTTATCGAGTTTTAAATTTAAAAAGTGTCTCAATTAAGTCGATATAAATAACTGTGACTGAAGTTACAGTTGGATGGCTGTAAACAAAAGATGAAGTGTACCGTTCTTAATCGAATATGATTTAAAGTTAAGGTTTTTGTATCATTGACTACAGTAAGTATTTAAGACAGTTTGGGCACCATACTAACGAGCAAGCCTGACTAGGACCTCCACCTTACAGAAGACCACAGCCAAATGACTACACACAGCGGTGCAGTCGTATTCCTGTGTGTAAATACAGGTCTCCATCTAAGAAATACATTTTGGAAAAACGTTTTCCTTTTCCAAGCACACTCCATCTTAAAGCCTTGGTGTAAATAAATTGGGTCCGCAACACGCAAGTGATACTTCTGGTATAGCAATCGTCCATAGGCTACGGAAACTGCTTAACATGTGGCGGGTAACAAACAAGCATAAGGATGCAAAGTAGTATAAAAAAAAACAGTAACCGACACGACACTTTATTATCAAAAAAAATGGCCAAAAATCATTACATATACGACGTCAAAGAAAATATATACGTAAAAATAAGAACACAACCAAGGTAAAGCGGAAAGGTGCAAAATCTTCTCGTGAATCAAGTCAATAACAAATTCGTACTACTGGCCGTCAGCTTCATGTCAACTAATGAAAAACAGGTCATTGGACTTGGCTCGAAGCTCCTGTAAAATTTCTTTCAGTCCATTACGTGCAAAACAGTGACAGTCGACATACTTTTACAACCGCCTTAAGTTACACCGTGTTTTTTAAAGAAAAATTAATTAAAACTTGGTTTTCTGACGCGTAAAGCATTCGTTACAAATGTTGCTGAAAATATTGTTGAACTTTGATAATTTGTTTGTGAAATTGGAGAAAAATAGAAATCATTGGAAATTAAAAACTTTCCAACAAATCTTGAAATATTATTATTATCTTCGTGTCTAAGAGAGTTTTAAAAGTTATTTTAACAAAATTAAATCTTTTTTTTTTTGTATTAAATCGGTAACGGATAAAATAGCCATATATGGTCACCATTTCATTGTTTATTATCTACCCTTATAACATTTAATTTGTCTTACAACGTCCAATTGTTCACAACATGGGATATACAAGTCAAATAAAGGGTTAGATTTGTATTAACCCGCATAAGGGCTTAGTCCTTGTCGCTGTTAGACGTACGGTATAAACAAACAAACTTTAATAATTTTATTTATTGACTAGCCTCCACTCGCGGCTCGCGTGTATAATCCCTCGGGATCAAAGATTTTTCCGGTATTAAAAGTAGCCTGTGTTATCCCAGACTATAATTTATCTCTCAATCTATGCCAAATTTAATCCAGATCCGTTCAGTATTTTTTGCGTGAAATAGTTACAAACATACATCCATACATTCTTACAAACTTTCGCGGGGTATTCCTCGAAGCGCACCCATTTTGAAACGCACCTAATGAACGCACGAATGAAGTAAAAAAAACAAATGTATGGGATTTGACGTAAGATTACGACTTTATATCGTAGACTTACATCAAATCCCATACGTTTGTTTTTTTGACTTTTCGATTTGACTATCGCTTCTGCCACTTGTCTAGAGGCTCTGGAAACTTTATTCACTATCAAAAACGGCACTACTTACGTTGAGTCATATATTATTTTTAAGGTGACGCTTCTCTAATTAGGTAGCTATTTAGCGAGAATACTTCTTCTCCAAAATATCTCTCTCTCTCTCTATTATTTTTTCATCTTTTTGCTTTTGTGAAAAATATAGGTACTCAAATCTCTACAAAATAAATTGTTCTTTCAAAACCCACGCAGAGACTAAACCTTGAAATATTAATTTATTCAAAAATCCATAGTATATTAAAAACAAATATCCTGTTTTCATTTGCGAACATTCTAAAGGAAATTAATTTTGTTAATCTCACCTGTACCGTTTTATTCATTAGCTTTCTAATTAATAAAGCCCTTGTTTGTATACCTTGCTTAATAAGGAGCATGTGTGATATCAAAATGGAGGCCACGATGTGAAAACTGTGGTTTGAGGTACGAGTACGTCACATCAGAATTATGTAAATACACTGCACAGATGGTTTTGTGGCTTAAGTGGTTACCTCGCCATTTACCACTGCGCGGTGTGTTGTGGGTTTGATCTCCACACGCGGGACTAAAATTTTTGTGATACATTTAAATAGTTGTTCCTACATACACACACACACAAGGCTTTCGACATAGGGCCCTAGTGCAGGAATAGTCTTTTAAAAAAGAATAATATCAAGATTTTATGTTTTGGTAATGAAGCTTAAATAAAAAAAACTACGTAAATTATGGTAATGGCAGTATGAGCGTGACAGATAAACTACTCGGTTTTCGAGAATTTCTGGGATTTTTTTGCATAACGCGGTCCAAATGAACCCAGGACGGCATTAATTACGTTTTCTATTAAAAGTAGAATATATGTATCTGTATATCTACTGTCCTTTATGAAGTTGTCAAAAGCCATGTCGACTGCGATTGCGATATTCTAAATAAACGAGATTCTGAATGAGTTTTCAAGTTTATTTTGGCATTAGAAATACAGATAACAAATTACTTTGAGTGCCTTGGTGGTTCAGTATACGCTGCTGTGCAAGAGGTTGTAGGTTCCCTCACAGGTCAAAACTTTGTGTAACCCAAAGAGAGTTGTTCAGTCTAGGTGTAATTTGTGTCCGTTAAATGTTTGTTTGTAAAGTTCCCCGCGACACAGAGCTTGTACTCTAGTGCGGGAGCTGTCTTAAAAAAAAGTAATATTATATATTTTTTTTTTAGACAACTCCCGCACTAGAGAACAAGCTCTGTGTCGCGGGGGACTTTACAAACATACAATTAACGGACACAAATTATACCCAGACTCAGAACAATTCTTTGTGGATCACACAATTTTTTGTCCTGTGTGGGAATCGAACCCACAACCTCGTGCACAGCAGGCGCATACTGCGGACACTGGACCACCGAGGCAGTCTTATTTCTATATGTCTAATAATAGTACTATTAGCCGAATTTTTAGTTACAATGGGCAATCTCTACTGATACTAGCCAGCAACGCAGAATATACGGACTAGGAGTGCACAAGTGTAATACGAACAATAATGCACATTTATGTACGCAAACGCTGGTAGACAACTACCTTGCACTTAATTTCATAGCCCTATAGGACAATAAGTGCTGACAAACCGTAAAGTGGTTTTGTGTGGAAGTGCACTAGCACCATGTAGAAGATAGATTTAATAAATAAAATTAATAAAACAGATCGACGACGGTCCCTACGTACAAAGCGATGTCAAAAGTGATGGTTTACAGGAGAGCAAAATAAAGATTCATATCACTATAGAAAAAAAACCTGAGTTATTTTGTATATTATTTTTATTGTAATGTTATGCTAGGATGATACTCTCTGTAATTATATATAGTCAGTTTAAAAATGATATCGTTTTTTATAAAAAAAATCAAAGATGACCGTTTGTACGCTGAAATTCAATATATTTTATTCAGACATGTCTGACATGTCTGTTTATACGCAAGAGATGAGTATCAATATTTGTATCAAAATAATATTTTTGCTATAAAATTTAGGAAAATAACTTAGATTAGGTGACCACAAAACATTTTATTTAACGTGTAAAACGTGTATGTCGATGAATTACAAGGACATAAACGATGTGCGCTTTTTAAAACATGGTAGAAACAGACATGTCCATTATGTCCTAATATACGACACTAATTCTTTTATTTTACTACACATGTCATCATATTCGGTTATAGTATCTAGTTAACTATTTCATAATAATAAAAAAAGCTTTATATGAATATGTGCGGGTCGATAACTTGAATCTATTTATGCAATAAAAAATGGCAATTTCGATATGTCGCTTTGTACGTAGGGACCGTCGATATATGCTACTCTTAATATCGGCGATCTGCGATTTAATCGCTAAATGCTGCGACTAAACATTCCACACCACACACATAAAAACGCCAAACCTTTTTGGAAGCTCGACACAATAACGAATGCTACACTTCGCACACATTCGGCTTGCGGTTGCTTCGATTTGGTTCATTGTTTTATATATTACGAAGAGATCCACGACTGGACTCAGAGAGTCGCCATAACGAGATGCGGCATCGATACAATCGCAAAATGGCTGTACGGGGGAAAGATGATTCAGGACGGAAATGACGGCGCATCGTGATTGTGTAATACCGCCATTTTCGTGACTCTCCACTGCTTTTACAAAAATCTTCCAAACAAAACCAATAAAACTGTTCCCGGCCCGGAAATCGAACTCGAGCTTAGCTGCATATAAGCGTACCTACCTATACATACACAAATACGGCTTGTTCTTAAATGAAATGTGAGTCCCTTGCGACTCACGGCTATAAGGAAGTCCTATACCAGAAATATGTAAAGAGATTTTTTTTATACTACATGCATAGAAAACAAGCATATGGCCTTCCTGAACTTAAGCAGTTACCGTAGCCTATGGAAGCTTGCCATACTTGCGTGTTGCCGACTCAATATTTTTTTACACCATGGCTTTAAGATGGGAGTATACCTCAGATAGGAAGCTGAAGCTAAGCGCTGGAGACCTGTACTAACACACAGGAACACAACTACGCCGTTGTGTGTAGTTGTGTGGCTGTGGTCTTTTTTGAAGTGTATGTTTTTCCCCAGTCAGGCTTGCCCGTTAGTTTTGCGAACCTCTGTTAGATAAATAAAAACGAGTGCGGTTGTTGTTATCAAATCAATATAATTTTTAACCGACTTCAAAAAGAGGAGGTTATCAATTCGTGTGTATTTTTTTTTATGTTTGTTACCGCATAACGCCGTCATTTATGGACCGATTTAATAAAATCTTTTTTTGTCTGACTGGACATACTTCCAGTTTGGTCCCATTATCATCAAAAGAAAGTTCTGATGATGGGATCCATGGGGAATTGAGGGAACTCCTCAAAAGTTATAAGCACACATATAGCAATTTCAATATTTTCAACAACTCAACAATTCAACAACTCAGGATCGAGAGTTGTGGAAATCCTTGGGGGAGGCCTATGTCCAGCAGTGGACGTCTTTTGGCTGAGATGATGATGATGATTATTCGTGGTGAAAATAAGAAAGAATATAATTTTAACAAAAAAAACCGACTTCAGTACGGCAAGTTGTAAAATTTTCAAATATTTGTTTGTTACAATCGAATAAAATCGACTGAGCGTCGGGCTGAACACAGGTCAAGTAGGTATTAAAAGCAATATTTAATCTGTGCAATCCGCGCTCAATTCATTCACGTCATTATTTCTTATTAATAGTTGCTTAGCAACAATAACCGAAACTTATCTAATCGCCATCAGTAAAATACTTTTTATTGAAAAGTTCAGATGGCCATCTGTGTTCATCAGTGTTACTTCACCAAATTACACTTTCTGAATGCAAATTAATCAATCATTTGCATTCAGAAAGTGTAATTTGGTGAAGTAAAACTGAAGTCGTACTGAAGTCGGTTTTTTTTTGATAAAATTATATTCTTTCTTATTTTCACCACGAATAATCATCATCATCATCTCAGCCAAAAGACGTCCACTGCTGGACATAGGCCTCCCCCAAGGATTTCCACAACTCTCGATCCTGAGCAGACCTTGTCCATCGGTTGCCCGCAACCTTTACCAGGTCGTCGGTCCACCTTGTTGGAGGCCTGCCCACGCTTCGTCTTCCAGTTCGTGGTCGCCACTTTAGAATCTTTCTATCCCAACGGCCATCAGTTCTGCGAGCTATATGCCCGGCCCATTGCCACTTAATGGAGGCAATTCTTCGAGCTATGTCGGTTACTTTGGTTCTCCTACGGATCTCATCATTTCTGATTCGATCTCGCAGGGAAACTCCAAGCATAGCTCTCTCCATTTCTCTTTGGGTGACTTTGAGCCTTCGCACGAGGCCCATAGTGAAAGAACCTCGAATAATACTATAAGAAAAATAAAGTCCCTATATAAAACTGCATCGACTTTCCAATCTCGTATACCCGTACTTGAAGTATAAAGTGGTATGAAAATCTAAATATATTGTTGTGCCACAAAACATTTGCATAGCAAGCTTATGTAAGAGATTTGTTTGCATATTTTGCTTGTTACTATGATACACAACAATATTTATAGGTACATGTTGTTAGAATATGAATGACACGTATATAAATCTATGTTTGTTACTCCAACTGGAGTTTTTATTTTTTTCGTTTGCAGATGAAGTATACACAAGCAAATTGTTTGAATCCATGTTCAATTTATTTAGGCAAATAAATAACTATGTTTTTATGTCAAGGGTTTTTTATTACCAGTGCAGTCTTAGTCGGGCTTGCTCTGTAGAATGGTACCCTACGACAACTCCCGCACTAGAGAACAAACTCTGTGTAGCGGGGGACTTTACAAACATACTATTAACAGACACAAATTACACTCAGACTCAGAACAACTCTTTGTGGGTTACACAAAGTTTTATCCTGTATGGGAATCGAACCCACAACCTCGTGCACAGCAGGCGCATACTACGGCCATAGGACCACGAAGGCAGTCACCTCACCTCTATATATCCTACTAATATTATAAATGCGAAAGTTTGTAAGAATGGATGGATGGATGTTTGTTACTCTTTCACGTAAAAACTACTGAACGGATCTAGATGAAATTTGGCACATAGATAGATTATGATCTGGAATAACACATAGGCTACTTTTTACAGCGATAACCGACATCCACGCGGGCGGAGCCGCGGGCAACAAGTAGTAGATTATAAAGCCTAAAGCTTTGAAATTGAAATTGGTGCGGTTTCTATTACTCTTACCAGGGAACATGAAAGGAGCCTCCCAGTACGACGTACCTTCTGAGCCTTTGTATGTCCGGCGCGCCTAGAAACAAACGGTGAGTCCCCCACACTGATTGGCCTTTCACCACGATAGCAATCATCTCAAGTCCAGCTCTAAAACTGGCTGTGTTCTCAATCTCAATCTCAATCTCTATCAACATCGAGGGTTTCTCACAGGACAAATCAGAAATCCTATCCTAATTCCCTCTGCTCGCAAGATTCCAACTTTCTCCAGAATCCAATTTTTCAAACATCCATACAAGTCTTCGCATGAATCCAACTTTTTTTTTATGTGTACATTAATTAGCTCTATTCCAACTGCACGAGACAGTGTCGCACACAAACTATTTGAACTCATATTGTTTTGAAACTCTCTGTGGTTTTTAAAGAGGAATTCTTTCATCATTAGAAAGCTACATTATGAGCTGAGATTATAGGGAATCCCTATATTATGTGTAAGGTTTATTTATCTTCTCCATTATAAAAACTTGTTAGTGCATCTTAAGATTAAGAGAGGTAGGGCCCATACTAGCTGGTATAAAAAAGTGGGTCGGCAACACGCAAGTGATACCTCCGGTATTGTAAGCGTCCATAGGCTATGGTTACCGCTTAAGGCTTGTGATATCGCCAACGACCTTGAGCATTTGGGCGAAACAAACACGACTCTAATATAGAAAGAAAGAAAGAAAGAAAGCATTTATTCGAAACATACACAGGATAACAGATACAGACAAAAACAATAGACATACAAAAACAAAAACAGAAAATTATCCTGTGTGATGTCAGAAAGGGTCCTAATCTCAGCTCTGTGCTGCGGCATTTAAACTGCAGCGCTGATATTCTGATCAGGCCTTAGTGAAGTCACGGTCAGCTATAAATGTAATAAATTTATGAAAACCACACATTTATGACACAAAATATATGTAATACACCTTTTAATATGTGTTTAAGAATATTAGGCAGAAAATGAAGAGAAAATATAAATTTAAATAAATAAATATATAAAATGTTTGTTTGTAAGAATCGAAAAAAATCGACTAAGCGTCGGGCTGAACACAGGTCAAATATTCAAAAAAAAATAATTAATCTGTGCCATCCGCGCTCAAATCATTCACGTCATTATGACATCTCCCATTCCTTTGTCTATGACAAAATAATGGAGATGCGCGGGGTTCGCAGCCTTATTAAATTGATTCATTCAAATATTTAATCGAGAAAACTAAAAGTAAATGGTTGTTAAAAGTATATTGAACGTATTAAAAATGTAAATATAATGTAAAAGAAGTCGTTCTACGTGTGACAAATATAACAAAGTGTTGTTAACATTGAAGTTTGTGTGTTCTATGTTCGTTTTGCGTTTTCTTCACAATACAGCAGAGTACTGTTATAATTATGCGTGTGTGATTATTGTGAGCGTCTTGAAAAAGCATCATGAAGAAGGAGACCATAAGCTGAAATTGCTGGCTAACTGATACCCGCTGCTGTGAAGTGCAGTCATTGTTATTCGTTGATGTAAAAAGTGCATACCTATAGTAAGTTCTGTTTCTGTAAGTTCAACAAATACATTTTAAACTTATTTCTGAAACTAAAAACACTTTTATATCAACTTTTATAACAATATCTAGCCGAGCGCGGGTATACAAACAGATGTACTCTTTGAATGGACGACTTATTAATTTTTAATCAATTAAAATTCAAACTTATTTTAAACTAGCTGTACCCGCGACTTCGTTCGCGTGTTCAGTCTTTTACTGAAAATCTCAAAGCTATAGCTGTTATCCCTATACAAACTTTCATCGGCTGATTTTTATCTTTAGTGGTTACATTTAAAAAAACCTTTCTTTGCGGATGCCTATATCATAATAGCTACCTGAGTGTCTAATGATTTAAACTGTGCGTTTGTTGATTAGTCAGTCACGTTTTTCTTTTAAACATTTGGATTCTGCAATTAATAAACTTCATGCAGAAATATTCCTTGTTTGTATGATTGTTCTGCTCTTCAAATTGTCTTAGCGCAAACGTGAATAACCTTAATTGGCCCATCGCCTAGCTAATAGTTTGAATTTATGTATTGTTATGTATTATCTGTGCCATACCCTGTAGAAATCTCTACATCTATTACATTTCGTTTTAAATTGGTCACTTCTAACCTGATAGGTACTGTTACACAGTTTATGTGGGCTTAAAATTTATTAAATTCTTAAAGGGCATAATGGTCCGTCGTAGTGCTCAAGGATTTTAGAAATTGAACTTTCATTTTAATCCATTGTTCCTATAATACAGTTATACTACTTTACATAAGCTTTCGAAACAAAACTGAATGAAAAACCAGTAAGTTGAACCCTATTTAATATTGTCGACCATATTAGTGAGAGTTCAACGTAAATTCGGTATATAGGTATCTGTTAATTATTATCTTTATCTCTGAAACTATGCATTTTTTACTTTGTACATTGTTTAATTACGAAGTTTACGTTCCTATATCCGGCTGTATCATAATATTAGTTCAATTGTAACATTTTAATTTGCTCATTGAATGTGATTGACCATAATTGAGATACATTATAGACATAATGATCTCCATCGGAAAAATATTTATCATTGAGAAGTTGGCCATCTGCAGTATTCTTTATTAGTTTCACTAACAAATTGATGCTTCCTGAATGCATTTGTTTGATTCATTGCAGTATGCCTATTTGAGGAGGTTACTCACTTCCCTACGGAACCCATCATCAGAACTGGATTTTTTAAAAACTGAGAACAATATGAAAGATTATCCATCCAATTACAAAAAGATTTTAAAGAGAATTTTTAAAGAGAGGGAAGGACTTCCACTTTACAGAAGACCACAGCCAAATAACTACACACAGCGGTGTAGTTGTGTTCCTGTGTGTGAGTATAGGTCTCCAACGCTCACTTAGGGATTCGTTTTGAAAGAAACGTATTTCTATCCCAGGGATACTCCCATCTAAGCCCTGGTGTAAAAAATGGGTTAGTAACACGCAAGTGATACCTTTGGTATTGCAAGCGTCTATAGGCTACGGTAACTGCTTAACATCAGGTGGGCCATATGCTTGTTTGCCACAAAAGTAGTTTCATCTTAGCCATAAGACGTCCACTGCTCGACATAGGCCTCCCGCAGGGTTTTCCACATGATTCGATCCTGAGCTGACCTTGTCCATCGGTTGCCCGCGTTTACCAGGTCGTCGGTCCATCTTGTTGGAGGCCTGCCCACGCTGCGTCTTCCAGTTCGTGGTCGCCACTCTAGAACCTTTCTGCCCCAACGGCCATCGGTTCTGTGAGCTATATGCCCTGCCCATTGTCACTTAATTGAGGCAATTTTTCGAGCTATGTCGGTCACTTAAAAAGAAAATATTACAAATCGGCTCTTAAATGACGATGTTCAGGAATAAAAAAAACAATGCAATGGAACCTCATCTTTAAAAATTCAGTTAAAAATATATATCAGTAAAGTATGCCGATGAGACAGAGGCCGATCATGCGTTTCGTTCTGTTCTGTGAGTGATTTTTTTGGTCGAAGATAGACAGCATCAGTATCGCGGAGTTTTTTAGATCTATTTGCAAATAACATTGCCTCCAACGGCAGGATTTTTCCGACTCGCTCAACTATCATCGTAATATTTCAGCCAATACACGCTCGCAAAACTATAATGAAAGGATCACGCCGTCTACTGGTGAAAATCGTATGAAATTTTGTTTGGTAGTTATTGAGTTTATCGTGACCAGATAGACAGATTCGGTGGAGTGTTTTCTTTTCTGTGCTGCTTTCCTGATTACCTAAATTAAGGTATTGTTAAATGTTAGCGCCTACACAAAATGAAATAGCATTCATTTTATAGTAATATTTTATAGTTTGTGTTTAAGTTTTATTAGGCGATTAATTTAGTCAGTGATTGTCTTAGGTCTTGGCATGATTAACGCATTTTATTCGTACTTATAGTAGGTATATTTATATAGTTTTAGTTTTATCAAAGGCGATTTTAGCTGCAACAAACAGATAGACAGAGAGATAAAACTGTTAAAATTGTATTTCTGTTGTAAATGCTATGTAAACAGCCACATGAATTTAATAGAAAGCTGTTATTTTGATATTACAAACATTAAGGATATTACTAATGGTGCTGTGCATAATTATAGATAATGTGTTTATGACTTCGTTTGCGTGGACTTCAGGGATTAAAACATAGAGTTTCCTGGAGTTGCTAAACGGAAAATTGTTTGGAATCAAAAGAACCCGGCATGGCATAAAATGGGCACTTTTAACCTAGTACCGTTAACACGTGATGTACCAGTCAGCTGATCTCTATTTAATATGGTCGCCGATATTGATGGGAGTTCAACTTAAATTGGTGATGGCTATATCTCCGAAAACTCGCATTATTTTTTAAATTTATTTTCATATAAACTTCAAACGTGGTTTTACAAACTACATTTAAAAAAGTTTTAGCTAAATAAATCGAAGCGTGTTTCTTGTATAGCACGTGTGTTATTAAAGTGACCATAACTTTTTTATTTGTGAACCGATTGGAATAAAATAAAGCCTATATGTTATGGGAAGGTTGCCACAATATATAAGTGAAAACCGCATTCAAATCGGTTGCGTGGTTGCTGAGTTTATCGCGCACAAACGCGGCCACAAACAGACAAACAGACAAACAGACACACAGACAAACAGACAAAAATTCTAAAAACCACATTTTTGGCCTCAGTAACATAAATACAACGTATATAAATTGTTTTTTCGGAAAAAAATTCAATGTACAGACGCGACTTGGTTATGATTTTATTATATGTATAGATATAACATTTCCAAATTATAGGTGTATGTTTTCTTCAAATAGTGGTATTTAAAAAAAAAATTAAGTTTGATGCTGATTCGATGATTTTTTTACAAACTATTTAGAATTAATAATATAGAATTAATATAATTTGTGTTCGTTAATTGTATGTTTGTAAAGTCCCCCGCGACACAGAGCTTGTTCTCTAGTGCGGGAGTTGTCCATAAAAAAAAAAAAAAAATATAACTTATTACAAGACCATATTATGAAATACATCTTGAAGATTAATACTGTATTTTTGGCAGTCATTTGTCTATAAATGCCAACAAAAAATGGTTTCATTTACATGTCTTTCAACATTTTTTGAGAGACGGGTCTTAACATCAGGTGAAGCCCACCGCTGCCAACCTTTCTGCTCCTCAGCTCGTATTATGTACTGTATTTTCTTCTTCCCAAATGAAACACTTAATACTTTTACTTCGTATAATTATATATAATTATACATAAATATAATATATATAATAATATAAATTAATATATAATTAATACATTTGCAACATGACTCCACTACTTAGAAGTCAGAGCATAACTCTTATGTCAACCCATTCTAGACTTAACTTGTCATATTATCTCTTTCAATATCCTTACTAATATTATAAATGTAAATGTTTGTGAGAATGGATGGATGTTTATTACTCTTTTACTAAAAACTACTGAATGGATCTGGACGAAATTTGACACACAGATAGATTATGGTCTGGAATAACACATAGGCTACTTTTTGCAGCGATAACCGACATCCACGCGGGCGGAGCCGCGGGCAACAGCTAGTTTTAAATATAATAACATTTGCTTTTCTAAAATACCAGAGGTTTAACTATGGTCACACGGCTAACTAGTGACCACCAATTAACAGGGGCCCTATGATTATTTGCCACCCAAGTAGTATAAAAAAAAGGTTAATACTAAAACTGTTGAGTCACGTTCTTAGAAGTACAATAATATCTTTATTTGTTACCAAATATAAAATATTTTCACGAAACTTCTTTGTTCGCTGACATGTGTAGTGACCCCTGGTTAAGCCTCCATTATGTTATCAAATGACGTTTGAATCTAACAAGAACTTGTCAAAAACAGGCAAGACACTAGCGACTCACAAACAAACAAACTCTTCAGCTTTATAAAGTAAAGTGGTGCTCTGACAATAAAATGACTTTAAATAGTGATAAATGCTACTACATGCACTTTTCTAGAAAAAAAGAACCTTATAATAACACTTATTCAATCTTAGATACTAAAATTAAAGAAGTGGACACATATAAAGATTTGGGAATAACTTTCGATAAGAAATTGAGATTCAATATACATATTAACAACATAACCTCAAAAGGGTACAAACTTCTCGGATTTGTGGTAAGAAACTGCAAGAACTTTAAAAATGCATCAACGAAAATAATTATTTATAACAGTATGGTAAGGTCTGGTCTCGAGTATTGCAGCTCGGTATTGTCACCACACTACGAGGTTCATTCTAACACGGTTGAGCGTGTACAAAAGCGTTTTGTTTATCACCTTGCGTACCAAAGCCAAAAGGCCAAACAACTCTCGTCCTACAATCGCCGCTTAGATTTTTATCAAATGGGTAGTCTTAAGAGGCGAAGAGAATTTCTTGATCAACTGTTTTTGTTTAAGATAGGTAATAGTGTGATTGATTGCCCACAACTGCTGACCAAATTACTGTTCAATGTACCTTTTAAACTACCGCGCAAAAATAGATTTCACCTTTTCACTCCTTCACGCTCACACACCAACCTGGGTCTTAATTCTCCTTTAATTAGAATACAAAAAGCTTACAACGCAATGTCTATTAATAAAGACTGCGATTTGTTTATGCACAATCTTGTTAGATACAAAGCCGAATTAAAAAGAATTGTCTAAATTTATCATTATATCGTCATAATTTTCCAACTTATTTCTATTTTATAGCTTTGAGATTATTATGTATTTACTGTTTATACATTCCACCATTAGCAAGTCTGTATACCCTACAATTACTTATTATTGTTTACAATTTACTACTCTGTTCCTTATTTTGTTCCGCTATGAATAATTGTCTAAACGGCCGATGTAAAAGATTTGAATATTAAAGTTTTTGCTCCAACTGATAAGTTATATGGTACCAACTTATTTTTAAGTGATTATATGGAATTAGTTAAGTGTTTCTTAAAAAATATTTCAATAACATTGTTTGCTCAAATCCCTTGTTAACTTTAATGCATGTCGTGGCAACTTGTAATTGAAACAGCACTATTGCTTGAGCCACTCAAAACATTGTAATTATAATAATTAGGTATTATAATTGACAACACGCTTAGCTTCAAAATGCATATCGAGTCACTGTCTTGTAGAATCAGGAAGTTAATTTACGTATTTAAAACTCTCAGACACGTCGCTGATTTTACTCTACTTAAAACAGTATACTACACCCTCTGCCAACCTATTTTAATCTATTGCATACCATCTTGGGGGGGTGCTCCTAAAACCTCGTTTCTGCAGCTTGAACGCTCTCAAAGAGCTATCCTTAAAGTTATGGCTTTTCTTCCCTACCGCTTTCCCACAACAGATTTATACCAGACTACCAAAATTATCACAGTGCGCCAGCTGTTTATACTCTACACTATCCTAAAGCAGCACCGGCTCCTCCACTATATCCCTAAAAAGTCTGTAAAGGCTACCAGGCGCTTCAAACCTGCCCCCCGCGTAACACCCGTTTGACCACCAGCTTTGCTCAAAGATTCTTCTGCTTTTTAGGTAACTACCTCTACAATCATCTTAATAAAGACCTAGACATTTACGCGCTTACTAGATTTCAAGTAAAAAAGAAAACGACAGAATTCCTACCTTACTCTCGACTACGACACTACAGAAGCCCTCATGAAACCCCCCAAATAAATTTACACTTATTCAAACACACACACTCACTCACACTCACACACACACACACACACACACACACACACACACACACACACACACACACACACACACACATACACACACACACACACACACACACTTAGATTTTAGAAATTAAAAATTGTTCTTTCCTAATATTTAAAAACATGACTTCATAGCATACCGTATAACCGTCCGAAGGGGAGGCCTGATGACCTGAAATACAGGTTTGCGCCCCGTTTAGGCATCAGTCTCCCACATATTTTCTATTTATAACCCCTATGCTAAGCCAAATACTCTGTATAAGGAAAATTGTGAGAGAACCAATAAAATATTATTATTAAAAAATAAAAAAATAAAAATTATGCTATCGAAGTGTATGTTTTGTAAGTTGTCCTATAAATAAATAAATACTAAAGACACAGCCCTTACAATATCCAAGAGCATTGGGATCCTCGGCGTCGACATCTCCAGTGACGTTCAGTTTCGTCATCACTTGGAAGACAAGGCTAAGCCGGCATGACGGACATGCTCAACACGGCAAAGTGGTACTTCACCGCGGGCCAAAGACTGCTGCTCTACAAAGCGCAAGTCCGGCCCCACATGGAGTACTGCTGCCACCTTTGGGCGGGAGCACCTGGGTACCAGCTTGGACCCTTTGAATCTATCCAAAGACGCGCTGTTAGGATTGTTGACGATCCCAAGCTCACAGGGGGTATTGAACCACTAAGTCTCAGGAGAGACTTCGCCTCCTTGTGTGTGTTCTACCGCCTGTACAATGGGCTGTGTTCTGAAGAATTGTTCGAGATGATGCCCACGGCCACATTTTATCAACGCACCTCTCGCCACCGACAGGGAGTTCATCCTCACATCCTTGCACCTCAAACATGCCGTACCGTAAGATTCCAGAGGAATTTCTTACCACGTACGATAAGGTTGTGGAATGAGCTCCCTGCCCAGGTTTTCCCAAGAGACTATAGCATGGGGTTCTTCAAGAAAGGAGTTATAAGGTTTTTAAAGGGTCGGCAACGCGTGAGTGACACCCCTGGTGTTGCAAACGTCCATAGGCTACGGTAACTGCTTACCATCAGGCGGGCCGTATGCTTGTTTGCCACCTTGGTAGTATAAAAAAAAAAAAAAAATAATAATATTAGTATAGATGTTCAATTTCTGTATAGTCATCGACGGCTATATAAAAATTTACACAATAAAATTGAGTACATATTATAATTTGTGTTAAGGAATACTTGAATATGAACCCGAGATTATGTTGTTAGTAACACTACATTAGATATAAAAGGGCCATAGACGTGACGTCACAATGTAATGATTTATCGCATGCCATTCAACAGGCGCACGCCTGAGTGCGTCCGAATAGTCGTGGGTTTGTGTCTACCTTTATTATCGTATGGAATATTATATCAGGTGAACGTGGGCATTAATAGGGTTGCTTATAATTTTATTGCTGTTGAAGAAAATATTTATTTAGAAAGTAATTATTATCATCTTAACACATAAACGTCCCTCTGCTGGGCACGAATCTCCTCCATACACTTGGAGGGATATTAGCCTACTATGCCATGGGCAGATGGGTTAATATAGGGTTTTGCGTCGGGTTTCCCCCTTAAAATATAATCACATCTCAGCCATAAGACGTCCAATGCTGGACATAGGCCTCCTCCAAGGTTTTCCACATCGTTCGGTCCTGAGCTGACCTTGTTGGAGACCTGCCCACGCTGCGCCTGCCAGTTCGTGGTCGCGACTCTAGAACCTTTCTGCCCCAACGGCCATCGGTTCTGCGAGCTATACGCCCTGCCCTTTGCCACTTAATTGATGCAATTCTTCGAGCTATGTCGGTCACTTTAGTTCTCCTACGGATCTCCTCGTTTCTGATTCGGTCTCGCAGGGAAACTCCAAGCATAGCTCTCTCTTTGGGTGACTTTGAGCCTTCGCATTAAGCCCATAGTGAACAACCACGTCTCGGTCCATTGGTCATCACTGATAAATAATAAAATAAATGTAATAATATTTTATTATTTTTTTAATATAATTATATTTAGAAAGTAAATAAATTTTAAATATATTATATAAGATATTTACATGAATAGTTATTAAAATTAAAGTAACCTAACCTACTTACAAACAATCAGATATTATATTTAAAGGTATTAACCTATAAATAAAATATCTGATTGAGATCACAGTTCTGAGGAAAGGTGCCCAAAAGACTGGCCACATTCCCACGCTGGATTGCAAGGCTAATACGTTGACCCAAGTAAAGGCCAGCGTTAGGATCGTGAGATGACTCGACCAAACGCCTTGATATCTCACGAGAAAGTAATAAAAGAGAATATTTCAGAAATCATTTAAGGATGCGATTTTAAAGAAACGTTTTCTTATGTCAGGGAAATTCCATCATAACACCTTGGCGTCCATAGGCTACGGTATGTGCTTAACATCAGACAGGCCGTTTGCTTATTTGCCACCAAAGAAGTATAAAAAAAAGAATACTATATCTGGTAAAACAAGATTAACAGTAGTGGAAGAGCATATTTTTCATGGTATACAAAAATCTTAGGAGCTGTAGTCAGGAGAGTCTAGAAATTGGTCAGGTCAAAAGAGTCAGGAAATTGGTAGTGTGACACCTGGGAGAGTACCTGGTCTTCTTCAGTTGGAATTGGATTACTTTTCATCATAAAGATCTTGATTTCTTTCAGGTCCTTGTATAAGAATAGGGTATTAAGTGGTGCAGGTATACTACCTATCCAATAGATGTGCCCACGCACAGATGTGGGTATAATACCGACCACATAAACTTTTAAGTATTACTAAGTATAGATGCTGTTTAAATTTGTTCATGACGTAAAAGTCGAGACAAGTTTTACTCTATATATTTTTAGTTATGTACCTACAATAGAGAGAATAATCTATATTGAACAACAACATTTTAACAAAACCTCTAAGTCTAAAAACCGCAGCTTTTCCTTTTTACTCGGAGATTTCCTCAAACAAATATTTGGTCACGAAATTAAATGTTCTATTTATTCAAATTTATCGAACGGAAACAAAACATTAAGGCACATTGAATAATAGAAGGAAAATGGCAAATAAACGTTTGATTTTAGACAAAAATCTTTGATTTATCGACGTGGAATGAAGTAAAATAATATTGTTGTGGGTCTTTTTTTATTCTCACCATACGTTTCTATAGTAACAATAAGGAAATATGTGAAAATTTGACCGTGGCAATTGTAGGAATACCTATAGGATAATGATACATGCAATTTATTAGGTAATAAGAGAAAAAATCTCGTACGTAAAATTCACACGCGTAAACATTAAGTTTTTAGTTTTCGTAATGATCACTAAAGGATCCCTAGCCTTTAATATAAACAATAATAGCAACCCATATATGTCCGAGTGCTGGGCACGGGTCTCCTCTCCTCTATCAAGAGAGAGAGAGGGTTTAGGCCTTAATTCACACACGCTGGCCTAATGCGGGTTGGGGAATCAGACATGTCTTTAGAATTTCTTCTCAGACATGTGGGTTTCCTCACGATGTTTTCCTTCACCGTTAGCAGATGGCGAATCATTGGATTAGTACATATAAATTCCACAAAGTGAAATTCACATTGGTACTGCCCGGGATCGAACTCGCACCTCTTGCGTGCAAGTCGGTTACTTTCCCACTCGGCCACCACCGCTGAAAGTCTATAACGCTCAGTGGTATTATAGCGTTTTACTGGTGAAAGAATTTTTAGAATCGGTTCGGCTGTTTTTGAATTTATTCATTACACATTCAAACCTTTTATCTTTTACCTAATAATTATTTTAATGATGTTGATATGAAAAAGTAACATAATGATATTTTAAGAAAAAGGTGCCTAGATGTATTCCTAGTATTTATAATGATGATATTATGCTTGTTAAGCGTTTTTAGACTATTGTTAATTTTGTTTTGATGTCGTCAACATTTCATACGAAGCGAAGTCTAAGGGATTTATTTTATTGAAATGAAATGAAAATATATTTTTTGCAGCTTAAAGCTATAGGTGTATTATAATAATATTCAGTTATTTGAAAATTATATGCATATTTCTACATATTTTTATAAAATACCACAATTTCTTTAAACGATTTCTTTAACAAGTTCTGAGAAAACGGAGTCTAAACTTATTTCAATAAGAAAAAATATGCTTTACCTGCAATATTTTTATATAATTTCATCGTTTATTGTACAGTAAAAAAATACAATCACCTCCTAAGCTCTGGTTTTGAAGTTCGAACATTAGACTAGAAGAATATTTCGTTTATTATACTACTTGGCGGACAAATAAGCATACTGCCCATCTGTTGTAAGCAGTTACCGTAGCCTATGGACGCTTGCAATACCAGAGGTATCACTTGCGTGTTTCCAACCCATTTTTTTACACCAGGGCTTTAAGGTGAGAATTTTTGCAGCTTTCGTCAATAAAGAAAGGTGAGAATTTTGATACTCTGGTACTTATTTATATATACTCATATATGTAGACTATGTACTTTTAGATATAGATCACTTACTTTGTGCGACAAGACGGCGATCAGTCTTTGTATCCACTGTAGGTTATAATTGGCAGTAATACTAGGGTTTGCTGCCTGTTTTGGTACTGGAAACTTTATTCTGTCCAAGATGTCTGCACTTTTGAATTTTTTCATTCAATTTGGTAGGAAACACTTAAACAAACTTCCCTTACATTTTGCATTAACTCACACTGTACATTTCTAACACTTAACACACAATTTCAGTACACATAACACAACAAATACCATTAATTTGATGATACAAGGTACACATACACAAGCAACTAGTAGCCATTTTCTAATAGTGACGCTTTGTGACGCTTAATGCATCCAGATTTTCAATGCACCTTCCGGTTCCGGTTTCAGGTGGTGTTATGGTTGTGGATGCATTGAGCAATGTTGCCAATGGTGAAAATTGATTTTAATTATAATTTGTATTTCATACTAATTACTCCTTATTTTTAAATTAATTATTATTTGTCCTTTTAATAATATATGTATGTTTTAAATAATTTATTAATATGTGTATATTTATTATTTTATTTTGTATGTTAGTTTATATAATATATATATTTTTTATATAACTATGTTTATAAGTTCGGTACGGCAGATGGCACTCGGACTAGACACTGGCTGTCGCTGAAAACCAGCGTTGTTATGTTTATGCATAATAACATTATGCTGAGCGGTGGCCATTTTTTGCATGCGTGTGACGTACGCCACACAAGATGTTATTATTGTTTTGATGTCCTATAAGTAAATGTGTGTTTTTGTGTGTTGTGCGTCATTTGTTTGTAAAAATAAATTGTTTTTCTTTCTTCTTTCTTTCTAAAGTGACAAAAATACGAATGTCAAGCCATTAATTGACCAGCAAACAACAAGTTTACAAAATATTTACAATAATAATAAATTAACTATTAAAATGTCCAATAAATAACATCAATGAACAACATCGGAAGCCATGTTGACGTTAACGGGTACTTCATTTCAAAAATAAAATAATGATAATGAGTTAACAAAATTGATGTATTCTGCGAACTGTGATGAGATTGATGGCACAGTAGTGTAAGTTGCTATATCGCTATTTAACACTGCGTAACGTATTGTACGTTTTTTATACTACTTGGGTGGCAAACAAGCATACGGCCCGCCTGATATTAAGCAGTTACCGTAGCCTATGGACGATTGTATTCCAAAAGTATCACTTGCATGTTGCCAACCCATTGTTTTACACCAGGGCTTTATGATGAGAGTATCCCTGGGATAGGAAAACGTTTCTTCCAAAACGCATCCCTAAAGGAGCGCTGGAGACCTGTACTTACACACAGGAACACAACTACACCGCTGTGTGTAGTTATTTGGCTGTGGTCTTTTGTAAGGTGGAAATCCTTTCCCAGTCGAGCTTGTTGTATGTGCGTGTTTGTGGTGTATATAGCCGCGCTATCGCTGTACATAAGAAGACTCATGTGCAGCGATAGCGCGGAGACGAACTGGGTGGCAAACGCTGTCTAGATGTACATGGCATGGCCGCCACTCCGTCATAGCCAGGCCAGGCCTTCAGAGAAATAAAAGCGTGAAGTTATATTATGTTTAATCTTGAAACGCAGTATTAAACACAGCACTAACTTATTCTTCTCGAATGGTTTTACAACTTGGTGAGATAATCTTCTTCCCACTTGAACGCTCCCGTTCAATACTGGTCTTATATTTCAAGGCATTTCCAACTCAATGGCCAGCGACATTCGTGACCTGATATATGAGGGTTTGCTATCTTGTGTTCTGGTTTCTTTTAATTACTAGACTGCCTCGGTGGTCCAGTGGCCGCAGTATGCGCCTGCTGTGCACGAGGTTGTAGGTTCGATTCCCACACAGGACAAAACTTTGTTCCACAAAGAATTGTTTTGAGTTTGGGTGTTATTTGTGTCCGTTAATTGTATGTTTGTAAAGTCCCCCGCGACACAGAGCTTTTTCTCTAGTGCGGGAGTTGTCTTTAAGAAAAAAAAATGTGCATCGGAAAACATGATAGCCTTTGATACGGTTTTTATACTACTCGGTTGCCAATTGTCTGGAGGAGCATGTTTGTTAACCAGCTCATCACATTGGTATTAGATTTTGCTGGAAAATGTTTATGAGACAAGATTTCAGTTATCATAAAGGATTATTAATTATACTAGTTTCTGCACGTGGCTTCGTATGGCAACAGTGATTTTTCGGAATAAAAAGTAGCATATGTGTTATTCCAGAGTAATCTATTTCTGTACTATTTTATCCAGATCTGTTCAACCGTTTTGTTGTTATTGAGTAACAGATATTGATACATCTAATACATCTATCCATCCACGTATTAGTACCTATGGATTACTAAAGCGTTCTGTCCCACTGCAGGACAACAACCGCGGGGCCAATGTCTATTGACTGAATCCAGCTCATTAAAGTAAAGGATGATATCTATCATGATTTTATTCAGTTTATACATGAGTATCATTCTGAAATAATATTTTATGAGATATATACATTTAAGAAAGCACCATACTAGCGAGCAAGCCTGACTGTGGAAGGAACTCCATCTTACAGAAGACCACAGTCAAATAACTAGACACAGCGGTGTAGTGGTGTTCTTGTGTGTCAGTATAGGTCTCCAGCGCCCATTTAGGGATGCGGTTTGAAAGACTATACTATCCTCTAAATGCATGGAGCAGACCTGTGCCCAGCAGTGGGACTTTTATAGGTTGAGATGATGATGATGGATAATACTATTAATGATAATGTTAATTATTGTATTATATAATCATAAACAAGTTTTCGAATTGCCATGTAGCTCCTTTTTTTTTTTTTTTTTTTTTTTTATACTACCAAGGTGACAAACAAGCATACGGCCCGCCTGATGGTAAGCAGTTACCGTAGCCTATGGACGTTTGCAACACCAGGGGTGTCACTCACGCGTTGCCGACCCTTTAAAAACCTTATAACTCCTTTCTTGAAGAACCCCATGCTATAGTCTTTTGGAAAAACCTCGGCAGGGAGCTCATTCCACAGCCTAATCGTACGTGGTAAGAAATTCCTCTGGAATCTTACGGTACGGCAAGTTAGAGGTGCAAGGATGTGAGGATGAACTCCCTGTCGGTGGCGAGAGGTGCGTTGATAAAATGTGGCCGTGGGCATCATCTCGAACAATTCCTCAGAACACAGCCCATTGTACAGGCGGTAGAACACACACAAGGAGGCGAAGTCTCTCCTTAGACTTAGTGGATCAATACCGCCTGTGAGCTTGGGATCGTCAACAATCCTCACAGCGCGTCTTTGGATAGAATCAAAGGGTCCAAGCTGGTATCCAGGTGCTCCCGCCCAAAGGTGGCAGCAGTACTCCATGTGGGGCCGGACTTGCGCTTTGTAGAGCAGCAGTCTTTGGCCCGCGGTGAAGTACCACTTTGCCCTGTTGAGCACACCTAGCTTTCTAGATGCCAGCTTAGCCTTGTCTTCCAAGTGATGTCGGAGCTGGACGTCACTAGAGATGTCGACGCCGAGGATCCCAATGCTCTTGGATATTGTAAGGGCTGTGTCTTGGAATTGTGGAGCCATAGCAAATGGGGCTTTCTTAGCGGTGAACGCGCAAACTTGTGTCTTACTGGGGTTAAATTGGACTAAATTTAGTCGTCCCCAATCAGAGACTCTGAAAAGAGTGCTACTGATTTCAGACACAAGTTTTTCGCGACTTTCATCAACAATGGAACGAGGGATATTTGCGCGGCCTGTGTAAAAAGTGTCCCCGGTGCTGTCATCCGCATAACAATGAATGCTGTCGGTAGACAACATATCATTTATATGCAGAAGAAACAACGTCGGAGACAGCACAGAGCCTTGCGGTACGCCAGCATTGATGTCCAGGCGATCCGAGCAACAACCGTCAACGACAGTTTGTATGCTTCTGCTGGACAAAAAGCTGGCAATCCATTCGCATAATCCCTCGGGGAGTCCGTATGATGGCAGCTTCGACAGAAGACTCCGGTGCCAGACCCGATCGAACGCCTTAGCTATATCTAGGCTAACCGCCAACGCCTCACCTTGACTCTCGATGGCTAGAGCCCAGCGGTGCGTGAGATACACCAGAAGATCACCCGTCGAGCGACTGTGGCGAAAGCCGTATTGTCGGTCGCTGATTAACTCGTGATCCTCTAGGTATCCCAAGAGCCGCCGGTTTATAATTCGCTCCATCACCTTCGAGAGTAGGGAGGTTATAGCTATAGGCCTGTAATTCGTTGGGTCTGATCTATCGCCCTTTTTGGGCACCGGATGCACATTGGCGGTCTTCCACGAAGACGGAACTCGCCTTCTGTTGTACGAGAGTCCGAAAAGACGCGTTAATACAGGACATAACTCAGGGGCACACTGCTTTAGCACCACTGCCGGTATGCCGTCTGGCCCACTCGACTTATGAACGTCAAGAGATAGCAACTCCCGCCGGACCTCACGCTGTGTTATGCTGATTTCCGGCATGGCGATACCACACCACGGAATCGTGGGCGGTACGGCTTCTCTGTCGTTCAAAGTCGAGTTAGAGGCAAAGAGAGCACCCAAAAGATCGGCTTTCTCCTTTGCACTATAGGCCAAATTATTGTCCGGCTTCCGTAGTGGGGGCAAGGACGACCGACAAAAGTTTCCCTCGGCAGCCTTCGCAAGCGACCAGAAAGCACGACTCCCAGAGGGATGGCTTGCTAGCCGTTCACCAATTCTGCCGACGAATTCGAATTTGGCCCTGGCAATTACTCTTTTACTGGCCCTCGAGGCAGCATTTAGTTTGCGTTTCACATCAGAGATGTTGGGGTCCTTTTGAACTCGAGCCGCAGTCCAAGCCTTGTAGGCAGCTTGCTTAAGAAGACTAGCTTCTCTACAAGGCCGATTAAACCACGGTCGTTTCTTAACCCCTGTAACTGGCACGACCAGGTTTGGAATGTAGCATTCCATACCCATAAGTATCGTGTCAGTTACAGCAGTTGTGCAGGACTCAACATCTTCTGATGCGAAGCAAAGCTGTCTCCACGGGTACGACGCGTAAAACTCACGCAGTCCATCCCAATCTGCTGACTTATAACGCCATACGCGGCGCCATTCCGTTGCCCGGGGCGGGTCAGGCAGCGCACAGGCCACAGAGGTCCGGATGAGGCAGTGGTCCGATGTGCCCAGGGGCGCATCCACTGTGATTGTATATCCATCCGGACGTGTAGTCAGCAGAAGGTCCAGTAAAGAGCTTGTATGGTCCTCAACGTTAACTTTACAATAATTGTATCCAAAAGTGTCACCCACGATTACTGTACAGTACTAATCATAATTGTAGATCACACAATGTTTGTAACTTGTGTTCGGTTTAACTCAAAGTGTGTTAACTTCATCAGATTGACATATGTTGACAGGCGACCCTTATTTTGACGACGACATTATGGCGTCAAAATTTAATATAACGATACCAAAGACGCAGCTGGCTGGAAGTGCATTGGTAACAGATACATCTGCCCCTCTAGACAAGTGGTATAAAGTTGTTTACGATATACTGTCGTAAAATTATGTAAAATCCCATTTATTTGCTTTTTCTATTCGATTCTACTCTTCTTTCACAAAAGTGGTAAAGGCGGATTTAATGCCTGAGGCATTTTCTACCAGTCGACCACATATGTATAGACAGCATCAAAATCTGTCTGTCAATGTGAAACATGTCAAACATGACTAGTAATAAAACCTCTATCGGGCGAAACGCCCAATCAAATATTAAAGCGACTGCCTTGGTGGTCCAGTGGCCGCAATATGCGCCTGCTGTGCACGAGGTTGTGGGTTCGATTCCCACACAGGACAAAACTTTGTGTGACCCGCAAAGAGTTGTTCTGAGTCTGGGTGTAATTTGTGTCCGTCAATTGTATGTTTGTAAAGTCCCCCGCGACACAGAGCTTGTTCTCTAGTGCGGGAGTTGTCTTTTTAAAATTAAAAAAAAAATTGTAATTTGGTCATTTGGCCCGCTCGGGCGAACAAATGGCGGGCGAAGCGACCTATAAATCCCTATGAGAGCTGAATCCATTATATTATATATCTAGCTGATTTGACCATCTTTTTTGGATGAATGCCACGTGACCATTGGTTAAGGACGCACTATATGGTAATATAGCCCCATAGCTATGACGTAAGCCACACAGCTTAGCCCCGAATCTTAATTATTTTTTTTTAGGCGGGGCAAAAACTGAAAAATGCCGCCAACCAAACACATTGCGGCGCAGGAAGTTAAATATTAAGTTGTGCATTCGTCTGCAAAGACAGTATGAATTTGCCACCAGGGGCATGGGCCCTGACTTGCCCCCCCCCTAAATCTGGGGCTGACATAGCTTTACACTACCTACTCTCAGGCTAGGTGGCTACCTATTAATTAAATTATTTTTTGAAAATTCGCTTTGCTTTGAAAATTTGTTTAACCGCTAATTACAGAACCAGGTGAACCAGATTTTAAACGATAAAATTGTGCATGTAGGTTACACGTCCAATATTTTGATTAGAGCCTCGAGCATGAAACATTTGTAAACATCAGGTGCTCACGGTGAATTTCAGGCTAGGCGAAAGTAAATTTCTGTATTCAGAACTCGTATACACCTACTATACGGCACTATGAATGTTGTTTGCTGGAATATTATTCATTCTTAGTAAATTATTACATACAAGTGACCTTTCCAGTTTCGCACGTGCGGACATTTATTTATTTTCATCTTATTTATTTATTTTTAAAGAAAACTCCTCCACTAGGGAAGCCCTGTGTCGCGGGGGAATTTACAAACATACAATTAACGGACACAAAGGACAGACTCGGGACAACTATTTATGGATCACACAATTTTTTGTCCCGCGTGGGGATCGAACCCACGACATGCCACGTAGTAGTAAATGGCGAGGTAACCAGTAAAGCCACTGAACCAACCGTGCAGTCAATGGTAGTTTTTAATCGTAAATTTATTTAATACCCTTTATTTAAAATAGGTATATATAACCTATCTTACCCGCTGATCATTGAAATACATTTTCAATGATTTTTATAGGTAAAAGAGTTTTTTATTAATTGGACCAGTATATATCTTACTACTGCTCTGCTCCTATTGATCATAGCGTGATGTTATATAGCCTATAGCCTTCCTGGATAAATGCACTATTCAACAAAAAAAGTTTTTTTCTAATCGAACCAGTACTTTCTGGGATTAGCGCGTTCAACCAAACAAGAAAACAAACTCTTCAGCTTTATAATATTAGTATAGATTAAAATTAACAACCCATTATATCGCACTGTTGGCCACGGGTCTCCTCTCCTCTATTAAGAGAGTATGTTCTTCTTTGGCGGCCCCTTCCGACATCTCCATTCATTCTTGCACAATATACCTATTTTGTTATTCTTCTATCATCCATCCTTTCTAAATGTATTTAAATGTTGTCGTTATATTTACTTATCTCTATCAAAATTGTTACACAAGCGTTTTGTGAACATTATCATTCATTTTGAAAACAGTCAGCAGGAATTTTCCGGTTAATGGCTTTTGAAATGTGAAAATACTGCGTGACCCACTTTTTTTGGTTGTGTGTAAACAAGGTGGCTTTGTCAATAAGTAAAAATGTATTTTTTACTAGCTGTTGCCCGCGGCTTTGCCCGCGTGGATGTCGGTTATCGCGGTTATCGCTGTGTGGGAATCGAACCCACAACCTCGTGCACAGCAGGTGCATACTGCGACCACTGGACTCTGGACTCGTACTAATATTATAAACTAGGGGTCCCCCGTGACTTCGTCCGCGTGGTAATTTGGAATGTACATTTCCCCGATTTTGCAACATATCTCATTACTGCTCTGCTCCTATTGATCATAGCGAGATGTTATATAGCCTTCCTAGATAAATTCACTAATCAACAAAAAAATATTTTTTCTAATCGAATCAGTACTTTCGGAAATTAGCGCGTTCAACCAAACAAACAAACTCTTCAGCTTTATAATATTAAGTATAGATTCGAAAGTTTGTTATTCAATCACGCAAAAACAGGTGAACAGATTTTGATGACATTTCCCGCAGAGATAGAATATAGTCTGGATTATACATTATAATAACAGCAACCCATTTATGTCCCACTGGTGGGCACGGGTCTCCTCTCCTCTATCAAGAGAGAGAGAGAGTTTAGGTTTACCTTAATTCACACACGCTGGCCTAATGCGGGCTGATGAATCAGACATGCCTTAAGAGTTTCTTCTAAGACATGTGGATTTCCTCACAATGTTTTCCTTCACCGTTACCTGATGGCGAATCATTTAATTAGTACATAAAAACTCCACAAAGTGAAATTCACATTGGTACTGCCCGGGTTCGAACTCGCACCTCTTGCGTGCCACTCGGCCACCACAAAGGTTACTTTTAATCCTGGAAAAGCACACCTTCTTCAATTAAATCTGGCCTCAATAACTTACCTTGTTAACTTTCCCTTGTAAGAAAACGTACCTACACAAAAGCTAATAAATCAGTTCGACACCAACACAGGCACACTTCGTGGGCACGCTGCCACCGCTCCTCGGTGGAAACAAACGAGCTGTATGTTCTAGACGTGTCCTATTTCATAATGTTGGATATTGATCAGAAGATAAAGTTAACACTTTACAAGAAATAAGAAAAATCGTTCAATAAATTGCTGGAACATTAAGTTTTACCATTTCGGTAATTTTATTACTCGACTACGGCGAAGCAAAAAGAAGGGTTATGATTTTGACCTATATGTATGTTTGTATGTATGTTCATCTGTTCCCGCATAACTTCTAAACTACTTATCATAACTTGACAAATGAGGTATCGTTAGAAGCGTCTTATTGTCCGCTGGTTATAGGCTATGTGTTGTCGAACTTACTGGAAGCAACTTGACGTTAGGAGTGCGTGGAAATAATGCAATATTGCCGTAACGTGCGCGCGCGCCTCATCATCAACTCAACCCATAAACGTCCCACTGCTGGGCACGGGTCTCCTCTATACAATTGAAGGGATATTAGCCTACTATACCACGCTGGCCAGAGGGGTACAGGGTTTTGTTTCGAGTTTTCCCTCTCTTGCAGTGGATATTGTCTGCCTGACTTAGTCCCTTAGTCGACTCTTACGACATCCTCGGGATTGAACGGGGTGTTGACATTTGTATTCTTAGTCCGTTACCACACGGCGCGCGCGCCTCGCGTAGTAGATTTTGGGATTTGTTTGATCAGGAGGACGATTCGATCTCCACACAGTACAAAAAATTATTTTGTGTGGTCCACAAATGGTAGTTCCGAGTTTGAGTGTACTTCATGTCGGTTAATTGAATGCTTGTAAAGTCCCCCGCGACACAGAGCTGTTTTCCTAGTGTTTCCTATTTTCCCCGATTTTGCAACATATCTTAATACTGCTCCGCTCCTATTGATCATAGCGTCATGTTATATAGCCTATAACCATCCTGGATAAATACACTATTCAGCAAAAAAATCGAACCAGTACTTAAGATTAGCGCGTTCAACCAAACAAAGAAACTCTTTAGCTTTATAATATTAGTATTGATGTAGAGTGAGCGGTAATTAAATAAATAATGCAGAAGCCACTTCGAAAAGTCAGGTAAACGTCTTTGACCCAAAACTGGCTTTATTCTACTTAATAATTCAATGATCCAACTAAGCCTATTAATACTATAAATATCCGACAAGATCTCTTAATACGAGTAGGATGACGTCTACACACTACTTGACTAATATCCGAATATAACACAATTCTCTTTTCATCTTTATATTCACTATTGTTATTAAGAACGGGATAAACAGATCAACATCAAGAAAATCGTATTATAATACTTTCTACCTAATAGCAATAGGTGTATAATAATAATAATAAAATAAATAAAATAAAAAGCCTTTTTATTTCCAGTAAATTTTACATTTCTTAAAATCTATGTATGTGTTAGTTTTATTTAGTTTATTCTATGTTATTTATTTTTCCTTATTTAATATAATTTTATGTGTATCCTATTTATTTTATCATAGTATTTACAGTTACTTAATTTTTTATTTAATCTACCCCCCCCCCCAGAATGGGTGAAGGCCTCCTCCAATGATGCCCATTTGACTCTGTCTTCGGCTACTTGTCTCCAGTTTTGACCAGCTATTGCTTTAATATCATCTTTCCATCTTGTAATAGGTCTACCTCTTATTCTTTTGCCTAGTGGGCCGTTCCAGAATGTTACTTTTTTGGTCCATCTATGATCTGTTAGTCGCGCAACATGTCCTGCATAATAATAATAGGAACCCATATATGTCCGACAGATATGGTTGGTTGATGATGGGTTGGATGGCTGGGAGAGTGAGATGGTTCACATATGCTGGCCTAATTCAGGTTGGTGAATTTCTTCTAAGACTTCACTGTTATAATCTACACGCGAATAAATATATTCAAAATTCGGCACAGCACCCAATTACAGAATACGATCTAATATATAAAATTCTCGTGTCGCGGTGTTTGTTGTCAAACTCCTCCGAAACGGCTCTACCGATTTTTATGAAATTTTGTGTGCAAATCGGGTAGGCCTGAGAATCGATCTACATATATTTTTATACCCCTAAATGTTAAGAGTGACCCAACGAATTTTTTTTTATGATTCTGCAATAAAAAAAACACAAAGCCCTAAATTTTCACCCTTCTAAAATCAACCCCTATTTTGATTATTTAATAGCGATATAGCTACTTTTACTTTATATGGCAAAACAACGTTTGGCAAGTCAGCTAGTGTAAATATAATATATTTAATGATTTTGAAATTTTGTGTGCAAATCGGGTAGGTGTGAGAATCGATCAACATATATTTTTGATACCCCTAAATGTTAAGAGTGACCAACGCATTTTGTTATGATTCTGCATTAAAAAAACACACGAAGCCCTAAATTTTCACCCTTCTAAAATCAACCCCTATTTTGATTATTTAATAGCGATATAGCTACTTTTACTTTATATGGCAAAACAACGTTTGCGGGTTCAGCTAGTGTAAATATATATTTAATGATTTTATTTTAATTTTTGTCATTCAACCTAATCAAAATATTAATATGTTTCATTGTTGTACACCTATATTTTTCCAGATACCCAATTAAAATATAGTACACATCACAGTAGATTGTTTATTTCTTTGATGTTATGTTATTTGTCGAGCGCCAGCAGTCTCCAGACTGAATCCATAACTTAATAAAGGTAGCTCGAGTAAACAGAGAGAACAACAAAGTGGTCTGCTCGGTGTCGCTTACAAAATTGCTACACTAAAGTTTATTGCGTTTGCAGTAGTTAAGGATATTATCCTGACCAACTAGTGTGATTAAGTTGATTTGCTAGACAACATTCTGCTCATAGAGAAACTCTGTCTAGGATAAATTAACTTTTACAAGATGTTTGACGACGACCTTCAACGTCTCTCAACGAGAAAGTTACTACTATTGTGTTATCATGCAAAGTGAAGAACAACGACTTATCACCAGAAGAATCTTTACCAGTCTACAAAAAGAATGATAATAAACCTTTTCTATTCTTTCTTGTGTAGTTTCAATCCCAGAATTTTTAACTATTTTTATGACAGTTAACGTACGGTCGGCAACGGAGTTAGCTATACAGGTCCGCTATATGAAGATTAGTTTTTAAGGAAAACCAATGTGTGAATTTGTGTGAAATATATTTTTATCTATGTGGGGATCGAACCCACAACACGCCGCACTGTGGTAAATGGCGAGGTAACCACTTAAGTCACTTAACAACTTAATGTGTAGTCAAAGTTATGATAAAAAAACATCTATTGTGTCTATATTACCGGCCACGAAAAGGTTACATATATACATATATAATTATACATCTTGAACATAACTATATTAAAATATGATTACAATATGTATTTTATGGATAAATTCAGTGTATATATAATTATGAGGAACTGTGTGCGAAATTTCATTCATATGTTTGGTTATAGCTGTAAAATCCGTTTCACAGTTTAATCTTTAAAGGTTCCACATTCGGCGCACGAAGTTTTCCGTTTTAGCCCGAAAAATATTACATTTGGGGCTAAAACGAAATAAAATGTAGGACGAATACGGATATTTTTAAGGGCATCAAACAAACAGAGTTACATTCGCAATTTTAATATAAGCACAGATATAATAATATAACTGTCCAATGCACAATACCTAGTCGTATATTTCTGCCTATTCACAGGCTATCTGTTGAATTGGTACTAGATGCACAGCCATGGTAAAATATAGCCAACGCTGTTAAGTATATTGACTTGTAGATTACTACCAGGGAATTCCAACATGGTGTATTGATAATATTAAAACCATGCACTACGGACTACTACCTATAGGTGGAAACAGACAAAAAAAAAACACCATCGCAGATTTTGAACTCAGAACTTTAGAACCCAAATCGCACAAACAAACCTAAATAAAACCATAAAGATCGCAGCGCTCGGCAGAAAAGTTAGCCAATGTAGTAAGCAAATAAAATTATATCGTTAGTTTATTTCCATACTTCCGACTGGGGAAGGACCTCCACCTTACAGAAGACCACAGCCAAATGACTACACACAGCGGTGTAGTTGTGTTCCTGTGTGTGAGTACAGGTCTCCAGCGCTCATTTAGGAATGCGTTTTGAAAGAAACGTATTCCTATCCCAGGGTTACTTCCATCTTAAAGCCCTGGTGTAAAAAAAAGGGTTGGCAACACGCAAGTGATACCTCTGGTAATGCAAGCGTCTATAGGCTACGGATACTGCTTAACATCAGGCGGGCCGTATGCTTGTTTGCCACCCAAGTAGTATAAAAAAAAAAAAAAAAAAAATACTATATACATAAGAGAGATAGGGCACCATACTAGCGAGCTAATTTGACTAAGGATGGACCTCCACCTTACATAAAACCACAGCCAAGTAACTACACATAGCAGTGTAGCTGTGTTGCTGTATATGAGTACGATATATTGTCGGAAACTTACATCAAATTCCATACATTTTCATTTTTAACTTTTCGCTTCGACTACCGTTTATGCTACTTGTCTAGAGGGTCAGGTCTCCAGCGCTCATTAACGGCCCGGCAACGACTTCGCGCGGCTGCGGCAGCGGCAACAAAAGCCGCAGGGGTATTAAGAGCCGAAAGCCGTAAGAGCAAAAACCGAGCAAAATCTGACTGTCAGATTGAAAATCGGTATTCCGTAAGAGCCCTTTTTGACGTTTAGTCAATAGATTGTGCCGTCACCGAGCAATCACAACTGTCAATTTTGCGATCACAACTTTCAGTTTGCCGCCGGCTGATTCTCTAAGAAACAGCGATGGCAAACTCTCTTAATTTAAGTGTCGATTAAATTTATTATGTGCAGTTTAGTTCTATAGACATATATACGCCATTAGGGTAGTATTTCAATTTCCAACGGTAATATTCTCATAACTAATTACAAAACTCCAATATAATGCTGCTAATTACTCACTCAAGCAATTCTTAATTTTAATTCGCCTCAAGTTCAAAGGTTGATTAAATTAATCAAATTATTTATTGGCAATTAACACTGACGTCTTGTACAGAAATCTTCTCTCATGATTTCCCATAAGATTTGGTTTAAGCATTTGCTATACTTATAGCTATAAAATGAAGCTAATTCAAGTATATAAATTATGTAACGTACAAGAACGGAGTAATGTTTTTTAAGACCTAGGTATTGGGTCTGGGGTAGGTTATTTTTCCACCTAGAAGTAGTGTAAATAGGGGACCCTATACTCACAGCCTAAAAAAATCTGTCCTGTAGATCTCTGGAAACCCTAATCGCTGGCAAAAACACAATTCGATCCATTTTACACAACCTCTGCATTAGGGCTGAAGCCCTTAACAAACATACAATTTAAGATTATACAAATATCTGTTTGTAAATTTGGAAGATTCGGCTACTTCATGTCCATGAATTGTCTAATGCATGGATAAAAAAGTTTTGTCCCGTAGAACTTATAACACTCGGCGCGTTGTTAGTGGCGAGTTGACTACCTCATTCACCAGACCGTGTAGGCAGTTCCTAGTATCCCTAGAGACCTTAAAATCTTAAGCTCTCATTACCAAGTAACTCTATTACTTGGTAATGAGAGTTAAACATTTTGCTGTAAGTAAAATTAAAAGTAATTTTGAAAAAAGTGACTTGAAATTTTGGTTCACTCTGTTACAGTAAATGATATTGTTGTTTTGACAGTTTTATATGATACAATACTAGATCTTCAGTGACAAAATTCTAATATAATATGTATTTCATGATTTGTAAAGCCAAGAGAAGAAGGGGACTACACTAGCGAACAAGCCCGACTAGGGATGGAAAAAGCTTCTGTAAGGTGGAGGACCTTACAGAAAACCACAGCCAAATACCCACACACAGCGATGTAGTTGTGTTCCTATGTGTGAGTACAGGTCTCCAGCGCTCATTTAGGAATGCGTTTTGAAAGAAACGTATTCCTAACCTAGGGATACTCTCATCATAAAGCCCTGGTGTAAAACAATGGGTGTGCAACATGCAAGTAATACCACTGGTTTTGCAAGCGTCCATAGGCTAAGTTAACTACTTAACACCAGGTGGGCCGTACGCTTGCTTGGGGGTACAACTCGGGGTTTTACTCACATAATCTCTTACTCCTTAACTTTATTATACTTGATCGCTTTAAGTGGAACACAGGCACCTGCGACACGTTTCTCAGTCGAAGTGTGTAAGGTACGTGTTATTTTTTACTTCACAACAAAGGTGAGGAGAATAATGAACTCATTCCCTATGGGATTCAATAGAGGGAAACTTGCCGAGGTATCGGTGCCTCGTTCCAAGTTATTGGCTCGACGAGTGATGGTTTGAATTATTGAACAGTACCTGCAATTCTTCTTTTTATTTTCGTTAGTTTGGCACTGTTATGGTCTTTTTGATCAAGATGCCAGTTTCAGAGAGGGTTGACTTCAGATATTATCAGTTCTTGCGAACCAATGCAGCAATGCAAAATATCAATCAAGTAGGTAAGTTATTGTTTTCCTCGAACTATTATTTACTATTACAGCGTCTCCGTGCTTCGGACCGCATGTTAAAGGTCGGTCCCGACTGTTATCAGTCGTTAGATCACGACAGAGGCTTAAATATTGGCGATCTAAATAACTCTGTCACCAGGTTGGCCACTAACCAAACGATAAAAAGAAGAAGACAGCGATCGATAATTTATCAGAAAGCCATACACATATATTTGACTGCACGGCTGGTTCAGTGGCTTAAGTGGTTACCTCGCCATTTACTACTGCGCGGCGTGTTGTGGGTTCGATCCCCACACGGGACAAAAATTTGTATGATCCACAAATGGTTGTCCGGAGTCTGGGTGTACTTTGTGTCCGTTAATTGTATGTTTGTAAAGTCCCCCGCGACACAGGGCTTGTTCCCTAGTACGGGAGTTGTCTTTTTAAAATAAAAAAGATAAAAACATATAAAAGGAAATTGGATAAGAACCCAACATGTTTTACTAGGTAAACCCAACAGGCTGGACTGAGCCGTACAACTCAAAATTATTTATCTAAATTAATGTCCTCTAGATCGTTTTTTCAAGGAAAATATGTATTATAGTGCCAAACACAGATGCACTCTATTTCACCCTTACTCTTATAATTCGTTGCAAAGGTAATGGCACAACTGCAGCAAAAACCGGTCGACGGCTAACGGCTTTACGCATCACGGTTTTAAAAGTATGAAGTAGTCTCGATGAACAGCTGATCATGGTAAGGACCATTTTTAGAGCAGACCTATTAACATGCGTGGTTATTACTACAAGCCTTTGTTTTTTAGGTTAAATGGTACTCCGAAGAAAACACAGCCATTACACTGACAAGAGTAACAAGCAATAAATTATAATCCCAAATTCTTATCTTCAGTGAATACATATTTTAGGATAATCTCGGCAGCTGTTCCATAATTAGCTTTAAGGATGATTCACATTGCACCGTGCCGGGACCAAGCCGGGTCCCGGCTGGGGCACGGCCGGGCACGGCTTCGTAATATCGCAGGGCATTGTTGCCCAAGACGGAATAGGTTAGGTAGGTAGGCTAGTATAGCTTAATATTGGGCGGAATATTAAGCTATACTAGCCGTACAGGTGAGGCACGGCCGGCACCGGCCGGGCCGACGCACGGTAAAAACAACACGGCCCGGCCCCCGTCCGGCCCCGGCCCACCGGCTAATTCTCTAAGAAACAGCGATGGCAAACTGACAGTTGTGATCGCAAAATTGACAGTTGTGATTGCTCGGGGACGGCACAATCTATTGACTAAACGTCAAAAAGGGCTCTTACGGAATACCGATTTTCAATCTGACAGATGGATTTTGCTCGGTTTTTGCGGTAGCTCGGTTTTGGCTCTTACGGAATACCCCTGCCGGTCCCGGCACGGTGTAACGTGAATCAGCCTTTACTCTAGTTTAATTTTCCCTCTTACCATTTCGTAGTTGAGTAACTGTCTCACCTGAAACCATAATAATATTATTATTATTTTCCCTTAAGAGTTAATATTAATGTAATTTCCTTCTGCAGTGGTAACACCTGCTTCTTAAGTAATAAGTGTTTTAGCGTTAATACTTCAGTATTTGAGGGTTTGGTCCAAGTCATAGAAGTCAAGTTTTGTTATTTTAATATTAATTGGCCGTGTGGCGGATTAAGAATACAAATATCACCATCCCCTTCCATTCCGAGGGTGTCGTAAGAGTTGACTAAGGGAGTAAGTCAGGCAGACAATATCCACCGCAAGAGAGGGAAAAACTCGAAACAAAGCCCTATACCAACTCGTCTGGCCAGCGAGGTATAGTAGGCTAATATCCGTCCTAATTTTTGAAGGAGACCCGGGCAAAGCAGGTGGGACGTTCATGGGTTGAGATGATGATGAATTGTGTATAGTTTGAAATTTTATGTCATGTGAATAAAAAATACTAAAAAATAAATTGCCTTTATTGATGACATATAACTTTGTTGTGTCGTTCTGTTGCAAGTGGCTCATCTGATGGCAACTTGTCATCTGAAAATTTAGTAGCCTAGTCCTAATAACCTTCTAAGTAATTTTACTGTGATGCCTCAATCCATTAACCAATCTGTTTCAGTCCACTAATGGACACAGTTCTTTGTTAACCCGCTAGTCTCTTCTAAGTTATGCTCTATTGCCACCTGTTCTCACATCTCATACAACATTTAAACGTTTTTAGCTTCGTTCAGCGACTTTGTAAGCAACAGATCTTTTGAAAGCAGAATTTTGGGACGGTAGATCTTCACTTTGAAAGAAAAGCTTGTTACTTAAATGTATTTACTTTAGTCAAACCTACTTTTTTATACTGTTTGAGTGGCAAACAAGCCCGCCTGATGTTAAGCAGTTACTGTAGCCTATGAACGCTGGCAATACCTAAGGTATCACTTGCGTTTGAAGGGCTTTAAGATGGAATATCCCTGGTATAGAAAAAAAACGTTTATTTCAAAATGCAATCCCTAAATGAGCGCTGGAGACCTGTACTCATACACAAGTACACAACTACACCGGTGTGTAGTTATTTTATTTAACTAAGGTCTTTTGTAAGGTACTGGTCCTTCCCCAGTCACGCTTGCTCGTTAGTACGGTGCCCTACGTCTCTTAACCTACTTTCTATCTTATTCTGAAACTCCCTTAAGAGAGGTAGAGAGAGAAGACCACTTGAAGGACGATCACCTTACAGAACACCACAGTCAAAACAACGTAGTTGTGTGCCTGTCCACGATGTTGAATCATATTCGTGGGTTACTTACGAGTAAGATACCATACCATGACATAAGAAAAACGATATTTTCAAAACTTTTCTTCAAGATGTGCACTGAAGAACTCCCACACAGGAACATAACTATATTGCTGTATTCTTTTGTAAGGTACAGATCTATTCCTAGTCGGACTTGTCCACTTCTATGTCGTCTTTCTCTCTTCCTCTTTCTCATTCTACTAATATTATAAATGTGAAAGTTTGTAACTCTTTCACGCAAAAAGTACTGAACGGATCTGGATCAAATTTGGCCCAGAGATCGATTTTAGTCTGGACTAGCACATAGGCTATTCATCGCGATAACCGACATACACGCGAATGGAGTCGCAGGCAACAGCTAGTTATCCATAAATAGAGGGAAATACTGACCATGGCTATGTGGCATCCGTCCCGCAATATGGAGTAATTTTCTGGGGAAATTCAGTGGATAAAAACCATGTATTTATCGCACGAAAAAAATGCGTTCGAGTACAATGTGATAGACTGCCTTCGTGGTCCAGTGGCCGCAGTATGCGCCTGATGCGCACGAGGTTGTGTGTTCGATTCCCACGCAGGACAAAACTTTGTGTGACCCGCAAAGTGTTGTTCTGAGTCTGGGTGTAATTTGTGTCCGTTAATTGTAAGTCTGTAAAGTCCCCGCGACACTGACCTTGTTTTCTAGTGTGGGAGTTGTCCTTAAAAAAAAATTAACCTACACCCTAGAGACAGTTGCAAAACATATTTCTACTACTACATGCCCGCGTATTTATATATTCGATTTGAACTACGTGCTTCACGAAATCCGAGATTGAGAAAAAGAGAATCAAATATTTTATGTGTAGATCCTGGTATCACAGCCTTGCTCCGTAAAAGTATATATTATCGCATAGCTCCAATAAAATATCTCGAGAAATTAAGGAACTAGATAGACCTATGTTTAAAAAACAACTTAAAAGATATTTCATTGAAAACTGTTTTAACTCCACTCTCTCTCTCTTCCTGACTATTTATCCCACATGGTGGTGGGGTCAGCCCTTTTCGTGTTCTTCTTCCACTTCGCTCTATTTGTGACGTCGTCTTCCAAAACAAACTGTTTCAACTCCACGACTAAAATTATAAATAATAATTGATAAATTAATTTATATTGCGATATTTAGTTTATATAATTTATATTAATGTATAATCCATGTAATTTAATGTTTAATAATAATAACAATAATATAATTTAGATATATATTATTAGAGGCATATAATCCTTACTTAATATTATAAATGTGAAAGTTTGTGAGAATGGATGGATGTTTGTAAACTACTGAACGGATCTGGATGAAATTTGGCACACAGATAGATTATGGTCTGGAATAACACATAGGCTTTTTGCAGCGATAACCGACATCCACGCGGACGGAGCCGCGGCAACAGCTAGTTTTGTATACTTTTGGGTAGAATGTAGCGTATAAAACATCTATTGTAAAGGATACCTACATTGAAAAATAAACCATATTTATATAATTTGAAAGTCATTATTAATAAGGACGAAATGTAAAGTAGTATTGTTGTTAAAATCGAGAAGTATTCTGTACCTAATAAGATTATATCTCAAAGGAGTTGTGAAGACAAGAATATAATATAAGGAACTTAAGAAAAGTTTTTGGTCTTAAATTAATTAACTTAAAGCGTTGAAAGTTTAAGTCCTTCATGAATAGAAGTCACCTAGTTTATATAATTAAATTTTGACTTTTGTATATTGGAGTTTAAATATAATGTAAATGAGACAATATCGTAACTTAGTTAATTAATGAAAATATCTTACTAAATATTAATATCAAATAGTACTTTTTTTATACTACCAAGGAGGCAAACAAGCATACGGCCCGCCTGATGGAAAGCCGTTACCGTAGCCTATGGACGCTTGCAACACCAGGGGTATCACCCGCGCGTTGCCGACCCTTTATAAACCTTATAATACCTTTCTTGAAGAACCCCATGCTATTGTCTCTCAGGAAAACCTCGGCAGCGAGCTCATTCCACAATCTAATCGCACGTGGGAGGAAATTCCTCTGAAACCGCACAGTGCGGCACGATAGAGGTTTTAAAAGGTGAGGATGAACTTCCTGTTGGTGGCGGGAGGTGCGTTGATAAAAATCTAATAACTTTTTATAATGTCCTCCTATCCGAATTTCGGTCACGGCGGCTAATCTCAACGGAGACTTGCTATCTGCGCGGGAGATATTATAGTGCACAAGTGTGTGCGCATACACAAGTGCACTCTTTATTTCCTCACCGGAGACCTCATCCTCTTGATCGGAGAGAGATCAGGCCTAGGACCAACGGCTTTACGTGTTTTCCGAGGCACGGGGGATTAAACACCGCCAATTTCCAAACTCCGGGCATGTTTTGTGAATTTCTTAACAGAAAAACCCGATATCGATTTTTGGCCCAACCCGGGAATCGAACCCCGTCATCAGCAGTCTTACACATCGACCACTGAGCCACGGAAGCAGTCATATACCGAGAGTAGGCAATAAATAACTTTGACTGCATGGTTACCTCATCATTTAACACTACACGGCGTGTTGTGGGATCGATCCCCATAATATGGTATAAAAAATTGTGTGATCCATAAATGTTTGTTTAGAGTCTGGGTTTACTTTGTTGTTGCTAAAGGTAGGTTGTTTTTTTTTAATTACTTAAATTTCTTTTTTGGTATGGTGTGTTGGTTCCGTACCTTTATGTTACCTACCTCAAATTGTAACTCATACCAAATTGTAAATATTATACTCTGACGATTGAAAAGACTTGCCAATTCTTCTGTAGGCCCTACCCATGTCAGCGAATTGGGTGTAGGAAAAAAATATGCTGACTTTTGTTTATTTTGACGTTCATTAGTATCATGTATTTGATCTAAATGTATAAATGACTTTAAGTTTGAGTCCCCTAGGCTTGTTTTCTAGTGCGAGAGTAGTCATTTTTAAAATTACAAAAAAAAGTCCCGTAGTTTCTACCTTCTTTCTAAGCAACAGGCTTAAGTCTGTATACCTATGTAATATATACCCTAAATAATCTTGAACAATTACGGTGTACGCCTAAGCTCAGGATCCATTAGAGAAAATGTCACAAAACCAAAAATTTACAACCAACATAATTAATTGGCATTATCTAAAGCCAACAAGCGACTAAGGAACGGTTATAAATTAACTTAATACCTATGACTTAGTGTTACTTAGTCTATATAAATGTCTGGATTTCTGCTAGACCACATTTTATTACGTGGGATTACTGTAATAGTGTTATTTACAGACTAAGGCGGTGTGTCAATGCTGCGTACACACCGGGCCAACGAATGTTTACTGGCGTTTGCTGCCGCATGATAGTTGCTGCCATGCTTCGGATCGCCAACGAATGATCGTTGGCGTTCGCTAAATTGTGCAGACAGGACCAACGAACCCATTCGTTGGCGTTCGATGGCCGGCAGGGGTATTCCGTAAGCGCAAAAACCGAGCAAAATCTGGCTGTCAGATTGAAAATCGGTATTCCGTAAAAGCAAAAACCGAGCCTTTTTGACGTTTAGTTAATAGATTGTGCCGTCACCGAGCAATCACAACTGTCAGTTTGCGATCACAACTGTCAGTTTTCCATCGCTGTTTCTTAGAGAATCAGCTGGCCGGTGTGTAAGCAGCACTACGTGAGCAACGAACGCGACGCGATGCGTTGTAATGCGAAGCGCAGCTAAACTGCGACTCGCCACAGACGACCATACATCATACCAGCGACATATATCGCGTTCGGCGCTCAGGTAGTACACCGGCTAAGCTTGAGGTCCAACGCTTAAATGTTGAATTATAATTTGCTTCTAGTTTTATGTGTGTCTTAGGCATCGTTTAAATAGATAGATAATTCTTTATTGTACATCATAAAATAACAAAATTTATATTAGACAAGTACAATAGGCGTTAAAGTTTAGCTCATGTTATCGGTTCGATATTTTACTTTTTCATTCATCGTGCTTTTTATCGCTAATGTTAGAATAACCTCCATTAAGGCTGACATGATTCTCTATTGCGGGAGACGATTATACATTGAAGGTTGAACCACTGAAAGGTAAACATAATTTAGAATATATTACCGTACCGTGTACCCGTGCTCATGCGTAAGATATTTAGGGACAAGGATGAAAGATGCGCAGAACAGAAGAGGCATGCACAAAAGATCTGAAGGGTTGAAGTGCTCTGGCCGTAACCAATATTTTTAGTCGAAAATTTACATGCAAAAACATTTCCTTACTACGCCGACTTTTGTTCAAGAAATTTGCCGGCTACCGCACAATGATAGACTGCCTCGGTGGTCGAGTGGCCGCAGTATGCGGCACGAGGATGTCGGTTCGATTTCCACACAGGACAAAACTTTGTGTGACCCACAAAGTGTTATTCTGGGTCTGGGTGTAATTTGTGTCCGTTAATTGTATGTTTGTAAAGTCCCCCGCGAAACAGAGCTTGTTCTCTAGTGCGGGAGTTGTCTTTTTTAAAAAGACAAAGAAATGATCATAAGTTTTGGCTACTCATAATTTGGTCCTATTTATTAACGATTCAAAATAGTAGACACAGTGGCCGTACCATGACTTGTCAGATGTGAATCTTTCGAATGACAAAAAGGGACGGCGCTATAAACGATATATAGCTCTATCCCTCTTTCTCGCTCGAACAACAAACATTTAATCACGTCATGGTACGGCCCCTGATATACAACAAGGAAGATATGCTTCCTATAAATGTCACTTGCAACCGCGGTGAGTACGAATTCGCTTTACTGCCATTTTTATTTGACAACCATAAAATTGTCGTTAGGGTATAGGTACCTACAATACATATAAATACTCCATGAAAGGTATTTTTAACAGATGTTATTTTCCTTTTGTTTAATGATGAATTAATATAGGAATACTTTTGTTTTCTGATTTAGCAGTAACGTGATTTAGCAGATACTGAAGATTCAAACTTATGGGAATGTCCATTTTGAACCATTGTTTTTGTTAGTTTCTTATGGCTCTCTCTGGTCATTCTCAGGTCTAAGAACTGATTGCCAGTGAGGCGTAATGGTGGAGACATTTATATAGCCATTGAGATTCAGATAGTTGTTCCGAGCCTAGGTGCATAACATGACTGCCTTGGTGGTACAGTGGGTGCAGTATGCGTTTGCTGTGCACGAGGTTGTGGGGTCGACATCCACACAGGACAAAACTTTGTGTGACCCATAAAGTTGTAATTTGTGTCCGTTGTAAAGTCCCCCTGCACCAAAGAGCTTGTTCTCTAGTGCAGGAGTTGTCTTTTTAAAAATGAAAAAAAAAGGTGTACTTCGTATCCCTTAACTGTATCGTGCTAATCATCAAATAAAATAAAAAGTAAAGTCTGATGATCATCATATTTGACTAAATGATATAAATTTCACGTCAATTTAATTGAATCAGATTTTATTAATTTCGAAGCTTTGATAGCGCTAGTCACTAATCGCTACTAAAAAAGACCTTCATCTCCAAGTTCCAACGAAACGTTTTTCTACAGCATTCGATAAAGCTCAACACAAAAGCGAATACAAACAATAAAGGTGTACACAATCTCTTTCACTTCCACCAGCTCATCCCCGGAAACTCCTTACAATGTTAATTCTATTAACTTAAACAGGAAAGGAAAGGAAAATTATTTCATGTTAAGCAATTTTCTACCTAGAGCACACACAGCCGTGCTTATCACTGTTTCACACTTTTTTCACTGACATTGAGTGTGAAAATCCGGTTATAATGATTACGTACATGATATGACCGTTATCCGGATTGCGGTAAATTATCCGGAGTATGTAGGTAAAGTGCTTTTCATTTTTATGGTTGACTTTTTGCGGGTAAGGTAGTTTTTGCTTGCGTTTTTTGAAAAAGGCTGCTAATGACTTTGAATGTACATATGTGAATATTGGTAATCAGGCTGCTAATGTCTTTGAACATAGGTAATTACAATTGGTCAGCGTAGAAGACAGGTTTATGGACTTGATTTTAAAAATGGCTGATAAACATTATTCATCTTCATTATTAGCCTATAGCAGTCGACTGCTGGATGGAAGTCTTTTCAACGGTGGCACTTTGCATGATACTTGGTTCATACATCCAGCAGATCACTAAAATATAGAAAAAGCGAAACAAGAAACTCTGTTAGAAAGAGATGTCTTTCATTACCTTATTGTAAACAAAAATAAACCTTACCACCTAAACAACAAGGTGTATTTTCCTAAAACAATAATGTTGTATTATTGAAATTAAATATATCTCCTGTGAAATCATTAACAAAGTCACCAATCAAAACCTGATGACCTTATCGACTTTCCGTCCCCACCTTAATTTGCTTTGAAGCCATTCAGGTCAATTAGCTTTTTTTAATATAAGCTTAAAATAAGAGTGTACATTAATTGAATAATTTCAAGCCAACCCCAGACCTGGGTGACGTTGATTGAAGACATAATTAGTCCATCGTCTCACTCCCGGAAACTTTCATGCGATATTGTACGTATAGGGAAAGAAAAGTATCGATATTTGTTGTTATCGATATGTTTTATAGTGCGTATTAATAATAATAATTAATAGCGTAACATAGAACTAACGTAATGATAACAGAGCCTCTAGACAAGTGGCATAAGCGATAGTCGAATCGAAAAGTCAAAAAATAAAATGTATGGAATTTGACTTAAGTTTACGACATTAAATCGTAGACTCACGTCAAATTCCATACATTTTATTTTTTGACTTTTCGATTCAATTATCGCTTATGCCACTTGTCCAGAGGCTCTGATCAGAAACAAATTAATTTGATTTCCGTTATTGTCGTCTTTCTGTAGATCCATAGTGATTGTTTGCGATGTTAGCAATAATTACCATAGCGTCACAAGTAACAAACCTCTCAGTATCTAGTATTATCCAAGCGTTTAGTTTGTCAATCTTTAGTTTAACTGAATAACTAATATTTCCGTAAAATTTAAATTACATTTGATAATACTAAGTTTAATAAAATACTGATTATATATATAATGTGTTCACGCTTATAAATGAATTTTAGTGTCGTCGTATCTTTATAATTCTATACTTTTTCTTTTGGGGTCTTGTAATTTGAATATAACGTTTAAATACATGCTTGTATTGACCAGTGTCAAGACAAGAATGTATTAAAACGTTATATTCGACGTTATATATTAGACGTTATATAAGTTAGTAAAAATTAATCTCTCCATTTTATAATAAGGTCAGTACCTTATTATGAAATGGAGAGGTAAATTTTTAACGTCTAACTTCAAAGTAAATATCCAACATTACTAGAACAGCATATCTTAACAAGAGCTAAAACTAAACTTGTGCTAAAATACTAGACTAAAACTTTCATCCAAAACTTCTTACAGCAGAACAAAAATAACTTTGTCCCATGAAGAATTGGAATTAAGCCAATACTCCAACTGTTTTAACTCGGTTACTGTCTTTAAACTTCACTGGCGCTTCTCTTTTGTATGTAATGTAAAAATTTAAATTGCTATTGCATCCCATTTATGGATAAAAACTATTATTTTTATCAGTGATAAATCCTATTACTTTGTAAGAATGTATGGATGTATGGATGTTTGTTACTCTTTTACACAAAAACTACTAAATGGATCTGGATAAAATTTGGCATAGAGATATAATAACACATAGGCTACTTTTTATCCCGGAAAACCACTCTGTTCCCGAGGGAATGTACGCGCGAGGCCGCGGGCGGAAGCTAGTACTTAATATTTTAAGCTTTGTATTACAAAGAACCTTGCGATTTAAAGTGCAATAAATAAAATTAGGTGATTATTAAATTAAGTAAGTACCAAAAATATTTTTTTATTATTGTGAAATCCATTTTATTAGTTATACATTTTGATTAATATTTTTCTATGACTTCCTAAATTTTCGACATTTTGTTGCAAAGCATAGCATAGCTCACGCATAGGATGTCAGTCAGCATTGCTTGTAAGTCAAAGTCAAACTCATTTATTCATTTAGATCAAATACATGATACTTATGAACGTCATAAAAACAAATGCCAGCATACTTTTTTCCTACGGCCAATTCGCTGACCAGGGTGCTTTCGCTGATTTGTTTATACAGCTGTTGTAGTTGTGAGAGATAAAAAATATTGTGACCATATTAAGATACTAGCTGTACCCGCGACTTCGTTCGCATGTTCAGTCTTATACTGTAAATCTGAAAACTATAGTTTATCCCCTTACAAATTTTCAACGGCTGATTTTCATCTTTAGCGGTTACATTTTAAAATACTTATTTTAGCGGATGCCTATATCATATCAATAGCTATCTGAGTGTCTAGTGATTTAAACTGTGCGTTTGTTGATTAGTCAGTCACGTTTTTCTTTTAAACATTTAGATTCTGCAATTAATAAACTTCATGAAAAAATATTCCTTGTTTGTATGATTGCTCTGCTCTTCAAATTGTCTTAGCGCAAACGTGAATAACCTTAATTGGCCCATCGCCTAGCTAATAGTTTGAATTTATGTATTGTTATGTATTATCTGTGCCATACCCTGTAGAAATCTCTACATCTATTACATTTCGTTTTAAATTGGTCACTTCTAACCTGATAGGTACTGTTACACAGTTTATGAGGGCTAAAAATTTATTAAATTCTTAAAGGGCATAATGGTCCGTCGTAGTGCTCAAGGATTTCAGAAATTGAACTTTCCTTTTAATCCATTGTTCTTTTAATACAGTTATAGTACTTTATAAGCTTTCGGAACAAAACTGAATGAAAAACCAGTAAGTTGAACCCTATTTAATATTGTCGACCATATTAGTGAGAGTTCAACGTAAATTCGGTATATAGGTATCTGTTAATTATTATCTTTATCTCCGAAACTATGCATTTTTTACTTTGTACATTGTTTAATTACGAAGTTTCGGTGCCTATATCCAGCTGTATCATAATATTAGTTCAATTGTAACATTTTAATTTGCTCATTGAATGTGATTAGTTACTGTCATTTAATTACCATAATTGAGATACGTTATGTCTGATCTCCATCGGAAAAATATTTATCATTGAGAAGTTGGTCATCTGCAGTATTCTTTATTAGTTTCACTAACGAATTGATGCTTCCTGAATGCATTTGTTTGATTCATTGCAGTATGCCTAAGTATAGTATTTGAGGAGGTTACTCACTTCCCTACGGAACCCATCACCAGAACTGGATTTCTTAAAAACTGAGAACAATATGAAAGATTATCCATCCAATTACAAAAAGATTTTTAAGAGAATTTTTAAAGAGAGGGAAGGACCTCCACTTTACAGAAGACTGTGTGTGAGTATAGGTCTCCAACGCTCACTTAGGCTTTCGTTTTGAAAGAAACGTATTTCTATCTATGGGATACTCCCATCTAAGCCCTGGTGTAAAAAATGAGTTGGTTTAATACCAAAGGTATCACTTGCGTGTTGCAAGTGATACCTTTGGTATTGCAAGCGTCTATAGGCTACGGTAACTGCTTAACATCAGGTGGGCCATATGCTTGTTTGCCACAAAAGTAGTTCCATCTTAGCCATAAGATGTCCACTGCTCGACAGAGGCCTCCTGCAAGGTTTTCCACATCATTCGGTCCTGAGCTGACCTTGTCCATCGGTTGCCCGCGTTTACCAGGTCGTCGGTCCACCTTGTTGGAGGCCTGCCCACGCTGCATCTTCCAGTTCGTGGTCGCCACTCTAGAACCTTTCTGCCCCAACGGCCATCGGTTCTGTGAGCTATATACCCTGCCCATTGTCACTTAATTGAGGCAATTTTTCGATCTATGTCGGTCACTTAAAAAGAAAATATTACAAATCGGCTCTTAAATGACAATGTTCAGGGATAAAAAAGCAATGCAATGGAACCTCATCTTTAAAAATTCAGTTAAAAATATATATCAGTTAAGTATGCCGATGAGACAGAGGCCGATCATGCGTTTCGCTGTGAGTGATTTTTTTGGTCGAAGATAGACACATAGTATCGCGGAGTTTTTTTAGATCTATTTGCAAATAACATTGCCTCCAACGGCAGGATTTTTCCGACTCGCTCATCTATCATCGTAATATTTCAGCCAATTCACGCTTGCAAAACTATAATGAAAAAATCACGCCGTCTTCTGGTGAAAATCGTATGAAATTTTGTTTGGTAGTTATTGAGTTTATCGTGACCAGACAGACAGATTCGGTAGAGTGTTTTCTTTTCTGTGCTGCTTTCCTGATTACCTAAATTAAGGTATTGTTAAATGTTAGCGCCTACACAAAATGAAATAGCATTCCTTTTTGTAGTAATATTTTATAGTTTGTGTTTAAGTTTTATTAAGCGATTAATTTAGTCAGTGATTGTCTTAGGTCTTGGCATGATTAACGTATTTTATTCGTACTTATAGTATATTTACATAGTTTTAGTTTTATCAAAGACGATTTTAGCTGCAATAAACAGATAGACAGAGAGATAAAACTGTTAAAATTGTATTTCTGTTGTAAGTGCTATGTAAACAGCCACATGAATTTAATAGAAAGCTGTTATTTTGATATTACAAACAGACACTTCAATTTTATTAATGTGTGTATAGATGTATAGCTGATAATGTGTTTATGACTTCGTTTGCGTGGACTTCAGGGATTAAAACATAGAGTTTCCTAGAGTTGCTAAACGGAAAATTGTTTGTAATCAAAAGAACCCGGGGCATAAAAGATTATCACCTGCACCGCATCCTGTTAAAATGTCTGCTTCTATTACATTTCGTTGTAAAATGGTCACTTTAACCTAGTACCGTTAACACGTGATGTACCAGTCAGCTGATCTCTATTTAATATGGTCGCCGATATTGATGAGAGTTCAACTTAAATTGGTGATGGCTATATCTTCGAAACCTCGCATTATTTTTTAAATTTATTTTCATATAAACTTCAAATGTGGTTTTACAAACTACATTTTAAAAAGTTTCAGCTAAATAAATCGAAGCGTGTTTCTTGTATAGCACGTGTGTTATTAAAGTGACCATAACTTTTTTATTTGTGAACCGATTGGAATAAAATAAAGCCTATATGTTATGGGAAGGTTGCCACAATATATAAGTGAAAACCGCATTCAAATCGGTTGCGTGGTTGCTGAGTTTATCGCGCACAAACGCGGCCACAAACAGACAAACAGACAAACAACAAACAGACAAACAGACAATCAGACAAACAGACAAAAATTCTAAAAACCACATTTTTGGCCTCAGTAACATAAATACAACGTATATAATTTGTTTTTTCGGAAAAAAATTCAATGTGCAGACGCGACTTGGTTACGATTTTATTATATGTATAGATGTGCTATCAACCATTGGAAGGCTAGGTTTACTACGTGTATAATTAAATTAAATAAATTATTATTATTAAAAAAAATTGTTTGAGTGATTTCTATAAAATGACAAAGAAAATAGCAAGTAGGTAAAGTCTATATTATCGACATCAATTTATCGATACTGTCACCCGTCCCTATAGTGACTGACACGAGGAATAGATATTACGAAATAACTTTTTACAACGATGCTTTCAGCTCTTGTCGTATATGTACGAGTACAACAAGTTCAGGTGCCTTTATGAGTTTCATATGTATAATTGTAGATGATCAAAGTTTTAGTATTATTTTTATTTAATTATATACAGTATACTGTATAATAGAATGAAAGAAATGTTACACGCAAGACTTTCAAATCCGTAACTCTCTAGTGGTCATTTAAGAACAGTTTTTCTTAAAATTTAACAATAACAACATCTTGGTTTAGACGGCCTTGGTTGTCCAGTGGCTCAGTATGCGACATGCGCCTGCTGAGCATGAGGTTGTGGGTTCGATTCCCACACAGGACAAAACTTTGTGTTACCCGCAAAGAGTTGTTCTGAGTCTGGATGTAATTTGTCTCCGTTAATGGTATGTTTGTAAAGTCCCCCGTGACACAGAGCTTGTTCTCAAGTGCGCGAGTTGTCTTTTAAACAAAAAAAAATCTTATAACTTCGCTCATATCCTTTAAGTGCCATAATACATTGTGTTAAACAATAAAATCCCCAAACTTACGCTCGAAATTACAGTCGAACTTTGATAAATAACAGTACTTTGCAAAGTGCGAGTAGTTTAGAGGTTTCAGGCACGTTTTGAAAGGGATGAAGGCAATCTGGATAGATAACGATATAGATAATGTTCAACATCAGTTTGGGAGGGTCAGGCAGTTAAAATGTTATTGTTTCAAATTGTTGTGAAGGGTTTCTTGTCATATCAAAAAGGTTATTTTATAATAATAGTTTATTATGATGTCAATATTCAGGTAGCCATATCATATTACACTATTATATAAAATAAGTAAGTAACATAAATAAAATAATTTTAAAAAATCTTAAAATCCAAGTGAGGTAGGGCACCATACTAGCGAGCAAGCCTGACTAGGGAAGGACCTCCACCTTACAGAAGACCACAGCCAAATAACTATAAACAGCGGTGTAGTTGTGTTCCTTTGTGTGAATACAGGTCTCCAGCACTCATTTCACTTTTAAGTTTTTTTTTTATACTACCAAGTAGCCAAACAAGCATACCGTAGCCTATTGACGTTTGCAACACCAGCCCCTCTAGACAAGTGGCATAAGCGATAGTCGAATCGAAAAGTCAAAAAAGCAAATGTATGGGATTTGACGTAAGTTTGCGACATTATATCGTAGACTTACGTCAAATCCCATACATTTGCTTTTTTGACTTTTCGATTCTACTACCGTTTTTGCCATTTGTCTAAAGGCTCAGGGGTGTCCCCCGCGCGTTGCAGACTTTTTTAAAACCTTATAACTCCTTTCTTGAAGAACCACATGCTATAGTCTCTTGGGAAAACTCCTCGGCAGGGAGCTCATTCCACAGCCTAATCGTACGTGTTAATTCCTCTGTAATCTTGCGGTACGGCATGTTTGAGGTGCAAGGATGTGAGGATGAACTCCCTTTCTTTGGCGAGAGGCGCGTTAATTCTCTTATAAGAAAAAAGAAACATAAGACGTCATGCTATTTTACTATAACGAATACAAAACCGTATATTATATAGTAGTTAATGGTAAATACAATAATTTCCTTATTGTCCTTCGTCAATAACAACGATCTATTATTAAACCCAGCTATTTGACAGCGGATCAACAGCCCGACATCTTTGTTTATCAAAATAAAACAGCTTTATATAACCAAATTTATTCAATGACTTTCTTTTTATAGCCATTTTTATTTTTACTCCCTCGCATTAATATTATCAATGAAGGGTGATTCGTTAACTTTGTTATAAAAAGTTAGGTTCGGCGTATTTTTTAGAAATTGTGATCGTTTTTATTATAACGACCGAACGAGAATCATGAATGAACCGAGATTAAAGTGAGATAGTGAATTAACAACTGAGTGAGTTATTGTGATGAGTGAGGGTGGGAATGAAAAAATTAATAAACGAGTGAATCAGTGATCCATAGCTTGATAATTAAAAGTCAAAAATTATAAATAAGCTGGGTTCGTTAGAAGTTTAAATTTTGGCAGTCATTGGACCGAAAATTTAAGTACAAATCCTACTAATATTATAAATGCGAAAGTTTGTAAGAATGGATGGATGGATGGATGTTTGTTACTCTTTCCCGTAAAAACTTCTGAACGGATTTGAATGAAATTTGGCACAAAAATAGATTATGGTCTGGAATAACACATAAGCTACTTTTCACAGCGATAACCGACATCCTCGCGGGCGGAGCCGCGGGCAACAGCATAATTTCCTTTCTTATAACAATCAGCTGAAAAACAAAAATATTCTAGTACTTAAATCATTAATTTAAAGCAGAAATAAAGTCCCACCTTAATTTAAAAAAAGAAATCCCTTCTTCCCCAATAATGACTTTCCTGCTGAAATTTGATATTATTTGAGTGCAAAGTCACAAACGTAAAATGTGAAATAAATCAAAAACAAAACACAAGTGCCTACCAATGGTAAAACTGCCTTGGTGGTCCAGTGGCCGCAGTATGCGCTTGCTGTACACGAGGTTGTGCGATTCCCACACAGGACATAACTTTGTGTGACCCACAAAGAATTGTCCGTATTTATGCAAACAAGAACCACCCAGCAAACACGCACTTCTGGGATATCAAAGGTTTTACAAAAACCTGTGCAGCTCTGTTGGATGAAGTAAAATTATTATTTATTTTATTTGAATTTATTGATTAATTACTTATTTAAGTATGTGTATATAAATTTGCCCTGAATACTCTTAAACTTTCTAGATAATAAAGAAAATGTGCTTGTGGTTCCATTTTGTAAAAAAATATTAGCAAATAAATTATGATTTTATTTTACGCATAACGATACTACAGAAACTTGGTTCCATTTGGTGTATTAAAAATAATTGTTCATTATAGAAAAATATGTGTAGTATCAAGTATGTGTGGATCTGTTTTGTATAAAATGACTATGTAGTAATATCGTTTATTTGTTCGAACAATCGAGCCCCATTGTGCTGTGGTTCGGTTTTGCTTTATATGTAATGTTTGTTATTGCTGTTGGTTCTGTTCTGCTTTTAATATACCTTGTTTCCAAGGGGAAAATCAGGTGGTTCTTTTTTGTATAAGAATTTAGACCACTTTTACATTAGTATTCCTCAAAAAAAGTAAAAAATGAAATTTGTCGAGTGGTTCCATTTTGCATAAATACGGACAATTGTTCTGAGTCTAGGTGTAGTTTGTGGCCGTGCGGGAGTTGTCTTTTTAAAAAAAACAAGAGAAAAAAAAAGATACATGGTTCCGATACCTTATCATAATAATTGTATCGTACTCAAAAGAACAATATATATCGACAAACACGCATGAAGTTAACGTAAAATATCTTAATAATTCAAAACCACTAATTGCTCACATAAAACGTGATTTTACGTTGTTTATCGCCCTAATAAGTGGAGTTACAATAATTTATTGATAGCGAGCATTACAGTGTAATGTTACATTAAATTTCACGTTTATAAACAATTATTTTAATTTATTGGTAGTTAGGCTGTGTTTGCAAAGTCTTATTAAGTTCGTTTCAAATATTATTGCGATCTAAATGTAACAAAAGTAATGAAAAAATTGCAACCGACTCGATGTTACCTACTTAGTGTGTTCTTTAATTTAGTTTGTTATATATTATGTTCATTTCCTTCCCTCTAATAGGGCGAAGAAAATGATGGCTGGTCCGTGCGTCATGCTCGTGAACGGGTGCTACTTGGGGTGGCTGGTCAATCTTGGCATAATTTATTTTTAAATAATAAAGATATAGTTTTTAGATTTTTACTAAGATCGCTATGTGATCTCGACACGTTTCTATGTTATACATACAAAAGGATCATTGCCATACAGTGGAAAGTTTTTTTTTTCCCTTCATTGTTTCCCTATTAAATAAAATAAAATTAATTTTGTATAGTATATTGGGTTCTGTCCCTTTTTGTTAACACTAATATTGTAACTCATAACAAATTGTAAATGTATACTCTGGCAATTAAAAAGAATGGCCCGAGTTTCTTGCCAATTCTTCTCGAGGCCCAGCCCTAGTCAGCGAATTGGCCGTAGGGAAAAAAGTATGCGGGCATTTGTTTTTATGACGTTCATAAGTATCATGTATTTGATCTAAATGAATAAATGAGTTTGCCTTGACTTTGACTATGTTTTAGTTCCTGGGTTAGATTCCTGAATCGGGCCAAATATAGATGTTGGGATTTTTTGTTAAGGAATTAATTTTTTGAATTTTTTGTTAAAGCAATGTGGAAAAAGACGAGCCCGGAGCAGGACTCCGGGCTCGTCTTTTTCCACATTGCTTTAATATTTAAGTATATTTGAGCTAATTGCATAACTCTGGAGTAGGAGCTCGGATGGCACAGTTGGTAGTGCGCTGGGCCGGAACCCGAGAGGCGCGTAAGCGATAACTGGTACTTATGGTTATAGATATAACGAATCTTCTTCTTCTTCTTATCGTTTGGTTAGTGGACAACCTGGTGACAGAGTTATTTAGATTGCCCATATTTAGGCCTCTGTCATGATTTATTTATTCTGTCCGACTTTTAACGTCCCCTTGAAGCACGGAGACGCACAGATGAAATACCACTATGCGGTCACCCATCTATAGGGTTACCGCGCCCTTAGTAGCTTAACCCACTGATCGTTTACCAAACAGCAAGTGCACCTAGCTATAAGCGCCTCATAATCCTCACCAATCTTCTGAAATCATGAAATCGCGGTTGAGATTTTCGGGACAATCCCACCCATATGCCCATCGTTGTGAATCCTGTGAGCCAGGATAATATGCGCCTGCTGTGCACGAGGTTGTGGATTCGATTCTCAAGCAGGACAAAACTTTGTGTGACCCACAAAGAATTGTTCTGAGTCTGGGTGTAATTTGTGTTCGTAAATTGTATGTTTGTAAAGTCCCCCGCAACACAGAGCTTGTTCTCTAGTGCGGGAGTTGTCTTTTTAAAAACCAAAGAAAAACAAAGCTTTAATATCGTGCGTGAATCACATATCACTTGAAAAGTATTTTATGATCAAGGTCAAGGTCATATCAGTTGAAAGATGTCCACTGCTGGACATAGGTTTCCTCCAAGGGTTTCTACAGCATTCAGTCCAGAGCTGACATTTACCATCCGTTGCTGCAATCTGCCCGAAAAACCTGCTCACGCTACTTACCACTCCAGAACCTTTATTTTTCAGCAGCCTTTCAGCTTTCTTGTGGTTAACTATTTGATGAAATAAAATTGTAAAAATATTATTTAAGAGAGGTAAGGCACCCCCTTCCATCCCCCGAGGGTGCCGTAAGAGTCGACTAAGGGAGTAAGTCAGGCAGACAATATCCACTGCAAGAGAGGGAAAACTCGAAACAAAACCCTATATCAACCTGTCTGGCCAGCGTGGTATAGTAGGCTAATATCCCTCCAAATTACTGGAGGAGACCCGTGCCCAGCTGTGGGACGTTTATGGGTTGATATGATTGATGATGATTGAAGGCACCATACTAGCGAGCAAGCCCGACTGAGGAAGGACCTCCACCTTACAAGACCACAGCCAAATAACTACACACAGCGGTGTCGTTGTGTTCCTGTGTGAGTACAAGTCGCCAACGCTCATTTAGGGATGCGTTTTGAAGAAACGTATTCCTATCTCAGGGATACTCCATCTTAAAGCCCTGGTGTAAAAAAATGGGTTTCAATTTTAAATTTTTTTATTTCATATTTTTCAGTGCGGGTTGTCATGTATAATATATTACTTAGTAGTAGTATAAATATATATAAATTAGACTGCCTTGGTGGTCCAGTGGCCGCAGTATGCGCCTGCTGTGCACGAGGTTGTGGGTTTGATTCCCACTGTCCTGAGTGGGATAACTTTGTGTGACCCACAAAGAATTGTTCTGAGTCTGGGTGTAATTTGTGTCCGTTAATTGTATGTTTGTAAATTCCCCCGCGACGTGCAGGAGTTGTTTAAACAAAAAGGAAGGAAAAAAAAGAAATAAAATTAAATAAAAGACTTTCAAATCACATTAACTTTTTACCGTAAGATTATTATACAAATTTCGTCGAGCCAATGAAACAGCTGCTTACAGAAAGACAAAAAGCCACTCCAATTTCCTTAATTATCCCTATAATTCATTTGAAATTATCTGTCAGAACATTTCTGCGAATGCCCTCATTATATTTTCATTTGGAACAAATAAGCCTCAAGTCAAGCCCATGGAAGTGTGCCGAAAAGTGAGAATGAATAAAAGAAGTAAAAAAACAATAGGCAGTATTTAATAGAACCTTTAATGTAAACAAAATAAATTTATAATATCTCTACCAACTTTCTTTTCTACAACAGTTTTATTAAGATATAACTGATTATAATAGCAATATGGCCCACTGCTGGGCACGAGTCTCCTCTCCTCTATCAAGAGAGAAAGATGGTTTAGGCCTTAATTAACACACGCTGGCCTAATGTGGGTTGGTGAATCTGACGTGTCTTTAGAATTTTTTCTAAGACATGTGGGTTTCTTCACGAAGTAGTTCTCACCGTTAGCAGATGGCGTATTATTTGACTTGTACATTATATACTCCACTAATTGGAATTCACGTTGGTACTACCATCCGGGATCGAACTCGCACCTCTTGCGTGCAAGTTGGTTACTTTTCCACTAGGCCATTACCGCTTTTTTTAGAGTGAAATATAAGATATAACTGATGAACGAACCTCAAAAGATTTAGCAGATTTTTTATTCCTACCCCACCGCCGTACTGCGGCCCCTAAAATTATACAAAACGAGCCTCCTTTGACGTACCTGAGACGTCCGGTCTCAGGATATTGGAAACCTTTTTCGTAAAGAATTGAATATTTTAAAATCAGATATTGGTGAATCAATCTGATAGAAATTTAAGTGATTATTACGATGTCCCTTGAGATAAATGACGAGAAGAAATTTGAAGATAAAATTGTCTTGGGTATTTGAATTCAGATCTTATTGTGTGTATTTTTTAAACCACGTTGCAAAAACCCCATTTTTGTGTAAAATTTTAACGTATCTGTATGTATGTCTGTGGCATCTGTGTGATATATATTTTTAGTTTTAGTATAATTGTACACTGTTACCATTTACTGTAACATTCCACAGAAATGTATACAATGGTTTTCTTTTAAACTAATTTTCATATAGCGGTAAAAAAATATATTATATTTTTTTAATGTTAAGCTGAAAATAACCGTGTAAGAGTTGTTTCAGTTCCATTGCGATTGGCTTTTAACATAGTTAAATAGTGATTTTTATAATACCTTTACCAAGTCTTTATTTATTTTAGGGTACTTGAGTACTATGTTCATCGTTATATCATATTTACCGACGCTATCCATATTCAAAAATAATTATCTAATAGCTCGACGATACAATTCACAAGTTACTTAGTTTTCACTTCTATCGGCAGTCCCCAAAGACTGCTCCGCATGTTATTCTTTTATAAACATATAAAGATTGTTTAGAACTTTGACTACTCTCTTACAAACAACTCCATAATTAGAAAGGTCGAACCTCCTTCCTGATGAAGTACAGTCATTACTAACAAATACTCCATGGCAGGGAACTAATTTTGCCGGGCGGTAGTAGGACTGTGAAGAATTATGGCCGACTCAGGGACTTTGAGAGGGTGAAAGCATAATATCTCCGTATTTTCAGATATCACAGACGATGGATGGGTTGCGAAAGTATCTGTTGAATAATATATGTATATACAACCTGCCGTGTGTGTGTTGCCTATGTTACCTACACCTACATATTAAACTCACTATGTATTTATTTATTTTATACTAGCTGTACCCGCGACTTCGTTCACGTGTTCAGTCTTTTACTGAAAATCTCAAAGCTACAGCTGTTATCCCTATACAAACTTTCATCGGCTGATTTTCATCTTTAGTGGTTACATTTAAAAAAACCTTTCTTTGCGGATGCCTATATCATAATAGCTATCTGAGTGTCTAATGATTTAAACTGTGCGTTTGTTGATTAGTCAGTCACGTTTTTCTTTTAAACATTTGGATTCTGCAATTAATAAACTTCATGAAGAAATATTCCTTGTTTGTATAATTGTTCTGCTCTTCAAATTGTCTTAGCGCAAACGTGAATTAATTGGCCCATCGCCTAGCTAATAGTTTGAATTTATGTATTGTTGTGTATTATCTGTGCCATACCCTGTAGAAATCTCTACATCTATTACATTTCGTTTTAAATTGGTCACTTCTAACCTGATGGTACTGTTACACAGTTTATGTGGGCTAAAAATTTATTAAATTCTTAAAGGGCATAATTGTCAATATATGAAAGATTTTAAAGATAATTTTTAAAGAGAGGGAGGGACCTCCACTTTACAGAAGACCACAGCCAAATAACTACATAAAGCGGTGTAGTTGTGTTCCTGTGTGTGAGTATAGGTCTCCAACGCTCACTTAGGCATTCGTTTTGAAAGAAACGTATTTCTATCCCAGGGATACTCCCATCTAAGCCCTGGTGTAAAAAATGGGTTGGTAACACGCAAGTGATACCTTTGGTATTGCAAGCGTCTATAGGCTACGGTAACTGCTTAACATCAGGTGGGCCATATGCTTGTTTGCCACAAAAGTAGTTCCATCTTAGCCATAAGACGTCCACTGCTCGACATAGGTCTCCCGCAAGGTTTTCCACATCATTCGGTCCTGAGCTGACCTTATCCATCGGTTGCCCGCGTTTACCAGGTCGTCGGTCCATCTTGTTGGAGGCCTGCCCACGCTGCGTCTTCCAGTTCGTGGTCGCCACTCTAGAACCTTTCTGCCCCAACGGCCATCGGTTCTGTGAGCTATATGCCCTGCCCATTGTCACTTAATTGAGGCAATTTTTCGAGCTATGTCGGTCACTTAAAAAGAAAATATTACAAATCGGCTCTTAAATGACGATGTTGGAATAAAAAAACAATGCAATGGAACCTCATCTTTAAAAATTCAGTTAAAAATATATATCAGTTAAGTATGCCGATGAGACAGAGGCCGATCATGCGTTTCGCTGTGAGTGATTTTTTTGGTCGAAGATAGACACATAGTATCGCGGAGTTTTTTAGATCTATTTGCAAATAACATTGCCTCCAACGGCAGGATTTTTCCGACTCGCTCAACTATCATCGTAATATTTCAGCCAATTCACGCTCGCAAAACTATAATGAAAGGATCACGCCGTCTACTGGTGAAAATCGTATGAAATTTTGTTTGGTAGTTATTGAGTTTATCGTGACCAGATAGACAGATTCGGTGGAGTGTTTTCTTTTCTGTGCTGCTTTCCTGATTACCTAAATTAAGGTATTGTTAAATGTTAGCGCCTACACAAAATGAAATAGCATTCATTTTATAGTAATATTTTATAGTTTGTGTTTAAGTTTTATTAGGCGTTTCATTTAGTCAGTGATTGTCTTAGGTCTTGGCATGATTAACGCATTTTATTCGTACTCATAGTATATTTATATAGTTTTAGTATTTTCGAAGACTAAAACAGACAAAAGAAAAAAACAGACAGAGAGTCAAAACTGTTAAAATTGTATTTCTGTTGTAAGTGCTATGTAAACAGCCACATGAATTTAATAGAAAGCTGTTATTTTGATATTACAAACAGACACTTCAATTTATATGTGTGTTTAGATAGATGTATAGCTGATATGTGTTTATGACTTCGTTTGCGTGGACTTCAGGGATTAAAACATAGAGTTTCCTGGAGATGCTAAACGGAAAATTGTTTGGAATCAAAAGAACCCGGGGTATAAAAGATTATCACCTGCACCGCATCCTGTTAAAATGTCTGCTTCAATTACATTTCCTTGTAAAATGGTCACTTTTAACCTAGTACCGTTAACACGTGATGGACCAGTCAGCTGATCTCTATTTAATATGGTCGCCGATATTGATGAGGGTTCAACTTAAATTGGTGATTGCTATATCTCCGAAACCTCGCATTATTTTTTAAATTTATTTTCATATAAACTTCAAACGTGGTTTAACAAACTACATTTTAAAAGTTTTAGCTAAATAAATCGAAGCGTGTTTCTTGTATAGCACGTGTGTTATTAAAGTGACCATAACTTTTTTATTTGTGAACCGATTGGAATAAAATAAAGCCTATATGTTATGGGAAGGTTGCCACAATATATAAGTGAAAACCGCATTCAAATCGGTTGCGTGGTTGCTGAGTTTATCGCGCACAAACGCGGCCACAAACAGACAAACAGACAAACAGACACACAGACAAACAGACAAACAGACAAAAATTCTAAAAACCACATTTTTGGCCTCAGTAACATAAATACAACGTATATAAATGGTTTTTTCGAAAAAAAATTCAATGTACAGACGCGACTTGGTTACAATTTTATTATATGTATAGATAGATATAGATTTTTAACTGCATTTTTATATGTTTACTTTTTTGTGTTTTTAGTTTAGTTTAGCTCAATGTCCGTCCGTCACTTGGGGTTACCACTGAAAATCAGCGCTGTGTTGTTACCACAACATAGCATTATGCTGAGTGGTAACCTCATTGACACAGTAGTTATAAGGTACCTACAATGTACTCATACGAAAAAAAATGTACTGTGTCAATAAATGTAATTTTTCTTTCTTTCTTTCTTTCTATATAGGTATCATTTCTTTTATACAGACAAAATACAGAAAGCGTGTTTTTAACAGTTAACATTGTCAAATCAGCCAATCAAGTAGTTTTAATAAATTAAAATTCATTTATTTTAGATTGTTATAATTTTTTTTTTTATACTACCAAGGTGACAAACAAGCATACGGCCCGCCTGATGGTAAGCAGTTACCGTAGCCTATGGACGTTTGCAACACCAGGGGTGTCACTCACGCGTTGCCGACCCTTTAAAAACCTTATAACTCCTTTCTTAATAATTAATAATAATTCATTAATTGTTTCTGCATCTAAAATATCGATATAAAATAAGTAATCTTCTTTTTTATATATAAAAATGAATCCCTATTTCCCTTTGTCACGGCATTGCGCGTGAACGGCTGGACCGATTTCAGTAAATCATTTTTGTTGTGTTTGTTATTGTCAGGAGAAGGTTCTTATGTAAAAAAAATAAAGTTGCGCTGAAAATAGTTTAACCCGGACGAAGTCGGGGCGGGCCGCTAGTCATAATATAAAAAATAAATAAAATAAAATTTTGTTTAGAACAAGGGAAAACCTTTGCTCTGCAGTAATACCCCAACGATTACCACGACTCTCGAACCTGAGTCGACCTTGTCCATCGGTTCCAGAAAGGTTCTAAAAATAATTTACTTCAAGTAACCCATATAAGTCCCAGTGCTGGTGTCTGGGCTGGGTCTCCTCTCCTCTATTAAAAGAGACAGGGATTCGGCCTTAATTCACACACGCTGGCCTAAATACTGGTTGGTAAATCAGACATGTCTTTAGAATTTAACATGTGGATTTCCTCCTTTTAAAAAAATATTAATTAATTTTAAAATTTAAAATGAATCAAAGTTAAATTAAATTAATATTTTTATTCAGCGATCTCGACAGCAGAATTTTTTTCTGAACCCAATGTCAAACGATACACAAGTTCTAATAACCTTTAATATAGTGATTAATGGAACTGAATTTTGACCTTTGACATGAGTAGTACTTCACACTAAAATTTTCGTACGCCAAAGAAAGATTTATATTTTATGTTGATTTAAGTTTCTTTACAAATAAAACACTATATGGCTTTGCTACTAAAAGATTGAATCGAAATGAATGTTCGTTTCAATCTTTTAGTATCTTTTATGTATCTTCGTATTTTTGTTGACTAAATAGATACGTTTCTCATTGAATAGTGATGTACATATATACGACTAAGGAGACAAATGAATAAGATTATTGACATATAATAATAATATAATTATACTTAATTTGCGTAAAAGTTGGCACCAAAAAAAATGGATCTTAAAGATTGACTGCCTTGGTGGTCCAGTGGCCGCAGTATGCGCCTTCTGTGCACGAGGTTGTGGGTTCGATTCCCACGCAGGACAAAACTTTGTGTGACCCACAAAGAGTTGTTCTGAGGCTCAGTGTAATTTGTGTCCGTTAATTGTATGTTTGTAAAGTCCCCCGCGACCAAAGCTTGTTCTCTAGTGCGGGAGTTGTCTTTAATAAAAAAAAATAAAAGCTAATGACATTTGGGTTCAACAACTTCTGTCAAATTTATTGCAAATTTTGTGAATTGTGACGTGACAATGTAGTAGTAATGTAGTTTTTATAATGGCAATTAGTTTATATTATTGAATAACCAAGTCCCAATACAATGCAGTAGGTAACAGGGCATCACTAGTGCTTGGCCGGTTCTATAATTGAACATCAAGATTATGTGTTATGAGTTATTCTGGGGTAAAAAAACGTTACATTAAATAACATACACACAGGATACATATATCACTAATAACCAGTCTGGAAGACATAAGACATAAAACGTCTCGTCTTGGAAAAGAGTTTTTGGCCGACAGGTGTATTGTTCCGTCGCTACCGCGGACAAGTGCCACACGAACGCACTGCGACATATTGCAAGCGAAGTGAACTAACATGGTTTTAAGTTTTTAATACTAACACAGAATTATATTAATATGTACGTTAGTCTGTAAGGTATATATCTATGCGTTTATGCGACGCGATAAAAAAATGATTTATTATTATTATAATTCAGAGTTGATACTGCGCATTTATCGAAATACTCGATACTAACTATCACGGGTATCAAACCCGCATTCTACTCTGCAGTCTTAAGCCGGTGGGTGAGGAGTATGTTGTCAAAGTTATTCGCAGCCTCAAGTCAAATGCATCAGGTGTGGATGACATCTCTTTGGATATGCTCACTATGACATTGCCACAGTCTCTTTCAGCAATTACCACTATTATAAATACATCCATAGTTACATCTACATTCCAAGACTTGTGGAAAATTGCTGTAGTTAGGCCAATCCCAAAAACCTCAATTCCCACGTGTGCTAAGGATCTGCGACCAATAAGCCTCCTACCATGCCTGTCCAAAGTCTTGGAAAGAGTGGTATGTGACCAACTGACTACATATTTAGAAAAATTTAATATATTACCTGCCAGACAATCAGGGTTTCGTAAGGGTCATAGTACTTCCACGGCTTTACTGGATGTTGTGGATGACATCCTTGAGGCTAGAAATCAAGGCAAGGGAACTATTTTAACTCTACTGGACTTTACCCGTGCTTTTGATTGTATCAATACCTCCCTATTATTGTCAAAGTTGTCTTTCTATGGGGTTGATGTGAGAACAGTTGAGTGGTTTAGTAGTTATCTGAGTAATAGACAACAGTTTGTTCGGATAGCATGTGATAGTGGCGGAAACATAATGTCATCTTCTCTCCGGCAGGTAAATAGAGGAGTCCCGCAGGGATCAATCCTCGGTCCAATTCTTTTTATATTGTACAGTGCCGACATCACTCATTGCATTACACATTGCAAATATCACCTTTATGCTGATGACCTCCAATTGCTCTACTCATTTCAGCCGCAGCATTGTGTTGAGTCTGTAAATAAAATAAATAGAGACTTAGACAACATCTCACAATGGGCAAGAAGAAATTCTTTAGTACTTAATCCCAGCAAGTCTAAGTTTCTAGTAACTGGTTCAAGAAGTATTATAGAAAAAATTATAATCCAAAAGCCAGATATTAAAATAGGCAACTGTGCAATAGAAAACGTAACTGAATGCCGCAACCTTGGAGTAGTCTTTGACGGAAAATTACAGTTTGAGACACATGTACAAGAGGCTGTTCGTCACTGTTTTTACCGTCTTAGACTACTCTACAGGATTCGTCCCTACATCAGTGTTGATATGCGTATAATGCTCTGTGAATCACTAATATTATCCAAGCTTAACTATGCTGACACGGTGTTTGGGACCTGCTTGCTCAGAAAAACAGATATGCTTATTCAGCGTGTACAGAATGCATGTGCACGGTCTGTTACCACATTCCACCTCGATCACATGTTACTCCATTTTTGAATGGTGGAAATATGATGAAGATGTCGTCGCGCAGGAGGCTCCATCTGGCTACGTTACTTTTTGGCACTATTTTAACAGGCAGACCAGTGTATTTATACGAAAGACTGACATGGTCTAGAGAGTACAACCAGCATCACACCAGAGCGTCTGCCTATCTTCTGAACACACCGACGCACAGGACAACTGCATTTCGAGGCAGTTTCAAATTCGCTGCAACCCGCTGTTGGAACGACTTACCACCACCATTCCGTGCCCTTAGAAGTGTTTTTAGTTTCAGAAACAAGTATAAAATGTATTTGTTAAACTTACAGAAACAGAACTTACTGTAGGTATGTACGTTTTAACATCAACAAGTAACAATGACTGCACTTCACAGCAGCGGGTATCAGTTAACCAGCAATTTTAGCTGGTGGTCTCCTTTCTTCATGGTCCCTTTTCAAGACGCTTGACATTGAAAAGTAAATCACAAAACGAACACATAACACACGAACTTCAACAATAAAAAACACTTTTTATTATATTTATTACAAGTAGAACGACTTTTTGCACATTATATTACATTATTATAACGGTAAATATACTTATATATAACTTTCTTCGTTTTTCTCTATTCTATTCTATTTTTTGATATGGAATAGAATAGAGAAAAACGAAATTGAATGAATAAATTTAAAGAGACTTTGCGAACATCGCGCGTCTCCATTCTTTTGTCATAGACAAAGGGATGGGAGATGTCAAAATGACATAAATGAATTGAGCGCGGATGGCACAGATTATGTATTTTATTAATACTTGACCTGTGTTCAGCCCGACGCTTAGTCGATTTTATTCGATTCTAACAAACAAAAATGTATATACATATATATTTTATTTTAAACAAATTTATTCTCTTTATTTTTTATTCTTAATATATTCAACGCATATATTATTTAAATATTATATTCTGTATCATTAAATGTATGGTGTACAATAAAGAGTTTTCTATCTATTTATTTTTCTGTATAACTGACCGTGACTTCATTAAGGCCTGATCAGAAAATCAGCGCTGCAGTTTAAAATGCCGCAGCACAGAGCTGAGATTAGGACCCTTTCTGACATCACACAGGATATCTTTTATTTTTTGTATTGTTATATGTCTATCTTTTTTCTACCATCTGTTATCCTGTGTATGTTTGAATAAATGCTTTTCTTTCTTTCTTTCAGTCGTAATTTGCCACGTGCTACCGAGGCAGTTAGCGTTTCATTTATTTATATACCTAATTATAAACCTTCTAGGTGCAGAAACTATTTTAGTAACATCTTTACTTAGCTACATTTTCTTTACCTACTTAGAAAGTTGGAGTCTATTTTGTACTCTCTCAACAAAACTATTTTGGCACGAACATAAAGTTGCCCTAACTTAAACGGGTAGGGTGGCTTACGGGCCAGGGCCCGCGGGCCCCAATGCCACTTTTAAATTTAATAATTACTTTTAGTAGATTTTCAGGCCCACGAATAAAAAAATAAGTATGTCTTAGGAAAATACGGTCAACCAAAAAATTTGTATAAATAAAACTATGACGAACTCCTGCCAGTTTATGCTCCCCTAGTACTTTTTGTATAGCAGAGTGCATACATTATAACAGGAAATACAAGACGTTTAATTTTATTTACATATCCTCCTGCTAGCTACTACTACAGGTACAGGTATTATTAGGATAGCAGGGCTTGTTTGTTATTTTAATTAGTATGTTTTATTATTTACCTAATAAAACTAGTTTTATTTATACAAATTCATTTTTTTTTGTTGACCGTACTTTCCTAAGACATACTTTTTTATTTTAATTTGTGGGCCCGAAAGACTACTAAAAATAAATTATTAAATTTAAAAGTGGCATTGGTGCCCGCGGGCCCGGGTCCGTTAGCCACCCACACAGGAATTTTCCTAGTCTCACTGAATAAGGTTACAAAATTCAGTCCGTTAAACGTTACCTGGATATAACCTAACAAAATACCAAGCATACTGCTTACTTACACCAAAATGATAAGGGGGGTACTAAAACTGGACAATTGTTGTATCATTAAAGTTAACGTTGGGACTAGTGCTACCATATATTTTGACTTTCATAGGACGTCCTCATAATTACAAGCTCGATCTTCCCTTAAAATAATGCACTTTATTGTACTATATAGGGTTTATAATGCATTTAGGACGAAAATAGGCTTCCAAATATCTTAGGGTGGCCACACAAGAGCCACAGGCGACAGCTTCAAACGCCGCCAACAAGCTGTCTTCATACATTTTATTTGTCGCGAATGGCGACCACCAGCGTTAATATGGCGGTGAGTTGCGAGAGTAAATACAGGAACAAATAAATAATAAGGATAATGTTAAAATTTTATTTTGATGTAGTATAATTTTTTTTTTTCAAGGTGGGAAACAAGCATACGGCCCGCCTTATGGTAAGCAGTTAACGTAGCCTATGGACGTTTGCAACACCAGGGATGTCACTTACGCATTGCCGACTATTTAAAAATAATATATATATATATAACTTATAATTTCTTTCTTGAAGAACCCTATGCTCTTTTTTTGGAGAACCCTATTATCTTGGAAAAACTTCGACAGCCTAATCAAATAACAAATGTCAATAATTTAGATTATACTTGGGCAGCAAGTAGGTTTTCCGTATTGTCATAGTTCAATTCCTAAAGCCAACAACTAATCTTCATTTTGCATTTTATATTGGTAAAATAATAGACATAATCGTCGTCTTACTTCTTTGTGAAAATGTTAGAATAGATGTCGTTCAATAGGATTGAATCTTCTGTTACCCCGAGATAGTAGTGGGTCAAATGTAAGGAGTTAGTGCTTTATGATCGTTTGAAGTATAAACAAGTAGCGAACAGTTACTTAACACTATTGTTTCATTATGTAAGAGTGCTGTCAAGTATCGGTACGGTAGAAAGAGAGATACCTTTAGTAAGGATCTTTGCGCTGTATGATAACTATAAGAAATAGGTCGGTGGCGGCGTTTTACGGATGTCGCCTGTAGACCATGTCCGGCCACACTTAGTCATGTTAGAGAAGCGCGCACTGATTGTTTTTATGATCGATACACGCAAGCGGTGAGAGTCCATAGTTTTTTTTTCTTTATAAAAATAACTACACTGTGTGAGTACAGGTCTCCAGCGCTCATTTAGGGAAGCGTTTGAAAGAAACGTATTCCTGTCTCAAGGATACTCCGATCTTAAAGCCCTGGTGTAAAAAATGGGTTGGCAACACGCAAGTGAAAACATCCATAGGCTGTGGTAACTGTTTAACATCAGGCAGGCCGTATGCTTGTTTGCCAGCCAAGTAGCATAAAAAAAGAAAAAAATACTTAGGGAAGCCTACAACCAGCAAAAGACGGCCTTTAACTTAGATGATGCTGCACACAAGTAATATTTTCCGAGACTGAACCCACAGCAAACGCTGAAAGTTTTTTTTTTGTCCTGATTTTAATAATATTCGTCTGGTCACACAAACCCAAATCGGCTGATGTAACGAGCTCGTGTACCTAATGTTGCTTATCCGCTTAATAAGTTACGACTGGTGTCAGTTCAGTCAGGTGCACATCGCATCATCATTATATATTATATATTTTATAGCTGAATTATTTCTGTATAATATGCGAGGCCTTGGTGGTCCAGTGGCCGCAGTATGCGCTTGCTGTGCACGAGGGTTCGATTCCCATACAGGACAAAACTTTGTGTGACCCACAAAGAATTGTTCTGAGTCTGGGTGTAATTTGTGTCCGTTAATTGTATGTTTGTAAAGACTCGCGATCAGCTTGTTCTCTAGTGCGGGAGTTGTCTTTTTAAAAGAAAAGAAAAAATAACATATTAAGTATATAAAAGGCAACCGTTACTGACTTAACTGATTGACTGAGTGATGTATCAACGCACAGCCGAAACCACTGAAAGGATTGCGCTGAAATTTGTCAGGCAGATAGTTATTATGATGTAGGCATCCGCTAAGAAAGCATTTTTTTAAATTTAACCTCTAAAGGGGTGAAATAGGGGATGAAAGTTTGTACACATTCTAGCACCTCAAACGTGCCTTACTGTTACTTTCCATCAGGCGTGACGTATGCCGTATAAAAATGGATCGGCAGTCGTACCTATGGACGCTTGCAATATCAAAGGTATCACACCTCTGATATTGCAAGCATCCATAGGTACGGTAACTGTATAATATTTGGCGGGCTATGCAGGTATACTTATTTCAAAAATTTTAAGGTTCCCGCTCTAAATGTAGATTATGACTGTAAAGAACATTACAGATATTTCAATGGACAAAATTTTTAGGATTTATTATTGACAATAAATTAAATTGAAAAGTACATACTGAAGAACTATGTAAAAAGGTCAGTAGTGCAGCATACGCCCTTTATAAACTTGCATCCATTTTTAATATAATTTATAATGCATGTACTCGTAGATACAATTTAATGTCAATTTATTTAATTAGTAGTAGGTATTACATAATTAAGTTGTGATAGAATTTTGAATCTTATATTATAGATTAATGTTTGCATGCCTACTAGGTAGAGCAAGGAGGATATTATAAACCATTAACACCATTGTACCTGCACCTTTGTTCAGCAAATAAATGTGATTTGATTTGATTTGATAAAACTTTCACTGTCAAAAAGTCCACTTAGACTCGAAATAACTGTCCGTGGGTTACGCGAAATTACCTGTCGCATGGAGGGGTCGAACCTATAACACGCCCAGTAGTACTTACACTTTGCCATATGTACAGTCTTTTTCGAAAGATCGAGCAGTTAAAAATATGTCTGTGTGATAGACTGTCGACAACCACTCAAGAATAATCACTTCCTGGATTTTATAGCATACCTTCTTCAATACAATGTAAAAGACGTTTAAATTTTACTCTGAGCCTGCCCCCCATTTTAAATTTTATCACATGAGCTATAAAGTCGACTTTTACTTGCACAGTAGTCTTCAAAAGAGAGTATCAACTACGTTTCCCCATTTGAAGTATTTTAAAGGACAGCTTCTAGTATCTCTGAGAATTTCTTTTTGTACGCTCTTGAAATATTTCGCCTTTGTTATTTAGTCGTTCAAATATGAGTTTGCCACTTTATATCAGATGCTGAATATATTATTGTATTGTCATCGTTCTCTTGAAATATTGCGTTGTTAGGAACTCTTTACGATCGAAAAATGAAATGTTGAAAATCCACCAATTGACAAAATAGAAATATTTGTTTTGCAAAAATATTATGTCGAAACTATATTAGATTAGATGACAGATAACTGTCAAACTATTTGACAAGCAAATGATTTAGTAAACCGTTTAGCACCTGCTAACGGTGAAGGAAAATTCGTGGAAAATAGAAATAATAATCATAATTAATAAATTCTAATGGCATGTCTGATATGGCATCTATAAAGAACTCTGAGTGTGTATATTCACTAGCAGGTGTATGTGGATTACGGCTTATACACTCTCAGAGTGCTTTATAGAGGAGAGGAATGCCATGACAAGAAGTGGTAGAACATGTGCGATATGCCCTCATTTCTGAATTCCGTCAAGAATAAAACTTAGATTAATTATATATACTTTCAAACACCGAATTGTTTGAATAGACGCGGAGAACTTGACTCCTTTAATAAATAATACATCAAACTAGATTTATTTAAATATCTTTTATTCTTTATACAGTCAGCAACGGAAATAGCTGTAAAGAGTCGCTTTTTTATACTACTTGGGTGGCAAACAAGCATACGGCCCGCCTGATATTAAGCAGTTACCTGCTTAATATCAGCCTATGGACGCCCACAAGGTATCACTTGCGTGTTGCCAACCCATTTTTTTACACTGGGACTTTCAGATGGGATTATCCCTGGGATAGGATACGTGTCTTTTAAAACGTATACCTAAATGAGCGCTGAAGACCTGTGCCGCTACATGAACATTAGTTTTTTAATCAAACCAATGTATGAATTTGTGTGAAATATATTTTTATCTGTAGATTTAGTCTAATTGTACACTACTCCTAATTGACAGAAATATATACAATAGTTTTCTTAAAAAACAAATTTTCTTAGCGGCCCTGTATACATCTTCGTTGCCGAGTGTACCTTAGTATAATTAATTATAATAAATTCTCTTTTAAAGTATCTGCACTGAATACAGAAATAGATATCAAAGCCTCTGAAGGTATTTGATTAAACCCTTGCGGAATACAAGCACGCAGGTGGATTGCGCTACTGGCGCTGAGGTCGTAACAATGGGGCATTGTTGGAATATGTCTCGGCAGGTCAGTAGAACTTTCAGAAGTGGTTGGGAAAAATTAATGTTATCTATGTTATGTCAGACGTATACATAAGATTACTTTAACTTGAATTTGAGAGAGGCAAGGCACCGTACTACGGAGTAAGCCCAACTGGGGTAGGACTTCCACTTTATAGAAGACCACAGCCAAATAACTACATACAGCGGTGTAGTTGTGTTCCTGTATGTTAAGACCATGGTGTTAATTTTTTGAGTCGGCGTTAATTACGCATGTGATGACCTTTATTGTAAGGTCCTTCCTTAGGCAGACTTGGTCACTCATATAGTGCTCACCTCTTTGAAAAAACTTGATCTTTCGCTTTTTTATAGTATTTGGGTGACAAATAAGCATACGATACGCCTGATGTCAAACAGTTACCGTACCCTATGAACGCTTGCATTACCAGAGATATCACTTGCGTGTTGCCAACCCATTTATTACACCAGGGCTTTAAGATAAAGTATCCCTGGGATAGGAAAACGTTTATTTGAAAACGCATTATTTTATTAGCCAATTTACATATTTAATCTGTCTACATTCAGTCTTGCCTCAAGTTTCCTTCTAAATACACATTTTGGAGTTGGTCTACAATTGAATTACTTAACTCCAGATCAGTAGCTAAATTGGCTAAAGATGAACACTAATTACCCAATAACGTAAGATTACGGTACAGTATAACCGCCTCCACAATCTTCATCAGATACGTCTCAACGTCTCAAACGAGAAGGCATTAAACTAATGAACTGATCCATTTAGATCCAATTATCTTGTCTGTGTTCTGTTTAATTTTAAGTGTTATTTTAAGAGACACAGCATCATTCAATCGTGTAAGTTCAACTAGTGAAAGATGTCCATATAATAAAAGATTAGTTGCGTTCATGTGCGTGAGTATAAGTGTAAATTTCAATGAATCATTTTTTTTATACTACTTGGGTGGCAAGCAAGCATACGGCCCGCCTGTTGTTAAGCAGTCTGTAGCCTACAGACGCTTGCAATACCAGAGGTGTTACTTGCGTATCACCTTTATCTTTTTAATTATTTATTTTAATATCTTTGAAGATATAAATAAGGTCGGCAAAACGCGAGTAATGCTTCTAGGGCCGTACCAAACGTGGATCGTTCATGTGCGAAAGAGGAACGGAGCTATACATGGCTCCGTTCTCCTTTCTTGCTCGAACAACTCAAGTATTAACATCTCATGGTGAGTAATGCTTCTAGCGCCGGCTAGAAGCATTACTCACACTTTGCCTTTGGCTAGGAGCTCGGATAGCACAAATTGCTAGTATGCTGTGCAGGAAACCCGAGAGGCGCAGGTTCGAATCCTGCTCCGGACTCGTCTGCTGTAAACGGCATACAGAGTCTCAATGACTCTGTATGCCGTTTACAATTTAGTATAGGTCACGAATTAGTTAATAGTCGTTACAGGAAGGGACAGACAGACAGACAGAAAACGAGACGATTGTTCCACAAATTATTGTAGTTCAAAATTTCTCAGAATCGACACTAATGTGTCTATCATAGCCTCCATTTAATTTAAGATAAATATTTAAGAGCCATTACAACACGTGTAAGTGAACAAGTATTAGTAACAACATCTTCCAAAATACATTCGCAGTAAACATAAATTAAACTCTTCAAGTGTCTCCCTTCATTTGCCAATTGAATTTAGACCTTATCACAATAAGTTAAATTTTATTTTTATACATACAGGTGAAAGGCCTCTTGGGTTTGGAAATTAATATCTAAAGATGATTTAATTTTGTTTTGTCGACCTTTGTGAACACTTCAAGTTAATCATTTAATAGCTTTCAATAGCAACAGGCTTTATTTGTTTAACAGTGATTTTTAAAACTGCGTTGATATGGCTTCGTCGCTGGAAAGTCTGCTGAAGGGTCGGGTTTGATCATAGGGTATTATAAAGATATTCAATTGTTCAGTTATGAAATGCTCCATAGTTTGTTATAAGCATTCTGGCATCTTGGATTTATTGTATAAAATTCGTATGTATTAATTCAATGATTAACATGTACGAACAGAAAAATGAAAATTAAAACCCACATGTTCTAGAAGACATTTTTTGACTGCCTTGATGGTCCAGTGGTCGCAGCATGCGCCTGCTGTGCACAAGGTTGTGGGTTCGATTCCCATATAGGACAAAACTTTGTGAGACCCACAAAGAGTTGTTCTGAGTCTGGGTGTAATTTGTGACCGTTAATTGTATGTTTGTAAAGTCCCCCGCGACACAGAGCTTGTGCTCTAGAGTCGAGTAAAAAATTGAATAGGTCATGTCTAATTACGTGTTTGCGTGGGCAGGCTTTCAACAAGGTGGACCGACGACCTGGTAAAGGACGCGGGCAACCGATGGACAAGGTCAGCTCAGGACCGAATGATGTGCAAAACCTTGGGGGTAACCTATGTCCAGCTGTAGACGTCTTATGGCTGAGATGGAAGTCTAATTAACCAGCGTCACCATTGGGTTAGCGTGTGTAGATTAGAACTAAGACCCGCTTAGTTCTCATGATGGGAGAGAGGAACCTAAACCCGAGTTTTTTTATACTGCCTGGGTGGCAAACAAGCATACGGCCCGCCTGATGTTAAGCAGTTACCGTAACCTACAGACGCTTGCAATACCAGAGGTGTCACTTGCCAACCCATTTTCTTTACGCCAGGGATTAAGAACGTTTTACTATCCCAGGGATACGACCCCTGGGATAGTAAAACGTTTCTTTTAAAAGGCATCCTTTTCCAATCCCAAAACAACTTCATCGCTGAGTGTAGTTATTTGGCTGTTGTCTTCTATATGGTACTTCATCACTCGGGCTTGTTCGCTAATGAGTAATTATTAATATTAATAAATAAATGAGTAATGAGAAAAATAAAAGTTCATATTTTTTTACTTAACATTATTATCATCATTATTAATTACTTAACACCATTATTCATTATATATATAGATATCTGATCGACTATGGTGACATGTGTTATTTTGACCTGAATGCAGATCTGCTCAATAAACTCGACCGTCTTCTCAATAACTGCATTCGATTTATTTTCAATCTTCGCAAGTATGATATAGAATGCCCTTGGCATTAAGTCCGCCTTTATACATGTTCTGTATATTAACTTCTAAATAAATAAATAAAAAAATATTAGTGTTTTCCCTATTTCAGTTTATCTATTTAGTGTCAATTTTCCTATTTTTCTAACAAACATCGACGACTTTATTACACCAAGTCAAGTGAAAAAAAGAATAGTTACAGATTAACGTTGTTGCTGATGTGATTTTGTATTGCTGATTTTAACCGAATATATGAGTATAATATATTTCTGGTTATATCTTTACATATTTTAACCTTATTTACTTAGAAGTCTGCAAAACACATTCAACTCGTGGTATTTACTATAGCAGAGTTATCCATCCTGACCTGAAAGCATTTTTTAAGCCAATTAATAAGCCCAGAAAATTCACTAGCTCAAATACCCTTAAAGCCGAGATATACTGGTAAAATTATTAGTGTTTTCCCTATTTCAGTTTATCTATTTAGTGTCAATTTTCCTATTTTTCTAACAAATATCGACGACTTTATTACACCACGTCAAGTGAAAAAAGACTAGTTACAGATACCGATATCCTTCAATTTTATGTTCATACATTCGTATTTCAGTAAATCCGAATAGCTCTATGAGAGTGCTCGTAGGATGCCAAGTCACACTAAAAATCTCGTAAATTTTGCACCATAGGGGATTTATTTTCCCCTCTTTTATGAAGGAAACTGTATCGTTATGACAATCACACTAGCCAAACTTTCGTACCCTGACAGATGTTGCTACTAGCTTTAAAAAGCCATCAACACAAATTAAATACAAAATTAAATAGTGATTGTTGTTTTGTTCAATCAAAAAGTCTTTGTGAATATAGTTACGAATAGATAGATTTTACGCAAATATGTTTTATTAAATTAAAATGAGGCACCTGAGTATTTTGCTAGTTCTTCTGATGGCTCTACATTTATCAGCAAACTGGGCGTAAGTAAGCAAGCCTAAAATTTGTTTTAGGCTTGCGTTGACTTATAATTTATGACTTACATAAAAGCTACAGTATCCATCTCAACCATTAGACGTCCACTGCTGGACACATAGGCCTGCCCCAAGGTTTTCTCCATCATTCGGTCCTGAGCTGATCTTGTACATCGATTGCCCGCGATCTTCACCAGGTCGTCGGTCCACCTTGTTGGAGGCCTGCCTACGCTGCGTCTTTCAGTTCGTGGTCGCCACTATAGAACATTTCTGCCCCAACGGCCATCGGTTTTGCGAGCTATGTGCCCTGTCCTTAAGTATAACTTTAATTAATTTTAAGTTTCAAGAACACAAAGCCGCTATATCTATTGCCTCATATTTTTTTCGTTTATAGAAATCATACGCACACGGGACGCAGTGGAATTCTCTTTACAGCAAACAAAAACATATGTATTTTAAAGCAATTTTTGTTTTAACTCATATGTATATTACACCAATGCCGCAGCTCACTCATTCAAATTTAAACCCTAATTTATGAACCATATTCTTTCCAAATAGACTTCTAACATTATTCCATTGGCAAAGCAAATATTCTACAATAGGTATATTATATAATATTAGTTTAGTTTCTGTTAGTTTTTAGCTTGGGGCCAGTTAAATGTAAATCTTAAGGTAACAGATAACACGTTACCTATATAATAGTAGGTATAATGCGATCTGTTTAACATATTAAAACTAATTAGTGTGTGAACACACGTCTTGTTAGTTTATAGCTGTATATCGTTTATGTATGTATTGTTTGTTAAGGTGTGATTTTAATGAGTATTCAAATTAATTTGCAACTTAGTAGTACGGTGGCAGTGGTGGGTGGCACGGCTGTGAGGCAACTTTTAACTCTTTAATAATTATGCATGTTTGGTTTAATCAAACGATATCTGTTTAACTAATTTAAATGCTTGCCTTGAACTTTTTGAAGGGATCCAATGCTTAAACGGATAAATAATTGTTTGATCCAGGCAAAGTTAAGGCTGCTTGAACCACTGATGTCATATCAGGTTCCGGTGGTCCACCCGTTTACCCGTTTAATCATACACACCTGTGTATGATTGTGGGCTCAGCAGTAATGAGTATTTAGATAATATCACGTAGTTACTTCCACGTACTCCCCCTTTTGAAAAAAAAATAATAAATGATGTATCGGCAATATCTCCGATACATATTGGTGGGGAGTACGTGGAAGTAACTACGTGATATTATCTAAATACTCATTACTGCTGAGCCCACAATGATTAAAACCAGATATCGGCTTTTTTCCTAATAAAAAAATTTCCTAAAAAAAAAATCTTAATATAGCGGTCCTGTGTCCCCTAAAAATACTACACAAAATACCACACTGAACTAAAAAATCCAACGATAAACACCGCACTCTCGTGAGGTTCACGACATTTCAAGCTGATCACGTAACTTTTAACCAGGCTGAATGTTGTCACGCTATTGCATCTATATTGCATAGCCACACGTTTTCGTCATAATAGAAATTCATTCGATGTCTTGAAAACGTGGCGCTGCATATCGAGATGTGATCAGAAATACAATAATACTGTTATTGGCGGCCATTTTGATGAAAGGGGGCCATTGGCTATTAGGGTGTATTGTGAAAATATTAGGCGGACGAAAGATTTCATAGGAGGCAGAATTGTGGGTTCACTTTTGTTATATGAATATCAAGATTTTATTTTTTTTATTTTTTATTTTATTTTATTTGGGAAACAAACAAGTGTACATTGTATATTACACTAAATTACAATACAAAGCATCTAAATGTACAGTCCACAACGTTTCCACTTATTACTATGTTACAAAGTAATGAGGTACAGTGAGGAAAATTAAGATTGAATTGGTTTAGGTGTTTGTCTCATATTTATGTACCTACAAGTATTAAAAAAATATGTGCACTCCGGGAGTGCCAACAGAAGTGAAAACACTAGGCAAAACAGTTGTTATAAATTTTATAGCAATTTTTTTTTAATTTATCTAGACGCGTTCGCGGTCTGCTATATAAACATGCATAATTATATCACATCTTTGCTTTAATAACGTGACAGTCGAAAATACAGCAATTTTTTTTTATTAATCTAGACGCGTTCGCGGACTGCTATATGTACATGCATATATCATCTCTTTGCTTTAATAACGTGACAGTCGAAAATTATAGCAATAAATGTTTTTTTTTATTAATCTAGACGCGTTCGCGGTCTGCTATATATTTGCACATGCATAAATCACCTCTTTGCTTTAATATACGGCGAAAAAAGATTTTTTGGGTATGTCAAACTGCATCTCGTAACGGTGTCGCGAATCCAGGGATTTGTTTATCTCATCTAAAAATATGCGTACCGTGCTAAAAGAAGTTTTTACTTCAAAAGAATATTTATAAAGTCAAAATATTATATTGTTTATAAAGTCTATAATATTGTTAACGAATGAAAAAATATAGAATGATTGTAGAATAACTATTTATTGGTGTTTAATGTGTTTAAATTTGATGTATACTGGTAGGTACACGGCCATGGCAACTCTTCTATAAAAACTTTGTTTATTAAATACTGGCTGACTCGGCAAACTTCGTACCGCGTTTTTATTTCTTGAATCATCATCATCATCATATCAACCCATAAACGTCCCACTGCTGGGCACGGGTCTCCTCCATACACTTGGAGGGATATTAGCCTACTACACCACGCTGAATATTTTCTTTTAATTTTCTTTTATACAAACCTTGTCCCGGCAATAACAAATACAAAAAAGGGGTTATTTAATTTGGTGCAGTCGATCGGAAGTTATACATACGCGTACATACATTTGGGGGTTTTCATTTTTATTTATAAATATGACAAAAAAGAAAAATATCAACGGTATTTACTATTTTATTTATTTAAGAAAGGAAAGAATTTGCCTTTTTTAAATTTTATTTCGCAATCATTCCATTTTGCTATTAATTCATCACGATTCTAATGTTCGCAACATTAAAACCATACCTTAACTAAATATCATAGCAAAACTAATATAATTTGTCTACGGCGAACCGATTAATATGGAGGAGACCACCTCCGTAACATCGTGAAAACCATTATTTGTGGTAGTAATTTGGGTTGTGTTTGGAAATGCTCCAATCCGAGACATTGTGGTAGTTATCTGCAAATTTAGTCTCGCAGGTAAATCCACAAACACAATTTAAGAACAGGAGGATTTTTTTTTTCATTTCATTTTTTTGCCTCATGAAGGGATCAAACCCACTACCTATATGTCATGGATAGGAAAATAACAATATAATCACATAAACCAGTAAGCTATCTGTGCCAATCAAATGGAAGGTAGCGTAGGTTAAGATTGCGAATTTTTACTAGCAATTATCTTGACATCCCTATTTCACAGGTTTATAACACTTTAATAGTTTATGCTAGGAAGTGCAATAAAAAAATATATTATTTGATAAATACTCTTATTTAACGTGAGATAAGGCACAATTTGCTGTAACATTCAGGTAGTTTAAAATAGAATTAGATTCAGCCGGTAATCAATAAACTTAAAATAGCTAGCATTGTCACGTTGCTGAAGAATGAGGACACCCCATTCTCATCGAGATATTCAGGGTACCCGCTGTTTAATAGAGATTGCACGATCCAATCGTGCACCCTTTGATAGAACAAAATTTTATGATTAACTTTGAAAACTTTTTTTTTTAATATTCCACAAATGGGAGGCAAGATATTGTGTTTAGTAATTGTTTGTCTGCCGTGATCTTCTTCTTATCGTTTGGTTAGTGGCCAATCTGGTGAGAGAGTTATTTAGATCGCCCATATTTAGGCCTCTGTCGTGATCTAATGACTGATAACAGTCGGGACCGACTTTTAACGTGCCCTCCGAAGCACGGAGACGCTCAGATGAAATACCACTATGCGGTCACCAATCTATAGGGTCACCGCGCCCTTGGTAGTTTAACCCGCTGATCGTTTATCGAATAGCGAGTGCACCTAGCTATGAGCGCCTCTCTGCCGTGATTATTTCATGATAAAGTTGATTAGAAGATCATTACCGTTTCGTCATAAAAACCAGTAGATTTCAGTCAAGTTTAGTTCCAGATGAATTGGACCATCCTGCTAATAAAATAAATGTAAAAGTTTGTATGTATGTTTGTTACTCTTTCTCGTAAAAACTACTAATCTCACTTTTAAATACACTTTCATTCATAGGTAGTTTTCTATTAGGTATTGTTTTGTGAATTATTTTAAATGTTGTTTTCCAACCGCGTTAACTGATGATATTCACGCGGACAAAGTCGCGGCCAACAGCTAGTCATTGATATAACCCATCATCTCTACAAAGTTCAACAAAAGGTGCTCAGGTGATGGCTTAAGCCCTTACTGTTTCGGTTGTAATATTCTGAAGGGTGTTAGTGGATTTCTTGTTAAGGTTTTTGAGTTAGGTACTTGAGGCCCCTCTCTCAAAACATGATGAAAAAGAGGTGTAAATGAAACCATTTTTTGTTGGCATTTATAGACAAATGACTGCCAAAAAATACTGTATATATATACAAGATGTGTTTCATAATATGGTGTTGTCATAAATTATATAGTAATTCTAAATAGTTTGTAAAAAAATCATCGAATCAGCACCAAATTATTGAGATGTAACCACTTCATGACTTCAATTTTTATCAAATAATAGGAAAATAAAACAATATTTGAAGAAAACATACACCTATAATTTGGTAATGTTATATTTAGAATAAAATTTCAATTTTAATTTATTAAAACCTAAAAAGACGTCCATTCAAAGAGTACATCTGTTTGGCGAGCGCGGGGACAGTGCGCTCCGAATTACCGAATAGCGAGTGCACCTGCACTCGCTATTCGGTAAACGATCAGTGGATAGATGGGCGACCGCATAGTGGTATTTCATCTGAGCGTCTGCGTGCTTCAGAGGGCACGTTAAAAGTCGGTCCCAACTGTTTTCAGTCATTATATCATGACAGAGGCCTAAATATGGGCGATCTAAATAACTCTCTCACCAGATTGGCCACTAACCAAACGATAAGAAGAAGATCACGGCAGACAAACAATTACTAAACACAATATCTTGCCTCCCATTTGTGGAATATTAAAAAAAAAAGTTTTCAAAGTTAATCATAAAATTTTGTTCTATCAAAGGGGCCTAAATATGTGCGATTTAAATAACTCTGTCACCAGATTGGCCACTAACCAAACGATAAAAAGAAGAAGATTTTCTAAAAACACAGTAAACCCCCTCCGTGCCTCAGCAAGCACGTCGTGTAAAGCCGTTGGTCCTGCTCTTGATCTCCTTCCAACCGTGTCGGATTACCGTCCCATCGGACTATGAGACTGAAGGAATAGTGAGTGCACCTGTGTTTGCGCACACGCTTGTGCACTATAACATGTCTTGCGTATGCTTATCTCCGTTGAGATTGGCTGCCGTGACAAAAATTGCTCTGGACGACTAAACAAAACCACAATAATTATTGTGGTTTTGTTTGTTTACACATAAATCTAAAAAAAGTGAAGTGATTATTAAATGTTTTTAGGTTTTTTTGCTATGCGTTGGTAGTGCTCTGGGCCGTAACTCGCAGATTGGAATACTGTTTTGATCAAGCTCTGTGTCACGGGGGACTTTCGACATACAATTCACGGACACAAATTACATCCAGACTCACACAAAGTTTTGTCAAGTGTAGGAATCGAACTCCTACACACCCCACAACCACGCGCACAGCAGGTGCATACTGCGGCCACTGGACCACCAAGGCTGTCAAACAGTTATTGACAAAAGAAACTTAACCAATCAAAAATTGTGAATTTATATTATGAGACTCTAACTCAATATCCTTTATAAAACTACACCCCTGTCGTTGTTTGAGAAGGGGTAGTCGACGTTTCTTGTAAAAGCCCTTAAATGTACCTGTCGTAACGAGATAACGAGATTTAACTACAAATGAAATGAGAATACGTTAACATTACTTTATTATTAAAAAGAATAAACTTTTAAATATTTTATTGAAGAGATGTACTAACAGGATACGTTGGTATGGCGGATGTCGAGGGATACCACGTAGTACAGTCAAGATTTAAAAATCCATTATCATCGTTATGTTTATAATAGCCTGGCCGGTTTAGCGCGTATCTATGTGTGTATCATGCTTCAACGCAAACATGTAAAATCAATACGAGAAAGTATAAATGTGTGGTCAATGCGAGACAAAGATAACATTATGCTCGTTTTCTTCATACTATTATTCTCAATGCTTGCCCTGCGTTGGGCCTAAACTAATACAAAATCTGGCAGTGCCAAGCCGGATCGTTAATGGGGCGACTGAGATTAGTTAACCCATAAGCCATGTGGGTTCGAACATCAGTTTCCTGATACATTCTACGTCTTTTTGTTGTTGAGGGGGAAAATGCTCCATAAGTATACCGCCCGCATGGGGAAGCGAGGCGTTTATCTATCTATATTTATATATCGTTGTAGGCGGTCGGCATCTATCTATATACATATATATAAAAATCAATTGCTGTTCTTTAGTCTCTCTAAAACTCGAGAACGGCTGGACTGATTTGGCTAATTTTGGTGTTTGTGTAAGTCTAGGGAAAGTTGGTAAAGTATATATGCAAAAAAAACGCTTAGAATATAGTAAATATAACTATTTTGGATTTTTCTTAGAAAATATCTACCTGTCAAACATTCTGCAATTATCGTTCAGCTTTTTTTATTTATTGATTCTGAGGCAGTAAGGAGTTTGCCGGGTCAGCTAGTACCGAATAAAATCGGCACCTGATAATAATGCATTTATTTGTCAGAATATTGTACAATGTTGTTATAAAAATAAATGTCCAAAATATTCTGCTGTTTCCAGCGTACAGATATTAATTAGTAGGTAGCACAAAATTAACAAAATTACAAAAGAAAAAAAAATGTCACAATATAAAAATAAGAATCAAAACTAAATAAATGTCAAAAAAAAAAATCATGTCACAGGGTAAAGTCAATTTTAGAGTCAAAACGTTCACTTAGAAAGTCTTTCGTTGAGTAATAACATTTTTGTAGGAGAAATTGGAAGAGCTTACATTTGAATGTTTTATAATTTAATGCTTTAAAATAATCGGGTAGTTTATTATAAATACGAATTGCCATACAGTATACATTGTTAGAATATATTTGAAGACTTTGTTTAGGCGTGAACAACTTATAAGTTTTCCTGCTTGCTCTTATCACAACATCATTATGTTTGTCAAATAAATTAATATGACTGTGGACAAAGACACAAACTTCAAATATATATAGAGCTGGAAGTGGAAGTACTTTAATCTTTTTAAAAAGCGGGACACAGCTATCCAGAGGCTGTGCTCTGCAGATTGACCGAACACATTTTTTTTGGGCTCGGAAAGCTCTAATAATGTCAACCGAATTACCCCATATTATTATGCCATAACGAAGAACTGATGACACATAACCGTGATAGGCACATAGTGCTGCCTCGACACTAGCTATACGTGTAATATTGTAAAGAGCAAACACAAATCTATTAATTTTAGTGCACAGTTCATCTATGTGTGCTTTCCAGTTACAATTTTATTTTGGTCTATTGTATAATTTTTAGGCATAAGCCTAAAAATTTTGTATTTGTTACCTCCTCAATTATTTCATTCGCATGTTCAATTTGTAGTTGTGGACGTTTGCTGTTATAAGTCTGAAATTGAATCATTTTAGTTTTTTTCGTATTTATGTAAAGATTCTTTAATTTTAGCCAATTTACAACGTTATGCAGGGTCAAATTAATCTCATCTTGATATTCTAAGTAATTTTTATTTTTCGACTGAATACTAATAGTGGTATCATCAGCAATATCACATTAGTGGTCCACCCACTGGCTTTCTACACTAAGCGAATGCTGACACTCCACGAAAGAATGTGGCCGAACAACAACATTAGATTTTCATTCTTCATTCTGACATGACTGGAAACAGATCAGATGTAGGCCTAATGTTTCGTGATTTGCGAGGCACGGAGGTGTAATATATATTTTTTTTTTTACAGTATCTTTAGGATAGGGAAATTTATATATTTTTTTATTTATTATCTCTGGGATAGGAAAACGTTTCTTTCAAAACGCATCTCTAAATGAGCGCTGGAGACCTGTACTTACACACAGGTACACAACTATACCGCTGTGTAAAATAACTACTGCTGCTGTGGTGTTTTGTAAGGTGGATGTCCTTCCCCATTAGGGCTTGCTTCTTTCCTTCCCTTCTGTTGTTATTTTTGCTCGACCCGGAAATCAAACTAGTGTCTTCATGATAAGCAATCAGACTCAAGGGCCACTAGAACTAGACCACCGAGACCGTTCATTAATCGTCTTGGTTAACCTCACAATCAACCGCAAACATAACTGCTAGTTTATACCGCAGTATATTGCTGATTACCTTGTCGGCAAGGTAATCAGCAATATATCTACAGACATATAACCTTACAACCTAATAACCATAGATATTAGAGATATATTGTGACGTCACTACAAGAATATAGGGGCGCCATGTTTTCTCCTTTATTTACTCTTTTGTGACGTTATACTATTTTTTTGTTTAAATACTAGTAGGTATATAAAAAAATCGGCCAAGTGCGAACTAAAAATTTACGGTTTTCGCAATTTTTCCTTTATCTGTGCTATAAGACGTTGCTTTGTACCAACTTTCAAGATTCTCGACGTATCCTGTAGGTTTTGATTCCCTTGCGAGTGTTGAAAATTTGCGGCATAAACGGCTGTATCATTTGATTGCGTTGGCTTAGAAGTTAAGCCGGTTTTCCAGCGCAGGAGCGAGCTCATTTCTATTCTTTGTACACGCTCGGCTCTTTCCGTCCGACTATTTGTTGGTGGCAATACAAGTATGCAGTTTGCGTTTGCGAGTTTAACGAAGTCATTAATGGGTCCGTTCCGTTCGCGGTGGAAAACCGGCTTTAGATTTTTTCACAGCTTTAAGGGACAGTAGATGGACGGACGGACAACAAAGTGATCCTATAAGGGTTCCGTTTTTTTCTTTTAGAGGTACGGAACCCTAAAAATACACACTTAACTTACTACTGCACGTCGGGTCTACTGATTAAAGTTAGCCTTCAAAGCTGCGCCTCGTTGTTATGGGTTTAATTCCCATTTAAATCTTATCATAAGTCTGAGTTTTCTTTGTGCCCGTGAATTGTATATTTTTAAAATCTAATTTGATACAGGACTTCTTCCCTAGTATGGGATTCTACTTAATAGAAAACGGTAGGTAGGTTCAGGTAGGGCACGGTACTGGTAAGCAAGCCCAACTGGGAAAGGACCTCCGCCTTACAGAAGACCACAGCAAAATAACTACACAGAGGTATAGTTGTGTTCCTGTATGTGAGTACAGGTCTCCAGCGCTCATTTAGGGATGCGTTTTGAAAAAAACGTATTCATATCACAGGGATAGTCTCATCATATAGCCCTGGTGTAAAAAAATGGGTTAGCAACACGCAAGTGATACTTCTGGTGTTGCGGATGTCCATAGGCTACGGTAACTGCTTAACATCAAGTGAGCCGTATGCTTGTTTGCCATCTAAGTAATAGTAAAAACTTGCACCTAAAATGTCAAGTACACAAGGACTTAAAAAAGTCACTCTATTATACCTACAAAATTCATTATCACACAAAAATGTTGTTAAAAAAAATAAAATTCCGAGGGTAAGAAAATTAATTTAAGAATAAAAAATGTGACTTATTCAATTATACGTCTTAAAATTTGTACGAAGCCAAAATTAAGATAACATTGTTCGTGAACAAGCCTAGCTATTTAGCCAAGATCCTTTTTAGGTGTAACGACATGGCAAGGACTTCACAACGATCTAATCCAATGAAAATATACTTTAAATTGTCTGGTTGAGTTAAATTATTTAAAATATTGTCTTCAATGGCTGCTGCCCGCGGCTCCATCCGCGTGGATGTTGGGTATCGCGATAAAAAGGTTTAGATTATTCACAATTCTAGACTATAATCTATTTCTATGCCAAATTTCATCCAGATCCGTTTGGTAGTTTTTTATGTGAAATAGTCACAAAAATTCATACATACATTCATTTATTCTCAAACACTTTTACATTTGTAATATTAGTAGGATTTATTTCATTATATCAACCCATAAACGTCCCATTGATGGGCACGGGTGTATCTATATACTTGGAGGGATATAAGCCTACTATACTACGCTGGCCAGATGGATATGATGGATGATATTGGTATAGGGTTTTAATTTGGAGTTTTCCTTCTCTTGCAGAGTATATTGTCTGTAGTGGTGACATTTTGTATTCCTAATCCGTCACCATATTAATACGAATAAATATGTTTTGCGTAGCACTTGCGTAGTGCTTGCGTGAAGCCTTCGTAGCACTAATGTAACGCAACGGAAGTGCTTGCGTAGACCATTCATACCACTATTGTAACGGAATTATTTCAGTCCGAGATGGGCTGCAGACTGATACCGCAGGCGTCATTGTGGCTAGCTGCTACGGTTGACCCCAGTTGCTGGCTGCGGTCGCAGTTCAAGCGCGGCAGCATACCGCGGCTGCATAATGCAATGAGTCATGCCTCAGTCTCTGCAGAACCTTCGTCCGAGACAGAATGTCGACAGCACTACTGATAGTGTTTTTACTAATGTGTCTTTTATGTTTTTTGTGTTTATGTGTCATTTTTAGGGTTCCGTATGTCATCTCGGAATGTACTTTCAACATATCTGATAATATAGCAATAGATCGGTCCGCGTCGGCCCACATAGTAGCGACCTTACGGACCTTCTAAGTTTATTAAGTGGACGTGTAGGACATTCGTAGCACATCTCATAGCACTTTTGGTAGCCCATTTCGTAGCACATTTGTAACCATTTTATAGGGCTTTCGTAGCTGAGCATAGGACCCATGTAGGCCCATCGTAGCACGAGAGAACGATCTTCGTAGCACGGGCGTAGCACACGTGTCGTCGTTGCGTAGTGCCCGTGTACTGTACACACACAGCTGCTATTTAACTACTTTAGAAGATCGAAAAATCACCATCGATATTTTTTTTTTTTTTTTTTTTATACTACTTAGGTGGCAAACAAGCATACGGCCCGCCTGATGTTAAGCAGTTACCGTAGCCTATGGACGCTTGTAATACCAAAAGTATCACTTGCGTGTTGCCAACCCCATTTTTTTTTACTCCAGGGCTTTATGGTGGGAGTATCCCTGGGATAGGCATACGTTTCTTTCAAAACGCATCCCTAAATGAGCGCTGGAGACCTGTACTCACACACAGGAACACAACTACACCACTGTGTGTAGTTATTTGGCTGTGGTCTTCTGTAAGGTGGAGGTCCTTCCCCAGTCGGGCTTGCTCGCTAGTATGGTGCCCTACCTCTCTTACGATATTGTAAGGATCTGAAAAACTGAACCTATCAAAATGAAATGTATGTTCTATATTTGCCAATAAAGATTTTAAGTGTAAATATCCCCAATATACACTAAATATATTAAGAAAACTAGCTCTAATAGAGTCAAGATTAATGCTTATTATATAGGTTTAGTTTTTTTTACATTTGAGTTTAAGAATACCAATGGATAAATGGGATTCATGTAATAAAAAAGTTATTATTTGGTCGAAATCCTTACCTCATGTTTACTTAACATAGCGAATAGTCTTCATATCGAAGGCTGACTTCTCGATCATACAATAACTCTATATTCTATTGTCGGCGGCATGTGCTCTTTACGGTTTTCCGGGATCAATAGTCTCTTGGGTAAACTAAACATGGAAGCAGGTGATTGCGGGTACATGGGTAAATTTATTGTAAGTGGGTAGTATTAGATGAAATCTAGTATATATAATGGAAAGACATTTATATATGAGTTAAGTATATGATGAATCACTTTTTGAATTATACACAGAAGTATTTAAAGTTAACTTACTATCATAAATTGGAAGGAGACCCGTGCTCAGCAGTGGGGCATTTATAAATAAAACTTTGACAAAGTTACAAATTCTTAGATTGGCAACGTGTGGGTGAAATCTTGGGATTGTAAAGCTCTTTTTTTTTTTTTTTTATACTACTTGGGTGGCAAACAAGCATACGGCCCGCCTGATTTTAAGCAGTTACCGTAGCTTATGAACGCTTGTTATACCAAAAGTGTCACTTGCGTGTTGCCAACCCATTTTTTTTACGATACCTGTACTCACACACAGGAACACAACTACAGCACTGTGTGTAGTTATTTGGCTGTGGTCTTCCGTAAGGTGGAGGTCCTTCCCCAGTCGGGCTTGCTCGCTAGTATGGTGCCTTCCCTCTCTTAGATCTATATTACGGTAACTACTTACCATAAGGAAGTATGCTTTTTTGTAACTTAGTAGTGTAGAAAATAGGTATCGAATATTAATTGAAATATTTTTGTTGTTTATTTTATGGGCTTTATCTAAACCTATTATTTTATTCTGAGGTCAGTAATAGTAATATCATTACAAAAATATCTATACCAGGCTGTTATATACGATATCCTTACTAATATTACGAACGCCAAAGTTTGTACGAATGTATCTGGCGATTAAAAAGAGTGGCCTGAGTTTCTTGCTAGTTCTTCTCAAGGTTCCACGTCAGCGAACTAGCCGTAGGAAAATTTTGCTGACATCATCTTTCTGGTTTATTCATAATTTATGACCTTCATAAGTGTTACTTTGTAACTTAAATGATTAAATGAATTTTGAGTTTGAGTTTATAAATGTTTGTTACTTTTTCACGCAAAAACTAATGAATGGATAAACTGGATGTAACTTGGCACAGTTCCAGATTATAGTCTGGAATAGCATATAGGCTACTTTTTATCGCGATAATAGACATCTACGCGGGCGGAGCCGCGGGCGATAATAATAATAATATAATATTTATTTCAACTTTCAACAATTGTCAACGGAATACAGAAGGTGACAAAATTTATATTACATTGTTAGGCTCTGGGGATCTTATATTTCAAAATATATATTTTAGGTGAATTCGTCTTGCAAATTTAGTTAGTCACTGATATCCTGTCCAATCTAACTTTTACTGCACACTCTGCTGTTCTCGGCAAGTTGGTCTCCATGGAATAACGTGGAAAAGGAACATAACCAGCCTGAGTAGACCTTTCAGTCTCATAGAAATGTATACTAATGAAGGGTCAACAAATTTGCTTTCAATAAATCCTTTTTTAATTAAAATCTACTGTAATTGATTTTATTTTAAGGCCATTGAAAACTTGTTCATCAATTTAAATAAAATGGTGATTGAATGATGATTGATGACGTCATGCTTTGGTCCCAATGGACGTATTCCACGGTCGATCTGTATCAAATACGTAAATATACGTTATATTCTGGTAATTCAAGTCCATTATTTGAGTTTCTGCTGCATCGGAAGTATCGTCAATGTCACTATACTTTGTATTGAGTTGTAACTTTATAGTTCTGAAGGTTTAATGCTGACAGAGCTATTACAGTAAATCTTTTAAAAAGTCCGCTGTATTTGGCACTAAACCACATTAACAACATCTTAAATTACGACGAATCGCTTGATCTGTACAGTGACGGGGAACCGAGGCTTTTAACCGCGTCTGTTCGATATTTGGAGTCTATTTCAACTCCAAGTACAATCTGCTCTTAGAAATAGTCTCCCGTTTTGTTTGTTTTGTTTTATTGTAGTTTATTTTAAGTCTAATGTAATATTTATATTCTATTGTTATAATTACTTATGTTCTTATTAATGTTAATATTTCAATCTATTTAAACTTTATTATGTACCTACCAAAAACTTATATGTGTGGTGTAAACTGTAAATTTAAGTTGGTAATAAATAAATAAAAAATAAATACGGCTCATAATCATATTTTGCATATATATGCAAAATATGATTATGAGCCGTATTTTTTTTTTTGTTATATAACAAGAAAAATAAACTCGCAACCAAACAATGCTGTTTCCAAAAAATATGGATAGCCTTTTAAATACTTAACAACTTCTTCATCCTTATTTTTACAATTGCACCTCAAACATGCCGTAAGATTCCAGAGGAATTTATTACCACGTACGATTAGGTTGTGGAGTGAGCTCCCTCTTGTCGAAGTTTTCCTAAGCTATAGCATAGGGTTCTTCAAGAAAGGAGTTATAAGGTTTTTAAAAGGTCGGCAACGCGTGAGTGACACCCTTGGTGTTGCAATCGTCCATAGGCTACGGTAACTGCTTATAATCAGGCGGGCCGTCTGCTTGTTTGCCACCTTGGTAGTATAAAAAAGCACTGAATGATTGACAGCTTAACTACTAGTTATTAGGTATAAAATAACATCTGTCTCAATATTAACTCCAAATTTAGCTTATTATAATAATTATTTTTAAAGTATACTTCAAAATGTTCATCAGCAAATTGTATTTGTTGTCATCGAATCACTGAATTAGTTAAAATGCCAGACCGAACCAATATTAGTTTTAAACTTTAATTGGTTGGAGTTATTTGGAACTGCAGTCTGTTTGAGTGTGTGAACGGTTTGGAGGACCAATTTCCAGATCAAGGATGGCAATATAAAATAAAATAATATTTTGAATATTATACTGGTCTGCAATCTGGTAAAAGTTGCAGGCAGCAGCAGTTTAAGATGAGGAAAGTTCAGGCCCAAATGCTGTGATTATTTTTTTTTAAACAACTCCCGCTTTAGAGAACAAGCTCTGTGTGGCGGGGGACTTTACAAACATAGAATTAACAGACACAAATTACACCCAGACTCAGAACAACTCTTTGGGCCACACAAAGTTTTGTCTTGTGTGGAAATCGAACTCACAACCTCGTGCAAAGCAGGCGCATACTGTGGCCACTGGACCACCAAGGCAGTCAAATATCTTTGAAGGACGCATGTCCAGCAGTCGATTTATTATACTTTTCAGCTCGATGTGGCTGGAATGAGAAGATGAGACAGGACACCAACCCTGTGGGCAGGTCTCCACCTGGATGTTTTTAAGGGCATTTTAGAATATACTAATCAATACTCAAGTCACTTTTAGTGGTGTTGACCCCGACCCATGCGCTAAGGGGTCAAAATAAATACCGCAAAGAAATATTTATGTTATTTTATAAATTTATTATGAAGTTGCTAATGAAAAGTTTCTAAAATTTCATGACTAACATAGATCATTTTTGCAAAATGGCAGTATTGACCACCTACTTCTTATCGTTTGGTTAATGGCCAACCTAGTGAAAGAGTTATTTAGATCGCCCATATTTAGGCCTCTGTCGTGATCTAACGACTGATTACAGTCGGGACCGACGTTTAACGTGCCCTCCGAAGCACGGAGACGCTCAGATGAAATACCACTCACCCATCTATAGGGTTTCCGCGCCCTTGGTAGCTTAACACGCTGATCGTTTACCGAACAGCGAGTGCACTTAGCTATGAACACCGTCTAAAATTAAAAATTGAATTAAGTAGTCAAATCTCAATTTCATTAATTTTTACAAACTGGTCACAAAATAAATTCTCAAGAAATACCTTTATGATTAAAGATAATATCTAAATTTGACAACCCTAACATATTTCCATTGAAACCAGGAGTTTGCTTTTCAATAATTTTGTGAAATATCGTGGTTTGAACAGTTAGTGGAACAATTTTGATGATGCTTTTATGTTAAACAGCTTTGAAAGATAATATTGGTTCAAAATGCATATAATATACACGACGTTACTGTACAGGGCCGCTATATGGAGATTCGTTTTTAAGAAAACCATTATTACCATTATTTATGTGGAATTTGGTAACAGTGTACAATATTAGACTAAACCTACAAATAAAAATATATTCCACACAAATTCATACATTGGTTTTCCTAAAAAACTAATCTTCATATTTATTTATTTATTTAAAATTCTGCACTTAATGTACAAAGGTGGACATAATGCCTTAGGCATCATCATATGGCGGCTCTGTACAGCTAACTTCGTTACCGACCGTACATTTCTACTTTCTACAGCCATAGTGAAAAGCGTACACGTGCAAATTGTAGGAATTGTTCTTTTAATAGGTTTTTTTGCAAGTGCCAGCGGGCACTAACCACATTTCCGTCGGTGTAGTATCAAATATTGTATAAACTGCTTGTAAAGACTGCTGTACTGCTCTACAAACCAGTATTGACCACCTACTTCTTATCGTTTGGTTAATGGCCAACCTAGTGAAAGAGTTATTTAGATCGCCCATATTTAGGCCTCTGTCGTGATCTAACGACTGTTAACAGTCAGGACCGACTTTTAACGTGCCCTCCGAAGCACGGAGACGCTCAGATGAAATACCAATATCCACTCACCCATCTATAGGGTTACCGCGCCCTTGGTAGCTTAACCCGCTGATCGTTTAACGAACAGCGAGTGCACTGTACAAACTGCTTGTAAAGACTGCTGTGCTGCTCTACAAAGCGCAAGTCCGGCCTGACATGAAGCACTTGGATACCAGCTTGCAGCCCTTTGACTTAATCCAAAGACGCACTGTAAGGAATGTTGACGATTTCAAGTAATCAAAACCTCTTAGTCTAAGGAGAGACTTCGTCACCTTCTGAATGCTCTACCGCCTGTAGAATAGGCTGTGTTCTGAGAAACTGATGATCACGAACTTTTGGCGTGATCCAGGAATTGAACCCGGGAGGTTCGATGCCAAAAAATTATCTCGGGTTTTTCTGTCAAGAAATTCACTATACATGCCTGGAGTTTGAAAATTGGCGGTGTTTACACCAAAAATAATCATATTATAACAATTTCACATGTTTCGTTCCACGTACAGCTTATTAAATGCAAATATTTACTGAGTGCAAAGCTCCGACGTTCATAAGGTTTTTCCTTTGAAATACAGTGCAAACCCAATTTGTGGTATATTTTTTTACAATTTGTTTTGGTGAGAACGTTGGCTGTGTGTTACCGAAATGAGTGGCGCAGTTCAAGTTGTTTTATTCTGAGAGTGTGATTGCGAGAACGTTTTGGGGTTTCGTAATTGGACAACAATTCTAGATTACTTCGGTCCATCTAATGGCTATTATGAACTTTAATTTGGAGTTATTGTTATTTTTGGACAAATGTCTGAAAGCAGGAGAGAATTATGACGTGTCTATGTGTCTTGTTTTATTTTTCGTTTGTCTTATCTCTGTAATCTATACTAATATTATAAAGCTGAAGAGTTTGTTTGGTTGAACGCGCTAATCTCAGAAAGTACTGGTTCGATTAAAAAAAATTTTTTTTTTTGTTAATAGTTCATAGAATATAAAGATAGAAGTCGCGGGCGACCTCTAGTACACTATATACTTGCTTCACACGCATCTCGTACTCGTTTAATATTTACTTCACACTCACAAATATTAGTTTAATCTCTGCTTTATAATAAATTTACACTCGTTTTTACTTGCTTTGGAATAATTTTATATTCGTTTTTACTTGCTTTCCACATACATTCTAGTGGACGTAGCGCTTTCCACTCATTTTATACTCGATTTTTCCTACTTTCTACTCACTTTATACTAGTATAATATTTGCCTTCTACTCGCTTTACACTCGTGTTTACTCACAACACACAACAGAGTATACACACAACAAAGTATGTAAAAACTAGTGTAAAGTGAGAAGAAAGCAAATATAAAGTGAGTAAAAAGAGTATAAAATGAGTAGAAAGTACTGATTTTATACTCTTTTTACTCACTTTATATTTGCTTTGTACTCACTTTATACTCGTTTTACTTGATTTTTACCCACTTTACACTAGTTTTTACATACTTTCTACTTATTTTATACTCATTAAATACTTGCTTTAGACTCATTTTATACCTATTTGATGCTTATTTCATTTGATTATATCATCATTTGATTTATGCTATTGCTCTATAGGTATTTAATTTATATTGATTTAATACATATTTTGTCGGTTTCACGCTACGTCTTTTAGTTCGTGATCGTCAGTCTTCACTCTACCGTTTCTGCCCCAACAGCCATTGGTTCTGCGAGATATGTGGAAAAGGTCAGCTCAGGACCGAGTGATGTGGAAAACTTTGGTGGAGGCCTATGTCTAGCAATGGACGGACGTCCTTTACCTGAGATGGATAGATGGATGGAATACTTACTTAATACACTGATTTCATACTTTCTCTTTCATATAAAGACTCATGGGGTTCTTCAGGAAAGGAGTTATAAGGTTTTTAAAGGGTCGGCAACGCGTTAGTGACACCCCTGGTGCTGCAAACGTCCATAGGCTACGGTAACTGCTTACCATCAGGCGGGCCGTATGCTTGTTTGTCACCTTGCTAGTATAAAAAAAAATATATATACAGCCAGAAAAACGGATCAATTAAATAAAAGAGACACATTTAAGTTAAGTACTTCGTTATAATTTGCATTTTAAATATTACATTGTTCTGTTTAACAATTTACACAAGATTACTAGTAGGTATATACTAGAGTAACGGTAAACAATATAGGCACTAGAATATTATTTCAGCTTTACATTGCCTTAATAATAATTAAACTATTCTACAATTACTATAATTATATTACATGGTGAATATAATGGACCAAGAGTCAGTGACGTATTTATTTTAGTCATTTCAAAAGTCATAAAAATCACAGACATTGTTTTGAAATTGAGTTTTATTTCTTACCCTCTTTGTTATTTTAGGGTTAAACACCCCAGCTACAAATGATTGCCAGAAGAGCCTTTATTATTCAATTCATTATTATTAAAGGCCGCCTATAGTAAATAGGTATAAATTTATTATTAAAACAAATGTAAATTAGTTTATAATGAAGTGTTATCTGTCTATATTAAAATGACAAAAGTAAATACGTCGCTGGCTCTACTTCTCTCTTAATTGCTATTATAGTATAACTTAAAATATAGAACCTTTATTAATTTAAAAGAAGTCACAAATTTAAAATCAGGCGATTCGAAGTTCTCTTTATCTAGTGTATCTTAAAAACACCGACAAAAAGAATTAAAAAATAATAAAATAGGCCATTTGAAGTTCACAATAAGCATTGACAATTGAAAAGTCTTAAGAAAATCTATTGATAGACTAGATAATTGTATTTTTTATAACAGAAAAATCTAAGCCTATGTATAATACAAAGGCTTAGATTTTTCTGTTATATGATTTTTCTGTTCCGCCTCGTTATCCACAGTGTATAGCAAAGTGACCAGCTTTTATTTAAAAAAATATTATTGTTAATAGATTTTTCATGTTCATAGAGCTAAAAATGCAATGTACGAGCACATAATATGAATCTTTAAATTCATCAAGTTCAAGTCATAATAATCATTTCCTCAAAACTGCCTCGTATCATATGACAAATTTATTGTGAAATGTCTTCATATACAAATATCTATATGTCCAGAAATGGACGGCAACAGGCTGATTGATTGATACAAAAATCTAATTGTTTAAATTAAATTTAAGTTAATGTATGACAATATGGTTGCAACCTGCCGATGAAAAATGGCAGCTCAAGTCCAAATTCTGAGGAAATCCATTTGAGAGCTCTGTATCCAACAGTAAGCGGCTTTCGGCTAAACGAAAATGTTTTAAGTATCCTACTAATATTATAAACGCGAAAGTTTGTAAGTATGGGTGGATGGATGTTTGTTACTCTTTCACGTAAAAACTACTGAGCAGATCTGGATGAAATTTGGCACAGAGATAGATTATGGTCAGGAATAACACATAGGCTACTTTTTACAGCGATAACCGACATCCACGTGCGTGGATCCACGGGCAACAGCTAGCATATATATGTTATGATTTCAGAGAGGTAAGACACCATACTAGTGAGCCATCCCGGCTGGGATAGGACCTCGATCTTGCAGAAGACCACAGCCAAATGACTACACACAGTGATGTAATTGTGTTTCTGTGTGAGTGCAGGTCTCCAGTGCTCATTTAGGCAAACGTTTTGGAAGAAACGTTTTTCTATCCCAGAGATACTTACTCCATCTTGAAACTCTGGTGTAAAAAAATGGGTACACGCAAGTGATAGATTTTTGCTTTTCATTAGACTTGCGGGATGCTTGTTTGCCAAACATTGTTAGTATATAACAAGAGCTATGTCAGCAATATATAAACAGGAACAAAAATAGGTGACCAATGATGTCATATCAGGTTTCGGTGGTCCACTCGTGTAAGCGGGTGTTGCTGCATAAGGAGGTCAAGTCAAAAATAGTGGCTGGTAGGCCCAACCACTATTTTTAGCCCGACATAGTCGTTCCATTTTCCCAAGCAGGGCTTAATGTGGATTGAAACTCCTCCCTAAAAAAAGAGGTTTAAAGTCACAGTTATCATTTGCATAAATGAGTCTAAACTCCAGTGTGTCAGAGAAAGCTAGAAAGAGCAGCCTTTACCTGCGATAATTTTTTTTTTAATTATTTTTTTTTTACTTTAAAAAAAAAGACAACTCCCGCACTAGAGAACAAGCTCTGTGTCGAGGGGGACTTTACAAACATACAATTAACAGACTCAGAACAACTCTTTGTGGGTCACACAAATTTTGTCCCTGTGTGGGAATCGAACCCACAACCTCGTGCATAGCAGGCGCCTACTGCACCCACTGGACCACCAAGGCAGTCATATATATAGCAATCGTAGGTAGAAGAAGCGAAGGCTTGTACGATTTATATATAATTCATTGATTATTCTCTCACCCAAGTCCAGTTAGAAGTCTTAGTCTTTGTTCGTCAGTCTTCTTTGGATCTCCCAGTTTATGGACATAGTATTGTCTTAGCAGAAACACGCTGGCAAATAGAGTTACAAATAATAGTGTGCTGTAAAAAAAAATAAAAAAATTAAGCATAATCAATACTCAAAGTTCCTTTTAAGCGGAGTTCAGGAAAATGCTAACGCCACGCTACATTTTTTTCTGTTGTGTTTAACCGCTATATCCCCAAAACCACTTCAAACGCATACAAAATCAGCTGTGGAAAAAAATCGCAGTATACCCGCTTGTATTGGTCCCCTTGGTTGTATCATTCGCAAAATCACTGAAATAAAAACCGCAGCGGTCTAACCGTATTGCGGCCTTAGCCTTTTAGCGATTTTGTATTTTATGAGACCTACATAAAATACAAAATCGAGGCTATAACAAAAGTAACGCGACCGTAGCTAAAATGTTCGTGAATTAATTAATTCGCGAATGGCGAAGTAACCACGAACCAGCGTTTTGTATATAATTGCATATGCCACTAAAGGCCTTGAATTCAGCAAAAATTTTCAGTTCATTGATAATATCATCATATCAACCCATAAACGTCCCACTGCTGGGCACGGGTCTCCTCCAAACACTTGGAGGGATATAAACCTACTACACCACGCTGGCCAGACGGATTGGTATAGAGTTTTATTTCGGGTTTTCCTTCTCTTGCAGTGAATATTGTCTGCCTGACTTAATCCTTTAGACAACTCTTACGACACCCTCGGGATGGAAAGGGGTGGTGACATTTTGTATTCTTAATCCGTCACCACACGGAATATTATATATTATTATATTGATATTATAATATATACTAATTCTAGTATATCACTTAATTTCAATAGCGTTTATTACTGTAGGTCGTAGTTTTAATCATAATTATATAACCAAGGCCATGGGCAGAAGCACAAAGGACTTGACTATGCGTCCAAATTGAAGCATATTTGATTTCACAAATGAAGTATCTTTGTAGAGGATCTCGATTACAGTGGCCACGTAGGGGTTGATTTAGGGGTTCGGCAGTGCCCCACCAAGTCGAGATCATGGAAGCGCAGGGCACTAGCTATCTTTTCTCGAAACGTTTCGTCACATTTTTATTCATATACGTCCTAAAACGCGTAGGAACATTAGTTTTAATGCCATTTATTACTATTGGGACGAAATTCAAATTTTAATTAAATTTGAATTTCGTCCCAATCACGTAAAACCACGGAGAAGTAAAATGTATAAAAATCTAACCTCACATAAACCCACACAGATAAATTAAAATAATAAAAAATACTTACTATGCTAGCAGAACCATTTTTGAACTAACTTCCCACAGCACTGTTTAGTAGAAGCAAGGTAAAGCAACTGATTAAAATCTCCGCTTCCGATCTTGTTCCTATAAATATTATGTTATTTGTTTATTAATATGTGTTATGTTTATAAATGGCTTACATGATACGACAAACTAAACAATGATTTAACAATTGGTGCAACAGTAATGATGACGATATTATTTTTATACAATGAAACAATTTGCGGATGTAGTGGACGTTGCCGCAGCATCCGCGGACAGTACCACGTATTACTATAGTCTAATAGATCTTACTAGTCTATCAAGACGTCCGTCTGACAGAGTAACGATGCGGTGCGGTATGCAGAGTGAAGTTCCCTTCCTGCCTGCGACGGCAGTGGTACCATAGCTTGGCATCAATTACGCACAGGTACTTCCCTAATTATATATTGCTAATAGAGGTATAGGCGTTTAAAGTAGTTTGTTCAGCCAGTAATAGATTCGAAGACAATCATTTTTAACCGACTTCAAAAAAGGAACAGTTTCTATGTTCGACTGTATGTATTGCCACTCAGAGCTCACTATTTCAAATAAGAAAATCATTTAAATATTACTCAAAATTATTTTTTTATTTAAAGGGTGAGCTCTTGTGGTGGTCCAATTGGCACCAATTTAGGATCTAATGATTGAATCCCAAGGAAATCGAGGGCAACGCTCAAATGTTACAATGTTTTTATTTTATATATTTTTTAACTTTTATTTTATCACTAAACATAGAAAAAAATATTAAACCGACTTTAAAAAGCCAAAAATAACTGAATACAGATTGAAGTCGGTGCCAAGCTGAATATTAGGTGACAGGATGAACATACCACCGACTTCAATCTGTATTCAGAGCCTCTAGACAAGTGGCATAAACGATAGTCGAATCGAAAAGTCAAAAAATAAAATGTATGGGATTTGACGTAAGTCTACGATATAATGTCGTAAACTTACGTCAAATTCCATACATTTTATTTTTTGACTTTTTGATCCGACTATCGCTTATGCCACTTGTCTAGAGGCTCAGTTATTAAAGCATGTTATGTATTGTCCCGATAATGTATGTATTTTAAGGGACCATATTTTAATTCTACAAATGCACAATATTCCGAAATTGTTTGTAGTCAGGTACACGCGGCGCTAGCGGCACTTTCGGGATAGATGACCAAAATTGTGAAGGAAAAACTATATATTGAAATCAACTTATAACATCGTGAGTTTTCATCCTTACTAATACTATAAATTTGACTGCCTCGGTGGTCCAGTGGCCGCAGTATGCGCCTGCTGTGCACGAGGTTGTGGGTTCGATTCCCACACAGGACAAAACTTTGTGTCACCCACAAAAGAATTGTTCTGAGTCTGGGTGTAATTTGTGTCCGTTAATTGTATGTTTGTAAAGTCCCCCGCGATACAGAGCTTGTTCTCTAGTACGGGAGGTGTCTTTTAAAAAAAAAAAAAAGAAAAAAAAATGTGAAAGTTTGTAAGAATGGATGGATGGATGGATGGATGAATGTTTGTTACTCTTTCACGTAAAAACTACTTAACGGATCTGAATGAAATTTAGCACAGAGATAGATTATGGTCTGGAATAACACATTGACTACTTTTTGCAGCGATATCCGAATTCCACGCGGGCGGAGCCGCGGGCAATAGTTAGTTAATTATAATTTTGTTTTTTATTCTTACTCTTTCAATAAAAACAAATTTGGAGTGATCTGGTATTTTACTATACTAAAAATAGCAACATACATGTAAAGTATTTTTCACATAGCATGAGTCGAGTACCTACTATAACTTGACATTTGGAAAGAACAATGATAATGATAGAAGACTAAATTAAAATCCATCGATTCTTCTTCTTATCGTTTGGTAAGTGGCCACCATGGTGCCAGAGTTATTTAGATCGCCCATTTTAAGGCTTCTGCCGTGATCTAACGACTGTTAACAGTTGATACCAACATTTAACATACCTTCCGAAGCATATGGACGCTTAGATGAAATACCCCTATGCGGTCGCCCATCTATAGGGTTACCTTTAATTAAAAAGAGTAGACCGAGTTTCTTGCTAATTCTTCTCGAGGCCCTACCCTAGTCAACGAATTGGCCGTAAGAAAAAAGTATACTGGCATTTGTTTTTATGACGTTTATAAGTATCATGTATTAGATCTAAATGAGTTTAACTTTGACTTTGAACGCACAATTGGCAGCTTAACTTGTTAATCGTTTACGGAACATCGAGGGCACCTGGCAATAATAATAATAATAAAACTAGTCGATCCAACACCCAACCCCTAACAATGTTAAATACCAAAATAGTGTTACAATAGCTCTACACTTACCCTAGTTATGCATGCATATGTATTTATGCATATGCATGGTGGCCGATGTTACTTTTGAAATTAAAAGCTCGTGGTGTGTGTAGTAATATATACTCACTTATCTATACATATTTTTCACATGGAACAGCTAAGCTTAAACTTGGCCACTATGCAGTGTCGAAGCCGCTAACGATGGGCTGTCCCCAGGGATCAGTATTAGAGCCGTATCTTTGGAATTTAGGTTTTGATGATTTCCTGACACTGCCATTACCATCTGGCTGCACTTTGGCCGGTTACGCTGATGACGGTCTTTTACTTATACAATCTAACACCAGGGCTGGACTTGAGAGCTTAGCGGAAAAATGTTTGCGCCTGATCTCTGATTGGGGAGTGCGCAACCGCCTATCGTTCGCGCCTCATAAAACATTTCAGCTACTATTGAAAGGGAATCTAAAAACGCCACCTAGAATTAGATTTAATAATATTACTGTTAGAAATAAGGATTCCGTTTGTTACTTGGGTTTGATTTTAGAAAGGAACTTCACTTTTGTAGATCATATTACAACGATAGGAGAAAAATCTAAGAATAGTTTTTACGCCTTGACGAGGATATCGACGTCGACATGGGGTCTGTCTTTTAACACCTTAAAAATTATCTATGCAGCAACTTATTTGGGTTGTATGTGTTACGGTGCACCTGTGTGGGCTGATAGGGCAACCATCAGTGCCGCACGACGCAAGTTGCTTCAGAGTCAACGTCTGGCGTTGATATTTTTGTGCAAGGCGTATAGGACAGTTAGCACTGAAGCTTTACCAGTACTGGCAGGTGTTCTTCCTGTCGATCTAGAGGTACAGAGACGAGCGGCGATTTATTACACCACACGTGACAACATCAATTCCAACTTTTTAATGCCACGTGATCGCCTTAAAATCACCCGATTATTTAAAGAACAAACTGAAGTTTATAGAATCCTCATTAATGAATGGCAACAGCGATGGGATACATCAACCAAGGGACGCCACCTCTACCAGTTTTTTCCTTCCGTTACTGATCGGTTGGCAAAGACATGGCTGGAGGTTGATCACAGTGTCACTCAGTTCCTTACGGGTCACGGTAACTTTCGGAGCAAGTTATACTCATTTAAGCTAGTTGATTCGCCGAACTGTCAATGCTCAACACCTGGCTCCGATCAGGAGCAGTCTGCTCATCACATACTCTGGGAGTGTAGTCTTTGGCATAATGATCGTACTATTATGTTGAACAGCTTACATGTATCATCTGGAGCGGCCTACTATGGGGATTTAGTCTCATCTAGAGGGAATTTCCGCGCATTTAAACGTTTCTGCCATACATATTATAGCAATCAAACTTAGCTCACTTAGGTCCCGTAGTTTAAGGTCCTCCGTGGTGCTCCTTTTCATAGGTTACAAACCTATACAGATTTATTTTGTCTCCCGCTTTGCTATGGAGGGAAGTGGAAACTTTTCTTTCTAACTCCTCCTATTTACTTCTGATTAAATTCGTTGCGGGGTCCAAGACAGTAGGTTTAGTTGTCCACGGGACGCACGAGTGTCAAAACTCGGTGTATCAGTTGGTTACTCCGCTGTTAATCCTGGCTCACAGGAGTCACAGCGGTGGGCATGTGGGTGGGATTGTCCCGAATTACCCTAGTTATATCATGTTCATACTGTTATAGTGCAGCTATGGTATTGCTACGGTAAGTGTCTCATTCCGTTTTAGATTAAAATTCTCTAAGGGCCTCTGCGTGTTGGATCTATGTCTCCACGTAAGCCTCCCAAAGACCCGGGTATTCTTCTTAAATGATCGAAAAATACCAGTGACAAGGAGAGACATAATAATAATCATATTATTTCAAGACAGCTCATAGATCCATATATATGTATATTATAATTATAAGAAACACATGTTTTAGCAAAAGAAAAAGAGAGACATAATGGGCGATTCACAAGTTCACTGAAGTATTCCTTGAATATGCAGCGTAGTGAATCTGTCGATAGCCGCACTGTTATTCTATGAGCGCCTCATTATCCAATAATTTTCATTCATCTTCATTGTCTTTTTTTTTAAAAACATCTCCCACACTAGAGAACAAGCTCTGTATGTCGCGGGGGACTTAACAAACATACAATTAAAGGACACAAATTACACCTACACTCAGCACAATTCTTTGTGGCCCACACAAAGTTTTGTCCTGGGTGGGAATCGAACCCACAACCTCGTGCACAGCAGGCGCATACGGCCACTGGACCACCGCGGCAGTCAAAATGTCAAAAGCATAGTAGCCATATTATGTGAAAAATACCTACTATAAAATTGGCAACGCGCAGTGACAAACGTCGGGCCATATATGTATATGCACTCTGCAGACGACCTTTAGAAACTTCTAGACTATAATATAAACTTATGAGCTTTAATTCAGTAGGTATAATGGGTTCGCTGTGTAACCTACCATAATGAGTGTCCGGTCATAACAAATTAACGGGTACCGAGAGGCAAACTCAGGAAATAGAACAACCCAAAAAGTATTAACAATGTAGGTAATATGCTTAGAGTTACTTTGGTTAGTACTACAATTGTGGTTTATATAACGGAATTAGACACGGCAACGGAGATATTTATTTATTTATATTTCAGTTGTTCACTGCACTCACAGTTTTTCTTCTTATCGTTTGGTTAGTGGTCAACCTGGTGACAGAGTTATTTAGATCGCCCATATAAAGGCCTCTGTCGTGATCTAACGACTGTTAACAGTCGGGACCGACTTATAACGTGCCCTCCGAAGCACGGACAGTATATAAATAACTCACAGTTATATGTATACAGGGCCGCTATATGAAGATTCGATAATTAAGAAACCCATTGAATATATCATCCGTGTGGTGACGGATTAAGAACACAAATGTCACCACCCCGTTCCATACCGAGGGTGTCGTAAGAGTCGACTAAGGGAGTAAGTCAGGCAGACAATATCCACTACAAGAGAGGGGAAACTCGAAACAAAACTCTATACCAATCCGTCTGGCCAGCGTGGTATAGTAGGCTAATATCCCTCAAAATGTACGGAGGAGACCCGTGCCCAGTAAAGGGACGTTTATGGGTTGAGATGATGATGATTGTATATATTTCTGTGGAATTTGGTAACAGTGTACAATTAGACTACACCTACAAATAAAAATATATTTTACACAAACTCATACATTGGTTTTCCACTGGCAGCGGTGGTAAACACATCTCCATTGCCGTGTGTAGCTTACAGATTAGTGAAAAGATTAAATTTTATATGACACTAGGGGTCGCCTGCGACTTCGTCCGCGTGGTAATTTGGAATATTTTCACCGACTTTGCAACATATGTCACTACTGCTCCGCTCCTATTGATCATAGCGTGATGTTATATAGCCTATAGCTTTCCTGGATAAATGCACTATTCAACAAAAAAATATTTTTTCAAATCGAAAAAGTAGGTACTTTTTGATATTAGCGCGTTTCACCAAACAAACAAACTCTTCAGCTTTATAATATTAGTATAGATTGTGTTATTATCATGTCTTATTTAAATTAGAATATAACATAAAACTCTTTATTGAGATTACATTTTGATACAGAAACCACTTTACACAGTTTTATTACACATCTTTGTAATTTAATTCATTCTTTCTTTTTATAGATACCATGTAGGTGGTAAAGAAGCATACGGCCCGCCTGATGTTAAGCAGTTAGCATTTGAACGCTTGCGATACCAGAGGTATCACTTGCGGGTTGCCCACCCATTAATTTTGCCACCAGGGCTTTAAGATGGATTATCCCTGGAATAGAAAAAGGTTTCTTGTCTTTACACTCACACACAGGAACAAAACTACACCGCTATGTGTAGTTAGTTTGGCTGTGGTCTACTGTAAGGTGGAGGTCTTTCGCTAGTATGCTCGCTGATATGGTGCCCTACCTCTCTTAACTGCTTGTGACAGATCTGTACTGAAGACCAGGAACACAATTATACGACTGTGTGTAACTATTTGACATATATTTATCCCCAGTAGACAGTGATACTGACAAGAGATATATCATAACAAAAATCAGTTCTTTAAACCAAATAAATATAAAATCACACTTGCATTATATGACGACTGTGTCAATGATCTAAATAATGAGAAAAATGAAAATAAACTAATAAAAAAATGCTGCGTTTTTTTAACCTTTGAATAATTCCTTCAAATATCCCTCAAGTAAATTCACTGTTGACAATGCTGTCAGAAACTTCCCCTTCAGTAAAGATACCGACCGAATTTAACTTTACAAAAGTTGACGTCAAGAATGACATCCAGCCGCCAGCTATGTTTTGTCAATACGATCGAACAATGGCTATAGATTAATGTTTTATTTTAAGCCATCATTTATTTGTTTGCATCATTTAGTTGTCCAATCTCCGTTTCGCTGACGATATTGTCCTCTTCTCGTCTTCAGCCACCGAGTTCCTTGCTAGTTCTTTTCGAGGCTTCACATAAGCGAACTAGCCGTAGGAAAATTTACCTGACATCATCTTTCTGGCTTATTCATAATTTTTGACCTTCATAAATGTTACTTTGTAACCTAAATGAATAAAATAATTTTGATGTTGAGTTGACTCAGATGCTTAGAATACCGAAAAAAGGCAAACGAAAACAAAAAAAGGGAGACAGCTTGATGAAGGTTTTAAATTTGAACTTGTTAATTTGAATAGCAACATCTAAAATACAACTACATACGAGTACATCCTACTAATATTATAAACGCGAAAGTTTATAAATATGGATAGATGGATGAATGTTTGTTACTCTTTCACGTAAAAACTACTGAACGGATCTAGATGAAATTTGGCACAGAGATAAATTATGGTCTGGAATAACACATAGGCTACTTTTTACAGCGATCCACGCGGGCGTAGCCGCGGGCAACAGCTAGTATTAACATAATATACGAAACATAATTATATACAGTAAAAATTATTACCCTACCTTTGGTACGTCGTAATTGAGACTTCATGATTAGTAAAACTTTTCAGACACGCAAAATGTTGATCCATGTATACTTTAAATCCCAATTTAATTCTAGTGGAAGGATAAATCTGGTTACATATTCGTTGTTAGGCTTTACATTAGGTATAATTAATCATTGCCAGGAGTGTCATCGTGATTGATGAGTTTTGAAATCATTAACATTTCATATGAAATTTCATAATCCTATTATTGTTCACTATTGCAGAGATATAATTATAATAAATTAGCCTTTTCTTAAGAATTTTTGTTTTCAAAATTCTTTCACAATAGCTTATTTCAAGTCGATCATCTATATCAGTCTATCGCAGTACGGACATAAGCTTTTCTATGTATACGTCACTTATCTTCTTCTTCTGTTCACTTTTCGAAGATCATGGCTCCACCACACTTTGTCGTCACACGTATGTTCGCCAAGACCCGCCGGCTGATTCTCTAAGAAACAAACTGACAAACTGACAGTTGTGATCGCACCTGACAGTTGTGACTCGGTGACAGTTGTGATTGCTCGGTGACGGCACAATCTATTGACTAAACGTCAAAAAGGCTCGGTTTTTGCTCTTACGGAATACCGATTTTTAATCTGATAGCCAGATTTTGCTCGGTTTTTGCGGTGGCTTGGTTTTGCTCTTACAGAATACCCCTGCCGGAACACAAAGAACTCTATCCAAGAACTATTTTCTCGTATTTCCGTTTATGACTCACGTCAAAGGGTTGCCAACTGAAAATCAGCGCTTGACGTTATCGTTCGAGCCTATGCTGAGATGGTGACCTTAGCCAGCAGGGATGCGCTGTACAGATACTTAACGTTTAAGATGTTTTTTTTTACTTTTATACTTAATAGCAGCTAATTGTTTGAAGTTAATATTTTGTTTGTTTTATATGCTGGAATAAACATTGTTTTCTTTCTTTCCAAGAACACGTAACCTCTAATAACCGATTCTGCAGCATATATAGCCAGCCCACTGTCAAGTCGATGTTACTCATTTAATCGGTTATCAATTGGCAAAGATCTAGTTAAAATAAATGGCCTGACCAAAACATGGAATGGTCGATCATTGCCTGAGATGCCACTATTCCATGAAATGGCTACTTCATGATGTGACTTCACCCGAGCGATAAATAGTAATACATCAATGAATAGAACTTTTTGTCAAAGAAACATACAGACGAATTGAAAACTATCAATTTTTTTAAGTAGGTAATAAATAAGATTACTTTATAAAGCCATAAAATGTTTTATTATCTTCGAAAATCCGATCACAAAAGTAGAAACATTACAAGTTTGTAAACTTTTTTATTTATGCGCTAGTAGGAAATAGGTAGTACAATGATCGGAATATAGATTAACTGAATATTCACAAAATGATACGAGTATAATAATGATAAAATTAAAGAAATCTATCGATGATAATGCTGTAGCTTTATCATAAGCGTGCGAGCAGTTTTTGGGAAATCAATGCTCAACGCATTATATTTATCTTTATATTTATATAAAAATGAATCCCTTTGTCCCTTGGTCACGGCATCACGCGTGAACGGCTGGACCGATTTCAGTAATTCTTTATTTGTTGTGTTTGTTATTGTCAGGAAAAGGTTCTTATGTAAAAAAAAAAGAAAGCTCTGAAAATAGTTTTACCCGGATGAAGTCAGGGCAGGCCGCTAGTGTATTATAAAAATACAATATAAAAATTTGGATATCAAACCCGTATATAGTGCCTTACCTCTTTTAGTCGTTTGAGTCAGATTCAATCTCCCAGTCAATCCAACCTAGACTCAGTTTATCTGGGTAACTATATAAAACAAGAAACTATTTTATTACTCGTTCTTATCCTAAGGCTCGTTCCTAACTTTAGTAGGCACTTTAACATTATACAGCTTTGATATTAAAAAACTTTGAGATCTGACTTATCGATAAAGACTTATTGGCTGGTTTTATTGTTTCAAGTATAGAATTCAGTGAATATAAGAACCGTTATTTTTGAATTCAACTAACATATTTCGATTTGTACTTGTTTACACAATTTGTTTTTACTTTTGCTCTACTTGTACAAAACAAAGCAAAAGTACCAACAAAGACAGATAAATCTTGACTTGATCTGTCCGGCTAAAAAAAACACTGAGCTATCTGAAAAAGGAGAAAAAATCATTACTCATGTTACCATGGCTTCAGGTGGGAGATTTTCAGAAGGTGACATATTTTTGAAAGAAATCGAACTCAGAATTTTGAGATCACTAGACTAACAAAGCATTTTTAATTATAAATCAAGAACGTCTTGCATACAACGTTCTAGGGACAATGCCAACTGTAATATTTGATGAACTAGTTTATACAGTTTGTCAATACAAAATAGTTCTTAGAACTTGGTCGCTTGCATACTACTCTACTGTAGTGCTGCGGGCTGTTGAGAAACAGTCAACTATTTGAGGTGGGATTGGATGAAAGGTGCAACAGAGACATCATGCAATATGAACACCCGCCCACGTCCTATTGGAATAATAATAATAATTATAATATTTTCGGGACAACTCACACATCGCTATCTGATCCCAAACTAGGCAGAGCCTGTACTATGGTAACCAGACAACTGATAAACATACTTATATATTTCTAAATACATACGTATTATAGATAAATTACACTCAGACACAGAACAAACATTCGTGCTCATCACACAAAGATTTGTCCTGGGTGGGAATCGAACCCACGACCTCCGGCGTAGCAGTCAGAGTCACTAACCACTAGACCAACAGGCCAGGAATATAGGAACGTAGAAGACCACAGGGCACAGACTTTAAAAAGCCGGGCTTTCGGAAGCCTGCGGCCACCTCGGCCGCCTGCTGGCTTTCTGGAAGAACTTGGGCTGGACGGAATAGCCACAAGGAAACTAACTACTAATGAACATCCGTCAAACTAACTACTAATGAACATACGCCCATTCAGCTGCGCGTCTACTAGCACTTAGAGAGGTACAGCATTGTATGGCGAACAAGCCCGATTGGAAAAGCCCTCCATCTTATAGAAGACCACAGCCAAATAACTTCACACAGTAGTTAACATAAGTTTCTATGCGTGGATGTAATTCTAAAGAGCTCATTTAAGTATGCATTTTTTACCGACTTCAAAAAAGGAGGAGGTTCTATGTTCGACTGTATGTATTTTTTATTTATGTTCACCGATTCCTCCGCCAATTGTGGACCGATTCTCAAAATTATTTTGCTAGTGATACTGTATTACAAAAACCCTGGGAGACATTTTTTTGAGTCGGCAACACGCAAGTAATGTCCCATGTATTGTAGCGTTCACAGGCTACCATCAGTCGGTGTTGGGTATTGGTATTGGTATTGGTATGTCGGGCTGGTTTCCGCAACTCCGCGTTCAGCTCGCGTATTTTGCGTCCGGGTGGCTGGCAGCGTTCTATTCCATCCACCCCAGCTCGTCGAGGAAGGCCAGCAGACTCTTGATCACGTCGACTGCCTCCCGTAGGGTGCCTGGGCGGCCCAGGTACTTCTCCCTGTATGTGGCGACTTCTGGGCAGTGCAGCAGCACATGCGCCGCCGTCTCATCTTCCCTCATGCAGGCTCTGCAGAGAGGGCTGTCAGTAACCCCTATAACAAAGAGGTGTTTATTAAAGGAACCGTGACCAGTGATAGCAGCAGTGACTTTACGCAGCTGCTGCTTTGTTAGTCTCAGAACCTGTTTGGTGAAGCGTCGATCCAACTTGGGGAGTGCTTCTTTCGTCTGTCTGCACTCGCTGTGGTTGACCCAGTGGCTGCAGTGTAGCTCTCTAGTACGCTTCCTTACCAGAGTACGTAGGTGTCCGAAGGGCAAGGCCACTATGGGTTCTGGACCCATCGTGGCCATATCTGAACCTCTTCTAGCGAGCTCGTCCGCAGCATCATTGCCTCGGGAGCCGCTATGTCCCTTGATCCATTGAATGGTTAGTTTATTGTGTTCACCTACCCGGTTAAGTTTTTGGAGACACTCGTAGATCAGTCCTGAGTTGACTGAGTGGCAGTCTAAGGCTTGAAGGACCGCTTTACTGTCCGAGAGGATTCGGATAGGCTGACCCTTTACCTGTCTAGACGTGATGGCCTCGGCCGCCAGAGAGATGCCCATACACTCAGCCTGGAAAACAGTGTTATGGGCCCCTAGTGGTGTCGCTATGTGTACGTTTAGGTCTTCAGAGAAGATCCCGGCTCCTGTACCAGTACCTGTCTTAGATCCATCCGTGAAGATCCTGAGTTCCGTGGGTCTTAGGCCCTCACAGCACTGGTCCTCAAACAGCTGTATCTTGTATTTCTTGTCGAAAACAAACTGTTTCGGTATGCGGTCACTTACTGCTCTTAGAAGAGGGAACTCGGTCTCCAGTTCCTCCAGTAAGGAGGTATGCTGGGTGCTTTTGTTGCTAAACAGACCCAGTGTTTTTAGTCGTATGGCCGCCATCGACGCTTCCTGCTGAATAAACAGGTGTAACGGCGTTATACCAAGCATAGCTTCGAGTGCTGCGGTTGGTGTTGTCCTCATACAACCCGTCGCCGCCATGCACGCGAGCCTCTGTAGTCGCTGTAGTTTACTTATGACTGTTACCAGTGTGGTTCTGGGCCACCACACCACCGCACCATACACAATCATAGGGCGGATTACTGTTTCATATAGCCATATGACAATCTTGGGGGTTAACCCCCATTTCTTGCCTATCATTCTTCTGCACTGCCAGAAGGTGATGGTGGCTTTGTTTAGCTTATTTTCAATGTGACTGTTCCAGTTCAGTTTGCTGTCCAGGGTGACGCCCAGATACTACACCTCTTTGGACAGTTGGAGTTCCGTGTTGAACAGCCTGGGCAAGCAGTGGTAGCCCAGGGCTCGTTTGTTGGTAAACAAGACCAGTTCAGTTTTCGTAGGGTTTACCGACAAGTCATACTCCCTGCACCATCGCTCCACTATACGTAAGGCTTGTTGGGTGAGGTTGCAGACTGTCCCTGTGAACTTACCTGAGATGAGAATAGTAAGGTCATCAGCGTAGCCTATCGTGTAGTAGCTGTTGTCGTTCAATTTGGTGATGAGGTCATTTATCACCAGGTTCCACAGTAGGGGCGATAGGACTCCACCTTGCGGACATCCTTTCGCGATTAGTGCAGATTGCTCATCACCGTCCAAGTGAACCACGCGTTTACTGAGCATATTTGTTATCCAGTCTATAAGCACCCGCTCCGTTCCGTGTCTGGCTAAAGCGGTGCTTATGCTGGAGAAGTTGGTTTTATCAAAGGCTCCTTCGATGTCGATGAAGGTGCCTAGACAAGTGCTTTTTTGTTGTAATGCTTCTTCGATCCGGTTGACCACCAAATGAAGAGCGGATTCAGTAGACTTACCCGAGCTGTAAGCATGTTGGTTAGCGTGTAGTGGCACGCTTTTTAGTGCTCCATCCCTTAGCTCTCTGTCGCATAACCTCTCCATCGTTTTCAGCAGAAAAGAGGTCAGGCTGATCGGTCTGTAGGATTGCCGTAGTCGGTCGATCGGTCTGTAGTCGGTGTTGTTTTCGACTTAGTAAAATACGTCGTAGTATTTAGGACATCTTATTTCGTTAGTTGAAATCACTAAGCAGCTCAGTTTCGGTAGACACTAACCTTCAACTAGATTAATTATCATCCGAGTTGTAACTTCGATTAATTTATGTTCACATGATCAGACTGAAGTGTAATGGATGGTTCATTAATCTTTGTTAAGACGAGTACTTAATTATATTATTGTGATGTTCAAAATAAACTGGCTTGGTATAAGCAGAAGTGATTGTAAGAGCGTTGTCAGTATCATGTGTAGGTGGTACGTATACTAAATACTACGCTTATCTGTGTATATATCCTTTTGTTGTATGCTGTCCACATTTATCAATATTGCGTTAACTCATTGCCATAAAATAGCTCGTGAGAATTATTTAGTAGCGTAAAAATACTTTAAAGATAAGCTACGTCGTAGCTTAAGCAGCCTATGACGTAGCAAGAACGTATGACGTCGTAGCAAGGACTAGGTATGTTTTTTTATACTACTTAGGTCGCAAACAATCATACTACCCACCTGATTTTAAGCAGTTACTGTAGCCTTTGGACGCTTGCAATAGCAAAGCAAATATCGGCTACGTCGTAGTCGGTATACCAAGGGCGTACCATTTCGTAGGCTAGATAATGTTGTAAAGAAGATGGACTATATCGTAGTCTAAATTACCTACGACGCCGTAGCAGGGGCACACCATCACGAAACAGGAACTAGCTACATTGTTATTTTAGTAAAGACGGGCTATGGCGTAGGCTATATTGCCTACGACATAGCAAAGGCGTAAGACGTGTCGTAGCAAATACGTCGTAGGGGGGCTACGATATTTTCGTAGAAACAAGTCACGGTACGAAAAATACAAATAAAAATTTTTAAGTCGATCGTTTTCCATATTTTAATATATATATTCCATACTTCTCAATATCCAAATCATTAATATCTCCACAAATAATGACACAATTTTAATCTACAAAACCCAGCACAAAGCGCCTTTCATGACAAAATAATTATTCAAGAAATAATTTTGCTCTTCGCAAATATAGAGCACCGACTCGATTAAAATCGATGTGACGTAAGTATAATGAAGAATCGATTAATCATCGAGTTATAGAGATAGAAGCCTTGAGTACTAATATTAGAACTTTCCCTGAAACTTATTTCTATGAAGTAAGTTCTAATGGTACTGCCTAAGTTGGCCAGAAGTGTTTTCGAATATGTTGAAGGTTTGGAAGCAATAACATAGACTCTAGTTATTCCTATAATGTCTACATTATATTTGAAAGAAGTAATTAGTAATTCTTAATAATACACGTATGAAACTTAGAGATGACTTTCCACTTATCAGCATCTTTTATCTTAAACAAAGGTAACAGTAACATTTATAAATGTTATAAAGGAAATTTTGGAACGTGCTCTGAACAAAACTGACAACCAATTTTGAAGAACTACCACTTAGCTCCTAAGAGAGTTAAGGGCACTATCCAAACGAGCACGCCCGACTGGGGAAGGACCTCTACCTTATTGAAGACCACAGCCAAATAACTACATACAGCGGTTTTTTTGTGCCTGGGTACAGGTTTCCATCATCCTTTCGCTCGTTTAAGGATGCGTTATTAACGAAAGAAGATACTCCATTACCTAATATTATTTTGGCTACACGCAAGTTATATTTTTGGCATTGCAAGCGCCTATAGGCTACAGTCCCTGCTAATCATCGGGCTTTGCTTGTTTACCTAAATATTTTAATAAATGTGTATAAAAACTATTCTTAATCACAATTTTGCTAGACTGGTAGGCTATAACCAAAACCTTATATTTATTGGCGAGGTAAAGTGCTTCTAATTTTATACAACGTAGCCATAATTTACCGTATATTATTAGCCAAAAACTACTTTATAAAAAAAATGTAGGCTATTTTTAAGCCAAATAAGTTAAGTACCGAAACCGACCAGATCTATCAAAATAAATTATTATAATTATAATAATGAACACAACTAAAGCTATTACGATAAAACGTATTTCATTTCCTCTTGTTATCGTTGTATCTGACACGCAATAGTGAGTAACGCACTTTAATAACGATCCAGTGTAACACTGGCCTTATCATGAATAATTATATCAACATCACGTTGTTTGGATTTATTTCTATTTTAGTTTGTATGATGAATTGAGTTGTCATGGAGCTATTGTGTATTTAAGATGTATGTACCTTTCTAAATAAGCGACGACTGGCTTGGGCTAGTGATTAGTGACTCTGTTTGCTAAATCAGACGTAATGGGTTCCGTGTAAGGGTGAAATTTATATATCTTAATATATATATTTCTTGTGTGCGTGTGTATGTGACTGAACTCCTCCTAGACGGGTGGACCGATTTTGATGAAATTTTGTGTGTGTGTGTTCGGGTAGGGCCCTGGATGGTTTAGATTCACAATTGGACCCGGTAGGTGGCGCTGCTGTCGGTATTTCAGCTTTTTCCGGCAGGACGACGTCTGCCAGGTCCACTAGTTAATTATATGTATTTTGAAATTAGGTCGGCTCAGGTTCGAGAGTTGTGGAAATCCTATGTCTAGCAGTGGATGTCTTTTGGCTGAGATGATGATGATGATTTTGAAATTTGTATGTTCACCAGTTGCCTGGTTGCAATAGTACAACATTTGTCTAGTCTAGGATTAGATAGCTATGTGTGACAAAATCATCATCATCTCAGCCTGATGACATCCACTGTTGAACGGAGGTCTTCGTCATATGCTTCCGCAAATTGAAGCGGGGTATAAAATAGGTAATGCAGTAAGAAATGTAACAGCAAATGAAATTGTATAATCGAATGTTCACATTCATATGTAATTAATGCTTTAAAGTCCGAAGCAACTTTTGGCGCCACGCCAACCTTCATACGTGTGTCCGTTTTTAAAAATCGATTTAATTGAAATTTATATCAATGATGAAATTTTATCGAGAAGCTTCTATGGTACTATGGTTTTATTGTCGAAGTTCGTGATATATATATACTATACGAGTCTTTGTTACTTCATAAATTGTTATTGTCGTAAGATATTAATAAGTTGTTTAGAGTTGATTATGCAGCGTTATTTTTTTTTTAAAGTGAAAACTTCTTAATGTGCGTTGAGCACGTTTTAGGTGAAAAAAAACCATGGAACTCGCTTCATCGTCACCGAACGTTTTCTATACCTATTCAAAAATAATAATCTAATAGCTCGACGATACAATTCACAAGTTACTTAGTTCTCTTCTATCTTCAGTCCCCAAAGAAATCCCCGCATGTTTTTTTTATACTACCAAGGTTGCAAACAAGCATACGGCCCGCCTGATGGCAAGCAGTTACCGTAGCCTAGGGACGCTTGCAACACCGGGGGTATCACTCGCGCGTTGCCGACTTCTTGCTAAAATATGTATATGTAAAATGAAGATAATTTACACACATACATATGTACATATCATCACGGATGTCTCCCATTGAGATAAGTAGAGACTATGGTCCGCCAATTGCGATGCATTTTCGTCCCTCACGTAGGACACCGGGTAACATTGTAACTATATCGAATAATGTTGAATTTGCAACATGTTTGAATTGATTTTTTCGCACGTTTAATTTGTAAGTTATAAATATTATACTGGTGCCCTATAATAATGTTCCTCACCATTGGCTAGTAACCGTCAAGATTTGACTGAAACCCGGAGGACTGGAGGATGATTAGTCTTCGTCCGACAGACAAGACGCAATTTATTCAGTTTTTAACAAGTGCTCGCGGGCTTTAACAAATCTTATAAAAGCGATTAATAGACGCTTTACGTGACCAGACAGCTGGTTAATCTTCTAGGCACGTTTATAGTAGACAGTGATAAGGAGGAATTTTATGACGCCTAATTATTAAATAGGTATTTTTGTTTACTAGTTTTATTCTTTAGGTTTTATTGTGTGAACATATGTAATTTTATTATGATTTAAGCTAGGCTGCACGACTAACTTCACAACTATTATTAAAAAAAAAATCAAATTTTGTTTTAAAATTACAATCAAAATAGTTACAATATTACCCGCTGGCTGATTCTCTAAGAAACAGCGATGGCAAACTGACAGTTGTGATCGAAAAACTGACAGTTGTGATTGCTCAGTGACGGCACAATCTATTGACTAAACGTCAAAAAGGGCTCTTACGGAATACCGATTTTCAATCTGACAGACAGATTTTGCTCGGTTTTTGCGGTGGCTTGGATTTTGATCTTACGGAATACCCCTGCCGATGTCCTACGTGAGCGACGAACGCGATGAGCTGCAATGCGACGCGAAGCTAAACCACGTCTCGCCGCAGGCGACCACGTAGGACGCAAGCAGGGCGTTGTTGTTTCGATTGCATTTGCAGCGTCTCTCGCGTCGCTTCGCGTTCGTCGCTCACGTAGGACACCAGCCCCTAGCCTAGACAAATGGCATGAACGATAGTGGAATAGAAAAATCAAAATAGTAAATGTATGGGTTTTGACGTAAGTTTACGACATTATTAAACTTACGTCAAATCCCATACATTTGCTTTTTTGACTTTTCGATTCGACTATCGCTTATGCCACTTCTCTAGAGGCTCTGATAATAAATCGTTACTAACAATGTCATCTATCGATTTCATACGAACTATGCTAGTTATTTAGGAGAGGCTGATATCCAGCAGTGGACTGCGATAGGCTGATTGGTGATGATGATGATGCTTGTTATTAAAAAACCAATAGATGTTGACCGCGGCTCCACCCGCGTCGATGTCGTAATTTAATAAAAAAATCTAAAATAAAAGTAGCCTAAGATACTCCTTATTACGTCAGCTATCTGCCAGTGAAAGTTCCATCGAAATCGGTCCAGCTGTTTCAGAGATAAGCTGGAACGAACAGACAGACAAATAAAAATTGAAAAAAAATGTGTATACATCCATATCCATCTCAGCCATAAGAAGTCCACTGCTGGACATAGGTCTGCCCTAAGGTTTTCCACATCATCCTTGTCCACCGGTAACATAAATCCATATGCATTTAGTAAAAAGAAGTTTTTTTAAACAAACGGACACTCCATTTTTATTTATTTGTATACTTATAGATACTTGTTGACATTTTTACTGAAGTAAATCCATACCTCCATACCAATCTTATAAATGAGAAAGTTACTCCGTTTGTTAGGTAGTTTATTTGTTTGTTACCATTATATGACTAAACGATTGAACGGATCCTAATGAAATGAAAAAAATACTGGACTGTTTTCCTAGTGGTTGGTAGTAATCATATCATATAATTTATTTATTTCAAGTGACCAGTACTCATTGTTGTTATAGTCCTACTAATATTATAAACGCGAAAGTTTGTAAGTATGGATGGATGGATGGATGTTTGTTACTTTTTCACGTAAAAACTACAGAACGGATCTGGATGAAACTTGGAACAGAGATAGATTATTATGGTCTGGAATAACACATAGGCTACTTTTTGCAGCGATAACCGACATCCACGCGGGCGGAGCCGCGGGCAACAGTTAGTACAATATATATTTTGACACCTCAGCTTTATATTAATTGCTTCGATATCTAACAGCAATGTTTAGAGCGCAGTGGGTTACATTTCCGTGTACACCAGTCGTTTGTTGTCCCACATACTGTGAATTACTTTGTGACCGTGGTGTGAATATCTGTGAAGGTTGTCAGCAGACAATTGTACGACACGTTCCACTAGGATATATAGGGTATATGCTTCTGACGCCCGTTCCATACAAATGAGAACACACACAGGTACATTTTATTTTTCTAGCTGCGTCTTCGGCTGAATTTAGACCAAATTTGTGGTTAAGTAGTAACAATGAAGGTTAGGTGCTATTGTAAATAAAGGTTTTGTCGTTTACCTTATTATAAAATTATGCTTAAACTACTAATAATTCAATATAAATGCATTTTTTTATAAGACAACTCTCTCACTAGGGAACAAGCCCTGTGTCGCGCTTTACAAACATAGTACAATTCACGGACACAAATTACACCTAGACTCGTCGGGACAAACATTTATAGATCACACAAAGTTTTGTCCCTTGTGGGAATCGAACCCACAACCTCCGGCTTGGCAGGATCACTAACCACTAGACCAGCAGGCCAGTCAATAAAAAAATATGACACTTACACCTCCTAGCCTATAAATCTTGCGACCTCTCTCTGACCTGCAAATTCAGGCAAGTCACGGTTTTATGCTCGCCCTGCAGAAGCCCTTGTCAACCTAATGCAGATATCCAAAAAAGGCAAGTATTAAGGTCGCATCTCTGATGACAAGGATAAGGGGGAGTAACAATAGCATCCTGAAAATAGTTGCCGAGTACTTACATGCACCGTGCGTGAGGCATTTCGTGCGGACTATGATCAGATAATAGTCTGGTCATAGAACTGCGCGGGATGGCTCACCCACGGGCATGAAGCCATTTAAAGTGTGTTTTAATTTTTTATTTTTATTTTTGTGATTTTATTAATTAAAATATTATAAAACTAACATAGCTCATAAGAATTGTAACTAACACCAAGGATCTCTGTTGTCTTAATAAATTATTATTATTATATTATTATTATTATTACTCACAATCATCATCGTCGATCCTTCACTACTGAGGTTCGCGACCACATACGACGCGCCTCCAAGCTATGCGGTCTTCTGAAGTATGGACTGCGCGGTATATGCTACCACCCAACGCCTTCTTAATGACGTCTGACCATCTTGCGCTCTGCCTTGAGCGCGTTTACCTTCCACTCGGCCCAGAATCAAAAGCTTTTCCAGCCGATGCTTAGATGAACGCATAATTTTTTTGCAAATCGTAGACAGCCTATTGGTATAATAATAATAATATGAAATAACTCTTTATTGACACAACATAAATTACAAAATAGAGTCCTTTGGTTCCCAAACTAGTATATTTCTTATGTATGTTGAGTTCTTGCAGTATTCATTAATTCCATCTTATGGCAGTCCCTAGAATTCTTAGTAGCCTACGGTACAGTACGGTTTCAGAGGAATTTCCTCCCACGTACGATTAGGTTGTGGAATGAGCTCCTCCTGGCAAGGTTTTCCCGAGAGACTATAGCATGGGTTTCTTCAAGAAAGGAGTTATAAGGTTTCTAAAAAGTCGGCAACGCGCGAGTGATACCCTTGGTGTTGCAAGCATCCATAGGCTACGGAAACTGCTTACCATCAAGCAAGTCGTATGCTTGTTTGCCTCCTTGGTAGTATAAAAAAAAGGCCTCTGCCAACACCACATTACTCACAAACGCACCCAAAAAATTAACTAATGCTAGCACAATAAACTAGTAAATTACTTAGATTACTAAACAAAAACAGCTTTGACGTAAAACAATAAAAGCTAAGTAGACACCTCCCTGCATTTCAGTCATTAGTGGTCATAAATTAGCTACTCGTAAAATAGTGTCGTATAGTACCATTACTTAATTTATTGCGGCGATAAATCTTTTGGTAAATAAAGCTCGGAGACGATGTAAAGCTACCATGTTCTCCTCTGTTAGCAGTCAAGGATTTGAGTAAAACATGATGTCAAAATTGTATGTCATCGGGTCTCCTTTACTCTATCAAGAAAGAGAGGGTTTAGGCCTTAATTCACACACGCTGGCCTAATGCGGATTGGTGAATCTGACATGTCTTTAGAATGTCTTCTAAGACATGTGGGTTTCCTCACAATATTTTCCTATACCGTTAGCAGATGGCTAATCATTTGATTAGTTCATATAAACTCCACAAAGTAAAATTCACATTGGTACTGCCACCCGGGATCGAACTCGCACCTTTTGCGTTCAAATCAGTTACTTTCCCACTCGGCCACCGCCACTTGTAAATTGTATATACCTACCTAATAAACTACAATTTCGTAAAAGGTTTATACTGCCATTTTGTACGTTGTGATAGACATAAATGACATGGGATCGGATTTATCTCAGAATTAAACATGTTTACCCATAGTATATCTGTTATATTATATGGGAAACCCATATCTATCAACGTTTAAATCATACGTCACTTGTTTACTCTAATGATCACAGATGTAGTGTGTGTGTACCTATGTATCTATACTAATATTATAAAGCTGAAGAGTTTGTTTGTTTGAACGCGCTAATCTCAGAAAGTACTGGTTCGATTTGAAAAAATCTTTTTTTGTTGAATAGTAAATTTATTCAGGAAGGCTATATAACTTCACGTTATGATCATCAATAGGAGCGGAGCAGTAGTGAGATACGTATGTTGCAAAATTGGGGAAAATATTCCAAATTACCACGCGGACGAAGTCGCGGGCGACCCCTAGTCTGTTATATGTGGGAAACCCATCTCTATAAATGTTTAAATCATTAAATACGTCACTTGTTTACTCAATCACAGATGTATGTAGTGTGTATGTGTATGTATTACGTATGTGTGTGGAAAATGTATTTTTAGCGAATTATAATTACACTGTTGTATCCGCGATACCTTTTAACATATTTTAGTTGAATTAAATCGTACGTAGAACTATGCGAACGTCTTATTATTCCCTTCGACTTCTCGACCTTGTCGTGCCCTAAACAAAGGACACACTACACTGTCCAATTTGGATAACTACCTATTCTTTCTAATGTTCTGTTCCAATACCCAATTCTAATTTAAAACAAAGAAAATGTTCGATTATACTAACTGTCTCTCCACCAAGAAGAAGGGTTTTATCGAGCGAAGTGCTTCGGAGAGTACTTGGAGTTATTGTTATGCGTTGGTCCTGGGTTTCGATACCAGGTGATAAAGGAAACCTTCAAATGAGGATGAGGATAAGAAGGCGATTGAACAGCCCGTTAAACATTAATACAGGTCTTCAGATGATTTGAACACCTGACACCAGATGTCGCGTGACACAGACCCTGTGTCGCAAGCGACTTTTAAAAAAGTTGTACAGGTCTCCAGCGCTCATTGATTTCATGTGTTTTGAAAGAAACGGATTCCTATCCCAGGGACACTTTCATCATAAAGCCCTGCTGTAAAAAATGTGTTGACAAAACATGCAAGTGATACTTCTGATATTGCAAGCATTCATAGGCTACGGTAACTGCTTGACATCAAGCGGGCTGTATGCTTGATTGCCACCATAGTATTTTTTTTTTTTTATTCACTAGGTGTATCCAGAATCGGAACAACTATCCGTGAGTCTCACAAAAAATAATCCGATGTGGGAATTGAACCCACAGCGCTCCACATGCATAGAAAGATGACCACATAACAATCAACAAAATGTATCGTACAAAAGGTAATTTTACTCAACCTACAATATAACACTAACAATCTATAAATAACTGAGTTATTCCGTAGACTAATGTTTATTCGATAAACACCAAATTTGATCCTTTCCTATATTAAGGCTTACGAATTTAAACCAATTAACAAGATAATAATAATCTGTTTACTTTACAAAATCGAAGTGGTAATTAACAAGATAACGGGATGAATAAAGCTTCCAAATTTATCAAAACATTTATTGAATATAACTTATTTTAAAGCATTTTACATAAAATCACTAAAAATAAATACAAGTGTAACATAATGCAATGTGACATAATTTAAATATCTATATACATTCATAATGCTTTCTAATTATAACTTACATTTATATATAATCATAATTATAATTACTTTTCGCTATTTTAGTGTAAGTTACTTTTCTGTAATACATTTTTAAGGTAATTTGAAGATTACAAGTTTATATAAATACAAAATTTTACTATTTTTTATTTACAATATTATTACATTTTTGTAATCTATCGTATAGTTCGATGTATTATCTATATTTATATCTAATTCGTGCGTATAATTAAAAATTTAAATATCTATAATGTCAAAGCACGAAAGTATACATTTTTACATTTATTTATTATTTTATTATTTATCACTCAATTCCATATTGGGCTCATTAATATAGAACTGCGTGAGAAATGTTACGTAAATAATTTTAAATATATAAAATTTTATCTTACATATTACAAATTAAAATTACAGAAATTTAAAAAAGTAAATATAGTTACAATTTACTCTATTCTAAGTAACAATTTCATTGATACATCTATTACGTCTACAAAAAATATTTACATCACCAATCAGCCTATATTTTTTGTCCTTTAGGGCACGTTTACACTACTGTAGCTTGGTCGTTTGAGCAGAACCGTGCTCGGCTTCGCACCGATTCTCAAACAATATCATGGCAGGAATTCCCGTTGCCAGTTCGAGTGGTCTTCGTCGCCTGAGGTCTTCCCATCCGATCGGAATAAGGCGGCGGGCAATACATAACCTGAAACAAGAAAACCTTCTTAAAACCAAGATAATATACATATGTATATTTTGTAAGCTTCTTATTCTGTAAAATATAACCGCCATTTTTCTTTGACTTGGGGAAAATGAATAAGAATATTCTAAAAAGGATTGCGTTAATAAGTTTTTTCTTAAGATTTATTTGGCGCTTTTTGTTTGACTGACAGCCAAAATAGCTAATGATTATGATGGAGAATAAAAGTAAAGTATCTGATAAAAGAATATTACAGAAAATAGAATTTACACTGGTAGGTATTATTAAAGTCACACTTAACGTGTCTAAGTCGATTACTATCCTATTCCGTTACCATTGCTTTTACCAATTCGCCACCCCCGCTTTTTCCGAAAATATACTAACCGGGAAAAAAATATGAATGTCTTTTTTCAAGAAAATCAAATTATCCAAATTGCTTGACGGATACCAATTTAGATCATTTGGCTTCAACAAAAAATCTTAACAATAAATTTCTATTTTAACCTCTTTGAAGCGAAATACAATCGTCTTTACTTTATTACCGAGTACAATTTACACGGAGGCCTCCAGTAGCTTAACAATATGTATGACTAAAATGTCACGAGGCTTTGATCAAAATGAACGTGCTTACACAATCAAATCTTTGTGAGTAACGCTGTATAGAAAGCGGTTAATTAACATAATTATAATAATATGTATTTTTCTTTCGCGATATAGCGTGGTAATATGGCCAGTCTTTTTGGCACTTATCCTCAGAACTGCCTCGGTGGTCTAGTGGCCGCAGTATGCGCCTGCTGTGCACGAGGTTGTGGGTTCGATTCCCACACAGGACAAAACTTTGTGTGACCCACAAAGAATTGTTCTGAGTCTGGGTGTAATTTGTATCCGTTAATTGTATGTTTGTAAAGTGCCCCGCGATACAGAGCTTGTTCTCTATTGCGGGAGTTGTCTTTTTATAAAAAAAAAACTGCGCCCTCAATTAGATATTTTATTTATCTTATAATTTGTCAGAATTATAAATAATGTAAAATCAATGTTATTATCGTGCACACTTTTTTGTGTTATGGCTAAAGGGATGGATGGCCCTTTAGTTATGCCGATGATTTTGCCAACGACGAGGTGGAGAGAGAGGGTTAAAAAGACTACAGGTTGGCTCTATCTATAGCAAATGCTTTCTTTTGAAAGCTGTATAAAGGACAACACAAGTGTAAAGTAGTAAAAAATTAAAAAGGACATAGAATAGATATTTTATTTATAGGTTGTTAGAAGTTTAGTTAAGTTATTTTTACAAATCGTTGTCATCTTTTTGTATTTGTCTTTTTAAATGACTTTCCCACTAAGGTATAATCTCAAAAATTTTACGAACTCGGCTAAATGTCTACAGACAAATAATATTTAATTTTTTGTTTGATTATATTTTTCGTCCATGGAGGCGTTAAAAGCTGAGACACTACTCAGTTTTTAACGCCTCCATGTACGAAAAATATAAGAAAATAAAAACCTTACCAGCGAGCAAACCCCACTGGGAAAGGACCTCTACCTTACGTAAGACCACAGCCAAATAACTACACACAGCGATGTAGTTGCGGACCAGACGTCGATGCGGATGAATTTTACGACGCCTATTAAGCAGTCCCCCCTGTTTTTTTAGTTCTTATTTCTAATTTGTGTATATATAGTTTTAGTGGTAAAATACTTGTATTATATATATTGTTTTCTTAAATAAATAAATAACTAGTCAAAATATATTTACTGTGTTAGTATATAAGTCCAAAAATATAACAGCGTATTTGAAACAATGATTCTTAGAATCTAGAACTAATTTTAAGATTGAGTTAGGTTGTGTGGGTGGGCTTAATGTTACTTAGAAGTTGGAAATGTAAATGTCAGTCTTAAATAAAAATATTATTAGAAAACCTTGTTTTTTTAGGACGACTCGCGTACTAACAAATCTCGTGTCAAGTAGGATTTTGCAAATTCAAAAAGACATATTTTGTGGATCACTTAATTCATATCCCCGTCTGCGGGTAGTTGGCTGACATCATCATCATCATCAACCTATCGTCAAGGATCCATGAAGAAACTTCTGAAAGAATCTTTGTCTAGCAGTGGATATAGAGTCTTCAAGATGCACTCAAGTGCACGCAAACCTGATATTAAAACATTTAGGTCGGTAACACGCAAGTGATACCTCTGATATTGCAAACGTCCATAGGCTACGGTACCCATCGAAGTTTCTATTACTTATTGGCTAAATATTCGTACTGAATTCGGTTTTTCGCCTGAATACCAAAATGTTCTACAAGAGTGGTACTTAATTTTTCACTGTTTTAGTTGAGTGCGTATGATTGCAAACATGCAAGCACATAGTTTGCACGTAGTTTGTGATAATGGACACGGATCTACGGATTGATCTTGTTAATAATCTGTCTACGTTGCTATAACTCAACTACGAACTCTTTCTTAGCAAGACATGTTTTACAAAGACAACTCCGGTTTGTTCCGCAATCCCTGTTCTTTACAACACGGGGGACTTTACAAACTGTATGTTTGTAAAGTCCCCAACAACAAATCCAACTCCCGCACGAGGAAACAAGCCCTGTGTCACACACAGGGCTTGTTCCCTTGTGCGGGAGTTGGATTTGTTCCGCATTCGCTTCACAAAGTTTTGTCCCACGGTAAAAATTCCGTATTCCTCCAATTTATTTATTTTTAGCCCCAAATCGAATATATTTGGGGCTACAAAGGAATTAAATGTAAGACGACTACGGATTTTCTTACGTGGGGCAAAACTTTGTGAGGCAAATGCGGAACAAATCCAACTCCTGCATGAAGAAACAAGCCCTGTGTCACGGGGGATCATACAATAAACGGATACAAAGCACACCCAAACTCAAGACAACCATTTATGGATCACACAATTTTTTGTCTCTTATGGGGATCAAACCCACAACACGTCGCACTGTGGTAAATTGCGAGGCAACCACTTAAGCCATTGGACCAATTAAGCATTCAAACTACAATACACTAATAATTTTGTCTAGGGCAAAATTAATTTGTCCAGTTAACCATAGTTGGTTGCATCAGCTGGTGTTAATTGTACTATAAAATTGGGTACAGGCAATTGGACGTTAAGGCTGGACTGTAATTGGATGGATGGATAGATATCCACCTGGTAATAATTAGCACAAATTGAGAACAGAATTGAATCAACATCGATCGACTCAACGTGTGGACGAAGAGCCACCAATGTATTTACTTTTGTAATTTGTAAATGTCATGAAAATTCACAAACTAACTTCTATATAACTGCAAAATAATGAGCTCTTTTGCAACCTTCTGCGACCGGGGTGTTTAAGCATAAAATAACAAAGACGGTCAGAAATAAAACTTAATTTGGTTACAGTATCATCCCTTAAATTTGTAGTAAATGATATACACACCCCGGACTTACAGGGTTGTCAGAAGAGCAATTTATTATTCAGGTATATAAGAGTTATTTTGTGAATTTTCATGACTTATTAAACGACAAAAGTAAATACGGTTCTGGCTCTCCTTCTAGTAGGGAAAAGTTCTTCAATACTCTCTGTGTTTCATTGTTAAAATATGAGTGTAAGTGATGAATATTATATTATTATATCTGTCTTTATTTTTATAGGGTGAGTATTCGTACATGATCCAAGCATTATCCTTACTAATATTATAAATGTGGAAGTTTGTGAGTATGGATGTATAGATGTTTGTTACTCTTTCACGCAAAAACTGATGAACGGCAAGGGTATTCCGTAAGAGCAAAAACCGAGCCACCCCAAAAACCGAGCAAAATCTGGCTGTCAGGTTAAAAATCGGTATTCCGTAAGAGCAAAAACCGATATACCGAATAGATTGTGCCGTCACCGAGCAATCACAACTGTCAGTTTGCGATCACAACTGTCAGTTTGTCGTCACTGTTTCTTAGAGAATCAGCCGGCGGATCTGGATGATTTTTTATTGCGATAACCGACATCTACGCGGGCGGAGCCGCGGGCAACATCTAGTTAAATGTAAATTTATTGTTCTGAAAGAACAGTATTCAGATCTGGATGAAATTTGGCATAGAGATAGATTTATAGTCTGGAATAGCAAATATGCTTTTTATCGCGATATCCGACATCCCCGTGGGTGGACCCGCGGGCAACATCTAGTTATATATAAAACTCACTCTAAGAATAAAATATATAAAATAAATTTAGATATACAGTGATGAAAGGACGCAGAAGACGTTGATTTACATAGATAATAAACAACAAATTGTATCTTCTTAACGATGCTGTCACAACAGCGACCTCTATAACAATAAAATATCATTGTAATTTCGACTTTAAGTTCATTTTATTTAAATTTATATTTCTTCTTTCACTTTAAAATTACATCAAACTGACTTGGGATTATTTTATTTAAGAACTGCCCCTCTAGACAAATGGCGTAAGCGATAGTCGAATCGAAAAGTCAAAAAAGGAAATGTATGGGATTTGACATTATATCGTAAACTTACGTCAAATCCCATACATTTGTTTTTTTGACTTTTCGATTCGGCTATCGCTTATGCCACTTGTCTAGAGGCTCTGGTGAGGTTATCGATATATAAATCTTAGAGCTTTGGATTGACTATTATATTTATAACTAGCTGTTGCCCGCGGCTCCGCCCGCGTGTATGTCGGTTATCGCTGCAAAAAGCCTATGTATTATTCCAGACCATAATCTATCTGTGTGCCAAATTTCATCCAGATCCGTTCAGTGGTTTTTACGTGAAAGAGTAACAAACAAACATCCATCCATCCATTATCACAAACTTTCACATTTATAATATTAGTAAGGACTAGCACGTCCCAACTTTGCACGGATGGTCATTTATTAAATATTCGTAGAGATTTTGTATTTTTTAAATATAAAATATAATCTATGTTATCCGCTGATAATGTAGTTTTCTAATTGTGAAAGAATTTTTTAAATCGGTCAAGTAGTTTTGGAGCCTATTCAATGCAAACAAACAAACAATCAAATCTTTTATCTTTATAATATTAGTATAGACTAGTACTTTACCGACTCGGGTTTAAATAGTAATCTAATAACATTTAAGTACTCGTAATGTCATCTATTTCTCCTTGTTTTGTATGCAAACTATTTAGAACAAAAGGTTTATTGTTTTAGATTGAAAACGTTTAAGGCAAAGGTTATTTTAAGGTTGTAGCGGTCAACTTACGGACTAGGACTCTTATTTTTATACTACTGGTGGTAACATCGACTAGGACTCTTATTTTTATACTACTGGTGGTACTTAGGTGGCAAATAAGCATACAGTCGGCCAGATGGTAAGCAGTCACCGTAGCCTATTGACGATTGTTATACCAGGGTTTTGGGTTTTTCAGAAGAAAACTTTTCATTAAATACACACATCGGAACACAAATACACCGCTGTGTGTAGTTATTTGGCTGTGGTCTTTTGTGAAGAACGGCCTTCGACAATCGGGCTTACTCGTAAATTATTTTATTATTTAGAAACTTTTAAGAGAGGTAGGGCACCATACTAGAGAGCAAGGCCGACTGGAGAAGGACGTTACAGAAGACCACAGCCAAATAACTACACACAGCGGTGTAATTGTGTACCTGTGTGTGAGTACAGGTCTCCAGCGCTCATTTAGGGATGCGTTTTAAAGGAAACATATTCTTATCCCAGGGATACTCCCATCTTAAAGTCCTGGTGTAAAAAAATAGGTTGGCAACACGCAAGTGATACCTCTGGTATTGCGGACGTCCATAGGCTACGGTAACTGCTTAACATCAGGCGGGCCGTATACTTGTTTGCCACCCAAGTAGTATAAAAAAAAACCTTTTCCTAATTCCAAATTTTTTTTTTTGGTTCGGCAACACGCATGTGATACATCTAGTTTTGCAAGCGTAAACTTAGCGTTATGTATCAAGTGAAGAATCAACCATTTAATCTACCTATATATTTTGACTTGGTGGTCCAGTGGCCGCAGTATGCGCCTGCTGTGCACGAAGTTGAGGGTTCGATTCCCACACAGGACAAAACTTTGTGTGACCCATAAAGAGTTGTTCTGAGTCTGGGTGTAATTATTGTCCGTTAATTGTATGTCTGTAAAGTCCCCCGTGAGCTTGTTCTCTAGTGCGGGATTTAAAAAAAATCTCCACCCTAATGAAAATAGGCAGAGAGTTCCACATTTCGTCAATCTCCAGCCAATTAAATTGCCACTTAATTTCCAAGTAACTTACTTGAACGCTACATAACTTTCTCCCAATTGGTATTCAGTATAAACGGTGCCAATTTACTGGCATTCTAAACTCTACTTACACTCAACAACTGGCAAATTGCCAAGCTTACTGACCAAATTAAACTAGATTGCTTTCTTTAATCCCATGATGATCAATCAGTTCTCTTCTTATGTTAGTGTAATAAATTATTATTTAGTGCAGTGCTATGCTATTTTTTGTACTACTTGGGTGGCAACCAGATGAAGGAGTTACAAAGAAGGGTGCTAATTCAATTGGTTTAATTTATTTATTTCATTTTAGTTTTCTATTCAAAGCACTAAGCTGCACGGACTCAAACTCAAACTTCTTTTTTTTAGACTACTTGGGTGGCGAATAAGCTTACGGCCCGCCTGATGTTAGGCAGTTACTGTAGCCTATGGACGGTTGCAGTACAAGAGGAATCACTTGCGTGTTGCCAACCCATTTATTTTACACCAGGGCTTTTATACCTACGCGAACATATTGATAGCCCAAATTCTTGACGAAGGCTATTTAACATCACACTATGACCCAACTGGAGTTTCTCAGTAACAATAATCGTGACACGGGATGCAATTTAAAATTTCCATTTTAAGTCCCCTTACTTAATAATATTTTATACTAGCTGTTGCCCGCGGCTCCGCGTGGATGTCGGTTATCGCTATAAAAAGTTAGTTAGTAGTAGCCTATGTGTTATTCCAGACCATAATCTATCTCTGTGCCAAATTTCATCCAGATCCGTTCAGTAGTTTTTACGTGAAAGAGTAACAAACATCCATCCATCCATTCTTACAAACTTTCGCATTTATAATATTAGTAGGATTTTACTAGCGGTCTAACTATCACTCATCAATACAGGGGTTGGCATTACGCTGATCTGGACACCTGTTTGAACTACGGTGAGACACACATTTCCGTATATAAATTATACGTCATCATCATCAACCTATCGCAGTCCATTGCTGGACATAGGCCTCTCCAACTGCACGCCACCTAGCACGACTTTATACATGTACGTTCTTTTTAAATTTGTATGTTTTATCACCGGGATTAATTATGCAGATTGATGCCACAGATTACTAAATAGTTACTGATTATGCCAAGTGTTTCATTGTGTCTCTAAAGTCCAAATAAATATTTGTTCTTTTTTCTTTCTATTATAAACTTTTTACTGGTTTATCGATTAATAATTCAATCCATAAACGATTTTTTATTTAGGGTAACATGTCAGTGATGCTACCAATAATCGGTCCATGTGGCCCAAAAACAAGTCAAAGTCAAACTCATTTATTCATTTAGATCAAATACATGGTACTTATGAACGTCATAAAAACAAATCTGCCGTGTTATAACTTAAATGCCGTTATCTGACATCTGGTCACGTTGTTACTTAATGATATTTTTGCTTATTTCACACGAGAAACATATATACTTAACGACTTTTAAAAAAAAATTATATCTAAAACTATTCAAGATATTAAAAATTCGTAAACACAGATCGATCGATTTTTTTTTCTCATTAATATAGCATCAAAAGTTAAAAACGACCAGATGTCAGATAACGGCATTTAAGTTATAACACGGCAGAAATGGAAGCATACTTTTTTCCTACGGCCAATACGCTGACTATGGTAGGGCCTCGAGAAGAATTGGCAAGAAACTCGGTCATTTTTTTTAATCGCCAGAATATTACATTTACAATTTGGTATAAGCAACATATTGCTATTGTGGAATCGAACCTATATAACCCTTTTTTTTTTTTATACTACTTTGGTGGCAAACAAACATACGGCCCGCCTGATGTTAAGCAGTATCCGTAGCCTATAGACGCTTGCATTACCAGAGGTATCACTTGCGTGTTGCCAACCCATTTTTTTTACACCAGGGCTTTAAGATGGAAATAACCCTGGGATAGGAATACGTTTGTTTCAAAACGCATTCCTAAATGAGCGCTGGAGACCTGTACTCACACACAGGAACACAACTAAACCTTGCCGTAAACCCAACAAATCTTTCAACAAGTATGCACCATCTACTGACATTTATAAATGAATCTCATCACTCAGTGTGAAGCGGTTCAATAAAATAATTCACAGATCTTCAAACATTTAGACATGTTGTAAACATAGACTTGCAACATTATACTGAGTGCTTCTTAGAATACTTTGATGTCTTCTCTAAACATTCATAAATACTTTTTTAAGTTACATTTTGTAGCTATTTAATTTAATAAGATAGGTAAGGCAACGACTAGCCTGCCTGGGGAAGAACGTACATTTTACAGAAGAGCAGTCTACGCACAGTGGTGTAGTTGCGTCGTGTTCCCGTAATAGCAACTCGTATATATATATATATATATATATTTATACTACCAAGATGGCAAACAAGCATACGGCCCGCCTGATGGTAAGCAGTTACCGTAGCCTATGGACGTTTGCAACACCAGGGGTGTTACTCACGCGTTGCCGACCCTTCAAAAACCTTATTACTCCTTTCTTGAAGAACCCCATGCTATAGTCTCTTGGGAAAACCTCGGCAGGGAGCTCATTGCACGGCCTAATCGTACGTGGTAAGAAATTCCTCTGGAATCTTACGGTACGGCATGTTTGAGGTGCAAGGATGTGAGGATGAACTCCCTGTCGGTGGCGAGAGGTGCGTTGATAAAAAGAGGCCGTGGGCATCATCTCGAACAATTCCTCAGAACACAGCCCATTGTACAGGCGGTAGAACACACACAAGGAGGCGAAGTCTCTCCTTAGACTTAGTGGATCAATACCGCCTGTGAGCTTGGGATCGTCAACAATCTTCACAGCGCGTCTTTGGATTGAATCAAAGGGTCCAAGCTGGTATCCAGGTGCTCCTGCCCAAAGGTGGCAGCAGTACTCCATGTGGGGCCGGACTTGCGCTTTGTAGAGCAGCAGTCTTTGGCCCGCGGTGAAGTACCACTTTGCCCTGTTGAGCACACCTAGCTTTCTAGATGCCAGCTAAGCCTTGTCTTCCAAGTGATGTCGGAACTGAACGTCGCTGGAGATGTCGACGCCGAGGATCCCATATATGTCCCACTGCTGGGCACGGATCCCCTCTCCTCTATCAAGAGAGAGGGTTTTGGCCTTAATTCACATACGCTGGCGTAATGCGGTTGCTGAATTAGACATGTGTTTCAAACTTTTCTTTCTAACTTCTCATATTGACTTCTGATCAAATTCGTTGCGAGGTCCAAGACTACTCTAGGCACAGAGATACTTTTTACAGCGATAACCGTCATCCACGCGGGCGGAGCCGCGTGTAACAGCTAGTTAGTGCATATATTTGTTGTTATATATAAGTACATATATTAGTCGTTTAACTGCGAAAAAATGTAAATGGTGATTAGTTGTTACATAAGTTGTATTATTATTAGTTAAACTACACTGTAGGTTTTCCCAATAAATAAAAATAAATAAAATAAATTCCACAAAGTGAAATTCACATCGGTACTGCCATTAGGGATAGAACTCGCACCTTTTGCGTGCAAGTCGATTGCTTTTTCTACTCGGCCATCACCCTATAATAATAGCAACCCATGTTTTCAATCAAAAAGTCCCAAAATACAAACCTCTTAATAGAATATCAGGAAAAGGGGAAAATACCGATATAATAGTTTCATCTAATAAATCCATGGCACAATAAGTACGTGAGATGAATTCTATCCCCGGGGGTGTTATGGCTAACGACCTATCAAATTAACGTTATTCGAAGGTCGATGAAAGGGCTACTTGTGGTATTGGCAAGCTTTATGAGATAAATGAGTCACACGAAATTCGATTATGATAATATAATATCGGTTAAATATAATTCAGTGTGCTCAAGATGGATAAAATTATTTTGTGTTATACTACTTGGGTGGCAAACAAGCAAACGACCCGCCGGCTGATTCAATAAGAAACAGCGATCGCAAACTGACAGTTGTGATTGCTCGGTGGCGGCACACACGATTGCTAAACGTCAAAAAGGCTCGATTTTCGCTCTTACGGAATGCCGATTTTCAATCTGACAGCCAGATTTTGCTCCTTTTTCGCGCTCGCTCGGTTTTCGCTCTTACGGAATACCCCTGCCGCCTATGAACGCTTATAATACCAGAGGTATCACTTACGTATTGCCAACCTGTTTTTTACACCAGAGATTTAAGATCGAGTATCCCGGGGATAGGAAAAAGTGTCTTTCAAAACGCATCCCGAAATGAGCGCTGGAGACTTGTACTCACCTACAGGAACACAACTACACTGCTGTGTTATTTGTCTGTGGTCTTTTGTGTGGTGGTCCTTCCCCAGTTGGGCTTGCTCGCTACTATGGTGCCCTACCTCTCTAAAATAATAATATGTGAAGTTTGTTTTTTACTTAACTACATACTATCGTACTAATATCATAAACACGAAAGTTTGTAAGAATGTATGGATGTATGTTTGTTACTCTTTCACTCAAAAACTACTGAACGGATCTGGATTAAACTTGGCATAGAGATGGATTATAGTCTGAAATAATACAAAGGCTTCTTTTTATCCCGGAAATAATCTCTGTTCCCGAGGGATTGTACGCGAGGGCGAAGTAAAAGTTACTACGATGATCTGTTTTCACGACTACTGAACGAATTTTAATGAAATTTGTCTTTTTTTTTGTAGTATACTTTGTATTGCGATAATCGATATCCACACGGGTAGTGACGCGGGCAACATCTAGTACAAAATATATTTTTGATATCGATTAAAATTATTTTACTTTACTAAAATGAAAATGACGTCAATAGTACCTCCTAAGCGTGGGTGTTTTATCTGTAATTTCAATGTTTGCACAACGTGGGTGTCGTTAAAGATCTTTAAAATATGAATGTTTATTAAAATTTTTCATATTGTACGCAGCTTTATTTGAATTCTATGTTGAAAATAGATTATGCTTTTATTCTTTTAGAAGCTTTGCAAAATTATCGGTTGTCTCTACCGTTGTTAGCCTAAGTAGAGCTGGTGAAGTCAAGTCCCCCCTCTCATTCATTCGTTTAATTGCATTCGTCAAAGACAGTATTGATTTGCCGCCTGGGGCATGGGCCCCGGCTTGCCCCCCTTAGATCCGGGGCTGCTTAACAGGTACAGATGGCAGGGACATGAATCTATTTAGAAAAGTTCACTTTGAGCCGACTTTAAATAAGGAAGAAATTCTCAACTCGTCAGTTTTTTTTTATTAAAATCACCGATTTCGATAAATATCCTTTGAAACAAAAAATAATTTCTAAATAGGTCTTCGAGTAATCGGATATTTGAAAATTACATTTTGTTTCAAAGAGTATTTATCGAAATCGGTCAGGTGGTTTTTGAAAAATTAACAAAAATAAAATATGTATAATTGTATATATTCTGTATTAACGTATGTATTTATGTATGTATTCTATATGTATGTTTTCTGTATTTATGTATGTATTATCTTATATCGTACTATTATTACTGTGCTATAATATTATCTTTACTAAATGTACACTTCGTTTACCCTTACTTTCCTCTGCATTTTCCATCACTCAAAGGTTTGCTGTAAGAGAACTCAACTTTGAGTTAAGCTCGCCTTTGTACATAATAATGTTATATGTTTGTTATCTATCCTGTATTTTATTTTGTGTACATTAAAGAATTAAGGAAAAATATATTATATTTACAAAAAAAAAACTGACTTTAATAAAATTAAATTCGTTTTTTTGTATTTATCTGTAGATAATAGTTAACATTATTATAATATATTTACTTAATCTGACTGATATATAAAAGCCTCGGGTTTTTTTTTAGCCCGAGTGAAATCGGCCTCTATCGCTAGTACATCATCCAGTAAATCCTCACCTTCCTAAACGCCACCCTGAAGTTCTCGGACAGGAACGCGTACAGCACTGGGTTGACGCAGCTGTTCATGTAGGCGAGGACATGCGACACAATCTGCGCTGTCACCGTGAAGTAAGTTATATTATAAGCGTCCAATGCCTTCACCAGTAAGATGATCTGAAACAAACGGATATATATGTTAATAGAATAGAATAGAAAACTCTTTATTGTCCCTCTAGACAAGTAGCATAAACGGGAGTCGTATCGAAAAGTCAAATATGGTCATGGGATTTGACGTAAGTTTACGATGTTACATCGCATCGTAAACTTACGGTAAATCCCATACATTTACTATTTTGAACTTTTCGATTCGACTATCGTTTATGCCACTTGTCTAGAGGGGCAGTTTCTTTTCTGATACAGATATTATTTTACACATTTATGTAAAACTAGCTGTTGCCCATGGCTCTGCCCGCGTGGATGTCGGTTATCGCTGTGAAAAGTAGCCTATGTGTTACTCCAGACCATAATCTATCCCTGTGCCAAATTTCATCCAGATCCGTTCAGTAGTTTTTACGTGAAAGAGTAACAAACATCCATCCATCCATCCATACTTACAAACTTTCGCGTTTATAATATTAGTAGGATAGGCGGCCTTATCGCTAAAAGCAATTTCTGCCAGGCAACCAAAATTAAATAGAATAAAGCAAAAGTTGTGGGAGGTTTTGATGATATAAATACAAGGAATGAAGGTCAATAAATAATAATTAGGTACAAATAAATACCTATTAAGAACAATATATACATTTAAAATATTATGTCGTTATAAACAATACATATATGTACCTACACATATAAATAACATTTTACCTACATCATTAGCTTATTTATTTATTTTATATATTTATTTGTATAAGGAAATCTTACAGACTAATAAAATATATGTTTAAACAAGTTGGTAATATAAATTGCTAATAACAAGCTTCCACAGATATGTTGAACATTTAAGTTATACTTGAACTAGTCTACTAACATTATGTATATGTCAAAGTAAATATTTCATAAAAATAACATAAATCATATAAAAAATGTAATCCTACTAATATTATTAATGCGAAATTTTGTAAGAATGGATGGTTGGATGTTTGTTAAACTCTATTATGTTATTTTTAACCGACTTCAAAAAGAGGAGGTTATCAATTCGTGTGTATTTTTTTTTATTTTTTTTTATGTTTGTTACCGCATAACTCCGTCATTTATGAACCGATTTGAAAAATTCTTTTTTTATCTGACTGGACATACTTCCAGTTTGGTCCCATTATCATCAAAAGAAAGTTCTGATGATGGGATCCATGAGGAATTGAGGGAACTCCTCAAAAGTTATAGGCACACATATAGCAATTTCAATATTTTTAACAACTAATCAATCATTTGCATTCAGAAAGTGTAATTTGGTGAAGTAAACCTGATGAAGAAGACCACAGATGGACATCTGAACTTTTCAATAATAAGTATTTTACTGATGGCGATTAGATAAGTTTCGGTTATTGTTGCTAAGCAACTATTAATAAGAAATAATGACGTGAATGAATTGAGCGCGGATTGCACAGATTAAATATTGCTTTTAATACCTACTTGACCTGTGTTCAGCCCGACGCTCAGTCGATTTTATTCGATTGTAACAAAAAAATATTTGAAAATTTTACAACTTGCCGTACTGAAGTCGGTTTTTTTTTGTTAAAATTATTCTAGATATCTTTTAAATAAGGTTTTTAAAGTGTCGGCAACGCGTGAGTGACAGCCTTGGTGTTGCAAACATTCATAGGTTACGATAACTGCTTACCATCAGGCGGGCCGTATGCCTGTTGGCCACCTTGGTAGTTAAAAAAAAACTTAACTTAATTTTTATACTAAATATCATAAAGTAAGGTAAAGATAGGTACTTTAAGAAAAAAAAGTTAATTACTGAAAGTGTGTCTGTCTGCCAGTGCCTGACAGCTCAAAAAAATGCTAGCTGATGCTAAAAGTATGTCTGCGGTATATACAAGTATAAATAAATTAATTTGACTTTTACTTGAAAGGTTTTCTTGTCTACGAGATTACTGTAAAGAATTTGATATTTCTGCAGCGTTTGCTCAAATTTTATGTATACATAACTTCGTAAACTTGGCTTTTTAATAAGCACCTTAGTAGGCATTTCTTCATAAAAAGAATATATAATATTATACTTGTATTATAACTCAAAGTTTCAAAGGCAAAGGCAAAAATCTTATTTTAAACAAGACGAAAGAATGAATATAACTAAATGTTAAAATTAAATATTACTTAACTATGCTTTCGTTTTTTCATCAGGGGTTTTTGAGTTACGGAATAATAATTAAAAAAGTCTTTTTTATCTAAAAATAAATAAAGAAGAAAAAAGATTAAATGTTACAAAATATAATCGTTGACTTATTAATGGGCACTTAATGTAATGAAAGGGCAATTTTAATCCGCTTTTTAAGAGACTACCCCACACCATCATGGTTTTTAAACGATAGCAAAACCAGAGATTCTTATATTTTATTTTTTTATGTTTATTATATAACAAAAATGTAGCACTGCTCCAATGGGATTGAACGCGGTATAGGTACAAAATAAATAGGACAGGTAGGTATAGATACCAATTGGTATGTTATTATTACTTTTATGTTTTTATACTACTTAGGTGGCAAGCAAGCATACGTTCCACCTGATGTTAAGCAGTTACCGTAGCCTATGGACGCTTGCAATACCAAAGGTATCACTTACGTGTTGCCAACCATTACATTACATTGTTGTACACCAGGGCTTTAAGATGAAAGTATCCCTGGGATAGTAATACGTCAAAACGCATCTTTACAGCGATAACCGACATCCACGCGGGCGGAGCCACAGGCAACAGCTAGTATACAATATATGAGAGATCATCACAAAAAAAACTCTACCATGTTTTTCTAACTTTCCAAGGTCCTATCTAATTCCAAGTTTTGTTAACCCTTTACAAATAGCCTGCAGCTAATCAAACGAAAAAGGTTAGTTGTATGGTTAAACCCTTTAATGAAATCACGGGGCGATTGCGTCCGTGCAATGTGAACTTAATTGAAACTATAAATAAATAAATTAAAGTATTTTTGTTTTAGTTCAAGTGTTTTAATTTTAAATGAGGGGAGTGCACTATATGAGTGAGCAACGCACCTGGGTAAGGACCTCTGCCTTATAGAAGACCACAGCTAAGTAATATATAATTATATTTCTCTCTCTCTCTCATTAGAGCATTTTGTGTTTTTTTATGTCTAGGTGGCACATAAGCACACGACCTGCCTGATGGTAAGCAGTTCCCGTAGCCTATGGACACTTGCAACACCAGAACTTGAGTGTTGCTTAGTCAAGATTCCAGTGCATAAAACCCAAAATATGTATCAAAACGTCCCACTGCTGGGCACGGGTCTACATTTGGAGGGATAGCCTACTATACTACGCTGGCCAGACGGGTTGCTATAGGGTTTGGTTTCAAGCTTTCCCTCTCTTGCAGTGGATATTGTCTGCCTGACCAAGTTCCTTAGTCGACTCTTACGACATCCTCGGATGGAATGGAGTGGTGACATTTGTATTCTTAATCCGTCACCACACGGACATAACTAATTATAAAATGTAGCATTTTACTATGAAAGAGTTTTTGTAAAGAAAATAAAAGATATTATTTTATTGTACCTTTCACAATTTTCAGAAAATAATTTCTTATAATATCAATTAAAACAGTATCTGTCTAGAACCCTAAAAGAAATATTACGCCTATCAGGAGTAAGTTCAACTTAATCAGCTTCTGACAACCTAATTTTCTGTTCACTAAGGTAGTAAAAGATAAGTATTAATTTTGTATTCGTCTAGGTCAAAGTCTTTGTCAGGATTTCAGAACGTATTAATTCTAGTTGCCCAGATTTTAGCATATAATTTGATAAAAAAAATGAAGTTACCTTAATACTTAAATTTGGTATAATATAAATATAATATGGAAATAAAAGAGTAGTGATTACATTAAAAATATAAATCAATCTACCTAAATTAAAATATTTTATTAGGTTATACAGAAGATCAGATTAAATTCAATTTATTCTATTACGGATGGTTCTTATATATTCTTAAAAAATATAATAAAAAATAAAACTCACCTGTATAGGACACCAGCAGACGGCAAAAACAACAACTACCACCACAACCATTCTGGTCACCTTCTTTCTCCCCCTTCTGCTCTCTGCAGAGACTCTACCCCCTGGAGCACTCTTCCACAACCTCGTCAACATACACATGTACAACACACTAATCAAAGCTAACGGAATCACATAAGAGGAAAGGAAGAAAGACATCTGGAAACCCAGCTTGCTGTACCCTTGCTCCTCTAAAAACACACAGGATGAGTGATTTCTATGGAAGTACGAATATTCTCTTTCCCCATGGCATATACCCACGGGTATGGCAGTTGTTAGTATGACTACCCAAATGCAGGCTATAGCTAAAAGAGCATTTTTCTCCGTTCTGATTGACATGGACGCTATTGGGTGAACTACAGCCATGAATCTGTCAAGAGACATAAGAACAAGGGTATAGACTGAAGCATGAGCGGTGACTACAATGAAGTACTGGACTACTTTGCACCACCAGTCTCCGAAAGGCCATCGGGGCATGACGTAATCAGTAGCAGTGAAGGGGACGCAGAATATAACGAAGAGTAAGTCAGCAACAGCCAGATTAATGATTAAGAGGTTGGTGGTGGATCTCATGCCAGGATTGGCAGCAACAACTAGGACAACCAACGCATTGCCAACTAATCCAACTATTCCAATAAATCCAAAGAAGATTGGTACAACTCTAGAGACGACTTTTTCTAATAGTCCATTATCCATTTCCCCAAAATCGCTGCAGCCTGAGAGCAAAGCCTCTTCAGTGGTAAGATTGAGACATATACTCATTATTTCGTCTTCCGTGGACTCCATTTTGTTTGATTTAGATTTAGTGCTTCATGACTTGAAGGTTATCTGAAACAAGGAAAAACATATCAGGTTGGTATCATCACACCACCAGAGGGATAGTACAGTATAATAATATTAAGATGGTGACCTAACAACTAACCTATTTAATATTAAGAGATAAAATATCAATGTTATTTTGATGTAAATTACATAAGATATTTACATGAATAGTTATTAAAATTAAAGTAACCTAACCTAACCTAACAAACAATCAGATATTATATTTAAAGGTATTATACCTATAAATAAAATATCTGATTGAGATCACAGTTCTGAGGAAAGGTGCCCAAAAGACTGAATATCAATTGACTTATACAGATTTTTTTAATACTACTTGAATGGCAAACAAGCATACGGCCCGCCTGATGTTAAGCAGTTACCGTAGTCTATGCGCTTACGCTTGCAATAACAGAGGTATCACTTGCGTGTTGCCAATCCGTTTTTTTACACCAAGGTTTTAAGATGGGAGTATCCCTTTATTTCAAAACGCATCCCTAAATGAGCGCTGGAGACCTGCACTCTCACACAGGAACTCAACTACACTGCTGTGTGCAGTTATTTGGCTGTGGTCTTCTGTAAGGTGGAGGTCCTTCCCCAGTCGGGCTTGCTCACTAATATGGTGCCCTACCTCTTTTGAAATATTTCAAAGTCCGAAATTTATATAATTCTCAACACAAACATCGGTGTTCAAAGGCAGGAGTCGTCGTCAACAAAAAAAATGAAAATACAAATAATGAAACAATCAACAATATTATCTCTGTACATAAATAATGAGTTATACACTTTATACACTGATTTGTTATTCCGCGTCTGTGAAAAGGCAATTTTATTTCCGTCTTCTTTCTGTCTGTTTGATCCTTCATATCAAAAATGATCCTGTTCGTATTTTGTGTAATGTATTCTAGACATCCTTTGAGAAAGGCCTAATGAATAAATTGTTTGTATATTTCAAATACAATTTCTGTTTATTGGAGCCATAACAGTAAAACTTTATTTGTTGGAATTTTAACGGAGCTGTGGCCTGTGATTATGCTTACAATTTCAACTTTTATAATCAACTATTACTTAGATTTACATCATCTTACTCAACAACCAATATGGAAGATTTATCATCGTTAACACAAATATACTTATAACAACATTTTATGTGAGGCGCTCATAGCTAGGTGCACTCGCTGTTCGGTATACGATCAGCGGGTTAAGCTACCAAGGGCGCGGTAACCCTATAGATGGGTGACCGCATAGTGGTATTTAATCAGAGCGTCTCCGTGCTTCGGAGGGCACGTTAAAGGTCGGTCCCGACTGTTATGAGTCGTTAGATCACGACAGAGGCCTAAATATAGGCGATCTAAATAACTCTGTCACCAGGTTGGCCACCAACCAAACGATAAGAAGAACAACATTGTGTTTAGAAAATTTACATCATCATCTCAACCCATAAACGTCCCACTGCTGGGCACGGGTCTCGTCCATACATTGAGAGGGATATTAGCCTACTATACTACGCTGGCCAGACGGGTTGGTATAGGATTTTGTTTTATTTTTTCCCTTTTCTTGCAGTGGATATTGTCTGCTTGACTTAGTTCCATAGTCGACTCTTACGACACTCTCGGATGTAAATTTACATACGGCCATAGTATTAGCTAGCTTCACATGCGTCTTAGTTATAATTAAAACAAATAAACGTTCGTTTACAGTATTGTTATTATTAAAGAGCTTGTTAATTATTTGAAACCACATATTGTGTTTAAATGAAAATTAGACAACATTTTGGTTAAGTTTACTACACAGTTTGTTAAGATGAAAGGTTTCATTTGATTAAAATTTAAACATAAATCTGAGAAATCTATTCAGAATTCGCCGAAACTATAATGCTGAGGTGATTTTATTTAAAACAGTTAGAAAATATTTGCTCTTATCCTCGTAGCTAATTTGTACTGGCAGTAAAGTGGAGTTTGTGTATTATGCAGCAAGTGCAGTGTTATAATTTTTGATTTTGATAATGCGCAGAATATACTTGTTCGTCTGAAGTACAATGTAAAACTTCCTAGCAAAACTACTGTGATCTTTCACATGGATTACCATTGAAGATAACAAAGACTTGATCTTTTTAAATTCATCCAAGAAAGTGAATAAAATAGCTCCCACTATTTGACTTTTTCAGATTTTTGTTTAGATAAAAAAACTTAAATAATTCAAGAATAGTTTGGAAAGGGACAGGTACAAATTGAAGCATTCCAACTGTTCAAAATCTTTTGGGTCTTGGCCAAAACTTTAACTATGCCAATTTTGGACTGAATTGAACATTTTTTTCTTTAAAAGTACAACACTTTGATGGACGTGACTTTTAGTTTATTGAAATCAAAGTTGTCTGAGCACTGGAAGGTCTTTTTAGATTTTATGTTTACTATCTCGATCAAGATTCATATACCGAGTGTTAATCGTAAAAGTATTCGCGGGGTTATGTTGATCTGATCGGCCGGCCGATTCATGCTGAGAAACAGCGATGGCAAACTGACAGTTGTGATCGCAAACTGACAGTTGTGATCGCAAACTGACAGTTGTGATTGCTCGGTGACGGCACAATCTATTGACTAAACGTCAAAAAGGCTCGGTTTTTTCGCTTACAGAATGCCGATTTTCAATCTAACAACCAGATTTTGCTCGGTTTTTGCGGTGGCTCGGTTTTTGCTGTTATGGAATACCCCTGCGGTTCTTGACAATATTATCAAGGTTCCCTATCCATTTGCCTAAAATTTTAAGACCTAATATAACTTAGCATATTTTTGTTAGGCATAATTATATTTTCGCATAATATAATTACGCATAACAGCTTACGCATAATGTTTTAGGCATATTTTTTCAAACCATAACAATGATTAGGCATAACTTTCTAATGCATAAATATATTAAGCATAAAGTTCTATAGCATAACTTTTTTAAGCATTATATCCTAAAACATAAATTTATTTACGCATAATTACATTAAAACATATTTTTATAGGTATAACATTGAAATAATTATTAACACCTAGAATATTAGACACTATACAATACTGCTAACACGTTTATACAATATTGCTCTAATGAAATTTGTAGGCACTTGATATTGTAGGTAGAATAGAAATTATTTTTTATTTTTCTAAGAAGACGGTGGTGTCGTAAAACTATTGTGTCACTAAATGTATTATTGCAAAGTTGTAATTTTGATGATTAATTTAATTGTTTTTTTTTAGTAATTGTAATAAATAAAAGTTGATTTAATGATAATTATTTGGTTTTTATATCCTTGCCCATGAGAGCATGTTCGTTTCTGGCACTCGCCGGCCGCTGCCGCGGCACGCTCGCTTCGCTCGCTCGGCTCGTGCATAAGAGGTCACAGTTCTAACCTAACCTAACCTACGCATTTTTAAAGAAGAAAGTAACCCAATCTATATTATTCTAATTGAAATTCTATGATCTTCATAGTATGCCTAGTCAAATTATGCCAAGTAAAAAAGATGAGTATACTTCTAAACTAGTATTTTTACAAGCAATTGCTAAAAATATACACCTAAAATAAATAATTATACATAATTAAGGACCACTGTTTCAATAAATTAACTTCTATCTGAGAAATAACCGCCATATTTATTCTCATAATAGGTAGAAGTTAACTAATATATTCTTCAGATAAAAGTTATCTCGCGATTGAAAAATCGTTTAAGTTACATAATGTTATGTATAATAAATAATTTGCATAAAAATTATTTTTGTTATTTACCTATATTAATTATATGCTTAAATATTATTATGCTAATAGTCATTAGGCCTACTAACGTCATGCTAATAGTCATTAGGCCTACTAACGTTATGCGAATCTAATTTATACCAACACAAATTAGTCTTTAACATGATTGTGCCAACATAAAAGGTATGCCATAAAAAATTAGGCCGAAGTATTATTATGCCAAAACAAATTGTGCCAAAATCGTTATGCCGAAGTATATTAAGACAAAGAACATTATGAGAAAAGAAGGGATCCCTATTATCAACTGTAACACTATGCTTATAACAAAGGTTTTGAACACAATAAAGCATGTTCGAATAACAAATTTTAATGTAAGTCAAAACATTATTTATTAAATAACAACAAACACGACAATATTTTGTCTATGTAAGTTAAAACCAACATGGTTTTTGTTTCAAGGAATAACATCTAACGAACTGATCCTTAAGATACGCAATGTTACATCAGTTAACTCAAGCGTAATTTGATTAAACTCAACATAAACATTTTGTATCTTATATTTTATCCACTCAGAAATTTCTCAGACGTTCCAAGGAATGAGTTTATAATTTTGTAAACAACTTTTAATTCCTACATACGTAGACTAATTACGAATACACACACTCGAATGATATATGACGCACAACATAAGAAATTTACTCGACTAAAAACAGATATAATTATTTCGTGCGCTAAGATGAAAGAGCTAGCATTAATACTGTGAAGGTGCAGACATAAGCAGTTCTCTAATTTAGTGATATCAATATGATTGTAGCAAAATTGAAACCTACTCACGAACGACTGTTTTTTTTAATATTATTTGAATGGCAAACTATAAAAACCGCCAGATGTTAAACAGTTACCCGTAGGCTATGGACGCTTGCAATACCAGAGGTATCACTTGCGTGTTACCAACCCAATTTTTTACACGTTTATTTCTAGACGCATCCCTAACTGAGCGCTGGTTGTTTAATACATAAAGGATTTTTGGCACTGTAAACTTTAACATCATAAAGAAGAAAAACTAGTTTATTCTAACATTTTTAAAAATGTATATTCAATGAATTTTATTTCAAGATTAACTAACTAGAAGGGACACAAACTCATGACACAAATGTTAGATCAGATGCGTTTTTGCCGAAGTATCTCACGTGTACGCAAGGAAAAAATATTTTTTACCGACTTCAAAAAAGGGGAAAGTTTCTCAATTCGACCGTATATATATGCTTTTTTTAATATATAGATAATTTCGTTGTTTATCAACCGATTCTCAAAATTCTTTTTTTATTGAAAGGATCTTTTTTATACTCTAGAGGTGATCCCATTGGCATAAAGTCAGGATCTGATGATGGAATCCTAGGTAAATCGAGGGTTACCCTCAAATGTAGGTATTAACAATGGTTTTCGTATATATTTTACTTTTATTTAATAACTAAAAATAGAAAAATAAATTAAAAAAAAAACTGAAACCGATTTCAAAAACCTAAAAATAACTGAATACAAATTGAAATTGGTGCCAAGCTTAATATTAATAATAATCATTTATTTCGTGTCGCATAAACACAGAGATAAATACCTTATAGACTAGCATACATAAAAATACACAACTTGGGTTAGTATAAGAGTTAAATAACTATATTAGTAATGTTTCACTTGCACTTTAAGTCTTTGTGCGTTCGGGTGGTACTTGACGAAACGACGGAATACCACGCCCTTCGGCCAAAAGTCCTTTTCCATGACGAGGTGCAGGCAGCAAGTCGCTACTCGAACTACAAATGCCTTGAAATTGACATTACGATGCGACTCCAGCAGCTGCACTCTCGGCATGTATTTCGCCTTTTTGCGCACGTAGTCTGCTATGTCTTCCGCCTTTGTGGTGTGGTGCAGGCGAGAGATATAGACGGCTGTATTCGGCGCCGCGGCACGTATGTTTACACCGGGCTCCACAGGTGCCGTACCGCAGCAGTTCTTGGTCGTTTGTGGACGGCGCTTCCTCCTATGCACCGACACAAAACCATCCATATCGACTAGGTTCGTAGCCTTTTCTGGAACATACTTCCCGAGATGAGCAACAGGGGTGCTCGTAGTTACCGGTCGGTCAGCTGTTCGAGTAGGTCGCGCGGTAATGCGAGGAGGGACGGCGGGGACGGGGGCGGGCCTGCGCGGTGCAGTTACAGCGCTCACAGCAAACTCAGCATTCTGCGATTTCGCAAGCGGCGCGCGTATAGCGCTCGCTTCAGGTTCGTCATTTCGAGGCGACAAAACTGCTGATGCAAAACTTGCCTCGGATGTGTCGAGTCGGCAGCCTCCTCGGCGCACGTTGATGTTGTTACCGTGCGCCGGTGACTCATTTACGGCCACAGCGTTACGCAACTCATTAAGTTCCTTGCGCAATTCTGTGACTATGGTCTGGGATGTGTCCAAATTCTTGTTTACATCCGCTAAACTTGCCTTCAAAAAGACAATGTCTTTTAGAAGGCTCGTAACGTCGACGTGGTCGAAGGTGATGGGGGTAACTTATTTCTCGCCACGAACGTCGGCACGTCGTCAGGATCGGTTACCTTCAACAGCGTGATTATGTCCTGTAGACTCCTCTTTGTCCCGTCACGCTTGCGAGACACCATTTGGTCACTTTTACCAAGCAACGTAAACACTAGCAGCTTGGCAGCAGCTACATCCTCCTCGCTGAAGTTCGTTGAGCAGATTTGGATGGCGGACACCTCGTCCATGACATCTAGTTTCTGCTGCAAGAACGCCAGCAACTCGTTTGCCACAAGTTCGCCACTCATGACAAAATAATTTCGAGCGTCGGCTTATGCCGCGCTAAACAATAAAATTAATTACAGCACGTATACGTCCACCTCAGAGTGCGGCGACGTATCGTATCGATATATTAGGTGACAGGATGAACGTAGCACGGACGCTTAATCTGTATTCAGTTTTTTAGTACAGCAGCTTAACAATTCAGTAGAGCAAACATATGACGTCACAAAGAGCGCTATTGTTACTGAATCCCTGGAGTTACAACTGTCACCATCAATTGTGGTGATTCATTTTGTAATCCTTAAGGAGCTGAATGAAAAATTGGACGCGCCTTGCCAAGCATGAGAATATACTCTCTTAGGACAAATAAGTAATAGGATGACACCTAACCTTATGTTCATTTTTATCGTATATTTTTCTTAAAATATATTTATTTTCTTGTTATTCTGTGTGGTGACGGATTACGAATACAAATGTCACCACCCCATTCCATCCCGAGGGTGTCGTAGGAGTCGACTAAAGGAGTAAGTTATGGAAACAATATTCACTGCAACAGAGGGAAAACTCGAAATAAAACCCTATACCAACCCGTCTGGCCAGTGTGGTATAGTAGGCTAATAATATCCCTCCAAGTGTATGGAGGAGACCCGTGCCCAGCAGTGGGACGTTTATGGGTTGCCATGATGATATTTCTTTTTATACCTACTGTCACAGTGACAAATAGTCATATAGCCCGCCTGATGGTAAGCAGTTACCGCTGACTATGGACGCTTGCAATACTAGGAGAATTAACTTACATATTTTTAAAGAAAACGCCATATTTTGGCTGTGGTCTTCTGTAATGTAAGATTTTTTTATACTACTTGGGTGGCAAACAAGCATACGACCTGCTTGATGTTTAGCAGTTACTGTAGTCTATGGATGCTTGCAATAGTAAAGGTATCACTAGCGTATTGCTGACCCACTTTTTCATAACACAAATTTAAGATCAAGTATTCCTGGGATAGGAATACGTTCCTTTTAAAACGCTTTCCTAAATGAGCGCTGGAAACCTGTTCTCACTCACAGGAACACAATTACATCGCTGGGTGTATTTATTTGGCTGTGGTCTTCTGTGGTCTTATTCCAGTCGGGCTTGCTCGCTGTATGGTGCGGTACCTCTCTATGTAATACTTCACCAAATGCCGAAAATTAAAATTTTTCCCAATATGGGCTTGTGGTTTACTCTAAAATGTTGTTGAACAAATAAATAACCGGACGCTAAAGGCTCATGGTTCACAAAATTCTAAATTCTTGTTTGTTCACATCAAAGAGCTCAAGTGTACGTTCATGTATACAGATATACAATGGTTTAGATTATTATATTAGTTTGTTTTTTGACCCTCTCTTAAAAATAAAAGTAAGAAAATTAAAAAGAGTTTTAATTTTAAATCCTATTTCTGATTAATTTACCAACTACATTTCAGGTAATCTTCTAGTCAATGATAGCAATTATCTTTTAGTATTCAAGATAAGCCCGATCCAGTTTGTTAAACTTTACCGATTTGCCGAATGGAGAATCAATGATTTATAAGTAGATATCTACCGTTGGAAAAATACCAAGTAGGTAAATGTTTTCAGTCAAGTTACAAGGCTTGTGAATGTCTATAGTAAGGCTTTGAATGTTTGGAGTTTCTGTCGGTAAAAGCCCTTGGGATTTTTCTTACTAAGATTTGCCTATTTTATTTTATTCCTTCAATTTATAGGTTCTGTGGCGAGTCCGACTTTGTCCTTGTAACGGAGACTTACTGCCGAATTAGAGGTCGCTGATTTATTTTGTATAGATGTAAATTTCTTTGCTTTCATTGGACAAAAGATTTATAGTGAGATCAGTTCGGCATTTTTCAAAGTCAAAGTTAAACCTTTAGTTTTTACCCGTTTCATCATCATCAACAGCCTATCTCAGTCTACTGCTGGATAGGCATCTCCAAGTTCATGCCGCCTTCACCTGTTCAAAGGGACTAAATATCCAAAAATCCCTTATCAGTGCTTTAAGCGAGGTAGGGCACCATACTAGCGAGCAAGTCCGACGGGGGAAGCACCTTACAGAAATCCACAGTCAAATAACTACGAGTACACACAGCGATGTAATTGTGTTCCTATGTGTGAGTGCAGGTCTCCAGCAATCATTTAGGGATACGTTTTGAAAGAAACGTATTCCTATCCCGGAGATACTCCATCTTAAAGCCCTGGTATAAAACATAGATTGGCAACACGCAAGTGATTGATACCTCTGGTATTACAAGGGTCCATAGACTACGGTAACTGCTTAACATCAGGCGAGGCGTATGCTTGTTTGCCACCCAAGGATAAAAATAAAATTAAAAAACTGGTCTACTGATAGTTGTAGTTTCGAGGAACATGGAAAAGTCAAAACCAATCTATCTGTAAATAAATCAAAATACAAGACACATTTGGATACACATCTATGAAATGAAAAAAAGAACAACCTTTGATGAAAATTTTATTCCTCTCTGAGGCTGCAGAATATTCACGTCTGAAACAACACACAATCCTGTGGAGTCTTTACTTTTTTACTGAAATGTGTGTACAAGAATGGAGTCGGAGTTTGTTATTAAATGAGTTGTACGTAGAAAATTCACATATTTAGGTCGACCTACTTCATATATGAAATTCTATTTTCACAGTTCTACATAGTGAATATTGCGAGTATTGGATCAATTGGCAAATAACAATTTCATTTGCTTTTATTATGATTAAAAAAATCTGTAGATTGATTGTGAAAATAAACTTTCTTTATGTTTCTATGTTTGGACTGCCTATTTATGAGTAGCAATCGTAAGGTCCTGAGTTATATTCCTGAACTTTATGAAACATTCCAAAAACACTTTGCGCAAAAGTGTCATTGGATCCTTTTGTTAAAAAATCTCAGCAGCAATGAGCCTCAGAGGGCTCGTTGAGCTTTACGTCCTGCGTTTGATCTCTTTTTCGCCGTATCGGATTACCGTTCTATAATACTGTGGGAATAAAAGAAAAAAAAAACATAACCTGTGCTCAAAACACATGAACTCTATAATATGCCTGGCGCGTTATCTCCATTAAGACTTTAGTCAAAATTTCATCAAACCGCGCTCAAGTGATCTTGAAAATGCGTCTACATTTGTAAATGGCGAGGCATTTATAAACATACAATGATTCACTCGTTTAGAACAATCTCAAGCTTTAATATCCCTTCATGAACAAATATATTAATGTTTAAATAATAATGAACGATCAAACGCAACATAAAATCAACAAACATGTTCCTAATCCATTGCCTGTTAGCAGTTTAATAACTGAACATATTATATAAACAAGGTTGCCAATGGACATCGAACAACGCGATATCTACTCAACTGATGACTTTATATTGTTTATTGTTTGAAAGATTTATGGGAATTTGTTCATCAATAATATGGTAAGAATAGAGCTGAAACCACGCTGCTATGACATGATTAATGTTGATGCAACTTTGGGGCTATTTAATGATGCCTTATGTTGTGATGAGTTAGAAGGGGAGTCCAAGTCATACAACAGTGTGTGTAAGATTCATATTTATGCATTATTTATGGAAGCGCGCATAGTCAGGTGCACTTGATGTTCGGTGAACCCCATAGATAGGTGACCGCATTGTGGTGCGTCTCCGTGCTTCTGAGGGCACGTGAATAGTCGGTTTCGATTGTTAACAGTCGTTAAATCACGGCAGAGGCAAAAATATGAGCGATCTAACTCTGTCACCAGGTTGGCCACTAACCAAACGATGAATTTGAATTAAGAAGAAGAAGATATTGTTGTGATGGCTTCTCTTTTATGTCTGTCTATATAGAAACATTTTCCTATTCCAGGTATACTCCACCTTAAAGCTCTGATGTTAAAATATGGGTCGGCAACACGCAAGTGATAACTCTAGTATTACAAGCATTTATAGGCTATGGTAACTGCTTAACTTCAGGCGGGCCTTAAGCATGTTTGCCACCCAAATAGTATAAAATAAAAAAACAGGAGCCACCTCACGCATCACCTTGATCAGGCAAGACATGATATAAGTGAACAATTTCGCCTGGGCAAGAACCTTTTTTAAAGAAGATCAAACCCAAATAACTACACAGAGTAGTGTGTTATATACTTCGGGATATGTTTAAAAAATAAACATGTTCCTATCCCAGATACCCATCACAAAATTCAGGTATAAATAAGTAACATAAATATGTATTTTGAAAAAATAACAGGATATTATATTGTGTAAAGAGGATCTCTGTGTCTATTTGTTTTGTATATATAAATAGCCAAGTCCCGAAATTTCAAACAGATATAATAATATATATCTAATATTTACCTATCTTTGTTTTATTTGTCCTGTATAACTTATAAAGGATGAATGAAAACAATGATTTCTGAAGAAAAAAACATATAGAAAGTGTCTGTTTTGGGCTAAGTATATTTAATATTTGAAGATGAAAAACTGCATTTAGAGAGTTTTGAAAATCAATTGCCTAAACTGCAAATCAAACTGAAATAAGTTAAAAAATATCCTTCAATCTATACAAGTAACGGATTTATCAATGCAGAGCCTTAATCACTGAGGATACAAATTTAAAATATTCCACAAAAGTTCTTTCAAAGACGTAAGTAAGCACTAGAAACGAATTTTTGAAAATTCAATACCTAAACTGGTAAAAATTGTTTTATCCCGGCGAAATCGGGACGAGGTCGTAGTAAAAATTACGGTATAGTAAAAAAAAACTCTCCCTACGTAGAGTATCGAACATGTATTGCCTCGAAGAACTTTACTTTATGTTACCAAGATAGTACGCCTTCTGTTTGTAGTGCGGAGGGTCAATACAATTATGCAAATTGTGGAACTGCTCTCTGTTCTCGGTCTCCTTCGACAACGTTTCTCGCTAAAATACAGTTTGTAAGATAAATCGAAATCGCCTGTTTTTATAAATGCCGCCATTTTTTAAATTTTAAAATGTATTTTTCGATGATGGGGCTGCTTTATAAAGCGGCCAAACAATGATCTAAACAACTTCAAGTTACATAATATAAAAAAACATTTTGCAGATGTAAACGGATTTACTTGTATTACTATAATAATTAAAGTATTATGAACCAACTCAAACACTTACTTTTCACATTTTTGGAAAGATTAGGTAGGTATAATTTTTAGACACGCTTCCTCATGATAGCGTCTTACGCCTTCGATATAAGCAATAATAAACTATGCTCATATACTAGAAAAGTCCTTACTAATATTATAAATGTGAAAGTTTGTGAGAATGGATGGATGGATGTTTGTTACTCTTTCACTTAAAAAATACTAAACGGATCTGGATGAAATTTGGCACAGAGATAGATTATGGTCTGGAATAACACATAGGCTACTTTTTGCAGCGATAACCGACATCCACACGGGCGGAGCCGCGGGCAACATCTCATACTTTTAAAAATAAATATAACGCATCAATAAATTTGAGTAGATATGCAAAAACTATTAATCAAAGTAAAGGACTACTCAAAATAATCGACATTGTCGAGTATACTCCTTCGCCCACCGATAGAAAAAGATAAAATCGTACAAAATTCCAAAGCACTGACATAGCTTGCACTTTACTGAAATTGCATTTTTTCACGTAAAACGGTCGACATGCCGGAAAAATCCGTTCAAATATGATCGTCTTTTGCGGCAAGTGAACAGAATTTGCTGATACTTCTACTTTCATTTGCGGAAATTCTCTTGATTGAAAATTGTTATAAAGGTGAAACGATTACTTCTTTGCTTGTGCTCACCATACAAAACTATATCTACGAAAAGTGATCTTTATAATAGCACTGGTGTCGTGCATTCATCTGAGATTTTCAGTCGCTAGCCGTAGGAAAATTTTGCTGACATCATCGTTAAGTTTATTCATAATTTATGACCTTCATAAGTGTTACTTTGTAACCTATATGAATAAATGAATTTTAAGTTTGAGGTAGTAGATGTAAAATGTTGCAGAAACAGTTACAAAAATGTCAAATGTTTATTTTTATACTTCTATGAAGACAACCATAATTTAAACTTGAATTTATATATTGCTATTATTTGTAATAATAAGTAGGTTTAGACTATATTTAATCATTGATTATTTTGGGTTTAGTCTTAGATTATAATGCATACTAGATACGCAGTCCTCTATTAAAAAAATGGCACCGTTTTGAAGGGGTGAGAATTGAACATACCGCGAGTGATCGCGCGCGTATAAAGAACAGTTTTACGCACACAGTGATTCGGCAAAAACATGGCGCAAACGGTACTTTAGTTAACTAAAGAGCCGTTTACGCTGATTCCGCTCTAAAATGGACCCACGGGATGAGATGACTAATTTATTAATATTTTTTTTTATACTACTTGGGTGGCAAACAAGCATACGGCCCGCCTGATGTTAAGCAGTTACCGCCTATGGACCTATGGACGCTTGCAATACCAACAACCCATTTTTTTACACCAGGGTTTTCAGATGGGAGTATTCCTGAGATAGGAATACGTTTCTTTCAAATGACATCCCTAAATGAGCTCTGGAGACCTGTACTCACACACAGGAACACAACTACAACGCTTTGTGTAGGTATTTGGCTGTGGTCTTCCGTAAAGTGGAGGTCCTTCCCCAGTCGGCCTTGCTCGTTTAAATGGTTCCACCTCTCTTAAAAATTTATTTGAATTTAAATCAAAATAACGTATAATATTTCTTGTATAAATCTAATAATGTGTTAGGGATGTCATTTATCTAGTCAACGCTGAAACGTTCAAGGTTCCTTTACCGAGTCTATTTATTTATTATTTATTATACACTTTATTGTACACCATTTACAATAATTTTACAAAAACTTTTTATAAAGAAGTCTGTACAATGGGCGGCCTTATCGCTAACAGCGATTTCTACCAGGCAACCTTTGGATGGATATGTGAGTAGGATTTAGCGGTAGTTGATGGCGTACTCAATATTTATAAATATTAATTTCTATATATAAAGTAAAAATTATATATATAAAATACATATAAATACATATTTATTACATACATATAATACATAATATTATGGGTGCGGTCTATTTGGTAGAAACTTGATACTCCGAAACCTATTTGGGATAACTGACTTCGCAGAAACTTCTTTAGTCGATCATTTATTAGGCATAAAAAATATTTGACATAAATATTTTTAGGCATAATGTGCTTATGACCGAATTTAGAATGGCATACATTTAAGATAGTAGAATTTTTATTGTCATAATTACCTTTGGCATAGTTAAAATTTTGTATAATTTCATTTAGCATAACGTTCATTTAGAGTACAGATTATTTGGCATAATTTGACTAGGCATACTATTTATATAATATAGATTGGGTTACTTTCTTCTTTAAAAATGCGTAGGTTAGGTTAGGTTAGAACTGTGACCTCTTATGAAACGAACATGCTCTCATGGGCAAGGATATAAAAACCAAATAATTATCATTAAATCAACTTTTATTTATTACAATTACTAAAAAAGTATTGATTAAATATTGATTGATTGAATAATGCTTACAGCAAGAATCATATGCTGTAAGCATTATGCGAAATGATGGTTCTACTTTTAAATAGATAAGGATAAGAAATATATGCCAAAAGATGAATATGGTTTTGAACTTTCTGCGATGTGATGATTATACATTGTGATTATTATGGATACCAAAATTATGCGTACAGATGATTCTGACTTACAAAATTATGGGTTTCAATGTATGCTAAATGAGTTTATGCCAAACGATATTCTGCGAAAAGAGTTTATGCTAATAGTTGTTATGCAATATAAAATTATTACTTCAAAAGTTCTACTATAATAGGTGTACCCTAATATTATACACGATGTATACTATGTTTCTTCTTACACCATGATATAAGACATTAAGAAGATTAATATGGCAATTATGTCACTGAACACTCGCTTATAGTGTTGACTTCCTCAAATGAAATGCTAACAGATTTATTAATGACAAGTTTCCAGTACCTGTGTTTCTATCTATATATCTGCGTAGGCTAAACTGAATAAATCAAATGAATAAAAATAGTGATGTTATTGTCAAGCCAATTTAATAAATTATGTTAGGTACTTCACAATTTGAATTGAATTTCATGGTGGTTCAAGGAAAACATCGTGAGGAAACCTTTCTAAGAAAGGTTTCCTCACGATGTTTTCTTTGAACCAAAATAAATTCTAAAGACATGTCTGATTCACCAACCCGCATTAGGCCAGAGTGTGTGAACTAAGTCCTAAAACCTCTTTCTCTATCTTTTGATAGAGGAGAGGAGATTCTAGGGATTGCTACTACTTCACAATTTGCATTATACCGTAAAAACAGCATCAAAATTTGGTTTTTGTTTATGTCCAGGTGTGCTGTGGTTCACTCCACCTGCCCGGTCGCTCTGGACTCTATTATAAGGACTCAGCGAGCGTCGCCGTGCAGCCTTCTTTCCGACCTGTACAAGTTAAGTTTACTGTACAAGTTAAGTTTTCCTATCAAAAGTCCTCAACGATCCTTATGCCACACACCTGAGTATTCTATTTCTATTTTAATAACGTAAAATAAAAATATTAAAATTTACATGCCTATAGTTTCTTATCTACGTTACAGAGGTTTTTGTATTAATTTTCTAAGTATTATTTTACCACTATTTTCATCCATTTTAGAGTTGGTTTCGCCCGCCATTTGTTAACGGGCCAAACGAGCAAGTCACAATATTTATAATATTTGATTGGGCGTTTCGCCCGATAGAAGTTTTATTACTTTTAATGTACAGACAGCATCAAAATCAACGTGTAACAAAAACAAATTGTATTGATTCATAGGTTATAATAATGATAGTAAATACAATCAACTCCCATGTCATAAATAATAAAATACATTAAACATTACAACACTTACTTGGGAATTGCTTATATCCCACTTAAAACATGGTTATGACAATAATCATCTACCAAAAATTTAATATAACATTAATATTATTGAAAAGAGTTCAAGTTATCTCTTAAGAGAGGGAAAACTCGAAACAAAACCCTATACCAACCCGTCTGGCCAGCGTGGTAAAGTAGGCTAATATCCCTCCAAATGTTTGGAGGAGACCCGTGCCCAGCAGTGGGACGTTTATGGGTTGAGATGATGATGATGATTATTGATATCACAAAATATGGCACTTAACGCACAGGTGTTAACAATAAAAAAATCTAAAAATATCAAATCTTAAAGTTACAAGCATATTATTACAATAACGAATAGAAGTACCAATCTGTAGGTAGTTACTTTATGTTTAATATTATGTGTGTAGATTTCTCCTTTGGGTTTCACCAAATCAAAATATATGGCAAAAACTGCTAATAATATGAATATTAAAAGTATCTAATTCTTGCAAACTTATTGGTACTATTTATTCACCAAATATTAATCAAGTTTGACAATACTTTTTTCGCAGTAGTTAGATGACGTTATAAAATATGCTCATTACCTATTCGTTGAAATATGTGACAGAATATTAATAATAATATTCGTTATATTATAATAGTAATAAGAACTCTTTTTATGAGCCATCCATTCATAATATTAAATTCAAAGTGCCAATAAAATGTACATAAACGAGCGTTAAAACGATATAAATTTGTGGAAGATTTTTGACTGAATTAAAAATTTTATTTCATGCAATTTTAATCTATACATACGATTATCTATTTTTTTATAGTGCCAACTGATTCATCGATGTAAATCCAGTAAACTAGCAGTAGATACATCGGCTGACATTATCTTTATGGCTAACCTGCTACATTTATTATCTATGACCTTCATAAATGTTACGTAGTAACCTAAATGAACTTTGAGTTAGAGTTTACTTGAATATTTAAAAGACCAATTAATTTAATGAGAGTAAAGTTTACCATCTGTTGAGTTTAGCTAAAGTAACTTCGTACATAAGTTGGTACTATATACGAATTTCCTCGCAAGTTCCTTAATAGTTAATTAAATATGAGAACATCTTTCGTGGGCTTCTTGTCCCAATTATATGTCTTTGGTTACGCTCATCTTTGTGTAATTAGATGCTTTTAACTGTCTACCAGTTTATGATCTACCTTTAGTGTGACATTTTTAGCTTTTTAATATAATTCATTTCGTTTATATCCTACTAATATTATAAACGCGAAAGTTTGTAAGTATGAAAGGATGTATGTTTGTTACTCTTTCACGTAAAAACTACTGAACGGATATATGAGAGATAGAATATGGGCTAGAATAACACATAGACATAGACATTTTTACAGCGATAAACGATATCCACGCAAGCGGAGCCGCGGGCAACAGCTAGAGTTATACTAAAATTAAAATAAATGTTGATCAAAACAGGAACTCAAATTCGAGGAAAGTAATATTAATAGCATACATTTTCATTTCAAGCAAATGTAATATGTTTGTTAACTACAAACGAAATTATATTCTGCTGTTGATGTAGAAAAAATTAAGCATTATTATAAAGCTAATTGGCAATAACAGACTTAAAACACATGAAACAATGATACAGGGCAACGTGATAAAGCTTTATTTTTCCACACAGGAATTTTGCAGCCTCTAGATTCGCTAACTGAACAGATAGGTATAGAATATGAATCATCAAATATTTTGTAGTCTTCAGATACTAATCTAAAAATTCCAATAAACGATTCGAGATTTCCAAATACCAAAACTAAAGAAGACGAATTGATATTCAACATAGTGCGGTAGGTAAACGAAGTAATAAATCTATCTAAATACGTATAGATGTAGACTTTTATATTATTAGCACAGTAGACGATTTATGAATTACACAACATCAACTAAAATAGTAATGACGAAATAAATAGTTTCGGCTGTAAGAACGGAGTGTTTATTAATCTGCCGAAATAGATTGAAGTTTGTATATGTAGAGAAAACTTTTAATGGAGAAATATCTGCTCAAATTATAAATGAAAGATTGTCGGACTTTCGAAGAAGGTATCAATAGATTTTTGTGAGATTCGATCTTGAGATTGTCTGAATAAATTGCACGTGGAGTTCAGTGAATGATGTGTGGTTCTCGTAACCAACACTTGGTGGAGTATTGTGGGTTTGACGCCACTCCAACACGTGGCAAAACTTTGTCAAATCTGTAAATGTTTATGCAGAGTTTTCGAATTTAATTTATAATTTGTACTTCGGTAACTCAAATCAAGAGACTTCAACAATAGCTCTCTTATTACACAAAGTTCTGCGATAACTCAAAAGGATTCAAAACTAAACAGCAAATGACGAGCAACAAATTTATACGTTAAAAGAAACGAAGCATAAGGTATCATATGAAGATGGAGCAAATGTGATTATGGAAGATGGAATACATCAAGAAGATCAAAAATGAACAGACGCGTTATTAGCATCGGTTACCAGAAGTGGTTATTTCATACATAATGTATGATTATGATCTTGATGCGAGAATTACTCAAATATATCTACTATATATTTATGTAGGGTGAATATTGGGACGTTAATTACCAAGGTCAGTTGACTTCTATTCGGACTCGGGTTTACGGAAAACATGTTTAGGTTGGGTTTCACAGATGGTACGGATCTGATCTGTCTAGTCTATGCAATGTTACCCAAACAATGTCTCACTACACATTGTGTCATGCAGTAGGACTTTAGAAAGACTTAATGACTGTGTCTGACAATGCAGTAAATGTGGCTGTTTTGACCGCAATAATATTTTTTAACGATGTGTTTGCCGTCGAAACGCTTAGAAGAAGATTAGTTCATATTGAGGGTTTGGACATAACAAGTTTTTTACACTACTTGGGTGGCAAACTTTACCATAGCCTATGGATGCTTGCAATATCAGAGGTATTACTTGCCTGTTGCTGACCCATTTTTTACACCCGGCAATAGAAATAGATGCGGTTTTAAAGAAACTGATGAGCGCTAGAGACCTGTATTAACACACAGGAACACAATACACCGCTGTGTGTAGTTATTTGGCTGTGGTTTTATGGGAGACCTGTATTTAAGGGGGAGGTCCTTCCCCAGTCTAGCTTGTCCACTAGTGTGGTGCCCTCTATTTAAATTCCTATTTTTGCTCCTGACTTTATAAGCGTAGGGGTTACAGTAGCTGCTTACCATTCGGCGGCCTACGGGGTCGTGATATTCAGTGTTTCTCTTTTCTAAGTCATGTATGCCTGAGAGGTAAAAATATAAAATTAACTTATCAGATTAATAAAGAATATTCACGTTCTCAGTAGAAAACCATATCTATATAATTAATCAAAATAAGGGATTTGATTCCGATAAATCTTGCTCATAGTCGAAAATAATCCATCATTATATCTAGTATCATAGTGTAATTGGTCAGTCTCAGTCGAAGAAATCTTTAGGAAGCAAAATATATCTTGTAAGATTTATTTTGCTTCCTAAAGATTTGTTTTCTTATTACTTTGGTACATATTATTATTAGATAATTTTAGGAAATAGAGGACAAGAGTGAATGTAACTGGCATACATTGTAAATGATGATTGCGACGCCATGTGCTTTCCACCAACGTTTCCAATCATGGGTGATTGCACATTTTTTTTTAATTTAAAAAAGACAACTCCCGCACTAGAGAAAGAAATGAAGTAATTTAGATATATGTAGATAAGTTTTTTTGTTTGGACAATACGGGAACTGGAAAAAAAGAAAATAGACGCTCTAGAAATGTGGTGCTGGAGAAGAATGCTTGGAGTAAAATGGACGGAATTTCGCACGAACGCTTCCATACTTCAAGAACTCTGCATTGAACAGCGTCTATCAACATTAGTACAGTCCCGTATCCTCAAGTTCTTCGGCCATGTCTCAAGGAGAAGCAACAACTCTATAGAGCGTCTTGTTGTGCAGGGTCAAGTTAACGGGAGTAGACCACGCGGAAGAGCACCAATGCGGTGGACAGATCTCATTAGGTCGTCGATAGGGATTCCTGTTCATGAGTGCACCAGACTGTCCACCCACAGGAATAATTGGCGAGGCATCGTAAGGCGAGCTACATCAGCCTCTTCCACATTAAACAATCATCGTGACCACGACCGCTCTGCCAAGAGCGAAACGAATTAGAAGAAGAAGATAAGTTTTAGTTTTATTAGTGGCATATAATTTTGTATACTTTTGGGTAAAGTCAAACTCATTAATTCATTTAGATCAAATACATGATACTTATCACGCCAATTCGCGCTGACTATGGTAGGGCCTCTAGAAGAATTGGCAAGAAACTCTCACGAATCACTCTTTTTAATCGCCAGAATATAAAATTTACAATTTGGTATAAGTTACAATATTAGTGGTAACGAAAAGGATTGGAAACCAATATACTATACATAATGAAATTTAGATAAATGAAGAAACAATATAATGACTTAAAAAAGAATTAATTTAGTATGGTAATGAGGCACCGTTTCTTTTTGTAAAAATAAGATAGAACCGTGTCGAGATCACATTGCAATCGTAGTAAAATCTAAAAACTGTATCTTCTATTCTAAAATGTAGCGAACTAGTTTAAGTACATAACATCAATTGTAAAGGATACCTACCATATTTCTATTGCCTACAGTATTTAATATTCCGTCAACAAAAGTGAACTAATTACATACTAAATACTTCGTTGTTCGAACAAGGTACAATAAATTGTATAGTCATTTTAATAATGAACAAGGGAAATTAACTGACGGAAAAAACCTTTGTTTAGCATCAGGAAGGATGACAACAACAATATATAACGGAGGCTCTCGTTTAATAAATTGACGGTTCAATGCAGCTAAGTTTATTATAAGCAAAGTTATGCCTTAATTCGCAAAATATATCGTCTGAAGTAATGTTACAAAGTGGTAAGATTTTTTTTATCACGCAGGTTGCGTGAAATATTACTTGTGTATTCAAAATGTTGATAGTTTTTATTATTATTTAGCGTGGTAATTTGGAACATTTTTCCCGATTTTGTAACATATATAACTACTGCTCCGCTCCTATTGATCGTAGCATGATGTATAGCCTATAGCCTTCCTGGATAAATGCACTATTCAACAAAAAAATATTTTTTCTAATCGAATCAGTACTTTCTGAGATTAGCGCGTTCAACTAAACAAAAAAACTCTTCAGCTTTATAATAATTATTACTAGGGGTCGCTCGCGACTTCGTCCGCGTGGTAATTTGGAATATTTTCCCCGATTTTGGAACATATCTGACTACTGCTCCGCTCCTATTGATCATAGCGTGATGTAATATAGCCTATAGCCTTCCTGGATAAATGCACTATTCAACAAAAAAAAAATCTAATCGAACCAGTACTTTCTGAGATTAGCGCGTTCAACTAACCAAACAAAATCTTCAGCTTTATAATATTATAGTATAGATGTATCGAAATTCCATAAGTTTAACAACACGTGAGTTACGTGTGGAAGCGTAAGTGATCAATCATAAGTTCCTGAAACTGCTTGTCACGAGAAAAAATGCTTGTTTATTTTGCACAAAAATATACACATACTAGCTGACCCAGCAAACGTTGTTTTGCTACTAAAATAGTAATATCGCTATTAAAAAATGGAGGTTGATTGTAGAGGGATGAAAATTTGGGGTTATATGTATTTTTATTTATGTATTATATATTTTGCTGGATCACAAAAAAAATGTCTAAAAAATTAAATAAAAAATTTAGGGGTGGACCACCCTTAACATTTAGGGGGATGAAAAATAAATCTTGTCTGATTCTCCACCCTAGCCGATATGCACGCTAAAATTCACGAAAATCGGTTTCGGAGGAGTTCAATAACGTACACTGTGACACGAGAATTTTATATATTAGAATACTTCATTTATAAACACACCAACTTTAAAGCTTACGAAAGTTTAATCAAAATATTTTTATCACAGACTTAATATCTTGTTCAATTTGTTCTTTGTTGTATAAACGGAGTTTATTAGTCCTAACACCTTCAAATCTAATACCTACGAAGTGTTAATAAGATCCACACTGAATTGCTCTCATTCCTGAGGTCGGAATGCACGAGTTTTATCTTGAAAGCAACTAAAATGAGGATTTTTTTTAAAGACAACTCCCGCACTAGGGAACAAGCTCTGTGTCGCGGGGGACTTTACAAACATACAATTACACCCAGACTCAGAACAACTTTGTGGAGCCACCCACAAAGTTTTGTGCTATGTGGGAATGGAACCCACTGGACCACCAAGACAGTCATATATATAGACTAGGGGTCGCCCGCGAATTCGTCCGCATTATAATTTGGAATATTTTCCCCGATTTTGCAACATATTTCACTACTGCTTCGTTCCTATTGATCATAGCGTGATGTTATATAGCCTATAGCCCTCATGGATAAAAGCACTATTCAACAATTTTGTCCTGTGTGGGAATCGAACCCACAACCTCGTGCACAGCAGGCGCATACTGCGACCACTGGACCACCGAGGCAGTTTTTGTTTAAATCTAAAGTAAGTATTACAAATGTTAGGAAAAGTGTAATTACGGCAGAGTAATATAAAATTAATAGTAATATTATTAACACTGCAAGAACCATTTCTTGCAGTGTTAAAATTCTAACAAAACCCTATACCAACCCGTCTGCCCAGCGTGGTAGGCTAATATGCCTCCAAATGTATGAAGGAGACCCGTCTACAGCAGTGGGACGTTTATGGGTTGAGTTGATTAGAGGCCTTTTTTTGGTATAGTATTTGCAGTAGCTTTAAATGCAAATGCAAATCTCGTAGCTAGGTTCTGGGCCGACACAATTAAGATTGCCATCGACACGCTAAGAAGAAGTAGCTGATAATATCGACAAAATATGGTTTAAAATAATATTTTAATGTTTGCCGTCGCTGTAATGGGGAAAAAAGTATAATTATATGATAACATAACGTATTACATCGCATTAAGATTTAATATTTTATTATAAAGAATTAGAAACCGGTGTTTATGTACACAAACATCGTGGTAAGATCAATTTATAAGTCAAAGCTCTCAAGATCTTCTAATTTCAATATAAAAATTAAGACGTTCAAAAATATATTCCGAAATCTTTACTGAATTATGCTTTAATAGCGGTGGTGGCCGAGTGGGAAAGTAACCGACATGCACGCAAGAGGTGCGAGTTCAGTAAATTTTACTTTGTGGAGTTTATATGTACTAATCAAATAATTCGCCATCTGCCAACGGTGAAGGAAAACATCGTGAGGAAACCCGCATGTCTTAGAAGTAATTCTAAAGACATGTCTGATTCATTAACCTGCATTAGGCCAGCGTGTGTGAATTAAGGCCTAAACCCTCTCTCTCTCTCTTGATAGAGGAGATGAGACCCGTGCCTAGCAGTGGGACATATATGGGTTTCTATTATTATATATTACTGAGTTAAATAAAACTGAATGTTTCGTGATCATTAACTCTGAGTAAAAAATAAATTGTGATTTGAATAACAAAAAACTATTGAATTATGAAAACTAATTCCATATTCACTAGTACTTAAATTATATATTGAAGAAAAATAAAAATTATAAACTTTGGCAAATTTAGGCATCACAAATATATTTTGGAGGCTTTAATTTTGATTTCACTCTCATACATCTAAATTCACGTAAGAAGTTTTTATTTTTTATACTACTTAGGTGGCAAACAAGCATAAGGCCCGCCCGATATTAAGCAGTTACCGTAGCCTATGAACGCCCGCAATATCAGAGTATCACTTGCGTGTTGCCAACCCATTTTTATTTTACCAGGGCTTTAACATGGAGTATCCTTGGGATAGGAAGACGTTTCTGTCAAAACGCATCCCTAAATGAGCGCTGGAGACCTGTACTTACACACAGGAACACAATTACACCGCTGTGTGTAGTAATTTGGCTGTGGTCCTCCGTAAGGTCCTTCCCCAGTCAGGCTTGCTAGCTAAAAATCTTTGAAAAAACCTGAATTTTCATTAAAAACAGCTTTGTTTCTTGACGAATAGAGATTAAACTAGTTTGTATTTTAAAGATTTTTGTCACTACAAATTCAGTTTTCTCAACATAGAAATAAGTTTCAAATTAGTTTGATGTGACGAAACGTAGTGGCTAACATTATTAACGAATTTTAAACTTTATATTGAAAGAGGAAAGAACAAATTTTCTACTGAAGAATACAGAAAGTTTTTTAGGGAATGTTAAGAGTTAATTGAGTTTGGGATTGTGTTTGAGGAAGGGCAAGGAAGGGTTCTTAAAGTTTTTACAAATGGCTAAATATATCTGTTGATATAAAAATGTTGGCAACCACTAACTAGGTAAAACGTGCTAGTAATTAAGCAGTGGAGAGGTATTACGTTTCTATCTTCAAGCCATTAGGATCCCGACCCTCTAATGGATTTGCTTGCACAAGTACACTCGGGGATTTACGTCAAATGATTTCTTCATTTAAGGATAAGGACTCTTAGAAACGAAGACAATGACTACTTGACATTTATGCAACTATTTAAAATATTTACTGAAGATAGATAATAATCGCTTCATCGTCGAAGAAAGGTCAATGATATTTTGTAAATTTTTTTTTTTTTTTTGTAGAAGGGAAATGCTTTAAGCATACCGCCCAGCCCGGGGGGAGCGAGGCAGTTATGTCGGACTCTCCGGCCTAAAGGTGGTATGCGGCCGGAATACCGCCTAAAACCCCCCTGTGCACCTACACTCGCCTTCACGGGTGGACCACCGGAACTTGATATGACCTTGACTTGATCAGTGGTCCACCCAGCGACTGCCCGCACTACGCGGGCTCCATACCCAGTGACAGCGTCCGGGCGCACTGGAGACGCTGTCCCTTCGCGGAAGGATGCGGGTGAGGCTCTACTGCCCCAGCCCCCCCACAACCTTACTATGGCGGCATCAGGCGCTCATGTGCGCGCCGGCGCCGCCCAGTTCGCCGGTGACGGATGGGATCAGCGAGGAGACTTTCCTCCCTGATCCCCTCCGCCACCTCCTTCTGCGAGATGATGTCCTCGCAGAAGGATGCGACCGCCATCAACTCCCTGTCACTGCCGACCATAGACCGTGCCACGGCTGGCAGCGACAGGTCTGCACCGATGACTGCGACGAGGTCCCGACGCTGCACCGCCCAAGCCGGACACGACTCAAGCGTATGCTGCGCCGTGTCGTCGCCGCAGTCGCAGTGGTGGCAGACGGGACTCGGTTCCCTCCTAGCGACCTTGTGCAGGTAATGCCCGAAGCAACCGTGCCCGGACAGAACCTGCACCAGTTGGAAGGAAAGGGTCCCATACTGCCGCCCCACCCACTCCGACAGGATCGGCTGGAGCGCCTCCACGGTCCTGACACCGGCCCGTGGAGCCTCCAGCCGACCTGACCACCGGACCATGATGGCCCTGCGGGCGGTCTCGCGCCACTCGCGGATGTGTTCAGGCTGAGGGGACCGCCGCTCTGTCCGAACTGCTGCCGCCCGCCGATACACTTCGGCGAGCACCTCCGCCTCCAAGTCCCACGGGGGGGTTCCGGCCAATGCGCACGCTGCGTCCGTGGACGCAGTGCGGTAGCCGCGTATGGCTCTGACTGCCATTGCACGCTGCGGCCTCGCCAGCAGCTGCCTTCTCTGGGCGGTCAGAGACCCCGCCCTCACCGGTGCGCCGTACAGCGCCATCGACCAGACTACCCCCGTGTATAGCCGACGACAGGTGAGGCTAGGCCCATCCAAGTTCGGCAAAAGCCGTCCCAAGGCGGACGCAGCCCCCTCCAGCTTCGGCGAGAGACGACGGAAGTGCTCGTCAAAGAGCCAACGCCCATCCAATACCAGGCCCAGATACTTCATCTGGGCCTGGACCCGCACGAGACTCGAGCCGACGGAAATCGAAGCGCCAGCAGGTGGACCGCGACGAGGCCCATGGAATAAAAGGGCCTCCGACTTTTCAAGGGCCACCCTAAGCCCTAGCGCCTCGATCCGCCCGACCACCTGAGAGACCCCTGTGGTGGCCAGGCGCGCCGCATCCTCAAACTTGTGACCCCGGGCTGTGACTAACGTGTCATCTGCGTAACAGAATACGCCCAACCCGGGGGGAAGAACACCGCGCAGGACCCAATCGTAGCCGATGTTCCACAGGAGAGGGCCAAGGACGGACCCCTGCGGAACACCACCCGAAATGGCCCTGCGCCCGACGCCGCCTTCTCGGTCCTCGTACAGGACACACCTCCTCTCTAGGTAGTCTGCCACTAGCAGCCTCAGATATTCGGGCACTCCATGGAACCGGAGCGCCTCCCTGATGCTGCCGAATGGCAGACTGTTAAAGGCGTTGGCGATGTCCAAGGACACCGCCAACAGCACCTCGCCGTTGAGTACGGCTTATTCGGTCGCAGCCCTAAGCGCCATAATGGCGTCGACCGTCGAACGCCCAGCACGAAAGCCATACTGGGCGTCCGACAGGTCGGGACCGACCTCGTTTAGGTGCCGGACGATGCGGGTAGTGAGAATCCTCTCTAACTTCCCCACCTCATGATATTTTGTACCTATACTAACTCATTCACGGGCATGTGGAATCCAGCTATACCCTAGAAAATGTTTCTTGTACTATCCCGCGTGTAGGTAGCCGTTTACTTAATAGGAAAACCTTTCAATCATCACACTGCAGAACAAACATTGGTCAACATTGCCCTATATCTCGTATGATATCTTCATGTAATGCAATTCGTAATGACGTGGATATATTCCACGGTTCTATCGCCTCCGTCAAAAAAGACTTGAAAAATATATTTTTATAACACTACTATATTTATGTATATTTTTTTTTTTTTTTGTTCAGTTATTGTTAACAAATAGATAGTGAACAATTTGTTAAATGCATGTTGTGTTTGCATATTGTAGGGTACAATTTAGTTTCAAAGTTATTTTACGTTTAAATTACCATGTATCAAATTCATTAATTGTACTCAGTTTTGCAGACCAAATAAAATAAAATAAAAAATGAAAATTGATGACGCATAACTATAGTATACTACATTCATACAAGTGGCAAGGGTCGTAACTCAGTTTTTACCTGGAGATCGGCGTTGTTGCCGAAATAGAATAAGAAATAATAAAAGCCAATTTATTCAAGACGTGTTCTAAATATATTATAACTACTAGCTGTTGCCCGCGGCTCCGCCCGCGTGGATGTCGGTTATCGCTGCAAAAGTAGCCTATGCTTTATTCCAGACCATAATCTATCTTTGTGCCAAATTTGATCCAGATCCGTTCAGTAGTTTTTACGTAAAAGAGTAACAAACATCCATCCACCCATCCATTCTCACAAACTTTCACATTTATAATATTACTAAGGATGATAGACTGGATAGAGAGAGTGATAGTAACACGAGTGAAGAAAGCTACATATGAAAACTTTTCCCTCAGTGTGTTAAACTATTTGATTATTTATATCTATGCAACTACTGAGAGTGTGCTAGATTGACTGGTAGATAGAAGCCTTTGGCATTAAGTCCGCATTTATACATTAGTTTATTCAAATAAAATAACCAGATATAAATGATGTAGCTAATAAAAATACAAATAACTTGTATGTGCCGGCTTTGCACGGGTGGACATATATTTAGTTTTCGTATGGATCCTGTAATGTCTTTTCAATAAAATAAAGCCTATGTTACCCGCTGTTAATGTAGCTTTCTATTAGTGAAAAAATGTTTAAAATCGGTCCAGTAGTTTTGGGTTTATTCATTATATACAAAAATACAAATCTTTACTCTTTATAATATTAGTGTAGTTAATTTAATTTAAAATCAAATGGGTAAGCAAGACGCAAGTTTTACCTCTGGTATTACAAGCGTTTATAACGGTAATTTAACATCAGGCGGGCCTTATGCTTGAATGCCACCTAAGTTGGCCTGAGTTTCTTGCTAGTTCTTCTCAAGGATCCACGTCAGCGAACTAGCCGTAGGATTTTTTTTCTGACATCATCTTTTTGGCTTATTCATAATTCTGCCGTCCTATAACTAGAAAGCCGTTAAGCCCAAAAAGTAGTTTTGGAGAAAACAGCAAAAAAGGCGGCAACCGTTATTTCTTAAAAAGTACAATACTTAGCTTGACGGGTGTTAGGCAGATTATTGAATATTATTTCCGTGGATCATTTTAAGGTTTTAGTTATTAAAAAACACTACACCTCGTTAAAAAAAACGTTCTTTTTCGATTTAGTTAAGCATTTTAGATAATTTTTGGCTCTAAATCCTGTACTAAAAGGTCGCTAACGTTACCGTAACGGCTTTTTAGTGAAGTAATTTTAATAAATTTATAGGATTCTAAATCTTAGTTAAATTTATTATGCAATCCTTAACTAGAAAGTCGCTAAGTCGTCTAACGGCTTTATTGTCGAAACTTTTCATCAATCTGAAACTTAATATATTTTCTAATAAGCGGCTTAGACTCTTTCAAGCTAAGTAGCGTTTATAGAATATGAAACTGAATACAAGATTACTCTAATAATACTTAACTAAAAGGCGGCAATACTTACTTCGCTTGAGTTTAACTTCCTTTTTGCAAGCATTTGACAGGATTATGTGAGAAATAATAATTTTTTAAAGTATTAAATCAAAGTTTAATAAAAAAATTTAAAACAATTAAAAATGCCTCCTTTTAAAATTCCAGACAAAAACGAAAATTTTCAATACAAAATTCGTGATTGCGTGAGTCGAGCAAACTTGGCGATTAAACTACCATATTATATATAAAATGGATTTAAGTAAAAACATACATACATACATAAAGACTTAAGGCATTAATCGGCACAGTCGGGCAGTAAAATCGAATTTATATATGTAGATGATGTTCGAGGAAAAAGTATAAGCTTTGAGTTGAGAGTGAGGCTTTGTTGCCGCACAGATTATGCCGGGCCGCTTATGTGTGTAGTAACCCTTATGTTCTCAAAACTTTGAGACGCAGTTTACAGAAACGCCCCACATCCGCACAAACCAGGCGATTCTGAAAGCGCACGTTGAAATATAAGCGTTCGGCAAGCTTTCGGTATTGCGCATTGCGAGCATACGCTACCCGCGCCGATACCGCATCGACTAATGCGAAAAGAACTTAACCTAATATTACAACTCGAACCGTAAGCTACTAGTAGGTGTGTGCGAAATTTCAGACATTAGTATAAGAATTAATAACGAGCATCCAATATTTCATATTTATAATATTAATGATGATGATGTCCTCCTAGACGTATCCGTCGACGGTGACCCCTACTAATTCACGGCCATACCTCCGCTCATGTGCTCGGACGGGGTTCGCGAAGCCGAATTATGTCTTAAAAAGACGGTCACACAAAGCGCAGTGAAGCCCTCCTTGCGCATTAGGTATACTCATAAGAGGGCCTGAGTTGAGTTTTACGGTGCTGGCGTTTGGCGTCAAGGTCTTTAAGACGACAGTTTACAAACTCTTCTATACCTCTGTGAACAGCCTTATGCCAGTCTAACCTGTGGATAGCAAGCTCCTCCCATGAGTTTGGAGACACACCGGTTACAGATAAGTGTCGCTTAAGAACATCCTTGTACAAAGATACTGTCTGAGCTGATCTCAGAGTAAAAGACAGCTTTTGGCAACCTTGAGGGCTCCATGCGTACAAGATGTTCACACCAGCGAAGCTGCTTTTAATAAGGAGGCTCTCCATGCCCACCATATCCGTCCGACGAAGTACTTCCGTATTGGGAATCCGATCCTGCCAGCGTATGTGAAGTATACTGCCTTGGTAGTCCAGTGGCCGCAGTATGCGCCTGCTGTGCACGAGGTTGTGGGTTCGATTCCGGAAAAACTTTGTATGACCCACAAAGAGTTGTTCTGAGTCTGGTTGTAATTTGTGTCCGTTAATTGTATGTGCATTCATTTTCCTTCTCAACTAATCTATCTTTCAAGCTGGTATCATATTTCTTTCTCTTTGTGGATGATGGTGGTGCTAAATTTACTAAATTCATAGAAATAGAGCAATCAATAAAAGATAAAGATGCACGTCTTTTCTTAGGTCGATGTCCAATAATCTCTTCTGTTCTCGTAAATTCTTGAGTATGTCGTCGCGTTATTAATTTTTTGGGAAACGTTTTAGTCATTGATGTTCTCCTTTTCAATATTGGGTTACTTTTAGGGTTTAAAACTGTATTTTGCCTTTGCATGTCATAACCATATTCAGTATCATCACTTAAAACTTTGGCACATGGCTGGCCTATCCTTATCCTTAACGGAGTCATCACTATCATAATCTTATATTTCTGGTATAATGCAGTGAGAAGAAGATGGCATCGGAGAAGGAGGGGGTATCGATTCGTGGCAGTATAAAGAATGTGTTTCAAGCTGTTGCTGAGTTAATGTTTCTATTGTAAGCTTCAGAGTTTCTGCTGGTTGGCTGTTTTATATGTTATTTGTGTTTCATTAAATTTTTGAAACTCTTGTGATGTCATCGAGTAAAGTTCTTGGTTAAGAAGATTAACTAAATCGTTACTGTTCATGTGGGCGTACTTTGATTCTTGGCTAATATTAGAGCAAGTGGAATTGCGTGTAGATGGCATACTTTTAGTTTCAAGGCGTTGTGCAGTTAGAAATTCCTGGTCCACCAACACACTATTCATCATAGTTTGGATCCTTTGGATCCTTTCCTTCCGGAATATATCCTGAGCTCGTCAAACGCAAACAAAAATCACAAGCGTTTAACTGCGTTTTAGTCTAGTATTGTCGTTTGACTGCTCTCTAGCGATTGATATTTAGCTAATACTAATTTCAATACATAACTTAAAAGCCGCTATTGGCGTATAACTGCTTTCTAGTGTAGTTTTTCTTTATAACTGCTTTATAGTTAAGGTACGATGTTCAGGTGGTTACTTATATGACACAATACATGAATGTAGTTAAAGACGCTTAACTGCTTTTTAGTCAAGCATGACTAGATAACGTACTTTTAGTTAAGTAAAATTAGAAAAAATTATACATCAGTTTGCCGTTGAAGTATGTTAACGTCTTTCTAGAGAAGTATTGTGGCTTAGCCGTTTTTTAATTAAGGAAGTAACGAAATTTATGTGGTTTAACTGCTCAGCAATGTTTTGTATCTCTTAAACTAAGCTAGCTAGCAAAATGAATCTTAGACCAAAAGATAGAGCATCGAAAGTTGTATAAGACTACATTAAAAAGTGAAAAACGGCTAACTGTGGCTTAACGGCCTTTTAGTTAGTGGACGGCAGAATTTATGACCTTCATAAGTGTTACTTTGTAACCTGAATGAATAACTGAATTTTAAGTTTGAGTAGAATAAAAGAAAAAAATCAAACAAACACGGCAACACTGTCTCTTATCAAAAAAGACGTATACAATTATAATCAAACTATGATAAACTATTGCCTTCGAAAGCATTATAATATTATGAATAACTTTCCCCCCACAGTTCATTGTTTGAGCATAGCTTTAGCCAGCATTGTATTTGATCAATGGTTTCCAGTTCACCCAAATATAACACCAGGAAACATGTGTGATATTATATTACACCCGTGGTGACATAAGTGGGTGACCTGATTTATTTTAATATGGTAGGTGAGGAAGAAGCGTAGGACAAATTGACCAAGCAACCTATTTCATTAATAATAATACTAGGGGTCGCCCGTGACTTCGTCCGCGTGGTAATTTGGAATATTTATCCCGATTTTGCAACATATCTCACTACTGCTCCGCTCCTATTGATCATAGCGTGATGTTATAGGTATAGCCTTTCTGGATAAATGCACTATGCAACAAAAATAGTTTTTCAAATCGAACCAGTACTTTCTAAGATAAGCGCGTTCAACCAAACAAACGAACTCTTCAGCTTTATAATATTATAGTATAGAATAGCAACCCATATAATTATGTACCACTGTTGGGCACGGGTCTCCTCTCGTCTATCAAGAGAGAGAGAGAGGAACGCGACACGTCTTCTAAGACATGTAGGTTTCCTCACGATGTTTTTCTGCCGTCATATGGTAAATATTCATGTAGAACTGTGTCAAGATCAAGATGTGGCAATAAATTTGTTTTTCAACCGCTAGGTGTCGCCACTTATTATACAAACTCGAATAAATAAGTATAATGTAAAATATGTGTATGATGTAATGCAGGAGCGTATGTCTAATTGCAACCAAAACATATTAGTTGAATTAATAGTAACTAGCTCTCTCTTTACCAGCTTTACCATCTGTTATCCTGTGTATGTTCTAATAAATGCTTTTCTTTCATTCTTTAAATTCCATGCACAAATAATGATTCCCTCCGTGTCTTGTGATACAGCTTGCCTTGACCACGCACGGTGCGCTGTTGCAACGCAACTTGCACATAACACATAGCAATTGAATAGAAGCAGAAAGCTGAATTCAGGGTTGTGGCGCCGCATTCATGTGTTGTAAACCTTAATCTTCATACTCGAAGCAAAAGCTGACGGACAATTATTTTTCTGTCAAACAATTTACCCAAGCGTTTAGTCGACGCTTCACGTGACCAGAAAGCTGGCTTATATTCAGCTCAAAGAGTAAGCATTCAGCGTGGCAATGCTGCAAGTCTCCCAGGGCACGTTTTCAGTGGACATCAATGCGGAGGAATATTACGACGCCTATTAAGCAGTCCTGTTCTTTTTTTAATAAAACTCCCGCACTATATAACAAGCTATGTGTCGCGGGGGACTTTACAGACATACAATTAACGGACACAAATTGCAACACAAACACCCAGATTCAGAACAACTCTTTCAGAACACAACCTCGTGCACAGCAGGTGCATACTGCGACCACTGGACCACCAAGGCAGTCATTTCATAGTCTTTTATTTCTAATTTGTGTTAATATATTATAGTTTTAGTTGTAAATTACTTGTATGATGTAAATGTGTGAAAATGTAAATAAATAAATAGTTAAATTATTTTTCTTATGTAACAACGTTATTCCCTTGATATGGGCCTTGTTTGTTATGTCGTTCAGAGTTGCCTAATATGTATGTTTGAGAAATATGATGTAAGATTTGTTTTGAACGTTTCTAACCTTGGTTAAATAACATTACTCTAACATTACTCTGCTAATTGGATCATATTATAAGCTAACATGACGCAACGCATATATAATTATGCCTCACATTTACAATCCCCTTTTTTGCGCGTTAATTAACGCTACTTCTATCTAATTCATTATAACTGTGTTAAACAGTACATTGTCCTCTGAATTACTAAGTCTATATATAATTTGGATTAAATCATTTACCTATGAGGACACGGAGGCGCTTCTTGATCGCATAACATAATGAACAGATACTCTATACACACACACACGCACGCACGCACGCACGCACGCACGCACGCACGCACGCATGCACGCACGCACGCAGGCATGCACGAACGCACGAACGCACGCACGCACGCACTAATTTGTAACTAATTGTGACAATAAACTATTTGTATTTGTAAGTCTGACAATAATAAACGCGTCTAGAAAACACTGATTAGCCAGTTTATATCTTTAATGTAAGCTATAAGATATAATAAATATAAGCGGCTTTTAGACTACGCTATAATATAATAGCATATAGTATATAGCTTAGCAAGCTGAAGTGGCAATGGGCTGGCCACATCTGCAGAAGGACCGACGACCGATGGAGCAGACGTGTCCTAGAGTGGAGACCGCGACTCGGTAAGCGTAAGGTAAGGCCCCCAGCTAGGTGGACCGACGACCTAAAAAAGGTCGCTGGGACGGACTGGATGCGGAAGGCGGAGGACCGTGTGCTGTTGCGTTAGGAGAGGCCAGCAGTGGACTGCAATAGGCTGATTGATTGATTGATATAGCTCATATCACAACAATATCGCGCACCACATATTGTTATTTATTTATTTGGTACAGACACAGGATACATATTATAGCTCATAAATAGTAATATATATTATACAAATATACAATTTTGAATCTAAAGCCCAATTACGACTGTACCTACGCAGCTTCCTATAACTACATAGCTTTAGTGAGACTATTTATTATCCTTACTAATATTATTTAGGAATGCGTTTTGAAAGAAACGTATTCCTATCCCAGGTTTACTTCCATCTTAAAGCCCTGGTGTAAAAAAAAGGGTTGGCAACACGCAAGTGATACCTCTGGTAATGCAAGCGTCTATAGGCTACGGATACTGCTTAACATCAGGCGGGCCGTATGCTTGTTTGCCACCCAAGTAGTATAAAAAAAAAAAAAGATAAATGTGAAAGTTTGAGATGGATGTTTGTTACTCTTTCACGTAAAAACTACTGAACGGATCTGGATGATATTTGGAACAGAGATAGATTATGGTCTGGAATAACACATAGGCTATTTTTGTAGCGATAACCGACATCCACGCGGGCGGAGCCTTGGGCAACAGCTAGTACATACATATAGCTTAAATATTTAAAAATAATAATTTGACAAAATTGAACTCATTTAGTATGGTAAAACAAAAAAACATTATGGACATGTTCACATTGTACTGTACTATATATTATTGACTTACTATACGCTACAAGTTTTATTATAATATACACTTAGGTCTTTCTTCGCTATACTATATAGAACAATAGTATAGCGTAGTCTAAAATTAGCTATACAGATCGACTGGATATTTGCGTGAAAGAATAATTTTTACCACAAAGTAAAAGTTTGTATATTTGAAAATCACCTTACGAAAATCAGAATTTTTGGATAGTTATAAAAAACCTGCTTATCAAATCCATCCGAGTTGGTTACACACACTTCAACCCATAAACGTCCCACTGCTGGGCACGGGTCTCCTCCATACATTTGGAGAGATATTAGCCTACTAAAACACGCTGGCCAGACGGGTTGGTATAGAGTTTTGTTTCGAGTTTTCCCTCTCTTGCAGTGGATATTATCTGCCTTACTCCGTTAGTCGACTCTTACGACACCCTCTAATCCAACTTATATGTTCCTTGTGTAAAGAAAAAACAAAGAAGCAAACCAGAACTAACTAAAGACAAAATGAAAATTAGAAAGTCTAGTCAGAATTGCGCAGTTTTGCTCATATTTTTATAGAATACACAATATAACTAAAATGACTCTCTCTCTCTCTCTCTATCCGTATGTTAATATACGAGATGTAAATGTAAATCAAGAAACTGTGTAGGTTCACAAATACAGGGATTAACTTCAGCAATACCAATTATCCGAAAGCATCGATCACTCAATGTCAGTGACCAGTTAGCTTCTACATCCCATTGATTACTGAGTCTAGAACAATATATTCTGAACTGAATTCATATACTTGGTATATAATCAGAAATGAAGGCACTTTTAGATTGATCGGTGGCAGTTGTACTACTGTTTTATGTTTCAAGCAAATGCAACACTTCTTCTTAGCATTTTGACGGCAATCATAATTAAAATTTATATTGTTGTGGCCCAAAACACGGCCGCATTGACTGTATTGTCGAAGGCAGCCATCAAGTCCTGCTGCGTGCAGGTGTTATCGCATGCAAGGCACGATATGAGATGGGGAAATCGTTTGAGTAATACCACACAGACAGCCCAGATCCATACCGCCTGTGAATATCCATCTAAACATGTTTTCCATGCTCCAGGCGACCTGTCCATCCGAAGTCTATTTAAAGACTTCCAGACCGACCATTTTAGTTTAAATCCTGGTGGGATATTCTCAGGAGGTGGGACAAATGGTTAGGTAGGAATACTCCTTCCCTGCAAAGGCTACACCAAGCAAGACAATAAATCATTACACATCTACATCTTGCCACTATGTAATGGTTGCATGTGTTACTATACTGCACTTCACAGTTTTATTCCAAAGTCTATTTTTAAATGCATTATCATCTCAGCCAGAAGATGTCCACTGCTGGATCCCCCAAAGAATTTCCACAACTCACAACAATGAGCCGACCTTGTCCCCATTGTCTCCCGCGCAGATGGCTAGTCTCGGCTAGTTGAGATTAGCCACCGTGACCGAAATTCTGTGAGGAGGACGTTATCAAAATTATAAGTCAAAATAATCTATCAAAGAGTAAAACTGAGAGTTATGAGTTTGTCTTTAAAAATATTATTTTAAAACGTAAAAACTTTAAAGAAGCTAATTAGTGTTTTAATTGTTTTAGCAAGTTTATAAAGCTTCCGACTGTTTCTGTAGATATCATTATTCTGTTTGAAATGATCGAGTTATACAAAATGCCGACTGCTGCTGAAAAGATGTTGATTCAAAATGGTCGGGATTAATGGCAAATTAAGTTAGTACGTGATTTAGAACTAAACACAACTTTCAAGCTTGTAATAGGATACAAACTTTGTACAGCAGTCTTCAAGTTCTAACTTATTTAACCAAGCCAGAGAAGTTTAGGTGGCTTGAACTTCTAACACAAGTTTTCTTACTCATCATATTATTACAAACGAGCTGTTGCCCGCGACACCGCCCGCGTGGATGTCGGTTATCACTGTAAAAAGTAGCCTGTGTGTTATTCCAGACCATAATCCATCTCTGTGCCAAATTTCATCCAGATCCGTTTAGTAGTTTTTACGTGAAAGAATAACAAACATCCATCCATCCATACTTACAAACTTTCGCTTTTATAATATAAGTAGGAAGTTGCAGTTAAGATAATGGACTAAATCTAATTCGCATTGTGTTAGCAAAAGCTGTTTTATTGAAGGAGCTTATCCTATCTGGTGGATTATTTGCGATGTCCTCGTAAAACAGTAAGCTCTCGTCTTTATAGCTGACGTTTTCATGACTATTGCTTCACATAGTTATGGCATTACCGTGGGCGGTATTTTTAATTTTGTCAGATTCATTATTAAAATCTTTTTTTTGTTATACTACTTGGGTGGCAAACAAGCAAACGGCCCGCCTGATGTTAAGCAGTTACCGTAGCCTATAGACGCTTGCAATCCCAGAGGTATCACTTGCATGTTGCCAACCCATTTTTTACATCAGGGCTTTAAGATGTCCCTGGGATAGGAATACGTTTCTTTCAAAACGCATCCCTAAATGAGCGCTGGAGACCTGTACTCACACACAGGAACACAACTACACCGCTGTGTGTACAACTACACACAGCGGCTGTAGTCTTTTGTAAGGTGGAGGTACTTCCCCAGTCGGGCTTGCTCGCTAGTATGTTGCCCTACCTCTCTCAAAACACACACACAGCACAACAACACAACAGCCGTTTTGGCGTGTTTGAGTAACAAACATCCGTCCATCCACAAGTTTCGCATAATATTAGATGATAGTAAGAAGTAAGAAAGTAAAATCAGTTACACACTACAAAAAAAATCGCACTCCCCGCATTTTGACATTAATGGGGGATGATTCCGAAAAAAACTGATACAGCTGTCTCATAATTTTAATTGAAGAGTGTACCAATTTTACGTAAATGCCGAATGTCGAAAATTTAAATTCTTCCCAACATGGGCTTGTGGTTTACGCAAAATGTTGTTGAACAAATAAATAACCGGACACTAAAGGCTCATAGTTCACAAAATTCTAAATTCTTGTTTGTTCACATCAAAGAGCTCAAGTGTACGTTCATGTATACAGATACACAATGGTTAAGATTATTATATTAGTTTGTTCTTTGATCAAAATAGATTATAGTGTAAGATATTATTATGGTAATGTTAACAACGAGATGAGTGATGTAACATCTTTTTATATACTGTATTACATTTTTCTTTGTACTACTTGGGTGGCAAACAAGCATACGCTCTGCCTGATGTTAAGCAGTTACCGTAGCAAATGGACGCGAGATAATACCAGAGGTATCATTTGCGCGTTGCCAACCCATTTTTTTTACACTAGGGTTTTAAAGATTAGAGTGTGCCTGTTTTCCCTCTAAATGAGTGCTGGAGACCTGTTTGATTGTATCACTTGCGTGTTGCCAACCCATTTTTATAACATCAGGGCTTTAAGATGGGAGTATCCCTGGGATAGGAATACGTTTCTTTCAAAACGTATTTCTAATTGAGTGCTGGAAACCTGTGCTCATACAGGGGAACACAATTACACCGCTGTGTGTAGTTATTTGGCTGTGGTCTTCTGTAAGGTGGAGGTCCTTCCACAGTCGAGTTTGGTCGCTAGTATGGTGCCCTACCTCTCTCAAAATGATTATGGGGCTGTTGATTTTGTGGTTAGTGACCCTGACGGCGAAGTCGGAGTTCGTGACTTCAATTCCTATTCAGAATAGATATTTTTTTTGATGAGCACGATTCTGTTTTGTATTTAAGTATAATTTAAGTAGAAACAAGAGTATGTTTACCTCTTGTCTGAAAAAAAATCAAATCGGTTTTTAAATGACAATGTTCTAATGTAACATTTTTTTTTATACTCCAAAGGAGGCAAACAAGCATACGGCCCGCCTGATAGTAAGCAGTTACCGTAGCCTATGGACGCTTGCAACACCAGGGGTATCACTTGCGCGTTGCCAACCCTTTAGAAACCTTATAAATAATTAAGACCTAAATACTGTAAAATTCCTTAATTATTTGCAATAAATTATTATTATTATTAACTCCGTTATTGAAGAACCCCATGCTATAGTCTCTCGGGAAAACCCCGGCAGGGAGCTCATTCCTCAACCTAATCGTACGTGGGAGGAAATTCGTGTGAAACCGCATACATTAAAAAATATATACACACGAATTAATAACCTCCTCTTTTTTTAAGAAGAAGACTTTTTCTTATTCATTAGTCTAAAATGGACGGTTATAGGTTTAAAAATTATATCATGTGTATTATGTTTTTTTTTTCTCTTCAGGGACTTATATGAGTATTCCAGATGGGACATTTACTAGCACTCGCGCAATTTAATAACGATTTTCTTAAATCAGCTCTGATTCGATTTATTAAACATTATAATGCTTGACACCTCCTTCAGGGAGGCGTCCAGAGAGGCCCTAGGGAGGCCCTAATCATGTTGCTTCAAACAACAATTAATTATAAGATAAAATCATCCACAATACAAACTATACGTGAACAAATTTGCATATTATACTGTCACAAAAAACCCGCTCTCGCCTCCATCTACCACCAGCCACAAATAAAAGTTTCCCTAATCCCTCATTGTTTGATCGATGATCGTTTCAGATTAGATTGGCAAAATAGCGCTTACAGCGCTTTCGAATTATGATTTATATCCTTGTTATTACATTTCAAGCGGCTTAACGCTGCCGATGCGGTGGCGGCAAAAATATATGCGAACTGGGATTAAGATTGAAGGACGATAGCATTGATCAAATTTACTAGAACATCGGTAATATTATATCTATGTAAATCTATATCGAGAGAAAGTTTTGATTTTAATTGGGAGATGAAACAATTTAATATTCGAGCTTGGTCCAAATAAATCAAACTTTAAGTAAATTGATACATTATTAAACAAACTTCTAAATAGCTCACATTTCACTTTATCAAACATAGCGGCACGTCCCGGTTTCATACTGGGACCCGTTATTTTTTTAAATAAAATATAGCCAATGTTACTTGCTGATAACGTACCTACGTTATCAGCAAGTTTATTAGGTTATATATAATTAAACCTTTTAATAGGTGAAAGAATTGTTAGAATCTGTCCTGTAGTTTTAGTAGTAGTAGTAGGGTCATCCAAAGCTGGTAAAGTATCATATTTAAAACATCACTACTTAACATCAAATCAACTAAAGATTGGCAATGTATCATATTTGAGACACAACAATTATGTTCTATATTGGTATTGACTTGGCAACGTGTTATATATGATACATCGTAGTTTACTGGTCAATAAAACACAAAAAAGGCTGCTGAATAAAAAAAGAAGTATTGCAACATAGCTGATAAGGCTTTATTTAGTGAATGCGCACAAATACCGACAGTAACATGCATATTAAGATAAACATATGTATAAAAACTCACCTGTCGTTGAAACTCTACATGTTTAAGTCGTCTCATCGCATAATGTCCTTTTCTCGAAATGTCCTTTCTCATAATGTCCTTTTCTCGAAATGTCCTTTCTCATAATGTCCTTTATCAAAATGTCCTTTTCTCAAAATGTCCTTTTCTCAAAATGTCCTTTTCTCGAAATGTCCTTTTCTCAAAAAGTCCTTTTATCGAAATGTCCTTTTCTCAAAATGTCCTTTTCGCGAAATGTCCTTTTCTCAAAATGTCCCTTTCTCAAAATATGTGCACTACAGGATTACAGTCTTTATACTAAACATGTACATACATGTAACTATAATTTTAGACCAGAATGTGAATTCAGAAAAAAAAACAATGTTATTAGTAAAGTTTGACTGCCTTGGTGGTCCAGTGTGCCTGCTGTGCACGAGGTTGTGGGTTCGGTTCCCACACAGGGACAAAACTTTGTGTAACTCACAAAGAGTTGTTCTGAGTCTGGGTGTAATTTGTGTCCGGTAATTGTATGTTTGTACGCAACACAGAGCTTGTTCTCTAGTGCGGAAGTTGTCTTTTTTAAAAAAAAAGTAAGTATATACTTAAAAAGAATTAAACATTTCTTCACAAAGGAATCCTTATAATTATATATTGATCCAATTTTGTTTTTAAAATAATGAGCAAGATAGATTGTCATAAGTATAGCTATGTAAAAAAAGTTTATAAGATTACTAATAACATTTTGTTTTTTTTTCTGAATTCACATTCTGGTCTAAAATTATAGTTACAAGTATGTGCATGTTTAGTATAAAGACTGTAATCCTGTAGTGCACATATTTTGAGAAAGGGACATTTTGAGAAAAGGACATTTCGCGAAAAGGACATTTTGAGAAAAGGACATTTCGATAAAAGGACTTTTTGAGAAAAGGACATTTCGAGAAAAGGACATTTTGAGAAAAGGACATTTTGATAAAGGACATTATGAGAAAGGACATTTCGAGAAAAGGACATTATGAGAAAGGACATTTCGAGAAAAGGACATTATGCGATGAGACGCACGTCATTTTATTAAAAACTGACGTTAGTGACGTCCTAGAGTACGGTTTATATTTTTGTCTCTGTTAACAAAATCTTAGCTGCGTGTCATGTGCAAAAAAAACGGACCTATCAGGTTTTTGGGCTTTTTTTATTTTTTTTAATATGATGTATCACTGTTGTTACGGCGCCAAGAAAAGGGTTAATTACCTTATATCATGGACGCTGTTCATGACTGTTTCTTTTTGGATATTTTGCATGCGATGAAATTTCTATTTCCGTCTGTGTCTGTGTGTACATGCATCGAAACTATTGGCTGATTAGAGGAAGTGCCGTTTTATATCCTCTAATCAAATCAAAATTGTGATACTGGATAGTCATGCAATATCGTTATATCGCATTGCTATTCGATATCATAATTTTACTCATGTCAAATTGGTAAAATGTAAACTTACTTTAGATCTACTCGTAATATAGTTTTTAAATAATTGATGTTTGTGTCATAAGTCATAATACAGTATAGTATATATATATTGCCCAACACCAGCGCTCTGTGCGCCTCGCTAATTAGTTTCAAATGACCCGAGTTGTTGAAGTATTAAAATTAATATTTCATGACTAACCCATTTTTCGAGTTATGAACGTATTGAGGTTCGATATAAGGAAGACCTACTGTATTACTTATACCATAAATTTATATTGAATGCTAAGGCTAACACAAAATCAAAAATATTATGTTTTTTGTCAACCCTCCTTTTTTATTTTATTACCAAAGATTTTCACACGCGGACGAATAGGGCATACGTCCAAATCTTTGGATGAATGGGGAAAATGTTGTAGGTATTACAATATTTATTAAAACTCATCCGGATGAACGGGGCATAAACCAACACAAATATTTTCTCTTTTATTTTTATTACTAGCTGTTTCCCGCGGCTCCGCCCGCGTGGATGTCAGTTATCGCTGTAAAAGTAGCCTATGTGTTATTCCAGACTATAATCTATTTCATCCAGATCCGTTCAGTAGTTTTTACGTGAAAGAGTAACAAATATCCATCCATACTTACAAACTTTCGCGTTTATAATATTAGTAGGATGATAAATTATAGTATAGTAAATGCTGTTCCACTGCAAGGCAAAATTCCTTTTTCCATGATAGCCTTTCTCTTGTCAATTGAAGCCAATCCCTTTTATATTATGCGTCAAGCTCATCTTGCCATCTCATAATAATAATAATAGCATATAAGTGTATGAAATGAAATTTTAAATGAATACCTACTCATTGAGTACCCAAAAATGTTTTTGTAAAATTAATGCATGTATCTTTTTGTTTATACAGTGAGATCACTTCTCGTGAGACTTATTTGCCAGCAAATTATATTATGCTTTAGAGTTATGTAAAACGATCCTTATAGATGATGACGTCATAGACTATTCAGAGCCTCTAGAGAAGTCAAATCGAAAAGTCAAAAAATAAAATGTATGGGATTTGACGTAAGTCTACGATATAATGTCGTAAACATACGTCAAATAAATATCAAATGAATAGAAAAGTCAAAAAGCAAATGTATGGGACATTTGCTTTTTGACTTTTCTATTCGATCATCGCTTATGCCACTTGTCTAGAGGGGCAGACATACATTTTATCGTTGTTAGACACGAGCTTGATTGACCGAATTCTGCTACACAACAGCTAATAACAAGTTAGCCATCTGTGCGAAAGATATGTTAGTGCACTAGTGGGTCGGAAACATCGGTGCACTCACATAGACCAAGTTTGAAGCAGATTTTTCTATAGAGGTAATAGGTCGATACTTCTTTAGCAAAACTATTACTGTGTTTAAATTTAGCCCTTAACTTTTAGTTAGTATCCTAGCAACGTTTGAGACATTAATATTAATTAGGTTTTTAATCCTTTCGATAACATTTAATATACTAAGCCAACATTTTTGAATCCGACATTATTAATCCGATACCTATTCTGGAGAGCATCATACACATACTGAAAAAGATTTATTCTGCAACGATATCAAACACGAAGTCCATCAAAACTCTTTATTTATGCACTCAGGAAACAGTTTTTCATTATCCGTTGCGAAATTATTAAGTTAACGTGAACAAAATACCAACATCAAATATTTAGTTTAGAGAATTCATTTTAAATCCATGTTTGTTGAACTTTGCTCATTTAAATTAATTTTGCCTCCACTTCAAATCTAAATGGCTGAAACCTGCATGGAGAACTCATTGAAAATGAAAATTATCTTATTTAAAAAAAAGAATCTATGGGTGGAGAGGCTCTAGAGAATCTCTCACTCAATTCAATGCTTCTAGCAACATTGCATTATTCAAACGGAATATTTTGTCTTCACGCACGTAAGAACCGATGTCGTGACGAAGGGCTTTTACTATTGAATTCTGAATTAAAACGCAGAGGTGAAAATATTTTAGAAAGAGTTTTAGAATTAAATATAATATATCTGATAGCCATTGGGGCAGAAAGTTTCCAGACAACGACAGGCGACCACGAACTGGAAGATAAAGCGTGAGCAGGCCTCCAACAAGGTGGACCGACGTCCTGGTAAAGGTTGCGGGCAACCGATGGACAAGGTCGGCTCAGGATCGAGAGTTGAAGAAATCCTTTGGAGAGGTCTATGTCCAGCAGTAAACGTCTTCTGGCTGAGATGATGATGATTAAAATTTAATCAATACTAAGGTAAATTTTGTATCGATCACAGGCGATTTAAAGTAACCAACTTGCACGCAAGAGGTGCGAGTTTGATCCCGGGTGGCAGTACCAAATGATTCGACATCTGCTAACGGTGAAAGAAAACATCGTGAGGAAACCCACATGTCTTAGAAGAAATTTTAAAGACATGTCTGATTCACCAAATCGCATTAGGCCAGCGTGTGTGGATTAAGGCCTAAAAAGCCTATCTCCTAATAGAGGAGAAGAGACTCGTGCCCAGCAGTGGGACATATATGGGTTGCTATTAGTATAACAGTCTAATACCTAACCAAAAAGGAAGAAAACATAATTTACTGTTCTGCTTCAGCTTTTGACTTGTTGAAGAAATTAACTGTCCTCCGTGAACGCATGTTAACATCGCCTAAACTCTCGTTACCAACGCTCCAGTTTTTGCTGACACCTCAAGGGAGATACCGTGAGCGTTGTTCTTTAAAATTTGCATGCCCCAGTTCACACGATTCCGTGTCATCATCATTCATTCTTGGAGTACAGTTACTATCACTACATCAGCCTTATTTTCTTTGGATCAATTAGGAGATTGATAATATCTTTTTAACAAAAAATTGAACCGACGAAAAAAAAAGGATTTGAAAAGTAAAAAATAATAAAGTTTTGAGTCGGCGCCAAACAAACAAGCCATCATCTCACTTTATGTATATGCTCTGCGTTGGTGAATTAGTTAGGGCAAGTATTATATACGTAGGTATAGATTAATTTGCTTATTCGTTAGTTTGGCGCCGACTCAAAACTTTATTATTTTTTACTTTTCAAATCCTTTTTTTTTCGTCGGTTCAATTTTTTGTTAAAAAGATATTATTTTTTAATTTTTTGTGACTTACATATACATATCAATAATTATACATCACAAATTGGTTATAAAGTCCTTATGATCTCAATCAAAAGAAGCGCACTGGTCTACCAGTGCACGTCTTTTGACTGAGATCACTGCGCTGTGTAAATCCTTATGCTATGTAAACATAAGCATTAAGCTTACGTTTACATAAACATTTACACAGCGCAAATAAATCCTTATGCTTATGTATACATAAGCATTAACTGGCCTTTTGGTCTAGTGGTTAGCGACTCTGACTGCTACGCCGGAGGTCGTGGGTTCGATTCCCACCCAGGACAAATCTTTGTGTGATGAGCACGAATGTTTGTTCTGTGTCTAGGTGTAATTTATTTATAATATGTATGTATTTAGAAATATATAAGTATGTTTATCAGTTGTCTGGTTACCCTATGGTAACCAGACAACTGATAAACATACTTATCCCAAACTAGGCAGAGCCTGAACTATTTCAGGCTCTGCCTAGTTTGGGATCAGATAGCAATGTGTGAGTTTTCTCAAAAATATTATTATTATTAAGGTTTAACACAGCGCAGCGTTAGTATACGACCACGTCTCAGATGTATAATGTTCATCACTGGTAACATACACGGGTCAAACATTTTTGTCTTGAGATACTGCGATATTTAGGACAGGGAGATATGGCTAAGCCATTCAAACACTACCCAGCCGAATCCGATTAGCAAGTAACCTCCTTTAACGAGTTACTACTTTTGACAAGTGACCTGTTATGGTGTCCTCTTCGAGCTTTTCGGGGGTGTTGAATACGAATATAACGTCTATTTCGTGATCAAAGATGGAGAACGCGATTTTTTCTAAAACGTCAATATATCTTTGTATTTTAGAAGTTTTAATTTTTTTTTATTACTTACCCTTATTTTTGTACCTTTGATTAAACAATAAAATCTAAATCTTTTATTTCCTTTTCTTTTAAGGCAAGTCCCTCGCTAGGTAACAAGCCCTGTGTCGCGGGAGACTTTACAAATATACAATTGACGGATACAAAGTACATTCATACTAGGGACAACCATTGGCACCACCATGGGTCACACAACTTTTTTCCCGTATGGACATCGAACCTAAAACACGCCGCGTAGTGGTAAACGGCGAGGTAACTACTTATGCCACTGAACCAAATATCGTCTTATAGCACAGTAAACAAACAGTAAAACATCTTCATACAAACGTGCCGCTCTCGGTTTGAATGTGTGCGTGCGCGCCGCGCGCCATGTCGGCACGCGATTTCACGCACACGCTAGCATAATATATGGGGCAATAAGGTGGGGCAGTGCGAGCTGTGCAGCGCGACTGTGAGCACGCGCGTACGCTACATGACCGCTTGCGTTCGTCAACTCTCGCCGGCGCGGGCGGCGGACACTTGTCGTAAATTACGAGTATCATGACTTCAAAAAGGGGAAAAAAATATTGTAGTGTTTTCGGGTGCCTCAATAATGATTTCGCAAACCCGGACTTATCATACTTCCTACTCAACCAGAAATATAAGTACCTACTTATACTTAAATATTATTAGAAAATATGGTGTTGTATTGTTTATTTCACAGTTTATTTGCTTTATTAAGAGCGTAGCCGAGTCGCATTTTTCTGAATACTATGTTTAGAGCTAAAGTTTATTTTAAGAAGTCTAGTTTTACTATAAAATAGAGGATTGAGTACGAAACATCGTTTAGGTAAACATATTTTTCGCGTAGGTATAGTTGTAATAAGGGCAATTTCACAATAATTAATATTGCAAATTAATTACTTTTGAAATTATTATTTTTTCTATTGTCTGATGTGTTGTTCAATCCAAATATGGTTCCGGTAGTCTGACGATCGACTTATATACTTGTGTGTACATCGCATTTTTTTGGCCGGCGTTCGGGTCGGCCACTTGACACTTGTTTTTGTTTCGCTTACCTATCGTATGAACAACCCTGGGTATCAACGCAAGAGTAGGCTAATAACTCGGCGGGCGGCCTTAGATAACCTACTGTTTGTTTACTGTGCTTATAGTCCACAAAACAATTTTTTTAAGGCTAACGAAGCTGCTTAAAATATCCTGACATTAATATTTAATACTTTTATCCTTCGTCTAGGTGCTTCTTCTATTTCTCAGCATAGATGTTGCGGTGGTGAAGCCGTCGATAGCCTTGGACACCACGACCTGTCATGCAGCAGGAGTGCAGGCCGCATATATTTTTATACTACTAGGATGGCAAACAAGCATATGGCCCGTCTGATGTTAAGTAGTTACCGTACCCTATGGACTTTTGCAATACTTACCAGGGGTATAACTTGTGTGTGTTGCCGACCCACCTTTTTACACTAGGGCTTTAAAATGGAGTATCCCTGAGACAGGAAAACGTTTCTTTCAAAATGCATACCTAAATGAGCGCTGGAGACCTGTATGGGTACAAGTCGCCAGCGCTCATTTAGGAACACAACTACATCGCTGTGTGTAGTTATTTGGCTGTGGTTTTCTGTAAGGTGGAGGTCCTACCCCAGTCGGGCTTGCTCGTTAGTATAGCGCCCTACATCTCTTAAAATACGGCACGCTAACCTAAATGACATACTCCGACGCGCTCTTGTCACCACTGGCGTTACAGCTGTACGGGAACCCAATTGTGTATATATATTGTGTACACAACGATGGTAAGAGACCTGATGGTATGTCTTTACTGCCCTGGAAGATTGGTAGGCCTTTGATGTGGGATGCAGCATGTGTCTACGCCATCACGCCATCCCATCTTCCAAGCACAGCAGGTGGTGCTGCTGTTGCATCTGCGGAGACTCTCAAGGGGCGCAAATACAGCATTCTCATCGGAGATTATGTTTTTATGCCGTTTGGGTGGGGTGCAAGTGCTCGCGGTCTTTTCAAAGCTCTGTCGAAGCGTTTAATCGACGCTTCACGTGACCAGAACGCTGGTTTATATTTGGCTTTAAGAATAAGCATTGCCATTCAGCGTGGCAATGCTGCCAGTCTCTTGGCCGCGTTTTCAGTAGACAGGCCGAGGTTTTTTTTTATTAGAAAATCGAACATTTTGAATTAATTACCATTATTATTATTATTTTTATATTTATTACAAAATTTATTAAATATGTTTATTCTAATCTGTAATAATATAGGCAATGAATGTTTTAATTATAATCAGAGTACTTTGATTTAGGTTTAAATTTGTACGCTTCAATGCAAAACCATGTTCTATGATTACAAACAAAGATTTTGATTTTGATTTTTGCTGCACTAATGGAAAATAACTACTTTATTTTAAGTCGGCGCTAAACATTTATTTATTACCATTTCACTTTACGTAATAAATAATTTGTTTGTTAGATGGTTTGTTAGTAGTTAAGTAGCTGCTATAAACTATTGAAGAGTGCCATTAACTGTCTTCCGTGTCGGTTGTAGATCAATTTAAGGTCCCTTGATGATGTAGTGTCATTAAAACTGTATATGTTTAACATTAAATTTTAACAAAATCGGTAAACAAATGTAAATGTTATGAGTGAACAATCAATACCCCTCAGTTAAATAATATTCCCTATTTATTTAACTGAGGGGTATTATTTCTAGTTGAAAATACGGAGTTTCCGAAAATCTAATAATTTACAATCAGAGTGCATCTTATGACCTCTCCAATAAGCCCAAACACGGCTAGAATACATTGTTTATTTATGGAGTTCCGATGCTTATGCCTTCCAAGTTCATCATCAGATTAGTTTAATGGTACCATTTTCATCAAAAACATTGAATTTACTTTATTACAGTCGCTGTAACTATCTTATTCGATATCTATATTATCCTATCGCCATTCACAAAATGCTTATTATTGAGAACTTCTGGCAGTCATTTGTGGTCTTCTTCATCTGTTTTACTTCACCAAATGATACTTTCTGAATGCAAATGCTTGACTTATTGTAGAAAATATCAAAATCGTTATATGTTTGCCTATAATATTTGAGGAGTTCTCTCAATTCCTCATGGATCCCATCATAAGAGCTGAATGTCGTTAAAATGGGACCAACTTCAAAGTATATCCTATCGAATAAAAAAAGAATTATCGAAATCGGACGACCCTGTAAAAAGTTATACGTGGTCATACATTAAAAAAAAAAAAAAAAAAAAAAAAAAAAACAAATATACGGGTCGACTTGAGAACCTCTCTTTTTTTTTTCGTCGGTTAAAAAATGATGTTCTTCGTTAAATGATATTCAGGAGGTATCTTTGGTAGTGTGACTTAAAAGTACGATAATTACATTATTTTTATAGAGAAATCGTTACAATATAAATTCTGAAATGCAATACTTTGGGATAACTGCTCTTATTAAAATAACTGTTTCCATAACCACATCAGTTCTTGTAAATATAAAAAGGTACCTTAAAGTGTACTCGTACTACTTTAAAGGCGACGGCACATTTATTTAGTTTTCGTACGGGTCCCATAATGTTTTTTAAATAAATTATCCCTATGTTACTCTCTGATAATGTAGCTTTCTAATGGTGAAAGAATTTTCAACATTGGTCAAGTAGTTTTTGAGTTAAATAGTAACAAACAAAAAGTTAAATTTTCCTACTTAGTTTAGATTTTTACCATTTTTGCTGTGCAATTAGCTCAAATATATTAAAATATTTAACGCAATGTGTGTTTATTTATTAAGTTATATTCGCAGAATGTTGACCTATACTCAAACATAATTGAGACAGGTTTATTGAAATAAATAAAGATTTTAGTAGTTAATAACATTAGGGAAAGATTGATCATCATCTCCATCATTATCGGATGAAAAACATATTTTTATAATAATAACTACCCATATATGTCCCTCTGCTGGGTACAGGTCTTATCTTCTCTATCAAGAGAGAGAGTTTTGGGTCTTAATTCACACACATATTACAACAATTATTTTTATAATATTCATGTAAATATACTGAAAGTTTATACGCTAGTATAACGCTAGCAGAACGAAAAAAAAAACCTTTCACGAATGTTATGCAAATTTACTTTTTTACGGAAACAATTAATTACGCAAAGTGCATTTTTTACAACATGTTTCAGTTAAGCATTTTTTACGTTACGAAATGCCAGTCTTGGTAATCTATCATGGACATAGGTCATATGCAAGCAATAGCTCAAACTATATCTGTTTTTAAAGCCATGGTGAAACCACACTACTTATCATTGTAATTTTATTTCATCTATGGTATTATTATTATCATAAGTAGATACCGATCCTTTTAATCTTTTATTATGTTTTATATATAAATATGTATTTATTTTCATATATCTATTCATTTAATTGTTTTTCAATTCATCTTTTTTATTCAGTACGCCAATCACTACCGCTGTTACACTGTAGTGTATCCTTTAAAGGTAGCCTGGAAGAAATCCCTCTTAGCGATGGGCCGCCCATTGTACAATTTTATTTATATTAAGTTACTGTGTAATGTATTATAATGGTATATCCATCCATCCATCTCAGCCGTAAGACGTCCATTGCTGAACATAGGCCTCCCCCAAGGTCCTCCACATAGTTCGGTCCTGACCTGACCTTGTCCATCGGCTGCCCGCGACCTTTACCAGGTCGTCGGTTCATCTTGTTGTAGGCCTGCCCACGCTGCGTCTTCCAGTTTAGAACCTTTCTGCCTCAACGGCCATCGGTCCTTAAAATGGTGTATAATCCTTACTAATATTATAAATGTGTAAGTTTGTAAGAATGGATGGGTGGATGGATGGATGTTTTTTACTCTTTCACGTAAAAACTACTGAACGGATCTGGATGAAATTTGGCACACAGATAGACTATGGTCTGGAATAACACATAGGCTACTTTGTAGCGATAACCGACATCCACGTGGGCGGAGCCGCGGGCAACAGCTAGTAAAGTATAAATAAATAAATAGGCCTCTCCCAACACGCGCCACTGCCCACGGTCCTTCGCTATTTTTCAGGAACTTTTTTAGGTCGTCGGTCCACCTACCTAAAGCTAGGTTGAAATATAAAATATAGCTATTTCCAAACGAATACTTACATACAACACGATACATATTGTATGTTATGATCTCGGCACACGTCATGTTGATTGCTAAAGTCTGTCGCGTTGAAACATTTATGAGTTACCCCGTGTTTGTCATTACAGGCGCTTTTATGTCCCTATACACATATTATGTCAATTACACATTGCTGGCTATCTGTATTAAAGAATCTATACTAATATTATAAAGCTGAAGAGTTTGTCTGTTTGGTTGAACGCGCTAATCTTATTGTTGAATAGTGCATTTATCCAGGAAGGCTATATAACATCACGCTATGATCAATATGAGCGGAGCAGTAGTGAGATATGTTGCAAAATCAGGAAAAATATTCCAAATTACCACGCGGACGAAGTCGCGGGCGACCCCTAGTTGGAATATATAATATATAGCTTTTCTAAATCTTGCTGATGAAGAGTGCCTAAAAGCAATTTATCAGCAAATTAAAAAATCTGTGTAAAAGTGTCACGAATAGGAATACTTAAATTGACTTAAACATTACTTTTTGGGTTCTGTTTTATTATGCGTATCGAATGGAAGCTATAATTATTATGAATGTAATAGGTATGGTGAATAGGTGTTACATATTTAAATTACTTTTGCATTTGTCCCTACCATTAGAACTTACTATCATATTTTGTAATCCTAACATATTATTATACATATGTATATCTAATTGTAAGACTCATAATAGCACAAGGTTTAACCTAAGTGGTTTTTGGCTACTATTGTTTTTTCATTTTGTGTATATATTGTAAAAACGATATATATATAAAATGACTCACTGTGGGACTCGAGTCTCCTTTTATCTATAAAGAAAGGAAAATAAAGACTCGATTCAATTTTCACGGCGTTATCGCTGATTATACCTACAATTAATTATTTATTTGTTACGGTATAAGAAAACATACAGAACTGTAATTACAATGGAAAAGGAAACAATAGTGACAGCCTGCAATGTCACCAATTAAGTTTCTAACGCCTTATGCTGTGGCCGAGTGGGAGAGTAACCGACTTGCACGCAAGAGGTGCGAGTTCGATCCCAGGTGGCAGTACCAATGTAAATTTCACTTTGTGAAGTATATGTACTTATCAAATGATTTGCCATCAGCTAGCGGTGAAGGAAAACATCGTGAGGAAACCCACATATCTTAGAAAAAATTCTAACATGTCTGACCCACCAAGCCGCATTAGGCCAGCGTGTGTGAATAATGGCCTAAACCCTCTCTCTCTCTTGATAGAGGAGATGAGACTCGTACCCAGCAGTGGGCTATTATAAGTTTTTAACGATTAAAATTTCAATATAAGCCCTTATAAATATTGTAATATAAACAATTAAACGATAGGAACTTTGAAACATTCCATGCCTTTGAAAGGAATATCAATCTTTTATAATTGAAATTGACCGGTCCGACGAAATTGTTCAACTTGTTAAACTTAGGAGAACAAAGCAACCAAAACAAGATCGTAACTATAAGCACCATCTGTCGTTATACCGTCTTTAGTTACGACGTTATTAGTAATTTTAAGAAAGGAACGGTGCGGCGCCATACTGGCGAGCAAGCCCGACTGGGGATGGATCTCCACCTTACAGAATACTACAGCCGAATAACTCAACACAGCGTTGTAGTTGTGTTCCTATGTGTGTGTACAGGTCTCCAGCGTTCGTTTAGGGAAGCCTTTGGGGACTGCCGATAGAAGTGAAAACTAAGTAACCTGTGATTTTTTTCTTCGAGTTCTTAGATTGATATTTTTGAATATGGAAAGCGTTAGGTGACAATGACACGAGTTCCATGATATTACTCACCCAAAAAGCGCCTAAGGAAGTTTTCACTTTAAAAAAACTTTACCTTACTCAAGGATACTCGAATAAAGACCTGGTGCAAAAAAAGGGTCGACAACACGCAAGTTATACTCCTGGTATTTAAAGCGTCCATAGCCAGTATGCTTGTTTGCCGGGCATCTATTGTGAATTTCTTGACAGAAAAATTCAATATCGATTTTAGACCGAACCCGGGACTTCGTGATCAGCAGTCTTCAATACATCGACCACTGAACCACCGAGGCAGTTAACATAGTATTAATATTAACACTAAATACGATTTCATATTTCGAAATTAAATAAATCATTATTATTACAACTTTCATATAATAAATGATTTAACGACAGCATTTGTGGTAAGCAATACATGTCGTATTCAAAAATGGTTATATAATATTGATGAATTTTATCAACGCACCTCCCGCCACCGACAGGGAGTTCATCCACACATTTTAGAACCCTTATCGTGCCGCACTGTGCGGTTTCAGAGGAATTTCCTCCCACGTACGATTAAGTTGTGGAATGAGCTTCCTGCCGAGGTTTTCCCGAGAGACTATAGCATGGGGTTCTTCAAGAAAGGAGTTATAAGGTTTCTAAAGGGTCGGCAACGCGCGAGTGATACCCCTGGTGTTGCAAGCGTCCATAGGCTACGGTAACTGCTTACCATCAGGCGGGCCGTATGCTTGTTTGCCTACTTGGTAGTATAAAAAAAAAAAAAAAAAAAAAAAAATTAAACATGGGTCAAGTATAATAAGTTATTTGTATTAATAAAAAATAATAAATTTAACTGAAATCATTTTAAATATACTCGTAATTACATTGATCTGAATTACACTGATTGCAATTAAGGGCCAATGATTTTAAATACAGTTGGTGATTGGCAATTTGTGAACATGTTTTTAATTTTATAAAACTTAATAATAACACACATTTTAGAACCTCTATCGTGCCGCACTGTGCGGTTTCAGAAGAATTTCCTCCCACGTACGATTAGGTTGTGGAATGAGCTTCCTGTCGAGGTTTTCCCGAGAGACTATAGCATGGGGTTCTTCAAGAAAGGAGTTTTTAGGTTTCTATAAGGTCAGCAACGCTTGAGTGATACCCCTGATGTTGCAAGCGTCCATAGGCTACGGTAACTGCTTACCATCGGGCGGGCCGAATGCTTGTTTGCCTCCTTGGTAGTATAAAAAAAAAACTTAAATCAACACAATAGAAACGGTGGTGGCCGAGTGGGAAAGTAACCGACTTGCACGCAAGACGTATTAGTTTGATCCCGGTTGACAGTACATTGGTACTGCCACAATGTAAATTTCAATTTCTGGAGTACTAGTCGATTGATTCACTGTCTGCTAACGGTGAAGGAAAACATCGTGAGGAAACGTGTCTTAGAAGTAATTCTAAAAATATGTCTGATTCATCAACCCGCATTAGGTCAGCGTGTGTGAATTAAGGCCTAAACCCTCTCTTGATAGAGGACGGGCACGGGTCTCCTAGTGGGACATACATATATGGGTTGCTATTATTATATTATACTAGCTGACCCAGCAAAGGTTGTTTTGCTACTAAATTAGTAATATTGCTTTAAATAAATAATATTGAAATTCGGATAGAAGGACTTTTATTTAAAAAAAAACTGACTAACTAGGACAAACGATAAGAAGAAGATGATAAATCCATGGCTTTTACCACCTCCCTATTCAGCACCAAAAACTTTCTAAGGAATCTTAAAGCTAAAACGAAACTAACATTATCCAAAATCAAATGTGAAATACATTAATAAGAAGGACCCGCTAAAACGTACATTGTCACTCCCTTTCAACATGTATCAACGTATATGTATACCGTTCACGTTGTTTGGAGCACTCTAGAGGAATTCTAAATGTACCAGCTGTTACCAACTTCATAATAATATACAATATATGTAAATATAGGTATTTGAAACTCTGTAGATATACAGGCTAATATCTTGTTTAATCAGTAGTTACCTGATATGTGGAACGAGCGGGGCCTCCTAACACAGGCAATGTTATGCCTAAAGGGAGTGCTCCAACAATCTTGTAATTAGATTAAGTTGAGTTAATGGAAATAAATCATTTTTTTTATTATTTATCTGGTAAAGGTCGCAGGCAACCGATAGACAAGGTCAGCTCAGGATCGAACGATGTGGAAAACCTTGAGGGAGGCCTATGTCCAGCAGTGGACGTCTTATGGCTGAGATGGACAGGCTTATAAGGTCGTAAAGCTAAACTTAGTCTTGAAAATGTTACTTATTATAGTATAAATTCTCAAGCGTAAGTATCATGGAAAAGAGGAGGGTAAAGGAGAGTGTTTGCATTAAGGTCCGTACCTAGCGGTGGGACATATAGGACTAGCTTCCGCTCGCGGCTTTGCCCGCGCGTCTATCTCTCGGGAACAGCGATTTTTTCCGAGATAAAGCAGCTTATGTGTTATTCAATATTCTGCCAAATTTAATCCAGATCTGTTCAGTAGTTTTTGCGTGAAAGATTAACAAACATAACATCCATACATTCTTACAAACTTTCGCGTTTATATCCGTAATATTATTTAAAGGTATAACATATAATAGGGGTTGATATCGATAAAAAAATATATATGAATAACGTTTTTCCAAATTAGTTAAAGATTTAAAGCTACAAAATTATCATGATTAATCAATGTATAAATTAAGCATGAATATGTATTTTGAGATTTTTACTACTTTATTATCTCATATTTCTTAGAGAAATTAGTTATGTTTCATCATTATCATCATCATCTCAGCCTGATAATGTCCACTGCTGAGGCCTTATATTTCCACAATGGCCGATCTTGAGCTGCCTGCATCCAGTGCTTTCCTGCAGCTCTGATGGTATCATCTGTCCACCTAGTGGGAGTTCGTCCCACGCTGCGTTTTCCTGTACGAGGTCGCCACTCGAGAACCTTTCTACCCTATCGGTTGTCAGTTCGTCGAGCGATGTGGCCTGCCCATTGCCACTTCATCTTGCTTACTGTAAGAGCTTAATATTTAGAAACTTCATGCTTGCTGCATAATTTGAGCATTGAACTGGTTAGCAACAAACTATCATAAACTGTAAAAACCATATAATTAAAAAAATAATAATGTCATTGTGACGTTTGAAATTTACAACATAAAAATTAAATCTTAATATTTCATAGTACGAGTTACTTTCTCCAAAATGTTTCGTATGTTTATTAGAAACTTATCAACGACTAAAACCACACTACAAAAATCTGTAAAACCACCAATACCAGTGTTTGGCATTGAAGGTAGATACGTCACGGCGCTGTTCAGCGCAGCATCTCAGTCAAATCAACTCGATGACGTAGAGAAAAGCCTAAAAGCCCTTCTGAAGGAAATAAATAAACCTAAAGTAAAGGATTTCATAGATACGAGTATGATATCCAGAGCTGCAAAATCGAAGTTACTAATTGAAATCGGGCAAGCAGCTGGTATGCCATCAACAGCAGCTAATTTTTTGGGTTTAGTAGCTGAAAATGGTCGACTTAGGATGTTAAGAAAGATGATTCAAATGTTCAATACGGTAATGGTAGCTCATAGGAAAGAGGTGTTATGTGAAGTAATAACTGCGACCCCACTCCAAGCAGATGAACGGGATGCCTTAGTGTCAGCTCTGAAGAATCTTGTAAAAGGAGGGAAGAACATACAATTGACTGAAAGAGTAAATGAGTCTATTATAGGAGGGCTTATTGTTGGTATTGATGATAAACATATAGATTTGTCTTTGTCTAGTAGAATGATGCTTTACACTGAAATAATGACAAAGACTGTGTAATTTGTTTTATTACTTAATAAATTATCAAGCATGATTGTTTTCGTTTAATTTATTTTAATGACCGACGAAAAGGAAGGGGATTTTAATCTGTTTGAGCAAATTCTGGTGCAGTTATTTTTAATAAGTTTTATGAAAATTTATTTATTTATCTATACATATAATAAAATCGTAACCAAGTCGCGTCTGTACATTGAATTTTTTTTCAAAAAACCCATTTATATACGTTGTATTTACGTTACTGAGGCCAAAAATGTAGTTTTTAGAATTTTTGTCTGTTTGTCTGTTTGTCTGTGTGTCTGTTTGTCTGTTTGTGGCCGCGTTTGTACGCGATAAACTCAGCAACCACGCAACCGATTTGAATGCGGTTTTCACTTATATATTGTGGCAACCTTCCCATAACATATAGGCTTTGTTTTATTCCAATCGGTTCACGAATAAAAGAGTTATGGTAACTTTAATAAGACATGTGCTATTCAAGAAACGCGCTTCGAATAATTTAACTGAAACTTTTGTTAAATGCAGTTTGTAAAACCACAACTAAAGTTTATATAAAAGGAAATTTAAAAAATAATGCGAGGTTTCGGAGATATAGCCATCACCAATTTAAGTTGAACTCTCATCAATATGGGCGACCATATTATTTAGAGATCAGCAGACTGGTGACACACGCGTTAACGGTACTAGGTTAAAAGTGACCAATTTACAACGAAATTAGATAGAAACAGATATTTTAACAGGATGCGGTGCAGGTAATTGTCTTTTTATGCCCCGGGTTCTTTTGATTCTAAACAATTTTCCGTTTAGCAACTCCAGGAAACTCTATGTTTTAATCCTTCAAGGATTAAAACAGAGTTTCCTGGAGTTGCTAAACGGAAAATTGTTTGGAACATTATGTTTTAATCCCTGAAGTCCACGCAAACGAAGTCACAAACACATATCAGCTATACATCTATACACACATTATTAAAATTGAAGTGTCTGTTTGTAATATCAAAATAACAGCTGTCTATTAAATTCATGTGGCTGTTTACATAGCACTTACAACGGAAATACAATTTTAACAGTTTTGTCTTTATGTCTGTCTGTTTGTTGCCGCTAAAATCGTCTTTAAAAATACTAAAACTATATAAATATACTATAGGTACGAATAAAATGCGTTAATCATGCCTAGACCTAAGGCAATCACTGACTAAATTAGTAACGCCTAATAAAACTTTAACACAATCTATATCTATACATATAATAAAATCGTAACCAAGTCGCGTCTGTACATTGAATTTTTTTTCGAAAAAACAAATTATATACGTTGTATTTATGTTACTGAGGCCAAAAATGTGGTTTTAGAATTTTTGTCTGTTTGTCTGTTTGTGGCCGCGTTTGTGCGCGATAAACTCAGCAACCACGCAACCGATTTGAATGCTGTTTTCACTTATTTATTTTTTTATTTTATTTATTAAACTTCATACACAAAAATTTATGTATAGGCGGACTTAATGCCTTAGGCATTATCTACCAGTCAACCTTAGGGTGATGCAGAGAGAAACAAAGTAGGTGTAGGTGATGACAAGAAGTCAGGGTACTTATATATTGTGGCAACCTTCCCATAACATATAGGCTATGTTTTATTCCAATCGGTTCACAAATAAAAAAGTTATGGCCACTTTAATAACACACGTGCTATACAAGAAACACGCTTCGATTTATTTAGCTAAAACTTTTTAAAATGTAGTTTGTAAAACCACGTTTGAAGTTTATATGAAAATAAATTAAAAAAATAATGCGAGGTTTCGGAGATATAGCCATCACCAATTTAAGTTGAACTCTCATCAATATCGGCGACCATATTAAATAGAGATCAGCTGACTGGTACATCACGTGTTAACGGTACTAGGTTAAAAGTGACCATTTTACAACGAAATATAATAGAAGCAGACATTTTAACAGGATGCGGTGCAGGTGATAATCTTTTATACCCCGGGTTCTTTTGATTCCAAACAATTTTCCGTTTAGCAACTCCAGGAAACTCTATGTTTTAATCCCTGAAGTCCACGCAAACGAAGTCATAAACACATCTGCCGTCCACTAACTAAAAGGCCGTTAAGCCACAGTTAGCCGTTTTTCACTTTTGAATGTAGTCTTATACAACTTTCGATGCTCTATCTTTTGGTCTAAGATTCATTTTGCTAGCTAGCTTAGTTTTAGAGATACAAAACATTGCTGAGCAGTTAAACCACATAAATTTCGTTACTTCCTTAATTAAAAAGCGGCTAAGCCACAATACTTCTCTAGAAAGACGTTAACATACTTCAACGGCAAACTGATGTATCTTTTTTTCTAATTTTACTTAACTAAAAGTACGTTATCTAGTCATGCTTGACTAAAAAGCAGTTAAGCGTCTTTAACTACCTTCATGTATTGTGTCATATAAGTAACCACCTGAACATCGTACCTTAACTATAAAGCAGTTATAAAGAAAAACTACACTAGAAAGCAGTTATACGCCAATAGCGGCTTTTAAGTTATGTATTGAAATTAGTATTAGCTAAATATCAATCGCTAGAGAGCAGTCAAACGACAATACTAGACTAAAAAGCAGTTAAACGCTTGTGATTTTTGTTTGCGTTTGACGAGCTCAGGATATATTCCGGAAGGAAAGGATCCAAACTATGATGAATAGTGTGTTGGTGGAACAGGAATTTCTAACTGCACAACGCCTTGAAATTAAAAGTATGCCATCTACACGCAATTCCACTTGCTCTAATATTAGAAGAAATCAAAGTACGCCCACATGAACAGTAACGATTTAGTTAATCTTCTTAACCAAGAACCTTACTCGATGACAACACAAGAGTTTCAAAAATTTAATGAAACACAAATAACATATAAAAACAGCCAACCAGAAGAAACTCTGAAGCTTACAATAGAAACATTAACTCAGCAACAGCTTGAAACACATTCTTTATACTGCCACGAATCGATACCCCCTCCTTCTCCGATGCCATCTTCTTCTCACTGCATTATACCAGAAATATAAGATTATGATAGTGATGACTCCGTTAAGGATGAGGACTAAGGCCAGCCATGTGACAAAGTTTTAAGTGATGATACTGAATATGGTTATGACATGCAAAGGCAAAATACAGTTTTAAACCCTAAAAGTAACCCAATATTGAAAAGGAGAACATCAATAACTAAAACGTTTCCCGAAAAATTAATAACGCGACGACATACTCAAGAATTTACAAGAACAGAAGAGATTATTGGACATCGGTTACCTAAGAAAAGACGCATCTTTATCTTTTATTGATTGCTCTATTTCTATGAATTTAGTAAATTTAGCACCACCATCATCCACAAAGAGAAAGAAATATGATACCAGCTTGAAAGATAGATTAGTTGAGAAGGAAAAGGAATGCACATACAATTAACGGACACAAATTACAACCAGACTCAGAACAACTCTTTGTGGGTCATACAAAGTTTTGCCGGAATCGAACCCACAACCTCGTGCACAGCAGGCGCATACTGCGGCCACTGGACCACCAAGGCAGTATACTTCACATACGCTGGCAGGATCGGATTCCCAACACGGAAGTACTTCGTCTGACGGATATGGTGGGCATGGAGAGCCTCCTTATTAAAAGGCAGCTTCGCTGGTGTGAACATCTTGTACGCATGGAGCCCTCAAGGTTGCCAAAAGCTGTCTTTTACTCTGAGATCAGCTCAGACAGTATCTTTGTACAAGGATGTTCTTAAGCGACACTTATCTGTAACCGGTGTGTCTCCAAACTCATGGGAGGAGCTTGCTACCCACAGGTTAGACTGGCATAAAGCTGTTCACAGAGGTATAGAAGAGTTTGAAAACTGTCGTCTTAAAGACCTTGACGCCAAACGCGAGCACCGTAAAACTCAACTCAGGCCCTCTTATGAGTATACCTAATGCGCAAGGAGGGCTTCACTGCGGTTTGTGTGACCGTCTTTTTAAGACGTAATTCGGCTTCGCGAGCCCCGTCCGAGAACATAAGCGGAGACGTATGGCCGTGAGTTAGTAGGGGGTCGCCGTCGACGGATACGTCTAGGAGGACATCATCATCATTAATTATATAAATATGAAATATTGGATGCTCGTTATTAATTCTTATACTAATGTCTGAAATTTCGCACACACCTACTAGTAGCTTACGGTTCGAGTTGTAATATTTGGTTAAGTTCTTTTCGCATTAGTCGATGCCGTATCGGCGCGGGTAGCGTATGCTCGCAATGCGCAATACGAACTATAAGCTTGCCGAACGCTTATATTTCAACGTGCGCTTTCAGAATCGCATGGTTTGTGCGGACGTGGGGCGTTTCTGTAAACTGCGTCTCAAAGTTTTGAGAACATAAGGGTTACTACACACATAAGCGGCCCGGCATAATCTGTGCGGCAACAAAGCCAACTCAAAGCTTATACTTTTTCCTCGAACATCTTCTACATATATAAATTCGATTTTACTGCCCGACTGTGCCGATTAATGCCGGCCCGCTTATGTGTATAGCTACTCTTAGAAGCTTTGCTCGATTTGTTTACCAACAGGTACAAAAATCAAGACAATATAACATCTTTATGCATTTCGTTATAAATATCCCGCATTGATAACGCACCTACAAAAGTAAGAAGGACCTAGCTTACTTTGTCTTCCCGTTACAATTTGTTAACATTTTTAACGCAAGTCTTTATGTATGTATGTATGTTTTTACTTAAATCCATTATATATATATGGTAGTTTAATCGCCAAGTTTGTTCGACTCACGCAATCACGAATTTTGTATTGAAAATTTTCGTTTTTGTCTGGAATTTTAAAAGGAGGCATTTTTAATTGTGTTTTAATTTTTTTTATTAAACTTTGATTTAATACTTTAAAATTTTTATATTTCTCACATAATCCTGTCAAATGCTTAGCAATAAGGAAGTTAAACTCAAGCGAAGTAAGTATTACCGCCTTTTAGTTAAGTATTATTAGAATAATCTTGTGTTCAGTTTCATATTCTATAAACGCTACTTAGCTTAAAAGAGTCTAAGCCGCTTATTAGAAAATATATTAAGTTTCAGATTAATGAAAAGTTTCGACAATAAAGCCGTTAGACGACTTAGCGACTTTCTAGTTAAGGATTGCATAATAAATTTAACTAAGATTTAGAATCGTATAAATTTTTTAAAATTACTTCACTAAAAAGCCGTTACGGTAACGTTAGCGACCTTTTAGTACAGGATTTAGAGCCAAAAATTATCTAAAATGCTTAGCTAAATCGAAAAAGAACGTTTTTTTTAACGAGGTGTAGTTTTTTTTAATAACTAAAACCTTAAAATGATCCACGGAAATAATATTCAATAATCTGCCTAACACCCATCAAGCTAAGTATTGTACTTTTTAAGAAATAACGGTTGCCGCCTTTTTTGCTGTTTTCTCCAAAACTACTTTTTGGGCTTAACGGCTTTCTAGTTATAGGACGGCAGACATATCAGCTATACATCTATACACACATTAATAAAATTGAAGTGTCTGTTTGTAATATCAAAATAACAGCTTTCTATTAAATTCATGTGGCTGTTTACATAGCACTTACAACAGAAATACAATTTTAACAGTTTTATCTCTCTGTCTATCTGTTTATTGCAGCTAAAATCGTCTTTGATAAAACTAAAACTATATAAATATACTATAAGTACGAATAAAATGCGTTAATCATGCCAAGACCTAAGACAATCACTGACTAAATTAAACGCCTAATTAAACTTAAACACAAACTATAAAATATTACTATAAAATGAATGCTATTTCATTTTGTGTAGGCGCTAACATTTAACAATACCTTAATTTAGGTAATCAGGAAAGCAGCACAAAAAAGAAAACATTCCACGGAATCTGTCTGGTCACGATAAACTCAATAACTACTAAACAAAATTTCATACGATTTTCACCAGTAGACGGCGTGATTCTTTCATTATAGTTTTGCGAGCGTGAATTGGCTGAAATATTACGATGATAGTTGAGCAAGTCGGAAAAATCCTGCAGTTGGAGGCAATGTTATTTGCAAATAGATCTAAAAAACTCCGCGATACTGTGTCTATCTTCGACCAAAAAAATCACTCACAGCGAAACGCATGATCGGACTCTGTCTCATCGGCATAATTAACTGATATATATTTTTAACTAAATTTTTTTTATTCCTGAACATCGGTATTTAAGAGCCGATTTGTAATATTTTCTTTTTAAGTGACCGACATAGCTCGAAAAATTGCCTCAATTAAGTGACAATGGGCAGGGCATATAGCTCACAGAACCGATGGCCGTTGGGGCAGAAAGGTTCTAGAGTGGCGACCACGAACTGGAAGACGCAGCGTGGGAAGGCCTCCAACAAGATGGACCGACGACCTGGTAAACGCGGGCAACCGATGGACAAGGTCAGCTCAGGACCGAAAGATGTGGAAAACCTTGCGGGAGGCCTATGTCGAGCAGTGGACGTCTTATGGCTAAGATGGAACTACTTTTGTGGCAAACAAGCATATGGCCCACCTGATGTTAAGCAGTTACCGTAGCCTATAGACGCTTGCAATACCAAAGGTATCACTTGCGTGTTACCAACCCATTTTTTACACCAGGGCTTAGATGGGAGTATCCCTGGGATAGAAATACGTTTCTTTCAAAACGAATCCCTAAGTGAGCGTTGGAGACCTATACTCACACACAGGAACACAACTACACCGCTGTGTGTAGTTATTTGGCTGTGGTCTTCTGTAAAGTGGGGGTCCTTCCCGCTCTTCAAAAATTATCTTAAAAATCTTTTTGTAATTGGATGGATAATCTTTCACATTGTTCTCAGTTTAAAAAAAATCCAGTTCTGATGATGGGTTCCGTAGGAAAGTGAGTAACCTCCTCAAATACTATAGGCATACTGCAATGAATCAAACAAATGCATTCAGGAAGCATCAATTCGTTAGTGAAACTAATAAAGAATACTGCAGATGGCCAACTTCTCAATGATAAATATTTTTCCGATGGAGATCAGACATAATGTATCTCAATTAGGTATGGTAATTAAATGACAGTAACTAATCACATTCAATGAGCTCATTAAAATGTTACAATTGAACTAATATTATGATACAGCCGGATATAGGCACGGAAACTTCGTAATTAAACAATGTACAAAGTAAAAAATGCATAGTTTCAGAGATAAAGATAATAATTAACAGATACCTATATACCGAATTTACGTTGAACTCTCACTAAGTAATATGGTCGACAATATTAAATAGGGTTCAACTTACTGGTTTTTCATTCAGTTTTGTTACGAAAGCTTATGTAAAGTACTATAACTGTATTAAAAGAACAATGGATTAAAAGAAAAGTTCAATTTCTGAAATCCTTGAGCACTACGACGGACCATTAAGCCCTTTAAGAATTTAATAATTTTTTAGCCCATATAAACTGTGTAACAGTACCTATCAGGTTAGAAGTGACCAATTTAAAACGAAATGTAATAGATGTAGAGATTTCTACAGGGTATGGCACAGATAATACATAACAATACATAAATTCAAACTATTAGCTAGGCGATGGGCCAATTAAGGTTATTCACGTTTGCGCTAAGACAATTTGAAGAGCAGAACAATCATACAAACAAGGAATATTTCTTCATGAAGTTTATTAATTGTAGAATCTAAATGTTTAAAAGAAAAACGTGACTGACTAATCAACAAACGCACAGTTTAAATCATTAGACACTCAGATAGTTATTATGATATAGGCATCCGCAAAGAAAGGTTTTTTTAAATGTAACCACTAAAGGTGAAAATCAGCCGATGAAAGTTTGAGGGTTTATAGGGATAACAGCTGTAGCTTTGAGATTTTCAGTAAAAGACTGAACACGCGAACGAAGTCGCGGGTACAGCTAGTGTTTATTTAATAGCAAAACAAAAATATACTACCATGTATCAGACGATGCAATGTATTTTTTAACCGACTTCAAAAAGAGGAGGTTATCAATTCGTGTGTATTTTTTTTTTATTTTTTTTTTAAATGTTTGTTACCGCATAACTCCGTCATTTATGGACCGATTAGAAAAATTCTTTTTTTGTCTGACTGGACATACTTCCAGTTTGGTCCCATTATCATCAAAAGAAAGTTCTGATGATGGGATCCATGAGGAATTGAGGGAACTCCTCAAAAGTTATAGGCACACATATAGCAATTTCAATATTTTTAACAATAAATCAATCATTTGCATTCAGAAAGTGTAATTTGGTGAAGTAAAACTGATGAAGAAGACCACAGTTGGCCATCTGAACTTCTCAATAATAAGTGTTTTACTGATGGTGATAAGATAAGTTTCAGTTATTGTTGCTAAGCAACTATTAATAAGAAATAATGACGTGAATTAATTGAGCGCGGATTGCACAGATTAAATATTGCTTTTAATACCTACTTGATCTGTGTTCAGCCCGACGCTCAGTCGATTTTATTCGATTGTAACAAACAAATATTTGAAAATTTTACAACTTGCCGTACTGAAGTCGGTTTTTTTTTGTTAAAATTATCATTAATACAAACAAATAGGTCTTCTTTTCTTCCTTTGTCTCCTTCTCTTAAGTGTATATTTTTTTAAAATATAAAAACATTTCTCAATATAGCCAACCTCAATATAATTAAGCTAAATATTTCAGTTTGCAATAGCACACATTTCTGATAGATAATACACTTTTTAGATCGGTACAGTCGCGGTGTAAATGTGATATCATCTTTCTGCTGACATTTTGCTGACATCATCTTTCTGGCTTATTCATAATTTATGACCTTCATAAGTGTTACTTTGTAACCTAAATGAATAAATGAATTTTGAGTTTGAGTTCGATATTACACGATATGATTGTTTGCATCGCTATACAATTGCGATGCAAATGCCTTCAAATCGCGAGTTCGACCGTCATGTGTTTACATCGACGCATAATACAGTGTGCAATTGCTCTTACTCCATTAGGTCAATCAGATAATATAAAGTGTCCAGTAAGCTCTCAGCTCAGATAAGGTAAATGGGATAAGTGAGCTGCAAACTACTTTGTTTGTTTGCTTTGTTCCATTTTCTGCATTTCGAAGACCGGTATACGTTTCTTTGCAAATTAAACCAGCATTTAAGAGTTATTTTCCTCTGACAAAACTTTTTACATTTTGTTGTAAAGTTCAAAGAAAAACATCAGGTGCACTAAGTTTAATACAGACATTATTGCCTGTGCTTTTATCTGATAGCTTTATTTTTAAATGTCTCTTTAGGTATTGGAAAAAGCTTTTAAAAAGTATTTTTGATTTTCAAGGAATTCGTCGAGTTGCATTTTGTTCGAAGATTTTGAGTTTGAGTTTTGGTACAGTCTATACTTATATACTCGGGTGTTAAAAGAGGTAATAATATTGATCCACCTCTTAGAGAGGACTTTTAACCTGTACTGCTGTAGGTACTGTTAGTCATAAGTAGTAAAATAATTTTGACAATGGATTTATTATAATAAACTTGAATAGAAAATTTAATTGATTTTAAAGTTTTATTTTAAAGCTACGGGATCCTATTAATACCTTCGTTTAAATTACTTTCTAAGAAATAAAGAGAATTTAATTAATTTGATTGTGAGAAAATTTTAATAATCCAAATTAATATATTTTCTTGAATACAATTTCATTAAATTTCAAATAACTATTGCATTACTTTTATAAGTTTACAATGAATTCTTAGTATTGACCAAATATCTGGAATTGTGTTCATTTTAGGCAATACTATTTATTTATAAACTAGGGGACGCCCGCGGCTTTGTCCGCGTAGTAATTTGAAACATTTTTCTCGATTTTGCAACATATCTCACTACTGCTCTGCTCCTATTGATCATAGCGTGATGATTCAACAAAAAAAGTTTTTTTCTAATCGAACCAGTATGTACTTTCTGAGATGAGCGCGTTCAACCAATCAAACAAACTCTTCAGCTTTATAATATTAGTATAGATTACATTTGACCAACAACACAAAGATCAGTATTGTTTACGACAAAATTAATTACAATGGATTCTCGTAATCGAAGATTATAATATAGTCTTCTCTTTATTGAAATTAGGGACTTATATACTAAGTACATGGCAGTCCCAACGTACCCTATTCTAACACTGTACTACAAACAACATTAGATACCAATTAGACTTAAAACGAAGAGTTACGAATCTAAACAAACATCGTAAGGACTTTAAGATGAACGGTTGTATAGAAGTCCCGTCATTTCAAAGTAAGAAGTATGAAATTTCACATAGTTGTTTCAGGTTAAAGATAAATTTATACCTGTATCGGGGTTCTTCGGAATTTTACCTCTAAGAGTTTAAAATAATTGATAAATGTTTAACCCGTGTACAGCCGAGGTGGGCCGCTAGTTTAAATATATAATAATAAATAAATAATAATAAATAAAATATGTTAAATTTCCACCATATATATAGTACATTAATATATTGTATTCTTTTTTTTTATACTACCAAGGTGGCAAACAAGCATACGGCCCATGGTAAGCAGTTACCGTAGCCTATGGACGTTTGCAACACCAGGGGTGTTACTTACGCGGCGGCGACCCTTTAAAAATCTTATAACTCCTTTCTTGAAGAACCCCATGCTATAGTGTAAATTAATTACAAATGTGAGTTATGCAATGGTGAACTGGAGCCTAAACTAGGGAAAACCCTGTATTTCAGGTCTCCAGGACACCCTCCTGCGGTTACCCGTGGATCTTGTATCTGTGTGTATTTGTGTGTGTGTATGTGTATGTGTATGCATGTGTGCGTGTGTTTGTGTGTGAGTTTAAATATATAAAGCTAAAAGACTATTAGGCGTTTTGTAAACGTCATATCGACCGTTTGTAATACACACACACACAAAAGGGATTTGATAACCCTTTCAAAACCTGCCAACAATGTTAAAAGTACTTATTATAAACATAACATACGGTTATCCGCCGTATACCCACTAACATTTATACGACTATTATGTTCATGACCCGGCCCGTATCACCACAATATTGTCGTTAAATTATAATTCTCACTTAAGACTTGTTATTTTCGGCCCGCCCCGAGTTTGTCCGGGTTAAAATATTTTCTGTGCAATTTTCTTAATTTTATTCGTATCTTTTTCTTGTCGTTTGGTTAGATTGGCTTGGTGGTCCAGTGGGTACAGTATGTGCCTACTGTGCACGAGGTTGTGGGTTCGATTCCCACACAGGGACAAAACTTTGTGTGACCCATAAAGAATTGTTCTGAGTCTGGGTGTAATTTGTGTCCGTTAATTGTATGTTTGTAAAGTCCCCCGCAACACAGAGCTAGTTCTCTAGTGCGGGAGTTGTCTTTTAAAAAAAAAAGAAAAAAAAAGTGGCCAACCTGGTGACAAGAGTAATTTAGATCGCCCATATTTAGGCATCTGTCGTAACCTAACGACTTTTAACGTGCCCTCCGAAGCTCGGAGACGCTCAGGTGAAATACCACTATGCGGTCACCCTTCATAGGGTTACCGCGCCCTTGGTAGCTTAACCCGCTGATCGTTTACCGAACAGCGAGTGCACCTAGCTATGAACGTCTATTTATTCATATGAACCTTCTATAAGGTATTTAAAATTAAATTTGAATAAAATCGGTAAAGTCATTCTCAAGTTATGACGTGACCAAGAGAAATAAGGATTTATTTTATAGTCTTGTCTATAAAATTAATCCCTATATTTCTATCAGCAGGAACATGGAGATTTAATTTTAGCCCGCTTTCTTTTTTTAAGGTCGGCAACTTGCGAATACAAGTGTTCATAAGCTACAATACCTATAAAAATCCTAAAAACTAAACCTTTTTAGACATTGTTTATCAGTAAAATATTATTGATTACTTTTTACGAAAAATTTTGTGATTTCATATTTAAAATGAGGCAAGTGATGCGCCCGGTATTATACGCAATAGCAGAATCTATATATTAAGGCTGTAAATGTATCTGCTACTGCTGATAAATGTAGATATAAAAAATCTGGAAGCAGTATCCTATCTGTGTCCTACTGCTATTCAAATAATAATGTTAATAGGTACTTACCATCAGTGCCGACGCTGATTCATATGCTACCTTTAACAAAAACAACATATTGTTATTACAAAAAAACAGATTTTTAGGGTTCCGAAGTACCTAAACAAGAAACCCTTAGTTTCGCTATGTCCGTCCGTCTGCCCGCAGCTTAGCTCAGAGACTTTTAAAGTATAAACAAACGATCGAACTTGGTTCGGGCTGAACCACGAACATGGTGCGCTCCGAACCATATTATAATGATATTAATAATAATAATGTCCGGCGGACCGTGCACCACACGAGCGAATATGGTTCGGAACGCACCATGTTCGTGGTTCGGCCCGAACCAAGTTTGATCGTCTGTTTATACTATTAGTTTTAAAATCAATAATGAAACTAATGAATTAATACAGCTAAAAATCGAATCTATCATTAACAAATCACCAACAATAAATGAACTCCGACCCTATCACACTTATCACAAGCTTCAAACTTCTCCGACGCTCTCAATCATTGTCAAAAAGTTAGCGCAAAAATATATTGTAGACAGCTCATTTAAAGAAGTTATTAAATTAAATAAACTGTTTAAAAATGTTCTAGCAACATCATTTGAAAAAAGTGGGATTATTTATAACTTTGTTGCCCGCGACTCCGCCTGCGTGGATGTCATTTATCGCTGTAAAATGTAGCCTATGTGTTATTCCAGACCATAATCTATCTCTGTGCCAAATTTCATCCAGATCCGTTCAGTAGTTTTTACGTCAAAGAGTAACAAACATCCATCCATCCATCTATTCTTACAAACTTAAGCATTTATAATATTAGTAGGATATGCTATTGAAAACCAATAATCGAGATTTTCTACTAGGTACTATAAATACATATTCTTGTTGTCCTAAATTAAGTTTATCAACAGTTCGAATGTTTTTAACTTATATTTTCACATTAAGATATTTTCACATTAAGTTTTTTTCTGCCCCTGGGTTACCCATAACCTAAAACTCTGGTCTTCAAAGTTATTGGGTGGGCAACACGCGAGCGATATCCCGCAGGGGTATTCCGTAAGAGCGAAACCCGAGCGACCGCGAAAACGGAGCAAAATCTGGCTGTCAGATTGAAAATCGGAGCAATATCTGGCTGTCAAATTGAAAATCGGTATTCCGTTAGAGCGAAAACCGAGCCTTTTTGACGTTTAGCAATCGTGTGTGCCGTCACCTAGCAATTACAACTGTTAGTTTGCGATCGCTATTTCTTAGAGAATCAGCCGGCCGGTCTATTTAACTTGGCCCAGACCCTCCTACAAGTACAAATACAACACCTACCCACTGTGTTTTTTTAGGGATGCGTTTTGAAAGAAACGTATTCCTATCTCAAGGATACTCCCATCATAAAGCCTTGGTGTAAAAAAGGGTAAAGGCAACACGCAAGTGATAAGTAGTATTTCATGTTACTCAGTGATATTGACATTGAGGCTTTAGCAATAAATATGAATACTCAGGCACACGACTTCTGTTTTATAAACTACTAGCTGTTGCCCGCGGCTCCGCCCGCGTTGATGTCGATTATCGCTATAAAAAGTAGCCTATGTGTTATACCAGACCATTGTCTATCTTTGTGCCAAATTTCATCCAGATCTGTTTAGTAGTTTTTACGTGAAAGAGTAACAAACATCCATCCATCCATTCTTACGAACTTTCACATTTTTAATATTACAAAAGATGAACATATTTTATGTTAAGAATTCCTGAAGTAAATTTATATCATATTTGCCAAGGCGACTAGTTTTCGTCGTATTACTTTACACGACTTTCTTTTTCGTTCTCACAGTGTGTTACTTTGTTTAACAATATTATCTACTTTAGTAACATTATATTTCGTGTACATAGGGTATCTATGAGACAATTTATTCAAAGTCACCAATATGAAAAGACTTTAATATTATACCTACCCTAGGTATCATATTAAAGTCTTTTCATCTATACTTAATATTATAAAGCTGAAGAGATTGTTTGTATGTTTGGTTGAACGCACTAATCTCAGAAAGTACTGGTTCGATTAGAAAAAAACTTTTTTGTGTTGAATAGTTGATCCAGGAAGACTATATAACATCATGCTATGATCAATAGAAGCGGAGCAGTAGTGAGATATGTTTCAAAATCGGGGAAAATATTCCAAATTACCAGGCGGACGAAGTCGCAGGCGACCCCTAGTATTGCATATTCGCATAAATTGTCTCAATTTTTAACTACAACTGTTACGAATAAGTTATATGAATGTACGTATGTTTTAAAATTCTCTGTTAGTTCCTAAAGTATAGTAGATGTTCCCAATTTTAAGAGAACTAGGGCATTATACTAGTGAGCAAGCCTGACCGGGAAAGGGCCACAGCCAAATTTAAAGCTCGTTTTAACGAACGTTTTCCTATTCCTTCAAAGTTTCATCATAAAACCCTGGGTGTTAATTTTTTGGGTTGGCAACAAGATACCTTTGGTATCGCAAACGTCCATAGGCTACGGTAACTGCTTACCACCAGGCAGGCAATGGCGACCACGAACTGGAAACCGCAACGTGGCAGGGCTATCCAGCAGTATACTCTATGTCAATTGAATATATAAATAAGGTAAACACAACCCGACCATTGACATTTTAGTGATGTCCACGTGCACTGACAAATAATTATGATATAATTATAATATTATTCGATTCGATAAATTCAATTATTTGAAATAACAGTTTTTTTTATTACGTTGTTTATAGTCAATAGGTACTAACAAACAAACTTTTTTTGGTAGTCAGTGATAATATTTCAATAGAATTAGGAAATAATAATGTGTACTTATAGGTTGTGTACGTACTAAATTCTGCACATTGACCGCTGCGAAGACAGAAAAAGGTAGGATAAATAAATAAAACTGTTCTTCAAGTATAAATATGTATGTATATAATTTTTTTAATTATTAAAGTCAGTTATAATAATATACAGATAGGTACGGAAAAATTCTGACGTATGGATAAGACGACCTCATGTTGTAAATAAATAAGTAAAATAAATATATATAAATAATTATAATAAAAATAAAATAATTTAAATTACTTTATTTCTTATTTATTTAAAACTTTATTATACACAAAAACATTAATGTATAAAGGCGGACTTAAATTTTGGTAATATACATTAGTTGATTGTTAATTAAAAAATCTACTTTGTTTTTTTTATATCTTTTAATTGATCGGAAATGCGAAATTCGATTTACTACAGACATAATCGATCACTAAAAACTTAAATTGAGCGCGTCGATTATATTTATTCGCACATCACTATTTTACACAATGGGACCATAGACAATACATCATTTTGCGAATGACAGTTATCCAAATTTTACGACTTAGATTTTTCAAATTGTTTGTTTTAATTTTATCACGTAGATATTTACATGAATAGTTATTAAAATTAAAGTAACCTAACCTACTTACAAACAATCAGATATTATATTTAAAGGTATTAACCTATAAATAAAATATCTGATTGAGATCACAGTTCTGAGGAAAGGTGCCCAAAAGACTGGCCACATTCCCACGCTGGATTGCAAGGCTAATACGTTGACCCAAGTAAAGGCCAGCGTTAGGATCGTGAGATGACTCGACCAAACGCCTTGATATCTCACGATACAATTTGTGGGCACTTGGGCCCCATGGTCCTAGAGTTTCGACCCCAAAAGGCTCAAAAATGTAAGTCTCACCGAGACTTTCATATTTGCGCCGCTTGAGGCACTCTGCAGAAGTGGCGGCCGAACCCACTTTAATGCCAGTGAATGAAAGATGAGAAGGCGCCAAGGTATCTACACAGGTAGCATCCCACACTAAGGGCCTTCCCATCCTCCAAGGAACGAGAGTCATACCGTCAGGACGCTTGCCATCACTACGAAATAAACCGTTCGGTTCTAGAACGGCAGGAATACGCGCGCTTACAAGAGCTCGACGGATGACGTCGTTTAGACTGGCATGCCGCGGGATTCTACCAGCACTCCTGCAACAAGAGAGACCATGATGAGCAAGCTGATCAACAACCTTACCACAATAACAGCGATGGGGTACTGAATTAAAAGCTCCTAGACGGAGGCTAACAGCAACTCGAAACGATATGTTGTCAACCATGGTTCCTAGGACAGGAGATGGAAGAGCATTTAACCAGAGGCCAGATTCCCATTCAGCAACAGCTAAAAGACGAGCGCGATCGGCAGAGTTAGTAGTCGTATTAAGTAGATCGTTACGCACTACTCTGCAGAGCGGCTCGTCCCATAGCCGCTGAGCTGAAAGATTGCTAGGAAGCTTATCCAAAGTAAGGGTCTTCCACGCATCAACTGCCTCAGCTAAAAAAGGTATATGTACCGAATTATAAACATGAGATTTATTTAGAATTTTACAGGTTAAGCCAAAAGTACTGTGAGATGAAGATAAATAGGCTGGAAGGCTGACACTAGATATTTTCCTAATGCCTAAGCCTCCATGCCTGATGGGCAAAGAAGCTTGTGTCCAAGTACGGCCTTCCAACCTAATGTTCAAAGTTGATGAAAGAGTGTGCTGAACGATATTGTCTAATTTAGTGGTCAAATTAGGGTGTTTCCAAAATTGTGAAGAACGTAAAGTGTATGTGAATTTGGGTACAAAGAGACAGAACCTAATGATGGTGTATGCAACGTGACTATTAATTTTACGTATCCGATCAGAAATTGAGTTAAATTTGGTAATTTGTTCATCAATGTAGGGTGCAAATGATTCATCTAAAACAGGGGAACCGAGAAGACGGAGTGAAGTTTGGTCAACAATTTTGATATCAGGAGCTAATTGCTTAAAACTGTTTATTATGTCACCACGCCGAATGCAATTCGGTGGTACAAACAGTTCACACTTAGAAAAATTTAGATCTAAACCACAAAGTTTGAAGTCATGCACTAGGGATGAAAAATCGTTTAAAACCGTTGCAGTGTCACCACCAAGGGTACCATCATCAAGATACCAAACGTTAAATTGAGATTTCAATTTGGTGATGATGGGGTGAATGGCAAGGCTGAAAATTGCTGGGCCGAGAGGGTCGCCCTGTTGACAACCGACAGCTGAAGAGAGTAGGTGCTCCCTATAAATTAGTTTTGTGGGAGCGCTATAACACTGCCACAAAAAACTATACAGAGAAGGTACCTCCCTTTCAACCTCCGACAACAGAACGCTCCTGTCGACCGAGTTAAATGCGTTTTTGACATCAACCTTAAGTACAACATCATCTGGCCGAAAAGAGATGTAAGAACGGACAGCGTGGATAGCTGCTTCACAGCCACCACTAACCCCAAAACCAAGTTGGGTAGGCTGAAAGTGTTCGCTGAGGGTACTAGAAACCGCCCGGCAGCAAACTTTGGCTGCAAGACGGCGGTAAGTAGTACCCACAGCAATAGGACGAATCCCACCGTCCTTTTTTTTTAGGGCACAAAGGTTTGCGCCGTAAAGTAAATCCAAAATGTCCCCATTTACTCGACCAGACAGCATTAAATTAATAAGAAGTGTCAATGCCTCAAGCAAGGCCACGCTGACCTCACCACCAACATTCAAAAGGTCTTTGAGATGCTGAGCTGTGAGACCATCAAGGCCTGCAGCAGTGCCACTTCTGAAGCCATTGACTGCGTTGAGGACCTCAGTGGAAGACACCTGCAGATTTGTCTGAGAATTACTAGGTGAATCAGGAAAGGAAAGGTTGGCAGCTGGGCTGGGATGTTTCTCATAAAGGGCTGAGAGAGTCTCTGGGGTGTTAGGAGCTAACGCATCGTTAGAAAAAAGGAGACGAGCTGCACCTTTTATATCTCCATCACTCACTTTACTCTCAATGTGATAAAATTCAGACTTTTTTGATTGGCGAGAGGTTTTATTATGACCTAAATGTATTTCATTTAAAACACAGTTTTCTTTAATACAAGAAGTTAGAGAATTGGAGCGAGAGGAATTAGAAGGATTTATATGCAAAATTTGGTAAGGGAACGTGAGAAGATGTTCCCATACCTCTTTAGAATTAAGATTGACCACAGAAATAATATCTGACGTCAACCTTTGAGCTACACAAAAACGAGCACCTCTAGGAACTCTCTTTACGATAGGCTTACTGTGTTTTAATTTAGAAAGTAGTTGCCAAAAAGGAATAGGTGGGGGTAGAGTTACAGAATTTGATGAAACTACGGGTGGCAATGAGGATACCTGAGAAGAATGGGGCTGCGATGAATCAGAGGCCACCTGCAGATGTCCTTGATTTCGGATTTTGATTTTTTTCAAATTAGTTTATTTAATTGATTAAAATCTAATTTTGGTATAAACAGTGCTAGTTAATCAAGATGAAACTTCCGAAATTCATGTAAATGTGTTATTTGTTCCATTTAGTGACATTATGTGTGATAACTTTAAACAGATAAGTTTTGTTTACCTTATTTATATATTCAATTGACATAGGGTATAGATATATTTCAGCAAATATTTTGATAATGATCTACAAAATGTCATCAATTTTAATTTGCAGGAATTTATGCTATGATTGTCACGCAATGCAAATGCAAAACAATCGCAATTTATTAAACTTTACACACTTATTTTGCCACGATATAAACCTAAACTATATAAAATAATGTTTGTACAGTATACGGAGATAGCTGTACAAGGTCGCTTATGAAGATTAGTTTATTTGTCAAACTAATGTATAAATTTGTGTGAAATATATTTTTATCTAATTATTAGGCGAGGCGCTCATAGCCAGGTGCACTTCATCATCATCATCATCATCTCAGCCCGATAATGTCCACTGCTGAACATAGGCCTCACTCATATGACTCCACAATGGCTGATCCTGAGCTGCCTGCATCCAGTGCTTTCCTGCAGCTCTGATGATGTCGTCTGTCCACCTAGTGGGAGGTCGTCCCACGCTGCGTTTTCCAGCACGTCGCCACTCGAGAACCTTTCTTCCCCATCGGTTGTCGGTTCGCCGAGCGATGTGGCCTGCCCATTGCCACTTCAACTTGCTTACTGTAAGAGCTATGTCGGTAATCTTGGTTCGTCTGCGGATCTCCTCATTGCGGATTTTATCACGCAGCCAAACACCGAGCATAGCTCTTTCCATAGCTCCCTGAGTGACTCTGAGCTTATTTATGAGGCCAACAGTCAAAGACCTCATTTCTGTGCCATAAATCATCACTGGCAACACACATTGACTATAAACTTTCGTCTTAAGGCACTGGTATTTCATCTGAGCGTCAACGTGCTTCGGAGGGCACATTAAAAGCCGGTCTGTTAAGAGTCGTTAGATCACGACAGAGGCCTAAAAATGGACGATCTAAATAACTCAAATCCAGGACAGAAAGTTACTTACGCGACTGTCACTAGAAGCACAGCCGTAGTTGATAGAAACACAAATAATATTTCAACAGAAGTGAAAAACAAAAATAGAAATAATCCGATTAAAAAGGGTGGAAACCGGTTGGTCTCATCTTTAAAGGCTGCTGGGCGTAAGAAATACTTGCACGTCTGGCGACTGGATAAAAGTACAACTGAGGAGAACCTGTTAGAGTACATAAAGAATTTATTGGGAGTAGATTCAGAAGTAATTGTTGAAAAATTACAACATAGGACTGAAAGAGATTATGCGTCATTTAAAATAGGCGTAATAGAGTGTGACTTTGAGAAACTGTGTGATCCGGCAATATGGCCGCTAAACGTGGAATATAACGAATGGATTTGGTTTCGCCGCGCAAAAAATTCAACAGTTCAAACCAAGCCGAAAACCCAGTAGAAATTTTAACATTCTTTATCAGAATGTTAGAGGACTCAGAACAAAGTTGTCAACATTTCTATTACTTCTGGAATCATCTGCTGCGGATATATTTGCCATCACAGAATCTGGCTGTAATAAGTCCATCCATGACGCTGAACTGGTCTTACCAGGCTACCATATTTTGCGGTGTGATCGAGCAGATGGACGCAAGCAGGGTGGAGTACTTCTCATAGCCACACCGCGGTTGGAATTAAGGCAGGTACCAACGCCCGATAGTATTGATATTGATAAACATAAATTTGAACTAATTTGTGCTACTGTTCATATGCAAAATAGATTTCTATTTACATGTTGTGTAGTTTATATTCCACCACAAATGGATGAGGTAGAGTACATGATAATGTTTAGAATATTAGAATCAATATGTATAAAATATAAGAATAATGTAATAATATTAGGAGATTTCAATTTGTTTTCATGCAATAACAATGTTTGTAATTATTACGAGTACTTTGTGGCCTATTGTGAAGTCGCTCAGTGTAATAGAGTACCTAATTGTAGTGACAGGCAGTTAGACCTGGTGTTAAGCGGGCGCAGCGGCGTGACAGTAAGCGCAGAGGAAGAGGGCTTGCACCCAGTGGATGCGTATCACCCACCGCTTGCGGTCGACGTCGACGTCGTCGCGTCTCCGCCACCTAATTCCAACACAAGTAATACTCACCAACCAAAACATAACGTATCATTTAAACAATGGAACTTTGCCAAAGCTAATTTTAATCAATTATATTATTTATTAACTGCAGTTGACTGGAGTGAAATGTATAATATAGAATATCCTGATGTGGCTTTAGATTATTTTTATGATAAGATTTATGAAATTTTTGACGCATGTGTACCTCGTAAAAAACAGAAATTAAAAAATAATAAACGTATTTATCCTGTATGGTATACATCTGACATAATTAAAGATATTATTTTAAAATACAAATTACATAAGAAGTATAAAAAAAGTAAGTCACGTTGTGACTATGAGATGTTTGCAGAGTGCCGGGCTAGAGTTAAGGCGGAGACCAAAATAGCACACGACCGTTATCGAGACCGCGTTCGGAATCACCTGGCTTCGGACCCAAAAGCTTTATGGAACTACGTAAGATCGAAAAGAGGTAAGGACAACCAACATAGACTAGTAAGGAATGGTTGTGTACTGTCGGATCAGGAGTGTGCAGAAGAGTTTGCAAGATTCTTCCATTCAGTATACAATCCCGAGCCGGCTGCTCTTAATGTGGAGACTGCAAGCGCCGCGGCGACACAAAGCGGCACGTGGACGCACATTGGTGGCCTCGAGTGGTCCGAGGTGAAGCGCGCACTGGCCTGCCTACCTGCTAAGCGTTCCGTAGGACCAGATGGCATTCCACCTTTTATATTTAGAGATTGCCGAAGGGTATTAGTGGAACCATTGTTACATATATGTAATATATGTATTGCGAAGGCGACGTTTCCCGATCGTTGGAAACTGACGCGAGTCGTTCCGGTGCCGAAAAGCAAAGGAGGTAAGGAGGCTGGTGATTATAGACCCGTAGCAATTCTGTGCACGCCAGCAAAAGTATTTGAAGCGGCAATTCACAACTGCATATACGTACAGGTAAACGCCCATTTATCTGACGCACAACATGGTTTTCGACCAGGACGAGGGACAACAGGGAATCTGCTGCACCAGATGGCAACTATGATACCGGCGGTAGATGCAGGGTTGCAGGTGGATGTCGCATATCTAGACTTCAGGAAGGCGTTCGACACGGTCGACAATGACGTCTTACTCCGAAAGTTAGGTACAATGTGTTTCACGCCCCACACGCTCAAATTCTTCGCCAGTTACTTTCGTGACAGACAGCAGTTTGTCGACTGTGGCGGATGCCATTCTGAGCCATACTACACAAGATCAGGTGTAAGTCAGGGAAGCAATTTGGGACCACTACTCTTTGTATTAATGATAGATGACCTATCAAAAGTAGTTGCGGAATCCACTTGCCTCCTTTTTGCTGACGACCTTAAACTGAGCATGGTAGTGAGGGACGTTAGAGATCATAGTCTACTGCAAAGGGACATAGATAACGTTATTGAATGGAGTAAAGAGAACAAACTATATTTTAATGTAACAAAATGTTCGATACTATCTTTCACCCGTGCACATTGTCCTAGTCAATATCCGTATAATATGGAAGGTGAGCCCATTCTACGCGTTACGGAGGTTAAGGATCTGGGTATTCGCTTTACAGCAGACCTTACTTTTCGGAAGCATATAGTTGATGTATGTAAAAAAGCATACCGTAATCTTGGTTTCATTTTGCGCCAGGCAAATGCTTTTACTAATATAAACGCTTTAAAAGCTTTGTATGAAGCGCTGGTCAGGAGTCATTTGGAGTATAATGCACTGATTTGGAGTCCAAATGAAGCCAAGTATAAGGTAATGTTGGAAAGAATCCAGAATAAGTATCTGAGGTTTTTGTATTGTAAGATATACAGGGTATATCCAGGATATCCGTTGATCTATCCAACATTGTTTTTGCTTGGCATGGTAGGTTACTACAAATTAGAAGTCAGAAGAGACGTAGGACTGGCTACATATTTGCTGAAAGTGCTTAGGGGATTGACACATAATTCAGCAATTCTACAGGAACTTAGGCTATGTGTACCAGATGAGAGCGTGGGTCGGCGCCGGCGACCACGGCTGCTGGCGGTGCCAACCGCGCGCACTAATCTACTGCAACAAGCTCCTTTAACACGCGCGTTGCGAACGCTAAACAAGGTCGCTGAAAATATTGATTTGTTTTCTTGTTCGTTGAGCGACTTTGCAAGGACCACTTATTGCATAACATGTAATATGTAATTAAATAGAGTTAAGTACTTAAAGTTAAGATAATAGTGTATAATACTATTTAGTTATAGAATAAGCTTTTCTGTCGCAATAGGTCTTAATGTTCCTGTAATGATAGATATAAGTGTGTGATTAAATAAATAAATAAATAACTCTGTCACCAGGTTGACCACTAACCAAACGGTAAGAAGAAGATCTAATTATACACTGTTGCTGAATTCCACAGAAATAGACACAATGGTTTTCTTAAAAAACTAATCTTTATATAGCAGCCCCGTACAGCTATCTCCGTTGCTGTGTGTACCTATCCAAAATTTAATTGGTGATCAATAAAGAGTTTTTATCTCTCTAACGTGATCCAGACTAAAATAAAATCTTCTTAAAGAAGAGTTTTGTGAAAGTCCTATTTTCCTCGCTTATTTGAAACTTTTTCGCAAGTTATGAACACCCATCGAAATATTTTTAAAATTCATAACGTATCCCTTGAGACGTTTTCTTGTTCCTATAATGGTTCAAGTTGCCGTTGCATCACAAATACGAATCCTGTTGTTATACTAAACCGCCTCTTATCTTTTGACTGCCTCGGTGGTCCAGTGGTCATAGTATGCGTCTGCTGTGCACGAGGTTGAGGGTTCGATTCCCACATAGGACAAAACTTTGTGTGACCCACATAGAATTGTTCTGAGTCTGGGTGTAATTTGTGTCCGTTAATTGTAACACAAGAGCTTGTTCTCTAGTGCGGCAGTTGTCTTTTTAAAAAGAAAAAGAAAAAACTGACCCAACTTTATATTGGTTTTTGTTATATCGAATATTGTGGAAAATCAGCTTACTTGCTTATTGATATTAAGCGGTTACGGCAACTGCTTCATCAGATACTAAATAGGAAAAGATACAGTATTTGAAACACAATTCGTGCACTACTATCGCACTATTACTGGCCTGTTGGTCTAGTGGTTAGTGACTCTGACTGCTACGCCGGAGGTCGTGGGTTGGATTCCCACCCAGGACAAATTTTTGTATGATGAGCACGAATGTTTGTTCTGTGTCTGGGTGTAATTTATCTATAATATGTATGTATTTAGAAATATATAAGTATGTTTATCAGTTGTCTGGTTACCATAGTACAGGCTCTGCCTAGTTTGGGATCAGGTGGCGATGTGTGAGTTGTCCCGAAAATATTATTATTATTACTATTGTGATAAAATATTATAAGGTAACTAGCTGACCCAGCAAACGTTGTTTTGCTACTAATATAGTAATATCGCTATTAAAATATAGGGGTTGATCTTAGAGAACTGAAAATTAATTTTTATATACTGTATCATAAAAAAATAAAAACGAAAAATGATGTCAAAAAAATAAAATGAAAAAAATTGGGGTGGACCACCCTTAACATTAAGGGGGATGAAAAATAGATGTGGTCCGATTATGACCAGATATGCACACGAAATTTCACGAAAATCGGTTGAGCCATTTCGGAGGTGTGTAATTACAAACACCGACACGAGAATTTTATATAGAAGATGGAGTCAAAAAATCCGGCCATTGCAAATGGTATTTTATTATTGAACAACGGCTTCGAAAGACCCACTAAGAAGCTACTGGAACTCGTATGGTTTGCGTTAAACAGGCTAACTATAAAATACAAAAGGAAAATCTAACAAGCAACATTATAAACTTATTCATGTTTCACCGACCATAAATACCTGATAAAGAAAAATAGTTTGAAAAAAATAGTAAAAAAAAAGAACTAAGAGAAGTAGGGCACCATTCTACCGAGCAAGCCCGACTGGGTAAGGACCTCCGCTTTACAGAAAACCACGGCCAAATATCTGCATCCAGCTGTGTAGTTGTGTTCCTGAGTGTGAGTACAAATCTAGTATCTACTCTCCAGCGCCAGAAGGCCTATATACAGGAGAATATAGGCCTTCTGGTGCTGGAGAGTTGTGTTCCTACACAACTACACCGCTGTGTAGTTATTTAGCTGTGTTCTTCTTTAAGATGGAGATCCTTCCCCAGTCTGGCTTGCTCGCTAATATGGCGCCCCACCTTTCTTAAAACATTATACCTTCTCAAACATGACTAGATGCAATGTATCTCACATACAAATTGTATTGCAACGGGTCCTAGCGCCACAATGAATGCTAAAGTACCCACTATGACACAAATATCAAATACGTAATAACCGCTTCAACCTTTGTATAAACTCGTCCTTTTTCTTCAGTCGCGTTACATTTTATATCCAAGACCATTGCCTTTTATAACCATATAACTTAATATTATCTTAGGTATTGTTAGACTGAAAAAACAATGGTTTTTTTTCATTTGTATTTGGAATTAAAAGAACGCGAGTTACAAACAAAGATGACAAATACATATATGGTAGATTTTATCTGCAATGTTTCCAAATCAAACATTGGCAAAAAAAGCATGCGGATCATCTGATAGTATGCAGATACTGTAGCCTATGACTCTTTTAATACATAGGACTTGACTGCCTCCGTGGCTCAGTGGTCGATGTGTGAGACTGCTGATCACGGGCCCTGGGTTCGATTCCCGGGTCGGGGCAAAAATCGATATTGAGGTTTTCTGTTTATAAAATTCACAATAGATACTCGGAGTTTGGAAATAGGCGGTGTTTACACCCCCGTGCCTCGGAAAGCACGTAAGCCGTTGGTCCTACGCCTGATATCTCTCCGGTCGTGTCGGATTTGCCTTCCCATCGGAATATGAGAGTGAGGGAATAAAGAGTGCACTTATGTTTGCGCACACACTTGTGCACTATAATATCTCCCGCGCTGATGGCTAGTCTCCGTTGAGATTAGCCGCCGTGACCGAACCGGCCGACCGGCTGTGGTCTTCTCTAAAGCTCAGGCTTGCTGGCTTGAGTTGCCCTACCTCTCTTAACCCATAATCTGACTGCCTTGGTGGTCCAGTAGCCGCAGTATGTGTCTGCTGTGGACGAAGTTGTGGGTTCCATTCCCACATAGCACAAAACTTTGTGGACCCAAAAAGAGTTGTTCTCAGTCTGGGTGTAATTTGTGTCCGTTAATTGTATGTTTGTAAAGTCCCCCTCGTAACAGAGCTTGTTCTCTAGTGCAGGAGAGGTCTTAAAAAAATGTATATGGGGAACGACTGCAGGTCGAATTTCGACCACAAGGCGACCTCTAGTCACCATTAATTTACAATCTTCTTCATACTGCCATTGATAAACTCATTTATTATTATTGTTCAATTTACAATCTAACTTCTTGTTTGCATGCAAACACTTACATAAGTGATCAACTTAGAATGTAAATTGGAACTGTATCATGTAATTCAGATGTTATCAATGTTTTTTATCGTTCAACGTTTGATTGGTACTCTACAAAATGTATTTTATAGAGCAATGATAAATTAATGACTGCATTACAAAGTTGAAAGGACTGCACGATTCGTTCAGTGGCATTTACCACTGCGCAGCGTGTTGCGGGTTCGATCCCCCACACGGGAAAATAATTAATGTAATTTTTGTTTTGTTTTTGAAGGACAACTCCCGTACTAAGGAACATGTCGTGTGTTGTGGGGGACTTTACAATCATTCAATTAACGGACATAAAGTACACCCAGACTCGGGATAACAATTTATGGATCACATAATTTGTCCCGGGCGGGATCGAACCCATAACACGCGGCGCAGTAGTAAATGGCAAGGTAACCACTTAAGCCACTGAAACAACTGTGCATTCGATTCATAAATGGTTGCCCCGAGTCTATGCAAATAGGCGGTAGGGATACTCCCATCTTAAAGCCCTAGTGTAAAAAAAATAGTTGGCAACACGCAAGTGATACCTCTGGTATTGAAAGCGTCTATAGGCTACGGTAACTGCTTAACATCTGGCGGGCCGTATGCTTGCTATCCAAGTAGTATAAAAAAAAACAAATAAATAATATCAACATAAACTTACACATATATATCATAATATGCTACGCAACCACAAAAACAATACCCTGAAGCTAAATAGTCCCTAAAACTTAACATGACATTCTAAATAAACCCAGTGTTGTTAGCTTCTGAGTCATCAAAGCAAAGGTCACCAACAAAAATGGTTCTAAGCCCGCCTACACCCAACCATAAAACGAAATCTAATATTCTTACTGCTTACAAATTCAGTTTGGGCTCTTCAAAATTAGTAAAATAATGTTATAACGATACGAATTTCTTAAGCAATTATTTTTTTATGTTGCACTAACAAAGAATTAAGGGCCCCTTTTCCGAAATTAACGTTTCTAGATCGAGTTGTTTTCAGAGAAATCAATATATTAAAATTCGCAAAAAAATATATAGTACAGATACATGTTTGATCTAGTGACTTTTTTGGTTAAAAACGCAAAATTTAACTTTTTGCTCGATAAAAAAGAAGTCTGAAGTTAAGTCGATTTTGAAAGTATTTCAAGTTGTATGAGACTTGGGGGAACGCAACTTTTATGAAAATTTAACATTTCATTTACTAATCGGGTTTGACAAGGATATTATTGGATAGATTTATAAAATTGCACTTATTTTTTTTTATATAAAATAAAAACGTGAAAAACTGCTCGCGCGCGACGCGCGCACCGCGCCAGTGTCCTGCCGGACGTCATCGAGGGAAGACCTACGCAATTTTTGCTCGCGACCACATTATGTCGCCACAATATAATACGTCACAATATAATACTGTAATGTTTTTCTCTACACAGAATAGCGAAGTCAGTATGACTAGAATTTTGAATCTTTAATGAAAACATTCACCTTTACATATTTATACATACTAACTGAGGATCAGAATGGCGCAGCGGTAGTGAGGCTGCCTTACGGACTTAGGGTCCTGGGTTCGAATCCCGGTAAGGGCAAATGTGCATGGACATTTGTTTCCGAGTCATAAATTTTTATACATAATAAGTACCTATACATAATAAGTATTTACAAAAAAAAGTATATATGTATTATATCAACTATCTGGTGTCCACGATACAAGCCAACGATATTTATTTATTGACTAGTTGTTGTCCTCGACTTCGTTCGCGTGGAAATTTGAAAGAGTATTAAGAGCGTATTCACAAAATAGCGCAGCTACAGATTAGGTAATTATCGGTCGACCGGCCGTGGAGTGCGCGTGTGTGCGTGATCCTCGCACACATACATTGTTTGTGAAGTATATTCGGCACAGTGCAGGGTGCGTAAACTTTATTGTTATATTACGGTAAGATTTTTGGTGTTATAATATTATTGTTCATTTGTAGAATATGTTATTATTAGAGAAGTAAAGGAACACATTGGCATACCATATCTATTCTAATTGGTACATATTATTATTATAAATGCGAATGTTTGGATGAATTGATGTACCTAAGTACCTATGGAGCTTTTTCTTGCTTGTTTCTGCCTGGGGTTGTAAGTGCGGGCAGGCCTCCGTCACTCGCTCAAAGTCACGCGCTATGTGCCTATCGCTATGTAGCTCGTAACCGAGCCGATCGCCAGTGGGCTGCCGCACGCGACACAAAGCGCGCACAACACGTTTCCCGCTCAAAACGCATTATTCCGATATTTACGTACACTACGTATATTAAGTTTTGACTAACGACACGATGGTTGATTATTGTGAAGTCGTTGGTTGTCATAGTCAAAAGAAAAATAAAAAAAATACTTTTTTTCATTGCCGAAAGATGAAGAAAGGTACGTTACGTTATTTGAAAGTAGGGACGCATTTTAGCTGGCTTCAGTTAGTAGTACCTAGTAATTTTAAAATGCTTCTTGTGTGTAGGTACTCTTCCTTAAAAATTTACGAGAAAGTTAGAAAGACAACCCTACCGCATTCGTGCGATGATGAGCTTGCACGTGAGTCGCACGGCGGGCAACACAATCTCGACTCTTTGTGCGCGTATTTATGGTACATTTCTTTTCGCTGCGAACAGCAGGTACTATTATTAAGATTTTGTAGGCTATTATGGCGTAGGTATTTTCGCTTTTGTATGGGAGTGATGTATCTGTTACGTAGTAACTATTTAGTAATCTGTGGTGCGGGTGAAGCCGTGCTCTTTAGTAATCTGTGCCGTGGGTGGAAACTAATGCCATAACATGGTACCTAGCCTACAAAAAAGTAGTAGGTACTTCTTTTTTGTAGGCTAGGTAAGTACAAAAAACAAAAATGATCATAATATTAATAGACCACAGCCAAATTATTTATTTATTTAAAACTTTATGCACAATCGCACACAAGGGGACTTAATGCCATAGGTATTCTCTACCAGTCGACCTTGGGTGATACAGAGATGAACATAGTAGTACTCAAAAACAAAAAAAAAATGGATAAGACAAAGAAACAAATTTAAGATAGTAAGGATATAGATTCAACAATATCTAAAAATATATATAATGAATATATATGCTGTGGTATATATAATATATAAAATAAATATAAGTACCTACTTACATAAATAAAATTTATAAATATAAACAAAATTGTTATGAAAGTGTTAGACGTACTAATTCCGGCGATTTATCAGCGAGAAGAGCCCGAATCTTTACCTTAATTACTACACACATCGGTGTAGTTGTGGTCTTGTGTGTGAGTAGTATAAGTACTCCAGGGCTCATTTAGGGATGCGTTTTGGAAGAAACGTTTCCTATCCCAGGGATACTCCATCATAAAGCCCTGGTGTTAAAAAAATGGGTCGGGAACACGCAAGTGATACCTTTGGTATTGCAAGCGTCCATGGGCTACGGTAACTGCTTATCATCAAGCGGGCCGTATGCTTGCTTATCATAAGGTGGTAGAACAAAAAAAATGCTTATTAAATTTGCATATTAGGTAAAATAAAAATAGCTACCTCACACTCCCATAGATGCTAATACGCCATAAATCGATTTAGGTATAAACCTACCTACCTACCTACTACCTACCTACCTACTACCAAAAAAAAATAGTTGACCTCCTATTCCCGAGACCTACTGAATATACATACAAAATTTCATAAGAATCGGTCAAGCCGTTCCCGAGGAGTTTTGTTTGTTACAAACACTGTGACACGAGAATTTTATATATTAGATCATCGCCTGCTTTGTCAATACATTCATAACAATATAAGTGTATTAGTGTTTACAGTCAATAGTGCAGTGGACATACATCAAGCTATACGTTTTTGTTGCAAACTAGCTCTTATTACCAGCACGCCAATAATATTTGAACTACTGATTATTTATACTGTGGCGTGCTCGCCCGCCGCCATAGGTCACCGGAGTTCATATCGCAACGGCTCCTGTGCAACGCGGGCGCCAGCCGTCTCCGTGCGTAAAATGCCTAAACTTTAGGGAAAAGGGGCCCTTAAATGAAGTTATTAGATAGATAGAATTCTTTATTGTGAGGTATTCCTCGAAGCGCTACCATTTTGAAGCGCACCTAATGAAGCGCTCCTTTTTTATTCCTCGGAGCGCACCTTTTAGGAGCGCTCCCGATAGCAATTAAAAATATTAAAATTTTATTTCTCCTAAAAGGTGCGCTCCGAGGAATAAAAAAGGAGCGCTTCATTAGGTGCGCTTCAAAATGGTAGCGCTTCGAGGAATACCTCTTTATTGTACATCGTACACTATAGGTATAAAGCAGGTAAAGTTTATTAGTCCTCTTGTTATAATTTGGTGAACAAGCCACTCTAGACAAAGTACCTATAAACGGTAGTCAAATCGAATATAAGAGGTGGGCACCATACAATTAAGTCAGCCCAACTGAGGAAGTACTTCCACCTTACAGAATACTGCGACCAAATGACTACACACAGCGGTGTAGTTGTATTATTGTGTAAGTATGTTTTAGATGTTTCTAACGCTCACGTAGAAATGTGTTTTGAACGAGACGTTTTCGTATCCAAGGGATACACCATCATAAAAACCTGGTGTTATATTTTTTGGGTCGGCAACACGCAAGTGTAATTCTAGTATTGCAAGCGTCCATAGCCTGCGGTAAGTGCTTGCCATGGCTTGTTTGCCATCTAAGTAGCGTCAGCCAACTAGCCGTAGGAAAATTTTGCTGACATCATCTTTTTGACTTACTCATAATTAAGTCTAAAGAGACCTTCATAAGTGTTACTTTGTAACCTAAATGAATAAATGAATTTTGAGTTTAAGTTTGAGTTTAAAAATGTTCACGGACACAGAGCAGCTAGACTCATAACAACTATCTGTAATGTGGCAATTGAATCCCACATGTGCAGTATTCAATACTTTTGGTGCTTTTTGTGTGACCCTTGACGATATATCCAATATAGTCCATGCAAAAACAGTCGATAGCAAGGGACAGACAAAAGAATGACGCATAAATAATAAGAAAATTGAATAACAAAGACCAAAAATCATTTTGGAAGCTTTGAATCAATCCTTCGATAGAGTGATTGATATCATGTCAATCTCAGCTGCTGCGCTAAATGGATGATAGGAAGAATATTTAGTAGTCTATGTACCATTTTGCATTGGTGTTGACGTTTTGTTTAGTCTACGGATAATGCAGGTGCTCTATATGCTTATTTACATGTCACTTAACTTTTTTTAACCGACTTCAAAAATGAAGGAGGTTTCTCAGTTCGACCGTATATATGCATTTTTATGTTTGTTCGTGGATAACTTCGTTGTTTATGAACCGATTCTCAAAATTATTTTTTTATTTGAAAGAGTATACTCTTAAGGTTGGTTGTCCATCATTGGCACCAAGTCAGAATCTGATGATGGAATCCCAGGGAAATCGAGGGCAACCCTAAAATGTTGTAGGTATTAACAATGTTTTTCGTCTATTTTTTTTACTAAAAATAGAAAAAAAAACATTTATTTTTACTTTACAAAGTTACATAATTCTAGGTAGGTATATGATACAGTAAGTGGTTATAATATTTGGTCATAACGTTGTTAGAGACTGGTGCCTGAAATAGGTTTAAAGAAAACCTGTGACACAGGTCACCAGGACCATCCGTCGGTAAAGTCGGTGCAAAGCTTAATATTAGGTGACAGGATGAACCTAGCACCGACTTTAGGTTTTTGAGGTCGATTTTTTTTTCAATTTTTTGCCACTAAGTAGTATATAAAAAACGCTTGCAAACATAAGCGCAAGTCCGAAAAAGCAATTTTCTTTAATTAAAAACAGAAATATGAAAAGTTAAAGCGTATACCGTTATGAGTGCAACTGTACTGCCAGTTAACTGTCAATCAGATAGACTTCATAAAAGTACAGGCGAGCACAAAATTTAATCATCTCCGAGCTAATAAACTGACACACACTCACTGAACACTGAACAGCCTCGTGGAACAGACGAGATGCTATACTAATGAAACAAAGCTTTAATATACACGTGTACACTCTGCCTGCAATAATGACGTGTCTTTCTATGACGTCAGGCTTGTTGAACAAGTCTAACTGAATTGGAAATAACCTTTGAGAGACGAAAATACAGTTCTCATTTCCGTGTCAAAGAGTACGTAAAATTTACAGTCCCGGTTGCAATGAACACCTTCAAAAATCGACTAGAAAAGAAGGTTATTCTTGCGACCGTGGAATAATTATGTCGTACGTTATTAGGTTTTAATTTTATTGTTTCTTTATTTTCTTTTTTCTTTTTTATAAAGACAACTCCCGCACTAGAGAACAAGCTCAGTGTCGCGTGGGACTTTTCAAACATACAATTCACGGACACAAATTACACCCAGACTCAGAACAACTCTTTGTGGGTCACAAAAAGTTTTGCCCTGTGTGGGAATCGAACCCACAACCTCGTGCACAGCAGGCGCATACTGTAGCCACTGAGGCAGTCTCGATGCACCGAGATACATCTATACCTCTCAGTAATTTAGAAAAGATTTAAATCTGACTATGAAAGTTAGAGTATAGGCAGCTATTCAACAATTCACCGAAGCAGTCAAGTCATTTTATTTGGAAAATGAAATAGCTAGATACAACTACGAGGTTACCCTGATTGTAATCTATCTGGATGCATTACAGGTGATTCGTGTACGTGATGCTGGATTCTCAAGTCGTGACAAGCTGACGCGAGGTATTTTCTTTGAATGTTGCCTAGCCCTTCAGTAACGTTTCTGCTATACATATTATAACAATCAAACTTAGCTCACATAGGTCCCGTAGTTTAAGGTCCTCCGTGGTGCTCCTTTTCATAGGTTACAAACCTACACAGATGCAATTTGTTTCCCGCTTTGCTATGGAGGGAAGTGAAAACTTTTCTTTCTAACTCCTCCTATTTACTTCTGATTAAATTCGTTGCGGGGTCCAAGACAGTAGGTTTAGTTGTCCACAGGACGTAAGAGTGTCGAAGCTCGGTGTATAAGTTGGTTACTCCGCTGTTAATCCTGGCTCACAGGAGTCACAGCGGTGGGCATGTGGGTGGGATTGTTCCGATTAGTCCTTCAATACCCCGGGTCAGCTATCATCATCAGAGATCCTATTCGCACAAAGCTTACCTTCTCTCTTAACTTCACGATTCTCCATGGCTTTGGTGTCACAGTCTACATCCATGAGTGAAGTTTGCTACTTATCATCAAATAGGCCACTGGCTCGTCCATCCCCATTGACAAAATATAAACCAATCATCATCATCATCATCATCTCAGCCAAAAGACGTCCACTGCTGGACTTAGGCCTCCCCCAAGGATTTCCACAACTCTCGATCCTGAGCCGGCCTTGCCCAAAGTCACCCAAAGAGCAATGGCGAGAGCTATGCTTGGAGTTTCCCTGCGAGATCGAATCAGAAATGAGGAGATCCGTAGGAGAACCAAAGTAACCGACATAGAAGAATTGCCTCCATTAAGTGGCAATGGGCCGGGCACATAGCTTGCAGAACTGATAAACCAATATTTTCATCAAATTGAAAATCTGGGACCGGCATTTTGCCGATACATAATAAATTATTTCCGTGGAGTAAATAGCAAATATGCATTAAAGTTGCTACTCAATCGAATTATGCATTCATGAGTACAATCAAGCTTGGGATGCAATCAGCCGCTCTGTGAAACGGATCTGACTGAACATATTCAATGTGAACTATGCAATATAAATAGTTTGCGCTTATTAATGACAGTTCATTGAGTTTGTAGAATGTTGAATACTTTTTGACCTTTCTACTGACAGCGTACGCGATTATCTATATCTATACATATAATAAAATCGTAACCAAGTCACGTCTGTACATTGAATTTTTTTTCAAAAAAACAATTTATATACGTTGTATTTATGTTACTGAAGCCAAAAATGTGGTTTTTAGAATTTTTGTCTGTTTGTCTGTGTGTCTGTTTGTCTGTTTGTCTGTGTGTCTGTTTGTCTGTTTGTAGCCGCGTTTGTGCGCGATAAACTCAGCAACCATGCAACCGATTTGAATGCGGTTTTCACTTATATATTGTGGCAACCTTCCCATAACATATAGGCTTTATTTTATTCCAATCGGTTCACAAATAAAAAAGTTATGGTCACTTTAATAACACACGTGCTATACAAGAAACACGCTTCGATTTATTTAGCTAAAACTTTTTAAAATGTAGTTTGTTAAACCACGTTTGAAGTTTATATGAAAATAAATTTAAAAAATAATGCGAGGTTTCGGAGATATAGCAATCACCAATTTAAGTTGAACCCTCATCAATATCGGCGACCATATTAAATAGAGATCAGCTGACTGGTCCATCACGTGTTAACGGTACTAGGTTAAAAGTGACCATTTTACAAGGAAATGTAATAGAAGCAGACATTTTAACAGGATGCGGTGCAGGTGATAATCTTTTATACCCCGGGTTCTTTTGATTCCAAACAATTTTCCGTTTAGCATCTCCAGGAAACTCTATGTTTTAATCCCTGAAGTCCACGCAAACGAAGTCATAAATACATATCAGCTATACATCTATCTAAACACACATAAATAAAATTAAAGTGTCTGTTTGTAATATCAAAATAACAGCTTTCTATTAAATTCATGTGGCTGTTTACATAGCACTTACAACAGAAATACAATTTTAACAGTTTTGACTCTCTGTCTGTTTTAGTCTTTGAAAATACTAAAACTATATAAATATACTATAAGTACGAATAAAATGCGTTAATCATGCCAAGACCTAAGACAATCACTGACTAAATGAAACGCCTAATAAAACTTAAACACAAACTATAAAATATTACTATAAAATGAATGCTATTTCATATTGTGTAGGCGCTAACATTTAACAATACCTTAATTTAGGTAATCAGGAAAGCAGCACAGAAAAGAAAACACTCCACCGAATCTGTCTATCTGGTCACGATAAACTCAATAACTACCAAACAAAATTTCATACGATTTTCACCAGTAGACGGCGTGATTCTTTCATTATAGTTTTGCGAGCGTGAATTGGCTGAAATATTACGATGATAGTTGAGCGAGTCGGAAAAATCCTGCCGTTGGAGGCAATGTTATTTTCAAATAGATCTAAAAAACTCCGCGATACTATGTGTCTATCTTCGACCAAAAAAATCACTCACTGCGAAACGCATGATCGGCCTCTGTCTTATCGGCATACTTAACTGATATATATTTTTAACTGAATTTTTAAAGATGAGGTTCCATTGCATTGTTTTTTTATTCCAACATCGTCATTTAAGAGCCGATTTGTAATATTTTCTTTTTAAGTGACCGACATAGCTCGAAAAATTGCCTCAATTAAGTGACAATGGGCAGGGCATATAGCTCACAGAACCGATGGCCGTTGGGGCAGAAAGGTTCTAGAGTGGCGACCACGAACTGGAAGACGCAGCGTGGGCAGGCCTCCAACAAGATGGACCGACGACCTGGTAAACGCGGGCAACCGATGGACAAGGTCAGCTCAGGACCGAATGATGTGGAAAACCTTGCGGGAGACCTATGTCGAGCAGTGGACGTCTTATGGCTAAGATGGAACTACTTTTGTGGCAAACAAGCATATGGCCCACCTGATGTTAAGCAGTTACCGTAGCCTATAGACGCTTGCAATACCAAAGGTATCACTTGCGTGTTACCAATCCATTTTTTACACCAGGGCTTAGATGGGAGTATCCCTGGGATAGAAATACGTTTCTTTCAAAACGAATCCCTAAGTGAGCGTTGGAGACCTATACTCACACATAGGAACACAACTACACCGCTGTGTGTAGTTATTTGGCTGTGGTCTTCTGTAAAGTGGAGGTCATTCCCTCTCTTTAAAAATTATCTCTAAAATCTTTTTGTAATTGGATGGATAATCTTTCATATATTGTTCTCAGTTTTTAAAAAATCCAGTTCTGATGATGGGTTCCGTAGGGAAGTGAGTAACCTCCTCAAATACTATAGGCATACTGCAATGAATCAAACAAATGCATTCAGGAAGCATCAATTCGTTAGTGAAACTAATAAAGAATACTGCAGATGGCCAACTTCTCAATGATAAATATTTTTCCGATGGAGATCAGACATAATGTATCTCAATTATGGTAATTAAATGACAGTAACTAATCACATTCAATGAGCAAATTAAATGGATACAATTGAACTAATATTATGATACAGCCGGATATAGGCACGGAAACTTCGTAATTAAACAATGTACAAAGTAAAAAATGCATAGTTTCAGAGATAAAGATAATAATTAACAGATACCTATATACCGAATTTACGTTGAACTCTCACTAATATGGTCGACAATATTAAATAGGGTTCAACTTACTGGTTTTTCATTCAGTTTCGTTCGAAAAGCTTATGTAAAGTAGTATAACTATATTATAAGAACAATGGATTAAAAGGAAAATTCAATTTCTGAAATCCTTGAGCACTACGACGGACAATTATGCCCTTTAAGAATTTAATAAATTTTTAGCCCACATAAACTGTGTAACAGTACCATCAGGTTAGAAGTGACCAATTTAAAACGAAATGTAATAGATGTAGAGATTTCTACAGGGTATGGCACAGATAATACATAACAATACATAAATTCAAACTACCTATTAGCTAGGCGATGGGCCAATTAAGGTTATTCACGTTTGCGCTAAGATAATTTGAAGAGCAGAACAATTATACAAACAAGGAATATTTCTTCATGAAGTTTATTAATTGCAGAATCCAAATGTTTAAAAGAAAAACGTGACTGACTAATCAACAAACGCACAGTTTAAATCATTAGACACTCAGATAGCTATTATGATATAGGCATCCGCAAAGAAAGGTTTTTTTAAATGTAACCACTAAAGATGAAAATCAGCCGATGAAAGTTTGTATAGGGATAACAGCTGTAGCTTTGAGATTTTCAGTAAAAGACTGAACACGTGAACGAAGTCGCGGGTACAGATAGTCGGATATATTTGTTTCAGCGGCAGTCAACGACGTTTTGACCATAGTTGCCATAAAGTAAGTAGTATGATTATAGTTGTATTTCTTCTTTCGATATTAGAGTTTCACTTTTATATTAGAGAGTTCTGGAGCTTCTATCTATATTTGACATGGTGTTTTCCTAACGAATGAAAAAGATCCACTTTTAAATCTGTTAAACATATGAATCTACCTGAATCATTGCTCGAGCAAACCTCGGAAAAGTAGTTGGATTAACTTGAATTTTGCAAAGGACGTTGCATTTATATGCAAGACCGTTATTAATACTTTTTATCCAGAAGCTCCCACGGGAGACTAAGCGACAGTGAAACTTCACCGGATTTTGCTAGTATTTAATAATTGTTTCAACCTTTAACACCAATTTGAACATAAACTAGTTGTATATAAACGTGGTCTCCTAACCTAATAAGTCAATAACGCACAAAGAAACTAAGCTATACAATAGTACCAATTCACCTACATCCAATTATGTGGGTCATCAATCAATTCATTGTCCATTAAATAGGCGAGGGTTCAACAACTCTTTCCTGATAAAAACAAACCTTAAATTGTTAGATACAAGGTTTAATTTCCATAGTCATGTTTGTGTAATAATTTGACATTGTATCAATTGGATTGGCTGCGGGATGTCGCTGAAAAATTAAGTCGGCAAAAACATGTTAAGACTTGGTAAATAATTGACTAGAAGGGTTGATCTGGCCAAAAACATAAGCGCTACAAGATGGAAAGATATTTAACATGCACATCAATCATAATGCTATATTCTGATTGCAGCCAAAATTACATTAATAATTTAATAGTCTGTTTAGACTCAGATCAAATTGTGTGCTCAAACGCAGATGCACTCTTTACTTCCTCTTATAGTTTAATAAAGTCTTCATCCATCTCAGCCATAAGACGTCCACTGCTGGATAAAGGCCTCCCCCAAGGTTTTCACATCGTTCGATCCTGAGCTTACCCTGTCCATCGGTTGCCTGCGACCTTTACCAGGTCGTCGGTCCACCTTGTTGGAGGCCTGCCCACGCTGCGTCTGTCAGTTAGTGGTCACCACTTTAGAACCTTTCTGCCCCAACGGCCATCGGTTCTGCGAGCTATATGCCTTGTCCATAAAATCTACACGACTAGAAAGAGATCAGGATTATTGCCAAATAGCATTCCGAGCTTCAAGGCACGATTACTTCTCGACGTGTTTAAGAACAGTAAGAAATTGCTGATTCACAATTTATCCGGCTATTCTATGTTTAGGGGATGTGTCGAGCTCCCGAAAAATGCCTCAATCGATTATGAGTGAGGAATGTTTGGGCTCAGCATTTAGCTTTTAAAATTTTATGGGTCTCGGTATCCCAGTCTCAGTCAATCCCAACTTTCAAATCAGATAAGAGAAACTATGAAAATTCTCGGCCTCTTTCTTCTTTTCCACATTCGGTTACCAATGTTAAGATGCTTCTAGTCCTAAGTATTTTATCTACGTCTTCGTTAAATATTTCTAAGCAAAGGTAAAAACCATCTTCCGAAGCCGTTGAATAAAGGCCGGGTATCCGGATCTCTGAATAATCGAAGTATATAAAGAGTATATCCGGATTTACATCCGGTATCAGCCGGAAGTAACGGATATACGTTCGATTACTATTATTCGGGTATACCTGAATTTTTTAGTTTAATTTTCTTTGACAAATAGGAAATAATATATCTAGTCTTGTCAAATAGGAACATATCTTGTTCTGTTTGACAATACGCGTAATTTTGCATGTGATATTATTATAACAGTATTACATTATAAAAACGAGAATAATGGTCTGTTTCACAATATCCAAAGTCCCGGATAAGCTGAATGTAACATATTATGTATGTATCAAGTAATGTCATCGTTTGCGTTTTTCAATCTGCGATTAAGACTAACTGGTAATTAAATTATTGATCAGATTGTGTGGCAAATAACAAAGTTACTGGACTGTTAAACTATTTGATAGGCGTCAGTTGATTTTTCTATGTTTTATCATACATTCGCACAAAAAGTAAAATGAATACGTAAAAGGCTGGTTTCATTTTAAGCAAATATATTAAATAATTTTAACACATAGTGTGTAGACTTATTTATACTTTACACTTCTACGTTTATTTATACATCACACAAAATAATTTTTTACTTTTTTCGTTTTGTAAAATGAACTGCAAAAATGCTAGATTGCTTATTTTACTTATCGGTTAGTGTAAATTAACTAACTATAATTTGAGAAACTCAACGTATGTTATCCAGAATTTTTTCTGCCAGGTAGTTAATTGTTGGATAACTATTTAATACTTTAATTTGATATATTAAAACGAGCCCTAAATAGCATCACGCCCTAATGATGACGTTTATACGTGACAAACAAGCATAATGATTATCTTTTTAAGCAGTTTCCGTTGCCCAAAATCTATTGTAAGAGTATAAATTGCATGCTGCAGATTCTGAGATTTAACTCCAAGGTTTTGCGATTAATGTTTTTTTTATATTACTTGGGTGGCAAACAAGCATACGGCTCGCCTGATGTTAAGCAGTTACTGTGGACGCTTGCAATTCGAGAGGTATAACTTGTGAGTTGCCAACCCATTTTTTTTACACCAGAGCTTTAAGATGGGTTTATCTATGGGATAGGAATATGTTTCTGTTAAAATGCATCCCTGTGAATTTCCCTGGGATAGAAGAACATTTAATTGAAAATGAGATCCGTTTTTAAATAAAAATCGTTGCTGACCTGTTCTCACGCACGGGAACTTATACACTGCTGTGTGTGTGAATTCATTCTTTTTATTTGTAATAAATAAGTACAACGGTGGACTTATATTTAGAAACATATTCATGTCAAGAGTGTAGTTATTTGGATGTGGTATCTTGTAAGATGCAGGTGCTTCCCAAGTCGGGCTTGCTTGCTTGTTTGATGCCTTACTACTTTTAACTGCTAAGAATGCTCGTACCCGGGACCTGGTGATCAGCTATCGCACTCAACAACCTCTATACCAGCCAGACATTTGACAAAAGTATAATCCATACAACAAACAAAATCAAACTCAACGCCTTTTCGAAGAAAATAATTTCCGAGCTATTACACTTGTCAGAAATCGTCCTACCACTTGAACCCTGAGTGCGCCCTTAAGATGAAACTGTACATGCGTAGAGCCTCCTTACCCTTCAAGCACCACTCCAGAAGAGGTTGGATATCAGATGAAGCTATACATAACCAACGAGGCGTGAAATTTCAGAGATCGTATCACGTGAGTTTTAGAAGTAAAAATGATTAAAATACTTTTTAAATTAGGTAGTTTGGAATTGAAAAACTTTTCGTCGATAATTATTGTGTAAAACAACTTAAATGACATTTTATAAGCAAACAAAATTGGACCGTGTAACTATAAATTTTAACGATCAATTTCGATTGACGCTGAAATGAAAGCTAAAGTCTCGCCGATTCTGTTTGCGCCCAAAGGTATTGATGTGTCAAAGGCTGTCTAGCGCAATGCTCTGTTATTTAAAAGATCCGGAAACTTTACTAACTCTGTGCCCATTTTTAACGACTTCACAGTGTAGGAGTACGCATAACGATTGTATGTTTTTGAATTGTTTTGGTTGATGTTATATTCGTCCAGAATTAAGAACAATTTAGGCACCATTTTCATGGTTTATATAGTCTTTGCTGATAAGTAACAAATACTTGAAGATCTTAATTGACTAAGGGAGAAAGTCAAGCAGATAATACTTCGATAATATTCCACCCATTCTCATTCGGCTTTGTGCAAATGCACTAGTAGTACCTCTTACGATAATTTTTAACAAATCATTACAAGAAGGTATATTTCCCGAGATATGGAAGATTGCTAAAATTACGCCAGTACACAAATCCGGTGATAAGAATGATGTTACAAACTACCGTCCAATATGCATACTCAATTGGTTTGCCAAAATTTTCGAAGGTTACGTTTACAACCATATATATAAACACCTAAAGCCAACTTTAAGCCCATTACAGCACGGTTTTGTATCGGGTAGGTCCACAAATAGCAACCTTTTATCCTATACATCTTATTTATGTGATTTTTTTATCAGTAAAACCCAAGAAGACTCTATCTATACTGACTTTTCTAAGGCGTTTGATCACGTAGACCATACCAAATTACTTTCACAAGCTCATCATGTTGGTATTCATGGCAATCTGTTCAGATGGCTTACATCATACTAACAAAACAGAACGCAGCTAGTTGCACTTAGACGATTCGAATCTGCTTCTTTTTTGGCTACTTCAGGTGTACCACAAGGATCAAACCTTGGTCCTTTATTATTCTTGATATTTGTTAATGATCTATTAGATATGATTGAAAGTGAATGTTTAGCCTGTGCGGATGATATAAAAATTTTTAGACGTATCATTGATTACCGCGACTGCGAACGTCTTCAATTAGATTTAGATATAATTGCAAAATGGTGTGATGATAATTCTATGTCACTTAATGTCAAAAAATGCCAATTTATTACGTTTACCAAAAATAAAAGACCAATAAAACACAATTACCATATTAATGGCATCATCATAGATAGAGTCACTGAAATCCGGGATCTAGGAGTCATTTTTGATTCCACTATGTCATTTCGACCTCACTATGACTATATATGTAACAAAGCCCACCGAATTTTATCATTTATACTTCGGAATACTAAAGCATTTAAAAAAGTAAGCTCAAAAATAATTTTCTATAACTCCTTGGTGAGAAGTGTTACTGAATATTGCTCTTCTGTGTGGTCTCCTATATATGCCATTCATATAGATCAGATAGAAGCAACACAGAGACGGTTCGTAAGGGCTCTATGTTCTAAATGTAGGATAAGGCGTAAAATATCGAACTATGAGGATAGGCTCGACGAGTTTAAGATGATAACCTTGGAGAGGAGGAGGTGGATAAGTGATCTGTCCACCCTTTACAAAATAATAAACGGTTCTATTGATACTTCAGTCATTGAACAGCTTAATTTCAAAGTTCCAACGAGATCCGTACGTATCCCACAATTGTTTGTAGTGGCTAACAGCAATAATAATGTCTCCTATAATAATCTGATTTCACGAATGTGTCATCAATACAATTCAATCTGCTCTAAGGTTGACATATTTTTTGATAATTTCAATGCCTTCAAGAGAGTGTTAAGAGATGAAGATCATGTATGTAAAACAAAAACTTAAAACTTAGAGAACATGTATTTATATTTTGCCATACTTAAGGAGTTTAATTTTGTCAATTTGGTAAATTTCTTATTTTTAAATATTTAACCTATATGTGTATAATAATGTATGTATAATAAGTAGGTAATCTCACTAAAGCTATGTAGTTATAGGATGCTGTGTACAGTCGTAATTGGGCTTCAGATTCAAAATTGTATATTTGTATATATTACTATTTATGAGCTATAATCTGTATCCTGTGTCTGTACCAAATAAATAAATAAATAAATACCCACTGCAAGAGAAGGAAAACTCGAAAAAAAACTCTATATTAACCCGTCTGGCCCTCCAACTGTAAGGAGGAGACACGTGCCAGCACTGGGACATTTATGGGTTGAGATGATGATGATGATGATTTGAAGATCTCCAACCCAGAGCAACTCTGAGCCGGCAGATCGCCAACCTAGCAAGTGTAGTAGTATGAGTTTATTTTGCGTCCGAATTGTCTATACAAATAATAAATCTATACTCATATTATAAAGAGAAAATATTTGTATATTTGTTCGTAACAAGAGTACCTATACTCAAAACCTACAGGACTCATTTTAAAATTCTTTTAACTCACAATGGGACCTCTACAAAAACTGTTGACCCGTGCGAAGCCGGGATGTGCCTCTATGATATATAATATCTCCCGCTGCTGGGCACGGGTCTCCTCTCCTCTATCAAGAGAGTGAGAGAGGGTTCAGGCCTTAATTCACACACGCTGGCCTAATGCGGGTTGGTGATTCTGACACGCCTTTAGAATTTCTTCTAAGACATGCGGGTTCTCTCACGATGTTTACCTTCACCGTTAGCAGATGGCGAATCATTTGATTAGTACAAATAAACTCCACAAAGTAAAATTCACATTGGTACTGCCTCCCGGGATCGAACTCGCACTCTTGCGTTTAAGTCAATTAATATCCCACTCGGCCACCACCGCTTAGCCTTACTAATATTATAAACTAGCTGTACCCGCGACTTCGTTCGCATGTTCAGTCTTTTACTGTAAATCTGAAAACTATAGTTATCCCCTTAAAAATTTTCAACGGCTGATTTTCATCTTTAGCGGTTACATTTTAAAATACTTATTTTAGTGGATGCCTATATCATATCAATAGCTATCTGAGTGTCTAGTGATTTAAACTGTGCGTTTGTTGATTAGTCAGTCGCGTTTTTCTTTTAAACATTTAGATTCTGCAATTAATAAACTTCATGAAAAAATATTGCTTGTTTGTATGATTGTTCTGCTCTTCAAATTGTCTTAGCGCAAACGTGAATAACCTTAATTGGCCCATTGCCTAGCTAATAGTTTGAATTTATGTATTGTTATGTATTATCTGTGCCATACCCTGTAGAAATCTCTACATCTATTACATTTCGTTTTAAATTGGTCACTTCCAACCTGATAGGTACTGTTACACAGTTTATGAGGGCTAAAAAAATATTAAATTCTTAAAGGGCATAATGGTCCGTCGTAGTGCTCAAGGATTTCAGAAATTGAACTTTCCTTTTAATCCATTGTTCTTTTAATACAGTTATAGTACTTTATAAGCTTTCGGAACAAAACTGAATGAAAAACCAGTAAGTTAAACCCTATTTAATATTGTCGACCATATTAGTGAGAGTTCAACGTAAATTCGGTATATAGGTATCTGTTAATTATTATCTTTATCTCCGAAACTATGCATTGTTTAATTACGAAGTTTCGGTGCCTATATCCGGCTGTATCATAATATTAGTTCAATTGTAACATTTTAATTTGCTTATTGAATGTGATTAGTTACTGTCATTTAATTACTATAATTGAGATACATTATGTCTGATCTCCATCGGAAAAATATTTATCATTGAGAAGTTGGTCATCTGCAGTATTCTTTATTAGTTTCACTAACGAATTGATGCTTCCTGAATGCATTTGTTTGATTCATTGCAGTATGCCTATAGTATTTGAGGAGGTTACTCACTTCCCTACGAAACCCATCACCAGAACTGGATTTTTTAAAAACTAAGAACAATATATGAAAGATTATCCATCCAATTACAAAAAGATTTTTAAGAGAATTTTTAAAGAGAGGGAAGGACCTCCACTTTACAGAAGACTGTGTGTGAGTATAGGTCTCCAACGCTCACTTAGGCTTTCGTTTTGAAAGAAACGTATTTCTATCCTTCTATCTATGGGATACTTCCATCTAAGCCCTGGTGTAAAAAATGAGTTGGTAACACGCAAGTGATACCTTTGGTATTGCAAGCGTCTATAGGCTACGGTAACTGCTTAACATCAGGTGGGCCATATGCTTGTTTGCCACAAAAGTAGTTCCATCTTAGCCATAAGATGTCCACTGCTCGACAGAGGCCTTCTGCAAGGTTTTCCACATCATTCAGACCTGAGCTGACCTTGTCCATCGGTTGCCCGCGTTTACCAGGTCGTCGGTCCACCTTGTGGCCTGCCCACGCTGCGTCTTCCAGTTCGTGGTCGCCACTCTAGAACCTTTCTGCCCCAACGGCCATCGGTTCTGTGAGCTATATGCCCTGCCCATTGTCACTTAATTGAGGCAATTTTTCGAGCTATATCGGTCACTTAAAAAGAAAATATTACAAATCGGCTCTTAAATGACGATGTTCAGGGATAAAAAAGCAATGCAATGGAACCTCATCTTTAAAACTTCAGTTAAAAATATATATCAGTTAAGTATGCCGATGAGACAGAGGCCGATCATGCGTTTCGCTGTGAGTGATTTTTTTGGTCGAAGATAGACACATAGTATCGCGGAGTTTTTTAGATCTATTTGCAAATAACATTACCTCCAACGGCAGGATTTTTCCGACTCGCTCAACTATCATCGTAATATTTCAGTCAATTCACGCTCGCAAAACTACAATGAAAAAAACACGCCGTCTTCTGGCGAAAATCGTATGAAATTTTGTTTGGTAGTTATTGAGTTTATCGTGACCAGACAGACAGATTCGGTGGAGTGTTTTCTTTTCTGTGCTGCTTTCCTGATTACCTAAATTAAGGTATTGTTAAATGTTAGCGCCTACACAAAATGAAATAGCATTCATTTTATAGTAATATTTTATAGTTTCTGTTTAAGTTTTATTAGGCGTTAAATTTAGTCAGTGATTGCCTTAGGTCTTAGCATGATTAACGTATTTTATTCGTACTTATAGTATATTTACATAGTTTTAGTTTTATCAAAGACGATTTTAGCTGCAATAAACAGATAGACAGAGATAAAACTGTTAAAATTGTATTTCTGTTGTAAGCGCTATGTAAATAGCCACATGAATTTAATAGAAAGCTGTTATTTTGATATTACAAACAGACACTTCAATTTTATTTATGTGTGTATAGATGTATAGCTGATAATGTGTTTATGACTTCGTTTGCGTGGACTTCAGGGATTAAAACATAGAGTTTCCTGGAGATGCTAAACGGAAAATTGTTTGGAATCAAAATAACCTGGAGTATATATAAAAGATTATCACGTACGAAATGTAATAGAAGCAGACATTTTAACAGAATGCGGTGCAGGCATTCTGTTAAAATGTCTGCTTCTATTACATTTCGTTGTAAAATGGTCACTTTTAACCTAGTACCGTTAACACGTGAAATACCAGTCAGCTGATCTCTATTTAATATGGTCGCTGATATTGATGAGAGTTCAACTTAAATTGGTGATGGCTATATCTTCGAAACCTCGCATTATTTTTTAAATTTATTTTCATATAAACTTCAAATGTGGTTTTACAAACTACATTTTAAAAAGTTTCAGCTAAATAAATCGAAGCGTGTTTCTTGTATAGCACGTGTGTTATTAAAGTGACCATAACTTTTTTATTTGTGAACCGATTGGAATAAAATAAAGCCTATATGTTATGGGAAGGTTGCCACAATATATAAGTGAAAACTGCATTCAAATCGGTTGCGTGGTTGCTGAGTTTATCGCGCACAAACGCGGCCACAAACAGACAAACAGACAAACAGACAAAAATTCTAAAAACCACATTTTTGGCCTCAGTAACATAAATACAACGTATATAATTTGTTTTTTCGAAAAAAAATTCAATGTACAGACGCGACTTGGTTACGATTTTATTATATGTATAGATGTGAAAGTTTGTAAGAATGGTTGGATGGATGGATGGTTGTTACTCTTTCACGTAAAAACTACAGAACGAATCTGGACGAAATTTGGCACCGGGATAGATTATGGTCTGGAATAACACATAGGCTACTTTTTGCAGCGATAACCGACATCCACGTGGGCGGAGCCGCGGGCAACAGCTAGTATTTAATAATATTAATCTTTTTTTACGGAAAAAACCCAATTTCACCTGACCCTGTGACCGAATTTAGGATCATGGCACTTCAATCGTACATACTATCCTGACGAGGAAGTCAATTTTGTTACACGACACTTATCAAAAAGGAAGAGCTCAGTCATAAATCTTAGTTTAACAAAGGTCTAGTGTACTCAAGCCTTATTAACGTGGTGAACGCTGCCAAGTCGTTTTTACTAACCATTATATATTTAAGAATCTTCCTAAAGCTGAATATATAGTATATCTGCAGCCACCGCATTTGCACAATACAAGAATTAATTTACATTTAAATGTGTAAGTAACAGCGGTATTAGCCACTCTACGCTTGATTGTGTTGTAGAAATAAATTGCTTTGTGGTTTCAAGTTCAGGTCTAACTGAAGATAAGCAGTAGAAAGATGGCATCACAATTTTTAATTCTAAATTATAATCAGATACATTCATAGGCACATTAACCAGGAAAAATGCTAAACTCCGTGAGACTAAGAATTTGCGAACAAAACACTGAATACCATTTTTAACCAATTCTGGAATCAAACTTGAGAACGCATCCCGCAATCATAAGAAAGCCATTTATCATGAGACCTAAGAACATATTGTTATAGCAACAAAAATAACTTCTACATTCACATTTTAGTCTAAAGTATTATCAAAGAAAAATTGAAAAATAAAGAGCTGAAAAAACAGCTAAGAAAACCCAGACGACAAAGTTCTGAAAGCATATCGCGGCTCCCGTATAGGTTTTCACTTGAAACGTCCTCTATACCATTTTAATAATGAAGTATAATAAATATTCAAGTTTTGGCAAGCTTTTAAAGGTTATTCGTATAGCTGCAGGGTCTTTGCTTATCTTGGATAAATTTCCAACGTATTTTATCTAATCTTATGAAGGGCTGTCTTTGTAAGGCATTGAGTCTATGGGATCTTTTGTATCCCTTAGATTTACTCATACGATTCGCTTATGTACACATGAAGTGTTTTTTAAAATTGAAAATATGAGTTTATCATCTCAACCCATAAACGTCCCACTGCTGGGCACGGGTTTCCTTCATAAGCTTGGAGGGATATTAGCCTACTATACCACGCTGGCCAGACGGGTTGGTATAGGGTTTTGTTTCGAGTTTTCCCTCTGTTGCAGTGGATATTGTCTGCCTGACTTACTCCTTTAGTCGACTCTTACGACACCCTCAGGATAAAAAGGGGGTGGTGACATATGTATACTTAATCCGTCACCACACGGACGGACGAACGGAAATACGAGTTATGTGAATGTAAATTAAAATTATTGCAATTTTCCCTTTTTTTTTTGAACTAAGCAATATTTGGCCAAGTTGACGGAGTAAAAAAATGATTGACTGTTAATCCAAGGAAAATAATACCAATATTGTGGAGGAGATTAACGTTATTGTTATTATGTTTTCCCTAATTTAAGATTTTTTTATGTATTGAAATGTGGATGCTTTACTGCATAATAGTGTTTAAGTGTATTCAAAGACAACTTTGATGACTGACTTATCATAATGAATTTATTTATCTAACAGACCTAGAGTGAAGTAATAAACGAGTAGCAGTAACTCTTACTTAATGACGTTATGTCTTTTAAGATTTGTATTTCAGATTCTTTAGTATTCCTGTCTTGGTATAAATTTTAGTGACACTCGGTTTTCTTTCCTTCGTTTTCCATGCAATGTCTTGAAAAACGCAAAAGTACTTTTATAAATATTTTAAAGAAAGAGTCGGCTTATGATTGCAAGTTACAGTTCTCATTTCAATTTTCTTTGGAGTCGAAATTAAAGAAGCAATGTTTTTTGCGTAACAAAGATGTTGTTTGCAGATGCCTTTGACAGATTTAATCAGGCTGTTGGCCTCCGACCGAATATAAACTAGACAACGCACCTACAGACCTCGGCTTGAGGCGCTAATAGCCTATCTGTGTAACTGCGCCAAATATAAAAAAATATTAAAGGATGGAACCTTAAGTAACGGAGAGACACTTTATTAAAGTACTTGAAGCTTTTTAAGCCCAAGAAAATTGAACTAAAGTCTAGTTAAACTATTTTTCGTAACTCCGTAAATAAAGTCAAAATTGATAACTTAAAATGGCAACTACACACTTACAGTCTTAAGCATAGATAAATATCTTAGTAAAAGCTAATCGATATTCATATTTGCCATAGAACGAGTTCAACATTTGGCTTATTTGGTATCAAATTGCCCTTGAATTATCACAATATTTTGTAACGCACGGGCCTTGGCCTTCTTGGAGCATATCTTACTTTCTGAATGCCCATAGCAAGATTTTTAAGATCACGGCTACACCCACAAATATTTTTTACTTTACTGTCTAAGAGAAAATATTTAGAAGTTTAAAAATTCTGTAGTGAAAAACTCCGCAGAGAATCGCTCAATAAAATGTAACAACTCTTGGTTTCATAGCAGCTCCAGCGTCTCTGAATGTACCACAATACTTTTTATTTGAACATTCCTGTTATATCTTTATGGAAGAACCTTCAATTATTGTAAACATTTTCTGCTTGCTGTGCGGTTTTTAACCGACTTCAAAAAGAGGAGGTTATCAATTCGTGTGTATTTTTTTTTTATTGTTTGTTACCGCATAACTCCGTCATTTATGGACCGATTTGAAAAAATCTTTTTTTGTCTGACTGGACATACTTCCAGTTTGGTCCCATTATCATCAAAAGAAAGTTCCGATGATGGGATCCATGAGGAATTGAGGGAACTCCTCAAAAGTTATAGGCACACATATAGCAATTTCAATATTTTTAACAACAAATCAATCATTTGCATTCAGAAAGTGTAATTTGGTGAAGTAAAACTGATGAAGAAGACCACAGATGGCCATCTGAACTTTTCAATAATAAGTATTTTACTGATGGCGATTAGATAAGTTTCGGTTATTGTTGCTAAGCAACTATTAATAAGAAATAATGACGTGAATGGATTTAGCGCGGATTGCACAGATTAAATATTGCTTTTAATACCTACTTGACCTGTGTTCAGCCCGACGCTCAGTCGATTTTATTCGATTGTAACAAACAAATATCTGAAAATTTTACAACTTGCCGTACTGAAGTCGGTTTTTTTTTGTTAAAATTATTGTTTATTTTAGATATCACCATAATTTGATTTTAGTTTTTCCATCCTCTTCTATGCTTCATATATTTTTGTCTCATACAATTGTTCTATATTAATCCCTTTTTGACCTAAATTTTGCTCATTGCAACATTCTATTGATTCATTTTTTATACAATGGAGCAGTGGAAAATTAAACTAGTTTAAAATTTTACTGGTTGTTTAGTTGTAAAGTACCTCGCCATTTACCGCTGTGCGGTGTGTATGTTTACGTTAGGTAAGCAAAATTTTGCGTGATACCATCAATGGTTTTTTCAAGTTTGGAAGTATTTGTGGCCATTAATTGTATGTTTGTAAAGTCACCCGTGACAGTGGACTTGTTTTTAGTGCAAGAGTTGTCTTTTAAACAGAAAGAAATTCAAATATACGGTCTGCCTTGTACTGCATTTAGGCGTTGCAGCAGTACTAAAAATTACACTGCTAGCAGCCCAAAGTCTCTTTTATTACCATCAAGGAAGGAAGAAGAAAAGTAATTTGAGGTTCTCTTACATTAATTTTCCTACGAGAGCTTGTATTCCGAATCTTTTTCATTAAAGATCAACTTTTACTGATACCATATCAAATTCATATCATAACCGTGATAACATGTTTTTACGTTATATTTCCCGCCTCTATTATCGTCTCGTACATACTATAATAACAAGAAACGGGAAATGAGAAATTCTTGCGAATATATTTTCCTCTGATTCCTTGACGCGTCGTAATAGGAGTAGTATGTAACCCTTTAGGGAAATACGATCATAAATCAAGATGTCAAGATATAAACAACTTTTTTACCAACATTTATAAAAACAAAAATCATGTATTTCTAAGTTTGAGAACCTTATCTCTATAATTGAATAGAAGCCTTCCAAGTGTAGCGGGTTTCTGTTAAATGAAATCTTGGCAGTATTGCGGTTATATTAAATCATTATTGTTCAGTCTTTTGGAATACTTTCAAAGATCCCAGTGATGTGCTTGTCTTACCAAATATTATACTTGAAATATTAAAATTATTAAATTAAAAATCTGACAGTTTTTTTTTTATTTTAAAAAAGCTTATTTTAAAGGCATACAGACAGACAAGGGCTCTGCATCAATTTTCTAATTTTCCAAGGTTGCAAAGTGAAGTGAGTATTTTGATTATTGTATCGCTAAATGCTAACAACTATGTTATACTATGTATATGTATATAGTTCTGAAGATTATTAATGTGTTCCGTATATGGCAATAGGTTCTTTCCCTATCCTATTACATGGCAAGTATTTTTTTGTGCTACCTCAATCAGCCCCACCTCACTCCACTCCATTTGCAGATAAAATGTTAGGCAAAAGATGAAATGTTTCATCAAGCATAGCAATGAAATTTCTTTTTTTTTTTTTATACTACCAAGGTGACAAACAAGCATACGGCCCGCCTGATGGTAAGCAGTTACCGTAGCCTATGGACGTTTGCAACACCAGGGGTGTCACTCACGCGTTGCCGACCCTTTAAAAACCTTATAACTCCTTTCTTGAAGAACCCCATGCTATAGTCTCTTGGGAAAACCTCGGCAGGGAGCTCATTCCACAGCCTAATCGTACGTGGTAAGAAATTCCTCTGGAATCTTACAGTACGGCAAGTTTGAGGTGCAAGGATGTGAGGATGAACTCCCTGTCGGTGGCGAGAGGTGCGTTGATAAAATGTGGCCGTGGGCATCATTTCGAACAATTCCTCAGAACACAGCCCATTGTACAGGCGTTAGAACACACACTAGGAGGCGAAGTCTCTCCTTAGACTTCTCGCCTACAATTAAATGTCAGTTTTCTTTATACATGCATACATATACGCCTGTCTTTTACTGGGGTAGGCAGAGACTATGGTACGCCAACGTCTTCGATCCAAACATATTTCCTTCGCCTCCTCTACATTCATCCACCTCTTATGCATGAACGGTCGATTTTAATTTCGCCCTTTTTTAGTCAATTCCCTACTTGGTCGCTGTATGCTCTACTAGGGCGGCCCCTTTCGACATCGCCATTCATTCTGGCATGATATACGAGTACCTTTTCATTAAACTCATACTCAATATATCAAAATATGGTGATACTGTGTCATCATAAAACAAATTAAAGTTTATATCCGTTGTAAAACTATGACGTATCTCATTCCAACACTTAAGGGCAGGCAATCAACTGCCCTCCATGACCCTTGTTTAAAAGTGAACAGACCTCAAAACGTGTACCCCTTACCTAAACTATTCACATAAAATATGTTTATGGGACAACGAGCACATATGAAAAATAGTTGGAATAAGGACAAAACTATGAATTTATATTTTTGTTTGTACACTGATGGAGACATACTCTGCACTAAAGTATGGAATGTCTTATATATAAAAGTATTTATTCAATACGCAAATATTATTTCTATCTGTGAAAAACTTGCTCTACAGACTTGACGTGAGGATGTATAAACTGATAAATTAGTCCAGTTTGAGTCCACCACCCTGTTCTATTCCCAGGGTGTCGTAAGAGCCGACAAAGGGAGTAAGTCAGGCAGACAATATCCACTGCAAGAGAGGGAAAACTTGAAACAAAACCATATACCAGCCCGTCTGGCCAGCGTAGTATACTAGGCTAATATCCCTCCAAGCGTATGGAGGAGACCTGTGCCCAGCAGTTGTACGTTTACGGGTTGAGATGAGCACAAGTGATACTGCGGACTATCAGGCTACATACTGTGCAAGCAGAAGTATTACGTGCCTTTGCATACATACGGATAAATGCTGCCATTGTAAATGCCTAACAGAAAAATCTAATAAAACTCCAGACACAGGATCGGCCGAAGAATATACGCACGAGTTGATGCCGTGGTAGTAGTTTAAATGTAATAAACTTATGAAATATATTGAAATAGAAATCTTGTTGGATTTTTTTTATACTACCAAGGTGGCAAACAAGCATACGGCCCGCGTGATAAGCAGTTACTGTAGCCTATGGACGTTTGCAACACCAAGGGTGTCACTCACGCGTTGCCGATCCTTTAAAAACCTTATAACTCCTTTCTTGAAGAACCCCAAGCCGATATATTCTTCCGGGAAAACCTCGGCAGGGAGCTCATTCCACAGCCTAATCGTACGTGGTAAGAAAGAAAGTGCAAGGATGTGAGGATGAACTCCCTGACGGTGGCCTATTGGTTAGTGATTTTGACTGCTAAGAGGTCGGGTTTAATTTCCACACGTCACAAAATTTTGTGTGATACATAAATATTTGTTTCGAGTTGATTGCATATATATGTATAGTCCCCTGTGACACAGGGCTTGTTGCTTAGTGCGAGAGATGTCTTAAAAAAAGCCAACATTATTTTCAGATAGACTTGTCACATACGTACAAGATAGATAGCTTCTGTGCCTTCTCAGAGTATGTAACGTCTGTGGTGAAATGGCGACTAAAACCTTTACCTAGACTGAAAAGAAAGAAGTTAATGACTTCCTTTAGACGGCTCTTAGAAAGTGGAAAGCGATGTTCCATTTAGAAACGTTGCTTTTTAAATTTCATGGAAAGACTGAAAATAGCTTAGTTTTTTTTTATGCCAATGACATTGGCAAACAAGTTTACGACCCACTCGCTAGTTAGTGTACCTTATGCGTGTTTGCAATGCGAGTGGCATCACTCTCGGCAGTAATTCTTCTACACCATGCTTTTCTTAATGTAGTAAAAGTAGTAAGAATAAAAATAATTCTAACGTGACTCATGATTTAAAATTATAAAAACCTAGTGGAAAGTGCCGCTAGCGCCGCGCATACGAGATGTCAACCTTGGCATGATTCTCTTTCAAATTTAAAATATAGTTTATGTAATATCACTTAGTAGGCTAATAACCCTCAAACTATATAGAGGAGACCCGTGCCCAGCAGTGGGACGTTTATGGATTGAAATGATGAATATCACTTAGTGTACAATGTGATGTGTGTGTGTGGCAAATAAGCATACGGCCCACCTGATGGTAAGCAATTACCGTAGCCTATGGAAGTTTGCAACAACAACCAGGGGTGTTGCAAACTTCCATAGGCTACGGCTACTTCCATACACTCACGCGTTTCCGACCCTTTAAAAACCTTTCATTGTACTCGAATCTATTTCAGAGATGTAGGACACCGTACTAGCGAGCAAGCCCGACTGGGGAAGGATCTCAACCTTACAGAAGACCACAGTCAAATAACTACACACAGCGGTGTAGTTGTGTTTCTGTGTGTGAGTACAGGTCTCCAGCGGTCATTTAGGGATACGTTTTGAAAGTAACATTTTCTTGTCCTGGGAATATTCCATCTTAATGCCCTGGTGTAAAAAAATGGGTTGGCAGCACGCGATTGATACCTGTGGTATCAAGCGTCCATATTCTTGTGTCTGAAATCACACAGGATAATTTTTGTTCTTGTTATTGCGTCTATTGTTTTTGTTTGTATCTGTTATCCTGTGTATGTTCGAATAAATGCTTTCTTTCTTTCATACGTTACGGTAACTGCTTAACAACAAAAATTAAGAATGGTGAGGAAATTTTTGGAGGAGACCTATGTTCAGCAGTGGGCGTCTTTTGGCTGAGATAATGATGATTATGATAGGTTAAACTTTTCACTATCCTTACTAATATTATAAACGCGAAAGTTTGTAAGTATGGATGGATGGGTGGAAGGATGTTTGTTACTGCTCTTTCACGTAAAAACTACTAAACGGATCTGAATGAAATTTGGCACAGAGATAGATTATGGTCTGGAATAACACATAGGCTTTACATACTTTTTACAGCGATAACCGACATCCACACGGGTGGAGCCGCGGGCAACAGCTAGTTACTATATATATACATACGTCATAACAATACAACGCAGTAAATAATAAAATGAAACAATAATCCCACATTTACAACTCACTGTTTACGACAATTGTTACCTACATTTACCAATTGTGATGCAAATCCTATTTGTTTGTGACAATAACATATTATTTTGTCGCCAATATTTTTTATGATTCAATAAATAATAATGAGAGTTTTTATATAGCTTACATATAAACGGAAAGGGAAGGAATATGCGTTACTCATAGATACATTAATATCAGTGGTAGAAGGGACTGAGCGCCAAATGAGCTTTATGTATACCATGTATATTATGTAGATTTATTTTCGAATTCTTCTTGATTTATAATAAAGTGTTTATGATTAAGCAATGAAGTTTAAATAGGTCATTAACACTTCTTTATAAACTAAAAATAATGATCTAATAGCTCGAAGACACAATTCACAAGTTACTTAGTTTTCCCTTCCATCGGCAGTCCCCAAAGACTACCCCGTATGTTTTTTTGACTTTCTCTACAGTCATCTGAATTTAGGGTCTGTCTGTCTTCCTAGACAGAAAGATTCACAATGGATGCCCGAAGTTATTTTTTTGTAAAGACAAAACTACAAACAACTCTGTCACTAAGGAGCGCAAGCCCTGTATCGCGGGGGACTTTACAAACACACAATATAATTAACAAACACAAAGCACGCCCAGATTCGAGACAGCCATTTGTGTATCACACAAATTTTCGTCTTGTATGGGGATAGAACCCACAACACGCCGCGCAACATTAAATGGCGATATAAACACTAACCAATCGTGCAGTCAATCTTCAAAATTGGCGGTGTACGCCTAATCTGTCTCCGGTCATCGGAATCGGAATAAAATATGCGTAAATTTTTGTTTACGCACACTTATATACTTTATGCACTACTAGCTGTTGACCACGGCTCCGACCGCGTGGATGTCGGTTATCGCTGTAAAAAGTAGCCTATGTTTTATTCCAGACCATAATCTATCTCTGTGCCAAATTTCATCCAGATCCGTTCTGTAGTTTTTACGTGAAAGAGTAACAAACATTCATCCATCCATACTTACAAACTTTCACATTTATAATATTAGTAAGTATTAGTATCTCCCACGCAGATCGTTTTTTTGTTTTTTGTATGCAATTCAATTGAAATTAACGAAGATTATACCAGTTTGCGATTTAGACTTTGTATAAAATGTTTACAAAACTCCGCTTCGCTTCCACTGTCTATGAGCGCAAAGCCAAGTGCAGAGTGGCACCATTAGCAGGACAAACAATCGCTACCTTCCACACACGTGTCACTTAAGTACTTTGACAGGCTGCGACTAAGCGATAGCATATATGAACATTCAGCGATCCATTACCAAACGACAAATACCTTAAGTACCTCCATCTTCATTTTATTAAAGCTTACGTTTTTTTCTATCATTGTCATCATCTCAGCCAAAAGACGTCCACTTTTGACTGCCTCGGTGGTCCAGTGACCGCAGTATGCGCCTGCTGTGCACGAGGGTGTGGGTTCGATTCCCACACAGAATTTTACACCGCTATGTGTAGTTATTTGGTATTCTGTAAGGTGGAGGTCCTTTTCCACTCGGGCATTCTCGCTAGTATGGTGCCTTACCTCTCTCAAACTATCTAACTCTCATAAGTATTTCGAATTTTTTCCGTATTTAGTCTAATCCAAGTCCTGTTCAGTAAGTTCCCTTCGTTACCTTTTGTAAGCCGCAGTCTCCTCTATAGACTTGGCTGCTTATCTTATTATCATTGTGGCTAGCCTACTAGCCTACAACTTACTTGCGAGTTTCGTAACTTTGATACTTTGAAAACTTTACTTTGAAGTTCATCCTTTTAAGAGAGTGAAGCTATACTTTCTTTGAAGGACTTAAAATGTAGCAGCGCCGCATGGAGTATATTAGTTACTGCGCAATTTTAAATTCATGTGACTTTAAAAGTGTCTTTATTTCAGCACTTTTATTCCTAATAGGTCCGTGACGCACTGATAGAATAGAATATTCTTTATTGTACACTAAATCTCGCGATCTCTTCCACTGATTGTATTTATAGACTTATATACTACAGTTACTTCCTCTTTTTAACAGACTTCAAAAAAGAAGGTTCTGTGTTCGACTGTATATTTTTTAAATGTACATATGTTCACTGATTTCTCCGCCATTTGTGGACCGATTCTCAAAATGCATTTTTATTTGAAAGAGTATATTCTTTATAAATCAGGATCTGTTGATGGGATCCCAGGGAAATCAAGGGGAAACCCTCAAATGTTGTAGTTATTGACAATGTTTTTATTTCATATATTTTTTAACTTTTATTTTATCACTGAAAATAGAAAAATTAAAAAAAAATAGAAAGAAAAATTTACCGACTTCAAAAAGCTTAAGATAACTGAATACAGATTGAAGTTGGTGCCAAGCTGAATATTAGGTGACAGGATGAACATAGTCAAAAAATACAGTCGAACATAGAACCTCCTTCTTTTTTGAAGTTGGTTGAAAATAACGGTGTGTGAAGCTAAGCATCTAGCGAATCACTATTTTTGATACTGCGGAATTTAACAATTTGGTCCAGGGAAAGATTGATGGTACCAGGTCACGAGGAAGAACGCCTATGAGAATATACGAGAAAGGCGGCTTCCTCGTATATTCTTGTAGTGATGGTGACATTTACTGCCGCTTTTATCTGATCAGTCCACCTCATAGGCGTTCTTCCTCGTGACCTAGTACCCTCAATCTTTCCCTGGACCATATTGTTAAATTCCGCAGTATTAAAAATAGTGATTCGCTAGATGCTTAGCTTCACACTCCGTTTGACACTTTGTGCTAAATAAACAGCTTTATACATTAATGATGTCTAGACATATAATTTTATCTACAATTCCAGACTAAAAGGATGATTAAAAGCATTCGAGTGATGTAGATATAGCGTGCGTGTACGCTCCTTTCTAATTAGACCTAATTAGAGTCGGCTAAGTGGGCGCTAATTTATGCTGATCGAATAGTTGCCTGGCAAATCATGCTTGATGTTACTGTCTCGGTGGCTCAGTGGTCAATGTGTGTGACCGCTGATCCCGAGGTCCCGGGTTCGATTCGGTCAAAAGGTCGGGTCAAAAATTTTTATTAGGTTTTTCTGTCAAGAAATTCACAATAACATGCCCGGAGTTTGGAAATTGGCGGTGTTAACACGTGCCTCGGAAAGCACGTAAAGCCGTTGGTCCTACGCTTGATCTCTCCCCGGTCGTGTCGGATTTATGTCCTACTGGACTATGAGAGTAAGGGAATAAAGAGTGCACTTGTGTTTGCGCAACACTTGTGCACTATAATATCTCCCGCGCAGTTCACTAGTCTACACTAAGATTAGCCGTCGTGACCAAAATTCGGTTAGGAGTACATTATTATAATAAACGTGGTGTAGCGAGTGAACTTACGCCTTGCTTTGTCCGCTTCTTATGAATGTCAAATTACAGATGTTAGAATGAGAGATTATAAAATTAAATTACATATATTCTATTCCACGTCAGCAAAAGTTTAACTCGCGCGTTGCCAAAGCTATAAAAACTTTTAACTTCCTTCTTGAACAAACCTTCATAAAATTACTTGCCTTTGGAAAAACAATTGATACAACAGACAACTCCGTTCATGTATGGCATTCATTAGATCTAAAATTAGTCTAGAAGAATACTAGCTTGTAAGTAAGTAAGTTGTCCGTGTGGTGACGGATTAAGAATACAAATGTCACCACCCCGTTCTATCCCGAGGGTGTCGTAAGAGTCGACTAAAGGAGTCAGGCAGACAATATCCACTGCAAGAGAGGGAAAACTTGAAACAAAACCCTATACCAATCCGTCTGGCCAGCGTGGTATAGTAGGCTAATATCCCTCCATATTTCTGAAGGAGACCCGTGCCCAGCAGTGGGACGTTTATGGGTTGAGAAAGTAAGTAAGTAAATAAAATACTAGCTCATTAACAGTTTCATGTTTATTGTGTTCTCCAGGTGACCATTGTTGAACCCAAGTCTCCTTATGTATACTTTACAAAGATTAGTCCCCGACCCTGCGTCTCTAACTAGATTGCCAATACATTTCGAGAAGGCCATCCGACTTCATAATACCTAACTTAAATTATGATTGGAAATTCCCTCAGCAAACAAAAGGCTCTTCTTATTTCAAGGCCTTGCGAAGGCTTCAATTAAAGGGACAAGGCTATATTGGAACAAATAATGGAAATTCCAACGAAGCACGTACAATTGACCGCAAAGGACGGTTGCATTGACAATTAAAATACGCAGTATTTGCCCGGATGGGGACATTATTGAGGTATTAACGTGATAATAGGGTTGCTGATAGGGCGGTGGTCATGTACGGCTTTTATGTGGTTGAAAATTGTTTACGTCATATGTACCTGATGGTTCATTACAAAACCGTAATAATTATAATGTTTTCCTAACCGTTTTTTGTACCCATTTTTTTATACTACCAAGGTGGCAAACAAGCATACGGCCCGCCTGATGGTAAGCAGTATATATGGACATTTACAACACCAGGGGTGTCACTCACGCGTTGCCGACCAAGTGTTAAGTGTAATCTGACACGACCAGTTAGATATCGAGTTTTTATGCCAAAAAAATTGCAATACATGCAAGAAATGGCTTTAAACCCTGTGCCTCGCGCGTAAAGACCCAATGGCTTTACGTGCGTCTGTGGTGGATTTCTTGTTTCAGAAAAACATGTTTCAATTTGTCCGACCCAGGAATTGAACTTGGTACATCGTGATCAACGACCACAAGTGCGTAAAAGACACATTACGTTAGTACCAACGTTAGTACCAGCTTAAATCATAAGACGTACAAACAACTTATATAGAACAACTAAATAAAAAGGTCCCCAGCGTTTATTTTGGGATGCGTTTTGAAAGAAACGTATTCCTATCCCAGGGATACTCCCATCATAAAGCCCTGGTGTAAACCTGGTGTAAAAAGAATGGGTTGGCAACATCCAAGTGATACTTCTAGTATTGCAAGCATGCATAGGCTACGATAACTGCTTAACATCAGGCGGGCCGTATGCTTGTTTGCCATCTTAGTAGTATATAAAACAGGTCAAGGTCATTATATATTAACTTGTATAAAAATATGAATCTTGAAATTATCACAAAGTGTACTTACACTAAAATGTTCAATTATTTTTATAGTTCAATTATGTTTAGGCTCAAATTAAGGTTATAAAACCAGATATTACGTACTATTAGTATAATTTAACTTGTATAAGTAGCCATAATTTGGACTTACCACTGTTACATTTACCCATAAAATTGCCGCAAATTTTATATAACTATTACCTACCTATTTTATTTCTTTTCTTAATTACATAATTACTGACGATACTTTTTTTGTGAATATTAGTTACTAATAATTCTCTAATTACAAACTAATGTTTAAAAAAATACTTGAAGAACGACTTTGTCGTTGCATAATTTCGTCGTATCAAATACTTAATACAACTAATTACCATAAAGTCTATTATTTCCTGAAAAATAAAACCAATATATTCAACTTTTTATTCTCCTTAAGACGGCTTCCTTTTTGCTGTATTGCAAAGTATCTACTTTATGAACATAAAACTCACGGAAAACAGTGCAGCCAGACTTGTACAACTATAATATGAGCACTAGCTTACACCTACGGATCCGCCCATGTAAACAAAAACAAATATACCCCTGAAACCGCATATTTTTCTGAAATAAAAAATGCAAGCTAACATGATATTCTAGACTATAATCTATATCTGTACCAAATTGGATCTAGATCCATTTAGTCGTTCTGCCCCTCTAGACAATTGGCATTAGCGATAGTCGAATCGAAAAGTCAGAAAAGCAAATGCATGGGATTTGACGTAAGTTTACGATCATCATCATCATCATCTCAGCCAAAAGACGTCCACTGCTGGATATAGGCCTCCCTCAAGGCATTCCACAACTCTCGATCCTGAGCCGACCTTGTCCATCGTTTGCCCGCAACCTTTAACAGGTCGTCGGTCTACCTTGATGGAGGCCTGTCCACGCTTCGTCTTCCAGTTCGTGGTCGCCACTCTAGAAACTTTCTGCCCCAACGGCCATCAGTTTTGCGAGCTATGTGCTATGTAAGTTCTTGTAGTTTACGATATAATGTTGTAAACTTACATAGGTCAAATTCCATACATTTGTTTTTTTGCCTTTTACAATGCCACCTGTCTAGAGGGTCTCATAGGCTTGAGTAACAAATAACCATCGATCGAAACATTCGCATTTATAATATGAGTTAGATTGTCCCTTGGGGTGTTCGAACTCACAACACATTGAAGTGGGTATGTTATATTATTCATGTCGACATAAACAGATTGTAATGACGTAATTTCGACCCTTCTAAGAACTGTTGATACTGAATATATTAATAAATATATACAATGCTATTCATTGTTAAGGCAAAACCTGAAAGAAGTTTTTTCAGAATCAGCAATAGATTCTAGTACTTCAATTTTTAATAACCAATAATGTCTGAAAATATTTAACGGACGGATTGGTATAGGGTTTTGTTTCGAGTTCTCCCTCTCATGTCTACTTTTTCGATGTCCTCGGGATGGAACAGGGTGGTGACATTTGTCTCCTTAATCCGTCACTACACGGACATAACATAACTTTTTTTTATACTACTTGGGTGGCAAGGCAAACAAGCATACGGCGCAGTTGCCGTAGCATATGGACGCTTGCAAAACCAATTATACCAAAGATACCATTTGCGTGTTGCCGACCCATTATTTTACATCAGGGCTTTAAGATGGAGTACCTATCCCTGGGATACTTTTTTTTTCTATTAAAAAGACAACTCCCACACTAAGAAACAAGCCCTGTGTCGCGGGGGACTTTACAAACATACAATTAACGGACACAAATTACACCCAGACTCGGGACAACCATTTATGGATCACACAATTTTTTGTCCCGTGTGGGGATCGAACCCACAACACGCCGCGCAGTGGTAAATGGCGAGGTAATTACTTAAGTCACTGAACCAACCGTGCAGTCCAACTCCACCTAGGAAACCATTTTGTTCAAAACGCATTCTTAAATGAGCGTTGTTCATCTGTACTCACATACAGGAACACAAGGTAACTTCTAAGGGTACGAAGACACGCTTCATCAACTACGTTAGGTCGAATATAAACCCGAGATAGCCTATGTAATACATAAAGTAAATAACAAAATGGTGTATCTCGTTAATTTTCCATTGTATTTACGACATCCATAAACGTCGCGTTGGGACTAAACGATAATTTTATTCGTCGTTAATATTTGACGAACGTAAAAATACGACGCCATCGTGTTGAAACTTACACCATTACAGATTCAGTGTTTGTCTCTTAGCTACGTCATTCTAAGATTTTTTTTGTTTATACTACCAAGGAGGCAAACAAGCATACGGCCCACCTGATGGTAAGCAGTGACCGTAGCCTATGGACGCTTGCAACACCAGTTTAGTTAGTTTAATTAACTAACTAAACCGTATACTCTTGAGGTGGTCCCCTTGGCACCAAGTCAGGATCTGATGATGGAATCCCAGGGAAATCGAGGGCAACCCTCAAATGTTATAGGCATTAACAAAGTTTTTCATAAGTATATTTTATTACTTTTATTTTATCACTAAAATTAGAAAAATAAAAAAATAAACCGACTTCAAAAAGCTAAAAATAACAGACTACAGATTGAAGTCCGTGCTTGGTTCATCCTGATATTCAGCTTGCCACCGACTTCAATCTGTATTCGGTTATTTTTAGCATTTTGAAGTCGTTTATTTTTTAAAACTTATTTTTCCCCAAAACTTGTCAGTTGAGTGGTTTTTTGTTAGCAGGGCAGTATTATAACACAATTGTCAACAATAGTGTCACACTATCGAGATGGCTTTACCGCGATATAAATTGTGGGTTCCCTTTGAATATAAATGTGAGAAAAAACTTACATATATTCATCGAGACTATTTTTATGGAAATGGTCGCACGACGGTCATTATGGTTTTATATGGTGATCTCAATGCTTTATGTATTCTTTTTATTTCTTCTGTATTCTTTTGTATGGTCAGTTTATAATTGTAATGAGAACAGCATCATCCATATCGAGTGGTGTTGGCTGACCTGGTGACAGAGTTGTTCAGATCGACCAAATTTAGGCCCATGGGGCCGAGCAGTTCGACCGAGAAAGAGGTACAGAACTTTACACGCTATATATTATAGTTTCGTCCTTCTTTATCGCTCAAACTAATACATCATGGTACGGCTCCTTTAGTGATCGAACGACTGTCAGAACAGACATTTCAAATTTCTCACGAAACACAGAGACTCTGACACGAAAACTATGCGGTCACCCATCTATAGAGTAACTGCGCTCTTGGTAGCTTCACACATCCTGGGCATCAATATCTATTTAGTGATTTTATCTGTTAGAATAGAATAGAATAGAATAGAGTTTATTGTTTCCAGTATTACAGCTTAAGTAAGTACATTACAGAGAACTATAGTACCGGAAGCAAAGGGTTCGAGCGTCAGCATAATGCTTAGATCCCAAAAATAGAATACTAAGCGCTGGTTTTCAGCTTAAACCTTTGACTCCAGTTTACAATTAGAGAAAAAAAACACAAGAACATTATGAATGCTAATAATAATAACACCAGACCATACATTAATTACTAATTATTACTGTTGTTTAGTACATGTTTGTATAAATGAGTTTCTTTCTTCTTTCCTTAACGAGTGTTACATGAGTGTCTAAAAGAACAGTTAACTGGCCTGTTGGTATTTGGTTAGTGATCCTCACTGTAAAGCCGGAGGTTATAGGTTCGATTCCCACACAGAACAGAACTTTCTGTGATTTAAAAATTCCGATTGTTCCGAATCTGGGCGTAACTTGTGTCCTGTATTGTATGTTGGTAAAGTCCTCCGACGACTTGTTCCACAGTGCGGAAGATAAACTCAGTAAGTTCCAAACGAACTCAAAAGCACTTAAACAAAATTGTACAAACTAGAAGTTTGTACATAAACTTCATTTTATACATTTAACAAAACAACGGTTGCATTACACGAACATTTAGTTGGTATACAAACTCAGTTACAAGTTAAACAAAGTAAAAGCGCGACACATGATACACAACCATACACGATACACAACACAATGATATTAAAATACTTGACAGTGAGATTGTGTTTGCTGTTTTTGTAGTACGTACGTTTTTATAACCTTACTAATATTATAAACGCGAAATTTTGTAATAATGTATGCATGTATGTTTGTTACTCTTTAACGCAAAAACTACTGAATGAATCTGGATGAAATTTGGTACAGAGATTGATTATAGTCTGGAATAGCTTATAGGCTATTAGTTTATTATCGCGGAGCCGGGGGCAACAGCTAGTGTTACATAATACAGTATGTATACTATATAATCCATTAAAGCTTGTGACCGTCATAATAAAGTCATCATTTAGCTGAATGGGTGGTCATTTATTTCTTTACTTGTATTTTAAAATTGTACCTCAGAATATTATATGTATTGTATAATGTAATGTAAGAAATAAATATTTCTCTCTCTCTCACTCTCTCTCTCATTTATAGTAGCCTAACATATTATCACGCCTTTTTTCCGAAGGAGTATGTAGTCTCGCTAGTATGGTGCCCTACCTTTCTTAAAGGTCAACTATAAATAAAATATCTAATTGAGGTCGCATTTCTGAGGAAAGGTGCCCAAACGACTGGCCACATTGCCATGCTGGATCACAAGATTAATGCGTTGATCTAAGCAATGGCCAGCCTTAGGATCATGACATGACTTGACTAAACGCTTAGATATCTCCCGATTCAGTTTGTGGATACTTGGCCCTCATGGTCCTAAAGTTTCAACCCTAAACGGACCAAAAATGTAAGTAATTAATCAATTCATACTCAGGGTATGATTCTCTTAGCTTAAGTTCCAGTCCGCCATTTAATATCAGTAAACCACATGTTTTCAAATTAAAATTGAGACAAAAAACATTATAGGTAACTAACATTGTAAAGAGATTTGGTTGTTTCACAGCAGTAGGTTTAGTTGTCTACGGGACGCATGAGTATCAGTTGGATATTCCGCTGTTAATCCTGTCCCACAGGAGTCACAGCGGTGGGAATGTGGGTGGGATTGTCCCAATTGTCTCACAGCTGTATAAATTAGGTATTCAGTTCAGCATTTCCCAAACCGCAATCAACCTGTTAAATTTGCAAAATCACTCAGTGGCTTACCTCTCTCAAAATGTATTTGCTCGACACCTCAAAACCCCAAGTTACACTATACCAATTTAAGCCGAACACAGACGACAATCTCACTAACTGCAATAGAACTCAAATAAAACGTTCGGGAGTGAAGCGAACTTGGCAACAACAGTTAAAGTTTGCCAGCGAGTTGGTAACACAATCACATGAGTAGTAACAAGGGTAGAAGTGTACAGACTAGAATGTTAAGTTATTTTAGAGAATTACCATATTGTGGAAACATGTGCTGAACATCATGATGATGATGCAGAGTACGATGCAAGATCTGAGGTGAGACTTCAGATCTCGCATCGTACTCTGCATGACCTGTACGCAGGAGGACTTGTTATTGACTTGTATTGGCCCGACTCTGGAATCACATCCGAAAACTCGTAATCAGCAGTCGCAGGCTGTCAAAAATTCCGTCAAACGTCCCAAAATCCCAGACAGTATCTATACACATATTATAAATACGGTTCTGTGTTTGTTTGTTACTTTTTCACGCCTGAACAGATCTCAATTAAATTTGTCAAGGAGATAGATGGTATGCTGGGGTAAGACATAGAGTAGTTTTTACCGCTCGAAACGACACCTACACGGGTAACGTTACGGTCTACAGCTAGTTTTATATATATATCCATTACTGAATAATATTAAATTGCTTCACATACAGACATAAACACAATTTCCAACAACTGTCCGTTTAATGTTATTCGTAATTCAGTTATATTGTCTCCTCAGTATTAGCCGGCTTTATGTATGCCATTAACAGCTAATAAATTATGTAGCTAATCATTTTGATATGTGTGGGTTATTAATTTTGATGAACTAATGGAAGTTACTAGAGTATTTAGTGGTTGCGTCATTTTGCTATGTTCTGGAAGAGATTTGTAACGATCCTGATAAACAACAGCATGGTTTTAGCGATCATATCCAAGTTCCACATCCAGCTAGTTGTTCCGTATTCATCATATTTCGTAAGCTGCATCGGTTACTCAGTGGTCGATGTGATGAACCGAGAATCCGAGGTCAAGCCAAAAAAATAATATGTCCTGCGCAGATGGCTAATCTACTCGTACGTTGGTATTGGCCGCCGTGACCGAAATCAGTCTCGTTGAAGGTCCTTCCTCAGTCGGGCGTGACCGCTAGTATGGTGCCCTACCTCTCTTATTTGAGAAAAAAGTAAATTCAGTCCCTAAACGGAATTTTAAGAGAGGTAGGGCACCATACTAGTGAACAAGCCCGACTGGGGAAGGACTTCCACCTTACAGAAGATCACAGCTAACTACACACAGCGGTGTAGTTGTATTCCTGTGTGTGAGTGCAGGTCTCCAGCGCTTATTTAGGGATGCGTTTTGAAATAAACGTATTCCTATCCCAGGGATACTCCCATCTTAAAGCCTTGGTGTAAAAAAATGGGTTGGTAACACGCAAGTGATACCTCTGGTATTGCAAGCGTCCATAGGCTACAATAACTTCTTAACAATGGGCGGGCCGTATGCTTATTTGCCACCCAAGCAGTATAAAAAAACGGCGTGCTGTTAGCAAATATTCATCTTAATTATATCGGCGTTTTATAGCATCCTTAACATCTACGGTATATTTAAGTTATTATTCGATATCTTTTTCATTTTTGAAAATTCAGTCCTTAAACGGGTGAAATATTGTTTAACCCGGATGAAATTTTAAGAGAGGTAGGGCACTATACTAGTAAGCAAGCCCGACTATACTCTTTCAAATAAAAAAAATAGTTTTGAGAATCGGTCCACAAATGGAGGAGATATCGGTGAACATACATAAAAAAAATACATACAGTCGATCATATAACCTCCTCCTTTTTTAAAGTCGGTTAAAAAACAGGCTGTGCTGCTAGTAACAAATATTCATCTTAATTATATCGGCGTTTTATAGCTTCCTTAACATTTACAGTATATTTGAGTTATTATTCGATATCTTTTTCATTTTCGGCGTTGGATAAATATACCCGGGCCTATTGTTTGTGGTGAGGATAGAAGGTGGGTGTTCAACGAGGTCGCCGGATAAGAATGAAATGAATGTACCTATTCATATATCTATAGTATGGATAACAATTTTTGCTCAGCTCATTGTGTTTGTAGGAGCTGGCGTGTTTAGTTATCCTTGATCCAGTGGCGGGATATTACATGCAAACCAACCTGGTCTATAGATACCAAGCTTATAAAATCAAAGGTATATTAGCAAAACATGAGACATGTGACATTTAGTAGGTATATAATTGACTATTTGACAGTTTTTGAAAAAGTATTTTAAAGTTTACTGCTGCTTATCTTATACCTATTACAAATATATTTTTCTCGAAAAAACATTATTAAATACAAGGATATAAAAATTTTGTTCATTTATTTGAAATGTAGCGCGAAAACAGTCGATCACGTCAATTTACGTCAGGTTTGAAATTGAACCGGGGCGGTATGCGTAGTTCCAAGTATATCAGACCGAGCCACAGTGAACCATGATTGAGCCAGTTGAAAATATAAAAGAACACTTCAGTTTTTGAACTAAGCGACCTTAACCTTAATGACCGAGCGTCGGCAGAATATGCAAACGACATTAATTTAGCAAAAACTGTTGCTGAAGCCATAGGTTTGTCGGAAACCAGCGTTAAAAAAATATAAAAGAAGCTAGAACCATGATAACTAATAACCTACACACTCAACTTAATACATCTATAACAAACAATATGTACATACAATGTCTACTGCACCCCACACTACTTCACAGCAATATGAAAGCAACCTTCACAAGCATGTTTGGCACTCGTTTCAATACGGACACAGTTTGAATGAGTTCGTCCTACATTTCGCACAAACGTCACTCGGGAACTACTAGATTTATATCACATGTGTGTGCTACAGGTTTTCACCTTCAGGCTAGATTTATTCATGAAGGTAGTAATAAATGAGATGAAGTACTGTTATATATCGATATCTATTTGGAACTTGTGTCATATTTATTTATTTAGGTACACAAAACACATAACAATGAAAAATATATTAAAAATAGAAGATACATGGTTTCTAACTGGACTGCAACGTAATAATATGTATATACAGAAAAACAATTTGAAGCAATAAAAAGAAAATAGTAGGTACTAGTTACTGACTTTCAATATTCAACATTTAAACATAATGACTTAAAAACCTGAATGATTTAAATTGTCACACCTGAAACTGAGTCAACCAAGCCCGTCGAAGAATGGAGAATGTTTTTGACTATTGAAGTAAATCTGCTAAAGTTAAATGATCAAAAAAGTTTAGAAGTTGAATTTACAAAAATCGATTCTCAGCGTCCATTTAAGGATACTTTGCGCACAAATTTTTAGTTCTAGATTTAGCGACTTAAGTTTTGCGATGATCCATCGTGCTTGTCGTACGTAAAATTGGCAGTATTAACAGTCAAAACCCTCGTAACCCTTTTTACGTCTGTACATTGGTCCCCATGTACCTACATGATATGCACAACGTTGATCCCACGGCTTTACGATTTTTTTATGAATATTATTACAACCTTACATAGCTTTTGTACTTTCAATACATATTGGAAGATTCTTCACTGATATGATGTCATCGAATTGTTGATAAAACATCAGTGTATTTGCCACCGATTAATTATACTACGCTGAGAGGCGTATAGATTTTAGTTGATTTTCAATCACCTAAGAAATTAGTTTGAATTGCTTTGTGAACGTTGATTGACGTTTCATGTCTTCTATCTTAAATGGAATGTTACAAATGGTATTCCTGAATATAGATTGAGATTGGTTTGTGTAAATTAACTGGGTATGTCAGTACCCGTTCATGTAGTTCATCTATATTGTCACCATTTGAATATTAATATTACAGTCATCAAATGTACAAATCAGATCTTGATTTCAGAATATCAGCTTATTGCCTTCATTAATTAGATTCCGCACTCAACAGCTCAATATGTGTCCCTGTAAATGGAAGTACGCCATGACGGTGAAGATCGTGCCAAGCACTATCTTCATCGTCACGTCCAATGTGAGAGGGTGATGATTCAAAGTCAAAGTCAAACTCATTTATTCCCTAGATCAAATACATGATACTTATGAACGTCATAAAAACAAATGCCCATACTTTTTTCCTACGGCCAATTCGCTGACTATGGTAGGGCCTTGAGAAGAATTGGCAAGAAACTCGGGTCACTCTTTTTAATCGCCAGAATATAATATTTACAATTTGGTATAAGTTACAATATTAGTGGTAATGAAAAGAAACGGAAACCAATATGTTACCATACAGAATGAAATATAGATTTTACTTTCAAGTGTTGATGATTTTTAACCAACTGCAAAAAAAGAGGAGGTTCTATGTTCGACTGTATGTATTTTTTTAATGTATGTTCACCGATTTCTCCGCCATTTAATTTTTTTTATTTACCAATAACATTTGAGGGTTGCTCTTGATTTCCCTGGCATTCCATCATCAGATCCTGACTTGGTGCCAATGGGACCACCTCTAGAATCTTTCAAAGAAAAAAATATTTTGAGAATCAGTCCACAAATGGGGAACATACATAAAAAAATACATACAGTCAAACATATAACCTACTCCTTTTTTTGAGTCGGTAAAAAATCAAATACGCAATTTGTAATGATTTGTAACAGCTAGAATGTTCTTTACATTCTAGAATTATAAATTTATATAACTACTTGCTGTTGCCTGCGGCTCCGCCTGCGTGGATGTCGGTTATCGCAGTAAAAAGTAGCCTATGTGTTATTGCAGACCATAATCTATCCAAAGTTCAGTAGTTTTTACGTGAAAGAGTAACAAACATCCATCCATCCATCCATACTTACAAACTTTCGCATTTATAATATTAGTAGGATCTTTAAGTATAGGTACATGCCTTTAGAGCAATCCTGTACTCAGACCCATCAAATGCACATCTGAAAGCCCGAATGACAGAATGTTGGAATTTCCTACAACCATTTCTACTTGTCAGTGCAATGCTATGCATTCTAAACACATCGGAGATATCGGAACGACGCGAAGACTCGTTGTAAAATGACGACGCTATTTTATTCGATATCGTTCGTATATCGTACGAGGTATTTTATTTATATTTAAATTTTAAGAGGACTAGGTGCCACAACACGTGAAACTTGCTTATAATAATGGAAACCCATATACTCCACTCATCTCATCTCAGCCAAAAGAGGTACACTGCTGGACATAGGCCTCCCTCAAGGATTTCCACAACTCTCGATCCACTACTGAGCACAAATCTGGTCTACTCTATTAAGAGATCAAAGGTAAGGTAAGGTTTAGGTATTATAATAATGTAATATGAGATGAATATAAAGCAATCTTTTTTATCTCATACTAGCGCCCTGATTTCGTCCGGGTTAAACTATTTTCAGTGCAACTTTTTTTTTTTACATAAGAACCTTCTCCTGACAATAACAAACACAACAAAAAAAGAATTACTGAAATCGGTCCAGCCGTTCACGCGTGATGCCGTGACAAAGGGAAATAGGGATTCATTTTCATTGACATCATATTATATAAGAAGAAGATTACATTATTATAGCAATGTGGTGGTGGCCAAGCAGGAAAGTAATCGACTTGCACGCAAGAGGTGCGAGTTCGATCCCGGGTGGCAGGACCAATGTGAATTTCACTTTGTGGCGTTTATATGTACTAATTAAATGATTCACCATCTGCTGACGGTGAAGGAAAACATCGTGAGTAAACCCACATGTCTTAGAAGAAATTCTAAAGACATGTCTGATTCACCAACCCGCATAAGGCCAGTGTGTGTAAATTAAGGCCTAAACCCTCTCTCTCTTCCTCTTAATAGAGGAGAGGAGACTCGTGCCCAGCAGTGGGACATATAAGGTTGATATTATATTAATCTTTTTTGTAAACTCTTACAGCCTTACAAATAAACGTAGTATAACAGTATACTCGAGTATAAACAGAGAATTGGCAAAATGTCTACAAATAAACAAAGAATAACTTATACCAAGTATAGCGCTGACATTTCTGTTCATACAATCGTTATTCTAAAGTTATACGCGCCCATACCCTAGTATAAACCTAGTATAATCATAAAACTACTACGATTTAGGCTTGTTTACGTGTTTATATTTTCAAAAAATGGATTTAAAAGCAATAGAAGAAGTAGAACAAGTAAATAACGTAATTGTTTTAATACAGACTGCAAGAAAAGTCAAATAAAATGTCGGTTTTCTAAAAGTGGTATGATGTTTTTGGATAAATTATTTAGTAGATATCTCAATATGGAGAATAGAAGGTAATCCACCCGGATTACCTTTTATTCTACAATTGATTATTGCTTTGAGATACTGGGGACGTAATCAGGTAAGAACATTTGGATATTCACACATGTAATCTGTTCTATCAGTTTCACAAATTTAACTACCTACTCGTTTCTTGTTCCTTCAAGTGCAAGAAGATGCTGTGGACATTCACGGTTTGACTCAGCAGTCTATATTAAAGAAAAAAATCGATGACATTTACATGCCACATACTATAAACGAACATCTTCATGTTATGGAAAATTTCAATGAGATTTAAAAATTAAAAACTGTAGAAAAAAGTTTTGTTGACAAATAGATTCAGTTGTCATATACAAAATACGTTTTTTTATGAAGTTTCTCTTTGGTGGTGCTGTTGCCAAATCGTGCAATTTGACATAACGGATGTATAGTTATACGAAAGTTATACCTGCTTTATTTGTTAAAAAATATTTTTGATTTATTCTTAATTTATAACTCTTATAACTATACCTCGTATAAGAATGAGATATATGTGATATAACAATTTTTTATTTGTAAGGCTGTTAGGTTATCTATCTAATCAATCATTATTTTATTATTTACCTACTGTCTATAGGGTGTCTATGTGGACTTCTTCACTAATTCCCAGTAGGTATTACCGTGCTCATTCTACTTGACAGGCGTCATAGAATAGTGTTATCAGTTATAAGACACTCACCCTGGTCTCACAGCTTTAGATATAGTTTATATATTTGTTTCTAAAGTACCAAACAGATATAAGTGCCCTTTTATACAGTTGTTTAATCCTTACTAATATTATAAATGTAAAAGTTTGTGTGTATGTATGGATGTTTGTTACTCTTTCACGGAAAAACTACTGAACTTTTTATCGCGATAACCGAAATCTACGCGAGCGGAGCCGCGGGCATCAACTAGTTAGTAAAGTCAAGCTTCATGATCGTAAGTCATTTATGTTTATAATATTTGAGGGACTTGTACTTTCTGTGGGCTTGTATCTAAATAATAGCCATGTGAATCGAAAGATCTTAGATAGTCTCTTAGATTCGAGGTAAAGCTACGCTTGCTGCAATCAATCCGTGGATGGGTGACATTTCCTAACACTCGACAACCAAGCAGTATTTTATTTTAAAATTCAATTACTAGACTTGGCTCTTCATGAGGTTTAAGTAATATTGGCGGCAGAATGCCAGAACCTGATAACAATCTACTTTTCTCTGCATTTGTATTCATAAAGGTTAAGTAGGTACTTTGTATAAATAGGGTGTACTGCAGGGCAATATCTGGAACCAATACAAAAGTTGATGACGTTTTTTTTGAAAATAACGTTTTAATGCAAATTTTTGCTCTTAAAGATACGATATCGTTTTTAAATATGTATATGAAAAATACTTTAGCTTTTAAAGCTAAAAACTTTCTTAAAATTTTAAAATTTTCTTCATAAAACTTTTCACTGCATTCTTTGAAAGTTTTGAAAGTTAAGATGAAGAGTTTAGTAGTAATAATCGTTTTTATGCTCCTTAAAGCGTTCTCAAGTGAGTAACCTCAGTAGAACTAAAAGAAAGGTCGCTGTGCTGACAATAGCCGATAGCGCAGGTTCTCCTCATGAAACCTAAGTTCTTATTAGCCTAGCTTAACATTGATAGCAATAGAAGAATATACTTCGGTCGTTGCTACTGTCTCCCTACTTAAAATGTGTTTTTATCTAGTACAGCACTTTCCCAAGTCATTATAAAAAAGGTGTTATACAACACATATAACAGTATGCTGCTCACAAACTGTCTGAAAATAAAAATATGTGCCCATCAAGTCATATACTTGCAACACACATAAAAAGAATGTCGCAAAACTTTTCACTTAGAATTATTACATTCAGCCACAATGAAATTTTGTTCGGAAAACCACAAGCAACGTGGCATAATATGTTGTATATGAAATATTTATATACAATAACCTTTTATTAGATACGTTTACATACAAGCATGTGAACAGTATTAAACTCACCGACGTCGATCTTAGATCTCGGCAAATTGATATTGCTGTCGTAAAAAGAAGAGAATCACAAGAAAATTGCTAGCGGCTATTGAATAAATTTGCATAACGAGGCAAAATGTTATATTATGGAGTATTGAGCTGCGAAATCATTCATTATTCATGCCTCGAGTTCCATTGACGGTTGACTGGAACCTGTCAAAAGTACTCCTGATTAAAAACTAGCAAAGTATCACTAATAATATTTTGACATTGACTTGAATTCAGTTTGAATTTGTTTGATAGAAATTAAAATGAGAGGACTTTTCTGACTTTATGTGCCAAGATTTCTAATAAGCTTTTGAAACTGTGACTTTTTAATATTGACTTTTGAGGAGATGTGAGCAATGCTTTTATCTTAGAAGAGAGATTATTTACTGAAGAAAAGTTCTAAAAGTAATTATTTTGACTCAAATAAACATAAACAATTTGAAACGTATCTGCAGACACTTACCGGCTGTTTCCATAATAATCTGAAACAAAAAATAACAAATTATCATCATGACAAAAAGACAGTAACATTAAGTACCTAAATGTATGTATGTATTTAAAAACGGTAAAATTCTATAAAGAATATAAACAAGAAAATAAAATCAGATATCTTATTTTATATCACAAAAGCAAACAAGCACTAATGTACGCTTGATAGCAAGTGAATACTTGGAAAAGCAAGTTAAGCCGTCTCCGGTCCTGCGTTTGATCTCTCCCCAGTCGACTTGGATTACCGTCACATCAGACTATAAAATATAAAGAGCATCTCGAAATCAATTTATTAATATTTTTTTTATTATTTGTACATAATAGATGCCATATGATCTAATTTTAATGTGGAGATTATGAAAATTTCCTTACAATTTGAATAAGAAACTAAATTTAAAAGCAACGGATTTCGAGTGCTATTACCAAAATTGGTGCAATTACCAAAAGTGGGACTGGGTGGGACACATTTCTCGTATGCATCCTGAGAGATGGGCTCGTGTCGTCACACAGCGGATGCCTGAAGATGGGCATCGCCGCCGAGGCCGACCTAGAAAACGCTGGCGTGACGACTTGGATGCATATGAGAAGGATTGGTGGAGTAAGGCAATGGACAGACGGGAATGGAAGTCCATGGGGGAGGCCTTTGCTCAGCAGTGGGACAACACAGGCTAGTAAAAAAAAAAAAAAAAATTATGTAAGTAAGAAATTCATAAATTTTATGATATCGATTGTGGAGACTGACTATTGTAGCGTAATATTATTAAAGCGTTTTGTTTCCAAGTGCACTTTTAAGTATTGCAAGTGTACTCGAGTGGATAACTTGCAGAGTCTTAAAACTAATATTTTTTGTACATCTTCTTTTATGTATTAATATTTTGCTGCGCATTTTAATACTATTTTAATCAATGCAAAGTAAGCATCAGCGGGCACTAACGCTTCTGAAGTAAATTAAATGCAAACGACAATGAATAGCGCATTAAATTTATTTAAAATGGAAAATAACTTGACTGCTGGCATCCCCTTGTCTCACCACAATACGTTTAAAGCAAACTACAAACAAATTGTTTTGTACAACTAAATAGAAAAGCTTTTGACAAAGCTTTCACTCTTCAGTCCTCTCCAATAGTTTATAAGCACCTGCTTTAACCTTTTACGTCAAATTCTATCACTTCAATAGAATTATATAACAAAGAATTAAAATATGTCAGGCCATCTGTTTTTGATTCAACTGAAACTACTTATATAACTTCGTGACTTTAGGCTGTTGTTTCGTATTCCTTTATATTTTTTAAGTATTATGCAAAACTAGATTGAAAGTTTAGTATTTTATTTTACGTAGTGTTCATTACATTATTGTTAAAACAACAAGTGACTTAAAACTAAAACAAATGCAAAATGGCAGCACCATGCACACTCATGTTTTCTGACGCATAATGATAATTGACTTATAATCCTTGCTTGGTATAAATTTCCCTTTAGCAAATATTTTAATGTTGATTATTTATAAAACAACATAAAACATAAAATTGAAATTTATCAAAGTTTGCATAGTGAATATCGTTGAAACATTGCCTTAAGGCCTAAGGCAATGTCTCAGTGTTTTGTCGGATCATCCGCCCTTGATGTCTTAGAAACAACATCTCGAATTTACACAAAACAACATAAAAATGTCGAAGAAAGAAGCTTTCTCAGTGTCAAAAGCTATCCCACTTTTAAAAGAACGTAGAAGACTTAAAGTCACGTAAAAGCCATCGTATGTTAAATAGATTTAGTTGCAAGCTCCCAGGCTTCCAAGTGTCTACTATAAGCCTTTTTATTTTCTAGAACTACGTTTTATAGCTTTTCCGTGATAATGCCTTTGTGGTAAGACACCGACGGATGTTGATCTCATTTTACTGTCTTTAATATACCTACTATACAAACATGTGTATTTTTAGATAAGGTTCAAGTTCTTAGTGATAACTATTAAAAATAATGGTGAAATGATGCTTTAAGTACAAAAACTACTGTTTATGGAAGTCATAAAACAAAAAATACCATAACAATAAAGCCGTAAAAAGATTCTGTCGTAACAAGAATCTGTCTTTAGACGAATAAGGAAAATAAATCAAACTAGTAGCGATTATAATCTACATATCATTGAATATCCAATAAATAAAATTTTATTGTTACAACGAAGACACTTTAAATTACTTAAGGATAGGCATATAATATTTTTCATAAAGAATAGCAGATACGTACTACAAGACAGTAATAAAAATAGTAACTGAAATGCCGTTGAAAATAAGATAATGTGTTTATTGGAACTAGTCATGAATGAAATGAAAATGTTGGTGGACGTTTTCATTTGTTTGAATATTTTAATGACAGAAGAAAGGAAAAGATGGGATAAGTCGAAGCAAAACTACGAGAAAGTGAAGGTTATCATTTATCAGTTTAAGAATTGGCTATAGTAGTAGTCGTCCAGATGGATTTTGGTCACGGGCGGCGGGCAATCCCAACGAAAGTTAGCCTACTGTGTGTGCAAGCACAGGTGCCCTCTTTATGCCCTCACTCTAATAGTCCGATGGGACGGCAATCCGACACGAGCGCGAGATCTGGCGTAGGACCAACGGCTTTCCGTGCTTTCCGAGGCACGGACCCCGCGGGGGTGTAAACACCGCCAATATCAAACTTCGTGAATTAAACTATTGTGAATTTCTTGGTAGAAAAACCCATAATTATAATGTTTAAAAACATATCCTTGCCACTACAAGTGCCTTATTGCTGTCTAATATACTAAAGGAGACATAAAATTTGTAGATATTTTCGCAACACGTGACGTACTGATGAAATCAGGAAAATATTTATTATTTATTTTGCCAGACAGAATTTGATCAGATTTGTAGGTTCAGTCACCATGAATACATCTTACTTTTGTAGGGTTACCAGACTAATAGAGACTGGTACTGTATTTTGGGATTGTTTTTTTATTCTGGTAAATATAGAAGTTAAACAATCAAATACTAAATATAGTTTTAGTTGTAAATTACTTGTATTACATATAATTGTTTCCTTATTAATTAAATAAACTTTTATCCATAAGTTTGAAAATTAATAATTAAAAAAACTGAATAAAAAGATGCCGTGACTACTTAATACACAACAAACAGATTATAAAAAGAAAAAGTATTTTACTAAATCACAAAAAAGTAGCCAATTACAAAAAATATTATTGATAAATAAAACACAAATACATCTCCGAACTCTAAGATTGAACCAATTTGTATAATATATACACCTTGAAACATATATAATATGTATGTTGTTTAAACGTTATATACAACTATAAAAATAATAATTAAAATCAGTTATTAATAATACCTCTATGTATCTCTTTATTTTAATAACCTTTAAAATACAATATGTATATTATTATTAACAGGCTTCTCTTTTATTGAGTAATAACAAGCTGTACCTGCTACAGATTTACGTCCCAATACCTGTTTTATTACCATGGTAACCCTACACCTGCGAACGAGGTGTATTTCAATAAGCCGTGTCGTCAATACGTACGCGTATATACTCATTGCTCGCGAAGAATTTTGCAAATTCCCGAGACTCGGTGTGGCGAGAGTAAAAATAAACAACTAGATAGAGATAAATTTGACTGCATTATTTTTGTACGTGTTATCAATCGTGGTTTGTTTGAACAGGGATTTAGGTGCTTGTTTCTAAAATTGAGTTTTGGAGAATTTCGCAGTTTCTTTGTACCAAGATTACGGGGGAAGAAACTGAAGTCAACATAAGCCGTAGAATAAATAAACTGAAATGACATTGGACTTGTTTTGATGTGACAGGAGCTAATGGATGTTTTGGAGCTCCGACAAACTCTAGGTAGGATATATATAATTGCATGCATTTAGTTTGTGAAAGAAAACAACAATCTATACAAATATTATAAAGCTCAAGGGTTTGGTTGAACGCGCTAATCTCAGAAAGTACTGGTTCGATTAGAAAAAATCTTTTTTTGTTGAATAGTCATTTATCCAGGAAGGCTAAAGGCTATATAACATCACGCTATGATAATATCACAATAGGAGCGGAGCAGTAGTGAGATATGTTGCAAAATCGGGGAAAATATATTGCGGGTGACCCCTAGTAAAGAAATAAAACAGCATTGGGCTCATTATTATCAATTAAGTTTAAAGGGTCGGCAACGCGCGAGTGTTAGCCCTGCTGTTGCAAGCGCCCATAGGCTACGGTACCTGCTTACCATCAGGTGGGCCGTATGCTTGTTTGCCACTTTGGTAGTATATATAAAAAAAAGTGGTCTCGCCAAATGCAATAGTCTAACTTAAAAAAATAAAGGTGGTGTTCACAGAATATAAACAGACTAGGGGTCGCCCGCGACTTTGTCCGCGTAGTAATTTGGAACGTAAGTACATTTTTAGATTTTGCACCATGTCTCACTATTGCTCCGCTCCTATTGATCATAGAGTGATGTTATATAGCCTGTAGTCTTCCTGGATAAATGCATTCAGCTTTATAATATTAAGTATAGATATAGATTTACTATATCTGTGGGTAAAACAGTCAATATGAGAATCCGACTAAAAAGAAAAACGAAGGAGAACGTTTTATAAATAGACAGTAAGAAATAGTTACTCTTAGTTTTCCCACATTAATTTGTCCCACTGATAGGACAAAAAAAAGGAAGGTCCCTGTGGCCCAGCTTTTAGTCATTGGTAACCGCCACTCGACTTCAGCAATACCAGGAATGCAGCGAAGCCTACATTAAAAGTAAATTATATTCACTAACACATAGAATACACTACTAACAGCAAAAAATAAAGAGATTTACTTAACAAATATTAACATTTTGTTTAAACATAAATGATAACAGTACGCTTAGCAATGTTTATTTAAACTAATAAGAGAATTTGCATAAGCGAGTGGCCTTGGTAGTGTACAAACACGATTAATTTCTTTCAAAAATGTTGCTCGTATTAAACATACTAGGGGTCGCCCGTGACTTTGTCCGCGTGGTAATTTAGAACGTACATTTTCCCGATTTTGCAATATATCTACGACTGCTACGCTCCTATTGATCATAGCGTGATGTTATATAGCCTTCCTGGATAAATGCACTTCTTAACACTCTTTCTAATCGAACCAGTACTTTCTGAGATTAGCGCGTTCGACCAAACAAACAAACAAATTCTTCAGCTTTATAATATTAGTATAGATAAGTATAGAAGTATAGATTGGTTATCTCTTATTTCAATGTTGAGTTAGTATCTCAAAGAGCATTAATAATACATAATCATCATACGCTGGCCCGAGTTCAGATAAACTTTTAGAATTTATTCTTAGACATGTGGGTTTCTTTATGATTTTCTCTGTTATCAGAGTGACAAGTATCATTTGGCAAGTACTTACATATAAATTCCACAAAGTGAATTTCGCGTTGGTATTACCGGGATCGATCTCAAAGCTCATAGATTAACAAGTCGGTTACATTCCCACTCGACTGCCACCACTTACACTGATCAAAAGAAAATCTTTCGTAATAAATTGCACTACATTAAACCCAATCCATTGAAAAAAGCACCTTAATACAGTGTAGTAAGGTTCTCATTGATAGTCTAAGATTTAAATCTGGCAGTTCGTGAGCTATTTTTCATGAAAAGACTGCAAAACTGTAAAATGGTGGATAATACGAACATTATTTCCGATCTAAAAGCAAATGATCGCGATATTTAGTCTCCAAAGAACATTACAGTGGTAATAAAGGTCTTTTAATGTCCTATTTTCGAATTTTTTAATCTTCTCCTTTGATCAAAGATTGAAAAATCCAAAAAGGCTTCATGCTTTAACATGTTATGTTAATGTAACAGATGAACAGATTTGAGGCTCAAAAAGGATTATTGCTATTACTCTCAGACAGTCTGCATATTCGAATTATTTATTTATTTTATTTATTTATGAAACTTCATGCACACAAGTTCATAGGCGGACTTAATGCCGATGGCATTCTCTACCAGTCAACCTCGGTGATGCAAAGATAAACAAAGTAGGTGCAGTAAATGAAATTAATTATAAATTGCTGATGACTACAAAATACTTAAATACAATACACAATAATAATAATATCGTCACTGGAAAGGCAAAATTACTTCTGTCATACAAAGTGGGCATAATTGAGTTATATACATATTCGGAATCAGCGATTTTTTCTGCGTCGATCTGCCTAGGAACCATTGCAATCAGAGCATTTTTGTGGCGTTTAAGTAACCTAAAAAAAGGTGCTGCCTTTTTTTCCTAATTACTGAAGCGACGCGTTTTTTGGCCAATTTTTCACTCATGTCGCTCAAGAAATATTTCCTGAATATTAAATATTAAGTTTGGCGCTTAAGTAAAATTGCCTTTGTGTAGCCTAAAAAAGAATGGCCTTTAAGTAATTTGTGCTTACCTTGAATGTAATAAAAATTCAGCTAAAGAAATTTTAACTGATTACGAAAAAAAAACATTTTAAGTAATTTTAGTTGAAGTTACTTAGTTATCCTATCACCTCATGAGTCAAAATCCTAGACATGAGGAGTATAAAATATTTCCCTTGAAGTTATTTTGATACACCAACACGACACTAAAATTTATGCTAAAGAAATTTCATCCTACTCAAATTTACTAATAGTATTGTGTTCAGTACTTTTAAAATACAATCGTTGTTTACATTGGTGGCGTTTAAGAAAATTTGGCTTACTAAGTTATTGGGTCAAAATTACTGAAGCGCCACTTATCTTGGAAAGTAGTAAAAAAAACGAATTTCAACCACTTCCAGTAAACGCATGCTACAAATAGAATTATTTATAAAGTTATTTCATTGAAATCGGATGATTATGTAAAAAGATATGATTTTTTTTTTCTAAAAATAAAAACTTTGATCGGCTTTATCTCGAAACAACCTATTTTCACTTCAGTAATTTTGCCTTTCCAGTGACGATATATATATATATTGAAACCAAATAAACATATACATATTTATAATATATACTTGTATTAATATATATAAATACTGATAAATATAATATATATTATAACAAACTTAACGTGAGATTTCCGACAATTCATTAAAGAGAATAGAACGGGCCCTCAGCTTAAATGCAAAACGGTTGGTGGACATCCCGACCTCAAGAGAAAGCGCATTCCAGAGACGAATAACCTGCAAGACAAAAGAAGAATAAACGAATCCAGACGTATGAGAGGGAAACACAAGCAGACGAACGAGTATTTGAAGAACGTAGATTTCTCTCATGAACAGAACTTAAATATTGAAAAAAGATATTAAAATATTGAATTACAAGCACACAACAAATGCAAGATATTTCTTAATATTTAGGGACCTGTCAAACAGAACGCGTTCACGCGTTCTTGCGTTCTGCGGTCATGTTCTGCGTTTCTTTTAGTGTATTGTGTTGTACTGTTTGACCGACCCTGTGAGAACTATGTATGTTGCTCGTGCGCCCCATACTTTAGACTACTGTTTGTAATGCCACTTGTCTAGAGGGTTTCAAATATTTACGGCAACATAACATTTTTCACATTTTCGTTAATATGATTTTTGACATCTCATATTGTGACCTTTTGATGTGGCATTTATAGAAATACACCGAGATTTTTTTCGTGATTTTATTTAACAAACTAAATTACTTTAATCCATAACGCAGTTTGTCAATTTCATTTAGTTTGTTTAATGTAAATGTTGCTATCTATATAGTTAAAGCCGAGAACTTGGTAAAAGGAAGCGTGGGAGAGTGTAGCGTTTTATTTTGTTTTAAGTATACTGACCCTAATGATATATTAAAAGCGTTCAAGACATTGAATTCAAAAAGAACTGCTGACTTATGGGGTATTTCTGTAAAACTAGTTCACAATATAATTTTGAATATAGCTCCACATCTTGCAGCAATATTTAACAGATGTGTTGATACAGGCGTATTTCCTGATCTAATGAAACACAGTAAAGTAATACCTTTGTTTAAAAACGGATCTAAAAATGACCCGAATAACTTTAGACCAATATCCATATTGCCTGCTATTAGCAAAATTTTTGAGAAAATTATGTTATTGCAATTAGAGAGTCACTTTAATATAAATAATTTATTACATAATGAGCAATATGGTTTTAGAAAGGGTCGTTCTACAGTAGATGCAGGTGTTAAATTGTTAAAGCACATTTTTAGAGCCTGGGAAAATTCAATGGATGTTCATTGGTGTTTTCTGTGACCTGTCAAAAGCCTTTGATTGTGTTGAACACAATACGCTCCTGAGAAAACTCAGGCATTATGGTATAAGAGATGCTGCACTCAACCTAGTTGCCACCTACCTTAGTGATAGAGTTCAATTCGTTGATATCAGCGGAAGTAGATCTTCAGGATTATCTGTAGGTATGGGTGTCCCACAGGGCTCAATTCTTGGTCCTTTTCTCTTTTTAGTTTATATTAATGATTTGCCTTTCCATGTACAGGATTTTTGCGACATTGTACTATTCGTAGATGACACGTCACTTATATTTCAGGTAGACCGTAAAGAATCAAATCTTGAGACTGTGAATGGTTCACTTGCGAAAGTTCTGGACTGGTTTAATGCAAACAATCTACTGTTAAACTCAAAAAAAACTAAGTGTGTTAAGTTTACCATGCCCAATACTAGAAATCTTACATTAAGTAATTTAATTTTGAACGGTGAATCATTAAATTTCGTTGAATCTACAGTGTTTTTGGGTTTGACTTTAGATCGCAAGCTTCAGTGGGGTGCTCATATATCGTGTCTTGCAGGGAAACTTAGTTCCGCAGCTTTCGCAGTAAGAAAAGTAAGGCAGTTTACAGACATAGAAACAGCTAGGCTTGTTTATTTTAGTTATTTTCATAGCGTTATGTCTTATGGAATACTACTATTGGGAAAAGCTGCTGATATTGAAACTATATTTATACTCCAGAAAAGAGCAGTACGCTCTATTTACAATTTAGGAGCACGAGTTTCACTTAGAGAAAGGTTTAAAGAAATAGGCATTCTGACAGTTGCATCTCAGTACATTTTAGCCAACATCATGTTCGTTAAACAAAATTTACACCTGTTTTGTGAAAACAGTGATATTCATTCAATAAACACAAGAAACAAACACAAACTTGTTGGTACATATCACCGCCTACATAAAGTCCACAATTCATTTGTGGGACTCGGGGTACGTTTTTATAACAAACTACCTCTTGAAGTTATGAACCTGGGTAGGTTCATAACTTCAAGAGACACAATTAGATTACACAAATTTAAACTAGCGGTAAAAATCATCTTTTAAGCAAGGGTTATTACACTATTAATGACTTTCTAAATGATAAAAAGTCATGGGGTTAGTTGCTAATTTTGATACAGAATTATATAAGAATAATAACTACAAATTTGTAAGGAGACGTTTTGTGATCATTATTGACTTTCTATTTAGTTTTTTTTATTTTTTATTATTATGTCCTGGATTGTCATGCTCACTGAAATGCCATTGCTTGTGGTGTCGTATTGGCCGGGTCATTTCCTTCCCTCTAATATGGCGAAGGAAATGATGGCTGGTCCGTGCGTCATGCTCGTAAACGGGTGCTACTTGGGGTGGCTGGTCAATCTTGGCATGATTTATTTTAAATAATAAAGATATAGTTTTTAGATTCTTATTAAGAACGCAATGTGATCTCGACACGTTTCTATCTTAGACATACAAAAGGAAAGGATCCCTCATTGCCATACAGTGGAAAGCTAAATTCATTTTTTCCCTTCATTGTTTCCTTATTAAAATTTTTTTTTTTACTTAAATTTAATTTTGTATGGAATATTGGGTTCCGTCCCTTTTTGTTAACACTAATATTGTAACTCATACCAAATTGTAAATGTTATACTCTGCAATTAAAAAGAGTGGCCCGAGTTTCTTGCCAATTCTTCTCGAGGCCCAACCCTAGTCAGCGAATTGGCCGTAGGAAAAAAAGTATGCTGGCATTTGTTTTTATGACGTTCATAAGTATCATGTATTTGATCTATATGAATAAATGAGTTTGACTTTGACTTTGACTATACTATCTAGACTATCAATTTCCATAGATAGACTAGATATTATCTGTAGACTCCTTAAAATAGCTTTTAAAACTTGGCAGCACAAAAGTTAATCTGCTACTGTACATGCAGAAATATTATAGTTATCATAGCAAAAGTAATAAGTCCAAACATTTTGCATTTCGATATTTAAAGTTCCTGAAAAAAGGAAAATATAAAATCCTTTGTGTATAAAGTTCTAACATAAATTAAGTAACTAAAACAGACTGCCACAGAACGTATTTTTCATATATTCAGCTTTATGTGACATAAACCTAATTCTAGCACTGAAATAATAAAATTCTGAATACATAAATTTATTTTAGAATGCCATATTCAAATATTTTTAACCTATCTAAAAATGTTAGATGCTGCAACTTTTTCGAAAGAAACTTTGGTATATCTCGTTCTAATTAACAACGTAACAAGCTATATTACTAAAACAACTAAAACTTGGTTTTAATCAAAAATGGCTGGATCATATTCCATATTTTAATAAACTCTAAATCAGTCAGTTTTGTCAGATTGTCCACACCATGATAGCTGTGCAATATAGCTACCAATTTCAATGTTTTGAAATAGTAAGAGCAGGTCAGTTTTTGCAATTTTAAATATAAATCGATCTAGCCATCAAAGTATTCGACTATAGTTTTCAAAAGAAGTAAGAAGAACTATAGTTTTTATTTTATTTTTAAATACATATAATCATCACGCCCGTCTCTCATTGGGGTAGGCAGAGACTATGGTACGCCATATTTTTAAACTATCTAAAAATGTTAGATGCTGCAACTTTTTCGAGAGAAACTTTGATGTATCATGTTCTAATTAACAACGTTACAAGTTTTAATACTAAAACAAGTTAGTAAGGGTATGCTTTAATATAGACAACCAGGTTTAAATATTTTTTTATTCTTGATTTAATACCTAATATGTTATTGCTGCTTGTGCGCGATTTATATAGGTAATGGATGCATTATATACATATATTAATTAATGGAGCAATACGTTGAATAAGAACCAGTAAACTTTCAGTATTTAATCCGATTCCAACATCTGCATCAATAATTCAAAATATTTCATCAAACTACCAACCATCCACTAAATATTCCAGACACAATACTTCATCATACTCCCAGATCAATTTCCTCTCTCCATAACTCATTTTAAATTTGCACCAATTATTTTAACTTACAAGAACTTGTTCGTGATAAAATTGGCTGCATTCTACCGAGACTAGTAGAGAAGCAATTCAATTTGTGTTAACTCAATGAAGAAGGCACACTTGTAACTAATAACATTATTAATGAACATTACAGAGTATCGCATCGTGCGGTTTTAATATTGTTATGAAACTTTTAATTTGAGTGGTTTAAAAGTTTATCGTAGATGGTTAAATTAGAAAATGTATTTCGTAAATAATTGGATGATGATGAGAAAGTTCTGATAATAATTTACAATATTTGACTAATTCAGTAGATAACTTGAATTTGGGACTCGAACCAAGCAAGTTTGATGCAGTGAGTCCGTAGATGAATAACCGTTTTTAAGTTCTTTTTTTAAGACAACAGCCGCACTAGAGAACAAGCTCTGTGTCACGAGGGACTTTACAAACATATATTTAACGGACACAAATTACACCCAGACTCAGAACAACTCTTTGTGGGTCACACAAAGTTTTGTCCTGTGTGGGAATCGAACGCACAACCTCGTGCACAGCAGGCGCATACTACGGCCACTGAGGCAGTCTCGATGCACCAAGATACATCGAGACCTTTCAGTAATTTAAAAAACATTTAAATCTGACTATGAAAGTTAGAGTATAGGCAGCTATTCAAAAATTTAAATATTATAACACTATTTCCATCAATGATAATATCTTCATAGGTTGTTAAATTTTCCTTTCCATTCCATTAAGTTTCTAGATTACAATATAAATTAAAATGATTCTTCTTCTTCTTCTTATCGTTTGGTTAGTGGCCAACCTGGTGACAGAGTTATATAGATCGCCCATATTTAGGCTACTGTCGTGATCTAACGACTGATAACAGTCGGGACCGACTTTTAACGTGCCCTCCGAAGCACGGAGACGCTCAGATGAAATACCACTATGCGGTCACCCATCTATATGGTTACCGCGCCCTTGGTAGCTTAACCCGCTAATCGTTTACCGAACAGCGAGTGCACCTGGCTATGAGCGCCTCAAAATCCTTAAAATAATTAATTAAGTAATGTATGTCATCATTACAATGCACACAGTTAAGGCTAAACATCAATAAATATGTTTTTGTCACCTTTTGTGTTATATTGTCGACGGTATGGTATATTATCGATGATAATAATATATTGTAAGGTAAGCGATCGCAAATTTAGACTAAGTACTAATAGACTATCCGTCTTACTTTTTCCGTAAATCACATGCAAACCTCAGTAAAATTATAAAAAAAAAATATCTAGCTGATAAACCAAATTAATTGCTAACATTAAATTCTAAACAAAAAATCCTAATGATTCCAATTATAATCCTGCAACAATTTAAAACAAAACAATGGAAATTTTGACTCGTGAGAAAAGCTTATCTCATTTTGTTTTGTTTCAAACGCTAAAAGAAATGGCGAAAAGCAGACAGCGTTCATACGTACATCATTATCAACTTTGGCGAAACTATGCATCGTACTAACTTCTGTCCCCAAGTTACTTTCCTCTTGAACCATAAAAAGTCGACTTAACGAACTGAAATGTATGTTGAAATTGAAAGAATATGGTCCATTTTTGCTTAACGAGTTTTGAATGGCTGAGACGTTAAATCGAGAGTAGGGTGGCTAAGAGTTTCCAAAGTTTCGTTTCGTTTTAATTCTGGTTTTCTTGCACAGAATTTTGCATGCTGAATTCTTAAATACACTTGCATACATTCTTAGACTTGTGAAGTGCATTTGGTTAATTCTGCAAAAAAGTTTATGTCCTTAATTTATAAAGTTTTAAAATTATAAATTTGTCTTCTTTATAACAATAATATATTCAGATAACAGGAATCCTTGGTGTTAGTAACAATTCTTATGAGCTATGTTAGTCTTATTATATTTTAATTAAATAAATCACAAAAACAATTTAAAATTACAAATTTTAATGGCTTCTTTGCTTTCTGGTATGGCTTTAAAATAATTACCTCCCAAATTCGGTTAATTTGAATTTATCAATTGTGCAATAATTTAATAGATTTCATTTTAAACTAATTTTCACACTTCGACTCTTATCAGTGTATTGTCTGTAGAAAAGTGACATCTAATAGTTTTTTGACAATAAGTATCATTCATTTAATTCAAATGGATAACTCCTCATAACACAAGAGACGGTTGTTCTTTTTTTAAATATCATTTTTTGTTTTTATTTAGACAATGAACGGCCTATTTTATCAGTAGACTAAGTGTTATTCAGGAACTTCGCGAAGTTACTGTCGCACAGGAAGCTTGGCAACTCGGCACACGGCCTCTTTGTACCATGGTACGTTTTATTTTTGTAAGTGATAATTCATTGTCCAGATTGTCCATCATATTATCATTGTCCAGAAATCTGGTTACACTATTCAAACGGCTGCACGTCTCGTCAGCAACAGTCATTAGGTGACAACTTACTATTACGAGTATATCTATATGGGCCAATTCAGACAAAATGTCATGCAAATTATTGATGAGCAAGCTAATATGAGGTATACGACTAATAACTTTCGTAAAGGGATCGTTCAGAATAAGTGTTTCAGGTATATTTAGGTTGAAATGACACGAGAGAGTATTAAAATGTAGGTGTATTCATATTGTTACTAATATATTGTAGGATATTTCGGTGTCTGTAGCGCCTTGATGAACGAACGGTATTGGGCTCTTTAGTCGAGAAATGCTCAGTTTCGTAAATTGTAGTACGGTGAGTGTAACTTTTTATGTTAGCTTCTTTGCAGCGATGACCTTCTTTTCCTCTATGAATCCTAATTGGTATAATGCTAATAGGCTCGCCTTTATTACATGGGATATAGCAGGCAAAATATGGGTGTGAATCATCTCTGTTATTACTAACAGATATGTATATAATAATAATAATATGCCCTAGAAAAAGATGTTCCAAGTCTAATAATACTTTGTGTGAATTCTGGGTTGGTAAAGTATTCAGCGAAATGAGACTTTTTTTTAGTGAAGAATCGCTTGAAAAATTAGAAAAATAATGGCCCCATTAGTATATACCGAGCACAATGCAAAATTCTGGACTGACACTGAACTGCATTTCTCGACAGAAAATCTTGAGTATATAAATACTCGATTCTGTGATCAAACTCGGGACTCCAGTATGGCAGTCACAAACGCACTACTAGAGCGTCAACAGGAAGGTATATCAATACAGTTTTTGTTACTGAAAACATTAAATATTCTCTAGATTTCTTTCGACCTTGATAGCTAAAGAAAAGCGTCATATTTTGAACTATTAGTAAAATGCCACCAGAAAATAGAACCGCGCTACAAACAGAACGCCCTCTTTAAACAATCGTAATCCATCTTAAAATACTAGCATTGTCAACAGTTGGATATAGCTCTCCAACGTCATACGTTAAACCAACACGTTTATAAAAGGGAAGCGTCAAGCGTGGCGTTTAAGTGAGCGTACTGAAGCGAGCAAACTCAGCACCTAATAGAAGAAATACCAGTAATACTAATGGCAGGTCAAATCGAAGTCATCACGGAAAAAAGAAGGCTAGCTTTAAAATTCTCATGGCATCTTTATTTTTTTCAGCAATAGAGACAATGTTTGATCATATGTTTTTACTAGGGGTCGCCCGCGACTTCGTTCGCGTAGTAATTTGGAATATTTTCCCCGATTTTGCAACATATCTCACTTCTGCTCCGGTCCTATTGATCATAGCGTGATGTTATATAGCCTATAACCTTTCTGGATAAATGCACTATTCAACAAAGAAAGTTTTTTTTTCTGATCGAACCAGTACTTTTTGAGATAAGTACGTTCAACCAAACAAACACTTCAGCTTTATAATATTAGTATAGATTATGAGTAATAAAGTAGTCCACTTAATGTTCGCATGATTTGAAGACACTGATAGTGATAATGTTTTCCAATTAATTCAATTTTATTTATTTGTCGAAATGTGGCATGTTCTCAGCACACTTACCATTCAATAGCATGCATATAACGGCCGACTTTACGTTAATCATCACGTTTTGTCGGCCGATGAGATTGATAATGGTACATATGTTACTGCATCCTCTTTATGATGTTATATCAAATTCGGGCGATCCATCTGTCAAAGTGGAGTAGAGGTGCACAGGGGTTTAGTGAGGTAGGGACCCATACTAGCGAGCAGACCCGACTGGGCGAGGACCACCACCTTACAGAAGATCACAGCCAAACAACTACACACAGCATTGTAGTTGTGTTCCTGTGTGTGAATACAGGTCTCCAGCGGTCATTTAAGGATGCGTTTTGATATAAACGTATTCCTATCCCAGGGATACTCCCATCTTAAATCCTTGGTGTAAAAAATGGGTTGGCAACACGCAAGTGATACCTCTGGTATTGCAAGCGTCCATAGGCTACGGTTACTGCTTAATATCAGGTGAGCCGTATGCTTGTTTGCCACCCAAGTAGTAAACAAAAAAAAAAAGTTGGAGATTTTATTCGGTCGGAGAGCCTGACATAACAGAAAAAAACTGGGGTCTACTTCACATAGTTACACGTTATCAAACCCCGTGCGTCTGCAATTTTGGGTAGCATCATCATCATCCCATCTGGAAATCGTCCACCGTTAATATAGGATTTTTACAAGTCTGTAAAAATCAACAGTCTACGTCTTGGATAGCCTTGGTCGTAAGCTAACTCTGTTCATCGAGTGCCCGCAAAAAAGGTTTTACTGGGTCGCTGCGCTGGTCCACCTTGTTGGATGTACTCGTGAACGGGTGCTACTTGGGGTGGCTGGTCAATCTCGGCATGATTTACTATTTACATTTAATACTTCTCTAAATTTCATTCTGTATAGTATATTGGTTCCGTTCCTTTTTGTTACCACTAATATTGTAACTTATACCAAATTGTAAATGTTATATTCTGGCGATTAAAAAGAGTGACCCGAGTTTCTTGCTCATATTTCTCAAGGCCCTACCATAGTCAGCGAATTGGCCGTAGGAAAAAAGTATGCTGGCATTTGTTTTTGTGACGTTCATAAGTATCATGTATTTGATCTAAATGAATAAATGAAAACGCTTAAACGCTCCGGCTATGAAGAAACATGGCTTTAAGAAATTCACTTCATGGATCAATACAAGCTATATCGAGATTGGCAAACGGTATGTGTTGGTATGAGAAATTTATCATCATTGACTTTCCTACGCTTGATTGCTAATACATATTGTGAGTTAGTGAACATGGTGCATAATTATTGTATTCTTAGCATTTCCTGGAATGTTTGATTGTTTTAGAGTACTAAGAATTAATTAGGAAATGTTTGTAGAAACTAATGAGTGTACAAAATGAAAACAAATATATTCGATTTACAAATAATATGTATTATGTGTATTCAAATGGCAATTCTTGAACGAAACTAACTGCGTCAGATTTGTGGAGCAGGTTTTAATTTAAAACAAAACATACTATTTTAACAATTCTGAAAGAAAACACAGTGCGAAAATTAGGCTCCGCTGAATTGTTTCGATTTCGCTACATTTTGGCTTTTTTCCAAAGAATTGTAAAAGTTAAGGAAGAGTTGACTGCACGTGTGTTGCATGAAGAAGTTTGTCGTGGAGAGACGACTACTGTACAAGTGTACATAACTAACAACACTATGTGATCTTCATTTCAAATAAATAAATAAATTATTCTGCCAAGTATACATGTCCATTGTTTAAAGTGACTGCCTCGGTGGTCTAGTGGCCGCAGTATGCGCCTGCTGTGCACGAGGTTGTGGGACACACAGGATAAAACTTTGTGTAACCCACGAAGAATTGTTCTGAGTGTGGTTGTAATTTGTCCGTTAATTGTATGTTTGTAAAGTCCCCCGTGACAGAGAGCTTGTTCTCTAGTGCAGGAGTTATCTTTTTTAACCGACTTCAAAAAGAGGAGGTTATCAATGTTTGTTACAGCATAACTCCGTCATTTTTTTAAATTAAAATTGTTTAAAAGTTGTCCGCTATATAGAACATTCTAAGTAGGTACTAATGATATTGTTATTAAAATAAATCAGAGTCTGGTACTGTCATAGTGAATTCCATGGAATTTGGCTGGCATGTTAGTCTTATGGCTAGTGACCTACACTGCTATTCAAGATAGGAATCAATTAGGTTTTAAAATGTTACTCAGATTCTTGACTATCCCATTAAAGTTACTTTTTTTTATACTACTTGAGTGACAACAAGCTTACGGCCCGAATTATGTTAAGTAGTTACCATAGCCTATGGACGCTAGCAATACCAGAGGTACCACTTGCGTATCGCCAACCCTTATTTTTACACCAGGGCTTTAAGATGGGAGGGGAGTATCCCTGGGATAGGAATACGTTTATTTCAAAACGCAGCCCTAAGTGAGCGCTGGAGACCTGTACTCACACACAGACACAACTACACCGCTGTGTATAGTAATTTGGCTGTGGTCTCCTGTAAAGTGGTGGTGTCCTTCCCCAGTCGAGCTTGATGTTTCTGTAAAGTGTAAAGTGGTGGTGTCCTTCCCCAGTCGGGCTTGCTCGCTAGTATGGTGTCCTACCTCTCTCATCTTTTGTATTGTTCACAACATAACTGTCAACAACACAATGCCATCTACAAAAAAGCTAGACATAGCCAATTGCGTCGACGTCAGCGTCGTTACTCTGGCGACACTTAATGTGTTATTTACGCTGTCACTGACATACGTGTCAAAGGGACGAGTGATTCAAACATTATGAAACATAAAGAGATACAATTTAAAATGGCGTCGTGGTATCACATTTTTATTTACGAGAGAATGTAGTTAGAATATATGCATTGAATCTAATATCCTTACTAATATAATAAATGTAAAAGTTTGTAAGAATCGATGGATGGATGGATGTTTGTTACTCTTTCACGTAAAAACTACTGAACGGATCTAGATGAAATTTGGCACACAGATAGATTATGATCTGGCATAACACATAGGCTACTTTTTGCAGCGATAACCGACATCCACGCGGGCAGAGCCGCGGGCAACAGCTAGTAAGTTATAAATTGTCATTTCATAAGTTGCATTGAGTTTAGAAATAATTCTACAGAGGTAGGGCACCATAAAAGCCAGCAAGCCTGACTGGACAACGACAAACCTCCACCTTACATAAGACAGCCAAGTAACTACACATAGCGGTGTAGTTGTGTTCCTGTGTGTGACTACAGGTCTCCAGAGCTCCATTTAGGGATGCGTTTTGAAAGAAACGTATTCCTATCCAAGGATAGTCCTACCTTAAAGACCTGGTTTAAAAAAAATGAGATGGCATCACGCAAGTGATGCTTCTAGTATTGCAAGCATCCATAGGCTACGGTACTTTACATTAGGCGGGCTTTATGCTTGTTTGCCACCCATGTGACTGCCTTGGTGGTCCAGTGGGTACAGTATGTGCCTGCTGTGCAACGAGGTTGTGGGTTCGATTCCCACACAGGGACAAAACTTTGTGTGACCCACAAAGAGTTGTTCTGAGTTCTAATTTGTATCCGTTAATTGTATGTTTGTAAAGTCCCCTGCAACGCAGAGCTTGTTCTCTAGTGCGGGAGTTGTCTTTTTAAAAACAAAAACATTAAAAAAAATGTGGTATAAAATAAAATTCCACAGTAACTGTATCGTACCTCAATCCATCAAAACCACGATCAGTCAGCGTAGTCAGCAAAATAATATAAATGCCAATGTTTCTGATAACCAAAACCGATGATTTAACAAAGCACGATTCCCATGTAGGTATAAATAGCGGTTACCCTGCTACAGAACGCAAAGCTTTGATTAACCACATAACATCAATCGAAATACGTAGTGCAACTAACCACGCACCTAAATGAGGTTTAATCAATGGCTTTCGTACAGAGTAAGCTTTAGTGAAATTGGATTAAATTGGTTTTACATTTTATCAATAAAGTTAGTATCGTGTTTTGACTGCATCAGCTTGCATGCTATCATACTTGTATTTCACAAAAGATTGTATCTATCTGGCGATTAAAAAGAGTGGCCTGAGTTTCTTGCTAGTTCTTTTCAAGGCTCCACGTCAGCGAACTAGCCGTAGGAAAATTTTGCTGACATCATCGTTCTGGTTTATTCATAATTTATAACCTTCATAATTGTTACTTTGTAACCTAAATGAATAAATGAATTTTGAGTTTGAGTATATTATGACTAGGGGTCGCCCGCGTGGTAATTTGGATTATTTTCCCCGATTTTGCAACTTAACTGATCCGCTCCTATTAATCATAGCGTGATATTATATAGCCTATATCCTTCCTGGATAAATGCAGTATTCAACAAAAAAAGATTTTTTAAAATCAAACCAGTACTTTCTGAGATTAGCGCGTTCAACCAAACAAACTCTTCAGCTTTATAATATTAAGTATAGATTTTAGATTTGGATTTATAAATATGTATCTTGATATTGCTCGTAACTGCCTTGGTGGTCCAGTGGTTGCAGCATGCGCCTGCAATTCACGAGGTTGTGGGTTCGATTCTCGCACAGGGACCAAACTGTTTTGTGACCCACAAAGAGTTGTTCTGAGTCTGGATGTAATTTGTGACCTTTAATTGTATGTTTGTTAAGTTCCCTGCAACACAGAATTTATTCTCTAGCGCAGGAGTTGTCTTTTAAACACAAAAAAATTGTTAGTTCATTTACCAGGATATCAACTATCTCCTTGCCAAAAGGGTTTATTGAACATATAAAGAAAAAAATGTGAGCGTTATTAAAAACTAGATGTTGCCGTTATCACTTCACTTAAATAAATCTTAAATCACTTGTTTTGCTGATTGCTATACAATTTTTTCATTGGTAATTTACGGCTTTAAATATTAAAAAATAAAATAAAATGTAATTAATTTACAATTAATGTACCTAACTTTGTGTAAATTATATTATTAATTGTATTAGATTACATACATATGTTGATGTCGAAGTTTGTTAAAGTCAAAGTCAAAGTCAAACTCATTTATTCATATAGATCAAATACATGATACTTATGAACGTCATAAAAACAAATGCCAGCATACTTTTTTTCCTACGGCCAATTCGCTGACTAGGGTTGGGCCTTGAGAAGAATTGGCAAGAAACTCGGGCCACTCTTTTTAATTGCCAGAGTATAACATTTACAATTTGGTATGAGTTACAATATTAGTGTTAACAAAAAGGGACGGAACCCAATATTCCATACAAAATTAAATTTAAGTAAAAAAAAATTTTAATAAGGAAACAATGCAGGGAAAAAATGAATTTAGCTTTCCACTGTATGGCAATGAGGGATCCTTTCCTTTTGTATGTATAAGATAGAAACGTGTCGAGATCACATTGCGTTCTTAATAAGAATCTAAAAACTATATCTTTATTATTTAAAAATAAATCATGCCAAGATTGACCAGCCACCCCAAGTAGCACCCGTTCACGAGCATGACGCACGGACCAGCCATCATTTCCTTCGCCATATTAGAGGGAAGGAAATGACCCGGCCAATACGACACCACAAGCAATGGCATTTCAGTGAGCATGACAATCCAGGACATAATAATAAAAAATAAAAAAAACTAAATAGAAAGTCAATAATGATCACAAAACGTCTCCTTACAAATTTGTAGTTATTATTCTTATATAATTCTGTATCAAAATTAGCAACTAACCCCATGACTTTTTATCATTTAGAAAGTCATTAATAGTGTAATAACCCTTGCTTAAAAGATGATTTTTTACCGCTAGTTTAAATTTGTGTAAGGGTAGGTTCATAACTTCAAGAAGTAGTTTGTTATAAAAACGTACCCCGAGTCCCACAAATGAATTGTGGACTTTATGTAGGCGGTGATATGTACCAACAAGTTTGTGTTTGTTTCTTGTGTTTATTGAATGAATATCACTGTTTTTACAAAACAGGTGTAAATTTTGTTTAACGAACATGATGTTGGCTAAAATGTACTGAAATGCAACTGTCAGAATGCCTATTTCTTTAAACCTTTCTCTAAGTGAAACTCGTGCTCCTAAATTGTAAATAGAGCGTACTGCTCTTTTCTGGAGTATAAATATAGTTTCAATATCAGCAGCTGTTAAAAGTAGCATTCATTACAAACCTCTGTGGTTTTCGTAATGCTACAATACCATTTTCTGTAACTATTGTATTTACTATGTGAAATAAATGAAAAAAAAAAAAAATTAGGTAGGAGTTAAGTTGACGTACTGTCGCAAGTGTAATAAACAAAAAAGTTAATATCGGTTATCGCGGTAAAAAGCCTTTCTTCCCTAGGATACTATCTACGAGTATTTCCTTGCTAAATTTCGTTAAGATCCATTCTTTCGTTTAGTCGTGATACTTAACAAACACGTAATCTTACAAATTGGATTACTTTTGCATTCTTAATCCTTCCTTACTAATATTATAAATGTGAAAGTTTGTGAGAATGGAAGGATGGATGGATGTTTGTTACTCTTTCACGTAAAAACTACTGAATGAATCTGGATGAAATTTGGCACACATATAGATTATGGTCTGAAATATTACATAGGCTACTTTTTGCAGCGATAACCGACATTTGTCTGTGGTCTTCTGCAAGGTGGAGATCCTTCCCCAGTCGGGCTTGCTCGCTAGTGACTGAAAGATGAAAGATGAAATATATAAGAGAGGTAGGACACTATAGAGATATATATTTTATCTTTCGCTTGTAACAAATGGCATCTATACATAATATATATCTAGCATAATATATATCTAGCAAAATACTAATGTAATTCATCCCTCATATTGGTGAAACTTGTTCACGGTCAAGCTCGCACGTGTGAACCTGCCGTTTGTCCCCAGAGATGTGTACCACATGTAGCTTACGTGATATTATCCTCTTTTCTTTATTAGTTGTAATTTCTTTGAGAGCCTTGAATGTCTGAAGAGTATAAAAAGAAAGTGCGCCATACTTCGCCGTTTTTCTTACAAGTATTACACCGATTACTTGGTCTTAGTTTGGAGCTTATGTTTTATTTTTTAACCGACTTCAAGAAGAGGAAGTTATCAATTTGTGTGTTTTTTTTAAATGTTTGTTACCGCAGAACTCAGTCATTTATGGACCGATTTGAAAAAATCTTTTTTTTTTGTTTGAGAGGACATACTTACAATTTGGTCCAATTTTCATCAAAAGAAAGTTCTGATGAAAGGGTCCTTGAGGAATTGAGGGAACTCCTCAAAAGTTATAGGCACACATATGTATAGCAATTTCAATATTTTTAACAACGAATCAATCATTTGCATTCAGAAAGTGTAATTTGGTGAAGTAAAACTGATGAAGAAGACCACAGATGGCCATCTGAACTTTTCAATAATAAGTATTTTACTGATGGCGATTAGATAAGTTTCGATTATTGTTGCTAAGCAACTATTAATAAGCAATAATGACGTGAATGAATTGAGCGCGAATTGCACAGATTAAATATTTTTTTAAATACCTACTTGACCTGTGTTCAGACCGACGCCTAGTCGACTTTATTCGATTCTAACAAACGAAAGAGATTTAGATTTGGGGTTTGAAGGTATTTGAAAATTTTACAACTTGCCGTTTTGAATTCATTTTTTTTTTTTGTTAAAATTATATACAGTTATAAGTTTTTTGATATTATTTTGTTTTTTTTTTCAGTTATAATTGGGTTACGTGTTAAAGTATCAAATAGATTCTGGTAGTATGTACTGTATTGTTTTATCTTACTTGACAAATAAAATGAGATAGAAGAAGATTATGAAACTGACTATAAAGTAAATCAGCCTTAATGGTGAAATACTGTGAGATTGTACATTTTATTTAATTACATTTTATTTTATTTTTGTAAAAATCAATAAAACCGTATCAAAATATGACCCAAAACTCAGATCGTCGATATTTTGGTGCGCTTTTGACTTCGGTCGATTGACGATCGTGAATGACTAGATTCGATTATTAATAATTATTTTTCTTCTTATCGTTTGGTTAGTGATAGTGACTAACCTTCCGTCAGAGTTATTTGGATCGCCCATATTTAGGCCTGACGCAGTCACAATATATTTAGTCACCTGAATTCTCTATTTTAGTGTTTAGAAAATCCTAGCGCAACTTGTCACTAAATTATTTACATTGAAAGCCAATACCTACAGCTCTATCGATTACCATACGATTAGCATATAAGCAGCCGGATTCCGTAAGAGCAAACACCGAGCAAAATCTGGCTGTCAGATTGAAAATCGGTATTCCGTAAGAGCCCTTTTTGACGTTTAGTCAATAGATTGTGCCGTCACCGAGCAATCACAACTCACGTCAATTTTGCGATCACAACTGTCAGTTTGCCATCGCTGTTTCTTAGAGAATCAGCCGGCCGATGTCTTGCTACGAGTACGAAATCATTCGACTTAAATAGCTTTGAGTCTTGATTAGTGCTTGTATCGTTCATCCGTGCTATAATCTAGTAGCGCCATCAACGCAATACTATCATTTCCATCTATGTGTTCAATTTGCAATCTTATTTCCATTTCATTGAGTAGATATTTCGGTGAACCGTAATCCAGAATTGTTCTCATATTGACATTCTTAGTTCTTACTCAAACGCTATTATCTAAGGAATTTAAATACAGCGCTGTCTGTACAGTGCCATTGTGACTATTCTTATGACGTTTCTAACTAGGCAATATGTGAAGATGTATCAAATCCACGTTTTGTTAATTATCTTTAATATAAAATAAATCGCTGAATAATAATAATAAATGATTTATTCGGAAGAAAAAACCTTTTATAGTTTTCTTAAGCCCACCAAACTGCGTAGCAGTTTGTCGGTGGGATTAGCGCTTATTTTAACATAATATTTAACTTATAACTAACTAACCTCAATATTATTAGAAACTAACAAAAGCTGTAGATTTAAGATTAAAACAAATGCAGCTTGGTGTACAGTGAAGAGTTAAGTTATTTATCCGATACACACAAGATCGTGTCACTAAACTCACTCAGAAGCTCACGTCTCAGAATGTGTTGCTAAGCGCAAATCTCGAGAACAGCTGAACCGATTTCGGTAACTCTTTTTTGTTGTTGTATTTGTTATTATCAGGAGAAGGTTTTAATGTACGAAAAATTAAGAACGTTGCACTGAATAAAGTTTAACCCAGGTGAAGTTGGGGCGGTCCGCTAGTATTATAATAACAACCCATATAACAATATGTGCCACACCGGTCCCATGTAATAGGGAGTGAGCCTATTTCCATATACCAGAAATTATGAAAGACTTAAGAGAGGTACTAGCGAGCAAGCCTAACTAGGGAAAGACCTCCACCTTACAGAAGACCACAGCTAAATTACTACACATAGCGGTGTAGTTGCGTTTCTGTGTGTGAGTACAAGTCTCCAGCGCTCATTTAGGGATGCGTTTTGATAGGAACGTTTTCCTATTGTAGGGATATTCAATGTTAAAACCCAAGTGATACTAATGATATTGCAAGCGTCTATAGGATGCGGTAACTGCTTAAAATCACCTGATTTTGCTTCGTAAACAAGCATATAGTCCACCAGGGCCGTATGGTTGTTTACCACCCAAATAATATTAAAAAAAACTTTGAAGTGTGAGAATCATTTCTTAATAGAAAATGCATCACCATTTGGACAAGACTCGGATAGTACGTCATTTTTTTTTTTTTTTTTAAAGACAACTCACGCACTAGAGTACAAGCTCTGTGTCGCGGGGGACTTTACAAACATTCAATTAACGGACACAAATTACACCCAGTTTCAGAACTACTCTTTCCAGGTCACACAAAGATTTGTCCTGTGTGGGAATCGAACCCACAACCTCGTGCACAGCAAGCGCATACTGCGGCCAATGGACCACCAAGGCAGTCAAAGGTCACTTAATGAAAAACAGCGCTGCAGTACCGTGTTAGCGATATTGCAGCATATAGCTGATTGAGTGTCCTTATTTGTCATAGCATAATTAATCTGTTCTTATCCTATTAGCTTGCTCTTGTTATATTAATATAAAAATATTAAAAGACGAAAAAAAGCATGGGTTCTGGTCCGTAGCACTCCTTAAGCAGACACCAAAAATATTTCTGTCAAAATGAGTAAATTTTTACTTTAAAAGGTTTTTTTTTTCGAAAGAAGAAGAATTCTCTAAACAACCTGTGCATATCCCCTAAGGGTTAAATGTGGGGTAAACAAAACACCAAGTCACGTACATCAAACTTGGCTGCATACAAATACGTAAGTTTGCAAAGATTTTTGATCGCACCAAAGTTGTATTGAAGAATTTTAGAGCAGACGATACGATAAAAAGATATGTTATGGTTATTTAAGTTCCAATTTAACTCCGATACTAGTCGCAACATCTTATTTTGTTTTTAATAACAATTGAAATAGTCCTAAGCTAAATAACTAAAAACTGTAATAGTGTGTTTCAGTGCGTTTTTTTTTATTTTGTATAAAATCTACAGATTTAGAAATATTATATTCATCAGTTGTAAAATTGCCATAGTACTAGTAGGTTCTTTCTAATTTGGAATCGGATGGCATTGTGCTATGTCAAAAGATATTATTACTATCTCCTGTAAGACAACATAATAGAAAAGATCGTAATACATACTTTAACACTACTTTTGCCTTATTATATTTAATTTTTTCTTCTGGCCATCTAAAGGTTGCCTGGCATAACTTGCTTTTAGCCATAAAGCCCATTGTAAATAAATATGTGAAATAATATCTGTATTAAAAATGTAATTCATCTCAACCCATAAACGTCCCACTGCTGGGCACGGGTCACCTCCAAAAGTTTGGAGGGATTTTGTCTACTATACCACGTTGGCCAGGCGGGTCGGTATAGGGTTTTGTTTCGAGTTTTCCCTCTCTTGCGGTTGATATTGTCTGCTAGACTTTTTTACCTTAGTCGACTCTTGCGACACCCTCGGGATGGATGGGGCACTTGTATTCTTAATCCGTCACCACACGAAATATCCGTCACCACACGGACTGTAATTGTTATGCAGTAAAAAGTTTTCTATTTTTCTATCTATCTATCTAAAGTCGTATCGATATCGTGTCGTCTAAATACAGAAAGTATGATGAAAGCAAAGTTAATAGCCAAGTTCCTATCAACTGCAAGTTGGTGTGTTTTAAGTTGAACTTTAAACTACTGAAGAAACTTAAATATTGGTTAAGAACTTTGAAATATTGCGAAGAGAGACTGGAATATTTAAAAGTGCTTGTATAGTCATTTTATTATTTAAGGCTGAAAATAATATTGTGCTGCTAATGAATGGATAAGACGTGACGTAGTTTTAAGAGGGATTGCAAGTATTTATTGGCTACGGTAACTGCTTACAAATTGCTGTATAATAAAGAGTTTTATATCTTCCATCAGGCAGGTTGTATGCTTGTTAGTCAGTTCAGTGGTGAGGTTTTAATCTTTTCTATTGCGTTAGTAATAAATTGGTAAATGTAATTTACACTTATATCCACATGGTTTTTTATTTATAGCTTTAAGTATGTTATCGGTTTTAATTTTTGTTCATGTTACAAATATAATTATATAACAAAACATCAAATCTAAATCTAAAATATGTCTAAAATGATTATCCATATTTATAAATTTATGAAATGTAAAGAAAAAAAAAAATGCACACTGTAAAACCAAAAAAAATATATCTTTATTGGCCGAGTTTTAGATTAATTTATTAATTAACTAGCTTCCGCCCGCGGCTTCGCGTACATTCCCTCGTACATTTTTTTCCAGAATAAAAAGTAGCCTATGTGTTATTTCAGACTATAATCTATCTCTGCCAAATTTAATCCAGATCCGTTTAGTAATTTTTGCGTGAAAGAGTAACAAACATCCATACATTCTTACAAACTTTCGCGTTTATAATATGAGTATAGATATACTGCAACCCAATAAACAAGTTAATCTAATACTACCTAATGTTGAACTTGTTAATAAACTGTCTAAATAAAATTCCTACTGTCATGAGTGCCCATTAAACCACGATTTTACATGCTCTATAAAATATATAGCTAACATATTCAATAACAACTTCAATATTTATTAATCTTTCAGCAATCATAGTTGGCCTTAAGATTAATACAACTTTGTTACTTCTTAATGAACTATTCTTAGAAATTCTGTATTAATAAGAAATAATTGTATAAGTAACTACTAACGAAAAGTTTTTTGATCATCAATCGTTGAGTGACAGACTCTGGATAACTTTTGCGTTAACTTTTGCCATTAATTTTGTAGTTCTCTTCTTAGTTCTTGATGACGGAAATGTAAGTGGCATATTGAAGCAAGTTGATAATAATAATAAATAATTTATTTCTCTCCAAGGTTACAATAATAATGTACATATCAAAATATTGGGCGTCGTAAATATAACCTTGAGAGAGCTGGAGTCTGTAGTAGGTTCAAGACCTGTATGACAGATCTCCAGGCAATTGAAAGTTATTGAAAGTTAGTTACTCTTAAATTTAATACAATTGATATTGTAGCAAGTATGAGATATGTAGTAAGAAGAGTATAGTATTGTAGTGTATGTAAATTTTTATTATAATTATGTTTCTTTATGCATGCATGCATGCATAGACGTGTGTTAACCTATGTGAGCGTGCATGTGTGCGTTCCTGTCTGTCTAACCTAGTTTTGTAAGTAACATAATTATTTACACTGTGGTTAGCTAGAACGACCTTCATCTAGGTATATAGATCGTGTATTTAGTAATAATTTTAAGAGAGGTAGGGCACCATACTAGTGACCAAGCCCGACTGGAGAAGGACCTCCACCTTACAGATGACCTCAGCCAAATATCTACACACAGCGGTGTAGTTGTGTTCCTGCCTGTGAGTACAGGTCTGCAGCGCTCATTTATGGATGCGTTTTGAAATAAACGTATTTCTATCACAGGGATACTCCCATGTTAAAGCCTTGGTGTAAAAAATGGGTTAGTAACACGCAAATGATACCTCCGGTTTTGCAAGCGTCATCAGGCGGGCCGTATGCTTGTTTGCCACCCAAGTAGTATAAAAAAACCTTTATTTTATCTCCACAAATTTCAAATGTTACAATAGGTATACAATTGTGTTGATAAATACAGCAATTTGGTACTTACAAATAATTTGTAAGAGATCTGGTGTCCAAACTAAGCCGAAGCCTGTATCTTAGAGCACCAGGCCCCCTTAAATAATATATTATTTTTAAAGCTTCTAATTAGAGATGCAGACAGCTTCAGACCGGCCAGTCTGATCTGATGCCTAGAGAAATTAGTTCCATTTTGGATATCACTAGTTTTTTTAATCTTAAAGACAACTCCCGCACTAAAGAACAAGCTGTGTGTTGCGGGGGACTTTACAAACATACAATTAACGGACACAAATTACACTCAGACTAAGAACAATTCTTTGTGGGTCACACAAAGTTATGTTCTGTGTGGGAATTGAACCCACAACCTCGGGCACAGCAGGCGTATACTGCGGCCACTGGACCACTAAGGCAGTCAATATTAGAACGACTATGATGCGAAACTTCCAAAAAATAAAGCAGGCTACCTCAAAGCTTGGAAAATCCGCAGGTGGCCTAGAGGTTTTTTGTGGCAATTTGTGAGTAAAATCTCGCCGTGCTCTCTCGTAAGTATCTTTGGGTAAAAGCTGCGTATGATGATGAATGTGACGTAAGAGGCCTTAGCCAGAATTAAAAGAAATCTTTTTGTTCATATTTATAAAAATGTTGAGGCCTTAAAAGCGACGGTGGGTGACAAGTGAATTAATTATACTTACTTGTATTTTATATAAAATATTTTTATTTTCCGTTTAGTTAATGTAATATTAATTTTACTTTAATACTAAATGAGGAATTATTGTTTACAATTTCTTTTATAGCTACATAACAAAAAGGTAATTTACTTTTTTTATTGGTCGAAAATGAATGATTATTATGAATGGAACATTATGTTAGAAAGTAAAAATAAATATATGGATGTTTGCAATAGCAGAGGTATCACTTGCGTGTTGCCAACCCATTTTTTTACACCAAGGCCTTAAGATGGGAGTATCCTTGGATAGAAATACGTTTATTTCAAAACGTATTCCTAAATGAGCGCTAGAGACCTGTACTCACACACAGGAACACAACTACACCGCGGTGTGTATCGCGGTGTGTATATATTTGGCTGCGGTAAGGCGGAGGTCCATCCCCAGTCGCTCTTGCTCGCTAGAATGGTGCCCCTCCTACCTCTCTTAATAGCTAGCTCCTATATATTTTAGTTAACTTAATTGGTAACAAATAAATAAATATTTAATTTGTATTCAAATATCCTATTCCCACGACCAAACATAATTATTTCCCTAAGCTCTAAACTGTTTGTTAAACAAAAAAACTCGACGTTTTATTAAAACAGTAAATTTAACAATATATTGTGTATACTTACAGCAAGTAATAATATATGTTTTGATTTGTTTTGTTAACATTCATTATATAAGGGTCTATAGGACTGTAAAGTTTTTGTAGCGTAAAATTAATAATCGTGGTATACCTACGCTTTCCTATTCCAGGAATTTATTTTATTGAAGTGAAAACTTATTTTAGCACGGTACGCATATTTTTAGATGAGATTAAATCTCTGGATTCGCGACACCGTTACCAGCAGCTTGACATATCCGAAAAATCTTTTTTCGACTGTCACGTTATTAAAGCAAAGAGGCGATATATGCATGTACATATTGCAGACCGCGAACGCGTCTAGATAAGTAAAAAAAAACCTTTGCTATAAAATTTATAATAACTGCTTTGCCTAGTGTTTTCACTTCTGTCGGCATTACCGGAGTGCAATTGTTTAAAATTTTATTTTCTTCGAGATAAGAAACAATTGCGTAATGTGCTTCTAATACAGTGATTCTTAAAACAAAACTTAAATGTAATTACGAAACCAGCTCCTCTAGACAAGTGGCATTTACGGTAGTCGAATCGAAAAATCAAAAAAGCAAATGTATGAGATTTGACGTAGGCTTACGACATTAAATTCTTAAATTAAACCTTATGCCAAATCCCATACATTTGCTTTTTTGACTTTTCGATTCGACTACCGTAAATGCCACTTGTCTAGAGGGACAGTACCGTTATCTACCACATATCATATATTAGATAGAACTAAACTAGTAACAAGCAACTATGGCAAAATGGTGTCATTAGAGACAATTATGCTGAATATTAATTTAATATGTATAAATTGAGTTACATGTTAAAGGTAACGTACAGAAGGTATTTATTTAGGGTTAAAAACATTCCCTAAAATATATGTCCCAATGCTGGGCACGGGTCTCCTCTCCTCTATAAAGAGAGAGAGAGAGAGGGTTTAAGCCTTAATTCAAACACACGCTGGCCTAATGCTGGTTTGTGAATCAGACATGTCTTTAGAATTTCTTCTAAGACATATGGGTTTCCTCACGATGTATTTCTTCACCGTTAGTAGATGGCGAGTCATTTGTAGTACATGTAAGTGAAATTCAGATTCTCTTTTTTTTTTTAAAGACAACTTCCGCACTAGAGAACATGCTCTGTGTTGCGGGGGACTTTACAAAATACAATTAACGGACACAAATTACACCCAGACTCAGAACAATTCTTTCTAGGTCACACAAAGTTTTGTCCTGTGTGGGAATCGAACCCACAACCTCGTGCACAGCAGGCACGACCACCGAGGCAGTCTGCCCGGGATTGAACTTGCACCTCTTGTGCAAGTCGGTTACTTTCCCGCTCGGCCACCACCGCATCTGAAAATGTAGGCTGAAAACGTGTCACCGACAATAAAATCTGCATTTTTAAAATTTGTTCTGCTATAATAACGTCGCCGTAGGTCTGTGTGGTGACGGATTAAGAATATAAATGTCACCACCCCGTTTCATCCCGAGGATGTCGTAAGAGTCGACTAAGGGAGTAAGTCAGACAGACAATATCCACTGCAAGAGAGGGAAAACTCGAAACAAAACCATATACCAACCCGTCTGGCCAGCGTGGTGTACTTAGTAGGCTGATTACCCTCAAAATGTATGGAGGAGACCCGTGCCCAGCAGTGGGACGTTTATGGGTTGAGATGGAATTATAATGAATAAAAATAATAATGAGAATGATAATAAACAAGACTGTTGGTTATATTAAAAACATTATAATTTAATTTTTATCCCATAATACGTATGTCCATCTCGTGTTCTGATATAACTTGATAGGGTACAATATTTCCAAGAGATACATGTCTGACCTTTGCAATCCAATTAGGAAGGTACCGATGTACCTACATTATATTCCTATTCAGATATGTTTGTATAATATGGATTTAGACGTTTCTATTTTAAGGCATCATCAGCAATAACCGCTAGGACCTAAAATTATTGTCGATGATGCCAAAAAGCTAGCTAAGAGTCTAGGCGATATTCTACGCGCAATAAACAACCAAACAAAAGTTATAAATACTTATACTAAAATATTTACTAGTACTAGTTGTTGCCCGCGGCTCCGCCCGCGTGTATGTCGGTTATCGCTGTAAAAAGCCTATGTGTTATTTCAGACCATAATGTATCTCTGTGCCAAATTTCATCCAGATCCGTTCAGTAGTTTTTACGTGAAAGAGTAACAAACATCCATACATCCAACCATCCATACTTACAAACTTTCACATTTATAATATTAGTAAGGAAGTTCTTGAGTCTTTAATATGGAAATTTTCTGAAATAAACGTTATTAATAATAACCGGGTGTAGCCGGTATATTATATATTTGCTCACCAACATTTATGATAATTATGATACATAGAATGTGCTTTTTTAACCGACTTAAAAAAGGAGGAAGCATGTTCAACGGTATATATTTTTTTGTGTATGTATGTTCATTGATTTCTCCCCCATTTATAGACCGATTCATCATCTCAGCCAAAAGACGTCCACTGCTGGACATAGGCCTCCCCCAAGGTTTTCCACAACTCTCGATCCTGAGCCGACCTCGCCCATCGGTTGCCCGCAACCTTTACCAGGTCGTCGGTCCACCTTGTTGGAGGCCTGCCCACGCTTAGACCGATTATCAAATACTTTTTTTATTTGAAAGAGTATACTCTTGAGGTGGTCCTAATGGCACCAAGTCAGGATCTGATGTTAAAATCCCAGGGAAATTGAGGGCAACCCTCAAATGTTATAGGTTTGGTACAATGTTTGTATTTCGTATATTTATTCACTTTTATTTTATGATCATGAGATGTTGATATATTTGCATGCAGTTAAATATTAGGTATTGGTGTACCGTGTGGATTAAGAATACAAATGTCACCACCCCTTCCATCCCGAGGGTATCGTAAGAGTCGACTAAGGGAGTAAGTGTTATCCACCGCAAGAGAGGGAAAACTCGAAACAAAACCCTATACCAACCCGTCTGGCCAGCGTGGTATAGTAGGCTATTATCCCTCTGTTTGGAGGAGACCCGTGCCCAACAGTGGGACGTTTATAGGTTGAGATGTATGTAAATATTATTGACCTGTGAATATATAATCTAATATATAAAGTTCTCGTGTCATAGTGTTCAACTTTGAACTCCTCCGAAACGGCTCGACCGATTCTCATGAAATTTTGTGTGCATATTGGGTAGGTCTGAGAATCGGACAACATCTATTTTTCATCCCCCTAAATTTTAAGGGTCGTCCACCCCTAAATTATTTTTTTTACTTTTTTGACATTTTTTTATTTTTGACGTTTTATTTTTTAACATAAAAAAATACATACAGCCCTTAATTTTCCCCCCTCTACGATCAACCCCTATATTTTGGCAGCAATACAACGTTTGCTGGGTCAGCTAGTATATCTATATGATAGTAAATAACCCAACGAAAAATCATTACCAACATTTGGGCTCCACCGCATTTGTGTAAAAAATATTCTCGAATGACGAGAGTTTTCCGCCATATTAATCACGCACTGATGTGACGGCAGACGGTAAATAAAAATGACATATATTTGAGCGAGAGAGTTTTGTTCTATTGTGGTGAAGCCCCTAGTATTATTAAGACAAGGAATAATGGCTTGGTAGGTAGAAAGCTTTTTTGTAGTGACTATTTCTTTACTATATATTTTTATGTTGCGCAAATCTTTACTTGTTTTGATTGTAAGTTTTTTTTTCTAATATGTATATATTTAGAAATATATAAGTATGTTTATGAGTTGTCTGGTTATTATAGTACAGGCTCTGCCTAGTTTGGGATCAGATAGCGATGTGTGAGTTGTCCCGAAATAATAATATTATTGTCTATAATTTTTATTTCTATACTTTATATATTTTTTTATATTATAAAGCTGAAGAGTTTGTTTGTTTGTTTGAACGCGCTTATCTCAGAAACAACTGGTTCGATTAGCAAAAAACAGTAGTATAAAAAAAAACATTGTGGGTTGTAAGTTCATATTTTATAGCAACATTATTATCAAGATTAGTCCATTGAACAGTAAATAAGAGCTCCAGTTTTAAGAAGTTTTTCTGCTCTTTTTCAGTAAGCCATGTTTCTCTGTGACCGATGATCCTTACAAATTTTCTTTTAAAGATAATCTTTATAAATATACTTTATTAATGTATCTAAAGGTCCGTAAAGGTCTTAAGCGTCTGCTAAAAAAGTATATAAGCCTCCAAGGGTTTAAATATCACAGATATTAATAAAACATTTTCTATGTAAATATCACCGAACATTATGAACCAAGAGCCAGCAACGTATTTACTTTTGTCATTTCATAAGTCAAGAAAAGTCACAAACAAACTTTTTTAAACTTGCTGAATAATAAAAGGCTCTTCTGGCAGTCTTTTGCGGCCGGGATGCTAAACCCTAAAATGACAAAGAGATTAATAAATAAAACTTCATTTGGTTATATCGTAAAATCTGTAGTAAATGATATTGGCAGTATATTCTAATTTAAATTAAGTATTTTAGTTTAGGTTTTCTTTCTCATTCTCTTTGTTATACACCCAGTCGCTGAGGGTTGCCAGAAGAACTTTTTATTATTCAGCAGGTATAAAAGAGTTAGTTTGTGAATTTTCATGACTTATAAAATGACAAAAGTAAATACGTTGCTGGCTCTCCCTCTATTATTGTTGTCTATAAATAAAAGGAAAGATAACCTTCACATAATTATAAATGCTTATATAATGTGACATTTAAATTAGGAGACGTTTTAATATCATGTTTATTTAGTAACTAAAGTCTTAAGAGCGGTAAGGAACTATACTAACTAGCGAACAAGCACTACTGGGGAAGGACCTCCAACTTACAGAAGGCCAAAGCCAAATAAGTGCACACAGCGTTGTAGTTGTGTTCCTGTGTATACAGGTCTCCAGCGCTCATTTAGGGATGCGTTTTAAAAGAAAATTTATATCCCAGGAATATTCGCACGGGTTTACATATTTATTTAGTTTTCAAAGAAATTGCGTATATTTTTCAATAAAATAGTCTACGTTACTTGCTCATAATGTAGCTTTTTAATAGTGAATGAATATTCAAAATCGGTCGATTAGGTTTTGTGTTAAATCGTAACGAATACACAAATAAAAAATCAAATCTTTAGTCTTTATAGTTTCTTTTTACGTACATTCCATCTCAACCCATAAATGTCCTACTGCTGGGCACGGGTCTCCTCCATAAATTTGGAGGGATATTAGCCTACTACACCACGCTGGCCAGACGCGTGTGTATAGGGTTTTCGAGTTTTCCCTCTCTTGCAGTGAATATTATCTGCCTGACTTACTCCGTTTGCTGACTCTTACGTCACCCTCTGGATGGAACGGGATGGTGACATTTGTATTCTTAATCCGTCACCACACGAACATTTACGTACATAGGCTGCGGTAACTACTTAACATCAGGCAGCCCGTATGCTTGTTTGCCACCCAAGTAGTATAAAAAGAAGAAAAAAAAACTAGTTCTTTTTATGTCCACAGCATCAGTAGTAACTAACTACTAGTTTCAAAGTTCATCTGTCTAGACAGCCAGACGTATTTACACTCGGTATGAAACTAGAATACAAAGCAACAGGGTGTTTAATTAACATTTCACTCGTCAAGCTAGAGCTATAAATACATGATATCATTAAATCATTTGAAATTAATAATAGAATCGTCTATATATAAATAGGGGTCGCCCGCGTCTTCGTCCGCATGGTAATTTCGAATATTTTCCTCGATTTTGCAACATATCTCACTACTGCTCTACTTCTATTTATCATAGCGTGATGTTATATAGCCTATAGCCTTCCTGGATAAATCACTATATTACAAAAAAAGATTTTTTGTGTACCTATATTTGGTAGGTCTGAGAATAGGTCGTAATTTTTTTCTTATACTCCTAAGGGATAAGGGTAGCCCACCCGATTTTTTAATGATTTGGCGTTAAAAAATGCTTAATAACCTTGAATTTTCGCCATTCAACCACAAACCCCTATTTCTTAATAGCGTTATATTACTATTTTTACTTGATATTATACAAACAAAGTTTTACCGCGTCAGCTAGAATTTTATAAAAATGCCAAATGAGGCATCAGATAACAATGAGACAACAGACACGGGTAGAGCCCTGAAAATAAACTGACAAGAAACTTAGTCTACTAAATTCTTTTCAAAACATCTGATACATACAAAATTTATGTGTTACAAATTCTGGTAGTGCAAAATGTAATACAATCAAAATTCCACACAAAAACTAGTATGATAAAAAAGTTGTAATCCCTTGACTATCAGTAGCTCACTACGAACTGAAACTCAAAATCCATTAAGGTTACAAAGTGACACTTATGAAAGTTGTTATAGTGATGAATGTAACAGACAAGAAGAAAGATTTATTTACGGCTATTTTTTTACCAATCGATAGCTAATTCACATACAAAGCCCTGATAAACAACTATAAGAATCTAATTCCACTTTTTTCAATGCGTCTTTTTTGTAAATACATTATAATGATGGTATGGTATAATGGTAGAATGCAAACCGTTTATGTAGTTATAGATATTTTTTTGAGTTAACTTAAGTTAACGAACTTTTTGTTACCACTAATATTGTAACTCATACCAAATTGTAAATGTTATACTACGGCGATTAAAAAGAGTGGCGCGCGTTTCTTGCCAATTCTTCTCGAGGCCCAACTCTAGTCAGCGAATTGGCCGTAGGAAAAAAGTATGCTGGTATTTGTATTTATGACGTTCATAAGTATCATGTGATATATGATATATATATGATCTAAATCAATAAATGAGTTTGACTTTGACTTTGAGTGAAGCCGTACACACTAGCTAGTCAGCCACTATGGTCTATAATTATTACGTAAAGTTAGTTATAGCCAAAAACTTTTCTAATATATTGCCGAACACAATAATAACAGGAGCCATCTCTCAACTAGCATAAAAACAACGGGTTATTGGTAAAGTTTCCTATACCCTTGTTATTGTATCTATTAATACAAATATGTAATTAGTTTTACAGGATTTTAATTGCTGATAGCAAATTTTTGTTTGCATACATGTCGTTTTTTTAAAACAAATATCATATAGTCTATACTCTATCGCAGTATACCCGCAGTGGTATTCCGTAAGAGCAAAAACCGAGCCATCGCGAAAACCGAGCAAAATCTGGCTGTCAGATTGAAAATTGGTATTCCGTAAGAGCAAAACCCGAGCCTTTTTGACGTTTAGTCAATAGATTGTGCCGTCACCGAGCACTCACAACTGTCAGTTTGCGATCACAACTTTCAGTTGGCCGCTGTAATACTGCAATTTTGTTGTTCAGGAGATTCTGTGTGATTGAGCCACAAATATTTTTTTAATCTTTTGTCGCATATTATGTCAAAAGAGCAAAGTGACATCGATAGTACCAGGAACTCAGATAATCTCTTTTTATACTTTTTCTATGACACACAGGCTTCCCTCGCGTGCCAATACAAAAATAATAGTAGTATACCTTTATTGTGTTAAATATCTAATAGAATAACAGAAAAATACATTCCTAAATGAGCACCGGAGACTGGTACACACAGACAGGAACACAACACACATCACTGGGTGGAGTTATTTGGCTTTAATCTTTAGTAAGGCATCCTCCCGACGGTCTTATTACTCATAATGATGCCTTGCCTCTTTTGACCTTGACTACCTAAGTCTCCTTATTTATTTCTTGCTTCTTACACTTTCTATGGTGAGAAGTATGGCACTCCTCACCACAGAAAGTGTTAATATCCCACACCGGTATGTGACTATCGTGCGTCGTGTAATGTAGTGTTATAAATAAACAAGAGTTATTTAAAGATGTGGTTATTTGTGTGTTCAAAGCTTTGCTATTTGTAATAAACATTCACGTGGCACTTGAAGAGTTACAAATATTTGCACCAATGTATTCATTATATTAAACTTATGGGTGCCAAACCTGGGCCAGCACAGAAAAACATCACCAAAATATGTTAACATGCTTAAGAGCCATGAAGAGGAGCATGTTAGGATACACAAAGAGAAGATTGAAGATGTTGTAGTCAAAATCAAAAAACTTAAATATAGGATAGGCCACATGATGAGAGAAAATAGCAACAAATGGACAAAAAACATAACAGTATGGACTCCTCGATTCCAAACAAGAAGAAAAAGCGAAAGACTGAAAATACGTTGGTCTGATGAGATCAGAAAGATTGCGCGTCCATGATGGCACAACTTTAAATAGAACAGACTGGAAAGAGCTGGAGGAGACCTTTGTGTCACAAAGACACTCCAACGCAATAACACAAGCTTAACTTAAATTTATATGGATTCAAATGTAAAATTATGTTGACAATAAAGGTTTAATAAAAAAATATATATATTGAAGAGAGGTAGGCCACCATACAACATCAAAGCCGACTGAGGAACGAACTCCACCTTACAGAAGACCATAGCTAAATATACACTGTGATGTAGCTATTCCTGTGTACGAGTATAGGTTGCAGCAAACAGCCGAGCTGAGCAGGTAGCGATGCGTTTTGAAATAAACGTATTCCTATCCCAGGGATACTTCCACCATAAAGCCCTGGTGTAAAAATATAGGTTGGCAACACGCAAGTGATACTTCTGGTATCGGCAACTGCTTAACATCAGACGGGCCGTATGCTTGTTTGCCACGTAAGCATTATAAAAAAATAAACGCGCTAATCTCAGAAAGTACTAGTACAATTAGAAAAAATATTTTTTTGTTGAATAGTGCATTTGTCCAGGAAGGCTATAGGCTATATAACATCACGCTATGATCAATAAGAGCGGAGCAGTAGTGAGATATGTTGCAAAGTCGAGGAAAATATTCCAAGTAACCACGCCGACGAAGTCGCAGGTGACCCCTAGTTTAATTGATATAATAGAAAGATATTACCTGCTGACTAGGTCTCTTTATCACGGTATCGTTACTCTGAATATGTCATATATTACATTTTACTACTCAAGGTAGAAAAATAAATATTACTCATACTGTATAGAAAAATATCGTTTTCTACGGCAATCCCTCTGGGACATTTGGTCTGCCAAGATAAAAAAGTATCCACCCCGCGAATTGCTACAAAAAATCCAATGGTTTTTAGGTAGAAGGAAAATACATAAGAATTTCAGAAAAATATGATACCATATTGAAAGATATAATATCAGAGTTGAGAGTAATATATTGTATCAACAATGTATTCGACTCATTGGATTTTTGGTGGCTTCGTATTTACGTAAAAGGAGTGATATTTTATTTGTCACTTTCTCATTGTATTTGTATCTACAAAAATATTACTCAACCGTCTAGAAAGTTGATTCATTTCATTTAACTTTTTGCAACATACATTTATTTAATGTTATGTACTAATCAAATAATTCGCTATCTGTTAACGGTGAGGAATACATCGTTAAGAAACCCACGTCTTAAAAGAAATTCTAAATACCTTCCTTCTTCCATGCCTGGAGACCATGGTGGTGAAAATTAAACAAATTTTTATTAAGGTTTTTAAAGGGTCGGTAACGCGTGAGTGACCCCTGGTGTTGCAAACGTCCATAGGCTACGGTAACTGCTTACCATCAGGCGGGCCGTATGCTTGTTTGCCACCTTGGTAGTATAAAAAAAAAAAAAACTAAATTCATGCCTGATTCACCAACCCACATTAGGCCAGCGAGTGTGAATGAAGGCCTAAACCCTCTCTCTTGATAGAGAAGAGGAACCCGTACCCACCAGTGGGACAGTGGGACCAGTCCATCTATATGATGGACTTAATGCTAATAAGCATTCTATAGCAGTCCACCTAAGGAGATGCAGAGATCTTCTTCTTATCGTTTAGTTAGTGGTCAACCTGGTGAAAGAGTTATTTAGATCGCCCATATTTAGGCCTCTGACGTGATCTAACGACTGTTAACAGTCGGGATGCAGAGATAATAATTGGTAGAAGGTGCAATCCGAAATGTGGTGCTTTCAGACGTTTTCCGACGACAAGTCTGTCTTCAATTGAGGATTGAAGGACAACCTTCACGGTTGGCGTGGCTTGCCGATAATGATTGGTGTGGTCCACCCAGCGGTAGTTTTCATTACCGTTTGATGTGTCACTGTCTCGATAGCCACATAAAAATGTCTTCAGATTGAAATGTCTCACACATTTATTTGCAATTTTGAGCCCGTATTGTCCCATTGCAGAGAAAAGGCCTTCCTACTTTCCTTCCACTTCTTTATTTATATTCATTTAGCCTTATATAATTTGTCTTCGTTAGTCCAGCTACTAAATACGGATGAATTTTGGTATTTTATCTTTCTTTGAACCTTCTATACATCACTACGCTCTATAAAAACTTGTTTCAATTTTTAAATACCAATTTTTGTATTATGAAAATTGGAGTTGAGTTAGTTATGTCTGGCCACTGTCTATCAATCAATCAGATGTCTGTCAGTCACGAAACTATTAATAGATAATAATGTAAAACAGTTCCCAGACCTGATAGACTGTCTGATTTACATGGTAAAAGTGATTTCATGGCCACTCTTTAATCGCCAGACAGAATACCTACAATTTTATTATAATTGTATGCTAGCTCATAGATTTTTATACTTCTTCGGTGGCAAACAAGCATACGGCCCGCCTGATGTTTAGCAATTATTGTAGCCTATGGATGCTTGCAATACCAGAGGTATCCCTTGCGTGTTGCCAATCCAATTTTAATACCAGGGCTTTAAGATGGGGGATTTATCCCTGGGATAGGAATACGTTCATTTCAAAACGCATCCCTAAATGTACTCACACACAGGAACACAACTACACCACTGTGGGTAGTTATTTGGCTGTGGTCTTCTGTAAGGTGCAGGTCCTTCCCCGGTCGGGTTTACTCGGTAGAAAGGTGCCCTACCTCTTGAATTTCCTTGAATAGAATGACTCACTAACAACAAAACCAAACTAAAGGAAAACATCGTGAGGAAACTCACATTGAAGTAATTCTAAAGACATGTCATATTCACCAACCCGTATTAGGCCAGCGTATTTTTTTTTTTTATACTACCAAGGTGGCAAACAAGCATACGGCCCGCCTGATGGTAAGCAGTTACCGTAGCCTATGGACGTTTGCAACACCAGGGGTGTCACTCACGCGTTGCCGACCCTTTAAAAACCTTATAACTCCTTTCTTGAAGAACCCCATGCTATAGTTTCTTGGGAAAACCTCGGCAGGGAGCTCATTCCACAACCTTATCGTACGTGGTAAGAAATTCCTCTGGAATCATACGGTACGGCATGTATGAGGTGCAAGGATGTGAGTATGAATTCCCTGTCGGTGGCGAGAGGTGCGTTGATAAAATGTGGCCGTGGGCATCATCTCAAACAATTCCTCAGAGCACAGCCCATTGTACAGGCGGTAGAACACACACAAGGAGGCGAAGTCTCTCCTGAGACTTAGTGGATCAATACCGCCTGTGAGCTTGGGATCGTCAACAATCCTCACAGCGCGTTTTTGGATGGATTCAAAGGGTCCAAGCTGGTATCCAGGTGCTCCCGCCCAAAGGTGGCAGCAGTACTCCATGTGGGGCCGGACTTGCGCTTTGTAGAGCAGCAGTCTTTGGCCCGCGGTGAAGTACCACTTTGCCCTGTTGAGCACACCTAGCTTTCTAGATGTCAGCTTAGCCTTGTCTTCCAAGTAATGGCGGAACTGGACGTTGCTGGAGATGTCGACGCCGAGGATCCCAATGCTCTTGGATATTGTAAGGGCTGTTTCTTGGAATCGTGGAGCCATAGCAAATGGGGCTTTTTTAGCGGTGAACGCGCAAACTTGTGTCTTAGTGGGGTTGAATTGGACTAAATTCAGTCGTCCCCAATCAGAGACTCTGGAAAGAGTGCTACTGATTTCAGACACAAGTTTTTCACGACTTTCATCCACAGTGGAACGAGGGATATTTGCGCGGCCTGTGTAAGAAGTATCCCCGGTGCTGTCGTCTGCATAGCAATGAATGTCGTCGATAGACAACATGTCATTTATATGCAGCAAAAACAACGTCGGACAGCACAGAGCCTTGCGGTACGCCAACATTGATGTCCAGGCGATCCGAGCAACAACCGTCAACAGTTTGTATGCTTCTGCTGGACAAAAAGCTGGCAATCCATTCGCATAGTCCCTCGGGGAGTCCGTATGATGGTAGCTTCGATAGAAGACTCCGGCGTGTGTGAATTAAGGCCTAAAACCCCTCTCTCTCTCTCTCTTGATAGAAGGGAGGAGACCCGTGCCCAGCAGTGGGACATAAATGGGTTGCTAATAAAATGACTCACAACAAAAACACAAGATAAATAATCAGGCATTAAAAAGATGAACCTTGATTAAACACATCTATCGATTTCTAATGAAACAGCCTGGTTTAACTCGCTAATCATTCACCAATCAGCGAACGCAACGTCATTACAAGCTTTACTGGCTTTAGTTATATCAATTCACACCTGCATACACGTGTAATTTACGGACATATTCCTTTTAATCCGAACATGGCACTGTAGATAAAGCAAAGGTTGAAACGTCCACGTTAAGCCTATAATCGTGATTGACGTATGGCGACAAATATAGCCCACAGGTGACTGGAATTCTGTCCGAACAGACATGTGGCTGGAAATAGAAGAGTTTTATTTGCCGGGAATTGGGGAAATAGATAAAAGTTTGAACGATTGACAGTATAAATTCGGTCTATAAAATGTATTATATAACAGTTAAATTCTTTCTTTCTTTAATGTCTTCTTCTAATTCGTTTCGCTCTTGGCAGAGCAGTCGTTGTCTCGATGATTGTTTAATGTGGAAGAGGCTGATGTAGCTCGCCTTACGATGCCTCGCCAATTATTTCTGTGGGTGGACAGTCTGGTGCACTCATTAACAGGAATCCCTATCGACAACCTAATGAGATCTGTCTACCGCATTGGTGCACTTCCGCGTCGTCTACTTGCGTTTACTTGACCCTACACAACAAGACGCTCTATAGAGTCGTTGCTTCTCCTTGAGACATGGCCAAAGAACTTGAGGATACGGGACTGTACTAATGCTGATAGACGCTGTTGAATGCAGAGTGTAATGTAGAGTTTTTAATGTACACAAAATAAAATACAGGATAGATAACAAACATATAACATTATTATGTACAAAGGCGAGCTTAACTCAAAGTTGAGTTCTCTTACAGCAAACCTTTGAATGATGAAAAAAGCAGAGGAAAGTAAGGGTAAACGAAGTGTACATTAAAGTTAATGTGTACTTTTTGATGATATAATATTATTATGTTCATCAGTTCGCGGTAGACGGAGATGGCGGGATGAGTTGGACTCATTTAATGAAGACTGGTCCTCAGCGGCTTAAGACAGAGAGAAGTGGAAGGAGAATGGGGAGGCCATTGCCTAGCAGTGGGACAATACAGGCTTATAATAATAGAGAACAAGCTCTGTGTCGCGAGGGACTTTACAATCATACAATTCAACTCAGAACAACTTTTTGTGGACCACACAAAGTTTCGTCCTGTGTGGGAACTGAACCCACAACCTTGTGCAGAGCGGCGCATACTGCGGCCACTGGACCATCAATCTTCGTTTAATTTGCTACAAATACAGCATCAGAAAACAAGAAAGAAATTTGCAAGTACGGCAAATATTTGCATAATACATATAATAACATGGCCGATTATGCATTAGGCTAATAATTATTTATTAGGCAACTTTATTATCCGAAACATTCGTTTTTATTTTTTAAATCTTTGACAGCAGTTTTATAATTGATAAAACATTAATTATTTTTATTTTTATTTTTAAAATCTTTGACAGCAGATTACATTTTTGATAAAATTAATTATTTTCATAACGTTTTTTTCAAAGAATGGTCTAAATATTATCCAACGTAATTATATATGTTAAAGAGAAATGAATATAGGTACCTAATATCACATCCAATTAAGTTAGAAAATTGTTTTTCCGCGAATGATTTCTGCCGAGGCAAGAGCGCGGGCGACGAGGTTACACGAAAACTTTTGCCGTAGGAAGTAATAATTTTAAATATCAAAAGAAACTTCGAATAAATAATTTTATTACATACTGTGTAATATTCAAAAATAACATTTACAAGTTTAAAGGGGATTTTAAGATGGTTTGGACATTTAAAGGTATATCGTGCAAGAATAAATGGATATGTCAGTAGGGTCTGCACTAATAGAACATACGGCGATCAATTAGGGGATTTGCTAAAATAGGGCCAAATTAAAAGTACCCAGAATCGACATTCATGCATGAAGAGGTTGATGAATGTAGTGGAGGCGAAGGAAGAATGTATGGATCAAAGCAATTGGCGTACCATAGTCTCTGCCTACCCCACTGGGAGACGGGCGTGATGATATGTATGTATGTATGTACGTGCATGCATGAACGTCGATTCTAGGTACTTTTAATTTGGCCCTTTTTTAGCAAATCCCCTGAGTCAGTATGTATTTCGTCGTAAACACGGATATGTACGATAATGGTTATTGCCCCATTCTCGTCACCATATCGCACACCCATCGGTCTCCGAAGTATTTATCTTGTCCACATATAATCATATATAAGCGTTAAGCTATTGGAGCAACACAAAAATACGGAAAGGTTTTGTTTATAATGGCCATTGTAATCTTTAAATGTAGTATTCTCACGATAAAGGATTTAGACGTACACATATCGCACCCACGGTGGAAAAATGACTTAAGTTGAAGCGTGTTTGTTTTGCAATTTACATCTTATGCTTTACAGCTAAGGTTCAAAATTGCCCAGTGATATTTGTTAAGTTACGCCAGTTTTCTACTATAGGTGCGATATAACTTTTCAGTTGTTCTTTGCATCTTGTAAAGAACAATTAAAAAGTTGAATGTTTTAAAAACGTGTTGTTCGATGACAGCATAATTTAAACAAATAAAACTAAATCATCCTATGTCCGTGTGATGACTAACGGAGTAAGTCAGGCAGACAATATCCACTCGTTTTGTTCTGTGTGGATTCGATTCCCACACAGAACAAAACTTTGTGTGATCCACAAAGAATTGTTCTAAGTCTGGGTTTAATTTGTGACCGTTAATTGTATGTTTGTAAAGTCCCCCGCGACACAGAGATTGTTCTCTAGTGCAGGAGTTGTATTTTTAAAACAAAAAAAAACAAAGTAATATACCTACCTACGTAGGTACTTATTAAATCACCATGAAGGATCGAGTAACGATATATATCTTTAGAATAATCAAATAAAAATGATAAAAGGTTGAAATATTAATTCTAGTTCTCTGAAATCACAAAAGCTACGATAAAATCAAAGTTCCCGTCTCATCCTTTGTATTTTTTTCCCTCCATCTTACTACCAAGACTTTACAAGATTATTTTTTTAAGACCATGTAAGGATTTTTTTTGGTATTTCATAATAACATGGAACATTGTTATCTAATATATAAAAATGAATATTTGATTGTTCGTAATATCTAAACATACGATACCGATGAAACTTCAGTTAGTTATGTGTAATGGTAAAATACGGGAGCGGGCAAGGTGCCACGGAGAAAGTTAGTCATCTAAATAAAAACTAAGTCCTTTTAAGGCTGATTTCAATCAAACGGCTCCATCCGATCGGAAAGGATACGAAAGGATGTGGCGACAGCCGATCGCGTATGGGTAGATTTTGACCCATTTCCACCAAACGGCTCGCATCGCATCGGATACTCTGTCACCACGTTGGCCACTAACCAAACGATAATATCTTCTAAATCCATGACTGAGTGACGTCTGCAGTGCATGCACTTTTGAGAACAAGTGGAGCTGCCTGACCAAGGCTTTGAACGTAACGACGACAGCCAAAAGGAACCAATCAGATATGACGACAGCCGAAACGAACCAATCAGATACAACGACAGGCGAAAGGAACCAATCAGATACGACAACAGGCAAACGGAGACGCTTGTGGTCAAGCTGATGTACGCGGCATGGTAATATAGACTTTAAAGTCTGTCAACATGATTTATTATCGTTTAAAGATTTATTACTCATGACTAGCTACACCAAACTGTCCATTATTGGCGTATTAATTATTCCATCTTTACTGTCCATTCAAAGGAGAGAGATTTATTTTAGCTATTAAGCCGCCCATTGTACATTACCTTTTAAAATGTTTTGTAAGAATTTATGTATTTTGGTGTATAATAAAGATCTATGTACTATTTCTTACCCGCGGCTTCGCCCACGTAGATGTCGTCATGGTAATCGCGTTAAAAAGTAGCATATATGCTATTCCAGACTATAATATATCTCTAGGCCAAATTTCATCCAGATCCGTTCAGTAGTTTTTGCGTGAAAGAGTAACAAACATCCATACATCCATTCTTACAAACTTTCGCGTTTATAATATTAGTAAGGATCTATCTAAAGAATGTAAAATCCGTTCCGATCTGATGCGATGCGAGTTGTTTGGTGGAAATATTGCTGCAGTTGGTAAGCATAACAAATCAACCGACTTGGGTGTATAGTTTGTAAAAAAATGCTTATGCAGACAAGATGTTATGCTGTAAAATAAAAGTGTTTTCTCAATGGTATTTTCTTACGATTTTTGAACAGGACAAACATCTTGTCTGGTCAACCAGTAGTTATGATATAAGCCACTATATTTACCTTATAATTCTTTCTGTCTTTTATTTGAACAGGCCCTGTAACAAAAGAATCATGAATCAAATCACAATATCAACGATACACGTGTCTCAAATAATATACAATATTGAGAAAAGGACCTATTTAAATATTAAATGGGAAAAGCTTTCGGCAGGTTTGTGAAGCGGAACAAAAACGTAGCAGAAATGTTTTTTCATCTACTACTTGGGTGGCAAACAAGCATACGGCCCGATGATGTTAAGCAGTTACCGTAGCTTATTGACGCTTGTAATACCAGAGGTATCACTTGCGAGTTGCCGACCCGTATTTTTACACCATGCCTTTAAGATGGAGTAACCCCGGGATAGGAATACGTTTCTTTCAAAACGCATCCCTAAATGAGCGCTGAAGACCTGTACTTACTCACACACAGGAACACCGCTGTGTGTAGTTATTTGGCTGTGGTCTTTTGTAAGGTGGAGGTCCTTCCCCAGACGGGCTTGCTCGCTAGTATGGTGCCCTACCTCTCTAAAGAACCTGCTCGTCCGGCAACCGTATTGTACATTTTATATTTTTGTGTTGTTATTGTAACATTTATTATATATTGTTGTATTTGTAATACGTCTCAGTAGTATGAAAAAATGTTTCACGTAAAAATCCAATCCACAACACGCCGTGATTGATGACAAGGCGACCGAACCGACTTCCAACGTGCATTAAATAAATTACATTTAATAAAATACTATTCAAAAAATTGTGAAGCTATTTATTTTACGATTAATATTTAAGCATGAGTAATCGCAACAAAATACTAGTGTACTTGAAAGAGTAATGCTATTATTCTTGACGTCAGTTCCACGACAGTATCTGTTTAGGGTGTAGTCAGATTTACGCGATACTCAATGCTTATCACGTGAACAAATTAATTGAATCGATGTGAAAGTTCCAATAAGACTTTACCATGATGGTATCGCACTTTTTTGTTTAAAATATTAGTAATTTTTGATGATAGACAATTTTCAGCAATGAATCTGTTAAACGAATACCTGCCAGAAATGTAAAACAATAAAGTACCTTGGGTACTCCATAACAAATAATTCCATCTCTTTTCTTGTTATTCTAACTGTATAATAAAATTAATTGCTTGGTGCAAGTAATACCTACTTGGTAGGTAACCAGTGAAATATTGTAATTTTACTAATCGTGCATTTGAATTATAACTACAAAGTTATTCACACAGAACCAAATGACAGCACACTAGAAAATAGCTAACAGAACCTTTACGCTTGTAAAATAACCATTCTTCTTCTTATCGTTTGGTTAGTGGCCAACCTGCTGACAGAGTTTTTAAGATCGCCTATATTTAGGCCTCTGTCGTGATCTAAGGACTGTTAATAGTCGGGACCGACTTTTAACGTGCCCTCCGAAGCACGGAGACGCTCAGATGAAATACCACTATGCGGTCACCTATCGGATTACCGCGCTCTTGGTAGATCCGCTGATCGTTTACCGAACAGTGAGTGCACCTGGATATGAACACCTCAAAAAAATAACCATTAAAAACCAAAACTAAAAATAACCATTGAAAACACATAACTTTAAAATAAAATATATTATTTCCTATCATAAGAAATTGACCAAGATTGCGCAAACTTATTCACAAACGACGGAAGTTTGATCGCGGCTAACTTTAATCGCTTTATCGCGTTAGTCAGATCTGACCCTTATACATTTCGTAGGCTGTCAAAAAGTCGGAACCCAACTCCACTCAGGTTTCAGTCCTCCTACTAACCTTCGTAAATAAAGACAAGACTTTTCCTCGTTTGATCGACATGACAAAGAGTCTCGTCCCACTTTAATTAAATATTTTATTTGTTCGTGACTTATTCGCAAATTGAGGACCGATCTCAACTTTTGAGTGTCACGAACATTGATTGAGTTTGTTTCATAATTGCTATGACGAAATAAAAGTACTAAATGGACTTTAGGCGGAAATATTAAAAGACAAAAGGCATTTTTTTTGAGGGGTAGATCAATGAACTTCCCTTTTTATTTCTCTCAATGATGACACTTCAGGATTCCTTAACAGATCTGTCTAGCCGTTTAGTCCTGAAAAAGTCACAAACTAACAGAATAATTGTCAAGTTGTGGAAGCTTGTTATTGGCGTTTTTTGATATATTTTCTACTAGCTGTTGCCCGCGGCTCCGCCCGCGTGCATATCGGCTATCGCTGCAAAAAGTAGCCTATGTGTTATTCGAGACCATAATCTATCTCTGTGGTAATTTCACCCAGATCCGTTCAGTAGTTTTTACGTGAAAGAGTAACAAACATCCATCCATCCATAATAATATTACTTACAAACTTTCGCGTTTATAATATAAGTAGGATCGGATGGATTATAGTAGTTTCATGACACTGCTATAAGTAGGTACGTAGGTAGGTTTTATTCTGCAGCGCCGATTTTCTGATCAGACTCTAGGACCTTAGACGTTACCTACAGCTAACTAACTACTACTACTAGGCTACAGTAACATGACTAGGCTCCTTAGTTAACTGATCCCGCTCTAAATTGGTCCCGCGGGATGAGTTGACTAAATCATTATTCATGAAACGGGATCAGTTGACCAATTCGAAATATACATTAGGTCAACTGAACCCGCGGGATCAGTACGAGCAGGATCAGTTGACTAAAGAGCCCTTGACAATCATCAGGCGCGCCATATTCTTCTTTTCCATCGTAGTAGAATAACAAAAACCAATAAAATGCTATCTCTATTGAGAGTCTCTCTATTGAAAAACTCTATATTCAATTTGGTCTAAAAACCTTGGCTCACAACCGTGACTTACTAAGCTGAGTATTGAGAACTATCCCGGTTTTGTTTGTGCTGGCCCGGTGGATTAAGATAGCCTAGACTCAAGTCTATATTACATTCGTATAGCTAAGTAAGTAAGAAGTTCCATTAAGTGGATGATTTTTATCTGATCGTCACGAACTTTGGTCATTCTTTTGAATGTAAAATAGTAGGGAAATGTTTTTGTTTGATTTTAACAGACGAAAAAATAGAAGGAGGTTTTCAAGTTGACCCGTAAATTTTGTTGTTTTATTTTTTCTATGCATAACTTTTTTTAAATCTTATTTAATAAAAAGTGCCTTCCTACTTGTAAAGTGAGGGCACTATATAAGTAAGTGACGATCTTCGCAAGGTGGCTGGGAGTAGGTAGATGCGAAAAACCGAGGATCGTGCTAGGTGACGTGCACTTAGAGCAGCCGATGTCGATGATGATGATGAGTGAGCCTATGGAAGGATCACTTACAAAAAAGTACAACCAAGGAAGCGGTGGTACCCGAGTGGGGAAGTAACCGGCTTGAGGTGATGAGCATGAGGTGCGAGTTCGATCCCAAATGGCAGTACCAATGTGAGTTCACTTTGTGGAATTTATACATAGGTACTGGTAGAAGAAACATTATTTTTTTATACTACTTATTTTACAGTAACATAGTCACTTTTCAAAAGCTAATAAGTTATACAAATGTATAATTATGTGTATTATGAGACCTATGTCCAGCAGTGGACTGCGATAGGCTGATTGATAATGACGTAATATTTTGCTAAATAATTGTTGGCTCACCCAAAATAATAATAAAAAGAATACATGAGATTGTATGACGTAAATTGCACGATGTCTAAAAATACCTACAGTATCAAATAGAACCCGTTCCCGAGCATGACGCATAGACCACCCATTGTCCGTCTCGCCAAATTAGAAGGCATAAATTTACCGTACGGAATTTTTCTTAGAACTTATCTTTCAAATTCATTATAACTTTACATATTAAGAAAGCCTATGAACTAAATTTATTATTTAATCACGTACCTAAATAAGATTAGAAAAAATATTTGCTTTAGTAAAAAGTTTCTAACTTGGTATTATTTTGAGGCTGAAAAAATGTTATCCCTTCTTTATAATTTATTTATGTAGTAAGGGGATGACAACAACACTTTAAATGTTGTGTTTTAAGATTTTAGTAATCACAACTTATCATGATAATTTTTGTTTGAATAATTTTGGTGCGTCGTCGCCGTCGTATTTGTTGCTTTACTTTTTACTCTCTCACTAATTGTAACATAATAATAAAAAAATATTTTCTGTTCTCTTTTAAAAAAAACCTCGCAATAGGGAACAATTCCTATGCCGCGGGGGATTTTACAAACATACAATTAACGGACACAAAACGAAAACACGTTATCTAATACTCAAACTTAAAAAATATTTATTCATTTAGGTTACAAAGTAACACTTAAGAAGGTTATAAATTATGAATAAGCCAGAAAGATGATGTCAGCAATTTTTTTCCTACGGCTAGTTCACTGACGTGGGGCCTTGAGAAGAACTAGCAAGAAACTCAGGCCACTCTTTTTAATCGCCAGATATTTATAATCTTTTGTAAAATACAAGTATGGTAGCATGTAAGCTGATGCAGTCAAAACACGATACTTACTTTATTGATAAAAAAGCTAATCGTACTTAGTACGTTTCTTTCAAAACGCATTTCTAAAATGAGCGCTGAAGACATGTACTCTCACACAGGAACACAACTACACCGCTGTGTTTAGTTATTTGGCTGTGGTCTTCTGTAAGTTGGAGGTCGGGCTTGCTCGGTAGAATGGTGCCTTCCCTCTCAAAAACTTGATACTATTACTACCATCCGATGCAGCAATGAGTAGCCTATAGACGGTTGCAACAGCTAGCAACTATAAATTAAACTACTGAAATACTGATGCAAATAATATTATTATGTAGCTAAGCTCCTTGGCAGTGAGCCAGTGAAAATTTCACAAACCATTGTGCTCTGGGAGTTCCTAATTCGCCATGGTCGCTTTTATGTGGTGACAAGTTCGCTAACGTCTTACTCAAGGATTGCTACAGGAAATTACCTATATCCAGCACATTGACAGCTTGTTAAAGACCACATAACTAAATGTATAATGGTCTGACCTATATTTTTGTGACGTAGCGCTTAAAATATATTTCGTGTACAGTTATTTTCGCCTATGTGACAATGTTGATTTGTTTAAAGTTGTCTTGAAAACAAGCATACGGTCCGAATAATGGAAAGCATGGTCGCAGTATGCATTTGCTTTGCACGAGGTTGTGGATTCAATTCCCACACAGGACAAAACTTTTTGTGAGCCACAAAGAGTTGTTCTGAGTCTGGGTGTAATTTATGTCTGTTAATTGTATGTTTGTAAAGACCTCCGCCACACAGAGCTTGTATTCTAGTGTGGGAGTTGTATAAAAAATTGGCCTGTTACCTGTTGAAAGAGGTAGGCAACATATTAGTGAGCAAGAACGACTGGGAAAGGGTCTCCATCTTACAGAAGACCTTGCAGAAGTGTAGCTGAGTTCCTGTGCTGGAGACCTATTACTAATAGGTCTCCAGCACAGTGCTCATTTAGGGATGTGAACCGTTTTCCTGTCCAAACATAAGTCATTTTTTTAGGTTGGCAGCACACAAGTGATTCCTGTGGTATTGTAAGCGTTCATATGCTATGGTAAATGCTCACCATCAGGTGTTGTCAGCTTGTTTGCCACCTGAGTAATAGGTAAATATATTTTTAAGTAGGTATTAAAAAGCGAAATAGTATCTTCAAAATTGATTTTAAATAGCCGTCTCGTTGTTTACCTTACCCAGCACAACCCAAATAGTAATAGATAATTAAGGGATATTAATCCCTAATTTTGTTAATAAGATTCTGAATATTACGTTCCTAATTAGCCATTTAATCTCCAAAAAATGTTTGAAATCATTTCGATTAAAATACTTTGGTAGAGAGGCAAAATTGGGTAGGTACATTAGAAAATATGTATGTCAACGATTATACCGAGATGGCGGATAAGATGGACTCAATTAATAAATACTGGTCCTTAAAGGCTCTATATAAAGGAAGGTAGAAGGAGAGTATGTAGGGTTCTATCTTTATGGGCTTATATTAATAAAAAAATATGTAAATGTTTTTATTTATTTATTTATTTATTAAAACTTCATATACATAAAGTACATAGGCGGACTTAATGCCGAAGGCATTCTCTACCAGTCTACCTGTAAGGGTGATGCAGAGAAATACAAAGTAGGTGCAATTGAAGTAAGAAAAAAATAATTAAGAGATTTTAAAAAAAAAATCTAAGTTCTTATAACACAAAAGATACATAAATAATTATACTAAAATATACTAAATAATAATAAATCCTACCTAAATAAACATACATCCAATAAATACCTAAATATATATTTATATATAGACTATAATATATAAGTTATATCAATTATTGAGACGATTCTGCCAATTTATTTAGATAAAGTTGCCGCACCTTCAATGTTTTATATAATAAATGTTTTATATAATGCCTTAAAATATAAAGGTTAATGCTTACACAATACATCCAATTTAATAAAATTTAAGGAAGGTTAGGCACCATACTAGTGAGCAAGCTTGACTGAGGAAGGACCTCAACATTATGGATGACTACAGCGAAATGACTACACAGAGTGGTGTAGTTGTGTTGCTGTGTACGTGTACAGTTGGTACAAGTTTCTAAAACAACCAGCCTGATATGGACGCTTGCAATACCAGGGGTATCACTTGCGTGATGCCGACCCATTTTTAACCGACTTCAAAAAGAGGAGGTTATCAATTCGTGAGTATTATTATTATATATTTTTTTAAATGTTTGTTACCGCAGAACTCCCTCATTTATGGACCGATTTGAAAAACTCATTTTTTTGTCTGAGAGGACATGCTTTCAGTTGGGTCCCATTTTCATCAAAAGAAAGTTCTGATGATGGGATCCATGAGGAATTGAGGGAACTTCTCAAAAATTATAGGCACACATATAGCAATTTCAATATTTTTAACAACACATCAAACATTTGCATTCAGAAAGTATAATATGATGAAGTAAAACTGATGAAGAAGAACACAGATGGCCACCTGAACTTCTCAATATTAAGTATTTTACGGATGGCGATTAAATAAGTTTCCATTATGGTTGCTAAGGTAGCTAGGCAACGGAACTTCATAATTAAACAATGTAATCTAGCCGTTTTTAAGGTTTTTGATATTCTGCAACTTGCCGTACTGAAGTCGGTTTTTTTTTGTTAAAATTATTAAATATAATATCCCTGGTATAAAAAAACGTTTCATTCAAAACACTTCCCTAAATGAGCGCTGGAGACCTGTACTGACACACAGCAACACAACTACACTGGAGGCATAAGGTGGAGGCCTTTCCCAAGTCGGGCTTGCTCGCTAGTATGGTGCTACTATGTTCTAACTTATTCAGTACAATTAATAAACACCCGAGTGTATTATGACGTCACTATACCTATTGATTTCCATCCAACTGTAAAATACAAATAAATAAACAACAAATTTACTCAACAGTATTACCACCCACACGTCCTTTGTTATGGACATTGTTACACAATACCAACGGAACCATCGTACATACGATGTGTTGAACCAGCAAATATTTATTCCACTTTCAGTACACATCCCCACAATATTATACAAAAGATTATTTTTTTTTAACAACTCCCGCACTAGAAAACAAGCTCTGTGTCGCGGGGGGCTTACAAACATACAATTAACGGACACAAATTACCTACACACAGACTCAGACAACTCTTAGTGGGTCACACAAAGTTTTGTCGTGTGTGGGAATCGAACCCACAACCTCGTGCACAGCCGGCGCATACTGCGGCCATTGGACCACGAAGGCAGTCAGATTGTAACTACAGTGGGCTGTTTTTTTTATACTAATTGGGTGGCAAACAAGCATACGGCCCGCCTGATGTTAAGCAGTAACCTTATTATGGACGCTTGCATTACCAGAGGTATCACTAGCGTGATGCCAACCCATTTTTTTACACCAGGGCTTTAAGATTAATATATATGAATGAAACGTATTCCTATCCCTGGGATAGGAATACGTTTCATTCAAAACGCATCATTAAATGAGCGCTGGAGATCTGTACTCACACACAGGAACACAACTACAGCGCTGTGTGTCGTTATTTGGCTGTGGTCTTCTGTAAGGAGGTCCTTCTCCAGTCGGGGTTGCTCGCTAGTATGGTGCCTTACCTCTCTTAAAAGGTTGTACGAAAAACGAGATTTTAATGGACCATTACGGCTGAATAACGACCTATTAATTTGACAATAGTCTAACAGAAATGTGAGACCATAATAGGACAAGCTACCGTGACCGGCAGGGATATTCCGTAAGAGCGAAAACCGAGCGACCGCGAAAACGGAGCAAAATCTGGCTGTCAGATTGAAGATCGGTATTCCGTAAGAGCGAAATCCGAGCCTTTTTGACGTTAAGCAATCGTGTGTGCCGTCACCGAGTAATCACAACTGTCAGTTTGCGATCGCTGTTTCTTAGAGTATCAGCCGGCCGGATCCCTGGCGCTACCTAAAATAAATAGTAGTGAACACATATGTAGTATGTAACAGGACAAATATCCTTTAAACAACAGGGTTTTCGAAACAACTAGCGCATTAATAAGAGGTAGGGCACCACACTAGCGAGCCCGACTGGAGAAGGACCGCAGCCAAAGAACTACACACCGCGGTGTAGTTGTGTTCCTTTGTGTAATTTCAAGTCTCCATCGCTCATTTAGAGATACGTTTTGAAAGAAACCTTTTCCTGTCCCAAGGATACCCCATCTTGAAGCTCTGGTAAAAAAAAGGGTCGGCAACACGCAAGTGATATCTCTGGTACTGCAAGCGTCCATAGGCTACGCATCAAGTATGCCGTATGCTTGTTTGCCATCCAAGTAGTGTATAAAACATATATGTATATCATAGTCTAAAAAAAACCTGTGTTTTTTTTTTGGCGTACAAGCGCGAACCAGGTTCTTATAAGGGCGCTTGGATACTATATTCTATCTCTGTGCAAAAATCATGTAGATCCGTTTAACAGTTTTGGCGTGATTGTGTAACATCCATCCATCCATTTATCAAAACTTTCTCATTTAATATTAGTATAGAAGTATAGATAACTAGTTTGTTAGCCTTTAATAGGATCAAGCAATAAGATTATCTACTATTGTTTGATGATATCGAGAAAGACAATTATTTCATCGTCTAGACTGGTAATGGACATAATTAATATTGTTAATACTACATAATCATCTACTTTCGGAGTTAGAACTAGCTTACGAACGTGGTTTTGCCCGCGCGTACAATCCCTCGGGAACAGAGATTTTTGCGATCTTCTTCTTCTTCTTATCGTTTGGTTAGTGGTCAACCTGGTGAAAGAGTTATTTAGATCGCCCATATTTAGGCCTCTGTCGTGATCTAACGACTGTTAACAGTCGGGGCCGACTTTTAACGTGCCCTCCGAAGCACGGAGACGCGATTTTTTCCAGAATATAATTTATTTATATTTCAGTTGTTCACTACACTCATAGTTACCACGTGCAGTGAACTATTATAATCAAAATATATTAACTGGTAATAAATCTATCGCTATGGCCAAAAATCCAGATTCGTTCAGTAGTTTTTGCGTGAAATAGTAACAAACATACATCCATACATTCTTACAAACTTTCGCGTTTATGATATTAGTAGAATGAACAATTTACTGTATATAATATTTATTATTGCCGCCAAACTTTTCCTAAACAGACCAGCGGACCAGAATTTCAACAGACTACTTATTACGGTTTATCAGACGAACAACGAAGGCTTAGTAATAGGGTTCTGTTGGCTCCTTTTGGCTACGGAACCCTTAAAAAAAACAAAGTGTGATGAAAATATTTTACCAGTAGCTGTTGCCCGCGGCTCTGCCCATATGCCCATGCTCATGTCGTTTTTCGCGATAAAAAATACCCAATGCCTGTCCCCATGATACCGTCAATTTGGCAAGATGGACGGTAGCATGCCGTTTAGTCGTGGAACTTGGAGGCAAATCCAGTATCTTATATAACCTCTAGCCGTTGAACTGAAGTTGAAAAATAAATTGTCTATATCTCTTAGATAACACGTCAACTAACAATTATGTAAATGACCTACAAAATGTCCTTTTAATGATATAAAACGAGGATTTTATATGGACACTTTAATCGTATATAAAAAGCTGCAGTATATAATATGCAAGCCTGACTGGGGAAGGCCCACCACCTTACAGAAGACCACAACCAAATAACTACACATCGCGGTGTAGTTGTGTTTCTGTGTGTGTGTCTATAGGTTTCCAGAGCTCATTTAGGGATGCGTTTTGAAAGAAATTTAAAAAAAAAAACATGCGGTACAGTCCCAAAAGAGTGCCCCGCATGTTTTTTTTTTATATTTTGTTTTTTCTTTAGCTTACTAAAAACACAGTTTTCTTGGCTCATGCTTGGCTCATGGCTATAGACTACACTGTCAGTTGGCTGACTAGGATATCCTTATCATAAATCTAGCCGTAGAAAAATTAGCTGACATCCTATTTCTGGACTAAATATTTTTCCTTCATTATTTTGCGTGCGAATGGAGGAATCCTAGAATGAAGTATGACCTACACTTGAAAAGACCCATGTTCAACAGTGGACGGGGAATGAATTGGTTTCATTATCATCATTTAAATATTGATGATGAAACAAATCGTCGGTCAAATCACGACGGGGCGTATCTAAAAAAAACGGCAATTTTGAGTTATTTGTGCCATCGTAATGCATAGGGCATTTTCTACCATGTCACGAAATGACGTCACTAAAATCCTAACGAAACCAGACTTATGAACAATTACGAAGAGCCTTAACTACTTTCCTTCCAATCTTTAAAATCACGAAAAGGAATGAATCTTTTCTTAAAAAAGTTAAGTAGAATTAGAAGGAAGTTATGATCGTGAAAAACGACCGTTTTTTAAAAATAACTACTGAACAATTAGCAAATTTCAGATTAATATGATTCTTTTTTTCTTAAATAAGACACCTCTCGCCCTATAGAACAAGCTCTGTGTCGCGGGGGACTAACATACAATTAACGAACGCAAATTACAACCAGACTCAGAACAATTCTTTGTGGGTCACACAAAATAAAATATAAATAAATAAGTAACACAAAGTTTTGTCCTGTGTGGGAATCGAACCTACAACTTCGTACACAGCAGGCGCATACTGCGACCACTGGACCACTAAAGCAGTCAAATTCGTGACCGACTAAATTTGAGTTTGAGTTAATCTCTATTACGGACATTGTAAACTGCCGCAAAAAAAATCAATTACTTTAACCTATAGGTAGTTTGGTGACGAGTATTGTGTTAAAATTGTCTATGCCGTTAGATCGTATCACAGTTTGATAGATAGTAGTTTTTATTGATAAATCTAAATCCGTTCGCGAGGATTTATTGTTCAATATCACAATATAAATGTGTCCAAACACTGGAGCACACGAAGTGATATATTAGGGAATCAAGTGGAGAGAGCATTTTTGGTTTTGGGTGTTGTTAGATTTAAGAAAAAATATGTAATATATATCTATACTAATACTAGTGGACCTGGCAGACGTCGTCCTGCCTGAAAAAGCTGAAAAACCGTCCAATTGTAAATCTAAACCATCCAGGGCCCTAACCGAACACACACACAAAATTCATCAAAATCGGTCCAGCCGTCTAGGAGGAGTTCAGTGACATACACACGCACGCAAGAAATATATATATAAAGTTTTTTTGTTTTTTTTTGGTTGAACGCGCAAATCTCAGAAAGTACTGATTCAATTAGAAAAAATATTTTTTTGTTGAATAGTACATTTATCCATCCAATATACGCATAGAGATATAAGAATATCAGGCTATAATCAAAAGGAGCGGAGCAGTAGTGAGATATGTTGCAAAATCGGGGAAAATATTCCAAATTACCACGCGGACGAAGTTGCGGGCGACCCCTATATCTACGTACATATATAAATTACACCAAAACAAGAACAAATATGGGTGGAAATCAAACCCAGTATATCCTAAAGAAAGATTTGACACACTGAGATCAGTATCCTGCAATCTTGTGCAAACTTTCTATCATTTTGCTTCAACTTATCATAATATGTTTTTTTTAAGACAACTCCCGTACTAGAGAACAAGCTCTGTGTTGCGGGGGGGTTTTTACAAGCACACAATATACGGACACAAATTGCACTCAGACTCAAAACAACTCTTTGTGGTTCACACAAAGTTTTGTCCTCCGTGTGATTTGAACCCACAACCTCGTGCACAGCAGGCGCATACAGCCACTGGACCACCAAGGCAGTCAATTATTAACAACAATGATATTACAGTAAGAAAGACGAATAAAAACATGTTTTACATAAATCGTCACATATTTCAATTATAACAATATTCTCTCAAATATTCCCCACAGTTAAATCGTCTAGATATTATGTCTATGATTTATAAAGCAATAACAAAAAGTAAATGGGTACACAAACTGTCCTCGCCACCAAGTACCTACTCAGTACATTTGTCTGCGATATCACCCGCCAAAGAAGCCCTTACTCCAGTCGACACGATAACGACACGATCTATTCTATATTGTCAATTAATCCTATCAAAACTTTAGCTAAATTGACATTTACTTTATTTAAGCAGACATACTACTACTAATAATATACATTTATTATGCGTTACGTATATATAAAATGTTGTACACAACACCAACCAAACATATTAAAAGTAATAAAGCCCTCTCTTTTAAGATTGTTTGGTAAGGCACTATACTAGCGAGCAAGCCCGACTGGGAAAGGATCTCCACCTTACAGAAGACCACAGTCAAATTACACACAGCGGTGTTTCTTTATTTCAATCTTATTCCAGGGATACTCCGTCTTAAAGCCCTGGTGTAAAAAAAGGGATCGGCAACACGCAAGTGATACCTCCTGTATTGCAAGCGTCCATAAGCTTCGATAACTGCTTAACATCACGCGGGCTATATGCTTGTTTGCCTCCCAAGTAGTAAATAAAAGCCGCATTTTTGAATATAGAGTACTGTCCTACCACCTTTACGCCCACTCCTCTACCGCTGTTATATTAACGCCCATACCGTTATCGCACCGTACAGTGTAAAAACGATATTAAGGTTGACAAAATGTTACATATACAGATTGAGACCATAAATTATCTGCTAGCGAGAGCACAAAGTACGTGTGACGCAATTCATGACAGATATAACTGTTTTTAAAAATAGTTTATGTATTTTCACTTAGTGTATATACAATTGTGATGACGTTATGCTTTTATATCTACAAAAAATACGATGCCTTATTACCATACTGATAGATACTAAATTGTGATTATGTAATTCGATACTTTGTTTTTTTTTAATTACTTAAATTTCTTTTTTGATATGTTGGTGGCCCTGCAGTTACCATAGCTCATGAGCGCTTACAATACCAGAGGTATCACTTGCTTGTTGCAAACCCATTTTCTTACACAAGGGCTTGAAGATGGAATATCCCTTGGATAGGAAACCGTTTCTTTCAAAACGCATCCCTAAATGAGCGCTGAAGTACTCACACACAGGAACACAACTACACTGCTGTGTGTAGTTATTTGGCTGTGGTCTTCTGTAAGGTTCTTCACCATTATTTGCCAGTATAGTGCTCTACCTCTCTTATACTTTTCCTAGATTCAAAATAAATATTCCAACCAAAATTGCTGTAATCAGATTAATTTCAGTATAAAGCCCGGAATTCCAAACACTACTTGAATCGTGTCAACCATCCAATTATTTTCATACAAACTTTCCACATTAACACCTTTTATGGTCCCTATCAATGGGATAATCACCTTGTGACTACGTAAGAACCGAAATGCTCGTACATATATCGTGCCTATTATCATTGGAATGGTTTTTACAAACTGTCGTAAGAGAGGGTTATTGATGGGGTACTGGTTCATTTTGTCAGTATTTGCACCCTCTTATGTTTGTGTAATAGTAAAAATAGCTTTTAAGAGAGGTAGGGCACCATTCTATCGAGCAAGCCCGACTAGGGAAGGACCTCTACCTTACAAAAGACCACAGCCAAATAACTCGTTTTTTTTCTTTTCGTACCTACTTAGGTATATATTTTACTCTTTTTATAATCACCAAAAATAAAACGACGAATGAATAAACTTCCATTCCCAATGTACAAGATACCACTTTACCTTTCTTTACTTTCATTTAATAATCTTTCCACAAAACTTGAAACTGAATGCTATGATTACATAACCAGAATAAGGGCTGGAGACCCTTTCGAGAGCTCTCCGGGGACCCTCGGCCCTTACCGGCCATTCACAATAAATAATGCCACATTGTGCAATGGGATGGGACTGAAAGATTCGAGGATCTCTAGTGGATTGGACCTTCTTTTATCAGAATTAAAATTGATGTAAGTTTTATTAATTTCACTAAATCCTACTAATTTATAAACGCGAAAGTTTGTAAGTATGGATGGATGGAAGGATAGATGGATGGATGTTTGTTACTCTTTCACGTAAAAACTACTGAACGGATCTGGATGAAATTTGGCACAGTCATAGATTATGGTCTCGAATAACACATAGGCTTTTTACAGCGATAACCGACATCCACAAGGGCGGAGCCGCGGGCAGTTATACATATTTTCAGTACCTACCGAGTATTTGATTGAACTGTTTTACTGCATGTGTACATGTCGATAACTTTACCTACCGCTCCCTTATTCGCTGCTAATGACCCGAGGATCGAACCTGGGACCTTAGGATGACATGTGGCAGTTGGACATACTACTTATAGAATACAATAGGGCCTACCATTCTCACTGCTTCTTACTACCATGACAATAAGAGAGGTAGGACACCTATATATATATCCTGACCGTATTCGGCCACAGCGACTGGCTACTAACTATTGAGAGCCTCGTTGATGTGCTTTCATATGACTGACGTAACCGATCTTTGCAACGCATGTACGACCACATACGCTACAGGTCAGTACCCCTCCGACATAGTTATAGTGTATGGCCTCGGGTATTCGGGCCTTGAGCTCGTCTCGTTTAACATCGAGCTCTACTATTCGTTTTGTCTCAAACTCGGCCACCTTGGTGTTTATGGTGTGCCTCCACCGTGGTCGGTCTGCCGCCATTGCCTCCCATTGTGACGGTTCTAAGTCACATTTTTTCATGTGTCGCTTAAGCACGTCTTTGTACCGCAGGAATTGGCCACCGTGTTTCCGTTTGCCACCCTGCAGCTCAGAGTAAAAGATGCGCTTAGCCATTCTGTCATCAGACATTCGGGAGACATGGCCACACCACTGAAGCTGCCGTTTTATTAGATAAGACTCGATTCCACCTATATTTGCCCGCCGTAGAACTTCCGTGTTCCGAACACGGTCCGACCAATGTATATTCATAATGTCGCGAAGGCATTTGAGGTGAAATCTATCTAATGTGCGGATATGCTTGCGGTAAAGGCACCACGTTTCAGATCCATACAAGAGGTTCGGTATAACGATCGCCTTGTATACATCTACTTTTGTAGAGAGCTTTACGTCGTGTGAACGGAACACCCTGATACGAAGTCTACCAAAGGCTGCAGCAGCTGCTCCGATTCTGCTGTTTACTTCATTATCAAGGAGGCACCTCGATGTTACGGTGCTCCCCAGATACCTGAATCTATCTACCTGCTTAAGTGAGACGTCAGCGAGTTTAATGTCAGCTGGGGCACTATTCAACGTTTGGGCCATCACTTCGGTCTTTCTTACGTTGATTTTTAAGCCAAATCTGCGACATGACTCATCAAGTCTCGACATAAGTGTTTGTAGACTCTCTGAGGATTCCGCTACAAAACATAAATCATCCGCATACATCATCTCCGTAATAGTCACGTGAGACACCTTGGTGCGAGCTTTAAGTCTCGATAGGTTGAAGACTCCACCACCATCGGTACGGAAACGAACACGAATGCCATCAGACAGACCTTGCAAGGCTTCCCTTACTACAACTGGAAAGTACAAGGCGAACAGAGTTGGCGCGAGCACGCAGCCTTGTTTTACGCCGCAGCTCACTGTAAAGAACTCAGAGTCTTCACCTTGTACATTGACACAACATCGCATGTCATCATGCAGGAGTCGGATCATTCTAACGAACTTGTCCGTGCATCCCAGTTTCGCCAGCACCACCCATAAAGCTTCTCGAGGCACGCTGTCGAAGGCTTTCTCAAGGTCAACAAAACATGCATACAGTGGTTGCCTTTGCTCTCGACTCTTCTCTTGAAGCTGACGAATAGAGAAGATAGCCTCACACGTGCTTCGATTTGGCCGGAAGCCAAATTGGGTTTCCGGCAGTATGTCTTCAGATAAGGGTAGCAGGCGGTTTAGTAATATTCGAGCAAAGACTTTCCCCGGAGAAGTCAGTAAGGAGATGCCTCTGTAGGAATTGCAATCAGATCTGTCGCCCTTGTTCTTGTACAAAGAACAGATACGTGATACTCGAAAATCATTAGGTACCCGCTCCTGATCCCACATTTGATCATATAGATAGCTCTATGCAATTCTTCACCTCCATACTTGATCAGTTCTCCTGGTAAGTTATTAACGCCGGGGGGGGGGGGGGGTAGGACACCACACTAGCGAGCAAGCCCGACTGAGGAAGGATCTCCACCTTACAGAAGACCACAGCCAAATAACTACACACAGCGGTGTAGTTGTGTTCCTGTGTGTGAGTACAGGGCTCCACCGCTCATTTAGGGATGCGTTTTAAAAGAAACGTATTCCTATCAAAGGGATTCTCCCACCTTAAAGCCCTGATATAAAAAAAAAGCTTAGCAACACGCAAGTGATACCTTTGGTATTGCAAGCGTCTATAGGCTATGGTAACTACTTAACATCAGACAGACCGTATGCTTGTTTGCCACCCAAGTAGTATAAAATAATAATAACCCTCCAATACATTTCCTACACATAAACAATGATATTTTGTCTGACTAAATAAGACTAAGCTACCCTTTTAGCCTTTTGTTATTCATAAGTAATGAAAACAAAGATGGCATCCCTTTTTTATAAAACAACAACGTAAATCAACAGTCCAATATTGTGACTTTTCATATTATTTGATGGATTTTGATAAAAAATAAAGAACTGGATCATAATACTAGAGTGAATATTCATGTTCTGTTAATGGATTATTATGAGAGCTAGCTATCGTGATGTATGGATGCTAACAACGCCAGGATATCATCACTTGCGATTTATAGAGAAAAATATTTGTTAATTTCATTTTAATATCAACCACGAGGACCACAGCCAAATAACTACAGACAGCGATGTAGTTGTGTTCCTGTGTGTGAATACAGGTCCCCAATTTTGCTAATTGACGGTTGGCTCAATTAAATCTGAATTGAATATGAGTATGTAAAAATGTAATACCAAAAATGCTACTGAGATTCAATTGAGCTAACCGTAAATTAGCATTGGGGTCCTGTACATTAGTACACTGTGCGTGCACAGTTTGTATACAGTGCCTTGAACGTGAGTACAGGACCCCTGTGTGTGAACACAGGAAAACAACTACATCGCTGTCTGTAGTTCTTTGGCTCCGGTCTTCGTGGTAGTTATTTTAATTAAATTATAAAACATTCTTCCATTCTCTCCAGCGCATATTTAGAAATGCATTTTGTATGCAACGTTTTCAATCCCATGGATACTCCATCTTAAAAAAATGGCGCAGTTGTTAAAAAATGGGTTGGCAACACACAAGTGATACCGCTGGTATTGCAAACGTCCATAGGTTACGGTAACTGCTTACCACCAAGTTGGCCGTGTGCTTGTTTGCCACCCAGTAGTCATAAGAAAACAAGAATACGGCCCAGTGGGTCCCTCGTGACACAGCTGGTCCCTTACGGCTCTAAATAAAGAGAGGTGGGAGAAGATTGAGAACTTGTTACTTTCCCTAATATGTGGTTAACATTAATGAGCTGATATTTTGTAATATAATATTATCTATAAATGTTAGTAACTGTGGCTGTTGTTGTCCTAAATCAATAAATGAAAGCATCCCCTGCGCATTGTCACTTTAAAAAAGAATATTTGCTTCTTGTTTGCCACAAAGTAGTACAAAAAGAAAAGATTTTTTAGCGACAAGCCAAGTGCTTCCATCTAAAACTATTTAACTCATCTACCTACATACAAAGATTTAGAAATAACATACAGATAAAAATGGTAGCGTTCGTAAAGAAAATTATTATCACATGTACGAGCACATCAGTGTTGAAATCATACCTAATTGAATTACTTCACCAAGCAAACAACATTAAGTCATAATTTAATATAATAAGGACTAGATTTGTTTGCTTGCAAAACGTCGCTTAGGCTTTTTAAAGTCTAGAATTTTATTTGAATGCGAAGCGTACAATCGTATCGTATCGGAGGCTGTATGTCGAAATTGTGATAATTAATTACAAATGCAGTTCCATTGTCATTACTCTTGATAGTTCTACAAACGCTTTAGTCTTCTTTGACAATGACAATTTTGCCGTGATGTATTTCGCTGACTAAGTAGCATACATTGTAGGTGTACATTTAATATAATAGGTGATCAATGGTATTATAAGAAAGATTATTACTACCTACATGCTGAGCGGCGCATAAGCATACGGCCCACCTGATGTTAAGCAGTTACCGTAGCCTATGGACGCTTGCGATAGCAGAGGTGTCGTTAGCGTGTTGCCAACCGCTGTGTGTAATTGTTTGGCTTTCGTCTTCTGTAAGGTGGAGATCCTTCCCCAGTCGGGCTTGCTCACTAGTATGGTGCCCTACCTCTCTTATATCCTTACTAATATTATAAATGTGAAAGTTTGTAAGAATGGATGGATGGATGGATGGATGTTTGTTACTCTTTCACGTAAAAACTACTTAACGGATCTGGATGAAATTTGGCACACATATAGATTATGGTCTGGAATAACACATAGGCTACTTTTTGCAGCGATAACCGACATCCACGCGGGCGGAGCCGCGGGCAACAGCTAGTATCTTATAAATACGTTTTTTTTCATAATGTAGAACCTATATAGAGTTTGAAATGTGTTTGTCCTTACTATTTGCCGTATGTATTCATATTCCATCTGATTTACTTCTTTGAATTAGAACACGACCCGTTTGCGCAATAGAAGAGTCAGCAACTTCTAGGGATAGTTCTGAAAGAGCTTAATGGCTGTCAGGTATCAGTTGGGACCTATTTTATTTTATTACTACCTAACACAGTAGATGTTACGCCGTGCAATTTATTTTATTGCGACTATTCAAATTTTTATCTCTATAAAAATAAGAATTTGGTTGGGAAAAAATTAGAACTTAAACGGGAATTTGTATTTAATAAAAAAGACAACTCTCGCACTAGAGAACAAGCTCTGTGTTGCGGGGGACTTTACAAACATACAATTAAAGGACACAAATTACACCCAGACTCAGAACAACTCTTTGTGGGTCACACAATGTTTTGTTCTGTGTGGGAATCGAACCCACAAACTCGTGTACAGCAGGCGCATACTGCACCCACTGGACCACCAAGGCAGTCAAGTGCTTCAGTTCCAATTTTTAGAGCACCTACAGTTGGAGTACTTTAGGTATTCCACTTAAAACACCAATATGTTTATTATCTTAATACTCAAAGTAGAACCAGAAAATATATTTAACTTTTTTCCTTACTAGCTGTTGCCCGCGGCTCCGCGTGGATAACGGTTATCGCAATAAAAAGTAGCCACTGTGCTAATCCAGACTATAATCTATTTATGAGCCAAATTTCATCCGAATCCGTTTAGTAGTTTTTACGTGAAAGATTAACCCATCCATACATTCATACAAACTTTTACGTTTATAATATTAGTAGGGAATAGAATTGAGCACCTACAGCAGTTTTCCAGTCTGTCTGGAAGAAAGCTACTAGCGATAAGAACAATCATTGTACTGCTGCTTATCTACCTTTTTTTATACTACGAGTACTTTGGTGGCAAACAAGCATACGGCCCACCTGATGTTAAGTAGTTACCGTAGCCTATAGACGCTTGCAATACCAGAGGTACTCACTTGCGTGTTGCCAACCCTTTGTTTTACACCAGGGCTTTATGATGAGAGTATCCCTGGGATAGGAATTCGTTTCTTGCAAAATGCATCCCTAAATGAGCGCTAGAGACCTGTACTCACACACAGGAACACAACTACACAGCTGTGTAGTTATTTCGCTGTGGTCTTATGTTAGGTGGAGGTCCTTCTCCAGTCGGGCTTGCTCGCTAGTAAGCCCTACCTCTCTTAGATATTTCTTTCTTTTTGTATTATTTACTTAGTGTACAACAAATCATCCGCATCACCCGCGACTTCGTCCGCGTGGTAATTTGAAATATTTTCCCCTATTTTGCAACATATCTCACTACTGCTCCGCTCCTATTGATCATACCGTGATGTTATATAGCCTATAGCCTTCCTGGATAAATGCACTATTCAACAAAAAAAGAATTTATCTAATCGAACCAGTACTTTTTGAGATTAGCGCGTTTAACCAAACAAACTCTTCAGCTTTATAATATTAGTATAGACACACAAAAAATTTGCCAGTATTATCCTAGTAAAGAAAAGATTTACAAAATGCCTATACGTTACATATTCTAAGTAACAAACAGTTTTTATCCTATACCTTATATTTTTACGAAAAAGAAGAATTAGATAAATAACCACACTGAGATAAACACGCAAGATCTGGATAAACGAAAACAAACTGTTGAATACCTCGGAGTTATCTCTCGACGAATTGTGAAACAAACAATTGAATGAATTCGACGAAATATATAACACCATTTACAGAAGAAATTCGTATTTAATAAAAACTAATACTTAAATCTTAGAAAACATCTCAACTATCATTATGTATAAAGAGGTAAAAATTAATTGTTTGTTACGAGTTAATTCAAAAACTACTTGACCGATTTTTAAAATTCTTTCGTCATTAGAAAGCTACATTATCAACGCATAACATTATAATAATAACTTAGACATGGGTTAGCAAAACGCAAGTGATACTTCTGGTATTGCAAGCGTCTTTAGGCGATGGTAACTGCTTAACATCAGGCGGGCCGTATGCTTGTTCGTTACCTGAGTAGTATAAATTAAAAAAAAAATAACAACCCATTATATGTCCCACTGCTGGGCGGGTCTACTCTCCTCTATCATGAGAGAGAGAGGGTTTAGACCTTACTTCGCACACGCTGGCCTAATGGTTGGTGAATCAGACTGTTTTTAACTTAATAAATGTCCCGTGCGTGAATAAAGAAGCAACCAATCATAGAGAAAAATAAAGAATCGTGCTCATCATACAACCATTTGTCCAGGGGAACCGAACCACCTGCCGTCTGCTAAGCCTTCAGTTGTGAGATCAACCTCTTTATACAAGTGGCATAAACGCTAGAAGAATCGAATAGAATAGAAAGAAATGATTTGACATTAGTTTACGATAAATATAATGTTGTTGACTATCTGTCTAGTAAATACAACAGGCTGGTAGAACCAAGAAGACCTAAAGGCAACCAGTCTGTTCTAATCCCGCATAAGGGCGGGCACAAGACCTGACTTATATAATTTTAGGGTTCCGTACCTCGAAAGGAAAAACGGGACCCTTATAGGATCAGTTTGTTGTCCGGCCATCCGTCCGTGAAATTTATATTAAATACTACTTACTTTACTACTACTAGTCTACTGTCCTTTAAAGCTGTAAAAACATCAAACTTCTAAGCCAACGCAATCAAAACGATGGTCCCTATTAACAATGTCGAATATGCATTTTTACCAATAATCACTTTTTTACATAAATGGAATCACAATACAAAGTTCTATGGTATACAATATTTTGATTTTATTAAATAACATTATTTCTGTTAGTTTCTAGGTTAATATTGTTGGTTGTAATAACTCTGTCCGAGCGACAACGTAGGTAGTAACAGAACTGGCATAGTTTGTGGGACGGAGGGAGCGCGGCGGTGCGCGAATCTGCCACTACGCACTTTGTCACCGGGGCAAGCGCTCCCGCGGCTGAAATTGTAAGGAACGGTTTTGTATTCGTGCCTGTAAATAAGTGAAGATACCGTAATGTCAAAACGTTCTAAACGGATTTTAGATCTAATAAGCTTTAATAAACAGGATCCTATTTATCAGCATGAAAAAAATAGCAACAAGTGACTGGCAAGATTATTACATAGCTACAGAACCTGGTAAGTAACCTTTATATTATTAAGTCGTTAAAGTGAGTATGTATTATTATATAGCAATGTCAATTAATTACATTTCTACTTTTTGAAAATATTCGTTTTTTGCATAATGTGGATACATTTTCCCTTTAATAAAGTAGTTTCCGGTAGATACGTCTATTTTCAATGTACTTCAAGCGGACGATTTCGTCGGATATACCTCTTTCGACATTATTACATGTACATCTAGTAGATCATTTTGTTGGATGTACCACTTACAACATTATTATAAGTACGCATGATCAATAATTTTGTTCGATGTGTCACTTTTGACTTTGTTACATGTAACCTAAACGCAAATATTTTATCAGATGTGTCACTTTCGACATTATTAAACGTAACTTCAAGTTAGTCGGTCGGCCGAATGTGTCAAAGTTGACCGTAGTCCCACCTACCCTCTTTAAATAGTTCAATAGTTATCTGATTTATTATAGGTGTCTAACCATAATGGTCTCCTAACAGTATAATTCGTACTACTTACCTTTGCAGATCGTGAGTCTTTACCACTACGTACGTATTCCGATGATGACTTGATTTACCAATCAACAAGATTTGATGGATGATATTATATTCAGGGACAAGGACTTTAAATACTTCTTTACCTGAAGAGAGAACTCGTGAAGGGAAAATTCGTGAGAGGAGAGTCTCCGAAGAGATTGGGGATACAAACAATCACGAAAAGCACATCGATGTCCATTGACAACTTACACCGTCATCAGTTCCTGTTTAAGAAGACGCATGTGGAAATGAATTTTGTGCCACATGCTTGGAAGCGTATGCCATTAAGCCAGATATACGAGTAGGAAAGAAGAGACTTATAAACAAACAGCATTGGAGTGTAGTTTACTCGATCAACAGGCCGATAAAACAGAAGCGTGTAACAAATTCTATTGGTTTTGCCGACTCCACACGTTTAGATAAGTATAATCTATTATAAAAGGAAACTAAATACTTTTAACTTCACACTGTTTGATTTGTTTGTCTGCTCTTCACATACTATACATATATACATAGTCTTTGGCATAATGATCGTATTATTTTTAACAGCTTACATGTATCATCTGGAGCGGTCTACTATGGGGATTTAATCTCATTCGGAGGGAATTGCCGTGCGTTTAAACGTTTCGCCATACATATTATAACAATCAAACTAAGCTCACATAGGTGGTGCTCCTTTTCATAGGTTACAAACCTATACAGATTTATTTTGTGTCCCGCTTTGCTATGGAGGGAAGTGGATTTTTTTCTTTCATACTCTTCCTATTTACTTCTGATCAAATTCGTTGCGGGGCCTAAGACAGAAGGCATAGTTGTCCACAGGACGCACGAGTGTCAAAGCTCGGTGTAACAGTTGGTTACTCCACTGTCAATCTTGGCTCACAGGAGTCACAGCGGTGGGCATGTGGGTAGGATTGTCCCGATTTACACTGTTTGAACTAAAACTGCGACGTGTGAAATGTGGCATGAGAACATTGCTAAAAGAGGTGCTATTAAATTCTAGTCCCTTGTAAGCTTTCATTAAAGTGAATGCCGAAAAAGGGGTGAAGAAATTTCGATTTTGATCGGACAATCGCGCTGGTTAAAGTAGGAAATACTCTGCCTTTGCTTCATATTTGCTTATTGCTAAGGAGTTTGGGGTAACTATAATAATAAATAAATACTAGATATATGGAAAAAGGACATTTCAAAACGAAGAAGTAAGCGGATAATGAATTCCGTTCCAGATGAACCGTACTACTTGCTGCGTTGATCGAAAACAGAAGGAATGCCGTATAATGTAAGGGAATTGGCCTCGGGAGACTTCTACAATTTCGAAGATTTGTCGTGCCTCACCATCTCAACCTATAAACATCCCACTGCTGGGCATCTTCCTGGTCTCCTACATACACTAGGAGGGATATTAGCCTTCTACACCACGCACCCAGATGGGTTTGTGTAGGGTTTTGTTTTGAGTTTTCCCTCTCTTGCAGTGGATATTGTCTGCCTGACTTACTCCCTTAGTCGACTCTTACTACACCCTACGGATGGAACGGGGTGGTGACATTTGTATTCCATCTCAGCCATAAGACGTCCACTGCTGGACATAGGTCTCCCCCAAGGTTTTCCACATCGTTCGGTCCTGAGCTGACCTTGTCCATCGGTTGCCCGCAACCTTTACCAGGTCGTCGGTCCACCTTGTTGGAGGATTTGTATTGCGCCTAGATAATGATAATTCTAACAATTTTAATTTAATAGCATTTTATAAAACTTTTTGATATGTACCCGCCATTAGGTGTTTTGAGTTATAATTGTATTCATAGTTTTGCTTAATTTTGTCTTATTTTGTCGTTTTGTTACGTTTGTTTTATTTTAATACCCACATTAAAATCAGAAAGAGGTAGTAAAAATATTTTAGTTATTGAATTACTAAATGCCTAGAGGTGATTTCAAAGTGTGATTACCTTATTTTTCATGTGTGTTGGTAGTTTCATGTGTATTATTAATATTTATTGTTTAATAAATGTATGAAAAAGTTAATTAATAAAAGTATATTTTTATTATTTACCCTAATAAGCTAAACACATACGACATAGCTACTTTCAAATCTCCACTTGAAAATGTTGAATATGCCACTACCCACTTAAATAACTTTTAAATATCCGAACAAAATTGTCGTTTGTGGTACAACCGACAATTCACATTAAAAAAAGTCCACTAGAAAAAGTTGATTGTACCTTATTTTCTAAACTATTAATAAAATTTATAATTTGTCTATGTCAATACGTAATAAACAATACAAAAAACATTCAGTGCAAATTTGAGCATTCACAGCCTTTTAGTTATTTTTTTATCGTCAAAACAAACTTTAAACTGCTCTACTGAAAAGTTGTCTTTTTGCAGAATCGACTTTGTTAATAGGGACCATCGAAAAGATACAGCTGTTTATGCCACAAATTTCCGCAAATTTTTGACATTCACAAGGTAATCAAAACCTACAGGGTACTTCCCGTGAACTCAGAATCTTGAAATTTAGTGCAAAGCAACGTCTTACAGCACAGATAAAGGAAAATTGCGAAAACCGTAATTTCTTAATTACATCATACCTATAATAAACTTATAAACCTACAGGTTTGTACGGAACCCTCGGTGCGCGGGTCCGAGTCGCACTTGGCCAGTTTTTTTTAATTTGCAATGCATCATTCTAATCAGTGTATCATCAAATTCTGTGCAGATGTGCAATATTTATCTGGCGAGGCGAGACAGATTGTCGACGAATAATATTATACGATGATATTATACATGCACATCACGTGGACTGCTTACTCAGCCAAAGTAACATCACGTTTCTACGAGTTTGTTGGCTTTTGCTACTTATATCTGGAATTGTTGCTAAGAAATATATAGAACCTAGATGACCGAGCTATGCTCGGTATTTTTTTTTTGTTAATTATCGTTTTCTAAAAATGAAACCTAGCGATTATTCGCCGCCGAAACCCCCTGCATGCAAAATTTCATGAAAATCGTTGGAACCGAGATGGAGAATTGGAGATTACATATATTTTATTTATTTTTATTTATTTAATTTTAAGAAGGCTTACAGACTAATAACAATGTAGAAAAACAAATATATGAACATATAGCTAATAACAAGCCTCCACAGGTAATTTGCCACATAGGTGGTTTCACTTATATAATTCATTTTATGCAGTGTTTTTAATCATGTAAATTTATAATCATGTAAACACATACACAAGACATACACAATATACAAGAATTGCTCGTTTAAAGGTATTATCCTTACTAATATTATAAATGTGAAAGTTTGTGAGTATGGATGTACCCACACACAGGAATACAACTTCACCGCTTTGGCTGTGGTCTTCTGTAGGGCGGAGGTCTTTCCCCAGTCGGGCTTGCTCGCTAGTATGGTGCCCAACCTCTCTTTAAGTTTCTTCTTCTTATCGTTTGGTTAGTGGCCAACCTGGTGACAGAGTTATTTAGATCGCCCATATTTAGGCCTCTGCCGTGATATAACGACTGTTAACAGTCGGGACCGACTTTTAACGTGCCCTCCGAACCACGGATACGCTCAGATGAAATACCACTATGCGGTCACTTATCTATACCCGCTGATCGTTTACCGAACAGCGAGTGCACCTAGCTATGAGCGCCTACAAAAGCATTTGAAGCATGGAGACTCTCAGATGAAATACCAGGACCAAGCCAGTGAACTCTAGACCATTAAATAACCTCAGTCCACTCAATCCATTCAAAACAGCACTGTAAGAAATTCACCTTTTATTAATACATTCTACCTCCAATACGTGAATAATACAAAATCATTCGTTAAAAGTTAAGCTCATCTTAATCCATCCAATACTTTTTTATCCAGCTTCGCAAAGAAATATGGACGAATCAGAATAATAGCAAGGTGTGCATTGAGTAATATCGGTAATCGATCGATAACTCACGTATTCCATTATTTAACATTTATTTATTCGTATTGGAAAATAAAACATGATCTTCAAAAGGAATCCTGTCTTGTATTTATATTACTAGTTCGTGTTAAGCTTGCTTTAAATCGATAGCTATTATGCAAACCTTTAACACCTATCTCGATAACATTTGTTGCGTCATTTGGTTGCCAACAATTTGACTGTATTTTTACCACTGAACGGCGTGTTGTGGGTTCGATTCACACACGGGACAAAAAATTGTATCTATGTTTGTAAAGTCCCCGCGATACAGGGCTTATTCCCTTGTATGGGAGTTGTCTTTTTAAACAAAAACAACATAACCATTATTGCTAATATTCACGTTAAAATTACGTATAGAAAATAATTTTTAACCGATTTTAAAAAAAGTTAATGAGGTTATATGTTCGACTGTATGTATTTTTTTTATGTACATATGTTCACCGATATCTCCCCTTATTTGTTGACCGATTCTCAAAATTACATTTTTATTTGAAAGAGTATTGTCTAGAGGTGGTCCCATTGGCACCAAGTCAGGATCTGATGATGGAATCCCAGGGAAATCGAGGACAACCCTCAAATGTTGTAGGTATTAACAATGTTTTTCGTATATTTTTTACTTTTATTTTTTAACTAATAATAGAAAAATAAAAATGTATAGAAAAACAATTAAACCGACTTCAAAAATCTAAAAATAACTGAATACAGATTGAAGTCGGTGCCAAGCTTAATATTAGGTGACAGGATGAACCTAGCACCGACTTCAATCTGTATTCAGTTATTTTTAAGTTTTCGAAGTCGGTTTCATTTTTTTTTATATCTTGGTTTTATTCTACGCAGATGCGACCTCTGTCGTGATTTTGTTGAGTTGTGTGATACATTTGATAGTTTGTTACTCATATAGGGATACCAAATTAAAGAGTCAACGGGGCACCACATAGAAATCCATGATGTCAATCTGCCATAAAAAATCTTGTTATTCAAATTGCCACTTAAAACAGTGATGCCACAAACATGCTTCAGGAAAGCTGCATTGTTTAATGGATATTATGCAAACGCGAAAATTTTAAAGTAACAACCATTTCTGACAAAATTCTTCCCCTTCCTCCTATCCCACCACATCTGCCATCTAGATATTTCTGTCATAATAATAGCAACTCATATGTGTCCCACTGCTGGGCACGAGTCTACTCTCCTCTATCAAAAGAGAGAGGGTTTAGGCCTTGATTCATACACGCTGGCCTAATGCGGGTTGGTGAATCAGATCAGATGTCTCTAGAATTTATTCTAAGACATGTGGGTTTCTTCACGATGTTTTCCTTTACCGTTAGCAGATGGCGAATCATTTCATTAGTACGTATAGACTTTACAAAAAATCGATCGAACTCGCACCTCTTGCGTGCAAGTCGGTTACTTTCCCACTCGGCCACCGCTTTTTTATTTCTGTCGTACTTAAGTTTTATTTGACTGGCCTGTTGGTCTAGTGGTTAGTGACACTGACTGCTACGCCGGAGGTCGTGGGTTCGATTCCCACCCAGGACAAATCTTTGTGTGATGAGCACGATTGTTTGTTCTGTGTCTGGGTGTAATTTATCTATAATATGTATGTATTTAGAAATATATAAGTATGTTTATCAGTTGTCTGGTTACCATAGTACAGGCTCTGCCTAATTTGGGATCAGATAGCGATGTGTGAGTTGTCCGGAAAATATTATTATTATTATTATTATTCCCCTAATCACGACTGAAACTGTACTCCAAACCTCAGGTGTCTACGTTTATCTGCACTTTGCATAAGTCTACAAAAACTAGCTAAAATTAAACCTGAACATTTCAAGCTTCCGACTTTCATAACAGTACTAACATTTGTACGGAATAGCCTGTGCAATAGTTTCCACAGGCGTGGTAGAGACCCGATATGCAAATCAAAATTACCGGTGCGACGTCTCTGGGAAAATTTGTATTATAGAAATATCGTCACATATATGTAAAGCTTGTAAGGTAAGTCTATAAGCCATACTACTATCGATATACATACTATATTCACTAGTATACGTAGTCACTAATATATGTAGTACCTCGCAGTTTTACCCACGTTAAATTGTCACTTTTTTATACTTCTTGGGTGGCAAACAAGCATACAATCCGCCTGATGTTAAGCAGTAACCGTAGCCTATGGACGCTTGTAATACCAGAGGTATCACTTGCGTGTTGCCAACCCATTTTTTTACACTAGGTCTTTAAGATGGGAGTATCCCTGTGATAGGAATACGTTTCTTTCAAAACGCGTCCCTAAATGAGCGCTGGAGACCTATACTCATACACAGGAACACAACTACACTGCTGTGGTTTTCTGTAAGGTGGTGGTCCTTCCCCAGTCGGACTTGCTCGCTAGTATGGTACCCTACCGCTCTTAAGTTTCTTATTACTGCGATCACGTTTATATTTTCTATTAGCATTTGAACAAACCAACTTTTCAGCTACTAGTATACTATAACTATATAACTAGTATAGATTAAACTAATTATAAACCGCGAATTCACCTTATTCTTGCAGTAATGAAACGTATAACGGGCAGCGTAAATCGTACAGCTAATGGTTGCATAATACTACTTATAAAATAATGAATTACAAAAAAAATGTGATTCCCAGACGATTCATTCTGAGTGTAGGTTTGATATGTGTAAAGACCCTCGCGTCACAAGTTTTTATTTTCTTGGGCTGGAGTCATTTATTAAAGAAAAATGATAGCTAAGAACCATCTCGATCATGTCAGCTTTCAAACAAAAAAACCACATTAAAATCTGTTCATTCGTCATCCGTTAATTCATAGCTCCTACACAGATAGACACGTTAACATCCCTCTCTCTCTCTCTTTTGGGTCGGAGGTTAAAAGAAAGAGAATGTAGGTTTTTACCAGCCGTTTCTGTAGTAGATGGGATTGGGCAATCTTCTGATTAAATAAATACATTTCACATGGTAAAATTCACCCACGCAAGATATTCAGGATTGAAATCACACCTTGTATCTTCCTATATAATCGATTACTTTCCCAATCGGTTACCATCGCATATTCAATATCAAACAACATTTTTCACATAAAAATGGCTTGTCACCAGCAGATTTATTTTTCATATCTGCTTCGTATATATTACTTTCAAATCTTAATCCTAAAATATTAAATACACGATCGAATGTAACAGCGTCCCATATGTCACCCATGTGTTATTAAGAATCGTTTGCCGAACTGTTCGATACGGTGATGTAGAACTCCAACATAGGACATTATTAATGAATTTTGGAAGTATTAAGACAACGTAAGATATAATGAACCAGACATATAGCCCGATAGCCTCGGGCTATATGTCTGGTATACTAGCCTGAATGTCGATTGTTTCGAAAAAAAAACCGACTTCAAAAAGCTTAAAATAACTGAATACAGATTGAAGTCGGTGCTATGTTCATGCTGTCACCTAATATTTAGCTTGGCACCGACTTTAATATGTATTTCTCTGTCTCTGTCTTTTTGAAATCGGTTTAATTTATTTCTATTTTTTTTAATTTTCCTTTTTTTAGTGATAAATTAAAGTTAAAGGTTAAAGCCTGTGACATTTAAGGGGTTGCCCTCGATATCCCTGGGATTCCATCGTCAGATCCTGACTTGGTGCCAATGGGACCTCAAGAGTATACTCTTTCAAATAAAAAAGAATTTTGAGAATCGGTCCACAAATGGCGGAGAATCGGTGAACACACATAAAAAATAAAAAAAATACATATCGAACATAGCACCTCCTCCTTTTTTAAGTCGGTTAAAAAGCCAAATTTTATTTAGATCGATTAGCCGTTTTAAAGTAAAAAGGCAATAATAGTTTCTTACGCATTTATAATATTTATAGTGATGCACATATCAATAGTTAAATATAGGTACTTTATATCTAATATATAAAATTCTCGTGTCATAGTGTTCGACTTTGAACTCCTCTGAAACGGCTCGACCGATTTTCGTGAAATTTTGTGTGCATATTGGGTAGGTCTGAGAATCGGACAACATCTATTTTTCATCCCCCTAAATGTTAAAGGTGGTCCACCCCTATTTTTTTTAATTTAATTTTTTAGACAATTTTTGAATTTTTTGTGATTCAGCATTAAAAAATACATACAACCCTTAATTTTCTACTATTACTATTTTAGTAGCAAAACAACGTTTGCTGGGTTAGCTAGTCTGTCTATATAAATATTTTAAATAGATCAGTAATTAATTATGACTGCCTTGGTGGTCCAGTGGCCGCAGTACGCGCCCACTGTGCACGGGTTCGAGGACAAAACTTTGTGACAAACACCCACAAAGTGTTGTTCTGAGTCTGGGTGTAATTTGTGTCCGTTAATTGTATGTTTGTAAAGTCCCCCGCGTCACGGAGCTTGTCGGAGCTAGTGTGGAAGTTGTCTTTTTAAAGAAAAAAAAATGCGTACAACATTAATTTGTAAATTATGACCCTTAGAAGATTGCATTTTTTTTTTTTTTTATACTACTTGGGTGGCAAACAAGCATACGGCCCGCCTGATGTTAGGCAGTATCCGTAGCCTATAGACGCTTGCATTACCAGAGGTATCACTTGCGTGTTGCCAACCCATTTTTTTACACCAGGGCTTTAAGATGGAAGTAACCCTGGGATAGGAATACGTTTGTTTCAAAACGCATTCCTAAATGAGCGCTGGAGACCTGCACTCACACACAGGAACACAACTACACCGCTGTGTGTAGTCATTTGGCTGTGGTCTTCTGTAAGGTGGAGGTCCTTCCCCAGTCGGGCCTGCTCGCTAGTATGGTGCCCTACCTCTCTTATTATTATTGCATAAGTAGTTCGCCGAGGGTTGGATGCCATTTAGCTTGGAACCAACAAAGAAATAAAACCGGCCAAATGCGAGTCGGACTCGCGTACCGAGGGTTCCGTACAAACCTGTATTTTATATTTTTATTATATGATGTAACTAAAAAATTACGGTTATCGCAATTTATCCTTTATTAGTGCTATAAGACGTTGCTTCGTACCAAATTTCAAGATTCTGAGTTTACGGGAAGTACCCTGTAGGTTGTCGAATATTTGCGGCATAAACGGCTGTATCTTTTGATTTAGAAATTTGTGTTTTTCACAGCTGTAAGGGACAGTAGACCTGAGTATTTGATATAAATTTCAGCTTGATGCCTCCTCGCGTACCTGAGAAAAAGGGTCTTGATAGACAGACAGACGGTCGGACGGACAACAAAGTGATCCTATTAGGGTTCCGTTTTTTCGAGGTACGGAACCCTAAAAAACACCTAAAGGCCCATTTATCCGATGCAAATTTTACGATGAAAGTTTTTTGCTGTCATTGTCTTATTTCTTAAGAAAAACAAAGATGAGAAGAGGCTTTAGGCTTAAATGCAAATGGCGCTATAAGGACTGAAACGGGCAATTGAAGTTGAGAATTTGCTCAAAGCTCGAGCGAAGACACATTTCCATTATACTGCAAATGTAGCAAATAAGCATACGGCGTAATGGTAAGTAGACGCCAGGAGTATTATTTTCACATTGCTAATCTGTAACAAAAAAGCTATTTACTGTATACAATTCGATTTTTTGTAAACAATTTTGACCGACTTGGTGGTCCAGTAGTCGCAGTATGTGCCTGCTGTGCACGAGGTTGTAGGTTCAATTTCCAAACTTTGTGTGAGCCACAAAGAATTGTTCTGAGTCTTGGTGTAATTTGTGTGCGTTAATTGTATGTTTGTAAAGTCCCTCGCGACACTGAGCTTATTCTCAAGTGCGTTCCCGTGTCTCAAGTTGTCTTAAAAAATACTGTTGTGGTTACAAACATATACTTATATAATTATAACCAAACATAATCTATACTAATATTATAAAGCTAAAGAGTTTGTTTGTTTGTTTGGTTGAACGCGCTAATCTCAGAAAGTACTGGTTCGACTTGAAAAAATATTTTTTTGTTGAATAGTGCATTTATCCAGGAAGGCTATAGGCTATTTAACATCACGCTATGATCAAAAGGAGCGGAGCAGTAGTGAGAGATGTAGCAAAATCGGGAAAAATATTCCAAATTACCGCGCGGATGAAGTCGCGGGCGACCCCTAGTTCTTATATATAGATGACGACGTCTTCCCATAAACCAGGACGACAATAATGTGCGTCACGGTACAACAACCTTACCTTATGGCGTCTATACCTGTCACTCTCAATATAACTCACTTTATCCGACGCGGCGACGTCTATAGACGACAATATGGCGTCTACCCTTTATACCTATTAATATTCCATCAATGGTGACCTCGGTTTACGAAGATAACTGCCATAAAATTTTAATAGATGTTTAGACTAGATTAGGAGCGCGGTTTTGTATCTGACGAAATTGGTTTCTTGGAAGTTTGATTATTAAATTGGTTTGGTGGGAAATATGGGGGTGCTGAATATGGATGAAGGGAAATTTTGGCTCTCATCGTGTGTGCATCGGCATCGTTTTAGATTTTTTTTTAGAAACCTTGTTTACGTATGTTTTTTTACTATTTGGGTGGCAAACAAGCATACGGCCCGCCTCATGTTAAGCAGTTACCGTAACTTATGGACGCTTGCAATACCAGAGGTATCACTTGCGTGTCCGACCCACTTTTTTACTTATACATAACTAGCTGTTACCCGTAACTTCATTCGCGTGTTCAGTCTTTTACTGTAAATCTGAAAACTATAGTTATCCCCGTACAAACTTTCATCAGCAGATTTTCATCTTTAGCGGTTATATTTTGAAAACGTTTCTTAGCGGATGCCTATATCATAATAGCTATCTTTGTGTCTAGTGATTTACACTGTGCGTTGATAGATTAGTCAGTCACGTTTTTCTTTTATACATTTAGATTTTGCAAACTTCATGAAGAAATAGTCCTTATTTGTATGATTGTTCTGCTATTGTCTTAATACAAATTTTGACATCCTTAATTTGCCTATCGCCTAGGTGGTGGCTGAGTGGGAAAGTAACCGACTTGCACGCAAGAGGTGCGAGTTCGAACCCGGGCGGCGGTACCAATGTAAATTTCACTTTGTGGAGTTTATATGTACTAATCAAATGATTCGCCATCTGCTAACGGTGAAGGAAAACATCGTGAGGAAACCCACATGACTTAGAAGTAATTCTAAAGACATGTCTGATTCACCAACCCGTATTAGGCCAGCGTGTGTGAATTAAGGCCTAAACCCTCTCTCTCTTTTGATAGAGGAGATGGAGACCCGTGCCCAGCAGTGGGACATATATGGGTTGCTATTATTATTATATTATAGCTAATTATACATAATAGTGACATTTCTACCTCCTTAATGGGGAGTTAAGACACAAAGGTAGGTATGTCATGATTACATTTCACTATGCTTGAACCAACACATAACCACGGTGACTGTATGTAGGTCCTAAATTGGCACGTACATACAGTCAGTGTTTTTCTTTTTACATCACAACGTAGTTTTGTTTGGGCAAAAATAACCACACGCTGAAAACTGGAGAAGTTTATTAAAAAGTACCGAAAAATATATTTTTATTTTTATTCGTTAACTATTTGGACGCTGGTGAGCGAGGCAGTTAACAATGCCACCGTGCCTTGTTATTACGTAACTTTCTGAACAATCAAACGGTTAAGAAATACTCAAACTCAAACTCAAAATTCATTTATTCATTTAGGTTACAAAGTAACACTTATGAAGGTCATAAATTATGAATAAACCAGAAAGATGATGTCAGCAAAATTTTCCTACGGCTAGTTCGCTGACGTGGAGCCTTGAGAAGAACTAGCAAGAAACTTAGACCACTCTTTTTAATCGCCAGATAGTTACAATCTTTTGTAAAATACAAGTATGATAGCATGCAAGCTGATGCAGTCAAAACACGATACTAACTACATTGATAAAATAAGTATATAATAATCTATACTTTTATATTATACTAGTGTCTAGACCCGGCTTTGCGCGCGTGAGCTATTAATTAGGTTTCCTTGGGTGCCCGTAATTATCATTTAGGGTTGCGTTTTGAAAGAAACGTCTTCCTACACCAGGGATATCCTATCTTAAAGGCCTGGTATAAAAAAATAGGTCGGCAACACGCAAGTGATACCTGGTATTGCAAGCGTCTATATGCTACGGTAACTGCTTAACATCAGGCGGACCGTATGCTTGTTTGCCACTCAGTTAGTAAAAAAAAACATACGTACATAGGCGGACTTAATGCCAAAGGCATTTTCAACCAGTCAATCACGGTAATACAGAGTGAATTTATGGGCGAAAACTAGTATTGTATGAGTTTTCTTTTACCGTATAAAAAATGTCCGTGTGGTGACGGATTAAGAATACAAATGTCACCACCCCATTTCATCCCGTGGGTGTCGTAAGAGTCGACTAAGGGAGTAAGTCAGGCAGACAATATCCACTGCAAGAGAGGGAAAACTCGAAACAAAACCCTATGCCAACCCGTCTGGCCAGCGTGGTATAGTAGGCTAATATCCCTCCAAATGTATGAAGGAGACCCGTGCCTAGCAGTGGGATGAGATGATGTATAAAAAATGTCAGCACGTGGTTCAAACTCAAGACTTCAAACCCACCAAAGCAACTATTTTACACATCATTATACATTAATGTAACTGGTCGTTTTAATGTAGGGATTCATGGCTTGTCAAATCTGATGTATAGCTTTAAGCCGGTCGCGATAGTGTGTACCAAGCCTAATCCCTATAAACCCGATAAAGGGATGATATAGAGCTATCCTATGACAATATTAAGTACCCAATAAGATAGGGGTGACAACAAGATTCCAATCATGATAAGTAGTGGCTACTCTGTTCCAATATTTAACGGTTGTAAAGTTTTCGCGATACAGTATTTACATAGTTACATTATTATGTACTGTGGGCAACGGAGATGGCTGGAAAGGGCCGCCATATAAAGATTAGTTTTTAAGGAAAACCAACGTATAAATTTGTGTGAAATATATTTTTATATGTAGGCTTAGTCTAATTGTACACTGTTATCAAATGCCGCAGAAATTTATACAATGGTACAGGTACAGGGCCGCTATATAAAAACTAATTTTTATATAGCGGCCCTGACCCTCTAGACAAGTGGCAAAACAGTAGTCGAATCGAAAAGTCAAAAACGAAAATGTATGGGATTTGACGTTAGTTATCGACATTATATCGTAAACTAACGTCAAATCCCATACATTTATTTTTTAGACTTTTCGATTCGATAACCGTTTATGCCACTTGTCTAGAGGGGCAGTACAGCTAACTACGTTGCCGTGTGTACAAGCTAGAATATTGCAGCTTTCATCTAAAGATAGAGATGAAACATTTACTAATTATTACAGTCAAATAAGTTCACTGAAAAGTTAAAGTTGAAATCAAACTTCATAAAAACAATGCATATTTTTTTCCTACAGTCAATTTGCTGGCCACCATGATTTGGTGTAAGTACTACAAATGTTGGGTTTAACCAAAACCTCCTTAGTACCGACTCGAGAGCCTTTAGGGGAAGGTCTATCCGTACTATTGAACCTCCACTAGGTACTAAATATAGTTTTCTCTTTACCATATCCTGTAACAGCAATCCGGACTATTACATTCTTCATTCGCAGAAAGAAATTTCATAGAATTTTGTTCCGCATGCAATATTATGACATTGGTAATAATATTTGGTCCCTGTATTTACATTTGGAATGTTATTAACCGACGCAAAAAAAGGGGAGGTTCTCAATTCGACCTGAATATTTGTTTTTGTTTCAACGACTGTTGACTTCAATGAAACATATTTCACAGAAACAATTCAATGAATTTTGAATTTCGTATATTAATTTAACAAAATCGAACAGTAGAATTATTTTTAACGAATGTTTGTTTGTTTGGTATATTCTTCCATGGTATTTTATTTCAATCTTCTTCTTCTTATCGTTTGGTTAGTGGCCAACCTGGTGACGGAGTTATTTAGATCGCCCATATTTAGGCCTCTGTTGTGATCTAACGACTGATAACAGTCGGGACCGACTCTTAACGTTTTATTTCAATGAAAATGTAAAAGAAAAGTAGGTTAGGTTAGAATTGCGACCCTGTCAGAAACGACTTGCTATCAAAAAACAATAGTAGGTTACGTAAGGTTGGAACTGCGTCACCGTCAGAAAAGACTTGTTACTAGAAAAGGCAATAGTAAGTAAGATTACAACTGCCACCCCCTCCGAAACAAATTTTCATTAATAAACAAATAAAATTACTGTAGCCTGAATATATACATTATTGTTATAATAATGATACTTTACCTGTAAATTATTTGACTGAAGTGAAAGTTGCAATCCTTTAAAAGTGCGACGAAGTCGCGGGCGACCCTTAGTACTAACTAGGGGTCGCCCGCGACTTCGTCCCGATTTTGCAACATATCTTACTACTGCTCCGCTCCTATTGATCATAGCGTGATGTTATATAGCCTATAGCCTTAGGATAAATGCACTAATCAACCCATAAACGTTCCATCGCTAGGCACGGGTCTCCTCCATACACTTGGAGGGATATAAGCCTACTATACCACGGTGGCCAGACGGGTTGGTATAGGGTTTTGTTTCGAATTTACCCTTTTTTGCAGTGGATATTGTCTGCCAGACTTACCTACTCCTTTACGACTCTTACGACATCCTCGGGATGTTAATTGTACACTGTTACCAAATGCCACAGAAATATATATAATGGTTTTCTTAAAATCTAATTTTCATATAGCGGCCCTGTACAGCTAACTACCTTGTCGTGTGTACAAGCTAGAATATTGCTGCTTTCATCTAAAGGTAGAGATGAAACATTTGCTATTTGTTACAGTCAAATAAGTTCACAGAAAAGTCGAAATCAAACTTCATAAAAACAAGGCATATTTTTTTCCTACGGTCAATTTGCTGGCCACCATGATTTGGTGTAAGTACTACAAATATTAGGTTTAACCAAAACCGTCTTAGTGCCGACTCGAGAGTCTATAGGGGAAGGTCTATCCGTACTATTGAACCTCTTTAGGCTGAGATTTCAATAAGCTCATCCACTAGGTACTAAATATAGTCCCCTTCACCATATACTGTAACACCAATCCGAACTACATATTACACTCTTTATTCGCAGAAAGAAATTTCATAGAATTTTGTTCCGCAGACAATAATATGACATGGTAATAATATTTGGTCCCTGTATTTACATTTGGAATGTTATTAACCGACGAAAAAAAAGGTGGAGGTTCTCAATTCGACCCGTATATTTGTTTTTGTTGCAACGACTATTGACTTCAATGAAACATATTTCCCAGAAACATAGTTCAATGAATTTTGAATCTCATATTTTTATTTAACAGTATTCAAACAGTAGAATTATTATTAACGAATGTTGTTTGTTTGGTATATTCTTCCATGGTATTTTATTTCAATGAAAATGTAAAAGAAAAGAAGGTTAGGTTAGAATTGTGACCCTGTCAGAAACGACTTGCTATCAAAAAACACAATAGTAGGTTACGTAAGGTTGGGACTGCGTCACCGTCAGAAAAGACTTGTTAGGTACTAGAAAAGAAAATAGTATGTTAGATTAGATTGCGACCCCGAAACAAATTTTCATTAATAAACAAACAAAATTACTGCAGCCTGAATATATACATTATTATTATAATAATGATACTTTACCTGTAAATTATTTGACTGAAGTGAAAGTTGCAATCCTTTAAAAGTGCGACGAAGTCGCGGGCGACCCTTAGTACTAACCAGGGGTCGCCCGCGACTTCGTCCCGATTTTGCAACATATCTTACTACTGCTCCGCTCCTATTGATCATAGCGTGATGTTATATAGCCTATAGCCTTAGGATAAATGCACTAATCAACCAAATTTTTTTTTTCTAATCGAACCAGTACATGTTTAAGTGTTTTTCAAAAGTTGATCGTAAACTCGTTTTTCTTGGTAATAAGTTTTATATTAGATAAACAATATTTGATTCGATTTTCTGTGTTAAGAATATAGAAAAATAAAAAAACATTTGTAACAAAAATCATGAAGTTGAATTTATTTAAAGTAAATATTCTCTGTACTTATTGATTATTCTATAAAATCAACGAAACTATTGTCTATTAAATAAAATAATATTATAAATCTGAAAGTTTGTGAGAATGGATGTTTGTTACTCTTTCACGTAAAAACTACTGAACGGATCTGTATGAAATTTGGCACAAATATATAGATTATGGTCTGGAATAACACATAGGCTAGTTTTTGCAGCGATAACCGACATACACGCGGGCGGAGCCGCGGGCAACAGCTAGTTGTCTATAAAACAACAACCCAAATTAGGTCATTAAAATCTTGTCAGATTGTGAGCACAAAAGTTAACCGGAGTTGTTATATGTTTATGAAGGGTCTTTGCTGTGTTTTTAGAAAATGATCACCCATCTACTAACTGACCGCGGCGAGTTTTCTTAACCTTGTAGAAGTAAATCGATCTGCGCCGCTTAAACTGAGCATCGAGCCCCTATATTCCAATACGTGGGTGGCCATACACATACTTCTACAATAATTTTATTACATTTTAGCAAATTCGCCGCATACAGCTATTTTTACTTCATGCGTAATCTACTAAGTATTGGGTACATTTACTATTTCCCATTGCTTTTACTGTCTATCTATAACATTGAGTCACAATACTTATTTTTAACTATTGTCGCTGGAAAATCACATGAAACCCGGCGATTTCTCTGAAAACTACTATGCAGATTAATGCATACAGCAACCAATAAATATATAATAAAATACATTTCTTAATATGAAAACAATATATATAGTACAAGTAATTTACAACTAAAACTATATTTACACAAATTATAAATAATTATAATAATAATATAGCACCTGTGCGAAAAGCACCTAGCCTAGTCCACGAAGAGCACTCATCAGTATTATTATAAATCTGAATCCACGAAGATCACCTGCCAAAAATATTGATGGGTGCTCTATGGGTGGGTATGGGTATGGTATATTGCTTTCCGTTCCTTTTTGTTACGACTAATATTGTAACTTATACCAAATTATAAATGTTATATTCTGGCAATTAAAAAGAGTGACCCGAGTTTCTTGCCAATTCTTCTCAGTCCTACCACTAGTCAGCGAATTGGCCGTACGAAAAAAGTATGCTGGCATTTGTTTGTTTTATGACGTTCATAAGTATCATGTATTTGATGTTAATGAATAAATGAGTTTAACTTTGACTTTATTATTTAATCTACCGGAACCCCAGAATGGGTCAAGGCCTCCTCCAGTGATGCCCATTTAACTCTGTCTTCGGTTACTTGTCTCCAGTTTGGACCCGCTGTTGCTTTAATATCATCTTTCCATCTTATAATAGTTCTACCTCTTTTTCTTTTGCCTAGTGGGCCGTTTCAGAATGCTACATTATAATAACGAGGTAAAATTTATATTTCGTCCTCATACTAATTATGCTATTGTATAATTTAGGCGGGTTAGTTAAATGACGCTTATTAAGTCAACTGAAATAAATTGTACCTACTGTTAATAAGCTCAAGGTGACATTTTAAATTAATACTCTTAATTTAAGAATTTAGTTTTGGAACAGTACCTATTATCTACGAGTCAGATTATTGACACCCATTAATTATTATAGCTTAAATTTCTAAAATAAATTTATATTCTTAATATACAGAGGCCTAAATATGGGCGATCTAAATAACTCTTTCACCAGGTTGGCCACTAACCAAACGATAAGAACAAGATTATATATTTAAGAGAGGACACAATACTAGTGAGCAAGCCCGACTGGGGAAGGACCTCCATCTAACAGAAGACCACAGTAAACACAGCGGTGTAGTTGTGTTGCAGTGTTTGAATACAGGTTTCCAGAGTTAATTTAGGATAGCGTTTATCATCATAAAGGTCTGGTGTAAAAAATGGGTAAGCAAGTGATACCTCTGGTATTGGGTTGCCCCAGTCAGGCTTGCTCGCTAGCATAATGCGCTACTTCTCTTTTGAATATTGCAAGCCTCCATTGGCCACAGTAACTGCTGACCATCAAAGAAGCCATATGCTTATTTGCCATCTAAGAAGCATTTTAAACGTTTTTAATACCACTTTTTAGGCACACAATTAAGCATACGGTTCACCTGATGGTAAGCAGTTACCGTAGCCCATAGACGCTTTTAAAACCTGAGTAATCACTCGCATGTTGCCGACTCAACAATTTGCAACATGAGGTCATGATGAAATATCAATAAGGTGAAAGGGTATTTCTAAATGAGCTCTGGAGACCTGACACACAGGAACACAACTATACTAAAAGAAGCAGATTTAATTTAAAAACCAAAAAAATCCTTTAGAAACCTTGATAACTCCTTTCTTGAAGAACCCCATGCTATAGTCTCTCGGAAAAACCTCGACAGGGAGCTCATTCCACAACCTAATCGTACGTAGTATGTGACATTTTTGACAATGTCTCAAATTATGTTACTTTATATAATCCTAAAATCAAAAATCTTTGAAAACCAATAATCAGACAGAGCATATGCATAGAATAATAATTCAGTATTAAAAGAATTAAATGCATTATTTCACAAAATTATTATGCGTTGGCCTGTTGGTCTAGTGGTTAGTGACTCTGACTGCTACGCCGGAGGTCGTCGGTTCGATTCCCACCCAGGACAAATCTTTGTGTGATGAGCATAAATGTTTGTTCTGTGTCTGGGTGTAATTTATCTATAATATGTATGTATTTAGAAATATATAAGTATGTTTATCAGTTGTCTGGTTACCATAGTACAGGCTCTGCCTAGTTTGGGATCAGATAGCGATGTGTGAGTTGTCCCGAAATTCATCTATTCCTAATAATAGGCAGGTACCAACTTATTCCTTCTTTTAATTAATTATAATTGTAACAGTGTTTATTATTCATCAAAACAATATCAACTTACTAAATTTCTTACCAAGCCTTTTACCATTAAAACATTTTCAATTAAAACCTTAATTTCAAAAACAATGAATTTGAATAAGTCAATTTAGATACCTATATTAATTAAACAAAGTTGGGACCGACTTCTAAAGGAATTGTCGAAATTAAAATACTTAATTGTACAAAGACGGAATTATTTGCGAACAAATTCAGAAATCAATTCTATTTTCAAGATGAATATCGATGATGAAATATAACTTATTGGATATTGAATAATCGAACATCTCACAGACTCAGAAAATTTAATAATGGCCGACAAATAACTTGTTACGAATTATTCAATTTATATATTGAATAATTATTTATTAAAAAGAATATAGCTTTAATTTATTTTTTTATTCATGAAACTTCACTTCTAATAATTCATTTCAAAACAAATATATAACTTCATTTAAAATTCAAAACTTCATACGAGAGTTGAAGCAATGAAGATGTAATTTATTCAGAAACTTCTCCACCGAATCTATATCACATATGATGATAAGACGAACAAAGACGCAAGTAATATGGCCACCAATAAACTAGCTTAATTACTTACATTACATTCTGGTGAGTTCCAGCTAGCGAGTCATACGTCGTCAAATTGCACTAGATAAAACTAAATAAACAATCCTTTTATTCAGTAAAACACTACACACTTTTAAAAAAAACACAATTCTAATATTCAATAAAATGTTCTATCCACACTTTTAAATAAAATCGAAATATTTAAATTTCGGAATATGAATTCGTCGTTCGTTGAACGTTATTCACGGACGTAAACACTCGATGGGCGTGAACACGACCGTTCGCATCGGCACCGTTACAGCGACTGAAGTTCACAGATTTCAAGAGGAAAATCTGTCGCTCCGTATAATATCGTGACAAATATTTACTGGAGTAGGTAACTCGCTAATGAAATATTGTTTGGACGATAGGAAATCTGGGGAAAATGACACCTGCGAAGGAGGAATTTTCCGAACTAGTTTTATCGCCCATTGTAGGTACGAGTAGGTAGATATTTTGACTACAGCAGCTTGCATGCTACCATACTTTTATTTTACAAAAGATTGTAACTATCTGGCGAATAAAAAGAGTGGCCTGAGTTTTTGTCTAGTTCTTATCATGGCTCAACGTCAGCGAACCAGCAGTAGGAAAATTCAAGTTTATTACATTTTAGATAAAATCAATCAACGCTGATATAAAAGCTCGCTTATCGAACAAAATCCTTTCCTATAATAGAAGGCTAAGCACATTTCTACTAATATTATGGATGGATGGATGTTTGTTACTCTTTCACGTAAAAACTACTGAACGGATCTGGATGAAATTTGGCACAGAGATGGTCTGGAATAACACAATAATAGGCTACTTTTTACAGCGATAACCGACATCCATGCGGGCGGAGCCGCGGACGACAGCTAGTATTAAATATTGTTTTCAACGCCATTTTGTCGCATAAAATGTTTACTGGGTTATAACATGTATATATTACCAAGGTGGCAAACAAGGATACGTCCCGCCTGATAGCAAGCAGCTACCGTAGCCTGTGGACGTTTGCAACACCAGGGGTGTCACTCACGCGTTGCCGACCTTTTAAAATCCTTATAAGTCCTTTCTTGAAGAACCCCATGCTATAGTGTGTGTAGTTATTTGGCTGTGGTCTTTTGTAAGGTGGTGGTCCTTCCCCAGTCAGGCTTGCTCGCTAGTAAAGGCCTGATCAGAATATCAGCGCTGCAGTTTAAAATGCCGCAGCACAGAGCTGAGATTAGGACCCTTTCTGACATCACACAGAAGAATTTTTTGTTTTGTATTGTGTGTCTATTGTTTTTGTTTATATCTGTTATCCTGTGTATGTACGAATAAAATGCTTATTTCTTTCTTTCTTTCTTTCTATGGTACCTTTATTGATGTACTAGCTGTTGCCCGCGGCTCCGCTCAAAGAAAAAAAAAAAGTAGCCTATGTGTTATTCCAGACCATAATCTATCTCTGTGCCAAATTTCATTCAGATCCGTTCTGTAGTTTTTACGTGAAAGAGTAATAAACATCCATCCATCCATCCATTCTCGCAAAATTTCACATTTATAATATAAGTAAGTATATTGCATATGTATTATGTATGTTTTAAGTACTTTTTTAAGCAACAAATGATCCTTACTCAAAACCATTTTACCACTTTAATTAAGATTACTCATCACAGATAAGCCTGAACTTTGACAAGCTCACAAACTGGAATTCGGAACAGGAATTTAAATGAAAATTTCTGCGACACCCAAAAGTTACGAACTTCATTCCAATGTACAAGTATGCCGCTCATTGATCAGTTTTCAATGATAGCCTGGCCAGTAATTGGATGGATAACAATAGTTGAGAAACCCCAAATATCAGATATGTTGAAGCGCAAGCAATCATATTCTTCTTCTTATCGATTGGTTAGTGGTCAACCTGGTGACAGAGTTATTTAGATCGCCCATATTTAGGCCTCTGTCGTGATATTAAATAGTTGTATAATATATTTTGTTTTAAAAAGACAACTCCCGCACTTGAGAACAAGCTTTGTATTTCGGGGGGACTTTACAAGCATACTCAAAACAACTCTTTGTAGGTCATACAAAGTTTTGTCCTGTGTTGGGAATCGAACCCTACCAACCTCGTGCACAGCAGGCGCATACTGCGGCCACTGTACCACCAAGGCAGTCAAAATATTGTTTAGATGTTTGTTACCCAACCACATCAAATGGATCTAAATGATATTCGCCACAGATATCAAATATAGTCTGGAATAGCACATAGGTATCCATTTTTTTTTTTATATTACTTGGGTGGCAAACAACCATACGGCCCGCTTGAATGGACGCTTGCAATACCAGAAGTATCACTTGTGCCAACCCATTTTTTTGCACTAGGGCTTTAAGATGGGAGTATCCCTGGGAGAGGAATACGTTTCTTTCAAAACACCCCTGCGGGGTGCAGGAGCGCTGGAGTAAATGAGCACTGGAGACCTGTACTCACACACAGGAACACAACTACACCGCTGCGTGCAGTTATTTGGCTGTGGTCTTCTGTAAGGTGGAGGTACTTCCCGAATTGCAAATTGCTCGCTAGTATGGCGCAGAAGCACGCGTAGATTGTTTCTACACAATAACGCGCAAGAGAGGCACTTCGCTGGTGCGGCGAGTGCGGGGGAGCACCAACAGCATGCTGGCTACACTTGCAGAAAGGCTGGATTGTAATATTATTAGGCACTGTTGTGGGCTACATATTGCACGCTGTGACTAAAGCAACTAGTTTCAATATTATTTCCAAGTGTATTTTAATAAATTAATTTATTGTCAAATTATATAGTTTTATCTATGTGAATGTGACTATTATTAATATATTAAATGTACCTATGAGTCTATGTTTCTTGTGAATAAATGATTATTATTATTACTGTCCCATTGCAGGGCAGAGGCCTCCCTTTCCTTCTTTCATGAGTCACGGACATGTTTAGTACCCTCATGATACTTTCCTTCACCACAAGACTAATAATGACATAAATAACAGTTAAAAGGTTTTCCGTTAAAGTAAAAAAACAACTTTCTCTTTTACCTTTTTTATCTTTTAACAAAGGAGGTTCCAAGGGTCTATTCTAATACCTTTTATCTACCTTTATTTGCATACCATCCGCTTATTTGTTTTTTTAATCCTTTTTACTGCTGTTGGGAAATATATATTGCTCTCCTTCAGGTTGCTTTTAGTAAAATTTGTAAAGAGTTAACAGAATGAATGTTTATATTTGTACTTATACGGCCTTGGTTTTCGATCAAATATACAATTGATATACAGTCTGGTGCGAGTTCGATCCCGGATGGCAGTACCAATGTGAATTTCACTTTGTGGAGTTTATAATAATAATATGTACTAATCAAATGATTCACCATCTGCTAACAGTGAAGGGAAACATCGTGAGGAAGCCCAAATGTCTTAAAATAAATTTTAAAGGATTCGCCAACCCGCATTAGGCCAGCGTGTGTGAATTAAGACCTAATCCTTCCGGAGACCCCGTGCCTAGCAGTGGGATATATGTATATGGGTTGCTATTATTATATATTTATTATATACGGAGAATGCATATGTCCCAGAATACTTCTACTTTTATTGCATTGTTATTATTGCCTAAATTAAAAAAACATAATGTCACGATAATGTTTGAAGTTTAAATAATGGTTATTATTGCAACATTAAAGGAAAGAGAATCTTTAACACAGGCTTCACTGAAGCCTAGCTAAGATTCTAGTTGTGATTTAATTTTGTATTCCATTAACAAACCATAAACATGTAATAGTATTTCTTACTGTATAAGTGCGTGCAAGATTTACATACCTATGTATTGGTGCAAATAAAGATATTATTATTATTAATACATCTACCTAGGCCAACTAGTTTCTTTCCAGGCAAGGCAGGAAAAATTATTCACCGGAGTGAAAATGCCTGGAAGGCCTATTGGTCAATGAAAAACCTCATGAAAGGAGACCGTCCGATTTGCCACAAGCGTAAATTATTGGACATGTACATTCTCCCCATTCTTACATACAGCGCTCAAACCTGGTATTTGACAATTCAGCAGAGGTCCACACTCGAGGTTTGCCAATGTGCGATGGAGCGCAGTATCCTTGGAGTTCGAATAATAGACTGGATTCGGAACACGACACTGCGCTTTATGACCCGAATCGCCGACGTTACCCAAAAATCAGTTAAGCTCAAGTGGGACTGGGCCGGGCATATTTGCCGCATGTCAGACGAGTTGTGGGCGAAATTTACCACTATGTGGGTACCAGAAAATGTCCAACGGCATCGTGGTAGGCCCAGAGTCAGATGGTGGGACGAGTTTGATACGTACAGGAAAGACTGGTCTATTCTAGCACCAGATCGGGATGAATGGAAAAAGGAAAGGGAGGCCTTTGCCCTGCAGTGGGACAGTACAGGCTGAATATAAAATAATATAATTAAATACGGTCTGGTACAAAACAACGCCAGTGTATTAGTTATAATGAGATGTAATTCATTTGAAATTGAGTCGTACTGAGAATAGATCTTTTTAGTAATAAGTCAATTTGAGTTTCATTCATTTAAGTCTTTTTAAAATTAGCTCATATTAAATACTACGTGTTTTGGGTTTAGTATCCAATGCAATGTAAAGTAATATTTGTGTACGCTACAGGTACCTGCTTCAAAGTTTACTTAGAATATTTAAATTGTTTGTTTTTAGTCCCCCGTGACACAAGGAAGAGTATCAACATATTGGCCCGATATTGCAATAGTCTTGCCTATTATTTATCATATAGCTGGAAAATGTTAGGTAACTATGCTACATTTCTGCCTACACCTTCAAAGCAAAGGCATGACATTATGTGGTGAGAAATAAATCATTATTATTATTATTATTATGTTTCTCTTTATCACGGGTATTTTCCCATCATTCAAGGAGAATACCCGGGCCTTTGGAAGGCTTACGCGGGGAAATAGATCCAACACGCAGAGGCCCTTAGAGAATTTTAATTTATTATTTATTATTATTATTATTATGTTCATGTTATGCCTGTATAAAGATCAGAGCTACTAAATAGACACGTGTATGCCTGTACCACGCACGAGGTACATACTTTAATGGACCAAGAGCCAGCAACGTATTTACTTTTGTCATTTCATAAGTCATGAAAATTCACAAACTAACTTTTATAACCCTGCAGAATAATAAAAGACTCTTCTGGCAAACCTCTGCGGCCGGGGCGCTTAACCCTAAAATAACAAGAAGATTAACAAATAAAACTTAATTTGATTACAGTATTAGTCCTCTGTAGTTATTGATATTGGCCGTATTTTCTAATTGGAACGAAGTTCCTTATCGCGCGTTGTGAAAGGGGGCTAGACGGAAAAAATTCTTACGAAAAGTTGTCACGACACTCTTTGTTATAGTAAGCTATTGTAAGCTGTGCGGCGTGGGCATGTTTCTCTCTCTCTCTCTTTATCTTATAGAAAGCAAGCCAGATAACATTATAATAATATATTTATATTAAAATATTAATTAAATAATAATTAAATTCAAATCAAATCAAATCAAATCAAATCATTTATTTGCGAAATATGGGTTTACAGGGTTCTTAAATTAATGTAGGGTATCACCATACTCAGCTCTTAAGCATGCAAAATTTCATTAATAACAATAATCGATTTTTAAATTTCAAAACATTAATAAGTCAAGTATATTAAAGCACATATGATATAAATTAAGAATGTCAAATAATTACAAGGAATGTCAGAGTCAATTACATTATTAAAATATAGGAATACAAATAAAATATGTTATAAATTTAAATAATGTCACAGTTAACTATAGTTTTATTATAAATATTTATCTTCTAGATATTCCTTGACAGAATAGTAAGCTTTGGCAAGCAGTAATTTCTTTACACCACGCTTAAATTTAGGAAAATTTGTAATGTTTAACAATTCATTTGGTAAATGATTATAAATGCGTGGGGCCATACAAAATATGCTTTTGTTTACTTGAGCAGTGTTGTTAGTTGGCATTTGTATTTTCATATTGTGTCTTCGGCTGTTTAGTTTCTCGAATTTATTTATATTTTTCTTTACAAATAACACAATTTCGAGAATATATAGACTAGGTAGCGTTAGTAGCATTAATTGTAAAAAGTAAGATTTGCAGCTATCAGTGATTTTTAATTTATATATGGACCTTATACATTTCTTTTGTGCCTTAAATACTGCTTCCCAGTTTGTGGAGTTTCCCCAGAATATAACTCCGTATGTTAGAATAGGCGCTACATGACCATGATACGCTATTAACACGGTTGATATATCTACAGTTTTTGATAGCTCTGCCAAGGCATATGCATATTTGTTTATTTTCGCACACAAAAGTTCCACATGTGATGTCCAATTTAAACAAGAGTCAATATTAAGACCTAAAAATTTTGTTTCGTCTACTTCCTCAATTTTATGTCCCAAATAATTAATGTCAATTTTACCTAATTTATTTATTCTATTTCTAAATGTCATAAAGTTTGTCTTATCCAGATTAATTTTCAAGTTATTTAATGTCAGCCAATTAATTATAGAATTTAAAGAATTGTTAATGTCTTGTTTTAATAATGTATCGCTTTTGCCTGTAAATATAATTGTACTGTCGTCTGCGAATAGTATAGTTTTATTGTTGGTCAGTTTTGGTAAATCATTTATATATATAATAAATAGTAGTGGACCCAACACACTACCTTGTGGAACAGAAAAGAGTGTTTTTTTACCCTCTGATACATAATTAATAACGTTTTTAGTTTTTGGACATAGCCTCGTAATCTGCGTTACCTGTATTCTGTCACTTATATATGATTTTATAAGGTCCAGGACATTTCCCCTAATGCCGTAGGCGTACAATTTATTAATTAATATTTCATGATCTACATGGTCAAACGCTTTTGTAAGGTCCATAAAAAGTGCACACGACTGAGAGCCTTTGCTCATGTTATATAAAATTTCATAAAGAAAGTTATATATAGCTAAATTTATGCACTTATTTTTTCTGAATCCGACCTGTTCTTCGCAGAATAACTGGTTTATTTCAAAGAAATCGTACACATTATTATATATTACCTTTTCAAATATTTTAGAAAGTATAGGTACTAGTGCAATTGGACGGTAGCAGCTCATGTCTTTTTTGTCTTTTTTTTTAAACAAGGGTTTTATGACTGTAATCTTGAGTTTGTCAGGGAAAACTCCATGCTCAATACATAAATTTATTATAAAGCTTAATATGTATGATATTTTGCCAGATACATGTTTTAAAATGTTGGTTACTATATCATCATAGCCAGAACTATTAGTGTTGTTCAAATTAAGTATTATTTTGTTTACGTCATAAGGAGTTGTAGGTTGCATAAAAATGGATTTATAATGGTTCGTTATATTTATCGGGTAATCTTTCGGGGCTAGTTTAGTTATTTCATCAATGAAAAAATTATTAAAATAACTTGCTATTTGTTGCGGATCGCTAATTATATTCCCATTTATCAGTATTTGCTCAATATCATCTTTAGGTAGAGCTATATTGTTGTTATTAATAACATTCCAAGTCGCTTTACTTTTATTTTTTGCATTTTTTATATATTTCGTGTTGTGAGATTTTTGTGTCAATTTAATTATTTTATTAAGTCTACGTCTACGTCTAAGTCTAAATTATAATTTAATTATTTTTTTAACATAATAAAAAATATAATAAAAATATGCGTGTTATGTGGAACTTCGTTCCATCCGGGTGTCCCTTGACACCTCTCAAGTTTTTTAAATTAAGGATTTTAGTTTAGGTTTTATTTCTCACCCTCTTTATTATTTTAGAGTAAAACAGGCCACGGAGGGTAGCCAGAAAAACATTTTATTATTCTGCAGGTATAAAAAAGTTAGTTTGTGAATTTTCATGACTTATAAAATGACAAAAGTAAATACGTTGCTGGCTCTCCCTCTATAACACGAACTGAGAAACTTTTACCTCAGGGTAGGTTCTGTGGATAATGAAATAGATAGTGCTGTTTATTCTCTACGAAGGGCGTGGGCTTCATACCACTTACACGTGTAATCTAGTCACCCACACAATCTAGACATTCTAGACCACTGTATTTAATTTTTTAATGTACGGTCAGCAACGGAGTTAGCTGTAAAGGGCCGCTATATGAAGATTAGTTGTTTTGGAAAATCCAATGTATGAATTTGTGTGAAATATATTTTTATCTGTAAGTTTAGTCAAATTGTACACTGTTGACAAATTCCACAGAAATATAATAGGTATAATGGTTTTCTTAAAAAACAAATCTACAAATAGCGGCCCTGTACAGCTAAAACCTCTACAGCTTACTTTTATCTTAAATTTGAATGCCATGTATCGAAAGAGACTGGTCCCCACAACACAAGGAATCCAAGTGTGGGGTTAAAATACATTGTGAACATTTGTAAACCAAAATGAAGCAATGAGCTATATTATTATTATACCAAACATTATTTCTAAAAATAAAAAATTGTGTGTGTACCGGAGTACACAGGTAAGAAGTGAAACTTCTTTATCTTAATTCTTCTTAATTATCTTTTTAAAGTAATACAATTATATGATGACAGTTAATCTTGTAGAAATGCAACGATTTTATAAAATTAAAAATGAATAAATAAATCATTAAAAACGAATAATTAAAAAAGATGTACGTATACATATTTTTATTTTCTAATCGTGTTTTGTTTTATTTTTAAATTATTATTTAATTTATATTTTTTATTGTTTTTAGAATTAATAATATTCACTAGATTTATAGTCATATTTATTAATACTTGCTAATTTTAACAGATTTATATACATTCACTGATACTTACAATCAAAAAGTGAGGTTAGCCTCAAATATATAATATATTTAAATCATGCTCATACGTGTTGAATTTATAAAACGAAATATATAATCACTCTCACTTTTCTTGTAAATTCACTTAAATTTGAATAAGTCTTTTTATTTTATCACTTTCAAATTAATATATTGTTATTCTTATTTCAAACCAAACTTCAAAACTAATAATAATATATTGTTGTTATTATTATAATATATTACATAATATTCTTTACGTCACTATACTAAACTTTGATAAAAAAAGCAACATGGAGCGTAACCGAAACACGTGACGATTTTTTTACACTGCTACAAAATTTCTCCCATACGTCGATAAAGAAGTTTCACTTCAATAAAAAAATGCTGCTTTGCTTTAATGACGTGACAGTCGAAAAAAGATTTCTCGGATATGTCAAGCTGCGTCTCGTAACGGTGTTGCGAATCCCGAGATTTTATCTCATCCAAAAATATGCGTACAGAAGTTTTCACTTCAAAAATGTAAGTTAAGCTCAACTAAAATACGATTATCGTTTAATTGAATCTCTTACTAAACCAATCAATGCTTATTTACATAACACAACACTGAAAATCCTTACTAATATTATAAATGTGAAAGTTTGTAAGAATGGATGGATGTTTGTTACTCTTTCACGTAAAAACTACTGAACGGATCTGGATTTAATTTGGCACAGAGATAGATTATGGTCTAGAATAACACATAGGCTACTTTTTACAGCGATACCCGACATCCACGCGGGCGGAGCCGCGGGCAACAGCTAGTACTAATATAAACAGAAAGTTTTCAAATAATCTATGTTTAGCATTCAAGTATCAACGATAATTACAAACTTCAACTGATAGTTGTGTCTTAATCTACTACTTGATGTAATCTACACAATTCATAGTCTCATCGTGATCTAATCGTATTATAATGTCGCCATTTTGTATTCGAATGGATATTGCGTATTTAATATTATTCTAATTAATATTAACCATGCGTAAGTGTGTTGGTTTCTCGTCATAACAGAGATAGGGATTAGTGTGTTTTATTCCAAGTGATAAGTTTTGTTCGAGTATTTGAAAGTAGTGAATAGAATGTATGAATTTCAAAATCTGTCCTGACAATTGAGCACCGTTTAAAGTGGAAAACAATGAATTTTGAATGTAACCGAAATCTGTTGCAGAATTGGCGAGGCCGGGTGATAATTTCCTGGCTGGCCATCACTTCTTGGTAGTTCTTCATCAATTTAAAATTAGAAGCATAAAATTTCATATTTCTTTTTCTCGTTAGAAATATGGTCTATAAGATTGTGAAATAAGATTTTTGAAAATTCTACCCCTGAAGTAAAGATATGTTCAACCCGGATTAAGTCGGGGTGGGGTGCTAGTTAATTACTCCTCTTATATATTTAGTCCGTTGAATGTGCAAGTTACGTCACACGACACACAATGTAGGAAAAATATATACAGAGCCTTCTGTATTCTGTTGAAGAATTCGAGTGGCTGGCTCGTACCTACTACAACCTCCGTCTTATCAGGCATGGTCACCAACTACTAGGTCAAAATATGAGTAAAATATCAATAAAATGCCTGCTTTGGTGGTCCAGTGGCCGCAGTATGCGCCTGCTGTGCACGAGGTTGTGGATTCGATTCCCACACAGGACAAAACTTTGTGTGACCCACAAAGAGTTGTTCTGAGTCTGGATGTAATTTGTGTCCGTTAATTGTATGTTTGTAAAGTCCCCCGCGACACAGAGCTTGTTCTTTGGTGCGGGAGTTGTCTTTAAAAAAAATTGCCTAGTTTTATACTACTTATTATTTTATCCTTTGTTTCCTATTCATCTCTTATTTCATTACGCGCCTTAGGCATTAAATAGCCGAAAATCTCTTTCTAGTGCTCACTTGCATTATTTAATCAAACTTAATGCAAATGTCAAGTGTGCGGAGCAAGCCCGACTGGAAAACGATCTCCACCTTACAGAAGACCATATTACTTCACACAGCGCACAGTGTGGTATTAGGCCCTCAAACTTGGATTACAATACTTTGATTTCAATACAACTACTCCGCTGCAGCGGAGTAGTTGTATTGAAGTAATATGCACTCATTTAAGGATGCGTTCGATCTTAAAACCCTTGTGTCAAGAAAAAAATAGGTTGGCAACACGCCAAAAATTACAAAAAAAAAAGATTTTCCCAAGAGACTATAGCATGGGGTTCTTCAAGAAAGGAGTTCTAAGGTGTTTAAAGGGTCGACAACGCGTGAGTGACACCCCTTGTGTTGCAAACGTCCATAGGCTACGGTAACTCCTCGTTTGCCACCTTGGTAGTAAAAAAATAACAAAAAAAATAAAAACGGATACCTCTGGTTTTGCAAGCGTCCATAGGCTACAATAACTGCTTAACATAAGCGGGCTATATGCTTGTTTGCCACTCAAGTAGTTTAAAAAAAAAGTTATAATAGCATAAAGATATAAAAAGTACATAAGTTATTAAACAGACTTATCTTTTTTCTTCATATATGTAGAGGGTTAAAATCTTCGTCTCTTAGCTAAAGCCGAAAACCCGCAACTAACACAAGTATCTATATTCAAACGTAACATTAGTTTATATCGCTTATATGTATTATCAAAAGATAAATAACACCCAGACACAGTGACATTTTCATATATCGACGCGTCATACTCATATATTTTGTCAGCAAAATAAACCTTTTCTTTTCTTTCTTTCTAAATACTGCACTTTTATACATACATCCCCAAAAAACTGCGGACAACATTCTCGAGTCTGGGTGTACTCAGTGTACGTTAGTAGTATGTTTGTAAACTGCCTAGGTGGTCCAGTGGCCGCAGTATGCGCCTGCTGTGCACGAGGTTGTGGGTTCGATACCCACACAGGACAAAACTTTGTGTGACCCACAAAGTGTTGTTCTAAGTCTGGGTGTAATTTATGTCCATTAATTGTATGTTTGTAAAGTCCCCCGCGTCACAGAGCTTGTTCTCTAGTGCGGGAGTTGTCTTAAAAAACAGGGCTTGTTCCCTAAAAAAGAGTTGTATTTAAAAAAATGTTTGGTCACTAAATTTTTAGACCAGTAACATATCTATGCATAAAAACATCATAGCCACAACTTATCACGAATTTAACCTCACCAAACCGCATTCATAACTAAAGTTTTGTCGAGTAGGCTTACTCGACAAAATGTTTGACGTGATTAACGTGATTTTCGAGGCACGGGTGTAAAAACCGCCAATTTTCTAACTCCAGGCATCTATTGTGAATTTCTTGCCAGAAATACCTAATATAATTTTTTTGGCCCGACCCGGAAATTGAACCCGGAATCTCGTGATCAGCAGTCACACACATCGACCACTGAGCCACCGAGGCAGTTAAGAGAGGAAGAAACTATTTTTTTAAAATAATATTATAACTGATGAAGTCAAAGTAATGTATTCTCTTGCCATATGCACGCACAATCCTAAAAATGTTTGCAAAAACAGAAAGTATGTTTGTTGGTAATACTGAAAATGTGTACATTCAAATGAATATCTATGGGTCCGCAATAGTCATGTGTACCAATTCGGACCCATTAGCTAACTATAAGTTGATTAGAATTGTAATAGACGAGCGACTAAGAGTTGATAGTGAAGCGACTGTAATATTACTTTTATCTAATAATAGGGGTCGCCCGCGACTTCGTCCGCGTGGAAATTTGGAATATTTTACCGATCACAGAGTGATGTAATATAGCCTATAGCCTTCCAAGATAAATGCAATGCAAAACAAAAACAAGTTTTGCATTGCATTTATCTTAGAGATTAGCGCATTCAACCAAACAAACAAACTCTTTAGCTTTATAATATTAAGTATAGATATGTACGAGTATTTTACTTCGGTGTTGCAGAGGTAGTAAAAACGTATGGCTTGCCAAAAGCTCAATCCAGGATAGGCAAGGCATACGTACATACGTATGCAATCAATCAATCATCATCATCATCATCTATCTCAGCCTGAAGACGTCCACTGCTGCACATAGGCCTCTCTCAAGGATATACATAAATTGAGGTTAATTTTTATTAGGTTTTAATAAAAAAAAGAAGGCTGTTAAACCCACATTCAGCTCATAAAAATACACTTTTTTCCCTCCGGCTATTGGCAACTGAGGTTCGCAACCAATAGCCAAAGAGGAAAAATGGTCTTTTTACTCCAACAGTTACCAAAGACTTTATTTTTCCTAAGAGTGCGTTTATGACCGTCTTTGTCAGCGTTGATTTTTGAGTCGCAGAATGGTCGACCATCCAAGAATGCTTCGCTAATAAATAACGAAATGAACAGCTCTGTAATGTTCTTCTAAATAATAAACAGTGTCAGAGATGAAGTACCTATGAAAAGTTCCCTAATAACGTTTTCTATAATAAATGAATGTGAATTATTGTAGGTTTTATAAACTCTCTAACGACACATGGCTATGCCTAATGGAGTCTTTAATAAAAGGACAATAAAGTCGCCCTACTGTTGTGCAAGCGATTTTTAGTAGCGTTGTCTGCTTGTTCTCCCTCAACACGTTAATCACAATCTCGCACATACCCACAGCCAACATATCGTCGCACATTGCAGGCTATAACTCAACCTCTTTTGATTTATTCCCGGTACAGCTTAACTCAGAATTAATTTTAACACAAAAGTGTGTCGCATCGATTTTTTGTGCCGCCGGTGAATATGTATAGGGAATATCTAGACGATTTTTGTTATTAATTGTCACTAAATTAATGTTGTTGAAATTAGTGCTTCAAAAGATGGGTATAGTCATCACATTGCTGCCTCGCGAGGCTGCCTCGTGATGAGCAGACTCATTTGCCTCGCGACTAATTTATTAAATTTTTAAACAACACTAATTTTACATTTGTAAATGTTTCAATTTATCTAGCGACTGTCTGCTCAATGCGAGCACCAGATAAGTTGCCTCGCGACGCAGCCTCGCAATGTCGATGAACGACTTTTTATAAGGTTAATCTATACTATCCATATTAATATCACAGTGTAAAGAACTCTTAACTTTTTAAAAAGAGCTCATATTATAAATGCGAAAGTAATTCTGTTTGTTAGCTTTTTACGACTGAACGGCTAAACGGATCTTAATAAAAATTGGCAAAGAGATAGATGTTATCTTGGAAAAGGACGTAGCGTACTATTTACCGGAATATATTCAATTCAATTCAATTCAAATATAAAAACATAGCTAACTAAGTAGGACATATTTTTATACATATTTAAGTTTATATAGCTTGTGTTAATAAATACTTTTTCTTTCTTTCTTTCCTTTTTTGTATCGACGCGTGACGTGGGCAACAGCTAGATAAATCTAGTTTGCTTTAGTGATACCCCACAATGAGCGGTGTCTTATCACTAAAAACAATACATTTCTCATTCTACAAACAGGCACATATTCTCATATTGTATCTTAAATCTGTCAGGCTATACAAGTTATACATATAATGTCATTATTGCCGTGTAGGTACCATATCATATAACACTAGCGCTGTTATATGACGGTGCAACAAAGGCTTGGCACTCAAATTTCAATATGTTTTCAAGCGTTTAAGAGATATTTCACAAGCAAAGAGTGCCAAGAAAGATTCCTTATTGCTTTGAGTGTAGACGGGCGTTGCAGACGTACCTACCATATTTTCTAAGATTTTGACGTAAAATGAAGCCATGTCCTACTTAGTAGCTATGTTAAAAAAAAATTAACAGCTGTCTGTCGCGGGAGACTTTACAAATATACAATTAATAGACACAAATTACATCCAGACTCAGAACAACTCTTTGTGGGTCACACAAAGTTTTGTCCTGTGTGAGAATCGAACCCATAACCTCGTGCACAGCAGGCGCATACTGCGGCCACTGGACCAGCAAAGCAGTCAATGATTATAATGATTATGCAGTAAAGTAAAAGCATTTTTAAGTTCTATTTTCTGATTGTATTAATTTTAGAATCCCAAAATACTTAATATGGAATAACAATATCATCAATCATAGCTTGAGAATTTATCGTGTCAGAGATATTCGAAACAGCCTCTAACGTCAGCTTTTTGAATTGTCCATTGAAAAAGTTACATTTAGGGTTGCATTTGTCAGAGGACGCAATTTTATTTTTTAGAAATCAAGAGGGGGTCAGTTTAAAGGTAAATCGAAGTTTGTGGGGTTGCAACTCTTGTCCCAGGGTCGCCATCTTGAAAAAAGGGGCTTTTATGATTCATCTGACGAACTATCTCTCTCTCAAAAAATAGTTAACATTTTTTGTTGCAAATAAGATTTAGAAGTATGTAGTTAACTAATTAAACCAGCCGTCAAACAGATACATTTTCAAAACGGTGAAATGTTTTTACTTTGTAGATACAGTATAAGCACAGTATTAGCCTGCGGCTAATACTTCATGAATGACGTATTTTTTTAGTAAATTAGCAGTAGCTGTAAGCCTACTGGCCGTACAGCTACTGGTTCATTTAACTATCCCGTTTCCCACAAGGCTAGATTTTGTTTGAATAACATTTTAATGTCAGGCGATCGCGGTTGCGTCATCATCTCTTATACGTTTGAAAGAGTAATTTTTTTTTTTCCAAACCGTCTTCCACAAAGCTGCAATTTTAATTTGTCTTTAATTACTTATGTTTAAGTGTAAAAAAAATTGCCAGCCCATTTCGACGGTTGCAAGTATCTGCCAGAACGGAGTAAAGTTGCCGTGGGAATGGTACTTTTTATCCTACTTCCCACAAGGCTGAAATTTTGAGTGAATATTCTTTTAATAGTTTTTAAAGCATAACTAAACAGCCAGCCCGTTCTGGCGGTTGCAAGTGCCTGCCAGAAGAAAAGTTATAGAGTAGTTCTAGAGAAGTTATAGTACTTTAAAGTAGTTATAATAATGAGTGCTATATAAGACAAAGACTGACATGCTGTCTTTGTCTTATTTCTATACTAGCTGTTGCCCGCGGCTCCACCCGCGTTGACGTCAGTTATCGCTGTAAATAGTAGCCTATGTGTTATTCCAGACCATAATCTATCTCTGTGCCAAATTTCATTCAATTCCGTTCAGTAGTTTTTACGTGAAAGAGTAACAAACATCCTTCCATCCATCCATACTTACAAACTTTCACATTTATAATATTAGTAGGATATAGCAGGGAAAATAGAGATATCGAGTGATTTATTTTAAGATAACTAATAGAATTAAAAAAAAAATAGAACAAACCTTTAGTTCTATATTGTTTTACAATATTTAAACTACAACTGCAATTAATTTTAAACTAAAGTTACATTTGATATGATGACCAGACTCTAGTAGCACTTATCTAAAAAGGATTTTTTTTAAAGATCTACCTTCGTGTAAATCAGTTCCATCTGAATTCTGTCCAGACCCTCTAGACAAGTGGCATAAACAGTAGTCGAATCGAAAAGGCAAAAAAGCAAATGTATGGGATTTGACTTTAATTAAATATTAATTGCAGTTGTAGTACAAAGTATACGAATAGTAAATAGTTTAAATATTGTAATAAAATATAGAACTAATGGTTTGTTTTATTTTTCTTTAATTCTATTAGTTATCTCCTCAAACGCCCGCCTGCAACGCCGTAAAAGCAGAAAATATTGCATAAATTTTAATAAACTACAAATTCATAACATACCGTGGCCATTGGCCCTGACACTAATTTCATAGTAGTTTATACGAGTGTCACATGCGTATAAGTTATAACAGATATGGGACTAAATAACAGCCTCTTTAGCCGTAGATCTATGGGGAATAAGGATTTTTTTATTTGTTTTTTTTATACTACTTGTGTGGCAAACAAGCATACGGCCCGCATGATGTTAAGCAGTTACTGTAGTCTATGGCCGCTTGCAATACCAGAGGTATCACTTGCGTGATGCAATGATTATAATTTTATAAGATTATAATAATAAAATTCCCTGTTGGCCTATAACGGTGGATTAAAGAGGTAAAAAGAATATGCCTAACCTCTACTACCAGTGAAGCCTCGACGGTGTATCGTAGTGGAATGAAGCGTGAATCGTAGTAGAATGAGGCATAAATCGTAGTAGTATGAGGCATGAATCGTAGTAGTAAAAAAGAGGCAAATAATACAAATTGATATTAATCTAGGTAGTAAATAACTTCATGAAAAAAAGGTTTGTTATATTTAGCTGTTATTCTTTTTTTTTACTAGGTACTTGGGTGGCGAACAAACATACGGCCCCCCTGATATTAAGCAAGTGCCGTAGCCTATGGACGCTTGCAATACCAGAGGTATCACTTGCATGTTGACGACCCATTTTTACACCAAGGCTTTAAGATAAAGTATCCCTGGGGTAGGAAAATGTTTCTTTCAAAACGCATCCCTAAATGAACGCTGGAGATTCGTCGATCTGTAGTCTAGTGGTTATTGACAACTTAGCTGGGTCGATGCCCACTCAAGACCTTTGATTTAGCTTATGAGCTATGTATATTTTTAACCGACTTAAAAAGAGGAGGTTATCAATTCGTGTGTAATTTTTTTTTTTTTATGTTTGTTACCGCATAACTCCGTCATTTATGGACCGATATGAAAAAATCTTTTTTTGTCTGACTAGACATACTTCCAGTTTGGTCCCATTATCATCAAAAGAAAGTTCTGATGATGGGATCCATGAGGAATTGAGGGAACTCCTCAAAAGTTATAGGCACACATATAGCAATTTCAATATTTTTAACAACTAATTAATCATTTGCATTCAGAAAGTGTAATTTGGGACGTAAAACTGATGAAGAAGACCACAGATGGCCATCTGAACTTTTCAATAATAAGTATTTTACTTATGGCGATTTCGGTTATTGTTGCTAAGCAACTATTAATAAGAAATAATGACGTGAATGAATTGAGCGCGGATTGCACAGATTAAATATTGCTTTTAATACCTACATGACCTGTGTTCAGCCCGACGCTCAGTCGATTTTATTCGATTGTAACAAACAAATATTTGAAAATTTTACAACTTGCCGTACTGAAGTCGGTTTTTTTTTGTTAAAATTATTTTCTTCAAAAAGACAACTCCCACACTATAGAACAAGCTCTGTGTCGCGAGGGACTTTACAAACATACAATTAACGGAACGAACAACTGTTTGTGGGTCACACAAAGTTTAGTTCTGTGTGGGAATCAAACTCACAACCTCGTGCACAGCAGGCGCATACAGCAGCCACTGGACCACCAAGGCAGTCGATATTCTTTGTTCTATGTCTGGCTGTGCCAAAAACATACCTTTGCCATTGTATACAGAGAACAGCATGAGATTGAGATTGCACGTATAGCACCGTGGTTAACCTTAACCACGGTGCTATACGTGCAATTTAAATCAATCATTTATACGAACACCAAGCTTATATTCTATGAATACAGTATGTCTAGCAGTCAACGTTTTTCTTCTAACAAGGGAAAATAACGACCAGGACGAGGAATATGATAAATTGGAAACAAAAGGTCGACAATAGGAGACTCAAATTGGGATTTATAGCTTTCATATGATACCTTCTTATATCAATCCATGTGTGTGTGGGTTAGAAATGTAACACTCGGGGATGTTGCCTCGTCAAACATTTTTGTACCGCGTTAGTAGCACTTTTATATCGATGGTCTACAAATACGATTATCTAGTACCTAAATAACAGTTTTACTGACACTTCTAGAGTCTTAAGCACAAGTTAAAGACATGTCAAAGTCAAAGTCATTTTTTTTTCATTTAGATCTAATGCATATGTTCCTTCTGCATATCAATGACATGATGTCTAAAAGAAACAAACATTCCTATGCTGTAAACAATACCAATGATGCGCCATGTTTCATCATCATCATCTCAGCCAAAGGACGTCCACTGCTGGACAAAGCTCAAATACTATGTTTACTTACTTCAATTTTATTTTTATTTGGTCTGTCAGTTTCAGTTACCGGAAACTGGCTTTAAAAAGAAACTGGCATTAGATTTGTTAGCAAATCGGCTGTAGGAATCGTAGCCTGGAAATGATGTCAACTTGAAAATGGAATGTCAACTTCAAAGCAGTGTTGCCTCTTAAAGAGTTAAATCACCCTAAAATTATGGATTGCCAAATAGAAAATTATAAAAAGAATAATGCAAATCCGCCTAAAACGTCTTAAAAAAGAATAAATGCCGCCATGTTTTAATCCTACAACCGATTCGCTAACAAGTACACAAACCTCTCTCTCTCTTCCTGACTATTAATCCCACATGGTGGTGGGGTCAGCCCTTTATATATTCTTCTTCTACTCTGCCCTATGTGTGACGTCGTCTTCCAAAACATTGCATGCCCTCATATCTCTGCGCACTACATCGGTTCATGTAGTCTTAGGTCTTCCCCTCGGTCTCGTTCCAGGTACAGACAGTTTTAGTACTTGATTACCGATGTAGGGCTTCTCCTGACGTGTCCATAGTCCATACCATCTCTTCTTTCTGGTTCTTTGCTGCTTCTCCGCTATGTCGTACTCCTCCCATGCTTGTTTGCCACCAAAGTAGAATTAAAAAAACCTTTTTTAGCAAGTCGTAGGTACCGTATATGACACGTACGAGAGGCCCTCCAACTTTATTTGTTACTTGCACATGTAATACATAAAATAGTAGAAACATTTGGTCGTAAATATCACATTGTCCATGATTTACGACTTTGATCACACTCCGCTTGGGTTTTCATTATAAAATATATGCTTGCCGTTTTTATATTTGGGTGAATAAACTTGTACTATTTATGTATTCAAGACTGGCTCAGGCAAATTTATTGAGTAGCGTTGCTAATCACGAGGTCCCAGGTTCGATTCTCCGGTTCGGACCAAAAATTTTTATTAGGATTTTCTGTCAAGAAATTTACAATAGATGTCCTACGCCTGATCTCTTTTCGGTCGTGCCGGATTGCCGCCTATTTAACTTAAACTTAAAGTGAAGAAATAAAGAGTGCACTTATGCTTGCGCACACATTTGTGCATTATAATATCTTCCGCGCAGATGGCTAGTCTTCGTTGAGATTAGCCGCCATGGCCGTAATTCAGTTAGTTTTTTTTATGAATCATATAACCGCTAGTTGTTCCTTTTCCTGACTAGCGACCAGCTATGCTTGAACAATATAAATTTTTAACGTCCGATTTTAGTATGTAAAATTACTACTCAACAATGAATGCCTACCTTGTTTAAAATGTTTTTTTAATAATACTAGGGGTCCCCCGCGACATCGACCTCGTGCTATTATAATATTTTTTCCTCGATTTTGCAACATATCTTACTACTGCTCCGCTCCTATTGATCATAGCGTGATGTTATATAACGTATAGCCTTCCTGGATAAATGCGCTATTCAACAAAAAAAGTTTTTTTCTAAACGAAACAGTACTTTCTGAGATTAGCAAATTCAACCAAACAAACAAACTCTTCAACTTTATAAAATTTAAAAAAAAAAATGAAAATGAAAATATATTTATTTCTGTCATTATGTTACAGAGGATTGTCAAGCTGTTACCCACATTAGGTTTCCCTGTGTCGTGGGGAACAGGCTCCTTACAGGCGAGGTTAATTAACAGAAACAACGACTTAGCAATCTAAATTTTAAACAGAGAGAAGAACAAAAAGAAAAATGTGTGTGTGTGTGTGTTAGTGTATGTGTGTGTGTTAGTGTATGTGTGTGTGTGTGTGTGTGTGTGCGTGCGTGCGTGCGTGCGTGCGTGCGTGCGTGCGTGCGTGCGTGCGTGCGTGCGTGTGTGTGTGTGTGTGTGTTTAAATAGAGTTGACGCCCACAATGTTATTCATGTCTTTAAAAGATCTTCAGTTTCCTCATAGGAAAGTCCCACCAGCCACTCAAATAAAGTTGATTTAAGTCTTTTGAGGGTAATTTCTCTAGCGTCTTTATGTTTTATTAGTAATTTATTATACAAAACTGGCGAAATATGTTTGAAATGTCGTTCAGCGAAGGATGTTTTAATACGTGGAACAGGACATTTATTCACTCGTTTTGTGGATCGGGGTAACAGTGGAATATGGGTTGTGTGATATCTTTTTAAGCATTGGAATACAAACAAATTTCGAACTGTTAGGACGTTAGCCTCCTTGTATGTAAGAACGGTGGAATGGCGAAATGGAAGATGGAGGATAACCTTAAGAATGGCTCTCTGCGCCCGTTCAACTTCTATAATGTGAGTCTTACTCAAAATTAGTATAAATATCTATATATACATTGACCGATCATGTTATGGTTTACAGATATGTACTTAATTACAAAAAGATTGATATGGCTTTTAAGTCAGTTCTTTCCCCGGTACAAATAAGCGATTTTTCCAAATCTATAAATGCAATTTCTCTATTCACACCAACCTCGGGCGACTTTACTTTCTTTCATACAATTCAAAGATTTCTGACAGGTAAATAGGATATGTTTATAACTTGACCGAAGTTCCACAATTTATGACGTAATCACTGACTAACTCAACAATAACACCCATCTACATCTGGACTTACCCCTACTGTCTCATATTCCTTAATAATATTATATTGTCCTACTCATAAAATACGTTAATATACTTGCGCAAATAATACAGAAAGTTATAGATAAAGTAGAATCGATTTCGAACTTCAGATTGCGTAAACAGTTGGCAGACTGCCTTCCCCCATCGTCAGTACCCCATCGGTGGTTAAACAGACACCATGACACCATCTTACACCCTATTCTACCTCTTTGGGGTAAGAATTTTAAATTTGGAACCGAATAAAACAAAAATGAAAACAATAATTTGAATTTCGAAAATCATTTCCGAATTATTCGTTAAACATTTATTTCGAAATTCGAGTTTTTATTTTCATTACCCCGCGCATGCGTGTCAATTGTTTTGTTTGTTAGGTGACGTCAGTGTTTACCCGGCTAAGTGAAATAGGTCAGTTGTTATATGATGTGGTGTGTCAAATGGTTGGTATCGCATATTGCCGAGTCTGTCGTGATGAAAAGTAAATAGTTGAGTGACATTTTGTTCGCTTTGTTTTACAGTGAATAAAAAGGTTGTATTTCTATATAGATAAATTAATCGTTGGTACAGTAACTGTGGATAATAAATTGATTTTAAATTGTATTCTTATAGTGTTAAGGTTGGTTATTGAAACAGATAGCAGCTTCCCACGTGGGTGACATCTAAATATAGATCTATTCCACTGTTTTCCAAAGCGGTTACAGTTAAGGGTTATGGATAAATGATTTATTTTTGTGCAGTTAGTATCTTAAGTAACCTCGTGTCAGATATAGATACAGTCTATGATTGGGATCGACTAAATTTTGTCCTATTTAACCCTACCAAGACACTTCAAGCATTCACTGTTTAGATAACCCCATTTGTGATTGTACTATTTCTGGATATACAGTGCTAGCATTAGCACTACTAGCGACCCTTGGGCGTAGATCTAACCCCTCCCCAAAATTGTAGGCACATCGGGCATAGAATTTGGCAGGCTTGATTTAGTTTGTGTTGATCGTTTTTTGTTCTTGGTTCTGACCAAACTTAAAGAAGCACCAGGCAGGGTCGTCGAGGGGGCGTCTTCAGCGCCCCTTCAAGCCTTGCGCCCTAGGGCCGTCGCCATAGCGCGCACGGTCAAAGCCATCACGGAGGATATCAACAATTTACAATTAGGTACACCAAGTGCATTAACATGCTTGGCGTTAACACCTTCAATGAAGTCCAGTTCTAAGGTCATTCAGAAGGTCCAAATGAGCTTTTTAGATACGTACAGCACACTGAGCTTTTAAGATGCCACAAGCCATAAGCATCTTAAAAGCTCAGTGTGCTGTATCTGGCTATCAACAAGATTTATTCGTTTAAAAAGCTGCTGTTATTCTATATAATATAGCCTACACAAGATATCAGGCTTTTAAATCTAAGGAGCGTCAATGCGTGTATTATAGCATGGGGTTCTTCAAGAAATGACATAAAGGGTATACAGGGTAGGTAAAAGTGATGTTCCTAACATTCGACAATGGTAACTGCTTGGAGACCGAACCCTTGGTTACCTTGATGTACCTATATTTAGAGTAATGTCTACTTCTATCTACTGTAACTGTATCCATGACATCGATGATAACGACGACTGACAACAACCTAAAGTGGTTGACATTCGAAAATACAATTCATCATCATCATCATCCCAGCCCGATGACGTCCACTGTTAAACGTAGGCCTCCCTCATATGTCTCCACAATGGCCGATCTTGAGCTGCTTGCATCCAGTGCTTACCAGCAGCTCTGATGATGTCGTCTGTCCACCTAGAGGGAGGTCGTCCCACGCTGCGTTTTCCTGTGCGTGGTCTCCACTCGAGAACCTTTCTTCCCCATCAGAGCCTCTAGACAGGTGGCATAAACAGTAGTCTAATCGAAAAGTCAAAAATATAAATGTATAGGATTTAACATAAGTCTAAGAAATAATATCGTAAACTTACGTCAATTCCCATACATTTGCTTTTGTGACTTTTCGATTCGACTACCGTTTATGCCACTTGTCTAGAGGGGCAGTTGTCGGTTCGTCGAGCGATGTGGCCGCCCATTGCTAATACAACTAATTATTAATTAATACAATTTCTCTTTTCCAGATATACCTCCTATTCATGCTGGGCTTCTTCATTCTACTGTGTCTCATCTGCGTGCTATGCCTCCTCTGTTACTATCGAAGGCGGCAGAGTTGTGAGCCTATATCTACCACTGAGCCTCGGGAAGACACTCCCATCAGAAAACCGTGCCTTGACGACTTTTAACCTAGTGCCTACATAAACAAAGTCCATTTTAAAACAACGATATAAATATGAAATATTATACTGCGAATTTAAAAATACATTTAGGTCGAGTGCTACTTGCTAGTTGTCAAAATGAAGATGGGTTTATTGCAGAAAGAATCTCATTTTCTTGACAGATGTAATAAATATTAAGTATTCTGCCTGTCCTTTTAAGGCGTTCCTTAGTATTCCAAATGTGAATTTGAAAGTGTTTTGTATTCGTTTTTGAGTTCCTTTATTTCAAATTGAATGACGTGCCAAAATGATTAAATTGTAATAGAAAATGTCAGCGTCGCCAGATGGCGCTTCTGATAGCTTTATTTAATGTCATATATTTTTATCGCCGTCCTTTTATATTTACAAAATAAATATGGATATGTATCCACTGAAAAATGCATCTATAATCGCTAGTAATTATATTACATAAGTTTACAGTTTATATTTTATTCGAAAAACTTTTATATACAATAAAAACGTGCCTTCTAGTAAGTTATATTTCTGTTTTTTTTTTTCTTTTAAATAATAGATATTTATATATTTTTTTAATGTATTATTCTTGGATTGTAAAACTGTTTCGTTCGGGCATCAAACGAGTTATAGGTCGTTTCGCCCGCCATTTGGTCGCCCGTGCGGGCCAAACGACCAAATTACAAAAAAATATAATATTTGATTGGGCGTTTCGCCCGATAGAGGTTTTATTACTGTTCATGTACCAGACAGCATCAAAATCTATCCGTACATAATAAGTAATAAAACCTCCATCGGGCGAAACGCCCAATCAAATATTTAAAAAAAATGTAATTTGATCGTTTCGCCCGCCATTTGCTGCAGCTCTGATGCACGAGATACATGATAGGTTACATTTCTGTTGCTTAAATAATTATAAACTGTATATATAATATTACATAATTAAGTAAAAAACCTAACGAACAAAACGTGATGAACAAATACTGTGACCTTATATTACATTTAAGTGTTAAAGGAAAGTGCCATTTTATGTCTTAATAAAATAAATATAAAGTTGATTTTACTGTGAAAGAAACGGTGCCAAATAAAATTTACTTATTGAAATTGTGTACTTTATTTTGAACACCTAATTTTTTGGTAAACAAACAATTATATCTCCGGTATTGCCATAATTCATAGGCTACGGTAACTGCTTACCACAAGGCAGGCTGTTTGTTTGTTTGTCACCTAAATAGTATAAAAAAAACTAATGGGACTTTACAAATATACAATTTATGGACACAGAGAAGGCCCAGACTTGTAATAAACATTTATGGATTACACAAAGTTTGGTCTCGTCAGGGAATCAAACCCACAACACTCGTCGTGTGTGGGTGTCAAGTGTTGTGGGTTTGATTCCATCACGAGCCACCTTTACCACTAGACCACACATGCAGTGTAGCTCTCTCAACAAATAAGGAAATACCATACATGTAGTTGTGAAAAAACTCAATTTCACTAGAGTGCAATAAGGACCTGGGTGGGACTACAGCAGTGGTTCCGACATATCAAACTGAAAGCATAACCACAGAATACTAAAGAGTTATGTATCTCTACCTATTAAATTAAAAAAAAACACTACACTAGGTTTATTTGTTACTTCAACAAATATGTTTTAAACAGTTGAGCTCAAATATACTTAAATATTAAAGCAATGTGGAAAATGTCGAGCCCGGAGCAGGATTCGAACCTGCGCCTCTCGGGTTCCGGGGTTCGAATTTGTCCACCGCTTATTTACGTCTTGGAGTGACGTCAGCTATATTCAACCGTTAGCTGTTACAGGTCTATACATACAAATGGTTTTGACTGGGAGCTTTTTAGATTATAGTTAAAGTATTATTATATTTCCTTGTATAGCATGCAAAGCAGATAAAGTACCAGGGTCGTAGTATAAGTTACGTAGTAACTATTAAGTAATCTGTGGTATAAGGACTTTTTGATTACACTTATGCAGACAATACTGAATATATATTTAGGAGATTTGGTTATTAAATGAGTGTAATTACGTTACAAAACCTTATATAAATACTTATTTAGTAATTTCTGAAAAATAACAATAATTATAGAGCAACTTTGGTACCTTGCTTTGCAGTAAATATACAGTATTTGCAGTATGTTAAACCACTGTGTGAAGACAGTAAGACTGATCAAACTTTCCCAGAGTTCTGACGATCCTATTTATATATTTACTAGCTGTTGCCCTGTTGTCGCTGCATAAAGTAGCCTATGTGTTATTCCAGACCATAATCTAGCTCTGTGCCAAATTTTATCCAGATCCATTCAGTAGTTTTTACGTGAAAGAGTAACAAACATCCATCCATCCATCTATCCATTCATTCTCACAAACTTTCACATTTATAATATTAGTAAGGATAGCGAAAACACAACACTACCCTAATAGTCTCTATCGTCGTATTTAGCGGCGGCCTTCTGTGCAATGAAAGTATATTTGCGAGACAACTCACTGTGCCTAGCGGTACAAGGAGGTCCAAAGGGTCAGATTTGCAGATGAAGTAGTGCACCAATACTAGTGAGCAAGCCCGACTGGGGAAGGACCTCCACCTTACAGAAGACCACAGCCAAATAACTACACACAGCGATGTAGTTGTGTTTCTGTGTGTGAGTACAGGTTTCCAGCGCTCAATTATCAGCGCGGTGCGTTTTAAAAGAAACATATTCCTATCCCAGGGATACTCCATTTTAAAGCCCTGGTGTTAAAAAATGAGTTGGCAACACGCAAGTGATACCACTAATATTGCAAGCGTAAGCTACGGTAACTGCTTTACATCAGGCGGGCCGTAAGCTTGTTTGCCACCCAAGTAGTATAAAAAAAAATAAAAAAAGAGGACCAAACTTGGAGTTCCTAGAAGTACGTAGCCTAGCTTTTCACTAATGTGACATTAAAGCTAGGTTATTTTTCATAATGACGTACAAATCAACCTTTAAAATTAGTTTTGTGTAGTAACAAAATATTTTATCTGTTTCTTTATTGATGACATATTTATCCCAAATACCATAAAATCAGCTGACCTATATTGTCATGTGATCTATACGAATAAAACCTATAAAGTTGAACTCCTAAAAGCCAAGGGTGATGCATTTTATTAGTTTTGCGATCATGTGTACAAACTATAAAATTATTTTACTAAAATATACGAGCTTATGAAAATAATTGAAAAGTCATAAAAATAAGTCAAAACATAATTTTAATTGAATACAATCAGTATATCCAAAAGCTCTTTGGAACAAAATAAATGACTTAACCCAATATAAAACTCCAAAATCATCGAATTTATATCTACTTAGTATAACACCGTCACATATAGAATCGTTAAATAAAATAAACCAATTTTTTGTTACTATTGGAAATGAACTAGCAGAGAATATAAAATCTAAAGCTGGCCCAATCACCGGTATTAATACACACTCTCAACTTGCCTCTTTTGTGTTACTAGATACGGATGTAGGAGAAGTAGACAGTATACTTAAGACTATTAATTCAGAAAGTGCTGCTGGTTGGGATGGAATACCCGTCAAATTTCTTAAATTAGCTCGAAATACTGTTGTCCCTTTAATTTGCCATTTAACAAATCTGTGTTTTCGAAAAGGAATATTTCCTGATGCCTTGAAACGATCTATTGTAACGCCTGTGCACAAGGGTGGAAGCGTGAGCGATGTCAACAACTACCGGCCCATATCTGTGTTAACCTCAATTTCCAAAATAATAGAAAAAATCCTAAACAAGAGACTTATTAGCTACCTAAATAAATTCAACATTATATCTGCTTCACAATATGGGTTTAGGAAAGGACTTTCTACGCAGGACGCTGTTATAGCAATAACCTCCGAAATTGTGTCTAGAGTAGATAAAGGACAAAAATGCTTAACAGTGTTTCTGGATCTCAAAAAAGCTTTTGACACCGTCTCCGTTTCTATCCTTGTGCAGAGGCTTGAATCTATAGGAATCAGAGGCACATCGCTAGCGCTGTTTGAAAGTTATCTTCTGGGTAGAAAACAGCAGGTTAGAATAGGTAACTCACTCAGTGAAGAAGAAAGAGTCGTTTTCGGCGTCCCACAGGGGAGTGTGCTCGGCCCCACGCTGTTCCTGGTCTACATAAACGACTTGTGTAAACTAGAAAACGGTGGGGGGCGCCTCTTCTCATATGCGGACGATACTGCGATTGTCTACTCTGGGGATACTTGGGAAACTGTACATCATGTAGCCGAACAGGGCCTGGTTGTGATATATACCTGGCTAAAAACTAATCTTCTGACGCTAAATATTCCTAAAACAAACTATATCTGTTTCAGCCCAAGTAGAAGATCACAACCAAAAGATAATTTCAATATCAGGCTCCATGAATGCAACAACCCACTAAATTGTAACCGTACTTGCCAGTCGATAAAAAAAGTGAACTCTACTAGGTACCTAGGCATTATGATTGACCATGGACTGACCTGGCAAGCGCACATTGAAATACTAATGGGCCGTGTGAGAAAATTAATCTGGGTATTCAAAACACTTAGGCATGTGATGCCACCTCAGTTGCTTAATAATATTTACATCGCATTAGCACAATCAATCATCACTTACTGTATTCCAGTATGGGGGGGTGCAGCCAAAACAAAAGTTATAGACTTAGAAAGAGCCCAGCGATCGCTTTTAAAGGTGATGCATTATAAACCTTTCAGATATCCAACAACTGAACTGTACAGGACTAGTGACCTTTTAACCGTTAGACAACTGTATTACTTATATATTACTTTAAACTTACACAAATCCATACCATTTTCTTCAAAAACTAAAAACAAACGACGTAATGATATAGTAGCTTATTCCCCTTCAGTTCACACAGTTTTTGCTAGGCGACAATACACTAAACAATCGACTTATATATACAACAAAATTAACCGAAAATTAAAAATTTATAACAAAAGTAAATATGAATGTAAACGCATTATTACGGTCTGGCTTAAAACGTTAACCTACGATGATACTGAAAATATACTGGTGAGACTAAGTTAACCGACCCATATACACACACACACACACACACTCATGACACACACACACCCACACATACACACACACGACACACACACAAACACACACACGCACAAACACACACACACACACACATACACAAACACACGCACACACACACACACACACACACACACACACACACACACACAAACACACACACACACACACACACACAAACACACACACACTACACATTTTAAACTAAACTTAAGATAAGTATTTTGTATTCCTGTCTAATGTTGCACTGTCATCAAAACTAATATACTTATGTATGTAGATACTAGGGAAGAAGCGAGTCAACCCCAACACAAGTGTTTTTGATTACTTACTGGGGCTGTCTCAATTGTTTATTAATGTATATGTTTTGAGACTGAATAAACATTTATTTATTATTATTATTATTATTATTATATACCAATATACAATCAATAGATACCACAGGAGACTCATTTAGGGATGCGTTTTGAAAGAAACGTATTCCTTATCCCAGGGTTACTCCATCTTAAAGCTCTGGTGAAAAAATACGGGTCGGCAACACGCAAGTGATACCTCTGGTATTGCAAGCGTCCATAGGCTACGGTAACTGCTTAATATCAGGCGGGCCGTATGCTTGCTTGGCACTCAAGTAGTATAAAAATTTAAGAGTCTAAGAATATACTATTTTTTACATATAACTGTAGTTGTTTGACAATTTATAAGGCGTGGTATTCAAAACCTCTAAAGTCCAACTCAATGACGTCATAAAATCGTCACCGACTTTCGTTGTGTCGTTATTTTTATCGTCGCAGTGTCTTTTTAACGACAACTTTAACTGTAAAACGAACTGTAAAGTTTAGAGCGTCGACTAATCTTTTATGAGCTGGTTAGACGCCATTTGCGACGACATTTTGAATTTTATTCCTCAAAGGAATTTATTGGGCGTGGAGCTTTTTACTTACCTATAAATGCACCTTCTTATTTAAATTAATCCTTACTAATATTATAAATGTGAAAATTTGTAAGAATGGATGGATGGATGGATGTCACTCTTTCACGTAAAAACTACAGAACGTATCTGAATGAAATTTGGCACAGAGATAGATTATGGTCTGGAATAACACATAGACAGTAGTCTGATAGCCCGCGTGGATATCCGTTATCGCTGTAAAAAGTATTTTACAGCGATAACGGATATCCACGCGGGCGGAGCCGCGGGCAACAGCTTTAAATATAGAAACGTTTTAACGAGTCACGTTAGCCAACGAGGTTTAATAAGTTGATAGATGCTATAAATATTGTTGCTAGTGCAGTGTCATCAATACCTAGTCTATATATTAAGGTAGAAACAAGTGAAAAATAAGTTATAATTTTAACAACAAAAACCGACTTCAGTACGGCAAGTTGTAGAATTTTCAAAAACCTTAAATCCCCTTTTTTTTGTAGAGGAGAAATGCTTTGCGCATACCGTCCGGGGAGGCGGGACTCCGACCCAAAGATGGTAGGCGGCCGGCGTACCGACTAAAACCCCTCTGTGCACCTACACCCGCCTACGCAGGTGGACCACCGGAACCTGATATGACGTCAGTGGTCACCAGTGACAGCGCCCGGGTGCACCGGTGATGCTGTCCCTCCGCGGAAAGGTGCGGGTGAGACTCAAATGCCGCAGCCTCACTATGGCAGCATTAGGCGCTCATGTGCGCGCTGACGCAACGTCGCCCACTTCACCGGCGACAGATCGGATCTGCGAGGAGACTTTCCTCTCTGATCCGCTCCGCCGCCTTCTACTGTGAGATATCATCCTCGTAGAAGGAACCTTTAATCCCCTAGTCTAACGTAGGTATTTAAACATGATTAACTTTCATGCAAACTCTTAACTAACTTTCTCTTAACTAATTTTCTTTCCTCCCTTAAAGACTGTTTTTTTTTAATTTGATAATTTACAGCTAAAGGGCATCTTACGAGTATGACCACTCAAATAAGCCTCAACACGGTTAGATTATATTGTTGAATTATGAAGTTCCGTTGCCTAGCTGCCGGCTTCATCATCAGTTCAGTTCAAATGTACCATTTTAATTTGCTAAATTACATTTATTTTGTAATAGTTGCTTAGCAACCATAATCGAAACTTATCTAATAGCCATCTGTGAAATACTTATTATTAAGAAGTCCAGATGGCCATCTGTGGTTTTCTTCATCAGTTTTACTTCACCAAGTTACATTTTCTGAATGCAAATGTTTGGTTTGTTGTAAAAAAATATTGTAATTGCTATAAGTATATGTGCCTATCATTTTTGAGGAATTCCTTCGATTCGTCATGGGTCCATCAGAACTTTCCTACCTTTACCATCATCAGAACTTTCATTTGATGCAAATGGGACCAAACTGGAAGTAAGTATGGACATACTTAGTTCCAGTTTAGTCTTCGAGAAAAAAAGTTTTTTTCAAATCGGTTCATAAATGACGGAGTTCTGCGGTAACAAACATTAAAAAAAAATACACACGTATTGATAACCTCCTCGTTTTTGAAGTCGGTTAAATAGTACAATCGATTCAGAACTGAGCAAAATTTGCTTAGATTGCACATCAGTGGCATGATTGCAAGCCTGAAAACACCTTGAGGCTGCAAATTTAGAACAACACACCACAACGTGGCGTTGAAACGTTATTTTGAGTATTCACACTCCTAGTTTCTGATAGCACAGAGCAATTAATTGAGCAGAATATACAATAATAATAATCTTAAAACACATTTTGTAAAAATTGTCGGAAAGCTTCTATTCTTATACGTTTTATTTCAATTAAAATGACGACTGGCCCGTTGGTCTAGTGATTAGTGACCATGATTGCTAGCGGAGGTCGTGGGTTTAATTCCTACACGAGACAAAACTTTGCTTGATTTTGTTTCGAATCTGTGTCCGTTAATTGTATGTTTGTAAAGGTGCGAGAGTTATCTTTTTAAATAGAATATAGGTAAAAGAATATGTTAAGTAAGCTAGCTTCCATATTTGTTACAACATCCTTCTCTTTAATAATTACCAGAAGGTATTACTAAACGATAAAGATAAAATGGAGCATGGTCAATCTCTCGCATATCTCGCATGGTCAATAGTCAATCGTTGGAGCCGACTGAGCTAGTCGGCTCCAACGATGTAATATGGCGGCGTCAAACTTCTGCATTCCGAATTTGCAGACTATCCGTTGCAAGCTTAGTACTCTTTTTATAGCAATTACTTTCCATTGCAGACACGTAGCCTCACCCAAAAATTTCACACAGCATAAGGTCTTTCTGTCAGATCAAACAGAAATAAAGAGATCCGTAGAAGAGTCAAAGTGGCCGACATAGCTCGAAGGACTGCTAATTAAAGCAGTATATAAATGGTTCCTCATAGATTGCAGAACAATCGGCCAACGCAGCAAAAAGGAATGGTGACATCGTGAGCAGACCTCTAACAAGGTGGATTAAATATGTGTTACGATATTCGCCGATTGGACACATATTTATCGTCACTTAAAGAATTTGAAATGAATGTCACCATTTCGTTTTTCTGTGTGGTGACGGATTAAGAATACAAATGTCATCCCGAGAGTGTCGTAAGATTCTACTAAAGGATTAAGTCAGTCAGACAATATCCACTGCCAGAGTGGTAAAATTCAAAACAAAACCCTATACCAATCCGTCTAGCCAGCGTAGTAAAGTAGGCTAGGTAGACTGCCTTGGTCCAGTGGCCAAAGTATACGTCTGCTGTGCACGAGGTTGTGGGTTCGATTCACAGGACAAAACTTTGTATGACCCACAAAGAGTTGTTCTGAGGTGTAATTTGTGTCCGTTAATTGTATGTTTGTATAATCCCCCGCAACACAGAGCTTGAACTATAGTGCGGGCACTTGTCTTTTTAAAGAAAAAAAAAGTTATATCCCTCCAAATGTATAGAGGAGACCCGTGTCCAGCAGTGGGATGTTTATGGGCTGAGATACAAATAGTTTGACACTATATTTATATGACAAATATCTAGTTTATATACACATAAAACTCAATGCTAAAATGTTTATAGTACTTTCAATCGTTTAAAAATGCATTAAAAGATTTAAAGGTATAGTAACTGCTTGGTATTAGGTGGGCCGTATGGCTGTTTGCAGCAAATAAGCAAACCTTTTGCCGGCAATTTTGTCTCTTTATTAATTAAATACTTAAGTATCTAAATTTCATTCTGTAAGGTATATTAGTTCTCGTCCCTTTTTTTACCATTAATATTGTAACTTATACCAAATTGTAAATGTTATATTCTGGCGATTAAAAAAAGTGGCCTGAGTTTTATGCCAATTCTTCTCGAGGCCATACCCTAGTCAGCGAATTGGCCGTAGGAAAATAATAAGCTGACATTACATTATGACGTTCATAAGTATCATTGTATTTGATCTAAATTAAAACTTGAGTTTGACTTTGAATAAGTATAAATGTATGTCTCCAAATAGTAGTCTACACCGTTAATCTAAAGTAATTGCCACCAATTGAAACATTTTGCACGAACAGATAAAATTTGAATTACATTTTACTCCTTTGAGTGGCTTTCAATTAAAAATGTCGGTACTATGTGTGAATGAGTCTCCATTTAGATCTAAATTGTTAAGGATTAGGTACTTTTTGGGGACGTTCCTACATATACCTAATAGGTTTTAAACAAACCATTACACACACTGAATATTGAATAACTTTTAATTAAATTTTATTGAACATTTTTCTCTAAACATCTTTCTCTAAACCCTCGGGTCGCGGTACTCTACTGTCATCATCATATCAAATATATCACGCATAAGGTGTACATCGCCCGTACATCTTTAAATGCATACATTTGCGTTTTGGATTTTTCGATTCTGCTACCGATTTTGCCACTTGTCTAGAGGGTCAGGTGTTGCAACCGTCCATAAACTACGGTATATTCTCAGTGCCAGATCTAGGTTTTCGAAAAGGGGGGGGCAGACTGCGAGTTTGCCGCCACGTAAGCAAAATGGGCATTTTGACAACAAATATATAAAATTATGTATATTGTTGTAATTTTATTTTATTAAATATTGACTGCCCAGTCTTTGCCGCACGGGGCGACAATTCTATATATAAAATTTTCGCGTCGCGTTGTTTGTAGTTAAACTCCTCCGAAACGGCTAGATTGATTTTCATAAAATTTTGTGTGCATATTAGGTAGGTCTGAGAATCGGACAACATCTATTTTTCATCCCCCTAAATGTTAAGGGTAAAACCCATTTTTTTTTTTTTAGATAATTTTTATTCTTTTATGATACAGCATTAAAAAATACATACAACCCTTAATTTTCAACTATCAACGGGTCAGCTAGTACTATATAAGAATAAAAATTCTGAGTTTTAAAATGGAGTCTGGTGTATGGCATTAGGCCATGCACACAGGTCAGAGCTCAGGTCTCCAGCGCTCATTATGCGTTTTGAAAGAAACGTTTTCCTGTCCCAGGGATAGCCTTAATTTTCTGGAGTAAGAAAACGGGTCGATAACATACAAATGATACCTCTGGTTTTGCAATCATCCATAGACACACAGTAACTACTTAACGGCGTATGCTTGTTTGCTACCCAAGTAGAATATCTAAAAAAACACATGAGTTAGCTGGAGAAAATTGGCTTTGATACATCTCTACCTCGGAGCATAAATTGAAGTCCAAAAACAACAAAGCTGCATAGAATAATTGCATCTTCAAAAACAGCTTCCCTAAGGCAATAGCGATCAACGCTATATATATACTTGTTTAACAAATTTTAGGGTTCCTTACGTAGATGGCTCACGAGAAATTATAATAATAATATCGAACACCCAATCCCATAGCCTAAAATTATTTGATATCACATGTTGCAATAGCTCTACACTTACCATAGGCATGTCATGACTGTACTGCAATAGTGCAGCTGTGGCATGACTATGGTAAGCATCTCATCCCATTTTAAATTAAAATTCTCTAAGGGCCTCTGCGTGTTGGATCTATGTCCCCGCGTAAGCCTTCCAATGGCCCGGGTATTCTCCTTGAATGATAGGAAAATACCCGTGATAAAGAGAGACATAATAATAATAATAAAGTTTATTTCAGACCACATTTAAATCCATACATTTTATTTTTCCATTCATAAATTATTTTGCCACATGAATACTAGTCCATGCGACAAAGAAAGGACAATCCATCTCCATTCTCCTTGCAATGAGTTGCAGGTACCCATTGGTGCTGCCACGCACCCGCTGCATCAGGGACGCAGCTCTTTTTCGTAATATTGCGGCAAAACCGTCAACAACAGCGTCCGCAAACATCCCTGATGCGCTACAGAAGCGTGGCAGCCCCAGCAGCGCCCTGAACCCATTATTATATTGGATGCGCAGAGCATTGTAAGTTTGCGTATGTTTGACCCATAGGCTGCAGGTGTAAAAAGACTGGCAGTACGCCTTAAATAAGGTAATTTTTACTTGTGCAGTGCATTTAGCAAACCTACGGGCCAACATATTCGCCCTGACTGACAATGCCCTGCGCTCTCTCTCCATATCCTCATCATCTTTGAGTGTGTCGGTGACCCAGTGACCCAGGTACTTTACTCGATGAACTCTTTTCAGAGGTTGGCTGTTTAAAGTGACAGTGGGCACGTCTTCGTAGCATTTCAAACCCGCCTTGAAGACCATGACCTCACTCTTCATTGTATTGTACCTGAGCCCATGAGCCTCCACATAGCACTCACATATAGACACCAACTGTCTGAGGGCACTGATAGATGGGCTCAGCAGTACCATATCGTCGGCGTAACTTATGTTGTTAACCATAATACCATCGATAGAACAGCCTACCGAGGCCCTGCTGAGTTCAACTATCAGACTGTCCATATATAGGTTGAAGAGGGTAGGTGATGTCACCCCACCCTGCCTCACCCCCCACCCTGCCTCACCCCCCACCCCAACCCATACACATCTGATAGCTCTCCTGTCCATTTTACATAATTAGTTTGATACCTATACCAAAATTTGAAAAGTGATATGAGCTCACTGGGAAGGGTTGTGTCGTCTGACAATTTCTTCCACAGCCTGTCATATCCCACCATATCGAAGGCACGCAATAAATCAAGAAAACACGCATAAATGGGTGTCTTCCTGCTGGTATAGTACTGGACTGTGTGCTTAAGTGTTAATATTGCGGTTTCAGTTGACAGCCCAGGTCGAAATCCGAACTGGGCGTCATGTAGCTTTTCATGCTTCTGTAGATGTTCATTAAGCACACGGTCCAGCACCTTGGCTATAATAGTAGCAAGCGATATGGGCCTATAATTACCCAAACTAGACGTGTCGCCCGTTTTGTTTTTTACTATGGGGACAACTACTGTTCTCATTAATCCTTCTGGTAAGTATGAGTGGGATACACAGAAGGTGAACAACATGGCGAGGACTCTAGGCATGTGAACGCCAGCATATTGTAAATGTTCAATACTAAGAGAATCATGCCCAGGAGATTTACTACGCTTAATGCTTGCTAAGGCCCTCTTTACATCTCGAGCGAGAAACAACACTATACCTTCCCCTTCACTCTTATCACGCATCCTGACTGTGCTCGCAGGCACTGATGAGCCATTTACTTGAAAGTGATTTTTAAATAAGTTGGCGATATGAACAGGATCACTAATACCCTCTATACTCACAGGACCGGCAGGCTTCGGATTCAATTTGTTGGTCTCTTTCCAAAAATTGCAAATTGAGTTGTGCTGTGTTGCTATAATGTCCATTTTAATTTGCGTTTGGTTATTTTGACACCATTTAAGTTGTGCTTTAAATGTAGCCCGTGTATCTCGCATGTTGTTATACAATGGACCGTACATAGGTTTCCCGTATGAAACCCACTGTTGAAAACAAAGCCGAGCCGCCCTATGAGCCTCTCTAACATGCCTATTCCATCCTACAACATGGCGTTTTTTATTCCGTTTTTTACATTCATCCCAATTACTAATCAGAGTGCTTGTAGCAGCATTACATAAAATATCAACAATATTATTATACAAATTATCTATTACAATTCTATGCTCTATGTTATGACAAGTCATGTCCGCACACTTTCAAAATTCTGAAGGAAAATCTATATCACATAGTTTCTGTGTACATAATTTACTATATTGCTCTATTTGCAATCTATCTCTCACACCCCATAGCACCGTGTTTGGTTTGACACTAGAACAACTAACTTTAGGTGTTAATGTACCTATATTACATACTAAAGCGATAGGGAAATGATCAGACCATGATATGTTATATTTGATGTCCACATTTACTACAGTAGACTGAGCGGCTTCTGTTACGAGCACATGATCTAACCACGATTTTGTGCCGTGAGCCTCACTAATATATGTGTATGAATCGGATAATGGTCCTAAAATTTCCATATCTGCACACAACCAACTTTGTTCTACACAAAACAGTTTAAGTTCCTTACCAAATGATGCACTTGGATGGGCGTTAAAGTCACCTAACATATAAGCCGAATCTATATCACTATTATTTATTATTGCACTAATTTCACTAAGACAGTCCGTAAAATCTACCAAATTGTCGGAGGCGTCTATTGGCATATACACCGAAAACACTAAAAAATACCGATTTTCTAGCATTATTTTAATGGCCGCAAGCCTTACACTTTTGCACTCGACATCTGATACACACGTAAACACACTTTAACGCCACAACACAGCGACACCGCCGTAAGGCCGCCCGCGCAGTATGCCCGCAGTCGTATCTACCGCCGATTTTCCAGTATATGCGAAGTCTGGATCTATTCCTCCCAGGTAGGGTATGTCGTGAGGTAAAAGCCATGTTTCCTGTAATGCAATGATGTCAGCTGTTCGACATAACGATCTTACGCAATCAATAGACCGAGTGATTGATTTACAATTATAACTTATAAAAGTTGTATTATTGATTTGCCTTTTATAATATGTATAACAATACTGTACGATATTATAAAGAAACTACTGAGCTCCCTGCCGAGGTTTTCCCGAGAAACTATAGCGTGGGGTATTCAAGAAAGGAGTTATAAGGTTTCTAAAGGCAACGCGCGAGTGATACCCCTGGTGTTGCAAGCGTCCATAGGCTACGGTAACTGCTTACCATCAGGCGGGCCGTATGCTTGTTTGCCTCCATGGTAGTATAAAAAAACGCGTGTACTATAATAGTTACAGATTAATACATTTAAGTCTTCGTTTATCTCAGCCATAAGACGTCCACTGCTGGACATAAGCCTCCCCCAAGGTTTTTCATATCATTTAGTCCTGAGCTGACCTTATCCATCGGTTGCCCGCGACCTTTACCAGGTCGTCGGTCCACCTAGTTGGAGGCCTACCCACGCTACGTTTTCCTGTTTAAGTTTTACTTATTAATAAATAAGCTCTATAAATTCTGATATATCTAAAGTGAAATCTTGTATCACAGTTATGTGTATTAACAATACTATAATAGGTGCAGAGAATTTAGAAAACGTTTAATACTAGTTGTTGCCCACGGCTCCACCCGCGTGGATGTTATCGCGATAAAAACTATAATCTATCTCTGTGTCAAATTTCATCCAGATCTGTTCAGTAGTTTTTGCGTGAAAGATTAACAAACACATGTACATTCTTACAAACTTTCGATTTTATAATATATGTAGGAAGTAGGATTCTAAGCAGAACAAAATATATTTGGCTAATAATGATAACTTAATATTATCTTACACTACAACTAACTAAGCGGTAACTGCTCGCATTAAATCTTACTAATCAAATGATTTACCAACTGCTAACGGCGAAGGAAAATATCATGACGAAACCTAAATGCTGCAGCGAGGTTTCCGGCTACTGGGGACCGCAATTAACAGGAACCGCGGGCCAGTCGCCGGATACGTAAAAATTAAATATTTTTCTTCCAGCGACTGGGACCACTCGGACGTCTGATCTACCAACCAGCATTGAGCTGTTTAGATAAAAGCCCTTTCTGCTCGCTCGATAGGGGGATAGGAGACTTGTGAACAGGAGTCAGACACATATAAATTGATTTTATATACGGAACCTTAGTATCATATAATTCTAATCGTTCGTGGTCAATGTTATTATTTCGTAAACATGAAAATTATAACGATGTTCTTGCTAGTTCGCCTAGAGCAACGGTTAAGAATAATATATTATGTGCAAAAATAATGTTGAAAAATTATTATACGTAGGTACAAGTTTTATAGAAAATACACGAACGAATTTCCATTACTTACATCTTTTTTGTTATTTCAGTATAATGTATACGAAGTAGCTTTTGACCTGACCGCGTTGGAATTCCGGGAAATCTTTTGAAAGTAGTTGCTTACATTATCTAAAAGAAACCTGCCCCTCTAGACAAGAGGCATAAACGAAAGTCGAATCGAAAAGTCAAAAAAGCAAATGCATGGGATTTGACGAAAGTTTACGATATATTATCGTAAACTTACGTCAAATTCCATACATTATTTTCTTTGACTTTTCGATTCGACTACCGCTTATGCCACTTGTCTAGAGGGTCTGTGCAGAATTTCAGACTTCCAATCTACACATATCTATACATATAATAAAATCGTAACCAAGTCGCGTCTGTACATTGATTTTTTTTTCGAAAAAACAAATTATATACGTTGTATTTATGTTACTAAGGCCAAAAATGTGGTTTTTAGAATTTTTGTCTGTTTGTCTGTGTGTCTGTTTGTCTGTTTGTGGCCGCGTTTGTGCGCGATAAACTCAGCAACCACGCAACCGATTTGAATGCGGTTTTCACTTATATATTGTGGCAACCTTCCCATAACATATAGGCTTTATTTTATTCCAATCGGTTCACAAATAAAAAAGTTATGGTCACTTTATTGCTTTAGTCTATAATAATATATTACTCCATTTATAATATCTTCTTCCCTCACGAGCCCCTCCCAAGGAAAGGCATCCATGCATAATATATCTGGTAATGATCACTATACCCTTTGGTGCCCTAAATGTGGTGTGATCTGTTAAACGCTTGAAAATCATACATGATAAAAGCAACTCAAAATTTGACTATATACAATGATATTTGCTATATATAATGCATGTGTGAATTAAGGCCTAAACCCTCTCTCTTGATAGAGAAGAGGAGACACATGCCTAGCAGTGGGACATATATGGGTTGCTATTAAATAATGATATTTAAAAAAAAGATAAGCTACCTCCATACTGAGCGGCATTCACTTTTGGGGTATTAATCGAAGCGCACCCATTTCGAAACGCACCTAAAGTATTCCTCGAAACGCACCATTCAGGTGCGCTATATTGAATGGTGCGTTTCGAGGAATACTTTAGGTGCGTTTGAAAATGGGTGCGCTTCGAGGAATACCCCTACTTTTGCGATCTTGTTTAGGTGCGTAAGTACTTGATTATAGATTGTTAAGTATAAATGCGATAGTTAATATGGAACATAATGATACAGGAAGAAGAAAAGAAAGAGATGGTGATAGATGAAATTAAGTTACTTAGTTACTGTTGACGGCAACAATTTTTACGCGCTAGTACGATATCTAGGCAGGACTTTCTTACTATAATTTCATTGAGTACATAATTATGTTTTATACGAGTTATTCGTTATCTCACCCGACCAAATCTCGCCCGATCGGGGGAGATGGCACAAAATAATTTTATTTATTTTTCTTGTCGTCAACTCGCACGATACTTAAATTCATTGCTGATTTGGTACAGTCAACTATTCTGCACTGCAACTATTCTGTGTGAAATATATTTTTTATTTGACTGTACTTTACACCGGCGTGCGAGTTGACGAATATAAGAATAGGTAAATTCAAAAAGGGGGAGTTGATGAATAACTCTTTTTTATACGACGAATCCGTCGCTTAAGCACAGGATTGTAAGACATATACAAAAATTTCGTAAACCTAGACTCTTAATACCATTTATGAATTACACAGATATCCCAAGAACGGATCGAATATCTATATAATCACGCAATGGTAAATGGCACACACCGAGCCATCCCGACATACCGACACAATCAAAATAACTCACTGACTGTTGAAACCCAATTTATATTATTACGTTTATTCTTCACGACAGGAAACCGCATTAGGCACCAACTACCAATGGCTTCACGTGCACGCTTTATCACTTTAAACTCAATAAACTTTATTACGGTCATCTAGTCCACAATAGGCTAATAATAAACCTATCATAGTCCTGATTTACGCTTACACATTATTTACTTATTGGCTTAGATCACATGTGCTTTTATTGCGATATTTACGTAGTAACAAAAGTAGACTGTCTTGGTAGTCCAGTGGCGGCAGTATGCGCTTGCTGTGCACGAGTTTGAGGGTTCGATTCGCACACAGGATAAAAATGTATGTGACCCACAAAGAATTGTTCTGAGTCTGTATGATGATAAAAGAAAATGAAATTAATTAAGAGAGGTAGGGCATACTAGCGAGCAAGCCCGACTGGGGAAGGACCTCCACCTTACAGAAGACCACAGCCAAATAACTACACACAGCGGTGTAGTAGTGTTCCTGTGTGTTGGTCAGGTCTCCAGCGCTCATTTAGGGATGCGTTTTGAAAGAAATGTAGGTATTCCCAACCCAGGGATACTGCCACCTGTATTGTATCCCTGGTGTACAAAAATGGGTTGGCAACACGTAAGTGATACCTCCGGTATTGCAAGCGTCCATAGGCTACAGTAACTGCTTAACATCAGGCGGGCCGTATGCTTGTTTGCCACCCAAGTAGTATAAAAAAATATTTAAAAGGTTGTGAAATTAAAAAGAGCGATAATGTCAATCCAATGTCACTTGCTTTAAGTAGGTTTATAAACTTGGGAAGGCTTTGGAAATTAATGTCGAGCTCTGATAACTTTTTTGTCAAATCATTGAACCGACGAGCCATACGAACAACTCTTACATTACGAATATTACGACCTATTCTCGATCTATAAAATCCGTTTTTGAACAATCCGCATGGGTATCTCGGTATTCTTAGTAGTGAATTGACTAGAAAGCACGGGACAGTCAATTTGGTTGTTCATCAATTTATACAGGAAAAGCAAATCCAGGTGAACGCGACGTACAGAGAGCGCATCTAGACGGAATGTTTTCATTTTTCTGTATAGTTCCTAAATATTCTCGGTGTCTTAAAGCGGTAAGATAGGCTGCGGATGTATTTTTATGTACTCTCTCTTTTCTGTTAAAATGTATATTAAAGCCTAAAGTTTACTTCTTACATAACTATTATAAATCAGAATTATTGAAGATAGCTTTTTTAAAGCCTTTAGTACTTCAAAGTATAAAACCTAATGATTTATTTGCCCCCTTTATGATTTGGTCAATGTGATCCGAGAACTATAATTGACTATCAAAAATAATTCCAAGGTATATGGTACTAACTTCTTGGAGTCTATCACCGTCTATTAAGTACTCAGTATGATACATTGAAGTATTTAGGAACAATTTATTAGTAGTGCACAGTTCCTGGAATTTGTCAACGTCTTCTTGCATGTATTTAGAGTCTTCTATTCATGAAATGATCCTTATCAACTTAAGATCGTCAGCGAAAAGATATACCCTGCTATGCTATAAAAAAATTCACATTCAGCCTTTTGTTAATCGACGACGATAAGCCGACTGTTCTTTCATGTTTAAAATACTATCTAATGAAATAGATTGCCCTAGCCTATTACAAAAACTGCAGTTTAATGTTCCGCAACGCTCAGTTAGGTACAATCCTCCTATATCTGTCCCGTTTTCATCTTCTAACTATAAACAAAATTCATATATTGTGCGAGCAAGCAGCGACCTTAATAAATTGTGTAAAGAGTACTCTTTCGATCCTTTTAATACCAAAAGCTCTGCAGTGCGCAGCCAACTAAACCTTAACTTTTTTTAATCATAGTTAGTACCTAGATTACCTTCTGTTCAAGGTGTAAGATATTCTGATCGCTGAGTGTGTTGTGTGTTGTTTTGATGCTATTCGTGAAAACCTGTAATTGGCTTGATGTTTTATAACTTAAATATTAATTATTTTGTATGTAGCTGTTGGTTTTCAAATATAAATAAATCTGTCAGATATTATTTTGCCAGATCGTTTATAAAACGTTAAAGAACAGTGGTCCCAGTACAGAACCTTGGAGGACACCAGTATACAATAATAAACTTTAGTAATAAATCACATAAAACTGCCAGTACTTTCTTATATTATATTATAACGTAAACTGTTGTTTACGTTATAATATAATAACTTTCATACAGTAAGTTAATATGATGCTCCCTGTTGGGAGCATCATATTAACTTACTGTATGAAAGTTTTGCAAGCTCAACTCATCAAATATGATGAAAATTTGTCTCTACGCCTCGCCGAGAATCAATCAAGTTTGCGATTTATGGGTCGCGTTTACCCACGAGTTCGCCATCAATTCTTAACTAAACCAACTGGTATGGTTAAGTGCTGTTGCGTGCACTAGATGCACTAGACTCAATAATATTATACACAACATGTAACTGAGGTTTAACGTTTCATAGCGCATACGTTTAAATAACTCATAAGACATGTTATGAATAAATATGAATTAAACTTAATAGAATTTACACGTAATAATCAAATCATTTCCCATACCCTAAAAAATACTATCTGTGGGAACATTGTGGGGTCTGATCCACCAACCTGCATTATGCCAGGCAGCGTGTCCCAAATCCAGTTAGCTCTCTGGTTGTGGACCTTATATAAGTACCGGCTGCTGATTATAGATGAAAGAGATACATATTCATAAATATAACACTTGCTATGCTTTTGTAAATTGCAACTCATAAATCAAAGTATATATTTTTTATTTTCACTGGGTTCACAGTATGTAAATATGATTTGCCACCTTAAAACTAATTGAAATATTGAAATAAAATTATTATATCACGTCTACTTAGTTTGTTAGTGAAACGCATTTATTGATTTTACTTGAAATTCTATGAAAAATTGTTTTTTAATGTAAAAAAACATTTTTTCTTTGGAACGATTAGCTTTCCTCTTATAGTCAGTAGTAGCAGTATCCCTCTGGAGGCTACAACATTAGTCTGCAAGCATGGCTGGCTCTCATCTACCCTGGTAATGCTTCTCATACTCTGCAATTTCTTAATAAAATCTCCGTGTTACTAACTTACTGAGCCTACGGTATCCGGAAAGAAACTTAAAAGGGAGATTAAGAAATGGATTTTCAACGAAAAATTGCACTCTAGTTTATGATAGACGTGTTGCATAGTGTTATCTGGCAAAATCTGTCTTTTTTTTATACTACTTGGGTGGCAAACAAGCATATTGGCCGCCTGATGTTAAGCAGTATCGTAGCCTATAGACGCTTGCATTACCAGAGATATCACTTGCGTGTTGCCAACCCCCTTTTTTTTTTACACCAGGGCTTTAAGATGGAAGTAACCCATTTGTCCCCATTTGTACCCATCCGTGTGGTGACGGATTAAGAATACAAATGTCACCACCCCATTCCATCCCGTGGGTGTCGTAAAAGTCGACTAAGGGAGTAAGTCAGGCAGACAATATCCACTGCAAGAGAGGGAAAACTCGAAACAAAACCCTATACCAACCCGTCTGGCCAGCGTGGTATAGTAGGCTAATATCCCTCCAAATTAATGGAGGAGACCCGTGCCCAGCAGTGGGACGTTTATGAGTTGAGATGACTGACTGAACCCATTTGTCTGAATTTCAAACGATATCTTATCCAGGTATCAGAACCAGTTTGCAGCTGTAGCGAAGGACGCAATCTTTTCAATGTTATTTTTATGACTCTCTAGAGAGAGAGTCAAAAATAAATAAATCAAGTGAGAGCTCTTGATTTAGGAGAGAAGATCCATGCCTAGCAGTCGGACTTTTGTATTATTATTGAGGGCTAGCCCTCTTGTGCGGGAGAAATATTTTAAAGTAAGTAAATAAAGCATATTCATTTTAGAAAGACTAGATAACTCATATTAAAACAAAAACCGCTGGCACTTTTAAATTATTCCATAGTCTCGCCATTTTAGTTTGTTCGATATAACAAATTATTCTCGTAAGACCACGGCTGTGGGTGGAAATAGCCTGGAAGTTATTTGTTCTTAGACGGTACCACTTAATATTCAATATGGCGGCGGCAGTGAAGATAGATTGTGGTTTGGTTTTAGTTTGGGTTTAGACAAAATTTAGATTAATAATAAATCTGTTTTCCCAAGACAATATAGCGTGTGGTTCTTCAACAAAGGAGTAATAGGGCCAGAAAAGCGCAAGTCAAATGTTAATCGAATCGAATAGAATAGAAAGCAAATGTATCAGAGACGTAAGTTTACGACATTATATCGTAGACTTACGTCAAATCCCATACATTTGTTTTTTTGACTTTTCGATTCGACTATTCGCTTATGCCACTTGTCTAGAGGCTCAGATTTGACATAAGTTTACGATATTATCATAAACTTACGTCAAATCCTATACATTTAATAATAGTGCACTGCTGGGCACGGGTCTCCTCTCCTCTATCAAGAGAGAGAGAGAGAGGGTTAAAGATTTAATTCACACACGCTGGCCTACTGCGGGTTGGTGAATCAGACATCTTTCGAATGTCTTCTAAGAAAAAAAGGGGTTCCTCACGATGTTTTCCTTCACCTTTAGCAGATGGCGAATCTTTTGATTCATCATCTCAACCCATAAACGTCCCACTGCTGGGCACGGGTCTCCTCCAAACATTAGGAGGGATATTAGCCTACTATACCACGCTGGCCAGACGGGTTGGTATAGGGTATTGTTTCGAGTTTTCCCTCTCTGCGGTGTATATTGTTTGCTAGACTTACTCCCTTAGTCGACTGTTACGACACCCTCGGGATAGAAGGGGGTGGTGACATTAGTATTCTTAATCCGTCACCACACGGACAGTCACAATCGTTTGATTAGTACACATAAATACCATAAAGTGAAATTCACATTGGTACTGCCACCCGGGACCGAACTCGCACCTCTTGCGTGCAAATCGGTCACTTTCCCACTCGGCCACCACCGCTTCATCATCATCGCTATACATTTACATATCATATATTTATATTCTCACTTGTCCAGAGAATCCAGAGCATCCATAGGTTGGTGCAATTATTTTTTAAATACCCTTGATTCGTATTCTAACTTCTATTTAAGGAAAAAGACATAACTAAGATCATGATAATCAATGAGGCATAACGTCTGTTAAGCAATTTTCGTCATATCGTCACTGGAAAGGCAAAATTACTGAAGTGAAAATAGATTGTTTCGAGATAAAGCCGATCAAAGTTTTTATTTTTAGAAAAAAAATCATATCTTTTTACACAATCATCCGATTTCAATGAAATAACTTTATAAATAATTCTATTTGTAGCATGCGTTTACTGGAAGTGGTTGAAATTCGTTTTTTTTACTACTTTCCAAGATAAGTGGCGCTTCAGTAATTTTGACCCAATAACTTAGTAAGCCAAATTTTCTTCAACGCCACCAATGTAAACAACGATTGTATTTTAAAAGTACTGAACACAATACTATTAGTAAATTTGAGTAGGATGAAATTTCTTTAACATAAATTTTAGTGTCGTGTTGGTGTATCAAAATAACTTCAAGGGAAATATTTTATTCTCCTCATGTCTAGGATTTTGACTCATGAGGCGATAGGATAACTAAGTAACTTCAACTAAAATTACTTAAAATGTTTTTTTTTCGTAATCAGTTAAAATTTCTTTAGCTGAATTTTTATTACATTCAAGGTAAGCACAAATTACTTAAAGGCCATTCTTTTTTAGGCTACACAAAGGCAATTTTACTCAAGCGGCAAACTTTATATTTAATATTCAGGAAATATTTCTTGAGCGACATGAGTGAAAAATTGGCCAAAAAACGCGTCGCTTCAGTAATTTGGAAAAAAAGTAGCACCTTTTTTTAGGTTACTTAAACGCCACAAAAATGCTCTGATTGCAATGGTTCCTAGGCAGATCGACGCAGAAAAAATCGCTGATTCCGAATATGTATATAACTCAATTGTGCCCACTTTGTATGACAGAAGTAATTTTGCCTTTCCAGTGACGATATGATCACTGAATTAAGGTTAAAATTTCCCTGTGTTAATTCTGAATCTTACGACTATTTTTCAACGATGTTAATTGCGTGCGACATTATAATGTAATGCGGCTTAAAAAGAAAATAAATGACACCGGGCCTTCGTATTATAATGTAAAAATATTAACATATTCCTTGTTTATCTTGGAGCTAATTTGCACCTTGTCGACCCTTGTGGCTTTCAAAGTGTAATTTGTAAAGCGATGTGAATTTATATATTTAAATAACCTGAAGATCTATTTGAATAATTAATTTAAAGTACTGATAACCTTGTCGAAACGAAATGTAGAAACATTCAAACTATAATAATGTAGAAAATATCAAGTAAATTTTTATTATTTTTAAATAAACATTTTTTTAATTTAGCTATGATGTCTTGTGGTTACTTGCCACTCGGCTACCACCACGTTTTAATTATAACAAAATTAATTTTATATCATAATATTTATTACCATTCAATTGAGAGGCGCTAATAGCTAGGTGCACTCACTGTTCGGTAAACGTTCAATAATAATAATAGTAATAATAAATCATTTTATTACTCGCGTCGCATTGATAATATATACCTTACAGACTACATACTAATATAAACCTGTGTTAGTATTAAAAACTTAAAACTATGTTAGTACACTTCACTTGCACTATGTCGCAGTGCGTTCGCGTGGCACTTGTCCGCGAAAGCGACGGAACACTACACCTGTCGGCAAAAAAATATTTTTCATTATGCTACCAAGGGCGCGGTAACCCTATAGATGGGTGACCGCATTGTGGTATTTCATCTGAGCATCTCCGTGCTTCGGAGGGCACGTTAAAAGTCGGTCCCGACTGGTAACTGTAGTTAGATCACGACAGAGGCCTAAATATGAGCGATCTAAATAACTCTGTCATCAGGTTGGCCACTAACCAAACGATAAGAAGAATACCATTTAAACAGTTACTAATGTCCGTCTTCAACCCCCCTAAACCTGTAGACACCTGTCCAGATCTATATCTTAACCAGAACTAAGTGTAGACTTTATATCCGTTGAGATAATCCACACTGGTATCAAGAAGACCTGCCACACCACCGTATTGTATACTATATTGTTTTTAAAACCCAAATAAACAAACAAAAAAAACGACTTCAATAGTTACGACAAGTTGTAGAATTTTCAAAAACTTTAAAATCTCAGGTCGTATTTAAACAAGATAAACTCTCATACAAACTCTTATTATCTGACTTACAGCTAAAGTGCATCTCTTGACAATTCAAATAAGCCCAAACATGGCTATATTAAACTGTTTAATTATGGCCTTATCCGTTGCCTACACTCTGACTTCATCATCGCTTTAGTTCAATTGTACCATTTTCATGTTAAGCAACTATTACTAAGCAAATATAATGTAGCAAACATTACATTTGCTTAGTAGTAGTTGCTTAACAACCTTAATCGAATCTTATCTAATCGCAATCCATGAAATACTTATTATTGAGAAGTTCAGATGGCCATCTGTGGTCTTTTTCTTTAATATCACTTCACCAAATTACACTTTCTAAATGTAAATGCATATAATTTTTGATGAATTCCCTCAATTCCTCAGAGATTTCATCATCAAAACTTTCTTTTGATAAACATAGGACAAAACTCGTGTGTTATCAAAGACAAAATGTTTTTTTCAAATCGGTTCATAAATGACGGAGTTCTGTCGAAGCAAACATAAAAAAGAATACACACGAATTGATAACCTCTTCGTTTTTGAAGTTGTTAATAAATAATATCTGATGCTTTATGAAGCAACGATCATAATCGCACAGTAGGCAAGGATATACTTAGTTTTAATGGACTATTGTACAGTCCATTAAAACTAAGTATATCCTTATCCTTACTAATATTATAAATGTGAAAGTTTGTAAGAATGGATGGATGGATGGATGGATGTTTGTTACTCTTTCACGTAAAAACTACTGAACGGATCTGGATGACATTTAACACACAGATAGATTATGGTCTGGAATAACACATAGGCTACTTTTTGCAGCGATAACCGACATCCACGTGGGCGGAGTCGCGGGCAACAGCTAGCACTTAACATATATGCATGTCTATGTATGTTGACCCTTTGACCCTGTGTTTTGACTGTGGCGAGACGACCACAATGACCACTATGACCGCTACGCCTCCCATATTTCCATTAATAATAAATTTTACACCCAAAATCTATCAATAAGATTTAATAGCATAACCCCTTGTAATCACTTTGTGGATGTATAATTAATTTAAAATTTCGTCAAAGACAGCCTGTGCGATTGGATTATAACGGCCATTGGACTTATCGGTCCATTACTTATATTTGAACAAACCCACGTGTAAAGAGGATAATAATGACTGCCTTGGTGGTCCAGTGGCAGCAATGCGCCTGCTGTGCACGAGGTTGTGGGTTCGATTCTCACACAGGACAAAACTTTGTGTGACCCACAAAGAGTTGTTCTGAGTCTGGTTGCAATTTGTGTCCGTTAATTGTATGTTTGTAAAGTCCCCCGCGTCACAGAGCTTGTTCTCTAGTGCGGGAGTTGTCGTTAAAAAAAAAAAATATGTTTGATGAAATTTATTTACATCTCTGGAAGACCTCTCTGGTGGATACCCAACATAGAAATTCGACGTAAGACGAAAGTCGAAGATGTGGGTAAACGGTTGACTAACATGAAGTGGAGATGGGCGGGACATCTAGCTAGGTGGGAAAATGGAAGGTGGACCAAAGCAGTCACAGAATGGTGGCTGCGAAACGGAAGGAGATTGCCGGGCAGACCACTCTCCCGGTGGTCAGACGATTTAAGAGGACGGCGGGAATCCATTGGATAAGCTTGGCACTGGACCGGAGCAGATGGCGCACACAAGAAGAAGAGAAGTGGATAAGGGTTGACAAAGAAGATTACATGATGAAATTGATTTCGGTTTTAAGAGAGGTAGGGCACCTTACTAGCGAGCAAGCCTGACCGGGGAAAGACTATCACCAGATCTTACAGAAGACCACAGCCAAATGACTACACACAGTGGAGTAGTTGTGTTCCTGTGTGTGAGTACAGTTCTCCAGCGCTCATTTAGGCATGCGTTTTAAAAGAAACGCATTCCTATCCCAGGGATACTCCCATCTTGAAGCCCTGGTGTAAAAAAATGGTGACACACGCAAGTGATACCTCTGGTATTGCAAGCGTCCATAGAGTACGGTAACTGCTTAACATCAGGCGGGCCATATGCTTGTTTGCCACCCAAGTAGTAAAATAAGAGTCTACAAGTGTAATATTGCTATTTTCGTATTTTATCTTCTACCAGGTGTTTTCTACGGCTCTCCCTCTTGTATGTTGGTTATTGTAAGTATCTGTGAACTTCCCTAGAATATAAACTATCTCCTTGCCAAATTATATTAAGATCCGTTAATAATTTTGTCGTGGAAAGGCATCAGACAGAGTTACTCTCACATTTATAATATTAGTATCAATATGGAAACTTCTCACGTACGTTTTCGTAATTTTGCAAGCGCTAAAACTAACAGATGCAACAGCCACTCACTAGCAAGTAAAAAGGAAAGTTTATAAACTTGAAAGGAGCACTTTAGTAGTAGCTACTTGAACTTTTATCGTTTATATGTTATGCATAAGAAAATATTAAAATGGCGGGATAAAAGCGAGGTGTAAGAGAAAAGTGTGGTTGGCTCTGTGCTTTGTTTATAAAATAAGGTAACAAACAAGCCTACACTCCACTTGCATCACTCAACACTCATTGTCTACCCTTAAATGTAACATTAGGGTTTTACTAAAAGAATGTCTTTTAACCTAAATATGCACCGGAGACCTACAGGTCGTAAGTTCGCTTCCCAAACGGTACAAAACTTGGCGTGATTCATAAATTTTTGTTCCTAGTCTGGGTGTTATTCGAATCCGTAAATTGTAAGTTTGTAAAGTCTCCCGCGACACAGGGCTTGTTTAATGCCGTACCTAGTTGTCTTTAAAAATAAGAAAATAAAAAAGAACTCATTCTGTTTGTTACCTTTTCACCGCTAAACAGCAGAATTTGGCAAATAAATAATTCGGGAAGGATATAAATACAGGCTCAAATTTTTATCGCGATAATCGAGAGCCGCTGGCGACATCTAGTCATATACTTAATAGTTTCAACGAGATCTTAATAGATGGCGTTGTATTACTTGAAAGTTTAAAAAATCTTATTAAAGTACATAATTATTTAAATATCGATAAAGTAAGTGATGCTAAAAAAGTGTAAAAAAGTAAAAATAATACGGTTCGTAATGATACGCTCGCCTCCGTATAAATAATATGTTATAAATACCTAGGTAATCTATATTTTTCTTGTGTACATTAAAGAATTAATGATACGCAAGCCACTGAACCCACAGTTCAGTCAACTTACTTAGGTAGCAAACAAGTATACGGCCCGCCTAATGGTACGCACTTCTCGAAGCTTATGGATGCTTGCAATTCCCGGTTTATGGTGCTTACCTGTAGTACACACAGCAACGGAGTTAGCTGTACAGCCCCTCTAGACAAGTGGCATAAACGGTAGTCCAATCGAAAAGTCAAAAAAGAAAATGTATGGGATTTGACGTAAGTTTACGACTTTATATCGAAAACTTACATCAAATCCCATACATTTGCTTTTTTGACTTTTCGATTCGACTACCGTTTATGCCACTTGTTTAGAGAGTCGGGGCCGCTATATGAAGATTCGTTTTTTAAGAAACCCATTATAAATATTTCTGTGGAATTTTTTAACAGTGTACAATTAGGCTAAACCTACAGATAAAAATATATTTCACACAAATTCATACATTGGTTTTCTTAAAAAACTAATCTTCATATAGCGGCCCTGTACAGCTAACTTCGTTGCTGTGTGTACCTACTACCAACGGTGGTACAACTTGTAGCGTGTTGCCGACCTAAGAATCTTTAAACCCAATAAGTATTTTTTTGTATTCTTGAATTTATTTTGTAGGTTTGTAGGTTCAAGGTAAGGAACCTCCATCTTACAGAAGACCACAGCCAAATAACTAAACACAGCGGTGTAGTTGTGTTCCTGTGTGTGAGTACAGGTCCCCAGCGCTCATTTAGGGATGAGTTTTGAAAGAAACGTATTCCTATCCCAGAGATACTCCTATCTTAAAGCCGTGGTGTAAAACAATGGGTTGGCAACACGCAAGTGGTATTGCAAGCGTCCATAGGCTACGGTAACTGCTTAACATTAGGTGAGCCGTATGCTTGTTTGCCACACAAGTACTATAAATAAAATAAAAATTACAATAACTGTGGTTTATTGTAATTTTTATTTTTTTAGTCGTCACTTAGCCGTGTCAGAATTAGTCAACACGTTATAAGTGAGAAGTGTTTATATCTGGTTTCATAGCTATCATAGAAAAGGTGTAGGATACGTTTCATCAGCCTGCTGCCGCCCTCTTACTGCGTGACTGCCAGGCAGTCGAGTAGTAGCCTAATTTTCTCCCGCACTAGAGAACAAGCTCTATGTCGCAGGGGACTTTACAAACATACAAATTAACGGACACAAATTACACCCAGACCAGAACAATTCTTTGTGGGTCAAGTTTTATCCTGTGTGGGAATGGAACCCACAACCATTGCATTGCGCGGCCACTGGACCACCAAGGCAGTCAATTCAATTATACATATGTGAACAATCACAACAATATTAAATCTCAGATTAAATAATCACGTGTTTATTATGTATTATTTAGTTTTTGACCTATATTAATCTTACATGACCAAGTTATTAATATTTATAATGAAACAGACAGCCTGTTTCATTTGTCTGCTCCATCTCAATCCAAATTAGTTCTAAGGTTCAGGGACACTTCTCCTTAACCTGAAGGCCACAACATACACCGTCTTAGGACTCAAATTTGTCACTAGCCATTGGCCTTCAGGGAATACCCTAGAACTGAACACTACTTCACCTTCACCACAGAAAAGCTCCATTGAACTGGCGTCCAGGAAGATCCTCCAAGTCCTCGAATTGACTGGTAACCATTCCACCGTTCTGATATCTCCTAACCTATCTACCGCAACTTTACGAGTTTTTGGATCCCATTGTATCAGTATCTGCTCCCCACCATCGCTACCTTTAATCTCCAACTCAATTTTCTGACTGAAGTCACCTTTAACAATCAATTCACCAGTTTTTTCAAAAGTCAGAGCTTTGTTTTCTTCAAGTTTCCCATTCCAAAAAGGTTTTTCTCTTAGTGCTTTCATAGACGTCACTGGAGACATCAAAAGACGGTTTCCATGTAACTTAAGCTCTCTAAAAATTGTCATAGCACCTGCCCAACCATCTACAGCTTCAGGAAATGGTGTTTCCCACATTCCGAACCACGCAATCAATATTCTTTTCCCATTATGTACTGTAGTCTGAGTGGCATAAAAGTCGTGACCAAAATCGATTTCTTGAAAACCAACTTTTTGTTCGAATTCGAAAGTGTCATAATTCAACTTGCCAATAACGTATCCTGTCTGATACAGATTCTTGTATCTATCACCTGCAGGCTCCATGCCTTGAGGAGAAAAAAGAATAATATGCTTTCCTTTTAACTCAAATAAATCAGGACATTCAAACATATAACCCATATCACCTGAAGATTCTAAAAGCACATTTAGGAACTCCCAAGTAATTAAGTCGGGGGACCTGTACAATAGAACTCTACCCTTATTATCTGAGGTCTTACTGCCAATTATTGCGTACCAATGGTCTCCATGCCTCCAAACTTTTGGGTCACGGAAGTCTGGTGAATTATTCGGAGTATATTCCAAAACTGGGTTACCTTTATACTTCTGGAAATTAACTCCGTCATTGCTAAATGCCAGATATTGAGACTCACTGAAGAAAGGATCAATTTCTGTTGTTTTCCGTCCCGTATACATTAAAACTAAGCTACCATTTTGAACGACGGCTGAACCTGAGAAGCACATCTCATCCTCAGGTATCAAGGCTGTTGGTAAATTTTTCCAGTCGACCAGATTTCTACTCGTCACGTGTCCCCAATGCATTGGCCCCCACTGGCTATCATAAGGATAATACTGGTAGAAGAGATGGTACTCTCCTTTGTAGAAGGAGAAGCCGTTTGGGTCATTCATCCACCCCACAGGTGCGGCCACATGATAGTGTAGTCTGTACCTTGGATTAATTTCTGATTTCTTTTCCTTTATGTATGCTTCTAATTCTTCTTTCACATCGTTTTGTTTCACCGTCTTTAATTGCACATTCACAAAGAAGCACACAAACACCAATAATTTTACAAGAGACATGTTTGATTCGTTAGTTTCCGTGTGGTATATTGTTTTTATACCAATATTTGTAAGAGATAAGACTGATATTTCAAGTACTTTGTTTTTATATCTCACGTCAATCTTAGATGATATTAGACTTCAATTTTATCAATGAATCATGACACCAAAGTCATCAATGGGAATTGTGTTGTTATTTGATCTGCTTTAGTAAATATGAGTCGAAATATCGTTGTGTAGATATTAGATAAGTTCAGAAATATTGTACGACATCTCAATTGATACAATTAATATTAATAATATACACGACTGCTTGGATTTTTGTGGCAATCATAATTATTTAATAGTATAAAATATACGTTGAATTATATGTTCAAAACTGTTTTCTGACATAATAATAGCAACATACAATGACACATAAGTGGGCACCTGGGCAGGGATCTCTTAAAGAGGGCTTTAGGCCTAAACTCACACACACAAACGCGCTTGCAAAATGTGGGTTAATTTTGACGGGTTGGTTTTGTCTTAAAGGTATGTAAAAACAAAATTCTTAATCATAATAAAATGATAATAAACTAGCTGTCGCCCGCGGCTCCACCTGCGTGGATGTCGATTATCGCATGCCAAATTTCATCCAAATGTTTGTTAAATAGTTTTTGCGTGAAAGAGTAACAAACATACATCCATACATTCTTACAAACATTCGCGTTTATAATATTAGTAGGAGTTATTTTATAAATAAAATCAAAACAGTTACGAAATTATACATTAATTACTAAAAATATTTTAAAAACAGTATTATTATTTTAATACACTTTTAATAATAAAGACACACAAAAATAAAAAACGATGTATACTTTTGTGTATGTTAAGTAACTAAGATCTTACATGATTGACAAAGTATTTGGTTGACGGAGACCTTTCTGTTAATATACTCGTAGGTGTTCCTCTACATTTACAGAGGAACACCTCTATTTAATTTAAAAGCTTGGACATTAACAGACTGGCCACTTACGTAAGTTACTTGCCAGCCACCTAAAGGATAGACTCTCGTACTGAACACCACTTCACCATCACCACAGAACAGCTCTAGTGAACTGGTATCTAAGAAGATCCTCCAGGAATGTGAAGCATTTGGCACCCACTCTACTTGTCTGATTTCTCCTGCCCTATCCACGGAGACTTTTCCCACTACTGGATCCCATTTCAACGTTACGCTTCCACTACCTGCTGTCTGACCTGCCAACTTCAATTCCACTGCAAAAGACCAATTGCCTTTAACAATTAACTCTGCTGCTTGTTCAAGGTTTATAACACTTACACTGGCAGCTGATGGTAGTGTTCCGTTCCAAATGACTGTGCTCCTAAGACTGGTAATCTTATCGACAGGCTTCATTAGAATGCGAGTGCCACTTAACTGCAATTCTCTGGGCAGAGTCATTGCTCCTGCCCAACCATCAACTTTCTCAGGGAATTCAGACTCCCACATTCCAAACCAAGCGATCAGAATTCTTTTCCCATCATTTTCTGTACTTTGTGTAGCGTAGAAATCATGACCATAATCAATTTCTTGATAAGCTGTTTCTGGTACGAATTGAAACGTGGTGTAGCTGAAACTGCCTAGAATATATCCAGTTGAGTATAAATTCTTGAACCTGTCACCTGAAGCGGAAAGACCTTGTGGAGACATCATAAGTACATACTTTCCATTGAGCTCGAAAAAGTCGGGGCACTCCCACATGTAGGCCTCCTCAGTGACACCGCTAGATTCACCAATAATACTGAGATATGTCCAGTTAACCAAATCTGATGACCTGTACAGCAGCACACGGCCTTTGTTGGCCGTAGTTCTGGTTCCAACAACAACATACCAATAGAGTCCATGCTTCCATGCTTTAGGGTCGCGAAAGTCTGGTGTTAAGCTAGAAGAATATTTCAATACTGGATTACCAGTATATTTGGAGAAATGAATGCCATCGTTGCTAAACGCCAAGTATTGAGACTCGTCATTTGGATTTCCTACAATATGGCCAGTGTACATCAGAACGAGCGTAGTCCCTGAGACGACGGCGCTTCCAGAGAAACACTGTTCTTGTTCAGGTATCAATGCAGTCAGCTCTGTGGTCCAGGTTACTAGATCAGGACTGGTGGAATGCCCCCAATGCATTGGCCCCCATGAGCTATCGTAGGGATAGAATTGGTAGAACAGATGGTACTTCTCCTTGTAGTATGTGAAGCCATTAGGATCGTTCATCCATCCGATTGGAGGAGCCACGTGGTATTGCAGTCTATATCTTGTGTTAAGCTTTGTTCTGTTGGACAGTATTAATTGCTCCAGGGCATTGCAGGCCGCGTCACACTCCGTAGACACCTGGCAAGCGATACCAGTCGCAACAAAACTAAGAAACACTATACACTTTAGGAATGTCATGGTGAAGACTTGACGTCGTCAGAATCCGACTACGATACAGGTGCATTTACATTATCTGGAGGATATTTATATTAGTTGATCTATTTCAAGTGTCGATAAGATTATAAGGATTTTGTTTGTAATTGAATATGTAGTACCTAAAGTACTTCAGTGTATAGAAGTGTTTTTCAAGAATTATGACTGTATTAGATAAATGTTGGTATTACTGCACGTAGTGATTACCTCACCCTACAGAGACCTCGCCACGTATTGACGGATCGATACACAAGGCAAATATTATGAGTATTGCGAGCTTTTACGTATTTCCACCCGGATGGCCGTTGTTGATTGATGATTTGCAACTTTTTTGGCATGAAAAACTGTATCTATAAAATAAAATCGCTAAATGTGTTGGCTAAGCGCAAATCTCGAGAACAGCTGAACCGATTTCGCAAATTCTTTTTTGTTGTGTTAATTATTATGTTCTTATGTAAAAAAATAAGAAAGTTGCGCTGAAAATAATTTAGCCCGGGCGTAGTCGGGGTGGACCGCTTGTATTAAATAGAATATAATAAGCATTTATTAGCTACTAAGGGTCGCCCGCGACTTCGTCCGCGTGGTAATTTGGAATATTTTTCCCGATTTTGCAACATATCTCAATACTACTCCGCTCCTATTGATCATAGCGTGATGTTATATAGCTTATAGCCTTCCTGGATAAATGCACTAGTCAACAAAAAAAGATTTTTCTAATCGAACCAGTACTTTCTGAGACTAGCGCGTTCAACCAAACAAACAAACTCTTCAGCTTTATAATATTATGATATCTAAGTATAGATTAGCTTTACATCCAGAATATTAGCTAGCTTATTCATGTTCACGTTGTATCATACATGGCTGTCACACAATTAGAATATAATTATTAGAACGTCATGTTCCCAAAGCGAGCTAGTAATTAGAACGACAAAGCCTTGCATTTGCGAATTTGAAATAGGAAGCGAGAAGCTCAACACTGTGAGTTATTGAACACTATCTTTCGCCCGCGGCTTCGCCCGCGCCTACATTCCCTCGGGAACAGAGTTTTTTTTTCAGAATAAAAAAAATAGCCTATGTGTTATTCCAGACCATAATCTATGTCTGTGCCAAATTTCATCCAGATCCGCTCATTAGTTTTTACGTGAAAGAGTAACAAACATCCATCCATCCATTCTTACAAACTTTTACATTTATAATATTAGTAAGGATCGGAGCTTCAAGGAAACCTTTGAAATATTATACAACTGTACGGTTGGTTCAGTGACTTAAATGGTTAGCTCGCCATTTTACCACTGCGCAGCGTGTTCTGGGTTCGATACCCAAACAGGACAAAAAATTGTGTGAATCATAAATTATTGTCCCGAGTCTGGGTGTTCTTTGTGTCCATTAATTATATGTTTGTAAAGTCCCCTGCGTCACAGGGCGTGTTCCCTAGTGTGCGAGTTGTTTTTTTAAAAGAACAAAAAATATAAGGACATTTTCGTGAGAGGTACATCAAACAAGCAAGCAAGCCCGACTAGGGAAAAGCCTGTATCTATCAGAAAAACAGCCAAATGACTACAGACAGCGGTGTAGTTGGGTTCCTGTGTGAGAGTACCGGTCTCAAACGCTCATTTAGGAGTGCGTTTTGAAAGAAATGTATCCTAGGAATACTCCATTTTAAAATTTTTGGTTTGGCAACACGCAAATGATACCTCTGGTATTGCAAGCGTCTATATGTATACGGAACTGCTTAGTATCAGGCGGGCGGTATGCTTGTTTACCTACTTAGAAAATAAAATACATAAAACTTTTAATACATGTAAGAGCCTTTTCGTGAGAGGTTATAAAGACATTTCTTGCTTAAATTTGCAACTGCTTGACTGAAAAAATAGTCATATATTCACCCTACAGAATACGAGAACAACATCCATAAAAACACATGATGTGTAGGACTTGTAATGCTCCTTGGGTAAGCGCTGTACTGGGAGCAAGGAGGACATATTCCTTTACTAGCTGTTGCCTTCTTGGATAAATGCATTATTCAACAAAAAAAGATATTTTCTAATTGAACCAGTACTTTCTAAGATTAGCGCGTTCAACCAAACAAACTCTTTAGCTTTATAATATTAGTATAGATTAACTGAACTGGACACACCTTAATGCCTTAGGTATTGCAAGTATCCATAAGCTACGGTAACTGCTTATCATCAGGCCACCTACGATGTATAAAAAATCACTTGAAACGCATAGGAACACTAACTAAATTATTTGTTTGATTCTTGTCTAGCATAAAGTCGAGGTTCATCAGCAAGTGAGCTATTCTCTTCTATGATGCTCTACTTCTCCCCTCATGCAGTCACTTTTATTGATTTATTTATTGTGGTTTGTCCACAGAAACGGTATTTATAGGTAGTAGACGATACATTTGCCAGCGTGGTTTTTAAAAGGCGACAACAAAATGAAAGAAAGAAAGAAACATATTTATTTTATGCTTAAAATAAATTACAAATAACAAACAATATATGTAACTTATAAGTAATTAATATATTTAACCATGATTAAGTGTAATAATTCTATTTAAGAACAAAAATGGTCTTAGCTCAGCCTTGTAGCTGCTAAGCCGAATGGCGAAGCAGCACTGATATTCTGCTAATACCAACAGTGACATACACGGACAAAAAGCTGTCCAAAAAAATTATAAAAAGTATAAAAATAAATGACAAAGAGAAATTAAAAATACAAAAAAGAATTAATTATGTAGGATATAAAATTAATAGAAAATATAAAATAATGGCACACACTTTACAATTATTAGAAAATATAATTGAGTATTTCTTCTTTTAGGAAGTAAAACAATGTTAGGTATATCGTAGTTAAGTGTCTACTCATTGAGAAGAAAGAGGTATCACGTTTCAAACCCACTGCATTTAAATCAAGTGTAATGAGTACATAAACACTTGGAAACTACTTCAAAGAAAATATCCATAATTACATATGTCTCATCGGATAACAATGTTACCAGGACAGGCCTGTTCGTCTAGTAATTGGTGAATCTGACTGCTACACCGGTTGGTCGTGGGTTCGATTCCCACCCAGGACAAATCTTTGTGTGATGAGCACGAATGTTTGTTCTGCGTCTGGTTGTAATTTTCATCACGCTTTTTCCCCAAATGGATGTTTTTTTTACTACTCCCGCATTAGGTAACAAGCCCTGTATCGCAGGGGCCTTTTTAAACATAATATACAACATACGTAGGGTGTGGGAATCGAACCCACATCCTCCGGTTTAGCAAGTCACTAACTACTAGACTACCAGGCCAGTCAAAACTTTCTTAGTTTTTATATAATGGTAGCCAGCCTTATATGTATACCAAGCACTACAAGAGAGGTAGGGCACTATACTTGTGAGCAAGCCCGACTGGGGAAGGACCTCCACCTTACAGAATACCACAGAGAATTAACTACACACAGCGGTGTAGTTGTGTTCCTGTGTGTGAATACAGTTCTCCAGCGCTCATTTAGGTATACGTTTTGAAATAAACGTATTCCTATCCCAGGGATACTCCCATCTTAAAGCCTTGGTGTAAAAAAATATGTTGGCAACATGCAAGTGATACCTCTGGTATTGCAAGCGTCCATAGGCTACGGTAACTGGTTAATATCAGGCGGGCCGTATGCTTGTTTGCCACCCAAGTATGTAGTACACTTTTGGTCACCGGCAGCATCAGGGGCTCCAGAGAAGGTAAAGTAGAGGAGTTATTCGTCATCTCACCCGACCAAATCTCGCCTGATCGGGGGAGATGGCACAAAATAATTTAATTTATTTTTCTTGTCGTCAACTCACACGACACTTAAAATCATTGCTGATTTGGTACAGTCAACTATTCTGCACTGCAACTATTCTGTGTGAAATATATTTTTTATTTGACTGTACTTTACACCGGCGTGCGAGTTGACGAATATAAGAATAGGTAAATTCAAAAATGTGCTGTCTCCCCCGATCGGGCGAGTTTATTGAGGGGGAGTTGATGAATAACTTAAGTAGAGGTGATTCCCTAGTCCACCTGCTCAATTTGACCAAAGAATCTCACTGTTCTACAAAGTCAAAGTCAAATTAATTTAGATCAAATTCATGATACTTATCAACGTCATTAAAACAAATGCTGGCATACTTTTTTCCTATCACTAGAAACTTAAACTATACTAACAAAATTAATTAGGTATAATTAAATGATGTTTTTTTTTCAAATCAAACGAAGTAAATAGATAAAGAGTTTGACGTCATTGGGTTTTTTAAATAAAATATCTCAACGACCTACTGACCCTGTACTGAATAAATTAAATCGATATAACTGTAATTAATTACTTTGTTTATTTCTTAAATACTACAACTATTGTGGTATTTAGCCTTATTTGAAGCACAAACATAACGTAATTAGGTATCTATTTATTTATCTGGTATTTTGTACGCGTAAAAGTTATCGCAGTGTACCTCAGAGATATTTTCCTAAATAGATTTGGCGGATCTTGTTTTGATTTTACTTTACTTTATAATATTCATCTTTTGTACCATGTTCTGAGCGAATAAATATCTTATCTTATCTTATCTTCTACACCAGGGGTCGCCCGCGACTTCGTCCGCGTGGTAACACATTTCCCTGATTTTGCAACATATCTCACTACTGCTCCGCTCCTATTAATCATAGCGTGATGTTACATAGCTTATAGCCTTCCTGGATAAATGCACTATTCAACAAAAAAAAGATTTTTTCTAATCGAACCAGCACTTTCTGAGATTAGCGCGCTCAACTAAACAAACAAACTCTTCAGCTTTATAATATTAGTATAGAATTGGTGTCAGACTCTCTTGCATTATCACAATATTTTAAATGAATGTTAACAATTATTTCTTTTAACCATAATCCTTCACATAATTTATTGTAGGTATTTCTTATCTCAAAAAAATCTAAAATGTTAATCTACCACGCTCATAATTCGTCCGAGAATATAAATCTCGGACTTATTTTAATCCACCCAACACTTCTGTTTTTCGTTACAGCTAATCACTTTTTAAGGGATAAACTAAATGTTGATAATATATTTTTGTTAATGCTTTCTAAATATTTTTTCTTCCATTGTAAATTGAGAGAGCCTGACATCTGTAACTAAAAACAAAACACTCATTAACAAAGTATTAGTACTATGGCCCGTCTGGACTTGGACGGTGTTGAACTGTGGGACGCGCCGCACAAAACTCCAACCTGTAATTTCCATAGGTTCCAAAATACAGCACATGGGACAATATCAAACGTTCCATACTTTGTTAATAACTTAGAAATACATCACCACCTAAGGATTAACACTGTTAAAGAGGAAATAGAGCACAAAATAAGGCTTTAACGGGACCGAATTAACACTCATACAAGCCACCCAAGCTTAGCTACAGCCCTAAGTGAACCGACTGCTACAAAAAGGCTCAAACGTTATGGGATCTTGCTAATTAAAAGCATTCCAATAATAAGGTAGATTCCTCACTGGAAGAATGGACCTCATCTGCCACGTAATTCTAAATCAAAACATCTGCTAGTGGTTAAATAAACCAATCGCAAGATAAAGATTTTTTTAATACTACCAAAGTAGCAAACAAGCATACGGCCCGCCTGATGGTACCTAAGCAGTTACCGTAGCCTATGGACCCTTTAAAACCTTATAACTCCTTTCTTGAAGGACCCTATGCAATAGTCTCTCAGGAAAACCTCGGCAGGGAGCTTGTTCCACAACCCAATCGTACGTGGTGAGAGGTGCGTTGATAAAACGTGGCCGTGGGCATAATATCGAAAATCGAAACCTCAGAAGATCAGAAGTAATAAAAAGAGAAAGCTTAATTCCTCAACGTTGACAAGACAACTCCGAAGTTGGATTAAGTTCATATTAAATTTAAGCCATTAAGTGCTTTTAAATGTTGCTATTTAAATATAAGGTGAGACTGCAAAGATTCTTTATTTATACTTTGGGACCGAAAGCTTTCGCCACTTTGTTATTATTTAATTACCAGTCAACAAAATTTTGTTCCTAATTTTGAAATACTGACCTGATTAGAAAACCATATTTATTTCAATTTGATCAGCACCTTTAGACAACTAACATAAGCGATAGTCGAATCTAAAAGTCAAAAAAGCAAATGTATGATATTTGACGTAAGTTTACGACATTATATCGTAGACTTACGTCAAATCCATACATTTGTTTTTTTGACTTTTCGATTCGACTATCGCTTGTGCCACTTGTCTAGAGGGTCAGGTCTAGTTTTTAGGTTATAGCCGTAGCTACTAATAGTTAAATTGAATATTTTGTGCTGAAACAGATCTTTTTTTTATTTGAAGCATTTAGTAAAGTGGTTGTGTTATATATTTGCCAAGCTAAGAAAGAAGTCCGTGGATCACACAATTTCTTGTCCCATGTGAGGATTGAACCCACAATACGCCGCGTAGTGGTAAACAGTGAGGTAACATCTCAAGCCACTGAACCAACCGTGCAGAGAGAAATGCATATCTATCCATCCATCCATCCATCTCAGCCATAAGACGTCCACTGCTGGACATAGGCCTCCCCCAAGGTCCTCCACACCGTTCGGTCCTGAGTTGACCTTGTCCATCGGTTGCCCGCGACCTTTACCAGGTCGACGCAGAATAATTTCCAAATATTAAAACGAAAAATCCAGTATCAATAACTCTAAAAAACTTTATTTTAATTCGCCTCAAATAAGAAACTATCATCTAATAAATAATTTAAAAGTATATTAAATGTATATATCTAGTTCACTATGTATGTTTACCCACTTGTAACTTGACTATCATAACTATTTAAATGACGTAAGCATAGATATAGCGCCGGGACTATCCTTTACCACAACCAGCCAATAATAACACTAGGTATCTATCCTTACTAATATTATAAATGTGAAAGTTTGTGAGTATGGATGGATGGATAGATGCTTGTTACTCTTTCACGTAAAAACTACTGAACGAATGTGGATGAAATTTGGCACAGAGATAGATTATGGTCTGGAATAACATTTTAACAGCAATAACCGACATCCACGCGAGCGGAGCCGCGGGCAACAGCTAGTATAATATATAGCTAAATTAATATGTTCATACACTTATATACTAAATGAAAGGGTCAATGAAACGGATGTTTACATACATGTTTATATTAAACAATTTAATTTAAACATTTTCCTCTTATACTAAACTTTTACATACATACATATCACCACGCCCGTCTCCCACTGGGGTAGGCAGAGACAATGGTATGCTAATTGCTTCGATCCAAACATATTTCCTTCGCCTCCTCTACATTCATCAACCTCTTTATCCATGAACGTCGATTCTGGGTACTTATGTTTTTCTAAATTTTTACAATAATCTATGTTGACACGGTGGTCATGTTGACTCTTATCGATTTAGGTCAAGGAGTTAGAGAGAAAACCGAACGTAAACATGATTAATCTAAATTTATCACAGACTTATCAATACTTAGTAAATGCATAATTTTATAATTATGTCACAATAGCAACACAAACACTAATAATAATAAACGCCCATTTTACTAACAACATTTCAAGCACGTTTTACAAAATAACCTAACCTAATATTTTTTTCTAAAAGGCTGGATCAACCAACCCATTCATATAATTTCCATTCTTTCCACTATACGCATTGACTATATATTATTTTCACTGTCTTCATTCATTAATCATTGCTATTTAATGCCTTCAAAATCTAAAGGAAAATGAATACTCATCTGTATTCATATATTTGTCTAAAGATACCAGAACTTCATTGTTTAATAATCTTGGAGCATCCACAGCCCAAAGATAATCCAAATGATTAAATTGATCGTCAGGGACTAAATACATTTCAGGTTTTGATGAAAGTTTATCAGAGAGCGTCATAACATCCTTTTCACTCGACAGCAAGTCGTTTTTAGACCAGAACAGCTTAATAGGTAGCGTTACCTTACTCAGGTCATATTCCGGAGGCGTGGTAGTCCCATACATCTTCATGTTGTAAAAAGAACCGTAATCAAAATACTGGAATTTATCACCTGAAAGAATAATCTGAGAAAAATGCACAGCTGTTTTCCAAGATGTTCCTGTTCCCAGATGTGCCAGAAAAACTGGCAAAAGAGTTTTGTTGTATTGTTTCTCATTAAAACCGCATAAGTAGAATACAACATTTTTACAAATTAACGAGTCCATGTTTTGTCCGTCACAGAAATTTGACATCTTGCCAATGGATGAATCTTTAGGTATAAATTCGTATTTTCCTTGCAGCATATCTATCGATGCTAAATTGCTAGCGATTGGTGCTACAGTTTTCAATGGAGATTTCATATCTGACAGAAATACTACGGGAGCTAACGCAAAGCCAGCTGTCATTATATTATTATACTCTGGTCTCATTGTCAGCATAGCGAAAAGAATTGTAGTTCCCATTGAGTGTCCGATGTAAGTAATCTTGGTACCATCACCTTTCGTCTTTAAAATGTAATTGATTATTTCTGGTACATCGTAAAGAGCCACATCATGCCACGAAAAGTTCCAGTAAGCCTTGGAATCTGACTTTAAACTGGTATGTTCTTTGGAGTATCTGTTTCCTCTTATGTTGGTCATCCAAACATCATAGCCAGCATCAGCTAAAACGTAAGCTAGGCCTTTTCCTGGACCATTTATAACCCAGTCTGCAGAACTTGCAAATAGTCCATGTTGGAGAAGTACTGTTTTTAATGGTACATTATCACTTTGTTTAGATTGGGGTATCCTGTGTATATTTAGCACATAACCTTGCGAGATGACTGTGTGGGTCTCACAGAGGTAGCCATGTCTGGATATTATTCCAGGTACGGTTAAAACAATGTCTGGATTCTGCAATTGCGAAACAGTATCAATACCAGGGACAAACGACCATGTATCACTCACTTTTCTTCCATTTTCCTTGATCCCTTCCATGTAACTGTTCCAATCTTTAACAATGGTCTTTTGTTGACCTTCTACATAATTGTCCATCGAACCTTTAATTTTCAGAGCATCGTTATAACTGGAGGTGACAAAAGACTTGACTTTCACACTCTGTTCTTCTATATAATTTGTGATAGAAGGTGTCTCTTTGAAAATTTCATTGATAGAAGGTACAACAGTCCAAGTTTTTGGAGTAGCACGAGGTATTATAGCACTTAATAATAGCAGAGATATAAAGACGTCCATATTGACTAATTGTTAGATCAGACTGTGTACGAGACAGACTAGCTTCAATAATATACTGTCTGTACTTACGTGACCCCGGAGATGAGGTTAATACGTCACGTGATAACATTTATATTGTCTGAGCAATAACAAAAAAAAGTTTACATGACTAGTTTTATTAGCAAGTCTTGTAGTGAGTTGACATTGTTCAAATGGCTGGATAACAAATTCATAGATTGTTTTTTACATGTAGCTAGTAAGCTAATAGTAAACTTTACTTCAGTAAATGAATTCTGAAGCTGTCACTGACTGCTATCAATTTGAAACGACCTTGTAGTGTTTTAATTATTGGTGAGATAAGAGAGATAAGAATAGAGAGATAGGTCACTGTCAGAGTTCTGGCTAAAATTGGAGCTGTCTGACTGAAAAGCATTGAATTCAATTTTATTTTTATTTCATTGGTATAAATTTTCATATCAATAATTATACCAGAAATCACGTATTCTTTTAATTTAATATAGTGACGATCGACAAGGATAAAAAATTTAACCGGGAAAATGGATAAGGGGCTTTTAGAGATTAAGTTTTAATATTAGTTTTAATCAATTAATTCCTTTAAGTTAATTTAATAAAGTTGTCATCACACGAATCTATACTAATATTATAAAGCTCAAGAGTTTGTTTGTTTGGTTGAACGCGCTAATCTCAGAAAGTACTGGTTCGATTAGAAAAATCATTTTTGTAGAATAATGCATTTATCCAGGAAGGCTATTGGCTATATAACATCACGCTATGATCAATAGGAGCGAAGCAGTAGTGAGATATGTTGCAATATCGGAGAAAATATTCCAAATTACGTCGCGGGCGACACTTAGTTGCACTCACTACTCAAATATGACCCCTCTATCAGCATTAAACGTATCAAGCATAAAGTTTGCCCTCCAACGACGAATCGCTCCTCTACTGCTTTCTCCGGAAAATTCTTCGGATTTTTAGGTAAATTCATTTACAATAATGTAAACAAAAAATTAATTATATACTCACAAACTAAGCATCGTTGCAAAAAGATGATATCGTCATGGCTTAAGTCCCTAAGTTATGACGATACTGAAAACCTACTTGTTGTGCCCCATTAATGTGCAAATATAAGCTAACAGATCAGCTGACTTAACTAAACTAAAATATATTTATATATCAATCATTACTATCATTCTCTCAGTACCGCCTTATACTACTATCACAACACCAAATTTGTCTAGAGTTGGGGAGAGGCTGGTAATCTGTCATACAGGTTTACCTAGTACGGATACCAGTCTCTCACACAGACTCACTGATTGTGTCACCTTGCAAATAAGTTCTATGTAATAATTTACCCTGTGTAGTTTAAAATAAGATCATTATTATCATAAACGCATCGCTGGACTGACCTGCTGCCCGTGTGCAGACTTTTTTTTTTAAGTTTTGTGTTGTTTAAGCAATCTGTGGTGCTATAATAAAAATAATGACAAATTGAGGGTAGTTGCAGACACGCCAGTTTGCTGACTAAAAATAACGTCAAGCTGCGACTTCTGAATTTAAAAATTACAGGTCTTAGTATAATGCTGTTCTTTGGATACATCAATATGAACAGATCGTGAAAGATTATAGTCTTTTTACTCTTCTACGCCCTGTAAAGGAACCCGGGTACCTATTTATTTAAGTGTATACTGTAATAAATTAATTTAGATTTATAAATAATATAAATTAATATTAATATATATGTTATAAATTGATTGGAGGCGCTTATAGCCAGGTGCACTCGCTGTTCGGTAAACGATCAGCGGGTTAAGCAACCAAAGGCACGGTAACCCTATAGATGGGTGACCGCATAGTGGTATTTCATCTGAGCGTCTCCGTGCTTCGGAGGGCACGTTAAAAGTCAGTCCCGACTGTTATCAGTCGTTAGATCACGACAGAGACCTAAATATGGACGATCTAAATAACTCTGTCACCAGGTTGACCACTAACCAAACGATAAGAAGAATTTATTTAGATTCACTTATTTTCCAAAATAATTAGCTGCTGTACCTACTTATCGTATAAAGAACTCGCCCTGTTCCTAATAATATAATTGATAACAATTTCTTATAGCTACTTTGTAAATACATAAGGTAAGTAATAAATTATTTGTGGTGCTCGCCATCTTATGCAAACAGTAACAAATGAAATGTAAACATTATTACCACGTTTTCATTTATATCGATAATATCTGATGATTGATGACGTCACGGAGGTATTTCGGTATACTTTCCTCTTAAAATGGTAGATATTTGACTACTTATTAAATGCAAAATTATGTCGAAAAGCGAAAACTTAAAAGAATTTTATTATTCACTAGCAACTAGCCTCTTCACCCGTGTTTTTTTTTTATATTCTCAAGGAGGCAAAGAAGCATACGGCCTGCCTGATGGTAAGCAGTTACCGTAGCCTATGGACGCTTTCAACACCAGGGATGTCATGTCACTCGCGAGTTGCCGACCCTTTAAAAAACTTAATAGTATAAAAAAACCGTGTTAATACATACCCCATACCCCTTTCGAAATAGTTTTTTTTAAAATGCCGTCTTAGTGCTCTTCTGCGCCCGTGTTATAAAATTTTAACCCTTTTCGATATTAATTTTCCTAAATTTCTTTTCTTAGTGTTCATTTGCGTCCATATGTTGTGCCTTTGTGCACAATTTAATGTTTGAAGCTCCAGTTTAGGCTCTACATTGATGAATCAGTCAGTCAGCCAGTCAGTCAGCCAGTCAAGACAAAAATATAGATTCTATCTAACTTTAGTTTTCCGAAAAAGGTGAAGGTGAAACGAAAAGTTTCATCTTCACCTTTTTCGCAAAACTAAAGTTGTAACTTCTTTATTAATCTATTATTCTGTTCTTTTCATCTTAGCTTAAGAACATGTTTAATGAGTACATATTTCCTTTGTTACCCAGAGTTACAGGAATAATGTCATTGCGGTCATACATAAAACATGTAATTACACTCAGGAATAAAGTAAATCTGATCATGAAATAAATGTAAATCTGATGTTTGTAAGTCCCCCGCAACACAGCCCTTGCTCCCTAGTGCGATAGTTGTTTTTAAAACAAACAAAAAACAATTGATTTTCGAAGCTGTCACTTGTGTCGAAGATTTGACTGCCTTGGTGGTCCAGTGGCCGCAGTATGCGCCTGCTGTGCACGAGGTTGTGGGTTCGATTCCCACACCGGACAAAACTTTGTGTGACCCACAAAGTGTTGTTCTGAGTCTGGGTGTAATTTTTGTCCGTTAATTGTATGTTTGTAAAGTCCCCCGCGACACAGAGCTTGTTATCTAGTGCGGGAGTTGTCTTTTTTAAGAAAAAAAACAAAAAAAAAAGGACTCGTAGCTCAGAAAGCACGTAAAGCCGTTGCTCCTATGCCTGATATCTCTCTCACTCAGTGAGGGAGTACCTACGGAATCTGTGCACTATAATTTCTCCCGCGCAGATGACCAGTCTCTGTTGATATTTGCCGCCGTGACCGAAATTCAGTATATAGGAGGACGTTATTAGATTTTCTATTAGACAATTCCCAGAAGCAGCACGGTTGTAGAAAATCTCAATAGCAACTCATTTATGTCCCACTTCTGGGCACGGGTCTCCTCTCCTCTATCAAGAGATAGAGAGGGTTTAGGCCTTAATTCACACACGCTGGCCTAATGCGGGTTAGTGAATTCTTGTTTTTTAAAGAGAACTCAAACACTAGAGAACAAGTTCTATGTTGCGGGGGACCCTCGTGCAGAGCAAGCGCATACTGCATCTACTGGGCCACCAAGGCAGTCATTAGAATTAGACATGTCTTTATCATTTCATCTATGACATGAGGGTTTCCTCAAGACATTTTCCTTCACCGTTAGCAGATGGCGAATCATTTAATTAGTAATAATGTCCTCCTAACCGAATTTCGGTCACGGCGGCTAATCTCAACAGAGACTTGCCATCTGCGCGGGAGATATTATAGTGCACAAGTGTGTGCGCAAACACAAGTGCACTCTTTATTCCCTCACTCTCATAGTCCGATGGGACGGCAAATCCGACACGACCGGAGAGAGATCAGGCGTAGGACCAACGGCTTTACGTGCTTATTTAATTAGTAGATACATGTTAAATCAAGAAAATCTTATAAATATCCAAAAAAGCTCTATCTCTAAGTCATAATTTACCAACCACGTGTAAAATGTTGCGTTCGCGTAATTAACGCCTGAACGCGTTAACCTAACGCTTTAATCAAGCTTTATCTTTGTTGATTAAATTCTGTGTAATTAGTCAATAATGTAATCATAATATGTTTGATTTCTCACTATTATACGTCGTGTGTAAAATAATATATCTAGTTATTCAGGCGTTAAAAGCAAAGGTAAAAGATATCTCTTTGTCAATAGTAGATGGGTATAATATATAGCTTTAACTAAGTAACATATGGTTTACTATCTATTTATATCTACATCTTTATTAATATTATAAATGCGAAAGTTTAGATGGATAAACGTATGATTTTTTTTTTCTCATTTACGCCAAAATTGGCTAAACGATTCTGGGTAAAATTTGGCGCACAAATAAGTATTATATAGTCTAAAATAGCACTTGCGCTTTTTAGCCCGTTTAGTGCGCTTTATACACTGTTCGGTCCGTGCGATAGTACGCGCAGGCGAAATCAAGTTTTTTTATTAAACTATACCCGGGTTAACCATATTTTACCCGGTCAGGAATTACATTTTCAAAAATCCCTTCTAAGCTACGTTATTAAAGAACTTTTATTCGAAATTTCGTTTGGAGACCCAGCGGTTTCGCCGTTTGCGTTGATGAATCAGCCAATAAGTTAGTCAAATCAGAACTTTGTTAATTCATGAAGTATATGTCTGTAAATACTATTTGATATAAACTTGATGAAAATTAAATAGGTAGGTACGTGAGAACGCAACATTTTATAAAATTTGATTTATTAACAATAAGGAAAGACTAAGTAACAATGTTATGAGTTTCAATTAACTAGATTGAAATGTCAAAAGGACAAGAAAGTTAATAAAATTTCCTTAAGCCAAGGAGAATGGCGGAAGTCATAAAATTCCGGACACAACGCTGCCGGTGGTGACCTCTACGTTTTAATTAATTAACATAAGATTACGCTGGATTACCGTTATTTTAATTTTGCTTGCTTAGAATACGAATGTTTCTTTCTTTTAAACTGACTTTAAAAAGAAAGGAGTTTCTATGTTCGTCTCTAGGTATGTTGTTTTAATGTAGGCACATACCCACAATTCCTTTATAAAAATATTTTTGCATTAAGTTTGATTTAGCTCCTAAGGGGCCCCATATAGATTTCTCTTGCATTTGATCTTGGACCTTAGAGATACACCAGGGAACTTCCTAAAAATAACATAGGAAATGCATGGTGACTGAGATATTGGTAGTTATATTAAAAAGGCCCCAAAACTCGGAAAATAACTGATTTGCAATAAATTCCGTGTCAAGCGAAAAAGGTCGTAGGACATAGTAGGCAGATCCACTTCTGCCTGTGATTTTTCGCTATATGATCCCTTTTCGCTTTTAGGGTTCCGTACCTCGAAAGGAAAAAACGGAACCCTTATAGGATCACTTTGTTGTCCGTCCGTCCGTCTGTCAAGTCCCTTAAAAAAATCAAACTTCTAAGCCAACGCAATCAAAAGATACAGCCGTTTATGCCGCCAATTTTCGACACTCGCAAGAGAATCAAAACCTACAGGGTACTTCCCGTGAACTCAAAATCTTAAAATTTGGTACGAAGCCGACGTTGCTTCGTACCAAATTTATTATAGCACAGATAAAGGAAAAAATTCGAAAACCGTAAATTTATAAAAATACAAAAATAAAGGTTTGCACGGAACCCAAACCACCCAAATTTTTTAAAGTCAGTTTAATAAAAAAAAAAAATACTGCATTATTTCTTCGGTCCATCGCTCTAAAACCCTTTAGTAGACAGCAGGTAATGTAGACACAATAGATTCAATTGTTTTATTGTCATATATGTTATACCGCATATACTTAGGTAAGACGTTAACTGTCCTAGAAAGTGTTAATATAATACCTAAGTTTTTCTATATAATAAAATGTATTTATCCAATAGTTTAGAAACAAGTAAAATTAAGTAAATATCTTTAGAAATAAATGTCCTTCTCTCAAAAAGAAAGCAAAAGTAAAATAGCCCACAAAATGGCGACTGATTTTATTTAATACTAGCTGTACCCGCGACTTCGTTCGCGTGTTTGTCGCGAGTCTTTTACTAAAAATCTCAAAGCTACAGCTGTTATCCCTATACAAACTTTCATCGGCTGATTTTCATCTTTAGTGGTTACATTAAAAAAAACCTTTTTTTGCGGATGCCTATATCATAATAGCTATCTGAGTGTCTAATGATTTAAACTGTGCGTTTGTTGATTAGTCAGTCACGTTTTTCTTTTAAACATTTGGATTCTGCAATAATAAACTTCATGAAGAAATATTCCTTGTTTGTATGATTGTTCTGCTCTTCAAATTGTCTTAGCGCAAACGTGAACAACCTTAATTTGCCCATTGCATCGCCTAGCTAATAGTTTAAATTTATGTATTCTTATGTATTATCTGTGCCATACCCTGTAGAAATCTCTACATCTATTACATTTCGTTTTAAATTGGTCACTTCTAACCTGATAGGTACTGTTACACAGTTTATGTGGGCTAAAAATTTATTAAATTCTTAAATAAATTTTTATAATGGTCCGTCGGTCGTAGTGCTCAAGGATTTCAGAAATTGAACTTTCCTTTTAATCCATTGTTCTTATAATACAGTTATACTACTTTACATAAGCTTTCGGAACAAAACTGAATGAAAAACCAGTAAGTTGAACCCTATTTAATATTGTCGACCATATTAGTGAGAGTTAACGTAAATTCAGTATATAGGTATCTGTTAATTATTATCTTTATCTCTGAAACTATGCATTTTTGACTTTGTACATTGTTTAATTACGAAGTTTCCGTGCCTATATCCGGCTGTATCATAATATTAGTTCAATTGTAACATTTTAATTTGCTCATTGAATGTGATTAGTTACTGTCATTTAATTACCATAATTGAGATACATTATGTCTGATCTCCATCGGAAAAATATTTACCATTGAGAAGTTGGCCATCTGCAGTATTCTTTATTAGTTTCACTAACGAATTGATGCTTCCTGAATGCATTTGTTTGATTCATTGCAGTATACCTATAGTATTTGAGGAGGTTACTCACTTCCTTACGGAACCCATCATCAGAACTGGATTTTTTGAAAACTGAGAACAATATGAAAGATTATTATCCATCCAATTACAAAAAGATTTTTAAGAGAATTTTCAAAGAGAGGGAAGGACATCCACTTTACAGAAGACCACAGCCAAATAACTACACACAGCGGTGTAGTTGTGTTACTGTGTGTGAGTATAGGTCTCCAACGCTCACGTAGGGATTCGTTTTGAAAGAAACGTATTTCTATCCCAGGGATACTCCCATCTAAGCCCTGGTGTAAAAAAATGGGTTGGTAACACGCAAGTGATACCTTTGGTATTGCAAGCGTCTATAGGCTACGGTAACTGCTTAACATCAGGTGGGCCATATGCTTGTTTGCCACAAAAGTAGTTCCATCTTAGCCATAAGACGTCCACTGCTCGACATAGGCCTCCCGCAAGGTTTTCCACATCATTCCGTCCTGAGCTGACCTTGTCCATCGGTTGCCCGCGTTTACCAGGTCGTCGGTCCATCTTGTTGGAGGCCTGCCCATGCTGCGTCTTCCAGTTCGTGGTCGCCACTCTAGAACCCTTCTGCCCCAACGGCCATCGGTTCTGTGAGCTATATGCCCTGCCCATTGTCACTTGTATATGTCGGTCACTTAAAAATAAAATATTACTAATCGGCTCTTAAATGACGATGGTTAGGAATAAAAAAAAATGCAATGGAACCTCATCTTTAAAAATTCAGTTATAAATATGTATCAGTTAAGTGTGCCGATGAGACAGAGGCCGATCATGCGTTTCGCTGTGAGTGATTTTTTTAGTCGAAGATAGACACATAGTATCACGGAGTTTTTAAGATCTATTTGCAAATAACATTGCCTCCAACGGCAGGATTTTTTCGACTCGCTCAACTATCATCGTAATATTTCAGCCAATTCGCGCTCGCAAAACTATAATGAAAGAATCACGCCGTCTACTGGTGAAAATCGTATGAAATTTTGTTTGGTAGTTATTGAGTTTATCGTGACCAGATAGACAGATTCGGTGAAGTGTTTTCTTTTCTATGCTGCTTTCCTGATTACTTAAATTAAGGTATTGTTAAATGTTAGCGCCTACACAAAATGAAATAGCATTCATGTTATAGTAATATTTTATAGTTTGTGTTTAAGTTTTATTAGGCGTTTAATTTAGTCAGTGATTGTCTTAGGTCTTGGCATGATTAACGCATTTTTTTCGTACTTATAGTATATTTATATAGTTTTAGTTTTATCAAAGATGATTTTAGCTGCAATAAACAGATAGACAGAGAGATAAAACTGTTAAAATTGTATTTCTGTTGTAAGTGCTATGTAAACAGCCACATGAATTTAATAGAAAGCTGTTATTTTGATATTACAAACAGACACTTCAATTTTATTAATGTGTGTATAGATGTATAGCTGATATGTGTTTATGACTTCGTTTGCGTGGACTTCAGGGATTAAAACATAGAGTTTCCTGGAGATGCTAAACGGAAAATTGTTTAAAATCAAAAGAACCCGGGGCATAAAAGATTATCACCTGCACCGCATCCTGTTAAAATGTCTGCTTCTATTACATTTCGTTGTAAAATGGTCACTTTTAACCTAGTACCGTTAACACGTGTTAACCAGTCAGCTGATCTCTATGTAATATGGTCGCCGATATTGATGAGAGTTCAACTTAAATTGGTGATGGCTATATCTCCAAAACCTCGCATTATTTTTTAAATTTATTTTCATATAAACTTCAAACGTGGTTTTACAAACTACATTTTAAAAAGTTTTAGCTAAATAAATCGAAGCGTGTTTCTTGTATAGCACGTGTGTTATTAAAGTGACCATTTCTTTTTTATTTGTGAACCGATTGGAATAAAACAAAGCCTATATGTTATGGGAAGGTTGCCACAATATATAAGTGAAAACCGCATTCAAATCGGTTGCGTGGTTGCTGAGTTTATCGCGTACAAACGCGGCCACAAACAGACAAACAGACAAACAGACAAAAATTCTAAAAACCACATTTTTGGCCTCAGTAACATAAATACAACGTATTTAAATTGTTTTTTCGAAAAAAAATTCAATGTACAGACGCGACTTGGTTACGATTTTATTATATGTATAGATGCAATTCAGAAATAACGTGGCGCTACCTACATAATGTTAAGGTAATTATGAATAAATATGTTATTCAATTCGGGAATTTTCGAATTGTCTCGAGGTGTTGATTAACACATTTTGATATTTAACTAATTCCTGAACTTCAAAATTGAATTACGCATTCATATTATTATTCTATGGCTTGAATTTGACCACACGATCTAGAAATCGATTGCGCTAGTACCTTAACCTCTAAAGTAGGTAAATATTTATACTAAAAAATTTTAACGAAAGCTTAAAAGCTAACTGTCTATAACCTAAGCTATCTGCATATCCTTATTGCTTCAGAAATTGCACACTTATACTCTTTTCAGACATATAGCGATAGTCAAGTCAAAGTCAACCATCTCTAGATATTACTTTCTTAGAAAGTTTACAAGAACTTGTAAATAGAGACGAAGTAGTAGGTAAGTTAAACAGATATAGGTACACATAATAAAATAGAAAAAGGAAGGTAAAATTTGAAGGTACACCCTCGATACGACAAAACTGAATTAACATCACTAATCGGGCATTCGGAGCACGGTCCGGTCCCAATAGGAATGAGTTACCGACCCACTAACTTAGCTGGAAATACAATAGGGCGCCACCTACTACGTTGTTCCACGACGGAGAAAGTTGCAAATTAAGTTGCAGATACCTACTAGGTATAGCTAGGTAAATTCAACTTTTAAAAAGATACATAGAGAACAAATAGTTTTATAATAGACAAATACTTAGAACAAATAGTACCTATTTGATAATTACACGTTAATAAACACTAGATACTTACTTAGATAGTCACGTACGTCTCATTCCTACTAACCAATAAAAAAAGTAAGTACCTAGTTGAAAAAAAAAATAAAGAACATGTTATCTTAGATAAATCGTTAGATTAAATTCTCGAAGAGTAGAACTTGGCCGATTATATAACGCTTTGATGATAAACGGTAACGTAACTATACTTACCTAATGCTGTAAAAGAAAGTTAATCTCGCCTTTGTACATGTTAAATTTATATTCAAAAATTCAAATTCAACATTTTTATTTGCAAGCAACATGGTCGACAAAATGTTTTTAAGAAGTCCTGCTAGTAGTACCTACCTACATCATATTTCGCCTGTCGGGCGGCATGCAAATGTTAATAGTATTACGATTATGACATACTAGCTGTTGCCTACGGCTCCGCTTGCGTGGATGTCGGTTATCGCTGCAAAAAGTAGCCTATGTGTTATTCCAGACCATAATCTATCTGTGTGCCAAATTTCATCCAGATTCGTTCATTAGTTTTTACGTGAAAAAGTAACAAACATCCATCTATCCATCCATTCTTACAAACTTTCACATTTATAATATTAGTAAGGATTATAATTATAATTAGAACATAATAAATATGTATTTGTTTCTATGTTATTGTGTACAATAAAGAATTTTAAAAAACATTTACTTATTTGTAAAATTAAATAAATAACTAGGTGGTTAAATGCCTACAGGCTGTTAAAAAAAATCTTATTAAATAAAAGTAAAGTCAGATTTAATTAATCCAAACTTAAGTCTGTCGTCTGAACCTAAGAGTCTTAAGACTATAGAAAGTTGGTAATTGGAAAAACCTACTCTATAGTCATTCAGTTCTTTGAGACATAGCTTATGGTGGGAATATTGGGACTGAATGGATGAATGAAAACTAGATACAATGAGCTTGCGATATCAATTGACTTCTGAATTGTAAGGGCAAGGACAGTAAGAGATAAGTTTTTATTTTTTATTTTATTTTGTTGTTGAAGTTGAGACAGCTTTAGGGGATGGTAGGGCACCATGCAAGCGAGCAAGCCCGACTGGGGAAGGAACTACCTTATAGAAGACAAGCAGCCGAATAAGTACACAGCGGTGTAGTTGTGTTCCTGTCATTACAGGTTTCCAGCGCTCATTTTGAAAGATTTTTTTTCCAATTCCAGGGATAACTACTTCATCTTAAAGCCCTGTTGTAAAAAAATGGGTCAGTAATACGCAAGTGATACCTCTGGTATTGCAAGCGTCCATAAGGCTACGATAACTGCTTAACATCAGGCGGGCCGTGAGCCTGTTTGCCACCTGTTTTTTTGTATAAAAAAAACGGATCGAACTGGATAGAACCAACTTATTGGGGATTTCGAAGCAATTTTGACCACCACGAAAGGTGACCTCAAGTATTATTTAAAACTAGCTGATGCCCGCTACTCCACTCTCGTAGACCTCCATTATCGCAGTGAAAAGTACCCAATGGCCTTCTTCAGACTATCACCTATCTCCTTAACTAATTTAATTAAGATTCGTTTAGCCATTTAATAATGAAAATGTTACTAACGAATGAAAAACTATTTAACAAACAGAGTTACTTTTACATTAACATATTAGTATAGATGAAAGCTATGATAACTAATTACATATAAAATTTTGTTCAAACTAAAATATTACACTGTTTACTTAGGTACGAACATAGTTATTCATTACATTTTAATAACAGACCTATGATTAGTTAGGAATCAAAAACTTTTATGTTTTCATTGAATAGTTACCATTAGTCTGTCTAGGTACTTAACATCTATATCTATATCTATACATATAATAAAATCGTAACCAAGTCGCGTCTGTACATTGAATTTTTTTTCGAAAAAACAATTTAAATACGTTGTATTTATGTTACTGAGGCCAAAAATGTGGTTTTTAGAATTTTTGTCTGTTTGTCTGTTTGTCTGTTTGTGGCCGCGTTTGTACGCGATAAACTCAGCAACCACGCAACCGATTTGAATGCGGTTTTCACTTATATATTGTGGCAACCTTCCCATAACATATAGGCTTTGTTTTATTCCAATCGGTTCACAAATAAAAAAGAAATGGTCACTTTAATAACACACGTGCTATACAAGAAACACGCTTCGATTTATTTAGCTAAAACTTTTTAAAATGTAGTTTGTAAAACCACGTTTGAAGTTTATATGAAAATAAATTTCAAAAATAATGCGAGGTTTTGGAGATATAGCCATCACCAATTTAAGTTGAACTCTCATCAATATCGGCGACCATATTACATAGAGATCAGCTGACTGGTTAACACGTGTTAACGGTACTAGGTTAAAAGTGACCATTTTACAACGAAATGTAATAGAAGCAGACATTTTAACAGGATGCGGTGCAGGTGATAATCTTTTATGCCCCGGGTTCTTTTGATTTTAAACAATTTTCCGTTTAGCATCTCCAGGAAACTCTATGTTTTAATCCCTGAAGTCCACGCAAACGAAGTCATAAACACATATCAGCTATACATCTATACACACATTAATAAAATTGAAGTGTCTGTTTGTAATATCAAAATAACAGCTTTCTATTAAATTCATGTGGCTGTTTACATAGCACTTACAACAGAAATACAATTTTAACAGTTTTATCTCTCTGTCTATCTGTTTATTGCAGCTAAAATCATCTTTGATAAAACTAAAACTATATAAATATACTATAAGTACGAAAAAAATGCGTTAATCATGCCAAGACCTAAGACAATCACTGACTAAATTAAACGCCTAATAAAACTTAAACACAAACTATAAAATATTACTATAACATGAATGCTATTTCATTTTGTGTAGGCGCTAACATTTAACAATACCTTAATTTAAGTAATCAGGAAAGCAGCATAGAAAAGAAAACACTTCACCGAATCTGTCTATCTGGTCACGATAAACTCAATAACTACCAAACAAAATTTCATACGATTTTCACCAGTAGACGGCGTGATTCTTTCATTATAGTTTTGCGAGCGCGAATTGGCTGAAATATTACGATGATAGTTGAGCGAGTCGAAAAAATCCTGCCGTTGGAGGCAATGTTATTTGCAAATAGATCTTAAAAACTCCGTGATACTATGTGTCTATCTTCGACTAAAAAAATCACTCACAGCGAAACGCATGATCGGCCTCTGTCTCATCGGCACACTTAACTGATACATATTTATAACTGAATTTTTAAAGATGAGGTTCCATTGCATTTTTTTTTATTCCTAACCATCGTCATTTAAGAGCCGATTAGTAATATTTTATTTTTAAGTGACCGACATATACAAGTGACAATGGGCAGGGCATATAGCTCACAGAACCGATGGCCGTTGGGGCAGAAGGGTTCTAGAGTGGCGACCACGAACTGGAAGACGCAGCATGGGCAGGCCTCCAACAAGATGGACCGACGACCTGGTAAACGCGGGCAACCGATGGACAAGGTCAGCTCAGGACGGAATGATGTGGAAAACCTTGCGGGAGGCCTATGTCGAGCAGTGGACGTCTTATGGCTAAGATGGAACTACTTTTGTGGCAAACAAGCATATGGCCCACCTGATGTTAAGCAGTTACCGTAGCCTATAGACGCTTGCAATACCAAAGGTATCACTTGCGTGTTACCAACCCATTTTTTTACACCAGGGCTTAGATGGGAGTATCCCTGGGATAGAAATACGTTTCTTTCAAAACGAATCCCTACGTGAGCGTTGGAGACCTATACTCACACACAGTAACACAACTACACCGCTGTGTGTAGTTATTTGGCTGTGGTCTTCTGTAAAGTGGATGTCCTTCCCTCTCTTTGAAAATTCTCTTAAAAATCTTTTTGTAATTGGATGGATAATAATCTTTCATATTGTTCTCAGTTTTCAAAAAATCCAGTTCTGATGATGGGTTCCGTAAGGAAGTGAGTAACCTCCTCAAATACTATAGGTATACTGCAATGAATCAAACAAATGCATTCAGGAAGCATCAATTCGTTAGTGAAACTAATAAAGAATACTGCAGATGGCCAACTTCTCAATGGTAAATATTTTTCCGATGGAGATCAGACATAATGTATCTCAATTATGGTAATTAAATGACAGTAACTAATCACATTCAATGAGCAAATTAAAATGTTACAATTGAACTAATATTATGATACAGCCGGATATAGGCACGGAAACTTCGTAATTAAACAATGTACAAAGTCAAAAATGCATAGTTTCAGAGATAAAGATAATAATTAACAGATACCTATATACTGAATTTACGTTAACTCTCACTAATATGGTCGACAATATTAAATAGGGTTCAACTTACTGGTTTTTCATTCAGTTTTGTTCCGAAAGCTTATGTAAAGTAGTATAACTGTATTATAAGAACAATGGATTAAAAGGAAAGTTCAATTTCTGAAATCCTTGAGCACTACGACCGACGGACCATTATAAAAATTTATTTAAGAATTTAATAAATTTTTAGCCCACATAAACTGTGTAACAGTACCTATCAGGTTAGAAGTGACCAATTTAAAACGAAATGTAATAGATGTAGAGATTTCTACAGGGTATGGCACAGATAATACATAAGAATACATAAATTTAAACTATTAGCTAGGCGATGCAATGGGCAAATTAAGGTTGTTCACGTTTGCGCTAAGACAATTTGAAGAGCAGAACAATCATACAAACAAGGAATATTTCTTCATGAAGTTTATTATTGCAGAATCCAAATGTTTAAAAGAAAAACGTGACTGACTAATCAACAAACGCACAGTTTAAATCATTAGACACTCAGATAGCTATTATGATATAGGCATCCGCAAAAAAAGGTTTTTTTTAATGTAACCACTAAAGATGAAAATCAGCCGATGAAAGTTTGTATAGGGATAACAGCTGTAGCTTTGAGATTTTTAGTAAAAGACTCGCGACAAACACGCGAACGAAGTCGCGGGTACAGCTAGTCAAACATATAATGAAATGGATTCGTTTAGTTTTCTATTATTGTCTGTTTTTTTTATGTCGAGTAGGGACGTAATGTATGGGACCGCCCCTCGGTTTTTCGTGGGGTTTTGGACAGGGGGGATCCCGAGTCGAGAAGTTTGTAATATCAGATCCCTTATTTGAAAATAGTCTGAAGATCTGGTAGATCAGACACCTCGATTCGGGATTAGTTTTATTAGAAGACCGGTTCGTGCCCCCCACACTTTAGCCTTAGAATAGGAATGGGGTATTGTAACGAACCTATCTCCAAAAGGGTGCCCCCGGGATGTAGAGGTTTATTGGTGGTCACTAGCTGGCCGCATACCAATGGTGAAACCTCTGACGTTTAAGAAAAGTAAAGAATAAGATTTGAATAAAATGACATGAAGGTTGTCAATTGGAGACAGGTTCGGGCTTCGTTGAAGCCAAGTTGTGTAATAGAGTTAAAACAAGAATATGAAATAAATAAGTCATTATTACTTATCAAAGTGTTATTCCTCAGACTAATAGAATAAGATAGACGGAGCGTGTAGAACTCGCGCGTGAAGCCGCCAAAAGCAATACTAAATAGCAATGTCATACGTTTTCGCGCGCAGTCGATTTGAGCCGCTAGTGAGTACGCACGTCTAAACACGTTCTGACAAAATATTATTATAATGCCGTATTGTGTAGTAAAACGTTGTAAAAATACTTCAGCAAATCTCAAAAAGAGTTCTGGAGTATCGTTCCATAGGTAAATAATTTTAACATTATAGATTTCTTATTGTTTTCGTAAATATTTTAGTTACACAAACTAGGAACACAAAACCTCTACCATGTTCTGCAGTGTTGCCATTCTTAGCATATCTTTTTCCCTAAAATATTTTGCAACATGTTAGTGGTAATATAAAACAATATTAATCAGTCTATCGATATACTATTTAAAATAAATCTGAATGATAGTTGGGGATCCACGCGAAAAAAAAAAGAAATTGTTGTTTGCATTTAGCGAGTAATTCCGTATTTTTGTAGTGATTTTAAGAGGTACCTAGGTAGGTACTTAGATAATGTTTTTCTATGTTATTCAGATGATGATCAATTAATATTAATATAATAATAATAATTGATCATTTAAATTCATAAAATAAGTAGATATGTTAGGTTTATGATTTATTTAAAAAAAAGTATTTACATCCTAACCACGGCTGTGAGCGGCGGCGGCGAGCGGTATGAACAAAATTTGTTCTTACCGCTTGCCGCTAAATATTTAATTTTTTTTTATACTACTTGGATAGTAAACAAACACCATATATATACATTTTTTTAGATACAATTTTTGCCAGTTTTGTTTTACGAGTAATATGTTTTGTATTTTATGTTTGTTTTTTTAATATAATATTGTATTTTGTCTTGATATGTTTGTTAACAGAAACCTTTTTTTAATGTAACATAATGCTAAGATGTATGATGTTATATTTAAAAAGATTTATTTTATTCGTCAGAAATTAAAGCATGTAGTTAGTGTTTATTGTTACCTATTTATTTTGAAATATTAATGTAAAATAATTATAAATAATAACATTATTTAAACAAACAATTTGAAGTATAATTTTTAATATTGATATTGCATATTATTATCACGAGTTAACAGTTTTGTTTCAACTTTTGTTGGGAGTATTTCATTTGCTGGCAACATCGTTTTCCACGTCACACGACATTGACAGCGCTTTGTGGCTTCACTGATATTTTGTTCTACACGCTCCGTCTATCTTATTCTATTAGTCTGAGTGTTATTCATTTACTCGAAGTAAACAAGTGGTCGCCGTATTATAAACCCTAGCTTCGACCATCTGACGACTACGTCCCAGGAGCCAGATTGGAGGAGAAGTTGCTGACGACGGCGAGGGCGCTACATGGTGTAGCGCCCTCGCCGTCGTCAGCAACTTCTCCTCCAATCTGGCTCCTGGAAGTAAATATCGAACCTCGATCTGTAATCATTTGCTGAACACCGCCATATATGCCAAATACATCCCTAGTGAGGAAATCTACTACCTCCTGGGCTGTTGCACAATGAGTTGATCTACTGATTACGTATTTCGAAAAGCAATCAATAGCTATCATTATATATTTATTTCATATTCTTGTTTTAACTCTATTACACAACTTGGCTTCAACGAAGCCCGAACCTGTCTGCCTTTTGACAATCTTCAAGACATTCACCTTTTTTCCAAACTCTCTGAATTCAAATATATATTTAACATTTACTTTTATAACGCGCTAGAGGTTCTACTATTGGTATGCGGCCAGCTAAGAACCACCAATAAACCTCTACAGTACCTACTGTTTGACTTCAAGTACGGGTTGAATGTCTTTCCTATTCGATAGTAGGTATAGTATACGAGGACATCACTAGAATAAGTCAGTCTACAGGAATTGTATGAGTTTCCCTTGTTTCAAGGTATGAAACATTATTGTGGGGAACTTTCTGTGTAGCGAGTCTCTTCTGCCTTAGACTTGCTATCTTCGCTTGTAAGATAGATCCTCATATTGTTTAAAAATTTTCATTATTATTATTAATGACATAAGTATAAAAATATTACGAAAGTCCACGTTTTTAAACTAGGTATCAAATCAAATCATTTAATCATAATGTAAATTGGTACAGATTATATCATAAGGCTTATATATAAATAAATGTGTACTATAATTTTAAGGTGCCTGTACTAGGATAAACCTGTATCACAAGGCGATAAGAGCTAAAATTATACTAATTAAAGGAAAAAAACATACATACAATATTTAACTTTAGATTTGTGGCGTACGCATGCCGCGTACAACACCGGAGCACCCGCAGCCCTAAAAATCATCAACGTGCATCCGCTCGCGACGCGCTACATCAGCCGACTACGATGCAAGTTACAGAGCCAAGCAATTTATACGTGGCATATTTATACGTCGACAACGGTGCCGTCTGGTGGCGAATAGCAACTCCAATCTCAACACACGCTGATTGGTTCCCGCCAAAAATATATCTGTAATCTTAAAGCTAAATGTAAATACGCATCGTGATTGGCCAATGTTCAGATATCGCTCCTGTAATGTTTAGATGTTGCGTGACCTTATTTGTGTATAAAGATCGATCAAATTTGTAAATAAATCAGTTCAGTATTGTACCTCGAAACGTCTTTACTTTACCATACTAGCGACGGTCTAAGGGCTCTCAACCCATCCGGTCTAGTTCTTCAAACCCTACCTACTCTTACTAGCGACGGTCTAAGGGCTATCATACCCGTCCGGTCTAGTGCTTCCAATTACCTACCTCTAGGGTCAGCGACCTCACACTGATCCTAAATTGGTGACCCCTACAAACCCTATCCAAGACGTTTGAACACATCCGCATCATCGCTCAAGTTACCAGCGTATTACCTACGATCCAGCTGACTGCGTGTATCTACATAACACGATGTCGAGCGAAGATAAGCAGCTACTTAGCGACGCCCAGGGAGTTACAACCGTTACGAGCGACGTAGCTACTATATCGCTGCCTGCACGACTACCACCATTCTGGCGGCAGAACCCCCGTTTATGGTTCGCACAGTTTGAAGCCGCCGTCGCTGCCAGCAAGATAGGAGAAGAACAAAAATTCAACCTCGTCGTCCCGTTACTCGGCTGCAGCGACTTAGAACAAATTGCTGACATCATTTTAGACCCACCTGCTACCGGTAAATACATCACACTGAAGAATAGGCTGATCTCCACGTTCCAGGAATCAGATCATCGCCAGCTACAAAAGCTACTTGGTGGCCTAGAGCTCGGCGATTCAAAACCCAGCCAGTTACTTCGCAAGATGCGTGACCTAAGTGGGAAATTACTAACAGACGAAGCGCTCAAGGTCATCTGGCTAAACCAACTACCATCACAAGTACGTGGCGTGCTATCTGTCAACACGGAATCATCACTAGAAGTCCTAGCTGCGATGGCCAACAAGATGATGGAACATTTCGAACCTGCCACAGTCGCCGCGATAAAAAGTGAAAATCCCATAAATAATAACCTAAAATTCGACCTATTAACGAAACAAATCGAAAAATTATCACTAGAAGTAGCCGAATTAAGAAAATACAACCTACGACCGACGTACCGCTCAACGCAGAGATCACCGCAACCGCACCGTCCGTCCTTACAAGGTCACGGTCGCTACGTAATGCGCCCGCGTTCCCGCTCTAATTCAAACCGACGACAACCGGGCGACGCCGACTGGTTATGTTTTTATCATTACCGCTATGGGGATGAAGCTCGCAAATGTGAATCGCCTTGTTCGAAGACTAAGACAATTAATAAAGAGGAAAACTAATGAAAACATCGACTATGGCGGGCGTCGATGTTAATCAAGGAAGCCACCGCCTATGTATAATAGATAAAAACAACCAAGAAAAGTTCCTAATCGATACCGGAGCTGATATATCAGTACTAGCTGCGAAAAACAAATTTGCAAAATCAACGCAAAGTACGAGTACATACAAGTTACACGCCGCGAACGGCACAGAGATACGTACCTACGGAGAGCGAACACTTGAGCTCAACTTAGGCTTACGTAGAAGTTTTAAATGGACATTCACCGTCGCCGATGTGAAGACATCAATACTGGGTGCAGACTTCCTCGCAAAGTACAAGTTATTAGTAGATTTACATCAAAGAAAACTTATCGACCGAATCACCGACCTAAGCGTAAACGCAATTATACATAAATCAGAAGAGACCGTCTACATAGTAAATCGCAATCACGCTTATCACGACATCTTAAAACAGTATCCCGACGTCCTGCGACCTATGTCACTCAAGACTACAGCGAAACATGACGTCGTGCACTGCATAGAAACAACCGGACAACCTATCTACTCTCGACCACGCCCTCTACCGCCGGACAAGTACAAAGCTGCGAAATTAGAATTCGAGAGAATGATGGAAATGGGCATATGTAAACCATCCAGCAGTCCTTGGGCTAGTCCACTACACGTCGTAAAGAAGAAAGATGGTTCACTACGTGTATGCGGCGACTACAGACGTCTTAACGCCGCGACTATACCCGACAGATATCCCATACCTAGACTTCAAGATTTTACCTACCAGCTACAAGGGAAGACAATATTTTCTAAACTCGATATGAAAATGGCATACTACAACATACCCATCTCGAAAGAAGACGCTGCTAAGACCGCTATCATCACACCGTTTGGATTATTTGAATTTAATTGCATGACGTTCGGCTTACGTAACTCAGGACAAACATTCCAACGTTTCATGCATGAAGTACTACGCGGACTCGACGACATCGTATTCTGCTATATAGATGATCTCTTAATATACTCCACCAACGAAAAGGACCATAGACAACATCTACAGCAGGTTCTCGAACGTCTCAACCACTTCGGAGTCACTCTCAACATCGATAAATGCGAATTTGGCAAAGACAAGACACAGTTCCTCGGTTATGAAGTTACAGCGGAAGGAATCAAACCCGCGAAAGAACGTATGGAAGCCATAGTAAACTATCCCAAACCTACTACAGTACAAGAATTACGAAGATTTTTAGGCATGATAAACTTTTACCGCAGTTGTTTACCACATCAAGCAGACCATCAATACCTATTAAACAAGTATCTACACAACACTAAGAAAAACGACAAATCACCTATACAGTGGACATCGGAGGCAGAGAAATCCTTCGAACAATGCCGACAAAGCATACTCGAGGCGACCACGTTAACTCATCCTATACCTACCGCACCGTTATGCCTACTCACTGACGCGTCTGACACTAGTCTCGGCGCCGTTTTACAACAGAAGATCGACAATATGTGGAAACCACTCGCATTCTACTCCAAGACGATGAGCGACACACAAAGACGATACAGCGTGTATGATCGCGAATTATTAGCTATATACACCGCTGTCAAAAGTTTACGACGTCTGATCGAGGGCAACGACCTCACAATATATACCGATCATAAACCACTGACCTACGCACTTACAAGAACAGCGAGTAGCAGCGACACACCGAGGCGAGAGCGACAACTTCACTACATTAGTCAATTCTGTACTAATATTAAGTACATACACGGAAATCGAAACGAAGCGGCCGACGCGTTATCACGTATCGCAGAAGTTGAAATCTTAAACAACACAATCGACTACAACAAATTATCCGCCCAGCAAGAGAACGACACAGAACTACAATCATGTATGAAACAGCCCAACCTGAACTTTACGCGCGTTAATCTACCTGGAGTTCAACGACCGATATGGTGCGAAACATCGACAGCGAACATTAGACCATACCTACCGCCGACTTATCGTCTAGTAGCCTTTAAAGCACAACACGAATTAAGTCATCCCGGAGTACGTACAACAAGAAAAATAATCATAACAAAATTCTTCTGGCCGAATATGAATAAAGATATAACTCTATGGGCAAGATCATGCATTGGCTGTCAGCGCGCGAAAATTCAAAGACACGTTATCAGTCCGCTCGGCGAGTTTCAACAATCATCGCGTTTCGAACATCTACACGTCGACATAGTGGGACCGCTACCTCCATCGAACGACTATAGGTATTTAGTTACGATGATCGACCGCTGCACTAAATGGCCCGAAGCAATACCTACACGCGATATCACCGCCGAAACAGTAGCGAAAGCAGTATACGACGGGTGGATCACAAGATTTGGCTGCCCATTACGAATTACCACGGATCAAGGTAGACAGTTCGAGTCGTCACTTTTTCACTCTTTAATGAAGAAACTTGGCGTCACTCGAATACGTACAACCGCATTTCACCCGCAATCAAATGGACAAATAGAACGATGGCACCGTACATTAAAAGCTGCATTGATGGCAAGAGCAGTGACTATCAAATGGAGCGAAGAACTACCTACTGTTTTACTAGGACTACGTACAGCACTATGTCAAGACACTTCAGTCAGCCCCGCATTGATGACCTACGGATCTACACTACGCATTCCGTCCGATTTCTTCGTGCCTACACAGCCGAACATCGAAGACGCAGAGTTCGTTCGTCAGTTAACTGAAACAATGTCGTCACTCACACCGAAGAAAAGATCTCATTCATCAAATCTACATACATTCATTCACAAAGATCTCGAAACATGTACATACGTATTTGTACGCAACGACACCGTGCGACGACCGTTGACCCCACCTTACGATGGCCCCTACAAGGTCATTGAACGCAGTACGAATGGCAAGCAATTCACATTACAACTACCACTTCGCACTGCAGTCGTATCCATTGACCGACTGAAGCCTGCACACCTGTATAATCACGAAACATCGCCTCTTTATTCACAAACGACTGCTACTGCGAAGAATACAACGACAGATGCAAATCCAAGTACAACAACAGCCCCGGGTGCATCAGTTCCAGTCACACAGCGAAGTACCTACATTACCCGCACCGGCAGAGCTATCAAACCCAACGTACGTTTCACTTGAGGGGGAGTGATGTGGCGTACGCATGCCGCGTACAACACCGGAGCACCCGCAGCCCTAAAAATCATCAACGTGCATCCGCTCGCGACGCGCTACATCAGCCGACTACGATGCAAGTTACAGAGCCAAGCAATTTATACGTGGCATATTTATACGTCGACAACGGTGCCGTCTGGTGGCGAATAGCAACTCCAATCTCAACACACGCTGATTGGTTCCCGCCAAAAATATATCTGTAATCTTAAAGCTAAATGTAAATACGCATCGTGATTGGCCAATGTTCAGATATCGCTCCTGTAATGTTTAGATGTTGCGTGACCTTATTTGTGTATAAAGATCGATCAAATTTGTAAATAAATCAGAGCCCGACGACGCCATCACACTCCTCCAGTTAGAGCGTAATAACACTCAGACCCACACTGCACATAACCGCCCACGGTTCCGCCCCCGCCGCAGGGGAGTTAACAAAAAAAGGGAACCGTCGTCGCGTAATAATAATGGCCGGCCCATTTTGTTCAACAACGCCCTAAGCCGAGGTCCTAGCCCCACTTAGGGGGTGCCCTTAGGCAACGTTGTTTAGTTTATTTACGGTTGAGAGCCTTCCGCTCGCCGACAGACCGCGTAAAGTTGTGAAAGCCATCTGAGGCTAACAACTACACACACACAAAAAAAAAAAAAAAAAATAAATCAGTTCAGTATTGTACCTCGAAACGTCTTTACTTTACCATACTAGCGACGGTCTAAGGGCTCTCAACCCATCCGGTCTAGTTCTTCAAACCCTACCTACTCTTACTAGCGACGGTCTAAGGGCTATCATACCCGTCCGGTCTAGTGCTTCCAATTACCTACCTCTAGGGTCAGCGACCTCACACTGATCCTAAAGATTATTAAAAGGAATAATTACGATAATATATTTGACTTAGCTTACGTACCTACCTACTATATTAAACCTAATTTACGTAACAATTTATAAGTGTGTCAAGTATTAAAACTATGTTAAAATCAATGTTACAGAACTCACGTCCGAGGTTATTGTTTATTTTATTTGTTGGCAAATATGGTATGGCCAACAAAAGAAATAAACAACATTATAACAGGCGACAAAATGTTAAAATCATTAATAGTAAAACGTGTACACCCTACAATAAATCAATCAATCCAATTAGGTTGTGCACTGAGCTCCCTATCGAGGTTTTCCTTAAATACAGGTATGAGGTTTCTCAAAATAGAAGTTATGTTTCTGCAGGGTCGGCAACGCGCGAACGACCCTGGTGTTGCAAGAGTTCATAAGCAACTGCTTACTATCAGGCGTGCCATAAATATGCTTGTTTGTCTCCTTAGTAGTATAAAAATCTGTAACAGTCAATAATCTCACTTATCCATCATCGTCCTCTCATTTATCCAGATCCATCCATACAAACTTTCGCGTTTATAATCCTTACTAATATTATAAATGTGAAAGTTTGTAAGAATGGATGGATGAATGGATGTTTGTTACCCTTTCACGTAAAAACTACTGAATGAATCTCGATGAAATTTGGCACAGAGATAGATCTTTTTGCAGCGATAACCGAAATCCACGCGGGCGGAGCCGCGGGCAACAGCTATAATATTATAAATACGAAACGATCTGGATAAATTACATATTAGGTATTATAACCAATAAAAGAAAAAGATTATAGTCTGAAATAGTACAGAGACTACTTTTTTCCCCGAAAAAACTTGTATCTGTGGGGTTATGCATGCGGGCGAAGCTGCGGGCGGAAGCTAGTTAGTTAATAATTTATTAGCCAATATATAGTGAATTTCCAGGGCTATTATATTAAACTTTTGTTCGACCGGGTGATCTAGGCGCAGGTGCATTTTAGAAGCTCTGCTGATTCACATATCAAGTCACTGTACCCTAGGCAAATCGGCCACGGAGATGTGGAAAAATGATTCCCACTCCTCCTACCAATCAGAATTCTGATCGGAGGACAAAACCCACTAGGCACATCGTTATTGTTCATTCGAAGCGCTACCTGTAGGCAAATCACATAAGAGTAACTATCACATTACTACGGCGAAAACTATGCTCCATCGGCAGTACATTTTGTGGCATTTTTTTTGTCTGTTATCGCATAATGGTAAATGCTCTCCGCAGTTTTATCTGTACTAATAATATAATACTAATAAAATAATGTAGTTAGTCCTGGGCGTTTCCGCACTTGGCCGCTCAAGTAGATCTCTGTGCGTGAATTTACCTTAGGCTATTCCAGCTAATCTAGTCTTTTCCAGAAGATCAACAAGCCTTTTTAACAAAGATGTTATTTCCTAAAGATAAATAAATGAAACAAACCGCCAAAGGAGATAAAATACGTTTATTTCTTAAAATTTGTCAATATATCATACGCGCGTCATTACAACCGTTATCCTTTCTTGTATGCAGGTCTTATCTTAGTCAATATAAACAACAATGATAATGTACGCTACATACATCATTTAGACAAGAAATAATTAAGCATTAAATGCCTTATATTATATGCCTTATTATAAGTTAAAAACTAAAGTCACCTGGACTTGTGTTGTGATTGCTACCCGAATACTAACTTTAATGCAGTGTTTATAAGGTATATTATAACTTTACAATAAAGCAACCGACTATGCTATTTCTTACGTTTTACAATTTTACAACACACTATTAGGGCAATGGAAGCAGTTATACACTGTATAATATCAATATACATTGTATAATGTTAATATACACTATATAATATAATTATACACTATATTATCATATACATTGTGTAAAATTATTATGCATTATATTAGTATAATGTATATTTTTAGATTACAGTGCTACAAATAAATATATTTACGGGCACAAACTTTTTTTTCTATTTGAAACATTAATAGATATAGTACAAATTCTATTACAACTGATTGATTAATTTTGTGTTATTTGAAATTCAACCTTAATCCTTCTCTCTTACTGTTCAATATTGAATTTTTTCATGTAGGATATATACCTCTAAAGTCGCCCAAGACATTTATATATAAATAATATAGTCAAAACGGTGGAATCTTTTACAATCAACTCTAAAATAAGGATAGCATACTATGCTATAGTTTTGGGTTATATTATTTACAATACAAGAATTAACCAAATAAACATAAAAAAAATACCTCACTTAAACAAAATTGTATCTTTTCACTGGATGTTAAATTAGTAATATACTATACATATAATATACATGTAGTTATACATATAAGTTGCTTGTTATATATTGTTTGTAATCACTACATAATATTATAATTGTTAGGCTTCGGGTAGCAACCAATTGATTTAGATGTTTATACTTTTGAAAGAAGATTTTATGGCTTAATATGTAAGGCGTCAATTGGGGTTAGTATAGATTAAAATATTTGAGATTTTTATATGTTTGTGTGTTGTTTCTGTCTCATCCTGTTACCTATTACAAAATTGTAACGTATATAGGAAATAACTGTTATATTCTGGTAATTAAAAAGAGTGGTCAGAGTTTCTTGGCAATTCTTCTCGTGGCTCTAGCCTTGTCAGCAAATTTGCTACAGCGAACAAATATGCTGACCTTTTTTTGTCGATGTCAGGGATAATTGTACAGTGATATTAGTGTAAATATAAGTAAATCTGGCCACGTTTTGCTGCGGCTCAGTTGCAGATATATGCATTTAGTAGAAAACTGATAGTTTAATATTACAAACAGACATTTCAATTTTATTTGAATATATATCTGACACAATAGTAGACTTGACTCGGAGGTACATTGTAAGATTATGTAAGTAAATAACGTGTGTACTGGGTGTGACTTCCAAATGCATAAACATCCAAAATATAATATCATTAATTATCATTTTTCTATACATTTTTTTTACATATACCCTCTATCATTTTCAATATTCATTTACCACCAAAAGGCGTAAAGTTAAATATTGTATGCATTGCTTCTGAGTTTTATTTAATGTTAAGTGTCATTCATTTAGTGGTAATGACGTGTCAATTATAAATATTAAACCTGAGAAAAATATCGAAATTCGATAAATGTGATATTGACAATATATTGTCAGTTTATCGACTCGATAGTCGATATTTTTAATTCTAATAAGTCAATGTTAAAATATAAAACTCATTTTACAACACGTATCGACAAACGATGTAATCGATAGATAATATCGATGTGTAGTTTTATCGAAATTCGATATATTTGATAGTAGAAGGGCACGTAATAGAAAATACAAATTTGTTCCATAAGGTAAGCCTCTCGCTAAACAAATACATTTCACAATATATACGCATTATATTAAATGCTAAATTATAACTAATCGTAGAACGTTTGCGATCTTTACACTATCTATAATATTAATAACATATTATAACAAACTACTAGTGAATATAACTTTACATATTCAATATCTATATTATTATTTATTTATAATAATTATGTTTATACACCTAAACCGAGGGAGAAATTATTTAGTTTTTTAAGGAGAAAAAGAAAATTGTTCATTCTAAGCTACATCACAAGATTAAAAGTAGGTACATTTGCCGGCTTAACGAAAAGTGTCTTTAATTTATATATTACATAGTATATGATATATCTCTGAATATATCTTACCGTAGCGTCGTATATATTGTTTATAAATATATGTTATTTGTGTACACAAACAAATAAAGCGACATAACATCACTTTTCTGAAGGTTATATGTATATATTTACATATTATATGTTTGTTACTAGTACAAATTCGTCCTAATCATTTTTTTTATTGTTTTTTTTTAGGTGCAACGAGCCGCACAATTGAAATGTATTAAAATTTGTTGTATATTCGAGTATTGTAGATTTCTGTTTTTTTTTAAATAGTTTTCTAACTCCTCTAAATTGGTATAATTATTTGGGAAGTATATTTTTTCTAAATATTTCACGATAAGGCATAATACTTATCACTAAAGGTCATGAATGAGAGTTGATGTAATGATAACAATTTTAACGCCAACTAGCAATAATTAACACCACTAGGTCTCGGGACTGTACCGACTCGCAGCAATGAACATAGAGTAGAAGACAAATACCGGCGGGTATTTGTCTTCTACTCTATGATTCGTGCTTGGTGTGCTTAAATGTCTCATCCAGCGTCTTACTTTATTTAAATAATCAACAAAATGTCCAAAAACTTATTCGCTCAGAATATATTTTTCTAAATGCATAAATTTATATTAATACAATTGAATATCTAAATATATTTGGTTCGTTGCACCTGTGTTTAAATTCACTATAATTTCAAACCACTTTGTCTATCATCACGCTATTGCTTCATACAGTATGAGCTGACGAGTTCGTGATTTACTTTAATCGCTCATACCGAACGAACAATGGCGGAAAGTGTATATTTATAATAAAGGTCTTTAATATTTTGTCGAATACGCAGAATATTTTAATTATTATACATGTATAAAGGTTAATATACACTATGCAAATTTGGGAAAACAAGTCTATTGCTTTCTTTGTCTTCCTCGTCGAGAATAAAAGAGATGGAAGATATTGTTTCGCTAAACTTGCATTGTGTAAATGTCGTGGTTTATATTTATAATAACCCTGGTTATGATAATTTGTAAAAACTATTTGAAGATTGTCGATTATTATCAAAAAAATTGTCAGTTATTATTTAACATTGTAATCAAATTAATTTTAAATTGTTTTTATATAGCAAAGAACTGTTGTTCAATATCATTTATATATTATAGGTGTATGGGTATATTGGTTTCCGTCCCTTTTTGTTACCACTAATATTGTAACTCATACCAAATTGTAAATGTTATACTCTGGCGATCAAAAAGAGTGGTTCGAGTGTCTTGCCAATTCTTCTCGATGCCCTACCCTAGTCAGCGAATAACCAACAATCTTCAAATAAATACGCTATATTTTATTTATATATTTGTTTAGACAATTTTATGAATATCCATTACAATTGCACTCATAAAAGTTAATAATGCCAGCCTCAGAAATATTCTTTATAATCTCGAGATTCAAGATATTAGTAACCTTAACTTTTTACCAAAAGAAAAAGAAATTTACTTATCCAATAATATGCATTTAATATAGACACCCAATCGTATTTTATTATAATTATTAAGTATGGCAATAATAATTTGTTCTTGAATATTTTCGAAGCTGGCAACACAGTGTCGCGTGCGTATTTTATTTAAAAAAAACTGATATAAATGAATCGTCTCACTGGGCGAGTAAGCTTCACACGCATAGTTATATAAGTCTGTCTTTGAAGGCCAACCTCGGAAACCGCAGATTTGATTATGATACTTTCCAAAACAGGACCATTTAAGAAAAATCATCATATTTTATCTGTCAGAATATATTACAATTGTATTGCTAATATATAAATATGTATTTATCAGTGACAAGTTTCACTGAAATTATATCGGCTAGAATCAGTGTAGTAAAGAATGAATTTATTCCTATAATACAAACCATTTTTGTTCTTTGACATTTGATTGCATAATACAACTGCATTCAGCTTATTACAGTCGACTACATATTTATTCAATTTGCACGCAAGCAAGCACATTGCAAGAGCATTTACAAAATGCAAGTTGCGCAAAGCAAGTTTTATGTCTTTCAGCAAATGATGTATGAATCTCAATGTATCATGTGCAGTCGCTAGTGAGCTACTATTATATGATATAGCTAGCACGTCGGCGCTTAAGGTATTATTTCGAACTGTGCTGCCAACGGCAATTGCCGACAGCACATGCAGCAGCAGTACGACTGGTTTGTATGTGTAGCTATAAAATGCAGTATGAGCAGCTGCCGTCACTGCACGCGCTGCTGCCGCGGTACTCGGAAGCTATTTCATATAAATACATACAAAACAGTCGTACTGTTGCTGCAAGTGCTGTAGGCAGTTGCTGTAGGCAATTGCTGTAAGCAGTTGCCGTTGGCAGTTGCCGTTGGCAGTTGCTGTAGGCTTGCTGTAAGCAGTTGCCGTTGGCAGCACAGTTCAGAACAGTACCTTTAATAACAACTTCGTTATTTAACGCCAACATATTCATCTTCTTTTTTAAATATGAATCGGTCTTGTCAACATCAAGCGACTCTAACAAAACACGAAATTTTAAACATAGTAGGTATAAAAAATAAGCGAATGTATAAATTATATAGTATTAATGCAGTTATATTATACATTCAATTTAGATATTTAATTTCGCTATGACTACGTCAGATAGAGTGAAAATTAACGTGCAAGCATTGTACTTGAAGCTGACTTTTTCCTGCAGCTTGTTTTAAATGTTAATTGGCATTTCTGTGCCGTATATACCGCGAATACTCTATGCAGATAGTGAAACCCAACTTGTTACGATTGCTTACTCAAAGAGCATCTACGTCCCAGCAGCCTTATTGTCTTTTTAAGAACGGAGTTATAGTTTTTTTTTTTATAAGACCACATCGACAGGACTTTATACAGCCGCCAGCATGTTCACTCATTGACAACAAAATTAGAATCGTTTGGAGATTTCAAATCTATTACAGAAATGTTGTCATACCTAACAATAATGCTAGATTAACTTCATTATATAACGGCTATAACGTTTAGCTGAATTCAAAATAATGTAAGCGCTGTGCTTTCAACAATAAAGCTGCTTTTTACGGGTGTATTGTAGTTCATAACAAAATTCTAATGCTAATAAAAAATATTCGGCGAACGTTTCCTTTCGTACCAGATAATCGTCCTTCAACTTTAAAGCTCGTTTGGCGCCTTACTAAAGTAACGTTTATAACTTAGAATAGAACTTAACACTCACTAATACTACCACTGTCTTGTCCAATTGTTCGTGTATCACTATTATTGCTATGTCCTTACGCTTACCGACAACATCAAGAATTTTATAGTACGGTTTTGCACTAACAAATTCTTGTAGACCGATCAGATTTTGTGTGAAAAGAAAAGCCATGGTTTCTAATCAAATACTTCTTTTTATTTTGGCTCGAAACTTGTAAAGATTATCTACATTTGTATGTGCTTTGTAGTGCGCTATATTAATTTTAAATGTACTATCCTCAGAATTCAATCTGTATGTAAGCTTTATCACACCGTTAACGCGACACGACTTAAGTGATGATGAAAGGTAATTCACAATTTTTCGAGTGTCACCATCTCGTGCTAATTCTGCAATCGTAACGGTGCAACAGTGAAGCGAGAAGTATAACGGGTGTGCTGACGAGCCCGTCGTAATACAGTGTACAGGGTCTCGTAGTTGTCACTACACTACCGACCGACGGACACGTCCGCTAGGTGACGTAATGCGGCACTCGTAGAATGTTCGAGAAGGTCAAAATCTGATCGGTGCGTCCCACCGGACTAGGAACGGTCGGAGACGGGCCCGCCCCAAGCCGATGCACCTGCGGGCCGCCAGCGGGCCACCGGGACGCCGGGCCGGGCCGCGGGGCGGGCGGCGGGCCGAGCTGCGGGCCGGGCGGCGGGCCGGGCTGCGGGCCGGGCGGCGGGCCGAGCGGCGGGCCGGGCCGCAGTCCGGGCGGCGGCCCGGGCCGCGGCGGGCGCGCGTCAATAGGCGCGCCGCTCCTCCAGCTCGGACATCTGCAACACGCGCAACTGTTCCCATTACCCGCGTGCCCGCAGTGAGTGAGGTGTGTGGGGGGGGAGGGTGCGGGCGCACGTGCGCGAGTACTTACGTTGGAGTGTCGCGCGCGCTTGTGCGGCGGGTCGTCGGGCGCCTCCTCGATGACGAGCTCGCCGCCGACCGCGCCGCACTCGTCGCCGCCGGACCCGCCCGACCCGCCGTAACCACCGCTGAAAACACACCAACCACACTATTATTATCACATCACTCCTAACATCAGCATTGATCTCAACAATCTTCTTTTTTAGCTTCCTCTTAACTTTTAGGTGACATTTCTACAACGTGATGGCAAGTAAAATCACTCTTAAATTGATTTATCTTCATGTCTCACATAACGTAGCTATATAAGTAATGCACTCCACATTTCTAACAAACCCCACAACAATCAATAGATCAGATAGTTGTTGTATACATACCCGTAATAAGGCGAGTGCTGGTGTATTACGACGTTGGAGGGCACGTCCTCCTCCTGGATCGACACCAGGTTACCGCCGGTCGTACCCACCACGTACTTCTCTGTAATATACACACACAAATATATTTAAAATGATTACTTATATGAAATTTTGTTAGCCGGAGCAGAGGAAAGGAGTGAAGTTGAGCGAAAAGGAGTGGAGCAGAACGAATAGGAGGAAAGGAGCGGAGCGGAACGAGACAATGGAGAGAAGCGTAGCGGAGAGGGAAGCAAAGAGTAGAGCATAGATGAGCAGAGTGAGGATAAACTGAATAAAGAAGAACGAATATGATCGAAAAGGAGAGCGGAGATGAAATGGGCGGAAAGGAAAGCAAGTATGAAAGGAGAAAAAATAGTGGAGCGAAACTGAGCAGAGTGGAACGCGTTCAATGTGTTTTTTTTTTTTAAATAAATCTGCAACGCATTTCTAAACATGTGTTCATATTGTAGCTCAGTTATTATTACATGAATCTGTCAGTTGATAACAGAGAAAAGAAAATTCCCACCTAATTAGCTTGTTAACAAAATTTACGCCTCCACACAAGGCGATAGTTTATTCCTTTGTGCTTAACCAGCATACACGGGGGACAACTTCACAATATGTGGTTCAAGACAATTACTAGAAGCACATACACACATTACTGTATCTTTCACTCAGACCATAAACGTCCCACTGCTGGCCAGACGGGTTGGTATAAGGTTTTGTTTCGAATTTTCCTTTTCTTGCAGTGGATATTGGTTGCCTGACATGATTATATCATCTTACTATTATTATATAAGCGAAATTTGGGATGGATTACACATAAAAGATTAAAAAGAGTGGCCTGAGTTTCTTGCTAGTTCTTCTCAAGGTTCCACGTCAGCGAACTAGCCATAGGATTTGTTTTGCTGACATCATCTTTCTGGCTTATTCATAATTTTATGACCTTCATAAGTGTTACTTTGTAACCTAAATGAATTTTGAGATTGATTAATGTTTGTTACTCAATCATTTCAAAACGGCTTAACAGAATTGGATGAAATTTGATAAAGAGATAGATTACTATCCGTGTGATAGATTAGTTGTTGTTTTCGTGGGCAGAGCCGCTGGCAACATGTAGTATAAATATAATAGTGTACCTTCTCTCTCTCCGCCAGCGCCGTTAGTGACCACAGTGATCTGGTGTCCGGCCATCACCAGCGCGCCGCTGCCTGCGTTGTACGCTAACCCATGACCTGGGAGACATTGTTTAATCTACATTTTTTTGAGATGTAGGCACAGTGTGCGTTACCCTCGTAACCGTACCGTACCCGTATAATTAGTGAGTGGTCTACTGTAAATGTGGATCAACTTTACAATTTGTGAACCCTGTCATTTTCGAGAAAAATGGAAGAAACTATTCGTGATAGGGTAACGTTACCCTAGTTCGAAAGTTGCTCGTAGAGTAACATGGTACGTATAATTAGTGAATGGTCTACTGTAAATGTGGATCGATCAACTTTACAATTTGTGAGTCCTGTCGTTTTCGAGAAAAATGAATAAAATATTCGTGCTAGGGTAACGTTACCCTAGAACGAAAGTTGCTCGTGGAGTGACATGAGTGGTACGTATAATTAGATAGTTACCTACTGTAAATGTGGACGAAATATAACGTTTCCTTCAAAACGCATACCTAAATGAGCGCTGAAGACCTGTACTCCCACACAGACACACTTATACACTGCAGTGTGTACTTATTTGGCTGTGGTCTTCTGTACGGTGAAGGTACTTCCCCAGTCTGACTAGCGAGCAGCTAGTATGGTGACCTACCCCTCTTAATGTATTCTGATTCTGGGAAACATTAGGTACCTACGTATTATATTTATAGATAGTCCAAAAGTAAGATAATGATTTATAATAATTAAGAGCATACGCATCTACAATACTAGCCTGTGACTTACACGTTGTGTGTGGGATTACAAAGGTTTATCTCACAAACATTGACCCAAATTCTGATAAATATTGACATTCAAACTAAACAAAATATTGATAAATGTGTTAAATACGTAATAGTACTTACACATTTTATATTTATACTAATATTATAAAGCTGAAGAGTTTGTTTGGTTGAACGCGCTAATCTCAGAAAATACTGGTTTGATTAGATAAAATCTTTTTTTGTTGAATAGTGCATTTATCCAGGAAAGCTATAGGCTATATAACATCACGCTATGATCAATAGGAGCAGAGCAGTAGTGAGATATGTTGCAAAATGGGGGAAATGTATGTTCCAAATTACCTCACGGGCGACCCCTAGTTTAAAGATAAATTAGCAATTTCTATATAAAAGAAAGAAAAGCGTTTATTAGAACATACACAAGATAACAGATGGTAAAAAAAAAATATACACATAATAAAAACCCAAAAAAATATCCTGTGTGATGTCAGAAAGGGTCCTAATCTCAGCCTTGTGCTGCGGCATTTTTTTATATCGTGTTAGCCTATGGACAGATTTAAGAAATCAACAAATGTAGTCCAATCAGACCTCCAATAAAAAAAATATATAACCTATCTTACTATCTGATTATGGAGCTATCTAAAAGTTAAAGAATTTTAATGCAGCATTGCCATTAAACGTGGCAATGCTGCCAGTCTTCTGGGCATGTTTCCAGTAGACGAAGATGCGGAGGAATTTTATGACGCCTTTTAAGCGTTATTATAGAAAATACACGAAAAAGGGGGCGGATTTTATTCGTATATTTTCTATATATTTTTTTCCTTTTTTAATAAGTGTAAATATATTAGGAAAATTGTATATTATGGATGTATAAATAATGATAATAAATTTAGAAAAAATAATGTTACTACATATTACAGTAGTTTTTGAGTTAACAAATATAAATACCAGGGGAGCCAGGCGCGCTTTGACTGACGCCGGAGCGCTGCGGGAACAGATACTGCGTCGACTGACTGTTGCTGTTGCTCAGCCGCTGCTGGCTCGGCTGGAAACGGACATGTACATGGGTCACACTTGTTGTATGCTGCTGTTACAATGGACCAAGAGACAACAACGTATTTACTTTTGTCATTTTATTAGTCATGAAAATTCACAAACTAATTTATATCTGTAGATTAATAAAAGGCTCTTTTGGCAACCCTCTGCAGCCTGGGTGTTTAACCCTAAAATAATAAAGAGGGTAATAAAAAAAACTTAATTTGGACATAGTATCAGTCCTAAAATCTGTAGTAAATGATTATATTGGCCGTATTTTATATTTTAAATTAAGTATTTTAGTTTTGATTTTATTTCTCATAATTTTAGGTTAAACACCCCGAACTTTTTATTATTCTGCAGGTATAAAAGAGTTAGTTTTTGAATTTTCATGACTTATTAAATCACAAAAGTAAATACGTTGCTGGCTCTCCGTCTACAATAAGAGCTAGTTCAGTGTTTCTACACTGGATCACGGGCGAAACCAGGATCCAAATATTAACTAGGTTTCCCTTATATGCTAAAGGGTGGGTAAAACTGGTAGTACCTGTGGTTCCTGTTCCTCGGGCGGGAACAGGTCAGGGGTGGGCTCGCGGGACAACTCCTCGGGCGTCACCAGCCCTGACACGCCCACTTGTGACGGAGACGTCGGCGCACTTCTGCAACAACAAATAACATAATACATATATTTACTAATACCTAGCCAAGCTTAAGAAATAAGCATACGGGATCTCTGATATTAATTGGTTCCTTGGTTGGATGTTTGCAAAAGCAAAATGATGAAATACATCTTATCCTCTTCAGCGAACTCGATGTCAACAGTAACGGCAAGTATTGTACACAATCACAGGTGAAATATTGTGCATATTGCCTCAATCTCATAGTCTTATAGGACAGCAATCCGATTAGTCAAACGTGCTTCTAGAGAAACAGGCAGGATCTCTGTGTCTTAAAAAACGGTCAACTGTCGACTGACCACGGTATGCATAGCAATATCAATAAAGTAAGTATCGTGTTTGACTGCGTCAGCTTGCATGCAACCATACTTGTATTTTACAAAAGATTGTAACTATCTGGCGATTAAAAAGAGTGGCCTGAGTTTCTTGCTACTTCTTCTCATAGCTCCACGTCAGCGAACTAGCCGTAGGAAAATTTAGCTGACATCATTCTGACTTATTCATAATTTATGACCTTCATAAGTGTTACTTTGTCACGTTAATGACATTATGAGTTTGAGCTTAACTTCGCAAATTTATAGCGAAGCCAACTAACATATTCTAAAATGGTACTACATTGATAGATGGATCTCCACTAGAATGCATCAAATTCATCAAAGCATTTTGGAAAACATTGTGAGGAAACCTTCTTCTTCTTTCTTCTTCTAAAAGAAGTGGCAAAAAACAAGAGACAGTTTATAAAGGGACAGTTTTACCTTACAAAGTGTTTAACATGTCATCGTCTTCTTGCCCTTTGCCCAACCATTTGGGGTCGGCGTAACATGCTTTTCCATATTGCTTTAGTTTTGGCTTTTGTGTTTTATGGCCGGCCGCCTCTCTGACGCCAACCCTACTTGGGAATGGGGAGGACAATAAGGATAGGAAATATAAAAGGAACATATAGGGTAAGGTAGGGTACGCTGAGATTATGTATAAGAGTTCAGGATATGATCTTAGCGCGAGGACCCAGGGTAGCTTACCTTTACACCCTTATCCAAATAGCTTGTAAAAATTGTTGGATACGTACCTAGAGGATAATCCAAAAGGTGCTCGGAACTGTACTCCTCGCGGACGCCGGGGACGGAAGGCCAGTTCAATGAGCTTGCCTTCGCTCTGAGGGTCGATGCGCCAGAAGCTGCCTTTACCCGGCTCTTCTTGACTGCGTGGTACTTTGATAAAGTATCTGAAAGTTCAATATTCTCAGTCATTACAGATGCAGATCAGAACTTTCATGTATGTCTATCGTGGTGATTAGTAACATATAATTCCAGTCAGTTGAATAAGAGACAGTTGCGTTTTGCGCCTCAGTTCATACAACCCAGTAATAGTTTCTGCATGGATTAAAACCCGACACAGTAACAAGCTGTCAATCGAGCAAAAATATTTAATGAACCTGGATTCAAAACTAACAACTGTTGCCAGATTAATAAATATCATTAACAGAAAAGGTGTAATTTTATTATAATATCTCTCACTCTGTCATTAGGACAAAGCATGACATAAAGCGGTTAGTGTAAAAGCGACTGACCTATTGAGCGATAAATTGTGACGTATAGAGTTCTGCCATCCCTTATCGGCAGTTCGGTAGTAGGGGTAGTGCTTGGTGATGTAGCTGTAGATGCCGGAGAGCGTGAGCTGCTTGTCGGGCGCGGAGGCGACGGCCTGCACGATGAGCTGCGCGTACGAGTACGGCGGCTTGGCGTCGTCGCGGGCCTCGCGCACGTCGCGGGACTCGCGCACGTCGCGGGTGCTGCCGTAGCCGGAGTCCGAGTTGGATGACGCCGCCTGTATATACACTCAGTTATTTATTAATCAATGTAACACTTCAATCATGACTATGACAAAATCTATAGAGTTGGAATGTTCGAACGTGCATATTGCATATTGTATCCTACTAATATTATAAACGCGAAAATTTGTAAGAATGTATGGATGTTTGTTACTCTTTCACGAAAAACTACTTAACGGATCTGGATTAAATTTGGCATATAGATAGATTATAGTGTGGAATAACACATAGGCTACAACTACTAAATCTCTGTTCCATTCCAAATTGCCAAATGGTGTATCTCTTCACCGGTCTATAAAACGAACCTCTGAAGTACCCACTGTAAATGATAATGTTCAACTCACAGCAGTTCCATTAGAGTTAGGTCGCGCATGGTCAGCGAGCGCCGCGTAGTGCGCGACCAGGCCGAGGTCGGCGTGTCTCCGGCCCGACGAGCCGGCGCCGCGAGGGGACGTCGGACAGCTGTTCGCTGCACTTATTGTGCCTGAAATAGCACACCGTTAGATTATTGTCACCGTTAGAGAATGCGGTCACTGCATCAATTGATTTTCTTCTATTATTTCACGTGGTCAGGAATATATTGTCTGCCACTTTTGTTCTGGTCCTTCTAGGTTATGTGCACTCCACGACGTAAAACCATAACAAGTGTAGCATTCTCATATTTCGCCTTACCTACATTTCTTCTTAGCCGAAAGACCTCCACTCCTAGACATAGGGCACCCACAAATATTTCCACTGCATTTGGCAACTGCTGACCTTTCCCATCGGTTGCCTAATCGGACTATGTTAGATCCAATGTACTAGGGGACTAGCCTATTACCACAATGTCGAGTACAATGGAACAATTCAGAGCAGTCATCAAGGTAGTGCACAATACAATAATAAACTGACCTGTAGGAGAAGGCGCAGGGCTGCGACCATCGCTGTCCGTGGGTATGGTGATGCGGAGCGGCGGCATTGGCGCGGTACTGCCGCCAGCTCCGCTCTCCTCCACCAGAGACTGGAACTCTAGCCGAATGTTCGTGGAAGGGAAGCGTAAGGTGCATCTGGAAGTAAACAATACAATCTGTTAGATACAAGAAAATTTATATCCTTTTTAGAGTTTTACAAGACTCTTTAAGGCCTGTGTCATTAATTAAGCGCTAATAAACACGTATAAGATTTGTCTGATTCAGAAATAGTACGTACGAAAACGTCGAACCTGCAGCCTAAGAGACAACACCTGGTGCCAGAACAGTGCTTCCTTTCAAGGAGCTATGGAATTAATGGAATCCATACTTAATAGCAAAATTCTAGCATTAGCTGATTCTGGAAAATTGCACCCATCTCCCAACAATACAGTCAAGAACGACACTTTCGATACCTACACGACGTAACCTCCGATTAATCAAGATCAACAAAAAAAAATGCATCGAACCAAAGATCTCAAAATAATATCCCGCAATTAGTAACTAAGCCACTAGACCAAAAAAAAAGTCTAGGTAAACCCTAGTCACAAACTAAATGGGCTATAATAAAATATGACGTAAAATCGTTACAAAATACAAACTGCCATAAAACAAACACGCGATCATAAACCTAAACATAATAGTAACAATTATGTTATACGTCTAAAATAATAATAACCGTAAAGTTCAAACGTGTTTAGCGTGTAGAAAATAAAATAAGTAACTAGATTATCTTATTTTTATTTGCAACTATGAATATGAACCTATATGTATGTATTACTAGATATAAAGCCTGGTAGAAATCGCTATTAGCCATAACGCCGCCTATTGTACTATTTAATCTACTTTATATTCTAACAGCCTTACAAATAAAAATTTGTTATATCACATTTATCTTATTCTTATACTAGGTATAGTTATACCAGTTATAAATTAAGAATATGCCAAAAATATTTTTAAGAAATAAAGCAGGTATAACTTTTTTAAACTATTCCTCCGTTATGTCAAATTGCACGATTTGGCAACAGCACCACCAAAGACAAACTTCATAAAAAAACGTATTTTGTCTTTGACAACTGAATCTATTTGTCAACGAAACTTTCTTCGACAGTTTTTAATTTTTAAATCTCGCAAAGGCTTCTAAATTTTCCATAAAATAAAGCTGTTCGTTTATAGTATGTGGCATGTAAATGTAATCGTTTTTCTCTAATATAGACTGCTGAGTAAAACATAATTGCAACTTCTTGCATTTGAAGGAACCAGAAACGAGTAGGTAGTTAAATTTGTGAAACTGATAGAACAGATTTAGTTACATGTGTGAATATCCAATTGTTTTTACCTGATCAGTCCCCAGTATCTCAAAGCAATCATCAATTGTAGAATAGAAGGTAATCCGAGTGGATTACCTTTTATTCTCCGTATTGAGATATCTACCAAATAATTGAGCCAAAAACATTACACCACTTTTAGAAAACCGATATTTTATTGGACTTTTCTTGCAGCCTGCATTAAAACAATTACGTTATTTACTTGTTCTTCTTCTTCTATTGCTTTTAAATCCATTTTTTGAAAATATAAACACGTAAACAAGCCTGAATCGTGGTATTTTTATGATTATACTAGGGTATGGGCGCGTATAAGATCAGAATAACGATTGTATGAACAGAAATGTCAACGCTATACTTGGTATAAGTTATTCTTTGTTTATTTGTAGACATTTTGCTAATTCTCTGTTTATTCTCGAGTATAACTGTTATACAACGTATATTTGTGAGGCTGTTAATCTTTAAATGTATTTTTGTGTGCGTAGCATTTAAAAAATAAATACAAGCGGCACGTGCCGGCTTCGCACTGGTGGACATATAATATTTAATTTTCGTATGAATCCCGTTATTTCTTTTCAATAAAATATATAATCTTTATATTACGATTTCCCCTGTTATAATCGGTACCTACACATAATTACAGCAGTAGATAGGGTGTCATTACATCCATTAGAAACCAACATTATTGACCTATGTTAACGACTATAGAATAATACATGCAGAGCATTTATTTCCCCCCTGCAGTGCAGCGAATTCAATAAGCGTACAGACGGAGAGACGTAGCTCCCGTGTATAATGAATTGTTGTCATGACAACGCTTCAAATACGGTTTAATATGAATGTAAGCCGTCTGCAATAAGCAGACGGGAAAATTCAAGTAAATGTAAAACTATAGGTAGAAGGGTATTTGAAAAGAATTTATAGTGGACTAGCTGTTGCGTCCGGCTTCGCCCGCGTGGATATCGGTTATCGCGATAAGAATAGCCTATGTGCTATTCCAGACTATAATCTATGTGTATGCCAAATTTCATGCAGATCCTGTTTTATTATTTACACAGCTTTATATATTTTCCCCTCGATGTCGATTCACTAAAGGTTGCCAACTGAAAACCAGCGCTAGGTGCTTGCGCCTAGCTAATGCTGAGATGGTGAGCTTTTCCAGTATGGGCTTGCAGAGCAGCACAATGTCTATTTTTATATCTTTGTTCTTGTTATGTTTTTTTTTAATATTGTTCTTACTGTGTATTCTCTTGTCTATTCTGTAAGTTGTTCTTGTGTGCCCTGTACTGGAATAAATAATATTCTATCCTATTCTATCCGTTTAGTAGTTATTGCGTGAAAGAGTAACAAACATCCATACATCCATCCATACATACATCCATCCATCCATTCTTACAAACTTTCGCATTTATAATATTAGTAGGATATTAGTAAAGATTAGTAGGATCTATAGCTAGAAGGCACGCTTGGTCAAGTGTTCAATGTAGGTACCACACCACAAACTTGGCACCGTGTTGTAGATTCGATGCCCAATATGGATTTGACGACATAGTAGGACTAGTTCTTTTAAAGTCCTTTGCTATTATTCTTATCTATCTATTTCTTCTCTACCCGCTTTCTGGTTGTAACTTATCTGTATCATATTTGCTCTGAGTCTGGGTATATTTTGTTTCCTTGAATCGTATACCATCTGGTGGTATCATCGCATCATTTGGAAGCCTGGCTATTCCAAAGACTTGTGTTTAAGTCTTGGTGACTTAAACACAACTGGTCTTTGCTCAAACATTACACTAACTAAACTACCATTGAAAGTTAAAACTGAAACATAGAAGTAAAGCATTTAACACTGATACTAAACTGCAGAATAATATATGGTATAACTGCAATGGTTTCCAGCTAGACAGCTTTTCGGAGCCTTTGACTGCCTCGGTGTTCCAGTGGCCGCAGTATGCGCCTGCTGTGCACGAGGTTGTGGGTTCGATTCCTACACAGGACAAAACTTTGTGTGACCCATAAAGAATTGTTCTGAGTCTGAGTGTAATTTGTGTTCGTTAATTGTATGTTTGTAAAGTCCCCCGCGACACAGAGCTTTTTCTCTAGTGCGGGAGTTGTCTTTAACATAAATAACAAAAAAAAACTGCAAAGCTTTCCAGGTAGGCAGCCTTTCAGAGCAGAGGCTGGCGGCCAAGAGGTGACGATAAGAGGCTTACGAGTACATACTACAGTTATATGTCGAGATTTCTTGGCTACGAAGCCTTTTTAACATAATTTATTATCTCACAAAAAAAAATTAAACAACTTGTGACTTGTGTTGCTAAGTTTAAAAAGCTTTTCAATTCGCGAGTGCAGTAGCCATCTATGCAAGCCTGCTCTGCCTTAACAAAAAAAAACCAGATGTAGACGTAAATTTCCTGTCAGGTAGGGCACCATATTAGCGGCAAGCCCGTCTGGGGAAGGACCTTCAGAAGACCACAGCCAAATAACTACATACAGCAGTGTAGTTGTTTTACTGTGTGTGAATACAGATCTCCAGTGCTCGTTTAGGGATGCGTTTTGAAAGAAACGTTTTCCTATCCCAGGGAGACTACATCTTAAAGTCAAGTAATACCTCTATCCTCTGGTATTGCAAGTGTCCATAGGCTACGGTAACAGCTTATCAGGCGAGCCGTGTTTATTTACCATCCGAGTAGTATAAAAAATGATTTTCTTTTAACATAAAAAATCTATGGTTTTAAGCCTTGTACTATAAAGACAATGTAATGAAAACACGCGAAAGATTACATCAACGCTTGAATAAACACAAACGGCGACGTATTCATCAACCTACACATTTGTACGTGTAGACGTTCATTCATATCCACATCAATGCCTCTGTGAAACTTCTATGTGGGTACATAATAGGAATACGTAGAGATGCCGGCAACGTTTCCGTTCAATCGTACTAGATCTCCAACGTCATACGGCTCATGGCTGAATATACTACGTAATGCAATGTTAGGTGTTCCTACTTTCGAGAAACGACCCGCCGGCTGATTCTCTAAGAAACAGCGATGGCAAACTGACAGTTGTGATTGTTCGGTGACGGCACAATCTATTGACTAAACGTCAAAAAGGCTCGGTTTTCGCTCATACGGAATACCGATTTTCAATCTGACAGCCAGATTTTGCTCGGTTTTTGCCCTTACGGAATACCCCTGCCGATTTATAAAGAGGTATTGTATTATACGTGCCGATTTATGTAGGAGTGTTCTATATATATATATATTATATAAAGTTAGTAACATCGTCACCGTCTTACCAACTATAAAATGACTACCTAGTATTTGAGTCATAAAAAAGTCTGCATATTTTTCGCAAGCAAATACAATGCATTTTTTATACGACTAATGAGGCAAACAAGCATAGAGCCCGCCTGAGCAATTACCGTAGACTTTAAACGCTTTTTATTTGTAACACTAAATCCATATTATTATAATCTTCTGTCCTGGTTACTTCCCATGCTTATGTGAACATTTGAGCCACTAATTAAAATAAATCGTTAGCCCTGTTTAAAAATGTGACACAAAAGTAACATTGTTATTAATTTTCTTCAATTTTTTTATGCAATCAGCGCTATTGCTGATTTCTGCAAGCTTAAACGAGTCATCCTTCTTTATCCTTACTAATATTATAAACGCGAAAATTTGTAAGAATGGATGGATGAATGTTTGTTACTCTTTGACGTAAAAACTACTGAACGGATCTTGCTGAAATTTGGCACAGAGATAGATTATGGTCTGGAATAACACATGGACTACTTTTTGCAGCGATGACCGACATCCACGCGGGCGGAGCAGCGGGCAACAGCTAGTAGTCCATATGTGTCAAATTTTTATCGCGATAACCGACGACCACGCGGGCGGAGCACGGGCAACAGCTACTCTTTTATATATTTCGCGGTATCTTTCCTTCTTTCAAAAAAGTAAAAAAATCATATCCAAACAGAAAGTGACCCTCGTGAACCGAATTCTGTGAATTGGGGGCTTTCCTATCTTAATGATAGCGTTCGATTCACCCTAAAAAACAAACATTAATTTCAAATCAACTGCTATTTAATTCCCCGGTGATACGGAATTCCCCAGTGAAATTCCTAGAATCAACTAACTACCATTCAGTTTATTATAGTCCTATTCATATGGTGCGTTTATAGACATTTCAATAAATTAAATTGTATTTTGGCCTGTGCCGTAATGATTCGTCGTCAGTATATTTTACACTATAGTTACAAAGCATTATGATTACAGTGGATAAGCTTTAATAATTTCTGAGCCAGTATTTTTTTTCTCCCGCACTATGTAACAAGCTCTGTTTCGCGAAGGATTTTCCATTTTAACCCATAAACATCCCACTGCTGGGCACGGGTCTCCTCCATACATTAGGAGGGATATTAGCCTACTACACCACGCTGGCCAGACGGGTTGGTATAGGGTTATGTTTCGAGTTTTCCCTCTCTTGCAGTGGATATTGTCTGCCTGACGTACTCCCTTAGTCGACTCTTACGACACACTCGGCATCCCGAGTGAATACAAATGTCACCACCCCGTTCCATCGAACGGGGTGGTGACATTTGTATTCTTAATCCGTCACCACACTGACACGGGGGATTTTACAAACATACAATTAACGGACACAAAGTATGCATGGTTATGATATGGATTACATAAATCTTTGTCCCGTGTGTGGATCGAACCCACAACACGCCGCGCAATGATAAATGGCGAGGTAACCAGTTCAGCCACTGAACCAACCGTGCAGTATTGTTCACGTAAAGTGCAGAACTCGTCTTTAAAAAACATGACTTACAACGACTGCAATTTTTAAAGTTACATTTATGTAGTAGTCCACATTCAGTCGGTAAGGGCCATGCACATAAATTCAATTCCATTTCCACCCACTGCGTCTCGCAATGTACTCGTATAGCACAAAATACCGTACATTCTCTAAAACGCTATGCAGTGCATTTGCGAGAGTTAATGTCGAGGAGCTGAAGTAGTTTGGATGTACGGTATTCACGCTGAAGTTTGTTGATGTGGAAATTGTGTGTCTAATAAAGGATTATTATACGTTCCGATTTACGTAGGAGTGTTCTATTGTTACTTGGTAGGTACTTCACAGATACGAGATATATCAAAATAATGTACCACAGTATTGTACACCTTAAAAAGTTCTACAAAAAAGTTCGCGATGGTATATGTCTATCTCTTAGGGATAACCCACAATAACCATTTTTTATTCTTTGCTTTTAACGAGATATAATGGCTTATTTACAAAGCTATTTTAAGCAATACAGCATTAATTCTTATCCAATTTACCTTACCTTAATACAATGTGCATTTAATATAGATCAGTATAGCTTTACAGCATATAATTTAAATGCATTTTTTCGAGAGATATTACAGATGTAAAATGCAAGGACATAGCGGTTGCTGCGGTACCGGCCGGGGGTAGGTTTGAGCGTTGAGTGTTTTTTCACATGGCCAATTTTAAAGAAAACATGTTTGTTTTGTCTAATGAAAAAAAAAGCTGTAGTATGTTTAGTATAAGCATTCCACCCGTGCTAAGACGTGGCGGGTCGCTAGTTTAGTATGAATTGAGATAATATTTAATATTATATCTAATATTTTGTTTGTTACACAAACAAAATATTAGTCATGTCAATCCAAGGTTTATCAAAGGCATCTCAAACATTATAACAACTATTATTTTAAAAAGGCTTTAAAAAATGTTTTTTTAATTTGATTACATGTCACGTAACTGTACAATTGTCCAGATACCTTAACAATAAACCTCTCGACCTAACATTAAGACGGGTGTAAGAGGGGTTTTATTTTTTGCCACCTCAGTTAGGAAGATAATGAAAAGCTCTCGAAACTTTCCTAGCCCTAGACAATCATAAACCTGGTAAATATCTAGAACCTTCTGACTGCGAGAGCTTTATTAGTACCTATTCGTATTACTTAAAATAACATAACATACATAAGTTGTGTTGTAATATTATGAGTAGTTATGACTATTACGAGCCACGTATTTTATGATCCCGACGCGCGTACAATAAAACTTCAATAAAAACATATTTTTTTAACACGACGATGCCTGTTTAACTGCTTAGTTAGTGTTGGTGCTTTACAGCTTTGTTAAAGTCGAGCATTCTGGTAGAATTGTAAAACAAGGTAATTATACTACTCTGTAACCAACCTTACACAGGAATAGCGGGTCAGAAGCGAAGTAGCAATTTCTTTTTTAAACCGCCTAGGCAAACAAGCATACGGAGGTCTAGTGGTAAGAAGTTACCGTAGCATGTGGACGCTTTTAATACCTGGGGCATTACTAAAAAAATAGAAGCACTTTGAAACGGGAATAGAAAGATTCTAGACGTCTTGAATCTTTGTTTTCCGCGACAAAATTTAGCACTGAAATTATGTTATAACCATAATATAAGTTATGGTAGGTCGGAACTAGACTAGAATAGAAACGACCTTAGTTTAGCTTATGCGTTGTCTAGTTTTTATTGTTAATTATAGTTTTGTGAACAACAATATCAATATTATTCTTTTTCACTCATTAACTCAAAGTTCTAGATATAGCAATACCTATCGATATCTAGAATGAATTTCTGAGTAGATTGTAAGAAGCCAGGAATACTTGAGATGGAAGTTTTATCAATTGCACTCGCTTCGAGATATTTCCAGAGCACGTCATTAGGTTGGACGTTTGCATTAAAGTTATGATATACTTCGTGCTGATAGATAAATAATTACTACTTGATAGTTATTAGTTAACAACAACATTGTTGCAGCCTAGCATTGTGGTAAATAAATGTCGTTTACTTTTCTATGTGATAAAAACTTCTGTGGTTTTTATGGAACAGTCTAAATAATAATAAATATCTATGAAAAGCTTCTGTCTGTCAGTGTTTGTGCATTATGGAACAGCTTTTTCCAAAAAGTACAAGATCAGCATCATAACATCTAATATACCTACATAATATAACTTATAAATTTTGATTAAAACTAATAAAATAAAATTGCTAAATAAATGAATGATCTATACTTTTATACCCTACAATTATATTAACTCCCTTGTCTAGTAAAACGGAGCATTCTAAATTTAAAACAATAAAAATACCGCCATCTATTACCGGGTGATTGCACTATCTAAAACCTAATTATCTATCGCTAGAGGGCGTTACTCGTGTCATAATTTCACGTTCAAGTAAACAATCGTTGTTTACAATGACGTGGCTATGAGGAAAATATTGTCTTTGTTTACGTTCATCCATTCATTGATGCGTTGATAATATTAATGATCGTTTGATTGCCGGACCGGTCATCGGGAGGTTTTTTTTTCATTACTATCTATTATTGTCCGTAGGGTCATAGCACATTTATTGAAATGTAAATAGCTTGTAGTCATTTTACTTCCATTAAGATGAACTGATAATGTTAGTAGAAGGGGGTGAGTAGGGACTGTAATATTAGATAGATAATGATTGGCTCATTGATCAAATGCTCGAATGCCGTAAACGTCACTGCCGATCGTACCTATAACTCGGTAAAATAATATTATTTTAGAGACTTTATAAATTTTCTCGAAGTTTGAAGCCTTACTACCAAACCCCAATATTGTATCTCGGAGAGCTTCTCAGTCCCAACCAGGGAATAAAATCTCGATCTGGTTAAAAGTCTCGATTTTCGTGAGATCTCGAGTATTCTCGAGCCATTTTTCTACACAGATTCAATCTCAAAAACTATTTGAAGTGGTTTTGATAAGAAAAATAACGTGTTATTTCTAAAGTGCGAGAATTCTCAGTTATCTCGATAGTATATTAAGATTTCATTTACCTACGTACCAGCTGACGTAAAACTTATAACAATTTTAGGGATTTTCTGTTGCTGAAATGCATATCAGACGGCCACACAGAGCTTTAAAAGAATCAATAAAAACATGGTGACTATTAAAAAAATCTCCTGAACTAAATCACACAAGCTGATTGTCATTGTCTTTGCGTAAGGGGCATGTCCTTACAATTTTTTGAAGATAACGTAAACTTACTTGACATGTCATGTATTATTTCCTATGACATGGGACGGACATGGGAACCCATTGTTCAGGACAATCCTAAATCAGATGGCCCTATTACACTTTATACCCGGCTATTATATCAGCCTGTGTTGATAGCAGAAGGAGAATAGGAACCATTACATACCAATGGAACATTGAGAGTTGGTTAGTCAATAGTCACATATGCATCGGCAGCGGTTGCTTCTCTAGTTTTTAGGCTTCTCAAGGACTGGCAGATGTCCGGTATTATATAGCAATGGGTGGACATGGAATCTTACATATTTGGTGAAACATTATAAGCCTCTTATAAAGGGAGTGATGGTACGTATGACTGTATTGTTGTACTATAATAATGTCGTCCTAACCGAATTTCGGTCACGGCGGCCAATCACAACGGAGATTAGCCAACTGCGCAGACATATTATAGTGCACAAGTGTGTGCGCAAACACAGGTGCACTCTCTATTCCATCACTCTTATAGTCCGGTGGGACGGCAATCCGACACGATCGGAGAGAAATCAGGCGCAGGGCCAACGGCTTTACGTGCTATCCGAGGCACGGAAGCGTAAACACCGCCAATTTCCAAACTCCGGGCGTCTTTTGTGATTTTCTTGACAGAAAAACCTAATATAATTTTTTTGGCCCGACCCGGGAATCAAACCCGGAGCCTCGTGATCAGCAGTCACACACATCGACCACTGAGCCACCGAGGCAGTTTTTGTACTACTTAATTATTATTACTACTTTTTTACGTATATCACGTAAGCATCTGCCCGATCTGGGTACCTCCATCGTAAGGAAAACCTTACGATGGAGGCAGTACCCAGATCGGGCTGCTCCATTTTAGTCAAAAATATTTTAAGCCTATTTTTCCAATAGAGGAATAGGGCGACCCTTGTCATACCTTTGTTCAGCAGAACACCTTTTCTATAATAAAAAAAAAATAAGATGAGGAAATTCCTCTTAGAATATAAAGTAAGTAAATATTTAACTGATAATAATATGATATGTCTGTCTATTTGAACAAATTTGTCTTCTACGTCTATAGCTGTCGAAGTTTCACTTGCGATAGATTTGGATTGCATCCCGCATTGCATGCTCTGCTTTGGTCGCAAAGTGATGTTTAAAAACCTTACTCAAGAATCGCGATATAAAATTTTATGCAAAACGATTTTTTATATTGAATCGGTAGTTACAGAGATTAGTGCGCTCAAACGAACAAACTTATCAGATTATATATATTACTAGCAAGTAGCATATGTGTTATTCCAGACCACAATCTATCTCTGTGCCAAATTTCATCCATATCCGTTCAGTAGTTTTTACGTGAAAGAGTAACAAACATCCATCCATCCATACTCACAAACTTTCACATTTATAATATTAGTAAGGATAATTGTCGTCCAGACCGATTCATATATTAGTAAGTACAGATGTAGATACAGATCTCTTTGACAGGTTCAAAAGTCAATAGCACACTGAACCTTAAAACGAATAACATAATTGACATTATTGTTTCAAAGAATTTGTTCCGCAATTTCCCGATACTATTGTAATAAATAGTTAGCTGTTATTACCTAGAAGGCTTGCTGGGGCGGTTCGGTGCACCCTGAATGTACGTGGGGGCGGTACTCGGTATTAATGTCGCCAGTAAAAAAATAAATCATAAAACATGGCACTTTTCCGGACAAAAGTTTAAATAAAATAGATAAGACGACAAATAAACATTGTTTACGAAATGATTACTTATTCTTAATTCTATTACTTAGTGCAAAAAACCAAACTGTAAAATGTGGTCTCGGTTAATGTTAGATCGGGAAGTAAAATCACCACGTACAAAAATCAGGACATTTACGTATACTCCTGGCAACACTAGTCTGTAGTGTACAAAATCGATACGTCTATGTGTGGGTGTTTATTTACGAAGTTACGGCGCATATAGAGAAATAGGACGATGCACTTCATAGGTGGTCAAGTGTGAGAGGTTGTTACATAGATATTACCAGGTTCGCTGTTCCATGAATCACATGTGATACATAACAATTGATTTTCTATATTGTGGCTAACTTTGGACAGCGAAAAGGGGTAAAAAAAAATATTGCAGTATATCTATATATATATATATATATTTTTATACTACCAAGGTGGCAAACAAGCATACGGCCCGCCTGATGGTAAGCAGTTACCGTAGCCTATGGACGTTTGCAACACCAGGGGTGTTACTCACGCGTTGCCGACCCTTTAAAAACCTTATAACTCCTTTCTTGAAGAACTCCATGCTATAGTTTCTTGGGAAAACCTCGGCAGGGAGCTCATTCCACAGCCTAATCGTACGTGGTAAGAAATTCCTCTGGAATCTTACGGTACGGCATGTTTGAGGTGCAAGGATATGAGGATGAACTCCCTGTCGATGGCGAGAGGTGCGTTGATAAAATGAGTTAAAATAATAATTTATGTGTGCTACTATATTTTCTACACCACACACACGGATTTTAATTGCATAAAGTTTTTTTTTTTTACATAGATAGTATCACAGCGTCAAGCGAACGGACTGCCGCATGGTAAGCAGTTACAGACGTTACTGTAGCCTATGGACACTCGTAATACCAATAGTAGGAGTGCGTTGAAAAATCCTACATTTTGTAAACATCAGTTTATCGTATCGTTGGTCACCCACACTGTGAATAAATGTTTTTTTCTTTCACTCGCTGAGGAGCCTTCCCGTTGGATAACTAAGTCGTAATGCTATATTATGTTCTACAATAAGTATTGTTTACGACAACTCTGGAACTAGGAAACAACTCCTGCGTAGCAGTGGACTATAACCAAGAAATTCACGGACGCAAAGTAGACCTACACTCATATTATCTAATTTTTGTCCAGCGTTTTGTGAGGTCGTCACCTCACAAATCGCTGCAGAGTTATAGCTTATATAAAAAAGCTGTGCAGAAGGAGCCTATTCAAACCTGAGCTGTATTCGTTGCCGCTGTAGGTAGAACTCCCTGCCGAGGTTTTCCCAAGAGACTATAGCATGGGGTTCTTCAAGAAAGGAGTTATAAGGTTTTTAAAGGGTCGGCAACGCGTGAGTAACACCCCTGGTGTTGCAAACGTCCATAGGCTACGGTAACTGCTTACTATCAGGCGGGCCGTATGCTTGTTTGGCACCTTGATAGTATATATATACATTAATGTTAAAATCCTAGTGTAAGTATATTGTGTAACTGTTTGTTTTCCCAAATAAAATAAAATAAAAAAATAAAATAAAAATAAAAATAAAATATATAAAAAAAAACCACGCGGGTTTCGCTCAAGTATTTATGTATAAAGTTCCGCGGCTAAAGAGAAACAGATGCTAGAACAGCCTCTCTCGAGACAAGTGAACGACATGATCATAAACTAATGCCAAATCCCATACATTAGTTTCTAAGTCAAAGTCAAACTAATGTATTTATTTAGTACAAATACATGATTCTTATGAACGTCATAAAAACACATGCCAGCATACATTTTTCTTATTATTATTCTATTCGTTTCCACTACACAATAATATATACATTAATGTTAAAATCCTAGTGTAAGTATATTGTGTAACTGTTTGTTTTCCCAAATAAAATAAAAAAATAAAATAAAAATAAAATATATAAAAAAAAACCACGCGGGTTTCGCTCAAGTATTTATGTATAAACTTCCGCGGCTAAAGAGAAACAGATGCTAGAACAGCCTCTCTCGAGACAAGTGAACGACATGATCATAAACTAATGCCAAATCCCATACATTAGTTTCTAAGTCAAAGTCAAACTAATGTATTTATTTAGTACAAATACATGATTCTTATGAACGTCATAAAAACACATGCCAGCATACATTTTTCTTATTATTATTCTATTCGTTTCCACTACACAATAATATATACATTAATGTTAAAATCCTAGTGTAAGTATATTGTGTAACTGTTTGTTTTCCCAAATAAAATAAAATAAAAAAATAAAATAAAAATAAAAATAAAATATATTAAAAAAAAACCACGCGGGTTTCGCTCAAGTATTTATGTATAAAGTTCCGCGGCTAAAGAGAAACAGATGCTAGAACAGCCTCTCTCGAGACAAGTGAACGACATGATCATAAACTAATGCCAAATCCCATACATTAGTTTCTAAGTCAAAGTCAAACTAATGTATTTATTTAGTACAAATACATGATTCTTATGAACGTCATAAAAACACATGCCAGCATACATTTTTCTTATTATTATTCTATTCGTTTCCACCGCCTTTATATTATTACTGTGCTTTTATCCTACTTGTCTAGAGGCGCAGTAGTAGGTAGGCATACTCAGGTTTTCTCTACCACGGGTAGCTAATACCGCTCAGAGCCTCTAGACATGTGGCATAAGCGATAGTCGAATCGAAAAGTCAAAAAATTAAATGTATGGGATTTGACGTAAGTCTACGACATTATATCGTAAACTTACGTCAAATTCCATACATTTTATTTTTTGACTTTTCGATTCGACTATCGCTTATGCCACTTGTCTAGAGGGGCAGGTTTGAATAGGCCTTTAGGTAACCCTATTAAAAGCAGGTCGTGTGTACTAACAAACTGAAACACGTCACGGTATGTACTAGTCTACTTATCTAACATATACATACTGTTATCAATCATTAACATTATCTGGTGTATCAGGGGCGCGAGCGGCGCCGCGTCCAATATCTGTCTCTAGGCAAATTTTGACATTGTCAACGTGTGTTTGTGTTATCGTATTTATAAATAGACTTTACGTAGGTGTGTAAATAAGTAAAGAAATATATGACAAATTGATCAGTCCGAAAATACTACTATCGACAAATTAGGCCCTCAAACACTTATAAAATGTTTAATCGATTACAAGAGTGGTGGGGTATAATTAGGGTTGCCATCTTTTTTTCTTGTAATTAAAGTACATTGGTTATATTACACAAGAAAAAAAAGTATACAATATCAAAATAAAGTACAATTTATTTTTCTTTATGGCGCTGGGTTTTTTTTTGTGTGGCGCTGGGGAGTGGCGACATCGATTCAGCGCCAATCGATAAATTCCGTTTAACGAAAAAATATTTACAACTAAACTTTTAAAAAAGCATAAAGGATTCACATCATGCGAAATAAAGTATTTTCGTGTACTTTACTATTGTTCTCATAAAGTATAGAGTACAATTACCTGAAATAACGTACAATACTTTATTATAAAGTACGGGTGGCAACCCTAGGTATAATACAATATAGCAAGTCCGACTGAGGAAAGACCTTACAGAAACCTACTGCGTAATAACTACACACAGTGGTGGAATTCGGTATAGGCCTCCAACGCTAGTTTAGAAATGCGTTTTTAAACGTTTATATTTTTATTTTTGGAAAAAAGCATGTTATAGTATGTGGTGATTTTAATGTTAACTTACTTGAGCAGTCACAATTTTGTATTAGATTAATTAGTTTATTTAAGTCTTTCAATTTAGATTTTTTATTTTCTGAACCGACCAGAATCACCTCTCATTCTGCAACATGCTTAGACAATATTTTTTATAACTGTCAGTACCTATATAAGACTATATTAAGTGACTTAACTTCAGATCATTGCGGGCAAAAAGCTGGATTTCCTTTAAGTACACCTGTTAAAGTGAACAAGATCACGTGTAGGCCAATGACCTCTGTTCGCCTAAAACGTTTCAATGAGAGTATTGCCGCCAAAGTCACCAATATTAGTCTAATCCAGAATGATCCTGATGATCTATACGAGTCATTATTTAATGTAATTCAATTGGAATACAATACTATTTTTAAATCTAAGACATTTACTAAACAAGCTAACATCAAATTCTGTGACTGGGCAACATCAGGAATTTACAAAAGTAGAACTAAATTGTATGAACTTTATGGAATGAAACAATATAATTTTGAGCCAGAATTTGTTCAGTATGTTAGAGATTATTCGAAAACTTTTAAAAAGACATGTGCAGCTGCTAAATCATTATATTTAAGTAACAAAATTAAGCAGTCTGACAATAAAATAAAAACCACTTGGAATATAATTAATAATGAAACTGGTCGTATTAAATTGCGAGATAATAATTTTCAATTGAATATTAACAATAAAATAATACAGATGTAGCTCAAACCTTCAACATTTTTTTTGTAAACATTCCTTCAAGCACAACCAGCAGCTTGAATTCTTGCCCAGTCAAAGCTGAATCCTTGGTTAGGCGCAGCGTGAAAGAGTGCAGTGACCTATTTAGTTTTAAATATATAGACCCCAATGATATAATTAAAGTTTTTAAGTCGCTTAATTCAAAAAAAACTGGTGACTTATGGGGTATTTCTGTTAAATTAGTTGAAAATATTATTTTTAATATAGCGCCACATCTGGCTGTAATATTTAATAGATGTGTGGATGCAGGTGTGTTTCCCAATTTAATGAAACACAGTAAAGTGATACCGTTATTTAAAAATGGATCTAAGAGCGACCCTACTAACTTTAGACCAATATCCATATTGCCCGCTATTAGTAAAATCTTTGAGAAAGTTATACTGCAGCAATTAGAGAGTCACTTTAACTTACATAAATTATTACACAAAGAGCAATATGGTTTCACAAAGGGTCGCTCCACCGTAGATGCAGGTGTTACATTAATAAAACATATCTTTGATGCCTGGGAAAATTCTATGGATGCTATTGGTGTATTCTGTGACCTCTCTAAAGCTTTTGACTGCGTTGAACACAATACGCTTTTGCGAAAGCTAAGTCATTACGGTATTAGGGGCGCTGCACTTAATCTTGTTGCTGCCTACCTGAGTCACAGGGTTCAATACGTAGATGTAAATGGAAATAGGTCTTCTGGATTACCTATAGCAATGGGCGTGCCCCAGGGTTCAATTCTAGGTCCTTTTCTCTTTTTAGTGTATGTAAATGATTTACCTTTCTTTGTACAGGATTTGTGCGACATAGTGCTATTTGCAGATGATACATCACTTCTCTTCAAAATTGACCGTAAAGAAAGTAACTTTGATGTTGTAAATGGTTCTCTCGCACAAGTCCTGGACTGGTTCACATCAAATAATCTTCTGTTAAATTCAAAAAAAACTAAATGCATTAAATTTACCATGCCTAACGTAAGAAGTGTTACCACTAATTTAAGTCTAAATAATGAAGCTATTTCACTTGTTGAGTCTACAGTTTTTTTGGGTTTAACTTTAGATCGTAAACTTCAGTGGGGAGCCCATATATCATGCCTCGCTTGCGGGTAAGCTTAGCTCTGCGGCTTTTGCAGTTAGTAAAGTAAGACAACTTACTGATGTAGATACGGCTAGATTAGTTTATTTTAGTTATTTTCACAGCGTCATGTCCTACGGCATATTGCTGTGGGGCAAGGCTGCTGATATTGAAACTATTTTTTTAATTCAGAAACGAGCTGTACGCTCAATTTACAACCTAGGCTCACGAGTTTCTCTTAGAGAACGTTTTAAAGAAATAGATATTTTAACAGTTGCATCTCAATATATATTTGCAAATATTATGTTTGTTAAACAGAATATTGATCTATATAGTAAGAACAGTGATATTCATTCAGTAAATACCAGAAATAAACATAAGTTAGTTGGCACGTACCATCGTTTACACAAAGTGCATAATTCATTTGTAGGACTCGGTATACGTTTTTTTAACAAATTACCGAAAGAGATAATGAATTTGCCCTTACACAAATTTAAACCTACTATTAAAAATCATCTCATAGAGAAGGGCTATTATACAATAAATGATTATTTGAACGATAAAAAGTCTTGGAATTAGTTGCATTATATAGTTGTTTGTTTAATTTACAATAAATCAGCTTAGTACATAAGTTCTTATTTGTGACGTGAGGCACATTGTGAATTCTAGTGATAATTCTGTACTTTTTCTTTTTTTTTTTTCTCTTTGTTTATTTCTTTAGTAGCAATACGTTAAATTTAACAATATAAATTGTCACTATTCACATATTGCCTTATTCTTTAATAGCAATATGTAAATTGAAGCAGACTTTAACACCATACTTTATTTTTTTTTTTCTCGCACGACCAGTACTAAGTACGATTACCTTATTTTATCAATATAGTCAGTATCGTGTTTTGACTGCATCAGCTTGCATGCTAACATACTTGTATTTTACAAAAGATTGTAACTATCTGGCGATTAAAAAGAGTGGCCTGAGTTTCTTGCTAGTTCTTCTCAAGGCTCCACGTCAGCGAACTAGCCGTAGGAAAATTTTGCTGACATCATCTTTCTGGTTTATTCATAATTTATGACCTTCATAAGTTTTACCTTGTAACCTAAATGAATAAATGAATTTTGAGTTTGAGTTTGAGTTATACTGAATTATAAAAGTTGTAATGCATTTTAAAACTCAAATTGGATTTTTACTTTTGAACTGTTAGTTAAATAAACGTCAAGAATCATACCGTTAATATTCATCTAAAACATCCACCATATAACGTTATGTTTTTAACAATGATATTACATTTTTCCTGATATTTTAAAAGCTTTGACGACGCAATAATAACAAACAAACAAAACAGTTTGTCGCACCGAGACCGGCGCGCGGGGCAACTCGCAAGAAATCAATAAACGGTTGTTTACAACAACGTAAAGAGCCCACGCACATTTGCGATTATGGCTGCGACTAAATTGTCAGCTATTACTGTTCCTACTTCATTAACGCACGCCATTTCTGAAACTTTCCCTTTGAAGGGTAAAAAGGAGAATGAGTAATGCACCAAGTCGTACTGATTTTATTCTATACTAATATTATAAAGCTGAAGAGTTTGTTTGGTTAAACGCGCTAATCTCAGAAAGTACTGGTTCGATTTGAATTTTTTTTTGTTGAATAGTGCATTTATGCAGGAAGTCTATAGGCTATATAACATCACGCTATGATCAATAGGAGCGGAGCAGTAGTGAGATATGTTGCAAAATCGGAGACCCCTAGTCACTTATATAAACAGTGTAAGTCTGTTTTGTTTGTTGGTCCCGCGGTATAAGCTTGCGTTTATTTTGCAAATCGGATAGTGTTCCTGGATTTTTTTGTTACAAAACTCTCATATACCACTGCCGACCCCCATATGTGAAAAAGGCGTGATGCTATTATGTATTCTCCAGGTATACCGCTATGCTTGGTAATAAGATGGCTCACAGCCTGAAAAGCCAAGCCAAGCATGAAGCCATAGGCTACTTTCGACCTACAGCCCAAACCAAGGGTAGGTAACACAATCTTATCGAATCGATCGATGGAGTAAGAAGACGCTAGAAACGTTTCAGCATGAGGTAATACAGAAGTACGGAAAGTAAATATAAAAGAACCAGATTGTTTACCCCAGTAAACAAAAATAAAGAATGTTTTTTCCTTAACAAGTGACAAAATAAATAAAGGCGAAGGACGAACGAGTAAAAATAAAAGCAACAATGATTTGAGACACGTGGACTGAGGAAAGATGGCGAACTTTTACAACCCGTATTTTGTTAACAAGATGCATCTGTATTAAAACTGTGTGATTGTTTTTAAATAAGCTTAAATCCAACTTCTCATCAAATAAACCTAAATAATTTGTGTCCGTTAATTGTATGTTTGTAAAGTCCCCCCGCGACACAGAGCTTGTTCTCTAGTGCGGGAGTTGTCTTAAAAAAAAAAAAAAAGTTATGCGGTAGAAATATATAAAAGCTACTTTTTATAAAGATTAGCTTTTGTTTTGTTGCAACAAAAAAGTAATATTACAAAATTAATAATATTCACCACTTACAAGATGAAATAATGGTTTAATACTTATGGCAACATTATTGTTCAGAACAATGGAAACGATTTCTCAGCAAATCACGAAGCAAGCATTTATGAATTGCAGAATTTCTGATCAGCTTTGTGACAGTCGGATAAGTGATGGGCCACTATGACACAATACACACACAGTGTACCAAGTAACTGCAACCAAGGCTCCTTATCAATCCGGAACAGTTTCTTCTATACAATTTACAACTATTACAGTGTAATGATATAGCCGGTCGCTGGTACTGCAGTGGTACCAATCTATAAACCTTGCCGCCGACGACAACGTAATTGTCGAAAAATGGGTTATAATGTTGTAGGTTGTTTTGCGATGTCTAATATCGTCAGTTAGATAACTTTTAGCTTTAAAAGTTATAATGGTTGCCAGCGACTCCGCCAGCATAGATGTCGATTATCGAGATAAAAACCCTATGCCCTTTCCCAGGACTCCAAATTTTTAATAAGATTCGTCCAGTGAAAAAGCAACAGACATAATTACTTTCGTATTTATAATATTAGTAAGGAAGTAAGGATGCACGTTGGCAATCTTCATAAAAAAGCTGTAACTACATCGACCTGTTACATCATTAAATTATGGAATACGTAATGATGAAAATATGACCTACACCTAGCACATAGTTTGCCTACTGGCCTTCTGGAATTTTCCTACGTTAGCCTAGACTAACCACACGCCCACATACAATGGCCCACTCATTAGGCTTAGTGTAGAAAATGCCTCGACAAACTAAGGTGATTAGCCCGTCCTATGAAAACACTATTAGGCTGAAAGGCAATCAACTCGTATAAAACGTCCAATTTTGCAAATAGAATCTATTTTTACTGTTAACGCTACATAGGGATCAGTGATTCATATAGTTTTAATTTGAGGGTTTCTCGGATGGTGGACCTACGGTTGGAATAATTATGAAATACTAGCTGTTGCCCGCGGCTCCGCCAGCGTGGATGTCGGTTATCGTTGTAAAAAGTAGCCTATGTGTTATTCCAGACCATAATCTATCTCTGTGGCAACTTTCATCCAGATCCGTTCAGTAGTTTTTACGTGAAAGAGTAACAAACATCCATCCATCCATCCATCCATCCATCCATACTTACAAACTTTCGCATTTATAATATTAGTAGGATATAATGCAAAAGCGTTGTGGTGGTTGGACCGCCAAAAATACAATATTGTGTCGCGGAATGATGCAACTGTAACAACATTGGATAATGTTTTATTTTAATTCCGCGCATGCTCGTACTTGTCGTGTTCAAAGCTGTCGTTTTCCTATAAGCTTTATATTGTCTGGTACTATTTGTAATGCTGAATTTTGTAGTAATGCTCTTATTAGTGTATAGATCATTCAAAACATTTTCAATTAGTGTCTACATATTAGGCATATTCCGTCGCATACCAACGTAACATGTTATTAACATTGTCATACACAATCAGATCTTATTAACGCATAATATTGTGAGCCCGATGGATGTTTCCGATCTAACTTATAAAGTGTCAAATATATTATTATTCCTACATCCACATAATTCCGTAACAAATTGGCAAACTCCATGGCTCTATCGTCCGCTGTCAGGGCTGTCGCCGTCAACATGTTGCTGAACTTGTAATAAGCACAGCCGCTCAAAATTAAAGGAGTTTGCAGTCGAAACACGTCCACAACCAACAGGTCAACAGACCACACCGCATACCAAATCTAAACTTCACTATTCTATAAATAAGGTTGATATTTCCGTAAAGAACGTAACAGACTGAGTATCGATCGCCGAATTACTAGCAGAACGGGCGTCCTTCACCTCGTGCCCTTTCAGTATAAACCGACCGATTTACAAAACAGTCTTGGAAGTAGGGAAATGAGACAATCGGGCTTCTATGTATTCTGGCAGCTTTGAAAATATATTTTCCGTCGAATGTCTGGCAAAAATAGATGGGGAATTTCGAACGGTTGTCTGGGTCAGACAGATTGTCAGCACTCCATCTGTTCGTCCATATTTATGTAACTAATTTGTGTCGCGGAAGTTTTTACAAAAAAAAAACAAACAAATTTTATTCGCCGATCAAAAAAAATTACCTACCTATATGGCATTTTGCCAACATAACCTAAAATGACTGGTAATTTCCGAACATCAACTATCGCACAAGATTTTCCAAGATGACAGAATCAACTTTGACTGACATAATCTCTGTTGATATTTTAATTCAAGGGCCGCCTTCGATAATAACAACCTCCATGGTAATTTATATCCGTTTAAATCAACATGGCAGCTTCATCCCCTCACTTCCGCTCCGGAATCTACAAAATACCACAGAACCTCAGCCACTTAAATATCCGATGCCGAAATGTTGAAAATCGCAACTTTACTTACAATATGAAAATAATTCCATTAAGACGCTTCGAAGCTATTAATTGATTATGAGCCGATCAATATCTTTGAAAAGGTAGGCAGGTAAACGGTTGTGTACTCCAACTAGGGATTGGGGATCTCTAGAACATCTTCCAAAATAGATTGGGGATAATGTATGTCCTAATAACGAAACGAAACTAACGATATTACTATAGGGTTTTTCGCCAAGTCATTTTACCTGAACGCGACATAAATCGCCAATTTATGTGATTTATTTTCTATCTAGAAAGAAATCTGTTCCACAAAACAAACATGTTTACGAGACAAGAAAAAGTCAAAATAAAATATATATTTTCTTCTTCTTGTCTGCTTATCAACACGCTTTGTATCTAATACGAGCACCTTACACGACTTATATTTCCAAGTATTTGTAAGAACAAACTCAAATACACAAGTATTTTATAAATTAGACAGATTTTGTGTAAAATAGAGGGTGGATTTAGGGGTGCAAATGCCAAACGACCCAAGTCACACACACGTAAACCGACTTATGCAAATTTATGTTGTTGTACCTACCCGCTAGGGGGCGGAATGACAACTCATTCCGTTGGAGAGCTTTTGACAAATGAGGTGTTATTCTCTCCTTATAAGCTACTATAAACCTTTTCGTATGAGGAAAGTTAAAAGGTATACCACATATTATTCACATATAATATGTGAGTTTATCAGAATTAACGATATATTCATTGTTTGCTGACTTCCTCGGATTAAAAAAACTCGTGCATCAACAAATTGTTATTGTGTAACACATTTATTACGTCAATTAATTGTAAGAGGCCAGGGTCGTTTAATATCAGTCAGTTAATACTTTTATCATCATAAAAAATTTTAAGTTATCTAATATTTTGTATACCTACGGTACATTCTGCTTAAATATCCATTGAATATTTAAATTTGTAACAGCCACGTGGATGAGAGGGGTGACGGGAGGTTGGGGTAAAAATAAGTTGTATTTGAGTATGTATGCACAGATTAAAATACGGTTATTATGACGACCTGTCGTGAAGCATCACGCCTTTATCGAAAGATACTAATATTATAAAGATAATGTGCATTTTTTATATTTATGTTTGTAATGAGTTAACTAAAAGACTAATAATTGCCGTATGTTACAACACTAGAAGCCCATACCGGTTTCGCAAGGGTGAATATTTATTTAGTTTTGTTAGTTACTAAGTGATAATATAGCATTTTATTAGAAAAAAAAAATGTGTGCGCTAGTTGCTAGATTAAGTGATTGAATTAACTTAGAAAAAAAAGTGACAATATGCGATAGATACATGCCGCAAAAAGGACATTTTGCGACCACACTGCTCGCAAAATGTCCTTTTTGCGGCATGTCTCTAACATTTTGAGAAAAGGACAATCTGCGAATGAGCCCTGCAGATTTTTATTTTATTCCAAACAAAAATATAAAATTAAGTACAATTCTATTCTCGTTATAATATAAGTACATATAAAAATCGCATTTCATGTTCAAGGATAGGGTCGTACAGGATACGCCACAATACATTATAACATATCTTTTGTACGTCTAACCAGTTATTTTCAACAGTTGCTTCTAACGAAGCGAATAATATAAAATTAAATAAAGCATACTGTTCAGTCCCTTCACGCAACAGGGTGAAGAGGGACAAGTAGAAATAGGTCAGTGGATAAATCACCTCACATTTATATATGGACCCCAAGATTCAAACGTGCGTGTTGTCAGGGGTAAGGGTCCGTGATGCTATTCATATAATATGGCTATTCATAAGATGTCAAGTGATAATAAAAGCTTTATTTGCCACATATGTGTTAAAGTATAGTATGGAGTATCTATGTGTAATTTAAATGATACCATACAAGCGAGCAAGCCTAACTGGGGAAGGACCTCCTTCAAAATCAAATTGTTTATCTGCCAGAATGTAGTACATACAACAAGACTGCCTTGGTGGTCCAGTGGCCGCAGTATGCGCCTGCTGTGCACGAGGTTGTGGGTTCGATTCCCACACAGGATAAAACTTTGTGTGACCCACAAAGAGTTGTTCTGAGTCTTGGGTGTAATTTGTGTCCGTTAATTGTATGTTTGTAAGAGCTTGTTCTCTAGTGCGGGAGTTGCCTTTTTTTAAAAATAGAGACAACAGATCATAATAATTACAATATAAGTTCAGTACATTATACCATAACAATGGTATGCAAAAGGTCTTATAGAAGAATACAACCAAATAACTACACAGCGGTGAGTGTAGTTGTTTCTGTGCGTGAGTACGTGTAAGTTTCCAGCGCTTATTTAGGGATGCTTTTTTAACAAAACGTGTTTCTATCCCTGGCATATTACATCTTATGGTGTAAAAGTGTGAGTGGCAAACAAGCATACGGCCTGCCTTATGAGAAGCAGTTACCGTAGCCTATTGACGTTTGCAATACCTAGGGCATCAGGCATCACTCGCGTGTTGCTCACCAAAAACTTTAAGACGTTTCTTTAACCTCGATTCACCACAGTGGCGTAGTTGTTTTTGGCTGTGGTCTCCAAATTACAATTTGGAGGCCTTTCCTCAGTCGGGCATGACCTCAGCACACATTACCATCCAGGCAAGCAGCAGTACATTAGTATCTAAACTAGTTAGGTATAATTATGTGCGGCGTTTTGTGGCTGTCGCCTGTGGCTCGTGTGTGTACCCTTATGTTGGTCGCCAAGGATATTAAAATTAACCGTCGATGACTCAACCAATAAACACGTAATAAATAGGCGATCGGTGATTGTCAACAACTCTATCAAAGCTACATTTTCTAACATTTATCGTTGTCGTTAAATTTCGCACGAAAATACAATCCTACTAATATTATAAACGCGAAAGTTTGTAAGTATGGATGGATGGATGTTTGTTATTCTTTCACGTAAAAACTACTGAACGGATCTGGATGAAATTAGGCACAGAGATAGATTATTGTCATGGAATAACACATAGGCTACTTTTTACAGCGATAACCGACATTCACGCGGGCGGAGCCGCGGGCAATAGCTAATACATCCATAAAACAATGTATTTATACATCAAGTTGGAGCAAGCGAATCGTTTTGGCACAATGTCGACATTACTTATTCACTCACGGCTCAGAAAACAAAGCCAAGTTCTAAGCCTAGATACCTTACTACCTACCGTTACTGAAATAAAGGCGGATGGTTTTGATTATTATAAGATCTTCTTTATATGTATTTGTTCGACCCTGACTTTTTAAAGAACTGTGTACTTTCAATTGTTTTAAATAAACACTATGTAGATACATGTCAGTTGCTGATTTGTCGTTTTTATTCTTAGGGTGTTTGCTGAGATCATATCATGCGGCCTTTAAGATCTTACTTATAGCTGTCACTGAGCTTTACACGCAAGTATCTTCTTTTCACTAAACTGTTCTTGATGTATTGTAAATTTTGGCACCAATATAAACGCACCAACTTGAACAGTATGATTTGCAAGTAGAGTGAAACAAAGTACAATAGATACCTTTGATGTTGTCATAACAATCCCGTCCTTGGATAGCGGCTCAGGTGCACGATGGTCATAGCATTTAGCAAAAAGCTTTAACAAACTGCGAAACGAGACGTGTCTAGAACCTCTACTTACAACTATTCCTGACAACCTCGAAGAACATACCTGAAACAAAACAATAAAAATCATTACAAAAATTACGACATGAAATACATCGTGTAACCTATAAGCAAACATTTGGTGTGCACGCCATGTTGGTTGGCAACAGGGCAGCAGGAAGCCGCAGGGGTGCGGCAAGCGAGGGAGGGCTGTGTATGACGTCAGCCAGGTCGTCGAACCCCAAGGTCACTCCAAGACACGCCACCCCTAGTAGCTACGCGCTTAGCCAATACCGGCAGAATTTGTTTCGACCTCGCATTTTGTTTGCAAAATTTTATCGTGGAAAAAGTTTTGTTTTAAAAGAAAGTTACAAATTTGTTGAAACTGTAGCTTTGAAAGGTTTATTTACAGAATAAGATTACGAAATAATACTGAAAGTCAATGTGAAGCTGAAGAAACTTTTGTAAAACCTCAATGTATTTTTACTACCCGATTAACTTATTGAGTAGTCTTATAAATCGGGATAAAAACTGAGCATCATCATCATAATTTCAAGCCATAAACGTCCCACTGCTGGTGGGTATGAGGTGCATATTTGACTGTAATGCCAACCTTGTCCTTTTACAGTCATCTAACTTCATAAAGCAACTTCTGTAGTTGATTATTTCCAATCCATCTGGACTTCAGTTTTGATTGCTAGTGGAATGTGACATTTAAATTTGTTCAGATCAACAATCGAAATTATTTCCAGCAGTGTAAATAATTCGTTATTCACCGAAAAGGATTGACGATCAACTAAGCATTTATTGGACAGCGCTTAAAATCCAGTGTGTACCAACCAATCACGAAGAATTTACAATATGCAGAATCATAGCCTTTTTCCAACGGATCTATTATTTTAAATAAAAAGTTACTTATGGCAGAATTTATACATTTCCGAAGTAAATGTGTCACAAATGAAACGTGCCCCTGAAATAACTGGCCGAATCGATGGTGATTATGTAAAAATGTGGAGCACGCGACCGTTTCTGTATTTAGAAAACATACATCGATTTATTGAAAGCCTTCCTATTTTTCGCTGCTGTAGACCTCCTATCTGAATTGAATAGACCATCTGCATCCCTATCAGAATTCACTTGAGTCTGTTAGCGTAAATGTAATATCAGCGTATATGTGAATAAAGCTTCAAACAGAAACTGGCTAAAGCTTTAGATTTGTTGGAATGCCTAGAACTAATATGCAAGGGTTGCTACTGGTCTCAAAATACGAATAAAGACTTCGAAATATTTCTATTAGATGGCAGCAATGATAAATTTTGTGTCAAAATCAGAACCTAATTAGTAATCTAAGGTATTTCAAAATTAGGTAATGATTTTAAAATACTTACACTGTGCAATTGTGTACAGGTAGTAGAATTGGTGAAAAGTGAACCAACATTATTTTTGAACCACCGCAGAAATATAATTCACACTCCTTCATTTACAAAAATAAAATCAACAAAAATAAACAGACACTGGCTTGTGCCAACCCTACACTCTATTTACATAGGCAACGTGTTTGTCCATCGTCCGACGTCCCGTGGACGCATAAATTGAATCCTGTTTGTATTCACTACACAAACACAATTTGTACCTTAACTGCATTAATATAGAGGTGTATCTTGTTTACTCGATAGTTTCTGCTGACTGGACACACAGTATATTTTAAACCATATGGTGATTTATTTAAAGTTGTTTATTCGTTAACTTTGAGTTTGTTTTAAGTTCAGAAGATTTATTGGTGGAAACCGTATGGAGTTTGGCAGTAATAGTTTGTTTAAGAGATTACATAGATACATATATATGTCTTGTGTGGTGGTCGGTATCCACCGTGGCCTATGGTACACTATGGTACCGCTCATAATACCAACTCAGCAGTATCAATACTATCAATAGGGCGTTCAGTCCATCAAAAAATCAAACACTATACTTGCAGGTTATTGGCTTTAAATTAAGTAGGTATTAAGTTCTTTGGAAAACTCCTAAGACGGGCTACCTTAGCAAAATGTTATTATTTAGACCTACAAGCAACAAACCTTTTTTTAAATAAAAAATATATTAAATTTCTTTATTTAAAAACTATAAAGGTGTAGCGAGTGAATAGTTACGTCATGCTTTATCCTCTTCCTTCGAATTTCAAATTACTGATGACAGAATGAAAGACTACATAATACATTCCACCTATTCTATTCCACGTTTATTAATAGGGCTGATAATGTTTTTTATTTTCCATTTGTTGAGCTTTAAAAGCTTGTTATAGTGAAGCTATATTAAAACGATTTTCCGACATGATATGATTATTTGTAGTTGATCTGTTTCACTGAATTTTAGGGTCAGCGACACACGACTAATGCCGCTAGTGATGTCTACAGACTACAGTAACTGCTTATCATTAAGCAGGCATTGTGATTATTTGTCGCTTTACCGCCGTTTCCAATTACGTATCTACTATTACTTTCTTTTAATTAACGTATCGATAAGATACCATTCTCTATCTATTCTCTAGATCCTCTGTTCTCATATGGACTAGGACTTTGTTACTATCACTACAATGCTTTTGAGTGCTGACCGTGACTTCACTAAGGCCTGATCAGAATATCAGCGCTGCAGTTTAAATGCCGCAGCACAGAGCTGAGATTAGGACCCTTTCTGACATCACACAGGATAATTTTCTGTTTTTGTTTTTGTATGTCTATTGTTTTTGTCTGTATCTGTTATCCTGTGTATGTTCGAATAAATGCTTTCTTTCTTTCTTTCTTTCTTTCTCTACCGAATAAACGTCCAACGATGAGATAACTGACTGAAAATAATGACTAAGCCTTGACAAGTAACCGAAATTCCCTGTATCCCCTATAAACAAACAAATAGTTCAGCTAACTATAATTAAACCACATTAATTTTGTTGGACCTACGTCACTGGGGTTATACGTGGAGCTGGATCACACGCAGGCTGTGTGCACAGTGATGACGTCATCGTACACGTCATACTATATTAATATAAGATAATAATAATAATAATAATAATATTATTATCTTATATTACTGATGACATATATCGCATCCACTCAGAGTAATAAATACGTAAGATGATATACAATTGTATGGCATTTTTTATCTTCCTAATAAGGTCGCATATCTGTTTAAAATCTGACCAACCAATATTTTTTATTGAAATTTTCATGCTTACTCATACTTACATATGCGTACTGTTGCGTGAACTTTACTAATATGATGAGACCGCACAAAAAATTGTCCATACTTAGAACACTTTTTCGTGCGATCTCAGCACGAGGACGGCAAATCTAATAAAATGTTTAGCAATATGTGGTAAAAACAATCAAATATTTTTATCTTACGCTTTTTTTCTCTGATTAGTTTGAATTTTGAAACCCAAAGCACTGAAGTATTTCTTACGCAGATGTAGATGATGACCGAAGGGTGTCAAGGATCTTTACTGAAATAGGTATCTGCTATATCGGCAAAACCAAAGTATAGGTATTAATGTATTATAGGTACAAATTTCTTACTTTGTTATGGATAGCTATTGTATACGAGGATATCGAATTTAGTTATAACTAACTACCATGTTACCCACGGCTCCGACCGCGTGGATGTCGGTGATCGCTGTAAAAAGTAGCCTATGTGTTATTCTAGTTATCCAGACCATAATCTATCTCTGTGCCAAATTTCATCTAGATCCGTACAGTAGTTTTTACGTGAAAGAGTAACAAACATCCATCCATCCATCCATACTTACAAACTTTCGCGTTTATAATATTAGTAGGATTATAAAGAACTGTATACATGTAGCTTAGTACCACCATGCGTCATTGTGCTAAACCAGAGCCATTTTTAATCAAGGTTAGACGAAAAAAGGAAAACCGAAATGAAAGGCGAGACCACGTTAGTATCGAAATGACGTCATAGTAATAAGTATGTGTCAATATACGATGATTAGCGAACATCCTACGCGTCTGTGTAAGTGACGTGGTTAATTAAATAGAGGCTAAGTATGCAGTTGTTTAATTTGCAATTTAGAATTAGGTTTACTAAGTATGTATAAATAGAAGTGGATAAGGTCATGGGGTTTGGGATAGACAAATCCCCTAACCGAGAAACAGACCTTCGATTAAGATAGACAGAACCAAAAGAAAAATGGAACAATATGATGTGAATGATGTCTCAAAAGATATATTTGATGACGATGTGATTAATTAGAACCCTTCAGTCACATACACAACGATACAGTGGCGTAAGTACTGCGTAAGAGAAGTAGAACATTGAACAAGCTCTGTCTTACAGATTAAGTAAGAAGGAGGCCTTAAGCCTGAAAGATACCTAGGTAATAGACACAGCTTGGAACTGTTTCTGTGCATGATATATAGGTCTCCATTACTAAAAACTCTAGTATTAAAAAATGTAATCAGTATCGTGCGAGTGACGTAGCTTTAAAACTAAGATTTTTTCAGCACAGACTCAAAATAGGTATTCAATGTAGGTACTACCTAGCTCATGAAAGCAACGTATGAATGGAAAATCTTATCAAAGCAACAGCAACATACAGACCGATAGATAAACTTCACTCTGTGAACACTAATAATGTAATCGCACCCGTGTTAAAAAAAAATGCACTCCGGGAGTGCCGCCAGAAGTGAAAACACTAGGCAAAACAGTTGTTATAAATTTTATAGCAATAAATGTTTTTTTTATTTATCTAGACGCGTTCGCGGTCTGCTATATAAAATGTATATGTCGCCTCTTTGCTTCCATAACGTGACAGTCGAAAAAAAGATTTTTCGGATATGTAAAGCTGCGTCTCGTAACGGTGTCGCGAATCCAGATATTTTATCTCTAAATCAAAATATGCGTACCGTGCTAAAATAAGTTTTCAGTTCAAAAATCAACAGTCTGTTGTATCAAAAGGAACCGCCTGTCGGGCGCAGAAGTGAAGGCGAGCGTCCAATTAACTGTACGTCACATCGACGAGTGGGTAAAGCCTTTCATTCCCAACGCTAGGAAAATCGCAGCTGCACTTACAGACATTATCGATTGGGAAATCAGAAATACTAGTGAGAACCATCTAGAGTCTAGAGCTTTTATTTGTTGCGTTTGACGTTGGATGCACAAAGGATGTTTGTGAAATTGTAATCTTTAGGGTAGCAACATTCTTTTAAATGGTTAAAATATACACGGCGTTTCCATTGCTAACAAAACATGCGAATAAAAGGATATATACGCGTGTACCGATGTCAATTATTTCGTGTATTAAGAAAATAATGATATCTAATGCACTAATTACATATATCTTGCAAGGCATTACAATAATAATATCCTGATAAAAGCTAAATGAAATGAAGTTTGAACAAGAATAAGTCGATAATAAGACGTAAGTTCTATGTGATGATTTAATGTTGCTAATTATACATGAGTACCCAATAAGGATACACAGTTATGTGTATAGTTATTTAATTTTATACCAAACTTAGATCGCACCAAGCATCTTATCTAGGCTACACAATATTATGACAAACGAAAATGAAATCACAACGTATAACTAATGCAATACAAGGTAGATTGTATTTTAGCTCATTAATGCAAATATTCGCATACAAATACAACAAGAAAAGAGCCGGCGTGACACTATTTGCCAACGAAAAAAAAAACGTTATTACCAGTATTACAATCATAGGTAGGCATGAATATGATACAGCGGTTTTTTATAGATTGCAAGTACACATAGTTGTATGTACACCTCTGAAACCCAAGCGAAGATTTAACTTGTGTTATGGATGTCAGGGTTCTCAATTTTAAAACATTAAGACGATACGATAATGGTTGGGATTATAAGTTAGAACAGTATTATAAAGTTTCCAAAAGAAAATAAGGAATAAAGAAGAATACAAGTTTCTGAAAAGGCATTCAATATACAATTTCAACAGGGCTTAACTATGTTTCCTTTCAGCAAGTCCTTTCATCGTCGTAATAAAGCCAACCCCCTTGTGTATCTTAGATCGTCTGAGCTAACAAGGTCTAGCACTTCATCCTCCATAATAACCCTAATAAGCTACTGTCCAAGAAATACGACTTCTTTGTGGGGAAATGTTTTTTAATTAAATATTTTATTCAACGAAGAAATACAATAAAACGAAAGCTCCTGCGAATTTATTGGCGAAACTGGCGAATTACCAACTATAAAAAATAAGAAAGAGCATGCTGGCAGCCAGGAAGATAATCTGGCACGTAGTGAATTAAAATCAGACGAATCTAGGCATAAGTCATTAGTAATGTTGTAATTGAACCTAATAATAAACGGATTTGTGGCGTGAATTAGGAGAGGCCTATGTCGCTTGCATTGGACTGAAAAAGGCTGATTAGATGATTTTGTCCTCTACTACCTAGTAGTTGTGTGCAGATTATGCACTACTTATGCTTTGTTTTTATTTTTTTGGTAACTGCTACTTAAGTTCGCAGTTTACATTTTAATAAAAGCGCTGCGTAGAATCACACGCTGCGCATAAACACCCACCTTCTTATAAAAACAATAAAAAATAAATATTGAGACAAGTACAAAAATAGTTGTTTCCTTTTGCTGTCCCTGTAGTCTACAGGCGACACTAGAACTTGAGTCAAAACTACTTATGCCATATCTTTTATATTAGTTGTATAAAAGACTAGTCATACAAGAAAAATATTTTGAGAAATATTTTGAACTAGCTGTTGCCCGCGGCTCCGCCCGCGTGGATGTCGGCTATCGCTGTAGCCTATGTGTTATTCCAGACCATAATCTATCTCTGTGCCAAATTTCATCCAGATCCGTTCAGTAGTATTTACGTGAAAGAGTAACAAACATCCATCCATTCATCCATCTATACTTACAAACTTTCACATTTATCATATTAGTAAGGATGATAATGGAGATGAATCATAGAATTCATAAAGAGCTGTTTCGCTCATCCCCTTCAACATTCACATTCAGCATACGCCTCGTGTATTTACAAAACAAAGCTATTTCTGTATTCAACAAAATTAACTACACAACACACCGAAAATAGAGAGCATTTACGTAGAAATACAACGTATACAGTGACGCAAGTATGACGAATATCATTTGCATACAAATACGCATTGTAGCGATGTCCGATACAGATCCGATTGGCTGTATATCGATATTTAGTATCGATTAACCCTAACATGATAATTAGGTGATATCGCATCTAAAATATAATTAGAGGCTCTCAGAGCCAAGGGCCTTTGATAAAACTGTTACTATGGATGGGTGAACGCATAGTACGACATGTGAGGGTCTCCGTGCTTCAGAGGGCACGTCAAAGTCGGTCCCGGCTACAACAGTCACGACAACAGTCGTTAGATCTCGACAAAGGCCTAGATAGATGATCTGAACAACTATTTCACCAGGGTGACCACTAACTACTTGATAATAAGAAGATATAATTAGTAATACGTAGGTATTTACACAATATGTGCCGGACCGTGTCCGATAATAGTGGCAGGAAGCCTATTCTTAACAGGCACGAGCTGAAAGTCATAGGAATCTTAAACTCGGAATAAAAGGTAGGTATAGCGTTCAAGACGTTCTTAACTAATGTTGCCTTATTTCCAAATACTCCGAACATCTTCTCCTCCTAAACGTCAAGACAACCCTGAACTAGTTGTGGTTAAGAAAAGTTATGTCAAACATCGTTACAAAGCCATTCGATATTATCGACAATCGATACAACTAAAACGATTTATAGATACGCAACATAATAAGGCACATCCCTAATAGGTGTAATACATCAGAATGAACGTGCCAAAACATTGTGATCTTGCAAGGAAGTGTCGCGTCGAGAAGTAGACCGATGACCCCGACGCGAGAAGGTGCATTATCGACAACAATCTCCTTGATAACTTGGGATAATATTACGTTACTGTGTAAATTTGCTAAGCTCTTAGGTTCGTTCATCATAAATTCTTATAGCACAGTTTTGTTACAACGCCATCTGTTACTAAGTAGAAGTACTATTATAGATTAATATTGACGATAGCGGTAGTGGCGCTGCAGTTGTTTATATTATTATAGCTAATGCATTACTTATTCGAACTGGATTCAAACACTGCAATATAAGTATAATCCACAAACTGTAATACTTTAGTGCAGTGCTCTACTTCAGTGTAGTGCTGCGGTACCCTGAATGGGCGAGTCTTAAATCGTACTTAGTCGGTTTTATTTTTTATCATTTAAATTTTTATTTCATCAATCAATCGATTTGCAACCTTAGCATGATTGCTTTAAAATGTACATTTATTAAGTAAATGTACAAAACAACAACTAAATACCTGCCTATTATAGTAACATGAACATCACGACATACCATCTCACACCTGATGATTCATCTATCGACGAACGGGCCCTCTTTTATGCAAGTATATCAACATAGCATTAAAACCGTGTGCAAAAAAACAATTTGCACACAATATGCTAACCGTACCAACACCATAGGCGTATGAATGGACGGATGGCAAACCAAAAAATACTATAAGAGTATTCTATATGCTATTTAATGACGTCATTCGCCAGTATGAGTCATTGTTCGGGCCCATGTCCTGTCGCGGACCTTGATGGAGAATGTTGTTAAATTAAATTGAATCATAGCAATGACATGCTAGAGAAGTAATTATTCTGAACCGACATTCTGCCATACTTTTGGAATACTAGCCGGGAGGTCAAGATTCATACTAAAATTCCTACGAATATTATAAATGAGAAAGTAACTCTATCTGTTGCCTTTTCACGATTAAACGGCTGAACGGATCATAATAAAAATGAGATACCTAGATGGTATCTGGGAAGAGGCATAGAGTACTATCACTCTCAATCTTCGATCAAATTAAAAACGATTGATCGAAGATACAATCGAGGCTTTCAATCGCAATTACCGACGACGTCTACGCGGACGGAGTCGCGAGCAACATCTAGTTATAAATAAATACATATCTGATCTTTAAATCAAATAAAAGGGTATCAGCCTGGAGGATTAGCACCGAGGAATATTCAGTATCAGCCTGATTTCTAAAAATTTCACTCAGAATATGCTAATGGGCACACCGTAATATGGCTATAATCGCTGGCAAAACTTAGCAGTAGTAGACTTCTGCCTAACTCCTTTTTGGATAAAATTTCCTAACAATAAAAATACGGCGTCAATTACAGACAAAATAATTTCTATTTTAACTAAAGAAATCAGTGCGAGAGATATATCATCATTAGTAGAAGGATCAACAACACAATCCACACAGATAGTAATGCGACCACTATCCAGCACCTACAAAATAAATAAAGTTAACTCAATCTATCACAAGACCGCAACTAAATCAAAAACACTTTATTATAGCAGACATTATAAGCGACGTACACAGCATATATTGCTACCATTAAAGTACACCAAATAGATGAATTAAACTCGTCAACCGGCTACCTTTAAAGGCGAAAAAGACAAAAAAAGCCCCACTGTCCGCCAAAAGACTGAGCAATCTCCAACAGTCAAATGCTCCCAGACAGACAAAGATTGATAATAGGATCTGTTGCTACGCGAAACTTGACTAAAGCAAAAGCAACTTTAGTATCATAAAGGTAAAATTGCAATTCAATAATACTCATCAACGTGCGAGACTTAAGATGAAATTCGTTGTCAAAGCAATGTAGACTAAAGGCTGAGAGTTTTTGGGTCGAAACTCGGTTGAGTAAACTTCTGCTCTACTTAGGCTGAATATGCGACTTGGTTGTACGTCAACGGTGCGGTGGGACTTACAAACATTACGTTAAATATTTATGCAAATAACGTGCGAATATTTACGCACTTTGTCATATTATATTGATTTTATGTTCTTGCGTTAAATAAAACATTAGAGTTTCGATTAAGGACAGGTTTTAGAGGCCTAAGACATGATTTTGTAATCACGGGCGCAAAGCACTAGACGTTCATCCATTTTCATTCATGGCTCATCTAACCGCGCCATGCAGTGATACTTTGGTAAGGTTTATATTATTTATTGAAGAAGAAGAATTAAAAATTAAAATAAGATAATATAGGTTCGTAAACCAAGTATATAGTAAAATATAAATTAAGAAACTTGACAATAACAAAAGTTAGGATCCTCAACCTTTGATTTCCAGACGTTCAATCAAATTCAAGTGAAGATAAACCGAAATTAATACATAAATAAACTTTCAAAATTTTTTTACAAAACTCAGGTACACGAAAGACTAACATAGATACGATCGACCATTAAACTTGACTACAGATGCGACAACTCTCAACTTGCGCAATAAAAAGTTTGTCTAGAAACAACACTGATAATCTCGACGATCTGTTCTCAAAACAATTTCAGATTACAAAGTAGTATGCGTAGTTAAAAGAAAACATAAAAACGAAATGTTTAACCCCATGGCAGACATTAGGTGAAGCGATAAAGACACCGCGCGGCGTCATGTCGTCTGAGGGATCAGTGACCTCGCTCGCAAAAGCTATGGTGGATAAGGAATGTGTGTGTCCATGCTGTTTCGTATAAGTACGGTTGGACACACGATGCCACGACGGTTTTTTGTTAAATCTGGTTTAATTATACATTAAAAACAAGCTGAATAGTTTATTGATGTTTAGCAAAATGCGAGTAATCAGGTTTATAGCAATGCAGATTCAATATTACGTCTTGTATTCTTATTAGCTCTATCAAAGTAGCTTATGCTTGGTGTTAGATGTGACTTCGAATGTAATTATTTGTGACGTGAACCCAGTTTACATAATATCAATATACATGGACCCTACCTCAGGTAAGCATATAAGGAATGAGGAGGTGACATAACGAACCTACCCTGAAACATTTTGCGAAACAAGGTCTGGTCAAAATAACATTACTTTAACCCGGGGGTTGAAACTCAGGCCGATATAGCATAAGACGCGCACCCTTGTAATATGGGACTGAACATAGCTAGCGAAACATGGACGTTATAAATCTCTGCCTAGGGAGAGTTACACGTTATAAAAATAATTAAAAAACACCAATCTGTCAGTCAGACATTCGTTTGCAAGGGGTCTACCTTTGTAAACAAATCATACGGTACGAACAAAAATAGGTCGTCGCGCATCGCAAGCTCACTGACGGACGATACATGTCGGATATTTTTGGACACGTACAGTTGCCAGTGACACTAGATATATAACAGAAAGAATATCTGACACACATACTATCTATATGGCTAAACTTTAGCTGAATATTTCTGGCCGTTCCAGAGAGATGCAGTGAAAAACGCGATATCATTGCGCGGTATGAACAAAGGATTGAGTATCATTCTTATTTTTGTTTCACTAGTGTAACATCGCATTTTGTATCAATGATGTAGCTCTAGTCCTTTAGTTATAACATGGCGTTTGGTGCTGAGACGTAGACACTGTTTTGTCGATCATATTAGGATAAACCTTACAATGATGTTATCCGATAAAGCACCGCACAGTTACCGATATATCAGCAGCTGGCCAAAGACCAACGGCCTCTGGAACAAACGAGTCCTCAAGAGGAGACTGGGACTCGGTAAATGTAAAGTGGGACATCTTTTGGCCAGGTAAGGTAGACCAGTGAACCTCAAGAAGATTGCTGGAATATACTAGAATAAAATGTGGAAGGTGAGGGACCGCGTGGTGTAGCACAATTTAGGAGAGGTATATTAATAGCAGGGATTTAATTAAAGCGTAATTTATAAATACAAATTTAGTAAGGAAAATACATAATGATCATACCTGCAGCTTCTGTTACTATCGACAAATAGAACCAGGATAAAGTGCGTTAAATTGAAGCACTAAAGATAACAACAACATTAACGATACTTCCATTTGATTGGTTGAATAAATCAAAATTAGTAAAAACTGCATCATACAAATACTTTGGAAGTCCACCACCACATTGGACGGTTTTGTTTGACAGCAATTTATTTAGGAGGGACTCATGGCATGGCGCAGCTTGTGACCGGGACTGATGTAACATTGCTGGAACATCAAACAAGTCAACCAGCTGAACAGAACCAGTAATGCGTATAGCGTGATTCTTGAGGTTGAAAATATGCCCGAAAAATATTTATTATGTAAATACAAACATGTAATTATTATAAGAAATGTAATTATGTCGCGAACAATTTTCATAAATATATCTAGTAATGGTTTAAACTATTTCAAGGCACAAGTTAAATGCAAATTTACATTATAAATAAGAAATGCAGTAAACTAATTGTGTATAAACTATGGTGGTATTTAATATTTAGGTACTTATATTGTTTATAAGAGAGCTTCACTTGAAAACGGCTCGACCGATTTGGCTTTTTTTGTTGTGTTTGTAAATGTCAGGACAAGATTTTAGGGAGGATGAATGTTTAAAATTTTAACGTCATTTTCGGATGAAGATATCAAAATCATCCATGCGAAGCTCACACGCTGAGCTTCGCACTAGTTTAATATTAAATTAATACAACGGGAATCTGTACCCATGGCAAGTATTAAATATTCTGTGCCCATGGCAGATATAAAAATTGTTGTTTAAATTAAAATCTTTTGATTAAATAAGCAGAAAACTCTTATTTGGTAGTTTTCTGTGAAGTGGAAGTACATCCATAGACGGGCTGTTTCCTCATTCTCCCTATTTACCACCCTCTCCTTTGGCAAGTTCGTCCAATTTTAAGATTTATATCGAAAGCAATGACGCAACTACCAATTTAGTAGTCCAGAGTTATTCTCAACGTCAGCTGCATATTAAAAAAATTACTTACCCAAAAACTCGGGCACAATTCCTTATTATAGTAAAACACGCTAAATTTACATACATGCAAATAAAAACATTTAAATACTGTATTCATTAACTAATTTTCCAACTAATACATAGTTTGTTATAATCTACATAACTGTTGAAAAACTATTGGTATTCAGCCTAGATTGCCTAGATCGTGCACTACGCTGAAAACGTTAGTAAATAAATACACCGGCGATATTATGCCGTTGCATTTTGTCTCGCATGCAATCGTTATGGCGATGATTCCGACATAGATTAAGTTGCAAAAAGACGTATTAAGATTAAATCTATTTGCGATTAAAGTAATAGGTAGAATATCATAACGTCAATGTTGATTGTAAGTTTATATCTTTATGAAATCCTAAACTAGTATATTTAATTTGCAAGCTTCCAAAAGTTGACTAATAAAAACCCACTTACTATCTAAGTGTACAATAGCAAATTGTATTCTATTCCTCTTTAATCATCAAAGTTGACGAACTACCGATCGTATACTCTACGGGAGAAATTTAATAACGTAAATATTATCTTGCAAGAAATGTTATACAGCGATCAAGAAGCTTTAGCTCAACAAATAAGATTCCAGTGTCCACAGATTAAGTTTTCTATTAGACGCACGGTTTAATTAACTGCCAACCACAGTAATTTTAAATGAGCGCGAACTATTTACTTTGAAACCGTGCCAATATACACACAAGCAGCCCCCGGGGAACCTATTTCACTTGGAAACACGAAATACGATACCTAAATTTGAGGCTGAAGCATATGCATTGTACGTTAGGAATTAATATTAAATTTGTATCTAGTTTCATTTTATTTAAGGTTTAAAAGAGGAGGATATCTGGTAAACTAACATAAACAAGTTATAACTTATTTCATAGCAATTTATTTCGCTGCAAAGGGTCTGGGTAAGTGCATAAGATACACAGATGTCCTATGCACTTATTATATATTCCTTAACTAAATTAACGTTTGCTGAAAATCAAAGGTAGGCTGCCTTTAGGGACTCGGACTGACGCTAGCTAAATGGACACTGTATGTAGGCATTATTATAGACATACGGAAGTAGTGCATCGACGTTCTGTTCTTGTTTTAGTCTTTGAATGTCAAAACATAGCGTGTATTCGGCATCTACCGTTTCATTGTTCTATATATCGGTCACGGTATGTTCTCCTTTCTCATTGTGCACCATATATTTGTTCATTTCATTGTTAGTTACTATAAGCGATGCACAAAAGTTTAAGACCTTTTATGATTACGAGAGATAGCCGGTGGTCAAAAATCAATCGTGGAATTTTATTAAGTAAATCAACGATGGGAAAAAAACTGTTACCATTTTTTTATTGATAACACTAATGCACGTTAATTGCTACAAAACAAAATAAAATCGTTCATCAGAAAATAGAAAAATGTACAGAACTATTTGTTTATTTAGAACTTAATATACAAAACATGTATAAAGCCAAAGACATTCTCAACCGGTCAACCTAAAAGGGTGATGAGAAGATGAAACATAGTAGGTGCATATTAGTGCGAGGTCTTGAAAGAAGCAATTATTACATACTAATCGAATATTATTATACAAAAAGGGGAAGAACTGTTGTATGCTTTTTAATAATACTTAAACTAGATCGAAATTATTTCAATTTGGCGCATAATGTTATACAGTTGCTGATATTAAATATGTAATTTGTTATTTTTATACATACGGCCGACTTGATAGCAGTAATCGTAGATTATGGACAGTGGCAAAATAAACCTATGGACGCTTGCTACACTCGTAAAGCTCTAAGCTTGAAGTATAAAATTCTGTCTGAAAGTGTAAAATAAAATGTATTTCCACGTACTTGTACGACACATATATACCTAAGTCAATTGTGACGTAATGAGTAAGCTCATATCAATCAAATAGTAAGATAAAGGAAAATTTACCGTAGTCTAGTTTTCAGATGCGTATAACTAGGGTCGTTGTAGAACGTCATTACATCTAAGTTTGATCGAACAAGATAAATATATTACTACATAAATGTTGAAAGTTTAGAACACTTGAACTGTAAAAACTAAATATTAGTTTGTAAATATAAATTGATCGGTTAAATAGACCCCGTTTAAATTGTAATGAATCTTCTTCTTATCGTTTGGTTAGTGGCCAACCTGGTGACAGAGTTATTTAGATCGCCCATATTTAGGCCTCTGTCGTGATCTAACTACTGTTACCAGTCGGGGTCGACTTTTAACGTGCCCTCCGAAGCACCGCATAGTGGTATTTCATCTGAGCGTCTCCGCTCAGATGAAATACCACTATGCGGTACCCATCAATAGGGTTACCGCGCCCTTGGTAGCTTAACCCGCTGATCGTTTACCGAACAGCGAGTGCACCTAGCTATGAGCGCGCCTCAATGCAAACCATTCATACTACAAAAGAAAGCATCAAATATATATAGTATATAGTTGTAAGTATCAAATATGCACAAATTGAAATGTCTGTCTGGTTTGTCGAACTTTGTTGTTTGTAACTAACGAAATCAGTCTCTCTAAATTGCGGTCCATTTCTACCGCGAGAGAGAGAATGATTAATTTATTACAAGACGTCGACTGAATATTAAATTTAAGAAGGAAATTCTACGAATTACTTAATCAAATATTCTACTATAGCTAGGTACGTTTTCCTTTTAGAGGAATTTGTATACATAAAATAGGTATTTTATTAATCTTAAGAGTAATGAGATTTTCTTTATAACTTTACCGTAAGGTATTCGTCTCCTTGCTCGTGTCCCAAAATAATTAGTAATTTATCATTAAGATGTTTTGAGCTTCAGTTAAAATTAGGTACAGTAAAATTCCGAGCTTAGGATAAACCGAACACAATATTTGATATGAATCACAAAAAAGGTTAAGAGGCGTAGGTCACCATACTAGTGAGCAAAGCCGATTGGGAAAGGACCTCCAACTTGCAGAAGCGGTCTAGTGTTACTGTGTATGAGTACAGGTTTCCAGAGCTCATTTAGGGATGCGTTTTATCGAAACGTTTTCCTATCCCAGGGAAATTCCATCATAAAACCCTGGTGTTTATTTTTGGGTCGGCATCACGCAAGTACATATCCCCTCTCTAGCATTGCATACGTCTGCAATGTTGGGACATGGCAGGATCGCCATGCAATGATGGGACGTTGGGTGGTCAAGGCCCTTTTTGCAGCGATAACCGACATCCACGCGGGCGGAGCCGCGGGCAACAACTAGTATTTATATATGATTGAATGAGGGGCGATGCGTCACACACTACACGTCCATAGGCTACGGTAACTGCTTACCATCAGGCGGGCCGTGTAAAGAGCCGCTAGTAAGTATATAAATAATAGTATGACTACAGTAATAGCTCAAGGTCGTAGGTGTATTATAACAAATAATTAACAACAAATGTTCAGTACAAATGTGGGTAGAGATTGCGTTCGTTATCGAAGTACACAAACCGGCGCGTATTGTTTATCAACTCAGATTACGTCGGCAGATTTAGGTCGTGATAACAACTGACATGGTAACACTTCTGCTTTTACCGCAATGCTAAATATTTGCGAGGCTAATGTATTCTGTGAGCTGACAGATTTAGATCGTGTGGGATATAATGTCTTGGGACTAATCACGCATCGTCATCTAATCCCAAATCATGTAGGATCTCTACTATAGCACCAGGCTTATATGTATATTTATTTTTAAAAAAAGTTACTCGCTGATATCTGAACAGTTGAAAGATTTTTTTTAAATCGTTCGAATGGTTTATGAGCAAGCAAAAAATCAAATCTTTCCGCTTTATAATATTAGTTTAGATAAAAAGAAAGTTAGTAAGAAGAAAGCACTGGATACAGGCAGCTCCTGATCAGCCTTTGTGGAGATATATGAGGAAGACCTACGTTCAGCAGTAGACATTATTAGGCTGAGATGATGATGATGATGAAAATAAAGTTACTCCCCGCGGTCGGTCCCTATGTAGGCTTAGATCTTCTAAACAACGCAACGGATTTCGATGTGATTATTACTATCTTTCAAATAATAAGTTTATCCTACTAATATTATAAATATGAAAGTTTGTGACGATGGATGTATTTATAGATGTTTGTTAATCTTTCACGTTAAAAAATACTAAAGGGATTTGGATGAAATTTGGCATAAAGATAGATTATAGTCAGGCATAGTAAATAGGCTACTTTTTATCGCGATTACCAACATCCACGCGGGAGGAGCCGCGGGCAACAGCTTATGATGTTACATTTTACAATATATAAAAGCAATAGCAGGGGTCGCTAGTATTCGCAGACACATAACAAATAATCCCGCACACAAAGATTTGTCTTGGGTGATATTGCAATACTTAAGTTGTGAAGACACAACATACACTCAGACATAATGTAACAGTAATCTGAGGATTACATGTCATAACCGTGTGTTTTGTCTAAACGATTCTCGACATTCACTCTGTACAGTACTGAAATACAATTTCCTGATTGCTCTAATTCACCTGAAGAATTATTTTTTTAGCGGTTATCTGTATTCATCGGTGAAGATTTTTTATAATCTGCGTTATTAAATCATCGTATACGTATACATTCAATTAAAGAAAATATATATTTGGGTAAAATATACTGATTGGGATGAAGCGGCGGTAGCCGAGTGGGAAAGTAACCGAATTGCACGCAAGAGGTGTGAGTTCCATCCCAGGTGGCTAGTACTAATGTGAATTTCACTTTGTGGAGTTTATATGTACTAATCAAATGATTCGCCATCTGTTAAAGGTTAAGGAAAACATCGTGAGGAAACCCACATGTCTAAGGAGAAATTCTGAGGACATGTCTGATTCACCAACCCGCATTAGGCCAGCGTGTGTGAATTAAGACCTAAACCATCTCTCTCTCTCTTGATAGAGGAGAGGAGACCCGTGCCCAGCAGTGGGACATATTTGGATTGCTATTATAAAATATACTAAGTATACCATCAGGCGTAAAAATGAAGTACCATCAATTCTTTTATTCTTTCTTTATTATGAGCGGAAAGCATTTTCGCAGAGCGCCTCTCAAACTTGTTAAATTCTTTATTATATCCTTTTTTATTTCATTAAAAATGGAGAAACTTGCGCCTTTATCCAATAAGAAGATTCTCGACAGATTCCAATATCCTTGCTCCCGGCTCAGACAGCTAGACAATACATAACACCAGATATATACTACGAAGCTGCTGTAAACAAGTCTCTGCGGGACCAATTACTTAGTCCAGGATTCTTTATAAAGGAAAATCGGATAATTGTTTACTACGAAAAAGATACTCGGGCGAACAATTTTCTTTAAGGGGTAATGAATGTCATTAGGTTTGTGAATACAAGGAATATAGTTTATATTATTATGTACCTAAGCACATTTATACTAACATGATAACATGTTCCTTGAAGCATCGGTTAAAAGTATTCATATACTTTTCAACGATGTGAATACTTTTAATCGATGCTTCAAAAAAGAGGTTAAATTATAAAATATCCCCAAATTTCTGATAATTGTCGCCTTCCTACTTTCCTTATGTACCTATTGCAAATTTCTGAAAGTTGTATATTTTACTGCCTAATCTGGTATGCCTTCAATCTCAGGCAAGGGTAAGATCAAGATAAACACTGACTAAAGTAGGTACCTACACAGAAATTTCCCAGCAGAAGCCTAGTTTCACACACTAAAAGTAAATACCCAACAATAAACATGTAAAAAATCCCAATAAACCTGAATCCCATACCCAGACGATGCGCACGAGGGTACGATGCACCTCGGACCGGTAGAATGTCGCCGTCTATTTGCTCGCGCGTTTTACGCATGCGCTGGCAGCGCAGTGGCGCGCTTGCGTAGGCGCACGTCTCGTCGCGGCCAATAGCAAACGACGGAAACGATTGACCTTTTGCCAAAGGTAAATAAATACATACATTAGAGATTTTCAGAGATTTTGGATACAGCAGTTCTTGAGAAGATAGTCAGAGAATGATGGATTACAGTTAAAATGATGATATAACTGCCGAAAGCCGGGATGCAACTAAATCAGTTTATGTACGAGTAGAGTTTTAGGTTCTACATACAAAATCTCAAAGAAAATGGTGAAGGTTGAAAAAAAAAGAAGGTTGAGGAAAATGTCACATACCTAATAATAGTTATGTATAGTTAGTGTTCTGTGGTCATTAGGACAAAGGCTTAGAATAACTTCGTAAACATTACGATGATTACTCTCAGGTATTTCCTTATGGTGTTTGTAATACATAATATTGTTAGTAGACACAGATTCTAGGTGCATAATAATTCTGCCTACAATTATAAATGTTGAATGCTCCGTTACGACTTTTTTATATCACTAAGGTTACAATAACAAGCATACGATGCACCTATTGATAAGTATTTATCATAATAGGTTCCCTTAGAACGCTTATAACACTATGGTTAACACTTGCCTGTTTGACTAGCTTGTTGGTCTATTGGTTAGTGACTCTGGCTGTCAAGCCGGAGGTCGTGGGTTCGATTCCCACAGGGTACAAAACTTTGTTGATTCATAAATGTTTTTTCCGAGTCTTGGTGTCATTTGTTTTCGTTAATTGTCTATTGTAAAGTCCCCCGCGACACAGGGCTTCCTTTAAAAAGACAAGACAAAGGCACGAGCGCGTTGCCGAATATTTCTTGAAGAATCCTACGTTGTACCTCGCGAAAATCTCGGCAGGGCTTTAATTCCAAAATGACGAATAAAAGACGAATAAGAGTAGGTGAATCGAAAGAAAGATACGTCAAAATTAATTAAAATATGACTAAAATGAACTCAAAACATAAACACGGACTTTAGATAATTGTGCTCACCCCGTATTAACATAAACATTGTGATAAGAGTATTGAATGACGGCTCAATCCTGGCATGTCAACGTCCTTATCGGTAACAAAAGGTACCTATCGCATTCAGATACGCACCGCCACAATTGGCGTACGGTATAAAACCGAAGGCGAGACGAAATCTATGAACAATGGACGATAGATAATAAGTCATACTTGTTTATCTTTATATGCACTGTCGACGTGAATGTGTATACAGATTCTAGCATCACGACTTCCCTGAAAGTGTAAACAGAGGTTTATAAGGCCCACAATATGCCTAATGATTTAGAACATATGTAAAATGGCGCATTGCTATTGCTTATGGAGACCATTTAAAAGTCCGAAATGATATTAACCATTTGTCGGCAGGAAAACCCGAAAACACTTTACGTGACTTTTTATCTACTAAATATGAGAAAATCCTTACTAATATTATAAATGTGAAAGTTTGTAAGAATGGATGGATGGATGTTTGTTACTCTTTCCCGTAAAATCTACTGAACGGATCTGGATGAAATTTGGCACAGAGATAGATTATGGTCTGGAATAACACATAGGCTACTTTTTACAGCGATAACCGACATCCACGCGGGCGGAGCCGCGGGCAACAGCTAGTATATGATAAAACTGGAGATGGCGGGATGAGTAGGACTTTCCTAAAATACTTGAATACTTGAACGGAAGAAAAGAGGAAAGAGATATTTATCTTGCAGTAATATATAATATGTCTTGCCTATATTGTGTCGTCTACGACACAATATAGGCAAGACATATCTAACTTAGAAATTGCAGCTGTGAGTTTCTTATATAAATTGGATACACATAATAAGTAAAGATAATCATGCCATCCAATGAAGTGGAATATTATGGATATTATTTCACATAACGTTGCAAAACAAACAAAACAAAAACTAAAATATCAACAAAGCTAACGGTAAACATCGACCGATGCAATCAATATACGATACTGATAACGTAAAGCATCTCTACCTGTAAAAGTTACAAGATATGCAATAAGATAAAGCGACATATTGATTCACTATTTATCGATGAATATAATTTTTTTCTGTCTTTCTTTATATAGCACAGATGGTTACTTACTACAAATGTATTGTTACGATTTATTTTTATATTACTATAGGTGGAAAAACGGCCGACTTGACGGTAAGTTTTTTTTTCTTTTCCCATTTTTTTTTTGCTACAAAGTTACACTTGGTACCTACCAATGCAACGGATCTTGACACGTTATTGGTATTGGTAGTGTTGTGAACACTACCTACAGGTAGTTCCCATTGTGAGATTCCTAATCCAAGTCTTAGGTAATTTTATTTATTTTTTGACCAGTTAATCGAAAGACACCAGTGAATGTTCATAAATCAAGGTTGACGCTTTATTTCCAGTTAATAAATGACATCCGACAATTACCGAATAAAGACGGAAGTCCCCGAAGGGTCTCGTTAATAACCTACAAAACGAAAATTGCTCCTAATGCTATACTAAAACTATAAATTACCGCCCTGCGGGTACGTACACCAACAAGCCTAACTGTTAGGTAGTGTGACGTTTACTAGGTCGCCAAACCTGTATTAATGATAAACACTACAGGTATTTTATCAAAGGAAAATCAACTTTATCGCTGACGTAATATCAGTGAATATTGCATTAACTGAAGACGTGTTAACCTTCAAAAGTTATGCGACTCCGATGCGATTAGCAGTTATCAAAACAAATAGAATTTTAGAAGGTGTATTAATAAATTTAGTGACATATTCCAATGTTGAAGAGGTGCATATTATTTTGTATAGCAGAGAAGGTAGTCGTTGTTAAAATAGTTTGCATTGTGGACTGTGGCACTTATTTCATCAGTGACACTGCTTACCTCACTGTAGATATATCGCGCGCGTACTATAGTCAGAGGTGATATAATCCGAGTGAGATGTTGGGAGTTCATGTCGGTGGGAGTTCACCAAGTGCAATTATTATACCAGTTCCCTTTACTACTGCGAATTCCTGAACCCTGGTTTTTTATTTTCAGATACACCAAAAATTCAGCTTAGTTTGCCAGTTTGGAAATGATTAGACGAATATAATCCAATTGTGAATTTGATTTCGCAACGTTTACATGGCACTTGACAAAATCTAAGTAGCACACGGTTTTATTTTAATAGCTACATACACGCATATGTATGTATCTACCAAATAAGTAGAAATAGTAATCAAACAAGTAAGTACACACCGGCTACAAAATATTCCATAGATATCATAACAAGCGTACAAACAGATCCAATCAACCTTTTACCTCACCCTGACAAGTGAATAAATTCAACACAAACAGTCCCCCCCTCCCTAGCCTCTTCGGTCGCCTAATAGACACGCCTTATAGAAGAACAGCAAGATCAGTCTATAAAATTGTAAACTAAGTCGTACGGGTATAGGTATACAATATGTATTAGTAAACCCTCTCTTGCGCTTGTTAGACGAGACCCGTGCCCAGCAGTATACATGGGTTGCTATTATTATTATCAATGGTCAATACATACATTGAATCTCTAAAGACGAAAAAAACGTCAGATAAAATACATACTTAAAATACGAAACGCCTAAAACGTCGTGGACGCGTTTGTTGAGTCTCACACGCCAATTCTACCATCTACCACTGTCCCGTATATTATTATCATCTCAGCCAAAAGACGTTTACTGCTGGACATAGGCCTCATTAGCCGAGGCCTATGTCCAGCAGTGGACCGAAACAGGCTGCTTGACATAGTAATATATGGTAGGTACTGCAATTATACCCGTCTAGACAACCGGCCTTGTAACGGTCTACCACCAGTAAAGTGTCTGTCATGTGTTGGGGAAAGCGCAGTTGTTTGTATAAAATGGTCTAGCTGTTCTACTTTAAGCTGTGTAATAGACAACCCTGCCAATAACTCGGCTAGTACATAAAGATCCGTACTTGTTTACCAATACATGCTGTGTGTCATTGCGTAACGGATCGTTGGCACTTGCCACTGCACCGACGCGCATGCGTGCCGTCGAATATACGGGGCACAAATGCGCTAGCGCACGCACACATATACATATATGTATATACAAAAAATATTGTCGTTGTGTGTTTGTCCTGACTGATCTGACGCAAAACTAAATTATCTATAGGTACTATATCTATATCGACTATAAAGCGAATTTCAAACTCAAAAGTCATTTATTCATTTAGATCAAATACATGATACTTAAATAAACAAAAGTCAGCATAATGTTTCCTACGGCCAATTCGCTGACATGGGTAGGGCCTAGAGAAGAATTGGCAAGAAACTCTGGCTACTCTTTTTAATCGCCAAGGTATAATACATTATTTTTTTAAAATTTTGTAACATAAGCATCTGTTATTACATACTAGTGGCCCGCCCCGACTTTGCCAGGGTAAAACTATTTTCAGCTCAACCTTCTTATTTTTTTTTACATAAGAACCTTCTCCTGACAATAACGAACATACCAAAAAGAATTAGCGAAATCGGTTCAGCTGTTCTTGAGATTTGCGCTTAGCAACACATTCAGCGATTTCTTTCTATATTATAGATAAATAACTTAGTGTACAATGAATTGTTATTTATCTATATTAATCTAAACCTAAGAGATAATAATAAAATACGTGCTGTTTAGCCTACATTGGACGTCAGCAGACGTCCAGCAGTGGACGTATTATGGCTGAGATGGAGAGCCTCCAATGTCGTTCAATAATGGGGAAAATAAAAACAATACCGTTACCCTATTGCATTCAGCCGTCTAGACAATCAATTGATTCGTTTTTAAATAAACTTTTTTTCTATCCCTGAGATACTTAAAGATGAAGAAATCATAAAGCTCTTGTGTAAAAAAAGGGTTGACAACACGCAAATGATACCTCTGGTATTGCAAGCGTCCATATTTGTGTGATGAGCACGATTGTTTGTTCTGTGTCTAATTTGAATATATAAAAGTATGTTTATCAGTTATCTGGTTGCCATAGTACAGACTCTGCCTAGTTTGGGATCAGATGGCGGTGTGTGAGTTGTCCCAAAATACTATTATTTTTAAATAAAAAACAAAGTAATAATCAGTATGACTGCGAAATAAAAATACGTATGAAATAATCAAACTAAAAGTAACACATACATTCGGCAGACTACACAAGTGAGCGTTACGTGTGCAGATCACGAACTTGCTAACCGAAAACGAACCTTATTCAATAGGGACACTCCTTAGTTTGGATTGGATGACATACAAAATAAGGCAGCCAACATTATAATACCAATAAAATGTAAATGAAATGTTTGTGACCGTTTCGGTAATAAATATTTATCATTTTTCGCTAACACGTGTGATAAAGAATCTGATTAGCTATACATATACATATGTCAGTATCATTGTATCCTAATACCGTATTCATGACACTGACGCTATTGCCTGTTTAAACTTCTGATACCTATGTCAAATGGGTGGACACTGGGCACCTTAAATCTGTCTAAGAATCATATGGCGGATCATATCTCAAAAGAACTAAGAAAGGAAGGCATAATACTAACAGGCAAGCTCGAATGGAAAAGGACCTCCACCTTACAGAAGACCACAGCCAAATAACTACACACAGCGTGTGTTATGATCCTGTGTGTGAGTACAGATCTTCAGTACTCATTTATTATAATTATTAATTCTATTAACTCTTAACGCGCCTATCGGATGCTAACTGCAATACAGTACAGTATAGTTTAGAAATCAAACACACTAGTTTGCTGTTCGTCACCTAAACTAATACATATAAAGAGGAAAGATTTGAATTTTTGTTTGTTTATTACGATTTAACTCGAAAACCACTCGACCTATTTTAAAAATTCTTTCACCATTAGCAAGTTACACAATCAGCGGGTAACATCCTACTACTTCACGTAAAAACTACTGAACGGATCTGGATGAAATTTGGCATAGGGATAGACTTTTTACAGCGATAACCGACATCCACGCAGGCAGAGACGCGGGCAACAGCTAGTAGGCTATATTTATTTTACAAAAAATACGGGATCCCTACGCAATACTTAATAAATATCCACCCATGCGCAGCCGGGACACACGGCTAGTCTACCATAAACACAACAAACACAAACAATTTAGGAAGGTTAGGTTACCATATCACGGCGTTAGTCAACTCAAGGCAACATCAATCTACAATGCACACGTAAACAAAACACGGCGCGCGCGCACGCACACCACCACCGCCCTCGTGTGTTACATAAGCGCGCGCAGACGCACAAACAAACACTTCGTCACGCCGCCAGTTGTAAACACAGCGCACAAGGATATAGTTATATACCGCTAATAGTTAGGCTCGCTGCTACTCAAGCGCATACAAATGCAGATTGTAAATAAATAATAGCATATAGGTACGAGAAAACTCTTATGAGTCTGACACAACACCATGGATGTTTTTTTTATGCAATACTGCACTACCGTACAATACTGCTACTTGTATTCTTTTGATAAGAGATTGGAGTAAGTATCTATCTTTGAGTTTAACCACAAAATACTTAATAGTACAGGTTTAACAAGCAAATAATTCTGGAATGCAAAATTAGAAAAAGCCTCTACATAAGTGCAGCATCTTTAAATATCTGAATAGATATTTAAAGCACAGGCATGTTCGTTCAGTGGTTAGTGACTCTTAATACTAAGCTGAAGGTCGTGGGTTCGGCTCCCACACGGAAATTATTTTTTTGTGTGATCCATGAATATTTGTTCCAAGTCTGGGTGTAATTTGTGTCCGTGAAATGTATGACAGTCAGGATTACTTTCTAGGGAGTTGTCGTTAAAAAAAGATTTCTATCTAACATTAAAAAAAAATGTTATTTAATTTACATCGTTATACTCAATAAGCTGTAACTCAAATTCATATATGATCCTATAACTATTTAACATTGAAACGTAATCAAGCAACATCTGAGGGTGACCTACTTCGAAACATTATCAGCACAAAACAATAACAAACGGAATAGGGTTACCATACACCAAGACGTACACTAGTCTCATATAATAACAAAGTTTTCACTCTGACGTATTGTAAATGGATGCCCTGGATCATCACACAAAGCATAAAAGGTCAAACAAAAAATAGGTCAAGGTATTCAGAAGAGTTCGTCAGGAACTGACCGCTTTAAAGGCAGATTATTTCGCCAGACTAGACAATAACATAGAATCGAAAAACGCTGATATTTTTGTCTTATTGCTGATTGTAGCAAGTTAAGCTACTGATAAGAAGTGTTCATGCTCAGCTCATGTACATCAAAAGTGCCACGAGCACAAACAAGCCACTGCATACCGTGAAGTAGGAGGAAAGGATAATGTGAGATGTGAAGTCACGGTGACACTAAAAAAGTACACTAAGAGAGGTGGGGCACCATACTAGCGAGCAAGCCCGACTGGGGAAGGACCTCCACCTTACAGAAGACCACAGCTAAATAACTACACACAGCGGTGCAGTAGTGTTCCTATGTATGAGTACAGGTCTCCAGCGCTCATTTAGGTATGCGTTTTAAGAGAAACATAGATATTCCTGTGTCAGGGCCACTTCCATCTTATAGCCCTGGTGTAAAAAAATGGGTTTGGCAACACGCATGTGATATCTCTAGTATTGCAAGCGTCCATAGGCTACGGTGACTGTTTAACATCAGGCGGGCCGTATGCTTGTTTGCCACCCAAGTATGTAGTATAAAAAAAAACACTTCATGTTAGCTAAGTTCTGTGGGATCCGAACAATACCAAACAGAACTTTTTAAATATCACTCCGATTCCAGTACTTACATAAGGAAAGAAGTGAGAAGTCTTACGCGAAACTTTTAGCAGCAACTTTGGAAAGAGTCACTCGTCTGATCTTTTGTTATACAGACATCACAGACCATCGATAATTTTATCGGTATGGAGGGGAGATTTTACGGCTTTTTTTTAATGGACACATACGAATAAAGGGCCCTGTCTAAAAAACCTTTGGAAAAAAAAATGTTTATTTAAACACAGTACCTTCTAAATGCGAATTTAAGTTCTGGCAACCCTACGTGGCATAATATAATGCGATTAGAAGACAACTATTAACAACATTCGTACATGTGCATGTCCTAGACCAGACATAGAACTTATGTGTACTATACAATATATTTAGAGCAGTATTACATTATGTTTCCATGAATGGTTGGCTAGTAAATGTGTTACGTAGTTGATTGTCATCTGGTGTATCCACCAACTGAGCTATAAAACTAAAGTAAAACGTCTAATAGTAGGTGCAAGTTGTGCTTATGCAATTACATATTGCAATTATAACATCCTACTAATATTATAAACGCGAAAGTTTGTAAGAATGTATGGATGTTTGTTACTCTTTCAAGCAAAAACTACTAATCAGACCTGGATTCAATTTGGCATAGAGATAGATTATAGTCTGGAATAACACATAGGCTACTTTTTATCCCGGAAAAAAAACTCTGTTCCCGAGGGAATGTACGCGCGGGCGAAGCCGCGGGCGGAAGCTAGTAGTTCATAATGTTCAGATTCAGGAGGTCGCTCGACAGAAACGTAGAACAGTGTATGTTTTACGATTCAATCGGTCTCTTCGGCGCTTCTTAAGAGTACTAAAAAGGCAGCAGCGTTTCTACATAGTTAATAGTTTATTGTCATTGTTGAACAAATCTTGATACTACATTATACAATCTGGAATGACATTATAGGCTGATTGATTTTCTTTGAGATCCTTCATACTTGCTACTTTTTCACATAACAGAAAAGAGTATTTTATTGGGTAAGTATCAAAATAAAATGTAATTATATCGACAGCATAGCATTAGTGGCTAAACAATAGAAGGTTTAGATTTACAACTGTAAATTTATTTATTAAGTGCCAAATTAAAAGTACGTAGAACCGAAGTTTTTAAGCAATTGGCGTACCATAGTCTCTGCCTATCCCAATGGGAGACGGGCGTGACAATATGTATGTAAATTTATTTATTATTCACAGAAGTCCCATTCTTCCGATACTATAATCCTAATGTTTTTCAGCTGAATTAAAAAGGGTAGCAACAATGCCACTCGCAAAATAAAAGCTATGTATCAATGATAATAACATTAACCATGGCGGAACTCTACATGACAACAGTAGCCCTACGACCTAATATACGAAAAACGATCCGGTAGTAAAGGGTCCACAGTATTTGAGAGCAATTGCTACCAATTGAATAAAACGCTTCCGACGATACAACTTTCCTCTTCATGGAACTGTTCACAGACAGACCACAATTGCATAAGTCTGCAGCATTGCAATTTGCCTGGTAACGAACCGGACTAAATCCTTACTAATATTAAAAATGTGAAAGTTTGTGAGAATGGATGGATGGATGTTTGTTACTCTTTCACGTAAAAACTACTGAACGGATCTGGATGAAATTTGGCACAGGGATAGATTATGGTCTGGAATAACACATAGGCTATTTGCAGCGATAACAGACATCCACGCGGGCGGAGCCGCGGGCAACAGCTATTCAAAAATAAAAAACGGCAAAACAATGATTACACAATATTTACTTGGCCTTCATTGACTTGATATTTCAGCCAGAATCATCAGCTGATAGAAACTTCTTCTGGTAGCTTAGTTACTGGCTGATTAGAGTAAGGCTTTCTTAACCAAGAGCGATTGAATTCCCATCGGTATCAACAGGAAAATGACATAAGAAACATTCGATGAAGTCATAAGAAATGAATGTGAAGTACAAAGTACTTTCACTTTTGTGGCACACCTGTCGTGATAACCACGTTTTCCTGTTCCACTTCCAACAATATTAACCGGCACGATGCAGGTTAATGTTGTGAGAAATTTCGGGTGAAGGGCAAGCTCTTTTATTATTTAGCACTAATTACCTATATTCAATATAGTGCTTAGTAAGCTCGCAACATAAATGAATAGCCAGAAACTAGTTAAAGGCAGCAGTCAGGGACTCTAACCACTAGACCAATAACCTAGTGGATTTCGTAAGAAAATATGGAAATTGGGATCCCGTTTTGTTATAAAATATAGCCTATTTTAACCGCTGATAATTTATCTTTCTAACGGTGTAAGTGAATTTTAAAAATCAGTCCAGTAGTTTTTGATTTAAATCGTAACAAACAGACAAAAAATTAAATCTTTCCTCTTTACAATATTAGTTTCGAAATTCAATTCAAGTATATAGAAAATAAGTGCATTTAAATTCAAAACCTTTCATAAGTCAGGATTAATACTAAATAGGCAATATTTACCAGTCGACTTTGGGGGGAAACAATGGCGGTGCAGTGGTGGTGGGAACTAAAATTCATAACCCATCTAAATCCAATGATCCTAATTTACTTCAGATCACGGGCGAACTTTAAATGAACTAGTAGTAGCCTGTATTCAAGACCATACGACAATACAAAACTATCGTACACCATGTGCTAGCGCTAGGTTGTCGACAAGGTCGCGATAAATGCATGTGACACAAATATAGATGCAATACATGGTAATGTCTTATAAACAACATTGAGCGGGCTGTGCGTCTTAAATTCAATAGGTGTTTATATTTGATGAGGTTATTGGATCTATTTATTTATGTATCTCATTGCAATACATTGCATAATACGGGGGAAGTAGGTTTATATGCGAGTATTATATTTGACGCGTGGAAATCTTCATCGTATTCTTTTTATACTACTTCGATGGCATACAAGTATACGGCCCGCTGGATGATAAGCAGTTACCGTAGCCTATGGACGCTTGCAATACCAGAGGTTTTCACTTGCGTGTTGCCGACCCATTTTTTACATCAGGGTTTTTTGATGGAGTATCCTTGGGATATGAAAATGTTTGTTTTAAAACGCGTCCCTAAATGAGCGCGGCATTCCTCGCGAGGTAGCCTCGCGAAACCCGCATTTACAGGCGTCATAGCCGGCGAAAGTTTAAAAGCTTATAAGTTTTTCTGTAAGCGCTAACCAGGATACAGACATGTAAAATTGAGAACACCTGAGGTAACAATTTACAAGGAATTGGCACCTCTCCTTAGTGACAACATGACTAGCCTACACGGTGATTCAGAGATGATGACGTCACACAACAAACGGTATCAGCATCGATCGGGTTATTTGCTAACAGCCTAGTCGCCGTTACAGCGAATTTTTCAACAGACATGCTGTTTGTCAGTAGAATGTGCTAGAAATATTTAAAATTGGAACACGGATCACGCGTCTTCAAAAGACCAACTAATTATATTGAGGAGCTTGTCGGATATATGAACAAAATATGTATATGAATGAATAAAGCTAAATACTGCATGCTAATTAGGAAAGTTTAAAGGATAAGTGTAGGACCTCAAGCTAGGTGGAGCTACGTTCTTTGTAAAGTGCGAGAAGCCCAGGTTATTGCTTAATGGCATACACTCCGATAGGCTAATGACGATCTATCTAACATATCAATTTATTTAGCATTTCGCATACCACCCCGCTCGGGGAAGCGGGACGGATATGTCTACCATCTCTAGGCTCTCCGGCGTAGAGATGGTAGGCGGCTAGCATAGCGACTAAAATCCCGCCTGTGCACCAACACCGGCCTTCGCGGGTGCACCGACGGTACCTGATATGACATCAATAGTCTACCCAGTGGCTTTAAACAACGGTCTAAACGAACAAACACATAGGTACCTACATAAAAAACATCAACCTTCTTATAAGTTAAGCAGGACAATAGGTAAAAAATACCTTTGGAATCCTGTTTGTCCTCACAATGATTACAGATAACATCAACACACAGATAATAACAAACAAATACGGTTGAACGACCTACAATGACAAAACGTAGTATATTGAAATTAATTTATTTACATTATTATGTTAATCATTAAAATAGTTTAATCAGTTATTTACTGCTCAGTGGGTCATAGTGTCAAGTTTATATAACCAATTTAGTACTATGTCGTTTATACTAGGATATTGTATTGGAAAGACAGATCAACATTTACCAAGCACAGATGGCGCCACTAAACACAAGAAAATGATTAATGGCCAATTGTCTGGTTTGTTTATACACATATTTAGATACTGGCTGTTGTCCGAGGCTCCACTCGCAAAAACAAATCTACCACAAAGCAACCGTACATTTTGCCCTTAGCCTGTTACAGACTATAATCTATCTATGCGCCAAATTTTATCAATATCCGTACAGCCGTTCTGGCGCGTTGAATAACAAACATTCATCCATCTATTTAAACTTCCGCGTTTATAATTTTATATTGGTAGGATAATCAAATAATGTTTAATGTTTTTAAACAGTAGAATAATAAATCGGCTTATTGCATTAATATACATAAGTATATTATCTCACTCTGTCTATTTCTCAAGGATAGGCATTAGACTATTCTCATGCCTATCCTTGAGGAATGGACAGAGTCAGATTTCCACATTAAGGACCTCTACCTTACACAAGACCACAGTCACATGTCTCTAGTGTCCATTTAGGGTTAAGTATTGAATTAAACATTTAACCCATTACAAAACCCTGGTGACCGGCAACAAACTAGTGAAAGTATACATAATATGTACATAATGCGTTCATATGCTTGTTTAACACCTAAGTAGTATAAAAAGTAGTATGGTTAAGATATTGAAGTTCTCTTTCAGCAACTAAATATCTGGGCAAATTATGGTTCCGTTCCATCCTACTAATATTATTAATGTGAAAGTATGGATAAATGGATGGATGTTTGTTACTCTTTCACGTAAAAACTACTGAACGGATCTGGATGATAATTTGGCACAGAGATAGATTATGGTCTGGAATAACACATAGGCTTCATTAGGCTTTTTACAGCGATAACCGACAACCACGCGGGCGGAGCCGCGGGCAACAGCTAGTTAAGAATAAAAAATTGTATATTGTTTGTGTGAAAAGGATGCAAATGCATCTTATAAGGGACTATAAATATTTCATGAACATTTCACAATAAAGGCAGGTTTATAAGAGACATGACATTGAGCTATTATAAACCTGCATTATGTTTAATTTTAGCTCAGTTCCAATAGCAACATACAAATAAGCCGAGTATTTTAATTATACTCTAGATCGATTAAGGTTTAATTAAAATTTTCCTTCCTTAGTTGTGTAATTAGATGAAGTAAAATAAACATGTGATCAATATAATAATGTATTTAAATTTTTTTACTACATGGCTGAGTGGTTTCCAGCTGTTTCTGCCACTAACCTCTGTGCATGGGTTCAATACCCATGCAAGACAAAATTCAAATTCAAAATCATTTATTCATATAGATCACACCAGGACACTTATGCTGGTCAATGAAAAATGCCAAATGAGACGTCAGCTAATTTGCCTACAGAGTTTCGCTGACTGAACAGAAAGGGGGTAGAGCCCAAACAAAAATTTTATGATTCACCAATAATTGGTGAAATCTTGGTGCACTTTGTGACTAATGTTTTTAAAACTGCCTTAGTCATAGGCTAACCCTTAACACCATTGACCTTCCGAACATATTTCCCATACAAAAAATTACATTTATTAACCAAATACATAAGTGTGGTGTTGCCAATGGTGCCAGCTAATATTGTTATATATTTTAATGTTAACAGCATTATTATATGGTTCTTCTAAAGGCATATATAACACTACAAAAAAGGAGCAGACAGTGCAGTTTCTTGAGAGAAAAAGCTTAGACTACTAGAATGATTATGCCAATATTTGATGGATATGATGCAAGCAACACTGCAGGCAGATTAAAGGCTACATAAATATTATAAATGCAAATTTGGATGGATTTATGGATGTTTGTAAACTTATCATGTCAAAATGGGTGAATGGATCTGTTTGAAATTTGGCAGAGATAGATTATATGTGTTGTCCATGTGGTGACGCATTAAGGAATACAAATGTCACCACCCCGTTCTATTCTGAGGGTGTCGTAAGAGTCGACTAACGGAGTAAGGCAGACAATATCCACTGCAAGAGAGGGAAAACTCGAAACAAAACCCTATACCAGCTTGGTGTAGTAGGCTAATATCGGTATAGTAGGATAATACGCGAGGACGAAGCCGCAGGTAGAGACTAGTTATTAATATTGCAACTTCAGTCTTTACTACCAAATATCTAATATTATTATTTAACATAGCTAAATTATATATAATTGAAGTCAATAATATTCAAATATGTTTATAAATAGCTATGTCCTTGTGAATGTTACCTAAAAACTAATAAACTATTAATGATTTAACTGTTAGTCATTATCATCACAGCCAAAGGACATTCATAGGCATACTATTGGTTTAGCAACATGCAAAGTGATACCTCTGGTGTTGCAACCATGAGACTATGGAAACTGTTTAACATCAAGCGGGCCATATGCTTGTTTGCTACCTGAGTAGTATAACGTCACCTAAAATAAATTGCTTGTATCTCAATATGGTCAATAAGGTGGCCATCTTCACAACTGAGTAAAAATAATTTTTGTATCAAATATGTAATTGCTGTGCAATTAATAGTTTTCTATATCTTTCTTTTTTATACTATGAGGGTGGCAAACAAGCATACAGTCCACCTAATGTTAAGCAGTTACCATAGCCTTTGGACGAGAGCAATACTAGAGGTATCACTTGTGTGTAGCTGACTCATTTTATAAAATAAAAATGGGTTTCCTCAAGTATCTGGTCCTGAGCTGACCTTAGCATTTGTGGATGAGTTTTGCCTCCTTATATAGCATAGAATAATAATTAATTGTAACATACCACATAGAACATCAATAAAGTACGGATTGGTTGTAATTTTTGATGATAAAAAGTCTAATAAGAACAGTCAGTAAACACATTTTAAAAACACTATGTTTAAATTTGTTTAGCTAAATAAAATGGTCTGTTTTAAATTAATGGCATGTTAACTTTTGAGTGTATAAAAAGTATGTATGTAATGTAGTATTAAAGAACATTGTTCGCACACACTAGTGTAAAAATTGGCATAGTTAAAGTTTATATCGAGAAAGCAATTATGGTTGAATTTCAACCACCAGCTGAATCTAGTACTTAAAGTAAGTAAGTATTTCTGAAAAACACAATTGTTATTAACATTCACTAACATGGATCTATCTAGAACATGGATTGGAAGCATACTTTTCTATGAATGTTGTTTTAGCAAATTTTATAAAAGTACTTATGATACGATGACTTGCAAAAATGCAATCAATTTTATAGATTGCATCATGTTAAACATACAAACATTTGAATGTATCTTATCTGTTAATTACATCCTACTCAAAATAACTGCTAGCGTCAAATATGATATCTGATATCAAACTATTCATTAAGGTTCAATGTTGATTGTGAAATTCTGTTTTTGTTTACTACTTATGATAAGACAAGCATATGCTTTGAAAAACATTGTCAATAAAATTAACAATAATTTATAATTAATTTATAGGTATTGCAGTAATTAATTTAATTCAAGGAATATAAATGAATAAATGCAGTGCTTTATGTATGCAATATTGTAACAAGTGACAATCAATTGGTAAACAACAGAAAGATACATTGTGTGACTTATTATGGTCAGACCTTAGTGGCTAATAATATACACTACATTTATTAATTTCAAGTCCAGGAACATGATTAACATAAACCACATGTGTCAACAAACATTATAAGAACTATATTTTTTTAAACAAAAATACAACAGGTGGGTTGAACATAAACAATATGATTTGTTTACAAACAATATCTAGTATGTTAGCTAAGTGAAAGGTGCCGACAGCGCGGGGGGTGCGCTGCCCGCGCGGCTATCGTGTGGTACTCACCTCTTGGGCAGCAGCATGGCGGCGGAGCCCTTCCTCTGGAACACGCCATCTACCAGCACGCCGTTCTTACTGTTGCACGTCAAATAGAACTCCGGGTGGTCATAAAACAGTTCCAAATGTCTGCGAGATATAAAACTCGAATGTCCCATGTTAACGTCCACTTGACCACGACTGGAGTTCCGGCCGATGATGACGCGCTTCTGCCGGATAAGGTACTCGAAGTCGCGGCCGTCGAGCCTCGCGATCGCGATGGGAGCCGGCTCCTGGGCCCACTGCACTTTAGAGGGCGACGGAGGCGCTGATTTCAGCGAGAGCAGCGCCCACGCGTCGCTCTCTGAGCTCGGCGTAAACTGAGTCTGGGCCATGGCAGGCGCGCGCGGACCGATATCACCAACGCTGTTCACACGCGGGGCGCGAACGCCTTGCACGAGGGCACATCACAATACCGCCGCGAGAACCACCGCCGTCGCGTCGCGACCCGGATATCCGGAACCTGCCGAACCCGTGCCTTTACAATTTGAGGTTACTGACGGGACGCACATGCGCAAAGTTTCTACTTGTGCGGTAAACAAGAATTATATAAACCACCACACCACCACGTGATAATAATGTATACATATACCTAGTCCGGAAGAGCGGATCGATACTATAAAGTACGGATATGTCTTATATGAACGAAATATTAACCTTTTAGTTGTTGCACAACTGAATTTTCGCAATTGGACCGAAATTAGACACTAAAGTAAACACGAGGCGAGAACAAAAATAACCAAAAACGTCAGTTCGGCATACGCAGTTTACAAGTTCGGCGCGCCATCTATGCAACCTAACAACAAATTGTAAATATATTGTTCCTTTTCACGCATTGCTATTATATGATACGATAACACAAATATTATTTTTTAACTCTTAAACTGAGCTTATTTGATCATACCTTTATTAATTATATTTATGGTATATATTATGAGCGTAAAATGTACATTTCCCATTTTTTTTGAAATATTAAAATTTTTGTTTAGTCTTACGCGTTCCACAACAATACAAAAGAGTGAAACGAAATTATATCAATAGTGTTAGGCAACTTTCAACGGAGAAGAATAATACAAATATCGATTATAAACATTAAATTAATGTATATGACCAAGAATCGTTTTAATTGACATGAAATAATGTATTGATTTTTTCATAATTTATCCTATTTTTATAGGTTTTGTTATGCACGTGATATAAATGCCAATGTTTTATATATTATAAAATAAAGAAATAACGAAACAGTATAATAAAACGTGTTAAAAAGTCAACATATAATTAAAATTAATAAATTAATTTTAGCACGAAGAACGAGCAACATATTCGTATGAAAAGTTTTGGTTTTGGACAACACAACACTAAAGAAAACTACGCTGACGTCATTCACTTTATTCTCTATGGTCATTGTTGACAACTTGACATTTTGTTTTGAGTAATTTACGGTTTTGAGTATACAAAATTATTGTGATTGCGTTTGTAAAAAAACTTTGTAATGATTACTATATTATATAATAATTGGTAATAGATAAGGTGCCAGTATACAGTTTTACTTGATTGCAGCCTTAGTTGCATAAATACAAGTGAGTATATATAGGACTTCGACCGCGAAATTTAAAATAAATTGTTGACCAAATTTATTTTTGTGCCACTTATTTTCTATGGTAACTGAAAAGAAAAGAATATATTTTTAATCCTAATGATATGACAGTTACAGTGTATAAACTTATGGTGTTGTAAAAACTGTAATATTCATTAAAATATTTCTAACTCTTTTTCCATTCTCCATTCTCAATTTCTCACATCGATATGGCGTACCTGTTTATATACGCAGTTTTAGGATTCCCAAATATCTTTTAGGCATATTTATAATGTACCTGCATTCTACATTTGAGCTAAATGATAGATATATAATCATTGGAACATAGCCAAAACTAAAATAATCATCAAGTAATATTGAAAATATCCAATTAATGAATGAATTGATGATCATCTAGCATATAGTGTAGTGGTAGAGCATCCACCTGTAGCGGCCCTAATTCCGTTTATTCAAAGATAGGTTACTTTCAAATTAACACAGTTATTTATAATTAAAATATAATATTAGTCTGATATAGTCCAATTTACTGACTTTGTCTAATTTGGCTTAACCTCCACATAACAGATGAAGAGTAGTAAGAGAAAACCAGCAGGGTCACAATGTCTTACTTGGTGTACAATAAAGAGATATTTATCTGCCTAATGTCTTGCTTAAAATAATTGCATACTTTATAAAGATTCATAATTATCAATGCAACAGTAATGCCTAATTAGGGCTCAGATGACCCTGTGTAAGTGTGAGTCGAGATAATCATCATCATCCTGGTAATGTCCACTGCTGAACGTAGGCTTCACTCATGTCTCCACAATGGCCGATCTTGAGCTGCCTGCATCCAGTGCCATTTTCCAAGCCCTTACGGGTTGTGAACCAAGATATAGATATTATTATAGTTTAACCTATTGACCACTTTTCGCATTTTCCAAGCCCTTTAACCAGCCATGTCATGTTTCTGCGACAAAGAAATATGACATGGAGAATGCTTTTTTTTGCTATACAACAAATACACCTACCCATTTTTGTAGGTATTATTTTATCGATTTGCCATTCGCTAGAGGCAAGGCAATTGATATTTAGCCAAGCACTTAAGGTTAATCTACGCCATGGATGGAGGTATATAGAATTCTAGGGGAGAACCTGTGAGTTAAAAAAAAACAAAGTATTTGATACAAAACTTTTATTTGGCAGACATGATTAATTCTATAACAACAACTAAACATGAGCATAAAAAAAATACAACTATGTTGCCTGATAAAGTGATTCCAATAGCTTTATAGAAAGTAATTGATCCATGAAATCCACAAGTCGTAGGCAACTGCAAGTCACCAAACTAAATACAAACATATAATGTGGTGATCATTTACTGAAAGGCCAATAAATTTATTTGATATATTCAGGCCAACAGAAGACAAATTTGTTCTAAAATCCACCTACTACGATCCACTACTAATCATCCAGTTGAGTCAAGCTAGCCACTCCTCTATTAATCCAGTGCTTTTGAATGATATCACTGGGCAGTGTGATATACATGACAAAGTTGGATGAATGCCCAGTAGTGGCCAATACTCCCTTTCTTTCACTAGTCTTGTAAATAGGGCAGAAGTAGCAAGGTGGTGGGTTGAAATCAGCAATAAGAGCCGGTTGGAACCAGATGATGGGGATAGTATCAAATAGAATCTTCGGGAAGGACTCGTCCATTTGCATAGTTTCACGGTTCCATCGTGCACCTTCCAAGAATAGACCCTGCAAAACATATCTAGTATTAATTTATTACTCAATTGTATATCTGTTAAGTTCCCCATGATACAGAGCTTGTGCAACCAGAGGTTTTTTATTTTTAAAAAAGAATATAGTGACATAAAATATTGGAAGCTTCCAATACTCAATGCATTGGCAATGGCTTTGCAATGCATCCACTAAAGCCTTCTCTCTAAACCTCCATTTATTACAACAACAAAAAAAAAATGCAATGTAGGTAAGACGTTTTAGGAATACAAATGCCATCATCCTGTTCCATCCCAATCTTTTTCGTATGCATCTAGATCGTCTCGCCAGCATATTCTGGGCTTGCTTCTCAACGTTGGGTCCTAACGAACATTAGCTAGTTCGAGCCGTAACATTAGGAGCGGTCTTCTTTTGGTTAGATAACCTTGTCCATTACACCATAAAAGGTATACAAGAAAAAAAATCTACCCAATGGTCTAAATATTTATTGGCCAAGAACATAAATCTAAAATATTAAAAACTTGGTGCAAGTTCAAATTAAATTGTGCGTTTCTTGAAGCTGTGTCACACGTGCCTTTACATTTTTTTGTGCTTACAATCATGAGCAAAATACTGCACAATCTCGTTCCATGCTATGGACTAACACACGCCTTACGAACTCACCCACACAAACACGCTGTATTCTTGGTCCTGTTTATCCATCAATGGTTGCTGCTTGCAAATATAATTTGGACCCAATTACGTACAAGTATTTAAATACCCCTTAAATTAACATATCGTAGTAAACCCGGATGCAAAGCCGGGTGTCTAATAACATTTTGGATGTTAATCCAATCAATGAGCATCAGATTACATATAGTAGATAAATATTTCAAGGCGAGGCTGTCAGTTGACTTAACAAAAGTCTCGGAGAACCCAGACGCTAGCTGCCAATGTCCCAACAGGATATGCTCAATTACGTAGAACACGGAGGGAGAGCACATGTACCTACCTAATTCTACTGTGGCGCTAATACTTATATTTAACAACAGCGCATTGAGCTATGTGGCCACTTACAACAATCAATATCAATGCGCCAGTACCTGGACCCTGAACTATTAACTATTATTATTAGTAGCTTTAATTAAAACTTCTAAAATAAATATCGACTCACCCTACAATACACTCCAAAATATGGATTTTCGTCACATTCGGATTCTATGCTGGTGATGACGAACTCGAATTGGACCTGGTCTATAGGGATCTTGTTGTGTCGAGAGTAGTTTTGCAGTACGCCCGTCAGGAAAGATTGTGTGAAGTAGAAACCGGAAATCCAGAATACCACTGGAGGACCCTCGTCTATCCAGTCTTGAAGGAACTTTAGTCTGGTGGAGAAAAGTTTATAGGTACATTATTTATCAGGACTGTGTTATTGTGTCGTTATATAACTTGCGCCGATATTAAAGTAACCACTAAAGTAGCACCAATTTCTTTGCAACCTATAGGTATTGTAATATTCCACGAAATAGCGGCTTTCCGATGTACCAATGGTTCATTGATGTTACTTATAATCGTATAATTCAGAGCGTAATTACTACATTTAAAATTAAATTACTTATAAATATGCATTTTTTTCTTTCAGATAATCATGACGGATTCTGTTTTGAACAAGGAAACCTGGAGGGAAGAAGCCCAAGCAGCTATCGGCGACATTGAAAGGCACGTTAAGCATGCCAGCGTATCAAATTCACTGCCCAACTCCAACCAACGTATTTATTTGAACCTAACTACATTGGAGAACGCCTCATACTGCATCGAAATGTCCGCAGCTGGGTTCAAAATTGTCGGCAGAGAACATGACCATATTAGTGTTGCAAATATAGATGACATGATCTATGAAACACCATATGCTTTATTGAACACTATTAGTCAGAAATACAGGGAGTCTTTTGGTGGCGAGCTTATGAGTAAGCTCCTGGAACTCGCAAAAAAAGCTGAAGGTTGAATATTTGTGAATGTAGTGTCCCATGTCGGATGTAGACTTACCCCCAAGCCCAATGTCAAAGATGTTTGCTTGAGTTTGAAAGTGCAATTTAGTTTAAAAAAAAAGTAAAAACATTTTACATTGATTTTATCATTTGCATAATTATTATAGCTGGTATATTTTTAGTAGTAGCGCCAAACAATTATACGACACCTGATCATGTAGGTGCATGTGAAGTCATGAACAGTGCTGCGCATTTTACACGTTACATATTGTACTGGCATTGTAATTGGCCGGTAACAAGCCAGCAATATTATTTTTTTAGTTATAAGGAAACCTCGATATTGAAGCAATTAAGCAGGGCGTTAGCTAGAGTCATTGTCGCTCATGGCGAAATGACAAAATTACACTACATACTATGGCCCGCTTGCTACTGTCATCAACAATCAGCGTCTGACGATTGCCCCTGTAACTCAACCCCATAGCCTCAGCGTGCTTGGAGTAACTTTACTAATCGGCTGGGGTATTCCGTAAGAGCGAAAACCGAGCGACCGCGAAAACAGCAAAAGCTGGCTGTCAGATTGAAAATCGGTATTCCGTAAGAGCGAAAACCGAGCCTTTTTGACGTTTAGCAATCGTGTGGGCCGTCACCGAGCAATCACAACTATCAGTTTGCGATCGCCGTTTCTTAGAGAATCAGCCGGTGGATCCATCCTGGCACCCCGGTTAACGTGGTCGTGAGTGACTCGGAAAGTAGGGGTTGGGTTAGAAAAACAGCAAGATAAACACCGTGAGCAGGCTGTTCAGTCTATTGGAATTTGGTAAATTGCTTCAGTAACGAGGTAGCATTACATTAATAAATTATACCCATTATTCCAATCCAGGGTTTCAAAATCGATTCCTTAAAAAAGTAGATGACGACGTAGTCGTAATTGCTATCGATTTATTATATTGTGTCAAATATCACCTGTCAGTATTCACGTGTGCTATATAAATGTTTATATAAGTTTATATGTGTAGAAATTTAGTGATACTAACGCGACTAGTGCGGGATACTATGACTAACGGAACTTGCACAAAATGTGGTGCCACACTTTCTTAGTACTAAGCCAGCTTTTAAACCATGCGACAATGGCTGTTATGATAGAATTTCCAAGCTAAACGTGACTCATGACGCCGTCGTTTCGGTTCTATGGCTTTCTTACCGTTTTTTGAGCATCTTCTTGATAATCTTGGATTTTAAAGGTTACTTAAAATCGAGCTAGCTAGCTAGATACATTCCGCACTAGTTCGCTGTACAAAACTGTATTTTAACCTGAACTCTTCAAAGTATCTACTATAGACTGCTAATGCAACTTGATGGAAATAATTGTGGGCCTATCAAATGACGTAATTTAACTTCATTTGAGATATTAAGGTATACCTATAAGATGACTAAATTATTTAATGTGTTTATTTAAAGTTACAAAAAATATCACTTCAATATTATTATATCGAAATGATTCAAATCAGTCGCCTTTTGTATGCAAAATGTCATTTGCACGAACTGTATAACTTGATGTTGACTAAAACTTGAACCATCAAGTTTTAGTCAAAGTGTAAATGGCGCAAAAAAAGATTTCCGTGAAATAAGTCCAGGTACCTGTTTAATTTATGTTTTACAGTTATAGTCGTATAGTATATACCTTTATACCCTTAAGTAGTAGGTACATTTCCTAAAAAAACGTGAAGAGTCAGTCAGTCGACGAGCTTTGTAATCCAAATAATGTTGATGTCATTTATAGATGAACATTTTGGTGACAAATTTATCGATATGTTATTGAAATAGATATAAGGTAATAAGGTTACTTGAAATTTATAGGCACCTCACTATTATTGTGTGCGTTTGCCTTTACTGTGTTGTGTCTGTAGAAAATATCTTAAGGTCACTCGACGTAGTTCCGCACACTCCTTTGCAATTGTTGGATAAATTGGCAGCTTCGCTAATCATTCCATTAGCGTGTTTCAGTCCACTGCTGGACGTAGGTATTTTTCAATTTTCACCACAATACTCAGCCTGTTGTTCAGAATGTTGTCACAGTCCATCTGACTGTGCAGCATTTCACACTTTACATTTACCGAATCCCAGTATCTTTCTTAAGGACTAGTTTGCTCTAGTGACCATCCCTTCCTTAAGGCTAAATAAATTAATGGAGCCGGGCTTAACGAATACGAATGTGCTCGTAAGATCATAGCATTATTAGGCCGCCATATTGACTAATTTCTGGTTAAAAATAACAAATAAATTACAAAAAGAGGTGCATGAGGCGTAAATGAAGAATCTCTTAGAACATGTCATTGCAATATATATTTCTGAACACAGGCTTTTATCCTCTATCAACAAAACTAAGGAGAAAAAGATTTTTGAATATGTTTAAAATTCCCAGCTCCCTTTGACTTGGCAGATTTCGTAATTCACGAAATCCGGCAATTATACATTATTTTAATATATTTGATATTTGTGTCGATTTCGGTATAGGTACAGTGCAATAAAGTAATTCTCCTTCCCCATCACTCTTAAGTTACCAGGTGTGAGGGATGTTATTTCACAATACCACAATTATAAAAAAAAGTATATCAGCCTCCATCCCGATAAATCTTAGGCCTATTTAAATTTTACGTTTAAGAAAATGCATGGCTCTGAATTCTTTAATAATAATATAATGATAATTCAGGGTGGTTATATTGTGTTAAGTTGTTGTTCCTTACATAAATTATGAATGTAAAGCATCGTTAGTAAGTAGGTATAGTCCAGGCGGCCTATCGCTTCAGTGTTCTATACCTTGCACAAACAAATAAGCCTTAAAACCGCCATTTTTTAACAGTCTTATTAAAGTTTTTATTGTCGACAAAAAAACTCCCGCTGCTCCTGTTTCAAACTTATGCATTAAATAAGACGTATAATGATCTTATACAAAGCCTTCTTTAGTATATTTTGGGCTTATTTGTGAGTGGAATTCACACAGCATTTTATTGTTAGTACAATTGTCGACAGACTGAGTACAGACTTGTATACCTCTCCGTTTGGAAACATGTGATTATAACCACCAAATGTTTACCAACTTGACAATTTTTTAAATACGTTTACAAAGTCATTTAAACCTACACGAAGCTTCAATTAAACTATTCAGAACAAATTATCGTAGGTAAATTAAAATAAGACCCATTATGCCACATTTCATTATCATTAAGTCACTTAATTAACTGATTCAACTGCGGAATATCTAAAAAAAATGTGATACCTACTCATAAAGCGACAAAATATTGTTTATTGAGTAATTAAGTGGGATATTATTTATTTATATATATTTTTATGAACAAGACCAAAATAGCGAGCTTAAAATTTACCTACTTACTTCTTCGTACAATGCGGGTAGTTTACACAATCAGCTTTCAAACGTCAACCAATAATATCACAATGTCAATTCAAGCAAGACTGCAGTGTATAACATCACATGTTTCCGGACGGACGTTTCTTTTGACGTAATATACACGACATAGAAGTAGTGAACATGTTTGTGATAGTAATATAAATTGATAATATTATTTGTTTTTTTTTTTCACCTTGCCTTTCTAAAGAATTTGCCGCATACGACGATATATTGTTAAAGCTTTCATCCCCTGCTATCATAAAGTATAACATAAAAAATCATTTGTGTCGGCATCTCAGTCGGCAGTCTCTTATGATCCAAACGACAACGTTTACTGCTTACTATCAAGTGTGCCGTATGCTTGTTTGCCTCCTAGTATTATTTTATAGGTTGTGACCTATAAAAAATACCTGGTGGTACCTATATATCGATGGTCTAGAAGACAAATATGCGATAATTTAATATTTTAATGCCAAATGTATTAAATAAGCATGCTCATACATTTGGCATTAAAATATTAAATTATCAAAATTTTGTAATTAGCACATTTGTCTTCTAGGACATCGATATGTAGATCGATAAAAATGCTGGACAATAACCTAATCTGCCTACTGCTAAATTCACAAAGGTAGATTCTAAGACAAAAAAAAATTAAACAATTTTTTTATCAATCGCCAAGTTAAGCTTGCCTTTTCAGGTGACGTGTACTGTCTAGCTAGCTCTAGGCTCACTCTCCTCGAAATCGACATAATCAATATTACACAGCCCAAAGACAAACAACCTATTATTTATTCAAAATACAATTTCGTTCAGTCCAGGCTATTGCAACAGTGATATTTACGAGTCTAAAATAGCCGGCGTGTCTATGACATTTATGTATCTGAAAATTTAATGAGACGCGGCTCGACTGTGCTCGTAGTAGGTAGTAGTACCCACGTGCTTAATTGTTGTGGGTTAGTTGCCATTGCAAACTGGTGTCTAGCAGTATTTTAATGTGGTAACTCCGTATTCTTGCTATTTCCACAGACAGCGTAGAAACTTGTGCTTGTTTTAGACGTGAGTTTGGTAGGTAGACATATTGATTCTCGGTATTAATTATTTCAATAGGTAATTAGTCCAATTTAGATTAATCTTATAAGACTGAAATTTACTTCTGTCCTCCCAATCGATATTATTATTTATTTATTACTAGTTATTGCCCGCGGCTCCGCTCGCGTAGATGTCGGTTACCGCGATAAAAAGCCTATATGGTATTCCAAACTATGATCTATCTCTGTGCCAAATTTCATCCAGATCCGGTCAGTAGTTTTTGCGTGAAGAGTAACAAACACCCATATATCTATTTTTACAAACTTTCGCGTTTATATTAGTAAGGATTATTTTCAGCCTTTACTGTCCCACTGCAAGGCAAAGGCCTTCTTTATCCCACTCAACCCGATCTTGTGCTACTTATTGCAAACGATTTAGCATGCAGAACAAAATCGTTGCATACCTAGTTGGTCATTTAATTTTATTAATGTCGCAGGTAAATACTTACCAAAGCGGTATTAAATTGCTGCAATAGTAGATTGAAGTTCCATCACAGAGTAAATTGTGTACTATTCTAACATATATGTACTGTAAGCAGCCGGAGGAATTCCGGGAGAAAAGGGATTCCGGGAGAATTCAAAAAATAATATTTCATAGTTGGCAACACAGTTGATATTGCCAGCATCCATAGGCTACACGTGTCTACTTTACCAGACGTACGTGGTAGGTAAGCTGGCTTACCTACCACGTAAGTCCTGATCTTACCTTGAAAGCAAGTCAGCCACGTATGAACCCAGCGGCTTCATAGACGGGTACGACTTGGACATCCATGCGCCCGGCACAATACCCTTGATGAAAGCGTTGTTGCACCCCTCTAGCTCAGGGCTCATGATGGCCAAGCCCTGGGCAGCCATATGCACACCGTGGAGTGTTCGCTTGACGACAGCTATGAGACGGTTGTAGCGAATCAGTTCCTAGAGGATCAAAACAACTTGTCATCATAAACAGAAAATACGTAGCGTTGGAATCCAGACATCTCCCTTTTACGTTTAGGCTTATAGCTTTCCTATGATGTCAAATTTAATACCTAGCTTTAAGGTTGTCATTGTTTGAAATTCAAGTCAAGATAGAAAATAAATTGTTATAAAGATGTCTTGTAGAGGGAGAGAGCTTGCAACGTATTTATTTTTGTCATTTCATAAATCATGAAAATTCACAAACTAATAAATACCTGCAGAATAAAAAATACTTTACCAACCCGTCTGGCCAGCGTGGTATAGTAGGCTAATATCCCCAGTAGTGGGACGTTTATGGGTTGAGATGATGATGAAAAAAAAAAATTTTTTGGCAACCCTCGGCCGCTGGGGTTCTAAACGATACCGAATAACAAAGAGGGTATCAAATAAAACTAGTTTAGTTCATGACTTAAAGAATGACAAAAGTAAATACTTTGCTGGCTCTTGCTCCATTAGTATGACCTGAGATTAAATTTTAGGAATAACTATCTACCTACAGCAAAAGTCAGGCTTTAATATGTATAAGAAGACATAGGTAATAGGTAGCAGTCTAAAGATTCGGCATCTCTTGCTTCTTTCCCGGTGAGTCAACCATGTATGCGTATTACAACCGCCAACCGTGGGTTTTCTTTGTTCTTCCATCATAATTTCCTTAGTAGGTCACGAAATAGTATTCTTTTATGCAAGCTAAATTGGAATAATATAATAATAATAAGCTCTATGCATAGGGTTGTTCAAGAATGGTGTTATAAGGTTATTAAAGAGCAACGCGCGAGTGATACCCCTGGTGTTGCAAGCGTCTGTGGAGGCTGTCACACACCTCCCAACGAAAAGGGAGGATCCTCCGACCAGGCTAGGTAATCGTGGCTGGCGGGCCGCGGCCCTACGGTTAGTCGTTGGGCGTTGTATAGATACTGAGTGTCTGTGTAAACTTCGATAGTGCGATTCAGCATCTCGAACATTTGCTCTGCGGTTGCGTGTTTCTAGGGATAGTGACATCTTTGTTTTTTATGTTGAACTTCGTTGCTTACAAACTCGATGACGCTACACGTCTATAGGCTACGGTAACTGCTAAGACGGGCCGCATGCTTTTTTGCCTTCTTAGTAGTACAAAAAAACCACTACGTCACTTTCCTGGTAATATCAGATGGAGCACGGTCTCTTAGCAACCAAAAAACAACTATAAAATGTTTTAATAACATCGTACCTGTTTGAGTACAGTGTTCATACTATTGTAGTACATGACGGGATACTTGATTGACACTTCGTATACGTCATAGAGCCTGGGCAAGCGCGAGAGCATGTCTCGTGTCATGTCGACGATGCCCCCTCCTCCCTCGCCACCTCCTTCGCCGCCACCCTTAGCCACTATAGATGTCTGAGTCAGCAATGTACCAAATAGCAACTGTGGAACAAATAACACTGATGGATAAAAGTTACTATGTTTGACTGCGTTTGTGGCAGTTTGTGAAGGATATCAACTCGTGAATGATATTGCGCCTAGTGTTCTGGGCCCGATTCCATTACGCTACATCTATACTATCTATATTAATATTATAAAGCTGAAGAGTTTGTTTGTTTGTTTGGTTGAACGCGCTAATCTCAGAAAGTACTGGTTCGATTAGAACAAAATTTTTTTTTGTTGAATAGTGCATTTATCCAGGAAGGCTATAGGCTATATAACATTACGCTATGATCAAAAGGAGCGGAGCAGTAGTGAGATATGTTGCAAAATCGGGTAAAATACTCTATATTATTATCTATACTTCATTGTTGCATGCTGCGTAACTATATATACTATGATCACCTCTGTACTACCATGTTTGATGCAATAAATGCCGACGAAGTCGCGGGCGACCCCGAGTTTATATTATACTAACTGATGCTCGCAGTTCCGCCCACGTGGATTTCAGTTATCGTGATAAAAAGTATCCTATGTCCTTCTCCAGGAAGCCATCTCATAGCCAAATTTCATTAAGATCCGTTCAGCATTCCGTTATAAAGCTAACAAACAAACATACACACACCTAATAAAATATTAGTATGGATTTATGTTATCTACATAGAAACTAACGTACTTGTCCCGAGTCTGGGTGCACTTAATATAATTAGTACAATCGCAAGACTTATGTACCAATCTACGAATATGCTCTGCCGTGTTGATATATACAAAACAAAAACATCTTCCGAGTGAGAAAGAGGGATAGAGCTATATAAAGTGTATAGCTCCATTCCTCTTACTCACTCGAACGACTGACGTTTTATCGCGTCATGGTATTAACTTAAAGGCGGTTATGATACTAACAGCAGCAGCTTCCTTGTTATCCTTAGTGATGTCAGCATTCTCGTGCAGGCCGAACACTTCGGGCTTGGCCACTGGAGGTAAGGCCTTAATGTGTTCCAACACTGAGTTGTAGTCCATGCTGGGAGGTATTATATAGTTGCCGCTCGGAGAGAAAGAGTATCTGCAGATCAAACGGTATTTGATATTAACAAAAAATTTGATAAAAAGTGGTTGTTCTGAGTCTGGGTGTACTTTGTGCCCGTTAATCATTGAGGTAAACATATAGAGATGCAATTCCATACAGTTTATGTCAAAATATTGAAGTCAGCTTTTCACTCGCATCGACAAGCTCGGTGTTGCACACTCTATAAAAAAAATCCCTTAATTTAATTAAATTTTTTGATCAGATGTAATTTAATTTTTGAAATAATTGTATTATTGAAATTGGAACATATTCAATTAGATTAATTACATTGAATGTTATAATTTTCAACCTACATATTATGGAGGTCAGCAAGAAAATTTTGTTAAAGTAGCTTTTTTGTTATTTTGTTTGTTTTTCATTTCACAATATAAATTTAATTATTTTCTTATTTAATATTTGATTTAACTAATTTAAAAAATTGGTAATTTTTTTTAAAATTATTTAAATCATTTTTTAACTAATTTTAAATTTAATAAAAATGAAACAAATCTATTTTAAATATATTTCATTTAAATTTAAATATATTTCATTCAATACAACAACCTCCCATAAACACAGGGAAACCGAACGTGGTTTTAACTGACAACCCTGATATGTGTTAGCCGCCAATATTTTTAATTAGTTTTTTTTATGATTTACAACAATAATTAATTGAAAACAAATTTATCACACATGTGAAAAGTAATTTCGTTTGCCTTGTTACACTTTTGCGAAACGTGCGTTTCGAAATCGCAAAATTTCACCATACATTTACTTATTTTCTTGTTTCGCGCCATTCGAACGCCATGCTTATGACAAAACAAAAGACAGTCGGACACATGCCCCGGGGCATGTGTTAGGTGGTAGTGTGTTTTCGCGGTTATTGCATATCTAGTGAAACATATAAATCTATGCCGTTAATTGTATTTTTATTCTCTTATTTCTTAAAACAACTCCCGTACTAGAGAACAAGCTCTGTGTCGCGGGGGACTTTACAAACATACAATTAACGAACATTAATTACACCCAGACTCAGAACAACACTTTGTGGGTCACACAAAGTTTTGTCCTGTGTGGGAATCGAACCTACAACCTCGTGCACAGCAGGCACATACTGCGGCCACTGGACCACCAAGGCAGTCAAATGTATGTTAGTAAAGTTCTATGCGACACAGTAACTGTTCCCTAGTGTAGTTGTCTTTTTAAAAGGAATAAAACTAATATGGCGCATATTGGTTAAGAGAGGTAGGGCACCATTCATGCGAGCAAGCTCGACTGGGGAAGTAATTGGTCTTCTTGGTCTTGGTCTTCAGAACACAGCCAAATAACTACTCATAACGGTGAAGAATGTGTTTATGTGTGTATGAGTTTCCAGAGCTCATTTAGGAAGCGATTTTAAACACACAATTTCCTATTTCAGGTATTCAAGAGAGGTAGGTCACCATACTAGCGAGCAAGCCTGACTGGGGAAGGACCTCCACCTTACAGAAGACCACAGCCAAATAACTACACACAGTGGTGTAGTTGTGTTCCTGTGTATGAGTACAGGTCTCCAGCGCTCATTTAGGTATACGTTTTGAAAGAAACGTATTCCTATCCCAGGGACATTCCCGTCTTAAATCTCTGCTGTAAAAAATGGGTTGGCAACATGCAAGTGATACCTCTGGTATTGCAAGCGTCCATAGGCTGCGGTAACTGCTTAACATCAGGCGGGCCGTATCACAAAACCATCAGGTGGGCCATACAATTAAAAAAAAAACCTACACTGTATCTTAGACATATTATTTCTAACATTATCAAGAATGACCACACTTACTCAGGGTTCATAGTCACTTCATCATTATAGAATATAGAGAGCAGCGACAGAATGAGTCTTCTGTCCTTATCGTCAGTCACTCTCCCTCCATAGTTGCACTCGCCGGCGAGGTAGTTCAGTGCGTCGAACGGCGTCTCTGTGTACTCAGTGAGGAACATCTGAAAAGATCAGGGGTAATTTTGCTTGCCAAGAAAACACTCAAAACTGTTGCCAGTAGTTATAGCAATAATAACATATTATTTTTAAATTTAACCTTACGCACATGATATAAAGTTGAATTTGTAGTGTAATTTGGTTACCCAACCGAAGCGATACTATTTGAAATAGATGTAACAATTCCTGTATTTTATGCGGACGGTTTTGAGATGCTGATTGTGTATCTAAAGCTTTTTGTATATTAATGCCCTGATTGAATCAAAACTGCAGAATGCAATGTATAATGTCCTCCTAACCGAATTTCGGTCACGACGGGTAATCTCAACGGAGACTTGCCATCTGCGCAGGAGATATTATAGTGCACAAGTGTGTGCGCAAACACAAGTGCACTCTTTATTCACTCACTCTCATAGTCCGATGGGACGGCAATCCGACACGACCGGAGAGGCGTAGGACCAACGGCTTTACGTGCTTTTCGAGGCACGGGGGTGTAAACACCGCCAATTTCCAAACTCCAATATCAATTTTCGGCCCGACCGGAATCGAACCCGGGACCTCGTGATCAGCAGTCGCACACATTGACCACTGAGCCACGAAGGCAGTCGCAATGTATAGTAGGTCATAGAAACATTAAAGGCCATATTCAAGTGGACGTAAGACATTCGTACAAACCTGTAACTGCATGATACAAATCCTAAGGTCACTCTCGTTAAACTCGTACTGAATGTTCCACCCCAGAGGTCCGAAGGCCCTGCGCTCCTGTACAATGGCGTGGAAGAAACATAGCGCGAACAGCAGCCGGCGCCAGTCTTCAGTACGAGGACATGATATGTAGAACTCAGGGTCGCAGATAGGATCCGAAATGTATGAACGGTATATGTTGTTCTTAAGACCTTTTGGAGCTTCGTTTGTCATTTTTACACCTGGAAATAAGCATTAGGTATATCGTATGCAGTACCAGAACTATTACATTCCAAGAGATTTTAACCAACTGCCAAAAAGGAGAAGGTTCTATCCATCCCAGCCATAAGACGTTCACTGCTGGACATAGGCCTCCTCCAAGGTTTTCCACATCATTCGGTCCTGAGCTGACCTTGTCCATCGGTTGCCCGCGACCTTTACCAGGTCGTCGGTCCACCTTGTTGGAGGCCTGCCCACGCTGCGTCTTCCAATTCGTGGTCGCACTCTAGAACCTGATAAGGTTCTATAATCGTCTGTATATATGTTTTTTTGCAATATCGTTTAGTTACTACTTAGTTATGTAGGTATAGATACTCTTTAGAATTCTATTTCAAATGTGATACATGTTTTTTTATACTATTTGGGTGGCAAATAAGCATACGGCCCGCCTGATGTTAAGCAGTTACCGTAGTCTATGGACGCTTGCAATACCAGAGGTATCACTTGCGTGTTGCCAACCCATTTTTTTACACCAGGACTTTAAGATGGGAGTATCCCTGGGATAGGGTTACGTTTTATTTCAAAACGCATCCCGAAATGTGCGCTTGTTGATGATATATAATGTTTGTCTTATTTAGGTAATGTCCTTTTGAATACTTTTTGTTGATACTGAACTTTACTGTACTTGTTGATATTAGAATTTAAAGTTCTAATATATAACCTATCACTCATATTAAAGTTCTAATATCAACGACTTTTTTATAAATGCAAGTGACTAAGTTATTCAGTATGCAGGCGCCAAATAAGAAAATAGTAAATATCTAACTCACCATTCTGCAACACAGTGACTGGGAACGCCCTACTAGGGTACGAGGTGAGCCAACACCTGAAGTTGTGGTGTGTAGTCTGTGGGATGATCACCTCGGCGCAGATACGCTCCAGCTCGCCCATCCACGAGTCCATCACGTGGCAGTTCTGCAGTACCACCCAGCCACCGGTCACGATGGCATGGCTGATCATATTCGCTGCTATAGGACCCTGGGACCACAGATTAAATATAGACCGATGATCAACATTTTAACAAAATCTGTACCCAGTTAACAGTACAATGCCAGGCCGGGGTTTAACCACAGCGCCGTCCCTGTGCACTGTAAAAATTATAATTATCATTAAATTTGGAGAAAAAAACTTATTTATTTTAACTTAAGGAACTTATGGACCAAAATATTAAAAATTGTGCGATGTGTGTGTGCGTGACACATTCGAAAGAAACTCACCTGCCCTTGTCCAAGCGAGATAGTCTCGAAGCTGACGACTTTCCTCTCCATGGAGAACTTGACAAGCCCCGACATGGGATCGGAACCCGGAGACAGGATGAAGATCAGCGGAGAGCAGCAATTACTGTCGTTGTACGACTTCTCAAGGTCGAAGGGAGGCGGTTCGATGTACTCCTGGCCCATTTGATTGACCACGTATTGTCGTACCAGAGGAATCAACTTGTCCGGTCGGATACATCTGGGTTTAACAAATATTAGGGAAATTAAGAAGCTGCGTTATTAATATTGAGATCTAGGACACAAAATACAGCCAGTTTCTGGACAATATCTTCATCGTATCGTATATCTATCCACATTAGTAAAGGGAAATTATAAAACGAGCGAATAAAAAAAAACCTTAGCGACTGATGATAAGATACTGTAAATTCTAGCCGTGCGACTAAATTACTAGGTGTGCGACTAGAAATTCATGCATTTGAATATAATTATATATTCATGCATTTGCTGCTAGAAACGAGATGCTATCAGACTAATAGGTTAGGTTAGGTTAGAACTGTGACCCCAACAACGCGCGAGCCGAGCGAGAAAAAGCGCTAATTTTGATAAATTGTGTTCGCCTTCCGTTTTTCGCTCACTTAGTATTTCTGTACGCCATATTTAGTAATTTTGACACCCATAAATTGAATTTATAGTCATTTGTTTAAATACTAGCCATTAGTAAATCTGTGCGGTATTATTGATATTATTAAAAAAAATAATCCCAGTCACAACATATTTAAGGTCACACAAGTACATAACTACGAAGTAATGCCGATTGAGCAGCTAATTCGCTTATTAGCTGAACAATTGGCATTTTATCAGCAACCAAGAGTGTGATTGATGTTACCCGATCGTATTGACCGACTAACTCGACCCACAACAAACCCGCCGGCTGATTCTCTAAGAAACAGCGATGGCAAACTGACAGTTGTGATCGCAAACTGACAGTTGTGATTGGTGTGGTGACGGCACAATCTATTGACTAAACGTCAAAAAGGCTCGGTTTTTGCTCTTACGGAATACCGATTTTCAATCTGACAGCCAGATTTTGCTCGGTTTTCGCGGAGGCTCGGTTTTTGCTCTTACGGAATACCCCTGCCGAATTACTATCATAAACAACTTTTTATCGCTACCTCAGTATAATCAGCTTGGCTATGCCTGTGGTATTGTCGAAAGGTGCTGGGAATTCACCCTCGTGAGGGGCCGACAGATCGTAGAGCTCCTTCCATTCATGTGTTTTCTTTTCGACGTTCTCTTTGAAACCTTTCAATCTGTAGAAATACAAAGTGATCACGCAAGTATACAAATAATCATCACGTAGCTAAGTGAAACTGGATTGCATTACAAATGGGAAAATTCTATGCTTACGAAATTAATATCGAACAACAATACTACGTTGTCTTATTTCTGTTGCTCTAATTTGAGGTATAAATGTCAATGTATTCTAGTATAGGTAAATTATCTTAGAGAGATTTTTGCATTTGTAGTTGTGTAAAAATATAAAAGTTCTCAATTATTTATTTCCTTATGTGCTGACCACATAAGGAAATAAATAATTGAGAACTTTTATATTTTTTATACTTTTTATAGTCAGTTACACCAACTGCATCAAATAACATTAAACAATGATAAGCTAGAGACTAAAATAGTTAACAGTCATTACATTATTAATCCTGTTAATAAACATAAACAAATACTACTACAGCTGCAAAAATCTCTCGAAACTAATTTTACCATACGATGCCAAAGTTTACCTCGGCCATATATCATCATCGGAACATTTTTATTTAACAATGTTAAAATAATAAAATATTGATCAAAAAATATTACACAAAATAAATACTTAAATAATAAAAATGTGACAGACCTTATTTGCTGACCGTATAGTGGAATTCAAATTTCAAATTTTGAATCCGTGTACATATACGAACACTACTACAAATACAAAAATCTCTCTAAGATAATTTACCTATAGTCAACAATAGGAACGGCTCTTACTCAGACAAATTGCTGGATCGCACGATCTCTGACCAAGCCTTATCAGTGAGCCAGGCGGGGGCGGGGTTTTCATAGGGATTGTCAAGTGCCACTCCTCCCGTCAGTAGGAATGTTACCATTTCGTCATCTAGGGCATCCTGAAGTAATCAACAATACTTAAGATTATTAACCAAGACAATAAAGTAGAATACTCTTTAGTTTTCATGGAGAGAATAATCTTCATCAACTTATCGTTGTCCATTCGGACATTGGCCCTCCAAGTGAAGAAGCCAGCGCTGCCACTTTGTATAATCTCCGTCTTTTTGCATACAGCTGCTCCCAGCCACACTGAAGATCTTCATATTATTTTAAAGATTTAAGGCCTACTACTACTGCTACTTACTTACTTACACAACTAGTAACGCTTGCACCAGTAGAACAGTTAGACTTACTTTAGCTCTTTCAATGCCAAGTGTGAGAACTAGAGAGAAGATCAGCTTATCCTTCTCAAATAGACTGCGGCAGACATTGTCATAGATGCTCTTGGTGAAGTACGCGTTGAGACTAGTTAAACGCTCGTCTAAGTCATCACTCTTTGGTGAGTTTACAATGGCTTGATTATATAGATTAATGAACCTGAAAGAACAGTTACAATTGGCGTCCCATTTGTTATAAAAAAATATACATAACTTTTTGAAGAAAACTAACTGACACGTGAAACTTCGTATCGCCTCAGATTCCATAAATGTTGTGTTAACTTATTAGCTAAGTTAAATTTAGTTTTTATAAGCCTAATAATAAAATGTAAATGCTATAAATTTTATTTTTAATCAAGAGTGCTGTTACCCTATAATGGTCGGTTAAGCATTAAGCACAATTACAGATTGTAAGAGTTCAAATCCGAAGTAGCGCTTTAAATTTTAGCTTTCTAGGAAGCTAAATAGCAGCTAATAGTTTCCTTTGAATGTTGACTTGGACCGTGATAAAGGAAGTCCACGCCAGCGAAGCTGTGGGCATCAGCTAATTAAATATATGTAGTTTAAAGTTTAGTTTTACTTACCAACCCAACGAGTACTGGTACATAGGATCTATGGTCGATAAGTCAGATATACAGAAAAATAGTACAGAGCCATGAGATGACACGGGCACGTAGAGTAACCTCGCCTCGTCTATTTCTTTCTCAGTTATGGCTGCCGAGGCCTGCTTGGCTTCAATCTCAATTGAAAGGATCTTGGATGACGAGAGAATCTGATTCGCTGACTCATCTTCTAGGATATTGCCGGCAGAAGAGAGTACCTAATGACATATTGTGGTGTGGTAAGATTACAAAGGTACCTAATAGTAAATAGACAATTAAAATAACATATTTATGTTATTTCAATTGTCTATCAGGAGCAATATGGTCAGTATCTAGGACACAATTTGGACGCCTAAATTGCAAACGTTTCAGTTCTGCCACTCAATCTCAAATGTACCTCCAATATCTGGTCCTCAATCTCCTTCAGTGTCCTCTTGTTCTTAGCTCCTTCTACGATCAGCTGGTTCTTTTTAAGTTCCAGTTCTGGCCGATCTTGCGCCACCACTATACCGAGCAGCTGGTCTTGTAACCCTTGCGGGGTGATCATGAAATTCAGCAATGTAACCTGTTAAATATTTTGAGGGAAGTAAAAAATCTGCATAATTTTGAGTGGCTAATTGACGATCTTAAGATAGGTAGATAGTTACCTTCACGGCCACTTCAGGCAAGTAGTGAGGGTTACTGATTCTAGTGGTGATGTAGAATCGGAAACTGTGATTATACTCCAGTATATTGTCGCCCAGTTTTAAGCAGTCCACACCTCCAGACCTTGGGTAAATTAACTATATATTAATGCACGATAATATTATATGTTTATCATTTTAAGCTAGTGGTTGTAAAAAAAGAAAATATATTTTGATATTATACTTAAATAATTTTTTAAAACATCCACACATCGAGATAGTATTATTCACGCGCCTGTATCTAGGAGGTGCCCACTATAATCTTTGCTTGTTCGTAAAGGCAAAGAAAAACATCGTGAGGAAACCCACATGTCGTACAAGAAATTATAAAGACATGTCTGATCCACCAACAGGCATTTAGGCCAGCGAGCATAGAATAAGGAATAAAAACCTTGAGACCCGTGCCCAGCAGTGGGACATATATATGAGTTGCTAATATATGACTACGATCAAAGCTCACCTAAACACGTTCCTCAATAATACAGGCTCCATGACAGCGTCGAGTTGCTCCCGGATGTTTTCTAGAATGACAGGATTGCCCATCTGTATGGAGTTCTCCAGCACTCTGATGTAGTTGCTGTCTGTTAGCTTGATCACCTTCAGATTATTTTCGCGCTCCATGTTCTTGATCCATCTATTTGCTTGTTCTACGATTCAAATTGTATTGTTCTGAGAATATATTATTCTAAAAGTTCCGCAAAGTAACGCTTTTCTACCTCCGTTTTTGGTCTACAATAAAATTATTGCACACCAAAATACATACTTATTATAACTCACAAAATAAATGCACAAAAGGGCTGCCTTATTACTATAATACTAGCGGTAAGTCCCGACTTTGCACGGGCGGACTTTAATTTAGTTTCCCTTGTTTAAAAATATGGCCTTTGTTAGTCTTAAATGTAGCTTTCTAATAATGCAAGATTTTTTTAGATCGGTCGAGTAGTTTTTTGAGTTTAATCGTAACAAAAAAAAATTTTTAGTACGTACTTTGGTTAGTTAATATAGGGGTAACACTTGAGTAATACAGCTTTATCAAATATAACTGACTGTCGCATTTCTATCGAAACTTAATTTCAAATAAAACAAGCAGCCGCCATTCGACTGCTTATTTTACTGAAGTACCAAAACTTTCTTGGAATCCTTATTCGCAAGTAAATCTATATCTAGGTAAGGATACGCTTCAATTTCATTCTTTTATATAATACGGATGGTAATTTTTATAATTGTACTGATAAAAAGCGGTGGTAGCCGAGTGGGAAAGTAACCGACTTGCACGCAAGAGGTGCGAGTTTGATCCCGGGTGGCACCAACCAATGTGACGGTTATATGTCCTAATCAAATGATCTGCTAACGGTGAAGGAAAACATCGTGAGGAAACCCATATGTAAGATTCACCAACCCGCATTAGGCCAGTGTGTGTGAAATAATGCCTAAAACCCTCTCTCTTTCTTGATGGACGACAGGAGACCCATGCCCATCAGTGGGGCATATATGGGTTGCTATTATTATCATACTGAATAGTTCTTGCAGACACATATTTTAAGCTTAAAGTATTTAGCCAGATTCGCTCTGCACTTTTGTTGTAGTCTATATTCATCTGTTACGTATGCGTCAGGGATGTAAATGTCCACTAACCTTGAGGATCGATCATAAGTGACCATCTCCTTGCAATCTCCACAATGATGCCGTTCTCGATGGAGTATGCGTCCACGGGTAACCCAGCGATGTTCCACGCGCGGATCACCACCGGCTCGCCCAAAGTGTTGATCAACGAGAAGTGTTCTGAACAAGGTATTTCTGCCAAACGAATTGAATGTCATCATCACTGACTGCACTGCGCAGTTGTTATCTCGCCATTTACCACTGCGGCGAGTGATGTGGATTCGATCCCCACACGGGACAAAAATTTTGTGATCCATAAATTGTTGTCCCGAGTCTGGGTGTACTTTGTGTACGTTAATTATATGTTTGTAATGTCCTCCGCGACTACAGGGCTTGATATCTAGTTGGCCTTTTAAAAAATTAATACAAGAAATCAGTTTTTGTCATTCTATTAATAAAAGCGGTGGTGGCCCAGTGGGAAAGTAACCGACTTGCACGCAAGAGGTGCGATTTCGATCCCAGGTGGCAGTACCAATGTAAATTTCACTTTGTGGAGTTTATATGTACTAATCAAATGATTCGCCATTCGCTAACGGTGAAGGAAAACATCGTGAGGAAACCCACATGTCTTAAAAGAAATTCTAAAGACATGTCTGATTCACCAACCCGCATTAAGCCAGCGTGTGTGAATTAAGGCCTAAAACCCTCTTTCTCTCTTGATAGAGGAGACCCGTGCCCAGCAGTGGGACATAATATGGGTTGCTATTATTATTGATAGTTTAAGTGAGACTCACCAAGTTCTATAGCCCGTTCATTCCACACCGTGATGGTATCCTTCCTATAGTTGACGGTGAAGGGTCCTAGGTACGCTATGCAACCAGCTGCCAGTAACACATCACCTGCAACATACACGCAACAATAATTAAGTACTTAATACTAACAATCAAATTAAATATAATATCAAATTAAGTAAGTTATTGTTGTGTAATTTATTAACTGCATAGGTAATCTATATAGTATTAAATAATTGTAGTAGTATAAAATTATAGGAAATTAGTTTGTTTGTTTTTATGTGTGTAATTTCTAAAATAACTATTTCATACCTTCATTATCTATTCGATTAGTATATGTTGCGAACGAACATGGTATTTTACGTTTTTATTTGTATGTCTTTAATTACCTATATTTAGTTTATATTATAATAATGGATATATTATGTAATTTTCACAACTGGGGATTTCCAACGGCGCGCGTCCAAGACACAAGCTTTAGCTTAGTTTGGGGCCAAAGAAAAACTCAGTTTTGAATCATGTATTTTATGTTTTTTATTTAAATAAATTTATTAGATTTTTTAATCTCTTGTTTATTATAGTTGAAAGTGACTTTTATATTAAAGCTGGAGACAAAAGAGGACAAAGAGAAAATCTTCGGATCCCTTTTTAAGAATATTTCGCGCATGAAAGAGCAGTAGAGTAAGAGAGTGTGAGATTTGGTATAGTTAAGTTTGCACAGAGAAGGAATTTGGAGGGAAATCAAAGTTAAAAATATTATGAATTAAGGTCGAATTTCGACCACTGGGGTGACCTCTAGAACTTAGGTATATATGTATGTATATTATAATAATTTTACAGATAAGACACAATTAGCGATGTAAATCCGTATTTGCCCAAATATCCAAAACACTCGGACAGAAATCCATCACATCACAACCCGACACAATACATGGAGCCATATATTATGTTATGTACCTATACTAGCCTACTATTATGTACCTATACTAGCCACGTAATTAACATAGGTATTGTTGGCATTTTTTAAAAGGAAAGGTGTATCAATACTGGCCTTGGAATGATATCTGGAAATCGACCAGAGAGCCTATCAGCTTCTTCTGATTTTAAATATGTACCTTTTTTGCCCCCCAACTAGATTAGTATCTATTTAGAAATAAACGCTCTGTTTATATTCGACGCATTTGTGTTACCAATAATATTGGAGAGTAGTTCCTGAAGCTGTTGTGCCAGTTCAGTCCATCGAGTTTTCTCTCCTCCCAGACCTCCGATGAGTTTCTCAGCACGAGCCAACTTTGTGGAGCAGAGTTCTATCTCGTCTTCTAGACCCTTCTTCTTACGGGTCATCTCCGCAAACTCGTCATTAAGTGCCTGCAAATATTCGATATTTTAGAAGATTTGTATCAATGAGCCTGTTTTAGATCCACTGCTAGACCTTAGCCCTTCCTTAATTCACGCCACAAATCCCCTTCCGCATCCATTGAAGTCTACACCATCAACCTTATAAAGTTCATCGGTACAACAGATAGGGGGGGCGTTAATATAAACTATGAGACGCTCCTAGCCAGGTGCACTCACTGTAAACGATTAGCGGGTTAAGCTACCAAGGTCGCGGTAACCCTATAGGGTCACCATCTAAAGATAGTATGATTTCATCTAAGCGTCTCCATGCTTCGAAGGGCACGTTAAAAGTCGATACCAACTGTTAACAGAAGTTAGATCACGACAAAAGCCTAAGTATGGGCAATCTAAATAACTCTGTCACCAGGTTGGCTACTAACCAAACGATAAGAAGAAGAAGAATATAAACTATGTAATATTATGTGTATAGCAAAAGCGGAGGTATACGAACATTATGAAAACGACCTTATATTTAAGCGCAGAAAAAACTTTTTAATACCGCACCATAACAAGGCAGTGTAGCAGCAGCATGAAGGAAAGAGCTTGTTTAAGTAGGTACTTAGGAAAGTCGGCGTTAATGATGCCCCTTGTATTGCAAACGACCATAGCTAACTGTAACTGCTTGCCATCAGGCAGCACATTATGCTTATTTGCCACCTTATTGTTATAAAAATAATAATATTACCTGTAACTTATCCAAGACAGCTTGCAACTGAGCTCGTTTAGCGTTGAGCGTGTTCATCTGAGCTTGCAGTTCTCCCTCGGCTTCTGCCAACGCCGCTTTCTTAGGGGCTACCACCTAAAAAAAGCAAATAAAGAAAATAATTAAAAAGTGTCATCATTCTAAAGAGTATACATGTAAAACAATGTATTGTCGACTTTAATCTATTATTATAAATGATGGACTTGAGGTTTAGTAGTTTAAGTAGTTACCTTGCCACTGTAAGGCGTGGTATGGGTTCGATGCGATCTAAAAAACTTGCGTGAACCACAAAATTATTGTCCCTTGAAGAATTCTTTATCCGTTTTTTAATTATTTTTGCGAGAGTCATAATTAAAAAAGTTACATTTACATATACAACTCCTAATTACGGGGTTAACTTGTCGCAATCTTCCATAATATCCTGAATCCTTTCATGGAATAGATCAGGTTTCTATTACCCCGTGTACAAGATTCCAGCAAAACTATTCACAAGAAGAAGGCTTTATATATAAACATTAATAAGCTTGTCTCGAAAGCCGTCTATCAATAAAAGGAAGTAATCAATGATGACAATTACCTTGATGACCCTGTCGTAGACGTCCATGGCTCTCACCCACCGGCAGAGACCTTCGCACGCCGACGACACCTTCGCTATCACAACGGGGTCGAACTCACGGTCCGGGATATATCTGTTACACATATTACACTATTAGTAGCTAGCCCATGGGTGTATAGTAGAGATAGAAGATGAAGTAGCTGCCCATCCCAGTGCTGAGCTATGGCTTGGTGGCAGACGAACAAGCAGCCCACCTGATGATACGTCATAAGTGGCAACTGCCACTCATAGACATCGTCAGTTCCAAGCTGCTGCCTACCATAAAGCAGGTATTGTTGGTAGAAATGTAAAATATTTTTTGCGTTTTTGCTATGCAATCAGCTCAAATATACTTAAATATTAAAGCAATGTGGAATAAGACGAGCCCGGAGCAGGATTCGAACATGACGTCACTCCAAGACGTAAACAAGCGGTGGACAAATTCGAACTCCGATGGCAAGTTGGTAGTGCGCTGAGCCGGAACCCGAGAGGCACAGGTTCGAATCCTGCTCCGGGTTCGTCTTTTTCCACATTGCTTTATTTAAGGAAATGTAAAAGTTGGAGCCATGGTGAAACTTAAATAAGTAAAGAAATGAAAACTCAAGAACGGCTGCTTCAAACATTCCGCTGCTTTTATAACAGAAGAAGAGTTGTGTACAAACTCATCAAATCACGTTACATCTGCAACTAATTGCAGAAAGGAAAGTAAATTTATCAATTTGACCCTTCCTATCTCTACACTCCATTACTATACGATGCAAATATGTGTGTGATGCATATATGAGACAAATAAAACCCTGGTGTTGCAAACTTCCATAGGCTACGGTAACTGCTTACCATCAGGCGGGCCGTATACTTCTTTGCCACCTTGGTATATAAAAAAAATGTGCTAATTACAAAATTTTGATAATTTAATATTTTATTGCCAAAAGTATGAGCATGTTTATTTAATACATTTGGCATTAAAATATTAAATTATCAAAATTTTGTAGTTAGTACATTTCTCTTTGAGAACATCGATATGTTCATTGGACAACCTGTTTTTTAGGCCGCTAGTAGGTTTCTACTATTTGTATTTTCTACGCGATAGGTGATTCCAGACTAATAATACATAGATCGACTGGTAATAAGATGTTTGCTAACTTATCCCTGATCTTCTTCATGGTGGCTGGAGGTATATTATCCTTGTCATAGTTCTTCAAACTGTCGAGGAACTTCATGTCTCCAAGCATCTTCTGCGACGGACCCCAGTAGTCCTCGAAAGGTTTGCCTGTAAAATGGATACTTATTACCTCTGGTTTTGCTTTCCTCCGCTGTATTTGAAGGTATGTACAGAATTTGAACTTTACCATTAGCATCCATCTTCCTATCACCCTTAATACCCTTCATCACGCACACAGCCTCCATCACTAGCTTGACTCCAGCAGGAGGGTTCTTCATACTCTTGACGAGAGTGATGTCCGCGGGCTTGAGAGTGTTAAGGGCATTCAGGGCAGCTTCTAACGCTGGTACTGCCTCAGCGAGATCAGACTCGCAGTCATCCTTGATGGCCTGGGCTGCTGCTGCAGCTTCATTGGCTAAGGCTTCGTCTGCTCCAACGATCTATATCAACCTTTTCATTAACATCGTTTTGTATTTGACTAAAAATAAATTAAAATTATGTAGGCATCCTACCTACCCTAGGTAGGATGCCTACATAATTTTATTCAATTTCATTGATAGTAAATAAAAAATGTCTTGGTGACATATTGTAAAAATATAAACTGCATACTTAATACCCTATAACAAAACTTAACTTCAGTAAAGAGTTAAGGTTTCACTTATTTTGTTTTATTTTTGTTTGAACCCGTTGTCCATCATAATTATGTGTACCTACACAGTTTTGAAAGCGGAATTCATTATTTACCTTATTATTATTGAATCAGAATACTACCACTAAATACCTACCTACAGGTATGGAGCATTATGCCACATGTGTTTATTTTGTTACTTTTGTCTTCTACTTTGTTGTGGTTTTTTGTTGTAATATTTGTTTGCGATTATATTTTTTGTATGTTTATGCGAGTAATGAGTAAATGTCTTTCTTTCTTTTGCAATCTCAGGGGTTCCCAACTTATTGAGACGCTAAACAGTTTGGAATCCTTGTACTCTGATATAAGAGAATCTTACCTCTTTCTGTTTCTCCACTACGACGGTATCCTGTTCTATCTTGATCATGAGTTTTTCAGTCTTATCTGAAGTTTCCACCAACATCGGTTGCAGGTCTCTTAACTGCTGCTGCATAACCGCTACTTGGCCCGCTGCGAAGTCCAGCTGTTCCAATCCGGTTTCGTACCTTAAAAATGTGGTACGTGTAAGTTTGTAAGAAACATTGGTAATGGTTGCATACGAACAAGTACCTTATCCCCTCACATGTTTTTTTTTTACTAGCCTGTATTGTCCCACTGCTGAGCAAAGGCCTCCCCCATTGACTTCCATTCCCGTCTGTCCATTGCCTTATTCCACCAATCCTTCTCATATGCATCCAGGTCGTCACGCCAGCGTTTTCTAGGTCGGCCTCGGCGGCGATGCCCATGTTTAGGCATCCGCTGTGTGACGACACGAGCCCATCTCTTAGGATGCAAACGAGAAATGTGCAGACCAGTCCCACTTAAGTTTGGCAGATTTGCTATCCCTGATACCGGTCTGCGAGCGTATGGCGATCACATGATAAAAAGGATAATAATAAAAGGGAATACAGTCACTTCTGGCATACGACGGGCTATCAATTTTTTTCTTAGGCATTTTTAATGCTATCAGCTCTTGGACTACGCAAATATCTGTATAAAAAGTAGCCATATATTTGGTCCAGTTGTAAAAGAAATTACTAATATAAAATTTCTTAATGTTACCTGACCCGTGCTTTAGTAATCTGGTCCACTTTCAACATATACAAAGTCTGGAAAGACTTGATCAGTTCCAAGTAGCTAGTCGGAGTGACGTACACCTTTCGTTTCTGTTCAGAGTAGAAACTGAAATAACAAATAAAGAACGGTCTTAGTACTCGAACGTGTGATAAATTTATCTACATCCAGTTTTTGCTGACCGAATTGAAAAAGAACTTTGAGAAAAGAACTTGTTTGAAGAGTGTGACGCAGCCAAAACTCTATAGAAAATATAATAAAAGAAAGCTAACGAGACGAAAATGCGATAATATCTTACTGTTTTCGGTTAGGTTATCATAATTTTATAACTTGTGCGTCGTTTTAGTAATTTTTTGCATTAAAGTAATTTAGGAAGGCTCAGGATCAGGTGTTGTGGCACAAATTAGGAGGCTGATTGATTGAAGTAATTTAGTATGTCATAGTATGGTAATGTAAAAAGTATGGAAACAGATGAATTACGCACGCGTCACTAAGGTTGACGACGGTCACGTGGAACAGCTGACACATCTCGACGCAGGCTGCCCTGAGGTCGTCCTCCACGTTCTCCATCTGAGATATGAACATGTCTGCTACTCGCTCGAGGGCTTCTGGTGGCCAAGCCGTGAACCTAAAAGCAAGGAAATTAATCCTATGCATAAGCGTAATTAAGGGGGGATGGATGGTAGGTTAGGATGTCCAGATTTACTATTAATCTCGTATGCTGAGATACAAGGAAATTTGTTTTTACTTAATTTCTAAATAACTCAGATTGGCATTAAGAACTCGGCCTTTTCTGCTTGAAGCTCGAGAAAAAATCATTTCTTCTTTTACTTGATAGAAAAACTTTAGAACTGCTTTCGTAGTCAGTATGTATGATTACAATAAGGCAAAACAATTCAATATATTAAAAATCAATTACCAATCAATAGTAGCGCAGTTGATAAGCGAGGGGAACATCCTGAGCCGGTTCCTGAACGAGTCGCCAATGGGAGACATCGCCATCACAATGCGGAGGTTAGCCTTCACTCTTTCTACGTAGAAGCCAAACATTGCTAACGGAGTAGTCTCGATTTTTTTGCCCTGTGTAGACACATTAAATGATTTTAATTAAGTCACAAATCGACAACTGCACTAGAGAACAAGCTCTGTGTCGCGGGGGACTTTACAAACATACAACTAACGGACACAATTTACACCCAGACTCAGAACAACTCTTTGTGGGTCACACAAAGTTTTGTCCTGTGTGGGAATCGAACCCACAACCTCGTGCACAGCAGGCGCATAGTGTGGCCACTGGACCACCAAGGCAGCCACACGTATTGTGCAAGAATACTTACTATTTCAGAGACTGGTATTGGTTACTTTTATACGCTTAACACGCTAAGGAAGCAGCAAATTGAATTAAGCTTATGCAGGTACTCACAGACTCCCTAACAGCACCTTGCATTTTGTCTAAAATCTCGACCTTCTCCTCCATACCATACAAGTTGGGTATGTCGCCTGTGTTCAGCAACATGTTTATATCTTCCACCATACCTTCGTACATTATCTAAACAAGAAAAACATTCAGGAATCTAAATAATGTAAATGAACCGCACATTATTTGCATAGAGCACAGTAAGGCATTTTGAGTAGTAAAATATGCAGCTCGAGAGGGGAAATGCACTCTTTAGAAGGCCATGTTACGTTCTTTCTGGTGACTCTTAAAAACGCTGTTCTGGTAGCCAAAGGACCTTGGTCTATTAAGCAGCTACATATTCCATTATTTTTATAATCTAGTGATGATGTCCTGCGTAACAGCTTATCACTAGGCGCAGCGGACTGCATGTTTCTTTTACATTTTCGTACTATGTAAGGTTCACCGCGCACTAGGCAACTATATACTAGGCAACCTTGCTTCGTAGTCAGGTTGCGGCGGCCAAAATATTCGAGGAATTCATGGGTGCTCAGTGCTAGGGCTCCCATACACCGTTATATGTAAGACTGGCTGCTGCAGCTAAGTGGCCTAGTGCGCAAGGAGCCTAAATCCTTACTAATATTATAAATGTGAAAGTTTGTGAGTATGGATGGATGGATGAATGTTTGTTACTCTTTCACGTAAAAACTACTGAACGGATCTGGATGAAATTTACAGAGATAGATTATGGTCTGGAATAACACATAGGCTACTTTTTACAGCGATAACCGACATCCACGCGGGCGGAGCCGAGGGCAACAGCTAGTAAAAACATAAAACTGTATAGTTTGAAAAGTACTTGCAACAGTTTTTTACATAATGATACCTACCTACCTAGCTAAATGCCTATCTGAATAAATACGCTTCTGAATCTGAATAAAATCCTTGAACGCAACAAACAAGCACTTTAAATGTATAATGATCCTAATGTTTATTGCAAACAGTACCTGATTATCAGCAAATAGGAACACGAGTGGTTTCCCAATGATACCGGCTTTCATCAGCATTTTCCTTATGTCATCGCGCCATTCGTTCTGGCCGTACACTCGAGATATTTCAATCTGAAATCATCCATATTGATTCTATGTATTTATCATTAACAATTTTTACATCGCATTTGATATTTTTACATCTTTTTCTTGAAATTTAAAAAGATTAATAATAATAATAATCATTTATTCATCGAAATAGATACAAATTTATACATATAGCTCTTACAAAAAAATAATATGCTCTACAAATTATATTGATTACTCAAACACGCTGAATGTACCATAAAATAAAATTCTGAAATAAAATATAACCCCAAACTGTTCTGGACACATGTAAAAATAAAACGTGGTGGCTCAAGCAACTATCCTCTAACTATGTCAGACGGACAGACTACAACATCTAATGGCTCCACAATTTGCGAACTCTTTGCTGCACACTTCTCCTCTGTTTATTGTCATGATAACGATACACTCTCCACCACTAATAATACGAGTTTCCTGAAACCACTAGAAAATTACAGTCAGTGCCTGACATACCCAACCATAGAACACGAATCACTGCTTAAAAAGTTGAAATCCCTAGATACTAATAAGGGAGCTGGCCCAGATGGTATACCACCGATATTTATTGTAGCCTGTGCATCGACCTTAGTCTCTCCCTTATTATTTATTTTTAATACGTCTCTGGCTTCGGGAATATTTCCATCAGAATGGAAAAAAGCTAAAGTTGTACCCGTACACAAATCGGATAAGAAAGAGGTAATTAACAATTATAGACCAATTTCTATACTTTCAACTTTCGCAAAGGTTTTAGAGTCGATGCTTTGTCCATATATTCAAAGACACTTTAAAATGTATTTAAATGAACATCAGCACGGATTTGTGGCATCTAGGTCCACTGCTACAAATTTGGTATCCTTTACAGAATCCGTTATACAATCATTAGATGCAAACAAGCAATACGACGTTATATATACAGACTTTAGTAAAGCCTTCGACAAAATTTCCCATGCAATACTAATATATAAGCTATCAGCATACGGCATTACAGGTACTTTGTTAGCATGGTTTAAATCTTACCTAACAGAACGTAATTTCTATGTAGTTATAAATGGCTTTAGCTCCACAACGTATAATATCACCTCTGGCACCCCACAGGGTTCACATTTGGCTCCAATTTTATTCAATGTCTTTATCAACGATCTCCCCACTTGTTTCCGCTCATCTGAGTATTTTTTGTACGCTGATGATTTAAAATTCGCAAGAAGCGTAGAGACCGTGCAGGACTGCGAGTTGTTACAGCAGGACTTAAACCGAGTTTCTGAATGGTGTAATTTTAATAAAATGGAATTGAATGTGAAGAAATGTAACTGTATAAAGTTTTCTAGAAAACAACATATTGTGGAATCAGAATACTTCATTAATAACCAAAAAATTCAAGAACACGATACGATTCGAGATTTGGGTGTACTGTTCGATAGAAAACTGACGTTTGTGCCACACATTGAAAATATTATTAATAAAGCAATGAAAATGCTTGGATTTACACTAAGGAATACTAAAGAATTCCACAAAAATACAAAAATTATGCTGTACTATAGTCTGGTGAGGAGCATGATGGAATATTGCAGTGTCGTGTGGAGGCCACATTATGCTGTACACATATTGCAATTGGAACGTACCCAAAAGCGCTTTTTGTGGCACCTTGCTTTCGCAGAAAACAAGACCAAACAACTGGTCAGCTATAGTGCACGGCTGCAGTATTTCAGAATGCATCCACTATCAATGCGTAGTAGCATTCTGGATTGCACATTTGCTTGTAAATTAGTTCAAAATAAAACAGATTGTCCCAAATTACTAGGCCTCTTGAGGTTTCGTGCGCCAGCTAGATATCCCAGAAACACCATTACACCTCTATGTCCACCTCTCAGAAGGACAGTACTTGGGGCAAATTCCCCCATAGCTAGAATGTGCAAAACTGTGAATGAATATAGTAGTCTGATCGATATCCATCTCGATAGTAAAGTCAAAATAACTGCATGCATTATCAAAAATTATTTTATAACTAATTAGTCTTACCTAGTCCAATTGTGCCTCGTAATTTAATTTAATTTAATTTATTAATCATTATTATTTTCATTTTTTCATTATTATTATTGTATTATTCTTAATTTTTAAATCAATCAATCAATTAAATTAATTTAATCAAAATTAATCAATAATTTATTAACTTAGTCAAAAAAAAAAAATCATATGTCTCCTTAATTTTATCTTAATATTAATACTGTATTATTCATGTGATACTAATTTTATGTCTCATTGTTATTTTATAGATAATGTGCTTATATATATTGCTTATTTTTATATATTGTACTCTAATTTAAATATGCGGTGTTAAACTTTAATTAATTGTTACACTTGTTATTTTTAATAGTTTTTATGTTTAAATAATGTATTAGTGTAAACAATTGTTGGTTGACCTGATAAATAAATAAATAAATAAATAAAAGACTTTAAATAATACAATAAAATAATATGCAGGCGGATCGTCTGCTGCAGTTTGACACCCAAGAGCATAAAAAATAAGTAAAAAAAAATGTTATCAAAATGTTATACAATAATATAATGTCAATAGTATACCTAGAAAAAATTAAAGGCAATTTTTAAACAATTGCTATAAAGAATAAGAATGATTAAAATATGTCATGAAGTGTTAAATTTGATGTTAACTAGTTGCTTATACTTTGACATGCTATACATTTACCTAGCTTCTTGACATAAAGTCCATTTAATTTGCAATTTTATAAATGTAGGCATTTTCTACCAGTCAACCTTTGATTGTTGACGTACTTTAGCCTTAAAAGTATCACGGTTGGTGGACATCCTGATTTCGAGAGTCTTCCTTATGTTAATCTTTGAAAACCATTTATATTTTGATATATGATCTTGATGCGTTATAAGTACGCAAATAACAGTGCACTGTTATAAATTTTGTTGTGGTCATCGACTGGCAACCAACATAATATTTTCCAACTATAAAACGCGTACTTACCTAGGTTGCCATCCAGCAGTGGACGTCTTTTGGCTGAGATGGATGGATGGATGGAAGTAATTACCTGAATAACATTCATCTCCAGAATGCTGGCTGCGAGTTTGACAGCGCTGCTTCTTCCACTGCCACCAACACCGACTAGTAGTAGATTACCTGTTGACATAACATTATAGCATTTCACCTATTTACCTGATGGGGTAGGCAGAAACGTATTACCCACGTTTTATTGATTCTATCTATGGCGGGTCTTATGTAATACGGACATTTGCTGTATACTGAGCTACATTTCACGACAGAAGATCCTAATTATCACTTTACTCGACCCGTGGATCAAACCTTTTGTAGACTACTTCCACACTAGAAAAAAAACCCCGCGTCGCGGAGTAATTTACATTTATTAAATTATCAGATACAAATACACCTAGACTCAGGAGACACATTTATGGATCACACAAAGGGAGTCGAACCTAGAACATTCGTGGCGGTTTTAATGGCGAGATGACCACCTGCATTACTAAACCACACGTGCCTATTAACCACACAAACAAATTATCTAATTGAATTATCTTTGGATCTGCCACCTTTTTCTCAAAGTGGCCAGACAGCTGAAAATCAAGGAGGCAATTCCCTCACCATTGTCCTGCAGCAGCACACGACAACACCTGGAGATGTGTTCGAGCGCGTATCTGAACATGACCAGCGCCATCGGTGACGAGGACACAACGTTGTACTCGTCGAGGTAGTAGTTCATCTTCACAGCCATGTCGTCTAGATCCATTACCTGTCATAAGCATAAGATGTATATATGTAGATAGATAACTCTTTGGCGTTTTCTAGGCCTTAATTTGTTTTTTTTTTGTTTTGTTTTATAAGACAACTCCCGCACTAGAGAACAAGCTCTGTGTCGCGGGGGACTTTACAAACATACAATTAACGGACACAAATTACACCCAGACTCAGAACAATTCTTCGTAGGTCACACAAGGTTTTGTCCTGTGTGGGAATCCAACCCACAACCTCGTGCACAGCAGGCGCATACTGCGACCACTGGACCACCGAGGCAGTCAGTGAAAATTCACACATGCTGGCCTAATACGAGTTGGTGAATCAGAAATGTCTTTAGGATTTCTTCTAAGACATGTGGGTTTCCTCACGATGTCTTTTCTTCACCGTTAGCAAATGGCGAATCTTTTAATTAGCACTGCCCGGGATCGAACTCGCACCTCTTGCGTGCAAGTTGGTTACTGACTATTAGTACAAAAGCAAATAAGACAATTAGACGTATTTAAAAAAAAAACATTTGTAATATAGCACAAACCTGATCATATATCTTCGGATCGGCATCAGGTTCCATATAGTTTCCAAAGAATATGTTGCCGGTGTGTGTGAAGCCACACCTCTCCCCCTCGGGGATGTAGCCCATCTCGTTCATTATCTGGTCGAAGTGACAGCGGTAGTTGGCGTACACTGCTTTGTACGCTATTTCGAACAGACGCACCCTACGAGGAAATTGATCATCTATATATATCTATACTTAATATTATAAAGCTGAAGAGTTTGTTTGTTTGGTTGAACGCGCTAATCTCAGAAAGTGCTGGTTCGATAAGAAAAAAACTTTTTTTTTGAATTGTGCATTTATCGAGGAGGTCGCTATGGTCAATAGGAGCGGACCAGTATTGAGATATGTTGCAAAATCGGGGAAAAGTTGCAAAATCAAGTTTACAGGCGGTATCGATCCACTTAGCATAAGGAGAGACTTTGCCTCCTTGTGTGTGTTCTACCACCTGCACAACGGGCTGTGTTCCGAGGAGTTGTTTGATGTGATGCCCACGGCCACATTTTATCAACGCACCTCCCGCCACCGACAGGCAGTTCATCCTCACATTTTAGAACCTATATCGTGCCGCACTGAACGGTTTCAGAGGATTTTCCTCCCACGTACGATTAGGTTGTGGAATGAGCTCCCCTGCCGAGGTTTTCCCGAAATACTATAGTATGGGGTTCTTCAAGAAAGGATTTATAAGGTGTCTGAAGGGTCGGCAACGCGCGAGTGATACCCCTGGTGTTGCAAGCGTTCATAGGCTACTAACTAACTGCGTAACTGCTTACCATCAGGCGGACCGTATGCTTGTTTTTTTTTTTTTTTTTTTTTATACTACCAAGGTGGCAAACAAGCATACGGCAAGCCTGATGGTAAGCAGTTACCGTAGCCTATGGACGTTTGCAACACCAGGGGTGTCACTCATATCGCGTGTTTGCCTCCATGGTAGTATAAAAAAAAGGTAGATGACTTTATAGAGTACTCGTTGGAAGGAGCATATCTAGTACTCACAAACTCACGATTCTGTCTTGAAAATTTTACTAAAAAATATCTTGATACTTTAGACCAAACGAAGTTAACTCAGAAGCACAGTAAGCCCACCTATCAGCATGATCAATTAATCTGTCACAGAAGACCCTGTAGATCTCGTGCATCCACAGAATGATCAGTTTGTTCAGTTCCTTCATATGTGTAGAAGGCACCAGGAGCACGCCCTTGATGACCCTGGCAAAGTCACGAAGGTTGAACAGGTAGTGACATTTGCTGGGAGTGGGAAGGAATTGAAGCGTAACGGCCTTGTATACCTCCATAGTCGCTGCTACCACACCCTGTTGATAGAAGAATTGCAGAATTAGAACGAAAGATTATGCGTATCTTATGTTCTCTAGGTATATCGAGAATGTCAAAAGCTTACAATGAGATTTGCGGTGAGTCAGATATTGGAATGGCCAATACTTAGCAAATTAAAAAAAAATATTTGAGATTGTTAAGTTAGTGTTCAAAATTATAGAAGTGTTCAGATTTATTTTCTACTAGTTTCCACCCGCGGCTTTGTTCGCGCATACAATAGCTAGTACATAATAAGTGCTAAATTATCTCCATGCCAAACTTCATCCAAATCTGTTCCGCCGTTTTGGCGTAATTGGTCCATCCATTAAACTGTCACATTTTTAATATTACTAACTAGCTGTTGCCCGCGGCTCCGCCCGCGTGGATGTCGGTTATCGCTGTAAAAAGTGCCTATGTGTTATTCCAGACCATAATCTATCTTTGTGACAAATTTCATACAGATCCGTTTAGTAGTTTTTACGTGACAGAGTAACAAACATCCATCCATCCATTCTTACAAACTTTCGCATTTATAATATTAGTAAGGACTAGTTTTCACCCGCGGCTTTGTGCGCGCATACAATAGCTAGTACATAATAAATGCTATTATCTCTATGCCAAACTTCATCCAAATCTGGATCCATCCATTAAAGTGTCGCATTTATAACATTGCTAACAAGTACTAATATTAAACAGATAACATTTTTTTTAACAATGCGAATAGTTTCGCACTCTCTATCTCTACTTGCACCTCTTGCGTGCATTGCATGCAAGTCGGTTACTTTCACATTCGGCCACCACCGCTTTTTCAGGTTTTTTTAGGTCATAATCTAAACGAATGAATGAATTACTTGACTTGGTTAAGATTTACCTTTGATTGCCTCATCAGAGCTTCAGGGAATCCTTTAGCGAAATGCCAGTCCATGATTGTAATGAAAATTTTGTTGAGGGTGTTGTCTTCGAATGAGTCGAGCGTGACCAGCACCATGTGTCGCGTCAACCGCGATGAGATCAAGTTCGAACCACCGCCGGGGGGAAGCATGGCGGATACGAATAACTGGAAGGCGAAAATAGATAAGGATTTTTTTTATATTTACTTACATAATCTATATTAATTATGGTAAGAACAGATAATTATGCTCAGAAGTGCATCTATAATTTAATAGTATATACAGATTACTGGATAAAATACTAAAAAACTTTTCATGAAATGAGCATTACAATTAAACTTAAAAATATTTTTTTAACTCATAATGAGTTTCCTAACAGCAAACTTAAGAGTGGCAGAGGAAAAGAAAATATTATGCATCTCATTGAGATACATTTCATAAAATACACTTACCACGTCCACCACTTCTTGTTTCACCATTTCCTTGAGATCGTACCAGTGGCCATGGTCTATCCACTGACGTATCAGCTCCAGAGGAGGCTGAGCGCCGTACACCTCCTTTTGAGGCATGCTCATGTCATCCACGAATAAGACGCACTGGTGACAATTAGTTATATATTAAAACATCTCTCTCGTAATATATGGGTGGCTTATCTATACCAATATTATAAAGCTGAAGAGTTTGTTTGTTTGGTTGAACGCGCTAATCTCAGAAAGTATTGGTTCGATTAGAAAAAATCTTTTTTTGTTGAATAGTGCATTTATCCAGGAAGGCTATATGCATATAACATCACGTTATGATCAATAGGAGCGGAGCAGTAGTGAGATATGTTGCAAAATCGGGGAAATATTCCAAATTACCACGCGGACGAAGTCGCGGGCGACCCCTAGTAATAATAATATAACACGTGATTTATATATACTCAAACTCAAAATTCATTTATTTAGGTTACAAAGTAGTACTTATGAAGGTCATAAATTATGAATAAGCCAGAAAGATGTCACCTGAATTTTCCTACAGCTAGTTGACGCTAGCTGACGTGGAGCCATGAGAAGAACTAGCAAGAAACTCAGGCGACATCTTCTTAATCACCAGATAGTTACAATCTTTTGTAAAATACAAGTACGGTAGCATGCAAGCTGATGTAGTCAAAACAAAATTTATAATTAAGTGAACAAACCTTTTTGCCCATAGATGGTCCAAAAACGCCTTTACGTCTTCTGTCCACCTTAGACATAATAATGTCTTGAGTCTGGAACAGATAAAACCTTTTTTATAATATAAGTGTCGGGCAATAAATATAATATAAATCTATACTAATATTATAAAGCTGAAGAGTTTGTTTGTTTGGTTGAACGCGCTAATCTCAGAAAGTACTGGTTCGATTAGAAATCATCTTTTTTTTAATAGTGTATTTATCCAGGAAGGCTATAGGCTATATAACATCGCGCTATGGTCAATAGGAGCGAAGCAGTAGTGAGATATGTTGCAAAATCGGGAAAAATATTCCAAATTACCACAAAATGAAAAGCACATTACATTACCTGGTTAGCGGTAGTCCTCGCCGAGAAGTTAATGGTGTTCGTGATGTACCTCTCTTTGGGCAAGCTTAGGAGGAAGTTGAGAACGAGCGAGGACTTGCCAGTGCCAGTGGGGCCCACGATCAGGATCGGTATACGAGCCTTCACCATCTTGCTGACGAAGTAGCGAAGGCATGCGTTTTCATTCGTCAGGATTATTAGGTCGCCCACCTGAAATAAATATACGATAACTTATATAAATTGTCTACTTACTATACGATGTGTACTGGCTCATTTTATTGTGCAAATGTATGTAGGTACTAAATAATGTATTTAATTATTTTTTTTATACTACTTGGATGGCAAACAAGCATACGGCCCACCTGATGTTAAGTAGTTTCCGTAGCCTATGGACGCTTGCAATACCAGACTTTTTTTTTTTTTTTTTTTTTTCAATTTATTTAAAGAAAAGTTTTACATAATTATTTACAATATTATTTGTCGCCAAACGTTTATGTTTAATGGCGAGACGCGCTCGTTAATCTTACCCTTAATATTTACCTTAACCTTATACTAAATAAAATAATAACTAATAAAACTAATATACTAACTACTTATATACTGCGGATTTGTCTCTCGATGGCAGCAGCCGTTATGATATTTATCAGCCTGGTTGTTCATTTTCGAGACACAAATCCCTCAGTCTTACCTTTAACCTGCCTATACTTGCGTGTTGCCAACCCATTGTTTTACACCAGGGCTTTAAGATGAGAATATCACTAGAATAGGAATACGGTTCTTTCAAAACGAATCCCTAAATGAGCGCTGGAGACCTGTACACAGGAACACAACTACACTGCTGCGGGTAGATATTTGGCTGTGGTCTTCTGTAAGGTGGAGGTCCTTCCCCAGACGGGCTTGCTTGCTAGTATGGTGCCCTACCTCTCTAAATTAATGTGTATTTGCTAGAAATTCTAGCCTTATGTTATATGTTATTAACTTTTTCATATCTATTCCATAATTAAAACGAAGATGAATAAAAAACCTTCATATTAGGAGATAGCGGTATTTCTTTCTCCAGCTCCATCCAAGGTATCCAGACGCCATTGTTCCTCTTGTCGTACACATAGTCAAACACGGTGTCCTTATCTCCGAACAGCTGGTTCTTCGTCAGCTTAAACGATTTGGGTTTGGGATACAATGCGTTGCTACCGTCCAGTAGTTTGCGGAAGAATGGGTCGAAATGCTTACGGCTGTCACCTGCAAGTCAAAGTGTTAACAGTTTTGTTTTAAAGTATTGTAATGTATTGTGAAGGTGGCGCGCAACCGATGGACAAGGTCAGCTTAGGACCGAATGATGTGGAAAACCTGGGAGGCCTATGTCCAGCAGCGTTGGCGCGCAAATGAGCGCCTGATGCCGCCATAGTAAGGCTGCGGGGCGGCTGGGGCAGTAGAGCCTCACCCGCATCCTTCTGCGGAGGGACAGCGTCCCTGGTGCGCCCGGACGCTGTCACTGGAGCCGGCACTGGCAGTCGCTGGGTGGCCACTGACGTAATATCAAGTTCCGGTGGTCCACACGTGAAGGCGGGTGTAGGTGCACAGAGGAGTTTTAGTCGGTATTCCGGCCGCATACCAACTTTAGGCCGGAGAGTCCGTCATAACTGCCTGGCTTCCCCGAGTGGGGCGGTATGCTTAAAGCATTTCCTCTCTCCAAAAAAAAGGCCTATGTCCAGCAGTGGACGTCTTACGGCTGAGATGGAGAGATGGATGGATTGTAATGTTAAAATATATGTAGATCATAAGTATTAAATAGAGCTTCAAACCGTTGCAAAAAGTTGTCATTAAAGTCAAAATCATTTTCTTTACGTTTCTAGTGATTTCAGAAGATCTTTAATAGCAGGCATTCCTATTATCAAAGACGGGTATCGATGGAGACGTGGTTGTCTTGCGAGCCAATGTGAACAATACCTGACTGACTGGCTGCTCAATGCAAGCACCTGATGAGCAGCCTCCCGAGGCAGCCTCGCAACGTCGATACACGGCTTAAGGATTGCTCGTCCGAAATTGCAGAGATCCGACAAAACCTTTCGCAGGTTTTCTTCTGAGATTATCATTATCATTGTGAAACGAGCACGCGGTAAGGGATGGTAAAATATGATTAATGGTAGGATGGCGAAAACTAAAATAATTACCATTGATGGTAGCAGCCAGCCCCCATAGTAGTGTGAATACAAAGACGCACTGTAGCCCCAGCGTGCTGAACGAGGCTTCTTCTTCCAGCAGGGTTGTGAACAGCCGCGTGAACGACTGCCGGAATAATAGTTTTTTTTGTGAGAGATAAATAGGACATGTTTTCCATTGATTGATTGTTGCTTATCTGCTTGTTTTGAAAAATCTATACTAATATTATAAAACTGACGAGTTTGTTTGAACACGCTAATCTCAGAAAGTACTGGTTCGATTAGAAAAAATACTTTTTTGTTGAATAGTGCCCAGGAAGGTTATAGGCTAAATAACATCACGCTATGATCAATAGGAGCGGAACAGTAGTGAGATATGCTGGTAAATCGGGGAAAATATTCCAAATTACCACGCGGACGAAGTCGCGGGCTTTAAAGTCGTTGGAAGATTAGTATAATATAGCCTGTTTTTTTTAATTTTTGTTGCTTTTTCCAATTGTTTATTTGCCAAGTCCTTCCCGACACGGGCTTCAACCTTAGTGTGGGAGTTGTCTTTAAAAAAAGTTCTATTTGATTGAGTAGATGCAAGAGGCCGAAGACCGTGTCAAGTGGCGTACTATCTATATCCAACAGTGGACTGCAATAAGCTGATTATGATGAACTACAACACTCTATTTTAGGGCCGATATTTAAAAAAAATAGAAAATTATAACTTGAAAGACGACAAACTTTCGATCGCATTCATTCACATCACAGTTACAAAAATTTTGATAAGTGCAAATGACTCTTAAAGCTGATGAAATAACTCACATGGAACTGATGTATCTCCCCAACAAGACTGAAGTGTCCGCAGCGTAGATTGACGTACTCCAGCACGGGTGGCACCAGCCACTCTATGAGCTCTTGGATCAACTCATACTGCTCTGGGATTAGCTTCCTGGTCAGATACACGTTGTAAGATACCAGGTAAGCGCGCCAACCTGCCGATACAAGCCATATACAACATTTTAACAATAATTAGTTATTTTTCTTACCTCTGCCATAACGAAAAGAGAGGTAAGAGGTAAATTAAGAAGAAATTTTAAAGCTCTACTGGGGAAGGACTTCCACCTTACGAAAGACAACAGCCAAATAAGTACACACAGCTGTGTAGTTGTGTTCTGTGTGTGAGTACAGGTCTCCAACGCTCATTTAGGGATGCGTTTTGAAAGAAACATATTCTTGTCCCAAGGTTACTCCCATCTTAAAAACCTGGTTTAAAAAATGGGTTGGCAACGCGCTAATGATGTACCTCTGTGGTGGTAACTGCTTAACATCAGGCGGGCCGTATGCTTGTTTGCCACTCAAGTAGTATATAAAAAAAACATGCCAGCGCTCATTTAGGGATGCATTTTTAATGAAAAGTATTCATACCAAGGGATACACCGCCATAAAACCCTAGTGTTAAATATTTGGGTGCAAGTGAAACCTCTAGTATTGCAAGCGTCTATAGGCTACGGTAACTGCTTAACATCAGGTGGGCCGTATGCTTGTTTTCCGCCTAAGTAGTATAACATTTATGTCGCAGGTCATGTGTACAAAAGTCGATTTGGATCACGTTACCCAGCTGTTCCGGCTCCATGTATATCATGCCGCAGCGTGACACTGTGGCTGGCGACGCAAACTCGAGGTCCGCTGGCTCAAAGATCAGATTCATTTTGTTCGTCATCTGTAGCCAGAAAAGATCATTAATATTAAGAGAATAAGTCATAATTTTGATTGAACGCAAGTAGTTGCTAAACCAGATCATACGAGTTAGAATACTGCAGAGTAATGCTAAAACAGAAATATAATAAGGTCCTAAATCAATGTAGTAGTGTTTAGTCCTTGAAGAACAACGTTACATTAAATTAAGATGTCCTTAATCTTTTCTGACAAAAACACCCATTGCTGGTTTAAGAATAGCTACAATAAAAGACCTTTTTCACCTTGAAAAAGACATACCCAAGTTGTGTCACTCGCAATTTTATAATAATATTAATAATTTTTGACTTGACTGCCTTGGTGGTGTGTGGCCGCGGTATGCGCCTGCTGAGCATAAGGTTGTGGGTTCGATTCCCACACAGGACAAAACTTTGTGTGACCCACAAAGTGTTGTTCTGGGTCTGGGTGTAATTTGTGTCCGTTAATTGTATGTTTGTAAAGTCCCCCGCTACACAGAGCTTGTTCTTTAGTGCGGGAGTTGTTTTAAAAAAAAAAAAATAATAACAAGCCAAGTGCCAAGTGGGACATATATGGTCTTTTCTCCTCTATAAAGATAGAGAGGGAGATTTTAGGCTTAATCCAGACAACACTGGCCTAAAGTGTGTTGGTGGATCAGACATGCCTTAAGAATTACTTCTAAGACATGTGGTCTTACGTTGTTTTTCCTCGCCGTTAGCGGTTGGTAAATCATTTGATTTCACAATGTAAAATTTATGACGTTCATAAATGTTACTTTGTAACCTAAATGAGTAAATGAATTTTGAGTTTGAGTTTGAATTTATATTAGTACCAGTCGGATACTTTCCCGCTCGGCTCCAAAACTTTTCTACAACACTCATAAGCAATTCTGCAAAGTTCACCTATTCATTATGCTTAATACGCTTACTTGAATGATTTCCCCGCTCATAAGGCATAGTTTCTTATTGTCATCGAGCACTGTGTTCATGTTTTCTATCCACACTGCGTCCACAGGCCCATCAAATAGAATCCACTTGCGGTCTCGAGTTATAGACATCGCGTACTCTCTGAAGGCTATGGCTAGAACCCCGTCGGACCTAGAAGACAGTAAACAATGCACTTAGTTCTGATTACAAAAATACCTTCTCATAAAAGGAGGGACGTGAGGAGGGAGAAGAGCTAAAGAAATCTTTTTAATACTACTTAAGTAACTACTACAGCCTGCAATACCTGGGGTATCAGAGCGTAGAAGACCATAGGATACGAACTTTCAGGAAACCGGGCACTCTACCAGAGGCCTGCGGCGACCTCGGACGTCTGCTGGCCTTTTGGAAGAACCTGGGGTGGTTGGAAAAGCCATAAGGAACCCCACGCACAAAGGCCCACTTAAGCGGCCAGGTGCGGAAAAGCCCCGTCAAACTAACTAACTAACTAACCTGGGGTATCACTCGTGTTTCCGGCCAAAAACTAGTTCGTGTTTCCGGCCAAAACTAGTTCGTGTTTTCGGCCAAAAACTAGTTCGTGTTTCCGGCCAAAAACTAGTTAAATCAGAGTTTTGTGATATTGTATTCCAGCAATTTATTATTTATTAATTTTTATTCTACCACGGTGGCAAAAAAGCATACGGACCGCCTGATGGTAAGCAGTTACCGTAGCCTATGGACATGAAAGAGTTTCTATGAAAATACATCCCGTATATATACGCACAGGAAATCAATTACACCGCTGTGTGGTGAAGGTCTTCCCCAATCAGACTTTCTTGGTTGTGCAGTGCCCATTGTTCTCTTCAATCAAGACGCGGTCTTCTTCTCTTATAATTATTAAATAAAATATGAATATAATTATTATTAATATGCTTAACAAACAAACCATTCATGCGAAGCAGGGTCAAAGCATCCGTACAGCTGTCCCATCGTGATCGCCTTCGGATTGAGGATGCGGTATATGGCACCAAACTCCTTGTGTCTAGCAGGCGGCTTCATCAACTGGAGTGCTCGTAGAGAGTCCGCTAAGCACTGATAAGCTTGAGTTTTGCCTCCCATGGGAGGACCTACTATCATAAAGCCGTGACGGACCAACATCATCTCATAGATCTGAAAACATTTTTTTTTTGTTATACAGAGCTTATTATTCGGTTTTATATAAAAACTAGCGGACCCGGCGGAAAATCAACGCCACATTAACATACCGACAGCAGCGCCACCTACCGGGTCCAATTGTGTTTTTAAACCATCCAGGAATCCATTGAAATATACGTACAAAATTTCATCCAAATCAGTGCAGCCGCCAAGCAGGAGTTAGGTGACCATCACACCTACAGAAAACTTATAAAGATTTGTGAGAGATATACTATAGAGACAAATATTCACACTAGCACATTGGAACTTCTGCTATCAGGCCGATCGTTTGCCTCTTTTAGAAAAAAAAAGAATTATAAACCTATCGCAGATCCTCGGCTTTTCACACCCAACTGCTCCTGGCCACTTTTTGAAGATCGTCGCTGTACCTATCCTGATAGTGTCTAACACAACGTTTCACTATTTAATTTAAATATAGAGAAGTAGAGCTAAGTAAATTTATTATTAGGTACCTGTATAATCTTCTCCAGGTACCAGTCAGTGGCTTGGAGGTTCCTCTTTTCCAAATCTTTCTTAATGCAACGCAGCAGCTCAGCGCGGTCTGGTTGAGGGATCTCCACGCCCGGGAACAGATCCGAGTATATACCGGCAAATAGTGGTACATCCTAGTAACGAACATTATACACTGACGGACTCATAAACTGCATCAAAGTTCAGGATTATTTTTAAAATGATTTTTTAATAAGTATGATAACTTTTTAGATTAAATTATATAAATATGGAAAGACTGGCTCTTAATCTCAAAAAAAAGGAAAATTTAAAAATAGAACTGCAGTAAAACAAATGAATATAGCCGGGAAAAGAAAATTTACTCGTAGTATCAGATTTGCGTGTTATTTATAGCAAAGTTTTAAATTGATTATCATTGATTTTTTATTCTTTTGTCAATTGAATTATTGTTACCAGCAGAATTGTTGGGTTAGTTTTTTAACTCATCGAGAGTTTTTGAACCATAATATGGATACTTCGTCCGAACAAGCGGCTCAAATTGTAGCATTGGTGCGGGAGGGCTTGGATCAACGAACGATTGGTAGAAATTTAAATTTAAACCAGTCTACGGTTTCTAGAATATACAGAAGGTTTGTGGAGACAGATTCTTACAGAAGGAGACGTGGTACAGGCAGGACTCGAGCAACCACCGGTCGTGATGACCGATTTATTGTTACAACTTCCCTGCGAAATCGTTTCCTCACGTCTGTTAACATCAAAACAGAGCTTAATGAAGTGCGTGGAGTAAACGTGAGTGCACGAACAATAAGAAGAAGGTTAAAGGAAGCGGATATCACCCCTTTTAGACCAGCAAATGGTCCAAAGTTGTCTGTAGCTCACAGACAAGCTCGCTTAAGATTTGCGCGTGATCACCTGAATTGGACAGAAGAGCAATGGACCTCCGTATTGTTCACGGACGAGTGTAGGACATGTTTATATGGTGCAGATGGTCGCAGAAGAGTCTATCGTCGACGTGGGGAGCGATATGCTCAAAGTTGCATTGAGGAGCGTGTTCCTTTTGGAGGCGGTTCGTGTATGGTCTGGGGTGGCATATCGATGAACGGGCGAACAGAACTTGTGTTCATAGACATGGTCCGTCAAAACGGTAATAGAGGGGGTTTGACTGCACATCGCTACATAACAGAGATCTTAGAAGATCACGTGGTGCCTTACATGGGATTCATAGGCGAAAATTTTACTTTAATGCAGGATAATGCCCGGCCGCACGCTGCTGCACAAGTTCGACAATATTGCGAAGAGGTTGGGATACGTACAATGAATTGGCCAGCACGCAGCCCGGATCTTAATCCCATTGAGCATGTTTGGAACAATTTAAAAAGAGCTGTATATGCGAGAAACCCTTTGCCCACGACAGTGGCAGCACTAAGAACAGCACTTTCAGAAGAATGGGACAATATTCCGCAAGATCTTTTAATAACCCTAATAAAATCTATGCGGAACAGATTAGAATCCGTAATAAGGGCACGTGGAGGTAATACACCTTATTAAAACATAAATAAACCCTTGCATAAAGTTTGTGTCTATTGTTAAAACCAATTTTTTAATTAAACCAATTTTCCTTAAATTTCTGTTTTTCTTCAAAAAAAGTCTTAAGGTCCTTTCCAGTACACAAACTTAAACTTAAGGATATGACCCTACACTGTTTTAAAGTTCACGAACCAATCTAGAGGTTTCAATTTAAATCTGTATAGAAAGTTTGACTACTTGGTTAAAATATTTATTTCAAAGTCGTCTATTACTTTGATGCAGTTTATGAGTCCGTCAGTGTATTATATTGTGTTTTAACGGAAATTTGTTAGTGATGAAATACTGTAATATGTTAGTACCTACTCTTGCTATAGTCATTGAATATTTTATAAAATATTTGTTTTACAAAAAGTCATACTTAGGACTAAAATTGCTGTAGGAGTTTTCGTTGCTCCCAAACTAAACAAATTTACAGTACATTTGTTCTTATTAGATAAGTAACAATAAAATAATGAAAAATAAAAAAAACAAAACGCACGATGTTATGAGCTGATTTCATTGTGTAGTTTGACCTGCACAGTGATGGTCAACTGAGACACGTACCAGAGAACAAACCATTTCGATGTATTTTGTACTGGTAAAATTATAATATGGACATCCCACTTTAAACAATTTGTATTAAGTGGTTACCTCGCCATTAACCACTGCTCGAAGTGTTATTGGTTCATCCCACACGAGACAAAAAATTATGTGACCCATAAATGGTTGAGTCTGAGTTTACTTTGTTCGTTAATTCTGATTGTGTCCGAATTACAAGTTCACAGAATAAATGGTGATAGAAACTTGCCTGTGAGAGGAACTTGGGCATATTGACGTCAATAATGGCTCTCAGCACAAGCTGAGCTTCATCCTTTTGCGGGTAGTTCTTCTTCAAAGCACCTGAAGCCAACAGCACTGACTTGACAGCTCGCATGCCGTAATCGTAATGGTTCTGCGATGATAACTGTTCTGAACACAGCTTGTAAGCTTGCACAATCTTGCGTGCTAACCTGTATGTAGAAAGATAAGGTATTAATTGATGTTTCAAATTTATAACTCCTAACAACAATAAAATTACTGCCAGCATTTGACTGCCTTGGTGGTCCAGTAGCCGCGGTATGCGCCTGCTGTGCACGAGGTTGTGGGTTCGATTCCCACACAGGACAAAACTTTGTGTGACCCAAAAATAATTGTTCTGAGTCTAGGTGTAATTTGTGTCCGTTAGTTTGTATGTTTGTAAAGTCCCCCGCGATACAGACCTTGTTCTCTAGTGCGCGAGTTGTCTTTTTTAAAGAAAGAAAGCTGTCTTAACCCTAGAAAAAAGATGAACACAATCCGTTAACTGTGCGAAAGATGCCAATACTGCTGGTAATGGCGAGTGCACACACCACACTACTGCAGCGAGCACCTTTGACGTGTGCTCAACATGGTGGCTGGTACATTGTATTTGTTTACTTGTAAACTGATAACTGATGGCCCTCAGGCGAGGTGGAGCGACGATCTTCGCAGGCTGGGAGTAGCTGGATGCGGGTAGACGAGGATCGTGCTAGGTGGCGTGCACTTGGAGAAGCCTATCTCTAGCAGTGGACTGAGATAGGCTGATCATGATGATGAAACTGAGCGACTTTATTCAGGTTATGTTGTTAGGTTATAATATTAGTTGTTAAGTATAGATTAAGTCAATTCTATTTTATTATGTTAAGTATAATTATTTCATTATGTACTATTATTATTATTGTTGACTTAACGCATTAGGTTACCAGTAATGTTAGTGTAGGTATATAAATAAATAAAAACTTTTCTAACAAATAAAATGTTAGTACTCACGGTCCAGCGCAGACGAATCCGTTGGAGTACAGCGTGATCTCCCCAATCATGGCGTAGTCGGGCACCATCATGGCGACCGTTCGGAACAGCACCTTCAAGTTGTCTGGCAACTCCGTACGACCAGCGTAACTGTTCAATATAATTTATTGTTCAAATTGATGATGGGTTATAAAATCAAAGTAAAAGTCTCCTCTTGATAGAGGAGAGGAGACCCGTACCAAGCACTGGGTTGCTTTTATTATTAAAAGTAACTTTATGTCGATATGAACACAAATGTTTCAAATGATAACAAGCCTCTTTTTGTGTTAGATGTTTAAACTACTTACCGAAGTGTATCTCCATAACTATCCATGAATGCATTAAAAATAAAATACACATAGGAATTAAGATTCTTAATAAAAGTAGCCATTTATTTAGCAACAAATGAACTCAGTCAAAAGATCTGATTTTGTAGGAGCTCGATACGCGAAAACACCATGTTATTGGTACGTATTCTGGTGTATCAGCTCGACCAATCACAATGTAGTACCATATTTCTTTTTACTTCAGATTATTGGCAAACAAATAAAGTGTCTAGATTATAATAAAATTACAAATCACAGACGCGATCTTGGGCAGAAGAAAAATAAGTACTTATCAATCTTACCCAGGGTTCATGGTGATGAACACCGAACAGGTTGGGTTGAGACTGATCTCGGTGCCCTCAAACACAAAGCGCTTCTCTCTCCTGAGGATCGCCAGCTGGATGGACAGGATCTGCTGCGCGACTACCGATAGCACCTCAAGTTCTATGCGGTTGAACTCGTCGAAGCATGCCCATGCGCCTGACTGGGCTAGACCCTAAATGTTACAAGGATAATAATAAAGTAACAAGGTAAGGGCTTTAGCATGCAAAAGATTACAGTAATTTATTTTACAGTGTAAAACGAGTACAGACAAAAGTAATTTGATATGAACCCGGTAACTGCTTAGCATCAGACCGGCCGTATGCTTTTTTGCCACCCAAGTAAAAAATTTCATAAAAAAATGTTACAGGAAAATAGCTCTTATTTTTTATTATTATTGGCCCAGAACTATGCTTGTAGCTTATGCTGTAGCAATCATGAGGATGATGCATGCGTTCAGTTCAGTTACTCTAATACTAATATTATAAAGATGAAGAGTTTTTTGTTTGTCTGAGTTTCAAATTACCACGCGGACGAAGTCGCGGGCGACCCCTAGTTTGTTTATAAAACAATTACAAAAACCGTGTCTGAATATAATATTATATCTATCTTATATCTAAATAATCTAAATGACAATTGTAATTGACTCGACAATCAAAAATTAAAATTAAATTTCATTACATGAAAAGACAAAAAAGAACGTTGCCTACCCCTGAACTGTGCTCTTTTATGCTACTAAGAAGGCAAACAAGCATACAGCTTACCTAATGGCAAGCAGTTACCGTAGCCTATGGACGTTTGCAACATCAGAGGTATCACTCGCGCGTTGCCGATCCGTACATCACTTAGCCAAGGGCGCTATGCAAGAAAACTCATTCATTCAGCCAGTGTTATTCTGATATTAATACAGATAGGTTTGCTAACCTTAAAGAACTTTCCAAGCGCCTTGTAGTCAAGTCCATCAGAACAATTGAACACGACGCATTTCTTGGCGACGGCCTTGGCGAGATCCTTGGTGGTCTCCGTCTTGCCAGTACCTGCGGGACCCTCAGGAGCTCCACCCAGGTTCAACTTCAAGGCACTCATCAGAGTTCTGTACATTAGGAAGTTTGTACAGGGTGAACTATTTATATATATTCATAAAACCAAAAAGATGATTTTGAAAAATGTTGCAGGGCCAATATTAGACATAAATTTTATTTTATAATGAAAATGTGTTATAGACATGTATCAGATTCAACCTACATTATCAATGTAAATTATACATTTTCTTTCTAACTGCCTCGATGGTCGGATATTGATTACGAGGTCCTGAGTTCGATATACCCCGGTCAGTTCGCAGTTAAGAAAATCACAAAAGGAGGCCTGAAGTTTAGCAATTGGCAATTTTAACACCCCCGTGTCTCAGAAAGTACGAAAGTCTATCGCCTGGTCGTTTCAAATGGCTGTGCCATCGAACTATGACCGTGTTTGCACTATTTTAATTTCTAGGCATTTGGCTTACCTCTGTTGATATCAGTATTCGTGACCAGAATTCGGTAGAAGGCCATTGTGTTTATAGAGTACAGCGCTGCAGCATTAGCTTTTGCACGTGGTGGAAACCCACCATTCATCTACTCAATGTTGCAAGAAAACAAGCCCTGTGTCGCGGGGGACTTTACAAACATACAATTAACGGACACAAAATACACAGACTCGGGACAACCATTTATGAATAACACAAATTTTGTATGAGTATCGAACCCACAACACACCGTGCAATAGTTAATGGCGTGGTAACTACTTAAGCTATTGAACTAACCGTGCAGTTTACTTACCTAAAGCACCTATCAGTGAGCGGCGTGGCGACCAATCTCCCGATATTTCCCAAGTACTCAAACCCGTACTCCACTTCAGTGGTAATCATAGAGCAGGTCATCCTGTCTCCTCGCACATAGTAACGCAGCTGAGAGATCCAGTTGAAGTCCGTTATAAAGGTTACTTTCTTTTCTACCATATCCTCGATTATAGAACGACCTGGGTGATAAAGAATGAGCTTTAGGTAACTTAGAGCTTAATCTAATTTGATCAGACAGAAAAGACGGTTACCTTACTGAAGACAGACAAATAACTACACACAGAGAAACACAAACTACACTATTGTGTTTCTGAGTGTGCGTATTGGTCTCCAGTGCTTATTTAGGGATGAGGTTTTTAGAACCGTATCCATAACTCAAATGATTGAGATGAATTCATTACATTTAACAAAATAATAATTATTATCTTTATTAAATTTCAAAATATAATTTGTTAACAGTGAAGGATAACATTGTGAGGAAACCCACAATGTTATCCTTCACTGTTAACAACACATAACACATGTTTTAGAAAAAAATCTAAAGACATATTTGATTCACCAACCGCATCAGGCGCACAGTATGTAAAATAAGTCCTAAAACCTTCTTTCTCTTGACAGAGAAGACTTGTGCCTAGCAGTAGGACATTATATGTTACAATGTTACGTTACATGTACTAGGATGATCTTGTATCACAGGCACGACAAGTGCTAACAGTATAATTATAATTATACATGCTCCACGTATTACAAGCGTCCAAAGGCTACGGTAACTGTTTACCATACATTACGTCTCTTTTGTCAAATCCGGCCAAAAAATCAATACTAATTTTATAAAGCTGAAGAGCTTGTTTGTTTGTTTGGTTGAACGCGCTAATCTCAGAAAGCACTAGTTCGATTAGAAAAAACTTTTTTTGTTGCATAGTGCATTTATCCAGGAAGGCTGTAGGCTATATAACATCACGCTATGATCAATAGGAGCGGCGCATTAGTGAGATATGTTGCAAAATCGGGGAAATTACCACGCGGACGAGGTCGCGGGCGATCCCTAGTTCAGTTATAATAGGCCGTTACGCCGTAGCCTTATGAAAATAAACACACAAAGATTCAATAATAAAAAAAACATCTAACTAAACTACAGAGCTATTGATACGATAGATAAATATAAAAATATTGATGTCAAGTACCGTGTACATCTAACACAATAAGTGCCTCGACAGTGACGCGGTTGCCAGGGTCAAGGTCACCCTGCACCAGGTACACCAGCCCTGTGATCTGCTCGGTGCAGCGTTCCACCATTTCATGCAGCGTCTGAGTTTCAATCGCCTCTATTGCCTAAGATGGGAATAATGAAATCTTAGCAATTATACTACTTTTAGCATTAATAGTCAGTGACAGAACTATTTTGAATAATTTTAATCTTTCACGATTAGTACAATTAATTAGGTAGGTATTACTGGGAAATGTCCAAATTAAAATTAATAAACCATATTGAGAACTAGCTACCACCCACGGCTTCGCCCGCGCGTATAATCCCTCGGGAACAGAGGCTTTCTCCGGGATAAAAAATAGCCTATGTGTTATTCCAGACTATAATCTATCTCTATACCAAATTTAATCCAAATCCGTGCAGTAGTTTTTGCGTGAAAGCGTAACAAACACACATTCTGACAAACTTTCGCGTTTATAGTATAAGTAGGAAGTAAGATTGAAATTACAAAACTCAACAGTACTTATGCTTTATCAGATATGACAAAGTTCTTGCAAACGGAAACATAGCCTTGACGATTCGAGTACACCAAACAAGATTTAAAAAGCAACATTCATACAGATTAGTAATTGAAAATAAGACACAGAATCAGCAATCGCACTAATTTTAATGTGAAAATCTTTTACCTCAGTGGTGTAGTGCACGCAAGAGCCAGCCTGCACAATCTGTCCAGGCCAAACAAGCACCCAGTCCTCGCGCCTCGTTGTCAGATATGCGTTGACCGATTCTATATTGACGTCCTTCAAGCTGACGATCATCTGGTGCTCAAGCTGTTGCAGCCAACGTTCTACCATACCCTGAGTTAAAAAGTCATCATCAGTATACATACAAGGAATAAGCTTTGTTTTGATTTCACGCATTGCAGTACAACGAAATATGTTTTTTTAATTAAAAATATTAAATCAACTTCAACAGTGACTTCGATAATTACTTTAGCATCGGCTGGCTGTATGCTGGTGGAGAGCTTGACGATCTCGCCTTCAGCGGAGGTCATGCCAACGATCTCTTTGCTTTTGTTGAACTCCAACGTGTATATGCCCTCGAAACACTTCTTCAAGTGAGGCTGTACCTTCATTGGGTCCTTGGTCTCAGATAGGATCTCGAGCAACTCGTCGTTAGACAAGAAGAAGAATCTGAAAATCAATTCATTACCATCAATATATATTAAAAATAGATATTGTTGAAAATTAACAAGGTACCTACATAATTATTCTGATTTTCCTTGGACCCAAACTAGGCTATTCCTGTTTAGTGGGCACTAGTTGAATATATTCTTTTAACACATATACCTCAAAGAATAATATACATATACTTAGTTCAAAATAAATAAAGGGATCAAACATCGTACTTTGTAACTTGATAGAGGAAAAGGACCCATGCCCTGCAATATAAATAAAACAGTACTCGATGCGATGTAAAAAAGTATGGGCACAACACCGATTGTAGAACAGTTATAATTCAAGTCGCCAATAGGTTTACTTTTATACTTCTACTCGCGCGTGGTCGAATCTTCACCTTGTAACACCGTAGCTTTAATTGTATTATGTTTCTGAAATGGACTATAATCACAAGATCATCCTTCCGCAAAACCTTCAAACTTTCAAAGAAGACGTAATCCCCTCGCTTTTCACTTTAACAGACAATGATTTGTCTCTGTCTCTGAAGAATATCAGTTTGCTATAACATTTGGCTGCGGATAATTTGCTGTGCTACACAAAGCACTACACTTATTTAAGAATAACCTGGCAAAGAATAAACTAAAGAGCTTGAGAAGTAAGAGTATCACAAACCTTGGGAAGAACAGTCTCTTCTTCTCCAAGTAATCATTAAGTCCTCGCTGAATATCGTCGAGCAGCAAATTATTCAACTTCAGCGTCTTTAGCAGACCAGGGTAATCAGTGGCGGGCAACACCATTGGTTCCTTGGCCGTAGCCCCCATGATGGCACGCCACTCCTTATCAACATCGCGGAAGTTTCTGGCTTCTGTAGGCATTTGTCGCATGATATCCTCGGACGAGAAGATAGGTTCGAGGTACATCCAAGTGGCTTGGCACTGTGAAAGACAAAGAGCGTGTAAATTTGACAGACTGGCAAAGCCGTCTCCTCTATTCATCCTTCTCTACCTAGAGTTTTAAGGAACAATCTTTGTTAGATTAGTCCTGCTCACCCACCATCTCCACTTGTACTCTATCTCTCTCTGATCTACTGCGATAAAGCGACAAAGTTATGGTCGTTATCGAGTACCGGCCGGCAAGAGTTGCGGCCCAGGTATGTACAGCCCAGTTCATGAGAGAGAGAGAGAAGGAGAAAAAAGAGAAAAGGCTACTTTGTAACATTACATATTAGGTATTACTATACCTGAAGCCACTGGTCCAAAATATCTTGCATACTGATGAGTTTCTCTTCCCAGGCGACCATATCCCTTTCGAATGCCTTTACGTACGGAGAGCCACGCATCGTCTGAGACTTCAAGATGTGATCGTCCAATTGTTGCTGGATGTCATCCAGACCTGTCAAGATATTGGTACCAGTGTCCCTGGGGAAAGAAGATTGATATTGAGTAAAAGCACACAGTCCGAATGCAAGCTGTCGCCAAAGAATGCCTAAAAACTTCCACTTTTTTTATACTATTTGGGTGGCAAACAAGCATACGGCCCGCCTGATGTTAAGCAGTTACCGTAGTCTATGGGCGCCCGCAATACCAGAGGTATCACTTGCGTGTTGCCAACCCAATTTTTTACACCAGGACTATCCCTGGGATAGGAATATGTTTCTTTTAAAACGCGTCCCTAAATGAGCGCTGGACTGGGACTGAGCGTAGATGTCGGTTACTGCGATAAAAAGGTAATTTAAGGTTGACTGGTAGATAATGCCCCAGGCATTAAGTCCGCCTATTCATTAATTTTGTGTATGAAGTTTAATAAATAAATAAAAATAAAATAAAAAGCATATGTGCTATTCCAGACTATAATCTATCTCTGCGCAAAATTTCAACCAGATCCGTTCAGTAGATTTTCCGTGAAAGAGTAACATATATCCATCCATCCATCCATCCATAATTACAAACTTTATAATATTAGTAGGATATAACACTACGTTTTTAGGTGCGTCAAGGTGGTTCAACTTTCAACCTTAATGATAACGTACCTGTACGGCATAACTTCGAATTTGATTCCGACCCATTCCTCCTTCATCTTGTTCAACGCCTTCTCGAGAGAGTACTCTTTGCTGGCGTACTGCTCAATCTCCTCAAGTTGTGCCGGGTACACGTGGACCCCTTGTTCTACCATATCTGCTAACGTTGTTTCTGGGTCGTGAACCACTTCAGCGCCAATCAGGTCGCTGATCTTAGCCCAATGACGGTCACGCATGCCCTATAGAAGAAATGGAATAATCTAATCAATACACAATGATGTGGGTTTAGTGAGAATAAACTATATTATATTTTTACTATAGGTAGGTCTCGTGCAAAAACGAATAGAGTACCTAATAGTCAGTAGGGGCCGCCCTAGGCTAACATACAGCGACCAATTAAGGGATTTGCTAAAAAAGGACCAAATTAAAACTATCCAGAATCGGCATTCATGCATAAACAGGTTGATGAATGTTGAGGAAGCGAAAGAAGTATGTCTGGATCGAAGCAATTGGCGTACCATAGTCTCTTCCTACCCCAATAGGAAACGGGCGTGATGGCTAAATGCACCTACCTAGTTCTCTCTGCATCACCCAAAGGTTGAATGCCTTTGGCATTAAGTCCGCCATTGTACACTTATTTTGTGCAAGAAGTAAAAGATATGTACGAGTATGTATAGTATGTCTTTTTTACCTACAAAGCAGGCAACCTTGCTAAAGAGAAAACGTGTCAAGCCCAGAAACAAATTAGTGATGCTCTCTAGTATTTAAGCATCAATACTCAGCTGTAATGTTGCTTACTCTCAATTGTACCGTAACCTTTTAGCCACAAAGTTAGATAACAAAAAAATATTGAACGTAATATCAGTGTTGGTATATATAAGTAAGCGGTGGTAGACTTGCACGCAAGTGGTGTGAGTTCGATCCCGGGCGGCAGTACCAATAATAGTTTTACTTTGTGGAGTTAATATGAACTAATCAAATGGTTCACCATCAACGGTAAAGGAAAACATCGCAAGGAAACCCACATGTCATAGAAGAAATTCTAAATACATGTCTGATTCACCAACCCGCATTAGGCCAGCATGTGTGAATTTAATCCAACACTCTCTCTCTCTCTTGATAGAGGAAAGGAGACCCGTGCCCAGCAACGGGACATATGGGTTGCTATTATTATTAATATCAGTATTGCTAACCTTATTACATATAGCAGACAGCACAGGCAGCAGCACTTTGAACTTCTCCAGTTTGTTTCTGACCATATCTGCTATGCGCTTCGCTCCAGGGTACTCAAACAGTTGTTTACCCAGCTTGTACAGCAGTTTCCACCACGCCTCGACATCTTCTCCGATCTTCTCCGCGTCTAGACCGTAGAAGGGGCCGTGGTACCTAGTGAGATATGTGATTAAGATCAAATACCTTTTTGTTAAAGTATATAAATTTTTATCTTAATGATTTTCAACACATAGCTCGCAGAAATTATGGCAGAAAGGTTCTAGAGTGGCGACCAAGAACTGGAAGACGAAGCGTAGACCGACGACCTGGTAAGAGTTGCGGGCGACCGATGGACAAGGTCGGCTAAGGATCGAGAGTTGTGGAAATCCTTGGAGGAAGCCTATGTCCAGCAGTGGACGTATTTTGGCTGAGATGATGATGTTCTAGCAATTTTATAATTTTAAAGCGCAGGAATGTAGTGCATGCATGAACAGTTTATTATGTTGTTAATCTAGACCATACCACATCTCGTATCCCTCGTAGAAGTCATGCGCAGTATGCCAGAGCTTGTGGAAGGGCTCAATACCAGCCAGCATTGTCTGTAAACTGAAATACACCGACTGTTCCTGATCCAGTAATATCTCCTCATTAATAATGTCTTCAGCTTCATACTTGTCGTCCTATAAAAAGCAGGTACATTATTATATCTAACAAGTAAACTCTCAAAAAAAAACGAGATATACTCTCAATATAACAAGACGCTAAATTTAAAACCTGTTAGTCTGTTTTTTAGCTATAATAACAATAATAATATTCGTTTATTGCGTCAAATATGGTTAGTTACAAAGATGTCACAATTGTTAAGTATCACATATTTCGCCGTTACACAGCATGCACAATATAAATTATACTATAATGCTAGCTAATACTAATACAGTTTTTTTGAAATGAAAATCCAAACAAGCGTTCATAGGCGACAGTAACCACTTACTATCAGGTGGGCCGTATGCTTATATACCGCCTAAGTGTTTAAAAAAGTTTAAGTTCATTCTCATTTTATTCTCTACGATCGCGGATTCCATTTCCAAAAATCACATGATTAAAACTGTAGCGCTTTAACTTCAAATTCGATTTAAATAAAATGGAATATTAAACAAAAGAATAAACGATAATTCGCAGATTGATAGGCTGTGTTGGTTAGATAAGGTCTCTAAAGTACACATTTTTCATGAGAAAACTTTGCATGAATCTCCCATATCCTATCCTTTCAACTACAACCTATCAACTACAAAAATATTTTGAACGTTACTTACAAACAAATTCTTATTTATCTCATCCACTCTTCTCACGACATCTTTCAAGAGATCTACGTTAAGTAACGGAGGATCAAATCGGCGGAACACATCCAGATCTTTCTCGTGCTTCTTCAGTTTCTCTTCGAAGACTGACTTCCTGCTCTTCAATTTATCCTCTGCCATAGTTTTTTTGGTATAAAGAGTCTTTAGAGTTAAATCGATCGAGTCCTCCATATCAAGAGGCCAAAGGAATACTCGGGTGTTCAAGTTGATGTCTTCAACTGCAATATGAAATAAAAAAATATACGAGTTGATATGGCATTTCTACGCAATCGATTTGCTTAATGAAAAGTATCGATTTACAGATTTATCATCAAGCTGTTATTCTTCTAAAGTTAAACTGAAACTCGATTTCTTCTGTATATCGTCGTTATGTTAAATTTTATTATACTTAGACGTGACTTCTCCTTAAGCCATCGGTATAGTACCATACTATACCGATGGCTTAAGGAGAAGTCAATAAACTACTTTAGCACTAAAAATCCTGCAATACTTTAATAATAATAATAGCAACCCATATATGTCCCACTGCTGGGCACGGGCCTCCTCTCCTCTATCAAAAGAGAGAGAGGGTTTGAACCTTAATTCACACACGCTGACCTAATGCGGGTTGGTGAATCAGACATGTTTTCAGAATTTCTTCTAAGACATGTGGGTTTCCTCATGATGTTGTTTCCTTCACCGTTAGCAGATGCCGAATCATTTGATAAGTACATATAAACTTCACAAAGTGAAATTTACATTGGTACTGGTACCGGCCGGGATCGAACTCGCACTCTTGCGTGCAAGTTGGTTACTTTCCCACTCGGCCACCCCCGCCATTTTTTATATTTTAAGTTGAACTATTTTTATTACTATGAAAACTACATCTTACAGATTAGATGCGCATGCTGCATCAAAAACAGTACATATTCGGCAGTGGTCCTGGACTTCTCCCTTAGGTCGAACATGGCACAGTCGCGACAGTCCGATATATAAGTGATCAGCTCGACCAGCTGTTCAGTCGTCTCAGGAGTCTCCGAGGAACGACCCGCCATTTCCTCATATACGTTGCAAATTCTGGTCACAAAGAGAGAATTTTTGATTATATTATTTAGTTTTATATAGAAAGGAAAGGTGCAGAGCCTACCCAGTGTCAGCTTTTCTGATCACCAAAAGGTTTTTGAGATCTGAAGAGTGGCGACCACGAACTGGACGACGCAGTGTGGGCAGGCCTCCAACAAGATGGACCGACGACCTGGTAAAGGTCGCGGGCAACCGATTGACAAGATCAGCTCAGGACCGAATGATGTGGAAAACCTTGGGGAAGGCCTATGTCCAGCAGTGGACGTCTTATACCTGAGATGGAACTACCGATATATATTACAGGACATTTATAGAACTGGAATGCTTAGATTAAGAGTGAGTGTCAACGAGTTACCGGGACCCTGTGGTCTCTGCATCCTGCATTGACAATGGATCTGCCACAAAGAAAGCTATATTCGATAAAATATATTTTTCTACACTAAGTTAACTAATCACTAGCTCCAAGTCCCTGCTTTGCACGGGTGGACATTTATTTAGTTATATCGTATTTTATTTCACTAAAATATAGCTTATGTTACCCGCTGATAATGTAGCTTTCTAATAGTGAAAGAATTTTTAAAATCGGTCTAGTAGTTTTTTTTTTATACTACTTGGTTGGCAAACAAGCATACGGCCCACCTGATGTTAAGCAGTATCCGTAGCCTATAGACGCTTGCATTACCAGAGGTATCACTTGCGTGTTGCCAACCCATTTTTTTACACCAGGGCTTTAAGATGGAAGTAATTCTGGGATAGGAATACGTATCTTTCAAAACGCATTCCTAAATGAGCGCTGGAGACCTGTACTCACACACAGGAACACAACTACACCGCTGTGTGTAGTCATTTGGCTGTGGTCTTTTGTAAGGTGGAGGTCCTTCCCCAGTCGGGCTTGCTCGCTAGTATGGTGCCCTACCTCTCTTAGTTTTTGAGATAAATCGTAACTAACAAACAAACAATCAAATCTTTCCCATATATGTCCCACTGCTGGGCACGGGTCTCCTCTCCTCTATCAGGAGAGAGAGAGGGTTTAGGCCTTAATTAACACGCGCTGGCCTAATGCGGTGATGAATCATTTGATTAGTACAACTCCACAAAGTGAAATTCACATTGGTACTGCCTGGGATCGAACTCGCACCTCTTGCGTGCAAGTCGGTTACTTTCCCACTCGGCCACCACCGCTTTTTAATATTAATATTATTTATATTTGGTTATACTCACGCTCTATTCCACTTCCTATTAACCATAATGAAATGATCGACTATGTACATTCGCAGCCCGTTCACGATATCCCAAAGCAGGTCGTTGATAGGGCCACAATCCAACATGATCATGTTCAAGGGTATATCTCGACGGAGGAACAGCAGCTCATCGCGGAGCTCTTCGTACATATAAATACGTAACGTAAAATCCTGAGAAATGTTAGTTAGGTTAGATATTTGTTTAAATTAAAAAAAAAACATTATTTTAAGAGAGGTCGACTGGCGAAGGACCTCTACCTCACAAACTCAAACTTTATTTAGGTTACAGAGTAACACTTATGAAGGTCATGAATTATAATTATAAATAAGCCAAAAAAATGACAGCAAATTTTTCCTACGGACGTGGAGCCTTGAAAGGAACTAGCAAGAAACTCAGGCCACTCTTTTTAATGGCCAGATAGTTACAATCTTACAGAAGACCACAGCCAAATAACTACACACAGCGACGTAGTTGTGTGTGAGTACAGGTCTCCAGCGCTCATTTAGAGATGTGTTTTGAAAGAAACGTTTTCCTATCCCAGGGATATTCTATCTCAAAGTCCTGGTGTAAAAAAATGGTTCGGCAACACGCAAGTGATACTTTTAGTATTACAAGCGTCCATATATGCTACGGTAACTGCTTAACATCAGGCGGGCCGTATGCTTGTTTGTCACCTAAGTAGTATAAAAAAAAACTTAGGGCATCTATTGTCAATTTATATTATATAGAAAATTCCAATATAAATTTTTGGCCCGACCCGGGAATCGTGAAATCGGGAGTTTGGAAATTGCCGAAATTACTCCCCTGTGCCTCGGAAAGCACGTGAGGTCGTTGGTCCTACGCCTATTCTCTCTCCGGTCATGTCTGATTGCCGTCCCATCGGACTATGAGTGTGAGGGATTGAAGAGTGCACGAGCACTAAAATATCTCCCGCGCAGATGACTAGTCTCCATCGAAATGAGCCGCCGTGACCGAAATTCGGTTAGAAGGACATTAGAATAAAAAAACAAAATCTAACCTTTAATTGGGGAGGAGGATCTGTCCCGAAGAACTTAAGCAATTCATCTTTAGCTTCTCCGTTCTGGATATAAAAGTACTCCGTGTAGCTACTAAGGAAATTCCTGGGACCTGGTCTGTTCACGTTAAAGTGATGCAGACATTTGTTGACGATATCTGCTAGATAGCCTTCCTGTGGGTATACTCCTAAAAGGCGCGGCTGAGCTCGCGTCACACCTGAGGAATAAAAGAATTTTAACAATCAAAAGAACATCATCCCACGCTTTTCCTAAATCGAAAACGAGTCGCTATTAAGACGCCATGATAAAGCCCCTGCCGTTGTCAATAAAGCATTATATAGAACAAAAGTTTCCATATGCCGTACTGTGTCCCGCGCAAGATCTCCTCGATACCTCGAACACTCGCCTTGAGTCCAAACCAGAATGTGATGTGTTTGTGAATGATTGGAAGGTGATCTTGTCTGAATGCCTGAAGTATTGTGAGATGAACGCATGACTGGGTGTTGAATTATTTTTAAGTCTATTTTACATAGGTATTTTAATTTCTTAATATTTTTATTCTTTATTATTTCTCTTAAAAGCGTAATTAATATAACCGTGCTTATAATTAATAATATAAATAAAATAAATTGTTTTTCTTTTCAGGAATATTTTAGTCAAGTCACTGCACGGTCGGTTCAGTGGTTTAAGTGGTGACCTCGCCATTTACCACTGCGCGGCATGTTTTGGGTTCGATCCCCACACGCGACAAAAAGTGTGTGATCTGGGTGTACTTTATGTCCCTCCATTATATGTTTGTAAAGTCTCCTACGCCACATGGCTTGTTCCATAGAGCAAGACCACTAACAACAATTTTAGTTATTTAGATATTATGAAAAAACTAATATCTAAATAACATTTTTTTTATAATCTGGTGAATCTCTTCAATCACCACTAACAACAATGTTAGCTCAGTACAGTTTGAAGTTAAATCTACTTAAAAACTAGATTTAACTGGCAAGTTTTGATCAACTTGTCTAAACAAATAGGTGATAGTAACTTACTTGGATACATGATCTGATCAACGCTGGGCAACTGATGGTTGACATTGATAATGGCGTGGAACCACTTGATGATGTAGTCCTTCATTTGGTCCAGGGTTGGCTCGAAGGTAATGTTGTTAGTGCCGGGGTGACCGACCACTTTGATGCGCAGGAGTGGCCGCTTGATGAACAAGTAGTCGCGGTATGCGCCTTTATAATCATTGCCGTCCTGATAATTATAACAATTTTAGATTATTTACTAGCATTTAAGAGAGGTAGGGCACCATACTAGCGAGCAAGCCCGACTGGGGAAGGACCTCCACCTTACAGAAGACCACAGCTAAATAACTACACACAGCGGTGTAGTTGTGTTCCTGTGTGTGAGTACAGGTCCCCAGCGCTCATTTAGGGATGCGTTTTGAAAGAAACGTATTCTTATACCAGGGATACTCCCATCCCAGACCTGGTGTCAAAAAATGTGTTGGCAACACGCAAGTGATACCTCTCGTATTGCGGGCGTCCATAGGCTACGGTAACTGCTTAACATCAGGCGGGCCGTATATGCTTGTTTGCCACCCAAGTAGTATAAAAAAAAAAAAAAATCATGTTGTTCTAGTAGGCACTCTGATTGCTAAGCAAGAGGTCGTGGGTTTGATAAATGTGACCTTTAAATTGAGTATAAACAAGAATACAGCCCACCTGATGTTAAGCAGTTGCCATAGCCTATGGACGCTCGCAATACCTACCAGAGGTATCACTTGCGTATTGGGCATGCACATTAGGTTACTACTTGCATATTGTTAGGAATACGTGGCGATATCTTATGACGTACACTTTCTTTATGTAGCAGTGGTCTGCAATAGGCTTTTAATGATCCTGTGACGGTTACCGTCATAATTAAATTTTGAGATACTTACTTATGTTTTACAAAGAATACTTACAAAATAATAAGAGAAATGCTCAGCGAAGTGATTCACGCTTCTCTCGATTAGGTCACGTACTTGCCTTGACATTAGAGCTTGTATACATCTGCAATTAATTTAACTAACTTATTTGACTTCACGGTTGGTTCAATGGCTGAAATGGTTACCTCGCCATTTACCACTGCGTGGCGTGTTATGGGTTCGATCCCCACATGGGACAAAATCCGTCGGTCTCTCTCTCTCTTGATAGAGGAAAGGAGACCCGTGCTCCGGGACATATCAGTTACTATATCTAATATATCTTAATACTATATTATAAAGAGGTAAAATGTGTGAGGTAATTGTAATTTAAAAAATTTCAAAATCGGCTCAGCAGATCCAGAGATTACCCCCTACAGGTAATCTCTGGATCTACTGAGCCGATTTTGAAAATGTTTAAATTTAGTCTATATATATTTTGTATAAATAAATCTTAAAACTATATCTGCCTCGGTGGCACAGTGATCGATGTGTGTGCCTGCTGATCACGAGGTCCCGGGTTCGATCCCGGGTCGGACCAAAAATTTATATTGGATTTTTCTATCAATAAATTGACAATAGATGGCGGATGTTTGGAAATTGGCGGTGTTTACACCCCCGTGCCTCGGAAATATATGAGCATCGCCGCCGAGGCCGACCTAGAAAACGCTGGCGTGACGACCTGGATGCATATGAGAAGGATTGGTAGAATAAGGCAATGGACAGACGGGAATGGAAGTCAATGGCGGAGACCTTTGCTCAGCAGTGGAACAATACAGGCTAGTTAAACAATAAAATATTAGCATGATAATAAAAGACCTACTTAAAGAACTGCTCCACTTGAAAAGTAGACTCGGATCTCTTCTTAGCGACGTAACACGACCAATGTTGTCTCATCTTGACCATCGTGTCAGCCACGTCTATCACCCAGTTATCTAAAAGCTCTTTTCTGCACGCGTTACACAGCCTCGTCAGGTTTTCTGTGAACTCTGAAGGATATTGTGGGAAGGGGACTTTCTCTTGCATCTTTTTCATGTCGCAGATGAAAATGTCTTGATACCTATAAGAAATATGACATATACATTTAGGTACGTTTTTTATGCAGTACATTTCTTTAAATTTTCTTTTTCTACATAAAGTTTCACCGGATGCAAACGTTCACTTACGATTTTATAAATTAAAACGTTTAATTTTTGGGCACCTATCCTCAAAACTGCGATTTCAACCAGATATTTTATTCATAAGTGTTTATTTTTCAATACAATATATGATTGTTTGTAAGTAGTTTAGGTTTTTTTTTGGGTTTCAAACAAGCATACGGCCCGCCTGATGTTAAGCAGTAACCGTAGCCTATGGATGCTTGCATTACCAGAGGCATCACTAGCGTGTTGCCAACCTTTTTTTTACACCAGGGCTTTAAGATGGAAGTAACCCTGGGATAGGAATACGTTTCTTTCAAAACGCATCCCTAAATGAGCGCTGGAGACCTGTACTCACACACAGGAACACAACTAGGTACACCGCTGTGTGCAGTTATTTGGCTGTGGTCGTCTGTAAGGTGGAGAGCCTTCCCCCGTCGGGCTTGCTCGCTAGTATGTTATTAAAATAAAAGTAACCTAAGAGAGGTACTCTTAGGTTACTTTTATTTTAATAACTAATATTGAATTATTTGATTTTGTTGTCTAAACATGTCAATCAGACAAGGGATTCAGGTAGTGGATGGAATAAGAACGTTTTATTATTATATAGATCAGAGCTTGTATGTTAAAGGAAACTAACCTCTCCTGCCACATTCTTCTCAGCTCGAGAAGAACAGGAGTCCCTTGATAGAACCTGTACCACATGGATTCCTTCGCCTTCATGAGGGGTGTGTGCCAAGGCACTGGTGCTCTACAGACCAGTGTTGGCCATAAAGGTGGAAAGTAGGATATCTTCAGGCGTTCCCGCTCGGCAGGGTCTTCGAGGATATAGCTGAGGATACATCTGGAAATACAAAAGAAGATAAGTAGATATTTATCTTATAAAATAACATCTAACTTACCTACATATCAACGTTAAGATGTTTGTTTTTAGTGGTTGTTCTTAGTTACTATTTTGTTTCATTTTTTTCTACCGCCGGCTATATCCGAGTGAGATAGAATATTTATATTTATTGGTGGTCCAGTGGCCGCAGTATGCGCCTGCTGTACACGACGTTGTGGGTTCGATTCCCAAACGGGACAAAACTTTGTGTGACCCACAAAGAATTGTTCTGAGTCTGGATGTAATTTGTGTCTGTTAATTGTATGTTTGTAAAATGCCCGCGACACAGAGCTTAGCTAAGCTTAGCTTTGTGCGGGTTTTTTTAATACTATATATATATATATATATATATATATATATATATATATAGGTTTCCCCTATATCTCCACCTCCACCTTACAGAAGACCATAGCTAAATAAGTACATACAACGGAATATAGTGTCCCTGTGTGAGTACAGGGCTCATTTAGGGATGCGTTTTGTAAGAAACGTTTTCCTATCCCAGGGATACGGGATCTTAAAAACTTGGTCGGCGACATGCAAGTGATACCTCTGGCATTGCAAGCGTCCATAGGCTACGGTAACTGCTTAACATCAGGCGGCCCGTATACTTTTTTGCCTCCCAAGTAATACAAAATAATAATAATAATCTGTGAGGAATAAATTGACTGCCTGCGTGGTCAAGTGGCTGCAGTATGCGCCTGCTGCGCACGAGGTTGTGGGTTCGATTCCCACACAGGACAAAACTTTGTGTGACCCACAAAGAGTTATCCTGAGTCTGGGTGTAATTTGTGTCCGTTAATTATATGTTTCTAAAGTCCCCTGTGACACAGAACTTGTCAACTTGTTGTCTTGTAGTGCAGGAGTTGTCTTTTTACAAAGAAGAAGAAATGGACTCGTTATGGATAATATCTGTCGCACATTTACCTCTTCATAGCCATGACGAAGAACGCGTTAATATCGGCTCGACTCTGTCTAACGCACGCGTTGTACGTCAGAATAAGAAGACGCCTCTTAATGGATGCTGTCTGCACGTCTACCACCTTCTTTGCACGCTTGTACAGCTCCTCCGGATAATCTGGGATGTGCTCACCGACAATTGCCTTAAACAATATAATTATTATAAAATATGTGAAAAATTATATTTATTTATGAAAAAATGGATCCAAATGGTTTATTATATTATTAAAATAGAAAAATATTGGAATACAAATAGTTCCTTAATGGTTTTACTTGGTTGTTGGGTCTATGCAGTGTTTGTCAATACCGAAATTAAGGAAAATTCGTGGTTGGAAGTTTAGAGAATTATAATCTACCTTACATACGCAAATTCATGACATGTCTGCCTCAAAAACAACTTTGATGAGCGAAAAACAGAATCTACTATTAAAACATGGTGTATATTCAAAACATTGATTTAATAAAAGTGTCTGCATACTCGTTTGGTGAGCAAGTCGGAAATCGAACTCGATACCTACTGATCAGCTGTCATTAAACCTACGTGGCAGTCCTTCACGTTCGTGGCTCACGCAGGAGTATAAGTGGCCTATAAAGGGGCGGAGGAGCTGTACGCCTGCGCGGAGCCCACGAGGCTGCCGTGGCAACTGTCTCACCATGCGCCGGAACTTTGCGCAGTCTCTGACAGTGCTGTCATTGTTTTTCTAGTATATATATTTTTAATTGTATTTTATATTTAAAGTGTAAATATTTTTAGTTTATAAGTGTTTTTGTACTTATGCAAGCCTGTTCTGGCATTGGTGTTGCGGACATAACTTCAAGTCAACCGACTACATCACTCGATGGCTTGGTAAGTTGCCCATTTTGCTCGCAATCGCGTCTTTTTAAAGGTAATCGGGGTTTGAAAGTACATATTGGCAAATGTCACAAATCCCAAAATGTACTTTCTAGCCCCGCATCTACACAACAAGACTCCTCCGAAATTCCTTTTTGGCACAAGTTAGCTAGCTTAAAAAATTCCGTTCCGATTTTAAAGAGGGTTCCCCGAGGCGCGAGACCTACGGTTGCCCAAAGATTAGCCAACTGCATAGGCCTCGTGGTTCGGGAGAATTCCAAAGAGGCGTGGGAGCATCTTCTCACCTTTCCTTATAGGACTCTACATGTACCTAAAGATCAGGCAACAAAAAGAACTTTAACAGCTCAAATTAAATACAACTGTCATGTTTCGGCCCCCATTTTCGACGCAAAATTAGCTTAGTGTGTAGTGATGTGGTTGCGCCTTGCTCTTCAGACACGCTTGAGGGTCTCAAGAGCAAGCATCCAGCGCCAGCAAATGATCTTTCTTTCCCTGATCCTCCAGAGAATGATTTGGAGTGTGTCAGTGCCACCACTAAGGATGTGTATATCGCCATCAGCTCCTTTCGGAGTGGTTCTGCTGGCGGCCTTGATGCTCTTTCACCCCAGCATTTGAAGGACTTAGTGTGCCCAAGTGCTGGTGAGGCTGGTGAAACGCTTCTAAGGGAGCTGACGGCTTTGATAAATTTAATGCTCTCCGGCACCGTGGACGATGCCATCATCGACATTTTATATGGAGCAAATTTGTGTGCCCTTCGAAAGAAGGATGGTGGCATTCGTCCTATTGCCGTAGGGTGTACTTACAGGCGTATGGCAGCCAAAATTTGTTGCAAAATTTACAGCACAGAACTTTCGGCTAAATTTCAGCCCCTTCAGTTAGGCTTCGGGTCTAAAGGGGGCTGTGAGGCTGCCGTACATGCCCTGTCCACATACCTTAGTTGTGGTGAAGGTGAGGTCATTTTGAAGGTTGACTTGAAAAATGCCTTCAATTCAGTAAACCGGGACACTTTGTTGACACAAGTAAAAATTGAAACACCCAAAATTTATAAATTCCTATGCCAATGCTACCGTAACCCTTCAAAATTACTATACAAGGACAATATTTTAGATTCTGCTGTTGGTTGTCAGCAAGGTGACCCTCTTGGACCTGCCATTTTCAGTTTGGCAATACACCCTATTATTCGACAACTAAATTCTAAATTTAATTGTTGGTATCTAGACGATGAAACTATATCAATAGTTCAAATATATGCACCTACAGAGATTGCACCAAAAGACATAAAGGACACTTTCTACGAGAACCTAGAGAAGACTCTTGAGAATGCACACAAAACAGTTATCCTCATGGGAGATTTTAACGGACAGATTGGAGAAAGGCTACCAAATGAGGATGTGATATTAGGTCAATTCAGCACCGGGAAAAGAAATGATAATGGACAAAGATTAGTGAACTTGGCATACGCACACAACCTCAAAGTCCTCAATAGCTTCTTTAAGAAGAAGTTACAAGAAAAATGGACATGGATATCGCCAAGTGGGCAAGTAAAGAATGAGATAGACTTCATACTCTCTAACAAACCCCATTTCTTTAAAGATGTAAGTACAATTAATAAACTTAACTTCAATACAAATCACAGAATGGTAAGAGGAGCTATATATCTAAGCAAACCAAAGAACAAGAGAACATACATCAGCAAAGAAATTCAATCAGTCCAGGTACCACACTCCATTCCAGAGAACTTTCTGATAACTCTAGAAGATATGGCATTGGCTAGTAACAAATGCAGAAACATACAAGAAAAATATAACCTATTAGAAGAAGCACTTCAGGAACTGTCTGGAAAATTGTATACCCTAAAAAACAAAAAAGACAAGATCGGAGTCGAAGCAAGGTCCCTTATGGAGACCAGGAAAACTCTTTTACAGAATAGAAAACAAAATAGAAAGCAAATAACGCAATTAAGTAAGCAAATTAACGAAAAAATTAGAATGCATAGAAAGCAAATAAGAAATAACATTATTCAATACCACATTGAAAAATCTGGTGGCATAAAAAAGGCATTAAAAGAGTTATGAGAGAATACCCCTTGGATTCCATGTATTAAAAGCAAAACATCCGGCCAGAAAGAAACAAAAAGAACGGAAATTATAGATATAGCAACAAAATTTTATAGCAATTTATATGATGATGCACATCACATAAACACTCAGCACGTACCAGAGGACAATGAAGAAGCTGTTCCCCCATTATTAGAAACAGAAATAAGATATGCAATACTGTCTCAAAAAAACCATAAAGCTCCCGGAGAGGATGGAATATCAAATGAAGTTTTGAAAGGAAGCCTAGATTACACCATAAAGCCTATTACAAATCTATTCAACAATATTCTTACTGAAGAAGTAATTCCTCAACAGTGGACATCATCAAGTATCATATTGCTTCACAAGAAAGGTGATAAAAGAGAAATAAATAATTATAGACCGATCAGCTTGTTACCCAACATATACAAATTTTTTTCAAAAGTGATACTGAATAGAATTGGCCCAGTACTAGATGAAAATCAACCTAAAGAGCAGGCTGGATTCCGGAGCGATTTTTCAACAATGGATCATATTCATGTCTTAAAACAGGTAATTCAAAAAAGTAATGAGTATGGAAAAAAATACTATCTAGCATTTGTAGACTACAACAAGGCATTTGACTCACTAAGACATACGCACATATGGGACGCTCTAAGTTCACAAGGAGTACACGCAAAATATACCAGGATAATAAAAAACATATACAAGGATTCAACGGCAAAAATCCAGACTGAAAGAAAAGGATTGGCGTTCAAGATTAAAAAGGGAGTACGCCAAGGAGATCCTCTCTCACCAAAGTTGTTTTCGGCGGTATTGGAACACATATTCAGAAAATTGGATTGGGACACATTGGGTATAAATATAAATGGCGAGAAACTAAATCACCTAAGATTCGCGGACGATCTAGTTTTGCTTAGTGAAAATCAAGAAGGCTTGGATACAATGATTACAGAATTGGAAAAGGAAAGCAAAATGGTAGGACTGACTATGAACATAGACAAAACAAAAGTAATGACAAACCACGTAAAAACACCTATTTATCTTAATTCGAACCAAGTAGAATATGTTGACGAATACACATATTTGGGACAGATCATATCACCTGTAAACCAAATGCAAAAGGAAATAGACACAAGAATAAGTAGCGCCTGGAAAAGATTCTGGTCCCTCAAGGAAATCATGAAGAACCCACATATACCCATGAAGGATAAGACCACAGTATTCAATTCCTGCATACTACCATGTTTAACCTATGGATCAGAAACCTGGGCCCTCACTAAGAAACAGAGCGGTGCACTTAGAGTCTGCCAAAATAAAATGGAAAGAAGCATTCTAAACATCAAGCTAAAAGACAAAATTAAATTAAAAAATATAAGAAGTAAGACGAGAGTAGTTGATGTATCCTATGTAATAAAAAAACTCAAATGGACCTGGACAGGCCACATGATAAGAAATAAGAGAAACAAATGGTCAAAAGATATTACTATGTGGTACCCTCGAGATGGGAAAAGAAGGAAAGGGCGTCAAAAAATTAGATGGGAGGATGACATAAAACACAATGCTGGAGCAACATGGCAAAGAAAAGCATCAAATAGAAAACTATGGCAAACACTAGGGGAGGCCTATGCCAAAGGGCAAGCTGATACTTATGTTACCGATGTCGAAGACTGAATGGAATGTTAACAAAAATAATAATTTATATTGAGGCATTAATTATATAATTAAAATCCAATACTAATAGAACAAATAAATTGTAAATTGTCTTCTAAATAATATATATACTATACTAATGTAAACTAATGTATCAGAAATAAAGGCTTTTTGAATTTGAATTTGAATTTGAATCTAGACGATGGGACACTTGGAGGCGATGTAGACACAGTACTTCAAGATTTGGCTTTTCTAAAAACAAAATTTCAGTCAATCGGTTTGGAATTAAATCCCACTAAATGTGAAATTTATCTTCATGGAAATATGAGTAATAGACTTTCGGTAATCTCAAAATTTAATTCTTTGGCACCTGACATTAAAATTATTGAAAGAAGTTGTCTACGCCTTCTTGGTTCCCCAGTCGTAGAAGATGCATATGACTCTTTTATAGAAGAGAAAATACAAAATTTCTGTGAAATTTCGGTTCGTCTTCTCAAAATTAATATTCATTCGGCTTTCACAATTATTAGATATTGTCTTTTTGTCCCTAAATTTACCCACGCATTAAGGTCTTCACAATTTTGGAAAAATATTTCACTTTTAGAAAAAATTGACAAAATTATCCAAATTACATTGAGTAGAGTTTTAAATGTGGCCTTGAACGACCGGGCATGGCTCCAAGCATCACTACCCATCCGCTTTGGTGGCCTCGGCGTTCGCAAAATTTCTGATGTAAGCTTACCAGCATTTCTGTCCTCGGTCCACAGCACGGAAGAATTAACCAGGAAAATTTTAGAACCCACACTGGTTAATGCGGAAGTGTTGTGTAAGACTGATGCAGTAAATGCTTGGAAAATGACATGTCCAAATACTGTCTTGCCGACCAGCCTATTCTCCCAAAAGCAGTGGGATGGGCCGTTGTGCAGCATGAGAAGAAATTATCTTATTTCTACTGCTTCCAGTGCTGCGGAACGCGCTCGTCTACTTGCTGTGGGTGAGTGGGAATCTGGTCTTTGGCTGCAGGCATTGCCATCGCCCAACATAGGCACTATGTTGGACGACACTACATTCCGCCTCGCCACTTGCCTCCGTTTGGGTGCTCCTTGTGTTTCTCCGCATCATTGTCTTTGTGGAGAAGCCGTCGACAGTCTCGGACACCATGGGCTATCCTGCAGCAGGAGCGCAGGCCGCATATCGCGACACGCCCAACTTAACGACATTATCCGTCGAGCTCTTGTCACCGCCGGCGTACCAGCCGTACTTGAACCAAATGGTTTGGTACGTGACGATGGGAAGAGACCTGATGGTATGTCGTTATTGCCTTGGAAGATGGGTAGGCCTTTGGTGTGGGATGCAACTTGCGTCGACACCCTTGCACCATCACATCTTCCAAGTACAGCAGGTTGTGCTGGCGCTGCTGCTGCAGCTGCAGAGTCCCTCAAACGGCGAAAGTACAGCAATTTAGTTGGAAACTACATTTTTGAGCCGTTTGGGGTGGAGACTGTAGGTTCATGGGGTCCGAGTGCTCGTTTCCTTTACAGAGACCTAGCGAAACGACTGATCGACGCTTCTCGTGATCAGAGGGCTGGCTTGTTTCTCGCACAGAGAATAAGCATTGCCATTCAACGTGGCAATGCTGCCAGCCTTCTGGGCACGTTCCCAGTGGACAGTGATGTTGAGGAATATTTCGACGCTTAAAGAACGGTCTTCATTTGTATTATGTTTTCCTTTTTTTTTGTATTTATGTTTAAATTAGTTTTAGGTATATATGATTAGTAGGTATATGTGATTAGTGTAAAAACATGTATATTGTTTCTGTAAATAAAATTATTTATTTTTATGCATATCTACAAGAGAAGTAAATATGTAACACCATAATTGTGAGGAAGCCTAACTGGGAAAGGACCTCCACCTTACACATGGGCTGATTTTTATACCGGAAAAAAACTCTGTTCAGAGGGAATGTACGCGCGGGCGAAACCGCGGGTGGAAGCTAGTTTAATTAAATATACCATCAGTACCATCGACGCGAAGAAGAAATACGGATTCGAAAGGTGTTTAGAGGAGGGCTATTCTCGTACCAGGGTAGTCTCATCTCTTAGGCGCAAGTGATGTTCCTGGCATCATCATTACCGTAGTCTACGGTAACTTGCTTACCATCAATTGATATTCCGACTGGGGTAGAACCTCCACTACACATAACAGTATAGCTGTTTCTGTGTGTGAGAACAGGCCTCCAGAGATTATTTATAGATGTTTTAAAATCCATAATAAATAACACTGCTGATTTTTTGGGTCGGTCACACGCAAACAATTCTTCTTGCACTGCAAGTGTCTATAGGCTACGGTAACTGCTAATCATCGATCGGGCCGTATGCTTTTTTGCCAGTTCACTGTTATCTTATATATAAAAATTAATCCCTATTCCCCTTGGTCACGGCATCACGTGTGAACGGCTGGACCGATTTCAGTCATTCTTTTCTTGTTGTGTTTTTTATTGTCAGAAGAAGGTTCGTACGTTAAAAAAAAGTTTAACCCGGACAAAATCGGGGCGGGCCACTAGTAATTGAATATAGTAAATAAATAGGTAACTATAGTATATTATAGTGGTAATAACATACCGTGGACAGGTAGTAATTGATCCTGGTCAGTTCATCTTCTGATATCGGTCTGTAGTGCTCCTCCTCAGTTAACTTGAGCATCTCAACCCTCTGCTCGTCTGGGTCCCGGGGTAGCTCAAACGATAGCTTTGCCAAGTGCCTAATCATTTCGGCAATTTTAACTATTGTATTACTGGAGTTATACCATACTTGGCATAGTGTTGTTATGCTATCATTAGGTTAAAAATAAGTGTATGTAGGTGAGCTTGTAAGTCCAGTCAGGGTTTAAAAAGGTTGCTGTCTGAGTCCAGAATGTAGGTGTTGTAAAATGAACCGTATCGCTGCGTATGTAAGGGCTATTTTTAAAGTACGCAACAAATGTACATCTTCCATACTACAGCTGCCTTTTTCCTAATAAATCACACACAATCGTTGCCGAGCTGTGACAATACTTCTCATGATCCTCACCTTCTCCAAGGTGGAAAACTTGGATTTTACCTAAACAAATCTATAGAATTTCATCTATTCAAGTAAAATCTTTCATAGACTGACACAAATATTTAAATAACGATATACTTTTTGGGTATCTATGTTTAAACTCAACCAATCCAATATTGAAACTATAAAAGCTACTTATATTTGGTGACAGAAACCTAATTCTAAACATGTTTGAAACAAGTGTTCAAATAACTTTATATGAAATACTCGTTAATATTAAATCAGATATAAGACAACATATATTTTTATTGTTCTAAAATAAACGCCTAGCGCCTGTAAATATTCTGAGAGCAAATAAATATTGCTATTTATTTGTATCAGGCGCTATTTCGCGGCTCGTCATAAGTGCGTTTTACTAAATAAATCCTTGGACTGAATATCTATCTAAATTTTATTTTTGCATTTACCACAGTATCACAAAAATTAAAAAAATAAATATTACTTTTTCAGTGCCACCTTAGCTTCTTCTTCAGCAGCTAATTTTGCTTCTCTGCGCTTCTGTATCCGTTGCCTCTTCGCTTCAGCTTCTGCAGCTTTCTTCTTATTATATTCACCTGATACCAAATCTTCTAGCAGTACCAAACCTAAAATAATATAAATAATACAGTTTTGTGTTAATGACTAGGTACTTTTGATAGCTCAAAAAACCTAAGTATATTTTCTGTCAATTCTTGCCGAAAGTTTCCTGGCGGATTTTTTGTTGACAATAAAATTAAATTACTTATTATCTGTTGAAGTTATGAACCTACCCTTACACAAATTCAAACTAGCAGTAATTAATTAAAATCTATAAATAAGGCTGAGGATCGAGCCATAGGGCTTATTCACTGCGACGATTTAAGAAATTAGTTAAAATAATACCTTTAGGCAATTTAGCTTTTTTCTTGGCTGCTTCGAGCGCCTCGAGCTTCTCTTGCTCCTTCTCGGCGAGAGTTTTCATGGGTGGGAACTGCGTTTCTCCCTTAGGCCCCAAAGGTCCATACAAAACAGGTGGGATACGTTTCTTCGGCGGCATGTTGACCAAACGCATTGTTTTCGTAGCCGGTGTGTAACAGTTACCTGGACAATTAACATGAGTTATTATTTATTTTACTAGCTTCCTCCCGCGGCTTCGTCCACGTGTACAATCCCTCGGTAATAGTATGGTTGGACTGTCGATAAAAAATAGCTTAAGTTTTTTTTTGACTATAACCTGTTGTCTTTGTGCCTAATTTCATCCAGATTCATTCAGCCGTTTTGGCATCATTGATCATCTAAGCTTTCACATTTATAATATTAGTAGGAATTGGGACAATATATAACCTAACATTGTTCTTATTTCCCTCATAGGGTAGACAGCGGTGTATACCCATTCTCTTTCTACGTTAAGTCCCATGGAATAGGAGGCAAGCCCTTTGCTATAGTTTAGACATAACTAGACCCAATTCAGGCGCGTGTACTGGTACTCATACAGGAGACATTTAGGGATCTGGATTTAGGATAGGAGGAACGGCAACTTGCATAATAGATCGAGGATCGGGTCTATAATAAATTAAACCTATTTTAAATAATCTCCTTCTTATAGTTTGGTTAGCGGCAAACCTGGTGACAGAGTTATTTAGATCGCCCATATTTACGCCTCAATCATGATCTAACGACTGTTACCAGTCGGGAACGACTTTATACGTGCCCTCCGAAGCACGGAGATGCTCAAATGAAATACCACTATGCGGTCACCCATCTACAGGGTTACCGCGCACTTAGTAGCTTAACTAGCTGATCGTTTATCTAACAGCGAGTGCTATGAGCGCCTCTTCATTATAAATAATGATTCATTACGTTAATGCTTAAATTATAGCAACGGGTCTCCTCTCCTCTATCAAGAGCGAGAGAGAGGGCTTAGGCCTTAATTCACACACGCTGGCCTAATGCGGGTTGGTGAATCAGACATGTCTTTAGAATTTCTTCTAAGGCATGTGGGTTTCCTTACGATGTTTTCCTTCACCGTTAGCAGATGGCGAATCATTTGATTAGTACATAATAAACTCCACAAAGTGAAATTCACATTGGTACTGCCCGGGATCGAACTCGCACCTCTTGCGTGCAAGTCGGTTACTTTCCCACTCAACCGCTTTCGTTAATGCTTAAGAAGAAATAATTACCTGTTGAATCTAACGGCTTGCAGTGATCGAAACTGTCACGATACGGCACTCCTTTTGTCCATGACTTAGCCTGCATCAACGGAGGAAACTCACTGCAGCGGCCTTCGCTTTCACCTTCAAAAAGACAAAGCATTAGCGCTCACTAGCCGAGTTTATTTATTTTAATTTTGGGACGACGCGTTAGAATTCTTTACTACAGCATGCAATGCAGATAAGGCTCCTAGGTCGCTCTATAAGAACGGAATACGATTTTTTTTCAGGAAGTACTGAATATATATAAACAAGAAAATGTAGTATAAAATATTATAGCGCTTGTAATTTTGTTTGTTGTTTTCCTATCCCAGGGATAATCCATCTTAAAGACCTGGTGCCAAAAAAAAATTGTCGCAATACGCAAATGATATCTACCTCTGGTATTGCAGCGACATCCATTTGGAACTGAATGAATGATATTTGAACATTGGAACTTTAAGCTAATAGGAAACTACGGTTTCTGTTTATACGAATCGTACTTACAGTTGTTACACAGTAGCAAATGACATAAGTTAAAGCATGTTTGTTTTGCAATTAATATCTTATTCTAAACAGCTAAAGTTCAAAATTGCCCAGTGACATTTCTCAAGTTACGCCAGTTTTCTACTAAGATGCGATATAGGTAATACATACCTTTAGGGTAATAGTTCTTAGCAGCCCGCAGCAACACGCTGTCCCTCTCCAATTCCCCATCATAACCAGCTCTTGGCAACCACGGCAAATTCCTGGGCTTTCTCGCCGGAAGTATAAAACGGGACGGACACAGCACTGCGTCAGATGGCAAGGGACGTTTCTTCTTTGCGCCTTTTTTATCGCCGCTAGCCATTGTCTAAAAGTGTATCTTATGATTAGGTAAACTTATTGTTTTGAGCTCCTACCCGCAGCTTCATTCGCGTGGTATCATCACCATCATCACAACACATGCTGGGCTCGGGTCTCCTCCATATACTTTGAGGGATATTAGCCTATTATACCACGCTGGCCAGACGGGTTGGTATAGGGTTTTATTTCGAACTATTGATGTCGTATCAGGTTCCGGTGGTCCACCCGTGACGGCGGGTGTAGGTGCACAGGGGGATTTTAGTCGGTATACCGGCCGCCTACCAGCTTTAGACCGGAGAGTCCGACATAACTGCCTCGCTTACCAAAGCGGGTCAGTATGCGTAAAGCATTTCCCCTCTACAAAAAAAAGGGTTTTATTTCGAGTTTTCCCTCTCTTGCAGTGGATATTGTCTCCATAACTTACTTCCATGTTGCACTTGCCTAATTAGTAGGTCCTATCCTAAGCAAGCACCAATGGGTACGTATTAGTTATTACTAGGTATAATCGACCTCTATAAATTAATAATTTCGCGCAGAAACTACAATAACAACCTTGAGAAATAAAAACTTTATCAAATACTTAAAAATGTGTAGGTAAAGTAAAAATTAAGAAAAGCTTACTTACCTTAACACTAAAATAACATTAACCTATTGATAAATAATGCTAAACTAATAATTATTTAATTAAATATAAATAAAATAAATTATTATCGTGACACTGTGTCATAAGATAAATAAACGTTTCTAGGGACGCGTTGGCATGGTAACGGATAGCAGTAATACTTCGGCCAGTATCTAATATAATAATAATAAGTGTAGATAAAAGAGGTGTAATATAATATCGTGGTATCACAGAAGGTCATCAGTATGATCCCTAACTATTAGAGGTGAAGAGAGAATGAGAGGAGCCAGCGACTTATTTACTTTTGTCATTTAAAAATATATGTCAATTCACAATCTAAAAATAGTCTCAGAATAATAACTTTCTTCTGGCAACCCTCTGAGGACGGAGTGTTTAACCCAAAAATAACTAAAAGGGTAAGAAATAAAACTTAATTTAAAATAGAACATACTGTCAATATAATTTACTACATATTTTGGGACTGATACTCTTTGTTATTTTAGAGTTAAACAACCCGCAGAGGGTTGCCAGAAGAGCCTTTTATTATTCTGCAGGTATATATGAGTTAATTTGTAAGTTTACATGACTTTTGAAATGACATACATATAAATACGTCGCTGTTTCTTGGTTCATATGCAGAGCCTGTACTATGGCAACCAGACAACTGGTACACTTAAGTATATTATTCTATACATGTATTGTATAATTTACACCCAGACAGGAAACAAATAATAATGCCCATCGCACAAAGATTTGTTTGATATAGGTACCATTCGCTAACTTAACACTTTTAGTGCCAAGAACCCGGCTCCCGGGTACTTTGATAGGTACGCTATACGCCGAGAACCCGGCTACCAAGTCCATCTATAGATAGTTATTAATTACCTGTCCTCGTGCCTAGTACTCGGCTACCGAGTCCTATTGTTCGTTCGCAAAATAGTAAGGGTTGGTAATTCGATACTTTTCTTAAACCAATTGAATAAAAATATATTTTTGACTGAGTAAAAAGTCGTAACGGCTTTCTTGGCACTGAAAGTGTTAATGAGGTAATGCTGGACTCTATAACGTTACATTACAGGCGAATGCTCTAGGTGAGGGCCGCGCACCATTACTCAATTAAACCTAAACCCACCCCATACAAGGGACTTTTGAATACCATTTTTACGCTCCACACAGGGAAAAATGGTTTCTAAAGGTCATCGCAGATGAGACTTGCGTCGCATAAAAATTCGTTGAGCAAAGTCGCTACCTTAGGTGCACTTGTCATAAATATTATTTTACGCTTAAATTCTATCATGCTAGTGATTCATTTCTGACACTAAGCTTTGATTAGACCATGTAACGCAAAACACGTCCTCTCTTATCGTAAAATGGAAACAAAATAAATAATTAAGAAATATTTATTTAATAATATATAAAATTTCACCCACATTACAATTCATTCACAAATACCTGTATCAAAATCTTATAAATCCATTACAAATAAAATAAATAAATGCATAAAATAATCTACATACCTTTTAGATTTATATTTTAATTATTTTATAGTACATTTACTTCGTATAATTTTATTGTACAATTTGATGATCAGATGTAAAACATTTTCACAAAAATAAATTATCAAATTATAGCCAAAAATTGATTTTGTATTATATTTATATTCTGTATTAAAAATGAAAATAGGAACTAAAATGCCTAACATAAGATTTTATTATGTATATAAATAAGAAAACATTCTAAGTTACAAACTCAAAATTCATTTATTCATTTAGGTTACAAAGTAACACTTATGAAGGTCATAAATTATAAATAAGCCAGAAAGATGATGTCAGATAAATGTAGGCACATAACACATTAGGCTTAACGATTTCGAATGAATTGACATCAATAATAACAAAATCAATGGAATACGAACTCGCTGTCAGTCACTAGCCCGAAGCCATATCTGGCTAAGAGACTGGGCAGATATGCTACCTACTTTTACTATCAGCTTATCTAATGCGATGCAATCATATAAACACGTGATTTTCGACAACTCACCGCGTATATAGCATATCTACTATGATACCAATAGTCTCGTATCTTTATGACTACAGACTTGTTTGACCGAATTTGTAAAGATAGGCAAGACAGCCTTAGTAGACTATGATGACTCTTAACCTATGGTTCCTTAAGATAGCGATATATCATGTCATACCACGTCTAGAACACAAACTTAATTTTTTTATACTACTTGTGTGGCAAACAAGCATACGGCCCGCCTGATGTTAAGCAGTTACCGTAGCCTATGGACGCTTGCAATACCTACCAGAGGTATCACTTGCGTGTTGCCGACCCATTTTTATACATCAGGGCTTTAAGATGGAGTATCTCTGAGATAGGTAAAACGTTTTTCTCAAAACGCATCCAATAATGGCTAATGGAAAATAATGGCCTACTAATTCGTCAAACAACGCTCTCCAGCCATTACTAGCTTTATTAATACTATTTTGGCTTAACTAGCCATATCGCTATCTTAAGAAAACTTAAAACTTTCGCGGACAGTAACGTAGACACAATAGATGTTTTATTGTCATGACGTTCATAGGCATTCACAGTCCTTCAAAGTGTTAAAAAGAAATCTAATATATATCACAATATATAAACATTACATGTATTATAAATTTAATATCAAATAATCATAATGACATATTATTTCTCCAAATTTTATATATAATTAAATTATTATAATTGAAATTTATTATTATTATACTGATTATGAATCTAATTTTTATTTTTCCTGTTTTTTGTTTTTATAATATTGTAAATTGTATATTCTGTCTATCTACTAACACTAGCAGTAAGCCCACTTTTGTTACTAACACTATGGAATTGTTTCCGAAATAAATGATTATTATTATAAATGCAATATAGCACCACTGCAATAGATTAAATGTTGTTTTTTATCTTAAGAAAACTAACAGGATAAGATTTTACAGTATAAACTTAAATAGCAATAGAGAGCCATTAATAAGTCTCCACATCTAGAAATTGTTAATACAACAGTAAACTATTATGCTTCGTTTTATTATAATTATTTAACGTTCCCTCTACGTGATGGCCAAACATTCGCCAATATTGGACACACGGTACCCATAGCACCATAATAAGATTGCTTCAATATTCCAGTGATAGTCTTAAGTATACTATGGCCAACATTGGTCTATGTTTGGCCCAACGTGTAGGAGGTTTTAAGTATAGTACTCTGTTGGCTAATATAATAGACTTACACAACCGTATTAGTGACTTAATAAGGTCCAATACACACGACTTACATTCTATAAAGTGATAGGTAATTATAATGATTATCGTGTCAGCTGAAAGACATCCACTGCTGGACGTGGGCAAAAATAAATAAATAAGAATGTATTTAGTGTTACCGCGTATAAAATTGTTGGTATAATCTCATGAAGTAGGTCAGATCTCATCAAACATAAAAACTCAAAAGAATATGATATGTGCAGCGTGATCTAAGCTCAAGGTCACGCGTCAGCTGCGCGAGTGCAGTTCTCAGTACCGACGCCGAAACATCTGCATTACCTCTAACTTTCTTTTCAGGAGCGTTCATATATTTTATATAATAATGATTCTAGCTCACTTTACATTATCACAACCAATCCATTGACTCAGTCACAATAACTACTTTAACCTATAATTGGTTTATTAATTATTTTAACACCACTACCTTTCATTTACGTGATTACATAGTATATTAATAGTAATAGAAATTGCTTCCGACTGAGACGTTGCAATATAGAAAAATAGGGCCACTTATTCAGATAAAAAAATATCCTATCACTTAAGTTGGACCGGGCAAGACTAATTTACACAATAACATTAATCGGTTAAGTGGTTTTGGAGATTGGAGTGAACCAACATTGTGACACTATTATATACATAAAGATGTTTACATAATTTTTCGAGTAGTTTATTTTGATACCCCCGATTTTTATAAAATTATGTTCAATTTATAAAATGGATTTGATTAATACTGTAAACATATTTTGGCACATATTTTTTGAGAAATTCGAATTAATTGATTAGTTAAGTAGCGAGTCATTCCTCACTGGTCGTTTTACCTGGACCTAAAAGTGGGGCAAAATAATAAACGCCCTTCGGTAAATTTGTGATATACATAATTGTTTTTAACAAAATTGAGCAGAGAAATTTATTACTTCTTATTATATAGGAAGACAATTACCCACTAGTGGGGGCTAAATATATTTTTAATCTGTAATAAACTTAACTCTTCATCACTAGAAGATAGAAAAACACATGCTTTACAATTACTTATCCTTCCTCGTCATTAAATATAAGCAAACTAAATCCAACAACCGCTTTGATGGTAAAATAATGAGATTAAAATTAATTTAGCTATACATACAAAGAGAATTAATACTTATACCAATACACTGTGATGGACAATCGCTTAACAGCGCGGGGAGCAAGATGGCGCTTAGTATCAACCGCAGACGTAGCTATAGCTTTCATCTGGGAAGTGGGGAGGTAGGGGGGGTCAAGGGTTTAAATATGTTTTTTTTTATTTATTTTTTTTATACTACTTGAGTGGCAAACAAGCATACGGCCCGCCTGATGTTAAGCAGTAACCGTAGCCTATAGACGCTTGCATTACCAGAGGTATCACTTGCGTGTTGCCAACCCATTTTTTTTTTACATATGTCCAAAGATAAACTAGTAATCCCGGACTTCACGCAGAAAAAGGCAGAGAATAAACATGAACATAATACTTGAGTGGCAAACAACTATACAGCCCGCCTGATGATAAGCATTTACCGTAGCTAACTTGCGTGTTGCCAAACCATTTTTTTCAACAAGGCCTTTAAGATGGGAGTATTCCTGGGATAGTAATACGTAATTTGTACCTACTTCAGGCACCAGCAATCCACAACCATAATGTTGTACATATACCTTGGCTCTTAGTTGTTTGTACATTGAATTTCGATTTTGGACAGAAATAAACGAATTATTATTATTACGGTTTTTTCAAAACTCATCCCTAAATGAGCACTGAAGACCTGTACTCACAAGAACACATATATTATACAATTTTGTCTGTTCAATATATATATTTTTTTGTTTTCCTCATTAACAAAGCGGGGGTTCGGACCCCCTAAAGCACTTACGTACGCCCAATAAACATTAAAGTAGCATTTAATACTTTATCTATATACGCATAAAACATATTTTTCTTTGAGTATCCCCGGCTGTCTGCTAATAGCTACACCATCGTCAATTGACTCTAACATTTCATTCACACTACTTACTCATAGTAAAGTTTGGAAGACATTTCTTTTCAAATCCACTGACGTTCACCTTCTTCAGTTTTATTCAAATAATTATTAGACCCTTGCCAACTAAATGAACTATCCGTATCTCCGTCTTCGGGTTTCCTCTCCATGATCGAAGACCTGTTATCTATGATGTAGGAGCGAGGTCTGCCTTCGATTAACGAGTGGCTTAAGCGAGAGGCGTCAAAGTGGAACCCAGAGTTGGAAGGTTTTCTGACCTCTCGAAGATACTTCCATGTGTGACTTTCAGGACCTTCGTCTGTTGGTTTCGGACTATACAGCCATTCTGGAAAAAAATATAAAAAAAATATTATAGCAACCCATATATGTTTCACGTTTTCTCTCTCTATCAAGAGAGAAAGAGGGTTTTAGGCCTTAATTCACACACGCTGGCCAAATGCGGGTTGGTGAATCAGACATGTCTTTAGAATTTCTTCTAAGATATGTGATAGCAGATGGCGAATCATTTGATTAGTACATATAAACTCCACAAAGGGAAAATCACATTGGTACTGCCACCGGGGATCGAACGCGCACCCCTTGCGTGCACGTCGGTTAATTTCCCACTCGGCAACCATCGCTTAAAGTAAAAAAAATGCTAGTTTATTGTTCAGGAAAAGGGATGCTTTTACCCTTAAGTAGATTGATCTTTTTTGAAATATTGTTATAACTTACCACGTTGGCCACTAAAAATGTGTTAGATCGTTCATCTATATGGACAAGTCACACATCTGTCGTGACTTTCACAATGCTCTTCGAAACACGGAGACACTCAGATAAAATACCACTAATGCGGTCACCCATCCATAAATAAATTTCGACTTCAGATTTTGTTTTTTTTTAAAGACCAACTCCTGCCGTAGGGAATGATGTATTAAAGGTAACGCAGTTAACAATAATAAATCCTTACTAATATTATAAATGTGAAAGTTTGTGAGAATGGATAGATGGATGGATGGATGGATTGATGTTTGTTACTCTTTCACGTAAAAACTACTGAACGGATCTGGATGAAATTTGGCACAGAGATAGATTATGGTCTGGAATAACACATAGGCTACTTTACCGACGATGGACGAGGATAACCGACATCTACGCGGGCGTAGCCGTGGGCAACAGCTAGTACAAAATAAAAGTCAAGTATAAGTCGTGTAAGTTACCTCCATTGGACACTTTAGAGATGGCGGTGAGCAGGAAGTCCTTGTCTTTGGCCTGCAGCACCAGCATGTGACGTAATATCTCCACCATAGACCGTTGTGCCAGAGCCTTCGCACGCATGTAGTACACTGCAACACTGTACATACAACATATATATTATAAGGAAATACAATGAGTGTGAAGTTGGCACAACTGTCAAAATCAAGTGACAGAATGTCTATAACTAACTTCACATCCTTTAACCGTCAGTTCGAACGAGGTGTAGAACTGTTTGTGAGAGATACCGTTACCATATTTAATTTGTGTAATTAAACAGAAATCAATAATGGTAATAATCATTTAGTTTGGCATTAAAATTATATTTTTTTTAAACAAACTTTTGTTGTTTGCTTTTAATATTATTTAAAAGACTACCACAGATTAACTTGAATATTATAGTAGGTTTTAGCTAAGAATTGTCCGTGTGGTGACGGATTAAGAATACAAATGTCACCACCCCTTTCCATCCCGAAGGTGTCGTAAGAGTCGCCAAAGGGAGTAAGTCAGGCAGACAATATCCACTGCAAGAGAGGGAAAATTCGAAACAAAACCCTACACCAATCCGTCTGGCCAGCGTGGTATTACGCTGGCCAGACGGATTGGTGTAGGGTTTTGTTGTGGCCACGCTGAAAAACAAAGATATTTTATCTTACCAAAGCGCCAGTATAATGAATCCAATGACTCCAGGTCTGACGAGGAAGGAGAGCACAGCTCTAGCGGTGTCATGCTTGTGCAGCTGCAGGACTCCCTCGCTGACCACGCTGTATACGTACTCGTACCCGCGGAACGGACCGCACGCGTGCGAACTTGTCCTGAAAATATAATTATATGAATCAAGAAGGCATTGTTTATAGAATAGCAAACAGACTAACAAATTGCATAGTAAAAGAACGAAAGAGAAGATGTGAATTAAAAAAAGGTGTAGGCAGAAAGAAAAAATGGGAAAATAAATTGAAGACCGAGAATGAATTGAGATGTCTGTATACTTTTTTTTTTTTTTTTTTTTTTATACTACTTGGGTGGCAAACAAGCATACGGCCCGCCTGATGTTAAGCAGTATCCGTAGCCTATAGACGCTTGCATTACCAGAGGTATCACTTGCGTGTTGCCAACCCATTTTTTTACACCAGGGCTTTAAAATGGAAGTAACCCTGGGATAGGAACACGTATCTTTCAAAATGCATTCCTAAATGAGCGCTGGAGACCTGTACTCACACACAGGAACACAACTACACCGCTGTGTGTAGTCATTTGGCTGTGGTCTTCTGTAAGGTGGAGGTCCTTCCCCAGTCGGGCTTGCTCGCTAGTATGGTGCCCTACCTCTCTTAAAACTAAATGGACAAAATAGGTACTGAAAATGGCCAAATTAAAAGGTCCCCTATCAGATTTCATGTGGTACATACATATAGAAGTTGGTGAATGTAGAATCGTAAGAAAATATGAATCTAAATCGAATCAGCCTCAGCCTTCAATTGAAGAAAGGCGTGATATGTATGTATTTATTATTGGGTGAAAGGGAAACGCTATCTAAAACCAAAACTGGCAGTAGTACTGGTGATTCTTGATACAATTAGCAGTGGCATTGCTCCGAGGGTGTTAAGAACATAACCTGTTATTGTGAGACCTTAGCCATTGACCCTGCCAACAATAGCTTATCAATAAACTCACTTAAAGAACAGTGAGCCGACTCCGAACAGCGTGGTGAACATGGACAGCGTCACGAACATGTATAGGATCGTTTGTGTTTGTGCGGCGCGCCACACCTACAACATAAAGGTACTTATGTAACTATTCATAAATTGCAAACAAACACAACGCATTTAGGTACTATAATAAAACAGATTCCATAATAATATCAGTCTCTGGCCGCAAAATTCAAAAATTAATCTTATTTATAAAAGCGGTGGTAGCCGAGTGGTAAAGTAACTGACTTGCACTCAAAAGGTGAGAGTTCGATACCAGGTGGCAGTACTAATGTAATTTACACTTTGTGGAATTTAATGTCAATGATCTACCACATGTCCACATGTGTTAGCAGAGCTAAGACATATCAACCCGCATTAGGCCAGCGTGTGTGTATTAAGGCCTACACCCTCTCGCTCTCTTAATAGAGGAGAGGAGACCCGTGCCCCGTATCTATTTAAAGAAAAAACTTTAATATTATCAACATTTTATTATTATTTAGTGAGGTCTGAGACGTTCGCGAGTTTTTTACAGGAATCGGTCAATATGTTACTTAGAAAGAATAATATAAATAATAATTTGTATTTTACAACATACGCAATAGCCTATTAGAAGTATTTAAAAAATGATTACCTGATACATCAAACACATTGTTACCTTAGTAGCCGGCTGACAAGCTCTGAGAGCACACTCCCTCTTCACATAGAACAGCACAAGGAACTTGAAGGTGACAGCCACCACCAGTAGCGGTGAGAACAGCATGCCGAACCATAGCACTGCCTGGTTGTAGATCAGAGTTAGGGAGTTGTACGCTATGTTGAACTCCGGAGCACTAGTTGATAGGTTGAATCTGTCAATATTTGTATGTATAATAATTATTATTATTATGAGCCTGTCCAGTGGGACAGTCCCCTGCAGTGCCTGCCACTGCAAAGGCCTCCCCATTCTACTTCCAATACGTACATATAATACTTTATTATAAATCAAATGATGACGCAAATATTCAATGGCGATTTTAAACATTGTAAATGTATTCTTTTAAAAACAATGAAGTAATAATACGTATTATCATTATCACTGCTAGACGCAGGCCTCCCTCATCACTTTGGAAGACATACGTTTTTTTAGAAATGAGACTTAAGATCTTCATTAAATCAATTGATTTTATGTATTTTATTTATGTTTTATGTATAAAAAACAAAATGAAATCTCTCAAAGAACAACCCACTCCATTTTACCTATTTAAGGTATAGTGAAAATAAAAAATGCGTGCGTAAAAAAATACAGAAATAAATCTTTTTTAATGGCAAATTATATGTGAATGCATTTTATTCACAACATGACAGCAATAGTTATAATAATAGTGATAAAAATAAAAGCAAAACTCACTTATGAACGAAAGCTCTAGTGAACTCAAATATTGGCAACACAAACAAGGAAATGACGGTGTCTAGCAACACCAGCCGGTACGTCTCCTGACCAAACGACGTTTCCCAACACTGGAATGAATAAAATAACAAAAAAATGTGCAAAATTGTGATTATGTACTTAGTGGGCTACTTTTAATGTAACTTGGTGCGGACTAGCTTCGAACTTCGTTTGAGTGGCGATCGTCTATGGAGTATGGAGTTTTAATTATATAACGTGCACTATAAACTAATGTGCAGTCTGAGGTGGATGCGCACCCCACGAATTTCATTTGATGCTTGGTTCGTCTATTGCAGCTTTAACACACTGGCAATACTAATGGAACTAACAGAGTAAAATTGTGTATCTTATAATATAATTTATTTATTTTATAAATAAGTAAAAATAATAATGTCCTCCTAACCGAATTTTCGTCACGGCTAATCGCAACGGATACTAGCCAACTGCGCGGGAGATATTATAGTGCACAAGTTTGTGCGTAATCACTAGTGCACTTTTTACCCTCACTCTTATAGTCCGGTGGTACGGCAATCCGACGCGACCGGAGAGGGATCAGGCGTAGGACCAACGGCTTTACGTGCTCAAAAAGTATAAACTCAGGTGCCTTAACGTTGTGAAAAACTTACTATGCAAGAATTTGATAAACTCAGGTGCCTTAACGTTGTGAAAAACTTACTATGCAAGAATTTGATAAACTCAGGTGCCTGAACGTTGTGAAAAACTTACTATGCAAGTATTTTCTAAACGAAGATAATTCCACACGGACTAAACGCAAGTATTTATTTCTACAAATACATTAAATGAAATGAATGTAAAGTTACCTTGGTGTCAGACTGCGACCAGTAGACGAGGAGTAGCATCAACGTGCCAATGTCCAAGAGCCACGTCCTAGCTATCGTCACGTACAGAGCGGTGCGAGGCTTGTAGTATTCCAACCTGCGTTATACATGTGTGGTGAGATAGTATAGAGCCTGTATTTATTGTCTATTGTCCCATTTTATGTCGTACATAGCTATAAATCATTAATACATTGTAACATGGTGTACACACAGCAACGGAGTTAGTTGTATAGGCTATATGAAGATTCGTTTTTTAAGAAAACCATTGTATATATTTCTGTGGAATTTGGTAACAGTGTACAATTAGAGTAAACCTACAGATAAAAATATATTTCACACAGATTCATACATTGGTTTTCCTAAAAACTAATCTTCATTTAGCGGCCTTGTAGGTACTGCAATATAACTCCGTTGCCGACCGTACAATAAAGAATTTCTATACATATAGCGTAACAACAGCCATTAGTCTTTGTATATAACAACTTTTTTGCATGGATGGGAAAGCATGCGTTTTTTTATTATTGTTTTAATTATTTTATTTTAGTTATCTTGGAACGGAAAACTAGGTACATTATTTGATAATATTTCTACTCCCCTGGGGTTGCAGCTAAAATTCAGCGCTAAGTGCTTTTGTACTACGCATTATGCTGAGGTGTTGACTATATTGGCACAACTAAACTTGTATAATTATTAATATTTTACTATTTCTAGTTTTTATATGTAATAATGTGCCTTCTTCTTTCTTTCTTTCATTATAATTACAAGTATAAAGATGCTGTAGCGCGTGTAACAAATACTCGTTTACATTAATATTAAATGTTGTACTGTTTAGATGGGCATTTAATAGATGTTTGTCTAGGGTGGGTACACAAAATCGCAATAATCGACATCTACACATTTAGCCGTGGGTAAAATTCTAGTAAAGAAATAAACATTTTTCATCATCGCCATATTTGTCGGTAGTAACTAGCCGGCAAAATAGACATCGAAAGAGGTAGATATCGCACTGGCGCGCGACAATTGTTGGTGTAAGCAGTAACTGAGTAGCTTTATTTTATATATCACTATCTCTTTTTATATCATTAAGTTCCGTATTCTATTGCATTTATACTTGAAATCTATAATCAAGTACGCACAAAACATGGCATCAAAACTGAATGCTATATCTATTCTATATATATATATATATATATATATATATCTTAATATATATATTTCTTGTGTGCGTGTGTATGTGACTGAACTCCTCCTAGACGGGTGGACCGATTTTGATGAAATTTTGTGTGTGTGTTCGGGTAGGGCCCTGGATGGTTTAGATGCTGTCGGTATTTCAGCTTTTTCCGGCAGGACGACGTCTGCCAGGTCCACTAGTATTTTATTTATTTATTTATTTAGGTACCACTTGCTGCATCATTCTAACAGTGATTTACCAATTCAATGATGCAGCCTATCTTTACATAAGTAATAAATCTTAATCAAATTAAACATTTTGGTAACAAAGTAAAAACAATGATATTTGTGTGAATTCACGCCGATTGCAACAGAATAGATCTATTTTGCTAGCCACCAAGTTAAGTGTTCTGTACGCGCGCGTCAGAGGCGCCTCCTGCTGCAAATTGGTGTTAGCACGTATATATATATATACTAGTGGACCTGGCAGACGTCGTCCTTAGCAGATTCTTCTGTACGTTTGTATGTTTCTGAACTCCTCCTAAACGGCTGGACCGAGTTTAATGAAATTTTGTGTGTGTGTTCGGGTAGGGCCCCGGATGGTTTAGATTCACAATTGGACCCGGTAGGTGGCGCTGCTGGTGGCTGGCTCGGTATATCAGCTTTTCCGGGTAGGACGACGTCTGCCAGGTGCGCTAGTATTCAAATATAATAATAATAATAATAATAACTTTTATTTCGGAAAAAATACTCCATACAATTTTATGTTAGTAAAATACAAACTTAAGCTATGTTAGTAAGATATTTTTCAAATTTGTAATTTATATTATTATTCTAATTCATTAAATCTATTATACTTATATTATATTCTATTATTATTCTATATCTTTAATTCTCATTTTGTACTACCTAATTCATGTACCTACGCCCGTCTCCTGGTACATGTTGGTACATATGCATTTTACTAAAGTGTCTCAGGAACGTGCTGTCAGGTCTATTTGCAATGATTTTCAGGATGCTGTTGGCACTCCCCCGCAACCGACACATCAGGGACGCTGTCCTCTTTCTCAAAATTGTTTGAAATGTATCAATTTGTGCTTCAACAAACATACCTGATGCGCTACAAAACCGTGGGAGCCCCATCAGCACCCTGAAAGCATTATTATATTGTATACGGAGAACGTTGTAGGCCCTCTGTGTATGTCTGAACCACAGGCTGCAGGTATAAAAGGATTGACAAAATGCTTTAAACAGCGTGACCTTTACTTCTTGTGAGCATCTGGCAAACCTGCGGGCCAGCGCATTACATCGGACCGACAACGCTCTCCGCTCCCTCTCTATATCCTCGTCATCTTTGAGGTCTTCATTGACTATGTGTCCGAGGTATCTAAAACTTGAGACCCTTTTTAAGACCTTACCATTTATATAGACCGGTGGGACAGAGTCGATCTTTCTAGATCCAGCTTTAAATACCAGGACCTCACTTTTTTTTTCATTATATTTAAGGCCATGATCCTTCCCGTATCTTTCACATACCCCCAGCAACCTTCTGAGAGCGCTAATAGAGGGACTCAGCAGCACCATATCATCAGCATAACTTATGCTATTTATGGTGTTGCCTTCCAATGAACATCCGACTCCGGTACTACTGAGCTCCCCGATCAACTGATTTATGTATAGGTTGAAGAATGCAGGCGATGTCAGACCTCCCTGTCTCAACCCGCACTCCAACCCATACCCCTCAGAAAACACTCCTTCCCATTTGACCTGGTTAATTTGGTGACTGTACCAGAACTCAAAGAGCCTTATGAGCTCTTCAGGCACGCCTTGCTCTCTCATTTTCGACCACAGGATGTTATAATTAACCAGGTCAAATGCCTTGGAGAGGTCAAGAAATGCAGCGTATACAGGTGTATTTCTGTCTGTATAATACTTGACCGTGTGCTTAAGCGCCAATATAGCAACTTCAGTTGACAAACCTTCTCTAAATCCGAATTGTGCGTCGTTAATTTTAAGCTGTGTTGCCACACGCCGCTCGAGCACACCGTCAAGCACCTTAGCCGTAATTGTTGCTAAGGAAATAGGCCTATAATTTTCTTTATCTGAAATATCCCCTGTTCTATTCTTGACTATAGGTACCACTATCGTTTTGGTCATTTCACATGGAAGATACGAGTGTCGAATACAAAAATGTAAAGACAACTTACTTAACAACAACATGGAAGAACAGCGGGCATACAGTGATGACAGCTGTGATGACCACACATACGACGAGCTCCCAGTACATGATCGAGGTCCTGACGCCGAGCAGTAGCCACAGGGAGTACTCCGCCATCACTATGAGAGCCAGCACGAACAGCGTCACCACCGTGTTCGTCAAGTATTGGAAGAACTTGGCACATTTTGTGAGGTTCACTTGCTTCTTGTTTTGTTCGCTTAGGAGTTCCTGTTGGAAGTTATATAAGAGAAGCGTTCATATGCTTTTTTTTTTATACTACTTGGCTGGCAAACAAGCATACGGCCCGCCTGATGTTAAGCAGTATCCGTAGCCTATAGACGCTTGCATTACCAGAGGTATCACTTGCGTGTTGCCAACCCATTTTTTACACCAGGGCTTTAAGATGGAAGTAACCCTGGGATAGGAATACGTTTCTTCCAAAACGTATTCCTAAATGAGCGCTGGAGACCTGTACTCACACACAGGAACACAACTACACCGCTGTGTGTAGTCATTTGGCTGTGGTTTTCTGTAAGGTGGAGGTCCTTCCCCAGTTGGGCTTGCTCGCTAGTATGGTACCCTACCTCTCTTAATATGCTACGGTAATTGCTTAACACCAGACGGACCGTAAGCTTGTTTACCACCCAAGTAGTATAAAAATGAGCGTCTCCGTGCTTCGGATGGCACGTTAAAAGTCGGTTCCGACTGTTATCAGTCGTTAGATCACGACAGAGGCCTAAATATGGGCGATCTAAATAACTCTGTCACCAGGTTGGCCACTAACCAAACGATAAGAAGAAGAAGTAGTATAAAAATGCTACTTTTTATACATATATACATCATCATGCCTGTCTTCCAGTGGGATAGGCATCGTACTATCTACTACGGGACGCCAATTGCTTCTATCCAAACACACTACCTTCGCATCCTCTACATTCATCAACCTCTTCATGCATGAACGTCGATTCTGGGTACTTTTAATTAGGCCCTTTTTTACCAAATCCCCTATTTTTTTTTTATACTACCAAGGAGGCAAACAAGCATACGGCCCGCCTGATGGTAAGCAGTTACTACCTATGGACTAATATAATTGGTCGCTGTATTTTTTATTTGGGGAATCATCATCATCATCATCATCTCAGCCAAAAGACGTCCACTGCTGGACATAGGCCTCCCCCAAGGTTTTCCACAACTCTCGATCCTGAGCCGACCTCGCCCATCGGTTGCCCGCAACCTTTACCAGGTCGTCGGTCCACCTTGTTGGAGGCCTGCCCACGCTTCGTCTTCCAGTTCGTGGTCGCCACTCTAGAACCTTTCTGCCCCAACTTGTATTTGGGGAATAAACACCTTAAACTCGTTGTATAGACTGTTGGCGTTGAGCGCGGCGGCCTGCTGCGACACGACGCCGAAGTCCCAGCCGCAGAACACCTTGTTGGCGAACACGTGGCTCAGCCCGCCAGATGTCTCGATGAAGTTCAGCCGGTACGAGTACGCCGTCCTGACACATACGGACTTACATTGTACTTTATGCTCTTATTTATTGCGCTAGAAAATTCCTGAATAATAATAATAATATTTTCGAGACAACTCACACATCGCTATCTGACCCCAAACTAAGCAGAGCCTGTACTATGGTAACGGGACAACTGATAAACATACCTATATATTTCTAAATACATACATATTATATATAAATTACACCCAGACACAGAACAAACATTCGTACTCATCACTCAAAGATTTGTCCTGGGTGGGAATCGAACCCACGACCTCCGGCGTAGCAGTCAGAATCACTAACCACTTGACCAACAGGCCAGTCACAATCGGGAATCTTTCGCCATTGTGCTGAGCTGGATCTCAGTTTGGCGTAGATATGAGACACATATAATTATTTATTAATTGTATTACGTTTTATTAAATGTAGTAATTATAAGTTTTATTTAATGTAAGAGCATTTATTTTCTTTCTTTCTATTTAAGACAACTCCAACAATAAACAAACAAGCCCTGTGTCGCGTGAAACTCTAAAATTATACAGTTCATTGACACAAATTACACCCTGACTTGAAACATTTTTGATTCACACAAAATTTTGCCTTGGCTGGGAATCGAACTCTACAGCTTAGCAGTCAGGGTCATTAATCACTAGACCAACAAGCCAGTCAAAGTATTAGTTATCACACAAAAAAAAATAAAGCAATTTAGAAAAAGACGAGACCAGAGCCTCATGGTACTGTAATTTCAATGAGGGCAACGTTTAAGTTATTTAGTAAATAAAATCATGTGAAAATCATGTGAAGAGCAGGATTCGTACCTGCGCCTCTCGAGCTCCGGCCTAGTACAACCTGCTTCGGTCTCATCTTTTTCCACATTGCGAAAATGCTAAAAATATTTAAAAATACAATAATATCACTAGTTACAGTTTCAGCACTTGATATTACCTGTAACAGAGTACTCCAAAGAAGGTGATATACACGCAGACCATGGTGAAGAAGTACGCATAGGGCATGTAGTAGGTGAGGTTGTTTCGTGATGATACATAGCCGTCGTGGTAGTGCCCGTAGAACAACATCGAGTCTTCCATACTACCCTGAAAGCAACCAACAATATACATATATATATGTTTATATTTTTATACTACTTGCATGGCAAACAAGCATACGACCTGCCTGATGTTAAGCAGTTACCGTAGCCTAAGGACGCTTGCATGTTACCAACCCATTTTTTAACACCAGGGCTTTTAGATGGGAGTATCCCTGGGAAAGGAATACGTACGTTACTTCAACGCATCCCTAAAAAGCACCACCACTACTGTGTGTAGTTATTTGGCTGTGGTCTTCTGTAAGGTGGATGTCCTCCCCAGTTAGGCTTGCTCGCTAGTATGGTACTATCTTTCTATGACCTACCTCTCTTAAATAGTAGAAAGATAGATATTATGCGCTCACCTTCCCACTAATAAAATCCAAGAAGCCAATCCTGAGAGGCTCCCGCTGCTCATCATAGAAAGCTTGTGGTATGACCACAAAAGCGACCACTAGGATCGCCAGCATCAGGTCCACAGCGAACAGCCAGCGTAGGAAGTAGAAGTACGAGCCCACTGCCGAGCCGAAGTGACCCTCGATGTTGCGGATAGCCTCGTACCAGAGCTCGATGGAGAAGATCAGGTTACGGAGACGGTCACGCATCTACAAGCATTAGTTATTTAGGAGAGGATACTAATTCTAGAACAATACAATTTGGCATTTAAAATATTGATGTCATTAAATCTTACTAATGGCTGTTTGTGTGTTATTCTTTTACGCCGTAATTATTGGCCGATATTAGATGAAACTTGACTTATAGCTTATACACAAGAATGACACAATGGCATGTTTTTTTTTTTAATAATTCACGAATGTTTGTGAGGATATATGTTTGTTACTCTTTGATGCAAAAACTACTGTACTGATTTTGATAAAACTTTAAATGTTATTAGGTCATACATAGGCAACTTTTTTAAATATAAACTAGTTCAATTTTTCTTTTTTATTTAATGCTTTCTATATTTTTTTGTACATTTAGTTGTAGTGAATGATTAGACTTAGGTTATACTCACTCTTTTGAATGCAAAACTTATTCTATATTTCAGTCTTCTGAACAAAGATATAGGTTTTCTTTTGGATCTAAGGCTAACAGACGCCGACAGTTTGGCACGCACGTTCCTCTTCATCGTCAGACCTTGAGGAAGATCTCTCAAAGCCTCCCTGGAAGAGTAAAATCAATATTATTAGACTTCGTATACGTATCGTATATACGCAAAACGAGCGCGAGCGAATATAACGCAACCACAGGTACGCGACGATTTGGGTACACGACCTTTAATTCTCGAGCCATCAATGTCGCACAGTCTCTATATATGCAGCACTAATATCTCTTATAATAACAACTACATTTGACCACTACTGGACCCGAGTCTCGAGTCTCTTCTCCTTTATCAAGAGAGCTGAGAGGATTTAGGCCACACAAGGTAGCCTAAACGGGGTTGGTGGACCAGACATGACTTGAAAATTTCTTCTAAGATATGTGGGGTTACTCACGCTGTTATTCTTCACCGTTAACCGATGTTAAATCACTTGAATCAATCAGCCTATTTCACACTTCTGGACATAGGCCTCTCCTAATTCACGCCACAAATCATTTGATTAGTAAATACATATAAATTCCACAGAGTAAAATTCGCATTGGCACTGCCACCCGGGATCGAACTCACACCTCATGCGCACAAGTAGTTTTCCATTCGGTTACCACCGCTCTCTAATCTATCTTGTCATCTCCCAACTACAAATGTAGAGCCTCATTGATGATCTTAATGATTTATGCCAAATAACTACACACAGCGGTGTAATTGTGTTCCTGTGTGTGAGTATAGCTCTCCAGCGCTCATTTAGGGATGGGTTTTGAAAGAAACGTATTCCTATCCCAGGGTAACTTAAAGCCCTGGTGTCAAAAAATGGATTGGCAACACGCAAGTGATACCTCTGATATTGCAAGCGTCCATAGGCTACGGTTACTGCTTAACATAAAGTATGCTTGTTTGCCACCCAAGTAGTATAAAAAAAAGTGATAAAATTAATCTTAAGAAATTGAGACAAAGCAAAGAGCATACTGCTATTGCGGCGTGAAATAGGAAAGGTATGTCCAGCAGTGGACTAAAACCGGCTGATTGATTGATTGATAAGGACCTACTGCCTTAATAAAATCTATAGATGAGGATTTACCTCCTCAACTCCTCAGCAACGGGAGAGTCTTCCATGAGCCGGCGGTGCTGCTCCATCTCTCGGACGATGATGTCAGCCTGCTTGTCTACCGCATCAGGAGCGTCAGCCACTTCACTGGCCTCCTCCAATAATGCATTGTGTTCTGAATTGTTGCGGCGGAGACGGAGAGTACCTGACACAAAATTATTATAAAGATAGGTAGCTTCTTCTTCTTCTTATCGTTTGGTTAGTGGCCAACCTGGTGACAGAGTTATTTAGATCGCTCATGTTTAGGCCTCTGTCTGATCTAACGACTGTTAACAGTCGGGACCGACTTTTAACGTGCCCTCCGAAGCACACGCACAGATGAAATACCACTATGGGGTCACCCATCTATAGTTGGTTTTGTTTCTATTTCATTTTTAAAGACAACTCCCGCACTAGAGAACAAGCTCTGTGTCGCGGGGGACTTTACAAAAATACAATTAACGGACACAAATTACATCCAAACCCAGAACAATTCTTTGTGGGTCACATAAAGTTTTGTCCTGTGTGGGAATCGAACCCACAGCCTCGTGCACAGCAGGCGCATACTGCGGCCACTGGACCACCAAGGCAGTTGAGGTTACCGCGCCATTGGCAGCTTAACCCGCTGATTGTTTACCGAACAGCGAGTGCACCTAGCTATGAGCGCCTCACACCTAGCTAAGACACTACGATAAAATAAGCTTAAAACAAATAACTGCATTGAATTCGGGCCTTTCATTCTACCGCGTTAAATTATATCATCACAATATATGTATGTTCTTTTGTCTTCTATGCGTTACTTTTGGTACATAAACGTCCTATTGCTGGATACAGGTCTCCTCCATACAGTTGGAGGGATATTAGCCTACTATTTCACGCTGGCCAGACAGGTTGCTATAGGGTTTTGTTTCGAGTTTTCCTTTTCTTGCAGTGGGTATAGTCTGCCTGACTATCTCCCTTAGTCGACTTTTAGCACACCCTCGGGATGGAAGGAGTGGTGACATTTGTATTATTAGTCTGTCACCACACGGAGAATGGCTCTCTATGCGTTACTATATCATTTATTTAGGCTAGTCCGCGAAATATTCCAAAAAAGCCGAATTAAAAACAACAACAATGCTAACAAATTGATTAAAAAAATTAAATACCAGTCCTGATACTCCCAAGAGGAAATACTTCATCATCACAACACTCAGACATTATTTACTAGTTATTATAAAAGCACACACATCTTTATTCGGTGAGGGTAATAGAAACTATCGATCTGTTCACTACAACATTATCACTAAAAAATAGATAAGCAATGTTTTCCTCTATACGAACTGCGTATGATATAGAACGAATGCCAGTATAAGGTAACATACATACTGAGTTAAACACAATTGTCATTATTAATGCCTGTACTTGTTAAGGTTGTCGGTCATTATGGTGTAATGAGCGAACATTCGAACTCCTACTTAGAATATTCGCCGAACGTCCGAACAACAAACCTAGAACATACGTTTCAAACAGAAATATTCATGGTTGATTTTAAAATTAGTTTATATTCATTAGCACTGCCACGCCCTAAAATATATGCCAATGATTTCAATTTAATTTTAATTGAAATTATTGTTTATACAACATAATTAAAAAAGCGCGACCTCAGGCGAAAACTTTTATTATATATTTTGTTAATAGGTACATGTCGTATGCATTTTTTAAGTTTACGAAAGGTACCGTACTAGGGAGAAAACTCGACAAGGAAAAGGACCTCCACCTTACAGAAGACCACAGCCAGCTGTGTAGTTGTGTTCCTGTATGTGATTACAGGTCTCCAGCTTCCATTTAGGGATACGTTTTTAAAGAAACGTATTCCCATCCCAGGTATACATCATCTTAAGGTAAAAAATGGCTTGGCACCACGAAAGTAATATCCCTGGTATTGGAAGGGGCGACCATAGGCTACGGAAACTGCTTAACATCAGGCGGGCAGTGCTTGTTTGCCACTCCAGAAGTACAAAAAATAAAAATAAATAGTACATTAACGATGCCATTATTGTTTCTAGTCGACTAGAGCGCGTTGCCGCTCTAGTCGACTAGAAACCTTAACACGTATTATGTAAACAATGGTATTTGTCCATCCTACAATGACATCCAGTGCCGCGAAACAAAACTATACAACAATCGTATTTATCCAGTTTCAATGAGACCGAGAATGTCAATGAATGAGAAGAGCCGCGATACAAAAAGAAGGCATGTCTATCACACTGTTCTTATTAAGAACTAGGGGTCACCCGCGACTTCGTCCGCGTGGTAATTTGGAATATTTTCCCCGATTTTGCAACATATCTCACTACTGCTTCGCTCCTATTGATCATAGCGTGATGTTTTATAGCCTAAAGCCTACCGGATAAATGCAATATTCAACAAAAAAAGATTTTTTCTAATCGAACCAGTACTTTCTGAGATTAGCGCGTTCAACCAAACAAACAAACAAACTATTCAGCTTTATAATATTAGTATAGATAGTCACTAGAATGGCTCATGGCGTCTGAAAATGGTTATAAGATCTTTTAGTGAGTCTTAGACTATACCTTCATTGCTAAATAACAATAATCAATATTTTGGGACAACTGATACACAGCCATGTCATATGTATAAAAGAGGTCACCATACTAGCGAGAAAGACCGACTGGAGAAGGACCTCCACCTTACAGAAGACCACAGCCAAATAACTACACACAGCGGTGTAGTTTCGTTCCTGTGTATGCATAAAGGTCTTCAGCACTCATTTAGGGATGCATTTTGAAATAAACGTATTCCTATTCCAGGGATACTGTATACTGGTGTAAAAAAATGGGACGACAAAACGTAAGTAATACCTCTGGTATTGCAAGCGTTCATAGGCTACGGTAACTGCTTAACATCAGCCTGCCGTTTGCTTGTTTGCCACCTAAGTAGTATACAAAAAATGACACTTGAGATTGGCTCGACTGATTTGGTACTTTTTTACAATAGTTAATAGTTTGTATAAAAAATATTTGTCCAAAAACTTTGTCTACTTAGAGTAGGTACATTAACCACTCGCGCGGCGCTGAATAAGCTCCGCGCGCAGGGCCCCCTCCTCACTGAGTCCCTTCAGCCCAGCTTCCTCACGGAAGTGATCGAGGGTCTATTCCCACCACAGGCGGAGCACACGCCCCCGGCGATGGTACCTGCTAGGGCCGAAGTCTGGGAGGCCGAAGAGGTGCCGCCTGTTACGGAAGTGGAATTGGGGGCGGCCGTTCTCAGAGTCCGTTCTAAGAACACCGCCCCCGGGCCGGACGGGATTCCTGCCCGAGTGCTGGCCCTGATCCTCGACCACATGGGGGACCGCCTCAGGGGCCTTTTCGATGCCTGTCTGGCGTCTGGAAGGTTCCCTGAGACCTGGAAAGTGGGGAAGCTGGTGCTCCTACCGAAGCCGGGGAGGGCTCCGGACACGGTCGCGGCCTATAGGCCAATCGTGTTGCTGGACGAGGCGGGGAAGTTGCTAGAGAGGATTCTCGCTGCCCGCATCGTCCGGCACCTGAGTGAGGTTGGCCCCGACCTATCGGACGCCCAGTATGGCTTTCGTGCTGGGCGTTCGACGGTCGACGCCATTATGGCGCTTAGGGCCGCGACCGAGGAAGCCATAATTAATGGTGAGGTAGTGTTGGCGGTGTCTTTGGACATCGCCAACGCTTTTAACAGTCTGCCATTCGGCAGCATCAGGGAGGCGCTCCGGTTTCATGGAGTGCCCGAATACCTAAGGCTGCTAGTGGCAGACTACCTTGAGAGGAGGTGTGTGCTGTACGAGGACCGAGACGGCGGCATCGGGCGCAGGACCATTTCAAGCGGTGTCCCGCAGGGGTCCGTCCTTGGCCCTCTTCTGTGGAACATCGGCTATGATTGGGTCCTGCGCAGTGTTCTGCCCCCCGGGCTGGGCGTATTGTGTTACGCTGATGACACATTAGTCACAGCTCGGGGCCGCAAGTTCGAAGATGCGGCGCGCCTGGCCACCACGGGGGTCTCTCAGGTGGTCGGGCGAATCGGGGCGCTAGGGCTTAGGGTGGCCCTTGAAAAGACGGAGGCCCTTTTACTCCATGGGCCACGTCGCGGTCCACCTGCTGGCGCCTCGATTACCGTCGGTTCGGTCCTTGTGCAGGTCCAGGCCCAGCTGAAGTATCTGGGCCTGGTGTTGGATGGGCGATGGCTCTTTGACGAGCACTTCCGTCGCCTCTCGCCGAAACTAGAGAGAGCTGCGTCCGCCTTGGGACGGCTTTTGCCAAACTTGGGCGGGCCCAGCCTCACCTGTCGACGGCTGTACACGGGGGTGGTCCGGTCAATGGCGCTTTACGGTGCACCGGTGTGGGCGGGGTCTCTGACCGCCCAGAGCAAGCGGCTGTTGGCGAGGCCGCAGCGTGTGATGGCGGTCAGAGCCATACGCGGCTACCGCACCGTGTCCACAGACGCGGCATGCGCATTGGCCGGAACCCCCCCGTGGGACTTGGAGGCGGAGGTGCTCGCTGAAGTGTATCGGCGGGTGGCTGTAGTTCGGGCAGAGCAGCGGTCCCCTCTCCCCGAACAAATCCGCGAGTGGCGCGAGGCCGCCCGCAGGGCCGTCATGGCCCAGTGGTCAAGTCGGCTGGAGGCTCCACGGGCCGGTTTTAGGACCGTGGAGGCGCTCCAGCCGATCTTGTTAGAGTGGGCAGGGCGGCAGTACGGGACCCTTTCCTTCCGACTGGTGCAGGTTTTGTCCGGGCACGGTTGCTTCGGGCATTACCTGCACAAGGTCGCTAGGAGGGAACTGAGTCCTGTCTGTCACCACTGCGACTGCGACGACGACTCGGCGCAGCATACGCTCGAGTCGTGTTCTGCTTGGGCGGGGCAGCGCCGGGACCTCGTCGCAGTCATTGGAGTAGACCTGTCGCTGCCGGCCGTGGCGCGGTCCATGGTCACCAGCGACAGGGAGTGGACGGCGGTCGCATCCTTCTGCGAGGACGTCATCTCGCAGAAGGAGGCGGCGGAGCGGATCAGAGAGGAAAGTCTCCTCGCTGATCCGATCCGCCGACGGCGAACTGGGCGGCGTCGGCGCGCCTACGAGCGTCTGATGCCGTCATAGTGAGGTTGCGGGGAGACTGGGGCAGCAGAGTCTCACCCGCACCCTTCCGCGGAGGGACAGTGTCCCCGGTGCGCCCGGACACTGTCACTGGGGATGGAGCCCACGTAAAGCGGGCAGCCGCTGGGTGGACCACTGACGTCATATCAGGTTCCGGTGGTCCACCCGTGAAAGCGAGTGTTGGTGCACAGGGGGGTTTTAGTCGGTATGCCGGCCGCCTACCATCTTTAGGCCGGAGAGTCCGACATAACCGCCCCGCTTCCCCGGGCGGGGCGGTATGCGTAAAGCATTTCTTCTCTACAAAAAAAAAAAAAAAAAAAAAAAAAAGGTACATTAACCACTAAACCAACATGCCAGTCATTTACATTTCCCAGTCTGGGTGTAATTTGTATCCGTGAATTGTACGTTTGTAAAGTCCCCCGCTATACATGGCATGTTCCCTAGTGCTTAGTTGTCTTTTAAACTCAGAATAATGAACGAGGCAAAGATCAAAAATGAGTGAACAGCTATTACACCATAGATGACCACAACACTAAGAGTAATTAGAGGTAATTATCAACTGACTTGGTCAGTAACACATTCAGACTAATAAACCCTTATTAAATGATAATTGAGTTTCCGCTCACTGGTATAGCCCTTTCGCTTGGCGCCTGCACCGATACTGCATATTATTTGTAGGTCAATAAATCACTCCATCAGTGGAAAAGAGGCATAAGTTGAGAAATGCTGTTTGGCAATTTTGAACCTTAACTGTTATGATGCACAAGATGAAATTTGCAAAAAAGCGTATCACATCTTATTACATTATTTGCCTGCGGGTATGAAATTAACCTTTTGAATGCCACTTTATATTCTATTCTAATATTAGTAAAATAAAATAACTGTTTGTGTGTTATGCTTTTGCAGCTAAACAATTAGACGGGTCTTTAAGAAATTTGGTAACGAATTTAGATTGTTTCCTGGGAAATGACAGAGGTTTCATTTCTTTTATTTCTTATAAGACATCTACTGCACTTGGGAACATACCCGGTGACACTGGCTTTTAGAACTTCACCTAGACTGGAATACACAGATTTGGCACACAATTTTTTATAGCCTGGAAATATAAGATAAATTAAAAAAAAAACAACAAAAAGCCTATATAATAAAAGTGAGTGTAAATAACTAAATAAATAAAAAATATCAGAAAAAATATTCAATTTAGTTCTCTAATTGTTTTTACAAAAAGATGTACCTATTTAAAAGACCAACCAACCCATCTGGCCAGCGTGGGATATAGGTTATATCTTTCCAAATGTACCAAATGTTTCAACCCGTGCCCAGCAGTGGGACATGATTGAAACATAATGTGGGTTGAGATGATGAATATGTATTTGTGGCAAGAGTTTCAATTTTTTTTATTTAAAAAAAAACAACATGAAGCAAATAATAAGCGAAATTGCAGAAAGTAGCTAGGATTAACTGCTTGGTATGTAAGGTAGGCCGATTTGGTTTTACGAACTTGTTCAAGAGGTGAAATTCACTAATAGCTACTAGGAGGTCATTCACATGGTTTGTAAAGCAGCCAATATCTAACACCAACTAAGTGAAAGCACAGCAGTTTCTAAAAACATTTTTATGTTTTTTTTTTACAAAAGTCCCTGATGACCACTGAATAACATAATTATAATTTATACATAACACATGTATGCAAGGCATACATATGTACGCAATTTTATTATAAAACTAGGGGTTGCCCGCTACTTCATCCCCATGGTAATATGGAATATTTTCCCTGATTTTGCAACATAATATATATATCTCACTACTGCTTCGCTCCTATTGATTATAGCGTGATGTTATATAGCCTGGATAAATGCACTATTCAAGTAAAAAGAGTTTTTCTAATTGAACCAGTACTTTCTGAGATTAGCGCGTTCAACCAAACAAACTCTTCAGCTTTATAATATTAGTATAGATAATACTTACTGTAAGGCAACTGTCTTGATGGCATGAAGTTCACAGCCACCTGCCTCGCCGCATTATTCCTCATGGTGAAAGTACGACGGACACTAGATGGCCTTGGTTCCATTTCCTCTATATCCTCGTCCATGGTGAAGTCTTACTGCAATATTAAGTCAAATTTCTATAAATGCAATATGGCTAATGATTAATAATCTACACAATAATCAAATCTTATCATAATAATAAACAAAGGAAACTAATCAGGTATTAAATAAAATTGATAAGATAGGTCTTAGATTTGTCACTAAATTACTGTTAATGAACATAAACAGTGTAACAGTGACAAATATAATCCCATCACATTATTTTTTAGTTTAGAGAGGTTTACTAAGCCTTTTAACCCGTGGTAGCTAACTCTCTAAGAAAGTTATTTTCAAATTTGTATGGTTTTCTCCTGGTAGATGTTGTGCATTGTCTAACAGTCACAATACTATGTTATGAGCCTTACTAGATGCTGGATGATAGATTGATGCTTTTGATGTACTATCTAACCTAAGGATAGTAGATCAAAAGTTCCCACAGTAATTGTCTTGTTGTGGGAATTTAGTCAGATAGATCTTTGTTCTAAACCAATGTAGTGAGTTTGCTAGTTTCTGTTACTAACAAAAACTTATATTTATACACAGCATTACCATTATGATTGTTATGTTACTATGACTCATAAACATTGAGCCAATAATAATCCAATTTCCACAAAAAACATTACCTTTGTTATACAAAGCTAGATAACATAAATGTTATTGTAAATAAAATGATAACTGATCTAAAACAGAACATTATTATCTGTTCATTCTTCAGCGGATTCAGGGCATAATATATAAAATATATTATAAAGTTACTACCGTTACTACATTGAACAATATTTCATTGATTCAAAGTGACTGAGATAGAAAGAAAATGTTTTTAAAATATTCAATTGACATTTAGGCAAAGACAATATATATTTTTTATTATTTTTAAGTGTTTTGGCTTGGTTGCTGAACCTTTAAGCCATGGGCCATGTTTTGTCTTTGCTTTAAGCTATCAATCAAGAATAAATATATTTATTTATATTTATATACACATACGCATAACACAGTGGCAGGGTAATTGAGTATATAAATCTTATGTTTGTTTTAACGAACATTTCACTCCTCACATTGCACATCATAATATTACTATAAGTATATATTATAGCATATTAGATTGGATGGACGGATGATGTTTAGTCAGATATGAATCCCATTCGAGCTATTCAAAGCGAACGCAACTTTTAGGCCAACAGTACAGTAGTACAACAGTAAATTAAAAAATATCTACGAATTATGTGGGATTTTTTAGGGGTGGCCTATATCCAGTTGCTGAGGCCTTTCGGCTGAGATGATTAAAATAATGTTTATGAGAGCCATTATTGACTGGCCTGTTGGTCTAATAGTTAGTACTTAAGTCTGACTGCTACGCCGCAGGTCATGGGTTCGATTCCCCACCCAGGACAAATCTTTGTGTGATGAGCATAAATGTTTGTTTTTTGTCTGGGTGCTATTTATCTATAATACTAGCTGTTGCCCGCGGTTCCGCCCACGTGGATGTCGGTTATCGCTGCAAAAAGTAGTAGCCTATGTGTTATTCCAGACCATAATATTCCTCTGTGCCAAATTTCATCCAGATCCGTTCAGTAGCTTTTACGTGAAAGAGTAGCAAACATCCATCCATCAAATATCACAAACTTTCACATTTATAATATTAGTAAGGATGTATGTATTGAGAAATATAGTAGGTATGTTTATCAGTTGTCTGGTTGCTATAGTACAGGCTCTGCCTAGTTTGGGATCAGATGGCGTATGAGTTGTCCCAAACTGTGATTATTATTCAGTTAGCAATGGTTCTTTTATTTTTGACGGCTATAATAAAATCTAATTCTTTATTTTGCAAAATACAGGTGTGTTGAGGAGTTGTTTCATACAATAGGTGTCACTATATTTTACCCGGCATGCAAAAATGTTATAGGTATATAGTTACAATAATAAATGATGACAAATAAGCATAATTATACATGAATAATCATAGATAGATAGATAGAAAACTCTTTATTGTATACTAATTACATAATAATATGATAATTGTTCATTACAATTAATTATACATGTCCAATGAAGAAGAAAAATAATAATATAAAAGAAGTAAAAATAAAACTGTCATTTTAAATGTCAATATTAATTACTGCCGTATGTCAATAAGTACATATTTAATGTCAGGAAAGATAAAGAAGTTATCTCTTTAATTATTAAAATTAATAATAGTATTATAATTACTATTGTATGTACTTTGAGCCTATAATGTTGTAATAAATATGTTCTTATTTTCTAGGTACTCTTTGACATTCTAATAACATTTATAGAAATTTATGTAGTTTTGTCTTAAATTGTGACAATATCTGGTAATTTCTTGTAAAACAATGGTGCCATACTTTTGTTTACTATTGCTGTTCCTCCATAAGGTATTACTATTTATTTATTTTTATCTCGTAGTTGTTTATATTTACTTTTATAAGTATAGTTTGGGTTTGATTTTACGAATTTGTTTAGTTCGTAAATATATTAGTAAAAAAAAGTATATATAATATACTAATTAAGTGATTCACCAACCGCTAATCGTGAAGGAAAAATCGTGAGATCCACATGTCTTAGAAGAAATTCTAAAGACATGTCCACATCAATTCATAGTTATCTAACTTATTACACTTTATCATCACTGTGCTATCATCTGCAAAGAGCACCAATTGGCTGCCTTACATATCTAGGGAGATCATTTTTATGTATAGCAGAAATAGCAAAGGGTCTCCGACACACCCTTGAGGGACTCCATATTTTATGACTCTTTGGTTTTTTTTAACATATTTGTCCTACCTATCTATAGGTTTATCTCTTATGCCATATACATTTAGTTTTTAGAAAAAGTATCTTAAGGTCAACACGGTTGAAAGCTTTATTCGTATCCATGAAGATACAGCAAATTGGAATTCTTTTGTTCATACTTGTCATAATATTCTGAATTAAGTCATAAACAGCTATTTTACCGATCTATCGTTTCGAAAAGCATTCTGTTCATTATTGATTAGGAGTAATATGCTGGCCGCAGGTTACTCACGTAAAATATGCAAATTAGTCAACAAGGTATTGATAGCCATCTGGCTACATACGGTAACTTCAAAAGTCGGAACACTGTATGTATAGGTATGTTACGTCTATGCTATCATTGGTCCTTGATTCACCTACTATGGACTGTCATTTCTTGTTTGATTGAATGAAAAAGGTTGTCAGTCATTTCCACCTATATTATAGTACTCTGTGTCAGTCATACTACCCCTTGCTAGTTACTGAGGAAATAAGTTTGATTTCTTTATATGGAAATATTTGTGAATGGTACATATTGTATCCAATTTATTAGAAAAAATAATAATCATCTTTTAAGTGTTAACTGAACGAGGAGGTAAGCCTATTCTCTAACATATAAATCAGTTTATAAAAACCCACCCGCAATTTTATACTAAGTTCTCAGCACGCTTATCTGTTTTTGTACTTATTATTATTATCTTTTATCTGCATTGTTTGTTTAGAACAAAGAGTACACATTTGAGCTTTACGATTCAAGGGTCACGGTCAAAGGTACAACAACCATAAACGGATGCAGCCTTAACTACACAAAAAAAATAAGGCGTGCGGTCCGCCAGATGTGGGTCGCCGCGAGTATCCCATTGGGGTATTCATACAAACAACAAACACTATGTGTAGTGTTTTTTTTATGTGTTAATCTCGTTAATATATAAAACAGTCGGGTTTGTTCGAACACTTAAAACTCGAGAACGGCTGGACCGATTTTCATGGATTTTATTTTGTTGGATTTGACTCTTTATCAAAACATCGGATTTTTTTTTGTATAACCGACATCCACGCGGGTATAGCCACGAGCAACAGCTAGTTAACAATATTTTAAATCTTTCTTACTCACCAAAATCAAATCAATATGTTTCTAAACCTTTGTACTTCACCTTCCTAAGTTTATAAATTACTCATGCTCAAAGTTGAATGCTTCTATCATGATAAATAGGCAATCTTGGATAATTTTGGAATTCAATCCTTATTCCCTAGTCAAGGAATTTGCAGAATCATACAAAAACTACCCGCTAGTAACAGCTAGTCTTCTTTAAGTAAGATATCTTATTTTCTTTTGCCAAGTAATTCTAACAAGCAATAAAATCATTATGACAATTTCAATCTAGCCAGTTAGTGTCACACACTATCTCTACAAATAATCTGGCCTTGTATAATGTGTGTTATTTGTTGAACATATTATAATGAAAATTATTTTTAACTATAATAAAGTAACTTTTTTGTTCTTGGTGGGCTTGGTTGTGGTCCTGGCATTACCAAAGTCCCTGAGCAGGAGTTAACCCTAGTTAACCCTTAAATCGGGTGGGCCGCAAGTTCATCTTAAGCCCACTCTAGAACATAATACAAAATACTTCAATGTAATCAGAAAAAAAAAATACAAGTTTGTCAATATACAATATGAAGTTTATATAAAAGCTAGTACAATTGACGGCAATTTCTTCCAAAACACTTTAATATTAATAATTTTTATTATAATATAGTTGTGGTTATTATAATATAGTTAGTAATAGGAATAGAATAAGTGCGATTTTGTTATATAATCTCTCATTCAGTCATCCCTAATTTGACATTCGAAAAGAAAAGGACATAGCATGGCATAACTATTCACTTGCTACACCACATTTATTAATAACATGGTAAGGTAGCAAGCAAATCACCTACAATGGTAATTGGTAGCTTAGGGATGCCTATAATGCCATGAGCATCATTTGTGTGTTGTTACTTATTAAAACAAGCTGTAATAAGGTCCTTGTTGCTAATATAGCACTTTATTGAAAAGCTCCAGAAATCCTATTTAGTCTTTAAAGAGGCTCATACAGTTTAACTGCCGTCATATAACTAGAAAGCCGTTAAACCCAAACAGTAGTTTTGAAGAAAACAGCAAAAAAGGTGGCAACCATTTTTGTTATAAAGAAGCAAGCTTTAGAAATTGCATCACTTAATGACATGCGACATTTTTATAACTACAAAACTATTACTGATAGAATTATAGTTCTTAGATAGATAATTTAAAAGTATATCAGCCGCTTGAGGGTTAACGGCTTTCTAGTTATAGAATGGCCAAGTTATCTACTTTACCTGCTGTTACCACATCTAACAAAGTAAATTATCATGCTTTTTAAACTTACAGTATATAAATGTCATACATATCAGCATGGCATCGCCACAGGACATCTCAGTGGACCAGATGAGACAGATCCTCACCGAAGTGATAGATGCCCTACACTCTCCGGAGTATGCATCCAAGCTTGATGAGGCTAAAGAAGCTGCTGGCAATGAAATGCTGAAGATGATGCAGATTGTCTTCCCTATGGTTGTACAGATTGAGATGGAGACTATCAAACGACACGGGTTCAGCAATTCCAGAGAAGGTATATAACAGTCCTTATATCCTCTCCAGTTTGTTGAGTGGGTTTGTTTGGAACTAAAGCTAATCAATAACTTTTTATGTACATATGCCATGCCTTTGTCTATAAAGTGGTATTACCTTGATGATTCGAAAGTTACAGTAGCCGGCACATATCTGGCAGAAGTCTCCATAGTGGGGGAATGTTTGCAAACACTTTAAATACAATCAATCAATCAGCCTATTGCAGTCCACTGGACTGCTGGACATAGGCCTCTCCCGACTTTAGAGTACCTACTATTAAATTATTTTAATTAACATTTATTTTGCAATAAGAGTGCCGCACATACCTCCAAGGAGACCAAATACTTTCTCCTGCTTTCTTTTAAGCGCAGCAGTAATCTTTCAAGATGTTTTTTGGCAAATAACTATGTAATTAAACTAAAGTCGTAATAAATTTTTCAGGCATTGTTCACTTCACGCAACTAGTTCGTGATATGGAGAATTTAGATGGAGAGGTGGCTCGCCTGCACAAAACTATCCGCAGCCACTACCTGCCGCCTGTGTCTATCAGCTCCATTGTAGACACTTCGCTCTAAACTGTTGCTACCGTTCAGGTAATACAATGCTACTAAATATAAGATTTTGTATGGTACAGCTGGACTCATTTAAATGGTCTGATGGAAATGGTATGATACCATATCCCTGCTGGTGTGTTATAGGTTCAACCTTCCAGAACACTTAGTGAGATCCTTTTTTAATACTTTTTAGGTGACAAAAAACATAACCCGCCTGATGGTATAGCAGTTGCCTCTTGTTAATATCTGGGAATCACGTGTTACTGATAAAAAAATTCAAAAGGTTGATTTTTTAAATCTGCCTCGATGCAAATAGTCTACGGGACTATCTTTGTCGAAGAAGACATTAACCACGAGTTATAGGTATTTTAAAATTGACAATAACAATAAATAGAAAAACAGCGTAATATATTATAATCATCTGCGTGTTAAAATAAATTGTTTTTCTTTCTTTCTTTCTTCTTTCATAATAAAACATTCGACAATAAAGACATTCGCCGCGCATATTTTCTTTTGAAAAACGTAACATACTTTATAGTTATTACCATTTTGTATGTACTGATGAACATAATAAGGCATGTACGTATGGTATGGTATGGTATGGTATGGCGGGCTATTGTCCGCAATTCCACGCTGATGCGCGTATTTTGCGTGCGGGTGGTTAGCTGGGGGGGGTCACTCTATCCACCCCAGCTCGTCCAAATAGTCCAGCAGCCGCCTGACGTTGACGACCGCTTCTCGTACTGATCCTGGGCTGCCCAGGTGTTTTCTTCTGTATGCAGCGACCTCCGGGCAGTGCAGCAACACGTGCGCCGCCGTCTCGTCTTCCCTCATGCAGGCTCTGCAGAGGGAACTGTCAGTGACTCCTATAACAGAGAGGTGTTTATTGAAGGAACCGTGGCCCGTGACGGCAGCAGTGACTATACGCAACTGCTGTTTTGTGAGCCTTATAACCTGTTTGGTGAAGCGATGGTCCAGCGCGGGAAGTGCCTCCTTTGCCTGTCTGCATTCGCTGTGATTTATCCAAAGGTTGCTGTGTTGATCTTTAATGCGCTTTCTTACCAGTGCGCGTAGGTGTCCGAAAGGCAGCGCCACAATGGGTTCTGGCCCTATTGTGTCCATCTCTGAACCCCTTCTGGCGAGCTCATCCGCAGCATCATTGCCTCGGGAGCCGCTGTGTCCTTTGATCCATTGGATAGTTATGCTATTGTGTTCACCCACCTGGTTAAGTTTTTGGTGACACTCGTAGATCAGACCTGAGTTGACTGTATGGCAGTCTAAAGCCTGTAAGACAGCCCTGCTGTCCGAAAGAATCCGGATGGGCTGGTCTTTTACCTTTCGTGATATGATAGCTTCGGCCGCTAGAGAAATCCCCATGCATTCTGCCTGGAAGACAGTATTGTGGGCCCCTAGCGGTGTAGCCATGTGTATGTTGAGGTCCTCTGAGAAAATCCCAGCTCCGGTGCCTGTACCTGTCTTTGACCCGTCTGTGAAGATCCGAAGTTCCGTGGGCCTTAGGCCCTCGCAGCGCTGGTCCTCGAACAGTTGGATCTTGTATTTCTTATCGAAAACGAATTGTTTGGGGATGCGGTCACTTACCGCTCTCAGGAGCGGGAAATCTGTCGCCAGTTTCTCCAGTAAAGAAGTGTGCTGCGTACACCTGCTACTCCACAGGTCTAGTGTTTTTAGTCGTATGGCTGCCATCGACGCCTCCTGCTGGATAAACAGGTTTAGCGGCGTCATGCCCAGCATGGCTTCGAGCGCCGCGGTCGGTGTAGTCTTCATACAACCTGTTGCCGCCATGCACACGAGCCTCTGTAGTCGCTGTAGTTTGCTCGAGACCGTGACTAGAGTGGTTCTGGGCCACCACACCACCGCTCCGTATGCGAACATTGGGCGGATTACCGTCTCGTACAGCCAAAGTATAATTTTGGGGGTTAGCCCCCATTTCTTACCGATCATTCTCCTGCACTGCCAGAAAGCGATCGTGGTCTTGTTTATTTTGTTTTCAATATGGCTGCTCCAGTTGAGTTTACTATCCAAGATGACACCCAGATACTTTACCTCCTTGGATAGTTGGAGCTCCACATTGAACAGTCTGGGAAGGCAGTGGTATCCCAGAGTCCGTTTATTGGTGAACAGTACCAATTCCGTTTTCGTTGGGTTCACCGACAGGTCATAGTCTCTACACCAACGCTCCACGATGCGCAGGGCCTGTTGAGTGAGATTGCAGACCGTGCCTGTCACCTTACCCGAAATGAGAATGGTGAGGTCGTCGGCGTATCCTATCGTGTAGTAATCTTTCGAGTTCAGCTTGGTGATCAGGTCGTTTATCACGAGGTTCCACAGTAGGGGTGATAGGACTCCACCTTGCGGACATCCTCTCGCGATCAGGGCCGATTGCTTGTCCTCGTCTAAGTGTACCACACGTTGGCTTAACATGTTGGTTATCCAGTCAATGAGCACCGTCTCAGCACCGTGTTTGGATAGGGCGGTGCTTATGCTGGAGAAATTTGTTTTGTCGAAAGCTCCTTCTATATCTATGAAGGTGCCCAGGCATGTGCCTTTCTGTTGTATGGCTTCCTCGATCCGGTTGACTACTAAGTGTAGAGCGGATTCGGTGGACTTACCTGAGCTGTAGGCGTGTTGTTTTGCATGCAGTGGAATACTTTTCAGTGCTCCGTCCCTGAGCTCTCTGTCGCATAGCCTTTCCAACGTCTTAAGTAAAAAGGAGGTTAGGCTAATTGGTCTGTAGGATTTGGCATTCGTGTAGTCACTCTTGCCTGGTTTCGGTATAAAGATTACCTTCACTTCCCTCCATCCCTTTGGTACGTATCTGAGGGCCAGACAAGCTCTCAGTATGTGAACCAGCCTCTCTGTGACTGCTGATTCTCCCCACTGTAGAAGCGCAGGAAAAACGCCATCCGGGCCAGCAGCTTTGTAAGGATGGAAGCTCCGAATGGCCCACCTGATCTTTTCAGGTGTGATCATTCTTTGAGCATATAGCAAGTCCCCCGCGGACGGTGTGGACATGGCGTTTTGCCAGTTTATTACCTGAGTGAAGATGCATCCTGGGAAGTGAGTTTCTATGAGGACGCGTCTCGCCTCCTCGGGCGACGATGTTAGTGTGTTGTCTGGTTTACGCAGAGTCATGTGTGTCGCAGAGTGCTCTTGGGTCAGCAGTTTCCTTACCCTGTTGGCTTGCTGACAGGACTCGATGTTACTGCAGAATCTGCGCCATCCCATGGCCTTTCTGCGTCTGATGCATTTTTTGTAACTGGATTTGGCGGAGCGGTAGGTGTCCCAGTCCTCGTCCGCACAAGTGTTCATAGCTCTGTTAAGGGCTTTCCTTACCATTTTGCGCTTGCGTTCCAGCTCCGGTCCCCACCAAGGTTGTTTGCCTGGTGTTAGTGAAGGAGTAGTCTCTGGGCATGCTGAGTGGTAGCTTTCTATCATAGCTTTTGTGATATGATTTACTTGCTCCTCAACGTGTGTTATTTCTAGGGGGGTATGCATACTCTTCTGGTCCGGTAATTTCCGGTTGAGAGTACGCTGGTATATGTCCCTATCTGTTTTGCGTGGGTTCCTCCTCGGTAACGGTGCCGGGATGGTTGTGCGTAGGTCAAAGCGGATCCATCTGTGGTCCGAGCAGGAGGCTTCTTTGGATACGTGCCAGTCGGCAACGGCCGCGGCTGCCCCCTCTGTTGCTAGTGTTAAGTCAATGATAGTTCGACTTCGTCTAGTGACGAAGGTCGGTTCTGATCCTGTGTTTAACAGGGATAGATTTGTGGAGCATAGATAATCTACTAGGGTCTTACCTCTGCTGTTGGTTGATTCCATGCCCCATAGGGGGTGATGGGCGTTCGAGTCCGTCCCGACGATGACATCGAGACCTGTCCTCTCGCAGTGGTTAATCAGGCGAGTGAGGTCGTAGGGTGGTGGGTCCTCGTTTTCCGGCATATACACCGACGCGAGAACCACTGGCAGGTCCCTTTCTTCCTGCTGTATATGGAGTCTTACTGCAGAGATGTCTCTGCAACAGAAATCCATTAGTAGCTGTGCCTTTATGGTGTTAGAGACAAAGATACAAGATCTAGGGTTGTCATCTCCCTTGGTATAATAGACTTTACCTTTGAGATTGGCTAGTCCCTGTATGTTGCCTGCTCTGACCCACGGCTCCTGGATCAGGACGATGGCAGCCTGTTGGACCTCCAACCATTTCCGCAGCTGAGCCGTCGCGGTCTGGCTGTGGTGGAGGTTCGCCTGGAGGACGCTAATGTCGAACAAAGAGGACGCCATTTTTGGTTTGTTCCTCCTCGTCCTCCCCCAGTTGTAAGCCCGCCAGAAGGTCCCCTGACTCGAAGGCACCGGCCTCCGGGTCTGAAGCCGAGAGCACTGGGTCCTCAGGCTCCTCACCCAGAAGCATGTCCTCCAAGTCGGTGTCGGCGAGAGTGTCGGCAGCGTCGGGTCCGCTTGCGGTAGTGGGGCCGCTCGTGCAGGCGGCGGGGCCGCCCGCGCATGCGGCAGGGCCGTGCGCGCAGGTAGCAGGGCCGCCCGCGCACACGGCGGGGCCGCACATGCAGGCAGCAGGGCCGCCCGCACAGGCGGGGGTGCCGCCAGTGGCAGCCAGGACGCCAGAGGTGGTGGGGCCGCCCGTGGCTATGGGGCCGCCGGCGGCGGCGCGACTGGCGTCAGCTGCCGCTGGCTGTATGCGGCTAGTGTCGGTTGGTGGACGCTGCAGGGTGGCGGTCTTGGGATCCCATCCCTGAGGGACATCGGCAAATCTGCCGTTCGGACCCTGAAATCTCAAGTACACCTTCCCAAGCGTTAGCGAGAGTCGGCGTCCTGTCTTCATCAGGGTCGGAATTTGGTCCTCAGGGACTCCGACCACCACGAACCACGTAGCCTCCTGCTTTATCTCCCTTAGCAGCGTCCACTTGTTGATGTCTATCCACGGGTTCTGGAAGGCCAGCGTCCTGCCGATGATGGCCGAGTCCGTCATGTGACCGTCCTGGTTAGGGATCACTATCCCACAGCGGACCTTCCGTGAGATGTCTCCCTGGCGTTTCACCACCAGGTCGACATCGGAGTTGGGCAGCAGTGTGGCTACCGCGTTGTCGAGCCAGCTGCGCGTATGGTCATCGCTGCACCAGAGTTTTAGGACTCCGTCAGCAATGATCGGTCTGCCGTTGAAGGACGGTGGGTTACCGTCCCTTGTGGGGTTCATGCCCTCCACCACTATCCTCCTGGAGAGCTCGACCATGGCTTGCCGCGCCACTTCCGCGCTGAGCTGCCCTGTGCGCCCGCAGGTGACTGCGACGTTCAGGTGCCCGGCGGCGGCCTCAGCGTAGCTTCGGCTGCTGGTCGGGATGGAGTCCTCGAGCCGCGGCCGCTTGTGCTCTCCCCGAGGCGAAATTGTCTCGTTGAGAGCCCTTTTGGCCGCGGCCTGCTCCTCCCCACCCGGTTGTCGCGCGGCGTCTGTGGACACAGGGCCGGAAGGGGGTCCGCTTGGCTCCGGACGGTGGTCGCCGTCCTCCGCTAACGTCCTCCTCCCGGCACTGAAGTTTATGCCCTGGCTCGCACTTGATGATGTGCTGGCCTCGGGCAATTGGTTATTGTCGGCTTGAAGTCTCCGCTTCCGTGCCTTACGGCGTTCGGTGCGGGTCCTACTACCCGTCTTCCTCTGTTTGGGTTCAGAGGTTGTGGGGGGGCGCGGGGCTTGCCCCCGGCCCTTGTGTTTCGGCATCTGCCAACCGCTGGTTGAAGCCACAACCGGGGTCGGGCGTGTGGTGAGACCGGCCCCGTCAGCACCCTCGACCAGGGTCGTTGGGCAGCTGGCGGGGGCTGGGTTGGTGTGTGGTGTTGTGCAGTTGTTCGTGCCATTGCTGGAGCTCCCGACTGGAGCCGCTGAGCCACCGGCTGGGACGACTGTAGCGCTATTAGCGTGTGTAGTGTGTGTGTCCTTGCTTGTGCCCTTGGACGGTGCCACTGAGCTGCAAGCTTGGACGGGTGGTGTGTTCTTTGTGCTAAGGTTAGCAGATGCCGTGTGCTTGTCCTTGCTGGGGCCCGAAGCCGATGCGTCCGAGCCGCCAGCCCGGGTTGAGTGCTGTGTGTGGGTGTGTGTGTGTGAGTGTTTGTGTGGTTGTGGGCGTGGTTGTGGGTGTGTGTGTGGTTGTGGTTTTGGGTGCGTGTTTGCTTGTGGGTGTGTCTGTGGTTGTGGTTGTGTGTGTGTGCATGGGTGTGTGTGTGTGCATGGGTGTGTGTGTGTGCATGGGTGTGTGTGTGTGTGTAGGTGTGTGGTGGTGACCCTGCTGGGGCCCGCGACCGGAGTCATCAGGCTTCCAGCAGGGTTTGCAGAGCAACTGGTACTCTGCATTGGGGTTTTGCGGGCTTTCGCCTGCTCCGCCCCGACGACGATGTTATTGGTAGATTTTTTAGGCCGATTATCCATTTGTTTGAGAAAATTATGTGAATTCATCCCCCTGGCTTCCCACCCTCCATGGAGCCCGCAGCTGGGAACGTCTTGCAGACGTTAGGACTACCAGAGAGATATAGGAACGAGAGGCTGGCTTACAGTGCGACATCGGGCGCTCGATCCGGTTTGGGCGCCGGGGGCAAAAGTGGCCCACCCCCTGCGACCCGTTAACTTTCACTTACGCCTTCAGCATGACCTTCGCCCACCGCACTGACCGTCCGAGAACGGCCTGTGCGGACCCCCCGCACCTCGCCCGTGGCCCTCTGACGGGACACGTGGCCATTACCCCTCCCTTGGCTAAAGTTCGGGGCTGCCGTTTCGCCTGAATTCCAGACCAAAGAGGGCGTGTTGCCGCACGGACACATTACCGCCAGTGCCGATTGGCTCAGCCCCCCAGGACTCCTTCATCCCGCTTACGACGCTCGACTGCGCAGGCCCTAGCGCAGGTAGGTGCGAATTTAAAAATAAATATATAAAGAAAATTTATGTACTACATATACCTACTGGGCTATATTATATCGGTGCATGCCCAAGCACATATATAGATAGTTATGGTGATAAATATAGCGTAATGAATATATAGATAGACCGAAAACTCACCTACTAGTCCCGGCGTGATATGTATATGAGATAAAATGGGTGGAGTTGAACAGATAGATATATTTGATATACTACTCATAATATGTATATAAAGGGTGCCTGGGAAGCAGGCTTGTGCCAGTTTGTTCGGTTATAGGGCGCCGAAGGTTCGCCCTCGTGCAAGTGTATTTGGCTGCTATGGTCCCGAGGTAGGTGAAATGTGCGGGGCTCGTTACGGACCATAGCATTGTCCGGGAGGGACGACCCACAAAGATGGTAGTCTGTGGGCCCATCGCCGGCCGCGGCGGCAGTCCAGCGATGGCGAGGACGTATACAAAGCACTTGTCGGTGCGCGCCTGAATAGCCTAGCTCCGCACACCTAGGCGTGCGCTACTGGCATCTTAGCATTTGTTGGAGCGAGTTCCCTGGCAGAGAGTACGCCCCTCTAAGGCCTAACAACACCAACCCCCCCCCCCCCCAAGGCATGTACGTATATAGGTACTTTGTTTTGTATATATAAATAAATGTATATTATGTGGAACAAATCGTATTTCTATGTGCTTTTATGACGAGTCTATGCATAGTGATATAGCTATCACTGTAGCCATATTATAATATATCTAATTTACTGCACTATTGTAAAACTCAACATAGATAGGTATAACTTCCATGCGTATCCGTAGATAAAGTTATCTTATTTACTTATATTAGTTACTAGGGGTCGCCCGCGACTTCGTCCGCGTGGTAATTTGGAATATTTTACCCGATTTTGCAACATATCTCACTACTGCTCCGCTCCTATTGATCATAGCGTGATGTTATATAGCCTATAGCCTTCCTGGATAAATGCACTATTCAACAAAAAAATATTTTTTCTAATCGAACCAGTACTTTCTGAGATTAGCGTGTTCAACCAAACAACAGACTCTTCAGCTTTATAATATTAGTATAGATATTAACCGACTTGTACGCAAGAGGTGAGAGTTCGATCCCAGGCATTACCAATGTGAATTTCAATTTGTGGAGTAATCAAATGATTTGCCATCTGCTAACGGTGAAGGAAAAACATCGTGAGGAAACCCTCGTGTCTTAGAAGAAATTCTAAAGACATATCTGATTTTGGAATGTAGGAGCGTAGAAGACCAAAGGGCACAGACTTTAAAGAAACCGGGAAACTCTTCTCTACCGGAACCCTGTGGCCACCTCGGCCGCCTGCTGGTTTTCTGGAGGTACTTGGGCTGGATGGAATAGCCACAAGGAAGCTCACGCACAAAGACCCACCTGAGCGACCAAGTGCAGATAACTCCCCGCTTAACTAACCAATGTCTGATTCACTAAGCCGCATTAGAGCAGCATGTGTGAATTAAGGCCTAATCTCTCTCTCTCTCGCTGTTGATAGAGGAGAGGAGACCCGTACAAATGCAGTTTGACAGACACTTATATACATGAAGAATAACTCTGAAATAAATTTAATGAATTAGTCCTATAAAGTTAACTTGGCAACATAGATATATTATCCACTAACTACTCTATTTTAGCTCCTTCAAGTCGTTCATCCATCTAGCTAAAGATGTTTCCTTTTAAAAAATAATTTACGTCAAAAATTATTGTTTTAGGTGGCTGCCGGCAGCTCAACTTGCAGATACTATGACGCGTTGAAAGCACATAGAAACCCATAAATTTTTACCTGCTATGTATTAAATAATATGCTTTAATTGATTTTGCATTTATATTTCAATAAACTATGTAGTTTAATTATTTATCTTTTATTTATATTACATCATCGTGCGACTACTTAAAAACAAAACCATATTATGAGGCATTCGGGTACCATACGTACCAACGGTACACAGAAATACCCTTAGAACAACGGTTCGCATTTAAAAAGTGTTTTTTTTTATACTACTTGGGTGGCAAACAAGCATACGGCCCACCTGATGTTAAGCAGTATCCGTAGCCTATAGACGCTTGCATTACCAGAGGTATCACTTGCGTGTTGCCAACCCATTTTTCTACACCAGGGCTCCAAGATGGAAGTAACCCTGGCATAGGAATACGTATATTTCAAAACGCATTCCTAAATGAGCGCTGGAGACCTGTACTCACACACAGGAACACAACTACACCGCTGTGTGTAGTCATTTGGCTGTGGTCTTCTGTAAGGTGGAGGTCCTTCCCCAGTCGGGCTTGCTCGCTAGTATGGTGCTCTACCTCTCTTAAAAACTTTAGTGTTTATTAGCGATAAAAGATCCATAGGAAATTTTTGTTTTTTATGACGTTCATAAGTATCATGCATTTGATCTAAATTAATAAATGAGTTTGACTTTGATTCGTACCGATTGTCCCGCTTTGAACCATTTTACAATGCAGTAAAGCAAATTGAATTTATATTCACACATACCGCGACGGTGGCTGCTCGCTCCAAAAACGAGAGAGCCCGCGGTGAACGCGATTAACGCGATTAACTGTCGGTGCATCCGTTTCAATGTCAATCGTAAAAAGGAAGCACCATTCACCACCGGTTGATACCTATAGTGCGAATAATAATCATATTACGACAGTTATCCAAGTGACAAAACACTTTAGCTCAAGTATTTATTGAATATCTGATAAGTTCATCAATGACATAGTTCCTACTCATTCTGTCATTTTGAAGTGTAAAACAACGCTCGTGTGATGAACAAACCTAAAGCTCGATTATAGTCTTACCCGATTCCGGCAGAGGCCAAAAAGCAGGGTTGTTTTTTGTTGGTATGTATGTCCCCTATATGTTCTAAGTTCTACCGTAAATAGGCGAATGAAAATAATTGGGAGAAAATATGTCAAATCAAAATTATTAATTAGTTTGCTAATAAATAAAACTAAAATGTTAATACTTGTTTGCTCAATTAAATATATATTCAAATATATATTTTTTTAAATCTTTGAAACAAATTGGCAAATTTTAAACTTTTGATCTGATTTTTAATAGATGCACTGATAAAAAATAACAGTAAACAATTTTGAATTTTCAGATAATGTCGTACCGAATGAATCTCTCAGAAATCTCAAGACAACGCGCTTCCATAATGAGGCGAAAAAAACTAAAATACCTTATGTGCGCGAGTGCGTTTGTGTTTATATACTTTTTCTTTGGTGTTGGTGACTATTTGTTCTCAAAAAGTTACGACAGAAACTTTGACTATCCCCTAAACGTAGATATAAAGAGGATCGTCGATGACATCATGGCCGGGAAGAAGACCACTATCGCTCCAATAAACTACTACCGCTATAGGTTTCTAACTAACTCAGGAAAGTGCTCAACAATAGAGAAATTGGACTTATTCATCGCAGTCAAGTCTGCTATGGCGCATTTCGGTCACAGAAACGCTATCAGACAAACATATGGTCAAGAAAACATCCCAGGAAGGATAGTAAAAACTCTGTTCTTCTTAGGAATTGATGGACAACACGAGTCTGATTTACAAAAGAAAATTGACCAAGAAATGGCTGAACACAAAGATATAATTCAGGTTGATTTTCTCGACGCATATTACAACAACACAATTAAAACTATGATGGCTTTTAGATGGGTTTACGAGCATTGTTCTACAGCAGACTTTTACTTGTTCACTGATGACGATATGTATATATCTGTCAATAACTTGTTAGACTATGTGCACGATAAAACAGAACCGCATAAGTCAAATGCCGTGAACAAGAATGAAGAGGATGAATTTATGCCTCAAACAACTGAGTTAAAAAGAGAGGAGTATCTATTTGCTGGACACGTCTTCAATTCTTCTGCTCCTCAAAGATTTAGTTCTTCTAAATGGAGAGTTTCTTTGAACGAGTACCGTTGGAATAGATGGCCACCGTACGTGACGGCGGCGGCTTTCGTCTTATCAAATAAAACTATGAAAGTTATGTACATAGCTAGTCTATTTGTCAAACATTTTCGTTTTGATGATATTTATTTAGCTATTGTTGCGAAGAAAGTCGGTATAACACCTACTCATTGTGAAAATTTCCATTATTATAAGAATTACGATAAAGATGATTATAGGAATGTGATAGCGTCCCACGGTTATGCCGACCATGATGAGTTAATCAGAATATGGAATTTACACAATAACGTAACCTAACTGTCGCTACAAAAGATAAGGTTTAGGATAAAACCTATCTACTAACTCGTTGACTATAAAGATGTAATACAATTAAGTATTTTTTGCATTTTCTCTAATACTTTACAAATACATTTTCTGCAATTAGCTCAAATATATTTAAATATTTTAAGCAATGTGGAGCTCGGAGCAGAATTCGAACCTGCACCTCCAATATCATATGGCCTATATACGTGCTGGGCCGGAACCCGAGACGCGCAAGTTCGAATCCTGCTGCGAGCTTTACGTTTTCTACATTGCTTAAAGTATTTAAACAGAATGTCAAACGGATAATGTTTATACCTACTTTTTCTATCTTAATTCAAAGTTCTTTGAATGTCAATCTTATTACCTAGCGTTAAGGTTGATCAAAATTCAGTAAATTTAGTATTCAATTGGTATATAATCAGCGTCTCGCCACGAGTTAATTAAAATTATTTCATAGTGATATTAGAATTAAAATAGTGCATTTTACATGTAATATTTATGTTTCGTAGTGATATTGATTAATTAAAATAACTTTCAATATCCATAAGTAAGGTCCATATACAAAAATATGGTGTCATTTTAAATTTGTGTTTTTGAATGGTCGCCATATTTGTTTTGATGGAACCTACCTTATTGACTTCGACGGTGTATGGTCTGGTGGCAGCTTTGACAGCAGCTCGTCACGAACGTTGGTATGTCGGTTATTAAGTACATGTTATATAGCTACTCCAAACAAATCCATTTCCAAAGTATTAAAATTGCTTAAGGACCTACATAGATAATATAGATAATTAATTTAAACATTTCATTCCTTTGCGATGTACTGCATGGTTCAGTGACATTTACCACTGTGTTGTCAGTTTGATACCCACAACGGACAAAAATGCTATCCACGAATGTTGTTGTTGCGAGTCTGGGTGTAATTTGTGTCAGTTAATTGTATGTTTGTTAAGACCCCCGCGACAGTGATTGTTATCTAGTGCGGGAGTTATCTTTAAAAAAAAATCTCAGTGTTTTTAATATAGATATATATATAGGTACCTAGATGATAAAAATCTTAACATTAAAACTGTTTTTGATTTTTTATAAGATGCATCCACACTTGAGTGTTCTTTATGCATCATCTCGGCTGAATATGCAAACATAACTCTGTCACCAGGTTCGCCACTACCCAAACGATAACAAGAAAATTGTATTAGTCAGTATTGTATAAGCATCACTTCTGAATGTTTCTCTATACTATAATTATTATTAACAAAAAGTTGTAAATCGCATAAAAGTATATTTATTCCTTTAGTAGTAATCTGTACTTATTAATTAGATTATAAATGAGTATGTTATAGTCATCATCATTGCTTATTCTTTAGTAACACGTTATTCGTCTTCTACATCAAAACTTTAAATAATATTGCCACAAGTGTGGACTTGTTTATAATATACTTTGCTTAACTGGTTACAATTCGTGTATGCGTGCAGATATGGACGCAGCTTGAGACTTATTTTGTGTTGATACTTTTTTTATAATTCTTTATTTGTACTGTGTTTTTGTTAAATTTAGAAACGTTACCCCGTTGTAACTTATTATCTATTGCCGATACATCGTTGTAAACCTAATTTAACACATGTCTAACTTGGGACAGCGAAAGGGTTAAGATTTATTCTCCCATATTCATAGGATCTAATTATATCTAGTTCTGTCCTTTTTATTCTACTTAGCGTTTGAGATGAGGCGCTCATAGCTAGGTGCACTCGCTGTTCGGTAAACGATCAGTGGGTTAAGCTACCAAGAGTGCGGTAACCCTATAGATGGGTGACCGCATAGTGGTATTTCATCTGAGCGTCTCCGTGCTTCGGAGGGCACGTTAAAAGTCGGTCCCGGCTGTTAACAGTCGTTAGATCACGACAGAAGCCTAAATATAGGCGATCTAAATAACTCTGTCACTAGGTTGGCCACTAACCAAACGATAAGAAGAAGACCGTTTGAGATAAAAGGAAGAGGAAAGGAGTTATTTTTTATGAATAAGGGTGTAAAGTTGTATTTTCAACAATAAGTACAAGGTATCGTGTAATATAAAACATTTAATAACTTTATAAAACTTCATTTCATATAATAAAATTTGTATAATAAAAACAATAGCGTTTATAATTTCCAATACCTACATAAAATTAATATAATTATAACATACCTTATAAGCCTAAGAGAGCTCATCTCTATATTACTCTTAACAAATGATCCACCATTTAAATTCGGAAAACATAATTATAAAATGAATTTACTGCAATATATTGCCATAATTATTCCTACTGATACAATGAGTAACATTTTATAAGCAAACAAATAACTACTGCCTATGAGGTATGTCACTGTGCGACGTGTTTTGGTTTTGCACCACCCACATGCAAAAATATTTTGTATTTTTTTTCTACTATAAATAAAGACAACTCCCGCACTAGACAACAAGCTCTGTGTCGCGGGGACTTTACAAACACACAATTAACGGGCAGAAATTACACCCAGACTCAGAACAATTCTTTGTGGGTCACACAAAGTTTTGTCCTGAGTGGGAATCGAACCCTTAACCTCGTGCACAGCAGGCGCATACTGCGGCCACTGGACCACCGAGGCAGTCATGTGTATGAATTAAGTTCGGGAGTTGTCTTTTAAAAATACAAAAAAATATGCCGAAGTATTTTAAAATTGTAATAGACAGCGGCATAAATAGTTCTTGGTCAAGCTCGAACCTGTTTTTGACATTTAATTTTGGAACTAAATAAATTCAAAACCAAATGTCGTTGGATTGCAACCGCGAGTTACCATTGGTGATCTAGCTCTTTGCTTGATGGCATATATATTTGCATTAGATGCAATAACACTAAGTACATATTACTACGTATACAACTTACGTACTATGTATATATCGCATCCTTAGAGAAATAAGGATGTAAGTTAAGAAATGCCATTTATATTTTGAACCTTATCAAACAAGCAAAAAGCTTAAAATTGCAAAACAGATGTATCTTAACTTGAGACCTTATTTCACTGTAAGTGCGATATGTATGTATGTATATGATACAATTACCTACACCGAACTAAAAATATTTCTTACCGTCCGGCGGTAAGAAATATTTTACAAACTACATTTAAGTAAATCATTTCCAAATAAAAATATTTATAGAATATGCAAATTCTATTAGTGAAAATTTGTCGCTGCCCATGCCAGTGGGAAACGGGCGTGAGCATATGCAGATATGCATCTTTGGATTGACACAAGGTGATTAATTGATGCAAAGGCTGCTTGAAAGTAAAAGCTTAAGTGTCCGTCAGTAGGTATTGTCGCAAAACGTCATTTTCGCAAAATGACAACGTTAAAAAAACTGGTTACTTTCGCAAAATGTCAACGTCACTTTAGCAGAATCTCATTCACACGAATGAGACCTAATACTAACAAACAGTAAAAATACTAAGAACATTTTGCGAAATTGAAGCTTTGCAAAACTTCCATTGCACAAGATGGACTTATTATCTAAAGCATTTTCTCCCAGTAAACCTTTGGGGCAGAAAGGTTCTAGAGGGGCGACCACGAACTGGCAGACGCAGCTTGGGCAGGCCTCCAACAAGGTGGATCGACAACCTGGTAAAGGTCGCGGGCAACCGATGGACAAAGTCAGCTCAGGACCGAACAATGTAGAAAACCTTGGGGGAGGTCTATGTCCAGCAGTGGACGTCTTATGGCTGAGATGGACAAACCTTTGAGTGATGGTGATGCAGGGATAAGCACGGCAGGTGACAATTATAATGTAAAAATAGAAAATAAAAAAATAAAATGCAATGGAGAAGTTACATTACACATAATTAAATGAACCCCTTCCATCCCGAGGGTGCCGTAAGAGTCAACTAAGGGAGTAAGTCAGGCAGTCAATATCCACTGCAAGAGAGGGAAAACTCGAAACAAAACCCTATACCAACCCGTCTGTCCAGCAGCAAGAGACCCGTGCCCAGCAGTGGGACGTTTATGGGTTGAGATGATGAAATGACATTCTGCGTCAAGACTGACAGTATAATCTCGCTTGACTTTACTCGTGACTTATTATTTCTGTCATTTTTTATCATCACTTAACTGCTACCGTCCAACTCTTTGAACACGAAGGTAATCTTCATGATGGCCAGCCACAAGTCCTCGTCATTGATCTCCCTGTGTATCGTGAAGCGAACTGTCTTGTTGTTGAAGTATATCGCTTTCACTATCACGCCCTCGTCGTTAGGAGTCTTGCAGTCACCCTGGTGAAAAAAGAAATACCTTATCTTGTTAAACGCGTAGGAAATGATGGCTAATCTGTGCGTCATGCTCGTGAACGGGTGCTACTTGTAGTGGCTGGTCAATCATGGCAAGATAAAAAAAAGGTAGCACCATATTTTGAGAATTGTACCTAACGCGGTCCGAAAGGCATATAAGCGAACAAATCTGTCTAGGGTAGGACCTCACAGAAGACCATAGCCGAATAATTACAGACAGTTGTGGGAGGAGGCCCATAGTGAGCGAGCATATCTCAGATCCATAAGTCGTCATCACTGGCGACACAGACTAGTCAAAGACTTTTCCATTGAGACACTGTGGTATTTGAGACGGATAGTTTTAATTAGTACGAGATTTGCTTCACCCGCGCATATTACTTATAATATTACAATAAATGATTTTATTATTATATACTAGCTGTTGCCCGCGGAAGCCGCGGGCAACAGCTAGTATATAATAATAAAATCCCAAATATCAATAAAATTAAAGCCCGCGTAGATGTCGGTTATCGCTGCAAAAAGTAGCCTGTGTTATTCCAGACCATAATCTACCCGTGTGCCAAATTTCATCCAGATCCGTTCAGTAGTTTTTACGTGAAAGAGTAACAAACATCCATCCATCCATTCTTACAAACTTTCACATTTATAATATTAGTAAGGATTATTATTATTACTACGGTACAATACGGTAACAGTGTTTTCTTTTTCGGGATAAGAGCCATGTGATATGCCAGACTGTAATCTATCTCTATCGCAAATTTTATCCAAATCCGTTCAGCTATTCTGACGTGACTGAGCAACAAACATCTATACAAACTTTCACATTTATAATATTAGTATACATTTATACGAGGGGAGGTCCAAAAGTTCGTGGAATGGAAGGGTTTGAAATAAAATGAAACAACAAAACTATTTTTCCTTTTCAATATAATCACCCTGAAGTTGAATACATTTATTAGATCTATGAATTAATTTTTCTAAACCGTCGTAAAAATATTTTTTAACTTTTGCCGCAAAATGAGCCAAAATTGCCTCCTTTACTTCATTGTCGTCGGAAAATTTCCTTCCCCTTAGGTCTTTTTTTAAATTAGGGAACAAATAAAAATCACTTGGGGCCAGATCTGGACTGTAGGGTGGGTGGACTAGCGATTCGAAGCCATGTGTGTGCAGAGCAGCCATTGCAACTCTGCTCTTGTGAACCGGTGCGTTGTCTTGCAAAAGCAAAACACCTTTGGTCAGTTTTCCTCGACGTTTTTCCTTGATGGACTCCTTTAATTTTTCTAGAATCGTTGCGTAGTATTCTCCTGTTATGGTCCTTCCCTTTTCTTTATAATCAATTAGTAGAATCCCTTCACAATCCCAAAAAACAGTAGCCATCAACTTTCCAGCCGACACACACACTTTGAACTTCTTTGGCGGTGGTGTCCCCTTTTTGTGCCATTGCATGGACTCTTGTTTGGACTCAGGCTCAAAGTGATGAACCCATGTTTCATCTCCGGTAACAATTCGCTCCAAAATCTGTGCAGGCTCGTCTCCACACAACTCCAAAAATTGTTTTGAAGCATCGACGCGTTGCTGCTTCTGAATCGGTGTGAGCATTCTCGGTACCCATCTTGCACTGACTTTTGTCATACCCAGATGGTCATGTAGGATTCGCAAAATGGTGGTATCTGATACTCCAACTAATGCAGATATCTGTTTTTTCTTTAAACGGGTATCTTCCAGTACAATTTTCTCCACTTTTTCGATGATGTTTGATGTGGTGGCCTCAACTGGCCTTCCTGAGCGAGGGTCGTCTTCAATCGACTCCCGACCATGTTTAAAAAGACCATGCCACTTGTAAATCATTGATTTACTAGGGCACTGGTCCCCATAAACGGTTCCCATTTCATTCAAAATGGTTTGAGCGGTCTTTCCTTGCTTGGTAAGGAATTTTATTACAGCACGGTGTTCAATTTTCTCCATAGTTTTAATGTTCTTCCGGATTGACTTGTTTATCAGGCGAGTATTCGTAAACGAATGACGCAATTAGGCTGAAACTCAGCTTATATACTAATGATGAGTCCACAATTAGTATGACACTAAGCAAGCATCCCTATCCCCACTCCATCCCCTCCATTCCACGAACTTTTGGACCTCCCCTCGTATATACCTGTGTCTCGGCAAGGCTGACTTGCGCTAACCGCTGCAGGAGCTGTTCTGCAGTCACGTGGCTGTGTTCTGATATCTTGACGAGGATGATGTTGCTCTGCACGCTCTCTGGGTCCGCCGTGAAGGTCTTCAAGAATAGACCCTGGATAACTGATAAGTATACAATATTGTGAGTGCTAAGTATTTTACTGACGATTAACAAGCTGTCAAAATATATGGGACTGTTGTAACAATTTTTTAAAAGAGGTGCGGCACTATACTAGCGCGCAAGCCCGACTGGGTAAAAACCTCCAACTTACAGAAGACTACAACAAAACTACTACACACAACACACACAAGTCCCCAGCGCCCATGTAGGGATCCGTTTTGAAAAAAAAACGGTTTTCTATACCAAGGATACTCCTTCCAGCCCTAGTGTAAAAAATGGGTGGGTATCTCTGGTATTGCAAGCGTCCATAGGCATAAAAGGGCTGCCTTTTCATATCTTTCATTTTAAGTTTGCACATTTTAAATCAAATAATTCGTTTTATAATTTTTTTTAAATATTTTAGCTATTGCAATACATGAAAGTTTCAGTTTTAGATTAATTGCAACTTTAAGCTATTGTAGCAAAGTCTGTAAATCCTTTGTCCTCGACCTGATACATTCTTCAAAACTTAATTTTTCTGCCAGTATAGTATAGGTACTTAGCTCAATTCATATAACATTTATAAACTTGACCAAAAACTTTAAAATGGCTTCAGCAAAAGTGAGCACAGTGTGACAATACATATAAGCTCCTTTTTAAAATTCTCCGCTCCGTTTATTGGTCCCCCCGTTCTTGACCGAAATTCCAAAGGTACCTAAATAGGTAAAGTAGACAAACCTTTAGCGAGTATCTGAGCGCGCTTGTGGTCCAGGTTCAGTATGGGCACCACCTCGTCTAAAGCGACTATAGCAGCAGCCGCGAGCACGCCTGCTTGCCGCATGCCACCGCCTAACATCTTGCGCATGCGACGTGCCCTGAAGTTGAAAATAATTTATTTAAAAAAATATGTATGTTTCAAGACAGAAAGGGCACCATACTAACGAGAAAGCCCAACTGGGGAAGGACCTCCACCTTTCAAAAGATCACAGTCAAATAACTACACACGGCGGTGTAGTTATGTTGTGTGTGAGTACAGGTCTCCAGCGCTCATTTAGGGATGGGCGTTTTAAAAGAAACGGTTTTCTATACCAAGGATCTTAAAGCCCTGGGGTAAAAAAATGGGTCCGTAACACGCAAGTGATACGTCTGGTATTGCAAGCGTCCATAGGCTACCCGCTACGGTAACTGCTTAACATCAGGCGGGCTGTATGCTTGATTGCCACCCAGCAGAATAAAAGAAAATAAACCATTTTTATACTTCTCGGTTATTTACTTTAGGTACATCAAATCTTCTTACCTGTTACATTTAACATAGCCAAATACGACAGGGCTATCTTGTTTTGTTGCTTTCGTCAGCATCATCAAACCAGACGGTACCATATTATTGTATTGTCACCAAAATGACAAAAATGTATACCAACAAGTGATCGAAAAATATATTGCAGATCTTTTAAAGCAAACACCCAACCCGTGAAGGGAACACAAGACCTCAAAATCGGTCGTAAACATACGAAAAGTTATGCCTCTGGAGAAACTTACGAGAAAATCAAAACAAGTAGGTATAATAACGCAAAGTAGATACTCACTGTCCAATAAAATGACAAGACCCAACGAGGGCTGATCCGATGGGAGCCGACAGACCTTTACTAAAGCACACAGAGACACTGTCACAGTCCCTCACGATCCTCGCCGGCGTCTCCTTTGATGACACGGACGCGTTGAACAGACGAGCACCGTCCATGTGAATAGGGATCGAATGCTTCTTGCATAATGCTGATAAGTCATCCAGGAATTTAAGAGGTAGTACCTGAAAAAGAACAGATTGGATTTTTTTAAGTCAGTTTCATACAGAACGACATAGATACCGTCTGAAGCATGAAAATAGATCGACACTTTTTATTTCAATGTAACAATAGACTAACCAAGGTTTATATTTAAGACTCAGCAAGATCATGCTGCATTCGTTACCATAACTATAGATCTAGGGAAGATCAAGTGGCACTGCTGATGATTGCCTCATTAGAAAAGTATCAAAGTAGAACAATATCAAATTATATCTGGATATTGTGCGCGTATACGAATGGTGTGGTAAAACATTCCGCGATACAGGGAGAGCATTCTAGAGGAAGAGTAGTATTTAAGCTGCCTCTTTATTAATAAAGAGTTTTGTATTTAAAGTAATGAAGTACGTAATCTAACAAATGACTTTGAATATTGGACTTCATGCTTCAGAAAGTAGGTACAAAAAAATAAGAGCGTCATTATACGGGCTGATACTAAGAGTGAATGCAGTCTTGTTGTTTTTATTACACATTTAGTATGAGTTAATATTGCAATAATGAGCTAATAGTATATATAACGTTTATCATTTTATTGATGATGAACCTGTTATCAATAAGGAATAAAGAATTAGTGAATAAAACAGTCTTGTTAAATATTATTTAAAAACACATGGCGACGTAAGAAAGGTTTACAACAGATACAGTGATCATTAATGCTGTGCTACAAAACAAATACTTCCCTACCTAAGTATAGACTTACCCTAAATTCCATTAGGGTAAGTCCATACTTCAAGAACTCTGCATTCTTTTTTTTTTTTTCTTTCTTTTTAAAAGACAACTCCCGCACTAGAGAACAAGCTCTGTGTCGCGGGGGACTTTACAAACATACAATTACAAACGGACACAAATTACACCCAGACTCAGAACAACTCTTTGTGGGTCACACAAAGTTTTGTCCTGTGTGGGAATCGAACCCACAACCTCGTGCACAGCAGGCGCATACTGCGGCCACTGGACCACCAAGGCAAGCTTCAACAGCGTCTATCAACATTAGTACAGTCCCGTATCCTCAAGTTCTTTGGCCATGTCTCAAGGAGAAGCAACGACTCTATAGAGCGTCTTGTTGTGCAGGGTCAAGTAAACGCAAGTAGATGACGCGGAAGTGCACCAATGCGGTGCACAGATATCATTAGGTCGTCGATAGGGATTCCTGTTAATGAGTGCACCAGACTGTCCACCCACAGGAATAATTGGCGAGGCATCGTAAGGCGAGCTACATCAGCCTCTTACACATTAAACAATCATCGTGACCACGACTGCTCTGCCAAGAGCGAAACGAATTAGAAGACGTGCCTACTAACTGGGTCCCAACCTAGTAGGTTGGGTGGGTATCTATGTAGAAATAATAAGTGTTAATTATGAATTTGTGCCTTATATAGTAAGGCGGTGAAGGAAAACATCGTGAAGAAAACCGCATGTTTTAGAAGAAATTCTAAAGACATGTATTCACCAACCCGCATGAGAATATTATGTGAATTAAGGCCTAAACCCTCTCTCTCGATAGAGAAGAAGGGGACTCGTGCCCAGCACTGGGACATACATATATGGGTTGCTATTATTATATGTATGAAATAGTCGTCACAATTAAGATAATAATATATTACAGTTACTTACATAATATAATGATTAAGTAAGTAGGTACCTATCAGAATACATAATCGATAACGTACCCATATCAATGAGCAATAACAACCATGCAAAGAGTAGCTCGTTCGTAATCAAACGAGTAAACAAAATATTGGACAGTAGGAAACTACCGGTATAGGTTACCTACTAATAAAAAAATAGTGTACCTAAGTATAATAATATCCCTCCAAATGTTTGGAGGAGACTTGTGCCCAGCAGTGGGACGTTTATGGGTTGAATGAGAAGTATACAACGCTATTTAGGATATAGGATCAGATTTTGGGCGAAACCTGAAAAAAGTTTTAATTAATTTGACTTATTTTATTTATTTACATATTTTAATTTTACAAATACATCATACATCATTTTTTTCTAGTTTAAGTCGGCACGGCCCGCTAGTTTTATTTATTTTAAAAAGTAGGTAATAACTTTCATTTGAATTAAAAATAACTCGCAGAACTGATGGCCGTTGGGGCAGAAAGGTTCTAGAGTGGCGACCACGAACTGGAAGACGAAGCGTGGGCAGGCCTCCAACAGTGAACCGACGATCTGGTAAAGGTTGCGGGCAACCGATGGAAAAAGGTCGGCTCAGGATCGAGACTTGTGGAAATCCTTGAGGGAGGCCTATGTCCAGCAGTGGACGTCTTTTGGCTGAGATGATGATGATGAATTAAAAAAATCATTCAATATTTATTTATATACATATTGTATACTAAAATTATAAAGAGGTAATATTTGTAAGTCTGTATTTGGGGAGTAAAGTTTACTAAACTATTCGATTCTTCTTTTTAGTAATAGGAAGCTATATTATCCCAAGTGCTATAGGATACTTTTTATCGACATATAACGTAAGCGAAGTCGTCAGAAGTTAGTAGATAAATCAATTCGTCTCTGTGCTCGAGAAAAACTGAAAATAAACCGTAACCGCACCGCATCTATTGTGACATCTAATTTAGTAATCGTCCAAATACTTTAACAACAATCTGACAATTTGACGACTATTAGAACGATTGTAAGTATTTGTTGTAGAAACCGTTGGTGTACGTGAGTGTCGTGACTGACGACGAGCGGAGCACAGCGGTAACATGGTATAATTACAACAAGAAATAGAATAGGTACTACAGGTGGCTACTGACAAAAATGTGAATTGCATGTATCTACATTGCTACATATGGTCGTACTATCGTTAGGCCTAGAGTGAGTCCACTCGGCCTGGAGGGATGGGGAATCACTCACTTGCAAGCGGACGTGAGTTGAGGTGGGAGTAGGGTTGCCACCCGTACTTTATAATAAAGTATTGTACGTTATTTCAGGTAATTGTACTCTATACTTTATGCGAACAATAAAGTACACGAAAATACTATATTCGCATGATGTGATTTCTTTATGCTTTTGAAAATTGTAATTGTAAATATTTTTTCGTCAAACGGAATTAATCGATGTTACCAGAGCCATAAACAAAAATAAAATGTACTTTATTTTGATACTGTGTACTTTTTTTTTGTTGTGTAATACAACCAATGTACTTTAATTACAAAAAAAAAGGTGGCAACCCTAGGTGGGAGTGGGACAAGGTAAGAGCAACTGGATGCGAAAATTATTGGTGAGGCCTATGTCCAGCAGTGGACTGCGATAGGCTGAAGATCATGACTTTTACCAGGTAGTACCTGAACCCCACCTCCTTTTCTTTCAGTAGCTACATCTATAGTTACAAATATTACATTATTCGTGCATATTGTGCATAAAATGACCAGTGCTAGTAAATATGGGGTACAAACGTCACCATACCTTCCCGCCACAGACATTATGAGTATTCTCCACTGCAATAAGCGAGGTGATGGGGTCATGAGGTCGCAGTCGCGCTCTCTACATCAAACCGACCATAATATTTATTTATATGCCATGTCAAAAATTACCTAACCTTAGGTTAAGAGAGGTAAGGCATCCCCCCCCGGGGTGTCCTGCCTTGCCGTGGCGGGGGGGGCTCAGTAGCCGTGGATCTAACCATCCACGGCGAAGCTAAAAGGACCCATGGGCGACGGATTTGGTCTGACACAGACCACTGTTCGGCCAATCTCGTAATCCCGACCCGTAGGTGTTGGGGACGAGGGCCGCCATCTTTGAGATGGGGGCCGCGAGGAAGAAAACCTCTATAAAAAATTACCCCTAATCCCGTGTTCGGCTGTGGCCAGGGGATGCGTGGCAGGCGGGTAGTCTGTGGACAGCAGCCCCTCACCCTGAGCTTTGTTGGCTCGGCTGCGGGGTGAGTGTAGTAAGGAGGAGGGCTGGCCCAGGGAACTCACCCTGGCTTAAAAGAGTAACATTATGGCCGATTTTAAAAAGGAAGTAACTCCACAAGCCGGCAAATCCGGCCGCCCTTCGGGGTGCACCCCTCTCGTATTTGTGGTGGGGAAAAAAGGCCCCGGTGCAGAGCACCGCCCAGCTGTTCCACAGCTGGAAAATGAGGAGCGCACGCCCAGTATTGCGCCCTCCTGTTCCGCCACTTTTAGTGGCGATAGTGAAGTCTCACGCACGCCTATAACGGCGTGTTCGGACTGGATATCTCCGCCGGTGGATTTGATACCACTTGCAGCGGAGGAAAGGACGCGCACGCCCAGTTTTGCGCGTCCTCACACAAGATCGATGTCCTCGCGGGCGTCGACGCCGTTCGGGAGCCGTAGGAGCTCTATGAGCTTCGTGCCCGACTCGGATCCCGAGGATGTAAGTGACGTGACACCGACGGCAAGCCAGAGCGGCAGCGAAGCTCCTAGTAGGAAGCGGCAGGGCCGCAAACGAAGTCGCAGCCGCTCGTCGGTGAGCATCGGGCCAGACGAGCTAGACATGCCGGCTCCTAGCAAGTCGGCAAGGTCTAGACCAAAAACCATGTCGGAAGTCACAGGCATATCGGTGTTCAGTAAGCGGGGACAAGTAGCGCGTACCCGCGAAGAGGGAGAACGTGCTGCGGAGGAAAGATTGGCGCGTCTCCAGGAGCTTAAGACCGCAGACCAGAGCCCGGATTCAGTAGCCGACTTGTTTCAGTCCGCGGGTGAGTCGGTAACGGCGATTATTGAGGTGGCCACAAAGAGCAGGCACTTGAAGGGTACCTTTGTGCGTGTACTGAAAACAGCGGCTACCAATCTCAAGGTGGCTGTGGAGATGCTCGCCTCCCGCTCAACATCGGAGGAGACCAGGCGTCTGCAGGCCAATAACGCCCTTCTGGCTAGCGAAGTTGCCGACCTCCGGGTTGAAATCAACCGCCTTAAGGCGCAGGCACTGATGCCGCGCTTTAGTCCAGTGCCGGTTCAAGAAGAGGATCAACACCGTCCCTCCTCATCGCCACTGAGCGACGCACAGTTGCGACAAGTTATGGACTCGGTTGGGACAATGATAAATGTCCGCCTGAGCAGCTTGGAGGCAAGACTGCCTCCGGAGCCGCGCCGTCGGCCGCCTCTCGCAGCGGACAAGTTTCATTGCTCACAGGAACCCTCTACTAGTTCAGGCGGCCGGACTTATGCTGCAGCGGCATCTACAGCGGCACCGACTAGGGCTAGTGGTAAAAAAGGGTCACACAAAACCACGGCTTCTGCTCCACCGACGCCTGGTGATTTCCCACCCCTCCCGCAGCGAGCGCCTGTCACTCGCATTCCGGCACGCAAGCCTGCGCATGCGGCTGCGCCTACAAGTAGGCTGAGGGATGCCGTTACCCCCGGTCCCTCCGGGCCTTCTAATGAAGGTTGGCAAATAGCCGGCGGCAAGAAGGCCCGGCGGAAAAGAAATCGCGGCAAGAAGAAGCCTGTGAGGCTCCAGCCGCCCAAGTCGGCCGCCGTGGTCATCACGGTGTCGCCAGAGGCGGTGGAGCGCGGCCTCTCATACGCGGCCGTCTTCAAGAGAGCGCGGGAAAGCGTCAGTGTGGAGGATCTGGGTCCCACTGGTGCCAGAACGCGCGTTGCCCGAACCGGAGCTCGAATACTCGAGTTCCCCGGTGCAGAGGGCAACAAAACGGCCGACGTCGTAGCACAGAGGTTGCGAGGTTTGTTCGCGGAGGAGGATGGCGTCAAGGTCGCCAGGCCCACCAAGTGTGCAGAGATGCGCATCACGGGTCTGGACGACTCCGTAACGCCCGACGAGGTCCGGGAGGCAATCAGAGTTGCAACCGAGTGCTCCCTGGACACCGTCAAAGTTGGCGCCATCCGCCCCGGACCGGCGGGAGTCGGAGCTGTGTGGGTGCAATGCCCCGTTGCTGGGGCCAATAAATTGGCCTCTGCTGGGAGGCTCCTCGTGGGCTGGAGTTCCGCCAGGGTAACACTTTTGGCGGCCCGCCCCGCGAGGTGTCACAAGTGCATGGCAACGGGGCACGTGCGTGCCGCTTGCACCAGCAGTTTTGACTGCAGCGAGCTCTGTTTTCGCTGCGGCCGGCCGGGGCACAGAGCGGCGGGCTGTTCTTCCGCCCCCCACTGCCCCGCGTGTGCAGCAGGCAATCTGCCCGCCAACCACTTGATGGGGAGAGAGGGGTGCAAACCCCCCCAGGTTTCTAAACCCAAACTGAGGAGAGGCCTTTCGACCCAGGCCGCTCTCAGCGAACCTCGACCGACAACGTCGCGGATGGAGGAGGACACAGCACCACCGATCCAATAATGGACGGTTACTGCACGTTCCTCCTCCAGGCCAATCTGAATCACTCTGCTAGGGCGCAGGACCTTTTCCTGCAGTCTTTGGTGGAGTGGTCGATAGGTTTAGCCGTAGCTGCGGAGCCGTATTACGTTCCTACTCGCCCAAACTGGGTGGGTGACGTGGACGGCTCTGTGGCAATCGTCGGCTCCACGGCGCCTCGTTCCCCGTCCTTGTCGCTCAGAGACAAGGGCTCAGGATACGTTGCTGCTGAGTGGGGGGGAATATTACTCTTCGGAATATATTTCTCCCCCAACCGGAGTCTGGCGGATTTCGAGGTCTTCCTTACATCTCTGGAGACCTCGATACGGCGATTGGCATCGGGCCGCGTCCTAGTCATGGGGGACTTTAACGCAAAGTCTCAAGTGTGGGGTTCCCCTAGGACGGACGCCCGCGGCAAAGCGGTCGAGGAGTGGGCTAATTCGGTGGGCCTCTGTCTGCTTAACAGAGGCGCCACCAATACGTGTGTTCGGCAGTGGGGGGGGGTCGATAGTAGACCTTTCGTTTGCTACCCCTGCTGTCGCCGCGCGAGTGAGGAGCTGGTGCGTCCTGAAAGAGGCCGAGACTCTGTCGGATCATCTGTACATCCGATTAGAGCTCTCCCGGAATCCTCAGGACCCCGGCAGGGGTCACAGAGTGGGCAGAGCTCCCCAATTTCCGCGGTGGGCTGTGGGTAGGATAGACAGGGATCTACTAGCTGAGGCGGCCATTGTTCACGCATGGCTGTCTTCACCACCTCCCTCCGAAGGAGTAGATGCCGAGGCTGGCCGCATCCAGGATGCGTTTACGCAAGTCTGCGATGCCGCCATGCCTCGGGTCCGACGTCGGCCTCCTAAGAGGGAGGTCTACTGGTGGTCCCAGGATCTGGCGGACCTTCGTGCGGCCTGTATTCGTGCCCGAAGGTCTTACACCCGCAGCCGGCGACGAAACCGCGATGATGGGGAGGGCCAGCTGTACGAGGCCTACCGCACTGCAGTGGAGGCCTTTAAGCTGGCCATCTGCCGTGCCAAGGAGCGCTCCAGAACGGAGATGCTGGAGGGACTGGATCGTGACCCCTGGGGTCGCCCTTACCGCGCGGCGCTGAATAAGCTCCGTGCGCAGGGTCCCCCCCTCACAGAGTCCCTTCAGCCCAGCTTTCTCACAGAAGTGGTCGAGGGTCTGTTCCCGCCACAGGCGGAGCACACGCCCCCGGCGATGGTCCCTGCTAGGGCCGTAGTCGGGGAGGTCGAAGAGGTGCCGCCTGTCACGGAGGCGGAGTTAGGGGCGGCTGTTCTCAGAGTTCGCTCCAAGAACACCGCTCCCGGGCCGGACGGGATCCCTGCCCGAGTGCTGGCCCTGATCCTCGATCATTTGGGGGACCGCCTCAGGGGCCTTTTCGACGCTTGCTTGGCGTCTGGAAGGTTCCCTGAGACCTGGAAAGTGGGAAAGCTGGTGCTTCTACCGAAGCCGGGGAGGGCCCCGGACTCGGTCGCGGCCTATAGGCCAATTGTGTTGCTGGACGAGGCAGGGAAGCTGCTGGAGAGGATTCTCGCCTCCCGCATCGTCCGGCACCTGAACGAGGTCGGCCCCGACCTGTCGGACGCCCAGTATGGCTTTCGTGCTGGGCGTTCGACGATCGACGCCATTTTGGCGCTTAGGACCGCGACCGAGGAAGCCGTAGTGAACGGCGAGGTGCTGTTGGCGGTGTCTTTGGACATCGCCAACGCTTTTAACAGTCTGCCATTTGGCAGCATCAGGGGGGCGCTCCGGTTCCATGGAGTGCCCAAATACCTGAGGCTGCTAGTGGCAGACTACCTCGAGAGGAGGTGTGTCCTGTACGAGGACCGAGAAGGCGGCGTCCGGCGCAGGACCATTTCGAGCGGTGTTCCGCAGGGGTCCGTCCTTGGCCCTCTCCTGTGGAACATCGGCTACGACTGGGTCCTGCGCGGTGCTCTACCCCCCGGGCTTGGCGTATTCTGTTACGCCGATGACACACTGGTCACAGCTCGGGGTCGTAAGTTTGAAGACGTGGCGCGCCTGGCCACCACTGGGGTCTCTCAAGTGGTCGGGCGGATCGCGGCGCTGGGGCTTAGGGTGGCCCTTGAAAAGACGGAGGCCCTCTTATTCCATGGGCCCCGTCGTGGTCCACCTGCTGGCGCCTCGATATCCGTCGGTTCGGTCCTCGTACGGGTTCAGGCCCAGATGAAGTATCTGGGCTTGGTGTTGGATGGGCGGTGGCTCTTCGACGAGCACTTTCGTCGTCTCTCGCCGAGGCTTGAGGGGGCTGCGTCCGCCTTGGGACGGCTTTTGCCAAACCTGGGCGGGCCCAGCCTCACCTGTCGCCGGCTGTACACGGGGGTGGTCCGGTCAATGGCGCTTTACGGCGCACCGGTGTGGGCGGGGTCTCTGACCGCCGAAAGCAGGCGGCTGCTGGCGAGGCCGCAGCGTGTAATGGCGATCAGAGCCATACGCGGCTACCGCACCGTGTCCACAGACGCGGCGTGCGCATTGGCCGGAACTCCCCCGTGGGACTTGGAGGCGGAGGTGCTCGCCGAAGTATATCGGCGGGTGGCAGGTTCGGGCAGAGCAGCGGTCCCCTCTCCCCGAACAAATTCGCGAGTGGCGCGAGGCCGCCCGCAGGGCCATCATGGCCCAGTGGTCAGGTCGGCTGGGGGCTCCACGGGCCGGTTTCAGGACCGTGGAGGCACTCCAGCCGATCTTGTCGGAGTGGGCAGGGCGGCAGTACGGGACCCTTTCCTTCCGACTGGTGCAGGTTTTGTCCGGGCACGGTTGCTTCGGGCACTACCTGCACAAGGTCGCTAGGAGGGAACCGAGTCCTGTCTGCCACCACTGCGACTGCGACGACGACTCGGCGCAGCATACGCTCGAGTCGTGTCCGGCTTGGGCGGGGCAGCGCCGGGACCTCGTCGCAGTCATTGGAGTAGACCTGTCGCTGCCGGCCGTGGCACGGTCCATGGTCACCAGCGACAGGGAGTGGACGGCGGTCGCATCCTTCTGCGAGGACGTCATCTTACAGAAGGAGGCGGCGGAGCGGATCAGAGAGGAAAGTCTCCTCGCTGATCCGATCCGTCGCCGGCGAACTGGGCGGCGTCGGCGCGCCTACGAGCGTCTGATGCCGCCATAGTGAGGGTGCGGAGAGACTGGGGCAGCAGAGTCTCACCCGCACCCTTCCGCGGAGGGACAGTGTTCCCGGTGCGCCCGGACGCTGTCAACGGGGAAGGAGTCCGCGTGAAGCGGGCAGCCGCTGAGTGGACCACTGACGTCATATCAGGTTCCAGTGGTCCACCCGTGAAGGCGGGTGTTGGTGCACAGGGGGGTTTTAGTCGGTATGCCGGCCGCCCACCATCTTTGAGCCGGAGAGTCCGACATAACCGCCTCGCTGCCCCAGGCAAGGCGGTATGCGTAAAGCATTTCCCCTCTTAAAAAAAATAAAAAAAAAAATAAAAAAAAAAAAAAAAAAGAGGTAAGGCACCATGCAAACGAGCAAGCCCGACTGGAGAAGGACCTTCATCTTACAGAAGACCACAGCCAAATAACTACACACAGCAGTGTAATTTTATCCTGTGTGTCAGCACTTTATAAAGAGGTTAAGTTTGTGAAGTTGTAGGAGGTAATCTTTGAATCTACATAACCGATTTTAATTATTTTTTGTTCTAAAAAAGACACGTTGGTTGTTAGTGCCATAGGTAAAGTTTGTGGGATTGTAGGAGTATAAACTTACTCGAAAATGCCCAAATGCCCAAATGCCCAGCTGTGGTCTTAAGTAAAGTTAGTTAAATTTTTCCATTAGGGCTTGCCTACTTGAATTGTATCCTATCTATACTTCTATACTAATATTATAAATGTGAAGAGTTTGTTTGGTTGAACGCGCTAATCTCAGAAAGTACTAGTTCTCCCAAATGCCCAACGAAGTGGGTACGGGTCAGCTATTAAATAAATAACATAAAATATAACTTACTTTACCACCGCAGACATTATGGGTATTCTCGACAGTAACCAAGGAAGTAATAGGTTCGTGGATATCCGTGCCTCGTATCCGGCTTGACAACTCGTCCAGGTCGAAGGTACCATCAGGCTTGTTCTCCAAGGTCGAGAGGAGCACCCCAGCTAAGTGAGCAGCACCACCTGGATAAACAACATTTTCTGATTGCTCCTTCTATGGTGTATCTTAAACTATTTATTACCATAAAGTCCCAGGTCAGTATTACCGGTACTTATGAGCAGAATATTGAAGTAGAAGAGTAAGTCACAATACGATTGAGCAAGCCCGACAGCCAAATAACAACACATAACGATATAGTTGTGTTCCTGTGTGTGAGTACAGGTCTCCAGTGCTCAATTAGCGATGTTAAAAATCCATAAATGAGCACTGGAAAAAAATGCGTTTTGAAATAAACGTTTTCCTATCCCAGGGGAGATAGGGAAACATTTATTTCAAAACGCATTTTTTTACTTAGGGCTTTAAGATGGAGTATCCCTATACTCCATCTTAAAGCTCTGGTGTAAAAATAGGCTACGGTAACTGCTTAACATCACGCTGGCCGTATGCTTGTTAGCCACCCAAGTAGTATATAAAAAGAAAGTAACAGCGCGTACGCACTACTTTAAAAGGACCCTCGTATCACTGCGAATAAAAAGTATTGTACAACATACAACTCTAAGAATCTCACTTACTTCAATGTAGTCTTGGACACTACAAACATCTCTTACGAGATAATAATAACATTTGGATTAATGATAGTAAGAAAAAGAAAGATTGTATTTACCTTGTTCATATTTGTATATGTGTGACTTATTGCCGACAAATGCTTCTGATCCCCGCTTGTTACAGTGCACCATAACTAAAAACAAATATACATATATGTATTAAATACAGTGGACCCCCGGTAGTCCGGCTCCTGTCTAATGCGGCGCGCCTTGTAATCCAACATGCTGATCACTTGATACAGTTGAAAGGCGTGTACTTTTATCAGTAAACAAGGGATGATATTTAGCAAATCTTTTATTTTTTTAAAGACAACTCCCGCACTAGAGAACAAGCTCTGTGTTGCATGGGACTTGCAGACTTGCATGCAACACAGAGCTTGTTCTCTAGTGCGGGAGTTGTCTTTTAGTTAAAAAAAAAGATAGAATAATTTGGCATAGGGGAAGGTCTAATGCAACCCAAAGGTAAAATATAGAACTGCTATATTCTAGTATATGCTATGGCGCCTTTACTACATTGTTTGTAAACCCGCAGAGCTCTGTGCCTGCAGCATAGGTAGTTTGCCCTTAGTCTGCCTGCCAGTAGAATGTGAGGCGCTCGCTCCTTTCCGACATATACGGCAACGTGTAAGAAATGCCTTTGCATGCGATGCACTGGAGCGTGGTTCCTTAGTTCCTCATAGATATTGTACTAAGTAACTAAGTAACTTTCTTGCTATTGTGTTGAAGGCGTCATGTTACTTCACACATGCAAACAGGAAGTCAACTCACTACGAGTACGAAGGACGTAGTGCGCTATGAACATCACGTGACAAAGGTAACTTAAGTGTGTATTAGTCTACTTCGTATGAGTATCTCTCACTTTATGAAAAAACTAGCTGTTGCCCGCGGTTCCGCCCGCGAAGATGTCGGTTATCGCGATTTTTTGGCTTGGCTTTACAAACATACAATTGACGGACACAAATTACACCAGGACTCAGAACAACACTTTGTGGGTCACATAAAGTTTTGTCCTGTGTGGGAATCGAACCCATAACCTAGTGCACAGCAGGCGCATACTGCGGCCACACAAGGCAGTCAAAAGTCTGATCCTAAATTTATTTTTATAAGTCTGTGTCCAGGATTTCAATGTTTGTAAAACCCCTCACGAAACAGGCATTATTCTTTGCTGCGAGAAGAGTAATTTAATAGAACTAATTATCTTATCAAAATTATATTCAAATAACCTACTATACTGTAAATAAAAGTAGTAGTGTAGTACCTATTAGTAGTGAGGGGCTACAGTCAGGACGTGGCAAACTAGTCATACGGGAGGAAAGCCGGGCATTAGCAGAAATCGTCAATAACTTTTGACCGAATTGTTAAATGTCTTATCATAGAGATAAAACTTGTTTACATTATTTCATAATAATTCTGATAATATTTCAGAGAGATAAGTGCTGTCAAAAATAACTAGTCACTCATACGTATTATGATTAAGTATGTATACATAAAGCGATCATGTTTTATCTATTTATACATTTAGATTGTTGGATGTTTTGAACAAGATACATTACCTATTGTAACTATATAGAAACCCGCCATGTTATTCTGTAGTATTTTGCAGCGATTTCGTGAAATTTTCTGTTTTCTGAAGAAATTTCTATGCGTCCACAACTAAAGGAACGACTGATCAAACATTCACAATTCAATTGTAACTTAAGAAGTTCGGGATAAAGGTCAGTTAGACTGCGTTTCCACTAGAGACACCCTCTATACACTTCCACATCTCTATCCGCTAGCGGGAGATATGATATAGCCATAGCCTAGCCTCTTTTTATCGCGATAACCGACATCTGCGCAGTCGGAGCCGCGGACAATAGCTAGTTTTATATGAATTTATGCCTATTGTTATACATTTTCTCACAATCATAGTAATGCATGTTTATATAGTCATGGCGCCATTCAAAATTACAATCTTCATAGACTTAATACAATTATATGCATTGTTAACTTTCAAAAATAACACATATCTACGTTATATTTTTACTTATGTATTTTAATTATGTATTTATACTAGCTGTTGCCCGCGGCTCCGCCCGCGTGGATGTCGGTTATCGCTGTTAAAAACCTTTGTGTTATTCTAGACCATAATCGATCTCTGTGCCAAATTTCATCCAGATCCGTTCAGTAGCTTTTACGTGAAAGAGTAACAAACATCCATCCATCCATACTTACAAACTATCACGTTTATAATATTAGTAAGATTTCCCACACGTGATCATATTAGCAGTAGCAGGGCAGTTTCTGGACTAGGACTGCGATACGAAGAACCTATCTTTATCACACCCGAGAATCCCCCGTGAGCATAATTTCCAGGCTAGAGATGGTACCGCTCTATATTCCCAGCTTACTTTCATTGGTCGGATGAAGAGAACATTGACAAACAGATTTCAAACCTTCGGCTGGCTAGAACCGTTAGATAAGAGTGACGAGGAGAGAGCGGTGTATGATAAGATACGGGTCATAGAGTGAATCTACGAAAGGAAGCGCATCGACTTGCCTCTGGCAATGGCAATTTCATAACCGGGTTACCGCCATGAAGAGGACAAAAAAGGATAAGGAGATAAATGAGGTTACATTTACAAGGATCTGATTTAAACTGTAATGAGCACTTTTTTTGACCAATAGATGCATACATATACATATATTTTTTAAGTTAGAATAAGCTGTTGGTTTTCCATAAAATTAATAAATAAATATGAGTAAACAATAGTTATTTTCCAGGACTGATGGCCGCTAAAACAAGTCATAGAGAGGAGACCATAACTTGGTCAATGTAAGGTTGCAAACCCGGCAGCCAGGAGGACCGACGAATACAGAATAGGTTACATTAAGAAGTAGACAGATAAAGCAAAGGACTTTAAAAGAACTAGTCCTATTTCGTCAAATCCGCTGGGAAAGACGCAAAGCACCGAACATTGTGATAATGTGGCACAAATAAAGAGAGGCCTACGTACCGGTCCAGCAATTGACCAAAACAGAGCGATTTATATAATAGTTTCTTTCTTGCTTTGTATTGCAAACGTCTATTAATTTGCCGCAGTCTCCTTTTTTTTCTTAGTGTCCTTTTTAAAGTTAAATTCTGTATCTTCAGTGATTTAAGTTGGATTTTGCCAGTTTATCTATCAAATACGATAGTGCTAATGTATAAGAAGTAGATACACGTATCCCGTAGATGCTAACTAAGATATATTTATAAGTTCTACAGTCAAATATACGTGGATAGAATAACGGATATAATCTTGCGCAACCTACCTACCTCACGTATCTACATCGCTTGGAGGGATATAATCAAATACAAGCTAATTTACTAATCTAGCTCAGCTACGGGACAGTATATACCTACCTAAGCAGGTCTGGTTTATATATGAATAAAAGTAATAAATCATACAAAAACCGCTTTCAATCGACTGTTATTGTTGCGAATTATGCTAAAAGGTTACGAACTTGTTTATAAATTTGGATAAATAGAAATAATTCCGTTAATTAGTCATATAAATAGCGTGTCGATCTGTCGATCAAATATGGTTCGCAAAATCTTTAAAGACGCAAGTGACTTTGGTCGAAGTTCTTACACAGAAGAAAGGAGCTACAAACTTTCTGAATTTTTAGCATCCTCAATCTATATCTTATATGTATATTATGTATCTTTTATCTAAATAATAACGATGCGATTAACAGTTTTAAATCTACGGCACTATTAGGAACGGTAGTTGTTTGGATTATTTAAATTTTAAAAATACAGCGAAGTAACCAGTTGTCGCGTTTGCAGGATGTTTGTAGGTAGGTACAATCCGGTTAGAGTAATCTGGTGATCAAAATGACGAAAATACTTGCAAGGTCAATGAATTCAAAATAAAGACACCTTAGTATTTCTATCTTTATTTATTTTTTGCTATAACTAGACATAATACTGTAGGAATTTGTTTCAAATAAAAGAAACTGGAGTAAACTTAGCGTTTTTATACCTATGTTTTTTGTAAATGTTTTTTTGTTAATGTGTAAACGACTAGGTTATTTTTACTTTAGATCTAAATGATCGCGAGAGTTATAACGCTTATCTTATCAACTAAAAACCATTGCAATGAAAGCATTAATGTGCATGTCGTCTTGTATGTTGAATCAAAAAGCAAAAGCGACTTTAAGCCATAGGTAAGTTATCTAATTTCAATAAATAAACAACAGATAGAAACATTCCACATTTTATTTATTTTATTTTTTTTTCTTAAAAAAGACAACTCCCGCACTAGAGAACAAGCTCTGTGTCGCGGGGGACTATACAAACATACAATTAACGGACACAAATTACACCCAGACTCAGAACAATTCTTTGTGGGTCACACAAAGTTTTGTCCTGTGTGGGAATCGAACCCACAACCTCGTGCACAGCAGGCGCATACTGCGACCACTGGACCACAGAGGCAGATTGTAAAGGTGTTCCTTCACCTGGAGTCATTGGAGCATTAACTGGTAATGTAACATTTCATATTCGTTTTTGAGCATTACTTTACAGTACTGCCACAGATTACTAAAGAGTTACTGTACTGCTCCCTAATTTGACGAGTATTCGCCTGTAATGTAACATTAGACTATAATTATATTGAGAATGCATGCTACCATACTTGTATTTTACAAAATATTGTAATTATCTGACTATTAAAAAGAGTGGCCTGAGTTTCTTGCTAGTTTTCCCATGGCTCCACGTCAGCAAACTAGACGTAGGAAGATTCAGCTGACATCATATTTCTGGCTTATTCATAATTTATTTATATACCTTTGACGCATTCGCGTGTAATGTAACATTAGATTCGATTTTGGGCATTTCGGTAGTTGATTCCACAATGTCAGACGAAGCGATCATTGGTCAATTTATCGTCAAGTTGCACACTGAAATGCTCGGATCTCTCTGCCCTCGCCAATGTTATGCTCGAATGTGTAACATTACAGGGTGTCTGCGCACTGTAATGCTCGACTCTGTAACGTTGCATGACAAGCGAATGCTACAAGTGAGGGAACACCTTTATGTGTAAAATGTAGAATAAATAATTTTGAATTTGAATAGGAGAAAAGTGGTAATTACTTGAACAACGACAGGTCTCCAAACTGGTTTTTTATCGTTTTCCTTATCTTAGGATTACCCCTTACACAAAACTCAGGCGTTAGAAGATGAAGGGTCGACCATGCGCGACTATTGCTCCAAGTATTGCCAACAGCTCTATAGGGTACGGTAACTGCTTACCATCAGAAACGACGCTTGTTTTTCACTGCAGTAATATAAAAAAGTAACAGTCGGATAGGTAGGCACTTGATGGAAGTTTCGAGCAAAATGGATTTCGGCAATTCGGGGCCTCTTAGATAATATTACCGTGCCTCTATCAAGCCAGGTTTAGGTCTTAGTGTAACATTCGTAATTCAGTGTCGAATTCTCGATGTGTCGGTTATTCAGAAATCTATGTTATTCAGGGTCAAGGGGCTGTATTATTTATTACATTACACCGAATTTAAATTATGAAATCTGTCTGAGTATCCTACTAATATTCTAAACGCGAAAGTTTGTAAGTATGGATGGATGGATGGATGTTTGTTACTCTTTCACGTTGGAACTACTAAATGGATATGGATGAAATTTGGCACAGATATAGATTATGGTCTGGAATAACACATAGGCTACTTTTTACAGTGATAACCGACATCAACGCGGGCGAAGCCGCGGGCAAAAGCTAGTAAGTAAATAAATAAATGCGAAAGTAACTCTGTTCGTCTGTTACCTTTTCACAACTAAACGGCTGAACAGAGTTTAATTAAATTTGGCAAGGAGATAGATGATATCCTGGGAAAGGACATAGGGTTTTTATCGCAAAACCGAAGTCATCGCGGGTGGAACCGCGAGCAACAGGTAGTAGAACAATAAATAAGCTCAGCTAAGATCTGAGTAAGTACCTACTACCAGTATCACAGATTTGGCACTTATAATTTTTTTTATCAGTTTTATGATACTTTAGTTAGTACTATGTAAGTATTTAAAATATTATTATAAATCGGCATATATTCGGTGTTCATTAGATACTGAGAAGCTGGTTTAGGAATTGATAACACCTATAAAACATTACCAAAATGTGTTTTTTATAGCATGTCTTTCAATGACACAATATGTAATCAGAACTTTAGCTTCAGCTATTACACAGGAAGGAATACGACTCCCACTAATAAACTGGGAATTGGTCATACATTTACTCACAGCTTGTGACATAATCAGAGACATTAGCCGCGTTTAAATGAGTTCATTAAGTATTTATGACTACACTCACTTGCAATTAGATTAGCCATAGTACCAGAAGGTACGAACAAGGCCGCCTGCTTCCCCAAGATCGCTGCCAGCTTAGTTTCCAAGGCATTCACCGTGGGGTCTTCACCAAACACATCGTCACCAAGAGCGGAGTTCACCATCGCATGCTTCATAGCCTCAGTGGGCTTCGTTACAGTATCTGAACGCAGGTCTACTATATGAGCCATATCTTTGAATTATTTTTTTATAGTACCTATTATTTTTATAATATTTATGAAAATAACCTAACAGGTGACCGATCAGCGTGAATGCCGGCAGTCGAGTAAATAAAGTTGCATGCTAGAAAAACATCGTAGATAAAATAATGAATCGTTCTTGTTTCGTTTAGTATGCATTGCTACTGGCTAGATGCTCGCCTTAAACGGAGAATAAGTTAATTTCGATAAATAATTGTCCGGCATAGCTTTAATAAACCTATAATAAATTAATAAAGTCACGATATAGGATTTTTATTTACAATAATGCTGTCATTTGCATTTCAAAGATATGCCATTGGCAACTAATGTTCAGGTCATTTTTAATTTAAACTCTATTATCAAAATAAATAAGGATCCTTTTAGTTCAAAGCAATACAATGAGCATTTTCATGACATTTCGTGTATTGTGGCAGTTTCTCTCTACATGTTGGTAATAAGTATAGTATACTCTGTGGGTTCCGTTTTTAATACTCTATTAAGACTGATACTACTAGCGCCATTGCTATTGAATCCAAATTTTCAGAGTAACTTTGATCAAAGCTTGATCAAAGAACAAAGCATACACAGTAACTAATCACTTTGAATAAAGTCAAACATGCTTTCAAAGCATAATATGCTTCTTACATATCGCAGAGGGCCCTTAATACTGTTTGTTTAATTTTAGGTATTTTTTTAAAAACAAATTAACATCCGCAGAATATCAACGCTCAGCTTAAACCGGATTTGTGGGTCTAGAAGCATACAATTTTGTACAGTAGTTTGCAACAAAAAGAGTCTAGAAATAAAAGATTTTTAAAGTATTCACCTTTTATAAGGTGAATACCTTGGAAATAAAAATTAATATGACTTGTCATCCAATGCAAAACACCAGTGGGTCTAGATAGAAGCCTGAGATTTTGCATAGTAACACATATATTATAAAATGTTTTTTCGAAATACCTATGAAAAAATACATAGAGTACGCATCGTACCTGAATGAAGTTGAACCCACTAGGTGAAAAGCATGACAATTAGATACAGAAGTTCTTTCTATAGTATAAAAAAGGAGATAAAATAGTGGGTTTGGAAATTTTATTTTTTTCTGCATTGTGTTAGCTTGTTTTATTGAGGTCATTTCGATGTAAGAGAAAATATTTAGAGGTTGAATTGTATAATGAGGTCTTTATTTTTCACTACAGCTATTAGACTAGTTAACTAACTAGATGGTTATTTTCTTATTTTTTAAATTCAATACTACAAATATGATAAATTAAAAAAATATAATGATTTTAAGATTTAAGACTACAACTTGACCTCTTTATGTTTTTTTATGCTGTCAATGCACTTATTAAAAAATAATGTTTATCCGTGTAAAACCGGGTCGGCTAGTACTTTATTCATTAATAACAGTATGAGCTATGAAACTACACTTCAACAGCGCTATGACCACCAGTGGTGGCACTATACAGCAATTTTTTTAATCTCTAGTCTCATAAAAGTAATATTTTTAGTGTGTATCCGAAATTAAAATTTGCTGAACGCATCCATAACATGTTCTCTATTACATATTTAAAGACAGCTGACAACAGAGTGTTTTTCATTGGATGGTAATTCGTATTTTACAAAGCAGCGTCTATATCAGCCAATTGGAAAAGCAAAAATTTAACGGTCATCATTCGATTTGCGTAATCGAAATCTAACCTTAACGACAAGAAAGAAGTGTCGGCGAATAGTCGTTAGCTTATTTTAGTTGTTTTTTAATTACAAAAGTGTATTTTACTTGTCTATTTGCAGCAAGAATATGTTAAATACATGTACAATATTCGAATAAGATAAAAATCGAGATTATTATTAAGTAAAATAACGCAAAGCTGTGTTTTTAGTTCGGCTAAAATCAACGTGAATCGGGCGTCGACCGGTCCATCCCTTCTACCCGTAACCGTCGCCGACTTGCTGTCAGTCGCTGTCGTCATTTTGTACGTATCAGCGCCGTGCGCGGTCACGGCAATCGCGAGGTAACAGAACAACGCCGTGTGTATAGCAATAAGTAGGGACGTGTGTTGTGGTGTGTCGGTCTGAGTGACCGTTTAATGTGGTATCTAGTGTCGGTGTTGAGTTGTCGTACGGGCCGCGCGGCGTGATTAGGCGGCGCGATGGTGGACATGGATAGAAATGATCCGGAACTCCGGTACTTGTCGGTGGACAGGAACAGCTTCAATGACCCAGCCACTCAGGCAGAATGGACGCAGAAAAGGCTGGTGTGGGTGCCCCACGAGACCCAAGGGTTCGTGGCGGCTGGGATCAAGGGGGAACGGGGGGATGAGGTTGAGGTGGAGATAGCAGAGTCAGGGAAGAGAATTCTGGTCCCTATAGATGATATACAGAAGATGAATCCACCGAAATTTGACAAAGTTGAGGACATGGCTGAGCTGACTTGTTTGAATGAGGCCTCCGTGCTGCATAACATCAAGGACAGATACTACTCTGGACTGATTTATGTAAGTATTTCATCCTTTACCTACAATTTTAACTGTTTCTTTACAATTTGACTTGATATTAGCAACTGTATAAATTAATATCTTGTTGGTTAGCTATTCAATTATTTTAAACATGTTATATGTTTTTAATAATTCCATTACCAGAGTACTAAGTAGGTAGTATGCTCGTCCATCTTATCTATGTATACTTCAAAGTGTAATCAGAACTAGTCACTGTGACTAGGAATTTATTATCCTTTATGTTTTGAAGAGTGATAACAGGTAATCAGGCCATGTAAGGGCACAATCTGCACAAATATTAATATTCTTTCAGCTCATTTTCAGTGATATGTACTTTATAAGAATTTTGAAAAAGCATTTGGCAAATAATTAACAATTTTTTCCTTTCATAATCCGCTTCCATTCTTTTAAATGTCTGCCTATTAATTACTAATAATAGATGATAAAGCTTCTTAGCACTTTCACAAGGCCCATCTCAGTGTCTACACCAACAAGTTTGAAGGCAAAAATGATTGGAATAAGAACAAGTTTTCAAAATTCTGTAGCAAGCATGAAATTTACTTTTTGTCTGTATTTTAGCATTTACTAAAACCTTCTTTGTTTTCTAAAAATTGGGAAGTTGTGTTGTTTTGTTGTTAACCAGAGAACCATATTTTAAACGAGAACTTTTAATAATTTGAGTTGGATAGAAAGAACAAAACTTCTCAAAAGTTATGACGGATATTATCCAAAAATATGTGCTTCGGGTTCTGTGACTTAACAAATCATAAAGCATACTGTTCAAATATTTTTTTTGGTTTTATCTGTGCTATGATTGAATTGACCCGTTGAATGTTACTGTTGTGTACTGGTATTAAGTCCTTCAGTTGACGAGATTTAAAATGATCCAAGACATTTTAGGAAACTGGACATACTCTCGCAGTCATCCTTACTAATATTATAAATGTGAAAGTTTGTGAGTATGGATGGATGGATGGATGTATGTATGTTACTCTTTCATGTAAAAACTACTGAACGGATCTGGATGAAATTTGGCACAGAGATAGATTATGGTCTGGAATAACACATAGGCTACTTTTTACAGCATCCACGCGGGAACTGAATATATATTTTAATTTAGGTTTAAAGATATCCTTGACATTACTTATATTCTTTCTTAATAAGCCTCATAGCAACTCATATATGTCCTACTGCTGGGCACGGGTCTCCCTTCTTCTATCAAGAGAGAGAGAGAGAGGGTTTAGGGCTTAATTCACACTCGCTGGCCTAATGCGCATTGGTGAATCTGACATATCTTTAGAATTTCTTCTAAGACATGTGGGTTTCCTCATGATGTTTTCCTTCACCGTTAGCAGATGGTTAATTGTTTGATTAGTAGATATAAACTCCACAAAGTAAAATTCACATTGGTACTGCCACCCGGGATCGAATTTGCACCTCTTGCGTGCAAGTTGGTTACTTTCCCACTTGGCCAGCAATCTTTCTTAATTTCCTTTTTTAAATACAGCGCTTGCAATATACAACAAGCCTTGTTTCATGGCAGGCTTGAAAACAGATTTTACGGACACAATGTATGCTCAGACTCGGGACAAACATTTATTGATCACACAATGTTTTGTCCATGTGGGAAATCAAACAATTGGTGGGGGAGTGACCATTTTTACCACTAGACCACACAGTCAGTCACTTGCATATTAAAAGTAATATGACATCCCATTTATTTATCTATGGGAAATTTTGAGTCCTTAACTAGAAAACCAATTAGAAACTCTTAAACAATGTTTATCTACAAACAACTAACACGGTAAGCCATTAAGTTACATAATTACATACCGAATAACTCTAATGAGTTAATTTTTTAAACTGATAACCATATTTTAAAATGTACGAAGGTTGTTATGATTCATTCTCACATAAATACATATGAGGTCATACCTTGTACAAACTTTTTCGTTAAATATATATAACTGACATGTTCACTTAAAGTGGTACCAAGCCTCTTAAAAAAGGCTTGGTTATGTTGTGAGCAAAATGTAAAGGTGCCATTAGGAGTATGTATTTTTTTAAAAGCAACTCCTACTCTAATCACAGTGCTCTGTGTCACTGGGGACTTTACAAACATACTTATCTTATCTTATCTTGTAACGGGGCTGACCTTGCGGCCAGCGCACTTCGACCCTTGGGGTCTTTTGTGCATGCCCCTACCTTACCGCTCACCCTACGTCTTGGTCCCTGAATACTTCCTGCATGAGTTTCAGTATATCCTTGACGGGGGCGCGCCTGTAGTCCTCTGGTTCCGGGTATGCCAGTCCCAGAAGGCTCATTCTTCTTGAGGCCAACGCATGGCACGTGCATAGCAGGTGCCGCATTGACTCCTCTTCTTCACCACAGGTCCTGCATGTCGGGCTATTTGACAGGCCTATTTTGTGGAGAAGCTTGTTTGTAGGGTAGTGACCCGTGAAGGCACCGGTCACTGCCCTCATTTGTGTTCTGCTGTACTTCCAGAGTTTGTTCGTCCAGCCTTTTTCCACTTGCCTTAGGAATTCTTTCGCATGGCTTTGGCCTTCAGTGTTTTGCCAGTACTCGCCATGCTTTTTGGTAGCCATTTGTATTAGAGATTGCATGACCACCGTTTGTGCCAGGTTTATGAACGGCTCTGGGCCGCACATAGGCGATTCCGATCCTCTTCGTGCTAGAGCATCGGCTTCCTCGTTACCTTCGACGCCTTCGTGGCCGGGTACCCAGACTAGTTTTACACTATTGTGTCTACCTAGTCTGTTCAGGGTTTTGGCGCAGTCTAGTACTATTGCAGACTGCACCTTGTAGGACGTCAGTGCTTTTAGTGCTGCCTGACTGTCACTCGCTATGTAGATGGAATGGTTCTTCGTTTCTCTACCTAGCAGTTCTTGAGCACAGGCTGCTATCGCGTATGTCTCCGCTTGAAAGACTGTTGCTAGCTTGCCCATGCTCACACTAAGGCTGCAGGTCTTATTGTATATTCCTGCGCCCGTTCCTGATTCCATTTTGGATCCGTCTGTGTACCATATCTGGCTGTTATCCTTTTGGGGTATCAAGCCAGCTTTCCATTCCTCTCTGCTTGGTATATGCATTGAGTATTGTCTTGTGAGACCATACCTAGCCTGTATTTTGTCGCATCCCATCTCCATGATGCCATCCAGGTGTTGTATGGTTTCCGTTTTCATGTGTATTGACCTTTGCAAGGAAGTTTTCCAGTGACCGTTTATGATTAGTCTATGGATTGCTTTCCTTGCCTCCATTTGTACCACTATGTGGATCGGTGTGAGACCGAGTAGAACTTCCATTGCCGCTGTTGGCGTGGTCCTAAACGCGCCTGTCGTAGCCATGCAAGCAATTCTCTGAATCTTGTTCAGTGTTTGTCTGCACGTTGCTAGCTTTGTTCTTGGCCACCATACGATGCATCCGTATGTTATGATGGGTCTCACCATCATGGTGTATATCCATTGAACCACTTTGGGTTTTAGTCCCCATGTCTTCCCGTATGCCGAGCGACACATGCCAAAGACTCTCAAAGCTTTGTTTGTCATCCCGTCTACGTGTTGTTTCCACGTCAGCTTACTATCCAGTGTTATTCCCAGATATTTCACTTCCGTGGCTAATTTCAACTGGGTATCGTACATCGAAAGCGTCCTTATGCCAGATAGGTCCCTTTTCTTCGTAAACGGTATTACAGTTGACTTATTTGGATTAATGGAGAGGTTGTTGGTTTTACACCATCTCTCCACTGTCCTCAGTGCGTCCTGCATGATTCCTGACACGGTGTCTGGGAACTTCCCGTTTATCAGTATCACGAGATCGTCCGCGTAACCAACAGTATGTCTTGGTCCTTTGTTTAGTTCTATTAGAAGCTCGTCTATCACCAAGCACCAGAGAGTCGGCGACAGGACACCTCCTTGTGGACATCCTCTCGTTACCTGTGCATGCTTGGTTTCTCCTAGCAGTGTCGATTGTACAACTCTGCCTTGTAGCATATTGTCCATCCACCTACAGATGGTTGGCTGTATGCCGTGTTCTATTGCCGCGTTGCGTATCGTGGTGAATGTGGTGCGATCGAAGGCCCCCTCCACATCCAGAAACGCTGCTAAGCAGATTTCTCTGTTTTCTAGCGCTAGTTCAGCTCGGGTCACCACCCGGTGTAGTGCCGTCTCTGTCGACATTCCGGGTTGATACGCACATTGCTGATGGTGCAGGGGTGCCTTTTTCAGTGCTCCCCCCCTGATGTTCTTGTCCACTAGTTTCTCTAGTGTTTTCAATAAGAACGAGGTCAGACTTATAGGTCTGTATGCCTTGGCATCTTCATAATCAGCCTTACCGGGTTTCGGTAGAAAGATTACTTTTGCCTGTCTCCAGGCTTGCGGGGTGTACCCGAAGGCCAAGCAGGCTTTATATAGTCTACACAGGTGTGGGCTTAGTATGGTCACTGCCTTTTGTAGTAGGACTGGGTAGATCCCGTCCGGGCCTGGTGCTTTATAGGGTTGAAAGCTATTGAGCGCCCACTTAAGTCCGTTTTCATCTACTACTTTCTTTGCAGTGTCCCAGTCTGCTCTGGTTGTTCGTAATCCGACTTCCTCAGAGCCTAATATGTTTTCTGTTGCCGATATATCTACCGCCCTTGAGCCCGGGAAGTGGGTCTTGAACATGACCCGTAGTGTGTCTTCGCCGGTCTCCGTGAGTCTCCCATTGTCGTCCTTTATGGTCGTCAGTGGGTTGATCTTTGCCGTGGCCATTGCTTTCGTAAGTCTCATGCTCTCTGGGATGCTGCCTATCATTGTGCAGTGGTCTCTCCAGGCCTGCCTTTTTGACTTGCGTACAGCCTTGTTGTAGTTTGTCAGCGCTTTGGCATATAACTCATAGTTGTTAATGGCCTTGGCGCGATTGAAGGTTGCCCTGGTCTCCTTACGTAGCTTTGCTAACTCTGGATTCCACCATGGTACCCTTTTACCCTTAGTTTCTTTTTCCGGGCAGTTGTTTGTCCAGGCCGTCGTGATGGCCTGGGCTATGTTGTCGGCTTCGAACTCTATATCAATAGGTGAGTTTAGCTTACCTTTTGGGTCGCCCAGTTCTACCTTCACGTCCCTCGTGTACGAGGTCCAGTCGGTATTCCTTGGGTTTCTTCTTTTTACAGCTTCTATCGCGTGTGGCGTCCTGTACTTAAAACAGATGTACCTATGATCAGATAATGATATCTCGTTAGGTACATACCAGTCCGTTATGCGATTGCTAGCTTCGTTCGTGGCTAGGGTAATATCGATTACCTCAGCCCTGTTTTTATTAACAAATGTAGGCTTAGTGCCTCTGTTCATTATTTGCAAAGGAGTGCTTACCAGATATTCCACCAGTTTTTCCCCCCTTCTGTTATTCCCTGTGCTGCCCCACATGATGTGGTGCGCATTGGCGTCACAGCCTATTACTAGGCCTTCGTTTTCCCGATTGCAGTGTTCCACCAGGCTTCTGAGCTTCGTCGAGGCTGGGTCCTCTGCTTCATAGGGCAGATAGGCAGAGGCTATTACTAGCACTCCGCGCCTTCCGCCCCCTTTTAGTAGGACCTTGATTGTCGTCAGGTCCCTGTAACAGAAATGGTGTAGCGGAACCGCGTCTATGCCATTTCTGACATAGATGCAGGTCCTGGCACCGTTATCATGATGGTAGCTGTGTATTATGCCCCCTGTCATGCTTAGTCCCCTAATCTCCCCCCTGTATATATAGGGTTCCTGAATTAGGGCGATATCATATTTTAGTATGCTTAGCTCGCGTGCCAAGAGGGCTGTCGCGGCCTTGTTGTGTTGTAAATTGATTTGTACACACCTTAATGCAGCCATTTGTTGTTGCGCTAGGCTGCCATCTCCTCATCGCAGGAGTCGTCTTCGCTGTCCAGGAAGAGGCCCTCCAGCTCCAGACCTCCCAGGCCCGTTGACGGTGACGACGCACGGTCTAGGTCGGTCTCGGATCGGAGTTCTCCCTCCCTGGTTGCCAGACTTGTCCCGCTCAGTGGAGGGTCCAGGTCTTCTGTAGGCGGTGCTTCCACCGCCTCCGTTGTCGTCCCTGTGGCTTCCTTTGTGGAGTCCTCCAGGTTCTTAAAGCGGTCAAAGTCTAGGCCTGTATAGAGCCTAAAGTTTGCCGCTTTGATCGTCTCTGCAGATTGACTGTCCATCAGGACGATCCTCCTCGTGGTTAGAGGCTCGGACACCGCTGCGACGATCTTCCAGTCCTCTGTCCGGAGTTGTGGGTTGATGCGCTGCATCAGCTTCAGGTGCCGCGCCAGATCAAGGCCCTCAACCGTTCTTGATCTCCACGCCATTTTCACCGGCTTGGGGAGATCCTTTGCATGGATGGCCTTCAGTTTTACTGCTCCTCCTCTTACTGTGAGGCCATCTATCCTCTTAAGGGTTTCAACGGCATTCGGGCCCTCGCACGTAATGTGTAGCGCTCCTCCCGTCATTTTCCCCGTGATGAACTGGGGCATAGGGTCTGGAGCCTCTTCCAGCAGCCCGATAACGTGCAGCTGGATGGGGTCCACGTCCTTCGCCTCCAGCGTCTCTTCGGGAAAGTTGGCATGGACGATGGCTATCTTTGTACCCATCAGGGCTTGCCGGTAAGACCCCTGGTTCTTCACCCTTTTTGGGGTGTTCCCGGCGGCTTCGTCCGTCCCTTCTCTCTGTCTTTTGACAGGGGCCTTGTTAGGTGCCCCTGCCTCCTCTGTGGCGGCCTCCTGCTTGCGTAGGCGGTCCCGCTTCGTTCTGGCACCACCGCTCAGGCCCTTTTTGCCCGTCCTTGGATCCTGTCCCGTGGAGGTCCCAGGCATTGGAGCCTCGCTCAACGTTCCCTGTTGAGGGACCGTGTGAGACGTGTCACCCGCAGCAGTGGTCCCTCCACGCGCCAGCCCCGATGGACCAGCTACTTCGGGCCCATGAGCTATGGTGTAAGTGCCCCGGTTCGTTTTCGGTGCTCTGGTACCAGTGCCTTCCAGAGCCGTGGCTCCCTTGCGGGAGACCTCGGTCCCTTTGGGCTCCTGCCCCGGAGCGCCCGACTTGTTGTTTTGGGCCTTGGTTACCCGTCCTTGGGCCCTACCCGTGCAGGTCCCAGGCCTTGGAGCCTCACTCGCCGTGCCCCTGGGGGGAGCCGTACGAAGCGAGTCACCCGCAGCGCTGCTTCCTGCACCAGCCGGTCCCGACAGACCAGCCACCTCGCGCCCCTGGGTTGCGTTGCAGGGGCCCCTAGCACCGTCCGACCCTCCGGTTATGGTTCCCTCAGGTACCAGGCCTCCCTTACGGGATACCTCGGCCCCCTTGGTCTCCTGCCCCGGAACGCCCGGTCTGGAGCTTGCGGCCTTACCTGCGCCGCCTTGTTTTGCCTCTTTCGAGGCCTTGGGTGGCACTACCTTGGAGGTAGCGCCCTGTTACAAACATACAATTCACAGACACAAATTACATCCAGACTCAGAAACATTTATGAGTTACACAAAGTCTGGCATGGAAATCGAACCCACAACCCTAAGCTTAGCAGTCAGGGTCCTTAACCACTACACCAACAGGCTAGTCAAAATAATTGTTATTTCGTTAAATGGATTACAGTTTAAATTGAATTTATTAATACGCTCCACCATCCTTATATTCTATAGATATTTTAATATACATTTTGAAATATTTGTCCTTAACGTAACAATACTTTTGGTAAACTAGAAACATAATTAATATCAATACCTACGGTAGGTATGATATGGTAACAGGACAATATTACTGCAATAACTTCGATTTTATGTTAAAAAGGTGCAGTCACAAGTTACCGTAATATGCGTCATAAATATTTTACAGGAATAGATAATGTTATCATATTTTTATAAACACACCTTGGTTATCAAAGTAAACTATTATTCATAGATATCAAAGTATCACCTATAGCTACTTTTTTTTTCAGTGTAGTTATGACGCCAGTTATATACAGACCTAAAACTTACAATCTGTTATAATGACGTCATGCTCATCATCTATTTATATTCAAATCAAAATTGCATGCCATGTGTACCGAATTAGTACATACCTAAAAAAAACTACTTAAACAGTTTAACAGGTTCAGCCAACTGAATTTTTGCTTGCTGTAGAGCATCTGCCCAGCTGAGCTGCCCCTTGTAAAATTTGAAAAAATATTACATAGACTGTGGACTGTACTTTTTTTAATACTTCTTGAGTAGCAAATACAATTTGCTTTTACACACAGCATAGCACATCCAGTTGTAAACCACTGAATGTGCTTGGTATAGCTACTTTAAACCCTTATTTATTTTAATCTCGGTTATAAGTGCCTCTCACTGCCTTTTGGTGTAGTGATTAGTGATGACTCTGCTAAGCTAGAGGTCATGGGTTTGATTCCCACATGGGACAAAACTTTGTGTAATTCATAAAAGTTTGTTTCGTTTGTAAAGTCCCCAACACAGGGCTTGTTCCCTAGTGCGGGAGTTGTCTTTTAAAAAAGAAGAAAACGTGGATTACAGCAATCAGATTGATTACCAAAAAAATAGCAGTTTTAATTAAACCTTCAGATAACATTGAAAGTAATATTTGTCATTTCTATTAGTTTATCACTACATAGCATAATCAGAAATTTATTTTACTGTGCTCCTCATCCAGATTATATTAATATTAAACGGACATTAAATTTCATCAATATTTGATGCAATTTAGCAGTGTAACGTAAAAGACAGAAGGTTGTAATTAACCATTAGCTGACATATTGCAATACCTTTAAATAGATTTCCATAAAACTCAACACAAATGACCCTTGACTATAACTGTAAAAACTCCATCAATATCTTGACAAGACATGACCACACATATGGCTGTATAATTCATACTAAAACGATTATTGACCATATGGTCAAACATTCATTACAAAATATCTACCGCTACTCATGAAAGTATAAAGCTTATGACACATTATACTTGTCCTAATAAGTCCAGGTCACAGAATGGTCTTGCCTTTTAAGTGTATACCGTGTCATATATGGTGTGAACACTGATTACCCTTTATGTTACCTAGCTTGACGTTTGAGCGGACAATTAAATCATTTTAAAGTTTGTTGAGGATGAATATGAGCATCGCCTTGGCCTCTTTTTTGATTGGATTCTTTTTAATAATTGGTTGAAGTGTTGATGGACTGTTTGTGTATTAACTAACAAAACGTTTTGTCATATTAGTACTAGCTGTTACCCGGGGCTCCGCCCGCGTGTATATCGGTTATCGCGACAAAAAGCCTATATGCTATTCCAGAATATAATCTATCTGTATGACAAATTTCATCCAGATCTGTTCAGTAGTTATTGCATGAAAGAGTAACAAACATTCATCCATCCATACTCACAAACTTTCACATGTATAATAATAGTAGGATAATTATAATAGACAGATACATAATTATTACCTAAACTAATATTTAAAATACGAAAGTTTGGATGTATGGATGTTTGTTACTCAATCACGCCAAAATACATGAACGGATCTGGATGAAATTTGGCACAGAGATAGAATATAGTCTGGAATAGCACATAGGCTACTTTTAACTTGAAAAAACACTGTTTCCATGGAATAGCATTTCAAATATATCCTGGAAACTAAATTGTGCCTCGTATACTATGTCAATAGGCTGGCGAAGAAGCGTCATTATCCTTTCTCTAACTCTTAGGAAAATAAGACATAATGCTCTGTCATGTTCACTATAAAGTCATAAGTTCATTGACATAAAGTAATAAAATTTTCATACATCATTCACATTACTGATATTCCTTTTAATACTATCAATAAACGCCACTGTCCATTATAAAGCAGTATTGTTCCACTGTTTATATATACTCGAACACGTCACTAGATGAATACTACAGCTTACAAAACTTGTGTACTATACCTACTTTATATGGTGTACTCTCACAATCAAAGGTTCGAGTTACTTGTGCATGTCGTAACTGCAGTCTTACGTACCACTCACATTGTCCGCCGTATTCAGCTGTCACTTACTACACTTATCTGATAACGACTTACTCGTTGGCCCCCTTTTTATAAGGGCATCTGACGGCCAGTAACTTTTGCAGCACAGGTCAATGTTGTATCTTATCTACTAAGGTATAAATTTAAGAAAGAACTTTTTGAAGGAATTAAAAAAAAGGAATGGAACAGATTTGAATTTAAACAGCTTATGTGACAGGTTTCCTCACGATGTCACGACATTCTTATACGAGACAAAAATTGGTTGTTTTCAGTTTAGGTGCAGTTTTGTGTCCACGACTTTAATATATGTGAATCCCCCTGATTCAGGCATATTCGGTACCGCGTTTGTTTTAGAGACCATAAAGTAAAATGTTAACTTCTAAAGGCGGGTATCGACATCACAAGGCTGAGGAATGCAGCGCGATGCGATGTAGCCTTGTGATGTGTAGACGAGTTTGCCTCGCGAGCCAATTTGAAGATTGGCTGACTGACTGACTGCCTGCATGATATTGTTGAGTGTTCTTTTGGCTTGCAAGAAAAAAAGAAAGCATTTGTATTTAGTACATTTGTGAAGGAGAAAATACCTCCGTATTGCCATCTTATAAACGATTCTTATACGAGTATGTATTGATTATTTATAAGGTAAAGAAACACGGACGTCTATGCTAGCTCGCTACTATATAATTCATACTGAACTGCCTACCTTTCTACTTTTGTACCTTTTACATAAGGCCTAGTTCTTGCCTGTACATAATATTATGCATAAGATGAGAGCGTGACTGCATAACTCAAAAATTCTTCAATTTTATTATTTTTTTCATACTATTTGGGTGGCAAACAAGCATACGGCCCACCTGATGTTAAGCAGTGACCGTAGCCTATGGACGCTTGCAATACCAGAGGTATTACTTGCGTGGTGCCAACCCATTGTTTTACACCAGGGCTTTAAGATGAGAGTATCCCTAAGATAGGAATACGTTTCTTTCAAAACATCCCTAAATGAGCGCTGGAGAACTGTACTCACACACATGAACACAACTACACCGCTGTGTGTAGTTATTTGGCCGTGGTCGGGCTTACTCGCTTGTATAGTGTTCCTCTCTCAAATTTGTAAATGTTATGTTATATATCTTGCAATAATTAAATTGATTTTATTTCCGTTGGAACTCCGCTGGAAATAATTCTCGTAACTGTCTACTCAGACTTACTAGAGTTATTTATTACTAGCTGTTGCCCGCAGCTTCGCCCGCGTGGATGTCGGTTATCGCTGTATAAAAGCCTATGTGTTATTCCAGACCATAATCTATCTCTGTGCTAAATTTCATCCAGATCCGTTCAGTAGTTTTTACGTGAAAGAGTAACAAACATCCATCCATCCATCCATACTCACAAATTTTCACATTTATAATATTAGTAAGGACGTTAGCATTGAACTGGCAAAGGGAGCCCATGATATAAGGCATATTTCTTGCCTTATAATTATCTCTTAGTTTTTTCAATTTCTGCAGTTTCATTTTGGTTATTATTTTTTGCCATGTAACCTATGATTTAACCTAATAGGTTAAATTATAGGCTCTCTCAGTATACAGATTATTCACAAGTTGTTATTCTAACACGAAAACATTTTCATAAAAAAACAACATTTTTACCTTCGAAGAATTTCAAACCAACTAAACCGGTTCTTTAGAGATAATAGCGAATTAGAACAACGAACGTAGTCACCCTTTAGTTAATGATACTTTTAGTTGTTTGACGTGACTGATTGTGAAGTTAAATTGGTCATTTAGACTGATTGATTATGGCTTGTAGGCACACGGTCTAGAAATACCTTAATATCTACCTAAGACATACGTACATCATTTTTAAATAGTAATTATATCATCATCACGGATATTTTGTAAGTGGTATTCGCGATATTATTTATGGAATGCTTTAACTCATGTTTAATTTTGTTATTTATCATTTCGTAAATAATATCGTATCATAAATTATACTCATAGGTATAACAAAAACTAGTAATCTTCTATCTAATGCTTCTATGTAATCTTTAAATCGTAAAATATTTGATTTTTAAAACTTCCACGAAGACGGTTTTATTTGTATTTTTTTAAGGCAACTTTTGCACTAATGCCTTGTGTTTTGAAGGACTTTACTGACATACAATTTATGGACACAAAGTACACCCAGCCACAAGGTTCAACTTTAGAGTAACTTTAACTTGTCGCACACTAAATCAATTTTAATTCAATGATTATTATTCACATTAAGATTAGGATTCAATCGGTACCCGTTATACTATCTATTATATTATTAGTAATTTATCGACATACCAATGGAATATTTTTTTAAATGCTTTTTAATAGGATACACCTTTTGACCTCTAAATGACAGCATTAAGTATTTATCTAAAATTAGTCGTCATTTAAATTCAATATCCCTAGATAATAGATAAGATAATCAAATTAGTCATTAGGACTTGATGTTACATAATGTTCAATTTCTTTCATAAGAAATGTTCAGTATCTTGCGAAGTTATACTTTCGTTTATCATAAAATATTAACTGTTATTAGTAACAATTGAATTTTTACTAATTATTGAGTTTTGTTATCATAAGTAGGATGGGAGGCGCCCATAGCCAGGTACACTCCATAGTGTCTGTGTGTGCAACTCTGTCACCAGTTTGACCACGAACCAAACGAAACGAAGAACAAGAATCGATATCCTCATCTTCGACGAAAGACGTCTATTGCTGGAAATTTCGGTACCGAGCTGAATTTGTCCATCGGCCGTCTTTACTAGGTCGTCTGCCTGTCTTGTTGGAGGCCTGCCCACGCTGCGTCTTCCAGTTAATGGTCGCCTTCTTACTTCAGAACCTTTCTGCCCTAGCGACCTTCGGTTCTGTGAGCCTATTGCCACTTCATTGAGCTACGTCGGCTACTTTTGTTCTCCTATAGACATTATTTTCCTTTCCTTCATAAGTGTTACTTTGTAACCTAAATGAATTAATGAACTTTGAGTTTGAATTTGATCTCCTCATTTCTAATTAGAAATATACTACAGGCCAAAACTAAAGTTATCATTTATCTTGAAATAAAACTAAAACTTGATAAGATTTATATAAATGCGATTTGAAGTACCATCAGCATGCAAACTCAAGTGTCATCAATTAAGTCAGTTCGCGATTTTAATGGAGCATGAAATCCTTAGATCTACATAACAAAAGGTACCACCATTCACTGTCAGACAGCCATCGTCAATTGTCCTCATACATGCACGGGGTTTCGTGTGTTTTTATCGTTTCGTCCTTTACATAAGCAGAAGTACAAAATCTGGTTTGAAAAATGTTGGAGCTCGTTTTAAAGATTGTTTCGATACTTGTTTTGTATCGTTGCATGGATTAGGTTCTTTATTACCTCTTTGTTTTATTTAGTTAACTAGTATATTAAGAGAAGTAGGGTAGTATCTCTGGGATAGGAAAACGGTTCTTTCAAAACGCATCCCTAAATGAGCACTGGAGACCTGTGATGGTTCTTCTGGACTTATTCATCAACTTGACCGCGAAAATCTCGTCCACGTGGTTAAATCTTCCCAACTTGACCACATGGATGATATTTTCGCGGTCGAGTTGACTAATAAGTCCAGAAGAACCACCACAGGTCTACAGTGCTCATTTATGGATGCGTTTTGAAAGAAACGTTTTCCTAACCCAGAGATACTCAATTTTATAGCCCTGTTGTAAAAAAATGGATCGGATACACGCACGCACGTGATACCTTTGGTATTGCAAGGGTCCATAGGCTACGGTAACTGCTTATCAGGCAGACCATATGCTTGTTTGCCACCCAAGAAATATAATTGGCGAAGGGACACGGAATTGCGATCTTGCCTTTACGTTATACCTATACTGAAACAGTAGCTCACTTCTTGACGATGCGAGATGATGTCATAGTTATAATATTACTTGATGATTCTAGTATATGATGATTATAGATAGGTTTAACAAGATGGCAGATGTGCTCAAGAAAGATCTCTGTTTTTGCAAAGGGAGTCACAGACTTAATTAGATATTTCTTTTGAAATTAGCAGTCTTCGCCTTTTTTAAATGGGGGAAATGCTTTACGCATATCGCCTGCCCGGAAAAGCGGGACGGTTGTGTCGGGCTCTCCGGCCTAAAGATGGTATGCGGCCGGCATACCAACTACCCCTCTGTGCACCTTCACCCATCTTCGCGAATGTAGGTGCACCACCGGATCTGATATGACATCAGTGGTCCTCCAATCGGTTGCCCGCGATACGCGAGCTCCGTTACCAGTATCAGCGTCACTCTTAAGTATATTAAATTGGTAGTTGAATTTATATACACTTTCATTTTGGACAGGCTGACCCTCTACTGCGCAGCAGAATTTTGTTAACTAATAATCCACGATATTATTTATGCTTAACATGGTCTTGAGTTCTTGACTAGCGGTTCAAGTAATTGTAACTTTGCATACCTGTTTAAGGATCATAACATTATAATTTTAAAAACGTGTTTGCTCAATTTGTAGCATGAGGTCATTTTGGTTCGACATGCGAAATTCCCTTAAGCCATGGTGTGCGGCGAACATAACTGCCATGTGACTCACATTTTTAACAATGGCGTTCTTCGACACTTTTTGTCTTTATTGTTCATTTTCTTTGCTCTTTGTCGGTTTTATATGCTTTTTCTGTGACTCGTGACTCCTCTTATTCCTAAGGCGGTCATGAGCAAGTTCAATGGGATCCTTAATTTGATTTTGGTGGTAGTTGTATCAGAATATTATTAAACAAAGAATCTAATACGCATCCCTTATTTGTTCAAAGAAAATACAAGTTTTTTTATTTTGCCTTTTTTTTCTTAAAAATCGATTCCTTGGGAAACTGGATGTAACTTTAGACTTTAAAATGAAAATGAAAATCTTTCTTTCATGAATTATGTAACAATGAGGTTAATATAATGTAGCTATTATTTTTTTGTCCATCGCCTGACATTGACTTAGTATTATATTGTGAAATGATTTATATTAGGTGCGGATGAGGCGTATCATCTGTGCTGTCGACCAAATATTGTATGTGATGTATACTGTGTTGTACTTAATACAAGCTAACTTATGCAGTCTCAGGGGATTATTATAAGAAGCACTTATCATTGACCAAGTTACAGTTACCACCGGTTCGGAAGGTCGATCCCACTGAGAAGCGCAAGAAACTCGGCTAGACGCATTGATCGAACAGTCTGGCTCCGAAAGGGAAATTTTACTATAAGTTTTATAGTTTTCTTGGGCTATGTCGCGTCTGGAAAAGAATTTGATTACACTTTTATTCGTATTGCAAAAATGGCAAAGGCTCAATTCCGAAAAGAGGAAAGTTATTTATAATACAACTATCCAAAAATGAATTTATAAACTAGATCATGTTTGCTATAGGATTGCTCTAAAAGTTCCGTTAACATTCCTTTCATATATCGCTCATTTTCTGACTAAATTACAATAATTACTCAGGTCTTACTGTCCAAAAATATTTAATAAGTCTGTCAGCAAATAATAACGTGCCTTTATTTTCTTGTAAACTGGCCTCTTTTGGCTGTCCAATTGTTTGTCAAATAATGGCGTATAGCCGTCAGTATGAATACTTCATTATATCGCGGATAACAAGTTTGAATACGTACCCATTACTAGTACATGCGAACATATTTTCTTTCAAAGACTGTTGACCTCTGTGAATAGGATTAGAGGATTTATAAGTTCGAGTATGTATGCTGACGACACAAATTACTGTTGGATCTCATACAAAACATCGGCTGATTATGACAAAACGCACCTTATATTTTATGAGAAGCGTAAATTAATTTCAATTTCTTCATTAGACTGAGTATCGCGTACCAGGGCGACATAGACTCGTGGAGATTAACGCTAGTCACCGAATTGCAACGCGACCGAATCAAGAGGTTGTTTGCCACCTTAGAAGGGTTAATTCTAAGCTGTCGTTCGAAAGTTGTTCGAGTTAATTCAAACGTTTGGCTAAAGCGTCGTGCTCGAGATGAATGTCAAGGTGAGGCGCGCCGCCGGCCGAAACGGCCGCGGGTGTCGTTGACCTGGCGGGGGCTCGGGGTGCGTGAGGGGGGGACGGCCCACGCGAATATGTACGCTATGTTTCAACCTCCACCGACGATCTAACATCCTGGTACTTGTGGCCAAGTTGACTGTTAGTCCTTTTCACTCTCGTGTGTTTTTTTCCAGTTTGTTATCGATTCGTAGAAATGTTTACTTGATACAGACAAAAAAATAAGCGTGTTGTTTAGGAAATTGCATTAAAGGTTTTCTTTAAGACTCGGATAGTTGGACTTTGTTCAGACTTTCTGGTCCATTAACAACTTGCTGACGGAAATCTTTAAAAATATTGAAAAGTATGTTTTGTTTCTGCCAAACAATATAAAATACGTAGTTACTGGAGATATAAAAGCGTCAATGAGCGTACTGTTTACGAAAGGTTGCCAAGACTATGTTAGAATTACGCTTGTATCCGCTTGAGGCGGTAATGGTTACCATCGTAAGTCACGTTTGCTGTCGATGCCGCGTCAACGCGTTATTTCTTCAACTAGACTGATTTTCCGCAAGCTAAAATAATATTTGCACCGAACTGTGTTGCGATTTTGAAGTATCAATTTTCTTTCTTGCATATAGGGAATCTTAAGTTGAAAAGAATTAATTCTGTTTCACGCCTCTTCGTCTACACGTTGGCTAATAGCTATGTGCTTGAGCGGACTGCTTTCAATTTTGGTCATAAAAATCAAATGTATTACGAATGTTATGATTGAAGAGTAAAAGGGACAGCAATGTTTAGTGAAGCCATTCCAACACCAGTGTGTTCCAACTTCCCCGGTACTGTAAATTTTCATGAGTGGTAGTTTCTACTTGCCATCAGGTTGCCCGCTGTTACCATCAACAATTAAAAAGGCAGTACAGCGCACCTACCGACCGCACCTAGTCAGAGTGCGATAGTGATATTGTTTACCGCCGATTTTTTTTTAATTTTGCCGAGTCGCTGACCGACTCGGTGGGTACGCAGCCAGTGGATAGCGTATGAATAATAATTAATTTTTAAAATAATTATTATAATTACACGTGATTTGCTAAATTTGTATTATAATGTAAATAGGTAGGTAAGCTATTAAACATTTATTATGAGTAAGTTGTATTAAGTACCGTACATATTTATACAAAGTAATAAAGATAATTAACGTTTTTAATCTATGTATTGTATGTAATCAAATCATCTCGAGTGCATAATTTAATTTTATATGACATTACAGATACGTAGGACAATATTACTAAATACTTTATGGGTTGGAAAATTCAATGGTTAAGGTATCAGACAAACTCCATATAGGACAAAGGATTCTATATTGTCAATAGTTTTCTATTGCAAATAATAGGATAAACAGCCCAGTAATGTCATGGACATCCGCCACACAATCACTACCTATATAAATTATACCGTACTTATAATACTAACTTGAGTGCATCCTACATAATTCATGAAGGGTCATCCCACATAACGATATTTCATTACAAGAAACTCCCTTCCGAATATTCTCCCGAGGTATGTACGCATGTGTGTGATGAAGCACAATTCATTGACATTCTGTAATTCGCGCATTTGCCCTGTTTACCTCAGAATGGTTAAAAACGTTGCCTGGATGAAATTGTTTTCAGCGATAGAGGCCGCCCATTGTATATAACTGTGTAAAAAAATGGTTTTGTATTAAAACATGTACAATAAAGATTTATCTATTCTATACACAAAAATGCTGCTTTTCTCTTAGCTATATCATATTCTCATCTATATAAGAGGTAATATATAACAAATAAAAAAATATATAATGGTGTATCTTTCTATTACTGGATACTAAAAGCGGACTATGTTAGATTTTACACTCCTACTAGGTCGTTGAGGAAAGTGATAATTAAATTTTAATGGTTTTGCTTCAAATCTGCTCTTCTTGTATTTATGAGCCCTATTCAGGCAGCACACGGACTTCGGCTATCGTCATCTGTTTGAGAATTAAAAGATTACTGTATCTATGTTATTTTTTCTATAATCCAGGATTATATCGCTAATGTTGATAAAATGCCTTATTGTATCGATAAGCTTTTTGTTTTGAATGAAGGTCGTGGATTGGCAATCGTTAGATGGAACAATTCAGGCAAACTTGAGAAAAGCAGCCGGTCTAATTAAAACGTGGGAAATAATAATTCATTGTCTAATTTGGCATTTTCTTATTTCGGACTGTTGACTCTGAAGAAGATGGAATATACATTATTGATAGACGGAGGAAGAGCAGTAATAGCTCTTCAAATCTTATGATGCATTTAGTCTTACAATCTTTTACACTCCCAGTCTGTTCTCACTCCGCCCTGCTCATAGATTTCACTAGAAAGAGTGTTAGCAACATCAAACATAGCTGGATTGGGGCACTGATAAAAGAGGTCCGTGGGCCCGCTGGCAGCAGACCAGCTTGATAGTTTGTCAAAAAGATTTGAATTACGTGGTAGGGGTGTCAGATAATTGTATACAATCACCCATCGCATGGTTACAATGATATTAGCTGAACTAAGTCTTGTTGTCTTATGTAGTTAGAAGAGATTCTGCGTGTGGGGCATCTAAAATAGAACGTGCAGATCGTCGATATTCGCCCGATAGCCGTCTCAACTTAAACAATCGTTGTTATCTTGTATTATCGCGCCACTTATCGTAGCGATAACGTTGGAATCTTGTATGTGTATTGAAGTTTTATCATCAATACATAACTGATTTATTTTAAGACTGTTCTGCTTAAAGTCGGGTATTCTTGTAAGCGCAATTGTTTATCGTAATGTGCTCGGGAGGAGATATGTAAATGACTTATTCTTACAGACAATTCGACTAAGCAGATTGAAAAAGCAGCCATTGTATAGAACGACAAAGAAAAATTTAAAAATTGTCTTGCATGGTGTAAATGGTTCAACCAAATATTTGGGGAGATTCTAGCCAGGTTTTCATAATCTACAGTGTGTCAGAATCTCAACGATTATAACGTTAATATCGCTCATATTATTCCATTAAAATCTCAACGTTTATTACGGTAAAATCTCTCATTGCTTAGAAAAATGTTCTATGAGTAAGTGAATAGAAATGCAGTTTTATGACAATGGCAGTAACATTCTTGTCCGTGGTATAGCTAGGAAAATATTATATGTCTAGGGTATGCAAAGATATTAATATTATTATTTTCATTTATAAATACGTGTAATTTATGTAAGTCTAGGGCAGAAGGTACACCCAGACTCTTAAACAGGTTCCTATAAATAAATGATGAAATATATTACTTAGATGCTTTCTTGAGAATCGCGTGTAAAAATATTTTGTTGATATTTTTACGATCGCATCTTAGAGATCATTGAATCAAATTTGTCATATGTAACGCGCTTATTGTGTGTGATTCTATTTTTTGCGTTGCCATCACAATGAATACGCATATCAGAATGATCTAGACCTCTAGGAAATTATATAATATCTAGGTTAAACATACTTTCTTTAATACTTAAACCAAATAAGTATCAGCAAATTAATCCACTCTAAAACTTATCTACTTCATTGCAGTGAATTATCTCATGCTCGGCTATAGTTTCCTCTTAGTCATCCATTAATTTGCCTACCCCCAAAGCAATCAACACTGAAGTCTGGCCGCACCCTACCAGACACCCTACACCCCACTCCCTTACAGGGGACAGACGGGGTTATAAAACTTTCAGACGCGTTGGATTGTCGGTATTCCCGACATATGGCTCACTGTAATGTATAGGGGTGGTATGGTAACATATTAGGCGCTTTTCTTTCAATTTTCTGTGAAAGGGTGTGTTTGTGATGCGGTGGCAGGTGAGGGATGGAAGTGCAGGGGATGTTGAAAAGGATTCTTGTGGTTCTGATTTATGTTGTCTGTCATTTCAAGTTTAAAAAGAAAAGTTGTTCTGACTGTTGCTCCCAGACCAAAAGTTACTTTTATGCTATGTTAATGAATATGTATGTTAGTCAAATGGATACATTTTAATTTATAGGCTCTTATAATATACTTGACGACCGTCCAATAACGACGTCATTACAGATGTATAGTATGTAGAAATCCTTGCTAGGGCCTCGGCGCCAAAGTTGCCCATCTGCATTCAAGACGCGGATCTAATGTCTTTCCAGACTATTCTACCGCCATCAAACAAATTTAATACTCTAATAAAAATCACCCATCCATTTTGTGGTCGTCAAAACATTACAACCGACGTATGACGGGGGAAAGAATATTTGTTTTGGCAGGCAAACAACATGGTAATGTGTTGAAACCCAACACTGATGCTTTACTAATGATATTACAAAGACTTTTTGTTCATAATGTTTTACAGTTTAGATGGATCAATTTACATGTGCAGTTTTGTGTTAGATCCGATGCTGTCCACACTTGAATAGTTCATTAAAAAATATACTTGCGATACATCTAAGTTCGAAATATAGATCTAGATTTTACTCGTCAAATTGTATTAATAGTTTTTTTTCTGCAGACTTAATAAAATTGACTGATAATTTCAGTTATCTACAGCCCAAATATCTATTTGGAAATACTTTTAAGTATCTATCTGCATTTGTCTTACATCGCGATCACGTGCGAAAGATAAATATTACTAGGGGCAGTACCTATATGATATCAGATACGGATGCTGGTATAGACGATCTCGATTGCCTGCAGTGCAGATGCCGCATTGCCAGGTATCCGCATAACGAAGTTGTTTGCCCCGAATTATTAAACAATGTTCAACTCTTTCGGATTTACATTTGTTTTGAAGCGAATTTACATTCGATAGCATTTATTTTTATAATAAAATTGGATAAGTAGCGTTTATAATCAAAATGTAGTTTTATTTAATTCTGAAATGTATATTTTTGTTTATCTTACATAAAGTTTTAAGTTATGATCATACCGTGTGGTCTTAAACACCCTAATTGGACGTTTTAATTAATAGGATTAAAGGGATACGCATCAAACTCGTTTAATGAAATTCAATTTCCTTAGTACGTCGTAAATTCCAGCTAAATTTGTTGATTACATTTTGAGCGCAGCTATTATTAATCCTTCGTTTAATAAACGTTAAATCCTTGCGCATATTGCTTTAATAACAATCACAACTGGTTTAAGGTACAAATCGTTCTCTATCGCCTAATTAAAGTTAGATATTGTTCATCAAGTGAGTTGGCGGTTCTTTTGTTTTGTCTAGACCTAGACTTAGTATTGTTAAAGAAATCACTCTCAGCATGAAGAATTAGCGAGTTTCTAATTCATTTAAAATTAATTTTCTATTATTCATTATCATAGCCAATACCATTAATATCATTACTTTGTGTAGTTTATTTTTTATTTCGATCTGGGAGTGCCTTCTACTATATTTAAATGGCTTAAGAAAAGCCAGTAATGAGGCAGGTGGTCCAGCAATTTGTACTGCTATACAAAGTAAAATCTTTAGCTTGATACTATTGGCTTTGAAAAATTTGCATAGCTCTAATTTATTTACTGAATAGCTTAGTTTTGCTATATCCATATAGTTTATCAGCTATAGCTATATAGACATGAATGATGTAATCCTTGTTTGTTCCATCGGAAAGTCTTGAGTTTAATTACATTCGTTCATAAAAATATATCTGGAGAATAAAACCCTCGCATATGTTATATATAAAACAAAGTTTGTAAATGTTAGTAATGAGTGAAATGGTTGATAAATAAGTTATGTTTTGTTATATAAAATTTGTTACTTAAAGAAGACTGTTCTTTAGCAGTTTTAAATAGAGAGAAGTGGAAAGAATGTAGAGAGGCGTTTGCTCTGCAGAAGCAAATGGGACGTATAATTGTTTAAATTTTTACACATGCTTGATAGATCGATTAGATAATTATTAAAAGGAGCGTTGTTACATCTTAAGATCGAAAGTAGTCATTACAGTATTGCTCTGATTTAAAAGCCTGTTACTGCAACTTGTAGTTCAGTTTCTCAAAATTATTAAAGATTCAATTTTTATGTTAATTCATTCAGAAGTACTAGTTCTATCATCTACGACCTTCCACCAGTCGTGATCCACGATCGACAGACCACACGTGCGTGTAAAATTATTATTGAATAATTGACTATGAATGAAACTGTTGTTTATTACACTAGGAATATTTCTTACTATACGAGTATCTATCGTTCCCGTACGTATAATTATGTTGGAGTTATTTTTGGTCCAGTCACGTTGGCATGTTATCGGATATGTTCGGAATGCAAATGTCGTGCCCGATTGAGTTATTTCTTAACGTAGCACAGCACTACTCTAATTAATAACACAATTAAAGATATTTACATAGTGATTTATTACGTGCCTAGATTGATGTAAGTTTAGATTAAATGTCTCAGTTAGGTGTACTAAAGGTAATTTAAGAATTAAATATTATTAATAGAGTAGGTCGTTCGATTAACTATTATACTAGTACAATAAAGGTAATCTAAACAAGGTGACCATTTTGATTGTTTATTAGCGGCACGTGCCGGCTTAGGCTTCGGAAGGTGTAGACATAAATAAAGTTTTCGTTGGAATCCCTATTTTTCTCTGTTTTAAGCCGATAAAAAGTGTTTGTTTTAATTGCTTCAGTAGTTTTGAGTTTATCCATTACAAATAAACATACAGAAAATCAAATCTTTTTTATTAGAGGGGCGTTTGACAACGAGCTACAACTTTTACGATCTAAAATTGACGAATGTCATATATTATGTAAAGACTTGCAGCTGCATTTCAACATTATATTGAAAGGTTATTATCTATTTTGCATAATATTAACATAATATAAGTTACAGGTCCAAAGGTAGTGCCCTGTTGAACGCCGCATTATGTTTAGAAAATACTTCCTTTGTTCTCTTGTTTTACTCATTATGACTCAGTTATCTTTAAACTTGCCAAGCAAATAATATTAAATATTTCATACAGATACGTAATAATATTAATGTATTTGCATTGCTATCACATAATATCCCTATATCATGGTTTAACTATAGAATGTGACTGGATAACTGTGTTAGACGCTTAAATAAAATCTATTGTTATAAAATGAATGTTAAATTAGATCACTCTTTCTGATACTAGTTCATAGAACTATGTAGGTTACTTACATATCACATAATAAAATGTTGAGTTATAGCTAGGTGTTTAGAAACAGTTATTCCTTAGCTTAGTTCTTGTCGCTCGATTTATTATATTGTTCGCAACATGTTATTAATGAAATTCATTATTTTCAATTCAGATTAGGTAGAAAGTACGATTGTTCGACATATTATACGTAGCAATAGTCATAGTTATAGATAATTGTGTCATGTTAACAATGAGTCAATAGCTGACCTCGATTTAATATATTTTACATATTATAATAAATCTGCGGTTTACATCGACTATTGATCTCTCCGTTGCCACTTCTGTAATTTATTACTTTTATCTGTATCACCTTAAGAATCTGTGATATTTTTGACTGCAAGATGTCAAGTTGGAAACTGATCGCTGCGCTAACTAATAATGCTGGTTTGTTTATAAAGATTGTGATATAAAAATATTTTAAATTTTATTAGACGAAGAGATGTAATTATTTACATTATGTATCTACTAGTACTGAACAGATCACATCTAGTAGGTTTGTATCGGAATATGTGTATAGTAACACATATTCCGATACAAAGTTTTCTCTGCAACGCTATTACTGGTTTATGTTTCTGTTTTACAATGTAGTATTTTGTTATGTGAAGCGTCTAGACAGTGCTCGTAAAACCTAGACGTTACAAGCCGCCGTAAGCCTTCGAACGGTACTCCGTCCAAGCCTTCTTTCGTAAATACTTCCCCATTGTGTTGTCGCTAAATAATTGATTTCCCAGTTGTTTGCATTCGACTTTCTTAGATATTGTTTTTATTGATTTACATTAGACTATCTTGTTTGCCACTCAAGTAGTATAAAAAAGATTTAGATTTTCATAAAACATATTTGAAAATGTTGATACTAGAATCTGTAAGATATCTTCTTAGCTTTCATTTTTATCGCAATGTCAATCTTGTCATGTTTTGTTATTTTGCAAAAATACATGAGCTTTATGCCATTTAAATATTGAAATAACTGTCATATTTAAAATTAAACTTGGCGTCAGTAATGTTAATCGAGTATCTCATTCCGAGTAACAGTGTCATGTTGACCTGAAATTTTAAAAATCTTGATGAGGGCTTTTCTATAAGCCCTAACAGTGATCAGAGCCGTAAGTCCATACAGACCATTTCATAATGGTAAATGGTATACAATTAAATTAATTAAACAATTTGTACAATTTAAAGAATCCAGAACGTGTAGCCTCGTGTTAATTCTGTAACGAATACGGTTAGGTAACTGTTTTAACATAAGAATGTTGATTATTTTATTTATTTCTCTTTGACTTAAAGGTCTTTTGGTCAGGTTAAGGATATGTCTCATCGTATTGATACTTAGCATTTTAAATTAAATAAAGTTTAACTTACATGTGAAGAAGGAATTGTGTCTCGTATCTAGTCATGAGTCCAAGACGCGGTCAAAATGTTAAGAACAGATCAAAATGCTGTCTTCTCGATTATTCTTAGATTCATTTTCATATTAGAAGTGATAAAGTAGAACATAATACCGATAGAATGTTATCAATACATTATGTAAATTAATTCTATTATTATTATAAGGTTACAATGATGTTGTAGTGAAATTAACTATCTGACGTTTAATTATTGTAATTTATGGTATTCTATTTCCATTTTATGAACGGCTAAGTTCTAAATAAACATATTATTGCTACCATTCATAAATTGCATTCGATTCCATGAAATCTATACTTACAGGTATTCATTCCCTTTTTAAATAAGCGAGATTTTCCAGTTTTACCAACCTTCTAATAGTTATTGACAATCCATTTTAAGATCCTTGTCCTCCCGCATATTTTTTCCTCAGCGACATTATTTCTATCTTTATACCTGTAATGATTTTACTGACTATCCTGTTTGTAATTTTGATCCAAACAACACATTTATCAATGATTGCATCATAATTTGATGCACACGACAGACCTCAGAACAAGCGTGTACTCATACAGTCTTGACCTGGTAACTACTTCGACCGTTCTCGAACAACTGTCCACCTAAACTTGTTTTTTATAAAGGTTACAATTGCATATCACATATAAACTGTACCTTAACATAATCAGCCCTTGTATTAACCCAGGACATATCGATACATCAGGCCCAAAATGGCATAGAAACATTTTAATGACAAGCTAAATTGTGTGCTACGGTCAGCAATTCAACAAGTTTATTATTACCAAGCGGCTTAAGGGACATAAGGAGCATTTTTGCTTGCGTTTGACTTTCCTTACCATGGATATATTTTATTGCATTCATATTATCGAACTCTTTATTAGATACTTTTGTAATTATATATGAATGAATGTGCGTGATTGTTGTTGAGTCAATAATATGATAAGTTATTGGAAGTATGATAAGCGTAAACAGATATTTTGTTTATAAAGGACATATTAGTTTATTGCATAGTGATAAAAGGAAAGGAGACATGTTGTTTGTGTATCTCATTGGCACCAATCAATATCAAAGTCTATTCGTCGTGAAAAATAAAGATAGGATTGATTTCCGTGACGATACTAATCACGGCGGCTATCAGCTGAAGGTTCATTCGGTATTTTTAGCTAACAAACAAGCATACTATCAATGTAATGGTAAGGCGCTACTGTAGCATGTAATTTGCAACCTGCAACACCACTTTTCTTTATATTCGTTTCGTTTTCGGGATCTTTACTTATACGTTCATTAATGAAGAGGTTGATGAATGGATTTTGGATCGAAGCAGTTGGCATACCATAGTCTCTGCCTACCCCAGCGACAGACGGGCGTGATGATATGTATGTATGATAAAATCGGGCTGTGTACGTTGCTTTGTTTTCGGAACGTAAAACCTAAGGGTAACACTGACTTCTTTGCTAACGCCAGGACCTAAATAACCAGTTAACTCTCAAGATTCTTGTGATGATTATTCATGATTTCGATATCTATTAACCTCCCCGCTATGCAGATATATTTGTTTATTATAGCTAGTGTGGTGAGTTACTAGAAATAAAAAAAAGGTCTGGTCTTACAGGAGTTAATCAGAGCCATTCTTATCTGTAGTGTAAACTCAGTGAAGCGATCTGTAACATAATCTTTATAATAACAATGGTGTTATGAGTTGGTTACGTAACTACTGACACCTATTAGTTGTTGTGTGTTGTAACTACATAACTTTTCTATTAGCGCACTGTTTACTACGGTGGTGCCTACTGCCGTGGCTCGTTCTTACTCCAGGATAAAATGAGTGATATCTATTATAGATAGAGCTCTGAAGATATAAGTTTTAAATCTTTTATATAGTTTTTCTTCAGCTAAAACTATTACGTATGCAGCTTGTAGTTATAAGTTTACTCAACACATTTTTAGCTGCATCATACATAAACAGAAAAATATTTTAAATATAGATTCAAATTAAAGAAATAAAATTGAATTACTACCTCCTTCCTCCGTATCGTTACATGACAGAATATATCCTCAAAAAGTCATCTCAGGCGTCTTAATCCATCATATTTAACATTCGAAAGCGTCTATTGTATAGATTGTACGGTACTGTCCACCTCCTTACTTTTAGTATTTGTATGGCAATAGGGCTGCTACCTATAAAACTATCACATCAAAAAAACTGTTTCGGTAATATACTGACTGCTAATGGACAGCAAACTACTGATAGAAATTTTTGGCTATACGGGCCATTGAACAAATTGACTGTTGCAACAAATAATTACAAATATGTTTCCGTCACGTTATTACTGGTGTTCTCCAAATTGCGGCAAATCTGACAACCAGCAACCCTATACGCCAGTCCATACATCATGTCCGTAAAAGTTGTCACAAACGCATGTACCGCTTTATTCGTCGAATGACTGACTCGTCCATATGTGCCACCATATATGGTCATGTTTTAGTCGCCATATGCTGTGTTGTGTACCACACGGAGCCGCCGCCGTGCCCAGCTCACGACTGGGCATTACCTCATTACACATGGTGCATTGATTAACTGTAAACGGCTTTGAATCGCAATCAACGATCGCATTGAAGCCACCATATTTTGTTAGCTAAATCGATACGTTCGTCAAAACTGCGTTGTGGCATTCCTTACGTCATTGATCGGTACTGCTAATGTTCGAAAAAAACAAACTGCTACCATACTTTGCACTACGCAAGCGCCGCGTAGATGTAAGTATGTACTGGAATCTCAACTCCATAGATCCATTTTGAGAAATTGGGATTTGGAAAATTGAAGATTAATGACAGAATTGGATAATAATTGAGAAATTTTGTTCTACGCCATCTAATGACCAATGAGCTTTATGTAGAACGAACCATTCACCTTAATTGACTTTGGCAGTTTTGTCTTGAGTTATGGACATTTTCGTTTCAACTTGAATTGCACGACTTATAAAATTTGCGTAAAATTAAGTTTAATATTTACGGATAGTGATCTCGATATTACTCGACCTTTACCATATTTGTATTTTACAACCAAAATTATGTTTTAATCAAACAAAATACTTACCCATATACAGGCAACTATCCAAGATTAAATAAAGTATGAACAATACGCGTTTCACGCAGAAAACTTGCGTAACCCTGTGGCGCCTTACATGGTTATAAGTCAGGCCGGTCTGTGGGACCTTCAAGAAGTGGGTCGCAGTTAATGCCATCTGGTCGAACAGGGTGCGATGCAACTGTGGTGTAATACCACCGTAACTGTACTAATACAGCTTAAGGTAAAACAGCTAGATTATTCCATACTGGACCATCCATGTTCCATTATGAAATTATTCTTAATTCATAAAGGGCCGATATACCAGACTAGCTTGACACTAAAGCCAAATTCCTATTGGTTTCTTTTTTCATGGAGACAAAACAAAAATCACGTCGCGTCACGTTTGTTTACGTTCACAATGTTTACGTAACTGTGATAGAGAAGAATGATGTAAAAATAAATTTTGCGCTAAAACCAAGTAACTTGGCATCAAGGCAGGCAGAAGATGAAGACAACACTAGTAGACAAATACATACTATCTTTGCAGTTTTGCTGAGTCCTTGTGCTATAGTAAAACAGTCAACGGACTACTCTGAAATATACACGCTATCCCTACACTCCGTATACATGCAAGGATTAATAGATATTCTAACTTATAGCTTCTAACATGTTTTTGCGAGTGTGTAAATATCGTGTTTGAAGTAATTTAGCTGTTTTCGCTAAGCTGTGGTTCTAGTGAGCCTGGTGAGAAAACCACAAGCTAATTATCATTATGACTGTCCGACGTACCGGTTTTGATCCTTTTATGATTCGTTAATTTACGTTAAGTCTTAACCTTTTTGTAAGATCTTTTACTTGGCACTCGAATGGGGTAGGTGACATTTATAAAAGATTGGATTGATAATACGTCAAACCTCATTACTAAAAGTTTCATAACAACAACAGAATTTGGAATTGGAGGCTAACCAGCTAACATAGTGCAATTTAATTTTGTAATGTCTTTTATGTGTTTGGTTTTTCCAAGTAAGCTTTTAACAGCCACTCCTTCAGAGCACGTAGCTATTTCAATAACGACTATGACCGATTCATCATTGCCTCCATACAAAATAAGTTCATTGTCATTCTACTACCATATAACTCTTGTCGTGTCCTTATGGATAGCAATATTAATTTACGTGTCAATTGATTTTCATAAATAGTAAAGTAGATATTACAACAAAAAAACTTTGATTACAAATAAAAAAATATTATCGTACCTGAAGGATGAAAGAAGATGAGCTGAGATGCAAAGTTCGTTTCATGAATTGATTACGAGTAGGTATGTGGTCCTGAAAAGGGCCAAGAAGTACTTGACGATAACCAAGTTGAAGGTGATAGTCAATATATTAAATGTCAATTATATAGATTGAGTTCGTCGTACTCCAGAATTTACCTTACCCTATTACAAATTACGTGAACACGTACGATATTCACAGGTGTGTTTATCTGTCTATTGTTAATATCTATTGTGTACGATACAGTGACATCATGTAATCGATAGCTCGTCATCGGTTCACAGCATTGTGTCTTATGGCATGACATCCTTATTGAACGCATGCTCCGACACTTGCACTCTCTTTTTGTAGTTTTACATTAAATTATGGACAGGTACGTCAATGGACGAAAAGCTTTAGGCTTTATAGTCTCCGTTCTATATTTGTTTATTTGATCCCAAATTTTCCTAGTCACGTGTAAACTGCTGTTGTAGAATTCTAATTCTAATAATTAAGAAAAATTTTGGGTCCATGAAGACCGATTCTGTTGCATTGATAAGTTTATTCTGATGGCACCTTTACTTACGGATTTTAAGATACTTTTAAGTATCGTAAGACTCATCTTTTAATATGTAACATAGTTTTATCAAGCACTTGATAGCAAAATGTCTGATTAAGATATAGTTTCAATTGTCAAGTGTTATTTCCTGCTTACAATCTTGTCTTTACTTTTGAGTCTAGAAAATTGAAACAAAACTGAGTGATTTCACCCTCGGGGAGTAATATATAATGTGATGCTGTTTACTTTCTGAAAGCTATTATTATTATATTATTCTAACTGCTTTTATTTATCTTTCAGGTAAGTTCCCGATTTAATACTGTACGGCGCCAAAGCTAAGTTTATTAAAAATTAAAAACATGCTATCCACTTTCGATCGATTCGATTGTTCTTGCCTCTTAAGTAACGAGCGTGATAATATAATCTGTGGTGTGTACCGACCATTTTCTTATAAAATCGATATATTATGTCGAGAGCGAGCGATCAGAACCGGTTACTTTACTTTACCGTTGCTGGTGGCATTTCGTTTGTATCCCGGGTTCCAACCCGAGCCGACGAGATTTTGAATAAAGTAGGTAATGTGAATTCGTAAGCGTAAAATGTAGTGTAATGTCAATTCTATACGACACGATTGACAACGAAATATAATTTAAAGCTTTTATTCTTACGAGTAGATTATTTTATAATTAGTTTTTGTACAACATTGACATGAAAACATGGCAATATTTTAAGAAACTTCATGTTCAAATAATTACTTTTGTAATGTTCTGCAGCCACGACAAGAAACGGGCGTTTCACTTCTTATTGTTAGGAACAGCTGTCAGTCTTCCAGAAACTTTAGTCATTGCAATAGGGTGTTCTTGGTCCTTGTTTCAAATTGGTATTATATTTTTAAATGTATGGTAACATATTGTGAAAGCCTACAGTATAATGTAGAACCATCTGTTCTTACTTAATTGAGTGTCTTATAATCGGTCGTTCCGTTACGTGGTCGGTCATTGTCGTCAGCATGGGTCGGGGGCCACCGGTTTTATTTATTGTTCTTTACCCCACCCACTCCTTTGTTTTTGCTTTTGGAGGATTTTAAAAGGAACTTTGCACTGTTTAAAAGTTTAATTTGTTGTTAAGGTTCACTCAGATTCTTTTTGTGGCCTAAAACACAAAGTACGCCAATAAAGTAATTTATTATGAAGATAGATGAACGTATATGTATTAGCAAAATTTTCTGGAACTTATTTTCTTTAATCCTGGATTCAGAAAATAATCTTTTGAGGCTGGCAAATATAGGATCGCCATGCTACTTTCGCTGTGGTATCAATTATGATCTTTACTCTTACACGGGCTAATAGTCTATCTTATTATAAAGCTTACCTTGCTTTCTCTCTACTGTAAATGGCGTAATTACGAATTTAATGAATTTGTGACTGGCGTCATCAAAACAAATTTGTATTCACAAACATAGGTTGTATTCCATCCATGTTTTACCATTTTGGTATTTTAATTACAGTCCAAGCAATTGTTAAAAAATAGTATGTTTTATAGTTACTTCAAATATGACAATGTGAATAAACATTTTGCCATTGAACTCATTTTTACATTGACTAGCCTTCAGTACCATATGGTCACCTGTATACCTCACTTTATTATCATGAATAGTTTAGTCCACAGCTGCTAGCATAACTATGCTACTAGATACTCCAATCACCCACCTATTCTGAATTCTAATGTCCAGACCTACGAAACCAACATAGTCCTGCCGAATTTGAACTCAGAAACAATGGCATAAGGATTAAAAACGTTTATTGATCACGATCTAACTGGAAATGTAGCAAGGTGCGTCAAGGACATCACTTAACGTTTGACTGTGGTTGTCTTGAGTTTTTTTTTAACCAGTTCGTGTCTTAGGACTAGGGTTGCTAACGTCAAGTTAGTCAATATTTTCATTATTTGAATTAGCAATTACCACGCAATTAGCCTAGTTGCACCGAATACCGGGAGTAAATGTTTTATGTAAGAAAGGCAGGGCACCATTCTAGCGAGCAAGCCCGACTTGGGAAGGACCTTACAGAAGTCCATAGCCACTTCTACACACGGCGGTGTAGTTGTGTTTCTGTGCGTGAGTACCAGTCTTCAGCGCTTATTTCGGAATGCGCTTTGAAAGAAACGTTTTCCTATACCGGGGATACTCTATCTTAAAGCTCTGGTGTAAAAAAAATGGGTTGAAAACACGCAAGTGATACCTCTGGATTGCAAACGTCCATAGGCTACGGTAAATGCTTGACATCAGGCGTGCCGTATGCTTATTTGCCACCTATTACCACATATTATAAAGCCCACGCTACTACCATCACTAATATTATATTAAAACTTTAACGTCAACAAAAAACATTGTCTGTTACATATATTTTATTGTCTGTTTGATTTGCTATCGTTCTACATTAAATAATTATACCTGGCAGCGACAACCCTAGCATCCCGCGCCCGCACCTCGCCGCGTCCTCAGCGCACGAAGGCCGCCGCACGCGCACCTCCTCGAATTTTGAATACCGAACAACAATATGGCACTGACACGCACTGGTTACCGGATGTGTCGTACGCCTTTAACGATTCGCTAAATTTAAATCTATCATCCTATTGTCTAAATAAAATGGTGTAATGTTTGAAATAAAACAAATGAGCCTTTAGGTGTGCTTGTTAACGTTAGCTTGGGATTTATTTGGCGTGACGTATGTTGTTTGATTTTTAATTGAATTATGATAGTAATTGGGCATGCCTGTTTGGGGAATGACTTTGTGGGCGATGCTAGTGTATGGTAAATATAAGGCAGTGTTTTGATATATTGTTTGAAATGATACCCACATGACTATGTGCCGGGCGGCACCGGCAGAGTTTCTTATCATCAGGCGAGCTATAGCTATATTAGTATATATTCGTTGTCGAGTAAGGAATACTTGTCACTATGGTCCTAATATTTTAAAAGATAAATGCTCTGTGGCAATCTTAGAGTAGGTATATAAATAAACTATGTATGCTGTAAGGTGGCAGTATTCCAAAACATTATGTTTATTTTATAATAATTACACGGATCATTAAAAGGTCAACGACATGCACTGTTTTATCGACCGTTAATTGTGCAGTAATAATAATTAATTTATTTGGCACAATATTAATTGGCGACATATAATTTAATATATTGATTTGTCAATATGTTTGTTGTTAATTGGATCCGTTATTCATTTGTTATGATTTTGGTTCATGGAGATTTGATTTACCGAAGGTTTTTTGCTAGGCTTATGATGATATTGAAGGTTATTAAGATTTTTGTCATGACCAACGTATGTTGGTTTTCAGAACTAAAGCAGAGACATGTTAGGATTTTAGGTCTTGATTATGATTTATTCGGTTATTCATCATGATCAGACCCTAAAGACAACCATTGGTGGACAGGATTTAGTCCTAAGCTGACCTTGATAATGAGGTTAATGAGGCTATTCATTTAGCTTCTAACTAAAGAACCTCCAGGTATGCAAGTTTCTTTTAGATATTGTCCTTCTTTGTCAAGGCTAGAGCATTATTGTTTAAAAAAAAAATTCAGTGAACTACGCGCCTGTGTTTGACCTCGAACTTCCATCATGCTAGGGAATATAAATAGCTATATCGTAATACTTCAGGTATTTATAATACGGCTTAACTAATAAAACTACGAACTATTTATTGCATAGATAATATAGTTTATCAGAATAAGCACACACACGCATACTTTGAGTGAGTTTGAAAGTCCCTAATATATCGTTACATATCATTCATGTCATATTGATGACTAAGCTATTGCAGATTTAGATAAGTTTACTATACATGCGACCTAATAGATACAAATTTATTCTCTTATCAAAGGAAAAATTCGGGATGGATATCTCAAACGCACATCTGTGCGGAGAGGCTTGAAATGATTTTATGCAAAGAAATAAAAACGCGAAAGTTTGTAAGTGGGGATGGATAGATGTTTGTTACTCTTTCACGTAAAAACTACTGAACGGATCTGGATGAAATTTGGCACAGAGATAGATTATGGTCTGGAATAACACATAGGCATTTTTTACAGCGTTAACCGACATCCACGCGGGCGAAGCCGCGGGCATCGGCTAGTTATTTATAAGCCTAGGAAAGCTCTTGTTGGAATTTATAACTACTATTGGAACTGGCATGGCAAATCAATATCAAAACTTATATGAGGTGTTCTAAATAATGACAACTTTTAGATACTAATTATGTTAAAGATAATTAGATGATGTATTATGTATTAAAGAATCTTGTTTAACTAGAAAATCAACCTAATGAAAATGACAAAAAATGTCACGAAATGCGGCAGATGCCCATCTTAATCGTCATTGCATGCTGTTTTGTATAATTGGCTATGACAACAGTGGTTACCCATGCAATAAACGAGATATATATATACGAGAGAATATCCGTGCCCAACAGTTGGGCAATAATGGATTGCTGTTTTTTTTTTACTTACTTTATTCTGTGATATAAAAAAAAATTGCTGGATAGGTCTTGTCCGTTTATAACTTGGTTTGGATTTATATATAGAGGATACTATGTCTATCTCTCAGGGTTAGGTACACGACAGGTACCTGACTGTATAAGTATCCCTCATATACTTCCTAAGGTAAAACTAGACTATTGGGTCCTTTTATTTTAAAATTGAAAATATAATTTTTAAATTGTTTAGATTAGCAGGAAAGCATTCAGTGCTTACGCAGTACCAGTGCAGGCAGCTTAGGATCGGCCATTGTGACACGTCGTTAGGCTGAGATGATGATGATGATATAAGCAGTGTCATAAAATTTCTGTAGTTAATTAATATACAGTGGTTGGTGACTATTAAAACTACTACCACACTATCAGTTATGAATTCATAACTATTGAATTTAAAAATAACCACGTAACGAGATGAATACTTATAATTGAATGTTGTTTTGGGCCCACCCACTATGCGCAGGCGCCGATGGTTCAACGGCCGTTCTGTAATGTGCGAATAACATTGTATCCGACAAACAATAACAGGAGAATAATACGAAATAATTGTTATTGTATAATAATTAATTTGAATATTTCAAGATTATTAATATATCATCGTGTTTTTAACCGTTACCTACGATTTAGGGTAGATAGAGGTATACTACATCTGCGTTTCGCCAGCTGTATAAGGTCTCATTTAAGTAATAGGGAATCGAACCTAGAAACTAGAGCGGCACTCATACACATAATCTTTGCGCCTCTTAGGTAGTCAAATAATCAGAGTCGTATCAATGACCTCACAAAAAAATGATTATTTTGAGATTACCATATCCAGTTGCCAAAATATTTGAATTGACAATCCTACTGACATTATAAATGCAAATACTACTTTTACGCAAATACTACTTTACAATGTTATAGCATACACATCCGACTAGTACATAGACTGCCGAAGAATTGATGGTCGCTGGAGCAAGCGAGACCTGGAGTGAGGACCGCGACTTGGTAAACGCAAGGTTGGACGCCTCCCGGCCAGATGGGCCGATGACCTTAAGAAGTAAGAAGGTTGCTTGGGTAGACTGGATGCGCGGAAGGCAGAAGACCGGATGTTATATATGGCGTGAATTAGGAGAGGTCTATGTCCACGCGAGAGAAGCTGTGGGCATAAGTTATACAGAAGTAAATATGCCTAAGCTCTAGTAGATCAACTTAAACCTGTTAATTCTTGAGTCCATACCGACAAAATCATAGCAGCATCTGGTAGTTCAGCACATTGAAAATTATAATTGCGTGAAGTTTCCTAATTAAGATAAGAGTGAAAATTAATCTTATCTCTTGTTCATAATAGGAAAACTTGGCATTGTACTGTCAGCTATCATTGTACTTGATGACAATTAGTTTGTAAGCACTTGTACATGATTAGTGAAGTTATCTATCATAGAAAAAAGTGCAATGTACAAAACACGGCATGTTTTTGGAATCGCACTTGGAATTCCATCTCTATCACCCACCAGTCCCTTTTATTATTAACATAGCATCAATTTTACACAAAAGTACCTATACCGTAGAAAAAAAGTATGCATTTGTTTTTATGACGTTCATATTTGATCTAAAAAAATAAATGAGTACGACAACAAGTTTAAGGCATAGACTTTATTATATCACACTTACACGTTCCGCCTTCTACGTTATGTCCAAAAAGAATTGACTTCACGATTTCCAGCGGCTTGGCTATGTCCTTGCTGCAATATCAGTGGGACTTTTGGCGTATCTGACATCAAACTATCGTTTGATTCTCTGCTCCATCATAGTAAGTTCTCTCTTCGTAAGGTTTTTATACTATTTAATTTTCCCACCGACATTATATTAAGTTTTCATCATCATCATCATCATCTCAACCCATAAACGTCCCACTGCTGGGCACGGGTCTCCTTCATACATTTGGAGGGATATTAGTCTACAATACCACGCTGGTCAGACGGGTTGGTATAGGGTTTTGTTTCGAGTTTCCCTCTCTTGCAGTAGATATTATCTGCCTGACTTACTCCCTTAGTCGACTCTTACGACACCCACGGGCTATAATGGGGTGATGACATTTGTATTCTTAATCCGTCACCACACGGAAAAGTAAGTTTTATCGTAACTATAATATAAAAGGCAATCGATAAATGTTGACATACTCATAATAACACGAAATCTCTCGCCGAACGTACGGAACTGCTGCAATGGTAGAATGGTAGTAATTACTTTTTAACCACGAGCAACAAGGGATTGGGGTCACGGCGTCGTCGACTCTATTGTCTTGTATCGGCTATGATCATTGGGAAACACTGCCAATGACTTTGATTATATGGAGATCGGGATTTGATGAATGGTATTTAGGTTGTATTGTTACTTTATACAAGCTATACCTACTGATGACAAGGCTATATTAGAATAAAGTATATAAATACCTCAAATATTTGACATTTCTTTCAACATATTTTTATTTTTTGTAATGTCTGCTTATCTGCTTATGGATGAGCAGCAACTCAATGTTGCATTGGCAATTTCTTCAACAGCTCCAGGCTCCTCTTGAGCTATCTCTTTGCCAGATCTTTTAATAAACCTTTTTATTTTAGCAGTAGAACGCATTTTTTCCGTTCAGCAAGTTTTTATTACTTGGAAATAGAGTTCATCCCAGTTCCCGTCCATGATACACCTTACTCACCAATTTATCTAAAGTGGCTTTTAAATAGTATCATCTATCTGGGGTTTTTATTTACGTGATATATTTATGTTAACCAGTGATATTGTTATAGACCATAAATTACTTTTTAACTTCCACCAAAATACTTCATTTAATAGCCGTTATCAGAAATATTGTGTTTCGTTTTACGTAGTTAAAACCGGATCCAGCCTCCATAGAGAAAGTTACCTCTTATTACCTCATTTGATCGTAATGCTATCATTCCTGTGCTCGTAAAACACTCGTAATTATGTATAGGTAACGCGTGACAAGGCACGATTGTCATGTAACTTCTATAGTTTACATTATACCTCCGTGAGAAAACCGACAATAGCTAAAAGAAGGAAATCTGGATCGTGCCGTTTCCGGACTAAAATACATTGTTCCAACGAATCGTATCGGATATAGATTGATTGCGTAAAATGTTTATGCAAAAATATATTGATCAGCTGCTATTTTGTTTGGCGTACACAAAATTACTTATTGCTAAAGAAAAAAAAGCTACTATCGATACGTTTGATTTCGCTTGTGATATTAGTAGGTACTATATTTTAGTACCTATTTGAAAAATAATCAGAAATCATGATAAGAATCTTAATAAGATTAAAGTGAGAAAGAAAATATAAATGATTATGGTGCATAGAACATGACAACATTAATCGTTCACCATTAGGCACTAGCCAATATTTGTTATTCAGTTATTGTTTTTTGTTATCTAATTTCGAAGAACTAGCAGTTCTTATTGCGTCAGTAATACTTCTAGTAAATTGATTGTAAGCTCAGTCAGTATTCGTGCTAACTTGGTCACAATACCAACAGATGGATGGACCTTTTGTAATTTAGCCTTGATTTAAAGTAATTCATTGATGACATCAATTTGTACTATATTTTGATGAAAAATAAGGTTATATGACTAATGTGATAAATTAGTAGTAGAATTATATGCCAATATTAATAATTTAGCCAAAATGTTTATTTGTTTGCTCTTCCAGACACATTTGTGGGTATATCATTTAAGTTTGAATAGAGTAGACATGATTTTTATACCACCAGCCTATCAAAGTCCAGTGCTCACTCAGTGCACGCCAATTAGTACGATCCTCGGCATCTCGCATCTAGCTACTCCCAGCCACTTTGTTATGATGATTTTCTTACCATGGTTCTAAAGTAGACCACGAAAGCAGCCTTGGCTTGTATATACCAGTTATATAGCTATACACAAATCATCGTATCACTCAGCAGTCAGCGTCCACGTCGTCTGTCGAGGCATGTACGCGACTGCGCCACGTCTATTTATTCGACAAGTTGTCTCTGGCGCTTATCCAACTATCCAGAGCGTTAAGCTTTTAAGGTACCGCCTTGTGCACTCAAACCGATCCTGTTAATAGTTTAAGCTCACTTTATTACTTTTACTAGCAGTAATGTCAATGGATAATAGGAAATAAATTTACTGACTTGGGTGTCGTACTTTAGCTTAGTATCATAACAGAACACTACTACTACAACTGTCTTACAGCGATCTTGAAAGATAAAAGTATAGCGGGTTTAAAATAAAAAGATGCAGACAAAGGGAGATGCCATTTCCAGATAATGTAATAGGGTTCAAGATTAAAGAGGTATTGTTATATTATCAGGAGGTTCAAGCGTGTATTATTGGATCACGAGCTTATTTTATTTTAATATCTTCAAGGATATAGAGATCTTCCAGACAGACATCGTAAAAATGTTCTCTATATGTTGATTCTAATTTAAAACCCCACGTCTTGCTTATCCAACGGCCTTGCTCTAAGCTCATGTCGCAAAAAAACTCTAGTAGTTATTACTTAGTCCATCAGCATAGCATACACCAGATGTTTTAAGACTCAATTCTTAATATATTTTATACAAATCGCCCAGACTTGGAACAAGCATTGTGGATCGTACACAATTATACCCTGCGTGTTGATCAAACTCACAACGCGCCGCTCAATGGTACATAGCACTTAAGTCACTGAACCAAACGCGAAAGCAATTTTGTTTTGGCTGATGCAAATTTAGACGTATTTGTCCACTCGACACTACAATTTTCCAATTTTACCTTTTTCTAAACATGGGCAGTGCCGTACGCAAAACTAGTGTTGACGTATTTAGCTCGTTATGAGTCACTTTAACGGTCTTGACGCCAAGTTTGTCCAGTTTTTACACAACAACTCATAAACTAGACACATGTGCCGATGTCTGAATCATTAGACGTTGAGTTTGAATTGTTTCCGTTGGTATTGTGCTAATTAAAGACCAGCTATGTACAAATGGGAGTAAAATGAGTGGTGGTTGATTAATTACAAGCGTTGGTAGCTGAGTGCGAATGTGACCGACTCGTTATACGTGGGGTGTCACTTCGATCCTTTCCGCTAGTACTAATGTGAAATTTCGCTTTACGGAGTTTATGCATATAAGAAAAATATCGTGAGGAAACCAACATTATCCTAGAAAAAATACTAAAGCATGTCTGATCCACCAACCTGCGTCAGGACAGCGTCTGTTAGATTTATTTATTTTATTTATTTATTTATTTAAAAATTCTGCACTTAATGTACAAAGGTGGACATAATGCCTTAGGCATTTTCTACCAGTCAACCTTAAGGTGATGCAGAGATTTGCAAGGCAGATGTAAAAAATGTTGTGATGATACAGCCAATGTCCCGTTCCTCAACAATTCACGAACTTTTGTCTTAAACGTCCAGCGATTTGTAGCTCTCCTGATCTCGAGTGGAAGCGCATTCCACAGGCGGATAGATTGGACAGGGAAAGAGGAATCAACAATAGCAGAATTGTGCGAAGGACAGGAAAGAATAAGATTATTGCACGAGCGGAGATTTCTGTTGTGAATAGAAGATAAGTATTGAAAGGAATCGGTTAGGTAAGTGGGGGAAGTAGGGGAATGAAGAAGAGAGAAAAGAGTAGTGAGAGCACGCAAACTCCGGCGTTGTCGAATAGTTAGCCATCCTAGCTGGGAGCGATAAGTATACACATGGTCGTACTTACGAAGATTGAATACGAATCGAATGCAGTTATTAAGAAGGCGGTCAAGTTTATTAAGGAGGTCTGCATTCAGGTCATAATAACACACATCAGCATAATCGATGACTGGAAAAAGTAAAGTCTGCACAAGCATAGCCTTGGTTTTAGCAGGTAAAAAATTCTTCAACCGATATAAAGACCGTAGGGTCCCAGTGACTCGCTGGCAGACACTCGTCACTTGTGCTCTCCAGTTGAGGGTTGGATCTATATGCAACCCGAGATCTTTTACGCTGGCACTATACCTAATCGAACATCCGTCAAATATAACTGGAGGAAGAGATGTTAGATCCACTCTAGCCATCATCCGATTACCGCCTACAACAATGGTCTGACATTTGGAGGGATTAACATGTAGACCAAACCTATTGGACCAGTGTTTGATAGCATCCAGATCTCTGTTTACGTTAGCTATCGCGTCAACTAGGTTTTCAACTCTAGCCTGTGAATATAACTGCAAGTCATCGGCATAAAGATGATACGCACACTGAAGGTCGTGTGTTATAAGGTTGATAAAAAGAGAAAAAAGAAGAGGGGAAAGAATGCCGCCTTGTGGAACGCCAGAGTCAACATCACACCAGCATGATGAAGTGTCATCGATGCGAATAGACTGCTGACGCTCACGAAGATAAGAGGAAAACCATTCCAGCGCCTTAGGTGAGACCAAGAGATGGGAGAGGAGATTTAGTGCTTATACCCTCTCTTTCTCTTGATAGGACAGAGGAAACCTGCCTAGCCATCAGGCTAGGCGTACGTCATTTGTAAGTGTGTGACATTGTTACTACCAAAATGATAATTTTTTATGGTTATGAATGCTTGTTTCATAATAAAAATTTGTCTAATTTTTTCTCAGTTCGTGATGGTACTTGTGTTTTCATTTTTACTGCTTTATATCGCTATAATTTTGTATATATTTATTTGAAGTTAATTCTATTAAAATGACTCATTAATTAAAGGTAGGGTCCTGCCAATTAGCACATCAGTCATGCCTGACCGGACGGACTTACAGACAAAGGAGCTCACCGTGTTAATGGTTATATTGTTTGTTTAATAGCTATCAATGTGGACAAATAATAACTTTACATAGCCCTTAGTTAATGACAAAGGTTAATAGGTACACAAATGGACAAAGGATGGTATGAAGTCCTTCAGTAAATCTACTATACCAAACGGTAGGTTCCCCATTGGATCCCTATGTAATTAAAAAGAAAAAAAAAAGCATTTATTCGAAGATACACAGAATAACAGATGGTAAACAGAAAATAGACACATAATAACAACACAAAAAGTAGTCCGTTTCTGTAAATAGTATTTATATATCGAATAAATACTTTTGAAAAACTAATCAACTTGCGTCGTGGTTGTGTTTCGTCTATATACATTTTTATTTTAGTAAGGACGTATAAACAGTAATGTTAATTTAAAATAAGAAGATACGTATATTTCGCCAATCACTCGAGTGTATTTTAACCCGCATACAAAAGAGCAAATCGACTTTTTTAAACAATAAATAAAGTAATAATAAGTAACTCCATTAAAAACCGCAAATATTGTTGTCTCATTAAATTCACGGTTTATCGTTGCTGGCTACTCTACAGTTTTGGCGGTCAATACACTTGAACAATGCTGTGCAAGAGTACACTCGATAACAAAAACTAGTACTACGAATTCTTGCAATAATGACGTATTTTGACAAATAAAACAGAGAGGCTGTGCTGTACGGAGAGTACCATACTAGGGAAAGAACCTCCACCTTACAGAAGGCCACAGCCAAATAACTACACACAGCGGTTTACTTGTGTTCCTGTGTGTGAGTACGGGTCTCCTAAGCTCATTTAGGGATGCGTTTTGAAAGAAACGTATTCCTATTCCAGGGATACTCTCATTGTAAAAAAATGGGTTGGCTACACGCAAGTGATACCTCTGATATTGCAAGCGTTCATAGGCTATGGTAACTGCTTAACATCAGGCGGGCCGGCAAAAACAAGACAATCAATTGGGAGAAGAAAGAAAAACATATTTTTTTAATATTTGATTTATTCAAACAAATAGCACACTGGCCACCAAAAAGTCACAAATACCTACTGCTAGTACTTCTGCGCATGAGTGTACGTTGGTGCAGTGTTCGGTCAATGCTCGCGCGGACGTCAAAACAATGCTGATTTTACAACGGCACACGTGCTAGCTTGTTCAGTGTTAATTGTACCAGATTGGGGTAGGCGTTGTTTTTCACACTCACAAATGGGATTAAAAAGAATAATTGAATGCTTTTGTAATTCTTTTAGAATTTGACCGCATCACAATTATTTTGTTTTCTCACTACAAATGCTGTATTGTAATCCACACAATATTGTGCCAAGTAATAATTTAGTAACATAGGTACTGTTTTTTAATAATGTCCGAGAGTAAAAAGAAAGTATTATGTACTTTCTTTAGATAGTAGATATTATGTCTTGCAAAATATTTATTTTGATTGAAATGGGGTAAACATGACATTAACTATAAAATTTGCATTATAAATTAAACAATTGTCGTGAGGTTAAGTTTTTATACTTGATCCAATTAAGGTCGAGTAAACACAACGCTACACTTGAGTATAAATTCCACATCGACAATTTATTGTCGTTTAAACATACATGTATCTTCAGTATAATTAATGATTATGTGCCAAAACGATAAAACATTGGTGTTTGCCATTAAAATGCGCTTACGCACGCGAAACCTCGAAGTGTCGTTTGCGTAATTGTTTTTATATAGAATTAATGTATTTAGGTCAATGAGTAATACTTTGACTACCTAGTTTGGTGATGTTTTTTCAAGAAAACGATGACTTATTCAAATGTAATTACTTCAAGAGAATATTTCACGTTGAGTTGTAGTAATTAATCATAATAAAAAAGGTCGTATAAACCGGTCCAAATGAAGGAAGCGATGTTTATTTATTAGCAGGGCGCACTAAATTGTTAGCTACCTAGTGGACCTGGCAGACGTCGTCCTGCCTGAAAAAGCTGAGAAACTCCAATTGAGAATGTAAACCATCCAGGGCCCTTCCTGAACACACACAAAGACATGACAGAGGGTTTCACATAATATTTTTAGTGACTGAAAATGTTGTTCTTGACTTTTATAAGAAACCGTTTTAACATGACAACACTGACAAACGAAACCACTTTACACTAAAGAATACTTACATGTTCCAAAATTCGTTGAATAACGTTCAAAACGCTTCACCAAGTAAATGAAGAATGGATGTCCGTGACTCATTGCATACTTAAGTTGACGGAGTTCGTGGAAGCGGTTTGCGAATTCAAATAAGCATGACCGTTTCGAGAGAAAATCTGTGGACTTTCCCATCGTTTGACTATCTGAACATCCTTCTTGAGTGTCAAAAGATCTCTCTCTGTAAATAATTGAAATTAAATTCACACAAAACATTGTAATCTCTTAATAACATGGTTCCATGCTTTGAGAAGGACGTAAGAAATAACTATGTTTCATTTCCACAAGGAACATAATCAGAACAGATCCGGATCCAATAGTTCTGTTTTGCATTTGGTGCATTTCTTTAAGGGTCTTAATCATAAGACTATTACAGTCAATTTTGAGGCTCAGAGGAAATTAATTAATTAATACAACCATTAATTAATGAACACAACTAAATCATGAAATATCTTCGCCTTTTCTTGTCAAGCCTGTTATCTATGAGTCATGGAACTATTTCATATTCCAACATTACCATATTCTCTTATTATTACTATATGTGACTGAACTTGTAAATATTTATCGAGTTAGCTCAGCGAGAAAGGCTTCGGTGGCTGGCATATACCTGCGATGACTCAAGACAAGATGGATGCTTGACCCCAATGATACGTGGATAATTTGAGGTGAATCATTTTGAGAAAGGGCGTTTGACCCAACACATTTATGACAGTATGTCGAGGTTGTATATACCTTCGGATATTTGCGTGAAACTCCCAACGTAAGAAGCTGTCGTTGATTTGACAAAAACGTTGTACGTTTTCTACCTACATACATATATTATGCTAAACTGGGTTCCGGCTATTTTATTTAAGGATATTTGCTAGATTATGCATATGAATCTAATCAGATCTATGATCTTTTCGTAGCTGACTGTAGTACATCTTTTATTATGCCTCTATTCCGATTTCCATGATAGAACCTTTTTATGTGTAAATACTGTTAAGTTTACTGCAAAAATCATTATTGGGTTATTGTATATGTACAAAATTTAAGGATTTGTACACATATTATAACTATAATGGACAACGGGTCTAAATCGCGTTATATTTTAAAGGTTTTCATACCTTTTTGTTTCCCGACGTTTCGGTCGGTGCATCGGTCGTCGGTGCATTATAGTTAGAATTTCAGGATTTGATTGTATAAGTAATATACATTATTTTTATTGCTACCGCTGAGTAGACGTTTCATAGCAGCTTCAAATTACAACGAATTATTGATACGCCTGGTGTCGGTCACAACGAATTTCACGTTTTTGTACATCAGATAACCTTTTGACTTATGATGTATAATAAACAATGAAGACACTTTCTTTGTTCGTTGTGCATGCTGGGTTTTCCGTAGTTTGGTCCGCTTTGATGACTAACTGATTTGCAATTTATATAATCAGTTTCTTTCACATTAACAGCTTCTGGTCTTCAGTGTTAGTCATGATATTTTTAAGCTGTTATGCCAGTAGTCTTACGAGTTTATGACGCATTTATCTGACGCAGGGTTTATGGCGAACAAGTGTTCGACGAAAGTAACTGCTTTTAATCAATTTAAGGTTTGTTTAAACTGTATTTAATAGGAAAGATAATTATAGAAAAGGATGAATGATGACTAGTCGTTTCTTACAAAAGATTAACTATACAATTATATTATAAGAAAAAGATGAACAAAATTAACTTAAACGAGGCCTGATAACTTTTAAACGTCAAATGTTGTTTGGTAGGAGCAGATAGACTTGAATATATCTAAATCTACAGTCCCAATAGCGTCACTGTTAGGATGGATACTGCCGCTTGTATGAGCAAAGTCAAGACAGGAATATTGGAGCTATTCCATTCTTCTTCTTAGCGTTTCGATGGCAAACATCGTTAAATTTATATTATTGCGGCCCAAAATGCAGCTAGGTTGACTACATTGTCAAAGGCAGCCATCAAGTCCTCTTGCGTGCAGGTGTTAGGGCATGCAGGACATTAATTTATCATATTAAAGTGTCCAATGTTTTACTGAAGGCTTTAAATATGATTAAGTGTATATTACACGATCGTTGTCCTAAATAAGCCATTTTCCTTATTAGTAGACCTAGCGAGATAAGGAGCTTGCAGTTAAATCTTCCATTAGCGGAATTGAATTCAATGAGCAACAAATTAACATGTAATCTGTATGTTGATCAGATATATTTCCTTTAATTGATTGTAATGAGATCTCGCGTGTGAATATTGATTGATTTATTGCTTCAGTACACAACGCCTTTAACTATAAATTGCTGCTTGCTGTGATAAATCAGAATTTGAAACACGATTCCTCAAGTCAGAAGAATTTCAGCTTGCTGTCCTAATGCTGGTCGTTGAACAACACTGCTTTGAAACTACTATCATTGGGAACTATATCTGAATTACTGACCTTGCGATGTTCTTTTTCATGTTAAGAGCAAAGGATAGGAATTTAATGAATAACTGGTGGTATGCGTACAACTCGAAGCATTAGCTCGAAGAATTGCTTCATTAAGTGGCAATGGGCCGGGCACATAGCTCGCAGAACTGATGGCCGTTGGGGCAGAAAGGTTTTAGAGTGGCGGTAAAGACGAAGCGTGGGCAGACCTCCGACAAGGTGGACCGACGACCTGGTAAAGGTTGCGGGCAACCGATGGACAAGTTAATGCGTACAAATATGAAGTGCTTCCAGAATTGCATTAAAATTGTTACCAGAGAGGGTTGGGCGTCAGGCAAGACATGGATGCGAGCTGCTAAAATAATCGAACTGTATGAGGATTTTCCATCCTTGTGAAGTATTTGATGCTTAACACTAAGCTACTCCCTAACAAAAATGTATCTCTTTCAATTATATTTCAGTTCTTTGCTTATTACCTTTGTCAACTTCTTATTCTCTCATTCAAACATTTGTGCCTCACTCAGACAACTTAGCTGCGAGTAATATTCCATACATATCTCCAACTTTATAGGGTTGATGATCCGCAGCACGCGTCTCTTTAGATATCAATATAAAACGGTGCATAAATAAAATGTAATAGTAAGGGCGGTTACATTTCTAATAAGTGCTGAGTGCTGACAGACCGGTTCAGCGTTAGACCGGAAAATTGGCGCGCGACGCGGCGACGATGCGCCAGTCTAATTGAATAACACCTTTACTTTTTATTGCTTTGTGTTGTACAAAGAAACTACGTTATGGTGTCGATGTTTATTTATAGGGTGCCTCTTGATACCGCAAATAATCCATAAGGAAAAAGTATAAACAGGTTTTTAAAATACTTGGAATAGTTTAGTCTTTTTGTTTTTTTTTTATTCGAGGGATATATACATTTATTATGTAAGCAATATGTGTTTTGGTGTTCAATATTTTATTATTTTTATCTATCTATATCTTATCTAGGTCTGTTTTTTTAAGTAGGAGTGCTACAACCTTTTGGAATTCTTCTTTGACCCTTGTGCTATGCCAACTGTGTTGTTTAAGCTGCTATTTTTTAAAGAAAGAATAATAATAATACAATTTATTTTTGGAACAGTTGACAATAGTGTTTTATGACAATTTACAAACGATAATAGCTGTAGTAGTGGAACACTGTGGCACAGCCATTAACGCCCCCTCCAGTAGGACAGCGGCGTAAACGTTAAGGAGAACTAAAGTAAAGTACAATAAAAGCATACAATTTTCACATATAGGTATAAAAATAGGTTTTACATATAGGTAATAATAAGTAATAGAAATATATAAAAAGATTTTTGCATTTATATGACGGCTCAATAAGTTACATTTTCTTACATGCAGACCAGCGTAGGCGCATCAGTAGTACTGAAAAAGTTGCTGCTTTTCGCATATTTTAATTCAATGCTTGTAACACACAGTAATATCTCATTATAAAGCTAATAAGATATCTATCTGTTAGTCCCAAACAAAGCTAGGATGTTCTATAAAGAAACCATTCAATACAAATCCAGTTTAATATTGAAATGTCTCCGAATTTATTTGTTAACAAACCGGCAGGTGGTTGAACCTCCCCCCTCGTTGCGTTCCTCCCCCTCTGATCGCAGGGGCAGGTGCATTGCCCCCTCGACCCTCCCGTCTCAGATTATGGGCTAATGTGAAAGTCAGAGGTAAAAAATATTTTGGTTTTTGTTGTATCGTCCTTTCAAACGAGAAATGGAGTGCCGTACGCCCTTCATAAGGACTTGAGAGAATGAAGTGAAGTGAATAATAGTTGTTCGGTTATAATAATTACCTACTATCTAGCAAAGTTAACTATTACGTATATAGTTTTGATATACCTGGATGGTTTTTTTTTTTTGGAAATTAACTTTTTCTAAACATGAAAGAGCGATTAATCTCCTCCAACGATTTTCATGAAATTTAGTATGCAGATGTGGGATGAAAAAATCGTTGGAGCCGTTTCCGAGATTCAGATTATATACATATACAAGAATTACTCGCTTAAAGGTATTAGATTGAGTGATTAAAGAAAATGGCAAAAAACTATTTTGCAAGATTTTCGTTCTCAGAATCCCGTAACTGTCAATAGTAGTGTTTTTATAATGTAGTATATAAAATACTATAAAGGAGGCAAACAAGCATACGGGCCCACCTGATGGTAAGCAATTACCACAGCCATTAGACACTCAGCACAAGTTCTCGTGACTACTACTACATATTTATATAAAACACGGGTTCCCGCAACAATATTATATGTATTTGTTATAATGAAGTTGTTTCCCTAATGAATAGAACACGTCGTAAGCCGCACCCACTAAATTTATAAGGGTATTAAATAGCAAAGTGAACGTAGAACTCATTTGTAATTGATACTGGTATATAGATGCCATTTTTTTCGTGTTAATGTACATCATTTTTCTGGAGGTGTAGGGCTACAAACTCGGACATTTGTGCAAAGGTTCTTTAAGTGATTAGTAAGCACACTAAGCGATTTTTCCCATTTAATATACCTATATTTTTTAACAAATATACCTACTATGCCATTTGCCATTTTATCCTCAACCGCCATGGAATAAATTTCAACAAGGTGAACTTCATATAATGTGCTTACACAATGACGTCAGCGCAATTGGCTAACGAAGACGATTATGTCATGCTTTATCTATAACTTTACAAATATTGATTATTTGACAACGAGCTTATTAGAAGTGTGGTTTGTATGTGTGGGATTACTGAGGATACATAGGATGCGAATGTAATAAGGGTCAGCGAAGAAGAAGTAAAATCTTAATATGTATTTTTTTTTAATCAGAAGACCGCATAGCTTGGAGACGCGTCGTATGTCGCGATCCTCAACAGTGAGGGAACAACGATGATGATGATGATATCTGGCCAGTGTGGTGTAGTAGGCTAATATCCCTTCAAATGTATGGAAGAGACCCGTGTCCAGCAGTGGGACGTTTATGGGTTGAGATGATCATGATGATGATACGTATACCATATGTATTTTTGGACCATTCCTTTATTGAGAGAGTAGCCTCGAGCAATTTTATTTTACTATGTTCACGCCCCGCGATTTTATCCGCTTTAAGTTTGGATTTCACATTTTTATTCACGAACATTTGAAACATTGATTCGTTTAGATAGAAAAACTGTTGACTTGTTTTGTACGGACGACGCATTAATTCCGCCATAGAAGTTACATCAGATCCTCAGTTAATCAGACCTTGAATTAGGACCGGACACGAGTCGAAGTCAAGCCGCGAATGATCGATGTACCATTTATTTTTACGAACACCAGCTGCCTGTACCGTTACAGTTTGTGTTGCCAGCTAGCCCAATCACCGGAGGGCAAACTTTAAAACAATGCCCCAAATTTTTATGTAGTATATTAAAAATATTTCATGTACTTATTCGCAGAAGTGAAAAATTGAGCCAGATAATTGCTGGTATGTGTGTGTGCAAGGTGCAATGTGCATGGTTTAGGTTTCGATTTTCGGGTATTGGATTTTGTCAACCAAAAATGCTCAATAATAGCCCGGAGTCTGCAATTACCCCCGGAGTATGCAATTTCATGGGAACTAACAAACAAAGCAGGTAAAACTTGGGCATCATACATCTCTGCCTACCCTATGCTATATACTAATAATACAAATCGTTTATCGACTGGATTGTAATATCACAATTTCTCCCGAAACCATGCACTTCGAACCTGGCAACACCAATGCAATATTATTATATTTCGTAATTATTAATGTACGTACTGCCTGGCCTGTAGGCAGATATGATGTGTCATGGTTATATGGTACCTTGGTCCCTTGCCAAAGAAAATAAATAAAATACATTAAGTAAATCCTCCTGAGAATCGTTGCGAGGCGCACTTTCATGATCGCAACTACCATTGGAAAATTGCAATGGCGATATTTAACCTTAAGTAAATTATAACAAGGTGAAAATTGACAAGCATATATATCTTTTAAACATTTATCTTCATGAAATTTAATTATTTATTATTGTATCTTCTTTTAAGACCTCACACTATCACTTATGAGCCTACTAAGTTTAACTTAAAAAGGTTGCTAGGGCGGACTGAATGCGGAAGATGGAGGACCGTGTGCTGTGACGCGTGTTAGGAGTGGCCTAGGTTCAGCAGTGGACTGCAATAGGCTGATTGGTTGATTGATTGATCGAAGTTCAACTCTGCATCACCTTGTATAGGTTGACATTAGTTCCGCCTTTTATGTTTTTGTGTGTCTTAATCATCATCATCATCAGTTGGTCACAGCCCACTGGCTGGACATAAACTTTTGGTGTATAAACTTTAAATAAAAACACAGGCCTGATGAGCTGGATGGCTTTGTAGAAGACTGGGTAGATTTGGCATCGAATAAGAAACTATGTGTTATTTATATGGGTGCAGGCTGCTCAGGATCGGCCCTTGTAGAGGCATATGAGGGAGGTCTGCGTTCAATAGTGGACATCATCAGGCTGAGATTAATGATGATGAAGAAACTATGGATGACCATAGGAGAAACACTACTGGGTTAATAATAAACAGTCATAGGATTGCATGTCAGAAGTGGAAACTTTCTTGCGAGTTCAGTGCTTCTTCCCAATGCTAACAGTGCCAACTCCTAAAGTAGTTTTCAAGGGTTCAAATAAAATAAATATATGCCTCATCTTAGTCTCTTTTTTCACTTACAAGTGCTATCACAAGTCTTAACAAGATGTAATCGTGATAATGCTGACAGTTTAACCGTTATCACTTCTCTGAATGGGCGCGTGAATGAACCACTTACTGTCATTGTCATCAACAAGTAGTAAACATCATCGTTGTGCCAATTGTCTTAACAACCATAAGATTAAATTGCACTGGAACAATTTAACATACTATATCTTTTCGTACTACTTATTTGACTAACAAGTATACGGCCCGCCGTTAAGCAGTTATCTTAACCTATGGACGCTTGAAATACCAGAGGAATCACTTGCTTGTTGCCGACACAATAGTCTTTTTTGTGATAGAGTACTCTTGGAATAGAAAAAAGTATCGAAAAAAAAAACGCATCCCTAAATTAGCTCCGCAAACCTATATTTTAATGTGGTCTTCTGTAAGGTGGAGGTCCTTCCCCTGTCGGGCTTACTCGATTTTATAGTGCCCTACCTCTTTTGCTGTATCGCAACGGATGCAACGATACCAGCCTTATATCCTGCCCATACACAGTTGAACGACCCTAAAACAATTATGAGCAATACTCTAATTGTAAAAAAAATATAAATATATTTGTAACAATGAATGCTCTTTCCTCTGATAGGAATTGGTACTTGTTTGCTGATAAGATTATGTATATCAACGACTGTTTGATGACTAGTTGTCGTAATTCTTAAATAAACAAATACGAAGTTTTGTATATAACCTCAGAATCAAATAGAATTTTTCCTGATTACCTAATAGGAAATCGACGCATCTGAACCAATTTTTTGGAACCTTTTCGCGACGCATCGTACATACGTACATATTACAACGGGTCTACGTACACTTAGAAATACGTGTGGAGTTGCGGAAAACAGCTCGCCTAACCAAGGTATACCGATTCTTATACCCTAGGTGGTACACAAACATGATATAAAATGTTCGTTACATAGTAACCGCGACCATTACACGGGTACTATGTAAGGAAAACTTGACATCCTATAAAAATGTTGCTAGTCAGTATTAATCTCCAATGGTAATTCCACCATTTGTGATTCTATGACTCGACTGAATGCTCTCACATTTAATAATTTCATACATCTTTTAGTGGAAACATGTGCAGGAAACTAATGGTTTAGAATAATATAATTTGATCTGATCCAATAAACAGTATTAGCATGGAGCTATTAAAGGATTAACGGTTTTGTAACATTAACACAAATTGCAAAATACGTTTTTGTTTATACTTCTACGTTAAACATATTCAACGACTGTTAACAGTTGTTAGATCATGACAGAAGTCTAAATATGGGAGATCTAAATAACTCTGTCACCAGGTTGGCCACTAACCAAACGATAAAAGAAGAAGAAGATGAAGACACTTCACACACAACAATCTCAATTTTATCTTTAACTCAAACTCAAAAACTCAAACTCAAACTCAAACTCAAAATCAGCATCAATACAATAGAATCGCCCACATCGCCCCCAAAATGGCAGCGGCTGAACAATTTTGGGTGATTTATATCAAACAGTAAGTGTACTTAGATTTGTCGTGAGCATTTGATTAACATAAGCGTTTTGTTTATGGAGTCATAAATTTATCGCTGAGCCGTTCGTAATTTGTTAATGATAGGCTTTGTTTGATGTTATAGTTGCTGCTTATTTATAGACGCAAGTTTTTACTAAACAGCCTTAATATTTACCACATAGGTCAATTATGATTAGGCTGCAGCAACAAAAACCTGATTCGCTATATAATCATTATCAGCCTTAGCAGTCCACTGATGTACATAGTCTTCTCCAAGTGTACGACACTGAGCACGATTCTTGGGTTCTCGAAGCCTCTTTGCGAAGATTATCGCTCCACCTAGCTTGAGGGCATGCTACACTCCGTTTGCAAAACTTCTTTGATTCATTTTAGCAATTTGCAATAATATTCTTGATGTCAGTATCCCACTATATAATTATATTCGACGTACATACGTTTACTTGACTCTGTACTCCAGTGCCTCAGCAGAACTTATTGTTGTGTATTTCAAATACGTTTTTAATTGATTTTAAATCCTACAAAATTGAATTTGTAGAATTATACGCAAACAGAATGATACGATTGAAATTGTTTAAATAGAAACGGGCACTTGGTGCATTATTTTGTTTAAAAGAGTTAAAATATTACTTGTGGCTATGTGGCTACATTTGTGGGGTTGTCTACCGCTTATTTATTCTTTTAATTCGAATGTTCACACTTGACATATTATTACTTAGGTACATATTAAGTTAGTACTTGTGTTTGTGTCTATTCATAACCACCTCACATTAACTGTACAGTAACGCGATTCGATTGACTTTTATCACCAGGGCACTACTATCTATACATTTTTTATTGTCCTGACTGACATACTGATTCGTCAACGCAGAGCCTAAACCGCTGTGGCACATCAGGCAAAATTTTTGCACAAAGGTTTCATGAATGACGTAAGTGAGCACTAAATAGGGAGTTTCGGTAATTCTATCCCCAAACGAATAAAACATAGTTTAAACCAGCCTATTTTGGAGCGGGTCGCAAAATTTCGAATATTTACTCAATTATATTCTATTGACTCTATAACTTAGCCCGCCTAGTTTTGTAAACCCTGTAACGAGTATAGCCCACTACGATCATTATCAAAACACACCAATGCCCATATAAGGGCAACTTCACAGTCACGTATGATCCATAAACGTTGTGCACGTCTGTTGGCAATGACTCACGGTGCTGTTTACATATAACAAATACGCTAATTTAAACTTTTTGTTAAAATATTCAAGGGTTATTTTACCTTGTACAGTATGTGTGGGCGATAGATAAGGTTTACCGTCGTCATGTACTAATGTACTAATTATAGAGTCATTGGAAATTGGTTGTCGATACGTGGATGTTACGAAGTTGTTTCAAAGTGTGGCCAATTCGTTAATTGTATTCGTTCGTAACTTTGTGTTACTGAAATGTTTTGATCATGATGTTCAAATTAGAAGTTATGTTATATGTAAAGCGTAGATGTTGCTTAAATAATAAAAACAGTATACTATTAAAACGAAATATCTCTATTTTTTGTTTATACTTAAGTAGCAAATAAGCATCTGGCCTGTCTGATAGTACGCAGTTACTGTTGCCTATGGAAGTACTTTGTTCCTTTTTATGATGGCAACTTGCAAGTGACACTAATGTCATTATATCATTAGCGTTGCAAGCTACCACCTTCAGAAAAGGAACAAGGTTTTCCACATTAATTAATCCATCGTGAATGCACTGAGCCTTAAGTCAAACCAATTAAAACTTAACATCTCAATACGCCATCAGTTCCTCCAAATAAGGCGTTACCTGTAATATTAATAATTACAGTAGATTCTGACATAGCTGATAGTATTGAGGTAGTTATGGTGCAGTAATTAAAAGGCGGCCTCGCGCGGCCTTGCCATTCGTTTGAACAGATGTGCGATATCGACGCGTGAGTCAGGATTGTGAACTCTTGCGATAACGTTATTGTATAAATATTCATTTCTTATCGTTATTTTGATTTTAATTTAATTAGACTAATGGAAGCAATTATATTTCGAAAACATAATATTATATCTTTAACAAATTTATTTGATGACAATGAGTGATCTAAATTTTATCTGCAATTTTGAATACTTGTCACTGTCTTGCTTTTTTTTATGGCTAGATGGTGTGTTTGGATCTCAATCTTTGCTACTTATTATTTTTATCGTAACGTTTTCGCTCATCCCTTTTAAATGCAAGATTGTACATTGATATCAGCAATAAATTCAATTGAATCGGAAATATTCTTATTGAGTTATAGTATCAGTGGTCTTCTGTTTTGCATTGCTCGTAGTGGCTCTATATTAATTAGCGGCCACCCATAAATTTGCTCAATGTCGTCTTCTATTAAAAACTTATTCATTCCACCGACTTGAATGCATATTAACTGCACTGTTTTGTTCCCGTAAGTTGTCATTATTTTAATGTTATTGTAATACATAACCAAGATTGTTGTAATTTGAACAATCATGCATTAGTTTAATTACCTCGGATTAGCTACATTCCTTGAATCTTCCTTATTCGCCACTTATTTCTTTGTTCTATTCTTACCCAGGACGTAGTAACTCTTTAGTAATCTGTGCCCAGGACCAAAGATGTCCTTTGATTCGTTTGCATGCTTTTAATGGTGGTCTTTAAATCTGCTCTTCTTCTTTACAATAAATACTAACTTAATTTAAAGTCTAATTGGTATTCACTGTTAGACCTATCTTTACGTCGCTCTTCCAACATAACAGTCGTAAAGGGTCCTCGGCTATGCCAGTTGTTAAATGCATTGTCATTGTCAGACACCGGTGATATGGGACCATGTTGCCCTATTTTGCAAAAGGATGTAAAGCCTCGGAAATCTGTTATCTGGTTTGAGAATGTTACCTGATGATTATAATATGCCTGTCTTAAGTGAATAGTATATTATAGAAAAGTGCGCTCCATCATAGACCACCTCAATGTTTAATACGACTGTTTTGTATTTAAGCGAGAGCCAGAGCAAAATATGCAGCAAGAAGTTCATTAGTTTGCCTTAGATAACCATATTATGATGCGCCCACTTTAAACCAATCGTCTTATACATTGATTCGTTTGAATTGGACAGTTTATTGATGCCACAATAGTTTTTATTTACATATGTATCCAAAAATGGTACATAAATATCGATAAATTTGTCATAAAAATACTTGACCGTATTAAGAATATAAGAATTTCTGCATAACACAAAAGAATTTATCGGGCGTGCTCGTAAACTGGTCCATTAAATACGTTAGCGGCCATTTTCATTTGCCGAATCTTTTAGCGATGAGTCATATGTTACGTTGTTACCCTATTGTGCGCGTACGCTGATTGCGTTCCTAATGATGACACACACATGTAAAGGGGAAGGTGACTGCTGCCGGATTTTGAACGGGCTAATGTTTCTGGGTCGTATGTTCGTCACCTGAAGAGGTGAATGCTGATGTATGTATTATGTGATTACATCATCAGATAGGTAGAAGGAGTAACATATGTTTTACAACTTTCAGAGAACTAAGACGGTCCTTGAATCTGATGGAGAAAGGCAGTCGTAATATTATGATGGATTCATCATTAGGGTTATGACAGTTTTGATTTTAAAAACATGAATCTTCATTCAACTTATTTTTTTAAAAGTTTATTGTAGCTAGTCACATATTAAATAAGTGACCTACGTCGATTTTAACACCCAAGTTAGTGTTTAAAAACTTAAAGAGTTCATTGTTTGATACCGAACTTTTCTGATGTTAGATATTACTACTGCTATAGCTTTAAAAGTTCCATTTTAACCAATATAAATAACGACTAGAACCGATTACTAGCAATTCACAGGCAATTACCATTTTAAAACACTATTTACAGCAGCATATGTGTCCCATAAATCGCAGCTAAAAAACTTTACGCTTACTCAACTGTCATTTTGTCACTTGTGACTTGTAAAGTGTCATTCAATAGCGCATTTTAAGCGTTCGCTGCATTACCAAAGTATTTATTAGTTTACCCCCATGTATGGTGTTGTATTACACGACCATATATGGTGCTAGTCTCGTGGAAATTGTGTCGTATTAGTTTTTGTAGCGTATCGTAAGTGGTACTGTTGCGACATTACTCACAATTGGATACACAGCTGACTAAATCGTGATGTTTTGAAGGATTTTGTTTGGGAGCACCTGGATGGGAGAAGCCGAGGATTCTAAGTGGCAGCGTACACTTGGAAAAGCATATGTGCAGCAGTGGACTGCAGTGGGCTTGATAATGATGATGATCATCTTGGATTGGTCGCCTTATTTCGTAAATTAGTTAACATTTTTTGGGTTGATTAACTCCTTACAGTCCTTAGTATACCTATTCTAAAAGACGTAGCCCTTAGCATTTTTAAAGGGTTAAAATACTCAATATAATAAAATTCACTTTCTTTTCAATCAATGTGACATTTGTGCATAGGTACCTATTACAATGAAACATTACAACTAGAAGAAAATAAAATTTCAAATACAACTATTCTCAGATCTAAATTGATACTAAAGAAAACTTAAGAACGCAAATATTCTGCGATTATCCATCAGGCGGGTGAATCTCTGTGACATTATCTCTTCGAAGATGTCACTTGGCTTATTCATGTCTCGATAGTTTTTTTTGTTACTACCACTCTTCTCTGTCAGTGGTCAAATGACGTACTATTCCGGTCTTGTGGAATCGATACCTTACATTAAACATTATAATTGTTGGCGATATGGCGACGTACGTATTGTAATAAGCACAATTTAGCCGTTTATGTAAAATAATGTATTAAGTTTTACGAGTACAACGCCCACTCGTAAAAATGAACTCGAGACTATTAACTTACAATGTATTTCCTTGACTTTCACAAATTACTTGAATATTTGTCATTCCCGGATAACAAATAGCACGATAAGTATGCCAGTATGTGATATTATCGGTTTGTTCATCCTATATACATACACATACCGAGTAGGTACTGAAAACCCCGTGCTAAAAATAACATTTCCTAGGTTGTTTTCCTGGTGAATAGCTGCAATTAGGCTCTTGGCATTGTAAGCGTTCAAAGACTACAGAAGCTAAGTAGCTTCTGTAATCTATGAACGCTTATCATCAGGGTTTTGCCGCCGCGCCGTAGACCTTATTGGTATGAAAACAAATTATGTTTTTTTCATATTTTTCGATATTATTATATTCTGACAATTATGTCAGAATATAATAATATCGAAAAAGATAAAAACAAATGAATTTTTCATATTTTTCGATATTATTATATTCTGTCAATGATGTCAGAATATAATAATATCGAAAAAGATGATCATATGCATGACCTGCGACAGGTTTATATTAAGACACCTCTTGCAGTTCATGCATATGCTCATATGTTTAAAGTACTACTGCTGGGCACGGGCCTCCTTTAACAAAATAGCTGAAAGGGTTTTAAGCTGTGATCAACACACGCTGGCCTGTCTGCGGGTTGTTGGATCAAAAACATGTTCAGTAGAATTACATAGACGTGTTATGTGGTAGCAAAAATTTTTTTTTTCGATGCGATTATTTCTCTCCCCAAGCAACGTATACTAACTAGCGTGTATGTGGGTTATCTCTGTAAAAAGTAGCCTATGTGTTATTCCAGACCATAATCGATCTATGTGCAAAATTTCATCCAGATCCGTTCAGTAGTTTTAACGTGAACAAACCATCCATCCATCCATAGTAAGGATTTGGATTAATATTAAGGAAAAATTCCAGACCCGGTTAATTAGTGACCCAGGCGGTATTATTTAACTATATATATATATTATATACGTACGAAGTAAACAATTACAATGATTAGGTATCTGTATAGTTTCCTGTTTAGCTATACGAACCAGCCCCCTTATCTGTTGACTTAATATTGTGTTGTTCGAACCGTTTACCTAGCAACTGTACCTGTTTCAAAGTTATATAACATCACGCTTGTTCTGCATTTAAAGGTGGTAGGCACAAGTGGGTTTATATTTCGACAATTTTTTATGTTTAAGTACTGAGTTTTATTATTAGTAAGAAGAAGTACCTTATATGCAAATACTTAATATTTTGATATCTACACATCATAAGAGATACGTCCCACTGCTGGGCATGAGTCGCCTCTATCAAGATAAACCCTCTTTCTTGATAGACGAGACCCGTGCTCAAGATACTTATCGAAACTTTTAAAAAACAACTTGAAGTTGAAATAACGAGTTGTGAAATATTTGGAAAAATAATAGTATAAATCATCGGATTAAATGTAGTTGTTAATAATAATAATAATAATGTCAATGTCTATGCCAAATTTAATCCAGTTTTTTTTTTATAAGACAACTCCCGAACTAGAGAATGAGCTCTGTGTCGCGGGGGACTTTACAAACATACAATTAACGGACACAAATTACACCCAGACTCAGTACAATTCTTTATGGGTCACACAAAGTTTTGTCCTGTGTGTACTGCGGCCACTGGACCACCGAGGCAGATTCATTTAGTAGTTTTTTTTGCGTGAAAGAGTAACAAACATAAATCCATACATTCTTACAAACTTTCGCGTTTATAATATTAGTAGGATTCAGTGCAATCAGCTAATAGTTATCAATATTCCTAGATCATCACTTAACCACCGGTCATAGTTTACGTACACAACATTATTGACATGCGCAGTAGACGGGTTCAGCTCGTAAATTGATTGATTAATTGCGCTTATCACACGCTGATAACGTATCTAGACTGTGCCTTTTATGTCGCCGAAATGCGATGTCTTAGCAATAAGGTTAGCGATTGCACTGATTTATTAGGTATCTATATTGGTTTATCGATGATATGCGAAAGAACTAAATTTTAAAATTTGCGCACCCAACTCACATTTTATGTAATATCCTTACTAATATTATAAATGTGAAAGTTTGTGAATATGGATGGATAGATGGATGGATGAATGTTTGTTACTCTTTCACGTAAAAACAACTAAACGGATCTTAATGAAATTTGGCACAGAGATAGATTATGGTCTGGAATAACACACAACAGCTAGTATTATATATTTTGTGTAATATAATATGTGGTCACCTTGATCCGCACTGCTACTATAGTTTTTTATACTACTAAGGTGGTAAATAACCTGATGGTATGCAGTTACCGTAGCCTATGGACACTTGCAAAACCCAGGGTATCACCCGAACGTAGCCGATTCGTTTTTGAAGAACCCCATGCTAAAGTTCCTTAGGAAAACCTTGGCAGGTTCATTCTACAACCTAATCGTGAGTTGTAAATTTGAATTCATCACCAGCCCGTGATTGTCCACTGCTGGGCGTAGACCTCCCTCAATAAACGCCACTTGTACCACTAGGTTCAAACTTCGAATCTCCGCATCAAGTTATTTCAATTCATATCAATTCTACAGTGCTCAAGTCCAATTAGCTTCAACTTAATGTTAATTACTTGTTTTGCTCCAAGACCTTAGATATACTGTATTTACTTGACCTAAATAGTTAGTGTTTTAGTGTCTAAGTGATTTGCACAGATGGTAGGCAGGGCAGGTTCGAATTCCTTCTACTGTATCGGAATGATATGTGGTACAGTATTCCGACTTGGTTAAATTAATATGTAATTTGTTTAAGGTTGATTTTTAATTACATATGTGTGTGATAGTTAACACCAGATTCTATAAAACTTTGGTGTGATTTTTTTATTTTATTTTATTTAAAAAGACAACTCCCGCACTAGAGAACAAGCTCTGTGTAACGGGGGACTTTACAAACATACAATTAACGGACACAAATTACACCCAGACTCAGAACAATTCTTTGTGGGTCACACAAAGTTTTATCCTGTGTGGGAATCGAACCCACAACCAACCAGCGCAGTATGCGCCTGCTGTGCACGAGCAGGCGCATACTGCGGCCACTGGACCACCAGGCAGTCAATGTGAATGTTTTTCTTTTCGTACATTAGACTCGATGGGTTTAAACTTGAATACTGTCAAATCCATACCACAAGTTGGGTGATTATCATATCAGCTCATGTAAATCTTGTAGTTAGAGATGATGCGACATACCAAATAAGAAGGAAAACTATGACTCAAATTGCGGTCACGTATTAGGCACCAGGGATATCGAATTCTGCAGATGATTCCGATGATTCTTCAGGAGTTAACAGGTATTAAAGCTGCAGGTAAACTATTTGATTTGGGAAGGACAAGGTCAGATTTAGTAAATTATATCCAACCATCACGTGGAGAGGCACTATAAGAGAAAGACGAGTGAAAATAAAGAAATCAGACATTAGCAAAATTATTGGTTATATTCGTATTATGCTTCGAACAAATGTACGAGTATGTTAGATCAAAGGTATTACCTAAGCAATAAAAATGCTTTAATAAATTTATAATTAAAAGCAAAGATGTAACGTCTTCCTAGCTCCAAAGTCTACAAAAAAAGCTGACAATTTGAAGAATCTGAATATATTATGTGGTTTTAACATTTTTATAAACGTGTTTATCTCAACAATACTCCGGCAGTTGCATCACATAATATGCGTGTTTGTAAAATTGCATGCCAACATAATAATTGCAATACCTTCCGTTTACATAGCTAATAAATATTCAGTAATACCATCAACTAGCAACACCAAGAAGAACAATAATAATCCATATATTCAGCAATCAGACAGGCGACATGATACAGGACAAAAAAGTACGCTGTAAGTTTCTTATAAGAAACAAGACAATAGTTAATGCCGTATGAGCCGAGCATGCGCGGATGTGAGCGATTGTTGCGCGTGATTCACACTTGCGCGGTTCTTGCGCGCATTTCTTAACGGATACGGATACTTTCGTTTTCTTTGACTTTTTCCTTATATTCTCTAATGTAGAGGTGTGATAGCTGAGATTTATGCGACTGATGAAGTTATTATCAATTCGTTCAAGGAATAAATACGTATGATAATTGCGATGGATGTTTTAGCGAATTTACTTTCGACGATAATGAAATCAGTTTTAATGCTTCTATTGGCAGAACATGTAAAGTTGAATTGCGAATGCTCCCGTTCAATATCTTTATCATTGAAATGTTTACTGACTAGAAACATATTTTTATTATTAGCTAAACGATTATAGTTATTATTGAAGGCAGATAATTATGGAAATTAACAGATGTTTTGATCCATAAGTTAAATATTCGAAATATATTTATTTGTTAGGTTGGTCTATCTAAATAAATGTTACTCACCATCGACACGATTCAAAAGACATTATTAACTTTCTACTTAGTAAATACTGCCCTCATGGTTAGACATATTCGTAATAAGCTAAAAAGGGTCTAATATACGTGTCGAATTTCGTCTCGTCCAAATACCTCCTTTTACCAACAAAATATGCTTTAGTAATTTGAACTTTATTATATTAAAGTCAAAGTTCAATATTGTTAGCAGACGTATTGGTTACTCTTGTTCAATGTGTATGGGTATAGGGTTGACTGAGCAGATTATGAAATTCAAGTGTTAATTCTTCATCCATCCATCTCAGGCAAAATAAGTCCACTGCTGGACATTGGCCTCTCCCAAAGTTTTCCTTGTCCATCCACCTTTACCAGGTCGTCGGTTCACCTTGTAGGATGTCTGCCCACGCTGCGTCTTCCAGTTCGTGGTCGCCACTGTAGAACCTTTTTGCCCCAACGGCTATCGGATTTGCGAGCCATGTGCCCTGCCCATAGCCACTTAATTGAGGCAATTCTTCGACCTATATTGGTCACTGCTGGCCATCGTCACTGTAATACTTTCCTTATTAGTGCCCAATTCAAATTGTGATATAATATAGATGTATTACCAACTTGTACACTAGTGCGTACGCTTCTTAACTCATCTGAGGCACAACTTGAGCAACGAGAATCCCTTTCTCGTTCGTCCCGTTTTCGCGTATCGTTTGAAAGGGAGAAATTGTTGACAGAAGTACGTTCTCTATAACATAGTTTACATGATATTGTTAATGTTAGTAAAGACCCTTAAACATTTTTAAGTAAGTAGCGGCCCGCCACGACTTCGCCCGGGTTAAACTATTTTTAGCTCAACTTTCTTTTTTTTTTTACATAAGAACCTTCTCCTGACAATAACAAACATAGCAAAAAAAGAATAAGCTAAATTGGTTCAGCTGTTCTCGAGATTTGCGCTTAGCAACACATTCAGCGATTCATTTTTGTATTAAAGATGAATAGGGCGCTTGATTTTCATAAATAGACCGCATTTCATTTTATCATTCTTAATACCATGTCTCTTCTTTTACAGACATACTCTGGGCTCTTCTGCGTGGTAGTGAACCCCTACAAGAAGCTACCTATCTACACGGAGAAGATTATGGAGAGGTATAAGGGCATCAAACGGCACGAAGTACCACCACATGTATTCGCTATCACCGACGCTGCCTACCGCTCTATGCTACAAGGTTAGTTTCTCCTAAAGGATTATGATTTTTAGGTTTGTATTTTGTTTTTAATTTCATGCCTATAGTTAGAGTCCTTATACATGGAAGCAAGGCGAGCTCGAGTTCTCCGGCCAAGAGATATTATGTGGCTGACATGCCGACTAAAACCCCCGTTTTGCACCTATGCTCGCCTTCACGGGTGTACCACCGGAACCTGATATGACATCAACTCAAAAAAGAACCAGTAACGTGGTAAATTCCTGCTAACTTTTATTTTCGGCGTAAAAATAGATCTAAAATATGGTTGTAAATAAATGTAAAATTGGAATTTGAAGGCATCAAAAACAGACACAAAAAGAGCTCTTTCATTTCATACATCCAAGGAAGAGAAAAATTATTTGGATTTTTTAATAAACTTGTAAATAATTTCATTGACTTGATGCTCGCTCCCCCCTGACAGTTACTTCGCTATATTAAATTCAAACTCGTGATAATACCATTAAAACGAGGTAAAAGCCTCGCCGCGATCTACATTTACTTGACATATCAATTTGTTTCAAAGATAACCGGCTGATTTATAATGTTCGACTATCTATAAAGTCACTTTAAATTCAATTTGTATTTAGTGGTATTTTGGAGTACATTTTAAGTCTATTGTAATATAATGATTACAGTATTTTTCGGTATTTGCATACATTTCAAGATACGAACCTCCCTTTTCACATCACGTAACCACTCGTTATTTTCCTTTACTGCTAATATTGTACATGTTTTTTACACGACTTTTCAGTGCCATTAAACATTATCTTGCCAATCCTAATTTCAAAACAAATAATTAATTTCAATTGAACCCAAAATAAATACACATCAGCTCAAATTGAGATCTTGGGAAACCAAAACCCGCTCCTAGTTCTAATATCTATGTCTTTTGCTCCAAATACATAATTTTAGTTCGTTCGCTATTCTTATTTATAAAAATACAGGTTATAGTCATAAATAACACCATCGCCTTAATTGTAAATGTAGGAGTAGATAAAGAGACAGTCTATAACTCAAGTCGTATCGGTGCCATTACCAAACAATTAGACAAACGTCTTATCGTTCAATAGTAATGCACCAACGCGCTACGTGAATGTTGTCGATGTTTTAACGATACCTACCTTCATCAATGCAGAGCCTACACCGGTAGGATTACAAACTCGAAATTTTGCACGAAGAAGAAGGTATTTTTGGATTTTTTTTAATGGTTTACAAGTTTGACCCGGGCGAAGTCTGAGCAGGCCGCTAGTTAATTATAAACGTCAAGGTGTTGTGCCTCTGAGGTAATAATCCATGTCTTTCTACATGATTGCAATTTAAAATTTCTTTATTACTGACAACTTTCATATAAAATTACATTAAAACCTTGGACACCTAAAATAATCGTTGGAACACTTTTATACCACAAAAAACTACTTTATGCAACCTGATAGTGAACACTGGGAACAGCTACAATACCTACACGTCAAAAGGATGAAACTGCCTCCCCAAAACACTGATCATTTCATATTTTGCTATTGAAATGATCAGTTTTGCTTCTTATTCTCTTATAACAACTAGTCGATGAATGCTGTTTTGCCAATATCGAGTTTTAAATATTCTTCTAGCCACATTATTGCCTAGTCACATCACTAAACGTCACTGCAGCACTAATGACATGTAAAAGGAAACGCCTACGACAATGTGAACGTTTCGTAACTACCACTATATATGTTATTGTTTTTGTATTGAATGTCAATACATTCATCCTCTTCTCAATAGAAGAGGATGAATGCAGTCACCCACATGATGATGAGTTTCAGCGAATAAGTAGCAATTTTTGTTGACCTCCGTTACCAAAGAGACTATGAAAACATACAGAGTGTATTGTTATGCTGAACTTTTCTTACGATAAATTTACTTACACTTGTGTTGTTCTTTTACACCTCACAAAGGAGACTGTAGCTTCAAACACCGGCCAACCAATCTATTAGCTTTCTCTCTCCACCTACGTTGGAAAAATCATAGGTATAACAAAACGGATGGAGCCTTAACTACAAAAAAAGGCACTTAGACGAGAAGTTGCGGAAAACGGCCAGCTATGGCCAGCTATGGCTATACTATTGATAGAAACTAGTGAAAAGAATCCAACTCTAAATGTTAACAGTAGTAACGCAAATATTATTCATCCTAAATAAAAGGTATGCATGAGGGAGAGCATAATAAACCTCACAGTGGACTGTGTAACGTTTTTGTCTGTGAGATTAAAATCTGTCTGGAAAATAAATTTGTTTTGGTTCTTGCATTCAGAAAACTTTCTTGTTTTGTAAGTCTTATCGTCGAATATAAGCCCTGGACTTAGCTGAACGATTGTTTGAGGATGAAATTAATCTGAGATCTGTTTTGAAATATCGATTTATTGTGGCAATTTGTATAGAAATTTTGCTTATTAATGTTCAGCAAGACGTGGCAAGTGCATAGAGGCATGTTTGCAGCCAAGTCGAGACAACAGATTCCATAGCAACAAAATAGAGTATTAATGAATTAATAGGTACATTAGTTGCGAATTTAAATTGGCGTTGAAATGTTTTGAGGTCGATTGGTTACATAATGTAATATTATATTTAAATCTTATGCAGTTATTACAAATTTAAGGATGTGTTAGTTAAAAGTTGCAATGTGAAGTTTCTCTTATCATTTTTTGTTACCAATTATATATAAATAACCATACTTATATAGGTATACTTATATCACCACGCGCGTCTACCATCGGGGTAGACAAAAACTATGGCACGCCAATATTTCGTTCCAGGCATACTTCTTTCGCTTCCTCTGCATTCTTTATATATCCTATTCTTATATGATCACTTTTATGGTTTCAGACCGCGAGGACCAGTCTATCCTTTGCACAGGCGAGTCTGGTGCAGGCAAGACAGAGAACACGAAGAAAGTTATCCAGTACCTTGCCTACGTCGCTGCTTCTAAACCCAAAGGATCCGGCGCGGTAACGCATCTTCTTATTATTATATTAGCGTTTTTAGGTATGATTGATAGTTGATGAATGAAGAAGATTTTTAAGTAGTCAGGGCCGTTATTCAGATATTGCATAGCTAATTGAAATTTATATTTCATTCTGAAAGAAATATCATTTTAGAAGTAATTATTTATTTACAAAATATAAAAGTAAATGATGAAGATGAATAAAGATTTTGTAATTATTTTACCAGTAGCAATTTTCTTTGTTACGCTTTAGTTCAGTTTTAAGTATTGTTTAATGTTTAAAGAGTTTCAACACAAATCATTATTGAGATTTTACTACATTTCGTTAATTCGCCAACTATACCTACTTAGAATACAGCATTTGTGTAGGATAGTTATTTTAATAACAATTTCGTATTGTTTATGAAGCGGACGCATGTGTATTGGTTCGACTATCGTTTTCGGGTGAGCATTCAAACCTGTTTGCTGTATCGAGCTAGTTTCCCGCCTATCAAAAAAATGTAAAGCTAGTTTTATAGCGGCATTATATGGCGCATTAATATATTTGCGTAATGAGCCAAAAGAAAAAAAGAGCAAGGTAGGCACCGGCTTGGCTATGCCCCAGGTATTACCGGAGCCCATGAGCGGCGGTAACCACTTACCATCAGGTGTGCTACTGGCTCTCATGCTACCTTTGGCAATTGGTTTTATTTCAGCTAAACAACGCATATCGCATATTTAATGGAAAAAAGGCCTTATATGAAACACATGTATCTGGCAATTTTTATCTTCTGCTAAATAGAACAAGGTTTAAATTGCCTAGGTGCAGTTTTCAATTTACGCCTTTTTTACATTAAGCATGCGATATATGTTTATTATATATCAATCTGTATTTAAGTAAACCAGCTAGCTGATTTAAAAATAAAAAAAGGAACTAGGTCATTAGGTAGGTATAAAAAAAAAAGGTTTTGCTATTTGACAAATTCCAACACTTGCAGTGTTAAGCGCACTTAGCATCGTGTTCTACTTTATATTTCTGCTGTAGTGCATTCGAGTTCAATAAAATATGCGTAAAATTTACGTTTTTATAAAAATAGAGACAGTGACATGAAAATAAAGGCGGTTTCAGTAAATGCATATAATATAAGGTTCATTTACATAGTGCAAATTGAATGAAATGCCTTTTTCTTTAGTAACCATAAACACAGAGACGGCAAAAGACCTAGCCTTGCGATACTTATACCGTTGTAAATGGCGGTCTAGTCTTTCAGTTTTATGGCTTTGACTTACTATTTCATCATTTATATATTGCATTCAAATGTACATTTCTTCGTTGATAAAACAAACGTCCTTATTTCGTTTGAAATAAGACTCTAATTCGAATGTACTATAGTACTTTATACAAAAGCTATAAAGTTTTATTCTAGTTGTATAAACTGCGTAATCTTTTTGGTACACGGACTTTGACACCTGCATGATGGAGGTGGTATGTCAAAACCACAGGTCTATACCTAATGGACCTTACACTACACTGCGATGCGACCGCTAACTCATCGCAACATTCTACTAGAAATTATTGTAGATTGTTGCGATGAGATATCGCAACACAGTGCTGTGTATGAGCCCTTAAAGTGTTGCTAAAAAAACTTCCTCAGTACAGTCCAGGAGGTATCGGAAATCGCTGCTAAAAAGAAATAATAATATAAAATATCAGTAACCCATATATGTGCCACTACTAGGCACAGGTCTCCTCTTCTCTATCAAGAGAACCGAGCCTTATTCCACACACGCTAATCTAATGCGTTAGTCTAAGAAATATCTACGAAATTTTATAAATAGGTAAATGACTGCTTGTCAGAATGTTTTTTCTAGCAACACAATTAATACTTACTATGAACACCTCTGCAACACTGATGTATATTTTTTTTATTTCCCTCTCTTCCACGCGATCTGCAATCGACAACAACAGGGCCCGTCACCACAGTTGATTATAGTAAGTTAAGAAAAAATAAAACGATATAAACAAATTGCCTGCCAATATATCGGGGCCTGAGTCTTCGGGTGTGGACTATTATTCTCTAAAAATAAAAAAAAGTTTTTCAAATTTTTAGATTTTCTAAATTAAAATTGTTGGGCAAATTCCTCTCCAACTACCCTTTGTTCTGGCGAATTGAGCACAGTCATGTGCAACGGAGCCATGGCTCAAATTTAGCACGATATAGTATAAAACCTTTATATAAACGAAGGATTAATGAATGAGAATAATATTCCACTCAGCGAGGTACCTTATCTGCTTCTTTGGAGGAACCTTGGTGGCATTGGATATTGGTCTATTAACACAGGCGTAACTGGAGATTATATTACACTTGGCAATAAACAAAATAAAACATTAAAATAGAATTTTACAGCTAACAATATATTTCTCCCATGAGATAGAGAATGCATCGTATGCGTAATGCTCTCGCTGTGTTCTCTTCTCTTACATCAAAATTCTGTCTCAGTTACGTCTATGTTATGTGGGTTTAGAATAAGGCTTTGAATGCATGAATTTCAGGGAAAAAGCATGCATGATTTGTTATGTTTATTTATCTATGTACTCATGTAAAATACTGGTAATTTCTCGTTCTATGTCAGGAATTTTATAATTAAAGGTGAATTTGGTAAAGCACTTAGATAGGGAAAATAACTTTAAATAACACCGATTTTACTCGTAGTTATTTACTTAATATTATTAAATTTTGGTCTTACATAGAAAATCTATAAAAGTAATAAAATAGTCTTCTTTAAACAATATTTCTTTGACTATATTGCAATAAATATGTATAAAATTTTACTTTCAGCTATATTCCAAAGCTTACTAAAATTTTAATAAATCTACTAAGTCATAATAAACCTTACAAAACCTCAGCACTTAATTCGCATGCGTCACCAGCTAGCCAAATGTTGTGGTCATGATTTCACCATTATGTACCTACGACACAATGGACAATCTTCATGCCGTGGCTCGTAAATATACCTCTTTGTTATTTATTACACGTCGTTTATATATTTAAGACACATTTTGAGTGTCAAAACTACTAAATGTTTAATGTTCTTTGAACTGATTGTTTTGTAATGTCGCATATTCAATATGCTCTTTCGCCTTTTGGATACGTTTTCAAACAAGCCAATAAGGCATTTACAGGAACACAGTGTGCTACTATAATATAGTTCGCTAATTATATTAAATATCCAGCGATAACTAATTCTTATTACTTTTTAATGTTGATTCAGAAGGGCGACAGCACGCTGCCTATCTATGCGCACAATCACTCTATAATGGTAATAAAATATTTGTATCATGACGTAGTCTTGCAACTATTAGTACAACGTCTCGTAGTCTTGCAACAATTAGTGCAACGTCACGTATTCATGCAACGATTGGTGCAACGTCACGTAGTCTTGCAACGATTAGTGGTACATCACGTAGTCTTGCACCGATTAGTGTAAAGTCATGTAGTCTTGCAAAAATTAGTGCAACGTCACGTAGTTTTGCAACGTTCAGTGCAATTTCAAGTAGTTTTACAAAGATTAGTGCAAAGTCATTTAGTCTTGCAAAAATAGTGCAACGTTACGTAATCTTGCATCGATTAGTGTAACGTCTTGCAACATTTTATGTAACACGCTACATGTTCACTCAGTTGAAATCACAATAGAGGTATATTTTTACCCACAAACTTGTATGTTGTATCGTTGCTAACAATGTTTCACGTAACTAATCCTGTAACGTTAACATTTCATTTCACGCTGCTACTCCCACGTAGACAAATGGACCTACATTCGAGGTAATAGAACGCTAACCATTAATGCCGTTGGTGTGCTCAAAACTTATTCAAGGAATTAATGTTCAAACATTTTTTGTGATCATTAAAATATTTTTTGTAGACGACTTGATTTAAACATTAATTTCGTGCAATAATAGATTTGTAGCTAAAGTAAACTAGCTGTAATATACATTTAGCTTGTGACTTGGACACCTTTTTGTTCATGGTTGAAATAACTGTAGATTTTCTATTGTCTGAAACAAAGCCATTAGCTGTCTTGTACCATAAATTTTATATTACAGCTATTTTCCTATAATTTTAATGTTCGTAAGATTCATCAAACATATTTACTAATGTTTTTTTTACTAATGCCAAAACTACATTCTTCATATCTAACAGTTTTTATTATTAAAACAAAGTCATCTGCATGGAATTTGTATCGTATTATATTAGATCTGAGTAATGACACAAATCTCTGTTATAGGGCGAACTGGAACAACAGTTGTTACAAGCTAACCCCATTCTAGAAGCCTTCGGTAACGCCAAGACTGTTAAAAACGACAATTCTTCTAGATTTGTAAGTATTCAAAAGTATTTATAACTCTGTAACCAAATGAAATGAAAAATCGCTTGTGTACACAATCATAATTATGCTTACAGGGTAAATTCATAAGAATAAACTTCGACGCGTCAGGATTTATAGCCGGCGCGAACATCGAAACGTATTTACTCGAGAAATCAAGAGCGATAAGGCAAGCTCAAGATGAACGGACATTCCACATTTTCTACCAACTCCTCGCCGGAGCGACGTCACAACAGAAAGCTGAATACATCCTCGAGGATCCTAAGAGCTATCCCTTCTTGTCAAACGCGGCTTTACCTGTACCTGGTATTGATGATGCTATGGAATTCCAGGCGACTATCAAGTCCATGAACATCATGGGAATGAACAACGAAGACTTCAACTCGATATTTAGAATAGTGTCGGCTGTACTTCTTTTTGGTTCGATGCAGTTCAAGCAGGAGAGAAACTCCGATCAGGCCACATTGCCTGACAACACAGTGGCACAGAAGATCGCACATTTACTTGGTAAGAGTTTTTACAACATTTCTGTTAATTTTTTTTTAAGAATATTCTAAAACTTATCATCTTCGTATTCCAGGTCTATCAGTAACTGAAATGACAAAGGCTTTCCTCAAGCCTAGAATCAAAGTTGGTCGCGACTTCGTAACGAAAGCACAAACCAAGGAACAGGTCGAGTTCTCAGTAGAGGCCATCGGCAAAGCTTGCTACGAGCGCTTGTTCAGATGGCTCGTCAACAGAATCAACCGATCATTAGACAGGACAAAAAGACAAGGAGCATCCTTCATCGGTATCCTCGATATGGCTGGTTTCGAAATCTTCGAACTCAACTCCTTCGAACAACTGTGCATCAATTACACCAACGAGAAACTCCAGCAACTCTTCAACCACACTATGTTTATCTTAGAACAAGAAGAGTACCAGCGCGAAGGCATAGAATGGAAGTTCATTGATTTCGGTCTTGATTTACAACCGACCATTGATTTGATCGACAAACCTATGGGTATCATGGCGTTATTGGATGAGGAATGTTGGTTCCCCAAGGCTACTGATAAGACCTTCGTAGAGAAGCTCGTATCAGCACACTCCGTCCACCCCAAGTTCATGAAGACTGACTTCCGTGGCGTTGCCGACTTCGCGATCATTCACTACGCTGGCAAAGTTGATTATTCCGCGGCGCAATGGCTGATGAAGAACATGGATCCTCTAAACGAGAATGTTGTTTCCCTCCTGCAGTCCTCTCAGGATCCGTTCGTGTGTCATATATGGAAGGACGCAGAAATAGTGGGCATGGCACAGCAAGCTATGACAGATACGCAGTTCGGCGCGAGGACCCGTAAGGGTATGTTTAGAACAGTTTCTCAACTATACAAAGAGCAGTTGACGAAACTGATGGCTACGCTTAGAAATACCAATCCAAACTTCGTAAGGTGCATCATACCCAACCACGAGAAGAAGGCTGGAAAGATCGAAGCGCCTCTAGTTCTGGACCAGTTGCGATGCAACGGTGTGTTAGAAGGCATCAGGATCTGCAGACAAGGCTTCCCCAACCGAATACCATTCCAAGAGTTCAGACAGCGTTATGAGCTTCTAACTCCTAATATTATACCAAAAGGTTTTATGGACGGGAAGAAGGCTTGCGAGCAGATGATTGAGGCTTTAGAACTGGACCATAACTTGTATCGCGTCGGTCAGTCCAAGATCTTCTTCAGGGCTGGAGTACTGGCGCACCTCGAGGAGGAGCGGGATTACAAGATCACGGATTTGATCGTGAACTTCCAAGCGTTTTGCCGAGGGTACCTCGCGAGGAGAAACTATCAGAAACGACTGCAACAACTTAATGCCATTAGGATCATCCAGAGGAATTGCGCAGCGTATTTGAAACTGAGAAACTGGCAATGGTGGAGGCTATACATCAAGGTAAGTATCATTTTTAACATCTCAAGTACAAAGTATTCAAGCACACGTTTCGCAGTAAATTATGTATAGTTTCGTCTATACATAATTTACTATAAAACGGTTTGGAATTCAATACTCTCATTGCAAGGAAAACAATTGAATAATGTCCAATAATTTTCCTTACAAAGAGTATAACTTTGGTTTGAGAGTATATCAAAGCGACGATATATCACAGATTTTATAACAGGCATATAGGGCAAAGCGTAATGTTATACTAACACCATTATTATGGAAGTTAAACAAATACAATTGCAATGTTTAATTGTTCCATTATACTCTATTGTTAAACAAAATGTGCTCCGATTAATGTATGGCCTTTTAGTGGAGAAAAAAAAACCTATATTTTACAATACCTACCCATTAGTACAATTCTATAAAAAAATACAATCGACTAATGGGTATTTTAAAAACTTTATCAATCGATCTAAATACTTCGATTGGTATTGGAAATTTGTCCAATAGTTCTAAATCTCATTAAATATCATATTAAGGAAGTATGGTGTATAAAATGTTCACTTATAAAAAAAGCCCAATTCTTAAAATGGTTCTAGGCTGTTAAACATGAATCCTGGGAGTACACATTAACGTGAAACCACAGGGCTAGGCTTTAACATAACATGTGTCTGAGTAAATGTTGTCCACAGGTTAAGCCACTGCTAGAAGTAACGAAGCAAGAAGAGAAGTTAACACAAAAGGAGGACGAGCTCCGCCAGATCCGCGAGCGGCTAGACACGCAGGTGAAGAGGTGCTCGGAGTACGAGCAGAAGTACCAGCAGGCTAACGCTGAGAAGACACAGCTGGCGGAACAGTTACAGGTTAGTAAAGTTATTTCACAGTTATAGCAACAGCTGTCTCATCAGTGTAGTACACCATAGCAATAATCTATATTAATATAAGAAAAAAAGGAGGGCTGAAGAGAAAGTACTAGTTCGATTAGAAAAAATATTTTTTTGTTGAATAGTGCATTAATCCAGGAAGGCTATAGGCTATATAACATCACGCTATGAACAATAGGAGCGGAGTATTAGTGAGATATGTTGCAAAATCAGGGAAAATATTCTAAATTACTACGCGGACGAAGTCGCGGGCGGCACCTAGTATTATTATATAGTAAGTTTACATGATTTTGATTTTGTTTCGTAGGCTGAGCTAGAACTATGTGCGGAGGCAGAAGAGTCACGCGCACGCGCAGCTGCTCGCAAGCAAGAGTTGGAGGAGCTGCTGCACGACCTGGAGGGCAGGATCGAGGAGGAGGAGGAGAGGTGCAATGCACTGCAGCAGGAGAAGAAGAGGCTGCAGCTTAATATACAGGTGCGTTATGATTGTACCACTTTAAGTAGAAGAGAAACTGTCTTGCTAACGAAGTGCATTACAACTTCATAATACTATTTCGGGAATATTGTAAAATAATTGACTAGCCGCTGCGCTGGCTGCGGCGCTTTAACATATTAAACATACGAATAATAATTGACTAATACATTATGTAATATTGTTTATCATATTGCTTTTGTTTTCAAAATTCAAAGATAGTTCGAGGTATTATTAACTATTGCATGAATACATCATATACAAATGCATTCTTGCACTAGCCCTGCCTTTAAATACAAATTTACAATTATCTGATTCCAGGACCTCGAAGAACAATTGGAGGAAGAAGAGGCTGCGAGACAAAAGCTTCAACTGGAGCGCGTACAATGCGACTCCAAGCTGAAGAAGTTGGAAGAAGACCTGGCTCTCAGTGAGGATACCAACCAGAAACTTGTTAAGGAGAGGAAGGTATGTTGTTAAAATACTCTCTCGAATGCTAACGCATACATACGGGTATACTAATTAACATTTTGTATAAAATTGGCAATATCAGCACTAAGTATAAAGCACGTCTAGCGATTCATCCAAATGAACTGGCCCAGGAGCTACTTGTTAATAACCCTGCAAAAAGATTAAAAAAAGCTAATATCTTGCAGCTGGATGAGAGATTCATTCAGACCTGAAATGTAGAGACCTTGTCATTGGACAAGGATCTTACCACGCCCATATCCTACAACTCACCTGCTCATAGTAGTTGTACTGATTGCAGATAGCCAAAATATAAAAAAAAAAAAATATAAAAAAAAAATTTTGTATAAAATCTAAACACCACTATTATAATATTTGCATGTTTTTCTAGATATTGGAAGAGCGTGCCAACGATCTGTCTCAAGCGTTAGCGGAGGAGGAAGAGAAGGCGAAACACCTCAGCAAGCTCAAGACGAAGCAGGAGTCCGCCATCGCAGAACTAGAAGAGAAACTTCTAAAGGTATTTCACTTTTCCTTTTCAAATTGTATTATATTAGTATATTTAGACACAAAATAATATAATCTACTATGTACAAAATAGATATTTGAGATGTCATTGTTATTGTAGGATCACCAAATGCGTCAAGAAGCGGACCGGGCGAAGAGAAAGTTAGAGACTGAGCTTCAGGACGTTAAGGAACAGCTTGCCGAGAGGAAAGCGCAGCTTGAAGAGTTACAGGTTGTCCTCGGTAAGTCTTTTTTTTTAAATTAATTGAAGTTGCTTCGCAACTGAAAGTGAGGTATATAGTTTTTATACAAAATCATAGCCTTCGTGCTAAACGTTAGTAAGTGAGACTCATTGACGGCAGGCTATTTACACCATAAATGTGTCATAAAATCAGTAGAAAGTGTATTCCGTCTCTCGGGCTAGAAGTAAACGACCTAGGTGCCCTGGAGCACCCATTGCTAAAGGTAATCCAGAAGACGTTTTTTTATTTATTACAAAATAAAAATATAAATGCACTCTATCGTTAAGGTTGGCGGCCATAAGATTAAGTATTTATGTCATCCTTAATACTGTTACTGTACTGACTGAATTTTTGCCAGAAAAGTTTTTGTTCAACGCAGACAAATGCTTTTGAGAGATTCCAGAAAATTAAATTTGTTCAATTGGATTTTCTCAGACATAAACAATATGATTTAATATTGTAACATCTGTAATTATAGTAGATCGATTCTTACCAACCATATTGCTTATTGTGTAATAAGTTATTAAAGTTGTTCTGAGTCTGGGTGTAATTTGTGTCCGTTAATTGTATGTTTGTAAAGTCCCCAGCGACACAGAGCTTGTTCTCTAGTGCGGAAGTTGTATTTAAAAAAAAAATGTACCTAATAATTTTCTTAAAAAAAATGCTAATTGGAGGCAATGTAGGTTTAAGTCTAAAATTTCTTGTTCGCGTTTAGATCCGATTTGAAATAAAGGTTATCCTAATAGTTACGTGTGTTTGTGTTCGCAGTGAAGCGCGAGGAGGAGCTGTCGCTGGCGGCGTCGCGCGCGGACGAGGAGGGCGCGCTGCGGGCCGCCGCGCAGAAGGCGGCGCGCGAGGCCGAGTCCGCGCTCGCCGACGCGCACGAGGACCTGGAGGCCGAGCGCGCCGCGCGCACCAAGGCCGAGAAGCTGCGCCGCGACCTCAACGAGGAGCTGGAGGCGCTCAAGAGCGAGCTGCTCGACTCGCTCGACACCACCGCCGGTACGTGCACCACCACCACGACCACACACCAACACGCGCCCCACTCACACGCGATACTCACTCGATCGTCTCTCTATCCAGCCCAACAGGAACTGCAGAAGAAGCGCGAGCAGGAGGTGGCGGTGCTGAAGCGTAGCATCGAGGAGGAGACGGTGTCGCACGAGGCCACGCTCGCCGAGCAACGACACAAACACTCGCAAGAACTGCAGACTCTCACTGAACAGCACGAGCAAATCAAGAAAATCAAGGCTGGTCAGTATTAACAAAAATATAACGACTTTTTACTTCTTAATTACATCTGTGTACTAACTTTAAACGAGCAAATTATTTACATATCTATTCAAACATAATTCGTGCATATCAAAGACAGCTAAAGGCACGGGTTAAACAGCGCGTAGAGAAGCGACCCGCCGTTACAGCCTGAGCTCGGAACAGATCACCTTGGCAAAGTTTGCACGAACCATCGCTTGTTTGAACACGTGCCGTCTAAATAGACGATACAACGAGACATTCCCTCTAATTTGGCGACGCAGTAAAGACCAACCAAAACTGACCGGTGGCGTGGGGCACAGCTCGGGTTCTTGTGATCCACGCGCTCGCGCCGTGTGATCGAGTAGGCTTGTTCGGTGTAATCAGACCCGTATCTACGCCGACGACGCGACTCGTGCTATTCCACATCATTGACAAATAACGATATCTAACGATTTGGATCAAATTTTATACTTAAATACTTTTATGTTTTTCTTATAAAAATATGCGATTATATACAGAAAAACACCAAGCAAGTGAATTTATTGCAAAATAGTTTGTCATAAACTCATCCGACCTTTTTATAACATTCGACATTACTGACACTGACAGTTTTATCCGAAAAAAAAAAACGAAACTTCCAAATCCAAAACCCAGTCAAAAAAAACGTCAAATCTAATTTTTTGGAAAACGTTATCTACATAAATATTTTTTTTGGCAATATTTTAGTATTGTATTTTGCTAAGTTTACTATTATGAGATATCGTTATGGCGAGTTCAACGAAAGAGCGTAGATTGCGCAACGTGAAGTTCGGTCTGTCGAAGGATGATAACTATGAGATGGAGAGACAAGCGTACCCTCACGAGGAGGGCAGCTCGTTCAACTCCGCGAGGGACTACTGGCGGACTATGTGCGAGAACGACATGGGGTCGTCCGAGCGAGACATGGATGTGACAAGTATTGATGGTTAAAATTGTTGTCAAAATAACATTCAAATAAGTAAATATTCAATACCGTGGTTAAGTAGATTACTGAATTCGAGTGACGATATCATAAAATATCTGATGTTATTTTGGTTTGACAACGCATTTTTTAATATTATAACAATTAGCGAGCAAAGGTCTAAGATAGAACAATTCCCCAGCGTTGGAGAAAGCGAAGCAAGCATTAGAGGCGGAGAACGCCGACCTCGCCACCGAACTGAAGAGTGCCAGCGCCGCGCGCGCTGACGGAGAACGTCGTCGCAAGCAAGCTGAGGCACAGCTCGCGGACCTCGCCGCCAAGCTGCAGGACGTCGAGCGGACCAGGTATTACCTGCTTGTTATCATTCTTTATTGTACATGGCCGGCAATTAAAAACTGTGATGGTGTATTTGAATCATCATGAAATTAATGTGATGATAAATATAATTTAAAATAGGTATAAATACTAACATATACAATATAACTACGGGTTGCCCGTGACTTAGTCCGCGTGGTAATTTGGAACGTACATTTCTTCCATTTTGCAATATATTTCACTACTACTCCGCTCCTATTGATCATAGCGCGATATTATATAGCCTATAGTTTTTCTGGATAAAAGCACTATTCAACAAAAAAATATTTTTCTAAATCAAATCAATACTTTTTGAGATTAGCGTGTTCAACCAAACAAACTCTTTAGCTTTATAATATTAAGTATAGATATTACATTGTAAGGTACTATGATAAAATATAGTGATTTTTAAGTGTACTTTGAATATATTAATAGATTTTGCTTTTCTAATTTGAACTGGTAAAACATTCCACAGATGTACAGCCTGCATAGTAAACGAATTGTCATAAAACTTTGTGGAATGTGCTGGTACGTGCAGTCAAGTCTTCAGTTGATTGCAAGAAAGACTCTTGAATATCATGATGGAATACAAAACGTGTTCTTTGAGTTGTAGGATGTAACAAAACATGACATAGTAATGTGAGAATATGAGTATTTATGCAAAGACGAATTGGAAGCCACTGGAGTTTGTTGAGAAATTCAGAGACATGATCATATTTGTGCAAGCCAATCTTAGTGGTAGTAGGAAGGAAGTTAACGATTCTACGTAATGAGTCAGCCGATGCAATTTTTTCCTCGATTGAAATTAATGCGAATACTAGATTTTTTTAGAGAGTTGAGGCGTAAATATGAAACGTGTGTGTATTGCAGGAGCGAAATACAAGAGAAGTGCGTGCGCCTGCAGGGCGAGGCGGAGGCGGCGGCGGCGCAGCTCGAGCACGCCGAGCTCAAGGCGTCGGCCGCCGCCAAGCACGCCGCCACGCTCGGCGCGCAGCTCGCCGAGGCGCAGGTACACTCATCACTACTTACTCTACTTCTCCATTCAAAGTCAAACTCATTTTTTCATTTAGATCAAATACATGATACTTATGAACGTCATAAAAACAAATGCCAGCATCCTTTTTTTTTCTACGGCCAATCCCCTGACTAGGGTTGGGCCTCGATAGAATTGGCATTCTTATGAAAAATTGATTCAATCGTATTCCTTTCCCATATTAGGACCGATTTTAATATTATTTTCAATAACAATTTTGTGAACTTTATGTGTTATTCTTTTAATTCATCAAAAAAGATTTTAGTAAATTTTAAAAGTTTTCTATTTCTTATTAATTTGGATGAACAAAACAGGAACACAGCAAAGGTACATTTTATAGTAAAAATATTTGTTCTAGTGTCGTTATCCACAGAGGTAACAGGATATACGTTTGTTAACAACTCATATTTGCATAATCTGGTAGATAAGATATATTTGGATCAAATAAAATAAATATCACATTATAAATATATTATCTAATAAGTAGTTTAACCAAATAATATGGCCAACTCAAGGACTATAGAAAGGATTTTAAACGTTAGTATGAATTGGACTTTGAACAGGATTTTATAGTCCTTGTAATACCAAAAATAATGACGATTACAAGGAAAAATCCTGCGATAGAAATATTAATCCAAAGTGCCCGAAGTAAATAATTTCACATATTAATCAGTTATTTATTTTGTTCACCAGGCTCTCCTAGAAGAGGAGACTAAACAAAAGCTCTCGCTACAAACAAAACTGCGCAACATTGAACAACAGCTGGAGCAAGCCCGCGACCAGCTCGAAGAAGAGGAAGAAGCTAAGAAGAACTTTGAAAAACAAGTATGTACCAAGTACAATATCTTAGGCAATTGTAGGAAAATAAAGTTTTTGTCGAATTTTATTTCACAATACTAAATATGACTACCAGGTGGCAGCCCTCACGCTCCAAGTGGCAGACGCAAAGAAAAAGGCTGAGGAGGAAGCAGAGAATGCCGCCGTGCTTGAAGAACAACGCAAAAAGCTCAGCAAGGATGTGGAGGCGCTGCATCGCCAGATACATGAGCTGCAGCAGGCCAACGACAAGCTCGACAAGAGTGAGTAGACACAAATAAACTTGGTGGCAAATTTCTACAAGTTTTTACTTTGCAGAATGTCAGCATGTAAGACGGAGTGATGGTAGGATACATTATAAAGTACTGTTGTGTTGCAGGCAAAAAGAAGATCCAAGCGGAACTCGAAGACACGAATATGGATCTTGAAACGCAACGCGTGAAGGTGATGGAGTTGGAGAAGAAACAAAAGAACTTCGACAAGGTATGATGTTATATCATATGAATGCTTTTACGGATGGTAGTAGATTTTGTGTATTTCTTTTTGGATTTCTAATTAATGATTTTTGTCCACTATCCTGTCTTGCCCATTCCTGGACTGGTCTGCGCAAAAATAATTGTGCTAACTAGTTTATAAAAGTAAGCGTGTGCTCATCCAAGCTTAAAAGCGGCTTGTGGATTAGTTTAGCACCGTTTCGGATTCCTCAGTTTTGTTTGACTGGAGCGTGTGGATGATCATTCAAACGCACTCACAGTCCAAATAATTATAATTACCTATAAACATAATATCTGCAAAACTTATAATTGTCATATTTTAATACGTATCATAGGCATCGAAACGAAATACGCAGTGTAAACGTGTGTGTTACGTTGGACCCTGTTGTAGGAGCATTATGACATAGTTTCAAAATGGAGTAATAAATGATGAAACCAAAATAACAGGTGGTGGCGGAGGAGCGCGCGGTGGCGGAGCGCAACGCGGCCGAGCGCGACCAGGCCGAGCGCGAGGCGCGGGAGAAGGAGACGCGCGTGCTCTCGCTCACCAGGGAACTCGACGACGCGGCCGAAAAGGTAAGCATTCCCTTCCGCATTCATATTAATGTTTTATTGTGTGTGCTTCTATGAGATTTTTTGTATAACACAATATTAAATTACAGTATAGTGACCATGAACTTCGCTCATTCCAAATTTCACTTGTGTAGTTAACGTATTGTTATAATAAAGCATTAGTACTTCTTCACAAATCAATAAGGATGTAAATCATTTAATGTGACTGGCCTGTTTATCATAAATACATCTGCGTATTCTCGTAGACACTCCGTGAATGGTAGGCCCTCCATGCTTCAAAAAGCAGGCAAAAGTACTACACCTGATCCCTCTTCGGTCATCTTCTTGCATCGTATTGGAGTACAAACTCGTGCACTATAATATTTCCCGCGCAGTTGCCTAGTCTTCGTTGCGATCGGCCGCAGTGACCGAGCCGAGGTTGACCGATTTATGTAATAATTATAAACAAGACAATCATAATTAAAGTACTAAAGACAAACAGTTGCATTAGTTATATAATAAGAACTGTTTTATATTGTTATTACGAGTGTAATATTAAACCCTAAACTAGTTTGTTTCAATAGATTATATTCTCATGGTTTTAATAGTGGCCGTGGAGTTTACTCACCGCAAACAATAATAGCAATAAGATATTTACGTAGTAAATTGAATGCAGCGGTGTGGTTAAATATGTCATCTATATACTAAGGTGAACGAGGGGAGGTCTAAAAGTTCGTTTCTCTACAATCTCGTTATCCCAAAACAAAAACAGCTCACTGATTGTGAAGTCTTAATTTTTTTTCGTGTGGACATTTTTTCTTGCTCATGATAATTAACTCGAGTATCATCCCTGCGCTTAGTACCTACAGAGACCAAAAAAGTCGCGTAAATAATCTTCGAGTGACTGTTTCTAAATGGCTGACCTTGACATGATATGAGTCGCTAATACTTCAAGCATTCCATAACAAGCATCTGTGGGAAAATGTTAAAGTTTTTGATAACTTCTCTTAAATAGACTAATATCCTTGTCAATTATAACTTTGCCAGGGACGAAGTTTGTTAACAGGTGAAATTTTGTGACGTTTGTAACCTCATAAAGCAGAATGTTGATATTTTCATCCCGATTGACTTGACGATAACTAGATAAGACAAAATCTTTGTATTATTTGTATTGCACTGCCCTCCATGGCTAGGTGACTATTGTTATCTATCTTTTTTTAAGTGTTGGTTTGGTCCCCCATTTACGTGTTACCTCTGAATTTCCTACGTATGAATGTTACAGATCGAAGAACTCGAACGCACGAAACGCGTGCTACAATCTGAACTGGACGAGTTGGCGAACACCCAAGGTACAGCAGACAAGAATGTGCACGAGCTGGAGAAGGCCAAGCGCGCGCTGGAGTCGCAACTCGCCGAGCTGAAGGCGCAGAACGAGGAGATTGAGGACGACCTACAGCTCACCGAGGACGCCAAGCTGCGCCTCGAGGTCAACATGCAGGCCATGCGCGCTCAGTTCGAGCGGGACCTGCAGGTGTGTATATTACTTTTGATATAATTATATTATTATAAATAATAATATTATTTGTCATCAACGCTTTTATGTTAGGTTGTTTGTGTAATTACGGTTATGTGTGTGTATGTCGCTCTACTGTCCGAGTAAATGAAAATATCAGCTTTTTTTACAATTAGGCTATGTAAATTGTTTTATTGTTATGCTGCTCTCTTGTTATAGGTGAGGAGACCCGTGCCCAGCATTGGGACATATAGCTTACTATTGTAATTTGCAAGTCGTTGATTCTACCAGTACCAAACGGACAGTTTGATTTGATAATGTACATATCCCTCAGCCCAGGATTTTCTCTGTTCTCTTGCCGTTAATCAAATTTCGTTGGCAGAGATCATTTTTTATAGATAAAGAATAAAGTAGGGCCAACAACACTACCCTGTGGTACCCCATATAATATCGGTAGTCATCATTTATCACTTCACTAATTTTTAACATTTTGAGACCCCGTGAAATAGGAGCGGCAAAAATGTGTCATAAGTGACACATTTTTCTTAACCTACAAATTTGTGCAAAAGTGTGACCCAAGATGAGAGAAAGTGTCGAAAGCTTTTGCGAGGTCCAAAAAGATGCTTATAACGTTATCCTTTTGATCTATATTAGAAGGGGTGTGAGTTGTAGTCGTTATTTATAATGCGATTAAAAGCTTCATGAGATATTTAAAAGTTCCACCAATTGGTATAGAAAATCGTTTTTATAGATTTTTTACGCACAATTTGCAAGTTAATATATCTTCCGTGATGTAAAATAATACAGTTTATAAATTAAAATGAATTCAAGTAAGTAAAAGTATTACACAGCGGAGTGGATCGGCGTGCATTCTTCCATTACTACCATATTCTGCTATCGATAATACGATTTTCATTGCATTATTGAGATAATGAAGAGACGAGGTTTTAATAGTAAAGAAAAATATAGATCACAATGTTCATGTCGACAGGCTAAAGAGGAGCAAGGAGAGGAGAAGCGTCGCGGCATCGTAAAGCAGTTGCGGGACCTGGAGGCTGAGCTCGAGGAGGAACGCAAGCAGCGAGCCGCCGTGCTCGCCATCCGGAAGAAGCTGGAGGCCGACCTCAAGGATGCGGAGCAGGGACTGCATTTAGCCAACAAGGTCGGTACAAAATGTAGTCTATCAGTGAGAAAATTACATTTTGATTTTGTTTATGGGCGGTTAAGTAATTGGACAATACCCGATCGTTCGCAGGTGAAAGAGGATGCGGCGAAGCAGGTGAAGAAGCTGCAGCAACAACTGAAGGAGGCGGCGCGCGAGGCCGAGGAGGCCCGCGCCGGCCGAGAGGAGGCCGCGGCCGGCGCGCGCGACGCCGAGCGGCGCGTCAAGGCGCTCGAGGCCGAGGCGCTGCAGCACGCCGAGGAGCTCGCCGCCGCCGACCGCGCGCGCCGCCAGGCCGAGGCCGAGCGCGACGACCTGCTCGACGAGCTCAACAACAGCTCCGCCAAGGTGCGTACTGCTACCTAGGACGGCGTGCGGTACAACTACTTGCTCTTCAATCTTGTATTAACTATAATTATGTTGTTTTTACAGAGTACATTACTGATCGATGAGAAGAAGCGGCTGGAGGCGCGGATAGCAGCGCTAGAGGAAGACCTCGATGAAGAACAGTCTAACAATGAAATACTTAACGACAGACTTCGGAAGGCACAGGTAACTATACTCATACATTTATTATACAAAAAAATTACCACCATACTTAATTATAAAAAAAAAATTAATACTAAAATCATCTCACATAAAGTGGTGTTCAATAAAGAATAGTCGTATCTAAGTAAAGTATTTAATAATAAATTTATCTTTTTAGAACCAAATCGACCAACTCACAATGGAATTGGGTACAGAGAAGTCAGCTACACAGAAGCTTGAAAGCGGTAAACTGGTTCTCGAGCGACAGAACAAAGAGCTTAAGGCTAAGCTGGCCGAGTTGGAAACTTCTGCACGTACTAAGACAAAGGTAAGATAAAATACCAGACATAAATTTCAATGCTAACGATTTTTCTCAATATTTCATTGTAACATTTTTAACGAGTATGTAATACAGCACTTGCTAAAGAGTAAACCGAGCCACTCGCCCCAAGGCCTGTGCCTTGGGGCGACTGGCTCGGTTTACTGTACTGATACATGAATGCTTACTTTGTGAAGTATTACATGACTTTAATATGCAACAAATACTGGTCAGACATCAGTTTTATTAATATTTACTGTATTTAGACAAAGGAAACCTTGCGGCATTCCTTTTGTCGTATTTTTCCGTACTACAAAAGGAGTGCCGCAAGGCACCATTTTTAGTCGCAGGGCTCCAGTGGTTTTAGAAATTAGGTAAAAACAAGATTTTATTTGACGTGAACACTGAATTTTGATACGAGTTCGTTCAAGTTGTCCCTTGTGTTGTGCAACTCGGTCGTAATTAGTGAGAAGGGTACTATATATAATATCTGATACAGAGCGTGATCACGTCGTTGGAGCTGAAGGTTACTAACCTGGAGGAGCAGCTGGAGGCTGAGTCTCGCGAGCGTCTGGCGCAGCAGAAAGCGTCGCGCAAGCTGGACAAGAAGATGAAGGAGTTGGCGTTGCAGCTGGATGAGGAGCGAAGGCACGCCGACCAGTACAAGGAGCAGATTGAAAAGGTACCTTGTAACCACTTGCAATGACTACTTTCACACTATTTGTGATTTATTATGTCTTTAAGAATTTGTTCACAAGAAAAAATAAAGTAATCCGAGCCAAAATACTATAAAAAAATTTCTTTTGAAAGGATTACCAAACATACAATCGATTATTGTCTAGTTTTTGTGGTAATAATCCTATATATGTAATATTATAGCGCAGTTACTCAGTGAGTTTGTTGTGATGTTACAGATGAACGTGCGCGTGAAAGCGCTGAAGCGTCAACTGGACGAGATGGAGGAGGAGGTACAACGTGAGAAGGTCGGCAAGCGCAAGGCGCAGCGGGAACTGGAGGACCTGCTCGAGACGCACGAGACCATCACGCGCGAGTGTAACAACTTGCGGAACAAGCTCAGGTACTTACTATACACCTAACACTACTGCGACATACGACAGGTCAACAGTCCATTAAATTTGATTCGTCTTGAATACATTTAGAAAAGATTTCAAACACACATTATTGACGATTATTTCTACAAACGTTTTGTGCTACGAAAAGAAGTAAAAAATATATCGAAAGTATCTTTGAATATTGACTAGAAAATATGTGCTAATCATGGGGAAACACTTGTTGCGCGTTATGTTACATTTAAAGATATAGTGTAGGATTCTGTTCTGCAAAAGAATATTGATAAATCCATGAAGCAAATGTTTCAAGAAAGTCTTAAAGAAGTAGCCAATTGTATCGACAACTGATCGTATTATTAAAGATTTTTCAGAAATAATGTCCAAAGTTCCGAGACGACATTCCATGGAAACAAACATTATTAATGATATTCTTAGTGCTTATATTTATACTAAAGTACCTTGTGCCTTATAATATGTCCCTAGAAGTTTTCTGACCGTCTGATTAAGACCCAAAGAGATGACGTGGTTTTATATTTTTAGCCACAAACTACAAAGTGACATATCCAGTAGGCCGTCGTTTACTGACGCAACAGATAGTGAATAAGGCGCTGGGAGCGGCGTACACCGAGGTACAGGGTGACATAACACTCGGAATGCACATAAATATCTGTGGAAATGGGAATGGAATTCAGGCTTTTGATATTAGGCTGGTAACATTTTCGTTATGGGATCATACAATTTATATCATGCAACGGTGAAGGAAAACGTCGTGTGGTAATATGCACGCCTGAGAGCTCTTCAGGTGTGTGAAGTTTGTTAGCCCACACGTGGTCAGCGTGTTGTGCTATGGCCTAAACGCTCACGATATGAGATCAGATCTCTATCTTTTCGCACCAGTCAGGTTTTTAATCTACCTGCCAAGCATGAGCAATCGATATCATCACCTTTATAATGTGGGTTTTCTCGATCATCAGAATACTAGAAGGATTGTCATCACACTTGTTTGGATTCTTCGACGTACATTTCAATGAACTTTTCGGACTTGCCATTAAATTTACGAACTTACAGTATCATAAAATATTGTAAAGCAATTTCTGGTTTATTTTTCTGTCATCGTCTGAACTCGATTCATTAAATAATAATAGTACTAAAAAAGTTGTGGTTTCGCTTCTATGACTTCTTAAATTAGGCAAATGTGTTACCAGTCATAAAATCAACAAATTGATCGAATATGTGCTTGCTTCGCTGCTCTCTCATGGAATGAACGAATGGGTTTTGAATCATTCACTGATAAATATCATTTTCATCACGTGCTGTTTCACAAAATAACACTAGCAATGTGTTAACGGTGCTAACGGTTGAATAAGGATCTCGACCGATTTACAATGTTGTCGCTTATAGAATAACTGTTTTTAATGTGTCGTCCTTTTTTATATGTAAGAGTTTTATATTAGCGGATACACAAGTATATGTGTACGTGTACGTGTACGAGTACGTGTGATGGTTACAGACGGCAGGGCGGCGGCATGGCGCTGTCGGGCGCGTCGTCGTCGTCGCGGCTGAAGCGCGCGTCGCTGGCGCCGGGCGGCGCGGGGTCGGGCGACGAGTCGTTCGATGACGTCAACGACACGACCAACTCCGTCGAGTAGTGACGTCACGTCACCCACCGACACGCGACTCCACCTCCTCCTGCATCCTTGTCCTGTAACAGCAATACGAAGTATTTTCATAGTTATGTTATTGTACTGTTATCTCTGCGACCGTATGCGTTTCTCACACTGTTATGTCGATAAGTTTTAATTTTAATTACTTTTGACTTAGGCTAAGGTTTTGAAAATTTGTTGTTATCCCCTTTTCGCTTTTTTTGAAGTACTTAATTAAGGAACGCTCCGTTCGTATCGCTGTTACACGGCTCCGTTGAGTACAATCGTTATTTTGTACGAGATAAATTTCCGTGTGAGGTATCGACTATAATACCGCACCGTTTCGCCGCACCGCGCTATCGCGATCCGGTGAAGGGTGTGACGTATACAAAATCATGATTGTATTATATTAAGTGGGCTATAAGTCAATGTAAATCGAGTTAAATGTATGGGAATAGCGACAGCTGAGAACGCATAGGCTTTTGTATCTAATAATATACATTTTCTTTCATTGTATAATATTATATATATGTATGTGAAATTTTATTGTCATTATGAAATATTTTGAGTACATTTTTAAGTTTTAGATGTATGAAAATGTACACAAGTGCATGTTAAAATAGATATATTATGTTATAAAGTTGGTACAAGTAGTGGTGTAGCCACGAACCGCGGCTGTGTACGCCTTCATACGTCTAGAACGACATTAACGCGGGTGCTCAATTTACACTAAAATAAATTGCATTTAAACAGTCGAATCTCTGAAACAACAATAGCAATGGGCGATAAATCCCTCCCAGTATTAATCTATACATTCCTAACAATCGAGATTTTCACTTTGCCCAGACAAAGTCGAACGGGTAGATTGTTAAATTAACTCATTGGGTGATATTGTAATGAAATTTTTTAAAAGTATTATTAAAAATGTGGCAAAATATTACTTACTGTTTGAATATTGCATTTAGGACGCGACTGACCAACGAAGACTGTTGCTGCGATAATAATCCCACACTCCTCCCATTTCTATCATTTTGCCGTTGCTGATTATTTCTATAAAGCATTTGACGAGCCGGGCGCGCTCGGCTTATTGAGCAACAAGTCTTTATGAAGTTATTTTTACAATAATATTTCCTTCTGCTCAATAGTGGAGCCCGCCCGGTTCCGAACACTTTTATCTATACATGTAAATAATATTCAGTGAGACCACTGAACGCTTAGTTGCCATACAAATTTTAATGATAGTTGATAAGTGAGAACATGTGAGCTTCGATGTGATGGGCATGTAGCGCCGCACGCGTCTCCTAAACAAACCGTGAGTGAATAGCGTCCCCACTTGAGTTTAGTTAGACGAGCACAAAAGGGCTTGGAGAGTTTTTGTTAACTAGATACGCTGACCGATACAATACGACATTGGAGGCGAGCGCGCTAGCCGAGCTAGTGTCGGTGTCATCATAGACCATGTGTAAATTGTTTACATAAATAGTAGCGGTATCTCGTGTGCGGGGGCGAGGCACGACCAACGGCTTGCTCTTATTTACCTAGGTAAGACTCGTAGTAATAAATTGTGGCCTTAAGTTTTCTTTATCGACTTATACGTAAAATGGATCGGAATTAGTCTCTTGTAACAGAGGCCTAACTTATCTTGCGAACATTTTTATCATTATTTACCAGTCTTCATGACCACTTTTTTATTATAGTTTTTTCCGAATAATAATATGCAATTTAAATGTAAGTAAACATTGAAGCATAAACTTATTTTACATAAATATTATATTTAATTATTAACAATATTGATGATTGTAAAATTGGCCATAGGTTGTAACAAGTTATCAGTTGGTATGCCAATTAAACAATTTTTCATGATTTTTAATTTATTTGTTTTATTTCTGAGAGCCCTTTATTTACACGACCAATGGACAACATGTATATTTGCCATATAGTACCACATCTTTGATCTCCTAATTCCACATTAGGAGATCAAAGATGTGGCAAATATACCAGTAAGTATTTAGTGTAAAGGTGAGTCGAGATTTAACCCTTGCTATATAACACGTCCACATTATTCAACATTGCTATTCCTACTTATAACAAGATTGTACACAGATTAAGATTCGTAGGGCACCATACTAGCGAGTAAGCACGACTGGGGAAAGACCTCCACCTTACAGAAGACCACAGCCAAATAACTACACACAGCGGTGTAGTTGTGTTCATGTGTGTGAGTACAGGCTCCAGCACTCATTTAGGGATGCGTTTTGAAAGAAACTTATCCCTGGTTTACTTCCATCTTAAAGCCCTGGTGTAAAGAATGGGTTGGCAACACGCAAGTGATACCGCTGGTATTGCAAGCGGCCATAGGCTACGGTTACTGCTTCACATCAGGCGGGCCGTATGCTTGTTTGCCACCCAAGTAGTATAAAAAAAATCGAACTGGTTTGACCACAGAATAAAAGCGTGTCAATATTTAAATTTCCCTTCGGCGCGGAATTTACAAAACGCAAAATTAACATTACACAAAATATTAACTATTATGATGTTGCCTGAAAATGATAGTAACTATCTATATGAAATACGATTTGTAAGCGTCGTCTATTATTCTGTGCCGTCGCACTAACAACTGCTCACAAAAAGGAGTGTGCTAGGCTTTTGATAATAATGAATAATGAAGCTTGTGCCAAGATAATTAAACCGACTTCAAATCCAACAAGACGGCACGAGAAAGCGAAATATAAATAACTTGCAGATGCAAAAGCCAAATGTGTACACGAAAATAAAAAAAAAGTAGGTAAATACCCTAAACCTTTTTCTATTTTACTGTAAATGAAACTTGAGGATTTTTTTATAAGTGTACAAATTAAGTAGGTAGGTGGCATACCCAGTTCAATAGGTAGGTACGCAAGTTTCTATTGAACTAGGTAGGTATGCAAGTTGGAAAGCCTAATACGTATATAATTTTTTTTTTTTTTATACTACTTGGTTGGCAAACAAGCATACGGCCCACCTGATGTTAAGCAGTATCCGTAGCCTAACGCTTGCATTACCAGAGGTATCACTTGTCTATATAATGTTCTTATTACTTTTGTATCTTCATTATTTTTTGGATGTTTATGAAACTTACATTTTTTATAGCTCAATAGATGGAACGAACAATTTGTGACTCTCACTTGACCGATTTGGCCTATGTTTGAACTTAAAAATATTTTTGTCTGAAGAATTCGTCTACCAAATTTACAGGAGGTTCCGATCAGCAATACTTGAGTTATCGGCATACATTAATCATTCTATTTGAGCCGGATTGTTCAGTAGACAACTTTGCTCGCTTCGCTTGCTCGTTCAAATCAAATAGTCTATGACAAATCGCACATATAAAAAGCCATTACGGAAACAAACAAAACATTATGGTGACCTTGTCAATGTCATAATGACACTGACAGTTTGTCTCTTCGATCGTTAAAATTATTTTAGTGAGTTTCTGTGCAAATAACATATTAATTCAAGTGTTCTCTGAATTACTACCTATCAAAATTGCCTACAGAATCTTCAGTCTCTTTCCAGTTAGCCGCTGTAGTCAGCTACAAGTCAATAAACGTAACTACACATTAAAAATGGATTCGATAGACGAATACTTCGATACAGCTTTAGCGCTTGTTAAATCCTGTGGAAACCTTATAACTGAATACGTAAATGGCTGTAAAGTTTTTGAGAAGAAGTCCTGCGACATTGATCTTGTCACTGAAATAGATAAAAAAGTGGAGCAGACGCTGATTGAAGGATTATCAGAGAAATATCCTTCACACAAGTTTATTGGTGAGGAGACTGTCGCCGGGGGAGGTAAATGTGAACTGACTGATGCTCCAACGTGGATCATAGATCCAGTCGACGGCACGCTCAATTTCATCCACGGTTTCCCGCACTGTTGTATATCTGTCGGTCTAGCGATCAGGAAGGAATGCGTCGCTGGTATTATCTACAATCCTAACCTGCATCAACTATTTACTGCTAAAAAAGGTCAAGGTGCCTATCTCAATGAAAGAAAGATACATGTGTCTAAAATAACTGAGCTTCGTGCTGCTTTAGTGGCATTTGAATGTGGCACAAGTCGAGATGAAGATAAATGCAAAGTTGTTTTTGAGAATTTCCAGATGATAGTATCCAAAGGTCACGGGATGCGATCTCTGGGTTCAGCTGCACTAAATATGGCTATGGTGGCCATGGGTGGTGCTGATGCTAATTTTGAATTTGGAATTCATGCTTGGGATATAGCTGCTGGAGATATTTTGGTCCGAGAGGCTGGTGGAGTCTGCATGGACCCTTCTGGTGGACCATTAGACTTATTATCACGCAGAGTACTTTGTGCTAGTACTCCTGAGTTAGCAGAAGAGTTATCTAAGTCACTTGTACAATTTTATCCAGAGAGGGATTAAGAACTGCGAACTTTGATGTATAACAGCATGACGTATTAACCAATATTGATGTTTAATTTTCATGTTCTAATTATTGTTGATGTTGTACCTTGGTGTATGATATTTTATGTGCTAATTGTTCTACTTAACTGACTATTGGCAAAGTCATTGTTCAGTGTTGTTTTAAAATTGGCTCATCATATAAGGTGGCATACTTACATTATTGTGTACTTATAAAGTTTTATTGTTTTTTTAATTTATTATTTATTTAGTAAAAATATACTTAGTAACCTTTGTATACAAAGTTATTGTGATCATAAATTATTTATAGTTTTATAATTATTAAAATGTACTTAAAACAAAGAAACTCTTGTTATTTAATGCATTTTCTATTGGGTATAGGTTTCTGAGTAAAATCACAATGAAGTTTGTATTATGAATGAAACAATGTGAAACTGAAATCTGACCAGGGATTGTAAACCTTCTGGTCTGATAAACAGAGTTCTTTTTAAAGTCAACATGGGCATAATGGGCTTTCCTTATTAAAGAAATAAGACCTGATGTGCTAAACTTAAATTTTAATAACATGTAAATGTTTCCGCTCAACATGTAGAGGACTTGTAAGAAATTTAAATATTACGTCATATATATAACCAAATAATGCGTAATTAGTAGATAAGAGTACCTACTAAGAGATTGCTGGCATTTGCCTACTTCCTCAAAAACATGACATAGTTAATAAGTAGGTATACCTCCATTCCATTTAATCATGATAATTCATTGTAAATTAAACACAGAGTTATTTAAACAGTTTATTCACAAATATGTACTTACTCCATATTATATGCTTTACATTATCAGTATTTGTAACAAAACTTTTTACTGAATAGATATACAAATTTGTCATCATACACAACTTGTGTGTTACAATCACAACAGAATGCTAAAGTTTAATAATTAACTAAGAATGCAAATGTCCGTCAAAAAATGGATCTATGGTCTGCCAATAAATTATTATTATTATTATATTATTATTAAAAATCAATATGTAAATTAATAATTATTATTATTAAAATATGAAACTTATAGATAGGTACCTACAATTAATCTCTGTGCCTGTATTGTACATCAGTAACTTAGTCATTAGCTAAAAAATATCTTAAGTTAAATAATCTTTTCAATTCTGTACATATTTCTAAATAGATCACCTGTTACACATTAGATATCATATCAAAAAGATTCATGAAATGTTGTACTTAATCTAGTTTGTAATCAATAATTTTGTTGCTATGTAATCAATAGTTTGATATACTTTATTATTTGTTTATAGTTATTATGTTAAAATAATTTACTGAGCATTTTTAGTAGAAAATCATTATTGAAATGTGTTATTTTTTTTGCATTTGTGCTGGATAAAGTTTATTACAGGAAAGGTTTCGACACAAGAGTTAGGTTGGTGTCCATTGATTTTGATACATTATTTTTAAAGAACTTGGTAGGATTATTTTACGCCTGACACAGTCAATGTATGCTTAGCGCCCTTGTGAAAATAAGATAATTTTGTCTTCTTTAGGAACTGCTGTATCCTGGTAAACTATATTAAAATTTTCTACCAAGACACTGAAGCAGTGGATGACGAAAAAAAAAATCCGCTAAAAGAAGAAACAATAAATGCCCAAAGTTAATAGCGCCATCTAAGAACAGTTTCATTAGTTAATGTCTTATTTTTAAAAATTTAACGAAATTAAATTCAAAGAGGTTGTTGTTTTTGATATAAAATAAAAATTATGAAGTACATAAAATTGCGGTGGTACTACTTTTCATTTTGCATTTTCAAAATATCCACCAGTATCTAGAAAACAACTTCTTTATTTACCTATTGAGATTTTATGTATATATTATACTTAAATGTTATACTATTAAGTTATTATTTATATTAAATATTTTAATAAACAGTCTTAAGTCATCATTATAGAACATAGTACCTATCGTCGCTATAATACCTATAGTTATTGTATTACTTGGTCGTTGTCTTAGACGAGATCTGTTTTAAAATGTTGGTCATCCAATCAATGTCCAAAGTCGTTTTTGTCAACAGTCATTTATTATTCACATCCCTGTATATTAAAATAAAGTCTTTAGTCATAAGTAGAATTTGTCATTATATTTGGTCGTCAGCGTGATTTGTTATAAAATTCGTCAGTCAGTCATTGTTCAAAGTCAGTTTTCTCAAGAGTCATTTATTATTCATGTCTCTATAATATATTGAAATAAATTATTTAGTCATAAATGAAGGTACTTATTTATTGTAGTATTGTCATTGTACGTACTCGTTTGTCATAAATGATATCTGTTATATAATTGGTCAGTCTTTCATTGTCAAAAGTCGGTTTTGTCAAAAGTCATTTATTATTACATCCCTGTATATTAAAATAAAGTATTTAGTCATAAATGTATTGTAGTATTGTCGTTGTACCTATTTGGTCGTCATGAACGAGATCATATAAAATTGGTCAGCCAGTCATTGTCCAAAGTCATTTTTTATTTACATACCTATTTATCGAAAACACAGTTTTTAGTCATAAATGTACCTAATTGTAGTATGGTCATTGTAATTGTTCGTCATAAACGAGATCTGCTATAAAATTGATCAGTCTGTCATTGTCCAAAATCGGTTTTGTCAACAGTCCATTAATTATTCATTTATCAGTCTTTAGTCATTGAGTTATATACCTAGTCACTTATTCATAGAAGATATTGTCATTGTATTTGGACATGGTCAAAACGAGATCTGTTCAAAAATTGGTTAGTCAGTCATTGTCCAAAGTCGGTGTTGTCAACAGTCATTAAAGTCTATTTTAACCAAATAGCTTGGATATTCTTTATATGTTTCTATAAACCAGCTAGATCAGAACAAGGTACTGCGTGGTTTAAATAAAATCTAAAAAAATATTTTTCATTAGTCATTGCTCAGTTTTCTCATAATATATTTTCGTCAACGTCAATTTTTAAGTCAGGTGGCGCTGTTAGTCATCTGTCCCGTAAAGTAGATTAGTCTTTAATTTCAGTCCATACAATAAAATGTACCTAACTACATCCCAAGGCAAATGATACAGTTATTATTATTTCAGTCTGTTATCTTTGATTTTTATAATCTTCTGAGTTAAATTCTCCCGTCACATAGCTCCGTCTCGTCACGTCTGTTATCGTCTCAGAGTAACTATGTAGGTCATGTCAAATATTGTCGTAGTAAATAGTTAATGTCTTGCCTACCTAATTCTTGCGACAAGTCTATACACAATGTGGGAATAAACATATTAGGTATTTACAACGGCATTTGCTTACTGATTGTAGATTCTAGTTCATGTAGTTAAAAAGTAGTCAGTCTTTTCCAGAGACATTAATAGGTAGTAGTCGGTTGAATATTCGTCAGAAGTTAGTCAAAATATTGTCAATAGTACTAACTGTATTGATGTATACAATTGTAGGTTAACCAAATAAATAAATAAAATAAATAAATAGTAAGAAAAAATCAGTAAAGTCACAGTTAAGTCATCAGTCTGTATAAGTCAGAAAGTATCAGTCTACCAGTATTTTAATAGTCCCTGCCACAGTCAGTATTATAATTATAATCGTTGTAAATAAATTCCTAATATTATTAAGTCAATATAGGTCATGGTCATCGTCATGAGAGTCAGTCTTGTAAAATAATTAAATCGTCAAGTAGTCTTTGTCAAAAGTGAGTTATCGTCGATTTTCTAGTCTATATCGTCGTACCCTTATCTAAAATATATTTTATTGCAAAAGTTATTACATATCATGATATTAGCACTGACAATTTTATATCCCAGAGGCAAAATACTATTAGGTATACCTCATTAGGATGAATAATTGAAGTTAGATGTGGCGACCGCTCGCCGCGCATCGCTTCTTGTCAAGTTTTTTGCGTCTTGGTGCTGTCGCAAGTTAAATTATTTGTCTTACTTATACGTTCTACCTACCTACCTAATTTGCCTACAACCAAGATTCTACTAAATTGGTCTATTTATTTGGAGAAGTTCTAGTCTTACATCAATGCCTATCTAATGCTGGTCTTTTTCTTCTGAAGTTGTTAATATTGATGGGTCTAGGAATCTCTTTCAAAGCGTAAGGGTCAGTCTTCATAACCGGCATCTTGTGTTGTTCTGGCAGTTCCATGTTTTCTTCGTAAACTGCCCACTGGGATGGACTGAAATACAAAACACGTCAAGTGTTAGTTAACATGGGAGAAAAGTGTATGACTTGTAAATACATTTTTGTAAAGTAAATACGTAAGACTTACCTAATTTCACTAGGTATTACATCAAAAGCCACCGATGGAGTCTTCGCTGAACTAGAAGGCTTCGCCTTCACTTTATTTCTGTGTCGGTCCTGACTCTTAGGCTTCGTTTCCACATCATCTAACGATGCCATCTTGTCCAACGAAGACCTTTCTTCTATGCTCCCATCGGGGTTACCAGGGTTATTGTAATTTTCTTTCAAAATGTCCTTTTTGTTTTCTTTGATGTCAGGTTTAGGAGTACTTTTGTTAGTGGCCGAGTATTTGTGTAGAACATTTCGTACGTAGTAATATTTGTTAGTCTGTACAGGCATTTCGTCATTACGTCTCGTCGGTCTCTGTAAATAAGGTTTAGTCGCAGTCTCATATAAGTAAAAAGTCGATAATTTCATATTTTTGTCAGTCGTGTCAAAAGTCGAGAAATCTTTGCTCACAGTGTCAGCTTTTTGTTCGTCATTTTCCTTTTTATTAATCACTTTTTCAGTCATTTCTTTAGGTTTGTCAGTGGTGGGCGAACTGCCTTTATATGTGCCTACATAGCCAAAAGTCACAAGTTTATATAAGTCAGTCGTACTTTCATTCTTAATGTCAGGTTTGTCAGTAGCTTTATTTTTTTGAGTAACATTTTCGTTATTAGATCTAGCTGAGGAGTGATAGTTATATCTAGTCGTGTAAGTCGGTCTGTTATACCTATAGTTTTGATTCTCATGTCTGTTATTGTAGTAGTAAGGGTTATTAGGTCGTCTGTAAGTATCGTCATAAGTCTGATAAGTCACTTTTACTACGTCTCTGTCTCGTATTGGACTCGGAGTCGGTCTTCTAGTCGTCTTTCGCCAAGATTCAGTGGGTCTTGGCACGTAGTTTATTAAGTAAGTATATTTGTCAATGTTTTCTGTCACAGTTATCACAGGTCTTTGGTTGTAAGGTCTTTTATGAGCTATATTGTTTATAACAACAGATTGAACTTGTTGTGTATCTTCATCGTCGTAGTCATAATCACCATATTTAGTTGGCCTTTGTCTAGAGTCGATAATTTCGTCAACTAGTCTGCTTTTGTTTTTAAAGTCAAGTTTGTCGTCTATTTGAACGTTACGTCTTGTAACGTTAGGTTGGTCAGTCACATTCGTTTTAGTCATAGTCATGTTGCCAGGTTTATTAGTCGTAAAGTCATTTAGGTTTAAGTTAAGTTCGTCATTGTCATCTTTAGCTAGTTTTGTCCCGTTAAGTTTGTTAGTCGTATGTCCTTTAGTTAAGTTTTTAGTCGTGTCTTTAGCAATAGTCATATTATGTTCAGGTTTATTTTGAGTAAGTTTCACAGGGCCTTTATGTAAAGTGTTTTTAGTTGTTGTACTGGGTCTTTGAGAAGTAGTTTTTCTTTTAGGTTTTTGAGTAGTAGTAGTAGAGGTAGTGAGTTCATCAGATTTTCTGATATCATTGTCAGAGTCAGAATCTATTTCGATCCAAGGCGATAAGTCAAAGTTGTTGAGCAGTCCGTTTTGACAGGAGATCCTGTCATTGTCTGGGTTGTCAGGGGAAAGGAAGACAAAAGGTTGAACCGTTTCGATGCTATCGAGGGTACGGCAGAGGATTTGAGCGAAGGAAATCCTACGAATCTGTTGCAGTTGTGCCGGAGTTAGTGATGAGTCGAAGCCACCGTTTTCGTACCTGAGAACAAATCATTCATCTTATCCTCATTCGTCTAATAAATAATAAGCAACAATTAAGTAGCAGGATAACAGCCACAAATGCCATTAAACTGCAGCAGTGGTGCATTAGTTTTCATTTTGACTCATGAGTATTTAATAAAGTAATGGATAAATTATTTGTGGTCGTAATTTTAGTATCCTGGCTAAGTACGTCCATAATTCAAATTATTTATTTTGCAAGATATAGGTACAGAGGGTACTACTAAGTTAACTACATACAAAGTTAAAAAAGCTAGATGGTATAAAAAAGGTATACCTAACAGTATTTCTTACCAAAACCGGTCGCCTTTCCTAAAGTTAGCAAACTGCTGTGCGATGATGCAGGCAAATGTTGGTCCCACTAGTCCACCCACTACTGGTCTTTCTGCCATACCCGCTGTGAACAGGTCTATATCGCCCACGTCCCTAGAATAAATTTAAATATAAGTCTATATATAGTATCTGTTTAATAAGTTTACGCATTTATCCGGTCCAGTTAGTGATTAACATAAAATCAAATTATACCCACTTATATAAGGACATTAACTTTCTTGCAGCCCGAGCCGGCATCACTCTAAACAGGTCCTCAAACTCCTCAATAGTTGACAGTCCACAGGGTTCCCTCCACGATGTATATGGAGGAACACCATGATCTCTTCCTCTTTGAATGTTGATTGCTGCTAGATCCATCCCGAATTCGAATTGAGGTGTTTGGAATAAATGGTTGGTGAGTTCTTCCGTGATGAATTCGTCTCGCTTCTGGATAGGCTGGTTTAGCATGCCGAGGAGTAGCCGGTCTACTGCACCGATGCTCCAGATGTTGGAGGGGTTTGTTAGCTCATTGTGGAGGGTCACGTCTGAAAAAAGTGTGATTGTTTTAGAAGATACCGCGGAAGCGTATCGCGTTTGACTAGGCATATACTTTATTCATCTGGACAAACAGATTCTGGCAAGTGAGTTGTGATGAGTTGAACTTTCATGATGATTATTATTATGCCTTATCAAGGCCGACATTAGACATGGCAAAATAATTAAAATTCTACAATCGATTTGATTGGGTAAACCCATTTGATTGCTAAATCACAATACATTAAGAATATTGTCACACGTTATTGTTATGTGTTACTAATTCACATAATAATGTATATAATACAAAGAAACCGGAACGATTGGCGTGGAAACAACACATTTTTGTTAAGTAGGTACTATTACCAAGGAACATAATGCTATTACTAACGTTTTTTGTTTATGTCTAGTGATTTGTCGGATACGAACAAGGTGACTTTCAAATTGTAACTAGAATTCTTTTCACGAGAAGTGTTTTCAATACTCATTTCCAAAATCAAAACTACGAATTAATTGATCTACAGATGGTTGTTCCGAGTCTAGATGTATGTTCACTAATTCAGTGCTTGTAAAAAAAACTTTACCACCTGTCTATGATATTTTGAAGAGATTCCCAGTTCTCTAGTCAATCAAAAATAATGAAAAGTGTACCTACTGTCAATACAATAAGAATGGTATTACGTTTCTGTCTTTTAACGTAGGTATAGTGTTAAACAACTACTTACTATTGCTCATAGGACGATGGAACCTATCGAACCGCACCATGGAGGACTGCACGAGGCTGTGGCCGAACCGGAACGCTGCTGAGCCAAACGAGCTGGCGGGGCTAGGGTTGATTTTTGGACTGTAACCCTTGTAGTAACCCTTCTTCTGTAGTTCTAGATCGAAGCGGTGGACTACTTCGTTACCTGTGGGTATCATTATCAATATCATTAGCAGTTATAACTTATGAAACGCAAGGTATACTCAAAGAAAACAATTGCCATCGGGTTCCAGAAGTCTTAATTGTAATTATTTGGTTAGTTAATACAACTGTATCAAAAGGTTTTGGACTTATTTAACCTTGAAAATGAATTGGCCAAAAATCTTACCCAGTACGATAGGCAGAAACTCCCTATAAGTGATGTGTTGCATCATGGCACCTACAATTTTCCTTGTCTCCTGGTAGATCTTCTCGTCACTCCAGTGAGGATTTAGGTGCGCTAGTTCTTGTGCCATTCTGAAAATGCGTAAGATAAAACACGTTTTTTTGGAAAGTTTGATCTAGTAACAATTAGAATAAAGGTTCCGCAGCGAAGATGCGTTTTTATAATATTCGGTTTCAAGCACGTTTATTTATTTTTTAATGAGGACTCTTTACAAATTGTTCATTAAATTTCGGAGCTAAAGTTTATGTGACTAAACAACTCTTACCTATTATGCTGCCTCATCCACACTATATGCGCAGCCACCAGTCCTGGATGCTCATTGACTCTGGCATCCCCAGACTTGAAACACTCAGTGGACACAGCACCTCCACGACAGAGCTCGTCGCGACGTTCAGGTGGAAGGACTGGACGCCGTTGTTGGACACGACCGTATTGCAGCATTCCTGAGAGGTGAAAATGGTAAAGAAGAAGCTGCTAAACCGGGCAGAACCTTGATTTCAAAGGATCCGGAAAAAATGTTGGATGCTTGAAATAGGCTATTACTTTTCAGTGTTTGTTCTGATGATTTGTTGGTAAAGCACCCATTGAGGCTAAGGTACTTATTTGAATCAGCTGTTTTAAATGAAAGGGTTTGTTTTGTGTATCGCAACAGAGTTACAAAGATAGCATGGGATCAGGCTTTCAATATAATGTTTTAGGTATTTCACGATATATGTATGCATTGCTGTAGTTAGATGTCTATCAAATAGTATACTAATATTATTAAATTCAGGACATTTTGTCGCGCTCACCATTTCGAAACAATCTCAGCTTATCAGATTTCGCAGCTGAACTTCCATACAATGGAGATCCGTCAATATAAGCGGACACTTGGTTAAGTTGTTCCCTCCAACCCAGGGCGCAGTCATCGCGAGGGGCCGGAGAGGAACGTATGAAGTCCAGGCAGCGTACACCTTTAGGACCGTAGAAGGGGTCGTTAGCTGGCACTGAGATCGGAAAACATTCTGGATGCTGTTGAAGAGAGTTTAGTGTGTTAATTATTGTTGTAAGATATGTGTATTTATGTTTCTGCTTCTTAAATTTGAAAAGAGAGTCTATCTATCACTTTTGGAGTAATACTAAATTGCTGATTCTAAACATAACGTATCATGAAATGATTAAAAACCAAATTAGATTTTAGTTATTCTCAAACTACTTACTAAAAATTCTTTAGGTACGAAATCCCTCCCACCATCCTTACAGCACCTAGGCACAGATCCATTAAACCCTCTTGATTGAGACGATGACGTCACATCATGATCCACGAACTGCCCCCACTGCATCAGCAGATGAGTAACTCCAATATTTTCAGCATTCTTGTTTTCATGTACGGCGGAACTGATCTCTCTGGCTGAGGGGAGTTTGGACCCGAAGATGGACCGCCTAGGGGCTTGTAGACCATCAGAGTAGGATGGTGGCATGAAGCGTTGCACAGGTGTCATGGTAGACCCCCATCTTGGACGGTTGATGTTATTGCAAGTACCATCATGAGTGCGATATCTAGAAATAAGCTCGTGTTAATTTGCAATAAATCTAGTTCACATTGAAACAACAGTGGTCTTCATAAATACGAAACTGTATAATCTACCTTTTAGAAGCAGGAGGACATTTAGGTGCTCCACGCAGCGGACACTGCTGCATCAGAGGTGACTGCCGCATCGCGCTAGCTGTAGGGAACTGTGTCTCCTCCGTGCGACCTTCCAGACCCTCGCCATTTCCACCACTGCAACGAAAGAGAAGATTATTAGCTTTAAGCTTGTTAAAAAGTAAGCGAACATAGGCCTAGAGAATGGAGTGGGATTAAATAAGATCCTGCAGCCTCGCGCCATCTAAATAAAATATGACTACTTCAAAACGCACCCGAAATATCTTTTTTTTTTACTTTTGGTATTACATAGAGCGAAAGCAAATGTAGATATAAGATTTGACATAAGTTTATGATATTATATCTTACATTTATGTGAAATCCTTATCATTTGCTTTCTATTCTATTTAATTCGACTACTGTTTATACCACGTCTTGTCTAGAGGAGCTGGACTATTATGTCAAAGTTATGCCTCAGCCAAGCTTTAGCATATTTAATCTGTGTTTATTTATGTATCAATTAATGAATTACAAAATTAGTTCGAAAGTGAAACTCGTATTAACATAAAATTTTAAATGATTGTAATACAATATGAAGGAAAAATTATACAAATGTAAATCTTTATTAGATTGCAAATTGCAAAATGGAACCGGATTTCAGAACGGATTTACATTCACCACTATTTAGTTTAATTTAAAACGATAATACGTAACTATGGTACATTATTTTATACGAATACGGTGACAAGTAAGCAAGTAAGACCGCCTACGCCTGATGGTAACAGTTATCGTAGTCTATGGACGCTTGTACTTAATACCGGGGGCAAATGTCTTGCGCTGTCGACTCGACATCTTGCGTTTTGTGTTATGGTCCATGGGTAAGCCTGGTTTAGGGAAACATTTTTTAAACTCCTTAGCTATATATTTACTTATTTTTTTAAATAGACAACTACCACACTAATAAACAAGCCCTAACTTCGCGGGGAATTTTACGAATATTTAATTCACGGACACAAACTACACCCAGACTCGTAACAAACATTTATGGGTCACGCAAAATTCTGTTCCGTGTGGGAATCGAACCCACGACCTTCAGCATAGCAGTCAGGGTCACTTACCACTTGACCAACAGGCTAGTCTAATAATATAGATCTTATTAAGCATATTCAAGTTAGCAGTAACATAGGATTTTAATAATATCCAGAAGTATTTTATAGGTAAGTACTTATTAAAATATTTTATGAGAGTCTAGGCTATAATATCTAACATAATAGTGGACATAAAGTATAAGGAAAAGTGAAAACGTTATGTAAATGTCTTTCGAAAATAAATATAAGATTGATTCATTGATGTTGGGTGAAAGTTGACTCGTAAAACATTTCTCGTTGTATTGTTGGTTTTTAATAACACTGTTTTGTACATAAATCGTTTTTTCCTGCTGTTTTACCCGCGATAGCCTTGTATTATTACAATTATGCTCCTCATAAGTCATAAAAATAGGGTGCAAAAAAAATTATGAGTATTTTCAAAGAATAGCGAGTTTAAACAAACAATCTTAGCTTTATAATATTAATATAGATAATGTCTTCAAATAATATTCAGTTGCACTGGATAAACTAACAGATATAAAATAACACTGCCTGATCTAGTCCTCTGAATAGAGTTAGGGCACCATGCAAGCAAGCAAGCCCGACTGTTGAAGGATCTCCACCTTACCAACAGAAGAACGTGCAAAAAAAAGTTTATTTTCGGAATGGGATTTTCAGGGATTAGCCAGTTGAAACAAACAAACTCATATTAGTATATATAATTTCGTCAAATACAAGTAAGGATGTAATACTTGGGAGAAAATAAACCAAATGGAAAGTTAAAACAACTTTTCGAAGAGTATGGCATCCGAAAGTGAAGAGGTTAGGTAAGAGCGGATGTCACATGGTCAACGAACATCCATATACCATGTTTTATGTATATAATGTTAATGCATTTAGTATTTATTCAAGACTGCCGCTTCTTTGGCCTTGTGAATAACAAGAATTGCATCAGATTATTAACCTTTCTAGTCCTCTCGGATGTTAAAGAAGGACAAATAATAGTTATACGATTGCAAATAGTGAATCGAGTTTAAAATTTCAGAAATATATACAGTTGTCTCTTCTTTTTACAAAATCCAAAACTGTCCCAAATTGTTATTTTTTTTAGCATTTAAAAATTATAAAAGTGTATTGTTTACGCACTATCTGGATTAAACTTAGAAATATTTTTTACAGATTTTAAGTAAAATTAGAATAAGATAACGAAAGCAATTGAACTAATTTGTTATTATTAAAGTTGTTGTGTGAATTTTAAAAATGTCGCTCTGTAAGTTCAGGGGCCGGTACCATCAATTCCTGATAACTTTTAACTATAATATCGATCTTAATTTGAAATTCGGTAGAAATTGGCTTTATTACCTAGCGTTTAAGTCGCCATTGGTAAAAAATCAAATTAAAATCGCTATGGTACAATTTCACCTCGAATCAATTTATCCTTTCCCAAGTCATTATTATAATAACTGTACGAGTAGTTTAAAAAAAAGAACGATTGCTTGACATTTTTATATAAATAAATTTATTAATAAATTGCCATTAAGTCAATGTTGCCATTACTCCGAAGCTAAATTGTTATACACTTTTATTCAAAATTGCTGTCAAGTGACATTAAGAAGTTACGACAAATAATAAAGAAGCATATTGAATAACTGGTTACTTATTTTTATAGGAGGGAGTGGCAGTTTTCACCGGTAGAGAAACGCGTAAAGCACGCTCTGGTGCGAGAAAAACCTGTTTGACTTATTAGCGTGTATTAAACGCTTATTCGTATTCGTCAATATTTACTTTTCACTTAAATAATTAACGAGAACGAATTGTTTATGAAAATGGGTGATTAAATACCTAATAATAGTATTAATTGCAGACGTAGTGTGATTACTGCAGAGTGCCGCATGCGTTAATGGTAAGAAATAATTGATTAATGGCTCGTAGCTTCTACAAGTAAGATATAGATTAGTCGATAGATTTGCAAGTTTCATCAAGAGAACATTATTGTTTAAATTTATGTTATAAGCGCAAACAAAAATGTATCAAATATTTGTTTTTTTTAGTCAGTTTTTCATAACAATTTTTTCATAATTTTATAACGATAAAAAAAAGTAATTTTATTAGTTAAGGCGTAGATACAAAGACTCAAATAAATTTATAAACTAGAACTCCCTTAGTGTTCGAAAACTGAACATGAAATGTTTTGTCTTTAATTATAACGTTACTTTTTAAATAGGTACGCATCATTTGAAACCGATGCCTGTTAAGCCTTTTCAGTTAGAAATATGGTGTGGGTGCTTACACAATATTTCTAGCTAAAAAGGCTTTCAATATTTATTGTCGTTTAACTAATTAGCATCTCATCAGAATTTAATGTCATTCCCAGCCCACAACATCACCATATGCACCAACCAACCTTTCCGTGTGACCCCCGGTGAAAGCGAATCGCTTTCGCTGCTCACATAACAATTATGGATTTAAGCATTCATTCATGTTATGAAAGCGATACCAATGTGTGGATATATTTGTTTAATCGGTTAAGACATTTTTGACGGTGTTTACCTAGATAATTTATTGATAGTAGAAAACATTCATTTTGCGAAAATGTTCTTTAGCCTTGCCTTCCTATTTATCTCGCCCGCGTGAATGTTGTTTATTTAAAAATAAAATATAGTCTAAGTCTTATTTTGATGTAGGTAAGTATTAAGGGGCAATGGGCAGGGCACATAGCTCGCAGAACCGATGGCCGTTGGGGCAGAAAGGTTCTAGAGTGGCGACCACGAACTGGAAGACGCAGCGTGGGCAGGCCTCCAACAAGGTGGACGGACGACCTGGTAAAGGTTGCAGGCAACCGATGGACAAGGTCAGCTCAGGACCGAATGATGTGGAAAACCTTGGGGGAGGCCTATGTCCAGCAGTGGACGTCTTATGGCTGAGATGGAATGGAAGTATTAAGCTTTAATATGAAGTCAAATAAATCAAATCAAGAGTAATTAGTCAACTCGCTGAATAAAAACTAGGTCTGAGAGTTTTCTTAAAAAAGAAACCGTCCAGTAGTTTTTGGATAGAATATTTTTTTAAATCATGTCTCAATGAAATATATATACTTAAGTATTATGATAATAATACTTGCAGTCTTTGCATCCTGTAGCTATTTGAAAGGACAAGTTTGAAATTTGGTGCAGTTTTTAAGATTCTTGTAAAAATACCTAAAAATATGTAAATACAACACAACGGCATTAGTAGCTTTGATAGTTACTGAGGGAACAATATTTAGTGCAAAAAAGAGAATAGAATAAATTCATATCCTATGTAAATGTATGTACTTATTATAATATGATTATTTTAAATATTTAACTTAGTTATTTATTATATGTTATAGTTGTTTATTAAAAGGTTGATATTTATGAATATTATTATTATTTATAGTGGAATAGTGGGTTTTAAAATGAGACTATTGTTGTATCCTTATTTATACCTATAACTTTAAGAAACTTATTGTAACCACAGAGGAATGTTAGGATAATTAACCGAAGAATAAAATATGAAAAAAATCTTGTTACGTACGTTATTATTATGTACAAAATCTAATTAAATTATTTTATATATCGAGTATCGGGTATGGACCAATGTGCCGAATTTATTAGTGAGGTAGACTGTAAGGTGATATAAGCAGAACTAAAACCCAAATTGCCGTATATTTTTTACCTGAAGGGTAGACATATACATACAATAATTGATTATTATTTTGTTCAATAAATAAATAAATAAGTGCAATATATGTAGTTACTTATTTCAGTTATGATTCCGAGGGCTTCTTTACAATTACAATTTACTAGTACCTAAGTACTTACAAACTACAATTAAATAGTTAACTTACAGCTATTTTTGTATTTAAAAGTAATTTAATTATAAGTAATAACTAACCTGCATTTCCCGCCAACAGTCAAGTCCAGTCAGTCAATCCGAGTCAAGTCACGTCATTTTGTCACACTGTCACTATTAGCGTCACACGTCAGTCAAAACATTATCGTCATCTCCTTCGTCTCAAGTCTTAAAAAAACAAAACATATTTAGTCTGTGGTTTAGAAAGAATGACTAGAATTTGAATTTGGCGCGCGAGTACGTGAGTGCGCGTCGGGCCGCCATGGCGTCCGCGCTTAACTGTTGTGGGGGGAGGTGTGCTTGCGCTCAAATACTACCACTACTACTTGCAAAATGTCGTAATTATAATTTTAAAAGGTGCATGTTGACATTAGAAGTGCTACGGTACGATAAACAGTATTAAATGATTTGATTTGGAACAGATTGATTTGTTCGTTGAACTGTATTTTCATGGTTTTTCTTACAATAGCGTGTCTCAAATGTTTATTTTTTGTAATTCAAGTGATGCGTTGCTTAATTTTATTATGAAATGTTTAGGTGATTCTATTGAAAAATGCTTAACCGAATTAACGGTTTGTTGTCAAGTTACTTTGAGTTATGTTGAAAACATTTACTCGTAAGTACTTATCAGATACTTTTCATCTGAGACCTCCTATCTAAGGTAACCAAGTACCTAGGTAGGTATCTACCTATCTACGAAAATATAACTTTGAATCGATTTTGGAGTATTTCATTTTCGATATAGGTTTAAATTACTACAATGCTGACTGATGTTTTTGATCAGACACAAAAGAAGCTCACTTCCTAAGTTCTTATAAGGAAAATTTGGTATAATAAATTTCGCTGTTCGCATCCAAATATCCACGTGATGGGTGACCTTTGCCGGCCTTATTACCCACCTCAGGTATACGGACAAGACTCACCTTTGGAACAACTACTGTCACATAATTATATGTCAAGGCTGTTACATAAAAAGTTTGCAGATGTTTTGCTGGTGCTTCGCTAAGCGTTTATTTTTGTAAAATTGCGTGTTTTCAGGAAATAGGTACACCACCAAAGATAAAACAATGATCCAAAGGGTTACAGCCAGTTACGAGATACTTAAAATATTATTATTTATATACATTACTAGCTGTTGTCCGCGGCTTTGCCCGCGTGGATGTCGGTTATGGCGATAAAAAGTGCCTATGTGCCAAATTTCATCGAGATATGTTCAGTAGTTTTTACGTGAAACAGTGACAAACATACCTACATCCTTACAAACTTTATAGGTACATTAAGGAATTGCTCGTTTGAAGTTATTAGATAATATTAATGTTGTGCATTACTAGGCAATAGATACTTATAGCGGTTTTAACCTTTTAACCACGGCTGCCTGCGAGTGTACTGGCAAATATTTTTTGTACTTAATTTGAAGTATCTCAAAAATATAACTGCAGCATCAGAACTAATGAATTAAGAAATAACAAATCTACTCTCATAAAGTCTAGCGTGCCTTGAAAATCTTCTAGTAATCTAAGTCCACTGTTCGATCCTAACTAGCACACATTCTTGTTAACTCCTGGACTACTTGCTTATGTTTCGATCGAGTTTACATCAATTTGAAAAATAAAAACAAATTGTTGATTAAGACATTCAGATCCATTTATTTTGTTGGCGCTAAGATTATAAAACAAACTTGCGTGGGTTTCAACGGAAACAACAATTGTATTTATTTAGAAATCACTTAACCATTATTGGTCGAAACGAATCTAGATCTATTTGATTATATTACGATATAATTCTCCAGGTATAGAGACACAACAAAATGGTGTTCTGTGACCTGGATTATAACATCACGTAGTGTTGTTTGATGATGCAAATTTACAAAGCACTCGGCTGAGACAGAACGTTACTAAACAGTAAATCAAACCGAATCAAAGCAAAAGTAAATAATACCATCTATTGCAGACTAACTGTTGCCCGCGGCTCCGCCCGCGTGGATGTCGGTTATCGTGATAAAAAGTACCCTATATGCTATTCCAGACTATAATTTATCTCTGTGTCAAATTTCATCCAGATCCGTTCAGTAGTTTTTGTGTGCGTGAAAGGGTAACAAACATACATCCACACATCTATACATTCTTACAAACTTTCGCGTTTATAATATTAGTAGGAAGTAGGATAATAAACAAAATGATTGTTTATGTAGAAAGTAGTACAGGTAAGGTTTTCGTTCAATTGACCAGCCCGACTGGGAAAGTAACTCAAATTAGAAAAAATAACACAAACTTACTAGCTTTAGGTTTTATATTACTTGGGTGGCAAATGAGCATACGCGGTTGCATGTTGCCGACCGTTTTTTGCCATCAGGCTTTTAAGATGGAGTACCCCAGACATTCCCTAGGATAGAAAGACGTTTCTTTCAAAACGCTTCCTTAAATAAGCACTTAAGACCTGTACGCACACATTTGGCTGTGGTCTTCTGTAAGGTGTATATTGTTATTTATGACAATAAAAATATAGAACAGTATAAAATACTTAGATAATCCTCACAAATTGCTTCGCTATTGGCGCGCTTTTGTACATTGGTAAGTGCTCATGCACCGCGTCGGTCAGTGTATTGAGAATGTGGAGTTCTGGTAGAATCGCGAATACTTGGCCGCTCTTAAAATTGGCAGGAAGCATTGGACAATACACCTACACATTATTTCCCATGTTCAGTAGAGTTTGATGCGACTACCGTCTCGTTTCTGGGTCGAGAAAAGCATTTTTTTAGGTCTGGGTCTGGAATTCCAGTCTGGAATGTCCAGATAAAAGGCTTAGCCTCTGTTACGTGGTAACTGGTAGCTGATTCCCGGCAGAGGTCCCTGTAGCCTGTTATTTTCTATGGAATTAGCTGGATAGATAATACGAAAGAATATTATTGGAACCTCGATTTCATTCCCATCGCACCCTAAAGAGTGAAGGAGGACACTTCTCATCCTTACCAATAAACCTTCCAAGTTCACGATGAAAATAACTCGAGATTTCAAATTGGCCAACGATACGGATATAAAAATTCTCATTTCAACTTTGCATATTTTGAATTCCATACAAGAAATTGAACATAAAATTTTACAACAGTACTAAATAGAACAATAATTGAGTTGTGTCTTCAAACGTTCTCTTTAATTAACCTTTAGATATTTTATAGACTAGAAGCATTTATCTGTAGGCTGTTTCTGAATTTGATGCGAATATTTAAGAGTTGTAAACAACATAATAATAACTTTTACATAGAAAATAAAAGCAAAAAGTAAACGAAGTGTCTATTATACGATTATTTAAAAAAGAAACCCGACAATCATATTAATGATTTATTTTTATTCGTACGATTTTTGTTTTACTCTTAAAAAATAATCGTATGATTAGCAACAGGGAAAAGCAAAAACGTTAGTTGTGCATGATATTTAAATCATAATGTATCAAAATAAATGTATATAGGTCACACCGTGGCACTTGCACGTCGATGAAAAATGAGACGTCAGCTAATTTACCTACTGCCAGTTTCGCTGAATAAAGAGACAAGGGTAGAGCCTAAGGAAAGGACTAGTAAGAAACTCAAATTCAAAATTCATTTATTCATTTAGGTTACAAAGTAACACTTATGAAGGTCATAAATTATGAATAAACCAAAAAGATGATGTCAGCTAAATTTTCCTACGGCTAGTTCGCTGATGTGGAGCCTTGAGAAGAACTAGCAAGAAACTCAGGCCACTCGTCTCAATTGCCAGATAGTTACAATTTGTGATATCGTAGAAAGTGACACAACCAGACGCACAAGTGAGCAAGCCTGCGTGGGCTTACGAATATACCACTGTGAGTTATTTGACTGCAGTCTTCTGTAATAGGGTAAGCAGAAGTATATGATACTTACATTTTGCTTTATGTGTAGGTCTTAAAGTGAAAGTATTAGAAAGCTTATGTCAGGTATCATTCTAGATCCCAGACCGATGGTAAGCATTTCTCCACAGAAACATTAAATACCCAATGGAAGCTCTTTACAAGGTTAGTAAAACATCAAGCTACTTCCGCGGTTGAGTAAAAAACCGCCAATTGCAACTGACCGCCGGTTTCGATCTATTTCTCTAATAGCGTTACATCGATTACGGAACAGCAAATTGTTAACGGTCGCAATTCATAATAATTGTAATATTGTTTTCACTACAATAAAATGCGTAATCGATACGCATAGAATATTTGGGGTATCTTAACACTGGTATTACTATACTTAAAAGGGGTTCCTAGCTAGTCGTCGCGCGTCGGTCCGTATATGGGTGGCCATTTTCTAACAAGACCATTTTCAGACAATTTAAGAGAGGTAGGGCACCATACTAGCGAGCAAGCCCGGCTGGGGAAGGCCCTCCACCATACAGATGACCACAGCCAAATAACTACACACAGTGGTGTAGTTGTGTTCCTGTGTGTGAATACAAGTCTTTAGCGCTCATTTAACGATGCGTTTTGAAAGAAACGGATTCATATCCCATACTCCCATCATAAAACCCTGGTGTAAGAAAATGGGTTGGCAACACGCAAGTGATACTTCTAGTATTGCAAGCGTCCATAGGCTACGGTAACAGCTTAACATCAGGCGGACCGAATGCTTGTTTATCACCTAAGTAGTATAAAAAAATACACCACAGCAAGTCCCGTCCGTACCTTTGAAAGCACGTAAAGCCGTTTGTCCTGCGCTTACCTTCATCCTTTTATAAAATAAAATTTTATTTAGGGCTTCGGGTTGTATGTAGGTTTAATATTCATATGTAACAATCGATTGTTGATTGATGAAATATATCATTCTTCACTATTATCAAATGTGAAGGGAGAAAGAAAACATCTTAAGGAAATAAATTTTAAGAGATGAGTTTCTTTAGTGATCCACCACCACACTAAGCGTGTGTAAAGTCTCTCAATTCTCTTGATATAATATAATATACTAGCTGTTGGCTGCGGATCCGCCCGCGTATATGGCGGTTATCACTACAAAAAGTAGCCTATGTGTTATTCCAGACCATAATCTATCTCTGTGCCAAATTTCATCCAGATCCGTTCAGTAGTTTTTACGTGAAAGAGTAACAAACATCTATCCATCCATTCTTACAAACTTTCACATTTATTATATTAGTAAGGATAATAGACTCGTGTCCAGCTAAAACAGATATTGGTCACTACAATGTAAGAGATAACCCAAGTCTTGCGGTAAAGTCCAAAGTTCAGAGCGTCCTTCACACCACAACTCGTAACATGCTCTGAACAGTATGAACAACTTTTTACATTTGTTTCTTCCGCGAGACGCATCAACATTGGCAGAGTAATAATTTGTTAAAGCTTTTTCGAAGATCGGATTTAAATTGAATTTCTGATTGATTGTTCGCCGCCATTTTTTTTCTTGATTCGATTTTCGAATTTGTTTTCCAAATTCCACAATTTTCGAACGAAAAATGTTGGGCTAGTCACACTCTTTCGATTTGTTTCTTGTACGGGACCGTACATTCGTTTTACAAAATATTCATTTCGAATGATAAATAAATTTCATCAACATCAAAAAATAGCATGGGGTTTTTTAAGAAGGGAGTTATAAGGTTTTTAAAGGGTCGGCAACGCGTGAGTAACACCCCTGGTGTTGCAAACGTCCATAGGCTACGGTAACTGCTTACCATCAGGCGGGCCGTAGGTATGCCACCATAGTATAAAAAAAATGTACAGAAGAATCGAATGAATCGAACCTAGTAGTTGTACGGAATAATAAATACCGTTTTTAATCAAGAAACTGAATGTATGTGGCGGGTTCTATAGGCTCGTTAGTGTTAAACGATTTTTATAGGTATTAATAATGTTTTTGTTATGCATAACACAAAATGCTGGTGTTACAATATCTATGGTCGGCAATACACATATAAAATGCTCTGAGTATTTATTGCAAGCATCAATAATCCCTAGGAAACAAGCCCTGTGTCGCGGGGGACTTTACAAACATACAATTCACAGACACAAGTTACACCAGAACAAAAATTTATAAATCACACAAAATTTTGTTCTATGTGGGAATCGAACCCACGACCTCCGGCTTAGCAGTCAGGGTCACTAACCACTTTTTTTTTGTAGAGGGGAAATGCTTTACGCATACCGCCCCGCCTGGGGAAGCGAGGCAGTCACAGAAATAGATCTATTTCTGTGGAGGCAGTTATGCCGGAGTCGGACTCTCCGGCCTAAAGGTGGTAGGCGGCCGGTATACCGACTAAACCCCTCTGTGAAAACACCCGCCGTCACGGGTGGACCACCGGAGCCTGATACGACATCAGTAGTAGGGTCACTAACCACTAGACCAACATGCCAGTCATTAGTTGTTGTGCTTTTGTAGTTTTATTTGGGGGACTGTTATTATTATTATTTCTACCACACTTAGCAACTAACCTAGACAAAATAGCATAACATTACGTGTCTTTCCAAGAAGTCGGTGTAGGTACGACACTCACATTTTGTCAACTTGCTATAAATTTCAGACTCAGGGCTGATATTGAGTAACTTTCTCTCGACTCGGGGATTGAACCCGGGATGTCTCTGAACTGCAGCCGTATGCACTATTACTGCGCCACCGAAGCATAACACAATAACAATATTTACGTCGTTGTACGTAAATACGTTTCTTCACATATATCAAGACTTTTCTTTTATAATGATTAAGGAAGTGTCATGCAACGCGCACGCGATTCTTCGACTATCGTGACTGATATCGAAAGAAGATTATAAACATACACTCGTCTCTTTCTAATAAGAAGTATTAGAGTGTGATATGTATAGTTTTCAGTTTAGGTCGTACGTATATTATGTGCATTCAGTTGGGAAATATTGTTTCTGATGCGGAAGAAAATTTTGTATCATCATACCTTATAATTTCCCTAATCCTTACTAATATTGTGATGGATGGATGGATGTTTGTTACTCTTTCACGTAAAAACTACTGAACGGATCTGGATGAAATTTGGCATACAGATAGATTATGGTCTGGAAAAACACATAGGCTACTTTTTGCAGCGATAACCGACATCCACGCGGGCGGAGCCGCGGGCAACAGCTAGTAGTATTATAAATAAGACTCTGTCTGTCTGTTGACGTTTCATGACTAAACAGCTAAACGGCTTTTAATGAAGTCTGACAAAGAGATAGATAGTATCCCGGGGAAGTATACAAGGTATTTTTTATTGCGCTGATCGACATCTACGCGGACGGAACCTTGGGCAACATCTATTCAAGTAAAATATATTTAAAAGAGACGGCACCATACAGACGATACATCTTGCAAAAAGCGACACACACAGTAGTGTAGTACCCGATGTGCTCCCCAGGATACCATCTATTTCCTTGCTAAATTCCATTGAGATTCGTTTAGCTATTTAGTCGTTAAAAAGCAACAGGCAAACAGAGTTACTTCTGCATTAATATTTCCCAAAAGACTATAGCATGGGGTTCTTCAAGAAAGGAGTTATAAGGTTTTTAAAAGGTCGGCAGCGCGTGAGTGACACCCCTGGTGTTGCAAACGTCCATAGGCTACGGTAACTGCTTACCATCAGGCGGGCCGGGTAAAGATTGACTTGTGTGTGCAAATAGTAATTATTTTTATCACTTACATTACAGTTACATTTATAATGAATCATTTTTTATTTTTATTTTTTATTTATTTATTTCCAGAAACAATACAAGCTTACAGTCTACACCAAAACGCTTATAATGTTATACTACATTCATACAAACAGTGATACTAACTAGACAATCATAATTAAAATAAATCACATTAAAACAACAATAAACAACACAACATCTAATAATAGAATAACATTTTGTATTACGACATTTAAATAGATTTGATAACATTAAAATTAAAATTATATTGTATTTAAATAAATTATTACATTTTTTATCATTACATCTATTTTGTCATAAAATATGTCTGCATCTAGATTGCTTTGCATAAAGCCGTTAATTAGGTTAATAGCTCTACCAGTAGGACTATTTACTGCGTGTGGGAGGCGCCATGTTGGGGGCCAAGTGAGAAGTCGGTGATGCCGACGTCCACTACCTCGTACGTAATTATTTGGTACATACAAATTTACACACTCTCGTACCGAGGGGTTATCCACCTTGTTATTTAGCATATAGTAATAATGCATTATATGCACAAATTTCCGCCTAAGTTCAAGTGCCTACCATCCCGGACACAAAAACGGAAGGATATAAAAAGGGGTAGTATTCATACTCCCGCTTATATATATAGCGAGCAAACTTGCGTTGAATTTTTTCAATAGTAAGTAAGTGTATGAATCTTTGTCTGTGGATTCCACACTATTGAGTTGTACTCCAATCTGCTACGAACATAAGCATTGTAAAGCAACTTCATAGTTTGGATGTTATTAAATTGAGATGATGTTCTTATTATGAATCCCAAAGCTTTATTCGCATCTTTACAAATTTGTTTAATATGCTCGTGGAAATAAAGCTTGGTGTCAACAATTAACCCCGCCAGCTCATACGTCGACATAATCGGAGAGCGGGACCGAGATAAAGTTATTATTTTACATTTGGGAATATTAAATTAATCATACCGTAATCAAACCGTACAGTAGGTTTCAGAGGAATTTCCTCCCATGTACGATTGGGTTGTGAAATGAACTCTCCCTACCGAGGTTTTCCCAAGAGACTATATCGTAAGGTTCTTCAAGAGAAGAGTTATAAGGACCTTAAAAAGTCGACAACGCGCGAGCATCAGCCCCTCTAGACAGAAAAGTCAAAAAGTAAATGTATGGGATTTGATGTTAGTTTACGTAAACTTACGTCAAATCCCATACATTTACTTTTTTGACTTTTCGATTCCACTACCGTTTATGCCACTTGTCTAGAGGGGCTGATGTTGCAATTGCTTATCATCACATCAGATGAGCCGTATGCTTGTTTGCCTCCTCAGCAGTATGTGAAATAAAATCTAATCTAACTTATTATTTTTCAATCACATTCTAGGTAATGGTGAGGTACATATTTAGGCACAACATCCGCAGTGAAAGTGTTATTAAAGTGAATAATCACACGAGATATAACTAGTTATACAATATTATCTGAGGAAGTATTCGTACGTATTGTTTGTTCATTATGTAACTGTACTTTGATGACAATTCAAAGATCTTTTCGATAAAGCATAGTCTTTCTGATAATTTCACATCTCTACTTATGTTTAAAACTAAATAATAGTTTTAAGTCCTGATATAATAATAGCTAAAAAGCCTATTTAATGTAATTAAATTTATGATAAGTGATTGAGTCTTTATTAAAATTTTATCTATTTTTTTTAACCTGGTTAAGATCTTCATCATCTTAACCCATAAACGTCTCACTACTGGGCACGAGTCTCCATCATACACTTGGAGGGATATTAGCCTACTAAACTACGCTGGCCAGACCGACTAGTGGGTTTTGTTTCGAGATTTCCTTCTCTTGCAGTGGGAATTATCGGCCTGCCTTACTCCCTTAGTCGACTCTTACGAAATCCGCGGGATGGAACGAGGTGGAGACAATTGTATTCTTAATCCGTCACCACACGAACGATAATCTTACGTGGTTCGTAATCTAAGCGAACGCGTAAAGTGTGTACTATCGAATAAGGCGGATCTTTCACATTACCACGAGTATTAACGTCGGTTTTGCATCATTACAATGCCGAAAAAGCTTCTTACTTTGTCAGTGTCAGCGACAAAGTAAAAAGTTGATTAGGGCTTGTCGAAACAACAACATAATATGTTGGAAAAAAACCCTAATCTGATTAAATGAAATACGCTGACATCGATTTTGTAGTTTTGTTTCTATAGTCTTCATAACTTTGAGACGAATTTTAAGTTAAATGTAAAAACATTAATAAAGTAAATGTTCAGGCTCTTTAGTCAACTGATCCCGCCGGTTCAGTTGACCTAATGTATATTTCGAATTGGTCAGCTGATCCTGTTTCATGAATTTTATAATTTGTATAGTCACCGAGAAAAGTGTTTATATCGCCAAAACACAAATACATTGCATTCAAGTCAAGGCAGGTAAAGGCGTTTGGGTACGAGAACAAATAAGTTGTTCTACTGGGCATTGAATGCGTTAAACGTTTGCCGCACGCTTGTACACATATACAATAAAATTCTGCCTGATTTAAAAGCGGGTCCAGTCGACCAAAGAAAAATAATAAAATTAATCATTTAGTCAACTCATCCCGCGGGATCAGTTTAGAGCGGGATCAGTTAACTAAAGAGCCAAAGTTCGGCTAAACGCTTACACAGTCTTAGTACCTTTATACATATATTTACGCATCGTGTTGCTCTGTGTACTCTTATTTAGGGCACACGTCTTCCTTCTCTCTTATTTTCCTGTATGACTCATTTTTATTCAATAAACTGATTTAAGCATGAAAACAAAATGCTTGTTATATAATGAAATGATGCATTGCGTCAGTAGCCACATGCATCTGCGTGTTATAGCGCAGTTTTCTCAGAAAGTTCACAGTATATGGTCAGTGCTGCACGGACATATATGTGGACTTCGCCGGTCGTGAATAGACTTGTATCTCTTCCTATTTGTGTTGCAATACTTCTGGCTTTACATTCGTTCTATATTTAAAGCGAGTTTGGTCTTTTTAGTCGAATTATGCGTTGCCGGGAATGCGGAGCATGTACTTTTCAACACGTCATTTATTCGTTTAGGTTACAAAGTAACACGAAGGTCATAAATTATGAATAAGTCATAAAGATGATGTCAGCTAATTTATCTATAGCTAGTTTGCTGAGGTGTAGTTATGGTATTGATTACAAATCTGCATCAGTAAGAGCTTACACCACTGTACCGTCGTGAGAGAGTTCTCTTGTCTTTATCCTGATTATTCAAATATTGGATGACCAGGATTTTAAGATTGAGTATCCCTCGGATAGGGAAATGTTTCCTTAAAAACGCATTATGAACCTAAATGAGCGCTGGAGACCTGTACTCACACACAGGAACACAACTACACCGGTGTGTGTAATTATTTGGCTGTGGTCTTCTGTAAGTTGGAGGTTCCTCCGCAGACAGGCTTAATAGCTAGTATCGTGGCATACCTCTCTTAACCTCCTTACTAGAATTTTATCTTAAAGCAGCCAAACCCAATAATATATTCTTTTAAACTTTCACGATTTGTACACATATTATAACTATAATGGACAACGGGTCTAAATCGCGTAATATTTTAAAGGTTTTTATACCTTTTTGTTTTCCGACGTTTCGATCGAATTGCACCGACCGTGGTAACGGATTGACTGAACGTCAACCCGTGACCACGAAACGTCGGGAGACAAAAAGGTATGAAAACCTTAAAAATATATCGCGATTTAGACCCGTCGTCCATTATAATTATAAAACCCAATAATTTTAAAATCCGTAAGGAGAGACAAGTTCGTTGGCAAGTACAACCGGACAACTTTCCCGAAAGGCTGTGTAAAAAGTTTCTCCTCATTCACTAGTCGTTATATACAGTCGCCATTAAACATCCCGTTCTGTTTTCACCCTAACTGGTATGGTAATGTTGCCTGTCGTAATTAAACCATTAACAGACTGACGTATATAGTGACTTGCTTATATTTACTTTTATATGTTTTTTTTAACTAGTAATGGTGGTGAAACAATTTTAATGTGTTTTGACTTTTGATACCTATATTAAAAACGTAATCCTACTAATATTATAAACGCGAACGTTTGTAAGTATGAATGGATGGATGTTTGTTACTCTTTAACGTAAAAACTACTAAACGGATCTGGATTTTGGCACAGAGATAGATTAGGGTATAGTATAACAAATAGGCTTTCTTGTTACTAAACGTGAAGACCTGTAATAGGCTCTATATTGCTATACTAATGGATTTCAAGTAAGAATAAGCTGTTGGTTTTCCATAAATATATAAATAAAAAAGTTATATATGTTGGTAACCTTCCCAGGATTGGGGTGAAATGTGTTTTTTTATACTACTTGGGTGGCAAACAAGCACACGGCTCAGAGCGATTACTGTAGCCTATGAACGCTTGCAATACGAGAGGTATGACTTGATTGTTGATGATCCATTTTTTTCAAACCAGGGCTCTAAGATAGAGTAGTCCTGGGATAGGAAAACGTTTCTTTAAAAACGCATCCCTAAATGAGCGCTGGAGACCTGTACTCAAACACAGGAACGCAACTACATCGCTCTGTGTAGTGATTTGATTTTATTTTAAAGATAACTTCTGGGGAGCAAGTCTTGTGTCGCGGGGGACTTTACAAGATGCAATTAACGGACACAAATTACACCCATTATGGTGCCCTACCTCTCTTAACTGTTCCTAAGAAAATATTTATTTAAACGATAGGCACATGACTACGCTTCTGTGTGTAGTTATTTGGCTTTAGTGCTGTAGGGCAAAGGTCCTTACCCTGTCAGGCTTGCTAGCTTGTATAGTGGCTGTAATTCAACGTGTGCCTTGACTTATGCCTTAGATATTATAGAAGCATCAGATACAAGGCGAAAGTAGTCGTTCTAAGATAATTTGCAGCACTGCAATCAAGTGAGAGCTGTAGTATTTTACTTACTTTCTATCTAATCTGTATATTCATCGCGGTGCACTTTCGTTCTATGGATTGACGAATTTAGGGGTTAGGATAACAATTTTGGTAGAGTTATTTATACTTGGATACTGGATATAATTAAAGAGAGGTTGGGTACCATACCCGTCAGCAAATCCTATTGGGGAAGGACCTCCACCTTACAGAAGTCCACAGCCAAATAACTACAAACAGCTGCATAACCAATAAAATATTACATAAGTACAGTGTTTAGAAACAAAGGTTCGATTCTGTTAAGAAAAATTCGCTTTTCCAAATTACAAAGGTTTTGTTATAATCAAGTTATTTTAAATTATTATTTACTAGCTGTCCCGGCGAACTTTGTACCGCCTTAAAATTTTCTAATTTTCTGCGTATCTTTCTTTTTTTTTGACATAAGAACCTTCTCCTGACAATAACAAACACAATAAAAAAGAATTACCTAAATCGGTCCAGCCGTTCACGCGTGATGCCGTGACAAAGGGAAATAGGGATTCATTTTTATATATATAAAGATTATAAACTTATTTATGACAAATATTGTACTATCAATTAATTAATTAATTATTTTATTTTATAAAATCAATTACATTTTAAAGAAAAATTAAACAAAGAGGTGCGCTGTGTGTAAATGAGTGTGTGTGTTATTTTAAGTGTTTGAGTGTAAAGAGGTGTAACGTATGAGTGAGTTTTTAAAAGAGGAGTTTCGTATTTAATGTCAATATAATATTTTTTTAAAAAGTCTCATTGCATAATCCAAACCGGATAGAAATTTAAACCACAAAAATTTGCGGTGCATTCGTAATCAGACAAAACTGTCTGACTGACATACGTACCTACAACACCTAAGTCACTACGGTTATAAACTATTAAAAAAGGTAGGGCATCATACTAGCGAGCAAGCCTGTCTGGGTAAGGACCTGCACCGTACAGACACACAGCCAAATAAATACACACAGCGGTGTAGTTATTTAGTTCGTTGTTTTCCTCTGTGTCTCCAGTTTAGTTAGGGATGCGTTTTAAAAGAAACGTTTTTCTATTCCAGGGACTGGTGAAAAAAAATAGGTCGGCAACACGCAAGTGGTACCTCTGGTATTGCAAGCGTCCATAGGCTATGCTAACTACACTTAACATCAGGCGAGTCCGGCAAGGGTATTCCGTAAGAGCGAAAACCTAGCGACCGCGAAAACGGAGCTAAATCTGGCTGTCAGATTGAAAATCGGTATTCCGTAAAAGCGAAAACCGAGCATTTTTGACGTTTAGCAATCGTATGTGCCGTCACCGAGCAATCACAACTGTCAGTTTGCGATCGCTGTTTCTTAGAGAACTAATATAAAAAAATGTCTTCTTTAGCAGGGCTTATTCTAGCGTGAATTACAACACCCTTACGCAACGCAATATTTAAATACCCCAGAAAAGATACGCACCAAAAGGTGTAAGTTTATTGTTTACTATCATTACGTATTGTAAGAAGAGCCACCATCTTCTCACAGAGAGTTATATAACAAGTGTGTGACAGTCGATAACATCATGACAACTTGGAGCGGAAAGTCATTGGTAGTAATTAGTCAATATTTACTCACCACTCTCTCGCTGGGAAACGTATAGAGAGATACACTAAGAGAACTATCTAAACGAAATTACGAAAATTATTTATTCAGAACTAAATTTATAACAGAGTCGCTCAACGAGCTATAACTGATTGTCGCTGAAAACCAGCGTTATTATGTTTTATGCATAATAGCATTACGCTGAGCGGTGGCCATTTTTTGCATGCGTTTGACGATGTCCTCTGTTTAAATGTTGTGCGTTATTTGTGTGTAAAAATAAATTGTTTTTCTTTCTTTCTTTTTCTATGGAAAGAGTAAAGTGTTTCTCTGCGTGGTAAAATTCACAATGAAGAGATCCACGAATCAAGGTAATCGACATTGGTCTTGTAGTGAGCAATTTGAGTAGCAATCAGCAGACCACATCCCTCGAACCAACGACTAATGAGGAAGAAAGTTTCTCGAGTGCAGGAAAACGCAGCGTGGGTCACCCACTAGTTGGACGGATGACATCATCAGAGCTGCAGGAAAGCACTGGAGTCTGGATCCAGTGCTTTAGCTTAGGACCGGGCACAATGGACGTCGTCAGGCTGAGACTGAGATGATGATGATGATGATGAAATTTATAAGACAGGTTTCTAACTTTCAAGAGACGCTTCAAGGGAATTCCAGTTCGATACGTCCATGATAAGCAATTGTAATCTCGTTAGTTGCAATCCTACTAATATTATTAATGTGAAAGTTTGTGAGAATGGATGGATCTAAGGATGTTTGTTACTTTTTCACATAATCTGGATGAAATTTGGCATAGATTATAGTTTGGTTTGGAATAGAGAATTTTATCGTGATAGCCGTGACATCCACCGCGGTATAACGACAAGTAAAAAAACTTTATACTCGTCTTGTATAAAGTTTTTTCTACCAATATCGTACCCCTCTCGTTATACCACTGCTTCAAGTGACACAGCGTATACGTTTACGTTAAGTTCCGTTCATACTTAGCACGATTACGTAACGATAACGCGTACGTGCGCGTACGCAGACCGAGTTATGATCCATCAGCTACGTGACGATTATGTTGATATAATACAAGTAACGTTATGAAATTTCAACGGCTTCTATTTTATTATTAGAAAGATTTTATTAATTTTGTTGTATTGACTTGTGGTTATAGGAAGATCCTTATCATCATCACTCAGATCAGCACTCATCATCTCAGCCGTAGAACATCCACTGCTGGACATAGACCTCTCGCAAGGATTCCAACAGCTGATGAGCTGACGGTATGGCGAAGGCTTCACGTGTTACTATATTTACACCAATCAAATATGGTATTTAAAGAAATTCACCTACATACATACATACTATAATCACGCCCGTCTCCCTGTGGGGTAGGCAGAGACTATGGTACGCCTATAAGAAATTCACGTATAAACAAAATATCTGATTGAGGTCACAATTGTAAGAAATTATCTCCAAAAGGCTGGCCACAATGCCACCACTAATTCTATTGGAAAAATTTGAGCAAACTCACTTAAAAAAAACTGATGCCGCAAATGTGCATCTTCTTTACGATGCGTGCGCAAGCGTTTACGGCAGACACATTAGTACAAAACTATTTTATACATCATATTACATAATGTGTGCAAGTCTCTATTCATGAATGTTGTGTATTGATATAAATAATAGACTAATATCACTAAATAACGATCAGGTAATAAGCTAACATTTACGCTCTATATATACTGCAATATTTAACAATAGCAAACACTAGGGTTTTAAAATTATTATATTTTTTTGCACAACTTTAATCATTTGATGCTTTTTTAGCCATTACATAATACAATTTCACTATTTTGGTACTGAATCTATACTAATATTATAAAGCTGAAGAGTTTGTTTGGTTGAATAGTGCATTTATCCAGGAAGGCTATAGGCTATATAACATCACGCTATGATCAATAGGAGCGGAGCAGTAGTGAGATATGTTACAAAATCCGGGAAAATATTCCAAATAACCACGCAGACGAAGTCGCGGGCGACCCCTAGTGTTACCAAACATAGATTCTGTTTACTAGAGTGGTAGGCAGAGACTACAGCTACCTTTTTGCTGAGATATTGACATACCGTATCTTTCGCTTAATTCAAACCCATAAGTCATATACTCTTCATGTCTTCCGTCAGTTCCCTTATTGATATATATGTGTTCCACAAATTTTTGCTATGCAATTAGCCCAAATATACAAACAAGCAAATCCTGCTCAGGGTTCGACTTTTTCCACATTGCTTTAATATTTATTACGTAGTAATAAAATTAAATAATAATAATTTCTTCTAAGACAAGTGGGTTTCCTCACGATGTTTTCCTTCACCGTTAGCAGATGGCAAATCATTTGATTAGTACATATAAACTCCTCAAAGTGAGGCCTAAATATGGGCGATCTAAATAACTCTGTCACCAGGTTGACCACTGATCATCATCATCATCATCTCAGCCAAAAGACGTCCACTGCTGGACATAGGCCTCCCCCAAGGTTTTCCACAACTCTCGATCCTGAGCCGACCTTGTCCATCGGTTGCCCGCAACCTTTACCAGGTCGTCGGTCTACCTTGTTGGAGGCCTGCCCACGCTTCGTCTTCCAGTTCGTGCTCGCCACTCTAGAACCTTTCTGCCCCAACGGCCATCAGTTCTGCGAGCTAACGATAAGAAGAAGTAGTAATTATGTATTTTTTGTCCAATGAATTAATTTCAACACTTCTTTCTAATGGCGGCAGTAATTAATGTCTCCATAATTCCCATATTACAGTGGTAACACCTTTATTAAAAAGCTAACGATTTTCATCAATTAGCACTATTTAATAACGAGTTCCCATGTGCTTAGGCAACACAAAATGACTGGCATACATTCTATAAGATCACAGTTATTTGATACTACGACAAACTCTGGGCGTACATTATGAAATTAGGTTTCATTTACTTTGTTTTATTGCTATGATTAGAATCGGCATATATATGTTTTACTAGCTGTTGCCAGCGGCTCCGTCCGCGTGGATGTCGGTTATCGCTGTAAAAAGTAGCCTATGCGTTGACCATAATCTATCTCTGTGCCAAATTTCATCCAGATCCATTCAGTAGTTTTTACGTGTTACAAACATCCATCCATCCATCCATACTCACAAACTTTTACATTTATAATATTAGTAAGGATATAGATTTTGGTTTAATTTTTCACGGACTGCTCAGTGATTAAGGTGCTCAGTAGTGATTGTTTCCACTACACGGGACGAAAAATGTGTGAACCACAAATGGATGTATTGTGTTCGCGTGCTTCTCTGCAGCTAGTAACTCAGGTTTACCAAATAAGTAAGCTATTCGTTACCACTAATATTGTAACTTATACCAAATTGTAAATGTTATATTCTGGTGATTAAAAAGAGTGACCCGAGTTTCTTGCCAATTCTTCTCGAGGCCCTACCATAGTCAGCGAATTGGCCGTAGGAAAAAAGTATGCTGGCATTTGTATTTATGACGTTCATAAGTATCATGTATTTGATCTAAATGAGTTTGACTTTGACTAAGGATATAGTTTACCAGATGGTAAGCACTACCTAGGGCATCAGTAGTTATCGACCCAAAAACTTGGGTCGATAGGTTCAAAGGTATCTGTAATAATAATAGCAACCCATATATGTCCCACTGCTGGGCACGGGTCTCCTCTATTCTATTAAGAGAGAAAGAGGGTTTAGGCCTTAATATACACACGGTGGCCTAATGCGGGTTAGTTGAATCAAACATGTCTTTACAATTTCTTCTAAGACATGTGGGTTTTTTCACGATATTTTACTTCACCGTTAGCAGATGGCGAATCATTTGATTAGTACATATAAACTGAACAAAGTGAAATTCACATTGGTACTGCCCGGGATCGAACTCGCACCTCTTGTGTGAAAGTCGGTTACTTTCCCGCTTCAAGAAAGGTAAATAAAAAAAAACATTTACATTTGTTTAAAGGTAGATAGGAAAAAAAAGCATGAGTTCTAGAGACAGAAACACAAGTACACCACGGTGTGTAATTATTTGGGTGTGGTCTTCTGCAAGATGGGTCCCTTCCTAGTTAGTCTTGCTCGCTTATATGATGCCCTACCTCTCTTAATCTAAACTAATATTATAACGAGGAAAGATTAAATTTTTGTTTGTTTGTTACGATTTAACTCAAAAACTCTTTCACCGTTAGAATGCTACATTATCAGCGGGTATCATAGACTATATAATAAAACGGGATCCCTACTTACTTTTTTTTTTAAGACATCTCCCGCACTAGAGAACAAGCTCTGTGCCGCGGAGGACTTTACAAACATACAATTAACGGACACAAATTACGCCCAGACTCAGAACAATTCTTTGTGGGTCACACAAAGTTTTGTCCTGTGTGGGAATCGAACCCACAACCTCGTACACAGCAGTCGCGTACTGCGGTGGACCACCAAGGCAGTTAAATAATAGTAACCATATAAATTTATGGAGTATATCCGTTCATTATAGGAAATCTTGATACCTTCAATCATAATGCACAATAGATACTTAAACGTTGTATTATGGGAATTAGAAATTATTGATTGTATTTATCGATGACACTTTTCCTATTGTTGTGAACTTCACTAGTTTTTATCGATAGAAACCTGAACAACACTATGTGTATGAAAAACCACAATTGTGTGAATATTATGGGAGGTGCCTATCTCTTTTAGAAAGCTTTGTTTCTATCCGTTTATTAATTAAAGATAATTTGGGATATTTTTTTAAAATAAATCTATATATAAATCATCTATAAGTACTATAATATTATAAAACTAAAGAGTTTGTTTGTTTGTTTGGTTCAACGCGCTAATCTCAGAAAGTACTGGTTCAATTTAAAAATATTTGTTGCAAAATCGGGGAAAATAATCCAAATTACCACGCCGACGAGGTCGCGGGCGACCCTCAGTATTATATAAATCTACTTGTCATGAATAACTCATTCTTCTTATCGTTTAGTTAGTGGCCTAAATCAGATGAGATTTTTCGAAATTCAAAATTCAATCAATAGGTAAAAAAATCTTTTTTTATACTATAAGGGACGTAAACAAAGCGAAGGCGGAGTGGGCCGCTAGAATTCTATAAATAAAATAGTTATATTGTTATTTTATGTAGTATACCATTTTAATTATTTAATTATTTTACAAATAGTAGAAACAAAATTCTATACCAACCCGTCTGGCCAGCGTGGTAATAGTAGGCTAATATCCCTCTAAGTGTATGGAGAAGACCCATCACCCATCACGTGGGACGTTTATGGGTTGAGATGATGAATAAATAGTCTCACATTCATCACAGTATCTAAAATCCAAAAATATTTTATAAAGAAGTTCTGTATTTTTCTATTCATCACTTAAATATATAAAGTAGGGGAAGGGGGAAGGTTGGGTCTTCCTTACACTATATCCTATAACATCCACATTTCGTAACATATCGATATGGGTGTAATTTATCTATAATATGTATGTATTTAGAAATATATAAGTATGTTAATCAGTTGTCTGGTTACCATAGTACAGGCTCTGCCTAGTTTGGGATCAGATAGCGATGTGTGAGTTGTCCCGAAAATAATAATAAAAAAAAAAAAAGATATTATATCCTAAATAATTTGACTGCCTTGGTGGTCCAGTGGCCGCAATATGCGCCTGCTGTGCACGAGGTTCGATTCCCACACAGGACAAAACTTTGTGTGACCCACAAAGTGTTGTTCTGAGTCTGGGTGTAATTTGTGTCCGTTAATTGTATGTTTGTAAAGTCCCCCGCGACACAGAGCTTGTTCTCTAGTGCGGGAGATGTTAAAAAAATATATAAGGAGCAAGACTGCGCTAATACTATTTTCGTTTAAAAACCACTCGACTCGTATGACCTTCGCACGTAAACTAATTAGTTAATTAATGAAATACACGTAACTAAAAACAATTCCCATACTATCTAGTTAGGCTCGATAGTTAAGATAGTAACTATTATTCGTTAACAAAGAATAAAGAACAATGACGTACGCACGTAGCGCGTAGGTACTCTCTCTATTGTCTGCATGTAGTATGTAGTGAAAGTTTTATAATTTGATAAATATTGTTTGTATAAGTTGTGTGTAAATCAATTGTATTGTGTTTTGAGGACCAAGTATCAATTTATATAATTTTAACTCATTTTATTTTATTTTATATAATGTAAACATTTGAGTTAGCTTTATGATTTACCCACTTTTAGGGATTTGGGCCTAGCGCCTTTAATACAAGTTATTTTCCAATAACTTAGCTAAGGCGCTAGTCACCGCAACTTGTTTGTATATGTTTTAAGTTAGCTATTGTATTGAATGCTAATATTGTGGTGAAAAATAAATTAAAATTATTATTATTATTATAAAATTATTATTGTAACGTGTATTTTAAATATTTATAAGACTCAATAATAAATAAATAAGTAAAGGAATGAACATAATTAAAATTATCCGTGTGGTGACGGATTCAGAAGTAAATGTCACCATCCCCTTCCATCCTGAGGGTGTCGTAAGAGTCGACTAAGGGAGTAAGCCAGGCAGACAATATCTACTGCAAGAGAGGGAAAACTCGAAACAAAACCCTGTACCAACCCGTCTGGCCAGCGTGATATAGTAGGCTAATATCCCTCCAAATGTATGGAGGGATATTCGACCCCTGCAGCAGCCCAGACGTTTATGGGTTGAGGTAATATTTAAAATGAAATATTTCATTTTTACGTAACGAAATGTCCTATTATAAAACTATAAGGGTTCCTTGTTTACTTTGGTATCTAAAAAAAAGAGACAGGTAGACTTATTTTTGTCGACGAGACAATATCACTATGTATATCCTTTAGTTATTTTCTACTAATACACCCATTTAACACTGACAACCAATAGCTACACAAGCCATGGTTCATAAAGACATAAGTTCACTCAAAATTTAGTTTTCGAAATGAAAGTGTAACTCACGTAATATATGCAAATTTGTCAACAAGGTAATGGTAGCCCAAGGGCTACTAAAAGTTGGCACACTTTATGTAGATATTTATATGATTCATCCATTCTTATACTTGGTCCTTGATGTGTTCTATATCGGTCTGATGTATGTGTCGTTGATTTGTTAAAGTATGCAGAACTGTTGTAAGATTTCCCGCCTTTTAATACAGTTTTAGCTAGACAATAATATATAATTATTACTAACACTAGTTTGTAAGCTCGCAATTGTACTAACAAATATGTATGTGGAATTAATCCGAAATGTGTGGTGACGGATTAAGAATACAAATGTTCCACCACCCCTTTCCATCCCGAAGGGTGTCGTAAGAGTTGACTAAAGGAGTACCTATGTCAGGCAGACAATACCACTGTAAGAGTAAAAACTCGAAACAATACCCTATACCAACCCGTCTGGCCAGCGTGGTATAGTAGACTAACATCCCTCCATTTGTATGGAGAAGACCCGTGCCCAGCAGTGGGACGTTTATGGGTTAAAATGATTATTATTATTATTATTAATAACCTGAATAAAATTCTGGTTCTAATTTATCTATTATTATACTACTACTCGTTAGTCAAAATGTGTTGAAATTGAAATCAGTGCATTCAAATAAATGTATGTTGCATTTAATTCAATAAATGAATCTACCAAGTACCTATCGTATAACCATTGATTAAATATTTTGCCAGGGAAATCATGTGAAATATTTTAAAGAAATGTACAAAAAATCTTTGGGGTAAGCCTATGTCCAGCTGTGGACGTATTTTGGCTGAGATGAATATTGCATATTGAAATCCACCAATCTGATTTAAATACGAGTTTGTGTAAAGACAGTAGTACATAATGATTATATTCTATGGACCGTTTCATAATTTTTATGAAATGAAATGAAATGAAATGTATTTATTTTCAACTTAATTTTACAATATGTTAAATTTATCCTTATAGGAAGGCAAACAAAAATACGAGCCTAATGGTAAGTAATTACCGTAGCTTATGGACGCTTGCAACACTAGGAGTATCACCTTCACGTCTTATAGAGTCGACACTCTATAAAATCCATTTAACTCCTTTCTTAAACATCATGCTATAGATCTCGGAAAAAACGTCAGTAGGTAGATTCCTCTGAAATAATAGGTAGACATTTCTGTGAATGTAACAAAATACAGCGTATACTATTTACATGAAGTAGTATGTAACACAATACATAGTAACAATAAACAATAATATGTTCGACAGCACGTTATGACCACCTTTCGCTTTCAAGTGCAAGGTCTGCTTTCTCGCCACTTTCGATTTTACGTCCGCACTTGCGCCCGCGCCGCCTACTGCGTGTTGCCACTGCGCGTGTTCCTGGGGCCACTCACCTCTGCTGCCAAGCGTTATTGATATATTCCTTACCAATATTATAAACGCGAAAGTTTGTAAAAATGGATGTATGAAAGAAAGAAAAGAAAGAAAGAAAGTATGGATGTTTGTTACTCTTTCATGCAAAAACTACTGAACGGATCTGGATGAAATTTGGCACAGAGATAGATTATAGTCTGGAATAGCATATAGTCTTTTTATCGCGATAACCGACATCTACGAGGGCGGAGCCGCGGGCAACAACTAGTAATATATAATTTAATTACCTATTGATTTATGCCTACTTCGGTGGTAAAAATCAATATTAATTGGGCTTTCCGTTTGGCTACTACAACAGACGTGTAGTCTTCAAACTTATTAATATTAAGTGAAGTAGGGCACCATACAACCAAGCAAGCCCAAATGAGAAAGGACCTCTACCTTACAGAAGACCACAGCTAATAAACTGCACATAGTGGCAAGTGATACTTCTGGTATTGCAAGCGTCCATAGGCTACTTTAACTGCTTAACATCAGGCGGGCCGTATGCTTGTTTGTCACCCAAGTAGTATATAAAAAAAAAATAAGGCTTGCTTGTCACTTAAGTAATATGAAAGCTTTCTTTTTCAATAATTTCACTTGGCATTACTGTTCATTACACTTAATTACAGATAATAAATACTAGCATAGTTAAGTGAAACCCTGCACTTGAAAATGAAAGGTGTTCCGTGACTGATGGCCAATGATTTTTAACGCATTATTAAACTGATAGAGTCAGTGAACAAGGAAATTGTGGCCATGTAATTTAGTTAGGCGTATAAGTCAGTTCTTTTTTTTTATACTACTAAGGTGGGAAACAAGCATATGGCCCGCCTGATGGTAAGTTGTTACTATACATAGTAGCCTATGGACGCTTGCGTGTTGCCGACCCATTTTGTTTACACCGGGCTCTATGATGGAGGATCCCTGGGATAGAAAAACGTTTCCATACGCATCCCTAAATGAGTGCTGGAGGCCTGTACTCACACACAGGAACACAACTTCACCGCTGTGGTCTGTAAGTTGAAGATACTTCCTCAGTCGGGCTTGCTCGCTAGTATGGTGCCCTATCTCTCTTAATCTTTTTAAAATTGTTGTACCAATGACGGGGAGTAGTAAAATCTGTGCTGGGTTATAAGCACAGAGTATAAGTTAGAGACCATACAACACATATAAGTTATCTTCTTTCTATGAAAGTATGAGTTTTTTGTTGTATTTTTATACTAGTAGTTGCCCGCGGCTGCTCCCGCGTAGATTTCGGTTATCGCGATAAGACGCCTATGTGCTATTCCAGACTATAATGTATCTGTAAGTATAAATATCTATAAGTTTTTGCGTGAAAGAGTAACAAACATCCATACATCCAAACTTTCATATTTATAATATTATTAAGGATAGAAAGGATGTATGACCTCTAGATAGACATTGTGTTAGCTACTGAAATCAATGATATTAAATAATATTAAGGAAAGATAGGCTATGCCTTGTATTTGTGCGTATTTGCTTGTAGTTTTTAAGTATGAATACGATAAATAATATGTAATTTAATGATACAGAAAGAGATAGTGATAGACAAGACTGCCTTGTTGGTCTAGTGGCCGCAGTATGCGCCTGCTGTGCACTAGGTTGTGGGTTCGATTCCAACACAGGACATAACTTTGTGTGACCCACAAAGTGTTGTTCTGAGTCTGGATGTAATTTGTGTCCGTTAATTGTATGTTTGTGAAGTTCCCTGTGACACAGAGCTAGGTCCCTAATGCGCACAGTCACAGTGCTTGTTCTCTAGTGCGGGAGTAGTCTTAAAAAAAAAGAATCATTGACTGCAATGGTACAAATAAAGGTACAACTCACTAGCTGTGTATATGAGTCATAAGGCGTGCACAAAACCCCGTAATGTAACTGTTTAGATAATATATGTGCGTTTAATGACCGGTGTTAATATTATGTTATAATATTAAGAGCTTCCGTCGTGCTTTGCAGAGCATGCATAATATTTATTTAGCTGGCAATTCTCCGGGACAATTACGAAAAGTATTCCGTCCAAAATAGTAAGACTGTTGGTCTAATAGACCGACTGCCTTGGTGGTCCTGTGCACGACGTTGTGGGTTCGATTCCCACACAGGACAAAACTTTGTGTAACTCACAAAGAGTTGTTCTGAGTCGTGGTGTAATTTGTGTCCGTAAATTGTATGTTTGTAGTCCCCCGTGACACAGGGCTAGTTCCGTAATGCGAGAGTAGTCTTTTTTTAATAAATAAAAAATAGATTTTGGTCATAAAGGCTATTTTCAGCTCAGTCACAATTGTAATCAGATTGTTTATTTATTTATTTTTTACACTAGAGGCGTGGCGCAGTGACATTCTTTATTCTTTTTCCAAATCTTAAGTATTCTAATAAAATATATGTCTCAACGCCTTGGACGTTTGCAATATCAGAGATATTACTTGCGTGTTACCAAGCCATTTTTTACAACAGGGGTTTAAGATGGGAGAATCCCTGGGATAGGAATACGTTTCATTCCAAAACGCATCCCTAAATGAGCGCTGGAGACCTCACACACAGGAACACAACTTCACCGCTGTGTGTAGTTATTTGGCTGTGGTCTTCTGTAAGGTGGAGGTTCTTCCCCAGTCGGGCTTGCTGGCTAGTATGGTGCCCTATTTCTCTTAAAACTGTTGTGTGCCACCAGATTACCATAATAAGATATATTATTATTACCTCAGTCGTATAATACATTCTAATACTTTTAGAATGTGGAGTCAGTGACAGCGTCGGCGCCGCGGACGCATTTCCTCTTCCTACACTATGTATACTCATAGTTCCGTTCGCAAGAACACGATATAAATACAACGGATTGTGTTCACTTGATTCTTTGATACGATACTGTTACTCTTGTTAATGGTATTGAATACGAACTTTGTTTAAATATAGCAACGCTGCTATATACACTATTTCGTAAATGCAATTAAAATGTGTTCCTGTGTGTGAGTACAGGTCTCCAGCGCTCAGTTAGGGATGCGTTTTGGAAGAAACCAATCCATCTTACAGCCCTGGTGTCAATAAATGGGTTACTAACACGCGAGTGATACCTCTGGTATTGCAAGCGCCCATAGGCTACGGTTACTGCTTAACATCAGGTGGGCCGTATGCTTGTTTGCCATCCAAGTAGTATAAAAAAAATCGCCCTATTAATATTATTAAAGTGAACGTAACTCTGTCTATCTGTTGCCATTTTACCGATCAAGGACTGGACGGATGATGTCCTGGAGAAAGACAAGGGAAGTAGGGCACCATACTAGCGACCAAGCTCGACTGGGGAAGGACCTCCATCGTACAGAAGACCACTGCCAAATAACTACACACAGCGGTGTAGTTGTGTTCAGTGGTTATTTAGGGATGCGTTTTAAAAGAAACGTTTTCCTATCCCAGGGATACTCCATCTTAAAGCCCTGCTTTTGTCTTTCTTTTTCATCGGTATGACGAGGTACAAAAAAAATAAAATACTCCTACTATACCTTGGCCAGAAATTTGTTTCATAACCCGTGCCTAGCAGTGGGGCATATATGGGTTACTATTATTCATTAACAGTAGCAAATAGTGGTCCAATAAGAAGTATAAGAATGTATACTAATATATCATACTAAACTGCTTCATATAAGTGCAAGGTTCCTTTACCTATCATCCATTTTTCATTCGTTTTCCTCAACAGTCTATTTCCTATTTCTATGCAGAATTAGAATAACAATGCGGGCAATATTCAGGAAATAGTCAATAAATAAAAATGAATTATTGCTTTGCTTTTATTTTTGAAAAGTTTAACTTTGTTTGCCCCACTGAATTTTGTCCTACATAAAAAATCAAGAGTCGTCCCTAACAATACGATTTTTTGTCCTAAAAAGATTCACGTGATTCACCATAGAGGATTTCTATAAATTATGCAGGCGATTGTACATAGTATGACGAGTTTGGAATATGACGAATCTGGAATATGACGAATCTGGAATATGACCAATTTGGAAGATGACGAATCTGGAACAAATCTTTAATTCTAATTATTTTATTCTTGCTTCGTCCTATTTTATACTCCTTCTACGACACTTTTTTTATATAATGGTAAACTTACATTTTTATACAGTCAGCAAAACAGACTAGAGTTGCATATTATAAAACTAGCTTTTGCCTTTGATGTCGTTCGCATCGAATTTAGAATTAATATATAAAAATGTGACAAGTTTCGGACCCAAATTAACATGTTCGAGGATCGATGTCACATTTAGGCACATGCAAATACTATTACTATATCTTTCAAAAATGGCTGGTTTTTGAAAGATGAAGTAATTTTAAATGAAAAGTATTACGCGTAGGTCTAGTTTTATATGCGTCTACTTATCTAATATTTTATAATTTTGTACCTATATAAAATTATGTAACATATATTATGTAGGTACACTATTATATATAATATTATATATACCCACTATATCCAGCCAGTCGTATCCACTTGACAGTAATTATTATTAATTTTGCCATTTTAAAGTTTAAATTATTTATAAAATTCTAATGGTTATTTAAAAATGTTGATCTAATTAACGGTTTAAATATTCAGTGAATGGTTAGTATTAAAGATATTTACTTGCATTAAAATAGTTTCAAATGATTTCGTATAATAAATTATGACAATTGCGTCACTGTATTTATTTATTTATGAATCTTTATTCATACAAGGACTTAGGTGGACTTAATGTAGAATAACTACTGTATATGTACTTGTTATTGTAGTAAAATATTTAAGTATTGTAATATGTATCAAATAATTATACGAGTACAACTCTATCTTTCATAGTTACTCTATACGACAATACAAAAAAAAATACAAAGTATCCACTACTTGTATATAATTATTGTGGTAACAACGTGGAAATGTGCACCATCTTTTGGGCACCTTTCCTCAGAACTGCGACCTCAATCAGATATTATATTTATAGGTAAAATTAAAGTAAGCTAAACTAACCTATATTACTTACAATATCTGATTGTTTGTAAGTAGGTTAGTTTAGCTTACTTTAATTTTAATAACTATACACGTAAATATCTTATGAAATAAATAATTAGCATAGAATGGAAACCAGACCCACTACGCGATGCCTTAGTGTCGAGATGACCACCCATGCAGTCAATTTATTATATACGGTACTCAATTACATCTAACATTTAACTTCGTTTTATTTTATAATTTACTTAATTACATAAAAATTATCTAAGTTACGCAACAATTTTATAATAAATTATTTTAATTAATTAGCCTCGTAAATGGTTCGTTGAGTTTCAGATAATTTTAATTACATATTTTAAGAAGATATAAAGTCATTTATATAAGTGATTACTTACTTATAAATTTATTATATTTGTAGTTATACAATTAATAGTAAGATGGGCTCATAGTGAAGTAACATTCACCCTCTTTTCCATACAAACTTATTCCGAGCGTCAACAAGTCAGCTGTGAGCATTATGTGTGGATCTTTGATCACCCGCTTTGTTATGGATATAAGTGGATAAAAAATATTGGAGATAAGAGTCAGTTTAGAGAGATTATAGCACGGTATGCAGCTTTCAGGAAAGTCCATGAGCAAGTCTACGTTATGTCCACGCCAAGATCTCTGGTTGCCTGAAGTACACAATGAGATTTCTTCCTCATATCTAACAGACCTATTAGGGAAGCACGTACGATGGCAACACTATCCAGAAAGTTTTGTTTCTGCTGATGAATAGATTTATCAAAGCACATTGTCAAACAGTATGATGAAAAGATGAACTTCGATAGGGAACCAATGGGCTATGCATAGCCCATTGGTTCCCTATCGAAGTTCATCTAATTATTAAGTATTATAAATTCGAAAGTTTGGATCGATAAATCTTTGTTACATTGTTACTCAATTACGTCAGAACGGCTGAACAATTTGTGTGGTAAAATGTCATATTTTAGGAGCTAAAACGAAATAAAATGTAGGACGAATACGGATATTTTTACGAGGGGCAAAACTTCGTGAGGCGAATGCGGAACAAAATCTCTGTGCTAAATCAGATCTGGATAAAATTTTGCACATAGATTTTTTGTAAGATTATAGTCTGGAATAGTAAATAGTGTAGGACATAGGCTTTTATCCTAATAAAAATACGGTTATCGTGGATTTGTACAAACTCAGTGTGGGCAAAGCTGCGAGTGAAAGCTAGATATATATTAAAACTACAAAAGTATCAAACTCGTCGTCATTGACGCGAGTGCTGCAAAGTTTCCCACAAAGCACCGGTTTTCGCGGGAACCGGTATAATGTCTCCATCGTGCTTTCTAGAGAGCCGGCGCAGGCGCAGCTTTCGCGACGATCCGATCGCGCGTTTTGGCGCTGTCGTAATATGTTTTCTATATTTAAACATGAACTATGGATTTTTTATTGGAATATTATTATAAATCTCAACCCATAAACGTCCCACTGCTGGGCACGGGTCTCCTCCAAACATTTAGAAGGGATATTAGCCTACTATACCACGCTGGCCAGTCGGGTTGGTATAGGGTTTTGTTTCGAGTTTTCCCTCTCTTGCACACTTACTCCCTTAGTCGACTCTTACGACACCCTCAGGATGAAAGAGGTGGTGAAATTTGTATTCTTAATCCATCACCACACGGAATATTATTATAGCTGTGATAAAAATTTCTTTATAATTGCACTAATAGCGCAGTGGTTTAGCTACCCACTTAAGACTGTTCATAACTACCAATTAATCCGAAGCTCAGAACTGATGCAGTTTTTATGAATTCTACAAATTATGCATGCCAGTTATGTGCTTAAACTCTTGTTCATGTTAACTACGTCTTGACAACATTACTGTTGTTCGTACTTCGATGACAGAATGGCCATTTTCATTGTCACTTGCGCAAACTGACATTGCGGAGGACGAGAGCCGTATGCCAAATATTAATTAGTTTTAGGGTTGTCACATTAGTAATCATATACAGATTAAGTAAAGGAGAAACAAAGTGGACAAGTTTTTTTATAGCCGATATCGTAAGGGAGATTGGATTCCCGGGTCCGGCAAAGGTTTCAACTAGAAACTCCGTAGCACTGCGGAGTAATATCGGACTAGGTAAAATGGGATGAAAAAATATTTATTTAGTTCTATAATAATAAATTATTTTATTAGTCTAAAAGTATATTGATTGTAAAATGTATGATGATTTGAAATATTTATTTTTTGCCGCATTTCTTAATGCAATAATATTATTAAATATTTGATAAGAAAAACTTTTTTGTCTTTTTTGTCGATTGGTAAATTTAAAATATCGTGCAAAGGTTTTGCGGTATAAAAGTAAAACCAGAACCCCTAAAGCCCGGACCAAACACTCTCTACACCCGAAGATAGAAATTTTACAGTCAAAACAGGTGTGACAGCCCTACTTAATAAGTACAACCCAGTAGGTAGTTCATTGTCGCGCATGCGTGAGGTTTGCAACGCACCGTTGTATAACGAGGTGATTAATCGGTAGGAAGCCTTGTTGGTCTAGTGGCTTCTTTAGCCACCCACTCACGTAAGGTGTCTTTGTATTGTAACTCGTACTGTTCAATACAAAACATTGCTGTTGTTTCTGAATGTTTTATTGACTGACATAATGTAAACTGAGATCAACGTATATACGCGGTAACCCTATAGATGGATGAACGCATAGTGGTATTTCACCAAGTGGTCCCGACGGGTAACAGTTGTTAGATCATCTCGAGGTCTAAATATTGGGCGATCTAAGTAACTCTGTCACCAGGTTGGCCACAAATATAAGAAGACTAGGGGTCGCCCGTGACTTCGTCCGCGTGGTTATTTGGAATATTTTCCCAGATTTTGCAACATATCTCACTACTGCTCCGCTCCTATGGCCTCCTTGGTCATAGCGTGATGTTATATATATATAGCCTTCCTGGATAAATGCACTATTCAACAAATAAAGACTTTTTCTAACCGAACCAGTACTTTCTGAGATTAGCGCGTTCAACCAAACAAACAAACCAACTAACTCTTCAGCTTTATAACATTAAGTATAGATAAGAAGAATATCAACGTATTCTCTGTAGGATCGGCTGTAACTGTCACTTGTAACATTTTAATATAGCAATATTATCTTTATAATAATAATGTCCTTCTAATCGAATTACGGTCACGGCGGCTAATCTTAACAGAGACTAGCCATCTACGCAGGAGATATTATACTGGCACTGGACCACCAAGGCAGTCCAATTCATGATTTATATTCGTCAGAGCCGAGGCAGTCAAATTCTATAGGTGGCAAACAAGCATAAAACAAGTTACCGTAGACTATGAACGCCTGCAATACCAGAGGTATTTTAACCATTTTATGATTTTACTATGTCACTTTATTTTTCTTTAGACCATGTAAAAATCTTGCGTAAGTATAACATTATTGTGTTTAATAAATAAACATTCTTAAAGTAAGTGTTCGGATCGCAAATTCATTTAATTATGTATAAAGCCCTTTTCCTCGAAGCGGTAAGCAGAGGAGCATGATCCATGAAACATGACTCTCACCGACTCGAGAACCGAACCTCAAACCTCTACATCATAGTTACACTAACTGTGGCAGTAACAGAACCGTCATCGTGCAAAATATGGATGTAACCATTATTTAAAAGAACCGATGTATTTAGGACAGTTAACATGAGTGGGTGAGCAGTGGGATGTAAGTTTCATTTGGAGCTAATTGAAATAGCAAACAGTGTTTTATGTGGGTATTTGTAAAGCGTTTGAGCCTTGCTTTTACTGTAGTTGTACGTCTTATTTTTATACTAGTTAGGTGGCAAACAAGCACACATTTCATGCCTAGCTAGTAGCCGATAGACGCTTGCAACACAGAGTTATTACTCGAGAGTTCCTGACCCTGTTAATACCTTTTAACTTGTTTCTTAAAAACCCCATTCTGTAGTAAGTCTTGGAACAGTCAACACAATTTTCTCCAACGTACGATTAGGTTGTGAAATGAGGTCCCTGCCGAAGTTTTCCCGAGAGACTATAACATGGGGCTCTTCAAGAAAGGAGTTAGAAGGTTTTTAAAGGTGCGGCAAACTGCAAATGGTATACCCATAGGCTACGGTAACTGCTTACCATCAGGCGGGCCGTACACTTGTTTGCCACCTTGGTAAAAAAAAGTCATTGCCAAGCTTGTATTCAGTTATTTTTACTTTATTTTATTTTATTCTTCTTGGGTGGCAAACAAACATACGGCCCATCTGATGTTAAGCAGTAACCGTAGCCTATGGACGCTTGCAATATGAGGTTTTTGAAGTCGGTTTCATTTTTATAATAACAGTTCTAAAAACTAATGATCGACTTCCGTATGTCACGAGTGATGATTGAGTTGTGTGGTGATGGCCACGTAATCTGTGGGCTAAGCAGCATATTGTGTGGTAATGACCACTCGTGGCCAACTAACGGTAACTAATGGGACTGTGGTCATAGTACTTAAGTACATGGTGCGTTGAGTGGTCTCGTTTTTGACTGTTATAAGTCACAATTGAAACAGATTACTATATACACACGGCAATGTATACAGCCGCTCTAGACAAGTGGCATAAACGGTAGGTAGTCGAATCGAAAAGTCGAAAAAGCAAATGTATAGAATTTGACGTAAGTTTGCGACATCGTAACGTAAAATCACGTCAATTATGATACATTTGCTTTTTTGACTTTTCGATTCGACTACTGTTTATGCCACTTGCCTAAGCGGCTGTATAAATTGCCATTTGTCTAGAGGGACAGGGCCGCTATATGAAGATTAGTTTTTAAACCGACTTCAAAAAAGGAGGAGGTTCTATGTTCAACTGTATGTATTTTTGTTATGTATGTTCACCGATATCTCTCCCATTTGGGGACCTATTCTCAAATTCCTTTCTTTATTTGAAAGAGTATAGGTACTCTAGAGGTGGTCCCATTGGTACCAAGTCAGGATCTGATGATGGAGTTCTAGGGAAATCGAGGGCAACCCTCAAATGTAATGCAATGTAAGGTATTAACAATGTTTTTCATATATCTTTTACTTTTATTTTGTCACTAAAAATAAAAAAAATATTTTTTGTTTAAAAAAGCCATTGTATATATTTCTGTGGAATTTAGTAACAGTGTACAATTAGACTAAACCTACAGATAAAAATATATTTCACACAAATACTTACATTGGTTTTCCCAAAAACTAATCTTCATACATCGGCCCTGTATGTATACATATCTCCGTTGCCGCGTGTTAGATTTTTTTTTTAATTAAAAAAATCCTCGTAGTATACGTGCAGGAACAAAACCTATATCACAATGAGAATTTGAAAATTTAAGAGAGGTAGGGTATACAATACTAGTAAGCAAGCCTGACTGGGGAAGGACCTCCACCTTAGAGAAGACCACAGCCAAGAAACTACACACAGCGGTGTAGTTTATTTATTTATCCACATACACTGATATTACAGGCTACAAAACCTAATACAACAATGTAGAAATAAGAAAAACAATCACAAAAAATATAATAACAAAAACAACAATAACATCCTAAACTAAAGGTGAGTGAGGCAATCCAATGCCACCCTCTCAAATTCCGCCAAAGTACAGGCAAAAATATCCAACCGCTTCGAGACGTGATTTAAAAAATGTAAAGCCCGAGTAGTTGTGTTCGTGTGTGTGAGTACAGGTCTCCAGCGCTCATTTAGGGATGCGTTTTGAAATAAACGTATTCTTATCCCAGGGGTATCCCCGGGATAGGAATAGGCATTTCTTTTACACCAGGACTGTAAGATGGGAGCACCATCTTAAAGTCCTGGTGTAAAAAAATGGGTTAGCAACACGCTAGTGATACCTCTGGTAATGCAAGCGTCCATAGGCTACGGTAACTGGTTAACATCAGGCGGGCCGTATGCTTGTTTGCCACCTAAGTAGTATAAAAAATGAATATATATCGTCATCGTACTGCATCTCTTCCTTAGTGACCAGCACAAGTAAATATTTAGACATTAACTAACGGACGTCGTCTCATTTGCAGCTATTAGAAGATTGCAACACGCTAAATGAATCGCCGGACGCGGACGCTATCAATGAAGCGACTAGTATCGTGTGAACTGGACATTATACCGAGGCACTAAGACCGGTACTAGCTGTTTATTGATCTGGGATTCTTGATAATGATTTCATGGTACCTATGCAAACAAATTAGCAAGAAAGCAAAGAAATCTTAAATTGTCTACTCAGTTTCTTACAGGGCGTACAGAATCTGTTTCTTTTGCTTAATAGCTGCCCAACTATTTTGACCTCTTAAATTATATATTTGTCAGACCAAATAAATAATTTAAATTTGAACGGAAGACGGCAAAATATTTGGACAGCTATGGGTAAACAAATAGGCTGTAGGTTGCTTACAATGGGCTTTACACTACTCTGCCTTCCTGTGTACAAATGTGTTGGTGAAGTGTTTATATATTTAGAGCCCCTCTCTCAAAAAATTTAGAAAAAGAGGTGTAAATAAAATGGTTTTATTTACACCTCTGTTTCTAAATTTTTGTTGGCATTTATAAACAAATGACTGCCAAAAAATACAGTAATAATCTACAAGATGTGTTTCATAATATAGTTTTCTCATAAATTGTATATTAATTCTAAATAATTTGTAAAAAATCATCGAATCAGCATAAAATTATTGAGATGTAACCACTTTATGACTTCAATTTTTATCAAATAATACGAAAAAAAAAACAAAATTTGAAGAAAATATACACCTATAATTTGGTAATGTTATATTTAGAAATAGTTTAAATTATAATTTATTAAAAATTAATAAGACGTCCATTCAAAGATAACATCTGTTTGTATCCCCGCGCTCGCCTAGAGAATAAGGTCTTGTTTGCTTCGCCCAAATGCTCAAGGTCGTTGGCGATATCCCTAATCCTTAAATTTTAAAATCTTGCCACTGCTGGAGGCAGTGAGCGGCGGTGAGCTAATTAACGCCAGGTTGCTCGTCTTTAACCAATAGCATTGAAAAGTGGTGGTGAAAAGTAGTTAAACAGTGAAAAATGTCTAACTATTTTTAGGTCCGTGCAAAACTGCATAGCAAAAACTATAAATAGAAACATTATAGTAAAATTGCATAATCAAGGTACGGATGTGAGCCATCAAGTCGACTAGTTTGTCAGGTGACCAACGTTTATAGCTATGTTTATAAATTTCACAATAAAAACTGTGATTTACATTTTATATTAGCGTTTCAAAAGTAAAATTGTGTTTTGTGATGCAAAACTGCATTCATTCGAGGTTTTAGTATGTTGTGACCTATTGCAGTTTCTGTGAAAGCTTATACCTAGGTCTCATTGAGCAAAATTTTAGTTGACAGATTTACATGTTTATGATTTACTAGCTGCCCGCGGCTCCACCCGCGTCGATGTCGGTTATCGCAGTAAAAAGTAGCCTATGTGTTATTCCAGACCATAATCTATATCTGTGCCAAATTTCATTCAGATCCGTTCAGTAGTTTTTACGTGAAAAAGTAACAAACATCCATCCATCCATCCATAACTGCATCTTTATCATGCAGTTACGTCGTTCTTTCTTAGCAGGGCAGACTACCTATAAATATCCTACTATCCTTCTAATATTATAAAGGCGAAAGTTTGTAAGTAAATACATATAATTTATCAGATTTTAGACATGTTTTGCTTAGATAATTGTCATACATTTGCGTGGTTCCTTGAAAACAGGGCAGTAGTATCGGAGACTAGTTAAAGACGTCCACTGCTGGACATAGGCTTCCCCAAAGGTTTTCCACAACACTCGATCCTGAGCCGATACAACATCGATTGTCCATCGGTACAACAACTCCTCCAACAAGGTGGACCGACGACCTGGTAAAGGTTGCGGGCAAAAACATTATACTTGCAATCAAAATGTGACGCGCACACAAACTGCAATATGGTGGGCCTGGTGACCAGTGGCACAGATAAGATATATCTATTTCTGGCACCAGCTCTTCACAAATTGCAAACATAATTTATACAACTTGTTAACCTTATATATAGACCTTAGGATGCCATTTGTGAAGTAAAATAAAAATATTATTATTATTAATTCTTATTTTGGGTCTAGAATTATAATATTTTGCATATGAGTTTTATATACCACATATATGAGACAAGCTTTAGGTCCCGGCTTCGCATGGGTGGACATTTAGTAAGTTTTCGTAGGTATCATTTTTTTTTCAATAAAATATATAGGTGAAAGAATTTATTAAATCGGTCAAGCAGTTTTTGAGTTAAATCGTAACAAACAAAAATAAAAATATTTTTTTATAATATTAACTAACTGATCCAGCAAACGTTGTTTTGCTAAAAAAGATAAGATAAGATAATATCGCTGTTTAAAAATAGGGGTTGGTTGTAGAGAGGTGAAAATTAAGGGTTGTAAGTATTTTTGTATGCATATAAAATTAATTACTTAATTTTTTTTTTATTTTTTTTCAATAATTGCACTCGTTACAGGGCCAATTTACTTAATTTATTTGCTTATGTTTAAAAACATAAAAAAATGTAAGTGCTGTGTACTTCTATTCTTGTGTTGAGCGCGCGCAGCGGCGTGTCAGTGAGCGCGGCGGACGAAGGCATGGAGCCCGTGGACGCATACCATCCGCCGCTCGGGGTGCGCCTCGAGGTTGGCGCGCCGCCCACGCCTGCCGCGCCACTTAAGTCGTTCGATACACCACACTCTAACTTCCCGATTACATATAACAGTGGAATTTTCACAAAGCAGACTTTATAAATTTATATGACATGATAACTAAGATTGACTTCTCTGATATGTATTTCACCAAAGATCCTAATGAAGTTTTAAATTTATTTTATAATGTATTTGATGCTTGTATTCCCCCAAAAAATTTTGGTTCTAGATATAGTAAGTACAATTACCCGGTTTGGTATACTTCCGAAATTATCAGAGAGATAAAACTTAAATATTATTTGCATAAGAAATACAAATTAAGTAAATCACAGGGTGATTATATGGCGTTCTCTCAGTGCAGGGCAAGAGTAAAGGCAAAAACATCTCGTGCACTTGTGCAATATCAAGATCGCGTACAAAGGCACCTGGCAACTGATCCTAGAGCGTTCTGGAATTACTTGAGATCGAGAAAGTCCAATTTGAGCAAACCTAAGTTAATAGATGATGGTCAGGTTTTATCAGACGATGAATGTGCTAATAAGTTTGCTCGATTCTTTCATTCTGTTTACAACTCAGAATCTGCCGCGCTAGATGTGGAGGCAGCGAGCGCGGCGGCGGCGCCGGGCGCTTGGGCGCACCTCGCACCCTTGTGCCCCGCTGACGTGCGACGCGCACTTGCTCGCTTGCCACCCAAGCGCTCCGTAGGGCCTGATGGTATACCAGCGTTTATATTCAGAGATAGCTGTAGGGTACTGGTGGAGCCATTACTATATATATTTAATATTTGTATTGAGTCCTCATTTTTTCCTGATTGTTGGAAGCTCACCCGAGTTGTACCGGTGCCGAAGGGTGGTGGAGGTTCAGCACCGAGTGATTACAGACCTGTGGCGGTATTAAGTACTCCTGCCAAGGTGTTCGAGATGGCTATTCACAGTTGCATGTATAATCAGGTAAGTGCTCTGTTGTCCGACGCGCAGCACGGCTTTCGTCCTGGGCGTGGAACAACAGGGAACCTGCTGCATCTGATGACTCACCTAGTGCCTGCGGTGGATGCTGGCTTGCAGGTTGATGTAGCCTACTTTGATTTTAAGAAAGCGTTTGACACTGTCGATAATGACATCTTGCTATTGAAGTTGGCCAACGTGGGCTGCACACCACGCACGCTGGCATTCTTCGCAAACTACCTGCGGGATAGATGTCAGTACGTGGATTGTGGGGGATGCCTATCCGAACCTTATTTTACACGATCTGGGGTGAGTCAAGGGAGTAATTTGGGCCCTCTACTATTCAATCTGATGATCAATGACTTACCGGATGTCGTCAGCGAGTGCACACCCTTGTTATTTGCTGACGACTTGAAACTTATACGAGTGATTGGGCAAAAAGAGGATCATGACGTATTGCAGCGGGACATAAACAAGGTTGTAAAATGGAGCCTCGATAATAAGCTGTATTTTAATGTAGCCAAGTGCTCCGTGCTTACATTCACCCGTGCGCGTAACCCTCATCAACATCTGTACCAAATGGAGGGCGTCCCGTTGCAGCGTGTCACTGAAGCCAAGGAATTGGGGGTACAGTTCACTGCTGAGCTCAACTTTCGCAAGCACGTTACCAATGTTTGTAAAAAAGCGTACCGTAACCTAGGATTTGTATTGCGTCAAGCAAATCAATTCACAAATATTGGAGCGTTAAATGCACTGTACCGAGCTCTCGTGAGGAGTCATTTGGAGGGCAATGCGGTAATATGGTCGCCACATGAATTAAAATATAAATTGATGTTGGAGCGTATCCAGAACAAATATATAAAGTTTTTGTATCTGAAGCAATATGGGGTATACCCAGGCTATCCATTGCTGTATCCGACTATGTTTGTTCTGGGTATGGTGAGTTACACTCAACTTGAGGTGAAAAGGGAAGTAGCACTGGCCACATATGCGTTAAAGGTAGTACGTGGGACTATACACAACGCAGCCATCCTACAGATTGTTAGGCTTTGTGTCCCGAGTGAGTACTTGGGTAGGCGGCGGCGGCCGCCAATACTGGAGGTGCCGCATGCGCGCACCAACCTGATGCAGTTCGCGCCGCTGACGCGTGCGCTGCGTGTGCTTTGCGCGGTGTCTGACCGGGTAGACTTATTTTCGTGCTCACTGAGTGTGTTCACAGAGGCTACTTATGGTTTATTGTGATAATGTTGTTTTAGTATTAAGATCCTATACTGTTACCACTTGTTGTGTTACCACATAGTAGACTATAAGTATAGCATATTTTTTTTTTTGGTTATATACCCATTGTATTAGGTTATACCTGTAATGATGGCTCTGTATTTGTGTAAATAAATAAATAAATAAAATAAGTGACGAATCCACTATGATCTGTTTTGTAAAATTATAAAATGATTTGTAAAATTATTGTTTCTATGATATGTTATTAGTGGATAAGTTGTTGAAGTGCGTACTCAATAAATAAATAAAAAAATAAAGACAAAATGTTGTAAAAAAAAAAAAAATAGGGTGGACCACCCTTAACATTTAGGGGGATGAAAAATAAATTTTATCCGATTCGCAGACCTAACCGATATGGCCACAAAATTTCACGAACATCGGTCGAGCCATTTCGGACAAACACCGTGACGCGAGAATTTTATATATCAGATTTAGACAAACTGCTATAAGGATGTTGGAGATTATTATATTATAAATTAAGTTATAAAAAGGTATTGTTATTTGTTTTTTTAGTCGAAAAGCTGATCAAGAACGAAGCATTTCAAATTAAAATCTTTTCTTGGACATTTCAGCTTTAAATATCAATGAGCAAACACTTAGCTACAGATTGTTAGCCTCATGAGTTCATTGTCGGCCTTATATTATTAGGACAATTTGGCATTGTATGACTGTATTAAAAATATATACACTACTGTGAAATAAATGTAATATTATGTAAATTACTTTTATATGTAGAATGATTGCAGCGAATTGTGAAGCGAAATATCCTGGTGCATATTATGTTTATATCTAAATGGAATCTACATTATTATTGCTTTGTGAATTGTAACAATTTATCATACATTAGTAAGTATATAATATTTTGCACATTGCGTTATAAAACCTAAATAAAAACTCCAGCTTTTATATTGTCAGTATACGATGTAATGACTAAAAAAGAACTGGCCATCAATAATCTAAATAATAATAAATCAATCGCAAAGAATAATCCTAGTTTTTTTTTTATTCCATTTCTGGCTGTGCAGTCGGCAAATCAACTAGACTGCCTTAGTGACCACCAGTGGATGCAGTATGCGCCTGCTGTGCACGAGGTTGTGGGTTCGATTCCCACACAGGGACAAAACTTTGTGTGACCCACAAAGAGTCGTTCTGAGTCTGAATGTAATTTGTGTCCGTTAATTGTATGTTTGTAAAGTCCCCCTCAACACAGAGCTTGTTCTCTAGTGCGGGAGTTGTCTTTTAAAAAAAGAAGAAAGTGTCTCCGGCGCTCGGCGGTCAATCGTACCACAGATAATATATGTATGTACAATACATAGTAAACACGTAGATACTTTTTGTAAGAAATACATTAAAATAAATGAGTTTTGGTTAAGAGTATATTTCCACAAATTTAAATATAGATTAGAAAGTTTTACACATGCATGTTTAAATTAATAAATATAATTGGATAGCCTCTATTATTCATATCTTTTAATTATGGATATTGCGAGAGATTCTCCTTTAAATTTTAATCCTCAGCAGTCAGTTTATAAACTAATTTATATCACCTTGGCAACCTTAATCAAAACGTTAACATCGATCGAAATAAGATTTATATAGTCCACTTGTATTTATGTAATTTGCAACACTTCGAAAGGCGTCTTAAATAGCAAGGTTTTGAATTTAGAAGATGATTTGCATGTTTGCATCTTTATAATTTTGTTTCGACTGTTTGTGTTGTAGAGAATCTAAAAACAATACTTATAACTAAATAGGCGAGCTGTTGGATTTATTGAATTAATAAAAGCGCATGTGGGTTGATATAGTATCTTTCGATAAAATAAACATTCGACATTTTGAACGTTCGATTTATTAACTGCTAGGGGTCGCCCACGTGGTTATTTGGAATATTTTCCCCGATTTTGCAACATATCTCACTACTGTTCGCTCCTATTGATCACAGCATGATGTTATATAGCTTATAGCCTTCCTGGATAAATGCACTTCTTTGTCAACCCTTATCCACCCACTGCTGGGTATAGGTCTCCTCTTATTTGCGCCATCTGTTCCGGTCCTGTGCCAAGCTTTTTCTAATCGAACCAGTACTTTTTGAGATTAGCGCGTTCAACCAATATTAGCATAGACTCGATATTATGAACGTTCGAGTATTTAGACGTTCGATATATAGTGGTCTATCAATTGAAATAAGATTATTTGGCATTCGATTTGGCGTAGTACACCTCATAGTATGAAAGGCTCATGACGAAATAACGACGTCTTGGCGGCAGACATGAAGTCCTTTAAGAATTGTCATCATTCTCAGCCTGAGTTCTATCTCCCATTAAGTTTATGACTTCCTTTACTCTTGCTAATTCTATCATCCTCATCCAGTTAGTGTTTGCTTGCTTACTTTCAATTAATATTAATAATAACAACCCATATATCCCTCTGCTGGGCACGAGTCTCCTCCCCTCTATCAATTATAAAATATTTATGTTAGTAACCTCAGAATTACCAATTCACAGCGTGAAAAGTTCAAATGTTATAAACTTGTATTCAATAGCCTCAAATTCAAGCATGACCAATAATAAATAATTTAATGTTAAAAACCTGTAAAACACCTTTTAAAGTTCAGTGTTAAGATTGCACCAAGCTATAATTTTGGAATTAGAAAAAAATGCACTTTAAATCTAAATGGCGGCGAAGCGGCGGCGTCTTGTATTGCAAAACTTCTGTGTCCGGCCGTGTGATGAAATTACGTAAAACATCCTATCATTTTATGTTTATTCATAAGTGCATTAGAAATCTCGTTTGTCAGATAATATCCTTTTTATGAGTGCTGGTATATTCTTGTTTGGCTACTTAACTGTAGGTGTTTCACTAGCTGTTTTAGTTTCGCCCGCATTGGTCCAGCGATTGCGGTTAGTTTTCTGATGCGTTGAAAAGAGTTTATCTATTTTCATTTTAATATTTTTATTTAATTCTCGCTTTTTGCTTGCTTGTCCAGTTTCCTTGTTGTCTTAAGCTAAATGTTCGTATGGGAATTTAAGTTAGGTAAGCTTTTGTTCTACAAAAGAGAAGTTGTGGCTCTTCTGCAAATAACAACTTGCGATGCGTCTTCTATAGGTACCTAATAGTAATACGATACTTATACAGTTTTAAAAAAAAGGCTCATATTAAACGTTAACTACTTAAACTTTGCTTTTGATATTTAACTGTCTTGAGTAATTATATAAACGTTTATTTCAGAAATAAACCATATTACAGACATAAAAGTTATAAAATAAAGTAGTCAGCAGAAACAACACAACAAAACAAGATAATCAATTAACACAACTAGCAATTAAATAATAACAAAAAGAAACAGAAAAATAAATTAAAATAAAATAAGTTTGCCAATTCATTTTAGGTTAGATAGGATAGATATTTAAGTAGATAATAATATATCTTCTTAATTCCACATAAACTGAACTTCCTGGCGACCTATTCAACTCCGTTCTGTTTCTTGGTTGATTGCTCGAATATGGCTAATGTAGCTTATTGCTAAACGTACGCGCACATTACAGGCAGGTGAGCACACCATTCTTCTTATTTCAATTAATGAGTCAAATCGAATAAAATACCACATCGTAAACTAATGTTCAATTCCATAAATTTGCTTTTATTCTATTCAAATCGACTACCGTTTATTCCACTTGTCTAGAGAGGCAGATCAGAATATATTTTAAAGTAAATCTTAGGAGCTGATAAAAATATTTAAGATCCTCGTTAATATGACCACACCTATGTAGCTATACATGGTCTGGATCGATGATAGTAATCTAAATACCTCCAACATTGCTGACGTACATTGCACATCTTGGATGTAACCTACATTATTTGATCCTTTTCCGTCAATACTTATGGTAACATAACCAAATTGAGATAGATAGCTCTTTTATGTGTTTTTCGCTCCTAAACTGTTAAATGATAATTGTAGGGATTATTTATTGAATTTTAAGTAATCTCTAAATAAGAATGAATTTCATTTAATGTAATAAAAGACTAGCGAGCAAGACCGACTTGGGAAGGATCTTCACCTTACATAAGACCATAGCCAAATAACTACACACAGCGGTGTAGTTGTGTTCCTGTGTGTGAGTACAGGTCTCCAGCGCTCCATTAGGAATGCGTTTCGCCATCTAAGTTGTATAAAAAAAATGTATAGTTATTTGGCTGTGGTCTTCTGTAAGGTGGAGGTCATACCCCAGTCGAGCTTGCTTGCTAGTATGGTGCCCTACCTCTTCTAAGGTTATTTCTAAAGAATCCACGTTCGATTGATTTTAATCAATATCTGTTTATGATTTAGCTATGATAAGTTATCAAATATGATAGAAATTTAAACAACTCTTACCATTATTATTATTTGTGAGAATTAGGACAAAATGAGTCAGACATGTATCTATACTAATATTATAAAGCTGAAGAGTTTGTTTGGTTGAACGCGCTAATCGCAGAAAGTACTGGTTCGATTGGATATATTTTTTTGTTGAATAGTGCCCTTATCCAGGAAGCCTATAGGCTATATAACATCACGCTAGGATCAAAAAGAGCGCAGCAGTAGTGAGATATGTTGCGAAATCGGGGAAAATATTCCAAATTACCACGCGGACGAAGTCGCGGGCGACCCCAGTTAATAATAGCTTTGCTAACCTTATTTCCTTTATGTTATTACCGTGGTAACTTACTCGACTGGAGCAAATGGTGAAAAATAGTTCTGCCTTTTCAGAGCTTATTAGAAAAATATATTTAACAGCAAATAATAATAATATTTTGGGAGTCAAGTCACAGAGAGCCATCTGATCCCAAACTAGACAGAGCCTGTACTATGTCAACCAGACAATTAGTCACAAGCAGTTCTCTTGTTTTAACTATTATTCATGTACCACTAACCTGATAAGTTGTTTCAGTTTGGTAGCAGCTTGCAGCGACGCGTATCCATATCGTGAGAACTTGGCTGCTTCCTCTGATGGCGCGTTAAAAGCGGCCACGTAGCGAGCTGGACTAGTGTCATCTAACCAGAGACCTGGTAAGAAAGGGTAATCCGTTAGCGGAATTAATAATACACAGCTCACACACCGCCATCTGACCCAAACTAAGCTTTACAATGGTGACCAGACAACTGTTGAATTTACTTTGTAGGTAAATTTCATCCAGACACAAAACAGCCGAAACTAAAGATTTGTTCTCGGTGGGAATCGAACCGGTCCGAATCCGGAGACGAGCACACCAAAAAGTTAATCAATAAACTTGTATGTTCTATAGTTTTTAATTACATTAAATTGGTATGGGTATCTTTGCTATGAAATTAACAGTAAATTTATAACAACACCAGTTGTCAAAAGTTTATAATTATAAGCAATATAGGTGATTTTTATTAGAAATTGAGCTTATTAGGTAGGTACTATTTTATTTGCACCGATCGTTATATTTTGAACTAAAATATTACATCCACTTACCCATAGAATATAGCTTGGGTTCCACAACGGTATACAATTCATGCATCTTCTGCATTCCATATTCAGCAGCTTCCATTATCTCTCTTTTTTCACTCAAAGTTATATTAAGCGCTTCTTCATCACCTGTTTCTGTTTCTAGATTATCATCATCCACGTAATAATCTTCATCAGGATCATCTTCGTCTTGGTGTTTATTATCTTTTTTATTCAGATCAATCTTTACCTCAGAAATATTATCAGCTGTAGTTACGTTGTCTTTATCGCAATAAGTTACTATAATTGTTGAAACGTTATTAGAAATAGATTGATTGGCATTTTGTTCCTTTTCTACAATAGTAATATTATGTACTTCTTTTGATAAAGTACTATTAAATAGAGGCATCAGATGCTTCAACACTTCTATTATATTTGCAGATGTTGAATTCTGTTTGGTGCTAGGTATAGTTAAAATTTCTACATAATTAGGGTTTTCAGTCGTAGCTTCATAATTGCTAATTCCTTTAGTTGTTTGTTTCTTTATTCTAATAGCATCAACTTTTTCTTCTATGCCACTTTTTATTTGATTTACATTCTTTAAATTATTGTTTGGACTTAATATAATGGCTTCGCTGAGCTTATCAGGGTCACTTGTAACATTGTTTTTTATTCTGTTTATTGATGCAATGATTACGTTTATGAGGTCTTCTTCTTTTCTACTTACATTTTCATTTGTTATATTAGCTATTGTATTTAGAAATAGCTTTACTCTTTCTTTGTTTTGTTTCTCTGAGTGCTGGTCTTTGTCTGAAGTTTTGTTACTAATTTTAAAAACATCTTCAATGATTTTTGAAAACGGGCAGTTCGACATTGTCGTTGTTAAATTAGTTTGTTCATTTCTCACAGTGTTTATTATGAGTAGTGTGGTAATGAATATGTATTTGTACCTGAAATAGAAAAGAAGAGTTTAGGATAAAAAAAAACAGTATTGGAAATTATGCTTTACATCATCATCATCATAAAGTCAAAAGATGTCCACTGCTAATCAAAGGCTAGATTTTCACAGCATTCCATCCTGATAAACTTTCCATATTTACCATTTATAAGGTAGGTATCTAGTTTCTATGACAAAGTTTATTAACTTCTTTGAGAGCATATTCTAACTCAATTTTGATCAATGTTACGCATACAAGAAAAATATTGATTAATCATTCAATCATACAAAAACATAATTTGAACTCCAATAAAGAACTCATAACAAATGCGGGTTCAACAAGAGGCGTTACATCAAAACTTAATGCTACTGTTATAAAAAGGATCAAGCAAAAGTGATGCATCATCATTTATGATGACGTTACGCAACCAATGAACCAGCATTACTTTCATTCACTAACATCAAAATCATCAAGTCATCATTCATTACATCTTCTAAGTGACATGTTATACAATATTACGTTCAATAGCTGCGCCCGAGTATAGGTTATTTGTATACTTTCTCAAAGTCTGACGGAAAAGGAAAGTGGGCTTTCACTGAGAAGACAAGTGTTGCTATGTTTTATTGTATACTATTGTCAAGTAAATATTGTGTATTCACGGTCGTATTGTTGTTTAAGTTCAACATGGTGGGCTGCGCCTGAGTTACTGTAGTGTGTAAAAATTGACACTTGTATAAGAATGGACTATTTAAGTGTATGTAATTGGTAGACATTGCGTGTCGCATATTTTGTTTCTACAAAACCTGACGACATAAATGATATGATGAACAATTTAAGATACTCTCAACCCACGTACTGAAATTTCAAGGGATTATTTAAAGTACTGAAGCTGTATTAATTTTATGAGCCTAAAATTATTAAGTATTTATCGTGCCGCACTGTGCGGTTTCAGAGGAATTTCCTCCCACGTACGATTAAGTTGTGGAATGAGCTTCCTACCGAGGTTTTCCCAAGAGACTATAGCATGGGGTATAAATTTAATTGGTAGTATAAAAAAAAAAAAAAAGTATAAAATACATGTAATGAAAATTTTGTAGTAAGAATAAATATATTTAAAAAACATTTGCAAAATAAATGTAGGCTAGAGAAAACGCATAATAAATCTGAATGTAATCGATTTTGAACTCTAGTAGAAAGTAAAAATATAACTCTTTTTGTACACCAATTTACATTTTAAAAGTAATTATTATTAGTAAATAAATGTAGTTTAGATATCCTATGGTTTATTTTACCTAAATAAAATGCAATTTCAACATAGGCTCAGCTATCGCCTAGCAAATAAAGAAATGCTATGTATTTTTTAGATGTATCATTATTTTGAATTGATTTCTAAGATTTACTTTGTATTGTATTAGTTTTTATACATACCTACCTTGTTACTAATTAGGTACTATCTTATGACTTCTCATAAATACTACATCTCTAATATAATTCAAGTTATATAAACTTTCAAAAAAGATATCAACGCACCTCTCGCCACCGACAGGGAGTTCATCCTCACATCCTTGCACCTCAAACATGCCGTACCGTAAGATTCCAGAGGAATTTCTTACCACGTACGATTAGGCTGTGGAATGAGCTCCCTGCCGAGGTTTTCCCAAAAGACTATAGCATGGGGTTATTCAAGAAAGGAGTTATAAGGTTTTTAAAGAGTCGGCAACGCGTGAGTGACACCCCTGGTGTTGCAAACGTCTATAGGCTACGGTAACTGCTTACCATCAGGCGGGCCGTATGCTTGTTTGTCACCTTGGTAGTATAAAAAAAAAAGAGTTTAGGCCTTGAAAATTATGTTTCAATATTTCTTGCTAAACTGAATTTTATATATACCGATGCGGGGATCGAACGCATTAGTCGAATCGAAATCTTTCACAATACCAAAGTGCAACAATTTGCAAAAAACAATTAAAACATTTCTCAATTTTGAACAAGATTCACCCAATATTTTGTAAGTCAAATACTATCCAATCGATTTCGAAAAATTGCCAAACATTGGCCATTATTGTTGGACAAATTAATGAAGGTTTACCTCATCGATGTAATTGAATTGCCAAATGTTTGTCCAAGTACTCTTTAAAGTATTTTGTTAAGATCCTATTGAATCATTATATAGATGCAACGATCACTTGAAAGTTGTTCAACTTTTAGTGATTCGATTGATTTATTATAGTAACGCGTGAATGGGGATCATTAAAAAAGGTTGTAAACAGTAGATAGAATGATTTTTAAATAAATATAGTATTGGTTACTTTAAATGATTTCCTTTTAATTAGTTTTTAAGTAACGTTTATACTTGATTAATTTCATTGCGTATTCCAAGACGCTCTATTTAGCTTTCTATGGTATTGTTGTTATAATTACCATTATTAATCTTGGTTTACAAAATGCATAGTGGTGAAATATTCTTTACAAAAGATTACAGCCTACATAGAGATGTAGTTGTTTTCTTATTGTGAAGTATTGGTCTTCAATGTTCATTGGAGGGAAATGGTTTTTAAAATAAAGTTTGCTTAGCTCTTTCTACCTGTCCCTCTAGAATAGAAAGCTGATATATGGGACATTGACATTAATTAGTTTATGATAAAACGTATTAAACTTACTTCAAATCCCATACATTTACTTTTTTTTCTATTCGACTCGAATACTGTTTTTACCACTTGTCTAGATGGGCTGGTGTTACAAGTTATATAATGCCTCCAGTAATGCTCCTGGTATTAAAAGCGTTTATAAGCTACAGTAACTGCTTACCATCAGGCGAGTAGCATGCTCGATAAGATGACATTCTGGCACAATTATAATTGTCGCTTTTGAATAAACGCGGCGCAACTAAGTTTGATTTATTGCATCGATATAATATCGATATTTTGGAGCAATAAATCAAACATTTGCGTCTTGTGATTGTGTCATAGACAATGACCTACTTATTAATTATTTGGTGAAGCTTCATAATGGGGATGAATACCTGCGCATTTGCTAGAGTTTTATTAGAGGTACAGCAACATGTGAGCCCTAAGGAGGCACATCAACCTTATTTTTCCACAGCTAAATAACTACATAATAATATAAAGTTATTTTGTGTAAGTATGGGTCTTCAGTGTTCATTTAAGGGGAAAGATTTCCTCCATTACCTATTTTCCTAGTAATAATATCTTATAATATTAATTATATTAATAATAATAGTTGTTCAGACCGATAGCCAACTGCGCAGGACAAATTTTTGTGTAAAAATGTGTGCGCAAACATAGGTCAAGTCTCTATTCCTTCATTCTCATAGTCCGATGGGAAGGTAATCCGACACGACCGGAGAGAGATCAAGCGCACGAACAACGCTTTTAAGTGCTTTACGAGGCACGGAGGGTTTTTGCTGTGTTTTTAAAAATGGTCACCCATCTATAAATTGCTTAACCTTGCAGATCTGTGGGTCAGTGCCACTAACACTTAATTTAAAACCCAGCTTTAAAATTTAAGATGGTTAGGTACGCCGACGATGGTTAAGTACCTCTGGTTTTATTGCAAGCGTTTCCAAGCTTTTACTGCCTATTATCTGTTTCGTATGCTTGTTTCTCACTTTAGCCTATATTTGGAAGCTACAGGTCTGACAGTCACTTTCCAGATAAGTACATTCAGCCTACGCATTTTCCGTATGTTATGTAAGCAAGCACTCATTCATATTCCTTCAAATTACATCTCGAAGTAATTTCTGCTATTTACGGTTAAAGCGCCTAAATACCCATACCATATATCGACTGCCCTGGTGGTCCAGTGGCCGCAGTATGCGCCTGCTGTGCACAAGGTTGTGTGGGAATCCTGTGAATTCCTGTATGGGAATCGAACCCAGAGTTCAGAATTCAGTTCAGACTTGTGAGTCTGGGTGTAATTTGTGTCCGTTAATAGTATCTTTGTAAAGTCCCCCGCGACACAGAGCTTGTTCTCTAGTGCGGAAGTTGTCTTTTTAAAAAGAAAAAAAATTGTCCCACTGCTGGGCACGGGTCTCCCCTCTTCTATCAAGAGAGAGAGAGAAGGCTAAGGCCTTAATTCACACACGCTGGCCTAATGCGGGTTGGCGAATCTGACATGTCTTTAGAATTACTGCTAAGACATGTGGGTTTCCCCACAATGTTTTACTTTACCATTAGCAGATGGTGAATCATTTGATTAGTACATATAAACTCCACAAAGTGAAATTCACATTGGTACTTACACTCGGACATGAACTCGCACCTCTTGCGTGCAAGATGGATAAATAATTATAATTTACGTGTAAAACCACACAGAAACCACAGTATTAATAAATACAGTATTATTAAGATCACCTGCCATGATTCTGTTTTGCGTTACACGTCCGTATGACCATGTTTGTCATCATTACACTTTTACCGCTTGCTTGCTTGCTTACGTAAACAATAGGTACAAAGTTCCGTGACACAGGAAACAGGAAAATATGCACATTATGTAAAACAACACGAAAGAAAATTGTTTGTGAAGCATTATACTAATCTACGGAAGTGGGAAAGCTGAAATTTTAGTATTTTAAAGTAAATAACGCTTCTATATTATTGAATATGAGTTCATTTAATCTGAAATATACACACTATATATTGTGATAGTTTATGTATTGTATAATCTCTACTTCTGTCCGTGTCTTCACCTCTAAGGTTGCCAACTGACAACCAGCGTTGGGTATTTATTGCCCAGCTCATGCTGAGATGGCATCCTTTTCGGTAGGGGCTTTCAAAACAGCGTCGTGTCGACCTAAGTGCAAATTTTATGTTTTTCTTTTTCTCTACTCTCTTCTTGTTTTGTACTTTATATATATTTTTTCTTTTTGTGATGATTTTTTATCGCTGTTGTTGTGGGCCTTAAACCGAATTAAATGTATTTTCTTTCTTTCTTTCTTCTTTCTTTCTATAGTCTACTTTTTTTCATACTACTTAGGTGGCAAACAATATGGCCCGCCTGATGTTAAGCAGATACCGTAGACTATGGACGCTTGCAATACCTGATATATCATTTGCGTGTTGCCGCAAAAATAGACACCAGGGTTTTATGATGGAATTTCCCTGGGATAGGAAAACATTTAGTTAAAGACACACCCCTAAATGAGCTCTGGAGACCTGTATTCACACATAGTAACACAATTACAACGCTGTGTGTAGTTATTTGGCTGTATCAAGTGGCAGTTGGCTGTAAGAGGTGGAGGCTCTTTTCCAGTTTGGCTTGCTCATTACTATGGTGCTCTTTCGTTCTTAAAATAATTCATTACAGTAACAAATAATGTTCTCAAGATCACTTCAAATATTTGGAGAAAAATATCTGTATAGATTACTGTACTTCGTATGAACAGCTCTTACTGTGAACAGTAAGAGCTGTTCATACGAAGAAATTGCGCCAAAATCTGGGTGGTAATGACTTTTGTTGAGGTACCTGTGTAATGGGCCTCCAATTTTACGTTACTTACAACATTCCACACTTATGAACAGTTATAGGTTCAAGTCAGTTTATGTTCTTTAATAACTCATCCCATATTCGATTACAACAGCATTCGTAGAAAATTGTGGTTATTGAAAATTAAACTTTTTATTACAGAGCAAAGACCGGCCCCGACTTCGCTCGGGTTTATTTATTTATTTAACATCTTACAGGCTAAACACACCCAATGAGACAATAAAGTTAACAATATGATATGATCTTCTTCTTATCGTTTGGTTAGTGGCCAACCTGGTGACAGAGTTATAGAGATCGCTCATATTTAGGCCTCCGTCGTGATCTAACGACTGATTACAGTCGGGACCGACTTTTAACGTGCCCTCCGAAGCACGGAGACGCTCAGATGAAATACTACTATGCGGTCACCCATCTACAGGGTTACCGCGCCCTTGGTAGCTTCATATGATATGTAGGGTTAACCTCTGAAAATCCGCCAATGTACATGAAAAAATGTCAAGTTCTTGCGCGACTCTGTACATATATCCACATCACGCACCACCGCAAATTTTAATAAGTTAGTTCTGGCTACTGCGACCTTCAATATCGTCCACCTCAGTCCTTTCCTTAGTTTGGTATTCGGAACCAGTTCATTGAATACTAATAATAATACTTTTAGATTATTTATTTTACCGCTAAAAATTCGTACTTAGGTGGCAAACAAGTATATGGCCCGCCTGATGTTAAGTAATTTATAGTATTCAACCATATCTATTATACCTGTTACAAATATATACAATAGCTGATGCCCGCGGTTCCGTGGATGTCGGTTATCGCTGTAAAAAGGAGCCTATGTGTTATTCCAGACCCTAATCTATCTCTGTGCCAAATTTCATCCAGATCCGTTCAGTAGTTTTTACGTGAAAGAGTAACAAACATCCATCCATCCATCCATCCATGCATCATCCATGTAAGGATTTTTACCCCTTTAGGTGTTGAATTTACACAGATCTTTCCTTAGGGCTTACTTACGTCATTTAAGGAAACTTTTGCAGCCCCAACGGTTTGGGACCTACGACGATAAATCAGTTAGCCAATTAGTCGGGACAAGTAATCAAATAATTAAGTATTATATTATGTAACTATAGAATAGATAACAGAGCATAGACACCTTTATTTGCCAGATCATTCAATTGTAGCCCAGTACATGAGTCATTTACACTTATTTCATGCATGAATAACTATTAGCAGACGATATCTTTGAAGACTTTTTTGGTTGATTTTTTGCTCAGATTATAAAGTTTTTTGTTTAATGTTTGATGGGTAAACTATCTAATATATAAAATTCTCGTGTCACGGTGTACGTTATTGAACTCCTCTGAAACGGCTCGACCGATTTTCGTGAAATTTTGTGTGCATATTGGGTAGGTCTGAGATCAACACAAACAACACAACATCTATTTTTCATCCCCCTAAATGTTAAGGATGGTCCACCCCAAATTTTTTTATTAAATTTTTTAGTTTTTTTTTTGTTTTTATTTTTTTGTGTTTCAGCATTAAAAAATACATACAACCCTTAATTTTCACTCCTCTACGATCAACCCCATTTTTTTAATAGCAATATTACTATTTTAGTAGCAAAACAACGTTTACTGGGTCAGCTAGTTTACTTTATAGATTTGTGTCTTTTGTAGTTACATATAAGTAAAGTTAACATAAAATTATTGATTTGAAATCCATTTTATTTGACTGCACAGCGGCGGCGTGTTGTAGGTTCGATATAAGTCAAAAAAAATATATAATCTGCAAATGGTTGTTTCGATTCTGATTATTTTTTGCGTGCGTGAATTGTGTTTTGAAGGGCCCCTGCAAAAACAGGGCTTCCCTAGGGTGAGAGTGGTCTAAGGTTTGTGTTTAATAGAAAAAGGTTCGGCCGTTTTAAGAACAGGTTGTTGTAAATATCATACACTATATTTGTCGTAAGTTGTTATTTTGGCTAACTTTATGTTAATATGTTACCGCTACTTGGTATACCGGTTACTCTTATCAGATTGTAGTGTTATGTCTATATTCTGATAAATAAGTGCATATATTTATATCTCTTTAATGTTGTATGTGAAAGTTAGGTAAGTATTAGAATTTGTTGTGACCAATGCTAATTACCTTAGCTTTCACTGATCATAGGCTTCTTTTAATACCTAGTATGGAATGGTACTATCTACAAAGCTAGGAATACCTTCTGGTATGTTTCAAATACGACGCTTTATTAGATTTTCTATTCTGTATAGCATAGTCGTATATTGTATAGCCTATATGTAAAATATTATGACGCATAATACGTAACTTGTATCTCAGAGAACTTGAAAACTTTATTCTTTCTATCGTGAATGTCCATGGACTCAGTACATCTTGAGCTGACTTGAGAATTTCTATCAAAGGTCGGACATACTTATATTCGACCTTATGCGGTAAGACTTAGGGTCTAACTTCATTCCGTTTGAGAATTGCAAGCTTGACGCCTATAGAAGGGATATTATGGAAGAGGGAAGTGGATACCTTTGCCCTGCAGTGGGACAATTAATACGCTTATAATAAAGCTTAATATACCGCTAATCTACATAGGCAAAAACAATAAAAAAACAAACCTTAAAACTTCCATAATTGCAACATAAACACTATTACTAAACGATCACAGACAACGAACGTGCACTCCCGCCAAAATTTGACAGCTGTCCGAAAATTTGACAGATTTGAATTCCTTTTTTTTTAAATCGTCTCTGGCGATCCAGGCGCGTGTTGTGATACAGCCAAGCGCCATTGGACTAGCAGTTACATAACGTCGGGAGGCTGGGATGATTAAAGTACAGTTATAAGACCTCGCATCGAACGATGATCTCGTCTCACGTCCGCTTGCTTGTTTTGTGGCGAAATGAGCTTTTTTGGCTCTCTCACACCGTTCAAGAACATTTGCCGTTAAGTACCTGTTATAGATATTATATTATTTGGTGTTTGGTAATATTGTTACGGTTGGCAGTGATGAAAAAACGTAATTGGAGGATTTTGTTTTTTTTTTGGAGGCTGCGTGGTCAATAGTTGTTCAACCTTTCACTGTCTGCGTGATCTTACAAATCTGTTTTTGGCTTTCATGTTTTTCTTGACATTATCGTCTGCTGTGTTATTATTTCGCTCATAAATATTCTAAACTAGCAACCTGCCCTCGCTTCGGTTTATTCTGGATTTCTCTTCTATAATATACATGTATTATACGTATGAACCTTTCTCTTCAATTATTCTACCTATAAAAAAAAACCGCATCAAAATCCGTTGCGTAGTTTTAAAGATCTAAGCATACATAGGGACAAACAGACAGCGAAAAGCGACTTTGTTTTATACTATGTAGTGATTTTAATTTATAATAAACGTGTTTTGGTGGATGTAATAAATAAATAGTATATCTAACAGTAAAATAAACATAAAAATGGCTTAAAATATGAATTTAAATAGTTACTAGACAGAGACATCAACTACTGGCAACAAAGAACAAGCTTTTAAGTATATACTTAAAAGACGTCCTAGTTAGGCTTGCTCGCTTTATGGTGCTCTATCTAACCCTAAGAAGTTCTGGTAATTCTACATACCAGTAAAAGCAACTACCAAGGTAGATACTGTACTATAATATAGTCTTCTTCTTAGCGTTTCGTTGGCAAACATCTTTAAATTTATATTATTGCGGCCCAACATTCAGCTACGTTGACTGCATTGTCAGAGGCAGCCATCAAGTCCTCTTGCGTGCAGGTATTAAGGCATGCAGGACATGATGATAGGTGGGCCATTGTGTGGGTTACACCGCATGAGCATTCCAGATCTGTACCACCTGAACAAGTTTTCCTTGCTCCGGCTGACCTGAGTTTGGAGTCTATTTAAATTCTTCCAAACCTGCCACGGCAATGTATGCAGTATTTACCTTGGTAGTTGCTTTTACTGGTATGTCGGGTTACAAGAACTTCTTAGGAATAGGTGGGGCACCGTAAAAGCAAGCAAGACTAACTAGGACTTCTATCTTACAGTAGACCGTGGTTAAATATCTACAGTGGTGTAGTTCTAGTCGTATACCTGTGTGTGTAAGTTCACGTACATACATTAGAACTGGTGTACGGATCAACAACCGTACAATACTTTGTCTGCATTATCACAATTGCGACACCGCGCATGCAGTACGAATAAGTTTTAGTTATAAGCTATTTAATGTAAATCATTTAGTTCGCTACATAACCTTCTACCGGGCGCGCAACTAATATCCCAATATCTCATCTCTCCATCTTAGTTTAAACCTAAATCTTTGTTATTATAGTCTTAGTTATTACCGACAAATATAGTTATTTTATTATCTTTAATCTTAGTTTATCTTTACCCCAACCCCGAACAACTGGTGACCTGTAGTTACTCACGCACCTCAAGAATGCATTTTTTATGCAGACGTCTTTTTAATATCACACAAAACCTTGGTGATAATAAAATATTTGGGTGAGCAACATGCCGGTAATGCCCTAGGTTTTACAAGCGTCTATAGGCTATGGTAACTACCATTAAGCAAGAAGGTTTGCTTGTTTGGCAGTAAAGAAGACAGTGTCTTAGGCAAGTTCTTCGTAAAAAACTTCATGAAAAAGACAACTCCTTACGAAACAAAAGACGCCGGGCATATGGCTAGGGTCATATATTGTTTTGGTATCACATTTTTGCGGTTATTGCTCATCTAGTGAAACACATAATATTAATGGAACCAATCTCTACTTATATTATAAAGAGGAAAGATTTGTATTTTTGTGTGTGTGTATGTTTGTTACTTTTTCACGCAAAAACTACTGAACGGATCTGGATAAAATTTGGCATTGAGATAGATTATATATTATTAGTCTAGAAAAGCACATACTTATGCAACTTTTTATCGCGGTATATTAAATAAAGATTGAAACTTTTTTCAATGTTGTAGTATAACATTCTCACATTGATTTATTCTGTAGTAGCCCAAATACTGTAGTGAATATATTGTCTAAAGAACCATCATTATTGTTATAAGTAATATGTTTATTGGTAAAATTCTGTTACATTGTTTTCTATCCACATGTGGAAGCTTGTAAATGGTATATGCTAGTTCATAAAATAAGTACAATTTGTAACATTAGCCGTAAGCTCCCCGAATAAAATAAAATAAATAAATAAAAATAAATAAAACCACATGTTATTAGCAATAATTATAGCTTTACCCTACTTATAAGCAGTAGTATATCATCATTGTGTCGATAGTAAAAATATAATGAAAGTAATACCTCATTATTTAATATTATTCAACGAGCTATAAGTTGTTTGCACAACGAATTAATAAGCTATTGTATTCATTCAGTTTATTTACCGTCGTTCAATAATACCCGAAGGAATGCCGATTATGTAAATCGGCAGGGGTATTCCGTAAGAGCAAAAACCGAGCAAAATCTGGCTGTCAGATTGAAAATCGGTATTCTGTAAGAGCCCTTTTTGACGTTTAGTCAATAGATTGTGCCGTCACCGAGCAATCACAATTGTCAGTTTGCGATCACAACTGTCAGTTTGCCATCGCTGTTTTTTAGAGAATCAGCCGGTGGCGGGTCTTAGGATTTGCCCATCATAATAACAGTGATGTAGTAAAGAGCTGTGAGCTTTTTTTCCTCTGCGTCTGGTTTGCTGAACTCTAACTCTCAAAAACAAACATAACCAAAAAAAAAATACACGTATTGATAACCTCCTCGTTTTTAAAGTCGGTTAAAAATTAATCTAGAGTTAAGCTCGCCTCTGTACATATTATATTTAAGTATATGTATTTGTTTCTCTGTTATTGTGTACAATAAAGAATTTAAGAATGCATTATCAAGCATTTTTTTTAATACAACACCCACACTAGGCTACAATTCCTGTGTCACGGGGGACTTTACAAACATACAATTCAGACACAAATTACACCCAGACTTAGAACAAATATTTATGATCCATACAAAGTTTTATCCCTTGTTTGAATCGAACCCACGACCTACGGCTTGGCATTTAGGGTCACTAACCAATAGACCAACAGGCCAGTCGCAATTCGCCTAACAAATTTCATCGATTCGATAAACGACATTCGAGTCATCATAACAAACATTTGTACATATACTAGCTGTGCCCGCGACTTCGTCTGCGTGGAACTATTTATTTATATTTAAAAAAAAACATTTCCAAAATAAAAGTAGCCGAACTTTCTCGTTATTACATCAGCTATCTGCCAGTGAAAGTCCTTTCAAAATTGGTCCAGCCGTTTCAGAGACTAGCCGGAACAGACAGACAGACAGACAAAAAAAAAAAAAAGTGGTATATGTACCGTGTTGTATACATCTATAATTATGCATTTAGTAAAAAGAAGTTATTTTAATATTACAAACAGACACTCCAATTCTATTTATTTTATATAGATTTAAAGATAGATATAAACGCCGCCTAATTCCAGTAAACTTAGAGATTCCTCGCTCTGCGGATAAAATAATATTATTGTGAATTAAATTTCAGTTTCTTGGACCTACCTAACTGGTCTGTTTGTCCCAGGTAAACATAATCGTTGACAACTTCGAGTGTAAAGCCTCCAACCGTGATAGGAGCGGGGGCGATATGGACATTTGCCGTAATCTTGGACATTTTAAGACCTATACCTGACCCATTACGCATAATATTATTATAAGCTCTTGAACATTTCAGCTGTAAATTTAAACGCTTGCAGTAATTGTATTTTTGCGCGTGTTCTTATCATAAAAAAGTCTAGTCCGACTTAAAAAATATTTTACTGATAAGCTATGGTATTTCTGAGTAACATTTTTTTTTTTTTTTTTTTTTTTTTTTTTATACTACCAAGGTGACAAACAAGCATACGGCCCGCCTGATGGTAAGCAGTTACCGTAGCCTATGGACGTTTGCAACACCAGGGGTGTCACTCACGCGTTGCCGACCCTTTAAAAACCTTATAACTCCTTTCTTGAAGAACCCCATGCTATTACATTATTATTATGCTACTTTTTATACTGTTATATTGTATGGGCCTAAATTCTCTATCTTTTAATGGAGGAGAGGAGACCCGTGCCTAATAGTGGGACATAATATTATTACTATTTCAAATTAAATAAAATCCCACCTAGATACATAAATAAAATTTCTGGAAGCTATTTTTAGTTTTAGTTTAATTTTAAAGAAAACTGTAAATGAATGATTATAATATTTATTTTGAAATTACATTATTCGAATAATAAAATAATATTTTTTTAAATAATAATAATGAATTAAAGGATAAGGTTTTATTTAATCATATAAAAAAAAACTAAAGTACTGGCACTTTTTTATCAAAACACTAGGAGGATGCCATTAAATTATGTTTTTTTATTTTCTTTCTTTAGGCGCAAATGGCGTCCATTAAAATTTTTGACAAAATGCAGCCAGTTTTTACTGTGATATAAACAATATTAAAAGGAGTTTCTATTTTAAATAATAGCCTATAGATTATTTTTTGATATTTTTAAAACTAATTATTAGATATATTATGTAGTTAAGTTATTTTAAAATTATATAGTAGGTATATAGTTAATAAATAATCATTTTAATATCAAGCATAGTAAGTCAGTTAATATTTTGAGATTAAATTTTATGAGGAATATTCTAATGTCTCCACTGGTTGGAATTATAGTGAATTTATTAACTGAGTATTCATATTGATTTATCCTATACCAACCCGTCTCGCCAGCGTGGTATAGTAGGCTGATATCCCTCCAAGTGCATTGAAGAGGAGACCTGTGCCCAGCAGTGTGAGGTTTATGGGTTGAGATGATAATGAAACTATTGATAAGTTTTAAAACTTAACTTAATAAACTTTTCACACCTTAAACATCATAAATATATGTCGGAGGATGCAATACCTGAGCGTGGCTGATAGTGGAATTCCACTATACTATTAAATTTACAAAAAAAGTGTATGCAACACGCAAGTAATAACCTATGGTATTACAGACGTCCATAAATAGGCTACAGTAGGTAACTGTTAAACATCAGGCAGGCCGTATGCTTGTTTGCCACCCAAGTAGAATAAAGAAAAATTAAAAGATTACTAGATCAACAACACATATAATTTCAATTTTAATATCAAAACTAACCAAGATTATGTTTAAGCACTTACCACGGTAATAATACAGTATATTATTCAGTTAATTACCCCGTTAACCCATATCATGGGGTCTCATCAGGAACAAATCAAAATTAGTACGAATAAATACCAATAGATGGAGTTACATATATCGATTTGTTATTTACGTTTATGTAAAATTCAAACCTGGAAGAAATATAGCCTGAAACATATATGTACATATTTTAAGAAATCCTACTAGCATAGGAAAATGAAATAAAGGGCTCATAAAACAAAATTACAATTATATATTTACAAATTTCAATAATGTCGCCGTAGTCCTGGCGGCAGTATTTTGTACTACTAAGAAGTTGAAACTTGCGAGTGACTTGTGAGTAATGGCGCTGGGCGCTGGCGCTGTATGCATTTTCAGATTTTTATAAATTAAAATACCTACCTGGTTTTGAAGTTTAATGTTGGGTCATACTACTTACTCGTAGGTATAAAAATATATAAAGCTATGTGAAACAGTGACTTATGTTAAAAATAAATAATACGGGCATATGTTTTTTTCTCTCAACAAAAAACTTTAAAAATGTTTTACGTTATCAAAGTTATCAACAAAAATATTGCATTCAAGATATATAAAATATTTTAAAAACTAAACAAAAACTAAATACAAAAGTGTATCCGAGGTTGGGATTCGAACCCGGTTTGGCCGGTTCTACGGCCGGTACGGTGCAGCGGTGCTACGGTATCGTACCACAGATTAATAAATAGTTACTATAGTTACTACTTAACAGATACATCACTCCCATAAAAAAGCGAAAATACCTACGCCATAATAGCCTACAAAATCTTAATAATAATAACTGCTGTTCGCAGCGAAAAGAAATGTACCATAAGAACGCAAACAAAGAGTCGAGATTGTGTTGCTCGCCGTGCGACTCACGTGCAAGCTCGTCATCACACGAATGCGGTAGGGTTGTGTTTCTAACTTTCTCGTCAATTTTTAAGAAAGAGTACCTACACACAAAAAGCATTTTAAAATTACTAGGTACTACTAACTGAAGCCAGCTGAAATGCGTACCTACTTTCATATAACGTTAAGTACCTTTCTTCATCTTTCGGCAATGAAAAAAAGACAATTTTTTATTTTTCTTTTGACTTTGACATCCAACGACTTCACAATAATTAACCATCGTGTCGTTAGTCAAAACTTAATAATATTAAACTAGTGTACGTAAATATCGTATGCGTTTTGAGCGGGAAACGCTTTGTGCGCGCTCTGTGTCGCGTGCGGCAGCCCACTGGCGATCGGCTCGGTTACGAGCTACATAGCGGTAGGCACATAACGCGTAACCTTGAGCGAGTGACGGAGGCCTGATCGTACTGTGGGAAAATTACCTATTTGTGAATTCAGACTGATACTAAATAATTACTGTTTTACTATATTTTTACAAATAATTCAAAAAAATATTATCTGATATAAAAACCATCTACAAAAAACAAATTTCAAAAAGTGGACATGAATCTGGGATTCGAACCCAGTACCATCGGACTGTTGGACTAATACCAAAAAATGCTATAATTTACTCCATCCATTAATGACATCCAGTCGATGTCATTAATGGATGGAGTATGCCTGTTGTACTAGTGGCACAGATTACTAAAGAGTTACTACGTAACTAGTGGTTAGTGAATCTAATCCATGAGGGTTCGATTCCCATTCAGGACCAATCTTAGTGTGATATGCTCTGTCTGTCGTCTGATTACCATACAGTCTGTGCCAAGTTTGGATTTAGATGGTGTGTGAGTTGTCACAAAATATTATAATTAACCTAATTTGACTAAGACAGAAACAATTCAAACAGACCCTTATCACTTCAAACAGATTATTTGTTTATTTGCACTGATAAATTAATTGCTTATTATAGTTTCACGAATATTCTTTTTAATAAATCAATTTATATTATAGGTATACCTAATATAAGCCATCAACAAAAAAATAAACTTAGGTTAATAGGTATATTAACATTTTAATAAACCTAAACGGGAAAAAATTGTTTAGCCCGGGCGAAACCGGGGCGGAGCGCTAGTTAAATACGGAAGCAAACAATCAAAATAAGTATATTTCGTAAAGCGCGTGACCTTGAGCGAGCAAACGTGGCCCGAGCCCGAGACAATGAGTGATACCTACCCTTTATGGTCGGTAGATCTATGTGAGTGATGAAGTAGGTGCCTACTATATCTTGTGAAAAATATAATTTTAAATAGTGTCGCCATCTGTTGATTTTATGTGTATGCACGTAATCTGTTGGATACAGACATCTACAGATAGATAGATAATTAAAATTTAGCCCGAAGGTTAGCCCGAGTTAGCGGGGAACCATTTCTTTGTATGGGATGGGGTATCTGTACTAGTATTATATTATCTGTGCCCATATAAACCTTTAATGGGACGTTATATGATAACCCATGGTTATTATTACTTAATAATAAAGTTATATTGCGCCCATTAATCTGCTTATCAAGTATCTGTCAGCTTTAAGCGAAGATGGGGCCTGTGTAGTTATAGAATTAGATGAGAAATATTGATAAAATCCTTTCAAGAAAAGATTTTTTTTCCGGGATAAAAAGTAGCCTATGTGTTATTATAGACTATAATCTATTTCTATGCCAAATTTAATCTAGATCCGTTTAGTAGTTCTTGCGTGAAAGAGTAACAAACATAATGTACTCGTATATAAACATAAGAGACTATAGCATGGGGTTCTTCAAGAAAGGAGTTTTAAGGTTTTTAAAGGGTCGGCAACGCGTGAGTGACACCCCTGGTGTTGCAAACGTCCATAGGCTGCGGTAGCTGCTTACCATCGGGCGGGCCGTATGCTTGTTTGTCACCTTGGTAGTATAAAAAAAAAAAAAAAAAAAAAATGTCTTTCAAACTTTCGTGTTTATAATATTATATTATAATAATAGCAACCCATATAAGTCCCACTGCCGGGCACGGGTCTCTTCTCCTCTATGAAGAGAGAGAGACTTAAGGATTTAATTCACACACGGCCTTATGCGGGTTGGTGAATCAGACATGTCTTTAGAATTTCTTCTAAGACATGTAGGTTCCTTAACGATGTTTTTCTTCACCGTTAGCGGATGAAGAATCATTTGATTAGTACATATAAACTCCACAAAGTGAAATTTACATTGGTACTGCCACCCGGGATCGAACTCACACTTCTTGCGTGCAAATCGGTTACTTCCTCACTCGGCCACCACCGTTTTAAGTAAATGGTTACCTCACCATTTACCACTGCGCGGCGTGTTGTGGGTTCGATCCCCACACGGGACAAAAGTTTATGTTATCCATAAATGGTTGTCTTGAGTCTGGGTGTACTTTATGTCCGTTAATTGTATGCTTATAAAGTCCCCTCCGACACAGGGCTTGTTCCCTAGTGCAGGTGTCTTCTTTTAAATAAAAAGAAAGAAAGATTTTTTGCACCAAGGCTCTAAAATGTAGTATCCCTGAGTTAGGAAAACGTTTCTTTCAAAACGCAACCCTAAATGACCGCTGGAGACCTGTATTCACACACAGGAACAACAACTACACCGCTGTGTTTAAATATTTGGCTGTAGTCTTCCTAAGTCGGGCTTGCTCGCTTATATAATGCCTTGCTTCTATTGAATGTTCTACTTTTTGTCATTACTAGTGAAAATAATAAAATATAAAGGGTTTTCTATGTTCTAAAGCTCCTATCGGTGCAATTGAGATAGGATACCCTAAGGCGTTCATTACGTACTCGGAACACAGTGTATCACCGGACATGGACGATTTGTATCAACGGTTAAGAGGAAATGCGGGCGGAGAGACTTTTGAATATTAGGTATTTGAATAAACTATCGCTGTCGCTTGCGACCGCTCGGCCGCGCGATTTGTGCGACAGGGACAACTGCATATCCGACTAAACAGCATAAGTAAAAAGTCGTAATTCGAGGTTTGGCTCTCGCCTATTTCCTCCTCCATTATTAGACCAATTAAAAAGATATTTTGTAAACTGCATGATTAGGATATAAAATGTGCCCCTATGTTTTCCTTTTTTCAATAACAGTTGTCATATTTGTATACCAGGCCTATGTTGACAGCCGTCTAAAATAGTTATTTTGAGCATTTTTAAGGGTTTCTAGTTCTTATAAATATAATGAATCATTAAAAAGGAAAACATAGGAACATACAAGAAGTTGATATTAATTTTATTGCAAAAAATGTTTACTTTAAGATCGTAAACCAGGTAGAAAACAGGCGAGAGCGTTTCTATGGAGAATAGACACACCGCATTTCCTCTTAAAGACCTTTGCCATGAAAAAGTAATTTTAAAAAAAACAATGCTATTGTCATTGACAGTCTGAGAGTTTCACGACGAGATTAGTTTACGTTTAGAAACGGTAGTGGCAATTTTGTTTGTAGCCTGTACCTACACTTATTTAAGAAAAAAGTTAGATTTGATTTTAATCTAGCTTACCACAGAAATTCACTTATCTTTTTTAAAGCGTTTTTGTCATGTTTTTCTTTTGTAGTGTTAACTAAATATTAAATTAAATATAAGAAGCTTTGAATTGTGTATTGCATTGCATTGCAGTATTGATTTTTATGGACCATAATTAAAATTATCTTGAATTATCAAGATTTTCAATTGCTTTTCTTTTTTTACTTGTAGATATTTGCTTTCTGAGATTTCGAGTTTGAGTTGACTGGACAAGTGTTGCTGGGCTTTTAGAAAATTCACCCGGAGTTCGGCATAGGACGTTATGATTGTTTAATAGTTAAAAGTGACACAGTGGTTTACTGGGGTCCTTCGCTGTTTGACACCACGGATTATTGACACCATGGTGTCAATCGCAGAAGGACGTTTTTTTAATTACCTGTTTGGCACCATTTTCATATTAATTATATATCGACCGTGGTGTCAAACGGCGAATATCTTATTTTGTTTTCGTCGATTGACACCACGGTGTCAATCAAAAGTATCTGATATTTGTACAATTTTAACATTAAAATAAAATTAAAATTAAGACTATCTAGTAAATCAATTGAATTACCTGATATAAATAATTAATTAATTGACAACAATTTTAAAATAGATACCTACTTATTTAGATTATATTGCACTATTTTCACACACCATTGTTATGGTAGAATGGCCTTTATTAATTTACCACCTCTATGTACCACATTTCTAGTGAATAAATGAATTTGAAATAACAGTAGATAGTCCTCGGTCGTATCTAATTAGATGCCATCGGTCTATGAGTAAGGGAATAGATAGTGCGGTTGTGTTTGCGCGCACACAGTCGTGCGCTAAAGTTGTGCGTGGTCAAAATTTGGTCAGGAGCACTATCATTGGATATCACTGCGATTGCATTGATTGAATACTTTTCTTTCATAATGCATCCCTAGATGAGCGAGGGAGACCTGTACTAACACCACTGTGGGTAGTTATTTAGCTGTGGCCTTCTGTAGTAGTAGTTTAGTATGGTGTCCTACCTACCTTAAAATATAAAATGTAATGTAATATATTATGTAAATATACATACATACATACATATCATCACGCCTGTGGCCCAGTGGGGTAGGCAGAGACTATGGTACGCCACTTGCTTCGATCCAAACATACTTCTTTCGCCTCCTCTACATTCATCAACCTCTTCATGCATGAACGTCGATTCTGGGTACTTTTAATTTGGCCCTTTTTTAGCAAATCCCCTACTTGTTCGCTGTATGCTCTCCTAGGGCGGCCCCTACCGACATCTCCATTCATTCTTGCACGATATACCTCTTTTGTTATTCTTTTTTCATCCATCTTAACATCCCCTTTTCAACTTTTGTACACTACATCTTCTTTCAATCCACATCGATCTCTTATGTCACAGTTTTTTACTTTTTATGTAAATATCATATGGAATAAATGTATGTGATTTCACTAAGGCCTGATCAGAAAATCAGCGCTGTATTATAATGCCGCAGCACAGAGCTGAGATAGGACCCATCGAATAAATGCTTTTCTTTCTTTCTCTAATAATTTATTCTCTTTAGAAAAATAAGTATTTTATCAAAGCCTAACATTATGTCCTAAGCAAAGTATACAATTCGTTTGTTGATACGTGCGAAACGTTTGCTATGTACAGCCAAGGTGCGCTTGCGCAACTTATTTATATGACAGTACGTGACACGGTTAGACGAGGAGTGACCCTAACCTATTTGTTGCAAATTTATGACGTAAGGTTATGGTGTCGCCAGTTGTCTATGGTATCAATAAAGGTGTGTTGAGTTTTCTTTACTTACCATAAACACCGTGTGTAGTTTTCGGCTGTGGTTTTCCGTAAAGAGGTACTCGTACAACGCTTTATAAACATATTTTGATGATGTGTCCTGAATGAACAGTTCAGAATGTCAAACTTTGATTAAAATAAGACTATATTAGTTGGTCTTTTGAATGGTATATTATCCAGAGTCACAGGCTGCACAAATCCTCAGCAAGTGGGCAAATCTAGGCTTAATTTAGTTGTAGGAATATCTTTTTGTATTGTAGTCATTGTTGCCCATATAGAACGGTGTAATCTGTCAGCGACGGTCAGTCAGCAGTCCTAAAAAATAATTTAAAAAAAAGACTGACGAAGTAACACCTGAGCACAGGTACTGCCTACATCACAGGTCATCGTTCCTTCAGTAAATACCTCTTAATTATAAGAGTCACAGACAGTATTCTCTGAAGATCTTGCATGAGGGAAGTAGAGATGGTAGCAAACGTACTACACCTTGCCGAACAAGTACTCTACGGGAGATCATCGGTAGCACCAAGTGTCGTCACCTTCTATGAGCGGTGGGTGGATTTAATAATCCTCGTTGCGCTAAAATATGCGTTTAGAAGTGGAGTTGCGGAAAACAAGTCGCTATATAGTATTTTGGCGTAAACATAAGGACACATAATGTACCTACATATAATTAAGTTCAATTTTTTTTCCTTTTGTCAATTTTGTTTGTGTGTTTCTAAATTACTGCCAAATAAAATATTCTTTCTTTCTTTCTTCTTTCTTTCTATACCATACTTGTTTGTATGGTGCCCAACTTGCCGTAAAATATATCCGAACATTACAATGATGAAGGGGTTTATTAATTCTAACTATTACGTCGACGGCTCCTAAATCAACTAACAAATTTTGAGAATTGCACTTTTAGTATATTAACAACAATTAAATCAGTTCCTATTTACTTGTAAAAAATAAAATTCATATCTCCATAAATAACATTTAATTCACTTTGATTAGTTATTTTTTCTTGGTTGTATTAACAATTTTAATATAACTATTCGCTCTTCTTATCGCCTTCCTGTAAAGTTATTAGAAGTATATGTAGTTGACTCAGTATACTTAGGAGCCGTCGACGTAACATTTCTTCTTCATTATAATTAGATTTGCATATCTCATTCGGTCCAGACATTCTGCCGGGCACTCTAAATCACATTGGGCAGAAGGGATTTACATAATCGCCAATCCTGATGAAGATATATATTATGTGAAACGACTACTGCATTAGGGAATTATCAAATTTGAGGGGTTTTCCAAACGTTGAAACGACTACAAAGTTTTGTCCCAAGTGGGGATCGAACCCATAACACGACGACAAAACGCCGTTATATGTATATTTTAAAATAACATACATCAACATCAAATTGATAATCTCAATAAATAAACGTAATAGACAAATAAAACAATTGATCGTAAACAATATTTATTATAAATGTTAGTAAAATATAGTCTTCATAAAACACTGGCTCATAATGTACTTCCTAACACATACCTAACATATACATCAATGCCTATAGATGTTACCATTGTATATAGATAGTTTTGAGACAAATAGAGACGACAATCGTCTAGATGTTAAACTTTAATATATAGATTGTGCCTAAATCATAAGTTTAGAATATAACAATAAATTCTGAAAATCATTGTAAGGCTATTTGCGTACGCTCAGTTCCCTGACAGTGGTAGAGAACTGACCAAACCATTAGCTCGAATAAGTTCACTTTAGTCAATAGGTTACCAACACAGACATAATAATTGTATTAAAATCTCTGTGCTTACACCTGTCTAGCCATTTTTTACAACTGACAGCTTACTACTACTGGCTAATTCATTTCACAGCTATTCTTTTACGTTAGGTATATATTTAATTTTTATTAAAAAAACACACTTTTCTGAGTATTTTGTTTTCAGTTCAGTAAAAAATAAATCAATTTTTATTATATGTATCTCTATTTTCTTAGTTAAAAGTAACATGTATGTAATCAAAGACTAGTTTAGAATTTTATTTAAAATCAGTGCGGTTAGAATTTACAAATTGATTCTCGCATTGAACAATTTACCACAGATTAATAAATTCTTCTACTTGTTTCTGATTACACTTTAAGAACTATAAAATTAAAATCTATGATAAAATTGTTAAAAATACTATACTATGTTATAGTAAAACCTCTATAAAAAACAACAAATCACAGATCTAAGTGAGTTGTATCAACAATATATTGTTGTTTAGTTGTTGTTGACTAAAAATATGTATAACTAAATTTATGTATTTACTGTAAAATTAATGTAGGTATTTATATAGATTTTTATTGTTATGGATGTCGGGCTCGAATAAGAAAATAGCCGTCTTAAAAAAGATAAATATTAAAATTTAATTTCGATAAAATTTTACATGGAGGCGGGAATTTTCGAAAAAATAGGTCTAATGGCATTTATATAATTTATAAATTTTCTATAGTACAAAACAATAATAAAATTAACATAGTCGTCAACTTTTTACACAGCACAGATAAAATATAAATTCGTTAAACATCCGTACTACGCAGAAGTTGTATATCTATTCTTCTATTATGTACCTAATATAAAATTTATATAAAAATATTTTAATAATTATTATGGACAATAAATTCTGTCTTCCGAGATCACTCCTAAGCTTCCAATATTTTCTTATCACATAATCAGCACCTGAAAACAAATAAATATAATAAATTTAATATTACGTTAAGTTTAAAATAAATAAAGATCATTAACGCCATCTAGTTGTCTTTACCAGACCTACTTCATCAAACAGCTAGTATTTGCTGCCATCTATCCAATAATAACTGAACTAACGTTTCGCTTACCTGATATAGATGTCGCTAATGTGTCCGCCGCACTTCCCTCTCCGCCTTGTCTTGCCGCTTGAGGTCATTGATCGTCGTGACGCTACCAAACAACACTTTCGCTGTCATTTGCTGGAAACATATAAATATGTTGGATTAATTGACATTTATTTGCTGAAATTAGGATGTCTGCGGCATATCATTGCCAGGCGCACTCGCTGTTTGGTAAACGATCAGCGAGTTAAGCTACCAAGAGCGCGGTAATCTTATAGATGGGTGACCATATAGTGATATTTCATTTGAGCGTCTTCATTATTCGGATAGCTCATTAAAAGTTGGCACCGACTGTTAACAGTCGTTAAATCACGATAGAGGTTTTAATATGGGAAATCTAAATAACTCTGTCACTAGGGAGGCCACTAACCAAACGATAAGAAGAAGATCGAATTTATCCTACTTAATATTATTAACGCGAAAGTTTGTAAGTATGGATGGATGGATGGATGTTTGTTCGGACGGATCTGGATGAAATTTGGCACAGAGATAGATTATGGTCTGGAATAACACTTTTTTCAGCGATAACCGACATGCACGCGGGCAGAGCCGTAGGCAACAGCTAGTAACAGAATAATTAAATATAATCTAATACAAATTACAACGATATTCAGCTGAATATTCTCCTCTTCTCACATGTAGTCTTTTCTAATACCACTAAGTTGGCTAACAAGCATACTGCCTGCATGATGGGAAACAGTTACCGAGCCTATGGATGCTAGCTGGATATAGCTTGCAACACCAAAGCACCACGTAAGCGCTGTCAATTCTGTAAAAGTATTACCTTATGACATACCTAATTCTAAGAGAGGTAGGGCACCATACTAGCGAGCAAGCCCAACTGGGGAAGGACCTTCAACTTACAGAAGACCACAGCCAAATAACTACTCACAATGATGTACTTGTGTTCCTGTGAGTACAGGTCTCCAGCGTGTGTTTTGAAATAAACGTATTCCTATCTCAAGGATACTCCCATCTTAAAGAATTGGAGTATTAAAATGGGTTGACAACATGCAAGTGATACCTCTGGTATTGCAAGCGTCCATAGGCTACGGTAACTGCTTCACATCAGGTGGGCCGTATGCTTGTTTGCCACTCAGGTAGTATAAAAAAGAAACCTTTATTGATGATCCTCATGATATAGTAAAACCACAATTGAGTGCTTGCTTACTTCAGCAAGCAGCGAGCTTCCCCGTCGAGGCTTTCATAATTCGGAATTCGGACAAATTGTATCCGAATCGAAGTTATTATTAGGCATACATCCAGCAACGGATGGCTTTGAACTAAAAAAAGGTCATTATTTGTATCTAAGTATTGTTTAAGCTTGAATTAAATTAAATTAATGGCCATCGCTTTCAAGTCATATTAAAATTATTTGTCAAGGGCTAACATCACTGGCAGAATGTAAATCGGGCTATACGTCACGATATGTCGACTGACGTCATCACACCCTTTCTCTCGCATTTTCGAATAGGTAATAAATTAACACGCAAAACGTTGAAGGTACACATTTTTTTTGCAGATTTGAGAAAATGAGTAATTGGAGCAATGAAAATATTATCTAATATAATATATAAAATTCTCGTGTCATAGTGTTCAACTTTGAACTCCTCCGAAACGGCTCGACCGATTTTTGTGAAATTTTGTGAGCATATTGAGTAGGCCTGAGAATCGGCCAACATCTATTTTTCATACACCTAAAGGGTGGTCCACCCCTATTTTTTTATTTAATTTTTTAAACAATTTTAATAGTTTTTATTTTTTTGTGATTCAGTATTAAAAAATACATACAACCCTTAATTTTCACCCCTCTACGATCAACCCCTATATTTTAGTAGCAAAACAACGTTTGCTCAGCTAGTTTATTTAAGAATGTGTTACAAGTTATGTTAAAAATGTTAAAATGTATAAGTATACTTTCTAAGAGCGAGAACTGTTTATTCTAGACAAACCTCGGCGAGGTTTTAAGGATAAATTTAACATAATATTGTAAAATTAAGTTGAAAATAAATACATTTCATTAAAAAAAAAAAAAAAATTAATATATAAACTTATAGATAGATAGATAATTCTTTATTGTAGACCATGATTTAACAAAACTTATGTTAGAAACATACAGAAAATAAAGTACAATGGGCGACCTTATCGCTAAGCGCGATTTTTTCCAGGCAACCTTAGGATGGACAGGAATGACCAGAACATTTAAAAGGCTAGTATTTAAACGAGCGAATATAAACTCAATTTATGGGTGTCAAAATTATTGAATATGGCGTACAGAAATACTAAGTGAGCGACAAACTAAGGGCGAACACTAATACAATTTATCAAAATTAGCGTTGTTGGGGTCACAGTTCTAACTTTTTTTTTTAACCTAATCTACTTGTCTAATAGCATCTCGTTTCTGGTAGCAAATGCATGAAATTATAATTATATTCAAATGCATGAATTTCTAGTCCCTCACCTAGTAATTTAGTCGCACGGCTAGTTTTAAGCAAGTAAGTTTGGCTAATTTACTATGTTCACCGGGCCAGATTTATATTTAGAAGAAAGAATAGTAATAGAGAAAAGCGATTTAAAACTTCGAATGAAACAATTTTACTCCATCTCAAAGTTAACGGAAGAAGGACACAGGGTAATATAAAAATAGATTGTAAATTAGAAAAGTATCTTGTATTTTTTATGTAAAGGTCTAATAATGATAATAATGAGATTACGAAGAGTTTTTCTCATTGCTCTTCATTTTTCAGCAAAGTGATTGTCAGGTAATTAGCTGACATCATTTGTTTGGCTCACCTGCTACTTAATTTATTACTTTCATGAGTGTAACTTTGTAACCTAAATGAAATTTAAGTTTAACCATTGCAAAATAAGTCGTATCATATTATTAAACGATCGATGTTGTTCCATATCAACCATCTTACTCCAGATGAATATTCCAAAAAGCATTGCAAAAATTACATTGACCAACATTAAATCGGTAGTTACATGTTGAAACTGACTCAATTAGGGCCTTCATTATCAGTGGGCTTCCGAGAAATGCCCTTAAGGTGAGGATCGATGAGCAAATTATAGGCAAAATGGGCAAGTTAATGTATTTTGCTCGGGTGTCAAGAGTAATTTGTTTGTGAATGGGTGGGCAAGTTGTTACATATTTTATAAGGTTTTCGTGTAGAAGACATTATTTAGAATGTTAAGTCTTAAATTAATGGTTCCCAATGACCAATCTAAGTAGACCTATCAGTAGGTGTAGGACAACAGCAGTTTATAAAGGTAATGTAGGGCACAATCTCGGTACACTACAAAACCCAAGCGTCTATTCAATAATCTACCCACATACATTAAAAATGTAAGTTCACTCGGCAGTTTTAAATCTCGAGTATCAAAACTCATAATTGAGAATTACCCGGTGTAAATGAATGAAGCTAAAAGCTAAAAAATAATGATATTATATTATACATACATATATACTTCGGTGACGGTTACCTAAAATAAGATTACAATTTTTTTATTTCATATTCTCTTGTATGACTTAGAGAATAAATGATTTACACCAAAAAATCGTTTGACGAGTTAGTTGCGTCTCTTTCTATGTTATATCCATAAATTTTATTTACTGTCACTCATAGTCAAATACCGACATGAATTATTTGGAGTTTTAAAAAAGACCTCTATATTTCTTGCAAGCTCTTCTGCCTTTGTCCTTTTTGCCCCTTTGCCTTTATGCCTGTGTCAGCATACTAGGTATTGGCAAATCGGCTGACTTCGTTTTTGTTCAAAAAATTTTTTTTCATCCTAAATGAATAAAGTATATTTTATTCTGATTTGTTATAAAAGCCAGCAGCTTTTTGGACGGCGTAGGAAAAAATAGGCATTTGTATTTATGACGTTCATAAGTATATCTAATGTACTAGGGGTCGCCCGCGACTTCGTCCGTGTGGTAATCTGGAACGTACATTTCCCCGATTTTGCAACAAATCTCACTACTGTTCCGCTCCTATTAATCATAGCGTGATGTTATATAGCCTATAAATGCACTATTCAACAAAAAAATATTTTTTCAAATCAAACCAGTACTTTCTGAGATTAGCGCGTTCAACCAAACAAACAAACTCTTCAGCTTTATAATATAAGTAGATATGGATTTGACCTAAATAAATAAATAAGTTTGACTTGACTTGACTTTATATAATAATAAATAGTAACCCAAAAACATCGCCTTAACACGTACAAAGCGGATTCAGCATTCACTGCTCCAGTTTTAATAATTACCATCAACGACGCGGACGATGGTCAGATCGAAATATTAAAGTAAGTGCCTACACAACAAGCCATTAAAATGAAGGGATCTGGATCATTCCTTCGATGTCTTCACTAACATACTTTTTATACTTTCTTTAATTTTATAGCCATTGTTATTTATGTGTAGTTAAATAAGTTCTTTGAATTTTATGAGTAACTGCTTTTTACACAAGTTGTTAAGTTAATTTTGATTTGCGTTTTATTTTCACTCATTTTTTCTCCACCTTACAGAAGACTACAGCCAAATCTACACACAACAGTGTAGTTATGTTTCTATGTCTGAGTAGGTACAACTCTCCAGCGCTCATTTATTTGATGATATATAGTATTCTTCTTTTAAATGACAACTCCTGCATTAAGGACAAGCTTTGTATCTCGGGAGACTTTACAAACATACAATTAACGAACATAAAATACACCTAGTCTAGGGACCATCATTTATAGAACCATAATTATTTTGCCCCACAACTAAACCCACAACACGCTACGCAGAACTAAATGGCGACCACCTAAGCCATTGAATCAACCATTCAGTCAATATTATACCGTGTAGATTGATTTTCATATTATCCGTGTCATGTCCAGCTAAATAAACAGGTATACACACTGATACAATAACTCAGTGATGCGCACATCCTATGAACAGACAGGCACAGGCTTCGCAACACATATTTTCATACATAATGCATGAATATATTCGTGTAACACAATCCTATTATTACTTGTAACATGTCTGATAAATGTATTGAATGAAATAGGTACTATCTTTATTTATGGTTTCATTCTGCTATTGGTTAAGAAGTAAGGAATATATTGTTTTGTTTTTTTACTACTAATAATTGTTTTATACTACTTGGGTGGCAAACAAGCTTACGGCTCGCCTGATGTTAAGCAGTTACCGTAGCCTATGGACGCTTGCAATACCAGAGGTATCACTTGCATGTTGCCAACCCACTGGCTGATTCTCTAAGAAACAGCGATCGCAAACTGACAGTTGTGATTGCTCGGTGACGGCACACACAATTGCTAAACGTCAAAAAGGCTCGGTTTTCGCTCTTACGGAATACTTCTGCTGCTTTTTTTTACACCAAGGCTTTAAGATGGTAGTATCGCTGGGATAGGAATACGTTTATTTCAAAACGCATCCCTAAATTAGCGTGAGACCTGTAACGATTTCAAAAAAGGAGGAGGTTTTATGTTCGACTGTATGTATTTTTTTATCTAGGTACGTTCACCGATTTCTCCCTCATTTGTGGACCGATTCTCAAAATTCTTTTTTTATTTCAAAGAGTATACTCTGGAAGTGGTCCCATTGGCACCAAGTCTGGATCTCATGATGGAATCTCAGGGAAATCGAGGGCAACTCTTAAATGTTAATAAAGACATTAATATTTTCTACCCATTAATCAATTGACACAAGAAAACTTGTTTAAAACACTCATTGTTTTTTTTATTGTTCTGTTAACACAGTGAAAATCAAGTTTTCCTAGTGAGCGAGGTGGTTAGTTCATCAGTAGGTATGGCCGCTGCCCATTAAAGCGCGACGAGCATTTATGGTTCAATAAGTAAGGGACCATGCGTCCTTATAAATCGATCGGAACCCAGACAAGACTATTTCCAACTATAGGTATATGGAAAACTCTTTGAAATAACCTTTTACTAAACACGTTTGATGTTAAGTAGTTTCGCAGCCTATTGAAGCTTTGCATGCCTTTAATAAACGAATAATATTTACTTTTAGGATAAGGTTCAAAGTTACAGAGATTTTCTTAGGACTTGCGACTTTCGGGCGAAAATTAGACTGTAAACTGTTTTATCTACTTTTTTATACACTGAGCATGTAAAATTTTCTTAAACGCTCACGGATGCGAGAACAGAAAATTGTTTCATAGCTTATATATAAATAGGTCGTTATATATATATATAATATCAACCCATATATATTATGTCCCACAGCTGGGCAAGAGTCTTCTCTTCTCTATTAAGAGAGAGAGAGAGGGTTTAGGTCTTAATTTACACACGCTGGCCTAATGCGGGTTGGTGAATCATACATATCTTTAGAATTTCTTCTAAGACATGTGGGTTTCCTCACGATGTTTTCCTTCACCGAGCAGATGGTAAATCGTTTGATTAGTAAATTCCACAAAGTGAAATTTACATTGGTACTGCCACCCGGGATCGAACTCGCACCTATTGCGTTCAAGTCGGTTAGTTGCCTACTCAGCCACCACCGCTTTTAATAATAAGTCTTTGCCTAAGACAAAATGTCTTCACATTTCTACTTACCATTTTCTCGATATCTAGATATGGACAAGAATGCGCGATTGATGCTTTAGACATTGCAAGCGTGAACATGCCACGGTGTTTGAGTTTGAGCAAGAAATCTTGCGAAAGAGATTTCTTGCGTGGTGATGTCTGACATGACATACTGAATGTCATCAATAAAATATATATCGTGTTTTGATTGCAACAACTTGCATGCTATCATACTTGTATTTTACAAAAGATTGAAACTATTTGGCGATTGTAAAGAGTGGCCTGAGTTTCTTGCTAGTTCTTCTCATGGCTCCACGTCAGAAAACTTGCAAATGGAAAATTTAGCTGACATCATCTTTCTGGCTTATTCATAAGTGTTACTTTGTAACCTAAATAAATTTTGAGTTTTTTGAAGTTTTGCTTCGAGCTAATGGAAAAGGTCAGCCCATGCTGTGAAAATCCTTAAGGAAGGCCATATTCAGTATGGGACGTATTTGTGGTAAGAAAAAGAAGATGTCCTTTACCTGATAGTTTCCATTGCTGGTGACGCTGGGGGGTGTGTACCCCCGTCCCCCGTACCCTTGGCCAGTCCCTCCATGGTACAGAGTATTGTTGTTTGCATCTCTGGTTGTCGCAGTTGCGTACGAAGATTTGCAGTTTTGAGACATTATGTGGATCTGGAATCGGTAAAAAAGAGAGTGAAAGAGATTAAAAGATTTAAAATATTGTCGGATAAAGCTCTAACAGAATGGTGAAGAACAGCTTCTCTTTTGCATATGCTAATGTAGTAGTGGATAGATTTTTATCTTTTTTTTTTTTTTTTTTTATACTACTTGGGTGGCAAACAAGCATGCGGCCCGCCTGATGTTAAGCAGTATCCGTAGCCTATAGACGCTTGCATTACCAGAAGTATCACTTGCATGATGCCAACCCATCCTTTACACCAGGGCTTTAAGATGGAAGTAACCCTGGGATAGGAATACGTTTCTTTCAAAACGCATTCCTAAATGAGCGCTGGAGACCTGTACTCACACACAGGAACACAACTACACCGCTGTGTGTAGTCATTTGGCTGTGGTCTTCTGTAAGGTGGAGGTCCTTCCCCAGTCGGGCTTGCTCGCTAGTATGGTGCCCTACCTCTCTTGAAATTCTTCTTATCTAATTGGAGAAGTTAAAAATATACTTCACAAAAATGTAATCAGAAGAATTCTTGGGGGAAGACCTAAGTCAGCAGTAGAGGACTTTAACTGAGATGAATGAATGAATGAAAACAATGGAGATCTTCCTTTTGATTTATATTTGTTGCAAGTTCCAAGATAGTGGTGGATGGTGTAGATACGAAATATATTCAGGACTTCCGAGTGCTATCGCTGTTGCTAGTGGCTTGCAGGAATTCCACTGACAAGAGTGTATTTGAGATTCTCCCTAATGATGTCATTGAGATTATGCGATATTTAATAATGACAATGATATAAAATTTAAGTAGAGACTAGAGTGAATTTAAATAACTAGATTGACTGGTGTACGCCACAGACACTGCACCGAATATTGTTCGTTCGATCGAAAAAAATATAATAGCCTACAAGTTTTGGGTTTTTTGTTGTTACTAACGGAAAAACTTAAATGTTCGAAAGTTCTCTTGACACAATTGTTATTATTATACAAATGTAATTGATGTACACTAAAGAGTTATCTATCTATCTATTGTTAAGTAGATAGATAAATAAAATATTCTTTATTGTACCCCATATAAGTAGTAAAACTAATTACATAAAGAATTAAACAAGTAAGTACAATTTGAGTAGTACGGGAGTCACACATTTAAAACCAAACAAAGAACATAACATGCATCCTACTAATATTATAAATGCGAAATTTTGTAAGAATGGATGGATGTTTGTTACTCTTTCACGTAAAAACTACTGAACGAATCTGGATGAAATTTGGCACAGAGATAGATTATGGTCTGGAATAACACATAGGCTACCACTAACACACATTATTTATAACCTATGTCTTTATTCCCATTCAAGTCATATTTCTTATCCTTAAATTCAGTTTGCTCTCTTTAAAATTTTGGAATAATCACTCTGTAGGTAAATATTGTTGTGTGTATAATGTGTATTCATAACTTTAATGACGTATCCATAACAATTTACAAAAAATAATAAATTTAGGTACAGTAGTTATAAATTATTAAATATATTATTTGCACCTTGTATAGCGTTGTCCAAAAAAGTCATTTTGTAATTGTACCAGTTTCATTAATTGTGGCAACGTTTTATATAAGGAAAGCTTTTATAATGTGACTTTGTTTTACCTACATATTAATATGACGTTCGATTCCCACAAGCGACAAAACTTTGTGCAGTTCATAAAATTAACACACTTTTTTTTGTTTTAAAAGACAACTGAATTTGTCCTAGTACGCGAGGTACTTTACAAACATACAATTAACGGATACAAAATTACACTCAAACTCAGAACAACTCTTTGTGGATCACACAAAGTTTTGTCCTGTGTGGGAATCAAACCCACAACCTCATCGTGCACAGCATGCCCATACTGTGGCTACTGGACCACGAAGCTCGTCGATTTATGGATTGAGCAATGTATTGTTCCACGTGTGATTCAAGTTTGGGTGTACACATTTTTTGTACTACTTACGTGGCAAACAAGCATAATATATTGTCTTTAAAGAAAAAGAAGATTGACCAGCCCCTCTAGACGAGTGGCAAAAGTGGTAGTCGAATCGAAAAATCAAAAAAGCAAATGTATGGGATTTGAAGTAAGTTTACGACATTATTTATATCTTAAACTTACTTCAAATCCCATACATTTGCTTTTTTGACTTTTCGATTCGACTACCGTTAAATGCCACTTGTCTAGAGGGGCAGCTATGTTAGGACCTATTTCATAGGGGACAAGTTTATTACTATTAAACGAATACAATCATAGAGTCGATTTCGTCAAACAAACCCTATTGAGTTTCTTCGATAAAATCAGTCAGAGATTAAATCCCCGGGTTAAGGAACGTTTTAGAATCTCACCCAGAACCTTTTGCCGGACAGACCTTGTATATAAGTCATCGGTTCTCAGTAATAAATATCCACAACCTTTCAGATCAAATTCCAATACTATTTCCTTACTACCAAAAACAGTAATATGAAAAATTAATGTACAAATAGCACAAGACAAGAACGATTAATCGAAATACCTTTTTATATCACTTTTTGCTCCAATTAAAACTACCGTCATAACCTGACAACACTTACAAATAATACGCGGCCTTAAGACAAAAAAACCCGAGTCTCGCAATGTCTTCGGCGTGGTGGTAATTAAAAAAAAAAGCCGGTCCCAAACTGTAGCGGTGGTACAGTTACTAACTGTAACACGAAACGAACAATTAAATGCCCAGTATAAGTAATGAGCGGTAGCGATTTGTATAAACTGATTAATTAGCTTTCACTCAGAGCTCATATAAAAGTTGTCTTTAACTTATAAAATTAGATTTTAAATCATATTCATCATCTCAACCCGTAAACGTTCCACTGCTGGGCACGGGTCTCATCCATTTGAAGGGATTAGCATACTATACCACGCTGGTCAGACGGGTTGGTATAGGGATTTGTTTCGAGTTTTCCGTTTCTCTTGCTGTGAATATTGTCTACCTGATTTATCAAGACTAGATCATATATTATTGATTCCAAATTTCTTTAAAATCAGTACGAAGAAGTGTCTTTTACGATTTAACTAATATGGATTTATTTGGAAGCCATTGTCGTTATGACGTAAGCACACATGTTACTCACATTTATGAAATATTATAACAAAACTCTTTATAACAGAACAATAGTCATCAATCAATTAGTACTGATAACTGCTTAACTGTTATTGTTTTTTTTTAATTTTAATAAATAATAGAAAAAAAAAACACAATTCAGTACATATATTCAACTAAAAACACAAAAAAAATGTGCTACAGAAATGTCTATAATCGATATTTAAAACACGCATTATTCTTTTAAATTGATACCATTGAATTCACCACAGATACCACAATACAATGAGCACGAAAGTGCCACTGCCACTTATCTGGGAAGCCCACGCAGAGGTTGTTATCATGACAAGATCCGGAGTAAGTGACAACGATCGTTATCAATGTATCACGATTCGGACCGCTTTTGAGTATTGTAATAAAACAAAAAATGTATAAGAGAGGTAGGGCACCATACAAGCTAGCAAGCCCGACTGAGGAAGAACCCCTACCTTACAGAAGACTATTGCCAAATACACAACGGTGTAGTTGTGTATCTATGTGTAGGGATGCGTTTTGAAAGAAACATTTTTCTTAGCCCTGCTTTAGAAAAATTGGGTTGGCAACACGCAAGTGAAATCTTTGATATTACAAGCGTCCATAAGCTACGGTAATGGCTTCACATCAGGCGGACCGTATGCTTATTTGACACCTAAGTAATATAAAAAAACTGACCCCAAAACTCCCAATCATTATATTATTTTGCTCTTATAAGTAATTCTTGTCAATCCTGATTTACCTAAGTCACATTTTCTAATGATTTCTAAATTAGATCCTTTCTCTTTTAACTTAGGTACTAGCAAAATATAGGACTTTGTATTGCTTGTATTTTTTGGCGTTACGTCAAAATGGATTACCCATTTTCTTTTTGTTGACTGTACCGACATAGAAAAATGCCTTTTTTATGTGAACCTCTTTATAATTCGGATAGATATTTAGATTCAAAAGGGGCCTGAGCATAATTGTTGGCAAGAATTTATACAAGCAACGAGTGTAATTTCAATTGATTCAATCGAAATTAATACGGATTCTGATATCAAATCATAACCATAACCATGCTTTGGATATTAAAAAAGATATATTTAACAATAAGTATCCTTCTATCTTAAAATCTCATGTTGTAGTTTTCGTCTTATATAATGACTAGGGGTCACCCGCCACTTCGTCCGCGTGGTAATTTAGAATATTTTCCCCGATTTTGCAACATATCTCACTATTGATCATAGCGTGATGCTATATAACCTGCACTATTCAACAAAAAAGATTTTTTCTAATCGAACCAGTACTTTCGGAGATTAGCGCGTTCAACCAAACAAACAAACTCTTCAGTTTTATAATATTAGTATAGATTAAGTACCAAGCCAGTGATGGCTTATTCTAGTGACTAGTCATCATGTCTGCTAAGTGGCAGGTTCGATTTTCTCCTTAGAAAAATCTTTATGTGATGTGCATAATTCTTTGTTCTGAGCACAGACTCTGTCTAGTTAGGAATTACATGACAGTATGTGGCGTGCCCTTGGAGAGGCCTATGTCCAGCAGTGGACTGCGATAGGCTGATGATGATGATGATGTGACATAACCCATAAGGGTAAAGGTTGCGGGCAACCGATGGACAATGTCGGCTTAGGATCGAGAGTTGTGGAAATCCTTGGGAGTGGCCTATATCCAGCAGTGGACGTCTTTTGGCTGAGATAATAATGATGAGACATGTTCCAACATATTTTCATTGTTGACTGGCCTGTTGGTCTAGTGGTTAGTGACTCTGACTGCTACGCCGAAGGTCGTGGGTTCGATTCCCACCCACGACAAATCTTTGTGTGATGAGCACAAATGTTTGTTCTGTGTCTGGGTGTAATTTATCTATAATATGTATGTATTTAAAAATATATAAGTATGTTTATCAGTTGTCTGGTTATCATAGTACAGGCTCTGCCTAATTTGGGATCAGATAGTGATGTGTGAGTTGTTCCAAAAATATTATATTGATATTATTATTAAATTGTAAAATACAAGTCAATGTCATAGTTTTCATCAAACCGCTTCATCTTATAACTTAAAACATTCATATCATAACGCACTTAGCAACCGCATATCACCTTGAAAGGGACCTGTTCGCAAATTTAATATAGAGCGATTAAACAATCGCAAAATTGTGTTTTCCAATCAAAAATCAGTATTTACACCTTATTGTTAAGATATTAAGGTTGTTAATTGATGAAAAATAAACATTGTTACAAGTTTTACTCAATGTAACATGGAATTATACCGTATACATACATTTAAAAAGAAAAATATGCATATGTATATTGCTCTGATTTTATTTTTGGTTGTCATTTTTACGATGTTCGAAATCAAGCTTCTTTTACAAAATTGTATTGTTACTAGCTTTGGACCGTGGTTTTGCCCGCGTTGTAATATGTAGCTTGAAGGTTGTCATTGCTCAAAATTTTAAAATCGAAAATAAAAGCGCTTTTTGACTGCCTTGGTGGTCCAGTGGTCGCAGTATGCGCCTGCTGTGAACGAGGTTGTGGGTTCGATTCCCACCCAGGAAAAAACTTTGTGTGACCCACAACGAGTTGTTCTGAGTCTGGGTGTAATTTGTGTCGGTTAATTGTATGTTTGTAAAGTCCCCCACGACACAGAGCTTGGTCTCTAGTGCGGGAGTTGTCTTTTTTAAAAAGGAAATTAAGCTTTAAGGACAGATGCCTCTGCAGATATTTTTGTCTAACTTAAATTAAGATCTATTTAGTACTCTTTGTGTGTCTAAGCAACAAACAGAAAGATGATCGAAATAGAAACAACGTTCTCACCAAAAACTGTACTAACTACTATCTTCAAATTGAAGAGTTTTTGTTCTTTTGAAAAAGACAACTCCAGGGCATTTTGCAAACATACAGTTAATGGACACAGTATACCCAGACTCAGGACAACCATTTATGGATCACACAATTTTTTTTCCGTGTCGAACCTACAACCCACGCCAGTAGTAAATGGTGAAATAGCCACTGAATCATCTGTGCAGTTAATAATGCCTTAGATATGTCACAGTAAAGTGGTACAATAAGACATAATAAGTCTTGCAAATGCGAAGTAAAGTCATATAAACTAAAGTTATTTAGCAAGGAAATATAAATGCAATGAATGCAATAGAATTTCTAATAAGGCTTTAACGCCGAATGCCGTCATAAAAGTGCAACAACCTCTATTAATCTGTAATATTTAATAGAGCTGCGGTACAAAAATCCCGGTACCGAATACCAGATACCGGTTCTAAGTATTGAGAGCATTAGGTCACCATCCGGACCCTCCGTTAGCTTGCACTGTAATTATTGTCTAGCCACCTGAGGAGGTACCGTAGCAAGGTCAAAAACTACATCGAATATATTAAAAAACTAGATTTTTAGATAAACATAAGATGCATAATCTAGACTGCCTTGGTGGTCCAGTGGCCGCGGTATGCGCCTACTGTGTACGAGGTTGTGGGTTCGATTCCCACAAGGAAAAACGTCTGACCCACAAAGAATTGGTCTGAGTCTGGGTGTAATTTGTGTCAGTTAATTTGTATGTTTGTAAAGTCCCCCGTGACACAGAGCTTGTTCTCTAGTGCGGGAGTTGTCTGTCTAAAAAAAAGTTGTCTTTCTAAAAATAATCAGTTGTTTTTTATAATATATATATATATATATACGTAATACGAAATAGATATACGTAATATTCACGTTTAACAACATTGACTACCTAAGTCTACGACAGGACGAAGACGACTGGCAATACAAGGACAATGTCTTAACGTTCACGTGTAAACTTTCGCAAGTGTACTAACACATAACTCCCGAACTAGAGAACAAGCTCTGTGTCGCGGGGGACTTTACAAACATACAATTAACGGACACAATATCCAGACTCAGAACAAATCTTTGAGGGTCTCACAAAGTTTTGTCCCTGTGCGGGAATCGAACCCACAACCTCGTGCACAGCAGGCGCATACTGCGACCACTGGACCACCGACGCAGTTATCATTTCCTACCGCCACACTAATAATCACAACACAACCACCAAGACATATACGAAAACCGAAGCACGTAACAACTCACAAACTATCCTACAATGGTGTCAACACTAATCGCTCTAATAATATATTCAATAATAAATCAAACAATTACTCACTGAACACTCATTGACGAACAAGCTCAGTAATAAATATACTAAGGCATAAAAATGTGTATGTCTTTATTTATATCGAGTAATAGGCTATGTGAATGAATGGACTAACGGTAGCCAGCCACATCCGGGTTCGTGTCTCGTAATAGGAACATCCGCTAAACTAGCAATGTGGGGAAAACCCCGAGGACAGTTCCGCTCCCATGAACAATTAGCTTATATGCTTTCCGGGTTCAAAAAGTACGTAACGCTTTCAGGATTCATTAATCGGAATAGTCGTCGGTGACAACTGACAATCCATGACAGTTTATGTTCTTTAAGAGTTGGCGCACTACAAAAACTATCGCTTTTATTAATGCAAAACTTTTTCAAAAGAAGTTAAAAGACCACTGTGGAAGGATCTCTTCCTTACAGAAGACCACAGCGGTATTCCTATGTGTAAGTCTCCAGTAGCGCTCATTTAGGGATGTGTTTTGAAAGAAACGTTTTTTTTTTGCAGGGATACTCCATCTTAAAGCCCTACCAAGCCAACACGTAAGTGATACCTCTGGTATTGCAAGCATCCGTAGGCTACGGTAACTGCTTAACATTAGGCGGGCGGTATGCACCAGGGCTTAAAGATGGAGTATCGATGGTAAGAAAAACTTTTCTGATTTGTACTCCGTATTATTGCCAGTATAAAAAAACCGTCTAGACGATTGTAGGACCATCATAATACTACCTGGTTGTAGTGTTGTTTCTGTCAGGAACATAGACTAAAGTAGTAGGCATGCGGAACGATAGATCTTAGAGATAACAATGCCTGTCGCGTACAGCCTGCGTATCTAAGACTGTTTTCTTAAAACATAAATACCCCAAGGTGATTCTGGTCTTTTATCTGATCTCTCTGGTCGTATCAAATTGTTATCTAATAGAGCTTTGTAGGTAAGTAAGGAAAGAAATAGAGAGTGCATCTCTGTTTGCGTATTAAAAAATCTTTAACGTAGTTGGTGAATCGACGATGAGATTGATTGTTTTTAAAGTTAGAAAATAGAAAGGTAGGGTAAGGTACTAGTGAGCAAGCCTGACTAGGACGTCCACCTTACAGAAGACCACAATGACTACACAAAGCGGTGTAGTTGTGTTCCTGTGTGTGAGCATAGGTTTCCAGCGCTCATTTAGGGATGCGTATTCCTATCCCAGTGTTACTACAATTTAAAGCCCTGGTGTAAAAAAATGGGTCGGCAACACGCAAGTCATACCACTGATGTTGCAAGCGTCCTTAGGCAACGGTAACTGCTTAACATCAGGCGGTCCGTAAGCTTGTTTGCCACCCAAGTAGTATAAAAAAGGGAGGTGCATGTATTGTTACATAATTATCAAAGTTTAAGCTAGCAAAATCTGTGGCGATTTCTTGCAACCACACGAAGTTTTCGCTTAATAATAGTTGTCACGTACATGTTACTGGTAATATCTTAAGTCTGGTTAAATGCTAGAACTTTAATACCATCCTGTCTTCTAGGAAACATAGTATTAAGTCTGTACATTGGTTTGGAACACGTAAAGCCATTGATTAATTCCCAGTGCATTAGACATTTCTAGGTGCGGTTTTAGTAACTGTCTTGTGTAAGCGTATGAAATGTTGGATGGATTTTTATTTATGATGTACCTAATCAGAAGTTTAAAATTTATAGATATTAGATAAGCAAATAGATGGAGATTTAATAGGTAGAATGGTAGGGTATTGTATTATTAAACAAGAACGACTAGCAAACTGACGAATAATCTTCACCTAAAAAAAGATCACAGTTACACAATAATTACACAATGGTGTAGGCAGTTAACTCCTCATTTAGGGGTTCTGTCCATCCGGCCGGGTGATTCTCTAAGAAACAGCGATGGCAAACTGACAGTTGTGATTGCTCGGTGACGGCACAATCTATTGACTAAACGTCAAAAAGGCTCGGGTTTTGCTCTTACGGAATACCGATTTTCAATCTGACAGCCAGATTTTGCTCGGTTTTTGAGGTGGCTCGGTATTTGCTCTTACGGAATACCCCTGACGGTCTTCCCACCCCGGTAACGGGTCAGTTGGGAAACATTGTTTCATCGACCTTGGTAGTGCCGACCCCGTCATGGCAATGCGCAATTGATGCTTTAAGTATCGCAAGCTTTCATATGCTACGGTAACTGCTTACCATCAGGCGGGTCGTATGCTTGTTTTTTTTTTAAGTATAAAAGACAACACTATGGAGAACAATCTCTGCGTCGCGGAGGCCGCAGTATGCGCCTGCTGTGCACGAGGTTGTGGATTCGATTCTCACTCAGGACAAATCTTTGTGTGACCCACAAAGAATTGTTCTGAGTCTGGGTATAATTTGTGTCCGTTAATTGTATGTTTGTAAAGTCCCCAGCGACACAGAGCTTGTTCTTTAGTGCGGGAGTTGTCTTTTAAAATACAGAAGAAGAAATACGAATATCATTGACTCTAGTCAAGTCTATTAGATCGAAGCTATCCTACAAGGTTCCCTAGGGACGTCTCGTCTACCATTCGACATCGTGTTTGCGTATAGATCAACGTATAAATATATCGTAGCATTTATCGTAACACATTGATCGAGTAACCACACGTACACACGTACCAATGATCTGTATATAAACGTTTGTAAAGGTGAGTACTCATGTGTCTTTCTTTTTTTAAAACTAAATAAACTCAAAACTCAAACTCAAACTCATTTATTCATTTAGGTTACAAAGTAACACTTATGAAGGTCATAAATTATGAATAAGCCAAAAAGATGATGTCAGCAAAATTTTCCTACGGCTAGTTCGCTGACGTGGAGCCTTGAGAAGAACTAGCAAGAAACTCAGGCCACTCTTTTTAATCGCCAGACAGTTACAATCTTTTGTAAAATACAAGTACGATAGCTTGCAAGCTGATGCAGTCAAAACACGATATTTACTTAATTGATAAAATAAGGTAATTGTACTTAGTACTGGTCGTGCGAGAGAAAAAAAAGTATGGTGTTAAAGTCTGCTTCAATTTACATATTGCTAATAAAGTATACAACCTGTTATATGCAACTATTATATCCTTTTTTTATACTACTTTGGTGGCAAACAAGCATACGACCCATCTGATGTTAAGCAGTAACCGTAGCATATGGACGCTTGCAATACGAGAGGTATCACTTGCATGTTGCCAACCCATTTTTGACACCAGGGCTTTTAGATGGAAGTAAATCCTGAGATAGGAATACGTTTCTTTCAATAAGCATCCCTAAATGAGCGCTGGAGACCTGTACTCACACACGGGAACACAACTACACCGCTGTGTGTAATTATTTGGCTGTGCTCTTTGCTCGCTAGTATTATATTGGTGCCCTACCTCTCTTAAAACTGTTGTTATTTATATATATTGTTACTAGCTGTTGCCCGCGGCTCCGCCCGCGTGGATGTCGGTTATCGCTGTAAAAAGTAGCCTATGTGTTATTCCAGACCATATTCTATCTCTGTGCCCAATTTCATCCAGATCCGTTCAGTACTTTTTACGTGAAAGAGTAACAAACAACCATCCATCCATCCGTCCATCCATACTTACAAACTGTCGCATTTATAATATTAGTAGAACTAACTAGCTTCTGCCCAAGGCTTTACCTATGTGGATTGTGTTTTTTTTTAAATAAAATATATGCTTTATTATTATTTTGTAATGTAAAAGCAAATTGTAAACTTTCATCAAAATCCTTCACAAACTTTTGTGTATAAGATAAACATTATGGTTTACGTCACTTTCTGCTTTACTACAGATTGTAATCCATCAAATTGATACTATCGGGCAAGTTGTTTTCTCAAGGCTCTGCCGATCTCTGTTCGGTCCAATATTAAAAAAAATCTTACGTAGATTGCGTAGATTGTTTTATATAATTTGCAATGCTAAAGGATTTTACAATCAATTTTGTATTAAATCTATTTCACTCGTAATGATTTATTGATTTAAAAAAAATAACTCCTGCGCTAGAGAACAAGCTCTGTGTCGCGGGGGACTTTACAAACATACAATTAACCGACACAAATTACACCCAGACTCAGAATAATTCTTTATGGGTCACACAAAGTTTTGTCCTGTGTGGGAATCGAACCCCATCTTGCACAGCAGGAGCATACCGCGGCCACTGGACCAAACCAAGGCAGTCAATTTGTGAACGGCAATATAAGTAAAAAGTTGCAGTCGTTCAGTACATGCCCTTAGGGTAAGTTTTTGTTGGTATCGGATCGGTCGTATCGTGTCTCGCTCCTAAAAGCCACCCTGCGGTACATTTACGTAAGTTAAGTAGCGATCACTAGTGCTTACAGATATTCGTTTTAGATAAGATGCTGCTCTTACGCTGATTTTATTAAAGACACGGTGCAATTGTACACAAAGAGCGTTTTTGATTTACATAGCGGCAGGGGTATTCCGTAAGAGCGAAAACCGCAAAAACGGAGCAAAATCTGGCTGTCAGATTGAAAATCAGTATTCCGCAAGAGCGAAAACCGAGCCTTTTTGACGTTTAGCAATCGTGTGTGCCGTCACCGAGCAAGCACAACTGTCAGTTTGCGAATTGTATGACTCGTGCCCAGCAGTTTTGAGGGAGGTTTATGGGTTGAGATGATGAAGATGATGATACACCAGAATGTTACAAAGATTACAATTAGGAATACAAAAAAAATGTCTGCGCTGAGCGTGATACCTTCCAGACAGGCCTCGCATTATTCTAATGGGACGGCAATACATTAGGGTGCAGTAGGACTACCGGGTTTCAGCGAATTTAGAGACACGACTCTTGGGGTGGTCCCGATTTCCAATAAGTTTTTTTTAAATATCACCTATTTGACTGTGCAAGCAAGCTGCAAGGCAAGCTTGAATAACCTCGCAGACTTATCGAGCTTGCTGACGATAGACATGGAAGGAATCATGTGAACAACTAGGAAAATATCTTAGGTCTGATTCTTATTCAATATATTTTTTTTTGTTTATAATTTGTGACAGTGAAAATAGAACTTTATGAGCGCATTAAAAAGGTTCATATTAAATTAATACTCATGCTAAACACAGTCGCCTGTCGCCTATCGCTCGCAGTAGAACCTAAACGCGTTCCTAACTATTTCATTCGCAAGTTATTTCAGATAAGCGTTCCTCCGACTCGTCAATATCCTTAATGGATTGACATTGTTTACCATTTTTGTATGTATTTATTCAGTTATTCTAATATATATTAGGATTTTTTGCAGTAAACAAACAGAATAGTCCTTCAGAGCAATTTCTGTCTCTCCAATCACAACGGAGGGAAACATAGGTGGCAAACAAGCACACGGCCCAGATGGTAAGCAGTTAAAGCCTGTGGACATTTGTAATACCAGAGCCTCAAGTGGCATAAGCGATAGAAATGTATGGGATTTGACGTAAGTTTACGACATTAAATCGTAGACTAACGTCAAATTCCATACATTTTATTTTTTGACTTTTCGATTCGACTATCGCTTATGCCACTTGTCTAGAGGCTCTGATACATCACTTGCGCATTGACGACGTAAAATTTTATGATGGGTAAGAAAACGTTTATTAAAAACTTATGCAGAGGAACACACTACATCTGTGTGTAGTTATTTGGTTTTCTATAAGGTTAAGGTCTTTACTCTATTTCCTTTTACTAAACTTAAAATAGCTTGTAGCCCTTTTAAATTATTTCCTTACGTCTACTACAAATCCTGCCTACCTTCATATTTATAACTGCATACGTAGAAAACTGACTCACTAGGAATTAAAATTGAAAACAATATTTATTTCCTAGTGAGTCAGATTTTTGATTTTCATTTGACCTTCAAACCGTTGACAAAGAAAGTGAATTAACGCTAATACATACCGATACATTACTCATTTAGTTACATATATATAAATATACTAGCTGTTGCCCGCGGCTCCGCCCGCGTGGGTGTCGGTTATTGCTGTAAAAACCAGAACATAATCTATCTCTGTGCCAAATTTCATCCAGATCCGTTTAGTAGTTTTTACGTGAAAGGGTAACAAACATCGTCATCGTCATCCATCTATTCATCCTTCCATCCATCCATACTTACAAACTTTCGCGTTTATAATATTAGTAGGATATATCATGACACCCGTCTCCCATTAGGGTAGGCAGAGACTATGGTAAGCCAATTGCTTCGATCCAGACATATTTCTTTCGCTTTCAACAAAGTTTCCTGGGTAAATTATAGGTAGATACTTTTGTCCGTGTGGTGACGGATTAAGAATACAATTTCACCACCCCTTTTCATCTTGATTGTGCCGTAAAAGCCGACTAAGGGAGTAAGCAGATAATATCCACTGCAAGAGAGGGAAAACTCGAAACAAAACCCTATACCAACCTGTCTGGCCAGCGTGGTATACTTGGCTAATATCCCTCCAAATGTATGGAGAAGACCTGTGCCCAGCAGTGGGACGATAATGGGTTGAAATCAAACACAACATTCATGCGGACGAAACAGGACAAAAGCTAGTACATATTTTTTATAACTAGCAAAACAGATTGCAATATGATATCACTTATCAGTCAATAGCATCAATAATTTATAAACAAAAATAATTTATACTAAGCAAAAGAAATTCAACTTAATTCTTAAAAGACAAGGTTGATTTTGTATTGGTTTAGTAATCAAAATATTTAGATATAACTAAATGAGTAAATACAAGAAATAGGCAAAGATACTATTCGACTAATTTATTGCTATCCCATTTTGTTGCTTTATTTTTAAATATTAGACGAAAGAGACAACAAACATTTTATTATTATCAATTTCAAGATCGATTGTTTTTTTTATCACATTGACTTTTCAGACAAGACTGGACATTTAACAAAACCTTCTTGCTTTAACTAGTCTAAGTAGTATTTTTATATAAATACCTTGATTTTAATAAATGACAGACATATGGTAATGGACGCTTGCAACACCAGAATTAGGTATCACTTGCCGACCCTGTAAAAATCTTTTAACCCCTTTCTTGAGTAACCCTGCAGCTACATGTATAACTAGCTGTTAACGTCGGCTATCGCGATAAAAATCTATCTTTGTGTCAAATTTCATCCAGATCTATTTAGTAGTTTTTACGTGAAAGAGTAGCAAACAACCATACATTCATACTCACAAACTTTCAGATTTATAATATTAGTAGGATTTCTTCACTAAGAAATTAAGAGCGTAAAAATAATGTTCTCCTAACCAAATTCCAATTAATTATCGTCTCAAAACGTCCACTACTGGACATAGGCTTCCCCCAAACAATTTCACAGCATTCGGTCCTGAAACTCCATTTGGAGCGACTGATATTATAGTGCAGGTACATTCTCTATTCCCTCACTAATAGTCCAATGGGACAGCACGACTCAACCAAAGAGAGATCAGGCATAAGATCAACGGCTTTACGTTCTTTCCAAGGCATATACAAACTAACCAACTAAATAACAGTGGTATATAGATAGGTACATAGATATAATGACTATAAAACGGTTTTCCACGCTTGCGTTCAAACAGCTTTCTACGTTCAAACATCGCACTTTCTCTAGGTCTTAGATGCTCTCACGATACACCGGCACTTGTCTAGCCATAGATAGATAGATACTAGTTATTACAAATAGAAAACGTATATTTACAATATAATATTTAAAAATAATGGGAGTCGTGTGGTGTTGTCATTTAGGAAGTGCTGGTAGTATAAAAATATGAATTGCACTCCAAACAAATGTTATCAATTTTATAGCAATAAATGTTTTTGTAAATTTATCTAGACGCGTTCGCGGTCTGCTATATGTACATGCATGCATACATGCATATATCGCTTGTTTGCTTTAATAACGTGACAGGCGAAAAAGATTTTTCGGATATGTCAAGCTGCGTCTCGTATCGGTGTCGCGAATCCAAAAATTTTATCTCATCTAAAAATTAACTTTTAATGTGACGATCTACATACAATTCGCTACCTGCCGTTAGGATACCTATTCATAAAATGTAATGTTGTTTAGATTTTTGGAACCTACTTTGCGACGTCTGAATAATTATAATAATATTAGTATAGATGATGATGTATTTTCAAAAAAAAATATGGTTAGAATTGTATAACACTCACGTTTTGCAAACTACGAGTATGTAAGGTCTCTTGTATTATGAAGCGAGTTTATTGTCAGCATATTTCTTGATACTGACCATCTTTTGTTGGGAAAACTCAATACTACTAGTTTCGGGGATCGAATCTGATACCTATTTATAACAGTGGGTGGGGCAATCAAGTATAGTATACTTACGTTCTCTTTATTTATTCACTCATTCGTTGTTTTACTTACTCATTCAGGTGACAGATGTCAAATATGATTTAGGACAGATGTCAAATTATTGACAAAGTGGTTATTTTATTATAATGCCATTACGAATTGAACCATTTTAAAATTTTAAAAAAAGTTGAAAGTTTTTTTTTCATTTAGATTCCACATTTTATTCGATTTAATTTAGCATTGGAAATCAAACATACATACAGACTTTCGCATTTAATATTTGTATGGAAATATTTTAAATCATTATTTCATACTAGCGGAGCCGGCAAACTTCGTACGGCCATTTTTTTTCTTTTAATTTTGTTCTATACAAACCTTGTCCTGACAATAACAAACACACAAAAACTAATTTGGTGCAGTCGATCGAAAGTTATGCACGTTGGTCCTATTGTTATTTATATATTTTAATAGATTAAACGTTGAAGGAGGTTTTAGGAGATAATTAGATATATTTTGTTAGCTGTACTTTCTCTGGAGTCGTATAGTGAACAAAATGTCATGTTATTATTGATGTCGAAACAAACACGTGACCCCATTCAATAGCACTTAAACGTTTTACGTGACAGTCTTTAAAACAGCCCTGTCCATTATCTACAACTCGACGTTTTGACTGCAGTAACTATAGTTCAGGAGCTAGCGTGCTGTGGAAATCCCTGGTGCGGCCTATGTCCAACAGTAGACGTCCTTCAGCTTTATTGAAATTGAAAAAAGATTTTTTTTATAACTATTCATGAAAATATCTTATGAAATAAATTGTATGTAGGTATGTGTGTTATAAATGAATTTTTAAAACACTCGCGCGTGGCAATCCCTCTTAAGTTACTAGCTTTAGCCTGCGATTTCGTTTGAGTGTATTTTTTGTTTATTTAGTGTAAACTATAACATTGTTAAATAAATTATTTTTATATATAAACTAATATTATAAAGAGGAAAGATTTGATATTTATGTTTGTTACGATTTAAATCACAAGCTTCTTGACCGATTTTAAAAATTATTTCACCATTAGAACGCTACATTATCAGCGGGTAACATAGGCTATATTTTTTTAAAAAAATACGGGATCCCTACAAAAACTTAATAAACGTTCACCCGTGCGAAACCGGGACGTGCCGTTAGCATTATATAAAAATTTATAATTTGTCGTACTAGCTCCTAGTCTAATGTAACATTAGAGCTAATAAAGCAGCAGTGACGAGACCGTTTACTTGAGATACAGTCGTAACAGACAACAATAAGGGAAAGGCGAACATCACGCCAAATTGCCGATAAAACAATTTATTTGTCTCGTACCATTTTGTCGAGGTGTCTCTGTGGCTTTGAAGACAGCGGATCATTTTAATCAACGAGAAAATTAATGAAGTATACGCTAGAATATCGTAAAGCGACGGGCGACCTCATAGAAGATGACCATAAAGATATTTAGCAGTATGTATAGTCGTGTTCCCGTGTGACCGTACAGTCTAGCAGTGCTCAATTAGGGATGCGTTTTCAAATAAATGTCTTTCACTAGGGATAATAAAAAACATAAAATTTATAACATCAGGTTACAAATTTTTAGGTTGGCAATACGAGAATGATTTTCCAGATATTTCTAGCAACAATAATATTTTTTTTTGTTTTAACTTTTTTTTTTAAAAGACAACTCCCGCACTAGAGAACAAGCTCTGTGTCGCTGGGGACTTTACAAACATACAATTAACGGACACAAATTACACCCAGACTCAGAACAACTCTTTGTGGGTCACACAAAGTTTTGTACTGTGTGGGAATCGAACCCACAATCTCGTGCACAGCAGGCGCATACTGCGGCCACTGGACCACCGAGGCAGTCAATTGTATAGAGAACAAGATCTGTATTCCGGGAAACTTTCTAAACATACAAATTTATTACCGAACACAAAATATGTACATCCAGACTTAGGTAAGACATTTATAAATCATATATTTTTTTAACAGTGTGGGAAACAAACCCAAAACGCGCTAAGTGGTGCATAAATGGCACAGTAACCACGAATAGTAACGACCGTGCAGTCGAATATACCTGTCAATTTAACCTTATTTAAAAATTTCCAGTAATTATACTTTACTACAAAATATTCAAGTTTGTATGACAACCTTGGATACTTATCTCCTTGGTTGACTATACTTCCAATCAGACAGCTCAATTTGAACGAGTTAACTCCCCCGACCCTACATCTCTTGAAATAGATCAGCTATATTAAGATCCCTATCAATCGCAGCATCATACTTACGTTGAATCAGAAGGTAAGGCTTGAAGCAGACATGCTACGTTTAGAATCGGCGATCTGCTTTGCGACCATATCGATGCTAGTTCGCGATTTGGCGACTTTCTGCGTTCGGACGCGGTATAGAAATCGTGCGATTTTGCGACTATATCGACGCTGCATCGCAATTTGGCGACTCTCTGCGTTCGGAAGCGGTATAGAAATCGTGCGATTTTGCGATTGTATCGATGCTGCATCGCAACTTGGCGACTTTCTGCGTTCGGTCGCGGTATAGAAATCGTGCGATTTTGCGACTGTATCGACATTGCATCGCAATTTGGCGACTCTCTGCGTTCGGAAGCGGTATAGAAATCGTGTGATTTTGCGACTGTATCGACGCTGCATCGCAATTTGGCGACTCTCTGCGTTCGGAAGCGGTATAGAAATCGTGCGATTTTGCGACTGTATCGACGCTGCATCGCAATTTGGCGAATCTCTGCGTTCGGAAGCGGTATAGAAATCGTGCGATTTTGCGACTGTATCGACGCTGCATCGCAATTTGGCGACTCTCTGCGTTCGGAAGCGGTATAGAAATCGTGCGATTTTGCGACTGTATCGACGCTGCATCGCAATTTGGCGAATCTCTGCGTTCGGAAGCGGTATAGAAATCGTGCGATTTTGCGACTGTATCGACGCTGCATCGCAATTTGGCGACTCTCTGCGTTCGGAAGCGGTATAGAAATCGTGCGATTTTGCGACTGTATCGACGCTGCATCGCAATTTGGCGACTCTCTGCGTTCGGCCGCGGTATAGAAGTGTAGTGATTAGTAGCTGTGTCGAGCTTTCGAAGAGCAACTCAATCACAGTGTTTGGAGTTTTAAGTCTGCGGTGTGGAATCGACTAAATCGCAGATCGCTGATGGTAGAAGTATCATGTCTGCCGTAGCCCTAAGACTTGTTGAATTGAAAAAAAAAACATAAGCACACATGAGCCGGCGCAACCTTCTTTTAAATCCTACATATATTATATCATGTTGATTAATAAATAACATTGTGACAATTTCTTATACATTTTTAACCGTCTTCAAAAAAGGAAGAGGTTTCTCAATTCGAACGTATGTATATATGTTTTTTTATGTTTGTTCGCGGATAACTTCATTGTTTACGAACCGATTATCAAAATTCTATTATTATTTGAAAGAGGTTGTCCCATTAGCACTAAGTCAGGATCTGATGATGAAATCCCAGGGAAATCGAGGGCAACCCTCAAGTGAGTGACACTCCTGGTGTTGCAAACGTCCATAGGCTACGGTAACTGCTTACCATCAGGCGGGCCGTATGCTTGTTTGCCACCTTGGTAGTATATAAAAAAAATGTTGTAGGTGTTAACAATGTTTTTCGTATATTTTTACTTTTATTTTATCACTAAAAAAAAACAAACCGTCTTCAAAAACCTAAAAATAACTGAATACAGATTGAAGTCGGTGCCAAGCTTAATATTAGGTGACAGGATGACTAGCATCGACTAAGACTTATTGAATTTAAAAAAACCATAAGCAAGCTAGGGCAACCTTCTTTTGAATCCTTCGTATATTAATAAATAACATTGTGACAAAAATTTTATACATTTTATTTATGTATGTACTTATTTTTCGTTAAATTACAAAATCTGAGCAATGTAATTAATCTTTTAAAACCAGATTGAGATAATGACAAAGTAGTGTAAAATAATATAGCCTTGGCTTGAAACAGATACAAATATCTGACATTTTGTTGGAAAAAAACAACTTGAATGATTTAAATAATAGTGTTTTAACAAAAGTTGTGATTTATTTGTTTATTAAAGTTAATGTGATTGTCATATTAATAAATCCAAATTTAATAAATTATTTCCGTTATTTTTTATCATCTTTGCTTTTTTTAGAAAGGAAAAGCTGCTGTGTATAGCCATGTTTTGTTAGATCGCAGATGTTTTTATAGTAACTATGTTTTTTTTTGTATTACTTGGGTGGCAAACAAGCATACGGCCCACCTGATGTTAAGCAGTTACCGTAGTCTATAGACGCTTGCAATACTAGAGGTATCACTTGCGTGTTAACAACCCATTTTTTTTACACCAAGACTTTAAGATGGGAGTATCCCTGGGATAGGAATACGTTTCTTTCAAAACGCCTCTCTAAATGAGCGCTGGAGACCTGTACTCACACACAGGAACACAACTACTCCGCTGTGTGCAGTTATTTGGCTGTGGTCTTCTGTAAGGTGGAGGTTCTTCCCTAGTCGGGCTTGCTCACTAGTATGGTGCCCAACCACTCTTAAATTGCCCCAATAGCCTTTATACCGGGCAAAGTGATTCAAGTTTTTAGACTAATACTGTGCATTTCTGAAGAAACAAATTATTCGACAGAAGGTGTCAGAAAAAGCCGTCCAGATATAAAGAAGGCAGGAGCATTCAGGAATAATTGACTCTTCCTCGAGTCAATTATTGGACAAGACAAGACAAGTACGGATACTTCACTCTTCTCGTCCAATAATTGACTCTTCCCTCAAGGGAAGTAGGTACTTATACTTACGAGATTTTTTCAAAGTGAACTGTGAGAGTTTAAAAAATCCTTTACGAACTAAAACCCAACAGTGCCTTGCTACTCATAAAAAGTTCAAGTAGGATTTTAATGAGGTAACTGATCCGTGGGTTATATTAACGGTACACGTAATAAAATAAGTAATATCTCTCGGAACCAATAAAGGTATGCTATTGAAAATTTACAATATATAAGACTAGATGTTGTACGCGACTCCTCCAGTGTGGATGTCGGTTATCGCTATAAAAATATAGCCTATTCGCTATGTATTTTTTATGTGAAAGAGCAACAAACATCCATACATACATCCATCCATCCTCACAAATTTTCACATTTATAATATTATCTCAATAAATATAACAAGACAGGCTTTGTTTTATATTTTAAAAGACAAATGCATGTTTTTTTTTAAATTCCTTAAATAATTCACAATTAACAATTTCATTTAATAAAACAGTTTTTTGCTGTAATAAAAAATAAATAAAATAAATAAAATAAAATAAGCCTTTATTGCTGTTAGTTTTAACATATTTAACTTTACATTATTTAAAAAATTTAAAGAGGTAAGTAGACTAAATTAACTTAAATTAAATTATGTTCTCGGCATTCTGTTGGTCTCCCCTCTTAACAGCTCGTCTTTCGACAAAGGCCTCCTCTAGGGCTTTCCACTTGTTTCTATCCTTTGCTGTACGTAACCATTCTGGACCTGCTACTTTCTTCAAATCGTCTTCCCATCGCTTTGTCTGTCTTCCTCTGCTTCTTTTGCTTTCTCTAGGATACCATTCAGTTATCATTCTGGTCCATTTATCTTTATTTTCCCTCAACATATGTCCCGTCCAACGCCATTTCAATTTTCTGCATATTGACTGGACTTTTCCGAACTTAGTCTTTTCTTTAATCTTTTTAATTTGTATTCTATCTCTTCTTCTTACTCCCAACACGCTTCTCTCTATGCCATTCTGACAGATATTAATTTTATTTTGTTGTTGTTCGGTTAAGGCCCAAGTTTGGCATGCGTATGTTAGACAGGGCAGTATACAGGAATTGAAAACTTTTCGCTTCTCCGACATTGGCATCTCTTTATTTTTCATTATTTCGCTCAACGACCAAAATCTCTTCCAGGTATTAGCTATTCTTCTTTCTATTTCTTTCTGCATGTTTTCTGTTGGTGATACTAATTGCCCTAAATAAATATACTCGTCTACGTATTCTAATTGATGATTATTAATTTTAATAGATTCTATTTGTGGAGAATTGCTCATTATTTTCGTCTTTGTTGTATTCATTGTGAGACCAGCATTTGCACTTTCGTCTGATAGTTGTTGTAACATATTTTACAAGGTATTAGGGCATTCTGCGAATAGTACTAAATCGTCGGCGAACCTCAAGTGACTTAATTTTTCCCCGTTTACGTTAAGTCCAAAATTATCCCAACCCAGTCTCGCAAAGATCATCTCCAAAACAGCTGAGAATATCTTTGGCGAAATAGGGTCGCCTTGGCGAACGCCTCTCTCAATTGGGAACTCATCGCCTGTCATCTCCAATTTTATTTGTGCTGTGCATTTCCCGTAAATGGTCTTTAGTATTTGTATGTACTTCCTATGGACCCCTTGTCTCTCTAATGATTTCCATATATATTGATGTTCTAGGGAATCAAACGCTTTGTTGAAGTCTACGAATCCCAGATAGTATACTTTATTATATTCTTTGTATTTCTGGAGTATCTGTCGTAGGACGTGAATGTGATCTATAGTCGAGAAGTTGCTCCTAAATCCAGCTTGCTCCTTTGGCTGATTTTCATCAAGGGTGTTAGCTAGTCTAAATAGTAGTATTTTAGAAAAGATCTTATATATATTAGACATGAGGCTTATCGGCCTATAATTCCCAATGTCTCCTTTGTCTCCTTTTTTGTGTAATAGAACTATAATAGATTTCATCCAATCTTCGGGAATATTTTCTGTTTTTATTATGTCGTTAAATAAATTAGTTAGTTTGGGGACAATCACTGGCATTGCTATTCTAAGAAGTTCGTTGGTGATATGGTCGGGACCTGGTGCTTTTCCTAACTTCTGTGTAATAATAGCTCTTTCTGTTTCTTCATGTAGGATAGGTGATATGGGCTCAGAATCATTCTTGTCATTTGTCTCAATCATAGTAGTTTTATCATTTTTGCTTTTGTACAGGTCTTTATAATAATCCGTAGCAATATTCAATATTTCTAGCCTTTTGCTAGTGCATTTTCCCTGTTTATCCTTCATATTTGGCATCCAATTTTTCATCGATTCTAATTTTTTATATGCTTTCTTTACTCCGCCTGTTTTCTTTATGTGATATTGAAAAGTGTTTGACCGTTTATTTTTTCTGTCTTTCCTTATATTTTTGTTTATCTTTTTACTTATTTCTGCAATTTCTTTACGTTTCTCTTTATCTTTTGTGCCTTGTAGAAGTAATTTTCTGTCCTTAAGTAGTTGTGTTGTTTCGGTGGATAGTATTGCCTTATTATTTGAGTATACTTTTCGAGCCTCAGTTTTGAGGATATTTATGAAATCGCAATATCTCGCCTGGATTGATTTATTGTACTCTTTTCCTTCTCTTCTATTAAAAGTTTCTTTTAAGTGGTTCATTAGCTCCGCATTATTTTTAATGTTCACATAGGGCACTGATTCAGATTTCAACCTTCTACTTTTCTTTACATGTGTCCCTTGTAACGTCGCACGTATCATTTGATGGTCGGAGTTAAAATTTAAATTATGTATAACTGACATGTCTTTAAATAATTTCGGTTTATTGGTCGTAATATAATCGATTTCATTTCTATACAGCCCATTTGGGGAAGTCCACGTCCATTTCTTGTTCTTTTTCTTTTTGTAGAAGCTATTCATGATACTTAATTTGTTTTCTAAACCGAAGTTCACCAGTCTCTGTCCATTTTTGCTCCTGTTGCCAATACCATGACTTCCTACTGTGAACTCTTCACCTCTTTGGCATTTCCCAATTTGCCCGTTAAAATCACCCATTATTATTATATTTTTGTGAGCAGTATCAACAGTTTTTTGTAATTTTAGGTAAAAGTCTTCTATTTTGTCTACATCTTCTTTTCTGTCTACTTCAGTTGGTGAGTATGCCTGAATAATTGACCAAGATTCATGTCTGCTATTTTGTATGGGAAGTTTAATGTTAAGAATTGCTATCCTTTCGGATATTCCTTTTAATTCTTCTATTCGATCAGTATATTTCCGTTTTATCAAAAAACCAACACCATATTGCCCTGGTGTTTCTCCTTTGTAATGTAATATATACTTTCCGTGGTCTTCTATTCCTTCTCCTAGTCTTCTCATTTCACTTATTCCAATAATATCCCATTTAATTTCATTAATGGCAGTTTCTAGTTCAATGAGTTTTTCTGGGGTTCTTAGTGATCTTGTATTGAGTGATGCTATGTATATGTCGCAATTATTTTTCCTTTTTTGATTATCTAACCTTAGAGGGTGTTGGTCGTTTTCCCCCACGATGACCAGTCGGCTTGGGGGAGGGAGTTGTTTTCTTGTTGTTGATATTTTTGTTTCTTTGTTTTGTTGTATTTTCCGTTTGCCGAGAGTTGGTTGCTATTGTAGTTTGTTTGTGGTAATATTAGTAAGAGAATTAGATCTATTTCTCAACACATCGAATGCATTAGTTCTATTCGCCTTAAAGGATATGGCGGTCTGCTGTTTTTTTGGTTGTGTGTCTGAAGAATGAGGTGAAGTAGATGTTTCCCGTTTTCTTTTATCGCTAGTTATTTCGTTTCCCTTCACTACAAGCTTATCATATTTCAAAAACGCAATTTTTCCCTTCTTTCTTTCTTCTACCAACGCCGCCTGTAAAGCTTTCCTTTTAGCCAGAACTTCCTTCGGATAGTCTTCCGTGACATATATCTCCTTCAGACCCTTCTTATTTTTCATTATCTCGCTTTTTTTCCATCCGTTCACGAAGGAACAGAAGATTGGCCTCGGTTTATTACTATCTCTAGTTCTTTTCCCTATTCGGTATATGTTGTTTATTCCATTTCCTTCGATATCAGTGTCAATGTCTCTTTTGAAGGTTTTCTTTATATTACTTATTAATTCCCATGTTGATTTTTCTATTTCCTCCATACCAAATATTATTATATTGTTATTCCTTTTTTCTCTTTTTAAATATTCTATCTCTTTTTCCTGAGTATCTACTTTTAATTTTAAGCATTTGTTTTCTTCTATAATTGGGATCAATTTTTCATCCATTCTAGACATAATGTTATTTGTAATGGATTCAGTAAGTTCCATAGACTGATGTTGCATTTCTAATTTCATTTTGTCGAACAAAAGTTGGAATTGTGCCTCCATTTTTATTAAGTTTTCTTAAAACGAAACGTGATTGTAGAAAGTAGTATAAAATTATTTTCCAACACTTGCAACACTGGCGCATATGTCAGTGACAGGTAATGTCACAGTTACTGTCAAACTCAAAGTTATGGAATATTATAAGCAATGTGAAATGATCTATGGTCTAACCTCGAAACGATGTTGATACAATTTCTTCTTTTCGGTGGTGTAATATGCAGTTTTCGCTTTCAATCAATATTTCCAACACTTTAAATCTTCCTTTTTGACGTTGTACGGTAGTATTCCGGAGTGTATGGTGCTTAGAATATTTTTTAGCGCAACTTTATTCGGACGGTGATGTTTACACTTCGATAGCCGGAAACGGAAGCTTTGCTGTACAACATATATTAAATTGCCATTAATAACGATTTTCAGTTTCGATAAATTATTTATTTTATCAAACCATCAACTGTTCAACGAGATTTAAAATCAGAAACATAGAGTAAAACGCAAAACATAGGTACCTACATATTTGAAGTAGCCAGCGAAGCTATTTAGCTTTGGGAAGTATGTTCTCAACAAACTCTAACTTTTTAACCGACTTCAAAAAATGAGGAGGTTCTATGTTCGACTGTATGTATTATTTTTTATGTATGTTCACCGATTTCTTCGCCATTTGTGGACCGATTCTTAAAATTTCTTTTTTATTTGAAAGAGTATACTCTTGAGGTGGTCCCATTGGCACCAAGTTGATGAAATGATGGAATCCCAGGGAAATTGAGGGCAACCCTCAAATATTATAGGTATTGACAATGTTTTTATTTCATATATTTTTACTTTTATTTTATCACTAAAAATTCAAAAATAAAATAAAAATGAATAAAATTAAACCGACTACAAAAAGCTAAAAATAACTGAACACAGATTGAAGTCGGTGCCCAGCTGAATATTAGGTGACAGGATGAATATAGCACCGATTTCAATCTGTGTTCAGTGATTTTTAACTTTTTGAAGTCGGTTTAATTTTTTTTCTAAGATTTTACAAATTATACTATCCTACATTTCAAATTCCAATATATAAAACTAATATTATAATGAGGAAAGATTTGAGTTTTTGTTTATTTGCTACGATTTTACTCAAAAACTACTAGACATTACCAGCGGGTAACATAAGCTATATTTAATTTATTAACCACTCGGGCGAAGCCGCGCATGTCGCTAGTCAATAATAATCTCAACGCCTCTGTTTTCCGAGCTCCACACTTATTTATCGTCTTATTCCCAAATTGGTACCGATGGCAAACGAAATTAAAAGTTGCAATTTATTGTTCACGTGATTTACAACTCGGCAACAATTCATGCTGACTGTACAACCATTGTAATTAGGATCATAAATTTCATCTGATTCCGCTCATAATTGAGAATGAAATGTTGAACATAATTAATTCATGTTTTCTGGTAATGCTGATTTGTCGATAGCTTTATTTGAAAGCGATAATAGCCGTGTGGGGGGAAATTTCTAACTTGTACCTATTCATTTTTTTTTTATTATCCTACTTGGGTGGCAAACAAGCATATGGCCCGCCTGATGTTAAGCAGTTACCGTAGCCTATGGACGCTTGCAATACCAGAGGTATCACTTGCGTGTAAACGACCCATTTTTTACAGGGCTTATTCCTGGGATAGGAAAACGTTTCTTTCAAAACGTATCCCTAAATAAGTGATGAAGACCTGTAGTTACACACAACGGTAGTTGTGTGTAGTTATTTGGCTGTGGTCTTCTGTAAGGTCCTTCCCCAGTCGGGTTTGCCCATAAGTATGGCTCTACCTCTCTTAAATTCTTATTATTTATGAATAAATTTACTAAAATGAACGTATATTTAATGTGTCTAATAGTGGATAATCATACTTAGTGTTTCTAAGATTTAATTTTATGAGCTTGTCTTGGGTAACACTTATGAGTAGTTAAAGTAATATTCAATGAATCAGTTAAATTTTATAGCTCTACACTTTAATTGCCTAGGTTAGTAATACTTTTATAATGATTAAATAAAAGAACAAGCTATGCTCTTATACTTAAATATTATGTGGAAAAAAGACGAACCGGGAGCAGGAATCGAACCTATGCTCTTTTACCATGTTCCTCGAAAGGGTTGGCAGATGCGTATGCCATCCAGTGTATTTTCTTTTATTCTACATAGGTGGTAAACATGCATACTTTAAAACTGAGGTAATAATAATAATAATATTTTGGGACAACTCACACATCGCCATGTGATCCCAAACTAGGCAGAGCCTGTACTATGGCAACCAGACAACTGATAAACATACTTATACCTATATTTATCAGTTGTCTGGTATAAGTATAGAAACTTCGACACTAAAGATTTCAATTATGTTATTTTTTGGGATACTATTATCATTTTACTTTGGCTGGTGACTTGGGAATAAAAAAATTAACATAATACAGACTAGCCTGTAATTTATAAGAATAGTTATTAAAATTAAAGTAACTAACAACTAACTTAAACTACTTATAAACAATCAGGTAGGTATTGTGTTTAAAGGTTTACCTATAAATAAAATATCTGATTAAGGTCGCAGTTTTGAGAAAAGGTGCCCAAAAGAAGGCCACATTGCCACGTAGAATCGCTAGGCTAACGCTTTGGCCTAAGTAAAGGCCAGGAAATGATTCAGCTTAAGGCTTAGATATCTCACCATACAGTTTGTGGGCACTTAGTCCCCATCGTCCTAAAGTTTCGACCCTAAACGATTCAAAATTGTAAGTCTCACCTAGACCTTCATATTTGCGCTAATAGCAGGATAATTATATTATAGTGTCACTTAACGATTATACTTTTAGATATTACTAGTACATAATTAAAATTACCTACTTAAATAAAAAATAATTATAATTGGTTTTTACAATATGTAAATAATAGAATGGAAAAGTGAACTGAATTGAAAATGAATGAGGAAGTGTTGAAAATGCTAAAAAAACTAGTTATTAAATTTAATTTTAAAAAACCAGACACGTGTAACTGCAGAAATGTATTTAAGATTCGACAAAAAGTTTATAACTTTCAAACAGCTCAGGCCGTACCATGATGTCCTTAAAGCGATTTTGATTTAAATCCACCTTTGAGATGTTAAATTTATTACAGCTTCAACATTGTCATTGTTCAAAATCGCTATAAGGATGCATAGAAACTGGACTAATTAATATAGCTGACATATAACCGAGAACCATCTCAAAAAAAACTTAAAAAAACCAAATTAAAACATCCATTCGTAAGCAATAAACATGACATACTTTGTTTTTTAACATTTATGGTTAAAGATAAATAATAATAATATTTTGGGACAGCTCACACACCGCTATTAGATCCCAAACTAGGCAGGGCCTTCAATTGACTGTTATCAAATATGCCTATACTTGTTACTTCCCAGTTGTTCAGTTTTTTACTGTAAATCTGAAAACTGAGGCGCTCATAGTTAGGTGCATTCGTTGTTCGGTAAACGATCAGCGGGTTAAGCTACCAAGGGCACGGTAACCCTATAGATGGTTATCTGAGCGTCTCCGTGCTTCGGAGGGCACGTTAAGAGGAAATGCGGGCGAAGAGACTTTTGAATATTAGGTATTTGAATAAACTATCGCTGTCGCTCTGCGAGCGCTCGGCCGCGCGATTTGTGCGACAGGGACAACTGCATAGCCGACTAAACAGCATAAGTAAAAAGTCGTAATTCGAGGTTTGGCTCTCGCCTATTTCCTCCTCCATTATTAGACCAATTTAAAAGATATTTCGTAAACTGCATGATTAGGATATAAAATGTGCCCCTATGTTTTCCTTTTTTCAATAACAGTTGTCATATTTGTATACCAGGCCTATGTTGACAGCCGTCTAAAATAGTTATTTTGAGCATTTTTAAGGGTTTCTAGTGCTTATAAATATAATGAATCATTAAAAAGGAAAACATAGGAACATACAAGAAGTTGATATTAATTTTATTGCAAAAAATGTTTACTTTAAGATCGTAAACCAGGTAGAAAACAGGCGAGAGCGTTTCTATGGAGAATAGACACACCGCGTTTCCTCTTAAAAGTCCGTCCCGACTGCTACAGTGGTTAGATCACGACAGAGGCCTGAATATTGGCGATCAAAATAACTCTGTCACCAGGTTGGCCACTAACCAAACGATAACAAGAATCTGAAAACTACGGTTATCCCCGTACTAACTTACATCGGCTGGTTTTCATCTTTAGCTGTAAAATTTTAAATAACCTTCCTTAGCGGTAGTAGCTATCTGTGTGTCTAGTATGTCTATATTATCTAAGGAAAGTCTGTGTAACATTGTATGTATCAGCTGTTAGTTTGTCAGGTTATTACTATAATGGAGAATGTGTTGATATCGCGTAATATTTTAATTAGAGAGGTCGGGCACCATACTAGCGAGCAAGCCCAACTCGGGAAGGACCTCCACCTTACAGAAGACCACAGCCAAATAACTACGCACAGCGGTGTAGTTGTGTTCCTGTGTGTGAGTACAGGTTTCCAGCGCTCATTTAGGTATGCGTTTTGAAATAAACGTTTTCCTATCCCAGGGATACTCAATCTAAAAGCCCTGGTGTAAAAAATTGGGTTGGCAACACGCAAGTTGTACTCTGGTATTGCAAGCGCTCATAGGCTATGGTAACTGCTTACCATCAGGCGAGCCGTATGCTTGTTTGAAAGAAAGAAAGAAAAGAAAATCGGTTTGTTACCTAAGTAGTGTATAAACGCAGACAGCCAGGCATATTAAACAAAAGGGTCTTAGAGATCTTTTATAGCCCTAGATTCCATTGTAAGAGTATCTACGCAGGCTTTAAAAGATAGCTTAAGAAATTTTGAACCTCCCTAAGCCTCTGTTTTGGAAATGGTCTGACCCTCGACCAAACAACATTTAAGGGTACTAACTTCTTGTATACATTGTCTGGTGGGCAGGGCAACCAGGATTTATCTAAAGTTGCCAAACAAAGAAGACACAGTAATGCCACTAGACTGGGCCAAATTGGCAACTTGACTTGGGCTTGTTACATTACTATTAGGTATTTGTTTTGCCAGCGAAAAATGAAACGTAGTATTTCTAAAAGTTAAATTAACGAAACACGGTAGAAACTCAATACTACGTTCCAAGACGCAAATTGCTGACGTAGGCCACTCAGCGGCCAAGCTTAAATAGAACTGCTCCTCTAGACAAGTGGCATCAACAGTAGGCGAATCGAAAAATCCAAAAAGTAAATGTATGGGATTTGACGTAAGTTTACGAAATTATATCGTAGACCTACGTCAAATCCCATACATTTGTTTTTTTGACTTTTCGATTTGACTACCGTTTATGCCACTTGTCTAGAGGGTCTGCCCCTCTAGACAAGTTGCATAAACGGTAATCGAATCGAACCTGAACAGGCCTAGAAGGCCTGGACGGGTCACGTCAGTCGTATGCTGGAGGAGCTGTGAGCAAAAGTAACGACACAGTGGGTTCCAAATACCAGACAGTGGCACGCGGTAGACCCAAAATGAGATGCCTAGGTGAGCTAGACGCCTTTAGAAGGGATTGGATTCAATTGACAAAAGAAAAGCTATCATGGAAATTGTTCCATGTCCCACTGCAGGGGTTTTTTTTGACAGTTAATAGGCTATTAATAATAATAATTATTATTTGTCCTTAAATCAACAAGAAAAATCAGATTTGCGATAGTTTGTAAGTTGAACTTTATCCAAGATCATAAAGTATGATTACTTTGTTTAATATCTACTTAGGCATTCCTAACATAACTTCATGTAAGAATGAATTTTTTTATTAAATTAAAAGTAATACAAATACAAAAAAGTATAAACATAGCGGAAAAAATGCGGCAAAAAACTGTTCAAGTATAGTTTTTGTTTGTTGACCGAGAACAACGGGATTTTTTACAGTGCTTGTTTTGATAGGCATTTTAATGTTACGTATTGTATTAATTGAATTATTTACCTGCTAAATTATTTATTACTAGCTGTTGCCCGCGGCTCCGCCCGCGTGGATATCGGTTACCGTTGCAAAAAGTAGCCTATGTGTTATTCCAGACTATAATCTATCTCAATTTCATCCAGATCCGTTCAGTAGTTTTTACATGAAAAAGTAATAAACATCCATCCATCCATCCATCTATCCATTCTCACAAACTTTCACATTTATAATATTAGTAAGGATTGAGTACCTACCTAAACTGATATAAATAATTTAAGATTTTATTTAATACCAGCGACCCGCCTTCGCTTTGCTTCAGTTTTTTAGATTACTATAATTTGCATATTATTATATTATACACAAAACCTTCCTCTTCAACCACTTTATCTATTGTTGAAAACTGCATTAAAATCCGTTGCGCAATTTAAAAGATCTAAGTGTACAGACAGCGGGAGTGACTTCTTTTAAACTTTGGAAACATGATTACACAAATAAAACTGTGTAAGTACGGTATAAGTAATAGGAACGGTAAACAATTATTTTGTATAGGATAATATGTAATTAGGTACATGTTATATGTACCATTTTACTGTATCTTCATTGTATATTAATAATAACATAAACATTAAAATTAAACAAAAAACTCACCTTTTATCGTGAATGAACTGCAAAAAAGTAACACTCAACAGACGAGAAAAAAAAACACAAATATAGAACACAATTCCCGCGCAAAACTCGAATTTCGAATATAACAAAATGGCGAGCTGTCAGTTAGTATTGCAAAAAATAGGAGACACTAGCTGTTGCAAAATTCTTGATAGTTTTTATTAGAAATAAATTTGGAGTTAAAAAATAAATAACTTGTTAAAATGCGGGATTTTGCTAGCAACGAGTGCATCAGTTTGTGCGGTACGGTAATGAATGGTAGCGAGGTGCTCGCTTGAACGGCTTTGGCGGTAAATGTGTGTCTTGATGTGATTGGCGCTGCACTGCTTGATACTTTCTGAAACGCGAATAACAATAATTATAACTTGTATTTTTATTTGCATCATGATTAAAATTCCGTACCTACTCTTATTTTTGTTGCACAACAAGTATTTTAATATACAAATAACTCACTCTGTTACATTAGTAGGAAACATTAATTATAATAATACACCGAGAGATACAAGTCTATATATATTATTAAACCACAGGCTCTGCCCTAGTTTGCGCCATAGAATATAAGTGCACAGTATATAAAATGTACCGCAAAATACATGCATAATGTGTGAATGTATATTTGAGACAATCAAGATTATTATTGTGTCTCTTTTACACAAGTATTTTTCTATAATTAAAAGAGAATACCAAGGTTTTTCAGGACATAGGGACAATATGCAGTTATTCTTTGAGAATTACAGTTTAGAATGCTATGAGATACTTGCCATAGTCACACTATAGTAGTACAGCAATCATCTGCTTATAACAAACAACCCGTGACCGCGCTAATTTGGTCAAAACGTCGGGTAACAAAAGGTACCTTCAAATATCACACGACTTAAACCCGTTGCCTATTAAAGTAATAATAATTTTATCTTAGATTATTTTAGATGGAGTTTTGCGTTGTTATTGTTTATAAAAACCTGTCAATCATTAGTTATGTGTGTATCATTTTTAAGAGACGGGCTTGCTCACTGGCATGGTGCCCTTCTACCATACCAGTGAGCAAGCCCACTTTTGATGTGTGTAAGTACAGGTTTTCATAGCTCATTTACGTTTAAAAACTCTGGTGTTTATATTTGGGTCAGCAACAGGCACAACGCAAGTGATACCTTTGGTATTGCAAGCGTCCATAGGCTGATAGTAAGCAGGTACTGTAGTACCTGCTTACTATCAGGCGTATGCATGTTTGCCACCTAAGTGGTAAAAAATCTAAAACATGTTGTGCCATTTGCACGGTACATGAAGGAACTTAGGGTCTACATTTTTGCCACATTTTTCGTTTATAAATTTTATTTTATTACATATCTGATATCGACTCTATAAGAAACAAGTTCAATAAATATTTAGAAAAAAAGTGTGACGTTAAACTAAGAAAAGCTAAAATATATAATACTAGCTGTTACCCGCGACTCCGCCCGCGTGGATGGCGGTTTCTATGTTGTATACGTGTATTTCTATGTTGGTGTATTTCAATAGTGTTGTATGTGTTTCTATGTTCTTTTTCGGGATACAATCTATCTCCTTGCCAAATTTCATTAAGGTCCATTTACATACGGGGTTATTTTCTGAGCGACCCGATCCCCGAGGGCCCCCGTCCCGGAGGACCCTGAATACTATCTAACATAACTGCTAACATGACTACTGTTAGTAAGGGTTCAGGAATTATAGGTCAGAATATTTTGAGCACGGAAAGTGATTTAGGAAAAATGTGAGTTCTCCATTCAGTCAAGTTAATACTGACCTGGCAACTTTTAAGCTTCGAGTATGGAATTGGTTTTAGACTTTCATATTCTAAGGAAATTCGGTACTCACTCCTAAGTGATTGAAATAAAAGTCGATCTTAAATAAAAAATAAAAGGACTAGACAAATTTATGCCAAAAACACCTACTATTCTTTCCACTTCCAAAATTTAACTACAACTAGTATTTGAATGAAATCAAGTATCAAAATCATGTATTTCAAGTACATGTTGTAGTGTTAAAGCATTCTCTAAAGTTACTTCAAATATTTTCCAAAGAAGGTTTTAGTTTGACAAAGTATCAAGTCAGTGTTGCCGTAGTATATAGTGTAGCGGTCTGTGGAGTCGAATCGACTTGGCATTTTGGCTGACAAAACGCTTGCGCCGATGCTAAAAAGTATGGAGATGATTTTTATATTTATTTTAACTTTTTAGGTTTCTTAACAAAATTATAAAAGAACTAAACCGACTTCAAAAAGCTAAAAATAACTGAATACAGATTGAAGTCGGTGCTATGTTAATCGAGTGATGTAATATTGAGCTTGGCACAAAGTAAAAAAAAATAAATACATTGTTAATACCTATAACATTTGAGGGTTGTCCTCGATTTCCCTGGAATTCCATCATCAGACCCTGACTTGGTGCCAAAGGAACCTCTTCAAGAGTATATTCTTTCAAATAAAAAAAGAATTTCGAGAATCAGTCCACAAATGGCGGAGAAATCGGAGAACATACCTACATAAAAAAAAACATACAGTCAAACATAGAACCTCCTTCTTTTTCGAAGTCTCGAAACTTTATGCTCGTTAAAGTAGCCTAATTTATTCGATTACAAACTTTGCCACAATATAGTCCTTCTCAATCTCATAATCAATTCCCACCACCTTCAAATCTTTGGTCTCTGCCTTTATTCCTAGAAATGGATCACCAATTTCGCTAACATAATTGGTAATATTAAGCGTTAACTGTTGGTTTAAAAGTAAATTCAATGATCTTGATTACAGTTTTTGCGAGCAAGCGGAGATAATTGAATAATCGCTGTGACGAACACTTGCCGTTCGATACGTCAACGAATCATGAAACCAAATTGGCAATACCTTTAACTTTTTACAGGTATTTTCGTTATCATGTTTTATATATTCAAGAATTTCATTATTAGCCTCGTTAAAGACAGAATAGCTGTAGATGAACTTTTCTTTTGTCATCAATCTAATTTGTTTTATACATCTTATGTGGAAAACGTCTATGGACGCAGTGTCTATGGACGCTTGTTATACCACAAGTATCACCTGCGTGCTGCACGTTATTTCGCTGCAGTCTTCTGTAAGGTGAAGGTCTTTCCCCAGTCGGGCTTGCTCACAAGTATAGCGCCCTACCTCTCTGTTTTTGCTACATATGTAACATTATTTATCTTGTTTCAATATTTTGCAAAATAAAACTTGGATCTAATCGTAGTTTATAAAGCAAGATATATTTCAAAATTTACCTTCGCTTTCCAGATTTTCCTTGGTTTTATTATTTTCGGTATGAGTAGACATACTTAGGGTATTGTATAATGTAATAAGTTATGTCAAACTCTGTAAAAAAAATGATGTTAGGGTCGGCATTGGTACAGAGGATTTTCAAATTTTTAATCAGCAGTGTAATCAAATAACACTACTTGGTTAAAGTGTTATTTTTAGATTGTTCAAGAAGTGTAATGTTGGCATTATCAGGAGTTTGTTCTATGGCGAGGCGCCTAGCCGGTACAGAAAATTGCTCTTTTTGGGTGCTTGCAACCTATATATACTACTATAATATGTAATTACATACACATACATAGATACTACTGATATATAATTACAAGCTTTCATGGGCTTTATAGTAACTGCTTACAAATAGCCATAGTATTCTTGTTTGCAAAATGAAATCCAGTTCATAAATTTCAAGTTATAATTATATTTTATTATTGCCCATATACGATGCAGTTGGTAAATAATGACCTTTAAAACTAATAAATTATTATATAATGACATAACTAAGCCATGATTTTGATATAATTTAACGCATTCAAATATTTTATTATTGTTAAATTTATGATATCTTACGTAAAGGTTAAAATGTTGTTTCTGGCGTTTATTAATTATTGCCCGCGGCTCCGCCCGCGTGGATGTTATTTATCACGATGAAAAGTATTTTCCTTCCCAGGATACCATCTATCTCCTTGTTCAATTTCATTAAGATTCGATGAGCCGTTTAGTCGTGAAAGCGTGACTAACAAAAAACTTTGCACCCCCCTTTGACCCCTTAAGGGATGATTTTTGAATAAATCTTTTATACGTGTTTCATGACTTACAATGAAGAATCTTCATACTGAATTTTACTTGAATAACTTCAAAAACGGCAAAGTTTCATACTAACTTTGCACCCCCGTTTTACCCCCTTACGGGATAAATTTTCAAAAATCATTTCTTAGTGCTTTCCTACGATATAAAAGAAACCCCTTTCCAAAATTTCAAGTTTCTAACCCTTGTAGTTTAGGCCCTGCGTTGATATGTCAGTCAGTCATCTTGTCCTTATAAATATCTACAGATTTTTAGGTCTGTCACATGTTGTATTGTATTTTATATACTAATGTTCGTTTTTGGATTCGGCTGCGTTGAATCTAAGTATATTAATTTTAAAAGATAGAAACAATTTTATGATTTTTAAACGATGTTTTTAAAAATAAAGCAAAAGTTGTTAGTAACGACCAGACTCAGAACAACTCTTCGAATTGAACCCACAACCTCGTGCACAGCAGGCGCATACTGCAACAACTGGACCACCAAAGCAGTGCATTTTATACAATATTACTATTGTTCATCGAGGCGAAGGTTGAAGGTTTGTTACTAATTATGTGGCAAACGTATACGTCCCAAAAATATACTGACTGACCTAATATGTAAGAGTAAGAGTAGAAATTCTCTAAACGTATACATTAAGAATAAAATCCTTTGAAATTTCACTAGATACGAAGAAATCTTCATACACAACCTAGGCTGAATAAAATGGTAGGCTTAATTTTGTTAATGCAAAAGCAATAGATGGATGGCCGCGTAGTGGTATTTCATCATCACGTTAAAAGTCGGTCTCGACTGTTAACAGTCGTTAGATCACTACAGAGGCCGTCGGCGATCTAAATAACTCAATCACTAGCTTAGCCACTAAGCCACAATGAAAATAAATTCATAAAATCAACGTGTTCAAAAATGTTACTAGCCAGAATGTATTAAAATTAATAAAATTATACACTATTTGCATTTTTTGTAATTCTCTTTAATTTTATAGTTCTTGACAGCGCAGCAGCCTTCGTAGAAGCACGTAGAAGTAGGTATGGTGCTTTCGTCGTATCCAGGTACGCGATACACGACATCCGAGGAAGATATAAAGTTCTTTGGAATTCGAGGAAGGAATGACGTTGTTCCTTGCGGTTCGTTTTAGGAATCAGGTCACGTTGTCCAACTAAAATAATGTCTTACTAATCTTCTTACTAATAAATCGAATGAAAATTTTAAACGAATTCTATTTTGCATGAGGTGAAAAATACCGAACAGACTAATCTCGTAATATATTATACCTTTATTCTTAAAGAGTACGCAAGTATCCATGGACACCTATGACTGACAGTATGTAAAGTTCTTCTTCAGCTCTTGTTCGGAGCGATCGCCACTCTTCCATATTCTCTACCTTCTTTCGACCTCTTGATATGACTCAACTCTATAGGAAATTAGTCCCTTCAAATACTCCGATGTCTAGTCAACCAGGCAATAGCCTATTTTTTTTTATACTACCAATGTGGCAAACATACGGCCCGCCTGATGGTAAGCAGTTACCGTAGCTGGACGTTTGCAACACCAGGGGTGTCACTCACGCGTTGCCGAACCTTTAAAAACCTTATAACTCCTTTCTTGAAGAACCCCATGCTATAGTCTCTTGGGAAAACCTCGGCAGGGAGCTCAGACTAGACATCGAAAGAAAGAAAGAAAGACTAGAAAGCGTAGCTTATGCTATACTAGAATAAAGAAGAAGTAGGTCAGTGGTTAAACTTTCAAAAGCCTTCTCCACACAATGTAGCATGTAGCGGCGTATGCGTCTATAGGTAAGCTTCCCACGGCGAACTGTGATGCAATTCTAGTGTCTAATGTCAGAGGTGCTCGTTTTTTGTACACCGTTAGCCCTGCACAAATGGTGTGTGGCATATGTCATGAGCGACAAGCTGTAGCATGAACGGAAGCGGGTGAAAACGTTACTGAGTTGTAGTTTTACTAGAGATGCTTGTTTACTGTTATAAAATAGTTTGGTGTATCGGCAGTCCAATTCATAAGCTTTAGCGAGTAGATACATATGTTAGTTGGGCGAAGCTCAATAAGGTCAAATGTCTAAGATCATATCTTTTCCAATGGAATATGACTTGCATAAAATATTGTAAAGTAAGTTTGTAATTCAAAACTTATTTTCGATATATAAGCGATAGCGTAAAATAAACGAGGACATACCCGTAATATACAATTTAAATTGCGTTTTATTATTGGAAAATCTTTTAACAGGTGTAAAATATATACTTAGCTGGTGTAATAAAATAGAAACCTTGTATAAATCCTATTAAAAGTAAGAAAACCTCCACTCTCCAATCATCATAAATGAATAAATGTTAACTAACCTTAGGTATTTGTATTACAACAGTTATTATGGTCAAAACGTAAATCACTAAGTACATAGCCGTAACTAGTAATTAGCTTCATAGGCTTATATTGAAAGCCGATCCCACATAACACATTGTTATTTAAATATGTGAAAATGTTGGAATTAAAATGATACAAGTTAAAAGCGTAAAGCGAGCGTAAAAATCATAAGCGGCGGCGAGTATTCATTCATTAAATTTACAGCGTGCGATATTTCTGTGTGTAATTTTAAAGCTGTATAGTTTTTTTGTTGATTTTGATTGAATAGATCTTGTGTGTGATATTTTATAAGTGGCAGCGGGTAGAATTTAGGTAAGATCAGCGGGATGCGATGCCAAAGTTTAATGTCAAAGGTACATCTTTTTGTATACAGTTAACTATGCAAATGTTGTATGGTTTAGAGGACAGGTTGTAGCGGAAAGGTAAAATTTTATCACTGTTTCTACTTCATGTTACATCAGTTGCTTAAATGGTGATCTCGCCATTTACCAAGGCTGGGGTACCACCACCACTACGTGTTATGGGTTCGATCTCTACACGAGTCAAAAATTGCGTGATCCACAAATAGTTTTTAGAGTCTGAGTGTAATTTCCGGTTAATTGTAATTTTGATACCACGGCCCCAAGTGACAAGTTAGTGCGGCAGTTATTTTAAAAACTGAAATTAAAGCTCTCAACTATATTTTTCGCCTGTAGCGGTGTTTGTAAAACGTGGCCGTGCTAATATTTTCTGCAACGGTCAATTGTCCATGCGATGCGACACCTTTTACCTAAATACATAGTATTCATACATATTTAAGCCCCTATATAAAAAAAATCTTATTCAGAAACGTCGTTAATCTATTGATAGATAGATAGATAGATTGATCTACATAAATGTCACGTAGTTTGTTAGACAACCGCCTGTCAGATATGGAAAGTAAGAAGTTATAAACGAATTAATTTTCAATGCCTAATTTTATGATAAAAAGTAGGAGTGGTCTTCACGATGGGAGTTAGCGATTTTCTTATTCACTTTACTTACGTTACACATTTATACAGTAATAAAATAAATTTAAATTCTAAAAACATGTCTGATTTACCAACTTGCATGCCTCAGCATAGCACCATGATAAAAGGGAGGATATTTGGGGTATTACATTATATGAGTTGCTATTCATTATTAAGTTACAGATTTTGCTGTCATTTACTAATGTTGAATGCCCGAAATTTTCAAAGGTTGCTAAGGGTGGACAGGAAAATTACGCCAGAAATGTGGGCCTATTCTTTGTTTATTACTAGGCCTATATTCTTTTATTTTGGTTTGTAAGGCTTCCTGGGAAAAATACAATGCATATATTATAAGATTTAAGAACAAAAGTACTTGTTAGCTATAAAGTTAGTAAAACGACAACAATTTGGTAAAGGTATATATTTTACAAGTTTATCATATCAAATCAATTGACATTTAATAGAAATTATTGCTAATACATTAATTATAATCAACAATTAAGATACAACCTTTTAGAATAATAATCGTTGTTTCTGTTACTTTTGATTTTGCAGTCCTTGTACAGATACTTACAAGTGTCTGAAATTGTGTATAATATTCCCGCTTCCCCAGGCGTAGGTCGTAAGCTTATGAAGCATTTCCCTTCTCAAAAAAATAAATTATAGTCTACATCAAATTTTGGGGCGACTTGAAGTAAGTACTTATGTTTTTATCCATTGACTGTATGTAACACATGCTAATAAGTGATTATTTTCTATTTACCACTGCATGACTGTATTATTGTGTGTTTTATCTTTATGGAGCCAAACCCTGTGTGATCCATAACTAGTTGTTACAAATCTGAGAATAATTTGGATTAAACTATGAGTTATAATTTCCCAGTCTGTAACCGCTGCTGCTTGTCCCTTGTGACATATCTCGCGGGGCATGGAAGAGATCCCAGCGATAACACCGCCTTTGTACCATCCACAAAGGTCTGTATCGTTCGCGATTGTCTCATTGTGAATAGCGGTGACAGAATTAGATTTTTGTTTAACTGTACTCCTCAGTAGGTACTTGGTGATAAGCGGTCTTTTAATTTTGCTTCGTTCTCAAGACAGTTTTAGAATTCATTATAATATTTTAATTAATAATATAACGAAGTTGAGTAGTAACCTCATAATTTTATCAGTTGGTAAAGATAGAAAGAATTGCGTTGTTCTTGCTAAGCTCATTAGTCACGCTTCTGTTCACGACATTCATTTTTTAAGAAAATTGTCCGTGGTTGGATAAGGTGTCTGTAATCGTAAAGACATTCTGGATGCATTTCCTTGAAAATTTTCTGTGGGTTATATATACTCGTATATAAGATGCTATGCAAGTTTAAGCAAGTTTTGACCTAAACAAAATATGAATATTTTTTTTTTTTTTTTTTTTTTTTAAATTTCTTTTTGCTCCTGCAATCTGTCATGTGACATTCAGCTGGATGTTGGTGTTTATTTATTGGACGTGTTTGGAGCTAAATCCAGTGATTTGCCCAAATATAGTGTTCTATAATGTAGAGAGATCTACATTTCCATTAGGTCTTGCGGTGCACGCCTCTTTAGTCTCTTAAAGGTTGTACCAGGTTCCCTTTCCATCAGGTTCCTTGCCAGTTGGTTTGGATGGTTTTGCATGCGTATGTGGTAGGATTGTAGTGTCTCTGCTACTACACTTTTAATACATAGTTTGTATCTTCAGTTCCCGATGTAGGTGTTCGTTTTTAATGTACCAAGGAGCATCGGTAATCATACGTAGTATTTTGGATTGGAACCGTTGCAGTATTTCAAGATTGGAATTTGATGCTGTGCCCCACAATTGCACTCCGTATGTCCATATAGGTTTGAGTACAGCCTTGTACAGTAGAAGCTTATTTTCTAAAGATAGTTGAGACTTTCGATTTAAAAGCCAAAACATCTTTCTCAATTGTTGACTAAGGGCTTTTCTTTTCGTGAAAATATGTTTGGCCCAGGTTAGACGTCTATCTAAATATAAACCCAAGTACCTAACACTCTCTGACTGCGGGATCCTTACTTGGTTAAGTTCCACTTCTGGACATGTATCTCGTCTTAGAGTGAATGTTACGTGCACTGACTTCGCTTCGTTTGCCTTAATTTTCCAGTCCTTCAGCCATTGAGATATGTTATTTAGACTTACTTGGAGTTTAAGAGATGCTTCAGATGCGTTTTCTGCCGTTGCTAGTATGGCTGTGTCGTCAGCATATGTGCCGGTAATTACTTCGTCTGCGTTTGGAAGGTCATATGTATAGATTAAATATAATATAGGGCCCATTATGCTGCCCTGAGGGACACCTGCTTTAATTTTATAAAGATTTGTCATGCTATCCCCATGTTTTACGTAAAAATGTCTTTCCTCGAGGTATGATTTTATAAACTTAAAATAGTTGATGGGTAAGTTAGTAAGCACTTTGTAAAGGAGTCCGTCGTGCCACACCCTATCAAAGGCCTGTGATATGTCTAGAAATACTGCTGAGATGTATTTTTTCTGTTCTATGGCGTTGTTTATTTGTTCCACTAGCCTATGTACTTGTTCTATCGTTCCGTGCCCCCGTCTGAATCCAAATTGATGTTCAGGGATTAGATCAATTTCAGATAGTTTAATCATGAGCCTCTTGATGAAGAGTTTTACAAGAACCTTGGAAGTAAGAGGTAAAAGACTGATAGGGCGATAGGATTTTACATCTGTAGGATCTTTACTTGGCTTTGGAACAAGAATTATTTCTGCCACCTTCCATTGAAGTGGAACAAAACTTCTCCAGAGAATAGAGTTAAACAGTTGCGTCAAGAAGTTTATTCCCTTGATTGGTAACTCTTTTAGTATTTTAGCTGTGATCAAATCATATCCAGGGGCTTTGTGTATTTTTAAATTCTTAATAATTATCATAACTTCAGTTTTTGTAAATTTTTTGATGGGTAGATCCAATTGGTGGGGTACATTTAAGAGGGTAGATACTTTGTCTTCTTTAGTTGAACTAAGTCCTTCATGTGCAGTGAATACTTGAGATAAATGTTGTGCAAATGTAACTCCTTTCTCTTGTTCATTTTTAGCCCAGCTACCGTCGCATTTTTTTATTGGAAACTGGTGGATAATTGGTCTTTTTAACTTTTTAGTCGCTTTCCAGAGAGAATAGTCCGTAGCTTGCGTGGCATCAAGGTTTTGTAAATATATTCCTATGTCAAGATTTCTGTTGTATGTCAGAGCATCCTTTAGTTGTGAGGCAAGCCTGTTGAATTTTGTTTTGTCTGGTGGATATTTTGTATATTGCCATGTTTTTCTAGCTTGACGCTTCTTTTTCATCAGTTCAAGAATATATTTTGGATAGAAACTCATGTCTTCTGGGTATTGTGTTACATCTGGAGTGGACGCCCATGCTGCTTGCTGTATGCAGCTATTGAATAGTTCTACTGCTTGAGTGATTTCGGCGTCAGTTTTTAGTGGTATTTTGCAGTCAAGTGAGTTTTCAACCAGCTCTCTGAAAAGTGGCCAGTTTGTTTTTTTGGTGTGCAGCTTGCAGCTTCTTGTATGTCTTGTAGCTTTGCAGGTTAACACCAGTACTATTGGGGAGTGATCCGAGGTTAAATCATAACAAGAATGGCATTTTATGTTAGAACTAGGTACTCCTTTCGTGACTATAAAATCCACCAAATCTGGTTTCTTATGTGTATCCGACGGCCAGTAGGTTGGTTCTCCGGAGGACGTAACCCCAAGTTGTAATTTCTCAATAGTTTTCATCAGTTCCCTTCCTTTGGATGTAATAAGTCTTGAGCCCCAATTGGTGTGCTTCGCGTTGTAGTCACCAGCGGCTATAAATTTGTGTCCAAGTGTTAGGAAGAAGGAGGAATAATCGTTTTCTTTTAGATTATGTTTCGGCGGTATGTATAATGCTGTTATATTTAATTGATCGTTGGAGTCGGCGATTATTATGCTTGTCGCCTGTATCTTTTCTGTGCAGAATGAGTTGGCAGCGTGATGTTTAATTTTGTCCTTAATTAAAATTGCGGAGCCACCATGGGCTTTGCCATCTGGGTGCATAGTATGGTGTAACTTATAGTTTGGAATTTTAAAATAACTTTTTGATGTGAAGTGCGTTTCCGACACTAACAGAATGTCGACGGCATTTGTTTCTAAAAATATTTTAACTTCTAGTAAGTGTTGTGACAGGCCATTTGCGTTCCATACTACTATTTTAAGCTGGTCGAATTATTACACATGACTGACATGAAATTTGTAAGAAGGTTTGTCATGGTAGTTAGTTGATTCATGATTTGTTTGAACATGTCTATCATTTGCTTCATGCCTGTTGGATCTTCGCAAGAGTCTTGTGTGTCTGGATCAGTTCTTTGTTTGAGTTTGTTTTTAAGAATGTCCGCGTAGCTCGCTTCCTGCCTTTGTTGTCTCAGTATTGGTGGATCGAGAGGTTTTTTGACGTGTCCTGTTTCCGTCTCATTTTTTTTAGGACGAAGTGGGGGATATTTCTGTTTCTGTAGATCTTTATAGACGCTGCAACCCTTATAGTTGGCCGGATGATTTCCACCACATAGAACGCATTTAACTGAGTCAGAGCGTTCTTTGCGTGAGCAGTCTTTGGAGGCATGGTTCCCAGCACATTTTATGCATTTAGGCCTACGATGACAGTATGCTTTTGTGTGTCCGTAGTTTTGACAGTTAGCGCACTGTGGAATGTCCCGAACTGGTCTTGGGGGCTCAAACACTATACGACAGTTTAGCAGGCTTTTAATGTCGTATATTTGTTTATTGTTTTGTTGTGGGGACAGCTCCACTATGAACATATGTAGTGGTCTCTTTGTGTTTCTCTGTTTTATATTCCAGATGTTGACTGTTTCATGTCCAAGTTCTAGCAAAGCTTCCTTTATCTCTTCCAAATCAGTGGAAGGGTGCATTTTTTTCAGGACCACCCGAAATGAGCGTTCTTGTTTGGGTTTGTAAGTGTAATAATCTGTGCCCTTTGAGTCCAGTTGTTTAACTACTTCTCTGAAAACTTCTTGGTTTGTAATCAAAATCTTGACTCTGTTACCACTTAGTATTTTCAGCTCATATTTTTGACTTGCGAGTTGTTCTAAAAGGTTTTTTAAAGGGGTAATATTTTCAACTCCATCCACGAATATTGGGGGAGGTTTGGGGGTTTTCACAGTTGGAGCTACTGGAACTTCGTCTTTAGTATCTACGTCTAATAACTCAAATGGATTTGATGTTGGTATTGGCTGGCTTAGCCAGTAATTGGAAAGTTTGGTCTGTTTTTGAGATTTGATATTGTTGTCGTTGGGGCTACTCCTAGGGCGTTTTTTGTTCATAGCTTCTTTGTTTATCTCAGCTTCTTGCCCGATTTGGCCACGAGAAACATCTACATGGCTTAAAGAATGCGAGCGTGTCCTAAATTGAAACAACGGTTTATGAAGGATTTGTTGTGTCGGGTTTTGTATATCCTTAGATTCTAAGTCATTTCTTGTATTTATATTAATATTAGGAGGGGTATTTAGGGGGGTTTTCGACTTTTCCATTTTGCGTGCACATCCTATAAATAAAGTTTTTCAGAATATTATTTTGTTTAAACAAACTGAGACTGGGCCAAAGCAACCCACGGTGGAATGTTCACACGTTCGAAAAGGCTCTGATCCAAGTTGGTTTATTTATGTTGGCATATACTGACAACTTAGATGTCAATAGTGTCAAGTTTTAGATGTAAACACTCGCTAAGTTTACCCGCATTTGAAAAAATGAATTTATGATTACTATAAGTCCAATTTTATGTTTATAGTTTAGGATAATAATCGGGCTTGAAATTAGTCGCCCACAATGTCACAAGTTCACAAGTAAGTTGTTTACACAATCACAAAACTTTCACTGAACTTTAGGCGGTTATAACACAAATAATAGTTGTTTGGTACGACGCACTGCAGTTACGGTTAACAGTTTTGACAGATCTCTTTGTAAAGACATTCTGGATGCATTTCCTTGAAAATTTTCTGTGGGTTATATATACTCGTATATAAGATGCTATGCAAGTTTAAGCAAGTTTTGACCTAAACAAAATATGAATAATTTGATGACGTTTTATTTTTGCCCTTTGTCTTTTCATATAAATCTGACGGAGCTGAAGAGGGATTTCCATGTTCATTTCGAATGTCTCATATTGTCTTAAAATCTAAATCTACGCTATTTTCGTCTTATTCTATGTTTAATTAAGAGCCGAGAATCATTCTCTACCAAAAATCATTTTCATTCTCAAACGAAGTAATAAAATCATCTTGTTGAGATGGTTGAACGTCATCAGTTGTTTCATAATTAGTTAGATCGAACTTATCAGCTAAGAATGTGTCAGCGTCATATGTAGGTGCCTTTTCTGTTGAAAAGAAACTATCTATATGGCTGATAGGAGGAGCTTTGGCTGTTGTAGCATCATTAACCTTCACATCAATAACATCAATTTTTTCATCTACATTCTTTTCTTGGTTTGTTTCTTTATCCTTGCCAATATCTATACTGTTGTCAATGTTATTCTTTAATTCAGCTTCAGGTTGACAGAATCCTCCCCAAAAGTGCCAGCCGTGAGGGCAGATAAAGACTTGAGGGTATAATTCTTGGTTTTTCATGAGGCAGACGTAGTAATGGTTGCTGCTTAGGGATAGTACTCCGTTTTGGCCAATAGTGTTGCAAGTTGGAACTGGTTTTTCATGGCATTGTCCATTTTGTAGTTTGATCTAAAATTTGAAAAAAAATAAATGTATATCAGTGATTCTTCGTGAAAAATAACTAGAGTAAATAAAGTTGTAAATACAATATTATATTATGGTCACTAAAAAAAAATAGTAACATTTTTCAGATAGTTGATCTCTTGTCGTAGAACAGACCTACCAATATTCTAATCTATACTAATATTATAAAGCTGAAGAGTTTTTTTGGTTGAACACGCTAATCTCAGAAAGTACTGGTTCGATTAGAAAATATTTTTTTATTGAATAGTGCATTTATCCAGTAAGGCTATATATAGGCTATAATAACATCACGCTACGATCAATAGGAGCGGAGCAGTAGTAAGATATGTTGCAAAATCGGGGAAAATATTCCAAATTACCACGCGGACGAAGTCGCGGGCAACCCCTAGTATGTAATATCTATAGAAAGAAAAACAGATAGAACTTACTGAACATTGTGCAGTCTGCGGATTGTATGCATAATGTCTCGGGCACAGAGCTGGTCTATGGTCTGCTGGTCTACCATCAGGCATGCCTTCTGGGGGAGAACATAGGTGGAATTTCCTACAGTCAAAAGCATCTGGGAAGATCCCCACCTGTAAAGATTAAAATGAAACATTGAAATCATGGACAATCCGGGCAGGATAGTATAGGACAATATTGAGTTCTTTTACCACAAACCAATAGTGTTAGAGGAAATATATAAGAGTATGAGAGCAGTTTGAAGTGTACAACAGAAGGAGAGTAAAATAAAAAAAGGGTAATACATAGTACCTAACTAATAATAATAATAATGTACCAGTGTAACCTATTATAAACGTGAAAGTTTGTAAGTGTGGATGGATGGATGGATGTTTGTTACTCTTTCACGTAAAAACTACTGAACGGATCTGGATGAAATTTAACACAGAGATAGATTTTGGTCTGGAATAACAAATAGGCTACTTATTACAGCGATAACCGACATCGCTGCGGCGAAGCCGCGGGCAACAGTAGTACTTTCATCCTACTAATATTATAAACGCGAAAGTCTGTATGTATGGATGGATGGATGTTTGTTACTCTTTCACGTAAAAACCATCCACGCGGGCGAAGCCGCAGTTAACAGTAGTACTTTCATAAACATACATACTAACACTACAGTTAATTACAATTTATTTATAGATTCTCAAATTTGATATTTATTGTTAGGACTAAGTGACGTTATAGTTAAGATTTAAACCTGGCTTTAAATCTTTTTATCCTGTGCGTATCCGTATCCGTAATCATGAAATCCTGTATTACTAATGCACTTTTCCATCTTACAATAACCATCTGTATAAGACATTAAAATTGCAACAAATTGAGCATAAGTACAACTAAGTATTAATACCATATTTACTTAAGTTCACATTATTATTTTAATTGGCTCTAATAACAACAATCAGAGAATACATAACGCTTTGCAATTTCAATGTTTGATTTTACTGGCCTACACTGAAAATCTGTTTAATACTTAGTTGATAGGAAGTATTCCATATTGGGCATCCGTTTTAATGGCACCTGAGTGAATGGCACCTAAGGTATTCCACATTGGGCACCTACCGATATTTTTCGCAGGTGCCATTAGTGGAACATATCGGTAGGTGCCCAATGTGGAATACCTTAGGTGCCATTCACTCACGTGCCACTAAAACGGGTGCCTAATATGGAATATTTCGTTGATAGTATTAATTATCCATTTAACAAAAACACAAAAGATAATGGTTTTGGAGATAAAAAAGTTTAGTCGTAATTCTATAGATTGTCACTACAAACACTGATTAATTTATCAATGGATAAAATACTTTTAAAAGAAAAAATCTGCTCAGTGCGTCACGCTAAGATACTCGTTATTATCTAAGAGCGAAATTCTTACTTGATTTTTTTGTAAATTTGTCTTTTGTTAGTCATGTGGATTATGTAGCCGTGGCTTGTATGATAAATTGAGGATATGAATTGATGAAATCTTGACAGCATTTCGACGACAAAAATAGCTACAGTTTATAATTTTGCGGACCAGAACGTAGCCACATTGAATGCAGAAGCTGTGTAAAAGTCAGTATTTCTTAACATTGCCTGCAAAAAAAACTGCTGGACTCCTTTAATATTGAAAGAATATATATCTTTACGGAAATTAGCCAACTGCAGGTGAGATATTTTAATATATGAGTACATGGGCCGGTGCGAAAATACTGTGGCGTAGTTGTGATCAAACACAGATGTTCTACTCTTACTCTTGTAGTCCAAAGATGGGATGGCAATTTAGGAGGACGAAAACAAAAATATAGTAGTAGTAGTAGTAGTTAGGTAGGTACCTGTTCACAGCTGTGCTCAAACTGTTCAGTGGAAGATTCACATTCTGGTACTGGTTCAGGAGAACAGCGTCCAAGGTGAGCGTTGCAGGTCTGTCCTTCTTCGCATTCTTGTAATGGCACCTAAAAGAATGTTAGTGGTGAGTTTAATAAAAATAGCAACTCCTCTGCTGCTTATTATTAAGGAGACCCGTGCCCAGTAGTTACAATAATTACATTTTACACACGCAGGCCTAATACGGGTTGTTAAATCAGACATATATTTAGAATTTCTTTTAACGAGACGATGAGTTACCAAAACCTTTCGTGTGGAAAACATGATGAAAAACATATGTCTTCTTAAATATGTGAAATATTGTCTGTTATACCAACAACGGCTAGCGTGTGTGTTAATTAAGTCCTATATCAGAGAAGACCTTTGTAGTACGCCATATGGGTTACTTCTTGGTTAGTGACCAAGAAGTAACCCATATGGCAATTTGGTTAGTTTGACTGCCTTGGTGGTGCAGTAGTCGCAGTATGCGCCTGCTGTGCACGAGGTTGTGGGTTCGATTCCCACACAGGACAAAACTTTGTGTGGCCCACAAAGAGTTGTTCTGAGTCTGGGTGTAATTTGTGTCCGTTAATTGTATGTTTGTAAAGTCCCCCGCGACACAGAGCTTGTTCTCTAGTGCGGGAGTTGTCTTTTTAAGAAAAAGAAAAAAAAAGTGGCCAATCAGGGGACAGACTTATTTAGATCGCCATATTTAGGCCTCTGTCGTGAACTAACGACTATTAACAGTCGGGACTGATTTTTAACGTGCCCTCCGAAGCACAGAGATGCTTAGATGAAATACTACTACGCGGTCACCTTTCTATAGGGTTACTAAATATCTGTTATATAAAAATTATTCTAAATTACTACACAACACTACTGCATACCTTAAGCCATCCACCAGGCAAAGGCACGCAGGTCACAGACACCGAGCAGTTCTGGCACGCCATACCGGATCGAGTACAAATGCCTTCGACGTCCAGCTCTCCAGCTCCAAGGGTCATCCCCAAGGGTATACCTGCCATGCGGTTGCCATTGATCACGCCACTTAGATCCAAGGAGGATGCTACCTGGAAGTAAAATACCTGTGATTTTCTTATTCTTTGGATCAGAAAGCTATATAGCCCGCCTGATGGTAAGCAGTTACCGTGTCTTATGGACGCTTGCAATATTTGGAGAACCACTCGTGACTTGATAGTCCCAAAAATGCTTGTAACAACAGTATTATTGTGTTATAATAATTATTTATTTCAGACTAGCTGTAGCGCGATCGCGCGCCCGCCTGCGTAGATGGCGGATATAGCGATAAAAATTCCTATATGCTATTTTTTTTTCTATACTACCAAGGAGGCAAACAAGCATACGGCCCGCCTGATGTTAAGCAGTAACCGTAGCCTATGGACGCTTGCAATACCAGAGGTATCACTTGCGTGTTGCCAACCCATTCTTTTACACCAGGGCTTTATGATGGGATGGAAGTATCCCTGAGATAGGAATACGTTTCTTTCAAAACACATCCCTAAATGAGCGTTGGAGACCTGTACTCATACACAGGAACACAACTACACCGCTGTGTGTAATTATTTGGCTGTGGTCTTCTGTAAGGTGGAGGTCCTTCTCCAGTCGGGCTTGCTCGCTAGTATGGTACCCTAACTCTCTTTAAATTTCAGACTTTAATCTAACTCTGTGCCAAATTTCATTAAGATCCTTTCAGTAGTTTTTGCGTGAAAGAATAACAAACATACATACATACATTCGTACAAATTTAGGTAGTAGGATTCCATAACTCAATTTTCTTTTTTATCATTGAAATCACAGACACAATTCCGAAACAAATATTTTGTTTTATTGGATTTGAGTAGTACAATATTTAAATTATATGTCGTTTCGCTATCCCTTTACAAAGACGTGTGTTCAAATTCTGCCCCAAATCGCCTTTTTCGTTCAATTTCTGTTTCGTAATACTTAAATGGCGAGCAGACTACATACACAACGCCATCTTTCCATCAATTAGTGTAAAACTTCAGTTGTAAGCTTTGACAACTTTCATGTTTCTCAGAATATAAAAAGTGTCAAAGTCGCATGCAAATGCATTAAGTAGTTAAGTATTATGTGAATAAAAGAATCACATATAGGTATGCAAACTGATGAGACTGGTATACTACATATTATTTTGAGGGTTTACAATTCGTTGTGATCGAGTTAGTTGCCCCGGTTATTTTCTATACTACCCAGGAGGCAAACAAGCATACGGCCCGCCTAATGGTTAATGGTAATGGCAGCGCTCATTTAGGGATGCGTTTTGGAAGAAACGTATTTCTATCCCAGGGTTACTTCCATCTTACAGCCCTGGTGTCAATAAATGGGTTAGCAACACGCGAGTGATACCTCTGGTATTGCAAGCGTCCATAGGCTACGGTTACTGCTTAACATCAGGTGGGCCGTATGCTTGTTTGCCATCCAAGTAGTATAATAAAAAAAAAAAAAAAAAAAATGGTGAGCAGTCACCGTAGCCTATGGACGCTTGCAACACCAGGGGTATCACTCGCGCGTTGCCGACCCTTTAGAAACCTTATAACTCCTTTCTTGAAGAACCCCATGCTATAGTCTCTCGGGAAAACCTCGGCAGATAGCTCTTTCTACAAACAGCAGTCAACCAGCATTCGATTTTAAATGAAACAGCTTAAAAACATGGCTTATTAATTTCTTAGCAGAACCGAAACAATTAATATCTCTATAGAAACATATAAATATTAAAATACTAGCTGTTGCCCGCGGCTCCGCCCGCGTGGATGTCGGTTATCGCTGTAAAAAGTAGCTTATGTGTTATTCCAGACCATAATCTATCTCTGTGCCAAATTTCATCCAGATCCGTTCAGTAGTTTTTACGTGAAAGAGTAACAAACATCCATCTATCCATCCATACTCACAAACTTTCACATTTATAATATTAGTAAGGATATAGGTATATAACTTACAGATAGCGTAAATGCCAAAAATGATAAGAAAATAAATGTATTCCACATTATAGACACTAATACACGCACAAGCAGGTCTCAACGATATGTTTTTAAAACTAAAACTGTTTCCTGCGATATGAAAAAAAAATTGCGTGAATTTTTTTTTTTTTTTTTTTTTTTTTTTTATACTACTTGGGTGGCAAACAAGCATACGGCCCACCTGATGTTAAGCAGTATCCGTAGCCTATAGACGCTTGCATTACCAGAGGTATCACTTGCGTGTTGCCAACCCATTTTTTTACACCAGGGCTTTAAGATGGAAGTAACCCTGGGATAGGAATACGTATCTTTCAAAACGCATTCCTAAATGAGCGCTGGAGACCTGTACTCACACACAGGAACACAACTACACCGCTGCGTGTAGTCATTTGGCTGTGGTCTTCTGTAAGGTGGAGGTCCTTCCCCAGTCGGGCTTGCTCGCTAGTATGGTGCCCTACCTCTCTTAAAATCTCGTGAATTTGTGAGGCCGCTGATCTTTGACATATTTATCTTTATTTCAAGATAAATACAATGCCACACTATATACGATTATTTGTTTATTGTAAAAATCGCACAAATGGGTCATTATTTAACCCAAACTTAATTCGATTATTCGTTTTTGTAAAAAGAAGTCCAATATCCGTTATGAACTCAAAAATGTTTTCTCACGCAACGGGCATTATGTGAACATATAAAAAATTCTTATGGTAAGATTGCAGATCATATAAAATCATATAAAAAACATTATTCCGAACTGGAAGACGCAACGTAGGCAGGCCTCTATCATGTCTAGGCCAGAGCCTCTAGACAAGTGGCATACGCGATAATCGAATCGAAAAGTCAAAAAATTAAATGTATTGGATTTGACGTAAGTTTACGACATTAAATCGTAGACTCACGTCAAATTCCATACATTTAATTTTTTGACTTTTCGATTCGACTATCGCTTATGCCACTTGTCTAGAGGCTCAGGTCTTTATGAGAATATAATATTAGGTAGCTGGGTTTGGGGAGCATGCGGAGTACGGATAGGATCTTGTAAGGTCTTTCTTGATCTTAAAAGGAGGCCACAAGACAGGCTGATTGATTGGGTTTTAATTAAATTTTGTCAAATCTTCAATATTAACGACTTCTTAATAGAAACCCATATTATGTCTCACTGCTGGGCATGGGTATCCTCTCCTCTATCAACAGAGACAGGGTTAATTCACACACGCTGGCCTAATGCGGGTTGATGAATCTGACATGTCTTTAGAATTACTTCTAAGACATATAGGTTTCCTTAGCAGATGGCGAATCATTTGATTAGTAGATACATATAAACTCCACAAAGTGAAATTTACATTGATCCTGCCACATCGGCTTCATTATATTTTATTTCATTTTAAAACTTGACGAAAATTGTCACAAAAGGATCTGCTATTTTATTCGACGAGCTACAATGGCTGGATGGGCTATACGAGATAACAATTTATCTTAATTAAGTTATTAAAAGTAATATAAACAAACATTATAATTAGTAATTATCTTTGAATACGAAAGGGGGATTAACTTTATCAACTTCTTTGTCTGCGCATACGTTTGGTCTACTGTGTGGTGTTATTGTGTCTACTTTGCTATTAGTCGAGATCTTATAGTAATCCTACTAATATTATAAATGTGAAAGTTTGTGAGTATGGATGTTTGTTACTCTTTCACGTAAAAACTACTGAACGGATCTGGATAAAATTTGGCACAATAATTGATTATAGTCTGAAATAGCACATTGGTTACGTTTTATCGCGATAACAGACACCACGAGCGCACATACGGGCGGAGCCGAGGCAACAGCTAGTGATATTACAAAGACAGATACGTATACCCGTATAGGTAACCATGGTTACTGCTTATCGACCTCTTTTATGTATTCTGTCTGTGGACTATGTTTAAAACATGATTTTATGCAAATATTAGCTTCCGCCCGCGGCTTCACCCACGCATACATTCCCTCGATAATAGAGACTTTTTCCGGGATAAAAAGTAGCCTAAGTATTATTCCAGCCTATAATGTATGTGTATATGCGTGGTCAGGCCTCCAACAAGGTGGAGCGACGACCTGGTTAAGGTTCCGAGCAACCGATGGACAAGGTCGGCTCAGGATCGAGAGTTGTGGAAAACCTTGGAGGAGGCCTATGTCCAGCAGTGGACGTCTTTTGGCTGATGATGATAATGTATCTTTATGCCAAATTTAATCCAAATCCATTCAGTAGTTTTTGCGTGAAAGAGTAACAAACATAGGTATATTCTTACAAAGTTTCGCGTTTATAATATTAGTAGGATTTATTTGTAGATTTCGTAAGTAATCGCGGACAAGTAGTGTATACCTCGTATACCGTAGTTAAATTTACAACTTTTGTTAACAACTTGCCATGTATCAAATGTTGCGTACACTTTGACAACGCATCGTAGGTGACCGGTCATTGACATTCGCCCTTTAGGCGCGCAATTCACTTCAGATAAATCAGTGTTTGACGAACATAACTAATGGCATTCTAATTCAACATGTATTGAAGTTGTAGAATTCTTAAGTAAGTTTATTTTTATTGAGCAGTTACTGTTGCCTATGGACGCTTGCAATACTAGAAGTATTACTTGCGTGTTGCCAACTGTTTTTTTTTACACCAGGGCTTTAATATTGGAGTATCCCTGGGATAGGACTACGTTTCTTTCAAAACACATGTCTTAATCAGGACTGGAGACCTGTACTCACACACAGGAACACAAATACACCGCTGTGTGTGTAGTTATTTGGCTGTGGTCTTCTGTAAGGTGGCGGTCTTTCCCCAGTCGGGCTTGCTCATTAGTAAGGTGCCCTAACTGTCTTAAAGAATTATTAGATAAGCAAATGGTCTGCGAAATAAGTAGTAAACGTTTTTAATGGAATGGCTTACATTTTATATGGTAGGCAGAAGCTTTCTCTATAAAGTAGGGACACTGCCCAATTATCTATACTATTCAGTAGTATAACAGTAACCATGATGAATAGACGAGAAATGTAAAGAATATAAATATAACTCTTGACTGGCCTGTTGGTCTAGTGGTTGGAGACTCTGACTGCTACGCTGGAGGTCGTGGGTTCGATTCCCACCCAGGGCAAATCTTTGTGTGATGAGCACGAATGTTTGTTCTGTGTCTGGGTGTAGGTAATTTATCTATAATATGTATGTATTTAGAAATATATAAGGATGTTTATCAGTTGTCTGGTTACCATAGTACAGGCTCTGCCTAGTTTGGGATCAGATAGCGATGTGCGAGTTGTCCGGAAAATATTAGTATTATTATTATATTATAACATTAATCCTACTAATATTATAAATGCTTAAGGTTATATGGATGAATGTTTGTCAATCCCGCCAAAACGGCTGCACAGATTTAGATGAATTGAGCACATAAGAATATAGTCTGGAATAGCACAAAATGCTACTTATTATCCCGGAGAAAAACACTGTTTCTGTTATAATGTAGGCGCGGGTGAAACCGCTAGCGGAAACTAGTCATAAATAAATTATTAAAATAGATACCTATCTTTTTGTTAACATTACAATTAATTAAAACTTGTTCCTATCCTATAGATACCTATATTTTTATTAACATTAGAATTAATCAAAACTTGTTCCTATCAGCCATATATAAATCAATATGAAATTGAAATTCGAATCTGACAAAACGTCTGCGAAGCTCTGGCTTTGACCAACAAGCAATATTCCGCTTCTATATCAATAGTGTAATTACAATCAATGTCAAAAGGTCTCTGCGTCAGACAAACTAATATTAGGTATAATATACTATAACTACATAATCTCGTCGTCACGTTAGGTACTACTATATATCATTATCTGTGCTAGTAAGTAGGTAGCTATTCATGCAGACACATTACGTATACAAACTAGGCTAAACTAATTCGATTGAGTAAAACTCAATTTACGAGCTCAACTTCATTATAACGTGCTCTAAGTTCTTCATTACGTATTCGTTTCATTTGAATAAATTAAGCATCGATAAATAGGTCCAAATAAATCGATCTCATTGAATAGCTAATAAAGCGACTGTTCTCAACTAAACCCTAAAAGTTCACAACATCGAGTTAAATTGAAAAGTTTTATAGCCTACTAACGCTTGAATAATTAGTTTTGATTTTCCTCAACGATGTCATCTAACTTTTTTAGGCTGTTATCCTCCAAGCGAAACGCCTTAACGCCTTATTAAAATTACAACACGTTTTTTGTTTCTGAAACTTATTGCTATAAAAAAATAATCAGGCGTTTTTTTTGTTATACGACAACGCGGCACCTTTGACTTGTCAGTCTAATGGTTTGATTTTCATTGGCTCAAAGCAATATTTAAGGAATAAATCGTCAGCAGAAAATAAGTAGGGTGTAGGTTTTTTTTTTTTCTTTCTTTAAAAGACAACTCCCGCACAAGCAACAAGCTCTGTGTTGCGGGGGACTTTACAAACATACAATTAACGGACACAAATTACACCCAGACTCAGAACAATTCTTTGTGGGTCACACAAAGTTTTGTCCTGTGTGGGAATCGAACCCTTAACCTCGTGCACAGCAGGCGCATACTGCGACCACTGGACCACCAAGGCAGTCAAAAAAAAAATACAGTAGGTACTGTATCTACTACCAGCATTTATGTTTTAGTTACTGGTAAGATAGTCTCCCTTTTTCAGTGTAAGGAGTAGAAAGACAATGCCTAAGTAATACTGCAAGCTTAACGCTTTCAATCAGCCTGCATCAGTCCACTGGTAGACATAGGCCTTTTCTGGTAGGTGGCCGGCATACCGACAAAAAACCCCCCTGTGCACCAACACTCGCTTTCACGGGTGGACCACCGGAACCTGATATGACGTCAGTGGTCCACCCTGCGGCTGCCTGTTTAACGTGGGCTCCATCCCCAGTGACAGTGTCCAGGCGCACCGAGGACACTGTCCCTCCGCGGAAGGGTGCGGGTAAGACTCTTCTGCCCTAGTCTCCCCGCAGCCTCACTATGGCGGCATCAGGCGCTCGTAAGCACGCCGTCACCGCTCAGTTCGCCGGTGACGGATCAGATCAGCGAGGAGACTTTCCTCTCTGATCCGCTCTGAACGGCTCATATCCTAAAGTAGCTTACCATCAAGTGGTCCATAGCTCGTTTGCTGTAATGAACATATTGTAAAGAAAAAACAAAGTTACTACTACGCTATTCAAGTAGTGTAGCTTTTTATCGTTTTATTATTCAAGATATACGTACCTACGTATCTTTACAGAATATCCAGTGCCAAATTTCAATAGGTTTCGGAACTCGACTGCTATCAAAGAAGGCCATAAAAATTGTTTAGTTGAGAGCTGTGAATGAAATATTATGATGAGCTCTTTCCTGGTTTGGTGTATATATATCTACATACATAGGTGATGTAGATACATAGGTGCTTATTTCTGTTTTTATTTTCATTTTTAAAATCTTTTAAGGACTCAGCAAACATGTGAGTTTATGTATGAAACAATCAGTGAGCTAGTGTTTACTTTTTAATGACATTATGCGTTAGATCTTAACAACTAAATTTAATGTATGTTCGTTTCTTAATATTGCAGATTCAGGTTATGATAGCATAATTATATTAAATTTAACAGTGTAATATAATTTATTCACTAGATGTTGACCTGCTACATCAACGTGGATATCAGTAATTGCGAAAAAAGCAATTTAGAGTGGGTGGTTCTTAGATAAACTGTTCTCGTTTGGTAAAGCTTCATTGCGTTAACTTACATGGAAGCAAATCGCTCACATTTGGTCTTTCTTCCGTGTGGACATTTTTATTCCACGGACTAAATGCCGATAAGGATATTTATCTTTGAAAATCACCCAATTGGAATCGAAAAAAAAAATGTCTTTCCCAAGATATCCATCTATTGGGCGAATTTCATTTAGCCGTTTAACCTTTAAAAGACAGCAGACAGACACATTTATAATATTAGTAGATATAAATTTTCAATACTATTCATTATTATTAGCCATGACTGTCCCACTGCAGAGGAAAGTCCTCCCTTTCTTACTTCCATAGGTCATGATCAAGCCCTCTGACTGTCCAGTCAAGTTCACCACGCTATCTTTTAATAACAATATTAAATCAACTTGAATCAATAACATTTAATTGATTCACTTGCTGCAAGCGGCAGCCCCATTTGCACCGAGCTTTGAATGCCACTGCAGCGAGCTTTGAAAGCGCTGAATTGAAGAGCAAAGAGGAAAGGGTTAGAACATTACTCAGCTGTTAAATAACATTGCCTTGATTTAGATTCGTGACACTGATAAGTTGAAAGTATTTATAAATATGCTGGTTGATGAATGGAGAAGAGTATTTAGAGAGAGAGAGAGAAAGAGAGAGAAAGAGAGAGTATTTATTTTTACGTTTACAATCGTTACTTAGCAGTAATCAGCTATTTGCTTACTATATACTAATCAAAGATGCATATATCGCCTCTTTGCTTTAAAAACGTGACAGTCGAAAATTATAGCAATAAATGTTGTTTTTGTTTATATAGACGCGTTCGCGGTCTGCTATATGTACATGTATATATCGCCTCTTTGCTTTAATAACGTGACAGGCGAAAAAATATATTTCGTGTATGTCAAGCTGCGTCTCGTAACGGTGTCGCCAATCCAGAGATTTTATCTCATTTAATAATATGCGTACCGTGCTAAAAGAAGGTTTCACTTCAAAAAGAATCGTGCATTGACTTCTTATACATACTCGTTTAGTCAAAACGATAACATTTTTTTTAAATCCTTTCTTGCCTCTCTAAGGTATTCCTATAATCCATCCATACATCCATCGGTGTCTGCTGTGCATTATTTGTTAATAAATATCATATTTTAGGAAGAAAATAAAAAGGAAATTCTTAAATCTGTCGTGCGATTAACAAAAAGAACAACCTAGTAATATAAGTTAGTAACGAGAGCTAAGAATAAGTAAGTTTCAAAAGGCCATATTTCAAAGCAAAAAGGCGTGAAAAAGTTAAAAGGGCCAAGTGAGTGAACGATTCCATTCAATACTCCGGTGCAAGTGACAAGCGAAGAGAGGGTTGCACAAGTTACTGTCAAAAGATTTTTTATCCATCCATCCATGTCAGCCCAAAAACGACTGCTGGACTTCTATACTCTATACTAATATTATAAAGCTGAAGAGTTTGTTTGTTTGTTTGGCTGAACGCGCTAATCTCAGAAAATACTGGTTCGATTAGAAAAAATCTTTTTTGTTGAATAGTGCATTTATCCAGTAAGGCTATATAACATCATACTATGATCTATAGGAGCGGAGCAGTAGTGAGATATGTTGCAAAATCGGGGAAAATATCCAAATTACCACGCGGACGAAGTCGCGGGCGGCCCCTAGTAGTAGATAAGATAAGATTTTTAGGGCTCGGTAAATTAGCGCGGCGTGATCAGAGGCGGTGTTTTAAAAATTTAAACTCAAAATTAATTTATTCATGAAGGTTACAAAGTAACGCATATCGAGTCAATAAGTTATAATAATTATCACTTGCTTGCGTTAGATGGTTGTATGCAGATTATATGGTTAAAATTATACGAAAGTTTTTTTATTTTTATTTTATTGGTTCACCAACAATTGTTTACACGGGGGTATTATAACAATGCTTACATCAAATATAATATGTAGCAAAAGTGTAACAATCACTTACAGGTAAACTCTGCAAGTTTACGATATAATGTCGTAAACTTATGTCAAAGACCATACTTTTGCTTTCTATTCTATTCTATTTCCGTTTATGCCACTTGTCTAGAGGGGCTGATGCGAAAGGCTGGACATGATGCGTATCGTAAAAAATTGAATCGGTTTGTTTTTTTACAAATAGTATCATAAAGAAAAAAACGATTGCACTCCGGGAGTGCCGACAGAAGTGAAAACACTAGGCAAAACAGTTGTTATACATTTATAGCAATAAATGTTTTTTTTTATCCATCTAGACGCTTTCGCGGTCTGCTATATGTGCATGCATATTTCACCTCTTTGCTTTAATAACGTGACAGCCGAAAAAAGATTTTTCGGATATGTCAAGCTGCTTCTCATAACGGTGTCGCGAATCCAGAGATTGTATCTCATCTAAAAATATGCGTACCGTGCTAAAATAAGTTTTCACTTCAATAATAATACATATATTCAGTCACAGTTCGTAGAGTGATTACATAGTTATTATTGAATTTCTTAGTGCTACAACAGTTCTAGTGCAACAATTGCTTATTGTGTAGACTGTCAATGTCCAATAAATCTCTGAAGACGAGGAAATTCAAATCTACAATCTACAACACTCTTAAAATTTGTTTCTCAAAAGTACCTATTTAAAAATAAATAATAATAATAGCGGCCCATATATGTCCCACAACTGGGTCTCCTCTATCAAAAGAGAGTGAGAGGGAGAGGGACACGCTGGCCTAGTGCAGGTTGGTTGAATGCTTTTAGAATTATTTATTTCAAAATGAATGAATATTTTTTTATTGTTCTTTTAACTTGGCCCAAATCCAAAGCGATCATCGATCAAAGAACTTCTTATTACATTCGCAGCGAGTTTCATCCGTTTGTCAGAGGGAGCCACGCGAAATAACTTTCCAGAAATATGCTTCACACATATGTACATGTACATACAAGCCATCGTATAGGCTTAAAACCAGGCAGAGAACTGAAGCCGAATTATCGTACATTCGTCACAAAATAAATTTGCCACAAAACAAAAGCATGTGTAAATTTTATAAATTCGTCATTCATTTCTAGACGTCATAGATTTCTAGACAAATTTATGAGCTCTGGAAACCTGTACTCACACACAGGAATATAAATACACCGTTGTGTGTAGGTACTTGGCTATGGTCTTCTGTAAGGTGGTGGTCGTTCCCCAGACGGGCTTGCTCACTAGTATGGTGCCCTACCTCTCTGAGGGCTAGACCTGAGGGGATACAAAAATACTTAAAACAAAAAGGCACATAGCACATCCAATCTTCATTTCGTACAAGATATTCAAGGCATCCGTATGTTCCCACTATATTATGGATTATCATATAAATTGATGACGATCCAGGATAAGCTGAAAACGGCGAAATAGCGAGCGTGATACGTCAATGTAAGTAAAAAAGAAAGTTTTTTGGAAGAATCGCGCGGCTGAGTGGCTTATATCGATATGCTCGGTTAAGTAACGATATGATAGATGGATTGTAAGCACCGCAGATTAGTTACTTTCGTTCTTCTGTTGACGTATTGTTTACTAGCTGTTGCCCGCGGCTCCATCCGCGTGGATGTCGTAAATAAAAAAAAAAACTAAAATAAAAGTAGCTTTGATTGTGCCTAATTACATCAGCTATCTGCCAGTGAAAGTCCCATCAAAATCGGCCCAGCCGTTTCAGAGATTACCCGAAACAGACAGACATGTTATTTTGGTATCTGTACTGTGTATACATCCATCTGTGTTTACTAAAAAAAGGTTATTTTAATATTACAAACAGACGCTCCAATTTTATTTATTTGTATAGATTATATACAATAATAATAGCTTGTGGTGCTCCTACCTAATACAGATTTATTTTGTCTCCCGCTTTGCTATGAAGGGAAGTGGAAACTTTTCTTTCTAACTCCTCCTATTTACTTATGATTAAATTCGTTGCGGAGTCCAAGACAGTAGGTTTAGTTGTCCACAGGACGCACGAGTGTCAAAGCTCGGTGTATCTGTTGGTTACTCCGCTGTTAATCCTGGCTCACAGTTCGGTTCGCCTGTGCGTACAATCCCAAGGGAATAGTTTTATTTCGGGATAAATAGTAGTCGTTTTGGAGTATTAGACGGGCCTGTTGGTCTTATGGTGAGTGACCCTGACTGCTAAGCCGGAGGGCATGGGTTCGATTCCTGCACGGGACAAAACTTAGTGTGATTCATAAATGTTTATTCCTAGTGAATTGTATGTTTGTAAAGTCCCCCGCGACACGGGGCTCAATCTCAAACTCAAAGTCATTTTTGGCTTCAAAGGCTTGTTTCCTAGTGCGGAAATTGTTTTTAATAAAACTAAAACACTAAACGAAAGTTAGTTTAGAGAGACACTTTTATGCTACTAGCTGCTGCCCGCGGCGTCGCCCGCATAAATGTTTGTTTAATCGTTAGCCTTAACATAAAATTTGAAGATCTTAACTTCGAAATTAACGGAATTTCATACAAACTTTCATCCCCTATTTTATCCTTTTAGAGGGTGAATAAAAAAAACCCTATCTTAGCGGATGCCTATGTCATAATAACTATCTGCGTGCCAAATTTAAGCGCAATCCGTTCAGTGGTTTGAGCTGTGCGTTGATACATCAGTGAGTCAGTCAGACAGTAACGGTTGCCTTTTATATATACAGAAAAACTACGCAACTACTATGTTAAATCACCCGCGGCTCGGGAATAATCCCTGTGTAACGGGCGATTTCACAAAAAAAATTGAATCACGAATGGACACAGACTGAGTAATCACGCACGGATTTTGTTCGCTTTGAGGATCCAACCAATACCATACGCCGCTCAATGGAAAATGGGGAGGGAATCACTATGATATCTGTAAAGTCAACAGTGTATATGATTAAAAGATATATCTCTAGAACTAAATGCCTATAGATAGATACATAGATAGAATTAGAAAATTCTACCATCATGATACTTTTTGATTAGACATTCCTAATCAAAAAGTATCATGATGGTTTTGTGGTGTATTATCCCTTGGATCAAAATCTATCTTTTAAAAACTTATCATTAAATGAGCATTGGAGACCTGTAATTACATTTTACGATCACAACGTGTAGTCGGGCTTTCTCGTTTGTATGGTGCTTTGCCTCATTTAAAGTCATAAATACTTGTTACCGTTTTTTCATTTCTGTCTTTACAGAGGTCATCCTACTTATATTATTATTAACGCGAAAGTTTGTAAGAATGTATGGAATATTCTTCAAGAAAGAAAGAAACAAACGATTATTTTTCTAATTTATGCACGGATGTATGTTTGTTACTCTTTCACGAAACAACTACAGAACGGATCTGGATAAAATTTGACGTAGAGATAGATTAAAGTCTGGAATAACACATAGGCTACTTTTTATCTCGCCGCCGGCGAAAGCTATAAGTACAATAATATAAGGATATTTTATACGTACTTAAAGTATATTCTCAGTGAGGACTTCTGTACAGTATCTAGATAAAATAAAGCCTATTTTCGTTGTAGATAAGGTACCTACTCAGCAGGCGGCAGAATTTAACGAACCATAGCCGATTCCATTAGATACATATATCGTTCATCTCGTTACGTGAAATATAGGTACTTTAGGACTGAATAAAATAATACATTATTAAAAACAAAAAAATACATTCTTTAGGAACTGCCGACAGAAGTGAAAAACTTGTAACTTGTATCGTCGAGCTATTAGATTATTATTTTTGAATATGGAAAGCGTTCGGTGACGATGACGCGAATTCCATGATTTTTGTTCGATCACCCAAAAGTTTGAATAAGGCAAGCGTTCGGTGACTATCACGCGAGTTCCATAATTTTTGTCCAACAAAAAAGTGCTCAACGGGCCTAAAGAAGTTTTCAGTTGAAAAAAACTGTGGAAATCTTGATGCATATCTACGTTTTAATTGATGGTAAAAATAATGAACTAACCTAACTGTATTTAGATTAAAGAACTAACTAATTGCGCGGGAGATTATAGTGCAAAAGTGTGTGCGTAAAAAATGCACTTTTTGTTCCCTCATGGAAAGAAAGCTCTTGGACTATTAGATTTATTTATTTATTTGGTTTATCAACATTAGAATACACTAATACATTTATATATTACAAATACAATTTTTTTCTATGCTAAGCGTAACTGACAATTATAAATAAATACAACATGTACATTATATAAGAATCAAATAAACTAAAAATAATATATAAATATTAAAACTATAGATTGACAAACTTAATAATAAGAGCTATATATAGGTATAAATTATAAAACAAGTGAAACTTAATAGAGAAAAAAAAAGGTGGACATACTAGGCTAAATAATATGGGTAAAGTTTTACAATTGGGTGGAGTAGTATTACAGTCAAAGGGCTCTTTTTCTACGTTACAGGGGTTTAAACACCACCAATTTTTAAACTGGTCATAGTTTCATCTATCGTGAATTTCTTCAAAGAAAAATTGAATGTATATGTTGCTTGTTACGAACCTGATAGAGCTAGGAGTTCCTATGGTTACCTTTTAAATGCATCATCAGGTCCACGATACCATATTATTGCATTGTCACCAGACTTACATACGTGGATCGGCAATACGTAAGAGCTCCGGTATTGCAAGCGTCCATAAGCTACGGTACTGCTTAGCATCAGTCACGCCGTATGCTTGATTGCCACCCAAGTAGTATAAAAAAAGGCAATTTCCAGATCAATCAGATGCCAGTAAAAATGCTTTTAAATTTATTAGCAGACAACTTACAGTTATAAAAGCTTCTAAAAACATACCTACTGTTTACTAGACACATTATCTTGTGAAGCAAAATACAATGTGTAAAGGAAATTGGATAGGCACAGTCTTGCCATCAACACAATAAAACGTTATTTACGAAGCAGTACGTCCTACTTATGTCGGTTCATTTCCCGGGTGAAGCTTGACTGGAGTAAACCTACCCTGCGACATTTCCGGAGGGTACAATTTGACGTGTTTAGCGAAAATGGTAAAGAAAATCGAATCTATTTAACTTAATAAAGGGAAGTCGATTTATATTTACTGCTTAAAACAATTATTGAGGAAAGAAGAGTATTAAACCACTAATATTGGAGCAGACGTGTTCTTGAGTGGAGACCGCAGCTCGGCAATCCCACTACAATAGTAGGACGCCCTCAGGCGAGGTGGATCGATCTTCGCAAAGAGGCTGGGAGTAGCTGGATGCGGCAAGCCGAGGATCGTGTTAGGTGGCGTGCACTTGGAGAGGTAGGAGGTAGAGTTGGAGAGGTCCAGCAGTAGACTGGCTAGGCGATGATGATGATGGTGGAACCACTAAAGATTTTCAGTAGTAGGTCTTGAAAAAATATTATTAGTCTATAAAATTGAAAGTAGACTTAAATGAAAACAGGACTTGATTATAAAATTCATCAGAATGTTTTTTTTTTCATTTTTCATAATACTGCCCAATCTGGATATCGAACATCCTGGGTTCAATATCCAGATTGGGCGGTATTATTAGGTTTTTCTGTTAAGAAATTCTCTAGTAGCATCATTGGGTCCGGGATTGTGCACTAACGATTGGCCGCAAACATTAGCGTAGGCTTATATCACCGCACCAACAAGGCAGTTATAATTTCTACAAAAAAATAAATAATCAAAATTATTTTTTGCTTATTCGTCAATTTGGAGACCGTTTAAAACTATCATAATTAATATTATAATCGCAAAAGTTTATAAAAACGTATGGATGTATGTTTGTTACTCTTTCACGCAAAAACTACTAAACGGATCTGAGCCTCTAGACAAGTGGCATAAGCAATAGTCGAATCGAAAAGTCAAAAAAAAACGTATGGGATTTGACGTAAGTTTACGACATTAAATCGTAGACTCACGTCAAATTCCATACATTTTATGTTTTGACTTTTCGATTCGACTATCGCTTATGCCACTTGTCTAGAGGCTCTGGATAATATTTGGCACAGAGATAGATTATAGTCTGGAATAGCGTAAAGGTATTTTTATTGCGATAACCGACATCCGCGCGGGCGGAGCCGCGGACCACAGCTAGTAAATAATAATTGTAGTAATAAGTTATAATAACTTAGTGCTCATTTGATATCTACGCAAACTCAATTCAAAAAGCAGTTCCCAGACGTCTTCCGTGCGCTAGAAAACTGTTGAACGACTTAACTCTTTCATGCATCAATAATAACCAAAAGGCCCAAGACATCTTTATGAAAGGCGATCCATATAGAGCGTAGAGCCTCTGTGACATGGCTTTCAAAGCTTTGTGGGGTTGCATCAAACGGGCGCACTATTTCCGCTTCAGGGTAGCTGGGCTGATCTGAACACCCTTGATCGCACATACACAGACTTAGGATAGGTATAGATAGTACTTATCTATTTACTTTACTTTATTTTAAGAAGGCTTACAGACTAAAAAACGAAAAAAAAGTACTTAATAAAAAGTAAGTAAGAAAATTTCTACCAATATTAAATTTGGATGGATGGATGGTTACTCAATCACGCCAGAACGGCTAAACGGATCTGGATGATTTTGGCACAGAGACAGATTATAATCTGGGATGGTTCATAGGCTACTTTACGCACGGGAAAAAATAGTTTTTAAAGGCAACGGTTGGACTAAGGGAACAAGCTCTGTGTCGGTGGAGATTTTACACATAAAACTTACGGACACAAATTACACCCAGTCTCGGAACAAACATTTATAAATCACAGAAAGTTTTGTCTCATGTGGGAATCGAACTCACGACCAAGAGGTCATCTATATATCTAGTCTTCTTTTTAGTTTTTTTTTTTTTTTGTTTTGATGTTTCTGCTACATGGCAATCTGTTTTCCAACAATAAGGTTCTTCTTTGTTTGATTTCTCAGTTTATGATTTCCTCAAGAGCCATACTTGTTTGAAAATTCTTTTCACACGACTCGACAACGACGAGTCCTCTATATAACTAGTCTTCTTTTTAGCAAACTAGTTAAACTAGTAGTCTTAAAACTTTTGAAATGAGCAGTCTATCGATGTGTTAGGTCTGGATAGCTTACAGTCGATTGCGTATGGACACAACGCGTGCTCCACTGACTTATTCCGCACTGAGTTCGACACACATTGTACAATGCTATAGTTTTATTGACATTTATACGACACTATACTGAGGAAGCTATTGTTTATTGCATCAAAAAGCGAAAAACAGATTGAAGTCGGTGCTAGGTTAATCCTGTCACCTAATATTCAGCTTGGCACCGACTTCAATCTGTATTCAGTTATTTTTAGCTTTAAGTCAGAAGGCGTTGGCTGTCCGATGTAATATTATAATGTTGGCCTGCAGGTTTACACGTTGTACACCAGAGGTAAAGTCACACCTTTAAAGCATTCTGCCAGTCTCTGTACACGTGTACCCTATGGGTGCGATATACGAAAAGGGCATTCAATGCGCTTAGAGTGTAATATAATAATGCCTTCAGGATGTTGTTGGGGCTTCCACGTTACTGTAGTGCATCAGAAATGTTTACAGAAACATACGGATGGTTTCACAACTATCCTCCGCAAAAGAACTGCATCCATGCGCTTAGTGCGTGGGAGCTCCAACAGCATTCTGGAGGTCATTAACAGCAAGCCGTGTTGCCCCAGCATGGTGCGTCAGATGGTGAAAGCAGATATATGAATTAGTATTAGGATTGTTAATAATATATTTTATTATTTGTTACTAACATAGTTATAAGTTGTGTGTATTAACTTAAGTTCAGAGCTGTAATCATGTAATTTTTCTTGTAATTTGATTTTTGTTTGAGATCCAATAAATAAATAAATTACTAACTAGATATGGAGTTGTCTGAAATAAAGTTTTTTTTTTTCTATTTTTAGAGATAAAAGTCAAAAAATGTATGAAAAACGTTCTTAATATTAATATAAATTAAGGGATGACCCTCGATTGCACTAGGATTCCATCAGATCCTGACTTAGTGCCAATGGGACAACCTCAATTTTTAAATTTAACGGTGGTGGCCGAGTGGGAAAGTAAAGACTTGCACGCAAGAGGTGCGAGTGCGATCCCGGGTGGCAGTACCAATGTGAATTTTACTTTGTGGAGTTTATTATATGAACTAATGAAAAATTAAAAAAATTAAAACAATTTATGTTGAACCATCTGCTAACGGTGAAGTAAAACATCGTGAAGAAACCCACATGTCTTAGAAGAAATTCTAAAGACATGTCTGATTCACCAACCCGCAATAGGCTAGCGGGAGTGAAAATAAGCCTTAACCCTCTCTTTTTCTTGATAGAGGAGAGTAGACCCGTGCCCAGCAGTGGGACACATATGGGTTGCTATTATTATTATTACTTTATATTGACGGTCATGCTTAGCTTCAATAAATTAAATGCAACCTACTCTGCCCTATAACGCGCAAGGTTAATACCAACTAAAATGCGGCAACATTTACAATTAACTTCAAATAGAATACCTATAAATTATCAACATTGCAATGTTTAAATTAGTTAAATAAACAAACAATATGACAAACATAGTCTAAAGTTTATATCCAACATATTTGCGTCGCTCTGGGCGGAATTCCACCGCGCTGGGCCACTGCAGTACACATGGCGCAGTGGACACCGCAGCGTTGGCAACCATGTGGAAAACATATTTGATGTACCGTTAAGAAGGTATTTATTATGATTCAAATAAATTCTTTTAAAATATCACGATTTGTACACATAATATTATAACTATATTGGACAATATAGGTCTAAATCGCATAATATTTTAAAGGTTTTCATACCTTTTTTTTTTCTGACGTTTCGGTCGAATTGCACCGACCGTGGTTAGTCAAACCCGGGACCATTCTTCACTGTGTTTTCCAAATAAAAAATAAAAAAAGATTTTGTGTTTTGTACAAAATTCCTAATATTTTGGATGCCTTACTTACTTAGCCAGTTTTTGTTTAGATAAAATTATCATTATATTGTTTCATATCTTGTTCCTAACGGTATTACACCCACGTGTTGTAAGAGACGACGCTTTTCAAATTTCTATCATAATTTTAGACTTCGGATTAAGATTTTACTTTATGTCAGGTACTATGCGTCGTAGTCGTAAGGCGACAAATATCAAAATGAATAAATATATTATCCATACTATAATATAAAGTGGTAAAGTTTATTTTATTTTTATTTTTAAGACAACTCCCGTCCTAGAAAACAAGCTCTGTGTCGCTCTGGGTACTTTACAAACATACTATTAACGGATTTAACGGGGACTTTTAATTAACTACTACTACTACTACTAAAACAACTCTTTGCGGGTTACACAAAGTTTTGTCCTGTGTGGGAATCGAAACCACAACCTCGTGCAAAGCAGGCGCATACTACACGGCCACTGGACCACCAAGGCAGTCAAATCTTCGGATATACTGAACCTATTTTGAAAATCCTTTTACCAATAGAAAGCCACGTTATTTCAGAGTGTCATGAGCTATATTTTATTGACGAAAACATTACTAGACCAACTGTGCGTAGCCGGGGCGTGCGGATGGTTTTATGTATAAATTGTAATAAATATAAATTTAAAATCAAACTCTGACAAGTGCAGCCAGAAATGAATTTCATGACCTACAAAAGAACCGATGTATAGGAGACAAATCTAATAAAAACGCATTAAAATGTCACTGTCTGTTTAGCTGCTATAATGCCACAGACTAACACTCATCGCTTTTTGACTTAGTGATTAAAACACTTAGATTTGGAGATCTTATGTCCACTGCTGGACAAAGGCCTCTTCAAATGTAGACGTTGAATGCAATATATAAAAAAAAATATACCGACTTCAAAAACCTAAGAATAACTGAATACAAATTGAAGTCGGTGCCAAACTTAATATTTAATTTTTTTTTTTAAAAAAAATTTTTTATCTGTTTTTAGTGATAAAATAAAAGTAAAAAATATATGAAAAACATTGTTAATACTTATAAAATTTGGAATCCCAGGGAAATCGAAGGCAACTGACTTGGTGCCAATGGGACCACCTCTAGAGTATACTCCTTCAAATAAAAAAATATGTTTGAGAATCGGTCCACAAATGGGGGAGACATCGGTGAAAATACATAAACAAAAAAAACAGTCGATCATATAACCTTCCTTTATTGAAGTCGGTTAAAAATACGAACCTGCAATAAGTCTTCTATTGTGCTTTAGAAACCCTCAGTATAACAGAGTATAATATATACATACTAAGTTTCAAACACCTGCAATATACGGCTTGTTGGCGAAGATTCATTTTAAAACCAAATCACTTTTGGCAACAAACGGTACAGGGTTAGCCAACCTGCGGTCGCTGAGTTTTAAACTCTGCTCTGTGGAATTGGACGTGCCATTGTTTTGGCCAGGATTTCTCGTGGACAGGCATTTGCAATGTGATGCAAGTACCTACTATTGGTTAGCTAAGTTACTATTTCTTTTGTACAGATTTTATTGTGATAATAGTGTGATTTCGCCATCCATGGCTTTTTTTATATTTTTTTTTTATACTACTTGGGTGGCAAACAAGCATACGGCCCGCCTGATGTTAAGCAGTATCCGTAGCCTATAGACGCTTGCATTACCAGAGGTATCACTTGCGTGTTGCCAACCCTTTTCTTTACACCAGGGCTTTAAGATGGAAGTAACCCTGGGATAGGAATACGTTTCTTTCAAAACGCATTCCTAAATGAGTGCTGGAGACCTGTACTCACACACAGGAACACAACTACACCGCTGTGTGTAGTCATTTGGCTGTGGTCTTCTGTAAGGTGGAGGTCCTTCCCCAGTCGGGCTTGCTCGCTAGTATGGTGCCCTACCTCTCTAATGGCTAATTAAGGCTCTCAAAAAATGATGAAAAAGAAGTGTAAATAAAACCATTTTTGTTGGTATTTGTAGACATATGACTGCCAAAAATACAGTATTAATCTACAAGATGTGTTTCATAATATGGTCTTGTAATATATTATGTCTAAATAGTTTGTAAAAAATCATCGAATCAGCACCAAATTATTGAGATGTAACCACTTTATGACTTCAATTTTTATCAAATAATACGAGTTTTACAAGTTGTTCTCGAGAGTACTCACAAACCGCCTCGCCAGAAAACTTGACGAGTTCCAGCCTCCGGAACAAGCCGGGTTTCAAAAACGCTATAGCACCGTGGATCACATCCATACTGTTCGGCAGATTGTACAGAAGACCGAAGAGTACAATCAGCCGCTGTGTATGGCATTCGTGGACTACGAGAAAGCCTTCGACTCCATCGAAACCTGGGCAGTTTTGGGTGCTCTGCAGCGGTGTCGCATTGATTGGCGCTATATCGAGGTGCTGAGATGTCTTTATGACAACGCCACTATGACCGTCCAGCTCCAGGACCAAAAGACCAACCCAATTGAGTTGCGTCGAGGGGTGAGACAGGGGGATGTAATATCCCCCAAGCTTTTCACCAACGCGCTCGAAGACGTCTTTAAGACGCTGAACTGGACTGGACGGGGCATTAACATCAATGGCGAGTACATCTCACACCTTCGGTTTGCCGATGATATCGTCATCGTTGCAGAGTCTCTGGAACAGTTGAGCGGAATACTGCACAGCCTGAATGATGCCTCACGACGTGTCGGTCTCGGTATGAACTTGGATAAAACCAAGATTATGTTCAACGAACATATCACACCGGGACCGATTTACGTCGACGGTTCGATGCTCGAAGTTGTAGGTGGAGTATGTCTACCTTGGGCAAACTGTCCAGCTTGGTAGAAACAACTTCGAGAAAGAAATCAACCGTAGGATTCAGTTGGGTTGGGCAGCGTTTGGCAAACTACGTCAGGTTTTCTCTTCGCCTTTACCGCAATGCCTGAAGACGAAAGTTTTCAACCAATGCGTCCTACCTGTTATGACGTACGGTGCCGAGACGTGGACACTCACAGTGGGACTAGTCCACAAATTAAAAGTCGCACAGCGGGCTATGGAGCGAGCTATGCTTGGCGTCTCTTTGAAGGATAAAATTATCAACGAGGTAATCCGACAAAGAACCAAAGTTACCGACATAGCTCGCAGACTTAGCAAGCTGAAGTGGCAATGGGCTGGTCACATCTGCAGAAGGACCGACGGCCGATGGAGCAAACGTGTCCTAGAGTGGAAACCGCGACTCGGTAAGCGTAAGGTAGGGCGGCCCCCAGCTAGGTGGACCGACGACCTAAAAAAGGTCACTGGGACGGACTGGATGCGGAAGGCGGCAGACCGTGTGCTGTGGCGCGTGTTAGGAGAGGCCTATGTCCAGCAGTGGACTGCGATAGGCTGATTGATTGATTGATTGAATACGAAAGAAAAACCAATATTTGAAGAAGACATACACCTATAATTTGGTTATGTTAAATTTAAAATAAGTTTGAATTTTAATTTATTAAAAATGAATAAGACGTCCATTCAAAGAAGACATCTGTTTGTATACCCGCGCTCGCCTAGAGAATAGAGTCGTGTTTGCTTCGCCCAAATGCTCAAGGTCGTTGGCGATATCACAAGCCTTAAATATTAAAGTGGTTGATCCAGTTGTCTCCACTTTGTGTTCTCTCGTTACGAGAATACCACTGTTTTGTTTGTGGAGACATACTGTTATTATTTATTAGATCGAATCAGAAATGAGATGATTCGTAGGTGAACCAAAGTAACCGACATAGCTCGAAGAAATGCCTCCATTAAGTGGCAATGGGCCGGGCACATAGCTCGCAGAACTGACAGCCGTTGGGGCAGAAAGGTTCTAGAGTGGGGCCCACAAACTGGAAGACGAAGCGAGAACGGACGACCTGGTAAAGGTTGCGGGCAACCGATGGACAAGGTCGGCTCAGGATCGAGAGTTGTTGAAATCCTTAGGGGAGGCCAACAGTTGACGTCTTTTGGCTGAGATGACATGACATAAAAGTTTGGGAGGAGTAAATGTAAATGCACGCAAAATACGCGAATCCGGCGTGGATATGGGAAACCAGCCCGATAAACCATTACCAATAGAATATAAATGTCCTATAGTGGACGTCTTTTGCTAAGATTACAGAAATAGTTTCTGTGTTCCCACTTCTATTCCTAAGGCGGGTTATGAAGATTCGCTAATGCCACTTTTTCTGGCATTACCGTAATCTATACTTATATTTTAAAGCTGAAGAGTTTGTTTGTTTGGTTGAACGTTATAAAAAAATCTTTTTTTGTTGAATAGTGCATTTATCCAGGAAGCTATATAACACGCTATGATCAATAGGAGCGGAGCAGTAGTAAAATATGTTGCGAAATTGGGGAATATATTCCAAATTACGCGGACGAAGTCGCGGGCGACCCCTAGTTTACTTATAACTTCTTGTTCACTTTGAAAAATTTCTAACATCCCCGTTACCTCCTAGTTCACGGTATCAGAGGCCATGACCCAGTCTTCTAGGCCTTTGATCCCGATTTCATATTATCAATGCAATAAATTCTTTCAGTTATATCGCGAAAATTTATTTTAAGGTTATGTATTTTTAAGTGAATTCCTGATTGAAATTAAACTTCGCCTGTCAAGATCCGGCAGGCGAAACAGCGAGCTTGTTATTTTTTAATCATATACGTGTAAAATAATCTTGTTTTCGTTATTTATATTTTAAAATATATTCACAAATATATGTGGGTGTATGAATGAATAATGAAACAATAACTTTGTCAGTGTTTTTATTATCACCAAATATTTTTCACTGGGGTGAAAAATAAATGAAAATATGAAAGAAGTCCGTGTCTCTTTCACTCTTACTATTATTTGCTTGCAGTTAATCATTTTGGTCTGTTGCGTTTCGAACTTATAACGTAGAAAAATAAAAAAGGTATAATAATAATATAATAGCAACCCATATATATGTCCTACTGCTGGGCACGGGTCTCCTCTTCCCTATCAAGAGAGAGAGAGAGGGAGGGGATAAAAGTATTATTTTGATGATTAAAACAAATGCTTTTAACCTGTTGGTGGTGGAATGCAAATCTGAAGGCCGTGGGTTCAATTCCCACATGTAGCAAAACTTTGTGTGATTGATAAATGTTTGTTTTGAGCCTGGGTGTAATTTGTGTCCATGAGTTGTATGTTTGTAATGTCCCCCGCGACACAGGGCTAGTTCCATAATTTGGAAGTTATCTTTTGGAGTCGAGCCGGGACCAGAATGTCAATCAGCGCCTTTCGGGTTCCGGCCCAGCGCACTACCGATATATAACCTAAAATGCATAGCAAATACTATATCTATATATTTAATAATAATATGACTATACGAAACTCAGAACTGTGCCCAAAAACACAAATGGAACGTTGGACGAAAAGCCGCTAGCCTGAAGTGGAACTGGGCCGGACATATCTGCCGTATGTCTAAAGATCTGCGGGCAAAGACCACAACAGAACATTAAAAGACGGTGCGGCAGGCTCATGAAAAGATGGCGGGATGAGTTTAACTCCTACCGTGCTGACTGGCAAGTGAGAGGTCGAAGAATGAAAGGGAGGCCTTTATCCTGCAGTGGGAAAGTAATGGCTAATAATAATAATGACTATAAACTCTAATCCAAAACTTTTATAATATTACTAGCGGTTCCGGCAGACGTCGACCTGCCTGGAAAATCTGACATACCGACAGCAACGTCACCTACCGGGTCCAATTGTAAATCGAAACCATTCTCGAATCCATCTGAAGACACACAAAAAAAATTTAAAATCGGTCCAATCTTTTGGTTGGACTGATTTTAATGAAATTTCTTTAATGAAACTCCTCCTAAACAGGAGGAGTTCAGTGATATACACACGCACAGAATAATTATATGCGTAAATATATGTAGGGCTACTCACACACGGCCATTTAATTCCAAACTAAGTAGAGCCTGTACGTAACAATACATTAGACGCGAGAACAGATCGAGAATTATCAGTAGCACATCAGCAATGCGACATTGCCAGAATATGCCCGCTATTTCAATTTTCCACGCATCCATACCATTCCAGAAATAGATTCTTCAGTTGCTATTTCAAATATTACCGGCAATGGATAGCTAAAATTCAAGCTAATTGGTCGCAGTCGCATTTTGTAAATGTTTGTGATTCAAAACGTGGTATTTGAATTTGAATATTGTGATTAGAATGTACGGTCGGCAACGGAGTAAGCTGTACAGGGCAAAGAAGATTTGTACAAGAATTTGTGTGAAATATCTATATAAATATAATTATCTGTAGGTTTAGTCTAATTGTACACTTTTACCTAATTCCACAGAAATATATACAACTATCTGTTGCCGGCGGCTCCGCCCGCGTGGATGTCGGTTATCGCTGTAAAAAGTAGCCTATGTGTTAATCCAGACAATAATCTATCTCAGCGATAACCGACATCCACGCGGGTGGAGCTGTGGGCAACAGCTAGTAGATCAATATTTTTTATATTTTTTTAAGATTATTCTTTTGATTGCACGGTTGGTTTATTTACCTCGCCATTTACCACTGCGCGGTGTATTGTGGGTTCGATCCCCACACGGAAAAAAATCCATAAATGGTTGTGCCGAATCTGGTTGTACCTTTTGTCCGTTAATTGTATGTTTTTAAAGTCCCCCGCGATACAGGGCTTGTTTCTCTAGAACGGGAGTTTTCTTTTTTACAAAAAAAATAATATATCCAACGAATTATCTGTTGTACTCGTATGTAATTTGAATCTAAATATTAAATCTACCGTTACTTATTATAATAGAAGGTACCACGTTGACACTAAGACCCATTTATAAAGGTGCTTAGACTTAATGAGCTGCGTCCAACACTAAGCCATTGTGATAACGGCAGAACCGTTAAGGAAATTACATTCAGCTGATTATAGGAAGAAATATAATTTAAAATTATTGTTTGCTTTTTACATTCGTCTAACAGCGAAATGGTCTTATAAATTAATATTTCTCTTATTATTGCAGTTAAAAGTCAATCCTACCTCTGTTACCCCTTACGCATAAACTACTGAACGGATTTTGATGAAACTTTAATAACAACAGAAAGGAGTTATATGGTATTTGAAGGGTCGGCAACGCGCGAATGAAACCGCCCAGGGCTTTAAGATGGAGTATCCCTGGGATAGGAAAAGAACCTCTCAAAACGCACCCCTCGCTAGAGACATTACACATCAACACAACTATACCGCTGTGTGTAGTTCTTTAACTGTGGTCTTCTGTGAGGTGGAGGTCCTTCCTCGGTTGGGTTTGCTCGATAGTATAGTTACCTCTCTTAAAATTTAATTTCTATTTCATATCTTGATAATCAATAAGAACAACCTCACCAAAGACTTATTTACTTCCATAATTCTATACTACCTTCAATGAGTAACTTCATCTAAATATAATTAATGAACCTACAAAATAAAACCGCAAGCCGACCTCTTCGGTAAGCGGCTAGTATGATAAATGAGTTCATAAAATTCAACCGTACCGGTCACTTTGATAAAAAATGTTGGTCACGAAAAGCTAACAAACTGCTGAACTTTGGGGTCTAAATTAAAATATTGGAATTGCAATGACTTTAGTTGTTACTGTAAGTTAGTGCTGTGTTTTTTTTTATATTTCATCCGTAATGACAATGACATGAAATAAATGAATTAAAGGAAATATAAGACATTTGTTGTCTCATATTTCCTTTAATTATTTTATGTCTTCTTCACCAGTAACAAATTTAACCTAAACATTTTTGAGTTTTGTCCGTGTGGTGACGGACTAAGAATACAAAATATGTTACCACCCCCTTCCATCCCATGGGTGTCGTTAAAGTCGACATAGGGAGAAAGTCAATCAGATAATACCTACTGCAAGAGAATTAATCGATTTTACTAATGAGGTATGATTTCGATCCTGCTTCACCTAGCTTAAAGGTATAATTAAATGAACCATCTGCTAACGGAGAAGAAAAACATTGTCAAGAAACTTACATGTGTGTTAGAAAACATTCTAAAGGCGTGGCTGATCCAGCAACACAGCCTCACAGGAGAGGAGGCCCGTGTCCAGGGAACATTATTTATGTGGATTGTTATTATTATAATCTCTATCTTAACTATCTTAACCTTTTTGTCATCGGCTTGACTGCAATGACGTTGTAGTTGTGAGCCATTTTTTTTGAATTATTTAACAGCTATTAAAAATAATCGAATTTAAACATAGTGTGGAATAAAATTGGTTTGTTAATCGAGATCGAATGGACCCTCATCAGGGCGATGGCTCAGTTTGGCATATTTATCACTCCGGTAGGACATTACCACAATATGCCGTATTGCTGAATTTTGGGGTTACTAGCGGTTCTCGAGCGGTTCTGTGTTTGTCTTTTTACAAAGGAAAAATTGGACTATAAAGTAAAAAGGTATTGTACGATAGGTAAAAGAATCAAGATGTTTAAAAGCTAAATCTTTCTGCAGCTTTCCTTTATATAAGCTAGTAACAAGTAAAATTTAAATAGTTTGACTATATATGTAATATTGAGATTAATTTATAAAACCAAGAATGAACGTAAAGTGTGATGCCTCCATCCAGGCCATGGTAGATAGACGACTTACAGAAGATTGCTACGGTAGACTAGGTGTGAAAGACACCGAAGGCCGAACGAAGGCCTGAGTGTTTTGGATTGACTGAAATTAAGAGAGGCACGTGTCTAGCAGTGGGATTAAACCAGCTGATTGATTGATGTAGACTACATGCGACTAGACTTGGTAAGGTAAGGATAGACCGATCACCTTAAAAAGGTTGCTGAGGTAGACAGGATGCGGAACGGAAGACCGGCAGGGGTATTCCGTAAGAGCAAAAACCAAGTCACCGCAAATACCGAGCAAAATCTGGCTGTCAGATTGAAAATCGGTATTCCGTAAGAGGGCTTTTCCCTCTTACGGAATGAATGATTTTCAATCTGACAGCCAGATTTTACGGAATACCGATCTGAATCTGACTTTCGACGTTTAGTCAATAGATTGTGCCGTCACCGAGCAATCACAACTGTCAGTTTGCGATCACAACTGTCAATTTGCCATCGTTGTTTCTTAGAGAATCAGCCGGCGGGTATTGTGGCGTGAATTAAGAGAGGCCCATGTCCAGCATTGCACTGAAACAGGGTGATTGATGTGCTACATAAAAAAATACCATACAGTTTTCATCCAAATAATAGAAGCACATTGTACCCACAGGTGTTTTACATCACATAATATACAAAACGTACTTACTCAATAGATATAAACATTTTACGTTCGTCCGAGGACAATATTCTGTTATCAAATAACATTACCATATCGTCACGTTGTAGGGTTCTTTTCTTTAATGGCCTTTGTATTTTTGGCTTAGAATATTCAGCGACATCACGTACTGTAAGCATTCTAAGAAATGAGCATACGTTGATTTATGATACAGTTTTGCATAAAGCTTTTCTGTTAAGAAATTGCTGGTATGCAGTTCGTGTATTGGGGAGATTTTACGAGTGTTTGAGTTTTAGTGTCCTATGGTGTTACTTTATTGACAGGCCTGTTGGTCTAGTGATTGGTGACTCTGACTGCTACACCGGTGGTCGTGGGTTTGATTCCCAACCAGGACGAATCTTTCTGTGATGAGCACGAATGTTTGTTCTGTGTCTAGGTGTTATTTATCTATAATATGTATGTATTTAGAAATATATGTATAAGTATGTTTATCAGTTGTCTGGTTATCATAGTACAGGCTCTGCCTAGTTTGGGATCAGATAGCGATGTGTGAGTTGTCCCTAAAAGACTTCTAGCAGACTTGCAAATGTGTGAGTGTCCGGCTGCACACTGATGGAATATGGCCGGGAGTTTATTAATTTTGGGCGCGTCAATCGACTGCCTTAGTGGTCCAGTGGCCGCAGTATGCACCTGCTGTGCACAAAGTGGTGGGTTCGATTCCCACACAGGAAAAAACTTTAGACTCTGCCTATCCCGATGGGAGACGGGCGTGATGATATGTATTTATATATGCACACATATGAACAAAACTATTTTAGCTTATGTATTTGACTGTAGTCTTTTGTAAAGGTTTGGTCCCAGTTTAAAATAATAATTAATGATAAGCGCACATTTCTTCATCTAATGTTATCTCACCAAAAAATCGTCCCTCAAATGCTGACCTTACTTAATATAGTAGGGGTTATAAAAAAGCCAGCGATGAAGGTTAGTTGTAACGACCTGGACGATTTATAGCGAGATCGACCCAAGGATTTAATCGTACACTGGACTTACTTACTGCGCCTTATTTATTGCTAGTGGTGTTACAGTGTCAATATAACTCGCCAGTTGTAATCTTAGATGAAGAGATTGCGCAATACTGTGCAGTGAAGGAAATTTAAAGTTTGTATTACATTATTGGATAATCGATGGACAAGGTCGGCTCAGGATCGAGAGTTGTGGAAATCCTTGGGGGAGGCCTATAAGTAGACGTCTTTTGGCTCAGATGATGATGATTACATTATTATAGTACTATAAATTAAGTAGTTTAATAGTGGGACGATTTTCGTAATTAACATTACCAAAATCGTCCCACTAAAACCAAGTGATCAAAATTGACATGAAATCTTCATAGGTGTGTATTACTTCTTGGTTGAACCACGTACTACTTGATATCCGTAGCCACTAACACAAAAAGAAAAAATAATTTACCATTTGTAAGGTTTGCATGCTACCGCTATGCTATGCTTTAATTGTATTTTACAAAATATTGCAATATTTGCAATAATCTGGCGATTAAAAAGAGTGGCCTGAATTTTTAGTAGAAATTCTAGTTCGTCTCGTGGCTCCACGTCAGCGAACTAGCTGTAGGCTTTCTTTCTTTCTTAAAATGGGTCCTAAATTTAAAAAAATGAGTGTAATTGTGTAAACCAACAGATCAGTAAAAACATACTACGATCGAAATAATAACAAAAACGATACGTCACTGGTTATTTCAGTGCCTCTGAACCCTGTAATCCATCGGCTGAATAGCCTTCCAAACGAATACACATATAACAGGACACCGGCTCAAAAACCCTTTATCATATGTTGTTGTTAGACATGTGAGAACATAACACCCTTTTTTAACCTCACATGGACAGTCTGATAAAAAGAACACGATATACCTTTTCTTATACTACTTGGGTGGCAAACAAGCATACGGACCGCCTGATGTTAATCAGTTACCGTAGCCTATGGACGCTTGCATTACCAGAGGTATCACTAGCGTATTGCCAACCCATTTTTTTACACCAGGGCTTTATGATGGGACTATCCCTGGGATAGGAATACGTTTCTTTCAAAACGCATCCCTAAATGAGCGCTGGAGACCTGTACTCACATAACATCCTTCAGAGAAAAAAACAAAATAACGTAGGCGTACATAAATACCTATAAAATATGCGATACACAGAACCCATATTTCATTGTGTTTTTTATTACTATGCTCAGGCTTGATAGAGTTTTACTCTTCTGGAAAGTTGTATTGTTCTACGTTTTATCATTTAGAGAGCAATGAAATAGCTATGCATCTAGGCTGAAGTCCCTGGTTCATGCCGGATATTAGGTTTTTCTGTTGAGGAATGACTGGATTATTATGGAAATAGCTTGGATTCTACTGTATAAGAGAGTATATATGTATTACATAACTAGCGAAACGTAGATATAAAACACCTATTCCGTGGAAAAAAGGGTAAAACTGTTTAAATTTATAGACTGCCTTGGTGGTCCAGTGGCCGCAGTATGCGCCTGCTGTGCACGAGGTTGTGGGTTCGATTCCACCACAGGACAAAACTTTGTGTGACCCACAAAGGGTTGTCCTGAGTCTGGGTGTAATAAAATTTGTGTCCGTTAATTGTATGTTTGTAAAGTTCCCCGCCACACAGAGCTTGTTCTCTAGAGCGGGAGTTGTCTTTAAAATAACGATAATAGTTAGCAGGGATGCTTTATCGAAGTGTATACATAATTCTAAAAGACATCTCTGTTCTAATTCCAACTAGATCGGCCCAAAACAGTTTATTGAATATTGTATCGGCAATTACTAAGTTCAACGGTCTGATCCACATTATCGTAGAAATTAGGCTGCCACTAATTGTACTCAGATCACGTATTAAACTGAAGTATCAGATTAACTCTGTTGTACAAGGGAATTGAAACTATCTACACTGTATCAGTTGCCCCTTTCAGAAGTAGTAAAATAAACTCTGTTATTACCAAAATAGGAGTCCATTCAGATCGATTTGAACAGAACATCTACACCATTTGGGTCTTGTTCTATATCGACGTACCATGGCGTGTATGTGGCAAATAGAAAATATTTTCGAATACCATTCAAGTATTTAAGGAGATGTAGGGTACCATTCAATTGAGTCCAATTCACAGAAGACCTCAGCCAAATAACTAATAAAACTAATTAAAAAAAACGTTTATTTCAAAACGCACCCCTAAATTAGCGTTGGAAACCTGTATTCACACACAGGAACACAACTACACCGCTGTGTGTAGTTAGTTGGCTGTGGTCTTAAGGTGCAGGTCCTTTCCTAGTCGGACTTGCTAGCTAGCTTAGTGCCTGCGTCTTTTATTCTGCTTAGTTCTATTTCTTTTGATATCTCAACAACAATAGTACAGCTACAGCTAGTGCATGATAAAATGCGATTTTTTCAAGGATTGTCTGTGACAAGCTCAGTTAATCTTGCAGACCTATTAATCAGCGTAGCACTTACCTACGAGCTACATTTTTTAAAACTTTTTAGGTAGCAAACAAGAAGTTTTTTTTAAAAAGACGCGCCCATACTAGGAGACAAGCCCTGTGGCTTTACAAACAATTCACGGACAAAAATAACACCCAGACTCGGCACTCACACATATGGAATCAAACCTGTGACCTCCGGCGTAGCAATATTGATTAGTAACTACTAGACCGGTACTAGAAGCGGTGGTGGCCGAGTGGGAAAGTAACCGACCTGCACGCAATAGGTGCGAGATCGATCCCGGGCAGTACCAATTTGAATTTCACTTTCTGGAGTTTATATGTACTAATCCAATAATTCGCCATCTGCTAACGTTGAAGGAAAACATCGTGAGGAAACCCACATGTCATAGAAGTAATTCTAAAGACATGTCTGATTCACCAACCTGCATTAGGCCAGCGTGTGTGAATTAAGGCCTAAACCCCCTCTCTCTCTTGATAGTCGAGAGGAGACCCATGCCCAGCAGTGGGATATATAGGTTGCTATTATTATTATTATTAACTACTAGACCAACAGGCCAGTCACTTTCTCATATGCCAGCACAAACAGATCCTTGTTAATATATGGACGTCCACGTCCGGCACAAACGTTTGCAGGAGACAATTGACCCTCAATACTGCCTACCCTTTCCTACTTCATATTATTACGTCAATAACAAAGTTGTAGATAACTTTTGGGTTTGCGTTTGGAGTCCAAGTTATGAGAACTTAGCTGACATGATTTAAGATCCGATTTTCGTGTTATAGAGCTTTGACCGATAGTCCGAAATAATCCATGTAAAAAAAGATAAACGATTTAAGCTCGATTGGATATTTCAGGTTGTTTTTTTTATGTGGCAAATATAATGTTTGTTTGGCAATGATAATAAAAAAAGTTTATGTGTATCAGTCAGTTATTAGGTAGATATTTTTTGTTTTAATTTTCTCTAAAAGCCCCGAATTCATTTTGAAAAAAAAAAAGCACATGGACCTCTGAAGTATGACCTACCAAATAAAAAGGAATCATCAATATCAATTCATAATTAATGCAATAATCGAGTAACAAACATACAAAACAAACATACAGTCGAATTGAGAACCTCCTCCTTTTTAAAAATCGGTTAGTTAAACCATAGACGCTTAGCTTCTTACACTATTATAAAATTGTATCTAATAATTAAACTGCACACATTACATTTTACACAATATTGTTTATTATACAACTATAGTGATAAAGTATATTAATTAGGTTTATCATAATATGCAAATTAACTTTTTTTTATTGTATTCTGTTGATTTAATTAAAGTAAAAATTACATACCTTTATATTTATACCGTAAACAGGATTATTCTATCCTAGTACAGGCAACCTTACATTGTATTACCTATATATTTTATAAGATTATATAAATAAGTACCTCTTTGAAATTTAATAAAGATTATTATTATTCAAACTCAAACTCAAAATTCATTTATTCATTTAGGTTACAAAGTTACACTTATGAAGGTCATCAATTATGAATAAACCAGAAAGATGATGTCAGCTAAATTTTCCTATCCTTATTATTATTATATAGGACCACACTGAGTTAGAAAAAAACCAATCGCTTATGCCTTGTCCATCATATAACGCTTAGGCGTACCCTGGCACGGTCTGGCCCATAAATTTTTGTACCTCCTGTCCTGGGACGATTTATGTGTTTGAAGATACGTGGCCGATGGAAATTGGCCTGTTATTATATTATATATGAGTAATAGCCAAATGGCTTAGATGATAACGCATACACATATAATTGGAGTGACGACATTTTTTGTAAGGATTTTTTTGGAATAAGTTTTTATTGTCTTTACTCTTTAGTAAGTTAGTTTGACGGGGCGTTATCCGCACTTGGCCGCTCAGGTGGCCCTTTATTTATTTATATTAAGAAACTCGAAAGCTTGTTTTTATTACACATTGTACAAAGTGTAGGTGCTACCAACAATAATAAATCAGGGCTTATTTATTAAAGGCGAATAAATAGTTCTTGCATCAAGTCCAAGTTCTTCCAGAAAGCCAGCAGGCGGCCTAGGTGGCCGCAGGCTACTAGGTAGAGAGTCCGATTTTTTTATACTACTTAGGTGTCAAACAAGCATACGGCCCGCCTGATGTTAAGCAGTTACCGTAGCCTATGGACGTTTGCAATACCAGAAGTATCACTTGTGTGTTGCCAACCCATTTTTTTACACCAGGGCTTTATGATGGGAGTATCCCTGGGATTGGAATACGTTTCTTTCAAAACGCATCCTAAAATGAGCGCTGGAGACCTGTACTCATACACAGGAACACAACTACACCTTCAAAAAAGCCTCCCGAAATAGCTTATAACAATGTGTAAACAATTCTGTTTTTTGTATAGCAAAATACCGAAACAACCCCATTTGAAAGAAGCTGATGTCACTCAAAGACGTAAAAAGCGGTAGACAAATTCGAGCTTTGGAGTAAGAGCTCGGATAGCACAACTAGTAGTGTGCTGGGCCGGAACCCGAAAGGCGCTGGGCGAACCCGACTGGGGAAGGACCTCCACCTTACAGAAGACCACAGCCAAATGACTACACACAGCGGTGTAGTTGTCTTCCTGTGTGTGAGTACAGGTCTCCAGCGCTCATTTAGGAATGCGTTTTGAAAGAAACGTATTCCTATCCCAGGGTTACTTCCATCTTAAAGCCCTGGTGTAAAAAAATGGGTTGGCAACACGCAAGTGATACCTCTGGTAATGCAAGCGTCTATAGGCTACGGATACTGCTTAACATCAGGCGGGCCGTATGCTTGTTTGCCACCCAAGTAGTATAAAAAAAAAAAAAAGGCGCAGGTTCGAATCCTGCTCCGGGCTTGTCTTTTTCCACATTGCTTTAATATTTAAGTATATTTGAGCTGATGGCATAGCAAAAATGCAGAAAAAATTTAATAACCCAATTTTGTTTTTAATAGAAGAAGTCCTTAAGAATAAAAAAAAAATGAATACTAAAGTAAGGTAAGCTGATTTCATTGTGTAGTTTTTCCTGCACAATTGTGGTAAGTAAGTAATTAAAAGAAGCGGAAAGTCCCGCCGTAGGGCCGCGTGTACCAGGGTACAAACCATTTTAATGTATTGTGCATTTGTAAAATTAAATTATGGAATTAAAAAATGTCATACATTATTGGGAATAATATAACATTGTTTAAAAATTATCGTACTTGAATTTACTATAATAATAATAATCATTTATTTCGGATTTATTTTACATCCATATTTGTTAGTACAATTGCAAGCTTCCAAACTATTGTTACTAATACTTAATAATAATATTTTAATTGTATAATACATTATATAACTTCAATAACATTAGATAAGTGCCAGATGGACTCCCCCATGATGGTAACAACTCACTATACGACTGCGTGCAGCCGTATCCAGCGAGCCAGCATCGGAGAGTCCCACCGGTCCGCCAGCGCACGCAGGATGGTGTTGATTCTGAACAAACTACTTCCAGGTTTCGCCTTTCTTTCTTTTCTTTCGATTTTATATGCGTTTGGTATTAATCGACATTAAGGCTTTTTGGGTTTCTTTTTCTTTCGCAGTTTTTTGTCATGCGTATCTGCAAATGTGTGCGAACAAAGTGGTTTGGATATTCGTTTAACATGCGACGACGAATACAAATAACATGGCGTCGATTCTCAAATCTTGGTGAAGTATATCCACATATTTGTTTTTTGAATTTTGTTAGAGAAGTACCTATAGCATTTTGAACTGACCTGCTGTTAAAGACAAATTGTATTAAATATAAAAAAGTTTGAGTCGATGCTCGATAGATGGCGTTGTACCAAATCCTGAATCACGATATGGTTTCGTTACCACCGCTAGTATATAAGGTCACCGAACTTTTTTTTTTTTGAGCAATATTATTACAACAGATCAGGCGACAAGTTGTGGTTTTATTTCGATATATCCGATTTAGTCGTCATAATTAGTTCAAATAGGCCAAATAGTATTGTTCCACAGTACAATTAAAGCGACAGCCGGCCTGATGCTTTAACATTGGTCCTATCGAGCCGTATGTGCTTAAGGGCATTTTTTGAGAACAACGGCCAAGTGCTCGCAGTGGATCGCTGCGCAGGAGTACTAGGCACCCGCAGTGGCAGCGTCGCGCGTTATCGAGTTCGGCGCGAGTGAGGTGGCAGTTCTAAGCAAACTACACAGATGGCGCCACATGGACTATATTTGAAGAAGTCAATAATATACAGAGGACGTCACCAGTGAATACGAAGACTTGTGTAGTGAGTTCCGAAGTGTGACTGTGAGTACATTTTAATATTTATACGAGGCAAAAGACCTTTTAGTTTCAAACAAATTTGAACCTTATTTCAAAGAAGAAAGTGACTAAGAACATTTTATAGCAAAGTTTGGACTTAGAAAAATTTAGATTAATTTATTAGTAGTTTTGTAGCAATTGTATTTAGTTGTGCATGTTAGTTAAGTACTTAGAATAATTTATAGAAAACGGGGGAACGGGGAACCTATGCCCGATTTCCGCCGATAGTAAACTTTAGTTTAAACACTTGTATTTTTTTACGCATTTTTTAGAACTTAGAAAATTTTCTATCTTAATAGTTTTGTATTACTTTGGCTTTGTAAACTTAAATTTGTTAGTTGTTTGTTTAATCAGAATTATTAATTGTAGTAAGTTAGATTCGTAAATAAACAAAATAAAGGTATAACATTTTTATAGAACTTAAAATAAATAATGGAGGGATCAATAAACGTATTAAAACATATACAAGGTACGATACAAAAGGGTTTTGTTAATTTTAAAAAGACTTCAAAAGAAAAAAAAAAAAAAAAAAAATTCAAATAAAAAAAAATATTTTTGTATTTCAATGGTATTTGTAAGTTCAATTTAAGTATTACGTTAAGATTTTATTACAAAGTTCATTCAGTGTTATACAAATTTAAAAATGTCACTAGTTTAAAAAGGACATTTCATCACTAAATGTCCTTGGTGGGCGGTATGTTAAAGACAAATTGTAAAAAAATATAAAAAAGTTTGAGTTGATGCTCGATAGATGGCGTTGTACCAAATCCTGAATCACGATATGGTTTCGTTACCACCGCTAGTATATAAGGTCACCGAACTTTGTATTTTTTGAGCAATATTATTACAACAGATCAGGCGACAAGTTGTGGTTTTATTTCGATATATCCGATTTAGTCGTCATAATTAGTTCAAATAGGCCAAATAGTATTGTTCCATAGTACAATTAAAGCGTCAGCCGGCCTGATGCTTTAACACCTGCCTGTTTAAACTAGTGGAATAAACGGCACTTTTAGACAAGTGGCATGAACGGTACTCAAATCGAAAAATCAAAAAAGCAAATTTGACGTAAGTTTACGACATTATATCGTAAACTTACGGCAAATCCCTGATTATAGTTTATGTCACTCGTCTAGAGAGGCGCTAGTCGAATCAAATAGAAAACAAATATATGGGATTTGACATAAGTTTACGATTTAATGTTATGCCACTTGTCTAGGGGGCCTAAAATTTGTGGAATAAAGTAAAGATAACGGCTAAAATTACTATAAAATAAGTATAAATATATTTAAACTTATGGCATTCTTGGTACGTAATTTTAGAAATAGGCAAACCAAACAGTCTCAATTTATTTATTTACTAAGACTGCAAAATAACTTAGGTGTGGACTTATGAAGTCTTGTAAGGAAATATACAGCAGACAATTTATTAACGGTCAGCTTGCTGAGAAGTATACCTTTGCATTATTTACTCAAACGGTGTAGTGTAGTCAAACATGGCATAAGTAAAAATCATGCTGATACATTGTGATTTTTAACAAAATTACATTAAAATTGCGATACGATTAGGCAAGGCAATGTTGAAAACAAAAATGTCTTGCCAAAGAGACGGACAGCGGACAAACGGACAGACAGACAGATGGACAATAAAGTGATCTTATAAGGGTCCCTTTTAACTTTAAAGGTACGGAGCCCTAAAAAGCAGTACTTCAGCAGTAGGTATCATGAATACATTCTAAACTGGAATTTCTATAGTTTTCTCTTTCTTACACTCATTATAAGAAAGAGACAAATTGCGATTAGAATCATTGACATCAGAATCGGAACTATTTTGTACATAACGTGGGAAAAATAAAACAAAAATATGTTATTCATGTCATGAGCATCACTTGCGGGTTGTCACCATGTGGAAAAGTAAATTGCTATGCTGTCAGTCAAAGAGATGAAGTTCCTTGTAACGTAAGTAAAAAACTAATATAAAAAAAATACTTGTATATTTTTATTATTCTGACTTAGTGTTATTTATTTTCATAAGATACAAGAATAGTTAAAATTAGGATAACTTAATCTAAACAATAAAACTTTATATACAATATTTACACTTATTTAAAAAGAAAAAAATAATGATAATAAATATATTATCAAAAAATAGGAAAGGACTGATTAATAAAAATACTCGAGTGCCCGCTAAGTAATTAATTAATACACTTAAATGGCATGGAAACTTGCAGGTCGAAAGAAAGAAGCTCGGCGACGCGACGTCCAGTGCTGCTTATATAGTGTTCCGAGCGAGCGGGTAAGTGGAGGTGGACGTCGCCACATCTCAGTAAATCTCCAAGGAGTGGCAGCAACACCACCCAGGACATTATCCCGATAACTAGTGACCCTGAAGGCTAATCGGAACCCACGACCAATGGTCGTGGGTTCCGATCCAGTTATATCGGATTGCTGTCCCATTGAACTATGAGAGTGAAGGAATAAAGAGTGCATCTATATTTTCGCACACATTTATGCTGTGTTTATGCCACTTGTCAAAGCTGCTAACCCTAATTACTTCTTATTTTTGTCGATTTTCATTTTTAACCGATTTCAAAAAGAGGAGGTTATTAATTCGTGTGTATTTTTTTTATAGACCGATGTTAGATGTCACCGCAGAACTCCCTCATTTATGGACCGATTTGAAAAAATATTTTTTTGTCTGAGAGGACATACTTCCAGTTTGGTCCCATTTTCATTAAAAGAAAGTCCTGATGATGGGATCCATGAGGAATTGAGAGAACTCCTCAATTCACAAATGTGTGCCTATAATTCCTCAAATCAATTATAGGCACACATTTGTTGTTAAAAATATTGAAATTGCTATTTTCAATATTTTTAACAACACATCAAACATTTGCATTCAGAAAGTATAATATGATGAAGTAAAACTGATGAAGAAGACCACAGATGGCCACCTGAACTTCTCAATAATAAGTTTTACGTAAGTTTTTACGGATGGCGATTAAATAGGTTTCCATTATGGTTGCTAAGGTAGCTAGGCAACGGAACTTCATAATTAAACAATCTAGCCGTATTTAAGGTTTTTGAAATTCTGCAATTTGCCGTACTGAAGTCGGTTTTTTTTTGTTAAAATTATATTTTCCTAAGTTACATAAAAGTATTCAACATTTATTCTTATTCTCGGTTCAAAAAAGCAAATCTATAAAGTATATTTAACATTACAATCCCTCGTACGTGACTGAGTCTTGTGTAAATGTACTGAAGTATGAGTAAATTTGTGTATAACCAAGTTATGCATATAAAGAGCTTGATTTTCAAATTGGTTTGATACATGGCTCGTCGAAATGTTTTGTTATATAACGAGAATATAATAATAGGAGTTCTCATCAGAGCAGCGATTACATTTATAGAACAATTGTTTGAGGTAAAGATATTTACTTGTAAAGGCATTAATTATTAGCTGTTGCAATGGATGGTGGATGGCGGTTATCTCGTTAAAAAGTAGCTTAATTACTAGCTGTTGCCCGTGAATCCGCCCGCGTGGATGTCGGTTATCGCAATAAAAAGAAATGTCAGATTATAATCTATCTCTATGCTAAATTTCATTCAGATCCGTTTAGTAGATTTTACATGAAAGAGTATCAAACATTCGTAGATACATCCATCCACCCCCAAATTTAAATTTATATTTGTAGAATTTATAGTAAAGATATTTGCCCTGTTTAGTATTTCTCTGTTGGACCGGATACACAACAAAGAAATACGACGTAGGCCAAAATTCAAACTCATTTATTCATTTAGATCAAATACATGATACTTATGAACGTCAGTATAAATATTTTTTTCCTACGGCCAATCCGCTGTCATGGGACAAAATTCGAAGAAGGGGGTAAACGGTTGACACCGCTGTGTGAACTTGTTTGGCTGTGGTCATATTCATATTCATATCATTTATTTGCATTCCACAATGTGTTATTAGGTGGTAAAAAGTGGCTTAAAGCTATGTACATTATGGACCCTGTCGGGCACAACAACATTTAATATTTTAACTCTATCCTATACAATAATAATATGCATTTAGAATCTAGCACTTACTTTCTAATAATTGAGATCAAATTTACAACAAAAAAAATCATAAAATTAAAAAGAATATTACATTAAAAATAAAAATAACACTTCGTCGTCTGTAAGGTGGAGGTCGTTCTTCAGTCGGGCTCGACCGCTAGCATGGTGCCCTACCTTAAGTTTTTCTCTCTCTCGTCTGTCATTAGGAGACTAATTTACTACAGTACCTTATCTAATTTTCTTATAAAAGGCAATTATCCTATACTATCGTTATTTAATATCTAATATGCAGGCATAACCATTGAATATAAATTAATCGATATGACAAACCATTTCCCTTCGATTGCTTTTACCTTACATTCATATAAAATAGATGGGATATGAGCCAATTTATAGCACAGACTGACGCAAGGAAAATTACAATATTCCTTTTGTCTGCCTATTGGTCTAGTGGTGAGTGATCCTGACTGGTAAGTCGGTTTTTTTATTTTATCTTTATTCGGGAAACAAACAGATATAATAGAGAAATAATAATATACATATTAGACAGCACATAAATCAAAACAGTTTCCACATATTAATTAACTAATAGCGTCAAAAACAAAAACAATATTACAAAACTAGCATTAGGTACTGATGGAAACAAGAAGAAAACAACGAAAGACAATTATTTTGTTATTATACAGTTGAAGTAGGGACCAGACAATCATGAACAGATTTCTTAAAACTAGGTAAAGACAGATGAATTATCGTGGGTATAATTCATAAAGGTTTTTCCGTGTCTGGATGTAATTTGTGTCCGTGAATGGTATGTTTGTAAAATCCCCCGCGACACAGGGCTTATCTATTCCATAGGGCGGCTTTTAAAAAAAGAAATACGAATAGTAAGTCACAGTATAAAAAATTACACGACTGCAGCAGACGTCTTTTGGCTGAGATGATAATTAATTTTGAGCTAACTTTATCCATCGATTGCCCGCAACCTTACGCTACACCAACACGGGAAAAGTTTCCGTTCATGTTATTCTATTGTATATTTTCATTATTATGTTACTGTTAATGTAGAACGTGTGAAGAAGACTTAGTGTAAACTTAAAGTTACCCGAGAGACTAAAAACTAGTTCGACTACTCGTTAATTCTAAAAGACTCTTTATTTTCCACTGTGTAAATTTAGAGCCTCATAAAACAAACACTCGAATGGTCTTTTATACAATAGACATAGAAGAAACGAACTCCATCGTAAACTATTCTTATCTTGCCGATAGTGAAAACATAGGGACATACTTTTTTAAGCGTTGCCTTTACAACGGCAACACTTAAAAAGGAACTGTAGAAGTTTATAGGTGGTAGCTCGCTGGCCCTCTGACAATAGATGAGGAGCTCGGATGGCACAGTTGGTAGTGCGCTGGGTCGGAACCCGAGAGGTTCGAGTCCTGCTCCGGGCTCGTCTTTTTCCACATTGCTTTAATATTTAAGTATATTTGAGCTGATTGCATAGCAAAAATGCTTAAAATATTTAATAATATTTATTAATTAATAAGTTTCATTCTTTAATAACATTCTTTCCTCACAATTGGAAGATGTTGTACGTATAGACCTGTAACGGCTAACGTTTGATTGAAACTGACGTCACTCCAAGACGTAAACAAGCGGTGGAAAAATTCGAACTCTGGAGTAGCAGCTCGGATGGCACAGTTGGTAGTGCGCTGGGCCGGAATCCGAGAGGCGCAGGTTCGAGTCCTGGCTCGTCTTTTTCCACATTGCTTTAATATTTAAGTATACATACATATACATATATATGACGGTGTTCTGTGGTAACAAACATAAAAAAACTTGCGTCTATCTATACAGGCTAGTCTAATGCGACAAAGTAAGTTGAGCTTATTATCTTTATCTTATCTATTTTATGAAATAAGTGCAGCTTACTTTATAAAACACAAATCTGCATTAGTATATTTTTTGCATTTTAATGTAAATTAATTAGTCTTGAGCTAACCTTATCCATCGGAAACCGATGATCACTGACTGAATCAAGAATCAAAGATTCCGTTCGTGTTATTCTTTTGTATATTTTCATATTATGTTACTGTTAATGTAATACGTGTAAAGAAGACTTAGTGTAAAGGTGGAATTCAGATAAGTTTTGTTATCATCTCGAATAGATTGTTAGTTTGTATTCCCCATCTCAGCCATAACACGACCACTGCTGGATATAGGCCTCCTCCAAGGTTTTCCACGTCATTCGGTCCTGAGCCGACCTAGATTGTATTACTACAATTTCTTTTATAAAACTGTTTACCATACCTTGACAGAGTCATATTAAGTACACCTACGTCTTGCTTGTCATGTTAAGTCCGATATAATATGGGATCCAACTTTTATTTAGGCTGACGTATGCATGTTTACCTCATTATTTACTTAGGTATATAAAATACTTTAGAATGTATCGAACAATGTCATCTAGCTATACTAAGCATTTCTTGTCAGAAGATTGCAATATGCCTTTTAATCCAACATAGGGATCGTCAGGGGTCCTCAGTTCTCTATGCACCATGTTCTTAAGTACAAATAATCATCTTCTTATATATAAAAATAAATCCTTATTCCTTATGTCACAGCATCACGCGTGAACGGCTGGGCCGATTTCAGTAATTCCTTTTTTGTTGTATTTGTTATTGCCAGGAGAAGGTTCTTAAGTAAAAAAAAAGAAACTTGCGCTGAAAATAGATTAATACGGACGAAGTCGGGGCGGGACGCTATTTAAAATATTACCATTCCTTGGTTGGTTTTGATTCAAAAAACAATAAAAAAATGTTATAGGTAGGTACCTACATTATTTTTTTATAATTCTAATGTGAACACACCCTTAGCTAAAGATTTAAAGAGTGAAAAGGGCTTTGTGAAGAGAAATATATATGTTCACCAAAGGTCCAAAACGTAGCCTCAGGAATTACACGGATCAGGTACATGCACATAATATACTGTTTTTATATGTAGGTATTGGTGTTGGGAAGGGGTCTGAGAGCAAGCGAGCGACGCCATTTTTATCTGAAAAGTATTATTAGCAGGTATACTGTCGGATAATGGTTGTGTTGCTGAAGAATAGAGTTAGGTACAGAATGTTTTGTTTGCAGTAGACAGATCCTGACTCTTTAACTATTTATTTTCTACTAGCTGTTGCCCGCGGCTTCGCCCGCGTAGATGTCGGTTATTGCTGCAAAAAATAGCCTATGTGTTATTTCAGACCATAATCTATATCTGTGCCAAATTTCATCCAGATCCGCTCAGTAGTTTTTACGTGAAAGAGTAACAAACATCCATCCATCCATCCATTCTTACAAACTTTCACATTTATAATATTAGTAAGGATAAGAGGCGCTCATAGCCAGGTGCACTCGCTGTTCGGTAAACGATCAGCGGGTTAAGTTACCAAGGCCGCGGTTACTTTATAAATAAGTGACTGCATAGTGGTATTTCATCAGAGCGTCTCCATGTTTCATTCGGAGGGCACGTTAAAAGTCGGTTCCGATTGTCAGAGGCTTAATTATGGGCGATCTAAATAACTCTGTCACCAGGGCCCCAATTCTGCTAATTTACGGATGGCTCAATTAAATCTGAATTGATTCTCAATTAAATCTTAGTAGCATTTTTGGTATTCTGCTAATAAATTTAAGACCAATAGTTGGAAAACCTTTAATTATTAAACCATTATTAGCATTTTTGGTATTACATCATTGGTGTTTTGCTAAATAATTTAGAACCAATATGGTTTTCCAACTATTTGTCTTAAATTTATTAGCAGAATACCAAACATGCTACTGAGATTCAATAGAGAATCAATTCAGATTTAATTGAGCCATCCATAAATTAGCAGAATTGGGGCCCTGGTTGTAAGTATTATTTTTCCTTACCTTTATGTTAGTTGTTTTCATTATAGATTTGTCTGCGCTAAAATATTTTTTAATTCAATTTAATATTTTATTAATTTACATTATACAAGTAATTTACAACTAAAACTGTATTTACACAAATTAAAAATAAATTCTAATAATAAAAACAACACAAAAAAGGGGGGACTGCTTAATAGGCGTCGTAAAATTTCTGCGCATTGATGTCTACTGAAAACGTGCCTAGGAGACTGGCAGCATTAATATTAGATTATTTTTTTTAAAGACAACTTCAGCACTAGAGAACAAACTCTGTGTCGCGGGGGACTTTACAAACTTACAATTAACGGACACAAATTACACCCAGACTCAGAACAACTCTTTGTAGGTCACACAAAGATTTTCACAACCTCGTGCACAGCAGGCTCTTTTGATTTTGTTTTAAGTTCTGTGCGAGTAAAAATAAATGTTTATTTCTTTCTTCTCTTTATTATACTCGCTCTCACTGCAACAAAACCCTTATAATGAAAGGTCGATAAAAGTATACTTTCTTGAAGATTTGTAAACGTGAGGGTCAAAAGGTTTGTTTCGCTTTTAATATTGATAATGTTTGCCGATGATGTATGAGGGCTAGTTCACGATCATAAATAATACTTTGTGACATTAAGGAAAACGAGTAACGAATAGTGAAGTTGAACTGTTTAGAAGGGCTGATAATAGAGAATAATTATAAAGATTGTCGGCTAAACCTGGTCAAAACTGACACAAAATAAAAATCTTTTTTTTTATACTACTTGGCTGGCAAACAAGCATACGGCTCGTTTGATGTTAAGCAGTTACCGTAGCCTATGGACGCCCGCAATACTATCACTTGCGTGTTGCCAACTCATTTTTTTACACCAGGGCTTTAAGATGAAAAATCGCTGGGATAGGAAAACGTTTCTTTCAAAACGCATCCTTTAAATGAGCGCTGGAGACCTGTACTCACATATAGGAACACAGGTACACCGCTGTGTGTCTTATTTGGCTGTGGTCTTCTGTAATGTGGAGGTCCTTCTTCATTCGGCCTTACTCGCTAGTACGGTGCCCTACCTTTTTTTAGGTTATGCGCGACAGCTCCAATAAAATATATAATATTAAAAATAAATAAAAAAACATTCTTTATAATTAACTTATGTATAGGTATACTAGCTGACCCAGCAATCGTTGCTACTAAAATATAGGGGTTTATCGTAGAGGGGGGAAAATTAAGGGTTGTATGTATTTTTTAATGTTAAATCATAAAACATTAAAAACAAAAAAAAATAAAAAATAATAATTTAGGGGTGGACGACCCTTAAAATTTAGGGGGATGAAAAATAGATGTTGTCCGATTCTCAGACCTACCCAATATGCCCACAAAATTTCACGAAAATCGGTCGAGCCGTTTCAGAGGAGTTCAAAGTCGAACACTATGACACGAGAATTTTATATATTAGATAAGGTTTATCCTGGTAATTTTAATACGGTTTAATTTATGATTTGTAACAGTGTGATAAAGTGGTGATATTAGGACCCATGTCACAGGGAGGCCGTCGTGAGCAAACTGTGAATGCATGATACGAGTCCGTCACTATCTGCGTACGTGGCCAGCCCTTTGATTAAATGAAATGGAGGTATGGGGGCTGGAGACCGACGGTGTTAGGGTTACATGTTACAGAACACGTGTATTAAGGACTATTTGCAGCTGCTATGGGTAGCCAATAATCTTCTTATGTATAAAAATGAATCCCTATTTTTTTCTGGAGAAGGTTCTTATGTAAAAAAAGAAAAGTTCCGCTAATCATAGATTAACCCGCAAAAAATCGGGGCGGGCCGCTAGTCTTATATCCTTATTAATATTATAAATGTGAAAGTTTGTAAGAACGGATGGATGGATGTTTGTTACTCAGTCAAGTCAAAACGGGTCTGGATCTGGATAAAATTTGGCACAGAGAAAGAATTTAGTCTGGAATAGCAAGTAGGCGAAAAAACACTGTTCCCGTGGGATTTTATCTGCGGGCGAAGCCGTGGGCGGAAACTAGGTATATCTATACTAATATTATAAAGCTGAAGAGTTTTTTGTTTGTTTGGTTGAACGCGCTAATCTCAGAAAGTACTGGTTCGATTTGGAAAAATCTTTTTTTGTTGAATAGTGCATTTATCCAGGAAGGCTATATAACATCACACTATGATCAATAGGAGCGGAGCAATAGTGAGATATGTTGCAAAATCGGAGAAAATATGCCATTTTACCACCCGGATGAAGTCACGGGCGACCCCTAGTAAATTAATATTCTGACTTTATTATGACCGCATGGTTGGTTCAGAGGTTTAAGGTGTCACCTCCCCACTAACACTACTCCGATAAGTTCGATTTTGCGTCCGTAAAAACCATGCTTATTTAATTATCAACGATACAGGGCTTAATAAAAAGACAACCATTTAAAAACATACAAAAAATATGTGTAGCATATTCGTTTGGAAACTTAACAGTAGGTATGCGAACAAAATTGCATGAAACCTCTCAAAAACAAATGAAATAAAAAATTAATAAAATCTTCTTTTAGACATTCCTAATCCTACTTCACTTGAATGCAGTAAGTACTGAAATATTGTAATATAGCTTAATTAGAAGATTCAATTTTGTTCAAGTCATTTAACTTGTTTCTACAAGTACACTCGAGGACAATAAATTTCGTATGTACAAAATGTCGTAAAAAAAACATGAAAGTATATTTTGTTTAACGACATCGTAGAAACAGAAATGTATTTAAGCTTTTAGAAAACCTTTTACTATGACGGGTCGAAATTCAGTACAGGTTTTGACTCGACGACAAATAGTACAAAGGATTTAGTTTTAATTTATTAAATTTATCCTAGGGCATTGTGGTAACGTTTCTTGTTAGTTCTTCTCAAAGATACCCTTGTCAGCAAACTAGCCTAGCTAGCTAGCTAACGAGGTAAATTAGTTAACATTATATTTTTAGATTTCTCGTATAAGTCATAACCGAAAACCTTCAAAACTCTTTATTGTTATTTTTTACCTATGTATTAATAAAATGAGAGGTACAGTATCTAACCAGCCAGCTGGGGAATGACAGCCACCTTACAGAAGACCACAGCCAAATAGCTACATAAACTCGTGTAGTTGTGTTTTAGTGCCAGGGTGGCGTTTGTAAAGAATGGTTTTCCTACCTCAGGGATACCCCATCACAAAGTAATATTTATTTAGCCGTTATCTCCTGTCACAAATCTAACTGGTAATAAATATATTATTATCGTCATATATATTATTCCTTAGATAGAGACATGTTATTGCTTTCGCAATAATATGATGTCTTAATAAGTAAGAGTGGCAACGTCACTCATAGGTGTCACTTTGACGTTTATAGTAAGAAGAAGAATAAAAACGCGACGTTGCCATTTATGATATTTCGTTTATATGTAACTGTAAGTACCTACTATTGATATGTGTTATTTTATTTTTTGAAAGGTAGATATAGCCTTCCCATCTTTTATAGTGGGTTCGGCCGCACTTTTTCAGAGCGTAAATTTTGGAGTCCAAACTCTAGGACCATGGGGTTCAAGGTTCAGTTACCAACTTGTATACAATCAGGTGTGTAAATTTGATCCTAGCTTTACCATCTTTCAATAGCGAAGAAAACATTTTGAGGAAACTCACATATAGAAGCAATGCTAAAAGATTATAATTTACTAGCCCGCGATGGATTTGCTGGTAGGATAGAAAATAGGGCTAGAAGGTTAACTTCTCAGCCTATTTTAAAAGCAGAAGAGTCCCGTGTCCAGTAGTGGGCTAATTATATTATTATATTGAGTTTATTATTTTAGAATCAGGGCCCTTCTTCTTCTTATCGTTTGGTTAGTGGCCAACCTGGTGACAGAGTTATTTAGATCACCCATATTTAGGCCTCTGTCGTGATCTAACGACTGATAACAGTAGGGACCGACTTTAAACGTGCCCTCCGAAGCACGGAGACGCTCAGATTGAATACCACTATGCGGTCACCCATCTATAAGGTTACCGCGCCCTTGGTACCAGCTGATCGTTTACCGAACAGCGAGTGCACCTAGCTATGATCGCCTCGTAATGACCTCTGTAATGACCATATCAGGGCCTTGATATGGTCATTACAGATTAATCTAGCCAAGGCAAGCTGCTGACTCCAGAATTGGATAGATGGTCCTTTAAATAATACCTATACCTCCTTGTGTGTAAAGTCATGTAAAATAAAAAGTTTGTATATTTACCAAATTTAGTACATTTCTGTGAAATTTACGAACCTCTTTTCCTTAGGTATAAAATATCAAAATGTCGATAGAAGATACAATATTTTCTAATCAAAATATAGTGCATTTCCCTAGACAGGGTTATTTTACATCTCATCGAGTAGAGGAGGTTCTAAACACGTTACGTACTTAGATATGTTTCATTGAATATGTATGAAGACATTTCAACGATGTGCATTTGCGAATTGGATGAAGAAATTCAATTATATTTACGATAGCTCTGGCTACAACTTATAAATATATATTTCTTTAAAAATACGTTATTTTAAAATTCAGTTTTGGAATACTGACCATTTTCAAAAGAAATATTTAATTATACATGTTTTGTGAGGATGGATTGATGTACGTATAGATGTTATTCTTTTACGTAAAGTCTACTGAACGGATCTGGATGAAATTTGGCATAGAGATAGATTATAATCTAAAATAGGGAATGGGCTTTTTATCGCGATAACCGACATCCACGCAGGCGGAGCCGCAGGCAACAGCTAGTCCATAATAAAATGTATTTTTAGTGTACATTATGGAGTTATCTATCTTACTTAGCTGGCCAACCTTTGAAAATAAAAGAACCTATCTGTATCTTTTACCGCTCTATGTTTCGTACATCCATTGTTTTATCTAAACAAAGTTGGAACTCTTAAAGTATGTTTTGCAGAGATTTTCATGAAAAATTCAAATATTAATTCGCGTACGCCAAAACTGGTGAAGTAAATTTATATTATGGTATACTTACAGCTGAGTTGTTTGCTTACGCGTCGTAGTGTGTGCGGGGTTTTACGTAAGATACGTGCTGGTGTACTCTGAGCCTAAATAACTTTGATGTATAGGGGATTATGTAGGCCTTTGTACACTAACATTGTAAAATATAGCAGATCTTTACGCCTTCACGTTTCTGCTCATAGCCAGGTGCACTCGCTGTTAAACGATAGCTGCGGGTTAAGTAACCAACGGTGCGGTAACCCTATAAATGGGTGATCGCATAGTGGTATTTTAATTAAGCGTCTCCGTGCTTCGAAGGGCACGTTAAAAGTCGGTCCCGACTGTTAACAGTCGTTAGATCACGACAGAGGCCTAAATATGGGCGATCTAAATAACTCTGTCACCAGGTTGGCCACTAACCAAACGATAAGAAGAAGAAAACTGCGAAGTATGGGGAGAGGTTGGAGAGAAATCCCTACACACTAGCAACACAGCTGACCTTGCGTAGTTACGAGTATGTTAAGCGGCTGAAAAGAAAGGACAATAAAAGAAAGAGTAAATGTCCTCACTGAAGGACACACTCGACTTAATAAATTCACTATACCATCTCATCTGCTAATGCAAATGTTTTAATATGGAGTGCCCTAGATGATAAAAGAAATACGGATTTTTAAAACAGCCTCCTTAGGCTTACAGCCGAAGACACAGGTACACGACGCATTCTCAATATATTCCTGTAATTCTATTACCGTCGAATTTGTGACCTTTTTATTCTCCGGGGAAATCTGGAGGGCAAACCTGTAGTAATCATTTGTATGACAAGGTTCTAGCCTATTCAGCCGCCATAGAAATGTTATTTTATGAGGATGACGTTTTTATTAGTCCCCCGGTCTCTTGGAGATGCTGTAAAGATTACAATTTGTGGTTGGATGTAGATTTTGGAGACAATTAGGGTAATACGGTTCGCTAGAAGATGGGGTATGAATTTTAAAGATTCATGAAAATAAAAGATGGCTGAATGAGGATTGTTGATGAAAAATTCACGGTAGTAGTTTAGATTTCCAACTTAATTAGAGAGAAAAGGCTGACGTTAGGCTGTTGAATTGTGAGCTTGACGCAGAAGACTGCTTAGGTGGTCCAGTGGCCGCAGTATGTGCCTGCTGTGCACGAGTTTGTGGGTTCGTTTCCCACACAGGACAAAACTTTGTATGATCCGCAAAGAGTTGTTCTGAGTCTGGGTGTAATTTGTGTCCGTTAATTCTTTGTTTGTAAAGTACCTCGCGACACATTTCTCTAGTGCGGAAGTTGTCTTTTTAAAGACGAAAAGAAAGACGCTTGATGCTTCGTGAGGAAGTTCTCGTCACTGCAGTCATAAATACTCATTGGCAGTTTGGTACGTTACTCAATATGGGTGGGTCTGGTTTTTAATATTAAATTATAAAAGCACAAGTATGTTCTTTATATTCAAAATAAAATTGACAATGAAAATGAATAAAACAAAACGAAGTTCATTTAATAATAATAGCAACCCATATCGCCTTAATTCACACACACTGGAATATGCGGGTTGGGTGAATCAGACAAGACAATTTACTATTTCATCTTGACGACACGGTTCGACTGTACATCTCGCCGCCACGTTGTTCATTCTGTCTCCATGACAACGACTGGAACTTGGAATAGCTTCGTTTTTTTTAATATTCGCCGGAAGCACATACCGAGAGTATGTGCTTCCAGCAAATATTTAAATTGTTTTTAATTGTTTGAAAGAAGAGCACGCCAACAATACTCACCAATTTGCAATTAGGTATTCTATATCACATATCTCATCTCCTAATCTAGGTCACAAGCATATTCTCATTAAACCCCCAGATAATTATGTAATGTAATTAACTTCAAAGTTTGCTATAACTAAGTTAGTCTAGTCTCCGCAAGCGGTAGTTATGGGTTGTTTTGATGAACCATTAAGTGTCAAGTTTCATCCCTTGTGAGGTTATGCAAACCTTCATTGTATAACCGATGTAGTTATTGAAGAAGGATAAACATTAAATTGCACCACCGAAAATATATTGTGTATTGCTGCGCTTTTTGGAATGAAATAGTTAATTTTAAACAACAGACAACAGAAAGGTCCTAGAGTGGCGACCACACACTGGAAGACGCAGCGTGGGCATGCCTCCAGGTGGACCAAGGACCTGGTGAAGGTCGCAGGCAACCGATGGACAAGGTCAGCTCAGGACCGAATGATGTGGAAAACCTTGGAGGAGGGCCAATGTGTGCTGGTCGTCTTATGGCTGAGATGGATGGATATAACTTTTAGGAGGCAAACAAGAATACTGGCTGGCTGACCTACGGCCGATAAACTCTTGTAAATACCTAGAGCATAATTACTTAGCGTGTTGTTAAAGATTTTAACACGGGTTTTGTAGCAAAGTATTAAAGTAAAGGAAAACGTATTTTTAAACTTATCCTCTAATGAGATGTGTCATTATTATCATATAAATTATTTTAATGTCAGTTATCTAAAAAGCTTCTTGACTAAAAAACCGAATACCTATTGTATACGACCCGCCGGCTGATTCTCTAAGAAACAGCAATCGCAAACTGACAGTTGTGATTGCTCGGTGACGGCACACACGATTGCTAAACGTCATAAAGGTTCGGTTTTTGCTCTTACGGAATATCGATTTTCAATCTGACAGCCACATTTTGCTCCGATTTTCAATCTGACAGCCAGATTTTGCTCCGTTTTTGCGGGCGCTCAGTTTTCGCTCTTACGGAATACCCCTACCGGTGATCGAATCCTAAGTCTTAGCAACATAGCCGTATACATTGCCGCATTAAGACAAGATAGATTTTGTGGAAAAAAAATACCAATTACACTATCAGTACTTCAACCATAAATCTGCAGTATCCGCATAATTCCTCTTGCAAATTCCAAGTATTACTCCAACTAATACAAACTATTCCAACGTTTCACGGGAAACAATAGATGTACTTAACTATTCATAGAATTCTTGGAAAACAGGATTTATTTACGTAATGAAAGTGTCCGTAAATTATAAATAGTCTTAAAATAAGACAAGAGTGTACAGTGGAAGTAAGCAGGTCCGATTGGAGCCTCCACCGCAATGAAATCCCCAGCTAAATAACTTCACATGGTGGTCTCAATACTATCTCGATCTTTGTCAAAATGTCTAATGTCAAGTATTGATGTATCTTCTAATATATAAAATTCTCGTGTCATAGTGTTCAACTTTGAACTCCTCCGAAACGGCTCGACCGATTTTCGTGAAATTTTGTATGCATATTGGGTAGGTCTGAGAATCGGACAACATTTATTTTTCATCCCCCTAAATGTTAAGGGTGGTCCACCCCTAATTTTTTTATTTTATTTTTTAGACAAAATTATTTGTTTTTATTTTCTTGTGATTCAACATAAAAAAAATACATACAACCCTTAATTTTCACCCCTCTACGATCAACCCCTATTTTTTAATAGCGATATTACTATTTTAGTAGCAAAACAACGTTTGCTGGGTCAGCAAGTAATATTATAAATTTCTTCCTCTGTTCTATTATGTGGTATTGCAAGCTGCAAATAGAAAATATTTCTTCTTTTTATAATATAGATTGTTCGAAACAAGTTTGAGTATCGGCCAAAACCTCAACCAACAAATCATAACAAAGAAAAACAATAACTTCAAAACTATTTCTATTGTGAACAGTTTAAAATCCCAATACACCAATTTGGCACAAAACAATACATTTTAACAAACATATAAATATAACAATTTTTGTACATAACAGCGACATTTTCAATCAACAGACTGGCAAAGAGCCACGGATTACTATGAAAACTATTAAAATAAATCCGATATTAACAAACTAACGTATTGGCGGACAAACCGACGAGCAAATCCTTTGTTAGTGCAATGATTTTACGTACTCACTAATGGATTTGGTCAATATTGAGTTCGGGAACGCTGAATAATGAAGTCGATATGGCAGCTAGTACCAGTAGTAGTATGGTAGATAGTTTTTTTTTTAAGATAACTTCCGCACTAGAGAACAAGCTCTGTGTCGCGGGGGACTTTACAAACATACAATTAACGGACACAACACCCAGACTCTGAACAGTATTTGAGGGTCACACAAAGATTTGTCCTGTGTGGGAATCGAACCCACAACCTCGTGCACAGCAGGCGTATACTGCGGCCACTGGACCACCAAGGCAATCAAAAATGTTTTTTTTAAATATTAATTTACAAAGTAGACAAGCATATACCTCCTTGTTTACTAGTCTGTTGGTCTAGTGGTTAGTGACTCTGTCTGCTGTAAGCCGGATCTCGTAGATTGGATTCTCACCCAGAAAAAAACCACTACTGCGTAGTACTGCATAGTGCCGCATATTTAGTAGTCCTAAAGTATTATTATACTAGGGCTCGCCCGCGTGGTAGTTTGGAATATTTTCCCCGACTATGCAACATATGTCACTACTGCTCCGCTCCTATTGATCATAGCGTGATTTTATATAGCCTATAGCCTTTCTGGATAAATGCACTATTTAACAAAAAAGAATTTCTCAAGCGTTCAACCAAATAAATAAACAAACAAACTCTTCAGCTATATAATATTAGTATAGAGTTCATTCTGCATCATACGTAATAGTTGACTTGAAGAAAATGCCTTGGGCGTTATGTTTATTTATTTATTTTATTTTATTAATAAAACTTCATGCACACATGTACATAGGCGGACTTAATGCCATAGGCATTCTCTACCAGTCAACCACGGTGATGCAGAGATAAACGAAGTAGGTGCAATAAGAAGTCACTTCAATATCTAATACAATACAATAGATATAATATATATTTAATTATAATTAGTATAATATATACAATAATAATAAATACATACATACATATAGGTAATCAACTTAACGAGATACTCGCGACAACTCATCTAAGAGAAGAGAACGAACCTTCATCTTAAAAGTAAATCGGCTTGTGGACATTCTGACCTCAAGGGGAAGCGCATTCCAAAGTTCGATAACCTGCACGACAAAAGAATAGTGGACAAAACCAGAAGTGTGGGAGGGAAAAACAAGCAAACGATTATTTGAGGATCGTAGAATTTTATCGTGAACGGAGCTTAAGTACTGGAAACAGGAAGTTAAATAGCTAGGAGAAGATAGAGAATTGAGAATTGAGAATAGAAAAAAGCGTAGTGAGAGCACGCAAGCTACGGCGTTGACGAACAGGTAACCATTTCAATTCTGAACGATAGATAGATACGTGGTCGTATTTACGAAGATTAAAAATGAATCGAATGCAGTTAATAAGAAGACGATCATATTTATTGAGTAGATCTGCATTCAGGTCATAATAGCACATGTCACCATAGTCGATTAACGGAAAGATTAAGGTCTGCACAAGCATTACTTTGGTCTTAGTAGGGAGTTATGTTCGCCATTTCTTATATATTTATCTTTTCCTCTACCACTCTGACGTTTGCTGGTAGAAAAATCATGTTATTTTCTTAGTATATTGTAATGTAAATTAAGAAGTATAGTTCAATTTTATAAAAGTTTATTAAGGACCTTAAACAAAAATAAAAATCAAACGATTTATAATTTTTATATACATAGATAAGTAAGGTTGTAAATGATGATTAAATAATCTAGTTAAGCATTAATTGTGTATTAAAGTGAGACATAATATGTTACATTCCAACATTAAATAAAAAAAATAACTTATGCTGTGCAAAAGCGCCATTTAAAAATATTGTGCTTCATGATCAACCTATTTTTGTTCTAAGCGATTGTTCTTCATTTTAAAAACAATTCTGAAACAAAAATAATAATATTAAATTGAAACATGTAAAAAGTATATTATAAAGACCGTCAATTTAAAGGTTGTGAACAACCGATGGCCCAGATCAGTTTCAGAACGATTTCTATGGAAATCCTCGGGGTATTTTGACTTAGATACTGGTATGAATACAACATTATATTATTACCAGTACATGAGATGCTACAAATATACAGAAGCTACAAGCTTATATTTGCATTGGGGATTCAGACAGGTCCAAATATTTAGGAGAGGTAGGGCACCATAACCTACTGGGTAAGGAACCTCCACCTTACAGAAGACCATAGCCAAATAATTACATACAGCAGTGTAGTTGTGTTACTGTGTGTAAACAGGTCATCAGAGCTCATTTTGGTATGCGTTTTAGAAGAAACGTTTTCCTATCCCAGAGTTACTTCTTAATCTGAGTGTAAAAAATGGGTTGGTAACACGCAAATGATACCTCTGGTATTGCTTACTGGGCATACATAAGTTGCGGTAACTGCTTAACATCAGGCGGGTCATATGTTTGCCACCCAAGTAGTATACAAAAACTAAAACTATACCTTTCTACCAACATGATTACAATTGCCAGCGTGTATCCTCCAACAAGAAGTATGAATGCTGGAGCAGCTCCACCTAACGCCAGTGCTCTTGGAGAACTGCCCTCGCACTTCACTTCAGGAGCGGCTGTCCGAGCTTGCATGCAGCTAATAAAACCACGTTCTAGAAGACGCATGAGGCTGTAGAAAAGACTACATTTTATGTTTTGGAGCGATGTATGACGTTGATTTGGTAAGAGATTTTCGATTTACATCGGTTTTCCCAAGAGAATTCATCATCCAAGAGACTAAAGCATGGGGTTCTTCAAGAAAGGAGTTATAAGGTTTTTAAAGGTTCGACAACGCGTGAGTGACACCCCTGGTGTTGCAAACGTCCATAGGCTACGGTAACTGCTTACCATCGGCCATCGTCAATTTGTCTCAATTCATTCTGTATTATTTATTTACAGTGCAACAATGTCGCATGGTGGCACGGTCGATGTCTTCCATACCACGAATGTTAAAGGATATGCTACTGGAGTCAAGTCTTGGACCTGATTTGTTTGCTGATACTTGGAAGATGATTTTGTCGAAACGCATGAGGTTTTGTGAGATGACAGAATAGAAGAATTATTGTTATTCAGTAAGTATTCAGTGTATTTGATGTTTTGTCGTTCTAATTCTAAATAAATAAAATAAAATGCTTAATATAAAATTAATTTTAATTACAAAATACAAAATGTCTAAGAAGCAATAATGAAATACAAAATTTGGCAGTCTATTGCTACGAACATTTTAGAAGCACATGAAATTTTAATGTTTGTTAGACTCCTTTTATATTCAATATCTTCAACAAAACCACACCCTAAACACCACAATTCACTCATATACTCGTTAAATTCTTTGAAGCGAAACATCGATCCATACCGCTGTAGGCAATCATTAATTTGAGGACACAAATACATGAGAAAGTTTTGCGAATATTGAACCTTTTTTCTTTTCTCTTTTCAACTATTACAAAATTATTTTCTATTTAAAGTGAGCTGTGTAGATTTTTTTAATAAAAGTTAAATATTAAAAAAAATAAACCGACTTCAAAAAGCGAAAAATAACTCAATAAAGATTGAAGTCGGTTTAATTTTTTTTAATTTTATTTTTTTATTGGTTATTGGTAGATATTTTGTATTGATTTTGTCAAAAAGCGCTTTATCAATTTCAATAAAATTTATATGGAATCACCCTTGAAGTATAACCTAAAAAACAAAAACGAATTTTCGAAATCAATTCATAATAAACTAGTGGAATGATCGTTTAACAAACATACACAAAAAACAGTCGAATTGAGAACCTCCTCCTTTATTTCCTTGTCCTGTAATTCTATTATTTTTTAATAACTAACGCCTATCGAAAAAAAATGCTTGTAATAAACCAATTTAAATAACGATGTAAACTTATTTGGCATGGGATGTCAAATCAAATTGAATTTATAAAACCATACCTCCAAGTGAGGAACTCCTTGTAAGGGCTGTTTTTTGGTACACAAGGATGTAACAGAGTTTTCTCCATGGACTGCAAAGATCCCAACTCGCACAATTCAGATTGATCGAAAGTCTTTGATATCAATTTATTTGCGCTGTTGACTTCTGTGTGGTAAGCATATCCTGTAAATATATTAGTTAATTAGTTTAAAGGCCTTGTAAACGATAAATTTGATTGCCTTAATTATTTCTTTCGCATTAAAAAAGATATGGTATACCATATTTTACCGTAATGATTTTAATGAAGCTTTAAATTCACAGATGACTTTAATTAATATATAGTATATAGTTTTTATAAACAAATGACCTTAATTATTTTTATAGTAACGAATTTGTATTTAATGCATGACGCTTCATTAAAACCCTTGCAGTAAAATGTATACCAGATCTTTTTCATTGCCATAAAATCATCAAGGCAATCAAATTTATCGTTTTTCAGGCCTAAGTTTTGTTAATCTAGTGATTTGGGTTTGAATCCCACACTGGATAAAAAAATGTGTTAATAAAATTTATATCCGAGTTTTGTTTTTAAAGTCACATGCGACAGAGGAGTTAGTTCGCTAATGCAGGAGTTGTCTTAAAAAACAAAAGAATCTGTGGTTGGCAGAAGCAAATGGAGGACCATTTTCTTTTTCCATCTTGCATCATTATCAGCCGTCATCTGGCTTTAAGCTAGTCTGCTATCTAGTTTTCATAAAAAGAACAGGCCTAAAAAATAACAATATAAGGCTTCCTTTCATTGTCACATTACACAATTCAAGCAAACGGCCTCAATAACGGGGACTTACATATCAAGTGCTTGAAAAATAAGGTAGATATTCTATTATAACTTTTATTGACGTCGAGCAACGCAATCGTATTAATGGAGAAAGGGAAATCTTGTTTGGAGGTAATCACGCATTCATTTATTGTGCTGTAGTTACCGCCGTTTCAGGCTTTGAGTGAAACGACCACATTTGCTGCCTCTGTGTTGTACAGTGCTATTAAATGTGTTAGATGTTCCGCTGAATAATTTTATTTAAAGTAGAATATTATTAAGTTGAAATTAAGTTTATTAATTCGGGTTACCGACACAATAACTTTACTAAGAGCAATGTCTCTCAACGTTAATCTCAACGGAGACTAAAGTAGACGTGCCCGGGGGATATTAAGTATAGTGCACAAGTATGTGCAAACACAACTACACTATTTCCTCACTCACATATTTAGATGGGACGGCAATTCGACAACTTTACGTACTTTCTGAGATACAAGGTGTAAATAATACCAATTTCTAAACTTCAAATGCATCAATTTAACTAAAATTCAAGTTTATTTTGGTTAGACCGAACCCTGGACCTCGTAATTAGCAGTCACACTCAACGTCCACTGGACTAACAATACAATATGAGTATTATAATTTATTTTTCAACATTTTCCTACGAAAAAAAATAGAAGTTGCGTAGAAAACAATATGATTAGGTATGCTGTGCACAGTTTTTTCTAAAGAATATAGCTGCTATAACAGTCTGTCGTGAGTAGAAAAAAGGCTAAAGCTTTTAGTCCGTTAATAAAATTACCTCCTTTCTGTACCATCCTGATTCCTTGAACCAAAGGCACCAATAATGGCGCATCCTTTTTTTTATTGAACACTTTCTTTCGTCGCAACTCGTCCTCAATCGGAGCATTTCTTTTATTATAATAGTACGTCGGAGTCTGAAATTTTATACATATATTTGAAGTTGCTGAAGTTATGTGGCATTTAAGGGAAATGTATGGATGTTAGAATGTCTGGAAGAAAGAATGAAGAACCATTTTCAGTTGTGTAGTAGATATGTTACGGTAAGAGTGAATAATTGAAGATTATTAATAATTATCTATTATTATTAATAATTACCGAAAATCGAGGTTAAACTGATAAATTAATCACATTTGTCGGTTATTATTAATAATTTGACCCCAGTAGTGATAAATGTAATAAGTGGCCAAGGATTGCGGGGCGGGGCGGTGTGTGCGTCGTGCGAGAGGCGCGGGGGGTTAGGTTAGGTTAGGTTAAATAAATAAAAACCTAACCTAACCTAATCTTACCTAGGTTAGGTTAGGTTAGGTTTTTATTTATTTTATAACTTTTACCAATATGTGTCGTGAATTATTAATAATTACACTTGACTACGGCTCACATAAGGTTAAAAACCTAACCTAACCTAACCTAGGTTAGGTTAGGTTAGGTTTTTATTTATTTTTTAACTTTTACCAATATGTGTCGTGAATTATTAATAATTACTACTAAAAGTAATAAATTTCCATCGATTATTCACATTTACCAAAACATGTGGTTATTATTAATAATTTTGTAAAAATATTAATAATTTTCAATTAATCAGATTTACCGTAACAGATATATCAAAGCTGCTTATTTTTGGTTATCGTCTGTTGAGAATGGAAACTATTTGGCATTATTTTGAATCAAACTCAGTAATCAATAGTTTTATAACAACAATTTGTGATATGGTGAGTTAGTTAAAAATAACAAATGAATAGATATAATACTTCAAGCTAAATAGTGGCAATAAATAAAAGTCCTTGAGACGCAGTGATCAATCTCATCGGAGATTCGCTGCGCAGGACAATTATGTTATGAACCAGATGGGTCACAGTCGGTTACAGTCGCCGATCTCAACGGAGCTTCGACTACTGCGCAGGATATATCCAAGGTTGCTGTTCACTCTCATAGTCTGATGGGACGGCAAACCGTCACGATCCGACAGAGATATGGCGTAGAACCAAGGACGTTACGTGCTTTAAAACACGGAGGGATCTCGCTGATTTTAGAATGAACATATATTGCAGAGATATCATTTAGTGTGGAAAGACCTCCAACAAGTCGGAATAACGACTCTGGATAAGGACAGCTTAGAACTGATGATGATGATGTTACACAAAGTTTATTATAAACAATCGATGGTAACTAAACTGATTTCCTCGGAAAAACAAATTGTTAATATATATTTCAATAGATAACTTCTGTGAGAAATACAAAGACGGTACCAATTTAGCCAATTACTATCAAAGGTAAAGTTTTCTGCACAATAAAATCACTGAGCACAAGAATAAATAAACTTTCACTCCATTTGTTTCACCTGGATGTAGATCAATAGACGAAAATAGGTACTTAGACTTGATTTATTTGATAAATTTTACTAGCACGTAATCCTAAGTTATAATATAAATCCTCGTTCCTACTATTATTATGGAGTAGCCACGTTTTGGCAAATTGTACCACCGACGACTTCAGAAAGGCAGTTAGCAGTAACGGGATGTTCAAGCGACCCAGTAGCGTTTCCCATGTAGCAGTAGACACATAAGAGTAAAAGGATCACATTGTGATAATAATAATCTTACCAATATTATAAACACGAAAATTTGTCAGGATGAATGAATTTTTGTTATTCCATTGTACACAAACTACTGGACGAATTTCGATAAAACTTTAAAATGTTATAGTAGTTTATGCATCAAAATAACACGTAGGTAAGCTATATTTTATTTAAAAAACACCACATTCTTGCACACGAGAGAAGCCGCGGGTAAAAGTTAAAATAAAATAAAATAAATTTAAATAAATTAAAGCGTATTTCTGTTTTAACGAAAACCAAAAAATAAAAACGTCATTATGATACCTCTTTAACAGACAAGATAAGTAATTAATTGCTAAAGGATATAGTAAAAAGGTGTCTGTAAATTACCTGCAACCAAGATCTTGTATAACCAATATCCTCAAATATCAGTTCCAGCGGACTGTCCAGGAGTTCTTCTAAGGAGTTGATCGAAGGCGGCGGTCCGTTTAGCAGCCAGCTTACTACAGAACTTGTGTAGTAATTGTATATAAGGACACAGGATAGACCGGTTACAAGTATGGTCACTTTTCGGGCTAACGTGTCACATGGAAAAAAAAGTAATTTTTAGCTTCAGATACAGATATGATGCCTTATAAATTGAAAAGTGTGAGTCATAGCCAGCACCTCATGCGCCATGCTACTCGTACCTAACAACGTGGCGCTACCTACCAAGCTACTAATCAGGTGAATTTGGTTCTATTTCTTAAGTCTTATTTAAAATTTTACTCAAACTTTATACTCGTAACTTCTGGCAAGTTATTTAAAATTATATACCAAATGAAGATAAATTGATTAATATTTTAAATAATGAAGATTATATGCAAGATATTTATTAAAAGACAATGACATAATTTATAGCGAGATGATAAAAATCTGAATATTTTAGGCCAGAATAAAGTCACAAGTACAAAGCATTACCAGACGCATTCACATGATCCTCCAACGTTACTTAAAATGAATGAATCTGTCAACCAAAAGACGTACACTGCTGGACATAGGCCTCTCTAAGGCTGCACAGCACTCGGTCCTTTTTTTGTAGAGGGGAAATGCTTTAGTTATGTCGGCCCTTCGGCCTAAAGATGTTGGCGGCCAGCATACCGACTAAAACCCCCCTGTACACCTACACCCGCCTACGCGGTTGGATCTCCGAAACCTGATATGACGTCAGTGGTACAGCACTCGGTCCTAAGCTGACCTTATATTATTATAAGCACCGGTTGCCAGTAACCTTTACTCGGTTATCGGTACACCTTGTTGGAGGACTGGCCATGCTACCTCTTCCATGAATGAAGTCAGAAATTACGTAAATCAGATACATTTACTCGTACATCTTCACACGCCAATCTTATTAAACGTCGATTAACATCGAATTGAACATATTCACAATAATCAATAGCAGTCATGTAGCATCCATTTTGGACGTGAAGTTTCCTACTGAAACTGCGTCAATTGTTAATGTAATTGGTTTGTACGTAACCACCTTTAATTCCCCAATGTGGCAGTCTGAAAGCTAATTTGCTTAGAATTTTGGTACTGTCAAAGTTCGTAATTTTATTCTCATAACACTTTGCTGGTGAAAATTTAATTTTTAGTTGCTTTTTGTTGTTTGCTTTTTGGTATTAAAATGTACGGCTGTGTCAAACATTATATTTATCTTTACAACTTTTGGTGGGTGGAAATCATCATAAAAATTAACTTGTGAATCTACCTAGGCGAGAACAAACATTATTTAGAGAAGGATGTATAGTGGTGATTGTCAAAGAAAAATGTAGATACAACAAAGTTTAAACGTATCTTTGAAATATAATTGAACTGTTACAAATTGATTCTCTCCCCCCGGACACCGTGGAGTACGGTCGTGTTAACACAATACCGCTATATAGTTATTTTTAAATTTAATTTAACATAAATAGTGCCGCATAACGAGTGTTGAGTAATAAGTTAATAAATGTAAACAATACCTGCAGAAACTCTCTTAGCTCCACCGTCACCATTGTCATCATAAACTAAAAACAAAAACGTAAAATGACTTTAAATTGATAAACATAACATAAATAATAACACCTATTTTTAGAATAGCAGTAAATAATAGTGTCAAATCTGCTTCCATGCTGAAATGTTCAGTCCATTGATTAGACAGTAATATACATTTTTTAAATTGTAATACAAGTGTAAACCAATGGACGCTTGTGATTAGCATAATTTACGAGTAGATATATTGCGTTTTGTCAGTCGAAAAATGCTCAATATTCAGAGCTCTTTTCCTATAATATCTCCGATAAATTATTTGAGAACAAAGATGTGATTGTTATTCTAACATAATAATATTCACTTACATTGCTGGCAAATTAAAGCTATTACGGAGAAAACAGCATACTGGGCCGACGATGATCTTTGCTCTAAGCAACCACTCAGTAGCAACAAGAAGGCACATAGTACTGACACTCCAATAACGCCCCACCATGCCACAGGACTTAAAGGCATCAAGAATTGGTTCTCGAACTTTCCAGGGCCTTTAGTTGGTATACGATAGTAGTACCTGGTTCTGGAAAGTAATTGTCAAATATAAAAGAGATAGGTCACATAAGACAGCAAGACCGACTGGGGACAGAACTTCACGATACATAAAACTACAGGCAAGATGACAATGACCAGTCAGCTCATTCTTTAACACTTTGAAGGACAGTGAATGCCTATAGACGTCATGACAATAAAACATCTATTGCGTCTACGTTACTGTCCGTCAAAGTGTTAAATAGAGTTATTCATCAACTCAATAAACTCGCCCGATCGGGAGAGACAGCACATTTTTGAATTTACCTATTATTAAATTCGTCAACTCGCACGCCGGTGTAAAGTACAGTTAAATAAAATATATATTTCACACAAAATAGTTGCAGTGCAAAATGGTTGACTGTACCAAATCAGCAATGATTTTAAGTGTCGTGCGAGTTGATGACAAGAAAAATAAATTAAATTATTTTGTGCCATCTCCCCCGATCGGGCGAGATTTGGTCGGGTGAGAGGACGAATAATTCGTTAAATAAACGTTTTCCTATCGCAAGAATGATCACATCCTGATATTAATAACATGAACATTTTGCCCCGGGTATTGCAACTGACCTTAAACTACAGTAACACCTTACCATCAAGTTTTCTGTTTTCTAAGTAGTATAATAAAAGTCAAAGAAGATTCTTCATTTAGAGTTTCAAATATTTTGTGTTTCAATGGTAACAAAAGGGTTACAATCAATCGTTTACTTACTCAATAGATGTCAAAGGAGGCATCAAAATGTCGATTTTAGCGTAAATGCTGGCCAGAAACCGGATTGCAGGTGAAATATCCTGTTCTCTAAAATAAATACTGTTTGCCACCACCTACATAATAAAGACCATTAAAACTTTAGACCTAGTTTTCTTCACCACATCACTCAAAGATGTTTTATTTCATCACTCTAAGGCACTTTTAAATTGTAGATTCTGAATTGAAATTCGAGGTATTACGAAAAGTAATTACTAAATTAAAAGTGAAGAGAACACTCTAAAAATTACTGAAATCGACGTTTTTTGTATTAGAGACAAATTTAACTTTTTATACGCAGCAAATTTTGAATAAGACTTCGGAGCGTACAAAGAGAACTTTGTTGGTTATGTTAATTGCCATCTATGATGTGAATTATTGAAAGGTCTTTAGTATTTCAAATATCAAAAATAGGGTTAAGAGAGGTAGGGCACCATACTAGCGAGCAAGCCCGAATGGGGAAGGACCTCCACCTTACAGAAGACCACAGCCGAATAACTACACACAGTGGTGTATTTGTGTTCTCTGTGTGTGAGTACAGGTCTCCAGCGCTCATTTAGGGATGCGTTTTGAAAGAAACGTATTCCTATCCCAGGGATACTTCCATCATAAAGCCCTGGTGTAAAAAAATGGGTTGGCAACACGCTAGTGATACTTCTAGTATTGCAAGCGTCCATAGGCTACGGTAACTGCATGCTTAATATTAGGCGGGCCGTATGTTTGTTTGCTACCTAAGTAATATAAAAAAAACATTATATCAATATGACAGTATTGAATCTAAGAACTTGCAGCAATTCCAACCTTGATACATAATACTAGAACATTATTTAAAAAAAATGTTACCTTTGTACTGTTTCTTTCAAATGTACCAATCCATCTATCAGTAAAAGTGTGAATAAACCTGAAACAATACGTCATTAAAAAATAAAACTCACAATAAATTAACAGGAATTTACAACATGTAAGGTATACATTAGATATGGAACACGCAGTCCACTGTACTGCGTACAGTACGTCAGAAGATTATCCAAGACATAAATAAAGAAACTCACAAAGTTTAGCCTATCTAAATATTATAGATAGAAACAAAACCTAGTTAGATAGTATTATAATTTTCTTTTCGTTTCGTCGAAAAATACACCAAGTTATAAATATTTTATAACCTAAGTCGTTATTGTTCATACTCGCCATCACAAAGAGCAAAGCGTTTAAAAATTTACTAACTATTCTCCAAGTTTCTCTACCCGTTCATTTGCAATAGTCACGGCACCTTTGTCTGGGTGCAACAAAGGTTTTAAGTGGTCTTTATCATCTTCTTCGCTCATAGTAAGATAGCAGTTTTCAACCCTCGCAGCTTTGTCTAAGTGAAAGTGTTATAAGTTTTTATCCTTTATATCTCCATCTGCAGCGCCGAACTTTAACGCGGATAAAAATTCATTGGGAGTTTTCGTTCCAAGTGCTAGTTTAATTTAAAGTTACGTTTGATTACTTAATATTATAAATCCTAAAGCAAGTCTAAAAACTTTAAACCTCATCTGTAATTGGTGTACAATAAAGAGTTTTCTATCTATCTATTTATCAATATAACTGACCGTGGTTTCACTAATTCCTGATCAATGAATCAGCGCTGCAGCATAGAATGCCGCAGCATAGAGCTAAGATTAGAACTCTTTCTGACATCGCACAGGATAATATTTGTGATTTTATTGTGTCTATTTTTTGTCATCTCTTGCCCTGTGTATGTTAGAATAAATGCTTTTCATTCTTTCAACCTGTTGGGATTTTATAATTAAATGAATAGGTATTCATTTAGGTATTTACCTGAAATTATGCAGTTCAGAAACAAGATAAAGTATAGAGCCAGCTGTGTGAGTTATCATCGCAAACCCTGCGATAGGCTTTGGATCAAATAGTTGTTTGACATTGAAATTTTTAGGAGCCGGTGATACCTGAAACATGTAGGTAACTTTAGCTTATGATTCTTGAAATTTGCTTGATGTTTGCATATTTACTTGGAGAATGCAAGTGTATTGCAATGCAAGTATATTGGTAATGTATACTCTGAAAAGATGGCTAAATACTACACATAGTTTATCACAGCATTTTGTTTAATATAGATCTGTGTTCATTTTTCTGTTTATTAAACAAATAGATACACTAATTATTATACTTGATTTTTGTTGGGTCTGCTTCCAACACCTTTTTTTGTTAGGCCTGCTTCCAACAGCTTACGATCAAGCGGGCCGTATGCTTCTTAATAATCTTAATGGTATAAACCTATACTTAGCAGTACTCACAACTAATATCATTCTCATAGTCCAATTCTGAAAATCCCATCGTCGGTAGTATTTGTATCCATTCAAATCCATATCGACATTGAAGCCATTTTTAACGTCCCACGATCCGATTTGATTGACAATCAAATTGCCTCCTTGAGTCGAACCAAAGTTAAATACGTCAAATAGTGTAAAGTATCCGTTTCCATCTGAAAAGAAAGAGTTAGGTGGCTCATTTTGTAAATTTTTACTATCAATATAGGTTATGAATAGTGTATGTTGGATGCACATACTTAATATATGGTTTAAGTAATCACTAGCCATTTGCCAGATTGTGGCGTGGCACAAATTAATGATTGTGCCGAGTCAGTGTGTATTTCGTGTCCGTGATTTAAATAAATACAATAGCTCCTATAATAAAGGTATTATTAACTAATGAGAAAGTTAAGCCGTGAATTAGGAGCCGTACTGCATTGTGTCCAGCAATCGACTGAAACAGGCTAATTGTTTGATTGATTGATGGAGTTATTGAAAATAAAACATACTGTACACGGTCAGAGTTGAACTTCGATAGAAAGATCTTTCTATCGAAGTTCAACTCTGACACTCTCAGTTTTATTCGATCGAATAAAACTCATGTTTTAATCGATTCTCGAATCGGTTACCTTGACATTACGCACCAATTTAGATTTGATAATACATTGACCACTTCTACCGATAAAATCTTAAGTGCCATTTTCACACATTAGCTCCCAAGTTAGTTAACGCTTTGCGAGTTATAAATGATCCTTTTCTAATTCCCTTTACGGCATTGCCGTTGACAATTTTTCTTGAGTCTATCTTTATATGTTCGTGACATTTGTAAGATTTCATGCATATCACGTCTTTCAAATAATCGTAAGGAATACTAAAAGTAAGCTGTAATTTTTTCACATTTTCATTTCTATTTTTAAAATGTTGTTTTAGACGGGCAGAATAAAAAATGTTTTAAATTACCTTTCTAACTTGGATGCTTACAGATTTATGTATACTAGTATAAAGATTATTGAAAGGATATGCCCAATAGATGATGAAATACAGAAGGTAGCCCGACATATTAACATAAACATTATGTATAAATAACACAAACCCAATAAAGAGCAGGGGAAACACAAGTCAACTTTGACGTTGTCATAAGAAAATAAATGAGGATCGCAAGTGGCGTAAGCAAAGTCAAACAAACGACAACGTCAAACTTTTACATTATACACAGAAAGTATTGAAGGCACTTACCTCGCGACCCTACCGTGATGTCGGCGTCTACACTAATATTTAACTTCTCGAGTCTCCCTATCAAAGTACCGTGCACCTCATATATCATATTGATTTCAGAGTTGTTATAATATCCAGAAATAGCATCGTCATTCTCTATAATAAGCCATTTGTGTTGAGCTGAGTAGGATAGAATTTCTGATGCCTGCAAATAATGAGGTCGTTAGAATCAGGTTTAAAGTTTTCATCGAATATTATTAATAAGTTAGGTTTATTTTTGAATTTAATTTATTTATCAGTATTTTGACGACGAGTAAACGTTGCATCTATTTATTTATTTATTTATATTAAGAAACTCGACAGCTTGTTTTTATTACACATTGATCAAAGTGTAGGTGCTACCAACAATAATAAATCAGGGCTTATTTATTAAAGGCGAATAAATAGTTCTTGCTGGTAATACCTATTCCAAAAAGTTCTTAAGCCAATTACTGAGCTTCCTGACATGCGAATAACATAGAAGTGTAGGTCAAATACAATTGAGAATCAAAAATAATACAGTATATAAGTAAATACGGAAACAATATTTGTTTAGTTGATGTCTGCAGCACGGATATAAACTGATAGTCAACAGTTAACAAGTGTTAACAAGTGTGTGTACAATTTGCTTACGCTAAATCTACTAAATACTTGGGTCTTTTTACCCTGAACAAGAAGACATCAGGCGTATCCCAATCAGATTTGGTTTTCACACAAGAGTTAGGTACTAAGAAATCTAGATAAAGGTTGAGCAAAGAAAATCACAAAAGGTTCTAAAGGAGTAAAGCCCTCTGGACACCAGAAGACAGCCCCAACTGTGCATTTATTTATTTATTTAAGGAAACTCTACAGCTTTTAAAAAAAAATACATGCATGACAAGATAATTGCCAGATTTAAAATATACTCACAAAAAACATAACATCTTCAGTCTCCTCACAATTTCCATCAAGAAGAACTCCTATAGAATGTAATTTATACTCCAAACATCTTTGAACTGAACTCAAATCAGTTCGAGTGCGATCTAACATTATTTCTGATACCGCGATTAAGTTGTTTGATGCTGATTTTGAAAATTGAAGTGCCCCTGCAAATCAGTGATAATTATTAGACAGTAATAAAGAATATTGGAATGTTTACGGATACTGTCTGGTTATGTACATGGCATAATTTTTGATTGGCCGCAAACATAATGAGATTTTTTTACTCAACAAACACGTAATACTTTTCTCAGCCTGGGAATTTTAGAATTGCCAGTTAAAGCGTGTGATGTGGTTAATGAGTAGAAGAATCTACGTCCGTGGTCCACTTAACTACTAATTGTTTTTCACAATATTTCTGGCCTTATAATGAATTTGGTCGACTGTGATTTTAACATAACATTAAAGGAAACAACTCGTCAATGAGCAAGATTATAAGAGAGCAACATATATTTATATCCAAAACCCGTTTTATAAAATTTTCACTAACACAGCACTGAGTCAGGAAGTTGGCAGTGGCAGTTCATCTTCGTGCATCGGAGCGCCTTTAACCCGCCAGTTCTACGTCTGATCTTTTGCGAGTCAAGTTTAGAGAGTACAGAAAGAAGAAAACACATTATACTCACAAAAATCATCTTTGCGACAAGTCAATAAACAAATGAATTGGACTTTTCTATATTTAAAGTAATCAATACTAAAATTTACGCCATCTCTGTCCAGTCCCAAAATGGCGTACGGAAATATGGATGTCAATAGAATTGGGTACCACATTTTCATAGCAGTTACCATAACTTTACATGATCGTTTGGGGCAATTCCATGAGTATTTTGCGGTTTTATATTTCTGTATTGAAAATAGATACGGTCAGTAAAAAAAAATGATGATATTATTTTATTTAAGTTTGAAAGTTCGGTTTATTGAATCGCTTAACAGCATCAGGCAACTTAGTAATATTAAAATTGCCATATTTTACATTAATTTGATTCGAAAAACATTCAAATCCATAAGTGAATATAACAGATGAACCCCTAATATATGACAAAATTCTGAAAGAATGTAATTATCTGTCATCTTTTGAATAATTTTAGGTTATACTGTCTTATCATCATCATCGTTCCAACTAAAAGCTATCTTCTAGACATAGGTTTCTGTTTCTATAGCATTCAGACTTGAGTTACTCTTTATTAGATCATCGTTTTGCTCACGATGCGTCTTCCGATCATAAAATGAATGAAAATAAAATATTGCTCCAATTGCTTCAAAACATTTTAAATTTCTAATTTGTTTTTACACTTCACGTTTTGAAGTATCATTATTATTATCTCGAAGGAATGACTAGCCTTTCATAATGTTACCCCATCTGTTTACAATGAACCTACCACTTTTCATAGAAAGCGAGAGTTGTTTGTTTAAAGTATACAATCTTGGGCGGGTTGTATACTGTCTTATTCTTTCTTTTTGTATCAAGAATATCCTGCAATATTTTTTTTCTTTTTATTACTAGTGTAGAAAACATAACAAAGATTGTCACAGCCATGCAGTTGAAGCAAATATTTACCATGCTATGATCTATGCGAACCATCTATGGTTCGATCCTTAGGTCGGATTCAGTTTTTGTTTTTTGTTGAGGAATGCTTAGTATCAGCTGAATGTTTAAAATTATGACTGGAACATTAAGCTTAATTTCGTTGGGAAAACGTGGGTGTGATATACTTACTTACCTACCCTATGTAAGAAATGGCGAAATGCACTGTATTAGTTCAATAATTAACGTTATTAAATTGCAAAATCGAAACATAAATCTGTACAAAAATTGTGTCGTAAATTTACCGACTCCCGATTCATGTTTCAAACCATGAGGTTTGAAACTATATACTGGAAAGAATGATCTTTCCAGTATTATCTAACTTAGGAAATATATTTTTAAAAAGACAGAAATATCATAAAGCTTATCTGCAAAACTTTTCTGCGGACGGTAGTAATTTAATATAATATCTTGACATGAAAATGGTCGATTCCAATTGAATTGTCACATGTAATATCCCTGTCTCTTTGAAATCGAAACTAATAGTATCAATTGATGCAATTGTAGCTTCATAATATATTCTTTAGAAAATATTTTGTCATTTTTCCTTGTTTTATATTTCATAGTAATTACTTTAATAGTCAATCAGAATACGAAATGACTTTTTCAATATTGAATACTTTGTTCTAATTTTTTTTATACTATTTTGGTAAACAAGCATACGGCCCGCCTGATGGTAGTAAGTTACCGTAGCCTATGGATGCTTGAAATATTAGAGGTATCAGATGGGTTTTGCCGACCCAAAAACATTAAGACTGGAAGAAAAAAAAAATCTGGGATGGGATAAAGTTTCGTTAAAAACGCATCCTTTCCATTTTGATAGCCATCATCCACCATTCTTCTCTTTGTTATCGTTAAATATTAGTTTGAGTCCCTTGCGACCTCAATACCTACCTAAATATAACTATTATAAGGCTGACTTTATTTTAATCAATAAAGATATTGAAAACATTGACTGGCATAATATATTACAAAATACGCCAGTTCAAAGTTCGGTAGACACATTTTACAATCACATATATTGCATAATTAAAACACAAGTACCTATGTGTAAAATCAAATATTATCATTTCCCTGTATGGTTTTCTACTTCATTAATACACATATTTAAGAACAAAAAGAAAGCGTGGACTAAATGGAAGAAGTACGGTAATATATCAGATTATGAAATGTTTTCTATATATCGGGCTCGATTTTCGGAAGAATGCAAGAAGTGCTATCGGAAATATATGGAAAACGTTGAGGACAGCATCCCTAAAAATGTTAAATACTTTTGGGCATATTTAACGAATCGACAAGGAAAACCAGGCGTCCCCTCTCGCATGTGCTATAAAGATAATGTATCTAGTAACCCCTTAGCAATATGTAACATGTTTTCGTCTTTCTTTCAATCAGTCTTCGAGCCTTCCACACTTACACCCAGCTGGACCCCGAAACCTGACCAATGCGATACTAATGACACCTCTCTACATACCGTATACTTCTGCCTCTCTTCTGTTCGTACTCACTTAAAATCGTTAGATGTAACCAAAGGACCCGGACCAGACGCCATACCTCCTTACTTTCTAAAGTTTACGGCTGAAACTATATGCTATCCGATACAAATTTTGTTTAATAAATGCTTAGATGAGGGCACCTTCCCGGAAGTTTGGAAAAAGGCAAACGTTATACCAATATATAAGAATGGCTCTCGACAAAATGTAGAAAATTATCGACCTATATCTCTACTGTGTGCGATCGCTAAACTATTTGAGAAGCTTGTGCATCAAAAAGTTTATCCCTATGTTCGGCAAAATATAATACCAGAACAGCATGGCTTTGTCAAAAACAAATCTACCGTAACGAATTTAACTATTTTCACTACCACCTTGTTTGACAATATGGATAACCGAACCCAAACAGATGCAGTTTACACAGACTTCAAAAAAGCGTTCGATCGTGTCGACCACGAAATCTTGTTAAATAAAATAGCGTTCAATGGCATAAGAGGTAACTTACCCCGCTGGTTCTGGTCCTATATTACTAACCGTAATCAAGTAGTGTTGATCAATGGGTACCAATCTGACGCATTTCTTGCTACCTCTGGCGTCCCGCAGGGATCTATAATCGGGCCTTTATTGTTCGTCCTTTACATAAACGACATCAATAGCTGTTTTAAAAATAGCAAATTTTTAATGTATGCTGATGACCTTAAAGTCTTTAAAAGCATTAGATCCCATACAGACTGTATTCTCCTTCAAGAGGACCTTAATAGATTATCTATCTATTGTGATAAAAATAAACTTGCCTCAAGCATACCAAAATGTAAACATATTAGCTTCACCAAAAATAAAAACATAGTGCAGTTTAATTATACGCTATGCAATCAAAAAATAACAAATGATACGCAAATCTCCGATCTAGGAATCATATTAGACTGCAAGCTACATCTAAACTTACACATACAAAAAATAACAAGTAAAGCATTTCAAATGTACAATCTGGTGATGAGAACTACCTGCGATTTTAAGCACCCCAAAACATTTTTATATCTTTTTAATTCTGTAGTTTGGCCACAGGTGGAATATGCGTGTATGATATGGGAACCATACTACAATAAATACAATGATGAGATTGAGAAGGTACAACGCAAATACTTAAGAGCCCTACAATATCGTTGTAAAACAGGACACTTAAGCTATAGGAAGTCGTTAACAAAATTTAATTTACTAACCCTGCAGTCAAGACGTCTCTTATTCCATGCCATGATGCTTCATGGTTTATTACACAATAGCTTCGATTGCCTTGAACTCATCAATAGCTTACTTTATGCAGTGCCTAGAACCGTAACTCAAAGAGAGGCGCGCGCTCGCCTGCTGTTTGCTTCGACAACATGTCGTACAAACGTCGCGCGCCGGTGAGAGGGCGCCTTTACGTAGACTGGTCAAAATATATAATGATAATTTTTGTAAAGTGGATATATTTGCCTTAACAAAACATAAATTTAAAAAAGAAATTACCAAAAAATTGTCATGTTCACATTTTAATCCTAATTTAGTTTAGTTTTAGTTTTATAAGTATTATTGTAGCACATCATCACTGTATCTTTAATTTTAGTAATCTGTGGAAACGTCGTGGATTGTACATTAAAACATTCATTTAGTAATTAAGACATTTATACATACTGTACAATTGTTTGTTTTCCCAATAAAGAAAATAAATAAATAAATCCTTAAATGAACTCTATTCTGACCATTTGTTTGAGCATCATACATGTGTGTTTTAAATAATATTAAAATTAAATTAACTTTTGTTTGCGGCGACGTTCAGTTTTAATTGAAATTCCGCTCATGTCTGCATATATTACAGAGTTTTGTTGAAAATATGCTTTACATTCTTCTGGAATGGCAATGTAAAATACTGTATCCATCCTTTTTTGGAAAATACATGTTAAATGAAGTAGTCTATAGTATAGTGTCCATATAATGATGGTATTTACTATCAGGTGGGTATGCTTGCCACCTAAGTAGTAAATTGAATCAAATCACTATTCTTCTTAGCGTGTCGAAGGCAATCTAAATTGTGTCAGCCCAGAACCTAGCTACGAGTTTTGCATTTTCAGTAGCGTCCATAAACTCCTCTAAGGTGCAGGTGTCAGGGCATGCGGGACATGATATCAAGTGATGATGATGATCGCTATTGAAATCACATCTTAAGGCGGATATCAACATCACGAGGCTGCGTCGTGAGGAATGCCGTACGAGGTATGATGTGGTGATGCGTTTTCCTCGCGAGGCAATTTTTTATTAAAAAGATATGACTGCCTTGGTCGTCCAGTGGCTGCAGTATGCGCCTGCTGTGCACGAGGTTGTGGGTTCGATTCCCACACAGGACAAAACTTAGTGTGACCCACAAAGAGTTGTTCTGAGTCTAAGTGTAATTTGTGTCCGTTAATTGTATGTTTGTAAAGTCCCCCGCGACACAGAGCTTGTTCTCTAGTCCGGGAGTTGTTTTAAAAAAAAAACCTGCTAAGTTTGGTAGCTATCGGTCAATTTTATTCATCAAAAAATTTTGTAAATCTTTTCCAGAAACCGGGACAGGTCGCAAGTTCACCAAACTATGATGAAGCTTCCACCCGCGGCTTCGTCCGCGCGTACATTCCCTCCGAAACCGAGAGAGGGAACCGAGTTTTTTCCGGGATAAAAAGTAGCCTATGTGTTATTCCAGACTATAATCTATCTCTATGCCAAATTTAATCCAGATCCGTTTAGTAGTTTTTGCGTGAAAGAATAACAAACATCTATACATCCATATATTCTTACACACTTTCGCGTTTATAATATTAGTATAGATATATTATACATTTTACACGACTTCGTCCGCGTGATAATTTGTAATATTTTTCCCGATTTTGCAACATATCTCACTACTGCTCCGCTCCTATTGATCATAGCGTGATATTATATAGCCTATAGCCTTCCTGGATAAATGCACTATTCAACAAAAAAAGTTTTTTTTTAACCGAACCAGTACTTTCTGTGATTAGCGCGTTCAACCAAACAAACAAACAAACTCTTCAGCTTTATAACATTAGTATAGATTGCTAGTGGCAGTCACTTGTCTTTTTACATTTACGCCATTACTTTTACTCTAGAAACCTACGTCACAATGATTGACGGGTGTTTGATCCAGGAGCCGATACCTGCTTCTTCAGTACCTTACTCAGCTCTTGACGCAGCTGTCAAAAGTGAGGCTCATCTGTCTGATTGACTCTCTTAGGTATCATACATGATAATGTATTAATTTCTAATATCTTTCAGGTGGTAAACAAAGTGAATGTTCTGCCAATAGCATGGGGTTCTACAAGAAAAGGTTTTTAACAAAGATTGTTTCAAGAGAAACTTTTTTCTTTCTTTCTTTTTAAAAGATAACTCCCGCACTAGAGAACAAGCTCTCACACAAAGTTTTGTCCTGTGTGGAAATCGAACCCACAACCCCGTGCACAGCAGGTGCATATTGTGGCCACTGGATAACTTGGAAGGAGAGTGAGGTAAAATGGGGTATTTTATTATTAGTACAAAACTGTTGTCCTTTATATTAAAATAGCGGCACGTCCTGGCTTGGCACGGGTTGACATTTGTAAAGATTTTGTAGGGATCTCGTATTTAAAAACAATAAATTATGGCCTATGTTACCCGCTGATAATGTAGCTTTCTAAAGATGAAATATTTTTTTAAATCGGTCGACTAGTTTTTGAGTTGAATTGTAAAAAAACAAAAAAATAATCTTTCCTCTATCTACACTAATGATTTTCAGTTATTTTTAGGTTTTTAAAGTCGGTTTTTGTTTTTTTTTCAAATTTTTATTTTTCTTTTTTTAGTGATAAAATAAAAGTTAAAAATGTACGAAAAACATTGATTTCCCTGGGATTCCATCATCGGATCCTGACTTGGTGTCAATGGGACCACCTCTAGAGTATACTCTCTCAAATAAAAAAAAGAAGTTTGAGAATCGGTTCATAAACAACGAAGTTAACCGCGAACAAACATAAAAAAGCATATATACGGTCGAATTGAGAAACCTCCTTTTTTTTGAAGTCGGTTAAACAAGGAAAGATTTCAAACTGGACCGAGTTCAAAAATTCTAAATTCATCATTAGAAAGCTATATTATCAGCAAGTAACATAGGACAATACAACAGCATATAACTGCCTCCGTGGCTCAGTGGTCGATCTGTCAGACTGCTGATCACGAGGTCCCGGGTTCGATTCCTGGGTCGGGCCAAAAATCGATATTGGGTTTTTCTATTAAGAAATTCACAATAGATGCCCGGAGTTTGGAAATCGGCGGTGTTTACACCCCCGTGCCTCGGAAAGCACGTAAAGCCGTTGGTCCTACGCCTGATCTCTCTCCGGTCGTGTCGGATTTGCCGTCCCAATGGACTATGAGAGTGAGGGAATAAAGAGTGCGCTTGTGTTTGCGCACACACTTGAGCACTATAATATCTCCCGCGCAGATGGCAAGTCTCCGTTGAGATTAGCCGCCGTGACCGAAATTCGGTTAGGAGGACATTATTTTATTGAAAAAAATTGGGATCCCTACGAATGGGGAGAAGTCAGGACGTGCCGCTAGTATAATATAAGTTAAAAAAAAACTTGTTGTAAGAGTAATATTAAAAAACTATTTTTCTAAATCTCTTTAACACAAAAATACCTCCAAAATAAAAAAAAGGAATCTTTACAAACCTTCGTCTAATATGTTAACCTTTTTCAACCAAAGTCTTGAGGTGATTAAATTACGTGGCATTTTAGCCTTTGAGCGAAATATTGAGATTGTAATAAGGCTGCTACGGAGGCTAAAGGATGGAAATAAAACGTGAGCCCGCATACAAGGCTTTCTTTATTAAACGCCAGTGGTCTATGCCCCGGTGTTTCTTGACAGCGTGATATGAGTACTGAATTTTCAAATTTTTTCTTCAAAAAGGTATGTGTTGTAAAGGAGTTTTTTTTTTTATACTACTTGGGTGGCAAACAAACATTCGGCCCGCCTGATGTTAAGTAGTTACCGTAAGCTTATGGACGGCCACAATACCCGACCACCGGAAACTGATATGACTTCAGCGGTCCACCTAGCGGCTGCCCGCTTTACGCAGGCTCCATCCGCAGTGACAGCGTCCGGGCGCAAAGGAGACGCTGTCCCTCCGTGGAAGGGTGCAGGTGAGCGACCGCCGTCCACTCCCTGTCGCTTCTTCTTCTTCTTATCGATTGGTTAGTGGCCAACCTGGTGACAGAGTTATTGAGATCGCCCATATTTAGGCCTCTGTCGTGATCTAATGACTGATAACAGTCGGGACCGACTTTTAACGTGCCCTCCGAAGCACGGAGACGCTCAGATAAAATACCACTATGCGGTCACCCATCTATAGGGTTACCGCTCCCTTGGTAGCTTAACCCGCTGATCGTTTACCGAACAGCGAGTGCACCTAACTATGAGCGCCCCTGTCGCTGGTGACCATGGACCGCGCCACGGCCGGCAGCGACAGGTCTACTCCAATGACTGTGACGAGGTCCCGACGCTGCACCGCCCAAACTGGACCCGACTCGAGCGAAATATAGATAACCCTCATTCAACGTCAAAGCATTACTCATATTGTTTGGAAATATTTGCTGCTGCATTTTTGCTTTTGCAAAATGTACCTTTCGCAATGTTCAGAGCCGACGGAGCGTGGAATGTCGAAGTTGTATACAAACGCAGATAGATTCGAATCGACCGTGAATAGTTTACAAAGTACCAATTCATTGGCGAATGCATTGTTATGCTTGTACAGTAGGGTAACCATGGCATTATCATCATATTTGATTTACTGAACAGAAATATTTTTACATGGTTTTATGTAGAACTTGCTTTTTCCCGCGGAAAAAGTCTGTTTACGCAACTAAGTTATGAGCTAAGAAGAAAAAAGTCTTCTATCGCAACTCGTTGCGAATCACAGTTGCGATCGATTGCGTTCGTAGGGAAAAAAATAAAGCTAAATAAACATTGTAAAGTTTTATCAAAATTCGTTAAGTTGTTCTTGCGTGAAGGAGTAACAAACACCTATCCTCACAAACTTTTGCTTTTGAGCGTACTTTTTGGCTGGTTCTCTAGTGGGGAATTGTCTTTAAAAACCAAAACCAAAAAAGCATTTACTATATTAGTTGTCGCCCAGTGGTCGAAATTCGACCATCATTGGGGTACAAGGTTTTTCCTTCACGTATTAGTATTAGTATATAGATTATGTATAAGTAAATGTTTAATATATAACTCTCCCTAAACGTAAATATATTGCAAAAGCAATAAACAACCCTTTGTTACACCGCAACAAGAAAATTACCTTTGCGTTTGGCGTTTATAACTTAATAAAAATATCCTAAAAACAAAGATGGCTACCGTACAAAACACGGCCGTAGCTCGCTGAAAACATTCCCTCGGTAATTGGATGAGTTTAGCAGATTCCAGCCCGCGCGCTGGATGCCAAACGTCATTACACTATTTCTTTTAACAAACTTTTGTGGAGGGGAAAGTTATGGACACAAATAGTAGACAAATAGTTTATTGAAATAGATAGGTTTAAATAAGATATATTTATAATAATTTATATTTATAATGACTAATAATATTATTTAAAACGGAAAAAACCGAACAAGCCTGACTAGGAAATAACTTTTTTTATACTACTTGGGTGGCAAACCAGCATACCCGGCTAATGGTAAGCAAATACCGTAGCCTATGGACGCTTGCAATACTAAAAGTATCACTTGCAATCCATTTTTTTACACCAGCGTTTTAAGATCAAATATCCCTGGGATTGAAATGTGTCTCTTTCAAAATGCATCCCTAAATAAGCGCTGGAGACCTGTACGCACACACAAGAACACAACTACACCGCTGTGTGTAATTATTTGCCTGTGGTCTTCTGTAAGGTGGAGGTCCTTCCCCAGCCAGGCTTACTCGTAAGTACGGTGCTCTACTTCTCTTAAACCTATACCTTATAGAAGGCCCCTAACTAATTAACTGAACTAAGTAGTGTAGTATTGTTGGTTTCTTGTGTGTGAGAAGGTTCCAGAATTAATTAAAGGTGTCCGATTGCTAAAATTACGTTTTCTTTATCGCTGGGTTATCCAAAGCACAAAGCTCTGGTATTACAGGACTTAACAGAAGTAGATAGTACAGTAGGTGGCCTTGCTAATAGCGATGTCATTCAATTTAGTTTTCATTACGAGAACAATGTAACTATGCGACGCTTATGGTCACCTATATATTATATTATATGTAATTGGTGACGAATGAAAGAAACAGAAGGTTTATTATGGCTGGCCTGTTGGTCTAGTGGTTAGTGACTCTGACTGCTACGCCGGAGGTCGTGGGTTCGATTCCCACCCAGGACAAATCTTTGTGTGATGAGCATGAATGTTTGTTCTGTGTCTGGGTGTAATTTATCTATAATATGTATGTATTTAGAAATATATAAGTATGTTTATCAGTTGTCTGGTTACCATAGTACAGGCTCTGCCTAGTTTGGGATCAGATAGCGATGTGTGAGTTGTCCCGAAAATATTATTATTATTTGGAAACATTAAGAGAGGTAGAGCACTATACTAGAGAGCAAGCCCAACTGGTGAAGGACCTCCTTCACACCTTTCATTAGTCCACAGCCCAATAACTACACGCAGCAGTGTTCTTGTGTGTGAGTACAGCACATAAGTGCTGGAGACCTGTACCTGTACCTGTTGGGGATGCATTTTGAAAGAAAAGTTTTTCTAGCCCAGGGATACTCTATCTTAAAGCACTGGTGTAAATAATGGGTCGGCAACATGCAAATTATACCTCCGGTATTAAAAGCGTCCATAGGCTACGGTAACTGCTTACAATCAAGCGGGCCGTATGCTTGTTTGCCACCCAAGTAGTATAAAAAACTAGTTTCGGTAGAAGGATAATTATTCTTTGTTCGAAACTAATTTCGAAACTCTGCTTACTTTTCTCGTGGTATTCCTCTTTCGGCACCAATTTTTTTACCAATAGGTATATGAGCTTGGTACTGAATCCAAGCCCATATACCTATTGGTGCTGTAAGTGGAATAGCTTAGGTGCCGAAACCATTGGTGCTCAAAAAATTGGTGCCGAAAGAGGAATACTTCCTTTTTTCGCTCACCTGATTTTGTCTGTTTTGGCTGATAGATAATAATTCTTAAAATATCCTTAAACTTTTCAATTATAATATCGTCAAGCTGAATGAGTATTCTCAAAGCCCTGACTGTGTACAAAACGAAAGAAGTACTTCTTAACAAGTAGCAAAATGATAGGTATTAAGCAATAATTATGGTGAACATTTTCGGCAATTATTTGGAACATGACTTTTCAAAATGGCCGGCAACACAGACACTGTTTTTTGTAACTGTAGTAGGTAATGTAGTGAAAAAATAACGAGTGAAACAAAAAGTTAATTTGTTCTTGAAACAATTCTCGTAGAGAACATTAACTGGCTGTTTTACTTTCGCTGAATAATTGTTTGTAAGAAAGGTAATTTTTACGTTGTACGTTTCTTATTGTATGGCTATTGTTAACGTTTACTACACTAGATAATGTCGTCCTAAATGGATTTTGATCTCAGTCTGTAACCCAGAGAACTGAATCTGGAAGACCGGCCTGTTGGTCTAGTGGGTTCGGATACTCACACGCGACAAAACTTTATGTGACTCATAAATGTTTTGCGAATCTAGGCGTAATTTGTATGTCCGTGAAATTGTATGTTTCTATTGTAATATTAGTAGTGTTCGGGTGATCGAAATTAAACATGACTTACTCTTGTTGAGTCATTTATTGGAATGCCTTCAAACTTATTACTAAAAATAACAAAGGAAATTACAACATAATGCTTATATTTAGAGTTTCGCAATATCAAGGGAATATTGCAAGTAATGCAATATTCTGCACATCTATGAATTAAACATATTGCTCAACTAAATACTTACATACTATCATATTACATTACACTATGTCTCCACGATACAGATCATAGATTTTTTTTATAGAACCTCGATGTACGAAAGATTTCACAGTGGTTAAGTAATTTTATGATATAAACAATTACATAAGATACGAGTAATTATCGCTTTACATTTGTGCTTTCGCTCACAAGCGTGTCACAGCAATCACGGCAATCCGCTCCGATCGTAGAGAGATAAGGCGTAGGACCAACGGCTTAACGTGCTTCTGCTTTAAGTGCTGGAGACCTGTACCTGTACCTGTTGGGGATGCATTTTGAAAGAAAAGTTTTTCTAGCCCAGGGATACTCTATCTTAAAGCACTGGTGTAAATAATGGGTCGGCAACATGCAAATTATACCTCCGGTATTAAAAGCGTCCATAGGCTACGGTAACTGCTTACAATCAAGCGGGCCGTATGCTTGTTTGCCACCCAAGTAGTATAAAAAACTAGTTTCGGTAGAAGGATAATTATTCTTTGTTCGAAACTAATTTCGAAACTCTGCTTACTTTTCTCGTGGTATTCCTCTTTCGGCACCAATTTTTTTACCAATAGGTATATGAGCTTGGTACTGAATCCAAGCCCATATACCTATTGGTGCTGTAAGTGGAATAGCTTAGGTGCCGAAACCATTGGTGCTCAAAAAATTGGTGCCGAAAGAGGAATACTTCCTTTTTTCGCTCACCTGATTTTGTCTGTTTTGTCTGATAGATAATAATTCTTAAAATATCCTTAAACTTTTCAATTATAATATCGTCAAGCTGAATGAGTATTCTCAAAGCCCTGACTGTGTACAAAACGAAAGAAGTACTTCTTAACAAGTAGCAAAATGATAGGTATTAAGCAATAATTATGGTGAACATTTTCGGCAATTATTTGGAACATGACTTTTCAAAATGGCCGGCAACACAGACACTGTTTTTTGTAACTGTAGTAGGTAATGTAGTGAAAAAATAACGAGTGAAACAAAAAGTTAATTTGTTCTTGAAACAATTCTCGTAGAGAACATTAACTGGCTGTTTTACTTTCGCTGAATAATTGTTTGTAAGAAAGGTAATTTTTACGTTGTACGTTTCTTATTGTATGGCTATTGTTAACGTTTACTACACTAGATAATGTCGTCCTAAATGGATTTTGATCTCAGTCTGTAACCCAGAGAACTGAATCTGGAAGACCGGCCTGTTGGTCTAGTGGGTTCGGATACTCACACGCGACAAAACTTTATGTGACTCATAAATGTTTTGCGAATCTAGGCGTAATTTGTATGTCCGTGAAATTGTATGTTTCTATTGTAATATTAGTAGTGTTTGGGTGATCGAAATTAAACATGACTTACTCTTGTTGAGTCATTTATTGGAATGCCTTCAAACTTATTACTAAAAATAACAAAGGAAATTACAACATAATGCTTATATTTAGAGTTTCGCAATAACAAGGGAATATTGCAAGTAATGCAATATTCTGCACATCTATGAATTAAACATATTGCTCAACTAAATACTTACATACTATCATATTACATTACACTATATCTCCACGATACAGATCATAGATTTTTTTTATAGAACCTCGATGTACGAAAGATTTCACAGTGGTTAAGTAATTTTATGATATAAACAATTACATAAGATACGAGTAATTATCGCTTTACATTTGTGCTTTCGCTCACAAGCGTGTCACAGCAATCACGGCAATCCGCTCCGATCGTAGAGAGATAAGGCGTAGGACCAACGGCTTAACGTGCTTTCTGTGGCACGGGGTGTATACATCACAAATTTCCAAACTCCGGGCCTCTACTGTGAATTAATTGACAGAAAAATCCAATATCAATCTTTCGCCCGAGCTGAAATCGAAACCCGGGACCTCATGATCAGCAGTCACACACATCGACCACTGAGCCACCGAGACAGTTAGTACAAGGCCAACTTATACCATGGAACCAAAATGGTGGTATTTTTTTATCGTAGTCATCATCATCATCTCAACCCATAAACGTCCTACTGCTGGACACAGGTCTCCTCCTAATTTGGAGGGATATTAGCCTACTATACCACGCTGGCCAGACGGGTTGGGTTCTGTTTCGAGTTTTCCCTCTCTTGCGGTGGATATTGTCTGCCGGACTTACTCCCTTAGTCGACTCTTACGACACCCACGGGATGGAATGTGGTGGTGACATTTGTATTCTTAATTCGTCACCACACGGGCCGTATTTTTTTATTGTATTACGCAAAACAAAATTCTTACTCTATTCCTTTCGTATCAGGTAACGTCCGAGGTTTAGAGTGCCGTCAGCTATTTCATGACATTTTCCCTCTTCTGAGTTATTGCGGTGTCATAATTTTAATGGCCCCAAACTTCCCTCTTAGCTTTGAGTGTCACGTACCTTTATGGAGAGCGAGGGAGGGGGTGGAGGAGGGAACATTTGAATGTTTTCGTGAAAATCTTTATTTAAACAACATGTTAATTACGTAAAAACGTTTTAGTTCTTGTTTTTGTGTTTTATCTTAATACTAGCTGTTGCCCACGGCTCACGTGGATGTCGGTTATCGCTGTAAAAAGTGTGTGCCTATGTGTTATTCCAGACCATAATCTATCTCTGTGCCAAATTTCATCCAGATCCGTTTAGTAGTTTTTACGTGAAAGAGTAACAAACATCCATCCATCCATCCATCCATACTCACAAACTTTCGCGTTTACAGTATAAGTAGGAAGTAGGATTAAAAATCTGGAGACATTGTGTTTATTATCGAACTCCTTTCAAAAAGGCTTGACTGAATTTTATAAAACTTTTGTGTATATTTAGTAGGTCTGAGAATAGTTTGTAGGCTATTTATATGCCTCTAGGTCCCCTTATGTCCATAGGAGCGGACTACCGGTTTTATTTTTTTTTGGTCATATTTTTATGATTTGGTATTAAAAATACTTATAACCCTAAATTTTCACCCTTCTACCATCAACCCCTATCTTTGATAATAGCGATATTACTATTTTTATATTTATGATACAGATATTATTTCACACAGTTACGTACAATATTATATGGCCAAAAAAGTTTGTCTACAAATTAGATGCCCGTTCTTCTTTTTAAAGCAAGTCTACCAAAAACATTAAATCCTTTGCTCAGCAGATTTCAGATTAGTACGTTCGTAATGGAATAATTTAAAGAGTTCCTACACCTGCCTCCACAAGGTGTAATCATACTTCTGAGTCATTAACTATGGTATGTGATAAATTTTTCGCTTTTACATGTGAAACTTACTTCAAGTTATTTTATGAAGCTTAGTAAGCAGTCCCTCCCTTTTTTTGAATATATTCCTTTTTTTTCCTTTGAAGTATTTTTCTTTTTACGTGAAAATAATATTGTAAATATAGTTTTATTGTTTAGTTTACCTTACTTTAACACGTTCCGGGACATCCCGTCGACAGCCGTAATTTTAAGTTAGTTTTTTTTTTTTAAATAAAAAAGACAACATTCAATTAACGGACACAAATTACACCCAGACTCAGAACAACTTTTTGTGGGTCACACAAAGTTTTGTCCAGTGTGGGAATCGAAACCACAACCTCGTGCACAGCAGGCGCATACCGCGGCCACTGGACCACCAAAGCCACAGGCGGGCATCTTGTACTTGACGAATCTTGCAGCCCGTCTACAGCCAACATAATTTCATCTCCTTGTTATTGTCCCGGAACGTGTTAATCTTCAAGTAATTATTGTTAGCTATTTACTGTACCTTTAGGTAATTTTATAGACCTATACTATTCTTAAAAGCAATGTTATTGTATTCACTTATCAAAATAATAGTTTCTCAACTGATTCGTTTGACATGCTTAAATGCTCCTGCCTAATAATAAAATGGTAACTGACTATTTCCTATAATAGGAGGGAATTGATAACTTAGAGGCAGCAGTCATTTTGGCATGTCTTATATTCATTCATTTATGCTAACTATTTACTTATACCTCTAGGTAATTTTATAGACCTATACTATTCTTAAAAGCAATGTTATTGTATTCACTTATCAAAATAATAGATTCTTAACTGATTTGTTTCACATGCTAAAATGTTGCTGCCTAATAAAAAAATGTTAATTGACTATTTCCTATAATAGGAAGGAATTGTAACTTAGAGGCAGCAGTCATTTTAGCAAGTCTTCAATTTATTCATTTATAAACCTTTAGGTAATTCTGGAGACTTTCTTTAATTTCTTAAGAAACATGTTATTAAATTTACTAAATAAAATAATAGTTTTTCTATTGACTTATTTGATATGCTAAAATGGCGCTGTCTTATAATAAAATGTTAACTGGCTATCCTATGGAGGGGATTTAAAACCGAAGAGGCAGCAGCCATTTTAGCATGGTCAGTCGGTTTTGAAGAAATGAAGAGTTGAACTGTACGGAGAATACCTTGTAAGTACTGTTAATTTTAATATTATAATTAAAAATGTACTAAAGAATGTTATATTGTTGTGTATAATTATAACGAAGTGTAGTGTAGTGTAATAAATTGTATTAAATTATACTGAGTTTAAAACAGATTAACGCTTTTATTATCCATCCACTCTGGCTATTCCTACATTATATAATATATTATATTTGTTTTTATGAGGATGTCTGTTAATTATGGAAACCATCTATTTTTTTATAAAGAAGAAAGATATGATATTTGTTTTTTTGTTGCGATTCAATTCAAAAACTACTCGATCGATTTTATAATTCTTTCCCCATTAGACAGCTACATTATCAGCGGGTTACATAGGCTATATACACTTAAGTACTAAAATAAATGCACGACGATGATTCCGGAGCTAAAGTGTTTCATCATCATCATCATCATTTCAGCCAAAAGACGTCCACTGCTGGACATCGGCGTGTTGTGGGTTCAAATTACACAAATTGTTGTCTCTAGTCTGGGTGTGCTTAGTCATCATCTCAGCCCGATAATGTCCACTGCTGAACATAGGCCTCCCTCATATGACTCCACAATGGCCGATCTTTAGCTGCCTGCATCCAGTGCTTTCCTGCAGCTCTGATGATGTCGTCTGTCCACCTAGTGGGAGGTCGTCCCACGCTGCTGTGTGCTTAGTGTGTGACTGAAATTCGGTTAAGAAGACATTAGACAAGTGTGGCTTAAGGCATTTTTAATTGAGGTATGGCACCATACTATCGAGCACGCCTGACTGGGGAAGGACTTTCACCTTACAGAAGACCGCACCCAGACAGTGTAAAAAAACTTTAATATTAAATTATTGATCCAAAAGGTAGTGTTCAATTGATATTACCTAATTGAAATCCCAACTATAATAGTATTAATTTACTAATCTATCCTTACATATGTCGTCATTCCTTTTCATTAGTTTCCATATACATATATCTTCTCTTAATAGCTTGCTGTTGCGTCAGATTCTATCGGCTCGTAAATTTGTACTGGCTCTTATTGCCTTTTGGTAACCGTTACATGACAGAGTAAAACTAAACTGCCCCATCAAGTCAGATTGGATTGGTTAAATGGTTTCAACAATTGAAATACGGCATCTATAATCTATAAATTCAGACAAGAAGAGATTTGCAATAATTAATTTGATTACATACAATCATATAATTACGCCCGTCTCCAACTGGGGTAGGCACTATGGTACGCCACTAGCTTCGATCCCAACCATTTTTTTTTTCATCAAGCTCTTCATGAATGAACGTCGATTTTGGATTTAATTTGGCCTTTTTTTTAACAAATCCCCTACTTGGTCGCTGTATGTTCTCTATTTATTTAATTATCCTTACTATGTAGTATGGATGGATGGATGGATGTTTGTTACTCTTTCACGTAAAAATTACTGAACGGATCTGGATGAAATTTGGCACTGAGATAGATTATGGTCTAGAATAATACATAGGCTACTTTTTACAGCGATAACCTACATCTACACGGGCGGAGCCGCGGGCAACAGCTAATACAATATAATAAAAGAGGTAAGGCACCATACAAGTGAGAAAGCCTTATTAGAGAAGGTCCGCCACTTGACAGAAGGCCACAGCCAAATGACGTCACACAGCGGTATAGTTGTATTCAGGTTTCTTGTGCTTATTCTATCCCAGAGATATTTATTAAACCCTGGTATTTGGTCCCATTTTTCTGTCGGTAATACACTATAAAATAAAACGTTTAATATTATTGAATATTTTTAGCATGTTTGCTATGCAATCAGCTCAAATATACATACTTAAATATTAAAGCAATGTGGGAAAAGTCGAGCCCGGAGCAGGAACCTGCGCCGCTCGGGTTCCGGCCCAGCTCACTACCAACTGTGCCATCCGAGCTCCTACTCCGGAGGTGGAATTTGTTCGTCTTCTTCCACATTGCTTTAATATTTAAGTTTACTATTGATTGATTGCTACTTACAATTCAATGGACTAACTATATTCACAACTATTCTATTCTATGAACAGAATAATTATACCACGCTCTATCGACGACGTAATTTCTCTCCAGCGTGTTTCCAGGATTAATTTGGTACATTCATACGGCACTAAATTATTAAAGCACTGCACGGGCGAGAGACAAGAGAATATCGCCACAATGGGAATATGTGACGAACACTTGAATAGCTAGCTAGGACTACGCTTTTGAGGACGTTGTTAAATTTTGAGGGTGAATGAAATGGTAGAATGAGAGGTAATAGAAAGCATACTGGATAAGGTATATCAAGTTTTAAGCTAGATTTGATGTGCACTCAACTTATTATTCTAGGTGTAATGTAGTTACTTGTACCAAAGCTGCCTTGGTGGTCCAGTGGTCGCAGTATGCACCTGCTGTGCACGAGGTTGTGGGTTCGATTCCCACACAGAACAAAACTTTGTGTAACCCACAAAGAGTTGTTCTGAGTCTGGGTGTAATTTGTGTCCGTTAATTGTATGTTTGTAAAGTCCCCCGCGATACAGAGCTTGTTCTCTAGGGCGGGAGTTGTATTTTTTTAAAGAAAAAAAAAAAGCATTTATGCTGCCAATGTCGAACACATGACGACAATTCAAAAAAAAATAATGCAATTTATAAAGAGGCATACTCTTTGACAAAAGAACATCAGCAACATTCAAACTTAAAAATAAAAAATAAATTTGAATTTCGACGACCGTGTATCTGATCATAAATTAGGCAATTAGGTCGGATACGACTATAAATAATTGACTGAACGTGTACCAGTACCTTATGACACAGCGTTGGGTTAGATTTAAAGGTATTAAGGTAAGGTAAAGCTTGCAAAGTACTAGTGTAAAGAGGTTTAGACCTCTTTATACTTGTACTTCGCAAGTTTTACTTAACTCTAACACCCGAGAGCTTAGGCTCTGGGGTGTCAAAACAAGTCCGTGCTTTTAATGTTTGGTTTACCTTCCGCGATACATAGATAAGTCCCTAGTGCGAGAGTTGTTTTGTTGTTTGTTGATTTTTAAAACGAAACAGATGTGTTGTTTGTTCATTGAAATTGTACATGTTTCTTTAGGCGGGTTGAGCACATTTTGGGTGAACAAAAATCATGGAACTCGCGTTATCGTCATAGAACACTTTCCATATTCAAACTTTTTGTGTGAATAAAAATCATGGAACTCGCGTCATCATCACCGAAAGCTTTCCATATTCGGAAATTATAATCTATGTAATAGCTCGACGATACAATTCACAAATTACTTATTTTTCACTTCTATCGGCAGGCTCCAAAGACTGCCCCGCATGTTGTTTTTCATTCTATAATTTTTGTTGTTGTAAACGAACGAAATAACTAATGAATTAAGTTTATTTTGCATTACAAACGACCAGAAAAATATATTTTTTTAATTTGTTCAAGCAAAAAAAGGTAGAGTTGTTTGGAATATATCTATATTCTTATAAAAACATATTTCTAATAATAAAGTTACCGTAATAGGATAAAAAATAACAAAATCTTGAACGAGAAAAATAGTAATTTTCTCTGTCACTCATATATTCTAATTTCACAACGCTTCATCACAAATTCTCTCCAACAAGATCTAATAAGGTAAAGTCAGTCGAGCTTTCAGGAGGTAAACTTGTAGTCCGGTTTAAAATTGCATGAGTTATTCCAAGTTGTGCGGAGTCAAGGCGCGAGTACAACTAGCTTCATCTCAGCAAGTTGGGCAAACTTACAGACACCCTTCACGAACTAAGATTGGATCGAGAACATTTTATATAAGAAACACACTTTATTGTGTTTCATAAACTCACCTTTCATTTTAGATTTAAAAACTATGTATAATACTTGCTCTTGCCCGCGACTCCGCCCGCGTTGATAAAACTGTTGCGATAAAAACAACCCTATGTTCTTCCCCAGGATACCAACTATCTCCTTGACAAAGAAAATTTTAAAATCTGTTGAATCGTTTAGTCGTAAAAAGGTTTATACCTTTTTGCGACTGAACAGAGTTATTTCGCATTTCTATTTTTTTTTCTTTTTTTAATAAGTGTAAATATATTATGTATACCTATTGTATATAAATATGTATAAATAATGATAAAAAATGTCACTTACTCCACAATTAAACCGATTATATTTTATCAATAAAGTTAGTATCGTGTTTGACTGCATCAGCTTGCATGCTATCATACTTGTACTTTACAAAAGATTGTAACTATCTGGCGATTAAAAAGAGGGGCCTGAGTTTCTTGCTAGTTCTTCTCAAGGCTCCACGTCAGCGAACTAGCCGAAGGAAAATTTAGCTGACATCATCTTTCTGGTTTATTCATAATTTATGACCTTCATAAGTGTTACTTTGTAACCTAAATGAATAAACGAATTTGAGTTTGACCGATCTCAGTATGGATTAATATTAAGAAAAAAATATCACAAATTCTTCAAAGAAATCAAGCTTAAAAACCTATAATTTGGTAGAATGTAGCTAGTAGAAAAAAAATAACTAAGTCATCGATGCAAAGTATTTATAACCAATACTGTACTAAAAGATTCAATTTTTTGTTCAACATTTATATTATTCACTGCGTCGACTCATTTAACATTTTTCAATCTTATTCCAAATTCTTTTCAAAGCTATCGATGAAATATACTGTAAACATTGGAGGTAAGGCCCCAGCGTGCTGCCCACAAGAATACCAATAGCCTTTCAGTTGCAGATCAGTGGCTGGCTGGCGGCCAAAGTCTGATGCGAAATTACCAGATTCGTGCCCTTTGGGCCAAATAAATATTTGTTATTGCTCTTAGAAAAATGTGTGTATATCTAACTTATGTTTTTGTTTTTATGCTTGTTTGGTAAGTAGAATGCATGGTATTATCTTTTTCGTGAGTAATATTGTTTGATTTGGCAACATTTGCGAGAAATTCATCTATTTCTGGTAAGATACTTCGGATATTAGTTGATTCTGTTCGGTTTGTATTACTTACTTATAATATAGCGATGGATCAAATACTTACTTAATCATTCATTAATTTCATGGTCATTTTTAACCGACTTCAAAAAGAGGAGGTCGTCAATTAGTGTGTGTTTTTAAGTTTGTTTTAAGAGAGGTAGGGCTCCATACTGGTAAGCAAGCCTGACTGGGGAATGACCTCCACCTTAGAGAAGGAAGATCACAGCTAAATAACTACACACAGCAGTTTAGTTGTATTCCTGTGTGTGAGCACAGATCTCCAACACTCCTTTAGGTATGCATTTTGAAAGAAACGTTTGCCTATCCCAGGGATACTCCATCTTAAATGGTGTAAAATAAAAATGGGTCGGCAACACGCATGTGGATACTTTTGGCATTGCAAGCGTCTACAGGCTACGGTAACTGCTTAACATCAGGCAGGCCGAATGCTTGTTTGTCACCCAAGAGATATAAAATTACTGAAATATAAAAATCCTTATACCTACATCTTCACGATTTATTTTTTGTTTAGATAAAATAACAGATCCTTCACTAAGTAGATACTACTTCACTGTAGATATGGTGTAATATTCGACATGAAATATGCAACCAACTAATTATACATTTGAACAGAAATTCGGAATAGTTTAAAACAACTGTTACGTTTCTCACTAAGCTAGCTGAATAACCGTAATTCGAAGCACCACCTCTCTCCATACTTCGCAAACTTTATTCAAATATGCAGGACTGAGTTAGTACCTGTTCGCTAGTCAAACATGTTCCTACTGATCTATACTAATATATAATTTAATATACTATTTAAGAGAGGTAGGGCACCATACTAGCGAGCAAGCCCGACTGGGGAAGGACCTCCACCTTACAGAAGACCACAGCCAAATGACTACACACAGCGGTGTAGTTGTGTTCCTGTGTGTGAGTACAGGTCTCCAGCGCTCATTTAGGAATGCGTTTTGAAACAAACGTATTCCTATCCCAGGGTTACTTCCATCTTAAAGCCCTGGTGTAAAAAAATGGGTTGGCAACACGCAAGTGATACCTTTGGTAATGCAAGCGTCTATAGGCTACGGATACTGCTTAACATCAGGCGGGCCGTATGCTTGTTTGCCACTCAAGTAGTATAAAAAAAATAAAAAAATACTAATATTATAAAGCTGAAGAGTTTGTTTGTTTGGTTGAACGCGCTAATTTCAGAAAGTACTGGCACGATTAGGAAAAAATATATTTTAGTTAAATAGTGCATGTATCCAGGAAGGCTATAGGCTATATAACGTCACGCTATGATCAATAAGAGCGGAGCAGTAGTGGGATATGTTGCAAAATCGGGGAAATGTACGTTCTTAATTACCACGCGGACGAAGTCGCGGGCGACCTCTAATTACATATAAAGCTACTCTAATAGCACTCGTTAGTTTACCAAAGTGAACGTCTCTTTGGTAACTTAGCTACAAGATTTCTTTAAATGATTTATTATTTGTTGAATTCAAAGGTAGTGTAGTAAGATAGACTTTAAAAGTCTTTAAAATCTCTTTTTTTATACTACCAAGGAGGCAAATAAGTATACGGTCCGCCTGATGGTAAGCAGTTACCGTAGGCTATGAAGAGTCAAAATACCAGAGGTATTATTTGCGAACACCTGCGTTTTATGATGGAGTATCCATGGGATAGCAAAACATTTCGTTGACAAGTCATCCCTAAATGAGCTCTGGAGGCCTGTATGTACTCACACACAGATAATCACAACTACATCATTTGTTGTTATTTGGCTGTGGTCTTCTGTAAGGTGGAGGTCCTTCCCCAGTCGGGTTTGCTCGCTTGTATTAGTTTTAAAAAAAAGACAACTCCCGCACTAGAGAATAAGCTCTGTGGCGCGGGGGACTTTACAAACGTCAAGGGTACAGCTGAAAATCAGCGCTGCAATATAATTATTGCAGCATATGCTGAGCTGTAGCCTGTTAGTCACACAAAACTGCGCCATGTCTAACTAGATTGAAATAATGATTTATATATGTATACATATATAGGTATTTATATTTGTTTTTTGTTTTATTTGCTATGTTGTGTTCTCACTGGTAATTTTAGTTTCTTGTTTTGTTCTTTTTTTTATACTCCATATACTTTTGTACCTATGTATATTATTTTCTAATCTATCCTAACTGTTAACTTGTTTTGTGTGTGCTAATAAACGCTTATTCTATTCTATTCTATTCTATTCAAACATACAATTAACGGACACAAATTACACCCAGACTCAGAACAATTCTTTGTGGGTCACACAAAGTTTTATCCTGTATGGGAATCGAACCCATAACCTCGTGCACAGCAGGCACATACTGCGGCCACTGGACCACCGAAGCAGTTGTATCTCTCTTAATTTCCTTTAGTCCCGCCAAAGATTAAAAAATAACCAGTCCGTAACCTCCAACATTTGCTTACTTAATCCCTATAACCATAATATCCAATTTTCCCGTTAATTATGTACCTACAAGAAATTAATTCCGTTCAGTTTTTCCCTCAGTAAAACAATTTAACGGTAATGTTAAGAGATTCGCGGGAGTCCCAAAATCCCCGGGGATTTAGCTTGAATAATGTCCAGGTCTTAGTTTGGGACAGGGGCATCCATTTTATTTATGCACCTCATCGGTTACGAATGTGGATTCTAATGTTCTTACATATATAGTATGTAGTGTAAAGCTTCCAGGTTTTACTGTGTTTTAGTGTATTTGTATTATTTTATTTTATTTAAAAGAGGACACTATACTATCGAGTAAGCCCGACTGGGAAGGACCTCACAAAAGACCACAGCCAAATAAGTACACACAGCGGTGTAGTTTTTTTTTTTTTTTTTATTTATTTAATCAACAAGTAAGTATACATAAAATTATATTTATACTTTTCGCCAAACTACATAGCAGTTTGTTGGCGAATACTGTGCACTCACTACTCACACCTGTACTCACGTAACGCATCCTTAAATGAGCACTGGAGACCTCCAGCGCTCATTTAAGGATGCGTTTTGAAAGAAACGTATTCTTATCCCAGTGTTAATAATAATAATAATAATAATAGCAACCCATATATGTCCCACTGCTGGGCACGGGTCTACTCTCCTCTATCAAGAGAGAGAGAGGGTTTAGGCCTTAATTCACACACGCTGGCCTAATGCGGGTTGGTGAATCAGACATGTCTTTAGAATTTCTTCTAAGACATGTGGGTTTCCTCACGATGTTTTCCTTCACCGTTAGCAGATGGCGAATCATTCGATTAGTACATATAAACTCCACTAAGTGGAATTTACATTGGTACTGCCCGGGATCGAACTCGCACCTCTTGCGTGCAAGTCGGTTACTTTCCCACTAGGCCACCACCGCTTACTCCATCTAACCCATCCAGCCAGTGTTACTCCATCTTAAAGCCCTGGTGTAAAAATTCGGGTCGGCAACACGCAAGTGATGCCTCTGGTATTGCAAGCGTCCATAGGCTACGGTAACTACTTAACGTATGCTTGTTTGTATAACAAAAACCAAACAAACTTTTAGAAGCAGAATTTATTGAAAATATATAACCATATCTCATTGTTAAGGTCATACAGTTATAAAGGTCCACATATATACGAGTAGAGAGTGGTTTGTTATAAAGTTTATGATTTATCTCACATTTGAACTGGCGCGATGGCGGCAGTGTTCGCTGAAACAACGGCTATTCTCAGGTGATTTTAAAATTGTCTCCACCAAGATTAATGTAAAGCTGCAAAGCGGAAACGGGTTGGGCTATAAATGTAGAGTTTTGATAACATTATTTTATTAAATCTAAATTCATTTTTTTTTTCAAAAAGTCAACAGCCGAACTAGATCACGTGGGACTTTACAAATATATAATTAACGGACACAAAGTACACCCAGACACGGAACAAACCTTTATGGATCTCACAATTTTTTGTCCGTGTGGGGATCGAACCCACAACGCACCGCGCATTGGTAAATGGCAAGATAACCACTAAAGCCACTGAGCCAAACGTGCAGTCAAGTTAAATACGTGATACATATATATGACTAGCTGTTGCACGCGGCTCCGCCCGCGTGGATGTCGGTTACCGCTGTTAACAAGCCTATGTGTTATTCTAGACCATAATCTATCTCTGTGCCAAATTTCATCCAGATCCGTTTAGTAGTTTTTACGTGAAAGAGTAGCAAACATCCATCCATCCATCCATCCATACTTACAAACTTTCGCGTTTATAATATTAGTAGGATTATTATGACACACATCGACCAAATATATGATGTGCTAAATAGGGCCAAAGTACCCAGTACCGACGTTCCTGCATGAAACGGTTGATAAATGATTGATTAATGAGATATAAGGTTCGCTTGCAGTCTTATCAATAATGACGTCATTGCTGCCCGTGTGGTCTAGTGGGAAAGTTGTCACCACATCGAGTGTTTTGTGGGTTCCATTCCTTCACAGAACATTTTTTTTGTAATCCATAAAGGTTTGTTCCGTGTCGTCACGGGTTAAGTGGTAGTTCAGTTTCAATGACAACGAGGTTCGATTCACGGATTGGACAAAAAATGAATATTGAGATCTCCTGTCAAGAAATTCACGATACATGCCCTAAATTTGGTAATTGGCGATGTTTACGATGCCTCAGAAAGCATGTAAAGCCGTCAGTCTTATGCTTGCATCTTTGTCCGATCTTATACAATTGCTGTCCCATCAGACTATGAGAGTGAGAAAATAAGAGTGCCCCTTTGTTTACGTCTTAAGTGCCTACTTCTTCTTCTTCTTCTTTGCCTAGCCCTTTCCCATTTTACTTGGGGTCGGCACTCCGTATCATGCGTCTCCAGGCAACTCGGTCCTGGGTCGTCTCTTTGTTGACTTGGGCTTCTTTGAGGTTCTTATTTACTATAGACATCCATGTGATTCGGGGTCTTCCTCGTCCTCGGGGTTTAGTTTCTATATCTAGTGTTTTTCTGGTCATGTGGTCGGATGGTCGCCTCATGTGTCCGTACCACCGCAGACGGCTCTCCTGTACTTTATCTGGAATAGGTCTCACTTTGAAGGTACGTCTTAAGTGCCTACGTGCACTATAATACCTCTTACATAGATGATTAGTCCTCAAGATAAACAATTGTGACTGCTAGGATACGACAATAGTTAATCTAATCCAATTGATCTTTATTTAAAAACTAGCTGTTGCCCACGGTTTTGCCCGCGTGCATATCCTTTATTGCGATTAAATTTCCTATTAATGTCCCATTTCCTTCCCCAGGATACCATCTATTTCCTTGCTTAATTTCATAACGATCCGTTAAGTTGTAAAAAGGTAACAAACAAACAGTTCGCATTTATAATATGTAAAAAAATGGGTTGGCAACACGCTAGTGATACCTCTAGTAATGCAAGCGTCCATAGGCTACCGTTACTGCTTAACATTAGGCGGGTCGTATGCTTGTTTGCCACGCAAGTAGTAAAAAAAAACATTACTAGCTGACCCAGCAAACGTTGTTTTGCCTCTAAAATAGTAATATCACTTTTAGAAAATAGGGGTTGATCTTAGAAGCGTGAAAATTAAGGGTTGTATGTAATTTTTAGTGCCTCATTATAACAACAACAAAAAATGTTAGGGGTGGACAACCCTTTTCAATTAGGGGTATGAAAAATAAATAGTACCATACGGTTAACGGTTATAAAATTATGGACCTACATAACGTGAGCAAAGCCACGGATATTATTTAGTTCGTAATAAATACTCTGCTACACTGAGTCCCTACAGAATTTGTGACAAGGCTATAACGGGGAGTTTGGATTTGCGCCAGCACCTCGGGTTTGCGCAGAAGTAAGTCATCTTATATATAAGTGATGGCACATTGTAAGGGACATTGTTCCATATTCTAAAAGATTATTGTGCCTTCTAATGTGTCTTTCATTTTTAATATTAGAGACAATATGGAGACTGGAATTGTATTACTTTCTTTTAGAATGGTTGAGGACAGAATTTACAACTTTATTATTGTCTCTGAATGAATATAATAATATTTGGGTACGCCTTATGATAAAATAAATAATTATATAAAAAGGAATCCGTACTTCTCTTAGTCTTACACCATAACTTGAGAACGATTTTACGGATAAAATTCTTTTAAGCTATTGCATAGCTTCTATCGCGGGCCTTGAGCGTGGAGACCGAATCCGAATAAGTAAATAATAAATTAAAGGTCAAATAGTAGCCTATAATTTAATGAATTATGGTTGAATTTCGACCACGGGCGATCATTATATTCAATTTCACATAGCATGGGTACGGTGACGTTTAGCATTAAAAATATCTAGAGATGTAGTATTGATAATAGCGAATTCAAAAATATCGATGATAAAAAAATCATACCAAAAAATTTACCGCTTTACCGCGGCAGTCCCCGAGTGCCACACGTCGTTTTTTTTAAAGATTTTTAATAATTCAGTAAATATTTAGGGAATAAAACAAGAAAATCGCGCAGAATAGTTGTTTGACCCGGTTAAAGCTGAAAATGAAAAACAAAATTTGGCTCTAGAGATTGTTGACATGTGGGAGGTAGATTCAGCGATCATTATGCCGATAGTTGTACCAATCAATGGACGATCGCTGTATCGACAGGTACTTTAAGACTTGGTAAGTCAGAGATTTGGGTTACATATGGCAGTAAAGGATTTTCTCTGAATAGCTGAAGCAATCTACTAATATTGTAAAGCTGAAGAGTTTGTTTGTTCGGTTGAACGCGCTAATCTCAAAAAGTACTGGTTGGATTAGAAAAAATATATTTTTGTTAAATAGTGCATTTATCCAGGAAGGCTAAAGGCTAAATAACATCACGCTATCATCAATAAGAGCGGAGCAGTAGTGAGATATATTACAAAATCGGGGAAATGTCCGTTCTAGATTACCACGCGGACGAAGTCGCGGGCGACCCCTAGTTTTACTATAAAACTATGATACTGAGTATCATAATTTTATTGTGTTTTTTTGTTTGTAAAAATGGGCATTTTCACACCCCACTAACGGGGTGGGAAAATGCCCGTTTTTACAAACAAAAAACACAGAATACAAAGTACAACCAGACTCGAAACAAAGATTTATGTATACCACAAAATGTTATCTGACACCACGAAATTTGGCGTGGTGTTGTTAGTGAGGTGCAGTAAATATTGAACATTTATTTTAATATACCACGACTATATCCTTATTAATATTATAAATGTGAAAGTTTGTGAGAATGCATGGATGGATGGATGGATGTTTGTTACTTTTTCACGTAAAAACTTCTGAACGGATCTGGATGAAATATTGCACACAGATTGATTATGGTCTGGAATAACGCATAGGCTACTTTTTGCAGCGATAACCGACATTCACGCGGGCGGAGCCACAGGCAACAGCTAGTACATATAAATATAGCTGTACAAAACACAAGCGAATATCAGATGAAAACAGACGCGAAATTTAATAAAGGACAATCGTCGTAAAGGCAATAACTCTCGATGTGCAGCCGCGACCTACAAAATATCCAATACCAACCGACACTATAAACTTTGGCGGGTCTCTAGCTAACGAAATACCACGGTTCTGTCTATTTAATATAAGGAAGAAATATATTTATCTTTTATTTAGGATTGCCAACAACAGATACACATGAAAAAAGAAGAACAGAAAGCGTGCCAAGTATAACCACAGCTAACTAGAAGATAAATAATAATACCTAATTAGATAATAAAAATTAAGCATTAGGTATACGAAAAAAAAAAAAAAATTACAGTAACAAAATAAAATGACAAATTAAAAAACAATTTAAGAATCCTAATACCTATTTTTAAGTAAAAGTAATAAACATTATTTTTCTTAAACTTACCTAAGGCATTATTGAATATATGTCAAAATCAACACATTGTAGGCCGTTATAGAGTCTACAATTTCTATTTATAGGTTAGTTAAGGCCCAATATAATATATTGAGGGACACGATAAGTAATAGCCACGTAAATTCGTAGACCTGCAAAGTTGAGCAAGTTTACCATGGTCAGTCCGTAGATACCATTGGTGTCCATTTTTTAAAAAAATGGCGAGACAGTTCCTTGTCTTGGAAAGCTGATAAACCTGTTTGTCCTGCGCCTAAATTATGATAACTATGTCACATTGACTATGAGTGAAGGAATAGCAAGTCAACTTGTCTTCGACCAAGTAGGTGCTATATCTACTTGGTCACTATGTATAATAAAAGATAATATGGATATAATATTTATGTACGATTCAGTTGGCTAATGGACAAAACACATAACACAAACTTCATTATTTTTCATTTTTATTATATTCATTATTACCAGGATTTATTATTAACATGTGTTCTATTGTATCTCTGAAGTCCAAATAAACAGTTTTCTTTCTTTCTTTCTTTCATTACTCTCCCACATGGTGGTGGGGTCAGCCCTTTTCGTGTTCTTCTTCCACCTCGCTCTATCTGTGACGTCGTCTTCTAAAACATTGCATGCTCTCATATCTCTGCGCACTACATCTGTCCTTGTAGTCTTAGGTCGGTCTCGTTCCAGGTATACAGACAGTTTTAGTACTCGATTACCGATGTAAACGGGTGGTCTCCTCCTTACATGTCCATACCATCTCACATACTCGTTCCGGATGTTATCCAGCTTGATTACGCCACACATCCATCTTAACATTTTCATTTCTGCGACATGGATATATGGACATTTCGTTGCGTGGCAGTCCACACTTAACTGCCACACACCTTACCCCCATCTACATCATTGTAAAGAGTAATTTGCCTGTAATCTTGAAGCAGCGATGAGTGAGTGGTGATCCTAAGTGCAACTACATATAATATTATTTTACATGGCTTTAGCAAATAATACACCTGGCTGCAATACGTGTCTTAGGATTGAACTAGAAGCTTAGCCAACGAAGCGCTTCATTTACATTCATATCATCACGGCCGTCTTCTAGGGGTAACTAATGCACGCATTTTTATTTTATTTGGGTTCTGAGTAGCTTTAATTTGGCCTTTTATCACCTAGGGTGGCCCTTAATGACATGTTTATTTATTTTTGCACGATATACCTCTTTTGTTATTCTTTTTTTACACCATTTGGATGGCATACAAGCATACAGCTTGCCTAATGTTAAGCAGTTACCGTAGCCTATGGACACTTGCAATACCTGACGTATCGCTTGCGTGTTGCTACCCCTTTTGTACACCAGAGAGATGGAGTATACCTAGAAAAACGCATCCCATAATGAGCGCTGGAGACCTGTAAAATTTTTCTCTATCCTTTCCGAATGCCCCCTTTTTATCAGTTCATCTTCTTTGAAACCATTTCGTTCTTTAACCAGTTTTTCACTTTATCTATAATTTACATACAAACAGAATAATCTCACAAATATTATTTCTAAAATTGGATGCTCATTTTCTTTCACTGTCCACTTTATTACTGTAACTGAAACTTGGACTTTTTATTCGAGACCTTCTGTACAGTCCTCGGGTCTAAGTTCCGCAAACACTGAACTGGATTAGTAAAGTTTTTAATGCTTTTCCAGACTGTTCAGCTCAAATGGGTGGATTAGAGTGGTTATAGGTTTTGCTATGAATAAAAATAAGACGATATTTTTCAAATTTGGATTTATGGTATAACTAGGGGCCGCCCGCGACTTCGTACGCGTGGTAATTTGGAATATATTTTCCCGCTTTTGCAACATATCTCACTACTGCTCCACTCCTATTGATCAATGCACTATTCAACAAAAAAAGTTTTTTTCTAATCGAACTAGTACTTTCTGAGATTAGCGCGTTCAACCAAACAAACAAACTCTTCAGCTTTATAATATTAGTATAGATTTACTTTTAAAGACAATATTGTAGTGTGTAAGTAAGTAGTAAGTACAAGCATTAAAGCTCAAACATCGAACCTAACAACATCTTTTACTTTGACCACCCAAGTTCTAACATTGCATGGCGACCCTGCAGTGCTGCCTGGCGGCAGTGCTGAGCTTGTGGTTAAAAAATAAGCTTAAACTTATAAGTACTTAAATTATAATAAAATAAAAACATGAAATACATTTTTCATTAAAATATCTAGTGTTATTTCCTAGCTCTGTTGACAATTTAAAATTTAATACAAGCATTTTCTTACAGGAAATTTTTATTTTGGAATTTACAATGTACATCCAAAAGAAAAAAATAAGATTTTTTTTTCACGTTTTACGTCTGACCTTTAATGCTTTTACCTTACTTGTACGTTACATTATATAAATAAATGAGGGGCGATGCGTCACACACTACATACATACATATGTTACTTTATGTTAATGAGAATTAAGTTTGTCTCTAGTGGCGTCTAGTCGCCGTCGCCGTCCGCGCATACGTCATCCAAATGAGTTAAAATTTTATACATCTCGCTGTGTTTCGAGAGACTTTACAAAGTAAGCCTAAGTATTCATCTCAGCCAAAAGACGTCCACTGCTAGACATAGGCCTCCAGCGTAAGACTACAACGAAATTGATAAAAAAGAAATTAACTTTATTTCTTCAAAGGCGTAAAACCTTGAAGTAGATAAACGAAGACATTTAAATAATTAATTTTTACATCAATGGTGTTTATCAAATTCAGACCCGTATGCATGACATAAATTTAATGAAGTTACTTGTGATACATGTTTTTACCAAAACAAAATTTGCTGTTACGACTCATACGAATGCTGAGTTAAACACAGTCGGAATTAGTGGATAGATAAGCGAATACGAACTGTAGTGGGTTTGACAAAACAATAGATTTATTACTTAAGAACTTATTGTACGAAGTGGGTTGTTGTCCAGTGCTGGCTACGCTACCAGAGGTTAAGCTGGTATATATTACTAGCTGTTGCCCGCGGCTCTGCCCGCGTTATTGCGATAAAAAGTAGCCTATTCACTATTCACACTTTGCCAGACTATAATCTATCTCTATACTAAATTTCACCCAGATCCGTTCAGTAGTTTTTACGTGGCAGTAAAACAAACATCCATACATAAATCCATCCACCCTCACAAACTTTCACATTTATAAAATTAGTAGGATTTAGAGGATACATACCCTTTCTCTTGAATCATTCTACGACCACTGCCTTGGTAGACAGTGGATGCAGTATGCGCCTGCTGTGCACGAGGCTGTGACTTCGATTCCCACACAGGGACAAAACTTTGTGTTCTGAGTCTGAGTATAATACGCTTCCGTTAATTGTATACCTATTTGTAAAGTCCCTCGCAACACAGAGTTTGTTATCTAGTGTTATCAGATATAAATATTTTTTAAGACACCTCTTAAAAAAACTATTTCTGAAAACTGCAGCGTAGTTTAAAAGAAGTAGTCTTACAGACAGCGATTCATGCTAAAATACAATCAATGCTATAATGTATAGCATAGCTGACAATACATCAGATGGTTAAAAACTTCTGTAACAAGCAACAGCAAGAAGCAACATACGACGCAACTTGGCGAACAGCCATCGTTTGTTACCAACAGATTACGAATGGAATACTACTTTGACTTGTATGGAGCACACTTAGTTTATAACTATTTGGATAGATATTGCAGAATTTCGTTCAAATTAGAAGATAAGTACGACCATAGCCAAATGACTACAGTAGTGTAGTTGTGTTCCTGTGTGTGAGTACAGGTCTCCAGTGCTTATTCAGGGATGCGTTTTAAGGAATCGGCATATTTAGGTTTTAGGTTAGGTTAGGTTAGGTTTTAAAAAGACAACTCCCGCACTAGAGAACAAGCTCTGTGTCGCGGGGGACTTTACAAACATACAATTAACGGACACAAATTACACCCAGACACAGAACAAACATTCGTATTCATTACACAAAGATTTGTACTGGGTGGGAATCGGACCCACGACCTCCGGCGTAGTGGTGTGTTTATCTATAATATGTATTTATTTAGAAATATATAAGTATGTTTATCAGTTTTCTGGTTTGGGATCGGATAGCGATGTGTGAGTTGTCCCGAAAATATTATTAGTGTTATTATTATTATCTCAGGTATACTCCATAATTAATCCATAAATAGACTTAGTAAAACTATGCTATCAAAATTACTAAATGCGATAAAAATATAGTTTAAGATAATGCCTGTAGTCTAAAACATATGTTTGACACGTTTTTCGTTCGATTTGGTACCTACATATTCTTATTGTGGTCCAAAGAAAATGTAAATCTTAATTTACTTAGAAAAATCTATTACCTATGTTTATGTATTGTATTTATACCATTTATGTTTAATTAGTCAGTTTAATAATTTATGTCCCATTAATGGACACAAGTCTCCCTTCCTCTGTGAAGAGAGTTAAGAGAGTTTGGGCTTGGGGCTTCACATACTCTCACCTAATGCAGGTTTTTATATTCTACTTGGTAGGCAAACAAGCATACGGCCCACTTGATGATGAGTAGGTTGGTGGAATACCTAATTAAAAAATCAGTAGGTACTTCTATCTAACAAAAGCCAAGCCTTTGTCTTGCATAGTGACTTCGGGTGCTTAAACAAAAAGGAATTTGATATGCAAAATATAACCCGACCGAATTAAGTATACGTAAATATTATGATAATAACTCAACGGAACTGTGTCTAATAAATATTCATAAAGATGACTTAAAAATGTCGTCCCCTTGTTTGTGTGAAGTTTAGGCACAGCTTAAGAAAATAACAGCTAGGATAATAATACCACAGCGCGCTCGCGCCAAGGCTATATAAACCTCGGTTGTGGCCGCCGCCAGCCCTCTCGCCTGAGTGTCAAAACTCGTTGTATCAGTTGGTTACTCCGCTGTTAATCCTGGCTCACAAGAGTCACAGCGGTGGGCATGTGGGTGGGATTGTCCCGAAAGCCCTCTCGCCTGCGTGCGCATCGTCTACAAGGCAAGTGCTCTGCTATTACTGCGGGCCCCTCAGCATACCTTGTGCCTAAGGACCTACGTCCCTGAGTATTTAGTTTTCTCTCTTGTACTTGTGTAATATTGTCGTGGTAATATATATATTTGTCTGTATATTAAGTCTTTTCTTTGGTGTGATCCTAACCGGCGCGACGCGGGTCAACTAGCCCACGTGGTCGGACACACCCTAAATATCTCCCTAAATAAATAATAACGTCACACAATTCATGCAATGGTTGTGTAAGTCACACAATATTAAAAATCAAAATCTAAAACATCTATTGGGTTGGTACGTTGGTAAGAAATTCTATATTAAACATCAGGTATTAGCCTGCTGTCCCATTTTACTGAAACTGACAGAAGCCTAATAAGAAATCGAAGTCTGTGCTCCCTGCCTACCGCTACGGAGGAGAGTAATGTTTTTATGTATATCTTACGTTAATTTTTAATAATAATTATATATTTCACAGTATTATATATTATTGTTAGTCAAGCAATAAAAGTTTGGTAATATAATGAATGGCAGGCATAAAGAGAGGTCAACATTCAGAATTAGGTGGTTTAAAGAAAAAGAAAAATGGCTATTTATTTGTAGTTTGTATGTAGTGACATTGCTGTTAATTTACTAAACTGTGGTTTTCGTAGGGAGAGAAGATTAAGTTCAAAACATTAAGACTAACTGTACATACGTGGTTACGCTTAAATTATGGCCAAGTAAGAATTTGCTACATATAACATAATACTAGACCATCTACTAGATATCATAATTATGTGCCTTTTTCGATCAAATCAAGTAAGAACAAATACGGACACAACACGCCTATCTCCTGTATCCTCAGAAAATGTAATGACATTTTTCATGAATGTGACCTTGATGTTTTCAGCGGTAATTTGAAGTCATTTAAGAAATGTATTTATAATAACATGAAATAACTCTTTTTGCACAACATTGTATCTATACTGGAATAATATCACGCTAACCTTGTTACCTCTATTTAACTTTTTATAGTTTAAGACACTGCTGTGCTTTCCTTTAATTTAGATGCATGCGAGACACATTGTTTATTATTATGTTTCATGTAAATGCCATGTATGTATTTAGTTGGTTTGCCAATAAATAAATAAATAAATAAATAATATATGTCCCACTGCTGGGTACGGGTCTTCTCTCCTCTATCAAGAGAGAGAGACGGTGTAGGCCTTAATTCACACACGCTGGCCTGGTTGACGAATCAGACATGTCTTTAGAATTTCTTCTAAGACTAGGGGTTTCCTCGAGATGTTTTCCTTCACGTAAGCAGATGGCGCATCATTTGATTAGTACATATAAACTCCACCGGAGACCTGTGCCCAGCAGTGGGACCTATATGAGTTGATATTATATCTTTTTTTGGCCCAATCCTAGCATCGACCCAGGGACCTTTGGATTAGTAGTCGTACTCCACGATTACTAGACCAACGGTAGTTCAGTATTATCAATCTATACTTCTATATCTATACTAATATTATAAAGCTGAAGAGTTTGTTTATTTGGTTAAACGCGCTAATCTCAGAAAGTACTGCTTCGATTAGAAAAAATATTTTTTTATTGAATAGTGCATTTATCCAGGAAGGCTAAGGCTATATATCATCACGCTATGATCAATAGGAGCGAAGCAGTAGTGAGATATGCTGCAAAATCGGGAAAAAAATATTCCAAATTACGCCTTATTAGTTGCAGGCGACCCCTAGTTTAAATAATAAAACGGATGGCTAGGCTTCTGTTTTGTACCACGCCTGCTTCATTATGAAGTTCGAAATTTCTGAAAGTTAACACAGTTAATTAGCTAGTTGTGTTACTTTCAGCTCGAAAACTTACGATACTGTGTAATACAATATTTCACTTATAATATTTTGTTGTTCGTACTCCCGGGGATTTGTAGCTTGTGTTGTTTTTGTGTTTATTTTGTTCAAATTCAAATTGTTCATTACGTAATAGGAAGGTCTTAAGATTTAATAGTTTGGCAACGCGTGAGTGACACCCCTGGTGTTGCAAACGTCCATAGGCTACGGTAACTGCTTACCATCAGGCGGACCGTATGCTTGTTAGCCACCTTGGTAGTATAAAAAAAAAAGTTATGTCGTTTTAAAAAGCTGACTGTCTATAATGCTTTTTTTTATTGATTTGGAACAAAATTGATACTGTTAAAAGTAAAAATAAAATTGCATTGTTCTTATACAATACTTTTATATACTACCAAAGTGGCAAACAAGCATACGGCCCGCCTGATGTTAAGCAGTTACCGTAGTCTATGGACGCTTGCAATAACAGAGGTATCACTTGCGTCTTGCCGACCCATTTCTTTACACCAGGGCTTTAAGATGGAGTATCCCTGGGATAGGAATACGTTTATTTCAAACGCATCTCTAAATGAGCGCTGAAGACCTGTACTCACACACAGGAACACAACTACACCGCTGTGTGTAGTTATTTGGCTGTGATCTTCTGTAACTCTACCTTACTGAAGAAGTTCTTTCCAAGTCTGGCTTGCTTGCTGGGTTGGTGCCCTATCTCTCTTATTCAAATGTCATTAATTTCAATCAAATGTATTTATAATTTTTAAAAAAAACAAAAAAAAAAAAAAAAAAAAAAAATTAAAACTAGGGGTCGCCCGCGACTTTGTCCGCGTGGTAATTTGGAATATTGCCCTGATTTTGCAACATATCCCACTACTGCTCCGCTCCTATTGATCATAGCGTGATGTTATTAAGCCTATTATAGCCTTCCTGGATAAATGCACTTTTCAACAAAAAAAAACTTTTCTAATCGGTCCAGTCCTTTCTGAGATTATAATATTAGTATAGATAGGTATGAAATCTAATAGATAATTAACGTGATTTTAGATCTGTTATTCATTATAATAATAACAATAATTGATATCTAAACTCGCTTAAATATTATAACGTAGATATATGATCTTAAAAACTATGAATTACTAGTTGTTGCCCGCGGCTCCGCCCGCGTGGATGTCGGTTATCGCTCCAAAAAGTAGCCTGTGTTAAGTGTTATTTCAGATCACAATCTATCTCTGTGCCATATTTCATCCAAATCCGTTTAGTAGTTTTTACGTGAAAGAGTAACAAACATCCATCCATCCATACTTACAAACTTTCGCGTTTATAATATTAGACGATCATCCTGATCGTCACACGATAGCGTTTGCTCGAGTTTATCGGGGTCAACCTGTCAGCGGTTGATTACGTACCGCCCCTAGCTGTTAATATTTTAGTGTAGCACAAAACGTACTGACAACCGTCGTTTTATGGCAATACTTCCTATATACGAGGTTAATTATTAAGACATTAATGTTCTGAGGTTGTTAAGATAAGGATTGCTTTAGTAGGTAAAGGGTTATTGTAAAATTTTGTATATATATATATATATTTTTTTTTTATACTACTTGGGTGGCAAACAAGCATACGGCCCACCTGATGTTAAGCAGTATCCGTAGCCTATAGACGCTTGCATTACCAGAGGTATCACTTGCGTGTTGCCAACCCATTTTTTTACACCAGGGCTTTAAGATGGAAGTAACCCTGGGATAGGAATACGTATCTTTCAAAACGCATTCCTAAATGAGCGCTGGAGACCTGTACTCACACACAGGAACACAACTACACCGCTGTGTGTAGTCATTTGGCTGTGGTCTTCTGTAAGGTGGAGGTCTTTCCCCAGTCGGGCTTGCTTGCTAGTATGGTGCCCTACCTCTCTTAAAATTGTAATAGTTATAAGCAACCGATATATTGTGTCCCATTCCAGACTCATGTTACCTCTTTTCTATAAAGAGGGCAAAGGGCTTAAGCCTTAATTTATCTAATACAAGCTTTTGCCCGCGGCTTAGCCCGCGCGTACATTTCCTCGGGAACAAAGGCTTTTTCGGGATAAAAAGTAGCCCATGTGATATTCTCTATGCCAAATTTAATGCAGATCCGTTTACTAGTTTTTACGTGAAAGAGTAACAAACATCCATATATTCTTACATAAATTCGCGTTTATAATATTTATCTAATACTAGCTGTTGCCCGCAGCTCCGTCCGCGTGAATGTCAGTTATAGCTGCAAAAAGTAGCAGCTCCGCCCGCGTGCATGTCAGTTATAGCTGCAAAAAGTAGCAGCTCCGCCCGCGTGCATGTCAGTTATAGCTGCAAAAAGTAGCAGCTCCGCCCGCGTGCATGTCAGTTATAGCTGCAAAAAGTAGCCTATGCGTTATTCCAGACCATAATCTACCTCTGTGTCAAATTTCATCCAGATCCGTTCAGTAGTTTTTACGTGAAAGAGTAACAAACATCCATATATTCTTACATAAATTCGCGTTTATAATATTTATCTAATACTAGCTGTTGCCCGCAGCTCCGTCCGCGTGAATGTCAGTTATAGCTGCAAAAAGTAGCAGCTCCGCCCGCGTGCATGTCAGTTATAGCTGCAAAAAGTAGCAGCTCCGCCCGCGTGCATGTCAGTTATAGCTGCAAAAAGTAGCAGCTCCGCCCGCGTGCATGTCAGTTATAGCTGCAAAAAGTAGCAGCTCCGCCCGCGTGCATGTCAGTTATAGCTGCAAAAAGTAGCCTATGCGTTATTCCAGACCATAATCTACCTCTGTGTCAAATTTCATCCAGATCCGTTCAGTAGTTTTTACGTGAAAGAGTAACAAACATCCATCCATCCATCCATCCATTCTTACATACTTTTACCTTGATAATATTAGTAAGGATATATCTAGTAATTAGTCTACAAACGCTAGGTAAATGTGGGTTGGCGAATCAGGCATATGAAAACTGGAGACCTTTAGGAACACATCTTTGTGGAGATATTGAGCTCTGGTCTTATGTAAGGGGAAGACCCCTTGCCTAATCGAGCTTGCTTGCTGCTTGGGGTGCCTTACATCTTTTAAGTTTCTTTACGGCCTATCTGCGATAAAATAAAAATATAGGATTTTAATCATCTTAACAAAAAAAAAACAAAAAGTAAACGAGTAACTTTTAAATATCCTACTAATATTATAAACGTGAAAGTTTGTAAGTTTGGATGGATGGATGGATGTTTGTTACTCTTTCACGTAAAAACTACTGAACGGATCTGGATGAAACATGGCACAGAGATAGATTATGGTCTGGATGTCTTTTTACACCGATAACCGACATCCACGCGGGTGGAGCTGCGGGCAACAGCTATATTTTAAAGTTATTCGTTTACTTTTTGTTTTAAAAATGGACAACTCTTTAGATCGCTGGGGACTTTGCAAACATACAATTAACGGACACGATACACTCTGATTCAAGACAAACATTTATGGAGCACACAATTTTTGTCTCATATGGGGATCAAACCCACACCACGCCAAGCAGTAGTAAATGATGAGGTAACCCAGGTAGCCACTGAACCAACCGTGCAGTGATATAAGACTACCATAAGAAGGACAATTATAATATAAGACCTTTTGCACACCATTGTTATGGTAGAATGTACTGAACTAATTTTTTAATTATTATCATATTTTGTATGTACTACATTTTGGCAAATAAACAAATTAAATTTGAATTTGATACCATGTATGTATGTCATCCTTACTAATATAATAAATGAGAAAGTTTGTGAGAATGGATGGATGTTTGTTACTCTTTCACGTAAAAACTACTGAACGGATCTGGATGAAATTTGGCACACACATAGATTATGGTCTGGAATAACACATAGGCTACTTTTTGCAGCGATAACCGACATCCACGCGGGCGGAGCTGCGGGCAACAGCTAGTATCTTTATATATATATTTCTTGTGTGCGTGTGTATGTCACTGAACTCCTCCTCGACGGCTGGACCGATGTTGATGAAATTTTGTGTGTGTGTTCGGGTAGGGCCCTGGTTTAGATTCATAATTGGACCCGCTGCTGTCGGTATTTCGGCTTTTTCAGGCAGGACGACGACTGCCAGGTCCACTAGTTAAGTTTAAAAAGAACCGCCTCAATCTGCTACCTCGGCATCATAAAAACGATCATTTTCATAGGCTATATCATCCAGGAACCCCCGATGGTACACTTGAACAACTTTTACGATCAATTAACAGCGACCTCTATTGACCACAGTTTATAGGTGATATTTTTAGCTATAAAATTTTAACGAGTCTATAACTACGTAGAGTTTTGCCAGTTATGTTTATTGACGAGTAAAGTTTATAGTGCATGAACTATGTTTTACGATGTGAGGTACTGAAATGGGTTTAAAGGTGCTTTTGTTGCTATGATTGGAAGAAATAGGTTTTTATTTTTGTTTCAATCAATTAATCAATATTCAATCAGCCTATCGCAGTTCTCGGCATAGACGACTTAAAAAATGAAGAAGAGTGTGTGCTGTGGCGTGTATTAGGGAAGGCCTATTTTAGATTTTCTTTGTTTTTTTTTATACTATCAAGGTGGCAAACAAGCATACGGCCCGCCTGATGGTAAGCAGTTACCGTAGCCTATGGACGTTTGCAACACCAGGGGTGTCACTCACGCGTTGCCGACCCTTTTAAAACCTTATAACTCCTTTCTTGAAGAACCCCATGCTATAGTCTCTTGGGTAAACCTCGTTTATACTACTTTAGCGGCAAACAAGCTTAAGGCCCGCTTGATGTAACAGTTACCAAAGCCTATGGACGCATGCAATACCAAAGGTATAACTTGCGTATTGCCAACCCATTTTTCACAGCAGGGCTTTAAAATGGAATATCCCTGGGATAGGAAAACGTTTCTTTAAAAACGCATCCCTGAATGGGCTCTGGAGACCTGTACTCACGAACAGGAATACAAGTACACCGCTGTGAGTAGTTATTTGACTGTGGTCTTCTGTAAGGTGGAGGACCTTCCCCAGTCGGGCTTGCTCGCTAGAGTAGTGTAATTATTAAGATTTAAGTTCTCAAACACTGAAGTGTGTAGACTGCCTCGGTGGTCCAGTGGCCGCAGTATGCGCCTGCTGTGTACAAGGATGTGGGTTCGATTCCCACACAAGACAAAAGTTTTTGTGCATTATTATATTAATTGTGATTGAAAACAGCTCAGGTTCAAATGCCTGAGAAAATCCTTGGGGGAATGTCCCGCTGAACAATTTTTGCCTATATAGGTATAAAGATCGATTATGCTCAGGAATAATGGTCCAGTGGCCGCAGTATCCACCTGCTATGCACGAGGTTGTGCGTTCGATTCCCACACAGGACAAAACTTTGTGTGTCACAAAGAGTTAATAATAATAATTAATAATAATAATAATTAATAATAATAATAAATAATAATAATTATTAATAACTCTTTGTGACACACAAAGTTATTCTGAGACTGGGTGTAATTTGTGTCAGTTAATTGTATGTTTGTAAAAGTCCCCCGCGATACAGAGCTTGTTCTCTAAAGCGGGTGTTGTCATTTTTATAAATAAGAAATAATTAAAAATGACAAAATATAGAGCATTAGGTGAGATTCAAATATGGCCTGTCACCCGCGGTGTTGTGGGTACAATATACGCAAGAGACTGTGTGCCATCGCGCACCGCGGTAATGCACAGACGGTATGTTGTCCCTTACTTGTGTAGCCCCAGTTATGAGAGGAAAGCGATTGTTTTGGACGGCATAAATTCATAAATGAAAGAAGAGGAAAGAAAGAAAAATAATTTATTTATTTATTATAGATCATATTTTTGTTTTTTTTGTATTATACATTCACATGGGAACGATTTTTTCCGGGATAAAAAGTAGCCTATGTGCTATTCCAGACTATAATCTATCTCTGTGATAAATGTTATCCAGATTAGTTTAGCCATTTTGGCGTGATTGCGTAGCAAACATCTATACATGCAAACTTTTGCGTAGTAGGTTAATGTACGAACACTGCACGTGTACATTCTTCGATAAGGACGGAAACTATTTTTTGATAATTAATACATGTATTGGTAGGCAGTTTTAATTATTGATTATACATAAAAGAAATATACAATACAGCAAGCTGAGTTCTTTGAACAGACCTTTGAATGGTGGAAAATTTATAGGAAAATCAAGGGTCATGTTTTTATACAACACACTTGGCCAACAAATTATCTACCCATCTGGCAGGCTAAACCGTAGCAGTTACTATAGCCTGGCAGCTGGCCTATTCAAGCTCGCACATACATTTCATATCATACCTTTCTTTTGTGTAATCGTGTAATATTATTTTTATTAGTTCTATGTATGTTATCTATTACCTGTATGATTGTATTGTTTTTTTATGTGCGAGATATGAATAAATGTTTCTTTCTTTCTTTCTTTCTTTCTTATCTCAACCCATAACTGCTGAGCACGGGTCTCCTCCATACATTAGCTAGATTCTGGCAAATGTAGGAATATTATTTGCCCGTTATCACCCTCTCTCTTTACCATAGACATATATAAATGTCACTATGAACTATCCGAGTTCCAATACTTAGATCCTCTAATAAAAGACTAAATGAAATCGCATACGCTTGTGTCCTACAATCGGTACGATAGCGCATGCGGTGGAAAAGTGCGGTGCGACAGAATCCACAGGGAGACTCGAAATGAGCATACAAAGCAGCCCTATACGCTATTGATGCACCAGACAGCGTACCAACAGCAAAACAATCTAACTTTTCGGTAGAAAAACATAGAAATCACGAGAAAAGATTTCGACTTAGGATACTGTCGAAGTACAGTATGTTAGAGTAGTATTTGTTGAATCACAGGTCTCCAGCGCTCATTTTTTTTTTTTTTTATACTACCAAGGTGGCAAACAAGCATACGATCCGCCTGATGGTAAGCAGTTACCGTAGCCTATGGACGTTTGCAACACCAGGGGTGTCACTCACGCGTTGCCGACCCTCTAAAAACTTATAACTCCTTTCTTGAAGAACCCCATGCTATAGTCTCTTGGGAAAACCTCGGCAGGGAGCTCATTCCACAGCCTTATCGTACGTGGTAAGAAATTCCTCTGGAATCTTACGGTACGGCATGTTTGAGGTGCAAGGATGTGAGGATGAACTCCCTGTCGGTGGCGAGAGGTGCGTTGATAAAATGCGTTTTGAAAAAAACGTATTTCTATCCCAGGGATACTCTTATCATAAAGCCCTGGTGTGAAACAATACCTCTGGTATTGCAAGCGTCCATAGGCTTTTACGGTAACTGCTTACCAGTAGGCAAGCTTTATACTTGTTTGCCACATCGTAGAAAAGGAATAGACACCACAACTAACATGACAAGTAAGTGTTGGGTGAAATAAATAGATAAATAAAGAAGGGGAATCCATTGTACAGTAGCACCATAAACAAAGCTTATAACGATACTAATAACCTCGGAAGATTTGTGGTGATATTATGTATTTTATTACCCTTACGTGTCACCTCGTACTAGCGTGACATATTCTACATATATTGATTTACTAACATAATATATACATTTAACACTACGTTGAATTACATAACATAATAATTCAAAACAAAATAAAAACAAAGGCAACAAATAGTCTTTTAAGAGAGGTAGGGCACCATACTAGCATCAAGCCCGACTGGGTAAGGACCCCCACCTTACAGAAGACCACAGTCAAATAACTATACACAGCAGTGTAGTTGTGTTCCTGTGTGTGAGTTCAAGTCTCTAGCTCTTAATTAGGGATGAGTTTTTAAAGAAACGTTTTCCTATCCTAGGGATAGATATCTAATAGTTCCTAAAGCCCTGGTGTAAAAAAATGGGTCAGTAACACGCAAGTGATACCCCTGGTGGTATCGCAAGCATCCATAGGCTACGGCAACTGCTTAAAATCAAGCGGGCCGTATGCTTGTTTGCCACCCAAATAGTATAAAAATGTCTTTGTTTTTATTTTCTTTTTCTTTTTTAAGCGTCGAAATAATCTTCAACATCACTGTCTACTGGAAACGTGCCCAGAAGGCTAACGGCATTGTCACGTTGAATGCTTATTATGTAGTCTTTGCTGACGTCATTCGATATCAAGTGTCAAATAAATGACGTCACTACATGCTACCACTCAAGTCTTTCTACAATAGCTGTCACAAAACTGTATTGATCTGCACCGAAACTTGTATCCAAATATAACATTATAATATGTATAAAGCTAGCCACTGATGATACATCTATTTAGTATCTATACTAATATTATAAGGCTGAAGAGTTTGGTTTGGTTGAACGCGCTAATCTCAGAGAGTACTGGTTCGATTAGAAAAAAATTTTTTGTTCAATGGTGCATTTATCCAGGAAGGCTATAGGCTATATAAAATTACGCTATGGTCAATAGGAGCGGAGCAGTAGTAAGATATGTTGCAAAATCGGGGAAAATATTCCAAATTACGACGGATGAAATTGCGGGCGACTCCTAGTATTAAATAAATGTACACCATACTAGCGAGCAAGTCCGCCTGGGGAAGGACCTCCACCTTACATTAGACCACAGCCAAATAACAAAGAAACGTTTTCCTATTCCAGGGTTACTTCCGTCTTAAAGCCCTGGTGTAAAAAATGGGTTGGTAACACGCAAGTGATACCTCTGGTATTGCAAGCGTCCATAGGCTACGGTTACTGCTTAACATCAGGCGAGTAGCATGCTTGTTTGCCACCCAAGTAGTCTAAAAAAATAATGTATTCCGGATGAAAATACTCCTGGAAACATTCGTTGGCTCCGTCATAAACTTGTACTTATGTTTGCACCCGATTAAAGGGGGTTTGATCTCGGGTTAGATTCTTGGGTTGAGTAAAGTGCTCTTGCAATGTATGTCAACAAAAGTGAGCAGTAGCTAAGGAAGTCTGGAATATCCTTATGTACGATGAAGGATCTGACATGCATGAAAATAAAGACAAGTGGGTTTTCTCACGATATTTTTAGTTAAATCCACCATAAATAGGTTTGAGGCAAATCATTTGATGTTAAGCATTTACCGTAGTTTATGAACACTTGCAATACCAAATATATCACTTGCGTGTAGCCGACAATTTTTTTCACACCAGGTTTATAAGATGGAGTATCCCTGGGATAGGAAGAGTTTTTTAAACACACTCACACTCAGGAACACAACTACAATCCTGTGTGTAGTTATTAGCCTGTGGTCTTCTGTAAGGTGGAGAACCTTCCCAGTCGGGTTTGTTCGTTAGTATGTTGCCCTAACTCAAATTAGTTTAATTTGATAGACGTTCTACCACTAGCTACCCTTAGTTAAACATAATATTGTCAGAACAAACATCTTTAATCGTTGCTGACGGTACTTGTGTCAAGTTCATTAACCCCGTGACGTCAGTCCCGACGGTCTATCGTCATTTATGTACATAGTTATAAGTACTGTAGGCAATTTTGGATGGGGTTTTAAAGTTTTATGTTTGTAGTTTTAAAGTGAACGGAGTTCTAAAGATTCGGTGAGTTGGTTTTGAGGAAACTTGAAACTTTGAATAGTGAGGGTATTTATTACTAAAAAGTTTTGTTATGTTTAGTTAAATTGTATCTTTGAAGAAATATTTTTTTTTTTTTATTTTTTTTTTTTTTTAAAAAGACAACTCCCGCACTAGAGAACAAGCTCTGTGTCGCGGGGGACTTTACAAACATACAATTAACGGACACAAATTACACCCAGACTCAGAACAAGGGGGCTCTTTGTGGGTCACACAAAGTTTTGTCCTGTGTGGGAATCGAACCCACAACCTCGTGCACAGCAGGCGCATACTGCGACCACTGGACCACCGAGGCAGTCAAAATACCTACGTAGAAATGTAAAAAAAACTTATTTATACAACTTAGGTAGCAAAAAAGTGTACCTACGACTCGTCTGATGATAAGCTGTTACCGTATCCTATAAATGCGTGTAATACTAGAGTCATCATTTGCTTTGGTCTTATGATGGAATTTCCCTGGGATTGGAAAACGTCTCCTTAAAAAGGCATCCTAAATGACATCTGTACTTACACACAGAAACAGGACTTCACCGCTGTGTGTAGTCGTTTGTCTTTGGTCTTCTGTAAAGTCCTTCTCTAGTCGCTACTTCTTGAATGTTTCAAAATCATCTACATCACCAAGACTTTCCAGTTCAAAATTTATAACTAAAAGTTTACGTAAGTATTTAAATTATGCAAGTTTAATTAGAATTCGGAGGTCAATAGTTGGTACCTACCTCCTAGTGGCTGGAAAAACTTTTTTCATTAAGTCTCTCAAGCTACTTGAAGACAAAGAAAATAGGTGCCGAAGGAATTTTAAGTGGCATTCGACTTACTTATAAACTTAAAAGACGCATAACTTGATGGTATTAGACTTTATAAGTTTATGAATGTACGAGTATACTGATAGTATAGTGATAGTATAGTAAGTTATGGAGACAATATCTCAAACTCAAAGTCATTTATTCATTTAGATCAAATACATGATACTTATGAACGCCAAAATAAACAAAAGTCAGCATATGTTTTTTCCTACAGCCAATTAGCTGACATGGGTAGGGCCTAGAGAAAAATTGGCAACAAACTCTGGCTACTCTTTTTAATCGCCAAGGTATTATATTTACAATTTGGTATGAGTTACAATTTGAAGAAGGTAACAAAAAGGTACGGATTCACTGCAAGAGACGGAAAACTAGAAATAAAACCCTATACAAACCTGTCTGGCCAGCGTGGTATAGTAGGCTTATATCCCCCCAAGTATATATAGTATATGGAGGAGACCCGTGCCCAACAGTGGAACATTTATGGGTTGTGATGATGAGTATACTGATAGGAGCAATTTGTGAAAAGTCTGGCCTAATATTATAAATACGACATTTTGGATAGATGGATTACGAATGTTTGGTACACGCCAAAACGGCTGAACGGATTTGGATGAAATTTAGTACAGAGGTAGAATAATATTCTACCTCTGTATAGTCTGGAATAGCACATAGGCTACTTTTTATACCGGAATAAAACACCGTGTTTCCGTGTGATATCGTTTGTTTTTGTGAAAACAAGCTCTGTATGTCCTCTGAGACACAGAGCTTGTTTCACAAACATAAATTCATGGACACAAATGACAACCAAATTGTTTAGTTATTTTTTTTTTATACTACCAAAGTGGCAAACAAGCATACGGCCCGCCTGATGGTAAGCAGTTACCGTAGCCTATGGACGTTTGCAACACCAGGGGTGTCACTCACGCGTTGCCGACCCTTTAAAAACCTTATAACTCCTTTCTTGAAGAACCCCATGCTATTTGGAATCGAACTTAAAACTCCACGGGTCGTTAGTGACCCTGACTGCTCTAGCCTAGGTTCCAGCCTAGCAGTCAGGATTATTAACCACTAGACCAACAATTCAGACAAAATCAATCTTTAATTCTTAATAATATCTATCGCTAATTTGGATATTTATCTCAGCTCTGCCACTATCACATTAAATCGTGATGATATAATATTGTGTGGAATAAGTGATAGAGATAGACACAGATAACATCGTTATTACAACGTTAATACTTGTATTAATTAATCATATTCTACGAAGAGCTGTGAAGCAATCATTCTGTCTATTCTATCCTACTAATATTATAAACGCGAAAGTTTGTAAGTATGGATGGATAGACGGATATTTGTTACTCTTTCACGTAAAAACTATTGAACGGATCTGTTTGAAATTTGGCACAAAATGAATGATGAATGAAATTTTTACAACGATAACTGTCAGCCACCCGGGCGGAGCCGCGGGCAACAGCTAGTATCTATATTTCATAGTGAATAGGAATAATATTGACTATGAAAAACATAGACAACCATATTTTTGAAAAAAAACGTAAATTAAAGATAACCAGTGGCCCGCTCCGACTTTGCCCGGGTTTAACTGTTCTTGTAATTTATTTCATAACATAAATTCCTTATTAAATCATTCAAAGTTTATGTACTTTTTGACTCAGCAACGTGACCTCCTCGAACATTGCAAACATTGATAGTCTACAATAACTGCTTACCAAATAGGCCGTATACTTGTTGGTCAAAAATACCATCAAACGTCACATAAATGAGACTTCATAGCAATGTCACCAATAACGATTGTATTATAATATTAAAAGCAATACATAGGGCACATAAATGCGTAGCTATTATTATTGTTATTATAGAAGCTTTGGACATAGATTTCATCGATTAAGAAAGTAGAATGGGTTTAGCCTCGGCTAGAGTATGGTAGATCAGTCATGCCTTCTACGCTTGCTACGCTCGTAGCTACGCATTCGTAGCTCGTAGACGGTCTACGCCGCTGATCTCATATTTCATTGTCTATATAAGATACAATCATAGTGACGGAGTATATCTATCAATCAGTTTGACAGATATTCTTCAGGGAGGCGCTTGATACGATTTTGGCTCGAAATATCATATTACTATGAGTAATGATTAGTTTTAGTAATTGGTTTGTAAACGATTACTGGAGTTAAGTAACGACTGATTGGGTTGTGATGAAGATGAGTCATAATATTGCCTGTCTCAGTAGTAGTAGACTGTAGAAAACACTCTCTCCTCAACCCATAAACGTCCCACTGCTGGGCACGGGACTCCTCCATATACTTAGAGGGATATTAGCCTACTATACCACGCTGGCCAGACGGGTTGGTATAGGGTTTTGTTTCGAGTTTTCCCTCTCTTGCAGTGGATATTGTCTGCCTGACTTACTCCCTTAGTCGACTCTTACGACACCCTCGGGATGGAACGGGGTGGTGACATTTGTATTCTTAATCCGTCACCACACGGACAATAGAAAACACTATTTCATTGAAATCTACAGTTCAATCACCGGATCGGGTGAAATGATTATTAGATTTTTGTATATGGCAAAAAGTTCGCTATTACATGAGACCTAATGCCGTTGCCGAAACGTTAGCATATATGCTGGAAACAAATACTGCAGTTACGTACATAATCATAAAAATTGGCAATGTTTACAGGTTCATGTAAAGGCGTCGGTCCTTCGTCTAACCTCTTTCTAGTCGCGTCAGATTCTCTCATCGGAATATTAGAGTGCACATGTGTTGGCGCATACACTTGTGCACTATAATATCACCAACCCAAATGGTAAATCTCCGTCGAAATTAGCTACCGTTACTGAAATTTAAAATTTGAATTTAGAAAATTATTATACCCGTCATAATAATTAAATAATGGTGTAAAATAAGTACATAAAAAATAAATAGGACAATTAAAAACAATCAACGCCACGCCACGAATGACAAAATCGGGACAAGTGACGTATGTTCTTTGTTCCACAAACAATGGTGTGAGCAGTGTCTCCAGTAAAGGATTAGCTCGGGATCTTTTGTTTTGTACAAAGGTGAGATTTACAACGACAACGTAGAAGTTTGTAAGTCGGTCAACGTATTGTCGCGTAACACCATTGTGTTTTATGTTTATTTTAAAATTTACAATTTAAGTTGTAACGACGAAGTAAATGGATGAATTGTCCCAAACGTGTGAAAATTGTCCTTAGATGTCATTCCCTTTATTAACCGACTTCAAAATTAGGAGGTTATCAATTCGTGTGTTTGTGTGTTTTTTTTTATGTTTGTTACCGCAGTACTCCCTCATTTATGGACCGATTTGAATTTTTTTTTTGTCTGAGAAGACATACTTCCAGTTTGATCGCATTTTCATCAAAATAAAGTTCTGATGATGGGATCCATGAGGAATTGAGGGAACTCCTCAAAAATTATAGGCACACATATAGCAATTTCAAGATTTTTAACAATACATCAAACATTTGCATTCAGAAAGTATAATATGATGAAGTAAAACTGATGAAGAAGACCGCAGATGGTCACCTGAACTTCTCAATAATAAGTATTTTACGGATGGCGATTAAATAAGTTTCCATTATGGTCGCTAAGGTAGCTAGGCAACGGAACTTCATAATTAAACAATGTAATCTAGCGGTTTTTAAGGTTTTTTGAATTTTGCAACTTGCCGTACTGAAGTCGGTTTTTTTTGTTAAAATTATTAAACTTTACATCACTAAATTATATTTTTAAATACATACCTATTATAAAAATATACATTTAAAAATATAAAATGGAGGCCCACCGGTATCGGGTACAGGGACCAAGCTACCGGTGGTTAGGGCACCAGAGACAAGAACCTCCTCACAATGCGCACCATGTTCAAGAGAACCGCCTTCTGCATCAGGCCCACAATTCAACCATCTAACAAGAGCTTCCTAAGGTGTTGATGAAGGATCTTGGCGATCAGTCCATTGACTGATACAACTATCGGCACAATGATCGCTGAAAAATTAATGAATAGTTGCTGATGGACAAGCCTGGCCACTTGGTTGTGTCTGTGCAAATACTCGCCGTGTGCTAGACGGGAACAACCAGAAATCATATGCCTGAGAGATTCTCCGGGATGGTGGCAGACCCGACTCATTGTCAATATTATTATGAAAGTTGACTGCATGGTTGGTTCACTTCCTTAAATGGTTACCACCTGTTTATCACTACGCGTTCTCAGATGGAATAAAACTTTGTTCAACCCAAAAATGATTTTGAGTCTAGGTGGGCGTGTCAAAAAATTGTGTGCAGTCTGTATACAGAGTATACAGAGATTGTTTTTTAGTGCGGGAATTGAAATAAAAAACAAAAAACTAGACTTTGTAAGATATATAAGTACGTCACACAAAATCACTCAAGCATTTATCACCTCATTCCTTTACAAGAGGATGCATAAGAGATATGAATATCAAAAGTAGTATATTATGAGCCGTATAATAAAGATTTTGTGTGGCTCCTACATAAATTTTCATAGCAACGTTGCTTTCATAGTCATTTTCACTTATGGAACTCACATAGCTGCATGAAAACTGTATATTATCGTATATTGTAAGGGTAAGAAACGTGGACTTAACAAAGTAATACTACCTTACCTTATTGTTTTTGGTCCATAGGCCTGCAAAGTTTAATTTGTCGAAATAATACCCGCGTGCAAACTACTCTAATAGTTTATAATTTCCAGGAAACGTCTGAGATAGCTATGTTATGGGTCATTTATAGCCATGACTTTATTAAAAAGAAAGAAAGAAAACGTATTTTCGAGTCTAGTTTCTTGCTTGGCTTATTGCAGAGAGTTAAATTCGTCTTAAAAATGTACGCTAAATGCAGAAATCATTATCTTATAATTTTAAGTAGTCAAAATAAAGAAATCTTATATTATAATTAAAAATTCAAAAAAATTAAATGATTTTCATTGAAATCTGAAACCAGTATTTTCAGGTAACCACTCTTTAATTTACGCCCTACAGAAAATTCATGATGACACTGTCGTTTTCCACTAACTTTTCCCATTTCATTTGTAATATACCAACGAAACCTTTTCTCAAACAAATCAACATAAAAAAATTAATACCCACGGACCTCGTTAAAGCTTAAATGACACAGCAAAACAACTTTTTAACAGAGCCTTAACCCTTTATATCGGAAGCATGTCAAACGTCCCATTTTGGTGGGAAAAAACCCCATTATGTTCAGGCGTTATCCGTCTAAATATTGTTATGGGTGGATTCTGGTACTGTGTAAAAAGTGACCCGTTTTATTATGTCGCACACGAGTATATTATGAAGGCTGTGGAAGCTCTGGAGGCTACAAATTGAGGGTATATTTTAGGCTCGCCATCTTAATTTTCGGGTAATGTTGATATTTTGGTTTATTTAGCGGATTTTGGTTGCGTTTTTGCAGAAATGTTTTATGCTTGTATCTAAGTAATACCCGCAAGGATTTATAGATATGCGAAGTTAAACAAATTTTGGTCAGTTCGTAAATGGATGACCATTTTCTAAAAAAACACATTGGGTCCCTTCTGTGTCTTGAAAGTACGTAAAGTTCTGCATCTGATTGTTAGCTTGCCGTCCCATCGGACTATGAGAGTCAAGGAAAATAGAGTGCACCTGTTTTTGTTCACACGCTTGTGAACAAAAACAGGTGTGCTGTGTTGAGATTCATCGCCTCGCGGTGATCAAAATCTGTCTTAAATATACCCGCTCGTGATCGTGATAGGTTACTAGTATGAGAGACGGAACTGAGCGCACATACTAGTGTATTTTAGTATATTTTCAGAAGTTGGCTAGCTTCTGTGACCGCTGTAGCACAAATTGACAAAGACCACCATTACTAAGAGTTACCTTGACGTTGTCTTTTTGTCTTCACTCTTACGCGTTGGTGACTTATATTATCATCTATATGAGCAAATAAAGTAACCTATAATATTCTTACCGTTCTTTCTTTGACCCCTAAATCTAATCTAATAAAGACACGCCGTGCCGCCTTACACATTACATACATATATATAGTTATATAGCTACAAAATAATAAGGAAAATGGACGACAAATACGATCTTCGAGAGGTCAGCCATAGGCCGGTGTGACAAGCGTGATAATTACACCGATTTCTTACCCAAATTGTTAATTGTAGCGGTTAATAAGAGAATGGAGGGCCTTCTGACTTATTCAGTTATCAATGAATATGTGATATATAATCTAAGTGATCTTTGGATGGTCTTATTGGAAAAGAAAATATCAAGAAAAAGATGAAATCTTGATTGTTTGCTGCTTGATGTAGAGGATCAAGTTTGAGGGTCTAGTTAGTGATAACGAAATACTTTTTTTTATTCAACTTAAGTGGCAAACAAGCATATGGCCCGCTAGATGGCAATCAGTTATTTATAGCTTATTAAAGCTTGTAATAATCCGGGTATCACTTGCGTGTTACATAATAATAATAGCAACCCATATATGTCCCACTGCTGGGCACGGGTCTCCTCTCCTCTATCAAGAGAGAGAGAGGGTTTAGGCCTTAATTCACACACGCGAGGGTTTAGGCCTAATGCGGGTTGGTGAATCTGACATGTCTTTAGAATTTCTTCAAATACATGTGTGTTTCTTCACGATGTTTTCCTACACCGTTAGCAGATGGCGAATCAATTGATTCGAACATATAAACTCCACAAAGTGAAATTCATATTGGTACTGCCCGGGATTGAACTCGCACCTCTTGCGTGCAAGTTGGTTACTTTCCCACTCAGCCACCATCGCTAATTTACTGATATTTTCTAAGTTACTGCCAAATAAAATATTCTTTCTTATTTCAATTCAAATAGTATACCTTCTAATTAATATGCATCAGAATGTGTTATTTGAGGGACTCGTACAAGGAACAAGCTAGTTAGTGGTGGTACACATAGCAATTCAACACAAATACACACTCAAAGCGATGTTGATCCGGTGTATCTCTCCATCGACACACAAACTACTCCGTGTCAACGTTTGAATACCGACAATCACCTGTGACAACACAGGACAGGGTCAGGTTCTCCGAATCCTTGTTTACTCATAGTCTACAATTTGAATAAATTAAATACCAGAAGTTTCGGTACCAAATTACTAATGTCTCTACAGAATCAACTCAACTGGGCATTATGTCGATTACTTTGTAAAAAAATAAAAGTTTGTAGCCCTTTTGATGTAGGCTTTGCATTGATGCATCAGTCAGGATAAGTTATTTAAATTATATAAGAAAGTAAGTAGGTATGTAGAAAATCGTCAATATTTCGTTATTTTTGCATAACGATAGGGGAGACTTCAGACGGAATCTTTAAGTTGATGCTGCTGCTATAGAAAAACAAACCGTATTATTTAAAAATCAATATCGATGTTTTCATATTTTTCCGAATTACATCGTCAACAGCCTAACAAAACACTGGGTTTTTTGTTATCCGAACAAACAACAATTCTATATTAAGAAGTTGTTTACTTCCTATATTGGATTCTCATTATAATCATTATTTTTAAGGTTCAGTAAGCAGAAAAGAAATAAAAGACCATAGTAAGATATACGAATGGCTAGCATTCGTAAGTCACTTTTAAATTTCTGCCAACAAGTCTGCTATTGAACCAATTTGTTGTGCAAAAAGTTCAAATAAATAGCTGCATAGCCATGTGTAGCCACTTACAGTGTTAGAGTCACGCCGCCACCGCCCAAATAAAAAAATACGCCAACAATGTGTTTTCTAATCGAGCCATCGAATCCAAAAAAATCGTTCGTTTTACGAGTACTCTGCTTCACAAAACCACAAGCCCAGCACTGCCGACAGGCAACACTGGCAGGGTCGCCATGCAATGTTGGGACTTGGGTGATCAAAGTAAAAGATGTTACTTCTTATAAAGCCTGAGGTTTAATGCCTTAACTTATATACTACATTACAATGTATGAATGAGTGATGGGGGGCGATGCATCACACACTACAAGAGATGCGATTCCTCTTGCTGCCAAGACAACATTTTTAAGGCATGTCTGGTAACCGAGATGTTTGTTTGGTTATGTCCTACATCTGAATTTGAATCACCCGATGATTAAGGCACCCACAGTGTGCCAACCTTTGTTCATGTGTCCGGATTTAATTTATAGGTAGGCGTAGCACACGCCTATTCTCTTAAACTTAGCAGATATGAGACCTGTATTAGCGATACCTGTTTTTGTTCTTATATTAGGTGTTTGCTGCGTTGGTAATTATGCGTGCACAAAGCTAAGACTACTCTGATGTGGAAAAGTATATTCTGTTTAGCTCCTAAAATATACAACAAGATTCCAAATAAGTACAAGGATCTAAACGTAAACATGTTCAAAAAAAATGGAAAAAATATTATGCAATAAATTTTATTATGATATCTATTTTATTTTATTTATTTATGGAAAACCAACAGCTTATTCTAACTTAAAATATAATTAGTATAGCAACAGAGAGCCAATAACAGGTCTTCACGTTTAGTGACAAAAAATAAGGTATATAACTGAGGGACAAGCAATTATCATTAACTATTCAGTAAACATATAAACATAAAATTATATAGTAAAACTTTTAATACTATAATTTAGGAAATAAAGAATTTATTACTTATCATCCGCCTTGCCTGGGGTACACTGGTATTAAATAGATCTAAATTAAATTCCTTTGCAGCTGCATTAAAACTCGCGTCTATTGCTCGCGTTTTGTCTATTGCTCGCGTTTTGTCTGCAGAAAATACGGGAGTGTGTAAGGGTTTGATTGTTCTTATCATTTTGGGTGGAGTGTTTAGGTTAAGTTTTTATAATAATTCAGATTCAAATATCGATGATTTTTTAAATGATAGTACCGTTTAACTTTTCAATTTTTAATTCAATCAGCCTATCGCAGTCTACTGCTGGACATAGTCCTCTCCCAACACGCGCCATAGCACACGGTCCTCCGCCTTCCGCATCCAGTGCGCCCCAGCGACCTTTTTTAGGTCGTCGGTCCACCTGGCTGGGGGCCGCCCCACCTTACGCTTACCGAGTCGTGGTCTCCATTTAACTTATGAAACGTAAATTATTAATTTCAAGGTTAACATTATTTATTCTACATTGAATTCTTTCCTTTTGACTATTATAGGTATATACAATTAAATTTATAATGCTTCTATCCTATCTTTTATCTTATTATTTCAGTTGACATTGATTGGTATTTTTGACATGATATTATTATGATAAGACTAAGAAATAAGTGTTATATAATTCAATAATAAGTATTATGTAATAATGAACGTGTTGTAATTCTCCTAATCATGTAGATATATATTTAATAACTTTAAATAGCAATTTTTTTACGCCACAACTTGGCAGAATATGAACGAGCCTTGTAATAATTGTTAGATCGTAGTGTGCTTTCCTAGCATTTACTCATCAACATTTCACTGTCAAAATATCTCGTTCACTAGGTAATTGGAAACCAAAATACCGAGAAAACGTTTTTAAATATTAATGAGTTGAAATTTTCAAAAGCGGTCCCTTCAACCGCAAAGGCCGAAAGTCCAATGGTGTGACAAACACAAATTAGTCTCATATCCATGGCCAACGTTTGAACTGTGCTATAAACTCGACCAAGGCTTGCGGTTGAGCTGAACATTCCCTCACAAACTCATCTGTGAAGTGTACCATTTGAGTTACCGGGAAAAACTAAGGCACAATTCATAGGTGGAAGGAATTACATTTTGTTTTAGTAAATTACACTAGGTAGAGAAAAAAATCGTATTTTTGTATGTTACGAATAAACACAAAAACTACTCAACCGATTTTTTAAATTCTTTTACCATTCATAGGATTGACTGACTCGGTGGTCCAGTGGCCGCAGTATGCGCCTGCTGTGCACGAGGTTGTGGGTTCGATTACCACACAGGATAAAACTTTGTGTGACCCATAAAGTCTGTCATCAGTCTGGGTGTAATTTGTGTCTGGGTGAAAATATAGCCTATTTTTTTTTTACAAAGGCCAACTCCCGCACTAGAGAACAAGCTCTAAGTCGCGGAGGACTTTACAAACATACAATTAACATGTTTGTAAAGTCCCCCGCGACTCAGAGCTTGTTCTCTAGTGCGGGAGCTGGCCTTTGTAAAAAAAAATAGGCTATATTTTATTGAAATAAAAAACGGGTTAAATGTCCACCCGTGCAAAGCCGGGACAAGCTGCTAGTAATTAATAATTTGCGATGAATGAGCAAACAATTCTGTAGTTGAAGTTATTAGGGCTTGTACACAAAACTGCGATGCGCCATCGTAAAAAAATACCAGCTCCCACGACTCGATTTTCTGTACGGTTGACGGTCGCCTTGTCGCACGAAATCACATCGCAGCAATTCATATTGCAATTTTCTGTATTGCGAATTTGCATAGCAGTTTTGTGTACAAGCCCTTACACGTAGTTTTGTAAATTTCCTATAGTAAAATAATAATAGTAGTGCTCTTAGATTCGAATCAATATCATCAAATTTAATTCTAATCATAGTAATCTCCGATGTTCTTTGAGTAACATTGAGCCTTTGTATGAGGTCCATAGAGACCATCTTATTAATGACTGGCATCACAAGCTGGCCAAAACCAAGCCTTAAGACACTGCGGTATTTGGTTGCTCCCCAAACCATACAATCTTAAAATACCGAGTTTTTAGTATATATTTATTGTTTATACTACCAAGAAGGCCAACAAGCATACGGCCTGCCTGATGGTAAGCAGTTAACGTAGCCTATGGACGCTTGCAACACAAGCTTGTATCACTTGTGCGTTGATAGATAGATAATTCTTTATTGTACACCATAATGATAACAAAAAACATGATAGAAATATACAGAAAATAGACAAGTACAATGGGCGGCCTTATCGCTAAGCGCGATTTCTTCCAGGCAACCTTAGAACTTTAGACACCTTATAACTCCTTTCTTGAAGAACCCCATGCTATAGTTTCTCGGTAAAACCTCTCTCTTTTATTACTCTTCTTCGTATATTACTCTACTTCTTCTATTACTCTATTTCTTATGACTTACACCATACCCGTAGATCGACAACTCGGAGGGCCCGAGTACTCTTCGTTAATTAGAGTCCTGTGTAAATTTGCTCAGCCTATTCCACTTAATAATTACTGTTAGTTTTTAAAAGTATTTTATAATTTTTTTTTATTAATTACCTTTATAAACTGTTGGCTTTGTGGTGAGTGGTTATGTTAGTACCTCTATTATTTATGATTAATAAAAATATGTTATATAGGTTTTCCCTAGCTAGGTGGACATACGACCTAGAAAAGGTCACTGGGATGGCCAGGATGCGGAAGGCGGAGGACCGTGTGCTGTAGCGCGTGTTGGGAGAGGCCTATGTCCAGCAGTGGACTGCGACAGGCTGATTGATTGATATAGGTTTATTTCGTTATCAAGATTGTCCATGGCAGAATTGCTATATAAAGTATATTAAGATGGAGATTTCAATATAGTCCAATCAATAAAGTAGTTGTAGAGTGCGTGAGCGGGAACCTAAGCGATTTCTTCAGAAACTTATTCAGAATACCTAGAGAGAAAACATACTAAAAGTCCTGACGCCTAGGAGGTGAGACGGAGGGCTGGGGGGCTGACAAAGGACTCAATTTTAGGTTTTTCGCTAATATCTCAAAACTGGTGCGTTTTAGCAAAAAATGTTCTAAGATGAAATTAAAGCTTATAAAATTCTCTATAACTTTGATTATGTATACTTTTCCATATTTCCATCCGTTTTCGAAATATACGCTCCAGAAATTAAAATGAAAATGGCTCTTTTGAGCCATTTTTTGATTGGACTAATATTCGTAAATCTTTGATACAGGAATTATTTTTTTACTAGTACGGTAGTTGTTTTTATTTTTATTATAAAATAGCTGGCCAGTGCCCATTTCGTAGAACAATTTTTGAGTTAATATACGAGTATAGCCTATGACCATCACACCTAACGTGGCTTTTCAAAATTTTAAAATAATTTGGTGTCTCAAAATCAGTTCAGCAGATCCAGAGATTACCTCCTGCAACCTCACGAACTTTACCTTTTTATAATATTATTATATAGTATAGATAAATAAATTTAATAAACCAACTCTAGAAACTTCTCTCAACTCGACTGTTCGATGCATGTGTAAGTGCAAACCATTGCATCCAGTCCAAATAAACTCAAAGTGGCCATTACGTCACTCTTCTTTGTCCAGTGTATTCCTTACTTAAGGTAGAGTACATCAACATAATTGAACCCACTTACATTTAGTAGGAAAATAAAATGCAATTGTTTAGAAAATTCTAGAACAAAATGTCTGTGAATTAAATACTAGTTTTTATATTTCAAGTTTTTATTATTGTCGTTAATGAAAATGAAATGAGTTTTCTTACTCATGTCTAGCGACAGCAATTACTTTATTCAAATAACAGTTCTTTGTTTAAATAAAGAAAGTTTTTATTATTATTTTGTTTTAAACAGAATAAAATGTATTAAGTATAGGGTTTTTTGGGTATAAAGAAAACACGTTCACGTTAGCTTTGTTTTGACCCACGTAAAAAAAGGGAACGCTTATTAGAATTTACTGGGTACATACAGTTTTAGAGTTTAGATTTGTGAAAAATAAAAACGTAATGTCACTTTACTCGACCAGGGAATCGAAACTGGGACCTTGTTTTCAGCAATTGCACTTAACGTCCGCTTGACCGTCAATTTGATTATTTTTGGTTATTTCATCAACGTGACAAAGAAGTATCATCATTATCATCTCAGCCATAAGACTGACTGTCCACTACTGGACATACATAGGCCTCCCCCCAGGTTTTCCACATCGAAGAAGTATACGAACTGCCTATCACAATCAGTTACCGCAGCCAATGGAGGCTTGCTATGCCAAAAGTACTCGTTGGACCGTTTGTAAAATATTCACTATACATACTCAAAGTTTGTACTGTATCAGGCTTAGGATACTGATCAGGCTTATGACCAAAATCCTAAGCCTAATCTCTTTTTAGTCGTGTTGGATTGCCGTCCCACGAGTCCCATCAGATTATGTGACTGTGGGAACAAAGAGTGTGCCTTACCTTAGTGTGTAACTGCATTTTTTGCGTTTACTTCTTTTTGTTGTTTTTAGTTTATAGCTTAATATCCGTTCGTCATTTGGGGTTACCACTAAAAATCAGCGCTGTGTTGTTGCCACAACATACGTTATACTGAGTGGTAACCTCATTGACACAGTAATTATATGGTACAATGTGCAAATACCAAAAATGTGCCTGTGTCAATAAATGTAACTTTCTTTCTTTCTTTCTTTACCTTTGTTCGCATACAATTGTGTACTACGGAGACTTAAAATCTGCTAAAATATTAATCAGCAGATGGCTAGTCCAGACTCCGTCGAGATTAGCATTCCATCTCAGACAAAAGACGTCCACTGCTGGACATAGGCCTCCCCAAGGTTTTCCACATCATTCGGTCCTGAGCTGACCTTATCCATCGGTTACCTGCGACCTTTAACAGGTCGTCGGTCCACCTTGTTGAAGGTCTGCCCATGCTGCGTCTACCAGAGATTAGCATTACATTATAATTAAAAGTATCTAGTCGGTAAGCGGCGTCAGAAGACCTGACAACAGAGGGACAAAATAAAATATAGTTTATCATTTTCTTTGTCACAATCTTATCTTAAGTCATGTTCCAGAATTTCTTTGCACAAATTTCAGTGTATTTTACATTTGTGACAACTTGGCGAGATACCAAGCCGATGTTCACTGCAGTTATATCACGGATATAATAATTCAGGTTTTATATTAAACTTACTAAATAAATGAAATTTATAAATATCTAAAAGATGGTTTAAAATATAGAATAATATGTTTTCTAATCAATTCAATATGGCTGGGATGAAAAGATGATTGCATTTAACAGAGATGAGGATATTGAGATAGATTTATGGGATGACATTATTAAAAAAAAAATCTCTCACTAGACAAGCACCTTGTGCCACGAGGGATTTTAATATACATAATATGTAGTATATTATACTAGCGGTAAGTCTCGACTTCGCACGGATGGACATTACATAAGTTTTTGTAGGGATCCTGTTACTTTTAATAAAATAAAATATAGCCTATGTTACTTGCTGATAATGTAGCTATCAATGACGAAAGAATTTTTAAAATCGGTCGAGTAAATTTTGATTTAAATCGTAACAAACAAACAAAGAATCAAATCTTATATTATTATCTTGTATTATATTAGTTTAGATAACGTACACCTAGACTCACAACAGCGATCTGTGGGTCACACATAATAATATATATTTGATGGATTGCAATCAAACCCGACACACCGTCAAAAATAAAGTATATTCAAAGAAGCTTTAAAGTGGCGTTATCATCGCCACTTTAAAGCTGTACTAGCGACTGTAGAGCATTTGCATCGCGATTGTGCAAAAAACCGTAGTGTGTAAAAATTGACAGCTTATAGCAACTATATTGCGTTTGCATCGAATTGTATCGATGCAAAAAGCCGCAGTGTGCACAGATTTACTGCTAACGACTGTATTCCATTTGCATCGCGCCGGCATTACATTTGTTTCGATGCAAAAATTCGTAGTGTGAAAAGGGCCTTAGCAGTTCAATCTACGAATTCAACGACACTATAATCTGACCTACCTTCTTTTACAGGATAGAATGCATATAGCCTGTGCAAGATACGAGGAATATCGTAAAAGCGAATGAAGCTAACTTTAGTACGATGTAACCGTGGCTTTGGGGATCATTGAGGCTTAAGACAACTCTGTCGAACGGGGATGAGCTGATTTAGTTAGGTAAACTATTTTATACAACGTAAACACGTATCTCTCTAGACTAACAGCATAAACGATAGTCGAATCGAATAGAGCAGAAAGAATTAGTTTACGATATAATGTCGTAAACTTACGTCCAATCCTATGCATTTGCTTCCTATTCTATTCGATTCGAATATTGTTGTTGTCACTTCTCTCTAGAGTAGTCCAGATAGAAAGGCTGGTTCTTAAAATATGTGAAACTAAAACAATTGTTTCTTTTCAGATATCGTTTACCTTTACACAATTTTAGAACAGAAATTTAGCTGCTTATTACCCCAGGGTAATATGCTGCCCCAATCTTATATAAATTCCCTTATTTAACAGTAGTATTTCTTAAGCTGGTTTCACACTGCTATGACGCCTTGTGCCGTATTGCTTCAGAAAGGTATTGGGTAGGCTTGAGTCTGAATTTTTTTATACTTACATAGCAAGTATATGGCCCCCGAATGATGATAAATGACCAGTCCCCGTATGCTATGGACGTCTTCAATGTACATGTCCCTCACGTATTCCCGAACAATAAATTTCTAACAGGGTTTAGTGATTTATTACATTTAGTATATACTTTTTTTTTATACTACTTGGTACTTGGGTGGCAAACAAGCATATGGCCAGCCTGATGTTAAGCAGTCACCGTGGTGAACTATGGACTTTTGCAATACCAGAGGTATCACTTGTGTTTTGCCAACCTATTTTTTATACTAGAGCTTTAAGATGGGGTAACCCTGGGATAGAAATACGTTTCTTTCAAAACTCATCCCTAAATGAGCGCTGGAGACCTAATATACCTGGGATAGGAAAACTTTAAAAAAATAGCGAAATGAGGACTAAGGTCCTGTATTCATGCACAAGAAAACTATTACACCAGTGTGTGCTTTGGCTGTGGTCTTCTGTAACGCGGAAATCCTTTTCCTTACTATTGCAAACAAGCATACGGCCCGCCTGATGTTAAGCAATCACCGTGACCTATGGAAGTTTGAAATACCAGAGGTCACTTGCGTGTTGCCTACGTATTTTTTATACCAGAGCTTTAAGATGCAGTATTCCTGGGATAGGAATACGTTTCTTTCAAAACTCATCCCTAAATGAGCGCTGGAGACCTGTACTCACACAGAGGAACACACACCGCTGTGTATAGTTATTTGGATGTGGTCTTCTGTAAGGTGGAGGTCCTTCCCCAGTCGGGCTTGATCTCTAGTGTGGTGCCCTACCTCTCTTAAATATGCTTGTTTATGTACTGCCTTATCACTCTTTACATGTACAATATCATTAGACAAAGTAATCTTCCCAAGTGACTACTTTGGCACATCTACAAGTACTACCCTAATACCCAATCGCCGTTAGTATTAACACTAAACGCTAGAATAATCCCCATATTACCCCTCGTAACCTAATAAAGCCAGGATTACATACAAAGTGTACTAACACGTACTGAGTTAACAAATTACCTGCACTTTGGCTAAATAAGCTGTATGCACTTAAGTTAATATGAAAGCAGCGGTCAGCTTTTGGGGATACGCCAACAGAGTTTTTTTAAAAGTAGGTTTTATGTAAAACTGTTTTATAAGCAAACAAACCACATTTTATGGTCATATTTCGACGGACCCTACGTACAAAGCGACATGTCGAAAATGCCATTTTTTTTTGTTCAAATTCAAATTGTTTATTTCGTTAACAAGTACATTTTTGTTAGATAGTGATTTGAGTCTTCTTTTAGACAAAATATTGTCTGTGTTAGGAGGCTCCGCTCTTCCATAGCTTATATAAATATAATCTTGTTAACAACAATACTTAAAAATGTAAACAAATGATACTTTTTATTTTAATAAATGTAGTAATGTATTTTGTTTGTATTTAAGTTATCGACCCGCACATACTCATATAATGCTTTTTTAAATTATGAAATAGTTAACTAGATACTATAAACGTTAATGATGACATGTGTAATGAAATATACAAAAATAGTGTCGTAGATGAGGATGTCTGTTTCATCGAAGTACACGTTAACGCGTTGAAAAAAAAAATTAGGTTACATATTCTAAGTTATTTTATTAAATAATATAATAAAAAAATGATTTTGATACTAATATTGATATTCATCTCGTGAGTACCTATAACCAAACATCAGACGTGACTGAGTCAAGTATAAGTAATTTCAGCGTACAAATGTTGAATTCCCAAGTTGTTGAATCCCAATATCATAATAACATCATCATCTCAACCCATAAACATGTCACTGCTGGGCACGGATCTCCTCCATACATATGGAGGGATATTGGCCTTCTATACCACGTTGACCAGTCGGGTTGGTATAGGGTTTTGTTTCGAGTTTCCCTCTCTTGCAGTGGATGTTGTCTGCATGACTTACTTCTTTAGTCGACTCTTACGAACAACTCTCGGGAAGGAGCGGGGTGGTGCCATTTGTATTCTTAATCCGTCACCACATTGTCTGTGTGACAATAACATCATATTTAGTTGCAATCAATTGTACGAGACATGTTTATTCTCATTGTAGGATAGGAAAGTGTGTATCAATTTTATACACTCTTCACAAAAATCCTCTATTTGCTTTCAAAATGCCGTGCAACTGTCAAAATATTTAGTGGCTTTGTAATTAAGAAACCACGCGTATGAATGAAGCGGCTACAAACTTGGCAAATATTACATTTTCTCTGCAAATAGGTGGTGATAATAAACTAAGTTTTAGTTCAGACTTGCTCCTATTATTTCACATCGTCTTGGCAGCTCTACTTGTTAGTTTTCGGGATATATTAATCCTATGTTTCTGTGGTATGTACCCGTGCAGATACTTAATTAGAGGAAAAACCTACGGATATAATATTATTATTTATACATAGGTCATCAATGTATAGGTAGATTAAAATGCTGATTTGTAATGATAAGAATGTTCTGGTATTTTCTTATGAAGAATTCACTTTTCAAACATTAATTTTAAAGCAACAAACACATTCAGATTCGGAACATCTGTAGGCCACATTTGACTCTAGCAGGTATCGAACCCACAACATTCGGTCTTAGTGACGAAGTAGCCACATAACCATAATGCCACACTACAACAGAAATGTTATTTGATTGAACTATGTAAAAGCGTTGACCTGACGAAGATTGCTATAATAATATTAACAGGCACTTTACCAGGTTTTAAATCATAACTACAATACCTCGTAGATTTAGATTTTTCTAGTGAGCCTTTTTCTGTGCAAAAAATTATATATCACACATGGCTTTTCCTTAAGTACCTACGGAAGTTCATCATCATCATCATCATATCAACCCATAAATGTCCCACTGCTGGGCACGGGTCTCCCCCATACACTTGGATGGATATTAGCCTACTACACCATGCTGGCCAGACGGATTGGTATAGGGTTTTATTTCGAATTTTCCTTCTCTTGCAGTGGATATTATCTGCCTGAATTACTCCTTTAGTCGACTCTTACGACACCCTTGGGATAGAAAGGGGTGGTGACATTTTGTATTCTTAATCCGTCACCACACGGAAATACCTACGGAAGTTATTTCAATAAAATTTCCTTTCTTAAACTATCAAGGGGCAAACAAACATACGGCCTGCCTGATGGTAAGCAGTTACCGTAGCCTATGGACGCTTGCAACACCGGGGGTATCACTCACACGTTGCCGACCCTTTAAAAACCAAATCCTTTATTGAAAAACTTCATTTAATTCCACAACCTAATCGTACATGAGAGAAATTTCCTCTGAAACTGTACTGTACAATACGATAGAGATGTAAGAATGAACTTCCTGTCGGTAGCGTTAGGTGCATTGATAAAATATGGCCGTGGGAATCATATCAAACAATTCCTTAAAACACAGTCCGTTGTACAGAAGGATTCTCAGAGACGATTCCAAAACCTGAAATGCAAAAGTGCTGCTGTTCCGCAAACAATGGGACTCTTAATATCATGACCTACGTTCTTTGACACCTGGAGATTAAAGGACCTAATAGATGCCACTAGTAAACTAAACATCAAAAATAAAAAACAACAAAATGTTTTATTGCATTATTACACAATTATTTTAAAACATATGTAGTTGTTGGCGTCTCCTTTTAAGCATGAAAATTCCTGTGCCAGAAGACACCGGTCTTTCTTTCATAAACTAATTTTTGTTAGATAGTGATTGGAGTCTTCTTCTAGACAAAATATTGTCTGTGTTAGGAGGCTCCGCTCTTCCATAGCTTATATAAATAACTTCTACTCCTAAACTTGATGCTAAGTTACTCGAGAGTTTTAGTTATAACACAATTTAGATTGCCATCAACACGTAGCACAGAAGCAATCGACTTTTTAAATTCTAATAAATTAATTATCGAATCGATAATAAAAAGAATCAATGTAGGCAATAAATATTTTTACTATACAATTTATTTACTCTTCCCATATATAAAAAAAAATGACAGAAACCATCAATCTTAAACTTTGCATTATCAATCAATCGCCTGAAAGATATTTGATAAAGCCATTTACGAACAAAGAAATAAAAGAAAGGCTCTATTTGTTGGTGAGAATATGAAATTAGTTGGTTTTTCCTCTTAGCGAATATCCAATGTTTTCTTCCCAATTTAGAAATGTTACAATAACATATTTATTTCTGACTATTGTTTTCCTTTTAGCGAAGACAAGGATCTCGGGGTTAAAATAGTAAGTATTTTTTCTGTCTATGGTTCATTTAATTCTATAACGCGAGTGAGTTTTTTAATATTTAAAAGAACTCAATAAATATGGTTCTTTAATAATAGCAAGTCATATTATAAATATGTCCCATTGCTGGGCCTGGGTGTCGCATCCTTAATCAAGACAGCTGAGAGACTTTAGGCTCACCACACACACAGGCGCTGCTGGCCTAATGCTGATTAATCACCGTTAGTGTTTGAATTACCTATAATTACTTACCTGTTTATTTATTTTTAGAAAGATGAGGATCTTTTGTAAGGTGGAGGTCTATAATAATAATAATAATAATTTGTTTATTGAGATAAAAACGAACGAAGTCAGTAACAATTATCTCACATACATAAATAATAGATGTCAAACAATAAGAATATCATTAAAGTACAATGTCAAAATGTCAATAATAATATAATTACAATGTCAAAATGTCAATATTAATATAATTACAATGTCAATGATACCTGATACCACAATGTCATAATAAATGATAATCGTAAAGCTCGTCACACAAATTATCTTTCTTACATCTATCCCATTGGTCAGTTAAATTTTCACAATATGTCACAAAATTAATAATTATAGTATTCCAAGTATCAGTCATAATATCACAATCAGTGTTGACAGCGAGAAGTGCATTAAAGTGGCGGCGGGCACGAATTAATGGTGACATAGATCGCGACACAGTCCGACCTGTATCGACATAGAACAAGTCCGGCAGTCGGCCGCGCCTATTTACTGGGACTCCGGGTTCGTTAGGCACAAACAATGTGCACAATAGGCTATGTAGCTGCATGCAGTCAACTTGCCCAGTAAGAACCTTGCGACAGATAGTGAGTTGGTCAAGTGTTCTTCTCACTTCCAGGGAGTTATAGCCGAGCTGACCAAGAAGAAACTTAGTCGGATACATGTACGGGTAATAGCCATAACATTTTTTGTACAGAGACCTTAAGATTGCTTTTTGTACTTTTTCAACCATTCGTGCGTAGGTGACATGATGGGGGTTCCACACACATGCACCCGACTCTAGTTTACTTCTTACCAAGCTGTTATAAAGGATCTTAATAACAGCTGGGTTTTCAAAATCCTTTGCATTTCGCAATACAAAGCCTAAGCGACTGTAAGCAGTTTTAGTGAGAACTAATATATGACTATGAAAGGTCAGACCGCGATCAAAGGTCACCCCTAAATCTCTTATACCGACTGATCTGTTGATTGGTAAATTGTCTAACAAGTAGTTGGTAAGAATGGGATTCTTTTTACGGTCAAAGGTCATGACGTTGCATTTGCTTATATTAAATAACATGTTATTTGTTACACTCCATTCGTAAATTAGGTCAATGTCTTTTTGTAAACTAACGCTGTCACTAGTAGATTTAATTTCATGGAAAAGCTTAAGATCGTCAGCGTACAAGAGACAATTGGCGGTGTTCAGCACTTTTGGCAAGTCATGAATCATGATCAGGAAAAGCAGAGGACCAAGAACTGAGCCCTGACTCACTCCTGATCTGGTATGATAAGACTTCGATATGTATATGCCATGTCTAACATACTGACGTCGATCTTTCATATAATCGGAGAAAAAGTTAATTAAGCTTGGGGTAAATCCAATGGCTGATAACTTAAGCAACAACAGGTCATTATCGATTCTATCAAAAGCTTTTTGGAAGTCAAAGTATATCACATCGACCTGTGAACCACGATCTAGCGCGCTCGATATATATTCCACTAAGCACAACAAGTTAGTATTCACAGAGCGGCCAGGTCTAAAGCCATGTTGCTCATCGCCTAACAGCTGTTTTACCTGTCTGTATATTTCTTTATGCAGAATATATTCAAAAACCTTTGCCGGGGCGCTTAGGATAGCTATAGGACGGTATTCCTCAACCAATGTTCTGTTACTACTCTTAGGGATGGGGGTAACTCTAGACAGCTTCCACTGGTGAGGGTACTTGCCATTTGCGAGTGAAAGATTAAAAATATGGCATAGCGGACTTGTGAAGTGCTTTTTATAGATCTTAAGTATAAAGCTGGGCACATTATCAGGTCCTGGTGAGCTGGTCGATTTTAGTTTGTTTATCCCGCGCTCAATATCTATGGGTGATAAGGAAGGTAAAGTGATATGTCCGCCATACAAACCATAATCAACGCTTGTGGTAATATCTAGCGCGGGCAGTTTATCTAAGAACACACTAGAAAAATAATTAGCAAACGCCTCAGCGGCGTCGACACCGTTGCACAATTTGTCTTTGTATGTAACGCTGGGTTCGAACCCACCCTTACATCTTAGACCTTGTACATGACCCCAGAACCGCTGTGGATTAAGCTGTAAGTTTTCCTCTAAGGATGTCATGTGCATTTTGTACGCCTCAGTTATACGGATCCTTAAGCAACCGCGTAAATAAGAGTACGACCTGTAAGTATCAACACATCTAGACTTTACCCAGGCCCTATGAAGTCTAGTTTTTAATCGGATGTCCCTAATAATATCAGCATCGAACCAAATAGGATATCTATTGGATCGGACAATATGTCTTTTCTTTTTAGGAACTGATAGCTCAAACAATCTGTAAATAATACTATAGAAAGCGTCAGTGGCCAAGCGCACGTCACTGGACTCAAGAACGGGTGCCCAAGAGGTTTCCTTGAGCAACGAATAAAATAATGTGCTGTCTATCTTATTAAAATTCCAATCGTATTCCGTGTCAATATTACTCGGCCGCAGATGGTCGGAGTCTTTATTATTATTTAGTGCTCGCAAACTAACAGTAATCTCAAGCGCCGGGTGGTACAGCTGATCGATAGGAACAAAGCCATCCGTCTCGCTTACGCATACCTGCCGTGACCGCGAGCCTGTGCACTCCCGCGCCAACACTACGTCAAGTATACCTCCATGAGAATTAACTACATTGTTATGTTCAATTAAGTTACAAAATGTCAAAAAATAACAATAATAATTTTTAATAATGTCAGAAGCACTATTTATATTTAAGTCACCTAGAATAATAAAGTTACAGTTTGAATCAGCCAGGAAGGATTCTATATTGCAAAAAACATTCATATAAACTGTGTCAGTAGCGCTTGGTTTTATATATACTACGCATAACATAAAAGAGGTACCGTGATAGGTGACGTACGCCCATAGGTCTTCTCCATGCTCTGACTCGAGCTCTGGTCGTCGCCGCATGACGACACCGGGTCTTGCGGCTAGTAGAACTCCCCCACAGGGAGTGGCACGGTCACGGCGCAGTAGGGTCCAGTTGTCTGGCACAACCTCGGCGTCGCTCACAGAGGCGTCGAGAAAAGTCTCCGTCGCGGCGACCAGTAGGTGCTCGGAGAGCATCATGCTAGGATACCATGACGCACGAATTTTTGTTTTCAAGCCTCGCACATTCTGGTAGAAGATATGTATTTGCGTAGGCAATGATATTTCACGCGGCTCACTGAGTGCCGACCCCGCGTCGAAATGACTGGCTGCCCGATGATGTTGGAGGACGTTTTTTGTAATTAATCCACGTCTTTACGCGCGCATTTTCTGGCCAAACATTTACGGAGAAACATTTTTCTAGACAATCTTCGGGAACGCCTATTTTGAACGAGTTATAATGATTTGCAGTTTTAAGTTGTTCTACAGTAAAAACCCTCTGCGGGCACAACTCACTCAAATAGGCTTTGATCTCATCTGTACTTGATAACATATTCCACAAATGGAAATGTTTACGTGGCTCTGCTGCTTTTAGTGACGTCACGGATGGTCCAGCGACGCAGCGCAACGATACCGGCGCGCGTCGTTTTTTGTATTGTACCTCCGTCCATTCATTGTCACTAGCTTGAACGGTGCAATTCAAATTCTGATTGTTAGGTACCTCTGTGGGTGCAACTTGCGATGCGACGTCGATAATCGATGCAGGTTCAGAAGGGTCAGAGGGCGAGAAAATTAGTATATTTCTTCGGCTTTGACGCGGTTGATCAGCCGCCCGGTTGGGGGTAGGCGCATTGTCGCTAACGGCCGCCGTTGACGAATTTTTAACGGCTTGTTGGCTTTCCTTCATCCTTGGCACTGCAATCCTGGGTTTTTGTTGCACTGGCAAATTTGATTTATTAAGGAATACCGATTTTAATCCCCGAATTTCGTCGGTTTGCACTTGAATAAGTTCCGCTTGTTTCGTCAACAGTTCATGGCAAAACTTTAGTTCATTTTCCATATTAGTAATTCTCGAGACAATACTAGTAAGCACTTCGGGTGAAACCTTAATGTTTGAAGACATTTTACGTATATAATGTTACGTCAACAAACAAAAACAATAAACTCGTAACACGAACGGAGACGCGCGCGGTGCGAGCGCCGGCACGTCTATTTCCAGTTGCTCTGCCACATGCCCGCGAAAGAATTAAGTCCCTAATGATATTATGATATGCTCTAATAAGCATAATATTAAGCACAAATTAGGTTTTCATCCATAGCTATGCTATAATTAGCATAGCTATAAGTGAAAACCAATCAATTATATTACTAATATCATATATTTTATACTGTAGTAGCTGTTGATTTTTCATATCATCATCATCATTTTAACTCATAAACGTCCCACTGCTGGGCACGGGTCTCCTCCATACATTTGGAGGGATATTAACTTATATAGCACGCTGGCCAGACTATTGAAGAGGAAGAAAGATTAGTTCTTCAATAGGTTAATTTAAAACATTCTTACATAAATACAAACCTTAGATGATTATTTCGTTAAAACCTCGAAAAGCTTGCCTTGCTTGTGAAAACCAGCAACAAGGTACCTGTACTGCCATGGCTGTCAGTGTTGGCATGCGACAGAATAATAATTGTCTTTGTATCCATCTTCTTCTTATCGTTTGGTTAGTGTCCAACCTGGTGACAGAGTTATTTAGATCGCCCATATTTAGGCCTCTGTCGTGATCGAACGACTGTTACCAGTCGGGACCGACTTTTAACGTGCCCTCCGAAGCACGGAGGCGCTCAGATGAAATACCACTATGCGGTCACCCATGTATAAGGTAACCGCGTCCTTGGTAGCTTAACCCGCTGATCGTTTACCGCACAGCGAGTGTACCAGGCTATGAGCGCCGCTATAAAGAAATATAATATATTATTATATGTTTATTATGATACAAAGATAAGTATCTGTTATCTATCTTCGTAGTTGTGATTTGTAGCAGAAGTTATTTTCATTGTTTTCAATAAAATATTTTTAGTAATATTTCATGTTAATATTATAACGTTTATTTCTGTTACACATGGTATCAAATAATATTATCTTTCTTTTCACTAGGTACATTTTATAGTTCAATAAAAACGACAAATATTACAGATTTTCATTTATTTTCAGTGATTACTGATTACATAATTAATAATAACATACGATACCTTATAACTATTGATTCTAAAAAAATCATTTCCAATATCACCCTTACCTAGTTATTAAACGGATAAATCCATTAAAAATTACTGTTTATTACTTATCTTAAGTAAAATTAAACGAAATGTAATTTTAAGGAAAACATTTAGACGTTCTTTACGACTAAGACGTCGGCATTTAAATTTTATTATGTCATTTGATAGCGAGTAAATTATTGGTATAAGACATTTATAGTCCTTGAAAATCTTTGGTACAACACAGCATAACAAGGGAATAAAATACTAAAACAAAATAATTAAACAGAATATATAAAGAGTATTGCCTTGAAAATTCTTCCAAAATCTAAAATATAATCATTCACATACCTTGCCACTACATTTAAACAAGTTTCCCTTATTTTTTACTAATTTTAATTAAACAGTTTATTATATATCTAAGGTTAAAATCTCTGAATTGCATCTTTTATTATACTGATTAACAAACAACTGTTGATTTTTCACGTTACTTAACTAATACTACTTTACTTACTAAAATTTCTATTTTTTTATTAACTATTTTATTACCTAAAGGATAGTTGAATTTATGTGTGAGAAAGATGAACAAACTATATTATGTGGAACAGAGATGGTCAGTGTAGATGATAAAATAGAAAAAAGTACGTGTAAAGAATTGACATGGGTTGCTTCAACGATGACTCTGTAGAAAAGCTGTGTTGGTTTTGTTTGAACTAAACCGTGAGAGTTTACTGTCGGTGTTAAACGTATGTGTTCGTGTAAGATGCTCATGTTGAGAACTAGCGAAGACGATTCAATCATCTAAATAAACCAAATTCGATTCACAGCCAGAATGATTTTCCATACACCGTGTCTAGATATGGTAGAGGAAGGTACTTTTTTTAATTTTTAAAAAGAGCTTTTATAGTTTAAAGTTAGATTTTTTTTTAATCTATAATTATCTACAGTGCGTAAGTTTAAATTTTCTATTTTAATCAAAAATTAGGATTAAATTCAATCCATTTAATTGGAATGTTAGATTAGTAGCGCTACTTGAACTGAATACCACCAAGATTGCTTTATTCTGATGTTAAATCTTTCACAAAACAATTTTGGTGTTCAGTTACAGAAATCTTAGATTATAAATTTAGAAGAATTTTATATGGAAACTACGTATCGCTTTAATAAGTAACTTTCAATGACTTAGGTAGAATTTCGTCGGTTTAATTTTGAATTATACTAAGCTAAACGAGTGCTAGATCATTTTAAAAATGTATTTTGATAGTTTGAGTTTTAAATACTTAGTTTTAAATATTTTATTAGGTGTTAGGAATATCGAAATTATAGATGTTAGACAGCTGGAAATAAACGATAGACTTTGCTTAGTAGCGATTATATTTATAAGAACAGGAGAATAGACGATAGCTAAGAGCTAGAAGCAACTAGACCATGGCACTGTGGAATGTACCCGTGTTTATAAAAAAGTATCCTAACCACCTTAACAATTAAGTTTCAAACAAGATTATGTTGCATTAATCTTAAATTTACATTTTTTTTTCATCTTCACTACCTTTTTTTTAAATCGTTTATCTTTATTCATACTACAATCCCTTTATTGCCAATATTTAATCGTTTCTAATCCATGATTCAGCGAATATGTATTAAGTTGTGATCTGCGATTATCCCTATAGTTTTAACATTATATATTTTAAATACAAAGATTCACGAGCTCAGAGAATCTTCATATTTAATATTATTTATTTTAATTTCTAAATTTGTGGCAAGGTCTGTTGAAAATCCACCCGCCGATGTGAAACACTGCAAGTGACTCTAATAGAATCCATCCCAAATCCATACAAACAGATGAAAAAGGAAGTTGCTTATATTTGTATGGACCTGCATGGGTTCTTTAAAAAACATATTCTAAACAATTTTTAAGGCAATACCCATTAGGTTTTATTTCACAAATAAATAATAAAAATCGGTTGTCAACGTTCAATTAAGATTATTTTACACTTTCCACATTTCATTTTTTATCTCATTCATTTTTTACTTTCCCATTAACTTCTACCGATAGTATCATGTCCAAACATTCTATTACTAGAAATACAAAATTTAACGTATTTACAACCTTTTTTTTTAAAACTTCATTTTTTAACAAAACATTCATAAGTACATTCTTGCTTCGCACAGTCTAAATGTACATTCTTTACATTAGAATTATAAGGGACTAGATTCGTTTTGGGAACAAAAACTACAAAAACAATTAATGAAAATAATGTAACTTTGACGTTTGGTTCTAAGTTTGGTGGTTCATCTACATCTTTATATTGTCTGGCAGTTGTCGCTAAACCTTCACCTGATTCTTCATTAATAAGTTGATCTCCAATCTCTTCAGAATGTACCAGACTCGATACCATACTCTTTAACGGAATATTTTAGAATTTTGGTGATATTTTTACTTATGTATTATATGGTTACATAATGATGCATTTCCCTTTCTCAGCCCAAGGGTTATTTTTCTTGTCAGGGGCATGTATGAGTGGATCGTTCTTTTCGTTTTCTTCCACATACTCCCTCATCCTGTAACAAAAGAAAAAAAATATCAATAATGTAAAAATGAAATCGTGTGTTTTCTTTCTTCATGTTATTTTTGCCTGATCATTGAGCCCTCCTTTTAGATAATGGTTATACGCTCTCTTCTTTATTTTATCTAAACTAGGGTCTTTCATTTAGTATTGGATTACTCAAATAGAATTCGAAATTGAAAATCCTTTCAGTTATTTTATATTCAGGTATTTTTTATAGTACTTAGACGACAAACTAACGTACGGCCCACCTTAGGGTAAGCAGTTATGGCAGCCTATGGATGCTTGCATTACCTGGGGAATATACGCGTGTTGCCAATCTCAAAAAATAAAACACTAGGTTGTGTAATAATCCATAAAATAGAACAATGTTTATTTATTAAAAACATGACGCTAAATGAGCACTGGAGACTTGTACTGACGCACAGAAACACAAATTCAAATTCATTTACTAGAAATGTGGTACATAGAGGTGGTAAATTAATAAAGTCCATCACATTCTACCATAACAACTACACCACCAATTACACCACTGTGTGTAATTATTTAATTATGGTCTTGTTAAGTGAAGGTTCTTTCCTAGTCGTGCTTGCTCGCATGCATAATCTCTCTCTTAAATCTTATATCATAACTTATATAACACACATGGAAACATAACCAAACAATGGCGTGTGTTCTATGCATCTATTGTTATTTTACCTGAATGAATACGTCTAGAACAATTAAATTGGCTTAATGTATCATAATAATTTATTACTCATAAAGGTTTATGGCTCTCTAAAGTCGTTATATTATAAGCAGAGGGTATTTCACTATAAATAAGCCATAAAAAACATAATAGCAGTATACATCTAATTTTTTTTTGACTGCCTTCGTGGTCCAGTGGCAGCAGTATGCGCCTGTTGTGTACGAGGTTGTGGGTTCGATTTCCACACAGGACGTTTCCATGTAAGTATTGGTGTTGGGTATAAAGTTTTGGTTGGCAACACGCAAGTGGTACTTCTGGTATTGCAAGGGTCCATATGCTACGGTAACTACTTAACATCAGGCCCTCTAGACAAGCGGCATAAACGATAATCGAATCGAAAAGCCAAAATAGCAAATGTATGGGATAATGACGTAAGTTTACGACATTATATCTTTAACTTACGTCAAATCCCATACATTTGCTTTTTTGACTTTTCGATTCAATTACCGTTTATGCCACTTGTCTAGAGGGGCAGGTTATATATTGGTTAGTATGCTTGTTTGCCACCTAAGTAGTATAAAAAAGTACCTAGCTAAAGTGTAACATTGTAAGTAAAAAAAAAAGTGTTGCCAACACAAGTGATGCTCTGATACTGCAAGCGTCCATAGACTACGGTAACTTAACATCAAGCGTATGCTTTATTTGCCACCCAAGTAGTACAAAAAAATCCAACAGGTCTAAACTATAAAACCTATAAATGCAATATTCATTGAAAGCATTAGTCGATAAATACAAATGCTGAATACGCTAGCTTTACAATATCAGCTAACAAACACTTGAGAGCTTATCTAAAAAAAGAGTAAGTACTTTAACTATTAAACTAACAACAGTTTAAAATAATAAAAGCAAAACTTTTTTAGGCCTGCTCCAACTTGCTCCTTTATGAAGCACTCGAGTTCAATTTTAGTTTTATAATGGAGCCAACTTCATCGGAATCAATTAATACTAAAACTTTAATTAAATGAAATGGCTGCAAAATTTTCAATGGTGAATAAAGTTCCTTTTAAGATTGAAGTGGAACTGTGAATAGTGTTTGTAAATGCAGTTAAGTTGGTTATAGTTAGTGTGGCGGGGTCATTCGCTGCAGATTACTCTAATTCACACAACTAGATTCAAGACCCCAAACCCAAAACTTTTTGTGTTGGCAATGTACAAGTGAAGCCCCATATTGGCCATCAGATGGGCAATATTCGTTTTTGCCCAGTTAGAATAGAGTTAAAAAAACACTTCATATGACAAACGCATAGAACTATCACAAAAAATATACTTTTAATACTTCTTACTTGTACTGGTACTTCTTAATAAGTTGGGTTTTTGTAATAATGAGGGCATCACTCGCGCATAGCCGACCCAAAAAAACGAACTTTTGAATGCTATCACAAGCCCTAAGTAAGCACTGGCCATATTATATACCTACGGGAGCCACTAACTCACTTTGTGTATTCCTTTATTAGGCGGATTTCCTCAAGTATAAAACCTATATTACCAGAAAAACAAATAAATTTATAATATTATGCCTATAATAATATTATAAATTGTAAAATAGTCACTTATACATACTAAGCAAATGTTAACACAATTATAGAAGAGCGAGGTCTCCTGGCACAGGTATTTATTTACTTAAAAGGAGATCTCAGCAACCATGTTATATGTAGTAATAGTTACTGAAATAAATATTTTTTCATTTTATAATAGAAAAAATTGACTCCCTAACTGATAAATCCGCTCAAACTACTAAAAAGGCAGGCTTTCCTTCAATTAAGCATATGTTCGCTAAAATACTGGTTCAATATAAACAAAGTCGCGAGTAAAAACTATTCAGAATATAATCAGCTCCACGCATCAGCACATATACGCACATAGCAACATAATCCTCTAGCTATAGCTAGTACTGTATACGATGTCACGTCTGACTGGAAACCCGACGTACTTGCAAAGGCTAGAATCGATCGGTCGACCTGCACAGAAGCCGTTTAACTACGAGCCCTTTATGACCAACTAGATTTTACTTCGGTTTTGTTTGAGGACTTAGATTGACTGTCTGAACAGAAAATAAAAGTTTTTGAATAGACGCATGCTAGTAATGAAAGAAAGAAAAGCATTTATTCGGAAATACACAGGATACAGAGAAGAGAGGTAGGGCACCATACCAACGAGCAGGACCAGCCCGACTGGGGAACGATCTCCACCTTACAGAAGACCACAGCCAAATAACTACACAAAGCGGTGTTGTTGTGTTCCTGTGTGTGAGTACAGGTCTCCAGCGCTCATTTAGGAATGCGTTTTGAAAGACCAGGGTTACTTCTATCTTAAAGCCCTGGTCTCAAAAAATGGGTTGGCAACACGCAAGTGATACCTCTGGTATTGAAAGCGTCCATAGGCTACGATTACTCCTTAACATCAGATGGACCGTATGTTTGTTTGCCACCCAAGTAGTATAAAAAAATACAAATATAGTACCTACTATAGTTTTCTAAAGTTGTAATAGAAACTATACAAGCAATAAAAATCAATGCTAACGTAGACACAGACAAATATATAAGTAAATAATCGAAACTTATCTAATCGCCATCAGTAAAATACTTATTATTGAGAAGTTCAGATGGCCATCTGTGGTCTTCTTCATCAGTTTTACTTTACCAAATTACACTTTCTGAATGCAAATGATGGATTAGTTGTTAAAAATATTGAAATTGCTATATGTGTGCCTATAACTTTTGAGGAGTTTCCTCAATTCCTCATGGATCCCATCATCAGAACATTCTTTTGATGATAATGAGACCAAACTGGAAGTATGTCCTCTCAGACGAAAAAAAAATCAAATGGGTCCATAAATGACGGAGTTATGCGGTAACAAACATAAAAAAATAAAAATAATACACACGAATTGACAACCTCCTCTTTTTGAAGTCGGTTAAAAATATAATCACCCGCAATAACAACTACAATTTAAAACGCACCAAAACTTTTCAACAGTCTTCGATGTGGTAGACTATTTTCCTCAGAGCTTAAGCTATCAATTTAACCGTGAAGTTGTTACCAACAGACAGAGGACAATGAAGACATTAGATGCCCCAAATTACAAGATCTGAACCCCTCCGATTGTAATAGCATTTATTTAGCTCAGCATGTTGCATAAATAAAAATAACTTCCCAAATATTTGTGATTTATTCATACTTAGTAAGTATTAAATACATTTATACGGTAATAAAGGACTCATGTGTAGAATTTATGGACTCGAAACGATTAAACTAAAGTGGGTATAAAAATACTCGCATGTTTTTATCGTCTAAACGAATATTATAAATAGTACTTTGTCTGTGTTTGTGTCTGGTTTGATGGACGGCGGTGATTATATAAATATATTTTCGATAGTGATTCAGATATCTATTGATAGTAATTTAATGTTTTTTGACTCAACTCATGAAACAATAAACAAATAACAATATCGTCAAAGAAAAGAAGAAGGAGATGTCGGTAGGGGGCCCCGTGGGAGAACATACAGCGACCAAGTAGAGGATTTGCCTTAAAAAGGCCGAATCAAAAGTACCCAGAATCGACGTTCATGCATGAAGATGTTGATGAATGTATAGAATAGGCGAAGGAAGTATGTTTGGATCGAAGCAATTGGCGTAGCATAGTCTCTGTCTACCCCACTGCGAGACGGGCGTAATGATAATGTATGTATGTATGACTCAACTCATTAGAAAAATAGACAGATCGTTAGTTAAAAGCTTTGTTATAAATACATAGACGTTCTGTACTAGGTATAAATAAATCTACATTAACACCATACAACTTTAAAATGGCAATGATTCTCTAGACTATTATAATACAATCATAATATGCATCTTAATTGCTGCTAGCCGGATTCGAACTCAAATTTCACATTGGCTATCACATCGCTGACACTGCAACTTGTATAGTGTAAGCTTATGGTTAATTTACTCGAAGCAACATATTTAATACAACAAAAAAGACACAAAATTAGTAACCACTTTACCAAAATGCAAGAATCTGGTTTAGGATACGGACTGGAAACGGAAGCGCTTTACGATGGAAAGAGACAAAATTCACGATAAAAAGTGTTGCAAATAATACTTGCTTACTTAACTTGAGCCGTATAGAAGAGAAATGTCTAAAAGAAGATTCAAGTTTGCCATCAATTGTGGTCCTCATGAAAAAATGCATTTTGTATGTCGAGTATCCATTTTCCAGCTACCCTAATATTTTATCCAAATCCCTTCAATGTGATTAAGTAACAACATCGATCCACATTCACATTTTATTAGTAAGGCTTTAAAAATGGAGTCAACACACGAAACCTTGCATAAATTGCCAATTAGGGTGGCAAATGTTTCCGTCCAAATTAAAACTGAACGGAGATTTATGCTCAAAGCTGGTAGCGATAGAAAATCGAATTAATCTGTCCATCTAGTTGATTATACACGCTATTTCAGCAGTCATGACCGAGTTTGACTCAATCTAGCCAATTAAAACTGTAACATGTGATTGGATTTTAGATCTTACCGTTTCTGAGTTTTGGTTGAATAATATTTGGGCTTTATTATGTTATGATTTAGACAGAAGACAGATTATTGAGTGAGATTTAATAATCTTCTTCTTCGAGTCGAAGATTGCCACTTCTGTGTTGTTATCAATGGCAGGTAAATTTAATAAAAAATAATATCAAAACGCATAAATACCCAGTATTAATATTTGGTGTAATGGTTATGATGTGTTCCTCGCTAACGGCTAGACTTATCTGAGTGCTTTCAGATCTACCCCCTGTCTGTCTGGGCAGGTTGTATAGAGCGGGAGGTGTTAATAAAATAAATCTATCTGACAAACCTGATAAAGATATGAACACGTTTAATTGAATTCTTTCTCAATAAAAATACAAATTCCGAAAAAGAGTTACGGTTGAATTTTTTATTGTCTTTTTTTTGCTTTAAAGCTACTTGACGCTCCGGAAGCTTACTTCCGGTCAAATGAGCCACGATAGATAGTCTGAAGCGTTCACAAAGGCATAAATAAATCATATTTCAGCTTCCAATAAAGCTGATTGTGAATTGTGGTTCTACGTTTATTACATTTTCAAGCTTTCATGAGCTGGTATAACATCAAAGTAAAGCATTAGCATTTAAATGAAAACCGTCAGTGTCCACTGATGGACAGGGGCTATTCTCAAAGGAGAATTAAAACAAAGTCCAAGCAAACAAAAATAAAAAAAGAAAATCGAGAGAAAGTCATATAAAAAAAATATCTGCCGATTAAAGGGTAGATGTAGCTCAGTTTGATAATATTAACTCGGTACTACCTACATGCATCTGGGAGTATGAGCGGTGGTGGACGAGTGGGAAAGTAACCGACTTACACGCAAGAGGTGCGAGTTCGATCCCGGGGGGCAGTACCAATGTGAATTTACCTTTATGGAATTTATATCTACTAATCATATGGACTTAATATATATACATCGTGAGAAAATCCACATGTCTGAGGAGAAATTTTAAAGACATGTCTGATTCACCAACCCGCATTAGGCCAGCGTGTGTGAATTAAGGCCTAAAACCCTCTCTTTCTCTTTATAGAGGAAATGAGACCCGTGCTCACAGAGGGGCGTATATCGGTTGGTATTATAATACCTACATGCGACAAATGATTGTATATTACCTCAAGGACCTTAAGTCGAGCGAAAAGAACAAAAGCGTTGACCAAAAAAGTTTCTTTATAGTTTTTTTTGGTTAAGTTAGTAAATGTTGGTAAATGATATTCCTTACTTATGGTATATCTAGACTTCAACATCACCTTTTTCTCAATATCCTTAGGGTCCAATATTTCAACATAAAATAAGCATAAAGATATTTGTGAAAAACAATAATTTATGTACTGTTTGAGCAGATTTGTGTAATATCGGTGTTTGAGAAGATACCCGAAGCGGCGGCGGACAAGACCTGACGTTGAATAATTTATCATTCTCTTGAGAGATGACACTTTGTTTACTTATCTTTAGGTAATTTTACTTTTAGAGGGTAAAAGAATTTTGAGGACATTTTGTTTTGGCAACAAGAGGTGATTTTTAATCATAGAGATTGGTTTTGAATTTAAATTAATCACTCTAAATCAGAAATTTGAATATGACTGCGAAAAATAGATTCAAAACTCGATTTAATTTGTAATAGTTTGATAAATATTATGTAGCTGGAAACTAAAATATAAAAAAATAATGTTTGTACTTAAATTACTAATACTAATAATGCTGATTATAAGGCTTAAGCTAAAAACCAAATCAGGAATGAAAAAGATGACCTAATATGTTCAGTACCTACTCCAAAAACAAAAGCCAGATATGCAAAATACAGAGAAATACATTATAAACTCAAACAATATCAAAACACAGGTCTGGACAATATACAGCAGAACGAAAGGACCCAAACAAATGTAGACAACAAGTTATTTATGTGTACAATTTATTTGCTTTGCTTCGTTTACTTTACAACCGTAAAGTACTCAGTACTGGAACATTATCCGATCCTTTTCTGAGTGTATTTGAGTTTCCGTGATACGCTAATGAGTAAACACAAAGAGAAATAAACTCGGTTTTTTTGCCAGTGCAACCGCAAAATGTAAATCTTTCTAAATTCAATTTTCAACAAAGGAATTTTTAACCTGAGTGTGGCCTAGGACTCAGTGGCAATGTTACATCAGCTAATTGTGATGCAGCAAAATTTCTCTGCTCTAACTGATTCGTAATTTCTCTTCATGTTCATGAAAATTCATGTTCTGATCACCTAGTCTTTGCGTTTATTAAAATATGTGCACCAACGTCGTAAGACACATACCGCAACATGAAAATGGACAAAAAGATCTTGCGAGGGCACATGAAATGTTTAGCGAAATCGAACAGTGTTCCTAATCTTGAATCTTGATTAGCAACAGACTTTAACTAGAAAAGACAGAAGAAAGAAAGACAGTGCAATCTTATTGCCCTATAATATTATTATTTTATTGTAAGATAATTGGTAGTTCCTTAATCTGTAGATTAAGGAGCAGGAAACGAATATATATAGATGTGTAAACAAAATTCACTCAAGTAACTAACGACTTTGCAAGGCGATGTTCAATCAAGCAACCCGATAATTTGATTTGTAGCAATGCGTCTCAAATATTGTCTGTTGATCAATATATTTATGTATGTCAAACATACATATATTGTGGAACCGTAGAACGTGGCAGAAGAAATAAATGCCATTATAACTTTTGTTAGCCATACTCTAAAGAGTATAAAGTGGAGTGTAAGTTACTATTCAGAACCGAACTGCAGCTTGCAGTTGTGGCATTAGCAGTAGCAACGTGCAGCTGGAATTTTGTTTTAATATATACAAACTCATTTTCTGGCAAGAATACGTCTGCTTCTCGTGCTGCTGCCTTAGTGCTCGGAAGTCATTTCATAAAAACACATAAAAACAGTGATGTGGCTACGCCTAATTGTATGCAGCTGATGCCCGTGCACAAGCAGTTGCCGATAACAGCTCGGTTCGGAATACTACTTTCGTTACATAAAAATGACAATAGCTATAAATTTAAAAAGCATAACACAATTTCAGTAGAAAAAAACCTAAGATCAGTCAAGAATCAAGAATGTATTACCCTTAGAACGGCTGAACTAATCAATAAGAATGATCCATCAATAACCTCTTAACTAATAGCGAACCAGACATAATAGAAAAGTACCAGCCTAGGCTACAGTACTTAGTACAAAGTGATATTGCTAAAAAGCCTTTGAATACAAAAACCGCTTTGATATTCAACACCATTTGTTATTTTGCCAGCGATGAATTGAACCTGACTTCAAACTTTTATCACTCTTCTTTAGGCGTTGTGAATTTAAAATGTAGTAAATATTGTTTTGTTATATTTTATTACTATTAGCCTATGGATGCTTGCAATATCAAGACTCGTTATCGTTATCGACTCTACACCTTGCGTTCACTGATTTTTGTATGGGTAACCGTAGAATATGAAAAAAAGTTATTTTAAAAATAGATACTTTGAATCCCTCCTGATCAGAAGGTCAAGTAGCTAAATGTCCAACTATCAGATGGTCTGTATAGCAGAACATCTATTTAGCAAAATGTCATTTTTAAAATGTGTTGACTCATGATATAAACTAAAAGTCATTTGTAAAAAGTCTGGGTTAAAAAACTTTTCAATAGCCTCTTCAATTGCACCAACATTCAGAAATACAACTACACTACTCAACTGTGGGTAGTTATTTGGTTGTGGTATCCTGTTTTTCCCCAGGCTAAGAAGGTACATTATTTTTTAATTAATATTTTTTTTTTTTATAGCAATTGTTTTATTATATTTTTCATTTAAAATTCAAACTATATATATATACAACAATAATATGAAAAAACTTATTTATACTAACTAAACCTAAATATGAAAAACTAATTAATTAAATAAAAGGCAATAGTTTAGGCGTCATAATATTCCTCCGAATCACTGTCAACCGGAAAAGTGCCCAAAAGGCTGGCGGCATTGCCACGTTGAATGGCAATGCTGATTCTCTGTGCAAGAAACAGGCGAGCCTTTTGGTCACGCGAAGCGTCGACCAGTCGTTTCGCTATTTCCCTAAAAAGAAAGCGAGCGCTCGGACCCCACGAACCAATTGTCTCGACCCCAAACGGCTCAAATACGTAATTGCCAATTAAGTTTCCGTATTTGCGCCGTTTAAGGGCCTCAGCAGCTGCAGCAGCAGCGCCAGCCGAACCCGCTGTACTCGGAAGATGTGATGGCGCAAGGGTATCGACGCACGTTGCGTCCCACACCAAAGGCCTAATATTAGTTTTATATAAATGCAAAGTTTATTTTGCACCGATACCGTTGACACAGTCCTTAATTAATATCCTCTACGTGTTATTGAGAATATATTGTGCGGACATGTAAATTTGTTGGCCATTGTTTGGAAACGATCGGCCTTTGAATGTATATGGTGATTTATTTTACGTTAATTTTTGATTACTTTTGTTTGCCTAGCTGTTTATTAATGTAAGGATTAAAATGTTGTGACCTTCGGTATACCAGATAGAAGATGATAGAAGACTTCAACTTTTGACTACGGCTGCTGTTACCTGACAGAAACGTCAAGCGATTTGAAGTTTAATGAAACATGATCGTATTAATAACCGATGTATATAACATTGTATATCTTTCTTTCTTTAGACAACGCACGCATTACAAGCCCCATGTAGACTTTCACACTAAGTAATGTTGAGATTGAACCCATAACACTTGGCCTGGTTTTGGTGGTAAGGTGGTCACCGAAGATCTCCACAGCATTCAATCCTAAGCTGAACCTATCCATCGGCTACAAGTTCGTCGGCATATTATATAAAAAGGCAAAATTTCAGGAAATTCGATGCGGGTGACATTTTACAATTTCTTAGATTTATTTATTATTATTTATTTATTTTCTAGATAATATAGGACCTCAACCAAATTCAGTCAAATTCAGGACGCTTCGCTCCTCAAGAAGGATACAGCATCATAGTCTAATGGTTTATTTACGCAATACAAGTTTTGTAAAGCAAATTTCAGGCTATATTTGTAAATATACGAGTAGTATAAGAATAAGCTTGCGAAACTTGCATTATGTAAATGGCACTTAATAAATGCATTTACATAAATACAACAGAGACAGAACTGAGAAACAGAGGAATCTCAATTTATGTCCAAACTGAATATTTCCAGTAAAGTTGTAAAAAAAACAATTGGTAGTTCAAAATGTCAATGTCAAAACACTAAACAACAAAATATGTTTGATCATTTATGTCACGTATACGAAAAAAAGAGAAAAAAGACAAAAGTGACGCACTACACGAAACTTTAAAGTAGATCCATAATTTAATTTTGCGAAACACGTTGCACGTGCTCAGCGTTATTTTTTACGCCCCGTGTCAAGTTAATTTGCGTAATTCTCCAATGAAGTCACGTATTTGTGACAGGGGTGAAAAGGGGGGAGCCACCACGGGATGAGAGAACTGGGAGTTACTACCAACGGAGGGGTGGCTGGAGGTTTACGAGCTCTCGAATTAGTACATGTTACACTTTGACTTTGACGACCATTTCGTAGTAGGCAAGTGCAATTAGGTTTAAGCGTCTGGAAATTATTTACTTTTTTGAGGAGCTGTTTTTAAGGACCTGGGTAGTTTCGTATATGACGTGTTAAGATTGTTTTTGCTGATATTTTTGACTGTTGCAGTGGATTTTTGTGATAACATTTTGATGTTTTATTTATCTGTTTCATTTATTAAAAAATATGTATATCAATAATTATTCAATTTGGTTAATTGATCAAGGTTATGACCTCGGCAAAAGTTTTGTTTTCAGAGACTTATCGTACGGAATAATATTCACATGTTTTTACTCAAATTCTTAACTTCTTCTTCGTGGTACTATGAAGCTAGCTAGTCTCACAATGTAGTTAGAAGGTTGCCATCGATTTTTTTAGGAGCAAATCACAAACTTTTGGATTCGTTAGAAATAATATGGGTATCAATGTTAATAAGTGAAAACTGATAAATTATGTAAATAAACAATAAAAACTTGTGTTGCTCATATTTTAAAATTATAAACTAATTCTACTAGGCATGATGATTATTGAGTAGCTATTCGATCCATCTTCAAGATGCGAACTTCTTTTCCTCCAAAATTTGTAAGAAGAAAAATACAGAAATCTACAAACAATCTTATAATTTTTTACTCTTACAATCTTAGCAGAATACTTATGAAATTTTAAAATATTTGCATAATGTAAACGCAATGAAAAGTAAATTAAATCTCTGTCTGATAAACGAAGTCTTTCACAATACTTATTTAATTTGGGAAGTTAGTGGTCTTGAAACATTGTCATTCAAGTCTCTTTAAGGCTTTTCGAAATGGCAAACTTTTGCCCAAGGGGATTTACCACGTCAACCAGAATAAGGTTCACGGTTCTCCGAATCATAAAGCTCAGGCCCTTCCGTTTGCTTTCCTAGTCTTATAAGTCAAGCGTTAATAACAATAAAAGCGATTCAATTAATACAGAAACGTTCTCTTTCGTCGTAACGACGAGACGATTAGACCAACCTAGAAGCAATCATAAGAGTTACAATAAAAATAAATGCTTTCTTGGATACTGTTGCCATTTAGATAATACAGTGGCTAAATGGTGTAATGTGCTTTTTAATATTACTGTTAACCACTTCAACTAGGCTAATTTCTTGTACTAAGAGTACATTTACGTAAACAGTTTTTTGTTTAATGTGCTTGCAATTCAAAATATAGTTACCTACTCAATACATACATCTGTATATATTTTAAATTACTTCAATAATTTGAATTTGTTTGTTACATAATAATAATATAATAATATAATAATAATAATAATGATTTATTTCTCACCACAATATAAAAAGGTACACTTCCATTGGTATATAATAAGATAAATTATACTGTGGGAGACTGGTGCCTAAACTAGACAAAATAGTCTGTATTTCAGGTCACCAGGCCTCCACCCCTTAGGCATAAATTACATTATATTTACTTATTTTTTTTTATATTTAAAAATAACATGGTGAAAAGACTATAAAGGTTAGTATTTATATTACTAAGTGCCTATTTGTATAAGATGTTACATGTGTGCAGGTGTGCAGGCACGCGCGCGCGTTTGTGTGTGTGTGTGTGTGTGTGTGTGTGTGTGTGTGCTTGCGTGCGTGCGTGCATGCGTGCGTGCGTGTATATTTGTGTATGAGTGGGTGTGTGTGTGCGCGGACGTGTGTGCTTGTTTGTGTGTGTGAGTAAATAAGGGATGTGAGTTGCGAGAATATAAATACAGAAATATATAAATAATATGGATATGTCAAACAAATGCCAATAGTTTAGGTTATACTGGGGCAGCAAGTAGTTTTTCCGTGTCGTCATAGTTTAATTCCTGAAGCCAGCAACTTATCTTCATTTTGCACTTTATCTTGGTAAGATAATAGATGGAAGTCATCCTATTTATTTTATTGTAGAGGAAGCCACCAAGATAGCAGAAAAAGCGTTTTGTGAAGATAGTAGAGAGTTGGTGCCGTTCGACAGGATTAAATCTTCTCTTACCCCGAGATAGTAGCGGATCAAAAGTAAGGAGTTGGTGCTGCTTTATGATCGTTTGAAGTATAAACAGCTGGCGGACAGTAAGGACTTTTGTTTCATTGTATAAGAGTGTTGTGGGGTAGCGGTACGGTAGAAAGAAAGATACCTTCAGTAAGGCTCTTTGCGCTCGCTCAAGTTCTAGGATTGTGTATTTTGGAGCACCACCCCAGGTCGTTATGCAGTAGGTCAGCAGAGACTGGGCAAGTGCAAAGTATACTGCTTTTCTTAACTTGACGTCTGCTACATGTCTTAACGTCTTAAAGACATATATAAGTTTGCGCAATCTACTGCTGAGGGTGCTAATGTGTTCCTGGAATCTTAGGGTGCTATCTATTGTTATTCCTAGGTACTTTATACTATTTGTCTTATGAATGCGGATGCAGGTGCATGTGTTATTATTTTGTGTAGAACAGGAGTGGGCCACAATGGAATATGATGACATCGTTAATGTTGATCTAGAGTTATTTTTTAAGGAAAAGGTCATGTATTGCGTTTTTTCTGCGTTTAATGTGAGGATATTTTTTCTTAGCCACTCCGTTACAATGTTGAAGCCTGACTGGGCATGTGCATACACTTCAGGCCAAGAGCTTGCGCTGAAGAGCAGCGCAGTGTCATCTGCAAATGTTACGATTTTACCTTTAGGAAGGTTCAGCATACCCAGCTCGTTGATGTATATGAGGAAGAGCGTCGGGCCGAGGACGCTGCCCTGAGGTACACCGTAGGTGACGGTTTGCTCGTCGCTGAGGACGTCACCTATTTTTACACACTGGTTACGGTCGCTCAGATAGTCCTCGAAGAGTTTGAGTTGGACATCCCTGATTCCCATGCCTTCCATCTTTCGAATCAGAATGGGCACAGAAACCGTGTCAAAAGCTTTAGCGAGATCCAGGAATATACCTAAGACCTTTCGCCCATCATCAAGGTTTGTGACGATATAATTAGTCAGATCGTGAACTGCATCGGAAGTAGATTTACCAGTCCTAAAGCCATATTGTGTAGGAGACAGAAAGTTATACTTTTCCAAGTAATCCACAAGCCTGCTATTCATGATTCGCTCTAGAATTTTAGATAGGGCTGGAAGCACGGCTATAGGTCTATAGTTATTGACACGACTTCTGTCCCCATTCTTAAAGATAGGGTGTATTATGGATTTTTTAAAGGCTTTGGGAAATTTACCAGTTGTAAGAGCGAGATTGCAGATATGCGTAAGTGGTGGTACAATAATGGCTAAGTGTTTTTTTAGGAGGCCACTTGAGATTTTATCCCATCCCACAGCACAATCGTTCCGCAGAGACATCACCAATTCAGCAACTTCTTTTTCATCTGTAGGCAAGAGAACCATAGATTGCGACATTCTGTTGCAGATATTGTAGGAAGCATTATAGTTTGTATTATTATTTACACCTTCTGCAAGATTTTTACCAATTTCTGCAAAGAATTTATTGGTTAGGTTAACAGATTGTTGTGGTGTAGTGGACATATTTAACAAATCTAATGCAAACGCCTTTTTTGTAGTTCTGTTTGTTATAGAATTTATTGCTGTCCACAACTTCTTACTATTATTACCAGCGTCACTTATTTCTTTTTTGTCATAAATATTTTTAGTTTTTTTCAGTAGCTTGTTGCAATAGTTTCTATATCTAGTATAGGATAGTTTTAAGATATCGTTTTTTGGATACTGTTTTAACTTTTTATGTAGATTGTCTCGGTGCCGGATACATCTTAGGAGCCCTGGAGTGAGCCAGGGCTTCGTTATTTTTTTCCTATTAGGTATTTTCACAATTATTGAATTTGACTCAATCACCCGCACAATAAGACCAATCATTAGGTCTGCTGCCGCGTGAGGATTTTGGGCACGGTATACCTGCTCAAAATCCAGTTGTTCCAGTTCAGCATCTAATTGATCATATTTGATGCGTATAGCTGTTCCTTTCGCACTTATTTTGGGTCTTTTCTTGGCTAAGAAGAATAGCACAGTTTCATGATCAGTTAGTGCAGAGTGGGCAACGTAAGTTATAGCAGGTAGGGTAGTTTTTAAAATAAGGTGGTCAAGGCAAGCTTGAAGTCGTGTTGGTAATAAATGTGCAGGCAGTAGGCCATGCTCAGCTAACAGATTAAGGTAGTAAACATCTGTTGTTTATTTGTTTTCAGTCAGTTATCTTCTAATTTATTTGTGCATAATCGTCGTATAGGTATATGTTTTCTTTTAAACTTCTCAACAATGTTGAAGAAAAAGTTAAAAAATATTTACTTGCTAGTTTTAATCTTTTATCATCTTAACCCATAAACGTCCCATTGCTGGGCACGGGTCTCCTCCATAAATTTTGGAGGGATATTAGCCTACTACACCACGCTGGCCAGATGGGTTGGTATAGGGTTTAGTTTCGAGTTTTCCCTCTCTTGCAGTGGATATTGTTTTAATCTTTAGTATGTTCTTAATTAATAATGTGGTGTAACAACTTGTTTCTTGTCATACATTACAAGAACTTGTATTATATAATGTTATTCACCGACAAGTGAGTGACGTACTTCAAAGTGTAAATCAGGTCAGAGTACTTATATGATATCAAATCAATAAAATGGTCCTATCAAATTGACAGCTTACATCCATTAGGATTTGTAATAATAATTTATCATTGATCTCAAATTGTAAACAACATTTATTATAGTTATGTATCAGAAATCTGTATACAGTCATCAAGTCTAATAATAACGCTTTTCAAGTTATTTTTAAATATACATACATACATTATCTTCACGTCTGTCTCCCATATAATTGTAAATACATTTGTCGTTTATAAAGTTATAATCTATACAATTAAAATGCCGCAGCACAGAGCTGAGATTGGGACCTTTTCTGACATCACACAGGATATATGTATGTATATATATGTATATATCTTTTTTTGTGTTGCTATTATGTGTCTATCTTATGTCTACCATCTGTTATCCTGAGTATGTTCGAAAGAAAGCATTTCGCTTTCTTTCTTTCTTTCTTATATGATATAAAAAGTTATAATATATATTTAAATTTGTAATATAGTTCTCATTATCGAATAGAGTAAAGAGAATAGGTAAAAGTAACACAATATATTATAGGAAGGTCAAAGAACTGACGTACGATACGTAAAAAATATATATGAAGCTACACTGAAAAGAGCAATGCCCTGAAATAGAAGAACGAAGAATATTATTCGAACAATACTGTTCATTGCTATCGTAAAGACAATTACCATTAAACTTGTATTCACTGAATTTTTATTCCAAGTCTTTACACGAGATCCATAAGAGCCGGTCAGACAATACAATCGTAACATAAAAATTAATGATACGGCCTTATGCCAGGGTTGGTACTAACGTATACCTACTATGAAAATTATAATAATAAAATATAATTTTATGAAGTCTGTTAAGTAATATTGCAAATTCTGAGATAAATTTAAATGGTTTTTGTTCAGTAGTTACAAGTATTGAACTAATTTATATTTTTTATAATTAATATAACAAATAATAATAATAGCAACTCACAGCTGGGCACAGCTCTCCTCTCCTCTATCAAGAGATTTCTATATAAAGAGGGTTTAGATCTTAATTCACACACGCTGGCCTAATGCGGCTTGGTCAATCACACATATATTTAGAATTTCTTCTAAGAGAGTTTATGTAATTATTATTATAATTAAGCAACGTTTTTATGTTTTATCGAATTTTAAGTAACGTTTAACGTAACCTAAACTAAAAACTACTAAAACTTAAACTTGGTTGAGCAACTATTAAATTTTATTTTAATTAACATTTAAAAAGTATCAATAAATGATTACTACCAAAACAATAAAAAAAAACATTTAAATGAAAAAAGTTTTCCGACGGTAAATTACATTTCCCATTACTTTGGAAACTACAAAGACACGGATACAAATACCCACACACCCGTAAGTTGACACGTAGGAGTAGATGAGTGGGTAAATAATAAAACCTAGAAATTATCTCAGTGACAACAAAGTAACGTTATTAACACTGACAGCGCTGTGAAGGCGATGATAAAAGAAAAACGGTAAAATGTGCTTTACTGACAAAGACCCCTTGAGTCTGCTCTTGAGGCAAGAAGAAATGGTGATGACTGGCATAAAACTCGTAGGTAAACATAGTACTAAAGAAAATGAAGACATACAAAACGGGAAAGTTAGTAATAAAAACGGAGCAAAAGAAACAGTTAGAAACGAGTATGTTACTGGCAGCAATTTGTTACTAGCAATACAATATACTATTGTGTAACAGACATTATTTGATACATATAATCCTAAAAGTCATTTCCAGCTAGTCGTAATATCATACACAACAATTAGTGCACAACCTGTCTCAAAATACTTATATACTCGTATTCTAAGGAGAAATAGAATTCTAACACGATACATCTTTGTTTTCAGTACGCAAGTAATGTTAATAAAACTAAGATTTTTGGGTTAGTTTTGAACCTTTTAAGCAATATTAAAAGATTTCATTTTTTATATTACGAATAAATCAATAATGACAGAACATCAATTTTACAACATTATCGTAATAGACCTTTACAGTGCCTTTTAATTGAATTGTTGGGTAATTATATTCGGTACTGAATCATAATAATATATTTAAGTCGAATGGTTTTATTATGTTTCATGAAATTGAATGACAAACTACTGCTATATCAGCTGCAAGTGAGCAAGCAATCAAATCATAAATATTGAAACAGTTGGTGAAATACAAAAACAAATCGACCGCAACCCTAACATAAGAAGGGGCTGCTAAAATCCTCCCTTGTCACATTTAGCGAATGAGACCACTTCGTTTTTGGGTCAGCTATTTTTACACAAACGATGTTTATGCATTTACGGTTGTATTATTCATTTCAGTTCCGTATCATTGTAATGAAATATTAAAATTGCTAAAGACTTATTTATTGTAATATTAATAAAATTTTAACATATTTTATTTCAGAGAAAATGTTACTTAGACATATTATTTGTTGCATGCGCAAAATAAAATCAATTCATAATCATTAGGTTTTCAAATACTTTTAGGTTATCTGGTATCTTTAGTGCCTCAACACGATTACTTAAAAAAGCATTTATGAATATTATCATTTTAAAAGGTCACAAATCTCAGCCAAAATCCTCATCTGTCAGAGTGACACAGTTTTTGGGTCAGTTATTTGGAGTGAAACGATTGTTCATGGCATTCTTGTGCTGAACTGTGGTTTAGGCGAACGTGCAAAAGTGGACGTTTTTGTGTTACCTCTTATTGATGTTTTCTCTGTGTATTTGTATGAATATTTACTTTCAATAATATTCTTGGTAACTGTTTATCAAATTCAAAGTTTCTTGGTTATGACAGGCCTGGTTCACTCCGCTGTTTAGGTATGAATCTACAAGTACCCGGCCGGTCCATTTCTAGGGGGATTATTTAGTCGAGTGTCGCGCGCGCGCAATGCGCCGGTCGCGTCGTCGGTTCGACGTAAGTTTACCTACGATACGCTCACGAAGCCGTAATTCGTCACCAATTCGTTTTTGCTTTTAAATATTTTAAAGAAAATAAAGGCAAAAAAATATTCCACAGTATTCGGCTGCTTAAATAGTGATAAGGATCCTAACCTCTCGTTTTTCAATATTCCAAAGGATATTGCAAAGTAAAGAAACACGTTATCATTTACAAAAACATAATTTGTAGTTACCTATTTGTAGCAAGGTTTTGATATGTACACTATACAGCACAGTTTTTGTAGAGACGTATTATTTATTAGTCCAACCAATTAAGTAGGTAGGTACTTATTTAATTGGGAAAATATATTATAGCCGCCTATCACTCAATAGTTTTAAATTTCAACTGGACAAATAGCGCCAAACAAAGCAATGACAAATTCTAATAGGTATTTTTAATTTAATCAAAAACATAATCATGGGTGGAGCCGCGGGCTACAGCTAGTAACCATTATTATAATTTGTTCTTTAGAGGTTTGACCAGTCCTGCGATGTGGACACACACTGCTCGTTCTTATAATTTAATAATCATAATGTCGTCCTGTAGTACCTATTAAGTATTCAGTGCTACTACTAAGTACCTACATTGAATATGTCCCCACATGTCCAGATTTATATAAAAAGTCACTCGTTTACAAAAGTATAGTAAGTACCTACCTAAACCTAACATGTACTTCAGATCAAAATTGATCTCTAAGTGACAACCATAATGTCCAGAAATACGCAATACTAAGAGAGTCAATTTGTAGGTGAATAAACGAGTAGGTAAGTTTCGTACTGGGGAGCTGAATTGCGCTCTATTGTGTGCGAGCAAAGTTGATATTCGTTTAAATGATTTAGCGAAGTGAACCTTCTGTACCTGTACTATTAAGTATTCTGTGGTTATGATTTTCAATACTCCAAAATCATTTAGTTACGCCTGACAAGCAGTTACTCTAGTCTATAATACTATTTTCTAAACAACGGTCTTTTTTCTTTACATAACTTCTTCATTAAGTTTCATTTCAATTAATTCAAATTTTCCATTACTACTAATACTTAGTATCCATCTAGCTTACATTTGCAATAAAATACCTATCACCAGTGATAATATGAACACGCTCGTTTCTATCAAAATATAGAAACCTCATATTAAATTCATAGAAGGAACAGCTACAATTTAATATTCTAAGTGGAACTAATACTTATAATCTGCATGACTTCGACCATAATCCAGGGCTAAAAGCTATTTTATATATAATCTATTATAGTAGATATCTTATCAATGTCATTTGATCCCTTTCCATAGTATGTAGGTATCGGCATCCAGCCAGAGGCATATAGAATATTTGATATTACTATCATCTGACCCAAATATTTTGGCATCGGTTACCTAAAGGTATCCCAATAAGATATGTTTACCTAGTTAACTACTATGTTATAGATAAAACTTATGAAGTTAGGTTCTTATAAATCCAGAAGTAGGATATCAGTAACTCATGCCACCGATACAATATACTTTTGTACATTGTCCATTTGGTGTAGACAGAGTCAAACATTTCGAGCCTTAAAATGTTTCTTGATTATTTTGTTATAAGAAATAATGGTAAATAACAGTTTAATGAACATTTTGTTTAGGGGGGTCGTAAACAGAGATTTTTTTATGTATAATATAAAAAATATTTATGATAAAGTCTCTTTACGACCCCCTAAACAAAAATGTTTATGAAAATTTATACTCGTATAAATGTGTACAACAAAGGGCTGAGATGATATACAACAAAGTAATCCGTTGGTAAAAGCAGCGTTATTTTGAACCATTATTTAAACTCAGTATAGATTCTAAGTTGTGAGTAGCAGCATCGCGTAAGATAACTTAACGCTGATGGCGCGATTCTCAAGTGTGTTTCCAGCAAAGCGATTCGCAAACACGATGTTCAGTCCATTATGCATTGTGTTTACCGTTACAGTTCGTTGGTTAACATCACAACCATCGTGAAATACGACATTGTAGCTAAACTTACTACAGAAAGTAGACGAATCGTCAGTATGAAACCTTTTAGCTTTACATATAATATTATGTTGACGATCCACTTATAATGTCTTAATGCTAAAATGCTTTTTCTATCTCCAAAAAACAATGACAAAAGAAATGTTGTATTTTTATTTATTTATGCCAAGTTCTGAAAGTCGTGAAACACCTGATGATAGTCGTTAAATTTAAAAGTATCGTTTATGGACTCAAGTTTTTTTTATCTGTGTTTATGAGCTTTGTTTTTTGTTGTTAGAGGTATCGACAAGAGTTTTTAAGTGGAAAAATGAGTTATGTTTATTATAATATGATGAACTAAAAGAAAATAAGCTACATATTTTTTTACTTAGACACTTTGTAAAACTGATGGTATTGTTTTATAAAAACGCTTGTTTTTATAATGCTTTCTGTGATGCAGCTTTAAAATATGCAAAATGCGGCCTAATTCGTTCTGTCCTAGCCTAAAAGTATTACGCTAAGCTAGGTTGGAACAATTCTTATCTTTTATCACGAGCTCCCTTTCCGACTTATAGGCTACTATTAAAATTATTTAGGTTATTATGTAATGTTTGCAACTCAAAATAAGTTATCACACTTCAAGTTTAACTTCTTTAATACTCAAAATTAATTTTACATACAGGAGTTGATTTCTCGCGTAACTGTCACTACGCCAAACGTCCAGTCATCCCTTATTCCCCACTTACAAATGTGAAAGTAACTTTGTATGCCTGTTGCCTTTTTCAAAACTAAATAGCGAAACATATCTAAATTAAATTTGTCAAGGAGATGGATGGTACCCTGGTGAGAGACATAGGGTACTTTTAACCGCGATAACCGACATCAACGCGGATAGAGCCTCTGGCATTTTGGCCTTCTATAGCAAATTTAATAAACCTAATTTGCAACCATTTTCATGAAGCAAATTTTATTTCAACGCTTGTGGCGAATTCCATGCTGTCTGATTGAGTTTCGTCAACAAGAAAATTTGTTTCAAAGAAGCAATCTTTTTCTTGCCACCGTAAATAAGTATAAAGCTAAGAAGAATCAGGTTAAGCGTCATTCGCTTCTGTGTTATAAATCATATTATAGCCTTATTATGCGATAATCTGTTTACTCTTCGATGGAAGCTTTCGCGGCCGCAAAATTATGTAATGGATTGTGATGTGATTATGTTTTGTTACAAATTTGTTTATTTTTATGCTTTTTAGCGTCTTCTTTGCAAACGAGTAATGAAAATTTGGCTACGAACAGTTAAGCAGGGAGAGAGCACATTGAGACCATTTTAAAGTGTTTTTACTTATTGGTATTTTTTTTAGGAATATTATCAAGTTCGTTTAATATTTCGTTTAAAATTTCATTATCATCCAAATAGGCAGACTTATGGTTAGTATTAGCTCCTAGTCTTTTGAGAGCTCATCATCATCACCATCATCATCTCAGCCTGATAATGTCCACTGCTGAACGTAGGCCTCCCTCATATGTCTCTACAATGGCCGATCTTGAGCTGCCTGCATCCAGTTGAGAGCTCAATTTGGTACAATGTTATATTCTAAGGTGGTTTGAGTTCTATCTAAACTAATATTAAAAAGAAAGGTATGATTTTCGTTTGCTTGTTATTTTGTTACAATTTAATTAAAAAGCTACTTGACCGATTTTATTATTTCATTTTGAATAAAATACAGGATCCCTATAAAAAACTTAATACATCCACCCGTGCTGCTAGTTAGCAATATAATGCAGCAGTATATAAAATAACTCATACTGAACAAATTAAAATGGGTAAATAAAATATACCAAACAAATAGGTATAAGAGGATCGGAAAACCCTTTCTCAGTTTTTGTATAAGCGTTTCATAAATCAGTACGTAGCCTATGAAATATGAGGATAGGGGTAAGTTTTTATTATGAAGTATAAATAATGGGAATTTCTCCCATGCGTTCTAAAATCTATGAGCTTTTGTATTGGTTTGTTTGATCGGGTTAAGTGGGTTTTTAAGAATGATGGGTTTTTGAGTCTCAACGAACACAAAGCTGTTTCAGTATTTTAAACTTATTTTAATTCCTCGTGTTTTTAAAATCCTAATAAAAGAAAGAGAGAGATAGATAGTTAATGTAAATCAATCAGGCAATAGACATTTTGTTTTAATTTCAGTACTGTAATTAATGAATAGGTCATAATTTTTTAACATACCTATTTTTACTGTTTGTTTGTTTCATGAAACTATTATACCTTGAGTACGTAGTTTATTACTGTCATGGTTTAAACTTATTGTAGCGCCACCTATCGGCTTTTTCGCGACACTATATAGCAAGCACAATTGATGGCATGAAGTTATGACATTTGTTGCATAGATGTCACTATTACCTGTTCAAGAAAATTTTAAGTTTTCTTTACAGGTACCATTTATTTAGTCAAAATTCTGTTCTGTAAAATGTTCTGCAAAACTTTTGGCTTTGTTGATAATATATATTAAATCTAGATATACATCTTTAGATTTTGAGATTAATATAATATATATATATTTAATATATGTTTAATTTGCAATTGACCTCTGCTGAAGAAAGCAGAGTCCACAACACGCCAATAGCCTTGATTTAAACATACTTCCCTTGCTTCCTCTACATTCATCAACCTCTTCATGCATGAACGTCGGTTCTCGATAGTTTTAATTTGGACCTTTTCAACACATCGCCACAGAAAACTACATCTTCATTTATAAAGCTGTTCTTGTGGCTTCAAGGTTGCAAACACAAAGAGGCATAAGACCAGCGATTGAATTACATGCTCCTTATTCTTAGGTGCCGTGTGAGTAGTATGACACAATTAATATAACCTACCTATATACGCACGACATAGTTAACAAACAGGATATTTAAGTATTAAAATGTTTTGGGTTGTGGTTAATGTTATCGTTAATGGAAAACAACTGCTATTTGTATTGGTGTAGACCTGGATTTAAAAGATGTAACATTTTTTTTTAGAATACATTTATTTTTGAATAAAGAGTTTGTCAAAATCAGCGCTGTTTTATTCTTTCTCATATAAAATGAGATTTTTTTACAAGTGACAGGAATAGTTGTATCTACGCTGGCCTGTACTAATGGGTAGACTTTATACACTGTATTTTTAAGGCCACACCCACACTAGGGAACAAGTCCCTTGTCTCGAAGGATTTTACGAACATACAATTAAGGACACAAATTTAACCCAGACTCGGAACAAACATTTATGGATCACACAAAGATTAGTCCCACGTGGGAATCGAACCCACGACCATAGCGTAGCAGTCAGGGTAACTAACCACTAGACCAACAGGCCAGTTTGTAAAAATATATAGACACAAAAACTGCATCACTAGATTTAAAAAACTTAGAAAGTTGCTAAATATCAAACAATGACGTTTAAGTGTCACAGTACCGTAAGAATTCACACTCACACACATTAAGAAACTGATTAATGAGTGATGATTAAATCTACATGCAAAAAGTACGATCACTAAGTACAAGTCATTATGTACATAATAAGAAATAATAATATTACAATTAATAGACCAACAATGCAAGTCAAATAAAGCCAATTGAGTGATTAAGAAGACATAGAAGCTAAAACCCTAGACGTATTGGCCCAAGTTCCATAGACAAATAGTTTAAGAATACTTGACAGGCCTGTTGGTCTAGTGGTTAGTGACTCTGACTGCTACGCCGGAGGTCGTGGGTTCGATTCCCACCCAGGACAAATCTTTGTGTGATGAGCACGTATGTTTGTTCTGTGTCTGGGTGTAATTTATCTATAATATGTATGTATTTAGAAATATATAAGTATGTTTATCAGTTGTCTGGTTACCATAGTACAGGCTCTGCCTAGTTTGGGATCAGATACCGTTGTGTGAGTTGTCCCGAAAATATTATATTATATTATTATTATACTTTTAACTTTATCTACCATTTCATTCGATCAGCAGTAAGTTGATATCCGACTGGCTTGCCTTTTGGGCCCTATGCAATATCACCCAAAAACAGGCTTCGTTATGGATCAAGAAATTAAATAAATCTGTCTAGAGACTCTAGGAGTAGAAACAGACAAAACTGAGCAGATAATTACATCTACCGTTAGATTCACTGAAGAATCTCTTCCTATTTGTTCAATTAAAAATAAAATAGTCTTAAGAAAGGAGTGACAAGAAATTGTATTTATATCGCTAAAAAGCGTCAATTAGATAAATTCATGCAATTTGTATTTAGTAGTATAGGAAATGGTAAAATATATATTCAGAATAGAACAATACGTAAGAATGGGAAATTCGTAATTGTTATATTGATGTATTATTTGCCATGTTTGATTTAAAGTGATACGTTCATATTGAATTCATCAAGAGCTAAAACCTTTTTGACTATGATTGATAAAGGAAAGAGCACAGCTGCAAGACATGATTGGGTAGTTATCGTATTCAAGTTTTCAATCAAAAATATGATGTATTTTTCGACTACGCTAACATTTAATTCAATCATCAATCATTTCAATCATACAGGTGGAATCAACATCGTCATGGTGGCTTCTTTATTGCCAAGCAATACATACAGTCGGTAAGATATACTTCTATGTAAATCTAAGAGTGAAAGAGACAGCAATATTGTATAGTGTATCAGCGTGTGAAATCTTGAACATTATAAAATAGCTGTGCATAATAGTATAAAAATAAACTTTGAGAACGTGGGAAGACAATACTGACTTGTGAGCCTAACAGCCATTTTAAGTATTTTGTAAATTTTCTTGAACATATTATTTATAATAGTAATTGGCAATATGTATCAGTATCAGTAATTATCAATTAGGGATAACCAAGGAAAGTTAAAATCAACCAAAGAGTTGAAATAGCGCATAGATTCTCTCTCTTATAACATATGCGAAGACACCAAGGAGGCAAAAGATATCGATGCAACAAACTACAGTTCTTTGATTTATTCTTTTTTCATTTCAAGTATCATCATCATCATTATCATATACGATTTAATATACATACCTAACATAATATTACGTTTTAATTATATTACAAATGTTAGCTATTTGTGAGTTTGTGCTTTCATAATAACTGATTTCGTAAATAATGTCTTCTGAACTAACATGATTAATTTTGTAAATATTCATCATTTATAAAATATGATAACACTAAAAGCAATTCAGATGCATGGATAGAGACAGTTAAGCTTATCGACGTATAGTATAAGTATCTAAATCTATCTTCAAGGCTACCAAAATCTGACTCATTAAATTTTAATATACTAAAACTTGATGAATTGGCTTCGTTATTAGACACCAAAAATAGACTTTTATAAAAACTACCACAGTTATTAGGCTAAAGGACAGCATAATATGATGAAAGAATGTAATGAACAGATGTAATGCACTACGCCTTAAGCTATTCCCTTCCTACTATTGAAGGTATAAATGGGAACAGTAATTTATAGAACGTGCTTCATGCGCGTAAATACTTCGCACGGCCAGTTAATCGTATGTTGACGGTTGTTTCGATTGAATCGATGTTGCCAGAATTATTTGTTTAATAAAAATTAACATCACTGTGTTATAGAATAAGAATAAGAATATCCACTGCTTTTTTTTAACGTCTCTCTATCTAAAGCCGCTAAGCATCAGTTTGGAGTATTTTCTGATTATAAAAGTTATAAAACCAATGTGTTACGAGTATTAGTTGACACTTTAACTTGCTAGAATATAACTTGACTGTACGTGTGACGTAATGTACTCACCATTACCACCATTAATTTTTATTTATAGAAGATTTATTAATTTTTTTTTCACTACACAAACAGTATCCCAATAAAATCGCAATTTTTGAGAAATCGGTAATTTACTAACTTTTAAAGTTCTCAAAGCTATTAAATTTGTTTAACGCTTTACTCAAAATGCCTAGGTAACAAAGATTATATGATAGTATCATGTCGATGATACACAGAGACCCATACTTTAGACACAATAAAGATGTTTATAAACAATTCCAAACATGTTGTAAATAGAATAAAATTTACTTCAAATGCAATCCGAAATCCAAATCTGGCAACATCTGGTGCGCGTGGGCATACACATTTGTTTGTACTAGTCAATCTGTTCAAGTGTGGTAACCGTCGATTCGCGCAGTCGTTTATTATACGAACCGATTCATTAAAAAAATTCAATAAGCGGAAGTATGAATGAAAGATTTTATAGATTTTAGTTCTTTAGATCTAAAAGTGGAACTTTAAGCAATTGGACGATCTTGATGTGGTTCGACGGAAATAGAAATAGATTAATTAGGTATATACCCAAGCAATTTATAACCAATGAGAGTAAAAAAACATTGCGTGCTGTGATATAAGGCGCTTATAGCCAGGTGAACTCGCTACTAGGTGTAGCTACTAAGGGCGCGGTAACCCTATAGATGGGTGACCGCATAGTGGTATTTTATCTTAGCTTTTCCCTGCTTTGGTGGGTACGTTAAAATTTGGTCTCGATTATTAATAGTCGTAAGACAAAGGCCCAAAAAATATGGTCGATTTAAATAACTCTCTCACGAATCTTGACTCTCCATTTGTTCAGATTTGAAAAATAATAATGAAGATCATACTTAACTTACATATAAAACAGGAAAGACAAGATCTCAGTAACTTTGACCAGTTCCGTATTAGCTAATATTTTACGTAAAATAACGTATATATCCCATGTAAATTACACGAAACTACCCATATACGAGTATATATAAATCTACTCTTATATGTAGATTCATATAATTATAAAGAAATTGTTACGAATTATGTTTTCAATTCACTATTTTAACTATAAATATGAGTATTGTGTTAATCTATACTAATATTATAAAGCTGAAGAGTTATTTTGTTCGTTTGTTTGCGCGCTAATCTCCGAAAGTACTGGTTCGATTAGAAAAAAACTTTTTTTGTTGAATAGTGTATGTATCCAGGAAGGCTATAAGCTATATAACATCACGCTATGATCAAAACGAGCGAAGCAGTAGTGAGATATGTTGCGAAATCGGGGAAATGTACGTTCCAAATTACCACGCGGACCAAGTCACGGGTGACCCCTAGTAAACATCATATTTGCAAATATAAATTGTGATGTTGTTACATGCAACATAGATGAACAGCGAAACGAAAATGCCTTTTCATTTTTGTTTAAATATATTATGTTTCTTATACAGGAATTCCTTAGTAATGTAAGTGAAAAAGGACTACGAAATTCATATGGGAAGACGCATCAACAGATATCAAACTTTGTACGCGACTAGTCTATTAGAAAGTATCAAAAACAAAGTGCTTTTTCCCTTCGACATTAAAGTCGATATATGAGAGTGGACTGGACATATGTGACTGGAGTAATACGCTTTGCAAAGCAGAAAGACGGAAATTTTACCAAAGCAGACATTCTGTGTCTCCTTTGGTTAAATTTGGTAGAAAAGACCACTGACTCGGTGACCAAATTATATAAAAAGCAATAGATCAGCTGAGCACGGAGCTGAGAATCGGAACATATGCGTGCAAAAGAGGGGAACTACATCCAGAAGTAGATGATTAAGAATTGAAGACAAATATCACTAGAAAACATAATTTTGAGTGTTTATTGTCTGGGAATCGTTCCAGTTTTACGAGCTTATAGATAAAAAACTAACAAATCAGCATTATAATGATAAGTTTTACGATGATGTCGTAAAACATATATATTAATAATCTGTTGTGTTTTGTCCATAAGTAAGGTATAATAATAATATAGTTAGTATATTAGCCTGTTCTGTTTAAGGATAATATTTATCAATTATTACTTCCTTTACTCACGTTTACTTGTATGTATTTAGTAGCCGAGACTAATTTATATTATTTTATAAAATAAACATTCCAAAGTCAAAGCTAAGAACATGGAAAACCTTTTCAACTCTTTTTTTATACACGATGAAACAATTTGCCAAAAGTAGGTACACAAAAATGGGCCAAGTAATACCCTAGAACTAAACAACTGACGATTCAAATACTTGAATCTAATGTAAACATACGTATCTAATAAAACATGAATGATATTAACTTACTTCAAAACCAAGAAAATAGAAAGGTCTTAGATTGAATAAACGAGGGTGAAATAACACTGAGTATAAATATTGATCAAAGACAGAAGGCAGATCGCTGACCTTGTCGAAGACTTTCACTCTTTTTACATTGTACCTAATTAAGATGGCACAATGCACATTGTATTGAAATTAGTTTACTTTCTGCATATTCAATACATTAAAGACTATCGTCACATACATTTTGAAACACCAGTCTAGTACTTAGGTTCTCAGTGTTAAATAATGTCAAGTTTTCGTACTTTAGACTTTATGCCATTTTTAATATTTCCAGAAGTTTAATAGTAATTTTATTTGGATACTATTTTGTTTCCAGTAGCGTTAACTTTTTTACTGAGTTCTTTAAAATGTGGTGTCTAGGTTCAATAAAGCGAATTCAAATTTTAATTATTTTAATTAACCATACGTTATCCGTCTAATGTCCAATGCGACAAATATTATAGATGTGGTGATCATAGCAACAAATGCTCGTAAATCCAGTAGGAATATATTTAAAATAGATTCACCAGTTTCCTTGTTAGATAAAATACCTAAATGTATCCGAGTGATATTTCAAGCGCAAAAAATTGTAATGAAGGATGGATGTTTGTAATTTCTGATTTTAATTAAAGTTAGAAAGGTAATAGTTTACATACGTATGGTATGTTTGACTATAACTTAACAATTCTATCTAAGATATCCTTAAAATATACTACGTGTGATAAATTCAAAGACTTGATATTGATCAAGACTGGGTTTTCAATGCATAAAAAACCTGACTACCTAACCTAGTTCGTTGAAAATGTTGAGTTAGATTAAGACAAAACAGTTCATAATAATAGAAAAACGTTTTGAACCATCATGATGATGAAAAGTTAAAGTTTACTTTTGATTGCCGTTATCAAAGTTCCCGAAATTAGATGGCAATCTGTTCGTAGAATAATAAATACCGTGTTTCTACTTAGAATACAAGCCTACGCGTCTAATATTACTACAAACAACTGATTACCTGGTAAAGACAGACAAAGATGGCGTGTCGTAGTAAAAATGTGTGAAAATATCTGTGAACCACATGTTTTGCGGATTGACACGGAATACGACAATGTACAAATATGACGATGTGTGAAGGAAGATAAATAAATATATTAAATACAACTTATAATATACCGTTTAAATAAACTAAATTAAATGAACTACTTGCTAAAGAAAATGTGTTAAAAATAGTAAAAGATTTGAAATTCCGCAGCTTTGATAAAAATAATCATCAGTATAATCATCTTATCATCTCAACCCACAAATGTTCTACTGCTGTTATATGTTAAGTTAAGTTTAATCAGAAGTACACGTAAGTACACGTAAGTATTAATCAGAAGAGTATGATGATTTGTTTAAACTTGACGCGGCGAAATTAGACGAAACCAATAGTCATATTAAAAATAATAGAGGCTCCAATAAAGTTGAATAAAAAATCTTAAACCAAGAACCAGATGACTCAAGAAGATGTTGCTACGGAATATACAAAAGTATTGTATATCTAAAATTACATCAGAAATAGAGAATAAATGTTAATCTTCTTTCTCACGACGAACATAATAATCAATTCTATGTTAAATGTCCAAGAACGATAATTTAATATTTGTAAAACGATTGAATGATATTAAAAATATTAATAACGTTTTGACATCTTTATGCAGACAATATTTTGAAAGAGTCGAACTTCTGTATACTTGTCAATATTTCAACCAAATGTAGATTAGCTGTATAACATTAAACAATATCCTATTATTTCACCTAAATAATATAAGTTGGTACTGACGAACTAGAAAACAAAACTATTGTTTCGGAAAACCCATTTAGCCTGTGAACCACAATACAAAAACATAAACGCCGAATAGCGTCATACGTTCGGAAACTGCGGAATGAATGACGTCACTCCACCTGTCACTCTGTCATGGCAGTTTATTGTCATAATGTCAATGATTGTGTTTAATTTAATAGACTAAACATTTCGCTTTACCCCGTATAAAATGCATAAAATTTTGTTCGTTATTCGAATAGTTCAACGAAATGACAATAACAAATTCAACCGAATGATATCTTTAGTCGACAAGTTGTAGACGATTTTGTGCCGATTATTGATTAAAAACTTTGCACTATGAACGGACTAATGTTTAGTTTACGTCGAATATAACGGTGAGAGTCATTGGTCCCAGAATATAATAGACCAATTAGTGTCATCACACAATTACTAGAAATAGCGAAGTAGCACGTACTAATTGACATAAATGACCAAACATAAGGCAACGTAGAAATATTAAAACAATGAAATAATACAAAAATATACGTAATAAATCGCTAAAAACACAAAAAATCAATCTAATAATTTGTAAAAATAAAATGAAAAAAATACCCGTAATCCCTTAATCGCCGAACTGAATAGACCACTCGATTGTATACCTCAACCTCCTTGGAAAAGGCTCCATAATTGCTTGCACACACTTTGGGCGACTCCCGTTTCAAGCACTACACATGGCGTTAACACATAAACTAATTTTTAAAATAAAGGTATCTACTCACGCTGCAATGCTTTTAGAAAGCGGCCAGCGTTCCATAGACGCTTGGTATTTCATGTTTTCAATCTGCTTTTTGAGTGCTTCTTTGTCCATGGCTGCGAGAATACTAGGGTCCATCGCGCAGAATCTGTGGTGTAAAGCACACACACATTGGTTAGTGTATATCGTATTGCTGTGAGGGACGACTTCAGTACAGGCGCACACAGAAGTCTTGTGGAGGAAAATAAACTTAAGCATTCTGTATATAATAATAATATTGTATCGTTTGCTTATTACATGTAAAGTCCTATTTAATTATTTGTTTATTTTTAGAGGATATGACACTAAGGTGTCTTATACGATGTCGTAAACTAATAGTAAACGTAATTCAACTTTACGTGTTATTATAATTAAGTACACACTTGTTTACAAATGCTTGATCAAAAATTTATAAACTTTAAAATTTAAATAAAAATCTTTTAAAATTTTGCAGTTTTGCAGCTGCCCTGAAATATGGCCTGCCATAGAAGGAGTAAGCCCCTGCTCGGCTGTGGAATATAATAAAAATAATATAGATAGACAGGTATATCGATTAAAATGCATCAGTACCTAAAGAAAAAAATAAAACATCAATTTTACACAACACTGTCAACGTTTTGATAAATACAAGTGATTGCAGTAGCGTATATTATATAATGATTTTCTATTTCAATTCAAATTAGGTTGGCAGCTCGAAAGTCATTTAATTTCAGCCACCATAATGTAATTAAAACAATATTCTACTAATTGTCTTTACTGAACGCTTCTGTCGTCGAGTGTACTATATTGCTGTCTCATTCGCACATTAGGGGAAACACGCGCATGTGTGTAGCTCTGTGTTTGTGTGAGTGATGCGCGCGCAGAACTTCACAGTTTCTATGACAACCCCTTTAGGCACACTGAAGTTAGCTTGCGCAAAGTTAGTTAACCTATATTTTGTCAAATTTAGACCTTATCATTCTAAAATTATGGTTGATTTTTTATCAATTTATTGTTTGTAAAATTAATGAATTAAAGCGTAATGCCCGGTAGTTCTTGGCGTTTGTACAAGTATAATTCTTTGTTTTCATGCGGGTGATATAGAGGGCGTTATATGCAACGATTGATGGCGACGTATCGCGACAGGCCGGTATTTCTCGGTATACATTAGGTATAATATAACTTATAATATTATTATACTCTTTTTACACTTATAAAATAGTACATTTTTTAACATATAGATAACATATACCACTATATCCTTACTAATATTATAAATGTGAAAGTTTGTGAGTATGGATGGATGGATATCCATCCATACTCATTTTGTGGTTTTTACGTGAAAGAGTAACAACTCTTTCACGTAAAAACTACTGAACGGATTTGGATGAAATTTGGCACAGAGATAGATTATAGTCTGGAATAACACATACAGGCAACTGCTAGTAAGAAATAAAAGTAAATGAAATGTAAAATAGGTGGATACTACATACAAAGTCCTAAAAGGAATTTTGTCAAATCAAATCGGTGAGCAAATCCAAAGAATGCTTGCCATCGTACATCCGTCCTGTCATATAGCACTATCTATACACGATGTTTGTTTGGGCCAAAATACTTGAAGGACTTTATTGTGAACGGTAGGTTCCATAAATATCGCAATGAGAAGCATCACGCTAGTGTATCTTAACGGGGTCCTTTAGTCGATTTGAAAATGAAAATACCTAGTATCTATGTAATCATAATAATGTATTTAGGATATTATACACTGTTGTATCATAGTATTATAAAACTTTTGAGTGCTTCGGTGTTTCAGTTGTCGATGTGTGTGCCTGCTGATCACAAGGTTCGGATTCGATTTTGGTCGGACTAATAATTGATATTGGCTTTTTCTGTCTAGAAATTCACGCAGGGGTATTCCGTAAGAGCAAAAACCGAGCCACCGCAAAAACCGAGCAAAATCTATCTATTAGATTGAAAATCGGTATTCCGTAAGAGCCCTTTTTGACGTTTAGTCAATAGATTGTGCCGTCACCGAGCAATAACAACTGTAAATTTTGCGATCACAACTGTCAGTTTGCCATCGCTGTTTCTTAGAGAATCAGACGGCCGAAGTTTGGAAATTGATGGTGTCTACCCGTGCCTTGGAAAACACTTTAAGCCGTTGGTACTGCGTATGATCTCTCTCCGGTCGTTTTGGATTGCGGTCCTACCGGACTATAAGAGTGAATAAGTAGAGAGTTTACCTGCGTTTGCACACACACTTTTGCACTATAATATTTATGTCCTACGCAGATGGCTAATCTCCGTTGAGATTGGCCGCCGTAACCAAAGTCGGTTTTTTTAAAGACTACTAGAGAACAAGCTCTGTGTCGCGGGGGACACAATCATACAATTAACGGACACAAATTACACCCAGACTCAGAACAACTCTTTGTGGGTCATACAAAGTTTTGTCCTCTGCGGGAGTCGAACCCACAACCTCGTTCACAGCAGTCGCATACTGCGACCACTGGACCACCAACGCAGTCGGTATGGACGACTATGGTACTAATATTATAAATGCGAAAGTTTGTTAGAATGGATGGATGGATTTTTGTTATTCTTTCACGTTAAAACTACTGAACGGATATGGATAAAATTTGGCACAGAGATAGATTATGGTCTGGAATAACACATAGGCTACTTTTTGCAGTGATAACCGACATCCACGCGGGCGGAGCCGCGGGCAACAGCTAGTTATGTATTTTTTTTTTTCTATTTTCTTTTATCTTTTTCGTTTAGGTATCCTCATTCACTCTCTTACTTTTCCTTTTCTCTGTCACTCTAAGGTTTGCTGGTAGAAAAGCTATGAGTTTAAGCTCTCCTTTGTACAGGAATATTTTTAAGTAAGTTTCTTGTAAATTTTCTCCTTTGTTGTACACAAAAGAGAAAATTTAATAAAGATGTACACTTTAACAAGGTTTCTATGTAACCAATCTAAGGTAATTAATGAGTTTAACACCCAAGAAAGAGATTATCGAAGCTTGTATTTTTTAATCAATTTTATTAGTCGCATCATTGTTCTCACAGCAAACAGTTACGGGTCGTTAATGTTCCCAAGTCTTTGGTTTAATCCCTAACTCGTGTAAATTGTTATAGATCTTATTTACAGCTAGATTTATTGAATGTTTAGATCATTAACAGTTTAGTATCTAGAACGGGAAACGCTATAGCTAAAACTGAAGTCTAGACTATACGACACGTGTACGTGTAGTCAAGGAGTGCAGAGCCTCTAGACAATTGGCATAAGCGATAGTCGAATCGAAATGTCAAAAAATAAAATGTATGGGATTTGACGTAAGTTTACGACATTAAATCGTAGACTCACGTCAAATTTCATAGATTCTATTTTTTGACTTTTCGATTCGACTATCGCTTATGCCACTTGTCGAGTGGCTCAGATGGTTATCTCGTCACCAACACCACGCCCAGTGCAATGTGTTTCGAAAATTTTCGAGTTCGTGAATTATAAAAATATGTCCGTTAAGTCTACCACAAGACATAGCTTGTTACCTAATTCAGAAGGTGTATTAAAAAAAATGCCGTCTTCATAATCATAATGTCTATGTTCAACACCGTGTGCGTAATTCTTCTGGCAATGTTGGAGACCTTAAATTAAATTTAAAAGAATAGGACAATTTATATTTCGGGTTAAGTATAAACGGACAATTTTTCCTCAAGTCACAAATCCTGAATTCAAAGTAACCTTGATGACCCGGACAACGACGTTTTCAAACAAAAGACAGCAATATTTTCACTAATTTAATTTAAAGCAAAAGAAATCTTAAGGTAATAATTATTTAAAAGTACAATGGGTAAGATAAGATTTTTATTCAGATAAAAACAATAGGTTGTTTTTTAACGCTAAAGACAGATAGCGGGAATATTAATTTGAACCAAGTTTGTGTTCAGCTTTAAGCTTTATAATGATAATGGTATGCAGTGTGGTTGCTGGATAAAGTTTTGTTAATCTGGCTTTGTAAACTGTATTTAACGTCGCGCATCGTTCGTTATCAATATTTTAAAGTTTTATACTATACATGAAACTCTACAAAGAATAGAAAATTATTATTTTCTAAACATTTGTCTAGAATCTTCATCTTCAGCCTATCGCAGTCCACTGCTGGACATAGGCCTCTCCAAGTGCACGCCACCTATCACGATTCTTGGCTTCCCGCAACCAGCTACTCTCTGCCGCTTTGTGAAAATCGTCGCTCCACCTCGCCTGAGGGCGTCCTACATTACGTTTGCCGAGCCGCGGTCTCCACTCAAGAAATATACTACAGTATTGTAATACTGTGTATATTTCACATAGCATGGATACAGTGACTTTTGACATTTGAAGATAAATATCCATGAAAATGATAGACGTTAAAGTATCTTGATCATTCAATTAGCTGATTGGTTAGAGATTGATGCAATTATTTTCTTTCATCTTCATCGTAAAATGTTAAACCACAGTACCCATGCTATGTGAAATACTCTATAACAGAAGACTCTTTAAGCTTCGCCTAGTGAATTCATCATATAACATCCAATCACCTAATGCACACAGACTGTCCAAGTTTAAACCTATGATAAATGGTGCATCAAATCCGTAAACAAACGCACAGTCACGCTTGCCCCAGATACGGATCCAAATTATATTTTTGAGGATATACTATAACATGTTGGACTGAGCCAAATTCGCTAGTTTTGTGAGAAAAACAGAATGTTTTTTTCTGTACTCTGATTTCGACTCTGTATTATTTGTCACTCAATCCTTACTTATATTATGAATGTGAAAGTTTGTGAATATGGATGAATGGATGGATGTTTGTTACTATTTCACGTAAAAACCACAGAACGAATCTGGATGAAATTTGGCACAGAGATAGATTATGGTCTGGAATAACACATATGCTTTTTACAGCGTTAACCGACATCCACGCGGGCGGAGCCACAGGCAACTGCTAATAAGAAATAAAAGTAAATGAAATGTAAAATAGGTGGACACCTAGGCTAGAACACTTAGGCTACTTTTTACAGCGATAACCGACATCCACGCGGGCAAAGCCGCAGGCAACAGCGAGTAATTTATATTTTTCTGCATAAATGTTGATTGTGGTGATTGAAAATGTCATGTTTTAAGAACGTAATAAGCAATTCTTACGTACATACTAGTTTCTTTGTTATAAATTTCTTCAAAATTAAAATTGACTTTAGTTAGACACTACATTATTTTATCAGTACCGTCGTAATGCAGAAACCGTGAAATCACAAGTGTAGATAACGTTGTAACCCGCTATTGCATCGATATGTAATAGCGGGTTAAAATAAAAAGTCGTAGAGCCTTTTAATCCTACTAATATTATAAAAGCGAAAGTTTGTAAGTATGGATGGATGTTTGTTACTGTTTCACGTAAAAACTACAGAACGGATCTGGATGAAATTTGGCACAGAGATAGATTATGGTCTGGAATAACACATGGTTTACTTTTTACAGCGATAACCGACATCCACGTGCAACAGCTAGTAGATACATATTACATAACTACGTGACTTGCCAATTTTAACCTCTTACCTATCATCAAAAGTGTATCTCTCCTTTGTATTTAAATATTTTTGGGTAGGTATCTATCTAAATTTGATTTATATTTTTTAAGTAAATTTCTGTCAGTACTATTTCTATTCAAACTAACCGAGCTGTGTCAGATATTTGCACCGAACAATTATTGTCGGAACAGAAAACACAAGTTTTTTTCTGTTCTCACATGCCGTACTGTGTCCCGCGCAAGATCTCGAACACTTTCTACTCTCAATACTCTCCTTGAGTCCAAACCAGAATGTGATGTGTTTGTGGATGGTTGGAAGGTGATCTTGTCTGAATGCCTGAAGTATTGTGAGATGAACGCATGACTGGGTGTTAATTATTTTTAAGTCTATTTTACATTTTTTTTTTTTAATATTTTTGTATTCTTTGTTAACTATTTCTCTTATTTGCGTAATTGGTTAACCGTGCTTATAATGAATAAAATAAATAAATTAATGAGGACACCTATAGACTGTACCCTGTTCAAACAACCCAGGGTAATAGTTTACAGAGCTGTAATAAACGCCCTAATCAGAAACTACTTTGAAACGATTAATGGTTCTGTTCAAACATCGACTGGCAAACATGACAAGGGTGGGTATCCAAACATATAATATATCCTTGCTACCGGTGGTGGAGATATCGCCATTGATACTGGTAAGACGTTATCGTCGCCATTAGATTGTGTTATATGGAATCGTGACATGGAAACTTTCATAACTAGTTATTTGGGTGTTGATTTAAAGTTTTGTTTGTTATGGCATAGTGTATGGAAAAATCTCTTTCTATTTATGGTTTTCCCGCTAGATCCGACATGCCCGCAGGCGGATCCTCTGGCAACAGCTTGTTATAATTATTTATTTATTTATTTGGTTAACCAACAACTGTTTATACTATTACATTTAATTTTTAATAAACACAGGTACTTTTACAAGTGCAACAATTATTTAAAGGTTAACACCGCATGCACAGATAGTATCGGAGTATACCTATACCTACTTACAGTTTTAAAACCAAGTACAGCTTTATGAAAATTATATTAAGATATAAAAAATGAAATTAATATGACATGATAGAATTTATCGTTATTGTATAAAAATCAAATTTACCATAGTATTTATAATGAATAATAATAGTTAGCCATACACATATATCCTACTGCTGAGCACGGGTCAAGACCTCTATCAAGAGGAAGAAAGACTTTAGGCCTTAATCCACACACGCGAATCAGACATGTTTTAGAATTTGTACTGAAACATGTGGGTTTTCTCTCGGTGTTTTTCTTTACTGTTAGCAGATGGCATTTTATTATAAATTTCATAAAGAAGATTCACATTGGCACTGTCATCGGGGAACGAATTCAAAAATACAAATTCATATACGAATGAAAGACAAAGACGAAAGTTTACAATAAGTACTATGTTAATTTATTACGTTATTCAGTGCAATATAAACAGAGAGCGAGCTTCAATGGAAATATAATTCTATTTGTTATTTGATCCGCTTCGTCGCTTCCAATTTGAACTCATTATATTATTTGATGTTTAGTGAAAAAAGAAAATTTACAGTGAAATGTTAACTAGCAGTTTTATATACAATCATGAGCAATATAATATATATTACTATGGGTATATGTTTTGGGTACCCGCCGGCTGATTCTCTAAGAAACAGCGATGGCAAACTCAACAGTTGTGATCGCAAACTGACAGTTGTGATTGCTCGGTGACGGCACAATCTATTGACTCAACGTCAAAAAGGATAGTTTTTACTCTTACGGAATACCGATTTTCAATCTGAAAGCCAGATTTTGCTCTCGGTTTTCGCGGTGGCTCGGTTTTTGCTCTTACGGAATACTGCTGCCGATGCCGGTGTCCTACGTGAGCGACGAATGTGACGCGTCGCGACACTCGCGACTGACGCTGTCGCTGTAAACGCATCGCGCGCAATTGAAACGGCTGCCCCTTGCGTCCTTTCTTCGTTCCTTTCTTATGATGAGCCATCGCAACGGCTCATCGCAACGGATATCAGCCAACTGCGCAGGACATATTATAGTGCACAAGTGTGTGTTTATGCACACTTGTGCACACAGGAGCTCTCACTATTCCTTCACTCTCATAGTCAGATTGTATTTGACTGCCTTGGTGGTCCAGTGGGTTCAGTATGCGCCTGCTGTTCACGAGGTTGTGGGTTCGATTCCCACACAGAGACAAAACTTTGTGTGATCCACAAAGAGTTGTTCTGAGTCTGGGTGTAATTTGTGTCCGTTAATTTTATGTTTGTAAAGTCCCCGCGACACAGAGCTTGTTTTCTAGTGCGGGAGTTGTCTTATAAAAGAAAAAATAAAAATAAAAAATTATTAAAGAAAATATAAAAGGATGGCAATCTGACACGACTAGATAGAAATCAGGCGCATGACCAACAGCTTTACGTACTTGCCGAGGCACTCGTTGTTCCGCGCCGCTAACTCTTAGCTACAGGCCCCTAAATATTTTTTTAATACCGCATATGCATTTTATATGCATTTAATGTCCTGCTAACCGAATTTCGGTCACAGCGGCTAATCTCAACGGAGACTAGCCATCTGCGCGGGAGATATTATAATGCATAAGTGTGTGCGCAAACACAAGTGCACTCTTTATTCCCTCACTCTTATAGTCCGATGGGACGGTAATCCGACACGACCGCAGAGAGATCAGGCGTAGGATCAACGGCTTTACGTACTACCGAGGCACGGGGGTGTAAACACCGCCAATTTCCAAACTTTGGGCTTGATTATGAATTTCTTGACAAAAAACCCAATATCGAATTTTTACCCGACCCGGGAATCGAACCCGGGACCTCGTGATCAGCAGTCACACACATCGACCACTGAGCCAAGGAGGCAGTCAATATTCATCTACCGTAGCCTTTAATCGCTTGAAATACCAGGAGCATTACTAAACGTAGGCGTTGAACTTCATGGTAACAATCCATCTTATTAATACTAGATACCAGCTGCCGCCCGCGGCATCGCCCGCGCGTACATTCCCTAGGGAACAGAGTTTTTTTACCGGGATAAAAAGTAGCCTATGTGTTATTCCAGACTATAATCTATCTCTATGCAAAATTTAATTCAGATCCGTTTAGTAGTTTTTGCGTGAAAGAGTAACAAACATACATTCTTACAAACTTTCGCGTTTATAATATTAGTAATAATAATAATAATAATAATAAATTCTTTTATTAGCATAAATTAGGTTCACAATATATTAAGCTCTGACTCCTGAGGTAGGCATACAAGCCTGAGTTTCTGGAGCCAGTGCCTTCTTCCGATTTAGGTACATGTATTAATTATGCTGGTAAAGATCGGTGTTGATTTAAATTTTGCATATAAACTACATATAGATCGTGTTGTGTGTGTGTGTGTGTGTGTGTGTGTGTGTGTGTGTGTGTGTGTGTGTGTGTGTGTGCGTGTGTGTGTACGTGTGCGCGTTCGTGAGTGTGATAATTATCGGTGTTCATTTTAATGATGTTAACAAGCTTTCCGTTGAGTTATAGTCTTGGGACAAAAGCCAGGACCTTAGTTTTCTTTTTGTTTCATGTAGTGAAAATGGATTAATGTTAAGATTTTTGTTCACTTTATTATATAGGTATATGGCCATATGAACACGCTGTCGTCTTGCACTAGCGGTACGACATCTCTGGGGCAAACAGACATTTGTTATAGTACGTTTTTCAGTGTTGTCCTTATTGTAGGGTGTAATACTGTGTTGCTTGCACACAAGGTGAAAAATAAAAAATTGCCTGACCGTAAGTACTTCACATATTTGGTATAGAGATATTGTAGGAAATCTAAAGGGTTTGAAGGTTGCGACTTTTAGTATAGATCTTTGTGCCCTTTCTAGGTGTATAAGAAACGTTTTACAGACACCCCCCCACACTACAATACAATATCCCAATACTGATTGAACAAGCGCATAGTAAACCGTGCGTAATAGGTCAAGATCAGCAACATGTCTTAGAGTTAGTATCCTTGGGCCTCTATTGTTCATCCTATACATTAACAACTTACCAAGTGTGACAAAGCATAAATGCGTACTCTTTGCAGACGACATATCGATAGTGATACCAGAAAACGATAAGTCTAGACATAATGAAGAGGTAAATAAAACTGTGGATAATGTAATTGAATGGTTAGCTGGACATTATCTCCAAGTAAATGTGTCAAAAACAAAAATTGTACAATTTTGCAATCACAAACAGAAACCACAAATTGTAAAGCTTATATGCAATAATGAAGTAATTAGTAAAGAAAATAATATCAAATTCTTAGGATTAATCCTAGATAATAATTGCAACTGGGGATCACATATCGATACAATATGTAGTAAACTAAATAGATTTGTGTATGCTTTAAAACAGCTACGTATTAGAGCTAATGAAAAAACTGCACTTAATGCATATCATGGCTATGTGGGCTCAGTCTTGAGATATGGCATACTCTTGTGGGGTAATTCTACGCATGTACAAAGGGCTTTTATAGTTCAAAAGAAATGTTTGAGAGCAATTACTGGAGTATCTCCCTTAACAAGCTGTAGACCAATATTCGAACGATTGAGAGTTTTGAGTTTGGTTTCTATATATATAATGGAAATCGGCATGTTTGTCAAAAATAATTCACACTTTTTTTGTAAATTTAGCGACAACAGTAAAATACTAAAAAGGGATCCTACCAAACTAAGGAATGAAATATGTAAAACCACGCTTCACCACAAAAATAGCTTCATAATGTCAATAAGGGTTTACAACAAAATACCTCAAATAATAAGAGAGCTACCATTAACACATTTTAAGACTAAACTTAAGTATTGGCTACTTGAAAAGCGTTTTTACACATTAGATGAGTTTTTTAAGTGTAAGACATGAATTGTGTATAATATATTGTAATTATGTATTGCTTTGTGTAATTTAAAAATTCGCATGCCTTCCAAAGGTGAATATGTCGGGCCACTTCTGTATTCTGTCATCTTTTGTACCATGTTCTGAGCGAATAAATATCTTATCTTATCTTATCTTATCTAGTTTTAAATACCCATATGAGTTTCCTGACTCGCGAAGTAGTCAACTCAATGTGCTGGCGCCAGCTGAGATTGTCGTCCAGTAGTACACCTAGGTATTTAACATATTTACATTTACTAATAGCCAAGCAAGAGCAACCAGCGCTGGAATTTGTCATATAGCACTCATGTAATTTTATGTTTATATTTTCAGGTAGGGTTTTAGAAAAAGAAAATTGAAGAAAGTTAGATTTTAGAACATTTAGCGTAAGAAGATTTGTTTTTAGCCATTCACCAACTTTATGTAGTCCCAGTTCAGCCGTCTTCCGGACCTCTTCCCAAGTCTTTCCATGAAATACCAGTGCGGTATCATCCGCATATGTGATAGTTATAGATAGTAGGATATAGATTGGAGATGGGTGGATGCATATTTGTTTATTACTCGATCACCCCAAACCGGCTGAACTGTTCTAGACAAAACAATCAAGCAGACCGTATGCTTGTTTGCCACCAAAGTAACATAATAAAAAGGTCAATCAATCAAATTTTTTTTTTTTTACTTGTTTAGCAAACAAGCATACGGCCCGCCTGATGGTACACAGTTACCGTAGCCTATGGACGCTAGCAATACCAGAGATATCACTTGCGTGTTGCAGACCCTTTTTTTTACACCAGGGCGTGGACATTTTTTCACACCAGGACCTTTTTAAGATGGAGTACCCTGAGATAGGAAAACTTTTCTTTTAAAACGCTTTTGATAGCTAAGAATAGACCCATGCTCAGCAGTGGGCCATATATTGGTCACTACTATGGATCCTAGTGGAAGGAGGGATTATATCACATAATATTGCGTGATATAAGGTAATAATAGCAACACATGTATGTCCCATTGCTGGGCATGGGTTTAGGTCCTAATTTACACACGCTGGCCTAATGCGGGTTGGTGGATCAGACATGTCTTTAGAATTTCTTCTAAGACATGTGGGTTTCCTTACGATGTTTTCCTTCACCGTTAGCAGATGGCGAATCATTTGATTAGTACATATAAACTCCACAAAGAGAAATTCACATTGGTACATTACATTGGTACATTGATCGAACTCGCAACTTTTGCGTGCATGTCGGTTAATTTCCCACTCGGCCACCACTGCTTACATTTGATATTAGGTCTCTTCTTATCGTGTGGTTAGTGGCCAACCTCGTGACAGAGTTATTTAGATCGCCCATATTTAGACCTCTGTCGTGATCTAACGATCGATAACAGTCGGAACCGACTTTTAACGTGCCCTCTGAAGCACGGAGACGCTCAGATGAAATACCACTATGCGGTCACCCATCTATAGGGTTACCGCATCCTTGGTAGCTTAACCAGCTGATCGTTTACCGAACAGTGAGTGCACCTAGCTATGAGCGCCTGATATTTAGGTAAATTACATGAAAATGTTTAGTCAAAATAAGGAAATACATTTGTTTGTTGAAGGCAATATCGACCTCTGTATTTTGACGTAGCATAACTTATTTGCATCGTTCACTGTTATCTATTTGGTTGGGCTGTATATGTTTTGCACATATCTGGGTGCCAGTCTACCGTTCCATTGATATAGGGGACTTGCATAACAATGGTGTTAATATCACATAGAGGAAATTACTTAGAATACATACTAATATTATATGGAGAAAATATTAGATTTTTTGTTTGTTTGTTACGATTTAAGCCAAAACTACTGGGCCGATTTTAAAAATTCTTTCATTATTAGAAAGCTATATTATCAGCGGGTAACATAGGCTCCATTTTATTGCAAATAAATAAAGGGATCCCTAAGAAAACTTAATAAATATCTGTATATATATAAAATCATATAATGGAAGAATGAAAGGAAGGCCTTTGTCCTGCAGTGGGACAGTAATGGCTAAAAATAATAATATATAATAATAAAATATACTTTCGCTTTCTCATATCTATACCTAATATTATAAAGCTGAAGAGTCTGTTTGTTTGTTTGGTTAAACGCGCTAATCTCAGAAAGTACTAGTTCAATTAGAAAAAACCTTTTTTTGTTGAATACTGCATTTATCCAGGAAGGCTATAGCCTATATAACATCACGCTATGATCAATAGGAGCTGAGCAGTAGTGAGATATGTTGCAAAATCGGGGAAAATATTCCAAATAACCAAGCGGACGAAGTCGCGGGCGACCCCTAGTATAATAATAATAAAATAATACTTTCGCTTTCTCATATAAAGAAATAAAGATTTTGAAAAACTCCTTTCAAATGCCTATTTTAAAAGGAATCGTTTGTTATTTCTACAATGTGCTATGGCAATGATACCTATGGTCTAAAGAGTGAGTACAGGTCAAGTGCGCGGTTAATTATTGAGTGTACAAAGGTCATGCCAGAACATACAACTCGTATTAGTTAAATTAGTAATGCATGACATAGTTGATGACTAAACAAAATTGGACGGTAAAGTTTGACTGCACGGTTGATTCAGGGGCTTATGTGGTTACCTCGCCATTTACCACTGGGTTCGACCCCAACTCAGGACAAAAATTTGTGTGATCCATAAAGAAAGAAAGTATTTATTTGAACATACACAGGATAACAGATGGTAGATATAAGATAGACACAAAATAGCAACACAAATATATATATATATATATACTAGCTGTTGCCCGCGGCTCCGCCCGCGTGGTTGTCGGTTATCGCTGTAAAAAGCGCATGTGTTATTCCAGACCATAATCTATATCTGTGCCAAATTTCATCCAGATCCGTAGTTTTTACGTGAAAGAGTAACAAACATCCATCCATCCATCCATTCTTATAAAAACTGCAGCGCTGATTTTCTGATCAGGCCTTAGTGAGATCACGGTAAATGGTTGTCCCAAATCTGGGTGAACTTTGTGTCCGTTAATTGTATGTTTGTTACCCCGCGACATAGGACTTGTTCCCTAGTGTGGTAGTTGTGCTTAGAAAAAGAAAAAGTCAAGAGAGGTAGGACATCATACTAGTGAGCAAGCCTCACTGGTAAAGAACCTCCACCTTGACTACCTCGGTGGTCCAGTGGCCGCTGTATACGCCTGCTGTGCACGAGATTGTGGGTTCGATTCCCACACAGGACAAAACTTTGTGTGACCCACAAAGAATTGTTCTGAGTCTAGGTGTAAGTTGTGTCCGTTAATTGTATGTTTGTAAAGTTCCCCGCGACACTCTTCTCTAGTGCGGGAAAAAATTAGAAAAAGAAACCTTACAGATGATCACAGCCAAATAACTACACACAGCGGTTTAGTTGTAGTGTTCATTTAGGGTAACGTTTTTCTATTCCAGGTATACTTCTACATAGCTCTGTCCTATGGGACGCAATCTGACACGAACGCCATGAGAACCGGTGCAGGACCAACAGCTTTATCATACAAACACGTGTCTTAATACACTTTTCGACGTATCAATAAATAATCATTTTTGAATTACTGGTTACAATATATCATCAAGCACGTCTCCTATTGAGGTAAGCAGAGACTATGGTACGCCAACTAATTTAATTCAGACATACTTCTTTCATTTTCTCTACATTCATCAACCTCTTCATGCATGTTCATCGATTCTGGGTGACTGCCGTGGAGGATCAGTGGTCGCAGTATGCGCCTGCTGTGTTCGAGGTGGTGGGTTCGATTCCCGAAACTTTGTGTCACCCACAAAGAGTTTTGCTGAGTTTGGGTGTAATTTGTGTGTAAAGTCCCCCGCGACACAGAGCTTGTTCTCTAGGGCGGGAGTTGTCTTTAAAAAAAAAGGGTAATTTGGGGTGTTACTAGTTATCCAAAAATGGCTAAAATACTGCTTACTCGGCTGATTATTACAAAGCGTGATGACTTTAAACAAAACAGTAATCTGTGCAAGTCAGATGTTGTAAAAACAGATGTTTTTTGTTAGATAAAATCGTACGAATGACGATTTCTCGAGACGAGATCAAGGGAACAGATTAAGACAACATGTGCACGATTAAACGCACATTTACAAAACAAACGGACAAACAAACAAGTTTTTTTGTTGTGATAATGTAGACTGCACGTATTGCTCACTTATGGCACTGCTTCGAGTGTTGTGGGTTCAAACCCAAAATGTGACATAGACCTAACTTAACGTAATTTGGCCTCCAAAATAGGCAGTTGCAAGCAGCCAATAGTTGAGGATAGCATAGGACATAATGTTCGGAAAATCTTTTCGGAAGGCCTATGGCCATGAAGCGTAGGCAGCTACAGGGTGGATCACTGATGACATATCAGGTACCAGGGTTCGTAAAGGCGGGTGTAGGTGCACAGGAGAGTTTTAATCGGTATACTGGCACCTTGAGGCCGGACAACGCTAGTCCCCAAGTGGTGTGCATAAATTACCGAGCATTTTCTCACTGAAAAAAGGCCTTTTCCTATAGTACCTCTTTCGATAGAATATATAACCTATCTGTTGAAATGTAGATGTGATACATCTTCGCCTACCCCTTCGAAAAAAAGGTATGGTGCTATAATCTATCTATCATCTGATGAGCCAAAGCAAAAACTAGTTCCTAAATTATCTTACATTGAAATTATATCCATACATATAACACGTATAACAAAAGTTACACATTCGAATATAATAAAGAATTCGATACCACAAAGCCAATAAAGGAACATGATAAAAATAAATGGGTTGTCAAATAGAATTGTACCCTTGGAACCGAACCTCAGTCCCTTGGGAACTAAACCACGGACCCTCGTGTACTTCCAAAGGCTGGATATATATCCTTTTATTTTCCACATCGGTAAATTTACGCTATGTAAATTTTTCGGATGTAATATTGAATACATGTTAAAAAGATTTGTCAATTGTGAGCAGTAATAAAATAATACCTTGGGAGTTATGCATAGTGTGTAGTTTAGAAAATAATGGACAATTAACAAGTGTTTTGTTATATTAAATACTTGTAATATGGAAAATAGCCCTCTCAAATCGCCGGGGACGGCGACATCTAGAAGTCAAGCCCTAGAGAGCTCTATTGAAGTCTCACCTACATCTGAGATCCAAAAATGGCTGTCAATTATTGAGATGCATTTAAATGAAGTCTGCTCCATAGCATCAGAAGGTAAATTGAACTCTGACCAGAAGATGAAAATCTCCAACCTGTGCCGTAAAATTGGACATAGCTCATCGCATATGGCTGTTATTTACCAATCCCTGAAGCAAAAAGCAATCCAAGCGTCGAACTCTATGGAAGACCTGAAGGGAAAAGTCAACCTGACAGAGCATATTTCTGAGCTCAAACAAACTATTCAGGAGTCTTATGTTACGAGAAATGCTTCATTTGCAGATATGGTTAAAAAGGGTTCAACTTGTTTTGTTCGGCCGAATAACTTAAGCTCTGTGGCTATTTATCCCACGGATAAATTTAAATCAAGCGACGATACTAAAAATCTCGTACAAAAGATCATTAGCCCAGAACAAATGAAACTCCAAGTTCGTGGAGTCCGCAAAACAAGAAACGGTGGAGTTATTATAAGTACTGAAACAAAGCTTGATGCTGACAAGCTGAAAAATGCAGTCAAGGGCTCTACTTCAGGTCTTACCGCGGACGAACCCTACAAACGCAAACCTCGAATTGCGGTTGTAGGAGTACCCAGCTCTATGACAGAACAGGATGTTTATAAATGTATTTATGAACAGAACTTAGCCGATAAATGTCCATCTATGACCCTGGAATCATTCTTGACCTCAATTAAGTTAAGCCATAAATCTGGCAAGAAGGACGCGCCGAACTGCAACTATATACTGGAAGTTCCAGCAAGCATCCGTAAGGCTCTAATCACCCAAACAAGACTTTTTATACACTGGACTTCTTGTCCAGTTAGAGACTTCACATTAGTAACGAGGTGTTACAAGTGCCACCAATATGGACATGCTGCAAAATCGTGCAGAGAAGCAATTCCAACTTGTGTACACTGTGGTGAAGCAGGGCACTCAATATTGGAATGCACAAAGATAACTGACACGCCAAAATGTGCAACGTGCTCACGTTTTAAAAAGCCAAACAATCATAAAACGGGAGATGTAGAATGCCCAGCTAAAAAAGCCGCGGAACACAGATACATCAACTCTGTTGATTACGAGTGTACTTGAAGCTGCGTTATTCTTATTTTGTATTGTTAATCTAGTAGTTATTATCATATTATATTATATTTAGTAGGTACCTATTCTTGTATTCATTAAAACATGATGCTATTCAACTTGTCATCAATCTTCCTAACATAAGCATTTTTAGACATAATAAAATATATCTAAGTATACAAAAAGTAGGTCATGTGTGACTTATGTAGAAACTGACAAATATTACCGACTTACTGCTGACGCTTAACTTCTTTTATATAATATAAAATTGTACCTAATAATTAAACTGCACATATTACATTTTACACAATATTGTTTATTAGACAACTATAGTAATAAAGTATATTAATTAGGTTTATCATAATGTAAATTAACTTGTTTTTATTGTTTTGTATTCATTTAATTAAAGTAAAAATATTATACCTTTTAAAACTAAACAGTAGCTCTTGTATCGCCTGTGATACAGGATTATCCTAGTACAGGCAACCTAACATTATAATACCAATATATTTTATAAGATTATATCAAAAATTGTACCTTTTTTGAACTTTAATAAAGATTTATTATTATTATTATTAAAAAAAAATACAGATTAGGTATATAAGATCATCATTTCAACCCAAAAACGTCCCACTGCTGGGCACTGGTCTCCTCTAAAAATTTGGAGGGATATTAGCCTACTATACCACGCTGGCCAGACCCTCTAGACAAGTGGCATAAACGGTAGTCGAATCGAAAAGTCAAAAACAAATGTATGATTTAACGTAAGTCTACGATATAAAGTCGTAAATTTACATCATATCCCATTTTTTGACTTTTCGATTCGACTATCCCTTATGCCACTTGTCTATAGGGGCTGACGGGTTGACATAGGGTTTTGTTTCGAGTTTTCCTTCTTTTGCGGTGGATATTGTCTGCTAGACTTACTCCCTTAGTCGACTCTTACGATACCCTCGGGATGGAAGGGTGTGGTGACTTTTGTATTCTTAATCCGTCACAACACGGTATATAAGATAGTATGTAGAAATTAATATTATATGTCTTACAGCTAGGCACAGATCTTCTCTTCTCTATCAAGAGAGCTGAATGGGTTGAGGACTCAGGTTGGCCTAATGAGAGTGCATAAGACATGGAGTGTCAAGAATATTTCTACTTATTTTCTTTTATAGAATATTTATTGTTATTATTTGTTAAATAATATGACTTAATAACGTAATAGTTTCCACGCAGAATGTATTCGAAATAATAATATTTTTAACAAAATCTAAAAAATTAAACCTTACGATTTGATTTACTCGTAAATAGGCGTCACTTAAATGAGACAACAAAACATATAAAACAATTGATAAAAGATAAAATGCACTGCAGATTAAAAAACGTAATAATAAAAATGTCGGGAAAATGTTTCTTTATTATGTCTATTCAATAAATTAAATATTTTTAACCGACTTAAAAAAGAGGAGATTATCAATTCGTGTGTATTTTTTTTTGTTACCGCAGAACTCCCTCATTTATGGACCGATTTGAAAAATCTTTTTTTGTCTGAGAGAACATACTTTCAGTTTGGTCCTATTTTCATCAAAAGAAAGTTCTGATGATGGGATCCATGAGGAATTGAGGGAACTCCTCAAAAATTATAGGCACACATATAGCAATTTCAATATTTTTAATAACACATCAAACATTTGCATTCAGAAAGTATAATATGATGAAGTAAAACCGATGAAGAAGACCACAGATGGCCACCTGAACTTCTCAATAATAAGTATTTTACGGATGGCGATTAAATAAGTTTCCATTATGGTTGCTAAGGTAGCTAGGCAACGGCACTTCATAATTAAACAATGTAATCTAGCCGTTTTTAAGGGTTTTGAAATTCTGCAACTTGCCGTACTGAAGTCGGTTTTTTTTTGTTGAAATTATTAGATCAACTATCGTATTATTATGGAAACAAAAATAAACAAAATAAAGTAACAAATGAATATAAAATACAGACCTTCTTGAGATATGCTTTGGTCCTTAGTCTTGTTTCAGCTTCTCAGCTTTTCAGTTTAGTGTCTCGTTCCGGCTTAGCGAGCTTAGTTTCGTCTGAAACATTATTCAAATGGTGAATATTTTACACTGGAGAATAGATGAATAATGTGAGAAGCATTTCAAAAGGTATTACCATTTATATCTATACATATAACGGTATAAAGTTTGCTTCTTTGGTTGAACGCGCAAATATTTGGAAAATATGTAGTTGAATTAGAAAAAAATTGGTAGCCTAAATCTGTAGGATTTTTATTATACTTCTTGGGTGGCAAACAAGCATACGGCCCGTCTGATGTTATCGTAGCATAGGAACGCTTGCAACACCAGAGGTATATCTTGCATGCCAACCCATTTTTTTACACATGGGCTTTAAGATGGAGTATTCCTGTGATAGGAAAACGCTTCTTTCAAAACACAACACTAAATGAGCACTGAAGACCTGCACTCACACAAAGGATCACAACTTCACCACTGTGTCTAGTTATGTGGTCTTCTGTAAAGTGGAGGTCAGCTAGTATTATACATATAAAGTCAATAAATAGAATAGACATAATTTTTATATCAATAAGTAAGATTACTCATACAATTCAATAACAATTGTACGTGCTAAAGAATGTTAATATAATTATAACACAATAGTAATCGCTTGTAATATTCAATTGTTAACAAATCAGGAACAATAGAACCCATGCCCTCTTGATTGTCTATTAAATTCATTGATGATTCAATTATTATAAACTGTCCAATCAATGACGAGGATCAGAATGCACCAATTTAAATATTAACATTTTAAAATTTAAATTGAGCTGAGTTGGACATTTGACGTCTATTAGACAATTAATGCTCCATATACTCACAATGACTGCCTCGGTGGATCCCGGGTTAGATTCCCGGGTAGGTCCAAAAATGTGTATCAGGTTTTTCTGTCAAGAAATTCACAATAGATGCCCGGAGTTTGGAAATTGGGGGTGTACATGGGCTACCATGTCCTATTCCAGACCATATTCTAATCAAATCAAATCAATTTATTTTGCGAATATAGGTATATAAAGGTCACAAATTACATAAAAAGTTCTTCCATATCCTGCCATACGACATGCAAATACATAAAAATAATTTATTCAATTACATTAAAATAAAAACTTTAAAACATCGTCAATTTACAAAATTAAATAACTCTATCCTCCTTATCTTATATATAAACCTAACCTATATATAGTAAGCTTTGCTAACCAAATATGATCGTAGTTTATTTTTAAATATATTTATACATGTTGCTGACTTAATATGCTGAGGTATTTTATTATATATTAGAGGCGCCATACAGAATATACTGGAACGTAGTAGTGTGGTATTGCAAGGTTGTGATCGTAAATTGCCCTCACGACGACTTCCAGTGGGGAAAGCAGTTAAGATATTCTATCTACATATGTGCCAAATTTCATCCAGCTCCATTCAGCCGTTTTGGCTTATTGAGTACCAAACATCCATTTATCCAAAAGTTGATGAATACGCTAAAATGGAACCAGGCTGGTCATATCTGCGGCGTGTCAGATGATCAATGGCCCAAACTCACAAGCGACATCGCGGTAGAGCCAGACAGAAATGGCAGGATGAGTTGGACTCATTTACAAAGACTAGTCCTCTCTAGACAGAGAGAAGTGAAAAAAGAATAAGAAGGCCCTTGCCCTGCAGTGGGACAATACAAGCTTATAATAATAATATATCTATACTAATATTATAAAGCTGAAGAGTTTGTTTGTTTGGTTGGACGCGCTAATCTCAGAAAGTACTGGTTCGATTAGAAAATATCTTTTTTTGTTGAATAGTGCATTTATCCAGGAAGGCTATAGGCTATTTTACACCATGCTATGATGAATAGGAGCGGAGCAGTAGTGAGATATGTTGCAAAATCGGGGAAATGTACGTTCCAAATTACCACGCGGACGAAGTCGCGGGTGACCCCTAGTAAAATATAAAATAGATAAACATGTGTAAGAAGAACATTTTCTTAAACACTATTAGGAGCGTTACTATAAGACTTTTTTGGCTTCAATATACAAGGCAATCTTCATAATGTGATTATGTTAATAAAGTTGAATCTTGCTGTATGAACTCTACTTAACGAATGGGATTACTACCTAACCTATATATATATATATATATATATTTTATACTACCAAGGAGGCAAACTAGCATACGGCCCGCCTGATGCCTGAAGGTAAGCAGTTACCGTAGCCTATGGACGCGTGCAACATCAGGGGTATCACTCGCGTGTTGCCGACCCTTAAGAAACCTTATAAATACTTTCTTGAAGAACCCCATGCTATAGTCTCTTGGTTTTATCTTCATCTCAGTAACATAATATACATAACGTGTACTTAATTAATAATATGATTAATAGGTATATTGATATATTGAGCCTTGACTTCGCTCAGGTTAAACTTTTAACAGTGTAGGAATTGAATTTGCAAATATCCTACCCACCTATATAATTAAATCTAGCCTCTTTAGTAGTATAAAAATAAACTGTAGGTAGGTCGTGGGTTCGATGATTTATTCGTCAACTTGACCGCGAAAATCTCGTCCATGTGGTCGAGTTGGAAAGATTTAATTCTACCTATTATTTTATTATGCATCTCGACCAAAGGCATATCCACATGTATTGACTCCATTGCATAATTTGGTTGGATTTGGTTGATATGTATTATAAAATAATAGATCGATTTAAATCTTTCCAACTCGACCACGTGGACGAGATTTTCGCGGTCGAGTTTTTTAATAAGTACGTTCGTTTCCCACACGAGACAAAACTTTGTATGATTTATAAATGAGTCTGGTTTTAATTTTTGTCCGTGAATTTTATATTTGTAAAGTCCCCGCGACGCAAGACTTGATACATAGCTCGAGAGATATCTTTAAAAAAATAAAATGAAATAAAATAAATATACCTAAGTAGATAGTATAAAAAGTCACAAATATTGTTTAAAAGTCGAAGTCAAAGTATTTTACTGTACCAGCTTCCGCACGCGGCTTCACCCGCGTGTATAATTCCTCGGTCATAGATATTTTTCCGGGATAAAAAGTACCCTAAGTGTTATTCCAAACTATAATCTATTTATATTCCAAATATTATCCGGAGCCGTTCAGTAGTTTTTGCGTGAAAGACATCTATATCTTCTTACAAACTTTTGCGTTTATAATATTAGTAGGATTTATATAATTGTGAACTTCAATGAATCAATCAGCCTATCGCAGTCCACTGCTGGACATAGGCCTTTCCTAACACGCGCTACAGCACACGGTTCTTGTGAACTTCACTTTACCTTAAAAATATTCTAAAATATTTTAACTAAGATGCCCTTCAAAGCAAGGTTTACAATAAAACTGACTCAAGGTAAATGCATTAACTATTATATATATGTAAGGTGTCAGAATTCACCTGTCTGTCATAATAGATTAACCACGCTTGTTATATATATATACTAGCTGTTGCCCGCGGCTCCGCCCGCGTGGATGTCGATTATCGCCGCAAAAAGTAGCCTTTGTATTATTCCAGACTATAATCTATCTCTGTGTTAAATTTCATCCTGATCCGTTCAGTAATTTTTAGTTGAAAGAGTAACAAACATCCATCCATCCATACATCCATCCATCCATTCATACATCCATCCATACTCACAAACTTTCACATTTATAATATTAGTAAGGATTTATATTTTTTTATACTACTTAGGTGGCAAACAAACATAGGGCCCGCCTGATGTAAAGCAGTTACCATAGCCTATGGATGCTTGCAATACCATAAGATCACTTGCATGTTGCTAGCCCATTTTTTTACACCAGGGCTTTATGATGGGAGTATCCCTGGGATAGGAATTTTCTTTCAAAACGGGAACACAACTACACGTAAGGTAACTGTAAGGTGGAGGTCCATTCCCAGTTGGGCTTGTTCGTTTCGTTTTGAAAGAAACGTACTCCTATTCCAGGGAGACTCCCATCTTAAAGCCCTGGTAAACGTAAGGTAGGGCAGCCCTCAGCTAGGTGGACCGACGACCTAAAAAAGGTCGCTGGGAAGGACTGGATGCGGCAGGCGGAGGACCGTGTGCTGTGGCGAGTGTTAGGATAGGCCTATGTCCAGCAGTGGACTGCGATAGGTTGATTTATTGAAAGCCCTGGTGTAAAAAAATGGGGTGGCAACACGCAAGTGATATATCTGGTATTACATGCGTCCATAGGCTACGGTAACTCCAGCGCGTCTTTCAAAAGACAAGTCCCGATCATCCCTGTGTCGCAGAAAACTTTATAAACTATAATTCACTGACATAATAATACTGGGAGTATTATTATGTCAGTGAATTATATTTATATTTAGACTAGGAATAAATATTTATCGATTACACAACTTTTATGAAAAGTTCATATAGATTCTGATAGTAGCAGTTACCTATACCCATTTGCTTTGTTTTTTTTTTTATTAAAAAGACAACTCCGCACAAGGGAATAAGCCCTATGTCGTGGAGGACTTTCATTTATTTATTATAGCCTTCTTTCAGAATGTTTACAATTTTTTGTTTTTTTATTTGATGTATTTAATCACTAAATATTAGTTTATTCTGTGTGCCCTTTTGGCAAAGGCCTTCTCCAACACGTGGGAGACTTTACAAATATATAATTAACGAAAACAAAGTACACCCAGACTCGGGACAATTAATGGATCACACAATTTTTTGTCCCGTGTAAGGATCAAACCCACAACACGCCCCGCAGTAGTAAATGGCATAGTAACCACTTAAGCCACTGAACCAACCGTGCAGTCAATAATTACATAATATAATAATAATAAATTATAATATCTGATGATAACAAAGCTATGAGACATTGCTAATTTAATTACTGTTAATATATCTAATCTATACTTAATATTATAAAGCTGAAGAGTTTGTTTGTTTGGTTGAATCTCAGAAAGTACGGGTTCGATTAGAAAAAAACTTTTTTTGTTGAATAGTGCGTTTATCCAGGAAGGCTATAGGCTATATAACATCACGCTATAATCAATAGGAGCGGAGCAGTAGTGTGATATGTTGCAAAATCGGGAAAAAGATACCAAATTACCACGCGGATGAAGTCGCGACCCCTAGTAAATAACAATATCTGACAACAAAACTATGAGGCACTGCTAATTTAATTACTGTTAATATACCCAATAGTTTATATGGGTAGAGTCCCAAGAGTCGCATAATTATTTATAACTTTCACAACAATAGCGGTAAAGGTACTTCCTTATGGTTAGTTACCGATATATGTGTAGGTAATGGCAAATTGTAGATATTGTTAAAGACATAATATTATACATATACTAGCTGACCCAGCAAACGTTGTTTTGCTACTAAAATAGTAATAACGCTATTAAAAAATTAAAGTTGATCGTAGAGGGGTGAAAATTAAGGGTTGTATGTATTTTTAATGTTGAATCACAAAAAAATAAAAACAAAAAATGTTGTCAAAAAAAAAAAAAAATAGGGGACCTTAACATTTAGGGGGATGAAAAATAGATTTTATCCGATTCTTAGACCTACCCAATATGCACACAAAATTTCACGAAAATCGGTCGAGCCGTTTCAGAGGAGTTCAATAACGTACACCGTGACACGAGAATTTTATATATTTGATTTGTTGTACCTACGACTTAAGTGTTGAGCTACGGGTTCGATCTTCACGTTTATTTAATAATAATAACAACCCATATTATGTCCCACTGTTGGGCACGAGTCTAGCCCCTCATCCACAGATGATGGCTTATAATGCGGATTGGTGGATCAGACATGTCGTTAGAATTAAAAACAAGGTAAATTTTAAACATATCCTTACTTTAATATTATAAATGTGAAAGTTTGTAAGAATGGATGGATGGATGGATGTTTGTTACTCTTTTACGTTAAAACTACTGAACGGATCTGGATTAAATTTGGCACACAGATAGATTATGGTCTGGAATAACACATAGGCTACTTTTTGCAGCGATAACCGACATCCACGCGGGCGGAGCCGCGGGCAACAGCTAGTAATAATATATTTTTTACTATATAATAAGATTGCAAACAAACATACCTATGGCCCAGTTTAAAGAATACGGGTAAAACCTAAAAAGCCGCTGGAGACCCGTACTAATGCATATTGTATTTATTGACTCATGAACAATTATACAAAAAGCATTTTTTAGCGGACGATGTTAATCTTAGGAACAGACGAGACCCTCACTGATTAGTACTCAATAACTTGCCAAGACTAACGAAATACAATAAAAGCTGCCTAGCAATGTGTGTCCGAAATTTTAACAAAATACCAAGCTCTCTTAAAAAAATACATTTAAGTGTTGGCTGTGGAATGAGCTTATGAAAAGACTATAGCATGGGGTTCTTCAAGAAAGGAGTTATAAGGTTTTTAAAGGGTCGGCAACGCGTGAGTGACACCCCTGGTGTTGCAAACGTCCATAGGCTACGGTAACTGCTTACCATCAGGCGGGCCGTATGCTTGTTTGTCACCTTGGTAGTATATAAAAAAAAGTAAAACTATACCAGTGGCTTTCTGGTTGTTATTTCTATAGTGTTAAATAATTTATGGACAAAACAATTGATAATTTGTACTGTACACGGGCGAATTCAGGGCAGGGCGCTAGTGACTGTATGAAAACATTTCGAATATTTTCTTTTGCGTGAAAAATAAAACGTATTTAATTTTCTTCCTGTTTTTTTCTCTAGAAATACTTTAATAAGAGTTCAGAAATGTGTTTCTTGCGGCCCATTACGCTTATTAAAAATTATACTAAGTATTACTTACATTAATTAGAGGTGCAGACTGTTATAAATACACACTTAACGTGGTGTTAAGTCTTCATAAATCTTACATCATAAAAATGCACATTTTTGTCTTAGAATTTAAACACATGCAAGCGTGAAAAAAAAAATAGAACAATACTCACGTGTGTTTAAAAAAAAATCAAGAAGAACTCAACAAGTAATTAGCCAGAGAATAACACTCAAACACACTTAATGCCTTCAAATATTCAACCTACATTTTTCATTGCGTGAGTCGACGAGCTCACCGCAAAACTAATTTAATTATGCCTAATTCGATTACCTCAATAAGCTCCTGTCCGCCCTCCATACACACAGCCGTACATACGCACACATACACAAAACACACAGATACACAAAAACCCTAAAAGTACACGCAAAAACAAAACATGGAATCCCTTTTTAGTGTACAGGCTATTCGATTTTCAAAACTCGGATTAGTTCGAACTAGTTTTAAACTTTGGAACGCGTTCGAAATTTTTACTTTATTTTTCGGGTACAATAGTGTTTTACAAATTGGTTATTTTTGTGTTTTATGTGTTGTTTTTTTTTTGTTTTGTTTTGACACTATTTTGTAATTGAAAAACGTACCGTCTTTCTTGAGAGCTAGTTGGACTATACGAGGCCTCGTGTGCGCTCGCTACCTCGTTCTACGCTCTAATTGACTAAGAATGTATCATGCAACTTCTATATTCTAGCTTTGTTTTGTTAAAATAATGAAGATGTCAATTTGCATTCTGTTATTGCGTGATTCTGTGAAGTATTTAGAAATCGTTGATTTGTTTTTTTTTCACATTTTATTTGCATGAAAATTTCGTTTGTAAATTTTATTTTGTACTTTATTCTATAGCTTTGATTAAAAAGTTAAGATTTCCAAAAAAATCGATAACTTCCTCACTAAAATATCATTAAAACCACGTATCAATCGCATAAAAGTTCTGAAACTAAAATCTCTATCTTAAAATTGAAGAAAAGCCATAACATTTAAAACTGCCTAATTTTAAACAAAATGTACCTTTTTAAATTGAGTGTTCATTTGATGACTTAAAATAAATAAAAATAAGTAAAAATGCTAATTAAATTAAAATAACAACATAAGTATGTTGCAATAAAAACTATAAGTACATAATAAACAAAAACGAACCGATACTAAAAGCACTTAAAATTAACATAAAATTTAAATAAATAAATAAAAAAATTCTCACATACGGTCTTCTGCCGGCCAAGCGTAGAACAACGGGTACACTCACACACATTAACACATAATAGACTCACACTAGCGCACCCGGTGGATGCATATTGACCGTTTACTATTATGAGTTAGGTTATGGATGTTGCGCGTTCCCATTGTTGTACGAGAATGTGAGAAAAATCGTGGAAAGGGCATTTAGTATAATAATATGTCTATTCTACTGCTAGGCCTCGGCTACCTTGTTGGAGGCCTTGATGGATAAGGTCGGCTCAGGACCGAATGCTGTGTAAATGTTTGGGGGAGGCCTATGTCCAGCAGTGGACGTCTTTTGGCTGAGATGATGATGATGATAACTCCTGAGCCTTTAGTTAGGTGGTGCATGTTGCGGCGTATTTTCCCGTGCGAACATAATATTAAAGTAATTGCTAAGAGTGTGTCACAGTTACAAAATATTTTTGCATTGCGCTGTCATTATTGTCTCTTCACAAAAAGAGAAGTTGTTAGTTACCTAGTTCTCCAATAACATCCAGATGAAAAAGCATAGTGATGTATCTTCAGTGTTTATTTTTTTTTATACTACCAAGGTGGCAAACAAGCATACGGCCCGCCTGATGGTAAGCAGTTACCGTAGCCTATGGACGTTTGCAACACCAGGGGTGTCACTCGTTGGCGACCCTTTAAAAACCTTATAACTCCTTTCTTGAAGAACCCCATGCTATAGTCTAACCTATGCGTTTACACGTTTAATTATTCCAAAGATACCTAAGTACAGAAATTTGCTGTTTTTTTTTGGGTCGGTAACACACGAGGGTTGCCTTACAACCTTATTAATAAACGTGGAATAGAATAGGTGAAATGTTTCATTTTATCATGAGTAATTTGTCATTCAAAAGAAGAGGGCAAAGCATGGCGTCACTATGTACTTGCTACACCGCGTTTATTAATAAAGCGGTTAGATATTACAAGCGTCTAAGGCTGCGGTAACTGCTTACCATCAGATGAGCCGTATAATTGTTTGCATCTAATATATTAAAAACATTATTAGTATGCTTATACTCTTGCCTTGTGAGGGCGATATCTGATGTGGAAGTAACTACTTGCTTATTACATACGATTTTTTTAGCGCTGAAGCGTGCTGTTAAAGCGATGTTTCGCTGTTGCAGCGGATACGTAGTGGCTATAAGTCTCTTGAGTATCATTGCGGGTAAACATGGCAGCCCTTTCATTAATATTTTATGTAAATTACACCTACTACCATAGCGATTAAGGTATACTGACTGTTGCCCGCGGCTCCGTCTACGTGGAATTCAGAATTCTACCTATCTCCTTGCCAAAATCATCGGTATATATCGGTCATCATTGACCTAACCTACTTTTAACCAACCGCTTACTAATGTATTTATTTAATACTTTGTGCATTTAATGTACAATGGAGGGCTTAACGCCAAAAGCATTCTCTACCAGCCAACCTTAGAGTGATGCAGAGATAAACGAAGTAGGTAGGTGCCAAATTATATTACAATAAATAGAATATCATCAAATAATGTAAGCGGTTGAATAAAAATAGGTTAGGTCTAGTTAGATCCTACGCCCTTTTTTAAAGACATTTCCCACACTATGGAGCCTGCATGTCAAGCTCTGTGTCGCGGAGGACTTTACAAACATACAATTTACGGACACAAATTACACCCAGACTCAGAACAACTCTTTGTGGGTCACACAAAGTTTTGTCCTGTGTGGGAATCGAACCCACAACCTCGTGCACAGCAGGCACTTACTGCGACCACTGGACCACAAAGGCAGTCACCATTTATGAAGCACACAAAGTTTTGTCTCATGTGGGAGTCGAACCCATGACCTCCAGCTTAGCAATCAGAATCACTAGACCAACACACCAGTCTAAATGTATATTATTAAAGTATATAATAATAAGTACTTCTAGACGGACATGCCAGTCAAAAAACCTATCTATCGATCCCGTAGATGCATATAAGCTTCCAGATAGGTATAATGGAAACGGTAACTATCCTCACAGAAGCGCCGACGTAAATGATTCGTGACATATACCTACATGTAGATACATCACTAGAATATTGCAGGTGCAAAACTATACATCCGTGATCTATTTAATTTACCTCTTTCGTATTTACTGCTTTGTTATGATCGTGTGCTGTCACCTGATCACTGTAGAGCAGGGAGGTTTGGAAAGTATATTAATGTATTTTAAAAGTGATTGGTAAAGAAGACTAATTTAATCACACCTTTCCACACACATTGACGGACACAAATTACACAAAACTTCAGAATTATTTTCACAGAAAAATATTTTTATTTTCAAATCAATTTATTTATTTAAATAAAATTATTTAAAACTGACTTTTTCTTTGGCCCCAAACTAAGCTAATGCTTATGTTAATGTCTTGGGCGCCGTTATTTTATAAAAAGAATTAGGGTTTCTAGGCAATAAAAATTGGACCCCATGAAATTTGAACAAAATTATGGTTAAGTTACATATATATAATGACTGCTACGCCTGAGGTCCTGGGTTCGATTGCCAGACGAGACAAAACTTTGTGTGGTCTTGTCACCGCGGTACCGCTCGGATTCTTACAAGGAGGCTTATTTTTCTTGTTCCCAAACTTAATGAAACCGTCCTTGTCCGTATCCTATTCAAGAACCCGCTGTTTCATTGATAATCGTTCTTTAAACACCATGTAATGCCTCTAAGAAACATTGAGTCTTAAACTAAAAAATACGCATACATAGTAAACTAATAAAAGTTATAAATAATCATAACCAACGGTGGATTACAACCGCAATTCATCCGTAACTCAACCACAATGCAGTTATTGCGTAACGCTGTTATTCAATAACGGAAATTATAGCAATAACAGTGTTATTTCATATTTAATTTATTTAGCACCTCTGTGCTAACGTTTTTTTTTCGGTACTACTCGTACTTGGGTGGCAAACAAGCATACGGCCCTTTTGATGTTTAGCAGTTACCTATGGACGCTTGCAATACCAATGGTATAACTTGAGTGTTGCCAACCCATTTTTGCACCAGGGCTTCAAGATCATCCCTCGTTACGTATACGTTTCTAACCTCTAAACGGATACCTAAATGAGCGTTGGAGACCTGTACTCACACACAGAAACACATCTACACCGCTTTGTGTAGTTATTTAGCTGTGGTCTTCTGTATGGTGAAGGTCTTCCCCCAGTCGGGCTTGTTCGTTATTATGGTGCCCTACTTCTCTTAGTCTTAACGTGTACTAAAGGTGGATATAACATATTGCCCTGAATACCACAATGAGGTGACAAGCTGACCCCGGTATCAATCAATCAATCAGTCAATTGTAGTTAATTATGGTTTTGTGTAAGGTGGAGGTCCTTTCCCAATCGGGCTTGCTCGCTTGTATGGTGTCATACCTCTCTCAATATATATTTTTTTATTTAAAAAGACAACTCCCGCACTAGAGAACAAGCTCTGTGTCGCGGGGGACTTTACAAACATACAATTAACATACAAATTACACCCAGACTCAGAACAATTCTTTGTGGGTCACACAAAGTTTCGTCCTGTGTGGGAATCGAACCCACAACCTCGTGCACAGCAGGCGCATACTGCGGCCAATGGACCACCAAGGCAGTCTGATATCATTATACAAACTATCCAATCCAGAAATTTTTCGGGGACCTATCTTCAAAAAACTTCTAAATAAAACCTTGACGTAAGAACATTAAAGATTTAACTATTCAATAGGTACATACATATCTACATACATATCATCACGCCCGTCTTCCACTGGGGTGGGCAGAGACTATGGTACGCCAATTGCTTCGATCCAAACATAATTCCTTCGCCTTCTCTACATTCATCAATCTCTTCATGCATGAACGTCGATTCTGGGTTTTTTTTTTTCACGGGGACCTTACAAACATACAATTAACGGACACAAATTACACCCAGACTCAGAACAACACTTTGTGGGTCACACAAAGTTTTGTCCTGTGTGGGAATCGAACCCACAACCTCGTGCACAGCAGGCAAATACTGCGGCCACTGGACCACCAAGGCAGTCAAAATTTGATGCTTCTTTAACAAATCCCGTGTTGTAGTACCTATTGATTAGGTGTTAAACAAAACCAAGTTCCATTATGTTAAAACGTCAGTAGTGAATAACTCGTACCATGTTACCATATACAGTGTAGTAACGTAAAGGCACGTTTGTTATGGCAACTCTATGGAGTATTGTGAGGCAGTCCTGGATTTTGAATGTTCAGGGTTGTCAATATATTATTATTATATATTTGAATTATATAATACTAGCTTTCCTCTGTGACTTTGACTGTGTAGTATGTTGACAATATTATCCAATGTTACTAGATATATTAGTGACTAATATGACTGCACCGTTGGAAATGAACTTATCATTTCACATAGAACAGAGAAAAAATAAGATGAGAAGTTCAGGTGGCCATTTGTGGTCTTCTTCATCAGTTTACTTCATCATTATACTTTCTGAATGCAAATGTTTGGTGTGTTGTTAAAAATATTGAAATTGCTATAATTTTTGAGGAGTTCCCTCAATTTCTTATGGATCCCATCATCAGAACTTTCTTTTGATGAAAATGGGACCAAACTGGCAGTATGTTTACTCAGAAAAAAAAATCAGTATCATAAATGAGGGAGTTCTGCGGTAACATACATAAAAAATACAGGAATGGGTTGTGGTCCACCTGCTTAGTTCACCTGGGTGGACCACGGTCACTTTTTCTTGCCAGTGGTCCAAATGTTGAGTATTGTGCAAAAATCAAAATGTCTATAGATACACACAAATTGATAACCTCCTCTTTTTGAAGTCGGTTAAAAAACAACCGATGACAGTAGGGAAGACCCTTTCAAAAGACAACAGCATAATAATTATATTATGTACAAAGTGGTGGAGTGTGTTCCCGTTCGTGAGCATAGACCTTAAATGCTCATTAAAAACCTATTATAATCAATATTTTTTTAATTTAATGATTTTTAACGCGCGTATAATGACTCAGCATTGAGTTCTATCATTATTTTTACCGCTTACTATTAAATAAGCCGTAAGCTTCTTCACCACTTGCAAAAAAAAAAAAAGATTTTTCCCATGGTATCTATGATTAATTTCAAAATTGCCAACCCTATTACAAACAATCGCGGCGACAATGATTGTGGGTCTGTCTGGCAGACAAGGGTCCTACACAATACACGACGGACTATTGATTCAACACACTTTTGAACACTAGTACTCACTTGTTCCATACATACAAATACTTATGTGTATGTATGGCATAAGTGTGTATGGAATATTACGACTGAAGCGAATGGTGGTGTTAATAATTTGAGATGACATTTATAAAGAGGCACTATTAGGGATGGTGGTTGATTATTTTGGTACATCATTATTTTGTAATATAATATAGCGATGGTAGCTGAGTGTAGTAACTTATTTGAATGATTTACCATCTGCTAACGGCGAAGGAAAACATCGTGAGGACACCCACATGTCTTAGAAGAATTTCGACTGGCCTGTTCGTCTAGTGGTTAGTGACTGCTACGCCGGAGGTCGTGGGTTCGATTCCCACCCAGGACAAATCTTTGTGTGATGAGCACGAATGTTTGGTCTGTGTCTGGGTGTAATTTATCTATAATTTGTATGAATTTAGAAATATATAAGTATGTATATCAGTTGTCTGGTTACCATAGTATAGGCTCTGCCTAGTTTGGGATCAGATGGCGATGTGTGAGTTGTCCCGAAAATATTATTAATTATTATTATTAATTCTTAAGACATGTCCAATTACGTGTGTTAATAAAGGCCTAAAACTCTCTTTCTCTTGCTATTATAATTTGTTAATTATTTTAAATTATTATTCCAGAACATGTGGGTTGTTTTTCTTCACCATTAGCAGATGGTAAATCATTACATAAGTACATATACAATTCATCAAAGTGGAATTTTATATTGGTACTGCCATCCGGGATCGAAGTCTACCGGGATAGGAACATAAGCTACGCTTAATACGTCGGAACAAAAATTAACCATGTTTATTGCTAATTTATTTACCACTAGCTGTTACCCGCGGCTCCGCCCGCGTGGATGTCGGTTATCGCTGTAAAAATGTAGCCTATGTGTTATTCCAGACCATAATCTATCTCTGTGCCAAATTTCATTTAGATCCGTTAAGTAGTTTTTACGTAAAAGAGTAACAAAAATCCATCCATCCATCCATCCATCAACTTTCTCATTTATAATATTAGTAAGTATAGTCTCTGCCTACCCCAATGGATGACGGGCGGGATGATATATATTATTAGTATTGCTAATTTATCTCAAACGCCTGAATATATTCCCATAGCACAAAACACAATAAATCAGCAAGTGCAGTAGTTAATAATATGAAAGTGTGTAGGCGCTCTGTCGAGGAGTGTTACTTGTGAAATCAATTATGCTCATACCTCCAGGGGTGTGAGTTCATTATACCAGGACATAGTGCATACTACGTGGGAGCTGCTATAATGGTGATACTGAAATTCAACAAAAAAAATATTTTCTTCTATTGAATTTCAGTTTTTGATTCCATTAATTTTTGTTCTTTAAATACTTTTTGTATTGTAGTTAGTAATGTATGGTTGAATTTAATTTTTGTGAAATATATATATTTTTACGTTAAATGTCAGGAATGCTAGAGATAGATAGATATATTGTTCATTGTACGTCAATTACATTTTGATAAAAACATTATTTTTGCCTATCATTATTTTAGCCATTTTATTTTATTATTTTGGCCTTATTTATTAATTAAGCATTATTTTTGCATATCATAATTTTGGCCTTGACACTAAAAGCAATTTCTTTCAGGCAACCTTCGGATGGACGGACAGGTTAAATATACATAATAAAGAAAAGTGGAAGGATTTGATGTTATTATAAGATAAGGAGGTAGATCAAACCAATGATTGCTATTGAATCCCAAGTATTTAGCTTTGATAGTTTAGGCTTCAGAAACATTATATTGCTTATTCCACTTCCATCCCGAAGAAATCGTAATTAGTATTCAAAAGCTTACCTTAATAATTTGGTGCTAATTCGATGATTTTTTTTACAAATTATTTAGAATTAATATACAACTTAAGACGAAACCATATTATACCAAACCATATAACACATATTGTAGATTAAAAATCTATTTTTTAACAGTCATTTGTCTACAATTGCCACCAAAAAATGGTTTCATTTACACCCTCTTTTCATCATTTTTTTGAGATAGGCGCGACCGCTGTGCTGCAACCACACTGCCGCATGCCGCAGACAAATTTTAAGGCGCCCTAAGACATGTGCGAACTACGATTATTTGTTCAAGATCTTTGCCGGGCATAATATTTAATGAAAATGCAACCATTCTAGATGTAACACCGCTAACATTGTTAACACGTTCTGTTTTTAATCAAGTGCGCACAGCTGTCTGGTGTAGCTCCGAGATACAACACCTAAATCAATTTAGTGACATACGTTGTTTTCTTGTATCTTGACACTAGAGGGAATATGTACTTTATATTTAGTAAATAACATCATAATATCACGCTTTTAGCCCTGAGTAAGTAGTATATACATTCACTGCGTCAGTCAGTTTTCCCAGTTCGGGAATCGAACGCAGGACCTTAATAATACAAAAGCTCGATTTGATTTATATTTCGATTATTATTATAAGCCTGTACTGTCCCACTGCAGGGCAAAGGCCTCCCCACTCTCCTTCCACTTCTCTCTGTCTAAAGCCGCTGAGGACCAGTCTTGGTTAAATGAATCCCACTCATCCCGCCATCTCCTGGATAGAAGAAGTAATAATTATAATATATTTTAAAAATATAGTAAAATACAGAAACAAATACAAATTTGTTTTTATTAGAAAGGTTAAAATAAAAAAGAATAACATAAAACTTACGATGTTATAAGCTGATGTCATTGTGTAGTTTTGTCCTGCACGACTATGGTCACCGTAAGAAGCTAAATTCATTATTTCAACACCAAAGATATCACTTGTGTGTTGCCATTTTTTACACCAGGGCTTCTAAATGGAGTATCCCTGGGATAGGAAAACGTTTCTTTCAAAACGCATCCCTAAATGAGGTAAAGAATTAGCTCGCTAAAAGCATAAATTTTATATTTTTGTAACATCGAAATATCCTTTTTACTTGTAAAAACTCTCTGTTCAGATTTAAAAGGACATTCGCTGCATCTGGAAGTGACGTACCAAAAAAAAGCAAAACAAATACGTCGGATGCTACAGTTCCGAACTAAAGTTTGCACTCCAACTTTTACTGTTTTCATTGGCTTTTTTACAAGGGGTAGCACGATTGGCTACATTCGTGGACGCAGAAACTATTTTGAAAAGGAAAATGCACGTACACGAACTCAGTTACTTCCTAGCAATATAGAAAGAATATAATAAAAACGTTTCTTTTACTTTTAAAAGCAACTTTCGAACAACAAGAAGTTCCATGTTGCATGGACACTTTACAAACATACAATTTACTCTCACTCAAACTGACTGACTGCCTTGGTGGTCTAGTGGAGAAAGAGTTGTTCTGAGTCTAGGTGTAATTTGTGTCCGTTAATTGTATGTTTGTAAAGTCCCCCGCAACACAGAGCTTGTTCTCTAGTGCGGGAGTTGTCTTTTTTAATAATAAAAAAAAAACTAAAAACAATGAATCACACAAAGTTTTGTCTAGTTTAAGAATCGAACCTATAGACCACACGTACATTTCCACTGTTTCTGTCTCTATTGCATCTTGCAAGCTACAGATACAGCAATCGTTAGACGTCTGATTTTTATATCGCAATAAAACGCAGAAATACATAAAAATGCAATGCAGTTGCGAAATAGCTCATCGATGATAACAAAAGGATTTTTAGGGTTCAAGCCACACTGTCACTCATCGTAATCTTTTCGCGTAGTAAATACATTGTTGTCATGAAACTTTCTGACGACGGTGATAAAGAAAGCATCGAAAATCACAGTTTTTCAGTGTGTGATCGCATTCAGAGCCAGAGTTTTTGAACTTCAAAACGAGTTTTCTTAATCGAATTATTTATGGTCAATCTTCCGTGTGGTGACGGATTAAGAATACAAAATGTCACCACCCCTTTCCATCCCGAGGGTGTCGTAAGTCGAATATAGGAGTAAGTCAGGCAGACAATATTCACTGCAAGAGAAGGAAAACTCAAAATAAAACCCTATACTAATCCGTCTGGCCAGGCTAATATTCCTCCAAGTGTATGAAGGCCCGTGCCTAGCAGAGGGCTGTTTATGGGTTGATATGATGATGATAGTCAATCATTCTCAGCTGTTTTATTTCACCACTCGACAAAGGCGCTTTCTTATTCGCAACACAACACCCTCCATTTCAGTCTACTCCAGCAACCGTCCATCTTGCCAGGGGGGAGAAATAGATAATAGTTATAATTAGGCATCTATAGCGCCAAAAGATTTTATTTTCAGTATAGGGGCTCTTTAGTAAACTGATCCCGCTCGAACTGATCCCGCGGGATCAGTTGACCTAATGTATATTTTGAATTGGTCAACTGATCCCGTTCCATAAATTTTATAATTTGTATAGACACCGAGAAAAGTGTTAGCCTACTTAATATCGCCCAAATAATATTTCAGTTACTTTGTATTACTCTCAAGTTAGATGGGTATAGCTTAATTTTGTATTTTCATCTGGCAGAACTAAATATAGTTACGATCTTACGACTCGAGAGGCGGGCCGTGGGCACTACAGCAAATATATTTTTCTACTGGGTACTAAATACGTTAAACGTTATCTGCACGCCTGTACACATATTTCAAAATATACAATAGAGTTTTGTCTAATTTAAAAGCGGGACCAGTTGACAAAAGAAAAGTAATAAAATTATTAATTTAGTTAACTCATCCCGCGGGATCAGTTTAGAGCGGGATCAGTTTACTAAAGAGCCAAATGTTATCTAGATATCGAAGAAACGATCAGCGAGTTAAGATACTAAAGGCACGGGGACCCAAAGTGACCTCGTTGTGGTATTTCATCTGAGCACCTCAGTGCTTCGGAGGGCACGTTAAAAAGTCCCGACCGTTAACAGTCGTTAGATCACGACAGGCCTAAATATGGGCGATCTAAATAACCTTGTCATCAGGTTGGCTACAATCCAAACGACAAAAAGGAAAAAGAAGAAAAGGATTTTCATAGCACTCGGTCCTGATTTATTACATTATTACATAATATAACAAGGAATATAATTCTAAGCCCGACAACGTGATGCCATTATACCAGACGAAGTTTGATGTGTCTTGAAGCAAATTGAATTCCACCGAACCACGATCCACTGTGAATTTTAACAATAGGTATCGGTGTAACTTTTACGAAGTTCAGGTGGCACGTAGCTTGGAGTCGATAGGTGAAATAAAATGTATTTCTAGGTTTTTCCTAAAGGACTTTACGCGTTACTGTTCACCCAAATAGGTGTAAGAAATAAGTTTATAGAATTTGCCTAAATTTTTAACCTGAAACTATAAGACATGTTAATCGACAAATGTTTTTATAATATCCAGGAATATGTAAGACACCAATTTTAAGTATTTATCATGTTGTAAAATTTTAATAATGATTAATATTAATAATGATGAATCTACTGCACAGAATATTGTTCAGCGCCAGCAAACAAATATATTAATTTCGCAATAAATAAATTTATATATAAACAATGTTTTATCCATGATCTGCGTAGTTCATATTTTGTGTTGATCAAGCCTTAACAAGACGGAATCATCTTGTGCAGAGATTCTACACCCATCATCAGACCATCTCCGTAGTACCATACAATGCCACTGAAGTTACATAGGTATCACAAATTCAAACAAACAAACATTGCAAGCTACTCTATATAAAAACTTGTAATTGTAAAACGAGGTGGTGGCCGTGGTAAAAGTCACAGACTTGCACGCAAGAGGTGCAAGTTTAATCCCGGGAGGCAGTGCCAATTTGAATTTCACATGGTGGAGTTTAATATGTACTAATCAAATAAATAATCATCTGCTAACGGCGAAGGAAAACATCAAAGTCAAAGGCAAACTCATTATAATTAAATACATGATAATTATGAACGTCATAAAAAGAAATGCCAGCGTACTTTTTTTCCTACGGCCAATTCGCTGACTAGGTTTGGGCCTCGAGAAGAATTGGCAAGAAACTCCGGCCACTCTTTTTAATTGCCAGAGTATAACATTTACAATTTGGTATGAGTTACAATATTAGTGTTAACAAAAAGGGACGGAACCCAATATACCAATATACCATCGTGAGTAAACCCACATATCTTAGAAAAAAACCTAAGACATGTGGGTTAAAGAAGTAACTAACACATTAGTACATTCATAGACTCACTACAAAGAACATAACAAAGCACAAACATGGCTATAATTTCAAATGTTTAGGGTTCAAAATGTACCTTTAAGTACTGTGTGAATAGTTTATAAAACAGTACTTGTACCGAGACAGATGCTAAGTGGACTTTGATGGGCGGCCGCTAATGGCGGTTGGAGTTTAAAGCAAAAGCGACGAGCGGGTAAATCATTATAATTTTCACGAATATAATTGAAAGAAAGAAAGAAAGAAAAAAGAAAAACAATTTATTTTAACACGCAGATGACGCACAAAATTAAAATAGAAACAACAGCATTACAAAAACAAAACAAAAAAAAGACATTTAAAATAAAACAAGAAAAACAATATAACAGCAAATAATAACAATTTAGGAAAAAAAATAAAACTACAAATTGTGTGCAGGAGTACGCTACACGCATGTTAAAAACGGCCATCGCTCAGCATATTCCTAATTATGCTGCAACCAGCAAGGGTTGCAACACAACAGCGCTGATTTTCAATTGCTGCACGTGTGGTGGACCCCTCGTCGCCAAATACCGCGCTAAGTGTTGTTGGGTTTGATTCTTATACGTCCACTGTTGGCCTATGTCCAGCTATACATTTACAATAATATACACATCAAACTATTATTTAACTTAAAGGTAAGAAACACACAACAGAAAAAAAAAACTAAATAGGAAATAAAAAAGACATTGCTTAAGAGTCAAAATATGCTTTAACAGCACTGTCTACCGGGAACGTACCAGGAAGACTAGCGGCATTGCTACGTTGGATGCAATCTATAATAATATTATAAAGCTGAACAGTTTGTTTGTTTATTTGGTTGTACGCGCTAATCTCAGAAAGTACTGGTTCGATTAGAAAAATCTTTTTTTGTTGAATAGTGTATTTATCCAGGAAGGCTATATAACATCACGCTATGATCAATAGGAGCGGAGCAGTAGTGTAATATGTTGAAAAATCGGAGAAAATATTCCAAATTACCACGCGGACGAAGTTGCGGGCGACTCCTAGTAAATACATAGTAGAGGTAGAGCACCATACTAGCTAGCAAGCCCAACTGGGAAATGACCTTCACCTTATGGAAGACCATAACCAAATAACTACACACAGCGATCTGCAGCACTTCATCTTAAAGTCCTGATGCAACAAAAAAAAAACAATACTCCATCTCAATGCCCTGGTGCCAAAAAAAATGGGTCGGCAACACGCAAGTTGCTTGCTTGCTTGCCACACAAGTAGTATAAAAAAACTATGCCCACAATCCTCTATCGCTTATATTTTAGACGGTAACTACAACCATCGGCCGCCACTCATTATTACAGCGTTGCGGGGCTGCACATCTTAAGGAAATACTTAGCAACTCATCACACAAATTGAAACAGTCAAACATTGTTCTTGTCAATATAAGGTTCTCGTACACGAACTGTTCACCGGAGTACATTAAAGCCTGTCAAAGATTATTACAGTTGATATTCTTTGTAGAAATTTTAAGTTATTTTTGGTACAAATTAATGAAATCGATAAAGTCGTTTTCGAGTTATGGCGTGACCAAGAGAAATAGGTTTTCATTTTTGTATATGTACTTGCGGCCTGCCTCGATTCCCACACAGGGCAAAACTTTGTGTGAACCACATAGAGTTGTTCTGAGTCTGGGTGTAATTTGTGTCCGTTAATTGTATGTCTGTAAAGTCCCCCGCGACACAGAGCTTGTTTTCTACTGCGGTCTTAAGATATCGTAAACTTAATATTCTCATAGTATATCAAATAACATAAACAAAACCTTGCCTTCAATCATACCGCAAACAGCTTCAATCACAGCTTTATAGAGAGTTCTTGGGTACATATAAATCCTACGCTCATCCAATATGATAATAACAACGTCTGTCCGGCACTAGGAACATCATAAAAGCAGAAATCCAATAACACTAGTGATCCGTGCAGATTTTGCGAGAGCGAAGATTATTATAGAGTAGATATTATTTGCAGACAGGTCAGTGTTGAGTGTTGAGTTTGGTACTTTGTGCCTATTCCGATTACGATATAATTATATTTGTACCAGTCTGTACTCTATACTATTTCTTCTATCATACACGATTTAGCCTATTTTTATTGATAAATCAATTTTTAGTATTTTAATGACTCAGTCTACATGCTACCAATTTTGTAATTTCCGAACATTGTAACTATCTGACGGCTACGAGTTTCTTACTCTAAGCTTGTTAGCGCACTTATGGTCACTGTAAAAAGTCTAATATCACCGTGTAAAAAAAAAGGTTCCATATACCGTGCTAATATCATCTTTCTGGATATCTTGTTATAGTCATAACTTATTTATTTCACGGGTCTCCTCCATTAATTTGGAGGGATATTAGCCTACTATACCACGCTGGCCAGACGGGTTGGTATAGGGTTTTGTTTCGAGTTTTCCCTCTCTTGCAGTGGATATTGTCTGCCTGACTAACTCCCTTAGTCGACTCTTACGACACCCACGGGATGGAATGGGGTGGTGACATTTGTATTCTTAATCCGTCACCACACGAATCATATAGTAATACTTAGGTATGGTCTTTAAATATTTGATTTAAAAAATATATATTATTAGATTTTTGTGTTATTATTAGCAAAAATACAATTTCTAAATTCAAATACGTAGCACCAATTCAGCAGCTTCTGATTTTAACGACATCCACTATGCATTACTTTTCGAAATGCCATGTCGCATCTAAAATTCAATGTTTTACTCTTTGACCGAGATAGAGAAGCAATATCAAACGTATTGCAGCAGCGGCTCTCGTAGAGTCGCGTGGTGCCGTCCTCGTGGATCACAGGAATTTATTACTTTCCTATCATTCGGATATGTTTTACACTCGCCAATGTTTGCCTAAGCGATATACGAGAATATTTCTCACTGTATCTGTACAGCCTGTAAAACGCAATAGTCCAAAAGTAGACAATAAGATGCGAATATTAATCCACTAGCTATTTATTGTTTATGTTAGGTTTCAGTTTTTGCTTTCGACAAAAAGTTTCTGTTTACTTTTTATAATTATGTCAAATATTAGAAATACTAAACTGTTATTTCATCCCTGGGACATGCAGCCGTTATAAAAAATCCGAAACTGGAAAAATTATACCTGATTTATTAGCACCTGGATACCAGCTTGGACCCTTTGATTCTATCCAAAGACGCGCTGTGAGGATTGTTGACGATCCCAAGCTCACAGGCGGTATTGATCCACTAAGTCTAAGGAGAGACTTCGCCTCCTTGTGTGTGTTCTACCGCCTGTACAATGGGCTGTGTTCTGAGGAATTGTTCGAGATAATGCCCACGGCCACATTTTATCAACGCACCTCTCGCCACCGACAGGGAGTTCATCCTCACATCCTTGCACCTCAAACTTGCCGTACCGTAAGATTCCAGAGGAATTTCTTACCACGTACGATTAGGCTGTGGAATGAGCTCCCTGCCGAGGTTTTCCCAAAAGACTATAGCATGGGGTTCTTCAAGAAAGGAGTTATAAGGTTTTTAAAGGGTCGGCGACGCGTGAGTGACACCCCTGGTGTTGCAAACGTCCATAGGCTACGGGAACTGCTTACCATCAGGCGGGCCGTATGCTTGTTTGTCACCTTGGTAGTATTAAAAAAAAAAAATCCATGAGTGATCGATGATAATTAACACTTATTTTAAAAAGCCTTGTCGCACGTTGGCCTAGTAAGACAGTTGTATAAAAAATATATACTTACTTACAATAGATTTATTGCTTGTAATTTTTTCCGCGGTTCCTTAATTATTTTCCTCAAATAAGTGTAGCCTAAATTACACCCCATAATATTAGCAATCTGCTAATTAAAGTTCCATTACAATCGGTCCAGTCGTTGCAAAGATTATCAGGGACAAAGAGACAGATACTTAGACCGACATACAGACGATAATTAGACTGTTATTTTAATCTCACAAACAGAAACATAATTCGTATGTATAGATGCAATGCCGGCTTCATTCTTGTCACTGGCATTTTGAACTGTATGTATAATATTCTGTAGCAATCATTTTGACATCCAACAACTTTGCAACTACAATCTGTCACTTCACCATTTTATTCCTCGCCATATTTTAACTTAATGTGAAAGCATCTCACAAAATTGTCACCTAAGTGATATTTAATGGTACCAATAATTTTCCTAATGGTAGTAGAGAGTAAAATTGTAAAAATACTACAATGTTCATCAGATTTTGCCCATGTAGAAATAATTGCGGATAACGATTTGATTATTTCAGAAATCTCTTCTTATCGTTTGGTTAGTGAAAATTGACGTACCTATACCAACCATTTTATTATGAAATTTTTCTAAGATAGAAAAACGTTTCGTTAAAAACGCATACCTAAATAAATGATTGCTGAAATATTGTACTCACACACAGCAACACAACTACACACAACGCCGGTCTACCTACTATAGTCCGGCAACTTCGTGCGCGACCGTCCCGCGGGGTGACAGACGTTGGCGGGGGCGAGGAGGCTCTGTGCCAAATTTCATCCAGATCCGTTCAGTAGTTTTTACGTGAAAGAGTAACAAACATCCATCCATACTTACAAACTCACATGTTTAAAATATTAGTAGGATTCTGTAATGTAAAAGGCCTTCTCCAGTCGGGTTCGTATGGTGCCCTATCTCTCTTTAAACTTTACTTCAAAATCCACCATTACTTCGTAACCTAATATTTCAACCCTCGCCAGAAACTGTTAAGTTGGATCACGTCACCGCTTGTCGTGTTGCTAGTGGTGAAAATGTTTCTCAGCCAACGTTATTAGATTGCTAAATAATTAGTACTGTAAAATTAATATAAAGTGACATTTTAATTTGGTCGAGTTAAAGTTTACAACTGAAGTTTAAATAAGTTTTGCTTATCAAGTTGGCAGGTCTAGGCTTAAGTTAGTTGTAAGATTTCCTTTTTTGTATTGTATTGTTGTTATTCAATAGTTATCCACATAGGACGATGTAATCGCTCAGCGACAAAGTCCAAATAATAAATTAAAAAACAGAAAAAAAAAGTTTTCATATTTTATTCTTCTCGTAATTGTGAAAGCAGCTCACAAAATTGTCACCTAAGTGATATTTAATGGTATCAATATTTTTTCTAATGTTTTCAAGCAATTTTCCACTTCGTCGATGGTGGAGTAAAATTGTAGCCTAATATACTACAATTTCCCACTCCGAAAACTTCTTCACAAACTCGGAGGCATATAAGTCTACTATACAACGCTAAGCCTCTACACAAGTGGCATAAACGGTAGACGAATCGAAAAGTCGAGAAAACAAATGTATGGGATTTGACGTAAGTCTACGATATAATGTCGTAAACTTATGTCGAATCCCATAGAATTGCTTTTTTGACTTTTCGATTCGACTATCGCTTATGCCACTCGTCTAGAGGGGCTGGCCAGACGGCTTGTTGTAGGGTTTTGTTTCGAGTTTTCCTTCTCTTGCAGTGGGTATCGTATACTTGACTTAGTCGCGTAGTCGACTCTTACGATGCCCTCGGGAAAGAACGGGGTGGTGACATTTATATTCTTTAATCCGTCACAATTAAGTTAGTATCTATATATAATAATTATCAAAAAATTAAAACAAATATTGTCATGCCAATAGTTTTATTTGTGTCTTTGTCTCTAACATAAAACGAATGACCAAAACAAAAAACAAAAAATCTTTTCTTATACCGACGCAAACTTAAACCAATGAAATTATTATAAAAAGTTTCTTTACTTCTTTGTCTTTACCTCCGCTTTTTTCTTATTGGCAGACAGAACTCGCAGTTGGGTTTCTAATAAAATCGCTTCATCTCTCTCTTCTAACATTGTCAGTACCTCAGGTGGCCACACCGCGTCTGAAAGTAAAGTGTATAAGTATAATACAGTCGATTTTTGAAAGGCTAGTTAATATGAAGTTCGACTGACGTTATTTACAGAAATACGAGTTACAGTTACAACGAGTTTTATTGTTTAGTCAAATATTTACAAGACTAAAAATAAGCTATCTATAAAAATATATGGAATTAAATTTGGATAACTTTCTTAATGAAGTGTGTTTGTTTTTATATATTGAGACAATGATCCCAAACTAGGCATAGCCTGTACTCTGGCAACCAGACAACTGATAAATATATTTATATAATTCTAAATACATACATAATAATAGATAAATAACACCCAGACACATAACAAACATTCATGCTCGTCACTCAAGTATTTGTCATGGGTGGAAATCGAACCCACGACCTTCGGCTTAGTAAGCAGAGACACGGACCACTAGACCAGGGATTCCCAAGCAAGTATTTTACATATATACATTTACTAAATTTATTTACTTTTCTCGCGCGACCAGTACTAAGTACACTACCTTATTTTATCAATAAAGTAAGTTTCGTGTTTAGACTGCATCAGCTTGCATGCTATCATACTTGTATTTTACAAAAGATTATAATTATCTAGCGATTAAAAAGAGTGGCCTGAGTTTCTTGCTAGTCCTTCTCAATGCTCCACATCAGCGAACTAGCTGTAGGAAAATTTCTTTTTCTTTTCTTTTTGGCTTATTTATAATTTATGACCTTCATAAGTGTTACTTTGTAACCCAAACGAATAAATGAATTTTGAGTTTGAGTTTAATGTATTTTCATTTTGTTAATTTATTTTTAATGAGAAAAATTTAATTAAAAGTTAATTTATTTTTAATGAGAAAAAAATTGATGTCAAATTTACTCAAGCAAGTAAATTTTACATTATTTTCTTTTTTTCTTTTCTTCATTAAAATTATAACAAAATAAAAGAACATGAAATTTAGTAAATGTGTGTATGTATTTTTTTGTCTATTGCATAGTTTAATATATTATTATAATATAATGTTACGTACCAACAAATAGTTTCTCTGTTAAGCGACATCTATCCTTTTGTCTGCCTAACACATGGACTTCGTTGTACAATTGCAATTCTTGCATGCGCTCAATTGCAGCTTCAATACGTGCATGTCTGTCATTTCTAGCGGCTTCTGACATATTTGCAGATATCACAACACTAGAAAATAAAGCAGAAGTGATAAAAATTATCCGCTGAAAGTTCATTCTCGTATTAGTGCCTTAATCGACCTATATAAGCAATTTCCTTCCTCATACGATCAGATCAAAATAATGTGACCATAAAGGATTTCTTTCTCTTTTAAAAAAGATAACTCCCACGCAAGAGAACAAAACCTGTTTCGCGGGGAACTTTACAATCATACGATTCACGGACACAAATTATACCCAGACTCGTAACAAAAATTGTGGATTGCAAAGATTTGTCCCGCGTAGAAATCGAACCCACGACCAAAGTCAAACTCATTTATTAATTTAGATCGAATACATAGAATTCTATTATTATTCTATTCATACTTAGAATTCACGTCTCATGCACACAAATCGGTAACTTTCCCACTCGGCTACCTAATATCTAATTGTGAATGTAAATTTCTGCCGCCAGTAGATTTTCTGTAACTAACGGTTTCCAACAACCTCTCCTTCTCCTCACGACCATGACTAAGCCATGACAGATAGATCGGATCTGTATCTGATCCATGGCTAAATCTTCATCATTAATCGCCATTGATTCTTAAAACTAAGTGCCCTGCGCAATATTACTTAGCGGCTCTTTTAATTACGTCGGTGACCTAAGATATATTTTTTTAAAGACAACACCCGCACTAGGGAACAAGCTCTGTGTTGCGGGGGACTTTACAAAAATACCATAAACATACACAAATTACAATCAAACTCAGAACAATTATTAGTGGGTCAAACAAAGTTTTGTCCCTGTGTGAGAATCGAACCCACAACCTCGTGCACAGCAGGCGCATAGTATATTATATCGGAAGGTATAATATATGATCTTGAGGATCTATAATTTAAGTGTGCTTATATATCCGAATACGCCACATCGATAAAACTATAAAATACGGAAACGCGGTGGTAACACTATAAAATATAACCATTCATGGTCTTCCAAAGCCTTGGTACACAACGGCACGAATAAGAGTGGCTTGAATTTATCACGGAGCTGTTCTGGCATTGTGAGGTACTTAGCTTCTTCTTCTTCTATCTCTTCAGCCATTTCCATTGCTACAACGAGAGAAAATATTAGCCACTGCATATTATCACCATTGCGATTACTTGTGTTTTTAATTTTCTTTTTTAATTCTACAACTAATCTAAACTAAAAGTCACTGCTAATAATAATAAACAAGCGTGTACTCTAAATTGTGTGAGTTATAAGAAATTAGTAATTATTTTCATAAATTAGTCATTATTTTCATAATTTTGTAATTAATTTCATAAATTAGTAATTCATTTCATAAATTAGTAATTAATTTTATAAATTCGTAATTAATTTCAAATTTTAGTTGTTAATTTCATAAATTCGTAAATAATTTCAAATTTTAGTAGTTAATTTTATAAATTCGTAATTAATTTCAAATTTTAGTAGTTAATTCCATAAATTACTTATTTTGCTCTGAATAAAAGCAGGACTGCGGAAGTAGTAGTCTGAAATTTTGCAGTTCCTCTATATGCGAATCAAATAGCGGACAAAAGGTAGTATTTCTATATAACAGGTTTTATACTTACATCCATCATCAGTAACAGGAGTAGGGCCTTGTTGTTCTGTCTCTAAAAATACATATTTCTTAATTACTATACGTTTCCTTTCTGTATATACGGTAATAAAGTCAAAGCGGAAATGATCTATGATTGATGGAAGTTTCAAATTATTAGATTCTAATACAAAAAAATAATGTTTTATCTGTTTGCCTAGGTGGTCATCTTCGGCTTTGTCTATCCAGAAAATTTCTTTACTTCTGCAATTTTGTTTTTGTATAAATAAGTGTATGAATATATTATGTTTACTTACTTTTTTCTTCTTCCAACTGTTCATATTCACCTTCGAAATTCATCTAGAAATTCATAGAATATTACAAGTGTGCCATATGTTACCTGACTACTACCTACCTTTATATATTTTCATATTTTAAAATAACTTACTTCTACAGTACTATAAACACTTTCAGATGGTGGGGCTGGCGGTGCTTCCATATATTCATCACGAAACTCTTTTCTGTGAAGCAGTTAACATGTATGCTATGTTGAAATGCGTTATATAAATTATTATAGCAACAGAGTTTTTTCCCCTAAAAAGGTAAACGGAATCGTATTACACCTACATTTCATGTTAGTAACTCATCCTTTTTTATAGCTTTAGAAAAAATATATAGTTTTTTTGGGGAAAAATGTCATGAACTGTTACTCTAGTGATTCTACGCAATTACAAATTCTTATTAACACCATTTAAGCAAGAAGATTGTTCTTGCTATTTTTGTAGTTGTGGCTGACAAAAACAAAAATGGTACAATCTTGCTCAGCAATATGTAAATAGCGCCTTCTCGTATTTCTCTTTGTTTCTCAGCTAAATGCGTACTATATTAAGTAGTATCTATCTCTGTAAATGCTACTAGGGCATTCACAGAGCTAGATACTACTTATACATATTCAGTGAATTCTTTAATAATTCAATAAGATACCAAATTCTTCAAACCTGATCTCAGCACCGCGTTTATTTCTTCCTGGTTCATTTAGCTCCCAAGTAGCTCTAGCAAGAGCAAACTCTACTTCCCTTTCATCATCTCTTGCAGCAAGTGTACCTCTACCGACAGATAAAGAACATTCTAGTTCTACATAAGCATCATCAGGTAAAGGCATGTGAGCTTGTTGCACAGGTGGTGGTGGTTTAGCTGACTTATCTTTTGATGAACCCGGCTTTCCCGCGCTTGGCTAAAAGAAAATAAACTTTAAATTCCCTGAACAGTCACTGTTTATCTAAGTAATCAATTTGACAATAGATGATGCCAATACAGGTCTGAACGACGATTAAAAAGAAGCAAAACGAGTTAATAGTTTAAATGTATGCCTGATGATACATCCTCTCGCACACGGGTCGTGTGAACCTCTTCAGGAAAAGAATTTAAAAATAAACTTTTTTGGGATTTTTTGAATATTCAGTAGAAAAGTGTACATCCAGGTTACATTAATTTAAACTAAAACATTATGATCTCGAGCGTGAGAGGTTACAATGTTCTTCAAGTTCAGAATATTTTTTTTAGAATATTGTACGCATCGCTCATATTTGCAGAGGCACACACACGAGTGGCTATTATTATTGTTCAAAATAGACAATCGAATGATATTCAATCTAAAATATAAAAATGAATCGTTGAATGTGTTGCTAAGCGCAAATCTCGAGAACAGCTGAACTGATTTCGCAAATTCTTTTTTTAGAATATTTCTTGAAGTACGAGAATGGTTCCTACGCAGAGAAAAAAAAACAAAAATGGCCTGAAAATAAAATAAACCGAAGCCAAATATTATTCGAATGATTCTCTTCGATTACAATCATCATCATCAGCCTATTGCAGTATACTGCTGGATATAGTTATCTACAAAATGACGCGATCCTTGATTTCTTGCACCAGCCGCTTCCCGCCACTTTCCGAATCATTCCACCACGATTACAATAAACATGAATCATAGTTGTTGCCAACATACCTTTTCTTTTATCAAAGCTTTATTTTGTGACTCAGGTTTGACAGTTTCTATTGTATTTCGTACTTCATCTACCCTTTTCCATTGTCCTATCGTTAACGGCCATCCTCCTGGAGCCATTACCCTGGACAAAATTAGCTAAAATATTAAAATACAATGCTAAAATATTAAAATACAATACTGGAAAGAGAAACGTTCTCAATAAATAGGGTATCATTAATGATGATACATAAACAGGATCACCTGCCACGGTGGTACGTAGGTATTTACTCGTAATTAGCGTTGCCGGTGCATGACCTTGACCATTGCCTGTCATTTTGGTAATAGCGTTGTCTATATTATATTATAGAGGTAAAGTTTGTGAGTTTGTGAAGTTGTAGGTGATAATCTTTGGATCTACTGAACCAATGTTTAAATTCATTTACCAATAGAAAGTTACGTTACTTCGCTTGGAGGAAGCTTCGCTTAAAGAAAGACGTGTAAAATATAATAAATAAAAATCAATTAAATATGTACTTGCAAAGTTCTAATGCAATGTATCATCCACCAAATTCTACGCCGAACTTTACTTTTTTTATTCAATATCTTAATAATAATATATTCAAATCGAACATAATTATGTCTAGCAAAAAGATAGCACGGACGCTGTAATTATTTCGACGTCTGGCATTTCCGAAACTCGAAAGTAAAGTATAGTATGTAAACACTTCTCTCGATCCCGCTGCAGCAGTATTTAAGGAATTATCAGCAGCGGGGCAGTGGCAGGTGCTGAATGTAAATGTAGTAACACCAGCATTAGCAATCGTATTTAATCTCGAGAGTGTTTCTCGTCCACGTGATAAAGGTGTAAGATAATATGTGTTAAATAAACTTACAGAATAGAGTATCGTTTAGGATCTTGTGCCAATGTTTTTAACTGCAATAAAATACAAATAGTTATATAAAATAGGTTATAAATGTACTAGCTTCATTCATTTTATTTTCAGCCTGTATAGTTTCGCTGAAGGGCACAGATCTGTCTTTCCTTTTAAAGCTAGCTAGTGTAAATATAAAATATCGCTTACCTTAGATGCTGACTTATTACCTTTTGCAGTCCCACCTTTTGTTTTTGTCTTCATCATAGAACGGTTGCTAATTCTCGTAGTTTCCAGCTGTCAATAATATGTTTGTTAGTGTATAAGGATCGTGCAGCTGTTTGGATCATTGTCTGCAAAACAATCTGTGACAAACCCAAGTATAATATATGATAGTCTACGTGGTCTGATCACTTTGAATAGACACGAGATGTATCATGGGGTAACAGATACAGACATCAAATTGATGTGTACACTGATAAATGAAATAGTAGACTTAATTAATTTTCCGACTGATTGTACAAACTGTGCTGATTTCTATTTGATGATCAAAGTGCAGTACACAGAAATGTAATTGATAGGTTTTTGACGGTTTACTTAATACAAAGTTGGACAAATATGAAATATGGCAGATGTTACGGTTTTTCACAGGAATCGTGTTGTTCTTACAGTTTATACAGCCGTGTTAAAATCCTAGGTGGTATCACTACCAAAATTATATTCTAGTCTGTACAAAAATTGACATGACGGTGCAACGTCTGAAGAGAGATAGACCACCAAACGAACAATACGGTAAGGGCACTTTGTATGATGCTCACAGAAGCTGCGAAATATTCTGGACACAAATTTCATATTAAGGTTGCCTGAACTAGCCTGAGACTTGACTTTATATTCATAAACCGCTATAAAGGTAATACAATACTTATAGTATAACTAATTTCCAAAAATATTTACGTCGGAAACAGCTTTGGGTGCGATAGGCTCCAATAGTATGTACGGCCAAAAGATTTCGCCAACCCCGGAACAACTGGATAACTCTACAACTTCCCCCTCAGGTGATATTGTTCGAAGTTTAGCAATCATTTCTAGCTGCAAAATATATTTTATCATTAATTCAAAATAAATTACTTACAACAAGAAAATGTAAAAAAATGTCTCTTTTAAAGAGAGGTAGTGCACCATACTAGCGAGCAAGCCCGATTGGGGAAGGACCTCCACCTTACAGAAAACCACAGCCAAATAACTACACATAGCGGTGTAGTTGTGTTCCTGTGTGTGAGTACAGGTCTCCAGCGCTCATTTAGGGATGCGTTTTGAAAGAAACGTATAACTATCCCAGGGATACTTCCATTACAAAACCCTGGTGTAAAAAATGGGTTGGCAACACGCAAGTGATACTTCTGGTATTGCAAGCGTCCATAGGCTACGGTAACTGCTTAACATCAGACGGGCCGTATGTATGCCTGTTTGCCACCTAAGTAGTATAAAAAAAAAACTTTCTTTTAGAGATCAAAAAGATAACACAGGTAGTGAACCATACAAGAAAGCAAGGCCAAGAAGCAACAGTTACACTGTAACTTTACCTTTGGGTTTGATATACAGCATTACAATATAATGATCTTTGCTTACATCAGGCGATGTGGATGCAGCTCTGAAGCAAACAGCCTCATGCTGAATCACCGATATTTGAACTCCACCTAAAATGTTTCTTCTGTTTGGTATAAATATTTCTTCAATGTGCAACTTGGAGGTGGAAGGAAGAGGTAACTCATGACATGGATCGTCATTGTCACAGATATGAAATGCATCGGCCATAGAACAGAGTACTGTAAGTTGCCAATGGACATCAAAATTTACTCCCAGAGGATCGTTTAAGGATCCATGGCCCATGACTGTATACCTAGAGACAAAAAATATGTTGTAATATTGAGTAATAAAAGAAACAGAGAGAGCCATAGGTTTAGGGTAAGTATAGTGGCTTAGATGCATACCAGACAAAGCAAAGTAACAAATTACCATCAGATGGACGACTGGCCTGCCTGCCTCTATCAGCAACAATAAAAAAAAACAGGCAACACAATAAATATCATTACTTGTCGTTTTAACTAATTTGTTTTTATGTAGACTAGATCCACAAAAAAGCAGTGTAACTTTTGTAAAACTTGGTTTATAAGAAGCCAGATTTTGCGTTAATCGCAAAATCTGGATCTCTACAAATACCAAGCTACGATAATCGGCGGTCTCGGCAAAAGCTAAACGTACTGTTTTAAATTCCATCACACATGTAACTGGCAGTACAAAAGAGAAGTTGGACAAATCAATATAATTATTATTATAATGTAGACAACCTAAATTTTTCATTTAAGCACCTTGTAATAAATTTGTAATAGTTTTAAAAATGTGTCTTCAAATAGTGACTTCGCGTGTGAATAGGTATATTTAAGGTAAATGAGTTTAATTGGAGACAATATCATTATGTATAATAAGATGAACTTGTTGAGCTTATCCAGAATAATAAAATTTAAAAAAACACTTTACTGGCACTCCTAGAGACAAGGTTCCTTATGTGGCCAGCACAGCGCTGGAGCTGTATATTATTATTATTTGAGACTGCTGTTTCACGTTATGACTAGATACTCGCCATATTTAAAACCTGAGTGATTCAGCTCATGAAATGCTTAATTTACTTAAAGCAAAAAATATAACAAAATACATACCCATACGAGTTTGGACTGAAATCAAAAGTTTTATGAGCATTGAAAGCTTGAGGTAATTTTTCGCCTGTATCACTATCGTATACTGCAAAATTGCAGAGTGGAAGAGTACTGCTGATATCAAAATGCACCTTGCAAGGAGCATGACAAAAGAAAACTCCTTGAAAGTACGGGATCCATTTGCATCTAGAGGACACTGGGATTGATCCAGAATGTTGTTTCAAACCATAGATTCCACTAAGAGCAGATGCAACGGAGTAAGCATATTTAGTTCCTGGGTATAACATAAAGAACTCATTCATAAGGCAGGATAGAGATTCTTGGTTGCCTATAGTTGTGTCTTGTAGCTAAAAAAATATAAATGGAAATTAAAAATTAAAATGAAATATTTTAGTAATTTTTCATATTATTATAGAAATAAAAAAAAAGTATTGAGAGATGACCTACACCATTTTTTTCTCCTCTACATTTTAGGAGTCACAATATTTCATTAAGACAACTTTTTATTACTTACAACTTTAATAACTTCAGGAGGAACTAACACACCGCCTTTCAAGCATTGTCTAGCCCAAGTTCCCCTCCAATATGCTTGAAGAACAGTAGCAGCCTCATGTCTTCTAACTACCTTTTCTCTTTCCTCCTTTAGAAGTCCACAAGGCACTTCTTCAGTAGCCATTTCACAAATAAATGAAGTTGTGGGAGGGCGTGGAAGCTTTAGTAGTTTATCCATTACTTCTTTGGTTACTATCTCTTTCTCTTCAGCAGCCTGTTAAAATAAGAGTAATATGTACATTATATTATTATTATTATATGCTTTGCTGCATCTGACATATAGAATACGAATATATATATAATATATTTCGTCGTTAATGAAGAACGACGGAGATTACTGCATATAGTCGTAATCGTCGTCATCTATATAACAAGATTTATCATTAAAAAGTCGTAACGCTTAACTGCTTCTTCTATTTCTTCCATTTGCTCTTCCCCCATTTCAACTTCTTCAATTTCAGGCATTTGACAATCACAAGGTTCATTATCAACAAGAGTTCTTAAATTAATTATAGGTGGTCTAGGTTTTTTTGGGAAACCAAAGTCTGGATCACGGAAGAATTTTCTCAAAACGGCGCATACGTTGGCTTGGTCACCAGGCAATATTCTTTTCAGGATATGAATTTGGAGAGCTTGCCTGAACATCCAATGCAATAGACTACGATCGTATCCCACTACTTCATTATCCCAGGGTAAATCGGGCAAGTAAGACCTGGCGAGAAAGGGGAAAAATTATACCTCGAATTGCTTCAGAATAAATGACATAATCGTTAATGTAGTTTAATTAATTATATTTTAAAATTAATACGGCTTTCAAACATGGTCTTTGACAATTTAGCAGAGGTCCATGATTGAGGTTTGTCAAAGAGCTATAAAATGAAGTATTCTGAGTATAAAATTAACTGACTGGGTTCAGATTACAGCAAATTTGTTCCGGCACAAAAATTACTGACGTCACCAGGAAAGCTGCCACGCTGAAATGAAACCGGGCTGGTCATATCTGCCGCATGTCAGATGAATAATGGGCCAAACTCACGAATGAATAATAGTATTTAATACCGCGACTTTTTAATCCAACGTTGTACGACATACACTTACTTATAGAATTCCTTATCAGCTACCACAGCACTTGTTAAAGCAGATGATGACCTATTACTCCTTAACCAATTGGCGAAAGAATTGCCCAAATTTAAGAGAAATCTGGAAGCCCAAGGACATTCATGGACTGCTGCGCTTTGTATCTGATCTCTAGGGCCTAGGAGTAGTGAAGATTCACTAACCAACATAATGTGCCAATTCATACGTGCGTGTACCCAGATCCTGTAACATGAATAGGTAAAATGGTCTTTATTTCTATAGGTTTAGAATGTATTTTAAACATAATTTGAACTTAGCTTGATAGTTTCAGGGGTAACTTGATACTTAATAGTTTAAAATTTAAAAAAATATTTTTTAACTATTGCACCAAATTACTAACTTTTATTATTGACGAAATTTTACCTGCAAAAATGTCTCCCAGGTTGAAAGGTCATTTCAACAGCATCATACCCACAAGTCTTGACAAATGCCTTTGGTTTTGGCAGTATACAATCCTTAAACCATTCAAAGCACTCTACAACCACATATGCTGATTCTATATATTCGACGAGGAGTACTCCAGTATTTGCCATAATTCTTGGGTGAAGCGTACTTAATGATAGCCTAAGTGTGTTTATTTCAGGTCCATCTATTTGAAGGTAAAGTGGAGCAGTTTTGGGAGCAAGAATATCTGTATGTTTGACTGGACCTCCTTTGGTTATTCTATTAAACATAATATTCGTTGCTGATGTCATTTCATACATAGATGGAAAAAATAGTATGTGTGTGCACTTAATCAGTTCTTGGAGCTAGAAAATATAAATAGTATCAGTTAAGCATCGATAAAAGTAAGAAATACAGATATGTTTACAGTTTTATGTATCCAGAAAATGGCATCGGTCATCGATTTATTGCTGGACGTTGGTCTACCGTTACTTTTCTGCATTTTAGTTTTCTGAATTTGGTCACTGCCAGCCTTGCAAGTCGTCGTTTGACCAGACACGCGGTACAGTTACTGCTACTCATGTGACATGGCTAACTACGTTATTCCTGATAATAATTACTGGTTGGAATAATATCCATTCACGAAGTTCTTCTTTTATTTGCAGGAATGCGTCAGGCATTTTCGCGGAAGCAGCGGCCATATTCTTGTTCGTCTCTTTAGCGGCTTTTTTAGCCTGAAATGTTATAAGAGATAAAAATGTGATGATAAATCGAGTTTAGGTTAGCCGTTCTTCTGGTATTCTTATATCCTTACTAATATTAGAAATGTGAAAGTTTGTAAGAATGGATGTAAGACTCTTTCACGTAAAAACTTCTGAACGGATCTGGATGAAATTTGGCACAGAGATAGATTATGGTCTGCAATAACACATAGGCTTTTTACAGCGATAACCGACATCCACGCGGGCGGAGCCGCGGGCAACAGCTAGTCATTTATAAATCATCATCAACCTGGTGATATGTAACACAGATTTATTTCTTAATCTACAACATGCACTAGGCATGTTGTAGATTTAGAAATAAATCTCTCACAAAGTTTTTAAAGTGTACCTACTCATGTACCTACTATCTTTAAGTTACTGTACGAAGCTTTGTTATGAGACGATAAAATATTTTTTATTATTATTATTTAAGCTTGATAAGGTTGATCGAGGCTAGAACTGTCATATATTTGTTTTTTAATCAAAAAAGACAACACCTGCACTTGAAAGCAATGCCTGATTCACGAGGAGGTTTTGATACATACAATTGACGGACACAACGTTTGCCTAACTACTAATAAACAAGCAACAAACAGTACGTCGTGTTGTACCAACAATTTGAAACAGAGGGATATCGTGCAGTATCCTCAGAGCTCGGGATGACAAGGTTTCATAGGATGGAGGGATTTCAATTTTTGCCACGCCTCACCTCGCTTAGCTGGTTAGATTTATATTATTAACATGCCAGTTACACATTGTTCTGTTAACTTTCTTGGAAAAAGCACGTAAGGTAAAGGCGGTTTCATACTAGCGTTTAATACGTGCATATAAGCTCGTTTTTCGGAAGAGCGTTAGACGCACCTTTTGCCAAACGCGCTTTCGTACGAGCGTTAACGCGCTTATATGAGTATACAAGCAGAAAAAAACGCTATTCTGGCTTCTAGCTTTTAAAAAGACAACTCCCGCACTAGAGAACAAGCTCTGTGTCGCGGAGGACTTCACAAACGTACAATTAACGGACACAAATTACACCCAGACTCAGAACAATTCTTTGTGGGTCGCACAAAGTTTTGTCCAGTGTGGGAATCGAACCCACAACCTCGTGCACAGCAGGCGCATACTGCGGCCACTGGACCACCGAGGCAGTCAAATTCTGTAACCGACCTAAGTATAATTTAAGCATATACTTACATGCGCGCTGAGTTCCGCTTTGACAAAACCCACGGTGATCTGTAAAAAAACACAAATTCATGTTTGTAATTTTGGTATTAGAGATGCTTCTCCAAAGAGTAAATTTGATTACACATCATCATCATCATCATCATCATATCAACCCATAAACGTCCCACTGCTGGGCACGGGTCTCCTCCAAACATTTGGAGGGATTACACATATTTGTCCGTATTTCTGCAAAATGGAACCATACGACAAATTTAGTTTTTTGAAGAATACCTATTTAAAAGTGGTCTATATTCTTATACAAAAAAGAACCATATGATTTTTCCCTTGGAAGCAAGGTATATAAAAAGCAGAACAACCAACAGCAATAACAAACATTACAGGGCCAGACGGCATACCGGCAATGGTGATGATTTTGCCTCCTTGTATGTGTTCTACCGCCTATACAACGGGCTGTGTTTCGAGGAATTGTTTGATATGATGGCCACGGCCACATTTTATCAACGCACCTCCCGCCACCGACAGGGAGTTCATCCACTCATTTTAGAACCTATATCGTGCCGCACTGTGCGGATTCAGAGGAATTTCCTTCCACGTACGATTAAGTTGTGGAATAAGCTTCCTGCCGAGGTTTTCCCGAGAGACTATAGCATGGGGTTCTATAAGAAAGGAGTTATAAGGTTTTAAAAGGGTCGGCAACGCGCGAGTGATACTCCTGGTGTTGCAAGCGTCCATAGGCTACGGTAACTGCTTACCATCAGGCAGGCCGTATGCTTGTTTGCCTTCTTGGTAGTATAAAAAAAACATATAAAGCAAAACCAAACCACAGTACAATGGGGCTCAATTGTTCAAACAAATAAACGATATTACTACATATTCATTTTATACACAACAGATCCACACATACTTGGTACCATTAAATATTACACATATTTCTGTAATGAACAATTATTATTAATACACCAAATGGAACCAAGTTTCTGTAGTATCGTTATGCGTAAAATAAATTCATAATTTATTTGCTAATATTTTTTTACAAAATGGAACCACGAGCACATTTTCTTTATTATCTACAAAGTTTAAGAGTATTCAGGGTAAATTTATATACGTATACTTAAATAAGTAATTAATCAATAAATTCAAATAATCTCAGAAGTGCGTGTTTGCTGGGTGGTTCCTTTTTGCATAAATATGGACATTTAATCAAATGTATACCCTAGATCGATATGCACAATTACCACGTGCGACATGGAAATAGATTGTTTTACTATCCAAAGGCTTAATTGAACAAGTTTAATTGTGTTTTATTTTTTACATTTCATTTTATGAGATTTTATGAGAGTTTATTTGCAAGAATCAAATCATTTTGTAACTGTTGTAAAATTTTAGTTATACTCTGATTAGTTCAGTGTGGATAAGACTAAGAAAGAAAGGAAATTTCGAACCGATTCTGTACTCTGAACATCCAAGAGATGAGGTGCATAAGACAGCTTTAACAGGCCATTCAGTTTAGTAAACCGGGTTCGAGGACAATCATAAGCCTCGTAGAGGCCATGACGGCGAGCCCAGTCCACCCAGCGGTAGTACTTCCATAACTCCACCTCTGAAAAATAGAATCCAATTAATATATTCCTTAGTAGAACTGCTCCCAGTGCGTCCCAGAAGCATGGTGTGAAGAAGTCTTAACTCTTAAGAGTAACGAACAAGTATGTATAGCCGATTACTTATTTCATTTCATGATCTTCATGTCTTAGACATTTCATGAGTATTGAAATCGGTGAATTTTTTTTTATTCTACTTGGGTGGCAAACAAGCATACGGTCCGCCTGATGTTAAGCAGTTACCGTAGCCTATGGACGCTTGCAATACAAGAGGCATCACTTTCGTGTTGCCAACTCATTTTTTTACGCCCTGGTTTAAAAAAAATGGGAGGATAGGAATACGTTTCTTTTAAAACGAATCCCTAAATGATTTTTGAATTTAAAATTGAAGTATGGTAAAGAAATTAAGAAAATGCTTTATAAAAACAGCAACTGCGTTCGAAAGCGCGTTTATAACGCGCTTTGGAATCTAAACAAAAATAATACTCCGATTGTATAATCCGATTAACTTATAGACAAACCTGGTTCTGGTAACGGTCTTTTTATAGGTACATCCCGAGTCATAGTAATTAGAAGACTCATCTCAAAACCTGGTGTGATGCCGGGAAGGTAGTATGGAGCGTAATCCTTCGTTTCGGATATACTTACGTATACTATTGTAGATTTTTGCTATAAAAAAGAAGAAAATATTTTTTTATTATACTATACCTACTTAACTTCGTTAAAATGACTTTATAGGTTATTGATTTATTAATTATGATCCAGTAATACTCGTATGATAGCGATCTGATGTGGCAAAACATAACCGACAAATTAACTATTTATTATTATATTATTATTAGCTTGCGTTTCATATTTTTACTTAGTTATGAATGTAACAGGTGAGCGAGAAAGATGACGTTGGCCAATTTATATTAGCTAATTCACTGTCAGGTGTGATAAATAGAGTACGAGGTACAAGCAAAATATTAGGATAGGATCCTTTGAAAACTTAGCATCAAACCTTAGGATAATAGTGGACGTCCTCACAGGACACTCAACAGACACTTTCACAAACCTAGGCCTAACCGACAGCCCAGCATGGAAACCGAGGGAACCCTCACCCACGTCCTTCTGGAATGAAGGAGCGTAGAAGACCATAGGGTACGAACTCTCAGAAAATCGAGCAGTCTACCGGAGTTCTGCGGCGACTTCGGACGCCTGCTGGCCTTTTGGTAGAACTTAGGGTGGTTGGAATAGCCATAGGGAACGTCACGCACAAAGGCCGACTTGAGCGGCTAGGTGCGGAAAATGCCCCGTCTAACTAACTATAGCATCAAAATAATAAAAATGATCAGATATTGATATCAGCTAGGTCCGGCTTACCTTCACTACCGTGGTGTCTCTGGCAGTAGGTTTTTTAGTACTTTTTGTCCTAATTGTACTAGCTTGAGTGTCGTCATCTTCATCCCAGCTAAAGGCTGGTAGTTCTGAGGTTATCAGTTCCCAAATCGTATCTTCACCTAATCCATTTATAACTTTATTAATGAGGCTGTTATGTAAAATAACTACATACACAATCAACTATGACAGATAGATATACAAACAATGTGGCTATATAGCGGTTGAGTTCCATTTGTTGGTTTAAACACAATTTATGTTTTAACAACGAGTACGAGTTTAGTTTCCTTGTTTTGGTGTGCTTCTTGTGTCTTAAGGGCCTTAACCCACTCAGATGCCATGGTGAAGTCGCTGACTACGTAGTGATGGTTATCTCTGGCTACCTTCGGTTGCCAAATGAAGTGGCCAGTGTCTGTCACTTCTCAGTTCTCGTATCGAGAACTGAGAAGTGACAGATCGATACATTTTATTGGCGACGTCACCAGTGTGCCAGATATCCAGACTCCACAAAATGACCCGTTGGTTGTGGCTACGCTTCCAAATTAGCGACGACGTTGCCAAACCGTCACCGAGTGAGATAACTGCCCTAAGTTTCAATATGAATTGTTTGGATACGTAGCCGGCGACGTCACCTTGGCGTCTCGGTGAGGTAGGGCCCTAATATTTACGAGATTTTTTGGATCTCTATGGAGCTATAATAAATAGAACTAAGATGGCCTCATACAATTCTAAATTAATCTTTATTCACACAGTTGTAATTTGTGTGATCTAAAAAACTGGTGGCATATTATTAGGACGAAGGTTTTCTTTATTTCCATTTATGGAACTGGAAAATGGTCAATGATGAAATACGCACTATACAAATAACGCAGCGTGGATAGACCTCCAACAAGGTGGACTGACGACCTGTTAAAGGTTGCGGGCAACCGATGGACAAGGTCAGGTCAGCAGTGGACGTCTTTTAGCTTAGATGGATGGATGGATTCAAATGATTTACAATCTGATAACAGTGAAGGAAGACATCGTGAGGAAACCTACACTTCTTAAAATGAATTCTAAATGTATGTCTAATACACCAACCCGCATTAGGCCAGCATGTATGGATTATGGCCTAAACCCTCTAAGCTCTCTTGTTACAGGAGATAAGACCTGTACCCATGAATGGGACATAATATATGGGTTGCTATTGGACTGCTTTCATTTATACAGGAAATCACAGAAAATATTGTTCTTAACTCACCAGTCAAGTTATATTTCATTACCAATGCACCAGTTAGAGCATGCATTATGTCAAATGTTGGCATTTTTTCATCATCCACACAGTCCATATTCTCGTTGTCATTCATATCAGGTGCCGCCAACTTTAGGAGCGCCTGTTTGATTTTGATTAGCAATTAGTTGTCTGCGTGACGTGAATATTGCTATTTTATAGTTGTAGGCGTTACTTTGTTTTGAGTAACCGTTATTTAACTTGGTGTTTTTTGCTATACTTAAAGTATACATAAGAAACTAGATATAATAAATTTAGTTTGTTATTTGTAATGTAATGATTTAAATAGACATTATATCTAATACATTTAAGTACCTACCTAAGTACTTATAACAATACATTTACTATCCAAAATTGTACTTTTGACCTACAGGTCGAAAGTACAATTTTGTATTGCCTTCACTGCCTTGGTGGTCCAGTGGCCGCAGTATGCACCTGCAGTGCACGAGATTGTGGGTTCGATTCCACACAGGACAAAACATTGTGTGATTCAAAAAGTGTTGTTCTGAGTCTGGGTGTAATTTGTGTCCGTTAATTATATGCTTGTAAAGTCCTCCGCGACACAGATCTTGTTCTGTAGTGCGGGAGTTGTCTTTTTAAAATAACTAACTTAACTATATCTTCCCGAATCTACGTAGCGCTGTTATTATTATACCTTTCTTGGTTAATACGTTATTAAGCTTCTTTTATCATTATAAAATTCATATTTTACTGCCTCACCTTCCTTAATATAAAAGCATTTTTACATAATCCACAAAACATAATTGCTCAGCAAACATAAAGAGGGTATTAAAAAACCATTATTCAGACGCAAAACAAACGATTTGAGCCAATTTTATTAACAACGGAGACACTCCATCACGAAACTTTACATAATTTGTTGTCGTACTAACAAAATAACCCAATTAGGTTGGCATCAGGTTATTTCACAGTAACGCTTTTATCATTAGGAATTCCTCGACCACCGTTCAATTATACCCAGTCAACGTTTGCGGTTGAGGAATAAATCTCCAATTTGTTTCGCAATAAACGATCTTGCTGAACAAGCTTCGGTCCTCTAGGGAACGAAGCGAGAACGAGGCTCTATCGTTATTTGAGGCACTTTATTTTGGAAAGTTAAAGCTAGCGTACATAAGACTAATGTTTCAAAAGAGTATTTAAGTCGACACGTGGAAACGATAGATTTTAGTATTTAGTCGCACTTGTTTCATATATAAATTGTTTTTAAAAGACTAATAAAACCGGTTATTAAGGTTAATAATCGATAAATTTGACAGCACAGTTTTCAATTTTTTTTTAACGTTTAAGTAGTCTAGATAGCCAGAAGCAGCCTGAAAAACAAAGTAACAGATCGCTGCCTTAGTAAAAAAATTACGGTTGAAAGACGTTGCTTCGTACCAAATTACAAGATTCTGAGTTCCCGGGAAGTACCCTGTAGGTTTGATTCCCTTGCGAGTGTCGAAAATTTGCGGATATTTGCGGCATAAACGGCTGTATCTTTTGATTGCGTTGGCTTAGAAGTTTAATTTTTACACAGCTTTAAGGGAAAGTAAACCTGAGTATTTGATATAAATTTTAGCTTTATATCTCCATGCGTTCTTGAGAAAAAGGGTCTTGACAGACAGACGGACGGAACAAAAAAATGATCCTATAAGGGTTCCGTTTTTTCTTTCGAGTAACGGAACCCTAAAAAGGTATGAGATACGTAATGTATGCTTTATTACGAGTTTTTGAGAAGGCACGAAATGTTTTACGTCAAAAATATAGCAAACAAATTGTGCAATTTTGAACAGCATTTTTTTTTATACTACCAAGGTGGCAAACAAGCATACAGCCCGCCTGATGGTAAGCAGTTACCGTAGCCTATGGACGTTTGCAACACCAGGGGAGTCACTTACACGTTGCCGACCCTTTAAAATCCTTATAACTCCTTTCTTGAAGAACCCCATGCTATAGTCAAACAAGACAGAATATGTTTAAGAACAGTGTTGCCTTTATAATTGATAAGCAAAGATGAGAAGGTGTTTACTTAGCTCAGGTAACAGTATAGCATGAGTTTAATCTAGCGAAAATTGTGTTACTCTCTCGCTTTGTGTTAGAAAGGTAGTCATTTTGTTGCTTATTCAATAAGGTAACTAACAGAAATGCCATTATCTATAATATAAAATAATTGGTGATGACGGAGAAAGAAAACAAATGTCACCACCTCGTTCCTTCCCGAGGATGTCGTAAGAATCGACTAAGGGAACTCGAAACAAAACCCTATACCAACCCGTCTGGCCAGCGGGGTATAGGCTAATATTCCTCCAAGTGTATGGAGTAGACCCATGCCCAGTAGTGGAACGTTTATGGGTTGAGATGATGATAATAATAGCAACCCATTTATGTCCCACTGCTGGGCACGAGTCTTCTCTCCTCTATCAAGAGAGAGACGGTTTAGGCCCTAATTCATATACGCTGGCCTAATGCGGGTTGGTGAATCAGACATGTCTTTAGAATTTCTTTTAAGACATTTGGGTTTCCTTACGATGTTTTCCTTCGCCGTTAGCAAATGGCGAATCATTTGATTAGTATATATAATCTCCACAAAGTAAAATTCACATTGTTACTGCCTTGCGTCGAACTTGCACCTCTTGCGTGCAAGTCGGTTACTTTCCCACTCGATCCGCTTGAGATGATGATGATAAAATAAATATATACTTTTTTAATAATAAAGGAGGGTTTTGTGGCCAGTGTTTTAGTATAAACACGTATATTAACATCATAAAATCAAAATATTCTACAGTAGTATGATAAAGAAGCTGACCTTACAAATCAATAAAGGCCACAGGTGGACAACTGGAGCAGTCACAGTAGCTGGCACGACCTTCGCAGTTGATTTTACAATAGGAGCTCGACTGAGAAGAGGGGAGAATGGTAGTAATGGAGAGCCTGAAGCGTCGACTGGTACCTGATCAGATACCCATACGCAGCGCCAAGCCCCCAGGTAGAACAGACGAACGAGATAGCATCCTGAACAAAACATTGACTGCGTTTAGGTACTCTTTTTCAGAAATGAACAGAAAGCAGAAATTAAGTATTCTTATATTAGGACTAGTTTAATTCAAGCTGTGGCTTCATCCACGCGGTTTTACAAGCTTTTATTTAGCTTGCAATGTATCTTAGTTAATTTGTATGTTAGGGTCAAATGACTGCCTTGGTGGTCCAGTGGGTGTAGTATGCGCCTGCTGTGCACGAGGTTGCGGGTTCGATTCCCACACAGGGACAAAACTTTGTGTGACCTACAAAAAGTTGTTCTGAGTCTGGGTGTACCTTTGTGTTTGTAAAGTCCCCCGCAACATAAGCTTGTTCTCTAGCGCGGGAGTTGGATTAAAAAAAAACCTTGTAAGCTAGATTTGAAGCACTTCCCGGTGTGTGATGGAGCTGAAGCTGATTGAGTATTTTGGATTTACGTCTTGAACGAATATAGTACATATTCGTAGGTGGGTGTTCAGGACGTGATGACAAAACAAGATAACCGTGTCGTGTTTGGGGGTTTTGGATTTATCTTGACGAGTACTATGTTCCTAGGTGAGTGTTTAGGACGTGATGATGAAGTCGGAAGGTGGCCATGGCAACTATTCAATGGCACAAGATAGCCGTGTCGTGATTGGGCGTTTTGGATTTATCTTGACGAGTACTATATTCCTAGGTGAGTGTTTAGGACGTGATGATGAAGTTGGAAGGTGGACATGCCAACTATTCAATGAAACAAGAAAGCCGCGTCGTTTTTGAATTTGTTGATATAGCTTGACGGCTAATATATTTTTAGGTGGAGTTCAGTGTGTGATGATGATGTTCAAAGGTAGTCATAGAAACTTTTCAACGTAACAAGACAGCCATGTCATGTTTGGGCTCTTTTAAGAATATTTATTGCAAAAACATCCATATTTTACATAAATACACTATAAACGCCTGCGTTTAAAAATATTTAAAAAAATATATAAACTTATTTACTTTTACCATTATTTTACCCAATTCTGCTTCGCTCCACTGAGGTCTTTTTTTGTCTATTTACGTTGGATCTCTTTAATAGGTAATTTGACTTAAAAGCTTTTTATCTCTTACCGTTTCTTGACAAGCCTGGCCTATGTTGTAATCCTCCTCCAGATTTTATACCCGGGCTGTAAATGTGGTACTTCGCCCGCCAGCCCTCGGGTCCAAAACTGCAACTAAAGCCTTCCCATTGATGCTCCAACTAGCAAAAATTATTTTAATTCACTATTTGTTTTTTTTTTGTACTACTAAGGAGGCAAACAAGCATATGGCCCGCCTGATGGTAAACAGTTACCGTAGCCTATGGACGCTTGCAACACAAGGGTATCACTTGCGCGTTTCCGACCCTTTAGAAACCTAATAACCTTATTTGTTTTTTGATTAAGTTCCACGAATCCCTTCTTAGTGCTCATTCATGTTATTTAGGTAGCAAACAAGCAAACGGTCTGCTTAATGTTAATACCAGAGATATCACGTGTGTGTAGCTGATCCAAGTTTTACAACAAAGCTTTAAGATGAAGTATCCCTGAAATAGGAAAACTTTTCATTCAAAACTCATCCCTAAATGAGCGCTGGAAATCTGTACTCACACCATTTTTCAATTGGGTAATCAGCGCTCAAGTATAAGTTATAAAGCGTTATTCGCGATTTACCTAAAATACCTCAAAAGGTAGCGAAATCGTTTGTTAGTTTCATATTATTATTCGGTGTTTCGCGTTCTTTCTAAGGTTTTAATGAAAAAAACCGTAAATTAGTCATACTTTACATTAGACTTACTGTAACATTCTCACTTCTCTCGAGCATAAAACAGGCAGACAATACTTCTCTACAGAATGCAGATCTCGTGAGTACTTGAGCATGACTAAGCTGGATATCTGCTATCGACATCTTGTTCCCGTTGTTCTCCTGGTAAGTTTTCAAAAATATTTTAATGTAATGTAGTGTAGTGTATACATGCTCCTTTATATTAGCAAGTAAGTATGCTCCTTAACAGTAAGTCTCGAGTTATTGACTACGTTGCGCTTTGCGTCAACCTATGTGTTTTATAAAACACTATGATTATACTTTGAACATGGGACCCGAGCAGTAGTCTTTCATTTCTACACCCCGACCTTCAACATCTCATGGCGACCCTGCCAGGATTCGAACCTGGAATCTTCTGATTCATTTCAATATAAAAGGTCATTTTTCACGTTTTCTCTCTGTCCTTCTCGTCGAGATTAACAATGAAGACAAGACATTTCTGGAATTGTATTTCGAAGTATTAAAAAAGATACGGGCAGGCTTCAGCTGTTAAAGTTGTAGCATGCGTATTTTGCATTAAAGCTGCATGACCTTCTTTTGACCAATAAACCGCCCCGTTTTTTTTTATACTACCAAGTTGACAAACAAGCATACGGCCCGCCTGATGGTAAGCAGTTACCGTAGCCTATGGACGTTTGCAACACCAGGGGTGTCACTCACGCGTTGCCGACCCTTTAAAAACCTTATAACTCCTTTCTTAAAGAACCCTGTGTTAGTGTCTAGTAAAGAAAGAGCGGCAAAGTTTCCTCATTTACGACTGATAAATGTAAACTACAAAAGCACAATGTGATGCTTTTATACGCTAGCTTCCACTTGGGGCTTTGCCTGCACTTAAAATCCCACAGGTACCTACACTGATTTATTCTTCAAATTTTATCCAGATCTGTTCCGCCGTCTTGGCGTCATCCATACGAGCTTTCACATTGAATAATATTAGTATTTATTAATTTATTTACCAACTTAAACTAACAGATACATCCACACGCTTAAGTTATAGGTAAGAGGTAAGTGATAATATAACTAACTTAATTATTTTTACAAATTTAAAATTAACAATACTTAATAATAATACTTAATATAATCATAATCTAATAGGCAGTGTGTTAGAAGTAAATAGAACTAGGGGTTGCTATTGACTCAAAGTAACGTCCACTGACAGATAGGAGTCTCGGTTCGGTATCACTGAATAAGTCTAGTGACTCATCAAATAACAAAATATTATTTATATTTACGTTGCATGACTTGGCATATTTAAATCGTGTTAGTATAGCACACTCAACTTTGAATGAACAACGCCCATAACATCGAATAACCCTTCCTAGAAGAGTAAAATGAACGCAATGTTCACACGTCCACTTGATTTATGATATCCAAATGGTTGCAAGATACGTGGAAGTTACCTTGAAGTAAATACTATTCAAATTGGTTCCGGCCTGTTAGGTTAATACTATAGAAGGACATGGACATAGACCTTATGCGATACTTTAAAAAAAAACAAGCGTAGTGTTATCAAACGTTACAGCAGATAGAAATACCTGGTTTAAAATTTTTCCTTAAGATGAAAAGCGACTTTGCAACTGGCATCATAAGAACAAATAGGTATAAGAATTTATCATTACAAACATTGCAATAGCTCCTAACTAATTGCTCTTAAGACGCAAAATTCAGGTAGAGTCAGTGGCCAACCCTTGGTCATGGCGCTTGGGCACAGTTAATAACAGTCAATCAACTTTGATCGTTCAATAATTGTAGTGCATGGCGAAAAACTCTCTATCGACAATCATCAGTTGACGTCCATAATAATAAAAGTGCAACTAGGTTGTGGTTGATAGAAATCGATTGACGTACAATAATTAATGTTACTAGAAAGCATATTATTATCCTCATTGAAACCCAGTACGCTTATGTCAAGTAAAAGGTCATAAGTGCAACTCTTGGTAATCAATAGCTTAAGTGTAAGTGCTTAAGTGTGTCTCAGACCTTGTGGCTTAAATCGCCAACAATCATCTGCAACAGACGTTATGGCCATAATGATAATGATTTCATAACACATACCTCAAAAATTATGACTTCAGCTTCCCACCGGCTCATAGCCAAATCTTCAGCCCTCTGATACCCATTTAAATAGTGCCTCACAGATCTTGGTAAAGGTTGAGTTTGATCATCAGCCCAAATGTAGTCTTGTGGAGGTTTTGGAATTGTAACTCCTTTAGCTACATTCGAATACGCTCTGAAAGCTGCTGGCCCCTGTATAAATGTAGGCAAAAATATTTTAATTTTGTAGGTGTAAGTAAGTTGTTGAGTGTATGACGCCCTCAGACTAAGAAAACAATGAAAATTACACTTGGTTCTTTAAGTACACGTGAAGTGTTGTCTCTAGGTGTGTCAAAGCTACCTACTTAGGGTTCCAGCAGTGGACTGAGATAACTTGATAATGGTGATGAATAAATGAGGCAAGTGTTCGATGTATAAGTAGGTATATTTTCGTTTCTATATTATCTCTGTCTCTTCTTATTCTCCTCTTTTTTCGAGACTTGCCGTTAATAGAAAATGTAAAGATACTGACCATTCCCCAAAACTCCGGCTGAAGTTCACTGTCCCGGTATTCTCTGAATGGACATTCAGTCGGATCGATAATGATAACAGGTTTAAAAACATTGCTAGCTTTGTTAGCAGTAGATTTCTTCGCCATTATGCTACCTTTATTCTAAATAATAACGAAGGTACTCTTAAATTAGGCTCGTACTTCGTTTGTATTAATATGTGTTTTGTTGAACTTTGACGTATTCGTGCGGCCTACATTCTCTTTGCTTTGACGATTCTTGAATGTCAGTTTGACGATTTATATGACATCTATTTTGGATTGTTACCAGTGTGTTTCAAGAAATAAGTTCCGTAGTAGCTACGTTAATATTAATGTATTAGTATTATAACATTCTCTTTTTATATCATTCGTTTTGAAACATTTGATAGTATGATTTTGGCCCGCTGGCATCAGAGCAGATTGAACGTTGTTTTTGTAAGCACTTATTAAAATGTAACATCATTAAGGACCATTGTTTATTAATTATTGTATTATATTATAAATCTGTTTTCGCGTCCGCATTGGTATTGTTCTGCGACTATGTCAATTAATGAAACAAATTGATCTGTAATACTAAACAAAGATTTCATCTGTCATTCTTGTGCACGGACAGAAAGGCAAGGTCACTGAACAAAAAGTCTTGTCACGGACCAATTTACAAAGCGACCAATAAAATTGTGTTTGATGTTATTGCCCGACTTATGGCTATAAGTAAGAACCCTGAGGTACACCTATTGACATACTGTATACAAATTCAGTGATTCTTCATCTGTCACTAATTTTATCATGATATTTATTTAACATGAAATTACAAATTATATATTTGACTTGGTTTGAATGTTAATAATATATATTCAAATATGTTGTTTTTAGACTACTTATACGGCCCGCCTGATGTTAAGCAGTAACCGTAGCCTATGGACGCTTGATATACCAGAGGTATCACTTGCGTGTTGCCAGCCCATTTTTTAAGATAGAAGTAACCGTGGGATAGAAATACGTTTCTTTCAAAACGCATCCCTAAATGAGCGCTGGAGCCCTGTACTCACACACACAGGAATACAAACTCCGTAGTATGTAGTTATTTGGCTGTGGTCTTCTGTAAAGTGGAGGTCCTTCCCTAGCTCTACCTCTTGCTCTACCTCTCTTAGTTGTATGTTATTTCCAATTCCCCATTAGCAGTGCTAACACAATAAAGTTTATCATCATCATCATTTTTTTGTCTTAGGTTAGTCCAGCCGTGGTCACAAGCTGTTGCTATACAACGATAAAATTAAGAAATTAATATGTCATTGTTTATATTAATTTCTAAACTTTATCTGTTTGTTTGTATCATTCAGTCATTAACACTTTCATATTTCAAATTCCATTCTATCATCTTGATATATTTCTCTCAATTAGTTGTTTATTGCCATGCCAATAGATATCTCCACAATATATTATCGCATGATCTATACATAATTCTATCATATGTATATACCTCCGAAACGCCCAAGTCAGATCACTATTCAATCCATTCATAGAAAGTTGAAAAATTACCTTTTTTTGTTGGCTACTATCGCTTGAATAAGGTCAATACGGTTATAGTGATTCATAGCCCAAAATCAATCATCACTTTTTAAATGTGGGTTTTTGTGTTTCTTTTGATAAGAAAAATCACATTATACAACATTCTTTCACCCTTCCACTGCCAACGCTTGTATAGCCTCGATCAATAAATCCATTCTTCAAATTGTCATAATCAATGCTCTAAATTTTTATCTAAACAATTTAGATAATATACATACGCCAATACTGGACTAAGCTATGCTATGTAGGCGGATATGGGTCGACATTTAGTTCAGGAAGTGTACCAATAAGCAAAGAGTACCGGTTCGCCGTGAAAGCCTCCGTGGGTAATACCGGCTATGTTTAAATTGTAGCTGGTTGTATCTGGTGACGTATAACCAAGCTCATTAGCGTTGTATCAAATAACATTTAGTGAAGAAACTTTGAGCTATTATTACTAACTAGCGGACACTGTGAGTGTCACCTAGAAAATCCTACTAATATTATAAACGCGAAAGTTTGTAAGTGTGGTTGGATGGGTGTTTGTTACTCTTTCACGTAAAAACAACTTAACGGATCTGGATGAAATTTGGCACAGAGATAGATTATGGTCTGGAATAACACATATGCTACTTTTTACAGCGATAACCGACATCCATGCGGGCGGAGCCGCGGGCAACAGGTAGTATAATATAAATATAATAATGCCGCGGTTTTCCCGAGAGACTACAGCATGGGGTTCTTCAAGAAAGAAGTTATAAGGTTTTAAGAGAGTTGGCAACACGCAATAATACCACTGGTGTTGCAAGCGTCCATAGGCTACGGTAATTGTAAGGAAGCATACGGCCACCCAATGGTAACATCGGGCGGTCGTATACTTGTTTACCTTCAAAATCATTTCTTTCTTTATTTATTCAATCAATCAGATTGTTCAGTCCACTGCTGGACACAAGCCTCCAAATTTCATTAATTCTTAATATGACTGAAATAAGCATCAACATTTCATCCATCACTTGCAATAATTGCAACAAGTCTTGCAGTTCAGGCAACAAACAAGATTCAATCTTAAAATATTAAAACCAGTCAATCAAGTTCATAGTCAGTCCGCCATTATCGTTTACATAAATACTGACGGCCATTCTGAATAAACATTCAACTATCTCGAGAGACGGGAAGGAACTACTTGTTGTAAAGGTCACTAGTGATTCACTGATCACTGACATGTCACTTTCTCTGCAATTTCTTTGAAATAACACCAAAAAGATTGGCGTTCATTTGTTTTTGTGAATCATTAGGTTTATCTTTGAAATGTGAGATGAATATAACTGCAGTTTTATCATTTAAATCTACAAAGCTTCCTTTCGTTTCATCTAAGTATGATGTTTCTGGTTATTTACCTAATTACAAAAGCAGTAGCAGTAGTTTTGACGAAAATACATTTCACCTAATTTTCATATCAAGCTTTTTGTTTACTTCTATTTATAATTTTAAATATATTGGTTTAAAAATTTTTTGTTACTTTTATACAGGTAACTCAAAAAAAGTTGAAAACTCCTTTGTCTTTACTTTATAATATATTTACTGTAGTTCGTTAACGTTTAAAAGCATTTCAGTAAAGACTGTTAGATTCAAAGTTTTATTTTACCTTTTCTGTTGCTTGTGGCTCCGCCCGCGTGGAAATCGGTTATCGTAGTAAAAAGTAGCCATGTCCTTTTACAGGATACCATCTGTTCTTTTGCCAAATTAAATTAAAATCTGTTCAGCCTTTTATAAGTAAAAAGGTAACTAACAAATAGAGTTACTCGTTGTATACAACATCGATAAGTCCGTTCTGTTTATGGATATAATATAGGTTATTTCTTTAATGGACACCAATTTACATTTGTATTTTTAATTAATTTACAGCTTTGTACATTGGGCGACGTTATAGCTAAAGCAATTTATTTCAGACAAACTATCGATGATTAGGCCTATGTCCACCAGTGGACGTCTTTTGGCTGAGATGATGATGATGATTAAACTACCGATGGACAGAAATGATATAAAAAAATGAATATTAACATGGGAAGTGCCACAGTTTCTGATTCAATCAATCCTATTAGTGTCTCACAATAAGAAGAAAAACAAGTAGCAAGTTTAAATCATAACGATGAATGCAGTCGACATTTTACAGATCTAGTTAACCTTGCGAAGTTAGCGACATGTATATACATATAATGATTTCGTTGAAGGCTGATACTAATTGTTTTATTATTAATTTTATCTTAATTGAATTTCGTAGAGGTATTAATACTCGGTGGTTACTATTGTGGTACATAAGTGGGAAAGTAACAGACTTGCACGCAAAAGGTATGAGTCCCATCCTGGCAGGGGTATTCCGTTAGAGCAAAAACCGAGCCACCGCGAAAACCGAGCAAAATCTGGCTGTCAGATTGAAAATTGGTATTCCGTAAGAGCAAAAACCGAGCCTTTTTGACGTCTAGTCAATAGATTGAGCCGTCACCGAGCAATCACAACTCAGACAGAATCAGCCGGCGTGTATTGCCAATACCAATGTAAATGTCACTTTGAAAGAAAGAAATAAAAAACTATATTTATTTTGTCTTTACAAGATAAGATAAGATAGAAGTAGAGACACTTTGTAGAATTTATAATACATGTACTAATCTCCTTAAATTCATCACCGCTAGTAGATGATAAGTCATGCTTTACCATCTGCTAACGGTGAAGGAAAACATCGTGAGGAAACCGACGTCTTAAAATAAATTCTTAAGACATGTCTGATTCACCAACCCGCACTAGGCAAGCATGTGTGAAGTAAGGTTTAAACCCTCTTACTCTCTTGATAGAAAAGAGGAGAGCCGTGCCCAATAGTGGGACATATATGGGTTGCTATTATATATTTACTAGCTGTTGCCCGCGGCTCCGCCTGCGTGGATGTCGGTTATCGCTGCAAAAAGCCTATGTATTATCCGAGACCATAATCTATCTCTGTGCCAAATTTCATCCAGATTCCGTTCAGTAGTTTTTACGTGAAAGAGTAATAAACATCCATCAATTCATACTCACAAACTTTCGCATTTATAATATTAGTAAGGATGGTGACTTTTTAGGAGGCCTGACATTTGGTAATTTTAAAATTGTGGCAATCCATTCATGCCCTACCGCTGAACCTTTTCTGCTATTCGATTTGATATGTTCATTTACAGTTTACATATCTTTTTTTTGAAGATAATTCGAAGCCTAATCTTCTTTAGGCTCTAGAATATTTCCTTGTTTCTTTTTAATATCTTTACGATATTTTTCATCACTGTAATCAGACGGTAAGTCGTTTGACTACTACTTACCAATTTAAAACCGGCTGTGATCGATGTAATACTGGCTGGAATCGAACTTGCACCTCACTACTACACATACTACAAGCCGGTTACTTTCCCATCTTGCTACATTTCCTTATGCTGCACCCTATATAAAAGTAGCTGTTTTTTACAGTCTACAGTAATTTCTTATTTTTATTTTCTTATTTTTAAAAAGACAACTCCCGCACTAGAAAACAAGCTCTGTGTCGCGGGGGACTTTACAAACATACAATTAACGGACACAAAATTACACCCAGACTCAGAACAATTCTTCGTGGGTCACACAAAGTTTTGTCCCTGTGTGGGAATCGAACCCACAACCTCGTGTACAGCATGCGCATACTGCGGCCACTGGACCACCGAGGCAGTCAATTGAAGTAGGACATGATACTTATTTCTTGTATATGACTTTTACATAGCGGACATTATAAAGCTGTTTCCCGCGACTCCGCCCGCGTGGATGTTGGTTATTGTGATAAAAAGTACCCTATATCCTTCCTCAGAAAACCATCTATCTCTTCACCAAATTTCATTTAGAACCGTTTAGCCTTTTAGTTTTGACAAAGTAACAAACAAACATACGATCAAACAGAGTTACTTTCGCATTTATAATGTAACTATAGATATGGATAGCCGACAGTCAGAATGAGAACTTCTTCTTCTTATTGTTTGGTTAGTGGCCATCCTGATGACAGGGCCTGTGTCGTGATATAACAAATGTTAACAGTCGGGACAGAATTTTAACGTGCCCTCTGAAACATGGTGACGAAGTATTCCTCTTTTGGCACCAATTTGGATTCAGCACCAAGCCCATATACCTATTGGTGCTGAAAGTGGAATACCTTAGGTGCCGAAACCATTGGTGCTAAAAAAATTGGTGCCGAAAGAGAAATACTTCTGGTGACGCTCTAATGTTAGTGGGTTACCGTGCCCTTGGTAGCTTATCCTGCGGATCACCAATCAGCGACTGCACCTGGCAATAAGCGCCAAAGAAAGAGATGAGGATGACATATTTCAGTACACAATCGTGTGCGCAAACACAGGTGCGCTCACTGTTCCGTCACTCTTACATGAGATGGCAATCCGACACGACCGAAGAGAGACAAGGTACGGGATCAAACTTTAGGTGCTTTTCGAGGAACGGTGGGCTCTTGCTGCGTTTTTAGAATATGGTCACCCATCTACGGACCAACCGCGGCAAGATTGCTTAACCTTGCAGATCTATCGAACACTACGAGCTATGAGCCTCTCGATCACTCTATGGTCACTGATCACATTGATTATACTGAACTACATTCTACCAATATACGGATACAGAAAAAAAATACTTAATTGCCAAATACTTATTTGATCGAAGTAAAGTTACTTACATGACGGCTTTCACATTCCATATGTAACTTTTAAACTTAAAATACATTAAGTTTTGGCAAGCTTGAAATTAAATACTCCAAACACAAGTTCCTGTACGCGGTTTCACTGGCTTAAATATGTTTTTTTAAAGACATCTCCCGCACTGGAGCACAAGCTCTGTGTCGCGGGGGACTATACAAACATACAATTAACGGACACAAATTACACCCAGACTCAGAACAACTCTTTATGGGTAAGACAAAGTTTTGTCCTGTGAGGGAATCGAACCCACAACCTCCTGCACAGCAGGCGCATACTGCGGCCACTGGACCATTAAGGCAGTCTATATAAAAGAAAAAATTAATTAAAAGACTATAATGTGAGAAAATATATTTTTTTTATTTCCAAAGAAAAACGGAACCCTTATATGATCACATTGTTGTCCGTCCGTTCGTCTGTCTGTCTGTCAAGACCCTTTTTCTCAGGAACACGTGGAGGTATCAATTTATATCAAATACTCAAGTCTACTGTCCCTTAAAGCTGTAAAAAAATCAAACTTCTAAGCCAACGTTATCAAAAGATACGGCCGTTTATGCCGCCAATTTCGGCAAATTTTCGACACTCGCAAGGGAATCACAACCTACAGGGAACTTCCCGTGAACTCAGAATCTTGAAATTCTGTACGAAGCAACGTCTTATAGCACAGATAAAGGAAACATTGCGAAAACCGTAAACTTTTAGTAACATCCTTACTAATATTTCCTTACCAATATTTCCTTACTAATATTATAAATGTAAAAGTTTGTGAGAATGGATGGATGGGTGGAAGTTTGTTACTCTTTCACGTAAAAACTACTGAACAGATCTGGATGAAATTTAGCACAGAGATAGATTATGGTCTGGAATAGCAGATAGGCTACTTTTTTACAGCGATAACCGACATTCACGCGGGCGGAGCCGTGGGCAACAGCTAGTCATAATGTCGTGTTTTAATATTAATTTTGCACACCAAATGTTTGGTAAAACATGGAAGAACCTTTTATTCTGTAAAACAATTATATTGTACCCGTGTTTGGCAAAAAATAAATTGATTTCATTTGATCATATAAGTCCAGTCCCAGTCGGGGCTTGCTAGCTTGTATGGTACATAAATTGTTCCTCTCTTGGTTTTGTACGATCAGGATGACACATATCTATAACATATTTTGTAACGTTATAAAAAACATTTTGAGACTTAAATACCTTACCAAAAACATTTTATGAACGCCCAAATAAATACACGCATCTGTGATATAATTTCAAGAGATATTATCTTAAACGCTTTGAAGTTTATATTATTTTAATATGATTACATAAAACGTTGAAGAAACAGGTGCGCACGTTTTTGGTTCAAAAACATTAACACCTGTGTCATCTCGTACGTAAAATGTAGGGTCCAGTAGGTTATTAGCCACAGAGAAATATTATTAAAAGACCTAAGTAAGAATATATAATGTACTAGCTGTTGCCGCGGCTCCGCCCGCGTGGATGTCGGTTACCACTGTAAAAAAGTAGCCTATGTGTTATTCTAGACCATAATCTATCTCTGTGTCAAATTTCATCCAGATCCGTTCAGTAGTTTTTACGTGAAAGAGTAACAAACATCCATCTATCCATCCATCGATACTTACAAACTTTCGTGTTTATAATAAAATTTCGACTGCAGAGATTTTTTGTACTACGAGTACTTGGGTGGCAAACAAGCATACGGTCCGCCTGATGTTAATCAGTTACCGTAGCCCATGAACGCCAGAAGTATCTTGTGTAATATTTTACTCAATATCTTTTATTTTGTACTACGTCTTCATAAAGTTAAACTTCAAAATTCTTCAAACTTAGAAAGACCAAAAGAACCTTAGACATTTTTGATGTATTATTAACAGGAGACTGTTTCAGCCTAATTATTTGTGAATCATTTCTAGAATACACCTATATATATGTAGTTCTATACTTGATAGCTAAATAAAAATATCAACAAAAAATATTGCTTCAGAACATAAATAATATGTAGTGGTTATTTGGTGATTTGAAACTTTGCACAACTGACTCTGGTCTACAAACTAATTTCATAATATCTGTTACTTATTTAATGGCAGTACGTAACCTAGGTATAACTTTAGTCAATTTAGATAACGAGTCTGCAATTTTGAGTGCCTAACTTTGTTGACTCTGCTCTGAAGTGTGCTAAGCTTTTGATAGTTCTAGCGTAGGATAATTTGGTTGAAATGAGGATATGGTTTCATGAGTGGTTAGACCAAAAAGGAAAAATGTTTTGGGTTCAAATTATTTACTTACATTGAGTAAAATATCCATTAAAATAAAATTGAATCAAAGAGATGCTTTAATTCCGTTTAACTGTATATACTAGTGGTCGCCTGGTGATCAAAACTCGACCAATCAATAAATTCAGTCAGGGGACTGAATTTATTGATTGGTAGGGACTAGGCATCATATGGCTACGAGTTAGGCTATTCCTAATTCGTGCCACAACACCAAGTCCTCCTCCTCCCGCATCCAGTCTATTGCATAAATTTTCTTATAGTCATCGGTCCATCTGGTGATGGAGCATCTTTACCGAAAATGTTTGTAGAGAAAAAAAAGCATTTTTGTTTAGTATCTACTTATTGACGTATTATAGAAACATTTTGACAGTTAGTTATTATTAAAAGCTCATGCACACAGTACCTATGTTTTGTTATTTGACAGCTCTTTGTTTCAAAATATCAGTTTTATTTAATTATTTATGTTACTAACAAACTAGTTTGATTTCCCCGTTTTAATGATCCTATTACACTTTAGAATTAATACTCATTAAACTTGTTATTGTAACAAATATTTAATAACAGTTACTGTGCCAGTATTATGTAATATCGTAAAAAAAACTGGTGATTCAGTAAACATTAAAATATTAAGAGAGGTAGGGCACAGCGAGATTTCTCGCCCGAATTGAGCGGCTCGACTGGGGAAGGACCTCCACCTTACAGAAGACCGCAGTTAAGCAATTTAATGTTGTGTTCCTGCGTGTGAGTAAGGTCTCCAGAGCTCATCTAGGGAGGGTTGCTGTAGTGACAGTGGGGGGACCAGCTTGTGTCAATCCGCCTTCTGACTGTGCAGGCGCGGTATGTGGGCGCGGCGGTCAGGGAGACCCAGTGAAACGGTTGCCCGCTGACCGCCCGCGGGTTGTTGGATTCCCGAACCCGGGGATTACTTAATCTCCGCCCCGGGAGGCTGAATCGCCGCCCGTGTAAAGTCCCTGATGTAGTGGTCGTGCCGGAGTAGGAGACCGGAGTGGACCCGGCTGCTGCGTCGGGGGGGGACTGGGGGCCCTTCCGTGCGCCGTGCCCACAAACTGCACAACCTGCACGTTCGGATGGCGGTGGACACTGCGCATTGTTCTTTCACTGTCAGTACAGCAACTGTCTTAAACTACTATAACCCCCTTCAATTTTATGGCCAAACGAAAAATCAGGAAATTTTCTACAGCGGCACCCACGTCCACAATAAAAGTGGACTTTTGCAACATCAGGGGTCTACATTCTAATCTCAATGCAGTCCATCACCATCTAGAAACTGCCTTGCCGACCCTGTTATTCCTGACGGAGACGCAAATATCGTGCCCGGCCGATACATCTTACCTACTCTACCCCGGGTACAAGCTCGAGCACGTTTTTGTGCGTCGTGCCGGGGTATGCATGTACGTCCGGGAGGATATTTGCTGTCGTCGTCTACACGGCCTTGAAGACAGGGACCTGTCCATTATTTGGGTACGCGTGGACTATGGCGGCCACACCTACATCTACGCGTGCCTCTACAGGTCTCATAGCGGTGAGCAGGACATAATCAGGCTTTTTGAGCACCTGCAACTGACAACCGACAAAGTTATCGAGCAGTACCCTTCCGCGGAGTTAGTGATTTTGGGAGACTTTAACGCTCACCACGATGAGTGGCTCAATTCCCGGTCCACTGACTCCGCGGGGAGGTCTGCTTACGAATTTGCCCTGGCTTATGGATTCTCGCAACTTGTCGATTCTCCGACAAGGATACCCGACGTCGAGGACCATACAAGCTCCGTACTGGACCTTCTGCTGACTACACGTCCGGATGGATATACCATCAAAGTAGATGCGCCCCTAGGCACATCGGACCACTGCCTCATCCGGACCTCTGTGCCTTGTGCGCTGCCTGACCCGCCCCGGGCAACGGAATGGCGCCGCGTATGGCGTTATAAGTCAGCAGATTGGGATGGACTGCGTGAATTTTACGCGTCGTACCCGTGGAGACAGCTTTGCTTCACATCAGAAGATGTTGAGTCCTGCACAACCGCTGTAACTGACACGATTCTCATGGGTATGGAATGCTACATTCCAAACCTGGTCGTGCCAGTTGCAGGGGTTAAGAAACGACCGTGGTTTAATCGGCCTTGTAGAGAAGCTAGCTTACTTAAGCAAGCTGCTTACAAGGCTTGGACTGCGGCTCGAGTTCGAAAGGACCCCAGCATCTCTGATGTGAAACGCAAACTTAATGCTGCCTCGAGGTCCAGTAAAAGAGTAATTGCCAGGGCCAAATTCGAATTCGTCGGCAGAATTGGTGAGCGACTAGCAAACCATCCCTCTGGGAGTCGTGCTTTCTGGTCGCTTGCGAAGGCTGATGAGGGAAACTTTTGTCGGTCGTCCTTGCCCCCACTACGGAAGCCGGACAATAATTTGGTCTATAGTGCAAAGGAGAAAGCCGAGCTTTTGGTTTCTCTTTTTGCCTCTAACTCGACTCTGGACGACAGAGAAGCCGTACCGCCCACGATTCCGTGGTGTGGTATCGCCATGCCGGATATTAGCATATCACAGCGTGAGGTCCGGCGGGAGTTGCTATCTCTTGACGTCCATAAGTCGAGTGGGCCAGACGGCATACCGGCAGCGGTGCTAAAGCAGTGTGCCCCTGAGCTGTGTCCTGTATTAACGCGTCTTTTCGGACTTTCGTACAACAGTAGGCGAGTTCCGTCTTCGTGGAAGACCGCCCATGTGCATCCGGTGCCCAAAAAGGGCGATAGATCAGACCCGTCGAATTACAGGCCTATAGCTATAACGTCCCTTCTCTCGAAGGTGATGGAGCGAATTGTAAACCGGCGGCTCTTGGGATACCTAGAAGATCACGAGTTAATTAGCGACCGACAATACGGCTTTCGCCACAGTCGCTCAACGGGTGATCTTCTAGTGTATCTCACGCACCGCTGGGCTCTAGCCATCGAGAGTCAAGGTGAGGCGTTGGCGGTTAGCCTAGATATAGCTAAGGCGTTCGATCGGGTCTGGCACCGGAGTCTTTTGTCGAAGCTACCATCATACGGACTCCCCGAGGGATTATGCGAATGGATTGCCAGCTTTTTGTCCAGCAGAAGCATACAAACTGTCGTTGACGGTTGTTGCTCGGATCGCCTGGACATCAATGCTGGCGTACCGCAAGGCTCTGTGCTGTCCCCGACGCTGTTTTTGCTGCATATAAATGATATGTTGTCTATCGACGACATTCATTGTTATGCGGACGACAGCACCGGGGATACTTTTTACACAGGCCGCGCAAATATCCCTCGTTCCACTGTGGATGAAAGTCGCGAAAAACTTGTGTCTGAAATAAGTAGCACTCTTTCCAGAGTCTCTGATTGGGGACGACTAAATTTAGTCCAATTTAACCCCACTAAGACACAAGTTTGCGCGTTCACCGCTAAGAAAGCCCCATTTGCTATGGCTCCACGATTCCAAGACACAGCCCTTACAATATCCAAGAGCATTGGGATCCTCGGCGTCGACATCTCCAGTGACGTTCAGTTCCGTCATCACTTGGAAGACAAGGCTAAGCTGGCATCTAGAAAGCTAGGTGTGCTCAACAGGGCAAAGTGGTACTTCACCGCGGGCCAAAGACTGCTGCTCTACAAAGCGCAAGTCCGGCCCCACATGGAGTACTGCTGCCACCTTTGGGCGGGAGCACCTGGGTACCAGCTTGGACCCTTTGAATCTATCCAAAAACGCGCTGTTAGGATTGTTGACGATCCCAAGCTCACAGGGGGTATTGAACCACTAAGTCTCAGGAGAGACTTCGCCTCCTTGTGTGTGTTCTACCGCCTGTACAATGGGCTGTGTTCTGAGGAATTGTTCGAGATGATGCCCACGGCCACATTTTATCAACGCACCTCTCGCCACCGACAGGGAGTTCATCCTCACATCCTTGCACCTCAAACATGCCGTACCGTAAGATTCCAGAGGAATTTCTTACCACGTACGATAAGGTTGTGGAATGAGCTCCCTGCCCAGGTTTTCCCAAGAGACTATAGCATGGGGTTCTTCAAGAAAGGAGTTATAAGGTTTTTAAAGGGTCGGCAACGCGTGAGTGACACCCCTGGTGTTGCAAACGTCCATAGGCTACGGTAACTGCTTACCATCAGGCGGGCCGTATGCTTGTTTGCCACCTTGGTAGTATAAAAAAAAAAAAAAAAAAAAAAAAAAAAACATCAATTTGGTTCGATTAGTAAATTAGAATTCTGGCAAAATATAAATAACTCTATTGTAATACTATAGCATGGGGTTCTTCAAGAAAGGAGTTATAAGGTTTTTAAAGGGTCGGCAACGCGTGAGTGACACCCCTGGTGTTGCAAACGTCCATAGGCTACGGTAACTGCTCACCATTGGACGGGCTACGACAAGGTGGCAAACTAACATACGTGCTTGTTTGCCACCTTGGTAGTATAAAAAATAGCTTTTAGCGATAAGGCCGCCCATTGTGCATTACCATTTAAGCAAAACTATGTAAGCAATATGTATTTTGGTGTATAATAAAGAGTTATCTACAATAATTTTATTTTTATCTAAAATCACGAGAGAACCCAAAAGATGCCACTCAATATCTTGGGCCCATCTTAATAAAATTTCATTCACACCATATTTGAAGTCAGTGATACAATTAACATTGTTTCCTGCATGTGCCATACGTTGCACCGGTACGATTGTCACAATCCGTACAACTTCACAATAAGGTCAGTTGCAAAATGTACCAAGTGAAAGTAGTTCTACTCAACCAGGTACAAAGAACTCCGCGTTTCATATGATTTCAAAGAGACTTAGTATAACCGAAAGGTCTTCTGACTGGTTATGGAAGCCTGTAGCTTTGTTGAGCAAATTCAAATCTTGTTTTAGTTGTCTGTGTGTCGATGAACGATATTTTAATCACTGTGATCATATATGAGATCGTTAGTTGACGGAGTTTGAAGTTTGGCCACTTAGGTTGATTGATATATAAATATATCTGTAGTTGTAACAGAATTTGCTTTAGGTATACTGATGGTTGAAATATTATGTTCAGTTATATGAATTGGTATTTAGTTTAAAATTATATATTACCACTGTTGAACACACTATCTCTCTCTTATATGTTTCCACAAAGGCCTGCAGCTCTCACCAGGTCATTTGTCAACCTAGTAGGACGTCTCGCCACTCGAGTACCTATCTTTCCCACCGGTTACCAGTTCTTTGACTGTGCCTTTTCCTCTAATCTTTTGATTGATACTGTTATGGTAGGTAATGTAATTAGATTTTTTTTTTCATTTTCGCCTCAACTAGGCTGGTTGTTTTAATAAGTACCTTTGTTATACTACTTCTTGTTTGAGAGCGAAATAGATGTTTTTTCTTTCTTTCTTACTTCTATAAGTGTTTTTAATACTAGTAATGCGACTTGCACTTATACTTACTTATACTAGTAAAGCAACTTGTATACTTAACTAGCATATAGCTATGGGAAGTAACGAATAAAACAATGATAGATAATATTAGTATTGACAAGAAGGTCATGTCAAACAAATCAATGTCTACTATGATATTGACTCAAAAACAAGAGAGCGCGCCCATCTGGAGAAGGACCTCCATGTTACAGAAGACAAACGACTACATATAGTAGAATAATTGTGTTCATTGGGTGCGGAGTAGGTCTTTAGGGCTTATTTGAAGGTGTGTTTTTAAAGATTTTTTTTTCTGTTTTATGTTATATGTTTTTGAGCCTGCCACATGAGTCCTATGTATTGCAAGTGTCATTAAGTGGTACTTTGCTTGATAGCCATTTAGCTAAAAACGACGAATCTCATGGTTCTTTTTTTTTTTTTATACTACTTGTAGTATAAAAAAATTTTATACTACAAGTTTTTACACCAGGGCTTTAAGATGGAAGTAACCCTGGGATAGGAATACGTTTCTTTCAAAACGCATTCCTAAATGAGTTGTCTTAGTTTATTAGTTTAATACTATTAGGTACTAAAATATTAAATTTGGAAAATTCAGGGAATGTGAGACTGAAGAAAAAAATAACATGTGGTGCAGTCTTTGGGGACTGCCGATAGAAGTGAAAACTAAGTAAATTGTTCTTTGCATCGTCGAGCTTATAGACTATAAATTTCGAATATGGATAGCGTTTGGAGACGGTGACGCGAGTTCCATGATTTTTGTTCCCAAATAATGCTTCGCACCGCGAAGTTTTTACTTCAAAAAATGTGTTAGGATAAGCGAAAACTGAGTACTTAACTGCAATAGGCGTGCTACAAGCTTGTTTGCCCTCATGATTTTAATAATAATACAGGTTTTCTTCCCAGTGAAAGAACCAGAAATCACGCTAACATAATTATCGATACCTTTCCACTTCATACATCAATAACCATACAAATTGTTCCGACATATTTATCTTTATTCGCAACATAACTAATGGGTATATACCATAACTAATTGGTATCAATAACCGATCTGATGAAAGTGGGTCGAACCACAAAATATTGTCTTGCATACTGCCGGAACATATTAGGGTCGATAATGTTTAGTTAATTATATAGTGCTAATGCTTCATTGATTTTAAAATTGACAGGTTCTGATGTTTCGGATCATAAGTCACGCGATATGTCAATCAACAGTAGAAAGTTCTGCCCCATGGGTTCATTTTGCATCATCTTTTGTCACGACAATAGCTTAAAACTAATAGCAACCATCACAGTCTAGTGCAAGAGTAAATCCTAAAAATATTGATACACTGATACATTTTTGTCCACATCAAACTCAGCGTTCTAGTTCAAGTTGGTTCTATGCATATTTTTACTAAAATTGATTCTTTTCTTAAGACTACCACGCTGATAAACATGTATACGGTCTGATGGTAAGCAGTTACCGTAGCATATGAAAGCTTGCAATACCAGGAGCACTACACTTGCGTCGTGTACTCTACATCTTAAAACACCATAGTTTTCTGTTATTGGTTACATTGGACAAGGGAAACGATATTTAAAAACCATTTTCTATAGATGAGCACTACAGACCTTTCTATGGTTTGACAGCGATTAAGTTCAGTTTTTAATTCTAGTTTTATTTATTGTTGAAAGAATTAGATACGATAAAAATCGCTTGTTATAATTATGATATTCAAACATCTGGTCAATACCTAGTTTCTAAAATACAAATCAGATATGTTTTACGTAAGCCTCATAATTAATTCTTCATAGTAATGATAACCCGGATTCAAGGAATTAAAAAAGTAGATAGGTGGATGGTTAGTTGCGTTATGTAGTAGAAAACAAACATTGTACTAGTCAGTCACGAAGATCGATTAACACGCGCAGTAGCCATTTAACACGAATGCCTAATCAACTCAGCACTCATAAATATTAGTTAATTTAGAAACAATATTGGTCCTAAAATATATCCCTGAGGCACTCCTAGAGAAGGTCACGTGGAACTTTAAAATTGCGGTAATAAATTCTAGAATGGTCTCGTTTTGTTACTTTATATTATATGAAAAATGATTAAATGTACCCGTCTCTGTTGCTTTCCACAAGACCACAACCAAATAACTAATCACAGTGACTTTTAGAAAATTTTAAAATTATGCAAACTTACCATATGACGCTAATCCATTTACCGAATTTGTAGTCGTGTTCTCTCCTGCCTTTAGTTTAAGTAATATGGTTGTAGGTTGAGATATCTGTATTTATCCTCATATCATATTTCGCAAATAAGCTTTGTTTTATTCTTGTTTTTTTTCTTTGTTTTATTATAATTTTCATAAAACAAAATCTCTATTTTTTTTCCCATGTATTCAATTATTTATTGAAGTAGTGAGTTTTAATAAAGTAATGAATACAGGCAATATTATAACTTATCGTATCGTAAGCAATTCAATAAATTGTTGCCTAACTACTATACATGTATCAGTATTATTCAAAGGTCGAAACAATGCTCGAGACTGCGTGTCGCGCACTTTCGACGCGACCTTAGTAATTTGCTAGCTACTTAGTTTCACAGTCACTTTCCTTGGATAATATACGAATGTACTTATGCTCACGCACATAACAGGTTATAATGTGTTATGACTGGATGTATGGTGGATAATAAACCAAAATATTTTGACTTTGACTTTCACGTTTCACAGCCATTTTTCGAGCCCAATTTCAAACTCTTTCAAATATAGCAGTGTGTAGTTTTTTTTGGATATGGTCATCAGTAAGATAGAGGACCTTACACAGTAGTGCCTTATCTAAATTTCTTGAAAGGATCTTAGTAAACATAAACATTTTATTGTTTATTTCTCAAAGTAAGTAAGTAGTATGTGTTAACGAGTACATTATACGATACTTTTGTTCCTACCTGTCGGAAGTATGAACTTTCACTTATGACGACCAATGAATGATTGTTTCGTTTCAAAACGCATTACTCATTTTGGTACGTCGCCAACTAGAAAATCCTTCTGGCTTTGAATTGGTTCTTATATGGAAAATTAGGTAAATTAGAATTTTAATTAAAAGTTGAATACTAGGAAGTAAAGCCATACGTATACAAAAATAATTGACATAGAAAATGGCTTTCGCTTAGAGTATAGACTAGGTTTTAAATACATAAATTAACCTATATTCTTTCTAAATATTTGGGGTGCCTATGAACGTCTTTTGGTTGAAATGATGAAATGAATCCATTAGAAGTATTAATAAAATATACTGAATTCCATACCTTTTTAAGAAAAATAAAGTATATATTTTTTTGTAGAATACAATTATATTGTCACCTTCTATGCTACCACAAATAATGTAACTCTCAAAAGATTGTTGAGTCTGACGATTAAAACAGTAATCTGAATTTTTTGCTGGTCTGATAATTTCCAAATTTCTAATTCTTTACTTATAACCTTCATGAGAGATTGTAACCTTTTGTAAATTCTGAGTCCCCACATTTTCATTTAACATCATCATTATCATCTCAACCCATAAACGACTCACTGCTAGGCACAGGTCTCCACTATAAAAAGATAGATTTATACTCGTGGCTATTTTTTCTACAAGAATTAAAAATCTTATTATCCTTAAACTTTTCAACTTACTTAATTAAGCTATTCAATCAAACAATTCTATTAATTGATGTCCCACAAGAAAGGTAGTTTAGACCTGTTTAATATACTTCCTATTCTAAACGACCACGTATTGCACATAATATATACTTTACGTAGCATATGAAACTGGTGCTTTCTAACCACTTGAGTGGTAAAAGGTTAAAGGTTCTTCAGGTCATAACTTTATCGCTAGTGGAGAATGCCTCCTAGCAACATACTAGGAAACATTCTACGTAAGTAAAGTTATTATGTATGAAGTAGCCGCATAATTTGAGATTGATTGATTTGAGAAAATTGGTATGGCACCAAACTAGCGAGCAAGCCCGACTGGGGAAGGACCTCCACCTTAAAGAAGACCACAGCCAAATAATTCCACTCAGCGGTGTAGTTGTGTTCCTGTGTATAAATATAGGTCTCCAGCGCTCATTTAGAAAGAAACCAGGGATATTTCATCTCAAAGTCCGGGTGTAAAAAATGGGTCAACAACAAGCAAGTGATACCGCTGGTATTGCAAGCGTCCTTAGGGTGCGGTAACTGCTTCACATTTTGGAGACCCAATTCTTATTACGTCAAGACAAATTTTATTAACCATACGATTTGTCACAAGTACGACATTCAGAGAATCAGTGAAATTAAATATCCTACTCAATGTTTCAGACTTATGATTTTTATCATGATTTTAAGAACTTATATCATCTGACCTATGACACTAATTTGCATGACAGCCATTCTAAGCTGACCTCTCAACGGATATAGTCTCTACGTCACAAACAGGTCAATATTTGTAACATAGAATAATGCGATAATACTATGTATGTTACTTTGACGGTTGTCAAGGACGCTTCAGGAGTCTGCCTTCATTGCTAGGCGCATTCTGTCATTTGGGGCGCTCGGATATATTGGCTGCCTAGCAACGTCTTGGTGTCATCTATGTTTTGAACTTTATTTAATTTTTATTTAATTAAGATTTTGCCTGTTTTTATATTAGGTTCAGTTTTCGGTTTCTTATTTTTGTTTTCGAAATTAAGTTAGTATTTATGAGTGTCAACTTTGTGAAATGCGATGCTTGTGAACAACCAAGGTTTTTCAAAGGGCAGAGAGGATTGAAGATCCATGAAAGCCGCTGCCACCGAAATCAAGGACATCTGCAGGTGGCCTCTGATTCATCGCAGCCCCATTCTTCTCAGGTATGCTCATTGCCACCCGTAGTTTCATCAAATTCTGTAACTCAACCCCCACCTGTTCCTTTTTGGCAACTACTTTCTAAATTAAAACACAGTAAGCCTATCGTAAAGAGAGTTCCTAGAGGTGCTCGTATTTGTGTAGCTCAAAGGTTGACGTCAGATATTATTTCTGTGGTCAATCTTAATTCTAAAGAGGTATGGGAACATCTTCTCACGTTCCCTTACCAAATTTTGCATATAAATCCTTCTAATTCCTCTCGCTCCAATTCTTCTTGTATTAAAGAAAACTGTGTTTTAAATGAAATACATTTAGGTCATAATAAAACCTCTCGCCAATCAAAAAAGTCTGAATTTTATCACATTGAGAGTAAACTGAGTGATGGAGATATAAAAGGTGCAGCTCGTCTCCTTTTTTCTAACGACGCGTTAGCTCCTAACACCCCAGAGACTCTCTCAGCCCTTTATGAGAAACATCCCAGCCCAGCTGCCAACCTTTCCTTTCCTGATTCACCTAGTAATTCTCAGACAAATCTGCAGGTGTCTTCCACTGAGGTCCTCAACGCAGTCAATGGCTTCAGAAGTGGCACTGCTGCAGGCCTTGATGGTCTCACAGCTCAGCATCTCAAAGACCTTTTGAATGTTGGTGGTAAGGTCAGCGTGGCCTTGCTTGAGGCATTGACACTTCTTATTAATTTAATGCTGTCTGGTCGAGTAAATGGGGACATTTTGGATTTACTTTACGGCGCAAACCTTTGTGCCCTAAAAAAAAAGGACGGTGGGATTCGTCCTATTGCTGTGGGTACTACTTACCGCCGTCTTGCAGCCAAAGTTTGCTGCCGGGCGGTTTCTAGTACCCTCAGCGAACACTTTCAGCCTACCCAACTTGGTTTTGGGGTTAGTGGTGGCTGTGAAGCAGCTATCCACGCTGTCCGTTCTTACATCTCTTTTCGGCCAGATGATGTTGTACTTAAGGTTGATGTCAAAAACGCATTTAACTCGGTCGACAGGAGCGTTCTGTTGTCGGAGGTTGAAAGGGAGGTACCTTCTCTGTATAGTTTTTTGTGGCAGTGTTATAGCGCTCCCACAAAACTAATTTATAGGGAGCACCTACTCTCTTCAGCTGTCGGTTGTCAACAGGGCGACCCTCTCGGCCCAGCAATTTTCAGCCTTGCCATTCACCCCATCATCACCAAATTGAAATCTCAATTTAACGTTTGGTATCTTGATGATGGTACCCTTGGTGGTGACACTGCAACGGTTTTAAACGATTTTTCATCCCTAGTGCGTGACTTCAAACTTTGTGGTTTAGAGCTTCCCAGCAATCTTTCAGCTCAGCGGCTATGGGACGAGCCGCTCTGTAGAGTAGTGCGTAACGATCTACTTAATACGACTACTAACTCTGCCGATCGCGCTCGTCTTTTAGCCGTTGCTGAATGGGAATCTGGCCTCTGGTTAAATGCTCTTCCATCTCCTGTCCTAGGAACCATGGTTGACAACATATCGTTTCGAGTTGCTGTTAGCCTCCGTCTAGGAGCTTTTAATTCAGTACCCCATCGCTGTTATTGTGGTAAGGTTGTTGATCAGCTTGCTCATCATGGTCTCTCTTGTTGCAGGAGTGCTGGTAGAATCCCGCGGCATGCCAGTCTAAACGACGTCATCCGTCGAGCTCTTGTAAGCGCGCGTATTCCTGCCGTTCTAGAACCGAACGGTTTATTTCGTAGTGATGGCAAGCGTCCTGACGGTATGACTCTCGTTCCTTGGAGGATGGGAAGGCCCTTAGTGTGGGATGCTACCTGTGTAGATACCTTGGCGCCTTCTCATCTTTCATTCACTGGCATTAAAGTGGGTTCGGCCGCCACTTCTGCAGAGTGCCTCAAGCGGCGCAAATATGAAAGTCTCGGTGAGACTTACATTTTTGAGCCTTTTGGGGTCGAAACTCTAGGACCATGGGGCCCAAGTGCCCACAAATTGTATCGTGAGATATCAAGGCGTTTGGTCGAGTCATCTCACGATCCTAACGCTGGCCTTTACTTGGGTCAACGTATTAGCCTTGCAATCCAGCGTGGGAATGTGGCCAGTCTTTTGGGCACCTTTCCTCAGAACTGTGATCTCAATCAGATATACCTTTAAATATAATATCTGATTGTTTGTAAGTAGGTTAGGTTACTTTAATTTTAATAACTATTCATGTAAATATCTTATGCTTTTAGTAATATATATAATTATAGGTAATTATATAAAAATATTTGTATGTTAATTTATGGATTTTACCATATATGTAGATACAGCAATCAAAATGTCAAAGATAAATATCATATTGAAAGTATTGGCGGACGTCCAGCCGATCACAAAATTGTTACTTACGATATAAATAGAAATAATAATAATATATTGTTGTTAGAAGAAAGTTTGTTTATTTGATAGGCTGATACATCGTTTCTTATATTTAGTAATTTTTCACAAATATTTGTTGATAGTTGCCAAAGATTTAGATTGTATATCAGATAAGTATATTGCTAAACCTATTAATCTCCTCCAATCTAAAAATGTCTCTACACCGATACTTTTTTTTTAAGTCTGAATCCTTACCTTGCCGTAACACAGTCTTTTGACTAGCACGGAAGGTAAAGTTTTTAAATGTATACCGGTTTTGACCTTTCAAAGGATCTAAGTATTTTTTTACTTCTCATTGTAACCACATAAATTTAACTACCTAACGACCTATTTAAGTTTATAGTGTGTTGGTATACCTACTATTCTTATTCTTATTTAAAAAGACAACTCCCACGCTAGAGAACGAGCTCTGTGTCGCGGGGGACTTTACAAACATACAATTAACGGACACAAATTACACCCAGACTCAGAACAATTCTTTGTGGGTCACACAAAGTTTTGTCCTGTGTGGGAATCGAACCCACAACCTCGTGCATAGCAGGCGCATACTGCGACTGGACTGGGCCACCAAGGCAATTTTTACCCGATTAAACACCAATTTATATAACTCTATCTTGAAATAATTTCATACAAACTTTCATTTTCATTGCCCTTTTTCTTTCCTAGGTCAAGTGTTATTGCAATTTTCTTTGGAAATGCAGAGTTTATGCAAATGATTAAAATACTACACTACGACTAGTTATGTAGTTACGGTGGAAATCACGCGCCAAGTGCGCATTATCTCGACATAAAAGAAAAATTTACATTGCACGGGCACCGATCATAACAGGCCGTCGTACTCTCGAGCCGTTCTCTCTCCGGATATATATTATATACGTATGTTAATGAGTCCGAAAATTTGAAGCAAAGCTCCACTCCATGTAATTAAGGTGGCCCAGAGCAGCAGTAATCTTTTTTGAAAAATATAGAATAGAATATAATTCTACTTCAACATAAGTAGCCTCGGTTGTCCAGTGGCCGCAGTATGCGCCTGCTATGCACGAGGTTGTCGGTTCGATTCCCACTTAGAAAAAAACGTTGTGTGACCTACAAAGAGTAGTTCTGAGTCTGGATGTAATTTGTGTCCGTTAAATGTACGTTTGTAAAGTCCCCCGCGACACATAGCTTGTTCGCTAGTGTGGGAGTTGCCTTTTTTTAAATAAAAAAAACCCAAACGAAGCCGCAGCGGACCACAAGTCAAAGATAAAGCTCGTTTATTATCTACGGCACTAACAGATGTTTTTGGAGCAATACGCATAACCACTCTCGAATGACATAATGTGTGTGATTTTGATTACGCTATGTCACTAGTTTGTGCAGGTGATAGCATAGTTTTGTTGCATATACTATCGTGTTTTTAACCGACTTCAAAAAAGGAGGAGGTAATGTTCGACTGTATGTATTTTGTTTTTTATGTATGTTCACCGATATCTCCCTCATTTTGGTCCCATTCTCAAAATATTTTTTTTATTTGAAAGCGTATACTTTACATGTGGTCCCATTGGCACCAAGTCAGGATCTGATGATAGAATCCCAGGGAAATCGAAGGCGACCCTCAAATATGGGTATTAACAATGTTTTTATATCATATATTTTTTACTTTTATTATGTCACTAAAAATAGAAAAATTAAAAAAAAATAAAAAACAATCAAACCGACTTCAAAAAGCTAAAAATAACTAAATATAGATTGAATATTGATAGACACAGGTTGAAACCAGACTTCAATCTGTATTCAGTTATTTTTAGCTTTTTAAAGTCGGTTTAATTTTTTTTCTATTTTTTTTTTAATGATTTCTGTGGTTACGTTTGTGTTATTACTAAATAGTATAAAACAATGTCGCTTCCCGCTGTCTGTCTGTCCCTATGTATACTTAGATCTTTAAAACTATGCAACTGATTTTGATGCGGTTTTTTTTAATAGATAGAGTGATTCAAGAGAAAGGTTTATGTATCCTTATCCTTACTAATATTATAAATTTGAAAGTTTGTAAGAATGGATGGGTGGATGGATGGATGGACGGATGGATGGATGTTTGTTACTCTTTCACGTAAAAACTATTGAACGGATCTGGATGAAATTTGGCACAGAGATAGATTATGGTCTGGTCACATAAGCTACTTTTTGCAGCGATAACCGACATCCACGCGGGCGGAGGCGCGGGCAACAGCTAGTAATACATACATATTATAATAGAGTCGTTAGTCTATAATAATAATATATGATAAATGCGAATATTTGGATGGCTTTATGGATGTTTGTTATTCAATCATGCCAAAACGGCTTTATAAACGTATCTGAATGTAATTTACTATTGAGATTATAGTCTAAAATAGCTCATAGGCTTTTTTCTTTACTACTTAGGTGGCAAACAAGCATACGGCCCGCCTGATGTTAAGCAGTTACCGTAGTCTATGGACGCATGCAATACCATAAGTATCAATTGCGTGTTGCCAACCTATATTTTTTTTCACCAGGGCTTTATGCTAGGAGTATCCCTGGGATAGGCATATGTTTCTTTCAAAACGCATCCCTAAATGAGCGCTGGAGACCTGTACTCACACACAGGAACACAACTACACCACTGTGTGTAGTTATTTGGCTGTGGTCTTCTGTAAGTTTACCCAGTCGGGCTTGCGAAACTAGTAGATAAGAATCTTAATTTTGAAGGTCTTAATTTTTTTCACTAATCAATTTTATTGGCAATAAACTAGAGTATGACGCTATGATTAGTTTTTTTTAGTTTTGCCACCTTATTTGTTTATTAGACGCTTATTTGGTGCCGTTTCAAATACGCGTTTCTTTTATATTTGTTTGGTCATAACTTCGACAAAATCCTATACCTATGATATTATTACATGATATTTACATATTATGTAATTTAATGCTTTATGTATCTTGCGGAAACAAACACTAAATTCTGTATAACCAAAGCCGCAAACCCGGATAAATTCATCTTAATACGTAAACCTACTAAGATGAATCGATGGGAATCCTATCTTAATTCCTTTCCTTTTAAGTACAGGGTTTTGTTATAGGGAATTTACTGATCGTCATGGATTTTGTTTATTTCACTTGGGGGTATACAAGCCTGTGACCCACCTGATGGTGGTAACTGGCGCTCATTGCCATTGGTTTAGAAGGGCCACAGCCAAGCCATAAGCTGCTTACCTGACTTCCTTATTATTAATATAAATAATAAATTTCCAAATCATAATTCGGTCATGCCTTATGGTGACGGATTAAGAATACAAATGTCACCATCCCGTTCTATCCCGAGGGTGTCGTTAAAGTCGACAATATCCACTGCAAGAGATGGAAAACTCGCTACAAAACCCTATACCAACCTGTCTGGCCAGCGTGGTATAGTAGGCTAATATGAAGGATATTAGCCCACTATACCACGCCATCAAATATATAAGGGCGCGTTAACCCGCAGACAGATGGGCGACCGCATAATGGTATTTCATCTGAGCGTCTCCGTGCTTCGGGGAGCACGTTAAAAGTCGGCCCCGACTGTGAACAGTCGTTAGATCACGACAGAGGCCTAAATATGAGCGATCTCAATAACTCTGTCACCAGGTTCGCCACTAAGCAATCAATAAGAAGAGAAGAAGAAGAAATATATGCAGGAGACCTGTGCCCAGCAGTGGCAAGTTTGCCGGTTGACATGATGAATTCGGTCATTATGAGTTTATTGATTTTGCATTTGTACTGCAAACTTGCTGCAAAATTTTAGTTTGAAAGTAGTTTTGAGGAGATGAGATAACAACTGCAATGAAACTGCTAATTGACTGCACAGTACAATCCCAAGTATTGATGTTATACAAAATGTTGCAACGCCTTACCGCTATAATTAAGTTACAAAAATATTTACAGCAATTAAAATTACAATTGTTATTAAGTAAATTGACAAAACTGTAAGTGTTAATAGTGATCTGAATGCAATATTTTTTGTCTCTTTTGCTCCCACTGCACGTACACCAGGGGTGAAAGGAACAAAGCGGATTTTTACATTGACAAAAACGTGTGGAATTAAGAGCGTGTGTGGTCTTGATACTTTGTAGAGGACATAAAATAAGACAACTAGAGTGAATTATGAAACATTTTTAAATTAATGACATACGTAGAATAGTGCTGAGCCAATTATAATAAATTAGCTTATAGGAAATTGCAATAGGAAGTTACTTATTTGAAGTGGATACAAATTATGACAAGCAGCCACAAATATGCCAGAAGTTAAGTAATTTCTGATACCAGTTTAAAAACTAATCAAACATAATCTGCCTCGGTGGTCCAGTGGGTGTAGTATGCGCCTGCTGTGCACGGGGTTGTGGGTTCGATTCCCACACAGGGACAAAACTTTGTGTGACCCACAAAGAGTTGTTCTGAGTCTGGGTGTAATTTGTGTCCGTTGATTGTATGTTTGTAAAGTCCCCCGCGACACAGAGCTTGTTCTCTAGTGCGGGAGTTGTCTTTTAAAAAAAAAAAAAAAAAAAAAAAAATAATAATATAATTACTGCGACAGTCACATAACCAGTACCTATTACTAATAACATGTTTAAAAATGTAATTGATAAAACAAAGTTTTTGCCGCAGCTTTAAGAACGACAAAATATTATCCGGCATTTCGTCATATTGACCTTCAAACAAATACCTTGCAGTTGCTTAGATATTAACATAATATACATGTTTACAATACTATATAGAAATAGCTAAGTTGTAACTAGCCTGACTAGAAATAAAAGGAAAACGGAACATTACATAGCACTATTAAATCCTTCTAATATTACAAACGTGACAGTTTGTAAGAATTTATGGATGTATGTTTGTAACTCTTTCTCGCAAAAACTACTGAACGGATCTGGATGAAATTTGGCATAGACATAGATTAGAGTCTGAAATAACCCATAGGCTTTTTATGATTGTATGCGCAGGCGAAACCGCAGACAGAAGCTCGTTAATAATAATATTAGGTTTTTACGTGTGTGTACTTATCTTTGGTATTCAAATAAAAAATATAAAAGTAAAAGAAACATGATTTGATTTCTTTTATTTGTTACTTGCGACCCACACTCGCTTAGCTTCGGTTTCTTGTCTCTACTATAATGTGCATTTTATTATGCGTATAACCTTCCTCTTAAATCATTTCCTATATATTGCTGAAAAGATCTAAGCGTAATGACAGGGGAAGCGATTTTGTTTTGTCCTATGATAAAGATATAAATAGATATATTACAAACCTTTTTGTCCTTCTGCTAAGCATTGGTCTCTAGAGGAGAACCTCTATCAAATTTAATTTCTTTTAGAAAATATGTGGGTGTGTATTTATAATATTATTACATTTAATGTCTTCCTTCACCACTATCATTATTATTTATGTGCGGAATATAGAATCTGACCTCAAAACATGTGAGCTTAGACCATCCAACAAAATAAATAACATAAGACTAATAAGCTAAATCATAATAACATTTTTGTTTTTTTTTTTATATTATTCCATAAACAATAATAATATATTCCATGAATAAATATTTTACAATCATATTATAAATATTCTTTTATTCTTAGAATTTTCTACAAGTATTGTTCTTAGAGATATTTTTTATTGTAATGTCGAGCACAAAATAATGATTATTATCAATATAGAAAAAAAGTGGAGCAAATTGACATTCTTGACACTATCTATTTGAGCTATAACAATAAAAATATGCATTGAAAAAGCACTCTCGCTTTTACACCAATCAAAATTCAAGACAAGCGTCAAGACAGTTAGGTCCGCATATCGTCGCACGCGCACCTTTGAATAACCAAGAACCACGAAACGCAAGACTTTCCGTCGTACGGTCAGTCCACGACTGTCTTTCAAACCGGACAGACGACAGGACAGACATGTCTTAAAACCAACGAACTAAATTTAAATTTTTTCTTCATCGAATCTAGTTTATATAAAAACAAGTGAGCGATAAATTGTGTTATTATTTTTGTAAATTTTTCGTGCTTTTGTGACTGTACTGAGTGCGGTACTGTGTGTGTGCGGATATTTATACTAATTACTGTGATATTCGTGGAAACTAGGAAAAATGGTAAGTAGACATTTAAAAAATATATATCATTAAATTTATTTTGTAAAGTTTCAAAAAATCTGTTGAAATAGAAAGTTCTTAGAAAGTTAGTTTTTATCTTTAGATTGTCTTTGCTAGATATAATCGTTCAGAAGATGTTATAGCTTCTTAAGCAATTTGCATAAATTTTGGTATACCTACCGTCAAAAAAAAAATTTAATCAGTCATTCTTCTTTACTATTAAATTCGTGGATAAATATTTCATGTTTGGTAATAAAAGAACCCTGATTTACATTCATTTATCAAACTTTTTTATTTCCTTTAACCTCCATTTATTTTACATCACCTTAAATTTTTTAAAATAAATTACAAGAACCAAGGAGTTTTGGACCTGTTTTCGTATATATCTTGTTTGCATAAAATATCGAATATATCAATAGATCTGCGCGTTATTCTTTAAAATACAAAACTCTTTTGATTCTTTTTAATTTTATAATTTGCCTTGACTGTTTATTTTAATTTGCAATAATAATTCATTATGCTTAAAATTCGTATTATTAATAATACTGGAATTCAAACTTAAAATTCAAAGGTCATTCTGCTCTAAATTCAAAAATTTGCTACGTTTTACCTTATTTGAATTGAACCGCATTCTGAATCTAAATTGAGTACAGTGCTCTAGATTATTTCGATTTTGCTCTAAATCTGATACAAAATCGAAATCCTTCACCGTATGCTATTTGAAATCGGTAAGCGGTGTGGCGCTGACAATGAACAAAAAGCCTCAGTTTCTCCCAGTGAAAGTGGTTAACAGTGGTCTGGTAGAAATCGGCGCATTCGCACAACGAACGCGTCGTATGTGCTACGTTTGATTTAGTTTTTTTTTCGTTATTTATTACATGCCATTATGTTACTGGTGTTAGGGTGACAATAGAAAGCTTATGTTTTTCATAAGTATTATGATGGAGAGGAGAAAAGTAATGAGAAAGTTTAATGTGCAAAAAATTGCACATGTTTGCTGCCTAAATACCGCGACATATTTGGTGTGCTCAATGCACGAGAAAGCTTCTCCATAATATTATGATCTTTTGTACTACTTTTATTTACTATGTTTACCATATTGTCATCAATAGAAATTATACTGTTCGAAATTAACTAAATGTATCTTTAATTTAAAAATTCAAGCTGAAGTATTCGTCTATCACAAGTGCTAACTTGACTCTCTTTTCATCTGCCTGCCTTGTGGCCCTAGTCTACTTACTTGGATTCTCAGCATCATCCAGTTATAGCAACATCCTTCCAGTAGTTTTTAGGATTTAAAACTTTATTATTAGATTAGATGTTTAGAGGGATTAAATGCTTTCGGTTGCAAAAGGCATCAATACAAATTTTCGACATCATCAATAATAGCATGCTTATCCTTAGTTTGTTCATTCTAACATTCATTTGTAATGAAATAAAATTATCTAAATTATACATCTGTTAGCGTGTTTAGATGTGATAATGTTAGTTCCTCTGCAACTAAGAATATTGCATACATACATTTTAACTACCGGAAGTTTGTTACGTTTACTGTTTAAGATTTCAATTCTTAATTATATTTCTGAAGGCATTCAGGGTTAAGTAATGCACCTTCAGTCAGATTCGGCCAGAGTCGAGAGTTATAGGACACATTTTTAACACAAATACATATATTAAGGTATAGGATAAAAAGCAAGTTTAAATATGGTACAACTCTCAACTAGTTGCTTAGTTTATAACAAGACTTTATTATTAATAAAATAAATATTCCAGAATATTCCACATATTATATCTAGAAGGTATCAATGTATAATGTATCGTCCTCAGATGAAGATGCTACATTGGTAATTATTATAAAAATGTTGTAAATACGCGGGATCAATAAAAAGATAATTCCGTGATCCCGGTGCATCAACGCAACAACATTCTGGTTAAAGCTTTTAAGCTTGAACCAGAATGTTATCCAACAGTTTGTATCCGCATATGTAAATGAAAGTTGACGATATGCTGAATTTTCATAGAAATGCACTTAAGTCTTGTATAAAGACATGAAATGATGGATTTGATAGATGCCGTTAGGCTCAACTCAACTTAGTTTCTTGAATAGTTTGTTAATATTTGATCAAAATGATAACTAGTCCACTGAACTGTGTATTCGTGAATTAAAACAATACTCCTGCTACCAAAACAGATAGCACAAAGATAATGTTTCATCACACGATAGCACAATGATGTGGTTATCAAAATCATCATTGTTTGTAATCTGTGTGTGAATTTGGGCGACAGCGTAGCTTTGGTTTCCGATGGAACTAGTATTGTTAACTATAGTAATTGTACTACTATTATTAACAGCAATCTATAGTGGCCCACTCCTGGGTATGGGTCTTCTAGAGGAGACAAGAAAAACTAAGTTCTCACATACACATTATTATATTTATACATTGATCTGAGAGCTGAGAGGGTTGGTACAATGTAGAACGAAAACGTGTATGGGCATTAAAAGAATATTGTGGATCACATTCTATTTCTTCTCTTCTGAAAATCTTTCACGTTTCTTATAACTTAAACGACCTAAAGAACTGCACTTTTTTGGCTAAATCTTTTGTTTTTTAATATGCTCTTTATAGGTAGAAGATATTTCAATTTAATTTTCTATTTAAAACTTGTAATATAATATGAAATAAACTTTTGTATTTTCTATATTTATCTATACCTACCTCAAATTTCTATAATGTTGATTTCATTTCCACATTATTATGTCCATTTTGATAAATTAAAAGGTCATTGAAATATTGATATCCGTCTTAAAGTCGTAACGCCTTACTTTCGTATAATGTTTACCTACTTATAATTTTGTTTTCAATAGTTTTATTAAAATCATATAACTCATGTTTTAAATTACAAACATATAAATTACATTTTACTACAAAAACTTATAATAGCACCCATATTATGTCCCACTTCTGGGCACGGGTCTCCTGTCCTCTATCAAGAGAAAGAGAGGGTTTAGGCCTTGAATTCACACACGCTGGCCTAATGCGGGTTGGTGAATTAGACATGTCTTTTGAATTACTATTAATACATGTGGGTTTCCTCACGATGGTTTTCTTCATCGTTAGCAGATGGCGAATCATATGATTAGTACATATATTATAAACTCCACAAAGTGAAATTCACATTGGTATTGTCACTGGGGATCGAACTCGCACCTCGTATAGATATTGCAAATTTTAGTTTTTGAAATTTACAATATCTTTTCTGAATAGTAAAATCAAAATATAGTGTACATTGGCCCTTTTTTACACCTAATTATTATATTTTATGTACTGTATAAAATGTCGTGGCTTCGTCAAATTCTGTGCTATTTGCAACAATCCATATTTTTGTTTATTTATGTTCAACCCAAATGCCACGTGAACACCTCAGGCAAAAGCTATGGATATAAACTTAATATTGTCACATTAATCAGCCTCTCACAAGATTGTAGTGACATTTACATTAAAAACTATGTCGTGAGCTTCGCAATCTTCTATTACCGTTATGGAATAGTTCCGTGGTGCAACGGCTATTAGGCTTAGAAAGGTATAGTTTGTTGTAAGTTCCTAACTGGTTCGTAATTAGGCCGATAATATCAATATTTCAGGTGGCCTTTGATGTTGTGGAATAACATTATGGTGGACTCTAATCTCACTTCAAGATATCACTGACTACAGTAGAATTTTAACTGTAATTGCGCTACGTCGATAAAAACTTTAACTTTTCTATTTAATTTATCATGTGGTAAGGATGAAACTTTGAGCTACTAATCTAACATATCATCGTAATATCCAACTTTAAATTTAATTTTGTCAAAATTGGTTCAAAGTTTAGTCGTAAAATATGACAGACAAATGGATTGAATTACTAAAACTCGTCTTTCGTCTACAACAAGTGTATGAATTATTTTAATGAATATCAAATAAATGTTAACAAGTCTTGTTTGTTCCAATATTGCAGGTTTATTTTGTACATAATTTACTCATACTACTTTTGAGTCGTCGAGATCTAATTCAACATTACTATTGTTGTTACCTTCGCTATCTAGTATTCCTAGATTTAGTTTGTCTCCCTCTCTTTCCTTACCATCCCTTTCACCCAGTCCTTACGGCATCATTTCAACACTGTTACGTAAATAGCGTTACGAATGTTGGCCAGCGGTTGCGTCTATGCATTGTTGAGGTGATCTGGATATGTGTATTGACCATAAAATCGCCATTGATAACACGCCTACAAGCACATACTGCAACATCATGAATAGAATTGCATAGCTATGATCTGTTTGATTATGTATTTATTAATATCCTTTATTCTTACTTGTATTGATAGTGTTTATAGGCTGACAATACTGATTACGGCGTCATAATTGTATGTTTGTGAACGTAGAAGTAGGTATAAATAAATAGTCATGTCATCATGTCAAAGGTGAGCATGTGCGATGTAAGCTGCTACATCTCCGCTTACCATTTCAGGTAATAGACAACCAAACATTGATTCTGTGTAAAATTTGAAATTATCTTTGCATGTTAAATCTTCAAATTGTATTAAATGCTAAAAAAAATTGCATGCGGTGCCTAACTGTAAGAGGTAGTTACACTTTAAAATTAAACGAATGTGTAATATAATATATTATATTACACATAATGTAATATGCTACTGTAAACTACTGTTGGTGGTCGTTGGTTAAAAAAAATAAAATAAAACATAGTGTAAGTGTAATGCATTACTATCCCAGTATATCAGTTTTATAAGCCATCTGAGCTAGGCATAGAAGCTAATGTAGGTACCTCAGTTATACGTACGTCCATTGAAGCAGTAAATCCTCCTAAGTATTTCTGGTCTTTACTTGTGGCAACGGATTAGCCTTCGTGATCGAGATCCAGCGTGACAATGTGGCCAGTCTTTTGAGCACCCTAGTTACCTTTACAATCTTAGTACCAACTTGCTGATACCGTATTAATTAGAGGCGTGAAGATGGCCATGGTGCGTACATACATAATACCCGACCAGTATCGTTTTCACTGCATGGTTCACGGTCCGATACGCTGTCCATCCAAGCGTTGGACACACTTGCGACATATACTATTAGTACGAGTAGCTTTACTCGCCATTCTTCAAAATCACATAATATCTTTTGAGGTACGTAGTTCGATTCCGGCTGGAAGTATTAATGTGAATTTCACTTTGTGGAGTTTATATGTACTAATCAAATGATTCATCATCTGCTAATGGTGAAGGAAAACATCGTGAGAAATGTCACATGTCTTAGAAGACATTCTAAAGACACGTCTGATTCACCCACATGCATAAGGACAGTGTGTGTGAATTAAGGCTTAAACCTCCCTCTCTCTCTTGATAGAGTAGAAGATATCCATGCCCAGCAGTGAGACATATATAGACTACGGTAACTGCTTACCCTTAAACTAACGTAAGGTAACAAGTACGGTATCTTTGTCCAATCAGTTCTAAAAATACTCCCTTAATACATCGATTCTCTATCAACCAGCTTTCAATCCCTAGAGATTATCCGGAGATCGGACTATCGTATCGAGTTTGAATTGTTGCCAATGAATTCCAACTTGAATCCCCTTATGTGGAATTGGGGAAAATCCACGATCCCCTTGAGGAATTAAAGGATTGGTTCGAAGTTAGCTTCTTTTGTCTCCCACGAGAAGTATTACGAGATCGTGTTTAGATAATCTCCTGTAATAATGTTTGGAGATACGTTTACGTGCTTTGTTTTTTGATTCAATATCTGAACTGTTTTTTTTGGCTATAGTATTTACGCCTTAAGATGTCTTTTAATTTGATGGTGAAGTGGTAGAACGTACAAATAAAAGATCTAGGGTTAGATTTCCGAGTCAGGTACAGTGTTATTAGTTTTGACATAATTTTCAGTAGTAAAATGTATTCTGGTTTTTATCCCGCACTAGGAAACAAGCCGTGTGTCACAGGACTTTACAAACATACAATTAACGGACTCAAAGTACACCCAAACTCGATACAACCATTTGTGGATCACAGAATTTTATTGTTTGTCCCATTTAGGGATCGAACCCACAACGCGCAGTAGTAAATGGCGAGGTAATCACTTAAGCCACTGAACCAACTGAGCAGAATTATACCTGGATTATGGCAATATGCTCGCTTTTTAGCCCTGAGACAGCTTACCCCTTTGGAAGAAAAAGTGTAATGCTGTTAAGTGATCTCATGAGCATTTTTAAGAGTATGCTTTGAGTCGTCGCGGGTTGTAATGGTTTCTCCACAAACACACTATAAACCAATATATTTTGTGTATCCTATCCTACTAATATTAAAAATGTAAATGATTGTGAGATTGTATAGATGGATGTTTGTTACTCTTTCACGTAAAAACTACTGAACAGATCTGGATGAAATTTTACATAGACATAGATTATATTCTGGAATAACAAATAAGCTACTTTTTATCGTGAAAGCTGACATCCACGCGGGCGGAGCTACGGGCAACAGCTAGTCTATTATAAATATTACCATGTAAATCGATTGGTAGAGAATGCCTCTGTCATTAAGTCCGCCTTTATACATGTTAAATAAGTATATAAAAAAGCTACATTATCAGTTCAAATAAATTGAAAATGTCACAGCATGTTCTTTACCAACTTTCAAGGCCTTTTACACAATATAATTAAGTAGTATACAGTTAATAAATATCAAAATACGACAGATAAACTTTCACATTAATTGTATGAAACTGTTACAGCATTTCGTTTTAAATATATACATTATAATATTCCCTAGAGGTGTAGCCGCAAACATTTTCATTGTAATAAAATCATTGATTGGCTTCCATTCGAGTGTTTAATCAGATTAACAACTCGCCATACACAATTTTAAACTGTTATTTTTGTTATTTTATGCTAATGAGTTTACCAATCCAAAAGTGGAGACAGAAGTAAAAGTTTTTGTAAAAGCCTGACTTAAGTATTAACGAAGTAATTACTTACGCATATAATTACTGTATTTTTTTAATGTTGAATGGTATGTAGGTTTAGTAGTTAGTAATTCGGACTGCTGAACTGGACGTATTGGGTTTGATTTTCACCCAGAATAGTTTTTTTTTGTAATGAGCACAATTCTTGGTTCTTGAAAACCTATCTTAGATCTTGTAAAAACAAAATAAATATTTTTCTTTCTTTTCTTTTATCTATTATATAATAAGTATTTTTACCAGTTGTTTGGTTACCATACTACGGACTTTGCCGATGTCCGTATATGAGTTGTACAAATAGAATAATTTTATTTATTAATCTATTTATTGTTTAGTAGGCTAATATCCCGCCAAATGTGTGGAGGAGACCCGTGCCCAGCAGTGGGACGTTTGTGGGTTGAGATGAGAATTTTATGAAGAGGTATAGTTTATGAGTTTATGAGATTGTAGGGGTTAATATCTGGATCTACTGAAACGACTTTATTTGTGAAAAAAATGCTATCGCTATTATATATATAAGATTTAGGTTGGTCATTTCTAAATATAAAACTTTTTCACATGCAGAAAACAATTAAAAAAATCTATATAACTATATTTATACCCTATTTCTTCGTTTTCTATATTTGGTAGAAAGAAAAACATAGTACGTGTGCATACTATATCAAAAAGAAACGAACACATCGGCTTTGCACAGTATAATTCACGATTTCCTTATTCCGTATCAGTAACACGGTAGGCACAATACTAGACAAGCTACTGAGCGTTACATAAACACACAAACAGTCAAGCTTTTAATACTTTATCTTAGTTACTATAAATAAGAAAGTTTAGATGGATGGATGGATGGATGTTTGTTACTCAATCATATCAAAATGACTGAACGGATCTGGGTAAAATTTGGCATAGAGATAGATTTTAGTCAAGAATAGTACTCATACATAGACTTAAAATATAGTTCCAAAATGTTATGTTTAGATTGTACGCAGGAGCGAAGCCACGGGTGGAAACTAGTAGCATTCGTTTGTGAGTGGGATTCGTTAGGAATATATAATAAATTTATGACGACAATAAACAAATACCATTGGTATTAGTTTTTAGGTTTGGAAAGGAATTGATCGCATATATTCCTTTCCAATCCTAAAGGTTTAGGATTTCGTGATTGATCCAGTTTTCAGATTTTGATTTAATTTCTTACCTGTTTTTTATGTCTCTGTCTTTGTCAGGTTTCCGAGTAACTAGTTTTCTTGATACATTTATAACTTACTAGCCGTTAACCTAACCTAGCCGTAAGCCTTAACGTGCCCTCCAAAGCACGGAGACGCTCAGATGAAATACCACTATGCGGTCACCTTACAATTAACGGAGACAAAATACACCCAGATTCGGTAAAACTATTTGTGAATGACACAATTTTTTAGTATAGGGACCGAACACACAACATGTCGCGCAGTGGTAAAAGGCGAACTAACCACTTAAGCCATTCAATCAACCATGCAGTCTTAATCCAGAAAGTCAGCGGTAACAATCAATCAAACGGACCTACAACCAGTAAAAATAGATAGATACTGAACTACTGAAATATAACTGCATAGTGATAGTTATTTATCTTTTGTTTGTTTGAACAATAAATCAATAGTTCGTTCATTTATCAGGTGGTTTTCAGTTTTAAAATATGTATAGGGTAATATTGGTTTTGTTTGAAATGTAGGCTTTCGATTTATATTTTTATCAACTTTATACTAAAGACTTATCTAAACGTTTCGCACACGAAGGAATCTGTCATTTGGCACAGATAAAGTTTATAGATAGAAGAAATGCAGAAAGCATTGAATTGCGGTCAAATTTCGACCACTGGGTGACTTTTTAGTATTTATAATTGTTTTTATTTCATTTGCTATTAAGTCTTGCTTAATGAGTCACCATACAAGAGAATAGCCCGTTATTCTAATTTAAGGTGAACAAGGACCTTCACATTACAAAAATAAATAATCATATAAATCTTTTTTTTTAAAGACAACTCTCGCACATGAGAACAAGCTCTGTGTCGCGGAGGACCTTACGAACATAAAATAAACGGACACAAATTACACCAATCAAAAATATATGTACCATTGATGTAAGTAGTAATGTAACAAATAAACAAGCAAATGGCTACCTGATCGTAAGCAGTAACGATAGCCTGTCAATACTTACAACTGACGCTTGGGGTACCACCAAAGTAAGTGTTTTGGGTACCCGGCCCTAAGATAGGAAATGCGTATTTCTAATAAGCATTTAAGAGGATTGTAAGTATTCACGCAGAAAAACATATTCAGGTGTTCTGTAAGGCTAAGTCTGTACTGTGAATCGGGTTTCTTCTTTTGTATGGTGCAGTATCTGTTTTAAAGCGATTTTGAAATATAGTAGCCATACTTTAGCCAATCTATTTCTACTTAAATCTAAAGCTATGATGTCTAATGAGAATACCAATGCGATGTGCAATTTACCATTTACTTAACACCTTAAATCGCTTTTAATTTCACGGTTTTGATTTCCGAATCTTAATTTGTATAGGTTGTTGTCTTGCGTTCAATCAACATCATATTATATATCAGGGTTTCTCAAACATATGGCTTCATACACACCTGGCCAAAGTTCTCAGGCCACAGTAAGCCCCTTACTCCCCCCCCTGTCCAAAGTCCTCAGGCCACAGTAAGTAGACCCCTAATTCCCCCTCTCCCCAGAAGAACATATTTAAATTAAATTGCTTTACCAGAGGTATCATTTGCGTGTCGCCGATCTATTTATTTACATCAGAGTTTTAAGATAGGTAAGGTCCTAAATGAGGTCTGGAGATCTCTACATACACACAGGAACAGAACTACAAAGTGTAGTGTAGTTATTTGGCTGTGGTCGCCTGTAAAGTGAAGGTCCTTCCTCAGTCGGGCTTGCTTGCTAGGATAGCGTCCTACCTCTCTTAAATAATAAATTAGCTTAAAGAGTTAAATCGATCCGCCATTACATAAATCTTGTCCTGAAGTAGTAGGGTACCATTAAATGGCGAACCCCACTTTAAGAAACCCTGTTATATACGTATTTAGAATTCATAACTTATTTAATTTACCAATTTAACAGACAACCGTGGAGAATACCAGGTAACAAAGCAATTTTATAAAAGCGTATCAGCAGATTCGCAAGTTTATTACATAATAGAACAAAAAATAAACATGCATGCAAATATTTTAGGAAACGAATTGATTTAATATTAAAATATGATGTAACTTATGCATGTAAATGACGAGGTGATTGTTAGATATTACGATATAAAAGATATTAAACATAGTACTATGGATACGAAGTTATATGCCTCTCTTAACTGCCTCGGTGGCTCAGTGGTCTATGTGTGTGACTGCTGATCACGAGGTCCCGGGTTCGATTCCCGGGTCGGGCCAAAAAAAATATATTGGGTTTTTTTTTAAGAAATTCACAGTAACTGCCCGGAGTTTGGAAATTGGTGGTGTTTACACTCCCGTGCCTCGGAAAGCACGTAAAGCGGTTGGTTCTGCGCCTGATCTCTCTCTGGTCGTGTCGGATTGCCGTCCCATCTGACTATGAGAGTGAAGAAATAGTAAGTGCACCTGTGTTTGCGCACACACTTTTGCACTAAAATATGTCCTGTGCAGTTGGCTAATCTCCGTTGAGATTAGCTGCCGTGACAGAAATTCTGTTAGGACGACATTATACGCCTCTCTAGAGAAGTGGCATAAACGTACTACAGGTAGTTGAATAGAATACCTGTAGTGTGTAAACTTTACAGGCATAAAATTAACGGACACAAATTACACCCCAGACTCAGAACAACTCTTTATGGGTCACACAAAGTTTTGTCCTGTGTGGAAATCGAACCCACAATCTCGTACACAGCTGCGCATACTGCGGCTACTGGACCACCAAGGCAGTCAAGGTCTCTAAGGTGGCGGTCCTTCCCCAGTTGGGATTGCCCATTAGTATGGTGCCCTACCTCTTTAATATTAGGTAATGTTAAATTAATATTAATTTAAGAGAGGTAGGGCACCATACTAGCGAGCAAGTCTGATCGGGGAAAGACCTCCACCTTAAAGACCACACCTTACAGAAGACCACCGCCAAATAACTACACACAGTGGTGTAGTTGTGTTCCTGTGTGTGTGACTACAAATCTCAAGCGCTCATTTAGGGATGCGTTTTAAAAGAAACGTATTCCTATCCTAAAGCTTTGGAAAAAAAAATGGGTTGACAACACGCAAATGATACTTGCAAGCGTCTATAGGCTGCGGTAACTGCTTAAAATCAGGTGGGCCGTATGCTTGTTTTGAAATTTGATTTGATATATATATTATTCTCTCCTATGATAAATTTGCACTTTCTATCAGGCGCATTAGTACTTTTAACTAAAACAAAAAATACAATACCGTGGCCAAACATTATTGTAGATCAAGTTTTATTGTAATATCGTGTCTTGAACAAGGCTTAAATAATCACCTTTTTTTATACATAAACTCGTATATAATCGATCCGGCCCCTAAATAAAATTTGTTTCACCTACTGTTAAAATACGCTTATATAAATTGTTTGATTATATAAAAATAGCTGTTATTATAATGCAATAAAGTACAAATTTGACCGTGGGAAATTGTTTCTAATTGCTCAAATGTGGGTCGAATATATCTAAATATAGAAACTAACTTTAGAAATGTATTAATTTATTCTGACACGCAAATGAAAGTAATATCATAAAAGATGCATCCTGTCATGCTATGATACTAGTTTTTATGGCCTGAATTGTATATTTGACACTTTACACTTTCTTTTATATTATACTTCTTATTCATAATTATTTAGTTACAAAGTCAAAGATTTAGATAGCGTTGATGAATTAGTTAGGAGGACTTATTCATCAACGTTATTTAAAACTTTAAGTTAATTAATTTTGAGCTTGAACCTTAAGCAGTAGCGTAGCTGGTATTCTTGGCAATGCTCGCTCGTCAGTCACCTTTTGCAATAAAAAAAAACATGCAGTGCAGTCTTTGGCGACTGCCGATAAAAGTGAAAAATGAAGAAACTTTTTAAATATAATCTTCGAGCTATTAGATTATTATTTTTCAATATTGCTTCGGTGACGATGACATTTGATTCAAACTTTTTGGGTAAACAAAAATCATGGAATTCGCCATGATTTTTCAAAAAGTTTGAATATGGAAAGCGTTCGGTGACGATGACGTGAATTTTATACTATTTTGTTCATCCAAAAAGTTTAAATATGGAAAGCTTTCGATGACGATGACGCGAGTTGCATGATTTTTGTTCACCCAAAAAGTGCTCAACGCGCCCAAAGAAGATTTCACTTCAAAAACAAGAAGTTATAAAACCGAACAATATGCACAACAACGCAAATTAAACAGAAGCCATACGTATGACAAATCAATCAAACTTTACAAGAAAACACGTTAGAAATCATATATAAACACGAACATTTTGTAATCAACCAGAACGCCATGACATTTGGCATACATGGACATTAATATCAGTTGAAAAACTGCTAAAATATCTATACAAGCGATATTTTACTTTATTTTTTAGATTATAAAGTGCAAATTATATTGACGGTATAATAAGTTTTGGATGGAACAGGTTTTGATGAAATGTATACGACTGTGTATGTGGTAGGCGTTACAAAATACAAAATCGTTAATTAAAGGTTTAATTCCTGTTCAGTTGCTGGTATTAACAAATGTAATGTCCCACTGCTGGGCACTGGTCTACTCTCCTCTATCAAGATACTAAGATCTTGATAGAGAAGAAGAGACTGTCCTGTTGGTCTAGTTGACAGAGACCCTGACTGATACGCCGGAGGTCGTGGGTTCGATTCTCACACGGGATAACATTTTTGCGTGATCCATAAATGTTTGTCTGGGTGTAATTTGTGTCTGTGAATTGTATGTTTGTAAAGTCCCCCGTGACACAGGGCCCGGTCTCTAGTGCGGGAGTTCTATTACACACGCACAGAAGAATTATATACATAAAGATGTATCGAAATCAAACACAACGAGCTAAATAACACAAGACAATAATCATTAATATTCTGTTCTAGATTTAACTAGAAACAAATCAATACCGAAATAGAACAGAAATAAAAACAAAACATATTCAACCAGCCAATGAAATAGCGGCTAGACAAAACTTGACACAAAAAACCTAGACTACAGTTTCCTTAATGAAAATCCTTTGACAGATTAATGAAGGATACATATTAATAGCTTATTATTATTGACTGCACGGTTGGTTCAGTGGCTTCAGTGGTTACCTTGCGATTTATCATTGCGCTGCGTGTCGTGGGTTCGATCCCCACACGGGACAAAAATTTGTATGATCCATAAAGCGTACTCCTAAATCTAGGTGTACTTTATATCCGACTAGTTGTTGCCCACGGCTCTGCCTCTCTCTACCTCTCTGGTAAAAAGCTGTAGCCTCTGTGTTATTCCAGACCATTATCTATCTCTGTACCAAATTTCATCCAGAACGTTAACATTAGTTTTTATGTGAAAGAGGAACAAACATCCATCCATTCATCCATCCATTCTTACAAAATTTCACATTTATAATATTAGTTAGGATAGAAGATAATTGTATGTCTGTAAAGTTACCCGCGGGACTGTCGGGTATGAAATTAATATGTAAGTAACCCAACAACTTTTGAACCCCTGGGGTTTTCTTGCCATTGATAATTATTTTTATAGCATATTATTACAGCACACAATTTGTTTGCTGAAGGTAATCGGCGTATATAAAGCCTTAAGTGGTCACCTCGCCATTTAGGTACTACAGCGCGTTGTGGGTTCAATCTGCATACGATACATAACTATGCAGAATCTTTTTTATCATTTTAATATTTACATCGTGAGGAAACCCACTTATCTTAGAAGTAATTCTAAAGACATGTTTAATTTACCAACTCGCATTAGGCCAGCGTGTGTGAATTAAGGCCTAAAATCCTCTCTTTCTCCCATAATAGAGGAGAGGAGACCCGTGCTCAGTAATAAGACAGATATGGGTTGCTATTATTATTATGTTTAAGTAGGTATTTATTCTCTAACCCTACCGTATTGTCATTTATTTGACATATGTGAAACTTGCTTTTGCAATAATTAATTAAATAGTATTAAGTACATTATCTCCTTCATGATACATCTTTGTAAATATAAGAATAATAATAATATATATTTCTCATCAAAACCTAATGGGTCAATTGACCACTTGTTTCTTTGAGACCAATCAGATTTGGGATTGTGGTGATCAATCTAATGAGTGAACAAGTCTACTTTTTTCTATTTATTTTGGTGAAGAGAAATGGTACAGATCACTTACTCAACTTATCTCCACCATTGTCCTAGTGATGACAAATGCACTTGCGTTTAATCGTCATCATATCAACCCAAAAACGTCCCACTGCTGGGCACGGGTCAATCAATATAATTTTAATTGAGATAAATAAACTGACTAACAACAAGTCAGTAGAAATAGAAAAAAAATCTCATGTTGTCGTCAATAATTTCAAAACAGCTAACCTTCAAAAATGCAGAAGAATTTATTTCTATATGTGGCTAATTTATTCAAATTTCTCACAAGCTACCGATGATTACAAAAAGTTCATTCCTCCATCATAAAATGTACGAGATAGACAAAAGTATTAAATGCATCTAGATAAAAGGATGTCATTAATTTATTTTTCCTTGTAAAGATATTCGGTATATTATGTTCAATATTATTAATCTAGGAGTCATAATAAATCGACCAGTTTTAGACTATTAAAAATTGTGCTTCGATTATAATTTATTAATCCACATACATACTATGGAGGGGAAACAAGAGATGTAAAAATGCATTTTAATATAAAAAGGTGTTTGACATCAAGAATACAACAAAACAGGTTATAATATCCAAAAAATAAATTGCTTCTGATTTATTTTACGAATTAATAACAACATAATATTTCGGACTATAATTATTAAATAAAAATAAATCAAATTCAATTTTTCAACAGAACATACGGATTTAATTCAAACGTCGAATCTGAAAACAAAACAAAATCTAAACTATTTAATAATCGAAAATCGACAAACAATTCTAGTAATTGTTTTAATCATTAAACTCTATAAATGAATATTGTGTCATAAAGAAATGAGTAACAATAAAAATAATAAATTCTTTTACTACCTGTTAAGTAAGATTCTGCCGTAGGCTCGGTGATTTCTGTCGGGCACTTTTGTTACATAACGAGATCGTTAGCAAATAGAAACGTGATTCAATTTTAATAATTGCATTTGGTTTTTAGCATGCCTTTGTAGATATCCTCTAATGTCTCTATTTCTTAATAATCATTTATTTGTTTGTCCTTTTTACGTTTACCAATTTGTGGTTTACAGTCCACTCTAGGACTCGTTTGCTGATGTTTGTGAGAATTCAGCTTAGCAGTTGGTTTCAATACGGATTTATTATGAACTAGCTGACCCGGCAAATTTTGTACTGTCTTAGAATTAATAAATAAAACTTCACTTTTAAATTTAATTTTATTTCTGAATTAGTTTTATATTTATTTGATTTCTAAACGACGGGACAAACATCAAACGTTTGGCAGGTAGAAATACATAGTTTCTAAGGAAAAGCGAAATTGTTGTTTTTAACATATTCCAAGCATTTTGTTTTCATATTTACTCGCTTTTAAACATTCCCTGGACTTCCACAAATAATGCAAAACAAAATAAAAAATGTTTTAGCGAGACTAACGAACAGCAATTGAGTTTTATATATTTGGATTATGGATTATGAATAATTATAATTTGCTGTCACATTAATTTATTTATTTATTTATGTTGGATTCTTATTCCAAGAAGCATTTTCTTATAAACATTAGATTAATCTGTTGTAGCATTTTAACGTTGATGTCAATTTGAAATGTTTACGGGTAATGACTGTATATTTTATATATCGAAGTCAAAACCAGTTTGACCAGAATAATAATGTTGACTAAAACTAGTTAATTATGACCTAAATTATTAGTCTTCAAATTTAAATTATAAAATATTGCGTTGTTAATTATATAAAATGTATGGTTTTATTTATAAATTTATAATATTTCCGGAAAAGAAACTCATCAAATAAAAATATTTTCCTTAAATAAGCACTGGAGAACTAGGCAGTAAAACAATTAGGTATACCTCTGTTACTAGGGATTTATTCTTCATTGCAACTTTGATCTCAAGAAGCTTCGAGAAATTAGAGAGATTTCTAATCCTGCTAATATTATAAATGCGAAAGTTTGTAAGAATGGATGGATGTTTGTTACTCTTTCACGTAAAAACTACTGAACGGATCTGGATGAAATTTGGCACCGAGATAGATTAAAGTCTGGAATAACACATAGGCTTTACAGCGATAACCGACATCCACGCGGGCGGATCCGCGGGCAACAACTAGTATATAATAATCTACTACAAGTATCTGTCACCTTACACTGAGTCAGTAAGACGGTAAACTACTTTTGGGAAATACCTCTCTTTAATATCTATTCACAATAATATATTTTTTATACTAGTTGGTGTGGTGGTAGGCAAGCATTACTGTATGCTTATGGACGCCTGCAATACCAAAGGTATCACTTGCGTATTGCTAATACCTTTTTCACACCTGGGCTTTAGGAACCCCTCTGGGATAGGAAAACGTTTTCTTGCTATAATACAATTTATTTATCTACATCATCTTCCCTTACGCTATTATTCTAGTTGAAAACCTAATGCAATAGTATAACTATTTCTATTTTAAAAAAGACAACTCCCGCACTAGAGAACTAGCTCTGTGTCGCGGGGTCTTTACAAATACAAACTCAATTAACGGAAACAAATTACACCCAGACTCAGAACAACTCTTTGTGGGTCACACAAAGTTTTTTTTTTATACTACCAAGGTGGCAAACAAGCATACGGCCCGCCTGATGGTAAGCAGTTACCGTAGTCTATGGACGTTTCAAACGCCAGGGGTGTCACTCACGCGTTGCCGACCCTTTAACCTTTCAGTTTTGTCCTGTGTGGGAATCGAACCCACAACCTTATGTACAGCAGGCGCATACTGCGGCCACTGGACCACCAAGGCAGTCATACTATCAATATCACTCACTATCATCAGAATAACTAAAGTATCACTATCACTCACTATCATTGCCATCAGCCAATTGGACTAGATAACTACAGAAAAACGTCATTGCTGAATTATTTGTGATACAGCGTAGGTTCCGGCGAACGTAAATTACGTGACTAGCCAGTGATCTAGATGACATAATTCAACTGCAATCATACCATTGTTTTTGCTTTAGCTATTTCAAATATCGAACCAAAAAAAATGAATTATCGAAAGTGGAGTACTCTGTGAAAGGTATGCGTGGTCAAAGATAAAAGAAATATACATTTTTATAAACTACATAGGTAGCATACGCAGCGTAGCCTATGGACGCTTTTAATATTAGATCACTTGCGTGTTGCCGATCCATTTTTATACCCTGCTGTGCTTTAAATGAAATATCCCTGGGATAGGAAAACATTCCTTTCAAAACGCACCCTTAAATTAACGCTGGAGACCTGTACTCGCACGCAGAAACACTACACTGCTGTGTGTAGTTATTTGGTTGTGGTCTTCTGTAAGGTGGAAGTCCTTCTCCAACTTACAGGAGAGGGCTTGCTCGCTAGTATGGTACCCTACCTCTCTTGAGGTTGACTTCTTGTGTCGGTTTAAAATGATGTTAACTTAATTGCTACGGAAAGTGCTGGCAGCCCTGATTTTATACTACTTTGGTACCTATTGAAGAATCATCATCATCATCTCAGCCAAAAGACGTCCACTGCTGGACATAGGCCTCCCCCAAGGATTTCCACAACTCTCGATCCTGAGCAGACCTTGTCCATCGGTTTATTGAAGAATAAATAGTTAAAATTATATGAAGCAATTCAGCTTCTTCTAATCTAAACTCTATATATACTAAAAGCTTATAACTAAATCTATCTAATAACACTTATCGAAGTTGTGGATCAGGCGATATTGAGAAGGTCTGAGAGTGCCTAAGTGGAGATCGAAGGTTATAAGTTCGTGAATTGATTCGTTCGGCGATATGTGAAGGATCGTTTCATTAACAAAATTTATAAGGTTTATCTATAAACATTATAAATTTTGTGGTGGGTAAATTTAATTGATAATATCACAATTGCAATATTTATTTATCCAATTTAAAAATGTTAATTAATCTTTATATATAATTTACTAAGTATATAATATATATATTTTTTATTATGTCCTGGATTGTCGAGGAAAAAAGATTGAGAGTGGCCCGAGTTTCTTGCCAATTCTTCTCGAGGCCCAACCCTAGTCAGCGAATTGGCCGTAGGAAAAAAAGTATGCTGGCATTTGTTTTTATGACGTTCATAAGTATCATGTATTTGATCTAAATTAATAAATGAGAGTTTAACTTTGACTTTGAAAGGAAAGCGTTGGTAGCCGAGTAGGAAAGTAACCGACTTACATTACATACAAGATGTGTGAGTTCGGTCCCGGGTGGCAGTACTTCACTTCGTGGAATTTATATGCAGTACTATATTCTTCACCTTTATAAAATATAATTAGCTCACATCTTTTAAAAGACAGCACGGTTGGTGTAGTGTCTTTGTTTCTATCGGTTCGATCCCCATACGAGACAAAAAAATGTGTGATCCATAAAAGATAGTCCTGAGTCTGGGTGTACGTTGTGTCCGGTGTGGTTGGTAAACAAGCGTACGGCCCGCTTGATGTTAAGCAGTAACCATTGTGCGCTGAAGACCTGTAAAAATTTTATGTTTGTAAAGTCTCCCGCAAAACAGGGCTTGTTTCCTAGCGCGAGAGTTGTCATTTAAAAAGAAAAGAAAAATAAAAAATATATTTAAGCAAGTTGATATTGTCAGGTCGACAATATCTACTGCAAGAGAGGGAAAACTCGAAACAAACCCGTATACCAACCCATCTGGCCAGCATAGTATAGTAGGCTAATATCCCTTCAAATGTATGAATGAGACCCGTGTTTAGCAGTGGGACGTTTATGAGATGATGATATTTAAGCAATACTACAGTCACGATGATATTCAAGCAATACTACCTACCTCACATCATCACTTACTCATCCCTCCTTGTCACACACTCAAACAACGTGTAATTTTTTCCTATGACGCAAAACTGTCATATAATGAACTACTATGTGGATATTACATGACAATGTGTGGCGTGGTAAGTGGTTACACACAGCCTTCCTGGTTCACTCATTGTGTATGTAATATTTTTTGCTAGAAAATTCGATGAGATTGAGAACTAAGACATCGATGAGTATAATTATAGAAATGACAGTGGCCGTGGTAAAAGCAGTTTATAATTTGATTCGATTTTCATCAATTGTGTAATAGCTGTTTTTTAAATTTAAATATAACAGCTTTAACTACAGCAGGTTGTGCTGGCGCTGCTCCTGCAGCTGTGGAGGCCCCTCAAACAGCGTCAGTACTTTAGTTGGCAATTATGTTTTAAGCCGTTTGGGGTAGAGACTGTTGGCTCATGGGGCCCGAGTGCTCGTTTCATTTACGTGATGTAGGGAAACAACTGATCGACGCTTCGACGACGACAGATCGTGTTATCAGGGGGCTGGCCTATTTCTCGCACGGAGAATAAGCATTGCCATCCAACGTGGTAATGCCGCTAGCTTTCTGGATACGTTCCCGGTAAACATCATAGTTCATAACATTTTCACACAATTCTTGAGTGTAATACAAACAATCACCATCATCATTATTTTAGCCAAAAGACTTCCAATGCTGGACTTAAGCCTATGTAGAATTTAATAATCAGCGTGGGCAGGCGACAACCTCAAAAAGTTGCGAGCTTCCGATGGGAGAAACAAACACACCATAATTGAAATATTTTTTTTAGCAATATTAGTGTAGATTGTATAAGTCATGATCTAATAAACCAAGTAGGCAAACAAGCATACGGTCCGCCTGATGGTAAGCATTTACCGTAGCCTATGATGGACGCTTGCAACACCAGGGGTATCACTCGCGCGTTGTCGACCCTTTAGAAACCTTATAACTCCTTTCTTGAAGAACCCCATGCTATTGTCTTTCGGGAAAACCTCGGCAGGGAGCTCAATTCACAACTTAATCGTTATACGACAAGTATAACGATTATATCTACCACTAGATTCTTACAGTCGGTGGGTATATTGATTTGTATAATTGCTTTAAGTCCTGAAAAGGGAATTGGGGAAACACCGCCAATTTCCAAATTTTGTGACTTTCTTGAAAGAAAATCCCAATTTATATTTTTAACTCGACCCGAAAATCGAATCCAAGACATCGTGATCAGCTAGACCATTAAGTTAGTTTAGAGTCATTTTACTAATACTGGTAGATAAATATCTACCTATTATCGAACACTTATGCTGCAATATTCACCTCATTGAACTTGTGAAAGTAATGTTCAAGGTGTAGTACGCGAAAGTTTTAGTCGACATAATCATGGCTACGTCTACTAGCCAGTAACAAGTACTACCTAACTACCTACGCTTGCAGGTAGAAAGAAACTTAATATTGCGTTAGTTAATGTCTTTCTATATAATGTGTGTGACATCAAAACTGATGAATTTTAAAGTGACGAAAGAAAGATAATAAAATGTCAATCATGAATGGATCAATTTAATAATACCAGCTGCACTTTGGGTGACCTCTGTACTACTGGCTTGTACAATTTATGTGACATCGATACGAAGAAGAAGAAGAATGTATTGAATGATAACCAAAATTTAAGAACTTACAATCGAAAAGTGCAATCTGAAACAATAGAATGAAAGTGCAATCTGTGTTTTGAAATATTGATTGTAATTAAATAACGATATTCGTTATTTAACAAAACAAGAATTGTCACACGATTTGAAAGTGGTTGTATATCCAACTTGTATTTTAATTATAGCTAATTTGCCTGCGCGAGTTATTTAAGAATCTCTGTACATATACTCTATATTTCCCGTGTTATACTGAGTTAACAAAATAGATAGCCTATGTGCTATTCTGATGAACTACATATAACATTATAAGGTTTTATTAAAGTATCATCTCAGTATATCAGTAGTTTTGGCGTAAAGAAGTAACAAACATCCATACATCGCATCGTCTCAAACTTTCGCATTTATTATAAATTATAGACAGGATTTTAATTTGTATAAGTATTTACAATTTATTGAGTGACCATGACTTTTCTTTTAATTCTTTTTAAATGTGAATCGTGACAAATCAAGAAAATATTACAGTAATCTTACTGCAAATTTTAAAACAGAGTTCAATATTATCATCATTCAAAATTATATATTTACTTATCGACACTTTCAAAAATAATATTTTAAGGCATGACATCTCTGTTATTGGTCTCATATGGCAGCATAAAACTTGAACTTCAAAAGTCAGCAATGCATAATATCGTATTGAATGTCAAATATCCGGCGCATGTTCAAAAAGAAACCTACTAGTGGAAAGCAGTTATTGAAACGAATACATAGACAAGTTTTATTAGAAAGTATTTTATTTAAAAAAAAATTGTAAATATCTACAATAATCAAATTTTATTTCTATAGGCGAAGTAAACAAGCAGGTCACAAATACGAGCCAAATTTTGGCTCCTTTCAAATTAGGTGTATCAGCAGGACTATCTAGTCCAATAACTGCATTCCCACTTGTAAGTCAATTTGTTTTGTTTATGAATACAATTTGGAATTCAATATTCAACCAACCACTTAAATTACAAACTTCAAGACTGTTCGCGAAACTAACCAACAAGGCCAATTTATAAAGATCCCTGCTGTTATGTCCACTTGCCTTTAATAATACCAACTGCTCTAAATTCACAAGAGGTCAGCGGGCTCAATTTTAACTGGTTATCACTATCCACTGTTAGTAGAGCTTTGTATTCTTGTTAACTTGTTCAATGGTTGAAAAATCAGATAGGTCTAGTAGTTTTTGTCGTTGTTGTTGGGTAAGATAGTGTGTTGAAAGCTTGCGCACGCGTTGGCAAGGCCGGCCAGTCTCGGTAAGGACACTGTATGTTAGTTTGTCACTTTGGTTTACGATTTTTAATGTCATAAAAATATTTGATTTCGCCGTCTACGCGTCTTGTTTTTTATGTTATTTGAGTCCATAGTTTTGTCATTCCTGTACTTTATTTGATTTATTAACTGCTGAATTTTTTATTTGATCCGTATCCTCTTAGTTTAATTTCTAGGTTTTACTATTTTAGCTGTGCATTGGTACTTCTGAATGTTGTCGTATTTTTACCACACGTAAGGCGAAGGTTTGCTGTGGTGTCATATTCGATCGTAAGGGAGAAATAATTTTGTGACCCACAGTCTTAAGTCTCGCGACATAGAGCTAGTTTGTAATTTTTATAGACTTAAAAAAAATATTTAGATTATTATGTTTTGCCATCAAATTCATCGTTGATATCTCTTTGTACCTACATATCTAAAATACGCTTAAGTCAGCTTTTACGGTGTGTTCATTTTATGTTACTTTAGTTCAGATATTACATTAAAGTATATATTTTTACCTTCACAAGAATGACTATTCATTGCCTTCGGTATGATATCGACCTCAACGTTTGCACCATATCCGTTATTAGTCGAAATATTACTGCTACTAGTTCTCACACATATTAACGATTGAATGTTAAATGGCAAAGGCATTTAGATTTTATACTAAAATTTTTATTTGCCTTTAGTTGGTAGGTTTATTATAAATGTATATTACTTAGTTTGGTGATTGTGATAGGACGGTTTTTAAAACTGGATTAGTGGTGACGGATTTCCGCAAGATGCTTTTTTTTATTGTAGACGACGATGAGTCATCAGTACATTGGTACATATTAATGTATTATGTATCTTATATATATTCTTTTTTAAAATTTGATGTGCAAGTAAGGCACAAACGAAGCAGCGTTAAGTTACATTGACATGCTAACTAAAATCAACATTTCTTATTTATTTATTAAAATTTTCGAAAATGCTGGCAAACTTGCAACTTGGTTCTTAAGTCGCCAGACGGCACTTTGTAAAATGCCAGACTTCCTATGTTCGTCATCATTATCGTGAAAACCAGTCGCGCCATATTCACAATTACAACATTAACTTTTGATAAGGTCAATCTTACTAATATGTATTCAATTATAATAATTAATACGAGTATAATACCTAGTGACCAATTATGTCATACAATAAACAGGCGCCTGCCAGGTAAGAAGAGAAGCTAAAAATTGGGTTATACAGAAGACTCTGTATAACCCAATTTTTATGATTGTAAGCTTGGAGCTGTCAATGTCGTTAGGTTGGCATGATTAAATTTACCCGCTTCTCTTCTTACCAGGCAGCAGAGATGTACAAAATGGTTTTAAAAAAGCATTTAAATACAAAATGCAAAATACTTTTCAGATTTACTATTTCAAATGCAAAATACCAAATAGTTTTGCGTTTTGTATTTCAAATGCTAAATGCAAAATAGGTATTTTCAAAATACTTTTTTAAAATAAAATACCTTTTGACCAAATCTCAGATATTTTTATTTATTTTAGGTATTTATCATGAGAAATAGAGACACGATGCCGAACCGAACAAAAACATCTAAAAACATGGCACCTTATTCATGACATTTTGGTCATATTTATCAGTACGCGTATCAATAAATTCTATTATATTATTAATAATAATAATACACACTTAAAATAATGTAAAAAAACTAGACTAACGAAAAGAGAGCCATGGCTCCATTTTGTGAAAATTGTGTAGCCATTTATTTCGGTTGATTGTGCATCTAGTTCTTATTTTATTATTATAAAACGTTTCTGGACTGATATTGTTAAAAAGGGTAAAAAATAAACGTCTCATCGCATAATGTCCTTTTCTCGAAATGTCCTTTCTCATAATGTCCTTTTCTCGAAATGTCCTTTCTCATAATGTCCTTTTCTCAAAATGTCCTTTTCTCGAAATGTCCTTTTCTCAAAAAGTCCTTTTCGCGAAATGTCCTTTTCGCGAAATGTCCTTTTCTCATAATGTCCCTTTCTTAAAATATGTGCACTACAGGATTACAGCTTCTTTATTTTCAGACAAAAATATTGATGAATTAAAATATTATTTTCTCAAAATAATCAACAAGATAGTATGTATACATATACTTAAAAAGAATTAAATATTTCATCACAAAGGAATCCTTATTAATTATATATTGATCCAACTTTGTTTTTAAAATAATAAGCATGATGAGCATGAAGCTATATAAAAAAAGTTTATAAGAATAATAATATACTTACGTCTTTCTCTGTTTAAATAACGTGTGAATGAGTATATCAAATTTGTTTTTGTTTATTTATACAATAATATTTTATATTAGGTATAATATTATATATAATTATAAAAACTATTGATTTGTCCAAGCGTTTAGTCGACGCTTCACGTGACCAGAAGGCTGGCTTATATTTGGCTCAAAGAATAAGCATTGCCATTCAGCGTGGCAATGCTGCCAGTCTCCTGGGCACGTTTTCAGTAGACATCGATGCGGAGGAATTTTACGACGCCTACTAAGCAGCACTCCCCTTCTTTTTTTTTTGTGTTGTTTATATTATGTGATATAAACAACACATTGTGTTGTAGTTGTAAATTAATTGTAAATAAAATTATAATATTACATATATAATTTAATATATTATTGTACATATAATTTGTTGATTTTTATTGATATTTAACTCACTAATAATACGTATGATATCATTTTTAGCTGTTAAAATTTTCGTTGTGTTTTTTTTATATAGCTATATGACAATCTATCTTGCTCATTATTTTAAAAACAAAATTGGATCAATATATAATTATAAGGATTCCTTTGTGAAGAAATGTTTAATTCTTTTTAAGTATATAGGTACTTACTATCTTGTTGATTATTTTGAGAAAATAATATTTTCATTCGTCAATATTTTTGTCTGAAAATAAAGAAGCTGATAACTACATAATAACATTTTGTTTTTTTTTTCTGAATTCACATTCTGGTCTAAAATTATAGTTACATGTATGTACATCTTCAATATAAAGACTGTAATCCTTTAGTACACATATTTTGAGAAAGGGACATTTTGAGAAAAGGACATTTCGCGAAAAGGACATTTTGAGAAAAGGACATTTCGATATAAGGACTTTTTGAGAAAAGGACATTTCGAGAAAAGGACATTTTGAGAAAAGGACATTTTGATAAAGGACATTATGAGAAAGGACATTTCGAGAAAAGGACATTATGCGATGAGACGAAAATAAACATCAATTTTTATTTATACAAAAGAAGAAAAAAAGGGCGCGCATGGCTAGCAGGCGTCAAATTCGAAAATACAAGCGTTATTCGTTCATTTCGTTTTGTTTGACTGGTAATGTTGGCTAAACTTGATAACAAAGTATTTTGCATTTAGAAATGAATATTAAAAATGCAAAATACATCTCGAAAGGTATTTCAAATAAAATACAAAATGTTTTTTATTAAAAGGCATTTAAATGCAAAATACAAAATAGGTATTTTGCATTTTGTATTTGTATTTTAAATAGAAGTATTTCAAATAAATCGCATCTCTGCCAGGCAGGCGCCTGTTTCTGTCAGTACGGTCTGCACTTTCGAATCGTCTGCGCTATTTGAGTATCCATATCGGTCTTTTTATAATAAAAATGGTTTTTATTTACATTACTGTTCATACTTATCAATCAAAATTCTTTTAATTAACGTTGAAATGTTGTTTCAATGCAGCCAACATGGCAATATTTTGATATTGACAGCTGCACAGCTAAAAAGATAAGTTGTAGGTCTATCCTCAGAAGAGCTTGCCCCTCTCTTATAGGTGATGACATGTCATCTTTCGCTAACGATGCTGACTGATTTTAAAGCCCTAGTAAACATTTCGTCATCAAACGTGTATCACCTTCAAAACTGACCTCCCGATTACGTCACGTCCGTTACTGATACAACTGTTATGCTGCCATTTGTAACAATTATCGCTGCGTTAAACGTACGAGAGTTAAGCAATGGCAGGCGAGGTTCAAATTTGGATTACACAAACCTATAGACAATATGTCATTCGTAGTAACTATAGTGTATTTCGCATAGCATGGGTCAGTATCCATTTGAGTCACAGTCACAGTTGACATTAAACATTTTACGATGAAGATGAAATAAAATGGTTGAACTAATCTCTAATTGAAAGATAAAGAGCCTAGAGTATTCAATCTATAGGTTTTCATTTAATTGTCTATCATTTTCATTGATATTTATATCTTTAAATGTTCAATGTCACAGTACCAATGCTATGTGATATCCTTACTAATATTATAAATGTAAAAGTTTGTGAGAATGGATGGATGGATGGATGGGTGTTTGTTACTCTTTCACGTAAAAACTACTGAACGGATCTGGATGAAATTTGGCACAGAGATAGATTATGGTCTGAAATAACACATAGGCTACTTCTTGCAGCGATATCCGACATCCACGCGGGCGAAGCCGCGGGCAACAGCTAGTATACTATATATAGGCTTTGATATTGCACCAAGTGTGTCAATTATTATATTCTTTTTCTATGCAGTTATTTAATATTAACTTAAAAAAAAAGACTTAACTTTTTCGAACCATAATACAATAGCTAGGTTATGTTGTATATCAATAGATGGTGATAAGTAGGTAAACGAGTAAAAACTTACTTGCATTGTCAGTAAAAATAAATGTTGTCTCTCTTCAGCACACAAACTAAGTCTGTGCAAAAATACATATTTATTTATTTATTATAAGGAATAACAACAGCTGTTTACAATTGTTGAGATTACTTAAAAACAGTACAAATATAGCCAATAAAAGTTATCCATGATAGAGGTACAGAGTTGATTCCTTACTGAGTATAGACATGAAAGAAGTAAATACAAATACACAAAAACGATCACATTTATTACAATAAACTATTGCTCTTCAGTCAATTTATGAATTAGGGCTGTCGTGATGGTTCTAAAAAAGTTTTATGAAATAGGCCTTTTGGTGTTATTGACGGATTAGGACATATCATTCAATTGACAACTATTATATTTGAATTGAAAACGATCGTGACTTAAATGATTAATGTGACGAAAGGATTACAAAACATTTAACAGTTCATTTGGTAGGTCAATAAAAAGTAGGAGATTTGGGTTAGCGAGCAATGTAGGCTTAAATTTTTCATTGATTTTGTTTTGTATTATTTTAAAAGTAGTAAAGCACAGCTAAACTTTCGTTTAAACTCTTTTTTATTTTATATTTAAATATTTTATTTGATATTAATATTTATTTATTTATTTACGATACCCGTGTACATTTTGTTAATATTCTTTTTTAATAAAGCAAGCATATTGCTTAAGTACAACATGACATAAATTACCTTCATCCAGACTAGGAACAACCATTTCTTGATCACAAAAATGTTTGACCCCTATGGTCTTTTGTTTTCGTATCTACTTGTGTGTATGGTATCAAACTCATGTGGTGGTGAGAAAACCACTTAAAATACTGAGCCAATTGTACTATCTAATAATATAAAACTGGCTGTTGACCGCGGCTCCAGCTGCGTATTGCGATAAATAGCACCCTATGTAACTCTCAAATTTCATTAAGATCCGTTTAGCCGTTTGGTCGTTAAAGATAACAAACAAACATACAGAGATAATTTTGCATTTATAATATTTAGAATTATGGATTTTACCACAGACGGGAGAAAGAGGATTTTACTCATGACTTTTATTGTTTATTTCAGGTATGTTGGAGTTTTCATTGTCCCACTAATAAAGTTCATGGATTGGGTAAGCTGTAATAATACCTTATGTATGAATTATTACATCAATTTCATAAACAACACTCAGCCTTATACTGTTTTCACAATAGCATTTTAGTTATTCTTCAATGTTTATTATATTCTTAGTAATGACGATGTACCTCCGTGTTTACTCTTTCAAATATAAATTCAAGTAAATAGCTTGTTTTCGAATGACATTGTATTTAATTGTACGTAATTTTTTTGCGTTTGTATACCATGTGCTAAAAAGAGAATTAAGGAGGTCGTACGTAAACACTTGCTCATCTTGTTTAGAGACTTTGTTACCTTGTTTTTTATTACACTATCCTATGCAGAAACAGCTGGAAGGGCATGAAAAATCGTGCAATGTAACACCTCAATAGTGGCTTTACTTGGATGGGACTTCCAAACATAAAAATGATGACTTTTAATTTATGTAGCGGTTCGTGTTATTTAATAAGTCGTTATTAAATAACACGAACCGCAGAATATATAACTACACAACAAAAACTTTAGACCAAGATAGAACTAATAAATAAAAGAAAGCTAACAAAAAGTTTTTTGTCGTGTGTTTAAACTAGTTATATATAACTAGATTTTGATTATTTTCGGGTTAAATGATATAACAACAATAATTGCAATTCAAAATAAATTATTTTTAAAAAGTTATTTTTATTTTACTCCGGGAATGTGTATCTAAACAATGTTTTCATAGTCAAAATCTAGTACAATATGCATTTTTTCTAAACCTACGTTTTGTATCACCTATAGTTGCTAAAGTTCTCTGAATTATTTTGTACCGTTACTTTTATACAAATCACGTAGGAGCAAAACAGAAATAGCAAGGAAGCAAATTGTCTTCCAAGAAATATTTTGGCAACAAATTCACAAACTAATCACAGGTAGTCTGTGAGAATCTGAGTTCTGAAACTTTAATATTGAGGGCGTAAAGTACAATTTCATATTAGCAAAACTTCCTATGAACTATTCAGATGAAAAAGATTTTTAACAGCACAACATAATATTACAATTTGAATGGAGCGTTGAATATAATACCTATGGGTTAAGTAAAATCAGTTGCATTTGTTTTGAAATCACAAGCCCTTTTTCTTGAGTTGAGGACAAAAAGTGATGACGTTTATTTCATGAATTTATTTCTAAACTACAGCAGACAGTTCCAACTTCGTTTTGGACCCGTTAAGGGGTTGAGATTTCAAAATCCTTTATGCTCACTTACGTCATCTAAGGACCGTGCATGTAGCACAGTTAAAAAGCCTCCACACCGATGGACGTCGACCCTAATAGTTTTACAATACAAAATTATAAAGGCGAGTGTCTATTTCAACACATTACGGACGTTGCATACTGCACGCCCATAACTAGTAGCCTAATGCATTGACCAATCGCTTCTTTTACACTCATAGTCAATAACTATCTATAAGACTCTTAACACAAGTGAATAAAGTTCAAATTAGTATCAACTTCACTTTTTTCACAGAAAAAACAAGTTGGCTTTTTTACATTTTATTCTGCTTTTTACTTTTGCTTATGTCTTGAGTAATAAGAGTTATTTTGTTTTTATTATTGGTTAATAGAAGATTGTATATGACACAATAGATAAGTGATTATCTAATAGGTTTGATAGTTATTAAGTTAAATAACGTAATAATTTACTTTGTGAATATTTTAGCATTTAGTAAGATGGCGAAAGGGCTTGACAAACACTTACTATTATTTATTGTAAATTTGTGTTGAAAGATGATAATAAATGTTTATAAGACTCAAATAACAAAGACATAATACCTACGTAAATGATCACCATATTTTGTCACCTTAAACTGATTGAGAAATTTGATAGATTTTTTATTTTCAATGGTGGTAGTTCAGTTGTGTGAGATTCCCGCCTCATGGTAAGTGGTATACCAGTCATAGATTTTGAAATAGCTTAGGTTACAGACAAGTTGGTGAAAAAAATCTCTCTATCTCTCTCTCTGCAAAGAATCTCTCTATTCGCAAAAAACATGGTTCATTCTAGAGCCTAGGCTGAATATTTGTCGGATATTTTATTATATTTGTTATATATACGAGCACAGTTATAGCTAGCCTACATTATAATTATATTCTTTAAGATTATTATCTTTACTTCAACGCTTTAAAAGATTTTGACGAGGTTCCTTTGAGGTTGACGATAAAAAACATAAATTTAAGACCCAATATCTTTTGCATGATGACATACATCAACAAGAAATACTTGACTGAATTTAATAGTTGTTCAATATTCTGCAATACATAAGTAAAGATTAAAACAAAATTTCGTCACATCTCAGTTATATAGAACAACACGCATTTTAAAAACCATCGCATAAATGATACCTCGCATTTTTAAAACAAACGAGTGAGTTATACAAAAGACGAACCATTAAAACAAAATTAAGGTTGAAAACATAAATGACCTAGTTTTAATACTTTCTCCTGTTAACAATAGCTCATTGCTTTCTTTCTTTCTTACCATAACGTGGTGCGACTACAGTATGAAGTTTTCCTTGTCTGGGAATACTATGAACAGTTTCACCTATAGTATTATCATTATCATTTTTTGCTAGACCTATATTGGAAAAGCAGTAAGAGTCATCTTTGTTTGTCACTATAGATTTACTTGATAGACCTCTCAGCATGTTAGTGATGGACTAACTTTTAATTATTAAGGATCGGTCGTCTCTAAATCATTCTTTCCCTACACTTTTGAGTGACAGGAGTGTAAAATGTATTAAAATAATGTGAAATCTCAAAGCTGGAAATCCTTCCTATGTATTGAAAATGATAACTGTATGTGTAATTCCAAAGATAGATAATAATATTAATAATACATCGTTTATTTGTCACCATAGTACAATACAGGTAGGTACACATAAATTGTATCACAATAATATATAGTATCCTGAACTAGGATGGTTCCTGTGTTTCAGGTTATCAACCCTCCACTCCTTGAAAATGGTCTTACTTATGTCTAATTTAAGTGACATTGAAAATTACTTAATTATTGATATTAAAGATTACTTTTTTATTTAGTAGGTAGTTTTCCATGATATCGACGCGCCGATGCGACGCAAACAAATAACAAAATCGACTACAAATAATAATAATAACGGAAAAAATAATAATGTCACCATACGTGCAAGCCTTCAAATGGCAAATTAGCAAGCTCCCCAAATTAAAAACAAAATAATAAAATCCATTGACAATGTCGCCCTACAAAAATAAGTGAAACAAACGGAAACATTAGACGTGCTTATTAAAAATAAATCATTTAACATCGACATGCCTCCCGGAGTCACGCCATTAATTATGTTGCTACATCAAAGAAGCAATTAACCCTCAAATTATGGCTAATTAAACAAACTTTATCCGACTTTTTGATTAAACAGCTGAATTAATTACCTTGAGTGCCGTTAGAGATTAGAGCAGAAGGTAAATTCAGTTTCAGACCCTGGTTCTATTTCCCTTTCCTAATGATGTTTTTAACCTACATTAAATTCTAATCATTACCTATCAGTCCATTATTAACCCAAAATGAAGAATAAAATAATTAACTGATTGATAACAGTGAGAGCAGTAAGCCAGAATGATTTGTCAAATTGCATCCAAATAGTAAACAATAATACAAACGCGAAAGTTTTTGAGGACGGATGGATGCGAGTTACTCCTTCAGGTAAAAGCTGCTCGACAGATTTTGACGAAACTCTACAATGTTATAGCATATTCATCAGAATAGGACACTTCTTTCATAGGTCTCGGTCGAGACCACTCACTTCCCAATTAGAGCAACTGGAGTAGCGAAGACGCCATCTTTCACTGGGCCTGCCGGGACATCTTTTGATATTCTGTATGCATCCATCTTAAATGCCAAATACCTAAATATCGCATTGGCTCTCCCTCTCTGCAGGTCATGCACATCGAGCTATTCTACAAGCCCATATTGTAGAGGTGTTTGTTTGTGGCAAAGAAACATTACAAAATAACTACTTTCAATAACTAATTGAAGACAAAAGTATGTCGTTTAATACATTGGCTCCAGTACATCGACCCTACTTATATAACAGCAAATGACATACGAAGTATGTCATTTAGTTAACCAACCTTATGTAATAAAATGAAGCAATGATGTTTTTAAGCCATGGCGGCTTTCAAAGTTAAATATTTAAGACACCTACATTAAAAATACATAGTGAAGAACTCGCTAAAGCCTGTTATACCAATAAAGCCAGTCAGCTGACATAGTTTAAGCCCAGGAAGAGGTCAGAGACTGTAAGTATACTAGTAGTAGTCTTTGACCTCTTCCTTTGTTTAAATTATGTCTATACCTTATATTAAATTTTGCAACTTAATTATTCAGGACAGAAAAGACAGGTATCTATGTTTTTTAATTCTCGAAATATGTTTTTTTATTTTTTTTTTAATGATATTCTTTATCCCTATTTTTATTATAAGTATTTAAATTTATTAAGTATCCTTATAAACAATTTAAAAAAAACATAATACTAATGCTTTTGCAATTAGTTGTATTTTCTTATTTTTCAACAATCACAAATATCTTTCAAAAAAATATTGATAATTATGTATTTTGTGTGAAATGTATTGCCTAGTACGTATTTAAAATATTTTTAATATGATACACATACATTCATGTTCATTATCCTTTGAAAATGGTCCTTGTATTCTAAACTTCTGCTCTTGTATTTTCTATAAGCTTAATGAAGAGCCCATCAATATCGGGTTTCTTAAAGAATATCGTTTTCTTAGTATTTGATTAACTTAGAAGCATCGTACAAAGTAGCCTTTGTAAGTTTGAACAAGACTTTAATTTCTGAATCTTTCCTTTTAAAGTTCATGCTTTGAAAGGAAAGATTGTGTTCAATTAAGTCTTAGAAATTAAGTTTGTTTGAATAAACGTATCCCACGCTATGACTTCACGTGGTTAAGTAACTTAGCTAAGGTCAGTATTTGGATAAGTCTCGCAATGTATACTAACACTAGCTATCAAAGTTAGTGTTAGTATACATTGTCGTTGTCACGATAATTGTATTCATTCAAGATCTATAAAAATAGACAACCAGTTTAAATTAAAACGTTACTATTAATGTTACAAAAATATAACGCAGTAGATATTTTTAAAGATTAATGTCCACATAAGCCTTGAGTCGCGCTGGTTCTTACAAACACAAAATTTATGGACATAAAGTACATTCAGACTCGAAACAAAGGAGTTATAAGGTTTTTAAAGGGTCGGCAACGCGTGAGTGACACCCCTGGTGTTGCAAACGTCCATAGGCTACGGTAACTGCTTACCATCAGGCGGGCCGTATGCTTGTTTGCCACCTTGGTAGTATAAAAAAAAAAAAAAAAACAATTTTTTTTATCCCGTGTGGGAATCGATCCCACAACACTCTGTGCAGTGGTAAATGGCGAGGTAACCACTTAAGCCACTGAACCAACCGTGTACTAATTTGTCATATTAATGCTACCATAACTTAATACACTAGATCTAGTTATATCGGAGCTTATATAATATGAATTAACCTCTAATAATATTGATACAAACAAATGTAGGAATGTCTATTTTATTAGCACCTTGAATTTAAGTCGTCAATATACAAAGTTTCCTGACCCAGTACCGAAGGATTTCAATGCTGAACAACACAAAACAAAAGCCAATAATTCAAAAAATATCGTATATCTAAATATAGAAACACAGTGACACACTGACATAGAAGATCTGCCTAAAAAAGAAAGTGGTGAGCGGCCATTTCAAGGACATGACGATCATCGTAACGGTGTTTATATTTTTTGTTTTGTTTGTCAATTCTTTGTTATCTACGGTCAAGATACTGTTGTTGATTGTGTAGGTGACTGTGTAATCTTGTATTTTTGCTTTTGTATATTGGTTTGGTAGTAACAGAAGGTAAATTAGTGTAAAGCTACGGCTATCAAGTCTAGAATTTGAATCAGTGCCGGAGTATTGTTAAACTTCATGGTGATTTAAAGTGAAGGAAACTCTTCAGTTTTGAAAGAGTTTGAAGTCTACTTAACTCTCTAACTAGAATCATATCAGAATTTAAATTTGAAGTATTTTACCTTCAGTTTTATCTTAATTGAGCTTATATAAAAAAGAGAGTCCAGTGTTAAAAATAAAAGAGAGGTTTTAATAATTTGTATTAAGGCAACTAACTTTTACTCTTTCACTTTCAATCTATGTTTTGTATCTACAATCAAATTAATTGTTATAATTGTTTTTGTTACTACTGTTCAATAAAAGTAACCTTTTATTTTATTTAGAGATCAAATCTTGAAAATAGAATATCAATAAAAAGCCTCGATATTTTAGGTTTATTGAATTTCTATATCAAAATGGAAATCACAACAGCACCATTTACTATGATTATATCTGCGTCTACGATTGTTATAGAAAGCGGCTTAAAACTAGACCATGCAGTTTCACTTAAGAGACTTTTTTTAACTTCAATATTTAATAGCAAAATAACTATACCAGGAAATTAAATTAATGACATTGCTTTCATTATTAATTAATTAAAAGAAGACATAACGGTATATCACAATTAGAAGATTAAAACATAATTGTATTGTTATCGAAATAGAATCGAATTTATAGTAGATGAGAAGAACAAAAAACTAAAATAAAATTATGTGTTTTTAAAAATAAGATGATAAATATATTTAAAGTAAAAGCTGATAAGTATCTTAAATCAGCAAGATATAAATGCTGATATAGCAAAATTACAAAACAACAAAACCTACATAAACACCTAAAATGGAAAGCGAACATAGCTAAAGAACCTACGGAATTTCAATACTGCTAACGTTGTAGTGTAAACAGCATTAAGAATATTTTACCACGAACAGGATGTAATTCAAGACAAAGTTGCGGTTGAATTGCTCAGGAAGCTTTTTTAAGTTGTAATAATAATATAATTGATAATGATAAATTAGTAATTATAGGAATTTATCATTAAGGATATGACCTGAATTATATCAACAATTTTGTCTTACTTGGCTTTACTATAAATTACTGGTCTAGCTCATATAACAGGCACGAATACTTTTACTTATAGAATAAAGTTAAGCTTCAAATAAAGCCATTGCAAATAAATTTAGTTACAATTTTATCAACGACTTTTTTATTGAATCCAATTAGTGTACTACATGAAACTTTCTTTGATATTTCATGTTTCAAAATCTACTTATAATAATATTTCAAATACAAAGAAAAGTATTCCCAAAATGAACTTACACCAAAGGTCAGTCCATAACTTTAAAATTTCCATCACAACACTCCGTTCAATTCTTTCCGGTGAGTTAAGAGGGAGAGAACATAAAAAGTCGAACTTATGCGTTATGCGGGACAGTTAGGTCCTTTCTTTGCATCCGACACGAGAAAGATACGATTATTAATACTTCGTTTAATTTAGGGCAAGTATTTTAAATACTTCTGATATTTTTGATCATTCTTGACTGCCTTGGTGGTCCAGTGGCCGCAGTATGCGACTGCTGTGCACGAGGTTGTGGTTTCGATTCCCACACAAGACCAAACTTTGTGTGACCCACAAAGAATTGTTCTGAGTCTGGGTGTATTTTGTGTCCGTTATTTGTATGTTTGTAAAGTCCCCCGCGACACAGAGCTTGTTCTCTAGTGCGGGAGTTGTCTTTTAAAAAAAAAAAAAATTCTTACTTTACTATATCCTTACTTTATTGCACTAAGTATAGTCATAAATGCGAAAGTAACCATATCTTATCTGTCTTATCAGACGCGCTTTCACGAATAATCAACTAAGCGAATTGCAATAAAATTGGTCAAGGAAATAGATTGCATCCCGGGAAAACTAACGTTTATACCATTTATGTCTATATCGTTTCGTTTTTTATATTTCTGTCTACATAATATTATTATATCATGTTTAGGTAAAACAGGTGCCAACAACATTTACGTGTTTATTAATTTGGGAACAAAATCAGATTTAACACAGAATCAATACATGTCGCATCCTTGGTAGAAAACTGGCGTAATTTGAGAAATGTCACTGGGCAATTTTGAACTTTAGCTGGCAAGAATAAGATTTTAATTGCAAAGCAAACACGCTTTAACTTAAACCATTTTTTTACTGTGGGTGCGATGTATGTAATAAAATGGCAATCAACACAGTAACTGAAAGCAATAAAGCACAGCAAGTGGGTAATTTAAATAAAAACTCAACGACCGCTGTCAAAAATCGTCGCCTAAAAAGGGCTTAAAGGCTCAAAGGCTCAAACCGAGACCTTACAGGGACCTTCGAGAGTTTATTGAACCCGACCTCTTTGAGCTAACGTCGATTTCTTTGACATTACATTGAAATTATTTTTTCTCGCACGGAACAAATAAAGTAGGGTAAAGGATAATATTGGATAGTTTTTGAGTAAGTAAACAAAAAGTGGTAAACATTGTCTGATGTAATGCTACCTTTTTAGGGTCACTTCCTGAGGGGAACGGATAGTGACTAATGGTGTGCTTGGTTTATTTACTTTTTGTAGTATAAGTATATAGTTGTCTTTATGATTTTAAGCTAAAGGTTGTTAAAGAGACAAATGCTATTATTGAATAATAATTGGGAAGGTATAAAGTGTTTCCAATAATTACATCATTATGAATTATTTTCTTTTAATTTAAATTCCTTAATCTTTCATTTTCACCTTCATCTATCTTCATAATATTTGAAACGTTCCTTTCATTTGTCAGTACCTTAACTAATTCGATTAATCTTCTCAATAAAGGGCACGATTGGGTTCGTTCAAATACGAATTTCAAACTTCTGTTACATTCAAGACAGGATAACATAAATCAACACCTTTAATAAATTTAATGTCCTTACCGATGTCGATCGACGAGCCGTGAAGATAATCATATCGCTTCCGATCTGTATTACTGACTGGAGAGTATCCTTCACTATTGTTCGTACCGGAAACATCTACCAGCATAACTTCAACTTCAATTTCAACTTTATCTTCTTGGAAATAAAATTCGAATTCAAGCACCTCAAAGAAGCAAACAATATAAATCTCATTTGGTTTATACTCATGTAGTCTCAGATAGGAGTTACTACATCTTGAACTTTTTATTGCTTCATTTAAGGCGGGTTTTGCTAATAAAGTGTTTGTTTGAATGTTTCATTATCAAATAACATTATGGCAAAGAATAGCAGAATTTATATTAGAACTAGATCCTAAACTAAAACACCAGAGTCTTCTCAGGGAAGTAATAATATATATCTAACATAAATAATGTTGTATTATTGTAACCTAAACTAATAAAAAATAGAATCCATTAAAAAATGGTCATCTTATTTCAATTTGTTTGGGTCTTTGATCAAAAGCATTAAAGTTATTCTTTAATCTTCTTAGTCTTATTAGTACTCAGCATCGTGGTATATTTTAGACAAGCATGCTAAATCATCATCATCATAGTCGTTATCTCAGCTGATAGACGTTGTATGTACAACGAATTACCATAACATTTGGTCTTCGTTAAACACAGCATAGTCGAAAATAAATTTACTATAAAAGGTATTTAAGCAACAGCAGATACTTCCATTTGACAAAATTAATAGGATTATACACTGACGTCATATGTTGCAAAATGTCTTGGGATCAAGGTTGTATGATTCACAAGTAATTTTAATTTTATTCATTCAACTGACCAACTACGAAAATATAATATTGATTTTATATTCTATTAATAACATATGCGTTTGTGGTTAAAACTTGACATATTGGGTTGAAGTCTAGGAATCAGAAAAAAAATGTAAAGGTGCGAATTGTTTATATAATCCTTCTCTTACTAATAAATCATCAAAATACCTTCTACGAAACCTTCTACTTCATGATCATCATCAGCTTATTGCAGTCTACTACTGCACCACCAAATGCGCACCACTTAGCACGATCTTCGGCTTTTCATTACTTCCAACTTAATTCATGCCAATAGTTTACGATTCCATTTAAGATTTCTGCTTTATTATTTCGAAAACAACGTCATTGTTACTATTTCGATTATCTAGCTTTAATATATTATCCATAAAAAACTAACGATGACTTTAGAGGTCTAGACTTTAGATATAAAATAAAAACACCTACATACATGTTTCCTTCCATCTTCAATAAAATAACGTCACCGATATTTTAGCTATCTTTGATAAGATCTATAGCGCCTACTTACCCTTTCGCGGATAGTTCTTAATAACTATAATATCGGAACCAAAGTCACTGCTTAGTTCAGAAGTATGAAGTGATTCATATTTAACGAAACCATACTAACCAGTGCAAGCAATTTCATAAATATTTCTTGATTTTATTGCTCAATAAAAAAACCTATACTAGTTAAATACCTAGTAGTAAGATTCGTCGTTTAATATCTTACTCCATACTATGTGAGCAAATATGTTATGAATGCTCAACATTAATTCAAAGCCACATTGTCATGATGACCTAAATACTTAGAGTTCCAAACATTTATCTAGGTAGTATATTACAAAGTTGCAGAATTGCAAATATATGACATGGTACGTCGGCAGTTAGCCTTACGCCTCTGACAAAATAAGGTGTTGTAACGTAAATTGTAATAATTTTGTTTATATTTCGGACTATAATTTCATCTCCAATACGTAGTCGAGGCTAACACACACCATTGTTTATAAAAATGACTTCTATGTATTTGAATAGCATTGATAATATATATAGATATACTGAAGAGTCAAACAGAATAATATATCTTAGGAATTGTTAGTTACTAACTTAGCTTCAAAAATTTTTCCGTTTCTATGTCTCATGGTTAATATTGCCAATTACTGGTTGTCATAAAATTTCAATTAATTTCCGAAAAAACCTAATTATACATCGTAAATGTCAAAACGCGGAAATTTGATAAGAATTATTTATTATATCGGGGCGTAGGCTTTCAAACCAGTTGAATAGATTTGTTTTGTCCAGTATACTGAATGTTTTTAGTCATACTGAAGCAGATCTAACATGTAATAAAAAAGTTGATTTAAAAGTTGCCAAAGTGTTTAAAAGTTGCCAAAAGCTAAGAAGTTATAAAATTTATTTTATACTTATTACAAAAACTGATCATCACCAAACTGTGATATAGGCTTTAATGGCACTTGACTACTACAGTTGACATTTTAATATTATTACTGAGATTGCTTAACAATAACTCTAACAAAATGACTCAACGAACAAATCATATCTTCATCATAGGACAGGTTTTGGTATCAATATTAATGATGAATGCCAGAAAAATAATTTGTCTGCATGAAATATAATTGGCATTGACAGACGGCATTGCTTTTGAAATTATTGCTTGCAATCAATATAAGTGATGAATAATTTATATATTAGTGATTTCTGGAACAGTTGTAGTTTATTCTGATACAGTTATTGTAACTATACCGGCCGGCTGAGTCTTTAAGAAACAGCGATCACAAACTGACAGCTGTGATTGCTCGGTGTCGGCACACACGATTGCTAAACGTCAAAAGGCTCTTACGGAACACTGATTTTCAATCTGACAGCCAGATTTTGCTCCGATTTTCATTCTGACAGCCTTATTGCAATCTACTACTGGTCCACCAAATGCACACCACTTCTGATCTTCTGCTTTTCAATTCCTCCTACTTAATTCATACCAATTTTGCATCGTTTTTGCGGTCGCTCGGTTTTTGCTCTTACGGAATACCTCTGCCGGAGAATAAACTACAACATCTATATAAATTAATTTATCCAGGCTAGGAAAACTAATCTGAATATACGGAATAAACCGGACCTGATTTGTTTGAATTACCCGCACTCGAAATGAATCCCGTAAGCCCTATTACCATTGCACTACATTCAACCCGCCTGACGATACAGTTACTGCAAAACCAGATTATAAGACGTACGACAAAAGTAGAACTGTATATATGCAACGGAACAGTTTCTGGTTTGGTGACTCTGGGCTGACATTCGAGACACAACTACTTGTTGCATCACAAGTTCTGACAGATGTGGAACTTCAGACTTGAGTGGATAGTTGAAGTTGCGTTTCGGTAGTATTTATGGAGCTTTGACAGAAGTTTTGATGTTATCTGTATACTAAATGTCGTTTGGTTTGCTATAAGGCGTTATACTGCACAGTCTAATGCACCAGGCTTTAGATCAAACACATTTATTTTGTGACATAAAAGTGTTATCATGAACTATGTCAGTGAACTCACCGCAGGTGAATTTCTTTATCCTAAGGCCTTTATAAGCGTTACTTCGTAACCCAAAACAATAGATAATATGTATATTTGAATAATATAATTACCATGCCTTTAAATTACAAAAATCTTTTTTTATTTTTGTTTGTAGTAATTATTGGAACTTATATTACTGTCAGCAATATCATGGATATAATAATTAGGTTACCTGTAAGGAAACGTATTCTAGAAATCATCAAAACAAAAAACAAAATGATCTAAACGAAACTATTAATTACCAAATGATGACAGCCGAAAACGATTACACAACTGAGCCTGTACCACTTTTACTTTCTTAAAAAGACCAGGTCGCACAACAGGTTGGATAACAGTACTAAATTGCTTTGAGACACCAGATTACCTTGGGAAAACGAAAACATTGTGGGAATTACTTGAAGAAACAATGTTTCGCGTCTTTGAAATTTCTTCCGGACATAGTTTTTGTGTAGAGTTTGTTTCGTCTACTGAAATTGTTGAAGGTTTTGCGCAGCTTAAAGTTTAATGGTCTAGTGTTTTTAAACTTTGTAAGCTTTTCACAATCCAGTTGTCCTAAAAATACTAAAGTACTTATGTATTACTAGCTGTTGCCCGCGGCTAAGCCCACGGGCATCAGTTATCGCTGTAAAAAGTAGCCTATGTGTTATTCCAGACCATAATCTATCTCTGTGCCAAATTTCATCCAGATCCGTTCTGTAGTTTTTATGTGAAAGAGTAACAAACATCCACCCATACTTACAAACTTTCGCGTTTATAATATTAGTAGGATTTTCATGCAGTTTATGAATATTGTTCACTACTATACATTTAAGTGTATACCAGCTGCAATCCGCGACTTATACATCAATTTCACGTTCATAACTACGTAAAAGTTATTTGAAACTGTTGCTGATTGGGAATAATTGTAAATAATAGCATTACTCTTTAGTGCCACTTTCCCTTCATAAGCAACTAGATCTAACTGATTCAAGTCATGAAAATTACTAATTTATTATCTTTAGACCCAATAAATAAATAAATATCGGCAGTAATTTCATGCAACCGGTAAACGTTGGTTACAGTAACCTACAATTGGAAACAGTTGCGAATATGTTGCCAAATGTAGGCACCGGTTACTGCCGGAACTCATCAATGCAATAGATACTTAATACTCGTAGTATTACGTGTATTTTAAAGTTTTTTTTATACTACTTGGTTGGCAAACAAGCATACAGCCCGCCCGATGTTAAGCAGTTACCGTAGCCTATGGACGCTTGCAATACCAGACGTATCACTTGCGTATTGCAACCCATTTTTTATACACCAGGGCTAAAATGCGAGTATCCTGAGTTCCAAAACGCATCCCGAAATGAGCACTGGAGAATACTCACACACAGGAACACAACTACACCGCTGGGTGTAGTTAATTGGCTGTGGTCTTCTGTTAGATGAAGGTTCTTCCCCAGTCAGGCTTGCTCGCTAGTATGGTGCCTTTCCTCTCTTACACATTATTATTAATTATTTTGATGTTTACGTATAGACAGTTACATAGTCTATCATAAGTATTTTAGTATTAACTCTAAATAATAAAAAGATTCCCTATGAAATTTCTGAATAACTTATTGCATAAAATAAGTACCTTTTATATCAAAACCCAAGTTTATTTCCAAAATCGTACATTTTATTCACAATACACAGACTATTCGGCTTTTGTATCAAAACATTAATAAAAAGCGAGCGAAAATAAAAACTATCAATCGTGAAAAAAACGGTTTGGAAAACTTATTATATCTAAAAAGAATAAAAAATAGTACTCAATAAAAACGGACCCAACAAATCGTTCGGCCAACTGATATTGAATAAAAATGTAATGCTTACATAAATACGCAAAATACTATTGAAATTGCCTTTAAAGGTTTTTCGGACACAGAATAATGAACAGAACGTGGTAAAAACGATCTGTATTTGAATATTTCTAGGTATAAAGGGTATTTACTACGACTGAAACTCAATTCCTTTGGTAACGTTATAAGCAATAAAAAGAAAAAAATGTTGCTTTGAGTCTATCAAAGTTGATATGAATAATTTTATCCAAAGAATAGAGTATGCAAAACTGTTGAATATTCAACTTTACAGGAAGGAGGGATAACTAAGGCTGTTTTTATAAGCAAGCTTAGTTCACCTGTAAGTGTATTTTCAGGTACATAGAAGACCCGAGAGACTATAGCATGGGGTTCTTCAAGAAAAGAGTTAGGTATAAGGTTTCTAAAGGGTCGGTAACGCGCGAGTGTTACCTCTGGTGTTGCAAGCGTCCATAGGCTATGGTAACTGCTTACCATCAGGCGGGCCGTATGCTTGTTTGCCTTCTTGGTAGTATAAAAAAAACATGCTTATTTAGTTGTTTCACAGCAGCTACAAGAAAAAGTATACATACGAGTTAGTTACACCTACAAACCTAAAATCATTGTTACGCGAGGTACCTACACACAATTTTGATGTAGCTTTTGAATACATATTAGTAACATATGACTCAGTTATAAAATCGCTCTATTTATTATATTATCTTAATACTTCTGACGATGTAAACTTAACATGAGTTTATTTTTACTTGTCCGTAACTTAGTGTTATTATAAAAACTTAAAAGTATTTCAAGTGATACTCTGGATTAACTTACAACATTTTGTTAACATTTCTAACATGAGCGTAGTCATATAACAAGATGATGCGGCTGATAAGACACGACTTAAATAACTATAAAGTAAAAAGAGTAATAAAAGACTCATTTTTGTCTAAAACATTAAAACAAATTACATCCTAAGACACCCATTACGAAAAATAACACACATGAGGACAAAAAGAGCACATTATCTAAATTTGTATACTTTTCCGAGTAATGAAATTGTAATATAAACGGTTTGGAAGAAAAAAAAAGACAGCGGTGAGCTTTGTGACTTATTTCTGAATCGTAAACAAAGTTTTATAGCTACAAAATGTGCAGTAAAATCTGATAATATATTTATTATGTAAGTACTGTTTTTGCAACACTGTATGTATACGATTTGTCACCACACCGTCATCATTTGCTAATTTAAATCAACGTCATGGTGACTTTTATTTTAACTGTGTTTAAGATCATCAAATTGTTATTTCGACTGTCTAGAAATGAACACGTAAAAGTTTTAAATTTTCAATGTAGTGAAAATCACAGGTGTTCAAAACTTGCAAATTCTAAGTTTAAGATCTACAATTCTCGGCATCAATGTATACAATCTAATGACAATAAAATTCAAAATCTTGGCGCAATTTTAAACAGAATATGGCGGTAGTGCCGAGAGTACAGAAAAACAAGACAACGGGACAAATGGAAATTAATGCGTCTCTTGCATACATTACATTAAGTTAATAACCACACTTGACAGAGTTTTACAAGTTTAAGTAATGAAATAAAGCGATTACATTGGTACATACTCGATTTAATTGTTATATGAACCAAAAACAGTAAGTTTAGTCTTATAATTATTTTTTTTTAAATACATATCTTGATTTAAGTGTGGACCATAGTTAAGCATAATTGTTGAACTATTAAATGTAGGATACCTAGATTTTATATGGGCCAAAAAGTTTTTTTCATCTGTCATTGATCCCCATATAATTTACGCACAATATTTATAATGCAATGCTTTTTATGAAGAGCTACGTGTCTCCAGTGGCGCCAGTCTAGAATACCGTGAATTACGCTTACTTTTATCTCAAAAGTAATAACAACTGAACTGGTTTACGCGTAACCAACAAATAAAAGCAAAACAAATAAAGAGCATTGTTAAAAAAAGAATATTATTCTACGTCCGCTTGTATTTTGAACCACAATGCACAGTCCCCTGCGTGTCGGCATCTACTACTTCCACGCTCTAATTACTACAATTGTAACACTTGTCAATTTCTAAGTAAATATTTCAAACTAGCTTATGCCTGCGGCCTTACCTGTTCACTAGCCATAACTAGGTACATTTGTATATTTGGAATTTGAAATATGTGTGACTTTTTCACTACTGGTAGAGTTGTTAAAAGCCACAAACAGAATTAACCATTCTCTCTCGAGTAGTTTTTTATAAAGGAACGGATAAACAAACACAGTACTTACGTTGTAATTAGTTAACATGCCTGCTCGTTTCATTTATACTTGCAAACTAAGAGCATATCGTTAATTAGAAATGAATATTTTAATTAGAGCATTTATATCTCATTTTCCTTCAAGCGTTTGAGAGAGTAGTGTAGTTTGATCTTTATCTGGTAAAAGTGATAATTAGTGGTATACATTTCTGTTTTTATCAAGAAATGAAAGTGAAATGGGAAGTACGCCATCACCACCATTAGAGTTGATTTGTGTTTGATTGAGCATGTATAAACAAGATGGACGTAATTAAGTCTGCCACAAGGTGACATCTTAGGACCTATATTCATATAATGACGTAGTGCAATCCCCGCTAATATTATAAATTAGAAAGTTACTCTGTCTGTCACCTTCTTCTCAAAAAAACATTTAATTAAAAAACACCTTATGTATAAAGTTGTAAAATGTTCTTATTTAAATGTCCACATTACACCACTTCAACGAAAATACTTAACGACATTTATATTATCTGCTGACTAGATAAGGTAATTACAACATTCATAATTAAATATCTGGCATAAAAGAGCGCCCAAAGTCCTACACAGTTTGTCCCGTGCCCCAAAAATAGTGAGACCCATTAAACAACTACTGAATGTTTCATAGAAAGTAATTTTGAATTAGCAACACCGCAGTGTTCCGCAATGTCTTTTGGCCAGGCATTTTATAGGGATGGAGCAATCATAATGATCGATGAAAGTGGTATATCGATAAAACATAGCTTATAGAAATAGAAGACAGGTTTAAACTAGGTACAGGCATTTACCAGTGAAAATGAAAAGTTTAGGTTTAAGATCAGTCTTTCCAGAGATTTTTCTCAAAATATATTTTTTTAAATTTTTTATAAAGTTAGCTTTCGCAATAGGAAATAAGCGGGGGATTTTAAAAATATACAATTTACGGACACAAACTACATTCAAAACCAGGTTTGGCGCAATCATTTGTGGATCATACAAAATTTTGTACCTACCGTGAGAGGTTCGAAGCCACAACACGCCGCGCACTAGTAAATGGCGAGGTAACCACTTAAGCCACTGAACCTGAATTATACTGTATTTTCTTTTAGGTATATGTATAACTTATCTTGGTTCTAAAGCATATGTCTTACATATAATAAGTTTTTTATGATTCAGTGAAAAATAACGATGTAGTAACAAGCTTGTGATAGCTATCTGTGTAAGTAGTTTATTTCGTTGCAAATTGGTACATACATTTTACGTTATATAACGAAATTTACTGATTGCCAACTTATACGTGCAAAACGGCAAATTGCTTATGACATTGTTACTGCAAATCAAGACCCAAGGTATTTAAAAACTACCTACAAAGAAACAATACATTACCACAAACATAAAGTACCAGTTTGTGGTAATTTTGGACATTATAATTCAGGCCTAAATGCTAATAAATTTGTAATATTAGTAATACACAACAAACTTAATTGTTAAGTAATTGTTTTCTTCCAACAATAAACTTAACAAGCTAATTATCATTTAGATACAATTGGTCATAATTAACAAAGCAACATTAGACTCGATTTGGTGTTAGGCAAAAATTAATAACAATAAGTACTTAAACAATTACAAAGTTCATTATACAAAGTTTTGAAATTAAGTTAATTAATTTTTACACACCACTATTAATTAGCCTTCACTAAAACACGAATGAAACAAAAAATTAAGCTGTGATATTGCAGAAACATAATATATAGAGCAAGTTTTTCTCGTAAGTTTTTATGTGTTGGTTCTTATAATATATTTTGTGTGAATTTTTTGTTGCAAAATTCTTGATATTAAATCTACTGGAGATATGAAACCGTTTATTAAGTTTATAAATTTTAGTTAATGGTGCAAAACACAAACCTTTTCAATTAAACAAATAAATTGTGTGTTTGAATAAAATAATAGCTATAGATACGTGTAATGTAAGAACGATTGTTGCAAAAGAAACCTTTAAGTATGTCTTTAAAATATGATAAATTTGTTATTTTTAACTAACTGAAAAATGCAAATAATATAATTATTTTCATTTTATTTTATGTATTTTTTGTCATTTATATTTTAATACTCTCTTTGCTAACTTTGCCAACATTTTGTATTTTTGCATGATGATCATAAAAAACAACACTTTATCCAAGGTAATAAATAATTTTAGTTAGAATATTTTCTTACTAGTTCTGCTCACAATATTTTGAAGATAACCAAAATAAAGCTAACTATCGATACAAGTCGTCTCTCCCTATACTCGTACAACGACAATTTCAAGCTGCATAGTCCAGCAAAAACTCTCATTGGATATTTATCTGCTACGGCAATGGAGCTAATGTTGTTGCAGTCTCCAAAAGCTCTGCACTGATGAAATTTCGACGACCACATTTTTTTCATGCACTGTTTCATTTGTTGAGTTTCTGTCGAGTAAAGTACTTCCATGATTTTGTTCAAAGTTTACGGAATCAAATGTGTTTTTGATTGCTTTACTGAATTCGGAATGAAAAATTAGGTGAGCGGCTGTGCTGTTGAAATGATTTAAAGAATGGGTTGTTTTCAGAGCTTTTTCTTTTTGAATTAAGTTTTGAACAGTGATTTAGGATGAAAACTAAATAAGAGATTTAATACTTTTAGTCTTGTGAGTATATTTATTCGAACTTTTATATTGACTCTACGGCTACCTACATAGATATAAAAATATACTAGAAGTAAAGCATCAAAGCTAACTAAATTTTGCTCACCAAAATGAAACTTTTTCAATACGATGTATTGCCAGTTAGACGTAATACTCTTTAATTATTCATACAAATTCCACAAAACAAAATTCACTTTTGTACTTCCACCAGGGATCGTATTCACACCTGTTACGTGTAAGACAGTTACTTTCCCACTCGGCAACCACCGCTTTTATAATCACCGCCAATATTTATAATTGTTCTTATATAATCGTAATATTTGATACTTAAAATTCTTTATTAAACAAAATAACGAAAGCCTTTCAAGATAGTAAACATTATGTTAAAATAGTTTGTTTAATATTATACTATAAATATAAGTTATCGATTTTATCATTCCACCAACATTAAGAGTGTCATAACTTTATTTGTAATTAGAAACATCTTGAAAGTCGAAGTCAACCTGTCGTTAGTAACTATCTCAGAAACAGGCTAATAGTCCAATTTACATTCCAAAATAGTTTATGCTGCAATTCGCTTGTGTAAGTTTATAAACTTGTCCTCTATTACATACTTGAAATATATTGTAAGATAGTATCCATCGTCGTAGTCAAACCAATGTTCAAAAGGTACTTTTGTGATTTATTGTTAATAGAATTTCCTTTTTTTTTAAGACAAAGACAACTCCCGAATTTGTGGACAAGCCCTGTGTCGCGGGGGACTTTACAAACATGCAATTAATGGACATCAAGAACACCAAGACTTGAGACAACCATCTTATGGTTCATACAATTTTTTGTCCCGTTTTGTGGGGTTATATGGCGAAGTAGTCACTTAAGCCAACGAACCAACTGTGCAGTCAATTAGGATTAATATATTTCAGCATCGTTACAAATGATTTTTAGTGCCTTATCTAATCATAGGGGATGATCGGCAACAATGTCATATTGGCTCAGCCATTTTTAAATATTATTATGTAAATAAACTATTAGCAAGCTAATCATCAAAACTTTGTAATCGGCAAGAAGTATAGACATTTCGATTTGAGTTACCTACTTAATATACGATTCTATGAATCTTCTTTGAAATTTTAGGCTTATGTTTATAATATTATTAAAACAATATAATATTCTAATAAAAGCAAATACTATTATACTTCTGGAAATGCAAATGATTTCTGAACAATCATATTTAGAGCAAGTCTCATGTTGAATATTATTCCAACACAGCTCAATAATTTTATGTACAGACCTACTCAACAGTTAAGTATTCGTAGAAATAAATACACTCTAAATCAAGAGATATTACCATTCACTCACATGTCTCAAAGCAATCAGGATTTGTTTGCCAAGACACCACCGAAAATCTTTATTAAAGTCTCCCTCCGATGAATGATGGTGGGTTCTATCTACTTTATCTCAGGTAGATGTAGCAAGGCAGCGATTTGGAGGACACAATTTATTTTTTCCTTACAGATTTCAACATTTTTGCGTAAACAAAAATAAAGATTGCGATACCGGCGCTGCGGTCAGAATCAAAAAATGTCAGAGCTTAACAAAACAAAGTTTAATTTAATAGGAATGGAAGCGCTAGCAAAACAATTTAGATCCTTTTCTTAAAGATTGGCCAGGTAAAATCACGATGGATGTTGAATATAGCGGACGTTTTTTTAGTTTCTGAGATATTGTGAATGTAATAAATAAAGGGAGGTAAGCTGAATAAAGATATAAGGTATTTCTTTATGCTATACGGATATTACATATTTAAACTTCATCAAGAGTGGTTCAGATCACCCACAGTCAGCTCCTACTTAGAGCACTGAAAAGCTCAGATGAAAAACCACTATTCTGTCGCATATTCATGGGTGGTAGCTTGGAACGAAATGAACAGACAGACAGAGGAAGGACTGATAAAATATTCTCCAATTCTTAAAAATAGATTTACGATAGGTATTATAAGTAATTACTGCACTAATTTATAAAGATCAAACGATTTACAATGATAAATAACATTAGTAACGTAACACAACACATGACCATATGGAAAGCAAGGTCAATGACCATAATGCTATAATTATTGTTACCTCTACAAATGGGGTAATGAGTTAGACCTTAGCAGTTCTAAGATATAGTCCAGATCAGAGTTATGAAGGTCGAAAATATAATACAAATAATGTTATAAAGAGTGATTGTGGTAATTAAGATGCTTTTTATGCTCTTTAATGTAGGAATTAACATTTTGATGGTTTAGTTCAGTTTGGTTAGGCTACCAAGGGCATGGTTACCCTATAGAAAAAAAAGAGTATGTTTATCTAAAAATAATAACACTTTACTTTTGATTACTAAAACACTGTGCTATTCATCTAAAGCCATAAAAGTCCCTGCTAGGCACGGGTCTACTCCATACACTTGGGATATTTGCCTACTACACCACGTTGGCCAGACGGGTAGGTGCAGGGTTTTATGTCGAGCTTTCCCTCTCTTGCAGTGAATATTGTCTGCCTGACTTACTTCCATAGTCGATTTTTTTTTTTGGGTCACCTTCATTTTGGTGTTTTACCTGAGTGTCTCCGTGCTTTGGAGGGCACGTTAAAAGTCAGTTCCGATTAACTCCGATTCGATCATGTCATGACAGAGTCCAATATACAAATCTGTCACCAGGTTGACAACTAACTACTCGTTAAAAAGAAGAAAATTTAAAATGTACAATTTATTTAATCATGTATTAATCGGCTGCACGATACATAATTTTTAAAGAGATTTGAAAACCTTGTCTTATTGACCTTAGATACTAAATGTAGAGGTCGATTATACGACTATGCATTGTTTTAACATGCAGATACAAAACGATACACGTATATTAGGTAATAAACAGTTTATGTATATACATGTAGTTATACTACATGTATACTTGTTATCATAATTCTATTACTATTCATGCTGTAAATCTATGGAATTCTCTTCCACACGCCATACGCTCTGGATATATTTAAGAGGAACATCAAGGAGCATTTCCTTTTATAATAATTGTGCCTAAAAACTATGTTAGTATTGATATGTATTAAGACCAGAAGAAGATCAAGATCTGTCAAGGGATTCAACCCAGGATCTCGTCACGGTAATCGTTTACACTACCATTGAACCACAGAAGCAGTATTTTCATAGATATGAGAATGAGTTGTTACATTTATCTAAAGCAACGCTGAGTGACCTTACTGTCTGATTTATATACAGAGTAGTTTCACTGACAGAGGTATAATAAGTTAATTCATTATTACGATGATATTTAATTTAGTTTCTAGTGTAATTCTCTATTTTTATTCTTTTTAAATTATTATTATTTTTAAAAAGAAGTTATTTTTGTGGAAATATTGTTCTTCTTATATATTGATATATTTAGCAGATCGACATCGATTGTGAAAACGACTCTATTGTCCAGAAGTCCTTTGTTAAAAATAACACTAGCTGGACTGGTGTTTTTTGCTGGTGCACGGTTTTCAGCAGACCCTAGGGAAACAAGATAAAAGTGCTGTAATAATGCGTAAGTAATGCTCATAACAGGCGTCCATACTTTCAGTTGTTGCTTACTATCAAATTGACCATAGTAAGATGAAATTCACATTAGTACTGCCCGTACCCGGGATCGAACTCGCACCTCTTGAGTGGAAGTCGGTTACTTTTTAACCAGACAGCCAGGTCTTTACGTAATTAAATTTTATTAACATGTTAACACTTTATATACACAAACAATATAATATGAAGGCAGACTTCATTCAAGAAGCATTATCAGTGTAATTTGTACACTTACAGACTTTTCCTTAATTTAATGACACAAATCAAAAAGACAATAATTTTAACTATTGCTATTCTCAATCATCAAAAACCGCAATAGCGGTGTTCGCGATTGACGCTTCCTTTCACATCGTATGACTAACAAACATTATCTTCCATAAATCACTTTCCCTAGGAAGTACACACAATCGCTCAATAAATCTGTGCCTAAGCGTAGGCGAGACTGTTGTAAAATTAACTCTTTACCGCTAACAAAACTACATTTCTGACAGTTCATTGCACATTTTGTGATGTTTATGTTTTATTGTGTTTATTGTACTGATTTGGCGATGTCATTTGCATAGGTGAGTATAGCGAAAGCTATTGTAAACAAACTTATATACCATTTATGAGCGTTGCTAGTTTTTGCTTTGAAGGGGATAAAACAGAAATCCCCTAAACTATGGAATCCGAAAAATATGATTTTATACGAACAGATACAGGAGCTTCCTCTATATGCATTTATTGTTACTCGGGATAAATGTCCAGAGAGACATTAAGTTGATGAAGAAGGAGAAAACTTAGATGACTAATGTTAATATTTTAATAATAATTATGTAAGTATACTAAAATATAGAAGTAATTTGAAGGATCATTGGTTTAGAACTTCTTTTGAATTGATTTTTGGAGTAATGTGGTTTTTTTGATGAGCCTATATTATTCACTTTTATGTTTAGAAGGATAGTCTTAAATAATTCATATCCTCTAAACATTAAAATGATCATTGCCTTGAAACACAGCTAACTAACATTCATTATTTGACCGCATCAACGATTACATAACATTAGAAATCTGCATAAATTCCAAGTTTAAGCACATTATCACTTGCCTACACACGCTTGTCAAACATACATTACACATATCAACCACACTCTTCCTCGTCCCACCTTACAAAAAGTAACATTAAAGTTTATAACATAGCATACCTCTGTTCACAAGCTACACTGTGTTAAGTTTTTGCCGCCCGCTCCTTTTCCTTTCGTTCGACCTTGACGTGCGTGCCACAACGACCACAATAGTAACACCACTACTGTGTGCTAACTTGCTAATTGTAGCTTGTCTCAAATTATACCTACATATTTCTTACGCTGTTTGGATTGTAATCAACTTGCCTGGAATGTTAATAAAAATATCATAATCTCTCTCTATCAAATCTTCTATTTCAACAGCACAGTCTTGTTGGTTTATTTTCTTTATAATACTTTACTTAACTTTGATTGACTGCACTGTTGGTTCTGTGACTTAAGTGGTTACCTCACCTTTTACCACTTCTCGGCGTATTGTGGGTTTGTTCCCCACACGGATCCCCATTTATGGATCACACAATTTTTTTATGAGCCATAAATGGTTGTCCCTAGTCTAGGTGTACTTTGTGTCCGTTAATTGTATGTTTATAAAGTAACCCGCGATAGCTTGATACTCAGTACGGAAGTTACCTTTATAAATTTAATTACTTTCTGAATAGTTCGTTTTTTTATGTGAGTAATGTCTTTGTTAATAATCTAAAATATTCTAATACAATCATTGATATCGGTCCAGACTGAAGCAGGAAAATTTGATAGTTGAACATTAAGTAAGTTTATTAATATAATCAAGATCAAGTTTTAAGATATTTTTACTAAAGTTCCTTCCGTGAAATAATCGGTTCCGGTGATAAGAACACGTTTCATTATCGTGTTAATCGTAAGTAGTCGGTAAGATTTGATCACAATGTTTGTCGTTAATAATAAAGCGATCGATTGTCAATTTTGATACAATGATTAATTAGTCTTGGGATCTACTTCTATCTAGCATATGAATACCAAGTCAAACAACAAAAACAAACACTTAATCTGTTTCAACTACTTAAAATATAATTTAAAAAATGGTCCTACAAAAAACAATAACCTCAACCCTATTTGGTAATAGACACAACTCTACAAAAAGTGCCATTCAAATGTGCTTCCACTAAATGTCTAGCAAAGATTGTGCTCGGGCCCTTTTTATACATACCCTAAACTGCTTTGGGCTGAAAAATAGGGGTTAAAGTGTTACAATAATGCATTAAAGGCATGTTAAACTGGTCCTCGTATCCCTTATTCGGATCTAACTGTTTAGGGAAATACAAAAGCTGTTTCTTTCTTTTTATTGGTCTCTTCTAGTTGTGTTTTATGTGTAGGCCTATTTAAAAAAACATTGGCACAAATTTTCAAGTTTTTCACAATTTTGTTTTCTTCAATCAAACATTCCATTGCAGTCCACTGTTGTATATAGGCGTCTCCGAATTCACCTCACAATACTTATTCTGCTTTCCGTATTCAGTCTATTCTAGCAATATTCTTGAGGTCTTCGGGCATTCGGGCTACCTTACGTATTCATTTAGTAGAAATAATCATATTAAAATCATCAAGTGAATTATACAATATAAACACAGCACTGTTGAGTTAACTTGACCTTATTGGTCTCTGTAAGGTAATACAAGCTCATAGCATTTAAGTCAACATGTTTTTTTATTGTTCTAGTGATCGATCGATTCACTTGAGATTTGCTTATACTTTATTTTTGTGATTGGAAAACGTTGATTAAAGTTCATTATGAATCTTATTCGTAATTACGATTAGTCACTAGATAGGGTTTGAGTTTGTTTTCAGATGATGAATTAAATTACTTCAAGTCAAATGTGTAATTTGGAAAAAGTATATCTTTAGCATTGTAGTTTATTTTATTTATACTTTACTTTCAGCCGTCACATTGTTCTGTTGTGATTATCAAGTAATAAAAAATCTTATGTTAGTCTTAAATAGTGTAGTTGTGTCATGTAGTTTACCAATTTAATAACTAAATCATGAAATCATCTAAAAAATTAAAGGAAAATTAATGTAAACCCGATATTTATTTTTTTTCCTCTTTTTTGAAATCAAATTAGATATTTTATTTATATTAAAAAGTTTTTAACTTTGTATCATAATAAAATACTGAAAACATGAATTTAAATTTGCACAACAAATAAAGCGATATATTGTTCAACGTAACACTGGATCAGATTGAAAATGAACGTTTTTAATAAATTACACCTCGCATATACGCTCTGTGCTAATATTTACTCTGTCTGATACTGGTAGCATTTATCTCGATTTTTTTATATTGGTAGATGCCCTATATTTGTTTTTTATTTTAGTTTTAATAATTTATTTCATATCTATATAATTATAATTATTTATTATTACATCTACCTGTCATTGTGGCATTATAGTACGGCAATTGCTTATGTATGTATTTTTTTCGGTACCTCTACATTCGTCAACCTCTTCAATTATTTCCAATTGTTCAGTATCAAATCATTATCATTTGATTGGTGTTTTATTTAATAGATAACTTATTACTTAACTTATTTAACTCAACCACTTTAATATTTTGAAAGTTATTGTTTTATGAAAACTAGTCATATTATTTTCGTAATAAAAATCTTGAGTTTTACCCACCAAATATTAGTAGCACTAATAATAAAATTCAGCTTTCTCCAGTAAACTCACAAAAATATATAGCAGTTTACCTTGACAAGAGCAACGAACCCTTTGGCAATATTTTCAACTAAATGCTCATAATTACTTATCACAACGATGAAGAAAGAATATCATGAGGAAATTAACAGGTTAATTACGAAACGCCTTGAGAAATGTGACATGAATCTTCACTAGTCCATGTGGAGTGTTAACTATCTATCTACTCGGTGTTAGTAGGTAAAAGTAGTGGGAAGACTAAACCACGACTTCAAACTTAATCATTGAAATGGTTATTTACTACATGTCTATAAATTAATTTCAAGTTCATAAAATATGTTCATAATTTAAATATAAAAATAAATTACAAAATAGTTAATAAATAAAGTGCTGCAGCTATTGGTAATGCTAATAAAAAAATACAAAGAGAAGACAAGATCGATTTTTAGTAGAATCATTCAAAATAGTTTTTAATATCAAATCTAAAGAAAATAAATTGTCCAGGGGCTGGTCAGCCATAAATAAAAGAACGAACGTTTTAATAAAGATTATTTTTTCGCCCGACGGATTCATTTGTCATAATTTTTCTGTAATCAGTACAGCCCTTATTGTTGGGGATGATAGTGATTTTAAATTAAAAGAGCCCCGAGCGTTGTCCTTATTTTTACAATCTACGTGAAATAATATCTTCCACTTGTAAATGTTTATCTTTTAGCCTCGGAGAAAATTTTGTCTTTTGCCGATTTGATCAAGTATTTTTTTCTGTATAGCACCAGCATGGTTGGTGTCTTCTTTCATAAGCTAATATCATAATGATTTCTTATCTTATCTTGTTAGGGCTGTCCTAGTAGGCCAGAGCACTTCAACCTCTTAAAGATCTTTTGTGCAAAATTTAATTTTGTCTTTTATTTAGATTACTTACCTCACCTCTCTTGATAATAGAGGAAATCTGTGTTCAGCAGGGGGACATATACGGGCTGCTATTATTTTATTTAACATTTAAATAAACTCATTCCGTATTACTTATTTAATCAAGGCATCATGATAAAAAGCATTTCACATAGACTCAGCAAATAATGAGCTAAACTTTATCCGAGGAACTTTAGGAGCCGATCTGAGCGCACCCTAATTACAGTTTTGAAAAGGATCGTTTTTATAAAAGTTTGTTTTACGGTTTTTTTTCAGAACTTCTGAAGTTGTGTGCTTTAGGTTTATTTTTTCTGTATGTAAATTTGTAATGAAGGATTAGGATATTATATCTGAGTAGTAAAGTGAATCGTAAGGAATACACAATTACTATATATAGATATGAATGCGTTGGTGGTCCAGTGGGTACAGTATGTGCCTGCTGAGCACGAGGTTGTGGGTTGGCTTCCCACACAGGGACAAAACTTTGTGTGACCCACAAAGAGTTGTTCTGAGTCTGGGTGTAATTTGTGTCCGTTAATTGTATGTTTGTCAAGTCCCCCGCAACACAGAGCTTATTCTCTAGTGCGGGGAGTTGTCTTATCTGTCTGTCTATATAAAAAAAGAAAAATATTATATATTATAATAAATTACGTGTTTTAAAGCTTTTTAATAATTTGACAGTCTACTTTTTATTTTTAAGGTTAAACTGCTTTTTTTTAATGTTGCATGCCTGTTTTATCTGATGTGATTACATCAGATAAAACAGGCATGAGATATTATTATTATTGCCGATTGGCAATAATAATAATATCTTGGCACAAGTCACACGGCCATCTGATCCCAAACTAGTATGGCAACCAGAAAACTGGTACACAGGTACTTGTATTTTAATTATATAGGTGCATAATTAATATAAATAAATTACACCCGAACATAGAACAAAATGATAATCGTGATCATCACACAAGACTTTTCAAAATGACTCATTGAAATAATTTTATTAGGGTTAACGATCTTTATTATGTAACATTATTTAAAAACGGCCTCAAGAAATGGCTGATAGAAAATGTATTTTATAGTCTGCATGATTTTTTTGAAAAAATTAATGAATAAAATAATCAATAGACATAATTAATCTTAATATAATAATTTAATTTATCAGTCTGTTATAATTTAATTTTAATTTTATAAATGTAATAAGTATTAATATTGCATATCCGACATGGGTAGACTGTTGAAACCACACTGTATGTCTACAAAAACGCCTATTATGTACACAGTTCTGCAATAAATGAATCTTTATCTTTATCTTTTATCTTTATTTTTATTTTTTATACGACTTGAGTGGCAAACAAGCATATGGCCCGCCTGATGTTAAGCGGTTACCGTAGCCTATGGGCGCTTGCAATACCAGAGGTATCACTTGCGTGTTGCCAACCCATTTTTTACACCAGGACTTTAAGTTTAAGATGAGAGTATCCCTGGGATAGGAATACGTTTCTTTCAAAACGCATCCCTAAATGAGCGCTGAAGAACTGTACTCACACACAGGAGCACAATTACACCGCTGTGCGTAATTATTTGGCAGTGGTCTTATGTAAGGTGGAGGTCCTTTCCCAGTCAGGCTTGCTCACTAGTATGGTGCCCTATCTCTTTTAAATAATTTATTGATCTTTATATAATTTAAGCTCCGTAGAGCATTGAATTTCAATCTATTTTATATTTCTAAATCTTAACAAAGGTGTTGGCAAATACTCATAGTATGTTGTTATGATGAAGTAATTTACTTTTGCACGAACAAAATAAGTGGATTTGAATTTGCAACCACCTATTACACCTCATTACGTATCGTTACGATATTTGAACTTATGTATACTGTTAACTCATAGCTAATAGTGACAATTAGTTGAAATTGAGTGAAAGAAAAGCTAAATACACTATCTTGATTGCCATTGATATGCGATATTGGTCATCAAACCAATGAAGATAATGATAAAATTTAAATAAACCGTCTTCAAAAAGCTAAAAATAACTGAATACAGATTGAAGTCGGTGCTAGGTTTATCCTGTCACATAATATTCAGCTTTGCACTGACTTCAATCTGTATTCAGTTATTTTAAGCTTTTTGAAGTCAATTATTATTTTTTTCTATTTTTAGTATTAAAATAAAAGTAAAACAAACAGAATTGTCTCACTTTCATGTTAATTATAAAAAAAATAATACAAATACCGATTTATTATTAAAAACTTTATCATGTTTATCCATTACCCTTTTAATCAGCTATGTGAGCGCGAGCAGTTTGTTTTGCTGTAATTTAACTAAAAGCTAATTAACTATTAACTCTCCATTATTATTATTTATGCTTTATTTATGGTTATTAATTTAGTAAGCACCACCATTATTTTATTTTAAATTAAATAATATGTTATCGTCTGCTTCAACCATTACTTAAATCTCAATAAGAGAGGTAAAGCACTATACTTGCGAGCAAGCCCGACTGGGGCAGGACTTCCACCTTAAAAAAGACCACACAGCCAAATAACTACACACAGCGGTGTAGTTGTGTTTGGTGTATGAGTACAGGTCTCCAGCGCTCATTTAAGTATACGTTTCGAAACATACCATCTGAAAGCCCTAGTGTAAAAAAATGTGTCGGCAACACGTAAGTGTATCTCTAATATTGCAAGCGTCCATAGGCTACGGTAACTGCTTAACATCAGACGGGCCGTATACTTGTTTGTCACCCAAGTAGGATATAAAAAAAGAAACTTGGTGTTAAATCAGGTTGACGATCCGCATGATACCTCTGGTATTACAAGCGTTTATTGGCTACGTTAACTGCTTACCATCAGACCATATTATTATAATATAAAAAATATATGTATATATCTGCACTCCGGGAGTGCCAACAGAAGTGAAAACACTAGGCAAAACAGTTGTGATAAATTTGATAGCAATAAATGTTTTTATTTATTCATATAGACGCGTTCGCGGTCTGCTATATGTATATGCATATATCGCCTCTTAGGTCAAGCTGCGTCTCGTAACGGTGTCGCGAATCTAGAGATTTTATCTCATCTAAAAATATGCGTACCGTGCTAAAAGGAGTATTCACTTCAAAAATACATTATACGTATACATTTTAATGAGATTATCCAACGCATTTTCAATGATTGTGTCCAACTCTTCAACAAACTTTCCTTGCTTCAAATAAGTATAACATCTAATTACTTAAGCTGTCGACAAAAGACGCCATGTTGGATTTATGAGACAGAAATAAATTGTGGTGTGGTCGCCATTACCATCTCATCTCTGGAGATAAAATATGATGTGCTTATGTTGCGAAAAACGTGATGTAGTCACATTTTGTGGATGCTCCAGAATATGAAATACTTTTTGGAAGCGTTTGGACGAAAAAACTATACAAATGTGATGGAGACTAGAAGATAGTAACGTGACTAAAATTTGAAATTCAAGATTTATTGCTAGCTTTTATGTGGAAGTCTCCGGTGAATCCAACCAATTTAAGTTGACCGCTCAATATTCTGACCTACGATCATAGTTTTAAGGTGTGCATCCTTAGTGCGCAGGGTGCGGACCAGCTCCAACAGCATCCTAAATATGATTGCAGATAGGCTTGACTGCACATACGTGAACCGATGTTGTGCCATCGCTTATGGGATGTAGCAAGATCGGGCCATGTGTGCAGTTAAGTTTACCTGTAAAATGTATTATATTGTATATTGTTACCACTAGTTTATAAGTACTTAGAATTTCACTAACAATAGTCTTTTAAGTTTGTTTACTAACCAAATGAGCCATGGTCACTTAAATAAATGAAATTGTTATTATTATTGTTATTTACAGTGGCTAATTTTAAATACGCACACTTACTACATCACGAACCCTGAATATTAGATCTTTTTGTGTAGATTTTGAGCATAATCCTTATGAAAATGTACTCATGATTTAGGTAAATTGATTCTGAATAAGTACATAGTAAATATTCCTTGTTAAACAATTTATAAATTACTTATTGCCTGTCCCGGTTTTGCTTGGAGCTATCCGTTTTTAATTTAGTTTACGTATGTAGAGATTCTTAATTGTTTTAAAAATAATATTTAGCCTATTTTACTTAATGATAATATAAAAACAATAAAGTGGTCTAGTTATTTTTCGACTACAAATATACATCTTTATAATATTTATATTTATAATATTAGTAGTATAGAAAATGTTCGCTTCATATGCTTGTTACTAAAATATGTATAACTAGTTGTTGCACGCGACTCAGCCCGCGTGGATGTCAGTTATCGCTGTAAAAAGTAGCCTATGTGTTATTCCAGACCATAATCTATATCTGTGCCAAATTTCATCCATATCCGTTCAGTAGTTTTTACGTGAAAGAGTAACAAACATCCATCCAGCCATACTTACAAACATTCGCGTTTATAATATTAGTAAGGATAATCTTTATTGGTATCAGATAAAATAATTGAAATTCCATGATTTCCATTGGGTTCTTGATTGGATATTAAACTATTAACGTTAGGGTTTTATAAAGCTTACAATTACGAAAATTGGAACTAAACTAGTTCATCCGTGAAACAATGGTTGTCAGAAACAAAGCCCATACTACACAGATGAAATTGGACACGAAATCTATTGATCAGATTCTAGTATATAAAGAACCAGCTAATCCACTTTATACAAAAAACAATGATGTTCGTATACACATCAGTTATTTTGAGATATGACTTGCCCTAATACTCGTGGTATTAGGGCAAGTTATATCTCAAAATGGTTTAAACCTTATTAAAGCAAATTTAGCCACAACTACTGATGATCTACATTAGCCATAGTACGATGTATGTTATTATAAACGAAATATAATAATATCAGAAAGAAAAACAATTTATTGAAGTAAAAATTTCTTTAGGCGCGTTGAGCACTTTTAGGGTGACCAAAAATCATGGTACTCGCGTCATCGTCACTGAACGCTTTCTTTCTTTGAATGTGTTGCTAAGCGCAAATCTCGAGAACAGCTGAACCGATTTCGCTATTTTTTTTTTGGCTATGTTCATTATTGTCAGGAGAAGGTTCTTATGTAAAAAAAAGTTAAGAAAGTTGAGCTGAAAATAGTTTAACCCGGGCGAAGTCGGGCGGGCCACTAGTTCAAAAATAATAACCTAATAGCTCGAAGATACAATCCATAAGTTACTTAGTTTTCACTTTTATCGGCTGTCCCCAAAGACTGCCCCAAATGTTTTTTTTACACACAAATAACGCACAACATACGAACATTACAAAAAAGAAAATACAAATATATACGACAAGAAATACAATAAAATGATCTGGTAAATTATCACAATATATGTAGATGTTAATAAATTATTTTTCTTATATGATTCAGTGTATAATGTTACAGTCAAAACTCCTAACCAGTCAATAGTACTTTTGACTGATATTAAACGGTCAAAAGTACTTATTACATTTTTTTTAAATATGGCTTCATCCGTTTTGGTATACAGATGATTCTGCCAACGTCAAGGTGGAGTGAGAAAGCTAATAAACTAGTTGGCCGGTGTTTATAGCTATAGTTTCCTTTGTAGGCTGTAACAAGGACAACACAAGTGTTAGTACAAAATGTTAGTAGACGTGTAATTATTTAGGGATAGAGATATATGAGTAGACAATTTAAAAATAGAATACAATTAAGGGAGATAGGAGAGGGATAGGAAAGTAAGAAGGAGAATAACATATTAAACTTAAAATAATATAAGATTCTGACACTCGCCGTCCGCTGTCAAAAGTACTTTTAACCAACGTGTTTGGTTAAAAGTGCTTTTGACAGCTGATTTTTTAGCCAAAGGTACTTTTAACCGGTTAAGAGTTTTGACTGTAACATATATATATATATGATCTCGCAAGGAAACAACATAGTTAAAGGCAGAACTTAAATATAAAAGTGTAATAAAAATGGTAACCAAGCTGCCTAAGTTTTGTTTATGATGAATGTACTAGCTGCTTTCCATGAGCTGTATTTAAATATTGACTTAGAAGTTATGAATTTGGATAGTCAGTGAATAAATAATACTTTGGTAGGATTCCATTATTTTCTATAATGGTCAAAGGGGATTTAGAGCTTTTGTTAATGGGATATCTGAGTAGTAGTAGCAATTATTCATCAAACTTAAAGCTCTCGCTTACAAATTAATCTCATGAATATCTTTATTTAATTTTTACCTTAATAGTAAGTAGTATAGAAAATGCCTTGTTGATATTGTAACCACAGTATAGTACATTTTAATATCTAGGTATACATAGTTGTGTAAATTTTTTGTGCCTAACAATTACAACAGAGCGAGGCGGCATTCTTTATTTGCGGTGGCGCACTGTCGAACGGTGGCGCGGTCGATGTCTCCCATACCGCGCATGTTAAAGGGTCTCAACGCGCTTCTGGAGTCAACTTGTGGACTTGATTTGTTTGCTGATGAATGGAAGATGATTTTGTCGGAATGTATGAGGTTTTGTGAGATGACAGAATGAAAGGTATTTTTCTATTTCTGCTTAATCAGTGTAATTGATGTTTTTGTCGTTCTGATTATATATAAATAAATAGTTAGTTGCCCCAAAGACAGTCAGTGATGTCTAATTTATCAATGCAGAGCTTAAACCGCTAGGTGTAGCCCTAGCTTGAAATTTTCCACAATAGATCCTTAAATAATACTTGCAAGTGAGCACTAAGAAGGGATTTTTAAAAATATCACCGTAAGGGGAAAGAATAAGGGATGACCAGTTATATACTGAAGTCTGTCATTATTAAAGTAAGAAACACAAAATTTCATAATCCTACGAATATTATAAATGCGAAAGTTTGTAAGAATGGATGGATGGATGTTTGTTACTCTTTCACGTAAAAACTACTGAACGGATCTGGATGGAATTTGGCACAGAAATAGATTATGGTCTGGAATAGCACATAGGCTTACTTTTTACAGCGATAACCGACATCCACGCGGGCGGAGCCGCGGGCAACAACTAGTAATTATATAAGTACCTGATACTTGATCTGATTTCATTAATGTACACAGTAAACGCCGATATGAATATCGGCGTTTTTTTTTAATATTTTTTCCCTAAAAAGATAAAAAAGGATTTATGAAAATTCAACCTTTAAAAAAATTCTGAATAGTGAAATTAACCAGGCTGAAGCTGATGTGGACCGCTAGTATTTCATATAAACACTAGGCATCCATGTTGAATCTATCCGACGCGATGTATAATTTCAATACCGGGGTTGACTCGTATCCCTGATGCATTATTCATAGATGTGACGTGTTGACGGCCAACTGAAACTGTAATCTTGAAGTAAACCCACGGCTGTAAAGACAGCGATTAGCGATTTAGAAATTGTTTTTTTTTGTCTTAATAATGCATGACCTTTTTTCCTTAATGGAAGGACCATGGTCCAGCAGTAGACTGAAACAGGCTGATTGATTGATTGAAGAGCTTTCAGAGGTATTTAGCATGATTATGATACATTACAAGTTCTGATCAAGGATTCATTTACAAAACATATAGAAAAAATATTATTCGTCAAAAACTATAGACATTTTTGACACATGCTTTGTAAATCTTGCTTAATGTAAATGGCACTGGTGATTTTTGTATATAATTCTAAAATATGACAATGCTTTGTCCTCTTCTTTTAAATGTCAAATTAGTGATGACAAAATGAGAGATTAAATAAAAAAATTACACCTATTATTATTCCACGTTTATAAGACGGGTAGTGGTTACAATATTGTTACTGATGTCATAATTAGTTCTACGATTGTCTGCTATGGCGCTAGTTGTCTTTATTGTGTAAGGACTCGGTTGTAGCTACCGCGTTCAACTCGCTTACATTAAGCCCTGTCCGCTGAGTCCTGTCACAAAATCCACTTACGAAAATATTAAAGTAGGGTCTGTGACAAGATATGATATGTATGTATTATATTTTCGTCGCAAACACATACGTCACGTATTTACATAATATTTGATATTTTCTTACCAAATGACCTGCCCTTGAAATTTAATATAGTCTTCACTTATTCTGGATTCATTGAATATACATATATGTAAGAACTGAAATGTATGTTCAATTTTGCTAAGAAGTCATCATCATCTCGACCCATAAACGTCCCACTGCTGGGCACGGGTCTCCCCCTTACAGTTGGAGGGATATTAGCATACTATACCACGCTGACCATACGGGTTGGTATAGGGTTTTGTTTCGAGTTTTCCTTCTCTTGCAGTGGGTATTATCTGCTTGACTTTCTCCCTTAGTCGACTTTTACGACACCCATGGGATGAAAGGGGGTGGTGACATTTGTATTCTTAGTTCGTCACCACACGGACTCTTAGTCCGTCACCACACGGACTAAGAAGTGCTTATATTTAATTAAATATTTTGAATGCATATTATAAATTGTATTTATTCCCATGGAAATAAAAAGGAAATCACAGGTTTTTTATTGTTAGATATGTAGATTACCCTCTCTCACTCTTCTTTAACCAATAATCTCTCAATGTTCTACTCAACATTGGATGGATACATACATTGGTTAAGAATCCAAAGTATGCCATCTAATGTCCAATCTTGCGGGTTTCCTTGGACACCGACAAATCTACACTAATAATATTATAAAGATGAAGAGTTTGTTTGTTTGGTTGAACGCGCTAATCTCAGAAAGTACTGGTTCGATTTGTCTCGTCATTCTAACAATCTCGTAATATTTTGATCTATTTCTAATTGTATGTAATTTTAATGAATTTTCTTTTGTTACAGTGGCCACCAAGATTGCTTTGGTGGGTGGTTACGGTTCTGCTTGTAATCGCCGTGTTATCACCTACATCAGCTAACTCCAGTAAGTTATCTTTAAATATATAATATAAATACTATTTTTATACTACTTAGGTAGCAAACAAGCATACGGCCCGCCTGATGTTACCCAGTTACCGTACATTATGGACGCTTACAATACCAAAAATGATTTTATGATGGAATGTCCCAGGGATACACTTCACTAGATAAATGCTGGAGATCTGGACCTGTACACACAATAAAACAACTTCATACATCGCTGTGTGTAGTTATTTGGCTGTAGTCTTCTGTAAGGCGAAGGTCCTTACCCAGCCGGGCTCGGTCGCTAGTATGGTTCCCTACCTCTCTCTTGATGTGTTTACAGAGAACAGACTCATTAATAGACTGATTCGCATTGTTATAATCTAGCTCGAGTCTTCTACAAATTATGTTTTTAACAGACTTTCTAGATTATTCCATTTTTGTACCTTAACTTCATCATTATTTACTTTAGTATCGGTTGGCACACGCTGAATTTTCAGAATAATCTAGAAAGTCTGTTGTTTACTCAGTATACTTAGTAAACAACCTAGTAGCAATATCTAAACGTCCACTATGATATTTGGATTCCTCACAAGTTCTCTGTGACCTCTTATCAAACCATTAGCATAGTAGGCCACATAATATGCAAAGAAGGTCCAAACCATACTTAAGTATACATACATGTACGTATGCAAATATTTGTGACCACGTTTGACCCAACGGAATGATGTAGGCATCTATGTTTTGAGCAATGGTACTTAAATACCAAATACTTGCGTAGTTGAAGAAACAAAATCTAATTTTAGCGTTGAAAATGTTTGTATGTTGAAATTGAAATTAGTGTTTTAATTTCAGTAGAATAAAGCGCAATATCTGATGATTCGGCATCGAAAAGAACACTTTAAGACTTTTTTCTTCACATTTTCTTTCTCCGTCCATCTCAGCCATAAGACGTCTACTGCCGGACATAGGCCTACCCCTAGGTTTTCCACATCGTTGGGTCTTGAGCTGACCTTGTCCATCGGCTTATTTCTTTCTTTTTTTCCGATAGACTTGAAACCTAAGTAACTTGTGAATTGTATTGTCGAGCTATTAGATTATTATTTTTGAATATAGAAAGCGTTCCGTGCCGATGCCACGCCAAAAAGTTCTTACGCGCCTAAAGATATTTTCACTTCAAAAATATATATTTCTGACACAATATAAAAGTACAAACATACATTTTTTATAAAGCCTACGAAAACACATAGATTTTTTTACTGGCAGCCTATTTGTTTACCAGAATTACGGTTATGCCAGTACACAGTGACATGTCCAGGTCTGCAAACGTGGTCCGCCACGAAGATATATTGCTGATAATCTAGCAATTTATTTGCCTGAAAACGGGGTTTCTGCTACATTTTTGGATTTTATATGGACCTTCCTATTGATGTTTTATTTTTACCTAGCTATACTCAGGTACATTGTATTTAAAGGATTTTGTAAAGCTTTTTTATACATGGGTAAAGAAGTATAAATAAATAACTCCATTAAACAAGACAAAATCAAATCGTGTCATATTCTTTAATAAAAGAATTTTATTCGTACGGATGACACGACACGGTGGACCGATAACCTGGTGAAGGTTGCGGACAACCGATGGACGAGGTCGGCTCAGGATCGAGAATTGTGGAAATCTTTGGGGGAGGTCCAGCAGTATCCAGCAGTGTACGTCTTGTGTCTGAGATGATAAAAAAATGTTTGATTGTGTTCTGTAGCAACTCTCAATTGTAGGTGTCTATCAATCGACTTACAAAATACCCAACCTATTTTAATAACCAAGATATTAAGTACCTACTATGTAAATAGTAATAAAGGTTCATCAGAAAAGCTTTCCGAAATACGCCAATAAATAACATTTAAAACTCACGTTACACGTTTATAACGTTCACGTTATAGTAAGCACATTTAAAAGTACTAACTAAAAATAATCGTTTTGCCAGTGTATATGAGTTGCGTGATTGACTGTTTTAATTACGCATGTGCACCTTGAAAAGAGACAAGAAAGGAAGTTGTCCGACTTGTAAATACTTGATTAGTTCGGTAAACAAATGTGCCTACTGGCAACTAAGAAAACATCAAAACGCACACACCTAATATTTCAACGTATATGTTCAGATTTCGTAAAAGAATATGATCCTATCTTTGTAATAGGTATTTTCTGCTGTATGGTTCTGTCATGTATGGGAATCGGATGCATAATATTAGCACCAATCATCAGTTTGCCTCGAGTCTAACAAAAATACTACTTAGTATTATGTAATACTAGTTGTTGCCCGCGGCTCCGCCCGCGTGGATGTCAATCATCGCTGTAAAAAGTGTTATTTCAGACCATCATCTATCTCTGTGCCAAATTTCATCAAGATCCGTTTAGTAGTTTTTACGTGAAAGAGTAACAAACATCCATCTATCCATTTTTACTAACTTTTGCATTTATAATATTAGTAGAATAAGGCAATCGCCTTAGTGGCCGCAGTATGCGCCTGCTGTGCACGAGGTTGTGGGTTCAATTCCCACACAAGATAAGACTTTGTGTGACCCACAAAGAGTTGTTCTGAGTCTGGGTGTAATTTGTGTCCGTTAATTGTATGTTTGTAAAGTCCCCCGCGACACAGAGCTTGTTCTCTAGTGCGGGATTTGTCATTAAATAAAAAATGTATCCACAAAGACATGCGATGTAATCTCTACGACCCCTTTAGTGTGAATTATATAAAGCTACTCAAAACTAAGTATATCTTTCAAAAGACAATGCTGAAGTTTTGACAGTTAAGTCAAATGAAAACTCAAAAAACTTTACCTAATATTTTTAATAGCAATGTCATGTCTATACTATTCTTTCAGTGTTGATTTATGTATTTCATGAAAGACCAGACGTATTTACATCTAATTTGTCCAAAATGCTCGCTTGATAACATTGGGACGTGCTCGCGTGGTTTTCAGTTTATAACTCTTGATTTTTTAATGCAAATCTTTATATTAAATTGTATATTCGGACGAGAAAAGGTTTATAAATTGTACCCTGTCATAGCATCTGTTTTGGGGTTACGCATAGTGATAATTTGTCACAGAAGCAGATGGGAAAGTTTTAAGTTTATAATGACTACAGGGTTACGGAGGTGGATAGAACAATATTTGGAATGGTTTAAGATTCGACCCCTGCGGGACACCAACCATGCTGCAAACTTTTTAAAGTGAAAACTTCAACTTCTTCTTTGAGCAGTTTTTGGGTGAACAAAAGTCATGGATACTCTCTCTCGCGTTATCGTCACCGAACGCTTTCCATATTCAAAAATAATAATCTAATAGCTCGACGATACAATTCACAAGTTACTTAATTTTCACTTCTATCGGCAGTCCCCAAAGACTGCCCCGCATTTTTTTAAAATTACTGTGGCCTAAGAATTATAATAATAATAACTTATGTTAATTGAGTCATATTATTAAATATTTTCACTATATTCTTGAAATAAAATCCTTTACCAAGCCTCATTATTATAATATCAAGTATAAGGGCCCTTATACATTTAAAGTTAGAAACTTGTCAAAATTGAAGACATTTGCTATACTATCGTATACTGTATTTCTTTCATCCTATCCACTGGGTCTCCATGCTTTACTTATAATAGTTTTACGTTTTCAAATTTCCTTCCGGACGCCATCGCATCTGTGATTCGCAACCAGTTGTTAAAATTTACATTCAAATGTGTCACTTCCAGAATTATATTTTCTAAAGCTCTCCATGTATCAAACTAAATAAACTTTTCAAAATGTCCTCGGACAAAGCTAGGTTTTCCAAAACAAACACCATGCCCAACTCATGCATTAAAACCGTTTCTTTTGTGAAGGAAAAATATATATTTTCTTTTATGAAAATTGAACTTTGTATCGTTAGATTTAAAGTTCAAATTTCAGTGCATGGTAATATCACCATCAGTTACACTGAGTCCCTTATGTTCGTTTGGAATTCAAAGTATATACAGAGTTTATTGCACGGAACATATTGGTAAAATGGTTTTGTAAAAATGTTTCTAAGAATTTTCCATTGCGCTTTAATTTATGTTTGTTCATAAATAAATTATTTGTTCATTTCAATGATTCTTTTAGACTTGTAACAGTATCAAGAAGACCTTTAAATAAATATGATGTATTTAAAAATATTTTTCGTCGTCTTACGTACTTATATTCCACTACCTATATTTGATGTATTTCCCATAAAATAAAATTCTTGACTTGAATGGAAAGTAACCGACTTGCAGGCAAGAGGTGCGAATTCGATCCCGCGTGGCGGTACCAATGTGAATTTCACTTTGTGGAGTTTATATGTACTTATCAAATGATTCGCCATCTTCTAACGGTGAAGGAGTATAATATATATAGCCTTATATTATAAGAGTGGAGGGTACTAGGGTCAAGCAGCTAAACAATATTCTATACTTGGATTATAAAATGGATATTTGCCTTAGGTACAATATCTCTCTCACCGCTCCTGATAAGAATATTAAAGGAAGAACAAGATCTTACTATAAAATTTACTTCCAAACCAAAATTCTTCACAAAGCAATAATTTCCAGTCTCTGTTAGCTAATACTAAATAAATTACAAAGCTAATTTTACTTTGAAGTTAAATTATACAAAGAAATGAGGCTAGAAAGCAAGTCTTTGATGTTAAGATATTCTGAACTTTTTGCTCGTACAACTTCCTAGACTGTAGAAAAAATACCTTTGTGTCATTGATATATAAATTAAATATACGATCATAATGATGATGAACACTTGACTGAAAATTTCGTCAACAAAAAAAACACAATAATAGTAAATTTAGCAAATAAAAAATGAAGTTGAATGAAAATTTGTTACATTTCTTAGTCTTGATTGTAAAATGACACCTGAATATTACAAACACCGGACAACATCTACTTATTAGAGTAATATAAGAAGACATTTAAGAATTAGGACCAATTACTTGGCTATACTGACCACACTTTCCAAACTGTTCTTAACTCAGTGCTTTTAATATTATTTGCAAATGAGAAAGGATAACGTGGAAAACCTGAGCCTCTAGACATGTATGGGATTTGACGTAAGTTTACGACATTAAATCGTAGACTCGTGTCAAATTCCTTACATTTTATTTTATGACTTTTCGATTCGACTATCGCTTAGAGGCTCTGGGTATCGAGATTGATGCAAATTATGTAAATAAAAAACCTATTTTGTTCCATCTGAAAGTAAAAAACGCATTATTGCATTAAATGTAAGATCATTATGACTAGACTTTCTCGATGGTACAGCAATTGGAGGGTGTGTGGACAGTGCTCGATTTATGAAAGCAGTAGGCTCTGTCTCCAACGCATATTAATTATTTTTTTATGCATATTTATAAGAATTTTATTCAATATTAAAGAAACAAGTTTTACACTCTTCGAAACCTACTATTGCATCAAACAATTTGACATTTTCTTTATTACTTTTGATTGATATATTGCAAGACTAGTGCATAGTATTTAATATAAAGACTATAATTACATTGTTACATTATAGTGCTTTCAGTCCTGCCATTGCAGAACCGTCAGTCATGTTTAGCCAGAGGCAGTATTTATTTTGTTTTCTTTGTATATTTTTTTTGCCTCGTAGTGTTTTTAATTGGGACGTCGTTTATAACAAAATGTTTCGATATTAATCTTTCTTCTTCTTATTGACGTACTATTATTTGTTTTTAAAATTCAGTACAAATGTTAAGTGCAAATGCTTGGGGAAACTTTACCTCTATATTCAGCAGTGGACGTTTTTCGGTTAAAATGATGATCATGATTTTCCTTTATTGTTTATAAATATCTATGATATTCAAAATTAATATATTATGATATAGCTTGAGCCCTAGAACAAGACATAATTGTTTTAGCCACAAAAGAGATGCTGCAGGAAAATAATATTTTTATAAGAAGCCACCTTAACATTATTTTATTTCTCTACAGCCGTCCGTAGAAGACTCCGAAAGCCAAGCAAAGTTTCCACCTCAGTAACGACAAGCGTATCAAGATCTACAGACCAGATCCTATCTGCAAGCGTGAACAGGCCTAAAATACGCGGACGTCCTAATGTGGCCAGCAGAAAATCGTCTGCTGCTATTGACAACTCGGTAACCACTGAACACCACAAAGATAAGGATGGATACAAGGTCAGTATTATTTTTACTATCAAATAAAAATATCTATAGAAATAGTCGTAGAAAGAATGTTTAAATCTGAATCAAATTAAATTTATTATTTTCGCATGGTCAAACAAAGTAAAGTTGTACTTTAATTCAAAGGAATTAAAGTTTTCACAGGTCTGACAAGTCAACTCATTTCTGCATCAATAATAATTTCCAATCTCTAATTAACTTACCGCTTCGAAAGTTAATTTTTCTATAAATGAAGTAAAATCAAATTGAAAATTACTTTTGATTTAGATAGTTTGTGAAATTAATTTCTGGTGGATAAGGCAGGAAAAGACAGTGGTTCCAGTGTCGAGCCTTGCGAGAACCATGACACAAACTTAATACTATGCTTAAAAGTTATTAGTACTAGCGACTTTCGACTTTATTTCGTTGACATAAAAGCGTCTGAATGAGTTTATGATATATCAACGTAATTTTGCCATGTCAAAGTACAACGCGGATATGAGTGAGCTTTTCGAACGTAAAAGTGAAGTTGTTAGCCTTCAAAATAAGTATTTGATCACTTGTAGAACTTTTATGAGGCACACGTTGTGTGTATTCCATTGTTTCCTCAGTTTTCTGATATTTACCATGAGACGAATATCTTTATGATAGTTTTGTGAATTTTGTAAACATTTCTACTACCGTATTATAGATCATAACTTTACTGAAATAAGGTTTAAATTTGAATGTACCTTTTAGTAAAATTTTCTTGTTAAATAAGCTAATATTTTTAAGGGGAAGAAAGGAATGGGCAATAAAGCTAAGTGTTTAGTGCAAAGTTTGCTTAGAAATATGAGTCCTGGAGTATAAACACTGAACTGTTTAAGAAATACACAAGCACTACCAACATAATAAAATGCAACGAATTTCTTTGAAACAACTAAAAGGCATTTCAATTTATTCGTAGAGCTTGTAAAATTATAATGTTGCTTTGTGTTACTTAGACCTAAACATTTCTAATATGAAGAATTCAAAAGGAGTATTCCACCATAGGATTTTTGTTGAACATTTGTATGGAATATCAACATAAGTTTGTAATAAAATGACTGCGAACATAAACAAATGATTCTAAAGTCATCAAAGGCTCATTTATTCCATACTGCTTTATGCGGCGTAATTATGCAAATCATGTTTAAATCAGAATTTACAAAGATTCTTTGACGTAATAACAAGCTTTGCAATATTAGTTTAATATATGCGTCACTTTATTAACTCTGAGCAACTAGTTTCCAACTTCATTGAAATAATATTTACCTGGAGTTGAATATAAACGCATAATATTGTAGTAAAGCCTACTTGCTTATAAATACGTTGTGATTGCATCTTGTTTTATGGAGTTTTATAGACTTATTAGTGGCTAACGAATCTTAACATCCCATGTCATATGTATATACTTTTTGGTAAAATATATCAGAAAGAAAGTCCCGGGACAACTGTTTTTACTATATGCCAGTATTTTTATCTACATGACTAAAATGAATAAAACTAAAATGTCCAATCACAAAATCATTCTAATGAAGGCATGGACACTTCACAGTTACAGTTAGTTAAATAAATACCGGAACAAAACTTAATATTAATAGTAATGTAGATGAACATTTTCATTTTAGAGGAGATAATTGAAGAATAAATGAACACAACCAATAGCAATAATCATTGGTAATTAATAATAATGCATTTAAAAATAACGTTACGTGTATATTGATTGTCCATAAGGGTTTACATTTATCATTTGTTGAATATATAAATAATCATGTATTGGCAAATATTTTATAAGTATCAAAATATTTTTGTTAATTTCATCCTTCTATATTTTATATTATGATAAAGGTTGAGTGGTTTGACAGCTTGTCTTCAATTTTCAATTGTGAGTATTGCTGACATAGCGGTATTTATATATTCAGGAACTTTTATAAAAATAACGTTATGCATCATTTATTTCATATTATCATTTTTATAATTGTTCTGTTAATAGCACCTTTAAAGCGCTCATACCTAGACTGCATTCACAGATCAGTAAATAATTACCCCTTCTAGATAATTGGCATAAACGGTAGTCGAATCGAAAAGTCGAAAGTTTACGACATTATAAATATGGTCAACTTACGTCAAATCCTATACATTTGCTTTTTTGACTTTTCGATTCGACTACCGTTTATGCTATTTGTCTAGAGGTTCTAATTAGTAAAGGATTACCTACCAAGCGTAGATATATGGATGGGTAACTGCATGGTGGTACTTCATCTAAGAGTGGTAAATACGATCTGAAACAACTCTGTCACCAGGTTGACTCGTAACCACTTAATGCAAAATAAAAAGTAGCAGCTAATAAGATAGTGAATCATATTGACAAGTTTTATTAACTTGTGACAACCATGACAAATATGGAAAAAAGCTCAGCTTCACATACTTTATACACTTACAGCCTTACAAATAAAAATTTGTTGTATCACATTTATCTCATTCTTATACGAGGTATAGTTATACGAGTTATAAATTAAGAATAAATCAAAATTATTTTTTAACAAATAAAGCAGGTATAACTTTCGTATATCTATACATCCGTTATGTCAAATTGCACGATTTGGCAATAGCACCACCAAAGAGAAACTTCATAAAAAAACGTATTTTGTCTATGACAACTGAATCTATTTGTCAACAAAACTTTTTTCTACAGATTTTAATTTTTAAATCTCATTGAAATTTTCCATAACATAAAGATGTTCGTTTATAGTAAGTGGCATGTAAATGTCATCGATTTTTTTCTTTAATATAGACTGCTGAGTCAAACCGTGAATGTCCACAGGCATCTTCTTGCACTTGAAGGAACAAGAAACGAGTAGGTTGTTAAATTTGTGAAACTGATAGAACAGATTTAGTTACATGTGTGAATATCCAAATGTTCTTACCTGATTACGTCCCCAGTATCTCAAAGCAATAATCAATTGTAGAATAAAAGGTAATCCGGGTGGATTACCTTCTATTCTCCATATTGAGATATCTACCAAATAATTTATCCAAAAACATCATACTACTTTTAGAAAACCGGCATTTTATTTGACTTTTCTTGCAGCCTGTATTAAAACAATTACGTTATTTACTTGTTCTACTTCTTCTATTGCTTTTAAATCCATTTTTTGAAAATATAAACACGTAAACAAGCCTGAATCGTTGTATTTTTATGATTATACAAGGTTTATACTAGGGTATGGGCGCGTATAACTTCAGAATAACGATTGTATGAACAGAAATGTCAGCGCTATACTTGGTATAAGTTATTCTTTGTTTATTTGTAGACATTTTGCTAATTCTCTGTTTATACTCGAGTATACTGTTATATCACGTTTATTTGTAAGGCTGTTAGTTTAATTATATTTCTAGGCCTAATTCAGTTCAAGAATATTAATTGAGTATATTGTTTTTACACCTGCACCGTTTCTTTTTCTTTCTTTATAGAGAAGAGGAGACCCATGCCCAGCTTTAAGACATATATGGGTTGCTTTTATTTATTTATTTCTATTGTTTTTGTTACCAGATTGTCTGCTACTACACCAACTGGTCTCAATACCGAACCAAGATTGGCAAGTTCACGCCCGAAGATATTCAGCCTGATCTCTGCACTCACATCATCTTCGCGTTCGGCTGGTTGAAGAAAGGCAAGCTCAGCTCCTTTGAGTCCAACGATGAAACGAAAGATGGCAAGACTGGACTATACGATAGAATTAACAGTTTGAAGAAAGCTAACCCTAAATTGAAGACCCTTTTGGCTATCGGTAAGTGTGTTTATAATTACAAGTAAGTAATAGGCAGATTTAGTTGGAATAAAGTTATGGTTATTAACATAGGTACAGGTATCAAAGGTATCACTTACATTTTTTTATACTACTTAGGTGGCAAACAATCATACGGCTCGCCTAATGTTAAGCAGTTCCTGAAGCCTATGGACGACGTATTTTTACACCAGGGCTTTATGATGGGAGTATCCCTGGGATAGGAATACGTTTCTTTCAAATCGCATCCTTAAATGCGCTGTAGACTGTGTGTGGTCTTCTGTAAGGTGAAGGTTCTTCTCCAGTCACGCTTGCTCGCTAGTATAGTGCCCTACCTCTCTTAATCTTAATGACACATTTGGAAATTTTACAGTCTCAAAAATTGCCTTATTAAATTGATCATAAATACTATAACCCACCATATAACCATACCTGCTCGCAGCAGACTTGTCGTGTTAAATATTTGTATAAAAATAAGTATGACAGTATCAAACAGATTTGTTGATTTTGAGAAATTTTAGAACGTAAGCGACCACTTATTTCAGTACTAAAATAAATTAATAATATTATTAACTAAATGCTAAATTTTCTACGAAGTAATATTCTAAGTAATAATTTAATAAATAAGTTACTTTAATGCCTTCCGACGTCATATTGCTATCGTGACTAATGAAAAATAAGTCTTAGAAGTTAGAGAAAGTTTGAAAGCAAATTAAATATCGCTTTAGTATTTATAAAGCTTTATCTATTTAATAACATCAAACGAGAAATTCTTATCTTATCTAAGCAAGCGACTAGCCCCGACTTCGTCCAGAATAAACAAATTGTGAGTGTGAGATTGAATTTCCAAAAATCCCTTGGCTACACGTAACAAAATCCTGGAGTTAAATCGTGCATAGGCTACGGTAATTGATTTTCATCAGGCGAACTATATGCGTATGTAGGTCTAGGTAGGATAAAAAATACATAAATAATAATAATAGCAAGCCATATGTCTCACTGCTGAGTGCGGGTCTCCGGTTTAGGCATTAATTCCCACACGCTGGTCTAATGCGGATTGGTGTACATGTCTTTAGAATATTTCTAAGACATGTGGGTTTCTTAAGGATATTTTCCTTCACCGTAAGCAGATGGCAAATCATTTGACACCCAGATTGACCCAGGCACAGAACAAAGAACGCACAAAGATTTGTCTACACATTTCGAAGCTGTACTAGGTCAATACCTGTGTAATTATGGGGTGTGCCAATTTCTACATATCGAGTGGAATTTTAGACTTCCTTTTGATTGATCATATTATACATTTTTACACATGTGACTTTATTTTTCTATTAAGTAAATTGTAAACAAATTTTTATTGTTGTAAAAATCGAATACCCAGAATACAACCCACCCCCACCCATTGAACCCCACAATCGTATGCCTGTTTTGCTACCAAGAGCGTATAATTAACATTTTCATAACAACTCCAGTTGATTTTAATATATATTACATAGGTATATAATAATATAATCAGTATTTCCTTATGGTATTTTAATAAAGACATTCAGACTTAAGAATGTTGACACACTATAAGTGTCGTACGTATGTCAATTATTACATCCTATATCAATTAATATAATAATATACATAATTAATTTAACGTTATGAACGGTTGCTTCAGTGGCTTTAGTTGATACTGCGCGGCGTGTTATGGGTTCGATCCCCACATGGGACCAAAAATTGTGTGATCCATAATTGGTTGTCCTAAGTCTGGGTGTAGGTACTTTGCACCTGTTAAGATGACATATTAGAAAATTTGATCTCTAAAAACCTAGTTTATTTTTAAAGACAACTCTCGCACTAGAGAACAAATGAACTACTCTGTGTCGCGAGGGACTTTACAAACATAAAATTAACGGACACAAATAACACCCAGACTCTTAGTGGATCAGAACAACTCTTTGTGGATCACACATAGTTTTATCCTGCATAGAAATTGAACCCACAACCTCGTGCACAGCAGGCGTATACTGCGGCCACTGGATCACCAAGGCAGTGAATATGTCTACGCAGAATTAATAGCACACGTCACTTTCGTACACATCGGTTACACAACTATCGATACAATCAATCATTAACAGTTCAATCAACCAGTAAAACCGAGCAATCAACAAATATTATGACTACAGTTTTTTGTATGCACAACTTTCTAAACAAAACGTATAGGTATAAAGAGGTATAACATGTTTTTTATAGCGACGAAAACTGTGCGGAAGTTTAAAAAGTAATCACGATAAAACAAAGCATGTATTATGCACGTATAGTGGTGGTCACCTTACCTGTTGTAGGTTCGATTCCCACATGTTACAAAATGTTGTATGATCCTGTTTGTTCCGGTTCTGGGTGTACTTTGTGTTAGTGAATTGTATGTTTGTAAAATCGCCCGCGATACAGGGCTTGTTACCTGTTGTAGGAGGTGTATTTAAAAAATAAAATTATGGAGGCACCTAAGTTTAAGATGTCTTTGTCATACTTGTTGAGAAGAAAAAAATTGAAAACCTTTTTAACGAATACTACATTTATTTAAAGAATGTATTTATTATATATTTTTTAATATATAAAAAAAAATTATAACATCATGTAATGATGACGTCTGCTTATTTACCGACGCCATGACGCACGGCCATTTTGCTGACATACTTTTTAAGAGCACACTATAAAAATAATTTTATTCTTCTTACAAAAAAGAAATAAAAACAAGAAAGAAAGAAAAACTATTTATTTTAGCACGCACATGACGCACAACATTAAAAAAACCTACATATTATCTTCATCCCTATTAATAAAACATTTAAAGTCGACAATTATCAAATGAAAACATCGATATCGACAATTACATTCCCTCACTACCTCTATGCGAACACACACGCCTTTCCCACGGCATAAAGCGCATTCGCAGTACATTTTCACCTATTTTCACGGGAATGTCTATAAAAACCGCTCCTATTTTCATAAGAGTGGTGTCGCAACACATTATGAGCTCGAGATATCGACATGCTACCTTTTTTGTTGGCATCAACACTATGCTCTTGCGAAAATTTACTTGTGTCAGTTATTAATTAGTCTATTAGATTTTGCGTCTGTATTATGTGAATTCATATTGAATGGCGATTGTAACTGGACTGATAGTAAGAAGAGCTGATTATGTGTTTTTAATTAATGTTAATTAGGAAATAGAAACTATATGAATAATTTCGCTCATTTTTTTAATTATGTAAAATTACTAGAGATGCGCTACGGCTTCGCATGGGAGTAAATTAGAAAAGAATTTTGTGACTTAATTTTAATATCGTAGTAAGACATTATTGTCTTACGGATTTTTGTAGGTAATGAGTAGGTACCTACTGTAAAAAAATTGTAGTGCATTATTTTATGTAACATCGATAGTTTTCACAGCGCACTCCAAATAACAACTAATGATCGATACCTTGGGTTCAAATAATATAATTTTTGTAGGGATCTTTAAAATCAGTTCAGCCTTTTTTGAGTTCATTTATTACAAACAAACAATCACAAAAAAAAAACAAATCTTTTCTCTTTGTTTTATTTATTATATAAAATTAAATACATTACGTAATTACAAAATATTACTCTTTTGCATTTTTAATAATATTTAGGTAGAAAAATATCTATGTAGAAATTTATTTATTTTGAAATGATTAATAGCCAATTCAATGTCAAAACAAAGATGGATCAGGGTTATGAATCTTAATATTCTATGTCAATAACAAATAAATTATATTATAATTTTCCTATTACGTTTTCATCGCAAATAATTTAAACCGATGACATATCTATAAACCTGAAATATAAATTTATTTCTCGCGTTATTTTAAGGAATAAAATAATAAATAATTTCAAAATCTATATAGAAAAACCTTATCTAAATACAAAATCCGTAGAGCCGTTTACAAGATACACAAAGTTGATATAGGAGAGACAAAACTTTGTGTACTACATACATATGTAAAACATTAATATAATTTGCAAATCTGGGTACCTATATAAGGTACACACAGCAACGGCGTTAGCTGTACAGGGCTGCTATATGAAGATTAGTTTTTCAATAAAACCATTATATATTATATTTCTGTGGAATTTGGTAACATTGTACAATAAGACTAAACCTACAGATAAAAATATATATATTTTACCCAAATTCATACATTAGTTTTCCTAAAAAACGAGTCTTAATATAGCGGCCCTGTACAGCTAACTCTATTGCCGAGTGTACATTGCGTTTGTGAATTCTACGATTGTAAATTTTTTCTTGACACTAAGCTTGTTTTCTAGTGCGAGAACTGCGTTTTTAAAAAGTAAAAAATATCATGTCTAATTTCATAATAAACAAATCGGTAACGTAAATGAAAACCTACATAGCTCATACTAAATCTGTTAAACAAATCTTATATTCGCATTTTATGACGGTCAAGGGATGGCCCTTAAGTTATTCATAGTCAAGCTTCAAGGGTCACATCTACTATTTACAATTAATTAGAGTTTTGCTGTGACTTCTCATACATAAATTTATGCTGACTTGATTTCACTACAGTTTAACATTGTATGTACTGTATATATTTTATTTCTAAATGGAAATAATAATGCCTTTCTTATCTTAGTTTGACAGCACTTTGATTTTGTGAATTAATATGCACTATAATTAAAAACCCCAAGTATAAGGTTTATCTTGATAATAAATATTTATAAAATATAAATGTAAATTAAATTATTATAATTTCATAATAGAGCTGAGAGACAACCCTGCTTTATCAAAGAGAAAACTAGACCTTTGACTTTTAAGAGAGGTAGGGCACCATACTAGCGAGCAAGCCCGACTGGGGAAGGACCTCCACCTTACAGAAGACCACAGCCAAATGACTACACACAGCGGTGTAGTTGTGTTCCTGCGTGTGAGTACAGGTCTCCAGCGCTCATTTAGGAATGTGTTTTGAAAGAAACGAATTCCTATCCCAGGTTTACTTCCATCTTAAAGCCCTGGTGTAAAAAAAAGGGTTGGCAACACGCAAGTGATACCTCTGGTAATGCAAGCGTTTATAGGCTACGGATACTGCTTAACATCAGGCGGGCCGTATGCTTGTTTGCCACCCAAGTAGTATAAAAAAAAAAAAAAAATTAGACTTCACGTAATAAAATAAGCCTTAATTTATAACTAACTAGAGGTCGCCCGCGACTTCGTTTGAAATTTGGAATATTTTCCCGGATTTTGCAACATATCTCACTACTGCTCCGCTCTTATTGATCAAAGCGTGTTGTAATATAGCCTATAGCCTTCCTGGATAAATGCACTATTCAACAAAAAAGATTTTTTTCTAATCGAACTAGGACTTTTTTAAATTAGCGCGTTCAACCAAACAAACTCTTCAGCTTTATAATATTAGTATTAACTAATATGGAAACTTAACCCTTTTTTGCAGGTGGCTGGTCCTTCGGTACCCAGAAATTCAAAGAGATGTCTACAACCCGGTACGCTCGACAGACCTTCATCTACTCTGCTATTCCCTACCTTCGTGACCGCAACTTTGATGGTCTGGATGTGGACTGGGAGTATCCTAAAGGCGGTGATGACAAGAAGAACTTCGTATTGCTGTTGAAAGGTAAGAAATTTTAAAGTTTTACAAAACATACTTTCAGAGTTCTTTTAAACTTCCACGATTAGTACACATATTATGACTATAATGAACAACGGGTCTAAATCGCGTAATATTTTAAAGGTTTTCATACCAACCTTGTAAACCTCAACAAGGTTGGTATGAAAACCGTTTCGGTCCGACCCGTGACCACGGTCGTTGCAATTCGACCAAAACGTCGGGAAACAAAAAAATGTATGAAAACCTTTAAAATATTACGCGATTTAGACCCGTTGTCCATTGTAGTTATAATACTTTCAGAGGTTTTGTAAATTTGTTTTTTTCTGGTATTTGTTTTATTTGTGGTAAAGTGATTCAGATTTTGGTTAATTGATTTGCGGAAGCTACTCTCTCCAATTTGCCGTACTATCTCAAATGTTTCACGCCTTGATATCGTCACTCTAGACGCTATAATTTTGTAAGGTGATTTATTTTAAAGCATGAATAGAATGTTCGTGTAGGCAACCTACGTCGTCTACTTAAGTATTATTATTTATTTTTTTTATGTTCAAATGTAGTTGCGGGTTGATTTGCAGTACAATGACAATAATAATAACATTTATTGACATGATAATAGGGTACAATTTTGTGTGGAGGGTGTTATATCTAACGCTGAGTCACTGCACTCTCCCGTGCAACTTATACAATAAAAAGTATTATTTACAAAAAGTATACTTTTAGACAAACACAAAAAATATAGTAATTCTTGGACAAAATTATATTATCTTATCATTATTATGTCAACCCATAAACGTCCCACTATCATCATTTCAACCCATAAACGTCCCACTGCTGGGCACGGGTCTCCTCTATTCAAAGAGGGATATTAGCCTACTGTACCACGCTGGCCAGACAGGTTGGTATAGGGTTTTGTTTTGAGGTTTCCCTCTCTTGTGGATATTATCTGCCTGACTTACTCCCTTAGTCGACTCTTACGACACCCTCGGGATGGAAAGGGGTGGTGACATTTGTATTCTTAATCCGTCACCACACGTCTCACTATACTACACTATATCATAATATCTACTTATAAAAATATATATAATACGCATTAGGTATACCAAAAGTCCAATAATACCTTTCCGACTTTATATTGCTACCTACATTTTCAATTTCCCACCAAGACCTACCAAACAAACATGAAATTTTTACAACACTCAATTTAGTTTTCCATTTCACTATTTTGTAGCGAGATTCATTTTAAATTTAATCTGGTGCCGGATGGCAATATCTGTGTCCGGGTGGTTCTTCTAAATATTGGCAAATATCGGACTGTGCCGACCGCACTCAGGTGCTGTTGGTTACGTAGATCTATAAACAATTAGATATGGCAAAATATGTAATATTGGTAGGTTCCGCTGCAATAATACCTATTATTATCTAAAAGCCGCTTAGAATTGTTTTATTATGTGCAATTTTTTCTCAAGGGTTTTTTTTTACCTCACCCATTTTATTCTACCCTTACTCGTACCTAAGAGTTATTAAGCTATTGCATAGCTTCTATCGCGGGCCTTGGGCGTGGAGACCGAATACAGAAATTCCGTTACGAAAATAATAAACCTAACACCCCCCATTCCTACCGCCACAGCGGTGATACTTTTTTTAATGACGAATTCTCTAAACGGCCAATAATAATATGTAAAATTTGCTGTAAGGAGGTTTTGATCTAAGAGAATATTAATGTGAAAAAGATTATAGTACAAGGACTCTTAAGGAATTATTACAAGTATTCATTTTTATTATTATATATTTTTATGAATCATTGAGAATAAAATAAAATGATTTAGATAATTCTGTAAAGTAATTTTTGATGATGATAAAAAATTATACTAAAAAATATGCAATAGCTTTACCGCGGCAGTCCCCGAGTGCCACACGTCTTTTTTTTTATCTATCCTGCACTATTATATTATAAAGTCGTAGCCAAATACTATGGGTGATAAAAAACACACCAAAATTTGGGTGACTAGGTTTATTCCCAAGTGCTCCATAATTTTATTCCCAGTGGCTCCAAATTAACAAATACACTTTAATAATACTTTGAAAATTAATTACACGTCAAATAAGTCACGTTGCGGTGACTTATATTGTCACCATAGTTTTTACAAAGTGTCTAACAAAAAATAACGACCAATTAAATTAAAATATATAATAAGTATTATACGTACTAGCTTATAATACTATTACGTAACCATAATAGTATTCAATCATATTATTTCATTTTGAGCAAACTTTTGTCCAAAATTACAACTACATAACAAAATATTTTTAATATAACAACTTAAAATTAGTTTACTCATTTAAAATGCAAATTCTATTTAGGCGCCTTGTCTATCCATAATAGACCTGTGCGCTATCAAAATACAATTTATCGATATATCGATACTGTGTCGCTACCGTCGTGCTCTACTGCACCTGTCGCCGGCACGGACAGTGTGGTGCCATAAAAACATTTTTATCGATAAAGAATGGTTATTATAACTTATTTATTGCCAGGCTGTGCACTACGGTTTATTGATTTTATTGAAATATATGTCTTGTATAATTTTATTGTGGAAGTTGAAATTTTCATTCGGTCAATACATTGCGAGTGTATTTGAGTTAATGTTTGGTTTTATTGCATTTGAAAACTAAAAACTATTATGAATCGCATTAAAAGAGACTTTTGTCCAGTAGTGGACTGAAACATTTTTTTTTAAAGACAGCTGCCGCACTAGAGAATAAGCTTTGTGTCCCGGGTACTTTACAAACATACAATTAACGGACACAAATTAGACCCAGACTCAGAACAACTCATTGTGGGTCATACAAAGTTTTGTCCTGTGTAGGGAATCGAACCCACAACCTCGTGCAATGCAGGCGCATACTGTAGCCACTGGACCACCAAGGCGGTCTAATTGATTGTTATCTAATACAAGACTATAATATCCCTTACATTTTTATTCTTATCATTTGGTTATTGGCCAATCTACATTGTTTTATATTATCTAAACAGGCTACACTAATAAATCCAAAACAAAAATAAATTACTTTTTAACAATTCCTTTTACAGATTTATGAATAAGAGACAACGTTATAATCATTCTGATTATCCACGTATAATGTTCAATACAGAATCGCAAAACCTCATTATTCCTCTTAATTATCTAAATCTTACATCACAAATTTATTAATTTACAATAAAATCCAACGACGTCGCTTAATGTCGCTATTCTGTACGATAGATTTGGTCTATAAGTCAATCAATTTGTTAAATAAGGTCAGCATTATAATAATTTATGAACACATTGATTGTTAATTTTAATATTTATAACATTTGGTCAAGGGTAAAATATTAAATCTTTTAGTTTAAAAATAAACCTTTTGAATTTTGACGCTGTCTGTATGTTAATACACTAATAAGAATGCAAGAGTATGATAATTTTGGATTTATTGAATCAGCAAACTTGATAGAATGTCATCGATTTGTTTTATATGCCACCTATATTCCTCTGCTCTGTTATATAATAGCAGGATATTGATTAGTTATTATTAAGATTCTGATATTGTATGCATGTAGATGAAAGATAAATTGAAATACAATTTTCATGGACATCACTAGTATTATTGTCAAGGCTGGTGTATAAAAGAAATAATTTGTACTAGAAGGTTCTAGTATAAACTATTTTCTCCACAATAATTGTGGTTGGAATTTTAAATATTAGCTCATTTGATTAAGTATGTACCTACCTACAATTTTGAACCTATTGCGCTATCATCAATTTAGTTTTGATATACTTCTAACATTTTCAATAAATCTATACATCAGTATAATAAATGCCAAAATATGTATGTAGTATATCATGGCTAAACTTTTGTAGCAAATTTAATAGAATTTGTTTTCTAATTAACATATTTCGGCGATCTGGTCTTAAAATTGGCAGAGCCCGTATTATGATAACCAGACAACTAGTAAACATGCTTCAATCAATCAATCAATCAGCCTTTCGCAATCCACTGCTGGACATAGGTCTCTCCTAACACGCGCCACAGCACACATAAATATGCTTATATATCTCTAAATATACATTAATATATTGATGAGTATGTTCATCGATATCTCCCTCATTTGTGAACCGATTCTCAAATTATTTTTTTATTTGAAAGAGTATACTTCAGTCAAACATAGAACCTCCTCCTTTTTTGAAGTCGTTTAAAAAGCATTGCCAACACAGAAATGCAAGTTTTAAACTATCTATGTCAGCAAATCTGTGTATAACTTCAATCTACCATAACAAATCTCACGTTCCACTTTAAACATCAAAGATTCTTAAAAAAATAACCCACAAACTATCGACCTCGCTCCTCGACATTTACCATCCCTAAATATCCTTTGTACATCAAAATTCGTGGCACGTTTCGTCAGTGCTCCGTCACGACGACACTTAGTCGTGTCTTAGTCATAACAAAAGCTTACGACAAAATTATCTGACTTTCGAAATATGGATGGACTTACGAGTAAGTAGGCTTTGATGTCTACGAATAAGTTATTGTATTAGTTAAGGACTTAGTATATTGTAAGTGCTCTCTGTCAGTATACATAAGAGCGTGGTAATTTGAAGAGGAATTGAGGCGTCTTCTAATTAATACTTTTGTCTGTATGACTGCACGTGTGATCTAGTAGTGTAGGTAGTCGAATAGAGGTATTCCTCGAAGCGCTACCATTTAGGAGCGCGCCTGATAGCAATTTCTCCTAAAAGGTGCGCTCCGAGGAATAAAAAAGGAGCGCTTGATTAGCTTATACTAATAGATGGGGCTAGCATAGCGCTTCAAAATGGTAGCGCTTCGAGGAATACCTCGTCGAATATGGTGGATTGGATTTCCACTCACAACAAAATGTTGTGTAATCCATAAATGTTTATTCCGAGATTGGTTGTACTTTGTGTCTGTAAATTATATATTTGTAAAGATAGGATGTTTTTTTTATACTTACTACCAAAGTGGCAAACAAGCATACGGCCCTGATGGTAAGCAGTTATCGTAGCCTATGTATTATAATTATGTATTTTTAAAAACAATATAATACTGGCAACTGTACGATGAATATCCTCATAAATTAAATTAATATTAGGTACAATTATCAGAGTTCAACCAATACAAGCTATATAAGTATTGATTGTTCCCCATCTATTAGTATAATTTAATGTACATATTTTGCAGCAAAAGATCTATGTTTATCTTTTTTTAAATTGTTAATGGTTGGCATCATCATCTCAGTCGAAAAAATTTTAAAAAAGCATGAAGACATCTGTCTAAAGGCTGTAATTTAAACGTTCAAGAAAAAACAATTATAGTTTTATAATCAACTATTTTATATACATACATAATTAATAAAGAAAGGTTAAGGAAATAATATAAAAAGGCGCTTTGTGCATTCTTTTATTTTATTAAGTTGAAAAGGTTAAGGAAAAATATAAAAAAGAACATTTATTTTCTAGTTGTTTTATAATAATTTTAAACGATTTGTTTTCATCATTTGGTGTTTGTGGCCTCAGATATATGAATGAACGACTCATAGTCTAGACAGAGCCTGTTCTACGGTAACTGCTTACCACCAGGCGGGCCGTATGCTCGTTTGCCACCTTGGTAGTATAAAAAAATAAAATAAAAACCACCTAACTAATAAACGTACCTAACTACATTTCTAATTACGTAACTACAATTACCTATATGAATTATACCTAGAGCAGAACAAAGAATAGTGCTCATCACATATAGATTAGATCCCTAAATGTTGCTAGCTGTACTAGGTTAAATGTAATATTAAGGAAAGCCTATTGCTTTCCAACCAAGTGGAATTTAGGACTCTAAGGGTAGAAACTGGCAAAAACTCAGAAAGATTAGATTGAAGTGCTCTTGTATGGGAAATTTTGGAGGGTTAATGATAGACTCTTGCATATAGTTTAAACGATTTGTTTTCATCATTACGTGTTTGTGGCATCAGTTATAATAAAATAAAATATATTATATCTTTGAACGGTTCACAGACTTATACATTCTAATTACATAACTACAATTATACATGAGTTATACTCAGAGCAGAATAAAAAAATGGTGTTCATCACACAAAAATGAAATCCTCAAGTTTCGTTAGCGATACTAGGTTAAATGTAACATAGAGAGAGCCTTTCTCTATGTTACATTTATTGCTATAAACTAAGCTAATTTTAGGACTATTTTTTTCCTTATGTTATGGCAATAGGTTTGCCTTGTCTGAAGATGGACTAAACAGTTTTCTTTCCAAGCTCGTATAGCCATAACATGAATGTATTACGTCCATTTTGTACATTAACATTAATTTCTAGCAGGATTTCATTACGACTATCCCCTTACTCTATTTAGTTTGGAAAGCCACACTGTTGTTACTTGTTGAAACCCTTGCTATTTGTCATAGGGTACAATTAAGGTTCCTAATGTGCTGTAGCTTAATGAGCTTTGGCTTTAGCTGTGGGTTCTCTTGTGTTGACAAAACTAGTGTCCTTGTTTGTATCACTTGCATTTTGGAACAGAAACAATCTCAATAAAGTCTTTAAAGTATTATAGATTACTTCTAACCCCATTGACGCGTGATGATGAATGATCTGCCCCTCTAGACAAGTGGTATAAAAGGTAGAAGAATAGAATAAGTAGCAAAATGTATGGGATTTGATATATTTTTACGACAAAATGTCGTATTGCTTTATTCCTGTCAGTCATCGCAATATGCAGCAGGTAAATCATCAGACATCTCTTTGGATTTTTTTTGTCAACCTGCATTAGTGTCATGGTTTGACGTAGCATGACTCCTTGGAGAAAGACAAAAACAAATACGTACAGGTTGTACTTCTATGCTTGTTTTTGACTGTTTCTAAAAGTTCGGGTCAGTGAAGTTTGAGATTTGGTTCATGCCTATAATTTTTTTCTTTAGGTTTTACTCAATCATTCAATCAGCTTGTTTCAGTCATGTTTCACTGCTGGACAAAGGCTCTCCTATTAACGCCTCAACACTCGGTCCTCCGCTTACTTAATCCAGTCTACCCCAGCAACCTTCTTAAGGTCATCAGTCCATCTGGCGTCCAACTTTACGTTTACCAAGTTGCAGTCTCCACTCCTGGACTAGTTGCTCCAGTGGTCATCGGTCAAATTACTCAGTAGACTCAATCAATTTTGCAGAACTAATATTACAACTTCACAAATACCATGGCTGCGTATACTTATAACTGCTAATATACAATTCATATCATTAGCACACATTATCGGTATATAGATAAAAAAGTTATCGATATTACAAAATACAATTCATACAACCTTAACGCCTGTCACTACAACTTAGCACAATGTTAGAGTCATTTTAATTTTTTTTTTTTTTTTTTTTTTTTTTATACTACCAAGGTGACAAACAAGCATACGGCCCGCCTGATGGTAAGCAGTTACCGTAGCCTATGGACGTTTGCAACACCAGGGGTGTCACTCACGCGTTGCCGACCCTTTAAAAACCTTATAACTCCTTTCTTGAAGAACCCCATGCTATAGTCTCTTGGGAAAACCTCGGCAGGGAGCTCATTCCACAGCCTAATCGTACGTGGTAAGAAATTCCTCTGGAATCTTACGGTACGGCAAGTTTGAGGTGCAAGGATGTGAGGATGAACTCCCTGTCGGTGGCGAGAGGTGCGTTGATAAAATGTGGACGTGGGCATCATCTCGAACAATTCCTCAGAACACAGCCCATTGTACAGGCGGTAGAACACACACAACGAGGCGAAGTCTCTCCTTAGACTTAGTGGATCAATACCGCCTGTGAGCTTGGGATCGTCAACAATCCTCACAGCGCGTCTTTGGATAGAATCAAAGGGTCCAAGCTGGTATCCAGGTGCTCCCGCCCAAAGGTGGCAGCAGTACTCCATGTGGGGCCGGACTTGCGCTTTGTAGAGCAGCAGTCTTTGGCCCGCGGTGAAGTACCACTTTGCCCTGTTGAGCACACCTAGCTTTCTAGATGCCAGCTTAGCCTTGTCTTCCAAGTGATGTCGGAACTGGACGTCACTAGAGATGTCGACGCCGAGGATCCCAATGCTCTTGGATATTGTAAGGGCTGTGTCTTGGAATTGTGGAGCCATAGCAAATGGGGCTTTCTTAGCGGTGAACGCGCAAACTTGTGTCTTACTGGGGTTAAATTGGACTAAATTTAGTCGTCCCCAATCAGAGACTCTGGAAAGAGTGCTACTGATTTCAGACACAAGTTTTTCGCGACTTTTGTCAACAATGGAACGAGGGATATTTGCGCGGCCTGTGTAAAAAGTGTCCCCGGTGCTGTCATCCGCATAACAATGAATGTTGTCGGTAGACAACATATCATTTATATGCAGAAGAAACAACGTCGGAGACAGCACAGAGCCTTGCGGTACGCCAGCATTGATGTCCAGGCGATCCGAGCAACAACCGTCAACGACAGTTTGTATGCTTCTGCTGGACAAAAAGCTGGCAATCCATTCGCATAATCCCTCGGGGAGTCCGTATGATGGCAGCTTCGACAGAAGACTCCGGTGCCAGACCCGATCGAACGCCTTAGCTATATCTAGGCTAACCGCCAACGCCTCACCTTGACTCTCGATGGCTAGAGCCCAGCGGTGCGTAAGATACACCAGAAGATCACCCCGTCGAGCGACTGTGGCGAAAGCCGTATTGTCGGTCGCTGATTAACTCGTGATCCTCTAGGTATCCCAAGAGCCGCCGGTTTATAATTCGCTCCATCACCTTCGAGAGTAGGGAGGTTATAGCTATAGGCCTGTAATTCGTTGGGTCTGATCTATCGCCCTTTTTGGGCACCGGATGCACGTTGGCGGTCTTCCACGAAGACGGAACTCGCCTTCTGTTGTACGAGAGTCCGAAAAGACGCGTTAATACAGGACATAACTCAGGGGCACACTGCTTTAGCACCACTGCCGGTATGCCGTCTGGCCCACTCGACTTATGAACGTCAAGAGATAGCAACTCCCGCCGGACCTCACGCTGTGTTATGCTGATTTCCGGCATGGCGATACCACACCACGGAATCGTGGGCGGTACGGCTTCTCTGTCGTTCAAAGTCGAGTTAGAGGCAAAGAGAGCACCCAAAAGATCGGCTTTCTCCTTTGCACTATAGGCCAAATTATTGTCCGGCTTCCGTAGTGGGGGCAAGGACGACCGACAAAAGTTTCCCTCGGCAGCCTTCGCAAGCGACCAGAAAGCACGACTCCCAGAGGGATGGCTTGCTAGCCGTTCACCAATTCTGCCGACGAATTCGAATTTGGCCCTGGCAATTACTCTTTTACTGGCCCTCGAGGCAGCATTAAGTTTGCGTTTCACATCAGAGACGTTGGGGTCCTTTTGAACTCGAGCCGCAGTCCAAGCCTTGTAGGCAGCTTGCTTAAGAAGACTAGCTTCTCTACAAGGCCGATTAAACCACGGTCGTTTCTTAACCCCTGTAACTGGCACGACCAGGTTTGGAATGTAGCATTCCATACCCATAAGTATCGTGTCAGTTACAGCAGTTGTGCAGGACTCAACATCTTCTGATGCGAAGCAAAGCTGTCTCCACGGGTACGACGCGTAAAACTCACGCAGTCCATCCCAATCTGCTGACTTATAACGCCATACGCGGCGCCATTCCGTTGCCCGGGGCGGGTCAGGCAGCGCACAGGCCACAGAGGTCCGGATGAGGCAGTGGTCCGATGTGCCCAGGGGCGCATCCACTGTGATGGTATATCCATCCGGACGTGTAGTCAGCAGAAGGTCCAGTAAAGAGCTTGTATGGTCCTCAACGTCGGGTATCCTTGTCGGACAATCGACGAGTTGAGAGAATCCATAAATGTTTTGTTTTCAACCTTTTGTCTTTGGCTCAAGGTCAACAAATTAAAAAGTACTACTAACTTTTAAACTATAGCGTTGCATGATATACAGTATAGGAGTTCGAGTCTTAACAGTCAATTTGTGACCAAAGTAAAAGAAAATAATATTGGCGTTAAAAGAACACTAGACGAAGACGGCTTTAGCGACAGGAGAACTACAAGCCTTAAAGCCAAGATGAACACATTTCACAGAGAAGAAGGATCTTCATTTCTAGTTCACAATTCTCAAAATTACTTAACAAAATCATAATATCCTCGTCTTCTATATTTAAAGTATAAACACACTTATGAGTCACAAATGCAGTGTCCTCGACATTTTTATAAGGTTAATAGGTATAAACACTGTATATCTATGTAAATGATAATATTTTGTTGTTCCTTATTTTTTATTGGATTTTGGAATATTTTGATAAAACATTGAAATCTTTTTATTAAATTCCATGGGTTTTTTCGCTGTATTTTAAAGCTTATATTTTATAAATTGTCGTATTACACTATTTCTATTACGGCCATTTTTTTTTCAAATCAATACCTAAATTCTTTGATACCATTAAGATTTATTCGTATTTACTGGGCAAGGTTAGTTTTAACGCTTCCCATTATTTTGGAAAAGGTCATCATGAACTATAGAATTATTGTAAAACTTATAATATACACGCAATTCACTCATTCGTCTCTAAATAAGGTTGCCTCAAAAACTTTACGGCAATTACGTTACAACTTGGTATTAACACATCAAATGAACATTAGTAACATCATTAAAGACAATCCATTAAAAAGAGAAAAACCTTACAGACGTATGTCAGAGTTTAACACTGCATGAAATTGACCTAACATCGGAATTCTCAATCTCGCTGTGTTCGCTCGCAAGTAATTCTACGTAGTAATCAATGTAAAAGGATAGGGCTGGGTGGCTTTTATAGCGGTGAAGGTTTTTATTCCCTCACAATAGAAGATCATTGTCTTGGATATATTTCCATCTTGTACATTATAATAATAACCTTGTATGGGTTGATATGAAATTGTTGTTTATTTAATTATGCTCATATTTATGTACCTATAACTTCGTCGTGCTTCGTCGTGTCGCTACAACCTATATTATGTCCTAGTGTTATGTCAGAACTATTAAATGAGATGGTTTAGGCCATAATCCACACATGCTGGTCCAATGCGGTTTGGTGGAGCAGGCAAACCTTTAGATTTTTTTCTACAACAGGTGGTCTTCCTCTCGATAATTGTGTTTCTTCAGCATCAGTAATTAATCATTTTATTAATATATATTCCACATCTTTTACTTCACCGCTGACTGTTTATAATAAATCTAAAATATATAAAATTGCCGCTTCTACTGACACCATACACACGTCTTGCTTTTCTCAATATTTGAGTACATACTGATTGAAGTCTGTACGATTGTTCAGAGGCTGTTTGAACACCACGTTATTAGCTTGTGCAGATTCACAGACATCAGTGTAATTGTATTTAGAAGCTCTATTTGATTCTACGACAATTGAAAATTATTAAATTACTACATCGAACAGTTTAACTAATACATCTCTATCTAAATCTGTGTAACCACTGTCTAGTACATCTGTGTAATTAAATCTCATTTTCTTTATGATGAGTAACATAAAACATTTAAGGTAACGGCACCTTGATCCGCGGTATTTTCACCAAAACTCGAAACAGCATCGAAAATTAAGCATTTACGGTACCTTTTTGAGTGTTTTGTTATTTTTATCAGAAGCTTCGTTTATATGACTATCGAAATAGACTAAAGATTTGACTATTGGACCCTGATTTGTATTAAATAATAAATAAAATATGAAAAAAGTCCGTAGCCCCTAATTCCGAGGTAAAGATCCTAATTTCGATGTATTTGGTTCCTAATTCCGTGGTAACAAAACATGGTGTTCAAAAAAATCCCTATCTACTTTATAAATATGTTATTGTTCTTTGAATCTTTATTACCATGAGGAATAAAGTTTGTATGGAAGTTCATAATGTTTTAGTATTTTAAAATTAGGAATTTGGGATATCGAGGTTAATGAAAACTCTGATACTATTTACAGTTGTTTTTTTTATTCAATCAATTAGTTTTGTATTAATAATATAAGTGCTATTACGTAGTTATGACACAAAATTGCAATTTACCTGTGTGTGAGTACAGGTCTCCAGCGCTCATTTAGGGATGCGTTTTGAAAGAAACGTAGTCCTATCCCAGGGATACTTCCATCATCAAGCGCTTGTGTAAAAAAATGGGTCGGCAATACGCAAGTAACACCTCTGGTATTGCAATTGTCTGCTATGCTACGGTAACTGCTTAACATCAGGCGGGGCATATGCTTGTTTGTCACCCAAGTAGTATAAAAAAACAATAATCAAAGATAAAAGATATCTAAAACATTAACATGATGAAATTATGTCATGTTACGAGAACACTATGAAAAGAATTTTACAGACAAAATAACTTAATTTACACTAATTTTATTATTGGACGTTCCATTAGAGTGAAAAAATAATGAAATTTGCAATATCAATAACAAAAATACAAACTTCCTAAATCAAATTTCATTCAAAAAATAAATTGTGAACAGCCTGTATTTTACTTATCTATACCACGGAATAAGGTGCCAATAGAACCTAATTCCGATGCACTATACATCGGAATTAGGTTTCGTACTAAAATATCACGTTTCCTAATTCCGAGTATTAAAAACTTAAACATTTTTGCATAATTTATATAAAAATTAGTGTACAATTGTAATATCTGCCTAAATATGTATTTCACTTGCTAAGAGTTACATTTAATTGTTAATAAACTTAGATTTTTGGTCTTGACTTTCTCATACAACGAATTAACAAAATACCAAAATACACCACCTTTGATATGCTATAATTAGTGAATGCGATGCATAAGTGTACCACGTAATTAGATCTTATATTTATTGACTACTTAAGTTAGTGAATCTAAAGTGTGGAGTGCCTAATCCTAAAAACAATCCTGAAAACACAAAATGAAACCAAGTCTATGAAATCCTTATTCCGTGGTATACATCGGAATAAGGAACCCGCTAATTTTTATGGCACCTAATTCCGCGGTATTTTCAAAACGTATTTTCACCTTTATTTATTTAGTAAAATACAAAAAAGTAATGTAATACTCATAAACAATATAGTCCTTTTACTAATTAAACGCAAAGAATTACACACACAGTACCAAAACAACAAGAAAAACGCTATTTAAAAAAAACATGGTATTTACGTGCACAGGGTGCCAAATGTATGAAGAGTGCGTTTGGACCGGCTATCGTTGCGAATCTTATCGATTATTTAAACATCTCATACTTTACCCCTTACTTTGGATAATATATCCACATGTAGATATATTATCTACCAAATAAGAGATATTCTGGTAAAAAAACAGCTTGTAAATCGCAAGTAAATGCCGTTTTTCTAATTACCTCGGAATTAGGTGCCAATTTCAGAACCCCTCGGAATTAGGCGCCGTTACCTTAATGATAAAATATTATATATCAACTTATCACCATTTTTAATGCTTGCCTTGACTTTTTGTCTTAACGATCCATGCGCTATTCTTGTATTGGCTACAGATGTATACATATCTGAATCTGTAAATCACAACTGAGCAGTATGATGATTCTCAGGGGTGAAGTTTTCTTATATGTCATTACCATTGTAACAAAAAGATTCTTGCTGCAACTTTAAATTTATGTTAACATATCTGTGAATCTTTCGATTGCTACGTAGATTAGGTACAATATTAGATAATAATTCATCGTGAATCCATAAGCTACTTTGTTTTGTTATATTTAAAATGAACGAATTATTGATAACTAAATAATTATAATGGATGTATGTGTGTAATTTTAATTCTCACCAAGTTATTATACAAGTCTGGCAACACGTTTTTCTAATAAGAACATGTTTTGTAACAAATTAAATGGAACAAAGATAATAACAGCATTGTCGTCCAGTCAACCGAATGCGAAAAATTTATAAAGTACACGTTGAGCCAGATTGTTGAAACGAATCACTTATAACAGTGGCCAGCCAGGAGTTATCACCATACTGGCTAAATAAGCTCCCTTTACAAAGCCTTTGCATATAAGCTTCTTATGTGTATGTTAGTGAAGAAGCACTTTCTCATTGCACCTCATAATTTATTGATGTATTAACCCAATATTGTAGCTCTAATGGAACATCAACTGTAATGAAATTAATAATGGCATATTATTTATTTGCTACCTTTCAATCAATATCCCTTTTTTAGTCCACTGATGGACGTAGGACTCTTTTAATCTGTGCTATAATATCCGCCGGCTAATTCTCTATGAAACAGCGATAGCAAACTGACAGTTGTGATTGCTCGGTGACGGCACAATCTATTGACTAAACGTCAAAAAGGCTCAGTTTTTGCTCGGAATACCGATTTTCAATCTGACAGCCAGATTTTGCTCGGTTTTCGCGGTGGCTCGGTTTTTGCTCTTACGGAATACCCGTGCCGGTCATCCGTTTTTCACATTTAGTCCAATACCAGCAATTCTTGAGCCGACGGTTTATCGGCCAGCGAGCGTCTCACCTTACGTTTGCCAAGTCGTTGTTGCCACTCTAGGACTAGTTAGCTCCAGCGAGTATTGTCCTCTTTGACTTTAGTTTGATTAAGGTTTGAGCTGCTGTGTTGGTGTCTTTTGTTGGATAACTTCTTTATGATTTTTATCCTTCAATAAAACTTACTATTGCTCGCCCCGTTGTGGGACTTTAATGCTATCTTTAATAATAATAGCAACCCATATGTCCCACTGCTCGGCACGGGTCTCCTGTCCTCTATCAAGAGAGAGAGGGTTTAGGCCTTAATTCACACACGCTTGCCTAATTCGGGTTGGTGAATCAGACATGTCTTTAGAAGTTCTTCTAAGACACGTGAGTTTTCTCACGATGTTTCCCTTCACCGTTAGCAGTAATTGATGGATCATTTGATTAGTACATATAAACTCCACACAGTGAAATTTACATTGGTACTGCCATCCGGGATCGAACTCGTACCTCTTGCGTGCAAGTCGGTTACTTTCCCACTCGGCCACTACTGATTATTGCGATATGCTATGCTATGTTTACATGACAAGAATTGTATAACATAATACGTTTTTGTCAACTCCATTTATTGAGGTTAAGTATGGAAAAGAAAAAAATGTTAGAAAGATGCGATTGATATCATGTAATGGATGACTAACTTTGTTATAATACTGTGGGATTTTACATTGTGAGAATGAGTTGAGAACTGATTATACCACTGATATTATTTAGTTCCTATGTAATCAAATCATCTAATTAGAGCTTGCATAGTATTATAACATGCGAACAATAATTATCACTTACTTTTACAATACAGAAGTACTTATAACGTAAGGCCTGAGAGATTTCCATAGTGGTTTCGATGGTGTGTGCAATGATGAGTGGTGCTATACTCGTAGTATTGTAATAGGTATTTCTTTTGTTCTTCTTAGTTAGCAAATGACTCCAAACTGTTTGATGGTGAGCAGTTACCGAGGCCAATAAACGCTTACAGCATCTGGTCCATCACTCGTGTGTTGCCTACTTTAAAACTTCGTTTTATGAGTAAAACGTTCTTTTTTAAAATGCATTTTTTTAATATGAACACTGGAGCACCATTTTGCTGGCTGATTCTCTAAGAAACAGCGATGGCAAAGTGACAGTTGTGATCGCAAACTAACAGTTGTGATTGCTTGGTGACGGCACAATCTATTGATTAAACGTCAAAAAGGCTCAGCTTTTGCTCTTACGGAATACCGATTTTCAATCCGACAGCCAGATTTTGCTCGGTTTTTACGGTGGCTCGGTTTTTGCACTTACGGAATACCACTGCGGGTTTCAAAGAATAATAATGAAATTTAACAAGGGTTCAAAAAGCTGTCCTAAATTTACGTTACTACCAAGAATCCAATAATTTTAAGGATAAAAATTATTACTAAACATACAGTAATTACACTGTCCTTAGCCGATATTGCAAAAGTGTAATTATGCATTGTGTAAGACACAACTTCTTGTTCCGTACGGAAACAGTGGGCTACGAGGAAATGTATTAGAAATTCTTGATTGAAAGTTTTCAATCGAAGGTAATTAGAGAAAGGGATTGCTTAAAATAAAAACTAAACTGGTGAAAGAAGGTAGATTAAGAGGAGTAGGACACCATACTTTGAGCGAGACCAACTAGGAAAGGACCACATTACAGAAGACCACAGCCAAATGACTACACACAGCGATGTAGTTGGGTGTAATTAGTGAACGTTAATTGTACGTTTGTAAAGTCCCCCGCGACACAGAGCTTAATCTCTAGTGCGTTCCTGCTTCCACAGCTCATTTAGGGATGTGTTTTTTAAGGAAACATTTTCCTATCCTAGAGAAATTCCATCATAAAACCCTGGTATTAAAATTTTTGGGTAAGCATCACGCAAATGATACCTCTAGTATTGCAAGATTGCAAGCGTCCATAGGCTACTTGCTAACTACTACTAACTGCTTACCATCAGGCGAGCCGTATGCTTGTTTGCCATCCAAGTAGTATAAAAAATACTCACGCTACTCTTTTCGATCTCCAACAAGTTAAAGGTATTTTTTACATACTTGTGCAGGTTAAATGTATTCCGGAAGAATGGTCAATATGATAATGCGTGTTGAGTTTGACCAACAGCAATCAATTTATATCCGATTTATAAGGTCATGTTGAAGGCTGAAATGACATGTGTGTTGTCGGATGTCAAGCAGCTACCGTAGCCTACGGACACGTAAGTACCAGAGGTTTCAAGATGTGGTATCCCTGGGATAGAAAAACGTTTCTTTCAAAACGTATCCCTAAATAAAAATGTTTCTCTGCTCTTTTAAGTTGGTTTAATTTTTTTTCTTAATCTTTTAAAATACAGAATTACAGATTACTTTTTAACTTTATTTAAAATACAGATTGAAGTCGGCTAGATTTATCCTGTGACCTAATATTAAGCTTGGCACCGACTTCAATTTGTATTCAGTTATTTTTAGCTTTTTGAATTCGGTTTAATTTTTTTTGTCGTCTCGTCGTTTTTTTATTTTTTGTGATGAAATAAAAGTAAAATATATATGTAAAACATTGTTATTACATATAACATTTGAGGGTTGCCCTCGATTTCCCTGGGATTCCATTATCAGATCCTGACTTGGTGCCAATGGGACCACCTCTAGAGTATACTCTTTCAAATAAAAAAAGAATTTTGAGAAACGGTCCATAAATGGAATGCATAATGGGGGAGATATCGGAAAACATACATAAAAAAAAATACATACAGTCGAACATATAACCTTTGAAGTCGGTTAATGAGCACTGGAGACCTGTACTCACACGCCCCTGTATATACTCGTACCTACTTTATTTGACTGTGGTCTTCTGTAACCAGTGTTTTATGATGGAGTATCCCTGGCATAGGAAAACGTTTCGTTAAAATACATCCTTAAGTGAATGTTATTACTCGTATAGCTGCAATTTTCTATAAGGCAGTGTTACTTCGACAGTTGGGTTACTATTCTAGCTGTGGAATACCACCCTCACATCTTGTTAATAATAATTAATTAATAACAGATAATTATTAATGTTTAGTTTAAATTTGATAGCAACAGATATTTTTTTTTAATTTTTCGCGTGTTAGCGAAAATAAAAAGTTATTTTAATAGCACTACCCGTTACTAAACAGTGCTTTTAGATGAAAAATAAGAGGTTTTCATGTAGGTACAGTCAGCAAACGAATCTAGAATATTTTATACTACGTGTATTAACCTCGATCATCCATTTTTCCCATTAGATTGCATGATGCTTTGATCTCTTTTAAATCTTTTCACAAACACATTATGCAATCGACTTGAATGAATAATAAACTCTTGAGGTAGCGTTAAACAAAACATAAACAAAATACAAATAATTGTATTATTTAATTTATAGGTAATTGACACACTCCTTTCATATTTTCCCAAAACAATTAACTAGCGCTATTTATTTTATAATTGACAAGTTACATAAAACAACAATAAATGTTTTAAAAACAATTATTTTTTAAATAAAAAATAATTATAATAATAAAATGATGCAACGTTATGCATAATTATTATACAATAAAAATTCTGTATTTAATAACTATCTAATTTTTAAACAGTTGCCGTCCATTAATGTTAGTTAGTTAGTTATTTTCTCGTAACATATAAAATAATGATACTACAAAATAACTTTTCATTTCTTCTGATTGAACAAAATTTTAGTTCCACTGGCTATTAAATAGATAATTCTAAACTATTGATAAAATTAATTATTAATAGATTGAATAATTGTAGTGACATGACTGCGATCTGGTGAAGGTTGCAATCAAATCCAAGTCTACATACAGACGTATGTTTTTCGGCAAAAATAATAATAATTGCTTGAACATTGACATAATCCCTTGAATGCATAATCATTGATATATAAACTAGATGTTATCTGGGTTTCCATCGTCGTATATGTTGTCGTTATCGTGATAAAAAAGTTGTCCATCTCCAGAATTCAATCTATCTCCCAGATCTATCCAAACCATTAGTCTTGAAAAAGCAACAGACAACCCTGGCCGTGAATTTAAGGAAGAGAAGGATGGCAATGGTTGCAATTGCTCCTATCTAGCTTGCGAACCATCCTTCTTTACATTTTTATATCACTTTTTTGAAAGATTAACTGAAAAACTGAAGTAACTGAAAATAACGTCAAAAGTAATAGTCCATTTATAATATTAGTAAGAATAACAATATTACTTTTGGAGACAAAACAATTACCTATACTTACTTAATTATTTTGTCACTTTATTTGCTAACCATACAAAGTTCACGGTATGAACATTGGCGGTCACAAGACAACGACATGTAGGCCAGGGTTGCGTCGTGTGAATTATACATGTTAAAAAACCTTATCAATTGCGACACAGCATTATCGCTATTATGCTGACCGTACAAGTGTGGCACTTATGTAATTCTACAAATGTTTACTATTACGTAATAAAGTACAGTAATTAAATAATTAAACTTTGCTATTATAATAGTAAATTGCAATTAATTTTGATTAAACGCAATTAATTAATTATTATGATTACATGTTTCACGCTCCTTTTGATAACGAGGTTAAAAAATATATTTAGGCAGTTTATAGTACTCAGTAAAGAATTTAAAAAATGGCCTGAGTTTTTTTCTTTTTTTTAATACTACTAAGAACGCAAACAAGCTTAGGCCTACCCGATGGTAAGCAGTCATCGTAGCCTATGGACGCTTGCAACACGAAGGGTATCACTCGAGCGTTGCCGACCCTTTAAAAACCTTATAACTCCTTTCTTGAAAAACCCCATGCTATAGTCTCTCGGAAAAACCTCTACATAAATTTTCTGTTACCTAGGTACCAAAACAAGCATACAACCTGATAGTAAGCAGTTACCGTAGTCTATGGAAGCTTGCATTACATACAGCATCACTCTCATCGTCACATCATTGCTGACTGGGATAAGAAGATGATTTTCATCCCTAGACGAGTATTAGAGACTTGTAATCACGCATAAGAACAAAACTACACCACTGTTTCTACTTATTTGGCTTTTGCTATTCGTTTGATATTAATTTCTAGATATATTTAGCAACTAGGGGTCGTCCGCGACTTCATCCGCGTGGTAATTTGGAATATTTTCCCAGATTTTGCAACATATCTCACTACTGCTCCGCTTCTATTGATCATAGCGTGATGTTAAATAGCCTATAGCCTACCTGGATAAATGCTTTATTGAACAAAAACAGATTTTATTCTAATCGAACCGTACTTTCTTAGATTGGCACGTTCAATCAAACATACAAACTCTTTAGCTTTATAATATTAAGCATACATGAAGCATATAGGAGGCTTGGTGGTAAGCAGTCGATGTAGCCGTTGTTTTTTAAATGAGAGATCTCTAGTAAATCCTTTGGTAAATATATGAACGCCGACAAATAATACATTATGTATTTTAGATAGTGATCCAGTCCAATATTATTCCCCAAAAAACACCAACCCAAAGTAAGATAAACAAAAACTTAATACAAATAGAGATATTCCAAATAAAAGGGTTCTTTTTCGGTGAATAAATAAATAAAATTTATTCAGCTAGTTGAATAAATAGTGTTCGCGACTTTATTTATATTGTGACATAAATTCTGGTAAGTAATATTGGCGATAAATGTGTTATTTTGTTTGTTCTAAGGCTTCTTCCGTACAGTAAATGCTGGTTCTTAATTCACGTTAATATATTAACGTGAAAGTATATGGGAGTCAAACAAAGAAGTTGTTTTAAATTTAATAGATTCTGTGAATTTTTATTGTTGTTTACTTTTTCTTTTATTCAACACCGAAAGAAATTCAATTTTTTTTTTTGTTTATACTACTTAGGCGGCAAACAAGCATACGGTTTGCCTGACGCCTATGGTAGCTTGCAATACCAGAAGTATCTCTTGCGTGTTGCTAACCCATTTTTTTACACCAGGGTTTTATGATGGGAGTATCCCTGGCTGGCTTATCTTTCAAAACGCATCCCTAAATAAGCGCTGGAGATCTGTACTCACACACAGGATCACAACTACACCGCTGTGTGTAGTTTTGGCTGTGGTCTTCTGTATGGTGGAGGTCCTTCCCCAGTCGGGCTTGCTCGCTAGTATGCTGCCCTACCACTCTTGAATTTTTTTTTTTCAAGACAACTCTTGCACTATGGAACAAGCCTTGTGTCACGGGGAATTTTACAAACACATAGTTGACGGATACAAAGTACATACACCCAGACTTGTAACAACCATTTTTGGATCACACAACTTTTTGTTCCGCGCGGAGATTGAATCCACAATATGTCACGCAGTGGTAAATGGCGAGGTAACCACATAAGCCACTGAATCAACCGTGCAGTCAATAAATTAGAAAATAAGAAATTATCCTGGACGTAGATTTCCCCCAAGAGTTTTTATAGTATTCGATCCTAAGCTGAACTTGATATATATCTTTGATATATAAAAATGAATCGCTGGATGTTGCTAAGCGCAAATTTCGAGAACAGCTAAACCGATAGCGCTAATTCTTATGTAAAAAAACAAGAAGTGAAAACACTAGGCAAAACAGTTATTATAAATTTTATAGCAATAATTGTTTTTTTTATATTAATCTAGACGCGTTCGCGGCTTGCTATATGTACATGCATATATCGCCTCTTTGCTCTAATAACGTGACAGTCGAAAAAAGATTTTTCGGATATGTCAAGCAGCGTCCGTAACGGTGTCGCGAATCCAGAGATTTTATCTCATCTAAAAATATGCGTATCGTGCTAAAAGAAGTTTTCACTTCAAAATTAAGAAAGTTGAGCTGAAAATAGAAGTCGCCGCGGGCTACTAGTCTTAGATAGTTTCTTGTTTGTCTTTTGAATTGAATTTTGAATTTTATCAATCAAAATACTATGAAGAAAGGGATTCACTTGCCAAAGCCTGCTAGGCAGCTTAACGCGGTGGTGATAATAATATCTCCATTATTATTCCTGTCATAGAAATCATGCAATGAATTTAAATAATCACAACTTTAGTCTACGAAATTTTGATATTTGTATTCAGTACTAGAAATTTTATAGTGAAAATAAATGAAATAGTATTTCTGAGATGTAGGTAACTACTACAGTTAGAATGGCATACGGCCAGGTTACGTGTTAATAGTATATAATACAGTTAAATTATCTATTGTTGGATTAAATTAGCTTATCAGCATCGGTACCTATCTATTCTATTCTCTTTATTCCATTTTAAATCTATATACATACAATAAAATGACCTCGTAACCTAATTTCGGTCGTGGCGGCTTATATACTCTGGTTTGTGCGCACACACTGGATGCACTGGAATCTGTTGTAATTTGACAGAGTCATGAGTCAAAAAATGTCTGGCTCGAAGTGGAAATCTACCTCGCAATCAGCAGTAGAACTTAACCACTCTCCAGATCAGGTTCGTTTCCCGCCTAGGACAAATTTGTTCCGTTTTTGGATGTCAATTCTATTAAGTAGGTACTTATGTATTTTGTTCCGATTTTGGGTGTCAATTTTATTAGGTTAATTGACATCCAAAAACTACATGCATATGTATTTTGTTCCGTTTTTGGATGTCAATTCTATTAAGTACGTATGTATTTTGTTCCGTTTTTAGATGTCGATTCTATTAAGTACCAATGTATTTTGAAAGATACAATGCTATTTTTAGTATAGTAAAATACTAAAACACCCCAATTAGTTTTTCTTAAAAGAGTAATATTACATAATTTTAACAAAAAAAAACCGACTTCAGTACGGCAAGTTGTAAAATTTTCAAATATTTGTTTGTTACAATCGAATAAGTCCGTGTGGTGACGGATTAAGAATACAAATGTCACCAACCCATTCCATCCCGTGGGTGTCGTAAGAGTCGACTAAGGGAATAAGTCCGGCAGACAATATCCACTGCAAGAGAGGTAAAACTCGAAACAAAACCCTATACCAACCCGTCTGGCCAGCGTGGTATAGTAGGCTAATATCCCTCTAAATTAATGGAGGAGACCCGTGCCCAGCAGTGGGACGATTATGGGTTGAGATGTATGTATGTACAATCGAATAAAATCGACTGAGCGTCGGGCTGAACACAGGTCAAGTAGGTATTAAAAGCAATATTTAATCTGTGCAATCCGCGCTCAATTCATTCACGTCATTATTTCTTATTAATAGTTGCTTAGCAACAATAACCGAAACTTATCTAATCGCCATCAGTAAAATACTTATTATTGAAAAGTTCAGATGGCCATCTGTGGTCTTCTTCATCAGTTTTACTTCACCAAATTACACTTTCTGAATGTAAATGATTGATTAGTTGTTAAAAATATTGAAATTGCTATATGTGTGCCTATAACTTTTGAGGAGTTCCCTCAATTCCTCATGGATCCCATCATCAGAACTTTCTTTTGATGATAATGGGACCAAACTGAAAGTATGTCCAGTCAGACAAAAAAAGATTTTTTCAAATCGGTCCATAAATGACGGAGATATGCGGTAACAAACATTAAAAAAAATAAAAATAAAAAAAAAATACACACGAATTGATAACCTCCTCTTTTTGAAGTCGGTTAAAAATAAAAACACACGATGTGCACTATTTTTTTTTTTTTTTTTTTTTTTATTGTCATAAGCTAAAGTAATAAAAAAATTGCTGAAAGTGCCGCAGGTTACTGCATTTGTTAAATTAAAATATGGCCCGTATAATATAATTGTCCCGTCCCACTTTATACAATATTGCGATAAAATATAACATGGTTTAAATAACGTATTATTGTTTACTCGAATCTATATCTATATCTGAGCAAACAACTTTCAGCTTTCGCCTGTACCTGAATAGGGTTCTAAATTATGTATATCAGTTGCCTGATTAGCATTACAGGCTCTGCCTAGTTTGGGATCAGATCGGTGTGTGAGTTATCCCAAAATATTTATATAGTTTAATACGTACGTAGTAGTAGTTAATAGTACGTATTTCTGAGTAAACCTATATATTATTAGTGGTGAGTTGCCCCTCACGGAAGCTAGCTGACTACAAATCGAGGCTAACGAGAGGATCGGACGTTCACTCGTGAATCCTTTCACAATCATGGCCCGCAAAGCCTTCGTGCTATATGAAGACCATTTGTATTTTATAAATGTTAAACGTCTAGTGGTGATTCAGCGCATCTTAACACCTGATTGATTTATTGGGTATATTGATAATATTATTTGTGGTTAAGTCTTCTTTAGTGAATGAAATATTTTTATTGACTTCTCTAAGACTGCACGGTTGGTTGACAGCCTTCGTGGTCCAGTGGCCGCAGTATGCGCCTGCTGTGCACGAGGTTGTGGGTTCGATTTCCACACAGGACAAAACTTTGTGTGACCCACAAAGTGTTGTTCTGAGTCTGGATGTAATTTGTGTCCGTTAATTGTATGTTTGTAAAGTCCCCCTTGATACATAGCTTGTTCTCTTGTGCGGGAGTTGTCTTTTTAGACAAATAAAATAAAAAAAAGGTTTAGTGGCATAAGTGGTTACCTTGCCATTTACCACTGCGCAGCGTTTTGTGGGTTCCATTTGGGTGATCCATTATTGGTTGTCCCAAGTCTGGATGTACTTTTTTTCCATTAATTGTATGTTTATAAAGCCCCACGCAACACAGGGCTTATACCGCTTATATCGTAGTACTGGACTTGCCTTTTTAAAGAAAAAAATATCTATACCTATATAATTATTTGTCCTGACTTACAGTCGGACTCATCAACTCCGAGTCTAGGCCGCAGGAATTACAAACCTGAAATTTAGCACAAAGGTTTCTTAAGTGACGTAACCGACCACTAATAAGGAATTTTTGGTAATCCAATCATAGATTTTTTTTCTGAAATATTTTGCATACATGTGTGAATTATTCATCATCTTTATCATTGCCATTTATTATTAGACATATTTCTTTTAAACCTATTTTGGTATTTAAAATCAAATCATTAAAAACCTTGAGATTATAGTGCCAATAATAACTACAAATAAACACGTACACCAAAACAACGTTAATCGAAACATAATGTAACCCATAATTGATTCACACTATGTATTCTTCCACTGAAAACAATCGGTATTGTGATTTCCAATCTAACAATAAAAGGAGGTTTATGAACATATCTAAATATATCTATAAGAATATAATGGTATTGTCCTTGCTACATTTAGAGAGGAACCTTTCGAAAATTCCTTCATACATAACACATTAAAACCTTGTTATAATGATGTTAGACACTATCGTAATAGCATCTTCAAATCACTTTTTGTTATAAGAACTGAGCCTCTAGACAAGTGGCATAAACGGTAGTCGAATCGAAAAGTCAAAAGATACAAATGTATGGGATTTGACGTAAGTCTACGACATAATGTCGTAAACTTACGTCAAATCCCATACATTTGTATGTTTTGACTTTTCAATTCGAGTATCGCTTATGCCACTTGTCTAGAGGGATGACAACTAATCTAAATCACCACAGTCACATTTAGCTAGGCTTGTTGCCGCTTAGTGATAGTGTGCAAATCGTGTACCACTGTGTACACATTAAAACCTTGTTATAATGATGTTAGACACTATCGTAATAGCATCTTCAAATCACTTTTTGTTATAAGAACTGTAGTTTCATCGACTTTAGTGCTAACTTTATTGGTGGTAGTCTTCTTATTGCAAGTTTCTAGTATTCAACCGATAGTTGAGATTTGAAGGATACATTTCTTAAGAACATCTCAGGATTGGGATTGGTTGGTGATACTAAATCTTACGTTTGGTTTATGTTTTGAAATGCAGTCAGTAGATGTTAGTCTGGAATTGCATTGGCATGGCGTCTGGAGTTGTGCAAAAAATATTGCAATAGGCACTGCACCTCTTGTGTTTGAACTAAACATAACTGGTCATAGGTGTCATACACATCTGCCTCCCCGTTATAAAAAAAGCCACGACGCTATGCATTATTTATGTTACATTAATTCATGTTAAAGTTTCAAGTTTTAGAAGGTTTCTTCATTAAAAGTCAAGTACTCATTAATGTTTTCTTTCACAGAACTGCGCGAAGCTTTCGAAGCTGAAGCTCAAGAAGTAAAGAAACCTCGTCTGCTCCTTACCGCCGCCGTACCTGTTGGTCCTGACAACATCAAGGGTGGATATGATGTTCCTGCTGTCGCCAGGTTTGTATTCAGATTCGCAAAACTAGATATATAGAATGCTTTTTAACCGACGTAAAAACGAAAAGGGTTCTTAAGTCAACCCGTATATTTGGGTTTCTATGTATGACCACGCAAAACTTTTTCATAGTAGTTCGATTTAAATTTGAAAAATAAAGTTTATCATTAACTACCCTATATTCTAATAACAGATATATTATGCAAACACACATACTACAGTAGCTATTAGTATCTAATAAAGACAGACAAAATATATAACACATCTTTTTAATACATAAACAACCTGTAAAACATAGAACACAAAAAATGAAAATTGAAAAGCTAGTGTAAAATCCAGTGAAGTAAATCCATTTAGCACAAACCCTCTACAATATAATTTTCTCCCGAAACCCTAGCCATTAACTGCCTGAGTCCCTTTCTATTTAAATACTGACCTAAATAATTTATATTGAGTAGAAAGACCAATGTCGCACGGCTGTTGCGAAATTTTTTCTTATTAATATTTTTTACATTGTTCAACCAGTGCCATATGTTTTCCCACATTCAAATACATTATACAGTTTGTCAAACCTACCAAACACATCAAGGTTCAATTTGTTATTCTAATTTAGTTCTTATTCCCGTCTAATAAGATCTTTGGTATAAACTTAAGGTGTACCAATAACTTTGTTGTTTCAGACGGGTATGTTTTGACATTTACTTATCGTTCTTTTGACATGTCTATCAGAAACATTCAAATTTAGTCTAAAAGCACCGATGTCACTTATAATATAAACTTCTCTGTATTTAATTCTGTTATGTCAATACAAAGTTTACATGTCATTATTATAATATTGTGAAGCTCTTAATTAAGTTTGTTTCTTATAACAGCGTAAACAACCGCAAAGTTCAGAAGGTTTATAATTAAGTTTCTTTAATAGAATTACTTTTATGATTTTGTTATTAGCCGTCAAAACGTGGGTGTCATTCGCATAAAATCTAATATTTCAAGGTCAAAGGTGTAACGCTAAGTAAGTTAAGAAACGAGACCAAATTTATCCATACTATAAATGAAATATCACTCCTTGATTGCAAAAGTTTGGATGCTATTAAAGTTATAAATTTGGCAGGTAGCTTCTATATTGGGTGTAGAGATTTGGTAAGAACTTTGTTAGTACTTCTGGCAGACCATAACGTTCATATTTTTATTAGGCAAGTAGTAAAAGAAAGGGACCATTTAAAATTAAAATTGTGGTCCTTATATATTTACTCTCTCTCATAGATTACATCACTTGAATTATATTACTACAGACTTACTTGGACTGTGCTACTACTATAATAATAATAGCAACCCATATCCCACTGCTGGGCATGGGTCTCTTCCTCTCTATCAAGAGAGAGAGAGGGTGTAGGCCTTAATTTACAGACGCTGGCCCTACTGCGGGTTAGTGAATCAGATATGTCTTTAAAATTTCTTTTCAGACGTGTGAAGTTCCTCACTTTTTTCTCCTTCATCGTTAGCAGATGGATAATCATCTAATTAGTACTTATAAATTTCAATGATGTCATCGAAATCAACTACACCTATTTTATTTTTACTGTAACTCAATGCTTAACATGCGATTGAGGGAATCTTGAGAATGCAAAACCATTTTTTCTTCAATCAACTTCCAATTTATATCAATTCGGACTTCATCGATAATATAACGTGCAATATTAGACATTATTGTTACAAAACTATCCAATTTAAAGACCCTTAAAAGCCACAATAATGTCGGTGAAGAAGATGTTGACAGCTTGATTGGGAGATCGTGAGTTTCGTACACTTATATTGTTGCTCGTTTAGGTATTGTGGTGCAATCTATCCATATTTAGTTTTGCAAGTAAGATAAATACTTGGTTGATAAAAGGAATGACAAATTAGTCAAATTACCTAAGTTTATAAGAATACTACCGCAATAGGAAACTAGCCCTGTGTTGCGAGGGACTTTACAAACATACCATTCGCGGACACTAATTACACCCAGACTCGGTACAAACAATAATAAATCACGCAAACTTTTGTTCCAAATTTAGAAATTATGCAAATATTTGCAAGTTGTATTATCTATAGTTTAGGAATATTAATTATAGGTCCCTTACTAAGATCATCAAAATGCCTAGATAATTTTAAACATAAGTATATTGTTTAAATAATGTAGGCATTTTGATGGGACTTTATTAAATACCATTAATTACTAAATAGAAATATATAAAGAATTTATAATAGAATTTAAATTTTAAAATAAAGAAACCAAATAATTTGTTGAAGTGATCTAGGAATAGCCGGCTACGATATTAGCAATCAAAAGGTCGTAAGATCAAATCCTGACTGGTTGAGTTATTGCATCTACGCCTCGCGTATTTTAATTTAGTTGGAACTTAAATACAAGTATTAGAGCTTAGCGAGGATGATTGCAAAAGTTTCTTGGAAGACTTAATAAACTTTATAGTAATATTATATAATAACTTTAGAATCTACTGGTTGTGCCAATGAAAACGAGAGGAGATTGCCAATTGTGTTAAGAGTATAATTTTAAATGGAGAACTTATACATAGTTATTAGGACTTCACTGCACGTGTGGCTTAGTAATCTTATTGGTTACCTCACCATTTACCACTGCACTTAAAATTATTCGATTCATAAATGATTCTTGCGAGTTTGTATTCTTGGTGTCTATGATTTCGGTGTTTGTAAACCCCAAGAATTATTTTTCTTAAGCACAAAAATTACTATCATCTTTTTTCTCTTATTTAGGAAGCAATGAAAAAGAGTTAGTTTAAGTTTCCCCTCTTTTTATCGGACTTTGTGCTAAGCTGAAAGGAGGTTTATGATACTCTTCAGCAAACATACATACAGGACGTATGTTTTCTGCATTTGCATGGTATGTAAACTAATCTTGTCTTTTTTTCCATCAGTTACTTGGACTTCATCAACGTCATGGCTTATGATTTCCACGGCAAGTGGGAAAGAGAGACTGGACATAACGCTCCCCTGTACTCGCCCTCATCTGATTCTGAATGGAGGAAACAGTTGTCTGTCGATCACGCTGCTCATTTGTGGGTCAAACTTGGTGCTCCTAAAGAAAAGCTTATCATTGGTGAGTATTGAGTTTCTTGAGAAGATGATTTAGTTTTGTCTACTACCAAAAGTAAAAGTCCATAACTTTTTGATCATTCTTCTAATACGAAGTGTTAACTTCATGAGAATTGCATGCTACAAGATTATTGTGTAGTTAATAAAAGAAAATAGCTAGTTGGGAATCTTAAAAAGTAACAAGAGTTTCGTACTACTTAGTTCTTACTTTGTGAGTAATCTATTCCATTTATATGACTTTTGTTAGCTTTACGTTGTAGCCTAAATAAAAATATGAATTAACGTTTGAGTTAACAAATAATAACAAGGGTTAAATCCAAAAGTCACATAAAAATGTAATGTAAAAGTAAACATAAGTGACGTAGGTGTACAATTTGTTGACTTGGTCATATGAAGTATATACTTCAAAATCAGTTAGTCTCAACAAAGCTAGTCTTAGTTACACCACAAAGTATTGGCACTCTAGAAATTTGACACAAGCATTTCTCTAATGAACCAGAAACCCTCAAGAAGCCGTAAATTCCAAAGAACCTACACTCAGCTCACGCTACTATTTGCAGGTATGCCGACATACGGTCGAACATTCACCCTATCCAACCCCAATAACTTCAAAGTGAATTCTCCAGCCAGCGGAGGTGGAAAAGCCGGAGAGTACACAAAGGAAGGAGGCTTTCTCGCCTATTACGAGGTTATTATAATTAAAAAATATTGCTTCAAGTATTAAGGTGATTTATATAGACGTGTTTATGACTTTGTAATGGCGTAAGAGTGTTACACGAAAAATTTTGGCGCAATTTTGGTAAGATGAGGTTAATTAAATTTACTAGTACAAGATTTAATTAGTATGTACGTCGTTGTTAGTTATTATTTTGGTAATCAAAATAAGATGTGAGGTTTTAAAGAAGTTAGTTAAAAATAATGAAGCAAATTTAATTGATCATGCAGCAGCACTGCTAGCCTTGTAGAGCTAACCAATCAATATAACCATCGGTATTACTTCTAAGGAATACTTGAGTTAGTTTTGTAAATTTATTTTCAGTTTATTTAGTTTCATTTCGTTTTCTTTACTGTGTAGATCCTTTGCAGCAGCTGGCCTATTTATTTCGTAAAATTTTTGATAGTAGATAAAGTTCCAGACTTAAATGTATATCATGAAAATCATAATAGCTTGTTAAGATTATTACTATTGTATTTTTTGAGTGCCTAAATATCTGTATATAAGTACTGGGCTCGATCCCGGGTCAGTTAATATTACTCATTATTTCGACCTTTTCTGTATGCAATGTTTCCCTAGTATACGGAATAGGCTTACTCCCTATTACATAGCTAGCGAAACGATAATGTCATGCTTTTCGTTTGCATTTTTGACATTCATTTCATGCTTTAGGTTTGCGAGATTCTACAAAATGGCGGAACTTACATTTGGGATGATGAAATGAAGGTGCCGTATGCTATTAATGGTGATCAATGGATCGGCTTTGATGATGAAAAGTCCATCAGGAACAAGATGAGGTATCTTATCCATATTTATATTATTGTACTGAAATATTTTGTTCAATAGTAATAGTAAATTATATATTATCATAACTTAACCAAATAAATTTATGTTGTCAACACGCATGTTATTGTGATGCCCCAGATATTTAAAGCGTCCATAGGCTACGGCTACTGCTTTCCATCAGGCAGGCTCCGTATGCTTGGTTTTCAAGTAATATATTATGTAGTATAGTTAATTTAAATGACTGCCTTAGTGGTCCAGTGGCCGCTGTATGCGCCTGCTGTGCACGAGGTTGTGGGTTCGATTTCTACAGAGAACAAAACTTTGTGTAACCTGCAAAGAGTTGTCCTTGTATGTTTGTAAAGTCCTCCGGGATACAGAGCTTGTTCTCTAGTGCGGGAGGTGTCTTATTAAGAGTAAAAAAAGAATAAGAATATATAAAATATAAGGACCAAATATTGACATTTAGCTAACTAAAATAAATTATATTATTTGACAGATGGATCAAGGACAATGCTTTTGGAGGCGCTATGGTATGGACTGTTGACATGGATGACTTCAGTGGTGGCGTGTGTGCTGGTGAAGTCAAATACCCGCTTATTGGTGCTATGCGGTAAGAGTCATCAACATTTTGACCAATACTACCTATCATTTCATCAGTTGAAAGACATCCACTGCTGGAAAAAGGCCTTCACCAAAGATTCCACAGAATTCAATCCTGAGCTGCCATCATCTATCAGCGGTCGTCGGTCCAGCTAGCTACCTTATAATAGCAACCCATATATATGTCCAACTGCTGGGCACGGGTCTCCTCTCCTCTATCTAGAGAGAAAGAGGGTTAGCTACCTTACTGTTAACCATATTAATAGAGAATTACATTTTAAAATTTACTTCAGTATGTCATTACCATTCCATTAACTCTTAAAATGCCCACATCGTAGAACATGCGAAGTAAATAAGTTGATTTAAATCTGGTTATTTGCTTTATTTTTTTCAGAGAGGAACTTCGCGGTATTTCCCGAGGCAAGGACGCTAAAGACGTGGACTGGGCTTCAGTTGCCTCCAGCGCTGTCATCGAAGTCACTGAAAAGCCTGAACCTATCAAGATCAGTCTCTCCGATGTTCTCAGCAAGGTCAAGAAGCCAGTAAAGAGTCTCATTATCAAAAATAATAATGCTGCCGCCAACGATAAATCAAGTAAGTGATTTATGATATACTAGGTGTAGATAAGTAATTAAAAATGAAAGTCTTACCAAAAAAGCTTTTAAGAATTCATCTTGTGCTTCCTGTGAATTCCTTAAAATGTAATTCATATTGATAAGTAAAATACAGTGGTTTTCAAATATCTAAGCAATTTACACCTTACAGAAGACCACAGCCAAATAACTATAGACAGCGATGTAGTTGCGGTTACTGTGTGTGAGTACAGTCTCCAGCGCTCATTTAGGGTTGTATTTTAAAAGAATCGTATTCCCATCTCAGGGATACTTCGTCACAACACGCAACTGATACCTCGTTATTGCAAGCGTCCATAGGCTACGCTAACTGCATAACATCAGTCGGGCCATATGCTTGTTTGCCATCCAAGGAATATACAAAAAATAGGACTAGCAATTGCATATGTCGTTTTACTTTATTTTGTCAATGAAATCAAGAACAGACATTTGCGTCCACACCGGAACTTGTAACTTCTTAAAGAATGCGTCAACATCATATTTATTAACATCGAAAATTTTAATAGCACCTATAAACACTTTCACATAATTTTAATAATTGGCGCCGTTTACCAAACCCACAATAGCAATATATAATTTTAGTTCAAACATCTTAGCTTTCTAAAATTTTACATTATTGTTTCTAGCAAAAGCTTTAATTGACGTTACATAAGTGGTGAAGACAACAATTATTGTTTATTAGCTAGCTTATTAACAAATGCTTTTTGTTATTCAACGTTTCTTGCATACCCGTGATTATAACTGATGTAATTTTATGAATCTGTAGATATTTAATGAATATAGATAGATATTCGCTATTGCATACCAAGTACTTAGTAGTTGTACAATAGGCATCTTATTGCTAAATGCGATCTCATTCTGATTATTTAATATACTATGTTTCTTCTGTGATTCTAAAAAGATATCCACAAATAAATAGACGAGAGGAGACCCGTGCCCAGCAGTTAGACATATACTATCTGACTGCAGAGCACGGGTATCCTCTGTATCAAGAAAGAGAGCACATGCTGATATAATACGAGTTGGTGAATCAGACATGTCTTTAGAGTTTCTTCTAAGACATGTGGTTCCTCACGATGTTTTCCTTCACCGTTAGCTGATGGTGAATCATTTGACATATAAACTCCTGGGATCAAACTCGCACCTCTTGCAAGACTGTTACTTTTCCAAACTGCCACCGCTGCTTTTTTTTGGTAATCTAATACAAAAATATTTCATTATGACATTTATGTAAATACCATGAAACTTTAGCTAAAACACAATATAATCAGCATTATCATCATCGTCTCAACCCATGAACGTCCCACTACTGGGCACGGGTCTCCTCCTTACAGTTCGAGATATTAGCCTACTATACCAGACCGCTGGCCAGACGGGTTGGTATAGGGTTTTGTTTCGAGTTTTCCTACTCTTGCAGTGGGTATTATCTGCTTGACTTTCTCCCTTAGTCGACTTTTACGACACATGGGATGGAAGGGGGTGGTGACATTGTATGTATGTATAATTTTATTATTCTTAGTCCGTCACCACACGGAAAATATCTAATAATTTATGCCTGAGGGTTAGTCTTGGAAAAAGGTCCTACAAATAACATTTATGTACGTTATATATCTGAGAAAAGGTACCGATAATTTAGCTCATACACAGCTGTTCCATAACTTTGTTAGAATAAATTAGGTACTTTAATCTTTATAATACAATGTTATAGCACTAAAATAAATAGGCGATCGTGCTTCGGAGGGCACTTTAAAAGTCGGTACCGACTGTTATCAGTCGTTAGATCACGACTGAGGCCTAAATATGGGCGATCTAAATAATTCTGTCACCAGGTTGGCCACTAACCAAACGATAAGAAGAAGAAGACTAAAATAAATCACTCATATATGACCTGTTTGTCAAAATAGCAAATGAAAGGTACAATTGAACTGAACTGATGATGAAGCCGGAAGCTAGGCAACGGAACTCCATAATTAAACAATGTAATCCAGCCATGTTTGGGTTTATTTGAATGGTCATGAGATGCACTTATTATTAGTATTTTTTGTTTAGCCTTTTGTTTTTTATTTGCTGCATTTTTTTTCATTTTTGTTCATTGTCTCGTCTACAAACAATCGTTTCACATTATTCGCTTTCTACTCATGTTAAAGTTTTAAAACAAAAGTTCTTAAAGTATTTCCCAATCTCCATTTGTAGCTATCATATAAATAAAAACTTTCAGAAGCAAAATCTTAAAAACTGAAAACACAGGATTATCTTCAAAAACTTCAAAGCGTATGAAGTTACGATTTCGTTTATCGAAACTCTTTTAGGAATGTCAAGCGCAAAGCTTTGGTGTAAACATGTTTGGGAAATTCAATTTAGCAACATCGTGAAAAATAAACAATATCTGCAAGCAAATGGAAAATATTTTGAAGATTTTAACGGTTCACTTAGCACGTGCATCGACAGTTTACCATTTTGTGTTCTCTATGTAATATTTCACGGGTTTCATAAAATATAAAACTTTCAAAGATACATGTTGTCTCGCCTGAACGTTAACGGAGTGGGATGAGAAGTTTTTAAAGTTCTTGAATTAACCACATATGGGCATGTTTTTTTATTTCAATACACATTTCTATTAAAAAATTACGAACCCAAATAAAGTCAAATAATTTGTTCAGTATACTGTTTCTCTTATAAGAGATACAATCCACAAAGTTAAATTATACCGATACAAACAACTTCAGAAGTTTCATTCAAAAAGCTCCAAAAAAATTAAGGCCAGACAAAACAAAAAGTTTGTTCCATAAACTTTCATTAGCAGACATACTTACTCCAGATCTCTTACCAGATAGAACAAAAACAACAGTAAATGTATTTGACACTTAAAGCTTGACAACCAACAGAGTACCGCAAGGGTCACTTTTAGGCCCTCTGTTGTTGCCAAGAATGGCTTAGAAAAGTCGACAATTCGTGACATAGTTGCTAAAAGTTTGAAACATCAAGTGCTTTTACGTTCAAGTAGTACTTGCGACCAGAACCTTTCGACCTCTGAAAATGCGTCAATACATTCCTTGGTTCTAATGGTTTATGGAAACGTGGTAAGGGAGGGAAGTGTCGCGTTAAACTGGTAAGGTGGTCCAAATGGGGTTCGTGATTTAATGCCGTCAAGTTTATGACGCTGCCAACCGACATCTTAACAAGTAGGTACGAGTTTTACGGTCTTTCAAGTGGGGAGATTGTAATAAATAACATATTTTCAATGTTAAGCATTATGTTATACTTCCTTAAGTATTCTTTTTGAGGGAAAGTTTTTATTTGGAACAAGACGAGAGTGGTTTTCCGCTTTTGAACAATTTCAATTACGATGTTTCGTTTTAGCAGAAAATGTATTGGTAGGAACTTGAACACGTATTTCATTCAGCATTTCTAATGCTGAATGAAATAATAATGAAAAAGTTCAGAATTAAGTCAAGTTTATGTAGAAAACCAATCTTTTATCTATATCTCACCGCATTAATAGAAAAAAACATAATGAAATTAATTCATAACACATTGTCTTTGACTTTATAGTAAGCAAAAAATTCATAGATATGATTATTATACACATACATCTAATTCTCGTCAGAGTCAAGCCAAATACTAATAAGTTTCATTTTGTTGAATATTAAATTTCCATATCTGTTCTTTTTATAATTGATTAGCTTTTGATTGATAATAATATTGTAAGACTGATGGATGAGATTTTTAATAAAATTCTAAAGCAAACCAAATTGCGATTTGATAGTGCCAAATCATTTATAACTTGAGATTTATGATGAGTGGAATTTTATTCAAGTCGATGTTAAATATAAATTTGTAATATGACAGAATGGTAAAGGTAAATTTATATTAGTTTTATAAGCGTGAAAGTATTTTCTATGCTTTGCAAAGATTCTATAAATTCAAAAAGAACTTGATATAAAAATAGTTTCAAACATAGTAGCAAAAATCTGAGTATCGTAACTTACAAGATTTTTCCAAAGTCAAACATGACATCAAGATTCGACTCACAAAACATTTTACTACTTTTTACTAGTTATTATAATTGTTTTCTAAATGAGTTTGCTAACTGTTTTGTATTGTGTTATACTAAAATATATAAATACGACCTTCGAGTATATTATATTCGTATGTATCAATATGCTACGATTGATTTATGATACTTTTAACATAATTTACACCAAGAAACTTTAAGGCATGATATTTTTTTTTGAATTCGTTATAATAATTTTATTAAAATGTATTCATAAAGTTAATGCCTAAGCTTCAACCTAACGTCACAGCTCTATTTATTCAGAAGTCTTTAGTTTTAACCAGGATACGACTGCCTTTTTACCAATAAATATTTAAAAAAGTTAAAATCACTTATATTAATTCATAATTGACACTCTTTATTACAGAACGTGAACCTCAAATCCTCTGCTACTTGACATCCTGGTCTTCCAAGAGGCCGTCTGCTGGTCGTTTCATGCCTGAGAACGTCGATCCTACACTATGCACTCACGTTATTTATGCCTTCGCCACACTCAAGGACCATAAGCTGACTGAAGGAGATGACAAAGATGGTGAAATGTACCACAAAGTTGTTGCTTTAAGAGAAAAGAACCCGAACCTAAAGGTAAGAAGTGAAGATAGTTTCAGTAAGCTGATTAGTGTCGTAATTATTTTATTTTAAACTAGCGGCCCGCCCCGACTTGGTCCGGGTTAAACTATTTTCAGCGCAACTTTTTTTACATAAGAACCTTCTCCTGACAATAACAAACACAACAAAAAAAGAATGACTGAAATCGGTCCAGCCGTTCACGCGTGATGCCGTGACCAAGGGAAATAAGGATTCATTCCCCGCAGTTTCACCGGCGTGTATTATTATAATAATAGCAACCCATATATGTCCCACTGCTGGGCACGGGTCTCCTCTCCTCTATCAAGAGAGAGAGAGGGTTTAGGCCTTAATTTACACACGCTGGCCTAATGCGGGTTGTGAATCAGATATGTCTTTAGAATTTCTTCTAAGACATGTGGGTTTCCTCACGATGTTTTCCTTCACCGTTAGCAGATGGCGAATCATTTGATTAGTACATAGAAACTCCACAAAGTGAAATTCACATTGGTACTGCCCGGGATTGAACTCGCACCTCTTGCGTACAAGTCGGTCACTTTCCTTATATTATTACTGCTATGCATTCCTTGGGTCGTAGCATGATGTTTAATAGCCTATAACTTTCCTCCAGTCCTCCAGAATTGGGCGAATATCCAATGTAAAATGTCTTTTTCAAATACCAGTGATTTTCAAGAGATTAGAGCGTTTAAACAAAGAAACAAACTCTGCCTCTTTATAATATTACGAGGGGTCGCCCGCGACTTCGTCCGCGTTGTAATTTGGAATATTTTCCCCGATTTTGTAACAAATCTTACTACTGCTCCGCTCCTATTGATCATAGCGTGATGTTATATAGCCTTCCTGGATAAATGCACTAATCAACAAAAAAAGATTTTTTCTAATCGAACCAGTACTTTCTGAGATTAGCGCATTCAACCAAACAAACTCCTCAGCTTTATAATATTAGTATAGATATGTTGTATAGATAATATAAAATCTCTGCAATACGTAAAATTTGAATTACCTTTTTGTAATTTATCTACCATAGTTATTACTGAATAATGCTTTATTATTGGATGTTTTTGTAATGATAGTATGACGTTTTTTTCCAGATTCTCCTTGCTATCGGTGGATGGGCATTTGGCTCCACTCCTTTCAAAGAGCTGACCTCCAACGTGTTCCGCATGAACCAGTTCGTATACGAAGCCATTGAGTTCTTAAGAGACTATCAGTTTAATGGTCTAGACGTAGACTGGGAATATCCTAGGTGAGTTTAAATTATTAAGTTGCATAAGGTAAAAAACAATTTTATAAGTAAGTAATAATGTAAAAGCGAAATATTTTTATAATTAAAAAACAAAAATATTTTGATGCTAATGAAAAAAAAACTTAATTAAGTAAAATATCTTATGAAATAAATGTAGTTTGATTCATTAACAATCACTTCTTAATCTTCTTAATGCTGATACTTAATAGTATTCCATCTCAGCCGTCCACTGTTGGACATAGGCCTCCCCCAAGGTCTTCCACATCATTCGGACCTGAGCGGTCAGCTCAGGACCAAATTATCCATCGGTTGCAGTAATAAAATAAAATTTTGTTATATTCTAAAAAATGTTGTTTTGTTAATTTATGTTTAAATTAGTGTATAATTATATAATTTTTGCATGCCTAGTGGTAAAATATGGCTGAACTCTTTTTATTTAGTAACACCATGTACTGTACCCATGTTTGCCTTTAAATAAAACCTTTTTGTTGTTGCCCGCGAATTATTATTACTAGTATTGAATACATTAAAATATATTCTATTATTCCTAAATTAAATTATTAACAATTTTCAGAGGAGCTGATGACCGTGCAGCCTTTGTATCTCTGCTCAAAGAACTGCGTCTGGCCTTCGAAGGAGAAGCCAAAACATCAGGACAACCTCGTCTGCTTTTATCTGCTGCTGTACCTGCCTCTTTTGAAGCTATCGCTGCTGGATATGACGTACCTGAAGTCTCCAAGTATTTGGTAAGCATATTTCTCGGTAACTAGCTGTTGCCCGCGGCTCCACCACGTGGATGTCGGTTATCGCTATAAAAAGTAGCCTATGTGTTATTCCAGACCATAATCTATCTCTGTGCCAAATTTCATCCAGATCCGTTTAGTAGTTTTTACGTGAAAGAGTAACAAATATCCATCCATCCATCCATACTTACAAACTATCGCGTTTATAATATTAGTAGGATATAACAAGAATACCTACTGTTTATTACTTTTGTTTAGGGATTATTTAGTTAAAACGAGCAAGCCAGACTTTGGAACGACCTCCCATTTTACATACACATACAGTGGTGGTGTTATGTTCTTTTGCGTGCTCGTTTCAAAAAATACTTCTCCTATTCTAGGGATACTCAATTACAAAATCGTGGAGATAAAAAACTTAGGGTTGACAACATGCAAGTGTTACCATTGGTATTACAAGCAATTCCATAGACTTTGACAGTAAATTACCATTAGGCAGGCCACATGCTTGTTTGCCACATAAGTAGTTTTAAAAATACATTAACGCCTGTACATATTCTAACGGCAAGGCTTTACTTTATTGACATTTTCATTTATTTTCCAAGTAATCTATACTAGACGGTGTAGGGGATCTCTGGATCTACTGAACCGATTTTGAAAATTCTATTACCAAATAGAAAGCTACGTTATTTTTGGGTGTCATATATTTTATTGACAGAAACATTACGGGAACTCGCAGGGGTATCCCGTAAGAGCAAAAACCGAGGAAAATCTGGCTGTCAGATTGAAAATCGGTATTCCGTAAGAGCAAACACCGAGCCTTTTTGACGTTTAGTCTATAGATTGTGCCGTCACCGAGCAATCACAACTGTCAGTTTGCCATCGCTGTTTCTTAGAGAATCAGCCGGCCGAGTAATAGCACCTGTGCGAAGCCGGGGCGGGCAGCTAGTACTAAATAAATTATTTAATCCTTACCTTAATCTACAGGACTACATCAACGTGATGACATACGACTTCCATGGTCAGTGGGAGCGCCAGGTTGGACACAACAGTCCTCTGTTCCCTCTTGAGAGTGCCACCAGCTACCAAAAGAAACTCACTGTGGTAAGTTTAGCCTTCGTAATTTTAGCTTTCTTGTAATGTAAACTTTATTCTTAAAGGCAGAAAGTCGTTATAGGTTTGACAACGAATGACGAAAAATTTATTAATTACAAAAATTGAGAAAACCGCTTAGCTAGAAGATAGTTTTAAATAATTTGTTGAGCATATTTAATAGTAAAATAATATTTAGATAATTTTCTGACAAGGCAAGACAAAATGCTATGAGACGCAAATAGAAAATGAAATATAAAGAAAAATTGGACAAAATATAGGCGTATCTATTGTAACTAAAATTTATAACTATAAAGAAGTCAAATTTGGAACACTACGACCATGTCTTTTTGATATTAACATAAGTATTACATAGTAGGTATACCAACACGTTAAGAGAGTTCTATGTCCAGCAGTGGACTGCAATAGGCTGATTGATGATGATGATGATGATACCAACACACTATAAACTTAAATAGGTCGTTAGGTAGTTAAATTTATGTGGTTACAATGAGAAGATACAAAAAAGATACACCTTTGAAATGTCATAAGCGGTATACATTTAAAACTTTATCCCCGTGCTAGTCAAAAGACTGTGTTACGGCAAGGTATAATTATTTTATCCAAGTAGTATAATCACGCTTTTCTTGAGGTTGCTAAGAGCAATTAAAGATAAGGGCAATATACTTACCGTACTGGCAAGAGTCTCAGTTTACTTTAAAGTTTCTTCTAAGAACATAAATGTTAGCGCGATGTTAGTGTAGTATTTAAGTTTAAAGACGGTATAAACTGTGGAAATGAAAGATTTTCATTTAATGTTTAGTACTACATTATTATTCATCATGAAGGGTAATAGTTATAGTACAGTTTTTATCGGATTAATACTTCGACGATTAAAGTACACACCTTAATTTGGTGATTCATTTCCTTACAAGTTAGGTGAGCAATCATTTGCTTGCCTAACTTGCAAGGAAATGAATCCCAGACAGCGTAACTATTGGTGTATGGGCAGCAGCCATATTTGCGTTTAATAAACGCCTTTTGCTTTTGATTCTATTTGTGCTTATATATTGTTTCTAAGACACTTTATATGATGGATAGATCTTGATCACTTCTAAAATTTGCATTTATTTGTTTTTGTTACGAAATACATCGGCAGGGGTATTCCGCAAGAGCAAATACCGAGCCACTGCAAAAACCGAGCAAAATCTGTCTGTTAGATTGAAAATCGGTATTAAGTAAGAGCAAAAGAGTCAGCGAGCAATCTGAACTGTCAGTTTGCGATCACAACTGTCAGTTTGCCGTCGCTGTTTCTTAGAGAACCAGCCGGCCGGTCTGTTTGTTAATTGTAATATAATTATTAATGTTTGTATTATAACAGGATTACTCAGCTCGTGAATGGGTCCGCCAAGGTGCTCCTAAAGAGAAGCTGATGATTGGTATGCCTACCTACGGAAGGTCGTTCACGTTGATCAACGATACTCAGTTCGATATTGGTGCACCAGCATCTGGTGGTGGTAAGTTTCAAGATAATTATAAAGTCTCGCAGAATAAAGATAAAATAAAGGCAAATGAAAAATATATCAATAGACTAGAAAAAGTTTTATTCTAATATTTCGATTCGTCTTGACATTCGTAACAATGATTGTAATCTACGAGGGGTTTTGAATAGTACTCTCATCTGAAATTGATCTCAAAGACTTTAATTCATTAGTAATGGTATGAATAATCAATTTATTTTTCATCATTACTGATCTTCATTTATTATTTTCTAAAAGACTAAACAACTCATAGAGCTTTAAATTTTAAAATCTTTATTACCTATATGTACTATTCACAGGTGCTGCTGGACGCTTTACCAATGAAGCTGGATTCATGTCTTACTATGAAATCTGCGAATTCCTCCGTGAAGATAACACCACTCTTGTATGGGATAACGAGCAAATGGTTCCTTTTGCGTACAGAGATGATCAGTGGGTCGGATTTGACGATGAAAGGTCACTGAAGACAAAGGTAAAATTAAACCTAAGTAACAAGTAGTTACATAAAACTGAATTTAAAATAGATGATTGTATCGTATGCTAGTTGTCAGTAAATATGTTATTTTAATGATATGTTTTTCAAATTGACATGATGAAATTGAAATTTGAACATACGAATTTTATCTAACTGTGTCTTATAACAAACAGTACCTACTTAAAAAGGACAAATTAAACTAATACAAACATCGTGATTCATTCTATAATAATAAAATGATTTCTCTTTAACAGATGGCTTGGCTCAAAGAAGAAGGTTTCGGTGGTATCATGGTCTGGTCTGTCGATATGGACGATTTTAGAGGTTCCTGTGGTACTGGCAAATACCCACTCATTACTGCCATGAAGCAAGAACTTGGCGACTACAAAGTCAGATTGGAATACGACGGTCCTTACGAATCCACGAACCCTAATGGACAATACACTACTAAAGATCGTAAGTATCCATAGCATAACAGGGACAGGGAGTTCATCATCACATCCTTGCACCTCAAACATGCCGTACCGTAAGATTCCAGAGGAATTTCTTACCACGTACGATTAGGCTGTGGAATGAGCTCCCTGTCGAGGTTTTCCCAAGAGACTATAGCATGAGGTTCTTCAAGAAAGTAGTTATAAGGTTTTTAAAGGGTCGGCAACGCGTGAGAGACATCCCTGGTGTTGCAAACGTCCATAGGCTACGGTAACTGCTTACCATCAGGCGAGCCGTATGCTTGTTTGCCACCTTGGTAGTATAAAAAAATTAAAAAAAATAATTTAAAGATTGATTCCAATTCCAAACCATAGAAACGACTCCGACTTTCATCTTAAATAAAATTTATTATTGTACTTTTATCTAAATCTTAACTTGACTATTTACTTTCTCTACGTGTATCTTAATAATAAAGATATTGCATATCTAACTAATAATAAACTGTAATAATTTCAGCTAACGAAGTGGTCTGTGAAGAAGAAGATGGCCACATTTCCTACCATCCCGACAAAGCTGATTGCACACATTACTACATGTGCGAAGGCGAAAGAAAACACCACATGCCATGCCCTTCGAATCTGGTGTTCAATCCTAATGAAAATGTTTGCGATTGGCCAGAAAATGTCGAAGGTTGCACCCATCACACTCAAGCTCCAGCAGCTCGACGGTAAACAGACTTACCATAAAATAGTAATAAATAGAATTCATGATTGCTTATAAAAATAACATTTTAAATCATTCGTTGACATATTTAGGTATTATTTGGTGTTTTAAGTCCCGTTAAGCTATGTAAATCGCAATAATTATAAATACATAGTGTTCAAAATTAGGTTTATCTAGATGATTTATTATTTTACTTCAATGACACTTGCGACATATTGCAAGCTTAGTGGATGAGATTGTGTAAGATTGTTTTCTTTTTTATTTTTATATAAAAATTGGATTTTTATTTATGAAAGTTATATGCGCCATTCTAGATAGTGCTATTGTGTAATTTAGAGAGTCGGAATTGAAAATTGATTTAAAACATTACAAATAATGTGACATCAACTTTTTGATCACTGAACACAGTAGCGCTCTTAAAAACTTGTAAATTATTTAAATATTGTTTTGTTTCGAAAACATCAATCTGCGATATTTTTATCGTATTCATAATAACTGACCTACATTAAATAATTTTATTATTAATAAAATGATTGTCCCTACAAACCCACATAAGACCACCAATATACATATTTATTAGCTTATATATGACATTATTTATTGGCGTAAGTTGGCATCATGGATAGTGGATAAAAGAAATTGTGTGATAAACAAATGTAAATTTCTTAAACATTATAACTTGTTAGTTGTATCTATTGTTAAATTATATTTCTTAGATTAGTTTATACTCTCCCAAAGGTACATAATTAAATTGTAAGGAAGATAAATGATCAAATTAAAAAGCCCTGAATACATTTACATTTTGTTGATTCGTAATGCTGAAAAAAAACCTGTGTGAAGCTTTTTTGATATACCTTAACGAAGAATATTTTTGAAAGCATAACCATTTACTTAGTAATTTTTTTATAAGCCCACCTACCGTTCCAATATCTAAATATTCTCTTTTATCAAAATTTACTTACAATGAATAATGTACGCATAGCACTAAAACTGGAATACATAGCAGTAAAGAAATATTTTGATTTCTATTTTTATTCTGCTGCAGTTTGTTTATCTTCATCAGAAAATAACGCAAAGCCTAAAAAGCGCCAATTATGTATCTTTGGGACTGGGTCATCATAATAATAATTTTAAGTAGCGAACCGAAGCTTTCTATGATTTATTAATACGAAATACTCAAGAACAGCTGTAACACTGCCTGTAACTGCCACCCGAAACTGATGCAATGATGGCTATCAGTGATGAAATTGGGATAAAACTTGAATTTATTGTAATTTTAGTTAGTTGTGTGATTAAGCTTGTAAATATTGTATTTAGATACAAAAAGAGATGTAAGAGTATTATTAAATATTTTTTAAAAAGATTATTTATTTTATTTATAATCACTATGTCTCTCTTTATCACGGGTATTTTCCCATAATTCACGGAGAATATCCAACACGCAGATGCCCTTTGAGAATTTTAATTTAAAATGGGATGAGACGCTTACCATAGTCATGCCACAGCTGCACTGTTGCAGTACAGCCATGACATGCCTATGGTAAGTGTAGAGCTATTGCAACATGTGAAATCAAATAATTTTGGGCTATGGGATTGGGTGTTCGGTGGACTGATTTACAATGATTATGAGATAAAACGTCGCCTGCCATCATTTAAAAGTTGGAATATACTCTAAATGTAAAATAGGCAGACGGTGACTCGCCTATACACTAGATGGGCCCCTTGAAACAACCGCCATGGACAACAGTCCACAGGCATAAGGGCAACATTATAGTGCGCGGCTAGGGGTATCGAGCGGTGCGGCGCCGGTTTCACCATCGGGGGTCTCAGACGGGCGCTCTTGTCAGCCTACTCCGAACTGCCAATAAAGGCAAACGGAGACGAGGCCCTGACCAACTCTCTGGGGCATTCGAGACCGCAGTGTCGCCACTCACATTCAGCCCGCCACAAGCTGCTCTGCGGGTTTATCACTGTTATTGTTATAATAAATCATTCCCGTCACACTAATTTTAAACTCAATGAATGCATTCTTCAATACTCACTTCGTTTATTTTCATATTTCAAAGTACCTATTGTATTGGCCTAAGTCCATCATCTCAATCGAAAACGTCCTTCCGATTGACATGATGATTATGATTGGATTTCATGAGATAGGTTCATTATTTTATTCAAGTACTAGTGGCTCGCCCCGACTTCGCCCGGGTTTTTTTACATAAGAACCTTCTCCTGACAATAACGAACATACATATAACATATAGAAATCAATTCAGCTGTTCTCCAGATTTGCGCTTAGCAACATATTCAGCGATTCATTTTTATATTATAGATATAAAAATGGGGCATACAATACTTCGTAATGTCAATGGTTGTAGAACCTTCGTACAACCATTGACATTACAAAGTAACTGATCTGAATAGTTAATTTTGCAATGCCTAAGTCATTAGTCGTATTGTTTTTGTGATAACCGACTACATCGGCATTTGTCATATCACTCAAAGAAAAGATGAGATTTTTAATAATTTACCTAGTCAGCAAATCCGGCAGTTGGCAAACGGCAGAAGTTTCATTTTGTATTATTTTCTGACCTAAGGATAAGTCTTGACCTAAATAAATTTGATTACCTTTTTACAAACACTCATCAATCCAAGCACTTTACTACAGTTAGGTACGTAGTTTAAACTTATCTATATTGCGAACGTGTTCCCTTTTACCAAAGCTAAGAATTATTTATACCTATGTGATTCAAGTCACGTCTATTTCATTTACTACTTCAATTCTAATTCCGAAACTGTTTTTCTTGAATCGAATGCCTGGCAATAGCAGTAGTGTGTGCACGTTAAAGCAGGCAGTCGCAGTTTGTTACATGTTTACAAGGAGATAATGCAATACTGCATCGAGTTAAAATTCATGTCGCGAACGATACAGACTCATGTGTTCGTGTCGTCTTGAGATGCACATATAAACAGCATTCTGAATGTGATGCTGCGGGTTTTGAAATAAATATACACTTGAATGAGGATACCAGTGTACTTAATATTATATTACACAAGCTGCGACTGAGATGTGATCGTGTTTAATCTTTTTGATGTCACTATTATTTTAAAGTGACGGATAACATTTTAGGATAGAATTTTAAAATTCTTTTTCAGCATTTCAGTTGAATTCGTGGGTGGCTTAGTAGTTAATGTTTGTTTAGAGGAATCCATTATATTATCCTCTATCGAAAACAGATATTATGCAAAATGCATAATATCTGCACATGCTACTTCTAACATCGGCGATCTGCGATTTAGTCGCTTTTTAGAAGTGAAATGCTGCGACTAAACATTCCACACCACGCCAAACGGTGATTGAGTCGCTTTTCGAAGCTCGACACAGCGACGAACGCCACACTCCGTGGATACCGGTCGCATCGATTGGATTCATCTATTTAAATAAAAGTCAAAGTCCTGATTGATTGACTGACGGATACATCAACCCGCAGTCCAAACCGCTGATCCTAGAGATATAAAATGTTGGAGGGTGTGTTCTTTATGAAGTGTAAAGTATCAACTAAGAAAATGTTTTTCAAAATTCCCTAAAAGGGTGAAGTTGGGGTTTGCATTTTCTTTATAAAACTTTTTATTCCCTGGATTGAATGACTCGAGAACTGGTACACTTAGTCCTTAATTTAAATTACTAGACACCTATATCACAGTTTTTTTCTAAATCACCCACTAACAGAGTCAAATAGGGCGTACGGGGAAGCGCGGAGAGTGCTGTATTCTTGTTGATGAGTAAAGGTATTTATTTATGGAAGTATTTGGACTAGCAATACGACGAGAACGAGACTTGGTATTCAAATAGGGTAAAGTAAGTATATAGTGGTTTTTGGCTGCTATTATTTATTTTATTTTTGTGTATATTTTGTAAAAACAAATATAATATAATATAATATTTTCCGGACATCACACATCGCTATCTGATCCCAAACTAGGCAGAGCCTGTATTATGGTAACCAGACAACTGATAAACATACATATATATTTCTAAATACATACATATTATAGATAAATTACACCCTGGCATAGAACAAACATTCGTGATCATCACACAAAGATTTGTCCTAGGTTGGAATCGAACCCACGACAAATAAATAAACAAATAAAAAACCACCAGTTAGCCAGGTAGTATAAACAAATCACATAATAATACCGATTCAAACGAAAATGATACAACTGAAATACAATAAGTACCGAATCCCATTGCTCCGACAATGTTCATTGCATCAGAAGTGAAATGAAAAAGCAATCGATTCTGATATTAATTTGATTTGAGTTCGAATTCAATTCACATGACAAACCACATTTTACATCTGTTTCTGAATCGACGTTATTGAAACTTCAGTCAATTATGGATATTGTGGACATTCCAGTGGTAACTAAAATAATTAATAATAACCGACTTAAAAAAATAACTGGATACAGATTGAAGTCAGTGCCAAACTGAATATTAGGTGATAGGAGTGAACCTAGCCTTAGCATTGACTTTAATCTGTATCCAGTTATTTTTCGCTGTTTGAAGTCGGTTTAATTTATTTTTAACGCCTAGGATATTTTGAATAGCAATAAGTCAGTCTTAAGCAACAAATTTTTCATTTTCTATTTGATTCTGAGAAGTTTCTTGGACCAATAAAATTAATAAAGGATAACCTCAAGGGTATTCCCTCTCAAACAAAAAAAAAACAGTACACAATTGTCTGAGTTTTTGGTGTAAAAAACATACATACAGACGAATATATGTATATAACCTCCTTCTTGAGGTAAATCTGGTCAGTATGTGACCATAGGTACTGACCAGATTTACCACTAAATATATGCAGTAATTTTTTAATCGACTTCCAAAAAGAAGGATGTTATACATTCGTCTGTATGTATGTTTTTTACACCAAAAACGTACGATAAAATGTTTATTATGTTATGTTATGTATGTTTTTTACACCAAAAACTCAGACAATTGTGTACTGTTTTTTTTTGTTTGAGAGGGAATTCCCTCGATTCGATTCGATCGGTTGTCCTTTAACCCCATCATATCCCCGCTACGAATGTTGTGGGTCAACGGGACATAATTTTGTTGTTGTTGAGTGATCTGCAAATGTTTCCTCCAAGTCTAGTTACGTTTTGTAAAGTCCCTACTGACACATTACTTCAGGCACATAGGCTTTCGTCAATGCGGTAGTTGTGTAGTGTGTGACGCATCGACACCTCCTACGTATAAGTGTGTAACTGAAAAAAGCAAATTTTACAGGAGAGCGTTTTAAAGATTTCGATAAATTCAAATCGCAATTACTACGTAATTATAGGTACTAGATTTATGAAATTTCGCACAGGGCTTAGAATAAGGGTAACATTTGTTAGGAGTTTAAAAAAAATCTAAAATATCTTTTATTTATTGATTTATTGTAGATACATACTTTTACGTTGTTTTGATCAGAACTTTACATGTAATATGTGGCAGATACATACTTATACTAGGAATTTGATAAACACAACATATTCGTAACTGTATACTTACACAGTTTTACTCGGTTTTATAGCGATTTGTTCAGTTCGGTATCTGAATATTGATAGAGAGTACCTATTATGATTTATTAGAAAAAATAGCGGATATTATTTTGTTCTAAATCTTATGAGGTCTTGAATGATAAAATGAAACAATGAAATAAATAATTGAATGTTATATTAAAATTCTCATAATGGCACGTCCAAAGAATCACAAAAATAACATAAATGCAGTTTGGAAAAAAAATTAAACATAATTCTCAAAAAAATCCCACGTTCATGGAATTACAAAAATAATTAACATTTAAAGTTTTTAGACTAAAAAATTAAAAAGTACGTCACGTTAATATTAAAATTTGTTAATAAAATCAAACACACGTCCAAAGAATTACAACATTATCTAAAATTCAATTCTAAACACGCCGTACCGTAAGATTTCAGAGAAATTCTTACCATTGACAATTAGGCTGTGGAATGAACTGCTGAGGTTTTCCCAAGAGACTATAGCAGGGTTTTTCAAGAAAGGAGATATAAGGTTTTTAAAGGGTTGGCAACGCGTGAGTGACACCCTTGGGGTTACAAACGTCCATAGGCTACGGTAACTGCTTACCATCAGGCGGGCCGTATGCTTGTTTACCACCTTGGTAGTATTAAAAAAAAGATAATAAAGAAGTAAGTAATTCACCATATCTTCTCGTCCCAAATACCGCAGTGTCTCAAGACGAAAGTCTTTGACCAGTGTGTGTTGCCAGTGATGATTTATGGATCCGAGACGTGGTCGTTCACTATGGGCCTCATGCGAAGGCTCAAAGTCACCCAAAAAGCAATGGAGAGAGCTATCCTTGGAGATTCCCTGCGAGACCAAATCAGAAACGAGGAGATCCGTAGGAGAACTAAAGTAACCGACATAGCTTGAAGAATTGCCTCAATTAAGTGGCAATGGCCAGGGCATATAGCTCGCAGAACCGATGGCCGTTGGGGTAGAAAGGTTCTAGAGTGGCGACCAGAAACTGGCAGACGCAGCGTTACCAGGCCTCCAACAAGGTGAACCGATGTATGGTAAAGGTCGCAGGCAACCGATGCCAGGACCGAACGATGTGGAAAACCTTGGGGAGGCCTATTTCCAGCAGTGGACGACTTATGCCTGAGATGGAAGTAATTCACGTTTTCTAAAATAAAACAATCTCTTAAAAATATCAAGTAGTAAGTATTTTGGCATGCTTAATAATAGTCTTTGTAAAATTAGTATGTAGTTATTGTATTAAAAAGTTCGGGTAGGTAATTTGCCCGTATACGCTTTATTTAATTGTTTAGTAAATAATGTTGGACGCGGATATGGAAGTAAACTATTGCTGAGTCTGTTGCGGTATCTTGTTCTTGGTGTAGGATTGTTTTATTTATTATTACTTTATATACACAAACTAGTATAAAGGCGGACTTAATGCCAGAGGCATTCTCTACCAGTCAACCTATAGGGTGATGCAGAGATAAAACAACGTAGGGGCACGAGTCTGAAATTGAAATATTAAAATAAAATCAAACAATAATATTGTAATACATACAACATACATATTTAGAAGGACATACATATGTATAATAAATTACATATTAATAAATTAAAGAAATAACAATTAGCAATTTGTTGAGCAATATATAATGAAAAGCTAGGTGAATTATACCCGATACATCATTCCTACAAATAGAAACGCATGCAGTTTCATGATTATTACCTCCAGTACCTTCAGAAGAAACGCATGCAGTTTCGTAGTTATTTTCTTGGGACTGGTCTTTATGAGTATATTTTTCAAGACCATAAGATTCTTCGTCGCTACTGGCATCTGTTACGATTTGAGAAATGCGGTGGAGGTCCTCTTCCGTGAAGTCCTTAGAAAAAGGTATTGGCGATTCACCTAAAAAATGGATTATTTTTAATAAAAGTACCTAAGTAGAAAAATATACCCAAATATCGTTATTGAATACCTACCTACTTTCTTATATAATTATGATGTCCTACTGATTTGTTAGTTTGCAACATAATTTTATTGTAAGTAGTTGGATTAAAATAAGTTCAAGGAGAGAAGTAAATTAGTAATAATTATAATAATATTAGATAGGTTATATGTAGTTACATGTTGACAATTAAATTACATGACAGGGAATAATTATGTATCTGACTAGATACATAACTTTAAATTAACTATTTCCCAGTGTATAAGTATGTAAGTGCATAGATACAACTCACGAACAAACTATATCCCATCGAATAAATATGTAACTGCGTAGATACACATTTATACATTGCAAGTGAAGAAATTTTTAATTATTTATTAAAATATCGTTATTATTATGCAAATCATTTCAAATTAATAATAATTGAAATACTAATGGCTTTATTAGCAGTTTTAAAATAATTCTAATAAAGTTATTTAGCTTTTAACGTTTAAAATAAGATTAGAATTACTTACTTTTGTTTGGTGTTGGCGGCATTTGTTTTTCTATTTCAATAGTTCCACTACTTATAGCCACTTCTTTTAAGTGTGTTAAAAATTTAAATCTATTCGACATCATAAATAAATGTATACAAGATTAAAAGTGCGTGCGCGCAAGACAGTCGCCGAGCGTCGAATAACAAAACAAGTGGCAGTTGCCCTTATCCCGCGCGGGGTGTGACCCGCGTAGATATGTGTAAATGGCAAATACATTTTTATACGTCGTGCATTTTTGAAATGAATTGCAGATATAAACTTATACGCTTGATAAAAAACTATGTTCTGATAATATTTTGTATTTTTTTTTAAAACTCATTTATAGAGTCGAGGGCGTAGATTTCAAAAATGCAATAATCGTATAACTGTGTATCTGGCAGATACACACATATACGTAGCTGGTGTCGGCATCGTCCTTCATATAAGTGTAACATAGTTATTAAGAAAAAGCATTAAAGCTTAGATTAAGAGAGGTAAGCAACATACTAATGAGCAAGCCCGACTAGGGAAGGACCTCTACCTCACAGAAGACCACAGCCAAATAACTACACACAGCTGGTAGTTGTGTTTCTGTGTGCATCCTTATTTAAGCGCTGGAGACCTGTGCTCAACAGGTCTCCAGCGCTTAAATAAGGATGCATTTTGAAAGAAACGTATTCCTATCCCAGGGATACTCCATTTTAAAGCCCTGGTGTTAAAAAAAGGGGTTGGCAAACTGCAAGTGATACCTCTGATATTGCAAGCGTCCATAGGCTACGGTAACTGCTTAAAATCAGGCGGGCCGTATGCTTGTTTGCCATCCAAATAGTATAAAAAAATCATATAATAAAAATCAAAAAAATCTCATTAGACCACCCAACGTCCCAACATTGCAGTTGTTTAAAATATAGATAGAAAGGCTTCATCGTCATTATGCTGTTTTGGGTTTTTTTTTGGGTTTGATCCAATCCCGTGAAATTGATTCAATACATCCTACTAATATTATAAACGCGAAAGTTTGTAAGTATGGATGGATGGATGGATGTTTGTTATTATTTCACGTAAAAGCTACTGAACGCAACTGTATGAAATTTGGCACAGAGATAGATTATGATCTGGAATAACGATAATCGACATCCACGTTGGCGGAGCCGCAGGCAACAGCTAGTTAAGTTCATAATTAACCTCAGCACGACAGTAATATTGAGATACCTACTTATTTAAACTTGAACAAAAAAACAAGATGTTTCTAACTCAATATGATCAAAACTGTACAACAAACTTACCGTCGCACTTACCTCTTGTTAAATAGCCCGGATTCCTGAAGCCCCTGTAAAAGTTTTATTGAAAACTTAGCGGTGCTCGAAGAGAACCGAACTTTCCAAATAGATTTAGTACCTACTCCACGTAAGGTGTAGTTTGTTAGAATAGTTCGTAAAGAAAACTTTGAATTCAAGCTGGAAGAATTAAAAGTGTAAGAAGCTGTTAGTACACCTTTCGTTGCCTTGCCTATAATTTTTTTTTAATGTCTTAAAGGCATTAATAAAAAGTTTTATTTGACTTGCAATATTTAGTTTGTTTATCATGGGTATAGCAAAAGAAGCATGAAAGCAAGATTAATGCAGTGGAAATGAGAGCTTTAAGGTATATCTGTAGAGTCAAAATGCTAGACAGAGTAAAAAACGGTGACATAAGAAAACGATGTGGATTGAAAGAAGATGTAGTGACAAAAGTTGAAAAGGGGATGTTAAGATGGTTAAGACTAAATGTCTGGCTGAAAGGATGGCTAAAAGGAGAATAATAAAAGAGGTATATCGTGCAAAAATGAATGGAGATGTCGGTAGGGGCCGCCCTAGAAGAACATACAGCGACCAGGTAAGGGATTTGATTAAAAAGGGCCTAATTAAAAGTACCCAGAATCGACGTTCATGCATGAAGAGGTTGATGAATGTAGAGGAGGCGAAGGAAGTATATTTCGATCGAAGCAATTGGCGTACCATAATCTCTGCCTACCCCACTGGGAGACGGGCGTGATGATATGTATGTATGTATTTCGTTTGTTTGTTTAGGTCCAAAATCTTGCGATCAAACTTTGAACCATTTCTTAATGTTAGTTTGAATTGAAATTTGGTATACCTACGCAAATTTGGTGATAATGCAATAATATGGTACCATAGGGCTGTTCTGATGACGTAGTCGAAGGAGGCTATAGGAACTCTTTAACGAAACAATATAGCCGCATCGTCCAGTGGCCGCAGTATGCGCCTACTGTGCACGAGGTTGTGGGTTCGATTCCCACACAGGACAAAACTTTGTGTGACCCATATAGAATTGTTCTGAGTCTGGTAGTAATTTGTGTCCGTTAATTATATGTTTGTAAAGTCCCCCGCGACACAGAGCTTGTTCTCTAGTGCGGGAATTGTCTTTAAAAAAAAAGTTATAACTATATATAGGACATTTGATGCGTAAATAACCATAAATTACAAAATACATAAATTCTTGTATTTAGAAATACCTATTTAAAATAAATATAAACTTATTTTATATAATGCTGAGTAGAAGAGAAATGCAAAAAGAGAAGTACTAAACCGCGGTGTTTTTACCTATGACCCAGTACACTATTTGAAAACCCAGCCATTACTAATTTGTGTAGCCAACGAAATTTAACAAAAAATGTGGGTCATAAAAACTCGATATAAATATCCAAACGCAGCACAATATTTCGTTTTTACCTATCAAAGTATTGATAAAAAGTAGCACAGTTATAATAATCTTATTTCTTCGATAGATTGTGATTTTGAAATAATTTCATGAGCTGCCATAATTTTGAACATGAATAGCAAAAGAAACAGCAAAAAAAAAACAGTGCTACGGAAATATTTGAGCGGAGCCCAAAGTGATGTTCCTAAAATCAGATTTACAAACCCCAAATTTACTTACAGTTAAAAAGGGGATGTTAAAATTGTTTGGACATTTAAAAAGGATGGATGAAAGAAGAATAACAAAAAAGATATATCTGGCAAGAATGAATGGAGATGAACATGCAAACACACAGTGACCGGCAAAATTAAAAGTACCCAGAATCGATATGCATGAAGAGGTTGATGAATGTAGAGGAAGCGATAAAAGTATGTCTGGAGCCAAGCATTTGGCGTATCATAGTCTCAGCCTACCCCAATTGGAGACGGGTGTGATGATATGTCTGTAAATTTACTTATCTTACTAGCATCACCTAGCCTTTTCCTGTATTATTGAACACAAAGTATCACCACTCGAAACAACTGTCTTTTGTTCACAATAGTTTGGCTTGCGTGGGGATCAAACAAACACTTGGCATATAGGAAAACAATACTCACACCCGGGATCTCAGCAAGGCATTGTCACACTGCACCAAGATAAACTAATTTCTTCTATTTAAATCAGCGGGTAGCTGATGGATAAAGTCAGCTCAGGACCGAATGCTGTGAAAATCTTTGTGAGAAGCCTATCTCCAACAGTGAACGTCTTTTGGCTGAGATGATGATGATGAAATCAGATAGCTAATATTGGTTACTCTATTGCCTGTCGTTAAACTAGATAAAGGTAAACATGTACCTGTATGTAAATTATATAAGGTACATGGCGAAGGTACGACAGCAAATGGCATAGCTATTCAGGTTAACCTTTTCTAGAAAATAATCATTGAAAGACCTAAGTGTATTTGCAGTCAAAGCAGTAAAATGCTGTCCCATTCCTGAATACTTACGGAAATTGTTCAAGTGCATCGTTAAACCCTTTCAATAAACAGAAGGCTGTTTTATTGAATTGCTTTTCTATCATACATTTCAATTTAAAAGGCGTGGTAAAGTGACTACTAGTCAATCCTTCCATCATGCTTTTAGCAACACAAGAGTTCGATAGTTTAGGTAGTTCAGTGGATTTAGTGGTTACTTCGATAGTTACCACTGAGCAGCATGTTATAGGTTAATTATAATAATATTCTTCTTCTTGTATTTAGTGGCTGACCTGGTGACAAATATTTGGATCGCAAATATTTAGGCCTCTGTTTTGACTTTACGTCTTTAGGGACCGACTTTTAACATGCCCTCCGAAGCACGAAGACGCTCAGATGAAATACCACTTTGCGGTAACCCTCTATACTGCGACCTTGGTAGCTTAGGCCCCTGATAATAATAATAATACTTTATTTCAAAACCATTAAATGATTACATTCAGAGTTTGGAGTCTTCAATCTCCACACGGTAGAAAAATTGTGTGATCCATTTTTTGATAGATGTGGAATTCTAACGCCAAAGAAAACGTGGTATGTTGTATAAGATTCGAATATATATACAGCTTAGACTTTCAATTGTTTTAATTAACGCGTAAAATAGTTTATATGTGAACTTTCATTGCATTGTTTTATGTTAGAGGATGTTAGGATTAATACCTTCGTCTTCAATATGTCTCTGTATGTTAGCAGATGATTACATAATAGATTAATCTAAGAACAATTTATAGAAATACTAAGTAGCTTCTACCCGCGACTTCGACCACTTGTACATTCTTCTGACATCAAAACCTGAGTGTGATTTGTTTCCTTCAAGATTAACGAAAGTAGGTAGCTTTAAGATTTAACTCTACATCGCTTTAGTTTTACACAGTAATGTTGTGCATTTATTGAAATAACTAATCATTATTATTATAGGTGAACAGTGTATTTTTCGGAATAAAAAAGCCTATCTTAAATTCCAGACTAAAATCTATTACTGTGCATATTTCTGATTAATATATTTCATCTATTACTGTGCCAAATTTCATCCAGATCCGTCCCGCCGCCGCTTCGCCGCACCGTTCTGATGTGATTGAGTAACAGACATTCATTCAAACTACCGCATTTATAATAGCAATAGTCCTTTAGCTGCTCAATTTAGTCCTAAATAACGAGCAAATGAGGTTCATAGAATGTTCGCTTTTTACTTTAGAATGGTACGATCCATAAAAATTTTACGTACGTCCATAATCTTACCCATAATCGGTAAACATGGCAAATCAGAAACTCATCCACTACTATGCATTCTCAATGAAGCATGTCTTTTATTGAAATTTCAACTGTAATTTTACTGAAATATGGTTGGATTTCGAATGGAGAGGTCTCAATGTAAAGTATATGTTCTGATCTAAGTGTTCTATTAACTTGTTTGAAATGACTGTAAATAATCTGATGAAGTATTAAAGGGATCACAATTTACTTTCTGTTTTTAATTGGTCTGTAAACTAGAAGAATCAGTTTTTTTGTGCAAAGATTACTGAGTCAAAGTTGAGTTTGACACGAATTGCTATAAAGTTGCACGCTTGCAATACCAGAGGTATCACTTGCGTATTGCCGACGCATTTTTTTCAGCAACTTTTCTTTCAAAACGCATCCCTAAATGAGCGCTGAAGACCTGTACTCACATACAGGAACACAACTATTCTGCTGTGTGTAGTTATTTGGCTGTGGTCTTCTGTAAGGTGGAGTTTCTTTCCGAGTCGGGTTTGCTCGCTAGTATGGTGCTCTACCCGTCTTTAAAAAACATTTTTTTTTCTAAAAAAGAAAACTCCCGCACTAGAGAACAAGCTCTGTGTCGCAGGGGACTTTACAAACATACAATTAACGTACACAAATTACACCCAGACTCAGAACAACTCTTTGTGGGCCACACAAAGTTTTGTCCTGTATGGGAATCGAACCCACAACCTCGTGCACAGCAGGCAAATACTGCGACCACTGGACCACCAAGGCAGTCAATATATATAGGTCTGCTGGGTATTTTGAAAACCAACTAAACAAAATAAATAGGAGTATTAAAACTCTTTGTTGCGTCCTTCGTACTGAGTACCTACTCAGACAAAATGAGGTGCGGGTTGTTTGTAAACATTTAGCTTCAGACCGTTTACTAAATAAATATAGCCCGGGACACCACAATCTCTATAAGTAAACCATTTTTAGATGCAAAGTTTGTGAACAAACTGTTCTTAGTTAAAGCAAAGTAGTTAGAGAAGTCCAAGTACTTCGGTTTAGTAATATAAATAAAAATAAAAATAAGTTATAAATACTTTTTGCTATATATTTTAATATTGGCCAGAAACTTTTAAAAGTAGAATTTAATTATTCTACTTCATTTAAAAAACGTCGGATTCGAAAAAAAATTTCATGAAATATTTGCCATTTGTTTTTAAAATAATTAACCTCTATCTCAAATAGTAGATCTGAATTTATGAATTGGATTCGAAATAAGTTTACAACATTACTATAGTAAACTGTTGTCAAATCCCACACATAGTTTTTATATTTTACTAGGGGTCGCCCGCGACTTCGTCCGCGTGGTTATTTGGAATAATTTCCCCGATTTTGCAACATATCTCAATATAGCCTTCCTGGATAAATGAACTATTCAACAAAAAAAGAGTTTTTCTAATCGAACTAGTAGTTTCTGACATTAGCGCGTTCAACCAAACAAACAAACAAACTCTTCAGCTTTATAATATTAAGTATAGATTATATTATGAGTCCAGACTCATAATATAATCTAAAAATAAAATTAACGTACACAAAATACACCCAGGTGTATTTTGTGTACGTTCATTTTATTTATTTATTTATTTATTTATCTTATTGGTTTGTAAAGTAGCCCATGACACTGAGCTTCCTTGGTGTTTTCATTAAGGAATCTGGAAATTCGCAATTACGTTCAAAGATGTAAGTAATTTGCTAACAACCACTGTCGGTGTAATAAACAATTCTGTAAGGAAGCTTGTGCCCAGTAATGGGACAGTTTACGTACAAATCCCAAGAGGTATTTATTCAAAATCCCATATACGCTCGGTCAGATACTAACAAGTTCTATACACGCGGTATGAAGTACGAATTTGTACTTATTACTTGCGTCTAATTCTACTATGGTGCAAGTCATAACATTATTAATAAGATCATTGTCAAACAGAATTTATTTAAAAACATTGTTCAGATATTTATAAAAAATTGCGCGATGTAGTTTAACAAAATTGCACCTGTATACCTAATCTTATCATGTCCATGTTAGTATGATGTGCTCTTGTATGACTTGCGAACCTTAATTATATTATTCTTTGAGGGTCTGGTTACAGTTTGCATAAAAGAGTTGGCCAGCTGCTTTATATTTATAGTTGCAGATTTTTCTAAAGCTGAGCTTTTTAAGAGAGGCAGGGCACCATACTAGCGAGCAACCCGACTAAGGAAGGAACTCTAAGTAACTATTTAGTAATCTGTGGTACAGGTCTCCAGCGCTCATTTAGGGATGTTTTGAAAGAAACGTATTCCCATCTAAAAGCCATGGTGTGAAAAATGGGTTGGCAAGACGCAAGTGATACCTCTGGTATCGCAAGCGTCTATACGCTTGCTACCTAGGCTACGGTAACTGCTTAACTGCAGGCGCTTGTTTGCCACCCAAGTAATATGTATAAAAAAAAGCTTTCGCTTTTCATCCATCTCCTTAAGATACCTTTGCTCATATTGGCCCATCTACTTGTGAACATTTTTGCGCTATTCTCATTTAAGTGGTTCGAGCTCTTTCCATCTAACTATGCCTTATCTAAATATGTAGAAATTAAATGCACGATCATAAAAAGTGGGAATTCTTTAAGAAACTCTAAAGTTAAAATATTTGGCTCAAGAATAAGTGACTAATGCCCCAGGTACTGCAGGAACGAAACCAACCCGAACACTGGGACCCTTTGAATCACTGAGGCCTTTAAACATGGAAACTGCAAACATTTTAGTCTTGTAACAATATTTTGCTACTATTCATGTAAATATCTTCCTATTAATATTATAAATGCAAAACTACTCTCTTTCACGTAAAAACTACTCAAAGGATTTGGAATAGCACCGACTACTTTTTATCGCGATAATCGACATTCACGCGGATATAGCTGCAGGCTCAGGCAGGAATGTATGACATAAATGTATATTTTTTATGACACAATTTTTTGTCCCATGTGGGGATTGAACGCAATAGCACGGTGACTAATTAAATAACTTAAATAACTTAGCTATAACTGCAGTCTAACTTTATTTCTTTGAGCGATTTGCAGTAGAAAAAGAACTGAACTCTATCGATTACCTTCATAATAAGTATCAAGCAAATTATCTATCTTTCCCAAAGTGAGCGATAATGCCTTCTTGTGGGCACTAGAGGTCGAGGAGAGGGGCGGTAAAGTATCCAGAATAAAAAATATTCAGAAGAAAAAAGACCCCATTGCCATAGTAAAAAAAAATTGGGGGTGCTGAAAAATAATTTATTTTTAAAGTGGGATTAAATAAGTTTGGGAACCTCTGAACTAAATAAGACGAATTCATGTGTTCGCAACCTTACCCGCTTTCCTATCCTATCAAGTTTCCCATAACTTAGACCGTTCTCAAGTACACTAATTACAGTTAGTTAACAAGGATCTACTAAGGCCCGCCTAGTGACACACTGAGCTAGCACTAAGCTGTACTTCAGAACCATACACTTATGCTACACTTGTTAACAAGCTGCTTATTAGTGGTGTTTTCACTTTTGCAAGTAGAAAATTTATGGTGAAAATGAATTTTAGAAATTCGTTTAAATTTCTGAGTAAATTTAAGCGAATTTCAACTTACAGAAAACTACAGCCAAATAAATACAAACAGTGTTGTATAATGTAGTGTGTTCCAGAGCGTGAGTATCTAGTGCTCATCTAAAGATGCGTTTTAAGTATTTTTTATACGACTTGGGTGGCAAACAAGTAAACGGCCCGCTTGATGTTAAGCAGTTACCGTAGCCGATGGACAATTGGCATTCCCTCCGGCCGGCTAATTCTCTAAGAAACAGCGATAGCAAACTGACAGTTTTGATCGCAAAATTGACAGTTGTGATTGCTTGGGGACGGCACAATCTATTGACTAAACGTCAAAAAGGGCTCTTACGGAATACCAATTTTCAATCTGACAGATAGATTTTGCTCGATTTTTGTGGTGGCTCGGTTTTTGCTCTTACGGAATACCCCTGCGGGAAGCATCCATTGGCTATCACTTGCCTTTTGCCGACCCTCTTTTTACACCAGGGCTATCCCAGGCATAGGAAAACGTGTCTTTCAAAGCGCATCCTTAAATGAGCGCTAGACTTTTGTACTTACACACAGGAACACAATACACCGCTGTGTGCAATTATTTGGCTGTGATCTTCTGTTAGGTGGAGGTCCTTAACCAGTCGGGCTTGCTCACTAGTATTCTGCCCTACCTCTTGCAAAGATTTTTTACCTATCCCAGGGTTACCCACAAAGCTTGTATTTTTTGTGTTGTCTATAGGTTATGGTAAGTACTTACTTACCATCAGATAATTGCATATTATTCTCCAGTCGTATGGTATACATCTCCTAAAAAGCTGCCCTTGTGGGATAGATACTTACATCAAAAAAATTAACCAATAAATTTTATTATTATTTTTGGGTTACCTTGCCATTAATACCACGCCAAGTGTTGTTGGTTCGATTCCTACACAAGACAAATCTTTATAAACTCTTTTGAGTCCATCCTACTAATATTATAAACGCGTAAGTTTGGATGGATGGATGGATGTTTGTTACTCTTTCACGTAAAAACTACTGAACGGATCTGGATGAAATTTGGCACAGAGATAGATTATGGTCTGAAATAACACATAGGCTTCTTACAGCGATAACCTACATATACGCGGTTGGAGCCGCGGGCAACAGCTAGTAAATTATAATATGTTTGTAAAATCCCCCGCAACACAGGCTTATTTCCTAGCGCGGAAAATACATTCAAAAAAATGCTTTTCTTTTTGAGAAAAAAATGCGTGCGGCTTTACAGTATAACCGCCACACTTCAGTATCACAATAAAAAATGTTTGACATACAAAAAAATATGTATTTGCATTACAAATGAGTACAGTTATGAATTAATCATAGTCGCAGTATAAAATAAATCAATTACTTTGTGATAATTGTTCACATGGACGGTAGAAACTCGTGCGCATTCGCCTGTTAGCGGTTAGAGGAAAATTGTACTGCGACTAATAAAAGCTGATACTTTAATTCTACACTAAATATAAAAAGGAAAGAATTTTCCAAATCTGTCTAGCCGTCTTCAAATAATCCAGTAAGATATGAACATAAAAGGAAATACTGTAACGAATTGAGAATTGTCTCCTTTTTGAGGTCAGTAAACAAACTAAACATTATTTTAATTATTATTACATTATTTCTAAATTTTTACGTGCCCAGTGACTTAGCTGACTCCCTGAAATTACTGAAGTCAGGAAATCTGAAAAATCTAAGCAAGAACTATTATTATTCATCATCATAATATATTATAGCAGTCAACTGTTGCTGTCCATACTCCAAGTAAAACACAGTAAATTACAATTTTAGAAGTTAATTATACTTAATGCTATTATAAAATGTACTGACTCCGCTAGAAGTTTAAATTAAGGGTCAACTTAATTAAAGGTCAGCGTTATCTTATCTGTACGTACTGATCTTAAAATACTGGATACTATTTTCTTGTCTTGAAAAGATCGTCCACTTTAGGAAATGTAAGTTTTGCAAATCAAATTAAGGCTAAAGAATAATAGAAATGCATAGACTTTGCTTATTCTGCATACAGAAAGAAAAGACGAGAGAGTGAGAATATATTTCGAACATAATATTAGCATGTGCCATGTTTATTACCCGACAAACATTTTTTCAAGAATTTTTCGTAAGAGAAACACGAATATTAAACTCAAGACCAAATACAGCTGTTGGACGCACTACTACTATCCACGACGTAGTTAAAATGCCTCATTAGTTTATATTTCATTCTAAAAATTGGTCCCATGTAACGCAATGTAACTATCTATATTCTGCTTTAACTAAATGACATACTTTCTCCTTCACATTATCGATAAGTTACAGTCAAGACAAATTTTACAGTTTTCTTCTACTGTAATTATAAGAAAAAACAATACGCAATAATATAAATAAAATCACAAAAGTGCAAACCAAAACGACCAAGAATATTTACTCCTGCTAAGTTTTCGAATGGCCACTGCGGCGCTTGCGCACAGCCGCACGCTACTCGTATCAGTCGGTTCTCTAGGTCAGTTGCGCGAGCGCGTCTTTCTCCCGGCTAATGAGTCGTGACATCGAAAACATACTCGGTATAAACATTGAGGGTGGTTCGCTATTCTAACATTTTTCTTGTTTTCAAGTTTTGTGTTCGAAGAATTTGAGTGCAAGAGTGTTATTACTTTTAATGCTGTGCAGTGTTGCAAATATTGGAAATATTGGGATACTAAGAAAATAATTTGGGACCCATCGTATATTTCAAGGTATGTAATTTTTAGTTATGAATAACCCTTTTAGATCTTTTGATAGAATAAGCCGTGCTCAGAAATAAAACAAACATGGGCTGTTATTATTAAATGTTTCGTAACTTGTTTAAAATTTTATATTTATCTACCTGCATTATTTTTCATAATATTTTTTTTATAATATAAGTTTATAGATAAGAATAAAAAGTTATGGGGAGGAGTTTGTTTAGCAGGAGTAAGACTGTATAAGCTTATAAAATGTTTATTTTGGTATAAACAAATAACAGAAGTAGCATATTCATGAAATGCTATTCAATTTATTTTCCAATTCAAGAAAAATAACATACATACTTAGCATCACGTCCATCCATTCCCCAAGGGGTTAAGCACCTCACCTATGTTAGGAAGCCTAGTCCTATGTATTAGGTGATGAGCTTATTGCCATGTACCGAACACAATTCAAGTGACCGAGTTGCTTCTCAAATTTTTTTTACAGAGAATCTCAATATTTATCCATCATTTCAACCCATAAATACCAAAGGTATGCAAGTATACCTTTGGTATTGCAAGCGTTCATACACTACGGTAACTGCTTACCATTAGGTGGGCTGTATGTATGTTTGTTTGCATGTTAGTCCAGCAGTTAGTAACCGTGAATTGTGAGTTCGATTCCCACCCAAGACAAAGCATTGCGCGATAAGCACAATTCTTTGGTATGTGACAAATGCAATCATAATGGTCAATATCATTCATTACTATTTTGTCAAAAGATAAGACAAATAATAATAATATAAAAAATATTCGTCTGTGTGGTGACGGATTAAGAATACAAATGTCACCAACCCCTTTTTATCCCGAGGGTGTCGTAAGAGTGTTGGCAAATCAAAAATCCTAACACCAGGGTTATATAACGCATAAGCTAATGTAAGAAAAATGTAAAGCTATAAATAGGACTGCCTCGGTGGTCCAGTGGCCGCAGTCGCAGTATGCGCCTGCTGTACATGAGGTTGTGGGTTCGCTAATATACCACGCTGGCCAGACGGGTTGGTATAGGGTTTTGTTTCGAATTTTCCCTCTCTTGCGGTGGATATTCTCTGCCTGACTTACTTCTTTAGTCGACTCTTACGACCCCCTTAGGATGGAAAGGGGTGGTGACATTTGTATTCTTAATCCGTCACCACACGGACAAAAAGCTTAATGCTATAAGCATTTTTATCCATACCATCTCCATCTTATCCCTGGTGTAAAAACTGGGTCGGCAATACGCAAGTAATAACTCTGGTATTGCAAGCGTCCATAGGCTACGGTAACTGCTTTACATCAGGCGGGCCGTAAGCTTTTTTCCACCCAGGTAGTATAAAAATCGGTTAATAAAGTTTAAACAATGACCCAAACTGAACAATAAATTCCCTTCCAATCAACATACCTACTGATATCGATACAGGAGTTTACGAGACTGTAGCAAAAAACCACACATACATAGTAATACGTAGGAAGTAACACATAACTGTTGCGTTTCGCTTCAACGCAGTTGGGTAAAAACATTGTAAAAATATGCGCTAATAAGATAGAGGAACGAAAGTATAGAAAATTGTCGCCAACTATATTTGGTAGTTCTTAAGCTTCGTCACAAGGGTATACATATTCATCGAGCTAACAAACGGAAGTATTCCATATTGGGCACCCGTTTTAATGGCACCTAAGGTATTCCACATTGGGCACCTACCGATTTTTTTTGCAGGTGCCATTAGTGGATATAAAAATATCGGTAGGTGCCCAATGTGGAATACCTTAGGTGCCATTCACTCAGGTGCCATTAAAACGGGTGCCCAATATGGAATACTTCAACAAACGCTATAGCGAATAGACGACATTTGTCATCTATTCTTCTTCTTATTTTTTTTTTGTTTAAAAAGACAACTCCCGCACTAGAGAACAAGCTCTGTGTCGCGGGGGACTTTACAAACATACAATTTTAATAATAATAATAATAATAATAATAATCATTTATTCAGATAAAGATTACCTGTTACATTTCCTTAAATTACTTAAGTTTAATTAAAACAAAATAACATAAAATTGAGATCAATCAATGCCACAAGAAAGGAAATGATTACTTGTGATCTCCACACTAGGTCGAGCCTGTCTCGTGGAGATCAAGTTTGTATATTGTTACAAGTAAGCATTCCGGGTTCGATACATTATGATTATCATGTGGACGTTATATAAATTTAAAAACTAAAAGCTAATAGGTTTAGATAATAAAGAATGTGTGTATGTGTTTGAGTGCGTGCGTGTTTGAGTGTGTGTGTGTGTGTGTGTGTGTGTGTGTGTGTGTGTGTGTGTGTGTGTGTGTGTGTGTGTGTGTATGTGTGTGTGTGTGTGTGTGTGTGTAATTATGTTACCACTCTAATAAATGATTCAGTTTCAAAATAAGATTGTGTTAACAGCCATTTCTTAACCAGGGTTTTAACTTTATTAACCCTCATACACTTAATATCACATATTTTACCGATCTTGTTATATATAAATGTTAACATGAATTCTTGCATATGTTGAGCAAATGAAGTTTTTACCATACTTGTTGGACATTTGTAAGTTCTACGTTTGATTAGTTGTGTGTATTCCGCGGATTGAAGTAAGATTTTGTGCTGTTTTATGATTATTCTTAGAATATATAATTGTCGGACATTTAATACTAATGCTTCATTGTATAAACTAGTCGTAGGGTAAATGAATGGTTTTTTATGCATAACCTTTAGTAGCGATCGCTGAGCTCGTTCGATTTGTATCATCGATGTGATCCCAACACCACCCCACACAGTTATACAGTAGCAGATAACTGATTCACATAAAGCAACATACACGAGATGTAAAACTTTTTTATTGGCTGAGTTACGTAATTGTTTCATTATGTGAATAAGTTTTCTGATGCGTTTAGCTACAACTTCAATGTGAGGTTTGAAAGAAAGCCGTTGATCAATGATGACTCCTAAATATTTGAGATGGTCTGTTTTTGTAATGTCATCACAGTTGCAATGATCGGAGTTACAGTCTCTTGAGTGTAATGTGAGTTTTAAATGTACTTTAGGTGCTGAAGCCAGAGTTTTGAAGAAACAGATATGGTTAGTCTTTTTAATATTTAGTGAAAGTAGATTAAGATCGAGCCAACGTTTAACATCAGTCAATCCATTTTGAGCGTTTTCTTGAACTGATTTCCAAGTTTTATTGTGGAAGATGAGTACTGTATCATCTGCATAGCAAATAATTTCGGCCGTATTTGAAATAAAGCGATGTATATCATTCATGTAGACAATAAATAAGGTCGGACCGAGCACACTTCCCTGCGGAACTCCAAATTCTACAGCTTTTTTGACACTGGTGTAATCCCCCACCTTTACACGCTGTTGTCTGTCAGTTAAATAGGATTCAAACCATTGAAGCGGTAGGCCTCTGATGCCTAAAATCTCCAATTTCTTAATTAGTAAGGGGATTGCAACAGTGTCAAACGCTTTTGCGAGGTCTAGAAATACTCCTATACACTTTTCATTATTATCTAGATAATTTGTCACAAGTTTGGTAAGCAGACTGACAGCATCCTCGGTGGATTTGCCTTGTCTGAAGCCAAATTGCTTACCCGACAGTAAGTTATTGTTTTCTAGATAAGATGTAAGTCTCTTATTAACGATCTTTTCAATAATTTTAGAGAATATACCTAATAAAGATATCGGTCTATAGTTCGCAGGGTCTTGTTTCGGTCCGGTTTTATGTATTGGTACAACTTGTGCCTCTTTCCACATAAATTAACAGACACAAATTACACCCAGACTCAGAACAACTCTTTGTGGGTCACAAAAAGTTTTGTCCTGTTTAGGAACCGAACCCACAACCTCGTGCACAGCAGGCGCATACTGCGGCCACTGGACCACCAAGCCAGTCAAATTAAATTATTTTCATAATATTTAGAAAAAATTACAAAACCTAAATAATATCCATCCGTGTTAAATAAGGACGGGCTACCAGTCTATATAAATAAATGTATGTTTATCTATCCTTCCTAAACCAATTGCGATGGAACTTAGGAAATGTCTAGCCCAAAAAACATGAGTTGTCACGTGAGAATAACGTGCAAGTGCAACTGCCAAAACTAGTATTTAATTATAAACCTGTTATTAATATAAATATTCAAGTGGAATATTTTAATTCGATATATATATTATATATACTATGTTACAGTATACTGTTTAATAGTCGATTAACGGAACCACTGTATATACCAATCGAAGTTCGTAAAGGTTGCCTGGAAAAAATGCTTCTAGAAGTTTTAGAATGAAGAAATAAATGTTTATTTGGCACAATAAACACCCATTACAATAAAAAAAAGGTTAATAAAAATTATAAAGAAAACATAGGTACACAAAAACATTTTGTAAATAAGTTGACTGCACGGTTGGTTCAGTGGCTTAAGTGGTTACCTCGCCATTTACTACTGCGAGGCGTGTTGTGGGTTCGATCCCCACACGGGACAAAAAATTGTGTGATCCACAAATGGTTGTTCCGAGTCTGAGTGCACTTTGTGTCCGTTAATTGTATGTTTGTAAAGTCCCTCGCGACACAGGGCGTCTTTCCTTGTGCGGGAGTTGTCTTTTAAAAACAAAAGACAAAAAAAAGTGTCTCACAATGCCAAAATAAGATCGAGCTCAGACAATGTCTGACGCTGGTGTTCAGCAAGACAGTTAAACAAAGAAAAGAAAGAAAAATAGAAAAGCATTTATTTGAAAATACACTAGATAACAGGTGGTAAACAAAAATTTTGACAGAATAAGAACACAAAAAAATATTCTGTGTGATGTCAGAAAGTGTCCTAATCTCAGCTCTGTGCTGGGGCATTTTATACTGCAGCGCTGATTATCTGATCAGAGTCTCTTGACAATTGGCATAAACGATAGTCGAATCGAAAAGTCAAAAATGAAAATGTATGGGATTTGACGCAAGTTTACGACATTATGGTCTTTGACTGTTTTGGCCTCATAAATAAGCTCAGAGTCGCTCAGCGAGCTATGGAAAGAGCTATGCTCGGTGTTTCGCTGCGTGATAAAATCCGCAATGAGGAGATCCGCAGACGAACCAAGGTTACCGACATAGCTCTTACAGTAAGCAAGTTGAAGTGGCAATGGGCAGGCCACATCGCTCGGCGAACCGACAACCGATGGGTAAGAAAGGTTCTCGAGTGGCGACCACGTGCTGGAAAACGCAGCGTGGGACGACCTCCCACTAGGTGGACAGACGACATCATCAGAGCTGCAGGAAAGCACTGGATGCAGGCAGCTCAAGATCGGCCATTGTGGAGTCTTATGAGGGAGGCCTATGTTCAGCAGTGGACACTATCGAGCTGAGATGATGATGATGATGATTACGACATTATTTATTTATTTATTTAAAACTTTAGCACAAAATAATGTGTACAAGGCGGACTTAATGCCAAAGGCATTCTCTACCAGTCAACCTTTGGGTGATGCAGAGAGAAAACTTGGAAACATTAAATCGTAGACTCACGTCAAATTCCAAACATTTTATTTTTTGGACTTTTCGATTCGACTATCGCTTATGCCACTTGTCTAGAGGGGCAAGCCTTTGTGAAATTACAATCAGTGATATAGATATAAAAAATAGTTAGAAAACTCTTTATTGTTCACCATATATTATTTATTTATGATATAGGATATACTAATATAATATACCTTTAAATAAAATATAAATAATAGTTATATACATAAGTAACGATAATGCCAGCCATTGTACATACATAATCAATCAATTAATGATTGTATTATAAATGTAATTGAAAGAGTTTTCTATGTATCACAATGGACCAGATATACAAACACACATGCATACGATAAACATTACTCTCCTTCTAGGTTAGCCGGGTAAAAACCTATACGTGCAATCTTTTTTTTTTTTTTTTTTTTATACTACTTGGGTGGCAAACAAGCATATGGCCCGCCTGATATTAAGCAGTATCCGCAGCCTATAGACGCTTGCATTACCAGAGGTATCACTTGCGTGTTGCCAACCCATTTTTTTACACCAGGGCTTTAAGATGGAAGTAACTCTGGGATAGGAATACGTTTGTTTCAAAACGAATTCCTAAATGAGCGCTGGAGACCTGTACTCACACACAGGAACACAACTACACCGCTGTGTGTAGTCATTTGGCTGTGGTCTTCTGTAAGGTGGAGGTCCTTCCCCAGTCGGGCTTGCTCGCCAGTATGGTGCCCTACCTCTCTTTAAAATTCTTAATCTTCGCTATGAGTGTTCAGTATGGCAGAACCTTTATAGTATGTAACCGCACGATATGTGTGGGCACCTTAATGGTTAACCACGTAATAATTAATTACATAAATGTTATACATTGTTACATATATCTACGGATATGTTATTGGTTTCAGTACTGCTGTTGGAAGGTGAAAGTGTTTACTGATTTATGACTTGAAAATAATGGATCCTACTAATATTTTATTTATTTATTTATTAGGCATATTAACAGTGTAGGCACATACATTCCTTATATTTAATTCTTCACTTAACTTAAAGCTTGTGCTACACCAATTACAAATATGCACAGCATTCACATGAAACAATTAGTAATTTGAACTAATATTACATAAATCTAAATCAATATAAGAATTAACAAATTATAAAATCGTAATTAATTAATTTAAAAAAAAATCACCTGGGATATTATATAATAATAATTATTTTTTTGTACATTTGCGTCTGAAACATTTGGAATGGTCGTGGAATATATCCAAATTAAGTTGTCTCCAACTATAGCTATTATAAACGCGAAAGTTTGTAACAATGTATGGATGTATGTTTGTTACTCTTTCACGCAAAAACTACTGAACGGATCTGGATGAAATTCGGCAAAGAGATAGATTATACACATAGGAAAAAATCTCTATTCTCTAGGGATTGTACGCGCGGGCGAAGTTGGAGGGAAGAAGCTAGTTATGAATAAAACACCCAGACATTGAACAACGAATGGTGCTCATCACACAAACTTTTGTTCCTGGTGGGCATCGAACCCACGACCTCTGATTCAGAAACCATTAGACTAAAAATAAATCGGAAGCAAAAGTACTTTTTACATTACTTAGTATATTTTACGCGATTTTATATAAGACCTGTCTTTAAAACATCTGTCAAGGCCCCTCTCTCAAAAAATGATGAAAAAGAGGTGTAAATGAAACCATTTTTTGTTGGCATTTATAGACAAAGGACTGACAAAAAATACAGTATTATAATCAACAAGATGTGTTTCATAATATGGTTTTGTCATAAAATATATAGTAACTCTAAATAGTTTGTAAAAAATCGAATCAGCACCAAATTATAGAGATGTAACCACTTCAATTTTTATCAAATAATACGAAAAAAAAACAATATTTGAAGAAAACATACACCTATTATTTGGTAATGTTATATTAGGAATAAGTTTAAATTTATTAAAAAATAATAAGACGTCCATTCAAAAAGTACATCTGTTTGTATCCCCGCACTCGCCTAGAGAATTAGGTCGTGTTTGCTTTGCCCAAATGCTCAAGGTTGTTGGCGATATCACAAGCCTGAATTAAAATGTCAATAGCCTTATTGATTAGCATAATTATAAAATAACACCGTGCGTTTTTTTTCTGAATATAGGTATATCGGCGCAATAACATATTCAAGACATTTATCAACACACAACTATAACTGTCATAAAGATATTTCATCAAAACAATTCTATTTACAAGTGATTAATCAAATAGTTGATTGTAATTATAAAACACAATATTTAATTATTACAACATCACTAAAACTTTGTTAAAATAATCAAATTATTATTGGCAAGTTTAACTAATCGAAATATTTATAAAAAGTAAAGCTAAATTTATTTGTAACCTAAAAAATACACGCACGTGTTTTTGTGCGCTGAGTATAAATACGGGCGACGACTCGAGCCAAGCTCATTCTTGCTCGAGCAGTCGCACCGTACGAACCTCTTACAAGTTGGTTGTATAAATACTGTATTGAAATAAACTACTGTTAAAATACTTTGACTTTTACTTCAATGGAGAACAAAGAAAATCAATGTGACATCAGCACTGACGCTGGCCATCCGTCATCAGAAGTGGGATTTGAAGAAATTCCTGCCGCTTCAGCTAATATGAGCCAAGAAACTGAGGCTAATACAATGCAGCAGCAAATGGAACTGATGATGAATACACCAGGTCCCAGTACATCTATGGGTGGTGTACCACCAGAATTCTTTACGCAAATGATGAAGATGATGCAACAAATGTCAGAGCGCCTATGCAAACCAGCCGAGATAAAAGTTAAAATCAATGACATTTATCTACCATCGTTTGACCCGGATACCAACGTGGGGATCCGTGAATGGTGTCAACATATTAACAAAGCTGTTGAAACGTACAACCTCAGTGATTTTGATGTACGTATGAAGGTCGGTGGTTTATTAAAAGGACGAGCAAAAATGTGGGTCGATGACTGGATGGTGACCACATCTTCATGGTCAGAACTGCGTGATAACCTTATCACAACATTTGAACCGGAAAATAGATATTCTCGAGATATAATTCGTTTTAAAGAGCACGTCTATGATTCTTCGAAAGACATAGCAGAGTTTTTATCACGTGCCTGGGTTTTCTGGAGAAGGGTCACCAAGGATAAATTAGACGATAATGATGCTGTTGAAGCTGTAATTGGTTGTGTCAATGACGAACGACTGAGGATTGAACTATTAAATGCAAGAGCATCCACAGTGCCTGAACTGATTTCGGTAGCATCTTCTATACGGAAAAAACGGTCTCATTCTCATTCAAGTTCTTCTGTACCTAGTAAACGTGCAAGACTTTCAGATGTTCTTCAATCAGTACCTTGTCGTTACTGTAAAAGGAACAACCATAAATCTAATGATTGTTTTTTTAAGCCACGAAATTCAGAAGATAAGTCTGAACAACCAAACAAAGATAAAGACGCAAAAACAACGAATACCTGTACATTCTGTAAGAAAGTGGGCCATACATATGAAACATGCTTTAGACGGGAGCGTGTAATAACGTCGAATGTTAATTGTGTGGGACATAAACTCGCTCCAATTATAGTTGAAATAGGCACTAAGTCAATACAAGCTGTATTTGACAGTGGTGCAGAGTGCTCTATTATTCGAGAAACAGTGGCTAAAGCATTATCTGGCAAAAGGTCTCAAGCAGTGAACTGTCTGAAGGGTATTGGGCGATTTTCAGTACTATCACTGCAAACGCTATCTACAATCTGTATTATTAATAATATCAGGGTTGAGTTACAGTTTTATATACTTCCCGACTATGAAATGTCCACAGATATGTTGATTGGGATGAATTTGATTAATGATACAAACCTTAGTATGATAATAACCTCAACGGGGACAAAACTCATTCGACAAAAGTCTATTAATTACCAATTAACCCCTAATAATTATATTTTTGACAAACTGGACAATGACCTTACAGATATTAATGAAATTGCTCAATTAAAATTACTCCTTAACAGATATGAACACTTGTTTATTCGTGGGTATCCTACAACTCGTGTTAATACTGGTACATTGGAGATTCGACTTAAGAATCCTGACAAATATGTAGAACGAAGACCATATCGCTTGAGTCCAGTAGAACGGGAAAAAGTCCGTGAAATTATTAAAGAACTTTTAGATCATAGCATCATCCGGGAAAGCAAGTCACCGTTTTCTAGCCCTATTATTTTAGTTAAAAAGAAAAACGGTGATGATAGACTATGCGTAGATTTTCGAGAACTGAACTCAAACACATTGCGTGATCACTATCCACTCCCTTTGATTTCCGATCAAATTGATCAGCTAGCTAATGGTAAATTCTACACAAGTTTAGATATGGCAGCTGGGTTCCACCAGATTCCCATTTCAGAATCCTCCATTGAGAAGACTGCATTCGTCACACCTGATGGACTGTACGAATACATCACAATGCCATTTGGATTAAGCAATGCTTGTTCTGTGTATCAGAGGTGTATCAATAAAGCCTTAGTTTCACTTCCTGATAATACTGCGCAAGTATATGTTGATGATGTATTAAGCAAATGTACTGATTTCGCTGAGGGACTATTAAAAATTGAACACATTTTGATAGCCTTGCAAGAGGCAGGATTTTCCATCAATGTCGACAAGTGTAGCTTTTTCAAAAAATCTATCGAATATTTGGGCAACGTTATTTCTAATGGCCAAGTAAGCCCAAGTCCTAAGAAAGTAGAAGCTTTAGTTAAAGCCCCGATACCAAAAACCATTAAACAAATACGGCAATTTAATGGCTTAGCAGGCTATTTCAGGCGATTTGTTCCAGATTTCTCACGTATCATGGTACCTTTGTATGAGTTGACCAAACAAGGTGTCAAATGGGAATGGAACGAGCGACATGAAAAAGCACGCAATAAAATAATACAAATTTTGACGTCAGCTCCAGTATTAACAATATTCCAGGAAGAAGCACCAATTCAACTATATACAGATGCCAGTAGCCTGGGATTTGGTGCAGTGCTCGTCCAAATTGTTGATGGACGCCAACATGCTGTGGCTTTCATGAGTATGAGGACCACTGAAGCTGAAAGTCGATATCACTCCTACGAACTAGAAACTTTGGCTGTGGTACGTGCTATAAAACATTTTCGCCAGTACCTTTACGGAAGAAAGTTTACTGTCATCACAGACTGTAACTCTTTGAAGGCATCGAAACACAAGAAGGATTTACTACCGAGAATTCATCGTTGGTGGGCATTCCTCCAAAATTACGAATTCGAAGTAGAATACCGTAAAGGCGAACGTCTACAGCATGCTGATTTCTTTAGTAGAAATCCCACTGAACTTACAGTCAATGTTTTGACGAGAGATTTAGACTGGTTGAAAATCGAACAGCGGCGAGATGAATCATTGCGCCGGATAATGGATACTCTGCAAGACAACAGCGCAGTAGATAATTACATGCTGGAAAATGATGTACTTAAGAGAGTTGTGCAAGATCCAGTTTATGGACAACAAACATGCTTAGTGGTGCCTAAATCATTTCAGTGGAGTATAATCAATTCCTATCATACAGCACTTAAACACCCCGGTTGGGAAAAAACTTTGCAGAAGATCAGACAAACGTACTGGTTCGATAAAATGAGCACAACAGTGCGAATATTTGTAAACAATTGCATAATATGCAGAACGTCTAAAGGAGCATCCGGAGCGGTACAAGCCCAAATGCACCTAATTCAGAAGCCTACCGCTGCTTTTCAAGTGATACATATGGATATAACAGGCAAGCTGGGCACACAAAATGATCAACAATATGTTATTGTTACAGTAGACTCCTTTTCAAAATATGTACTATTTTATTATGCAACCAACAAGAGTCAATATAGCACCTTAGGTGCATTAAAACGCCATGTACATCTATTTGGTACACCAGTTCAGATTATAGTCGATGGAGGGAGAGAATTCTTAGGGGAATTTAAATCCTACTGTGACCGTCTTGGAATAAATATTCATACCATAGCACCAGGAGTCAGCCGAGCAAACGGTCAAGCGAGAAAGAATAATGGCAACACTCAAGAATGCTTTAATAATGATTAAAAATTACGAGACAGAAGAATGGCACACTGTACTCGATGAACTGCAGTTGGCCATAAACTGTACCGCTCACCGAGTAACTGGCATTGCTCCGCTTACTCTTATCACACGGCGAAAACATTGCGTACCTCCGGAACTACTAAACATAGTGAATACAGATGATCAAACTGTAGACATTGAAGCCCTGACTCTATATGCACAACAAAAGATGACTCGATCCGCTATGCAAGACCGAGATCGATTTAATCTCAGAAAGGCTAAGGTAAACCCTTTCCAAAGAGGTGACTACGTACTCATAAAAAATAATCCTCGTAATCAAACTTCTTTGGACCTAAAATTTAGCGAACCATACGAGGTCTGTAGGATATTGGATAATGACCGTTACCTCGTTAAACGAGTCGTTGGCAGAGGACGACCAAGGAAGGTTGCTCACGATCAACTTCGTCGTGCACCGCAACCTGGTGATCAGGCAACCGTATCGGCGATAGATGACGAACCTCTGATACCTCCTGCATCTATTGCAGAACCTACACCAAGTACGTCACGAGTTGGGTTGCCAGAACAAGAAGTACAAAATTCAAGCGACGAAGAACCATCACATTAAATTGTGAGTAACAAAGTTGAAATATTAATTATGTCCTATCGTCTACCTCTACTTTAGGGCCTCTGTGCATGCACAGCATCGACCTTACCAAAATTCCTAGTAGAGCCTCTGTGTACCACGGTGAACAAACCACCCAGAGCACAGCATCATACCTTCCCAGATCTACGAGTCTCCGAGTAACAAAGTCTTCGAGTAACAAAAATGTGCATAGACGTGATGTATGGTCTTAACACAACAAAAATACAAAAACATTACAAACAATAAAAAATAAAAACAGAATTACCACCATATGAGAGATGTGCCTTGGTACTTACAAAATTTCAATTTCAGCAACAAGAGTTGCTTACAGATACAAGGCTCAGAAAACAAAATTTCATTGTTTCAGATAGTCAAAAAATAAAAACAAAATCCATCACAAGCCAGGCTGGTGCAGAGCGCGCACCGCCTATCAGAATGGCCGTATCGGCGCAATAACATATTCAAGACATTTATCAACACACAACTATAACTGTCATAAAGATATTTCATCAAAACAATTCTATTTACAAGTGATTAATCAAATAGTTGATTGTAATTATAAAACACAATATTTAATTATTACAACATCACTAAAACTTTGTTAAAATAATCAAATTATTATTGGCAAGTTTAACTAATCGAAATATTTATAAAAAGTAAAGCTAAATTTATTTGTAACCTAAAAAATACACGCACGTGTTTTTGTGCGCTGAGTATAAATACGGGCGACGACTCGAGCCAAGCTCATTCTTGCTCGAGCAGTCGCACCGTACGAACCTCTTACAAGTTGGTTGTATAAATACTGTATTGAAATAAACTACTGTTAAAATACTTTGACTTTTACTTCAATGGAGAACAAAGAAAATCAATGTGACATCAGCACTGACGCTGGCCATCCGTCAGGTATAATATTATAATTATATTTCCAATCCCGGTATGTACTTAAAGATACAAGAATTATTTTAGAATACTAAAAACTCTATTCCTTATTTAAAAATTAACATTAACTTTGATAATATGTGAAGTAGGCTATCTATACTAAAAATCAATTTCTACTAGTTCTCGACCGATACTAATTTTCTTTCACGGGCAGTGTTTAAAATTTAGATAGTAGGTTATGGGGTGAACGGGTACCGGTGCCAGTTCACGGGGTGAACGGGCACTACATATTTTTAAGGGAAACTTAAGGGGTGAACGGGCTCTTAGCCGGTATTTCTGTGTGAAAATAACACACACTTCACCATTGATTGTAGTTATTTTTCTGAGATATTGTAAATATAAAAATAAATGTGAAGCGCATCGTTTAAATAACAATGGAAGACGAGGTTATATATTACAGCATACTTTATTAATCCAAAAAAAGTTAATCGAGCTATGACCCAAAAAGTGTAATCTATAATATAAAAATGAATCGCTGACTGTGTTGCTAAGCGTAAATCTAGAGAACAGCTGAACCGATTTCGCTAATTCTTTTTTTTGCTATGTTGGTTATTGTCACTAGAAGGTTCTTTTGTAAAAAAAATTAAGAAAAATGCGCTGAAAATAGTTTAACCCGGGCGAAGTCGGGGCGGGCCACTAGTTATTATTATGAATAAATATCAGGATTGTAACTGGCCAGCATAAAAATATTGTCTTTGAATAAATCTAGGCTGCTTTAAATTGAAAATGCTGTTTAAATTTAGAACGTATTGTATGAATAAAAAAATATTCGCGCGTTTTGTTTTAGTTACAGTAATATTTAGAAACGAAATACTATAAAAATACTTTTTTTTTAAAAGCAAAGTTGTAAATATATGTACATATATGTATATGTATTTTAGCATTACGTAGGTACTAGGTATTAATTCATATGTTTAGTAGGTATCTCTTTTTGTTCATATATATTTATATTATTTTGTACAGAATGCACAAACACATACCTATTCATTTTCCCGGACATCTGATTTACGTAATATTTATTCTTATTTAAATTTTAATACATATTTTACTTTTATTTACATTTTATCTGGGGCAGTTTGCGCAATCTCCTTTCTAATTAACATTTTTAAGCGAAATGTGATTCAGTAATCCCATCTTAATAAGTTAACGCTATGATTAAAATGATCACGATATAAACATTTGGCAAGCAGATTTTATCAAATTTACGTTAGAAGGCTATGGCGATATTAGTTTTCATCACAAATATTATAACTCATACCAAATTGTAAATGTTATACTTTGGTGATTAAAAAGAGTGGCCTGAGCGAATTTCTTGCCAATTCTTTTAGAGGCCTTACCCTAGTCAGCGAACTGACTCTCTCGGTGGTTCAGTGGCCGCAGTATGCGCCTATGAGGTTGAGGGTTCGATTCCCACACAGGACAAAACTTTGTGTGACCTACAAAGAATATTGTTCTGAGTCTGGGTGTAATTTGTGTCCGTTAATTGTATGTTTTTAAAGTCCCCCGCGACACAGAGCTTCTCTAGTGCGGGAGATGTCTTTAAAAAAACAAAAAAAAAAAAATATGCTGACATTTATGTTTTTTTAATGATGTTTACAATTGCATTGATTGTATCATGCAGTTGATCTAAATAAGTTTAATAAATTTGAATTTGACTATAAATAATAATTGCAACCCATAAATGTCCCACTGCTGGGCAAGGGTCTCCTCTCCTCTATTAAGAGAGAGGAAGGGTTTAGGCGTTAAGTCACACACCCTGGCCTAATGCGGGTTGGTGAATCAGACATGTCTTTAGAATTTCTTCTAAGACATGTGGGTTTCTTCACGATGTTTTCTTTCACCAATTTGAGTTTGACTATTTATTTCTAAATATAAATAACACCCAGGCGCAGAAAGAATAGGTACTCGTGCTCATCACACAAATACAAGTAGGTATTTGTCCTGGGTGAGAATCGAGAACACAACCTCTAACTTAGCAGTCACTGACCACTAGACCAACAAGCATCCTTACTAATATTATAAATGTGAAAGTTTGTGAGAATGGATGGATGGATAGATGTTACTCTTTCACGTAAAAACTACTGAACGGATCTGGATGAAATTTGGCACCGAGATAGATTATGGTCTGGAATAACACATAGGCTATTTTTTGCAGCGATAACCGACATCCACGCGGGCGGAGCCGCGGGCAACAGTAACTTTCTAAATATAAATAACACCCAGGCGCAGAATGAATAGTACTTGTGCTCATCACACAAATACAAGTATTTATCCTGGGTGAGAATCGAGAACACAGCCCATCCCATCACAGCCAACTTAGCACACGGCAGTCACTGACCCCTAGACCATGTTAAATAATATTTATACTTTACTAATTAATAATAAAAACCTGTCAATATATCCGACCAATGCCCTTCTGAATCTCGGTTGCAATCGTAGTCGTGACCATGTCTAGTCTCGACGACCGCTCGGGTCGCCTGTCAAATGTCAACAACCGTTGGCCAAACCACATTTGAAATTCAAATTCGGACTGTTATGTTCGAAATGACCGTTAAAATTGAAAATAATAAAAGTAGTTTTAATTTAATCAACAAAATATATTATGACATTTAATTGGTAATAAAATAAATTATTAAAAGGAGTTATTAGATAACTAACTTTAAAAGATTTTGATTTTTGTGGTTTTAAGAGAAGATATTAAATATTATAATAATTATAATCATTATCAGTGTCTTGTCCGCTTTTCCTCGGCGTTCTTTATTTTATTTTCTATTTTTTTAAGACAACTCTCGCACTATATAACTACACACACGGGGACTTTACAAACACGGACATGACCACACACCGTCTTGTCACTCCTCACTCCTCTTTTACCCCCTTAAGGGATAATATTCGAAAAAATATGACGGTTATCGCTGTAAAAAGTAGCCTATGTGTTATTCCAGACCATAATCTATGTCTGTGCCAAATTTTATTCAGATCCGTTCAGTACCTAGTTTTTACGTGAAAGAGTAACAAACATCCATCCATCCATACTTGCAAACATTCACGTTTATAATATTAGGAGGATTTTTAATTAGCTGACCCAGCTAACGTTGTTTTGCTACTAAAATAGTAATATTAAAAAATAGAGGTTGATCTTAGAGGGGTGTAAATTTTTGGGTTGTATGTATTTTTTAATGCTGAATCATAAAAAATGTCTAAAAAATTAAAATAAAATTTAGGGGGATGAAAAATAGATGTCTTATTCACAGATCTAACCGATATGCACACAAAACTCAAAGAAAATCGGTCGAGCCATTTCGGAGGAGTTGATTTACAAACACCATGACACGAGAATTTTGTATATAAGATAAAATATTACTCGTACTCGTAGTACCTACTGTTTAAGGCAAGGGTTTAAAATTAAAAATTGCACCATGAGAAGTTCCACATAAATCACTGTGAAACAAGTAAAACTAACTAACTTTATCTACTTTGAGATTCAATTAAAACTAACTTTAGAGAAATTAAATTAACCCAAGTTGTAATTAAACTTGGCAAATTAGTGACGTCACTCAACACTTCACGGTGGAGTAACAAAAAGTCTTGGCGATTTATCACGAGCATTTTATTGGTGAATTGACCTTAGGTAGGTTTTAAGAGAGGTAGGGTACCATACTAGCGAGCAGGCCCGACTGGGGAAGGACCTTCACCTTACAGAAGACTACAGTGAAATAACTATGAGTTATAAGGTTTTTAAAGGGTCGGCAACGCGTGAGTGACACCCCTGGTGTTGCAAACGTCCATAGGCTACGGTAACTGCTTACCATTAGGCGGGCCGTATGCTTGTTTGCCACTTTGGTAGTATAAAAAAAAACTACACACAGCAGTGTAGTTGTGTTCCTGTTTGTGAGTACAGGTCTCCAGCGCTCATTTAGGGATGCGTTTTGAAAGAAACGTATTCCTATCCCAGGGTAACTTCCATCTTAAAGCCCTGGTGTCAAAAATTGGGTTGGCAACACGCGAGCGATACCTCTGGTATTGTAAGCGTCCATAGGCTACGGTTACTGCTTAGCATCAGGTGGGCCGTATGCTTGTTTGCCACCCAACTAGTATAAAAAAAAGGAAATCTACTAGCGGTGGTAATCGAGTGAGTACAAACGACTGGCAACACTTTTTTTTTATCATTTTTGTAAAAATGTTGTGGTTATATAATATATAACAACAACCCATATATGTCCCACTGCTGGGCACGGGTCTCCTCTCCTCTATCAGGAGAGAGAGAGGGTTAACCCCATTTTATCCTCTAAATTCTAATAGTAATAACAACAATAACACTCCTAAATTAATTAGTTAACACCCTTACCATGTTGATGACAGACACTATGGGAACACCGAAGCCATACGACATAACACCTTCGCTGTGTCCGATGTAGGTACAGTAGAGCCCCCGCCGTCGTCAGCAAACTCTTCTCTTCTCTAGCACATACTATGGGGAACGTAGACTCCAGATGTATGTAGCTGGTACAAGGCCGGACGAGGGGTTCTTATCTTCATTTCTTTTTTTTTTCTTTTTTTAAAAAAGACATCTCCCGCACTAGAGAACAAGCTCCTGTGTCGCGGGGGACTTTATAAACATACAATTAACGGACACAAATTACATCCAGACTCAGAACAACCCTTTGTGGGTCACACAAAGTTTTATCCTGTGCGGGAATCGAACCCACAACCTGGTGCGCAGCAGGCGCATACTGCGGCCACTGGACCACCAAAGCAGTCAGTCATTAACAATTAAACACAACTGGATAACTATATAACTTGTTTATTATACTTTTCCCTACTTATAATTATTTACATTCAATTACGACTTGGCTTCATCGAAGCCCGAACCTGACTCCATCTGACAACTTTCATGTCATTCTCTATTGAAAATCTTTTAATTTAAATAAAATTATTATTTAGTTTTACAAAACGTCAGAGGTATTGGTATGCGGCCAGCTAGTGACCACCAATAAACCTCTACGGTACTGACAGAATTGATTGCACAATTCTGACATTACATTGCTTTGTTAACTGGCAACAGTTGAGGCGGTGGTGGCCGAGTGGGAAAGTAACCGACTTGCACGCAAGAGGTGCGAGTTCGATCCCGGGCAGTACCAATGTGAATTTCACTTTGTGGAGTTTATATGTACGAATCGAATGATTCTCCATCTGCTAACGGTGAAGGAAAACATCGTGAGGAAACCCACATGTCTTAGAAGAAATTCTAAAGACATGTCAAATTCACCAACCCGCATTAGACCAGCGTGTGTGAATTAAGGCTTAAACCCTCTCTCTCTCTCTTGATAGAGGAGAGGAGACCTGTGCCCAGCAGTGGGACATATATGGGTTGCTATTATAACAGTTGAGGTGTGAGTTCGATCGCAGCATGCAGTATCAATCTGAATTTCACTTTGAGGAATTTATACGTCCTGATAATATTGCTAACAGTGAAGGAAAACATCGTGAGAACTCACACTCTGTAGAACAAATAGACATTTTAAAGACAAGTCTAATTCGGTAATTTGCTCGATTCTTACCACTTGGGTTAAAACAATCGTATGGCCCGCCTGATAATAAGTAGTTACCGAAGCCTATGGACGCTTGAAATACCAGAAGTATCACTTACATTCCTAAGGGCGCTGGACTCAAGCACAGAAACACAACTTCACCGCTGTGTGTAATTATTTGGCTATGATCTTCGGTATGGTCTTTCCCCAGTCGGAATTGCTGGATAGTATGATGCCCTATATCTCTTACAGAAGTCATAAACTTTTTTTTTTATACTACCAAGGTGGCAAACAAGCATACGGCCCGCCTGATGGTAAGCAGTTACCGTAGCCTATGGACGTTTGCAACACCAGGGTTGTCAAGCGTTGCCGACCTTTTAAAAACCTTATAACTCCTTTCTTGAAGAGCCCCATGCTATAGTCTCTTGGGAGAACCTCGGTAGGGAACTCATTCCACAGCCTAATCGTACGTGGTATTAACACTAAGTACATAGTTACTAAGTTTTTGTGCTATAGTTACCTGTCAAGCAACCAACCACAAAAACGAAGACAAGGGTAAAACCTCCACGCTCAATGTACCAATTACAAGGTTGAATCGTAAAGATACCTTTAGTATACATTGTTATACTAGTCTTGTTAAAAAACTATAACAAATAGAAGATAATTCTCCTTCCTTACATTTTTTTTCTGATATATATTTTATTTCTATTTAGTTATTTACTTTTTTATACTATTTGAGTGGCAAACAAGCTTATACTCGTAAAATCTCTTTCATTTATATATTTATACTTTGTATTATGTAAGTATGTATAGATTATTTAAATTCAGACAACTGAATTGATTTAAATAAAGTATGCCAACAACTACCATGCAATCCTACCAACATGACGTGTCCATCCAAAGGTTGCCTGGCAGAAATCGCTATAAGCGATAAGGCCGCTTATTGTACTATCTACTTTATATTGTAAATCCTAAAATGTATTTTTATGGTGTACAATAAAGAATTTAATAAATAAATAATAATAAACAAGCATTATGGTTTGTCTGAAGTTAAGCAGTAATAGCAGCCTATGGACGCTTGCAATACTAGAGATATAAACGTTTCTTTCTTTCTTTCTATATCACTTGCGTGTAGCTGACCCATTTTTATGCACCAGGGCTTTGAGATGAAGTATCAGATAGAAAAATATTTCTTTCAACGCATCCCTAAATGAGCCAAAGAACTAAACCGCTGAGTGTAGTTATTTGGCTGTGGTCTTCTGTAAGGTGGAGTTCCTTCCTATCCAGACTTCGAGAGTCCTATAAAACAACATATTTAATCGAAACCCGTTAGTTATATAACGTAATATTAGATACTCCTTGATGGATGAAGACAACATTTCATACATATCAGGTTTTCATAATTGAGTCTCAACTCAGACAAACTCTGAACAAAATCATGATATAAATCTTCATCAAGTCATCAATGACAGATTACATAAGGTGTAGATCAACAACAGTAAGTAATAATGATCCAATGATTACATTTATAAAGACAAATTAATCTTAATCTTGTACCCGGTTCCATTGGTCCACCCTGTCAATCAAAATCTTAATATAGAACCTTCAGAATCCGTTGTAAAATATATCTAGTGTTGTAATGAATTTTCTCTCAATTTGATTACATTTTACTAACTTTAATAGCAATATGTAAATTGAAGCAGACTTTAACACTATACTTTTTTTTTCGCACGACCAGTACTTAGTACGATTACCTTATTTTATCAATAAAGTAAGTATCGTGTTTTGACTGCATCAGCTTGCATGCTATCATACTTGTATTTTACAAAAGATTGTAACTATCTGGCGATTAAAAAGAGTGGCCTGAGTTTCTTGCTAGTTCTTCTCAAGGCTTCACGTCATCGAACTAGCCGTAGGAAAATTTTGCTGACATCATCTTTCTGGCTTATTCATAATTTATGACCTTCATAAGTGTTACTTTGTAACCTAAATGAAATTTTGAGTTTGAGTTTAAATAAGCTAGACTTATAGTTTTACATGGCAAACAAACATACGGCCTGTTTGAAGGTAAGTAGTTATCGTAGCTTATGGAAGCTTGCAATGACTGGCTGTTTTGACATGATGTTTGCCGTCGAAACGCTAAAAAGAAGAAGAATAACTGGGCCATTACTCGCCCGTTGTAGACCCTACATTTATGATTTTCGTGTGATACCCTGGGATAAAATAAAATGTTATTTTAAAAACTGTTTCAATTAAAAACTGAATGATCGCTCGCTACAGATTTTTTTAAAGTTAAAACCTCTTTAGGCGCATTGAGTACTGAACAAACAAAAATCACGGAACTCGCGTCATCGTCACCAAAAGCTTTCCATTTTCAAACTTTTTCTGTGAACAAAAAACATGGAATTCGCGTCATCGTCACCGAATGCTTTCTATATTCAAAAATAATAATCTAATAATAATAATTTATTTATTTCAAACAATTCAGTCCATATCATTTTATACACTTACAAAAATTACTATAAATATTGTAATTAATATTCATTAATATATAATAAATAATATCTTATCTGCCCCATACCTTATTCACGGGTGCATGTAGGGACTGCCAGTGTTGCCAGAAGGGCCCGTCCAACCTGTCAGCGACGACCGCAAGGAGACTGTTACCGCTGCCCCGCACTCTACTCGCTATAGCTCTTACGCATAGCTCGACGATACAATTCACAAGTTACTCAGTTTCACTTCTATCGGCAGTCCTTAAAGACTGCCCCGAATGTTTTTTTAATAGAATATATTCTTTATTTATGTAGGCCCTGAATTCCAAACTAGTGACAACTTTATATCGGGAGTTAATTCCTTTCTTAAGTTATATTGAATGGTACCTCAGAAGTAGGACCCTCAGAAAAGAGAATAATATTCCTACAGCGAGACAATTCAACATTTTTACAGCGATTTTCTTTATGCTCATATTTTGCGCTTTAAGATCTCCAAGACCATGCAGAACGGACAGACGGACCACACAGATACACGATAATTGACTACACAAACTATGAATATTAATCATTAACCACTACTGATAGAATCATCGTCACGCTTATAATCTCAATGGTAACATAATGACCGACACTAAAAACTAACAACGTAATTATCACTTCAACAACCAGGTTATCAAACATCTTTTAATTTCCCTATTACCTATATTATATGATTTTTTAAATAAACATATTAAGATATTGACATGAAAAGTTATTAAAATAATTTTAATAAAAAAAAACTTCAGTACGGCAAGTTGCAAAATTTCAAAAACCTTAAAATCGGCTAGAATACATTGTTGAATTATGAAGTTCCGTTGCCTTACCTTACTTACCTTAGCAACCATAATGGAAACTTATTTAATCGCCATCCGTAAAATAATTATTATTTAGAAGTTCAGGTGGCCATCTGTGGTCTTCTTCATCAGTTTTACTTCATCATATTATACTTTCTGAATGCAAATGTTTGACGTGTTGTTAAAAATATTGAAATTGCTATATGCGTGCCTATAATTTTTGAGGAGTTCCCTCAATTCCTCATGGATCCCATAATCAGAACTTTCTTTTGATGAAAATGGGACCAAACTGGAAGTATGTCCTCTCAGACAAAAAAGATTTTTTCAAATCGGTCCATAAATGAGGGGGTGCTGCGGTAACAAACATTTAAAAAAAAATACACATGAATTGATAACCTCCTCTTTTTGAAGTCGGTTAATAAATGTAACATAACCTAACCTACTTACAAACAATCAGATATTGTATTTAAAGGTATTAACCTATAAATTAAATATCTGATTGAGATCACAGTTCTGAGGAAAGGTGCCCAAAAGACTGGTCACATTTTCACGCTGGATTGCAAGGCTAATACGTTGACCCAAATAAGGGCCAGCGTTAGGATCGTGAGAAAACTCGACTAAACGCTTAGATATCTCACATACAGTTTGTGGCCTTTATAAATTATATTTTTTATTATTTAGAGTTAAATTTAAAATTGATTTTACGTCTATTAGCTAATGGAACAGCGGGGTCTTCCAAAACAGGCATTGCTTTGCTTAACGTAAGGTTCCAGTTAACAACTTGTTATTGTTTATACTGTTTTGTAAAATAAAGAACTCTTCCTCCTCCTGCAGCTTTTTCCACGAATCCTTGCCTTTTATCCTTGCCTTTGTCCGTCCAGTCGTTTCCTGACTCCTGGATAATATCATCAGTCCACCTTCTTACAGGTTTACCAACATTTCTCTAGCGATCAGGTTATCAAACACAATTGAACGTGTTTGATAACCTGATCGTTTACTGTACTAGATGTTATGTACACGGATGTGTGCTCGCTTATAACAAAGTAATATGGCTTACATCGATTTTGAGTCATGAGTGATGAGCGGGTTGCTATTTATCACGTAGAATATTTTTTTCAACCAACGAGTCTTTTGCCAAACATTGGAACATAACGATGTTCACTGCTTAGCAATAGACTCGTCTTTGGTCTTTTACACCTCTCTATTCGATGCTAAGTCTTCCACAGTCCAGAATTTATTTTAAATTGTCAAAATGATTACTGGTGCAGAATAGTTTTGGAGTAGCGATCATGAACATGGAAGGCGCACAACAATGAATTAGGTACAGGATAATCCCTTTACAAATAAAACCCGTACCTACCTATGTGGCTATATTCTATACTAATGTTAGGGCAAAAAGTTAGAGCAGTTTAAATTTTTATATGATGTGCTAAAAATGGGCCAATCGAAAAGTACCCGTAACTGATGTTCACGCATGAAGAAGTTGATCAATGTAAAGGAAGCGAAGAAGTTTGTCTGGATCGAAGCAATTTGCGTACCATACTTTTTACCTACTCCACTTACATACTATCATTATGTCATGATTATATTATGTAATTATGTAAAGTTTTAATTGACGCAATGATAGAACGCGGATTACAGCTTGACAATCGAACTGCAATATTAAAAATATCTCTAACTAGCTGTTGCCCACGGCTCCGCCCGCGTGAATTTCGGTTATCGCTGTAAAAAGTAGCCTATGTGTTATTCCAGATCTATCTCTGTGCCAAATTTCATGCAGATTCGTTTAGTATTTTTTCATCCATCCATCCATACCTACAAACTTTGGCATTTATAATATTAGTAGGAAGTAGGATAAGCACGACAATAGCATATTCATTTCACAAATCCACAAATAATTTAAACTGAGTAAAACTTTTATTCTAACTAAATAGTACCCCAATTAACCTTTTGGTCAGGATAAACGATCTTTTGTTTAAAATGGGGTATATTGTAATAGATTATTGGGCTCGGCTGTACCCATGTCAACAACTAAGCAATTAAAGCTCCCGGAAAGATTAATGGCGATAAATTCTAATTACTTTTCTCATTTTAAAGTTTTGTTTAAGTTTCAATGGCAGTGTTTTGGGTCAGCTTGTGTGTTATATGATAAGAATAGGGGTCGCCCGCGACTTCGTCCGCGTGGTAATTTGGAATATTTTCTCCGATTTTGCAACATATCTCACTACTGCTCCGCTCCTATAGATCATAGCGTGATGTTATATAGCCTATAGCCTTCCTGGATAAATGCACTATTCAACGAAAAAAGATTTTTTCTAATCGAACCAGTACTTTCTGAGATCACCGCGTTCAACCAAACAAACAAACTCTTTAGCTTTATAATATTAGTATTGATATATGCATGAAATTCATTCCCATATATATATTATATTTAAACCTTAATTGTCCCTTGCTGTACGTTTCCAGAAGAATTTTCTTTAACATCATCAAGGTCAGGTTATGGAATTAGCTCCCTGATAGTTGCCCGAGTGATTATAGAATGGGGTTCTTCAAAAAAGAATTTATATTATTATTTTTACAGGGTCGAAAAAGCGCCAGTGATAACCCTAGTGATGCAGGCGTATGTAGGCTGCGGTGACTCTTTACCACTCATATCACAGTACTTGTTTGCTTTTGTCCACGCTTTGGTGACTGTTTATCATGAGGCGGGCCATATGCTTGTTTACCTCCTTCGAAGTATATTAAAAAGTTACGTGATTGTTTGAATTTAAGAGCACTAAGTACACTATTATTGACGAAGCAAACGTCTGCCTTAATTTTGACGTCCCGTTAAAACTTTACTCCACCTTTCACCGTAATTTGTTATATAAAAGTTCTCCTGGGACTTTCGCTCCCTTTCCAATTACCGTAGCCTACAGATGTTTGTGTGTGGCTATTGACGTCACCTTGACATTGCCCTTAGAGTAAACTACTACGTGAAAAAAGAAAAATGTTATTAAAAATATATTACGCTCGCGTTCGAAGTGTTCTGCAGCTCGGAACTACATCATGTTATGTTATGATTTTTGCTTTTATTTACCATTTATAGCAAGTTTGACATATTTCGTGATACAAGTCATATTACGTAATAATAAGTGTTATTTTTTACCATTTTGGTACGGATTCCTAAAAAGATACAAATCTCCCTATCCATCCATCTCAGCCATAAGACGTCCACTGCTAGACATAGGCAACTCCCAAGGTTTTCCACATCATTTGGTCCTGAGCTGACCTTGTCCATTAGTTGCCCGCGACCTTTACCAGGTCATCGGTCCAGGCCTCCGAAAATGTCCCTATGCCTAAACATAATTCTATGTAGTTCAAAGCACAGTATTTTGAATCAATTCACAAAAAAAATGCTGTCTGTTAGATCTATTATAGTCACTAATCTCACGAGAAATATTATAGAGCACAAGTGTGTGCGTAAACACAGGTGCAATAGAGAAAAATAAGTGTAGGGCCCACAGAAGGCGTATTTCCCGCGGTACAGAGTATAGTAGTTTCAATAAACCTTTAAATCGTCCTCTCAACCCATAAACGTCCTACTGCTGGGCACGGGTCTCTTCCATACATTTGGAGGGTGGAGGGATATTAGCCTACTATACCACGCTGGCCACACGGGTTGGTATTGGGTTTTGTTTCAAGTTATCCCTGTCTTGCAGTGGATATTGTCTGATTTACTCCCATAGTCGACTCTTACAACACCCTCGGGATGGAACGGGGTGGTGACATTTGTATTCTTAATCCGTCACCACACGGACAAAATTTAAAGTATTTAATTTTATCTCCGAACGCTTAACACTTGTACCATACTGCCTCTTGAAGCGCATACACATAAAACTGTCATAAGTTATAACTTGCGGAAGGAAGTGATATGTTTGAAGTAATTCGGTCAAGCATGCACCACAGAACAAGGGGTATTAGGATTTGAAGGTATTTGCTAATAATATATCAACATTTCTGTATTTGGAAAAGTTTATTTTTATTTTTAATAAGATTCTTCTTTTCTAGAAAAGACAACTTCTACAATAGAGAACAAGCTCTGTGTCGCGGGGGACTTTACAAACTTACAATTAACGGACACAAATTACACCCAGACTCAGAACAACTCTTTGTGGGTCACACAAAGTTTTGTCCTGCGTGGGAATAGAACCCACAACCTAGTCCACAGCAGGCGCCTACTGCGGCCACTGGACCACCAAGGCAGGCAGACAGATGTTTTCTTATTTGAAAATATTTATTCAAATATGATACTTAGTTATGTCTATGGTTAGATCGTACGGTTGGCTAAAACATAATGGATGTTTTGTCAAAACATTCTATTTCCGAGTTCAAATGTAAAAACCACAAAGCTGGCCTTTGTGGAAACATATGAGGAAAGTAAAGACGCAATTGAGCACTAAGAACAATACACAGATGTGTAATTTGTATTCCTGTATTTGAGTACAGGTCTCCAGCGCTCATTTAGGGATGTGTTTTGAAAGTAACGTTTTCCTATCCCAGGGATACTCCATCTTAAAGCCGTGGTGAGAAAACATGGGTCGGCAACACGCTATTGTTGCACCACTGGTGTTGTAAGCGTTCATAGGCTCCGCTAACTGCTTTAAATCAGGCGGGCAGTAGGCTTGTTTGCCATCCATTGATTTATTTAATTAAGATTTTTCGGAAATTCAATTCCTAAATGGTGTCTCTAAGATCCCTAAGTCGGGCAGTCCAGTATTCTTCTTAAGTTGCGCTCATAGCCAAGTGCACTCGCTGGTCGATAAACGATCAGTGGGTTAAGCTACCAAAGGCGCGGTAATTCGATAGATAGGTGACCGCATAGTGGTATTTCATCTGAGCGTCACCGTGCTTTGGAGGGCACGTTAAAAGTCGGTCCCGATTGTTAACAGTCGTTAGATCACGACAGAGCCCTAAATATGGGCGATCTAAATAACTCTGTCACCAGGTTGACCACTAACCAAACGATAAGAAGAAGAAGGTCCACTATTAAATTAACGATTTGTTCGAATTTCCCTTCTCTTGCAGTGGATATTGTCTGCCTGAATTACTCCTTTAGTCGACTCTTAGGACACCCTTGGGATAGATAGGGGTGGTGGTATTTTGTGTTCTTAATCCGTCACCACACGGAAACCTATCAGGTTAGAAGTGACAAATTTAAAACGAAATGTATGGATGCAGAAATTTCTACAGGGCATGGCACAGATAAGCTAGGCGATAGGCCATAAGATTGTTCACGTTTGCGCTAAGACAATTTGAAGAGCAGAACAATGAATATTTCTTTATGAAGTTTATTAATTGCAGAACCTTAATGTTTAAAAGAAAAACGTAATTGACAAATCAACAAACGCACAGTTTAAATCACTAGACACTCAGATAGCTATTACGATATAGACATCCACAATTATAAACAGCATGAAAGGACAAATCGTACTGCGTTTCCACATAGAAATTATAATAACAACAAAAACATAGAAATTCCATAAGTTATAACATTGCTACCGTAGAGTGGTCATGTAGGATAATTTGCATGCGCCGACGCTGCGCGCCGAGCGAACGGCGCGTACGCATCGCTAATGTTCTGAACATAATAGATCAATAATAACATAGTTTCTACACATGTAAGAAATAATACGGATCGTGGAAGGAGAGATGGACAGTTTGCAGGTGAAAACTTATTTTAGCACGGTACGCATATTTTTAGATGAGATAAAATATCTGGATTCGCGACACCGTTACGAGATGCAGCTTGACATACCCGAAAAATCTTTTTTCGACTGTCACGTTATTAAAGCAAAGAGGCGATATATGCATGTACATATAGACGACCGCGAACGCATCTAGATAAATAAAAAAAACATTTATTGCTATAAAATGTATAACAACAGTTTTGCCTAGTGTTTTCACTTCTGTGGCACTCTCGGAGTGCAGATGTTTTTTATATATTTGTTTTTTTATACTGTCTTGGTGGCAAACAAGTTTATAAGGCCACCTGATGGTTAGCAGTTACCGTAGCTAATGGATTAAAAATTTTAAATACCAAGGTTTTATGTTACGGATAATCCTGGGATAGGAAACCGTTTGTTTATAAGGAAAGCTACAAACGCGAAAAACTGGTGAAGGATCTCCACCTTTCAGAAGACCACAGCTAAATAAATATACACACCGCCATATTCTTGATGGCCACCTTAGTACAACAAAATAGTCCAAGTTCCTAAACAATCAAATTTAAGACTTCATTATTTACAATAACTTCATCTAATCAATTTCCCCAAAACGTCTCACAGTAATACAACTTTCCCCAACAAATACCTTTCTAATGAATAGTGACAATAGTCACAACTCTCACGACAGAACAAACAAACTATTATATATATATAATTTAGAGCAATTCGACTACATTTACTTAAATCACGTTTTATTTAAAATTTCTCACGACTTACTTTCGTTTTAGAGCCCTAGTAGCTATCGTTATGTAGCCCAATTGATGCATCATACCGCGCTGCGACACTCATAGGTAATCTGATATATTTTGCCATTGAATTTGTTTTGACAAAGATGTCAAAGTCAATGTTGACTGGCCTGTTGGTCTAGTGGTTAGTAACTCAGACTGCTACGCCGGAGGTCGTGGGTTTGAGTCCCACCCAGGACAAATCTTTGTGTGATGAGCACGAATGTTTGTTCAGTGTCTGGGTGTAACTTATTTATATTATGTATATATTTAGAAATATATAAGTACGTTTATCAGTTGTCTGGTTACCATAGTACAGGCTCTGCCTAGTTTGGGATCAGATAGGGATGTGTGAGTTGTCCCGAAAATATTACTATTATTATGATTAAAATCAAACTCATTAATTCATTTAAAACAAATGCATGATACTTATATACATCACTTACTTACTAATTAATAACAACTCTTACTGCTGGGTTCTATAAATCTGACAAGATTATGGCCATATAATATGGATAACAAGGTATAGCCTAATGGTATATGGCCGGTCGGGATCTTACGTGTAAAATAGATCCCGATTGGCCATACTTTTTAATTTAATCTCTGTCTTGACGTGGATTAGATTCAATGACCGCTACGTTCGTTACCTTTATAATAATGCATATATTATTTAAATTTTTATATCAAGTGCATAATCCGGTTAGTATCCGACTATCGATAGCAAACAGTTACATCGTATTAATTTATGCACGTCGTAAATTATGTGAGGGTATGTGTATTTAGGAATAGGTAACTAACTGTATTTATATCACCAACTTTGGAATAAAATATTATTACATTTCATTAGTAATTTTTTTCGTACCTTTATCCTTACTAATATTATAAATGAGAAAGTTTGTAAGAATGGATGGATGGGTGGATGTTTGTTACTCTTTCACGTAAAAACTACTGACCGGATCTGTATGAAATTTGATACAGAGATAGATTATTCTGGATGAAATCTGGAATAACACATAGGCTACTTTTTGCAGCGATAAACGACATCCACGCGGGCTGAGCCGCGGGCAACAGCTAGTAATATATAATTTCTTCTCGAAAGTACCATTTTGTAGCTCTAGTAGTTAAATGTCTCAAACGAATTTAATAAAATTTTGCATTGAAACATGGTTTGCTTTTGTATGTGTATCTAGTCGTTCAGACCAATTTCGGTCAAAATTGAAGAGAGGTATTGCACCATACTAGCCAGCAAGCCTGGCTGCAGACGACCACAGCCAAATTATTACACAAAGCGGTGTGGTTGTTTTCCAGTGTGTAACTAAGTTATTATTATTATTATTTATGTCTCTCTTTATCACGGGTATTTGCCCATCATTCAAGGAGAATACCCGGGCCTTTGAAAGGCTTATGCAAGGACATAGATCCAATACGCAGAGGCCCTTAGAGAATTTTAATTTAAAATGGGATGAGACGCTTACCATAGTCATGCTACAGCTGCACTATTGCAGTTCAGCCATGACATGCCTATGGTAAGTGTAGAGCTATTGCAAAATGTGAAATCAAATAATTTTGGGCTATGGGATTGGGTGTTCAATGGACTGATTTACAATGATTAAGGGATAAAACGTCTCCTGCCATAATTTAAAAGTTGGGATATACTCTATTATTATCTCTTTATTTAAGTTTTAACATATAATTTACATTTTTAAATATATAAAAACAAAAATAAAAAACCTATATATTTAAAAATATAAAAAACAGTTCCCCACCGGTATCGGGAACAAAGTCCAAGCTACCGGCGGTTAGGGCTTCAGAGACAGGAACCTCCTCACTATACGTGCCGTGTCGAGGAGCACTGCCTTCTGCATCAGACCCTTGATCCATCCACCCAACGCGAGCCTCTTAAGGTGTTGGTCGAGGCTCTTGGCTATTAAACCATTCACTGTGACGACTATCGGTACAATGACAGCGGAATCCACATCCCACATGTCGACAATCTCATGGGCCAAGTCAAGATATTTTATCTGTTTATCTTTCTCAGCCTTCACGAGATTCTCGTCATGAGGGACAGTAATATCAACAATCATTGCAAGGCGCTTTGATCGATCCACCACCACAATATCAGGCTTGTTGGCCACAACAGTCCTGTCAGTGATGATGGACCGATCCCAATACAGTGTCACACAGCCATTCTCGAGAACTGGCTCAGGGACATACCTGTAGTACGGTACCTCGACGTCCACTAGGTTGTATCGCAGAGCAAGCTGCTGGTGGATTATCCTGGCTACTTGGTTGTGCCTATGCAAGTACTCGCCGTTAGCAAGACGCGAACAACCGGAAACAATATGCCTGAGGGACTCACCTGGTCGGTGACATGCACGGCATATGTCGACCGTGCCGTCCTTCAGGATATATTTCCGGTAGTCGTTCGTCATGATAACTTCGTCAGCAATTGCACAGACAAACCCTTCGGTTTCCCCGAAGAGATCACCGAAGCGTAGCCAGGCCACGGACGCAACACCGTCTACGTCAGGGCCATGCAGGGCCCGGTAGAATCGGCCGTGGAGCTCCTTGCTCTGCCATACCTCCCTGCGGTCGTCAGCACCAAGCACTACAGGCCTGCGCCAGTTCTCTTTAGCCAAGGCAAGCGGGGTTAGCCCCATGTCCACTGCGACTACATTGTAGTGTGTGACGCATCGCCCCCCATCACTTATTCACTTAGGTTATATATAATGTAAGATAGTATGTAAGTTTATATCATTAAACCTCAGACTTTACACTAAAGAACATCTTTTACTTTGACCACCAATCCCAACATTGCATGGCGACCCTGCCAGTGCTGCCTGTCGGCAGTGCTGAGCTTGTGGTTTTGGAAAGTTTTTTTTTTTGGAACACAATTTTGAACCACAAATTTGGTGACGTAAAATGTCTTAATTAATTGCCCTAGAATATGTATAATTAAATGAATATTAAATAAATTAAGTGAGCAAGAAAATAAAATAACAGGTACTAAGTAGAGACCTGTATAAATAAAATGTACCTTACGTGTGATAAAAGATGATGAATAAAAATGTGTACCTCTGAAAATATTGAAATGAAGGATAAGTATGCAATAAAGCTAAGTATGAAAAATATACGAGATAATTGGTTTGAAACGAAATGGTTTTCAGTGTAAAATGAATACATTAAAATTGTGATTTAAAATATTATTATTATTATGCAGACATAAGGTCAAATACCAGTCTTATATTTTTTTGAATTGTTATTCAACCTGTTTACTATAATTGTTAACTTCTATTATATTTTTATTTTAGATAGACATAGATTTTTCTTTTCAATTTTATGTATACCCAATACTCATTTTATTTCATTTAGTGTTATAATTTTGGTTATTTTTTTATAGAATCTATATTAATCCTATAGCTAAGTATATTAATTTTACATATGATTTAACATTTTAGGTTTAAAATAAAATAAATATTTTTGAATTTATTTAATTTTTTCCCAGGGATGGAGATGTAGTGTAGTGTTAAGTACATGTGTATTCACCTATATAATAAGATGTATTACTCAATTAAAGTCAGTATTTATCCAGCACCGTGTTGTTTAATTACACTCTCCAGTTGCCATCCTTACATGGTTACAACATCTCGATGCACACCCTCGTTCACCCCGAGAAAATATTCTCTAAGATTGCACATCTCGCGATTATGGAGGCTTTTGGCATTTAAAAAGCCTCTACCCCCACATTTTCGCGGGATGTACAACCTCATGACAGATGAACGGGGATGATGCATTCGGTATGACGTCAGCAGCGTACGAACTCTTCTGTCCAGGGCATCCAATTCGGTCTGAGTCCACTTGAGTATGCCAAAGGAGTACATCAGGAGCGGCATGACCCAACCATTACAGGCGCGCACCTTGTTACCGCCCGACAAAAGACTTTTCAGTACTTTCTTCAGGCGGCCAAAGAAACGCTCCTGCACTGATTCTTTCATATCCGCATCCTTGATGCCTAACGCCTGTGACATACCCAAGTATTTATAGGTGTCAGTGACGAGAAGTGATCTGAGGTGGATAGAATCAGAGAGTTGTAACCCCACTGATTCCACCACCTTGCCTCGCTTTACATACATGACTGCACATTTGTCGACTCCAAAATCCATACTGATAGAATTACTAAAGTTTTCAGTTACCTTTAGTAAGCCTTTCAGCTGGAAGTCAGAGGGCGCAAATAACTTCAAATCATCCATGTAAAGCAGGTGGGATATTAACTGACCACCTCTGCGTAACCTGTAACCTAGCCCTGAATTCTCTAACAGAGTACTGAGAGGATTCAGTGCTAGGCAGAACCATAGGGGACTCAGACTGTCACCCTGAAAGATGCCCCGCTTGATCCTTACCGGCTCACCACTACCCCAGATATGTCGACACCCTGGATAGTTAAGAACCGTTTTCCATTGCCGCATACATGACTCCAAGAAGGTACATAAAGTTGTATCTACTTTATACAACTTCAGCACCCTCAGAAGCCACGAATGCGGCACGGAATCAAACGCTTTCTTATAATCTATCCAGCATGTCGCCAGATCCTTTCGATTGCGGCGAACCTGCTGGCCTATGGCCATGTCAATGAGGAGGAGCTCCTTAGTACCACGGGCACCTCTCCCACATCCATTCTGAGAGATAGACAAGATCGAATTGTTTTCTATATGTTTTGTAATTTTGACTCTCAGAATAGATGTTAGGAGTTTATAGACCGACGGTAAACATGTAATCGGTCTATAATTATTGGGTTCCGTGGTACTACCTGTCTTATGGAGCAGATGGGTATTCCCTGTCGTTAGAAATTCCGGTAGCGACCCAGACTCTAAAACCGACTGGAACTGAGATGCCAAGCAAACATGCGAACTACGTAACCACCTCAGCCAAAAATTGTGCAGTCCGTCCGGCCCTGGTGATTTCCAATTTGCCATTGGACGGACTGCACAAGCAACATCATCGGCTGTGATGGCTACGCAATCCATTTCCGTAATATGTTCGCATGTTTGCTCCACATCCCGCATCCAGTCACCTTCCGAATGGCTGACAGGGACCGACCAGATGCTGCTCCAAAACTCATTAGTAGCACACGCATCTGGCAGCCGCCCGCCATCCACTCCTTGACTAGGTCGCTCCCAATTCCTATAGACCCATCTTTGGTCCCTTTGAAACATCCGATTCACAGTATATCGATCCACTCGTTTTCTATATCTGCTGATTCGGTTAGCCCATGCATAGACCTTCTGCTTTAGGAAGTCGATACGCTCTGTGATCCGCGACAAATACTCACAGGGACTGACATTAGTCCCCGAAAATGCCTGGTTCACAAAGCGCATCACTCTCAGGCGTGTATTGCCCGTCCTAAAGCAGATCAGCTTACCAATAAGCACCCTTGCCCCAGCGATACGCCGTTCAATCCTGCGTTGCCAGGCCGGTGTATCACATGTTTGTTGTACAGAGGGGTCTGATGTTGTGAATCTTACCCCCGCCATACGACATGCTGAGACGGCCGCACAATACAAGATTGAATGGGTGTCACTGAGATTTTCGCTATTATCTAGGTATCTAGGCAATAACGAATCAAGGGTACTTACTAGTGCTAGGTTTCTCCTATGCATAGGTAACCGAGGCAGACGTGGCCTAAATTCTAAGGGCGTGTATCGATATTCCCGAATCGTACATTCCAAAGCGTCCTTAACCTCCTTATTACACTGAGTGTCCACAGAAGGAGCCCAGCTATCCTCCACACCAACAGTAGCCTGGGGTAAAGATGTAGTTGCCACACATGCCACTGGTGTAAATGCTTGGTTGGGGACAGCAGGGCTAATCTGTGTACACTCTAAGCGAAGCCTATCAAGCACAGTATCATCCAACATCCGACAGCGTTGGATGGCCCGCGCTTGATCCGATAAACGTTGAGCTGAAACGTTGGTAGATGGTTCAAGACTCCGAAACAAAGCATGCATACGGCTACGGTACGCAGTGAGGTTGGTTCCTCCCTCTGTTGCCGCAAAATATGCGCGCATGACGTTTTCGTTCATACTGGAACTCCATCTCATGCGCTGCACATTACCGCCGGCAGCGAGGACCCTGTTCGCAGCCGGTGGGCCACGGGGTCCCAAGCACGCCGGAGGCCGGCCTCTCCCCTGCCGACGCACAGGTGTTGGCGACGTCGGCGGAGAGAAATACTCGTCGCTTGATGACGCACTCGACGCCGCCGCAGAGGCCACTGACGCTGATGCGGGATCCGGCGGCTGCGGGGCGGAGCTGAGCGACGAGTCCGGGGGTGTTATTTGTGCATACTTAGCTCTCAATCTTGTAATCATCCGTTCGTTGTATCATCGTTTTTGTAGTATTTATATTTTCCTTTGACAGCTGTCATGTCGGTATTTTTCTTTTCTTCTTGTTAAAATTAAAATTTGATCATAAAATGTACACAAAATATATTATTTATTTAAATTATGGGTATAGGATGCGGCTGTGTAAAGAAAAAAATATTATACGGATGTATTTCAAAAATAAAAATATAAATTGTACAACTGTATTAAAACGATGCTTGCGTGTTGCCAGATTCAAGATTATTATTATTATTATGTCTCTTTTTGTCACGGGTATTTTTCCATTATCAAGAAGTATACCTGGGCCTTTGGAAGGCTTACGCGGGGACATAGGTCCAACACGCAGAGGCCCTTAGAGAATTTTAATCTAAAATGGAATGAAATCTATAGAATAGAACGGCGCCTGCCATTGTTTCACTGACTTTAAATGTGGAAACGTAATTTAGGCAGATGGTGACTCGCCTATACACTAGATGGGTCCCTTGAAACAAACGACATGGGCAACAGCCCACAGGCATCAGGGCTACACCATAGTGCGCGGCTAGGGGTATTGAGCGGTGCGGCGCCGGTTTCGCCATCGGGGTTCTGAGAACCGAGAGCGGGTTTCCCCGTAGTTATGCCCTTGAAAATGACACTTCTACCCCGAGCGTCTAGCTCTGGCGACCCCTCTCTGATCAGCCAATTAAGGCAAGCCAGAGCTGAGAGTCCTGCGGGCGCTCTTGTCATATTATTATTATTATTATCGGTTCCCAGCACTCATTTAGGGATGCGTTTTGAAAGAAACATTTTCCTATCCATGGAATACTCCATCTTAAAGCTTTGGTGCAAATAATGGATTAGCAACACGCATGTGCTACTTCTGGTATTGCAAACGACCATAGACTATGGTGCTTACCATCAGGCGGTTCTAATGCTTGCTTAAAAATTAATATTGCAAACAATAATTTCCTCGCTATCGATTTAAAAGGGTGCTGTATTTGTCAGTATATCTGTCCCTATGTAGCTAACAAAATGTTACGCATAAAATGATTGGAATGCACAGAACGTAATGATAACGGTATCAGATCGTAACCGATATCTTAATTGATGAACCGATGAGTTTTATTGCCGTTGATTTAATAAATACCAGCTAACATCATTATGTAGAGTGTTACTGTTCTTTTGTTATATTTGGTATGTTTTTGTGGTCTTGTGATGAAGATGGTCATCGAGTCGATTCGAGCCGGTTCGATTCTCAGGTAGGACAAACAATAATATAATAATAAACTTTTTTTCGCTACAAAAGGCATGTTTTCCTGTATTGTAGTTGACTGTTTTTTTATACTACCAATGCACTATAAATTGACCATTGAATGGTATTAGCGTGTACTGAAATTAGCGGGGGCGAAACGGCCGCCCCGTCCCAATAATATATGTACAGACTACACCCTATGCCATAAATAGGGCCCAAAGGAATATATTAAATTGCCCATTCGGAAAGTTAATGCCTAAAGCGTATTTAAAATAGGTTTTTGATATACGTCATGGTTTTATTTATTTATTTATTTCAACTTTATGCACAATATTGTACAAAGGTGGGCTTAATGCCAAAGGCATTCTCTACCAGCCGACCTTTGGGTGATGCAGAGATGAATGTAGTAGGTGCAAGATGTGTTAAATTAAATAAGTGGAAAATTATATTTCTAATAAATGATAACAAAGACTAAATTTATATAGTTTTAGTAGGTAGTATATTGATGACTTTACAGTGGAGAGCTTAATATCAAAGGCATTCTCTACCAGCCAACCTTAGGGTGATGCAGAGATAAACGTACTACGAGAAACTAGAAAGTATACCACAGCTGCTTCGTCATAGGGCGTGCTGAACTTAGAGAGATGTGGCACCATACTGGTGAGCACACCCGACTGGGGAAGACTCTCTACCTTATAGTAGACCAGTCAGGTTACTACACACAGCGCTGTAGTTGTGTTTGTATATGAGTACAGGTTTTCAGCGCTCATTGAGGGATGCTTTGTTAACGTAACGTATTCCTTTTCCTTTTTAAGAAAAAATCTGGTGTCAAAATTTTGGGTTGGCAGCACGCAAGTGATACCTCTAATATTGAAAACGTTCATAGGCTACGATAAGTGCTTACCATCAGATGAGCCGTATGCTGGTTTGCCTCGTAAATAGTAGGTAGGTAAGAACAAAAATAATGCGGACTTTGGGGACTGCCGATAGAAGTGAGAACTACATAAGTAACTTGTAAATTGTATCGTCGAGCTATTGGACTATTAATTTTGAATATGGAAAGCGTTCGGTGACGATGATGCGAGTTCTATGTTTTTTGTTCACCCAAAAAGTTTGAATATGGAAGGCGTTCGGTAACGATGACGCGAGTTTCATGATTTTTGTTCAACCAAAAAGTTTGAATATGGAAAGCGTTCGGTGACGATGACGCGGGTTCTATGATTTTTGTTCAGCCATAAAGTGCTCAACGCACCTCAAGAAGTTTTCACTTCAAAAACATCTTTACTTCTCAACAAGGGTAGTTTTAAAACTTAATAGTTTGTACAGCAATTACATCTCTTGAAACCTACATCTCTATCCAGTGGCCGTAGTATGCGCCTGCTGTGCACGAGGTTGAGGGTTACATTCCCATATAGGACAAAACTTTGTGTGGCCCACAAAGTGTTGTTCTGAGTCTGGGTGTAATTTGTGTCCGTTAATTTTATGTTTGTAAAGTCCCCCGCGTCACAGAGCTTGTTCTCTAGTGTCGGAATTGTCTTTTAAAAAAAGAAAAGAATATAAAGCCGTACTAGTAAGTAGTTATGTAGGTAGAGTAAATATAAAGGCTGTATTTCACCTGCAGTAATGTAAAAACTCAACTGCAGAGCGCTTCAATCTGAGTAATGAAGGTGTGTGTTTTGGCAAAGTTCCCGACCTCGATCACTGTTCGGTGTATACGGGAAACGAACGGGCTTAAATGTAGATAAGAACTTATTTGATTTATATTTATTAAGATTGGTATAACATACACTTAAAGTGTAGTTATAATATAAGTAGTTGTCAGTAGCTGTCTTATTAAAATAAATTATTAAAATAAATCTTACATGTTTGAATTATTAATTATATTTATTATAATAAGTTTATTTTAGGAAATATGCATCTTTTTTATATAATACTAGCTGTTGCCCGCGGCTTCGCCCGCGTGGATGTCGGTTATCGCTGTAAAAAGTAGCCTATGTGTTATTCCAGAACATAATATATCTCTGTGCGAAACTTCATCCAGATCCGTTCAGTAGTTTTTACGTGAAAGAGTAACAAACATCCATCCATGCATACTTAATAATATTAGTAGGATTGTACCTACAGCTAAGTATTATTATCATGTTTTATATTTATTGTTATTTTTTTACTCTAAAATCTCGAATATTTAATTCATACGCACCTGCTTTGAAATATCTTTGCACCACGTTAGGTTAATTGGTAGAGAATGCCTCTGACATTTAGTCCGCGTAAGAACATTTATTGTGTATTATAAGTTTTGACTAAGGTGGCAAACAAGCATACGGGCCGCCGCCGTATGCTTGTTTGCCACCTTAGTCATTTATTAAATCAATTATTTAGCCAACAGAAAGTTATTATTTATTTATTTAAAACTTATAATACACAATAAATGTTCTTACGCGGACTAAATGTCAGAGGCATTCTCTACCAAATAACCTAACGTGACTCAGAACAACACTTTGTGGGGCACACAAAGTTATGTCCTATATGGGAATGTAACCCTCAACCTCGCGCACAGCAGGCGCATACTACGGCCACTGGATCACCAAGGCAGTTTGTTAATTCACGAACGATTTAATGTTAAAGATGTAGGTTTCAAGAGATGTAACTGCCGTACAAACTATTAAGTTTTAAAACTACCTTTGTTAAGAAGTAAAAATGTTTCTGAAGTGAAAGCTTTTGAGGTGCGCGTTGAGCACTTTTTGGACAAAAATCATGGAACTCGCGTCATCGTCTTCCATATTCAAAATTTTTGGGTGAAAAAAAATCATGAAACTCGCGTCATCGTCACCGAACGCTTTCCATATTCAAAAATAATAATCTAATGGCTCGACGATACAATTCTCACTTCTATCGACAGTCCCCAAATACTGCCCCGCATGTTTTTTTTTTATTTCTACTAGGTACTTAGGTTGCAAAAAAGCACACGGCCTGCTTGATGATAAGCACTTACCGTAGCCTATGGACATTTCCAATACTAGAGCTCAGATAATATACTAGAGGTATTACTTGCGTGTTGCTAACCCAAAATTTTTACACCAGATTCTTTTTAATGGAGTATCCCTGGGATAGAAAAACTGTCCGATAAAAATGTTTCCCTAAATGAGCGGTGCAAACCTGTACTGTACACTGTGTGTAGTAATTTGGCCGTGGTCTTCTATAAGGTCCTTCTTCAGTCGAGTTTGTCACTAGTATGGTGCCAAACCTCTCTTAACTCAGCACGCCGTATGACGAAGCGATGCTGGCATACTTTCTAGTTTCTAGTGGTACCTACCTTTATTTCTGCATTACCCTTAGGTTGGCTGATAGAGAATGCCTTTGATATTAAGCCCGCCATTGTAAAGTCATAAATATACTACCTACTAAAACTATATAAATTTAGTCTATGTTATCATATTTATTAGAAATATTTTTTAGAGTTATAAGGTTTCAAAAGGGTCGGCAACGCGCGAGTGATACCCCTCGTGTTGCAAGCGTCCATAGGCTACGGTAACTGCTTACCATCAGGCGGGCCGTATGCTTGTTTACCTACTGGGTAGTATAAAAAATATATATATATATAATGTCCACTTATTTAATTTAACACATCTTGCACCTATTACATTCATCTCTGCATCACCCAAAGGTCGGCTGGTAGAGAATGCCTTTGGCATTAAGCCCACCTCTGTACAATATTGTGCATAAAGTTGAAATAAATAAATAAATAAAACCATGACGTATATAAAAAATCTATTTTAAATACGCTTTAGGCATTATCTTTTCGAATGGGCAATTTAATATATTCCTTTGGGCCCTATTTATGGCATAGGGTGTAGTCTGTACATATATTATTGGGACGGGGCGGCCGTTTCGCCCCCGCTAATTTCAGTACACGCTAATACCATTCAATGGACAATTTATAGTGCATTGTTGTTTAAAGATTTACACCCTCCATTGTATTGAGGCTGCTGTATTAATTTATAAACATAAGTACTAAAATCTACACGCAAATTTGAACCCTATTTACTAGTACATAAGTTAGGTGTTTGGTAAAGTGTGTTAGGCCGTTTGTGATAATGACATTGTTTTAAATTGTTATTAGGTATAATTATTTTCGTCCAGTTAGAATCAGCAATAAAGTAAAATAGTTTGTGATGTATTTTTTCTTTTTCCGTTTGTTAACTGATTTCTTATTTTAAATAAGTAGTTTTTGACCAGTAATACATTTGATATATTATATTTTATTTATAAAAATGTAACAATTTTTAAATAATACAGTTAATAATATAATATTTAACACTAAAACTATATTTAAACAAATAAGAAATAAATTCATGTATTTTATTTTATTTATAATAATATATCATTTTTTTATAATACTGTTAATAATATAATATTAAACATTAAAACTATATTTAAACAAATAAGAAATAAATGTTAATAAAAAATACACAAAAAAGGGGAAGGACTGCTTAGTAGGCGTCGTAAAATTCCTCCGCATCGATGTCTACTAAAAACGTGCCCAGGAGACTGACAGCATTGCCACGCTGAATGGCAATACTTATAAGTATTGCCATTCAGCGTGGCAAGAATATATTCTTTAAGCCAGCCTCCTGGTCATGTGAAGCGTCGATTAAACACTTCGACAAATCTTTAAAAAGACCACGAGCATACCAGGGCTTATTTAATTAATTTAAATTCTAAAATGTAATTTCCCTTTGAGGGACGAAACTTTATAAACATCTGACATGGCTTATTTTAAAATTCCACATCAGACTGATAATAATATCTAAGTTATCTTGTGACCACGACCGGCATAATATTATGGTTAAAACATTAAGCAATCTAAAGATAAATAGTCAGGATAGCGTTAAAACTTATTCGAAATGTGCATGGTAACATACATCATCCATCCATCTTAGCCATAAGACGTCCACTGCTGGACATAGGCCTACCCCAAGGTTTTCCACATTCGTTCGGTCCTGAGCTGACCTTGTCCATCGGTTGCCCGCGACCTTTATCGCGGTCGTTGGTCCACCTTGTTGGAGGCCTGCTCACGCTATGTCTTCCAGTTCGGGGTCGCCACTCTAGAACCTATCGGCCCCAACGGCCATCGGTTCTGCAAGCTATATGCCCTGCCCATTGCCACTTAATTGAGGCTGAGGGTAAGCTCTTGTGGAGATAAATAAAAGTAAAATGTTCAAGACTTACAGTAGGTACATTTAATATGAGGAAGCGTAGAAGTCACAAGCACAAGCACAGAGTAAGTAGAAGCACAGAAGGAGTATGACAGTGAAGTAGACAGTTCAGAAAAGTTCAGAAAACACATAGGACTTAGATTAGACAAGTAATTAGGCAATTACGCGACAGCGGGCAGTGCTGCGGATGGCACGGGCTTCGCGTCGGATAGCTCGGTAACGACTAACTAGCGGCGGCGGGCGTTAGTTCCATGCGCCAACGCACCTCGTACGAGAACAATAGAACCGGTCTTGAGGTGCGCTTGCCCATTTGCTACAAACCGCGCGCCGTGTCGATATAGTAATGTTTTTATATATTTTATAATATGTATGTGTTTAGTGTATGTATGTATATATATTTATATATTATAGTTTTGAATAATTATAATTTAACTGTGTATGTAAGTGTCTGTGGGCCACATCACTCCCCCCCAGTGGCTGACTATGGTCGAAAATAGTCAGGAAAACGAACCACGCGTCCTGAACGTGTTTTTTTGGTGACATCCTGTGTAGGTACATTATCGCCTACGGGACCAGGATGAATTGAAATTGCAGGGGTAGGGTTAGAAGAAGCTGTAATAGGATCAGGGGTTGGGTCTATCAGTACGTAGGCCGGTTTGAGGCGGTCTATGGATACAGTGACCGATTTGCCCTTTAATAAAATTCTAAATGTTTTGTCCCCTCGTTCTAGCACTTTATGGGGGCCGGAATAGGGAGGCTGCAAGGCACCTCTTACTGTATCGTCCCTTAGAAAAATATGGCTAGAAGAGGTTAAATCCTTATGGATAAAAATTTTATCCTTGCTATGACGTGCAGCTGGAGAAGGCTGCAGCTTGACCGTAAATTGGCGGAGACGGGCGTGAAAATCGGACAAATCGACGGTTTCCGGTGGTACCGCCTGGAAAAATTCTCCCGGCAGCCGCAAGGGTTCTCCGTACACTAGTTCGGCTGAAGAGGATTGAAGATCCTCTTTGTATGCGCTTCTAATTCCTAATAGCACGAGCGGTAGTGTGTCCACCCAATTGCAGTCAGCGTGACACATTATTGCGGCTTTAAGTTGACGGTGGAATCGCTCCACTAAGCCGTTGCAAGCGGGGTGGTATGCGGTTGTTCTGCGATGCTTGAATCCAGTCACTTTTCCAAGGTATTGGAAAAGTGAAGATTCAAACTGTCGCCCGCGATCGGTGACTATATCGAATGGACATCCAAATCTGGATATCCAAGATATTAACGCCTTTCCCACTGTCTCCGCTGTCATGTCCGTCATAGGAATGACTTCAGGCCAGCGTGTGAAGCGATCCACGACCGTCAAACAATACCGATAACCTTGCGAGACTGGTAAGGGTCCAACAATGTCGGTGTGTAAAAAAGAAAAACGTGCTCGAGGTAGCTCGAAAGTGCCATGTGGGGATGCCACATGTCTATGGACCTTTGAGCGTTGGCAGGCTAAACACTTTCGTGACCACTCTCTGCAGTCTTTTCGCACTCCAGGCCAAACAAAACGCTCTGCTACTAATTTGGCAGTTGCGTTGGCGCCTGGGTGGCTAAGACTATGGAGACTTTCAAATACTCGCCTTCTTAGAGGCTTAGTAACGAAAGGTCTTGGAGAGGAGGTGCTGACGTCACAGTAAAGCTCTGTCAGACCGTCACCTACTTTCGATATCTTCAGCCGAAGTGATGATCCATCAGCGATGAGTTGAGAAAGCTCTTGGTCGGCAGTTTGTGACGCAGCCAGCTCGTCAAAATCGATGGGTGTCTGCAGTTCATCAACTCGAGATAATGTATCGGCCACCACATTATTTTTGCCAGATATATGTCTGATATCGGTTGTGAACTGCGCGATGTAGTCGAAATGACGAAACTGTCTTGGAGAACAATTAGCTTTTCTCTCATTGTAAGCGTAAGTGAGCGGCTTGTGGTCGGTATATACTACGAAGTGTCTCGCCTCCAGCATATGGCGAAAGTATTTAATGCCTTCGTAGATGGCCAATAGCTCGCGGTCGTAAGGAGAATATTTTTGTTGCGCCGGGCTAAACTTCCGCGAGAAGAAACCGAGAGGTTGCCAAAAGTCGTCTTTAAATTGCTGCAATACGGCACCCATTGCCAGGTCAGACGCATCTGTAACCAGAGCAAGTTTGGCCTGACAATCCGGGAATGCGAGCATAGCAGCTTCAGACAGGCTAGCCTTACACTTTGCAAATGCTGATAAAGCATCACCAGACAGCACTATAGGGTCAGAACCTTTTACAGAGCCAGTAAGCAGAGCGTTTAAAGGGGCTTGAATCTCGGCTGAATGAGCTAAGAATCGCCTGTAAAAATTCATCATGCCTAGGAAACGTCTAAGCTGCTTGACGGTTTTGGGACAGGGAAAATCAACTATAGCCTCTACTTTTGCTTTCAATGGTTTGACACCCGATGCGGATATCTTATGTCCTAAAAATGTTACTTCGGAGGCTCCGAAAACACATTTTGCAGTGTTGATAAGGACACCGAATTCCTTCATACGAGTGAAAAGTTGCTGAAGGTGTGCCTCATGTAGTGCTTCATTTTTGGAGAATACCACGAAATCATCGATGAAGCAGTAACAAAAATCGAGTCCTCTCGTCATTTCGTCGACGAACCTTTGAAAGGTTTGGCCTGCGTTGCGCAGACCAAAGGTCATAAACGGGAACTCGTAAAGGCCAAATGGAGTGGATATAGCGGTCTTTGGGATATCAGCTTTATGGATCGGCAATTGATTGTAAGCTTTCATTAAGTCTATCGTTGAAAAGACAGTACAACCAGCCATGCTATGGTCGAAGTCATGAATGTGCCTGATTGGGTAACGATCAGGGATAGTACGAGCGTTGAGCAATCTATAATCGCCGCATGGTCGCCAGGTGTTGTCCTTTTTAGGAGCGAGATGAAGTGGAGAGGCCCAGGGACTCTCCGATGGACGCGCCGTACCGTTCGCCAACATCAATTCAAATTCCCGTTTAGCTATAGCCAGTTTATCCGGGGCTAACCTGCGTGGAGTACAAAACACAGGGGGGCCGGGTGTGGTACGAATGAAGTGTACGGTGTTGTGCTTAGGTGTGATGGGTGTGCCAGAAGGGCGTGTTATTTCGGGAAAGAGATCCAAAATCCGATGGAAACGCGTGGCACCCGTTGCAACCTTTACTGAAAAAATATCAATATTGGCAAGTACAGCTTTTGACGACAATGTTGTCATATTATCTATTAAGCGTTGGTTCCTTACATCTACAATTAGGTTGTAATGGCTAAGAAAATCTACACCAATGATTGCTTTCGTTACATTAGCAACAGTAAACCTCCAAGGAAAGTTACGCCTTAAACCTAAATTTAAGTTGAGCTCGATACAGCCAAAAGTATCAATTACAGTTCCGTTTGCAGCACATAATTGAAAGTCCGTTTTATTGCGGCGGTCTCGTAACGCGGATCGAGGGTAAACACAAAGGTCACTTCCAGTGTCTATCAAAAATTGGATGTTCGATCCCTGGTCGGTGACGAAGAGGCGACCTGTAGCGGTGGGACAGTAGTCAGTCGCCATTACTGACTGCCCCTGGAGTTTTCCGCCTTCCCGTAGTCGCAGGGCTTTATACATATCCGAGCCGCTGCTCCATGTTTAGCGTGATACCAGCACAATGGGAATCTTCTATAGCTGGAATCCGACCGGTTCCTGTTGCCCGACGATGATCGACGGCGTTCGCGAGGTCTAGAGCGCTCGTGGGAAAATCGGGAAGTCCTCGTGTGCTCGTCCAGCTTCTTTGCGAGTGCCTGCACCATTTGCTTCAGCTCAGCGATTTCACCGGCTGCGTTGGGAACACTTGATGAGCTGGATGTGGCTGCGACTTGCATTGGTGACGTAACCTCCTGCACTCGGTCCGCTAGGTCTGCGAGTTGCTCTAGGGGCTGCGTAGTCTGACAAGCCAAGACGGTCTGGATATAGGGAGGCAGGCGATTACTCCAAATGCTCTTTACAAAGTCTTCGGGTACCGAAGGACCGGCCAAGTCCTGCAAGTGTCTCAAGAACTGGGATGGCTTCCTGTCTCCCAATTCTTCGTGAGTCAGTAGTTGCCTAACTTTCTTCTCATGTGACGCGCACAAACGTTTGATCAGCTCAGTCTTAATTTTTTTATACCGATCGGTATCAGGAGGACTAATGATAATATCCTTTACTGACTTAGCGTACTGAATGTCCAAATTGTTTGTCACATTGTTAAACTTCACTAGGTCATCTGTAATGCCGTGCGTCGAAAACTGACTTTCCAGCATAGCGAACCAAAGTTCCGGGTCCTCCGGAGAGAATGCTGGCACCTTCAGCCGTAATGGTCGGACGGGCGGTGTGTCGACACAAGTGGACAACCGCGCTTTGCGAGTCGGCCGCGTGGTCACTTTGCTGGCTTTATCTGAATCGCAAGTTTTCACCGAGCTATTACTGCTGTCGCTCATTTTCACAAATTGTCGTGTTCTTACGGGGTCACCAGTGAGGGTAAGCTCTTGTGGAGATAAATAAAAGTAAAATGTTCAAGACTTACAGTAGGTACATTTAATATGAGGAAGCGTAGAAGTCACAAGCACAAGCACAGAGTAAGTAGAAGCACAGAAGGAGTATGACAGTGAAGTAGACAGTTCAGAAAAGTTCAGAAAACACATAGGACTTAGATTAGACAAGTAATTAGGCAATTACGCGACAGCGGGCAGTGCTGCGGATGGCACGGGCTTCGCGTCGGATAGCTCGGTAACGACTAACTAGCGGCGGCGGGCGTTAGTTCCATGCGCCAACGCACCTCGTACGAGAACAATAGAACCGGTCTTGAGGTGCGCTTGCCCATTTGCTACAAACCGCGCGCCGTGTCGATATAGTAATGTTTTTATATATTTTATAATATGTATGTGTTTAGTGTATGTATGTATATATATTTATATATTATAGTTTTGAATAATTATAATTTAACTGTGTATGTAAGTGTCTGTGGGCCACAAGGCAATTCTTCGAGCTATGTCGGTCGCTTTGGATCTCCTCGTTTCTGATTCGGTCTCGCAGGGAGCAAGCATAGCTCTCATGTGTTATATTATAATATTATTTACTTTCTTTTCTTCTTATCGTTTGGTTAGTAGCCAACCAGTCCCTCCAGATAAATTGCATAAACGGTAGTGGAATAGATAAACGTTTCTTTTAAAACGCATCCCTAATTGAGCGCTGGAAACCTGCACTCACATACAGGAACACAACTTCGCCGCTATTAAGGTTTCGTTTTTCTTCTCATAGAAGAAAATACAGCTTAGTTTAGTTACTCAACTAGATGAAAAGATAAAATTGCTTTGGTTTCCGTAAAACATAAACTCTAAATTACTAACCATTTTTCTTCCTTCCTCAGAAAAACAGGAAGACAAATAACTCTTAGAAAGTTTGTCCATTGCAGACCAATGTCCAAAGAAATCACATGAAATGCATTGCGTAAGTTAAATACCTATTTGGTTGTTTGAGTTATAGGTCGTTTCGCTCGCCATTTGTTCATGTACAGACAGCATATTATGCTGTCTGTACATAAAAAGTAATAAAACCTCCATCGGGCGAAACGCCCAATCAAATATTTTAATTTGATTGGGACTGACTCGGTCGTCCAGTGGTCGCAGTATGTGCCTGCTGTGCACGAGGCTATGGGTTCGATTCCCACACAGGACAAAACTTTGTGTGATCCACAAAGAATTGTTCTGAGTCTGGGTGTAATTTGTGTCCGTTAATTGTATGTTTGTAAAGTCCCCCGCGACCCAGAGCTAGTTCTCTAGTGCGGGAGTTGTCTTTTAAAAGAAAAAAAAAAGTAATTTGGCCGTTTGGCCCTCTCGGGCGAACAAATGGCGGGCGAAACGACCTATAACTCGGTTGTTTAAAATCAAACATTTTGCGTTTAATAAATTGATGTCTCCAACAAGTATTTTGCGGTAGTAGATGAGTGGAAAGGTAACCGACTTGTACGCTCTATATAGGTGTAAGTTCAATTCCGGGTCGCGGCATCAATGTAAATTTTACTTTGTGAAATTAACTCTGGTAACTTGTACCTACTCACACATAAGGACACAACTACACTACTGTGTGTAGTTATTTGGTTGTGGTCTTATGTAAGGTGGAGGTTCTTTCCCTGTCGGGCTTGCTCGCTAGTATGGTGTCATACCTTTCTGTCTTCATTCTTTGCTCGCGCCAACTTCTATCCCCATATCGTAATTTATTATATTCCTTCGCATAAATAACAACTCATTACAACTTATTGATTTGCTTACCCGATTACCGGAGACCAACATTACGGCTCGTGTATACTTTCTAACTGAAACCAGTCGTGGGCAACTGTCCAATGCACTTTCCCCAAGCTTACCTATATGTCGACCGTATGTGGAAAACGCATACATACTTAAATCAATACGATCGGTGCCAGGTGTTCAGAATGCATTTTAAGTACTAGGGGCACGTTCCGGCTTTGCCACCCATGCAATTTGGTTTTATTTAGGGTTAATTCCACGGAACAGAAAAGACAAGGTTAATTATTTTCAAATTATAATATGGCATAATTATTATGTTCCTTGCTGATAAAATAGCTTTCTAAGGTGAAATAATTTTTAAAATCGGTCTAGTAGTTTTTGAGTTTATTCATCACAAAAATACAAAAAATAATTCTCTTTATAATATTAACTAGTGGTATGCCCCGGCTTTGCACGGGTAGACATTTAATAGGATTTCGTAGGGATCCCGTATTTTTTTTAAATAATATATGTATAGCCTATGTTACCCGTTGAGAATGAGGCTTTCTAATGGTGAAAGAATTATAAAAATCGGTCAAGTACTTTTTAAGTTAAATCGTAACATTTCTATTCTATTCGATTCGACTACCGTTTATGCCACTTGTCTAAATCATCTGGAATCTGGATACACACAAAATAAACCTCACATCAATCACATTTAAGTCCGCCATTTAAAATATCAAAATGAACCGCATTCTGCTCCATTAATTAATGAAAAACACATACACACTGATATATTAATAAAAGCAAATGTTGAGGGAATGAATACAATTTAAAAATGGAAACAGAGCCGAGGCCGGTGGTCACAAAAGTGCAGTCCATTATTTGATAGCGACATAATTAATGTTGTCGTGATACGTGGACATTGTCGCGGGAATACGACACATGGATTTTACCATTATATTTGTAAAATAAGTGTAGGTATCTTTTTTATATTACACATTGTAGTCTATTTCACATAACATTGGTACTGTGACGTTTAACATTTTACGATGAAGATGAAAAAAAAAAAAAATTATAGAATCGATCTCTAACCAATACTGTTCTGATAAAAAGACAACTTCCGCACTAGAGAACAAGCTCTGTGTCGCGGGGGACTTTACAAACATACAATTTAACGGACACAAATTACACCCAGACTCAGAACAATTCTTTGTAGGTCACACAAAGTTTTGTCCTGTGTGGGAATCAAACCGACAACCTCGTGCACAGCAGTCGCATACTGCGGCCACTGGACCACCGAGGCAGTCAAAAAATTGAATGATCAAGACCCTAGAGTATTTAATCGATAGGTTTTAATGTAATCGTCTATCATTTTCATTGATATTCATGATATTATCACAGTGTAAAGAACAAGAAGAGAAGAAAGTGAATAAGCATACGGTCCGTATGATACACACATATAACACTCGCAATGCTTATTCTTTGTGCGAGAAACAGCCTCTCTAGACGAGTAGCAAAAGCGGTAGTCGAATGAAAAATCATAAAAGCAAATGTCGGATTTGACGTATGTGTACGATATTATTATTGTAAACGTACGTCAAATCCCATACAATTCCTTTTTTTGACTTTTCGATTCGACTACCGTAAATGCCTTTTGTCTAGAGGGGCAGGCCGCTGTTCACGCGAAGCGTTGATGAGTCGTTTAGCTTCGTCTACAGGCTACGGTAACTGCTTAACATCAGCTGGGGCGTATTCTTGTATGCCACCCAAGTAGGTATAAAAAAGTATAAAAAATCAGATACTGCTCAGACTTGAATTACTGCAATCTCCTTCCATACACTACAGAGTAATAAAAATACAGATAATACAACCTCGCGCAAATAAATTCAACTTTATTACAATCCCTTGTATAAATAAGAGCTTTCTAATTATAAATATTTTTCATAAACGGTTGTTCCAACTACCTTTTCTAGTTTGAAATTATATTTTAAATTGGAATATTGTCTTTCTGAGAATTTTAATCATACAATACTAGCTTTTGCCCGCGACTTCGCTTGCATGTGCTATTTTGATGTATAAGCTATAGCTTAACATTATAACTTTACAACGTTATAACGTTGTAAAGTTTAATCTAAATTGGACCAGTAGATTTTGCATAAAATAGTAACAAAAATAAATCCTTCGTTACAAACTCTTTACTAATATTATAAATGTGAAAGTTTGTAAGAATGGATGGATGAATGGATGGATGGATGGATGTTTGTTTGTTACTCTTTCACGTAAAAACTACTAAACGGATCTGGATGAAATTTGGCACAGAGATACATTATGGTCTGGAATAACACATTGGCTACTTTTTACAGCGATAACCGACAACCACGCAGGTGGAGCCGCCGGCATCAGCTAGTAATATATAATTACTTATTTTTTGTTACAAAAAAGACAAAACCTGCACTAGGGATTTGGAACAACTCAATTATGGATCACACGTTTTTTTTTACATCTGGGTTCGATTAAGCCACTGAACCAACCATGCGGTCGATATTACTTAGCAGTATTGATATAGGTGTCCGTATGGTGACGGATTAAGAATACAAAATGTCACCACCCCTTTCCATCCTGAGGGTGCCGTAAGTGTCGACAGAGGGAGTATGTCTCGCAGACAATATCCAACGCAAACGAGGGAAAACTCGAAACAAAACTCTATACCAACCCGTCTGACCAGCGTGGTATAGTAGGCTAATATATTTTTTTTTTTTTTTGCTTAAAAAGACAACTCTCGCACTAGAGAACAAGCTCTGTGTCGCGGGGGACTTTACAAACATACCTACAATTAACGGACACAAATTATACCCAGACTCAGAACAACACTTTGTGGGTCACACAAAGTTTTGTCCTGTGTGGGAATCGAACCCACAACCTCGTGCACATCAATATCCCTCCAAATGTTTTGAGGAGACCCGTGCCCAGCAGTGGGACGTTTATGGGTTGAGATGATGATTGATATAGGAACGACAACAAGCAAGTGATACTTAATTCTTTTTTGTACACATACAACATAACAATACAATATACAAAGAAAAATATCATGTTCAAAGGCGAGCTTAACTCAAAATGAGTTTTCTACCAGCAAACCTCAGAGTGGTAGAGGAAAAGATAAAGATGCTTCTGATATTGCAAGCGTACGGTTATTGCTTAGCATCAGGCGGGCCGTACGCTTGTTTGCCACTGTAAAAAAATCGACAAAACAACTTTAGACATCTTCCTTAAAGAAAAGGAAAGGTATTATCTTTTTGTGGGAAGCTCAAATTATTTGTTTTTCTTTTATAAATTACAAACATAAATTATAATTAATGTAAATGGAACTTCTAAGCGTGGGCTAACTCTAAGTTAACGTCTAACGCTAAGTCCGTAGCCTTTCGTTTTGACCGAGTTATAATAATATTATAAATTATTTATTTATTTATTTATTTATTTAAACTTTATACACATAAGTGGTAAAGGCGGACTTAATGCCTGAGGCATTTTCTACCAGTCGACCTTGGGTGATGCAGAGATAAACATGGTAGGTGCAAAAAGTAACAAAATAATGGGATAATAATATAGATTTAGCCGATATATACAATACTCAATAATATTAAAAATACATACCATAAATGAAAATATATACAAATATATATAATATATATATATATATATAATGTATGAAGTAAAGTAGACATGAATAAATAATCTGCCATACTATTTAGGTAAAAGTAAATCTCGAACCTTTAATTTAAAAGTAAATCGGTTAATTGCCTTCCTGATTTCTAGAGGGAGGGCGTTCCAAAGAAGGATGGATTGAATAGGGAAAGAAGAGTGAACAAAACCAGATGTATGAGAGGTACATGTGAGGAGAAGATTATTAGAAGAGCGAAGCGTTCTGTCATGGACAGAACTGCGATATTGAAAGTAAGGAGTTAAGTAAGGAGGAGGGTTGGGTGACGTCAGGATAGAATAGAGGGTAGTAAGAGCACGTAAACTACGACGCTGAGTGATAGGTAACCATTTTAGTTGAGAACGATAAGTAGACACATGGTCATACTTGCGAAGATTAAACACGAATCGAATGCAGTTATTAAGAAGACGGTCTAGTTTGCTGAGAAGATCTGCATTCAGGTCATAATAGCACACATCACCATAGTCGAATAAAGGGAAAATTAAAGCCTGCACAAGCGTTGCCTTAGTCTTGCATGGAAGAAAGTTTTTTAAGCGGTAAAGAGCACGCAGGGTACCGGTCACTTTTTGACTAACATTAGTCACTTGGGCTTGCCAACTTAATGTAGAGTCTATGAGTAAGCCAAGGTCCTTCACAGTAGGAGATAAAGAAATAACTGTGCCATCAAACATAACTGATGGAAGGGATCCCGTATCTAATTTACTCATAAGTCGCTGGCTTCCCACGATGATAGCTTGGCACTTAGATGGGTTTACCATCAAACCAAACCGCTCAGACCAGGTCCTTATGTGTTCAAGATCATTATTTACCATGTCGATCGCTGACGACACATTATCCACACTAGCCTGTGAGTAAATCTGCAAGTCATCGGCATACAGATGATACTCGCACTGAAGATTCTTAGTTATGAGATTGATAAAAATAGAAAATAATAGAGGAGAAAGAATACCGCCTTGAGGAACGCCAGCATTAGTGCCACACCAACTAGATGATTGCTCATCAAATCGAACCGCCTGCTGACGACCTCGAAGATAGCTAGAGAACCATTCCAGTGCCTCAGAGGAAATCATAAGATGGGAAAGGATGGCCAGAAGGATATCGTGACTGACGGTATCGAAAGCCTTTGAGAAATCCACCAAAGCCAAGACAGTGACTTTGGTGTTCTCCATGCCCTCTCTAATATCGCCAGTCACTTTCAGGAGAGCGGAAACAGTGCTGTGACCCGGCTTGAAGCCAGACTGCAATGTACTTAATAGTTTGTTGGAATAAATATACTGAGACAGCTGCTTGTGCGCACAGGCCTCAAGCACTTTGGACAGGAAGGGAAGAATGGATATGGGTCGGAAGTGGTCGGGTAAGGTAGGGTTCTGAATCTTGGGAAGAGGGATAACGTAGGCTTGGCGCCACGTTGAAGGAAAGGTTCCGGATTCAAGAGAGAAATTTATGATGTGTGTGATAGGTGAGAGGAGATGTTCTAGGATTGTGGTGACCATGCGGCGGCTAATGCTATCGCTACCCACCGCATTGGATTTGATGGAATGGATTATCTTTTTGATCTCCTCTTGAGAAACTGGAGAAAAGCGAAAAGATTCAATATTGACTCGTGGTAAACCAGCTAAATAATGGACAGTCTGACACTTAGTTTGAAGGTTCAATGGAGTACTATTGCAAAAAGAATTATTAATATCATTCAAACTAATTGTCATACGAAAGTCATCACGTCGCTGTTTGCCGATACCTAGAGTCTTAAGAAACTTCCAGATATCGGCAGGAGATGAAGAAGTGATATTACTGAGAATATGTCGGCGTTTTGCATTCCGTATCATCTGATTACACCGGTTCCTTGCAGACTTAAAGGTGGTCCAATTTTCATCGCAGCGATCCCTTTTGTACTTGCGAAATGCTCGGTCCCTGCGCCTCATCGCCATACGAACCCCACACGTGATCCAAGGGGCAGGAAGGCGCTTTAATTTAACTTTCCTTACAGGAGCGTGGATATCGAAGAGAGCTACAATGGTTTTGTTAAAAACTCTGACTTTATCGTCGACTGTAGATGCATCTACCAAGCTATCCCAGTTCAATTCCGAGGCATCGTGATGTAATTTATTGATGTCTATGCGACCAAAACATCGCATGTGCAGTACTTTAGGCATGGGTTTGGGAGGTTTAAGGATATAGGATAGGAAAATTAGGTCGTGGTGGGAAAAACCGGGAGCAAGAAGTTGACCATGGGATCGGACTAGATTAGGAGCCGAGGTAATGATTAAATCGAGCCAGGTATCCTCCCCATCAGTATTGTGATGAGTTGCTTGCGATGGTAATACGTGAAGGTTGGCTGACTCGATGATGGCAAGTAGTTTTCGGGAGCGATAAGAGTCAGGGGAGAGGAGATTGGTATTGAAGTCGCCCATGATGATGTGGTGAGAGTATTCAGACCCTAAAGATTCCAGAATCGACTCGAGACTGGAGAAGTAGTCAATGGTAGGGGGACAATAAACAACACCAAGTACTGTTTTAGTCCCTTTAACGTCAACCTCAACAAACAGATACTCTGCAGAGGCTGAAGACTCGGGGTTGGAAGAAACAAGGATTTTATAAGGAAAGAGACTGCGGAGATAAATAGCAACACCACCTCCCCTCCTACCGACCCGATCATTCCGTACTAGAATGAAATTATATTATATGTATATAAATTTCGTTTCTATATAAAGCCATTGGTAGCTTAGCTTGCTTAGTTAGGCATGGGTATTGGTGTGCCAACAAATTCCAATAATATCAAAATAATTGTAATCTATACGAATATTATAAAGCTGAAGAGTTTGTTTTTTTTTTTGGTTGAACGTGCTAATCTCAGAAAGTACTGGTTCGATTAGAAAAATTCCCGCGACACAGAGCTTGTTCTCTATATAATAAATAAATATATACATATATAATAAATAAACAACTCTTAAATTTTTATGCAATTTTATGTTCTCCTAACAAAAACCATATTGTCCTTGCCCTCTTATTGTCTACACCCGCTAAGAACTAGATTTAAAATGAGTCCAGCTCATTTCCACCGTCTACTTCGTTAAGAGGAAATAAAGGACTAAAGATATGGTAAAAACTCGTTAAAATATAAATAAAGTAATTATATAAGCATATTCTAGTGATAGTCATATAGCTTCCTGGATTGCTTTGCTTGACTATAAAAAACCACTTTGGACGGTCGTTAGGGGGCCACCGTGTGAACATCCTACGTAGGAAATGAGTTTGGTCCATTGCTGCTGTATATAAAAAGTAAATCAATTTTCTTTATATATTTACATAACTGCCTAATCGTACCTTCAGTTATGTTTAGACACATTAATTGAAATAAAAGACTTTTGCAATGGGGAATAATTTTTGTATCGCGGAAGATTTTAATAGCATTAAGTTTTGTTCTACCTATAATACTTCGGTGGCAAACAAGCATGTAATCAATGGACGCTTGCAATACTATAAGGTATCACATGCGTGTTGCCGATCCATTTTTTGCAAGTCTCCCTGGTATAGGAAAACGTTTCTTTCAAAAAGCATCCCTAAATGAGCGCTGGAGACCTGTACTCACACACAGGAACACAAATACACCGCTGTATGTAGTTATTTGGCTGTGGTCTTTTGTAGGCCGGAGATCCTTTCCCAGTCGGGGTTGCTCGAAAGTATGATGCCCTACTTTTCTTAAAATTTATATTTAACATTATATGACATCACTATTATTGTACTCATATTTTATTGATTTATTAACTTTCGTACTTAGTATGTGTTTTTAATTGTAATATATTTTAATGTAAATATGACATAAGAATCCCTATGAATATGACTGCTTGCCTGTATCCCTCATCATCATCATCTCAGCCAAAAGACGTCCACAGCTGGACATAGGCCTCCCCCAGAGATTTTCACAGCATTCGGTCCTGAGCTGACCTTATCGGCTATCAGATGCATAAGCAGCGTGGGCAGGCCTCCAACAAGGTGGACCGACGACCTGGTAAAGGTCGCGGGTAGCCGATAGTGCCCTACCTCTTTTAAATTAATATTTTTTTATTTTTCAGAGTCGCACCTCAATAAATATGAAATAAATTGATACGAAATACAAGATGGGTAGCGGGTTAAGCAGCTCCGCCAGTCGTAAATGGTCCGGCCAGAAGCGTGAGCCACCTCGTCATGCTGAGTCTTCAAGAGTCCTGTTCCTCCTATACCTCATACATAGAACTTGGAATGTGGTGGTAGACCATGTTGATACTAAAAGTGCCAAGTAAGTAATAATTCACGAACACAAACTACACCAAGACTCAAAACATTTTTGAAAAACCTTTGTGCTAACGGGTGACTTTACAAACATACAATTCACAGACACAAATTACACTCAAACTCGGAACAAACATTTATGGATTGCACAAAGTTTTGTCCCGTGTGGGAATCGAACCCTCGATCACCAGAAACACAGCACTTGGCCAATAGGCCAGGCAAATGTTACCTTTGGTTCAGACAAATATTTTGTCCAATCAAATTCGTAACACACTTGTCCACCTCGGTGCCTTAGTCATTATGCATGATCTCTCGATCGGATCCGATTACCTTCCCACCGAAATATAATATTGAAGGAATAGAGACAGCGCACATGTTTATGCTCTGCAATGATATCTTGCGCAGTTGGCTAATCTTTGTTGAGATTGCGTCTGCGATGAGCACGCCCAGTCGCATACGCGTATGCGTATCCGACGTAGTCTGCCGAATTATTATTATATTGCAGTATTAATAGTTATATTATTATAAACTCATCACAAAAGGAAATAATATAGAAGCCAGGATGAGAGGCGGGCACAATAGCATCCTAAAAATGGTGGCGGAGAATCATTATTCTCCGATTATGAGACATTTCGCGGAGAGGACTGTCAATTAGATAGGCCTGATTGACAGTGTTCTCCTCGAAGTGTCCATACAATTTATAACTAATAACTAAAACACGTTACTATTACTAACATTAGTTATAAGGAATTTTATACTAACAAAATAGATGTAAATTATCTGAAATAAAGAATTTATTATTATTAAAAAGAATCATTAAAATCAGTTTATAAACAAATGAGTTATGCCCGAAAGTACATACATAAAATATTTAGACAAATTGATCGCCTGCTTTTTCGAAGTCAGTTAAAAACTATATTTTTGGCAACTGATTCAAAAATAAAAATTGATGTATATAACTTGCAATTTCCAGATGGCGTGGATCCCACACAGTTCCAAGTTCTGGTGAAGGTCTAGCGCAGAGGTTTGACTCCGTCAGCCTGGCAGACTCCGAGCCTGGGTCCTGCTACTCAGACTGCAGTTGCAGCTACTGTCGGCTGAGGGACTGCGCCCACGATTGTGTCAGGTGGGTTGACTATTTATTTAATGAGCATATTATTTATTTTTAGAAAATAGTAAGAAATTAGAATAAGAGAGGCAGGCCATACTAGCGAGCATGCCCGCCTGGGAAAGGACCTCTACCTTACAGTAGACCACAGCCAAATAACTACACACAGCGGTGTAGTTGTGTTCCTGTGTGTGAGTACAAGTCTCCAGCGCTCATTTAGGGATGCTTTTGAAATAAACGTATTCTTATCCCAGGGATACTCCCATCTTAAAGTCCTGGTGTAAAAAAATGGATTGGCAACACACAAGCGATACCTCTGGTATTGCAAGCGTCCATAGGCTACGGTAACTGCTTAATATCAGGCGGGCCGTATGCTTCTTTGCCAACCAAGTAGTATAAAAAAATAATAGAAAAAACGTCATCCAAGTAGGCAAAGCCGCGGTTAAAATAGCATAATAATTAAAATTGACTTAACACCATGCCTAGTGTTGTCCATGCCAAATATTGATGTAACCCGCAAATAGTATAAGAATCTCTTCTCGATATTAAAAATACCCACAGATAGTTATAACTATAGTTATAACTATCTGTGGGTTTTTTAATATCAAGAAGAGATTCTCAGACTGTAGACTGTACTATAGTACAGTCTAAGAATCTCTTTTCAAAGAGTTGTAAACACCATGGTTATAGTGAATCTGGGTATACTTTGTATCCGTGATTGTATCTAAAGACTCCTAGTCATAGGGCTTGCTTTGTCCCTAGTAAAAAAAAATGTATTTTATAAAATAAAGCAAATGTATATTAACCACCCTCTTTTATTTATTTTCAGGTAAGCAAACTCCTTACAAAAGGAGAGCTATGACAAGGCCCTGAAATATTCAGAGCGTTTTTTAAATCCAAAGACACTAAACAACTTTACGGAACTGCGTCTTGATGTTTTTGTATCAACATTTGACGAAGATAAGAAACATGAACTGGAGACCTACTACTACACCGCTGTGTGTAGTTATTTGGCTGTGTTCTTCTGTAAGTTAAAGGTACTTCCTCAGTCGGGCCTGCAAAAATTTTGCAACTTTGGCAAAAACTAACTAATTCTTTATAACTTTTATATAATTATGCCCCACTGTTGGGCACGGGTCTCCTTTATCCTATCAAAAGAACTAAGAGGGTATAACCCTTTGTCAATAAACACAGACATGCTTAAAAAAATCTAAGATATTTGGTTTCTTCACTATTTTTCCACTCTTTGCCATCAACAGATGGCAAATCAGTTACATATAGTACGTATAAATGCCACAAAATGAAATTTAAATTAGTACTAAGACCTGGAATCAAACTTAAAACTCATGTCTACAAGTAACTTCACCACTCGGTTACCACCGCTTCTAGACATTTTTTTTTTTAAATAAAAGCCAACTCCCGCACTAGAGAACAAGCTCCGTATCGCGGGGAACTTTACAAACATACAATTAACGGACACAAATTACACCCAGACTAAGAACAACTTTTGTCCTATATGGTAATCAAACACACCACCTCGTGCACAGCAGGCGCATTCTGCACCCATTGGTCCACCAAGGCAGTCAAATATACATAAATAATAATATACCTATTGTACACCAAAAAGGAAAATAAATCAAAGATGAGCAACTGTACACTGGGCGGTCTTATCGCTCAAAGCGATCTCTACCAGACAACCTTATGATGGACTTTGTCATAGAGAAAACGGTTGTGGAATGCATCGGTGTTTTTAACTTTAAATTTTCTGACGATCGTAAGAACTTCGCATGCGTGTCACAAAGGAACTCGAAACGTCCTTTGAGATAGGAATAAAATTGAAAGAAAACAAAGAAATTTAAAGGAAACTGCATCAAATAAAGAAAAACGCCAAACAAAATCTCTTCATTGTACGTACGTCTAAAATCCTCGCTAAACAAAAAAATCCAGGCCTTACTCTTTATATATCTATAGAGTCGGTTCTCGTGAAGCTCACATTAGAAACACTACGTCATGAGCTCCTACAATGCTGGAAGGAAAAACGTATTAGTTTTTTTAGTCTGCAGGAAAACGTTCTGGGGTGGGGTACAAGTTAATTGTAGGGAGTTAATACGATTATGTTTTTCTGTGTAGAAATAATCTTTGTTAGCCTGTGATATCTGGAATTGTTCAAGGTGTATAAGCTTTAAAAGAAAAACCGATATTTTAATATATACATCTATACTAATATGTATTACTAGGGGTCGCCCACGACTTCGTCCGCGTGGTAATTTGGAATGTTTTCCCCAATTTTGCAACAAATCTCACTACCGCTCCGCTCCTATTGATCATAGCGTGATGTTATATAGCCTATAGCCTTCCTGGATAAATGCACTAAAAGATTTATGTATTTTTTCTAATCGAACCAGTACTTTCTGAGATTAGCGCGTTCAACCAAACAAACAAACAAACTCTTCAGCTTTATAATATTAGTATAGATAGATTTCACCTCAAATGCCTTCGCGACATTATGAATATACATTGGTCGGACCGTGTTCGGAACACGGAAGTTCTACGGCGGGCAAATATAGGTGGAAACGAGTCTTATCTAATAAAACGGCAGCTTCAGTGGTGTGGCCATGTCTCCCGAATGTCTGATGACAGAATGGCTAAGCGCATCTTTTACTCTGAGCTGCAGGGTGGCAAACGGAAACACGGTGGCCAATTCCTGCGGTACAAAGACGTGCTTAAGCGACACATGAAAAAATGTGACATAGAACCGTCACAATGGGAGGCAATGGCGGCAGACCGACCACGGTGGAGGCACACCATAAACACCAAGGTGGCCGAGTTTGAGACAAAACGAATAGTAGAGCTCGATGCTAAACGAGACGAGCTCAAGGCCCGAATACCCGAGGCCATACACTATAACTATGTCGGAGGGGTACTGACCTGTAGCGTATGTGGTCGTACATACGTTGCAAAGATCGGTTACGTCAGTCATATGAGAGCACATCAACGAGGCTCTCAATAGTTAGTAGCCAGTCGCTGTGGCCGAATACGGTCAGGATATATATATATATTAGTATAGATAAAGAGGTTAAGTTTTGTGACGTTGTAGGCGGTAATTTCTGGATCTACTGAACCAATTTGGAAAATTCTTTTACCAATAGAAAGCCACGTTATTTGTGCGTGTCATATTATTTACATAAAATTAAAAAATCTAAGCGAAATGAGGGAGGGTCACTAGTATAATACAATTCACTGACAAAAATGACACTCAGACTCGGATTAAACATTTTTAAATCACACAAATTTTTGAGCCTTATGGGAATCGAACCCACGACCAGTCAGCGTCACTAACCACTAGAATAACAGGCTAGTGATTAGTAATAAAAGTAAAATAAATAATAAAAAAGTTTTATTACTATTTTTTATATTACTACTTATTTTTCTTATATCCATGCAATAAATTCAACTGCTGAATAAAAAATATTTTCGATCACTTAAATTTTCTCAAGTAACGCAGAGGTAGTAGGAGTACTTACAACTAACGTAATGAGGTTTCATGTTAGGTTTATGTATCGGATTAAACGACATTCGATGTTATCTGTCAGAAAATGCCCATTATGTAATAGCAAGAAATTTGGAACAATTCATACCGTAAAAAAAGTAATATTCGGACAAAGGTTCGAAGCTGCGTTATACTTTTTCGGCAGCTAAAATGAAATTACAGGAACACAGAAAGACTTTTCTCTCTGTATTACATTCAAAGGCTTACCAATTCACAACACTCTTCTTTTTGCGCCGGTGGTTAACTAACGGGTCAAATTAAAGTGGCCGTACTGCACAAAGCTCTCCGCTGCAATTGGGGCTGCACCTCTAACCACGAAACAATTAAATTCCTCCCTTAAAGCTCGTTACTGCAACTCTAATGTTGGCTAGCTATGTACCAGGGAATTCCAATTGATTTCTTTTTGTAAGGAAAAAGGTTTATTTGTTTAAGATAGTAAATTTCAACTCATTTATATTTTTTCTGGATCAGTTTGTTTGTAAGGATTTATCTATTTAGCTGCAATGAATCAATCAGACTTTTTTCCAGACGCAATGTAGGCAATCCTCCGACGAGATGGACCTACCTGGTGAAGGTTGCGAGCAGCTGATGGGCAGTGGCAGCTTAGGACTGAATGCCATGGAAATTCTTAAAAGAGTGGAACATGCACTGCTGGACAAGGGTCTCTTTTAAGAATTTCCTAAAAGCCTCTGCTAAAAGCTGCCACTGCCCATGAACTGCCCACAGCCTTCACCAGGTAGGTCCATCTCGTTGCAGGATTGCCTCCGCTGCATTAAGTAAAATCTGATTGATTCATTGCACAGCACCCGATAAAAAATGTTGAAGCTCAAATTGGACGGTCGTTCTAAGCATAATGTGGGCGACGTCTATTTAAAATGAGGAAAAGTAACTTTTATTTTTAACAGACTTCCAAAAAGGAGGAGGATCTGTTCGTTTGTATAAATGCGTTTTTTTTCTTTTTTGCTTGCACATCTTTAATTCGGTCAATTGTGAACAGATTTTTTTTTTGTTTTTATTTGTACTATACCTTGGATCCCGGAGATCCACCAAGAAACTTCTCAGAATTAAATAAGAAATAAATAATTGTTGCTTACACCTGACTTAATGCTATTAAAAAAATCTTAAACGTTAAAATACCATCTACTGAAAAGTACGAAATGTTTTTTTTATAAAAAAAATAAACCGACTTTAAAAAGAGAAAATAAATGAATACAGATTGAAGTAAGTGTCAAGCTGAATAGTATGTGAACCTAGCTTCAGCACCGACTTCTTTATTCAGTTATTTTTCTCCTTTTAAAGTCGGTTTATTTTTTTTTCTTTTTAAATACTTAAGTGGCAAACAAGCATAGGCCTACCCGATGGTCAACAGTCACCGTACTCTATGGACGCCTGGTATTCCTGAGGTATTCCTCATGATGCTGCGTTTCTAACACCGGGTTAGGTTAAGAATCTATTTTTTGCCTGAGTACTGATTTCCAGTACTCGTAGGAACACGATTTCAAAAACCTTATTACAAATTTTTGAATCAGCAAATACGCTATTGACATCCCCGAATTGCAAGCGTTCTTAAGCTACGGTCACTGCTTACTACAGACGGGTAGTATGCTTGTTTGCTAAGTAAGTACCTACTTATCATACAAAATCCTACTAATATTATAAACGCGAAAGTTTGTAAGTATGGATGGATGGATCGATGTCTGTTTCTCTTTCACGTAAAAAATACTGAACGGCTCTGGCATTTGGCACAGAGATAGATTATGGTCTGGAATAACATAGGCTGCTTTTTACAGAGATAACTGACATGCACGCGGGCGGAGCCGCGGGCAACAGCTAGTTACTTATAATTTTATACAAGCATTTTATGTAGATACTTTTTATATCAATGTAAATGCTTTAAAACTTAAAAGACTTTGTTCAAAAGGAATTCTTAGGTGCTGTTATTATTATAAGACATAATATCTTCAAGGCAACCTTCTTAAAAATGCTCTGTTACTTGTAAATTATAATAAAATGTTTCAGAAAAACTTAGGTTATTTTTTTATAAGAGAGTACACAAAAGTAATTTTGGTTTCCTTTGTAGTGAAAAGCGAGATTTAAAATTCATTTCACTTTTATAAAAGTCACTTTTACGAAGCAATATTTTCACTTTCGTGGGTAAACAACCATGCAAACTGAAATGGTAGAGCTAAATTTCAAAGATAATAAATGCCAGGGTTGACAAAAGAGATGTCCAAATCATCCATAATTTAAAAAAACTGTTAAAATAAAATAATCTCGTGGCCATCGTCAATAAGCATACTTATTAATTTAATTTGGTTAGGTTGTAGAGGGTTATCTCTGCATCTACTAAACCGATTTTGATAATTCACCAATGGAAAGCCACGTTGTTTCTGAGTGTCATTGGCTATATATATATTTACCCGAGTATAATATATATATTTAGTAAGTCGGAAAATAAATCATAGCACTCAGTACTAACCGAATCACATTCATAATTTTATCACTAGTATAAATAATTACCGCCCAATGAAGTGGACATGGGTCAGCTAATCCTTACTAATCCTACTAATATTATAAATGCGAAAGTTTGTAAGTATGTATGGATGGATGTATGGATATTTGATACTCTTTCACGTAAAAACTACTGAACGGATCTGGATGAAATTTGGCACAGAGATAGATTATGGTCTGGAATAACACATAGGCTACAGCGATAACCGACATCCACGCGGGTAGAGCCGCGGGCAACAGCTAGTTACAAATAAATAAAAGTAAAGTCTCTGTTTGGTCCGGGTAATCTCCGCAACGGATTCCGATTTTTACTGGCCTTTTACTGGTAGATAGATGATGTTATTTGAATTAACTAAGGCTGTTATATTAGAAAAGGAATTAACGTTCCGCGCAAAAATAAATGAAAACCCATAGCCACGGCCGAGTAGATGTATGTCTGACACACCGGTGAAGTTGTGTACCTGTAAGGGAACTGGTTCGGGATTGGAACGGGATCGAGATTGGTATTGGATTCCAGAGTAAGCCTGCTTCTTCAGTGCTTAATTAGGGTTTTTTTAACGAGACTTTTCCTATCCCAGAGAGTCGATCTCTGGGATAGGAAAACGCCTTGGTGGTCCAGTGCAGTATGCGCCTGCTGTGCACGAGGTTGTGGGTTCGATTTTCACACAGGACAAAACTTTGTGTAACCCATAAAGAGTTGTTCTGAGTCTGGGTGTAATTTGTGTTCGTTAATTGTATGTTTGCACACAGAGCTTGTTCTCTAATGCAGGAGTTGTTTTTTTAAACAAAAGATCCTCATCACTAAATCCATCCGTTTTGTTTTATTTATTTATTTAGGTTTATCAACAGTTGATACAATTTTACCTTATCTAAACAACTAATTATAGATAAACACAGCATGCTTAATAAAAAATTACACAAAATCGTCTTGGGTCGGCAATTAGGTACAAGCGTTCATGATCTACGGTATCTGCTTACTATCAGACGATCCGTGTGCTTGTTTACCATCTAAGTCGAATATGAAACAAAACAAAAAAGTTGCCCATTGGTAAACAACTACCTTATACTTAAAATGTCAGAAGCATTTACTAATCCGGTAAATTGTTCAAGCGTGGACAAGATCTTGCTATCATACTTGTAAATAAAAGAAGGAATACGTATAATACTAGTGGTTGCCCGCGGCTCCGCCCGCGTGGATGTCGGTTATCGCTGTAAAAAGCCTATGTGTTTTTCCAGACCATAATTTATCTCTGTGTCAAATTTCATCTAGATCCGTGCAGTAGTTTTTACGTGAAAGAGTAACAAACATCCATACATCCATCCAGCCATCCATCCATACTTACAAACTTTCACGTTTATAATATTAGTAGGATTACTATTATTTCAGTGGTTTGTTACTATTGTTCCAATATTTAGACTTTTTTTCTTTTCATCAACGCCATCTTACGAAAGCACGATGTACTACGTAAGTATCTCAAACCATTGAACCATTTATAACTTTCACTCGACTTGTGCTAGTTGCTGATTGTCTCAACAGCTTGCTTGTTCCCGCATCTTTCGATAGATGGCGCTTTTGTGACGTTTTATTTAATCAAATTTTAAAAAGCAGGAAATTTTCAATTCGTTATTTTTATTTATTTTCGATCTAAATTAGAAATTCGAATTGTGTCAGCTATTTTCACTTAGAATATTAATCACTACAAGGACATCACGATACGGCTCCTGCCCTCTAGACAAGTGGCATAAGCGCTATGTAGTTGAAAAGTCAAAAAACAAATGTTTGTAAGTTTACGATATAATGTCGTAAACTTACGTCAAATCCCATACATTTGCTTTTTTGACCTCTGTCTAGAGGTAGAGGATATTACGAGTAGGTACTACCTAAGTACAAGCAACTATTATTATTTCATAGATACAATAGCAAGTGTTCGTCAGAATGGTCGGTGGGAAATACCAACCCTTGTACATACCCGTGCGTGCTCGTGCTCTCCTCTCTCAAGAGAGCTGATAGAGAAAGTTTCACAGATTGTCACATAAAACCGTCACCTATTTGACGATGTTTCTTGAACAGCATTTTAGTATAGCACCCTATTGTCAGTAAGTTTTACATTAGACTACCTAGATACGAGAGGCAACCACAGATATCGGAGAATTTACCTTAAATGTATAACAAGCCTAAGGCTGGTCTGATGGTAAGCAGTTATCATAGCCTATGTAACGTATCGTATCGTCACGATACAATAGGAAAGCACAACACATGAGATTATTTTTATTTACTTTTTAAAAAGACTTCCGCACTAGGGAAGCCCTGTGTCGCGGGGGACTTTACAAACATACACTATTCTCGCACGACCAGTACTAAGTACGATTACCTTATTTTATCAATAAAGTATCGTGTTTTGTCTGCATCAGCTTGCATGCTGCATACTTGTATTTTACAAAAGATTGTAACTATCTGGCGATTAAAAAGAGTGGCCTGAGTTTCTTGCTAGTTCCTCTCAAGGCTCCACGTCAGCGAACTAGCCGTAGGAAAATTTTGCTGACATCATCTTTCTGGCTTTTTCATAATTTATGACCTTCATAAGTGTTACTTTGTAACCTAAATGAATTAATGAATTTTGAGTTTGAGTTTACAATTAACGGACACAAAGAACGCCCAGATTCGGGACAACCATTTATGGATCTTAATTTTTTATCCCGTTTGGGTATCGAACCCACAACACGCCCGCAGTAGTAAATGGTGAGGTAACCACTTGAGTCACTGAACCAACCGTGCAGTCAAAATTGTAAGAAAACTCAGAATCGGCCACTGTAAAAACATTTATTTCCTACAAGATAACAACTTTCTAGGAATCTAGTTAACTTTATGGGTATTGCTTTAACGATATTGGTTGTCATTCTATTGTGACAACTAGTTTGAATACAACTACATTACTTCAGATACAATAAGATTATTCCGCGAATTTTCTTCATCTCTAGATCTTTCACAGTACGTGTGGTGTTGAAAGCTCTCACCTCGTTATTGCACGTTATGTGGTCGATTCCAATACGGGGCACAACGGCAGGGGTATTCCGTAAGAGCAAAAACCAAGCCACCGCAAAAACCGAGCAAAATCTATCTGTCAGATTGAAAATCGGTATTCCGTAAGAGCCCTTATTGACGTTTAGTCAATAGATTGTGCCGTCCCCGAGCACTCACAACTGTCAATTTTGCGATCACAACTGTCAGTTTGCCTTCGCTGTTTCTTAGAGAATTAGCCGGCGGGTCTATGAGTTTTACGATTGTAAGTCTACCGTGACACAGGGGCTCTACCATAGTATTTTTTTTTTGTATTTTGTTTAAAAAGACAACTCCCGCACTAGAGAACAAGCTCTGTGTCGCGGGAGACTTTACAAACATATAATTAACGGACACAAATTTCACCCAGACTCAGAACAATTCTTTGTGGGTCACACAAAGTTTTGTCCTGTGTGGGAATCGAACCCACAACCTCGTGCACAGCAGTCGCATACTGCGGCCACTGGACCACCAAGGCAATCAAAATAGTGCAATAGTTGCGTCAAGAGAGGTAGGGCACTATACTAGCGAGTAAGCCCGACTGGGGATGGACGGAGGTCTTTCCTCAGTCAGCACTACGTGAGAATAAAAATTCACATCGAGTCACACTGTTAGTCGATGCGAATATTTTTCTTAACCAGTCACAGTGTGACAGGATGCAGTGTGACTCGTTGCGAATGAACACCAAATAACTACACACAGCGGTCTAGTTGTGTGAGAACACATATTCAGCGCTCATTTAGGGACGCGTTTTGAAAGAAACGTATTCCTATCCCAGGGATACTCTCATCTTAAAGCCCTGGTGTAATAAAATGGGTTGGCAACATGCAAGTGTATTGCAAGCGTCCATATTAGGCTACGGTATTGCTTTACACCAGGCAAGCGGGCCGTATGCTTGTTTGCCAACCGAGTTGTATATAAAAAAAATATCTTTAAAAAATGGTGGATACCACAATTTTTTAACTTGTGTAGGAAATGGGAATCGAACCCACAACACGCCTTGCAATAAAAAATAGAATAGAATAGAATGCTTTATTTTCAAGAATATGGTTGGTAGGATGTTACAATATTATTTTTTGATACAACATATTCTGCCAGTTGTGGCGTGTAAATATTTAGAAACACTGACAAAATAACTTATAATCTAATAAATTAACATAATGAATTATATATTATTATTGTATTTTTTTACATAATTATATTGTAGCTTATATGTCTAGTTTACATTATTTATTATCATTCAATTTGTCATCTAGGTATTCATTTATATTATAATAATTGCTTTCCTGTAGTAGTTCACATAGTGCCCTACAATATTGGTTAAATGGTAAACATGTGATATTTTCAGGAAGATGATTATATAATTTTATAGCCATGCAATATGAATTTCTAAATTTATTTGTGGTAATTGTAATCTATGTTTATGCCTAGTTCGACTATTTTCCTTATCTCCTAGTTTTGGAAACAGTTCAGGGTTATTTTTGACAAATATAGGTACATATTTCTTAAATATAAATGCAATAATATAATAATAAATAATAGTAATAGCCAGATGTCCATCTAAACAATCGTGCAATTAACCTAACAATAGCGTTCAACATAAGATTTTACTTCTACAAATATCGTACAAATACCAAGTTACTTTCGAAGCAATAAAAGCGTTAAATGAGTAGACATAGCTGGGATGCCTGGCCACTGCTCAGCCACGAGCCGCTGAGCGCTCATCGAGATACACAACGGTATTGCGTGATTGGAAGCCGATGCGTCTATTGGTTTTATAATGATGGCTAGCTACTCGTCTATAGTCCGACTGCAAGCGGCGCGGGTAATGCGTTATATTCGAACAGTTATGATTTAGGATAGGAAAACGATACTGTAAGTGCTCATCTAGTTGTGCATTATCCTATCCTGGAGTAGACCCAGTATATAGGTATAGTAAAGGACATTGAAGGTGGCAAACAAGCATACGGCTCGCCTGATGTTAAGCAGTAACCTAGCTGGACGCTTGCAATACCAGAATATCACTTGCGTGTTGCCAACCTATTTTTACACAACGGCTTTTAGATGGAGTATCCTTGGGATAGGAATACCTTTCTTAGATTTAGATACTTATAAAAAAAACATTTTTTTTACACATGTCAATTGCAATAAGTTCTAATTTTTTTACCTTCAATACTTTGGTGACCTAAATAGATAAATCAATAAAAAATCTACGCCCACAAAGTAATTATAATATGAAGGTAATATTTCATAAAGCCGCTTTACTCCAAGAGCACAGGATAAAATAAAAACAAGTTTAAGAACGGATATAATGTGAGTGTGTGTAAATAATTGAGTATAGAAGGATATATCTACACTAATAATATTATAAAGAGGAAAGATTTGTTTGTTTGTTTGTTCTCCAAGACTACTGAATCGATCTTAAAAATTCTACATTATCCTGAAGTAACATAGGCTACATTTCATTTAGGTAATAATAATATTATTTTAGTCTGAAATTATAGTATTTGTGAAGCAATCTGGAAAAAATAGCGCTGACGAGCCGCTTTATCCGCGTGTGCTGACCGAATCTTGTGTCACACATTTAAATACTATGTACTACAAAAATGTAGATCTATAATAGGTCTAAATAAAAGTTCGTGATACCACATACCTATCTGTTATAAATAAGCCACAATAAAGCAATTTATGTCGAAAATTAATATAAAATAAGGTAGTGGGTGCGACAATTTTTGTTTAATGTAATTCGTTAGGATCTTGTACCTACTGTTATTAAGCAGCCGATGATGAAATTAGTAATAATCTGTACAAAAATAAAGATACTAAAGCGAAGCAAGGGCAGGCCACTAGTTTATTATATTTGCAAATATTTAATCGTTACTTATGCGAAGTAAGAATTGCGCAATATAATAAAAACCTTGATAATAATTATATTTTAAAGGCTCTTTATTCAGTTTGTATTATCCTACTAATATTTTAAACGTGAAAGTTTGTAAGTATGGATGGATGTATAGATGGATGGATGTTTGTTACTCTTTCACGCACTTCTTTTTGCTTGAACGGATCTGGATGAAATTTGGCACAGTGATAGAAGATTATGGTTTGGAATAACACATAGATCTACGCGGGCGGAGCCGCGGGCAACAGCTAGTTAACAATAAATGTACATGCTGTCCATAAATTGAAAAGAGTACCACTACCTATACTGGTACTAGAATTGCAACGCCCATTGGCTATGGTAACTGCTTACCATCAGGCGTACCGTACGCTTGTTTGCCACCGAAAAGGTTCATTACCAGTGGGGCTTAAGGCTTGGGGTATCGCCAACGACCTTGAGCATTTGGGCGAAGCAAACACGACCTAATTCTCTAGGCGAGCGCGAGGATACAAACAGATGATTTTTTACAAACTCTTTGAATGGACGTTATTAATTTTTAATAAATTAAAATTTAAACTTATTCTAAATAAAACATAAACCTATTATTTGGTAATTTCATACCAAATTATAGGTGTATGTTTTCTTCATATATTGTTTTTATCGTATTATTTGATTAAAATTGAAGTCATAAAGTGTTTACATCTCAATAATTTGGTGCTGATTCGATGATTTTTTTACAAACTATTTAAAATTACTATATAATTTATGACAATACTATATTATGAAACACATCTTGTAAATTAATACTGGATTTTTAGCAGTCATTTGTCTATAAATGCTAACAAAAAATGGTTTCATTTACACCTCTTTTTTAATTTTTTTTGAGAGAGGGGCCTTAAGTAGATAGATAGATAGATAACTCTTTATTGTACACCAAAAATACATATTGCTTACATAGTTTTGCTTAAATGGTAATGCACAATGGGCGGCCTTATGGCTAAAAGCAATTTCTTACAGGCAACCTTAGGATGGATAAAAAGAATAGATACCTAAAGATGTTTATAAAGTGAGCAGTTTGGTGTTGCTAGTAGATGGAAATATATATATACTCACTTTTATACTCGTAAAACCCTACCTCCATCAGTAAGACCACATCCTCACTTACGAGTATATGTTTCGCCTCCCGGCGCTCCGCTGATTTCATATTTACTATCTTTCACACGTCTAGTTTTACTTAGGGACATAGTACGACAGAAATACTAAGAATATTTATATTATAATGTTTACTGTTATGAGATAAAAGCATGCTATAAGCGCTTAACTTACTATTATATTGTTAAATGATAATAATATGCGATTTAGTTTGCTAGTACAATTATATTATGTACCTGATTGCTTTGATGGTCACTTGGTATAAATTTGCGTTAATACATGCGACCGATTGTGATCCTGGATTTGATTTCTGGAATTGGGAAATTGGGAATTTTATTTTCGTTTTAAAAAAAATCTGTATCAATACGGAATTTTTTAAGAGGTAAGGCGCCATACTAGCGAGAGAGAGAGAGAGAGAGAAAAATATTTATTTCTTACACAATAGGTACATACCAAAATATAATCATACATAAGTAAAGAAATAAATGACCACCCATTCAGCTATTTGCTACCACAATGCATTAAGCATTGTGGAAGCGCTGGTTTTCAATGGGTGGTCCACATAATTAAAAAATACAAGTCGAGTAGGTGCTTAATTAACTTAATAATTAAAATATAACAATAAACTACATTTAACAAACAAAACTATATTATTTATTTCATATATACCTTATTATTATGTGCGTATTGTAATGTGTGATTAAACTATTGAAAATGTGTAGTGTAAAGTGTAGTATATTGTGTATGTGTGCGTGACGCGTGTTGTGTGTGGATGCCTGTTCTATAACGGTCTGGCAACGTCGCAACGCAACGTAATCATAAAGCGTCATACCGCCGTACCGTTCCCGCCTGAGCGCAGATATTATTAGAGAGAGTGAGATGGGAACAGTCTGTTGTCAAACGGCGCGGGCGCCGCGCGTCTTTATTTGTTGACATACAGTGCACCTTACTGACCTTACGTAATAGAACAGGTTTAAAGATGTGTAATGTAATAGCAACGAAATTAAAATTAATGGCTGATCTTCCGACGGTGGTAATTGTGTGTTACAGTTGTGTAATTATGTAAAATATCTGTGTAAATATGAGTGTTGTGCTATTGAGTGTTAGCGAAAGCCATGAAAACAAACAACTTTCTTCGTGCAGAGTGCAGATAATGTGTGGAAAGGCAGGGACGCCATTGTTTGCGATTCCAAATTTTTCAGGTCAGTATTCATAATATTAAGTACGAAATTGACTATTTATTTTTTGCTCATTTAAAAGATGTTGTCTAAAGCTTAACTTAAATGCCATTGTACTTGTTTTAGATCGAATGGGAGGCGGGATATTATTATAAATATGAGTGGCAGCATATTTGAAACTTCCCCTAAAGGCAGATGTTCTGTGCCATGGCACTGATAACGGGTTTGTTATGGAGCGCGTGGAATATGTCAGGTGATCCTGCCGCCAGTCCAGTTTTTCATACAGGTACATGGGTTCTTTTGTTTTTATAACCTTGTACAGTAGAGTGGCCAGGTGAAGATTTCTTCTGGGAGCCATTTTTAATATATTCGATTCATTCATGTAGGGTGTGACATGGCTGCGACGAGGTACATTAAAGCAATAGCGTGTGCAAGCATTTTGCACCCTCTGTATGAGTTTTTCAGACCTAACCAATAAACAAGGCCCATACACTACATCACAATAGTTAAAAAGTGACAAAACTAGGCTGTCAACCAGTCGTACACGCAGTGTAACACTGAGATATTGCCTAAATCGGTACAGAATCTTTAACCTGTAAAAACATCTTCTTACTGTATCACTTATGTGTGATTCAAATTTGAGTTCAGGGTCCATCACAAGTCCCAAATTGCATGCTGCCTCAACTCTACATATACTTTGCCCTTTTATCCTCACATCAGGTGTAGCAGACATAATATCAGCAACCTGTTGTCTGGTTCCCATTATGATAAATTTGGATTTTGTGGGATTTAATACTAGGGAGTTATCCTCTGACCAGGCGATTATTCTACATAGGTCCTCATTTATTTTTGTTACAGCTGACATAGTCTCACTGGGAGCGAATGACATGTACAGCTGAATATCATCCGCATACAGGTGAAACCTACAGTATTGAAGACACTGAGTGATATCTGCACTGTATATTATATAAAGAAGTGGCCCGAGTATTGATCCCTGTGGGATTCCTCTTGTTACGGCTTGGGGGGGGGAGGAGATTCGAGATCCATCCTCCTTCTGGATCTCTACATGCTGAGAGCGATGACTCAGGTAGCTGTTGAACCACTTTATAGAACCATCATCAAAGCCGTAATAAGCCAGTTTGGATAACAGCAAGGTAATGTTTAGAGCATCAAATGCTCTGGAGTAGTCCAGCAATGCTAGTATAGAACCCTCTCCCCGGTCACGTGCCTCCAATACATTACCCACCACGTCTGCCAATGCGGTTGCAGTGCCACGACCCTGTCTAAACCCTGATTGTAGGTCTGGGAGTATAGAATTTGCTTCTAGGTATTCAGCAACTTGCAAGTATACCACCCGTTCCAGAACTTTAGATAACCATGGCAGTATGCTTATTGGGCGAATATCCTTATAGCTCTGGGGATTATTATTCTTGGGTAATGGTCTAACAATTGCACGTCGCCATAAATCAGGGAATGTGTTTGTGACAATGGATTTGTTGATTATAGAGGTTATAGCTGTTAAACTTTGAGGTAGTGTGAGATGTATCATTTCCCTATTTATACCGTCAGTACCCTGAGCATTTGTTGCTATTGCCTTTATAATTTTTAACACATTCTGTTCATCGACTACTTTCAAAGAGAACACGGATGAACCATACCTATTGTGCTCAAAATATGTTAGCCTAGAAATAGTAACATCTGGATTGCCTGGTACATCTAGGAAGGCACTGTTGATCTCGGTAGGGTTATTCAGATGTTCTGGTAACACGCTTTCTTGATGGTCAGTATACACATGTTTCTTCAAATTTTTCCATAATTTCTTTGAGTCATTTGCATTATTATTTATATATTTAGAAAAGTATGCTTCCTTTTCACTGTTTATTGATTTAACTACCTGGTGCTTGAGTTGTATGTAGTAGTCTTTGTGTATTTGCAGTTTTGTCTGTCGATACCTGTCATGTGCCTCATCACGCAACCTACACATTATCTTGATAGTATCTGTGATCCAGGGAGTGGGTAGGGATCTAAATGATTTTTGCCGGACTGGTGCATGTGCATCAAATAACTGAAGCAAATAGCTGTTAAAGGTGAATACCATAGTGTCCACATCCTGAAGGTTAGATATGGAGTCCCACAGTATTGAGTTTAAATCCCTTTCAAACAGGTCAAATATTATATCTTTTAGGGGCCGATACATTACTAGTCGCCTTATGGGCTTATCTTTTTTTAGTAATAACTGGCATGTAATGAATGAGTGATATCCTAAATCTCTGATATAATTGACACATACATCTCTATATCTCGCATCTGTGCATATGATATCAATCAATGTGGGGTTGTCACTTTGAAAATGTGTTGGCTCCGTAATAATTTGTTCAAAACTACTGTAGTTTATAAAATCCATAAGCCGTTTTGATTTGTAGTCATTTGTGTCCAACAGATTTACATTGAAATCGCCCAATACAATCACATGATCATAGGGTGCTAGTGTGGCAATGCTCTCTGTCATCGCATCTAGAAACTTACTAAGGTCTAACCATGGTGGTCGATATGCGGTGCCAACCAGTAATTTTTTATTATTTACTTTTAAACTCATCCACAGTTCTTCAACCTCATGGTGAATAGGGTGAGGTTGCACCCGAGCTCTTATGCCTTGTTTAATGAAAAAAGCTACGCCTCCTCCCCGCCCACGAATTGCCGCTGGGCGCGGTATATGCCTCAGGCGGTAGCCGGGGACCTTAGGAGCCCGTCCCTCCTCTCCCGGTCGCAGCCATGTCTCATTTATCGCCATGATGTCCACCTTATGTTTGTCCATTGCTACCAAAAACTCTTCTTGCCTTGTGGCAAGCGACCCTGCGTTGAGTAAACCAAACTTTATAAATTTATTCCTAATCATTTGTAAATATATGATTTATTATTCTTAGTCTGATTATTGTTTGATATATTCCTGCTATATATAAGAGTAAATGTGAGTTTTTTTGTGTTTTGTTATGTGGTAAGCTTGTGTTATGGTTATGTGAATAGTGTATATAGTCATGTGTTTGTAACCAGAAGCAGTAGGATACATGTATTGTGTGGTACAAAATCACAGAGCAACAGGGGTTAAGAAAATAAAATTGTTTACATCTAATTGTTTGACAGAATGTACTAGTAGGACCTTTTAAGTTAGATAAGAAAATATAGTATATTATGCACATATGGTTATCAGGACATGCAAAATGATTATTTAGTATATGTGTATAACAATAAATAGGCATTAGTTTAAGGTTTATTGTTATTTGTTGTTTTAGGAGCTCCAATGACCCGTAGTATGTCCGCCTCACAGCGAATGAGAAAAGCCTCGTCGCCTTCCCTGTACCTGGCAAGTATACGGCCTCTGCTTGTCCAGACGAACTTCCATTCTGCCTTGTGCCCCGCGTCCCTCGCTTGGCGAAACAACATTCGGTTCTGCTTGGTGAGTCGTTCATTAATATGAATTTGCCTTGACCTTCCCGGCAGGTTGAGGTCGGCCGTGTTTGCTCCACGACGTACACGCGCCGCGCGCAGCACTTGGTCTCTCAAGTCACGGCGAGCAAAGCGGACAAGTACAGGACGTGAGCGAGTCTCAGTCGGACCCGACGGGTTTGTCGCATTTATGTATCGACCGCCTACTCTGTCCACGCTTACAATATCTCTGTCCTCAATTTGAACACCAAGTTTGGTGGACAGCAATAACACTACGTGGTTTAGGTTTTCGCCTTTACCCTCTGGCAGACTCGTAATTTCAAGATCGTTTGCTAGTAGATCCTGATCACGATCGTTCAGGTCCTGCTTTAGCTGTGTCACTATCTCCTCTACATTCTGAGAGCTATTTGCTAACTGCCCTGAATTTTCTAAAGCAGCTACTCTTCTTTCCAGTTCTTCAAAACGGTCGCTGATAGCACGAATTAATACGATCTCCTCACGGAAGGCCTGAAACTCACTACGTACAGCGCGCATCTCTTCCCTAATAATACGAAGCTCCTTGTTGATGTCCACAAAAGTATCCTGTGTGGTGGCCATTCCCGCATTGCAAGGAGAGTGAAACATATCTTGCCCATCTGATGCCTTCATAGATGTAGTTTCAGCTTTGTTGTTCATAGAGGTGCTCGGTTTACATTCAGAGCAACGCCATTGAGGTGAAACGACTCTGGTTTGCGGCAAGTTTACACATTGTTTGTGATACAGCATTCCACATTTGGCGCATTTAGCGCCATCTGTCGTTGACATGAATTTACTGCAACCTCTGCATTTAAAGCTAGGCATTGTGAGCGCAGGTGATCTCAGCAATAATCGATATTGGTTCTGACAGTTCTCGCTAGATGGCGCTGTAGTCACGATTTCATTCGATGGTGTTTTAAGACGTTGTTATAGGGTGTTTTGAATTTACAAATCTCACAGCTTTAGATACCAATAGAACAAATATTTCACACTATTTTGTATCCTATTTCTTTATTTAGTTCTGTAGTTCACTTTTATATTTTTTAAATAACGGGTAGCTTAAGAGTTCTGTACAGTAATGAGTTTTAGTTTTTAAGTTTTTACACTGTTTACTACACTGAATCACAAATATAATAATGTATGTTGGTTATTACACTGTGTTGATTATTTTCGTAATAAACTTTTACTAATTAACACCGAGTCTATATTTATTATGACTAAAACTAACATGATAACAAGCACCCGACTTGACAGTTTTGACAGCACCCTCGCGCACGCGAGCTAGCTCGACTGGGAAAGGACCTCTTCTTTACAGAAGACCACAATCAAATACCAACACACAGCGATGTATTTGTGTTTCTGTGTGTGAGTACAGTCTCCAGCACTCATTTAGGGATGCGTTTAGAAAGAAAAGTTTTCCTATCTCGGAGATATTTAATCTTAAAGTTCTGATGTAAAAAAATGGGTCGGGAAAACGCAAGTGATACCTCTCGTATTGCAAGCATCCATAGGCCACGGTAACTACCGGTATAAAAAAAAAAACAAAAAGATAGCTTGCCGCAGCCCATAGATGATTGTTTTATTAGAGGTACCTCTCACGTGTTGCCACCCATGTAGTATAAAAAAGTCATTAAGTTAGCAGTCTTACATTCCCGTGCCTAGGAGAACATCGGTTATATATCCGAAGTGTTATCAGATTACTGTTCCATTGATTTAATAGAATAGGGAATGGCGAAAGCATCTGGATTTTTCATGTTTTATTTATTATACAATAATATACAAATTTATGTAAAAGCGAACTTATGCCTGAGGCATTATCTACCAGTCAACCTAGAGTGATTCTGCGATATAACAAATTATAAGAATTCCAGGGGTACCTTGCAACTAATCCTATATACTTTTGGTAGATTGCCTGTGACGCAAGGCTTGTTTACTTAGTGAAAAAAGTTTTTTTAAACAACAAGCAAATCAAAACAAGCGAAATTTCGACTAAAAAATAGTTATTTTACAAGTTTTCAACTTTTTCTAGAATCCTTACAGATGTAACTGTCCACCGAGAGTCATAAACAAACAACACAAGAATGAAGTTATCAGATTTACTATTCCTTGTAATCTTTGACTATTAAAAAATGGAAAAAGAAGCAAAAAAGTGAAAAAGACTGTGATCGCACTTGATAGTTCCAAAACAAGTTATGAATCTTATGAACTAAATATTTTAAATTTCTTCCTGCTACAGAAAATTCTAGCAGTTTTCAGGTAGGTCCCATTTAGAAAACACCTCTATTTTATAGAAAATCGCATCTTTATAACTACGAACAGTGGTGTAGTTGTGTTTCTGTGTGTGAGTACAGGTCACCAGAGCTCATTAAGGAATACGATTTTTAAAAACCTTACCCTATCTTTTGCAAAGCCCATCGCAAAACCTGGTGTTACAATTATTTGATTATCTTTTAATACTTCTTTTGTAAAAAAAAAATATATTTTTCTCATCTGCAAAAGATTATTTTTTTATACTTTTGTAGCAAACAAGCATACGGCTCGCCTGATGTTAAGCAGTTACCGTAGCCTATGGACGCTTGCAATACCATAGGTATCTACGGCTGCTATCACTTGCGTGTTGCCAACCCATTTCTTACACCAGGGCTTTAAGTTAGGATATCCCTGGATAGGAAAACGTTTCTTTCAAAATGCATCCCTAAATGAGCACTGGAGACCTCTGTACACATAGAAACACAAGTACACCACTGTGTGTAGTTATTTGGCTGTGGTCTTCTGTAAAGTGGAGGTCTTTTCCCAGTCGGGCTTGCTCGCTAGTATGGTACCTTACCTCTCTTAAAAGAAGATTAATGTTTTTTTCTGAATGTTTTTTATGGAACTCTAAAAAATATGCTGTTAATAAAAAAATAACGGCTTACTTGTCAGCCTACTCTACATTATTATTTAATCAAAAAAAAAAAAAAAAAACCACAAACAAACGGACGTGAAAATATTTTTATCTAATTTTAAAATGACTATTTCTTACTAAAGTGCTATTACTGTTCTTTATGGTTCTAGTTTTTTGTTTTTGTTCTACTAGTTTTTCACTTCGATGGCATTGATGGTGCAGTAGTTAAAGTACTATGAAATATGTGATGATCCAAGATTGAGTCTGGGTTTTCTTTGCGTTATCAAGAAAACTGCGAGCTGGCCTTTATTTTATTTTACTTAGGTGGCAAACAAGCATACGGCCCGCTTTGAGCAGTTACCGTAGCCTATGGACGCTTGCAGAACCAGAGGTATCACTTGCGTGTTGCCGACTCATTATTTTACACTAAGGCTTTAAGATGGAGAGAGATACGTACCCCCGCCCCTCTAGACAAGTGGCATAAACGGTACGGTAGTCGAAACGAAAAGTCAAAAAAGCAAATGTATGGGATTTGACGTTAATTTACGATATAATTGTCTTAAACTTACGTCGAATCCCATACATTTGCTTTTTTGACTTTTCGATCTGACTACCGTTTATGCCACTTGTCTAGAGGGGCTGGGAAACTTCCTTAAACGGCGTAAGAGCGCACTAAGAACGGATTTTTTCGAATTTCACCCCTAAGGGGTAAAATAAGGAATGAACGGTTGTACTGATATCATAGTGTAAAGAAAAAATAACATATGAAAGCAGATCCTAAGACAGAGATTATGTTGTTAGCATTCCAATTTTAAATAATCGAATTAAGAATTGAATATAAAACGAACGCATAAAATATTTGAAAAAATATTTCAGAATGCATTTTCTGATTCGGTTACAAATTTTATTTCCCAAATACTCGTAATATGATTTAATGTAAACTAAAATATTATTTTTAGAAACATGATGTCAATCATTATCTACTATTCATAAACAATTATTTCTAGGGGGTAGTTGACCCATCGTACATTTATACACCGTACAAGTTGCCCCGCTACACAGGGTTAATGCGGGAGTTGTCTTAAAAAAAATTGCTATGGTGAAATATTTGTTTAATACCGGCCGGTATCTAATTCAGAACTCATGTGCTACAAACCGGTTGGTTTCCTACAAACAATACATTTAATTATAAATATTCAACATTACTATGAAGTCAAAGATATATACTATAAACCTGCAACAGTTTCACACTATATCAACTCTTATTGAAACTTTCTTAGAGTTGACATTTCCTTGGGGCAATAACAGTAGTCACTGGTGCGTGCAATCAATGAGAAATGAGGATTAAATTATTACTGTATTAAACATCTTTTTAGTATCGCTTTTGTATCGCTATATCATTTGTTTTCTTAAAACTCTCGTGCTAAAGAAAAAGCACTGTTTTTTTTTATACTACCAAGGTGGCAAACAAGCATACGGCCCGCCTAATGGTAAGCAGTTACCGTAGCCTATTTGCAACACCAGGGGTGTCACTCACGCGTTGCCGACCCTTTAAAAACCTTATAACTCCTTTCTTGAAGAACCCCATGCTATAGTCTCTTGGGAAAACCTTGGCAGGGATTCCACAGCCTAATCGTACGTGGCAAGAAATTCCTCTGGAATCTTACGGTACGGCATGTTTGAGGTGCACTGTTTTGTTGTGTAGTGTTATTTTACAAATACGTATATGATTCACGGACACAAAGAACAGCCAAACTCGAAGCAACTATCCATGGCTCATCGAACCCAATCGAATCGAATCAAAGAGAGGTAGGGTACCATACTAACAAGCAATCCCGTTTGGGGAAAGGCCTCCACCTCACAGAAGACAACAGCCAAATAACTACGCACAGCGGTGAAGTTGTGTTCCTGTGTGTGAGTACAGGTCTCCTGCGCTCTTTCAGGGATGCGTTTTTTTTTTCATATTTTTGTTTTTACTAAAATATAGCCTGTGTTACCCGCTGATAATGTAGCTTTCTAATGGTGAAAGAATGTTTAAATCGGTCGAGTAGTTTTTGAGTTCATTTGTCAAAAATACAAATCTTTTAGCATTAAACTACATTATTTAGGTATGCCTAAATGTAATTTAGCCTATAATTTAATAGAAAACTGAAAATGTAGTATATGTACAATTTAAACAAAATAGTAAAGCCTTTAAAACAATTATTACTTAATTAAATCTACGTTGAAGTTCAATTCGTATAGTAAAGTCATAAAATCAAAAGCCTATTCCAGAAAATGCAGTCCCTAAATCATAAATAATATATTACATAATTTTCCCGATGGCGATACCAAAACGAGTTAACCCGAATGGCCCCGAGTGTATCCGAATACGGCCGTAAACTTGACACTCAAGTTAAGTCAAGTTAGTCGCAGCGGTGCACCGTGCGCATGCGCATGTCCGTACGTGAAGTTTTAAAAATAAAATGTGTGAGTGACTTGTGGAGTGATTCTGTGTTTATTGTGATTATACAAAATATTATATTGAGAGATTTTTTTGCGGCGGTGAGTGCTTTTTTTATTCATTCATATTTTGTAAGTGAGAAAAGCCAATGCGCTGTAATGTTTTCCTTAAAGGTTAACTAATGCAGTCTGATTCTGTATAAAAAACATATCCAAATTGTCATCATTACCTTAAACTTAAATGTTAAGGACAAGACTGTTATAATAGAAAATGAAAGCTTTAAAAAATCGTCTCGCAAATATTTTTACTAACATATTTTTCAAGAAATAACAAATAAAATACATATATAAATAGAAAGTGAATTTTCTCAAATAATAGCAACATTATAACCCTCTCAAATGTTTCACAAAACCTAATAATAAAATAATTTTAATTCCTAATTTAAAAAAAAAAACAATCATTGTTAGTCTAGATCAATATATTTTTAGAAGAATTCCAATCGTTATTATTTATATTTTTGTTTCCGCATTACTACTTAATATTGTTAGCATTCCAATTTTAAATAATTGAGTTAAGAATTGAATATCAAATGAATGAATGCATAAAATATATTTTTAAATACTTCGAATGCATTTCTGAGTCAGTTACATATTTTATTGTGCATTCATTAGGCTTTCAAATAATACCAATTGAATAAAAACGTAAATATTAAACTTTAAAGACATGTTATTGATAATAAACTACCACCTATTCATAAAAAAATATTTCTAGGGGGTAGTTGATCCATCGTACAGTTATACACATAAGTTATCTTTAAACATAAAAAGCATTAAAACCAAACTTATAACCTTAATCCCCTTATTCAGCTTTCTTTGCCTGCCGTTAACGGTAATTTCAACTGTAGGATTGCCTCGATTTTACGAAACATTAAGGAAATAAAAGACTGTTTTGTGTGTTACTACATACATATTGTCCCAGGTTCGTTGTTTGGATTGAGAAAAACTGACATTTTGTCCCAAAGGGTTATTTATTCCATTCATTTAAGTACTCCATTCTTTTGTTCTAAAAAGCTAAAAAACTCATACATTCATTCTCCACTTACTCCAAAGAACTATTATTATTTAAAAGTACTTAGAAGAGATCGCTCTTGGCGATAAGACCGCCCATTGTACATACTGCTAGTTAAAAAAAATTTTTTTTGTAGAATTTTGTATAAATTATGTATGGTGTACAATAAAGAATATTATTATTATTATTATTACTTATTATTTTGTTATTTTAAGAAAATTTTAATATTCGCATATCACATTTCATGGAGTACTTTGGGAACTCTTTTTGGAGTACTTTGGTAATAACCCTTCCGAAAGAAGTAGAGTCTGGAAGATATTACAGATGGGATAGATAGTCTTCGTTAAAACGATACCAACTTGAATACCTTCTTACTTTACTTCTGCTTCTGACTTTTCCAACCTTTATACCAGTTTATCTGGAATTTTGTATAAATTATGTATGGTGTACAATAAAGAATATTATTATTATTATTATTACTTATTATTTTGTTATTTTAAGAAAATTTTAATATTCGCATATCACATTTCATGGAGTACTTTGGGAACTCTTTTTGGAGTACTTTGGTAATAACCCTTCCGAAAGAAGTAGAGTCTGGAAGATATTACAGATGGGATAGATAGTCTTCGTTAAAACGATACCAACTTGAATACCTTCTTACTTTACTTCTGCTTCTGACTTTTCCAACCTTTATACCAGTTTATCTGGGGTTTGGTCTCCTTGTATCTTTTGTGTCAAATGTACACAAAAGATACAAGGAGACCAAACCCCAGATAAACTGTTGCTGCTTGTGACGTATAGCTCGTCTTCGCTGCTCCCTGCATTTTTCACCACCAGGTGGCGGGCGGCTTTCGTATATTATTTTTAGCAGGATAGTCATTTTGTTTGTCGGAAAATTAACATCGTCATCAATCAGATTCATCCATAATAACTTTTAAAATTCTCAAATCAGAATCTCTACCGCAAATAAAGTAATGTTTCATATCCCGGCGAGTGTTGTAGGTTCGATTACCGATCGGGACAAAACTTCATGTAATCCATAAAAGTTTGTTCTGAGTCTGAGTATTCTTTTTGTCCGTGAATTGTATGCATTTAAAGACTCCCACGATACAGAAAGGTCTCTAGTATAGTAGTTGCCAAAGAAAAAATGAGTGGGACATAACCCCAGCTTAGCAATTTTGACGGATTTAGCTTTAACACAGCACATGAAATTACCTTAACGTCGTTCCCTTTGTCTCTTTATAAAACGACTAGGAGTCGCCCGCGACTTCGTCCGCGTGGTAATTCGGAATATATTTACCGATTTTGCAACATATCTCACTACTGCTCCGCTCCTATTGATCATAGCGTTGATATATAGCCTTCCTGGATAAATGCACTATTCAACAAAATAAGATTTTTTCTAATCGAACCAGTACTTTCTGAGATTAGCGCGTTCAACCAAACAAACAAACAAACTCTTCAGCTTTATAACATTAATATAGATATATAAATTGTCGTACTTGTTTTTAATACCTTGTCTAACAGCTGTACCTTAGGTTATCCCCTCTTGAACTAGTAGCAAGCGTGAAGTTATGTTTAATAAAGTAAATCCATTAACGAGCACTTAGTGACTCCTTTTGAGCTTAATGCCTGCTCTAAACAAGTTCATTACAATGTTTCAAATTGAAGCCCTAGAGGCTAACTATTTTAACTCTATACAGACGATTAACTTACAGCATAATCTTCACTTGGGTTAAGTATAGAAGGGTATATTGAGCATATGAGTCAATTAACAGGTACTAAACTTTATGTATTTTCGTATCTCTTGGTATATTGATAAGTTCATTTTTTTTATTTAATGGTCGTAATTCGGCCGAATTTGTTTTCTGCAGTTCTTTTACGTATGAACTTTAAGTAAGTATCTCAAATCTTAGGGGTATTCCTCGAAGCGCACCTATTTTGCGCTTCGTTAGGTGCGTTTCAAAATGGGTGCGCTTCGAGGAATATCCCAAATCTCACACTCCTGCGTGTGTGCAATGTGCTTCAAAAGTGGTATATGCCTATAGAAGAAGATTCGTTTTCTAACATTATATTAAATTTGTAGAACTAGATCAAAGAATTAGGTAGGCTTAAGTGGCTTGAGCAAGCGTGTTCTTGAGTGAAGACTGCAGCTTGGCAAATGTAGTGTATGATGCCCTCAGGCTAGGTAAAGCTATCTTCAGTAAAGGACTACGATGGGCTGCCCAGGCACCCTATAGCAGTCGACGTGATCAAGTGTCTGCTGGCCTTCCTCGACGAGCTGGGGTGGGTAGAATGAATCTCTGCCAGCCACCCGGACGAAATATACGCGAATTGGTTGTGGAGTTGCGGGAACCAGCCCGACATACCTAGGCTACGATAGGCTGATAATAGAATCCTTAATCCTTACCATTTTTAATCATCAGATGACAGATTTAATTCCTCAAAACGGGCTTCAGTCATCCAATAACAAGATTTAGAAAACACAAAAGGAAATAACAATAAGTGCCAATTAAGAGAATTCATGTCAAAAGCTATTAACATTTGAAACGACTTCTTTTAGCAGTATCTCGACTATTTATTACCTATTGCTATGGCTCTGAACACGCACGGCCTGTTTGCGAATATTACATAGTGGAAAAATATAAAAATATGTCTATGGACTTTCCGTTCAACGTTTAGCGTTTATGGAGGTATAAATGAAAGATAATTCTCTCTTTAGATTATGCTGACTATGTAAAGAAGAAAGTTATTTGAGGATTCTGTATGACTTTGCACTAAAAACTTGATCGTACACTTTCAGATGTACTTTATGTATCTTTAGTGCAATCAGCTTTATATGGGTAAAAGCGCTGAGCGTCGCTCGTGAGGATTTTTTACTTTTATACTTTTTTGAGAAACTGTATTCCGCACTTAAATAATTGTCATTGTCTTACGGGGATAAATGTTGTCTCGGTTAAAGCTCGGATCAATAGCAAGTGTACCAATAAAACATTTTGAAGATCTACCGTTCAATATATACCCAAAAAATCTTTGGATAAAACATTTTTTCAATTTTTATTTCATATTTGCGACGAAATAGAATCTACAATGCGACTTTTTGCAAAATCTCAACTGTAGAAGAACCAATCTTAAAATGAAAATTACACTTTGAAATAGATTTGCTCGAGCATGAGCACGATCTGCACTGAGAAGATGTAAAGTCTAGAGTTGAGCACACTTGACGAGGAGACAATACTAACACCACCAGCGCTGTGTTTCTTTGGATAAGTTCTAAAGATGGGTATCGATATTACGGGCGCGGACTTCCTCGCGAGGCAGCCTCGTGATGTGGAGACGCGTTTGCCTCGCGAGTCAATTTGAACGTTGCCAAACTGACTGACTGGCTGCTCAATGACTGCCTTCGCGGTATGCACCTGCTATGCACGGGGTTGTGGGTTAGATTCCCACACAGGACAAGACTTTGTGTGACCCACAAAGAATTGTTCTGAGTCTGGGTGTAATTTGTGTCTGTTAATTTGTAGGTTTGTAAAGTCAACCGCGACACAGAGCTTGGTCTTTAGTGCGGCAGTTGTCTTTTTAAGAATAAAAAAAATAAAAAAAATGTGAGCACCAGATGATGATGATGATGATGATGCAGCCTCACAATGTAATACCCGGCTTTAGCTGTTTGGCTTGTAAGCTCTACCATGTCATACTGGCAGTAAGGGGTATTATCTCAGAGTACAGCGTTTCCGTAAATAAAAATAAACATTCGTAGGGCCACAGTAGTATATATAAAAAAGTTATTTTATAATAAAAAAGCCACAATACAACGCCGCTAATTAACTATTTTCACACATATATAATTTTACTACACCTACATAACACTTAGGTAATAGAACCTACGCACAGATACATACTAATGTCCTCATTCATCATAATTTTATTGAGAAAGTGATATAATAAATTATCAGATTTATGACTTAATAAATAATATTCAAATTAATATAATAATTTATCGAGGAAATTTACCACCTATTACACAATACCACAAACATGTGTTAACCTTTTTTAAACTAAATAAACTAATAAATAATTATATCGGAACTAAAATTATAATTTATTTATTAATTATGTTTATCACTATTATATCATAATAATTAATGAGTGAAAGAAAGGAATAATTATGTTACTTTCCTGTGTATTTATTTACGTAATTATGTTGTTTTGGCATACATTTTATTATGCATAATTATATTATGATGTTTTAAACTTAGAAGCAAGTACTTGTTCTTTTAAAGTGAAATTACATAAATTTCTTTCTTAGATTTATCAAGGTCGTCTAGATTTTGATACGAATTTAATTTTAAACGTATTAGTACACAAATAATATAAACTACCAGGTTTTACTTTGAAGGATGTAGAGATATCTGTGCTTAGCTTTTTACACATAGTTTTTCCGAGTCTGGATATTACTAATAATTATATAATAATATATGTCCCACTGCTGTGCATGGGTCTCATCTCCTCTATCAAGAGAAAGGTTTGGAGAAAGTTAATAATAGCAACCCTTATATTTGAATGTCCCACTGCTGTGCACGGGTCTCCTCTTCTCTATCAAGAGAGAGAGAGAGATGGTTTAGGCCTTTATTCACACATGCTGGCCTAATGCGGATTGGTGAATTTGACATGTATTACCACGTGCTTACCACTAATAAGACTTGTGGGTTTTCTCTTAATGTTTTCTTTCAACGTTAGCAGATGGCGAATCATTTGATTAGTACAATATAAAATGACATTCACATTGGTACTGCCACCCGGGATTGAACTCACACCTCTAGTGTGTAAGTCGGTTACTTTGCCACTCGGCCACATTCGCTTTATTACTGGATATACATATTATATGTAAGAACTATGGCCTTCAATCGTCTAAATAGGTAAGAAAAGTAATTACGTTTAATATGACACATACTTAGTAGGATAGTCTCTATGAAGATTAGTGTCGTGTACCATTTAGAACGTTGTCGTTTAATCTGACAAGTTCAATGTTGATTACATAGCAGCTACTTATGTTATGAAAGGTTTTTGCTTATGTTCAAGTTCTACTTTACTTTGTCGATATTGTGATTGATATGGAATGCATACACTTTTTAAAGACATCCTACACAATAGAACAAGCCATGTGTAACGGTGGACTTTACAAATGCACAATTCGCCCGCGACTTCGTCCGCGTGGTTATTTGGAATATTTTCTCCGATTTTGCAACATATCTCACTACTACTCCGCTGATATTAATCATAGCGTGATGTTATATAACCTTTAGTCTTCCTGGATAAATGCACTATTCAGCAAAAAAATAGTTTTTCTAATCGAAACAGTACTTTCTGAGCCCTATTTTGCAAATAACTTTATGGCCTTCAATGACACCGTCCTAGATCCAGAACAACGTTGTTGTTTGTTTTGTTGTTTTTTTTTAATTCGTGTAGGAATCGAACCTACAACACGTCACGCAGTAATAAATAGCGAGGTAAATACTTAAGCCACATCAATATCGGACATAGGTCAGTTGTATTTTATATAGCAAAGACCAATCAGTTTGTTAATAAGCTTTTTTTTTTCATTTAATTTATTTAAGGATTTTCCTTTAATAGAAGTCTGTTAATCAGTTAATAAAACTGATGAAGAAGACCACAGATGGCCACCTGAACTTCTCAATAATAAGTATTTTACGGATAGCGATTAAATAAGTCTCCATTATGGTTGCTAAGGTAGCTAGGCAATGGAACTTCATAATTAAACAATGTAATCTAGCCGTTTTTAAGATTTTTGAAATTCTGCAACTTGCCGTACTGAAGTCGGTTTTTTTTTTGTTAAAATTATATTACACCCAGTTGGTTTTAGCTTTCATATTTGAACGTAAACATATTTAGCCGTGAAGGTAATAAAACAATAAGGAATAACCGTAAATACATATCGACCATGGCGAAATATGATTTTATGGACTACCGTATTTAATAATATTACTAATTAACATTAAAATGATATTTCACGAAGGTTCCGAATATAATTTTGTACTATTATTTTCAATTAGTAGAAATAAACTACCAAGGTGGAAAAAGAGCTGACTTTATCATCTCAACATCTTTATCGGCAGCCAAATAACACCACTGTGTGTGTTATTTGGCTGTGGTTTTCTGTTAGGTGGAGGTCTTTCTCCAGTCGGGTTGGCTCCCCCGACTCCACCTTACACAAAATGGTCAGTAGAGCAATCAAAGAGTTATTCGTCATCTCACCCGACCAAATCTCGCCCGATCGGGGAAGATGGCATAAAATAATTTATTTTTCTTGTCGTCAACTCGCACGACACTTAAAATCATTGCTGATTTGGTACAGTCAACTATTCTGCACTGCAACTATTCTGTGTGAAATATATTTTTTATTTGACTGTACTTTACACCGGCATGCGAGTTGACGATTATAAGAATAGGTAAATTGAAAAATGTGCTGTCTCCCCCGATCGGGCGAGTTTATTGAGGGGGAGTTGATGAATAACTGCAATCAAAGAGGAAATCATTTAGAGCTAAATGATTGCTCTAGTGACCATTTTCTGAAAGGTGGAGTCGGGTCTCCCCAGTTGGGCTAGGTCGCTAGTATGGTATCCTAACTCTCTAAATGATTTCCCCTTTGATTACTCTAGTGACCAATAAATAACCTACAAATATAGCTATACGTTACGCATATAACAATCTTATAGAATTTTGTAATGTTATGGTAATAAATTGGTAATGGTTAAATATAGCCTTCACGCTTTTTCTTTTGATCTATGGCCAAATTCGTAAACGGTGTGGTAAAATTTGACTGACCATAAAATTATGAAGACAATATACATCGATAGCAACTAATAATTTATGTCCCAACCGAATTTCAGTCACGGCGGCAAATCTCGACAGAGACCACTATGCACTCTTTATAACCTCACTCTCATAGTCCGATGGGACGGCAAAATTGATTGGAGAGAGATAAGGCGTAGGACCGACTTTATATCCTTTCCAAGGCACGGAGGTGTAAACACCGTCAATTTCTAAACTTCGCGTAACTATTGTAAATTTCTTGTCAGAAAAAAAACATCATCATCTTTTTGGATCGAACCTGGGACCTCGTGATCTGCTGTCTCACACATCGACTACTGAGCCATCCAGACAGTTTTTTATACTACTAAGCTGGCAAACAAGCATACGACCTGCCCATTAAGTAGTTATGCCTTTGGACGCTTGCGTATTGTAAGGGAGCCAGAAATTTAAAAAAAAACAACATTTAGTTTTTTCCACATTTTTTAAAAGATAACTCTCACGGCACAAGGAAACAACAGCCCTATATCACGGAGGACTTTATATAAATAATTCACGGACACAAAGTACACTTAGTCTCAAAACAAACATTTATAAATCACACAAAGTTTACCACGTCTGGGCATCGAACCCACACACTCAGTGGTAAATGGTGAGCTAAACTCTTAAGCCACTGAACCAAATTTTCTTTTAAAACAACGAACGCGAAAGTATCAAAATATTAATTAAATAGTATTAAAAGCATCAAATTTCATCCTTCTAACTATTAATGACCAATTATAACGAAGTTTACTATTACGAACATTAAAGAACGGAAGTTTTTGTTTATTTTATACACAAATTGGATTACTAGACTGAGTGAAATTGATGGTAGTTGTTGCGCAAGTTAGCGAATAAATTAGCAATGTTATTATGTTTGGCTAGCGGTTCTAAGTATTTTTGTAGCATCTTTCACTTTTGTAATGTTTTTGCCTGTCTATGTTACTTTTTAATATATAAGAAGCAAACAAGCAATCACTGCAATGCAAATGCTCATTTTCCAATACTAGGAGTATGACTTGCGTATTGTCGATGCAACTATTTTAACACCAAGGTTTTATAAAGTATCTTTGGATAGGAAAAGGTTTTTAAAAACGCATCCTTAAATGTCGAGCAGTTCTCACACAGTAACAGAACTACACCGCTGTGTTTAGTAATTTGTATTAGTTCTTTAAAGTGGAGGTCTTTCCCCAGTCAGGTCTGCTCACTTGTATTGTGCCCTGTCTCTAATATAGAAGTACCTATAGCAGCCTAGATATATTTAAATAACTCCAGTATTGGAGAATAAGCCCTGTGTTGTCGGTGATTTTATAGACATATTTCATAAACTAGCTATTTGCCCTGTCTTCGCCCGACTTCATAGTGATCACTGACGTCATTTAAGGAACCTATGTGTAAAATTTCAAGTTTGTATCAGCAAAGCAGCCAGTCAGTAGGCAGGTTCGGAAATCAGGTACCTACTAAAGCTTTTCTAAATTTTTCAAATTTAACAATTGGGTTAGAAATCTGGACATCTATATCTTTACTTTTTTACTATTTATATCTATTAAGTAATATAAAGAGAAAATATTTTTTAATTTTTAATTTCTGCTGGTAATGACTCTCAAAAACTACTGGACGGATTTTTTTAAATGCTCCTCATTCATCTAAATTAAAATAATAAATAAAATAAGGCTACATTATCAGCGAGTAACATATACTATACATATAGCATTAAAAAAAATTAAGGACCCTTACAAAATCTAAATAAACGTCCACTCTTGCAAAGTACTGACATGCCGCTAATAAGGAGAAATATTAATCAGACCAAACAAACAATTTCAAAACAAATAATCCAAAATGACATAATACTACAATAAAATTAACGACAGATTGCACAGCATTTCGTCAGTTAACTGACCGTTAAATATAACGTTAAACGCTCTTTGTTACATCATTCAAAGATTGATTAAAATTTATAATCAATCTTAAGATGGTAATGTCCTTGGAGTGGAAATAATTTATAAAATGTAATTAATGTGTTACCGTGACCTTTCACCTTTAAAATAACCTTACCCAAACATATTATATAGCTACCTTGGTGGTGGACAAAACTTTGTGTGACCCAGAAAGAGTTGTTCTGAGTCTGGGTGTAATTTGTGTCCGTTAATTGTATGTTTGTAAAGTCCCCCGCGACACAGAGCTTATTCACTAGTGCGGGAGTTGTCTTTTTAAAAAGAGAAAAGATATTATCTTTGCCCAAACCGAACATTCACCCTCTCTATCTATTAGCTAGTGAAGGAGTAACATTTCAAATTCAATTCTTAATTCTTTATTGTACACACAAATAAACATTACAATATACTTAAAAATAAAAATCATGTACAAAGGCGAGCTTAACTCATAATGAGTTTTCTACCAGCAAACCTTAGAGTGGTAGAGGAGAAGATAAGGCGAGAGAGCAAATGAAGTGTACACCAGACTAAGAAATAAAAAACAAAGGAGATAAAGAAAAGAGAGAGAGAGAGAGCAAGTTCTTACCTAACCATGTAGTATACCACAATGTATACTCTCTTAAATGTACATATATTATTACATACTCGTATATATTTTAATATGATACATATATAAAACATAAACATACATACTATCTAAATATATAAATAATTATTACTGATAAGCGATAGATAGAAAATGTTCTCTTGTTCTTCTTCTGAAGACATCTACAGAAGGGCTGTCACGTACGCCATGAGGAAGAGAATTCCATAACCTTACCGCATGGATAGTAAAGGAGCCATCATAACGACTAGAGCTATGGAGAGGAGTTCGAAGCAGAAGAGAAGAGGAAGTGCGACAGGGTTTTCCCCTAGGAACAAGAAACTCAAAGCGCTCACGTAAGTAAGAAGGAGAATTAGGGTTATTAAGGACAGAGTAAAGAAGTGATAGAATGTGAGTATCCCGACGCTGCCGAATGGGTAACCACTTCAGTTTCTCACGAAATTCGGAAACATGGTCATATTTCCGCAAGCCGAAAACGAATCGAATACCCAAGTTCTGTAGTCGCTCGAATTTACTCAAATGCTCCTCTTTAGCATCGAGAAAACAGACATCAGCATAGTCTAATAATGGTAGGAGAAGGGACTGTGCAAGAGTAACTCTAGTTTGAAGTGGCAGGAATTTCTGGAGGCGCTTGATTGACTGAAACGAGCAGTACACCTTTCTACTCACTTCTGCAATTTGATTATCCCAGGAGAGATGTGCATCTATAAGAACTCCCAAGTTCTTAACACAGTTTGTCAGCAAAATAGGTGTCAAATTGTACATAATAGGAGGAAGAGGTTGAAGTGCCACTGTGTTAAGCATATATCTGCCACCAACAATAATGGCTTGGGACTTCTTAGGATTAACCAATAATCCATAGGAGCGAGCCCAGCAACTAATATTCAATACATCTTACATTCCTCAAAAGCGCTATAGGCCTAAACAATTTATTTTGAAACTTTATTAGCTGATGGTCTAGTGGATAGTGACCCTAATTGCTTAGCCGGAGGCCAGGGGTAGATTCCAATATGGGACAAAAATTTGTGTGATTCATAAATATTTGCTCTGAGTTTGGACATAGTTTGTATCCGTGAATTGTATGTTTGTAAAGTGCCCCGCGACACTGGGCTTATTCCCTAGTGTACTCCTTAGTGAAAACTTGTCCTAATTCCCATTAAAAAGTTGTCTTAGTTGTATTAAGTTGAACATATAAGCATAGCATCAAGCGTTTTTGTTGATGGGGTAGGTGAGATATATAACGTTCACGTTTTAACAGCTATAGGTCTCATGTAATAAAAACAAGCTTATTTTCATATGCCTAGTACTATTTCAGAGTGCGGGCTGATGATAACAAGTTTTCAAAAAATCAAATACCGGGTGTCCAACCTAAGACCTGAATACCCTGGACTATCAACTAAATAGTTTATCTTTCTTAATACTACCAAGGTGGCAATCAAGCATACGGCCCGCGTGATGGTAAGCAGTTACTGTAACCAATTATACTTGCAACACTAGGAATATTGACCATAATATATAAACCTTGTATAAATGAATTATAGGCACCACATTTTTGCAAACTGGCTGCGGTTGTTTACAAACTACTAAATAGAAACACTATCGTCTGTATATCTATTAAGATTGCTTATTTAGTACGTGGTTGCAATGTTAAGCTGACTTTTCTTTTTTCTATAATAATAGCAACTCATGTCTCACTGCTGGGCACGGGTGTCTTCTCCTCTATCAAGAAAGCTGTGAGGGTTTAGGCCTTAACTGAGCCACCAGCTCACATTAAGCCAGCGTGTGTGAAACGCTGGTTTAATGAGGGCAGGTGAATCAGACGTGAGAAAAAGAGAAGTAGGTTTTCTTACACAGACAGATCAGAATTTGCCACTGCTACCTTCTGAAAATTAATACAAGATGAGAAAAAAAGAAGATACTCAATTTACGTCTTTTTCTCAACAATATTGCTATTTTTATTAATATACCGAGCACTAAAATGAACAGTAGTCAATGGTGTGGTGACAGATTAAAAATACAAATGTCACCACCTTGTGTCATCCCGAGGATGTCGTAAAAGTCGACTAAGGAAGTAAGCTAGGCAGACAATATCCACTACAAGAGAGGGAACACTCGAAACAAAACCCTATACCAACCCGTCTGGCCAGCGTGGTATAGTAGGCTAATATCCCTCCAAGTGAATGGAGTAGAAATTAATGGATTAAGATGATGACATAATATTATGCATCTCATAGTAAAAACCCAGCTTTAGCAATTAAGTCGATCAATTAATTAGTTGGACAGTTAAGATTAAAACGGGTTAATATGATTGAGTGGTATAATTAATTTCAATCTTATTCGTTCGCCATAAATTTATTGGTAGTAGTAAAATGGTGTAGGTATGTATATATATATAAATGAAAGTTTGGAGAGTAAATAAATAAATAAATATGCTTTATTGTACACCAAATGTTAAAAATACAGGTAAGAAATCAATAAAATACATCGAACAGTATGTACAATGGGCGGTCTTATCGCTATAAGCGATCTCTTCCAGACAACCTTTGGATGGACTTGTTGTAAGAGATAATGGCTGTTGATGGATGGTATACTACTACAAATATAATATAACATTAATAATATACTACATAAACTAATAAATATATATACTACATAACATATAAATATTTATATAAAAATATATATGTAATTATAATGACAAATAATGATTTTTTACCAAGGTTTTGAATGTAGGTAGACACTGAGCACGTCTAATGTGCAGTAGTTAAATGTAATCCATTTAATTACTCTCCAATTATTTTCAAATTCATTACCATACCCTTAACAGGGCCTAGGGATATAGTAAGTACTCCTTAAGACTAATCCAATAAGTCCAAACACGACGCCACTAACTTGTATTGATGTGGAGTTCTTATGGCCGTCTCCCGATTGCAGTATCAGACCATATTTTTGCATTGTCATTAAAATTATGTAAGTAGACAAATTTCAGGTCAATCAAATACCGGGAAGTGGTTCTAATTATATTTGCAAGATTTGACCTAAACAAACATACTAGACTAATATACATTACATTTTAAATAAAAGCTTGTAAAAACATCTTAATTTATTAAGTCTATTTTTAACTCTTAGTGATGTATTATTTAACATGTAGATTTCCGTACAAAACTGGATCTATTAACCTCCTTAAAGTTAATTATGTACAGACATTAATCTCGTCTGATTATATTATGTCGATAAACGGCAAAGTCTTTGTTATTGATATTTTAAACAATATTTTTTTTATTTAAAAATGTAAATCAATGTAGAAAAAGTCGAGCCTAGTACAGGATTCAAACCTGCGCCTCACGGGTTTCGGCCCAGCTCACTACCAATTGTGCCATTCGAATTCCAATTTGTCCACAGCTTTTTTTACGTCTTGGTCTTGGATATTTAAGCTAAATGCTAATGACCTAAATATTTTTACATAATGTTTTACCTTGCTTTTTTGTTTTACAGTTTTCTTTTCGTTTGATTTGTTTCTTATAATTTTTCTTTCTTTTTTTCTTTCAAATGCATAGCAAAATGCTAAAATATTTAATAAAATTATTATTTTGATTTGATTTTCGGTTATATGAAATTGTAATAATAATATTTTGGGACACTCACACGCGGCCATCTGATTCCAATCTAACCTGCACATGAGAGGAAATACTGCTTTAATAGGCGTTATAAAATTCCTCCGCATTCCTGTCTACGGATACGTACCTATTCGATGGACATGCTTATTCTTGGACCCAAAACTAAACCAGCTTTTTAGCCATGTGATGCATATAATCGTTTTATAAACAGCTATTTGATAAGCGCACGTGGTAACCATCTCGGGGAGCTTCAAAGCTGAATAGTCCCATAAAATATGTAGGCTACTTGTCGGTATGTCGGTACGCACGGTAGCAGCGTGTACCGTTTTAACAACTGCGCTAGCGCAGAGGTAAATAAACCCAGCGGTAGCGACGGCAATTAGATGGACAGCATTGTGGGTGCTTTTTGCTGGAAAAACGTTGGGGAAATGGTAGTTTTTGTGTATCTCTAAGTTTGTATAGAGGATAATAGTGACGTATTATCGCTTGAAGCGGTGGTGGCGGAGTGGGAAAGTAACCGACTAGCACGCAAGAGGTGCGAGTTCGATCCCGGGCAGTACCAATGGGAATTTCACTTTGTGGAGTTTATATGTATTAATCAAAAGATGTCTTACACATGTCTTAGAAGAAATTCTAAAGACATGTCTGATTCAACAACCCGAATCAGGCCAGCGTGTTGAATTAATGCCTTAATCCTCTCTCTCTCTTGATAGAGGAGAGGAGACCCGTGCCCAGCAGTGGGACATATATGGGTTGCTATTATTATTATTATTATTATCGCTTAGTAATTCCATGTATCCCGCACTAGGGAACAAGCCCTGTCTCGATTTACAAACATATAGTTCACGGACACTAAATTACACCTAGACTCGGAACAAACATTTATGGATCGCACAAAGTTTTGTCCCGTATGGGAATCGAACCCACGACCTTTGGCTTAGCAGTCAGGGTCACCAACCACAGGCCAGTCGGTTTGTTGAGCTAGTGTTTACCAGAAGGTCGTGAGTTTTTTTTCTAATCAGGACAAATATTTGTGTGATTAGCACTATTTTGTGTGTATGCGTGTAATTAATCAAGGTGATGTATGTCGTATGTGGTCGTGAACCTCAGCAGTGAGGAAACTACGATGATGATGATGATGATGTATATATTTAGAAACTAGGGGTCGCCCGCAACTTCGTCCACGTGGTAATTTTCAACGTACATTTCCCCGATTTTGCAACATACCTATCTCACTACTGCTATATATAGCCTTTCTGGATAAATGCATTATTCAACAAAAAACATTTTTTCTAATCGAACCAGTACTTTCTGAGATTAGCGCGTTCAACCAAACAAACAAATATTTGTGTGATGAGCACAATTGTTTGTTCTGTGTCTGGTTGCAATTTATCTATATTATGTATGTATTTAGAAATATATAAGTATGTTTATCAGTTGTCTGGTTAGAACAGGCTATGCCTAGTTTGGGATCAGATGGCGGTGTGTGAGTTGTCCCAAAATATTATTATTATTATTAAACAAACTCTTCAGCTTTATAATATAAGCATAGATAGGCAACAGTATGTTTTCTCGTCGTCTGGCTTCCAAGTTGACCAAGTCTAATGTCTATGTTTGTATAAACGGAAGGCTCAATTTAAATGTTGTCTTTTTTTTGTCGTTTCCTCCTTACACAAAGCAAGTAGAATTGACTTATAGGTAATTATTTCAAGTAAAAGTATTTTTGCTAGTGAGAGTCTTGCAACTGAATGATTGATTACGTATAATTATAAACAATTTATAAAATGGTATTGTTCCATTCTATAAATTGTTAATATTGATCCCCAGATATTTTCGTAGGGATTCCGTATTTGTTTTCAATAAAATAAAGCCTATGTTATCCGCTGATAATGTAGATTTCTAATGGTGAAATAATTTATAAAATCGGTCAAGTAGTTTTTGAGTTAAATCGTAACAAAGAAACAAAATCATATATTTTTTCTTTATTATATTAGTAGGTATATCCAGTGCGTCCCAGCGACCTAAAAAAGGTCTCTAGGACGCACTGGATGCAGAAGGCGGAGGACCGTGTGCTATGGCGCGTGTTGGGAGAAACCTATGTCCAGCAGTGGACTGCGATAGGCTGATTGATTGATTGATTGATTGATAGTAGGCATAGCAAGTATACTAATTTGATAAGCAAATTTCCTATTGAGGCACCTCTATGCGTAATTACCTTCTCCAGGAACGTGACTTCGAATCTTGTTTAGCCTAAAAATAGATTTTACTTCACGCAGCATAATATATCTAGATTGTACGTACGAGAGATTGAACACGCAACAACGTGTCAATCTAGTTCATGTTGATTTAATTAAAGCTTTCGACCCACTATGACCATGTCAATAAAAGTATACTCTTTATACTGTTTAGGTAAAAAGCGGTGGTGGCCGAGTGCGATAGTAACCGACTTGCACGCAATAAGTGAAATCCTTTGCGTACTTACTTATATAAAATTTTAAAAAAATGCGGCGCAGTTTTTGGGGACTGCCGATAAAAGTGAAAACTAAGTAACTTGTGAATTGTATCGTTGCGACGATACAATTCAAAAGTTACTTACATTTAAAAAATAATATTAATCTAATAGCTCGACGCGTGAAGCTATTAGATTTATTATATTTGAATATCGAAACCGTTCGGTGACGATGACGTGAGTTTCATTATTTATGTTCACCCAAAAAGTGCTCAAGACGCCTAAAGAAGTTTTTTAAAATATATCCCGCTTTTGCCTTAAGGGGTAGGCAGAGTTGTGTCAAGCCTATGTTTCAACTGATGTTCCCATGCAAAATACGGTGTGTATTTTTTCATATACTAGATACAATGCAAAATTTCGGGCTGGTACGGGCTTCCTTTAAATAAAACTTATTACTTCACTCGGGATTCGATCTCTCCTAAATACAACCACTAAGCCACGGAGACATAATGTATATAATAGATAAATTATCCGTTTAAATACCTATCGGCTTATTAAAGCTAATTACGTCGGTACTCTCACACATAGCTGTGCAAGCGCACGAGTAATTTCGCCAAGAAATCTCGCGGAAACGTACTCGTATAGAAACTTTGTAATAATAGAAATTGATGTTTGATTCTCATGACTGTTGTCTTCAAGCTTATTATTTATTGTGGGACTAGTAGTCTCCCCCGTCTTTGCACGACTTTAACAGTTTTATACTTCATCATCATCATCATCTCAATCCATATACGTCCCACTGCTGTGTACTGGTCTCCTCTATCAATTAGAAGGGATGTTAACTTACTACACCACGCTGGCCAGACGGGTTGGTATAGGGTTTTGTTTCGAGATTTCCTTCTCTTGCAGTGGATATTGTCTGCCTGACTTATTCACTTAGTCGACTTTTACGACACACTCGGGATGGAACGGGGTGGTGATATTTGTATTCTTAATCCGTCACCACACGGACAACTACAACAAGTTTTGTACTTACCCGTTTAGAAATTGAATTTCCAAAAAATCCTTCTTAATGCTAACTCCCGCACTGAACATTGCTGACTGAAAGACTGACTGCCTGCTTAATGCGAGCCTCAGATGAGAGCCTCGCGAGGCAGCCTAGCAATATCTATACCCGGCTTTGCACTCCTACCTACAATACGCAAGTTCTAAGTAGAGGATACATGACAAACCTCCGCATCCTTCAATACCTATAATAAACGATATCCGTCACGTAATGTTTACGACTTCCCTTGGGACAGATGCAGCATATTAATAGTGTCGCCAGTCGCAGAAATACTATATTTGAATTATGCTAGCGAGTAAGCCCGACTGGGGATTTTTTTTTTTTTTTGAAAAGACAACTCCCGCACTAGGGAACAAGCCCTGTGTCGCGGGGGACATTACAAACATACAATTACCGGACACAAAGTACATCCAGATTCGGGGCAACTATTTGTGGATCACACAATTTTTTGTCCCGTGTGGGGATGGAACCCACAACACGCCGCGCAGTAGTAAATGGCGAGGTAACCACTTAAGCCACTGAATCAACCGTGCAGTCAATTTTAATTGATAATTTTTATTTAATTAGTTGATTGCTTTTGGCTTTATTATAATAACTATATCGGATAAACTGTAAACAATTTATAGCAGACATTTAAGAGAGGTAGGGCACCATGCAAGCGAGCAAGCCTGACTAGGGAAGGTCTTCCACCTAACAGAAGACCACAGCCAAATATAATGGTAAAGTTGTACTCTTGTGTGATATACTCACAAAAGAGTCTTCTGTCTTCATTTACATAAGTTATATAAATGAGGACAGAAGACTGTTATTAGTTAAGAGAGGTAGGGCACCATACTAACGAGCAAGCCCGACTGGGGAAGGACCTCCACCTTACAGAAGACCACAGCCAAATGACTACACACAGCGGTGTAGTTGTGTTCCTGTGTGTGAGTACAGGTCTCCAGCGCTCATTTAGGAATGCGTTTTGAAACAAACGTATTCATATCCCAGGGTTACTTCCATCTTAAAGCCCTGGTGTAAAAAAATGGGTTGGCAACACGCAAGTGATACCTCTGGTAATGCAAGCGTCTATAGGCTACGGATACTGCTTAACATCAGGCGGGCCGTATGCTTGTTTGCCACCCAAGTAGTATAAAAAAAAAAAAAAAAAAAAAAAGTTAAACTGTTCTTCTTCTTCTTCTTATCTTTTGGTTAGTGGCCAACCTGGTGACAGAGTTATTTAGGTCGCCTATATTAAGACCTCTGTCGTGATCTAACAACTGATAACAGTCGGGACCGACTTTACTTAAACTTTTTGACTTTTAGTTAAACTGTTAACCCATTACTCCATAAGCGCGACTGGGGAAGGAACTACTTGGGCTAAATAACTGCACACAGCGGTGTAGTTGTTGTTGTGTGTGTAAATAAAGGTTTTCCATAGCTCATTTTTAGGGATGCATATTTATCGAAGCGTTTTCCTATCACAGAGAAATTCACACAGGAACACAACTACACCGCTGTGTTTAGTTATTTGGCTGAGGTCATCTGTAAGTTGTAGGTCCTTCCCTAGACGGGCTTGCTCGCTTACATGGCACTATACCTTTCTTAAATATCTGCTATAAAATGCAGTTTGCCCGATATAGTTATTAAAATAAAGCCAAAAGCAATCAACAATTTAATACCCTTATTTTAACGATCGTAGTAAGTTAACTTAATCTTATTAATTCGATAGCAAGCTGCGTATACGCAGGTCATTAAATAGAGCATGTACACGTTTAATGATAGAGGCTTTAACGTATATAAAGTGGTCGTTTATTGGCTATTAAGGCCATCTTCGTAAAACAGGGGTAGGATTTTAATTATAGAGAAAACTGAAAGGATTATCTTTGTAAGTGATTATTTCAGAGGTAGGGCACCATACTAGCGAGCCCGACTGGGAAGGACCTTCATATTACGGAAGACCACAGCCAAATAACTATAGACGGTGTAGTTGTGTTTATGTGTGTGAGTACAGGTCTCCAGGACTCATTTAGGGATATGTTTTGCCGCACTATGGTTAATCAATAGGTTACCGCTTAAGCCACTGGACTAATCATGAAGTTATTTCGACAATCGTGCCATAAGTACGGGATCCCTTCTTTTCTCATAATGTTCTTTGTCTTAATATACTTCGGCATAACGATTTTGGCACAATTTGTTTTGGCATAATAATACTTCGGCCTAATTTTTTATGGCATACCTTTTATGTTGGCACAATCATGTTAAAGACTAATTTGTGTTGGTATAAATTAGATTCGCATAACGTTAGTAGGCCTAATGACTATTAGCATGACGTTAGTAGGCTTAATGACTATTAGCATAATAATATTTAAGCATATAATTAATATAGGTAAATAACAAAAATAATTTTTATGCAAATTATTTATTATACATAACATTATGTAACTTAAACGATTTTTCAATCGCGAGATAACTTTTATCTGAAGAATATATTAGTTAACTTCTACCTATTATGAGAATAAATATGGCGGTTATTTCTCAGATAGAAGTTAATTTATTGAAACAGTGGTCCTTAATTATGTATAATTATTTATTTTAGGTGTATATTTTTAGCAATTGCTTGTAAAAATACTAGTTTAGAAGTATACTCATCTTTTTTACTTGGCATAATTTGACTAGACATACTATGAAGATCATAGAATTTCAATTAGAATAATATAGATTGGGTTACTTTCTTCTTTAAAAATGCGTAGGTTAGGTTAGGTTAGAACTGTGACCTCTTATGAATATGATCTTATCCAGAAACGAACATGCTCTCATGGGCAAGGATATAAAAACCAAATAATTATCATTAAATCAACTTTTATTTATTACAATTACTAAAAAAAAACAATTAAATTAATCATCAAAATTACAACTTTGCAATAATACATTTAGTGACACAATAGTTTTACGACACCACCGTCTTCTTAGAGAAATAAAAAATAATTTCTATTCTACCTACAATATCAAGTGCCTACAAATTTCATTAGAGCAATATTGTATAAACGTGTTAGCAGTATTGTATAGTGTCTAATATTCTAGGTGTTAATAATTATTTCAATGTTATACCTATAAAAATATGTTTTAATGTAATTATGCGTAAATAAATTTATGTTTTAGGATATAATGCTTAAAAAAGTTATGCTATAGAACTTTATGCTTAATATATTTATGCATTAGAAAGTTATGCCTAATCATTGTTATGGTTTGAAAAAATATGCCTAAAACATTATGCGTAAGCTGTTATGCGTAATTATATTATGCGAAAATATAATTATGCCTAACAAAAATATGCTAAGTTATATTAGGTCTTAAAATTTTAGGCAAATGGATAGGGAACCCATAAGTACTTATTTTTACACCATATTATATATTTCTATTAAAAATACTTCTAAGAATTTAAAATACATTAAGGCTCTGCGCAAACGGGCCACCGACTAAAGCCACCAGTGGCTGCAAACGAAGATAGGTCGGTGACGGCTATAACTTGTTTCACTCTCTTGCTGAAATAGCGAGTGGTCGCCACCGGTGGCTTGTCGCGGGCACTCAGTCGCATGTGTAAACGAGCCACCAGTGGTGACCACTATTGACACTAAATCGATAGTGGCCACCACTGGTAGCGTAGTGTCCATCCAATACAGATTGTGTAAAAAATCTTGTAAACTGTTTGTCGCTAGCCACCAGTGGCCACTGGAGGCTAGCGACAAACGCTGCCACTCGCTACACGTGTGTCAGCCACTCGCGACTTAGTGTCCATCCAATACAGATTGTGTAAAAAATCTTGTAAACTGTTTGTCGCTAGCCACCAGTGGCCACTGGAGGCTAGTGACAAACGCTGCCACTCGCTACGCGTGTGTCAGCCACTCACGACTTAGTGTCCATCCAATACAGATTGTGTAAAAAATCTTGTAAACTGTTTGTCGCTAGCCACCAGTGGCCACTGGAGGCTAGCGACAAACGCTGCCACTCGCTACACGTGTGTCAGCCACTCGCGACTTAGTGTCCATCCAATACAGATTGTGTAAAAAATCTTGTAAACTGTTTGTCGCTAGCCACCAGTGGCCACTGGAGGCTAGCGACAAACGCTGCCACTCGCTACACGTGTGTCAGCCACTCGCGACTTAGTGTCCATCCAATACAGATTGTGTAAAAAATCTTGTAAACTGTTTGTCGCTAGCCACCAGTGGCCACTGGAGGCTAGCGACAAACGCTGCCACTCGCTACGCGTGTGTCAGCCACTCACGACTTAGTGTCCATCCAATACAGATTGTGTAAAAAATCTTGTAAACTGTTTGTCGCTAGCCACCAGTGGCCACTGGAGGCTAGCGACAAACGCTGCCACTCGCTACACGTGTGTCAGCCACTCGCGACTTAGTGTCCATTCAATACAGATTGTGTAAAAAATCTTGTAAACTGTTTGTCGCTAGCCACCAGTGGCCACTGGAGGCTAGCGACAAACGCTGCCACTCGCTACGCGTGTGTCAGCCACTCACGACTTAGTGTCCATCCAATACAGATTGTGTAAAAATCTTGTAAACTGTTTGTCGCTAGCCACCAGTGGCCACTGGTGGCTAGCGACAAACGCTGCCACTCGCTACACGTGTGTCAGCCACTCGCGACTTAGTGTCCATCCAATACAGATTGTGTAAAAAATCTTGTAAACTGTTTGTCGCTAGCCACCAGTGGCCGCCACTGGTGGCTCGTTTGCACGAGGCCTTATAACTAGTATGTAAACCTATACAAATGGGAGCTCCATTCAAAGCTTTCCAAATATGACATTTCAAAAACGAACGCGCCCGTTCTTAATTTGAATATAATAGAAAATGGCCGCCCAACATGGAGTACAAAATGGCGCCAATTTATATGCTAAATAGAACTCTTTAAACGGTCACATCTGCCTGTGTTTATTAAAATAATTGCATCTGGGAACCTTAGAAGGGATATGCATTTATTCAAAAGATACATTGAATCAAACATGTACTATATCAATGGGAATAAATGCGTTAGACCACCTGCCTGAGAGAGAATAGGTAAATAGACACATTATTATTCTGTATTGACTATCTCTACTACTCTATACGCGTCTGGGTGTAATTTGTGTCCGTTAATTGTATGTTTGTAAAGTCCCCCGCGACAGTTCTCTAGCCGGCTGATTCTCAAAGAAACAGCGATCGCAAACTGACAGTTGTGATTGCTCGGTGACGACACACACGATTGCTAAAAAAGTCAAAAAGTTTTTGCTCTTACGGAATACTGATTTTCAATCTGACAGCCAGATTTTGCTCTGATTTTAAATCTGACGGCCAGATTTTGCTCCGTTTCGCGGTCGCTCGGTTTTCGCTCATACGGAATACCCCTGCCAGAGTAGTCTTAAAAAAAACGGCCGCCCGCCTGCTGCTAAGAGGCCTAGAACCTATGGACGCTTGTAATACCAGAGGTATTACTTGCGTGTTGCCGACCCATTTTTTGACACCTATCCCTGGGATAGGAAAACGTTTATTTCATATAGTTGTTATATCTGCTGATGTCGAATACTTTGACATACGGACTCTTAAGATCTTAAAGTTGTGTAATGTTGGCCATTGAAGATACAATAACGGTCAAAAATTACACACCAGAACCGAATCCGTAATAATTACACATTATTATTATTACGTATTGACATAATGACGCACCAACTCACAAAACCGCAATACGGTATGTAGGTTCAATACCCACACGATGTTTTTTGATCCACAAGATGGTTGTTATGATTTTATTCAATAAGTCGTTAAGCCGCAGTACAGGGCAGTCCCTGTATACCATGAAATCCTTGTAGTGATTTATTTACGATCTTAATTTGTTTTTTTTGTGTTGCAAATAAACTTACGGCTCGCCTGATTTTAAGCAGTTACCGTAGCCTATGGACGCCTGCAATACCAGAAGTATTACTTTCGTATTGCCGACCCATTTTTTTACATCAGAGCTTTTAGATGGAGTATTCTTGGGATAGGTAAACGTTTCTTTCAAAACACATCCCTAAATGAGCACTGGAGACATGTACTCATAAACAGGAACACAACTATACTGCTGTGTGTAGTTATTTAGCTGTGGTCTTCTGTAGAGTTCTTCCCCAGTCGGGCTTATTCGCTGGTGCTCTACCTCTCTTGAACTCTGCATCCGAACTATCAAACGAAATCTTATAACACTTTATTGATGGATGGATGTTTGTAAATGTATCTCGCCAAAACAGCTAACGGATAAATTTTGGCACCGAGATAGAAGATAGTCTGGGATAACACATAGGCTAAACAATGTTTTAATGGGATTGTTAATAATATACATAAAAAAAATCTTCTGATACTATTCTTATTCTGACGGTATCTCTCTTATATCTACAGCGATGACTGATGTATCTACCTACCATATAAACCTTTCTCTATCAAGATAGATTCAACTAATGCTACAATTCCGTTACATATAGTGCAATAATTATTACTTTAAATCACGAACCACCAATTAAGCCATTATAACCGTGGCTTTCTTTTGTTGCAAACTTAATAACAACTTCTCAACACGAATTTTATCATTTCAAATCTTATTCCCAAAATGTTAAAGTTGAATTTAGCAAGTTGCGTGTATCAATGTACAGATGTATAGTTGTTTGAAAGTATGTTGCAATTTTAATAACGGCAAATTAATATGAAACTGTAGTGGCTTATGTTACTCTTTTGAACTGGGGCTGATCAAACGGTATAACATTGCGGACATATGCTGCGTCGTTCTTTTCCAGTTTTATTGTCTGTAGTGCAAGGTATGCGCAGCTAAAACAGTAGCCTGAAAATGATTGCAGGCAAGCTGGATTGGGCTTTGTTCGGTCGCTTCATTGACATGCATGTTGAATTAAAAACTTCGCAATTCCACCTTGGCTTATGCAAAGTATAAGTAAACTCTAAATAAAACATCAAAAAGAATCCAAATTTATTGCCACATTTTAAAATATTTTTTAAATTATAAATGACTTGCATTCTGGAAAAAATAACTCCTCCATGAAAGGCTTGAAAACATACAATTAATGAATAAGAAAGTCGGTACAACTATATTATATGCAAGCAACAAAATTAAATATTTGTCCCGTGTGGGGATCAAACCCACAATTCTCAGCGCGATTTCCGTGGCGAAATAACCAGCTTTCAATACATCACATTTATGTGCAATAGACCTCCGATACGTATGCCTAATAGTAAGGAGCGAGTATGATAAAATTTTAACAAAAGCCGAGTTTAAAAATCATATCATTTTCATTTCATTCAATCAGATAATTTTTTATACAAACTTTATCATTTTAAATTTATCACTATCCTATCCTACTAATATTATAAATGCGAAAGTTTGTAAGTATGGATGGATGGATGGATAGATGGATGGATGTTTGTTACTCTTTCACGTAAAAACTACCGAACGGATCTAGATGAAATTTGGCACAGAGATAGATTATGGTCTGGAATAACACATTACAGCGATAACCGACATCCACGCGGACGGAGCCGCGGGCAACAACTAGTATACATTCTTCAAAAAAGACTTCAAAAAAGGTAGTAGTATAGATAAATCTGAAGTCAAACAACACACATTATAACACAAAATCGTCCTCATTTTTATTTCAATCGAGTTAATAAACTTTCACGGTACATCAAAACGTAGAAAACTTGAGCTATAATGATAAATAAACCGCAACAATTTAGATACATCCGATGTTCGCTTGTAATGGAACGCGTTTACTCTACTTTTTGCGTTCCTTTTCACGCAGTTTGCGGTATTCGGTAAAAAGTAGTTGCTCATGCGTGTTGCTTTGTGGGGTTGGCAGTTGATATAATATGTGGCTTTGATAATACTATTTTACAAATCTTACTAATATTATAAATGCGAAGTTTGTTAGGTACTAAATCCCGCCAAAACGGCTAAAGGGATGTAGATAAAATTTAGCACAGAGATATTATTGTGGGATTGTACGCCCATTCGAAGCCGCAGGCGAAATCTCGTGTATAATATTTAAAGTATGAGTTCTTATACACACAATCGTCGTAGTATAATGCTAGGCGAAGATCGTAAACAATAGTCGGCCTGTCAATGCTCAACACCTGGCTCCGATCAGGAGCAGTCTGCTCATCACATACTCTGGGAGTGTAGTCTTTGGCATAATGATCGTACTATTATGTTGAACAGCTTACATGTATCATCTGGAGCGGCCTACTATGGGGATTTAGTCTCATCTAGAGGGAATTTCCGCGCATTTAAACGTTTCTGCCATACATATTATAGCAATCAAACTTAGCTCACTTAGGTCCCGTAGTTTAAGGTCCTCTGTGGTGCTCCTTTTCATAGGTTACAAACCTATACAGATTTATTTTGTCTCCCGCTTTGCTATGGAGGGAAGTGGAAACTTTTCTTTCTAACTCCTCCTATTTACTTCTGATTAAATTCTTTGCGGGGTCCAAGACAGTAGGTTTAGTTGTCCACGGGACGCACGAGTGTCAAAACTCGGTGTATCAGTTGGTTACTCCGCTGTTAATCCTGGCTCACAGGAGTCACAGCGGTGGGCATGTGGGTGGGATTGTCCCGAAAAAAAAAAAAAAAAAAATAGTCGGCCTAGTTCGCGCATGTCTTACACTTGGTCCGATTGCAAGATTCGACATAATTAACCAATAATAATAATAAAAGTTTATTTCAGACCACATTTAAATCCATACTTTTTTTTTGCATTCATAAATTATTTAGCCACATGAATACCAGTCCATGCGACTAAGAAAGGACAATCCACCTCCATTCTCCCTGCAATGAGTTGCAGATACCCATTGGTACTGCAGCCACGCACCCGCCGCATCAGGGACGCAGCTCTTTTTCGTAATATTGCGGCAAAAACCTTCAATACCAGCGTCTGCAAACATCCCTGACGCGCTACAGAAGCGTGGCAGCCCCAGCAGCGCCCTGAACCCATTAACTGATAAACTGATAAACTTTTTTATTCATAATTTGTTAAAATTATAGGTCAATTTGCATTGTTAATTTCATTACATTTACAATATTTATAAATTACAAAATAGGATTAGATACATTAAATTTATAAATTTATAATAAATAATACAATTACAAAATTAAATTATAAATTACACAATTAAATACATAACAAAATTAAATTAAATTATTAACCAATGTCGCGAATCCTTCAATCCTGTGATTGGTTCATTGTTGCGCCTTGTCCCCCGCGATTCTCACATACCACCAAAGAGATCTAAAAACGCTTTCTGCACAATTTGTCAAGATGTTTGCCGGGAATAATACCTTAAGTATGACGCAGCAATTCTTTTCAATAAGCAGTGATAATACAACTCATATACATAAATACTTTCACTTAAGATCAGCAACTCATTGCTGATAAGTAGATATGGTTTGATGACTCATACCTGATCAATGGATGACCTTAAATAGTGTAGAAAGTGTGTGGTTTCAATGACTGCCTTGGTGGTCCAGTGGTCGCAGTATGCGCCTGCTGTTCACGAGGTTGTGGGTTCGATTCCCACACAGGACAAAACTTTGTGTGACCCACAAAGAGTTGTTCGGAGTCTGGGTGTAATTTGTGTCCGTTAATTGTATGTTTGTAAAGTCCCCCGCGACACAGAGCTTGTTCTCTAGTGCGGGAGTTATCTTTAAAAAAAAATGAGGTATATATGGTGATATGGTGGTCCTAGTTGGAATGTAATTATTTTTTCGAACATAAACTTAATTTATTCATTTAGGTTACAAAGGAACAATTATGAAGGTATAATTATGAATAAGCCAGAAAGATAATTTCCGCTTAATTTTCTTACGGCTAGTACGCTGACGTGGAGCCATGAGAGGAACTACCAAGAAACTCAGGCCACTCTTTTTTTCCTTTTAAGACACCTTTTGCACTAGGGATCAAGCTATGTGTTGCTGGGGTTTCTAAACTTACTATTCACGGATACAAAACATACTCTCATGTTTTTTAGCACTTCATCTCTTTATCGCGTCTTTTTTTTTGTTTTTTTTATACTACCAAGGTGACAAACAAGCATACGGCCCGCCTGATGGTAAGCAGTTACCGTAGCCTATGGACGTTCGCAACACCAGGGGTGTCACTCACGCGTTGCCGACCCTTAAAAACCTTATAACTCTTTCTTGAAGAACCCCATGCTATAGTCTTTTGGGAAAACCTCGGCAGGGAGCTCATTCCACCGCCTAATCGTACGTGGTAAGAAATTCCTCTGGAATATTAGGTCTACCTCTAGATTGTCGAACGGTGTAGGACTGCTGTAGAGACAAGCTCCTTCCTACCATAATCTCTTGGAGGATGACGTCAAGGATAAGGCGAAGAGGAGGAAGTATATGAAAAAGGTTGATCCCACCACAATGTGGGATAAATATACGGGAAAAAAGAAAGAGAAAATGACGACTACATGACGCAGCAATTTTAGTGGTAACCTTGTCATTTACTGCGAAGAGAGTTGTGGATTCGTATCCCACGCGGAAGTCTGTTTGGTCCATATAAAATATTATGTCCGTGTACGAGTTTAAATTATACCTATTAATCTTTGTGTCCATGATTTTAAGTATAAACAGACGATCGAACTTGGTTCGGGCCGAACCACGAACATGGTGCGTTCCGAACCATATTCGTTCGTGTGGTGCTCGGTCCGCTGGACATTATTATTATTAATATCATTATAATATTTTTCGGAGCGCACCAAGTTCGATCATCTGTTTATACTTTTAGTACCAAATTAATAAATAATGACTGGCCTGTTGGCATAGTGACTTTTGTCTCTAAATACTAAGCCAATGTTGTAGGTTGTGGATTCATATTCTCATCCATTAACAAAACTTTTTAATCAACTCGATTATTTGTTCTGTTTCTTTTGGTTGTAATTTTGTGTATAAAATGTATTTTGTTTCCAATACATATAAATATAAACATTAATAATAAGCTTAAGAGAGGTAGAGCCCCATACTAGCGAGCAAGCCCGACTGGGAAACACCACCTCTATCCTTACAGAAGACCACAGCCAAAAAACTACACACAGCGGTGTAGTGTTGTTGTGTTCCTGTGTGTGAGTACAGGTCTCCAGCGTTCATTTACGGATGCGTTTTGAAAGAAACGTATTCCTATCTCAGGGATACTTCCATCTTAAAAGCCTGGTGTAAAAAAAAACATGGGTTGTCAACACGCGAGAGATACCTCTGGTATTGCAAGCGTCCATAGGCTACGGTAACAGCTTAACATCAGCCGGGCGGTATGCTTGTTTGCCACCCAAATAGTAAAAAAATATGAAAATTAATATACATATTATTATTATTATTAAAGTAAAACATCATAATCAAATATAATCTGCCACATTAGCGGTAATGTACCTATTCAAACTGTACAAAGTGATTTATTTAATGTCTCTGCGCATGCGATCTTTGATTGCTCTATGTGAAGATAAATGATTACTTTTTGAGACAAAAACACTATGAATTATATTTTTTTGTTTCCATTTAGACGATTGTATTATTAGCTAGATTACTCTTCATACATGAAAACGTTAAAGTTGGTTATTGAATTTATGTACTATCGACAAAGTTAGCGGTCGATAACTGATAGAATTGACTGCCTAGGTGGTCCAGTGGCTGCAGTATGCGCCTGCTGTACACGAGGTTGCGGGTTCGATTCCCACATGACAAAACTTTGTGTGACCCACAAAGATTTGTTCTGAGTCTGGGTGTAATTTGTGTCCATTAATGTGTATGTTTGTAAAGTCCTCCGCGACACAGAGCTTGTTCTCTAGTGCGGGAGTTGTCTTCTGCTAATAAAGGGATATGTTAGAAACTTCTTCCTATCCCAGGAATATCTACCCCATCACTAAACCCTGGTATCACAATTTTTTGGGTCAATAAGGCTCCGCTCAAGCAAGCCACCAGTGGCGACCACTGGTTGCTAGCGACTATATCAGTTTACAAGATTTCATACAATTTGTATGGACTCGCCGCACACGCGTAGAATGGCGGCCACTAGCGACTGAGTAGCCGCGTCTTGCCACTGGTGGCGACCATTTGCTACTTAAAAACGCACAGCACTAAGCGTCGCCGCACACGGGCCACCCAACCACAACCACAAAACGCCTTCACTATAAATATTTCCTGTAGATTTTATACATTTTATATCAACTCGCCGCACATGGTTGACGCCGGTGGCCGCCACGCGCCACAAATAAAATGTATGCAAACAGGTGGCGGCGTTTTATGGTTGTCGCATGTGGTCCGTGTCCGACGACCCTAAAGTGTTACTAATTGTAGCGGCCACCGACCACCGACCACCAGTGCTTTAGTACCGGTACTAAACGGCACTGGTGGTTGTGATCCCTCAAGCTAGCTTCACATCTGTCCCGGAACGAAGACCCTTGCTGAATATTGTTTCACAGCGACGCGACCTTAACACTAGCGGCCCGCTCCAGACGATCCGTCTCCCGGAAAGCTGTGAAGCCAGCTCAGATATTACATGCATACATAGGCTACATACATGTTATTCTAATAATAAATACGATTGTACCTAATTGTATATTAATGAAAGAATTTCCTTTACAGGTTAGTTCGTGTACATAATTAACCACGGGGTAAGTTCGTTGTTAAAATATCTTAAGAAAGGTAAAACAGCTTACAGAAGTACCTCCACCTTACAGAAAACCACAGCCATATAACTATAATCACACAGTGGTATAGTTCAGTGCTCATTTACGGCAAACATTTATTCAATAAAGGTTAAACATAATATAAAATGGCGGCCTATAACCGTAGCTTTTAAACGATTGCAATACCAAGAGAAGACTCATAATCTTAAAGCACCAGTGTTTTGTCACGGTAACATTATCTGCATAATACTACCATGCTTTTTGTATAATTTGGCAATAAGCTCGCCATAATAATAATAAAAATATATTATACATCGATGTTATACAACTCTGTGCACTCTCTCGAAGTTTCATCATCATTATCGTCGTTTCCTCTCTGCTGAGGATCGCGACCACATATGACGCGTCTCCAAGCTATGCGGTCTTCTGAAGTGTGGACCGCACGGTACACGCTACCTCCAAACGCCTTCTTAATAACGTCAGACCATCTTGCCGGCGCTCTGCCTTGAGCGCGTTTACCTTCCACTCGGCCCAGAATGAGAAGCTTTTTCAGACGATGCATAATAATGTGAACGCATAATAATGTCCGAAAAAGCTTAATGCACGCTCTTGCAAATCGTAGATAATCTCTTAGGGATGTTGAGTTCTTGCAGTATCGATTCATTCCTTCTCATGGCAGTCCATGGAATTCTTAGCAGCCTCCGCCAACATCACATTCGAAGGCGTAAATTTTATTAATATCACGATTTTTGATGCACCATGTTTCCGCGCCGTATATAAATATATAAAACACCAGTGCTCTGACCAATCGTATTTTGGTTTTCCGTTGAATACCCCGGATCTTTTAATATAATTCCGAGTTTACATTATATAAAATGAAAAATATACATTAAAAAAAGATGTATATTTTTCATTTAGGCTATGATTTACCCACTTTTAGGGATTTGGGCCTAGCGCCTTTAATACAAGTTATTTTCCAATAACTTAGCTAAGGCGCTTGTCTATTGTAAAGAATGCTAATATTGTGGTAAAAATAAATTATTATTATTATATTTAGTATAAAAAATAGAGATAGTTGTGTTATTAATCTGCAAGTGTTAAGATATAGAGATAATAAATTAAATATCACTTGTAATGAAACACGTAGACATATATCTCGTTCTGCTCGAGCGCGTATATGTCACACGTCGTCGTGCTCAAACAACGCACAAACCGTGACAAAACTGTTCACACGAGACGTAGGTACTATGTCTTAAGTTTATTTATATTACATATATATATCACTAGCTGTTGCCCGCGGCTCCGCCCGCGTGGATGTCGGTTATCGCTGTAAAAAGAAGCCTATGTGTTATTCCAGACCATAATTTATCTCTGTGCCAAATTTCATCCAGATCCGTTCAGTACTGCTCAGACTGCCTCGGTGGTCTAGTGGCCGCAGTATGCGCCTGCTGTGCACGAGGTTTTGGGCTCGAGACTCAGGTTTCTTTGTGGGTCACACAATTATCCTGTGTGGTAACACAGGATAATTGTGTGACCCACAAAGAATAGTTCTGAGTCTGGGTGTAATTTGTGTCCGTTAACTGTATGTTTGTAAAGTCCCCCGCGACACAGAGCATGTTCTCATGTGAGGGAGTTGTCTATTTAAAAAAAAAAAATAGTTTTTACGTGAAAAAGTAACAAACATCCATCCATCCATCCATATTTACAATATTTCGCGTTTATAATATTAGTAGGATCTATATTACATCTATATATCATTACCTGGTCCTGACTGACTGACTTATTCATCAAGGCAGAGCTGAAACCGACTAGTTTTCTTAATTGAAAATCCCTGGGCATCAAACTCGACGATCGCCTGCAAACATCAGAACAATGAGCAAAAGAGGTAGGGTACCATGCAAGCGAGCTAGCCCCACTGTGAAAGGCCAGCACTTTAAAGAAGACGGTACGCTACGGTAACTGCTTTACATCAGCCACTCTAGACAAGTGGCATAAACGGTAGTCGAATCTAAAAGTAAAAAAAACAAATGTATGGGATTTTTCGTAAGTCTACGATATAATGACGTAAACTTACGTCAAATCCCATACATTTGCTTTTTTTGACTTTTCGATTCGACTATCGCTTATGCCACTTGTCTAGCTCAGAGGCTCTGGTGGGCCGTATGCTTATATGCCACCTAAGTAGTAAAATAACTATTTTGGGTAGCGGTTGCTGAGTGGGTAAGCCTTATGTTAGGCGTTTACATAGATTGCTTTTCAAATTCATGACTATGTGAGTCTTGAGATTAGAACTAAGTTACAGTAACCACTTACCATCAAGTGAACCATTTAAACACGTGGAGAAACCCACGTTCAAACACTAGAAGCTAACTATCAATCATTATATACTTTGAATTACTCAGCATTAGAATAAAACCATGATTTATCTTCAACAATTTGTCGTATCTTAGGTATATACTCGTAAATTCTTTTAAATTTTATATACGACCATATATCGTAGCTGTAGTGACGAAATGACTTAAGTTGAAGCGTGTTCGTTTTGCAATTTATATCTTATTCTTGTCAGTTAATGTTCAAAATTGCTCAGTGGCATTACTCAAGTTACACCAGTTTTCTACTAAGGAAGCTATATAAAAACGATAGATCAAAACGTATCCGCCGAGTATTTACAACACTGTATAATTAAATAAGAACTGGTTTTAGTGACCATCAATACTTTTGGAGTTTTATTACCTATAGGCAAAGGTTGTCAAGTCATTTGGCTAGGGCTGTCGCTAAAAAAAAGAAATTGAAAAAAAAAACACTGTTATTGAGTCAATTATTAAATATAAACTGCCTCGGTAGTCCAGTGGCCGCAGTATGCGCCTGCTATGCACGAGGTTGAGGGTTCGATCACAGGACAAAACTTTGTGTGACCTACAAAGAATTGTTCTGAACCTGGGTGTATTTTGTTTCCGTTAATTGTATGTTTGTAAAGTCCCCCGCGACACAGAGCATGCTCTCTAGTGCGGGAGTTATCTTTTATAAAAATAAAAAAACAAAAAAAAAATTGCAAAATGGCAACCACACCAATTTCCAAACTATAAATATAAGAAATTCACAGTAAATGCCCAGAATCTATAGTGAATTTCTTAACCGAAAGACCCAATACCTATCAATTTTTGGCCCGACCAGGGAATCAAACCCGGGACCTCGTGATCAGCAGGATCGGATGGTCGGGCCAAAAATCGATATTGGGTTCTTGGGTTCATTTTTTTTTCACACATCGACCACTGAGCCACGAAGGCAGTCAGGTTTAAGTACATATAACACATATACTTAACCTTATATTAATCGCCAAACAAAGGTTGTACACAAAAAGCTGACCTTCATAGATTCGTGAGTTCAAGAACATCTCCTTATGGCGATGATATCGACGACGACGTCTGCCTATATTCTAAACGGGTTTCTGTTTCGTGACCCGGATTTTGTACTTAAATACTTAAGTGTATATTGCATTTGCTTTAATAGCAATGTTAAACAGCTTTAAACTGAATCGCTACCGCATTCAAACATCGATTAAAAAGTACTATTACATAAGTTTTTTTTTAAGAATTGTTTCCGCATTTAAAAGACATCCCGAGGACGATTTTGCAAACATAACAATTTACGGACACGAAGTACTTATAGGAGTAAAAATAATGTTTCTTCGGTATTTTTTTCTCAGAGAGGTAGGTCACCATACTAGCGAGTAGGCCCGATTGGGGAAGGACCTCCGCCTTACAGAAGACCACAGCCAAATAACTACACAGAGCGGTGTAGTTGCATTCCTGTGTGTGAGTACAAGTCTCCAGCGCTCATTTAGGGATGCGTTTTGAAATAAACATATTCCTAATTTCTTATCCCAAGCTTACTTCTATCTTAAAGCCCTGGTGTCAAAAAATGGGTTGGCATCACGCAAGTGATGCCTCTGGGATTGCAAGCGTCCATAGGCTTACGGTTACTGCTTAACATCAGATGAGCCGTATGCTTGTTTGCCACCCAAGTAGTATAAAAAAAACCGTATTTTCGTCAAGAAATACTCAATGATCTACTCTCAATTCGTTATTACACTGTAATATAAGGATCCCTACAAATAATTTAAAATGCGAAGAAATCTTAATGAATTTTTAGCAAGGGAATAAAAAGGGATACTTTTATTACGAATACTAATACCCATGCAGACGAAGCCACGGGCAACAGCTAGTAAGCTATCATAATCTAAATTATGGAAAACTAGCTGTTGCCCGCGGCTCCGCCCGCGTGGATGTCGGTTATCACTGCAAAAAGTAGCCTATGTGTTATTCTAGACCATAATCTATATCTCTGCCAAATTTCATCCAGATACGTTCAGTAGTTTTTACGTGAAAGAGTAACAAACATCCATCCATCCATCCATCCATCCATTCTTACAAACTTTCACATTTATAATATTAGTAAAATATATCCTTACTAATATTATATTCGCGTTATTATATTCGTTCGCCAACCCTATGATTAAGTGACGTAGGTATTTAATTTTCGTATTTCAACACATTTTTGTTTTAATCATAATCAATCATAATATAAACAAGTTCATTTACATACTAAACATTACATAAAATACTCACACGGATCAACTTATGTAATACACATAGTTTTATCAAAGCTGACTTAGTAATTTTCGAGATGTTACATAAAATGTTTTGATTGTTGTTTGGTAATATCTATGTAAATATGATATGATGATTAATATGTAAACAGAGTTAATATTATAATTTATAAGACTGGAAGTAAATAGCTATTTGTATTTTTTTTTTAAATTGTACATGACTAGATTATATAATAAGTATTTAATTAATTATTCATTGGATCAAGTTCTTAGCTGCATTTACAGGATATGGTTGCAAAATATTATTTTGTATTACGAAATGCCCCAATAACATAGAATCGCGCCTTCTCCTGTAGGTGTTGTCTGTTCATTGTCCCTCATTTTAATTTCTTCTTTTTGATTTGTTAAATTATATTGTTTTAGGTTATCTAATTTATAAAATTCTCTTGTCACGGTGTACGTTATTGAACTCCTCTGAAACGGCTCGACCAATTTTCGTGAAATTTTGTGTGCATATTGGGTAGGTCTAAGAATCGGACAACATCTATTTTTCACGTGGTCCACCTCTAAATTTTTTATTTAATTTTGTAGACAAATTTTTTATTTTTATTTTTTGTGATTCAGCATTAAAAAATACATACAATCCCTAATTTTCACCCCTTTACGATCAATTTCAATTTTTTAATAGCGATATTACTATTTTAGTAGCAAAACAACGTTTGCTAGGTCAGCTAGTTAGTTGATATAATTTAGTTTAGTTTACTGATGTTAAGAATTTTTCCTAAATTTAGGTTATAATACCTAATCAAGACGAATAAAATGTTTTCTTTCTTTCTCTCAAGCCTAAGTTTTACCTACTGTAGTGATTCGTTCGGAACTGTGAATAACCGACTCATCCTTGACCGAGTTGGCTCATATTCCGAACTTAATCTACCAAATTTCACGAAGTGCCATTCCAGTCCAATATTACTCAAGTTATCGTCGGACAAATATTTACCTACATACAAATGCTGTGCTTCCAGTACACTCGGAGAACTTCACTCGCTCGTTCAATTATAGCGATAAATTTCGCTGTAGGCTACCAAAGAGGTAGCTAGATTTAAAAATTACAGCTACTTCTGGATTCTGGAATTAAATCCCTTTGGATTCTGTACCCTCCAGTAGACTGGAAATGATACTACTTGGTTAGTGTTTTTTTTTTACCGACTTCAAAAAAGGAGGCGGTTTCTTTGCTAATAAGTAGGGCTTTCGAGGCTCTTTAGAAAATCACCCTATGCAGCTAGCAGTAAAAGGACATTTAGGCTGCGAATACATTAGGTTTGTCTCTCTTTAAGGCAAAGAAGACTAGTTAGTCTTCTGTCGCGAGCGACTTTGCAAACATACAATAATTTATGGACTGAACAAATATTATTAAATCTCAGGAGCAAATATGTGTGAGTGACACCCCTGGTGTTGCAAACGTCTATAGGCTACGGTAACTGCTTACTATCAGGCGGGCCGTATGCTTGTTTGCCACCTTGGTAGTATAATTTTTTTTTTCTATGTTCCCTAGTCCTCCTTTAAAATAAATTAGGGGCATATTATTTTAGATCATAATAGCAACACTGTTAAAAAACGGGTCTCCTTTCCTCGATCGACAGAGAGAGAGAGAGAGAGAGAGAGTGCGAGAGAGAGAGTGCGAGAGAGAGAGAGGGTTTAAAACTATACGCCTAAACTGACAAGTTATTATGATAATGTACGCCACCCGTGGCCCTTGTCGTCAATCACGTGTAGCACTCCTTGATGCTTTGATTGATAGATTGTACAATAGATTACGTCACGACTAATATTTAATATTCTAATATAGTGATTGTATCGTGGGAATGCAATAAGTTTCAAAATATCAAAGAACTTTGAAATTGTTACAGGTCTCCAGTGCTCATTTAGGAATGCGTTTTGAAAGAAACGTATGAAATACCTATCCCAGGGTTACTTCCACCTAAAAGCCCTTGTGTCAAAAAATGGGTTGACAACATGCAAGTGATAACTCTGGTATTGCAAGCGTCCATAGGCTATGGTTACTGATTAACATCAGTCACAAAACCGTAGGCAAAAGCTAGTTATAAAATAAATAAATATACTCCATATGAGATCACACAACTTTAATACAAATTTTAAAAAATCAGCAAAAAAAATAGTATCAAATATACTAAAGTATATGAATGGTAGTTTTTGCTCGGCCCAGATGAACACAAAAACTATTCTTATTATGTTACTGGGTATAGAATTAAGTAATTGTATGCTTTGCACAGTAAATGTAGTGAGGTTAATGTCGTTTTGAACTTTTATTCAGTAGCTACAAGTTTGTTCTCATGGATGTTTGGCACACTAACGCTGTCAATATAAAATGTACCTTGGGATCGGGTTATAGAGTTGAATTTCTTTTGAAAAACAATATTTAGGAAAATATAGTTGTTGAAAATGCATTCGAACTAAGAACAAAATCGTATCAATATGATATTAATGCACCAGATAATCAATAGGTAAAGTACGTGCTTTACCTATGGGTTTTGTCATCAGTTGCTCATTGTCACCCTAAAATAATAAAACTACTTAAGTCTTGTTATTTATGGGTGACAATGAGCAACTGCTGACAGCCTTGTAATATCAATCAATCAAAAAGCCTATCGCAGTCCACTGCTGGACATAGGCCTCTCCTAACACACGCCACAGCACAAGGTCCTCCGCCTTCCGCATCCAGTCCGTCCCAGCGACCTTTTTTAGGTCGTCGGTCCACCTAGCTGGGGGCCGCCCTACCTTACGCTTACCGGGTCGCGGTCTCCACTCTAGGCCTTGTAATAATAAAAAAAAAAAAAAAATACACACGAATTGATAACCTCCTCTTTTTGAAGTCGGTTAAAAAAGTAAAAATAAAATGTTTTTCTTTCTTTCTTTCTTTCCTTGCTGGCGCAGAGGTTCCAGGTTTGATTCATGAGCCGGTTAGTTTTTGCTAAGATAGTAGGTATTAGACAAATTACCATAATAATTGACTGCCTTGGTGGTCCAGTGGCCTCAGTATGCGCCTGCTGTGCACGAGGTTGTGGATTCGATTTCCACACAGTATAAAACTTTGTTTGACCTGCAAAGAGTTGTTCTGAGTATTGGTGTAATTTGCGTCCGTTAATTGTATGTTTGTATAGTCCCCCGCGATACAGAGCTTGTTCTCTAGTGCGGGAGTTGTCTTTAAAATAAAAAAAATAAACGTTTGTAAAAACAATAAAATTTTATACTTACTACCCTTCAATGGGGATACCGGTGGCGTTCAAATACCTAAGTATTAATTACTACAAAACTTCTAACATACGAAACACACACAACTAAATGGTACCTAAACGCCTATCTAAAATCAATTGGCAAACAAATAAAAACAAACCAAACAATAAAATTCATTACCAATATATTATTTGTCTACGAAATTATTTCTAAAGTCAAAGACCCCATTAATCACTTTCTCTAACAGTACACCTGGTATTCTGTTTACCCCACAAATAAAATGACATTGCAGTTTCAGTTACAAAGCATTTTCACCCATTCCGCATTCTTAGCCAACACACGCGAGCATCACTAATTGGATTATGGAATCCGATTAGAAATCAACTGACAACCGCTTCATCGAATTCCACGTAATACATTACCACACATGTATCAACTGGTATTTATCAATCTATAACATACTACGCAATGTATGTGAATCATTGCAAGCTGTTAGAAAAATGAGGTTCGAGGTAGTGAGATGGCAAAACAGTGTGACATTCGATAGCTACTTTCGTTCCATATTTGAAATTGAAGATTTGTTACGATACAAGAAACAATATGAAGTTTCTGAACAATAATTTCTCGTGGGATAGAACTCTGAAAGTTTTATAATTGCAGTAGAAATAAATGAGCTTTTGTTTGGTATAATAATATTTGGCAATCTCTAAACACAATGTCTGGGAGCTTGACCTCAGTGGTTTTATCTTAGAGGGATCTCCAAATCCCAATATCGAATATATATTACGTTATTTACTACGAATATATATCCTTATTCTCTTTTCATATTATATAACTTTTTTTCTTAAATTGACAACTCCCTAGAGAACAAGCTGTGTATCGCGGGGGACTTTACAAACATACAATTAACGGACATAAATTACACCCAGACTCAGAACAACTCTTTGTGAGTCACACAAAGTTTTGTCCTGCGTGGGAATCGAACCCACAACCTCGTGCACTGCAGGCGCATACTGCGGCCACTGGACCACCAAGGCAGTCAAAAGTGATCAATTTGCTAATAAAGTCATAACTCGACATTTTCTGTCTATCTCTTCGGCTTTTATACCCACTCTATGTGTCCACATAACTCGAGAACCACTTGTCCGATTTATATTATTCTTTTAAGAATGGCCGTTTTTGACCCGACACGGAAAACGAATCCGACAACTGATCAGCAGTCACACTACTAGAACTAACATAGCTAGGAAAACGATAGGGTGGTTTACCTATATATCTGCCCACCATGTTTTCTAAAAAGGCGTGATGTCATGTATGACTCCAGCAATTTAATAAACGGTGTCAGCATAAGACAGGAAATTGAACAGCATTCAGGTGTGATACACACAACACACACATGCACACGCGTAGTTATGTCACGAACGTGACTGGTGTGCGCGTACGCAGACGGCGCTTTTGATATGCAACGAGAATACGATGCGCTTCGGCAATTTTCGGAAACACGAATGTCATTAATATCTTTAGTGAACTGACCACCCAATTTGATTCAAACCTGGTTTTCGTTTTAGGGTTTCGTAGACAACGAGGATTTCTATATAGTTTTGACATGGGTCCCGCCGTCTGTTAACAACAGCTTATTTCAGAGACTCTTACTAATAAAAAGCTTTAATTTGGCGCATATACAAATAAGTTACATCGATAAAATGGTAAAAATCTTGAATCATTTCCTCTACACCTAAAGTGGGGATTTTTTTGTCGTCTACCCCATGGTCGGGTGTCATACTCATAGATAAATAGATAGAAAACTCTTTATTGAACATCAATTAAATACATTTTGATTAAAAACATTGTTTAAACTCATTTATGTTAACAGGTCTTTCAAAAACCACTTTTTGATTTAGGGATCCGTTAGTGAAATATAAAGCTTTAAAGTACTCATTTTTAGTTAAGTGTTCCCTCATATATTTCCCTGTGCCAGCTTAATTGTTGTTTTTCAATATGTGAAAAGAATCATGGTCGCTGTAGATCAGAACTTCCCTCAAAAGTCAATGCCCGCATGTTTGAACGTATCACATAGCGACGCGTATCACCAGGACTTTATAGTAATCTCTCTTGACTTGTAGTGTTTGCAATTCTTCAAATAATAGCACCAAGTAAGTAATCTTGATAATCACTAAAGTAATTATCACCTAATATGGCGCAGAATTGTCATAGAAATACCGAAGGTGCCAAAGAAAATGCACACTTACTTGACTCAAAGACATTAAAGAAACAGACCGCCTATAAAAAAAAACTTTCCATGAAACATCTACAGTGAGCTTTTTTTCCTGTAAACAAGGCCTGAGTCGCGTAGACTTCATCTACACCTAGATTCGGAACACACATTTCACATATTTTTTTTGTCCCATGGGCATCGAACTTACAACGTCGTGCGGACAAAATCAACCAAGCAATCAAATGTCGCGATAAATGAATCGACCAATCATATTACACTAATATCACGCGACCTGACTTGATCAGACCAAGGCAATCGCCGACGGTTGATTAGTATCGGTAATTCTGGCTTCTTCATAGTTGAAGGGAATAAGCTAAGTCGCCGGGAGTTTTGTGGATATACTCCTTCTAAAGTTTAAACTAAAATATATCTAGATATATTTTAGACTCCTCGAAACTTAAGTAAATAATTAAAATTGCCAAATTACAGAAGAAGACTAACTGACAGACAGCTGCTGAGGTAATCCTAAGTTCCAATAATAATACTAACACCAACCCATACTATATATTATGTGCCACTGGGCAGGTTTCGGCCTTCCACACACACTGGCTCAGTGCTGGTTAGAAGACCTGCCTTTAAAATCACTAGGTATTCACTTTTATCAGTGGCTGGAACTAAACCCGCACCTTTACGTATACGAAGTTAGTTCATTTTCAAGCCTTAAAAATACGTAGGTATACAAAAGAAAATGCTTTATTAATTTTTAACGCCATCTATAATTCTAAATACGCCTATTTATAAGCTCTATATTAACTATCTATTTACATAATCGGACTATAATTATTCTATAGACAAACGTAAACTTTACTGCCCGGCCCTAAACTGAAGTAACATTATTATTACGTGACAGTATAGGGTTTGATACATCTTCGCCGCTTCGTAAAACAACCTGATTACTAGGAAGGGCTGTCACTTTATAAATAGAAACTCGTTGTATATGTTGTACTAGCTGTTGCCTGCGGCTCCGCCCGCGTGGATGTCGGTTATCGCTGCAAAAAGTAGCCTATGTCTTATTCCAGACCATAATCTATCTCTGTGCCAAATTTAATCCAGATCCGTTCAGTAGTTTTCACGTGAAAGAGTAACAAACATCCATCCATCCATCCATCCATTCTCACAAACTTTCACATTTATAATATTAGTAAGGATATTATTATCAGAATATTTATTCGTCAAAATCTCTACAACTTCCTTGGTGTATAAATTTGTTATGTTAGACAACTCCCGCTCTGACAACCCAGCCCTAAGTCACAAGGAATTATACTTATATTATCAAGAAAATTATATAAACTTATGAAAGAAATCAGTACGTATACAAAGTAAGTAAAGCATTGTGTGTGAGTGATAGAAAATAGATTTCACAAAGTCAAATTGCTCTGACCTATACAGAAGCACCCAAGATATATAAAAATATAAGCACGGTATATGTATTATTACCGTGATAATAAGTTAGACATTATGCTCGCCTTGTACTATTTTTTGTGCAAATGTAAGTAGATAATCCTTACTAATTTTATAAATGTGAATGTTTGTGAGAATGGATGGATGGATGTTTGTAACTCTTTCACGTAAAAACATTAACTAAACGGATCTGGATGAAATTTGGCACAGAGATAGATTATGGTCTGGAATAACACATAGGCTACTTTTTGCAGCGATAACCGACATCCACGCGGGCGGAGCCACGGGCAACAGCTAGTTACTTAAATAAAAATAATACAGGGATGCCAAATTAGCAATAGAATTTTGCTTCCACGAAAAGATTGAAGCCTAAAAGCATTACAGTGAATTTCTTCCTCATTAAAATCGCACTGCAATAAAAAAATATTGTTTATTTAGTTATTTAAATCATCAATTTAATACTAAACATCTATTATAATAACAAAATGCCCATTAAAAATCAAATTACTCAACCCGACACACTGATATTGAACCCATAAGCGAGCCAACAGAAGCATTCTTATTTAAACAAAATTAACTTTACCGCCATATTAACCAGCATTCCATTAAAACAATCTTTAAAACCATTTTACAAACCGCATAACATAAATTGGTCAAATAAATCTCATTTGCAATTCATTTCAACTTTATTGTAAAGCAATTAAGACTAATTTTGCTTGTGAATTTATTTGTGTCCGTAACGGTCAGCTACCTCCTACTAGATTCTGGCCGCCTGGTAACGGCAGCACTTATTTGCTTTAGAAAAAAAAATGTCACGACCGTGAGTACTGTTAAGATCATTGATTTTTTGGTCTTTGTTTAAATTGCTTGCCCTTTGATTTACTATGAAGGAAGATTTTTTATTGGTGGAAGAGGAACATCAGGTTTTTAGTGGAATTGCTGGACTGGAAAATGCTAATGGTCGAATGTTATTGGCGTGATTGTTTAATAGCATTTAGGTTTTCGAATTCGATATTATTTTCTTTAAATACTATTTTTATTATGCTTTTTCCCGCGACTTTTCTCATACCTATTCTATTTCTTTTACTAATAGAATATAGTTAATAAAATTAAATAGAGGTAGGTATTACATATTTGCCTTCGGAAAGATACATACGTCGGCTGTGCTCTCAAACTGACTCACAGTTATAATATTAATATGCAAAAGTTTGAAATTATATAGAACGACTAGATATTAAAATTTATTTATTCAACAAAACATCACTTTCATTACAAGTTATTCCAAATGAAGAAAATATTTTAAAATATTTAGCACAGAGACCTACTACGACTTTTTGCATCGATAAATGATGCAGACGCCTTTAAATCGCACGTGTATCGATATAGGAAGGAACTGCCCCTCTAGACAAGTGGCATAAGCGATAGTCGAATCGAAAAGTCAAAAAAGAAAACGTATGGGATTTGACGTAAGTTTACGACATTATATCGTAGACTTTCGTCAAATCCCATACATTTTCTTTTTTGACTTTTCGATTCGACTATCGCTTATGCCACTTGTCTAGAGGGGTCTAGACAAGTGTCTACGACATTATATCGTAGACTTACGTCAAATCATTCGTTTTTTTGACTTTTCGATTCGACTACCGTTTATGCCACTTGTCTAGAGGCTCAGACCACAACAACATATACAGTGATGCAGTTGTGTTCCTGTGCGTGATCACACATCGTCTATTATCGTCTATACACACACGATCGGTAGCTCGACGCCAGCTGTGTTGCTCGATTCGCGTGAACAATGACTACGGTAGGCGAACGTCTGATTATGTTATTCCGCAACTCATAAACAAACTACCTCCAGAATTACGGGATAAATTAACTTTAAAAAATATTAAATATAAGCTAAAAGCGCATTTCCTTACTTGTCCTTATAATGTTTGTGAATGATAAAACAATAGGTATGTATTTGTCCAATACTTGTATGCTTTTGTTTGTTCAAATTGCAAATACCTACCATGTTAAACTTAACTTTTATTATTTTAAACTCAGTTATTGTTATTATTGTGATATTGATCGACGTTGACTTACATAAATACTTAGCATAAATTATAAACCTTAGTGGCTTCTATATGTTAAGTTATACATACAAGATGTTTTATACGATTTTTTTAAATGTTAATAAATGGAAAAAAAAAAAACAAAAATTTAGGGAGGGAATTTTCAAAGATTTTTATTTTGCCGTCACGAAATATCCGTGTTTAAAATTTGAGGCAACAGGCAAGTGATGATTCAGTCATTACAAGCGTCTATAGGCTTTGGTATCTACTTACCATTAGGCGAGCCGTATACTGCTGCCTTGATTGACTGCCTTGGTGATCCAGAGGCCGCAGTATGCGCCTGCTGCGCACAAGGTTGTGGGTTCGATTCCCACATAGGACAAAACTTTGTGTGACCCGCAAAGAGTTGTTCTGAGTCTGGGTGTAATTTGTGTCCGTGAATTGTATGTTTGTAAAGTCCCCTGCGACACAGAGCTTGTTCTATAGTGCGGGATTAGGAAGGAAAAAATACTTATTTGCCGCCAAAATTGTGTAAAAAAGTGTCTAAAAACTTCATCTTGCCCACTAACAAACACACGCCATACTGATTACTATAGTAGAATCATGACATAAACTGCCCATATTACGTTTGATAACCATACTTAAAGTTATATCTCAAGTACCGTACAAATCACCTGCAAATCACAGCGGAGGTAGACGCCATACGATTTACAAGACCATCGTAATTGGTATGCCATTACGTATGGAATGTCATTTAGAATGTATATCTAGAGCGAAATGATTTGGTAGTCAATTTGATACCACTACCTTAAAAACTATGGTAGCTAAGTGGGGAAGTAACTAACTTTTAACATAAGGTGTGAGTTCAATCACGGCTGGCGATATAACAGTGGTATTGCTGGTCGTGATTGAATTTCACTTTGGGGAATTTATATTATCCCCTTGTGCAGGCGTTGGTTTTTTAAAAGGAAAATACTGGTTAAGGCCCTTCTGCGGTTAAACTTGTTTGTTTGTTTGTTTATTCGCTTCAAATTCTAAATAAGTTGGCAAAACTAAGACTCAGCTCACTCACTCTTAACTTGGTTTAAAGACTCAATACCTTATGCCCTTCTCTAGAATACCATATACCTCCTTGCCAAATTTCACAAAAATTCGTGCAGCCGTTTAGACATAAAAAGTCAACAGACAGTTACTTTCGCATTTATATTATTAGTAAGGATTGCATTATGGCGTCTACTCTAACGATATGCATGGGGAATATTATTAAATTTAATGTCAGTGAGACACATTAACGATGGCTACACGAGTCAGATGATTGACGACGATGAGCAGCGTTACAAACATTAAATACTAGATTGAAGACATTTGCAAATACATCCAGGCTTCAATAAACTCATAAAACTTAACTTACATGATATTTAATAGGAGTGAAGTTCAGCACCATCAAATGTCCAGGTAATTGACCTGCTTTTTTTTCGATGAAATCGTCAAAGAGGAATTCGAAGGCAACGGAGACTGTAGACAAACCAAGGAAGCGGTACCATACGCTACTTGGAAGATCTCGTGAAACAGGTTAAACCTCAGGAAAATAGTCTAATTTTTTTTTAAAGACAACTCTGCGGGAGTTTTCTTTTTAAAAAAACTAGAGAACAAGCTCTGTATCGCGGGGGACTTAACAATCATACAATTAACGGACACAAATTACACCTAGACTCAGCACAACTCTTTGTGGGTCATATAAAGTTTTGTCCTGTGTGGGAATCGAACCCACAACCTCGTGCACAGCAGGCGCATACTACGACCACTGAACCAACAAGGCAGTCAACTAAGAGTGGGCGTCCTAACAGGACACTACTCTCCAGACATTCCACCACTCAACAGACATTTTCACAAATTAGACCTAGCCCACTCTACAGGGGCCGCATGGAGGCACAGAAGACACCCGCCCACGTCCTTTTGGAATGCAGGAGCGTAGAAGACCATGGGGTACAGACTTAAAAAACCGAGCTCTCTACCAAAAGCCTGCGGCTATTTCGGCCGCTTGCTGCCTTTCTGGAGGTACTTGGATTGGATGGAATAGCCACAAGGAATTCACGCACAACGGCCTACTTGAGGGCTCAACGGTAGAAAACACCTCGTACAACTAACCAACTTTGTCGATTAGCATGTATCCACCTGACGGTAAGTGGATACCGCAGGCAATAGTTTATAGTCGCTCCCTTAGACTAAGTGGATCAATACTACCTGTAAGCTTGGGATCATCAACAATCCTCATAGCACGTTTGTTGGTTCGAATCAAAAAGTTCAAGCTAGTATCCCACCCACAGATACTTAGGCAACCTTTGTATATTTTGTAACCCCAGTGGTTAGGCTCTGCGTTAATAAATCAGTATATCTGGACAAATCATTATACATATACTAGCTGTTGCTCGCGGCTCCGCCCGCGTGGATGTCGGTTATCGCGATAAAAATAGCCTATGTGCTACGCCAGACTATAATCTATTATAATATATTATCCGTTCAGTAGTTGTTGCGTGAAAGAGTAACAAACATCCATCCATACTCACAAACTTTCACACATTTATAGTATTACTAGCTGTTGCCCGCGGCTCCGCCCGCGTGGATGTCGGTTATCGCGATAAAAATATAATATAATCTATTTGTATGCCAAATTTCATCCAGATCCGTTCAGTAGTTATTGCGTGAAAGAGTAACAAACATCCATCCATCTATCCATCCATCCATCCATCCATCCATCCATACTCACAATAAAAAACTTTTACATTTATAATATTAGTAGGATGTATACTTAGATTGACAGATAACCTTACATTTCCACCACATTGAACTTGAAAGTAATTAACCAAAGAATTAAATCGTACAATACATATAAATGAAGGAAATAATTTATTTAAACGGGAGACTCGATCCGAGTTTAACACTTGAACACCCGCACCAGTGCCGGCTTTATTTCTATTAGGTGTATGTCGCATACAGTCGACCACTAAAGTGTTAAATACAAGCTTTTATTTAATTTGCAATATTGGTATGCCCGCTTCAACATTTTCAACCTTTTTTCTTACCTACATATCTTTTTCGTAGAACCCCAAACATTCTAACTAGAGCTTTCGTCTTCTACGACTCGCAAAAAAACCACTCTCAGGATTGGTATCAAGGAGTCGGTTTAGTACATGAAGATCGGTTAGATCACGACAGAGGCCTAAATATAGGAGATCTCAATAACTCTGTCACCAGGTTGGCTACTAACCAAACGATAAGAAGAAGATCTAAACATTAATTCACGATTCTTTTTAACGCTAGGCACCGCTTGCTTAGACGTAGGTATATATGTAGGTACAGAAGTCTACTGAAAGAGTTGGTAGTAACAAAATGCTAAAGATCTGTTTAAGGGGTGTTCATTGTGAGAGGTCTACGTTCAGCAGTGAACGATCGTATGCTGATGGTAATCAGGACTTGCCAGGCCTCAAATACATTATATTTTTATATATAAAACATAATATAGATAGTAAAAAAAATAGAAATTATGCAATTTTTTATACTACTTGGGTAGCAAACAAGCATACGGCCCGCCTGATGTTAAGCAGTTACCGTAGCCTATGGACGCTTGCAATACCAGAGGTATTACTTGCGTGCTGCCAGCCCATTTTTTCTTACACCAGGGTTTTAAGATGGGAGTATCCCTGGGATAGGAATACGTTTCATTAAAAACGCATCCCTAAATGAACGCTGGAGACGTATACTCACACACAGGAACACAACTTTAGCGCTGTGTGTAGTTACTTTGCTGTGATCTTATGTAAGGTGGAGGTCCTTCCCCAGTCTGGCTTGCTTGCTAGTATAGTGCCCTACCTCTCTTTTCCAGAATTCCTTCAAAAAACAACCACTCTCCTATCATTAGCATGGAGTGAGGTCACAAATTATCGACACAAATTACACCCTAACTAGTAACATAAAGTACTACTCGTATACTCGTTTATCAAAGGTATTTTAAAAGATTGATAGCAACTAAAATATAATATGCTGACAAGTGTTTTCTTTTGTTTCAGGTTAGTAATCATCATGTCCAAACATCTTTATTTTATAAAGAGAGATTTTAAACAGTCTTTGCCGTATTGGTGAGTGTAAGAGTCTTTCAACATGTGTAACAACATATTACTGTTATTACCTTGCAATTCTATAGAATAGAATATGACGAAAGCAGTTTTGTACTTTTTGAAAACAAAACATTTCTAATAATATAACTGTTGTGTTATTGCTGTATATATATACAATTAGGGGTCGCCCGCGTGGTAATTTGGAATATTTTCCTCTTTTTTGCAACATATCTCACTACTGCTCCGCTCCTATTGTTCATAGCGTGATGTTATATAGCCTATAGCCTTCCTGAATAAATGCACTATTCAACAAAAAACAGAACTTTTTTAATCGAAACAGTACTTTCTGAGATTAGCGCGTTCAACCAAACAAACAAACAAACTCTTCAGCTTTATAATATAAGTTTAGATACATAGTGTTAATATCATCAACCGCCCACGTGGATGTCGGTCATCTCTGTAAAAAGTAACTATGTGTTATTCCAGATCATAATCTATCTCTGTGCCAAATTTCAGTTCAGTAGTTTTTACGTGAAAGACTAACAAACATCCATCAATCCATACTTACTTTTTAGCTATTATAATATTAGTAGCACCAATTAAACATTAATTCACGATTCTTCTCGTACGTCTAGGTACAATGTCACACAGCGCTAGGCACCACTTTCTAAGGACGTGAACCAATTTTCAGCTTGAATAGTCGCAAACCTATACTCAAAGGTACTTACGTGTTGAGAAAGGAAAAGCGTAACACATTAACAGCAACAATTTAACAATTAGGTTAACAAGAAAAACCTGTCAAGTCTATGTAGAAAGTTACCTTAGAAAACTGAATGGGTGGCACTAAAAATAAATGGGTTTCCTGCGTGTAGAAGACAGTAGCACAACTTTACTTTTGTTTATCATTATACATATATATAAAAATGAATCCCTATTTCCCTTGGTCACGGCATCACGTGTGAACGGCTGGACCGATTTCAGTAATTCCTTTTTTGTTGTGTTTGTTATTGTCTGGAGAAGGTTCTTATCTATACTAATATTATAAAGCTGAAGAGTTTATTTGTTTGGTTGAACGCGCTAATCTCAGAAATTAATGCGTCGATTAGAAAAAATATTTTTTGTTGAATAGTGCATAATTTATCCAGGAAGGCTATAGGCTATATAACATCACGCTATGATCAATAGGAGCGGAGCAGTAGTAAGAAATGTTGCAAAAAAACATTCCAAATTACCACGCGGATGAAGTCGCGGGCGACTCCTAGTGTAAAAAATAAAGAAATTTGCGCTGAAAATAGTTTAACCCGGACGAAGTCGGGGCGGGCTGCTAGTAAGAATATTATATTTATTAAAAACAACGCTACCTATACTTTCGGTGAAAAGGCGTGATGCATAGCACATGCAAAGAAAGAGATTGAAGGTTAGTGACTGTTGTGACTGTTAAATGTGGAGGTAGATGGGTTCGATTCCCACATGAGATAAAATTTTATGTGATTCATAAATGTTTGATCCGAGTTTGAGTGTAATTGTATTCGTGAATGTTTGGCAAGTCCCCCGCAACACATGGCTTATTCCTTGATGTTTTAGTTAAAGATTGAAAAAAAGTAAGGCTCCATATAAGAAAACTAGCCCGCCTGGGGAAAGGCTTCCTATAAAAGATCAAAACTAAATAAGTACACACTGTAGCGTACTTGTGTCTCTGTGCGGGACTACAAATCTCCAGTACTTATATAGGGATGCTTACCCTGGTGTTGCAAGTTCTTGGATCTACAAAACGCGAGTGATAGCTAAGCTAAATGAGATAAGTGTCCATAGGCTACAGCCTATGGATACTTTAATTTCCTACGTTGTTACTGTGTAGAAAATAAAGAAATTTGCGATTTGTAGTAACAACGTACTATGAGGTTATCCATATCTCAAAAACTTTGTGTGATCCACAAAGAGTTGTTCGGAGTCTGGGTGTAATTTGTGTCCGTTAATTGTATGTTTGTAAAGTCCCCCGCAACACAGAGCTTGTTCTCTAGTGCGGGAGTTGTCTTCTTTAAATAATAAAAAAAAAATATGCTTGTTTGCCACCTAATATTAAGTCGCGTATCGCAGTATTCTTATTTGCCACTAAACTGGTATAAAAAAATTACATTATAACACTTTGCAAATTAACTTTCAAATTTTTATGCACATTGCATTGTAGCTTAAACATCGAAAAGTTATTTATAATTTCAGTTTCATCACACTCATTAAGGAGAATATTATGAGGAAACTTATTATTGCCAGTTCTCCATCATATTCTTGAAGCTGGAAAACAAATAAAAATATTGCAATCATTTATATAAGGTACAATCTGCAATCGAATGGCTAAAAATGGGACCAAAAAATAATATTTACGAAAAGTTTCACAAATTTCGTAAATGTATTGTTTTTGTGATTAATCGTTTTTAATAAATACTGAGTTCTTTTTGTAATATTCATGGCCATATACCTAATTAAAATAACGTATAGTCGCCCCTTTCCCTCCCTAAAGAAGGAGGCAGTGACGAAAGATACGTTTCGCAAATCTATTGCCTTATATCAGACTCAGTTCACTTCTGATCACCCGACACGAGGATCGAACCTTATTGCATGGCAGTCGTACATATGACTATTTCGCCTTAGATACAGTGCCGTATAATTACTTCCTATATTATCAGCTGCGCCCGCGAGTACAATGCCACAAAATAGTATTTTTTCTGGAATAAAAGTAGCCTATGTACTTTTACAGACTATATTCTATCTCTGTGCCAATTTTCATTCTCATTTTCAATCATAAGCCTGCCTATATTTGAGTTTGAGTTTGAGACCCGTGGCCAGCAGTGGGACATATTGGTTGCTATTATATTGGTTGTTATAAAGTTTCTTTCATCTCTTTCCCTATACTTAGTTATGTTTTTGTGTTGTTTTTGTAATCCTTATCTTTTATCTTTCATGTAGTGCGTCATTGATTGTCTTACTTTTCTTCATTCTAGCTTAGATTAATACATAAGTATAAATAGTATGGACAAGTATGTTGGAAAAATCATTAAAGATTCAATTCATGATTCAATTGATTCAAATCATTTGTTATAAGAAGTATAATATTATTACATAACTACTATTGGTAAAATATTTATAAACATACGATTTCATGAGAGAATGGATTTTTAAACAATAGGATTGAAGTAATTCTTGAATATCCAGTAAAAACTAAATGTTTTAGTTGTTCAGTTGTACCGGCCTGTGGTGGCTGCAGTGTGTGTGATGGAAATGGAACTGATAGAAATGACTATAAGTGATCTTAAAGTTTTACAGTGCTGGCATCTGGCGAGGACATTGTAAGTCACTTATCTATACTAATGATGAAAGATGAAATTGGGCATATCTATACTAATATTATAAAGCTGAACAGTTTGTTTGGTTGAACGCGCTAATCTCAGAAAGTACTGGTTCCATTACAAAAAATATTTCTTTGTTGAATAGTGCATTTATCCAGGAAGGCTATAGGCTATATAACATCACGCTATGATCAATAGGAGCGGCGCAGTAGTGAGGTATGTTGCAAAATCGGGGAGAATATTCCAAATTACCACGCGGACGAAGTCGCGGGCGACCCCTCGTTACTAAATATTTTAGCATTTTTGCAATGCATTCAGCTCAAATATATTTAAATATTTAAACCAATGTGGAAAAAATTGCACCCGGAGCCGGATTCGAACCTGCGTCTCTCAGGTTCCTGACATCACTCCAAGACGTAAAAAAGTGGTGGGCAAATTCGAAGTCAGAAGTGGGAGCTCGGATGGCAGAATTGCATTGGTAGTGCGCTGGGCCAGAACCCGAGAGGCGCATATCAAGTAGTTTTTGAGTTTAATCGTAACAAAAACACTATTTTTCCTCTTTATAATGTTGGTTTAGTTAAGCTAAGAAATATTTTTTGGAAACTCAACCCCTTATTGGCTAAAAAATTGATAAATCCGGGTGAATTAAAGCCGTTAGCGCCACTTCTCTAATTCACCCGGGTTAAAGTATTTTTACGTATTTGTATATATTGCTTTAAAATATTTACTTTCTTTTTTCTCTACCCCAGCACTTGTGTGCAAGCCATTACTAAAAGGAAACAGTTAGACTATTACCGTGTGGGAACATTTGACAAAGAGCCATTGTGTTGCGCCTGCGCCGTGATATTCGCTGTGACATCCATCTTGTGACTCCATCCATTGTTTTGAACATTCGGATATGTTTACTTTATCTATACATCCCTAAAAGGATTACTAAAGTAAATATTTCCAAATATAACGTTCAAGAAAGATATGGTTTATGATAGTCAAATGTAACTACGCGTGAGATCGATCTACCTCGCCATTTTCCACTGTGATTTTAATGGGCACATATTTTTTTTATATATACTAAGGTCGTAAACAAGCATACAGCCCGCCTGATGGTAAGTTACCCTAGCTTATGGACGCTTGCAACACCAGGGGTGTCACTCGCGTTTTGCCGACCCATTAATACATCATATTTTTTTACTCAACATTGTAACTCAATCACGGCAATAAGGCTGAAGGGAACTGCATAAAATTTAGCATAGAGATAGATTAATTATAATATGTTACTTTATCCCAGTAAAAAGATGTACTTGAGGGATTGTACACGCCAACGAAGACGCAGACGGAAGTTACTGTAAATTATGTTTTTTTTTTAGATTTTTTCTGTCTTACTTTTATGTTTTCTTTATCTATTAAATTTTGAATTAGGCAACCGGTAACTGCTAGCCGTCGTGGACGGTGTGCTTGTTTGCCTCCTTAGTAGAACAAAAAAGGCTAACAGCAATTACAGGTGTCATATTTATTACGACGTTTTTTTACAAAACATCCTAACCAAACACGTTTAATCTAATAAATCTAGAGCAGTACAAAATTAAACTTTAAGCGCAACATGCTTTGTTCTACTTTGACAGGAAACCGTTCATATTCTCATCTATTTTAAATTAAACCACTTTTATCTTTCATCGCTTTATTAAAAACAATTTTTATCGCGCAATCATAGTGATGGGAATATAATTTATCAGGTTTTTATCGAGACCTAGTTCGAGCAATAAAACTACTGTGTGTGGTTGCTTTTTTGTATACATTTTATTATCGCTTATATCTGGGCGGTAGGAGTTTTAACGTGCCCTCCGAAGCATAGAGACGCATACTGCTATGCGGACACCCATCCATAGGGTGACCGCACAATTGGTAGCTTTACCCGATGATTGTATATTTATTTATTTAAAAGTCCAGTTGGCACTTATCTATTTACATATGTTATTTTATTCTAGCGAATTCGACCAACGGACAAAATTGTGAAATATTTTGTGTTTAATAAAAAAATAAACATTGTATGAGTCGAGTGCTAACTTTGACGATAGTACAAAGGCAAACAGCGAGTGCAACTGGATATGAGCACCACGTTTAAGCTTCAGCTAAGATAAACAAAACAAAACCTTCTTTCTTTCTATTTATGCTCGCAATATTAAAACTTATTATACTTCACATTACATAAGCACATTGTTAAGGACCATCAATATGTTAATATTAATTTAACTGGCAACATTAACTCATTAATGCATAATATCACCACTCTCTGAAACTGAATTACATTATACATAATAGTGTTGTACATAGTTTAGATACCGGTATTGTAAAACATTATGAGTTAACTACTTCCTACCGGTACCGATAAAAAACCGGTATTGCGGTCGCCGAATGATCTGGTTTTGAATCTCGAATCTATGCACGCAACGGTTTTTAAGTTACCAGTTAGTTTTAATGTGAGAACTTTTGAAATATTTTGGGAACTTTGAGAATTAGGTAGGTATTTAATAATTCATCTAGCCAGAATTAACTTAACTTACTGCGAATTCTCTCGAAATCTCTGGACTTTGTTTTAAATGAAATAAATAAACAAATTTTTTTTATACTACTTAGCACATTCATGCTTATAAAAAGCATTGGCACATGCTTTTTATAAGCATGAATGTGTTAACGATTTCGAACAGAAAATGTATGGGACCATGCCATGCCATCCATTAACATGCAACTCCATGCAAAATATTTCACTTCCAGTTTACACAAAAAAATACAATTCTGTTACTATACAATGAAGACGTTAATCTTCGTTAATATTCATACTAGCTTTTATTTGTGACTTCTCTCGTGTGGTAGGTACATATGTATAGAAAATAAATGTCACTGTCTCAGTAAAAAAGGAGTGAATTAGTAAATTGTTAATTTTATGCAATTGAAATTGCCGTACAAATGCAAATATTGACTACACTTGTGGTCTTGTAGTTAAGATTCCTTGTTACTTTGCTACCAATACCACGCAGTGTTGTGGGTTCAATTTCTACCCGGAAAAAATCTTGTAAGATTCGAGACTGAATGACTTGGTGTCCATTATTTGCAGGTTTCTAAAGTCTCCTGTGACACAGCGTCGTTCCGTAGTGCAGGCGTTATATTAAAAAAAATATATATAGTTTATGAAATATATATATTTCATAAACTTTAAACATATCTCTGATAATTATATATAGTTAAAACGCAACCAAATTGAAATCGGATATTAGATTAGATACTAATAAAGTTTGAAGAAAAGCCCCTCTAGACAAGTGGCATAAACGGTAGTCGTATCGAAAAGTCAAAAAAGCAAATGTATGGGATTTGACGTAAGTTTACCCATACATTTGCTTTTTTGAGTTTTCGATTCAACTACCGTTTATGCCACTTGTCTAGAGGCTATGCACAGAAAACGTGATAAAAACTTAAAATATTAATATGTTTTTACTATTACATATATTTCATTCGCCAAACACAATAGACTGTCCAAGCATAAGTAAAAAGGTTAATACCTATATTTTTCATCGCTTGTTCGTTTATGTGTAACACAGGCTGTGGATGTATTTTCCTCTTTAGAAATTCTCAGAAGTAGCTTGGAGTTTGGAAGGTGATTATCTTTGAGAGTTCGTTTAACAACCCGGCAATCAATATAAGTCATCGATATCTTCAGGTAACCTGACTTAAAATGGACATGTGTCAGGTTGTTATACAGAGGATTTTTTTTTATACTTCTAAAGAGAAAAATATTTTATTATGATTCCCGTATTAGTTGATAATTCGAGTTTTTCTTGCTTTAGAAAGACAACTCCCGCACTAGGGAACAAGCTCAGCCTTTACAAACATACATATCACGGACACAAATTACACCCAGACTTGGAACAAACATATATGGATCACACAATATTTTTGCCCCGTGTGGGAATCGAACCCACCTCAAGACCAACATGCCAGTTTCGCAGGAGACTTTACAAACATACTATTTATAAACATGATGTAATAGCGCCATCTTTGCTGATAGTAAACTCTTTCTGTGGGTGACACAAATATTTGTATCTTGTAGTGAGTCTTCAACACTCAGCTAAGTGTTAAAGTTTAGATAAAATCATCATCATCATATCAACCCATAAGCGTCCTACTGCTGGGCACAGGTCTCCTACATACATTTGGAGGCATATTAGGCTACTATACCACGCTGGCCAGACGGGTTGGTATAGGGTTTTGTTTTGAGTTTTTCCTCTCTTGCGGTGGATATTGTCAGCTAGATTTACACCCTTAGTCGACTCTTACGACACTCTCAGGATGGAAGGTGGTGACAATTGTATTCTTAATCCGTCACCACACGGATAATATAAGATTATAATAAGAAGGAAGTTGAGATTATATAAGATTACTAGTTGTTGACCGCGGCTTCGCCCGCGTAGATGTTATCGCGATAAAAAGCGTAGTATAAAAAGCCTATATGCTATTCCAGACTATAATCTATCTCTGTGTCAAATTTCATCCAGATCTGTTCAGTAGTTTTTGCGTGAAAGAGTTACAAACACCCATACATCCATCCATCCATCTATACTCACAAACTTTCACATTTATAATATTAGTAAGGATAATAAGAACCTTTTACTAATCAGTCCCGTTTGTTTAATTAACCATACTGATTGGACACGTGTCGTTATGCCAAATGCAATAAAAAATATATTTCACCAAACAAACATAATTTTGACTGGCCTGTTAGTCTAGTGGTTAGTTATCCTGACTGCTAAGCTGAAGGTCGTGGGTTCGATTCCCACTCGAGGCAAAACGTTGTGTGATTCACAAATGTTTGCTCCCAGTCAATTTGTGTCCTTGAATTGTATATATTTTAAGTCAACCGCGACACAGAGCTTATTCATATATTTTTTTAATATACGTAAATAAGACTCAGCAGTTCAAATAGGTCGTAATTCGATATACCACAAGAGGACCTCTAACAACTAAAAATATATCTTTCAGCAACTTAACAACCTCAATACAATAACAATTTTCGCCATAGAAGTGTTGCAAAAGAACTTTATTCGGAAAATAACCTAAAACAGTGACTGTCGTAATCATCAGACAATAACGTACTTTAAACAAATAAATAAACAAGTTCCATTTTCCAATTTCGTAGTACACATTGTTCTTGTTAATCGATAACGTATTGTCATGTCCCAGGAGCACCCATTGTGTGGTTACCGCGAACAGATGCTTCCTACTTTAATTCACCTATTGTTCTTTATAATAAAGGTGTAGGGTGACCAGTTTATAAGAAATGAGGTGCCGTTATTTAGACATAACATAAGGTTCTCGGTTGTGTAATGTTTACTGGATTTTTAATCCATAACATGTATACTTGTGCTTATGTTTGCGGCAGATCGTGAAATCTTGGCGAAGAGTTTTGCTTTAAGACAATTAGATAAGTTGCAACTTGCAGCATGAAATCCGCCGGCTGATTCTCTAAGAAACTGCGATCCCAGACTGACAGTTGTGATCGCAAACTGACAGTTGGGATTGCTCGGTGATGGCACAATCTATTGACTAAGGTTTTCGCTCTTACGGAATACCCCTGCCGGTATTGTACCCAGTATTTGGCAGTGGCAAAACTTTAATGTCATACACCTCTGAAAAAAGATAATAAGATAGGTAATGACATTTCGGATAGGTCGGTTAGTATCTTATTTAGGACACAAATAAAAAAAACTCTGTCCTTACCATTATTCTGAGTATAAATTCGAATTTTTACTTACTGGCCACGAATACATATTTTAAATAAATACTGGCCGTTATAAATAATATAATTTTAATTTCAAATTTGGAATATCACAAAATAAAAACAAAAACACGCAATCATAGTGCTCAATATAGAAAAAAATTTATATTCTTTGCTCTTTGAGTTAAGAATCAACTGCATTGCCGCTAGTATAGAAAAACTATAAAAAAATATACATTCTTGTTTTTTAAAGCATTGCCCTTTAACTAATAACTACTTACGCCATGTGCAGCGGGCGTGAAGTCAGACATGAGAAACTTAAATAGGGATGGGAATGTGTCGATAGTTTTTTCCACCTTTCTAATAACTAGTTACATTTATTTTGTTTTTTTTTTACTTTGGTAGTCAGTCAGGCTCGTAGAGAAGTGCTGTGAAGGTTTTATAAGAGTGTATGTATTTGTGTTTATATTTTTCTTACATAGCAAGCAAGTATACGACCTGTAAGTACGCTGTATTAAATTTGTTAATTGACATAATAACTGGCTATAAAAACATGACGATAATTTGTATTTCTGTTCTTAATTAATCTAAAAATAATTACTAAGGAATTATGAAATCATTATTTAGAGCCTGAGCTCTAGAACACTCTTAAAAAACTATATGATCTGAATCATATAGTTTTTTAAGAGTGTTCTTTATTTCTATTATAATATATTTACTAAACGTATTTAGTAAATTGTGATGTAAAATCATTTTTCATTTCATGTAAATACAAGAAACCGAATAACATTTTTAACGAATTAAAAAACGAAGATCATATAAATAAGAGATCCATAAGTATATAAGCTATTAAAACTATTCTAATAATAAAAATGTGAAAATAATTATTTGCATTTCCACTACTAAGCGTCTGAACAGATCTTACTGAAATTTTGCTAGGAGATAGATGATATTCTATAAAAGTATCTAGGTACTTTTTTAATAACTGACATCCGCGCGAGCAAAGCCGCTAAGACATTTAGTATACTATAAATATAAAAATAGATTGGCCGGCGTTCCCACACATTCAAAGTTCTATATCAAAAGAGAAATAAAACTAAAATACCTTTATCTGTAATTAATAAATAAAGCGATTTACATTAATTAACCCTTTACTAGTGAACGTAAAGATACTCATGATGATAAAATAAATGAAGTGAATAAATGAAATGCACATGATGCTCATAAATATCAGAGAATATTATTAACTATGTATTTGAACGGCAACATTAATTTGTTACTGTTTTATTACAATAGATTATTTAGTTTGACGCTTATAGCTAGCACTCGCTATACGATAAACGATTAGCGAGTTAAGCAACCAAGGGCGCGGTAACCCTATAGGTGGGTGACCGTATAGTGGTATTTTATCTGAGCATCTTCATGCTTCGGAGGGCACGTTAAAAGTCGATGCCGGCTGTTACCTTTCGTTATATTACAACAAAGGCCTATAGGCAATCTAAATAACTATCTTACCAGGTTGGCCGCCAAAAAAACTATAAGAAGCTGAGGAAAATTTATACAACTCTCAGATTGCTATGCTGCCTTTTTGTTACCGCAGTATTAGCTTGGGCTTATAATTACATTGCTAGTAGCACGGAGTTTGGCATTGGACCCGGTGTATGGCAATAGGTAGGCCGCCTTCTATATACCCGCCTGGGAGTAGAAGATGCAATGCTTTTCATTTATATATACCAATTAGCTTTGCTTATAAAAAAGTTATTTAATACTTTCTTTCCTTTCTTTCCTTCCTTTCCAAACTTTACAAAATTTAAATATTCCAGCAATACGAAAACCTAATTTTATTATCAAAACAAATAGCAATTTATTATTATACATCAATTATGTGTTTCGCGTGAGTTACTTATATGTTTCTTAAGAAAGGTATTTTATAAAAGGCGCTAGCTTAATGTAACACTAATATTGTAACTCATACCAAATACGCTGGCCTTTACTTGGGTCAACGTATTAGCCTTGCAATCCAGCGTGTCAAAGTCAAAGTCAAAGTCAAACTCATTTATTCATATAGATCAAATACATGATACTTATGAACGTCATAAAAACAAATGCCAGCATACTTTTTTTCCTACGGCCAATTCGCTGACTAGGGTTGGGCCTCGAGAAGAATTGGCAAGAAACTCGGGCCACTCTTTTTAATTGCCAGAGTATAACATTTACAATTTGGTATGAGTTACAATATTAGTGTTAACAAAAAGGGACGGAATAATATTTAAATTATTCAATACAAAATTAAATTTAAGTAAAAAAAAAAAATTTAATAAGGAAACAATGAAGGGATAAAATGAATTTAGCTTTCCACTGTATGGCAATGAGGGATCCTTTCCTTTTGTATGTATAAGATAGAAACGTGTCGAGATCACATTGCGTTCTTAATAAGAATCTAAAAACTATATCTTTATTATTTAAAAATAAATCATGCCAAGATTGACCAGCCACCCCAAGTAGCACCCGTTCACGAGCCGGACCAGCCATCATTTCCTTCGCCATATTAGAGGGAAGGAAATGACCCGGCCAATACGACACCACAAGCAATGGCATTTCAGTGAGCATGACAATCCAGGACATAATAATAAAAAATAAAAAAAACTAAATAGAAAGTCAATAATGATCACAAAACGTCTCCTTACAAATTTGTAGTTATTATTCTTATATAATTCTGTATCAAAATTAGCAACTAACCCCATGACTTTTTATCATTTAGAAAGTCATTAATAGTGTAATAACCCTTGCTTAAAAGATGATTTTTTACCGCTAGTTTAAATTTGTGTAAGGGTAGGTTCATAACTTCAAGAGGTAGTTTGTTATAAAAACGTACCCCGAGTCCCACAAATGAATTGTGGACTTTATGTAGGCGGTGATATGTACCAACAAGTTTGTGTTTGTTTCTTGTGTTTATTGAATGAGTATCACTGTTTTTACAAAACAGATGTAAATTTTGTTTAACGAACGTGTAAATGTGGCCAGTCTTTTGGGCACCTTTCCTCAGAACTGCGATCTCAATCAGATATTTTATTTATAGGTTAATTAATACCTTTAAATACAATATCTGATTGTTTGTAAGTAGGTTAGGTTAGGTTACTTTAATTTTTATAACTATTCATACCAAATTGTAAATATGATTTAAATGAATAAATGAGTTTGACTTTGAATTTGAATGTACCAGATTTTGCGAATATGGCAAAGTGAAAGTTAAAGTATTATCTGTCTATTTTTTTTATCGTTCTGATTATAAATTTATAGAAAATGGGAGCTAAGCTGTCACACAATTACGATCAATTGGTCCACTAAATCATCCGCCACCATTGTCGATAAAAATTCTATTATAGGACCTTAATTGGGAAAGTGAGACTAAGTAATAACTAACACCAGTACTTTCATTAAAGCACTTACTTTCCTTAATGGATGCAAGAAAACAAAGTACAAAACGTGTCAAACTAACCGTTATACTCTTAAGACCAAGATCAACAATCAATTTTCCCGCTTGATTACTTCTCACCTCCATAATGTCACGTTTTTAACACCTTTACGCTATTTTGCTCAAAAGGGTGAAACATTAGGTGATCAAGTATAGCTTTATTGTTATAAAATTATAAAAAAATGTTTATGCAATTGTGAATCTTAACATCAATGCACATAGTTGGTTTTCCATTGTTCCATGTTTCTCATTGTAACGTTATTCCAAACTGTCACTAGTTCTTTTTTATGCATTGTCAATCTACGAGTAATTACCGTAATAATCAAACAAGGCCGAAGTCATGTACTTAAGTATTACCTAAATGAAAGAGTTCGTATACCTTCACTTAGAAGCAAATACAAGTTTATTTAAGCAACATTTTAATTTTAACACAATCGATACTTATGCCTCGGCCTCATCGATATCGATATAAACTTTGACACATCACTAGCTTTATTAATATGCAAATGTATAATTAGTGAATATAGAGTGTTCTTGATATTTATTCATTATTTATGTTCAAATGCAGTACGAATGCATTAAAAGAAATATATTATGGGAAGTGATTGTTATTTATTTCATGCATAGCGGTTAAATCGTGCTGCATATTTGAATTGGAAAGATGAGACTTAATTTGTTTTTCTTAAAAACTCCCACACTATGGGGTAAGTTTTGTTTTTGGAAAGACTTTAAAATATAAAATTCACGGAATCATACAAAGTGTTGTCACGTGTGACACGGTGTAAACGGCGAAGTGGCTACCTTTGCCTCTAGATAACACAATTATAATTTAAAAGATATTACTTTTGTAATCCTGGTATCCGTTAAAGTTGAGATAATATTTATAGAAGCGAAGACCTGTAATTGGCTTCCTAACACTATTCTGTCGCATATCTGTTATTTTAGCTGTAAGTCTCCCATAGAACAAATAAATAAATAATAGATGGAGGTCCACGCTTCATAAACTCAAACTTAAACTCAAAATATATCTATTTTACTACATAAATACATAAAACTAATTTAAACTTAAATACAAAAAAGTGGTGGTGGCCGTGTGGGAAAGTAACCGACGCACGCATGAGGTGCGAATTCGATCCCGGGTGGCAGTACCAATGTGAATTTCACTTTGTGGAGTTTATATGTACTAATCAAATGATTCGCCATTTGCTAACGGTGAAGGAAAACATCGTGAGGCAACCTACATGTCTTAGTAGAAGTCTTCTAAAGACATGTCAGATTCACCAACCCGCATTAGGGCAGCGTGTGTGAATTAAGGCCTAAACCCTCTCTCTCTCTTGATAGAGGAGAGGAGACCCGTGCCCAGCAGTTGGACATATATGGGTTGCTATTATTATACAAAAAAGGAAAAACAAAATACAAACGAAGACTGTTGCTTAAGCGTCGAAATATTCCTCAACTTAATTTATGTTATATAATAATTTTGAGTGACTTTAACAAGCAAACCCATTACCATATAAGGGTATCGAACAAAGGCCTAAATATCCAAAATATACCCAGTCATTAGTTAACGCATCTGTCGAAATTTTTCATTGTAGTTTATACTTTCTCACTTTCTAAATATTTCTATATAATTATCTGTTTTGTAAAGTACTTGTAAGTTCGGAAAAGTAAAAGTTCGGTAGTCAATGAAGGCAGTGAAATGTAACACCATGTCATTAACATTAACAAGCTTCTGATGGACTTGAGCCATCTTTATACGTCGGCTAACAAGTTAATTTGACTTATTTGGGTACCTAGCAAAGCAAAATATAATCTCGGAATGATGCAGAGGATCTTATGTCAAATGTTCACATGGTCATTCCATTGCCAAGGGTGGCTTGAAATGAAGAGAAAAGAAAAAGAAAAGAAGACATGGCAAACTAATGAGAACATCATCATCATTATCTTAACCCATAAACGTCCCACTGCTGACAACGGGTCTCCTCCATACATTTGGAGGGATATTAGCCTACTATACGCTGGCCAAACGGATTGGTAGATAATAGGGTTTTGTTTCAAGTTTTTCCTCTCTTGCGGTGGATATTGTCTACCAGACTTACTCCATTAGTCTGGTTTTAGGAATGGACTTTGGATTGCCATCGTGGTGTAAGGATTTGCCAATTAGCTTGAGGAAGTCGCTAATTGCCCAGACGCGCCGAACGTATATTGGGACAGTAGATGCGTTACTCGGGGAGGCTCTTTACGTGCATCCAAAACTCGTAGCTAGGTTCTGGGCCGACACAATTTAGATTGCCATCGACACGCTAAGAAGAAGACTCCATTAGTCGACTCTTACGACACCCTCGAGTAGGAACGGGGTTGTAATTAAGTAAATATAAAAATACAGTTTTAACTAGATATATTATAGAACTACCGAATGTTACTTATAACCATAACTTGACTTAAATCGTAATAAAGATTCGACTATGTTCGATTTTTTTTTTTATTGCAACGGATATCTAACACTACTCTGTTAGTTGTCCTTTGCAATAAAAAAAATAGTGAAAAATTCAGTGTACAGATGGAGTATCTGATCCTAAACAGGCTCTGCCTAGTTTTGGATCAGATGACACTCCATCTGATCCCAAACTAGGCAGAGCCTGTACTATGGCAACTAGACAACTGATAACCATAATTATATATTTTTAAATGTATACATATCTATACTTAATATTATAAAGAGGACTAATGTGCCAATTTCAAAAATTATTTCACCATTGAAAAGCTACAGTCGCCCTGAGTGACATCCTTACTAATATTATAAATGTGAAAGTTTGTAAGAATGGATGGATGGATGGATGGATGTTTGTTACTCTTTCACGTAAAAACTACTGACGGATCTGGATGAAATTTGGCACAGAGATAGATTATGGTCTGGAATAACACATAGGCTACTTTTTGCAGCGATAACCGACATCCACGCGAGCGGAGTCGCGAGCAACAGCTAGTAGGCTATATTTATTGTAACACAAGTTTTCTTTGAAACCTACAACAGGCACCAGTCTCTCTAACAAAGTTGGAATATAGTTTAAACTATGTGAAATCTAGACCTAAGAAAATTGTGGAGAGAAAATGATTTATTGTTAGAAAAGATTAGGGATCCTTACTAAATCTTAAGTAACGTAACCCAAGGTGTATAAAATCTTATGTCCACCCGTGCGAAGACGGGACGGGCCGCTAGTTATAGATAAATTACACCCAGACAGAGAACAAACAGTAGTGCTCATCATATTATAATTATTTGCCCTGGGTGGGAATCGAACCCACGACCTCCGGCTTAGCAATCAGGGCACTAACCACTAGACCAACAGGCCACTATTTCCACAATGATTGTATCACTCACTCACTCATCTCAACCCATAAACGTCCCACTGCTGGGCACGGGTCTCCTCCATACATTTGGAGGGTTATTAGCCTACTATACCACACTGGCCAGACGAATTGATATAGGGTTTTGTTCCGAGTTTTCCCTCTCTTGTATTAGATACCGTCTGCTTGACTTACTCCCTTAGTCGACTCTTACGACACCCTCGGGATGGAACGGGGTGGTGACATATGTATTCTTAATCCGTCACCTCACGGACATGATTTTATATGTATACCTACTTAAAAATATTTCGGTCAAACTTAAGACTGATCGGCAGTAAGCTAACGTTTACGCCACTAGACTATGGAGGCAATCGATGTTTTCCAGTATTGGGTTATAAATTCAACTCCCACATTTCAAGTTATTTTAGTTTAACATTGCAGTTGGAACTGAACTTGAGACAAAAAGGTTCCGTATGTAATAAATTACAAATATACAGACGATAGGAAATGGTAGCAAGAAATCTTGCTACAAGAATCTTATTGCGACTGGCTAAGTGACAAGAGGTAGCGTTTTATCAACTAAATTCTATAAAACAATTTATTTATGATCATATAAATGCCACTTACATACATATGTAAGACGAGAGAGAGGTATTATGACATCATAATACCTCGAAATATTACGTCAACCAATTTTCCTATGGCCAATTCGGTTATAAAGGTAAGACCACGAGAAGAAAAGCCAAGACATATACGCCACGCTTTTAATCGCCAGTGAGTAATAATTTGTTACTAAAAAAACTAAAACAGCCTTTTGTTGTTTAATCAATAACTTGTAATAAATATAAACTTGGAACTTTAATCTAATACATAATCTACTAAGGTAACAAACAAACGAGTCCGGGCCGCCTGCTGCCAAGAAGCAAACAGTTAGATAGTTGTAAAATAGTCCTCCATGCTGAATTTGGTCACGGTGACCAGTCTCATCGATCGACCTTTACTCACTTCACTTCATATACTGATAGGACGCAATTCGACACGATAGCTGCAATACAACGATATTAGAACTCGTGCATCGTTGATCCAATAACGTATCTAAATTGTTTAGCTTTTCTTTTAAGCAATTATTGTATTGTTATCGACCGTTATACATGGGCAAGTTTTCAGATCATTCAGGATAGGTAAAATTAAAAAAAAAAAAATGAAAAAATATTTATTTCAGTAACTATTACACACTAAATAACTAAATACCAAATTTGTATGGAAAGATTCCGTTACATAGGTAGTTTTTATTTTTTGTTTATAAAAGACAACTCCCGCACTAAAGAACAAGCTCTACGTCGCGGGGGACTTTACAAACATACAATTAACGGACACAAATTACACCCTGATAGACTCAGAACAATGCTTTGTGGGTTACACAAAGTTTTGTCCTGTGTGGGAATCAAACCCACAACCTCGTGCACAGCAGGCGTATACAGCGACCTGGACCACCGAGGCAGTCAAACAGAAGATATTAAAATCGTATCAATATGTTAATCGCTACATCTTATACACTTGCGACACACATGTAAGCGGGTACACAAGAATGTAGCGCACATTATATTACCTATTTGGTGTTCCGTACTCTGTCACTATCGAGTTTGTTGCTTACGGCACCTTAGGGTGCGGTTCTACTAACGCGATTTGTATATGCGACTGTTGGAACGATCGTGAATACTATACCGTAGACTGCTGTAAATTTAAATCGGTTTTGAATAGGTTTATTTTTCTTAAAAAGAACAATTCCTGCACTAGAAAACAAGCTCTGTGTCGCGGGAGACTTTACAAGCATACAATTAAGGGACACAAATTACACTTAGACTCAGAATAACCTTTTGTGGGTCACACAAAGTTTTATCTTATGTGGGAATCGAACCTATTTAGTGACCCTGAATGCTAAGCTGGGGGTCGTGGGACTGATTCCCAAGGACTAAACTTTGTGTAATTCATAAATGTATGTGCCGAATTTGGGTGTAATTCATGTTCGTGAGTTGTATGTTCATAACGTGCCTCGCGACATAGGGCTTGTTCTCTAAGGCAGGAGTTATATAAAAGAAGTCTAGATATTGTCAAGCTCAATACGCGGCTATGTCAATGAAGATAATATAGCGAATAAAATTTAATTTGTAAACTAGCTGTAGCCCGGGGCTCCGCCCGCGTTGATATCGAAAAAGTTGCCTTAGTTACTCCTTATTATTCATCAGATTTCTGCCAGTGAGAGTCCCGTCAAAATCGGTCCATCCATTTCAGAGATAAGCCGGACCAAACAGAGAGACAGACAGACAAAATTATAAAAAAAAAATTGGTACAGGTATGTATTGTGTATACATCGCATTTAGTAAAAAGAGGTTATTTTCCCGTCGCACCATTGACCTGCACCATCAATGGTGCAGATAAGACTAATTAGTTTCGTTTGCACCATCAAATGCGGATTTAATATTACAAACAAACTGACACTCCAATTTTATTTATTTGTATAGATATAGAATCGGGTCAGTTTATTTTTGCTGAAGCGGTTCATACAGGACAAGTTTTGATACCGGTTTCAAGATCCACTTGGTGAACGATGACTTTGTTTTTAACAGTATAGCACTGAAGAAAGTCTTGTTTTGTTGATAAAGAACTTTCACATTTTTATTTTGTGAGGGTTTCGGCGACAAGACTAGGACTGCGGTCCCAGTCGCTATACAGCATTTTTGAATCCGTCGACTGGGACCATAAATAATGAGATGGAAATTGTACAGACGGCAGAAAAAAATAATAGCTCGCAGAACTGATGGCCGTTGGGACAGAAAGGTTCTAGAGTGGCGACCACGAACTGGAAGACGAAGCATGGGCAGGCCTCCAACAAGGTGGACTGACGACGAGGGCAACCGATGGCCAAGGTCGGCTTAGGATCGAGAGTTGTGGAAATCCTTGGGGGAGGCCTATGTCCAGCAGTGGACGTAATTTATAAAGCTATATTATTTTAAAGAAATTGAGAAGACTTACGTGCTTATTATGCACTTTTACCAAAATTGTCCTGGATGATAATCGAAACCACGCTCCCCTTCTAAACAGTCATAGTGCTAAGACACTGGAAACCTGCAAAACCTGATATAGAATTTTACAAAAACCATTCATTTTGCCAAGAATTTACTCTTCCTGCTACCACCACATCCTTCCTTAGAAATAAAATCTTTCAATCCAGTTTAGGTCTATTAAATATAAAACTTGAAGTAACTTTCTATAATTATTTCCGTTTGTCGCGACATCGCAATGTGTTTTTACCGAAACAATGATGGACAAAAACAGTTATAATTATGGTGTTAAAAGTTCCACTTTCGCTGCCTTAATTGAATCTTCATGTTATGTGATCATGCTGGGAGGTATACCATTATTTATGATGCGAAATGTTTTAATATATTATTTAAAAAACAATCTGTTACGTGGGCAGGCTTCCAACAAGGTGGACCGACGGCCTGGTAAAGGTTGCGGGCAACCGATGGACAAGGTCAGCTCTGGACCGAGTGATGTGGAAAACTTTGGGGGAGGTCTATGTCCAGCAGTGGATGTTTTTTAGCTGAGATGGCAATCTCTTACAAAAACATTGAAGCTTTATCAAACGAAGTTTAAATAAAATAAAATCGACGCTATTTTGAAGTAAAATTCTAAGTATTAGTATACTTAGATTAGTTGAGATTATTACTTCGTTTCCATCATTACATTAAAAATAAGAAAGTTGAGATGGATGTATGTATGTTTGTTACTCAATCACGCCAAAACGGCTGATCTGATCTGAATAAAATTTAGTACAGAGGTAAATATAGCCTGGAATAGCACATAGGCTTTTACCATGAGATTGTAGTATTGAGCGTAAACTATCAATAAATAAAACAAATTATGTTATTTTTGTTTCTTTTCTTTCAGTTTCTTTCTTTACGAGTGCTGTCTTTACTAGTGTCCGTAATGTAGGCAAGTGGTACGTTCTTACGAAAGGTAGGAAAGTTTATAGTTGACATATTGAGGTTCTAGAAAGAAATAGATTTTAGACTATTTTTTAAAGAAATAGATTTTAGATCTTCAAATTATTGTTAAGCGTCACAGAAAATGTTCATGTTAAGAACAATTTATGAGACGCCTGACAATAATTTGGAGATCATACACATTTTTGTCTCGTACAGGGATCGAACCCACGACATGCCGTGTAGTGGTAAATGGCGAAACCGCTGTACCAACCGTATTACACATACAGTCATACATCCATCCATTTCAGCCAAAAGACGTCCACTGCTGATTTAGTAGTTTAGATTAGTTAATTTCATGATTTAATTGTGGACAACCTTGAGAAAGGTTGTCCACAATTAAATCATGAAATTAACTATTGATTCATTAGTTAACTAATTTATATCCATTACTACTTAAAATTCTGCTCACTCAGCAAACTTGCATTCAGATACCGTCTAAAGGAATCCCGCAAATAAAATGTAGGTTTCTTGAAAAACCGGTTTCAGTTCAGTCCCCGTTTCTCGGGAGTTGCAAAAACTAAAGGTACCATTTATACATTAGGATTGAACCTCACTTAACTGCACGCGTCAATATACGCGTCACGGATCGCTTTTTAGTTTATTCGTTATTCATGAGTATTAAGGATTGAGTGATGGTTTCATAATTATATCGATAAATTGTACAACACTAGAGTTTTGTTATAGAGTATTCTAGGGATAGTAATAAGTTTTATTGGTAAAAATAACGACCAAGTAAAGGTTGTTGCTACTAAACCCCTCGCTTCGCAACGACGACGTCGTTGCTTACCCGCACCAGAGACCACGGTCGATGCAATTCGACCAAAACGTCGGGAAACAATCTATCTTCGTATCGTATTTCTATTATTATATTCGAATTTTACGAAAAACATTCAAAATGTTACATAATTAAGACCAGCTAGCCATTAAAGTAACAATATTATTATGTTATACACCATTCGTGGACGTTTAAAAGATTTAAGGAATACGTTTCTTTAAAAACTCATTCCTGAATGAATGCTAGCGTGTGTGAATTAAGGCCTCGACCCTCTCTGCTATCGGGATCGTCGGATCTGGATCGTTATTACTCGAACTGCAAGGAATAGATTATGTATGTATTATATAAATCGGGTACTTGATACAAATTATATCAACGCTTCAGATATTTATCGAGTATCGATACTGTATTATTCGATATCTGTTACCTACTCTGTTACTCGAACAGCGACTGATACAATCGATACGAAAAGAGATGTGACAGGAGCACGTACTCGCATATGTTACTGTCTTTTTCTTGCGTGTAGGTTTATTGATATATAACAATTTTCTGATGTCGACTCTTGAGCATCTATCTGTCAATCTTACCGTCTTATAGGGTGTCTTAATAGGAGAGAAAAAAGAAGATTAGAAAATATGTTTAGACGAGAACATTTGTTAGAATTACATTTAAAGTGTCAATTATTAGTTTCTTGGGAGATATAAGTTTTTATTGATTGCATAATTCTTACGTATTTTCAATGAAAAATAAGTATTTATCACGCGTCACCTGTAGTAATACATATTAATATTAATCAGAAGATTAGAAAATATGTTTAGACGAGAACATTTGTAAGAATTACATTTAAAGTGTCAATTATTAGTTTCTTGGGAGATATATGTTTTTATTGAGTGCATAATTCTTACGTATTTTTAATGAAAAATAAGTATTTTTGAAGATAAAACTTATTTTAGCACGATACGCATATTTATAGATGAGATAAAATCTCTGGATTCGCGACACCTTTACGAGACGCAGCTTGACATTTCCGAAAAATCTTTTTTCGACTGTCATGTTATTAAAGCAAAGATGCGATAAATGCTTGCACATATAGCAGACGGCGAACACGTCTAGATAAATAAATAAAAAATTGCTATACTTAATTTTCGACTGTCCGGTTATTTAAAGCAAAGAGGCGATATATGCATGTACATATAGCAGACCGCGAACGCGTCTAGGTGAATAAAAAAAACATTTATTGCAGTTTTTTTTATATTATGAGGATTGTGGCTGGCTTGTGACCAACAAGCATACGGCTTGCCTGATTGGTAAGCAGTTATCGTGGTTTATAGACGCTTGCAACACCTGAGCCTCTAGACAACTGACATAAGCGATAGTCGAATCGAAAAGTCAAAAAAGAAAATATATGGGATTCGACGTAAGTTTACGACATTAAACCTTAGACTCACGTCAAATTCCATACATTTTATTTTTTGACTTTTCGATTCGACTATCGCTTATGCCACTTGTCTAGAGGGGCAGGTATTTTACTTGCACGTTGTAGATCCCACTTACTGCCGTTTAGTCAAGAGAACAAAATAAACAAAATTATTTTTGCATTTATAATATTAGAGTGGATATTTACTACACCTGTTCAAAGTTACTGTTTTTTATTGACATTATTTCCTTTTTGACTTCAGAAATATTTTGAGTTGCTTATGACGTCATCAGTTATAATATATAAATTGTTCAAAGCGAACGCTATATCTATAGGGCTTGATAGAGTATTTTTGTAATTTTTTATGGTATCTAGATTATTACTGTTTATGCTGTTATTATTACTGTCCACGTTACACGTTACATTTATTATTAGGGATGTTGATTTATAAATTTTATATTAGCATATTTTTTAATATAAAATTTAAAATTGATAATGTTTTTTTGTAGTATTTTAGATATTTTATTTTGTTTGCTATAGTTTTAATTTTATAACATAATATCCGTTTAGTTCAAAAACTTTTTTCTAGACCTTTTTTATTCATTTTGTTAACTTTTGTTATTATTATTTATTTTTATACGAGTTTTAAGAAAGCAGAGATTGTTGAATAGACACAACCATTCATGGAATATGTTGAATGCTTTATTCAAGTCGCTTTCCTCATAAACGTCAGACCAACTTAAATTATAGTGCTCATTTAGAACTGCGTTTTATTAAATACACGCTTTTTTTAACATTTTCGGGGCTATTACACTTATCTACATGGGCTATACTCACGTACACACGATATTCACTGAATTGCAAGCGTACAAAGTAAAAGTTGGTAACTGGTTTTATTTTAGTTTTTTAATACTACCAAGGTGGCAAACAAGCACACGGCCCGCCTGATGGTAAGCAGTTACCGTAGCCCATACCATTAGTTAGTACACACAGCAGCAACGGAGTTAGCTGTACAGGACTGTTAAATAAAGATTCGTTTTTAAGAAAACCATTGTATATATTTCTGTGGAATTTTTAAAGACAACTCCCGCACTAGAGAACAAGCTATGTATCAAGGGGGACTTTACAGACATACAATTAACGGACACAAATTACACCCAGAGTCAGAACAACCCCTTGCGGGTCACACAAAGTTTTGTCCTGTGTGGGAATCTAACCCACAACCTCGTGCACAGCAGTCGCCTACTGCGGCCACTGGACCACCAAGGCAGTTAAATTAAAATTAGACTAAACCTACAGATAAAAATATATTTCATACAAATTCATACATTGGTTTTCCTAAAAAACTAATCTTCATATAGCGGCCCTGTACGGACGCTTATAAAAAAATGAGTAGTGAAGGTGTAGATGTACCGAAAACGTCCTATTATCATTGATATTATGATGATTATCATGTAATATGTTATTAAATGATTACGTATTATTGATCGTTATCACAAATCTATCAGTGCTTAGAATTATTATCTATTAATCAGACAATCGCGGTTAGTGACAGACATCGCATAAATCACGATACTGCGATAGGGATTGGATATACACGTGATTATCACGTGTGATTATCGTGAGCTGTCTAAAGGCACATGTAACAGCCGTAGCCAATGACGTTTGCATTGATAATAATGCCCTCCTAACCGAATTTCGATCACGGCGGCTAATTTCAACGGAGATATAGTGTACAAGTTCCGACACGACCGGAAGAATTATTCTTCATCTCACCCGACCAAATATCGCCCGATCGGGGGAGATGGCGCAAAATAATTTTATTTATTTTTCGTGCCGTCAACTCGCACGACACTTTAAATCATTGCTGATTTGGTACAGTCAACTATTCTGCACTGCAACTATTCTGTGTGAAATATGTTTGGTATAGTAGGCTGATATCCCTCCAACTGTAAGGAGGAGACCCATGCCCAGCAGTGGGACGTTTATGAGATGATGATGACTTAGTACAAAATAAAGTTGTTTGCAAAGCCTGTGTCAAAGTAAATATTGTTTTTAATTAAGATAGCGCAACACTAAAAAGGTTTGACATAAAAAAATGATTTCTACTTTTTCCAACAAGGTAAGCATCACTTTCGATTGGTCACGGACTTATGGTGGTAGGACCAATTGTTTGTTATGTAAAGACTTGTCTTTGTTCAAAACTTATTGAGAAATGTTCACAGATGAACTGACTTGATAAATACTTTGTGCTACTTTTATAATGGTAGTAAGTAGATATCGTAGGTATTTGAAGTGATAACTTTTTATGGCGCGAGCACTATTTGGGTAAACAAAAATCATGGAACCGGAGTCATCGTCACCGAACGCTTTCCATATTCAAAAATAATAATCTAATAGCTCGACGATAATATAATCGATGTATGTATGTAATTGTCCGTGTGGTGACGGATTAAGAATAAAAATGTCACCACCCCGTTCCATCCCGTGGGTGTCCTAAGAGTCGACTAAGGGAGTAAGTCAGGCAGACAATATCCACTGCAAGAGAGGTAAAACTCGAAACAAAACCCTATACCAACCCGTCTGGCCAGCGAGTTATAGTAGGTTAATATCCCTCCAAATTTACGGAGGAGACCCGTGCCCAGCAGTGGGACGTATGGGTTGAGATAATGTATGTAATTTGTAGATTTTTGATAATTTTCAAAAGCAGCTTGAATTAAATTTAAATGTGGAGGCATTTTTTGAAGTCGGTAAAAACTAAACAGCCAGTAATTTCTTGATTATCCAGATACAAAAGGTGAATTTTGAATTTTTCAATTACCATATTGATAGTAAAACAAATAAAAACGCAGTATATCTACGTATCTACACAAATATGAGCGAACCTGACCAATCATATCGTCATCGATCGAATGAGTGACATTCCTGCGCTGGCGCATCGTAAAGCTCGATGTGAATAATCTGGTGCTATCTGTGGCCTTCATTAGTGTTGATATTTATTGTCGATAAAATTTTGATATGTTTACTTTTGTAACTAGCTGACCCGGCGAATAATATTTTTTTCTTTTAATTTTCTTCTATACAAACCTTGTCCTGACAATAATAAACACAAAAAAAAGAATTATCTAATTTAGTGCAGCCGATCGTAAGTTATGCGCGTACATAAATTTGGGGGTTTCATTTATATTTTTATAGATATATTTATATTGTTTAACTAACTTTATTTGTATACTTAACTATTTTTTTTCTAAGTTGTTTCCATTTCTTTAACTAAATTATGAGATTTCGATTTTGACCTGGCTTTGTATATAATATACGCGGATAACATAAAGCTGAAAAGGTTTTACATGCATGATAGCCTGATTAAGGGAGGGTTAAAAGCTACATATATTATACTACTTATACTCTAAAAGAGTGTCCTGAGTTTTTGGCCTGGTCAGCGAATTGGCCGTAAGAAAAAAGTATGCTGACATTGACTTTAATAAGTATCATATATTTGATCTAATTGAATAAAAGAGTTTGACTTTGACTTAAATTCCTACTAGTTCATGCCACGATACTAAAGACAGCAGTGACTATACACGAGAGTTAAATTATATCAGCAACAGAACCCATAGAATGTTTGCACATTTATAAATTATATATTATAGTTATTTATTTATATTTTATACCTACAACATAAGATAGAAGTACTTATTGAATTTTGTTTAAATTTAGAATTTTATTTAGATTTTATTTTATTTATGGTTTAATTGTAAGATATGTGAAGACCAGAATTGTTACGTTTGTCTATATTATCTACCAGCGCTTGGCGAAATATATACTAAAATATAAGTTTATTAGATAATAAGTTAATGTTTGTTAAACGCTGAAATAAAACTTTTTTCATTTTTTTTTTTTCATTTTAAGCACAATTTTATTTTGATGGAAAACAAGCCGATATGATTTCATGGAAAAAGTTATGTTGATGAATGAAGCGTAAAAATATGTCAAGATAATACCCTTCTGTAAAACAGGCGTGCGGTATCAATATTATCTACAGTATTTCTCCACAAATAAAACTATCGACATTTTCCCGTCACTATAGCATGAAGTTCATCGTAAATAACAAAACATATTAAAATTCACACGCGCTATTTAACATGCCACAGACGAAATTCTAGTGAAACTGCACTATACGTAGGGTAAACGTACCCATCACCGTCCGTCATGAATATTATTTATCATAACAATGTGCAGCTCAACACAGTCCACTGTTCAGGAGTACGTGGTTAGTAATCCACCCTTCTTTAATTTCTGTTCAAAATTTATTCAGTTATTAGACTAAAGAAATGTGCTGTGAAAGGTTAAGCCAATTAATGTCAAAAGAAGATGATTGATTTGGTTATATAAAAGCGTTTGTCCTGTCTGAAAATATACGCACAACTAAAACTATCAAGTCTAGAAAGCTGAAACTTAGTTTTATAATGACGTTTTTGATTTTTTTTTGGAAAATTCGATACCTAAATGGGTACAACGTTTTTTAATCCGGGCAAAATCGGGGCGGGCCACTAGTTTACAGTATAGGCTGTCTGACTCCCTATTACCTGGGACCCAACGTAATAAGCTTTAGCGTCAGTATGATATACCTTTGCTTATCTTGTTGAGAAAAAGGCATGATGTTACGTCAAGAGTTATTATTACAAAAGAAAATAAACCTAACACATAAAACACAGGGTTCATTATATAACGGCCGCATAGCACTTAGTATAATGTTTAGTCACAAACTCATAGGCTGGCATTAGCTGCGTCGGTCGCTTGTCGTGCCATCGCATATGCAAATGTAAAATTAATATTTTTTTTACTCTTACACACAACTGGTTCGTTCACCTCTCGTACCCTTTTTTTTCATTGTTGCATGAATTAACATATACAAATGATATCGGTACGTTAAAAGAATAATTTAAAAGCTATGTTTTATGATATAAAATGTTCGAGGTATGCCAATAAATGATTACTCATACATTCTTAACGACAGTGTAATGTTTTAGTCGGTGGGAGGTATTTTTATACTTCTTTTTTACATGTTGCCACAAAAAGAGAGGGGTTACATGGGCTTTTTGGTATAGAGGTCAGAGGAACAGCTGGAAGGTAACGTAAGCTATACTTTTAGCATTGCGTATAGTATGCGACAAAAGGAAAATATTAGACTAGAAACATTTTGTTTATGATTGTATTGCGATTTACCATTTGTTTGATCTTATAGTTTTCGTTTTAAGTTCATACAACATTTTTTCTTAAATATTTTTTTATTTTTTTTCTTGTTTAACGGACTCTCGCGTTGCTTGTCAAAAAACCTGCACGACAGCACGGTTGGTTCACTATATAGCTTCAATAGTTACCTAGGTTCGATCCTCACACGGGACAAAAAGTGTGTAATCCATAATGGTCCGAGTCTGGGTGTACTTTGTGTCCGTTATATATCTTACTCAAATTTGATAAAATTTATCAAAAAAATAGCTATAACCTGGGAAAACATTAAATTACTTTCGACGTAGGTACTATTTGTAGGAAGTCGAAGGCAATACTTATAAGATCTATAAATCATATAAAATGACTAAATAATTCTAGTTCTCCAACGTGTTGCATAATAAACTACTTCACACGCAAAGAAAGAATTTACTACAAACAAAACTAGTTAATCATAGTTGCGCACGCGCACCCTACGCCTTTGTGCGATCTACGCATTTATCACACGCCTGTATCAACTTATCTGATTATAAATTATGAGGTGCATCCATTCAGGAGTTAAACTATGTCTATTAGATAGAATATTATACCACAGCTAAAGAGAAAAACAGAAAGCTCACTCTGTGTTACTTGTGACTTTAGTATCGCACGTAGTGTTTAGTAGTCGACTGTATATTTTTATCCACTACTAAAGTGACAAAAAAGAGTACCTACGTAAGAAAAAGTTGTTACACCCCTGGTGTTGCAAGTGTCCATAGGCTACGGTAACTGCTTACTATCAGGAGGGCTATAAAAAAAAAGTTCCTGTATCCCCCGTACCGCTTGCAGTATCAGCAGCTTATCGCAGTCCACTGCTGGCCATAGGACTCTCGCGTTGCTGGCCAAAAAAACCTGCACGACAGCACGGGTGGTCCACTAGCTTAAATGGTTGCCTAGGTTCGATCCCCACGCAGGACAAAAAAGTGTGTAATCCATAAATGGTTGTCCCGAGACTAGGTGCACTTTGTGGCCGTTAATTGTATGTTTGGCTTGTTAGCTATTGCAGGAGTTGTAAAAAACACTTACCTATTAAATGCTTCTCAAAAAAATAAAAACCTACCGTACACTGTTACCTATTCTAAAAAAAATGGTGTTAGTAGTATTTGAACACAACTACTGACACCTGTGTCGTGTAGTCATTTAGCTGTGATCTTCTTTGGGATGGAGATCCTTGCCCAGTCAGGCTGCTTGCCGGTATGATGTCCTACTATATTATTAACGAGCACCAAAAATGCTATTGAATGAAAAAAACAATAGAACAATATGAACAATAAACCTATTATCTTTTTCGATTCAGGTATTGTTTATTTTATGAAAAATTCAAGTGGACTAAATTCAGAGGAAACCTAATTTCCTTTGAATTAAGTCCACTTGAATTTATCATTACGTTGTTGATTTCTCTTGTTCTTATGACACATCCTAAAATTATTTCCCAATTTATATATTCTCGATTGTTTCTTGTCATCATCATCTCAGCCAAAAGATGTCCAAAGACTTCCACAACTCTCGATCCTGAGCCGACCTTGTCCATCGGTTGCGCAACCTTTACCAGGTCGTTGATCCAGCTAGTTAGAGGCTTGCCCATGCTTCGTCTTTCAATTCTTTGTTGCCACTCTAGAACCTTTTAATGTATTTCATGTAGTTTGGGTGTATTTAGAGTCTATAAATTGTATGTTAATTAAACTTTATATTGCCTTAATACGGGAGAAGTCGAAATTTTAGCAAAATAAAACGGATGATGATGAGAAAAGTCGGGGTTTTTAGTCCATTTATATAATGGTGGGCAACGGCTGACTAAAAGCCGAAGATATAGCTGTTATTGTCTCAAGCTGTAATTATACCGGCTACACACTAAACGAGCGTTAAGTACCGGTGATTATTAATAAGTATTGTAAGGCTATCTCGTGTATCGGCGAGTCTAAGACGACGTTATTAATAATGAACTATCTAGAAATTTGTTCTATCGTATAAAGCTTCTTAGGTTACAGGTAGACTATTATAAAGGGTTTCTAATCGTTAGATAATAATAATAATATGTGTTTATAATAGGATGGTATAGAAAATTATAATTTAACTAGCTGATAATAGCTTTTTTTTTTAAAAGCTGCTAAAATAGTAATAGGGGTTGATCGTAGAGGGGTGAAAATTAAGGGTTGTATGTATTTTTTAATGCTGAATCACAAAAAAATAAAAACAAAAAAAATGTCTAAAAATTTAATAAAAAAAATAAGGGGTGGACCACCCTTAACATTTAGGGGTATGAAAAATAGATGTTGGCCGATTCTCAGACCTACTCAATATGCTCACAAAATTTCATGAGAATCGGTCAAGCCGTTTTGGAGGAGTACGGGAACGAACATTGTGACACGAGAATTTTATATATAAGATTTAAAAGATCTTGCTCTAGACATAAGCTTGCACCGGTGTTTGGTATTTGTGCCCTATCGTAAAGTCCTGGTTTGAGTCCTAAGTAAAATGTTATTAGGTATTTGGTGTTAGAAAAAATCTCAATAGCAATACAGAGTCTGGGATTGTACCTTTTTTTATACAACTTCGGTAGCAAACAAGCATACGGCCCACCTGGTGTTAAGCAGTTACCGTAACCTATGGAAGCTTTCAATACCAGAGGTATCACTTGCGTTTTGCCGACCCCTTTTTTGCACCAGGACTTTAAGATACCATACTAGCGCTCAAGCTTGACTGGTGAAGGACCTCCACCTTACAGAAGACCACAGCCAAATAACTACATATAGCGTTGTAGTTGTGTTCCTGTGTATGAGGATAGATCTTCATCACTTATCTTAAAGCCCTGGTGTAAAAAATTGGTCCACAACACGCAAGTGATGCCTCTGGTATATAAATAAGCGTTTAGGGGCTACAGCACAGAATACTTAACAGTACAGGCTACGGCAACTTCTTGACATCAGGCGACCGAAGTAGTATAAAAAACCTAATAGTATTCATCACATTAAGATTGATCCGCAGGGGTAAAAAACCGAGCCTTTTTGACGTCTTGTCAGGCCTGGTTCACTCCGCTGTTTAGGTATAATAATAATCTTTATAATAATAATCTTTATTAAGGAACGTATACAGTTGGTACAAGAACATACAATAAACGGAGATAGCTACAAAAGTGGAACACTGTGGCGTAGCTATCAACGCCCATCTCCAAAAGAAGTTAACATTGTTCTTAAATATTTAAGTAATGTATTAAACTAGAACTAAGCTAAATATTCTAAAGGTTTTCTAAAAAGGTAATCTAAAGATAAGCAAGATCTAATAAAAAGAAAATTAAAGTAAGTGTATATGAGTTTGTGTGTGTGTGTGTGTGTGTGTGTGTGGTGTGTGTGTGTGTGTGTGTGTGTGTGTGTGTGTGTGTGTGTGTGTGTGTGTGTGTGTGTGTGTGTGGGTGCGCGAGTGTGTATGCACATTCCGGTTGTGATTTATGTTGCCACAAATTCCTCTGTCTCCAGGTACGTCAATGATTTTAACCAATCCGTTAACTTTCTTCTCACTTTTTGCCGAAGCAGTGGGTAAATATCTAGTATTTTGTTCACTTTATTGTAAAGTTTGCAACTAATGTGTCTGAAGTGACGACTTGCAACTGTCGTGAAAGCGGGTGTTATCTGACAGACTCTGTCAGAACGACGTTTAATAGAGCTGTAGTTAGGGTCGTAGGGTAACAAGTCATGTCTTCGGAGTATAGTTTGCAGAACAAACACTTGTCGAACCGTAAGAACCTTACAGAGAGAGTATAGGTCGATAGTGGGAAACCTTATAGGCTTCTTCGTTAGTACCTTTAGAACCGCTCTTTGGGCTCGCTCTAGACGCAACATTTGGGTTTTTTGGGCTCCTCCCCAGGCAGTTACGCAATAACTAAGAACGGATTGGCCGAGAGCAAGATATACTGTTAAGAGACACTCGAATTCAGCGGCTGTCCTGAGCTTTTTGAATGTAAAAATAAGTTTCCTAATTCTAGCTACAGTTAATTCAAGATGTTCATTCCACTTTAGAAAGCTATCAAGTATTACTCCCAAATACTTGACCTTTTTTGAATGATTGATTGATGGACACGAACAGGATAGCGTAGGATTGTGGCAGGTGTGGGCTTTTATTTCAGACAAGGTTGTGGGTTGACTTTTAGCACTGGGAGAGAAGGGAACATACACGGTCTTACTTACGTTAAGGGTGAGAAAGTTTGCTGCTAACCAATTTGTTACTATTCTGAGGGCTCTTTCTCCATTTTTATTTGTTTCAGTCCAGTCTCTTCCATTGACAATGAGAGCTGTGTCATCAGCATAAGTCACTATTTTAGTGCTGGGTAATGATAACTGACACAGCTCGTTAACATATATGAGAAAGAGGGTCGGCCCGAGTACACTGCCCTGTGGGACGCCAAAAGTAACATGCTCTTCGCTACTCACCAAATTGCCAAGCTTTACAACCTGCCTACGATCCGTTAGGTAGCTCCGGAACGTATCCAGAGCTAAACCACGAATGCCAACGTTTTCGAGCTTGGAAATGAGGTTAGGGACATAGACAGTATCAAAAGCCTTTGATAAATCCAGAAAAATGCCGACAGTTTTTTGTTTATTATTAAAATTTTGAATGATTGTATCAGTAAGTTCTATTACTGCATCTTCTGTTGATATTCCAGCTCTAAAACCGAATTGATTTTGAGATAAAATGTTATATTTATTTAAAAAGTTTTTTAGTCTATTATTTAGCAGCTTTTCGAAAATTTTAGATAGACCAGTGAGCACAGATATTGGTCTGTAGTTTGAGACACAGCCCCTATCTCCACTCTTAAAGATCGGGTGGACAATTGCAGTCTTCATGATATTTGGAAAGCTACCTTTTGAAAGAGTCAGGTTAAAGATATGTACTAATGCGGGAATAATTGTGTGCCTAGTGGCTTTAAGGATGGCAGATGGTATACCATCACTGCCGATAGCACATTGGTCTTTTAGGCTAAGGATAATCTTCTCCATCTCGGTACAGTCCACATCATGCAAGACCATAGAGTCAACTGTTCTGTTCGTTGGGTTAACCAGGGTTTTAGGATGGTCATGAGGTGGTTGCGAGATTTTGGAAGCGAGCTTTTTACCTACACTAGCGAAGAACTGATTTATCATGTTCACCGATTTAATGGGATCACTGTAGCATCTTAGTAACTCTGTAGGGGGTGTATTATCATGATCTAGGTTTGCCATCTGCTTAATGACTTTCCATGTAGCCTTTGGGCTATTTTTGGCCATCTCGAACTGATGCCGCTCATAGTCATGCTTAATTTTCTTTAGCAGATTGTTGCAAAAGTTGCGGTAGCGATGGAATACAAGCTTGTGGGTATCATTGTCTGGACATTTTTTCCAGAGGCGGTGTAATTTGTCTCTGTGTCTGATGCATCTAAGAAGTCCAGGTGTAATCCAGGGCTTTATAATGCGTCTTTTGCTGGAAATCATTTTTGTTTTGGTGAGGGATTTTATAGATGATGTCAAGAGGGTAACGAGAGACTCAGAGGCAACGTTTGGATTGTCACATAAGAGAATATGAGAGAAATCTGTGTTACTTATTTCGTTGACAACCCCTTCAATATCTATTTTAGTTATTTGTTTGTATTTGGAACTTTCAATTTTCATATTTGTATTGCAGAAGAGAAGAACAGGAAGATGGTCTGTTATGGAACAATCTAGGACTAAGGTGGTGGCTTTGTGTGGGGATCTAAGTAAAATATGGTCAAGACAGTTGTTCAGCCTCGTTGGGAACGTGTGGGCGGGAAGCATTCCATGTGACGCAGTGATATTAAGATACTCATCACTATTTGGGTCCCGATTGTTTGTTGCGATATTTATGTTGATATCCCCAATAATACTCACTATTCTGAATTTTCTCAGCTGATACAATGTTTTATCGAGGCTGGTATAAAACGGACCCAGATCCTTATAAGAGGGAGAACGATATAATGCAATTATGGCTGTAGTGTTAGATAGCTTTAAAATAAGGCAGTTTGCATCATTAAATTCAGAAATTACCACCGTACACTGTAAGTCATTTTTTATATATGCCACAACACCATCGTTTTGGTTTTTATAGAGGGATACGTGAGAGTTGTAACCAGATAGGGACGGAATGGAAGGACATTTGCTCAGCCAGCACTCAGTAAGTAATACTATATCTATGGTAAAATTTAGTCTATTAATCAAAGTTATAAGATTATCATAATTGCAGTTTATACTTCTTATATTTAAATGTAATATTTTGAGTGTGTCTATTGATTTAACCAAATACGAATGGCTTTGTTCTGGGGAGCATATGTAAGAATTAGAGATAGATACTTGGTCGACCTCTCTATTAATCATAGCTATGTCGTCCATTTCCGATCTTTGAAAAACAAGGGTACATGATAATTGGGCACACTGAAAAAGTCTGTAGCATTACATTCGCATGGTAAATAAGTTATGAGCACTGTATATATTACTATGATTTCGTTATTTGTGTTTTTTAAGAAATAAATACTTAGTATATATTTTTTGTATAAATTAAGCTTGTGGCCAAATCCTTGTGTATATAGATCGTGTAGCGAATATGTGTAGTGTGTATTGTACATGAATAGTCTGTATATGTAGTGTTATGGAACATAAGAACTATAAAAATATTAACAAATGATCCATGCGCTAAGCACAGACTAAGTAGTAAAATTAAACACAAATTACTTATATTGATAGAAAGGTGATTATTTTCTAGTTTAAAATATAGTCACGAAGACTTCACTATCATAGACAAATCGGCCTCACATTTAATTTGGTAAGGTATGAATCTACAAGTACCCGGCCGCAACATTTCTAGGGGGATTATTTAGTCGAGTGTCGCGCGCGCGCATCGCGCCGGTCGCGTCGTCGCGGCGTCGCGTCGGTTCGAAGTAAGTTTACCTACGACACGCACACGAAGCCGTAATTCGTCACCGATTCGTTTTCGCTATTAAATATTTTAAAGAAAATAAAGGCAAAAAAATATTCCACAGTATTCGGCTGCTTAAATAGTGATAAGGATCCTAACCTCTCGTTTTTCAATATTCCAAAGGTTATTGTAAAGTAAAGAAACACGTTATTATTTACAAAAACATAATTTGTAGGTACCTATTTGTAGCAAGATTTTGATATGAAGACTATACAGCACAGTTTTTGTAGAGACGTATTATTTATTTGTCGAACCAATTAAGTAGGTACCTACTTATTTAATTGGGAAAATATATTATAGCCGCCTATCACTCAATAGTTTTAAATTTCTACTGGACAAATGGCTCCAAACAAACCAATGACAAACTCTGGCACCTATTTTTAATTTAATCAAAAACATAATCATGGGCGGAGCCGCGGGCAACAGCTAGTACCCATTATTATAATTTGTTCTTTAGTGGTTTGACCAGTCCTGTGATGTGGACACACACTGCTCGTTCTTATAATTTAATAATCATAATGTCGTCCTGTAGTATTAAGTATACTGTGCTACTACTAAGTACCTACATTGAATATGTCCCCACATCATGTCAAGATTTATATAAAAAGTCACTCGTTTACAAAAGTATAGTAAGTACCTACCTAAACCTAACAGGTACTTCAGATCAAAATTGATCTCTAAGTGACAACCATAATGTCCAGAAATACGCGATACAAAGAGAGCCAATTTGTAGGTGAATAAACGAGTAGGTAAGTTTTCTACTGGGGAGCTAAATTGCGCTCTATTGTGTGCGAGCAAAGTTCATATTTGTTTAAATGATTTAGCGAAGGGAACCTTCTGTACCTGTACTATTAACTATTCTGTGGTCTTGTTCATAGATTGTGCCGTCACCGAGCAATCACAACTGTCATTTTGCGATCACAACTGTCAGTTTTCCATCGCTGTTCCTTAGAGACTCAGCCGGCAGTTCAGTACCATTAGCTTAGCGATCAGGATCACTAACCATTCCCTTTATTTCTTTGCACAAACCAGCCACCCTTACTCATTTAGTTTTTATACATAATATCTAGTTATACAACATAGTTAGTTACTCACAAGATTTCATATAAGATAGGTACGAGAAAAAAATAAAGTAATAGACGCGTAATTGATGATCCGAGAACACGAATATCGACATCATATGAACGTTTTATTAGACACTGATTTATTGATGTCCAGATCACTATTAATAAGCTTATTTCATTATAGAAATCTTAGTTTTATCTAAAACTAGTGGCCCGCCCCTTCTTCGCCTTCTCAACTTCGCCCAGGGTAAACTATTTTCAGCTCAACTTTCTTTTTTTTTACATAAGAACCTTCTCTTGACAATAACGAACATAGCAAAAAAAATAGCGAAATCAGTTCAACTGTTCTCGAGGTTTGCGCTTAACAACACATTCAGTAATTCATTTTTATATAATAGATGTGGTGAATCCATACTTTTTTTCACAGTGCTAATATTATTTAAACTTACTCGTATATGAAACTCAGAGCTACTAAAACACAAATCGCCGACGTTGGACAAAAAGCCGCTAGCCTGAAGTGGAAGTTGGTTGGACATATCTGCCGTATGACCGATGATCTGTGGGCAAAGACCACAACCAATTTGCTATCACGGTATATTAAAAGAACAAAAACAGACGAAAAAAGATCTCGACCGTGACCAATGGAAGAAAGAAAGGGAGGCCTATACCCTATTAAGTAACTTGTTAATTGTGTCGTCGAGCTATTAGATTATTATTTATGAATATGGAAAGTGTTTGGTGACGATACCGCGCGTTTCATGTTTTTGTCACCCAAAAAGTTTGAATATGGAAAGCTTCGTTGACGATGACATGACTTTCATGATTTTACTTCATCCAAAAAGTGTACAACGCACCGTACGTACTCATTCCTACGAACCGCTTCTCCCGTCAAAACATCATTCAACTAACTGTGATCGATTTTGACGTCATAAGTTTAATCGAATGAAGTATAATCCAACCAAATTAAAGTAGCATGTAAATAGTAGTCTGTATCATTACATGGGTAACAAATCTTATTGAACAGGACAGCAAACTAATAACCGCTTCGCTTTGAACTTGGAATAGAATCATTCATCTTGGTGGTACGTAACGGTATTACGTGTGAATGCATGAGGTATTGGAGCACGTTTCGTTTTATTGTTTGTTTTTGTATTACGGTTACTGAACTTACTTTTATGGCCAATTTAGAGTAATAGCATCAATAGTAAATTGAATATTCAAATTCAACTTCGGTTATGAGGCTAGGATTCGAATTATTAAATAAGTACAATCATTAAACCACTAAGTTTTAAAATCTAGGTTTAAAAAAATCCTTACTAATATTATAAATGTGAAAGTTTGTGAGTATGGATGGATGATGGATGGATGTATGGATGTTTGTTACACTTCCACGTAAATACTACTGAACGGATCTGGATAAAATTTGGCACAGAGATAGATTATGGTCTGGAATAACACATAGGCTACTTTTTGCAGCGATAACCGACATCCACGCGGGCGGAGCCGCGGGCAACAGCTAGTAAATTATAATTAGACATGTAGCAAGGCTGTTGGACTTTGGCAAGTCACTGCTATTAATTTAAAGGCAATGCTAAGCACGCAATAGAAATAAGCAAGTGTAGGACCATTGGCTTAACGTGCTTTCCGAGGCACGGGGTTGCATGTGCAAATGCAGCCAATGCTCAAACTTCAGCATCTATGGCAATTTTTATTTTATATTTATAAAAATGTAGGGTTGTTTTCTTAACATGAAATGTTAACCCCATTGTATCCTCTAATTTTGAATAGTAATAACAACAATAACACTCTTAAATTAATTAGTTAACACCCTTACCATGTTGATGGCAGACACTATGGGAACATGGAAGCCATACGACATAACATCTTCGCTGTGTCCGATGTAGGTACTGACAGAGTTGATTGCACAATTCCGACATCATATTGCTTTGTTTTCAGTGTTCGCATTAGTGTCTCTCTTTCCTTTCGATTCTTGACACATTCCATTAATAAATTCGCACATATGATGAAGAAAATTGACTCTCCAAATTGTAATATTATTATGTGTGGAGTAGTAGATGATATCTATTGCAAATTTCTGGACATAAAAATCCAATATATTTTTTAAAAATATTATTTTGCTTGGACCACATCCAAAAAGATATTGTAGACTACAATTATTATTATGAATAAAAGTTATAATTGTTATTTTTGGCCCAACCTCGATTCCCGAGCCCGGGACTACGAGGTCCCGTAGCCGCACTCAATGACTGCTAGTCTAACACCTCGGAAATATAACAGTACTTCTTCTGATACCTATCAGCGATCTCGCTTGCCACAAATACATCGGCGAACTGTGTTAATGATGGTAAAATTGTGATACATTTGTGCCATCAGTGTATTCTATGTTAACGATTTAAATCAACCGTTTTTGAGCTTGATGAGTGCTCAATGGACTTTCTGATCTATTTGGAAAGTGTGAACAAAACCTTGATAGGTATAAACTAGGTTGATTGAACAATCATAAATAAAGTTTATTCAATTACTGCCTTGGTGGTCCAGTGGTTGTAGTATGCGCCTGCTATGCACGAGGGTTCAATTCCCACACAGGACAAAACTTTGTGTAACCCACAAAGAATTGTTCTTATCCTGGGTGTTATTTGTGTCCGTTAATTGTGTGTTTGTAAAGTCCCCCGCGACACACTCTCTAGTGCGGGAAATTCGCGAAACTCTTTAGTGCGGGAGTTTAAAAAAAAAAAGAAAGGCTTGTTCTAATGCTTTGAATTTAGCACGCATGTTGGTCTAGGGGTTACTGAACCAGACTTCTTAGCAAGAAATCGTTGGATTAATTCACGTGATGTTATATAGCCTATAGCCTTCCTGGATAAATGCACTATGAAACAAAAAAAGATTTTTTCTAATCGAACCAGTACTTTCTGAGATTAGCGCGTTCAAACAAACAAACAAACTCTTCAGCTTTATAATATTAGTAAAGAACTAAAGATACTTGGACAACAGCAGGTGGTATAAAAATACCGCCACTACTAACCATAAATAAGGCCTTATCTACATCGCTTGTATCCTGCAGCTGCAGTTTTCAATGCAAAAATGATAAATAAAGCCCTATACAGCCTATCTTTTGCAATGCAAAAATAGTAAATGATTTTCTATTCAATGGATGTTCGATGTAAGTGTATTTTGATTGGTATGTTTCTCTGAATAATAAAAACTATTGGTTTATTCCGAATTGCGAACTTACGACTCCCACTTGACCGATATAGATTATGTTCGAAATTTAAAGTTCTAGTTGTCTCATTAATTGTCCATGTGGTGATGGATTAATCAACAAACACATAAAATAACAATAAAACCTCTCGTTATAAACATAAACCGTTCAGTTTATGTTAGTTTAGATATATCGTTAATTAAGTTGTTACTAATATTATTACTTAAGTTATAGTACATCTATTAGAGCAGAAGTAGCCGAGTCGAAAAGTAACTGATTTGTACAAATGATGTGCGAGTTTGATCTCCAGTGGCAGTATCAATGAGAATTTAAATTTGTGGAATTTTATTTCTAAAATTAATATTACAAAAAAAGAATAGGAATGATTTGATTTTTTGTTTGGTTGTTACGATTTACCTCAAAAACTACTTGACCGATTTTAAAAATTCTTTCACCATTAGAAAGCTATATTATAAAAAAATAGGGGACCCTTATGAAAACTTATTTAATAATTGTCCAGCCGTGTGAACTCAACTCTCTTACTACTCTTTATAGAGAAGAAGACACCTGTGTCCAATAGGTTTTTTTATAGTACTTGGGTGGCAAATAAGCTTACGGCCCGCCTGGTATTAAGCAGTTACCGTAGTCTCGTGTCGAGTCTCGTACCGCTTGCAATACCAGATATCACTTGCGTATTGCTGACCCATTTTTTACACCAGAGCTTTAAGATGGAGTATCCCTGGGATAGGAAAACGCATCTCTAAATGAGCGCTGGAGACCTGAAAGGGACATATAACGAGTACATATAATAAGAGAGGTAAGGCATCATACTAGCGAGCAAGCCCGACTGGGGAAGGACGTGTACCTTACAGAAGACCACGGCCAAATAACTACACACAGAAGTGTAGTTGTTTTCCTGTGTGTGAGTACAGGTCTCCAGATCTCATTTAGGGATGCGTTTTAAAAGAAACGTATTCCTATCACAGGGATACTCCACCTTAAAACCTGTTACTGGTTACCTGGTGTAAAAAAATGGGTTGGCAGGTTACCTCAGGTATTGCAAGCGTCTATAGGCTACTGTAACTGCTTAACATCAGGCCAGCCGTAAGCTTGTTTTCCACCCAAGGTAGTATAAAAATAATGTTATTACTAATACTAGTATCTATTATAAGCTTTTATTTAACTAACCAACTTGTCGGCTACATTCCAGTCCACCTTGCAATTTGCCAGACCGGTTTTACTGACATGATGGCAAATAAACATAGGTATAGTAAGGTCTAACCATAGCTTGAATATGTCCTCGGGCTTTGCTCGACCTTGAAGAGGATGTACTGTCTTGGAGTTGACATGGGTGTCTGTTATTTTCTTTACTTCTATCTACGTAAGAAATTGCTTTTAGCGATAAGGCCGCCCATTTTGCATTACTATTTAAGCAAAACTATGTAAGCTATATGTATTTTGGTGTCTCGTCATCTTCGTTGTAGCGAAATTGCTAAGGCGGGTAAAGACATCGCCTCGTAAAGCAGCCTCGTGATGTTTTTATTATACTACTTGGGTGGCAAACAAGCATACGACCCACCTGATGGTAAGCAGTTACCATAGGCTATGGACGCTTGCAACACCAGGGGTATAACTCGCGCGTTACCGACCCTTTAGAAACCATATAACTCCTTTATTGAAGAACCCCATGCTATAGTCTCTCGGGAAAACCTCGGCAGGAAGCTCATTACATAACCTAATCGTACGTGGGAGGAAATTCCTCTGAAACCGCACGATGATGAGATGGAGTATCCCTGGAATAGGAATGCGTTTCTTTCAAAAGGTATCCCTAAATGAGCGCTGGAGACCTGTACTCACACACAGGAACATAACTACACCGCTATGTGCAGTTATTTGGCTTTGGTCTTCTGTAAGGTGTAGGTCCTTCCCCAGTCGGGCTTGCTCGCTAGTATGGTGCCTAATCTCTCTTTACTGCTACAGAAAGAAAGAAAGACAGAAAGAAAAACAATTTATTTTCACAAACAAATGACGCACAACACACAAAATTACACCTTTGCATTTATTGGGAAAATTTTCCATTAGAAAATTTTCTTACAGAAAATCCCAATAAACTCTTTGCTTCACTCTCGAATCGATCCCAGAACTTCACGTGGCACTCATAATAATTTATATAATTATTTTCTGTACAAAACTTTCGCAACAAGTAAAGTAACATGCGGGCTCTACGACAAGACCATAAACACTTTTTATTCATGGTGTATTGGACCAAGAGCCAGCAACGTATTTACTGAGGTTTTCCCAAGAGACTATAGCATGGGGTTCTTCAAGAAAGGAGTTATAAGGTTTTTTTAAGGATCGGCAACGCGTGAGTGACACCAACCCTGGTGTTGCAAACGTCCATAGCCTACAGTAACTGCTTACCATCAGGCGTGCCGTATGCTTGTTTGCCACCTTGGTAGTATAAAAAAAAAAAAAACTTTTGTAATTTCATAAGTCATAAAAATTCACAAACTAACTCTTATAACCCTGCAGATTAATAAAAGGCTCTTTTGGCAACCCTCTACGGCCGGGTTGTTTAACCCTATAATAACAAAGAGGGTAACAAATAAAATTAATTTGGTTATAATATCAGTCCTAAAATCTGTAGTACCTAAATGATATTGGCAGTATTTTCTATTTTAAATTAAGTACTTTAGTTTAGGTTTTATTTTTAACTCTCGTTGTTATTTTAGGGTTAAACACCCCGGCCGCGGAAGGTTGCCAGAAGAACCTTTTTTATTCTGCAGGTATAAAAGAGTTAGTCTGTGAATTTTTATGACTTTCAAAATTACGAAAGTAAATACGTTACTGGCTCTCCCTCTATATGGTGAACAATACTGGCATTTCTATGAACCGAGGAACATTAAATGTATGGCTTACGGTACTTTTATGGTGTGGTACCGCGGTACCAATAGTTAATGGACGTAATGGTCTACCCACATGGTGTTCTTATGGGTTTTACACCCAATCATGTTCAATCATCGACTTTGTTGTTGATACTTTAATTTAATTAATAAAGGGAATAGTTCTATGGTGCAGTGGGAAATTTGACGTTAAAATTTAAGGTCGCAAGTTCAATTTTAATGCTGGGCAATTTGTTTCTTTGTTTATTCCCTTTGTTTATTCTATATATTGCTATGGTTACGACAAATATTTGTGTGATACAAATATTTGTCCTGGGGAATCGAACCCACTACCTCAGCCGGCTTATTCTCTAAGAAACAGCGATGGCAAACTGATAGTTGTGATCGCAAACCGACAGTTGTGATTGCTCGGTGTCGGCACAATCTATTGATAATACCGATTTTCAATCTGACAGCCATATTTTGCTCGGTTTTTGCGGTGGCTCGGTTTTTGCTCTTACGGAATACCCCTGCCGGTTTAGTAGTCAGACTAACTAACCACTAGACCTACAGGCCAGTTTCCATCTCAGCCATAAGACGTCCACTGCTGAACATAGGCCTTCCCCAAGGTTTTTCACATCGTTCGGTCCTGAGCTGACTTTGTCCATCGGTTGCCCGCGACCTTTACCAGGTCGTCGGTCCACCTTGTTGGAGGCCTGCCCACGCTGCGTATGCCAGTTCGTGGTCGCCACTCTAGAACCTTTCTGCCCCAACGGCCATCGGTTCTGCGAGCTATATGCCCTGCCCATTGCCACTTAATTGAGGCCAGTTTATTAAGTTTTAAAATTAAAAAAAAAAAACAAAGACCATATTTTGCTCTTTCGCTTACCAATGCGATTAACGTACATATATTACAGATAGTTGCAATGCTATAGGCATTAATTAAAGAGACATAATAATTGTAATGACTTTATCGTGTATAGAATCAATATCGACTCAATAAAGCAATAATCTAAGTATATAAATAAATAAAACTAACAGTAGTATGCATTTAAGTACCGTTAACAGACATAACCTACCGCAAGCTATGCACGACTTAGATTTATACTACCACAGACACGAATTTTTGTCGCGCAAACAGAGATGGACTGGGAGCATTGTTACAGTTATTCTATTTCTAAATAATGTTTTAGATTCTGAATACACAGCAGATTTCTTAGATAACAATGTCACTTATTTCGTGTCATATGTACTAATCAAATGATTCGCCATCTGCTAACGGTGAAGGAAAACATCGCGAGGAAACCAACATGTCATAGAAGAAATTCTAAAGACATGTCTGATTCACCAACCCGCTTTAGGCCAGCATGTGTGAATTAAGGCCTAAACCCTTTAATGACATTCACAGTGGATTCTTCATGCACCTGTAACTGTCTACCTAAATGCATCTCTGTGTTAAGGTAAGCACGTTCTCGAATAGTGATTAGATCTGCTTTTCGTTATATTTTTATTGGTAATACTTTGCGGGATTTATAAAGGGCGTGAGAAAAAAAATGGTAGAGCATGCTTCCAGTTTTACAATTGACTGTAGCTGGCGTAGAACTTTATGAGCTGTCAAATAGAGTCTTCAGTACTCCATCCTGGTGTAAAAAAATGGGTTGGCAACACGCACATAATACCTCTAGTTTTGGAAGATTCACTTTGTTTGATTCAGATAATTGAAGTTGGAACTTAGTTAAACTTTTTACATTACCTTAGTCCATTTATTTAACAACATCAACGGCCCGTAGTGAGATATATTTATTGTATGGCGAAGGATTTTTTACAAAACTAAGTTTACGTAGACTCTGAATATTTATTTAGATCACACTTTTTTGAATTTGAGGATTGAACACAACACAAAAACTACTAAGCTGCACATGCAATTAATAATAGCAAGTTCTTAAATAAAATAGTATTTTCTTCATAAAATCAAAATTAATTTGATCATATCAAGACCATTTTAGTTTTCTATCCCTACTCAACGGTAAACAATATTACCTATTTCCCTTTAATTAAACTCAAAACAGGTTAGGTAACTAATTTTATCGATATTTGCACATCTCTAATGACTCTCAAGTTCCGCAGTTGACATTTTATCGATATCTTTGAGCTTGACTTATCTAATAGTATTGTACACTATGTAATTAACTTGGTTATACACAACATTCCATGCAAAATACGGTAAATATTTAAAATACTGTATCTACGCATATTAATTTTAAAGATCTTATCAATTTTCATTTTAATAATTATATTAATAAATTTGCCTTTTCAACAAATGAACATAGAACGCTTAAAATATATTTAATTTTTATTCTATGGATATTAATTTTATATTCGGCGCTTATATCTGTGGCATGTAAAAATCATAATCTAAATATCATACAAACCTTTTTGTGATACATTTTACGACTTCTACTAAGCTTTCCTCCCAGTAAATAAAAATGTAAATTAGATTGTTAAAAAAAAACTACAGATTATAATATAACACAGATAAAGTACATTATTAGGATAGATTGATCAATGAATTCTAGTCCAACTATATTCCTAAGTTGTGAATCCATAACAAGAATCAAGAATGTAAAGTAATGCATAATTCAAGCGATTATAAATCGATTCTAGAATAACGATTATTATTATTCGTGATAAGAATTATTATTTAATATAGTATATATTATATTATTTAATATAATAAGTAATGATAGTAGGTAGTTGTATATAAGCGAGCAACAGAAAATCACAGCCAAATAACTACACACTGCTATGTAGTTGTGTTCCTGTGTGTGAGTACAGGTTTCCAGCGCTCATTAGGGATGCATATTAAAATAAACTTTTTCCTATCCCAGGGATACTCCATCTTAAAGCCCTGGTGTGAAAAAAATTGGTATTGTAAGAGTCCAAATTCTACGGTAGCTGCTTAACATCAGGCGGGCTGTATGCTTGTTTGTCACCCAAAAAAAAAATAAAAAAAATGGCCAGTCAAACAATATTTTTATTTACTTTGTTCTTCATACCATATAATTCCAGACAATAACAAGAGCCGGGAACCAAACCCGCTATAGTATTGAGGACAACAATTCGCGCCGGTCGGTCCGAGTCCCGTACAGTTTATTACACGTCCAGTTACGTCGCCGTCGTCGACTCACTATTATTTTACCGTCTCTGTTATTTACAACACTATCTTGTGACAATTTAAATTGTTATTTCTTAGTAGTATTATTTTTAGATATTTATTCATCGAATCACATATATACATTTTTCTACCTTCATCTCAACCCATAAACGTCCCACTGCTGGGCACGGGTCTCCTTCATAAATTTTGGAGGGATATTAGCCTCCTACACCACGCTGGCCAGACGGGTTGGTATAGGGTTTTTCTACCTATATACATAAAAATAATTTAATCATAAATACAAAAAAGGAAAAACATAATACAAATAAAGACTGTTGTTTAAGCGTCGAAATATTCCTCAACATCACAGTCTACTGGGAACGTGCCCAGAAGGCTGGCGGCATTGCCACGTTGAATGGCAATGCTTATTCTCTGTGCGAGAAACAAGCGAGCCCTCTGATCACGCGAAGCGTGGATCAGTCGTTTCGCTAGGTCTATGTAAAGGAAACGAGCACTCGGACCCCATGAACCTAGTCTCCACCCCAAACGGCTCAAAAATGCAGCAAAAGTACATAAAGGTGTAAAATAAATTTCTAAGAGAGGTAGGGCACCATACTAGTGAGCAAACCCGACTGGGGAAGGACCTACACCTTACAGAAGACCCCAGCCAAATAACTATACACAGCGGTGTAGTTGTATTCCTGTGTGTGAGTACAGGTCTCCAGCGCTCATTTAGGGATGCATTTTGAATGTATCCCAGGGATATGCCCTGTTGTACAAAAATGGGTTGGCAAAATGCAAGCGACACCTTTGGTATCGCAAGCGTCCATAGGCTACGGTAACTGCTTAACATCAGGCGGGCCGTATGCTTGTTTGCCACCCAAGTAGTATAAAAAAATGCCATAAGGTATACCTACGACAATGGTGTAGACAAAATCATATTAAACTCAAAGACCACCCTACCAAGGACCCACAGCATTCGTAAGTACGCGTCAATAAGCCTCAACTTTAAAAATCTGGTCAATATAAGCAAGCTTTAGCTACCATTCAACCAGATTTCATCTTCGAACCAGTTTAACCACCACCACAGATCTTAAAGCTCAATATATATACCGTATTCTGCATTCTGCTGCAGGCACTCTTCAGCGATATGGCTTTATCACGAGAAAGAGGTGTAACTTAACTATCGAGACTGCCAAAGGCGTGTGGACAAAATTCTATAGTAAATTAATTCATGGTATACTAGGCGTTAAATAAATGCATGTTAAAGACTATTATCGTGTATCTAATTTTATTTAAGTCCGTCTAGCCCGTTAGTTGGAACACATTTGAATGTAAAAAAAAATATTCATTAGTAACAAAAAAGTATACGGCCTGCTTGATGGTAAGCAGTTACCGTAGCCTATTGACGCTTACAATACCAGAGGTATCACTTGCATGTTGCCGGCCCATAATTTTTTTAATTATTTATTTAATTCTAATCACAGAAATAGATCGAGATAGAACGGCGAAGTAGGCGTGGAACGCGTGCCACTACTTAGTACTAATGCGCACGCTTCACATATATTTCACATCGAGCATCCTCATTACGCCGTGCGACTCTTATAGCTGCGTTCGGGACGTACAAAATTATTAAAATCTACAAAAATATACCGTATTGCTCCGTCGCAAATTGTAAAAATCGAAGTAGTAAAGTAAACACGAAGAAAGGAGGCATTTCATTTCATCGTAATTGTTTAAATATAACTAAAAACTAAGTTTTACGAGAATCAAAATTATTATTTCACCTTTACCATGTTTGACAAGGACGATCATAAATTATTTACTTTTCGTTAAGCTTAATATCCATTACTTTCGCTGTACAATGTTCTTACTCATAACCATTAATTGAGCGCGCAACGAACATCGAAACAAATGAGATTTACAATATTTCTAAATCGGTAATGAGACGGCAGTTCTTTGCTGTGATTGGTTGGTCGTTTGGTTGGTCGTCGCATCGAATGCGCTAGAGATTGACGCAACGTGTCGTCACAGTCGTTGTATTTATCGATAAACAAATTATTTATACAAAGAACACATGATCTTAGCTCATCTGTTTATTTATTATATTCTCTTTGTGATTTACGTAACATTTTAAATGAAATTAGTTTTAAGCATGCATTACATCGATTTTCAATAATAACGTTATTTTATGACGAAAAACTATAAAGTAAATGTTAGACAACTTTAGTTTAAAATTAAAATCCTTTTAATTTTGACAACGTAAATTAAAATAGGTATATATACATATTATAGATACCTGTTTGCCATAGAAACGTAACGTAAAAGCGCCCATACTTTTTGGCATAGCCATCATATTAAGGAACTTTTAAAAATTGTTATTTAAAATAATGAATTGGTAATGTAACTTATCTAAAATATGTAGTTATATTTGTTACTTATCTAAAACATTCAGTTATATTTACGTTTTAATTAAAGTAATGAGTTTTACTTTTCTATCATTATATCATTATGTAGAGTCCAAATTAAGGGAAGGTGACATCAGAGGAGCGTCACGGCTGTTATTCAGTAGTGATGTGGTTGCGCCTTGCTCTTCAGACACGCTTGAGGGTCTCAAGAGCAAGCATCCAGCGCCAGCAAATGATCTTTCTTTCCCTGATCCTCCAGAGAATGATTTGGAGTGTGTCAGTGCCACCACTAAGGATGTGTATATCGCCATCAGCTCCTTTCGGAGTGGTTCTGCTGGCGGCCTTGATGCTCTTTCACCCCAGCATTTGAAGGACTTAGTGTGCCCAAGTGCTGGGGAGGCTGGTGAAACGCTTCTAAGGGAGCTGACGGCTTTGATAAATTTAATGCTCTCCGGCACCGTGGACGATGCCATCATCGACATTTTATATGGAGCAAATTTGTGTGCCCTTCGAAAGAAGGATGGTGGCATTCGTCCTATTGCCGTAGGGTGTACTTACAGGCGTATGGCAGCCAAAATTTGTTGCAAAATTTACAGCACAGAACTTTCGGCTAAATTTCAGCCCCTTCAGTTAGGCTTCGGGTCTAAAGGGGGCTGTGAGGCTGCCGTACATGCCCTGTCCACATACCTTAGTTGTGGTGAAGGTGAGGTCATTTTGAAGGTTGACTTGAAAAATGCCTTCAATTCAGTAAACCGGGACACTTTGTTGACACAAGTAAAAATTGAAACACCCAAAATTTATAAATTCCTATGCCAATGCTTTTTTTTTTTTTTTTTTTTTTTTTATACTACTTGGGTGGCAAACAAGCATACGGCCCACCTGATGTTAAGCAGTATCCGTAGCCTATAGACGCTTGTATTACCAGAGGTATCACTTGCGTGTTGCCAACCCATTTTTTACACCAGGGCTTTAAGATGGAAGTAACCCTGGGATAAGAATACGTATCTTTCAAAACGCATTCCTAAATGAGCGCTGGAGACCTGTACTCACACACAGGAACACAACTACACCGCTGTGTGTAGTCATTTGGCTGTGGTCTTCTGTAAGGTGGAGGTCCTTCCCCAGTCGGGCTTGCTCGCTAGTATGGTGCCCTACCTCTCTTAAATGCTACCGTAACCCTTCAAAATTACTATACAAGGACAATATTTTAGATTCTGCTGTTGGTTGTCAGCAAGGTGACCCTCTTGGACCTGCCATTTTTAGTTTGGCAATACACCCTATTATTCGACAACTAAATTCTAAATTTAATTGTTGGTATCTAGACGATGGGACACTTGGAGGCGATGTAGACACAGTACTTCAAGATTTGGCTTTTCTAAAAACAAAATTTCAGTCAATCGGTTTGGAATTAAATCCCACTAAATGTGAAATTTATCTTCATGGAAATATGAGTAATAGACTTTCGGTAATCTCAAAATTTAATTCTTTGGCACCTGACATTAAAATTATTGAAAGAAGTTGTCTACGCCTTCTTGGTTCCCCAGTCGTAGAAGATGCATATGACTCTTTTATAGAAGAGAAAATACAAAATTTCTGTGAAATTTCGGATCGTCTTCTCAAAATTAATATTCATTCGGCTTTCACAATTATTAGATATTGTCTTTTTGTCCCTAAATTTACCCACGCATTAAGGTCTTCACAATTTTGGAAAAATATTTCACTTTTAGAAAAAATTGACAAAATTATCCAAATTACATTGAGTAGAGTTTTAAATGTGGCCTTGAACGACCGGGCATGGCTCCAAGCATCACTACCCATCCGCTTTGGTGGCCTCGGCGTTCGCAAAATTTCTGATGTAAGCTTACCAGCATTTCTGTCCTCGGTCCACAGCACGGAAGAATTAACCAGGAAAATTTTAGAACCCACACTGGTTAATGCGGAAGTGTTGTGTAAGACTGATGCAGTAAATGCTTGGAAAATGACATGTCCAAATACTGTCTTGCCGACCAGCCTATTCTCCCAAAAGCAGTGGGATGGGCCGTTGTGCAGCTTGAGAAGAAATTATCTTATTTCTACTGCTTCCAGTGCTGCGGAACGCGCTCGTCTACTTGCTGTGGGTGAGTGGGAATCTGGTCTTTGGCTGCAGGCATTGCCATCGCCCAACATAGGCACTATGTTGGACGACACTACATTCCGCCTCGCCACTTGCCTCCGTTTGGGTGCTCCTTGTGTTTCTCCGCATCATTGTCTTTGTGGAGAAGCCGTCGACAGTCTCGGACACCATGGGCTATCCTGCAGCAGGAGCGCAGGCCGCATATCGCGACACGCCCAACTTAACGACATTATCCGTCGAGCTCTTGTCACCGCCGGCGTACCAGCCGTACTTGAACCAAATGGTTTGGTACGTGACGATGGGAAGAGACCTGATGGTATGTCGTTATTGCCTTGGAAGATGGGTAGGCCTTTGGTGTGGGATGCAACTTGCGTCGACACCCTTGCACCATCACATCTTCCAAGTACAGCAGGTTGTGCTGGCGCTGCTGTTGCAGCTGCAGAGTCCCTCAAACGGCGAAAGTACAGCAATTTAGTTGGAAACTACATTTTTGAGCCGTTTGGGGTGGAGACTGTAGGTTCATGGGGTCCGAGTGCTCGTTTCCTTTACAGAGACCTAGCGAAACGACTGATCGACGCTTCTCGTGATCAGAGGGCTGGCTTGTTTCTCGCACAGAGAATAAGCATTGCCATTCAACGTGGCAATGCCGCCAGCCTTCTGGGCACGTTCCCAGTGGACAGTGATGTTGAGGAATATTTCGACGCTTAAAGAACAGTCTTCATTTGTATTATGTTTTCCTTTCTTTTTGTATTTATGTTTAAATTAGTTTTAGGTATATAGGTAGTAAATTGTATATATGTGATTAGTGTAAAAAAAAAACTAATAAAATTTAAGTAATAACACGTAATTAATTGTTTTCATTTATGTATGACAAAAAATACAATTTATTACGTAAAAATAAATAGGTACTTCAACACCCCACGTTGCATAGATGGCTGTCGATAATTGGGTAAATGTGTCTCCTCACTACTTCGGGCTCGCTTAAACTGGTTGACCCGCAAAGTGGGTGTGGCTTGTTGAAATAGTGGCACGCGCGAAATATATGCAGAAATGTGTTTATCACCATTCTATCTCGATCTATTTCTGTGATTCTAATACACAGATATACAATATTTTTACTCGCCAAACTTCTTGCGCATTTTGTAGGCGAACGCTCGCACTCATTATGTTTAGACAAACAGATTACCTGCCTCTATACATAGCTAGTTATACTATACTATACTTATCTATCTACATATGTATGCCTTGGTAGTCCAGTGGCCGCAGTATGCGCCTGCTGTGCACGAGGTTGTGGGTTCGATTCCTACACAGGACCAGACTTTGTGTGACCCGCAAAGAGTTGTTCTGAGTCTGGGTGTAATTTGTGTCTGTTAATTGTATGTCTGTAAAGTCCTCCGTGACACAGAGCTTGTTCTCTAGTGTGGGAGTTGTCTTTTTAGAAAAAAAAAATCTTAACCTACCCAATCAATATACTATTTTAACACAATTTTCACCAGGGTTTTAAGATGGAGTATCCCTGGGATATTAAAACGTTTCTTTCAAAACGCCTCTCCAAATGAGTGCTGGAGACCTGTACTCAAACACAGGAACACAACTACACCGTCTTCTGTAAGGTGGAGGTCCTTCCCCTTCTTTCTCTTAGCTTTAACAAACTAACAAATAAACTGTTTATATGATTAGCACATAATCCTACTAATATTATAAACGCGAAAGTTTGTAAGAATGGATGGATGTTTGTCTCTTTCACGTAAAAACTACTGAACGGATCTGGATGAAATTTGGCACAGAGATAGATTATGATCTGGAATAACACGATAACCGACATCCACGCGGGCGGAGCCGCGGGCAACAGCTTGTAGATAAATATAAAAACATGAAACTCTCTCCGCTGTTAATTTGTTCAGTTGTTAGTATAAAAATGATTGACATATACAATTTGATTTATATGATACATTATTACTTTCGTTTTCATTTTCTTAATGATGTATTGAAAATTAAATATCAACAATATGCAGGTACATTATTGGAACGAAGTTCTTTATCGCGCGTTGTGAAAGGGGGCTAGACGGAAAAAAATCTTACGAAAAGTTGTCACGACACTTTTTGCTATAGTAAGCTATTGTAAGCTGTGCGGCGTGCGCATGTTTCTCTGTCTGTCTCTCTCTCTCTCTCTCTCTCTCTCTCTCTCTCTCTCTTATAGAAAGCAAGCCAGATAACATTATAATAATATATTTATATTAAAATATTAATAATAAATAATAATTAAATAATAATTTAATTATTTATTTAACATAATAAAAAATAAAATAAAAATGTGTGTTATATGGAACTTCGTTCCATCCGGGTGTCCCTTAACACCTCTCAAGTTTTATTTTTGTGAACTAGCCGCTCGCCCCGCCTTCATACGGGTGGTATTTCTCGGAATCCCGTAATGTTATTGTGAATAAAATATATCCTACAGTACCCGCTGATAATGTAGCTCTCTAATGGTGACAGACTTTTTAAAATCGGTCTAGTAGTTTTTGAGTTAAGTTGTAACATACAAACAAACTAAAAATTAAATCTTTCCTCTTTAGATGAAAAGCTTTCTTAAAAATAACACTTTCTGTAGTGGTGAAAAATCTATATATCACACAGTTTTACCGTAACTCACGCTCAATGGTAATTCTTACAGAAAATAGTCATAATTATTTACTAAAACGATAAATCTGAAAATTCCTTTCCATTTCTTTAGTACCTACTTAATAAATAAAATAAAACCACAGGATTCTAAGAACATTCTAAACGCACAAAGTCGAGAGAAGAAGCTAGCCCACAGGCTCACAGAATCAACTTAGATGGTTCGTCTAATGCCCCTTTTTTAGGCCATTAATCATTTTATTTAAATAAACTTGCAAATAAAAGCCACTAATAAATCAAATGTCCAATTGTAGCTTCCATATTCACACCAAAACTTTACATAACTGATCCACGATTTCTTTGAACGTTATTCGATGATTGCATAATCGGTAAAACTTAATCGATTCGCTCATGTTATATATAAGAGCGTTTACACACTGCGACTTTTTCAGCGACACAAATTCGCGATATTAACCATTTTATAGAATAACGTGGTTGTATAGATGAAGTATAAATTGATACAAACGGACAGAGAGGTATAGAATATCTTGATTAAAATAGCAATAACTACAAATTCATAATCTTTAATTAAATCATATTTAATTTCACAAAGAAGGGAAGGCCTTAACCATACACTGAGAGTATATCATTATTCTATTTATTAAGGCTATGCATGCTTATGTTTATAAATAAAATTATTATAAAAGTACAATATTTGGTGAAACATAAAAAGGCTGCCCTCTATATCAAAATCAAAATAGCAAATGTATGGGATTTGACGTAAGTCTGCCATATAATGTCATAAACTTGCGTCAATCTTGCGTGCTTTTTTCTGTACCGACTCTATCGTGAATGCATCGCATCTGAAACGCATTAGCATCGCTACAAAATCTTGAAGTGTGTAACCTCTCTAATATAGACGGAAATCGTTAAGCACAGTATGGTAAACGAGAATTTGTGAACTTGTTTAGATAATATGTAATTATTTACGGTACGATTAATTTGTGTTGATTTATTATTGAGAATAAATAATCAGTTAAATATATTGGTCAAATAAAATACGTAATAGAAATATAAATAATATAGAGCTCTACCTATCAAAACCTTATACTTCTACTTTTTCTACACTTCTTACCTTTGATTTATTTAAGGTTATTAATTATTTCACTTTGTAGTAATCAAGTCCAGCTCACTAAAAAGTGAAATAATAGTAACGTCAATCATTTTTAAATGACACAATTTTGGTCCTGTATTGGCATCTAACCCAATACCCACCCATCAGTGGAGTGGACCCAGTGACAGTCGCAGTTGAATTACATTAAAACACGACACATTAATAGGCCATTTCTATCTTTCAATCCATTTTCAAAGCGGCATTGGAAACACTCATAAAATTACATCTATCTACCACTTTCAAAGACCTCTAATCACTAACATTTAGTTCGCACAGAGAGATCTTCACTCTCGTGACAGTTATTAGAAATCTTATTTTCCGCGGGCGATTTCAATAATAGGATGATTGAAGACAGTATTTTATGAAGAAAGTGGGACAAGCTTGGTGGTTATACATTTTCATGTGAATTGTCTCGGCTAGCCAATGAACCAACGTAAGTTTCTGTCTCTGTCCAGTGTTTTACCTATCAATAATAATTCGATTTATGTTAACAAAAATGCAAGTATTCCAATAGGTTTATGGTTTTGGTGGTGTAAGTGGAATAGCTTAGGTGCCGAAAACATTGGTGCTCAAAAAAATGGTGCCGAAAGAGGAATACTTCCAAAAATGTACTAACACAAAAAAAATACCTGGCGATTAGTTAAGTAACGTAAATTTGATGCTAGATCCTAAGGCTGATTTGCTGAGATCATAGATGTAAAGTCAATATCTCGAGATGAGATAAAGTCATATCACTAACTTGTCAGCAAACCAGCCGCAGGTAAATTGGCTGACATCATCGTTCTATTATCCACATATTAAGAAAATTTATGAATAGCTTATGATCTTCATAAGTTTTACTTTGTAACCTAAATGTTTATTTAGTTTAAATATTTTATTTCATAAAATTAAATTAAAAAAAATTGGAAAACATATCTTTTTCCGAAAATTGTTGTGTGGATACACTCCACGGCATAAACATTTTTTTTTATGAAAAAAATAAAAAAATCTCTGACTTTACTACAACCTGGTTAAATCGACAATATTAGTTCATAGCCAATGTTACCAAACTATAATTATTAAAAAACTAATTAAATGTTTTGTTACAGTGAACTCACACTACTGGAGGGGATGGCGAACAGCGGAGGCTGGAGTGAGGAGCCCATCTCTAAGGTAGACAATACTTATAATATTTAAAGTTAATGCCATCTCAACAGAGGTAGGGCACCATACTAGCGAGCAAGCCCGACTGGGGAAGGACTTCCACCTTGCAGAAGACCACAGCTAAATAACTACACATAGCAGTGTAGTTGTGTTCCTGCGTGTAAGTACAGGTCTCTAGCGCTATTTTAAGAATGCGTTTTGAGAGAAACGTATTCCTATCCCAGGGAAACTCCATCTTAAAGCCCTCTGATATTGCAAGCGTCCATAGGCTTCGATAACTGCTTAACATCAGGCAGGCCGTATGCTTGTTTGCCACCCAAGTAGTATAAAAAAAATAGTTTGTTATTTCTCTTAAACTTTACAAGATTACGTGATGATGAACTTAATAACCTATATATAAATTGTAAAAAAAAGCCTTTTGGAACTAGGAAGGGATATTATGTTCGAGCATCTATTGTCTTTTTCTTTCTTTTTTTTTAAAGACAATTCCTGCACTAGAGAACAAGTTCTGTGTCGCGGGGGATTTTACAAACATACAATTAACGGACACAAATTACACCCAGACTCAGAACAATTCTTTGTGGGTCACACAAAGTTTTGTACTGTGTGGAAATCGAACCCACAACCTCGTGCACAGCAGGCGCATATTGCGGCCACTGGACCACCAAGGCAGTCAAATTATGTTACTAAACCAGACAATAATTACTATCAGTATATAGAGTGTTGGAAGAGGCCTATGTCCAGCAGTGGACTGCGATAGGCTGATTGATTGATTGATAGAGGCATAGTGTAGACACATGCATTTTCGACCTTTTTAGCTCGAAGCTTGACAGTGTTCGAGCAAAACAAACCGACGACCGACTATTTCGAATGTAATCACAAAAATGTTAACAAGAACATGTTCTATTTTCACTCTCGTCTTTAATGATAGTAATAATATGTCCTGTCTAAATAACTATTGTAGTGAAACTAATTAATTGCACCACATTTGCAATTTACACCTACAACTGACGCGTGTTTGCACGCATACTGCTGACTGGTAGAAAAACACCGACTCATAAAAATAGTGAAGGTGATGAAAACAAATTTTATGTAACGTAAACATCTAATATATAAAATTCTCGTGTCATAGTGTTTGACTTTGAACTCCTCTGAAACGGCTCGACCGATTTTCGTGAAATTTTGTGTGAATATTGGGTAGGTCTAAGAATCGGACAACATCTATTTTTCATCACCCTAAATGTTAAGGGTGGTCCACCCCTAATTTTTTTATTTAATTTTTTAGACAACATTTTTTGTTTTTATTTTTTTGTGATTTAGCATTAAAAAATACATACAACCCTTAATTTTCACCCCTCTACGATCAACCCCTATATTTTAGTAGCAAAACAACGTTTAGTAAACAGCTAGTATAAGTATATACAATACAATCCCTCGGAAACAGAGATTTTTTCCAAGCCAAAAATTAGCCTATATGTTATCCCGGTTTTTTTTTTTTATTCTACCAAGGTGGCAAACAAGCATACGGCCCGCCTGATGGTAAGCAGTTACCGTAGCCTATGGACGTTTGCAACACCAGGGGTGTCACTCACGCGTTGCCGACCCTTTAAAAACCTTATAACTCCTTTCTTGAAGAACCCCATGCCATGTCTCTTGGGAAAACCTCGGCAGGGAGCTCATTCCACAACCTTATCGTATGTGGTAAGAAATTTCTCTGGAATCTTACGGTACGGCATGTTTGAGGTGCAAGGATGTGAGGATGAACTCCCTGTCGGTGGCGAGAGGTGCGCTGAATATAATCTATTTCTATGCCAAATTTAATCCAGATCCGTTCGAAATAGGAAAAAAAAGAAAAGCAAAATTATACAGAGTATAAAGTCGTCTCACAGATTCAATTTCTTACTTATCATCCACTCATTGTATACGGTTATAGTTTTTTTGAAAATACTTTTTGGGTGGCGTACCGTAGCCTATGGACGCTTGCAATACCAGAGGTATCACTTGCGTATTGCCGACCCATTTGTTTGCACCAGGGCTCGAATGTCATATTCCTGGAATAGGATAGAAACGTTTAGTTATGAAAGATGTGTTATGAAAGAATTTTCATAACACATCTTTCATAACTCAACAACTACACCGCTGTGTAGTTATTTGGCTGTGGTCTTCTGTAAGGTGGAGGTGCTTCGCCAGTCGGGCTTGCTCGCTTGTATGGTACTTAGTTAGTCTGTAAAACTTTACATTTCTTCTTTTTCTATACTTCAAACTCTGATTTATGTCTTTAAACTGCGTAAAGTAATCTCACATTAAAACAAGAAATAAATTTAAGCCTAGTTATAAATAATTTTAACTATTTTTGACGTAAACTCTCATCTTTCATTTTAACAAGTAAACTCTGTCACAATGAGTCATATACTTTCTTCCACACATTCATCAGTCTTTCCTCCATCATTCACCATCTCTTCAAACAATCGTTGTGCAGTTCACAAATAATTAATTTTATTAGACGCAATTCTACTCGCGTGTCGAAATTAACAAAAACTCATAGAAAACGAGAGCGTGCGAATTTCTTTAGTGATAAATTACTTGTTAGGTAGGGTAGCTCTACCAGTCGATGTCCGAATTATTGTATAGATTTAAACTTTTTACTACTCGAGCATTTTACCCATGAGAACATGGGCAGTTTGAGTTTCGGGGTGTAATTCTTTTTTCATTAGCCAGTATTGTTTTTAAATGAGAATTATCTGTAGAGTTCTTTCATTATAATGATGAGAATTTCCCAAAAATAACGATGTAAGGTGAGACATCATTTAAGTTACACCATATAAACAGCCAAGATTGGTACCATCTGTGAATCTCCACCTGCATATGTTTAAATAAAGCGTATAAGTATCTAGATTTATATAGCAGCCAACAACAATAGTATTTACCTTACGCATCAAATTCTACATTAAAAAGTTAAGTGGTATCAGATTACGTAACTGATAAATAAAATACTTTTTCGATCAATTAACGGAGATAGAGTTTATCTATTCAATTAAACTTTAAAAAAAGATAACTCATAGTTATTGATAAAATATTCTCAAGAATGTTTACTTCGAACTTACTGTCGAGTTTTCTTTAGCCAGTTTAGAACAATGGTGCCACACTTTATGTTACGATTGAGGTATACTAATGGAATCTTGCGACATCCCTTTCTAACAAAGAATGTTGGTAAGGGACAAAAAAGGGTTCGATTTCGTGAGAGTCAGATACTTGACGATTTTATGTCCTCGTGCCTGGTTTCCCCTTAGTTCTGTAAGGGTACTGTTCTATCAGGCTTTACTCATGTGTTTGCCCACTTATTTGTATTCTATAATATTTTCCGGCAAATAAGCATACAGTCCGCCTAATAGTTTTTTGTTAAAAAAGACAATTCCCGCACTAGAGAACAAGCTCTGTGTCGCGGGGGACTTTACAATACAATTAACGGACACAAATTACGCCTAGACTCAGAACAACACTTTGTGGGTCCCACAAAGTTTTGTCCTGTGTGGGACTCGAACCCACAACCTCGTGCACAGCAGGCGCATACTGCGGCCACTGGACCACCAAGGCAGTCAAGTTAGCTTATAGACGCTTGGCAACAACAGGAGCAAACACCTTTCAACTTCCTTCTTGAAGAATCCCATGTTATATAGTTACCTAGCTGCTGTGATTTTGGCCAAAACCAGTATCTAACATATACATACAGCAATGTGTACTAAAATATAAATCAGGAGAAATACAACTTGGTGGTCCAGTGGGCGCAATATGCGCCTGCTGTGCACGAGGTTGTGGGTTCGATTCCCAACGGGGACAAAACTTTGTGTGACCCACAAAGAGTTGTTCTGAGTCTGGGTGTAATTGGTGTCCGTTATTTGTATGTTTGTAAAGTTCCTCGCAACACAGAGCTTGTTCTCTAGTGCGGGAGTTTTCTTTAAAAACAAAACTATATTGACGCCAATAGAAAAAGTAAACAATTTTCTCACATTAGACTACAGTCATCATACTAGCAGTTGACATAGATCCACCAACGAATGTTGCTGGTACTTTTTCATAATTCATTTAAGAAAAGCTCTTGTTGCAACGTGATAAAGTTTAATTCTTAAGTTTAATTGTAGCAAAGTTTCGGGAGTATGTAATAAGTTTGTGGTATAGTGTTCTATTGTGTATACACTATTATTATTTTATTATTCTACTGTGCTTTAATTAGTGAACTGATGAGGGAAAAGAATATAAAACAATTGTTTAAACATAGTTATTTTTATATAAAAGAAATGCGGAAGGTTTTTCTAATTATTAAACTTGCGTTTAACAAAAGTTATTTATTTATTTAAAACTTCAACACAAAATAATTTGTAGTTATATTTGTTTGATTTTCATACGTATTATATACGTAGATTCTGCAAGGTGAAGGGTTTTATTTTTACGGGTTTGCTCGTTGGTATATAAATAAAATGATCACTGAACCTCAATTTTATTCGTCGGGATTGTTTTCATAACCGCTCTCTACCATTTCTGTGAATAGTGCTTCATAAAGTATTTCATTACCCATATCTTTTTAATGATGAGTATTAAAAACAATATTTACGATGCCCTTCAGCAAAAGAAATGAAGCAAAGAAATTAAAAATATAAAAGTTTGTCTAACTGGTTTTTGGGTAAAAGTGGAAATAAAATCAGGTTGAAAGTTGCTCGATATAACTTGAAGACGATCTTAAACAATTACTTTTAGCTGAGGCAACAATATCAATCGAACTACAAGAAGATAGAGAACAGTTGTGATTGCTGGCAAGACCTTAAAATTTGATATCTTATACTTATATAAAATTCTTGTGTCATAATGTTCGTTCCCGTACTCCTCCGATACGATTCTCATGAAATTTTGTGAGCATGTCAGACCTACTCAGTCTGAGAATCGGCCAACATCTATTTTTCATCCCTCTAAATGTTAAGGGTACCCCTAATTTTTTTATTTAATTTTTTTGACAAAATTTTATGTTTTTATTTTTTTATGATTCATCATTAAAAATACATACAACCCTTAATTTTCACCCCTCTACGATCAACCCCTATATTTTAGTAGCAAAACAACGTTTGCTGGGTCAGCTAGTTTTCAATATAAAATTCAACTTACAAAGGAACTTAACGATCATTGTGTAGCAGTATAAAGCTTAGAGCCCTCACATACACACAGTTTCCTTATTCTTAAACCGTATTCTTATAAATTAAATTAAATATATAAAAATAAAAAAGCCTTTTATTCCTTGCAAATTTTACAATTGGTTTACTATAATATTAGTATATTTATTTATTTATTACCAACTTAAATTTACAGTTACACATATAAGTTTTTGGTAGGTATGTAGTTTTCATGCACTGATATAGCCTAATGTTCGTTTTAAAAGTATAAAATAAATTATTTATATATTAAATAATAAACCCTATTCATAATTCAGAACAAATACACATTCACCTTCTGGAATTCCGAAAATATTCGAAACGAATGGACAAAAATAATTCCGTACGTAAAAAAACGAATGTGTGTGACAATCCTTATTATTGTATGGATTTCATGAGCTCGGAGAGGCTAATTCGAAAAATGAATCAGAAAACCATGTGTGCGTGGCGGCCCTTAAAAAGACAATTCCTAATTATTTATTTATTATTAAAACTTTTACTTTTAAATTGTATTAAATATTTTTAACATTTTTGCTATGCAATCAGCTCAAATATACTAAAATATTAAAGCAATGTGGAAAAAGACGAGCCCGGAACAGGACTCGAATCTGCGCCTCTCGGGTTCACAAATTCGAACTCTGGAGTAGGAGCTCGAATGGCACAGTTAGTAGTGCGCTGGGCCGGAACTCGAGAGGCGCAGGTTCGAGTCCTGCTCCGGTCTCGGCATTGCTTTAATATTTAAGTAGGTATATTAAATTGTAGTCAGTGAAATTCATAAGCATGGTGTTTCAAGTTAACTACGATTAAGAAAATTACCAAATGTCGCAAGTATCCATAGACTATAGTAACCGTGGGATTTAAGAGAGATGTCACGATGACATTAATAAATGTTAGAAAAATAATAGCTAGGGTAAGCAACGAACTCAATATGAGTTACAAAATGTTTAACGTTGAACTTTAGAATAAACGCCATGCCCTATTGTCAAACATATGAATGTCATTGGTTACGAAAGATGAATGATTAGATTTATGTTATGACATACACATCAATCACATACTAAATCTATACTATATTATAAAGTGGTAGGGTTTGTGAGTTTGTGACGTTTTATTTGTGAATGTCATAGGCTATATTTTATTGACAAAAATATTACCGGACTCCGGGAAATACCACCCGTACAAAGCCAGGGCGGGCCCGCCCTGGCTTTAAATAATAATAAAATATATGTTTAAGTATTAAAGGTTACAATTTAGAACTTTACAAAAAGAGTATAGCTTAGGTGCTAAGAACCTTGTGAGAGCTGGATTTCGTAGTATGTTCAGGACCTGTGTGACGGATCTCTAGGCTCTCTCCTTTATTTATAAAATTTTGGACACCAGGCTATAGGCTTACATTTTGGAGTAGATTAAGATAATTATATTTTATAATTATTATTATTTTTTGGTTGCATGAGTGTGTGTGTGTGTGTCTGCATATACAGAGTGCTAATATGACCAAAATATTTTCTGTTTCTGTGTAATCTAGCGACAGTAACCATTAAATTACTGACTTTTTGTATTCAAATTTGCTTAATGGGTTAATGTTTAATATTTTATTGACCTTATTATATACGTAGCCACCTAGGAAGAGGAGGTTACGTTGCGCAGCGGTTGAGTTTACGGAGTTAACTTGACAGACAGCGTATCTATGACGTGAGGTATTATATTATTTGGTAGTGTCATGTGGCGATCGGATGTGGGTCATACAGGATCAATTTGAGAATGAACAGTTTACGGACCGAGAGAACATCACATATTCTATATAGGTAGTTCGGTGGTGAAAAACTGATAAAGCAGCTGCCAACCAACCTTTAATAGAGCTCTTTGGCCTCGATCAAGTCTCAAAAGGTTAGCTTTGGCAGTGCCGCCCCATGCAATGATTCAGTTTTGGATCAGAGACTGAGCCATTGCCAAGTAGACGAGTCTCAGAACATACACGTCGGCAGAATGTCTTACGTTTTTAAAAACAAAGATAAGCTTCCGTAACCTAGACGCAATGGCTTCTACGTGAAGCTGGAAGGAAAGTACATACCTATATAAATTTACAGACATATGATGACCGGCGAGACATAGGACTACTCATGGTTTATTCAGTGGCTACTCGCCATTTGTTATATTCCTGTGTGTTGCTACATGTAGTTATTTGGCTTTGATTTTAAAAGGTAGAGAAAGTGAAAGACGCATAGGTCCTTCTGCATTCGGGCTTGCTCGCTTGTCTGCCTTACCTTCTTGAAACCTCTTAATTTAGAAAATTTGCCTGTGTAAAAGGTCTACCACACGAGTAAAATTAGGTACCTAACTAAATTATAAGTACGGAAATGTGTGACTAATGTATATGAGTAGACAACAAACCGTAACAATGGTAATGGCGTAACATTTTACAATATATTTCCGTAGTAATCGTGCTACTGTATAGATTATATCTCGAGGTGTACGTACTTGACGAATTTATTCATAAACTAAAGTTTTTTAACTGTATAGTGCAAGTAAAAGCAGTAGCTGATAGTTTTTGTCTGACGTCTTTTTTGTATACGTGAAGAAAAGTCTTTGTATCCCTTTTTTAGCTCATTGTGCTCATGAAGGAGTATGAAATTTGGCATAGTTAAAGGTAATATACGGAGAAGGACTGCAGATAATTACGGTTGAATTTTGACCGGGAGACAGGCCATCCTGTGGAAAAAGTCGAGGCTGGAGCAGAATAATCTGCTATCTTGATATCCTGCTCCGGGCTCGACTTCTTCCACATTTATTTAAATATATATGAACTTACTGTACAGCAATATTATTTATAATAATATAAATAACGCTTTAAGGTTATAACTTAGGCCAGTCTCATCACATCGTCCACTGTCCGAAGCGTGTTCCGTTTGTTAACCCTGATAGCTTTCTTCGTAATTACCGTAAGTGCCAACAATTACTTACGTAATACATTCAAAGTAATTCAAACATTACGAGTATAACATCGTGAATGTTTATTATGATATTCGCGGAAGTATGTGAATATTGTCATTGCATGTCGATTACTACCTACCTACTATTACTAGTATGTTTACATTTATGTAGGTACTTACTACCTTATTATAATAACCTCCGGGAAATCATTATAGAGGACTAGCTGTTGCCCGCGGCTCCGACCGCGTTAATATCCGTTAACGCGATTAAAAGTACTATATTACCTTCTCCAGGAATTAATCTATCGCCATGACAAATTTTATTAAGAACCATTCAGTCGTAATGTCGTGAAAATGTAACAAACATACATACAAACATAGTTACATTCACATTTAAACATGATGTGTATAGATTATTTTCGATCTTAAATCAGAAATACGAAAGATGTTTGAAAATAAATCCCTATTATTATTTATTAACTGCACGGTTGGTTACCTCGTCATTTACCTACCACTGCGCGGCGTAAGATAAATTGTGGGTTCATAAAGGGTTGTCCCGATTCTGGGTGTATTTTGTGTCCGTTAATTGTATATTTGCAAAGTCCCCCGAGACACAGGGCTTGTTCCTAATGCGGGAATTGAGTCTCTTAAAAAAATGACGTCATGGTGTAGAATATCACACATATCGGTATAGAGATAAAAAAAGTTAGAGAGCCACCTATTTTTATACACACATCTGACAGTAATCCAACAAGTCTGGAGTAAAGAGTTTTTCTGAAACTGCTGAATACGAGAGCTCATTCATGAGCTAAAACCCTGATCTTAAGGCGAGTGCACATTTAAGCATATTATTTAACAAAACATCGAGAGTTCGATACATTCGAAAGAACATTATTATCATAACCCATAAACGCGTCCCACTGCTGGGCAAGGGTCTCCTCCATATACTTGAAGGGATATTAGCCTACTACACTACGCTGGCAAGTCGGGTTGGTGTAGGGTTTTATTTCGACCCACTACTGATGTCATATCAGGTTTCGGTTGTCCACCCGTGAAGGCGGGTTGTAGGTGCACAGGGGGGATTTAGTCGGTATATACCGACCGCCGCCTACCACCTTTAGGCCGGAGAGTCCGACATAACTGCCTCACTTCCCCAGGCGGAGCGATATACGTAAAGCATTTCCCATTTTCCCCTCTACAAAAAAAAATGGTTTTATTTCGAGTTCTCCCTCTTTTGCAGTGGATATTATCTCCATAACTTACTCCCTTAGTCGACTCTTACGCCACCCTAGGGATGGGGACATTTGTATTCTTAATCCGTCACCACACGGACATTACATTATATTATATGCATTATATTATTTTATGTGTACTCAGATTACCCATAAAATTATTTCACCAAAAACTACTAACTAATTAATGGCCCATTCAGCCATAAATTGTAATCTTAATTAATCAACAAGCAACGTAATCGTGACATAACCAAAAGTAATGAATTTAATGTTAGTATTCTCTAAATTTATTACGACATGAGAATTTCTGTATACATTTGTAACTCTTTATTTTAACTCGCGGTTTGAATGGTGCGAATTTTGTTTATGGGAACTCATGTTGAGTTGAAAATTAAAGTTGTGTTAGGCCCCGCGCACATTTAAGCGAACGAACGTTTGGTCAAAATAATGGGTAATGGAAGGGATTAACAGTCTCGAGCTACACAGCAGCGCAACAAATATACCTACACTTTTTTAAGATTTTTGAATTTAAATTTTGTTTTTTTTTAATAATATTCAATTTTTGTACGTAAAATGACTTTGTACATATTGAAATTAATATAATGCGTAAATTTGTTAGAAAAAAAATTGATTAAACAAAAAAGATATAACTATAAAAAAAAAAAAAAAAAAAATACGACGTTACCAGCTCGCAGGGATTATATCCTCATGACTGGCTACAGACAGTACTTTCAAATCTAGGTAAAGTTTGTATTCTTAAATTACCCACAATTCTTAAATTACCGGCAACACGCAAGTGATACCTCTAGTATTGCAAGCGTCCATGGGCTACGGTAACTGCTTAACATCAGGCGGGTCGTAACCTAGTTTGCCACCTAAGTAATGAACTATGAATATTATTTTGCTATGTACTTGTTATAATTTACAGAAACTGATAGCAATCAACGACTAAGGGAGTCAGGCAGGCAATATCCACTGCAGGAGAGGGAAAACTCTAAACAAAACCCTATACCAACCCGTCTGGCCAGCGTGGTATAGTAGGCTAATATTCCTCCAAGTATATGGAGGAGACCCGTGCCCAGCAGTGGGACGTTTATGGGTTGAGATGATGATGATAGCAATTAAGATATCAACTAAAAAACACGCGTCGCCAACTATTTTCGCCTTACAATTATTTTGATATACATTTTTCTAACAAAACCGTACAATTAAAAAAACGTATTTCAACTTTCTCAAAAGGTATATTATTATATTACGTTACTACAGTAGTAATAGTTATGCCGTAACCGCTAACAATATAGTTATACCGTGTTATTAACTTTATTTTCTAGTGATTATCTACACTATTGTGGAATTAAAACGTTTGTTTGTTTGGGGTTGTGACTACGTGGATTATATTTTAATCTGCTGTTAGTGCAGTATCTGATTTTAAATGATGTGCCTGTATTTTAAATACAATGCTATTAAAAGACAGGTCTTCAAACTAAATTGGGCTAGCGTGTGTTAGACATTTACTATTTTTGCGGATTTAGGCCTAACTACCCAGTTACGTTTAGTATAATCTATAGCATGGGTGATGTTTGACATCATTACTAATATTATAAATGTGAAAGTTTGTGAGAATGGATGGATGGATGGATATTTGTTACTCTTTCACGTAAAAACTACTGAACGGCTTTAAATAAAATTTGGCTCAGAGATAGATTATGGTCTGGAATAACACATGGGCTACTTTTTGCAGTGATAACCGTCACATCCATGCGGGCGGAGCCGCGGGCAACAGCTAGTAAAAAATAATTTTAGCCTATGTGTTATTTCAGACCATAATCTATCTCTGTGCCAAGTTTCATCCAGATCCGTTCAGTAGTTTTTACGTGAAAGAGTAACAAACATCCATCCATTCTTACAAACTTTCACATTTATAATATTAGTAAGGATACTTATGCCAGTTAACTTGCAATCCCCCAAATGATGTAGCCTCTATGATAAGTTGATTACTGATTAATATTTTTTTGTTTTAGGAGAAACAACGTCCTCCAATATACAACCCCGAGGACTACGCGACATCGTTAAAGAAATGGGGTAAGAAGACCAGTGGGGCAAGCTTGTATGACCTGGAGGTTGGTCAGGAGGCGAACAAATCGAGGACTTTACCCAGCCAAGGCAGTAAAGACTTCAGGTAAGGCGCACAACATACTTTTTTTTTATATTACCAAGGTGGCAAACAGGCATACGGCCCGCCTGATAATAATCAGTTACCGTAGCCTATGGACGTTTGCAACACCAGGGGTGTCACTCGCGCGTTGCCGACCTTTTAAAATCTTTATAACTATCATCCTTATTTGCGAAAGGTTAAGCAGAAGAGTATCATAGCTACATTTTCACCAGCTAAGTATATCAGTTGACTGCCTTGGTGGTCCAGTGGCCGCAGTATGCGCCTGCTGTGCATGAGGTTGTTGGTTCGATTCCCACACAGGACAAAACTTTGTGTGACACACAAAGTGTTTTTCTGAGTCTGGGTGTAATTTGTGTCCGTTAATTGTATGTTTGTAAAGTCCCCTGTGATACAGAGCTTGTTCTCTAGTGCGGGAGTTATCTTTAAAAAAAAAACTTTCTCTCTTATTATTTCGATAGGAAGCTATTGTTGTACTAGACATAATTCCAGTTGATACTAGATTAATCAAGAGTCTGAGTCCCGGAGGTCAATCCGAGGATCTTACCACGACGTGTGTTTATTTCTTATTTTAGAGAGAGAGAGAGTTAAAACGGTAAAAGTTTCCATGTCGTCAACACGCTCTCAATGATTGCAAGCGTCTATAAGCTAACTAACTGCTTACCACCAGTAAGCAAGCGAGTCGTATGCTTGTTTGCCGCCTAGGTAGTATAAAAAATGAATTATTGACTGCACGGTTGATATAGTGGCTTAGGTGGTTACCTCGCCATTTACGGCATGTTGTGGGTTCGATCCCCACACGGGGCAAAAATTTGTGTGATCCACAAATGGTTGTCCGAGTCTGGGTGTACTTTGTGTCCGTTAATTGAATGTCTGTAAGTCCCCCACGACACAGGCCTTGTTCCTTAGTGCGGGAGCTGTCTTTTAAAAAAGAAATATATGTCGGCGTTAGACAAAAGTTGGTAAATTAATATTATTTACTTGCAGAAACCCATGCCTGGGAGTTGGTGAAGAGATGACACTCCGCCAGTTTGGAACACCAAGCGAACTGCTCACCAAACTCAGAGCCGACCTCCGACTGTCTTTTCCAAGGTATGATCTTCATAATCACATTTACCCATTTTGTTATTATGTCCATGAAATGCAAAATTTTCAAATTGGAGTAAATTGAAAAAGGAAATTATATATTTATAACAAAGACTATTTTTAAACAATCTAATAACAAAAAAAGGTAGGAAAGTAACCGACTTGCACGCAAGAGGTGCGAGTTCAATCCCGTATAGCAATACCAATGTGAATTTCACTTTGTGGAGTTTATATGTACTAATCAAATGATTTAAAGACATGTCTGATTCAACAACCCGCATTAGGCCAGCGTGTGTGAATTAAGGCCTAAACCCTCTCTCTCTTGATAGAGGAGAGGAGACCAGTGACCAGCAGTGGGACATATATGGGTTGCTATTATTAATAACAAACACATTTTTTTAAACAAATACTACTAGGTAGGTAGGTATATATTTTAAGAGAGGTAGGGCACCATACTAGCGAGCAAGCCCGACTGGGGAAGGACTTCCACCTTACAGAAGACCACAGCCAAATAACTACACAAAGCGGTGTAGTTGTGTTTCTGTGTGTGAGTACAGGTCTCCAGCGCTCATTTAGGGATGCGTTTTGAAAGAAACGTACCTATCCCAGGGATACTCTCATTTTAAAGCCCTGGTGTAAAACAATGGGTTGGCAACACGCAAGTGATACCTTTGTATTGCAAGCGTCCATAGGCTACGGTAACTGCTTAACATCAGGCGGGCCGTATGCTTGTTTGCTACCGAAGTAGTATAAAAAAATACTACTGGGTATTAATAATTTAGGATTAAATATTACCTAATCAAAAACATTATATAGAACTGCAACAATATATCTATATGCTATCTCACACGGAAGAGCAGAAAGTGCTGTATTTAACGTACTTATAGTAATCTTGTAATATTTGTTGATAAAGAAATTATATATTTAATACCTACCTACTTATCGTAATATTAAACATTGCAAATAATTATCTATCACTGTGAGTGTGAATGTACTAGAAATTATTTCCTTGATCTTGGGCGATATTATTAAGCTTCAGAATAAGTATTTATTTTGAACCTCACACAATAAATATAACATAAACAACATACATATATTGTTGTACTAGCTGTTGCCCGCTGCTCCGCCCGCGTGGATGTCGGTTATCGCTCTAAAAAGTATGTGTCATTCCAGACCATAATCTATCTCTGTGCCAAATTTCATCCAGATCCGTTCAGTAGTTTTTACGTAAAATAGTAACAAACATCCATCCATCCATACTCACAATCTTTCACATTTATAATATTATAGTAAGGACCTACTTATCGCAATATTAAACATTGCAAATAATTATCTATCACTGTGAGTGTGAATGTACTAGAAATTATTTCCTTGATCTTGGGCGATATTATTGAGCTTCAGAAAAAATATTATTATTTATTTGAAACCTCACACAACAAATCCTTACAAGAGTTTGTGAGTATGGATGTATGGATATTTGTTACTCTTTCACGCAAAAACTACTGAACGGATCTGGATGAAATTTAGCACAAAGATAGATTATAGTCTGGAATAGCATATAGGCTACTTATTATCGCGATAACCGACATTTATGCGGGTGAAGCCGCGGGCTACAACTAGTATAACATAAACAAGATACATTTATTGTTCTATCTATATAATTAACTAGGGACCGCCCGTGACTTCGTCCGCGTGGTAATTTGGAATATTTTCCCCCGAATTTTGTTTTTGGAATATTTCCCTTTGTCCCGGCATCACGCGTCAACGGCTGGACCGATTTCAGTAATTCTTTTTTTGTTGTGTTTGTTATTGTCAGGAGAAGGTTCTTTTTCTTTTTCTTTCTTCAAAAAAGAAAGTTGCGCTGAAAATAGTTTAACCCGGACGACGTCGGGGCAGGCCGCTAGTTTATTATATTTATTTAAACCTTTTATACAAAAATTGTGTACGAAGAGCTTGGTAATCAAATTGACATCTTATGAAATTTACTTGAGTTACTGCTCAATTGGTTCCAGCTGAAAATCAGCGGCTAGCATTACTGCCAGGCATTATGCTGAGCTGGATCCCATTTTGGCATAATCATGAAACACATAATATATCTATAATTAAGTTCTATTTTTTTTGTCAATCTTTGTTTGTGTGTTTCTTAATTATTGTCAAATAAAATATTCTTTTTTTCTTTCTTTCAAATTTAAAGGTCGAAAATAAATCACTTTAAGATCGTCATGGTAAATCCCCCTAATAACTCATAATAATATCTAAGCAATGTTTGTAAGCGTACCATAACATATAAAAGCACTTTCTCACTTAACTCGAGCACTTGAAGGTACACCATAAATTAAAGAGAGACAGTGATTATGCAGTGCGCCCAGCATTAAAACTATTAACCGGTAGGCGCATCTAAATGACTGGCTTTATGGCCACTCAGCTACACTGTTGCGTAATAGCTTAGGCTGTAAAGCACAGGATCTAGCGATATTGTTAACTTAGACTAACCTGAGCCTCTAGACAAGAGGCATAAACGGTAGTCGAATCGAAACGTCGAAAAATCAAATCAAAAAAGAAAATGTATGGGATTTGACGTAAGTTTACGATTTAATGTCGTAAACTTACGTCAAATCCCATACATTTTCTTTTTTGACTTTTCGATTCGACTATCGCTTATGCCACTTGTCTAGAGGCTCTGAGTCTCTAGACAAGTGGCATAAACGGTAGTCGAATCGAAAAGTCGAAAAATCAAATGTATGGGATTTGACGTAAGCCTACGATATAATGTCGTAAATCGAAAAGTCAAAAAAGTAAATTATATGGGATTTGACGTAAGTTTACGTCAAATCCCATATAATTTACTTTTTTGACTTTTCGATTTGACTATCGCTTATGCCACTTGTCTAGAAGGGCTGTCGGTCTAGTGGTAACTGCCTCGGTGGCTCTGTGGTCGATGTGTGTGACTGCTGATCACGAGGTCCCGGGTTCGAATAATTTATAGTGGGTATTTCTGTCAAGAAATTCACAATTTCACCCGGAGTTTGGAAATTGGCGGTGTTTACACCCCCGTGCCTATATCTCCCGCGCAGATGGCTAGTCTCCGTTGAGATTAGCCGCCGTGACCGTAATTCGATTAGAAGGACATTGTTTTTACTAATGGTCTGGTTATAATTTGTGTCTGTGAATTGTATGTTTATAAAGTCTCCCGCGACACAGGGCTTGTTCCCTAAGTCGGTAGTAGTCTTTAAAAAGAAGACTAAAATGTGAGTACAGCCTCCAACCCTCATTTAGGGATGCTATTTAAAAGAAACGTTTTCCTATACCAGGAATACTTAATCTCAAATAGCCCTGGATTGCTGCTATTGGAAGCGTCCATAGGCTACGGTAGCTGCTTACCATCAGGAAGGTATATAGTTTAATAATTTTGATGGTGGCAGTACTGATGTGAATTTAACTTTGTAGAGTTTATATGTACTAATCAAATAATTCACCATCGGCTAACGGTGACAGAAAACATCGTGAGGAAACCCGCATGTCTTAGAAGAAATTCTAAAGACATGTCTGATTCACCAACCCGCATTAGGCCAGCGTGTGTGAACCCTCTCTCTCTCTTGATAGAGGAGGGAAGACCCATGCCCAGCAGTGGGACATAATATGGGTTGCTATTATTATATATCATTTATATTATAATTTTCTTTCAAGTAAACTCAAGGTTGAACCTGAATTCAAACATGTGAAAAAGATAACTTTTAGAAAAACCATGTTTTATAGTTCTCAATACGCTTTATAATAACGCTTTCCTCTTCTATCTTTTACCACAGATTCTTAAGGAAAGAGCCATTCTTTATGAATGTTCTAAAAATATCAAATTAACACTTAACTTTTATAAACACAAAACAATTTTATAGCCGAGCCGTAAGGCGGCATCTTCATTATTTTACTAGCAACCCGTCACGGTTACTTTACAAGTTATTTAGTTTTCGTTGGAATGACTTCTTCTTTTTATCGTTTGGTTAGTGGCCAACCTGGTGACAGAGTTATTTAGATCGTCCATATTTATTCCTCTGTCGTGATCTAACGACTCTTAACAGTCGGGACCGACTTTTAACGTGTCTTCCGAAGCACGGAAACGCTCAGATGAAATACCACTATGCGGTCACCCATCTATAGGGTTACCGCGCCCTTGGTTGCTTAACCGCTGATCGTTTACCGAACAGCAAGTGCACTTGGCTATGAGCGCCTCATTTGTTGGAATGATTAATATAAAATACAGCCTACTAGGGATCGCCCGCGACTTCGTTCGCGTGGTAATTTGGAATATTTTACCTGATTTTGCAACATATCTCACTACTGCTCCGCTCCTATTGATCATAGCGTGATGTTATATAACCTATAGCCTTCCTGGATAAATGCACTATTCAACAAAAAAAGAATTTTATAATCGAACCAGTACTTTCTGAGATTAGCGCGTTCAACCAAACAAACAAACTCTTCAGCTTTATAATATTAGTGTCGATGTGACTCAGTGATAATACATACAGCAGTTTACTAATGAAAGAATACTCAAAATAGGTCCATAGTGGACACAGTTTTGATTATATTTATAACAAACAGTAATAGATATATTCACTTTTCAACCCCCGACGCAAAAAAAGGGTGAAACAAGTTTTACGTGTCTATCTGTGTATCTGTCTGTAGCCTCTTAGTTCCCAGACGAATGAACAGATTTTGATGCTGTTTTTTGTTTCAAAGCTGATATGATCGAGATGGTTCTAATTATATTTTTTAAAGATCTATTTCGAAGTTAGAAGACTTTTAACGATTATGAAACGATTTTATGAACTTCCACAAGCCCAATTCATTTAAAACTTGTTTTCTGTTATTACAATGGTATTTCTATGACATGGTAACCTGGAGCTGATGCTGTAACATCAAGTCTGAAGGATGCCCAACTCCTCACCAATTTACAGTAGATATAAAGTGTTTGGGCTCATTAGAATTGTATTAATAAGTAGGCGCTTGGAAAATAATGATCTGGTTATTTAAAAATCTTAAACAAAAACAGTACTTTCTTTTAAAATTAATGGGGTTTTTAAAATGTTTATTTTTTGTATCATATAAGTGTTAACCAATTATATGAGACGTTTGATCTGCGCTGAATTAAGATTGCGTCCTGTGTCACGTATACTATTACTGCCACACTCTTCTTGGATGGTAGCGTATTGATAACATCTTACAAAGATTCATGCTGGGTGAGAATTGATTCCACCTCCAGCTTAACAGGATCACTAACTGCTAAACCAACAGCCCCTCTAGATAAGTGACATTAACAGTAGTCGATTTGTTTGCAATTTAATTTAAATAATATGTATTTTTAAAGATATTTACATGATTAGTTTAAAGTTCAAGAACCTGAACCTAAACTACTTACAAACAATCAAATTTTAGGTATTTACCTATAAATAAAGTATCTGATTGACGTCGCAATTCTGAGGAAAAATGTATAGGATTTGACATAAGTGTATCGACATTACGTCAAATCCCATACATTTGTTTTCTATTCTATTCGATTCGACTACCGTTTATGCCAGTTGTCTAGATGAGCAGGCTAATCATTCAGTTAATTATGTAAGTACTAACTGTTGCCCGCGGCTCCGCCCGCGTGGATGTCGGTTATCGCTGCCAAAAGTAGCCTTTTTGTTATTCCAGACCATAATCTATCTGTGTGCTAAATCCGTTCAGTAGTTTTTACGTGAAAGAGTAACAAACATCCATCCATCCATTCTTACAAACTTTCACATTTATAATATTAGTAAGTATATCCTAGCAGTTCAACAACTTACTAAAGGTGTCGTAGCTTTTCCATTACTATACTTATATTTATTTTATTTCCACTTTGCTATTGCACTGTCTAATAAAAAGCTAAACGTATAGAAATAGCCAAGTATAATTACGTGTCAGTTACGTCGCGACTTTACTCATAGATGAGCGGGATGAGTTTTTTAAGTACCTTCACACTACGGACTTTGGCGCTGAAACTTGAGGCGCTATCCTTACTAATATTATAAATGTGAAAGTTTGTAAGAATGGATGGATGGATGTTTGTTACTCTTTCACGTAAAAACTACTAAACGGATCTGGATGAAATTTGGCACAGAAATAGATTATGGTCTGGAATAACACATACGCTACTTTTTGCAGCGATAAACGACATCCACGCGGGCGGAGCCGTGGGCAACAGCTAGTTAATTATAAAGATAAAGATCATTTATTTGTCTGAACATGTGTACAATCAGGTATTACAGAAAGCTTATAGTTTCACCATGCCCTGTCTGTCAGACGTGCAAATTTATGTGCTATAATGTTATGCATTCATATGTGATCCAAAATAATTGATACTTTAATTTCATTTCTACTAGTGAATGTCAATAAAATAGTAATCAATAATGTCAGTGTTATGTTAATAATTGAATTAATAAAATTTTGATAAAATGTATAATGTCAATAATATTATTATTAATATAAATGTCAATTAAATTAAATTCCATTATAATACATGTTTATCATTCAGAAAATCATTAATAGTATAGTAACATTTCTGAGTCAAAAGTTTTCTTAAATGATGTTTAAAAACATAAATACATCCTTATCATTGGGTATCTTATTATATATTTTAGGTGCCATACAAAAAATGCTCATTAAATCATTTATATTTATGACGTCCAGTGTTGGACTGAGGCCTCCCCCAAGGATTTCCACAACTCTCGATCCTGAGCTGACCTCGTCCGCGTGGTAATTTGGAATATTTTCCACGATTTTTATTTTTGAAATATTTCCCTTTGTCCCGGCATCACGCGTGAATGGCTGGACCGATTTCAGTAATTATGTTTTAGTTGTGTTTGTTATTGTCAGGAGAAGGTTCTTTCTCTTTTTCTTTCTTCAAAAAAGAAAGTTGCGCTGAAAATAGTTTAACCCGGACGACGTTGGGGCAGGCCGCTAGTTTATTATATTTATTTAAACCTTTTATACAAAAATGGTGTACGAAGAGCTTGGTAATCAAATTGACATCTTATGAAATTTACTTGAGTTACTGCTCAATTGGTTCCAGCTGAAAATCAGCGGCTAGCATTACTGCCAGGCATTATGCTGAGCTGGATCCCATTTTGGCATAATCATGAAACACATAATATATCTATAATTAAGTTCTATTTTTTTTTGACAATCTTTGTTTGTGTGTTTCTTAATTATTGTCAAATAAAATATTCTTTCTTTCAAATTTAAAGGTCGAAAATAAATCACTTTAAGATCGTCATGGTACATCCCCCTAATAACTCAAAATAATATCTAAGCAATGTTTGTAAGCGTACAATAACATATAAAAGCACTTTCTCACTTAACTCGAGCACTTGAAGGTACACCATAAATTAAAGAGAGACAGTGATTATGCAGTGCGCCCAGCATTAAAACTATTAACCGGTAGGCGCATCTAAATGACTGGCTTTATGGCCACTTAGCTACACTGTTGCGTAATAGCTTAGGCTGTAAAGTACAGGATCTAGCGATATTGTTAACTTAGACTAACCTGAGCCTCTAGACAAGTGGCATAAACGGTAGTCGAATCGAAAAGTCGAAAAAACAAATGTATGGGATTTGACGTAAGCCTACGATATAATGTCGTAAACTTACGTCAAATCCTATATAATTTACTTTTTTGACTTTTCGATTCGACTATCGCTTATGCCACTTGTCTAGAAGGGCTGTCGGTCTAGTGGTAACTGCCTCGGTGGCTCAGTGGTCGATGTGTTTGACTGCTGATCACGAGGTCCCGGGTTCGAAAAAATTATATTGGGTATTTCTGTCAAGAAATTCACAATTTCACCCGGAGTTTGAAAATTGGCAAGGTTTACACTTCCGTGCCTCGGAAACACGTAAAGCCGTTGGTCTTACGCCTGATCTCTCTCCGGTCGTGTCGGATTGCTGGCCCATCGGACTAAGAGAGTGAGTGTATAAAGAGTGCACTTGTGTTTGTGCACACACCTGTGCACTATATCTCCCGCAGATAGCGCGAGTTTTGTCTCGCATCCCGCATGGGACCAAAACTTTTTGTGATTCATCGTACATCGAACCCACGAGCTCCAGCTTAGCAGTCAGGGTCCCTAACCACTACTAATAATAATGTCCTTCTAACCGAATTTCGGTCACGGCGGCTAATCTCAACGGAGACTAGCCGCCGTGACCGAAATTCGGTCACGTGCGAAATCTAATAGATAACTATCAGATAAACAATGTCTTTCTGTCAATCCTACTAATTTAGTAAATGTAAAAGGATGGATGTATGTATAAATGTTTGTTACTCTTTTACGTAAAAAGTACTGAACAAATCTGGTTGAAATTTGGTATAGAGATAGATTAGATAGTCTGAAATACTTTTTTTGCAATAACCGACATCCATGCGGGCCGCGGTCAACAGCTAGTAAGCTTTATAATAACGCTTTCCTCTTCTATCTTTTACCACAGATTCTAAAGTAAAGGGCCATTCGTTATGAATGTTCTAAAAATATCAAATTAACACTTAACTTTTATAAACACAAAACAATTTTATAGCCGAGCCGTAAGGCGGCATCTTCATTATTTTACTAGCAACCCGACAGGGCTTTACAAGTTATTTAGTTTTCGTTGGAATGACTTCTTCTCATCGTTTGGTTAGTGGCCAACCTGGTAACAGAGTTATTTAGATCGTCCATATTTAGGCCTCTGTCGTGATCTAACGACTCTTAACAGCCGGAACCGACTTTTAACGTGCCTTCCGAAGCACGGAAACGCTCAGATGAAATACCACTATGCGGTCACCCATCTATAGGGTTACCGCGCCCTTGGTTGCTTAACCCGATGATCATTTACCGAACAGCAAGTGCACTTGGCTATGAGCGCCTCATTTGTTGAAATGACTAATTCTTTTAAATATAAAATACAGCCTACTAGGGGTCGCCCGCGACTTCATCCGCGTGGTAATTTGGAATATTTTCCCCGATTTTGCAACATATCTCACTACTGCTCCGCTCCTATTGATCATAGCGTGATGTTATATAGGCTATAGCCTTCCTGGATAAATGCACTATTCAACAAAAAAAAAATTTTTATAATCGAGCCAGTACTTTCTGAGATTAGCGCGTTCAACCAAAGAAACAAACAAACTCTTCGGCTTTATAATATTAGTATCGATGTGACTCAGTGATAATACATAATATAGCAGTTTACTAATGAAAGAATACTCGAAATAGATATCTAGAGATATCTAGAGGTCTCTACTGGAACCAGTTTTGAGTATATGTATAACAAACAGAAATACCAATATTCACTTTTCAACCCCCGACGCAAAAAGAGGGTGAAACAAGTTTTACGTGTCTATCTGTGTATCTGTCTGTAGCATCTTAGTTCCCAAACAAATGAACAGATTTTGATGCTTTTTTTTTTGTTTCAAAGCTGATGATCGAGATGGTTCTTAATCATATTTTTTTAAGATCTATTTCGAAGTTTTTCGAAGTTACTTTTAACGATTATGAAACGATTTTATGAACTTCCACAAGCCCAATTCATTTAAAACTAGTTTTCTGTTATTTCAATGGTATTTCTATGACATGATAACCTGGAGCTGATGCTGTAGCATCAAGTCTGAAGGATGCCCAACTCCTCACCAATTTAAAGCAGATATAGAGTGTTTGGGCTCATTAGAATTGTATTAATAAGTAGGCGCTTGGAAAATAATGATCTGGTTATTTAAAAATCTTAAACAAAATTAGTACTTTCTTTTAAAATTAATGGGGTTTTTAAAATGTTTATTTTTTGTATCATATAAGTGTTAACCAATTATATGAGACGTTTGATCTGCGCTGAATTAAGATTGCGTCCTGTGTCACGTATACTATTACTGCCACAGTCTTCTTGGATGGTAGCGTATTGATAACATCTTACAAAGATTCATCCTGGGTGAGAATTGATTCCACCTCCAGCTTAACAGGATCACTAACTGCTAAACCAACAGCCCTTCTAGATAAGTGACATTAACAGTAGTCGATTTGTTTGCAATTTAATTTAAATAAGATGTATTTTTAAAGATATTTACATGAGTAGTTTAAAGTACAAGAACCTGGACCTAAACTACTTACAAACAATCAAATTTTAGGTATTTACCTATAAATAAAGTATCTGATTGACGTCGCAATTCTGAGGAAAAATGTATGGGATTTGACAAAAGTGTACGACATTACGTCAAATCCCATATATTTACTTTCTATTCTATTCGATTCGACTACCGTTTATGCCAGTTGTCTAGACGAGTAGGCCAGTCATTCAGTTAATTATGTAAGTACTAACTGTTGCCCGCGGCTCCGCCCGCGTGGATGTCGGTTATCGCTGCAAAAAGTAGCCTATGTGTTATTCCAGACCATAATCTATCTGTGTGCCAAATTTCATCCAGATCCGTTCAGTAGTTTTTACGTGAAAGAGTAACAAACATCCATCTATCCATCCATTCTTACAAACTTTCACATTTATGATATTAGTAAGGATATCCTAGCAGTTCAACAACTTCAGACAGAGGTGTCGTTGCTTTTCCATTACTATACTAATATTTATTTTATTTCCACTTTGCTATTGCACTGTCTAATAAAAAGCTAAACATATAGTAATAGCCAAGTATAATTACGTGTCAGTTACGTCGCGACTTTACTCGTGGATGAGCGGGATGAGTTTGTAGGGCCATTGTTTATAAGAAAGAGCGATTTTTAAGTAACTTCACACTACGGACTTTGGCGCTCAAAGTTGAGGCGCTAATAATAATAAATAAAGCCTAATAAAAATTATTTCATTTTCGTACTAAAATCCATCGGTGGTGGCCGAGTGGGAAAGTAACAGACTTGCACGCAAGAGATGCGAGTTCGATCCCGGGTGGCAGTACCAATTTGAATTACACTTTGTAGAGTTTATATGTACTAATCAAATGATTCGCCATCTGTTAACGGTGAAGGAAAACATCGTGAGGAAACCCACGTGTCTTAAAAGAAATTCTAATAACATGTCTGATTTACCAACCCGCATTAGGCCAGCGTGGCTTCTCTCTATCTCTTGATAAAGGAGTGGAGACCTGTGCCAAGAAATGGGACATATTATATGGGTTGCTACATAATCTATAACTTCAAAAAAAACCTCTTAGTTTATATTGCTTAATACTATGCTAGTAACACTTCACTTATGACTGGCCTATTGGTCTAGTAGTGGGTGAAACTGACTGCTGGGCCGGAGGGTTCGATTCCAACACTGGAAATCAAATCGAATCCACATGGACAAAACTTTGTATGATCCACAAATATTTGTACCCAGTTTGGGTGTTTTGTATGTTTCCAAAGGCCCCTGCGACACATAACTAGTTCCTAAATGCGGGAGTTTTATATTTTAAAAAAAACACTTGGATTGCAACGTCACAACTTCACTGTGCGTAAAGAAGGCACTGGTCCGCGGAATCGGCAGTACACCACACCGTTCGGCTAAAATGTCCTCTTTAAATAACTAAAAATCGCTAAAAATTAAGCGATCAAAGAGTACCAAGGGCGTGGTTACTCTATGAATGTGTGAACGTCAAGCGAAACATAGGTTCTGTCGTCATTAACAGTCAGATCACGGCAGGAGCCTATTTGAACTGTCACCAAGTGGGCTATTAACCAAAAATTAGACTGCAACTTAAAAAATAGTATACCTAAGTAGTGTTGTATCTTACTGGTATACAAGTATAAGGATTGATCCTTGGGGAAGCTAAATTTCTAAAACCCTATCTTAGCCGATGCTTGCGTTTTTAATTAAAGCTATGTTCCAAATTTCAACTTTTTAAACTTAGTAGGATTGGATTTGCATTGATCAATCAGGACAAATACCAAAATCATTAAAAATTAAAAAAAATTGAATGTATAATATATATCTCAATCAACTCCAAAATGTAAGCCTATAGCCTGGAGTCAAGTATTTTATGAATAAGGAACGAGCCTGGAGATCCGTCACACAGGTCCTGAACCTATTACGGACTCCAGCTCTCACAAGGTTCTTAGCTCTTATACTTACCTAAGCTATACATTTTTTTTGAAATCGTAACCTTTGAGAGAAATAAACATATATTACTATTATATGTATATTATTATTATTAAAAAAATATTTTAGCAGTTACCATCCTCACATTTAATGGCCATACGTATAAAGTTTTTGTATTTCAAATAACTACGACGATTCCCGCGAATTGCAATGGTAATTGTTACTATAATTTTTCTTTATGTCGTCAAATTATACCCTTGGGTTTTATTACTGGAGGCATGCCAGGGTTACCAGCTTTCCGGTCACAGGCTTTTAATTAACCACTTGAAGACTTTTTTTGTTTAACAGTATAAAACTATTTGATGGTAATAGAAATATGGATCGTATATTTTTGCGTGTGCGACTATTTTTAAGCAGGTCTTAAGCATTTAGTAGATAAGGAGGGCTTATTGGAATAAACGATTTATGTTTTTAAATAAAGAACTGCGCAGCCGCAAGCTGCAGTATGGCTAATGAATTCGATTGTTAATTTTGAGGATTGGCTTTATTTACAACTAGCTGTTACCCGCAGCTCCGCATGCGTCGACGACGGTTATTGCAATAAAAACTATTCTATGTTCCTTCCCAGTATACTATCTATCTCCTCGCTAAATTTCATAAAGATCCGTTTAGCTATTTTGTCGTGAAAAGTATGAAATTTTACCTAATTTACTTAATATCGTTTCAGTTTCATCCAAGAGTTTGCGTGCGAGCCACTAGATGGCGTTACGTTACTGTTGGAACTCCTGCGCAACGTACAACTCAGCCAATCAGGAGAAGGCGCTCGGGGACCACCTGCTGTGCGCAGACGACCACTGCTTGATGAGCTTGCTTGTTTGTAAGTAGTTATTATATATAAAATGATTATATCCTGACCGAATTTCGGTCACGGCGCTCATCTCGCTTAAGATTTATATTGCACAAGTGTGTGTGCAAATATAGGTGCTTTCTTCATTCCCTCGCTCTCATAGTCCGATTGACGTCAATCCAACACGACCGAATAGAGATCTGGCGTAGGGCCAGCGGCTTATCGTGCAAGGCAGGAGGGTGTAAACACCGCCAATTTCTAAACTTCGGGCATTTGTTCCCGGCCTGGACTGACCCGGGAATTGAACCCGGGACATGTGTTTTGCAGTCAGACTCTACGAACACTACACCAACAAGGCAGTATTACTAAGTATGAACAGTAGCAGCTGTTCCTATGGATATCGGTAAAACTTAGATTTAAAGCTCTCCTTTTGCTTCAGAGCAAGCAGCACTAATGGCCTATCACGGATACGTGGGATCAGTCTTGCGATATGGTCTACTGCTGTGGGGTAACTCAACGCTAATCGCTCAAGCTTTTTTAGCCCAAAAAAAATGTTTAAGAGCAATGACTCATGTAAACCACTCTTTATCAAAACGAAAACACTAACACTGACCTGTCTATATATTTTAGAAACTGTACTCTTTGTCAGAAAACACTCAGAGCTGTTTAAGAAAATTGGTGATAATAGTTTGTTTAGCCAAAGAGATCCAACAAAGCTGGTAATGCAAAATTGTAAAACTACCCTTCACCAAAAAAACTGTCATATAATGTGTGTAAGGATATATAATAGAATACCACAGTCGCCTAGTCGTTACGTGAGCTGCCATATAGGTTATTTATAAGAAAATTAAAAGAATGGCTTGTAGACCGATGTTTCTACACTCTACAAGACTTTCTCAATTACAAAGCGCTAAGCAGATTCTAATAATTGTATGTATTATCTATATTAGTAGACTTAAAATATTTGACATTGTATAATATTTATTATCATCGACATCCAGAATTCTAATTTTATATTCTAATTATATTATTTCAATTATTGACATCCAGAATTCTAATTTTATATTCTAATTATATTATTTTAATTATATTGGGAAAGGCCTTTGTCTAGCGGTGGGCTGCGACAGACTGATTAATTGATTGAATTATAATCATATGATGGATTTTTTTGGGACATTGTATTGGGACTTGGTTATTCAGTAATGAAATATAAAATAATTGTAAAAATCCTATTAAAAACTACGTTACTACTACATTGTCACGTCACAACTCACAAAATTTGCATGTCAATCAATTTGACGGAAGTTGTTGAACCTAAATGTTAGCTTTAAGATCCATAATGTACCAACTTTTACGCAAATAAAGTATTATTATTATTATTATTATTATATTATTATTATTATTATTATTATTCTTGGAGGAACTCTTGTAGGAACACCAATAGCTCGTTCATCACTAAAGTTCCTAACATTGTTCCATTTCCAGGCAATGCTTATGGAGCTGCTGCAGCAGATATCCTGACTGCGTGCGGAGGCTTGTAGCTGGCTCTAATGGAGTGTACACACTGACAGTCTGCATCATGTCAACTGTCAACAAGTCCAGAGTTTTGGCATTACAGGTTCGTATTGAATAGTCTTATAGACAGCAAAAGATCTTGAAATAAATTCTTATTACGTATTATATTATTACATACATGGCAAACAAGCATACGGACGCCTGATGATGAGCAGTTACCAAAGTCTAAGGAGGATACCGGAGGCATCACTTGCGTGTTGCCTACCCAAAATTTTGATTTGTAAAAATTTGTTGAAATTTTAGATTTTGTGGTAAAGTGTCCCTAGAGAAGAAAAACGTTTCTTAACACATCGCTAAATGAACGCTGGAAACCTGTACTCACGCAGAGAATCATAACTACACCTCTAAGTTAGCAATTTGGTTTTGGTCTTCAAAAAATTAAGAAGTGACTGAGGTTGAGGGTTCGATTCCCACACAGGACAAAACTTTGTGTGATCCATAAAGAGTTGTTCTGAGTCTGGGTGTAATTTGTGTCCGTTAATTGTATGTTTGTAAAGTCCCCCGCAACACAGAGCTTGTTCTCTAGTGCGGGAGTTGTCTTTAAAAAAAAAAAAAAGAGAATTAAAATTTGACTGTATAAAACAAAATGATAAGAATACAAAATGTCACCACCCCTTTCTATCCCAAGGGTGTCGTAAGAGTCGACTAAAGGAGTAAGTCAGGCAGACAATATCCACTGCAAGAGAAGGAAAATTCGAAATAAAACCATATACCAATCCGTCTAGCCAGCGTGGTGTAGTAGGCTAATATCCCTCCAAGTGTATGGGAGAGACTCGTGCCCAGCAGTGGGACATTTATCGGATGATGATGATGAACCAAAAAAATAATAAACTCCAAAATCTTTTTTTTCTTCCAGCTCCTTACAAAAGCATGCTACCCCCCAGCAAACGGCCACAGCATGGTATCTGAAGCTCTATCTACTCTCCGACTTCGTTATGGCGAGCCAGTTCGCTTCAGGTTCCTTGTAGGCATGTTGCAGAGCACTGGAGGCTCTGGAGACCTGCAAGCTGCTGGCTTGAGCTTTATCAATGCGCTGTTGAGCAGTGCTTCGACTCCTCAGAGGAAATTGTACATACAAGCTGAGTTAGAGCAGGCTGGATTTGACATTGTTACTTTGAAAAAGGTAAGATATAAAAATAAAGCCGAAACTATGCGTAGTATGTAAATTATGGTGTTTTGGACTACTTGGGTGATAAACAAACTTATGGCCCACTTGATGTTAAGCAGTTACTAATACCATTTTTTTACATCAGGGCTTTTAGATGAAGTATCCCTGGGATAAAAAAATATTTCTTTTAAAACGCGTCCCTAAATGAGCAGTGGAGACCTGTACTCACACACAGTAACACAACTACACCGTTTTGTGTAGTTATTTGGCTGTTGCCAAATGCACGCCACTTAACATGATTGTCGGTTTTTTGCATTCCGCATTATATTATTACAACGTATGTAAGCATGAGGTTACTTGTAAGCAAAACTTAAACCGGCCTTACGATATAAAACAACAGGAAAATTGTTTAATACATAGATTTTCATAATATGCTACAGTGTCTTCTTTTTAATGAGAAATAACTCTTTTTACAGATGGTAGCTAAACTGCCAAACGTGAACGAACAAGTGTTGTTAGAAATAGCCGAGTACGAGAGGCAGCTTATAGATATCGACTCACTTAGTGAGAAAGCTCATGAAGCACAGATGGAGAAGAACGACCTGAGGCACAAACTTGAGTTGCTTGAGAAGAGAGTCAAGGTAACTCAACTTTTTATTTAGGTAACAAATTAATTAGGTGGTGGCCAAGTGGGAAAGTTACTGGCTTGCACGCAAGAGGTGTGAGTTCGATCCTAATACTAATCAAATGATTTACCATCTGCCAACGGTGAAGGAAAACATCGTGAGGAAACTCACATGTCTTAGAAGTTACTCTAAAGACATGTAAGATTCACGAAATTATTATTAGGCCAGCGTGCGTGAATTAGGGCCTTAACCCTTCTCTCTTTCTTCATAAAGGAGAGGAGGCCCATGCCCAGCAGTGGGACATAATATATGTATATAGGTTGCTATTATAAGTGTATTAAAATCTTTTATACTTTCACGATTTGTACACATACTATAATGGACAACATAAGGTATAAAAAACATTTAAATATTATACGATTTAGGAAAGTGTATAATATTAGTAATCAATTTATATAAGTATAACAACAACATGATTTTTTAAATATTTCAGATTCTTCAAGAAGAGAAGGGGATCCTGTTATCTCTAGAAAAGTGTCTAAAAGAGAAGTGCTGCGAGTTACAGGAGGAAGTGTCCTCACTGCGCTCAGAGCACGGCAACTCTAACAGAAAGAAACCATTTGCTATGAAGAAAAAAAACTCCGTGCATAAGAATAGAGGTAACATAATAATATCTACCTATGTTTTTAGAACAAATATTTAAACAAAGATACGTGAGAATTTATTTCGTCAATTATAAGAATTGTAATAAAATAAAATAACCAAAATCAAACTCCTTTTATATCCAGCAAGAGTCATGTAAATCTTTTGTCGGTTTTGAGTAGTTTAGGAGACGAAAACGACAATTGTATAATGTTAATATAATATTATCTGTCCTGATAATCTTTGCAAATCGAATCATAAGTGATTTATCTATATCCGCTATATAGCACCTGCTTCTACACAGTAAAAGAATATATATCTCAATGTAATCTGCTTTTTCCATCAACATAATTAAATTAATTGGCAATCACATGATTTATTTTTATGTTATACCTAAATAAATATTAAAATTTCACCTGGAAATAGAATCGTACGCGAATAGACAGCGAAGAATATTATTGTTATTTCTACAGTTTGCTAAATTTACAATATTTCAGATAGATAGCTTTAGTTGTCTTTATTCATTTTGTAAATAATGCAGCTTCTCCTTCTGTATCAGATAAGTGAAGCAGACGCCAGCATTAATTTTAACTAATGAAGTTTTTTTTCTAGATGAATCGTCACCACCAGAAGATGAAGGCATTAGTTCCTCAGAGAGATCTCTAAGTCCAGAAGGTGATCCTCAAAGAGAGTCAATGGTCTACGAAATGTTTAATGTCAAAAACGAAACATACGAACTAATGCGAAACAATCGGACACTGCATAAGAAATTAGAGAATAAAATAAGCGATAAAAAGTTTTCTGATGAAGATGAAGAAACTACAATAGATGAAGTTATTCAAGAACTAAGAAATATAGTTAACCACGCTGAATGTGAACAATACGCAAAAGATGGCTTCAACGAAGATCGATCTTCTAGATGTAACCAGACTTCAGAAATCAATGTCCCTATTAGCGCTCTAGAATGCAAAAAGCACAATGAAGAAAAAGAAAATTCTGTAACTAGCACAAGGCACAGTATACAAATAAAGAGCAAAGAAGATTTTGCTGAAGACAGTGTAGAAGATGAACAAGAATCTGAAATAGTCCCAACTAAAATTATTCCACATCCACCTAGAAAATCTAAGAGCCTGCTGCATCTATTCGTCGCTCCTGTAGAACAAGGCATACTGTATAAGCCTCCTAATATCTACGATGATATCTATTCAAGCGATGAAGAATCTGACTCTCTACTGAGTGCTTCAAAATATAACAATAACAAGAAGGTAAGCAAAAAGCCTTCAGGATCTAGCTTTGACTTTCACGAATGTCGAGCCGTATTCAACTCTATGACAGATAGAAATAAAGATGAGAACAGACCTAAGCGTTCAAAAACTCGCTCTAGAGATGAAAATAGGAGATCTTCTATCAAACGTAGTGAATCTTTTCAAACTTCAGAAAATGGTTCCCGGCAACGCGAGTACATTGATAGCATGTTCTATGCTGAGCATGCTTCTTTTATCGGTATGGTTCCAATGAACAAATCTAGTTCAAAGTGTAGTCGGGTGGATGAGATTGTAAGCTTGATTGAGTCAAAGAAGCTGACTAAAAGTTTGGACAGAATTGATGAAGGTCTAAACTCGATGGTGGATATAGTGATGATGACCGAGCCAAAAAAATCTATTTGGCCATACGAAAGACGACAAAGATCGAGTTCTCGGACTAGCAGTGATGCTGGCAAAGAAAGTCCATTAATTCCCATCACTAGATCAAACAGTAGACTAGCGAACATCCACCGATATGAATCAAAAACCTGTCCCAAAGATGATGCTATGTTCAAAGCAGACTCACAAAAGTTTTACATGAACCAGGCGAAGTTGAGCCCTGGACTCGATAACCAGGCCTTTAATAGCTCCACGTTTCTGATGAAGCGAGGTCATACTAACGCTGGCTTTTACTCAGGTCCCCACATGCTGAGGGATGCTCCTGCTAGCATGACTAGCCTGGTCACTAATGGTACACATAGCCACGCAGATTTGAAGCGAACAATGTCTCCTATGGGTTCGGCGTCAAGTAAATTTGGTGCCCAGAAAGTGCTGGATATGCCTTCCGGGCTGTACTAGAAGGTGCTTTTATTATATGTTTTCAGAACCAACGACTAATTTAAGTGTTTCGTACCTAATTATTTTGACTAGTGCAATATAGCCCTCTAGGAAAAATAGAATGTTAGTGATCTATTCAGTTATAAAGTTGATTAAATTTGTTGCTGTTCTAAATTTACTGCTTTGTAGTAGTAATAATAGTATCTTCATTTTAATAATATCATTCTTAAGGGTAAAAACAGAGTTTGAAAATAATATAAGCAGCATTTATATAAAACGAATTTAATCAACTTTTTAAAACTGAATACAGTTAACTCCTTGTGTTAATTTATATTTAAGTATTTATCGATTTATTATTTGTATCTTGGTAATTTTGCTGACTAGCAAAATTGGCTTAAGATCACGATATCACTGCTGCCAGTTTTTCATTTCATATGAAATTTACTATTCAAAGTAACTTCTGCAATGTCACGTACTTAACTTTGCAACTCAGCGTTGCTGTTTAGAAAATTGTTATTCGAACTTGGTGATGTTCGAAGCACTCGTGAGTCACAACGTGTACTTTATGTTTTCTATTTGATTTTTAAATTATATTTTTTTAAGTGAAAGTGCTGAGTTCAATTTATTGATGAAAGTCACGACTAAATGGTACCTCATTTAATCTTTTAGTAAGTTTACTAATATCTACGACGGTCGTCTGTATATTGGTCTTCTGCCAAATTATTTACTCGTTGTAAATATAAGTGTTATTCAATGTAAACGTAAGATTACTTCTATTTACATTATTATTGAATTAAATGCGTGTAAACTGGACAGTATTGTTTTGATTTTGCGACCATTTTGAAGTGAAAGGTTCTTTAGGCGTGTTGAGCACTTTTTGGGTGAACACAAGGAACTTGCGTCATCGTCACCGAACGCTTCCCATATTTTTGAATATGGAAACATATTCAAAAATAATATAATCTATTCTATCTAATAATATATCGACGATACAATTCACAAGTTAGGTAGTTACTTAGTTTTCACTTCTATCTGCAGTCCTCAAAGACGGCCCCGCATGTTTTTCTGTTAGACAATAAAATGAGCATGGAGTCCGGAATTTTAACTAACACATTAGCACCAGGCCCATGCATTGGTCCAGCTTGTATTAGTTGATTGAAATTGAAAAAAAAAACGCACATCATGGACAGCTGCATTCAATAATATTATCTTATAATAAAACAAATAGCTTGTAATCCTTCAATCAGTTTTAATAAGATTTCAAAATTAAACATGTTTCGCATAATGTAAGTAGCATGTATAAATACATTGTTATATGGAAATCCTTAGGGGAGGACTGCTTTCAGTAGTAGACATCTTTTAGCTGAGGTGGAATAATTCTAAAAACTTACTTTAAAATATAAAAAGCTACAATACTCATCTTCTTCTTATCGTTTGGTTAGTGGCCAGCCTGGTGATAGAGCTATTTAAATCGCTAATATTTAGGCCTCTGTCGTGATGTAACGATAATATTCATTATTATATACCAAACCAAAATTCAACAGAATAATATAACAGTTTGCTAGTAGATAGCTGTTCAATAGGCAGTCTTATTGCTAAAAGCGATCTCTTCCGGACTTCAGTGCTACTCATCAAAAAGACACGAATTTTCTTATTGCTAAAAGCGATCTCTTCCAGACTTCATTGCTACTCATCAAAAAGACACGAATTTTCTTATTGCTAAAAGTGATCTTTTCCGGATTTCATTGCTACTCATCAAAAAGACACGTATTTTCTTTTTGCTAAAAGTAATCTCTTCCAGACTTCATTGCTCCTCATCAAAAAGACGCGAATTTTCTTATTGCTAAAAGCGATCTTTTCCGGACTTCATTGCTCCTCATCAAAAAGACACGAATTTTCTTGTTGCTAAAAGCGATCTCTTCCGGACTTCATTGCTACTCATCAAAGAGACACGAATTTTATCTGATCTACTGTTTCTAATCAGTCAGTCATTACTTGATATGTATCAGGCACCTGTTCATACTGATGTTATCGTTAAGATTACACAAGTATTATTACGTACAATGAAAAAAGTTAACAATAGTATCGTATCGTAATACGGCGTACCAGAAATTGGGCTTCAGATGGAACAGTTTGACAAAGTTTTCTTTAGAGACTATAGCATGAAGTTCTTCAAGAAAAAAGTTATAAGGTTTTTAAAGGGTCAGCAACGCGCGAGTGACACTCCTAGTGTTGCAAGCGTCCATAGGCTACGGTAACTTACCAAATGAGAAAGCGTCTGTAAATTGTCTATTTGTCATATTCAACACTAGAGGTCGTCCGCGTGGTAATTTGGAATATTTTTCCCGATTTTGTAACATATCTCACTACTGCTCCGCTCCTATTGATCATAGCGTGATGTTATATAGCCTATAGCTTTCCTGGATAAATGCACTATTCAACAAAAAAAGATATTTTCAAATCGAACCAGTACTTTCTGAGATTAGCGCGTTCAACCAAACAAACTCTTCAGCTTTATTATATTAGTATAGATTTTGTTGAAATATTTTTATGAAGAAATAAAACTTCAAAATATAGATGGGCTAGTCATATTATTATAATAATTAATTTATATATACACAAACAATAAATTGATCACAGCCTGCTCTCAGCGTCTTTCAAAGATTCCAAAAGATATGCGTAAACTGAAGTCTTGGCATCAATTCCCCAAATAAAGTCAAAATGATTGAAAGTCGCCCTTTCAATTTGTTTTAGTTTAATAGTATTGGGTAAAGTAGCAGCTAGAAGGCGAAGGTCATCATGATGTACTTCATTGTCACTTAGTCCGTAGTACAGGTAGGCAAGAGCAGTAACCCTGCTGAGGTCGTATGCCGGAGGAGTGGAGCGACCGTAGGTGGCAAGATTTGTAATCAAATTGTAGTTGTAGCGGCGGAAAGCATCAAAGCGGATGACTTGGCCATAGTGGGCAATCTGGCGAATAGAGGCTCCAGCGGGAGCATGGGCCATCAATAACGGCACCAAGGTCTGCAAAACAAAATATAATTATGTTTAATGATGAATGAGAATGTTACTTATACTATTTTTAAGTGTAAGATTGGATTTCTGCGAAAATCTAGAGTGTGAAACAAATAGGTCAAAACTAAACACATCTAAATACATAGTACCTATTACTACTAGATTTCTATTCGGTAGTAATATGATTGATTTAGTCCATTCAGACTGCCTTGGTAGTCCAGTGGCTGCAGTATTCGCCTGCTGTGCACGAGGTTGTGGGTACGATTCCCACATAGGACAAAACTTTATGTAACCCACAAAGAGTTGTTCTAAGTCTGGGAGTAATTTGTGTCAGTTAATTGTATGTTTGTAAAGTCCCCCGCAACACAGAGCTTGTTCTCTACTCTAGTGCGGCAGTTGTCTTTTTAGAGAAAAAAAACATGAATACTGCAATAATGACGGCAGGCATTTAAATTTGATGCAAAATAAGGTAAATCTCATATATTGAGTTATTTTCATTTTCCATTCAAATTATAACACAGAATTACTTGATAATGACCAAATTTCATACACAAAGCGGTAGCTATATATAAAAATGAATCCCTATTTCCCTTGGTCACGGCATCACGCGTGAACGACTGGACCGATTTCAGTCATTCTTTTTTTGTTGTGTTTATTATTGTCGGGAGAAGGTTCTTATGTAAAAAAAAGAAAGTTGCGCTGAAAATAGTTTAACCCGGACGAAGTTACGGGCTGCTGGTTAGAAAATAAATAATGTACTTACTGAGTTTATGTACGGGCTGTCGGTATTAATGAAGGAGATATCACATAGTGGAGCTAGGACAGATCCAGCTGTACAGGAATTGCCGATAAAGTCAGAGGTGCCGAAGATCTCACCCTGGCCTAATAGGAAAGCTGCAGTCTGTAATACAAAAACATTATTGAATTACTTAAAACTATCGAATATGACCCTATTGCTATATTTGAAATGCCTCTCATAAATGATATGCTGCTTTTACCCTATGCCAAATTGCCTCTGATGCCGAGCGACTTATCTGCAGGCATCTCGTTATACAGGACAAGTATTGGTAAATTAAACTTTGCTCTTTGAGCAATTTTATAATTATTTTGAAGGTAACAATAGAAAGTTATTTTTGAAATGAAAACTTCTTTAGAAATCGCGCCATCGTTGGGGAACGCTTTCCATATTCCTTTTTGGGTGAACAAAAATCATAAAACTCGCGTCATCGTCACCATTCCATATTCAAAAAATACAATTCACAAGTTACTTAGTTTTCATTTTTATCGGCAGTCCCCTGTATTCATATCAACCCATAAATGTCCCACTGCTGGGCACGGGTCTCCCCCATACACTTGGAGGGATATTAGCCTACTACACCACGCTGGCCAGACGGATTGGTATAGGGTGTTATTTCATATTCCCCCCCTGTATATATATTTAGTCCCCTGTATATATATTTTTTAATACTATGTGATAAAACTGATGATTTGCATATAAATAGAGTCAAAATAGATGCAGCTCCATTTTGATTCTTAATTCGATTTAACTACTACTAGAACACCAAAAAAACTTTACAGTAAATTTATAAATACAATCTTCACTCACCTCAAGGATGTTTTCAAGAGGAGCCAAAGTAGCGAACATAGAATTATTATTGTTGTGGAAATAAGAAGCTGGTGCCAATCCTTGGAAGGAGATGATCTTGCTATTATATTCAGGCCTCAAAGAGTTCAGTACTAAGAAGGTGGTTCCACCCTGAGAATGGCCGACATAGTGGAGCGCGTCTTGTCCAGTTACTTCCAAGATGTAGTCGATGAAAGCAGGAAGGTCATAGTAGCCGATATTGTCCCAGGAGAACCTCCAGAAGTCCTGATTAGTTCTGCTGTCAGGGTCTAAGGATATGTGCCTTCTTGAGTAGTAGTTGCCGCGGGCGTTACCGAGCCAAACATCGTAGCCAGCATCAGCAAGAATGTAACCTGCAAGAGAATCATTAGTTAGGATTTTGGGAAAAGTGTATTTGTTTTTGTTATTATGTTTTATTTCTTCTTGTCTTGCTTTGCCTTATATTGACCCTCTATAATATAGCATGGTAGATTTGTTTTTTTTTGTGCATTTTATTAAGGCTAACTCCACATGTATCTTGTGATGTTGTGAACTCTGAGGCATATGACAGAGTGAGTAAAGGCACAACTTGTATATGACAATACTACCCGCACGTGCAATATAACGTCTTACGTCGATTTGCCGAAATCTGCGCGGAGGAATATGCAAATTTAAAAAGTTGTCAAAACTGACAAAAATTGTTTCCAGATCGTTGCTTGTACATCGGCTGAACCTATTCTCTTTCAAATACCATCGAACTAAGAAAGTAGGAGAATAAAGAGTGTAGGTACTTATGTATGCGTATATAACTGTCTACTATAATATCTATAGGTACTAATATTTTAAAAAGAAAAAAATAGTTTTTTTGTTACAATTTAACTCATAAACTACTTATCCGCTTTAAATATTTTTTTTACTATTAACTATACTAAGCTACATTATCAGCGGGTAACATAGGCTATGTTTTATTGAAAATAAATACGGTATCCCTACGAAAACTTAATAAATATTCATGCGAAGCCGGGATATGCTGCTAGTACCTCATAGTTGGTAGGTGTGCGATGAAAATGGCTGCTGTAGCCGAAATCCAGACAGAAACATTTATATCTACTAAATGATTTAAAAAATAAATTAGCCAGCTATTCAGGAACCGGGAGATAGTCTTTAATTGATAGCATATCGCAATTAATAATACAAATTAAGTATATTGATTAAATTATAGATAAACTTGTATGTATGTAAGCAGTGGAAACAGGCTGATTGATTGATGTAGCCATGTTGATTAATTATAATTATTATTTCCTGATTTCTGTACGGTCATGTCGGATTGCTGTCCCATCGGACTATGTAAGAAAATCTATGTTTGCGCAAATATTTGTGCATTATAATATCACCCGCGCATATGGCTAATGTATGTCAAATTTGTAGCCGTATAAAAAAGGTATAATTGTAAATAAAACGCCAACATAATAGACCTATCTATTATTATGATAAATTTAGATTATTTAAGTCTAATACCCTAATATTTATGGCTATAAGTTATCATTTTAGATAACGAATAGGAAGGCAAATTTGCGTATCTATGCGATAATTGCTAGATAATTTTAATTTTTAGACAAAACGCAAGCAATTTAAAATTATATTACACTGCGCAAGTCAACTAAGACACGACTGTTCTATGACGCATTTTTATTTCACTATGCTCGTCAAGCGGTGGTGGCCGAGTGGGAAAGTAACCGACTTGAACGCAGGAGGTGCGAGTTCGATCCCGGGCAGTACCAATGTATATTTCACTTTGTGGAGTTTATATGTACTAATCAAATGCTTCCCCATCTGCTAACGGTGAAGGAAAACATCGTGAGGAAACCCACATGTCTTAAAAGAAATTCTAAAGACATGTCTGATTCACCAACCCGCATTAGGCCAGCGTGTGTGAATTAATGCCTAAACCCTCTCTCTCTCTCTTAAAAGAGAAAAGAGGAGACCCGTGCCCAGCAGTGGGACATATATGGGTTGCTATTATATATTATTATATGCTTGTTAACTTTAAGATATTAACATTACTCTTAGCAGAATCAAGTCTCTACAATTTATTTGAAATAGTCGAGCCCAGAGCAGGCTTCAAAACTGCGTCTCCGCTTTATTTTGGTCTCTGCTTTTTTTTAGCGAGTGCCAGAGTTCGAATTTGTCCACCGCGTTTTAAAAGTTTATTTTCTTTGTTGTTCCAAAAAATACATTAGCTTTTAATCTTATGTCTAAAAGTATCCACTTACCCAGAGCACTGCCAGGGCCTAGCACAATGAAGTCGGCAGATGAAGACAGGAGTCCGTGGAAGAGGAACACCACAGGCCTGGGTCCAGGCTTATAATGGCTGTCTCTACCATAGGGGATCCTGTGAGCTTCCAAAATGTACCCATCTGAAGTCACAACGTGATGAGTTTCTTGAGGATATCCGTATTTTTGGATGAGACCTGGCTGAAAATATTTGACTTGTTAATAATATGAAAGTTTATTATAAAAAAGCTGTTGCCCGCGGCTCCGTGGCAGGCCGAATGCTTATTAGAACCTAAGAAGTATAATCCTACTAATATTATAAACGCGAAAGTTTGTAAGTATGGATGGATGTTTGTTACTCTTTCACGTAAAAACTACTGAACGGATCTGGATGAAATTTGGCACAGAGATAGATTATGATCTGGAATAACACATTTCTGAGTAATTCAAAGGCGCCTATGACACAAGCATAGGCTTAGTTTGGGGCCAAATAAAAACTCAGTATTAAAATATGTAGGTTGGAATAAATTCTAATAATAAAAACAATACGAAAAAGAGGAGAGGATTGCTTAATAATCGTCGTAAAATTCCTCTGTTTATTGATGTCTACTGAAAACGTGCCCAGGAGACTGGAAATATTGCCATGCTGAATGGCAATGCTTATTCTTTGAGCCCAATATAAGCCAGCCTTCTGGTCACGTGAAGCATCGACTAATTGCTTGGACAAATCTTTAAAAAGACCGCGAGCACTTGTACCCCACGGCCCAAGCGTTTCGGCTCAAAAACATAATCTCCGATTAGATCACTGTATTTGCGCCTCTTGAGAGTCTAGTACATGTAAATCCTTATCCTTACTAATATTATAAATGTGAAAGTTTGTAAGAATGGATGGATGGATGGATGTTTGTTACTCTTTCACGTAAAAACTACTGAACGGATCTGGATGAAATTTGGCACACAGATAGATTATGGTCTGGAATAACACATAGGCTACTTTTTGCAGCGATAACCGACATCCACGCGGGCGAAGAAGCGGGCAACAGCTAGTAATGTATAATTTTAAAAAATAATGACGAAGCACATAATCGTAAATAGAAACTCACCACATCTAATAACGAATCCTCTTGAACGTCGGTAGAATATCGTGTCTGTACGTCCAAATTGAAAAGTTGTTCAACGTAGGCCGCATTGGGAGCTTGTCTGGCATTTGCTAAGGCCACCAGGGCCAGTAATATTATTACTTTTAGCGCCATTTTAACCCTCAGCAAACTACACAATAATTAAATCGGCGTCGTCTATTTATGTAGGATGTTATCGGCTACTTATCAATAGATTAGTTAGCCGCGAAATTTTAAGATATTAAAGTATTAGAAAATATTTATGTATTTGTTTTGATTGTGTTGATAAGCTTTGTAATTAACATGATGACTGCGACTGATTAACTGCTGGTGCTAGAAAACTAACTGATTTGACCGTATTCAATATTAAAAGATATAAAAAGTTGACATTAACAGAAGACATTGAGGATGTATATGAAAAGAAAAAAAAAATGCAATGTTTTCATATTGGAAACTTTAAATATTTATTAATCGTGAACAAATTGTTTATAAACTGGTTCTGTTTTATAATTAGAATGCAAAAAAATAACGTCCAGCATAAACATTACCGTAGTCTTATAGATTTACTAGCTTGTTGCCCGCGGCTTCGCCCGTGTGGATGTCGGTTATCGCGATATAAAATAGCCTATTCGCTATTCGCAGACAGTTTTAATTTATTTCATAATATATTTACATGAATAGTTATTATAATAAAAGTAACTTACCTTAAATTACTCACAAACAATCTGATATTGTATTCAAAGGTAAATCTATGAATAAAATATCTGATTGAGGTCGCAATTCTGAGGAAAGGTGCCCAAAGTACTGGCCGCAATTTTTTTTTAATGCCAACTCCCGCGCTGGAAAACAAGCTCTGTGTCGCGGGGGACTTTAAAAACATACAATTAACGGACACAAATTACACCCAGACTCAGAACAACTCTTTGTAGGTTATACAAAGTTTTGACCTGTGTGGGAATCGAACCCACAACCTCGTGCGCATACTGCGGCCACTGGACAACAAAGGCAGTCAAACATTGCCGCAAGCTATAATCAATCTCTATGCCAAATTTCATCCAGATCCTTTTAGTAGTTTTTAAGTTAAAGAGTAACAAATATCTATACATACACCCATCCTCACAAACTTTCACATTTATAATATTAATAAGATTGTTAATGACATGTTTTGATATGGTAACAATTAATAACGCATTATGTATATTCCTGCAACTAGATTGTATCTACAATTTGGTAACATGTCAGATTATATCACTTGCATGTATGCAGTCATTGTTTTATTATTAATGATTTATTATCATTTTAGGTTAGGTATTTCTTTTTAAATGTACGGTGGGCAACGGAGATGCTGTAAAGGGCCGCTATATGAAGATTAGTTTTTTAGGAAAACCAATGTATAAATTTGTGTGTAATATATTTTTATCTATAGGTTTAGTCCAATTATTATTATTATAATTCTTCACTGTTACCAAATTCCACAGAAATACATATATAGGTACAAAAGTTTTTAAAGAAACTAATTTTACAGCATGTATAACTGGGATAAACATTGTTTTCTTTCTTTTATTTTCTTTCGTTAGAATTTAATCAGTAAACTTTTTTTGTTATTACTTGGGTGGCAAACAAGCATGCCCGTAACTGTAGCCTATAGACGCTTGCAATACCAGAGGACAATTGCGTGTTGCCAACCCATTTTTTTTACACCAGGACTTAAGATGGGAGTATCCCTGGGATATAAGAATACGTTTCTTTCAAAACGCATCCCTAAAAGAATGTACATGTAAAGTTCACTCGAAGGGGGATGGTCTTTAACACAGATAAATAACATAATATATATTTTTAGGTGTTTCCGATAAGGTAGCACGGCATGTTGCTATAGTACGGCTATCGCTAATTAGTTGACACGTATTACAATGAATATACAAAATTATAATTATTTCATTGATATTATTATCGTAAGTGTAATCAGTTAAGTTCAATGGCGTATTTTTAATTTTGTTGTTTGTTTAATTAATTAAGTGACGTCACTTAATTAAAGTTAATCAATGATAAGCTAGACGAGAAGCTAGATGGACTGTCCGTAGGCTACGGTAACTACCGAGTGCCTATTGCGAGTTATATTTACGTCAACGCCAGTCTACGCGATCGAAACGGTTACCGCGTTTGTCTCTCTGAGCCTCTAGACAAGGGGCATAAGCGATAGTCGAATCGAAAAGTCAAAATCGTAAACTTACGTCAAATCCCAAACATTTGCTTTTTTGACTTTTCGATTCGATTATCGTTTATGCCACTTGTCTAGAGGCTCTGATTGGTTAAAAATTTGGAGCGGGCCAAACGGAGCGCGCACCGGCGCTGACCGTCATGATCGCGTTGACGTAAAACAAACTCGCACTAGGCACTCTGTAGGGTAGTTACGGTAGCCTACGGCCAGCCTGATGGTAAGCAGTTGCTTTCGATCAGGCTGGCTGTATGCTTGTTGGTGGCACACGGGGCTTAAACGACAGCTACAAAACGCCGCCACCGAACTTGTTTCTTCTTTCTTTTTTTTTGAAATAGGTCACGCTTACCATCTGCTAATGGTAAAGAAGAAAATTGTGAGGAAACCTATACGAATAGATGACCTATAGAGAAATTCTATAGGCATGTCTGATCCACCAACCTGCATTGGGCCAGGGTGTATGGATTAAGGCCTAAACCTTTCAGCTCTCGTGATAGAAGAGAGAAGACACGGGTCTTCTCTTTTTTTTTATACTACCAAGGTGGCAAACAAGCATACGGCCCGCCTGATGGTAAGCAGTTACCATAGCCTATATGGACGTTTGCAACACCAGGGGTGACACTCACGCGTTGCCGACCCTTTAAAAACCTTATAACTCTTTTCTTGAAGAACCTCATGCTATAGTCTCTTGGGAAAACCTCGGAAGGGAGCTTATTCCACAGCCTAATCGTACGTGGTAAGAAATTCTCTCTGGCCGGAGTGGTACCTACATAATATGAGTTACTTATAATTCAAATCAATTTCAGATTTTTTAAATTATGCTTGAGAGATTTTTGATAAAAATAGTCTATAAAACATAAATACTGAAATAAAAAATGGTAGCATATTCCAATATAAAATTTATTGTTGTAATCACGCAATAAATTATCATCAAGTGGGTACACACATTTATTGTAATAGATTAAGGCTGATAAATAGCATTATAACTATTTATTTTTATTTATGTTTTTAGGGTTCCTTACCTCGAAAGGAAAAGGCGGAACCCTTTTAGGATCACTTTGTTGTTTGTCCGCCCGTCTGACTGTCGAGACTTTTTCTCAGGAACGCGTATCAAGCAGATTTTTTTAATAAAGGTAGAGAATCAGGAAATGTTGAATTACAGAGTTTTGAGTAACCAATGATGCGAATGATACCTTTAAATATTGGTAACATCCATAGACTTACACCACTAGGCGGGTGATATGCAAAATGACTCATTTTAACCAACAGCTGCAAGTCAAATGCCTTGGTGGTCCAATGGCCGCAGTATTCACCTGCTGTGCACGTTACGGGTTTGATTCCCACACAGGATAAAACTTTGTTTTTTGTTTGGCACGGGTCTCCTCTCCTCTATCAAGAGAGAGAAAAGGTTTAGTCGTTAATTCACACACGCTGGCCTAATGCGGGTTGGTGAATCAGACATGTCTTTAGAATTCCTTCTAAGACATGTTGGTTTCCTCACGATGTTTTCCTTTACCGTTAGCAGATGGTGAATCATTTGATTCATCTCAACCCATAAACGTCCCACTGCTGGGCACGGGTCTCCTCCAAACATTTGAAGGGATATTAGCCTACCGCGCTGGCCAGACGGGTTGGTATTTGTTTCAAAATTTCCCTCTCTTGCGGTGGATATTGTCTGCTAGACTAACTTCCTTAGTCGACTCTTACGACACCCTCGGGATGAAGGGGGTGGTGACATTTGTATTCTTAATCCGTCACCATACGGACATCATTTGATTAGTACATATAAACTCCACAAAGTGAAATTTACATTGGTACTGCCTCCCGGGATCGAACTTGCACCTTTTGCGTGCAAGTCGGTTACTTTCCCACTCGGCCACCACCGCTTCTGGCTTTGTTATAATTATACACAATTAAACTATAATCTTAACGTATTAAACGCTTACCAATTGTATGTTTATTCCCATCAATCATTCTTAAATGATAAGACTTTATTACAGAAAAGTTTAAGTCGCGATAAGGACTATTTTATGCTTTTTATTTTTGTTACTAATTAAATTGTAAATTGTGTTTTGGAGGCTCGTCGGTAGCTATTATGGTTACAGAAATAATCTTGCTGATGACTGACGTGGTGGTCTAGTGGGTGCAGTATGCACCTGCTGAGCACGAGGTTGTGGGTTCGATTCCCACATTGGACAAAACTTTGTGTGACCCACAAAGAGTTGTTCTGAGTCTAGGTGTAATTTGTGTCCGTTAATTGTATGTTTGTAAAGTCCCCCGTGACAGAGCTTGTTCTCGAGTGCGGGTGTTGTCATAAATAAAAAATCCTACTAATATTATACTCTTGGCCCGAGTTTCTTGCCAATTCTTTTCGAAGCCCTACCCTTGTCAGCGAATTGGGCGTAGGAAAAAAGTATGCTGGCATTTGTTTTTATGACGTTCATAAGTATCATGTATTGGATTTAAATGACAAATGAGTTTGACTTTGACTCTTCCACGCAAAAATTACTAAATGGATCTGGAAGAAATTTGGCACAGAGATAGATTATAGTCTGGAATAGCAAATAGGCTACTTTTTATCCCGATAACCAACATCCACGCGGGCAGAGCCGCGGGCAACAGCTAGTGACATATTTATATAAGAGACCTCACATAGATGCAATTGGAAAAAGGTAATATTAATGAGGAAAAGGCTGATGACTAGGTATATAGCTACATAATTATACAATCTTGAATGGCATACTTACAGTAATGGTATGCGTATTAAACGGTTGTTATGAATGGCAAATTCTTTTGTATATGTATACAACAACATATCCTAATATATTATAACTAGCGGACTTGGTTCAATACTGATAGCAGTGCCACCTACTGGGTCCAATTGTGTTTTCAAACAATCCAGGAACCCATTAAAATAATACACACAAAATTTCATTAAAATCGGTCCAGCCGTTTAGAAGGAGTTAGGTGACAAACACACATACAGAAAAATTATCCTAATAATATTATAAATGCGAAAGTTTGTAAGAATGGATGGATGTTTGTTACTCTTTCACGTAAAAACTACTGAAGGGATCTGAATGAAATTTGGCACAGAGATAGAATATGGTCTGGAATAACACATAGGCTACAGCGATAACCGACATCCACGCGGGCGGAGCTGCGGGCAACAACTAGTATGTATATATGTATATTAAGATTTACCTATGACATATATGGCTTATATATATGGCTTAGCAAGCTGAAGTGGCAGTGGGCTGGTCACATCTGCAGAAGGACCGACGGCCGATGGAGCAGACGTGTCCTAGAGTGGAGACCACGACTCGGTAAGCGTAAGGTAGGGCGGCCCCCAGCTAGGTGGACCGACGACCTAAAAAAGGTCGCTGGGACGGACTGGATGCGGAAGGCGGAGGACCGTGTGCTGTGGCGCGTGTTAGGAGAGGCCTATGTCCAGTGGACTGCGATAGGCTGATTGATTGATTGATTGATATGACATATTGGAATAGATATTTGAAGAATTTCCCATTTAAAAACAACCTAATAAATGCATTAAGATTGCCTAGATAACTTAAGTCAATCATCATCCCGACCTATAAACGTCCCACTGTTGGGCATTGTTCTCCTCCATACACTAGGAGGAATATTAGCCTATTATACCACGCTAACTAGACGGGTTGGTATAGGGTTTTGTTTCGAGTTTATTGAGTTGGTATAGGGTTTTGTTTGTCTCTTGCAGTGGTCTTGGATTGTCGGCCTGACTTACTCCCTTAGTCGACTCTCACGACACCCTCGGGATGGAATAGGGTGGTGACATTTGTATTCTTAATGCGTCACCAGTGTCACCACACGGACGCAATGATGATAACTTGAGTATTAACAGCTAAAGTCGGATTAATAGGGAGTGTATTAGTCATTTATATAAAATGACTAGGGGACGCCCGTGACTTCGTCCGCGTGGTAATTTGGATTTTTTTCCCCGATTATGCTACATATCTCACTACTTCTTCTTCTTAGCGTTTCGTTGGCAAACATCGTTAATTTATATTATAGCGGCCCAAAATTTAGCTACGTTGACTGCATTGTCAGAGGCAGCCATCAAGTCCTCTTGCGTGCAGGTGTTAGGGCATGCAGGACATGATGTGAGGTGGGCCATTGTATGGGCTACACCGCATGAGCATTCCAGATCTGTACCATCTGTAAACCCCCACCTGAACAAGTTTTCTTTGCTCCGGCCAACCTGAGTTCGGAGTCTATTTAAAGTCTTCCAGACCTGCCACGGCAATGTATGTCCGGGTGGAAGATCTTCAGCAGGTGGCACAAAGGGGTTAGGTAGTGATACACCTTTCCTCCAAAGGCTGCACCTCGCTTTTGAAGGCTCCAAAGTCAACGGATCGACACACTTTGTGAAGCTCTTCCGGCTCTTTAGCCTCTGCTCTATTGGCATGTGGCCATTCATCGGGTGTCGTGCGTCGTTGTCCATTTTGAGTCTTTCTGCAGAACTTGCCACAGCTCTACGGACATTTGGAGGCGCTATGCCAGCCAGTGGATACAGCAGTCTAACTGGAGTCGGTTTAAGACAACCCGTGATGATCCGGCACGTTTCGTTTAGCGCTGTATCCACTAATCGTGCATGGGCGGAACGACTCCATACAGTGCACGCGTATTCGCCAGCAGAAAATGCTAGCGCCAGCCCAGATGTCCGCATTACCCGCGGTGAGGCTCCCCATTTGGTGGTAGTGAGTCGTTGGAGCAAGTTATTGCGGGAGTGAACTTTTTTCTTAATATTTTCGCAGTTCTTCGCGTATGTTAGGGACCTGTCCAGTACGATACCTAGGTATCTAGGATGGTGATTGTGGGCTATGGGCACACCTTGCCATAGAATATTGAGTCTACGACCCGCTTGGTGGTTGCGAAGGTGGAACGCACAAGACTCTGTTTTGCTTGGGTTGGGTTTAAGTGAGTTCGCTTCATAATACCGGCTCAAGGCGTTAAGAGCAGTAGAGAGGTTGGTCTCTACTTCTTCGAACTTGGTGCCTTGGGAAGTAAGCGCAATATCATCAGCGTACATCTCACTACTGCTCCGTTCCTATTGATTATAGCGTGATGTTATATAGCCTATAACCTTCCTGGATAAATGCCCTTTTCAACAAAAAAAAATCTAATCAGACCAGTACTTTCTGAGATTAGCGCGTTCAACCATACAAACAAACAATCAAACAAACTCTTCAGCTTTATAATATTATATATAGTACCTACTAGTGGACCTGGCAGACGTCGTCCTGCCTGAAAAAGCTGAAATAGCGACAGCAGCGCTACCTACCGGGTCCAATTGTGAATCTAAACCATCCAGGGTCCTACCCGAACACACACACAAAATTTCATCAAAATCGGTCTACCCGTCCAGGAGGAGTTCAGTCCCATACACACGCACACAAGAAATATATAATAAAGATAGATAAAGATAGATTATCTAGATATTATATTTTTACTAACCCGCATTAGACCAGTGTGTGTAAATTAAGGCCTAAACCCTCACTCTCTTGAGGCTTGAGACTCTCTTAGAGGAGTCTCCTACCCGTGCCTAGCAGTGGAACATTATATATGGGTTACTATTATTATATGCTATCTTTTATGTCCTTAGAAGTTCACCAAAGGTCGTAGCGACATTGCTCTACGAAATAAAACCAGTCCCTCTAGACAAATGGCATAAACAGTAGTCGAATCGAAAGTCAAAAAAGCAAATGTATTTGAATTGACGTGAGTTTACGTTACGATGTCGCAAACTTACGTCAAATTCCATACATTTGCTTTTTTGACTTTTCGATTCGACTACCGTTTATGCCACTTGTCTAGAGCGGCTGATCGGAATGGCATACCTTTATACCTAAATACTGTTGAAGATGTTTAACTGGCCTGTTGGTCTAGTGGTTAGTGATTCTGGCTGCAAAGCCGGAGATCGTGAGTTCGATACTCACACGGGACAAAACTTTGTGTGATTGATAAATGATTGTAAAGGCTTGTCGGGAGTTGTCTTCTGTCTTAATCTCACAGCCCGCCTAAAAGCAAGCAGTTAACCTAACCTATACTAATAATAATAACAAAGGAACAGCTAATAATAAGAATATATTATAATAAAATTCTGAATGACATTAAAGCAATGAATGAAAAAAATAATATTAACTCAAAAATATCATTATATTAGTAATATCAACTGCAAGAGAGACAAAACTCGAAACAAAAGCCTATACCAACCCGTATGGCTAGCGTGGTATAGTAGGCTAACGCTCTTAGTGTATGAAGAAGACCCGTGCCCAACAGTGTGACTGTATACCCCCCCATACCCCATATTTCCAGTGCTCATTTAGGAACGCTTTTTATAAAAAACGTACTTTCCCAGGGTATAAGTAATATAAAAATATCAGTGCCGAACCTTAACATAGTTTCAAACTATCGTAGTTCAAACAATGACGGATTTAAATCAACGAAAATCAAACAACATTCTTTGTTTGTTAAATATAGATATGTTTTGTAAATAGATAACTAACCTTTAATTTACTATGCTTGTCAGTTAGATGACGCATACGTGAAAATTATAAGATTACGGGGGTATAAATTTGCGTCGAATTAATTCTTAGATTACGAAGCTTACAAACCAAGAGTTGGGATTAGGAATTATACCAACACGTAAGCAATAAATTTTATTGATTTGTTGTTTTAGCAATGGTGATTGTATTGTTTTTCCTGGTTTTTTTAATGAATACTTTTGTATTTTTAAGACGGTCATTGAAGAAGAGATAAGTGACCTTATATTCTCATATTATAACGGAGACAGTTTGGAACGTCAGGATTTGGCATTTTTAGCCCAAAGGGGAAACAATGAATTAAATTTTAATCTTATGAGGGATAGATTAAGATTTTTACTTACTCATGTGGGGAGAGGCTTAAATCTTGGAAATATTTTCTACTATACTTTATGACCTGAGCCTCTAGACAAGTGGCCTAAGCGATAGTCGAATCGAAAAGTCAAAAAATAAAATGTATGGAATTTGACGCGAGTCTACGATTTAATGTCGTAAACTTACGTCAAATCCCATACATTTTATTTTTTGACTTTTCGATTCGACTATCGCTTATGCCACTTGTCTAGGGGCTCAGAACCTTGGACATTAACTCATTTCGCGGCTGAATGACCTTCTAATGCTGGCATTTAGTACATACAAAAGTATTCCTCTGTTTCATGCCAAAATAAGCACTGGGCAATATTTATTTGGGAATGCGTATAACAAAGATTATCTATTCCAAGAGTACATCAGCCGTTTCCGCTTCTTTGTCACCTGTCGATCCACTGAAGTTAAGTGAGTCAACACAAACCCAACAATCAAGAGCTCTAAACTAACGTAAACAACAATAATTGTCTTTAGTAAAATGTCTTTGTTCATTGTTCTAATAAATTCATCGGTAAATAAACAAACAATATATAATAAACAATTTTTAATAGACTATATGGTAGACAGAATCTTATTATCTGTCTAGTCTTGTAGTGAGAGTGACTGTGTACTGATACTCATAGAAAAATAGTAGTGATATATTATATTTGCTTTTAATATTTGCTATTGAAGAGTATTGCACTAATTTACTGGATATTTATGAAAACGCCCGTTCGTTTTTGTTTAGAAGTTTTTAAAGTTTAAATTTTACTTGTATACAAAATTATATGTGTAAAAGTTACCTATATACCTAAATACTTGTTTAGAAGAACATAATTTTTTTGGCCAAAATCATTGGGCCAAAGTTACCTACTAATATAAATATTTTGTGAAATTAGAATAACTAATCATACGCAATGTGTTCAAATATGTTTGTTTTATTCATCATCATTCTGAAAATAAGGTTCTGTGTATACGGCTCGGGCCGTATCCGCGACAGCCAGGAGCGGATAGACGTGGTGGATATGACCAAGCCTACGGTTTGGCCAGCCATGTCGAGCTACTATGGAGCTATAGAAAGACATTGGTGAGTAAATTTTGTATTACATTGTAACTAGTCAATCTTAATTTTGGGCTTAACTAAAAAGTGTGCAGGTATATCTTGTCAAATGCGTAGAAAGCGTTTTTAAGTCTCTTTGGTGGTATGTGCGAAGCGCGAAGGTGGTGTTGGCAAAGAACCAATCATAGGATTGAAGGGTTCGTGTCATTGGTCAATATCGAACTATGTACCTTGCAGCACGACTACAATTGGCTGCATCAACTTTATTCAGGATGTTTACTGGCATGTATCATCTCAACCCATAAACGTCCCACTGCTGGGCACGGGTCTTCTCTATACATTTGGAGGAATATTAGCCTACTATACCACGCTGGCCAGACGGATTGGTATAGAGTTTTCTTTCGAGTTTTCCCTCTCTTGCAGTAGATATTGTCTGCTAGACTTACTCCCTTAGTCGACTCTTACTACACCCACGGGATGGAATGGAGTGGTGACATTTGTATTCTTAATCCACCACACGGACAGACATGGACGGCATGTAGGTATATTATCTACTAAGTGCTAGTTTAAAAAATAATGGATTAGAAAAGGCGGAGGCAAAGTTCTCGCCATTTGTCTGCTCTTTTAGCTGCAGCGGCTGCGTAGAAAACTTGAAAAAATCTCATCTATCTAAAAAGCCTATATAATCACAATTCTTGCACAAAATAACTGATAGCCTACCTCCACCACCATTTTTTATGTTACCTCTGTCTCTTAGGTTTAGGTGACTTAGATAAAGACAGCATGTTTTGTTATAGGAAACAATGTATTAATTGCGGATCGCCAAGTCTGGGCACTGGCATGCACCTGGAACACTCAGGCAGCACAGGATCCATGAATCCAGCTGCAATACCATCAGAGTACTTGCTTAGCAGATGTGAGTATTGATTTCTAGAATAAAAAGAGCTGCTTCTTATACTACTTGGGTGGCAAACAAGCATACGGCCCGCCTGATGTTAGGCAGTTACAGCATACCAGAAATATCATTTGCGTGTTGCCGAGACATTTTTTACAACAGGGCTTTATGATGAAACATCCTTGGGATATAAAAACGTTTCTTTAAAAATATTAATATTTTCGGGACAACTCACACACCGCTATCTGATCCCAAACTAGGCAGAGCCTGTACTATAGCAACCAGACAACTGATAAACATACTAATATAGTTCTAAATACATACATAATATAGACAAATAACACTCAGACACAGAACAAACATTTATGGTCATCACACAAATATTTGTCTTGGGTAAGAATCAAACCCACGACCTCCGGCGTAGCAGTCAGTGTCACTAACCACTAGACCAACAGGCCAGTCAAATGCATCCTAAATGAGCACTGGAGGCGTTTATTAACACACAGAAACACGTTTGTAGAGTTCCTCTTGACACAGGACTAGTTCCCTATTGCGGATGATCTCTTTTTAAAATAATAAAAACAAAAAGTAGAACTTAAGACTTTAAATATTCTTTATTTACAGAAACAATATATATGTTTTGACACAAATCACATATATACATTTTACTACCCTATATACCTAAAACTAACTTTATCATAAATACAAAAAAAAGGAAAAACAATACAAATGAAGACTGTTGTTTAAGCGTCGAAATATTCCTCAACATCACTGTCTACTACTTATTCTCTGTGCGAGAAACAAGCCAGCCCTCTGATCACGCTAAGCGTGGATCAGTCGTTTTGCTAGGTCTCTGTAAAGGAAACGAGCACTCGGACCCTATTAACCTACAGTCTCCACCCCAAACGGCTCAAAAATGTAGTTTCAGGGACTCTGCAGCTGCAGCAGCAGCGCCAGCACAACCTGCTGTACTTAAGACTTAGTTTTACGTTTTTCCGTACCTCACCTTCTATAATATCTTCTTAATTTCCAGTAACAATGATAGACATAACCGATATGGCGGCGATCAATCCTACAATCATATTAACCTTGGAAATAGCTCTGCAGTGGACATCTCTGAAGCATGACCCTAGCGAGCCGACCCTCTTAATGTTCAGATTTGGATGGAACGAAGATGATAATATCCACATAAATGACAGGACCTGTGTCTGTAAAGTCCCCGGTAAGTTAAATGGGTACACTATATAAATACGCAAAAACTTTATTCCGTCAGTCAGAAATACGAATTTCAAAATACCGATTTTCATAATTCCGAATGGTTCAAAATTCCGAATATACATACTTAACAATTCCGATGTATCATTACTCCTATTTTTATAATTCCTAAATTTCAATATTCCTAACGTTTATAGTTACTATTCTCAAAATACCGAGCTTCAATAGATCAATTAATGATAATTCGAAACATCAACAATATGAATTCTGATGATCACCGATTAACACAATTATATGATACCTAATGTTTTTTTTTCTTGTTCGTATGTATCATAATATTAGATTTTTTCGATCCAAACATACTTCCTTCGCCTCCTCTACATTCATCAACCTCTTCATGCATGAACGTCGATTCTGGGTACTTTTAATTTGGCCCTTTTTAGTAAATCCCCTACTTGGTCGCTGTATGTTCTCCTAGGGCGGCCCCTACCGACATCTCCATTAATTCTTGCACGGTATACCTCTTTCGTTATTCTTTTTTCATCCATCCTTTCTAAATGTCCGAACCATCTTAACATCCCCTTTTCAACTTTTGTCACTACATCTTCTACTTTATTTTATCAGTCACAAATACGAATTTCAAAGTACCGATTTTCATAATTCCGAATGGTTCAAAACTCCGAATATACATACTTAACAATTCTGATGTATCATTATTACTCATATTTTTATAATTCCTTAATTTCAATATTCCTAACGTTTATAATTACTATTCTCAAAATACCGAGCTTCGATCGAATAACAAAACGACTATCGACTAGAATAGTTAATCATAGAATGCCAAAATCAAACCTTCACGGGTTTGGTTTTGGCATTCTCTTATCAATTCGACCGTATATATGCTTTTATTATGTTTGTTCTAATTGTGTATGAGGAATAAGTATTTTTCAGGAATAAGTATTTTTGAAGAGGCTGCGCTACTGCACAATAGAAACTTAACTAAAGGTGTTTATACGTGCAGTAGCACAGCCTCTTTTTTTTAATCCTAACTTTTGGTTAAGTTTCTATATTATGTGATTACCTAAATATTACATAATATAGCACTGTTATTCGATGCATTTTTTCTAAGGTAAAGTTTTTCTGCCGTCTGCTATAGTTTGAGCAAATCATCAAAAACTTATAGATAGAAAATGATTTATATAACAACTCGTGTGATCGCTTGAAGAGACTATCAATAACCTTTCGAAATTCATTAGACAGCTCGATCTACCGCATATACTTATCTAGGAAAATTCTAAGATTTCCCAAAATTTCGGCCACAAGCCGATGTATCTTCCTCATCCATGTAGTGACTTATCGATAATACTATGCGTATGAATAGTTAGGGTGAGTCTCATGGAGTCACAAAAACAAACATCCAAATGAGATTTATACATTTTACACGCATTAATGTGAATGGAGCCTCATCAAAAAAACCTGCTAATACGTGAAAGAGATCGCTTTTAGCGATAAGACCGCCCATTTTCACTTTATCCCAGGTAAATAAATAAATAAATAGTGTGTTGTTTCTTTGTATACAATGAAGAATAATCGTTATAAAAATGCAATTTATAATATTACTAGCTGTTGCAAGCGGCTCCGCCCGCGTGGATGTCGGTTATCGCTGCAAAAAGTCTAAGTGTAGCGTATGTGTTATTCAAGACCATAATCTATCTCTGTGCCAAATTTTATCCAGATCCGTTAAGTAGTTTTTATGTGAAAGAGTAACGAACATCCATCCATCCATCTATCCATCCATCCATCCTTACAAACTTTTACATTTATATTATTAGTAAGTATATGCATAATATTGTGATTGTCATTGGTAGAAACTTGTCTGTGTTTATAAAACAATATGATACAACAACATCAACAATGATTACTTGCAGGTCTAAGCTATGAGTTAGCAGAATGGATAGCAGCAAACCTGAGTCATGTAGTCGGAGTAGCGACTGACGCACCAACCTTCGAGTCGGAGCAGACGAGGGAGTTTGCCAGTAGGACTGTCTCTAATGTTCTCGGCAGGAGCGGAATCTATATGATAGAAAATGTGAGGTTTAGGAAGAAGTTGCCAGGTAAGAGGAATAATAAAATTGTAGATTAAATATCTTACTAGCTGTTTCCCGAGGCTTCGTCTGCGTGGATGTCAGTTATTGCGATAAAAAGTATCCTATGTTCTTCCTCGAAATATTGTCAAGAAGACCATCTGTCTTCTTGTCAATATTCATTAGCAACAAACAAATTCACTTTCACATCTATACTATTAATATATTTTTTTAAATTTTTTTATACTACTTGGGTGACAAACAAGCATACGACCTGCCTGATGTTAAGCAGTTACCGTAGCCTATGGACGCTTGTAACACCAGAGGTATCACTTGCGTGTTATTATAAAACTGAAGGGTTTGTTTGTTTGTTTGGTTGAACGCGCTCATCTCAGAAAGTATTGGTTCAATTAGAAAAAATCTTTTTTTGTTGAATAGTGCATTTATGCAGGAAGGCTATAGGCTATATAACATCAGGCTATGATCAATAGGAGCGGAGCAGTAGTGAGATATGTTGCAAAATCGAGGAATATATTCCAAATTACCACGCGGGCGACCCCTAGTTTATAATATAATTATAGAAGTATTGATATGTACCTACTTTTTTATTGCCAATGGTGGAAGAAGAGCTTACAGCCCACCTGATAAGTGTGGTAAATGGTAACTTGCAACGCCAGGAAAACAGAAAAGCGGCTGCCTTCTACGAAGTCCCCGTTAAAGAAGGATTTTCTTTCCGCGGACGCAAGACGCGATTTCATAGAGAGATATTAATTAATCATCATCTCAACCGAAATACGTTTACTGTTAGACATAGGTATCTCCTAGGACCTCTAGGATTTCCTAGTCCGTCAGTTGCCCACAATCTTTACCAGGTCGTCGACGTCGAAGAAGGCGTTCCCACGCTGCGTCTTCCAGTTCGTAATCGCAGAGAGATATTCATTTAACAAGTTTACTGGCCTGTTGGTCTAGTGGTTAGTGACACTGACTACTACACCGGAGGTCGTGGGTTCGATTCCCACCCAGGACAAATCTTTGTGTGATGAGCATAATAAATGTTTGTTCTCTGTCTGGGTGTATTTGTCTTGTATGTATTTAGAAATATATTAGTATGTTTATCAGTTGTCTGGTTGCCATAGTACAGGCTCTGCCTAGTTTGGGATCAGGTGGCGGTGTGTGAGTTGTCCCAAAATATTATTATTAATATTTTCAGAACGTAAATTATATCATTAGTCTAGCTACGATTGCAGCAACATCTAACAGTACGATGTTAAGGGGTTTGTCTTGAATTTAAATCAATGTACTTAATTAGATGTTAAGAATTTTCCTAATCTTGGAACCATTGTAATCGGATGTTATGAGTTTACCTAGTATTGGAACCATTGTAATCGGATGTTAGGAGTTTACCTAGTATTGGAACCATTGTAATCGGATGTTAGGAGTCTACCTAGAATTGGACCCTTGTAATAGGATGTTAGGAGTCTACCTAGTAGTGGAACCATTGTAATCGGATGTTAGGAGTCTACCTAGTATTGGAACCATTATTATTATTATTTTCAGAACAAGGCTGCCTAGCACTAGTGATGCCTCTAAAACTCCTGAACGCAGCGTACGTCCCAACTCGGTTGACAGCTTTCTGTCCAGTCAGTGCGAACAGACAAACTGGCATGCACGTCGTTATGGCGCTGAGAAAGGATATACGTCCATCCAGAGTGGCAGCTAACAGGGTATACGATGTGAATCTTGACGAGATACTTAGCTAGTAAGTACATTTTATTACTGGCAAGAAAGCATAGGTACAGTCCGATAGTACTGCTTAAGAGAGGTAGGGCACCATACTAGCGAGCAATACCGACTGGGGAAGGACCTCCACCTTACAAAAGACCACAGCCAAATAACTGCTTTGGTGGTCCAGTGGCCGCAATATGCGCCTGCTGTGCACGAGGTTGTGGGTGGGGTGTGACCCATCTGAGTCTGGATGTAATTTGTGTCCTTTAATATGTTTGTGAAGTCCCCCGCGACACAGAGCTTGTTCACTAGTGCGGGAGTTGTCTTTGAAAAAAAAACTACATACAGCGGTGTAGTTGTGTTTCTGTGTGTGAGTGCAGGTCTCCAGCGCTCATTTAGGAATGTGTTTTGAAAGAAACGTATTCTTATCCCAGGGATACTCCCATTTTAAAGCCCTGGTTTAATTGGCAACACGCAAGTGATACCTCTGTGTAAGCGTCCATAGGCTACAGTAAGTGCTTAACATCAGCTAGGCTTGTTTGCAACCCAAGTAGCATAAATAAAAAGTACCTAAGCAGCTACCGTATACACCCTATTCCATAGATATCATTCAAGCCTTTCCGTTGCTGACCTAGACATTTGTTTTGACATTAGATAAGCACCTACCTCCCTGCATAATCTGCAAAACAACAAAAACATAATCTAAGGTAAATGTGGACTGTAGATACAGAGTCACATAAAAAAAATGAAGGCATTTTTTAAATATATCAACAGGCTCAAGTTAAAAAGCCCTACAATGACAAAGAGTACAATAGTGTTTAGAGTATTTTACCTGGGAAAGCTCATATTATCTTCTTTATATATAAAAATGATTCCCTATTTCCCTTTATCACGGCATCACGCGTGAACAGCTGGACCGATTTCAGTAATTCTTTTTTTGTTGTGTTTGTTATTGTCAGGAGAAGGTTCTTATGTAAAAAAACTAGAAAGTTGAGCTGAAAATAGTTAAAATAGTAGTAGCCGAAATCGGGGCGGGCCGCTGATTGATTATAAAAATAAAAACATTTCTTTGTGAACAGTAGGAATAAAACTCTATTTTGATTTGTTTTTTCTTATTTCAGGTAAAACGAACAAATTATAACAAGTTATCTTCATAATCATGAAAGCTTTTGTCTGATGCCGCTACTTGTAAAGGCAACTTAAAATTCATGCGATGTAATCGGTTCCTTGTATTGAAGATATATTTTAGTACTAGCGGACCAAGCAGATATCGTCCTGCTTGGAAAAGCTGACATACCGACAGCAGCGCCATCTACCGGGTCCAATTGTAAATCTAAACCATTCTCGAATCCACATGAAGACACAAAAAGACATTTAAATCGGAGCAGCCGTTTAGGAGTTCAGTGATATCCACACGCACAGAAAAATTATGTATATAAATACATCATCATCAAGACATTTACTTCACTTTTGTGATCTCTTCAAGTCCATCCAAAGGTTGCCTGGCAGAATTTGCTTTTAGCGATAAGGCCGCTCATCGTAGATAAATGTGTAAAATAATATCTGTATCATTAATGTAACTGATGTACAATAAAGAGTTTTCTATTCTATTCTATTCTATCATGTGCAGCTGCTCCCAGCCGCTTTGCGAAAAAATTGTATTTAAATTATATCATTAGTTGAGCTACGATTGCAGCGGTGATCTTGGCGTGGATCCGGCTTATTACATCTTACAGTATAATGTTAAGGGTTTATCTAGAATTGAAATCAGTGTACTTAATCAGATGTTAAAAATTTACCTAGTGTTGGAACCATTGTAATTGGATGTTAAGAGTTTACCTAGTATTGGAACCATTGTAATCGGATGTTAAGAGTTTACCTAGTACCTACTGGAACCAATGTACCTACTTAATCGAATGTTAAGCATTTACCTAGTACTGAAACCATTGTAATCGGATGTTAGGAGTTTACCTAGTATTGGAACCATTGTAATCGGATCTTAGGAGTTAACTAGTATTGGAACCATTGTAATCGGATGTTAAGAGTTTACCTAGTACCTACTGGAACCAATGTAATGAATGTTACAAAAACGAATGTTAAGTATTTACCTAGTATTGGAACCATTGTAATCGGATATTAAGAGTTTATGGAGTATTGAAACCATTGTAATCGGATGTTAGGAGTTTACCTAGTATTGGAACCATTGTAATAGGATGTTAATAGTTTACCTAGTACCTACTGGAACCAATGTACCTACTTAATCAAATGTTAAGCGTTTACGTTGTACATATTGGAACCATTGTAATCGGAAATTAAGAGTTTATTAGTATTGAAACCATTGAATTCGGATGTAAAGAGGTTTCCTAGTATTGGAACCATTGTAATCGGATGTTAAGAGTTTTCCTAGTATTGGAACCATTTTAATCGGATGTTAAAAGTTTTCCGAGTATTGGAATCATTGTAATCAAATGTTATGAGCTTACCTAGTATTGAAATCTAAGAGTTTACCCAGTATTGAAACCAATGTAATCGGAATTAAAGACTTTTATTTAGTATTATAACTTATCACCATTGTTTATGAGATTTTACGAGTATGAGATCAGTATTAAAACTATTGTTTTTATATTTTTAGTTTAGTACTGAAACCATTTTGCCATTATTTCTAGTTAAAATAAAATTGTGCAATATCTACCGATATTTTTCTTAGAGAACAGAATGAGACAAACAAAAGATTTACTCTAATAGGTATACCTACATACCTTCTACCGATTCTCTATCAATATAAGAATGACAATCCTAAAACTATGTGCATTATTCATCTGTAAATTCTTCATTGGATTGCTCGGTGTTAGCAGTCATTCAGACATACCGGGGAGCAGCAACTGCGTTACACGCAGCGATGTTATATTTCTAACTAGCTATAGCCCGCGGCTCCGCCCGCGTGGATGTCGGTTATCGCTGTAAAAAGTTGCTGTGTGTTTTTCCAGACCATAATCTATCGGTGTGCCAAATTTCATCCAGATCCGTTTAGTAGTTTTTACGTGAAAGAATAACAAACATCCATCCATCCATACTTACAAACTTTCACGTTTATAATATTAGTAGGATACCTCATACATAGCTGTATGTGCGGAACTGTGCCCCTATTGGCGTTCCATGCACTGCGAATGCTGAGGTGAGTACCAAGCGGAACAGTTGCACACTCAGCTCGTAGCTTGCCCTGCAACTCGTCCTGCCTCTCGAGTGTAGATAACTATACTTAAATGGTAGAATAACGATCGACAGTCATATGGCGCGGTGCGCAGAACATTTTATTCAGAAATGGAAATATCTAATACTGATTGTCACCCTAATACTAATGAGTAGGTACTCGTTTTGCAACCCCCTATATCTCAGCAACACCATGGCCGATTTAACTTATGTTTGGACTTAAAAATATTTTACGGATCTCCTCATACACAGAGATATTAGCCTACTACACCACGCTAGGCAGACGGATTGCTATAGGGTTTTATTTCGAATTTTCCTGCTCTTGCAGTGGATATTGTCTGCCTGACTTATTCCTTTAGTCGACTCTTACGACACCCTCGGGATGGAAAGGGGTGGTAACATTTTGTATTCTTAATCTGTCACCACGCGAAAAGTTAAGTTCAATTATTAAGCTGTTTATTGACATTGCGAGGCTGCCTCGCGAGGCAGCTTATCTGGTGCTTGCATTGAGCAGGCAGTCAGCCAGTCAGGTAACATTCAAATTGGCTCGCGAGGCAATCGAGTCTCCACATCACGAGCCTGCCTCTCGAGGAAAGCCTCGTGATGTCGACACCCGCCATTATATTTATCTAAAAGTCATGTGACTTACTCGTTTTTGATATATATCGACACAAATAAGCGTAGGTAAGTTATTTTAAGTACTTACGTGCGTAACATCTGATAGGTACCTACTAGTTAATTGTGTTGATCAAGTAATCTACATACGAGTAATTAGTGAAGAGTATTTAGAGGGAAACTACTCTAATCATAATTCAGATCTTATCTAAAGCTATTTTAGATTATATCAGACAACTAATCTAATATATTTTAAAATAATTTTATCCAAACGGATCTTCAGCACCTATCTATCTAAATTTATATACCTACCTACTACGGCTACTACAAAAGGTGAAGAGAAAAAATAGCAATATATTAAGTTCTATAAACAGTCCTATAAAAAAAACCCGATCATATAGAAAAGTTCAGAGTAGTTTAAAATGCGGTGTTCAGGATGCGATGGCCACAATATATACCTAATATAGATATGTAGCACCAAAAAAAAAGTATGGGATTCGACGTGAGTTTACGATAAAATACGTCAAATCCCATACTTTTCATTTTTCAATTCGACTACCGTTTATGCCACATCCAAACATACAGCTTATATATTATCAGATTCAGATCTTATCTAAAGCTATTAGATTATATCAGACAACTAAACTAATATATTTTAAAATAATTTTATCCAAACGGATCTTCAGTAGGTACCTATCTATCTATCTAAAATTAAATACCTACTACGGCTACTACTAAAAAGTATGGGATTTGACGTAAGTTTACGACATTTTATCGTAAACTCACGTCAAATCCGATTCACTTCACTTTGCCAATTTTGCACATGGTAAATTTTTCGCATTCGCAGATGTCTTCTTTCTCAATTTTGTACATTTCCAGATCTTCACATTACCGATTATTCACATGCTTATATCATCACAGTCCTAATTCTTCACGTTTTCAATTCATCACATTTTAAAATTTTCACATTCTTAAATTATCAAATGCCCAATATGCCATACTTTTTTTTCGATTCGACTACCGTATATGCCTGTTTTCTCTTTCTTTAGTTTATGTCTGGCGTTCCCAATAATATATCACAGGCCACAGCTAGCGAACACATCATGAGCTGTTTGGATATAAGGGTTTACGCGCTAAATTCGTATGAAATTGTTTAAAATGGCATTCTTCAAACGACTTTATAGATGTTGCCCGCGGTTCCGCCCGCGTATATGTCGGTTATCGTGATGAAAAGTAACCTTTTCGTTATTCCAGACTATAATCTATCTCTATACAAATTTGATTCACATCCATTCTATATATACATCCACCTGTCCTCACAAACTTTCACATTTATAATATTAGTAGGATAGGATATTAAGTAATTTTACACGCAGAAATGGTATGTTATTTTTGCAATAAAGTTTTTCAACTAATCTGCATGGAATAGACTTTGTATTTACCTAGTTGTTTAAAAAATGTGCCTTTTTAAACAATTTTATATTAATACTAGCTGTTGCCCGCGGCTCCGCCCGCGTGGATGTCGGTTAACGCTGTAAAAAGTAGCCTATGTGTTATTCCAGACCATAATCAGTAGTTTTTACGTGAAAGAGTAACAAACATCCATCCATACTCACAAACTTTCACATTTATAATATTAGTAAGGATACGTTGCCCGCAGCGCGTAAACCCTCTTATTTTTGACTGTGTCAATAAAACCATTATTGAATAAATAAGCTTTATTTTTGGCCAAACTATTACATTGCATTAGACTTTACACATCTATTGAAATAATAATTATTACATAAGTAACAAATAAAATCGATAAGAAAATAATGAATTATATTATAATAATAGATATACATGACTCAAATATTCCCAGGTAATGCAAGCAAAAGGAATTTCAACTCACGAATGTTATCCGAGACATAAAAATAGGGTCTAACTAGACTAAATACCGATACAAATGCAAAAAATATGTTTATTTAGAAAGAGGATAGTTATTTCTAAAAACTTTATAAAAGGGAAGCCTTATATTATATTAAGAAGAGCACCAGTGTGGTCACTGAAGCACCTTCCATCATCTTTTATGCTTAAGCAAATATTTTTGTTCATTTTTTCAATGCAAATATCTTGTCGAGATACTTGGCTTTATTAGTCGGAGGCAACCGATTTTTTCCTAAAAACAACGATGGCCTAATCAATTATTGTGATTCTTAGCTCACGAAGTTAATTTAGCACAGATAACCGACAAATAACACATTGTATACTGATTGACAATTTAGGCTCATTTCTTGTTTCTGATTTTATTTTGTTCGCGGCGAAATTAATCGGAATGACAACGATAGGAATTTGAATGCTATGTAGTAGTCAATAACGCGACAGTAAATGCACGTACTAGCCAATAGCGCGACACATGAAGTATAATATTTACACATGAAGTAGCCAGTAGCGCGACGGTATATGCAATTTGTAGCTAATAACGCGACAGGAAATGCACGTACTAGCCAAATAACGCGACAGTAAATACATGAAGTAGCCAGTAGCGCGACGGTATATGCAATTTGTAGCTAATAACGCGACAGTAAATGCAGGTACTAGGCAATAGCGCGACGATAGACACGTAGTAGCCAATAGCGCGACGATAGACATGTAGTAACCAATAACGCGACAGTAAAGTAGTAGCCAGTAGCGCGATGCTACATAGAAGTGGCCAATAGCGCGATGGCAACGCGTCACGCCTCACCTACATCACCAAACAGAACAGATTGACTACTGCACAATTGGAATCAGGTTTAAGTTTTTAATTATTGAAACGAAATTGAAGCGAAATAATTATTTTTCACTGCCGCGCAACGTTTGACATTTTAAGCCGATTAGATAGTCCTTGTCCTTTATATCCATGTGTTTTCTCGATTATCTGTGTTCATAATAAACAACAAAACGACAAAAATTATTACGACCATTCTAACCGAAATTAGTATGCATAAGTCACAATGAAAATTTAAAACTCGTTTAAAAGTGTACTTTATACCGAAGGCCTTAAAGTCTAATTTAGTCTATAAGGGAACAGCTTGCGCACATACATTTAATACTTTATAACAATATATTATTGCCACCATTTTTCACTGGCACTGTTTATTACATTAGAAGCTATATGTGAAATATTAAAAATAGATTTTTTTCTTTGAATTGGTGCATCTATACCCTTATATTTTCATAATACTATATTTTGGTACCTTAAGTTTGATTGTCAAATCTGACATTTACAGTAAAAAAGGTACATAAATTTATAGTTGAAAATCTATTTTATATTGACAACCCTATTCTGATAAACGAACCAGTGTTGCCAAGTAAAAAAATAATATCATAGATAAATTGAAAATTTATTTTTAAATATTTAAAAATAAAATGCATCTAAGACAATGATTACTTTATTAAAATAAAAGTACATAATACAATTTTGAATCGACGCTTTTATTACCGAATATGGTAACACTGCCGTTAATTATTACATATTGTCTTTTAAAGCTCTGAAATAAGACAAATTTGTAGAATACTGCAATATTGTTAAAATCAGAATAGAGTTTTTAATCCATTTTATAATATGTATCTATGAAACTACATTAAGACCTCAAATACTTATTATCTTGGCCCAAAATGCTGTCAGGAATGCTGAAGCACTGTGCCGTCTTAAAGGGAAATAGCAAACTGATATAATTTTATAAGGCATTAATAATTATAAGATATAATTTCCTACGTTAACATGGATTGCATTGACCTCCAATCTAAAATAAACGTTAAGCTAATTATAATCTAAAATAATAATATTGCTACACCATTAAATTTGTAATATAATATGAAAAGTATGAAAAAAATATTTTCAAAACTACGTGTATAATAAAACTGTATTTAAAATACTTTGACGATTATGTATGTTACCTTAGAAAAAAGGAAGGCTAATGGAAGAACCAGAGTAATAACCATAGATTACATTGCTTTTAGTTATCTGTTTAAAATGTTCAATAAAGCTAGGTGTATTAAAAACTGACCGAAATACATACGAATAGGAAAATATTTAAAAATCACGATTTTACAATCACATAATTACATACGTTTTTTTATGTATATGTAGGTATTGCTAATGACTTGGTTTCGTCAAATAAATAGCTGACTGCACAGAGACCTTATACACGCGACTCAATTCCGACCGCACATAAAAAAAAGGCGAGACCTTTCGGCAATTTTTACCTTATGTCCAAGAAGATAAGGTTAAAAATTGCTTCAATGACAGTTCTTATAAGCCTTTTCATCACTGAAGGCGTTTTCAAGACGCAACAGATTTATTTCTATTTTTTGTCATGTTGTTTCCCCTTTCAGGGAAATAATATAAAAATTACGTATAGATTAGACATTTAGAGATACCCACCATATTTATTGTACGATTTGATGAACAGACTATCTAGACTAGCAATTGCCCATGATTTGGCCTACATAGAATTAGATATAAGCTATAAACGCTAGCTGATTCTTTAGCAATAATTTATTAGAAAAATAAACTAATGAGACGCATCAGGCCACTTCGTATAGCAAGGTTTTGCTCATACTAGGTGCATGTATCTTGTCGTGACATACAAGCAAGTACATTGGAAGTCTATCGCACTAGACTTTGATACGACATCTAAAGCTTCCCAATACGTAAATTTTCTCGACTCGTAACAGTCCGTACTGTCCTATCTCTATAAAACAGCCGTGTAGTGCTCATGCACGTACAATAGCCGTGTAGTGCTCGTGCACGTAAAACAGCTAGTGCTCGTGCACGTAAATCAGCCGTGTAGTGCTCGTGCACGTAAAACAGCTAGTGCTCGTGCACGTAAATCAGCCGTGTAGTGCTCGTGCACGTAAAACAGCTAGTGCTCGTGCACGTAAAACAGCCGTGTAGTGCTCGTGCACGTAAAACAGCGTACGTTCACGTTACGTACGTACATCTTGTAAGTTCTTACGATGCACTAGACGTTGTAGGTAATTCTACAAACGTTTGTTTCACATCGTACAAAGTAATTTCTTCATACAATACATTGAAAAATATACTTTATTGCTCATATATAAAGCTCACAATTCATACGTGGTCGAAATTAACAAACCTGTCTAAGTAGACCTCTAACGGCTATACATTTGCATTCTAATGCGAGCTCATTAGACAATTTTATATATTGACTTTCTCTTTCACATCTAGCAACTAAGACTATCTAATGTAGGAGGTATTTCGCTTAAATAGATACACATATTTATACTATTTCTGGTATATATTGCTTTAGTAAATCACAAAGGCGCTTATCTATACTTAATTTACGTCTAGGTATAAAAGTACCGTTTACATTTGAGTTTGTATAAGAATGCAATGGATTCTCATTTTAAAATCGCATTTTTTTATCCTTGTGTCTCAAATAACTACTCCGCTAGGTATCGAATTACTTCCCAAAGCGGGCCTAGCAGAATATCAGCGGTGCAGCGTCTGCTATGTTGCAATTAATCGCTGAGCTAGGTCCCGTTGTCTTGTAACCATTATGTTATAATTTTCTTGTAGATTATTGTACTTAGCTCTTGTTTAGACAAAAAATATATATTTTTACTTATTTTTTCAAATTGGAATAACAACATAAAAAATCGGAAGTTTTCCCTAGAAAATTAGTCAAATTTCGACAATCGAGACTGTAATAGCCAGAAAATCGAGACACATGAGCTCATAGAAGCTAGTTTTAGCGACAAAATATTGGTGTATAACTCACTCATTTGTAAACGGCCCTTACAATTGTTACATATCGTATTGCTATTTAATTATAACGGCACTTCACTTGACGCATGAGTACTAAATTTCATCATAAGGCGATCTCAGTCTAATACTAATATAACCAACCATCAAGATTTAATATAGTATTGCTTCTTTTGACAGCCAACAACGGTTTTAATAACCCAAAGCAAAATCAACTTTAAGTAGAGTGTTTAGAGTCGATTTTGCTACAAATATAATATACAAATGCGACAGATAAAGTGACATTAGGTAATAAAATGTATATAAAAATGCTTGTAGAATATTCCAGAACTTTCTATGGCAGTCAAGCTTATATTTGACGAAACGTTTAATCTAATTTGTCAATAGGTATCCACAGTCAGCCACCATTATCGACACGTGCAACTGGGTTGGTCTAGCTAACACTGTTCGAATGTGACCTCTGTGCCTCTTGTGATAAAGTCCAATTTATTTATTTTGGTTGATTACGGCTTTATGTGTGATGTAAAAGTATAGCTTAAATTTATATCATTCTGATAATGTAATGAGGCATTTCAAACAATACTTCCTGTCCTTTCGGTACCTAATTCATTATGAAGAAGAGATCCTTCCTTTGTTTATCAAGCATTCACATTATTTTTATTTTACGAGTATTATATGCATATTGCACGTAAATTTATCTTTGAAAAGCAGCAATACTTAGCTCAGCCCAAAAATGTCTCATTACTTTACTAATTTACACATAAAAATCACAATTAATTTATGTTGGATATCGTGTCCCCATCACTACAAAACAGCCATATTTAAAGCCTGTCTATGGCACAGAAAGCCAAGCCAACCCAGTCGGTCTTTTGTAAAAAAAAAATATAAAGACAAGCTTTAATCCTTCCAATCCTTTTTGATATCGAAGCACCATTCCCATTGGAGGTGGACATTTTTGTCATCATCGGTGAAGAGGCTGTTCACGGAGTATGATCCTCTGGCCACGATGCCTGAAGGTGCGTCTTCTGGAGGCGTGGTGTAGGATTGGATCTCGGTCTTCGGTGGGTAAGAGCCGACCATGTGGGTCATTTTGTCAACTGGAAATTAAATGGTTAATATCAGTATAATAAATTCATTCAAGTATTGAAATCTAATCAAAAAACAAAGTGCTTGTGTGACGAAGCTATGAAAAATTAAGAATGATGGTGTTCCCCTATCAGCTACATGGCCAGATATAAGACATCTGACAGTATTATATATATTTATATATATACATATATTTTTTTCTACATATATTATAGATCAAATCAGTGAGACTTTTGGGTGTAAAAGGTCATTTAAAAAAGTAGCACCATTGATGTCAATGAGTTTTGTGGCTTTGGACAAAATGGTCAAAAAGGTATTAGATAAAATTGTCAGTAGTTGTCGTTTAGTCAGAGTACGTCCTTACCCGTCAGCAAAATGGTCAAAGAGGCTTTGGACAAAATGGTCAACGAGTCTTTGGACAAAATGACATAATGCTTAAGGTATATTATGTTTACGGTATCTTGCTCAACGGTCTTGTAAATTTGCTTTCCTTTACATAGCACATAGGCCATTGACTTTTTGTTATATTACGTTAACAAGAATGACAAAACTGAGTCATGATAGAACAATGAATACATGGAGGTGCGAACATTGATTGATATATATCTGAATACTAATTAGTATGCGTTCTGAATATTTATATACGTACCGGGCACTGGCATGTTGCGTGGAAAATATAACATATATTAGATATAATATATTGTAAAATTATATATTCACAACAAATATAATATAGGTTTGTGTAATTGTATTTATATAAATAATATCCTACTAATATTATAAATGCGAAAGTTTGTAAGAATGGATGGATGGATGGATGTTTGTTACTCTTTCACGTAAAAACTACTGACGGATCTGGATAAAATTTGGCAAACAGATAGATTATGGTCTGGAATAACACATAGGCTACTTTTTACAGCGATAACCGACAACACGCGGGCGGAGCCGCGGGCAACAGCTAGTTTGATCATATATTCTGTTTATCTTAATATTATTTTCTACACTTTCCACTGACTTTGTTAATCTCTGCATCACTCTAAGGTTGGCTGGTAGAGAATGCCTTTGGCATTAACCCCCATTGTACATTATGTGCATAAAGATTTTAATAAATAATGAGTTAGATCAGGGGTAGCCGTATATTATTTACCATCTGTTAACGGTGAAGAAAAACATCGTGAGGAAAGCCACATGTCTTAAAATTTGAAATTCTAAAAGCATTTCTTGTCACCCGCATCTAGCCAGTGTGAGTGGATCAAGGCCTACTAACTACCAAATATATTCACCCAAATAAATAATAATATTATTTATTTGGGTTCATCATCTCAATCCATAAACGTCCCACTGCTGGGCACGGGTCTCCTCCAAACATTTAGAGGGATATTAGCCTACTATACCACGCTGGCCAGACAGGTTGGTATAGGGTTTTGTTTCGAGTTTACCCTCTCTTGCGGTGGATATTGTCAGCTAGACTTACTCCCTTGTTGAATACAAATGTCACCACCCCCTCCCATCCCGTGGGTGTCGTAAGAGTCGACTAAGGGAGTAAGTCTAGAAGACAATATTTGGGTTGCTATTAGATAATTAGAATGACTGATTATAATTAAGCTGCATGCCTCATAGATAACTAAAGCATAACCAAGGGTTGGTGGCTTTTGGATCAACATCAATGGCAAATTACGTCTCCGTTCTTAAAGAGAAGAGGAACACCATGGCCTCACCAAGCAGTCACTCAAATTACTGTTAAAGGACGTTATAATTTTTTTTTTTGTAGTTTAAAAAGTTTTGAATATAAGGGTTGTACCTGGTACACCGAGCCGGTATGTCTTTTGCACGTATTTGAGGCCGTGCACAATCTCGCGCTGCACGATAAAGTCGATCCTTATCTTGTACTGCACGCCTTCCTTGATCACGAACACCTGGAAACATTTTATAGAAAATGTTACAAAAAAGAACAAGATACCCCATTTTTCTTGTATGACGTATAGGCATGTTCAGTACAGAAACGCCTTAGCTCTGGAGATGGGTGGTAATGCCTACGATACAGTTATACCTACTAATGTAGCTATTATTGAATAGCAATTCTCTGTACCAATAAAAATATAAGCATTTAGATAAATATATTGTAGGCAAAAATGTTTCACACCACCCACATTCTACTATTATAAACAGCTACAGCTTTTTTTTTGATTAGATATTAATTGTTGTAAAATATTGTGTGTTGTTACTGTATAATATTTTTTTACCTCCGAAATTATACTTCTTGCATGTAAATATCTGACAAAATGTAATATTGTAACAACTTATGTATGTACCACATTTTACATCAAACAAAATTTTTATTCTGAAAAACAATTTAACTAGCTAACTATTGAATCTGTGGTTAACTGTAATTGGATAATATTCTGTATATACGAACGTGTAAATAGTCTTGCAATTGTTACTGTTGTTAACATTAATAAATAAATCAAATACAGTTTAATTTACAATTTTTAATCTTAAACTAAAACTTATTTATTCAATTTTCGTATTTATAAATAGTTTAAATTACGTTTTTTTGACTGTATGCCAATCAAAATTTCTTCTCTAGGAAGATACCTATATTATCTAATCATAAGGAATGCACACGTGGCGTATTATGTGGCTATAGATGGACACCATTTAAGAGAGGTGGGCACCATACTATCGAGGAAGCCCGACTGGGAAAGGACCTCCACCTAACAGAAGACCACAGCCCAATAACTACACACTGTTCTGTGTGTGCTCATTTAAGGACGCGTTTTAAATGAAACGTTTTCCTATCCCAGGGATACGCCAACTTTAAGCCCTGGTTATGGGTCGGCAACACGCAAGTGATACCCCTCGTAGGTAATGCAAACGGCTACGGTAACTGCTTAACATCAGGCGGGCCGTATACTTGTTTGCCACCCAATTAGTATAAAAAACAGCGTTACGTATAGCGTTACCTATATCTTAGTTCCGATCTCGATACGAAAAAAATACTTGGGCATACAATACGCAGTTTTTTTTTGTTCCAAGTGATCTTGGTATACGTACATTATAAATAGTACATTTGTTAAAGTCTCTCACGAATACTTCCAATACAAAGACTGTTATTTAGTACAGAAATACGTTTTTCTAACTATATTTCTGCTCACGTAATAGATGATAAAAGGGTAGCGACGTGTGCAATAGATAATATTCATGGATTCCATTCGTTCAAACGTTTTTATCTCGCTTTGCCTCCATTTGTATTCAGTATTTTGATAAGTTGTAGACAGATAAGTATTCTTATTTGTGAACAATATACACATTCGTGTAAAATATTCGAGTAACGTTATTGTGACTCAGTTCACAGACATGCCAATTGATAAAAAGCCAATATTTACGTTTATTGCAAAATTGGGTTTGATAATTTTATATTGGGTATACAAATATTTGCTGATATCAGACCTGCTCTTGAGTGGAAATCGCGGTTTGGCATATGCAGTTTGGTAATGCAGCTGTATGCGAGATTACAAGGATTATACCATGAGGTGTTTTATCAAAATTCGTCCAGTAGTTTTTGTGTAAAGGAGTAACAAACATTCATGCATTCGCGTTTATAATATATATTTGTAGAATTAACGTGCAGAATTATTTGAATAAAAAAAAGAAACTATTTATTTATAAACAAGACAAACTTTAAATCCTGATTTAAAATAAAAATACCTACATACTTAGGTGGCATAAACTACCAAAATATACACCCGATGGTAAGCAGTTACCGTAGCTTGCTGTTTTAATCATCATTACCACTCGTCTACAAGTCCACAGTATTCAAAAACACACTTAAAAATATTATCGAAACAAGTGCCATACTATTTTCGACTTGTTTACCATGTGTCCATTACGGATATAGTTTTATAAACAAGTACTCTATACTCGTATCACAATATCGGACACGAATACGACACGACAACGGAACGACATTGCCATTCTACATTTTAGATTACAGACTATACTTACTAACACCAAAACCTCCCACTACTTTTGCTTGCATTATATTTAATTTTCTCTTCTGTCCATCCAAAGGTTGCCTGGCAGAAATTGCTTTTACAATAAGGCCGCCCATTGTACATAAATGTGTAAAATAATATCTGTATCATAAATGTAATTGATGTACAATAAAGAGTTTTCTATTCTATTCTATACTTATATCTGATGTAAATGTTTTGATATTAAAAAGTGGATTATAAAATGTAACAAGTACTTATATAATTGGAATGATAGTTACGCCTGCGATTTCGTAAGAAGTACGTTTATTCGACAAATGTCGCATTTATTGCAAGGTTTAAACAAGTTTGTCCTAGTCAGACCATAGATAGACGACCGTTTTCTAAAAACAGTTCGAGGGAACTCAATGTATAGTTGGTACTGCCCGTGATTCGCGTTTGGTTGCGTCCGATATGGGATCTCTTTGGATTTAGAGTGATATAATAAAGAAAACCTGTTTTCGTTAAGAGATTTTGAAGTGAAAACTTCCTTAGGCGCGTCGAGCACTTTTTGGGTGATCAAAAATCATGAAACTCGCGTCATCGTCACCGAACTCTTTCCATATTCAAACTTTTTGGGTGAACAAAAATCATGAAACACGCGTCATCGTCACCGAACTTCCCATATTCAAAAATAATAATATCAATTCACAAGTTAGTTAGTTTTCACTTCTATCAGCAGTCCCCAAAGACTGTCCCGCATGTTTTTATTATGTATTATGAACAACTTCGCGTTACACCACAATTTCGTATGATAAAGAAACTAGACGTACGAGCTGACCGAATTTCAGCAATACATTACTCCTCCTCAAATAAACTGATCAAGAGAATCATCAATTATGCCTTGCAGAATTACTGCGTTAAAAACTATTTATAAACCAAAAAAAAACTAGTTAGATAGAGATATAAATGAGTTGTAATCGTGAGACAAAATGCTAGAAGCAAGCAGCAACAACATCCTGTATAAATGTGCACACGTGTGCGCTGGCGCAGCGCCAGTAAAGCGCGACGCGCAAGCGATAATTATGACTAAACGAGTTATTGGGGAACAGATGATGCACCTGTCATATGTATGATTAGTTTAAGGGTTATGTGCCATTTTATGTTACTTTTATTACGTAACAGAGATGTATGACTACAGAAAGACGATAAATACGCTTCAATTCAAAATCAATAGTGTCATTTTATTTTATAACTATAATGGACAACGGGTCTAAATCGTGTAATATTTTAAAGGTTTTTTTATACCTTTTTGTTTCCCGACGACGTTTCGGTCGAATTGCACCGACCGTGGTCTCGGGTTGACCGAAACGTCGGGAAACAAAAAGGTATGAAAACCTTTAAAATATTACGCGATTTAGACCCGTCGTACATTTTTTTTTTTTTTTTATTTATTTATTAGGTTTATTATAGTTATAATATGTGTACAAATCGTGAAAGTTTAAAAGAATTTTGTCATTTTATTTGTTTTGATTTATGTTTGCCCGTATGGTGACGGATTAAGAATACAAAATGACACCACCCTGTTCCATCTCGAAGGTGTCGTAAGAGTCGACTAAAGGAGTAACGCCGACAATATCCACTGCAAGAGAGAGAAATCTCGAAACAAAATACTATACCAACACGTCTGGCCAGCGTGGTATAGTAGGCTAATATCCCTCCAAATGTATGGAGGAGACCCGTGGCCAGCAGTAGGACGTTTATGGGTTGAGATGTATGTATGTAATGTGATCTTGATTTATTATTTCGAGTGGTTTGGTTAGTCGTTAACCTGGTAACTGTATTAAGATCACCCAAATAGTATCACGTATTTGATCTAAATGAATAAATGAGTTTGACTTTGAACCTTTGAGCAAATTATGAAGGTTGCTGGGGTAGACTGGATACAAAAGGTGGAGGACCGGCGCGAATTAGGAGAGGCCTATGTCCAGCAGTGACTGAAACTGACTGACTGATTGATATATACGCGAAACAAAATAGCCATGTGAAACATACAAAATTAAATGCAAATATATACTGTCATAGTAGATATATGCGACAAGCTAGACGTGATATATACGTACGAGCAAACACCATAAATCATTTCAAGAGTTTAACACGCTTTAGTTACCAAGCGAACTTGTTCACGGTTTGGTAATCGGCCGAGTGATAAATGTGTTTAAAATATTAGCGTTTTTGTTGCTAATAATGCTGTTGCCTGCGTCGATGTGTTATTCCAGACCATAATCTATCTCTGTGCCAAATTTCATCCAGATCCGTTCAGTAGTTTTTACGTGAAAGAGTAACAAACATCCATCCATCCATTCATCCATCCATACTTACAAACTTTTACGTTTATAATATTAGTAGGATTTAATCTTTTATGTTAGACATTTTTTTTTAATACTTCTTGGTTGACAAACAAGCATACGGCCCACCTGATGTTAAGCAGTTACCGTAGCCTATGGACGCTTGCAATATCAGAGATATCACTTGCGTGTTGCCGACCCATTGTTTTACACCAGGGCTTTAAGATGAGAGTATCCCTGGGATAGGAATACGTTTCTTTCAAAACGCATCCCTAAATGAGCGCTGAAGACCTGTACTCCCACAGGAACACAAATACACCACTGTGTTGTTATTTGGCTGTGATCTTCTGTAAGGACGAGGTCCTGCCTCAGTCGGGCTTGCTCGCTTGTATGATGTCCTACCTCTCTTATTTTCTTCTTTCTCTCATTTGCAGTAAATATTTTATCTATAGGTAAATTCACATATTATATTGAACGAATCTAAGGAATAGCAATGTATAGTTTTTTTTTTGTAGACAAGCTCGCGTTTGGCCATGATCTAGCTATGATATATGTAGCTATGAGCATTTGAGATACACAGGTATAGGTATCTGGAATTTTTATATCCGTCCCTACATTGGTGAATTTTGTAGGAAATCCTACTAATATTATAAACGCGAAAGTTTGTAAGTATGGATGGATGGATGGATGTTTGTTACTCTTTCACGCAAAAACTACTGAACGGATCCACGGATTACCACGCGGACAAAGTCACGGGCGACCCCTAATTTGTAATATAAAACAAATAAAAAAATACTGTTATTTACTACTAGCTTTTCATTTATACAAGATTACGTAAAAGGTATCTCCAGTTATCCATTTTATGGCATGTGTGAAATAATTATAAATTCTAGCTAGCAGTCTAAAAAGTATTACTCTAGTCGTAAACGTAGTCGGCTGTATAGTAACCACAAATTAGTATATAAACTATAAACGGTACGGATGTCGAACATAACAACTTAGTATATATTAATACATATATCAGTACAGGAAGGTTATATGTATATTATATATACATTATGACTGGCCTGTGTGTGTGGTTAGTGACTCTGACTGCTACGCCGGAGGTCGTGGGTTCGATTCCCACCCAGGACAAATCTTTGAGTGATGAGCACGAAAGTTTGTTCTATGTCTGGGTGTGGTTTATCTATAATATGTATAATCAGTTGTCCGGTTACCATAGTACAGGCTCTGCTTAGTTTGGGTTCAGATAGCGGTGTGAGTTGTCCCGAAAATATTATTATTATTATCCCAATCTCAATAAAACTAACGCGAAACGAGGGCGTGTCGATAGTAATTAATACACTAGTTATCATGTTATTGAAGTACAGGAAAATTGTCAGGAAAATAAATCAAATAAAAATGTCACATTCCTCATGATAACATTGTATGCGTAGTTTGTTCGTAATGAAATAATATTATTTTAAACAATATATTATTAAATACTAGTTAGCTACTAGGAATGGTAATTATCTAAACTAATCCTACTAATATTATAAATGTGAAAGTTTGTGAGTATGGATTTTTGTTACTCTTTCACGTAAAAACTACTGAACAGATCTGGATGACTGGCACATAGGCTACTTTTTATCCCGAAAAAAGACAGTTTTTATTTATCTAGTTTTGGCGTGATTTAGTAACAAACCAAAACATATCCATCCATCCAAACTTTCAGGTTAAGACACGTGGACCAAAACTGTATTCGGAAGTTAGTAATCTTAATATATATATTTCTTGTGTGCGTGTGTATGTGACTGAACTCCTCCTAGACGGGTGGACCGATTTTGATGAAATTTTGTGTGTGTGTTCGGGTAGGGCCCTGGATGGTTTAGATTCACAATTGGACCCGGTAGGTGGCGCTGCTGTCGGTATTTCAGCTTTTTCCGGCAGGACGACGTCTGCCAGGTCCACTAGTTATATTACGAGGGGTGATCAAAAAGTAATGATAATAGGTATGAAAAACTACGGTTCAGGTTAAAATATTATTTTATTTTTCAACATAGTCTCCTAACAAGTCAATACATTTAGTCCATCTCTTTTCTAAACCTGAAATACCCTTAGAAAAAAAATCCTTGTCTTGACTCTCCCAAAATGCCTCTACGGCAACCATCACTTCACTGTTGTCGTGAAATTTCGTTCCTCTGAGATGTTCCTTGAGCCGAGGAAATAAATAGAAGTCGCTGGGGGCCAGGTCCGGAGAATACGGGGGGTGTTCAAGCAGTTCGAAGCCAACTTCTTGAATTGCAGCCATCGCAACTTCAGCCTTGTGTGCCGGCGCGTTGTCTTGATGAAAGAGAACTTTCGCTCGCAGTTTGCCTCGTCTTTTCTCCTTGATAGCTTCCCGTAATCTTCTTATTTGGGCCGCGTAGTAAGACCCTGTTATAGTGGCCCCCTTTTCCAGGTATTCAACCATAATTATTCCCTCGGCATCCCAGAAAACGGACGCCATAACCTTACCCGCAGAGCTTGCAACTTTGAATTTCTTCGGTGTTGGTGAGGATGGCCTCTTCCATGTCATGGACTGTTGTTTCGTCTCAGGATCAAAGTGGTGAATCCACGTTTCATCCATAGTCACAAAACGGGTCAAAAAATTTTCTTTATCAGCTTGGAATTTGTCAAGATTGACCCTTGAAATGTCCAATCGCTTCTTCTTTTGCTCGTCGGTTAACATTCTCGGTACCCAACGCGCGGAGACCTTTTTCATGTTCATTTCAGTAGTCAAGATCGATTGAATGCTGCCATATGAAATCCCTGTGATCTCAGCTAAATGTCGGATGGTCACTCTTCGATCAGCTAACACGAGATCTTGGACTTTTTGAACATTTTCTTCGGAACAAGACGTCGATGGGCGCCCTTCGCGATGTTCATCTTCTGTGGATGTTCTACCCATCCTAAACTCCTTACACCAGCGTGCAACTGTAGAATATGGAGGAGCATTGTCCCCCAGTGTCTCCGATAAGTCGGCATGAATGTCTTTGGTAGACATTTTTTTCAAGCAGAGGTACTTGATGACGCTTCTCACTTCGTGTTTCTCCATTTTCGTGTTATCTCTCCGGCTACTCGTACTCGAATGAGTGTAACTCCGTGAAATACCGTCCTATTTATATGATTTTTGGTCTGGCAAGTCGTGATGAACTAAGGAACTGATAACAATTTTTTTTATAATTTTGCTGTTTATAAAAATACCCGTTTATCATTACTTATTGATCACCCCTCGTATAGTTTTACCTGTTTCCTAAGGTCGGTCAAGTCCCCGCTGAGGTCCAACTCCACGTCATCACGTCCTGTGACACACAACGCCAACTTCTTCACGATCACCTTGCGTTGGTCGTTAGGATCTGTTCAACAAACAACTGGATTAGTTTAGTTTACTGTTACGAGTACCTAGAAAGAGTCTTTTATACTACCAGGGTGGCAAACAGGTAGGCAGGCCTAATGGTAACGCCGGAGGTATACCTAGCGTGTTGCCAACCAATTTTTACACACCAGTGGTTTAAGATTTAGTATCCCTGGGATAGGAAAACTTGTAAAAACGCATACCTATATGAGCACTGGAAACCTGTACTCACACACAGGAACACAACTCTGAATCGGCCCAGCCGTTTTAGAGATTAGCCGGAACAAATAGACAGACATACAAAAATTGGAAAAAATAACATTTTGGTAAGTATATGTAAATCCACAATCCATATGCATTTTTATTTTCTAAATGAGCGCTGGAGCCCTGTGCTCACACACATGAACACAACTACACCGCTGCGTGTAGTTATTTGGCTGTGGTCTTCTGTAAGGTGGAGGTCCTTCCCCAGTCGGGCTTCTTTTTTTGTATACTACCAAGGTGGCAAACAAGCATACGGCTCGCCTGATGGTAATCAGTTACCGTAGCCTATGGACGTTTGCAACACCAGGGGTATCACTCACGCGTTGCCGACCTTTTAAAATCCTTATAACTTCTTTCTTGAAGAACCCCATGCTATAGTCTCTTGGGAAAACCTCGGCAGGGAGCTCATTCCACAACCTAATCGTACGTGGTAAGAAATTCCTCTGAAATCTTACGGTACGGCATGTTTAAGGTGCAAGAATGTGAGGATGAACTCTCTGTCGGTGGCGAGAGGTGCTTGCTCGCTAGTATGGTGCCCTACCTCTCTTAGAGGTTATTATAATATAACAAATAAATAAAATTGGAGTGTATGTCCAATTTTATTTATTTGTATACATATGAAGACGTTATCTATCAAGTGAAAAGATCTACCTACATTGAAAACTAACTGTTCCCCAAAGGTTAAATTTGATTTTAATTTGTCCCGTTTATTGATATGTTTCTCTTGTTGTTAAATAGCATAATATGACTTTCCTTAATAACTGGGCTATCAAATTCAAAACGATGTTTCTGACTAATAATTTCTGATAAGTGCGTTCAAACAAGCAAACTTTTCAGCTTTAAATCCTACTAATATTATTAACGCGAAAGTTTGTAAGTATGGATAGATGGATGTTTGTTACTCTTTCACGTAAAAATTACTGAACGGATCTGGATGAAATTTAGCACAGAGATAGATTATGGTCAGGAATAACACATAGGCTACTTTTTACAGCGTAACCGGCATCCACGCGGGCGTAGCCGCGGGCAACAGCTAGTATTAGTATAAATGTCTGGATCTGATAAAAGTATCATCTTCAAACATTCCAACATCGAATACAAATCGATTTTATGTACTATCGACTTCCGCCACTCATATGGCATCGATATTATAATAATATGTATCGATTACTTGTCCATTAGGTGCACAATAGCGTGCGAAGAAGGCAGTATTGTTTGTCGCGCACAAGGCCGTACATGAAGGCATTAGCGACATATATAAACGCCTATTGAGAATAGCTGCTGACAAATGGTACAATGATAATAATGTCATCCAAACTAATGCTGACAAAAAGTTGTGGTGAAATGAGGAAGTAGCCTGACTTTTTTAAGCAACAAACAAAGTTCACAAAAGGAACAAGCACAAGAATGATGATAATGCTAGCAACCCATATATGTCACGGGTCTCCTCTCCTCTATCCAGAGGGCTGAGAAAATATTAACAAGCCCTATGTCATAGGGAATTTACCAAAGCAACACACAATTCACGTACACTAAGTATATACGAGGCCTACGTTCGGAAGTGAACAAAAACAGGCATAGAAGAAGTAGTAGTATATCCAGGCTCAAAGCGTGCCAGTGTTTTCAATCCGATACATGTGCACAATTTGCACAAAAATAGTAACTAGGACAAAAAATGGTAGTGCAATGAATACCAATCCTTACTAATATTATTAATGTGAAAGTTTGTGGATGGATGGATGTTTGTTACTCTTTTACGTAAAAACTACTGAACGGATCTGGAAGAAATTTGGCACAGAGATAGATTATGGACTGGAATAACACAGGCTACTTTTTACAGCGATAACCGACATCCACGCGGGCGGAGCCGCGGGCAACAGCTAGTAAAATATATTATGGTATATGATCCGACGTATACCTTTTCTCATGGTGTTTTACCAGTCAGAATATGCCAGCTTCAGGCCATTAGAACCCAGGTATAAAGTTTACTAATTCTAGTTATACTTTATGAGTTAAAAATGAGGTTAAACCATCAGTCCCGGTTGAAAACCGTACATTTTAGTTGTCGTTACATAATATAATGTGACGATGTTGTATATTCTGAAGCCTATAAAATTCTGGTTACTATCGAGAATCGAGGCGGAGTAACTAAGGCTACGGACACATTTTTGCTAGTTTATATGCGATCGATTTTAAAGCGGGTTTTCATTACATATTGTTTTTTTTTTCTTTTTTAAAAAAGACAACTCCTGCACTAATGTAACTGGTGTACAATAAAGAGTTTTCTATTCTATTCTATTCTAGGGAGACCCTGTGTCGCGGGGGATTTTCAACATACAATTAACGGATACAAAGTTCACCAACTCGGGAGAACCATTTATGGATCTCACATAGTTTTGTCCCGTGTGGGGTTCGAACCCACAAACTATTTAAGCTACTGAACCAACCGTACAAAAGAAAAACAAAGAATTTATTCGGTAAGTTTCTGGGACATACTTATAGCCCATAACTTGAGAACGACTTTACCGATGTCATTTATATTTTTCCAAAAGTTGTCCAAAACTTTGTAGAAGGTACTTATGTAAAAAAAAATTACGCAGATATAAATTTAATCCGAACGAAGTCGGGGCGAGTGGCTAGTAAATATTAAATACAAATAATTTCCTGTTAAATATATATATAGAACAGAGGTCGAATGTATAATGACATAGGGAAAACACCAACCAACTGAATCAAATTGAGAACTGACCGAGATAATAGGGAGAGGGGTGAGAATGGCCCAGAAGTATGGAGCTACAAGTCAATTGGGTTATCGCGTCACGCCGCAACAATGGTTCCCTCTGTTTAGATACTGCGTATGCGATAAGATAAGTATATTGATAATAAATTGATAGTACATTCGAGAAAGTTAAATGATATTATAGCTGTTGCCCCGCGTCTCCGCCCGCGGAAGTCGGTTATCGTGATAAAAAGTAGCCTATTCGCTATACCAGACTATATTCTATCTCTATGCAAAATTTCATCGAGATCCGTTCAGTAGCTTTTACGTGAAAGAGTAACAAACAAACATCCATACCATACATACATCCATCCATCCTGACAAACTTTCACATTTATAATATTATAAAGAAGGATTAATTGATAATTTCATATTTGTAGCGATATTTTTTTTTAATATCGCATTTATTTATATATGCGATAACGCTAGTTGTTTTTTTAGAATGGCAACTACCGCACTAGGGCTTGTTACCAGCCCTGAGTAACGATGGACTTAAAACACAATTAACGGACACAAGGTACACCCAGACTCGGCACAACTATTTGTGGAATACACAAATTTGTGACTCTCATGGTGATCGAAGCCACAACAGATTGTGGAATGGTAAAAGGCGAGGAAACCACGAAAGCTACTGAACCAACTATGCAACCAATTATTTTATAATATTAGTATTCATTTGGTTAACCCTTAATTAACGAGTTTAATACGAAAACACTTCATCATCATCATCTCAGCCAAAAGACGTCTACTGCTGGACATAGCCCCTCCCGAAAGATCTCAACAGCATTCAGTCCTGAGTTCACCCTATCCATCGTCTTCCAGCATTTACAGCCATGTAAATGCAGGAATTAAACGAAAACCCTGAAAGACTTGTTTTTATGACTAATGCTTATCTACGATTTTGTACAAAACTTTTTTTCTGCTTCAATAGACAAATAGTAATACCTCTTATGAGTCATCTTGACTTAGAAAGGCTAAATACTTATGCAGTAATATACGATTATACTACTTGGGTGGCAAACCAAACAAGCATACGGCCCACCTGATGGTAAGCAGTACCATAGCCTATAGACACTTGCAATACAAAAGGTATAATTATTTTGTGTGTTGCTTACTCACTTTTTTTGCACCAGGGGCTGTACCATGACGTGTCAAAACAATGTTCGAGTGATAAAGAAGGACGGAGCTATATAGCATGTATAGCTCTGTCTCTCTTCTTTGGTCAAACTATTGCTGTTTTAACATGTCAATGTACGGCCCCTAGTCTTTAAAATGGAGTATCCCTAGGATAGGAATGTTTCTTTCAAAAAGCATCCCTAAATGAGAGCTGGAGTCCTGTCTCTAAACCTGCCTTTAAGTGTATTTATCTGTATGCTTATTTGCTACACAATGGCTTGAAAAGAAGTGGTGCCTTACCAACAATAACAGCACCAGCTTGAGCTTCACCAAGAAGAGCTTCCTTGTACTTCCTTAGTGATTCATCTTCCTGATCAGCAGCCAGGATCTCATCAATGGTCTTCTCAGGTGGCGGCCTGTAGGAAGACTTGATTTCTTCTTCATCTCCTCCTTCCTCCTCAGGAGTGCGGGTCACTTCAGGCTCTCCAGACATTGTTATTGCTGAAATAAAAACTATATTAATCATTACAATCACAGATTGGTGGAAGATTGCCAGGCAGACCACTGGCTTATTGGTCTAGTGGTTACCGACTCTTGATTACTAAGCAGGAGGTAGTCAGTTTGATTCCTGCCTAGGAGAAATCTTTGTGTCATGAACATGAATATTTGTTCTAGGTCTAAGTGTGATCAGTGTCTATAATAATCTGGTGTATTTAGATATCCTTACTAATTTTATAAATGTGAAAGTTTGTAAGAATGGATTGATGGATGGATGGATGTTTGTTACTCTTTCACGTAAAAACTACTGAATGGATCTGGATGAAATGTGGCACACAGATAGATTATGGTCTGGAATAACACATAGGCTACTTTTTGCAGCGATAACCGACATCCACACGGGCGGAGCCGCGGGTAACAGCTAGTAATATATAAGTATGCCTGACTGCCTTGGTGGTCCAGTGGTCGCAGTATTCGCCTGCTGTGCACAAGGTTGTGGGTTTGATTCCCACACAGAACAAAACTTTGTGTGGTCCACAAAGAGTTGTTCTGAGTCTGTGTGTAATTTGTGTCCGTTAATTGTATGTTTGTAAAGTCCCCCACAACACAGAGCTTGTTCTCTAGTGCAGGAGTTGTCTTTTAAAAAAAAAAGAGTATTTTTATCAGTCCTCTCGTAACCATAGAACAAGCTCTGCCTAGTTTAGGATCAGATAGCAATTTGTTAGTTGTCCCAAAATATTATTATTGTTATTATATGACTTTTTGAGCACCAACTTTGTCCCTAGAATATTAACACTATAAAATGAATACAAGATTTTAACCAGAGCCAGAAATCCAAGACAGTTTGATTCTGTTGTGATCTGAAGTTGTAATAGTTATGTTTTCAATCTATTACAGTGGATAAAAGATAAGATAATGTCTACATACTGTTACTGATTAGTAGTGAGTGAATAGGTACGTTCAAATTTGTCTCTTTCTGTCATCAGTAGTTTTACATGCGAAAGAAGAGGACAAAAATTGCATATGTATTTACTCACTATACAATGTGTTATAAAGTAACTATATAGATGGCTTTCCTGGTTATAATATTATTAAGTGGAAGACAGCATGGGATTGGCAGAGGACCTAGTAAAGGTTTAAATAGGGGCAAGGTCAGCTCAGGCCCGAATGCTATGGAAATCCTAGGGGAGATCCATGTACAGTCCTTTGGCTGGTATAATAATCTAACTATTTCTTTAACACTACATTATCTCTATACTCAAGTGGGTTAAAAATGTATTGTAAATGTTGTTTTTATTACTATTTACTTATCATAGTATAAGGAAGGAAAATACTAAGGTATAGTACCTCATTGGTGCAGCAAATAAATTCTGCTTCATCCAAGTTGTAAACTATACATTATTAAATACTGGCTATTCAAAGCCATGCAAACAATAGTGACAATTCATAAATGGAAGCACTTGGGAGCAATTGGCTGAACTGTCACGCAATAACCGCATAGAGTTCCATCCATGAATCATAATCCACTCATAACCTATACTGAATTTAAATGGCAACTACGATTCAAACAATATATGATAATTAAATTATCACTCACTGACCAGGTCCCTTGGATACTTATATAGATAAATGTCTGAAATACGGTTGGCGTAATGAGATACGATGATGAACAAAATGCAATGGCTCACTTGGAACCGCCCAAAAAAAGAAAACTTAACTAACTTATCAAATAGACAATGAATTAAATGAGATCTGTACTAAAATATAAAGATGCTATGACACATAATTATTTCCTTCATCACACAATAACAGAATTCTGCGGCTTTGTTACTGCAACCGAATAAAGCATCGAATGCAGTCATAACACGACGTCAGATATATTCATGGTATAACTTACGTTTTAATGTAAAATGCCGGCAGAACAAAACAAAATCGATATATCTAATAATTACACAACAGTTACAAGCACTTATCAGCACCTAAGAAAGATAAACAATTTGCGAAATTCACCGATTTGTAAAATCTATAGATCAAAAATGACGGACCAAACGCTTCCGGGCGGTCATCGAACTCTCAAAAATAATTTGTTCGTCGAAATTGTCGTATGTACGAGGTTTGGAACTCTAGCATTTAGAATGTATTTGTCTCGCTTTCGCGCTATATATCTCCAAGACTTGCCATCTCTATAATGTTGCGTTTTGAGATAGCAATACTTATTACATTTTAATATTATTAGCTGTGGTATTATAACTCGAAATATATGAGATGTTGCCATAAGCAATTTTTACTATGCCACTTCCTGTCTAGTCTATTGGCCTGGTGCTGGATAATTACTTTATTTTAATTTATCTTTATTTTATAATATATAATTTACATTACATACGTATTATTATATTCTATACATTTAAAAATAAAAAAAAATATATTTATTATTATTTTTATGAATTAAATCTCAAAATAAAAAGTACCTGTCATTTAATTTAACTTTTATTTTAATAACTATTCATGTAAATATTATCTCACAATTTTTTTTATTTTTATTTTGTGGTCGTAATTATTTCTTTGTACAGAAAAAAATCTAGTTTCAATAGTAGAACAAAATCGTTTTTTTTCATTTTCCAACACCTTTTACTTACTTGATTATGTTGCTCTAACCCCAATTATTAAAAGAGAAAATTTATTTACTTTAGTATTTAGTTTAATTTAAACCAACAAATGTTTTTTTTTTGACTGTAATTTTTAGTTTTCCACAACTTAAAATGCATATTTTGCGTATTTGATTATAGCCCTATTGCTGTTATTCTGCGGTACAATATCTGTTCGAGTCCAACCGTGTGTAATGATGAGTCTTAAGCTGTTAAACCGAATAAGTTTTAAATAAATAATTTGCTGCAATTTATAAATAAATATTCTGTAATGCTCTAAACCCAAACATATTTTTTTACTCCAGCATATCAGTGTCATATAAAAATGTTTTTCATTCTTCTTTTACTTCAAAGGAGCCGATAAATTTATAGGTTTTATCTTTTTTGTTACGTACACCGTATTGCAAAAAATAAATCACAAATATATCGTTAATCCCTTGCGTTAACCTCACAAACTTTGAACATAACTCTGATCTGATGATCTGAGAAAACACATCTGCCATCTAGTGATAATGTCGAACATTTAGAGACTTCATTCATTCGTTTCATTGTCAAATGTCAATCAAATCAATATTATCAATTGTGTCACAGTGTTGTTATTGTTGAAGCGCAGAAAAATAATGTTGAACTGTTTCGTAATGTAACTGAATCTTGAAACGAAAATATCTATGAAAATAAACTAAATCTCATTAAAGACAAATATTAACTTATAGGTAATGTTGGTAAGTACATGCTGAATCGATTTTTGAGCCATATCAGTAAATTATTAGCCCTATGAAGACACTCTTTGTCTTGATTGCAGAAATTAAGAATATTACGCCTGCCAGAACTGTTTAGACAACCTAGACATATAGTCAGAGCATGCACAAACACCTCACAGACATCGACGGATGAAGAAAAAGAGCGGGAACTAGAAAGGATTGCTAAAGATGTAAGTAAACTTTAAAATTATTTTTCAGTCAGTAATCTTGCATTGGTTAAAATTCATTATGAAACTAGGTTACATCAGCTCTAGTCACATGCTTACCTACAATAAATTTTAATCTTCATCATCATCATCATCTTAGTCAAAATAAAAAATTAAGGTTTTATAATTATGATTTATTATTAGGTGAATAAAGATTTTCAACAGTTGAATACATATCAACAAATGAAGTTATCATAAGTTTTTTTCTGGATGTCTCATGTCAATGACATTTTACGTAGTGGGCCGATTTCCACAACTCATTCTCTAAATGCATATTTTGCGTGTTGATTCATGACAGGTTAATGTGCAGTACTCATTGAAATACAAAAAACCCAAGATACATATTCCCAAATAAAAGCGACACTCAAAATTGTCACCAGCAGTTATCATCATCATTGTTATTCCCTTACTGCTGAGGATCGTGACCATATACAACGCATCTCCAAGCTACGCGGTCTTTTGAGGTGTCCAGACCATAAGTTATTGTAATAATAAAAACATAATTTTTCAAATTAAACCTTATGCTCTTGATATAAAGTTAAACTTGACTGATCTAATATTTTTTGAAATAATACAAAGCCTGTATTATTGCGGTAATGTTATTTTGAGACGCTCATTGTGTATCTTGGGTTTTTTGTATATCAATAGCGGTACTTAAGATTTTTTGCTGCTATTTCCTTGACTAGAGCTGGTAACACTAAAGTTTATTATTCTTACATAGATTAGCATGAATTACAAACATAGATGTGGCAAAAAGTTAGTAGTTTTATTAAAATGCTGATAGTAAACTCATGTTTTTTGTTTTAGATAATAAAATATTGCCCTAAAGTGAGCCTATTTGGGAATAAATAATATAATAACTTTATTGTTATGGAGTTTTGACATAAAGCCGTATAATTAGACCCTGGTCAATACCCAATTTTGGTTTTTGTCTGATTTTCTTGCAAGCTTAGACAAATACATATTTGCAGTGAAATATTAAAATATAACAAAGGATACTTACATATCATATCACAGGTAAGTTGTACAATATTTTTTATATATATCTTACAATTCTATGTTATGTCTAACTAACCTATTGTGATTTAAGTAGTTAGAAATTTTTGCTAATAAGATTTTTTTAAATATAATTTTTATTAATTCTTTTGGTTTTGATCATTTTTAGGTAACTAAAGAAAAATAATGGTACGTGTATCCAAAACATCAGAAATTCCAAAAATCATAAGCCATACAAATCATATGATGAGGCCATGTTGCTAAAAGCCACTGATTCAGTCAAAAATAACACTAACTATTTTAGCAGCCTCAGAAATGTATGGCATACCCATTGCCACATTATCTCGTAAACTTAAGTTTATTAAGATTCAACCATGCGCTGGCCATCCTCCATTGTTTTCAGATGATGAAGAAAATGTTTTTGTAAAATATGTGAACACTGTTGCTGAATGGGGTTTTCCTATCGGCAATTTTGATATCAGAATGATGGCTAAGAGATATCTGCAACAAACAGGCAGAATAGTTCCTAATCTTAATGATAATTTACCTGACAAAGATTGGGTTTTCGAATTCACAAGGCGCCACAAAAGTGAACTCACTTCATGGTCCACAAGCAACAACAACAAGTTATCAGAAACAGTAGAAGTTGTAACATTTTTTAATAATTTAAGAACTATTTGTCAAGGTGTTACACCAGACAGAATAATAAATTACAATGAGGTAATTCTAACTAATGATCCAGAATCAAAAGAAATTATATCTATAAGAGATACAAAATATCCAGAAAATCAGCATACTTCGAAAACTGGGTTCAGTATAATGTTCACTGCTACAGCTGATGGTTCATTGTTAGCACCCTATGTTGTTTACAAAGCAGCACAAATGTTGAACACGTGGAGGTTGTATGGACCACCTGGTTCTCTTTATAATAAAACAAATAGTGGTTGGTTTGATGATGTGTGCTTCCAGGATTGGTTTGAGGGTATAATTATACCTTATGTGAAAAATAAAGATGGGCCCAAGGTTTTAATAGGTGATGATTTATCTTCACATTTTTCCAATAAAGTTTTGCAGCTGAGTGATCAGTACAATATCAAATTTATTTGTTTACCACCAAAATCTAGCCCCATTATGCAACCCTTGAATATGGATTTTCACACTATTTTGGAGTATTACTGGCAAGCAATATTAAAATATTGGTTATCCACAAATGGACAGCAAGCAAAAATAATTTCTAAACATATTTTTCCTATATTATTCGAACAACTGTATAAAAAATTAAATGAAATCAATGCTATGACAAACTCTATAATTGGTGGATTTAATGATTGTAGGATATATCCTAATATTGGACATGAACGTGTGGATAGGAGGTTGGTAAAATACTCCAAAGTTGTTTCGCAGGACAATCATAAAAGGCAAAGAGCAGAGAAAAGACTTGCAAATGAATCTCTGGACGAACTAGAAAAACCGATACACAAACAAAATGAACCTCTGGATAGGTTCTTGGTAAAAGACTCCAATGACGTTTCGGCCATATCCCATGACAATAATACACGAAAATTGGAGAAAAATTGTGAAAATAAATCTCCAGACGAACTAGAGAATCAGAAACAAAAACAATACCTGGAGAGGAGGTTGGTAACAGACTCCAATGTCGATTCTGCTATATCATATGACAATAATACACGAAATTTGGAGCAAAGTCGTGAAAATGAACCTCTAGACGTACTAGAGAATCAGATACAAAAACAAGATGAACTTCTGAACAGGAGCTTAATAGAAGACTCCAATGTCATTTCGGCCATATCACATGACAATAATACACGAAAAGCGGACAAAAGTCGTGAAAGTGAACCTCTAGCCAGACTAGAGAATTGGATACAAAAACAAAATGAACATCTGGACAGGAGCTTACTAAAGGACTCCAATGTCGTTTCGGCCACATCACATAATAATATACGTAAAGTGGAGAAAGGATGTGCTAATGAACCTCTAGGCAAACTAAAGAATCAGATACAAAAACAAAAAAAAAACACATCCACGCAATCCGTTAAAGAAATATTAAAACGTCATCTCAACCAAAAGATGTCCACTGCTGGACATAGGCCTCCCCAAAAGTTTTCTATAACACACGGTCCTGAGCTGACGTTATCCCTCGTTTGCCCGCAGCCTTTACCAAAATTATATGCTACCAATATAATAAAGGCACCTAAAAAGAAAAGAAAAACAGGCAAAAGTCCTAAAGGCAGACAAAAGTCCGGCTGCAAAGGTTCTAAATTATTAACAAAGGCACAACGTAAAAGTTCAATTACTGGCGCAAACATCTCAAGTTCAAAAAACAGTGTTGACACTACGGATAGTGATATAGATGTTAGCAAATGTGAACTCATGATAGAACTAAGTGATAATGAAATGCAGACGCCATTCTATGACAAATATAAAAATGCGATGCATGGAGAAACAGGTAAAACCACCACAGATAATAATGCAAATGAAATTTTGATCGATAATAACAGCCAGGAACATGACAAGAATAAACACATATTTATTGGTGATAATGTTTTGATTAAAAATAACATAAATAAAAACAATAAATATGACGTTGCTAGAGTGTGTGAGATATGGGAGCTTTTTTATAAAGTTGAACTTTATAATACAGAGAAAAAGAAAAAAAGCGTAATATTTATTATTAATCCTAGAGAAATAGACATGTTAATAATACCAAAGCAAAAGGTTATCAAAAAAATCGCATTGAAAACAATTGCATGTGATAATTTTGAGTTGAATGATGATAAAGACATTATTTATTTCAAGTAGTAGGCATCACGGTATTAACCTAGTAAGTTCCAGTTAAAGAAAAGACTGATTTGATTGCCACATTTATGGCAAAGATTTTTTATAGCTTTGTTTTAGAAGCATTTGGTAAGACGTGCGTTCGAAACGCGCGTCAATGTAGAAATGTCACAGCTCAATAGATACCATATTAATAGATTATTAATACTGAGACTCTAAGGCTACCTGCCCACAGGCGCGGACAGTTTTTGTGCCAAAATAAACAATATAATTTTATAAAAGCCTCACTCCACTTTAGTGGACAGAGAATTGCGAAGTAGTTTAATTTTTTATCTTTTAAATGCGAAGCGGCAAAGCCGAGTAGAGACATGAGCGTAGCAGTGAAGCGGAGTGGTGGATTAGGAAATCAGACAAAAAAAACAGGGCAGGGTGCTGCCGCTGCCAGATTAAATGACTCGCCCTAGCTTCGCACAGTCCGCAACTCCGCTTCGCATTACTTCTTTGCTTTGGGTCGTTGCCTTAATCCTTGACGGTGGACAGATACAGGCAGCATCATGCTAAAGAGCTGTGACGTTTTAAAATTTATTTATTTATTTTTTAATATTAATGTGACATTTCCACACAAGTATTATCAAAAGCATGTATCCTTTTAGACTGAATATTAAATTTTAATGGGGTAATTCGTCTATTGCATATATTCAATTTTTAATAATCTATATGTTGTATCGCTTAGGGGTGACTGATATAAAAGCGGTGTAAGGCACAGGCGCCGCACAGGCATGTTGCCGAATGAAAACTTTGTCATATATTGTATGAAAACGATGCGTCTAGAATTGTAGACAGGGTTAAATAGAATTATAGTCTGTTAAGCCTTCTCTACACATTGGGCCAACATGACGCTAACGTAAGCTACAGTGCACATAAAACTATCACTGGAACTTTTAACTACTGACAATTTGCGCCATGGCCATACTGACTGGCAAATAATGTACGTTTGGCTAAAACGTAAAAGTAAAGAATGCTGTATACTTATCTATTCCACGCCTTACGCCGCGTCTACGCCTTACGCCGCGTCTACGCCTTACGTCGCGTCTACGCCTTACGTCGCGTCTACGCCTTACGTCGCGTCTACGCCTTACGCCGCTTCTATGTAATTCACGCATTATTGATGTCAAGAAGTTATTCCGTCGTGTTTAGCTGTAGTATTAGATTTAAGTAATTTATTGTATCAATTACATACGTGTCTACTATATTTAATATTGTAGTCTTTGTACTTATATCAAGTCATGTATTATCTATTGTAATTTTTGTGACTTGAGTCATTTTATCCTCAAACTTAATAAAATTAAGTATGTACTTACATTTTTAAATTAAAAATATCGTCATACACAAAGTTGTTTTTTATTTAAGTAAAGCACCAACGACCCTTTGCATAAGTCCACCTAGGAAGGTATAACTAGCGGCATATACGCACGGGTGGACATTTAATAAGTTTTCATATGGATCCCGTAATTCTTTTTCAATAAAATATAGCCTATATTATCCGCTGATAATGTAGCTTTTCAATGGTAAAAGAATTTTTAAAATCGGTTGAGTAGATTTTGAGTTAAATCCTAACAAACAAAAAATCTATTTTTTATACCTAATATAAGTTTAGATATCTCCTCTATTAAAAGGGCTAAGAAGTTTTGCACTTTATAGTAATAACTAGCTGTTGCCCGCGGCTCCGCTCGCGTGGATGTCGATGCCTATGTGTTATTCCAGACCATAATCTCTGTGCCAAATTTCATCCAGATCCGTTCAGTAGTTTTTACGTGAAAGAGTAACAAACATCCATCCATCTATCCATTCTCACAAACTTTCACATTTATAATATTAGTAAGGATAATAATAATAACGGCAACTCATAGACCAGAACTCACTGCTACGCACGGGTTTCCTTTCCTCTTATTCAGTAATAGTTTTATTTATTTATTCAAAGAACCTATCGTTAAACAGTTTATTTATTATAATATAAAAATGAAGGTTCTTATGTAAAAAAAAAATAAGAAAGTCGAGCTGAGAATAGTTTAACCCGGGCAAAGTCGGGGCCGACCACTAGTTATAAATAAACACATTAAACTTGAAGCAAGTTATTCCTTTGTAAGTCCAATATCTAATAACCTATCAGTCTTTAAGCCATAGCAAAAAAAACGTAGAAGCAGTAGGTAGTACAAGTTTTTTTTCAATTTTGATTCAATAATCATCATCACTTATCCGTGTGGTGACGGATTAAGAATATAAATGTCACCACCCCGTTTTATCCCGAGGGTGTCGTAAGAGTCGACCTCTTACGACACCCCGAAAACGGGGTGGTGACATTTATATTCTTAATCCGTCAGAGAGTAAGTCAGGCAGACAATATCCACTGCAAGAGAGGGAAAACTCGAAACAAAACCCTATATCAACCCGTCTGGCCAGCGTCGTGTAGGTAGTAGGCTAATATTCCTCCAAATGTATGGAGGAGACCCGTGCTCAGCAGGTGGTTTATGGGTTGAGACAGAATCATCATCACAGCTTAAATACGTCCACTGCTGGACAAGTCCCTCCCCCCTCCTCGCCTAGGAATTTTACCTCATTTGGTCTAGAGCTGAAACTCGCTCAACAGGCGGGGTAGTATGCGTAAGGAGCATATCCTCTAAAAAAAAGACTGAATGCTGTGGAAATTCTTGAGGCAGGCCAAAAAGACTGTTGGATGTCTTACGATTTAAAAGAAAAATAGAATAACATTGGTGTAACTGTAAGGTGATTAGGTCATGCTATCACAATGGCTCGACAATGACCTGTACTTGGTAATCGGTTTGAAAGTTCACTCACTCACATAACCGCCCGTGGCTCACCCTTTGCCGCGCTTTTGTGCAACTGTCACAGTGACGTTTAGTTAAACATACAGCCACTAAAGGTACACACGAGACAGCGTATGCATGCTTTAGCGCATACACTACAATAGGCTTACGCTAACCCACGTAATTAAATAAAATAACTTCTTTCAGGCATCCATAGATAGTCCGCCGACGTCTTGCTGTCAATCTGGCTGCGCGAACTGCGTGTTTATCGCATGGGCCGAGGCATTATCTGCTAAGATGCAGGACGTTTCTCCGGAGATCGGTGAGAAGATCCTCAAAAGTGTCGACGACCCTTCTATGAAGGCGTATCTCGAAATGGAGCTTCGATTACGTGGCCTTAGAAAATAATTGTGGCTATTTCGCCATTTTTTTATTGCGATGTGTTGTGGGTTCGATCTCTAGACTCAATTTGGGTGATTAATAAAATGACTATGATTAAATCCTGAATCTGAATGTAGGTAAGTAGTCTTTGTGTCCGAGATTTATAGTTTCTAAATTTTCCAAGAGGATTATCCCCTAGTGCCGAGCTGCTTTTTATTTTTAATAATGCGCAATTTAATATTAGATGCCTAAGTAGTTAATTGTATTATAAATAATAATGGCTTGGTAGGTACCTACAATCTACTTCCGACACAACAATTTAGTTTTGTTAACAATTTCTTGAAGAATAGTTATAATTTACAGAACAGGGTTCGAACCCCCAACAAAGCACAACAGCAAAATCATAAAGACGACTACCTAGACCATTGTGCTATCCGTGTAGTGATTTAGGATTAGCAGCTAAGTAGGTAGACATAATTATTCTAAGTAAAATTGTATACCTACTAACAAATGGTTAAAAAAAGAAATCATTACAAAGTAGGTAAATATCTAAATAAGTATTTATTTATTTATTTAAAAAACTTTACATACAAAATGTACATAGGAGGACTGAATGCCAAAGGCATTCTGTACCAGTCTACCTTTAGGGCTTAGGTACCTAATAATAAATACTTTTTAGTGTTGTGAGGCATCATGTTAGCTATATTATTTTATTTGTAAATATAGATGACTTTAAAACGAACTTGTTTTTATTGTCTTATTTAAGTATCTATGTTTTAATAGTGACAGGACACCGTATAAGCGAACAGCCGCCCTGGGGAAGGTAGGTAGGTACTCCAGCTTACAGAACACCTCATCAAAATACTGAATATTAAAATGATTTTTGAAAATAACTATCAAAACTATTTGTCTAAGTAGATACCTTCATACTTATCTATTACCTACTACTTATATTATATAATACAAGTAATTTACAACTAAAACTATATTTACACAAAATATAAATAAAAACTAATAATAAAAAAACCAACACAAAAAAGGGGGAGGAGGGACTGCTTAATAGGCGTTGTAAAATTCCTCCGCATAGACGTCTACTGAAAACGTGCCCAGGAGACTGGCCAAATATAAGCCAGCCTTCTGGTCACGTGAAGCGTCGACTAAACGCTTGGACAAAACTTTAAAATGACCGCGAGCACTAGTAAGCACCCCACGCTATTACTTAAATAATAGGTACATACATACCTACATAATTATCTACTATTTACATAAGAAGGTATGATTGGCCAAATTGGCGCCCGACCACTCTTTAAAATACTGCTTATTTTATAATTTAACTGTCGTACTTTATTTATTCGTAGACCAGATTATATCTCGCGTAGGTAAACCATATTATGTTTAATAAATAAATAAACATAACTTAGACTTGTTCCGCATTCGCCTCCCGAAGTTTCGCCCCACGTACAAAAAATCCATATTCGTCCTACATTTTATTCCTTTTTAGCCCCAAATATAATCTCATGCCAGTATATAGTATATACAGTATATAGACTCATGCCAGTCAAACCTGTTTACAAAGGGGTAAACAGGTAAGTAGGTAGGTACTACGGGCTATACGGACCTACATATAGGTTACTGTTCGACAACGTCTTCTTATGGCATATCAAGCAAATGAAAGCTAGGTGTGGATGGTTCCCTATATATAATATTATAAAGCTAAAGAGATTGTTTGTTTGGTTGAACGCGCTAATCTCAGAAAGTACCGGTTCGATTAGAAAAAATATTTTTTTGTTGAATAGTGCATTTATCCAGGAAGGCTATAGGCTATTTAACATCACGCTATGATCAATAGAAGCGGAGCAGTAGTGAGATATGTTGCAAAATAGGGTAAAATATTACAAATTACCTCGCGGACGATCCCTAGTTAATAAATAAGTAGGTAAGTACATACTTAGGTACTAGGGCTACGGTCTAGCTATTATAACCATTTCATATAACTGGGGTCAAAATCCTAAGACGATTAGGTAGACATTATTTATTTAATTTAAAAGAACAATTGTTTTTTTATACTACTTAGGTGGCAAACAAGTATACGGCCCGCCTGATGTTACCGTAGCCTATGGACGCTTGCAATACCAGACGTATCACTTGCGTGTTGCTAATCCATTTTTATACCAGTGCTTTAAGATGGAGTATCCCTAAGATAGGAATATGTTTCTTTCAAAACGCATCCCTAAATGAGCGCTGAAGACAGGAACACAACTACACCGCTGTGTGTAGTTATTTGGCTGTGGTCTTCTGTAAGGTGGAGGTCCTTCCCTAGTCGGGCTTGCTCGCTGGTATGGTGCCCTACCTCTCTTGTATACCTACAAATGTATACATTTTGACACTATTTAAATCAAATTTTTAACTTTAATGTATTTTTATGTACAGTTTTATACTTACTAGTCGCAGTCTAAAGTATCAAAACAAAATTTAATAGAATCTAAAATATTTCTCTTAGCAGCGACAGTCGTCGCGACACAGATCATAAAACGTCTCGTCCAATATCTGAACGCACATCTTGAATGTTGATTAAAATATTAAATAACCTACCTCTATAAATTAGAAAATGTTCGATTTATCCTTTGGTATTTAGAGGTCAACCGTCTAGTATCTTACGTCATCGATGGAAATAGATTACAAAGACAAATTACTGTCTATAACCTAGGTACCTACATATTATAATTAATGTCAATTAATTGGTCGTGTGGTGACGGATTAAGTATACAAATGTCACCACCCCGTTCCATCCCGTGGGTATCGTAAGAGTCGACTAAGGGAGTAAGTCAGGCAGACAATATCTACTGCAAGAGAGGGAAAACTCGAAACAAAACCCTATAACAACCCGTCTGGCCAGCGTGGTATATAGTAGGCTAATATCCCTCGATCGAGATGATGAATTGATCGTATCACAGGGCTTGTTTCCTAGTGCAGGAGTTGTCTCATTGATAATGAAGGAGTGTGATTGTGTCAGGTATTTCCTATTTTTTTTTATACTACTTGGGTGGCAAACAAGCATTCGGTCCACCTGATGTTAAGCAGTTACCGTAGCCTATGGACGCTTGCAATACCAGAGGTATCACTTGCGTGTTGCCAACCCATTTTTTTACATCCCATTGCCCATTGTACATTACCTTTAAAAATGTTATGTTAGATTTATCTATCTATAAACCTGTTTGATTTGTCTCCTCAACGACCTACCAACCTAAAGTACGAGTAGTGAGTAAGGTTGATAAGGGTCGGGAACGTGTAAGTGACACCCCAGGTGTTGCAAACGTCCATAGGCTACGGTAACTGCTTACCATCAGGCGCCGTATGCTTGTTTGCCACCTTGGTAGTATATAAAAAAAGTAAACGAAATAACAAATAAAATACCAATATTTTTATTATAAAAACTTTATTCATCAACAATCAACAGCAATATTTTAAATGTACACACACAGATTCATGCTAATTATATATTTGGTTAAGTTTTATTTTATTACATTGAGTGGAACAACACTACTTAAACATTTGGACAGTGAATTGACATAGAAATGCGTTTATTACCTATAGAAATTCTTACAATACGAGTCCTAGTAAATTACAGATTTGTTCCGCATTCGCATTACGAAGATTTGCTCCACGTAAAAAAATCCGTATTCGTCCTACATTTTATTCCGATTTAGCCCCAAATGTAATATTTTTTGGGGCTAATCTTCGTGAAGCAAATGCGGAACAAATCAAATTACACGTCAAAATTAAACTAGGTGGGGGTTAAAAATTCAGTCAGTCTCTTCCCCAAACTAAGAAAAACGGTTTAATTAAATTATACAAATGATTATATGTTTTTTTAAAATAAGTTCTGGGTATAAGAGTCTGCGTGTAATTTGTGTCCGTAAATTGTATTTTTGTATAGTCCCCCGCGACACAGGGCTTGTTACATAGTGCGAGAGCTGTATTAAAAATAAAATAGTAATTGTGTTGGGATTACGTATAATACATTTGTAAACACCTAGTTATCTATATCAATTTGATAATTTTCATATAACAGTTTAGTACTTAGCGGCTTATTTTAGATCTAAATTTGAATTTGGTTCAATGAAAACCAAAGCTACGTAATAAAGTATTATATTACGTATTCCAATTTAGGATCGAAAATAATTCGCTATAGTACGGCCTCAGGGCTTACCATGACGTGTTAAACGTGAGTCGGTTAAGCGAGAATGAGGGACGGAACTATATAACGTGTATATCTCCGTGTCTCTTTCTCTCTCGAACGACTAATCATCGTAAGCCTTCAGGTACAGAACCTACAGTTTTTCGTACATCATCAACAGATTGAGACTGCAAACCTATCGATCCACATAGCTACTACGAGTATTTAGCTACACAGTACGAAATTTTCACAATATTTATGAGTATAAGCAGGGTTATTGACATTGCATGCATCATATTAATAAACCCGAATAGACATTCATTGACAAATATAACTCTTATATCTAACTTACTCTTATCTTATTACTAACGAATACAATTTGCCTATAGTTTGGTACAATCAGGCCCGTTATAAAATTGTGCCAACATTTTTATATACAAACCATATAGTATAAATACTTACTTAATGAAAATGATTTTACCAATTTTCAATTACCAATCCATCAATATTTTATTCATCCATTTTTATTTTTATTTGAGCCACCTCTAGAATTAGTAAAACAAATGAAATGTCGGCAACGCGTGAGTGACACCTCTGGTGTTGCAAACGTCCATAAGCTACGGTAACTGCTTACCATCAGGCGGGCCGTATGCTTGTTTGCCACCTTGGTAGTATAAAAAAAAAGAAATGTAAATTTTACGTAGTCTAAAAGTGGCTTGACTTTCTCAGATTATTATTCTTTTTTTTTCTACCTAGTTGTTTCCTTTCTTGCCTTATATATTACAATTATTCGATCCATTCATTATAACACGATTTTATAATTACATATTATAATTTAAGTAAACAATTATTAAATTATACACAGATATATATGTCAGGCCATTAATGGCCTTTAAGGGCTGTGTAAAATCAGCACCTTATTATTAAAAATAGGTACATCTTCTACTTTAGCGTTATAAACATTGTAAAAGCATTTAAATATAGGTTTTTAGGTATATCTCAAAATACCAGTTCAAACTTAAGACTAGGTGCCTATCTAAATTAATTAGTAATATAAGAATACAAATCCAAATAAGTACTTCGGTAATTTTCGGTGATCGGATTTCGACTGTAATTAAATCAATGATGCAATTTTTATATTGATCACGCAATACACAAAATCTCGTTAATAACTAAAAATGTAAATCAATTGACACACTAACGACTGGTAAAGTGAAGACTGACATTTAAGATGCCCTCTGTAGCACGAATATTATAAAATATGTGAAAGTTTGTGAGAATGGATGGATGGATAGATGGATGGATGTTTGTTTCTCTTTCACGTAAAAACTCCTAAACGGATCTGAATGAAATTTGGCACAGAGATAGATTATGGTTTGGAATAACACATAGGCATTTTGCAGCGATAACCGACATCCACGCGGGCGGAGCCGCGGGCAACTGCTATTATGAAATAGCACTATTCGGTCACCAATCCACAGGATAACCCATCCATAAAGTAGGTACTCGTACATATTTTGGTTAAAGATCCTTTCATAAACAAGTATCATAAAAGGACGATATCCCAATGGGTCTAAAATATTATTTATTTTTATGATTGACACTTTACGTATCGAGTTAATCGACCATGAAATTGAATTTGTTAGTAGGTACTTATCTTAGTAAACCCTTAGGTTTCAGGGAATACGTAAAGGACTTTAATAGGACTTCTAAATAATAAAATAGTACCTTGTAGCTGTGTTGGCATCCTTAACTATAAGAATATTATGGATCCTAAGACGTCGTTCATGAAATAAAATGTCACTAAAATTTAGCCATAAATGAAAAAAATAATCAAACTACATATAAAATAATAAATAAATTTTACGTGGATATATATGCTATCTAAATCCTGCAATGGATGGATCTTCATTGGACTGCATTTATATTGTTTAACATACGTATGTATTTACATTTGTAAATATATAAATGTTATGCTAAATAGCTGGTAAAGTAGGGCCCTAAGTAGAACCCTGAGGCACTCCCTTTTTATTATAGCCAGACTGGACAAATTAGTGTGACTATACAGTGAATAAATGAGTGCCAATTAAAACCTATTCTTATATATATACAAAAATTGCCCACAATATCCTACACTACTTCTTCACAGTCTTCTTAAATCTTAAAAAAGAACCAGTAAAGACAGTCGATTGCCTTTACATAACCTCTACGTTTTAATATTAAAACGATATTGTTTCCATAGATTACAGTAAGCCTTTGGCGGGTAAATCTCTTAAATTAAGGATCTCAAGTGATTCTAAGACACGCGCTTCAATCACGCAGCGGGATTTAAAAGTGATATACGTACAGAGTATATTGTTATCTAAAATTATATATAGATTGTCTTAGGAGTAAGTTAAGTTACGCTTAGAAGTTGTGGCAGGTGCTTCTATTATTTATGGCTTATATTATTTACCACAAAATGGCATGTATTTTAGTTCTTTATTGTACATCTCATCTTGGGATCTTAGGAAATACTTTATGATAATTTATTTTAACACACTGGCCGCTTATTTGTCTTACCTTATATATTTTTTTAAGTGCTCTTAATTAAACCCAAACTCAGCTGCTGTAAAACACAAATAATAGTTGGAATTTTTGAGGATCTCTATGTACCAATTTACTTTTATCATAATAAAATTACTAAAGCTTTCCTCCCAATACACACATGTCTTTTTTTTTTTACATTCTATAATACTTTAATTCCTTCTTAGTCTTCTCCTTTGCCTTATTATATCATACCTATACAATATATCCTTCTTGAGACAATGTCATGTATATAATTATTTTTAAAGCAACAGTTTCAGGTGACCGCACGACAAACACAATTTTGTTTAGAAATTAGTTGCTCCAAACACGAGGCGTGAATAGTCGCAGTCACATAATGAGAAGTTGCTCGATGTCGACAAGTGTCCTTTATTATCAGATGCTTCGATCGTGATCGATCTTTTAGCTTTAACAGTTCATTGTCCAATAGATACATGTTGGCGTCCGAAATATTGACCAATTAAGCTACTATTACTCGGTGCATTATTCTGATTGCGATAAAAATAGTTGTGTGTTTCTTAGTAAGATAAGTATATAACTTTTATAATAATATATTTAAATACATGAACTTCATTTAGAAATTAATTAAATAATACACATTTATTTATAAATGTTTTGCAAACGAATTTACAAGTCACGTGCAATCTTTACTTGCCTAAAAATCTTATGTCATATAAATGCCACAAAATGCCAAAAAATCTAACTTCCCAATATCCTATTCATCCTAGGTTACATTAATACAGATCTGGTACAAAACTTACAACCAAGTACCTGACTCATAATCCATACAATACAAACGTTTTAATGCGGCCAAGTCCCTGGCCCTAGTAGCAGACTCATCTTTAATCTCACATCTATCATACTGATACACTACCATATAATTATTAAAATTATCTTCTATGTACCTACCCGCTGAAGCCTCCTTATCTTCTAAAAACCTACCTTCATTGAAATTTCTGTTCACCCTTAATGTTTCAAATTCTGTCTCATTCAGTCCATAATCACAATCGTTTTTTAACCAGAAATTCAAGGAGCTTTGTTAGCGTCAGTCGTCACAGAAAAGTACTACTGGCGCTGAGTGGTGGTCCCGAGGTGGGACGAAGCAGTCGCAGGCTGGAGGTCCAGGAGACGACAGCGCTGAACCAGGGCCTAAAGATCCCCCGCATGAGAGCCGAGCACGATCTCGAATGTTGAGGATTGAACGGTTTAATCCCCATAGAGAGTCTTCGTTTTCTTCCATGTTTTGATCCAGACCTGGTTCTGGAGAGAAATTAGTAATTAGAATTTGAAAACATCAAGTCATTATTTAACTAATCTGCTTCTAAATACTTTCTAAATACCTATTATATATAATGTTTGATTTTCGATTTGAATGAAAGACGACAGTGTCACTTATTTCGAGATCTGGACTATCTGTATCGGTGATCATTCTGCGAACTAGTCGTTTTGATACTATGCCATTCTGAGATGAAGGCCTTCTGCTTGGTGGTCGTGTTGCATGTCCTTTTGAGATAATAGACTATTTGCAACTGAAATCGTTTTGCGACCCAGTCCATATGCAGAACAGGCATTTTTGTTGAATCAGTCGTTTTGATACCAACCCTTACTTACAATAATCTAAAAAAAATTAAATACGCAGCCAAATTCTTACCACCTAAAAATAAAAAAAGTATGGTCTGTTTTTCACGACACTATCGCTATATATTTCTTAGCGTGAGTACCTACAGTCCCTAGTGCTCATTCCGAAATAATATTGTTCTTAAAGAAACATTATCCAAACCCAGGGATAATCCATTACAAAACTGTGTTAAGTTTTTGGTTTAGCAACACGCAAATGATGCTCCTGGTATTGCAAGTATCCATATGCTATGGTAACTACTAATCATCAGGGGGTCTGTATACGCTTGTTTACGAACTAAATAGTCAAAATTCCTATTTTTAATTTTGTCGTACATTTTTCCATTTTACCTAGTTCCCAATGTTTTAGTTTATTTATTTTAATATCAATGTAAAATTGAAACAGTTATTAACAAGACTAATTAACGAGGTTACGTAAGGATGCTTACGTTTTGCGTAATTAATAAATACTGTTACGAATAAGCCTGTTTTATTTACGTTATTATTAGGTAGGTAGTTAAATATTCTAGTTGGCATTAGTGTTAATTGAAATTTCTCTTGATAAATTAATATGATACGGCTTTTTCGATTACCTATTATATCCGCCCGCGACTTCGCCTGCGGTACACGTACAATCCCTCAGGAGCAGTGTTTTTTCTTAAACTAATCTGATGTAATATTCCAGACTAATAATCTATCTCTGTGCCAAATTTCATCCAGATCCGATGAGCCATTTTGGTGTGATTGAGTAATAAACATCCATACGTTGCTATTCTTACTAATATTATAAATGTAAAAGTTTGTGAGAATTGATGGATGGATGGATGTTTGTTACTCTTTCACGTAAAAACTACTGAACGCATCTAGATGAAATTTGGCACACAGATAGATTATGGTCTGGAATAACACATAGGCTACTTTTTGCAGCGATAACCGACATCCACGCGGGCGGAGCCGCGGGCAACAGCTAGTGTTGAATAAACGTTTTTTTTTTCTTCTTTCATGCATTTAAACTTTGGCATTTATAAAATTAATGTTGACAACGACTTCAGTTTAGTTCTACTTCCTTATATTTCTTTTGAAATAAGATTAGCTGTGCTCATGTTTCATCCAGCAATCAGTGTTCAGAACTTTTGTTTCGTGGATGAAATGAGAATTGACAGTAATATGACTACTGTCAATTCTTAAATACTTAATAAATAATTTATTTTCGGATGGATGAATATACATTTTAATTAATAGGGTTTTGGTTTAATTTCTGTGTATTCTATTTACTTATTTTCCTAAGTAGTAGTATAAAATATTATAAAATAAAAATAAAAAAGCCTTATATTTCGGGGAAAAAACAGAATATTACAATGTTCTTTCTTAGTTTAGATTTTTATCTTAGCTTACTTAGGTTTGTTTTACTAATACAATAATGTCTATGTCAAACATGCTAAGTACCTATCTTGTTTTTAGTAACAATATACAAGTACATATATAATAATAAGTTTGTATTTATTTAAGCAACAATTATATCTCGAGAGGCTAAATTAAATGAAAATTTGTGTTGTAATTTTAAATTTGTTATCGCATGTTTGGTTCTTTTAATCTTTATATTTATATTTCTTGTGTGCGTGTGTATGTCACTGAACTCCTCCTAGACGGCTGGACCGATTTTGATGAAATTTTAAACCGAGCCACCGCAAAACCCGAGCAAAATCTGGCTGCTAGATTGAAAATCGGTATTCCGTAAGAGCAAAAACCAAACCTTTTTGACGTTTAGTCAATAGATTGTGCCGTCACCGAGCAATCACAACTGTCAGTTTGCCATCGCTGTTTCTTAGAGAATCAGCCGGCTGGTAGGGCCCTGAGCCTCTAGACAAGTGGCATAAGCGATAGTCGAATCGAAAAGTCAAAACATAAAATGTATGGAATTTGACGTGAGACTACGATTTAATGTCGTAAACTTACGTCAAATTCCATACATTTTCTATTTTGACTTTTCGATTCGACTATTGCTTATGCCACTTGTCTAGAGGCTCTGGATGGTTTAGATTTACAATTAGGCCCAGTAGGTGGCGCTGCTGTCGGTATTTCAGCTTTTTCAGGCAGGACGACGTCTGCCAGGTCCACTAGTAATATACGAATTGACTCCAAATATTTAATTGATACCTATCTCTTACATCTAAAACGCAGGCGGTATCTTAGATGACAGGTCCATTACAGATCTTAATATTCATTATGGTTTTATTAATTATAACGTCGACTAATGGGGAAATTTTATATGACATGGTGACCCGTTGTAGGAGGTCAAAATTAGGGGACCGATATCCCAATCTGCTGTCATCAATAACACCTGATGACCTAAATCCATGGTGACCTGTTGTACGAGTCCAAAATAAGGGGACCGATATCAAACCTGCTTTCATAAATAATAATGTGATGACCTAAATCCATTCAAATTCAACATTAATTTCGGTTGCAAAGTAACAATTATGACGCTCAATAAATTTTAATGTGGCAGCCCCCCTAGACCGGGTTCGATTCCAGGGTTGGGCCAAAAATCGATATTGGGTTTTTCTGTTAAGAAATTTACAATAGATGCCCGAAATTGGCGGTGTTTACACCCCCGTGCCTCGGAAAGCACGTAAAGCCGTTGGTCCTACGCCTGATCTCTCTCCGGTCGTGTCGGACTTGCCGACCCATCGACTATGAAAGTGAGGGAATAAAGAGTGCACTTGTGTTTGCGCACACACTTGTGCACTATAATATCTCCCGCGTAGTTGGCAAGTCTCCGTTGAGATTAGCCGCCATGACCGAAATTCGGTTAGGAGGTAGGTTATGAAAGCTTGCAATATCACTTGCGTGTTGCCGACCCATTACTGACCCATACCGCATGCCTGATGGGTAGCAGGTACCGTAGCCTATGGATGCTTGCAACAATCTAAACGCATATGTATTACGCATATATTGTTCTCTAATCGCATCCCTAAAGATCAAGATCCCATCCACAAGAATACAACTAGACTATTGTATAAGTATGTAGTTATTCTGGTTGTGGTTTTCTGTAACGAGGTCCTTCCCCATTAGGGTTTGCTCGCTAGATAGCCGTGTCGTGTTTGGGTGTTTTGGACTTATTTTGACGAGTACTAATATTCGTAGGTGGGTGTTCAGAACGTGATGATGAAGTCGCAAGGTGGCTACGGCAATTCTTCAACAAAACAAGATAGCGGTGTCGTGTTTGGGTGTTTTGGATTTATCTTGATGAGTATTATATACCTAGATGGATGTTTAGGACGTGATGATGAAGTCGGAAGATGGCTCTGATGAACTCTTTAATGAAACAAGATAGCCGCGTCGTTTTTTGGACTTGTTGATATAGCTTCATGGCTAATATATTTTTAGGTAGAGTTCAGTGTGTGATGATGATGTTCAAAGGTAGTCATAGAAACTTTTCAACGAAACAAAACAGCCGTGTCGTGTTTGGGCTCTTTTAAGAATATTTAATGCATAAACACCCATATTACATAAATACACTATAAAAGCTTGTATTTAAAAATATTTTTAAAAATATAAACTTATTATAATAATAATTATTATTTATTTCTGGACACATAGATCCATATTTACACACTGACATTTAAAAATAATAATAATTAAATTCAATTAATAATAAATAAATAAACAATTCAGAAAACACAAATAAAATTTTAAAAAAAATACATTTCATGCAGCTATTTCCATCCACCTTTTATACATATGGGTGGTATGCAAACGGTCTGCAAGTTCTTTCACTATTTTATTTCTACACGTACCAACCCATAATAGTAACTATAAAATGAAGTATACTTACGATATCTGATCATGGTATTTCTTCTTCTCTCGTGGTCTTCGCCAACTAACCACCAAGTTCGCATTTCTCCTTTGCCCTACAATAAGAATATATTATTAATTTCATTGTAAGTTTTATACAATTTTAAGATCTGGTTTCAAGGCTAGGGAACGTGACAGAATAAATCATACTTATGTTTAGGGAATAATTTATAGATAAATACTTTGAATATTTCCAATGTACCTAGTAGGTACTGCGGTAGTTTCATAATAACTGCCTCATTGGTCTAGTGGGTTCGATTCCCGGGTCGCGACAAAAATACATTCGGAAGCATTATTGCATTTTTGCTTTACTCGCTCAAATATTAAAGCAATGTGGAAAAAGTCAAAAGGATTCCAACACAGGGCAAAACTGTGTGACCCACAAAGAGTTGTTATGAGTCTGGGTGTAATTTGTGTCCGTTAATTGTATGTTTGTAAAGTCCTCCAGCTCCAGCTAGGTGGACCGACGACCTAAAAAAGGTCGCTGGGACGGACTGGATGCGGAAGGCGGAGGACCGTGTGCTGTGGCGCGTGTTAGGAGAGGCCTATGTCCAGCAGTGGACTGCGATAGGCTGATTGATTGAAAGTCCTCCGCGACACAGGGCTTGTTCCCTAGTGCGGGAGTTGTTTTAAAAAAAAATTGGATGGAACTCGACACTAGAATTAATATATATCTAATGTTTTACATCCGTGTGGTGACGGATTTAGAATACAAATGTCACCACCTCATTCCATTCCGGACAATAGAGCAAAAGAGGCAAAAACTCGAAACAAAACCCACCAACCCGTCTGGCCAGCGTGGTACGGGCCTCCATAAATTAGGATAGATAGTAGGCTAATATCTATCCTAATTTATGGAGGAGACCCGTGCCCAACAGTGGGACGTTTATGGGTTGAGATGAAAAAAAAAAATGTTTTACTAACACCTGAACACCAGGGTTCCCTGAAATAAACATTTATTATTATTATTGTAAAAAATATACATTAACTTACTTTAATGTTAACAATTCCTCTCTCCTTAAAATGATATCCACCATGCTGTTTCAGCAATAAGTAAGTGTCGTGGCTGATGTGGATCCGCTGAGGTTCTCCACTAGACTCCATCCTAGCTGCAGTGTTCACTGTATCGCCAAAGAGACAATATCGGGGCATCTTCATACCTACTACTCCAGCCGCACAAAGACCACTGTGTATACCTGAAAGAATTTCTTTCTTTTTGAGGTGCTCATCGCCAGGTGCACACGCTGTTTTGTAAACGATTAGAGGGCTAAGCAACCAATGTCGGGGTAACTGACTGGCCTGTTGGTCTAGTGGTTAGTGACTCTGACTGCTACGCCGGAGGTCGTGGGTTCGATTCCCACCCAGGACAAATATTTGTGTGATGAGCACAAATGTTTGTTCTGTGTCTGGGTGTAATTTATCTATAATATGTATGTATTTAGAAATATATAAGTATGTTTATCAGTTGTCTGGTTACCATAGTACAGGCTCTGCCTAATTTGGGATCAGATAGCGATGTGTGAGTTGTCCCGATTTTTTTTTTAATTTTTTATTATTAACCCTATAGATGGGTGAACGCATTCAAGTATTTCATCTGGGCATCTTCGTGCTTCAGAAAGCACTTTTAAAGTCAGCCCCGACTGTAAACAGTCGTTAGATTATGACAGAGGCCTAAATATGAGCGATCTAAATAACTCTGTCAGCAGGTAAGCTACTAACTAAACGATAAGAAGAAGAAAAGATTATCATATTAAAGAATGGATAGAGCAGTATCTAGTTTTCTTTAATAGTATGTTCGTTAAATAATGTCAGGTTTGACTACTATTTTACCGTTTACAAAACCAATAGTTACGAGTACCTACTTGTTTTGGATAATTTCCTTTTATTATCTTTAAACTCAAATCCATATCAAAATTATTATTACAATGGTAGAAAATATAAACAACAAAAGATGGAATGGAATAAACAGAAGAAGTGAAAACAGTGAAGGCTGGTTTTAAGCCAAATTCGTAATTCAAATTAAGATCGAAAATAAATCGCTGTAGGTACGTCATAGTACGGCCGAAGGATTCAAAACTTACCTATCCTTATATGTAGTCTGGCAGCAGGCATGTGCCTCATCCTTATCTTTGGAACAGCATCGAGCACGTGCAGCGCTAGTGAAGCTACCTCAGCTGCATGCCGAGAACATCGCTCCGGGAGACCACCCACCACCATGTAGGCGTCACCTATCGTCTCTACCTGTTGTATATAATACAGAATATTATATCTACACTAAAATTATAAAGAGAAAAGATTTGTATTTTTGTTTGTAATTAATAAATTCAAAAACTACTTGCATTGGATTAAAAACAAACATTTACTCATAAAGCTACATTATCAGCGAGTAACATACCCTAAAAAAAAAAAAGAAATGTCAATGTAAAAATGAATGTCCTACAAAACCGGCTGGGCTATTTCGTAAGAGCGAAAACCGAGCGACCGCGAAAACGGAGCAAAATCTGGCTGTCAGATTGAAAATCGGTATTCCGTAAGAGCGAAATCCGAGCCTTTTTGACGTTTAGCAATCGTGTGTGCTGTCACCGGGCAATCACAACTGTCAGTCTGCAATCGCTGTTTCTTAGAGAATCAGCCGGTGCCGCTAGTACAGAATGAAATGACTAAGTTAAAATAAATATACTTACCTATATAGTATATTATTTTATATAGATATACTTAAAACATAATAACTTACTTTATAAACATTGTAGTACGATATAACCGCATCGCAACACGTGTATAAATCGTTGAGGATTTCCACCACCTGTGAACAAATGATTACCTTTTAACTCACGTATATTTGAATTAAATATTACGGACATCCGAAAAACAAAACAATGGCATAAACCGTAAAAAAAACCAATATCTAGAGACCGTATATTGAGAGGATTCATTTTCGATTTTAATTTGAAACTTGTAAGATGTCATCTTTATTACGAAAGTTTTGATAGTATATCATAAATAAAATAAATTACAATAATAAATATTAACACATTTGAATTATTACATTTTTATGCCCAAAATGTCCATAGGGTAGGTAGTTTGAATATAATGTCAAGTGATGTCAATTAACCTTATAGAATTAAATAAAAATAAAATGTCAAAATTAACACAAAAACTTTACAAATGCACAATATAATATAGAAATGGTTTGTACTTTGCTACGCGCGGCGCTAGCGGCGCTAGCGGTAGGTACGTCAGGTAACCATTTTGTGCAAGAAAATTAAAATTGGTTTCTGAAAATTCTACAACTTGCCAATTTATACTATATCAAAAATAGCATTATCCTACTAATATTATAAACGCGAAAGTTTGTAAGTATGGATGGATGGATGAATGGATGGATGTTTGTTACTCTTTCACGTAAAAACTACTAAACGGATCTGGATGAAATTTGGCACAGAGATAGATTATGGTCTGGAATAACACATAGGCTTTTTGCATATGTATATCTACCGTTCATAAGCATGACGTATAGCATTTATACTTATCGTCATATTGTTAACGAAATGACTCGCCATAGAAATTTTACGTGGCCTTTTAAATTGAGTTAATGTGAGTAATTACGTACAGAAATAAACAACGAGCCCTTATATTCGTAAGTAATTTCGTAGGTAGGTCATTATGGCGTCTAATTATTTTTTAATGACAATAATCCGGCAATTTGTACCAAGCCCTGTGTCGCGGAGGACTTTATAAAGATACAATTCACGGACACGTAGTATACCCGGACTCGGAACGAACATTTATGGATCAGACTATAGCATGGGGTTCTTCAAGAAAGGAGTTATAAGGTTTTTAAAGGGTCGGCAACGCGCGAGTGACAGTCCTGGTGTTACAAACGTCCATAGGCTACAGTAACTGCTTACCATCAGGCGGGCCGTATGCTTGTTGGCCAAAAAAAGACAAAGTTTTGTCCCATAGAATCGAACCACAACACTCCGTGCGGTGTTAGTGGCCAGTGTCTTTATCTTTATTCTTGACCAAAAGACCACACATGCAAAAAAATATATATAATACGAGTAATTATGTTTATTATTATTAGAACGAAAAATTACAGAACTTAAGTTATAGGTACAGGTACAGAAACAGTTGGTGGTTATGGTGATCTATGTAATACATTTAAAACCCTGGATGGCAAACAAGCATACGGCCCGCCTGATGTTTAGCAGTTACCATAGCCTATGGACGTTTGCAAAACTAGAGGTATCACTTGCATGTTAACACACTTTTATTACGCCATGGGTTTAAGGAATAGGAAAACGTTTATTTTAAAACGCATCCCTAAATGAGCGCTGGAGACCTGTACTACACACCTACTGTGTGTAGTTATTTGGTTATAGTCCTATGTAAGGTGGAAGTCCTTAGTCAGTGGGGATTGCTCACTATTTTAATATACGAGTATATACTTACTTACGGTATCGAACGTATACAGAACAAATTTATTACTAACTTTAATTTTCATCCTTCTAATATTACTTCTCTAGAAAATCGTCGCATGCATCATGACATAATATTCTTATATAGAATTTTAAATAATCTCGCTTATCTACGTATCTCTTAAACAACATAGGTTTACGCTGTAGGCGATCCTCATCACGTTCTATGACTGTTTTAGATATATTCCTTATGCAAGAACCTCATATGGAAAAAATAGATTCCTAATACGAGCTTGTAACTGCTACAATACAATATTCAACAGTGTTGACATCTTTCATGAGAAACTCTGTAAATTCAGATCTCTTGTCTGTAAAAATACGGCATAACTACGCATCGTTTTCACCCTTTTGTTCAAAGTTAATTTTAGTACTACAGTATTAATGTTTTTAATTCTCTCTAAAAAAATGTTACAATTTTAATTTCATTCATTTCATTTTTAATTAATTTTAAATTTTATTATTTCATTTTATTATTATTTTATGTTTTATGTATTTCTATGATCTAATTTGTTTTATTTATTATGTTTTATTATTTGATTTTATGTAAGCAATATGCATTGCAATGAGTTTTGTCACTTGAAAATAAATAATTTTGATTTGATTTAATGTAAATTGTTAGCTTAATATTATTATTTTTTGTTTTCGTTACATTTTAGTTTGTTTTCATTTTAAATTCTATTAACTGGTTGAACTGCAACTTGCCGTTGAGTGCAATCCAATTTTTAGAAACTTGTTTGGTGACATTGCTAACATTATTGTTTATATACGGGTTAGTAGATTAAACATGCCTTTAAGAATTTCTTCAAGGACATGTGGGTTTCCTCACGATGTTCTCCCAAACAGTTAGCAGATAGTAATCATTAGATAAGATCAGATGTTTCCAAATAAATGAAAGTGAATGTGTTTGTGTTTATATTTCGCTCACGTTGTAATGGGGAAATAGGTTAACGAGATTTTAGCCACATTTAGATAGTACGTTCGCGACTTAAGCAGACCTTTTTCAGGCCGACCGCGAGACCGCGCGCACACTTCATTTTTATTTGTAAAACCGTAACGTCAAATACAGTCTCATTCTTTTGTTAACGGAGCATTTTTAATTTGTAACCAATACTCGTTGTAGCGACCACATAAGTCACGTTATTAGATTAAGCACACTTTTAGATAAGTTAATATGATAAGTTAAAGCGGCAGTATGCACGCACCATATTAATATATAAGCTTCACTTTTTCTTTAATAAATCAGACTATAACAACATCTGTGTTTCATTACATTCATTGCCAAATATACTGGCAAAGTGGTGACCCTCGACAACGTTACGACTCTCGCTCTACAAAATTAACTTCGCAACATGACCCAATCAACTTGCAAATCAAGCTGCAACAGTCAAGAAACAATGGAAGTAGCTGCTGGCACCACCAGTTTATCCCGCATTCCGGAATTTTGGAGGGATCAACCTAGATTATGGTTTACACAACTGGAAGCCATATTAGCACCACAGAAACAAGGCGACGATTATAAGTATTTCACGCTGATAGCGAAACTATCTAAGGAAGAAATATTACAGGTTAGTGACCTCATTACCTCCCCACCATCCACAGGAAAATATAAAACTATCAAGGAACGTTTAATAAATTGCTACGAGGAATCAGAACAGCGTCAATTTCAAAAATTATTGTCTGAAATGGACCTCGGTGATCAAAAGCCGTCACAACTTCTACGCAAAATGCAAGTTCTCGGAAAAGGAAAAATTGGTGATGATACTATCAAAATTCTGTGGTTGAGGCTTTTACCACCATCAGTTACTACCGTCCTAGCCGTCACAGAAAACTTAGATATCGACAAGTTGAGCCAGATCGCCGACAAAATATTAATAAATTCAAAACTTACTGAGGTGTCAGCTATTAACGAGAACATAAACAAAACCGACGAAGGTACAATGACAAGCATATTAGCACAGTTAGCAAACATACAATTGGAACTAAATGCAATTCAGCGTGATCACAGAAATCCTCGACGCAGCACTTACAGATTTGATCATCAGCGTTTTCCATCAAGGTCAAGTTCAAGAGCAAGCAGCCGGGAAAGAAAACACTATTGTTTCTATCACGATAAATTCGGAAAGTTTGCAAGAAAATGTAGTATACCATGTGATTGGAAGCAAAAATTTAACGCCCGGGACCAGGGAAACTAATTAAAGCGCAGACTACGGCGGATCTCTGTGCTATTCACCCGTCCAACCGCCTCATTATTACCGACCGAAAAAGTGGTATGAGATTTTTGATTGACACGGGAGCAAACATTTCAGTTATTGGCAAGCCACAGAGACATTAATTTATACAAAATGAACAATACACACTCTATGCCGCTAATGGTACAAAGATCAAAACTTATGGTGAAAAAACACTTACTTTGAACTTGGGATTACGCAGATGTTTTAAATGGAATTTCGTCATCGCCGATGTGACGCAACCAATAATTGGAGCAGATTTTTTGGAGCATTATAAGCTATTAGTCGACATTGCTGGTCGGAAACTTATTGACAAGGTAACTGAGCTGACAACGCCTGCAACCATGATCAAATCGACACAACAAACAATTCGTACTATTGACGTCGGAATGAATCCACGCATCACTCAACTTTTAAAAAAATACGAAGATATTACGAAACCTTCCTCTCTACGCACTACTCCAAAACACAAGATTGAGCATCATATTATTACAAAAGGACCGCCTGTATCAGCACGTGCCAGACCATTGCCTCCGGATAAATATCATATGACTAAAAGAGAATTTCAAAGTATGATGGAGCTAGGCATTTGTCGCCCTTCAGATAGCCCATGGGCTAGCCCGTTACACATGGTTAAGAAAAAGAATGGTGAATGGAGACCATGTGGAGATTATCGGATGCTCAACAGCGCGACTGTACCGGATAAATATCCACTTCCACGATTAACCGACTTTACGTATATATTAGAAAAGAAATATATACTAAGCAAAATTGATATCCGGAAGGCCTATCACTGTATTCCAGTCAAAGATGTAGAAAAAACCGCTATTATCACCCCTTTTGGACTTTTTGAATATTTAAGAATGCCTTTTGGGCTACGCAATGCAGCGCAAACATTTCAACGATTTATGGACTCTCTATTCAGAGATTTAGACTTTGTTTTCGTTTTCGTCGACGATTGCCTAATAGCTTCAGAAAACGAGATTTTACATTATCAGCACTTGCATACAGTTTTCAAACGCTTACAGGAAAATGGAATAACTATTAACCTCGAAAAATGCGACTTTCTCAAAAGCGAAATAGATTTCTTAGGTTATCATATAACGAGCCAAGGAATACGCCCTACTGAGGAAAATTACAAAGCAATCACAGAATTTCCTAAACCGAAGACAATCAAAGAATTAAGGAGATTCTTAGGCATGATTAATTTTTATAGAAATAACCTTCCGCACGCCGCCAACTATCAAATTATTTTAAACGATTATCTGCGCGACTCGAAAAAGAACGATAACTCTCCTATCCCTTGGTCAACAGAAGCTGAAAAAGCTTTTGATAAATGCAAGGAAAACCTCATGAACGCAATATTAACAGTGCATCCCTCACGCACCGCCCCGCTGGCACTCATGACAGATGCAAGTTCTACCTGTGTCGGCGCGGTTCTACAACAAAAATCCGGCCCAAACTGGGAACCATTAGGATTTTTCTCAAAAAAATTAAGTGAAGCTCAACAAAAATACTCAACATTTGACAGAGAATTGCTTGGAGTATATATGGCAGTCAAACATTTTCAAAGGCTCATTGAAGGAAGAGAATTCACAATTTTCACAGATCATCGACCTTTGACCTACGCATTTACCCAAAAACCATCATCAAACGACACGCCACGGCGAGTACGTCAATTAGATTTTATTTCACAATATTGTACTAATATTCAACATATAAGCGGACGTGATAATATTGCTGCTGACGCGCTATCACGTATTGAACAAATTGACACGCCTTCACCGATTAACTATGTTGATTTATCAAAATGCCAATCTAATGATCAAGAATTGATAAGACTCCGTGACAATAAGAGTTTGAAATTTAAAAACATAATGCTTCCGGGTTCTACAAAAAGCATCTGTTGCGATACGTCGACTGGGAAGAATCGTCCTTATTTACCAAAAAAATTTCGAAGACAAGTTTTTGACGTCATTCATGGACTGAGTCATCCTGGGAAGAGAACTACCAGAAAAATGATTACGCAAAGATATTTATGGTCTTGTATGAACAAAGATATTAATAACTGGTGTAAAACATGCATAGTTTGCCAGAAATCAAAAGTGCAACGTCACACAATATCACCAGTTGGCAATTTCATGCCATCACAACGTTTTGAACATATACACATCGACATAGTTGGTCCATTACCGGTCTCTCAAGGAAAGCGATATTTAATTACGATCATAGATCGTTGTACTTCATGGCCTGAAGTATGTCCTGTGGAAGATATCACTGCCGAAACGGTAGCTAGCACACTATATGAAGGATGGATATCACGATTCGGATGCCCGTTACGCATAACTACGGATCAAGGTCGACAATTCGAATCAAGAATTTTTGAATCGCTTTCACAATTTTTGGGAATACACAAAATTAGAACAACGCCTTATCATCCACAATCAAATGGGATGATAGAACGATTTCATAGAACCTTAAAAGCGGCATTAATGACAAGGGAATCTTACGCTAATTGGATGAAAGAAATTCCTTCAGTTCTACTTGGTCTGCGGAGTTGTTTACGCGAGGACACGGGATTTAGCGCAGCAGAAATGACATACGGTGCATCTATACGTCTTCCTGGAGAGTTTTTCGAATCAGCGTTCCAAACTTCCACATACGAAGAATTCGTTAAGAAGATTCAAAAAGACATCACTAACATGACATCAGTACCTAAACGCAAGAAGCATGACAAAGCAGTTTTTGTACACCCCGAGCTCAAGGAGTGCACACACGTATTTGTGCGATGCGATAGAGTTAGAAAAAGCCTTACTCCACCCTATGAAGGGCCATTCCCAGTGATAAAAAGAATGGACAAAACATACATCATTAGGATAAAAGATAAGGACACATTAATATCAATAGATAGATTAAAACCAGCCTTTGTCATCAACAACGAAGATATAAATGTGCCCAATTCAGAAAAGAGCCACAGCTATTCAAACACGTACATCACGAAGTCAGGACGGACAGTTAAACCCACAGTTCGGTTCTGTATTCGCTGACGCAAGCAATCGGTTGATATAAATACTCACTGTGTCACAGCAACTACCATCATTCATCATCAACTCCTCGGAAAGAACTTACAATGGGCAGCCAAAGTTCAAAGGATCAAGTCATATATAACGCCGACAGTTGTCTGAACCAAAATGAAGCTGATCATTTAAGAAGCCTTATATTGGAAGAACTTAGATGGACAAGGAATATAGCAATAGGACAAATCATCATCACGCTGGGTATTTTTCTCCTTTACGGAATACTGAAAATCATGGACAAAAGAATGAAAAAACTGGCAAGAAGCAGTCAACACAAATGCAGTGGATAACGTAGGTCATGGACATGCACATAAGTACTTTGACCTAGAAGCGTACCCTCACAACAGCCGTCAGCATTTATTTATATTTTACTGAGTTAGCAAGATTATTAATTGTTATTTAATTTTTTCCAGTTCATACAATTGAGTTTAGATTTATAATCATTATTGTATTGATTTTATTTTTAAAGGGGGGTGTATATGTAGCGACCACATAAGTCACGTTATTAGATTAAGCACACTTTTAGATAAGTTAATATGATAAGTTAAAGCGGCAGTATGCACGCACCATATTAATATATAAGCTTCACTTTTTCTTTAATAAATCAGACTATAACAACATCTGTGTCTCATTACATTCATTGCCAAATATACTGGCAAACTCGTCAATACTCGTCCTCCTACCAACCTGAGGATATCTAGCTCCACGCCACATTGCAAAGTCATCTTTGCAATGTCTGAAATAGATTTGTTTGAAATTATAATAGCTATAAGTTCATCCTCATTGCTATTATAATTTCAAACAAAATTAAAGTAATAGACATGCCCTTTTTATACTACTTGGGCGGTAAACAAGCATACGCCCCGCCTGATTTTAAGCAGTTACCGTAGCCTATGGACGCATACTATACCAGGGGTATCACTTGCGTATTGCCGACCCATTTTTTTACACCATGGGATAGGAAAACGTTTCCTTCAAAATGTATTCCTAAATAAGCGCTGGGAGACCTACACAGAAACACAAGTACACTGCTGTGTGTAGTTATTTGGCTGTGGTCTTCTGTAAGGTGTAGGTCCTTCCCCAGTCGGGTTTGCTCGCTTGCGTGGCTTACCTCTCTTTATAATAATAAACAGGTACATGTTACATCAAGTTTCCTTTCAGAATTATTTCCCAGAATACACACGAGTATAACTTTTCGTTTCGATTTAACCTTTTCTTTGAATACAAAAGGAAAATGTACATTATCCTCTCGAGCGCCCAAATGTAAAATGTCAATATGACGTCAAGCGCCCAGTTCGAATTTTGTACGCGAAGCAACATCAGCGGAGAACGTTCAAACGCCAATTTCGTCGTAAATTTATAGGCATACATATTATAAAGTATATATATTTGAAATCTAGATTAAATTTGCAGTATTTATAAAGTAATCTATTTAATTTTTATCTTTAAATGGAAATACTATAGTCGATCGAATCAGAGAAATGTGTTAATTTTGACGAAGTTTTCAAAAAACGACTTATGGAAATCAAAATAAACTAATTCATGAATAAAAAAGCTTATATAATATTAACAATTAGTTATTTTATTCATATCAATCGAAATTTACCCTTTACACTCAATATTTATCAACAGAAATAAAAGGGATCATAAAAGCTATTTTGTTGTTTCAACAGATGTGAGTTCGAATGCCTCTTTGGCCAAATCTATCAGGTTATTGGTTATATTTATGTGTTTTGGTGGATTTTAAACTCATTTACAAGTCTTATCTTAACAAATCAATTGGTTAGAGCCGACAGATTTTTTATTACTCGACAAAAGAAAAAAATATTTGCAAAACCTATCGTCGCTGAAAAAAAGGCCGTAGCTATAAAACTATCGGTTGTTCTGCAAATTACTTAAATCCTTAAAAACTTCAAAAAGTAAGAAATTAAAATATGTAAACAACATATTTCTAATGATTACTGAGATTCAAAGAAATCACTGCAAACATTTGTAAAAATTCTCATAAACTTGTGAAACTTTCTGGTCTCGTTTCTGTACTAACAAACAACAAAAGTGTGCATATGTTTGTATTCTATTGCCGTCTCATTTTATTAGCTTCAATTTCTTATGAATTCGAAGAGGATAGATATAGTTTAAGGCATTTTATTGGGACATTTCTGAAACGGGTAGAGATAACCGTAGAACGGTGGCCGGGCGCTTATCCCACTTTTAAGTTACCGCCGTTGTACGGTGTCAGGGCGCTGCAGAGGTTATCATAATAAGGTTAGAAGATATTATTTTGGACACCACGAACACAATCACTCGGTGTATACGAGAAAATGTAAGATTTCAGAACTCGAATATTATCATACTGTTTACTGAAAACCTCCGAGGATTCAGAGGGCACACAAAAAATTGTATATTGTGACAAGAAAAGCCAAGAAACGTGTCTTTTTTAAATCATAACTCGATTTTAATGACGAGAAACTTTGGAATTACCATTTTTTTTTATACTACCAAGGTGACAAACAAGCATACGGCCCGCCTGACACCAGGGGTGTCACTCACGCGTTGCCGACCCTTTAAAGACCCTATAACTTCTTTCTTGAAGAACCCCATGCTATAGTCTTTTGGGAAAACCTCGGCAGAGAGCTCATTCCACAGCCTTATCGTACGTGGTAAGAAATTCCTCTGGAATCTTACGGTACGGCATGGGTACCATTTACATAATAACTACCAGTAATTATAACTTTATTTATATAAGACAACTCAGTCAGTGGCAAACTAGCTTAACCTTGAAGATCGATTTTTTTTTTTTTGCTTGGTTGGCAAACACGCATACGGCCCACCTGATGTTAAGCAACCGTAGCCTATGGACGCTTGCAATACCAGAGCTATCATTTGCGTGTTGCTGACCTTAATTTTTCCACCAGGGCTTTAAGATGGAGTAACCCTGGGATAGGAATACGATACTTTCAAAACACATCCCTAAATGAGCGTTGGAGACCTGTACTCACACACAGGAATATAACTACACTTCTGTGTGTAGTTATTTGGCTGTGTTCTTCTGTAAGATGGAGGTCCTTCCCCAGACGGGCTTGCTCGCTAGTATGTGTGCCCTACCTCTCTAACCTCGATACGCGATGTTAGTTAGTACTTAGCTACGTGGCTATTGAGCGACTTGTGGTCCAGGGAAAGGTTGACGGTACCAGGCTACGTGGAAGGTCGCCTATGAGGTGACTGACCAAATAAAAGCGGCAGTAAATGGCTCATCATCACTGCATGAATGTACGAGGAAGGCGGCCATCAGAGAAGAGTGGCGGCGCGTTGTTAAGCTTAACACCGGCCCCAATTCTGCTAATTTACGGATAGCTCAATTCAATCTGAATTGATTCTCAATTAAATCTCAGTATCATTTTTGGTATTCTGCTAATAAATTTAAGACCAATAGTTGGAAAACCATTGGTGTTAAATTATTTAGAAGAATACCTATATTGTAATACCCAAAATGCTAATAATTCAAGACCATTAGTTTTCCAACTATTGGTCTTAAATTTATTAGCAGAATACCAAAAATGCTACTGAGATTCAATTGAGAATCAATTCAGATTGAATTGAGCTATCCGTAAATTAGCAGAATTGGGGCCCTGAAGTAAACCACGACCACTCTGTCAAGAGTGATACCGATAGAGAAGAAGACGCGCCTCTCAAATATATTATTTTATTCATGAGCCGTAAGACATTTCCTGACACATTAATAAGAATATTCTCGTCATTTCTTATTCACGACAGAATCGCCATTTCGTGGGTGAAATTCGAGATAAAATATAAGCCCATTCAACCATTCAGAATGATGTGTTGACCTTGGTAAGGCTTTGTTTGTGAGCACGCGGGTCGCTTTGTCTTTACTTAGTGTTAAATAAACTTTCCTTAACGAAATTTCCGGGTGGAATAGATATTCGTGATTATATTATAAAGGGCCTATCTACAAATAAAGTGAACAAATGAAATTAATTGCTTTTCGCATAGAAAATTTTGTTCGGAAATTCAAAATGTAAATTTTTAGGTTCTTTGAATAGCGTTTAATGAAACCCTGATATAATTAACTGTATAGGGTATTGGCCGATAACGAGTAATAAAACTAATTGCCAATTATTACTGATGTGCAAAGTTATTAGGTTTGGGATTCAGTTAAAAGTGTTAGGGCACCATACTAGCAAGCAAACTAACTGGGGAAGGACCTTACCGAAAACCACAGCCGAATACACACAGTGGTGTAGTTGTGTTCCTGTATGTGAGTACAGGTCTCCAGCGCTTATTTAGTGCGTTTTGAAAGAAACATAAAAGGAACGTATTCCTAGTGAAGTCATCTTGCAAGTGATACCTCCGGTATTGCAAGCGTCCATAGGCCGTGTGCTTGTTTTCCATGATTTTTTGAGACGGGTGATGCCCCCCGGTATTGCAAGCGTATAGACTACGATAACTATGTAACATTAGCGGCCCATGAGGCGGACAAAATATTTGTTTATTTAAATATTTAAAGCAATGTGGAAAATGTCGAACCCGGAGCAGGATTCGAACTTGCGCCTCACGGGTTCCGGCCCAGCAACCAATTGTGTTATCCGAGCTCCTACTCCAGAGTTCAAATTTGGAGGTATTCCTCGAAGCGCTACCATTTTGAAGCGCACCTAATGAAGCGCTCCTTTTTTATTCCTCGAAGCGCACCTTTTAGGAGAAATAAAAATTTAATATTTTTAATTGCTATCGGGAGCTCTCCTACGCGCCTTTTTACGTCTCGGAGTGACGTCAGTTTCCTGCTCCAGCCTCGACTTTTCCACATTGCTTTAAATATATTTGAGCTAAATGCATAGAAAAATGCTATTATTTAATAAAATGCTTGTTTGTCACCTAAGTTGTATAAAAAAGTAGTTTCTAGCATTCTAAGTAGCAGCGGTAAAACTAAACGCTTCCTCAGTAGTAGCAATATTAGGGTTAACTGCCACTATAATGCTTCGTCGCTTCGTAGGTAAATTTGTTGGATTATTTTGAGTCTGGCACAACAAAAGGCATATCCTACCGGCTTAAAATAATCCCTCTTTAGTAACACATGAAAACTGTTCGGGGATATCAGGATTATGCTCATTTCACAAACATGGTTTGTAACATTTATAAAACGGCTTTATTTTTTAGTGCGTGAATCGTCTGTAAAATTATTTAAAACAAAATTTTCAGTTGCGTTTAAATTGGATTTCGTCCTGTGTCATGTTTATTGTCATTGCAATAATCCCCTTTGGTCATAGCGAGATGTTCATATTATCCTACTAATATTATAAACGCGAAAGTTTGTAAGTATGGATGGATGGATGGATGTTTGTTACTCTTTCACGTAAAAACTACTAAACGGATCTGGATGAAATTTGGCAGAGAGATAGATTATGGTCTTGAATAACACATTTTTACAGCGATAACCGACATTCACGCGGGCGGAGCCGCGGGCAACAGTTTAATAATAATTGAGCAATCGAATGTAAAAATCGGATTTCATAAATCCGACTAGTAGTTCTAGATATAAGTGCGTTTAACAAACTCTTTCTTTTTATAATATTAGTAAAGATATAACATACATTCATACATATCATCACTAATCAATCAAAAGATATAAATAAATACGTAAAAGATAGATGTACATCTATCTTTTTATACATACTAATCTCGTGTCACGATGTCAGTTTTTGCGTTCAAGCTAATCTTTAAAACCACTTGACATTTGAATAATCGATTGGAATTAAATTATGTACCTACATGTGTTTTGCGTACCTAAGAGTAAGAATAATTTTTATCTCGTTTTTAACCGACTTCAAAAACGAGGAGGCTATCAATTCGTGTGTATTTTTTTATGTTTGTTACCGCAGAACTCCGTAATTTATGAATCGATTTGAAATTATTTTTTTCTATCCGAGAGGACATACTTCCAGTTTGGTCCCATTTTTATCAAATCAAAGTGAGATAACTAAGCGTTAGTCGAGTCATCTCATGATCCTAAGGCTGGCTTTTACTTGGGTCAATCCTTGCAATCCAGCGTGGCGTTGTGGACAGTCTTTTGGGCACCATTCCTCAGACGACCTCAATCAGATATTTTATTTGATTGTTTAGGTTGACGCCAACATTATAATGTATGGTAGTGAATCATGGGTACGGCAGGGGAAGCATGAAAGCAAGATTAATGCAGTGGAAATGAGAGCTTTGAGGAATATGTGTGGAGTCAGAATGCTAGACAGAGTAAAAAACTGTGACATAAGACAACGATGTGGATTGAAAGAAGATGTAGTGACAAAAGATGAAAAGGGGATGTTAAGATGGTTTGGGCATTTAGAAAAGATGGATGAAAGAAGAAATCGTGCAAGAATGAATGGAGATGTCGGTAGGGGCCGCCCTAGAAGAACATACAGCGACCAAGTAGAGGATTTGCTAAAAAAGAGCCAAATTAAAAGTACCCAGAGTCGACGTGCATGCATGAGAGGTTGATGAATATAGAGGAGGCGAAGGAAGTATGTTTGGATCGCAGCAAGTGACGTACCATAGTCTCTGCCTATCCCACTGGGACACAGGCGTGATAATATGAATGTATGTATGTTTAGGTTAAGTTATGTACCTACTTTTATTTCAATAACTAAATAATTCCAGTAATTGTATTAGTAATTTTATTTAATCCAGTAATTTAATCCATTTTAGTCGAGTAAATTAAAATAATAAAATTCGTTTGTAAAAAAAATACTCACTTATTCTAAATTAACCTTTTTATTTTTGTACGCAAAATAATATTATTCTACAAAAGAGGAATTAACACTAGAATTAACATAAATGCCAGGTCGCACGGCAAACTTGAAAGGACTTATATAGGTCCTTGAAAAACGTCAAGTGTTTAATAACTGTGGTCAACCGTGTGTAAATCAACTGCCCCTCTAGACAAATAATGATCGTACTATTTTGTTGAACAGCTTACATGTATCATCTGGAGCGGCCTACTATGGGGATTTAGTCTCATCTAGAGGGAATTTTCGCGCATTTAAACGTTTCTGCCATACATATTATAGCAATCAAACTTAGCTCACTTAGGTCCCGTAGTTTAAGGTCCTCCGTGGTGCTTCTTTTCATATTTGATTTATTTTGTTGAGATTTATTTTGTCTCCCGCTTTGCTATGGAGGGAAGTGGAAACTTTTCTTTCTAACTCCTCCTATTTACTTCTGATTAAATTCGTTGCGGGGTCCAAGACAGTAGGTTAGTTGTCCACGGGACGCACGAGTGTCAAAACTCGGTGTATCAGTTGGTTACTCCGCTGTTAATCCTGGCTCACAGGAGTCACAGCGGTGGGCATGTGGGTGGGATTGCCCCTCTAGACAAATGGCATAGTACCTATAGAATGAAAGTAAATGTATGGGATCTGACGTAAGTTTACGACATTACTTTTTTTTTTTTTTTTTTTAAGATAACTCCCGCGCTAGAGAACAATCTCTGTGTTGCGGGGGACTTTACAAACATACATACAATTAACGGACACAAATTATTTCACCCAGACTCAGAACAACTCTTTATGGGTCACACAAAGTTTTGTCCCTGTGTGGGAATCGAACCCATAACCTCGTGCACAGCAGGCGCATATTGCACCCACTGGACCACCAAGGCAGTCAACATGATATCGTAAAGTTATGTCAAATACCATACAGTAATTGAAAGACATCCACAGCATCCACTATTATCTTCAGTAGTGGATGTCTTTCGATTATTTAAGGATTTCCACAACATTCAGTCTTGAGCTGACTTTACTCATCGGCAGCCCGCAACCTTTACCAGGTCGTCGGTCTACGTTAATGCCTTGGTGGTCCAGTGGCCGCAGTATGCGCCTGCTGTGCACGAGGTTGTGGGTTCGATTCCCACACAGGACAAAACTTTGTGGGACCCACAAAGTGTTGTTCTGGGTCTGAGTGTAATTTGTGTCTGTTAATTGTATGTCTCCGTGTGGTGACGGATTAAGAATACAAATGTCACCACCCCCTTCTATCCCGAGGGTGTCGTAAGAGTCGACTAAGGGATTAAGTCTAGCAGACAATATCCACCGGAAGAGAGGGAAAACTCGAAACAAAACCCTATTCCAACCCGTCTGGCCAGCGTGGTATAGTAGGCTAATATCCCTCCAAATGCTTGGAGGAGACCCGTGCCCATCAGTGGGACGTTTATGGGTTGAGATGATGATGATGATGATGAATTGTATGTTTGTAAAGTTCCCCGCGACACAGAGCTTGTTCTCTAGTGTGGGAGTTGTCTTTTAAAAACAAAAAAAGAATGCGTCTTAACATATAGGAAATGTCTTACCTGCATCGGAGAATTTGTTGCCGCCAGCTTGGTGAAGCCGACGATGTCACTAAAGTATATTGTTACGCAGTCGAAGCTCTCTGCTTGTACCCTCTCACCGCGTTTCAAGGCTTCTGCCACAGTCCTACGAGAAAACATATTTTTAATACCACGGATTTTAAATCAGGCCTCACGGATCTCCAGTGCTTATATTATATAATAAACTAGTATTGTCCGTAGCTTTGTCCGCGTGGATATCTGTTACCGAACAGTAGTTACTTCGCCCCCTTCGCCAAAATACATCAGCGAAACAACCGTAGGAAAATTTAGCTGACATCTTCTTTGCCTATTCATAATTTATGACCTGCATACGTGTTTCTTTGTAAATTCAAAATTCAAACTCGAAATTTAATTAAATTTTGAGTTTGAATTTACTATCTATCTCCTGGCTAAATTTCATTAATATCTGTCAAGCTAACAAGTGGGGAAAAGGTAACAAACTAACATGTTAGTAAATTTCGAATTATAATATTAATATGGACGCCGTGCTGACATCCTGGTTTCGATGGTATTTGGATTGGTCTAGTAATACTCGCTCCAGAGTAAGGCTGCGTTTCCATTAGAGATGTGCGAGGGTGCGTAGCGAGGAATGATTCTTAAGAATCATTTTATTTACCTAGATTCGTAAAGTGCTAGGTAAATGAAGCGATTTTATTGGTTTTAAGAGAGGTAGGGCATCATACTAACGAGCAAGCCCGACTGGGGACGTTGTTGTGTTGTTATATGTGAGTACAGGTCTCCAGCGCTCACTTAGGGATGCGTTTTAAAAGAAACGTTTTCCTATCCATCCATTCCATCTTAAAGCCCTGATGTAAAAAAATGGATCGGCAACACGCAAGTGATACCTCTGGTATTGCAAGCGTCCAAAGGCTGCAGTAACTGCTTAACATCAGGTGGGCCGTATGCTTGTTTGCCACCCAAATAGTATAAAAAAAACCAAACACATCCCACGGTACTCATCCTCGCACATCTTTAGTGGAAAGGCACCCTTAATGTGAGGTGTTTTTACTGGACTGCCACCAGCTACCACCCTTCAAACCATACCTACCTATACAATATACAAATTTAGTTTATTTCTCCGTATTCTTACACAAAAGAATATTCGAGATAACGATTGACTCATTAAAATATCCATGTTTTTCTTGGAATACCTAATCACGTTCTTTGAGAGCACCAAAGGTCATACAGGACGAATAAAGGTCGGGTTGGAAGGACTCTTAAAAAACTAGCTTAAAAGTTAATTAATGAACATTATGAATAATTGAATTGACATATTTGGTCAAGTTGAAAACAAAATGTTTACCCTTTGTTATAATAATAATTTATTCAGTTTTTAGGGTTCTTTATCAGTGTCCGTAGATCAAAAACTAACGTAAGATGAAAAACTAAAAGTATCCGTATCTAAAAAGGATTTTACGTAAGATGAAAAATCAAAGAGAGGCAGGGAGAGTAAGCCCAACTGCAGAAAGGACCTTCTTCATACAGATGTCTACAGTCAAATAATTAGGTACACATCGCGGTATAGTTGTGTTCCTATGCGTGAGTACAGGTCTTTAGTTCTCTTTTATTTTATACTGCTTGAGTGGCAAACAATCATATTATGGCCCGCCTGATATTAAGCAGTTTTTTATTTATTTATTTATTTATTTACCCACACATAAAACTATTATTACAGGCTTACAACCTAATTCAATAGCCTAGTACATAATTATAAAATAAGAAATGGTAACTTAAAATAATAATAAAATAAGTTAAATTACACTAAACAAATTACACAATAAGCGGCCCGTGTGAATTCGTTCAGTGTACACGAAAAGAGATCAATTTTACGGGCCAACGTGTTGAGCACATGTAGCGCGCGCGTGAGCGGTGCCGGTTACCGAAGCCTATCGCCGCTTTTTTTTTATACTACCAAGGTGGCAAACAACTGAACGAGCAAACTTGTAAATCTAAACCTATAGGATACTTTCCGTTGACCTAGTCAAATTAGCAAAAAAAGTCTAGTAACGAAAAGAAAATAAACAAAAATCGTTAAAATTTTCACTCTTCTCCACTAAAAATGAGGTTTTTCCTTCATTTAACTTACCTTTTTGTTAAGCAATGTGCGGCCCTTACTTTACTTTTCCTAGAACCGATCTTTTTGTGAGTAATACAAAAGAAACGAAGTACCTTTTTACAGAACTTTTGAAAGATATAACGTAATATAATAAAACTAGGGGTCGCCTGCGACTTTGTCCGCGTGGTAATTTGGAATATTTTCCCCGATTTTGCAACATATCTCACTACTGCTCCGCTCCTATTGATCATAGCATGATGTTATATAGCCTATAGCCTTCCTGGATAAATGCACTATTAAACAAAAAAGTTTTTTTCTAATTGAACCAGTACTTTTTGACATTAGAGCGTTCACCCAAACAAACAAACAATACCCCTAGTATTTATCATAAATGTTTCAATAAACTAGAAATAGAACTGTATCAATACAAATGATCTACCCCAAGAATGTATAATTTTTTTCCCGTTTAGGGATTTTATTTCCAAAAAATCCTTCTTAGAGCTCACTGTCGCTAACTCTGTTTAAAAGTATTTTTAATACAATCAGTGCTATTTCTTTATTTGTATTTTTATATTTATTTATTCATGCAAGATTTTAAATTTGTAGCGGTTTAGGCTCTGCGTTGATGAATCAATCTGTCAGTCAGTCAGGACAAGTAATTACATATAGGTACTTAGGTATATTTCGATAACATAGAGTGACTAGAATACAAGACAAGAATATAAAGTAATACAAGAATAAAAATACAGTTACTATATTCTTCGCTGTGTCTACACACAGCAATACAAGAATAAAAGTCAGTTACTAGTTTCTTCGCTGTGTCAACACACAGCAATACAAGAATAAAAGACAGTTACTAGAATCTTTGCTGTGTCAACACACAACAATACAAGAATAAAAGACAGTTACTAGAATCTTTGCTGTGTCAACACACAGCAAAACAAGAATAAAAGACAGTTACTAGAATCTTTGCTGTGTCAACACACAGCAATACAAGAATAAAAAGACAGTTACTAGAATCTTTGCTGTGTCAACACACAGCAATACAAGAATAAAAAGATTGTTACTAGAATCTTCGCTGTGTCAACACACAGCAATAAAAGAATAAAAGACAGTTACTAGAATCTTTGCTGTGTCAACACACAGCAATACAAGAATAAAAAGACTGTTACCAGAATCTTCGCTGTGTCAACACACAGCAATACAAGAATAAAAAGACAGTTACTAGAATCTTCGCTGTGTCAACACACAGCAATACAAGAATAAAAAGACAATTACTAGAATCTTCGCTGTGTCAACACACAGCAATACAAGAATAAAAAGACGAAAATTCTAGTAACTGGCTTTTAATTAAAGTGTTTAAGTAATTCCCGACGGTACAATTATAATGTAGGCGTATGTTTTAATTCTACGCATAAAACAAACAAACCTCTTATTAATACGCAATTTATAAATTTTCAGTAAACAAAGAATAACACCACGGTGGTAACATTTTTAGGTCGGAAACACGCAAGTGATACCATTGGTATTGCAATGGTTTATCCGCTACAGTAACTGCTTACCATGGGGCGTCGTTTGCTTGTTTGCCACCGAAGTACCTACATAGTACAAAAATATGAAGATTATACGCGCTTCGAAGACGCTAATAGTAATATTTTTTTATAAAACTATATCAAATTTTGAATTGATTTAAAGTACCTACAAATATAATAAAATAGTACTTATTAGGATAACACAAATTTATTGCAAAGCGATAATCTTTCATCTGCCATTTACGAATATCTCATAGCGCAAAGTTCTGACAAAAGAATTTATATAAGATTTTCAACAATGATTTATCGAGCTTGATAAAATATTTCTATAGATATATTTATATACATAGATATACATAAGTCTAATAATATTTGAAGGATCATGAATAATTTAAACTTTTCTTACAGCTAGACTTTTTATAAAATACTAACTGTTGTCCGCGGCTCCGCCCGCGTGTATGTCGGTTTTCGCTGTAAAAAGTAACCTATGTGTTATTCCAGACCATAATCTATCTCTGTGCCAAATTTCATCCAGATCCGTTCAGTAGTTTTTACGTGAAAGAAGTAACAAACATCCATACTTACAAACTATCACGTTTATAATATTAGTAGGATATATCTTTTTTAAACATGCAAAGTGGCTATGTTCAATAGAAAGAAAAGATAAAAAGAAAGCCGAAAAATTAACTTGTTGATATCACAATAGGCCTTTGAAATGTAAACATTAAATAATGGCACGATTCTGGAAACGTTTTGTGGTATTTAATTTTATACTACTTGGGTGGGTTATATGCAATCTAAAACTAATACTTAATGATAACTTAGAGATGTGCTAGAGGGACGGATTCAGAACCAGCAGGGCTGTGACTTGTGCTACACGCGCTCAACTTTGCACAAAATAAAATTGTCGTTTCTAATGTTAAATCAAATCAAATCAAATCATTTATTAGCGTAATTTTTGGTCGTACATAATGGTCTTACAATAGATTGAGTCTCACAAAAATTAACCCTATAGGCATACACTGTTCATTTAATACATATCTTCATAGAATTTAACAATTGTTATATAAATTATAATATCGAGGTCAACCAAAATAATAAGATGTCAGAAAAATTAGGAAAATAGTGTCAAAATTGAAATATTACATTTGTCAATGATAGAATAAAAAAAGTAACAATAATTAAAATTTGTCAGCAAAAAACTCGTCAATTGTATAATAACATTTGTATAGTAATAATTCACGCAATCTCTTTTTAAACTGTATCATACTAAGATCCTTGATATTATTTGGTAATTTGTTAAATATTTTAGGAGCCATACAAACTACGCTCTTATGCATAAGAGCAGTTTTGGAAGATCGTAAGCATAGGTCATGTCGATAAGCTTGTCTTGATAGTTTGTTTCGATTTGCAGAGGCTTTTGTGAAGAGTTCACTATGTTTCTTAACAAATAGTACTGTCTCATATATGTATAGGCAAGGTAAGTATTTTAAGTGATGTAAAGTACGGTCTACAACTGTCTATAGTTTTTATGCCGCATATGGACCTAATACATCTTTTTTGTGCTTTGAAAACAATATCTTTGCCACAAGAATTTCCCCAGAATATAATTCCATAACGCAAAATAGACTCAACATATCCATAATAGGTAGTGACGACTGCTGATTGATCTACGATCTGTCTCAGTTTATAAAGAGCGAAAGAAAATTTACTTAATTTCTTCACTAAGGTTGAATCATGCTCCTTCCATGTTAATTTACTGTCGATTATTAAACCTAGAAAATTTATATGCGACACTTCTTCAATCTTCTTGTTATCAAAAATTATGTTAAGATTAGGAGTAGTGATTCTTTGCCGAAAATTCATGATCTTTGTTTTGTTTAAGTTTAATATTAAGTTATTTTGTTCAAGCCATTCATTTGATTGACGTAGTGCATGGTTTATATCAGCTTCATGGTCTCTGTTAGTGCCACGTTTTATTATTAATGTGCTATCATCAGCAAAAAGAACTACGGGGTAAGATACATACTTTGGCAAATCGTTAATATATATTAAAAATAACAAAGGCCCAAGTACACTACCTTGTGGTACACCACGAGATATTATACGTTCTTCTGATAAAAACGTGTGCTCTTCTTTGTCTTTAATTGTTAATATTTAAAGTTTCTTTTTGGCAATAAATTGATTTTCTTTCTGTCTTTCTTTCTTTCAAACAGTCGCATATCACTGTCAATTCTTACCTCGGTAACATTCTATTGAGCAAGTCATCAGTCCTTTTCTTCTCCTGCAGCAGTTGCTCCGTCCTGGCAGCTACGATAGTCTCCAGGTTGGAAGCGTATTTCTCCATCATTGCCAGCATGTTGTCGAATATGTTTGTTTTCCTGGACAAATAAATCAATTTGTTATTTTCAGAGTTTCATCTTAAAGGGTATCAATTTGCACAGGCATTTAATCTTGTGCGAATTAATTTGCACAGGAATAAAATAGAGTAGTATCTTAGCAAAGTTTCTATATTTCGGTTACTTTAATAAACATTGTGCGAATGTTTAAATCTCAATTTAAAGATATCTTTGTTTTTTAAATTTATTTCAAAATTTCCTGCATAAACACGAAATGGTGAATTTATGCCTTAGTAATTTTCATCAGACTTATAATATCATTGATTGCGAACAAGAGTAATGTAAAACTTTATCACGTGCAGTCTTAAAATACCATCTATTTGGCCGCTACCATGACACAAACAAACACAAAATGGCGGACAGACATAAACTTATGACACTAGCAGGAGTATTCCGTAAGAGCAAAAACCGAGCCACCGCGAAAACGGAGCAAAATCTGGCTGTCAGATTGAAAATCGGTATTCCGTAAGAGCAAAAACCGAGCCTTTTTGACATTTAGTCAATAGATTGTGCCGTCACCGAGCAATCACAACTGTCAGTTTGCGATCACAACTGCCAGTTTGCCATCGCTGTTTCTTAGATAATCAGCCGGCCGTTCTTTTTAAACATCGAAGGTTAAAAACACAAAACTGCCGTTAACACATTTCTCCTGTTACCAAACAATTGAGATAATGTAACCATCCATCCGTATAAATATAAGAAAGATTTCCTATCATAAACAACTTAGCCAGAATCCGTCATCACATGAATAAATAACTCGGAAGAACGGCGCACTACTTCGTTAGTATTCTAAAGGCGACGCAACCCTATTTATTAAGGAAGATAAATCCTTAACGCTTGGTTAGGGTATGTTCACACACCATGGGAATATTGACGCAATGACGCAAGATGCCGCGGCAAGCCACGAAAATACCGCCCTGTACTATTGTGTTTATATGAAGTGTGAATTATAATAACGCGTTGCAAGATTTATGTTATGGAATATTCTCGATATTTTATCACTCAAATAAAATATTGAATGACTCAATGGAAACTTGTACGTATACCAACCACCCATGACATTCTAACGATAATATCACGAGACGTGTCCCCTCCGTGGCGAACAATTTTCCGCCAAATTTTTATCTCACATTGTATAAATATTTCAGATATTCTCATATAAAATACAAAAATATTCGCCAACAATTGACGTGGGTACGTAAATTTATCGTTGCGTCAAAATTCCACATTTGTGTGAACGTGGCGTTATTTGGAAGATAAATGTAATGCTGTAATTATTATTATTGTGTTCAATCCCTTACAAAAGATTTGGGTTACTGCGTCATACTTTAAATGCTTAGCTTATACCGGTTGACCGTGACTTAGACGCTCTGTCTGTAGAAACAAACAAATGGTAAAAAATTGACAGTCACGTCAGAAAAGAAAAGGCGGGTAATGCCATCATGAGCATAGACTATACACCGGGCCGGGCCGGGTTCCAGCTGGGGCACGGTTGGTACAAAATGATGCTATAGATGTTCGACCGTCGAACGGTCCTTCATACTGGCAAATACGAGGCTGCCTGCCGCGTGAGGCAACCTGGTGATGTGGAGACGACTTTGCCTCGCGTACCAATTTAAACGTTGCCTGACTGATTGCCTGCTTAATGCGAGCACCAGATGACCGCGAGGCAAACTCAGAATGTCGATACCCGGCTTTAGTATTACAAACTACTAGTAAACACACACATGTGACACACATATGTATCTGAGCGTGACGATTACGTGAGTTCAGTCTTTTTCCCCATTCCAAAAGTGCACAATGTTCACTTTAATAGTAAATATAATTTATATTTATTATGCAAGATGCACACAGCCTCTGACTCGTGGCTTCGTGGTGATAGTGAAATGGGTTGTGGTACAATCTGAATCATTCGTATATTTTATATCCTACGGGTATACGCGAAAGTATAGGAGGATGGATGCTTGTTACTCCTTTACGCAAAATCTAATGGACGGATTTCGATGAATCTTTGTAACATTATAGCTTATATATCAGAGTAGCAAATGTGCTAATAACAGACTTGAAAAAAGTGAATATCATGAATAAACCTATACTTACATGCCAGCATGCATATCCTTGAGCCTGAGTCTTACAAGCCTCAGGTCTGGCCTGCGATCAGGCCTTTCACTCCAACACGCGTTCAGCACAGCAAGTACTGCTGGCCTAGCTACCAAGCCTCCAAGGGACGGTCTGAACAGCACCCCGCCGATAGGTTGGCGGACGCGGCCGATGATTTCTAAGAGAAAGAAAATAATATTAAAAATTAACATAACGTAAGTTAAACTTACACATTCTCCCTGAAGGCGTAGGCAGAGATGTTGGGAGAGTAGGGTAAAGTCCCAATTAATAGGGTCCGAGTTTCACATTTTAAGCAATAGTCTGGCTAATGCTAAGTATCATCTGAGTAAAAAGTCAGAAAAAACCAGCCGACAAGGGTATTCTGAACTCGAACTCAAAATCCATGCATGGCAGTCGTACGGATGACCACACTGCATCACCAAGGTAGTCAAAAGTTTAAAAATAATTAACGAAATCTTATTGACTTGAATTTTCTGTAAGTAATGTCAGATAAGACTTTCAGGTATGGTATACCAATAGGTATGTACCAATGGAAACAAAAAGCGCACGACTAAAAGACCAAACGATAAAAAGAACGCTCTAGTGACCTAATTTAAAAACCAGTGTGGCGTACGCATGCCGCGTACAACACCGGAGCACCCGCAGCCCTAAAAATCATCAACGTGCATCCGCTCGCGACGCGCTACATCAGCCGACTACGATGCAAGTTACAGAGCCAAGCAATTTATACGTGGCATATTTATACGTCGACAACGGTGCCGTCTGGTGGCGAATAGCAACTCCAATCTCAACACACGCTGATTGGTTCCCGCCAAAAATATATCTGTAATCTTAAAGCTAAATGTAAATACGCATCGTGATTGGCCAATGTTCAGATATCGCTCCTGTAATGTTTAGATGTTGCGTGACCTTATTTGTGTATAAAGATCGATCAAATTTGTAAATAAATCAGTTCAGTATTGTACCTCGAAACGTCTTTACTTTACCATACTAGCGACGGTCTAAGGGCTCTCAGCCCATCCGGTCTAGTTCTTCAAACCCTACCTACTCTTACTAGCGACGGTCTAAGGGCTATCATACCCGTCCGGTCTAGTGCTTCGAATTACCTACCTCTAGGGTCAGCGACCTCACACTGATCCTAAATTGGTGACCCCTACAAACCCTATCCAAGACGTTTGAACACATCCGCATCATCGCTCAAGTTACCAGCGTATTACCTACTATCCAGCTGACTGCGTGTATCTACATAACACGATGTCGAGCGAAGATAAGCAGCTACTTAGCGACGCCCAGGGAGTTACAACCGTTACGAGCGACGTAGCTACTATATCGCTGCCTGCACGACTACCACCATTCTGGCGGCAGAACCCCCGTTTATGGTTCGCACAGTTTGAAGCCGCCGTCGCTGCCAGCAAGATAGGAGAAGAACAAAAATTCAACCTCGTCGTCCCGTTACTCGGCTGCAGCGACCTAGAACAAATTGCTGACATCATTTTAGACCCACCTGCTACCGGTAAATACATCACACTGAAGAATAGGCTCATCTCCACGTTCCAGGAATCAGATCATCGCCAGCTACAAAAGCTACTTGGTGGCCTAGAGCTCGGCGATTCAAAACCCAGCCAGTTACTTCGCAAGATGCGTGACCTAAGTGGGAAATTACTAACAGACGAAGCGCTCAAGGTCATCTGGCTAAACCAACTACCATCACAAGTACGTGGCGTGCTATCTGTCAACACGGAATCATCACTAGAAGTCCTAGCTGCGATGGCCAACAAGATGATGGAACATTTCGAACCTGCCACAGTCGCCGCGATAAAAAGTGAAAATCCCATAAATAATAACCTAAAATTCGACCTATTAACGAAACAAATCGAAAAATTATCACTAGAAGTAGCCGAATTAAGAAAATACAACCTACGACCGACGTACCGCTCAACGCAGAGATCACCGCAACCGCACCGTCCGTCCTTACAAGGTCACGGTCGCTACGTAATGCGCCCGCGTTCCCGCTCTAATTCAAACCGACGACAACCGGGCGACGCCGACTGGTTATGTTTTTATCATTACCGCTATGGGGATGAAGCTCGCAAATGTGAATCGCCTTGTTCGAAGACTAAGACAATTAATAAAGAGGAAAACTAATGAAAACATCGACTATGGCGGGCGTCGATGTTAATCCCGGAAGCCACCGCCTATGTATAATAGATAAAAACAACCAAGAAAAGTTCCTAATCGATACCGGAGCTGATATATCAGTACTAGCTGCGAAAAACAAATTTGCAAAATCAACGCAAAATACGAGTACATACAAGTTACACGCCGCGAACGGCACAGAGATACGTACCTACGGAGAGCGAACACTTGAGCTCAACTTAGGCTTACGTAGAAGTTTTAAATGGACATTCACCGTCGCCGATGTGAAGACATCAATACTGGGTGCAGACTTCCTCGCAAAGTACAAGTTATTAGTAGATTTACATCAAAGAAAACTTATCGACCGAATCACCGACCTAAGCGTAAACGCAATTATACATAAATCAGAAGAGACCGTCTACATAGTAAATCGCAATCACGCTTATCACGACATCTTAAAACAGTATCCCGACGTCCTGCGACCTATGTCACTCAAGACTACAGCGAAACATGACGTCGTGCACTGCATAGAAACAACCGGACAACCTATCTACTCTCGACCACGCCCTCTACCGCCGGACAAGTACAAAGCTGCGAAATTAGAATTCGAGAGAATGATGGAAATGGGCATATGTAAATCCATCCAGCAGTCCTTGGGCTAGTCCACTACACGTCGTAAAGAAGAAAGATGGTTCACTACGTGTATGCGGCGACTACAGACGTCTTAACGCCGCGACTATACCCGACAGATATCCCATACCTAGACTTCAAGATTTTACCTACCAGTTACAAGGGAAGACAATATTTTCTAAACTCGATATGAAAATGGCATACTACAACATACCCATCTCGAAAGAAGACGCTGCTAAGACCGCTATCATCACACCGTTTGGATTATTTGAATTTAATTGCATGACGTTCGGCTTACGTAACTCAGGACAAACATTCCAACGTTTCATGCATGAAGTACTACGCGGACTCGACGACATCGTATTCTGCTATATAGATGATCTCTTAATATACTCCACCAACGAAAAGGACCATAGACAACATCTACAGCAGGTTCTCGAACGTCTCAACCACTTCGGAGTCACTCTCAACATCGATAAATGCGAATTTGGCAAAGACAAGACACAGTTCCTCGGTTATGAAGTTACAGCGGAAGGAATCAAACCCGCGAAAGAACGTATGGAAGCCATAGTAAACTATCCCAAACCTACTACAGTACAAGAATTACGAAGATTTTTAGGCATGATAAACTTTTACCGCAGTTGTTTACCACATCAAGCAGACCATCAATACCTATTAAACAAGTATCTACACAACACTAAGAAAAACGACAAATCACCTATACAGTGGACATCGGAGGCAGAGAAATCCTTCGAACAATGCCGACAAAGCATACTCGAGGCGACCACGTTAACTCATCCTATACCTACCGCACCGTTATGCCTACTCACTGACGCGTCTGACACTAGTCTCGGCGCCGTTTTACAACAGAAGATCGACAATATTTGGAAACCACTCGCATTTTACTCCAAGACGATGAGCGACACACAAAGACGATACAGCGTGTATGATCGCGAATTATTAGCTATATACACCGCTGTCAAAAGTTTACGACGTCTGATCGAGGGCAACGACCTCACAATATATACCGATCATAAACCACTGACCTACGCACTTACAAGAACAGCGAGTAGCAGCGACACACCGAGGCGAGAGCGACAACTTCACTACATTAGTCAATTCTGTACTAATATTAAGTACATACACGGAAATCGAAACGAAGCGGCCGACGCGTTATCACGTATCGCAGAAGTTGAAATCTTAAACAACACAATCGACTACAACAAATTATCCGCCGAGCAAGAGAACGACACAGAACTACAATCTTGTATGAAACAGCCCAACCTGAACTTTACGCGCGTTAATCTACCTGGAGTTCAACGACCGATATGGTGCGAAACATCGACAGCGAACATTAGACCATACCTACCGCCGACTTATCGTCTAGTAGCCTTCAAAGCACAACACGAATTAAGTCATCCCGGAGTACGTACAACAAGAAAAATAATCATAACAAAATTCTTCTGGCCGAATATGAATAAAAATATAACTCTATGGGCAAGATCATGCATTGGCTGTCAGCGCGCGAAAATTCAAAAACACGTTATCAGTCCGCTCGGCGAGTTTCAACAATCATCGCGTTTCGAACATCTACACGTCGACATAGTGGGACCGCTACCTCCATCGAACGACTATAGGTATTTAGTTACGATGATCGACCGCTGCACTAAATGGCCCGAAGCAATACCTACACGCGATATCACCGCCGAAACAGTAGCGAAAGCAGTATACGACGGGTGGATTACAAGATTTGGCTGCCCATTACGAATTACCACGGATCAAGGTAGACAGTTCGAGTCGTCACTTTTTCACTCTTTAATGAAGAAACTTGGCGTCACTCGAATACGTACAACCGCATTTCACCCGCAATCAAATGGACAAATAGAACGATGGCACCGTACATTAAAAGCTGCATTGATGGCAAGAGCAGTGACTATCAAATGGAGCGAAGAACTACCTACTGTTTTACTAGGACTACGTACAGCACTATGTCAAGACACTTCAGTCAGCCCCGCATTGATGACCTACGGATCTACACTACGCATTCCGTCCGATTTCTTCGTGCCTACACAGCCGAACATCGAAGACGCAGAGTTCGTTCGTCAGTTAACTGAAACAATGTCGTCACTCACACCGAAGAAAAGATCTCATTCATCAAATCTGCATACATTCATTCACAAAGATCTCGAAACATGTACATACGTATTTGTACGCAACGACACCGTGCGACGACCGTTGACCCCACCTTACGATGGCCCCTACAAGGTCATTGAACGCAGTACGAATGGCAAGCAATTCACATTACAACTACCACTTCGCACTACAGTCGTATCCATTGACCGACTGAAGCCTGCCCATCTGTATAATCACGAAACATCGCCTCTTTATTCACAAACGACTGCTACTGCGAAGAATACAACGACAGATGCAAATCCAAGTACAACAACAGCCCCGGGTACATCAGTTCCAGTCACACAGCGAAGTACCTACATCACCCGCACCGGCAGAGCTATCAAACCCAACGTACGTTTCACTTGAGGGGGAGTGATGTGGCGTACGCATGCCGCGTACAACACCGGAGCACCCGCAGCCCTAAAAATCATCAACGTGCATCCGCTCGCGACGCGCTACATCAGCCGACTACGATGCAAGTTACAGAGCCAAGCAATTTATACGTGGCATATTTATACGTCGACAACGGTGCCGTCTGGTGGCGAATAGCAACTCCAATCTCAACACACGCTGATTGGTTCCCGCCAAAAATATATCTGTAATCTTAAAGCTAAATGTAAATACGCATCGTGATTGGCCAATGTTCAGATATCGCTCCTGTAATGTTTAGATGTTGCGTGACCTTATTTGTGTATAAAGATCGATCAAATTTGTAAATAAATCAGTTCAGTATTGTACCTCGAAACGTCTTTACTTTACCATACTAGCGACGGTCTAAGGGCTCTCAGCCCATCCGGTCTAGTTCTTCAAACCCTACCTACTCTTACTAGCGACGGTCTAAGGGCTATCATACCCGTCCGGTCTAGTGCTTCGAATTACCTACCTCTAGGGTCAGCGACCTCACACTGATCCTAAACCAGCATTGGAATGCAATACGTACCGTATTGCACCAAATACGTCACTCACTTTTAAAATCCTTTCACCGGGGTTATTCCTTTTAAAAGACGTCTAAGTAACGTCCGCATGAGGTTTCCTATTCAGTCTGAATTTAATAAACGGAGACTTTTACCTCTTTTTTCGATGTTCTAAATCGTATGAATGATCACAAATCTTTTATATATTTTTTATTTCTTAAATTGGTAAGTACTAATTGGTAGTTTGGAACAGATCAATATTAATTTAAATTTGAGTACAATCAGCATTCAATTTCGCATCGTACTGTTAACAAATCCTTGTTTACTCTGCTTCGAGTTTATATTTAGTTTGTTCATTGTCTGATTCTTTACACAAATTGTTTTCTCGTGAAGACCGATGGGATGGACTTCTCAGACCGGAGATGGACTTTCACCTAACAAAAGACCGCTGTCAAATAACTATACACAGTGGTGTAGTTGTGTTTCTGTACGTGGGTATAAGTCTCCAGTGCTCACATAAAGATGTGTTATTTCAAAGCAACGTCTTCCTATCCCAAGGATACACCATTACCATACCTGCTTACCATAAAGCGTGGTAGTATAAAAAACATATTTTAAACATTTAATGTGAGAATAATAATATATATTTTGATTATGTTTACTTTGTGTTACATTCAATAGACAAATTAATAAATTTAATATTTATGATTTACGTCTTTGGGTATTTACAACCAAATCCAATCCGAATCCGACAGAATACAGATTTTAGTAAAGCAAAAAAGGTATTTATTATTTCGTGACCTATTACGGACAATATCATCTAAATTTGTTATGAGTATCACAGAGCAAAGTGTAGGCCAGGTTAGCAGACTTAACAGAAAACAAAAAAAAACATTGATTCAGATCGGTCTATGTAGCATAAAGGGAGGCCTTTTTATTATATATTTATTCGAACAAAAATAATAATACCGACTTAAAAGTTACTTAATAATTAATTCCAAGACATTATAAGAAAGATTTGTATATTTTAAGTTATGCTTGTACACGAAGTTTTATAATACCGAATAAGCAACAATCTTTGTTATTTAGACCTAAGACTAAAATAGTTGATGAACGCTGAAATAGACAATTCATTCATTAAATGTTTGTTGTTGAATAAACAGATTTGTTTTAATTTTGTTTGATTGAGCATAAAGTTTGTCTTAAAGTTGACTCTTCGCATGGCTTATTGGTTTGTTTGGTTACCTACTTTGCCATTGTCCACTTAGCGGATCGTGGCTTCGATTCCCACACCTCTATTAAGAGGGTCTAAGAAGAAAACCATATATGCCAAATGCTGGGAAGTGGAAGATATAAATTTAAGTTAAATCATTTGATCAGTATATAGAAAATATAAGAAAAAATAACATCTTATGTCCCATGAAATTACAAGAGTTATAAAGCTACAAAGAGAAAAATGTTCCTAGGTTTATTTATTTACACTTAATTTTAAATAATTAAATACAATATTACATCTAAAACTATATTAACACAAATTAAATCGAAAATAATTTCTAAAAATACAAAACAACGCAAAAGGGGGTGGAAGAAACGCTTAATACGCGTCGTAAAATTCCTCCGCATCGATGTCTACTGAAAACGTGCAGAGGAGCCTGGCAGCATTGCCACGCTGAATGGCAATGCTTTGAGTCAAATAAAAGCCAGTCATCTGGTCACTGAAGCGTCGACTAATCGCTTATAGATTAAGCTTTATAGATAGTAGAATAGATGTAAAATAGATAATAACGTAAAATGATTTCGCACATTAAAACAGTTTTTTGTTAACGTGTGTTTGTTTAGTGCGACTATAGTCACACATACATGCATAATACGCTCATTGAGAGATCATAAGTTTATTTATACATTCAGCCCTCATATAAATAGTAGGTACACACAAGCACACTATATTAATAATTAAAATTACTTCACTCATACACTTAGACATACACACACATACTCTCATACATACACACACATTCACACATATACACACACCCATATGCACACACAAAACACTCCTAATATATTATTTATTTCGTATCTAACTGAACTCTCATTCCTCGATTAGATAGATACATTTATATGTTTCTTTCCTAAATGTGCACTCCATGTCTCCATATATTTAGTCCTACCAAACGAGAGAGCCTGGAGATTTGTCACACAGGTTCCGTACCTAGTACAGACTCAAGCTCTCACTAAGGTTTCTCACCAAATTGTATACTTTTATTATAAGACAACCCAAATGTATTTTACCTTTTTGAGAGAAATAAACTATATTATTATTATGTTTCTCTTTATCACGGGTATTTTCCCATCATTCAAGGAGAATACCCGGGCCTTTGGAAGGCTTACGCGGGGACATAGATCCAACACGCAGAGGCCCTTAGAGAATTTTAATTTAAAATGGGATGAGACGCTTACCATAGTCATGCTACAGCTGCACTATTGCACTACAGCCATGACATGCCTATGGTAGATAGTGTAGAGCTATTGAAACATGAGAAATCAAATAATTTTGGGCTATGGGATTGGGTGTTCGGTGGACTGATTTACAATGATTATGGGATAAAACGTCACCTGCCATCATTTAAAAGTTGGGATATACTCTAAATGTAAAATAGGCAGACGGTGACTCGCCTATACACTAGATGGGCCCCTTGAAACAACCGACATGGGCAACAGCCCACAGGCATAAGGGCAACACCATAGTGCGCGGCTAGGGGTATCGAGCGGCGCGGCGCCGGTTTCACCATCGGGGGTTTGAGACCCGAGAGCGGGTTTCCCCGTAGTTATGCCCTTGAAAATGACACTTCTACCCCCGAGCATATAGCTCTGGCGACCCCTCTCTGATCAGCCAATTAAGGCAAGCCAAAGCTGAGAGTCCTGCGGGCGCTCTTGTCAGTCCACTCCGGACAGCCAATATAGGTAAGCCGGAGACGAGGCCCTGGCCGACTCTCTGGGGCATTCGAGACCGCAGTGTCGCCACTCACATTCAGCCCGCCACAAGCTGCTCTGCGGTTATTATTATTATTATTATATCAATACATTTTATCTATTGCCTGTTTAGCGATATTCATTGCTGTGAGTACGTGTGATTGCTGTAGTATTGCAAGAAAAAAATCATGCCGTTATTCTTTTACCGTATTACACGATCATCATCATCATTATCATTAGGCTATATCGTCCGACTGCAGGGCAAAGGCCTCACCTTCTTTTTTCCATGATAGTCTATCTTTTGCCAATTGAAGCCAATCCCTTTTATAGGCGTCAAGCTCATCTCGCCATCTCATTTTGGGCCTACCACGTGACCGCTGTTCGGTATTTGGGACCCACTGCGTCGTTAGTACGATGACAACGTAAAAATTAACTTCATGTACTGGCATAGCATAAATAACGCTTAGAACAAAGACAACATGAAATTTGATGAGTCGGTAAAATAGTAATGTATATCTATGTAAGTGAATTTAGGTGTAATACATGAAAATGTAATGGTCATTTCCCTAACGCAATGGTTCTGTTTCCTAATTCGCTTCGCCCTAATAAATTCGTCCCAAATCGTCGTGACACACACAATTTACTGAAAGTCATTGCGTTCCTCATGTTAGAAGTACTTACGGGTAATAAAATTGAATTAGGTTTAAAGACTCAATAACAAATTTTGTCTTGATGGTGCAGTGGTGTTGAGAGATAACGGGTTTTTTTTATACTAGTAAACAATTGCCGTAGTCTATGGATACTTGCAACACCATGGGGTATCACTTGCGTGTTGCCAACCTTGTAAAAACCTTTCTATCTCCTTTCTTGAAGAACCCCTAAAGTCTCTCAGGAAACATTGGCAAATAGTTCATTCCACAACTTAATCGTACCTTTCTTAAAGATCGAAGATACCGTACAATAAGGATAAAGTGCCTATCGATGACGGAAAGTATCATAAGCATCATATCAAACAACCAAAGACAACCCCCGCACTGGAGAACAGGCTCCAGGTGTTGCGGGGGACTTAACAAACATACAATTAACGGACACAAATTACACCCAGACTCAGAACAACTCTTTGCGGGTCACACAAAGTTTTGTCCTGTATGGGAATCGAACCCACAACCTTGTGCACAGCAGGCGCATACTGCGGCCACTGGACCACCAAGGCAGTCATTAAGGCAGGCATTAGAGAAAGTCAATGATTTTAAATGAAAGATAAGTTACGTTCATACTAAGCGTCGTTTAGATTTTGTTGCGTTATTTTTACACGCACATACCTACTTAAAAATAGGTGTATAATAAATTTAACTTGGAATGCGATAGATAATACAGAACGTATGACACAGAAAGATATAGCTACCTGAAGTGAGTTGCGCTTGACTAATGAAGACAATTTTATATCTCCTTTGCTATAAGTAACTATCTGTTGCCCGTGGCTATGCCGGCGTGGATGTCGGCTATACACAAAATATTTTTTTCAATGTTTTTAATAGTTATTCTGCTATTCAGGATGGATACAAATCCAACAAAACAAAAACCGTGAAAATCGGTCCTGGTGTTCACGAATTATAAGTGTTTAAACAAACCCTCAGAGGTATTCCGTAATAGCAAAAACCGAGCCAACGCAAAAACCGAGCAAAATCTGGCTGTCAGATTGAAAATCGGTATTCCGTAAGAGCAAAAACCTAGCCTTTTTGACGTTTAGTCAATAGATTGTGCCGTCACCGAGCAATCACAACTGTCAGTTTTCCTTCGCTGTTTCTTAGAGAATCAGCCGGCTTTTGTTTTATATTATTAAGATATTATTGTGAAATGTCAAACAGATATCTCACCTTACGCTATTTTGGTGCAAATTTATTCTAATTTACTCAAATGGCAGCCATTACGTTAAATTTTAGATCCAACTCCCGTTTTATCCGATGCGGGTGATACACCTGACCTTAACGCCCAATTAGTTCGCGGTGAAAGAGGCGCTTGTTCACTGCAACTGTACACTTTTATTTACGCCTATTTTTAGTACTGACGGTAAGCATAACAACGGTTGACATAACCTATTGTAGTGAAACTACGTTTGCGTGTTCAAAAGTCCTTCTTTATTAACTAGCTTAGAGTATTTATACTTAATATTTACTTGTGTGTGAGCATGTACATATAGCAGGCCCGACTGGGGAAGGACCTCCACCTTACAGAAGACCACAGCCAAATGACTACACACAGCGGTGTAGTTGTGTTCCTGTGTGTGAGTACAGGTCTCCAGCGCTCATTTAGGAATACGTTTTGAAAGAAACGTATTCCTATCCCAGGTTTACTTCCATTTTAAAGCCCTGGTGTAAAAAAAAGGGTTGGCAACACGCAAGTGATACCTCTGGTAATGCAAGCGTCTATAGGCTACGGATACTGCTTAACATCAGGCGGGCCGTATGCTTGTTTGCCACCCAAGTAGTATAACAAAAAAAAAATGATATTGAATGTAACAATGCTGATTTCGTAAAACACTACCAATATATAAAATTGATTAAACAGCAATGTCATTTAGTTAGTCTAATTGAGGTTGTAGGCACGTGTAAAGATTGAGACAGTTACTAAGTGCCTACACTTTTTTGCACAATAAATTGGGCTTTTTGTCTAAATAAAAGATTAGTCTAGTTTTATCTAGCACCTTTGTTTTTAAATTGTTAGAATTATTGTGGACTAGCTTCTATCCGCGGCTGCGCCCGCGCGTACATTCCCTAGGGAACAGAGTTTTTTTTTCGGGATAAAAAGTAGCCTATGTGTTATTCCAGACTATATTCTATCACTATGCTAAATTTAATCCAGTAACGTTTAGTAGTTTTTGCGTGAAAGAGTTACAAACATCCATACATTCTTACAAACTTTCTCGTTTATAATATTAGTATAGTATGTAAGACCAATGTTAGACGCAAAAATGTGAAACTGCGTATTTTCTTATTAAAATAATGTTTTTTTTAACTAAGCAATGTAGACCTATACTCACGCTCTGTAATATAATCAACTACACTCATATGTGTAGTTATTCGTCTGTAACTACACGTAACACTACTCTACATTCAAACTCACGCGCTATTCTACCTTAAATAAATAAATAATAAGAAGCCTGTAGCATCCAGTGATAATGCAGTTTATGATTGGTTATTATTATTATTATTTTTAATACTAATTGGGTGGCAAACAAGCATACGGCCCACCTGATGTTAAGCAGTAACCGTAGCCTATGGACGCTTGCAATACCTGAGGTATCACTTGCGTTTTGCCAACTCATCTTTTGACACCAGGGCTTTAAGATGGAAGTAACCCTAGGATAGGAATACGTTTCTTTCAAAACGCATCCCTAAATGAGTGCTGGAGACCTGTACTCACACACAGGAATACACCTACACCGCTGTGTGTAGTCTTTTGGCTGTGGTCTTCTGTAAGGTGTAGGTCCTTCCCCAGTTGGGCCTGCTCGCTAGTATGGTACCCTCTTAAATATTTCTCCGAATCTGATTTGTAGTTTACGAGATTACCCCCCACATTCAAACTATCAAATATTAGCATAGATTGTATTGACTTAGTTGAAATACCAATATAATTCATTTAGTATTCCGTTTATTACGTAAACATAAAATATATGTTTAGGTTAACAAGATCATAGATTTATTCAATACAAACAAAGCCGTAAAGTTAATATTAGTCTGACTGAGGCGTATGATAATATCGTAATATTTTATATAATGTAAAAAGAAAAGAAGAAAAGAAAAAATATTTCTTTCGCTCTTTTCTTCGAAAATGGTCTTAGCTCAGCCCCTCTAGACAAGTGGCATAAGCGATAGTCGAATCGAAAAGTCAAAAAAGCAAATGTATGGGATTTGACGTAAGTTTACGACATTATATCGTAGACTTAAGTCAAATACCCATACATTTTATTTTTTTGACTTTTCGATTCGACTATCGCTTATGCCACTTGTCTACATGAGCCTCTATGTAGCCGCTACGACGATAGACGTAGCAGCGCTGGTATTCTGCTAAAACCAAAGTGACGCGCACGGGCAGAAAGCCGCCTACTTACATTTTAAAATAATCATGTACAGACAACAAAGGAGATACGTGTACAGGGCTGCTATATAAAGTTTTTTAGGAAAACCATTGTATGAATTTGTGAGAAATACGAGTATATTTTTATCTGTAGGTTTAGTCTAATTGTACACTGTTACCAAATTCCACAGAAATATATACGACTACAATGGATTTCTGAAAATAAACATGCGTGGCCGTCTTTGGGGACTGCTGATAGAAGTAAAAACTAAGTAACTTGTGAATTGTATCGTCGAGCTATTAGATTATTATTTTTGAACTAGCTGACCGGGCAAACATAGTACCGCCTCAGAATTAATAAATAAATAAGCTGAATGATAATTGCACTTCCACAAATAATTCAAACCCAAAAATTATCCAAAGTAGTCCAGCCGTTCTCGATATTTAGCAATACTTACGAACAGAAATTGATTTATATATATATATATCGATAGATAGATATGGAAAGCTTTCGGTGACGATGACGCGAGTTCCATGATTTTTGTTCACCCAAAAAGTACACAACACGGCTAAAGAAGTTTTTACTTCAAAAACTAATCTTCATATAGCGGCCCTTAGTCATTTTGAAAATAAGACATAACGGAGATTCGGGTATTTTGGTATTTGTGTCTTATGGACCGGAGGGATACGAGTACCTATCTCCGTTGCCGTGTGTACACGTATATATATAGTATGAGTATGGAACCAAGTGAGGCTTATAAGGCCTTTTTTTAAGCCCGTCAAGTAAGAAAAAAGGTAAGTATTTCGGTATAAAAATAAATCGAGAATATTAATTTAGTTTTTTATACTATATAGGTGGTAATTAAGCATACGTCCCGCTTTATGATAAGTAGTTACCTTAGCCTATGGACACTTGTAATAGGTACCTAGGGCATCACTCGCATATTGTTGAGTTGTTTGTAATGTGGTGTAGTTAAAAATCCTTAAAAAAGCATCTCAAAATAAGTACTAAAGATTTCACATTATCTCAGGATACTCACATATAGGGGTACAGCACAACATACTAGCAAGGAGGGTGTCATATTAGCGAGCAAGCCCGACTGGGGAAGGACCTCCACCTTACAGAAGACCACAGCCAAATAACTACACACAGCGGTGTAGTAGTGCTCCTGTTGCCTAATATTCCAGGGATACACCATCTTAAAGATCTGGTGTAAAAAAAAACAACACGCAAGTGATACCTCTGGTATTGCAAGCGTCCATAGGCTACGGTAACTGCTCAACATCAGGCGGGCCGTAAGTTTGTTTGCCCACTAGTATAAAAATAAAATATTGCTTACCAGCATAAGTAAGGATAGTGTCACCCCAGGGCCCGCTTCTTCCAAGAATCTCATACAGTATGATGCCGAAGGAGTACACGTCACCTTTCTGCGACCCTCTGGGTGGAGGGTTCGGGTCCCTCAGTAGTTCAGGAGCGCGCCACAGCATACGTCTTTCCATACGTAATGCGTCTTCTGCATCCGAACACCCATCTAGATTATGAAGGAAGAAAAAAAAGATTTAAATACATACATTAACTTTTAAATTATCACGTTGCATGATCTATACTAGCAGGCGCATACTGCATTTATTATTATAAAGAGGAAAAGTATGACTGCTTTGGTGGTCCAGTGGCCGCAGTATGCGCCTGCTATGCACGAGATTGTGGGTTCAATTCCCACACAGGACACAACTTTGTGTGACCAACAAAGAATTGTTCTGAGTCTGGGTGTGATTTGTGTCCGTTAATTGTATGTTTGTAAAGTCCCCCGCGACACAGAGCTTGTTCTTTAGTGCGGCCGGCTGATTCTCTAAGAAACAGCGATGGCAAACTGACAGTTGTGATTGCTCGGTGACGGCACAATCTATTGACTAAACGTCAAAAAGGCTCGGTTTTTGCTCTTACGGAATATCGATTTTTAATCTGACAGCCAGATTTTGCTCGGTTTTTGCTCTTATGGAATGCCCCTGCCGGAGTTGTCTTTTTAAAAAAGAAAAAAAAACAGTTTGTAGGGCTATCTATCTATCGTATCTAGCGTATCTCTGAACTGAACTTTACTGAACCGATTTTGAAAATGCTTTTACCAAAAGAAAGCCACTCAAAGTATTACTAGCTGTTGCCCGCGGCTCCGCCCACGTGGATGTCGGTTATCACTGCAAAAACTAGCCTATGTGTTACTCCAGACCATAATCTATCTCTGTGCCAAATTTCATCCAAATCCGTTCTGTAGTTTTTATGTGAAAGAGTAACAAACATCCATCCATCCATCCATTCTCACAAACTCACATTTATAATATTTTACTAAGGATATTTAGAACAGAATAGAAAGCGTTGTTAATTTGTAGAATTAGGTACCTACAATACTCATACATAAGATGGAACGATCAAGTATGAATCCTTACAAAATCTGCTTACATTTAAATCGTTTATGTTTAATTAATAATATAATTAGTACTATATAATGTGTTACAATCCCAACCAACACGTAAGCCAGATAATAGCAAAATTAGGCACCAATTGGCAGTTTATAGTTACACTAGGGGTCGCCCGCGACTTCGTCCGCGGGGTAATTTGAAATATTTTCCTCGATTTTGCAACATATCTCACTACTGCTCCGCTCCTATTGATCATAGTGTGATGTTATATAGCCTTCCTGGATAAATGCACTATTCAACAAAAAAAGATTTTTTCTAATCGATCCAGTACTTTCTGAGATTAGCGCGTTCAACCAAACAAACTCTTCAGCTTTATAATATTAGTATAGATTACATCTTTAAAAAAGCTGACGTGATAGCTTTATCTTGAATAATACAGTATTTAAACTTTAATTACACTGAAAGCTTGATAAGTCCTTACTTATATTATAAATGTGAAAGTTTGTGAGAATGGATGGATGGATGTTTGTTACTCTTTCACGTAAAAAAAACTACTGAACGGATCTGGATGAAATTTGGCACAGAGATAGATTATGGTCTGGAATAACACATAGGCTACTTTTTGTAGCGATAACCGACATCTACGCGGGCGGAGCCGCGGGCAACAGCTAGTTCTGCATAAAATTGGTATTAAAAAAAATCTTAATACTAATATAGAGTTTTCCGTCGCTCCGTCTTCCAGTGCGTGATCACCACTGCTTTCTACTCCAGTGGCTATCGGTTCTATTGCTACTTAATTAAGGCAATCCGACGAGCTATGTCGGTCAAATCTGATGCGATTTGGCCTAATTAATAGCGAAGCTCGTTTACGTGTACTAATTGGTCGTATAGTAATTACGTCACAAAGTTTGTGGTTATATAACTAGAACCGGCAGGGGTATTCCGTAAGAGTGAAAACCGAGCGACTGCGAAAACGGCCGGCTAATTCTCTAAGAAACAGCGATGACAACTGACAGTTGTGATCGCAAAATTGACAGTTGTGATTGCTCGGGGACGGCACAATCTATTGACTAAACGTCAAAAAGGGCTCTTACGGAATACCGATTTTCAATCTGACAGATGGATTTTGCTCGGTTTTTGCGGTGGCTCGGTTTTTGCTCTTACGGAATACCACTGCGGAGCGAAATCTGGCTGTCAGATTGAAAATCGGAGCGAAATCTGGTTGTCAGATTGAAAATCGGAGCAAAATCTGGCTGTCAGATTGAAAATCGGTATTTCTTAATAGCGAAAACCGAGCCTTTTTGACGTTAAGCAATCGTGTGTGCCGTCACCGAGCAATCACAACTGTCAGTTTGCGATCGCTGTTTCTTAGAGAATCAGCCGGCGGGTCTGCTTACCCATTTATCTGGCTGTTACATTTCTCTTTGTAAAATTATACCTACAATGTGTTTTGTAAACGACAGAAGAGAGTGTTGCACATAGCCAGCCCCTCTAGAAAAGTTGCATAAACGGTAGTCGAATCGAAAAGTCAAAAAAGCAAATGTATGGGATTTGAAGTAAGTTTACGATATAATGTCGCAAACTTACTTCAAACCCCATACATGCAGGCAGGTGTGCATTCGACGAGTTTCAAACGCTCAGTGGGTTAAGCTATCTAGAAGGAATTGGGTAAAATTATATCATTCAAAGTAAAGCGGTGGTGGCTGAGTGGGAATGTAACAGACTTACACGCAGTAGGTGCGAGTTCGATCCCGGGTGGCAGTACCAATGTGAACTTCACTTTGTGAAGTTTATATGTACTAATCAAATGATTCACCATCGACTAACGGTGAAGAAGAAGAAATTCTAATGAGATATCTGATTCATCAATACGCATTTGGCAAGCGTGTGTGAATTAAGGCATAACCCTCTCTCTCTCTTGATAGAGAAGAGGAGACCCCGTGCGTGAGAATCCCGTGCCCAGCAGCAGGACATATATGGGTTGCTATTATAATTATTTATCTTAAACTTATATAAAATTCTCGTGTCACAATGTTCGTTCCCGTACTCCTCTGAAACGGCTCGACCGATTTTCGTGAAATTTTGTGTGCATATTCGGTAGGTCTGAGAATCGGACAACATCTATTTTGCATCCCCCTAAATGTTAAGGGTGGTCCACCACTAAATTTTTATTTATTTTTTTAGACAATTCTTTTTGTTTTTATTTTATTGTGATTCAGCATTAAAAAATACATACAACCCATAATTTTCACCCCTTTACGATCAAACCCTATTTTTTAATAGCGATATTACTATTTTAGTAGCAAAACAACGTTTGCTGGGTCAGCTAGTTATTATATACATATAGTTTGTTTCCAGTGAAATTGGTGAGAGATATAAAATATAAATGTGTCGTGAGACCTAGGTAATTAAATAAATAACCTCAGTAACTACATAAAAGTGTCTGAAGGCCATGTCTCGATCTGGTAAGAAACGAGAAAAAACTTATTGATAAAAAATGTACGAAGTACTAAATTTAATAAAAATGTTACAGAAAAAATATCTTCGTTTTTTTTGTAATTTATCTCGTAATAAATTTTGACAGACCCCTTGGGTACTAAAAATACTTCGACCTATGTATTTTGTAGGCAGCTAGAATAAATCTAGACTTACCTGCCAAGTATAATATCTATAATATAAGTTTTCTCTCTGCATCACCCAAAGGTTGACTGGTAGAGAATGCCTCTGGCATTAAGTCCGCCTTTGTACACAATTTATGTGCAAAAAGTTTTAAATAAATAAATATATATATACCTATTTAAAACAATAAAACAAGCATACGGTTTGCAAATCTATACTAATATTATAAAGCTAAAGAGTTTGTTTGTTTGGTTGAACGCGCTAATCTCAGAAAGTACTGGTTTGATTTGAAAATTTCTTTTTTTGTTGAATAGTGCATTTATCCAGGAAGGCTATAGGCTATATAACATCACGCCATGATTAAAAGGAGCGGAGCAGTAGTGAGATATGTTGCAAAATCAGGGAAAATATTCCAAATTACCACGCGGACGAAGTTGCGGGCGACCCCTAGTAAAATAATAAAAGAAAATTTGTTTTAAAAAGGCCGCGACTCGGTCACCGCAAAGTGCGAAGCCCTATGGGCAGGTAAATCGACATCCTTAGAAGTTAGCTGGGATAGAATGAATGCAGAAAAAGTGGCTAATGTTTAACAGTGTTTCTCACAGAATGACTACATTTGTTACCGACACTAGTCATAAGGAACTTTTTACTCACATATTTTTAACGACTTTAAGGCCCTTTTCCCAAAAAATTAAAAAGAGGTGTAAATGAAACCATTTTTTGTTGGCATTTATAAATAAATGACTTCCAAAAAATATAGTATTAATCTACAAGATGTGTTTCATAATATGGTTTTGTTATAAATTGTATATTCATTCTAAATAGTTTGTAAAAAAAAAGCATCGAATCAGTACCAGCGTGTTTGCTTCGCCCATATGCTCAATGTCGTTGTCGATATCCCAAGCCTTAATACGGCAAGTTGTAGACAAAAAAAAATCAAATCGGTTCATAAATGAGTTTAGAAAAAGAATTCTGCGGTCACAAACATTAAAAAAAAATACACACGAATTAAAAACCTTCTCTATTTAAAGTCTGTGTAAAATAGATATAAGTACACTGTCTGAAAATAAAGAATTTATTATAATAAATATAATGAAATCGTTCTCACATTTTAAATTATGCAATCCATAATCCGCAATCTGCAATACCCAGCGGCTATCCACCAAGCAATTACTCGACGTCAGATTCCCATGTGAGATCAATGCGGAATCATGCAGATATGTCAAACCCCTCAACAGATCTGCTACCAGGCTGGCAACGAACATGTCGTCTAGATGCAGGTCTCGGTCAGCTAACACCCTGGCTAGAGATCCCCTGGAGCAGTAGGCAGAGACGATGCAAGCGGATCCACTTTCCACGCAGACTCCAACGAACGCGGTCAGATTTTCATGTCGAAGTTCTCGGATCTGGTAGAAGAAAGATATTGGTAACTAAAATAAAGACTTTTGCAAATGTTGTAAGACAAACATACATACTAAAATCATAACCCTCCTTTTGGCTTCGCCTTAGTCGGGTGAAAAAAACAATGAAATAAATGAATATTATTTTTTTATACTGTTTAGGTGGCAAACAAGCATAATTCCCACCTGATGGTAAGCAGTTACCGTAGCCTATGGAGGCTTGCAATTTCAAAACATATCACATGCGTGTTGCCGACCGAAATTTTTATACGATGAAGTAGTAGATGGAATTTTTTTCAAAACACATCTCTAAATGAGCGCTGGAGACCTGTACCCGCACATAGGAACACAACTACACCGCTGTATGTAGATATTTGGCTGTGGAATTCCGCAAGGTGGATTACCGTTCTCAGTCGGGCTTGCTCGCTAGTGTCCTACCTCTCATATACATATAATAATGACAATGATGAAGGTGACACAGGTCAAAAAGCATAAGTACATTGTTAAAATTTACCGTAGCCTATGGGCTTTTGAAATACCTGGGGCATCACTAGCAAACATACATCCCTCGGATAGTATAGAAAAATGTTTCTTAAAAAATTTAACACAACATATAATGCGTAATTGAGTGTGGGCGAGGTTCTTCCAAATTGGGAATACGCTCTTATATGGTGCCCTACGTCTCTTAAGTAATATGTAATCTCGTATTAAAAGGAAAAACGGTGCTTTTTGGCGCATAACAATGAAAATCAAACACATTACATAAATATAATATGTATTTAGGATTGGTAAGGATACCATAAACTTTTTTCATTTCGCCTCTGGCGTTGACGGGCTTTGATGTGTTTCTGAAGATGAATAACTTGAAATATACTTGTCCATCATTATAGCATATTGACTAACCTGTTGGTCTTGACTGCCATGCTAGAAGTCGTGAGTAGGCACCGAAACTCCATAATTAAATAATGTATCATAGCCGTGTTTGAGCTTATTGGAATGATCAAAAGGTGGACTTTAGTTGTCCTTTGACAGATTTTTGAAAATTACGTCTTTGAATTCCCCTATTCGGGGGGAATAAGGGGATTCAAAGACGTAATTTTCAAAAATCTGTCGAAGGACTAAAGACTAAAACAAAGGAGAAATTATGTCTTTGAATCCCCCAATTCCCCCAGAATAGGGAGATTTAAGTTTGTATCATAAATCATGTTTGTACCTATGTGTTTAAAATTGGAATATCAGAGGTTTTAGAAATTCCGTTTTTTTTGTCAAAAATTATTATATTTTAAAGTTTTTACCGCTCTTCACTATATTACTGTTCTTCTTTTTTCAGAAGAAGAAAAAGACTATATTATAGTTGTTGCACAAATTAAACATTAATCAAAACTAAGCCGCTACCCTCATTTGCTCTTAACTAACGCGCACCTATCCAAGGGTAACACATTATCTACATTACCCTACTAATATGATAAATTACTGCCTTAGTAGCGCAGTGGTAATAAACACGATTGTCGTTTTTATTTATTTAAAATTCTGACCTTACATATATGTACGAAGGAGGACATAATGCCTTAGACATTTAATACCAGACATATTTTGTACGTATTTATTTTTCCTCTGTAATGTCTTGCATATGTGCGAATAAACGTTTGTTGTGTCTTTCTTTCTTTCTTACCTACTTTTTTTAATACTACTCGTGTGGCAATCAAGCATACGGCCCACCTGATGTTAAGCAGTATCCGTAGCCTATAGACGCTTGCATTACCAGAGGTATCACTTGCGTGTTCCCAACCCATTTTTTTTACATCCTACCCTGGGGTAGGAATACGTTTCTTTCAAAACGAATCCCTAAATGAGCGTTGGATCCCTGTACTCACAGGAACGCAACTAAATAACAACACCACTGTGTGTAGTTATTTTGCTCTGGTTTTTTGTCAGGTCCTTCCCCAGTCGGGCTTGCTCGCTAGCTCTACCTCTCTTCTTTAAGATAGGAGTATCCCTGGGATAGATATACATTTCTTTGAAAATGCATCCCTAAATAAGAGGAGGTGTGTCCTGTACCCGACCATATACAGGTACACAAAAACTATTATTTCATTTTCATTCATCATACATCTCGCGAAAAATAGCTTGTCTAGCCTATTCTCGGTCAAAAACCCAAGCCTAAAGATTTATCATCAGCCAATCACAATCCACTTGTAGACATACACCACCAAGTGTACGTCACATTGCCTAAAGATTAACAGGAAAAATATGACAAGGGTTATGTAATTGTCTGTGTCCTTCAACTTCGTGATAATAACTGTATGAACTTTTAAAAGGGACGCACCACAGGGAATGCTGTACGAGAATGTTAAATGGCCGCCATTTGAAAATCTTATTATATTTTTATTATAGCCATAAAGTTTACAGCCACCATTAACTTAAGAGTATATTTGTTGAAATGGATTATTCAACTATGAAGGAATAGACTCGCGTGCAGGTTTGACGACTTCCAGCCTCCCGAACAAGCCGGTTTCCGAAAAGGGTTTAGTACCATAGACCACATACATACGCTGCGGCAGGTTATACAGAAGACCGAGGAGAATAACCAGCCCCTATGTCTAGCGTTTGTGGACTATAATAATAATAATTTCATTTATTTAAGTAACCATGACTCATTTGATTAGTAAAACAAACTTAAAAGACTATTGTTAGTAATAAATAAACAAAATAAACTAGTGGTAAAAATATAATACAATATACAGGTAGACTTAACCGCACACATGACCCGACCCTGAGACATCCCATAAGCGATGGCACAACATCGGTTCACATATGCGCAGTCAAGCCTATCTGCGATCATATTTAGGATGCTGTTGGAGCTGGTACGCACCCTGCGCACCAAGGATGCACACCTTTTACGCATGTTTGCGTAAAAGCAATTAACTTGCGCATCCGCGAACATACCCGATGCGCTACAGAAGCGGGGCAGCCCCACCAACACCCTAAATCCATTGTTATATTGAACTCGAAAAGCGTTGTACGATCTTTGAGTATATCTAGCCCACAGGCTGCACGTGTAAAAAGTTGTACAATAGGTTCGAAAGAGCGTGAGTTTTACACCTAGTGTACAACGTGCAAACCTGCGGGCCAGCATGTTCGCTTTTACCGACAACGCCCTCCGTTCTCGTTCAATGTCAAGGTCATCATTGAGGTCGGGGGTCAATATATGACCAAGATATTTAAATTGAAAAACTCTTTTCAATTCAACGTTATTAAGTCTAACAGGGGGAATGTTCTCATGTCTTCTACCCCCGGCCTCAACGACCATGACCTCAGACTTTTTAACATTATACCTCAGGCCATGTGTTTCCGCATAATTTTGACATATAGCCACTAATTTTCTAAGGCCACAAACCGACGCACTTAGTAGTGCCATATCATCTGCGTAATTGACATTGTTTACGCAAATGCAACAATGTGACAACCAATTCTAGTACTGCACAGCTCGCTAATTAACTCATTAACATACAGGTTGAAAAGCGTAGGCGAGCTCAACCCTCCCTGCCTCACCCCGCATTCCAACCTATATGGCCCTGAAATTGCACCAGCCCATCGCACATTATTGGTCTGGTTTCCATACCAAAACTTTAAAACATTAATTAGCTCCAGTGGTAACTTCTTATCTTCTAACTTTTTCCATAATAAGTCGTAGGAAACCAAATCAAAGGCCCGTGATAGGTCGAGGAAGCAGGCATACACAGACGTCTGACGCTGCGTGTAATATGTGACAGCATGCTTTAGACACAACACTGCACTTTCTGTAGACAAACCAGGTCGAAAACCGAACTGGTTGTCATGAATACTTAATAACCTGTTTAGTTGTCTATTAAGCATGCTGTCAAATACTTTCGAGATCACAGTAGCTAGTGAAATTGGCCTATAGTTACTGCTATCTGCGAGATCTCCAGTCTTATTCTTAGCTATAGGCACTACTAATGTTCGCATCATATCGCTTGGCAAGTAACTATGGCTTACACAGAGGTTATATAGCATTGTAAGCACTCTAGCCATATGTGGCCCCGCGTGTTTCAGGTGCTCGATGCTGAGCCCGTCATGGCCAGGGGATTTTCCTTTTGACATAGATCTAATAGTCTGCGCAATTTCGTTACATTTAATTTTTATTCTATGAGAAAGCCTTTGATTCGATCGAGACCTGGGCTGTGCTACAGTCTCTCCAGCGGTGCCAAATTGACACTCGGTACGTCGAAGTGTTGAAGTGCTTGTATGAAAACGCCACCATGTCGGTCCGTTTCCATGATCAGAGCACGAAGCCTATCCAGTTGCAGCGAGGTGTAAGACAGGGAGATGTCATATCCCCGAAACTCTTCACCACTGCACTGGAAGATGCTTTCAAGTTTCTGGAGTGGAATGGACTCGGCATCAACATCAACGGCGAGTACATCACCCACCTTCAATTTGCCGACGATATCGTGGTCATGGCTGAGACCATGGAAAACCTTGGCGCAATGCTCGATGGCCTCAGTAGAGTCTCACTACAAGTGGGTCTTCAAATGAACATGGACAAGAGTAAGATTATGGCAAATACCCATGTTACACCCACCTCTGTCACAATTGGAGGCTCTACACTCGAAGTTGTTGACGAGTATGTTTACCTGGGACATACAGTCCAGTTAGGTAGGTCCAATTTCGAGAAAGAGGTCACTCGTCGAATCCGACTCGGCTGGGCAGCGTTTGGGAAGCTACGTCATATCTTCTAGTCCCAAATACCGCAGTGTCTCAAGACGAAAGTCTTTGACCAGTGTGTGTTGCCAGTGATTACATACGGATCTGAAACGTAGTCGTTCACTATGGGTCTCGTGCGAAGGCTCAAAGTCACCCAACGAGCAATGGAGAGAGCTATGCTTGGAGTTTCCCTGCGAGATCGAATCAGAAATGAGGAGATCTGTAGGAGAACCAAAGTAACCGACATAGCTCGAAGAATTGCCTCCATTAAGTGGCAATGGGCCGGGCACATAGGTCGCAGAACTGATGGCCGTTGGGGCAGAAAGGTTCTAGAGTGGCGACCACGAACTGGAAGCCGAAGCGTGGGCAGGCCTCCAACAAGGTGGACCGCCGACCTGGTAAAGGTTGCGGGCAACCGATGGACAAGGTCGGCTCAGGATCGAGAGTTGTGGAAAACCTTGGGGGAGGCCTATGTCCAGCAGTGGACGTCTTTTGGCTGAGATGATGATGATGAAGGAATAGAGACAGCATCTGTGTCTGCGCACACACTTGTGCACTATAAAATCACTATGGCTTGTTATCATTATTATTTTATACTGCCTCGTTGGTCTCTTTTATTGGTCGTGAGATTCCAAGTTTGATTCCCGGTTGGGGACACTTCTCAGTAGAAGCATTGAGCCAGCAAGTTGGAGATGTTACATCAGTACTATCGGTCATACGCCTGATCTATCACCGGTCGTATTGAATTACCGTTCCATCGAATTATGAGAGAGAGAGAGAGATAAGAGAATAGTAATAATTATGTCTTGCATAGGCTAATCATCATTTTTCTTCTTATCGTTTGGTTAGTGGCCAACCTGGTGACAGAGTTATTTAGATCGCCCGTATTTAGGTCGTGACTGTTAATAGTTGGATCCAACTTTTTCCGAGCCTTCCGAAGCATGGAGACCACCGTTGAAATTGGTAACTGTAGCTCATAGGAGTACCTAATATTATATCACTCATGCAGTTGGCTACTATCTGATAAGATTGGCCATGCCACAACACGAAGACATATTATTCGTTGACTTGCATTGAATCTAGAATGTGTTTGTTGATGTTTTTAGAAGGTCACTTGTTTACTCCGAAACGTAAACTCGTGATGGACTGCATTTTACAACCCTCTATATCATGGCACCCAAAATGTGAACTCGAAATGAAACACTCGTACGTTATAATACCGATTTTTTTAGTAAGAAGATAAAAAATGTGGAATTTTATGTCAGAAAATACCACATTTTTAATCTATAAGTACTTACCTACACTGGATCAATCAATCAATCAATCTGCCAGAACTTTACGTTTGTAGATAGGCAAAAATCTAAAAATAGACGAACATTATCCGTCTAAGTAAATCTTGTGAGTAATCGCGGTTGTATAATGTGTGTATAGTAGGGGGTAAGAAAGGGGTGTTCTTCATCTGTATAGGTAATTGAATATGCTGAAAATAGATTTTACAGAAGACCGGTGTAGTTGTGTTCCTGTATGTGACAGTGTACAGGTTTCCAGTACTCATTTAAAAGAAACTCAAACTCAAAATTCATTTAGGTTACAAAGTAACACTTATGAAGGTCATAAGTTATGAATAAACCAGAAAGATAATGTCAGCAAAATTTTCCTACGGCTAGTTTTCCTATCCCAGGGATACTCCATTTTAAAGCCTTGGTGAAAAAAAATGGGTCAGCAACACGCAAGTGATACCTACCTCTGGTATTGCAAGCCGCCATAGGCAACGGTAACTACTTACCATCAGAAGGGCCGTAGATATGCTTGTTTGCCAGTTACATATTATTATGACACATTAAAAAAGTTATGAACAAGCCAACACAAAAGAGTTTTGCAAAGCTTAATTTTATTTTTCTAATTTAGTATCAAAAGTGTGCCCCATACGTCCGTCTGCGAGTCACCGACTCACCTACATAATAATATGTATACCAGATTTTGACTCAATCAGTGCAGTAGTTTCGGAGCAAATTAGCTGTGACAGACGAACATACAACCACACGAATGATCCTATAAGGGTTCTAGTTTTCCTTTTGAGTTACGGAAACCTAAAAAAGAGCAAATAAAAATAAAATTGACTCACCTGTTTAAGTTCCTTCTTAATAGCTCTAGTGACATCAATGCTCTTCTTCTGCAGCCGCTTCACGGCGACTATGTTGCCTCTGTGAAGAGCTATTGTGGTGTGAGCTCGACGGGTCTCCATGTCGTGTTGTACTGAGGTCTATAGAAAAAAGGAAAATATATAGAAAATATTTTTGAAGAGGTTAGTAATACTAGGTAGTACTAGTCTTCGAGAGGAAGACAATAACGAATAGCTCGCCTTTTTTCTATACTTCTTGGGTAGCAAACAAGTAGTCCGTAGCCTATGGACGCTTGCAATACATATATTTTTACACCAGGGCTTTTGGAGTATACCTGGGACAGAAAACCGTTTCTTTTAAAACGGATCCCTACATGAGCGTAGGAGACCGGCCGGCTGATTCTCTAAGAAACAGCGATGGCAAACTGACAGTTGTGATCGCAAAACTGACAGTTGTGATTGCTCGGTGACGCAACAATCTATTGACTAAACGTCAAAAAGGACTCTTACGGAATACCGATTTTCAATCTGACAGACAGATTTTGCTCGGTTTTTGCTGTTACGGAATACCACTGCTGTACTCACACCCAGTAATTACACAGCTGCGTGTAGTTATTTGACTATGGTCTTCTGTAAGGTGGAGGTCCTTCCCTAATCGGGCTTGCTTACTAGTACGGTGTCTTACCTTTCTTAAATGATAAATGGCAGAAATATAAAGCCTCAACTTCTATTAATCGTCACCCTAATACAGTTTCAACTAAAATTAAACCGATGAACAATTGTCGTAGTAATTACAGTTTGGTATTATTACACTATAATTACATTAAACCCTTTCCTAAGCTAAGATTACTAAGAACAAATTTATTGATCCTATTCGCCGCTAAACAAATTATTATGGGATTAGTAATTCTCTTTCAATTCGTTTGGCAGAATGCCAGAGGTAAAATAGGTTCCATTTTATTTTGGGACGATGAAAACTAGAAATTGCTTTGATTCATTCTTCTTTTCGTTTGGTTAGTGGCCAACCTGGTGACAGAGTTATTTAGATTGCCCATATTTAGGCCTCTGTCGTGATCTAACGACTGTTAACAGTCGGGACCGACTTTTAACGTGCCCTCCAAAGCACGGAGACGCTCAGATGAAATACCACTATGCAGTCACCCATCTATACGATTATCGAGCCCTTGGTAGCTTAACCCGCTGATCGTTTACCGAACAGCGAGTGCGCCTAGCTGTTGCTTGTTTGAGATAGCAAGATCACCTAACTTTATCTTCCCTATAGAAATACGAGATTTTAATGTAGAATACATTTCTGGACTTCCACATTACAAAAGACCACATTTTTATGCCGCGTTTGCTGCTTTAGGGACACACCTTAAGATTAAAATGCAGGTGACGCTGCGGGCGAAAGCTAGTATTTAATAAAACTCACTCACATCACACAATACCTTATCAGTTCCTCGATGAGCATTATAAGCAGATATAAACGTCAAATCTTTAGCTTCTATCCTCCAGAGAACCGAAGCCAGCTTCTGTTCATATCTGTAATGCCTTATCATCAATGCAGCTGCAAGAATTGCTGCAGCAGCAACTGCAGCAGCGGCAGACAGGAGACCTGGGTCGTGGGGTAACGAGCATTTGATGCCATCGAAACCGCATTCAGGTTCAGCTACTGGTGGACCTTCACCTATCCAGGCTATGTTATTAGCTCCAACTAGTTCCTGGGTAGAGAAATAAAAAATGGTATTTGTAACAATAAATTAATTTTGGAAGGAAATATGTAAGTTCTAGAAAATGTTGGAAATGGCACTCTTGGAGGGATGTTCAAATCAAATCAAATTCATTTATTTGCATATTTCATCCACTGAATTCATCGCGTCATCATCATCATCAACCAATCGAAATCCACTGATTTCGATTGGTTGATGATGATGATGAACGCTTGCAGATGTGCCAGCGATCTACCTGAGGCTGCCTAAGTGATAAGTGATTAGCGAATGGATATCGGCAGTGCCAAGGTACAGCCAAGCTGCTGCCCATCTTGAAGATAGTGTTCTCTATAAAATTCTATCGAAGGAGAAGACGCCTGGGGTGCATCGAATAAGTCGATCTTTCTAGAGTCTGCATGTACGTGTGGAAATGGAAGTGAACTGCGTGGCGCGTCGGAGGAGGAGGAGGAGTTTATTAGAATTAACAATTGAATGACTGGCCGTAAGGCGTACTGCGTGTTATAGGTTCGATTCTCACTCGGGAAAAATATTTGTCCGTAAATTCTATAAATTGCGATGCAAAATCACAGTCATTTGTATTTTAAATAAAGTTGCTCCCTACCTACCTTAATTAACATGCCAGACAGACATCTAACAACTGTATATAAAAAACCGGCCAAGTGCGAGTCGGACTCGCGCACCGAGGGTTCCGTACAAACCTGTATATTTGTATTTTTATTATATTATGTAACAAAAAATGTACGGTTCTCGCAATTTTTCCTTTATCTGTGCTATAAGACATTGCTTCGTACCAAATTTCAAGATTCTGAGTTTACGGGAAGTTCCCTGTAAGTTTTGATTCCCTTGCGAGCGTCGAAAATTTGCGGCTGTATCTTTTGATTGCGTTGGCATAGAAGTTTGACTTTTTACAGCTTAAAGGGACAGTAGAAGTCTACTGTCCCTTAAAAAAAAGCTGTGAAAAAGTCAAAATTTTAAAAATTCTTCGCCAAAAATATAATACTCAAGTGAGTATTCGATATAAATTTCAGTTTGATACCTTTACGCGTTCCTGAGAAAAAGGGACTTGACAGACAGACGGACGGACAACAAAGTGATCCTATAAGGGCTCCATTTTTTCCTTTCGAGGTACGGAACACTAAAAACCAAGTGAAACGAAAGGAAGTTCAGTAGCACCATCAATCCTTGTCACACTGGCTAATGAGAATTCAAATGTTTTGTTTTTATTTTGTGCAGTATGTATTGAACGAAGGTATTAACCTAGTATAGATTGATGGGGGGTATCGGCACTATGCTTGGAGACGTTCTTAATAAAGCAATTAGTGATAGTGTTAGTGAATCTTGATATTCTTGATACAATATGCTCGAGGTCACCGACGGCGTGAGGCGGGCGACCTTGAACGTTGAACTTTAAATCCAGGTGTAAATTAAACTAACGAGAGAGCTGTCAAATGTCTTATTAAAAAGCGTACAAGAATATTATAAAATTTAAATTTGTCTCAAATTTTGAAAGTTTTTGATCGACTTTGTAGGTTCTTTCTTTGACTTTATCTTAACACTAGCCACCCGCCCGGCTTCATACGGGTGGTTTTTCTCGGGGTCCCGTAATGATCTTGTCAATAAAATATAGCCTATGACACTGACACATATCGTGGCTTTCTATTGGTAAAAGAATTTTCTGAATCGGTTCAGTAGATCCATAGATACAACGTCACAAACTAACAAACATTACTTCTTTATAATATAACTAGCTGTTGCCCGCGGCTCCGCCCGCGTGGATGTCAGTTATCGCTGCAAAAAGCAGCCTATGTGTTATTCCAGACCATAATCTATCTCTGTGCCAAATTTCATCCAGATCCGTTCAGTAGTTTTTACGTCCATCCATTTATTCTCACAAACTTTCACATTTATAATATTAGTAAGGATGACTAATTGCAATAGTGGGATGACAAAAATCAAAATGATGCGACTCGCTCTAGCGTCATAAATCAGTTTCACAGGCGACACAAACCAACAACACGTGGCAATGATTAATTCAGGAACAATCCAGGCCCTTGTTCACACAAAGCGTCGATTAGTCGCTGCTCTTTATAATGAGGCAAAGGATTCGGTCCCATGAACCATATTATGTAATTCACACTAATTTAAATCTGTACTACTTAATATTACAATTGCCCAAGTTTGGATGGATGGCTGGATGTATGGATGTTGGTAACTCAATTACGCCAAATCGGCTGAACGGATCTGAATTAAATATTATTAATAATAGTTTTTTCATCTTCGCAAATTACATAATGAAGCACTTGTACATAGGTAAAAGATGACAATTTTAGGCTTAATACGTTCTTTGTGGGAGATCTGGAGTCTAAACTAAGCCTAGGCCTGTATTTCAGAACTCCAGGCCCCCCATTACATTGTATTGGGTTTCATTGGCGTTGTCAGCAGTAAGATATGTTGAAGCATTTAGTGTGGATATTGTTCTGGATAAAGAGACAACTTTTTTTGAAAAAAACATAATTCCGCACGGTGGAAGCAGCCGGCGATATATAACTAGTAGGTATCTACATAAAAGGAAAAATGCATAGTTGAAAGCGTTTATAATTAATAAAACAATTTCTCAACACTTTATCGTTCATTTTCGTAGTTTTAGTTTCACAACTGTGTGCTCTTTTAGTTGAAGCTAGGAGTTTGTAAGTTTGCTCAGGCGTTAGGCTTTGTAAGAGTTCTGAAGAAAGAATTTCAAGAACTTTATAGAAAGCGGAGAAAATTAAATGAAGTTGCGGCAAAAACTCGTAGTTAAATAAAACAGGGTAGATTGAGTGAAGACTTACAGGTAGTAAATCTGAAGAATTAGCATATCTGAAGGCAGCAACAGGCTGTGCGCTCCAACCACCAGGGGCAGTGGAGTCGGCAAGTAGACCGATCACTGTGAAGTTGCCTTCAGCGTCTCCGGCACTGTCCATGTTTACCTGAGGAAATTAAAAAAATATAAAATATATTTTTAACAAATATAAATTTAATTATATATTTTTTAAATGTACATTTAAATACTGCCAGTCTTCTGGGCACGTTTCCAGTAGACGCCGATGCGAAGGAATTTTATGACAATATAAAATACACGAAAAAAGAGGAGGAACTGATGCTTAATAGGTTAAGCATCAGTTCCTCCTCTTTCGTTCCCCTTTTTTCGTGTATTTTCTGTAATTACTTTTTCCTTTTTTAATAAGTATGAATATAGTAATATATAGATGTATAAAGTAATATTATGATGTATGTTGTGAATATATTGAATTAATATAGATGAAAATTTAAATAGAATGTAGGTTTAAATGTCAAAAGAAAATATTTAAAGATTGCCAATAAGACGTCCACTTTATCAATTATTTCAATTCGTTGCTCCCGCGATATAAGATTCCACATAAAATTTCGTTCATGTTGTGGTCGCGAGTTCGATTCCCAGATAAGTGTCATTGAATTATTTTTAAAAAATCTTAAGGGAAGGTGACCGACAAGTCCGATGTTGTAGACAGTCTGCGTCTCACTCAATTATGTTCAAAAATCGAAAGCACTCTGAAATTTTGAAAGAAATTATTTAATTTGTAAATTGTTTTATTTTGCAAACGCAAAATATTTAGCTAAATGCGTAAAGAGATAGTTACTATTTCTCATTAGTTTATTTAGCTACCTAATTCTGTGATATTAGGTACTATTAACAAAATTGGTGTTCGATTAACCATAACATTTTAACAAGTAATAAATTGTTGCCGACTGGGGAAGGACCACAGAAAATAACTACACACAACGGTGTAGTTGTGTTCCTGTGAGGAGAACAGGTCTCCAGCGCTTTTTAGGGATGCGTTTTAAAATAAACGTATTCCTATCCCAGGGATACTCCCATCTTAAAGTCTTGGTGTAAAAAATGGGTCTTGTGAAAACCTTGGCAGAGAGCTTTTTCCACAGCCTAATCGTACGTGGTAAGAAATTCCTCTGGAATCTTATGGTATGGCATGTTTGAGATGCAAGGATGTGAGGATGATCCATAAATGCTTGTCCCGAGTCTGGGTGTGCTACATGTTTGTAATTTGTATGTTTATAAAATCCCCCGTGACACGGGGCTTGTTCCCTAGTGCGGTAGTTGTATTTTTAAACAAAAGGCAAAAGTAAGATGTGCCTAATACTCCTGGTATTGCAAGCACTAAATGTACTATCAATTCTGTGTCACTATTCTCTTTAATTGTCTGTTTTGTATGCGTTTTTCTTTTGTTTTATTCTCTTTTAAAAATACAATTTCCAAACTTTATAAACAAACAATTATTTTACACTAATTACAGACAGACTCCGTGTGGTGACGGATCAAGAATACAAATGTCACCACCCCGTTACATCCCAAGGGTGTCGTAAGAGTCGACTAAGAGAGTAAGTCAGGCAGAAAAGAACCACTACAAGAGAGGGAAAACTCGAAACAAAACCCTATACCAACCCGTCTGGCCAGCGTGGTATAGTAGGCTAATATCCCTCCAAATGTATGGAGGAATCCCGTGCCCAGCAGTGGGACGTTTATGGGTTGAGATGAACAGACAGATTTAGAACAAACATTTATGAATCCGACAAAATTTTGTCCTGTCTGGGAATCGTACCTACGACCTCCGGGTCGAACACCAACTTTAACGATAGTACGTGTAGATCCGTCCTTTCAAGATCGCAACGTCCGGAGCGGAAATCCCAGCCTTGATAGCGGTTTTACGGCCCAACATCACACAAACTAAGTACTAAACGTAGTTATCCCTCGAACCTTATTTATCTGCTCTCCAAGTTAGCAAATAAGTTTTAGCCTTATAGATAGGCATGGTTATGTGAGTGCTAGGATGTTTTTGGAGTTCTGATATGATAGTGATTCTGTAAGTTTATATAAGGCTATAAACAAATAAATTCCGAAGATAAAGTACCCTGTATCATTTATCTTTTGGGTTGGCAACACGCAAGTAATACCCTTGGTATGGCAAGCGTCCCTAGGCTACGGTAACTGCTTAACATCAAGTGCGTCGTATGCTCGTTTGCCACCCAAGAAGTATAAAAAAGGTAGCCTACACTTACGTAGGATAAATGAACGCTGAAAGCGAAGTTTGGTAAAACACTATCGCTACTAATATTATAAATGTGAAAGTTTGTGAGTATGGATGGATGGATGGATATTTGTTACTCTTTCACGTAAAAACTACTGAATGGATCTGGATGAAATTTGGCACAGAGATAGATTATGGTTTGGAATAACAAATAGGCTTTTTACAGCGATAACCGACATCAACGCGGGCGGAGCCACGGGCAACAGCTAGTATTGAATAATTTCCAATCATTATTTTGTTTATTTATTTATTTTTATTTATTTATTTAATTTTAAGAATATAAACCTTCAGTTCGTCCATTTCACACTAACCTAAGTGGTAGCTTACTGACTAACATGCCACCACTTAATAAACATACAAAAAGGACAAATATTGTCCAAACTTTGACGATTTCAACCCAAAACTTTTAATTACAAACATGAGGTCGCAACTATCTCGTTAGTACCGTGGGATAATAATAATTATTATTATAAGCCTGTACTGTCCCACTGCAGGGCAAAGGCCTCCCCACTCTCCTTCCACTTCTCTCTGTCTAAAGCCGCTGAGGACCAGTCTTGGTTAAATTAATCCAACTCATACCGCCATCTCCGCCTGGGTCCACCGCGATGTCGCTTGGCATTGAGAGGCACCCACTGGGTAGTGAGTTTGGGCCATTGATCATCTGATATGCGGCAGATATGACCAGCCCAGTTCAATTTTAGCATGGCAGTTTTCCTGGTGACGTCAGTGATTTTTGTGCTGGAACGGATTAATGTATTCCTAACTCGGTCTGGTAGTTTGTTCCCCAGAATAGCTCCCATAGCTCTTTTGCGCTTAATTTTAAGAATGATTGCGGTGTTTTGGGTTTGATTCCTGGGTCGGCCAAAGGGTTATTATATCCAACTGTACTTGTATTGAAAGCTTTTTAATCGGCAACGCGCGAGTGATGCCCTAGATAGTCCCTTATATTTTTTAAAGATCTATAGGCTATGAAAATTGCTCATCATCAGGTAGGCCGTTTACTTGTTTGTCAACTAAATACTAAGTATTAAAAAACAAGAATTATATCAAAGGGAAATTAGAGTTATAGTAAATTTGTTAGACCTTGAAGAAACTTAAGTCAAACTATTCAAATTTAAGTGTTTTGACCCAGACAGATCTTAAGGACGAATATTACGCTATAATCTAAATATAAAATTATTATTATTATATAAATCTATATAATAATAATAATTTTATTTCAAATCAACAATAAAATCCATAATGTTAGTAACAATTTGGCTTATATTTATGTTAGTATTATTAGTGGTAACAATTTACATTTACACAAATACTTACTCAAAATTATGCCATTGACTGCCCTTACCCAATGTTTTTAGCTAGGGCAATCAAAACTTGCAGCAATGACCAAGAAACATTCAGAATGCCATTGTTGCAGTTCCTCAGACGATGTAGTAAGAAAGCTGTTTTTTATACATACTAGATACGCAGTCCTGCTAAAATCTGGCACTGTTTTAAAGTGGTGAGAACTGACCGGACCGCGAGTGATCGCAAACGTGTTTTACGCACACAATGATTAATCAACGCTGAGCTTCACGCACACAATAGTATCGTGACACGCACACAGCGAAATCGTGGCGAGGCCGCGTAAACGATACTTGTCAGTACGGGACACTCAATCTAGTATGTATATTATCTTTTAAGCTGTCTGTGGGAATGGGCAGGCCTCTAACAAGGTGGACCGACGACTCGGTAAAAGTTGCGGACTAAAGTTGATGGAAAAGGACAGCTTAAGACTGAACGCCGGGGATTTTTTTGTAATATATGTACATATAATAGCAACCTACACAAGTCTCACTGCTGGATGCGAGTCTCCTCTTTTCTTTTAACAGGGCTGCGAGGGCTAGGTCTTATTATTATAGGGCGAATTTAAATACGCTAGGTTAGCGTATGCGGTTGGGTGGATCAGAAATGCCTTTAAAATATTTTTTAAGGCATGGGCATCACGATGTTTTCCTTCACCGGCAACGTCAGCAAATATCAATCATTTGATAATTTCGTATAGATTTCTACTACGTCAATATAACATTTGTATTGCCACTCTGGATGGAAATCACACCTCACGAGTATTAGTCGATTTCTTTGCCACTCGACTACCACCACTACGTCCAGCAGTGGACGTTTTCTGGCTAAAATAATAGTCAAAGTCAAACTCATTTATTCATTTAGATTAAATATATGATACTTATGAACGTCATAAAAGCAAATGCCAGCATACTTTTTTTCTTTCCTACGGCCAATTCGCTGACTAGGGTTGGGCCTCGAGAAGAATTGGCAAGTAACTCGGGCTACTCTTTTTAATTGCCAGAGTACCTATAACATTTACAATTTGGTATGAGTTACAATATTAGATATATACTACTACTACATACAAGTAGAATACAATATAGACATACAAAATTAAATTAAAGTTTAACTTTAATGATGATGAAACTGTCTGTAGACTAATCCTACTGAAATTATTAAAAAAAAAGCAATTTCACAAACAAACACATCAGCAAGAGACGGCCGATGGAGCAGACGTGTCCTAGAGTGAAGACCACTACTTGGTAAGCGAAGAGTCGGGCGGCTCCCAGCGAGGTGGACCGACAAGGAGAGGCCTAATTCCAGCAGTGGACTGCGACAGGCTGATTGATTGAATTTCAACACATAATTTCCTTAATAGGCTTCGGTTTTCGGCTTTTAATTAAGCTTTAATCAGTCGGTGGAATTCTTTAATTCTTTATTGCACACAAATTATAGTTACAAAACAAAACATTTAACAAAAGACATGTACAAAGGCGAGCTTAACTCAATATTGAGTTTCAATAGAGAATTCGACCGAAATGTGACGCAATTACAGTTAAGTAATTATAATTATTCATATTACGCAATTCAGACCCATTGTACAATATAAATTATACTTAGAGCTCATAGGGATGCGTTTTTAACAAAGCGTTTTCCTGTCTTAGGAAAATTCCATCATAAAACCCTGGTGTTTATTTTTTTTATTGTCCGTGTGGTGACGCATTAAGAATACAAATGTCATCACCCCATTCCATCCCGTGGGTGTCGTAAGAGTCGACTAAGGCAGTAAGTAATGGAGACAATATCTACTGCAAGAGTGAGAAAACTCGAAATAAAACCCTATACCAACCCGTCTGGCCAGCGTGGTATAGTAAGCTAATATCCCTCCACGTATATGGAGGAGACCCGTGCCCAGCAGTGGGACGTTTATGTGTCGTGATGATGTTTATATTTGGTTAGGTAACACGCAAGGGATAGCTCTGTTATTGCAAGCGTGTATAGGCTACGGTAACTGCTTACCATCAGGCGGGCCGTAAGCTTGTTTGCCGCCTAACTAGTTTTAAAAAATACCATTATTTTATTTAGCTGTTTCCTTTCCCAGAATACCATTTATCTCTACGCCAAATAATGTGGAAACTTGTTATCTCTGCCTACCCCTTTTACAAATAATGTAGTCTATATATATTTAAAAAACAGTGATGTTACAAATACAGTCTTTCTTTCATAATATATTATGAGTCGCACTGAGTAAATACATAGCCGTGTAGGCGTTTGCTACGATCTCGTAGTATTCGTAGCGATGACGTCAGAAACGTAGCAACTGCGTAGCACAATATCAAAGGAAAACATTTGGAGGAAATTGTGTAACTTTGAGACAATGTTATGAATATATTGTATTGTCTGTTATGTGCAAAAATTTTATATTACATAATACTAGCTGTTACCCGCGGGTCCGCCCACATGGGTGACGGATATCGCAGTAAAAAGTATCCTATGTGATTTATCTATCGTCTTGCCAAATTCATTGAGGGCCGTTCTTCAAATTTAAACATGTATGTTAGTGAGTCTCTCAAAAACTACTTATCCGATTTGGATGGGGTTTTAATGAATAAAATGCTGTCGTAAATTACAAGACTCCTAGCTACAAACATGGGAAAAAGTCAGTAAAATTTCTTGATGTCGGTGAAATAAAAAAAAAATAGCGCTTCAAAATTTCTAACTATTTATTTATATAGATTATTCTATGAATTATTTTCGTGCTTACTGAGTGTGTTCACGGAGGCCACTTATAATTAATTATGTTAAGTTTTGTTTGGTATTAAGTTAGCAATTAATGTTACCACTTATATAAGATTACATAGTAGACTTTTATAGATTATAAGCATATTATTGTTATTTATCTATAGTATTAGGTTAAAGTTACCTGTAACAAATGCTCTGTATTTGGATGTAAATAAATAAATAAATGAAACTAATACAAGCCAATGAAAAATGCCAAATGAGGCTTACTGCCGGGTTCGCTGAATTAACAGACATGGGTCTGAGCCTTAGGAAAGAACCGGCAAGAAACTCAACCCACTCATATCAAGCGGTAACACCGCCTGTACAATGGGCTGTGTTCTGAGGTATTGTTCGAAATGATGCCCACGGCCACATTTTATCAACGCACCTCTCGCCACCGACAGGGAGTTCATCCTCACATCCTTGCACCTCAAACTTGCCGTACCGTAAGATTCCAGAGGAATTTCTTACCACGTACGATTAGGCTGTGGAATAAGCTCCCTGCCGAGGTTCTCCCAAGAGACTATAGCATGGGGTTCTTCAAGAAAGGAGTTATAAGGTTTTTAAAAGGTCGGCAACGCGTGAGTGACACCCCAGGTGTTGCAAACGTCCATAGGCTACGGTAACTGCTTACCATCAGGCGGGCCGTATGCTTGTTTGCCACCTTAGCAGTATAAAAAAAAAAAAAAAAAAATGAAGTAATAACTAAAACTCACGTCAAATCCTTGCACGCTCCTGTAAGTAATAGGTCTGAGGAGCTTCATGAGTGTAGCGCCATCTGTGGGCGGTATACCGGAGCTCATCGCCGCTGTTGCCGCTCCAGCCCACAGTGTCACCGCGTCGTACAGGTGCGCCGCCTCTATTGGCACCTGTCAGAGAAACAATTAGCTTGAGTTGATTTGACATGTCAGTAATAGGTATAGGCGATACTCTGTAATCTCGTAATCGGCAGTCCCGACCTATTATTTTTAAAAGTAAGTAAATTTTGAAAAGAAAAAAAAATCCTAATGAAACTTTACGGGCCCTTTGTTTGCAGAACCATGCCTGTTGGTCTAGTGGTTAGTGACTCTGACTGCTACGCCGGAGGTCGTGAGTTCGATTCCCACCCAGGACAAATCTTTGTGTGATGAGCACGAATGTTTGTTCTGTGTCTGGGTGTTATTTATCTATAATATGTATGTATTTAAGTATGTTTATCAGTTGTCTGGTTACCATAGTACAGGCTCTATCTAGTTTGGGATCAGATGGCGGTGTGTGAGTTGTCCCGAAATATTATTATTATTGTTTTAAGTTTTTTTCTAGACTTGATAGAAGCTCTAAAAATACAGTCCCCTGGCTGTCCCCATCACTGCTTTTCCACTTATAAATGAGATTTACGAAGAGGTTATTGAAACTATATACATTTGGCAGTTAATATCATAAAGAAAAATAATTAAATTATATTATTTTCGTAAAACAAGGTCCAATTATGAATTTTATTTATTTAGTAAACAATTACGAATTCTATTTATGTAGTAAGTAAGATTTCTTGGAAAATCGCTAATAACTCGAAAAATATGAATACATTCGGTGGGCCTCCTTGTCTAACTAAAATAATAGTTCATTTTCTTCGAAATAGAACAGAGTTTTTTGGCAAATGTTAAAAATAATTTCCAGGACAGCATTTCTATGGGACCTGTACGACAAGCTTACAGAGAAATGCCCGTATATAGCTGCACTGTTGTTTCATACTAGCGATTGCTCGGTGGTGAAATTTAACCATTATTTTAGTTTTTCGCACTCCTTCTAATTATGACTATAACTATGCCAAATTTTATGTCACCACCCCGTTCCATCCCGAGGGTGTCGTAAGAATCGAGAAAGTTTTTTTGAGTTTGAGTTTGAGTTTGAGTTTGAGTAGATAAAACCATTTGGAATTCATTTTGCATCTATTCGTAGTATATTATGTAAATCTGTGTACACATTATTGCACTGAAAAAAAAGGTCTTATTACACAAATATAAGCTCCAACGATTAAATTACGTTCTGATTAAATGTACAGTTTTAGTAAGTTGTCGAGTTGATAGTAGTATATAACCACCGGCTGATTCTCTAAGAAACAGTGATCGCAAACTGACAGTTGTGATTGCTCGGTGACGGCACACACGATTGCTAAACGTCATGAGGCTCGCCGGCTGATTCTCTAAGAAACAGCGATGGCAAACTGACAGTTGTGATCGCAAACTGGCAGTTGTGACGGCACAATCTATTGACTAAACGTCAAAAAGGCTCGGTTTTTGCTCTTACGGAATACCGATTTTCAATCTGACAGCCAGATTTTGCTCTGATTTTTAATCTGACAGCCAGATTTTGCTTCGTTTTCGTGGTCGCTCGGTTTTTGCTTTTACGGAATACCCCTGCCGGTCTTAAATACCACCGGTGTGACCTAACTTTGTAAGTTATGATTGCATTCGTAGTGTTTCAACAACTAATTACTAACTAGTGTAACGAAATTAGTTATTTATAGACTGTTGTGCCGGAAAACAGTCTGTAAATAACTATTGTTTATTTCACATAGCATTGGTACTGTGACGTTTAACATTTTACTACTATGAAGATGAAAGAAAATGATTGAATCAATCTCTAACCAATAGACTAATTGAATGATCAAGAGCCAAGGGTTTTTCATTGATAGGTTTTAATTTAATCGTCTATCATTTTCATTGATATTTATATTCAAAAGTCAATCGTCACAGTACCCATGCTATGTGAAATTTCGTTATTAGTTTCGTACCATTATATTACATAGTGCCGTTGAGTCGCCCGCTTGTACAATCCTGCGGGAACAGTGTTTGTTCCAGACTATATTCTACCTCTCTGTGCCAAGTTTCATCCATATCCTTTCAGACGTTTCGGCGTGATTGAATAACAAACAACCATACATACATCCAGTTTGGATGGCCAAACTTCCGCATTTATAATATCAGTATAGATTACATATTCGTACATTCGAATTATTGCGAGTAGTCAGAATAAATTTTAATGTACAAAATGTTTGTTTTTTATTCTACCTTAGTGACAAACAAATGTACGGCCCGCTTGATGGTAAGTAGCTAATAATAATATAATAAAATCTGTTTATTGCAGCTAAATACATTTATAATAGACTTAACTCTTAATCTATCTCTAAATTCTTATAGCTAAGTGTCGCTAGTATGCGTATATTTATAAGGATAAATTATGTTTTTTGAGAATCCTGACCATTGCAACTCTGCTCCCTTTCTCAAGCCTACTCACTAGAAAGCCTGGCAATCCATTTAATATGTTGGGTAAGTTACCGTAGCGTAGCTTATGGACGCTAGCTATATCAGGGGTATCCCTTGCGCGTTACCTACTCAATAATGGGATAAGAACATTTCATTAAAAATGCATTTCTGAACTCTGAAAACCTGTACTCACACACAAAAACAATCACATCGCTGTGTTTAGTCGTTTGACTGTGGTCTTCTGTACAGTGGAGGTCTTTCCCCAGTCGGGCTTGCTCACTAGTATGGTGTCCTACCTCTCTTACTTTATTTTATCATATTATACATGACATTTTCCATTCTTACAGTCACACTGTTTTTAGAGAGGTAGGGCACCATACTAGCGAGCAAGCCCGACTGGGGAAGGACCTCCACAGTAAAGAAGACCATAGCCAAATAACTCTACACAGCGGTGTAGTTGTGATCCTAAGTGTTAGTACAGGTCTCCAGCGCTTATTTAGGGATGCGTTTTGAAAGAAACGTATTCCTATCCCAGGGATACTCCCATCTTAAAGCTCTGATGTAAAAAAATGGGTTGGCAACACGCAAGTGATACCTTTGGTATTGCAAGCGTCATAGGCTATTAAAAAAAACACTGCTTTATAATAATATGATACGAGTAGGTAGAACGAGTGAGTTTGAAGTAGAGCCTTGTTATTGTCTGACCTACAACAATACGTATGTTATTGCCCTAGTTCTCTTGTATTTTATATTAGTTCTAGTTTAAGCGGACAAAGGAAAATGTACTATAATATGTTTATCTTTATTTGAAACTATCGGAATATGTTAAAGGTTGAACAATATTTTCTTTGTAAAATGTCTGTGTTTTTTTTAAGGCTTGAGAACTGGAGTAGAACGAGATTTCTCGCAAATATAAGTAAAAATAATTAACTATAGTCTATTTCACATAGCATGGATACTGTGACGTTTAACAAATTACGATACCTAAAGATGAAAGAAAATTATTGTATCATCTCTAACCAAATAGCTAATTGAATGATCAAGAGCCTACAGTTTTTTTTTTTTTTTTAAAGACAACTCCCGCACTAGAGAACAAGCTCTGTGTCGCGGGGGACTTTACAAACATACAATTAACGGACACAAATTACACCCAGACTCAGAACAATTCTTTGTGGGTTACACAAAGTTTTGTCCTGTATGGGAATCGAACCCACAACCTCGTGCACAGCAGTCGCATACTGCGGCCACTGGACCACCGAGGCAGTCAATCAATAATCAATCGATAGATGCTAATTTAATCCTACTAATATTATAAACGCGAAAGTTTCTAAGTATGGATGGATGTTACTCTTTCACGTAAAAACTACTGAACGGATCTGGATGAAATTTACTGGCCCAGAGATAGATTATGGTCTGGAATAACACATAGGCTACTTTTTACAGCGATAACCGACATCCACGCGGGCGGAGCCACGGGCAACAGCTAGTCGTCTTTAATTTTCATTGATATATTATTTATCTTCAAATATCAAATGTCACAGTACCCATGCTATGTGAAATAAACTAGAAAGTGTTGTGTTTTTGCTGTTGAGTATGGGCGCCATCTTAGGAAAGCGCTGTATTGGCAGCAAGGAGGACTTAGTCATGGCACACTATACCGGCACAGTAAAGGCACTGCTCCAACTCACCGATAATAATACTTGTCATATTAATTTGACGATTAAGGCTTGTGATATCGCCAACGACCTTGAGCATTTGGGCGAAGCAAACACGACCTAATTCTGTAGGCGAGCGCGGGGACAGATGTACTCTTTGAATGGACGTCTTTGTAATTATTAATAAATTAAAATTTAAACTTATTCTACATATAACATTGCCAATATTATAGGTGTATGTTTTCTTTAAATATTGTTTTTTTTTAACAGTCGCACGAAACACAGCGGTGCGAGCAGCGGTAGCGTGGCGAGGAACTGGGTGGTGACGAATAACGCTGTCTATTGTATATTCCACATAGCATGAATATTGTGACGTTTATTATTTTACGATGAAGATGAAAGAAATTGATTGAATCAATATCTAACCACTAGTCTAATTAAATGATCAAGCCTAGAGTTTTCCATTGAAAGGTTCTAATTTAATCGTCTGTCATTTTCATTGACAAATGACAAACGTCACAATACCAATACCCATACTATGTGAAATATACAATAGACAGCGTTATTCGTCACCACCCAGTTCCTCGCCACGCTACCGCTGCTCGCACCGCTGTGTTTCGTGCGACTGCATCGGCGACGCACGTGGCACCTCATGGCGTTATAAAACATTTGTTTTTACCGCTCGCCGCCTACCAGCTAAGCGAGGTCGTGTCCAGGTTGTTACTGTGCCGGTATCCTGTGCAATGACCTTGATCTCTTAGGTTACTAACGTTAACGTCTTAACGGCTGGTAATTCGCAATTGTGTCTGGATATAAGGTTTAAGGTAAGGTAGGGCGGCCCCCAGTGAGATGGACCGACGACCTAAAAAAGGTCGCTGGGACGCACTGGATGCGGAAGGCGGAGGACCGTGTGCTATGGCGCGTGTTGGGAGAGGCCTATGTCCAGCAGTGGACTGCGATAGGCTGATTGATTGATAAGGTTTAACTTAGTACCATCATCACATATATTTATTTAATTCAATATATATATTTTTGCAGTGCACTTTTGGCTGAGATGATGATGATGATATATGTTGTTTATTCGGTTAGTTGTATCTATTCGATATTGAAGTGACTTCTTATTGCACCTACTTCGTTTATCTCTGCATCATCAAGGTTGACTGGTAGAGAATGCCTATGGAATAAGTCCGCCGTATGTACTTGTGTGCATGAAGTTTTATAAATAAAAATTAATAAAAAATCATCACCTCTCTACCTTATTCGACTGGCCTTTTAGTCTAATTGTTAGTTACCCTAAATGCGAAGACGGAAGTCGTAGGTTCGATTCCCAAACTTTGTGTAATTCATTAATGTTTGTTCCGAGTCTTAGTGTAATTTGTGTCTGTGAATTGTACGTTTGTAAAGTCTTCCGCAACAGAGGGCTTGTCCCCTAGTGCGTGAGTTATCTTTTTAAAAACAAGACAAATGTACCGCTCAACTCCTTAGGAACTTGTATCACCTAAAAGCGATTTCATCTATCACTGTTTCCTTCCACATGGAGGCTCTTTATTTTATTACAGTGTAAGTAACAAAATAAATGTATTAGCATATATAAAAACTAGCTTTCATTTGGCTAAATACACGTAGTAGACAGTAGAACTTATCTATACAAATATTGTAAAGAGGAAAGGTTTGATTGTTTGTTTGTATTGAATAGGCTGCGAGACTACTGGACCGATCTTAAAACTGGACCGATTCTTTCACCATTAGGAAGCTACATTATCGGCGAGTAACATAGGCTTTATTTTATATTAAAAAAATACAGGATCTCTACGAAGACTTAATATACATTTTAATATCCACCCGTACGAATCCGGGACCTGTTAGTAAGTATTAAAGCCATAAACCGTGAAAAGAATAATTATAAAACTACTTCAAAAACTTCGTTTCCGCACGTTTCAAACTTATATAAAACCCCATCAGCCTGAAATATTATCCTAGCGTTAAACACTAATACCCGCATCTAAAAACAGAGATGAACTACAGAGAGATGCAAAATAGGTCCTGACCTACTCAACAATATTTAACTTACTCCCGGCCGTGTCACAGTATCGTCACAACCATAATTGTATATATCACGCATTTCCGTATAACATGTTCGAGTATTGCATCATATTGAAGTAGAGGCAATTTGATTTATCTCTAGGGATTCACTGAAGCTCTAGTAGCTTCTGTGAATCCCTGACCTATTCAAGGAAATAAAATTTAAATGTCGTCTATTTGTAATATCAAAAATGTTAATGTCATGCTCCCTTTGGGTTGCAGCGTGATGTCATAACCTTCCTCCTTCAATCAAACTTAGCAATCAAACAAACTTCAAACTTAGCTCACTTAGGTCCCGTAGTTTAAGGTCCTCCGTGGTGCTCCTTTTCATAGGTTACAAACCTATACAGATTTATTGTAACTAACTTTTAAGTATAACTTTTCTTTTTAACTCCTCCTATTTACTTCTGATTAAATTCGTTGCGGGGCCCAAGACAGTAGGTTTAGTTGTCCACGGGACGCACGAGTGTCAAAACTCGGTGTATCAGTTGGTTACTCCGCTGTTTATCCTGGCTCACAGGAGTCACAGCGGTGGGCATGTGGGTGGGATTGTCCCGAAAAACCTTTCTCCTTGATCAGGCGAAGTCAATTGAATGCAAAAAGAAATCGGAGTCGGAGAAGTCGGTTTTATTTTTTCTCTAAATTTTTTTATTTTTCTATTTTTAGTGATAAAATAAAAGTTAAAAAATATACGAAGAGCATTGTTAATACCTACAACATTTGAAGTTTGCCTTCGATTTCCCTCGGATTCCATCATCAGATCCTGACTTGGTGCCAAAAGAACTGTCTCAAGAGTATACTCTTTTAAATAAAAAAATAATTATGAGAATCGGTCTACAAATTGGGGAGATATCGGTGAAAAACATTTTAAAAAAAATACAGTCGAACATATAACCTCCACCTCTTTTGAAGTCGATAAAAAAACAATTCCACATGATAGTGCCAGAGACTATCGCGCCCAAACATACTTACAAACTCCTCAGAGATTAATAATTAATATAGATTAAAACACCGACATTTTAAAACAAAAAGAAAGATACCTCTATCCGAAGGGTTGACGGTAGACCATCGGTTTATTAAAGAAAGTATTATTTTTTTATACTACCAAGGTGGCAAACAAGCATACGGCCCACCTGATGGTAAGCAGTTACCGTAGCCTATGGACGTTTGCAACACCAGGGGTGTTACTCACGCGTTGCCGACCCTTTAAAAACCTTATAGCTCCTTCCTTGAAGAACCCCATACTATAGTCTCTTGGGAAAACCTCGGCAGGGAGCTCATTCCACAGCCTAATCGTACGTGGTAAGAAATTCCTCTGGAATCTTACGGTACGGCATGTTTGAGGTGCAAGGATGTGAGGTTGAACTCCCTGTCGGTGGCGAGAGGTGCGTTGATAAAATGAGGCCGGGGGCATCATCTCGAACAATTCCTCAGAACACAGCCCATTGTACAGGCGGTAGAACACACACAAGGAGGCGAAGGCTCTCCTTAGACTTAGTGGATCAATACCGCCTGTGAGCTTGGGATCGTCAACAATCCTCACAGCGCGTAATTAATCATTTTAAATTAGGAGTGACAACCAGAAATAAGAATAAATAATATTAATACTTCATAATAAAGGCTTACCCATCACCGCGATACAATTAACCCAAAGGAGATCAAAAGAAGATAGGATAAACCACTTGTATACTAAAACGTTTAGTCAAAAATAACACAGAAATCGTAATATCAATACTGTAGAAATTATAACTTAAATGAATGAAAAAAAAAACTGATTTCATTCATCTTTTCTTCTTTACACTTTCCTAACTTTCTACTTTAAAAATGGTTACTTTCACCCGCTTGCAACTAGATATATTACTTGTATGTTTGACCCATTTTTTACACCAGGTCTTTAAGATAGAATATCACTGCGATAGGAAAACCTTTCTTTTGAAACGCAACGCCTGTACTCAGGAACGCAATTACACCGCTGTATGTAGTTATTTGGCTGTGGTCGTCTATAAGGTGGAAGTCTGTCCCCAGCCGGGCTTGCTTGCTAATTTGGTGGCCTATCTCTCTCTTAAAATCTTTTTCTATTCTAAACTATTCTATTCGGTTCTCCTTGACTGTCTTTTCACTTATTTCTACCCAGCGCAGTCGCGGCGTCTATCCTTTTATCCTTAAGGTCATTTTGGATCGTTGTTAGCCATGTGGCAGGCGGTCTTCCACGGCGTCTATTTGTCGTCGGCTGGTTCAGGGCTTCTCACTCCATGTGGTCTTCAGGGCGGCGCGGATTACGTGGCCAATTATCTCTCTCTTAAAATGATTTAATGATAAAAACTTATCTTTAAAAACTAAACTCATTGTGTTATTTTCGTAGCTTACGTAACTACGTACTTATTACGTAAACATTAAGGCTTATTTTCAAATAAATCAAACCCTACATCTTTGGAAGGTAAGACCGTACATGGGTCGAATACTAAGTATTTATCTTACGTATGGAACAACAAAATAGCCTTGACCAGGACACTCACGCAGCTTTGGCACTCGGCCAACAATTTTTTCGGTTCAGATTGCCTGAAATAAATCGTATTAAGCAATAAGGGCGTCTATTGTATACGGGTACATAACTATCCCGATCGATTCTATCCGTGTGGTGACGGATTAAGAATACAAATGTCACCACCCCCTTCTATCCCGAGGGTGTCGTAAGAGTCGACTAAGGGAGTAAGTCTAGCAGACAATATCCACCGGAAGAGAGGGAAAACTCGAAATAAAACCCTATTCCAACCCGTCTGGCCAGCGTGGTATAGTAGGCTAATATCCCTCCAAATGTTTGGAGGAGACCCGTGCCCAGCAGTGGGACGGTTATGGGTTGAGATGATGATGATTGATGATTGACATAACTATCTAAAATATTTTTTTGTTGGAAAAAACCGGCTTCAAATAGCGGGATGCGCTTAATGCGTACAGCAAACATAGTGTATTTTATTTAAATACTAGCGACCCGCCCAGACTTCGTCCGGGTTAAACTATTTTCAGAACCTTCTCCTGACAATAACAAACACAACAAAAAAAGAATAACTGAAATCGGTCAAGCCGTTCACGCGTGATGCCGTGACAAATTGAAATAGGGATTCATTTTAATATAATTCTTTAGATCCTATAAGTTCGATACTGTACAGCGATTCATTTACGACCTTAATTTGACTGGCCTATTGGTTTGGTGGTTAGTGAGCCCAATTGCTAAGCTGGTTTGATTCCCATATTAGACAAAACTTTGTGTGGTTCATAAATGTTTGTTACGAGTCTGGGTGTCATTTGTGTTCATGAATTGTATGTTTCTAAAGTCCCCTGCAACACAGGGCTTGCCCTTCATATGGCATTTGTCTTTAATAAAACATGATGAAAAAGAAAATTCTGTTAGTAATGTGGGAGTTGTCTTTAAAACAAACGAAGGAAAAAAAGAAAAATTAATTCTGTTAATGACAATCCTAAAGCTCAGGAATAAAGTTGACATCTTATGAATTTCTGATTAAGATCGATAAATGAATAGCTTTAATGTCGTAGTACAGCCCCTGGAGGGTAAGTACTACAATAAACTTATATTATGAAACTGCACGTAAATTGAAAACTACACTACGTACAAGAGGCGTAGGTAATTGAATCCAGTTCTGTATTTGTTCCTACGTTGTAGAGCGTGTTATGTTACTAGGAACATTAACTAGGTCACCAACTATATCGATATCTAACTTTGAACTAACTTATATGATCAGAAGATATCCAATCCTACTAATATTATAAACGCGAAAGTTTGTAAGAATGTATGGATGTATGTTTGTTACTCTTTCATGCAAAAAGTACTGCATGGATCGGGTTTTTTTTTTTTTTAATGACAACTACCGCACTAGAGATCAAGATCAATCTCTGTGTCGCAGGGGACTTTAGAAACATACAATTAACGGACACAAATTACACCCAGACTCAGAAACAACTCTTTGTGGGTCACACGATGTTTTGTCCTGTGTGGGAATCGAACCCACAACCTCGTGCACAGTAGGCGCAGACTGCTACCACTGGACCACCAAGGCAGTCAAGATACATATAGATAGATTATAGTCTGGAATAACACATAGGCTACTTGGTATCTCGGAAAAATCTGTTCCCGAGGGATTTAACGCGCAGGTGAAAGGCCGTGGGCGGAATCTAGTACATACATATAATTACACCCATCACAGTAACTTGAAATCATAGATTTGATTTCATACGAAACTAAATTTTGTTGGTTTTTTTTTAAAGGCGGTTCGTGGGTGAAGTATACCCAGAGTCAATACATTTATTTTGTTCTGAGTGGGGATCGAACCAAAAACACATCACTATCTTGTAGGTTGACTAATGTACCTTAAGAAAAACAAAATCTCAAATCAAATCACTTTTATTTGCTGAACAATGGTGTTAATGGTTTATAATATCCTCGTTGCTGAACCTAGTCGGCATGCAAACATTAATCCTATTACCTGTAAGTATGGATGGATGGATGCATGAATGTTTGTTGCTCTTTCACGTAAAAACTACTGAACGGATCTGGATGAAATTTAGCACAGAGATAGATTATTGTCTGGAATAACACATAGGCTACTTTTACAGCGATAACCGACATCCACGCGGGCGGAGCCGCGAGTTTTTATAAGCCCATTCTGTCCTTTTGAAAACAAAGCCTTTTTCCCTCTCTTGCAGTGGAAATCGTCTGCCTGACTTACTCTCTTAGTAGACTCTTATGACACCCTCGGGATGGAATTGGCTGGTGACATTTGTATTCCTTATGCGTCACCACGCGGACATGCTTATGTCACTCGCTTATAATGTAACTTTTTATAGATCAAAGAATTTTTAATATCTTATTATATATGCGTAATCCTTACTAATATTATAAATGTGAAAGTTTGTGAGTATGGATGGATGGATGGATGTTTGTTACTCTTTCACGTAATAACTACTAAACGGATCTGGATGAAAGGCACAGAGATAGATTATGGTCTTGAATTACATTTTATTTTATTACTTTTTACAGCGATAACCGACATCCACGCGGGCAGAGCCGCGGGCAACAGTTAGTCTACTATATATGTATGTAGATTACTACAGGAATATAATAAGCTGTCGTTATGTTTGGTATCCATTCAGGTGTATATATAATTTGCATCACTCGATAACATAAAAAAAATTTCTTTATTCGAATAAATAATCTGTATGCCAGACAGTTTCTGATCCAGTGGTTTGAATATAACATCGTACGTCTGGAAAGATTATAATTTTATTCAGCAGAACAGTAACTTATTGTCTGTGGCTTATGTATACTGCTCATTTTTTTTTATTATTTAAAAAAGACAACTTCTGCACTAGAGAATAAGCTCTGTGTTGTGGACTTTACAAACATACAATTAACGAAAACAAATTACACCCAGACTTAGAACAACTCTTTGTGGGTCACAGTAAGTTTTGTCACGCACAACCTCGTGCACAGCAGCCACATACTGCAGCCACTGGACCATCGAGGCAGTCATTTCATGTAACCCAGTCATGAAAGTAACAAACAATCATACGATTCATATTCTATATAATATACTATGTAGCCTATAGACTAGTATTGGGAGTAACAATGTATGTATGTTTCCACCCGCGCTTGCCTAAAAGCCCGGCCACGAACACGCCGCTGGCGCCAGAACATATAAAAAAATAAATAAAATTAATACAATTTAATAAGAAACTTAAAACATTATTAATAAAAAAATGTTTTTATTCCGTAATAGAATATAAAAATAATTAGAAATATAGAATGATTTACTCAATCATGTGTCGATCTGCATACAATTCGTTACCTACCGCTAACATGTAATTTTGTCTAGATTTAAGAACCAACTTTGCGTCGCCTGAAAAGGTCGCTAAGTCATGTGTTACCTAATTATAGGACCTATAACTGTACACTTAACTGGCAAATAAATATTTGAATTTGGTAAATCAGATATGCCTTTATAACTTCTTCTAGAACATGTGGACTTAATAATATTACTTACCGAAGTATCTTCAAATATCTTGTGGTAATTAGGCACGCAGAACGGCGGGGCAGCAGATAACTCCCGAATCATTTGACAAAGCATTCTGGAAGAAAACACGTGCATTAAAAATGTAATACATACTTAGAAACAAAACAACTTAAGGATATAATATAATATCACGCCATTTTCATAAAGGGTTTAGCAGAGTTATCATATTATACTCCAACGTTCATCATATCTGACTGCCTAGGTGGTCCAGTGGCCGCAGTATGCGCCTGCTGTGCACGAGGTTGTGTGTTCGATCCCAGACAGGACAAAACTTTGTGTGACCCACGAAGAATTGTTCTGAGACTGGGTGTTATTTGTGTCCGTTAATTGTATGTTTGTAAAGTCCCTCGCGACACAGTGCTTGTTCTCTAGTGCGGGAGTTGTCATATTAAATAGAAATAGAATAGAAGAATTGTATGTTTGTAAAGTCCCCCGCGACACAGAGCTTGTTCTCTAGTGCACTCCCGCACTAGAGAAGAAGCTCTGTGCCGCGGTTGTCTTTAAAAATATACATATATATATATATCACTATATATAATAATATCTGTAATAATAATAATTTATTTATTCGGTTAACATCGATACTTGGTGTTAATAACATTCTGAGTGATTGCCACTGTTCCTTTTTCCAAACAAACGTATTTCTGATTCTATTCCTACACTTTCATGCCTAATAGGACGGCAATCCGACACGACTGGATAGAGACGAGGCAGAGTACACTGCTTTAGACCTTGACATGGAGGTTTTTTAAAAAACGGTCACCTATTTAAGGCTTTATGATTGCTGAGGTGCCCATAGCCAGATGCACTTGTTGTTCGGTAAATGATCATCAGGTGAAGCTACTTAAGGCACGGTAACCCTATAGATGTATGACCGCATAGTGGTATTTCATCAGAGCGTCTCCATGCTTCGGAGGGCACGTTAAAAGTCGGTTCCGACTGGTAACAGTTCCTAGGTACAAGTCTTTCTTTATGTAAGAAAGTTTCAGACTGCAACAAAATGTAATACTACTTTTTTTTACCAAGGTGGCAAACAATCATACGACCCGCCTGATGGTAAGCAGTTACCGTAACCTATGGACTATTTTACATGACCTGGTACTCGAACCTTGGACTTCAACACTGCGACAACAAAGCAGTATAAAATCCATTATGTTTTATAATGCATTTTGTTACTGTTAAATATATTAAATTGTCAATAAAACAAAAATAGCTGAAAATATATGAAATTGCCATTAAACCAACGCTAATAAAACGTCAATAATGGATTTAAGTTACGAGCTTTAGGTTGGTTTTCCACCAAATATGTGTAATTTAGTTAGGCGATATGCGAGGATAAAGTTAAGTTACGGGCAACGCGTGAGTGACACCCCTGATGTTGCAAACGTCCATAGGCTACGGTAACTGCTTACCATCAGGCGGGCCGTATACTTGTTTGCCACCTTGGTAGTATAAAAAAAAATAAAGTTATGAGATGAAAAAAACGACATTCTTTGAGGACTACCGATGGCAGTGAAAACTGAGTAACTTGTGAATTGTATCGTCGAGCTATTAGATTATTATTTTTGAATATGGAAAGCGTTTGTTGATAAAGACGCGAGTTCCATGATTTTTGTTCACCCAAAAAGATTAAATAGGGAAAGTGTTCGAGAACGATGACGCGACACTTCAAATAATTTAAACTCGAATACAAAATTAAGCTGGTGACTGTTATTGAAAAATAATGATTATGCGTATCACTGAGGTAAACATATAGAGTAGCAAACCCACAGAAATAGATCTATTTCTGTGAGCAAACCCATACAATATATGTCAAAATATTGAAGCCTGCTTTTCCCGCTATTACATTATGCCGATGTAGCTTCGACACCACCAAACATTCTGAAGTAAACATATATCTATCTCTTTTACTCTTGTTAATTAGCATGATTACATAAATTTGATATGAGAGACAGTATCATATTACTTGTATTACTTGAATCGACAAGCTGCGTGTTGCATTCCATATAAAACAAAAGACGCTCGGGCATATGATCGGTGTCTTACGTTGATATCGCGTTTTCGCGGTTAATTCTCATCTATTATAGTGGAATACATATTATCTATCAATGATGCAAACAATTCAGATCATAGGGATCGGTGACATAAGAAGAACAGGCAAGAAACTCAGCTTCTTTTTAATCAACAGATATTGATATTAATGAAAACGCGATATCTATAGTCATTTCGGGTAACTTAAAATATCAGTCTAACTTTGAATAAAACCTTGTTTCATTTGTTTAACTAAAATATATTCACAAAATTACCCAAATAATCACATTTGGGGCACAATTGACTACCGTGAATTGGACTGCCTTGGTGGTCAATTGACCGCAGTATGCGTGCGCTATGCACGAGGTTGTGGGTTCGATTACCACGCAGGACAAATCTTTGTGTGACCCACAAAGAGTTGTTCTGAGTCTGAGTGTAATTTGTGTGTTCAACATGATATAAAACATGGCATCGTTCTAATAAAAATAATATAGAATTTAAAAATAACTACAAATAAAAATGTTCGACGTTACCCAAGATGACTGTACTAACTTTTTTGATAAGAAACTAATCATACAAAAGTAAAGTTACCCGAGCTAATCTCAGACTTGATTGATGTCATACAAATCTCTACCTCAGCTATACCTCGCATAATTCAAGTGTAAAGTCAACTTTACTCATACACAGCTGCTTATGTTAATTTAGTAGGTTTTATTGACGATTATATTTTACTGCTATCGATATAACCAATGGCTTACGGCCCTCCGTAAATAACTTGATTGGAATTATACTCGTCGTTTTTATGAGCGTATATAGGTGTGTTTTAACTTATGTCATTGCTGTCATGATGACATTTATGTATAGAGTATTTGACAGATGAAATCGTCTCTTTATGTAAAAATCTATTATAGGTCCTACTATTATTAACGCGAATGTTTGTAAGACTGTGTGAATGTGTGTTTGTTACTCTTTCACGCAAAAACTACTGAACGGATCAGGATTAAGGAATGACACGTAGGCTACTTTTATCCCGTAAAAAAAACTCAGTTCCTGAGGCATTGTACGTGCGGGCGAAGCCGCGGGCGAAAGCTAATTGCTTATAAAAGGACCTGTTAGCATAGATAAAGATTATATAAAAGCAATAATGTATTAAATGTTTCAGACTAAGTTAAGTTACCTTTTCACGACTAAACGGCTGATCGGATATTAATGCAATTTGGCAAATCGATAGATGATATCCTGAGGAAGGACATTTTTTACCGCGATAACTGACACCCAGGCGGACGGAACCGTGGGCAACAAATAGTATGAAATAAAATATTAATTGTTTACATTTATATCTACTGCATCAGTATAATGATAAACTTATAATCAAGGTAATTGCTAGCACCTGAGGTAATAAAACACAATTCCAAAAAAATGCATTAATTAACTTGTCAAATAGCACAGCACTGCTGGCGCGTCCAGGTAATCGTTTTTCGATTTTATCTGGTTCGCCGGTAGCTAACCAGTCACATAGGTATACATACTCTTTTCAAAAGAACCTCAATAGCATTCTAACCTAAAAATTAATGAAATTCGTTCGAATTTAAACCACCGAGCGACCTCTAATATATACATTAAAAAGTCAGCTTTGTGTGTTGTAGATTCACCCTGGGACCTATGACTTTTAGCACTTTTCCATCGCGTCTACATAAAATACGAAGGCAATCTATCATTGGTGCGACGTCCAAGCTTAATTACGCGACCCATCAAACGTTTTCAAAAGCATAGTTACAAAATCTTTACGGTTCATAAGATACCTACAAGATTAATTTGTATTATTGTTTTAAGGTTAGTTAATTTCATGAAGTTTCATTTTTTTAAATGTCTTTTTTACGGTGGACGTACCTTCTATTCAAATTATGCAGCTTAAAGACGAATAGCTTTACTATTTTCGTTTGAAATGAACATTTTTTATGAACAACAATACGAGCAATCAGAAATGTTGTAGTACAGAACTACAAGTTTTATTATATTTCACTTGAGTTGTTATAACATAAAAAAATCAAATAAATTTATATAAATCCTGCTACGCGTATTTTTATTAATAGGTAAATTTTATTTATTTAGATAAACAAAAAAACCTTATTTGACCAACACTGAAAGTGAGGTTATAAAAAAAAGGTTTCATTCACAATACAGGCTGGTACATCACAAGAAATAAAAGATGCCAGAAAATAAATAATAAAAATAAACACTTTTCTTTTTATTTAATGGCATTCTGATATTTTTTTGAACCAAATGGACAGATACCATCAATAGTTCCACAAAGAGATTCAATAAAACCTATGGCAGTTTTCGCTAGTAGAAAAAAAAACTATGTAACCAAACGTACAGGCTGATTAACGTATCATAAAAATAATAGAGGTCAGAAAAAAATATCACTTTTTTCTTATTGTTATTCATTTTTCATCAAAGTGGCTAGATATCATTATTTATTCAACCTTAATTAATATTGTGCTACTGAGAGATACTATTTTATTATCCTAACGACAAACTGTTTAATCCTGATAGAGCCGCACTTCATTGTCGCCGATAGGAACTAGGTTACCAGTGCGTTCACCCCGGATATAAACAACTTCATAGACAACTATTATGCAGATTGTATTTTTAATAAACTTATTTAATCAGTATGAATTTATAATGGCAACAACGTTAATTAGAAGGAAGGGGGTTTGTAAGAAACGTCCGTTCTTGCAAATCTAGCTCTCCACTAAGTATGTCTTTGTCACTGCTTTAAATTCGTTGTTTCTACTTTCAATCCGAACTTTTTGGAGTACACTCCCAAAATCAAAATGTCTTTTAAATTTTGCATTAAGGCTTGTGATATCGCCAACGACCTTGAGCATTTGGGCGAAGCAAACACGACGTAATTCTCTAGGCGAGCGCGGTATACGCGCGCTCGCCAAACAGATGTACTCTTTGAATGGACGTATTTTTAATTTTTTATATATTAAAATTTATTCTAAATGTAACATTACCAAATAGGTGTATGTTTTTTTCAAATTTTGTATTTTTTTTCGTATTATTTGATAAAAATTTAAGTCATAAAGTGGTTACATCTCAATAATTTGGTGCTGATTCGATGATTTTTTTACAAACTATTTAGAATTACTATATAATTTATGACAATACCATATTATGAAACACATTTTGTAGATTAATACTGTATTTTTGGCAATCATTTGTCTATAAATGCCAACAAAAAATGGTTTCATTTTCACCTCTTTTTCATATTTTTTTGAGAAAAGGGCCTTAAAGTGTAAGTTTATCACAATGATTTATACTGTTGGTCTAGTCGTAAGTGGCCTTTCCTGATAGAAAGCTTTGCCCAGAAACTAATTATTTTTACTCGTTTAGGGATTAAATCACAAAAGTTCCTTATTCGCTTATAATATCATTCAACAGGTAACCATTGTTTATTTTTCTAAAGTTTATAACCACTGTTGTTTTGGCGGTACTCGACAGCTGTGCGAACAACAACAACACACCGAGGCGGACTTCACTCGCAGCGGTCGTCGAGTTCGGACGCCTTGAGATTGTCCCACGCTCCGTCTTGTAATAATTATAGTGTAATACCAAATAGTACTTGGTGGTGAAATTAAAAAGTGTAGTTGTTGTTTTAAACTACAAACGCTCGGAAAGTAATGTTAGAATCATGCTATCGTCACATAAGAAGAATGATTTTACCTACAAATCCGTTACATCAATTATAAAGACAACACAAGATCCGTCAACTGTTGCAATGAGAATATACTAAAAACTATAATTTACGCTTCAAACTTTTAAAGTAAATTTAAAAACAAGTTTTTTCAACATGCAAAAAACAACAACAATGTTTTATAAAAAATAATTTGTTTGTTACAATCGAATAAAATCGACTGAGCGTCGGGCTGAACACAGGTCAAGTAGGTATTAAAAGCAATATTTAATCTGTGCAATCCGCGCTAAATTCATTCACGTCATTATTTCTTATTAATAGTTGCTTAGCAACAATAACCGAAACTTATCTAATCGCCATCAGTAAAATACTTATTATTGAAAAGTTCAGATGGCCATCTGCGGTCTTCTTCATCAGTTTTACTTCACCAAATTACACTTTCTGAATGCAAATGATTGATTAGTTGTTAAAAATATTGAAATTGCTATATGTGTGCCTATAACTTTTGAGGAGTTCCCTCAATTCCTCATGTATCCCATCATCAAAACTTTCTTTTGATGATAATGGGACCAAACTGGAAGTATGTCCAGTCAGACAAAAAAAGAATTTTTCAAATCGGTCTATAAATGACAGAGATATGCGGTAACAAACATTAAAAAAAAAAAAAAAAAAAACACACGAATTGATAACCTCCTCTTTTTGAAGTCGGTTAATAATGTAGCAAGCAATTTAGGTACTTATTAATTTTATTGATAAGTTATAAGTACTCTTCTAATATAGTAATTTTTCCTACTTTGACAATTTCATTTATTTATATTATTTTATCTAATGTTTTGTTTTATTTGTATTGAAATATAATAATTATTGTTAATTGAATTATTTTTCTTTCTTTCTTTCATTTAGTCTGTAACAAGAACTACCATATCTTCGATACAATAACACAATATAAGATAATATATCGTTACCGAGCGTCGTCGACACAGGTGTTAGCAGCTATCTCATAATATGTGTTGTACCAAAATAGTGACGATAAACAATAATAATGTTTGTCGTCGATATTGGATGTGTTTTGGGGCTTAACGACTACTATTACTTGTCAAATATCAGTTCTGCTTAACTATTGCTATAAGCAGTGGCACATATAGCCTGTTGTTATTATTAGACTACTGAGGTGGAAATCAAGCATACGGCCCGCCTTGATGTTAAGCAGTTACCGTAGCCTATGAATGCTTGCAATATAAGAGGCCTGGTGACCTGAAATACAGACTATTTTGTCTAGTTTAGGCACCAGTCTCCCACAATATAATTCAACTCTTTATATACCAATGTAAATGTACTTTTTATATTGTGGTGAGAAATAAATCATTATTATTATTATCACGTGTTGCCGACCCATTTTTTTACACCAGGACTTTGTTTTACATCCCTATGATAGCAATACGCGTCCCCAAATTAATGCTGGAGATATGTACTCACACACAGGAATACAACTACACCGCTGTGTCTAGTTATTTAGGGTGGTCTTTTGTAAAGTCGAGGTGATTACTCAGTCGGGCTTGCTAGCTGGTATGGTGCCCTACCTCTCTTGTTTTAAGGAGCTTTTAGTTACTAGCCACGCTGATGGATACATTTGCAAGGTTAGGCAAGCTTAATCCGTAGCAGCCGCAGCTTAGTGCCGCAGTTAATCCATAGGTGAGTGACTATTTACTAATATACAACAAGGCATTTCTGTGTCTCGGAGAGCACGTAAAGCCGTTAGTACAGCACCGGACCTCTATCTAGTCGTGTCAATTTACCGTTCTATCGGATTATTAACAAATGTCCTATTTGTCAACCTGCACTTATTTACTACATATAAATATATAGTCTTAGTAAAAAAACCATTCGGGGCAGTTTTTGGGGACTGCTGAACTTTATTTGATTATTCATGGTTGTTATTTGAATGATAGTTAGTTCTGTATAGTCAAAATATCAATATAAACACTATTATTCCGTGCACCTCACAATGTTAAACTTAATTTTTATAGCACTGGTCCTATGTTCACAGAATGTTTTACTCCTCGCAAACGATATCACAGAAGAATCACTTGTTAATTAATTGTCTCACAATATTTTTTTAAATCATTTTCAATAATCACAATAAAATATATAATTAAAATACAGGAGCGATGTTTACGCTCTGACAGTGCTGCCAGCGTTGAATTACTGCCAGTAAAGTAAATTAAGAATGTACCCTCGAGCTATTAGATTATTATTTTTGAATACGGAAAGCGTTCGTTGAAGATGACGCGAGTTCCAAGATTTTTATTCACCCAATAAGTTTGAATATGGAAAGCGTTCGGTGACGATGACGCGAGTTCCATGATTTATGTTCGCCCAAAAAGTGCTCAACTGCAACCCTAAAGCAGTTTTTACTTTAAAAATGCCTTTCAACATTTTTTGCCAAAAGAATAGTTTTATTTTGCTTGACAAATTAGTTTTTAAACATAAGAGTTTTTAAATTTACAACGACAATAAAGTGCACGGTAGACTAACCTTTTGAGACTACTTTGACAGAAATCGATCTAGGTCGGTATAATAATGTCCAAAAAATAATAACGTCCAAAAATAATTATGTCAAAAAATAATATAGTCCAAAAATAATAACGCCCAAAATCATGGAATTCGCGTCATCGTCACCGAGCGCTTTCCATATTCAAAATTTTTGGGTGAATAAAAATCATGGAACTGGCGTCATCCATCGTCAACGAATGCTTTCCATAATTAAAAGGACAGAGTTTTATTGCCCCATATTACTTTAACAGTCCTCTAGATTCTTGAGGACTGTTATATAACGCTGAACATGCGACCGTCGTCAGATCAACGGAAAAGGCAGCTTTACATTAAAGATCATATATTTTTTCTCACAAAAGTACCATATTGGTACTAAAGATGTAACCGTTTAATTCCTCTGACCATTCAGACCGTCGTCACTTGCCATTGTCAACACGTCGTCAGATACACGCCTACCGAAAATTGACATTATACGATATTGGCACGTGGCTATTTATCTGTAGAGCGGACAAAAAAGGAACTATAATTAACGCGAACATAGTACGGGTATTGACGTTGACAGTGGCGCCCCTACTCATTTTGAAGGCCAGGCTGGTTTATATGGCTTTTTAATACGATAAGAAGATACTAAGATAATTTTCTAAATGCTTTTTTTTGGCTGCTGACTAGCCAGCGGCCCTAATGGTGAGTAGTATCTATAGTAATGTCCTATTGACCGAATTTCGGTCACGGCATCTAATCTCAACGAAGATTAGCCATCTGCGCAGGAGATATTATAGTGTACGCAAATACAAGTGTACTCTTTATTCACTCACTCTCATAGTCCGATGGGACGGCAATCAGATACGACCGGAAAGAGTTAGTAGGACTAATGGATTTACGTGCTTTTGGAGGCACGGGGATGTAAACACCACCAATTTCGAAACTCCGGGCATCTATTGTGAATTTCTTGACAGACCCAGATAAATTATTGATCCGAGAATCGAACCTAAGTCCTCGTGATCAGCAGACACACACATAGACCACTGAGTCACCAAGGCATCCATAGTAAAGAGTAGCCTGTAGGGAAATATAATAAAGAGAATAGATAGTTATAATATTATGCATACTTACTCATAGTGAGGATCGGTAGGAAACGAAGGTGTCAGCTTAAGAACAGCTCTGAACGCCAATATGTCGTTGCTACTATTTTGGCCCAGGTGATCTGTAGGAAAATAATAAGTAAGGAGACTTATTTATATGCAAACGGCCTGAAAGTAGTTATCATTACCTAAAGGTGCGTCCAAACATTAAGAGGCAGAGCGCGGCATTAGCACGCGGCGCTAACAAAGATGTTCGCGAGCGGCAGACGTACAACCACACCGCGACTGCCGCGCGTCTTTGCCGCTTTATATTTAGAAACACCCTTACAGTGGGGATTAGGACAAATAAATAGACTGTTATTGACTGTGCAGGACCGTATTGCAGACAAGGTCTGCTCATGATGGAATGCTGAAGAAGCCAGTTCACACCATATGACTGAGATTGTTGTGTATTTTTACACGCTTTTTATTAGCTTCACCTGTATGTTTGTAACCGACTTCTTAAAATTTATTTTCTATTTTTTTAGTTCGGTTTTCTATAAAAAGCGTGTTTTTTAGTTTTATTAAACTATTATTTATTTTTTATTTGATTTTGTTTAGGTGGCAAACAAGACTACGGACCGCTTAATGTAAAGCTGTTACCGTAATGCATTCTTAAGCACTGGTTTTGGTCAAAACACATATTTACATTTTAAAATCTTATTTTGGATCACTTACCAGCATGAGTTATAGCGGCAGTGCTGGGATCATATATTTCATCATCTACAGCCACTACTGCATACTCCCCATTGATGAGGAACCCTCGGCGTTGGAGTACATTTACGAAGTCTACCAGAGCTATATGCTCTCCCAGGAACACGTATACTGAGGACAAAGAACATTGTTATTTGACTGTCATGATTGATGGATGGCTTAAAATATACTTCTTTAGTCAAATATTGGATGGATGATCAATTAGAAATTTAGTCTGGCCTGTCTGACAGGACAAAACTTCATGTGATTCAGTCTGGGTGTAATTTATGTCCGTTAATTGTGTTGGGAAAGTCCCCCGCGACACAGCGTTTGATCTCAAATATGGGAGTAAAAATTATTATTTTATTGATTGGCGGTAGTAGCTTTGTGGAATTTAGATGTCACTACTGATTAAATGATTTACCATCTGCTAACGGTGAAGTGTCCATGTGGTGACGGATTAAGAATACAAATGTCACTACCCCTTTCTATCCTGAGGGTGTCGTAAGAGTCGACTAAGGGAGTTAGTCAGGCAGACAATATCCACTGCAAGAGAGGAAAAACTCGTAACAAAACCCTATACCAACCCGTCTGGCGTGGTTTTTTTTTTATTTATTATTAATTCCATTAGGCCGTCTTGTGTGGTATAACCCTTAAACTCTCTCAGCTCTCGTGACTCATGCCCAGCAGTTAGACATTAAAGGTGGCTATCGTTATTGTTTCGGGGAGTATCTATATGAAACCTTGTCAACTGTGCTATATATACATTATTTAAAACATAAATCTATAAAATAATATATTCTCACTTAGCTCAACTCTCGACTTTTACTTAAAGTTATAAGCTTTTTCCATACTATATTATAAGGCACGTTTCCAATACTACACACGCTTTGATAACTTAATGTTCCATATTCTAAGGCTGGCAGGATATTGGCATACACGTAACATTTACGTGCCTAACGTCTTCGCAGACCATACTGCAATAATGTATCCAATAACGATTTTTTCTATGAAATCAAATCAGAATTGTTAAAAAACTGTATTATTTTATTGGTCAGACTGTAGCATTAAATCTAAAAATATATTTATTCTAAAAATAACTGTTAGTTTTTTATACTACTTGGGTGGCAAACAGGAACACAACCACACTGCTATTTGTAGTGATTTGGACGTGGTCTTTTGTAAGGTCCTTGCCCATTCCGGCTTCCTCGCTAATACATATATTGCCCTCCAACTCTCTTAAAAAAATTGTAAAGAGAACATGTTTCTAGAGCTTTTAGTAGTATTATGATTAAAATAGTCACTCGCCTATGAATCTAAAAAATAATTCTTATAGTTAGCCGTTTGTTTTGAATTCTCGTACGAATATATCGCTAACGAGTATATAATTCACGCGATTGTATCCAATATCCGGCCAGGTTAAAGCGCTCTCTACGCCTTGAACTTTTGTTTGTGGTTAGACGGGTCCCAATTTATATTACATTATCATAATTTACATAAACTTTGAAAACATCCCTAATTCCATTTGTTGAAATAGTCGAACTGATGGCAAAATTATGAATGAGGTTATACATACGTAGTCTGTATAAAACATTTTGTTTTCTTTTTAAAAATACATCTTCCGCGCTAGGATCCTAGCCCTGTATCGCGGAGGACTTTACGAACATACAATTAGCGAACACAAAGCACACCTAGACTCAGGACAACCATTTTCATCATCTGAGCCAAAAGACGTCCACTGCTAGGCCTAGGCCTGCCCCAAGGATTTCTACAACTCTCGATCCTGAATCGACCTTGTCTATCGGTTGCCTGCAACCTTTACTAGGTCGTCAGTCCACCTTGTTGGAGGCCTGCCCACGTTTCGTCTTCCAGTTCGTGGTCGCCACTCTAGAACCTTTCTGCCTCAACGGCCATCAGTTTTGCGAGCTATGTGCCCGGCCCATTGCCACTTAATGGAGACAATTCTCAAAGCTATGGCTCTCTCTCACTCGGCACAAAAATTTATGGATCACATAATTTTTTGTGCCGAGTGGGGATCGAACCAACAACACGCTACGCAGTAGTAAATGGCGGGGTACAAGAGGAATCATTCACCCTTGACGACTGTGTTTATTATCCTACTAATATTATAAACGCGAAAGTTTGTAAGAATGTATGTATGTTATGTCTTTCGCGCAAAAACTACTAAACGGATCTGGATGAAATTTAGCACAGAGATAGATTATAGTCTGGAATAGCATGTAGGTTACTTTCTGTCGTGATAACCGATATCCACGCGGGCGGAGCCACGGGCAACAGCTAGTTCTCTATAATTACAATAGCTAAAGATACCCTTGAAATGAGGCACATACAAATAAACATTTCGTTATAAATTCCAATACCAGCGCCATACTGTTTTCAATTAACAGATCAAACAGCATTTGTCAATGAGTCGACAATTTTCATTTTATTCTGATTTCTAGGCTCCGTCGGCCATGAAAGTAACAAAACGAGTTACAGAGTGAATTTCAACATGTATGAATTTTAACCTAATTTTGGTGTTTTTTTTTGTTTCTCGATTTTTAGGTAATCTCATTCTATGCTTAGCTAGAAATACCTATTTGGTTGCATGAAATGCTAGAGGAGTCTAATTAACTCTGAAAATTCGTTCTTTATTATCGACACCTAAATTGTCAATACACCAAAATTGATACATAACACCAAAATTAGATATAGCAACACCAAAATTTTTATTTGTCACCAAAATTATTATAAAATAAAAGTACGCTTTTGTATAATATTTTTTTAAATGAAATATTTTATAAATCAAATAGGTAACAATCAACAACAACATTTTGATTAATTCTTGTACGTTTTTATATTCTTCTTAACATTAATAATTGGATCAACTGAAAATTAGTTTATTCTTTTCACTTAATTCTACTTAATTCTTTTTTTTTTATTTTCGTACTTTTTTTTAATATTGAAGACTACCTATAAATTGGTATTGTAATCCCTATAACACTACCATATTCTGCTTCATTATTATCATCATTAAGATTTGTTGTTAATATATGTATCGTAAAATCGTAAAATTTAACTTTATTAATCTACAACAATCTTCTTTGCTTAGTCATAATTATATGTAGTTTTTTTTATATATTATTTTTTTGTTTTGTAATTTTTAATGTTTTTTTTTTACTTTTCATTTATTTTTTTATGTGTGACATTTTCATCTTCTTCAATCTCTCTTTAAAATGCCTTATGCCACTATGTTGCGTATTTTTCTTTTTTCTGTTCTGATTTTACATTTTATTCATTGATTGCAATTTCAAAAGATTATTTAGATTACAACAAATTTAAAAGATTATTTAGATTACAACAAATTATTAAAACCAGTCTGGTTTTAATAATTTGTTGTAATCTAAATAATCTTTTGCGATACATTTCCTTTTCCTTTTTTATTTTTATAATAGTTTTTCTTAACGACATAATTTCAGCAGATTTTCGTTTTTGGTATTTTCTTAATTTATCATTAAGTTCTCTTCTTATTACAACAGAATTAGTTGAAATATCTGATACCGGACTAATTCGCGCAAAACTTGAAATAGGTGAATGTATGCTGCTGATACTGGGGGCAAATTGTGGCAAAGATGGTCGATAAATTGGAGTACTTGACTGATCAATACAAAGTGCTCTTGTTTCTGGTTTGGAATTTATCACAGCAGAATTTATTTCTGAAACACAATCAGCTGAATTGTCGACAAAAGGTTCTTCTGGAAGTAACTTCCGGGAAAGTAAGATTTTTGAAAACTGCTGACAAATCTGCAAACTGGATAATTGTGTTTGGGAAGTACTTGGAATAGCGCTTTCAGAGCAAGGCAGTATTGAAGGCAATGTCCTGTCGTCATTTATAGTTTCACAAATCTGGGCTGATGATTTAGTGTCCGTTATTTGTGTTCTTTTTTCCCTTTCATAGTATGCTTTAAAATTAATCCGATTTCTTTTTTGCTGAGCTCTGCGAGCACGTGGCGGCATTTTGCTCAAAGGTACGATTTTTACTTCCGCTTTTTTTAAGGGTATCTTTCTCTTTATTTTCTTCGCAATTCCTCTAGTTTGAAATTTAGAATATGTTAAATATGTACACACGGACGTACATATGTTTGTTTTCTGAAAAGAAAGAAAACTATCAATTGCTTAAGAAACAAGAACCAAGTTTAGCCCTAATTTTAATTACTTATTTTATTCAATTAATATTATTTATAAATGTAGGTATCTAAAATATAGCATAATATCTTTTTAGCATACTAAGGTACTATCTTTTTTTTATAAAAACAACTCCCGCACTAGGGACCAAGCTCTGTGTCGCGGGTGACTTTACAAACATGCAATTAACGGACACAAAGTACATCCAGACTCGGGAGAGCCAATTATGGAACACACCATTTTTTGTCCTATGTGGGGATCGAACCCACAACACGTCGCGCAGTGGTAAATGGCGAGGTAACTATTAAGCCACTGAACCAACCGTGCAGTCAACAATAGTGAAAACTAATTTTGGTGTAACTAAGCAATTTTGGTGATTAGTAAAACACCACCAAAATCACCAAAATTGCACCACCAAAATTAGAATCGTATAAAATAAGTTGATTTAAAAAAATACTATTGAGAATATAGTAAATATATTAATATTTTTTAAAACACATACCGAATCTACAAACTATACAAATATATTTAAACATTCAATGAGATTAAAACGTTTAATATTATCAACACAAAAATTGCAGGATTTTTGTCAGGGGTTTACGTAGACTCTTACTTACGTTTCTGGCAGGAAATCGAAACAGGATGTAACACAACTAACACTAGTGTGTACGAGCACCTGACTGAACGTTTCGAATGATGGTAGTAACATCCTTTTAGGTACCTTCAATACGATTTACGTGACGTTCTTGTTAGTCACACCAAAATTTAAAATTTATCGCGGACGGACCTTATACATTTTTTTCTGAAATAAAATAGGGCACTAAATACTACGAATTAAATATCAAGGGAAAGAAAAAATAATACCGAATTAAAATAACAACAAGTATATCTAGTAAACCAACGGAGTTTTCAATAAACTGTGGTTATTCCCAACAAAACAGGTTATGGACGAACCACCAAACTTAGTATAAGATGAAAACACCTTTTTTTATATAATCACAAAAACCAAATATAATAACATAATATACATGACTCTATTGAGATAAATAGTAGATTTTTTACAAAAAAAAATCACTATTGTATCTTTACTTTAAGATATGATTTTCAGTTACGCCGCCTAAATATTACGCTTGAGAAATTCACTCCACATTATAGTAATAAACTAATTTGTAATGCTGACTTATCATAATTTTGCTCCGTGTTCGCGGTCGCTCGGTTTGCGCTCTTTCGGAATACCTCTGCGGATCTGCCGTTTTGTACTTTTTGCGTGAAAGAGTAACAAACATCCATACATTCTTACAAACTTTCGCGTTTATAATATTAGTAGGATTATGATTATTATAAGTACTTACCTACTGTAAGAGAAAACAGATTTTAATATTTAATTTTTTATTCACGTGTGCTAAGTACGGTTCAAAATACAGTTAATTTATTATTAATCCTCTTTCAGTTACAGAATAATTTGACACCCAATGTTTTAATGGAAAATGATTACGTAGTGCTTTGAAAATGTGTAAATATTTTGCGAAAAAAATAAAAGAAAAGAGTATAAATGAGAAATGGCTCAGACATGTCAAGCTTCAGTTAAAAGCCTTTCATAGAATCTGATTGCTAATATAAGACAAAAATGTTTCTGAATTCGAAGAAGTGTATCATTCGTACAATTTGTGAAGAGAGAAACATTTTATTCTTATGTTCTGTTCTGAAGGGTATATAATGAAATTCCTGTGCTTGTCACATTTTGCAGCCGGCTAGACGTAATTTATGATTATATTATTGCAAGTGGTCGTTGCGTGTTGGACCCATGTCCTGGTGTAAGCCTTCTAAAAGCCCGGGCATCCTTAAATATTGTCAGCATTTTTGCTATACAATCAGCTCAAATATGTACTTAAATATAAAAGCAATGTGGAAAAAGACGAGCCCGGAGCAGGATTCGAACCTGCGTGCCTCTCGTTGGTAAAAAATACAAGCGGTGGACAAATTCGAACTCCGGAGTAGGAGCTCAGATGGCACAGTTGGTAGTGCGCCGGAACCTGAGAGGCGCAGTTTCGAATCCTGCTCCGGGCTCGTCTTTTTCCACATTGCTTTAATATTTAAGCCCGGGTTTTTCCTTAAATTATAACATGATAAAATCTTGGGACATCTTGGGACGGACAACTGCGAAACATACTTTATATATTTTTAGTAAATTAATAACAACTAGCGGCACGTGCCGACTTCGCACGGGTGGCCATTTATTAAATTTTCGTAGAGATCTCGTAATTTTTTTAAAATAAAATATAGCCTATGCTACCCGCTGATAATGTAGCTTTCTAATGGTGAAAGAATTTTAAAAATCTATCCAGTAGTTTTTGACTTAAATCGTAACAAACAAACAGAAAATTTAATCTTTCCTCTTTATATATCTATATTATTATTTAAATAATTAAAATATAATAAATTAAAAATTAGTTTGGATAACAAGGTGGTCCGACTAACGGTCAACCGATGGACAAAGTTAGCTTAGGACTGAATGCTGTTGAAATATTCGAGAGATGCCTATGCCTTCCTCCGACTTAAAAAAAACAGATATTATAATGTTGAATATGTCAAGAAAATGTAAGTACTCACTTCTAGTTTTGTCATAAGTCTGATCGATGATCCTCTCCATATCTGAGATGTGACGAGGAATGTAGTCTGCGAAACGGTGTTCAGCTGTGATCACCATACCGTTGGACTGGGCAAGTTCCTGACAACAAAAATAAAGATTAATTTACTATGTACTATAACTTCTGCACGACACAGGGCTTGCGAAAGCAATCACCACAGAGTACATACATTTTGTTCTATCTGAGGATCGAATCTATACCCTTCAATGTAAAATGTAGTAGCGTGCACTGCGCCATAATTGTGTTTTTTCTAAAGTATTAAGTATCACACTAGCCGTTGCCCGCGGCTCCACCCGCGTGAATGTCGGTTATCGCGATACAAAATAGCCTATATGCTATTTCAGATTATAATCCATCTTTGTGCCAAATTTCATCCAGATCCGTTTATTAGTTTTTGCGTGAAAGAGTAACAAACATATGTTCTCACAAACTTTCGCATTTATAATATTAGTAGGACTACTCTACTTCTACGTTACATAATATGTATCTATAGCTAAGTTTAAGTATCTTGTTTTATATTTACTGTCATTTCAAAATTTTATTCTTTTTAAAAAAATATTTCATATGCACCTACTTTGTAATATCTCTGCACCACCTTTGGTTGACTGGTAGAGAACCAAACCAATCTGCCTTTTAAATAAATAAATTACACACCGAATCTTATAACAGCTCATTTGATCTGCAAACCCGCATTGAGCCAGCGTGTGTGGATTAAGGCCGAATCACCTCTCGTAATTAAAGAAACGCAATGGATTATAATGATGGTTTGTATGGTAGCTATCAAAGTAGGTTTAATCAAAATTTATATTATGCGAAATTTGGATAGATGTATTGGTGCTCATTTCTCAATCACGCCAAAATGGCGGCCCTAAATGTGTGCCTGAAATGGCGAAGCACATTTCAGGCTATCAGATAAGAATTTGAGGAGATATAAATAAAAATATTATTGTATAATTCAGTGGAAAATGTCAATAAAATTACTCATGTCCATATTATCTACTAGGAAATAAGTCAAGTAAAAATAGAAGTGTAAATATATTAGATATATTGTATATTTAGATGTTAATAATAGTATAAATTAATATACTTCTCAGATAAAAAAAAAACCCAGTAGGTATTAAAGATAATCAAGAATAAGAGTTTAGGTTGAGTTTTAATCAGTGTATGATAGATATATGTTCTTGTAAATATCTTAAAAATAATTATTTAATTACAAGTCGCGACAATAACTACCTATCAAATCAAATAATACTTTATTATTTCGCATGACTATCTTGCGGCGGATATTCTGGGTAGTAGTAGTAGTTAAAAAAGACAACTCCCGCACTAGAGAACAAGCTCTGTGTTACAGGGGACTTTACAAACATACAATTAACGGACAAAAATTACACCCAGACTCAGGACAATTCTTTGTGGGTCACACAAAGTTTTGTCCTATGTGGGAATCGAACCAACAACCTCGTGCACAGCAGTCGCATACTGCGGCCACTGGACCACCGAGGCAGTCAAGTCGAGGGGGGTTGCGTAACTGCCCTAGAAATACAAAAAAAAATTAGCTCTGACGATTTTTATAGACTGTTTCTAAAACATAATTATTTATATAGCAGAAAAAGCAACTTTACCTTGAATTGTAATTCGATAAAATTATTTAAAAGACTTATTGTTATGCAGGTCACAGCTGCGCGCCATCTTGCTTGACTACGCAGTTTGTTTTCGACCGTCAATTGTTTAAAAGTTGCCGCGACTAAGATCATTAAGAAGACTTCAAGACTTTTGAACTTTGTACCTAGATACTAGCAGTCTGAACAAATAATTTAAATACGTTTTTATGTTAATTGATAATAATGCCTTAGCTTTGTTATTTACTTTTGTGAGGCGTGTTGTAGATTCAATAGTCATACTAGACACAACATAATTGTGTTCCTGTGTGTGAGTACAGGTCTCCAGCGCTCATTTAGGGATGCGTTTTGAAAGAAACGTATGCCTATCCCAGGGATACTCCCACCATAAAGCCCTGGAGTAAAAAAAAAATGGGGTTGGCAACACGCAAGTGATACTTTTGGTATTACAAGCGTCCATAGGCTACGGTAACTGCTTAACATCAGGCGGGCCGTATGCTTGTTTGCCACCTAAGTAGTATAAAAAAAAAAAAAAAAAAAAAAAAAAAAAATTGTATAATCAACAACATATGAGTGTACTTTGTGTCCATGATTATGAAGTTAAAAAACTATCAAATTCCGCAGTTTACTTTCTCTGTCTACTTTAAGAAATAAGAATTATTCTTCTTAATAGACATAAAAATAAAAGATGATTAGGTACTCCTTATTCCTTCCCTCTTTTTTATATTTACTATAAAAATTTGCAACATTTTTTTACGGTTTCCTCAATCATATTCCAGATGCTCCAGCACAAAATCATGGTGCTCTTTTTTCGATTGGCAACACGCAAGTGATACTCTTATATATCTGATATTGCAAGCATCCATAAGTAATGGTAAATGCTTATCATCAGTCATGGAAGAGATATTTAACCATGGTTACCAACCTTGATGGCATCCATTTGTTGTCCAGCAGCAGTCTGCTCATCACCAGCAATTATCGCGAACTTGGTCCACCCGAAGGCCTTAAGCAGCGCTACCACAGACTTGCTGGCTTTGTACGCTGGTGGCAGAGTCCTTGCGAAGGTTGCTCCAAGCCCTGAGCCCTTTTCAGAGCCGTGAGCGCCCGCGCATTTCTAGTGGATAAAAAAAACATTGCTTTAGAATCGTGCCTTTGCTACGATGTCACAACATAAGCTAGGGGCTGAGATTTTAAGATTCTGCCAAAAAAATACTTTAAAATTGACATAGTAAAGCAGCGTCACGGTTAGTAGACATCCTTATTTTAAAATATTTTTTGGTATTATCGTTATTTAATTAATTATTATTTTATTTTATTAATTATTTATTAATATTAAAGCAGGTCCCGCCGGCTGATTCTCTAAGAAACAGCGATGGCAAACTGACAGTTGTGATCGCAAACTGACAGTTGTGATTGCTCGGTGACGGCACAATCTATTGACTAAACGTCAAAAAAGGCTCTTACGGAATACAGATTTTCAATCTGACAGCCAGATTTTGCTCGGTTTTTGCGGTGGCTCGGTTTTTGCTCTTACGGAATACCCCTGCCGGATTTGCATTTAGAGAACCCAAACATATTTAAAAATCAAAAATACTTTTAGACTATTTTGTGATAATAAAGCATTCTTCTGGTGAAAAGCAAAAACGCAAATCATTTTTTTTTCTAATACACATATATAACTTCATCGTATTTGCAAAGAATTTAATCGAATATCCAAGTCCACACCTGATATTAACATCTACCATGATGCCAAAATTAAATTTAAAATGAAAATATTCAATGCTTTCCGAGTCTCCAACAATAGCAACATGCAATAATTGTACCATTATTCTATATTTTAATATTGTTAACTTTATATCCTAAATAATTTATTTTTCGTATTTTTAACTTAGTAATTTTGTTGTCGTCTTTTGAAAACCATGCTGGTTAGTCCTTGTTATAATTGGCAAAGGTATCAGCCTACTACCTATAAGTAATTATAATAAACATATGTAATACCTTTGCTGTCGACAAACCATAATAATAATAAATAAATAACAATTTAATAAAGTAAAATATTTTTAACAAGATACAAATCTTTTAAATTCAACACACTGATTCCACTTATTCCAGAGATTAATGGATCAGAATATAATTAGTTTCATAACAAGGAGTAAGTAACTAAGCCTTAGATCAAAGCCCTAGGCGTATTCTCCAGCAAAAAATACCCTAAAAAATAAATGTTATAAAATCATATCTTTACAAAAACTTAATTTTACAGTACATTAAGCTTTCAATCTATAATATTGTAAGTGTTGTTGTGATAAGTGTGTACATAGGCATTCTGCATCATCTCCAGAAATGCGTGCGAACAAAATATGATATTAGCTACATCTACATCAAGCGGTTAAAATAGAAACTAATCAGAAAGCTGTCGAAGAGGTTAAGCAAGTTTTTACTAAGGTCAGATCTTAAAAGGTCTTGATGTCTTAAAAGACATGTGAATTCGTTGGCTTTATGCATGATCTATCTCCGGTCATGATTGCCGTCTGATTACCCTATGAGAGTAATAAAATAGAGAATGCACCTATGTTTGCACACACACTTGTGTAAAATATGTATCCCGTGTAGCTGTCTCCGTTGAGATTAGCCGCTGTGACCAAAATTGGTTTAACGAATATTACTATTAAAAAGTTTCAACACTAGCTAAATTGGGTAACAAACATAACTAAATACCGTCCCAATAATAATGGGTGAATATACTATCCAAATATTCAGCCAATGGACGTCCGACAAATGCCTAAATAAATATATGCTTTATGAATCACAAACTAAACAAACACTTTGCCGATGTGCTTAGTTTTTGTAGCATTACTAAAATCGATTAGGTTATTTCTAAAATTCGTCGTGGAAGCTTGAAACGAATCACAAAAGCCTCATAATGATTTAGTTGTCCAAATACAAAGAGTATTTTTTGGGCATGTGAGTGGTCTTAGTTTTTATACAACTAATGGGCACAAAACTTGAAGGTTAGACTTAGATGAAAAGTTTAAATCTTAATTTGCCAGTCAGATTGACTGCCTCGGTGGTCCAGTGGCCGCTGTATACGCCTGCTTTACACGAGGTCGTGGGTTCGATTCCCACACAGGACAAAACTTTGTGTGATCCACCAAGAATTGTTCTGAGTCTTGGTGTAATTTGTGTCCATTAATTATATGTTTGTAAAGTCCCCCGCGACGCAGAGCTTGTTCTCTAGTGCGGGAGTTGTCTTTTTTAAAAATAAAATAATAAAAAAGCACGTTAGAGCTCATTTATTAAGGAAGATGGAAAGGAGCACGGCAGTAACAATAAATATTATCAATCAATCAGCCTATCGCAGTCCTCCCTTCCGCATCCAGTGCGTCACAATAATTTTAATAATAATTTATATTTTTATCCTGTATAAATATTATACAGGATAAAAATCTAAATTGAAAGCGAATGAAAATTAGGATAGTCCGAAGAAAGGCTGATAATAGTTGAGACCATTGATCCCCTTAACGAAGGCATAAATTTGCAAGTTAAGATATCACCAACATCATCCTTAAACATCTATACATTTGTATAGATGTTTGAGGATGATGTTGGTGATATCTATTGTTCATCAAACCATTAATTAAAAATTAGAAAAAGAAGTAGTTATGTAATTTATGTAATTTTTACTTTTAAATAGGGATTCAGCAGAATATCAGCGCTAGGTCCAAATAACCTAGCACATGCTGAGCTGGACACCCTTTTGGTGTGACAGAGCCCACACAACCGGCTTTTATTTTATTTGTTACTTTTCTTTTGTTTGTTTATTTTTTTTGTATATAGCCTTCTTGTTTGTGTTTGTTGCGCCAAATAAATGTTTTTTCTTTCTTTCTTTTTTCTTTTCTTTCTAATGAACCCGAATGGTAATACCCCCAGTATTGCAAACGTCCATAGGCGTCAACTGATTTCCTTCAGGCTAGCCTAGTGATTGTTTGACATGTTAGTGGTACTTCAAAGTCAACTCAATAAATTAACTTGACCTTGACTCGGGCTGCTAAGTCGGATGTCATGGCTTCGATTCTGACCCTGGTCAAATCTTTGTGTATTTTTTTTATACTACTTGGGCGGCAAACAAGCATACGGCCCACCTGATGTTAAGCAGTAACCGTAGCCTATGGACACTTGCAATACCAGAGATATCATTTGCGTGTTGCCAACCCATTATTTGATAGTTTCCTTCGAAACGCATCCCTAAATAAGCGCTACTTACACACAGGAACACAACTACACCGCTGTGTGTTGTTATTTGGCTGTGGTCTTCTGTAAGGTGGAGGTCCTTCCCCAGTCGGGCCTGCTCGCTAGTATGGGGCCCTACCTCTTTTAATAAGCAGGATTTTAAGAATCAAATTTATTTATTTAAAAACTTTATATACATAATATACATAAGCGGACTTAATGCCAGAGGCATTCTCTACTAGTCTCTACCAATCTACCTTTAAAGGTGATGCAGAGATATACAAAGTAGTTGCATTTGAAGTCTGTCTACTTTCTGAACAAATTTAATCTAACTGGTTCAGAATTTAGCGCGTTTTAACAAATATACTATTTAATATGACATTTTGATACGAATTGATATCTTCTCAGCAAACGTATTGAAATAGTGAAATTGAATCGAATGAATTGAAATAGTGAAATTGAAATTGTGCATCGTAGTGTAGTCTAACTTTATTGTCTACGCGTAGACTATGTGCTACGACGTAGAAAGTGTGCTACGACGTAGACAATATGCTACGATTATCGCTACTATTACAATCGGATACTGCGGATATCTTGACGGAGACTACCCATCAGCGTGAGAGATATTTATAGTGCACAAGTGTGGGCGCAAATACAGGTGCTCTTTTAATTCATTGATTCATGGATGGCATTCCGACACGAGCCAAGAGAGTATAGCAGAGGTTTAGGACCAACGGTTTTCCAAGGCATGGGAGTGTAAATACCGTTAATGTCCAAACTTCGGGCATATATTGCGATTTTTTTTATAGAAAAATTCAATATTCATTTTTGGCCCGACTCGGGAATCAAACCCACAAATTGTCATTTTTTTTTTTTGTCAAAGAGCATTTTTTAAAACAATTTTTACTTTTAGTTTTCATGACATACATTTAGTACATAGTAGGTATTTTAGGTGCCATGACAAGCCTATAACCATACGAATACAAAACTTCTCGAAATTATCCTGTTCAAACATAAAAACTCTTCAATATTAGCACAGCTTTGTTTAATCTCGGAGGCTCAATTACGAATCGATCAATCTTTGACGCAGACAGGTTCCATTTAACCAGGCTCGCTTTGTTAGGAAAGCCTTTGTAACGATACTCACGCCTAAAGTGGTTTTATAGGACAGGGCTTTTAACCCTTTTGTGGCTTTTAGGATATTCGATAAAATTAAAAAATGATACAGGCATTGGAATTTTAAGTTATGTTAATTATGTTAAATGGAAAAAAAGTATTGGTGGTAAGCATACGGCCTGCTTGATATGAAGCAGTTACCGTAGCCTATGGATGCTTGCAATACCAGAGGTATTACTTTTTTAAACTTTACACTGATTACTTAATCAAAATAATAAATCTTTTACTCTGTTATCTCACAAAACCTCATGCATGCTGACAAAATCATCTTCCATTCATTAGCAAACATATCCAGTTCAGGACTTGACATTAGCCTTAAACAATATATCATATCATCATCATTAAAAAAGAGAACTCCCGCACTAGACAACAAACTCTGTGTCGCGGGGGACTTTAAAAACAGACAAATTAACGGCCACAAATTACACCCAGACTCAGAACGATCGAACCCACAACCTCGTGCACAGTAGACGCCACAAAGAATTGGCAAGAAACTCGGGCCACTCTTTTTAATTGGCAGAGTATAACTGGCTCGCAGGAGTCACAGCGGTGGGCATGTGGGTGGGATTGTCCCGAAAAAAAAAGTGCTACTTACTATGTTGATTTTAGGTAAAAAATCAATAAATGGGACTGGAAAAAGCAATACGACCGTATATTGTTAGAAGAACTGGCACAATCATAGAGTATCAGAATCAAAAAACAATATAACTAAAAACTAATAAGGTTGCGTTCTTATTTAATTTTGCTAACACTCCCACATTCTGGCACCGCCTATGTACTAGTGACCTGGTATATCGCTGCGCGCTGGCGTAAACGCAGCCTAAATATTGGTATGTTAAATTACGTTCTTAATTTGAAATTCAAATATCCATTATTGGAATATTTTGAAAATAGAATGACATGTAATACGAAACAGACTTCGCAATATAGAATCTTACTTGAATACGTCTCTCACGGTGCCCTTTATTGTATAACTTTATAACGAACCTATGTACAATCAGCAACTTTTGCGATCGAACATCATAAGGTGCAAGCGGTTTAGTATTTTTCTACGTTTCCTGTGTGTAACGCTCTCCATATCTATACTTATATTAAAAAGCTGAAGAGTTGGTTTGTTTAGTTGAACGCGCTTATCTCAGAAAGTACGGATTCGATTAGAAAAAAATATTTTTGTTGAATAGTGCATTTATCCAGCAAGGCTATATACCATCACTCATCAGAAGCTGAGCAGTAGTGAGATATGTTGCAAAATCGGGGGAAATATTCCAAATTCCACGCGGACGAAGTCGCGGGCGACCCCTAGTTCATAAATATACCTGCATTAACAAACAAAAAAAAACAGTATATTGTTATAGAGTTCTTTCTTTTTAGCCTTATAATGCAAACTTCGCCGAATGATTGATTGCCGTTATATAATGTTCGACGGTAGCTTTTCACTTTTTTTTCTTTTTTATAAATATGTTGGTGGCGCAGTGGTGGTGCGTAGGACTACGTTACGTACGTACTTAGTTCGATTTACCCTCCACATTTTATAAAAAAGATAAAAAACGTCTGTAAATCGAACCTTTTTCTCATAAATATCTAGATTAAAACTATGTTGTACTCACGTGAGATATAAGAGGTAGGTTCCATGCGGCTGCCAGCTTAGCCTCCGTGTGACACGTGCCGTCAGGACCGAAGAATGCCACCACGCCCAGGTCACGCATCTGGGTCATCACCCTAAACAGGAAAACAGAATATTTTGAATTAGGAGTTCATTACGGTATTTTACATATTTCTATTTAAATTGGTAATTTTAAGGTTTCGTATGCAAAAGGGGACAAATAACCAAGGTGAAGCCAGACATTATATCGAGGAACAAACCAATTTGAAAATAGAATCGTTTTAATTTCCCTGTAAATATCAAAGGCTTTATCTGAAACGTATGATGGACGACAAAAAATAAAACTGAAATGCTTTTGAAACACAGGTCACAACACAGGTTTTACAGGTGTCCAGTGCTCATTTAGGGATGCGTTTTGAAATGAATGTATTCCTATCCCAGGGATACTTCCATCTTAAAACCCTGGTGTCAAAAAATGGGTTGGCGACACGCAAGTGATACCTCTGGTATTGCAAGCGTCCTTAGGCTACGGTAGCTGCTTAACACCAGGTGGACCGTATGCTTGTTTGCCACCCAAGTAGTATAAAAAAATAAAAAAAGAAACATTTAAATTTTAGGATCTTAATTAGGAGTCATATTTAACCGTTTGGATAACTTGTCAATAGTAATATAATAATATTTTTAGGGGCAACTCACACACCGCCACCTGATCCCAAACTAAACAAAGCCTGTACTATGGTAACCAGACAACTGATAAACATACTTATATATTTTTAAATACATACATATTATAGATAAATTATACCCAAACACAGAACAAACAATCGTGCTCATCACGCAAAGATTCGTCCTGGGTGGGAATCGAACCTACGACCACCGGTGTAGTAGTCAGAGACACCAACCACTAGACCAACAGGCATCTTAAGATTAGGGATGTGGCGAAATAAGCATAATTTTGTTACTTATAGGATGCGGCAGACAACAATTTGACTTTTGGTGTCGTATTGGCCGGGTCATTTCTTTTCCTCTAATATGGCGAAGGAAATGATGGCTGGTCCGTGCGTCATGCTCGTGAACGGGTGCTACTTGGGGTGGCTGGTCAATCTTGGCATGATTTATTTATTTATTTTTTTAAATAATAAAGATATACATCGTTTTTAGATTCTTATTAAGAACGCAATGTGATCTCGACACGTTTCTATCTTATACATACAAAAGGAAAGGATCCCTAATTGCCATACAGTAGAAAGCTAAATTCATTTTTTTTCCCTTCATTGTTTCCATATTAATTTTTTTTTTACTTAAATTAAATTAAATTTTGTATGGTATATTGGGTTCCGTCTATTTTTGTTAACACTAATATTGTAACTCATACCAAATTGTAAATGTTATACTCTGGCAATTAAAAAGAGTGGCCCGAGTTTCCAATGCCAATTCTTGTCGAGGCCCAACCCTAGTCAGCGAATTGGCCGTAGGAAAAAAAGTATGCTGGCATTTGTTTTTATGACGTTCATAAGTATCATGTATTTTACCAGGTTACCCAACGATGTTTTCCTTCACTGTTGTATAACTCACCGTAGTTTTCTAGACTAAGAACTATGCTCGTTTGGCTTCAGCCTATGTCCAAAAGAATATACAAAAGTAGTCCTTAATACAATTATCATAAAGAACAAAAAACCTTGTCACACATTTACTTAATAGACAACGGGTAGGAGCTTATTTATGTATAATAATTACTTTTAATTTACCAACATTTCCGTTTAATTACACCAACTATGTTCACTAATAATCTACCGGGAAATTAAAGCTTTAAAATAGTACGTATGCGATTTAATCCCACTGTCAATTAGTGAGGTATTGCACAGTGAGAATTCTCGCTTAATTGAGCAGCCGACCATTTCCACCCTACAGAAACGTTATACGTAGGTATACTGGTCGTCGAGCACGACTGCTAACCAAAAAAGAGATTTTTCCTGTCAAAAAAATCATAAAAGATGCCTGAAGTTTGGCCATTGAAGATGTTTTTAACCTTATTTTTGGACTTACCTAAGCAACTAAGCAACTTGGACTTGCCTACCGTATAATAAGCAACCCGTATATGGATGTCCTAGAAGACAAAATATGTGTTAATTACAAAATTTTGATAATTTAATATTTTAATGCCAAATTTATTATTAAATAAGCATGCTCATACGTTTGGCATTAAAATATTAAATTATCAAAATTTTGTAATTAACACATATTTTGTCTTCTAGACCATCGATATGTCCGACTGCTGGGTCCTCTCCTCTATCACGAGAGAGAAAGGGTTTAGGCCTTAATTCACACACGCTGGCTGTGGGTTGTTGAATCAGACATGTCTTTAGAATTTCTTCTTATGTCTTATGTGGGTTTCCTTACGATGTTTTCCTTCACCATTAGCAGATGGCAAATCATTTAATTAGTACATATATACTCCACAAAGTGAAATTCACATTGGTACTGCCGCCCGGCATCGAACTCGCACCTCTTGTGTGCAAGTATGTCCCTTTTCTTTTATTCACCGTATAATAATAACAATGATATATTTCTTGAATGAAATGATGCAAAAGATCCTTTTACCTAAATGTTATTTTAAAGAAAAACATTTTACTGTAGTAGACATTTCTGAGAAAACCTAATTTACTAGAAATACTAAGACGTTTCAATGTACCTACATATTTATGTTACTTGGACTAACAATTACCTAACTGTTAATATTACTTAGACATTTTGAAATAATTATATAAATTGATCATATCCATTACCAATGTCTTTTTGTCTGTAAAATATTTTTGTTTTGTTGTCAAGAGGTCATGTCGCGACTACAACGCTGTCAAAAAAATAAAATATGTAAATTATTTAGGTCATAGAGTTAAATAAATTTGTTACGAAAGTAAGAAAAACTTCAAAAGTCCATGTCAGGTAATTTTGCAAGGCCTTTCTGGCTTTCTAAATCAGAAGTTTCTGAACTAGAAGACTTCAGGCGCATCCCTACCAAAGATGTGATGATATGGCTTAGAAAAATAGCATAAACGGTAGTGGAATAAAATAGAATATTAAAAAAACTATGTATGAGATACAGAGAGTATTGACAAACATTTTTTTTATATTCTATTTTATTCTACTATCGTTTATGCTACTTGTGTAAGAAGATACTTAGTAATCTAGATTGCTGTAGATTGCACAAAAGATCCCCAAGTTTTTAGTGCTCAGGACCAAAAGAACCCCAAACAAAAACAGATAAGAAGACGTTGTATATTAAATTAAATAAAAATACCCACGATAACATCAACACAAGTAATAAAACCTTAAGATTTAGACATTCTACTATATAAATATAGAATAAGGGCCCATTAAACTTTCTATTTATTGCTAGTAATAAAAGCTTGAGGAAAAAATACATAAAGTGTTACCTCAGTATGTCGTAGTAAAAAATAGACAATTTCATAGAACGGTTTGTGCCAGTAATTGGGTCGTGAAGGTCAGATGATAGGCGGTCCATGTTAAATACTAATGTTCAGTCCCACCAGTTTGTCTGGAAGCTATCAGCAATTTAGTTAGTAAAGGCTCGTTGGGTGAATGTATTTTTTTTTATACTGCCAAGGAGGCAAACAAGCATACGGCCCGCCTGATGGTAAGCAGTTACCGTAGCCTATGGACGCTTGCAACACCAGGGGTATCACTCGTGGTATATATGTATTTTTACTTAGAAATATATAAGCATATTTATCAGTTGCCTGGTAGGCATAGTACAGGCTCTGTCAATTGTCGCAAATATTATTATTATATTACACCGATGCAGCCGATGTGCCAAGCAGGCACTGAATCTCATATTTACACACACACACACACACACACACACACACACACACACACACACAAACACACACACACACACTCACACACACACACACACACACACACACACACACACACACACACACACACACACACACACATAAAACTTACATATGTATGTCTAAATTACTCATGTCTAAACAAAGACATGTATTCTGTCTTAATGTATTAGGCTTATGGAATACCATACCATCTCAACCCATAAACGTCCCACTGCTGGGCACGGGTCTCCTCCATACATTTGGAGGATTTGCCTACTACACCACGCTGGCCAGACGGGTTGGTATAGGGTTTTGTTTCGAGTTTCCCCTCTCTTTTTTAGGCTTATGGAATAAATATCATTATTATGTTATTATTTCAAATTACTTTCAAATATTCGCAGTGAGGATCGTGCTAGGTGGCGTGCCCTTGGAGAGGCCTATGTCCAGCAGTGGACTGCGATAGGCTGATGATGATGATGATGATGATGATGATTCGCAGTGTGTGTACATTGGCGCGAAAAACTAAACAACAATGGATATTTGTATGCGAAAATAATGCTAATAAGCATCAAATCTTAAAAAGAGACAGATGCTAACACAGTGTTGAACCCATGTCTACTTAACATATGGATACCTTGAATAAAATTCGTCTAGTTGTCACCTACACAAAGCGTGAGACGATACTTCATACCTAAATGTCTAGCTGTTTCTGTCATTGTTTGGGACATATTGCTAAAGGTCAGAATGAGAATAGTGTGTGACACAAAAGGGTACGCCGAACAAGGTCAAATCTAATAAATGAACTTAAAGATTATATATAGTTACTATCTACGATCATTAAATTAGGTACGATTAGGTTGTGGAATGAGCTCCCTGTCGAAGTTTTCCCAAGAGACTATAGCATGGGTTTCTTCAAGAAAGGAGTTATACGTTTTTAAAGGGTCAGCAACGCGTGAGTGACACCCCAACCCCTCTAGACAAGTGGTAAAAATGGTAGTGGTAGTAAAAAAAGCAAATTCATGGGATTTGACATAAGTTTACGACGTAAACTTACGTCAAATCCCATACATTTGCTTTTGACTTTTCGATTCGACTAGGTACCGTAAATGCCACTTGTCTAGAGGGGCTGGTGTTGCAAACGTCCATAGGCTACGGTAACTGCTTACCATCAGGCGGGCCGTATGCTTGTTTTCCACTTTAGTAGAAAAAAAAAGGTTTCGCCACAGTGATATGGACTACATACTTTACCTAACCCAGGGAAGATAATTTCCTTTTGAGATATAATTACTTAAGATTTAAAAATGTGAAAATGTTTGACCCTTATAGGGATCGGATGCATAATCCTATTGAACTATAGTGTAATTTATGTAGGTAGGTACTCAAAATGTAATGCAAACGTATGAAAAAAACTTGATTAAGGTCTGAACCTTCTCAGTCAACTTTTATGACAGAGGAGAGGAGTCCCGAACTCATCAGTTGGACATAATTTTATAGATTGTTATCACAAAGCGCTCTAGTACATAGTACGATTGGTAGAAATAACAATTTATCTTCCTGTTTAACACACATGCAAAAGTGTTTCAGTAATTCTTCTTTCTAAGTTATGGTAGGTGTGATGCCAGTAACAAACAACTAATCAAATTAAGGCATTTTATGTTAAAACTAGCTGTTGCCCGCGGCTCCGCCCGCGTGGATGTCGCGTGGATTACCGCGATTATCGCTGTAAAAAGTAGCTTATGTGTTATTCCAGACCATAATCTATCTCTGTGCCAAATTTTATCAGTAATTTTTACGTGAAAGAGTAACAAACATCCATCCATCCATCCATACTTACAAACTTTTGCGTTTATAATATTAGTAGGATATTGTATAGTGATTCTATTAATCATGCTTACTATTAAAATAAAACGAGATCTCCTTGATTTTAGATACGATAAAATACAAAAATACAGCTATCCGTCATGTTGCGTGAAAGGCCATTCAGAGGGAATTACGTCACGAATCTGAAAAAAGTATAGAATGTACCTACAGCACGTTGATATGGGTTAGTGGTTAGTATTAATGATTGTGTAATAACCGACGCCATGACACTTGCCAGCGTTTTGACACGAAATTCAAATTGGTTTCGTAAATGTATTTTTTTTGTAAATGATAAATGACAGCAAAACTAGACCCTTTATTAGATGGATAGAAAGAAAACTGGTACATTTTGAAATTTAAGTAAAATCATACATAATAATTATGAGAACAAGTCTTTAAAACTATTTTTAAAATGAGTAAAAATAACAATAATTGTAATGGTTGTTTGACTTTTGTTTTTTTTGACTTTGTTTGAATGACTCGACATATTCTATTTACTTGGTATATAAGCGGTATTTTAATAACTCAGTTTATGAGGCGCTTATAGCTAGGTGCACTCGCTGTTCGGTAAACGATCAGCGGGTTAAGCTACCAAGGGCGCGGTAACCCTATAGATGGGTGACCGCATAGTGGTATTTCATCTGAGCGTCTCCGTGCTTCGGAGGGCACGTTAAAAGTCGGTCCCGACTGTTAACAGTCGTTAGATCACGACAGCGGCCTAAATATGGGCGATCTAAATAACTCTGTCACCAGGTTGACCACTAACCAAACGATAAGAAGAAGGAGAACTCAGTTTACATTCACGACCGCAGCTTACTCTTTGCCGCGCTTTTATGCAACTGTCAAAGTGACGTATAGATAATAATAATTATAATAATAATCTTCATTTGTGCTAACAAAACATTATACAAGTAATAGCTTCATTACTTAAAGTAGTACTTAATTTAATATAGCTAAAATGAACATAAACCATATCTATAGCAACCGTACTAGGTCATAGACTAATACAGGTACACACGAGACAGCGTATGCATGCTATAGCGCATACTCTACACTTTATTTCACATAGCTTAACATTTTACGATGAAGATGAAAGAAAATGATTAAATCAATCTCTAACCAATCTCTAATTCAATGATCAGAGCCCTGAGTATTCAATTAATAGGTTTTAATTAAGTCGTCTATCATTTTCATTGATATCTATCTTCAAATGTCAAACGTCGCATCACCCATGCTATATGAAATATCCTTACTAATATTATAAATGTGAAAGGTTGTAAGAATGGATGGATGGATGGATGTTTGTTACTCTTTCACGTAAAAACTACTGAACGCATCTGGATGAAATTTGGCACAGAGATAGATTATGGTCTGGAATAACACATAGGCAACTTTTTACAGCGATAACCGACATCCACGCGGGCGGAGCCGTGGGCAACAGCTAGTACTATATAATTATAATTTAATTGTTTAATTAAATCAAAACGTTTATTTGCTAACACACGTGTGTTCATATATGTATTTTAGGCATTCAAGCTTGTAACAATAGATTTGCTCAGACATGTTTTAGTCTCAATCATAGCCATACAAATATTAATCTAGATAAAATAATTTGCAATCAATTTGAAATATAGCAAAATATCAAAAAGAAAAAACTGTATTAATAATATTTAAAAAAAAAATGTCACAATCCTACTAAACGCGAAAGTTTGTAAGTATGGATGGATAGATGGATGTTTGTTACTCTTTCACGTAAAAGCTACTGAACGGACCTGGATGAAATTTGGCACAGAGATATAGTATGGTCTGGAATAACACATAGGCTATATTTTACAGCGATAACCGACATCCACCAGGGCGGAGCCGCGGGCAACAGCTAGTATTACTATATATTACAAAGCATTAAAAAAAAACCTAATCCGGGTATCAAACATGGAACCTTACCACAGCAGTTGCACATACAACTACTGCGCCACTGAAACAATTTGTTAGACGTAATCCAATATATCAAATAGTCGATATATATCACTTTAATATCGACCTTTGCTAAACACCCTTGACGTTAAGATTAACGTACGTGTTATATTACCGTCTAGTGTTAGACTCAAGGTGAATTATTATTAATAAGACATGCCTTATTTGTTGCCATGTTTCATAATTTCTTAACAAAGTTGTACTTAATGCGACTTATTTGGAAAACCATCATCATTCTTCTTCTTATCGCCTGGTTAGTGGTTTCAGACCATAATCTATCTCTGTGCCAAATTTCATCCAGATCCGTTCAGTAGTTTTTACGTGAAAGAGTAACAAACATCCATCCATCGTTTTCCACTCTTTATGACATTTAAAAATAAATGTCATAAAGAGTGGAAAACGTATTTTGATGAAAGATCCAAGGCTAAAGGAGTATGGTACAAAACTATACAAAGCGAGCCTCCTCATATCCCATGGTTTGGTAATTTTAAGATTAGTCGTAATATTCTAGTGACTGCTTTCAGGACTCGTTCTGGACACATGCCACTCAGAGCTTTTGCTTTTTTTAATAAAAAAGGTGGATTCACCGAACTGTTTAGCTTGTAATAAAATAGAAGATATTTATCACCTCTTAGTGGAGTGTGTCAGAAACGAGTCTGAAAGACGAAATTTAGTAAATAAATTAAATTTAAATAAGTTAGATATAGGTATTTCTAGCCAAACCCATGTCGCCAGAAGCTATATTAGCTTATGAATTAGTTTGTAAAAGGTAGTATACTAAGAATAAGTTACGATGGAACCGACATAACAATTGTTAAAGGTTCCTTAAAATAAAGAAAAAAAAAAAAAAAAAATCCATCCATCCATTCTCACAAACTTTTACATTTATAATATTAGTAAGGATAATGGTGAAAGGCTATTAGAACACGTAAATAAGCCGGACTGATGCAGGACTCCCACCTTACAGAAGATCTCATCTTATTTTTATACTACTTGGATGGAAAACAAGCATACAGCCTGCCTGATGTTAAGCAGTTACCGTAGCCTATGGACGCTTGCAACACTAGAAGGTATCACTTGCGTGTTGTTGACCCATTTTTTTACACCAGGGCTCTAGATAGAGTATCCCTGGAAAAGGAAAACGTTTCTTTCAAAGCGTATTCCTAAATGAGCGCTGCAGACCTGTACTTACACACAGGAACACAACTACACCGTTGTGTGTAGTTATTTGGCTGTGGTCTTCTGTAAGGGAGGTTTTCCCCCGTCAGGGTCGCTCGTTACTATGGTGCCCTACATTCCTTACAATTGAATAATCCTTATATTATTCAGTTGTAAAGAGGTGTCCATTTCAGCCATAAGACGTCCACTGCTGGACATAGACCTCCCCCAAGGTTTTCCACATCGTTCGGTCCTGAGCTGACCTTGACTTCTTTCTTTCTTTCTTTCGTCTCCGTCTCAGCCACAACTCAGGATTAGTACGGTGCCCCAAGCAGTGCAAAGTGGGGCAACTGCGATAACCCAAGAAGTCGTAACATCGCGGACACGTAACAAGCGCAAGCAGAAAAAGGCTAACACACAAACCAGTCGTAGAATTACATTGTCAGATGTACAACTACCTGCTAGTTCCACCCATAGCAAACGCTTCAAAATTGCTTCTACAGCAGTGGGAAAAACCGCCTCTACCATTCCGAGCCAACAAGTGCAAGAATTAGATGGCGATGGACCATGGACTGAAGTAAAAGCCGTCAAAAGCACGAGACCAGCTTCGCTATGTGGCACCGCCAGCTCAGCCATAACAACTTTGAAAGCCGTAGAACCACGGAAGTACATACATTTGTGGAACATGGAATCTGATGCGGAGGAAGTTAGTGACTATTTACGTCAACTTTGTACTACCGGATCGTGTACAGTGCAAGAGCTGACTCCCAGAGAAGACTACAAATCTTATAAGATAGGAGTTCCGACTGCTGCCTATGACCTGTGCTTTTCTACAGATGTGTGGCCAATCAATGCTAGAATCAGGGCTTGGATACCGTATCAAAGGCCAACTGGCGCCGCAAATGTTACCAAGAAGACCACAACAGCTACCACACGCAATAATCAGCCCTTTCGTGGTTCAACAAGAGCGCAATAAAAAGATAGTTAGTTTGAATGCGTTCTATCAGAATGTACGCGGCCTAAAAACTAAACTACCAATGTGGCGCAACAGTTTAGTGATGTCTGAATACAACATCGTGGCTGTAACTGAGACATTTCTTGATCATTCTATAGAGGACTCTGAACTTGAATGTGGTGACTGGAATATTCTACGGCGTGACAGAAATTCACCCTGCTAGGCTGGACCGGGGCTCTCAAGTGGATGTCCTTTACTTCGACTTCCGGAGGGCGTTTGATAGGGTTAATAACGACATACTGCTGGCAAAACTTTGCTCTATCGGCTTTTGCCCCGGACTTCTCCGGCTTCTTGCAGACTATCTCCGCGATCGTCAGCAGTTTGTCAGACTCGGAATGTACGAGTCTAAACCCTACCACACGCGTTCTGGGGTGAGTCAGGGTTCGATTCTAGGACCACTGTTGTTCTTGCTGATGGTCAACGATCTTCCTACTGTTCTCCGGCACACCCGATGCTTGCTATATGCCGATGACCTTAAACTCTTTACAGAGGTGAAGTCTGAAGCCGACTGTTTAGCTCTGCAGCAAGATATTAATGCTGTATATCAATGGAGCTGTGAGAACAGGATGGAATTCAACACTTCTAAGTGTTATGCAATGACGTTCGGTCGTATGCGGCGCCCAATAGAGTACGAGTATATAATAAATGGCTATAGCGTAACTCGTCCAACCACCATGAAGGATCTGGGCGTCACATTCGATCGTAACTTAACATTTCACGATCATATAATTACACTAGCTAAAGAATCCTTTAGGCGTTTGGGTTTCATCCTCAGAAATTCTCGAGACTTCCATAACGACCACGTGATGAGGCTAATTTTCGGAGCGTTGGTCCGTAGTAAATTGGAAAGTGCTATGTGTGTGTGGAATCCGCATGAGATCACATACTGCCTTCTACTTGAAAAGGTACAAAAAGCATTCCTCCGATATCTATACAAGCGTGTTTATGGGTACTATCCATATATGTATCCCACAAAATTTCTTTTAGGTTGTCTTGGCTATAACTCATTGGAAATTAGACGGGAGAGGCACCAACTAACAGTCATGTGCAAAATCCTGAGAGGAAATATTAATGCACCAGACCTACATGACGAGCTGTGTCGATTTTTTGTTCCTGACAACTATTGTCGCAACAGAAGGCACTTATTGTTTGCTGTACCATCTTGTCGTACTGTGGCCCGTGCTAAGTCGCCCATACCGCGCACCCTTTCTGCACTCAACGCTCTCCTGTGCGCCAATCCTGACTGTGACTTGTTTGCGGATGGATGGCAGGATATCTTGTTAGTGTGTTTGCGATACTGTGAGAGGGATGCATGATTGTGATTGTCTTTAATTATATTTGTTGTTTATATATCTTTAATGTATTTTTGTTATCTCTGTCTATTTGTATTATCTATGTAATTGGTGTCTTTAATTATTGTAATTGGTGTATTAACCGTTTTAATTAAAGTAAATAAATAAATAAATAAATTGACCATCGGTTGCCCGTGACCTTTATCAGGTCGTCGGTCCACCTTCTTGGAGGCCTGCCCACGCTGCGTAAAGAGGTGTATCAACTTAAAATTCAATTATTTTTTTATTTACCTTGGTTACGAAGTGCTATATTTTATAAAAGTCGCTTGAAGAAAACCAGATACACAATTTCGGGTAATAAGCCTACGGCAAATTCGCTGACAAGGGTAAAAAAACATGATAAGCACTGACAAGAATCTCAAGCTACAAATATTATCCCAATATTTAAGCAGTCCCTCCCGTTTTTCGTGTATTTTCTATATATTTTTTTCTTCCTTTTTTAAGAAGTGTAAATATATTAGGTATATTGAAAATTTTGATGTAAATAATAGTATGTAATCAGAATATCAATAAAAATAAACCTCTACTGTTTGAAGAATGCATAAATAATATTAAAATCCTAAATTGTATGTAAATATCTGCAGCGTATATTATTAAAATGGCTCTTTAGTAAACTGATCCCGCGGGATCAGTTGACCTAATGTATATTTTGAATTGGTCAACTGATCCCGCTTCATAAATTTTATAATTTGTATAGACACCGAGAAAAGTGTTAGACTACTTAATATCGCCCAAACATTAGACGTCGACACATCCAAGAAAAATCCATAGATGAAAACAGGACCCGACTAGGGTACCATACAAGACAGCAAGCCCGGGTGTGGAATAACCTTCACCTTACAGAAGACCACAGCCAAATAACTACACATAGTGGTGTAGTTGTGTTCCTGTGTGTGAGTCCAGGTCTCCAGCGCTCATTTAGGGACGCGTTTTGAAAGAAACATATTCCTATCCCAAGGATACTAAATCTTAAAGCCCTGGTGTAAAAAAAATGGGTTCGCAACACACAAGTGATACCCGGTATTGCAAGCGTCCATAGACTACAGTAACTGCTTGATAAAAAAAAACAAGCCAGAAAGAGGGACGGAACTATATAGCGAAATATATGACGACTCACGTTCGACACGTCATGGTACGGCCCCAGGGCTTTTATTGCAGTCCATTTGTTGCAAAACACATTTGTATTAAATCTGTCAACTGCTATGTCATTACGTCATAAAACAGCATAGTGTTGTCTTTGTCTAATTAGGATATATCATCTTATATCCGTATATTATATATAAAAATGAATCCCTATTTCCCTTGGTCACGCTATTGTTACTTGAGAACGACTACTGTTTTCATTCATCTTTTTTTCAAAAGTTTACTAATACTTTGTAGTAGGTTCTTAAGGAAAAAAATATTTCGAAAATGGCGCGAAAAATGTTTTACTTTTTCCAGCGATTTCATTCTTGTTTCAACTTTTTGTTTTTTTTCTATTTTACCTAATTTTTTTTGCCTATTGGTGCCTGTTTTAGTGCCTTATTGCTGTTTTTCAAGTCAGTTCAATGTTTTTCTAAAGTATGTTTTTATTTAAATATTTGATTGGTTTAGTAGCTTAAATGGTTATTTCGCCAATCACCACTGCATAGCATGTTGTGAGTTCAACTCCCATATAGGACAATAAATTGTGTGATCCACAAGTTTTTATTGTGTAAGTTTTTTTGTGAATACTCGCGATACTTCGGACTTTTCCGTAGTACGAGTATTTAAAGAGAACAAAAAAGATTATTATTTTTCCGCTGTTTTTATACCATTTTTATTTCCTTTTTTAATGAAAACAAACATACAAAACTCATGTTTACGATGTTTTATCTCTTATTCAAATGAGAAACATCGTAAAGCTAGGAAGCGATCATCTCTAGAGAATTCATGCAGGACACTACTTCTTTTGCTGTATACATTTGCTTAGTTTTTTTACTTTTTTAAGTTTATTTTTAAAAGATAACTCCCGCACTAGAGAACAAGCTCTGTGTCGCGGGGGACTACAAACATACAATTAACGGACACAAATTACACCCAGACTTAGAACACTTCTTTGTGGGTCACACAAAGTTTTGTCCTGTGTGGGAATCGAACCCACAACCTCGTGCACAGCAGGCGCATACTGCGACCACTGGACCACCGAGGCAGTCGTAAGTATACGGCCATTAAGGATAAACGACATTTTAAAAATAGCTATATAACACCCATTTTCAAACCCTTGTTAGTTTATTTGACTTGTGAAAGTAAGTAAACTCTTCATCATAGTCTTCAAATTACTTATCAGATCTTTAAAAATTATAGCTAAGAACCATCTCGATTATGTCAGCTTTTAAACAAAAATTCGTTCAATCGTCTGAAAACTATGGTGCCACAGACAGATACACAAATAGACACGGCAAACTTATAACACCCGTCTTTTCAGGTCGAGGGCTTAAAATAAAACAAATTTCTATTTTAATCTCAACAGTTTCCGATTGATAAAGCAATCGAGAACTATTCTTAGTAAAATTCAATACCGTAGTCGACCGCGGGACTACGGTATTGACTGTGCAATATTCTAAAACATAATTATAAAGGTCAGTATGTAGGTAAAATAAATTTATATAAAAATAAAACACGTACCTTCGTGTTTTAATTTTATATAAATTTCTTACCCTTTCTAAATTCTCGGTTATTAAATTTTAGTGTAGAAAAAACTAATAGAACGATTAAAATTGAACACATGCGTGCGCTTCGCTTGCGAAAACCGCATTGAATTTGGTCCGCCGGTGGTACGACGAGCCGTAGGTAATTATAGCGCGCAAGTACATGGAGTGACGGAGGCCTGCTGCTGGGTCCTCTCCTCTATCACGAGAGAGAAAGGGTTTAGGCCTTAATTCACACACGCTGGCTGTGGGTTGGTGAATCAGACATGTCTTTAGAATTTCTTCTTATGTCTTATATGGGTTTCCTTACGATGTTTTCCTTCACCATTAGCAGATGGCAAATCATTTAATTAGTACATATAAACTCTACAAAGTGAAATTCACATTGGTACTGCCACCCGGCATCGAACTCGCACCTCTTGTGTGCAAGTATGTCACTTTCCCACTCGGCCACCACCGCTCTTTTATATACCGTATAATAACAATGATATATCTCTTGAATGAAATGATGCAAAAGATCCTTTTACCTAAATGTTATTTTAAAGAAAAACATTTTATTGTAGTAGACATTTCTGAGAAAACCTAATTTACTAGAAATAGTAAGACGTTTCAATGTACCTACATATTTATGTTACTTGGACTAACAATTAATATTACTTAGACATTTTGAAATAATTATATAAATTGATCATATCCATTACCAATGTTTTTTTGTTGACTACAGGGCTGTCAAAAAAATAATATATGTAAATTATTTAGCTAAAAAATTCAAAAGTCCATGTCAGGTAATTTTGCAAGGCTTTTTCTGGCTTTCTAAATCAGGAGTCACTGAACCAGAAATCTTTAGGCGCATCCCTACCAAAGATGTGATGATATGACCTAGAAAAGTAGCATAAACGGTAGTGGAATAGAATAGAATATAAAAACAACAATGTATGAGATTCAGAGAGTATTGACAAACATTTTTTTTATATTCTATTTTATTCTACTATCGTTTATGCTACTTGTGTAAGAAGATACTTAGGAATCTAGATTGCACTAGACTGCACAAAAGATCCCCAAGTTTTTAGTGCTCAGGACCAAAAGGACCCCAAACAAAAACAGATAAGAAGACGTTGTATATTAAATTAAATAAAAATACCCACGAAAACATCAACACAAGTAATAAAACCTTAAGATTTAGACATTCTACTATATAAATATAGAATAAGGGCCCATTAAACTTTCTATTTATTGCTAGTAATAAAAGCTTGAGGAAAAAATACATAAAATGTTACCTCAGTATGTCGTAGTAAAAAAAAAGACAATTTCATAGAACGGTGTGTGCCAGTAATTGGGTCGTGAAGGTCAGATGATACTAATGCTGCCGTGTTATAACTTAAATGCCGTTATCTGACATCTGGTCACGTTGTTACTTAATGTCATTTTTGCTTATTTCACACGAGAAACATATATACTTAACGACTTTTTTGAAAAAAAATATATCTAAAACTATTCAAGATATTAAAAATTCGTAAACACAGATCGATCGATTTTTTTTTCTCATTAATATGATGCTATATTAATGTAAAGTTAAAAACGACCAGATGTCAGATAACGGCATTTAAGTTATAACACGGCAGAATGTTCAGCCCCACCAGTTTGTCTGGAAGCTATCAGCAATTTAGTTAGAAAAGGCTCGTTGGGTGAATGTATTTTTTATACTTAGGTACATTGCATTGGTGCTAAAGAAGGACACAGCCCGAGAAAACGTTTCCATTAATTAAGCACAAGAATCCTGCCCTTCTAGATAAGTGGCATAAACAATAGTCGAATCGAATAGAATAGAAAGCATTTTTTTTTTTTTTATACTTCTTGGGTGGCAAACAAGCATGCAGCCCGCCTGATGTTAAGCAGTATCCGTAGCCTATAGACGTTTGCATTACCAGAGGTATCACTTGCGTGTTGCCAACCCATTTTTTTACACCAGGGCTTTAAGATGGAAGGCACCCTGGTATAGGAATAATAGCGCTGGAGACCTGTACTCACACAACTACACCGCTGTGTGTAGTCATTTGGCTGTGGTCTTCTGTAAGGGCTGTACAACGTACATGAATACAACTACGCCACTGTATGTACTTGTGGCGACCCGCAGAGGGTCACCCGAGCCACCGCAAAAACCGAGCAAAATCTGGCTGTCAGATTGAAAATCGGTATTCCGTAAGAGCCCTTTTTAACGTTTAGTCAATAGATTGTGCCGTCACCGAGCAATCACAACTGTCAGTTTGCCATCGCTGTTTCTTAGAGAATCAGCCGGCCAACTGGACAAGGATCACTTCCAAACAGAAGTTCAGAAGAGGTCTTTCCTCAGTCAGGCTTACTGGATTTTATCAGGCTTATTGCCTTGTTAACTAAAACTGTTGTTTTTTTTAATAATATGTGTGTACTGAGAAATATATAAGCATGTTTATCAGTTGTCTACACTGCACTAAATAAATTGTGGGGAATCACTGACGACTGAGATGAAGTGAAATGTGGTGTATTAGGTGGGTAGGTATAGGTGTAGGTATCCTTTACAATAGATGTTATGTACTTAAATTAGTTCGCTACATTTTACCCAAAAGTATCCTTACTAATATTATAAATGTAAAAGTTTGTAAGAATGGATGAATGTTTGTTACTCTTTCACGTAGACACTACTGAACGGATCTGGATGAAATTTGGCACACAGATAGATTATGGTCTGGAATAACACATAGGCTACTTTTTGCAGCGATAACCGACATCCACGCGGGCGGAGCCGCGGGCCACTAGTACAAAATATATGTAAATTACTCTAATAAATTAATCTAATTAATGTCTATCTAAATTACATTATTGTTATTACTATTTAACATTAAATTATATGGACTAGACATTAATATCAATTATATAAACTAAATATCACAATATAAATTAATACATAGATGAGATACAGAAGTCATGCTAGTTTAGACGTCAGAGGTTTTCATTAAATGTGAACGCATCAGCCTAAACTATACATTGTCAATACTTAATTAAACAAAGATATTGTTAAATTGTTGTTCTAAAAAGACAACTCCCGCACTAGAGAACAAGCTCTGTGTCGCGGGGGACTTTACAAACATACAATTAACGGACACAAATTACACCCAGACTCAGAACAACTCTTTATGGATCACACAAAGTTTTGTCCTGTGTGGGAATCGAACCCACAACCTCGTGCACAGCAGGCGCATACTGCGGCCATTGGACCACCAAGGCAGTCAGAATTAATATGTATTCTCTTTTAATGTATTGTATTGTTATTATTATTTAAAATCACTTTTAAATGTTTTCAGTGTTCCACATTGGCGCGAAAAACTAAAAAACAGTGGATTTTTGTATGCGAAAATAATGCTAATAAGCATCAAATCTTAAAAAGAGACAGATGCTAACACAGTGTTGAACCCATGTCTACTTAACCTACCTACCTTGATACCTTGAATAAAATTCGTCTAGTTGTCACCTACACAAAGCGTGAGACGATACTTCATACCTAAATGTCTAGCTGTTTCTGTCATTGTTTGGGACATATTGCTAAAGGTCAGAATGAGAATAGTGTGTGACACAAAAGGGTACGCCGAACAAGGTCAAATCTAATAAATGAACTTAAAGATCATACTATCTACGAACATTAAATTAGGTACGATTAGGTTGTGGAATGAGCTCTCTGTCGAAGTTTTCCCAAGAGACTATAGCATAGGGTTCTTCAAGAGAGGAGTTATAAGGTTTTTAAAGGGTCGGCAACGCGCGAGTGACACCCCTGGTGTTGCAAACGTCCATATGCCGTGTATACCATAGCCTAAGCCTTCAAAGTGTCATCCATTTATAAGTAATTTTATGTTAAAATATTTGATAGTGATGCTAAAAATCATGCTTTCTATTATAATAAAGCGAGATCTCCTTGATTTTAGATACGATAAAATACAAAAATACAGCAATCCGTCATGTTGCGTGAAAGGCCATTCAGAGGGAATTACGTCACGAATCAGAAAAAGTATCTAATGTACACCACGTTGACATGGGTTAGTGTTTAGTATTAATGATTGTGTAATAGCCGACGCCATGACACTTACCAAAACAAAACCAAACATTTACCAAACCAATTTGAATTTCGTGTCAAAACGCTGGGTTTTGACACGAAATTCAAATTGGTTTGTAAATGTAAAATGTTCTATTAAATATTTATTTATTGTAAAAATATGATAAATGACAGCAAAACTAGACCATTTATTAGATAGATAGAAAGAAAACCGCTACAATTTGAAATTTAAGTAAATCATACATAATATGAGAACTTTTAAGCCTTTAAAACTATTTTTAAAATGAGTAAAAATAACAATAATTGTAATGGTTGTTTATTCACTTTCACACACAGACTCGACAAATTCTATTTACTTAGTATATAAGCGGTATTTTAATAACTCAGTTTATGAGGCGCTCATACTCGTAGCTTGGTGCACTCGCTGTTCGGTAAACGATCAGCGGGTAAAGCTACCAAGGGCGCGGTAACCCTATAGATGGGTAACCGCATAGTGGTATTTCATCTGAGCGTCTCCGTGCTTCAGAGGGCACGTTAAAAGTTGGTCCCGACTGTTAATAGTTATTAGATCACGACAGAGGCCTAAAATATGGGCTATCTAAATAACTATGTCACCAGGTTGGCCACTAACCAAACGATAAGAAGAAGAAGAACTCAGTTTATATTCACGACCGCAGCTTACTCTTTGCCGCGCTTTTATGCAACTGTCAAAGTGACGTAAAGACTAATACAGGTATACACAAGACAGCGTATGCATAGCGCATACTCTATACTATATTTCACATAGCTTAACATTTTACGATGAAGATGAAAGAAAATGATTAAATCAATCTCTAACCAATCTCTAATTCAATGATCAAGAGCCCTGAGTATTCAATTAATAGGTTTTAATTAAATCGTCTACCATTTTCATTGATATCTATCTTAAAATGTCAAACGTCGCATCACCCAATGCTATATGAAATATCCTTACTAATATTATAAATGTGAAAGGTTGTAAGAATGGATGGATGGATGGATGTTTGTTACTCTTTCACGTAAAAACTACTGAACGCATCTGGATGAAATTTGGCACAGAGATAGATTATGGTCTGGAATAACACATAGGCAACTTTTTACAGCGATAACCGACATCCACGCGGGCGGAGCCGTGGGCAACAGCTAGTACTATATAATTATAATACATATTGTTTAATTAAATCAAAACGTTTATTTGCTAACACACGTGTGTTCATATATTTCAGGCATGCAAGCTTGTAACAATAGATTTGCTCAGACATGTTTTAGCCTCAATCATAGCCATACAAATATTAATCTAGATAAAATAATTTGCAATCAATTTGAAATATAGCTAAATATCAAAAAGAAAAAACTGTATTAATAATATTTTAAAAAAGAAATGTCACAATCCTACTAAACGCGAAAGTTTGTAAGTATGAATGGATGGATGTTTGTTACTCTTTCACGTAAAAACTACTGAACGGATCTGGATGAAATTTGGCACAGAGATAGATTATGGTCTGGAATAACACATAGGCTATATTTTACAGCGATAACCGACAACCACGCGGGTGGAGCCGCGGGCAACAGCTAGTATTACTATATATAACAAAGCTTTAAAAAAAAACCTAATCCGGGTATCAAACATGGAACCTTACCACAGCAATTGCACACACAACTACTGCGCCATTGAAACAATTTGTTAGACGTAATCCAATATATCAAATAGTCGATATATATCACTTTAATGTCGACCTTTGCTAAACACCCTTGACGTTAAGATTAACGTACGTGTTATATTACCGTCTAGTGTTAGACTCAAGGTGAATTATTATTAATAAGACATGCCTTATTTGTTGCCATGTTTCATAATTTCTTAACAAAGTAGTACTTAATGCGACTTATTTGGAAAACCATCATCATTCTTCTTCTTATCATCTGGTTAGTGGTTCCAGACCATAATCTATCTCTGTGCCAAATTTCATCCAGATCCGTTTAGTAGATTTTACGTGAAAGAGTAACAAACATCCATCCATCCATCCATCTATTCTCACAAACTTTTACATTTATGATATTAGTAAGGATAATGGTAAAAGGCTATTAGAACGAACACGTAAATAAGCCGGACTGATGCAGGACTTCCACCTTACAGAAGATCTCATCTTATTTTTATACTACTTGGATGGAAAACAAGCATACAGCCTGCCTGATGTTAAGCAGTTACCGTAGCCTATGGACGCTTGCAACACTAGAGGTATCACTTGCGTGTTGTCGACCCATTTTTTTACACCGGGGCTCTAGATAGAGTATCCCTGGAAAAGGAAAACGTTTCTTTCAATGCGTATTCCTAAATGAGCGCTGCAGACCTGTACTTACACACAGGAAGACAACTACACCGTTGTGTGTAGTTATTTGGCTGTGGTCTTCTGTAAGGGAGGTTTTCCCCAGTCAGGGTGGCTCGTTACTATGGTGCACTACATCCCTTTAATTACAACTGAATAATCATTATATTATTCAGATGTAAAGAGGTGTCCATTACAGCCATAAGACGTCCACTGCTGGACATAGGCCTCCCCTAAGGTTTTCCACATCGTTCGGTCCTGAGCTGACCTTGTCCATCGGTTGCCCGCGACCTTTACCAGGTCGTCGGTCCACCTTCTTGGAGGCCTGCCCACGCTGCGTAAAGAGGTGTATCAACTTAAAATTAAATTATTTTTTTATTTACCTTGATTACGAAGTGCTATATTTTATAAAAGTCGCTTGAAGAAAACCAGATACACAATTTCGGGTAATAAGCCTACGGCTAATTCGCTGACAAGGGTAAAAAAACATGAAAAGCACTGACAAGAATCTCAAGCTACAAATATTATCCCAATATTTAAGCAGTCTCCCTCCCGTTTTTCGTATATTTTCTATATATTTTTTTCTTCCTTTTTTAAGAAGTGTAAATATATTAGGTATATTGAAAATTTTGATGTAAATAATAGTATGTAATCAGAATATCAATAAAAATAAACCTCTACTGTTTGAAGAATGCATAAATAATATTAAAATCCTAAATTGTATGTAAATATCTGCAGCGTATATTATTAAAATGGCTCTTTAGTAAACTGATCCCGCTCAAACTGATCCCGCGGGATCAGTTGACCTAATGTATATTTTGAATTGGTCAACTGATCCCGCTTCATAAATTTTATAATTTGTATAGACACCGAGAAAAGTGTTAGACTACTTAATATCGCCCAAACATTAGACGTCGACACATCCAAGAAAAATCCATAGATGAAAACAGGACCCGACTAGGGTACCATACAAGCGAGCAAGCCTGAGTGGGGAATAACCTTCACCTTACAGAAGACCACAGCCAAATAACTACACACAGTGGTGTAGTTGTGTTCCTGTGTGTGTTCCTGTGTTCCACACACAGGAACACAACAGCGCTCATTTAGGGACGCGTTTTGAAAGAAACATATTCCTATCCCAAGGATACTAAATCTTAAAGCCCTGGTGTAAAAAAATGGGTTCGCAACACACAAGTGATACCCGGTATTGCAAGCGTCCATAGACTACAGTAACTGCTTGATAAAAAAAAACAAGCCAGAAAGAGGGACGGAACTATATAGCGAAATATATGACGACTCACGTTCGACACGTCATGGTACGGCCCCAGGGCTTTTATTGCAGTCCATTTGTTGCAAAACACATTTGTATTAAATCTGTCAACTGCTATGTCATTACGTCATAAAACAGCATAGTGTTGTCTTTGTCTAATTAGGATATATCATCTTATATCCGTATATTATATATAAAAATGAATCCCTATTTCCCTTGGTCACGCTATTACTTGAGAACGACTTTGCCGTTTTTATTTATCCTTTTTCAAAAGTTTACTAATACTCTGTAGTAGGTTCTTAAGACAAAAAATCAAGAAAATGCTTCGAAAAATACTTTTTTCAGCGATTTTTTTTCTTATTTTAACTTTTTGTTTTTATTTCTATTTTACCTTATTTTTTTGCCTATTGGTACCTGTTTAAGTGCCTTATTGCTGTTTTTCAAGTCAGTTCAATGTTTTTTTTAAGTATGTTTTTATTTAAATATTTGATTGGTTTGGTAGCTTAAATGGTTATTTCGCCATTTACCACTGCATAGCATGTTGTGGGTTCAACCCATATAGGACAATAAATTGTGTGATCCACAAGTTCTTATTGTGTAAGTATTTTTTGTGATTACATACAGGACTTTTCCGTAGTACGAGTATTTAAAAAGAACGAAAATGATTATTATTTTTCCGCTGTTTTTATACCATTTTTATTTCCTTTTTTAATGAAAACAAACATACAAAACTCATGTTTACGATGTTTTTATCTCTTATTCAAATGCGAAACATCGTAAAGCTAGGAAGCGACCATCTCTAGAGAATTCATGCAGGACACTACTTCTTTTGCTGTATACATTTTCTAAGTGTATCTTCTTCTTATCGTTTGATTAGTGGCCAACCTGGTGACAAAGTTATTTAGATCGCCCATATTTAGGCCTCTGTCGTGATCTAACGACTGATAACAGTCGGGACCGACTTTTAACGTGCCCTCCGAAGCACGGAGACGGTCAGATGAAATACCACTATGCGGTCACCCATCTATAGGGTTACCGCGCCCTTGGTAGCTTAACCCGCTGATCGTTTTCCGAACAGCCATTAAGGATAAACGACATTTTAAAAATATATAACACCCAATTTCAAACCCTTGTTAGTTTATTTGACTTGTGAAAGTAAGTAAACTCTCTTCATCATAGTCTTCAAATTACTCACTCGATCTTTAAAAAATATACTTAAGAATCATCTCGATTATGTCAGCTTTTAAACAACAAAAAATCCGTATTTTGATACGTTCAATCTTCTAAAAGTTATGGTGCCACAGACAGATACACAAATAGACACGGCAATAGCACAATAATAATAATAGCACTCGTCTTTTCAGGTCGAGGGCTTAAAATAAAACAAATTTCTATTTTAATCTCAACAGTTTCCGATTGATAAAGCAGTCGAGAACTATTCTTAGTAAAATTCAATACCGTAGTCGACCGCGGGACAAATTTAAATCTACGTTCCACTCCGAGAATAACTTGAATTATTTATATAAAACTTGAAGTGCAATTATGGAATGGTACAGTTAAATCAATCGTTTTATTGCAGTATTTATTTAATACTGCTGCTTTTTATAGATTTACAGGAATAGCACAGAATTGTAGAAAATACATAGAAAAGTGGTTTATATAAGAATTGAAAACAGAGAAATCTGCTTAGCAGCGTTTCTGGATGTGGAGGGGGCCTTCGATCGCACCACATTCACCACGATACGCAACGCGGCAATAGAACACGGCATACAGCCAACCATCTGTAGGTGGATGGACAATATGCTACAAGGCAGAGTTGTACAATCGACACTGCTAGGAGAAACCAAGCATGCACAGGTAACGAGAGGATGTCCACAAGGAGGTGTCCTGTCGCCGACTCTCTGGTGCTTGGTGATAGACGAGCTTCTAATAGAACTAAACAAAGGACCAAGACATACTGTTGGTTACGCGGACGATCTCGTGATACTGATAAACGGGAAGTTCCCAGACACCGTGTCAGGAATCATGCAGGACGCACTGAGGACAGTGGAGAGATGGTGTAAAACCAACAACCTCTCCATTAATCCAAATAAGTCAACTGTAATACCGTTTACGAAGAAAAGGGACCTATCTGGCATAAGGACGCTTTCGATGTACGATACCCAGTTGAAATTAGCCACGGAAGTGAAATATCTGGGAATAACACTGGATAGTAAGCTGACGTGGAAACAACACGTAGACGGGATGACAAACAAAGCTTTGAGAGTCTTTGGCATGTGTCGCTCGGCATACGGGAAGACATGGGGACTAAAACCCAAAGTGGTTCAATGGATATACACCATGATGGTGAGACCCATCATAACATACGGATGCATCGTATGGTGGCCAAGAACAAAGCTAGCAACGTGCAGACAAACACTGAACAAGATTCAGAGAATTGCTTGCATGGCTACGACAGGCGCGTTTAGGACCACGCCAACAGCGGCAATGGAAGTTCTACTCGGTCTCACACCGATCCACATAGTGGTACAAATGGAGGCAAGGAAAGCAATCCATAGACTAATCATAAACGGTCACTGGAAAACTTCCTTGCAAAGGTCAATACACATGAAAACGGAAACCATACAACACCTGGATGGCATCATGGAGATGGGATGCGACAAAATACAGGCTAGGTATGGTCTCACAAGACAATACTCAATGCATATACCAAGCAGAGAGGAATGGAAAGCTGGCTTGATACCCCAAAAGGATAACAGCCAGATATGGTACACAGACGGATCCAAAATGGAATCAGGAACGGGCGCAGGAATATACAATAAGACCTGCAGCCTTAGTGTGAGCATGGGCAAGCTAGCAACAGTCTTTCAAGCGGAGACATACGCGATAGCAGCCTGTGCTCAAGAACTGCTAGGTAGAGAAACGAAGAACCATTCCATCTACATAGCGAGTGACAGTCAGGCAGCACTAAAAGCACTGACGTCCTACAAGGTGCAGTCTGCAATAGTACTAGACTGCGCCAAAACCCTGAACAGACTAGGTAGACACAATAGTGTAAAACTAGTCTGGGTACCCGGCCACGAAGGCGTCGAAGGTAACGAGGAAGCCGATGCTCTAGCACGAAGAGGATCGGAATCGCCTATGTGCGGCCCAGAGCCGTTCATAAACCTGGCACAAACGGTGGTCATGCAATCTCTAATACAAATGGCTACCAAAAAGCATGGCGAGTACTGGCAAAACACTGAAGGCCAAAGCCATGCGAAAGAATTCCTAAGGCAAGTGGAAAAAGGCTGGACGAACAAACTCTGGAAGTACAGCAGAACACAAATGAGGGCAGTGACCGGTGCCTTCACGGGTCACTACCCTACAAACAAGCTTCTCCACAAAATAGGCCTGTCAAATAGCCCGACATGCAGGACCTGTGGTGAAGAAGAGGAGTCAATGCGGCACCTGCTATGCACGTGCCATGCGTTGGCCTCAAGAAGAATGAGCCTTCTGGGACTGGCATACCCGGAACCAGAGGACTACAGGCGCGCCCCCGTCAAGGATATACTGAAACTCATGCAGGAAGTATTCAGGGACCAAGACGTAGGGTGAGCGGTAAGGTAGGGGCATGCACAAAAGACCCCAAGGGTCGAAGTGCGCTGGCCGCAAGGTCAGCCCCGTCACAAGATAAGATAAGATAAGATATATAAGAATTGACTGCATGGTTGTTTTGGTAGCTTAAGTTATCTCGCCATTTGGCACTGCGCGGTGTGTTGTGGGTTCGCTCCCCACACGAGACAAATATTCATATCCATAGATCCATAGTAGTCCCGATTCCGGGTGTACTGTTTTCCGTTAATTGTATGTTTGGAAAGTTCCTCGAGACAGCTTTCTCTTTAAACGAAGAAAAAAAAGGAAGTAGTATTGGATATTACAACCGTTAATAGGCCACGGAACCTGCTTATCATCAAGTGGACCGTACGCGCCGTAACGCGCCTAAAGAAGTTTTCACTTCAAAAATTGTGTGCCACATTTCTTTCTTCTTTCTAAGTTTGAAAAAGAAAACACCTTATCTTCTGTGTGCAGATGGACTGGACTGGGTTTCGGACTCGGTCGCGGTCTATGGCCAATCGTGTTGCTGCACGAAACAGGAAAGTTGCTAGAGAGAATTCTCTATACCCGCATCGTCGGGCACCTGAGCAAAGTGGGCGTCGACCTATTAGACGCTTAGAATAACTTTCGAGCTGAGCGTTCGATGGTTCGACGAGGAAGCCGTACTCAACGGTGAGGTGCTGCTAACAGTGTCTTTGGACATCGCCAAGCCTTTGAACAGTCTACAATTCGGCAGCAGCAGTGAGGCGCTCCGGTTCCATGGAGTGCCCGAATACCTAAGGCTGCTAGTGAAGTCCTGTACGATGACCGAGAAAGCGGCGACGGGCGCAAGGTCACTGTACTCACAACAAAAGCAGTGCCTAAAGAGTGCCAAGAACAGTCTAAATATATTACCTTAAAGAAAGGCTATCCTTGTCCATGGGCAGGTGCGGTCTAGCTCGTCCTATGTCAGCGGCTACGAACCTCAACTTCAACCCAGGCAGTAGGCTAGGCTCCCTGTTGATAGCCGCCACAGCTAGAGGCAATGCGCCTAACACCGTCTGAAAACAAATATTGTTATTACTCACTATTCAAATTATGAAGTGAATGAATGAAAGAATGATTTGTAGCCGAATGGGAATGAAGCGAATGCAAAGTGAATTTCACTTTGTGAAATTTAAACATTCTATTCAAATACCATCTATTTGCAGTGATGAAAGACATTGTGAGGAAACATGTGGGTTTCCCCACGATGTTTTTCTTCGACTTTTTTACGATTATAGATTATATAATTGCGTGATCCATAATTAGCTGTCACGAGTCTGGCTGTACTTTGTGTCCGTTAATTGTATGTTTGTAAAGTCCCCTGCAACACAGGGCTTCTTCTCTAGTGCGGGAGTTGTCTTTAAAAAAAACAAAAAATCTAGAGGCATACCTAATTCACCAAACCGCATTCAGCCAACGTTTGAGGATTACGACCTCTTCTCAGCTCTCTTTTTAGAGGAGAAAAGACCTGTGGGCCTGAGCCCAGCAGTGGGAAATAAATGGGTTGGTACTACTACTATCAAACACCAATGTAATTACACATTCCGTTTATCTTAACAAAAACTAAACATGTAGTTAACTTAGCTCGGAAATAGGATTATGCAGTGTAAACATGTTTATCAGTCGAGTAGTTGTTTCTGAATTATTAATTATACATTAACCACTTAATTGAGGAAGCAGGTTACAGGTTGCTTGAGGTTACTGACCTACATTCTAAGAGGAAGAAGCGTGTGTCATCTTGTTTGACGTGTGACGTAAACATTTCCACTGAGCCGTATCGAAGGTGTGTTTCGATCCGGCACAGGACTATCTTTATATATATATTTCTTGTGTGCGTGTGTATGTCACTGAACTCCTCCTAGACGGCTGGACTGATTTTGATGAAATTTTGTGTGTGTGTTCGGGTAGGGCCCTGGATGGTTTAGATTGCTGTTGGTATTTCAGCTTTTTCAGGCAGGACGACGTCTGCCAGGTCCACTAGTTTTATATATATATTTGTTTATACATATATGTATATATACTAGGGGCCTGCCCCGACTGTGCCCGGGTTAAATTGAAGGCCTTTATCGAGATAAAAACTATGTTATCTTAGTTGCATAAAATTGCACACAGTGTGCAAAATTATTCAGATCAGTTCACTAGTTTATGTGTACATAACGGACAAATTACGTGACACGTAGTTTACTTGGGTGACAAGCCATAGCCTATAAAAAGGTAGGGCTTCATACTAGTGAGCAGTCCAATTGGGAAAGGACCTCCACCTTACAGAAGACCACAGCCAAATGACTACACACAGCAGTATAGTTGTGTTCCTGTGTACAGGTTTTCAGCGCTCGATCTTAAAGCCCTGTTGTAAAAAACAAGTGAAACGTCTAGCATTGCAAGCGTCCATAGGCTACGGTAACTGCTTAACATCAGGTGGGCTGTATGCTTGTTTGCCATCCGAGAAGTATAAAAAAATGACGAGTATCCATAGCTTGCAGCTTTCAAGTTTAATTACTATGAATCCTAGCTTACAGGAGTTATAGTGGTGGAAGTGAGAGAGAGCATTGACACTTGCAGATACATAGAGCTAAGATGGCTTACCAAAACACGGTGACGTCATTGGATTAGCGCGGCTATTCCCTACAGCACCTAGATTCGCATTAGGATAGAGGACTATGTATCCTAATGCAATATTCAAATCTACACTTACTTACTCGACCTAGTCCCGTTCTACACCAACTCTATTTAAGCAGCTCCTAATTAGGTCATAAGTTTACCTCACGTTACATATTTGTTTTGTTAACCCGAGAGACACAAACACAACTGAAAATTCCTTTGTTAGAATGTAAAATATGGCTTCGCACGGGTGGTATTTCCCGGGGTCCCATAATGTTTTTGTCAATAAAAATAAAGCCTATGACACTCACAATTAACGTGGCTTTCTGTTGGTAAAAGAATTTTCAAAATCAGTTCAGCAGATCCAGAGATCACTCTCCACAAGGTCACAAACTCACAAACTTTACCTTTTTATGATGATATAGACATGATATAGTATAGATAGATACCTACTCTTAAATGGACTTTAAAGGCGATTTAAAAATGGCCCGAAATTTACGTCAATCTTACTTATATCACAGTGTAAAGAACTCTTTATATTCTTTTAAATTTTCATGATTTGTACACATCATATTATAACTATATTGAACAACGGGTCTAAATCGCGTATAAATTTAAAGGTTTTCATACCTTTTTGTTTCCCGACGTTTCGGTCGAATTGCACCGACCGTGGTTACGGGTTGAATCAAAAAGGTATGAAAACCTTTAAAATATTATTCCGTATCCGTAATGACCCGTTGTCCATTATAGTTTAATAAATGACTCTTATTTCTTAGACTGTACTAATATTATATGGAAAAATTTGGATGGATAGATGCATGGATGCTACTCAATCACGCTAAAACGGCTGACTGCATCAAAATGAAATTCGATATAGAGACTGGAAGCACATGGGCATAGACTTTTTATCGCGAAAATAAAACAGTGTTTCCATGCGATGTTTTTTATATACGAGTCGAGTATATCTAGAGTATAGTATATCTAGCCAGTAAACAAACATACGGTCCGTTTGACAGTAAAGCGTCACCGTAGGCTATGGACGATAATGGACGTTCGCAGTATTTACGTTCCTCATTCATTGCCAAACATAAAGTTGTGCATGATTTGAACATTACTATTTCGACGAAATTTTACAACCCTATTCTTGGTATTGACTGCATTGGTGGTCCAGTGGCCGTAGTATGCGCCTGCTGTGCACGAGGTTGTGGGTTCGATTTCCACGCAGGACAAAACTTTGTGTGATCCATAAAGAGTTGTTCTGAGTCAGGGTGTAATTTGTGTCCGTTAATTGTATGTTGTAAAGTCCCCCGCGACACAGAGCTTGTTTTCTAGTGCGGGAACTGTCTATTTAAACAAAGATAAAAGAGAAAGATAAGCAATACCTGAAAGTACTTTGTTCAAAATCAGTAATAAATTCGAGTACAGTAACTTTTAAACTGTGATATATTTTGTCCCAATGATGTATGAAAATTTATGTATAATATCTATATGGTGGTACTTAAAATCCGTACCAACTATGAATTAATGACTTTTTATTCTTGTTTAAATCTGACTATCCAGTAGCAAGTGATTCTGGTTGCTAAAGGTCGTGAGTTCGATTCCCACCCAGGAAAAATATTTGTGTGACGAGTTCGTTTCTCTCAGACTACCCACAAAATGATAATCTTTTTACTCATAAATTCATTGTTCTATTTTATATTATTTCAAATTGTTTGTGTAATAGTAAAATATTTACATAAACCACACAAAAGTTATTAAGCTGATTATTTTGAAATCAATAAGTAATTAAACATATTAGAGGTCTAAACTTAGTTGTCTAGTTTGTAATGGTGAAGTAGTCCCTAGAGGGCACCACCGGCAATTAAAACTAAAACACTCTTGTTTGTTCATTTGACACAATTCAAAGATTTTGACTTTGAATTGTCATGTTTATTAACTATATATTTGACCTCTATGTGTTTACACATACATATATAGATACTAGCTGTTGCCCGCGGTTCCACCCGCGCGGATGTCGGTTATCGCTGCAAAAGTAGCCTATGTGTTATTCCAGACCATAATCTATCTCTGTGCCAAATTTCATCCAGATCCGTTCAGTAGTTTTTACGTCAAAGAGTAACAAACATCCATCCATCCATCCATTCTTACAAACTTTCACATTTATCATTAATCGATTGCTTGCAACCTTTTATCTATTAATAACAGTTTTATTTCCGATGGTGAGAGTGACAGGTAGTCTCTGACTGATGACTAATTCATCAACGCAAGGCCTAAACCACTGGAACTCCAAACTTTGAAATTTCGCAAAGGTTCCTGTAATGACGTAAGTGGTGCTCACTTACGTCATTACAGGAAAGAAGAAAGAATTTACTGAAATTCAATCCCTAAACTACAATAGTAAGTGCCTTACATATGCCATATGCCTGAAAGTATAGACGCAAAAAAACAATATGGCGCCGCTGCGTCGTCTGCCACGTGTAACAATTTAGGAAGAAAAATAAACATTATTCTAATGATGCTCCAAGCATTTATTACGAATGTACATAACATTATTTTTTATGAGTCTAGGCTGAAAATAGATAGGTATATGTACATGTACCTCTGAAGGAAACGTTATTAATTAAATTTTGAGACAAATGACTCACGGCCATCTTTTTTACTTAGCCCCGCCGCACATGCACCCACTTGCATTGGTTGTCACGAGCCGCGTGTGAGTTCCGAACTCATCTTTCTCTCTGTACATATAATTTAAAATACATCATAATAGATAAACTAGCAACCTGTCCTCATTTTGCTACGGTTTTTTCTTTAAATAATAGTGCGAACCATATCAAAATCTATTGCGTGGTTTAGAAGATCTAAGTATACGTATTTATACTCCGTAAGGATTACAACTAAACACATCACAATAATCATGCAAATTATAGAATAGAAAGCAAATGAATGGAATTAGTCATAAGTTTACGATGTAATGTTTGACTGCCTTGGCCAGTGGCCGCAGTATGCGCCTGCTATGCACGAGGTTGTGGGTTCGATTCCCACACAGGACAAAACTCTGTGTGACCCACAAAGTGTTGTTCTGAGTCTGGATGTTATTTGTGTCCGTTAATTGTATGTTTGTAAAGTACCCCGCAACACAGAGCTTGTTCTCTAGTGCGGGAGTGGTTGTCTTTTAAAAAAGAACAAAAGAAATCGTACATTTATGTCAAATCCCATGAATTTAAGACTCAACTAATGTTTATGCCACTTGTCAAAAGGGGCTGAGTAGGAATCGAACTTACCTACCACGTCTATCTTAGCAGTGAGGGTCACAAACCACTCGACCAACAGGGCAGGCGAAGTATTAAAGTGTCCTATCAAATCATTTGTCAATCAACGTTTTCACCAGACCATCCATTATAACAAAGACGACATCGATGCCCACCATCGTATTACTTAAGTTGATCAATTTTTTGTTAATTGGATCGCAGTAGTTTCAAAGTATTGTAAGTCTTTGTGGGGCTACAGGAAAGAGGTATTGGTCTCTGTGGTATAAGCAGTCTGATTTCTTGATACTAGATACATTATATGGTAAAATCTTAAGACTGCCTTAGTGGTCCAGTGGTCGCAGTATGCGCCTGCTGTGCACGAGGTTATGATTTCGATTACCACACAGGACACACTTTGTGTGACCCACAAAGAGTTGTTCTGAGTCTGGGTGTAATTTGTGTCTGTTAATTGTATGTTTGTGAAATCCCCCGCGACACAGAGCTTGTTATCAAGTGCGGGCGTTGTTTAAAAAAAAAACTACCTACCTAGTCTGGTGCCAGATTTTACATTACGGACTTTTGTTGGTAAATGTTTAGTAGGTACTACGTACCTATTCCTAGTTACATTCATAGAAAAGAAAGAAAGAAAATTAAATTTATTAAGAGACAATAAAGTGACAGAGATGTTGAATTTACAGAGTGTATCTTAAACCTTTAAGCCCAGTTGATATAACCCAATTTTTATATCTGTGCAGTTGGAGCTGTCAAAATTGTTAGGTTGGGATGATTGAATTTACCCCGCCCGCTTCTGCACTTTCGTGTCGTCTGCGCTATTTAAGTATCCATATCTCTCTTTGTTATAGTAAAAATGATTTTTATTCACATTACTATACAATACTGACTGCCTTGGTGGTCCAGTGGCCGCAGTATGCGCCTGCTGTGCACGAGGTTGTGGGTTCGATTCCCACAGAGGACAAAACTTTGTGTGACCCACAAAGAGTTGTTCTGAGTCTGGGTGTAATTTGTGCCCTTTAATTATATGTTTGTAAAGTCCCCTGCGACACAGAGCTTGTTCTTTAGTGCGGAAGTAGTCTTTAAAAAAATAGAAAAAAAAATCAATCAAATGAAATTTGGTTCCAATGCAACCAACATGGCCAAACATTTTGACAATAACAGCTGCACAGTTAGAAAACAAAATTCCACCACTTACATTTGTTTCATAACCACTTCGTATAATGCTGTGTTTTGATAACAACACGGCGACTTACGCCTATTTTCGAAGAGGAAGGCAGAGACTACGGACTACTACACTAACTACACCATCACTTGTTTTTAAGCGTTCTGGTCATTCCTGTTCATCTCAAGGTTGCCTGAAAGAAATCGCTCTATCGCGATTGTACTAAATTATTTTTGGTAATATATTATAAAGTGTAAGCTTTTGTAATTTTATGATGTACAATAAAAAAAATATCTATTTGTCTATTAGATCTGCGTCTATTATCTCTATGCCCTTATACATCTTTCGCTTTATTCAAACTCACAAAATTCAACTAGCAAAATACATTCATTGGTGTAGTAGTATTCCTGTGCGACTGACTATCTCCCGTGTTCATTTAAAAGAAACATATTTTTCAATCAACTACGAGTATCAGCCTATCGTAGTCCAATTCTGGACATAGGCCTCTTCCAAGACACATAACAGTCCGTCCCAGCGACCTTTTTTAGGTCCCCTAGCTAGGTGGACCGACGACCTAAAAACATGTTATTATAGTAAATTATATTTATGGTATGGTAACTACTTAACATTAGTGTAGCATATGAAAAAAACACAAAGAAGGTCCTACTTTTACGTCAGAGCGTTTACAACGGTCAATGACTGGCCCTAAATAAATGTATAAGAATATTCTAGTATAGTAGTCTCAGTATAATGACTTAAGATATGTAGTAAATTCTAAGTATATAGGCCTATGTGAAGGATTACCATACGTCAGTATTTATTGGGATACCATTGGATTTTTATTTTTTTTATTTGGTAGGACTATGGACACATCAGAAAATTTTATTAATTTTCTAGAAATAAAATAAAATAGAAATGAAATAAATTGTTATTTTTTGTATGCAACTAATAACAACTTATTTATTATTTACAAATTACTTGGCTAATTAAGGGAAAGAGCGAGACATCCCAACACAAGTCTTTTTTAATTACTTACTGGGATGGCCTCAATACTATTATGTTACTAAAACAAGTTGCAACAATAAACAATTTTGTTTTTTTCTTTTTTTGAACTTTATAACTGGCCACTATTTTTTTGGAAAAAAAAACAATTGAAATGCAAAATTATTACAAAATAAAAATATGCTCACTACGCCAACATAAGTCAAGACATGATATATGTCGGCTTAACCCAACCGTTGCGTTGCCACCTACTCGTAAGTAGTATAAACAAAAATCTAGGATATGTGTAAAAGAGAAAGGCACTGTACTAAAGATCCCAAAAGAATTTTATATAACATATTATTATGTTCATAAGTAGGTAGTAAGTACCTATGAACTAAAAGACGCAACGTGAGTAAACTGACAACAAGGTAGACCGACGACCTGGTAAAGGTTGTGGATAGCCGGGTAGGTAATCTAAGTGGAGACCCCTATGCTGCAATGGACATAGGAGTAATGATGATCTCGACACGTTTCTATCTTATACATACAAAAGGAAAGGATCCCTCATTGCCATACAGTGGAAAGCTAAATTATTTTTTTTTCCCTTCATTGTTTCTCTATTACAAATATTTTTACTTAAATTTAATTGTGTATGCTATTGGTTCCGTCCCTTTTTGTTAACACTAATATTGTAACTCATACCAAATTGTAAATGTTATACTATGGCAATTAACAAGAGTGGCTCGAGTTTCTTGCCAATTCTTGTCGAAGCCCTACCCTAGTCAGTGAATTGGCCGTAGGAAAAAAAGTATGCTAGCATTTGTTTTTATGACGTTCATAAGTATCATGTATTTGATCTAAATGAATAAATGAGTTTGACTTTGATGAATTAAAATTAAGCTTTTAGGACTATCCAGTTTTAGACATGGTAAACCTAACACATGCGCCACTTTATTGGCTATTCCCAAGGTATTACGTAATTGATTTATACACACCCTCAGTTCTGAGCCTCATTATCTTTAGGTACATTGAACTTGAACGATATAGTGTCACCACGAGTCATTGCCACCTTATTTTGTATGGAGAAATTAAGGATATCGATTTCAAGTACTCCTCGCAAATTCCTTCAGGGTCAATTTTAAACAGATGTAGGTATGTATGTACCCGTAGGGTAGCACGGAGATAATTGGTCTGATAAAGTATCTTTTTAAATGATAATACCCGCACTAGGAAACAAACCTTGTGTATCTAGAGACTTAAAACATACAATTGCCTGCCTTGGTGGTCCAGTGGCCGCAGTATGCGCCTGCTGTGCACGAGGTTGTGGGTTCGATTCCCACATAGGACAAAACTTTGTGTGACCCACAAAGAGTTGTTCTGAGTCTGGGTGTAATTTGTGTCCGTTAATTGTATGTTTGTAAAGTTCCCTGGGACACAGAGCTTGTTTTCTAGAGCGGGAGTTGTCTGGAATCATCATCAAATTCGACGATTCATTCATTCGATCATCAACTCAAAGCTGATGAGTTTTATCATCATGATACAAAAATACGGCAAATAAAAATTATGATGTACTTAGTTGAAAATAGTTGTAGCAAGTTAGCCCTTACAACCATTCATGCTTTTTAAATATACTACAGCACGATGGCCAATGAAAATAAAATGAAAATAATTATAAAATCTAAAAAAAACAAAAACTCACCGGACTTCTGCCATAAACTCCAAGAAATCCAACAGTAATAGTCTTATTATTCATCCAATTGCCACTAACATTTGGACACACAGTCGCTCCACCACAATTACTATTCACTATATCAAACAAATTGACTCCTTCTACTTCCATTCTATAACTAGACACCTTTTCTTCAATCAAATTAGATGTCAGACTTGAATGTGTATTGTATAAATACACAGATTCCAATGTATTTAGTTGTTCATACTCTGAATCATCAGACCCAGTTATGTTTAAAACTTCACATTTCTTATTATTACCATCATTAACAATGATTTTTATAGGTTTATTTGTTATAATATCTGTTGTGTTATAAGTAATACTATCGTATACATTTGTTTCATTAAATTGTTCTCCATATTCATTGATGTTATCGTCAGTGTCTTGAATGTCATCTTCAGCTGATAATCCAACTTCGATCAGGACGATGAAGATTATGTAAATTGATGTTATACACGCCATCTTGGTTGATTTTGTTTAAGCTTGATCCATTATTGGAGTGACTTCTGAAACAAATATATAAAGGTTTGAAATTGAGTTTTGTAAATGGAGAAGGATTGATATTGGTTTGAACTAAATCAAGAATTTGTCTTCATCAATTATGAATTATGAACTTGAATGGCTTATGCTCTAATAGTATTTGGTTATCATATGATATTATGATTGCTTAGCTGGAGGTCATGGGTTCATTTTTCATCCAGAGATCTATGTATAATAATGATTACGAGTTTTTGTTCTGTGTCTTTATGTAATATTTATCTATAATTATGTATGTATTGAGAAATACCTCTAATAGGTTAGTGACTCTGATTGCTTAGCTGGAGAATAATTAATTATTATTAGCTTAATTTTCATCCAGAGATCTCTGTATAATAATTATCACAGTTCTTTGTTCTGCGTCTATTATGTAATACTGCTTTTTTGACTGCCTTGGTGGTCCAGTGGCAGCAGTATGCGCCTGCTGTGCACGAGGTTGTGGGTTCGATTCCCACACAGGACAAAACTTTGTGTGACCCACAGAGTTAATTGTAAAATCCGTTAATTGTATGTTTGTAAAGTCCCCCGCGACACAGAGCTTGTTCTCTAGTGCGGGAGTTGTCTTTAAAAAAAAATGTATTTAGAAATACCGTACCTACTTCTGCTGTTTACTTTTTATCTGGTTGCCCTATTACAGGCTCTGCTTAGTTTGATTTCAGATAGGAGTGAATGAGTTATGCCAAGATATTTTTATTATTATTTTCTATCATATTCATTGCTGTTATACACTTTACAAATACCATAAACAAGTTAATTATATCGATGTTCTCTCTGCTATTACGTAGGTACTAAAAGTCTAATTGCGCCAATTACATGGCTTTGATATATAATGAATGTTTACCAAGAAATTATCTTACCAAGGTCACGGTAAATTATCCTTTAAATATTTACATTTTCAAGTCAGTTTGACAGCTGAGTATGAAAGAGGAACATGTACGATTAACTGATAAAATGAACACAGCACAATTGTGCAGTATGGAATTTGACGTAAGTGTACGATATAATATCGTAAACTTATGTCAAATCCCATATATTTGCTTTCTATTCTATTCGACTACTGTTAATGCCACTTGTCTAGAGGGGCAGATAGATAGGGCTGTTCAGTCCTAAACTAAAACTACAGGTCGTGGTTGTGGTCGAAATGAGACTATAATTTACGCTTTCCGCAGTCCTCCTATACCAAATGCAAATGTGCTTGGAATGTGCTTAGAAAGGTTTAAAAATATATTTCTTCGCGTACTAATATTTTATTATTGTTATTTTCACTATATTTTCAAATCTTTATGTTGTTCTTCTGTACGTGTGTATGTCACTGAACTCCTCCTAAATGGCTGGACCGATTTAGTGAAAACTTGTGTGTGTTCGGGTAGGGCCCCGGATGGTTTAGATTCACAATTGGACCCGGCACCTACCGGCGCTGCTGTCGGTATATCAGCTTTTCCGGGTAAGACAACGTCTGCCAGGTCCGATAGTATCATATTATAATTAGGTATCATAAATAGTTCTATAAACTGTTTTTTTTACCATTTCACCCACCATGAACAAATCTATACTTAAGTATAATAATATTATAAAGTTTGGTTGAACGCGCTAATCTCAGAAAGTACTGGTTCGATTAATCAATATTTTTTGTTGAATAGTGCATTTATCCAGAAAGGCTATAAGCTAACATCACGCTATGATCAATAGGAGCAGAGCAGTAGTGAGATATGTTGCAAAATCGGGGAAAATATTCCAAATTTACACGCGGACGAAGTCGCGGGCGACCCCTAATCTTTGATAAATCAGAGACGCCTTGTATATTGACACGCTCTTCACAGCCCAGATAGATTAATAATAAACAGATAAGGTTAGAACTGGAAAGTTCCGTTCATTAGCCCCTACGAGTAGGTATTTACTCGGTGCTGGGACTTCTCTCTGTATTTATTCTTACATCGCAACACATCTCTAGATCGTATTTATTTCATACCAACTTCTTTGATTTGTTCATGTTAAATGTCGATAAAAAAGCTTAAGAAAGAAAGAAGAAAGAAAGAAAGAAAATTATATTTATTGACACAGTCACATTTTTTATATTTACACATTGTACCTACCTTATAATTACTGTGTCAATGAGGTTACCACTCAGCATAATGCTATGTTGTGGTGACAACACAGCGCTGATTTTCAGTGGTAACCCCAAGTGACGAACGGATATTAAGCTATAAACTAAAAACAACAAAAAAAAAGTAAAATTCAAAAATTCAAAAAGAATAAGAATAAAGAACCTTTCTATTATAGTAAGCGCGTTAACAACTGAGTCGTCGGGCCATAAATGTCAATAGTTATAGGAATGTGCAGCGCGCCGGGTCCGTTATCGATAAAGGGCAACCTGCGTAGATAGCCGTGTCGATGGTCACTAATGATTTGTACGCTTTTGTTTCTTTACCTAACTTTCTTTTTGTAAAGGATATTTATTGATGTATATATTTATTTATATATGTATGTTACACATAAAAATTAAACTGTTTTTACGGTTTATACTGGTATTTAATTTGATATCTTGTAGTCATTAATTATATTCACATTATTTAATTTCATACACATAAAACCCGTAAATATAGTTTAACATTTAACATCAAAACTTTGTTAACTTGTTAAATTTTATGAACAAGAAACGATACTAAACGTTACTCATCGATATATTCATTTTATTGTTACGCCCTTCACTAAGCGGCTCCATAAGGCCCGTAAGTGCAAGGGAGATAGACATAGATAAATGATTTATGGCCCGACGACTCAGTTGATAACGCGCTTACAATAGTGAAGGAATTTTCAAAATCGGATTAGTAGTTTATGTGATCTAAACATACAAACTTAGTATAGAAAGTCTTGTATCGCGTTTTAAAAGAAACGAGAAGTTTTCCAATCGTAGGGATATGACATCTTAAAGCTCTGATGTAAAAAAATGTTATGGTAGATAATATATATCATTTGCTAGCTGCAAGTGATATATATTATCTGATATAATAAGCGTACGTCTATAGGCTACAGTAACTGCTTGTATGCCACCTAAGTAGTATAATATATAATAATATTTCAGACAGGTAGGGCACCATACCAGCGAGCAAGCCCGACTGGGGAAGGTCCTCCACCTTACAGAAGACCACAGGCAAATAACTACACACAGCGGTATAGTTGTGTTCCTGTGTGTGAGTACAGGTCTCCAGCGCTCATTTAGGGACGCGTTTTGAAATAAACGTATTCCTATTCCAGGGATACTCCCATCTTAAAGCCCTGGTGTAAAAACCATAGGCTACGGTAACTGCTTATCAACTGCTTGTTTGCTTGTTAGTTTAAAAAAAATCTTTCACCACTAAAAAGCTTCTTTATAAGCGCGTAACATAGACTATTTATATTATACTAGCTGTCCCGGTGAACTTTGTACCGCCTTAAAATGTGAGAACCTTCTTCTAACAATAACAAACACAACAAAAAAAGAATTACGGAAATTGGTCAAGCCGTTCACGCGTAATGACGTGACAAAGGGAATTAGGGATTCATTTATATATGTTACGGTAAATCTGATTAATTGAAAATTATTAATATTTTTACAAAATTATTAATAATAACCACATGTTTTGGTAAATGTGAATAATCGATCGAAATTTATTACTTTTAGTAGTAATTATTAATAATTCACGATACATATTGGTAAAAGTTAAAAAATAAATAAAAACCTAACCTAGGTTAGGTTAGGTTAGGTTTTTAACCTTATGTGAGCCGTAGTCAAGTGTAATTATTAATAATTCACGACACATATTGGTAAAAGTTATAAAATAATTATATTATAATAATAATTTATTTAACCTTTTTTTTTTGTAGAGGGGAAATGCTTTACGCATACCGCCCCGCTTGGGGAAGCGAGGCAGTTATGTCGGACTCTCCGGCTTAAAGGTGGTAGGCGGCCGGTATACCGACTAAAACCCCCCTGTGCACCTACATCCGCCTTCACGGGTGGACCACCGGAACCTGATACGACATCAGTAGTCCACCCAGCGGCTGCCCGCGCTACGCGAGCTCTATCTTCTGTGACAGCGTCCGGGTGCACCGGAGACGCTGTCCCTCCGCAGAAGGGTGCGGGCGAGGCTCAATTGCCCCAGCCTCACTATGGCGGCATCAGGCGCTCATGTGCGCGCCGGCGCCGCCCAGTTCGCCGGCGACGGATCGGATCAGCCAGGAGACTTTCCTCTCTGATCCGCTCCGCCGCCTCCTTCTGCGAGATGACGTCCTCGCAGAAGGTTTATTTATTTAACCTAACCTAACCTAACCCCCCGCGCCTCTCGCACGTCGCACACACCGCCCCGCCCCGCAATCCTTGGCCACTTATTACATTTATCACTACTGGGGTTAAATTATTAATAATAACCGATAAATGTGATTAATTTATCAGTTTAACCTCGACTTTCGGTAATTATTAATAATAATAGATAATTATTAATAATCTTCAATTATTCACTCTTACCGTAACATATTATATAAGATAGAAAAAAATACGAGATCCCTGCGAAAACCTAAGTAATGTCCAACCGTGCGAAGGTAGGACGTGCCGCTAGTTATATATTCGTATATCAACATAATCATAAGACATATCAACCTGAAATTAGGAACCTATTCATCAGAAGCCTATGAAGTGTATAAGCCGCTTATTTTAAGAAGCAAAACGTCTTTTATCCTCACAAGGAATGCCCCAATTTCCTTAAATATAAACGTCTATTTAACGTATATATTTTAGAAAGTGGAACAGCGGCTGTAACTTCCTAAGAAAAGCTACTAATAAATCGTCGTCCAGAAGTCAAGAAACGCGGAGGTATTATTATACATGTATCTTAAAATAGCAGAGGATAAATTCCTACTCAATCAATCAATCATCTCATAATCGTCACACTAGTTAGCACGGGTCTCTTCCATATACTTGGAGGGATATTAAAATAATAATAAGCACCCGCAGAGCAGTTTGTGGCGGGCTGAATGTGAGTGGCAACACTGCGGACTCGAATGCCCCGGAGAGTCAGTCAGGGCCTCGTCTCCGGCTTGCCTTTATTGGCTGTCCGGAGTGGGCTGACAAGAGCGCCCACAGGACTCTCAGCTCTGGCTTGCCTTATTTTCAGATAATACAATCCATAGATACATACCTTACAGATTAACATACATAATTATAACTTTTGTTAGTTTATATTACTTAAAACTATTTTAGTAACACTAACACTTCATAGTCTCAGTGTGTTCAGGTTGCACTTGTCCACGGATATTAGCCTATCATGCTGGCAATACGGGTTGGTATAGTGTTTTGTTTCGAGTTTTCCCTCTCTTGCAGTGGATATTGTCTGCCTGGCTTACTCATTTAGTTTGATTCTTACGACACCCTTGGAATGGAATGGTGTGGTGACATTTGTATTCATAATCCGTCATCACAAGGATAATTGTTAGTCAATCTCACGAAAACGGCTAAGCGTATCTGGGTGAAATTTGGCACAGAAATAGAATATAGTCCAGAGTAGCTCATAGCCTACTTTTTATTGCGAAAAAAAACAGTATTCCCATGTAATTGTAAGTTACTAGTAGGTTATTGACATACATACATATCATCACGCATGTCTCCCGGTGGGGTAGGCAGAGACAATTGTACGCCAATTGGTTCGATCTAGATTATACTTCTTTCGCTTCCTCTACATTCACCATATAACAGGAACAATAAAAGTGACGCGGATAGCGGTCAATGTGCGGGAACCATCTAGTAAGAATCTGGTAGTTCGGTAGTGCGGCGCCGCCGCCGCCGTGACTAGACAACAGAAGCCCTGCGCTTCCAGAAACAGCCAAGTCATACATTTTGACTAAGGTTTTGTAGAAAACTTAAGACTCGGATTCACGCAGAATGCTATACTCTATGATGTGAGTTAGAGAGTGCTTGGTTAGGGCGTGTAGAGTTAGGAGCTTGGATCTCCATGAAATCTAAAAACTTATTGCCAGAGTAAGCAATGTGTGGAAAAAGCCAAACTCAGAGCAGGATTCAAATCTGCGCCTCTCGAGTTATTGTGCCATCGAATTTGTCCACCGTTTTTTTACGTCCTGGACTGACGACAGTAGGTTCAAATCCTGCTCCGGGCTAGACATATTTCACATTGCTTTAATATTTAAGTAAGTATATTTAAGGTACTTGCATAGAAAAAAGGCAAAAAATATTAAGCAATATGTACTCGTCTTGGTGTTATTATACACGTTAGAATATTTGGGATATAATTTGACATGTTTTATGAGCATTCGATTACAAATTCACGCACGTGTACGTCCTAATTCCAACGAGTTGGCGAAAATCTGTTTGGGTTTTATAAGTCAATGACGTCGATTCAGAAGCGTCCTAAAACGAACTTTGTACTTGTAGGTGTTTGCGATGTGTGCGTCATGGAGGAAGGATTTTAGAAGCATTTTCTTTAAAGACAATCCCCGCATTACGACCCGGCTATGTCTTCGAGCCGCAGCAGTAGCGGCGAGCGGCAGCGACAACAAAATTAAATGCACTAAACCATTGGCTCTGCGTGGCGTTGTAGAACGTTCTAGTATATCTATTTGTTCTTACCGCTCGCCACCGCCGCTCGCTGCTATCGCTGCTACGCGAAGTGAGCTGGGCCGTAATGCGGGGATTGTCTTAAGGCCCCGCTCTCAAAAAATGGTGTTTGCTTCACCCAAATGCTCAAGGTCGTTGGCAATCACAAGCCTTAAAGAAAATGCTTCTAAAATCCTTGCAGCGGTGAGCTCGTAGCTAGGCTGTTATGGGACAAGCTCTGTGTCGCAGGGGACTTTACACAAATACGAGTACAATTCACGAACACAAATTACAAGAATATGGATTACACAAAGTTTTGTTACCCATACTTAGGCTTATGTCGTGATCTGACGACTGATAAGTTCGAAATTACTCTGCTATACCACTAGCTTATCGATAAGAAGAATGAAGACAATAATGATGTCACCCAGTCGTTGTATCCAAACTTATCATTAGTTCGTATTGTGTAGATCCTATTGGATCAAATATTTAGAATTTGTTTAATTTATATCATCCTTATAATCTAGATTAATTGCTTCCATAAATTATAACAATAACATTTAGTAAACTGTGTTTCAAAATTATTCAAAACAGTAGGTGTGCGTAGTAGCTTAATTCTTAATTGTACACACAAAATAACATTCAAATTAAATATTTATTGTATTCATAAGATATTTACAAGAATAGTTATTTAAATAAATGATTTGATTTGAACAACAAAACTATATAAACAATATTTTGACTTATTAAATAATAACCGACTTCAGTACGGCTAGATGTATAATTTTCAAATACCTTCAAACCCCTAGTCTAACATAGGTATTAAAACAATTTCCTCCCTCAAAGAAGGTTCTTTTTAACCGACTTCAAAAAGAGGAGGGTAACAACTAGTATGATATATATGTATGCGTAAATTTGGATGTATAAATGTTTTTTACCCACTCAATCACGACAGAATGTCATAATGGATTTTGATGAAATTTGATACGAAGATAGACAATAGACGGAAATAACACATAGGCTACTTTTATCATGGAAAAACGTCTCTTCCCGTTAGGTGTATTTGTCTTTGTTTGTCGATGTAATCGCGGGTGGAGCCGCAGGCAACAGCTAGTCTATCATATTTATATGCAATCCTTAATGCATCTATCACATGTTTTCTCCATATATCTATACTAATATACTTATAATATTATAAAGCTGAATAGTTTGTTTGTTTGGTTGAACGTGCAAATCTCAGAAAGTACTGGTTCGATTAGAAAAACCCTTTTTCTGTTGAATAGTGCATTTATCCAGGAGGGTTATATGCTATATAACATTACGCTATGATCAATAGCAGCGGAGCAGTAGTGAGATATGTTGCAAAATCGGGGAAAATATTCCAAATTACCACGCGGGTGAAGTCGCGGGCGACCCCTAGTATATTATATATATATATCTTCGTTGTACATTGCTCCTATTGCCTATGTACTCCTGGTACCTCAATCACGTAGGATTTGCATAATTCATTAATTTTAGCTTTGTGTCCGGGTTATTTATTGTTAAAGAAAAAAAATAATGAGAAAACGATTATTGAGGGGTTTGTGCCCCTGTACAGAGGTATAAAAAGAATATAATATATTAAACGGTGCGGCATAAACTTGCGTACAATCATCAGGTATAGAATTTGATTTCTGTATCACTCGGAAGAAAATCAGATATTATTTTTTAAATACAGCTCCCGCACTAGGGAACAAACCCTGTGTCACTAGGGACTTCACAAACATACAATTAACGGACACTAATTACACAGCGGGCTATGGTGTGAGCTATGCTTGTAAAGAAAGAAAGAAAGAAAGAAAGAAAATTACATTTATTGACACAGTAAATTTTTTTGGTATGAGTACCTTATAACTACTGTGTCAATGAGGTTACCACTCAGCATCATGCTATGTTGTGGTAACAACACAGCGCTGATTTTCAGTGGTAACCCCAAGTTACGAACGGACTAAGCTTTAAACTAAACTAAAAACAACAAAAAAGTAAACGTATAAAAATGCAGTTAAAAATATAAAATAAATAAATACATAAGTGAGTATAATATATAGGTATAGGTAACATAGGCATAACTTGGCGTTTCTTTAAAGGATAAAATTCGCAACGAGGTAATCCGATAAAGAAGTGAAATTGAAGCTGAAGTGGCAATGGGATGGTCACATCTGCAGAAGGACCGACAGCCGATAGAGCAGACGTATCCAGAGTGGAGACCGTGACTCGGTAAGCGTAAGGTAGGGCGGCCTCCAGCGCTGGGACGCACTAGATGCGGAAGGCGGAGAACCGTGTGCTATGGCGCGTGTTGGGAGAGGCCTATGTTCAGCAGTGGACTGCGATAACCTGATTGATTGATTGATTGAAATACCTATACCTAGACTCGGGACAACCATTTATGGATCACACTAATTTATGTCCCGTGTGGGGTTCGAACACACAACACGCCTGCCGCCGCGAGTATTAAATGGCGAAGTAATGCAATTAATAAATAATAAATAATATAATAAATATGTATAACTAGTGGCCCGCCCGACTTCGCCCGGATTAAAATATTTTCAGCTCAACTTTCTTTTTTTTTTTCATACGAACCTTCTCCTTACAATAATGAACATATCAAAAAGAGAATTAGCGAAATCGGTTCAGCTGTTCTCGTGATTTGCGCTTAGCAAGACATTCGGCGATTCATTTTTATATTATAGACTAGCTGTTACCCACGGCTCCGCCCGCGTGGATGTCGGTTATCGCTGCAAAAAGTAGCCTATGTGTTATTTCAGACCATAATCTATCTGTGTGCCAAATTTCATCCAGATCCGTTCAGTAGTTTTTACGTGAAAAAGTAACAAACATCCATCGATCCATCCATTCTTACAAACTTTCACATTTATAATATTAGTAAGGATAACAAAACCAGAGTGGTCGCGGTACTTGTCAGATACACCACGTAGACGTTACAATACAAAGCTGGGAAAATAAATAAATGAGGAAAATGGTGTAATAAAGTGACAATACGAATCTTTCCATTTGAACGCTTTATGAACTTATTCGGGGAAACGTTAAAAAGAAATTTCGCCAGAAATAGGCCATGACTTTATAAGAAAAAAGACTTAATGAATACTTAGGCTATAATCTATAAGCGTTCTTTGCTAAGCCTTTGAGTTAGAATATTGAATTATTTGAGTAAGAAAAAACAAGCTACCTATGAGGTATGTAAATATCTTTAAGTGGCCATCGACGACCATCACGATTGCCGATTAAAAAGCCCCATTTAAAAGCAAAAGAGGGAGGGCACTACTCAAGCGTTCAATCCCGACTGATCCCAGGATACCTTACAGAAGAAAGAGCACAGCCAAATAGCTACACACAGTGGTGTAGTAGTATTCTTGTGCATGTATCTCACAAGTCTCCTATACTCATTTAAAAAAAAAACTTATCCCAGAGATACCCCATCTCAAAACCCTGTTGTTACGATTACGTGTGGTCGGTAACAGGCGAGTGATGCTCCTGGTATTGCAAGCGTCAATAGGCTACGGTAAAAACTTATTATGGGACAGGCCGTATGATTGATTGCACTGAACTACCAGCGACTTTACTTCGTCATTCGTCACGATCAAATTCTTAAGCAATGTGCAAACCTATAATATATATTTTTGTTTGAAACGAATAAACTCAAAGACTACAGGACCGATTTTAAAAACATAAATTTATATATAACCTATAGGAAGCGACATTATCGGCAAGTAACAGAGGCTGTTTTTTATTTTAAAGAAATTATGAGATCCCTACGAAAACTTAACAAATGTCTACCCGTGCGAAGGTGGGACATGCGTGCGAAGGTGGGACGTGCCACTGGACACAAGTCCGGTGTTTGGAGCATGTACACACATTAATTCCGGATAATAGCAATCCATATATCCTACTGATGGGCACGAGTCTTCTCTTCTCTATTTAGAAAGAGAGGGTTTAGGCCTTAATTCACACACGCTGGCCTAATGCGAGTTGGTGAATCTAACATGTCTTTAGAATCACTTCTAAGACATGTGGGTTTCCTCACGATGTTTTCCTTCACCGTTAGCAGATGGAGAATACATATAAACTGCACAAAGTGACACATTGGTACTGCCACCTGGGATCGAACTCGCACCACTTGCGTGCAAGTTGGTTACTTTCCCACTCGGCCACCACCGCTTTGCCTTAGTCTATATTACATAATATTTAAGATTCAGCATTGTAGTGAACCTTTTTGCTGTAGGTATGAAGCTGCATAAATATTATAATTATGTAATGGTGGTATTTGCGGTTCGATCACGTAATTCCAAATTCTTTGTTGACTGATTTCTTTATATATTAAATTTCCCATGAGGCCGATTCATATTTCATGAGGAATACATTATTAATATTAGAAATTATATTCAATATTTTGTGTATGACTTTTTAATAGTACTTAGGTGGCAAACAAGCATACGGCCCGCCTGGTGGTAAGCAGTTGCCGTAGCTTGCAATACCAGTAGGAGGTCAGAAAAACTCTAGTTTTACAACATACCTATAACTATATATATACTAGCTGTTGCTCGCGGCTCCGCCCCCGTGGATGTCGGTTATCGCTGTAAAATATAGCCTATGCGTTATTCCAGACCATAATCTATCTCTGTGCCAAATTTCATCCAGATCCGTTCAGTAGTTTTTACGTGAAAGAGTAACAAACATCCATCCATACATCCATACTTACAAACATTCGCGTTTATAATATTAGTAGGATATAGACTGCCTTGGTAGTACAGTGGCCGCAGAATGCGCCTGCTGTGCACAAGGTGTGGGTGTGTGACCCACCAAGAATTGTTCTGAGTCTGGGTGTAAAGTCCCCCGCAACACAGAGCTTGTTCTCTAGTGCGAAAGTTGTCTTAAAAAAAAAACATGTAGGGTCGATATAGCGCTAGTAATACTTTACAAACGTCTATAGACCATGCATGGTAACTACTTACCATCAGATGGGCCGTATGCTTGTAAGGCTTGTGTAATGTTTAAATATATTTATTATAAACTACACCCGCAATAGAGAACAATACCTGTGCCGCAGGAGACTTTTTCATACCTACATAAAATTCACGGACACAAATTAAAAATATATGAATCACACAAAATTTAGTCTCGTATGGGAATCGAACCCATGACCTCCGGCTCAGCTGTCAGTGTCACTAATCACTAGATCAACAGGCCAATCAATTAAAATTAATCTATACATATAAAATGCTTTGTCTTTGTGTCAATGGCGATAACTGATATTCACGCGGATGAAGTCGCAGGCAAAAGTTAGTATAATATAAAGTTAGAACAGATACTTGCGTTGTGACGTAACAATATGGCAGTAAGCTCTAAAGGTAAACAAACTTTTTTTTACCTTTTAGTTTTCATAAAGCGTAGGTATAAACATATTCTGGTCACATGTGATAAATTAATTGTTTTAAAACGAGCACCACAGCCAACTACGGAAATATACACAAAGCTAGTGTGGGAGGAAACACGCCAATTAACTCACCTGGCTATGAAAAGTCAGTAAAAATAGATCACAACATCTTGCCAGTCTGTCGAAATGCAAATCTGACGAGTTACAAAACCGTCGAGTTGCAAATTTGACGAGTTACAAAGATGTCGAGTTGCAACTCTGACGAGTTAAGAATCTGTCGAGTTAGAGTTGGCGTCGATACGCGACTGATACCTCTGTTGCAAGCGTCCATAACTCAAACTCAAACTCAAAGTCATTTATTCATTTAGATCAAATACATGATACTTATGAACGTCAAAATAAACAAAAGTCAGCATATTTTTTCCTACGGCCAATTCACTGACATGGGTAGGGCCTAGAGAAGAATTGGCAAGAAACTCTGGCTACTCTTTTTAATCGCCAAGGTATAATATTTACAATTTCGTATGAGTTACAATTTGAAGAGGGTACCAAAAAGGTTCGAAACCAACACACCATACCAAAAAAAGAAATTTAAAATTAAGAGATTAAAGTAAACAACGTATCAATTACACAATCACAATTTAGTATCTATCAGTATGGTAATGAGGCATCGTCTCTTTTTGTACATATAAAAGCATAAGGTGATCACATTGTACACTAAGTGAAATTACATAAATTATATTTTAAATTTGAAAGAGATTCATGCCAAGGTTGACATGAAATCAATAAAAGAAACAAAATAGTAAGATCACGAAACACCTCTATTGAGGTCATAGGCTACGGTAACTGCTTACTATTGCGGGCTGTATGCTTGTTTACCTCCTTAGTAGCATAAAAAACTAGAACGTTTCGTTATTTCATCAACGACTTCATATATATCAATGTAATAGTGCTATTTTAATTAATAAGACAATAAATACATATCAACAACTTGTTGAGTCTATATTTTATAGTATCTATGGTCAATCAATCTATCTATTTCAATCCACAGCTGGATATAGAACTGGGAGAGACATGTATATTAATTAAACAAACGAGTGGCGTTCTCCGAGTCTGATTCACGTTACACTGGGCCGGGCCTCAGTCGGGGCACGGACAAGCATGAATTACATACATACATATCATCACGTTCAGCAACTTGTGCTGTCCGTGTGGTGACGGATTAAGAATACAAATGTCACCACCCCGTTCCAACCGAGTGTGTCGTAAGAGTCGACTAAGGCTCAGCGCAGACGGAACGGAGCGCAGCGGAGAGGATTTTATTAACGCACTTGAAAATAAACTTTAAAATTATTAACATAAAGTGCATAAATGCTTGAACCTGACAAAAAATGCTCGCGCGTCCTCGAAGATATACGTGAATCATACGCGATCCGTAAAGAAAATGCCCGGGACCACGCGGGGATTATTCCTCTCTGTCTGCGCTGACCCTAAGGGAGTAAGTCAGGCAGACAATATCCACCGCAAGAAAGGGAAACCTCGAAACAAAACCATATACCAACCCGTCTGGCCAGCGTGGTGTAGTAGACTAATATCCCTCCATCGCCTCCTCTACATTCATCAACCTATTCATGCATGAACGTCGATTCTGGATACTTTTAATTTGGCCCTTTTTTAGCAAATCCTCTACTTGGTCACTGTATGTTCACCTAGGGTTCCCTACCGACATCTGCATTTATTCTTAAGCATGAATTACTTAATACAAAAGATACTATAGATGTTAGATCGTGCCCCGGCCGGTGTAATGTGCATCATCCTCAAATGTTTGTTCGACAATTAATAGAGTACCGTTGATCGGAACGTCATGAAGTTTGGTAGGCGAATTAATGAGACAAAAAGTATTGCCTAGATATAGGGGGTTAATATAAATTCACATATACTTAAATATTAAAGCAATGTGGAAAAAGACGAGCTCGGAGCAGGACTCGAGCCCGAGAGGCGCAGGTCCGAGTCCTGCTCCGAGCTCGTCTTTTTCCACATTGCTTTAATATTTAAGTATATTTGAGCTGATTGCATAGCAAAAATGCTAAAAATATTTAATAAGTTTACATAGTTCATAAATAATTTAATATTGTTGAAAAACAAAACTTATTTCTCTATTCAAATAACTACAAATTTATAAGCTAGGACCTTCAAAAGTTTTCTTAAATTTATTCATGACTTAAAAAAGGGTTTATAAAATATTATACTTTAGACAAAATTATTTTCAATATTTTAACTAACCTACTAACTAGCCTACTAACTGTTTTAGGTAGGTAATCAAAGAACAAAAACAAATTTTAAATCGGTCAGCTAAAATCTAATAGATTTATAACTCTACTTTCTTTTTCTTGGACATAATTTACACTGAATGGCTTAATGCCAAAGGCATTCTCTACCAGCCAACCTTAGGTTGATGCAGAGAAGTCGGTGTAAGATTTGATATAGAAAAGGATATTGAACATAATACATACATATAAAACTAAAAACTTATTTTATTTTTATTTTGTAAAATAAAAATAATAATTTCATAGAATCAGAGACAGATTAAGACCACAGTTCAATAACTACACACAAAGTTGTGGTTATGTACTTGTAAGAGGAAATGTTTTCCTTTCCCAGGGATATCCTATCACAACTAATTTTGGTAACAAGGGAGGGGTGTCGTACGTATAATATTAGAAGCGTCCATAGGCTACGGTAATTCCGTACCGGTAGGCCATATTCTTGTTGACCCTAACTTTTTTTTACACTATTTGGGTGGCAAACAAGCATACGGCCCGCCTGATGGTAAGCAGTACCACTTGCGTGTTGCCGTGAGCGCTGCAGACCTGTACTCACACACAGGAACAACTGTGTGTACTTATTTGGCTGTGGTCTTCTATAAGGTGAAGGTCCTTCCCCAGTTCTGCTTGTTAGCTAATTTAACCTTCACTTTTTGTTTTCGTCAATCAAAAAAACGCATATAGGTAGACAAAACAAGAACCAACGCAGTTTTTAATGAATATAAATTAATGCTTTAGAGCTTTGAAGCCCCGAAAATGTTAACAACATTAATCACTGGGCAAACACGTAACTACCCGTTGCTTTTCATCCTTTTAATTTGAATGAAGGTGAATATGCCTGTGATTTTAACTACGTCGTATGAAGGCCAATGCTCTATGAAGGTCAGGCTACATAAATTCTGATATATTATTATAGTATTTCAATATTGTTCTACTTCGGTGGCGATGGCGTATTATTTTTCAAATGATCGTAACCCGCCGTTCGGCAGGGGTATTCCGTAAAAGCAAAAACCGAGCCACCGCAAAAACCGAGCAAAATCTGTCTGTCAGATTGAAAATCGGTATTCCGTAAGAGCCCTTTTTGACGTTTATTCAATAGATTGTTGCGTCACCAAGCAATCACAACTGTCAGTTTGCCATCGCTGTTTCTTAGAGAATTAGCCGGCGGGAGTGGCCGATTCCCAGAACAGATAACAATACCTATAGTGTCAGTGTCAGGTTTCCCTGTCGAGATATTTTTAGCCTCTGTTGTTCTGCTACAAAGGCAGAGACCTCCCCTTCCTGCGCTTTAGACAATCGAATGTAATAGAAAGCAAATATGTCGGGTTTGACGTAAGTTTACGATATTATATTTATTCTGAAATTTAAATGACATTGAATTACATAAATTAATGCTTTATATTTATATACAAGGATAATATGAAAAAACTTATTTTTACTAACTAAAACTAAATGTGGAAAACTAATTAATTAAATAAAAGGCGTCATAATATTCCTCCGAATCACTGTCAACCGGCATTGCCACGTTGAATGGCAATGCTGATTCTCTGTGCAAGAAACAGGCCAGCCTTTTGGTCACGCGAAGCGTCGATCAGTCGTTTTGCTACTTCCCTAAAAAGAAAAACATATTGTATCGTAAACTTATGTCAAATCTCATCCCTTTGCTTTCTATTCTATTCGATTCGACTACCGTTTATGCCCCTTGTCTAGAGGGGCTGAGTTTCAAGCTCGTCCCGCCATTTTAAGCTGACGCTACAGCGTTGAGGTAATATTTTGTAAAATGTAGAATTGTGCAGTTGGTCGCCCACTAGTACCTTTTGTTTTTTTCTTCCACTGCTTGTTTTGATCCCATGCGTCTGTAGCGGTATAGGCGGAAAATGTAGATGCACTTGCTGTTCGTTAAAGCGGGTTAAGCTACCAAGGGCGCGGTAACCCTATAAGATGGGTGACCGCATAGTGGTATTTCATCTGAGCGTCTCCGTGCTTCGGAGGGCACGTTAAAAGTCGGTCCCGACTGTTAAAAGTCGTTTGATCACGACAGAGGCCTAAATATGGGCGTTCTCAATAACTGTCACCAGGTTGGCCACTAACCAAACGATAAGAAGAAGAAGAAGAACCTATCACTTGCGTGCTGCCGACCTATTTTTCTAACACCAGGGCTTGTAATGAAGTATCCCTGGGATAGGAAAACGTTTCTTTCAAAACGCATCCCTAAATAAGCGCTGTAGACCTGAGCCTACACGAAAAGTTAAAAAATTACTGGAATTTTCTATCTAGAAATGCTCGAAGCCTGGAATTATATCCTACTAGCTGTTGCCCGCGGCTCCGCCCGCGTGGATGTCGGTTATCGCTGTAAAAATGTAGCCTATGTGTTATTCCAGACCATAATCTATCTTTGTGCCAAATTTCATCCAGATCCGTTCAGTAGTTTTTACGTGAAAGAGTAACAAACATCCATTCATCCATCCATCCATCTATACTCACAAACTTTCACATTTATAATATTAGTAAGAATATTATAATAAACTGTTATCCTATTACACGGTATTTAATACAGCTGGCGAAACTGACCTTCTATATAGGATTTCAGGTTATTATATTACAAAAGAGGTATATCGTGCAAGAATGAATGGAGATGTCGGTAGGGGCCGCCCTAGGAGAACATACAGCGACCAAGTATTGCTATTTGCTAAAACAAGGGTCAATTTAAAAGTACCCAGAATCGACGTTCGTGTATGAAGAGGTTGATGAATGTAGAGAAGGCGAAGAAAGTATGTTTGGATCGAAGCAATTGGCGTACCATAGTCTCTGCCTACCCCTCTGGAAGACAGGCGTAATTATGTGTGTATGAATGTGGTTATATCACAATCGAACTAATTTTTTACTTGTTTAATTTCGTGTTATTTTTATTATGTTATAGAGACATTAGAAAAAGTGTTAATAAACACATTCTTATAAATATTTTTTGTCGACTTAGCAGTTTAGGTTATATTAAAATTACTCACTAGCCTACTACTGTAATTGTAATAATGCACTTTAAGTACATTATTATAAAGAAAAAAAAATTTATACTGCATAACATAGGTAAAAACTTAATCATACGGCTCGCCTGATGGATAGCAGTTACTGTAGCCTATAGACACTTATTAGTTTAAGAGCCGCCCATTGAATTATGATAAACCGCATTTAGATTTATTTGAAAAGTGAAAATTCGTACTAGTATCATCATTATCTCAACCCATTAATATCCCACTGCTGGGCACGGGTCTCCTCCATACATTTAGAGGGATATTAGCCTACTATACCACGCTGTTGTTTAAGTTTGTTCATTCTTAACTATTATTTTTCTCACAAAACAACACCCAAACTGAATAAACATCTGTGTTTGTTTACAGATCCTCCGTAACTAATTTGAACCGTTTTCTCAAGTATGTTATTGAAACATTCATGGTTACATCAACATAAGATGGTAATACAGCATCCAAAGTATACATTGTCTGCGAAATATTTGCAATATACCCGCTAGTAAATAGCAATAATTTAATGAAAAATTTTACATAATTATTAAATAGACTTCTACTTCTACTAAAATAGTGAATAAGAATAAGTCTATCCTATTATGTCTATTAGTAGAAGGCGTTCGGTAAACGATCAGCGGGTTAAGCAACGGGGAGGGCGGTAACCCAATAGATGGGTGACTGCATAGTGGTATTTCATCTGAGCGTCTCCGTGCTTCGGAGGGCACGTTAAAAGTCGGTCCCGACTGTTAACAGTCGTTAGATCACGACAGGGGCCTAAATATTACGTGCGATCTAAATAAGTCTGTCACCAGGTTGACCACTAACCAAACGATAATAAGATAAGAAGAATAGTAGGTAAGAACAATACAGCTATACCTACGCCTATACTAGTCAGTGATAATATTCTACTGGTGAAAGATTTTTTTCAAATCTGTACAGTTGTTTTTGAGACCATTCATTACAAACACGCAAACAAATTTTCAAACCGTTTTTAAATAATATTAGATTAGATTATGTCAATAAATACATGCACTATCAATTTGTTTTTACGACTAACCTTGTATCGCGGAAAACCTTTTAGGTCTATAATGACCACTTTCCTTAAGTGACCACGTTCCACTAATATTATGGCCAGTGTCCATATAAAAAGCTTTGTAAAACTTTACAAAAATTCATTGGCACAATTTACACTCATACTACATAGCTGTGTTTTTCTTATCTATTATTTATGTGTCCAATTAAGACACTCAATTGACTAAACGATTAAATTCTATTTTGCCGGCACTCGACAGAATCAACGGCTGTGCAAACACCAAAGCGGACTTCACTCGCGGCGGTCGTCGCGTTCGGACGTCTTGAAACTGTCCCACGCTCCGTCTAGTAATAATTGTAAATGAAAAAATAAATCTAAGTAAGTATAAACGTTGTCATTTTATAAAGATTTCACACAAACCTCGTATTGGGTGTGCAGCTGTAATACTGTTTGATTATTATTAGTGTAATTTAAGGTTCTTTTAGTTATAGTAAATATTTTTTATTTTGTTAGCATTGGTTATTATAATTAATATTAATAGAAACTCTTAGTATATGTAGATATGTTAAGTGTATTATATTAAAACAATAAGTGTATTTTTTACCTCTCTATCGCATTAGGTGAACCTGTAAAGATAGCTGTAAAGCGTGAGTATAAATAGAAAGAAAGAAAGAAAAAAAATTGCTCTTACATTCAATTAAACTTACAATTACTACATTTGATAAAACTTATTATAAGAAAGCAAAAAGGTCCCTGCGTCAGCTCTTATGATGTGGCCTGAACCACAACGCTGGTATTCTCGCAGGACCTTTATAACTACATGAGTGACGCGCGGAAGTCCAAATTCAAATTTAAATACTGACTTAACCTACAAAGACTTGAAAAGTAATGTTCGAAACATACCATCGTTATATAAGAAGAATTATTATTATTCTACCCACATATCCGTTATATGGATAAATATTACACAACATTTTGTCTCGTGTGACTATCTAACCCACCATAAAACGCTGCGCCATTCATTTAGTTATTTTTACCATATCTTAGGGCCGCCTGTCTACAGGCTTAGAGCAAAGTAGCAAAGCGGAGCGAAGTTATATAACGGAGCGGAGTTACTAAGCAGACACGCAATATGGCACTTAATTGGGTGGTAGTGAGCGGTCACATTAGTTATACACATCACGTGGCCAGTTCTTTTTCCGCTGTCCCGCTAAGTTTTAAAGTCGAAGTCAAACACATTTATTCATTTAGATCAAATACATGATACTTATCAACGTCATTGGAAAACAAATGCCAGCATACTTCTTTTCCTGTGGCCAATTCGCTGACTAGGGTAGGGCCTCGTGAAGAATTGGCAAGAAATTCGGGCCACTCTTTTTAATCGCCAGAATATAACATTTACAATTTAGCATGGGTGGCATATTAGTGTTAACAAAAAGGGGTTTCTTCACTCCGCTTCTCCATACCGCGTTTAAAATGAATTTTTACATTTTTAAACAAGTTCGCAATTGCCCTTTTACTGAAACGGAGCGGTATATTTATACATTCTGTTGGTTATATTGGCACAGCTCCTTTTCGCTTCACTCTAGCAAACGGGCAGCCTTACTTAGATGATAAATGGTAGCTTATAACCTAGAAAATTACATAAGCTTTTCCCGATCCATCACGCAAGTGAACGTGAAAATCATTTTTTGATATCTACACCATTGACATCGGTATCGTTTTGATCATGAAATATGTGAAGTAATATTTGATTACATAAAAGTCCTTAATGACTCGATTCAGCGTTTATAAGTAATTTGTTTTCCTTTTTTTTCACGCTTAATAGATGACAAACAAGCATACGGCCCGCCTGATGGTAAGCAGTTACCGTAGCCTTGAGACGTTCGAATTACACGGGGCATCACTCACGGTGTCGCATTTGTTATCACCAGAGTTTTGTGTGATGTGTAAATATCTGATAATAATTTAAAAAAAAACATCCCTAAATGAGCATCGAAGACATGTAGGCACGCATGGGAATAAAGCAATACACTTTTTTATAGAAACGAAATGTCCTGTAGAAAAATAAAATCTAGCCATCGACTACTTATATTTTATACTACTTGGGTGTCAGACAAACATACAGCCTGCCTGATGTTAAGCAGTAACCGTAGCCTATGGACGCTTGCAATACCAGAGGTATCACTTGCGTGTTGCCAACCCATTTTTTGACATCAGGGCTTTAAGATGGAAAAAACCCTGGAATAGGAATATGTTTCTTTCAAAACGCACGCCTAAATGAGCGCTGGAGACCTATATTCACACACAGGAACACAACTACACCACTGTGTGTAGTTATTTGGCTGTGGTCTTCTGTAAGGTGGAGGTCCTTCTCCAGTCGGGCCTGCTCACTAGTATGGGGCTCTTCCTCTCTTAAACTGCTCTCGTATACTTTTGGGTAGAATGTAGCGAGCTAATTTAAGTACATAACATCTATTGTAAAGAATACCTACATTGACAAATAAACCATATTTCATTTCATTTTATATTAACCATGGCGGTTATTTTAACAAGCTTTTATTTAGCTTGCAATGTATGTTAGTTAGTTAGTTTGTATGTTAATTTGTTTTGGTCAAACCTTGTTTGTAAGCTAGATTTGAAGCACTTCCAGGTGTTTGATGGAGCTGAAATTTGGTATACCGACGTAACTTCGGTGACAATAATAGGTTACCAATACCAGGGCAGGCTGATGATGCAGTCGGAAGGTGGCCATAGGAACTCTTCAACGAAATATGTCAACCGCGTCGTGTTTGGCTTCTCGCCTTTATAATCATTTACCAAATGAAATGCTGGAAATTGTTAACTTTAATAATTTAAGAATAATGTTAAAAAGGTTCTGTTAAAAAAAAGTCGGTCAAAGAATACTTAGTATACAAATTATTATAAACCTATTATTAGAACTGAAAGTTGAACATTGTAATTTTAATATCCATTGACATAACATAAATTTCTAATTGAAAGGTGTTGGACATTTATATACTACTAGCTGTTGCCCGCGGCTCCGCCCGCGTGGATGTCGTAGCCTATGTATTATTCCAGACCATAATCTATCTCTGTGCCAAATTTCATCCAGATCCGTTCAGTAGTTTTTACGTGAAAGAGTAACAAACATCCATCCATCTATTCTTACAAACTATTACCTTTATAATATTAGTAAGGAATTGACATTAATAATTGAATTTCCATTAGCATTATAATTACCTATTGACATTGTATTCAATATAGTTTTTAGTGACATTGTAAATTAATATTCAATTTTAATTAATTATTTGTAGGATGTCAGACCAAATATTTTGCATGCTTACGAAGCTGTTGGTGATACTTGTTTGGTTATTGTTGTAACATCCCTTTGTACCCATATCCGCAATAAATAAATTAAATTGAATTGGAAAAAATCTTGTATTTAATAATATATTTTTTTAAATATAAACTTATTTCTATACCACACGAAGGCAGCTGCTAAAATATCCTTGTTTACATCTGACAGGTAAAATCCACGCTGTTATAACAAAAGGTTTGTTTTCGTCATTGTTTGTTAGAAAACTCTACATACTAGCTTCCTACAGCAGCTTCGTTCGTGTGTATACATTTTGTACATGTATTTTGTACCAATTTTAATGAATAAATGATGATAATAATTATTATTATTTATTTATTAATTAAATATTTATATACATAACTGACGACACGGTTGATTCAGTGGCTTAAGTGGTTAAGTCGCCATTTCCCACTGCGTGGTGAATTGTGGGTTCGATTCCCACATGGTACAAAACATTTTGTGATCCATAAATGGTTGTAACGACTCTGAGTGTACTTTGTGTCCGTTAATTGTATGTTCGTAAAGTTCCCCGTGATACAGGGCATGTTCCCTAGTGCGAAAACGAAACGAACGAAGGTAAGCAATTGTAGCACTACGATGTAGCAGTGCTACGGCGTAGATATTTACGTAGCAGTCATTTTAACGTAGCTAGTAGGAGAGTGTTTTCTTATTTGATAATTCCTTATTTACACGTTATTTTGATTGAATATTTTTATAATGGCGTGTTCTACGGAGCAAAAAGGAATAGAGGGTGACTTCCTGGCAGTACTAACCGGTGCTTTGTAATTTTATTATAACAATAAAATAAAAACACAAACTTCTGTTGGCCATTATATCAATTAATTTTTTTTTTAAATATTTTCGGAACAACTTACACATCGCTATCTGATCCCAAACTAGCCAGAGCCTGTACTATGGTAACCAGACAACTAATAATCATACCTATATATTTCTAAATTCATACATATTATAGATAAATAACACCCAGACACAGACCAAACTTACATACTCATCACACAAAGATTTGTCCCGGGTGGGAATCGAACCCACGACCACCGGCGTAGTAGTCAGAGTCACTAACCACTAGACCAACAGGCCAGTCATTGATAAAACACAACGATCATTGACGCCTCTTAGCTGCCATGCTGTAATTCTAAATTTCTGCCAATCACTCACACTATTGTTTTATATTATGCACAGATTTCGGTTATCTATACCTTTTGTCAGCGCTCCTTAACAGAGTCAGATAGTGTTCACTAATGCATAAAGTAATTAGAGAGGCAAGATTCAGTAATACAAGGGTATCTACCCTCAGGGTTCGATTGAGTAAAGCCTTACAAGGGTTACTACCCTCGTTTTAGTAAAACCCGTGTCTTTTACCTTGACATTTGACATGTGATATTGCAACCATGGGCATTAGTGTTGAGTTGTGGTTGCCATCTTGGATCTTTATTAATAAGGTGGAAGGGTAACGCTCTCGAAAACGAATGTTTATTTATTTATTTGAATATTTATTTCTGGTCCAGTGGCCGCAGTATGCGACTGCTGTGCACGAGGTTGTGGGTTCGATTCCCAGGACAAAACTATGTGTGACCCACAAAGAATTGTTCTGAGTCTGGGTGTAATTTGTGTCCGTTAATTGTATGTTTGTAAAGTCTCCCGCAACACAGAGCTTGTTCTCTAGTGCGGGAGTAAAAATATTTATTCACATATTACAGGCTACAAAACCTAATACAACAATATACAAATAAGAGAAAAACAATCACAAAAAATAAAATAACAAAAACAAGAATAACATCCTAAACTAAAGGTGAGTGAGGCAATCCAATGCCACCCTCTCAAATTCCGCCAAAGTACAGACAAAAATATCCAACCGCTTCGAGACGAGATTTAAAAAATGTAAAGCCCGAGTATTTGGAGCAAACTTTTGGATATTAGTGCGAGATGTGGGCACCTCAAACACCTTCATCCGTGGCACCTGCCGCAGTCTTGTGTTTGGGACAAGCAGCTTCAATGTATTATAATAATAATAATAATATTTTCGGGACAACTCACACATCGCTATCTGATCCCAAATTAGGCAGAGCCTGTACTATGGTAACCAGACAACTGATAAACATACTTATAATACATACATATTATAGATAAATTACACCCAGACTCAGAACAAACATTTGTGCTCATCACACAAATATTTGTCCTGGGTGGGAATCGATTATGTATGGGAATATTATTATGTAGGGTAGTTGTTGACGTTGTATGGACCGATTTGGGCCACGAAGACTGCACTATCTCCGGTGTTGGAGTTCGTGTGCTCGTATGTGGCTTACGTAGCCAATCTTTTTATTAGTAGAGATCCTCACACATTGTGTTTATTATTATTACTAACTGTTGGCCGCGGCTCCGCCCGCGTGGATGTGGGTTATCGCTATAAAATGTAGCCTATGTGTTATTCCAGGCCATAATCTATCTTTGTGCCAAATTTCATCCAGATCCGTTCAGTAGTTTTTACGTGAAAGAGTAACAAACATCCATCCATCCATACTTACAAACTTTCGCGTTTATAATATTAGTAGGATTATTTACCTGAATTTCATTTTGTATGGTACATTGGTTTACGTCTCTTTTTGTTACGACTAATATTATAACTTATACCAAATTGTAAATGTTATACTCTGACAATTAAAAAGTGGCCCTAGTTTCTTGCCGATTCTTAGGACAAAAAAAGATTTTACGACGTTCATAAGTATTATGCATTTGATCTAAGTAAAAAAAGAACCATAAATGTCCATAAGTGGTTACTCCGAGTCTAGGTGTACTTTGTGACCATTGATTGTATATTTGTAAAGTCGCAGGGCTTGTGCGGAATTTGTCTTCTTTTAAATAAAGAAAATTAAAAATTATAATTCTATTTTGTATGTAGTGAGCTCGTAGTTAAGCTGCGAACACACCGCTGCTTAAAATACGGCGACGGTACGGAATCGCAGTGACGCATCGTATCAGTATCGTTTTTGACGCATGCTCCAAACACTGCTGCTGAAAATACGCAGCCGCATCGTGACGTTCCCCATATGAAAGATTTTTGACGAAAACCTCCCAAACCGATGCAGAATAGGATAAACTCTGTGTAAAAAACGGAGTGTTACCGACAATAGCCGAGTGCCGTTGGACTACGGGGAAAAAAATCCCCGTGGACCCACCAGTGGGGCGTAGCAGTGGGACCACGGGTAAAGCTCGGAGAAATCTCGATTCCCAAAATATTACGGCACGTCACTGCGATTCCGTACCGTCACCGTTCTTTAAGCATTGGTGTGGAGGGCATGCGTCAAAAACGGTACAAATAAAACGCGCCACTGCAATTCCGTACCGTCACCGTTTTTTAAGCATTGATGTGCGCGTAACTTAACCTTTCTTCCTATACAATACCAAGCTTTACAATTAATGTACTACAAACACGCGACCAATCTTATAAGTAAAACTACTCAAGTAATGAAACAATAAATTAAAACCTACTTACTTCACATTTTTATGAAGTCTTCGACACTTTGCCACATGAAGTGTTAATTCAATAACTTAATAGACTTAAAAGCCTCAAGCACCGTCTACAGAAGTTATTAATAGCCAACGTTTACGACGAGAAAATAAACGTTAAGTTTCTGTTTATTTTAAGACGCTTATACTCGTATTAAGCTGCCTGTTTATTATAAGAAATATATAACAAGATTAGCTAAGTCCCACCATGCTTCCTTATTACTTATAATTTCTTAATATTTTTAGCATTTTTGCTATGTAAGTTTAAATATATTTAAATCACTGTGGAAAAAGACGAGCCTGATGGACAAGTTCGAACTCTGGAGTAGGAGCTCTGATAGCACAATTAGTAGTGCGTTGTGCTGGAACCCGAAAGGCACAGGTTCGGATCCTGCTCTAGGTTAATCTCACATCCACATGTAAATATTTTACTTTATTTTTATAATAATTTCAATTTTGTTTTATGCCTGATATGCTTTCCAAAGCACAAAGAGATTTTTTTACTATACTCTTTTTTCTTTTTTAAAAAAAAGACAACTCCCGCACTAGAGAACAAGCTCTGTGTCGCGGGGGACTTTACAAACATACAATTAACGGACACAAATTACACCCAGACTCAGAACAATTCTTTGTGGGTCGCACAAAGTTTTGTCCTGTGTGGGAATCGAACCCACAACGTCGTGCACAGCAGGCGCATACTGCGGCCACTGGACCACCGAGGCAGTCTTACTTTGTTCATATCTGTATCATCCAAGCTTTGATTAACATTCTAATAATCAAAGCATCCAAGGTCGACTGGTAGAAAATGACTACGGCATTAAATCAGTCTGTATGCGCCTGTGCATTAAGTTTTTAAATAAATAAAAGTAAAATAAAACACTTCTTTACGTGCTTTCCGAGGCACGGAGAGATTTTTTTATTATACTACTTGGGTATTAAGCATACGGCCCGCCTGATGTTAAGCAGTTACCGTAGCCATAAACGCCCGCAATACCAGAGGTATCACTTGCGTGTTGCCAACCCATTTTTTTACACCAGGACTTTAAGATGGGAGTATCCCTGGTATGGGAATACGTTTCTTTCAAAACACATTTCTAAATGAGCGCTGGAGACCTGTACTCACACACAGGAACACAACTACACCGCAGTATGTAGTTCTTTAGCTGTGGTCTTCTGTAATCGGGCTTCTGTGTCGGGCTTGCTCGCTAGTATGGTGCCCTACCTCTCTTAAGATCTTACTGTATTTTTAAATGGTCACCCATCTATAGACCGACCGCGGCAAGCTTCCTTAACCTTGCAAATTTATCGATCCGTGCTACTTAAATTTACCTACAAAGCTCTCAAAAATAATATATTTGTTACTACGAGCCACTCAGTAGTTATAAATCAACTAGCCAGCATCACATCGCCACACAATTAGTTACTAATGTCTTTCTGATGTACATATAATATATCTTCGTCGTTAATGTTTCTCGGAAGTAAGTAGATATATTGGTATCTTGAGTAGCCGAAAGGACTACAGGGATGAGAAAAAAAATTGATTTAATTGGAAACTGGATCCACAATACGTCGCGCAGTGGAGTATGCCCAAAGGCAAGGACCAATCAGATACGGAAGGTGACCAATTAAATCACAAATATCAATAGGTAGACAGAAATCTCTTTTTACGATATTGCGGACATGGAGGAGTGTGAGATATACTATAGTTAAAATTTGCACGGAACGGGAAAATGTGGCAGGGAAAATGTAGTAAATTTTTTTAATTTTAAAATTAAAAATGTTATGAATTACAGTCGAATTTCGAGCACTGGGCTTCTAGTAACTTTTTATTAGCAAAATATATACATACATCTTATATCTGTCTTCTCGTGTGATCTAGTAGTTATAGTGGAGATCTAGCCTATATTCGGACACGGGATAAAAACTTTGTGCAGTTTATTGTCTGGGTGTACTTTGTGTCCTAAAATATGTTTGTAAAGTCCCGCGCGACACAGTGCTTGTTTCCCAGCGCCATAGATTTTCTTTTTGTATAAAAAGTATTTTTTAAGCACACAATTGACGGACACAAATTACACCCAGATTTGGAACAAACATTTATGAATAACACAATTTTTGTCCTGTATAGAAATCGAACCCAGTTAGCAGTCAGACTTACTAACCACCAGACCAATAGGCCAGATATTTTAAGACGGCCCTCGTTACATACACACACACATACACATTAGTATGATCATCAAATTTCCAATATAAGCATACCTTAATAGTTAACCTATACAGATTTATTTTGTCTCCCGCTTTGCTATGAAGGGAAGTGGAAACTTTTCTTTCAAACTCCTCCTATTTACTTCTGATTAAATTCGTTGCGGAATCCAAGACAGTAGGTTTAGTTGTCCATGGGACGCACGGGTGTCAAAGTTTGGTGTATCAGTTGGTTACTCCGCTGTTAATCCTGGCTCACAGGAGTCACAGCGGTGGGCATGTGGGTGGGATTGCCCCGTTATACCTCAACAGTATAAACAAATTAACAAACTGTGTAATAGGACATGAAGCCTGTATTGTATTTATCCTCAATAAGGAAAAGTCAAACTTTCTTGACGTTGTACAAAAACTTTGGTAAACAAATTTATTCTTCTATGCCTTTTTGAAGCACAAGTAAAATACAACTTGTAATTTATTCACAAAGTTTGTTAACACAAAAAACTTTATTATACTTAATAAATAATGATACTTTAATTTATGAATCGTCTTATAAATATCCCAACAAAAACATTTTTATGTAAAGTAACGCCAAGATGAGAACACATTTTAAGTTATAAGGTTTTTAAAGGGTCGGCAATGCGCGAGACACCCCTGGTGTTGCAGGCGTCCATAGACTACTGTAACTGCTTACCATCAGGCGGGCCGTATGCTTGTTTGCGTCCTCCTATTGCTTGCACTGTAAAAAAGTTATTAGATCTTATAGAGAGCCAAGCGGTGGTGGCCGAGTGGGAAAGTAACCGACTTGCACGCAAGAGGTGCGAGTTCGATCCCGGGCAGTACCAATGTGAATTTCACTTTGTGGAGTTCATATATACTAATCAAATGATTCGCCATCTGCTAACGGTGAAGGAAAGCATCGTGAGGAAACCCACATGTCTTAGAAGAAATTCTAAAGACATTTTTTTTTTCGGGACAATCCCACCCACATGCCCACCGCTGTGACTCCTGTGAGCCAGGATTAACAGCGGAGTAACCAACTGATACACCGAGTTTTGACACTCGTGCGTCCCGTGGACAACTAAACCTACTGTCTTGGACCCCGCAACGAATTTAAACAGAAGTAAATAGGAGGAGTTAGAAAGAAAAGTTTCCACTTCTATTCTAAAGACATGTCTGATTTACTACAATAATGTTATTATTCCACTAATGAATTTTTAAATGATAAATTTGACATGAAATTGCAATTAGAATTAGAACATGACATAACTTAACTCTTGACACTGAAAGTAGCTTTAATTATTCCTTTTTGACATAGTTTTATGTATAGTATTAGTTATTAGATACCTATAATATATATTAATAATATAATTGCAATTAAAATTAGAACATGACATCACCTTTGAAATTGTAACATTTGTACGCTGGAAACGGTAGAGTATTATGGACATTATGATAATTGTAACACCATTGTAACAATATTCCGACAAATAAATGTATTATTATTATTATTACCAACCCGCATAAGGAGAGCGTGTGTGAGTTAAGGCCAAACCCTCTCTCTCTCTCTTGATTGAGGAGAGGAAACCCGTGCCCAGCAGTGGGACATATATGAGCTGTGCTATTATATAGAGAGCCACGCTCCTAACTATACACGCCCTAACCTAACACTAACTCACATATAGTGTATGGCATTCTATGTGAATCCTAGACTTAAGTACCTAAAAACTACTACAAATTAATCAATTTGTGGCTTGGCCGTTTCGTAACTACTAACGTAGACACTGCTACAATGTTGTACATAGTGCCCTATTTTGCCTATGGATGTAACTTGACCACAGATGGCCACCTGAACGTCTCAATAATAAGTACCTATTTTACGGATGGCGATTAAATAAGTTTCCATTATGGTTGCTACGGTAGCTAGGCAACGGAACTTCATAATTAAACGATGTGATCTAGCCGTTTTTAAGGTTTTTGAAATTCTGCAACTTGCCGTACTGAAGTCGGGTTTTTTTTTGTTAAAATTATGTGTCAATAGCTCCTAGGGTAACAAATAAAAATGCCACAAGTTTTGACTCATCCTAACACTGACCGTACTTGACACCACCTTAAATAAGTACAAGAAAGCTGCCCTTCTAGACAAGTGGCATAAACGTAAGTCGAATCAAATAGAATGCCAATGTATGGGATTTGAAATTTGCGATATAATGTCGTAAACTTATGTGAAATCCCATATATTTGTTTTCAATTCTATTCGATTCGATTACTGTTTATGCCCCTTGTCTGGAGGGACTGCCCCTCTAGACAAGTGGCATTAACAGTAGTCGAATCGAAAAGTCAAAAAAGCAAATGTATGGGGTTTGACGTAAGTTTACGATATAAAATCGTACACTTACATACATTTGCTTTTTTGACTTTTCGATTCGACTATCGCTTATGCCACTTGTCTAGAGGCTCTGTACGCACAGGAACACAACTACATCATTTTGTGTAATTACTTTCCCGTAGCCTTCTGAAAGGTGGTTGCCCTTGTCTTTAAAACTCTACAAAAGGTTGATACAAAAAGTTAAAATTTCGCATTTGAATGTTGATGAATTACAGTTTGAAAAAACCTCTACCCAGTTTGTTTCTTTCATGAAATATGACACTTTTAAAACCTTCTCGCAATTTATAAACATTACTGTTGGTGGCAATGAATAAATGATTTATATTTTCGAAGAATGTTCTTTAATGAATATAAAAATAAAATTAATTCGTCAAAAGAAATATTTTCTTTTATGTATAAATGTAATTAAATTATAACATAGCCATATAATTTAACTGAACGGTTGGTTCAGTGACTTAAGTGGTCAGCTCGCCATATACCACTTTGCTACGTGTTGTGGGTTCGATCCACACACGGAACAAAAAAAATTGTGACCCATAAAGACACACAGGGCTTGATTTATTTTAATTTTTTAGTTTTCCCTAGTGCAAGAGTTATCTTTATTAAAAAGGAAAAAAATATATACTGCTAAGATTTTTTGTATTTCAAAGTTTAAAAAATCATAGGAAAATTTTCAGGGAGCATCTAGAAAAAGAATGAAAGGAAAGAAAAACTATTTATTTCAACACGCAGATGACGCACAACATTAAAAACAAAAAAAAAATAAGAAAGGAAAACAAGAAAAACAATATAACAATGAACTAATAACCATTAAGGAAAAAAATAAAAACTAAAAATTGTATGCAGGAGTACGCCACACGCATGTTAAAAACGGCCATTGCTCAGCATATTGCTAATTATGCTGCAATCAGCAAGGGTTGCAACACAACAGCGCTGATTTACAGCGGCAGCCAGAAAAAACTGTGTACCGTCTGTCACAGGTGAACAAATTAATCTATGAAATACCGGGCATATAAACTGAACATCAAAATAGAAAATGTTTTTAAATTGCAAACATTTTCAGCGATGAAAAACTATCTCTGCTCACTCCTCTATTTGTAATACTCGTCAACTGCATGCAATTTAGAGATGAACATTTACGTATACAACTTCTGCACTAGTAAAAAAGCCCTCAGACAATACAGAGTACAGAATTGGAACAACTATTTGTCTATTTGATCATATTATATTAATACTAGTTGTTGCCCGTGGCTCCGCCCGCATAGATGTCGGTTATCGGGATAAAAAGCCTATATGCAATTCCAGACTATAATCTATCTCTGTGCCAAATTTCATCTAGATCCGGTCAGTATGTTTTGCGTGAAAGAGTAACAAACTTCCATACATCCATACTCACAAACTTTCACATTTATAATATTAGTAAGGATAATAAAATGGGGGTCACAAATATTGTCCCGCATGAGGATCAAACCAACAACGCGACGGATAATGTTAAATAGAAAGGTAACTACTAAGCTACCTAACTAGACTGATTTAAAATACTTCCTTAATCACAAACCATTACCCACAGAGTAGTAAAAAGCCTAGTAAATAAACAAGTATAATTACATAATAAAAATTAATCAATAAGTTTATTAATAATATATATATACTTACAAAAAAGTTCAAATTCAAAACAACACTGAAAAGTTTTCCAAAATATCCTTTCGTCCACTTAGTTATACCACATTAACGTTTATAATTCACTAAAGATTACACTATAATTATATATTTTATTGTTATTACACACTTAATAAAAAATTTCGTTAAGCACAAGAGTCGTAACGTTGGAGGAACACTGAGACACTCACGAAACGTTGTTACCCGACAAGCGACAGCGAGAGACTGAAGCTTGGAAAATGCGTGGAAACTGCAAAACCTCTAGGCTGTATATATTATTGTCGGTGCGCTATCTTATCACAAAGGGAAAGCTCGGTGGTTTTCCAACGAAGTGCGTAGGTGTCACCCGTGTCCATCCTAGTCAAATATAGTGATTTACAGCTTAAGAAACCCTTCAAATTTCTTCAAAGACGGAATGATTGATTAATTTTAACATAACACGCTTGCATTATCAGGATGCTTGCTTAAAGGTGAATAAGACTGCTGTAAAGACAGCGGTTTCATTTCAGCAACTTCTTCAGGGAACTAAAATTTCTTCTGAGACGGAATGATTGATTAATTTTAACATAACATAAAAATAACAAAACGCGCTTGTGTTATCAGGATGTTTGCTTAAAGGTGAATAAGACTGCTGTAAAGACAGCGGTTTCATTTCAGCAATTTCTTCAGGGAACTAACATTTCTTCTGAGATGGAATTATTGATTAATTTTAACATAACATAAAAAATAAAAACGCGCTTGCGTTATCAGGATGCTTACTTAAAGGGTGAAGAAGACTACTGTTAAACAGCGGTTTCCTTTCAGCAATTTCTTCAGGGAACTAAAAATTCAGTGCATTTTAACTGTCGATTTCGTTTATGTAACCACTGACTCCGTGGTTAGTTACTTACATTTCGTCTGTCACTAGCTATCAAACCTACACGCGAGACGTTTCGTAATGACTCATGATAACAGCTTGTCGATGAGGCTGAGGAGTGAGATGGGTTTGCAAGTTCGTCTGTGTTTATGCAATATATGTATCTATCTATACTAATATTATAAAGCTGAAGAGTTTGTTTTTTTGGTTGAACGCGCTAATCTCAGAAAGTACTGGTTCGAGTAGAATTTTTTTTTTTTTGTTGAATAGTGTATTTATCCAGGAAGGCTATAGGCTATATAACATCACGATATGACCAATAGAGCGGAGCAGTAGTGAGATATGTTGCAAAATTGGGGAAAAAATCCAAATTACCATGCGGATGAAGTCGCGGGTGGCCCCTAGTCTTATATATAAAATGCATCCCTATTTCCCTTTGTCACGGCATCACGCGTGAACGGTTGGACCAATTTCGGTAATTATTTTTTTGTTGTGTTTGTTATTGTCAGGAGAAGGTTCTTATGTAAAAAAAAAGAAAGTTGCGCTGAAAATAGTTTAACCCGGACGAAGTCGGGGCGGGCCGCTAGTATATATATAAAAACTGTAATAATATAAAACTCTTACTCTTTCTCTCTTTCAAAATAGAAAATGTTTTTAAATTGCAAACATTTTCAGCGATGAAAAACTATCTCTGCTCACTCCTCTATTTGTATATACATACATATATACGAGTACTCGTCAACTGCATGCAATTTAGAGTTGAACAGTATGTATACAATTTCTGCACTAGTAAAAAGCCCTCAGACAATACAAAGTACAGAATTAGAAAAACTATTTTGTCTATTTGATCATATTATATTTATATAATCAAATGGGGGTGATGGCAGTGCAATCGTGACTTCCATCGAGAACGGGCGTAACGATAGCGCGCGTGTGCTCTAAATTAAGAGTGTTCTGCAGACGCAGCACAACACCTTCGTCGCGTTCGTCGCGGTGTGCGTCATACACATACGTCAATCGCGGTCATCGACATGACCCAGTTACAAGTGCAATAGTTATGAACATTAATACACAATATGACATCGAAAAAAACAATTACAATTAAAACTGATCTTGAAAAGCAGCTATATGAGCATTATATTCAAGAAAAGTCCGAGAATGAAAACTTGCAGCAAGTAGTCAAGGAACTAAAGGATCAAATACAGGATCTTCAAGGACAACTTCAGCATCTCCAGGGAGAGCTACAATGCTTCAAAGAGCGTGAAAAAAAGACACCAATGGAGATAGGTACGAATGTACCATCTCCTCAACGTGATCAAAATGAAAACCTTGAGTATTGTACGGACGAGGATAATCTCGCCAAAGAGACGGAATGGATTAGGGCAAAAAGTAGGAAGAAAAGGAAGTTAAACACCTCTGTGTCCCCACCACAAGCTAGCACAATTACTCTTGAGCATAAAAGCGCTACTGACAAGCCAATCGCTAAAAAAACACCACTTCCACCACCAATTATCGTGGATAACATTAAGAACTATCAAACGTTCTATGATAGTTTGATGCCAACCCTAACAGCAGACTCTTTTACTGCTAAAATGATGAGCGGGGACTGTGTTAAAGTCAACGCTAAATCCGAAGGCTCTTATAGGGCTATCACAAAATTACTTAGCGAGAAAAAACATAATTGGCACTCATATGAAGACAAACAGGCGAGACCAATAAGAGTTGTAGCAAAAAAACTACACTCTTCTTGTGAACCAAATCGAATCCAAGATAATTTAGCGTCACAGGGATTCCAAGTGGAAAATGTAATAAATAAGTTAAGCTGGCGCACCAAAGAGCCACTAAACATGTTTATACTATCATTTAAGAACACAGAAAATGTCAACAAAATATATGGCATTAAGTATATCTTAGGGTGTCAGGTTGAAATACACCCCCTGAAAAACCCTAAGCTTATTCCGCAATGCAAAAAGTGTCAGGCGTACGGCCATACACAAAAGTACTGTTCAAAAGAGCCAAGGTGTGTTAAATGTACAGGTAAACATCTCACTATAGAATGTACCAAACCTGTTCAAGAAAAACCGAAGTGTATCCACTGCGGCCTACCTCACCCGGCCAACTATAGAGGGTGTGTTGTAGCCAAGGAGATGCAACTACTCAGAAACAAAAACCAAAAAAAGAAAGTAGCGGGACAAGCCGCACCTCAGTCTAGTTTTAAAAATAATCCTATAATACAGGCAACCAAATTAAGCTCAAAGTTACCGACACTTGTAAACACAACTATGCGAACAACTAATGTGGCTTCTTACGCGCAAATAACTAAAAAAACTGCACAATCAGCAAACCTTGAGGACAAGATCAACCAAATTTTAAACTATATATCTTCGTTCGACAAAAGACTAGAAAATCTAGAATCCAGCACTATCGTAGCTGCCTCACAACACAATCATGTATAACGGTCTTAAGATAATGGCATGGAATTCTAATGGTCTACTTAACCATCAAAGGGAGTTGCAAGTGGTCCTTGACACGGAAAATATTGATGTGTGCTTGATATCCGAAACACACTTCACTAAACACTCTTATGTCAAATTTAAAGGATATAAAGTATATAACTCACTCCACCCTGACAACACTGCTAGAGGAGGTAGCGCGGTTATAATCAAAGAAAACATATGTCACTGTGAATCGAATAGATACGAGGCACCTGACATGCAAGTAATGGCGGTATCGGTCAAAACAAAATTTTGTCATGTCACAATTGCGGCTATATATTGTCCTCCAAGGTACATGATAAGAAAAGATCAGTATGTGGATCTTTTTCATCTTCTCGGACCGAGGTTTATACTAGGAGGTGATTTTAATGCAAAACATATTCACTGGGGATCGAGATTAACTACAACCAAAGGCAGGCAACTACTAAGTGCAGTTAGAGACATGCGGTGTGAGACTATAAGCACAGGCAAACCAACTTACTGGCCTACTGATCACCAAAAAGTACCGGATCTTATTGACTTTTTTGTATACAAAAATATATCTACCAATTATTTATGTATGGAAGAAAGCTACAACATGAACTCGGATCATTCTCCGATAGTATTAAGACTGTCCCATAAAGTCTTACTTAAAAACAGCCATCAGTCTCTGGTAAATAAGTACACGGATTGGAAAAGCTTTAGAGTGGACCTAGACAACACTGTAGACCTAAATGTTCCAATAACAAACCAAAATCTTGATGCAGAAGCTAACAAGTTCGTTGTAAATATTCAGCAATGTGCTTGGAAAAATACACCGCCACTAAGAACGAAGTACAAGGGACATATATATCCCAAGGAAATTATAACCTTATTAACTGAAAAAAGAAAACAGAGGAAAATATGGCAGCAAACCAGATTTCCACAAGATAAAACTTTGCTTAATAATCTTACCAAACAACTTAAGAGAAAAATACAACAGTTTCAGGATGAATCTTTAAGCACCAATCTGCAGCAACTAACTTGTGACCGCACGACTGATTATTCTTTGTGGAAAGTGACTAAAAAATTAAAACGACCTATTACACAAATTCCTCCTATTCGAGATGGAAATGGAAAATGGGCCATAAGCGACTATCAAAAAGCCTTAAGATTTGCGCAACATTTAAAGGCAACTTTCCAGCCACATGGAGGCCGGACTAAAAATCTTACATGTCAAAATATTTTAAAAGATCTAAGAATTAAGCTTGTAACACCGAAAGAAGTTCAAAGAGAAATTCAAAACAACATCAGCTTAAGGAAATCTCCAGGGTATGACCTCATCTCGGGAGAAATTTTAAAACATCTCCCACATAAAGCAATCGTGAAACTCACCAAGTTAATTAATGCTGCCTTCGTACTAAAATATGTACCTGAGTCATGGAAGGTTGCCGAAGTAATTATGATTGCTAAACCTGGCAAACCACCGCAAGAAGCATCATCATACAGGCCTATATCTTTACTGCCTGTAATATCAAAACTTTTTGAAAAACTATTTCTAAAACGATTAAAACCAATCATAAGCGAGCAAAACCTAATACCAAACCATCAATTCGGCTTTAGGGAGAGACACTCTACTATAGACCAGGTACATAGGATAACCAATATAATCGAGAAATCTTTGGAAAATAAAGAAGTCTGTGCAACGGTATTCTTAGATGTAGCACAGGCTTTTGATAAAGTCTGGCATGAAGGATTAATATACAAACTAAACCGAACGTTGCCGAAATCTTTTGCAGATATTTTAGAATCATACGTCACCAACAGAGCATTCAGAATACGGCAGGAAGACGCCTATTCAGAACTAAATATGATACAAGCTGGGGTACCACAAGGTAGTGTGCTGGGACCGATTTTGTACCTGCTGTACACCTATGATATACCAGAAGTGCCAAATAACACTATCGCGACCTTTGCTGACGACACTGCAGTTATGGCTACGGGGCTAAGCCATAAGGAAGCAACGGAAAAAGTCCAAATAGCTGTCAATCGAATTCATGACTGGGCACAAAACTGGCAAATCAAATTAAATGAGTCCAAATCTGTACACATTAACTTTACAAATAGGAGATGTGATTATCATCCCATCTTCATAAATGGCCTCCAAGTGCCATACGCAAATACAGCCAAATATTTAGGCATAACACTTGACGCAAAGCTCCGGTGGAAAGCTCACGTCAAAAAGAAAAAACAAGAACTAGACATTCGATATAAAAGTATGTATTGGTTACTGGGAAGAAATTCTAGTTTATCAATACATAATAAAATACTAATCTATAAGCTTATTCTAATGCCGATCTGGAAGTACGGAATCCAATTATGGGGCTGTACTAAAACTACGAATATCGATATAATTCAGCGATTCCAGAACAAAGTACTCAGGGACATAGTCAAGGCACCCTGGTATATACGAAATGACGATCTCCACCGCGATCTCAACGTGGAGACAGTCTACCAAACTATCCAGAAGTCAGCAGAAGCTCACGAACGCCGACTTCACCATCATGTGAATGTCGAAGCGATCCAATTGCTCGACAACACGGACATAGTGAGAAGATTAAAAAGAACTAAACCGTTTGAGTTAGTATATTAAACAGTGAACAAACCATAGTGATAGTGCTATATATAAGACACATGAACAAAGTGCTTACATTCTATAGACTCTAAGAAAGTGCATAGACATTACTCTTAGTTTAAATTATTCTAATAAAATTATAAAATTAAGTTAAAACTAAATTGCTTATTAGCCTATCATAGATAAATATAAAGGCTAGATTGTAATCAATTATTAAGAACTTTGTTCTTATTAATAATAAAAAAAAAAAAAAAAATGGGGGTTGCACTCATGGTTGTCCCATATAAGGATCAAATCAATAACGCGACGTATAATATTAAATAGATAGGTTACCACTAATGTTGGCACTATACTATGTTTATTACAACCAATTGTATACTTTAATTAATTAAAATTTGTATATTTTAGGATCGTAAATCTGTGCAGTCAATCTTCAAACTTTAATCTCGTATTAGCCGTTCTCGTAGACGCCAATCCTTTTCCAAAGTTCATTTTAACCTTATTGACATTTGGGACAAATATCTCTCAGCCCGTGAATATAGGGCATCCATAAATCTTTATGAACCTTTGACCGAGTGGAAAAACTACGAGAATAGAAATAGGCTTATTGGTTTTGAGATTCAACTAGGTATGTTCTACAAAACTTTCCACAAATTGTAGAATTCTAAAACTCATATCTTAATCTATCATGACTGCCTCGGTGGTCCAGTGGCCGCAGTATGTGCCTGCTGTGCACGAGGTTATGGGTTCGATTCCCATACAGGACAAAACTTTGTGTGACCCACAAAGAATTGTTTTGAGTCTGGGTGTAATTTGTGTCCGTTAATTGTATGTTTGTAAAGTCCCCCGCAACACAGAGCTTGTTCTCTAGTGCGGGAGTTGTCATTTTAAAAACAAAAAAAAAATTAATTGCTTTCATTTTCTTCAAATTTTTCGTCTTACTTCGAAAAGTTAGAGAATGCCCTCTTAACCCGAATTCCTTATGACGACGGCGACGTCAAAGTTATCCCTCTAACTAACTGCGAAGTAAAGAATTGTTTGGAGCACATACCACCAACCGAGCCAAATAAATCCTTGAAATTTTAATTTTCTCTTTAAATTTTCATAATTAACGTAATAAATTAATTGAGTTATAATAAATTAAACACAAACACGTTAAATTGAAACTCGTATGAAGGTTTTATTTATTGGTTTACCAAACAACATAAATTTGCTCGGTCCCAGAAAATGTCCAACGGCATCTTGGTAGGTACGAACTCAAATGGCGAGACGATCAATTAATACGTACAGAAAGGACTGAGCCTCTAGACAAGTGGCATAAGCGATAGTCGAATCGAACAGTCAAAAAATAAAATGTATGGAATTTGACGTGAGTCTACGATTTCATGTCGTAAACTTACGTCAAATCCCATACATTTTCTTTTTTGACTTTTCCATTCGTTTATGCCACTTGTCTAGAGGCTCTGAGCCTCTAGACAAGTGGCATAAACGGTAGTCTAATCGAAAAACGATATAATGTCGTAAACTTACGTCAAATCCCATACATTTGTTTCTTTTTTAAAAGACAACTTCCGCACTAGAGAACAAGCTCTGTGTCGCGGGAGACTTCACAAACATACAATTAACGGACACAAATTACACCCAGACTCAGAACAACTCTTTATGGATCACACAAAGTTTTGTCCTGTGTGGGAATCGAACCCACAACCTCGTGCACAGCAGGCGCATACTGCGGCCACTGAACCAGTCATTTGCTTTTTTGACTTTTCGATTCGACTATCGCTTATGCCACTTGTCTAGAGGGGCTGGTTTATTTTAACACAAGATCAGGTTGAAAAAAGGAAAGGGAGGCATTTGCCGAGCAGTGGGACAGTACAGACTGAAAATAAGGAACAGAAACCGCAGACTGAAGTAGAAAAATAAACTTTAACTCCTTCCCAGAGGATGAGTAACTCACAAACAAGCAATCTCAACCATGCAAAACTAAACTCAAACAATTTGATGAAATTTCCGGGAACGTCAATCCCACGGTTTGAAATTCCTTCGAACATTAAAGTACAAATGTTCCATTTTAAATAGGAAGTACGTAAATCAACTAAAAGGTAGGTATTAGAGGTTTATAAATTGTTTGTATCAGATAAAATTGTGTTCACAGTTGTATAATAACAATTATATTATTATGCATTTAGTCTACTAGTCAATAAAGGAATTGTAGAGTGCGAGTGCGTGATTGGGTAGAATTTTTTTATAAGTCTATCTCTGTGCCAAAAGCGGTGGTGACCGAGTGGGAAAGTTTGCAACTTGCACGCAAGAGATGCGATTTCGATCCCGTGTGGCAGTACCAATGTGAATTTCACTTTGTGGAGTTTATATGTACTAATCAAATGATTCGCCATCTGCTAACGGTGAAAGAAAACATCGTGAGGAAACCCACATGTCTTAGAAGAAATTCTAAAGACTGTCTGATTCACCAACCCGCATTAGGCCGGCGTGTGTGAAATTAGGCCTAGACCCTCTTTTTCTCTCTTTATAGAGGTGAGGAGACCTGTGCCCAGCAGTGGGACCTATATGGGTTACTTTGTGCCAAATTTCATTTAGATCCATTTAGGTGTCTTAGCGTAATTGAGTAACAAATATCTGTTCATCCATCCATACTTTTACGCTATAATATTATTATAAATAGCTTACTGTCAAACGTTCTACATGAGCAGCCTGTGGGTCAAGTATACCAAGAGATCCCTTAATGTGCTGCGCGTACAGTAGAACAATGGCTTTAGGATGCTATTAGGGCTGCCTCGCTTTTGTAGTGCATCTAGCATGTTTACGGAAGCTAGAGTAGACGGCTTTCATGCTATCATACGTAAACGGGTTGCCTCACTACTTAGTAGACTGCGGAGCAGCACTAATGGCATCCTTAAAGTTATTGCAGATAAATACGACTCCTGCATTATGAAGGAGAGTTTCGTAAGAGTGCTTCTGTAGTAGATGTTTCCGATTTTACTAACATAGATTAAGAATAATTGTTACTAACACTATGGATTTTATCTGAAAATAAATTATTATTATAATATTAGTAAGATTTTAATTTAAACAAGAATAAGCTAAGCTTCGACACACACATTCCATGAAACACAGAGCTATTTGACGTGAACAGTTTGTGAGATGAAACTTTATTGAATGCGTACGTGCCGTGTGTTTACTGACACTGCATGTGTTAGATGTGGTTTAGTTATTTAGGACTTGGTACACGTGGAAATGCATGAGCCATACTTGTATGTATGTATGAACTTGGTCTGTGTTTAACGAATAAAGATTGTATGTTTAATGTAGTAATAATAATGATTGTTTGTAAGAAAGAAAGAAACGCACAACTACTGAAGAATGTTAATAAAACTTAACAATATCATAACTTGGGTGGCATACAAAAATACGGCCTGCCTTATATTAAACAGTCTTTATAGTGACTTAGGCTACAGCCTATGGACACTTGCAATACCAGAGGTATCCCTTGCGTGTTGGCGACCCATTTTTTACACCTGCTCCTCTAGACAAGTGGCATAAACGGTAGTCGAATCGAAAAGTCACAAAAGCAAATGTATGGGATTTGACGTAAGTTTGCGACATTATAACGTAAACTTACGTCAAATCCCATACATTTGCTTATGTGACTTTTCGATTCGACTACCGTTTATGCCACTTGTCTAGAGGGGCAGGGCTTCAAGTGAAGTATCACTAGGATGGGAAAACCTTTCTTTCAAAATGCATCCCTACGTGAGCGCTGGAGACCTAAACTTACACACAGAAACACAGCTATAGTTATTTTTGGTCTTCTGAAAGGTGGAATTCCTTCACCAGACGGGCTCGCTCTCTCTCAAAATCTATATTTTATTTTATAACAAAGAAATTGACTCGCCATCATATCTACGAGCTATGGATTTGAACTAGACAGACAAAAATTTAAACGCAATATATCTGTACAAACCAATTCATAAACAAAAGACTTATACCCGAACCCTACCTTTTTTTAGGACCTACCTTTTTTTTAAGCAAACAAACATACGGCCTGCCTGGCAAACAGCTACCGATAAAAGGAAAATGATGTATTTGTAGCCTAATACACAACATGTGCCAATACAGCTCTATTATTTAACTGGCAACCCTGCTATGCCCTACTTCTTAATACGATATTTTCTGTGCACCTTTGTAGTCGATTTAATTTGTTATTGTTTACAGAAAAGCGGTGGTGGCCGAGTGTTAAAGTAATCGTTTCAGAGATACGGGTTCGATCCCGGGTGGCAGTACTAATGTGAATTTAAATTTGTGTATATAAGTATGCGAATACAAACATCGTGAGGAAACCCACATGTCTTGGAAGTAATTCTAAAGACATGTCTGATTCACCAACCCGCATTAGGCCAGCGTGTGTGAATTAAGGCCTAAACCCTCTCTCTCTCTTGATAAATCAGAGGAGACCCGTGCCCAGCAGTGAAACATTTATAGGTTGCTATTAATTTATTAATTATTGTTCACAAGACCAATTTTAATTAACGACGACTACTTGTATCGCAGGGAGTTTCACGGCTATTGAAATAATGTAAACAAAATACACCCAGACCAATGAATCACTTTTTTTTTAATTTACAGTGTACAGTACAGTTTTCAACGCGGTAGACCTTGTAATGAGAAGCTGCGGAGGAATGGGTAGACAGGCGGAGGACAGGCCTGTCCATAATGGGTTAAAAAACAAGGATCGTATTTAATATACTCCTTGCAACATAAAATGGCTGCATGTAACCATTTAAACACTACTTAAATACTGGCGGGCTGCTGTTGTTTTTTTTTTTATAGACAACTCCCGCACTAGAGAACAAGCTCTGTGTTGCGGGGGACTTTACAAACATACAATTAACGGACACAAATTACACCCAAACTCAGAACAATTCTTTGTGGGTCACACAAAGTTTTGTCCTGTGTGGGAATCGAACCCACAACCTAGTGCACAGCAGGCGCATAGTGCGGCCACTGGACTACCAAGGAAGTCAATTAAAATAAAAGTTGATGATGCAAATGGAACCGAAATATAATTTAACTTAGACTTTAATTAAATAACTAATTTACAATAAGAAGTGACCATCGTTCGATATTAGAACAAAAAGTGAACACGAATTAAGAATTATTTAAATCGGATGATCGGTTGAATCGGTGAGTCATAATCAGACCCACCGGTATGATAATTCCCTGTAGCGCCCGATGCACGAAGGTCTTGTCTTCCCAACAACAAAGCGACGACGGCGCAGTGGTGGATTTCCAGAATGTGTTGCTATACGTCATAGGTTCATAACAACTTTAAAAACGGAAGAAAAATAAAAACACTTTTATTTGTTTTTTATAGTACTCCCCACACCGAGAAAAGGGCCTATGTCACGGAGGACTTTACAAACAAACAATTCACGGACACAAAGTACACCCTAGTACTTAGTACTTATCACCTTCATCATCATCTCAACCCATAAACGTCCTACTACTGGGCACGGGTCTTCTCCAAAAATTTGGAGGGATACTAGCCTACTATACCACGCTGGCCAGACGTGTTGGTATAGAGTTTTGTTTCGAGTTTTTCCTCTCTTGCGGTGGATATTGTCTGCTAGACTTATCACCTTACATTTATATAATTAAAAAAATGTGAGCCATCACGGGACGCCTGGCAGATGTGAAACATCGACATTATTTTGTAAAAGTAATATGCAGAAAAAAACAGATTGTAATAGGAACTAAATATGTCATAATGATAAAATAAAATATCACAATTTTTTTTCAGATAACGATGACTATTTATTGAATAAACATTTATTTTCATTAAATACAAAAATTTACGAATTTATTTTAAATCGTGACTACTAAATTCGTTTACTTAATTAGTGACTTCGGTAATAGTACCATCGGCATGCGTCGCCACGCCAGAAATCGGTTTTACGTGCGGCTATAGATGTTTCACATCAAAACTCAATGCACTTAGTGAACACGTGTATCGAACAACATATCAACACAATAGCTTTTATCCATGGCTCACTAATTGCGGTGACATTGCTATTATATTAGAGCAGTATGGCACTTGGCTAAGATACGTACTGTAGAAGACAAGTGGCACGGAACACGTGTCGTGTCGTCAAGGACATTATGAGGTTTTCTTTTATACTAATTGGGTAGCAAACAAGCATACGGCCAGCCTGATGTTAAGCAGTTAACTTAGCCTATTGACGCGTTCAATACCAGAGATATCACTGGCGTGTTGCCAACATTTTTTTAAAGATCGACTATCCCTGTAAAAAGTTGCTATTAGCGATAAGGCCGCTCATTATACATAACTGAGTTCTAATAATGTTTTTATAGTTTTTTTTTAGTTGTTTTTGTTTAGTCAGTCGTATGCCTGGGAATAAGTTATTTTAAATTTTTTAAACACGAGTTTTTATACTTAAAGATAAAGTACTTGTGAAGACAAATCCAACAAGTGTTATCTTAAGCTAAACAAATTTATGGCAACGCCAGCGACAGTTCATTGGTCCACTGTGTACGCAGCAGTGAAAGCCAACGAGCATGCTGCTGGCAACGCCAGCGACAGTTCATTGGTCCAGTGTGTACGCAGCAGTGAAAGCCAACGAGCATGCTGCAGGCAACGCCAGCGACAGTTCATTGGTCCAGTGTGTACGCAGCAGTAAAAGCCAACGAGCATGCTGCTGGCAACGCCAGCGACAGTTCATTGGTCCAGTGTGTACGCAGCAGTGAAAGCCAACGAGCATGCTGCTGGCAACGCCAGCGACAGTTCATTGGTCCAGTGTGTACGCAGCAGTAAAAGCCAACGAGCATGCTGCTGGCAACGCCAGCGACAGTTCATTGGTCCAGTGTGTACGCAGCAGTGAAAGCCAACGAGCATGCTGCAGGCAACGCCAGCGACAGTTCATTGGTCCAGTGTGTACGCAGCAGTAAAAGCCAACGAGCATGCTGCTGGCAACGCCAGCGACAGTTCATTGGTCCAGTGTGTACGCAGCAGTGAAAGCCAACGAGCATGCTGCTGGCAACGCCAGCGACAGTTCATTGGCCCAGTGTGTACGCAGCAGTGAAGGTCAACAAGTGTCCCTCAGGCAACGCCAGTGAAAGTTAGTTGGCGTTCATTGGCCCAGTGTGTACGCAGCAGTGAAGGTCAACAAGTGTCCCTCAGGCAACGCCAGTGAAAGTTAGTTGGCGTTCATTGGCCCGGTGTGTACGCAGCATATGTATCAAATCAAATCAAATATGAGGCCACCACAATCATTTCGCAAAAACACAACTACGCTACTGTATGTCGTTTTTGCTATGGTCTTCTGTAGCCTGACCTTCCTCAGGAGCTTCCTAGTTTGTAAAGTCCCCGCCCTCTTTTAAACTTCCTTATATTTTGACGAGAAATTATAAATGAAACAAAAATATTGTAACAAAATTTATAATTTACTAATTTACAACTTGAGTAAATGCACGCCATCACTGGGCTGACACAAGAAGAAGACTGGCGTTCCTTTATATTGTGACAGTATACGTTTCTTCAGGTTCTCCACTTCACTTTTCTTCACCTGTTAATAAAAAAGTTTTTTTATAAGACTGTCATACGAAGTAAAAGCTCGATGTCAATGTAGGTAGAGAATACGACGAGGTCAAAGCCTGTATCTTTAGGTTGGTAAACAAGTATAAGGCACACCTGTTGGTAAGCAGTTACCGTAGCCTATGGACGCTTGAAATACCAAGGTTTTATGATGAAATTTGGCTGGGATTGAAAAACGTTTCGTTAAAAACGCGTTCCGAAGTGTGCTCTGGAGACCTGTACTTACACACACGGACACAATTTCACCGCTGTATGTAGTTATTTGGCAGTAGTCTTTTGTAAGGTGTAGGTCCTTCCCCAGACGGGCTTGCTTACTTGTATGGTGCCCTACGTCTAAAACACTTTACTTTTTAGGCTTAGAACACCTATCTGTGCATCACGCAAAATATTTTCCCTTAAGGAGATCAAAGCAACTATCGGCGCAGTTTCAAATGCTCCTATAACTATTTAAGGCCCTATCCAGGCATCGAACCCAGAATCTCAAACCACTTACCAAAGTAACAACACAGCCACCGAAGCCTCCTCCAGTCATCCTCGCACCGAGGACTCCTGGCTGCCCTCTTATGATATCCACAAGCTGATCAAGCTCCACACAAGAGATTTCCATCAGCTTGCTCATCGTCTCATGGGACTGGTAGAACAGTTCACCGACCTGTGACAAAATAAATGATAGTGTTAACGCCATCTAGAATTTTAAAAGACAATTAAGAACCGATGCCCATGCGCCAACACCGTTCGGAACTACTCGGACGTCTTCGGGAATACTCGGCTCTGTGCGGTTCCGGCTTCCGGGGACGCATTCGCCAACAACGCTTCCTGCCGACAGCAAGCAACTATGCGTTCGTAAAGTTTAATTTTTATAATGTAACTCAATAAACGTTTTTCAAGTATAATAAGTAAATATAATAAGCATAACGTGAAATTACAAGAATGTCCTGACGTCCAGTATAATCATTCACAGATAGTAACACGAAGAAACCCTTTTTGGTCTGACAGACAGAACACATAAAAGAGGATAATGACTCGCCTGTTGGTCTAGTGGTTAGTGACTCTGACTGCTACGCTGCAGGTCGTGGGTTCGTTTCCCACCCAGGACAAATCTTTGTGTGATGAGCACGAGTGTTTGTTCTGTGTCTGGGTGTAATTTATCTATATGTATGTATTTAGAAATATATAAGTATGTTTATCAGTTGTCTGGTTACCATAGTACAGGCTCTGCCTAGTTTGGGATCAGATAAATATGTGAAAAAAAAATATATATCTATATATATTTTAATTATATTATAATATTGCCCGGACCGATTTCGGTCGTGATGAGTATTATCATGCTTTATGCCAGGCAAAACGCAATTGATACCTCTGGTATTGCAAGCGTCCATAGGCTGCGGTAACTGCTTAATATCAAGCGGGCCGTATGCTTGTTTGCCACCTAAGTAGTATCAGTGCCGGCTAAAATACGGGGCGCGGTAGGGTGACGGCCCTAAGGCGCAAGGCATGAAGGGGCACCTCTTTTTAATTTGGTCAAGACCAAGAACAAAGAACGATTTATCATATCAACCCATAAACGTCTCACTGCTGGGCACGGGCCTCCTCCATAAATTTGAAAAGGATTAGCCTACTATATTACGCTGGCCAGACGGGTTGGTATAGGGTTTGTTTCGAGTTTTCCTTCGGATATTGTCTGCCTGAGTTACTCCTTTAGTCGACTCTTACGACAACCTTGGGATGAAACGGGGTGACATTTTATATTCTTAATCCGTCACCATACGGAAAAAAGAACGATTAAGAATTAAGAAGAAATTAAGAACCTAAATCAGGCCTACCAAATTCTATGCCTGTCGAAGCCTTAATTTTGGGGGGTTGGGGACTGTAAATCTTCGTCCACTGAGTAGTATTAAAATAAAGTGGGAAAGCGGTGGGAATTATAAAAGTTGAACAACCCTAAATCCTTACTACTTACCTAAACTTTTTAATCAAAAACTATTTACATTAATACATCGGTTTATTGAACTCGAATACAAAATAATCTATTACGACCACCCTTCATTTATTGGGTGACTTACGAGTGATCGATATCAAATATAACCAGGAAATAAATCGGGAAGCTATGGCTCACAAATCACTCAGTGGGCGTAAAATATATTGTCTTTTTATAAAAATGATAAATGCAATAACCAGAAACTTTTATTTAAAAACAGTTTTTCTGACAAATGAAAATAGCATCCAGAATTTTCGTTGTCTTTAAAATTCATATAAAAATATAATATTTCATGCCCACTCAGTGATTTCTGGGTCATATCAGAAACTTAAACAAGAACAATGGAAAATCAACTACGAGCACAGTTGAGTTGAAAATCGGATTGGAAAACTTTTTTTTTACTACTTAGCCTGGCCAACTAGAATATGTGCCAGTCGGGCACACTTTTTAATAAAAAAAATGAAGTACGAATATATAAGTATGTTTATCAGTTGTCTGGTTGCCATAGTACAGACATTGCTTTGTTTGGGATCAGATAGCGGTTAGTAAGTTTTCCCAAAATATTATTATTGCCACGGGTCTCAAAAGATATAATTACGCCAGTGATACTTCTTATTCTTAATTCTTTATTGTACACACAAATAAACATTACAATATACTTAATAATAAAAATCATGTACAAAGGCGAGCTTAACTCATAATGAGTTTTCTACCAGCAAACCTTAGAGTGGTAGAGGAGAAGATAAGGCTATATATAATACTTAATATGGTTAAAAAGATTACTGCTAAGATTATGATGGTAGGACCCTCATTGTGGTTAAAGTGTGGTACCATATTAGTGCGCAAGCCAAACTGGGGAAGGACCTCCACCTTACAGAAGACTACAGCCAAATAACTACACACAGCGGTGTAGTGTGTGTGTGAATACAGGTTTCCAACGCTCATTTAGGAATGCATTTTGAAATTAATGTTTTCCTATCCCAGGAATACTACATCTTAAAGCGCTGGTGTAAAAAATTGAGTCGGCAACACGCAAATGATACCTCTAGTAGCATAAGCGTCCTGATATGCTACCTGCTTAATACCAGGCGGGCTGATGCTTGTTTGCCACCTAATAAAAAAAAAGCACTCCGGGAGTGCCGACAGAAGTGAAAACACTAGGCAAAACAGTGGTCATAATTTTTATACCTATCAATTTTATTTATCTAGACGCGTTCGCGGTCTGCTATAATATGTACATGCATATATCGCCTCTTGACAGTCGAAAAAGTTTTTTCGGATATGTCAAGCTGCGTCTCGTAAGGGCGTCGCGTATCCAGAGATTTTATGTCATCTAAAAATATGCGTACCGTGGTAAAAGAAGTTTAAAAAAAAAAATTAACAACTCACCCGCTTAAAATCCTTTTGTTTCAACAATTTGGCCACTTCTTCTGTTCTGGAGATCTCTTCTATCACATGTCTGGCTCTCATTAACACCAGTCTGTCACAATTTTGTGCTTTCAGTTCTACAAAACAAAGAAATGTGTGTTTGTAAGTTCGTTTGGCGACTTTCTTGGTAAAGACATGAACATTTCACAAGTCCGTAATCTATTTTGGTGTCGTTCAGAAACAATGAAAGTAAATTGGGTAGCGTAATACTAAGAAAGAGGTTTTGATAACTCAGTTTCTAAGATTCTTCGTGTCAAGGTCACAATGTGATTGGAAACTTTGACTGCCTTGGTGGTCCAGTGGCTACAGTATGCGCCTGCTGTGCACGAGGTTGTGGGTTCGATTCACAGACAGGACAAAACTTTGTGTGGCCCACAAAGTGTTGTTCTGAGTCTGGGTGTAATTTGTGTCCGTTAATTGTATGTTTGTAAAGTCTCCCGCGACACGGAGCTTGTTTCTCTAGTGCGGGAGTCGTCTTTAAAAAAAAAATCCTACATAACAAAAGGTTATGGTTAATTTTACTACTGCGTAGAACTATTATACGGGAATTTAAGCTTTATTTTTATGAGATAAAGTTTATAATAGTTTAACCGCGTGTTAACACTATGCCACACCCTACACAATTCTATAACTTCTATATAATCATTAATTAACACATGTGCTTTATCAAGAGAGCAGAACATCCACATACGTTTTCCCTGCCATCTAGACATGACTAAAGAATTTCTTCAAAGCCATGTTGGTTTCCTTACGTTATTTTCATTCACTGGCAAAACAATTGATTAGTACCTACGTATAAATTCTTCAAAGTTAAAATCACATTGGTGCTTATCGGTCGATATAGAACATTTAAAGACAATTCCCGCAAAAAAAAAATCCTATCCCAGGGGTATTCCATCTTAGAGCCCTGGTGTCAAAAAAGGGTTGGCAACACGCAAGTGATACCTCTGGTATTGCAAACGTCCATAGGTTACGGTAACTGCATCAGGCAGGGCATTAACATCCAGCGGTCCGTATGCTTGTTTGCCACCCAAGTAGTACAAAAAAATATACATATATGTATATATTTAAATAATATATTACAAAAATTGAGATTCGATATTCATCAACTCAACCCATAAACGTCCCACTCCAGCAGTGGGACGTTTATGGGTAGCACGGGTCTCTTCCATACACTTGGAGGGATATTAGCCTACTTTCACGCTGGCCAGACGGGTTGGTATTGGGTTTTGTTTCAAGCTTTCCCTCTCTTGCAGTGAATATTGTCGACCTGACTTACTCCCTTAGTCGACTCTTACGACACCCTCGGAATGTAACGGGATGGTGACCTTTTGTATTCTTAATCCGTCACCACGCGTTATATGTATGTATACTATTATAATAAAACATTGTATAGGATTTTCTTTTTAAGTTTGAGTAACAGTAGCTACACCATCACATATTTTAAATGTTCTGGTCATTCCTGTCCATCCTAAGGTTGCCTGGAAGAAATCGCGCTCAGCGATAAGGTCGCCCATTGTACTTTATTTTCTGTATGTATCTAACATAAGTTTTTGTTATATCATGATGTACAATAAAGAATTATCTATCTATCTATCTATCACACGGTTGATGTTATCAGTTCTTTATTTGATGGAATCATAACGCGATCGTATTCCCGGACATATAAAATGTCATGGTTGCGCTTTTCTTCACTATCGTCTGCAATAAATTTTATAGACAGAGAAAGATAGATCTGTAATAAGTCTCCACCCCCGTCAAACGGTTTAGTCTTCATCCCTCGAGGTAACATTGTAACAGAAACAGAATGCGGCTGTAATCCTTACTTTTCCAATTTATCTGTGTAAAATAATCAAAACTTTCGTATACATGTTATTCTGATTAAACCACTTTTGTTAACTGTAGATATTTTATATGTATTTGTTTTATAAAATATTTTTGATTATATATTTATACTTGCTGCCCTGGCAGACGTCGTCTGGCCCTTAAAAACTGACATACCGAAAGCAGTGCTACCTATCGGGTCTAATTGTCAATCTAAACCATCCAGGCCCTACCCGAACACATACACAAAATTTCATAAAAATCAGCCGAGCCGTTTAGGAGGAGTTCAGTGATAATACACACGCGCAGAAGAATTATTTATATCATCATTTCAACCCATAAACGTCCCACTTCTGGGCACGGGTCTCCTCCATACACTTGGAGGGATATTATAATAATAATAATAATAATCATTTATTTCAGAAATACACAGATTACATAGTACAAAACAATACACGTAGCCTACATATTTCCATAGATAAATACCTTACAAACTAACATATATATATATAAAACTTATAACTAAACACATTTAATCGGTGTCGTGTTACACCTCGCTGTGTTGTGTAACCGACCGCGAAAACGTCGGTACACGACACCTTTCGGCCAAAACTCTTCCTCGAGGAATCTGTCGATACCATGCGTTGGCACCCGCACCACAAACGAATTGAAATTGGTGCTAGAACGCGGTACCAACTTTTCGACCCTCAAGGTCCAGTTGACTTTCTTCAGGATATACTCCACAATATCCTCGGTCTTCGTGGTGTGATGGAGACGGGACACATACAGCTGCGTCGTAGGTATTGCGGGACGCAGCAGCATATTGGGCCCCGTCAGCGCAGTACCGCACTGGTTCCGACAAGGAGGCTTCCTTTTCTTCTTCTCGACCTTGATAAAGCCATCCTTGTCCGTGTCGTTTTTGGAAACCCGCTGTTTCCGCGCCTGTTCTTCCTGCCGCGTCACCACTGAGGTCTTCTTGGTGGCGGCAATGGCAGCGTAGGCACGTTTAGGGGTCAACGTGCCCACACGATTCGACGCCTCAACACAGGTCGAGGCAGGGACGGCGGTGTCGAATTTTGCACCGCATGCAAAATTGGCGGCCGGTGACGCAACTGCACTCACCGACTTCAAACTGCTGATGGAAGCGTTTTCAGCCTCGCAACGACTGTTGCCGTTAGAGGTGTCGGGTGTCTTACCGCTTGCATTAGCGTTGCGCAACAACACTACTTCGGCACGTAATTCACATATGGTGTTATCAGACACCTCTAATTTGGCTTTCACCTCTGCCAAGCCTGCTTTAAGGACTGTTATATCCTTAAGCAGCCTGGTGACGTCGACGTGGTCGAACGTGACGGGGGGCAGCTTATGCAGATCCTTCGCCACGAACGCAGGCACATCGTCGGGGTCGGTCACCTTTAGCAAGGTGATTATATCTTGCACGCTCTTCTAAGTACCATCTCTTCGGCGTGATGGCATCTGGTCCAGTTTATCCAGTGACTGGTACAACAGCCTCTTGCCATTGCTTATTTCTTCCTCCTTAAAATTGGACCTACAGATCTGCAGAATGCTGACCTCGTCCATTGTGTCGATGGCATGTTGAATAAATGCCAACAGCTCGTTGGCTATGAGTTGCTGTGAACTCATAGTATATATTAGCCTACTATACCACGCTGGCCAGACGGGTTAATATATAGGAAGTTATAGGGTTTTGTTTCAAGTTTTCCCTCTCTTGCAGTAGATATTCTCTGCCTGACTTACACTCTTTGTCGACTCTTACGACACCCTCGAGATGGAAATAGGTGGTGACATTTGTATTCTTAATCCGTCACCACACGGACAAATAGCTAATACATATATGTATAGATAATGATTTATTTGACTGCACGTGTTATCAGTACAACGCACCGAGTTTCGTAGGTTTGATGCCTACACGGGACAAAACTTCGCGTGATTCATAAGGGTTTGTGCCGAGTCGAGGTGTACTTTCTGTCCGACATCCATTCCGTCTTGGAATTAGTCGCTAATATGTGGCCCTAAGCGACCGTAAGTGACCGTAAGCGGTGGTGGCCGAGTGGGAAAGTAACCGACTTGCACGCAAGAGGTGCGAGTTCGATCCCGGGCAGTACCAATGCGAATTTCACTTTGTGTAGTTTATATGTACGAATCAAATGATTCGCCATCTGCTAACGGTGAAGGAAAACATCGTGAGGAAACCCACATGTCTTAGAAGAAATTCTAAAGACATTTCAGATTCACCAACCCGCATTAGGCCAGCGTGTGTGAATTAAGGCCTAAACCCTCTCTCTCTCTTGATAGAGGAGAGGAGACCTGTGCCCAGCAGTGGGACATATATGGGTTGCTATTATATGTGGCCCTACCTCCCTTCAAAGTAAAATCACGTTGGTTTTTTTATAAAATAAATTAGCTGTTCCTTACTTTCCAAATCCTCAATCTTGGCGTCTCTGAGTGAAGGTAGACCGAGTCTGTCAGCAGCCTCCTGGCACTGTGCTCGTCTCTGTGGATACTCGCTGCCAGTTAACCGATGCTTGACGTTGGAGTTCGTCACCAATACCGTCAGATCCCCAAGCTCCATTGGTATGTGTTGAGATTCCAAGGACCTGAGAAAAAATTAGGAAGAAATTTTACTTACAAAGATTTTTGATTTGCTTTTTCGTTCTTCCGTGATCTAACGACTGTTAACTGTCGGGACCCTGACTGCTAAGCTAGAAGTCGTGGGTTCGATTCCCACACCGGACAAAACATTGTCTTCTTCTTATCGTTTGGTTAGTGGCCAACCTGGTGACAGAGTTATTTAGATCGTCCATATTTAGGCCTCTGTCGTGTCTGTCTATCGACTGATAACAGTCCCGAGATCGATTAATCGCCCCTGAAACCCCCTGCACGTTAAATTTCATGAAAATCGTTGGAGCCGTTTCCGAGATTCAGGTTATATATACATATATAAGAATTGCTCGTTTAAAGGTATAAGATGTATACTTAGGTAGGTATCAATTATAACACATAAAAAATAAAATATGAATAAGTTATCTTTGATAGTATTCTAGTCTAAGACGAAACACGTGTATCGACTAATATTACTTTATTAGTAAGATATAAATATATATTCTTTGTGGGCTGTACCTAAAATAAATTACTATTGAATAATTTGACGACCTAATTCTAGCAACCCACGTAATGTATCATTTTGGTTTCATAAGATATTTTAAGAATAGTTATTAAAATTAAAGCTATCTAACCAAAAATAATATAACAATAAGTAACATATACATAGGTACATAATATACCATAACGCCTATATCCAATTGTGGTCGGCAGACAGATATGTACTTAGGTATATAGAGGGCTATGGCATCAGAGGTCCAGCTCTGAATTGGCTTCGAAGCTACCTTTACGATAGAACTCAATGTGTAGAAGTTACCCGCATAAATGACAACTTACTATTAACACCATACAGATCGCAATTTCAATTAAATGAGAAAGGAGTTCCACAAGGTAGCATCTTAGGACCACTGTTATTTTTGCTCTTCATCAACGATTTGCCTAGTGTTTTAATTTGCTTTGATTCTAAAATACGGCTTATCACTATGGGGCAATTCAACCGACATAAATAGAGCGTTCATAATGAAAAAAATGTATACGAGCAGTGTGTGGTGCAGGACCTCTTGAATCGTGTAGGCCACTCTTCAAGAGACTGGAGGTGTTGACTTTGGTGTCCATTTATATATTGAAAGTTGGAATGTTTGTTCGGAATCAAAGGCATTTATTTATTAGAGTAAGTGAAAATGATTTTGTCCCGTGACGGGGATCGTACCTATAACACGCAATGATAAATGGCGGGGTAACCACTTAAGCCATTGAACCAATGGTGCAGTCAAATTATACCTGAGGCATCACTGACTCATTCCAGTTCTTTAGACATTTGTTTTTAAGCCTAACACAATATATTTCACTATTAACTTACTTACCTATCGTCTCATCTCTTTACAGAATTTTGATTCAAAGTTACGAATGAAATAAACTACGTAAGAAGTCCTTGACCTTGACAAAAGTAATCACATTTCCTTGAAGACTTGTCCAAATTACAAAGGCTCAAAATTCCTTACTCGTACTCTGGTCTGTGCGTGACACCATCAAAGCTAACAAAAATGGCTTAAAGTTAGGATTCTTGAGAAAGGTCATTTTCCTGGAAAAGTTTTTTTGCAATTTATTTCTAAATGGGAATAAGTTGGTAACGTGAATTTTTAAGAGTACAGTATTATTGAACTAGAGGCCCGCCGGGACGTCCCACGGGTCAAACAATTTAGAACACACACACACACACGTTTAGAACGATTTTCCAACTTTTCCTTACGATATAATATATTTCCATTTTTTTAAAAGTAGATCTTTATTTTATAATATATTAGCTGTTGCCCGCGGCGCGGCGGGGATGTCGGTTATCGCTGCAAAAAGTATAGCCTATGTGTTATTCCAGACCATAATCTATCTGTGTGCCAAATTTCATCCAGATCCGTTCAGTAGTTTTTACGTGAAAGAGTAACAAACATCCATCCATCCATCCATCCATTCTTACAAACTTTCACATTTATAATATTAGTGAGGATTTACTCCTATGTATTTAAATAGTTTGAAAAAGTCTTACTATCTGATAAATTAGTTCAGTTGTGACTTAAAAAAACACATATTCCACTCATCAGGCAATTCAGACAAATTGTTTTACTTCTTCACTTCACACATTAGAAATGCGGTCTTCACTAAATCTTATGAAAGAAAGAAAGAAAATCTTTTTATTGTAATAGCATACAAATGCAAGCTTATAGGATAAGAACCGATTAATTATGCTATGACAAATAAGGACATTCAATCAGCTATGTGCTGCAATATCGCCAACACGGTAATTGCAGCGCTGTTTTTCATTAAGTGACCTTAATGACGCACGGATATTATGCCGCCTTATCAACGCTTCGTGTGACCAGAAAGCTGACTTATTTTTTGGCTCAAGCTTTCATCTAACGGGCAATGCTGCCAGTCTTCTGTACGCACATTTTTAGAATTCAGCGTGTGCGGAGGAATTTTGTAAAGTCTATTAACGGAGTATTTTTGGTTTTTTTTTGCAGACATATTTATTTTATTTTTTAATCGTGTAAATATGCCCGGAGACTACTCCTTCACTAACACCAGGCAAACAACCTTGGTGGGGATCGGAGCTAGAACGCAAGCGCAAAATGGTAAGAAAAGCCCTTAACAGAGCTATGAACACTTGTGCGGACGAGGACTGGGACACCTACCGCTCCGCCAAATCCAGTTACAAAAAATGCATCAGACGCAGGAAGGCCATGGGATGGCGCAGATTCTGCAGCAACATCGAGTCTTGCCAACAAGCTAACAGGGTAAGGAAACTGCTGACCCAAGAGCACTCTGCGTCGCACATGACTCTGCGTAAACCAGACAACACACTCACATCATCGCCTGAGGAGGCGAGACGCGTCCTCATAGAAACTCACTTCCCAGGATGCGTCTTCACTCAGGTAATAAACTGGCAAGACGCCATGTCCACGCCGTCTGCGGGGGACTGGCTATATGCTCAAAGGATGATCACACCTGAAAAGATCAGGTGGGCCATTCGGAGCTTTCATCCATACAAAGCTGCTGGCCCGGATGGCGTTTTTCCCGCGCTCCTACAGTGGGGAGAATCAGCAGTTACAGAGAGGCTGGTTCACATACTGAGAGCTTGTCTGGCCCTCAGATACGTACCTAAAGGATAGAGGGAAGTGAAGGTAATCTTTATACCTAAACCAGGCAAGAGTGACTACACGAATGCCAAATCCTACAGACCAATAGGCTTTAGACTGCCATACAGTTAACTCAGGCCTGATCTACGAGTGTCACCATAAACTTAACCAGGTGGGTGAGCACAACAGCATAACTATCCAATGGATCAAAGGACACAGCGGCTCCCGGGGCAACGATGCTGCGGATGAGCTCGCCAGAAAGGGTTCAGATATGGACACGATCGGACCGGAACCCATTGTGGCGCTGCCTTTCGGTCACCTACGTGCACTGGTAAGAAAGCGCATTAAAGATCAACATAGCAACCTCTGGATAAACCACAGCGAGTGCAGACAGACAAAAGAAGCACTTCCCGCGTTGGATCATCGCTTCACCAAACAGGTTCTAAGACTCACAAAGCAGCAGTTGCGTACAGTCACTGCTGCCGTCACGGGTCACGGTTCCTTCAATAAACACCTCTCTGTTATAGGAGTCACTGACAGTCCCCTCTGCAGAGCCTGCATGAGGGAAGACGAGACGGCGGCGCACGTGTTGCTGCACTGCCCGGAGGTCCCTGCGTACAGAGAGAAACACCTGGGCAGCCCAGGATCGGTACGAGAAGCGGTCGTCAACGTCAGGCGGCTGCTGGACTATTTGGACGAGCTGGGGTGGATAGAGTGACCCCCCAGCTAACCACCCGCACGCAAAATATGCGCATCAGCGTGGAGTTGCGGATAATAGCCCGCCATACCATACCATACCATACCATCGTGTAAATATAGTTTGATTATACGTAGCTATGCAGTATAATATATTGTGCCTATTTTATATGTGAATAAATACTCAAATTGAAATTTAAAAAAAGGTAGAAAGAAAAAGAAGTAATTTAAACTAACCTGCAGTCAATGAGTAAGGCGTGGTCTTTCTTGCCCATAGTGACAATGTACTGGTCCATGATACCGCACGGCATGCCAGGGAACTCGTGCTCCGCTTTCTGACATAACTTTGCTTTCTCCACTAGCCTGGCAACATATATTAAATTTAATTAATAAATTTGAAATAAATTTGACTACCTTGGTGGTCCAGTGGCCACAGTATGCGCCTGCTGTGCACGAGGTTGTGGGTTCGATTCCCACACAGGACAAAACTTTGTGTGACCCATAAAGTGTTGTTCTGAGTCTGGGTGTAATTTGTGTCCGTTAATTGTATGTTAGTAAAGTCCCCCGTGACACGGAGCTTGTTCTCTAGTGCGGAAGTTGTGTATATTAAAAATACAAAAATAAATAAATTATATAAAATATAAATTTTCAATCAATCAGCATGCTTGAATCCACTGCTGATCATAGGTCTCTCCTAATTCACGCCACAACACTTGTCCTCTGCCTTCCGCACCACTTCGCTTCCAGTCTACCCCAGCAACAGGTCTATATGGCCAGATGGGGTCCAACCTTACGTTTACCAAGTCGCGGACTCCACTCCAGGACTCGCTTACTCCAGCGGTCATCGGTCTTTCGGCAGATATAGCCAGGCCATTGCCACTTCAGCTTGCTTTATTGCCGTTTCTAGGACAAATCTTTGTGTAATGTGTACAATTTTACATTCTACACATTACACCTTTAACCGAAACCGTTTAAACACTTAAACAACGTTACAAGTATATCATACCGACGGCCTGGTCCTCTGCTTACCCCTTGTGGAAAAGACGTGATGATATGCTATACTACGGGTGCCTTGACCTCAGGTCGATACTACCAAATCTCGGGTAATAACTTCATTAAATCGAAAGGTCCAATAAGCTCAGCTAACTGAGAAGACTGAATTTCAATACGAAACAATTAAACACAGTAATTTCAAACTGTTTGCCATGTCAAACACGTTGTTAGATAATTAGATTCGGTGAATTACAGCTCCAGTTGAAACAAATAACTTATGCAGAACATATTTAATACTAGCTGTAGCCCGCGGCTCCGTTCGCGTGGTTATCTCAATAATCAGATCCTACTTTTTGTCTTTTCCCAAGCTTCCTCCTTGCCAAATTTTATTATGATCAGTTTAGTCTTGAAAATGTAACAAACAAACTAACAATCAGAGTTACTTTCGCATTTATAGTAAAATCAGTATGCAGTATTGCTTAAATACAACGCACTAGGGAACAAGCCCTGTGCCTGGGGCCTTTAAATTCACGGAGACAGTTGTGATTCTGTGCGTCAATTTAGTCTGTTCAGCCCCTCTAGACAAGTGGCATAAGCGATAGTCGAATCGAAATGGCAAAAAAGCAAATGTATAAGATTTGACGTAAGTTTGCGACATTATATCGTAGACTTATGTCAAATCCCATACATTAATTTTTTTGACTTTTCAATTCGGCTACTGTTTATGCCACTTGTCTAGAGGCTCAGTGCGTATCTGTGGAAAACGCTAAATTTATTTATCCAAACCAAGATCTTACAATAGCTAGTAATTTAACAGTACACTGTTTTCTATTAGGCAGGTCATAAGCTTGTTGAAAACACAAGGAAAATATCTATGAGTGCCTACATTAATTTTTAAGGCAATCAATCACTTGCAACCAATAATGCTATAAAAATGCTTACTACAAGCATTTTTATAGCGCAGAGCGGAATATTTTTAGAGCAGAATGTTTGAATAAAAGCTGAGGCTGATTTTAATGACTCTTAAAAAATATACATTACAATAGATCATTGGCATTATTTTACTAGGTGGACAGATGATATCATCAAAGCTGCAGGAAAGCACTGGATGCAGGCAGCTTAAGATCGGCCATTGTGGAGTCATATGAGGGAGGCCTATGTTCAGCAGTGGACATTATCAGGCTGAGATGGAGTTGTAAAAAAACTCAAGTCTTTTAGTCTGCAAGTGCAGTTTGCAAGACTAGGACTCGTTAGTCACATAAGTCCCGAGTCCTTTGAGTCTCCTGAGTTCTCTGAGTCCTTTCGAGTCTTTAAGTTCTTAAAGCTACTGAGTCATGAACTTGAGTTGGTGTATTATAAATTTATAATAGGTAATTCTGGGTGATTTCACATCGTCATCCAAACTTCGTTTAGGTTAAAATTCATTCATGAACCATTTTTCCTTACGCTATCAATTAAGAATTAAATAAAATAAGTTTTTTGTACAGTTTAAAAATATCGATTTGCATATTGTTCCAATTAATATTTACCTAATAAATCAATAATTTGTAAATTGCTATTTTATTTACTTCAAACAACATTTAAGCTATGGATTCATTTCTTTGACTCAATCATGAGTTCTTGTAAAAGACTCAGTCTTTGAGTTCTTTTTGGCAGGACTCAAGTCTTTTTACAAAAGACTCAAAATTCTGAAGGACTTGAGCTCTAAGTATTATTTATAAGACTCGAGCTTTACATAATTTTAACAAAAAAAAACCGACTTCAGTACGGCAAGTTGTAAAATTTTCAGATATTTGTTTGTTACAATCGAATAAAATCGACTGAGCGTCGGGCTGAACACAGGTCAAGTAGGTATTAAAAGCAATATTTAATCTGTGCAATCCGCGCTCAATTCATTCACGTCATTATTTCTTATTAATAGTTGCTTAGCAACAATAACCGAAACTTATCTAATCGCCATCAGTAAAATACTTATTATTGAAAAGTTCAGATGGCCATCTGTGGTCTTCTTCATCAGTTTTACTTCACCAAATTACACTTTCTGAATGCAAATGATTGATTAGTTGTTAAAAATATTGAAATTGCTATATGTGTGCCTATAACTTTTGAGGAGTTCCCTCAATTCCTCATGGATCCCATCATCGGAACTTTCTTTTGATGATAATGGGACCAAACTGAAAGTATGTCCAGTCAGACAAAAAAAGAATTTTTCAAATCGGTCCATAAATGACGGAGTTATGCGGTAACAAACATAAAAAAAAAAAAAAAAAAAAAATTCACCCGAATTGATAACCTCCTCTTTTTTAAGTCGGTTAAAAATAGCTCAAGTTTTATTAAATAAGACTCCAAGACTCGAGTTTCTTACAACACTAGGCTGAGATTATTATGATAATGATGATTTTACTAAAAAAAACAAAATTCAGGTAAGCCGGGGGCAAAACCTAGTATAAAATAAGAAACTGATATTCTCACCCAACTTTGTGTCCAGTCAAAGCTTCAAGTAGAGTGAAGGTGGCGACCTCTACAGCTGCACTACTTGACAGACCAGACCCCATGGGTACATCAGACACGATGACAGCATCAAATCCAGCCACATCAACTGGATACGACATAAAAGATGATTAATAAGAAATTACGGTTCTCGTTGTCGATTTTTTTTCTCGTTTCGAACTTTTTTTACCCTGTCCTCTGTGGAGCCCGGGGTGTAATGTATTGGATTGATACAGCATGCAAGGTGTATCTTTTCGTTTTTAATAATCTCCTGAGACTTTCCCGAGAGACTATCGCATAGGGTTTTTCGAGAAAGGAGTTAAATGATCTTTATAGGATCAGCAACGCGCGAGTGATACCCTTGGTGCTCCAAACATTCATAGGATATGGTAACCTGCTTACCATCGGGTGGGCAGTATGCTTCTTTGCCACCTAGGTATTATAAAAAACACTTACCATTATTTTAACTCTAACTATACTTATAATAATAGCAACCCATATATGTCCCACTGCTGGGCCTCCTCTCCTCTATCAAGAGAGAGAGAGGGTTTAGGCCTTAATTCACACACGCTGGCCTAATGCGGGTCGGTGAATCTGACATGTCTTTAGAATTTCACATGTGGGTTTCCTCACGATTTTTCCTTCACCGTTAGCAGATGGCGAATCATTTGATTAGTACATATAAACTCCACAAAGTGAAATTCACATTGGTACTGCCCGGGATCGAACTCGCACCTCTTGCGTGCAAGTCGGTTACTTTCCCACTCGGCCACTACCGCTTTTTTAACTATACTTAATTTGTTAAAATTGGATCAGCTATTTTGCTAACTACCATGCAAAAGATTGTCCAAACGACATTAAATATATCTTCATCTTTAGTAAATTAAAATGGATTTACCCGGAAAATTAGCCAGAACGCCCTTAAGATAATTGGTCCAAGCAGGTGGCCCTGGCTTTAGAGCACCAGTCGTTGTTCCTGGGAAGCTGGCCTTCACCTCATCGCCTGACGATAGTATTGACAGTACATTACATTCTGTCGTATTGTTCAGGCTGCCTACGATCACAGTCACGAACGGTAATGCCTGGGGGACAACAAAATGGCGGTAAAAAAATAAAAATAAAGAAAATATAAACTAAAACAACTTATTAAAATATTTATTATACAATAAAACGTTAGTTATATAGGTATATATTATTTTTGAGGAGGTTTGACATCCCCTCATCTCTTTAACATTTATGTTAATAACCTGATTGAAGAACTTAGCAGCACACATGTCGGATGCTTTGTGGATGATGTATGTGTAAATAATCTTAGTTATGCAGACGACATGGTGTTGCTGAGTCCTTCAATGGGGGGACTTAGAAAGCTGTTGAGGATTTGTGAGTCTTATGCTGTGTCGCATGGTCTAAAGTACAATGCAAAAAAAAGTGAGTTTATGTTGTTTAAATCTGATAATAAAGGGCCGTCCACAATACCACCACTCACACTTAATGCAGTGACTTTAAACCGTGTCACACAGTTTAAATATTTGGGTCATATTGTCACAGAAAATATGTGTGATGTTTTAGATATAGAGAGGGAGCGTAGGGCATTGTCGGTGCGGGGTAATATGTTGGCTCATAGGTTTGCTCGATGTACAGCTGAAGTTAAGATCACACTTTTTAAAGCATATTGCCAGGTGTTTTACACGAGTAGCCTGTGGGCCAGCTTTACACTAAAATCCTACAATGCCCTACGTGTTCAATACAACAACATCTTCAGGGCTCTGTTTCGGCTCCCACGCTACTGTAGCGCGTCGGGTATGTTTGCCGATGCCAGCGTAGATGACTTTTATGCAGTTATGCGCAAAAAGGTCGCCTCGCTGGTGAACAGGGTGCGGCGGAGCTCAAACAGAGTCCTGAGGATGGTGGGTGAAAGTCAGGATTCAGCCCTGGTGGGCAGGTTCACTGAGCTACATGTTGGAAGGGTTCGGTGAGCCTGCCCATTACGGGTTAACCCTTAACTTTTAGTTTTAGTTACTAACATAGTATAAGTTATATTGTTACTAACACTATGGATCTTCTGGTTCTGAAAATAAATGTTTTTTTTTTTTTTTATTTATTTATTATTATTATTAGCCTATACTGTCCCACTGCAGGGCAAAGGCCTCCCCTTCCTTTTTCCATGATAGTCTATCTTTTGCTAATTTTAGCCAATCCCTTTTATAGGCGTCAAGCTCATCTCGCCATCTCATTTTGGGTCTACCACCATATAGGTATATATGTATAGTTATATATACAGTAATATTAATTATATAGAAAGAGGTGCCCTACACCATACAAGCGAGCAAGCCCGACTGGGGAAGGACCTCCACCTTACAGAAGACCTCAGCCAAATAACTATACACAACGGTGTAGTTGTGTTCCTGTGTGTGAGTACAGGTCTCCAAAGCTCATTTAGGGAAGCGTTTTGAAATAAACGTATTCCTATCCCATGGATACTCTTATCTTAAAACCCTGGTGTAAAACAATGGGTCGGCAACACGCAAGTGTTACCTCTGGTATTGCAAGCGTCCATAGGCTACGGTAACTGCATAACATCAGGTGGGCCGTATGCCTTTTTGCCACCCAAGTAGTATATAAAAATCAGGATGTCCACTAACCGTGATACTTTCAACTATGTAATTGTAGGCAGAAATATAATTTTGTTATGGTAAAAAAAATATAACGTTTGAGATTTATGTGTTTTAATTAGTTACTCAGCGTCCAAATAATGGTTAGGTTTGCTACTTTTATCCTTCCTTCCTTATGCTACCTTTTCCTTCCTGTTATATTATAATTTTTCGTACGTAAATTATATCAGACCGCACGTGGAGTACTGCTCTCATCTCTGGGTAGAAGTCACCAAATACCAGCTTGATCTACTTGACTCCGTCCAGAGGTGAGCCGTTCGAAATGACGAAGTTGGTGATTCCAATATTTCCAATCTTACGGACATGACAGAGATGGGACGATAGATCAGCAGAGAGACTTTGGCTCTCTAGAAATGATTCTCTAGAATGTTCTGTCGTCTATTCCACGGAATGTGTTAAGAGAAATAGTTTGTAGAGTAGTAGTACCTTCGTCACTTTTCTAAACGTCCAATTTCTACGACATATCCTTCTGCTTTCGAGGTTAAAAGATATTACGAACTTCGGTAGGCAGCGGCTTGTGCATTACCGAATGCCATTGACGGCGTTAACAACTTACCTTTAGATGCTTTGCCAATAAAAAAATTGTCTGCAAAATGAACTACGTTTTTTTCTTTTTTTAAAAAGACAACTCACGCACTAGAAAACAAGCTCTGTGTCGCGGGGGACTTTACAAATATACAATTAACGGACACAAATTACGAACTAAGATGGTTATGTTAATGGGCAGTAACAATTTTATTTATGGGCGCGGCATAGGCGTCTGAATCATACTATGAGTATAACACATTTACAATAAATAATAAGGAAAGTAAGGAAAAGTCGTGATGTTATTTATTATAGATAAGTGATAAATCACTCTTCTTCTTATTACATTAGAATAATCAATTTTAATCATAAACAAGTAAAACTTCCAACATTTAGGAAAAGCTTTTAAGTTGAAAAACAAGAGATTCACCAGATGAGTCCGATAACTCTCTAAATTATTTACTTAATAATGTTTTGTTAAAATATATAATAACAAAGTCAGTACCAAAATAGTTATTTTCGTTGGCTGACACACAATATTTTAAGATTTTATTTAAGACTAGCTGTTGCCCGCGGCTTCACCCGCGTGGATGTCGGTTATAGCTGTAAAAAGTAGCCTATGTGTTATTCTAGACCATAATCTATCTCTGTGCCAAATTTCATCCAGATCCGTTCAGTAGTTTTGACGTGAAAGAGTAACAAACATCCATCCATCCATCCATACTTACAACTTTCACGTTTATAATACTAGCTGTTGCCCGTGGCTTCGCCTGCGTGGATGTCGGTTATAGCTGTAAAAAGTAGCCTATGTGTTATTCTAGACCATAATCTATCTCTGTGCCAAATTTCATCCAGATCCGTTCAGTAGTTTTGACGTGAAAGAGTAACAAACATCCATCCATCCATATCATCATCCACGCATTAATATATAGATATATAACTTCTTACTTGTAAATACTATAATGGTAGACAAAGTTTTATCTCAGTCTATAAACTAGTCCACCTAACACTAAACCAAAGCCGCGGGCAAAAGCTTACCGATATCTCCTCATTACAACAGCAACAAATTTTGTTTACATGAACCAATAATTGCTCTAACGACAATCAAACACCGATATAACCCACCCACCACTTATCCTACTAATATTATAAACGCGAAAGTTTGTAACAATGTATGAATGTAAGTTTGTTACTCTTTCACGCAAAACTACTGAACGGATCTGGATTAAATTTGGCATAGAGATAGATTATAGTCTGGAATAACAGACAGGCAACTTTTTATAACGGAAAAATTCTCTGTTTCCGAGGCATTGTACACGCGGGCGAAGCCCCAGGCGGAAGCTAGTTTCAATATAATCAACAAAATCATTACATAATTAATCAATAACATCGATACAGCTGCCTTTCATTTGATTACGTTACTTGTTAATTGTTATCAATCAAAAGTAATCCAATTAATATCGAGATACTTCTTAAACACAATATTATTTAACACGAAAATATTTCTATTAAGATGATTACAGTATTACGATTTGTTTGTTATCAATAAAGTAAGTATCGTGTTTTGACTACATCAAAGTCAAAGTTAAACATAATAATTATGGTAGCATACAAACTGATGAAAACAAAATGCTAGCATATATGTATTTTTGTAGCGTTCATAAGTATCGTGCATTTAATCTAAATGAACAAAAAAATCTTTTATAAATTATAATTATTATAAAGGTGTGTCCAAACAGTGTGTGCGGCAATGGTGCGCGGCAGACGCGCTGTGGTTGAACTTCTGCAGCCCGCATACATCTTTGCTATCGCCGCGTGTTGATGCCGCGCTTTTGCCACTCAATGTGTGGACACACCTTTAAGTAACTATCAGGCGATTATAAATAGTGGCCTGAGTTTCTTGCTAGTTCTTCTCATGGACCTACGATCTATCGATCATAGGTCAATTAGTTGACATCGTCATTCTAGCTTAACTAATAATAAATAAGTGTTACTTTGTAACCTAAATGAAGTTTTAGTTTGATGTACGCTCACTCACTGTAACATACGCACTAAAATAACTGACGCACCGTGGGTGTACATCTTTGCCTACGCAATATTTATCCATATTAATATTATAAATGCTAAAGTAACTCCGTCTGTCAGAATACGAGTATCAAATTGTAATATCTTTATAAAGATATAATTCTTCTGCACTAAACCTAAAACTCCTCCTAAACGGCTGGACCGATTTAAATGAAATGTTGTGTGTGTGTTCACAATTGGACCCGGTAGGTGGCGCTGCTGTCGGTATTTCAGCTTTTTCAGGCAGGACGACGTCTGCCAGGTCCACTAGTAAAGATATATAATTCTTCTGTACGTGTGTATATCACTGAACTCCTCCTAAACGGCTAGTCGGTTTAGATTCACAATTGGAACCAGTAGGTGGCGCTGCTGCTGGTATATCAGCTTTTCCGGGTAGGACGACGTCTAGACGCGCCTAAAGAGGATTTCACTTCAAAAATCATTATGATTAAACAAGACTTACTTACAACAGGTAACACAAATCCCTCGCAGTAGTCGATGTGTTCTCCAATAAGGTTGACACGGCCGGGTGCGCACGCGGCTGCTGTTGGTTGGCGGCCGAACGCTGACACAAATTTGTCTCTAGCCTGTTGTAAGAGCACCGCCTCACCGTATGCCACGGCTTCATTGGACATCTGTGTGTACATAGTTATATCTGTTTGTAATTAAACATCTCCGTAATGGCTCGACCGATTTTCGTGAAATTTTGTATGCATTAGGTCTACGAATCGGACAAGATCTATTTTTATCCCCCTAAATGTTAAGGGTCCACAACTAAATTTTTTTTTAGACAAAGTTTTGTGTTTTTATTTTTTTATGATTTAGCATTAACAAATACATACAACCCTTAATTATCACCCCTCTACGATCAATCCCTAATTTTTAATAGCGATTTTACTATTTTAGTAGCAAAACAACGTTTGCTACAAAAATTACTAGCTTCGCACGGGTGGACATTGGGACACACCCTACGGATCCCGTATTTTTTTAAATGAAATATAGCCTATGTTATTCGTTGATAATGTAGATTTCGAATGGTGAAAGGATTTTCAAAATCGGTTTATTCATTACAAACAATAAAGCGGGAAGCGTTAGTGGCCGAGTGGGAAAGTAACCGACTTTCACGCAAGAGGTGCGAGTTCGAACCCGGGTGGCAGTACCAATGTGAATTTCACTTTGTGGAGTCAATATGTGCTAATCAAATGATTTGCCATCTGCTAGCTGTGAAGGTAAACATCGAAAGGAAACTCACATGTCTTAGAAGAAATTCTAAAGACTTGTCTGATTTACCAACCCGCTTAGGCCAGCGTGTGTGAATTAAGACCTAAGTCCTCTCTCTCTCTCTCTCTCTTGATAGATGTGAGGAGACCCGTGCCCAGCAGTGGGAACATACATATATGGGTTGCTATAACAAACAAAAATACAAATCTTTTCTTTTTTTTATACTACCAAGGTGGCAAACAAGCATACGGCCCACCTGATGGTAAGCAGTTACCGTAGCCTATGGACGTTTGCAACACCAGGGGTGTCACTCACGCGTTGCCGATCCTTTAAAAACCTTATAACTCCTTTCTTGAAGAACCCCATGCTATAATCTCTTGGGAGAACCTCGGCAGGGAGCTCATTCCACAACCTTATCGTACGTGGTAAGAAATTTCTCTGGAATCTTACGGTACGGCATGTTTGAGGTGCAAGGATGTGAGGATGAACTCCCTGTCGGTGGCTAGAGCGACCGTGGGCATCATCTCGAACAATTCCTCAGAACTATTTGTTTTGTTTTGTTTATTAAAGGTTCACCAACAATTGTTTACATTAATACTTAAACTAATACATGACTTAAAACTAATAACAATGTAACAATCACTTATAGGTAAACACCGCTTGTAAATTTAAAAAAGATATATAAGTAGATAAAGAAAGAAGGAAAAAATAAACTTAAAAAATAAACTTAGTGACTTATTCACAAACTACCTTGAATTACACAAGATCCGGTAAGCAGCGAAGTAGGGAATCAAGAATTTTATTTTTTGACTCATAATAAAGATCTATAACATCACTAAGACGATTTACAATTTTACAAATTCTTGCATATGGTGAATTAGCGCCTAAAACAGTTCGACTTAGCTGTGGACATAGTGGTGTGATCGAGCTACGTGGAAGCTTGGCAGGAACGCGAAACCTGAATAAGGATAGCAATCGGGGACAGTCAATCTTGTTGTTTATAATTTTGTATCCAAAAATTGCATCATTTATGCTACTACGATGGGTGATGGAAGTCATGCTGAAGTATTTCAAGCGACCATCATAGTTGCGTATCTTTTTTGTGATTCCATTGGTGAACGCAAGGTGCCAAAGGAATCTTTTCTGGACACGTTCAAGCCGCAGACAATGAATTGCGTAATGAGGACGCCAAACAACACTACAGTATTCTAAGATACTTCTTATCAAACTATTGTAAAGTAAAATTTTCGTTTTGTTATTGCGAAAGGTTTTGCAAGTTCTTAAAACAAAGCCCAACATTCTGGAGGCCCTTTTAATGATGTTGTCTAAATGAGGTTTAAATGTTAATTTACTATCAAATAGCACTCCTAGGTCTCGAATCGTGCCCACTTCCATAATTCTGCAATTGTCAATGTAGTAATCTGAGTCTATATAATTGTGTTTACGGGTAAATTTGACATGATAACATTTGTTCGTGTTTAAATGCATTTTGTTGCTTTTGCACCAGTGTATGAGCCTATCCAGATCTTTTTGCATGAATACAACATCCTCGGTGGATTCGATTTTTCTAACAAATTTTAAGTCATCAGCATACATAAATACATCTGACGACTCAAAACACGCGGGAATATCATTTATAAAACAGTTAAACAAGATGGGGCCCAAATGTGAGCCTTGAGGAACTCCGGAAGAAATGTTTTGCAGCGTTGACTGATACCCGTTCAATACGACGAAAAAAACTCTATCATGCAAATATGACGCAAGCCAATCGAGCAAACAACCAGCAATACCGTAGGCGCGTAACTTGGCTATTAAAATTCCATGGGGCACTTTATCGAAGGCTTTGCTGAAGTCCGTGTATATGACATCAGCTTGATGACCCGAGTCAATTGTTCTAGTTAACAATTCGGTAAAAGGTACTAGATTTGTGCTTGTAGATCTACCTCCTACAAAGCCATGCTGATGTTCACTTAAGTATAACTTGAGGTGATTTTGCATGAATGGACATATCAAAGCTTCGAAAATCTTTGCAAATGACGATAAAATTGAAATAGGCCTATAGTTTCAAATCTTTTCCACATCATCTGATTTATAGATTGGAACTACCTTTGCAATCTTCCATTTCGTAGGAAATATACCAGTGGCCATCGACATGTTATAAATGAGCATAAGCGGATGAACCAATTCAGAGGCACAAGATGCAATAAAGATGGGAGGGATTCCATCAGGTCCAGCTCCCTTTTTAGTGTCAAGATTTTTAAGTTTTTGTAATAGAGCCTGATTGTCAATAAGAGGCATAATCAGACATGTACTATTGTTCTCAAAGTATTGTAATTGTTTCGAGTAGAAGTTATTACTTACGTCTTGATCTGTGCTATAGACAGAGGCAAAATGATCCGCGAACAAATTACATATATGAGTGCCATCAGACGAGGTGTTTGTTCCATCTGTCATCGACTTAGGATACGAGCTTGACCCTCCTCGTTTTGCCTTAACATATGTCCAAAATAGTTTAGGATTTTTTCTTAGTGCATCTTCTAAGTGCTTAATATAATTGTTATAGCACTCGGTGGCTAGTCTGTCGCAATTTTTACCAATATATTTAAGTTCTATCGCATCTAATGGGTTTCTATACTTCTGATATCTCCTCCGTACCCTGTTTTTTTGATTTAACAATTTAATTAACCTATGATTGAACCACGGAGGAAATTTACAACCTTTAGGTGCGCAAAGCGGAATAAATTCCTTAATCGCGTTATTCAGGATTTGATAAAAGACTTCTAGCATTTCATTCACACCTCTAAGTCGTTCAAATAATTGATTCCAGTCCAATTCTTGCAAGAATTTGCAGATTGATTTGTAATTCCCTTTGTAAAAATTAGGTCTTAAATTTATATTATTATAGGGAAGTCGGGCCTCATTTTCCAAAGTTATAATAATGTCTAAAGGAGGGTGTTGTTTATCTACATTGCTTAAAGAGTTACAACATTCATTTACACCACACAATGAGAGAGTGGAAAATACAAGATCCAATATGCGACCAGCAGAGTTTGTTACAAAATTGAATTGATCAAGTCTATTAGCACATGTGAAGTCTAGCAGGAGTTCACTAGTGCTTGACAATTTATGGTCATTGGTTACATTTTTCACAGATTTCCAATCAATGTTACTTAAATTAAAGTCGCCTATAATACAAACTTGAATATCCATCATCTGTTCAAATGCTGCATTACAATTATCTAAATAATGTTCTAAAGTAGAATTACGCACAGGAGGCGGTAAATACACCGCACAGAAAACCATTTGACGCACTGTACGAATTCCTGGTATTTCTATAGTCACCCATAGGTCTTCACAATTGCTTTCCCAATCTTTAATACGTTTAGATTTTAAATCATTTTTAACCGCTATCAAAACGCCACCACCATCCTTACCGCGCTGTATATCTGATGTATTTCTATCCCTCCTATAAACTATATAACGGTCATCAAATAATTCGCTGCTTAAAACCGAAGAATTAAGCCAGGTCTCAGTGAGAATAATTATATCGTAACAGTTACAGCAAACGTTTCGGTAAAATGTATGAGTTTTAGTTCTCAAACCACGACTGTTTTAATAATAAATTTTTATGTAATTGAATTTTAGAAAGAGATTTTTTAAAAAAGCTTGTTACAAATATGGTATGCTATAAAAAGGAAGTATAATATATGTGAAACAACTGAAAAATAATTACAAATTACAAAATCTTATTTAAAGTGTCTCGACTTTTTATCAATATGTGATCAGCATTATCGTTCTTCTTGACGAAAATCCTGCCGCTTCTCACCCAGACATATTTATAACCCTTTTCTTTTGCCTTAAGTCTCGCGGCAGCATGAAGTGCTTTGTCAGAACACAGCCCATTGTACAGGCGGTAGAACACACACAAGGAGGCGAAGTCTCTCCTGAGACTTAGTGGATCAATACCGACTGTGAGCTTGGGAATAATATTACTATAGACTAGTGGCGTATCCCGGCTTCATACTTGTGGACATGTATTCGTAGGGTAAGAAAGAAAGAAAGAAAGAAAGAAAAAACATTTATCACGCACGGGTACGCACTTTTTTTTTTAAATGTAGTCTATATAGTTCTTCTTTTCATCGTTTGGTTAGTGGCCAACCTGATGACAGAGATATTGAGTCTATATGTTGGTACGCTATTATTTTTTACTCGCTGTTGCCCGCGGCTCCGCCCGCGTAAATGTCGGTTATCGCGATAAAATGCTATTCCAGACTATAATCTATCTCTGTGCCAAATTTCATCCAGATCCGTTAAGTAGTTTTTGCGTGAAAGAGTAACAAACATCCATACATCAATTTTTACAAACTTTAGCGTTTATAATATTAGTAAGGATACTAGTAAGGATTAGGAAACTAAACTACTGCCACTGCAAGCCTAGTATCATAGGTCCCAACTCCTATACCTATATTTTTTTTTAATATGAGTGCAATCGGGTTATTTGTTTTCTTTTATCTTTATTTATTAAGTATAATATATATACATAAAGGTATATAAAAATAATAATATTTTATTATTATTATGTAGTATAAGTATATTTATTTATACGGCCATAAATAAATATACTTATATAGCTACTATATACCTTACTATCTTGCAGTTTTCAGAGAGGTAAGGCACCATAAAAGTGAGCAATCCCGACTGGGTAAGGACCTCCACTCCGTCTTACAGAAGACCCAAACCAAATAACAATTGCATCATAAACTAGGTTATAGTAACCGCTTCCCAGACTAAGTTGTATAAAATAAAATAGCATACATGTATTTTTTTATACCTAATACTTAAGTGGCAGACAAAGCATACGGCCCACCTGATGTTAAGCAGTCACTACGGATCACCGTAGAGACTGCTTAACATCAGGTGGAGTAGAGGTATATCAATACCTCTGATTTTGTAAGCGTCCATAGGCCGTAGCCTATGGACGCTAAAGGTATCTCTTGCGTGTTTCCAAGCTATTATTTTTCACCTAGACTTTATGATGGAGTAGGTACCCCTGAGGAAGGATAACGTTTCATTGAAAATGCATCCCTAAATGAGCGCTGCAGCGCTGGAGATATTACTTACTATATTACTTACACACAGAAAAACAACTACACCGTTGTGTGTAATTATTTGTCTGTGGTCTTCTGTAAGGTTCCTTCCTCAGTCGGGTTTGCTCGCTAGTATGGTGCTCTACCTCTCTATAATGTATCATATAAAATATTGACTAGATCCGTTCGCTCTAGTCAACATTTAAAAAATAAAATAAAGAGTACGGCGGAGCAACAACAGCATCTTGAAGGTGTTTGGAGAGAGGCTAGATAGTCCCTTCCTGTGGCACTGGACCCGTAGGCATCTATGATGATATGAATCTATACTAATATTATAAAGCTGAAGAGTTTGTTTGTTTGTTTGAACGCGCTAATCTCAGAAAGTACTGGTTCGATTAGAAAAAAAACTTTGTTTGTTGAATAGTGCATTTATCCAGGAAGGCTAGGCTATATAACATTACGCTATGATCAATAGGAGCGGAGCAGTAGTAAGATATGTGGCAAAATCGGAGAAATGTACGTTCCAAATTACCACGCGGACGAAGTCGCAGGCGACCCCTAGTTGATAAATAAATATAATAATTTGTAATTAATTTAAATATACTAACATAGCTTTAAAGAAATTGTAACTAACAAAATATGGTTGAAAACTGAATTATTTTTTTATTATTTATTATGTCTCTCTTTATCACGGGTACTTTCCCATCATTAAAGGCGAATACCCGGGCCTTTGGAAGGCTTACGCGGGGACATAGATCCAACATGCAGAGGCCCTTAGAAATTTTTAATTTAAAATGGTACGAGACGCTTATCATAGTCATGCCACAGCTGCACTATTGCAGTACAGCCATGATCTGCCTATGGTAAGTGTAGAGCTATTGCAACATGTGAAATCAAATAATTTCGGGGCTATGGAATTGGGTGTTTGGTGGACTGGTTTACAATGATTATGGGATAAAACGTCGCCTGCCATCATTTAAAAGTTGGGATATCCTCCAAAGGAAAAATAAGCAAGCGGTGACTCGCCTATACACTAGATGGGCCCCTTGAAACAACCGACATAGACAACAGCCCACAGGCATCAGGGCAACACCATAGTGCGCGGCTAGGGATATCGAGTGGTGCGGCGCCGGTCACCATCGGGGGTCTCAGACGGAGACCCGAGAGCGGGTTTCCCCGTAGTTATGCCCTTGATAATTACACTTCTACCCCCGAGCATATAGCTCTGGCGACCCCTCTCCAGCCAATTATGACAAGACAGTATTATTATTGTTATTATTATAAAACGTTCGGTAACGTCCACTATAAGCTCTGTATGACAGATAACACGCCCATTCTGTTTATGGTCACGATAACGTTAAGGTCACTGAGCGTTATCAACCTTACGTCATTGTTTATATATGTACAGTACATACCACAGATCAACATACGACGTACACGAGAGATTAAATATTGTTGTGTATAAGTTCTGTAGTATCACGCCTTTATACAAAGAGGTAGACAGAATTGTTTTTTTATACTTGGGTGGCAAACAAGCATACGGCCCACCTGATGTTTAGCAGTTACCGTAGCCGATGGACGCTTGCAATACCAGAAGTATCATTTGCGTGTTGCCGACCCATTTTTTATTACTAGGGCTTTAAGATGGAGTATATATAAACGTATCCCTAAATTAGCGCTGGAGACCTGTACTCACACACAGAAACACAACTACACCGCTGTGTGTAGTTATTTGGCTGTAGTCTTCTGTGAGGTGGTGGTCCTTCCCTAGTCGGGCTTGCTCGCTAGTATGGTGCCCTACCTCTCTTTTTATTGTCAGATGTATATAAAAACTAGCTGTTACCCACGGCTCCGCCCGCGTGGATGTCGGTTATCGCTGTAAAAAGTAGCCTATGTGTTATTCCAGACCATAATCTATCTCTAAGCCAAATTTCATCCAGATCCGTTCAGTATTTTTTACGTGAAAGAGTAACAAACATCCATCCATACTTACAAACTTTCGCGTTTATAATATTAGTAGGATATGTATATTCAAAGCATTTTATAACTTTAAATATTATTACTAACACTTTCTTATATATTAAAGTGTATATTGACAGGCCTGGTTCACTCCGCTGTTTAGGTATGAATCTACAAGTACCCGGCCGCAACATTTCCAGGGGGATTATTTAGTCGAGTGTCGCGCGCCGGTCGCGTCGTCGCTCGGTTCGACGTAAGTTTATCTACGAAACGCACACGAAGCCGTAATTCGTCACCGATTCGTTTTCGCTTTTAAATATTTTAAAGAAAATAAAGGCATCAAAATATTCCACAGTATTCGGCTGCTTAAATAGTGATAAGGATCCTAACCTCTCGTTTTTCAATATTCCAAAGGATATTGCAAAGTAAAGAAACACGTTATCATTTAGAAAAACATCATTTGTAGGTACCTATTTGTAGCAAGATTTTGACAGGTACAGCACAGTTTTTGTAGAGACGTATTATTTATTTGTCCAACCAATTAAGTAGGTACTTATTTAATTGGGAAAATATATTATAACCGCCTATCACTCAATAGTTTTAAATTTCAACTGGAGAAATGGTTCCAAACAAACCAATGACAAACTCTAATACCTATTTTTAATTTAATCAAAAACATAATCATGGGCGGTGCCGCGGGCAACAGCTAGTACCCATTATTATAATTTGTTCTTTAGTGGTTTGACCAGTCCTGTGATGTGGACACACACTGCTCGTTCTTATAATTTAATTACTAAGTACCTACATTGAATATGTCCCCATATGTCCAAATTTATTTAAAAAGTCACTCGTATACAAAAGTATAGTAAGTACCTACCTAAACCTAACAGGTACTTCAGATCAAAATTGATCTCTAAGTGACAACCATAATGCACCATAATGTCCAGAAATACGCAATACAAAGGGAGCCAATTTGTAGGTAAATAAACGAGTAGGTAAGTTTTGTTCTGGGGAGCTGAATTGCGCTCTATTGTGTGCGAGCAAAGTTGATATTTGTTTAAATGATTTAGCGAAGTGAACCTTCTGTACCTGTACTATTAAGTATTCTGTGATATTGATAACGTTAAAATGTTAAATCATAAAAAGGTGTGTGAGATAATGACACCATTCTTATCTGAGTGTCATAAATTTTGCATACGTCAAGATATAGGCTAACGTGACCGATTGGAGAAGAATTAAAAATTAAGAATTAAGTAAAGGGCCTATCCACTACACAGAAGACCACGGCCAAATAACTTTTTCCATCCCATTCAAAATTTAAACTGATGCTAAACGAAAATGTAAAAGACCTCCAGAACAATTTCAGTGATGGCGGTCAATCTCAAAATAATAATTATTTATATAATACTAGCTGTTGCCCGCAGCTCCGCCTGCGTGTATGTCGGTTATCGCTGTAAAAAGTAGCCTATGTGTTATTCCAGACCATAATCTATCTCTGTGCCAAATTTCTTCCAGATCAAATTTCGTTCAGTAGTTTTTACGTGAAAGAGTAACAAACATCCATCCATCCATAAATATATCCATCCATACTCACAAACTTTCACATTTACCTATAATCAATCTGATCCCAAACTAGGCAAAACCCTTACTATGGTAACCAGACAACTGATAAACATAATTATATATTTCTAATTACATACATATTAATATTAATTACACCTAGACACAGAACAAACATTCGTGCTCATCACACAAAGATTTATCCTGGGTGGGAATCGAACCCACGACCACTGGTGTAGCAGTCAGAGTTACCAACCACTAGACCAAAAGGGCTGTCGAAATGTCTGTCAATTAGATTAGCCAACCTTGCAGGACATATTCTGTCCTGCTACGAAAGAAGGACGTAACTGCATGATTAAGGCTACGGTAAAAACGCCTGTAATCTATCAGATTTAAGACATGTTTTGCTTTGATACTTGTCATGCATTTGCGTGGTTCCTTGTGAGCAGGGCAGTATTATGGTACACAAATGTGTGCGCAAACACAGATGCACTATTCTTTTACTCCCATAGTTGAATAAGAAGGGAAAATGATACGATCGGAGGCTGTACAGAGATGAGGCGCAGATCCGAAGGTCTTACATGATTTCCGAGGCATTCGGGGGTTTCGCTGTGTCTTTAAATAATGGTTGCCCTTCTAAGAACCCCTTCAAAGACTAGCTCTTCTTTTTCGTTCTTCTCAAGGCTCCACGTCAGCGAACTAGCCGTAGGATTTTTTTTTTATATACTACCAAGGAGGCAAACAAGCATACGGCCCGCCTGATGGTAAGCAGTTACCGTAGCCTATGCACGCCTGCAACACCAGGGGTATCGCTCGCGCGTTGCCGACCCTTTAGAAATCTAATAACTCCTTTCTTGAAGAACCCCATGCTATAGTCTTTCGGGAAAACCTCGGCAGGAAGCTCATTCCACAACTTAATAATCTTTTTGGCTTATTCATGATTTATGACTTTCATAAGTGTTACTTTGTCACCTAAATGAAAAAATGAATTTTGAGTTTGAGTACCTAATAGATATAGTACAGTAGTAACCTTCACATGACATTTACAGTAAACTGTAAACATCACTATAATCTTAGTTAATCATATTGGAAATAAACATCAATAACAATCAATAAATGACAGTTACCGACTAGACAGAACGGCAACATGGCGGTTTTCATCTACCGGAGATGTGAAACCATCCATCCACCCTCAGCGGAACGAGGCTAGGTAAATGAAGCGATTGGTTTTTCAAAACGCATTCCTATTATGAGCGCCGGAAATCCTACTAATATCCTACTTCCTACTAATATTATAAATGCGAAAGTTTGTAAGAATGGATGGATGGATGTTTGTTACTCTTTCACGTAAAAACTACTGAACGGATCTGGATGAAATTTAGCACAGAGATAGATTATGATCTGGAATAACACTTAGGCTACTTTTTACAGCGATAACCGACATCCACGCGGGCGGAGCCACGGGTAACAACTATCTGTCATATATTATGTTTTTTCTTCAATATAAGTAGGTACTTACAAACAAGAACACTACCCGTCTCATGGTCAATGAGACAACAAATAAATATATTCCCTAGAGCGTGTCATAAAAAAACCAAATGTACGAAATCCCAATAAAGCTAGTACCTATACGCACTGGACAGGTTATGTTTTTTAGCTGGAAAAATGTAAACAATTGGGTTAGCCAACAATTAGTTAGTGTAGCCATCGGTTATAGGCATCAGCAATGCCAGAGACATCGACTGACTACTGCGAAGTTACTGTTCAATATTATTCAAAATTGGAACGATGCTTCTTTGTTCATAATTACCACGGTTAACCAAACATCACTTCGTATATCGTGTTGATACAAATATTTGTTACCGTACCGTTAGAAAATCAACTTTATCTCTACATAGCAAGGTTGATTTTCTCTCAACACACATCACATCAACTACCGGCATTAAATTTTATCTCAATAACTGCACACGTCTGCATTCTAAATTTGAAAAAAGTGTAAATAAAGACAAAATCTTTATAAAGTCATAAACTAAATTATACATAATTAGTAATGCGATTCTTATTACTATAAAAATAAAGTTGAAATTAGAACATACCTTAAATATAAAATAGGTTATTTTCCAAGTTGACGATCAATGGAGCACAACTCACTCGCGCGACTCAGCGATAGTATGCGTTTATTAAAATGTTAAGTACTAATTGTTAGGCCGAGCGCTCATTGTTGAACAATTGCCGGACAATTGGTTTATATTATACCCATACCTACATGAAGACTGACGTCATCATTGAGGAGACCAATCTTTAAAGAATATGTTATGTAAAACTAGCCAATCATCAATTTTATAATTTTTACCATAACAACCATCTTCAAAGTACATAATTGAAAAATTTAAAATATAAGATAAATGAAGTCGGTCGAGTCATTTTTAAGTTATGGCGCATGACATGAACAAGGAAAATTCATTCATATATATCAAGGAAGATTCATTTTTATAGGAATATACCTACTCAGATAAAGTTACTATGCATGCTTTTTTAAATATCTTGAGATAACTCATACTCGAATTCACACGACCATCATTCTGAATTCAAACTAGGCAGAGCCTCAGACTAATAGAATAAGATAGACGGAGCGTGTAGAACTCGCGCGTGAAGCCGCCAAAAGTCATACTAAGTAGCAATGTCATACGTTTTCGTTTTCGCGCGCAGTCGATTTGAGCCGCTAGTGAGTACGCACGTCTAAACACGTTTTGACAAAATATTATTATAATGCCGTATTGTGTAGTAAAACGTTGTAAAAATACTTCAGAGCGGCTCAAATCGACTGCGCGCGAAAACGAAAACGTATGACATTGCTATTTAGTATGACTTTTGGCGGCTTCACGCGCGAGTTCTACACGCTCCGTCTATCTTATTCTATTAGTCTGAGGGCAGAGCTTGTGCTATGGTAACAATTATATATTATTATAGTAAGAAAGACTTTTTAATATGATTGATTGATAAACATAGGTAGGAATAATGCCTGACAAAGATCTTGAACAATTACGCAGAAAGTGTTTTTAGATCTCTTTGGTGGTACGTGCGGGCCGCGGGGAGCGGGGCGCGACAATGAGCCAATCACAGTATTGAAGGATTCACGTCATTGGCTAATACTGTCGAGCTATGCACCTTGCAATTGGACCAAGTATAAGACATGCGCGAACTAAGCCGACTATTTACTCAAGATCTTTGCCGGGCATAATCCTATTCTACTAATATTATTCAATAAACGTGAAAGTTTGTAAATTGTCTGGATATATATTTGTTACTCTTTCACGTAAAAACTACTTAACGGATTTGGATGAAATTAGGCACAGAGATAGATTATAGTCTGGAATAGCATATAGGCAATATATATATTTTTATCGCGATAAGCGGTATCCACGCAGGCGAACCCGCGGGCAATAGATAGTACTTGTATACTACTATATTACTAAATATATACCTACATGTTATAGATAAATTACACCCAGACCCCAGACACAAAACAATTAATCGTGCTAAGTAATCACACAAATATAAAAGCCAGTACAACGCCTAGATATTTATTTATTTCTGTACCCATAATACTTTTATTTTCTATAAGGTGGAGATATTTACTCAGTTGGAAAAGTATCTATCCTGCTAACGTAGAACGACACAATTACATGACACGTTTTGAGTTAAAAACGACTCTAAGATTATGATCCTTAAATACATTTTTGCTTAGCCATTGTCATATCTTTCAAACCGCATGACAAAGACTATTTTATTTGTCGTAAAATGAATAATTATTTGTTTTAATAGTGTTATTTATTTTACCGACGTCTCCCGCACTATAACGTATTTCACATAGCATGGGTACTGTGACGTTTAATATTTTACGAAGAAGATGAAAGAAAATGATTGAATCAATCTCTAACCAATAGGCTTATAGAATGATCAAGAGCCTAGAGTATTCAATCGATAGGTTTTAATTGAATCGTCTATTATTTTCATTGATCATCTTCAAATGCCAAACGTCATAGTAGGTAGAATGGAGTTATAAGGTTTCTAAAGGGTCGGCAACGCGCAAGTGATACCCCTGGTGTTGCAAGCGTCCATAGGCTACGGTAACTGCTTACCATCAGGCGGGCCGTATGCTTGTTTGCCTCCTTGGTAGTATAAAAAAAAACTATGGCCCTGTGTCGCGGCAAACTTCACAAACATACAATTAACAGACACAAAGTATACCCAGACTCAGGACAACTATACATGGATCACACACATTTTGTCCCGTGTGGGGATCGAACCCACAACACGCCGCGCAGTAGTAATTGGCGAGGCAACAGTGTACACGTAGCTTATATAATAATATGCCTTACATTATCTAACACATAGACTTGTTTATAACCCCTCATTCAGATAATACGTACACAAGATAACTGTCCATTGTAAAACATAATTAAATACTACCACTACATCACAAGTAGCATCAATAATAAATAGCGATTAGAAACTTTAACATATCCACATAAAGCTCTAATTTCTATAACAACTAGTAATACAGTTAAGATATCGAAAATTCTTGCTAAATAAAAATCCACTTTTCGAATAAATTGTTGACAATTTGTAACGTATAGAATTTTGGTACAATTATAAGGATAGTAAATAAGTAATACAACTTACATTATGTCTAATGACGGTTGATAGATCAATTATAATAGGTATATGACTTCTCAATCATTTGATTTATACCAATTTATACTTACGTATAAATCCCACAAAGTGAAATTTACATTGGTACTGTCACCGGATCTGGCATAGAACCTCGAGTGTACAACTTACTAACTAAAAAAAACTAAGCATAATGTCTTACTAACTCTGGTTCTTTGCTGAATGATTAGTGAATTTTTTTTTAAATCGGTTAAATTTTGGAGGAGGAAAATATGGAATACGGACGTACGTACGTTTTTTTTTAACTTTTGTCTCTGGTATTACAAGCGTCTAGGGCTACGGTAATTGCTCATCATCAGGCAATCCAAATATTTATATATTGCACATTCCCAGTTGGACCTAGAAATTCAGTTTAAAATAGAAATTCTTACTAAAACAAAATCAGCTTTATGGAAACTTCGATATTCGTCTAGAATTTCGTAATCCTTAATAATGCATGCATTGACAGGATAAGTTTATCATCTTGTAAAAGTTTTTTAATTACACTGTCACGTCGTTGGAGATCCTTGATTGTTGGTATGACATAACGTCAATATATCAATAGGTCAACAACCTATTTATCACTTTTATCATTTTGTTATTAGATATTCATTTTGTAAGAAGACTGAAGATGTGAAATTGTATCAATTAATTGTTCAATCAACTTTTTACACGTTTGTTACCAAATAGAACTAAGAATTCTTTGAAAAAATTAATAAAAATGTGAATAAAGAGAAACAGGAATTAGTTATATTGTTTCTGCCAGCTGCCTTCATTCCCTGTACTTATCCCTAGTATGAGTTTTGATTGGTTAAAATAATATTTCTTTCCAATCAATCAGTCTATCGCAGTCCACTGCTGGACATATCTTTTATTTTCATTCATTTTCTTGCCTGTATATACCTAAGATAATCTAATGTGAACTTCGCATAATGATTTGAATTTAAATGAAATTTGGTACTGCTTGTCTGGAAAACGGGCAAAAGCCTACCAGGTATGTATCTCCTGGTACAATTTCGCTAAATGAATGTTTATTTTTTGTAGAAACCCAAGGGACTTTTTCAAGTTCCTATACCAATATTGGATGTGGTCTTGTGTTAAGTGGCCTTCCAGTATTTATTTGTTAGTTAGACTTGACATGATTAATTACACAACACCTTTGAAACGCCCCAAATAAACGTCTAGTATACAAATAAGATGGCATGAAACTAAAAAAAATCATAGCGTCATACGTTCTTTACCGAATGATTAGATTTATCGAATCATAGCGTCATACGTTCTTTACCGAATGATTAGTGAAACAAATTTTAAAATCGGTTAAATTTTGGCGGAGGAAAATCCAGAATACGAAACCTCGTTTTCTTACCTTTTGTCTCTGGTATTACAAACGTCTACGGTACGGCTACGGTAATTGCTCACCATAAGCAATCGGGGTATTCCGTAAGAGCAAAAACCGAGCCACTGCGAAAACAGCAAAATCTGTCAGATTGAAAATCGGTATACCGTAAGAGCAAAAACCGAGCCTTTTTGACGATTAGTCAATAGATTGTGCCGTCACCGAGCAATCACAACTATCAGTTTGCGATCAAAACTGTCAGTTTGCCATCGCTGTTTCTTAGATAATCAGCCTGTATGCTTGTGTGCCACCTAAGTAGTATATAAAAAAGATAGGTTCTTGAATCTGAAACAATAGTAGTGCATAAACTGGAATCTGATAGCCCTTGCAATATTCCTTGTGGCACTCCTCGACTTCATGTCACATCTTTTACAAAATTTGCATCATGTCAAACAACGTTTTAGAAATAGTTTAATGTGCGTCATATAATAAATATTCATGTAATTATTAACGCCATTTTCGATGCATCCCACCTTCTTTAGTTAAGTTGACAATGACATACAGTGTGAACGAACCTTAACGCTTAATAATGTCACATTCGATTTGCTTGATCGCAGAATAATACTATTTTAAATAAAGTTTAATGACCGAAGTGTTTTATTAAGAGGTTGAATTTGCTAAGATAATTTAATTATTATGGATGTGAAGTGAATAATATTAGTTTTAAGTTCTCCTAGTTGAGTCTCAGCTTTTTCTAATAATACCTATAGAGTTAGTGTTTCTTCAAATGTGTACACATGCACATTCTCTTTGATGAAGCCATGAAAAACTTGTTGTATGATTGGATCAGTAACATTCAGTGGTAACCCCGCCATTTACAACCGTGTGCTGGTTATGGGACATAAAATTGTGAAATCCACAAATGGCTTGTATGTTCATAAAGTAATCCGCTTAAGACTTACCAAGCGGCTGCTCATCAAGTCTGCTGGACTTCTTCGACGAGCGGCGATGGATAGAATAATCCTTTACCACTCACCCGCACGTAATATACCTATGCGTTTCGACGTGAAGTGGTCGCAAAGAGCCCGCCATAGAATACCATACCAAGTACCCCGCGATAGAGGCTTTTCCCTAGTACGCGAGAATGTCTTAGAAAAGATCTCTATTACTTATCATAGCAGACAAGCATACGACTGTGGCAAAGGCTGCATGTTTGCCATAAAAAACACCTTTATAAAAGTTAGAATTGTTTAATCAATATTGAATGTAGAAATCGGTAGATACCTACCTAAGTTCTTCATCGAATTTCAGATATTCGTTTTATTTCTATTTGTTCGTTAGAATTGGCTGTAAGAATAGGACTTCAATTTACGAACACCTTGTTTCTGCGAACATTTTAAATTAACTTTACCACAGGATTAAAAATACAGCGTTCAGGCAATGCATGCTTCGTCGTCATAGTCTCTTAGTTGTGAGAAATCTAGGTCAACAATCAATTGGAAAGCGACCAAACACATCCGAGAACAATTTACTAAAAGGGTTAGATAAGGCCTAACCGTGCTCACCCACTAAAACAGCGTACGAAAGCAGCTAAAGGCTTGTCACAAGAAACTACCACAGTATTATGCAAATACAAATGCTAGACTATTAGTAGTTATAATCCAATTTTTGTAACTGTGCTTAAAATTTTGCAATTTTGGCTGCATCGGAACAAAATTTCTGCAAGACATAGGCCTCGCCAAAGGTAAGCCACTTGGCACGTTCTTCGGCTTCTCGCTTCCAGCTACTCCCAGCCACTTTGCGAAGATCGTTGCTCCACCTAACCTAAGGGCTACACTGTGTCTAAATAGGCTGGTGATTGAATTGCTGAAGAGATATTACCACACTAGTCAGCAATTCCAACTGGAGCAGGGCCGCTACCTTACTGAAGACTGAAACAACTACACAGGAACACAATTACACTATTGTAGTGTAATTGTGTTCCTGTGCATAATTACAAGTCCCCAGGGCTAATTTAGGGTTTTTTATTAGACGGCTAGTCTCCGGTGTGATTAGCCACCGTAACCGAAATTCTGTTTAAAGCTTACAATTCCAGTTCTAAAAGCCACTAAAACAACAAGTGTGTTTAAAGACAGAAGTATTCCCAAACGGTAGATTACAGAAAACCTTCGCAACAACACAAATGTTTTGTTTTTACTTACGTAGGTACGTGATGTGTATTTAAATTTCTGTCTGGAAAAACTTTTTGTAAAGCGTAGATAGTGAGAGGGAGTCGTGTTCAATGTACGATTAAGCTACCTACTACTACAGATGGGTTTCTATCCGAGCGTTTTGGACATTATTTATCGGGGAAATACGGATTTACGTCCAAAACGCCAGACAGAAGCCCATCGCTACCTACTACACCTACTAGGTACTTGTAGTGTATTCACTAAAGCATGCATACGCTGTACCGTGTGTGTACCTAAACGTCACTGTGACAGTTGCACAAAAGCGCGGCAAAGGGTAAGCCACGGGTGGATATGTGAGCTGGGTGGGTGAGCTTTACAACCGATTACCAAGTTGGCATTGTTGAGCCAGTGTGATAACGTGAGTAAACAACAACCCCTACAGTATTTATTATATCTACAGTATATATTTGACTGCCTTGGTGGTCCAGTGGCCGCAGTATACGCCTGCTGTGCACGAGGTTGTGGGTTCGATTCCCACACAGGACAAAACTTTGTGTGACCCCCAAAGAGTTATTCTGAGTCTGGGTGTAATTTGTGTCCATTAATTGTATGTTTGTAAAGTCCCCCACGACACAGAGCTTGTTCTCTAGTGCGGGAGTTGTCTTGTTAAACGAAAAAAAAATCTTCACAAGTTCTCTAGGATATTTAAAACATATCGTACTTAGGTATATAAAAATGACAGAATTTGTTCATAACGATTAATTTGATTATTATGATTCATTGCCCCTTTCGTATAGGAAACAGGGTTTTGCCTATTTACTATATAAATTAAGATATCTCTAACTAAGCTACTAGAAATCAAAGATAACCCTTTATTCAATCTATAATTTGGACTACTCAGTCAGAAGCACGTAAGTAGATCAATCTATGCAACAACAATATTCCAGACTGAAATCTTTTCGAAAACATTGAACAAACATAATGATATACTTTATGGATTCGACACGTGCACAACTCTGGAATATAAATCAAAATATTACACGAATACAATGTAATGAAAACACGCAAGAATCAACTTTATAACCCTACAGTAACAGTCGAAAAATGGTATATAATCAAACTTTGTACACTAGGATAAATTTAATATGCGCGCGAATTTTAGTTGAAAACTAATCAACAGAAAACTGAATGTTTTTGGCACGTGTTAAATTTATACGTACTACGAGTATAAGCACCGTAAAGCTTTAAACCTGTACTGGCACTTACGCAGTAGACTAGTAGGTACTTGAATTTTAAAATGCACAAGACCCAAACGGGTAGTGACTGCACAAGAAATCCCAAAGGAACGAAGCCCCTACTATTTTTTCATTCATTGTGGGTAGGTTAGGTCAAAACTGTCTGCGATTCAATGTGGGAATCTGGTAGTATTATTTTGGGTATTTTTCCTTTGTACTGCGACCTCTTTCAGATATTATTAGTAAACGAGCGAGAGAACTTCTCCGAGTCTACTAAAACAATCCAGCGTATCTATACCTGCTGTATCTTCTCCATAACCCTGTCTTTTAAAACCTTTTGAGTAAATCATGTTCAAGTTCAGGGGCTCTCAAGTGAATAAACCCCAAACTACTTAATCCTATGTTAACATAAGAAAATTGCGATCTTTGTGTAAATAAATAATGTTACGTATTAATACTTACGAGTTTTCTATCTATGTATTTAGGACGATGTAATTTCGTTTTGATATGTTAGCCGCCAACGTTACGTATGACCTCAAAAGGTCAAATAAATTCAAGTTCATTTATTTTTCCAACTTTGTCACAAATTGAATAGCGCTTACATGTAAATAAAATATTAGTTTTACGAATGGAGGCAAACCAACATTAAATTATATTGAAGATTATTCGTAAATTATTTTACTTAACTTTAGTACTCGTACTTAGTACTTACTGCTAAATTGAACCATGCATCGTCCCGAAAGTAATACAACTCTATTATTATTAATTTATTAAAACATTAAATTACAATACGGGACATGCGAGTAAATTTGTATCTACTTACAAACTACTAGAGGACCATCCCGACTTCACCTTGATTAAATATGAATATTTAATCAACCACTATACAGGTGAACCTGTGTGTGTTCATACAGTCTGGACAACCGATTTTATTTATATAGATTTAACATGCGGGTAGTTACATTTTTCCTTATACTCAAACTCTAACCCGTTATTGGAGGTCTATGGCTAAAACCAGTCAGAGCCAAAGTCTACTAATACTCTGCTGAATTCTGCTTACATGACTTTGACAGCTGTCATTGTAACTGTCAGTTTACGTACGAGACGAGTGACAATTTGAGTTGAGACCTATCATACAAAATCATTACAAAGTTTATCTTTACAAATTTTATAAGAAATAAAACCTATATTTTGCTACTAAAATCGAATGAATAATGGCGTTCAACACCAAAGATGTTGTTCTAAAAGAAGATCGACCAAGAACGTTATTATTACAGAAGCATTCTGACTATTTAGCTAGCTACGGACTGAATAAAGAGGACTATGAATATTGTATGACCGAATATTTGCGAATGTCGGGCATATATTGGAGTTTAACTGCAATGGAGCTTATGGGACAATCATCTAGGTATGTACGCTATATTTTATAGTATATTAGCGCGCTTACATCTCTTAGTTTTTAGATATAATTAATTCACTGCATAGGTTATCATAGAGTATTTTTATATAAAGTTCATTAAAGGTGGATGATCTAGTGTTGCTTGGAGACAGCTGATAGATGAGGACAGCTCAGGACCGAATTCTAGCCTATGTCCAGCTTGAAGGATGTTTTTTGGTTGCTTAGATAAACAGATATTAGTTATAGATTAACATTTGATATCATCCAAATTTTCCACACAATCCGTACATGTCCCACTGCTGGGCACTGGTCTTCTCTTCTCTCTCAAGAGAGAGAGATGGTTTTTCTTAGTATATAAACATAAGTGCTAATATTATTGTTACAACACATCACCTAAGGAGTCATCATCTACCTTATTCAAATAGAATAGAATATTTTATTTGTAAACATAGGTAAGTATACAATAGTGTGAGATTACAGAGCTTGTTTGAAGTGCTATGCTTTGCCATGTGCTGTGTAGAAATGTTTTACATGAATTGAGTTTTCTTTCTGCTGATTCTAATATACAATTTGGAAATTACTAATATACAATATTATTATAGTCAGCAGTTAAGTTTACATGGAATAACATATTGGCTACTTTTTATCCCAGAAAGAATCTGTTCCTAAGGGATTGTACAGACAGGTGAAGCCACAGGCGGAAGCTAGTAATGTCAATCAATAACAAATCAAATCATTATGCACTTTTTATGAAACATTATCAAAAGATAATACCAACTGATATACCGCTCTATCCACATAATACTGGGCAGAGTTCTCTATCAAGAGAGCTGTGAAAGCATCAACAGTTTTCTTTTATGCAGGGGGGCAAAATGATGCTCCTGGCATTATTGCACAGGCAATACTGCTTACTTAGCCAGTAGTGAGCAATATGAACTTATTATTATTATTATTCAGGCACCACACTAGCAGCTTAATAAGCTGATGTGTGTATATCTTGAGATTTGGAGATTTTGTCAAGTCTATTCCTGAAACAGTATAATGTATGCGCCATTACTACATTAAAAAGCGACTTAACTGCCCCCGTGGCTCAGTGGTCAATGTGTGAGACTGCTGATCACAAGGTCCTGGGTTCGATTCCCGGGTCGGGCCAAAAATTGATATTGGGTTTATCTGTTAAGAAATTCACAATAGATGCCCGTAGTTTGGAAATTGGCGGTGTTTACACCCCCGTGCCTCGGAAAGCATGTAAAGCCATTGATCCTACGCCTGATCTCTCTCCGGTCGTGTCGGATTTGGCGTCCCAAGGGACTATGAGAGTGAGGGAATAAAGAGTGCACCTCTGTTTGCGCACACACTTGTGCAGTCTAATATCTCTCTCCTGGCAAGTCTCCGTTGAGATTAGCCGCCGTGACTGAAATTCGGTTAGGAGGACATTATTATTAAAATGCGAAGAATATATTTACTTGTTGTTTCAGAATGCCAAAAGAAGATATAATAGAATTCATAACATCCTGCCAAGATAGTGAGAGTGGTGGTATATCTGCCAGCATAGGACATGATCCACATATGCTTTATACTCTGAGTGCTGTTCAGGTTTGTATTTTTTCAAGACGTATTTTTATACTATCAATCAATCAATCAGCCTATTGCAGTCCACTGCTGGACATAGGCCTCTCCTAACACGCGCCACAGCACACGGTCCTCCGCCTTCCGCATCCAGTCCGTCTCAGTCTCTTTTAGGTTGTCGGTCCACCTAGCTAGGGACTATTTTTATACTACTTGGGTGGCAAACAAGCATACGGCCCGCCGAGTGTTAAGCAATTACCATAGCCTATGGATGCTTGCAATATCAGAGGTATTACCGTGTTGCTGAACCAATATTTTTATACATCAGGGATTTAAGATAGAGTATCTTTTGGATAGTAAAACGTTTCTTTCGAAACGCATCCCTAAATGAGTGCTGGAGACCTGTACTCACACAGAAACACAACTACACTGCTGTGTTATGGTTAGTGGCCAATCTGTTGACAGGGTTATTCAGATTGCCTATACAGGTCTCTGGCATTATCTCTGTTAACAGTCAGAAAAGACATAAGGTTTCTAAAGGGTCGGCAACCCGCAAGTGATACCCCTGGCGTTGCAAAAGTCCATAGGCTACGGTAACTGCTTACCATCAGGCGAGCCGCATGCTTGTTTGCCACCTTGGTAGTATAAAAAAAAAAGTAAAGAAATAATCAGATGAAATAACATTGCCCATCCAGATTTGAATTAAAAAAAAAACTAATAAACTGCATTTATGAAAAACAGCTGCTTTCAAAATATGTTACATTCAGAACATTGCCCCAACCTTTTTCATGCTTGGCTTTCCTTTTTTTTGTGTTATGGCTCCATCCGTTTTGTTGTACCAATATTTGCCAACATTTAGGTGGAGAGAGAAAGCTAGTAAAGACTTACTGGTTGGCCAGTATCTATCCTTTTTGCACACTACTGGTATTAGTTTGACAATATATTATGTATATTGTTTTTCAGGTCCTGGCAATGTATGACAGATTGGATGCTATTGATGTTGAGGGTGTGGTAAGATATGTGGTGTCCATGCAGCAGGAGGATGGCAGCTTTTATGGTTAGTCGTTACTTATAATCTTGTAATGCATTTTGATATTTATTACCTTATGCTATAGTATTGGCACGTGGACAAATCCAACATTTGAATGATTTTAGTTTTTAGGGTACAGTTTTGATTAGAAAAATATTATAAACTTAGCTATTATAATTTCTCAGTGAATTATTCTTTTTTTAAAGACAAATTGCAGACTTTGGAGCATGCTCTGTGTTGCCATATTTAAGATTTGAATGACATTGTTACAATGGTGTATTATATGATTGCATGAAGCAAAATAAAGAATGCATAATAGATATGTATTATATCACATTTCATCTATTCCAAAACCTCAACAGGCTTATTAAAAAAAACTGCATCAAAATAAATTCACACAGATAGACACTTTAAACTGATAAAACCCCTCTTTTTGGGTCGGGGGTTAATTTTATTTATTTTTTATTTATTTATTTAGATTTACCAACATTTGTGTACACAATGACCTTATAAATACGTTACAATGTAGATACAACCAAGTGCAACAAATAATTATAGGTAAATACAGCATTTACAATATTTTTACCAGTACAAAATACATATAAAAGTAACCTAAGGAGAGACGAGTTATCAAAAAATAAAATATAAAAGATGACATTTAAAGAATGAAAAAAAAAACAGATATTATAATTAATCTCAACTTACATTTTGTTGTTAGTCTACGGATGCAGTTTTTCTTACTTCTGAGACAGATATTTAATAAGAGTAGATCTGATGCGACCAAGTGAATCTGAGTGAATGTCAACAAGGTCACTGCAGTCGTTTAATAACTTACAGAGTCTTGGCAATGGGGAGTTGGCTCCTAGCACAGTACGTCTGCGTGGTGGATAAAGAGGGGTTATGCGATTTCGGGGAAATCTAGCTGGCACACGGAAATTTACTTTGCCTAAAAACCCAGGGCAGTCGATAGTACCGTGCAAGAGCTTGTACATAAAAATGCAGTCTGTCAATTCTCTACGACTAGATAAGGTGGTGATTTTAAATTTCAAGAGTTTTCTCCTATATGAGGCCTTCTTTTCTTCTCTATTGCAATTACGCACTAGGTGCCACATAAATCTCTTCTGAACCCGTTCTAGTCGTAGTGAATGTGTCGCGTAGTGTGGTCTCCATACAACGCTACAGTAATCCAAAATACTTCGCACTAAAGCATAGTATAGCACTATTCTTGGCCTACTGCTACGAAAGATTTTTCCGTTTCTCATTACAAAACCCAACATTCTCGATGCTTTTTTAATTACATTTTCTATTTGCGGCAGAAATGTTAGTTTTTGGTCAAAGATAACGCCGAGATCGTTTATTGTGTCAACTACTTGGATTTTGTGTTTATCTATAAAGAAGTCACAATAAGTTAGATGAGCCTTCCTAGAAAATTTTATATGAAAACATTTTTTGCAGTTTAGTTCCATATTGTTACGGTTACACCAATCAATTAACCTATCGAGATCACTTTGAAGACACACAGTGTCATAAGATGATTCTATTGATCTCCCGAATTTCAAATCATCTGCGTACATGAAACAGTCAGAAAATCTAAAACATGTTTGTATGTCATTTATAAAGATGTTAAACAATATAGGACCAAGATGGGAGCCTTGGGGAACACCAGATGTAATTAATTGTGTTTTAGATTTAAAGCCATTAACCACGACAAAAAACGTGCGCTCCTCAAGATAAGATTGCAACCACTTAAGCAAAGATCCGGTGATGCCGTACCCATTCAATTTTCGCACAAGTATTTTGTGTGAAACTCGGTCAAAGGCCTTACTAAAGTCGGTATAGAGCACGTCATATTGTTTATTTGAGTCGACGGCTTCAGTGACGGTCTCAGAGAAGGAAACCAGATTACTGCAAGTTGATCTCGACTTGACAAACCCATGTTGATGGTCAGTCAAATACATTTTAAAGTGATTTTGAAAGTACGGGCACACTAGTGACTCAAATAATTTAGCAAAAGATGATAGGATCGAGATGGGTCTATAGTTGTTTACAACTGCATCATTATCACTTTTATGAATGGGCACGACTTTGGCAACCTTCCAACTCGAAGGAAAAACCCCTGTTTTTAGGGATGTATTGAAAATTATAAGGAGTGGTACAACCAAGTAATCAGCACAAGAGGCTATAAAAATAGGGGGAATATCATCGGGACCTGCTCCCTTGGTACTATCAATATGTTTCAGTTTTGTCAATAGGGCATCGTGTTCAATGACAGGAGAAGATAAGTGAAGACTATAGCTATCCACATTTAATAGGTAGTCGGAATTAGAGTCAACATCAGTCCTGTTGCTCTGTCTATGTACAGATGAAAAATAAGAAGCGAACATTTCGCAAATATCTGTTCCTTGTGAAGACGTGGACGTACCATCGGTCATGGAGCTAGGATATGAGCTCAAGCCCCCTCTTTTAGACTTAAGGTAGGACCAAAATTGCTTGGGATTTTTGATAATCTTATCCTCCAGATCTTTGACATAAATCTTATAACATACTTTAGCCCTATCAACACATCTGTTGCTTACTATTTTTAGTTCAATAAGATCCCTTGGATTTTTATATCTCCTATACCGACTTCTGAGTTTATACTTTTCTTTTAACATTTTTATAAGACTGTTATCAAACCACAGAGGGTAATGACTTCGTCTATTAGTGCATGTTGGAACAAATTCCTCGACAACCGTTTGGATACTTTTATAAAAAAAATGTAGCATGTCATTAACGTTACTTACACCGTCGAATTTTTCGCTCCAATTTAACTCCGATAGATATTTCCTAATCCCGGTGTAATCAGCTTTCCGAAAATTGTATTTAACATTGTTGGCGTTATAGGATAATTTTGGCGCACCGGTTAATGGAATACATATATCTAAGGGAGGATGATACTTGTCAATTTTACCTAGGGCGTCAACACACTCGGCCACAGTACAAAATGGGATATTTGTTATCACTAAGTCAAGTACACGCCCAGTTTGGTTGGATACACTATTATGTTGAGTCAATTGGTTCAAGTTTATAAAATCAATTAAAGTCTGACCTATGGCAGGTACGGAATGAAAGGAAGTAGAATCATTCAGGCGCTTCCAATCCAAGCCACTCTGATTAAAATCCCCAATAATACAGGTGTACATATCTGAATTCTCAGAAACAATACTACAATGATCCAAAAAATGGTCTAGCAAAGATTGCTGTACCGGAGGTGGCATATAGACTGCGCAGAAAGCAAATTTACGCACTCCATTGGCCATTGGTATATCAACAGCAACCCACACATCCTCACACTTGCTTTCCCAATTAAACATGCGTTCTGATTTGAACTTTTTGGAAAAAGCTACTAATACTCCTCCACCATCCTTTGAATTATGAAAACCTGAGTCTTCCCTATCCCTCCTGTATACTTTATATCTTTGGTCAAAAATCTCACTACTTAAAACTTTGCTATTAAGCCATGTCTCTGTAAGAATCACAGCATCGTAGTCAACACAACGTAAGTTATTGTAAAAATCATGAGTTTTCGTACGTAAACCACGAGTATTCTGATAATATAAATTTAAAAAAGAAAATTTTAATGTTATTAACTACATATATTGAGCAAAAAGTTACATGAGGAAAGGAGAAAAAAAAAATCAACTTAAACAGGCCAAACTAGACAATTTTCTTATTTAATACATCAATACTCTTTACCAAGATGCTTTCCGATCCATCAGTTTTTCTAACAAAAATTCGGCCTCCCCTAACCCAAACATATTTGAAGCCTTTTTCGTTGGCTTTCTTCCTAGTTGCTGCATGGAGGGCTTTGTTTGCTGGAGATAGATGCTCAGTTACAAAGATAGGAGATCTATCGCCAGTAAAACCAAGTAAGAGGCTGTTTAACTTGTTTTCAGGATTCGATTTGTTGTAGTTAATTGTCGACGCAAGCAGTTGGTCTCGCATTCTTGGTGATCCCAATTGTATAACAATAGAACGTGGACGTGAGCTGGTATTATCTTGCTTAGCTATACGAGTACAGTTCCTAATGTCTTGTTCTTGGATGTTGTACCCAACCACACTGCCGAGCTTAATAGCTATTTGTGTGAGATTCTCATTCTTTTTCTCAGGCACACATTGTAGTTCTACGTTGCTAGATCGGGAGTGTTGCTCAAGTTGGTTCAGCCGGGTTGTGAGGTCATTAACGCAATTTTTTAGATCCATATTTTCCTTTTGCAGGTCCAATATAACCCGCTTAGACTCTTCTTGTTCTTTAATAACTTGATCGTGACTGTTACTAAGAAAATTCAAAGACTCAGACATTTGTGATATCTCTTCTTTGATTGGCTTTAATTCTCTGTTAATTGTTTCTGTTATCACATTCTTCATTTTAGACATCAATTCGGTCATTTGCTTAGTTATTGTTTCTTCAATAGTTTTGCGGATGAGCTCCTGGTCAGGCTTTTCCGGGGACGACGGCGGGGGAGAATTCAGAGCTTGTCTCTTACTTCCCCTAGTACTACACACATTACGAGTAGTAGCGTGATCTCTCTTGTTTATCTTCGGTATAAGTATCGAACATGTAGGACATTTCCATATTGCCAGTAGTTCCGAGGAAACTGAATCCACATTCATAGACAAGCAGGTGTAATGAAAAGTTTTTAAGCATTTAATACATTTCAGGTAATATTCATCATCCATATCATTATCACAACATCCCCACAACATCGATTGATCGGCCACTTCACTCATAATTAAAAGTGCCAAAATCGGGGTAAATTTCTGAGCAATGGCAACCCTGGTTACTTGTCAATGTGAAGTTTGACGTTGTCAGTTGAGTTTGACACAGTGTATTTGTTGTAGTAGGGGGTATTCTTAATTCATATATGACAGACTATAATCTTGTAAAAATATGTAGGTATAAAAATAACACTTAGCTTTGATTGTTTTTCGTGATAGTAGGTCGAGTTATTCTTACATAATAGCAGTGTTGCTTTCTAATATCACGAACTTCACTATGCAATCACTTTATGAGCGAATTATTTCTGTTTTTACCACTAATAAAATTAAATTAAATATGTACTGAGAGCGAAATGTTTACTGTAGCAGTGTTGCCACTTTTCTCTGTTTAATAAACGTGGAATAGAATATAATCTCTCATTTTGTCATCAGTAATATGACATTCGTAAGAAGAGGACAAAGCATGGCATAACTATTCACTTGCTACACCATGTTTATTAATAAAGTGGTAAATGTTTAGTTTGGCTATACTTTATGTCTTTGAATTTAAATTAAATTAAAGTCCCCTACAACACATGGCTTGTTCCCAAGTGTGGGAGTAATCCTATAGACAAAAAAAAGGGCCACTGATCCAGTCCCATCATCTATTTATTTAATTTTGTAATACCTTCTTTCAGGTGACAAATGGGGCGAAGTAGATGTCCGGTTCTCCTTCTGCAGTGTGATGTGTCTCTCCTTGTTGCATAGACTAGACGCCATAGACATCAACAAAGCAGTCGACTTTGTGCTTAGTTGTATGAACTTCGATGGAGGTTTTGGCTCCAAACCTGGCTCTGAGAGCCATGCTGGTAAGGGTTACTATAGGTTTTTAATGATTAACACTTTCACGGACAGTAATGTGGACACAATAGATGTTTTATTGCCATGAGTCTATAGGCGTTCACTGCCCTTAAAGTGTTATCATGGCTTTATCTCCTACTTCTATGTCGGGTAGAGGAGATGTGAGCTCTTGTTGTCCCTTAGTCGCCTTTTACAACATTCATAGGAAGAAATTGGTGGTATTCTAAGGCTGCCACACATTCGGCTAAATGGGGACCAAATTAAAAAATTAAAAGTAGTAACTGATCCGACATGTTCATGCATTATAAGTTGATGAATTTAAAGGAAGCAAAAGAAGTATGCTTGGATCGAAGCAATTGTCGCACCTTAGTCTCTGCCTACTTCAATATATATATATATTTTTTTTTTATACTACCAAGGTGGCAGTTGGTAAGCAGTTACCGTAGCCTATGGACGTTTGCAACACCAGGGGTGTCACTCACGCGTTGCCGACCCTTTAAAAACCTTATAACTCCTTTCTTGAAGAACCCCATGCTAGTCTCTTGGGAAAACCTCGGCAGAGAGCTATATATATACATATATGGGCAAGATGTATGTATGATGATTCATCATCATCATCATCTCAACCCATAAATGTCCCACTGGGCACGGGTCTGCTCCATAAATTTGGAGGGATACTAGCCTACTATACCACGCTGGCCAGACGGGTTGGTTTAAGGTATGATGATTAAATATAGTCAAATATAATAAAATTTTAATATAAAAATTTATGTGAAAATTTTATTAACCGTATACGCATTTTGTTATTACCTGTGTTTGACTGCCTTAGTGGTAATAGACTGCATGGTTGATTCAGAGGCTTAAGTGGCTACTTAGCTATTGGACGTTCGATCCCCTCACAAATGTTTGAGCTATTTATTTATTTATCTACAACATAAACACAAACACTTTTATAAACATGTTTGAATTCTCAGTCTAGTGTTTACATCAATTACAGACTTGCACAACATTGATTAAAATATAGTATCCATAGTTAGAAAAGGAAAAAGAGTGACAACACAACATCTATACTAATATACGCGCTAATCTCAGAAAGCACTGGTTCGATTACAAAAAATCTTTTTTTGTTGAATAGTGCATTTATCTAGGAAGGCTATAGGCTATATAACATGATGCTATGATCAATAGGAGCGGAGCAGTAGTGAGATATGTTGCGAAATCGGGGTAAATATTCCAAATTACCACGCGGACGAAGTTGCGGGCGACCCCTAGTAACAAAAAAAACTTAATCTAAGCTATTCAAACAAATTGCTGCCTTGGTGGTGCAGTGGCCGCAGTATGCGCCTGCTGTGCATGAGGTTGTTGTTGGGTTCGATTCCCACACAGGACAAAACTTTGTGTGACCCACAGTCCCACAAAGTGTTTTTCTGAGTCTGAGTGTAATTTGTGTCCGTTAATTGTATGTTTGTAAAGTCCCCCGCGACACAAAGCTTGTTCTCTAGTGCGGGAGTTGTCTTTTTAAGAAGAAAAAAATAGAAAATAGTTGTACCAAGTCTAGGTGTACTTTCTGTCCGTTAATTGTATGTTTGTAAAGTCCCAGCGACAAAAGGCATACACTATGTGACTGTATGTACTTTACTTTCCCTTACTTGTCGTACATTGATGGTCTACAGAAACATTATTTTTTACTATTAACAAAATATCTGTATATTTCTAGGATTAATCTACTGCTGTGTTGGAACATTGTCGATCTGCAAAAGGATGGATGCGTTGCGAGCGGACGAGCTTGCGTGGTGGCTGTGTGAGCGACAACTACCCAGTGGTGGACTCAATGGCAGACCTGAGAAACTACCTGATTTGTGTTACTCTTGGTAAGAAATAGTACAACCTAATCTAGGTTGTAGGCTAAGAGAATCTAGGTTTAAATCTAGAATATCTAGAATGTAGAATTTCCTTTAGATAGGTACTACTTTGTTTGCAAACAAGCTCATGGCCTGATTGATCATACCATAGCCTTGTACCAGAGGATGTTTACAATACCATTGGCATTACTTAAGCAAAGGGTGCAAGTGCCAATACCTACACAGTGTTGTGTTTTGCTGTTTAGACCCTACTGGCTTCCTTCTAAAATATTATTTTGATTCTTAGGGATGAAGACAGTATGAACTGTACAATAACAGGGGAGCACTTTGTCTCTTAGGCTATGAATAAAAGACCTTTTCCAATTTTTTTTATGGCTTTTGTATCATCGTTTGCTGCGGTATCATTACGTAATTTTTTTAAATGTATTCTTTTTATAGGTGGGTGATGTCATCACTATCAATGTTGAATAGAATCCACTGGGTAGACAAGAAAAGTCTCGAACAATTTATTTTAGCCTGTCAAGATGCTGAAACAGGAGGATTCGGCGACCGGCCCGGCGATATTACAGACCCATTCCACACATTATTCGGCTTAACAGGCCTTTCTTTACTTGGTAATTCTAGTATAAAGGCTGTGAATCCTACTTATTGTATGCCTCAAGAAACTATAGATAGGCTTAAGCTAGAACCTCAAATATTGCACATATAGTGATAAGAAAAATAATATATATTTTATAATTTAATACAATTTATTTATGACGTTTCAAATAAAACATCCCAACACCGTTTTGAGTTTTATTTCCTGCCAGTGATATTTTTTAAACTTCTTATCATTTAGTTAGTGGGCAACCTGGTAACTAGAGTTATTTAGATCGCCCTTATTTAGGCCTCTTTCATGATTTGAAACTTAATAATATTATGTTCCTGAACGCACATCTTATCTAAACCAGGCCTGGTTCACTCCGCTGTTTAGGTATGAATCTACAAGTACCCGGCCGCAACATTTCCAGGGGTATTATTTAGTCGAGTGTCGCGCGCGCGCATCGCGCCGGTCGCGTCGTTGGTTCGACGTAAGTTTACCTACGAAACGCACACGAAGCCGTAATTCGTCACCGATTCGTTTTCGCTTTTAAATATTTTAAAGAAAATAAAGGCATAAAAATATTCCACAGTATTCGGCTGCTTAAATAGTGATAGGGATCCTAACCTCTCGTTTTTCAATATTCCAAAGGATATTGCAAAGTAAAGAAACACGTTATCATTTAGAAAAACATAATTGGTAGGTACCTATTTGTAGCAAGATTTTGAATTTTTTAATTTGTTCTTTAGTGGTTTGACCAGTCCTGTGATGTGGACACACACTGCTCGTTCTTATAATTTAATTACTAAGTACCTACATTGAATATGTCCCCACATGTCCAGATTTATTTAAAAAGTCACTCGTTTACAAAAGTATAGTAAGTACCTACCTAAACCTAACAGGTACTTCAGATCAAAATTGATCTCTAAGTGACAACCATAATGTCCAGAAATACGCAATACAAAGGGAGCCAATTTGTAGGTAAATAAACGAGTAGGTAAGTTTTGTTCTGGGAAGCTGAATTGCGCTCTATTGTGTGCGAGCAAAGTTGATATTTGTTTAAATTATTTAGCGAAGTGAACCTTCTGTACCTGTACTATTAAGTATTCTGTGTCTAAACTAATATTATAAAGAGGTAAGATTTGATTTTTTGTTTGGTTATTACGATTTAACTCAAAAACTTCTCGACTGATATAAAAAAAAAACTTGCAGCATAAAAGTTTAAAGCATGCTCAAAAACTTCTGGACTGTAAAAAAAAAATTGCTGTGTCGGCCATATTGTGCGATTTTGCGCATCTATGGACGTACTTCTCGTGCGTTATTAGCGCGTGTGATTAGAATGACGATATCTCTAAAGTTTTTAGTTTTGCAGTGTAATGTATTATTAATTCTCATTTGAAATCAGGATGCGCGACTTTTTTCCAGTTTATTGAACAAAAGTGGTTGTAATAAAAAAAACACAATTATTTCTAAAAGTTTTTGTTTTATTTACATGTTTATATATAATTTAACATTAATTGTTAAAAAAAAACACGTGTCATACGCTTTACAAAAATGCCTCTTAAACGCGACTGCGTTGGCAAAAAAATTGGGTAAGTTTATATCTCAGACTAATAAAGTCAAAGTCAAAGTCAAACTCATTTATTCATTTAGATCAAATCCATGATACTTATGAACGTCATTAAAACAAATGCCAGCATACTTTTTTCCTAAGGCCAATTCGCTGACTAGGGTTGGGCCTCGAGAAGAATTGGCAAGAAACTCGGGCCACTCTTTTTAATCGCCAGAGTATAACATTTACAATTTGGTATGAGTTACAATAGTGGTAACAAAAAGGAACGGAAACCAATATACCATATGAGAAATTTAGATAAGTATTTAATTAATGAGTAAACAATATTGAAAAAAAAAATGAATTTAGCTTTCCACTGTATGGTAATGAGGGATCGTTTCTTTTTGTAAGTATAAGATAGAAACGTGTCGAGATCACATTGCAATCTTAGTAAATATCTAGAAACTATATCTTTAATATTTAAAAATAAATCATGCCAAGATTGACCAGCCACCCCAAGTAGCACCCGTTCACGAGCATGACGCACAGACCAGCCATCATTTCCTTCGCCATATTAGAGGGAAGGAACTGACCCGGCCAATACGACACCACAAGCAATGGCATTTCAGTGAGCATGACAATCCAGGACATAATAAGAAAAAAATAAACTCAATAGAAAGCCAATAATGATCACAAAACGTCTCCTGACAAATTTTAAATGTAGTTATTATTCTTATATAATTCTGCATCAAAATTAGCAACTAACCCCATGACTTTTTATCATTTAAAAAGTCATTAATAGTGTAATAACCCTTGCTTAAAAGATGATTTTTTACTTCTAGTTTGAATTTGTGTAAGGGTAGGTTCATAACTTCAAGAGGTAGTTTGTTATAGAAACGTACCCCGAGTCCCGCAAATGAATTGTGGACTTTATGAAGACGGTGATACGTACCAACTAGTTTATGTTTGTTCCTTGTGTTTAGTGTATGAATGTCACTGTTTTTAGAAAACAGGTGTATATTTTGTTTAACGAACATGATGTTGGCAAAAATGTACTGAGATGCAACTGTCAGAATGCCTATTTCTTTAAACCTTTCTCTAAGTGAAACTCGTGCGCCTAAATTGTAGATAGAGCGTACTGCTCTTTATAATAGAATACTGAGGTTTATATTTGAAATCCGAGAACACTTCAGTTCAAGTGGCTTTGGTTATTGACAAACTTAAGTCTTATTCTATTAGTCTGAGACTTAAGTATGGTCCACTTACTTATCACATACAGAGTTTCAGCTGATACAAGTGTATAGTTTATTAGAAATCTAACAATAAACCAAGCACTTAAAAATAAGCTCAAAAAAGTCCATTCAAACTTTTGATCACAGGGTAAATTCTGATGCATTTATTTAAAATACAAATTAACATTCTTTAATTTGATGGATTTTACAAATCACCAACACAATAAAAAGGCATGCTGCGTTACAAATATATTGCTAAAATTAATAACCACAATTACCAATTTTACTACAAAAGAGAACTCGATCGACTTGTTTGTTAAGTCAAGGAAAAAAGTACATGCTAAAATAGTATGGATACGCCCAATACTGTCACTGTACCTGAACATGAAAATATGAATTTATTAAGATGAGTATAAATTAAATGAAATAGAATAAGTTAATTATATAAGTAATTATTTCAATAAAAAAATAACTAGGTATAGGCTGTACCTTATAAAATGCCGCATGCAGTGTGCATGTGTAATATCACAATTAAATCGGTAAAATAAAAAAGTGTAAAATAACTTTCGGTCGGTGGCTTAAAAGTTAATTTTAAAAACTTAGTTTGGGATGGAACAACAAATGCTTGCTCTCGCCCTAAATGCTTGAACATCACCAGCACACGCTAACGTACAAAGGTGTAGCACAATATATAATATATATATATATACATAAAAAGAAATATATATTTATATAAAAAAATTACATATATTAGAAAATTATGAGTGGATAACAAGGAAACAGGGCTCCATGCATACGGTTTTGCCGCAACCAACACAGAACGTGCGCACCAATTTCTTGCAGGCCGTGCACACCCGCCGCGCGCGTTGGTGAGTTCTCATCGGAAACTCAGCCAAGCGGTGCGTAACATCGGCTTTCTGTGCGATTGCAGGCAAAATCGGTGGCGGGGTGGAATGAATAGAAAGAAGAGATTTAATAAGTTTTAAACGGAAATTTAGATGAGTTAAAGAAGAAGGAGAGTGTTGATGGATGATAAAAGAATTAAGAACAGAAATATTTAAAAGTCTTCGAAAGAATTTTTTGTACCACACCTTTGAACGTTCTCGTTCCATAGGGTACATGGCCAGAAGCTGATCTTTTTTATCAACTCCACCCATCATGATATTATAATCTAATATCAGGATGGGTTTGGTGGACTCACGAACAGTCTGCTGGCCGTTGCCATGGTATGTAGAGATCATAGCCACCCTATTTGTATCTCTCCATACCATGACATCGACGTCCCCTGTCGTGAGTCCAGAGATCTGCCCCTGGCGCATGTTCCTTTTGGTGAGACTGTTTAGGGCCTGCGGAACAAACTTGCGATCGGTCCGCAGGGTCCCCACGCAGTCAAAGCCCAAGCACTTAAGGCGTCGAGCAAGGCATGGCGATTGGTAAAAGCTGTCCATCCACAATGTGTACCCCTTGTGCTCCAAGCCTTGGACCAGCTGCAACACAATTTCCTGTGTAGATGCCTCTAAAGGATCTACAACCTGCTGTGGGGGATTTTTTTTATGAGCATGTACCTCAAACCGCCATAAATAACCGGTTTGAGATTCACAAATCTCATATGTTTTGATGCCTCTGTTAGCTGCTTTGTTTGGGATCAGCTGGCAAAACCTAAGCCAGCCTTTCCACATAAGCAGGCTTTCGTCCAGCGCAATATTTTGCGATGGACGATACATGTCCTGAAATTTTCTGTTCAGGTGTGATAATATTGGCTGTATCTTATATAGTCTTGCCTCGGAGTAATCGAGTTCTAGCGCACACATGTCGTCGTTGTCGTTAAAATGAAGACATCTATTTAATAAAATAAAACGATCGATCGACATGTGTGCGCTAAAACCCGGAGTTTGAAATATGTCAGCAGACGAACTCCAGTACTCCTCGATCCTCGTCTTAACCACAATCCCCATCGCCAGAATCATCCCAAAATACGAGTATAACTCGTCGGGCGTCGTGTCTCGCCATTTTGTGATCCGACTTCTGGGATGGAGATTGTTGTTCTCGAGCATCTGGAGTACAACCTGCTGAGCATATTTGTTGGTCTCCGAGGCAATGTGCTCCATAATTTGCCGATCCCATATTTGAATGAAAATTTCATATGGGTCGGCACATGGAGTTGTCGGACCGACATTAATTTGGGAGAATACTTCCCGCCTCGATTCAGGTGAGATCGGAGTAACTGGAAAGTCTCTCCAGTCAAAAGAATTAACATCCCTCGACAGCATGGTCGCCGCCGGAAGGACACTGGCGGCTTCTTCACCGTCTGCAACCGCTGGGTCTTGGGCCTCATCAGCATCCAAGGGTGTTTCCATCATGTTCCGAAACACCCTTGGAATGACTGGTATGACGCCAACTTCATCGTCGCTGTCGTCGTCCGTGTCGTCGTCGCTACCTGAAACAAATGATAGATTGTTGTCAGATCTGGTGGGAACCAGAAATATGGCCATGTTCCAAAGACCCAAATAAAATCAACAAGTACTTACCAGGATTGGCGGCAGGGGAATTTATGGCCTCTTCTCGCCGGTAGCGAGGAAGACACGGTGGACGCCTTGGTGGAGTAGATGTATCAGGCAGGCAGGTTGGAGAGGCGAGTGGCCTACTTTCGCATTCCACAAACCTAAAACAAAAGCAGTGTTGTATTCGCTATTGGACTTTTCTTTTTATCTGTACAGATAAAAAGGAAACTTTACACTTACATTGCCGGCGAAGGCAGCGAATTTGGTGATAGTGGCACTAAAGGTGATGGTGGTGGCGCCAAAGTTGATGGTGGCGCTGGCGATGGTTGTGGAGCACCAACTCTTGATGGATGTTTTGATCTAGATGAAAATTTTAAAAAAATAATACTTGCTATTATCACCAGAATATCAACCAATAACATACTCAAGCAAAATTATTTACGGTTGCCACATGCGAATCCTTTTCGGATGTAACGCCGTCTCCAAACCCCGACCTTCTGGCAACTCCTCGATGTTCAATCTTGTTAGTCTAAAATAAAAATTGATAAAATTGTAGTACCAGTAATGATTTTGATTAAAAACAAAACAAAACGTATTGGGTAATAAAGTTTTAAAACTAAAACCCGACTACTTAAAAATCGTCCTCTGAAAAGTATGAAATAAATAAATTTTATATAGGTACAGAGGGTAGCCGTGGTCGTATGCCACCTTGCCCTAAGGATCGCTATATTGTTATGTAAAAGGTTTATTTGAATTATTTTGGGGTTTTATTTTTAAGACAATATTATACAATGCAGCTTTAGGATATATTCAATTTGCATTACATATTACATAATAATAACATAATATAATATGGCATATGAAAACATATTTTAAAACTATATTATTTATTTTTTTTTGTAGGTCATCAGACTTTTATAGTCTAAACTATTGGGACATGAGTTTTATGCCTAATGAATCATTTTTATTATTTATTTTTGTAATTACAGATTTTTTATATTCCTATCTTCCAACTTCAACACCACATCCTAAGCACCACCTAGAAAAATAGTTCTCGTCAAGATAAATCCAACAAACATGACGCGGCTATCTTGTTTCGTTGAAGAGTTCCTATAGCCACTTCCCGACTTCATCACCACGTCCTGAACACCCACCTAGGTATAAAGTACTCGTAAATATATATGTAACGAACCCAAACACGAAGCGGCTGTCTTGTTTCGTTGAAGAGTTCCTATAGCCACTTCCCAACTTCATCATCACGTCCTGAACACCCACCTAGGTATAAAGTACTCGTAAATATATATGTAACGAACCCAAACACGACGTGGCTATCTTGTTTCGTTGAAGAGTTCCTATAGCCACTTCCCGACTTCATCACCACGTCCTGAACACCCACCTAGGTATAAAGTACTCGTAAAGATATATGTAACGAACCCAAACACGACGCGGTTATCTCGTTTCGTTGCTGAGTTCCTATGGCCATCTTTCGACTTCATCATTATATCCTGAACACCCACCTAAGAATATAGTACTTGTCAAGATAAATCCATTGCACCTAAACAGGACGCGGATATCTTGTTTATTTGACGAGGTCATTTGCCCACCTTCTGACCGCATCATCAGACCAGCTCCATGGTATTACATTATTACATTGTCACCAAAGTGCCGTCGGTATACCAAATTTCAGCTCAATCAAACATTGAAAAGTGGTTCAAATCATGCAAGCAAGATTTGACCTTAACCAACTAACAAACAAACAATGCAGGCACACCAGCGGTCGAAAGCTAGTAATATTTACATATTCGAAACCTGCAAATTAAATCCTATCATTTGATACCCATCACGGCACTTTTTAAAGAAATTTAGTTTTTATTTTTAGGTTTCAGGTCCCACAGAGGACGCCATATTGATTTTATTCTGACGTCACATAGCCTATAACCAGCAGACAATCAAGACGTTTCTAACGATACCTCATGTGTCAAGTTATAATAAATAGTTTAGAAGTTATGCGGGAACAGATGAACATACATACATACAAACATACATACAGGTCAAAATCATAACCCTCCTTTTTGCTTCGCCGTAGTCGGGTAAAAAGGTAGGTTAGTGAAAGTCTTTTCGCATTATAGTATGTATGAATAAAATTTACTTTGGCTATACTATTTTATCTGGCTGGTTTTGGTATCATTGAAAGTTTACATTTTAAAGAACGTAATTCCAAATTCAAATTAGGAAAATGTGTGATTTTCATTTGTTTTTCGTACTGTCAAGATGAGTGAATCTAATAAAGAAATTCGATACTTTATATCACTTAAAATACTTACATCACCTTGCCTATACATATATGAGACAGTATTATTTGTTAAGAAATATAGTGAACTCTTCACAAAAGCCTCTGCAAATCGAAACAAACTATCAAGACAAGCTTATCGACATGACCTATGCTTACGATCTTCCAAAACTGCTCTTATGCATAAGAGCGTAGTTTGTATGGCTCCTAAAATATTTAACAAATTACCAAATAATATCAAGGATCTTAGTATGATACAGTTTAAAAAGAGATTGCGTGAATTATTACTAAAGAAATGTTATTATTATACAATTGACGAGTTCTTTGCTGACAAATTTTAATTATTGTTACTTTTTTAATTCTATCATTGACAAATGTAATATTTTAATTTTGACACTATTTTCCCTTTTTTTCGGACATCTTATTATTTTGGTTGACCTTGATATTATAATTTATATAACAATTGTTAAATTCTATGAAGATATGTATTAAATGAACAGTGTATGCCTATAGGGTTAATTTTTGTGAGACTCAATCTATTGTAAGACCATTATGTACGACCAAAAATTACGCTAATAAATGATTTGATTTGATACATTTTAAAATTTTACTACAAAAGAGCTAAAAATGCATCGCAAGCCGCGAAAAACAATTGCGATGTTTATAGACTTAGTGCAGTCTGTGAGAGTAGCACAAATTTGGTTTAAGAGTTTTCAATCCGGAAATGTTGATGTCAAAGATGCACGTCGCTCTGGACGCCCTATTACGGATAAAATGGATGCTATTTTTGAAGTGTGGAGCAAGATCAGCATATCAGTAGTTACGACGTAGCTGAAAAACTGTGAATTGACCACAAAACAGTTTTGGCGCATTTGAAAAAAACTGAGTACACAAAAAAGCTCGATATTTTCTTTCATTTGTGATTCTTTATTACAACGTAATGAAACCGAACCATTTTTTTGAAGCTGATAACAGGACCATCGATTCTGAACTCTACTGCGAACAACTGATGAGATTAAAGCAAGAAGTTGAGAGAAAGCGGCCGGAATTAATCAACAGAATTTTTCATCATGATAACGCTAGACCTCACACATCTTTAGCCACTTAGCAAAAATTAAGAGAGTTTGGATGGTAGGTGTTAATACATCCGTCGTATAGTCCTGACCTTGCACCTTCAGGCTTCCACCTGTTTCAGTTTCTTCAAAATTCTTTAGGCAGTGTCAGGTTAACATCACGAGAGGACTGCCAAAACCACTTGTCGCGGTATTTTAATCAAAAGTCCCAAAATTTCTATAGCAATGGGATCATGTCCCTACCTACAAGATGGCAAAAAGTTATCGAACAAAATGGTACCTACATACTTGAGTTAAATGTAAATAAACTATATTAAAAAATATTTTGAATTTTCTTAAAAAATGCGAAGAAACTTTTTCCCTAACCTATTAATTTAGCAATAAGACTAACTCGTCAGTGTGCAATCCCGGTCGCTCGTGTTTGGTGGCGCGTCCTACGCGTCCTCGACCACACCCACTAGGACCACCGCGATCGGTAACCGTCACCACTTCCGCAATCGGTGCTGCCACCACCTCCACCATCTGTGCCGGTCCTCGTCCACCTTATACACTTAAATACACCTTACACGCACACCTCTACCACGTCACAGTCCGTGCACCCTCGGGCGTCTTCTTTCACTATTATAAAGCAAAAGTCAGGCAACCAAAAAACACGCAAATATCACCTCTGGTATTGCAAGCGTCCATAGGCTACGGTAACTGCTTAACATCAGGCGGGCCGTATGTTTGTATCCCAGGGATAGGTACTCCTAAAGCGTTTTTGACGTGACAACGTATTATAATTCGATGGTACCAGCTGCACGCACGAAAAAAGATGACGTATGCGGCGTTACCTCGCTCTGAGGCGTTCCATTGTGCAAGCGAGAGCGCGGAACGAGCGACAAAGAGGCACAATCGGCCATTCTTATGACGTTGTCACGTTCAACTATCGTCAGGCCTGGTTCACTCCGCTGTTTAGGTATGAATCTACAAGTACCCGGCCGGTCCATTTCTAGGGGGATTATTTAGTAGTGTCGCGCGCGTGCAATGCGCCGGTCGCGTCGTCGGTTCGCACGAAAACGTAAGTACCTACCTACGTTACGTACTCAAAGCCGTAATTCGTCACTTCGTCACCGATTTGTGTTCGCTTTTAAATATTGCACAGTACTCGGCTGCTTAAATAGTGATAAGGATCCTAACCTCTCGTTTTTCAATATTCCAAAGGATATTGAAACGTAATGAAACACGTTATCACTTACAAAAACATAATTTGTAGGTAGGTACCTAGTTGTAGCAAGATTTTGATATGTAGACTATACAGCACAGTTTTTGTAGAGACGTAGGTATTATTTATTTGTCCAATAAAGTAGGTACTTATTTAATTGGGTAAATATATTATAGCCGCTTATCACTCAATAGTTTTAAATGACTTTAAATGACAAACTCTAATTATTTTTAATTTAACCGAGAACCGAGTCAACCGAGTACTTGCACTATTAAGTATACTAAGTACCTACATTTCCCACATGTCCAGATTTAAATAAAATGTCACTCGTTTACAAAAGTATAGTAAGTAGGTAGGTGCCTATAATACCTACCTAAACCTAACAGGTACTTCAGATCAAAATTGATCTCTAAGTGACAACCATAATATTTAGAAATACGCGATACAAAGAGAGCCAATTTGTAGGTGAATAACAAAAGTAGGTAAGTTAGCGCTGGGGAGCTGAATTACGTTTTATTGTGTGCCAGCAAAGTTGATATTTGTTAATTTGTTTAAATGATTTTGCAAAGTGAACCTTCTGTACATGTACCTACTATTAAGTATTCTGTGCTATCGTCAGTAAACCGACATTATAGACAACCGCTCTTATTTATTTGAGTGGTGGCCACCAAAATAAATAAAAACGTAAAAAATATATATACATATTACATACATTTAAAAAATCCGTCACCAAGTCAAGCAAGCAAAAAACACGCAAGTAATACCTCTGGTATTGCAAGCGTCCATAGGCTACGGTAACTGCTTAACATCAGGCGGGCCGTATGTTTGTATCCCAGGGATAGGTCCTGCTTAAGCATTTTTATTCATTTGGGTGGTGGCCACCAAAATAAAACGTAAAAATATATATTACATACATTTAAAAAAATACGTTACTAAAACATAAAAAAATCCGTCACCAAAAGCCTTATCCTTACAAAACAAACATCGGCGTCGGCGCAACTCACAAAAATGGCGGCGGCATGTCAAATTCCCTGTCTGTTGATCGAACTCTTCTGTTTTGGTTGCGTATCTTTTCAATTCAATGTTACGCAAAATCCTTGCGGTGTTTTTATATAAAATGCTTGGTAACAGTAAAAAGATAAGTAACAATATACGTAATAACGGCAGTTTATCGTTATTTGTATGTTTAATATTCGTAATTATGTTAAAATGTACAGGCATGGCGCCTGCCAAAATTTCGAACGAACTGCGAGTAAGGTAACCGTTGTAACTGCGTCCAAAGATAAAAGATTTCCAAGATAGAGAATATTTAAAATGAACTAAACATCGGATTTCTCTTTTCACGTGAACGAAATGTCATATGAAAAAAAGAGACAATTATACTTTTCACCATGTCATTTTTTGTCACTGAGTCATAGTCTCGAACAAAATCAGTATTTATGTGAATATATACTTACAAGTGTCGCTCCTGTCATATTGACAACTTGCGTATCGATAAATCTATCGCATAAAAATTAAATGTCCTACATATTGTTTTCGAATATCATATTTATGTAATCTGTACAAAACCAACAATGGCTGGATATTGTAATTGTAAATTTAATCGTATAGTGGTGATGCTTGAAACAATATCACAAAAAATATTGAGAAAGCAGATATTTACATTATATTTACACTCTTTGTTTAATGCACAAAGAATTTAATGCAACTTGTAAGTAATAAGATACTAGTAAGGTAGATATATTACTTCAGCCTTTTATATTAAATTTGAAGAAGTATCTTGTTTTCTCTATTCCATACCTACATTTGAGAACAAAAAAAAGTATCGGCCATATATTATTCATTCATCTGAATGTGTGGAAATCAAATTTAAATTTATCTTTTGAGAAGCAGTAGGTAATAAAACAATACCAATAAAATAAAACAACAAAAAGATTTTAACACACAGTATTTATATTTATAAGTACTTATTAATGTTTTATTTTTGTTTACAGGCTAATGATTCATTGACCACTAAACAAAATCATTTTATTAAGGCTGACCTTCACTTGGGTCAACTTATCCTAAACTACTTTGGATCGCAAGGCTACTGGCCTTGCGATCCAAAGTAGTTTAGGATAAGTTACTTTTATTTTAATAACTATTCTTGTAAATATCTTTTGAAATAAAAATTTATTTATTTTAACTTTATTGTACACTAAATTAGATACGTAAAAATGGGCTTAGGGCTTATTTTATTAGAGAGAGAACAGTAAATGGGTTTTGGGCTTAATACATCTATGTTGCAAATTATCCCAAACAATATGCTTCGTCTAAAGTATCAAAATGTCAAGTACTTATTCTTTATATGATTAATATATGTATATGAAACGTAGGTATATTGTTAGGAAATATTAAATTTAGTCACATAACTAAAAGTTTTTAGAAACTCATATGTATGTCACATTTGATTAAATTAAAGTTTAAACAAAAATACTGGCGTGTAAATTAGTAGATAAATTTGTAACTCAATCACATCACTATTAACAAAATCTCAGGTACATAAACTGTCAAGTGCTAAAATAAGATATAAATATTTAAGATTATCGTAAACAGAACAAGCTGAAAATAAAACACGCATATTATTTCACGTTCAGATTGTAAACAGTTTTAAACTACTTACATTGTTATATTAATTATCTACTCAAAAGCATAAATACAGAGGTCGATACTTACCGATGGAAAGATATCTTTTGGGTATTTTCCAATAAAACACCCATTCTACTCTTGCAGCCTGAAGCTACACAAGCCATAGTTCTTATAGTTATACACTTAACAAAGTTTTTCCGAAATTAAACTCAAACTCACGAGAAGTAATGCAATTTTGTGAACAAGGTATTGATATCCGTACGCATACCTACGCTGATTCAAAAGTCGGAACACTGTATGTATAGGTATGTTACCTCCTGTTATATTTCCTCCTTGGCTGCGTCCTTGTCTCTCGTAGGTAGTGGGATTATATGCCATCCTTGTTCTTTCCTTTACACTTTGTACAAGTGAAAGCAGGAGAGGTATACTTTACATTACTTATTACGGTTAAAATACGCGGCGATGTATTATCGAACTCCAGGAGTTTGCTCCACAGATGCGGGTTTTAAACGTCAGACTCCTGAGTCCTGGAGTCGGGTCCACACTCCACAGACAAGGGGCTATTAGAAAGCTTCATTATCAACGGGAAACAATGGGAAGCTATGTTTTATTGAAAAAAAACGAGTACTATATAAATGTCCACCCGTGCGAAGCCGGGACGTGCCGCTAGACTTTGTATATATTAGTACGCGAAAAAAAAACTTTGTAAACACATTGCAGAGGAGTGTGAGATATGGAGAAGGATTGAAGAAAGTAAATTAAATAACGATCAACGGGCAACCTCTAGTAATACATAGGCAGAACAATGTAGACAACCTATTTCAGCGAAATAAAATACTACATATCGTTTCGAAATAGGGTAATTTAATGTATGATGTGTTTCTAAACGACAAAACAGCTGTCTATGAAGTGTCAATGTCAAATTATGTAAACAAACATAACCTCAAAAACAAGTATTCGATCCGAATTATTATCTTTACTCTTAACTACAAATTACACCTATGTTTATTACCACAAAAAATGTCTACCATATACTGTTTACAGTTCTTTTTGTTTAGTGCATGTGTTCACATATTCACACTGTTTACTTATTTAGTTTACTATAGTGATCTGTTATCTACCACTTATCTTCAAGAAATCCAACCGGAATATGATTACATTATTGGTACGAAACATGCCTATGTTACAAAGGATTACTAAACTGATGCAATTTGTCTCATACTCAGTATATTTAGTTTTACTAGACTTATAAACTAGCGGCCTGTCTGGCTTCGCATGGTAGACATTTATTATATTTTTCTAGAGGTTCCTAACTTTTTGATAATAAAGTACAGCTTATGTTACTCTCTGATAATGTAGGGTACCATACGAGCAAGCGGACCAGACTAGGCCCGTCCATTGTGCCTACTTGTAATCATAGTACCTACTTATGTAGTGTATTAAAACGGGGACTGCCGATAGAAGTGAAAACTAAGTAACTTGTGAATTGTATCGTCGAGCTATTAGATATATTATTTTTGAATATGGAAAGTGTTCGGAGACGATGACGTGAGTTCCATGATTTCTGTCAAAAAGTTTGAATATGGAAAGCGATCGGGGACAATGACGCGAGTTCCACAATTTTTTGTTTACCCAAGAAGTTCTCAATGCGCTTAAAGTAGTTTTTACTTCAAAAAGATTCTATTTATATAAAGCTTTAATACTTTTAGTTGGATGCGGCACAGCTGGCTCAGTAATTGCCCATAGGCTAGCAACAGAGACGAACTACACCTTCATAGTGCTAGAGGCGGGCAGTAGGAGTCATACACTACTTGAAGCGCCAGTACTAGGGCCCTTTCTACATGGCTCTCTGTTTGATTGGCAGTATCAAACAGAGCCACAGAAACATGCATGTTTTGGTATGAAAGACAGAGTAAGTATCTTTTATCTATCACCTATTACTACTCACAACAATACCAATGCCTCTTAGTTACCCTGATTGCTGGTAACCTTTTGAAAACAAATCAGAAGAGGTTAATTCTGGGATGTAATAATGTTTATATGAGCTATTTCTGCCTTAAAATTAAATATTAAGATTCTATCCATATAAACAAAATGCTAAAATGAATTATCTTACAAGACAATATTAAGATTTATATTACAAGACAACATAATAAAAATAATGTACAATGTCATCAATGTGACTGCCTCTGTGGTCCAGTGGCCGCAGTATGCGCCTGCAGTGCACAAGGTTGTGGGTTCAATTCCCACACAAGATAAAACTTTGTGTGACCCACAAAGAATTGTTCTGAGTCTGGGTGTAATTTGTGTCCGTTAATTGTATCCTTGTAAAGTCCCCCGCGACACAGAGCTAGTTCTCTAGTGCGGGAGTTGTCTTTTAAAAAAAAAACAATGTTTCCATAAACCAGTATGTAGACTAGACACAATAGACAAATCATTGTTACCTAACCACTAGTGGTACAGTGCTGTTTTATCATTTTACACTTTATATAAAGTAGTTTCCATACTGGCGAGCATGCCCGACTAGGGAAGGACCTCCACCTTACAGAAGACCACAGCCAAATAACTATATATACAGCTGTGTTGTTGCATTCCTGTGTGTAGTACAGGTCTCTAGTGCTCATTTAGGCAAACCTCATACCTCCACACACTACAAATACTGCCTTACATCAGGTGGACTGTATGCTTTTTTGCCTCCCAAGTATTTTTATTATTTTATCTTTACCTTTCAGAAATGCAAACTTGCTCAAGGAAAGATTGTAGGAGGATCATCAAAGCTGAACAACATGATACATGTGCGAGGTAACATCTCTCAATACAGTTGTTGGTTTCATGGAAAATATGATGAAAAATACATAAAGAAACAGTTTGAATTTGTTGAGAACAATCTATTGCATTTAAACAACATTCAGTACAAAAGTGAACTTTCAGAGGCTATTTTAAATGCGGCTAAAGAACTAGGATATAAAAATATTGGTTTAGATTTCAATCTAGGTTTCATGAAGAATGTTGTCAGTCAGAAAAATGGAAAAAGGTGGTCAACTTCTGATAATTTGGACATATCCAAACATGTTATTTCAAATGTTTTAGTAGAAAAAGTAGTTTTTAATGGCAACACAGCTAAAGGGGTAAATATTATACTGTCTAATAAAAATATTATTTTAAATGCTAAGAAAGGCGTCATTCTGTCTGCTGGGGCTATTAATACTCCTAAAATCTTACAGCTGTCTGGTATTGGACCAAAGAAACTACTAAAATCTTTAGGTATACCAGTTGTAAAAAACCTACCAGTTGGTAGTAATCTCCAAGATCATATTGGGTCTGGTTTAGACTTTGTTTTGTTCAATAAAACAATTTCTATAAATGCTATGGATATGATTAATCCATACCATGTCATACAATATTTATTTAACGGCAAAGGGCCGTGGACGACGCCTGGTAGCGAAGTTATAGGGTTGCTATCAACAAAAAATAAACCGGTGCCAGACATACTATTTATGGTGTTGCCAGTAGGAATATCGTCTGACAGAGGTAGTTTATTAAAATACAATATTAACATAAATGATGAAGTATGGAGTAAATATTTCTCTAAAACATTTGATAGTTATGTCACAACAATAATGCCTATAATATTACACCCAAAAAGTAATGGTTGGGTTTTTATAAACAGCACAAACCCAATAAATCCGCCTTTAATAAACCCTAACTACTTGTCCCACAAGGAGGATAGGGAAACTTTAATAAATGGCCTTAAACTAGTAATTAAATTAGTAAATACCAAAGCTATTAAAAACATAGGAGGCTTTATAAATCCCCTTCCTTTCCCAGGCTGTGAGCAATTTGAAATATTCACAGATTCATACTTTGACTGCTACATAAGACATTTGACATTGACAAGTTACCATCCTGTAGGCACTTGTTCTATGGGGTTACCAGAATCAAAAAATAGTGTAGTTGATACTTCTTTTCAAGTTTTAGGAACAAAGAGGTTGTATGTCGCTGATGCGTCAGTATTACCAGCAATGCCGAGTGTTAACATAAACGCGGCTGTTGCAATGATGGCTAGTGTATTTTTTGATACAAATATTAGTAATAAGAAAAATAGTATATTATGTTTAAAAGATGACCTTATTTATGAATGTTTATATAAAGTTTGTGTAGACAGGTAACAAACCATTAAGGGGTTTAATTGCCCATTACTTACCCTATCTAAGTATTGTACTAAAAAGTTTAAAGTCTTCATCAGAAATCGACTGTGATTTGTACAGTGTTTTAATGTTCAGATAGCTATTACGAAATCTATTTATTTTTATAATGAGTCGCAATTTTAAGTACAATGTACTTACATTACCTGTTTAAGTCCATATGCCTGTACTTACCTACATGCTTATAACAAAAGTTTATAAAGCGTACCTATTCTAATTATTTTACTGAAATGTATATTTTTTGTGTTAAGTTGTACCTATACTGCATTACTATTTTAAAAAATAGGTGCCTTTTCGCGATGCGTCGTATCTCGTTGTGAGCTAATCCTTATAAAGGTATGATAACCAGACCAGAAAGTCGATGATAGCCAATTTACCTATAGCCAGTTCACTGACAAGGGTAGAGCTATGAGAATAAAAGTCCATTAGATATATTTTAACACTTTATTGAATATTTAAGGACACTTCTAAACATGAAATCGCGTACATAATTTTAAGGGGCAATTTCAAAACAACCATTTAGTAATCTTACACAGCATTTTTATGATAAAAACAATATGGGTTGTAATATGTATGATACTAAGCACAATACACAATTCAAGTCAATAATGATTTTATTATTACAATTTAGATGGTTCATACCAACAGTCAATACAGAAATACTTTGCGGAAATATCTGTGACATTCTTAGAAGGTACCTAATAATGATAGAGTTAGTGCTCATCCATTCAGAACACTTTAGGCAAGCGATTTTGTCCTCAACAGCCAACATTTATTTATTATCAGGTTCCCTGTCCCATGAACCATATGTGATACGTGATACATAACAATAGTTTTTTTTTTTTTTTAAAGCATACGACTCGAATATAATTTGAACAGCTGCAAACTGTTATATCAGTTTTAAAACAATAGAAAATAGTTTTTCAAATTTGTTAGCAGGTAGGTATATTAAACCTACATGCTTAAAGTAAATATATAAATAGAAAAGCGCGCTTCAAAAACAGCTTTGATCGAACTTCTGTCTGTGGGAAAAGTTCTATCATTCATAGTAATCACCTGACAAGTCACAAATATTTCCACAGAGCACATGGTTACTGTAAAATAATGGAACTTTACAAATTGTACCAACATAGTATTATATACATACCAAAATGCTAGTGTGCCAAAAATGAAATAATTAAACATAATTTATTGTACATACTTACTTATTTTATAAGATAAAGAAAATAAATTATTATACATATTTGGTTTTCGTTTCTATTTATCTAATTACTAACATGTAAATACTAATACTGAAATGACTAGTTTATGTTACAGGCACCTAAAATATTAGTCGTTTTGTCAAAAGTCTTACTTCAAGTAAGAATATAAATGTATTAAGGCTGGTCTACACAAGATACACCGACTTAGGGACCATACACTTACAATAATTATATTTTCACAGTGCAAAATTTATTATTTGCACCGTGTAGACAATAGAATCACATAAATCGAATATAGATAAATATGCATAAATGTTTGCACAGCATTATGTCTGTATTGTGTAGGCCCTAGTATCCACCTTAATAAAAACGACTTGCCTACTTTACTACGCCTGCATAAATACCTTGAAATCTATAAGTTTTTTTTCAACCGCTAGCTACTAGTATAAATAGCCAGTAACAAATGAATTTAATATCGATTCGTGCGGTTGAAATCGATTACAGACAATGTAAGTAGAACCTACACACTTCACTAATTAACTACCATAGACGACTATAGATTAAAATTTAAAATGGGCGCCAAAATACGCACCTTCTTAAATGTTTAAATATAACACTAACATTTTTCACAAACATGGGGCGATGATAAGGCAAGATTTTTTAAATTACAATACAATGTAATTTTTATTTAGTAAAAGTTACACTGACACATTGATATAAGTGACCTCTTTAACTTTGAAAGAGGCAAAGAGTAACATGTCAATTTTACATTTTTATAAAATACAAAATAAATATATAGGTACATAATTAACATTGATAATTAATCAGTTTTTATGTTAAGACACTCGAGGACGGAAGATTTGCCTGCATTATAATCTAAACTTTACAATTTCCGAATCACCATACTACGTATCCTTAGTCTAGCTTTGTGCAAAGAACATATCGTCACCTGTACGGTAAAGTTGCGAATGTGTATAATTACGAATTTTACAGGAGAGCAAAAAAACTCGTTTTTCTTATTTTTTTAAATGGCGCACTTTAGTAAGCTGATGCCTTTTTAGTTTTTATTTAATGAAAATATGAGCAGAAGATTGCTGAATAATTAGTAAACTATTATCACAGTGAAATAATCTAATAAACCACATTCGCAACTTTGAAACCTCTTAGAAAAATTACAGAAAAATATTTTTCGCCCATAGTCAATTCGCGTATGTGTCAGATTCGCAAGTATGAAATGAATTTCATTGAGTATAACAAAAATCAAATTTGAAACTTGCGAATAACGCAGAAATCGATTGTATATTTTTTAATATTATTTTGATTTAAAATGGTAGTGTAGTACAATTTTATTAATTTTAATGGTATGAAATAAAAAAAACTATTTATTAAAGATAAAAAAGTAAAAAATGATGGAATCAAGTAAAGCTTAACATCAAAATTTATATCCTTCTCTTCACTATCCGGTTCGGGCCAACGGTCCACAATGGAAACGGATGTTGGTAAATTCTCATAGAATTCATGATATTCCTTCATTCGTTACATAATTTTAGTGGATCTGTTTTTTAGTCTTAGAAATACCTAGGCAAACTATCGTTGTAAACAGATTTATGTGTTATAGTGGCAATTTTGCCTCTCTTTGCTTTGAGTTTAATTCAATATAATTTTAACGTTGTTGTCGCTTTTGATGAAAATAGATTTAGGATGTTCATTGGCAGCCTTTCTTAGGTTTGTTGGCTTCTGCTACTACAAATTGTAATGATGCGTCGTTGAAGGCTAAAAAGTCATCGTACAGTAACGCTTGAATACTGAAGGGCGTGGATTCCTCTTCGCCATTCTCATTATTTGAAACCATCCATCAGGCATGTAAACGGCCGGCAGATTCTCTAAGAAACAGCGATGGCCAACTGACAGTTGTGATCGCAAAACTGACAGTTGTGATTGCTCGGTGACGCAACAATCTATTGACTAAACGTCAAAAAGAGCTCATCGGGACAATCCCACCCACATGCCCACCGCTGTGACCAGCTGTGTCCTGTGAGCCAGGATTAACAGCGGAGTAACCAACTGATACACCGAGTTTTGACACTCGTGCGCCTCGTGGACAACTAAACCTACTGTCTTGGACCCCCCAACGAATTTAATCAGAAGTAAATAGAAGGAGTTAGAAAAGTTTGATTGCTATAATATGTATGGCAGAAATGTTTAAATGCACGGAAATTCCCTGTAGATGAGACTAAATCCCCATAGTAGGCCGCTCCAGATGATACGTCATGTAAGCTGTTCAACATAATAGTACAAGTCAAAAAGGGCTCTTACGGAATACCGATTTTCAATCTGACAGACATGTTTTGCTCGGTTTTTGCGGTGGCTCGGTTTTTGCTCTTACGGAATACCCCTGCGGGAGTATTTTTAGACTTCTGTTCTGTTTTGGAATGAATGGAATCACATTCAATATGACTGTGTCCTGATTTAAAAAATACGTGATCAATAATTTCAATAGTCGGGTGGTTAACAGCAAAACAAAGTAGCATACAACAAAAGTAAAAGGTCTTTTGCTGTCCGCCGCAATTTTCGGACATCATCCTGACATGGGGTATGTCAGGGTGACAATTAATATATTTATAAACACATGTTCCAAATTTTAAATTGGAACATGTGTACCAATTTAAATTTCAAAATTCCAAATTCAAAAACTTCCTCGCTTTCCTTTTGTCTTATCCCAGTTAAAGCAGTCGACATTTTGGTTTGCCAAGTTAAATTGTATACAGCAAGTTTTTGGACATAAAAATATGATCAAGCTTCACCAATAGGAGTGTGCAAGACAGCTTCTAAATCAAAAAGACAACTTCTAAAGGACAACACCTTGTCATTTTTCGCGACTTCTTTGTCATCACTTCGTCGCAAGTAAGCATCGTCCCTACATCCTAGATGTTTTTCGTGAAGCTCTTTATGTATGACGGTTTGTTCATTATGTTTTGACACTTCCGAATGAACTACACACTTTTTCATAAGTCCTTTTTGGGAACATGAAACTTGAATTTGTAAGACCTGAAAATGAAAATTGCGGCTGTCAGCAAAAGAACTTTAACTTTTGTTGTATGCTACTTTGTTTTGCTGTTAACCACCCGACTATTGAAATTATTGATCACGTATTTTTTAAATCAGGACACAGTCATATGGAATGTGATTCCATTCATTCCAAAACAGAACAGAAGTCTAAAAATACTCCCGTATACACGCCTGATGGATGATTTCAAATAATGAGAATGGTGAAGTGGAATCCACGCCCTTTAATGTTCAAGCGTTACTGTACGATGACTTTTTAGCCTTTAACGACGCATCATTACAATTTGTAGTAGCAGAAGCCAACAAACCTAAGAAAGGCTGCCGCAATGAACATCCTAAATCTATTTTCATTAAAAGCGACTATAACGTTAAAAATTATTTTGAATTTAAGCTCAAAGCAAAGAGAGGCAAAATTGCCACTATAACACATAAATCTGTTTACAACGATAGTTTGCCTAGGTATTTCTAAGACTAAAAAACAGATCCACTAAGATTATGTAACGAATGAAGGAATATCATGAATTCTATGAGAATTTACCAACATCCGATTCCATTGTGGACCGTTGGCCCGAACCGGATAATGAAGAGGAGGATATAAATTTTGATGTTTAGCTTTACTTGATTCCATCATTTTTTACTTTTTTATCTTTAATAAATAGTTTTTTTTATTTCATACCATTAAAATTAATAAAATTGTACTACACTACCATTTTAAATCAAAATAATATTTAAAAAAATACAATCGATTTCTGCGTTATTCGCAAGTTTTAAATTTGATTTTTGTTATACTCAATGAAATTCATTTCATACTTGCGAATCTGACACATACGCGAATTGACTATGGGCGAAAAATATTTTTCTGTAATTTTTCTTAGAGGTTTCAAAGTTGCGAATGTGATTTATTAGATTATTTCACTGTGATAATAGTTTACTAATTATTCAGTAATCTTCTGCTTATATTTTCATTAAATAAAAACTAAAAAGGCATCAGCTTACTAAAGTGAAACCATTAAAAAAAATAAGAAAAACGAGTTTTTTTGCTCTCCTGAAATTTCGTAATTATACACATTCGCAACTTTACCGTATCGGTGACGTATGGTCTACTTTTTATTTTGTTGACAGCAAAGCCATAGTAAGTTTACGAATATAACATAGGAAAATTATTCGCGGGTTCGTTTCATATTTTTTACGTTAATGATACCATGGCAAATAAGCGAATATGACACATAGGTAAATTTACCATGGTATATTTGATAATTTACAAAGAATGTTATACCATGGCAATTATGCGAATTGTGCACATAGGTAACTTAACCATGGTCCGTTAAACATTGTAAGCTTCAATGATACTTTAGTAAAGATACGAATTAACCAATATTCGCATGTTTACTTCAGATGTTTTGATAAAAACGACTTGATTAGCCGTGGTAAAATATATTATCTACACTTAGTTAATTTGCCATGGTGATTGACAACAAATGTTTGGGATACGTAAATATGCTGCTATGATATCTCATAGACTATTAAAGATACAGAGCTGATACTTTGCGACATTGTGTATTACGATATTGGGATTACGTTAAACCAAAAAACAGATTTTCGTGAAAACAGCAGATTCGCAACTTTGCCATACAGGTGACGATATTATATGCCTATATACACCGACAAAGTACAAACGACTCGCATAGTCTGAAAATAGTGTAGTGCGCTTCTAAATCTATGCCAGCTGATTATTAGGACACCATTAAATTCCATACCATCAGCAGAATACAACAAACTATTGTAATGACGACTAGCAACACAAAAAACAACGTAACTGAATGTCAGAAGTTACGGGCAACACTACTGATACCTCGTCATTTACCACTGCGCGGAATGTTCATTGTATGATCATTGTAGGTAATTGATAATTGTTATGTATAAGTATACAAAGCACAGAGATAACATTTAATGTCTGCAATAAGATTGACTCACATCTGAAACAGAGGTTAATTCCCATCCAGTAACACCCAAATATGTTACTGTTACTCGTTGGGGAAAAATTCCATCAAGCCTAACTGTTGATGCAACTGCTTGCAATTTTTTTGTCCCAACCAGTAACACTGCCAAATATTGGTGTTACTGGATGGGAAAAAAAGTTGCGTCTTTTCCCAACAAGACACAGTATGACTGTGGGTGTCTTGTTGGGAAAAGTAAACATTTTAAATTCCCATCGAGTCACATTAAGCCTAGAACATTTAGGTACAGTCAGATAATTTTCATTCACAAATAGCTAAAAATTTTCAAAAGATATACATAATAGCTATAACTATATATAATTAAAACATTTGTATGAAATATCAAGCATTTTTTACAAAATATATTCCTGTACCTTTTCTGAGCAAACTTGCGAAAGGCAGTTGACTGCTCAAGATAATACTGGACGGATCATCTGATAATGCTTCATAAGACATTTTATTATTTATAAAATATTGCCACACTTTAATATTAAAAAAAACATATTTATAATTCTTTATACATGATAATACTGAGCGGTAAAATGTCGTTATATACATTCTCTTAGAATCTTTTAGGGTGCCAATCAGCAACAAATATCTATGTATTATCAAAAAGCATAATTCATAAAATAGAAACGTTTATAATAATATGTGAGATACTGAGATATTCTTGTTTTTGGACCGTAGTTATCTACAGTCCAAAAATAATCTAAATTTTAGAGCCTAGGTTTCTAGGCGAGAATGTAAATGGATTTCCATGTAGGTACCGGTCTATGCACATTAAAATAAATAACATAGGTATTAAATGCTGTTTAATATCTATCCTAGATATTCGTCTTAATAAACAGATTTTTAGTAGATGCAAATCGATAAAATAAAAACATATTGTGATAGATGATTAAGAAATGTTTTTAAATATGTTGTTGCTGACTTGACAATAATGGCACCCTATCTAATATTTTTTACTAAGTATACGTCTAAGAAATTATATTACTAACATTAATAATAATTGTGCAATAATACTGTTTCGTTCAACAACAGAATTTGTAACGACCTAATTTATTAGGCTGTTCATGAGCTTTCCTTGAGCAAAATTATTTCTTTTTGAGACAAACTTTAATTAGTAGATATTTTTTATTATATTATTACTATGTAACGAAATTTTCATATTGTGCGACATTATTATTCGTAAATAAACAAAGTATCCATTTAAAATGTCTACGTAGGTATACCATAAGCATGTAAGTAGACCTACTTTAAAAAGCTTTTTGTTTGCTTTTATTAGATATAGGTACATTTTACATTGTACCTAATATTATTATATTTGTCTCGCAATCGATTAGGCAATATTTGTTTTGTTAGCTACCTAATTGAAACGCAGTAGATAGATACCTAAATATAAATAATTGTTATGTTGGTGAGTACAAATTAATATATCACTTGGTTTTTGTTAAAAAAAATTGTAAGTAAGTAGATATATGTACGGACCTAAATTGTCTTGAAACATGTGTTTTACTTAACCCTACGTTATATAAAAAAATCAACATTAAATACATTAGGTAATTTACGTATAACACCTATTCTTTCGCTTAAGCCGTTTGACTAGACTAAATTAATTATGAAACTAAACAAATACTTAGGTATTCGGGTATTTTAGTTTCGTAATATAAAAGGATTCCGTTGATTTATTTTTTTAAGAACATTCATAAATCGATAGGAACTAAGCATAAAAAAATATATTTGCACATTTACGTAAACTTAGTAACTAATGATAGGTACCTATCAAAAATTATATCCCTATGACTAAAGGAGGACAACAAAATATCTGAATAACACATATTAAATCATTTAAAGTCTTACTTGAAACAAGAATCCAGGTAATCAAACATGTCCAGCTGCAGATCGTCCCAATATGTAGGAGCGAGGAGTAAAGACGACAAATCGTCTTCGGGAATCAGAGGAGGTGGCATAGCAGGCTCCACTATCACGTTTGCTCCGATATTTGTCTCCAATTCTATATCAGAGAGTGGTTGAATAGTACTGCTGAGATTGAAATCAGGCAGGTGCAATGTCACAGTCTGATTTATCTCGTGCATTTCTTCTTCTACTACGTTTCCTTGCGGGATGTTTGCAACAGCTAATTTATCTTCAGTTGTTTTGTTTGTTGGTTGTGATTTTTTCTTTTTGTGAGGTCTATTTAAGGTTTTTTTAGTACTTTCTAAATGTGCGGTGTCTAGTTTCCAAAAGCCTCCTTTTCCCGGTTCGTGTTTGGATCGGGCCACTTTGACGAATACTTTGTTTAGAGATAAATTGTGCCGTATTGAATTCTGTAAATAAAAATATCGATTAAGTACTTACTTGCTTTCAATTTTCATTCACATTTTCACATTCATTACACTTTAACTTTCTAAAACTAGATTTCACTAAGGTGCGTTATAATTTCGATATTATCTGAAATTATTTACTTTAAACGTTTCGGCCATTAGAAAACGCACATATCGATGAAGGGTTCACGTAATCAATCCACTTTTTGGTATTCCCAAGATTATATAGCTATCACTCGAACAATATCCAATAAAACATAATCATACACTCGACTATTCATAAATCCAATTAGACCTAATCTTATCACACTGTTTGCAGATCACACGTTTATTAAATCATGAGACCCTACCGAACTGATAACTCACCTGCCAAGTTGGATCCGCATTCCTGTAATACTTGAAATTGTCCCTAATCCACGTATATATCGCCGACAACGTCATCTTATCGTTATTGTACCTCATCGCCATACAGATCAACGTGCTGTACGAATAAGGAGGTTTTTTCTCACTATCCGTCTGGTACTCCTGCTTGTTCTCAGTAAAATCCTTCTGGCACTTCGCTATCGTCTGATTAAACTTTTGCAGCCTCGTGTTTTGCGTTTGCGTTTGCGTCTTGACTTGTGGGTTAGGTGACATCGGCGGTATTGGAAATTGCGGCGCTGACATTATATTCGTTATATTCTGAAGCCATGCCAAGTTCGTCAAGTCAGTGTCTGGTTCTTCGTCGACGACCATCTTGCTCGGTTTGTGTTTGCTTCGAATTTTTTTAGGAGTATCTTCTTTTTCTGCAGCCAACAACAATTCTTTTTGAATGCCATCTACTTCAATATCGTCCTGGCTGATGGTGTAGGTGTCTGGCTGCTCGTAAACGTACTCTATCTCGACCGTGTGAGATGATTCCGGGACGGTGTGGTCCACTGCGAAATATGTAGTTCCGCATTGCTCACCGGAGTCACCATAAAAATTGAGCGACGATGCGTCCAGCATCTCGCCGGACGCCGGAGATAGCCCTGACGTTATATGCATCGTGGCCAACTACATCGCTCGCCCTGAAACGTGTGACAATGAAATCGATGAGTCATTGGTTGATGAATCAGCTAATATGAGAATCGACTTCGATTCCTAGAAATTTCATTAAATAATGAAATTGGGTGTTCGATGTTATGATGAGTGGTATGTTACCTGAAGAAATAGTGGAGATGTGGTCGGTGTTGGCCAAGCCGGACTGTGATCGATCGCGCGCGGGGGTGGCGGGTGTGACGTGGTGGTGGTCAGCGCGCCCCCCAGCCCCACTGTGGTAGCGTCGCGTCGGCGTGGTGTTCGCGTGGCGAGTGCGTGTGTGCTCGCGGAGCGACGGCGCGCCCGGTAGTGGGCAGGTGCGCGCCCCATTGTACAGTGTACACCGCCGAACAGGTGTGTGCTGCCGATCGATATTTTTCCGCCCGCAAGACAACGTGGGGCAGCCAGCCCGCATCGCTGATAGCTCCGGACAATTAGTCACGGTTATCGGACACAGGACCGGACCTGAGCTAAAGCCAAAACAGACGTAGCACCCGTGGTGCTCTGCTTATAGAATCCTAAACAGAACATCCGAAACCCTTTAAAATAAACTCTTATTTAAGAAAATTAAGGTCCAAGTAAAAAAAAAATACATTTTACTGATAGAAACTCATTAAAAACTATCTATACTGTTAGTTTTAAAATAGTTATCGTTAATATTTGAAGTGCGGGCCTGCTGTGACTCCTGAGGCGTGTCAGCACGAGCCAGTTGTGCGGGTACTTCCTTTATATCACACGTAGTTTCTATAGACACTATCAAGTAATGTTTAAATATATAGAGACAAAGAACCTTTAAACACTTCACCACCTTTTTTTTCAGATATGCGATAGGTCAGGAACATGGGGACTTGAGCATTCTATAATTATTTTCTTCGAGCTCATCTGATCAATAAAAATTAAATAAGCAGGTTTACGTTCGAATTAATTTAGAGTTAACCTTAGTCCGTGTGGTGATGGTTTAGGAATACAAATGTCACCACCCCGTTCTATCCTGAGGGTGTCGTAAGAGTCGAATAAGGGAGTAAGGCAGACAATATCCACAGCAAGAGAGGGAAAACCCGAAACAAATCCCTATACCAACCCATCTGGCCACCGTGGTATAGAAGGCTAATATCCCTCCAAATGTATGGAGGAGACCCGTGCCCAGCAGTGGGACGTTTATGGGTTGAAGTGTGTAACCTGTCCTAAGTCCTAAGTCTGCCGCCGGTCTGAATTTCTCTTAATAAACAAAATATTGCCGTGACTGTATATATAAACAACACATCGCTATAACCAGTGCAGATATAAACATGAAATTTATAATAAAACCTCCTTTGTTAGATGTGACGGGGCATTAATAAATAATTTGACTAAAATGAACTTCGAGGGTGCAACGACCTACTGGATTTACCAGCAAAGGCAACAGTAGCACGCTTGCGATAGGTACTGAAGGCATCGCTAAAGCGTTGCCGACCCCGAGACATATTTTGTTCCTAATAGGTACTCAGTAATTTTACTAACAGATCCTTCAAACCACTGAAACACACATAAGGTCTCCACTTTACAGAAAAAAAAAACAAGTGAAAAGAAAGTCAATATTAATCTATACTAATATTATAAAGCTTAAGAGTTTGTTTGTTTGGTTGAACGCGCTAATCTCAGAAAATACTGGTTCGATTAGAAAAAAACTTTTTTGTTGAATAGTAATAATAATTTTTATATAGGTACTGGAGACCAACTACAGGAAACCAACTATACCACTGTGTGGACCTAGTTATTTGGTTGTAATCTTCTAGGCCCTATACCAGTCGGGCCTGCTCGCTTGTAAAGTGCCCTACCTCTCTTGAAAAAGACACACACGTATGTACTTATAAAAATGAATGCTTCCATCTATATTACGCTAGACAAACACTCACGAAGTATTAGACCGGACCAAATACTGTAATAAAGCAAGTGCTTGTCGATTGTCAAGTTACCCTTGTTTACTTTACCCCGATAATGATTTAGTCTACACTTTATATGTTTATGAATAGACTGGCACCCTTCTCATACCTTGACATGCTATAGTAAATTATGCCATGCCTCCGCCTGTCTTTTTTTTTAAAAGACTACTCCTACACTAAGGAGGCCCTGTGTCACAGGGAACTTTGAAAATATAGAATTCACGGAGATACCGAGACTCGTAGCATACGTTTATGGATTACATGTTTTGTCTAAGTGGTAGGTAACCCGGCAGTAGGTTACGGGATTTAATTCAAAGACATTACATTTTTGAGATTCTTGAATTCTTCTATTTTCTTCTATTCTAAACCTTATCCCATAACCTGGAGTCGGCTCTCCTTGTCTGCCTTTTCCACTTATTTCTATCCCGCGCAGTCGCGGCGTCTATCCTTTTATCCTTAAGGTCATTTTGGATCGTTGTTAGCCAGGTGGCAGGTGGTCTTCCACGGAGTCTATTTGTCGTCGGCTGGCTCAGGGCTAGTCGCACCATGTGGTCTTCAGGGCGGCGGAGTCCGTGGCCATACCATCGAAGGATTAAGAATTCTTTCATTGAATATTCATCATAATATTACTTATATGAAGTCTTATAAAATGAACTTTTAGCTGAATGAACACACATATAATGATGTTGATCGCCGTCTGATTCAATCGAACTTACAGAAGGTTGCGAGGTCATTACACTCACCTTACACCCTAATACTTATGTACTCGTATCTGACTTTATACTCATTATTGTACGTGATTTTATACAGTAACAATGTTTTGTACGGGATTTTAATCTTACGTGAATTTTAATGTAAAAACACTTGAAAATTATATTAAAAATAAAGATTATTATAGATTTAATTTTCAATAGGTGACTACTGATGCAACTAAGTTGGTACGTAAGTAGGTAGGTACTTAGTGATAAATGTTGACACAATTTACATTGTTCTTTTTTTAAAGTAGTTAAAAATGATAACGGTGTCACAGACAGGCGTTGATCGTTTTTAGGATTCCGTACACAAAAGTTTACGGAGCCCTAGAAATTTGCTGTCACTCTGGTATGCGTAGGTACGTATGTCACGAATCTTTAGCTCGTGAGCGACCTGAAAATGTTATAGTAATTTTGATATAATTATAATGAAAATGCTGGTTTCTTACCCCTATATTAGGTAAGTGGGAGTGGAATGTCATTCTATAGAGTCTATTGAAACGCACTTGTGAACTACGTAAGGCAAAAACATCGTTAGGAAAACCTACATGTCTAAAGGCATATCTGACCCTTTTTTTATAATACTTAGGTGGCAAACAAGCATACGGCCCACCTGATGTTAAGCAGTTACCGTAGCCTATGGACCCTTGCAATACCAGAGGTAGGTATCACTTACGTGTTGCCAACCCATTTTTTTACACTAGGGCTTTATGATAGGAGTATCCCTGGGAAAGGAATACTTTCTTTCGAAAACGCATCCCTAAATGAGCGCTGGTGATCACTCACACACCGGAACACAACTACACCACTGAGTGTAGTTATTTGGCTGTGGTCTTCTGTAACGTGGAGATCCTTCCCCAGTCGGGCTTGCTCGCTAGAATAGTGCCATACCTCTCTTATGTATTCTACAACCATTATAGGCATTAGGCCAGCGTGTGTGGAATAAAGCAATATCTCTCAGCCGGTGAATGGAAGACCAGTGCCTGGCAGTGAGGTATACTATATGGACTGCTATTATAATATAATTATTTTTTTAAAAATACTTACTGGAAACGTGAATTAATAACTACAATTTGTAATCTTTATTTTTTTAAAATAAAATAATGTACGGCACCCCAACATAGCCAGAGCAAACTCGCACATATATTATTGACCCTATGGAATTACTTTTTTTAATAATAAGGGATGAATTCAGGAGCTGCACAGTGCAGACGGCGACTGGTACGAATGCGTTCCGGTACGTGATTGCACCTGACAAAATGACAATATGGCCGCCGGCCGAGTGAGGGCAAAAACGCGGGAAAATACTTTAAAATATATTTCGACATGCTTTTTTAACGTATTTATTGCGGTGTGTTTTTGTTTATGGGATTTAGGGCACGTTAATGGATTACAGCGTTAATTTTTATTTATAAGCTTTGATTGGTAACAGACAAGTGCATAGAACTTATGAATAATTAATGTCTTGTAACAGTTTGAAGAGAGGTAGGGACCATACAAGCAAGCGACCGCGGCTGGAGGAGGACTTACAGAAGACTACTAACTACCAAATAACTACCTACAGTGGTGTAGTTGTGTTTCTGTGTGATGTCTCCAGCGCTCATGTAGGGATGCGTTTTGAAATAAATGTTTTTCTATCCCAAGGAATATTCCACCTTAAAGCCCTGGTGTAAAAAAATGGGTCGGCAACACGCAAGTGATACCTCTGGTATTGGAATGGTCCATAGACTATGTCGTATGCTCGTTTGTCACCCAAGTAGTACTAAAAAAACCTGTGCATGAATATTCCTAGGTCCCCAATGCTCATAGTTTTTTTTACAATAACGTTCACTTAGGGTTATAAAAAATAGCAACACGCCAGTGATGCCCCAGGTATTGCAGGGCGTCCATAGACTACGGTAACTGCTTACCATCAGCCGGGCCGAACACCTATTTTCCACGTTAGTAGTATAAAAATATCTATGACTAGGGGTCGCCCGTGACTTCGTCCGCGTGGTAATTTGGAATATTTTCCTCGATTTTGCAACATATCTCACTGCTGCTCCGCTCCTATTGATCATGGCGTGATGTTATATATAGCCTATAACCTTCCTGGATAAATGCACTATTCAACAAAAAAACATATTTTTTCTTATCGAACCAGTATTTTCTGAGATTAGCGCGTTCAACCAAACAAACTCTTCAGCTTTATAATAATATTAAGTATAGATAAGGGTACCTAAGTAAGTAGATACTAAATAGATAGATAATAATTATAATGGTTGGAGCCCTTAGGGAGCCACATATTGCGTCTGCGCAACACATGTTGCCCACCTGTCCAGTTACGGTAGGGTAGTTACAAGGACAGGGGGACAACAGAAGTACAACTCTGTTTAGAATAACAAAAGTTTTAAGAGAGGTAGAACACCACCACATACGAACGAGCAAGCAGACTGGGGAAAGACCGCCTTACAGAAGACTACAGCCAAATAACTACACACAGTGGTGTAGTTTTACGCTTGTTTGAGAATGCTTATTTAGAGGTGTTTGAATTTTCCTATCCTAGAGAAACTCCATCATATATCTTTGTTGTAATATTTTGGTCTGACAAATTGATGACCCAGGTATTGCTAGTGCGTATATTGATAAAGAATTTTATACGTATCTAATTTGATATTAATCATATGATTTACCATCTGTTATATCTGATATGTTAAACTCGTGATAAAACTCTCGTCTTAGAAAGAACTTCTATAGGCATTTGACAACGTATTGTGACAACGTATATGGATTAAGATTCTATTTGATAGAGGAGAAGAGATCCATGCCCATTTATACTACTCCATGTAATCCATGTACACTAATATGGACATAATCACCAAACTTGCTGTTGCCCATGGGAGCCGCGGGCAAAAACAAATTTATCCTATGGAAACCGTACTATTTCTGGGGTAAATAGTATCATTTGTGGTTTTCTAGACTATAATCTATCCCTATGCCTAATTTCATCTGGATCCGTTTAGCAATACTGTCGTGATTGAGTAACAAATATCCATCCATCCAAACTTATCACATTTGTATTTATTTAATAAATGTTTTTGTACACCATAAAAATACATTTTAGGATTTACAATATAAAGTATGTAGATAGTACAATAGGCGGCCTTATCGCTAATAGCTATTTCTGCCAGGCTTTGTATTTTTAAAGACAACTAGTGCGGGACTAGAGAACAAGCTCTGTGTTGCGGGGGACTTAAAAACAGAAAATTAACGGACACAAATTACACCCAGACTCAGAACAATTCTTTGTGGGTTACACAAAGCTTTGTCCCCGTGTGGGAATCGAACCCAACTGCACCTACACATATACATTTTTTTATAGATTCAATTAACCTACTGTTTCCACTTTGTAACATGACAATAACTCAAGTGATTACGTAGCCGTGTAATTTCACTGCTTTTTATTGGCACTTTTGTTTTACCGTCCTATATCGTTTTTGTTCCACCCCTAGTTTCAACCCTCTGTTACAATATTAGCTCACGAAGTGCTATATCGATTGTTAGTTTTTTCCAAATGCGTTTGTAGTGTTAGTATGTAATAATTAGGTATGTGAAGTGGAGATGGGCGGGACATCTAGCTAGGCGGGAAGACGGTGGTCAGACGATTCTTACCACCGTCTTCCGTGGTCTACCCGGCAATCGCCTTCCATTTTGCGGCCACAATTCTGCGACTGCTTTGGTCCACCTTCCGTCTTCCCGCTCATCCAATGGATTCCCACCGTGCTTCTTATATCGATGAGAAGGATGGCGGGAATCCATTGGATGAGCTTGGCACAGAACCGGAACAGATGGCGCACAAAAGAGGAGACCTATACCCAGCAGTGGGTGGATAAGGGTTGATAAAGAAGAAGAATTAGGTATATAAGCGAATAAGGCCATTGGGTATTTAATTACGAAAGATAATATGAAATAATCTGATCTACATATTTAGATATTTAATGGCATGCTTTTTTTTTCTTTTAAAGACAACTCCCGCACTAGAGAACAAGCTCTGTGTCGCGGGGGACTTTACAAACATACAATTAACGGACACAAATTACTACTCTGTGGGTCACGCAAAGTTTTGTCCTGTACGGGAATCGAACCCACAACCTCTCGCACAGCAGGCGTATACTGCGACCACTGGACTACCAAGGCAATGCTTGGTGCAATGGTTACCTTAATATGGTAAATATTAGGGTAACCATGTTGCCATCTGTTAGTCATTTTGTGGGTTAAAAAAAAAGTGTAATCAATGGTTATCCCGAACCTGGGTGTACTTTGTGTTCGTTCTTCCCCACGACACAGTGCTTGCTTCATATGTGGAAGTTATCAGGTAGGAAAAACAAACTAATTAAATTACCGGAACTAATTTTATACATGAGTATAGTCCTGAAATTAAAATCACATGCAATAAATGAATCACCTGTAGCTTTGCCATCAGACTTCGCACTATAAGTACATGGAATATATATATATATATATATATATATATATATATATTCCTTGCTGTAAAAACCATTACCATCCTTATCAGACAATTGGGTAAACATAGGCAAATAAAAACACATAGTTACGTACATCACTTATTTATTTAAAATATAAAAATATTATTACAAAATTCATTATAAAGGTACGCAATATTACATAAGCTTTAACGGTCAAATTCTTTTTTAATTTTACGTCTTTAAATAATACTTATAAAAATCACAAAAAAAACAGGTATTTTCCTTTCGATCAGCTCGCTGAGAAGGATAGAGCTTTTAGAACTGGCAAGAAACTTTTTAATCGCCTGAAATACTATATATAGTGAGCAAGTTGAAGTGGGCAGGCCACATCGATCGACGAACCGACAACCGATGGGAAAGAAAGGTTCTCGAGTGGCGACCACGTACAGGAAAACGCAGCGCTAGCTCCCACTAGGTAGACAGATGACATCATCAGAGCTGCAGGAAAGCACTGAATGCTGGCTGCTCAGGATCGGCCATTGTGGAGGTATATGAGGGAGGCCTAGTTCAACTGTGGGCGTCATCAGGCTGAGATGATGATCTTTTAAAAAAAAATCTATTTAGGCCTGCATCGACTTCGCCCAAAATAAGATATTTTTTACTCGTTTAGGGGTCAGATTTCCAAAAATCTTTTCTTAGCGGATGCGTAAATTATAAAATGCTTTCTAGATTTAATAGTATTGGCTGTACGTTGATAATCTGTCAGGACGAACGATTTTATACATATATATGATTAAAAAAGTATAGAACAGAATCTAAGGTTAGCTTCCAACAATATGGCAGTGTGGGAGCAACTCTTTCTATCAAATGTAAAATGGTTACGCAATTCTATTATGAGCTTAGTAAAAACTATAATGTTACGTAAAAACTTCGGTATTTTTTATTACGATTGAGCAAAATCTTTTACATGATAGCAAAGTAATTATCATACTGTCTTAAATTTAGGCTTTCCCCACATTTATCAACGTGGAATCTGCTCAGACCCGTCAACAAAACCATAGTGTAAGAGTCGAAACGAAGCTCAGCGCGAACGACGAGGCGCGACAGCGATATCGCGTCGATAAGTGTGGAGAGAGCCTTACTAGCCTGCTTTGCATTACTAACATGTAAAAGTCTTTTAATAAATGGCAAAATGAAATAATATTATGACTTCAAATGTTGTATGAACCAATGTGCGCTGTTGATAAGGTTGTCCATTTCTGCGGGTGGTGTTGACAACGCATGGTTGTCTTCATACATGTATATTCTGAAACAACAATTAAGGATTAGGTACTTGTATCGGTGGGGAATTTCAAATCTATACTAATATTATAAAGCTGAAGAGTTATGTTTGGTTGAATGCGCTAATCTCAGAAAGTACCGGTTCGATTTGAAAAAATATTTTTTTGTTGAATAGTGCATTTATCCAGAAAAGCTATAGGCTATATAACATCACGCTATGATCAATAGGAGCGGAGCAGTAGTGAGATATGTTGCAAAATCGGGGAAAATATTTCAAATTACCATGAGGACGAAGTCGCGGGCGACCCCTAGTCATAAATAACCAAGTTAGCACAAAATATAGGGGTTACACAAATCGCATGGGTCAGATGAAAGAGACCGGGAGATAATTGCATAATCTACAATTTTGTGTAACCTTAAGAGAAGTAAGGCACCATACTAGAGAGCAAGCCCGTCTGGGGAAGGACCTTTACTTTACAGAAGACCACAGCCAAATAATTATATACAGCGGTGGAGTTGTGTTTCTGTGTGGCATGCGTTTTGAAAGAAACGTTTTCCTACCCCAGGGATACTCCATCTTAAAAAAAAAAGGGTCAGCCTCACGCTAGTTATACCTCCGGTATTGCAAGCGTCCATAGGCTACGGTAACTGCTTACCATCAGGCGGGCCGTATGCTTGTTTGCCGCCTTTGTATTGTAACAAAAATGTCAAAATGTGGGGTAGTCTTTGGGGACTGCCGATAGAAGTGAAAACTAAGTAACTCGTGAATTGTATCGTCGAGTGCGTGCGGTACTAATAATAGCAACCTATATGTTCCACTGCTGGGCACGGATCTCTTCTCCTCTATCAAGAGAGCTAAGAATCAATCTCAGCCATAAGACGTCCACTGTTGGACATAGGCCTCCCCCAAGGTCTTCCACATCATTTGGTCCTGAGCTGACCTTGTCCATTGGTTGCCCGCGACCTTACCAGGTCGTCGGTCCACCTTGTTGGAGGGCTGCCCACGCTGCGTCTTCCAGTTCGTGGTCGCCACACCTTTCTGCCCCAACGGTCATCCGTTCTGCTATGCGTGCGGTGACGATGACGCGAGTTTCATGGTTTTTTTTCACCCAAATAATGGTCAACGCGTCTAAAGAAGGTTTCACTTTAAAAAAAATCCTCACTTAATAGGAACTCCATTAGCCTTCAGTCTCCTGGCATACTCCAGCCCCTGGTAGTGCGGCACACGCTTGTCCGTACTGCCGAGCATGAGCGCAGTCGGCGCACGAACTTTATGCGCGTGCACTATGGGGGAACAGCGCCGCATTGTGATCAACTGTTCTTCTGATATCGACCCTTCTTCTGTGAATATGTACCCCGCTTCTACCGCACACCTGTATTGTGAAAAAATACAATTGATTTAACCATCTGCTAATTGGGGAAACCCACAAGAATCTTAGAATAAATACTAAAGACATGTCTGATACACAAGCCCACATTAAACCCTCCCCCCGCCTTCCACTCTCTCTCTCTCTTGATAGAGGAGAGGGGAGGAGACCCGTGCCCAGCAGTGAGACATAAATATATATATATATACTCCCGCACTAGAGAACAAGCTCTGTGTCGCGGGGGACTTTACAAACATACAATTAACGGACACAAATTACGCCCAGACTCAGAACAATTCTTTGACACAAAGTTTTGTCCTGTGTGGGAATCGAACCCACAACCTCGTGCACAGCAGGCGCATACTGCGGCCACTGGGCCACCAAGGCAGTCATATGGATTGCTATTATATATATACTATGTATAGTATATCAGACTTTTGCTTTTCTCAAAAAATATAAAGGGGTAATATACCAAATTATATTAATTATGCAAGCTCAACTGAAGGGACGAACTGACAGCTTACAGAAAACCACAGCCAAATAACTACACAGTGGTGTAGTTGTGTTCCTGTATGTGAGTCCAGGTCTCCAGTGCTCATTAAAGAATATCTTAGGAATAAGGAATCGATTTTATCACACAAATATTTGTCCTGAATGGGAACCGAACCCACGATCTCCACGACCTTAGCAGTCTAGGTCAATACACGTGGACCAACAGGCCAGACAACACAGAAATACAATCGAATTGAAAACTAAATATATATGTAATTAGTTTCTGGTTAAGAGTAGAACTATGCTAAAGGCAAAATGCATTGCAACTTTTCCAAATGATATGGTTTATTATTATAGGCCATCAAGATAAGTAAGGCAGCATACGAGTGAGCACCTTACACAAGACCATAGCCAAACTATGTACAACAAACGAACATTGAGTACAATAAGTGTTTTGAGATATATGATTAAGTCAAATTTTGTCCTGTTCTGATTAAAGAAATGGCTCAATATTTAGGTGGTTGTACCAAACCAATCACCAATAAAAACTAACTAAATCTTACAGCATTATAAACAGATTCGGAATCATCGTCAGCGTGCTTACAAATCGCCAAAGTTTAATCGTAATCAGATTAACTCACCCATCAGAATTATCAGCATAATGTCCTTTAACCGCCAGATCTATCAAGGGATTCCTCATCACCATAGCTCTAAACTTATCAGGGTACATCCCAGCCAAATGACCAACAACCAATCCACCGTAACTTCCACCTCTCAGAAAGATATTATCGGCCAACGTTCCGTCTCTTTCTAATAAGGTTGTTAAAGCGAGATAGCAGTCTCTGACGTCATAGTCTCCTACGTGAGAGATTAGGGAGTGGACGTTGGCGTCCCCTTGTCCAATTGAACCGCGAAAGTTAACTGATATTGAGGCGAAACCTAGTAATGAGAGTTCTCGGTTTGCATATTAAATAAATATTTATGTTAGTTTTCATAAGCGAGTGGGTAGACAGAAACCAAATTAAACTTTAGACTGAATATCCAACTTAAGGGACATTTTATATAAAAATAATCCAGGCAAATATTTCTAGACAATTTATTTGTCTATGGGTCGGCCATTGTTACTGTCCAGACAGGGCAATAGAAGTCAGAAGCTAGTCTCGATACCGTTTACGAATGATAAAACTGGAAAAAAATAAAAAAACTATAAAGATATATAGACAGAAAACAGCAAATCCTGCAAGAATACCAGTTTTGTGGTTCTGGCAACAACGTTAGAGCTGACGCAAGGACCTTATGTGCTTTCCTTGTGTTTTGTTTTATGTAATAATTTTGAGTATCTATTAATGTAAGAGCAAATAATTGATTACGCTCATTACGATACATAATCGCTCACCTCAAAAATGAAAACAAAATAGTTCTAATCTTAATACGAGATCGAATCAGAAACGTAGGGGAAACTAAACAGATCGACGTAGCTCGCGGAACTGATGGCCTTTGGAGCAGAAAGGTTTTGGAGTGGCGATGAAAGACGCAGCGTGGTCAGATCTCCAACAAGGTGGATTGACGACCTAGTATAGATTATGGGCAAGGTCAGCTCAGGAATGAAAGCTGTGTCCTTGCGGGACGCCTATGTCTAAGAGTGGACGTTTTTCGGTTGAGATAAATAAAAAACACATAGTTTACGGAACTGATGGCCATTGGAGCAAAAAGGTTTTCGAGTGGCGATGGAAGACACAGCGTGGGTATGCCCCAAACAAGGTGGATTGACGACTTAGTAAAGGTTGTGGGCAACTGGTGGACAAGGTCAGCTCAAGAACAAAAACAGTAGATATCCTTGCGGGACGCCTATGTCTAAGGGTAGACGTTTTTCGGTTGAGATAAATAAAAAAATCTTTTATATCACGTTGCATGATATACTATATTGTTCTAGTGTTGTTATAGTGGTCACAAGCTGAGTCTAATCTTAACCAGAAACAACACTATCAAACGATATTCAACAACACAACTCACTCACCAATCAGGTATGTCCGTACAATTTATCATACTGGCTATATCAGTGACAGGGTTCCTGCTCACTACCGCGCTGTACGTATAAGGGTACTGTCCACTTAGATGGGCCACCAGGAACCCCCCATGAGACCCACCGAACAGACACAAGTTCTTTTCATCGACGGGGTATTTTTTCAACACCTCATCGGTAGCGAGTTTACAATCTTTCACGTCATAATCACCGACTTTTTTTAAAAGACAGTTGACAGTGGCCGCTCCCATGCCAGTCGAGCCCCGAAAGTTGATATGTAATGTGCCGAAACCTGTAAAATAAATTTGTTTCTGACTACCCACCCGGTGTAACAATGTGACGTCATCTAGCAAAAATATGGTATTCAAATGGCATCATTTTTGAAGTGAAAACTTGTTGGGTACTTTTTGGGTGAACAAAAATCATGGAACTCGCGTCATCGTCACCGAACGCTTTCCATGAGCCATACGTATACTATATATGTACATATGTGTATTTTTTGGTTGAAAAGCGTGAAACTCGCGTCATCGTCACCGCACGCTTCCCATGAGCTATTTGTAAACTATTGTACAACAAGTTACTTTTTTTATAGACAGCTAATAAAGCTATGCAAGTTACTAGCATGTGTATTCCCACCTTTCAGACAAACTAATAATAAATCTTCAATGTTTTTCTTTCTCAAAAAGTATGCATATCAGCCATTTGAGTATTTTTTCGAAAGTATCAATATATTTTCATTAAAAACATGAGCATGAACATTGTTCAGCTTAAAAAGAGCACAGTAAACATCAAACAATTGTAATTGTACAAGTGTACTTACCGAGCATATTGAAAAGAGCTGCTTCTAACATGTACGCATTAACAAAGTTTGAGTGTGGACCTCCGTGTGGCCACACTATTAACGGTAGTTTCTTGCCTTCCGATTTAGGCGCGAAATATATCGCATTAAACGATTCTGTAACAAAATATCATACGTTTGAGCACAATACTGTAAACGAACTTCCATTATATTTTGGACACTAACTACACAAACTCTATAAGATTTTGAAGAAAGCATATAGAAACTTATATCTAGGCTTGTAGTAAACCAGCTTTCCATCAAATAATTGTAAAAATAAAACGCCATTCAAAAATAAAAAAAAGTACTAGAACCTATTTGTTACAAGATAACAAAGGAGTTAAAAGGTTTTTAAAGGGTCGGCAACGCGTTAGTGACACGCTGGTGTTGCAAACGTCTATAGGCTACGGTAACTGCTTACCATCAGGCGGGCCGTATACTTGTTTGCCACCTTGGTAGTATAAAAAAAAATAACAATAATTTAAAACTATAGTTAATGAGCTTTTCATCAAATAGTTGTAAAATAAAACGCCACTCAAAAATAAAAAAAGAACTAGAACTTATTTGTTAAAAAAATACATGATAACAATAATTTAAAACTCTAATTATATTTATAGAGTACCGGGTATTGCTGAAGAAATGCCTGTGTCAGACTTTAAAACAAATGTCGGCAAAGCACCAGTGATGACACTGGTATTGTCATACATAATTTATAGTAATTGCTTAACAACGAGGCGAGGTGTATACTTGTTTCAAAAAAAATGTTACCAAGTGATTAAGTAGCAGGTACACTTACTGACAGGGTCCTGTGAGTCAGAATGCTCCAGGTCTAAGTACTCCAGAGTAGAGGTAGCGAGTGACGCGGGCGCATCTACATTATTGCTCACACGCACCCATTTTATATCAGCCTCACTACCCACAACAGGCAACTTTGCTACGAACAACTGTAATAAAAAAACATTTGGTAATTTCAAAAAAGGTTCTCAAGTCGACCTGTTTTTTTTTACTTTTTACTAATCTGCCGTGTTATAACTTAAATGCCGTTATCTGACATCTGGTAACGTTGTTACTTAATGACATTTTTGCTTATTTCACACGAGAAACATAGATACTTAACGACTTTTTAAAAAAAAAAAATATCTAAAACAATTCAAGATATTAAAAATTCGTAAACTCAGATCGATCGATTTTTTTTTCTCATTAATATAGCATCAAAAGTTAAAAACGACCAGATGTCAGATAACGGCATTTAAGTTATAACACGGCAGTAATATGGAGTATTACTGCAATGTGCTCCCGCTAGAATGCAGCACTAGCACAGACCGTAAACAGTACTTTTGACAAGTCCTTCAAAGCTCTGGATTTATAATTACTAAAATATCCTACTAATATTATAAACGCAAAAGTTTGTAAGCATGGATGGATGGTTGGATGTTTGTTACTCTTTCACGTAAAATCTACTAAACTCTGGATGAAATTTGGCACAGAGATAGATTATGGTCTGGAATAATACATAGGCTACTTTTTACAGCGATAACCGACATCCACGTGGGCGGAGCCGCGGGCAACAGCTAGTATAATTATAAAGTTATAACTGCCTCCGGAGCTCTGTGATCGATGTATATGACTGCTAATCACGAGGTCCCGAGTTTGATTCCCGGGTCGGGCCAAAAGCTATATAAGGTTTTTCTGTCAAGAAATTCACAATAGATGCCTAGAGTTTGGAAATTGGCAGTGTTTACACCTCTGTCCCTCAGAAAGCAAGTAAAGCCGTTGGTCATACGCCAGATCTCTCATCGGTCGTGTCGGATTGCTGTCCCATCGGACTATGAAAGTGAAGGAATAAAGAGTGCACTTGTATTTGTGCACACACACAATCTCCCGTGCAGATGGCTAGTCTCCGTTGAAATAAGCCGCCGTGACAGAAATTCGGTTAGGAGGACATTACTATAAAGTTGCAAAGTTACCTGTCCAGGTGTAGTTATATTGGAGTAATGAGCGAGAATGATGTCAGAACGCACGTCTAATACGTTGGTAGACCCTCGAACACTCCTGTTCGATATATCTACTAATCTGCTACCATCTGAAAAAAAATGAATAAATAGGATATAATAAATAGGAGGCGCTCATAGCTAAGTGCACTCGCTGTTCGGTAAACGATCAGCGGATTAAGCTATCAAGGGCGCAGTAACCCTATAGATGGGTGACCGCATAGTGGTATTTCATCTGAGCGTCTCCGTGCTTCGGAGGGCACGTTAAAAGTCGCTTCCGACTGTTATCAGTCGTTAGATCACGACAAGAGGCCTAAATATGGGCGATCTAAATAACTCTGTCACCAGGTTGACCACTAACCTTACGATAAGAAGAAGATCTTAATTGTCGGCGCAAAGAACGCAGATGAGACCTCTATAGGCCCATGGCTTAATAATTATGGCGGTGGTGGTGGTGGCCGAGTGGGAAAGTAACCAACTTGCACTCAAGAGGTGCGAGTTCGATCCCGGGTGGTAGTACCAATGTGAATTTCACTTTGTGGAGTTTACATTACTAATCTCACCATCTGCTAACGGTGAAGGAAAACAGCGTGAATTAACTCACATTAGAACAAAATTTAAAAACATATCTGATTCACCAACCCGCATTAGGCCAGCGTGTATGAATTAAGACCTAAACCCTCTCTCTCTCTCTCTTGATAGAGGAGAGAAGACCCGTGCCCAGCAGTGGGACATATATGGGTTGCTATTACATATTATTGCTAAACTATATTATATAGAGGCAAAGTTTGTGATGTTGAATAGGGTAATCTCAGGATCTACTTATTTTATTTTAATTTTATTTATAGAAAGACAACTCCCGCACTAGAGAACAAGCTCTGTGTCGCGGAGGACTTAACAAACATACAATCAACGGACAAAAATTACACCCAGACTCAAAACAACTCTTTGTGCGTCACACAAAGTTTTGTCCCTGTGTGGGAATCGAACCCACAACCTCGTGCACAGCAGGCGCATACTGCACCCACTGGACCACCGAGGCAGTCACTATGTATCTACTGAACCGATTTTGAAAATTCTTTTACCAATAGAAAGCCACATTTGTGGCTATATTTTACTGTGAAAAACATTACGAAACCCCGGGAAATACAAGTATATTATAAATCAATCAATCAATCAGCCTATCGCAGTCCACTGCTGGACATAGGCCTCTCCTAACACGCGCCACAGCACACGGTCCTCCGCCTTCCGCATCCAGTCCGTCCCAGCGACCTTTTTTAGGTCGTCGGTCCACCTTGCTGGGGGCCGCCCTACCTTACGCTTATCTTAATATATATATTTCTTGTGTGCGTGTGTATGTGACTGAACTCCTCCTAGACGGGTGGACCGATTTTGATGAAATTTTGTGTGTGTGTTCGGGTACGGCCCTGGATGGTTTAGATTCACAATTGGACCCGGTAGGTAGCGCTGCTGTCGGTATTTCAGCTTTTTTCGGCAGGACGACGTCTGCCAGGTCCACTAGTATTATATATATAATAAATACATACCAAGATTAACCACATAGCTTCTAACTTCATTCTTCTGTGGAGTAGACAGTACTATCCTGGTACCATCCTCACTGAAGCATTTCCTCGGTAGAGACAGACAGTACAATCCATAGAAACTCTCCTTGTTATATGTTGCCGCTACAGTTTCCACTATGTCTATTACTGTCGTTACTTCAGTCTGCAATACATATATATACATTTTTTTATACTACTTGGGTGGCAGACAAGCATACGGCCCGCCTGATGTTAAGAAGTAACCCTAGCCTACGGACGCTTGCGTTACCGAAGGTATCACTTGCGTGTTGCAAACCCATTGTTTTTTACAGCAGGGTTTTAAGATGGATGTAATCCTGGGATAGGAATACGTACGAAAACGCATCCCTAAATGAGCGCTGGAGACCTGTACCTGTATTTGGCTGTACTCACACAGGAACACAACTACACACAGCGGTCTAGTTGTGTTCCTGTGTGAGTACAGGTCTTCCCCAGTCGGGCTAAAACCTTCTTATTAAAAATTCTACCTATACATAAAACTAATTTAAACTTAAATACAAAAAAAAAGAAAATATAAATACAAACGAAGACAGTTGTTTAAGCGTCTAAATATTCCTCAACATCACTATCGACTGGGATCGTGCTCAGAAGGCTGGCGGCATTGCCACGTTGAATGACAATCCTAATTTCCTGTGCGAGAAACAAGCCAGCCCTCTGATCACGCGAAGCGTCTATCAGTCGTATAAATTATATTAAAACTTATATTTGGGGCGAAACATTGAGAAACAGATCTGCAAGGTAAAGCAAAAATGGCCGCTGTCCCTATTGGACAGCGGCCATTTTTGCTTGTATATGGGTGCCCATTTTCTATTCGCGTGATCATCAGACGAGTCGTATAAATTATACTAGAACTTAAGAGCGTATTCACACTTTTCAGTAAAATAAGCAAAAATACGCAGTTTTCTAAGTGATAATTCTCGGCTATGAAGTGATGCAGGTTTCAATTTCCAAGGTTTAGTTATAGATATGTCGTTGACAAAGGGGCTAACTATAGTCAAAGTCTACTAACGTGGTTGGTTATTTTTTAAATAATTATTTTCCAACACACGAATTCGTAATGGCGCAATTCGGGGCATCGCAGACAGCATATTTTGAAGAATTGGTTATACCTATTACTTTAAAACATATATGTAAGTACTAAGCATATAGTCTACAAGTGATTTTTTAATGAATAATTTGCGATTTTATAAGGTTTAGAGAACAACAAACATATTTATCCAACAATAATTCGTCAAAAATCGAATGTTATAAAACATGCAGCCAACTTTAAATTAATAAAATAAAGCATAAAAATACTTCACCTTATCAAAATATAGTGCTTTATCTTGAAAATAAAATATATTTCTGATTAATTCATAGTATATATTTTTTGTTATATGTGATCAAACATAACGTATAAAACTCGCAAGTTCGCAACACTGACATGATGCATGATTCAGTGCCGCGCGTGCGCCTTTAGAGGAAGGACCTATGTCGCTCGCGCTCCTGGCCGCCGAACCTCAGTTTACGTAATTTATTAGATATTGTCAACAGTGGGTACAGTACTCGTATCATACTAATGTTATTATTTTACTACTGATATCTTATACGGTCATACTTTTGTCAAATAATTGAATGATTTATGTTTAGAATGTGATTTTAACGTTAGGCTCAGTGGTGGATGTGTGTGACTGCTGATCACGAGGTCACGAGGTCCCGGGTTCGATTCCCGGGTCGGGCAAATAAAATGAAATGAAATAAAATAAAATAAAATAGAATAAAATGGAATAAAATGGAAAAAAAATGGAATAAATTAGAATAAATAGAAAAAATGGAATAAAATGGAAAAAAATTGAATAAAATGGAAAAAAATAGAATAAATAGAAAAAATGGAATAAAATGGAAAAAAATGGAATAAAATGGAAAAAAAATTGAATAAAATGGAAAAAAATGGAATAAAATAGAAAAAATGAAATAAAAGGGAATAAAATGGAATAAAATGGAAAAAAATGGAATAAAATGGAATAAATTGGAATAAAATGGAATAAAATGGAATAAAATAGAATAAATAGAAAAAATGGAATAAAATGGAAAAAAATGGAAAAAAATGGAAAAAAAATGGAATAAAATAGAATAAATAGAAAAAATGGAATAAAATGGAATAAAATAGAAAAAATGGAATAAAATGGAAAAAAATGGAAAAAAATGGAATAAAATAGAAAAAATGGAATAAAATAGAATAAATAGAAAAAATGGAAAAAAATGGAATAAAATAGAAAAAATGGAATAAAATGGAATAAAATAGAATAAATAGAAAAAATGGAATAAAATGGAATAAATTGGAATAAAATAGAAAAAATGGAATATTATGGAATAAAATAGAATAAATAGAAAAAATGGAATAAAATGGAATAAAATGGAATAAAATAGAAAAAATTGAATAAAATACGAGGTCCCGGGTTCGATTCCCGGGCCGGGAATCGAACCCGGGACCTCGTGACCTCGTGATCAGCAGTCACACACATCCACCACTGAGCCTTACGTTAAAATCACATTCTAATTCTGTTAAATATACATATGTAGTAAGTAAGTAGTGTAAGATACCCACAAGCCTACTACTGTCGAAGGAGAGTAACGTTAGGTTCAGTGGTGGATGTGTGTGACTGCTGATCACGAGGTTCGGGGGTTCGATTCCCGGGTCGGGCCAAAAATTGATATTGGGTTTTTCTAAAATAAAATAAAATAAGTAAAATAAAATAAAAAAATAAAATAAAAAATAAAATTATAATAATAAAATAAAATAATAATGATGATAAGCAGTTACCGTAGCCTATGGACGCTTGCAATACCAAAGGTATCACTTGCGTGTTGCCGACCCATTTTTTTAACACCAGGGCTTTATGATGGAGTATCCCTGGGATAGGAAACGTTTCTTCCAAAACGCAGGAGTACTCACACATAAGATCACAACTACACCGCTGTGTGTAGTAATTTAGGTGAAGGTTTGGGCTCTCCTCGCTGATGAATCGCCGGAATTAGTACGTCTAACACTTTCATAACAATTTTGTTTATATTTATATATTTTATGTAAGTAGGTATATTTATTTTATATATTATATATACCACAGCATATATATTCATTATATTTTTTTTAGATGTTGTTGAATCTATCCTTATCTTAAATTTGTTTCTTTGTTTTATCCATTTTTTTTTGTTTTTGAGTGCACCTACTATGTTCATCTCTGTATCACCCAAGGTCAACTGGTAGAGAATGCCTATGGCATTAAGTCTGCCTGTGTGCGATTGTGCATAAAGTTTTAAATAAATAAATAATTTGGCTGTGGTGTATTAATATTATGATCCTTTTTTGTTTTTTGTACCTACCTACCTAGCCTACAAAAAACCACCACTACCTACTACTTTTTTGTAGGCTAGGTATCATGTTATGGCATTAGTTTCCACCCACGGCTTCACCTGCACTTACAACCCCAGGCAGAAACAAGCAAGAAAAAGGTCCATAGGTACTTAGGTACATCAATTCATCCAAACATTCGCATTTATAATAATAATAATATGTATTAGAATAGATATGGTATGCCAAAGTGTTCCTTTACTTCTCTAATAATAACATATTCTACAAATTTACAATACAAATACCTATTATAACACCAAAAATCTTACCGTAATATAACAATAAAGTTTACGCGGCCCTGCACTGTGCCGAACATACTTCACGAACAATGTATGTGTGCGAGGATCACGCACACACGCGCACTCGCCACGCGCACGCGGCCGGTCGACCGATAATTACCTAATCTGTAGCTGCGCTATTTTGTGAATACGCTCTTAACACGATTATACAAAAGTTTATTTACAGAAACAATATACATTTTTATTTTATGTATTTCTTAACTTGTAAGTTTAAAATTTAGTATTAGAATTTATATTTGTGGCGAAACATTGAGAATCAGATCCGCAAAGTAAAGCATGCTTGCCGCAGTCGATAGATGGGTGACCATTTTCTAAAAATACAACAAGACCATTCCGTGTCTCGTAAAGACTAAAGTTGATTTCTGATCTGTCTCCGGTTCGTGTAAGATTGTCGTCCCTTTGGAATATGAGAGTAAAGGAATAGTGAGTACGCCTGTGTTTGCGCACACACTTGTGCACTATGATACGTCCTGTGCAGTTTCCGTGACAGAAATCGGTTTAGACAACTATTATTACAGTTGCTAATAGCTATATTTGATTTTATTTCTAACTCCCGCACTAGGGAACAAGCCCTGTGTCGCGGGGGACTTTACAAATATACAATTATGAATACAAATTACATCCAAACTCGGAACTGTAGTTATTTGACTGTGATCTTTTGCAAAGTTTCTAAAGGTCCTTCTCTATTCAGGCTTGTTCGATTGTATAATTCCTTTACTCTTCTAAAAGTCTCCGTTAATACAGTAGTCTCGACTGCCTCGGTGGTCCAGTGGTCGCAGTATGCGCCTGCTGTGCACGAGGTTGTGGGTTCGATTCCCACACAGAACAAAACTTTGTATGACCCACAAAGAATTGTTCTGAGTCTGGGTGTAATTTGTGTCCGATAATTGTATGTTTGTAAAGTCCCCCGCGACACAGGGCTTGTTCTCTAGTGAGGGAGTTGTCTTTTCTAAAAATAAAAAAAATAAATAAAAAAAGTAGCAATTTGGCCAAGAGTACTATAATCTAGTGAACTTACAGAGCCTTTCTTGATGATGACGAGCTGATGACAAGCGTGGTGAGGTCCACCAGCCTTGCGCTGTAACCACACCAGGTCACCCAGTGGACTGTACCGTGGAGAACGGACTGCTAATCCTTCACCACTTAGCTTCTCTAGAATATATAATACATATTGGATTTAAGGAATTTTCTGGAACAATTGATAGCTAATACTTGATAATGTCCCACTGCTGGGCACGAGTCTCCTCTCCTCTATCTTGAGAGAGAGAGAGAGAGAGAGAGGGTTTAAGCCTCAATTCATACACGCTGGCCTTATGCGGTGAATCAGACATGTATTAAGACATGTGGATTGCCTCAAGATGTTTACCTTCACCGTTAACAGATGGTATCATTTGATAAGTACATATAAATTCTACAAAGCGAAATTCATTCATACTGCAGAGTAAAGTGAGTTGCTTTTCCACTCGGTCACTACTGCAATGATGCAAATGCTAAAAAAATGACATTAACAGTGTTGGAATCGACAAAAACAAATCTATCTAATTTCAACATAACTGTCGATCTTTTTCTAACTCGTAAATATTAGTTTTTATATACCAACCCTCGAAAAAGTTTAAACTTTACTCATAGCTCTGCGTTTGAACCACACGCGTCTCATAACCACACCTTCTAAATATAAATCCTTACTAATATTATAAAGGTGAAAGTTTGTAAAAATGGATGGATGGATGGATGGATGTTTGTTACTCTTTCACGTAAAAACTACTGAACGGCCGGCTAATTCTCTAAGAAACAGCGATACAAACTGACAGTTGTGATCGCAAAATTGACAGTTGTGATTGCTCGGGGACGGCACAATCTATTGACTAAACGTCAAAAAGTGCTCTTACGGAATACCGATTTTCAATCTGACAGATGGATTTTGCTCGGTTTTTGCGGTGGCTCGGTTTTTGCTCTTACGGAATACCCCTGCGGATCTGGATGAAATTTGGCACACAGATAGATTATGGTCTGGTATAACACATAGGTTACTTTTTGCAGCGATAACCGACATCCACGCGGGCGGAGCCGCGGGCAACAGCTAGTATTAATAATAAATGAATTATTGAGACAAGAATAAAAACAGTCGTTTCCTTTTTGGTGGCCCTATACACCTTAACACATTCCTATGTCTTTTGTATTGCAATTTGTACCATATTGAAATGTATTAAAGTTGAAATTCGTATAACACGTATATACTCACTCATATTCCCATCGAGTGTGAGGCTGAATATATAGCTGGGTCTGCTGGTGCAGTATATAAGACCGAGGCGGCGCGGCTCTGTCTCCCACGCCACACCCACCACGCTACTGCCGTCGGGGGAGTACCGGACCTGGGACCAACACCCATCTTATTATACTGATATCCTTCCGTTAAGCAAAATATATTTCGTCAAATTTTACTTCCCAAAAAACTTATCGCACTAGTTTCATTCAAGTAACCGTGAAATGGAAAAAGATTACCAGGCAGTCCCCTGGCCTGGTGGTCCAATCCATTTAAGGCTAGTTACCATTTTATCCAAATATTCAACTTGAGTTTAGCACAGGACCGGAATAAATCGAGCACTAAAAGGGTACCTGTCCAGGACACCAGGAAGCTGGCAGTCCCTCCAACACAGTAAATGTCTCCGATGGCAGCTTGCAGACCACGATGACAGATAGGTGCTTGCCGACTAGCTGCTCACCCCAGTCTTGTTTGTATAAAAACTCTTCACCCTGTAAAAAAAAATATAGATTTTATTAGCGGCCCGCCCCGAGTTCACCTGGGTTAAAAAAAATACGAAGATAACATTTTTGAAAATCCGATTTTAAAAAATTAACCTATGTTCCAAATTTTATCTGAACAACTATTTTATTACCTTTTTTTCTAGACTTAGTAATTTTGGCTGTGCGTTAATAGTCAAGACCAACAATTTTATAATTATAAAGATGACATATACATAAAATTGTTAAATTTTTGGTCATTGATACATTTTGAGTGACTCAAAATGTGTATAGTATATTAAAATCATAAAAATACTGTATCCAAGAGAGGTAGGGCACCATACTAGCGAGCAAGCCCGACTGGGGAAGGACCACCACCTTACAGAAGACCACAGCCAAATAACTACACACAGCGGTGTATTTGTGTTCCTGTGTGTGTGCGTTTTGAAAGAAGCGTATTCCTATCCCAGGGATACTCCCATCTTAAAGCCCTGGTGTAAAAAAATGGGTTGGCAACACGCAAGTGATACCTTTGGTATTACAAGCGTCCACTGGCTACAGTAACTGCTTAACATCAGGCGGGCCGTATGCTTGTTTGCCATCCAAGTAATAATAAGAAAAAAGGGTTACGTCACTGACAATTGGACACTGTTACGGTCACATGAATAAGAATCAATTACACACAAATTATAATTAGTGGTCAATAATAAGGTCACATTAAAAACCAGGTGGATGTGGTTTTTGGTTTCACTCAAATGTTATCAAATTTATTTCACAGTCTAATCATAACTAAACAACTTATTTCCGTTTGTGGGTTCGCATGCATGTGGTTTGTCGATCACAAGACTATAGACCCCTATCTATATTATAACACAAATTTTCACAGATCAGTAGCTCCGTTTACTCGAGAAAAAAGACAATAAAAGACATTTTATTAGTTACATATCTAATATTAATATATATTTACACTTTTATATACTACAGTTACATACCATTATACATACACTTACGATATAATATATATATATATATTATATAACGTATAATTTAATAGCAATTTACAATTACAATTAAGTACAAGAATTGGGAATTCCGCGCGTCACTCACGTAGTTATAAAGGTCCTGCGAGAATACCAGCGTTGTGGTCCAGGCCACAACATTAGAGCTGACGCAGGGACCTTATTTGCTTTTTTATATTTAGGTTTATGAAATGTAGTAATTTTAAGTTTATTCAATGTATGAGCAAATAAAACTTTTTTCTTTCTTCTTTCTATTTAAATTTTTACAAGGTAATTGTTTTTACCTATTATACTACTTGGTTGGCAAACAAGCATAAGGCCCGCCCGGTGTTAAGCAGTTACTATAGCCTGTAGACGCTTGAAATACCAGAGGTATAACTTGCATGTTGCCAACCCATAATTTTACACCAAGGCTTTAAGATGAATTATCCCTGGGATAGGAAAACATTTCTTTCAAAACGCATACCTAAATGAGCCCTGGAGAACTGTACTCACACACAGGAACACAACTACACTGCTTTGTGTGTAGTTATTTGGCTGTTATCTTTTGTAAGGTCTTTTCCCAGTTGGGCTTGCTCGTTAGTATGGTGCCCTACCTCTTAGATTGCCTTCATCACACAAATGGAGATCTCTGATCGGAATATAATATCCTTGCAATACTTAAGGCATGATGATTCTTCATTTAAAAGACAACTCTCGCATTACGAAACAAATCCCGTATTGCGGAGGACTTTACAAACATATGATGAACTGACACAAAGCACACTTTTAACAATTAATTAATAATATATTTAGAGATACGTTTTGAAAGAAACGTATTCCTAACCCTGTTGTAAAAAAATGGGTTGGCAACACGCAAGTAATACCTCTGGTATAGCAAGCGTCCATAGGCTACGGTAACTGCTTAACTTCAGGCGGGCCGTATGCTTGTTTGCCACCCAAGTAGTATTAAAAGAAAATGGATTCATTATATTTATTTTAACATACCTTCTTAGCTACTGTTTCTCCACTGCCGTCATTCTTAGGCTTATCCTCAGACTTCCTCTTGATATATGGCTCAGATTTCTGTAGCTTTTTCTCAGCTATATACATTAATGAAGTCTCATCGTGTGACCAGTCCAGGCTGCCAAGCTCAGCTGCAAAACGATAGGAGGCTTATTTACATCGAAGATTAAAGAAATACATCTAAAAATGGTGTGTGTTTCTTTTTATATTACTTGGGTGGCAAACAAGCATACGGCCCGCCTGATGTTAAGCAGTTATAAGCCTATGGACGCTTGCAATACCAGAGGTATAACTTGCGTGTTGCCAAACCGTTTTTTTACACCATGGCTTTAAGATAATAGTATCTCTGTGATAGGAATACGTTTCTTTCAAAACGCGCTTAAATGAGCGCTGGAACTACACCGCTGTGTGTAGTAATTTGGCTGTGGTCTTTTGTAAGATGAAGGTCCTTCCCCAGTCGGGCTTGCTCGCTAGTATGGTGCCCTACCTCTCTTAATCTAAAAATTGTTGTTCTATATCTAGGTAATTACCTAGATATAGAACAACAATTTTTGTATCCATTAAATGTATGTTATAAAGTCCCCTGCGCCACAGGGGTTTACTCTAGTGCGGGATTTGTCTTTTTAAAAACAAAACAATATTAAAATCAAAGTATATTCCCCATCACAACATTTCCGTTCCAATGTAGCTTTTATATGATCGAAGCAATTGGTGTACCACAGTCTCTGCCTACCCCAGTGGGAGACGGGCGTGATCATCGTCCTCCGCCTTCCGCATCCAGTGCGTCCCAGCGACCTTTTTTAGGTCGTCGGTCCACCTAGCTGGGGGCCACCCTACCTTACGCTGATGAATCGACGGGCGTGATGATATACATACGTATTTATAAAAATAGCTGGACATCTGATATCAAAATTGACAGAGCCTGTACTATAATAAATAAATAATTATAATAAATGACACCCAAACACAGAATAAAGAGTCATATTCATACCACAAAGATTTACATTGAGTGGTAATCGAACCCACGATAGATTTAACAGTCACTTACGACTAGACCAACACGCCATTCAAACAGAACAGAAACAGGTCCCCAATTCTGATAATTTACGGATGGCTCAATTGAATCTAAGTAGCATTTTTGGTATTTTGCTAATAATTTAGGACAATCTGCTAATGGTTGGAAAACCATTGGACGTTAATTATTTAGCAGAATACCAAAATTTTAATACCAAAAATGATTATAATTTACGACCAATGGTTTTTCACCTAAATTATTAGCAGAATACCAAAAATGCTATTAGTAGCATTTTTGATTGAGCCATCCGTAAATTAGCGGAATTGGGTCCTAGGTCAGTAGATACTCACAGTCAGCATATACATCGCCGTGAATATCCAACGCAGTAAGATCTACGCAGTGCGCCAGAGTATTCTTATTCCATACTTCTAAGTACTGCTTCTTAACATCCTTGCCGTTCTTCTCTTCTCGAATCAGCGCCTTGAAATTCTCGCGGGGTGACACGGCTGACAACAGTCTGGAAAGATCCATTGCTTAAGGCTTCATTTAAAGATGTATACTTACTAATCCGAACAGAGTGAAAGGAAATGGAGAGGAGGCCTATGTCTAAGTTGGGCAAACAGACCAGGTTGTTGGTGTCATCGACTCGCGGGTACCAAAATGCGGGCAGCTTATTCCACCTTTACAAAGAACATAAATCCGATGGTCCAACGCCTGATCTCTTTATGGTCGCCTCGGATTGCCGTACCATCGGATTATGTGATAAGGAGGGAGTGCACCGCGCACATGACTATTCCAAGTAAATAGGAGCGAGCAAAACGAATAAAATTCTGCGAGTCTACATAAACAATCTCGTTTGTTCAACGATAAGATATTTGCATTTAGAAAACTAGAATTTTTAAATGGGTCGATTAGTTTTTGAGTAAAATCGTAAAAAACAAACAAAAATTCAAATCTTTCTTCTTTATACTAATGACTTTTTTGCGATATGGCGCAAAAAAACAGCCTCCTTGCTCTGCAGAGTTCGGGGCAGCTCCTACAGTATTCTGCGAATGATTGCCAAAAGGTAAGATTCGCCTATTTTGAACCATTGTACGCGTAGATGCATGCCTACCGTACAATTGGTTTCAGAATAATTGTTGTGTAGCTCTTTAATTTTGTTTACCAACATAGTCCTAAGTTTATTGTTACTAACATAATATTGACATAAGATAAGATAAATTGACATAAGATAAATTACAAAATAGAATCCTTTGGTCCCCGATATATATCGGGAACATGAATTCTGTGTTCGGATTAAAAGTTATTTTATTTTAATTATTTATTAGGCTACGTTAACTGCTTACCATCAGGCCGTATGCATGATTTCCACCTTGGTAGTATAAAAAGAAAAATAAAGTTTAGATTATAATTATGCCTGAAATAATATTCCGTTTGTGCATCGTAAAATTTGGCAGGTTCGCATACGAGTCAAATTGGTCAAGGGTGAACCACTACTTATTTTAAGTTACTTACTCATTACTGACGTCACTTCCGAAGTCACTCTCAGCAATCACACTAAGGTGGTCATCCAGAGTGTATGTGGAGACGTATTTGGTGTTCTTCCCTTTATCCAGGTTCCTCACAGACCATGTAGCTGTGATCTTTTTACCAACATTATTGAGTTTCGCACCGGTAACCGATGGGATCTTCGATAACGTCTTGTAAGCGCTTATTATATTATCCAGCTGTTTAAATAAATAAAAACTTATTTATATTAATATGTAAAAACCTATTATAGAAGGGGAATCTGATAGATATATACATCCAAACCCAGAACAACTATCTGTAGATCACATTAATCTGCCACATGCTGGAATATCAAACCTACAAGCTACACAGTGTGATTCAATTTCAAGGTTCCAATTATAATATATGTTTTTAAAAAACTTTACAAAGAGAGGATATTTATTAGGTTTCCGTAGTAATCCGTAGTGATTATTATTATAAGGCTGTACTGTCCCACTGCAGGGCAAAGGCCACTATCCTTCCACTTCTCTTTGTCTAAACCTGCTGAGGACCAGTCTTGGTTAAATGAATCCAACTCATCCCGCCATCTCCGTCTGGGTCTACCGCGATGTCGCTTGGCATTTAGAGACACCACTCACCCACTAATGAGTGGGCCATTGATCATCTGACATGCGGCAGATATGACCAGCCCAGTTCCATTTTAGCGTGGCAGCATAATATTAATATAGATAAACTCAAAAACTACTAGACAGATTCACTATAAACAGCAATGGAAAAGAAATAACTCACCTGGGCAGACATTTTCAGCATACCAGTGTTCACGATAGAATGAATGTACAGTTATCTGTAAAATAATCACATATTTATTCACTTTGTATGTAAATGTAATACATTTTATATATACCTACGCATTATTAGTCTGTACCAATGCACATTGTACCTTATGATTATGGAGATACAGATGAATATGCCTTGTATGGCCTGCACACATTAATAACTTCGGTGTCGTGTGCCTCTTCATTTATATACAATTTACAACATACATCGATAAGTCTCGTAATTAAAAAGTCAGAAATTGCCAACATATAGAAGGGGGCAATAATATGTATTTTTGTACAGAATAAGTTGTATTCCTGGCATAGGTTTCCAGGGCTAAAAAAATCCTTTTCCTTGCCCAGAGAAATTGTGAAATAACAGGAAATTGTGAAATGAAGGAGGAGAAAGCAAACGGGTAATATACCTTTCTAGAAGGAAAGAGAGTGAATAGCTATTTTACCAATATAGAAGGTTTTACCAGCCTAGAGGAAGATAAATGCAAACAGGTTTTTTTCCAGGTTAGAGGGAGGAGAAGATTTGACAGGTATTTTACAGTCTAGAAGGAATAATAAACGAACAGGTATTTCTCCTATCTAGAAGGAGCAGGAGATTGAACAGGTATTTTACCAGTCTAGAGGGGAGAAAGAGCAAATAGGTATTTTACCAGATTAAAGAGAGGGAAATGCAAATAGATATTTCTCCGATCTAGAGTGAAGAGCAGATTGAACAGGTATTTTACTAGTCTAGAGGGTGGGAAAGAACAAATAGGTATTTTACCAGGTAAGAGGGAGGGAAAGAGCAAATAGGTAGAGAGTGAATAGGTATTTTACTAATTTAGCAATCTAGATGGATGTGTGTAGGAACTTTGGAGTATGCAGGCTGCTTTCAAAATGTTCAGTTCACAACTCTGTTTCATTAAGTTTGGTTACATTTAATTATAACAATTATAGTTAAATGAAAGGAAAATATAAACATGATCCTCTACTATCAGATAAAATAAGAGTTACCAGACACAGCATCAATAATATTATCTTATTTGCATAATTATATGTCTATTACATATCAGTCTTTGTTGAGTATTTAACTATTGTGTTATCTACATTCCTACTGAGATTGTTTGTGAAGATGAATGGCTGTTTATTACTCCTTTATGCAAAGACTACTTGATAGCAACTCAGTAACATGCACTAGGTAACAAGCCCTGTGTCGGGGGGGACTTTACAGTTACACAAGTCAGGGACACAAATTACACCCAGACTCGGAACAAACGTTTATAATTAACTGACTTCAAAAAGGAGGAGGTTCTATGTTCAACTGTATGTTTTTTTTGTATGTTCACCGATATCTCAGAATTATTTTTTTATTTGAAAGAGTATACTCTAGAGGTGGTCCCATTGGAACCAAGTCAGGATCTGATGATGGAATCCCAGGGAAATCGAGGGCAACCCTCAAATGTTGTAGGTATTAACAATGTTTTTCGTATATTTTAAATTTTTATTTTATCAATAAAAATCAGAAATAAAAAATGAAACCGACTTCAAAAACCTAAAAATAGTGCCAAGCTTAATATTAGGTGACAGGATGAACCTAGCACCGACTTCAATCTGTATTCAGTTATATAGGTATTAAAAATACACAAACCCACTACCTCCAGCTTAGCAGCCAGGGTCACTTACCACTAGATCTACAGACCAGTCAAACATATGTGGCCCACAGATAAAATTACACCAACTCTGTTTGTACTGTCATCTATTGTTGTAGTCTATGGACAGTTTACAAAGTCTCCCTTAATACAGGGCTTGAGCATAAGTGTCTTCTTTTATAAAAATATCTATGCCTAAATTAATAATACTTCTTGCTCAAGGTTAAAGAGTCATTTTTAAAGGCTTTAACTATGGTGAATCCTTATCTTATCTTGTGTCACTTCGACCCTTGGGGTCTTTTGTGCATGCCCCTACCTTACCTCTCACCCTACGTCTTGGTCCCTGAATACTTCCTGCATGAGTTTCAGTACGTCCTTGACAGGGGCGCACCTGTAGTCCTCTGGTTCAGGGTATGCCAGTCCCAAAAGGCTCATTATTCTTGAGGCCAACACATGGCACGTGCATAGCACGTGCCGCATTGGCTCCTCTTCTTCACCACAGGACCTGCATGTCGGGTTGTTTGACAGGCCCATTTTGTGGAGAAGCTTGTTTGTAGGGTACTGACCTGTGAAGGCACCGGTCACTGCCCTCATTTGTGTTCTGCTGTACTTCCATAATTTGTTTGTCCAGCCTTTTTCCACTTTCCTTAGGAATTCTTTTGGTTGAATGGTGAATCCTACTCCAGGGTCTCTATTTGAGCCACACAATGGCTAACCAATGCCATATTACTTAACATCTTATAGCCGCTAACTGTACTGTTAGTGTATGAGGCTTTACCGTAGTCGGTCAGTACATGGGTGACCATTGTCTAAAAACACAGCAAGACGCCTGCATGCCTCAGAAAGCATGTAAAGGCATTGGTCCTGGCAATCTCCGTTGAGATTGACCGCCGTGACCGAAATCGGTCTTGGGCGACTATTATTATTATTATAGTGTTTAAATGGTGTCTTTTAAAAATTAATATCACCACGTAACCCAGAAGCCAAAGGGCAAAGGCCCCAGTATCAATAATTTTAATTAAAAGAGAATATTAATTAATACCACAATATAAGACTTACCTACTGTTTGTTTACAATAAATTTATGACAGCTTATAAGGTGATAAAATATTCAGCTTTCATTTTAATAAAAATATAATACTTATTTGTTCTCTTGCAATGCAGTTTACTATTTATAATATAAAAATGAATCGCTGAATGTGTTGCTAAGCGCAAATCTTGAGAACAGCTGACTGAACCGATTTCGCTAATTCGTTCGTAATTTTGTTGTGTTTGTTATTGTCAGGAGGTGTTTATGTAAGAAAAAATAAGGAAATTTGCGCTGAAATTAGTCTAACCCGAGCGAAGTCGGGGCGGCCCGATAGTATATAAATTAAATAATACAATATTTATTTACCAAACGTTATTGCTGAATATTATAACGACGTTCGTGTTTTTGTGTCAGTGTCAGCACGTATTGTAGCCTGTGAGTGTCAGTGTCACTCAATCGTGAGTACAATGCAAGGGTACAATGAGTGACTTATACCCAATTATACCAATGACTTTGAAGACAACTTCACAATGATTTTGCAGTTATTCCAATTTTAATTATTATAAACGATATTGGAGGTCAGTAATAAATAAAATGAATAATTCATTTAAACGAAATAATTTTACCAACAATTGCCTAATTATATTGCCTTAACTCTAGCTATATGTTTTATCTTAGTTAAAAGCGTTGTCATAAAATTGTATATATCATATCACTTTCCTATTGTATCGTATCTCATTATCTTACATTATCTTAAGCCCACGAGCAACTTTGTGTCTGAAACTTATTTGTCTCATCACATGAAGTCTACGGACTAGTATGAAAGTGCGCCCACGTAGCGATGCGACAGCCAGGAGACTTCTCATACTAACCCATAGACTTGATGTGATGAGACAAATAAGTTGCCGACTCAAAGTTGTTCGTGGGCCCTACCTTAGATAAAGTTATAGTTGTTGCCAGTTGTTGCCAACAGCTGTACCTGTTTAAAAGTAAATAAACAAATTATAAATTGTCGTATAATGTATAATATTAATCAAATCGTATAATTATCGTATCGTAGTAAGTAGGTCAAGGAACTTATTTAATATAAGATCCTAGGTACGTTCTTTGCGAATAAGGCTCAATCGCTTAATATCTAGTATTTTTAATGCCCAAATTATTAATTTTATTTATCACTGACCTCCAATTTCAGTCCGCTATTCGATACAACAATAGGATACTTGGATAAAATATTGCATACTTTATCTAAGATAGGATACATAATTATAATCCAATAGGAAAGTATTATACGTACAATTTTATGACGCTTCTAAGATAAGACTATGCAACAAACATGCAACAAATGACGTGACCAAAGACAAAGAGGTGCTTTAAAATTATAATACAATATTTGTAAATAAAATTGAATTGTCTGTTTTTAATATCAAAATAATTGCTTCTACTAAATGCATATGACTTTTTACATATCACTTATTTGCTACGATATTTGTCGCTTTGTCAATCAATATAATTATATTTGTTGAGATTGCCCATTGCCCGCATCCGCACTATCTGCAGGCTCAAGTACATAATTATAACAAAACGCGACAGATGGAGCCAGGAGCTATTATTATAGTTAACTACACAAATAAAGGCTATATGTCATCTTTTGTAACGTATTTATTTATTAAAATCAAAGAAATATGAAGATAAGAGAATTGCAAAATTCGAATGTATATATCTAATCAACATGAAACCAGTAAGTAACTTAGTTTTAATAAGGTACCTTATTTTGCTTAGTTCTATAGAATAAATGCTATAGTTCTAAGTATAGTTTAGAAACAAATTGTTTTATGATAAAATGTTGACCGACATTAAAATTGTAGCTTTGGTTTATATTGATCAATTACCTTAAAATATAGTTAGTAAATTAAATGAAAAAACTTTGTTTTAGCACATAGCCATATATATATAACAATACGTTTTTGCAATAATTATACATTTTATTTCCACCTGCGGTTACGCTTGCGTGGTATTTAAAAAAAAATATTGGGGCTACTTATTGAGCTAAAAATCTATTTCTTACGTTGCAGTACATGACAAAAAGAGAAATAAAAATCGTGGTTTCAGAAATTACTGTAAATGAATGTCAATGTGATGAAACCTTCAAGGACAGCAATATAATTTTAAACAATATTTTCCTACAGGAATTATACTACCTACTACATTACTGTCCTTGACTGTGTATTTCTGTAAGGTGGAGGCTGTTCTTGAGACAGGCTCTTCGATGTATAGAGCCCTACCTGTCTTACAAATATATGCGTTTAAAAATATATATGCAAGTGATACCTCAATATTGCAAGCCTGATGGTAAACAGTTACCATAGCCTACGGTAACTGTTTACAATCAGGTGGGGTGTATGCTTGTTTGCCTAGTATAAAATCTAGCTGTAGCCCGTAGTTCCATCCACGTGGATGTCAGTTATTGTGATTAAAAGTAGCCTTTCCGCTATGCGAGACTATGACTAAGCGAGACTAATATACTATCTATCTCTATCCTAAATTTCATCCAGATCCATTCTGCAATTTTTAAGTAGAAGAGAAACAAACATCCATACATAGACATGCATCTTTAAAAACTTTCATATAAAATATTAGTAGAATAATTTAAACATTGTAACATGGTATATTTTCAGGTACTACCAGAAGTGCAGATAGAAAAAGTCCATAAATGTGGTCGGTGTGCAAAAACATTTCTGGATGTCAATGAATTGAACACACACATTAAAAGCCATGATAACTCGCTTTATGAACATGTAAGTTTAAAATATTATTTAATTTCAACTTACTGTGAAAAATCAAGCTAATGTTTAGGTGCTCCGCCAGTATCCTATCTCATAATATATATATGTAACCCAACTCGCCAAAAAACATGTGATTGAAGTCTGTAAAAAAACCATGCAAGTTTATTTTACAAAATCAAGTCTAAGACTGGCCAAATGGGTTATGTACCTGATTTTTAAATCAAGTAAACCATGAAAAAAGTGTTGCCTTTACCTTTGCTTAACATCAGGCGGGCTGTACGCTCGGTTGCAACACATGTAGTATTAAAAAAATCCATCTCCGTAAAAATATACGGGTATGGTTTTTAAACCAAAATGTAAAGAATTGTACTGTGTATCATCAATAACTCAAAAACTCGCTAAGCTCGAAAACTAAATATAAATAAGAAAAATGTTCCTTTTTATACTATACTACTTAGGCGGCAGACGCGCTCACGGGCTGCCTAATGGTAAGCAGTTATCGTACCTATGGATGCTTGCAACACCAGGGGTATCACTCGCATGTTGCTGACCCTATAAAAACCTTATAACTCCTTTCTTGATGGACAGAATGAGGAAGAAATATCTCGGCAGGGGGCTCATGCCATAATTTAATCATATATGTGGCAGAGTTTTTTCTCCAAACCGTAAAGTATGGCGATAGAAGTTCTACAGTGAGAATGAACCACAATTCCTTGAACAACCTGCATGTAATTTTAATGAAACCTTTTTCCCATCCCAGGAATACCATGTTACAAGATTTAGGGCTGGCAATCTGTGAATGCTGCCTCTGGCCTCACAACGGTGAGTCGGTAGGTTTTGGTACCATTTGTGGTCCATATCCTTATTTCTCACAAAAAAAAAAGAATATAAAATATTTGGCTCTATGACCAAGATGATATAATTTAATTTCAGGCTGCCAATGCTTATGTGAAGATAGAAAAAGTTGATATACTGGAATGTGACATTTGTAGACATGCGTTTTTGACAAAAAGCGCACTTTTACTACATATGCTGGAACACAAACATAAATCAGAGTAAGTATTCATTCTAATAAGCAAGAAGAAATTCTAGTAAGAAATTTCTAATAAGAAATTAAGCAAGCAGATAGATTATATCTTAAGATAGATTTGTTGGAGCTATATAAATCGCGTTCCAACAAATCTGATGCAAGCCAATGACAATAGTCCGTGTAATTCTACCAAATGTTTGGCAACAAAATCGCACTTAAATATTAATGGAGACCTATACTTACACACAGGAACACAACTGGGTGCAGTTGTATTCCTGTGTGTGAGGTCTTCAGTGACGGGACAAAGAAAGAGAGAAGACCACAGACAAATAACTACCCAAAGTGGTGAGTTTGGGTTGATATTTGACTGTGGACTTCTGCAAGGTGGCGATTCTTCCCTTTCCCCTTGGTTGGTAATTTAAAGCTATAACAGTTCATAATCGGTTTTAATGTTGTTTACAGTAAAAAATCCATGCATCAGAAAATATCTAATGATTCAAATGGAAACACCACTATCGATAAACCCTACAAATGTCCAGAATGTGACTACAGATTTGTCGCAAAATCGACCCTACAAGCACACTCTATAATTCATGAACCATTCCCACACAATTGTCACTGCAGTATTGGATTCTACAGACTCATCGATTTAAAACACCACAAAAAATTAGTGCACACTAAACTTAAAAAAGAAAAAAATCTTAAAGAAAATTCAATAAAAAAATCTAATGATACAATAAAAGTGAAGTTTCCATTTAAGAATAAAAAAGCTAAAGAACACACTAAACTTGCAAAAGAAAAAAAGAAGAAAGGAAATGATCCAATAAAAAAAACTAATGATTCAATAAAAGTGAATCTTCCATTTAAGAATAAAAAGGGTAAAGAACACACTAAACTTGAATCAGAAAAAGAACTTGAAGAGAATAATTCAATAAAAATATCTAATGATTCATTGAAAGTGAAGCTTCCATTTAAGAATAAGGAGGGTAAAGAACATACTAAACTTGAAACAGAAAAAGAGCTCGAAAATAATTCAATAAAAAAAACGAAAGCTTCAATAATAGTAAAAATTCCATTTAAGAATAAAAAGAGTAAAGAACTTAAAATACCTGTAGAAATAAAAGAAAAAGTGAAACATCCAGAACTTGCTGAAGCAATGAAAATAGCATTAAGTAAGGTATCACTAACACCTTTAGATTTAGATATCGAATGTGTTGGCGATAAGTATCAGTGTCCTGAGTGCCTTAAATGGCTTGCAAGTAAAAGATATGTTGAGGTACACTACCGTTCTGTGCACAGAGGTGAACGCCCATACTCCTGTCATATTTGTAACAAATCTTTCTCTAAAATAGCTGGACTTAGGTTACACATAAAGCCTCATTTGGGAATTAAAGATAATAAGTGCGATTATTGTGATAAAGCCTTCATAAATCTAGGTAAGAAAGTTAAACATGAGCGCACTCATACTGGTTATAAGCCATATGTTTGTTCTTTTTGTGATAAAGCTTTTAGTGAACAGAATTCTTGCACTCTTCATGAAAGAATTCATACTGGTGATAAAAGATACCTTTGTCAATTTTGTCCCAATAAATACATCGACTACAGTGGCCTGTCTGTCCACTTGAAACGACATGAAAACAGAAAGGATTATAAGTGTGACAAATGTGACCGAAGTTTCTACGACAAAAGAATACTTCTTAAGCATATATCTGTAGTACATAATCACGTGTACAATTTCATCTGTGACTATTGCATGAAAGCGTTTAGTACTAAAGCAAACCTTCTATGTCATATACAGAGACTACATAGTAATATAAAGAAAGGTACTGCATGTCCTCTTTGTAACATGGTTTTAAGCAAAAATAGTATTAAAAACCACATAAAAGTTGTGCATAGAAGAAATAAACAGTTCACTTGTGATCATTGTTACAGCCAGTTTGCAAATAAGTCTAGGTTAATAAAGCATATGGTAGTGCATTATAATGTCAAAAAGAATAAAAAGGCTAAAGAACACACTAAACTTGCAAAAGAAAAAAAGAAGAAAGGAAATGATCCAATAAAGAAAACTAATGATTCAATAAAAGTGAAGCTTCCATTTAAAAATAAGGAGGGTAAAGAACACACTAAACTTGAAACAGAAAAAGAACTCGAAAATAATTCAATAAAAAAAACGAAAGCTTCAATAATAGTAAAAATTCCATTTAAGAATAAAAAGGGTAAAGAACTTAAAATACCTGTAGAAATAAAAGAAAAAGTGAAACATCCAGAACTTGCTGAAGCAATGAAAATAGCATTAAGTAAGGTATCACTAACACCTTTAGATTTAGATATCGAATGTGTTGGCGATAAGTATCAGTGTCCTGAGTGCCTTAAATGGCTTGCAAGTAAAAGATATGTTGAGGTACACTACCGTTCTGTGCACAGAGGTGAACGCCCATACTCCTGTCATATTTGTAACAAATCTTTCTCTAAAATAGCTGGACTTAGGTTACACATAAAGCCTCATTTGGGAATTAAAGATAATAAGTGCGATTATTGTGATAAAGCCTTCATAAATCTAGGTCAGAAAGTTAAACATGAGCGCACTCATACTGGTTATAAGCCATATGTTTGTTCTTTTTGTGATAAAGCTTTTAGTGAACAGAATTCTTGCGCTCTTCATGAAAGAATTCATACTGGTGATAAAAGATACCTTTGTCAATTTTGTCCCAATAGATACATCGACTACAGTGGCCTGTCTGTCCACTTGAAACGACATGAAAACAGAAAGGATTATAAGTGTGACAAATGTGACCGAAGTTTCTACGACAAAAGAATACTTCTTAAGCATATATCTGTAGTACATAATCACGTGTACAATTTCATCTGTGACTATTGCATGAAAGCGTTTAGTACTAAAGCAAACCTTCTATGTCATATACAGAGACTACATAGTAATATAAAGAAAGGTACTGCATGTCCTCTTTGTAACATGGTTTTAAGCAAAAATAGTATTAAAAACCACATAAAAGTTGTGCATGGAAGAAATAAACAGTTCACTTGTGATCATTGTTACAGCCAGTTTGCAAATAAGTCTAGGTTAATAAAGCATATGGTAGTGCATTATAATGTCAAAAAGTATGAGTGTTGAATGTTCGGAGAAGTTTTTTAAAAAGCCGTATTTATCTCAACATATTACTAGAAACCATTTGTCAAAGAAAAAGAAAAAATGTGAGCATTGTAACATGTGTGACAAAGAATTTTTCTGTAAGGGTGCAGTAGATTCACATTTTAGACTTGTACATCTTCGACAAAACAAATTTGAATGTGACCACTGTTCAATTGTATTCGCTAAAAGAAAAAACATTTACTAAAATATCATACTTAAACAAGATACACATGTGATTATTGCAAACAAACGTTTGCGCTCATATCACAAGTACGACGTATTACTACATATATTATACATATAATGTCGTACCATGTGAACATTCTGTTTAGTAACATTTGCTATGATCAGATTTTTCTGACTATGCAGCAGTATTAGTCAAATTATATTGAGGCAAAATTTCAAAGATGTTTTTTTATACTACTTAGGTGGCAAACAAGCATACAGCCTGATGTTAAGCAGTTACCGTAGCCTATGGACGCTTGCAGTACCAGAAGTATCACTTGCATGTTGCCAACCCAATTTATTTTTTTACACGAGGGCTTTAAGATGCGAGTATCCCTGAGATAGGAATATGTTTCTTTCAAAACGCATACCTAATTGAGCGCTGAAGACCTGTACTCACACACAGGAACACAAGTACACCACTTATTTGGCTGTGGTCTTCTGTAAGGTGGAGGTCCTTCCCCAGTCGGGCTTGCTCGCTAGTATGGTGCCCTACCTCTCTGGATTATCGTTGAAATTTTGGTTCAATGCAGCCAACAGACGTTGACTGCTGCATTGTTCATTGCTGCACTCTACGTCGTACTTGTGATACCTATCAATATATATGTATATTATATACATACCTATCAATCAAAATTATTATAACTTATATAGCTGCAGAATAATAGTGGCTCTTCTGGTAACCTTCTGGTGTTTACGGCCGCAGAAGGTTGCCAGAAGAGTTTTCTTATTTTACAGGTAAGAGTTTGTGAATTTTCATGTCTTTTTGAAATGACAAAAGTAAATACGTCGCTGACTCTCCCTCTATAATGTTAATCTAATGTATATATAATGAATGTTGTCTGTCAATCTACCATGATTTATGTGTAAGAATACTAATTAGGTAAATTATAAGAATTAATGTTTGTATTATAAAAATATAAAAGTAAGTAATTTATTAAATGATGAATGTGATAATTATACTTTTTTGTTTGTTTCATCGCTAATGTATGTACGCGCATATCTTCCGATCGACTGCGCCAAATTACTTAGATTTTTTGTGTTTGTTATTGTCAGGACAAGGTTTGTACAGAAGAAAATTTTAGAAAATATTCAAGAAAAAAATATGGCGGTACGAAGTTCGCCATCAGCTAGTTTTTCATCCTACTAATATTATAAACGTGAAAGTTTGTAAGTATGGATGGATGGATGTTTGTTACTCTTTCACGTAAAAACTACTGAACGGATCAGGCACAGAGATAGATTTTTATCACGATAACCGACATCTACGCGGGTGGAGCCGCTGGCAACAGCTAGTATTTTATAAATGCGAAAGTTTGGATTTTTGTTACTCAATCACTCCAAAACGGCTAAACGGATCTGAATGAATTTTGGCATCGACATAGATGGTAGTCTGGAATAGTACATAGACTACTTTTAATCACGGAGTAAATCACGTGATTGTAAGCGCGGGCGAAGCCGCGGTCGGGAAACTAGTGTTCCTATGTAAATAATAATCTTATGGTAATGGTAATCTTTCCTAAACTTCATCCTATATTCTATAATATATGCACTTGAAGACGTAAGACTACTAGAACCAATGGCATAGCAAAGCTACCGGGGTGCCACGTTTAGGAGTCATCATGAATAATTGTAATTAATAACAATAGCAACCCATATATGTCCCACTGCTGGGCACGGGTCTCCCCGTCTCTGTCAAGAGAGAGAAAGGGTTTAGGCCTTTAATCACACATGCAGGCCTAATGCGGATTAATTAATTGGACGTCTTTAGAATTTCTTCTAACATATGCGGGTTCCCTCACAATGTTTTTTTTTCACCATTAGCAGATGGCAAATCATTTAATTAGTACATATAAACTAAAGAAAAGAAATTCACATTAGTACCTACTGCCACTCGGGATGAAACTCGCACCTCGGTTGCAAGTCGGTTACTTCCCCACTCGGCCACCACCGCTTATAATTAGGTATATTATAAAATACAAAAATTTGAATAATACATCTGTAGGGCTGCCCGCTAACGTCCGAAATCGGTGACCGATTTTTTGTAGAAGAAAAATGGAACTTAGGTTTATAACAGAGTCGCGCAAGAGCTTGACATTTTTTTTGTTTGTACATTGGCGCCAATTGGCGGATTTCCAGACGGTGACCCTACATGTCATGTCATATTGTTAACTTTATTGTTGCATTGGGTGTGTTTAGCCTGTAAGGAGAATGTTAAGTAAGTGTTAAACTCAGACTAATAGAATTAGATAGACGGAGCGTGTAGAACTCGCGCGTGAAGCCGCCAAAAGTCATACTAAATAGCAATGTCATACGTTTTCGCGCGCAGTCGATTTGAGCCGCTCTGAAGTACCTATTTTTACAACGTTTTACTACACAATACGGCATTATAATAATATTTTGTCAAAACGTGTTTAGACGTGCGTACTCACTAGCGGCTCAAATCGACTGCGCGCGAAAACGAAAACGTATGACATTGCTGTTTAGTATGACTTTTGGCGGCTTCACGCGCGAGTTCTACACGCTCCGTCTATCTTATTCTATTAGTCTGAGGCCCTACCCTAGTCAGTGAATTGGCCGTTGGAAAAAAGTGTGCTGGCATTTGTTTTTATGACGTTTATAAGTATCATGTAGGTACTTGATCTAAATGAATGAAGTTTGACTTTGACTTTACAACCTCACAAATTCACAAACTTTACGTGTTTATAATATTAGTATATATTAATGTAGAATAGCAATGTGTCAATCCGCATCATTTAAATAATATTTTTAGGCGTTGACCGAACCCGATTTTAACTCAAACTCAACTTAAAAAATCACTTAGGTAATTACGGTAATTAGGTTATAAAGTAACACTTATAAAGATCATAAATTAATTATGAATAAGCCAGAAAGATGGTGTCAGCTAAACTTTCCTCCGGCTAGTTCGCTGACATTAATTTTAATAAAAATATGCCGTATGCCATTTTTTTTATATTGATGTTGGGGAGGAATTGAAAATATGCTACGGTCGGTAGCTAAGTGGAAAACCCACTTATACACATGAGTGTAAGCACGATTCCATGTTTGTAATGTGAATTTTACGTTGTTGACTTTGTACGTAAGTAGGTAGGTACTATAATAATGTTTTCACCATCTGCTTACGGTGAAGATTTGACTGCCTCCGTGGCTTAGTGGTCGATGTGTGAGACTGCTGATCACGAGGTCCCAGGTTCGATTCCCGGGTCAGGCCAAAAATCGATATTGAGTTTTTCTGTTAAGAAATTCACAATAGAAGCCTGGAGTTTGGAAATTGGCGGTGTTTACACCCCCGTGCCTCGGAAAGCACGTAAAGCCGTTGGTCCTACGCCTGATCTCTCTCCGGTCGTGTCGGATTTGCCGTCCCATCGGACTATGAGAGTGAGGGAATAAAGAGTGCACTTGTGTTTGCGCACACACTTGTGCACTATAATATCTCCCGCGCAGATGGCAAGTCTCCGTTGAGATTAGCCGCCGTGACCGAAATTCGGATAGGAGGACATTACGGTGAAGGGAAACATCGTAAGAAATCCACATGTGTTGGAAGAAATTCTAAAGAGCACTGTTGCTGGGAGCAAACAAAATACTTACGCTTATTTGATGAGACTTATGAGACTTATTTGCGTCTCGCACATTTCTATCTGCCCTTGACATTTAGGATTACTTAGGTAGCAATGCGACGGTTTGAACAGCTCGCATTATATTATAATGTCATCATTATATAATTTAGTATCACAATTATTAAGTAATGTTATTGTTTTAGGCGTTTTAGCTTACTTTCCACGTTTCTTTGAAATTTACCTACCAAGTTTTCTCTGCTTCACCCAAAGGTTGACTGGTAGAGAATACCTTTGGCATTAAGTCCGCCTTGTACACATTATTTTGTGCTAAAGTTTTAATAAATAAATGTCAAGTGAATCGAGCTGGTGTTTGGTGACTTGTGGTCCTTGTGGAGTACTTATTGCTCTCATCTCTGGACATAAGTTTAAAGGTTTTTGCCCAAGCCCTACTACAGGTACTATGTAATGTCCTCCTAACTGGATTTCGGTCACGGCGGCTAATCTAATAAGGCGTAGGACCAACGGCTTTACGTGCTTGCCGAGGCACTGGGGTGTAAACACCACCAATTTTTAAAATCCGGGCATTGAAATATTTTTGGCCGTGAATTTCTTGACAGAAAAAACGAATATCCAATTTTTGGCCCGACCCGGGAATCGAACCCGGGACCTCGTGATCAGCAGACACACACATCGACCACTGAGTCACCGAGGCAGTTAGGCCAGGTACTATGTACGTAGTGTACGTACCTACCTACACAAGAAGATCACCAGGTCTTTAACCGTGACAGAAATCACGCCTGCTAATGCATGGCTAGGTATAGGATAAGGAGTCGAAAGTTACCTATAACTACGGAAGGGATATCTTTATCCACTTAGTTTAAAAACTCAAGTTGCGACACTTACGCCGCATGAATTATTCCGTTTATCTACTCATCCGACTTACGCTATTATTGGAAATATGTAAGTACCTAAACATGTAAACTACACATCCCTAATCCATTCACCTTGTTTTCTAATCAGTAAAATCAATAAAGTTAAAGTTTGTGAGAGCGTGGGACGACGCGCGTCGAGGACGTACGGCGCCGCGCCGGCCGCGCCGCTCGATACGCACGGCGCGCGCGTACCGCGCGTCACCGACTCACCCCAACCAACAGTTCACTACCTCACTCGCATTCCGACATTATCCTCGAAATAACCATTACAATAATACACTAATTAACCTTTAAATGTATTACATAAAAATACAACAACAACAAAATAACAATGTAATGTTGTGATTGGTGATGACACGTGGCAGCGTCTGTTAATATGGATCACGTGTTTTGAACAAAGAAAGAAACTGTCAGTGAAAGTGAAAAAAGTGCAATTATAACATATTTTAAATAATAAATTTAGGCCATTCCCGCGTCGTTTCAGAGCTTGCGTCAGCGTATATAAACTTTCATCTATCTTAAAACAATACTTAATCTAGGGAGTTAGATAATAAAATTGTAAACATTGAATATTCTTATTTTGTTGCATTCTTATTTTAAATGTTGTCTTGATAATCTGCGATTGTGTTAAAAAAAAGGCAAAAGAAAACTTATAAACAGCCTCTAACAAAAGCAAAAAAAAAATGAATGAGTTAGATTTGATCAAAGAGGTGGAGAAACATCCAATATTATATGATAAATCTGTAAGCGGATTTAATAAGACGAGGTTACGAGATGATGCATGGAAAGAAGTACACGAAGCGCTTAATGTATCTGGTAAGTTTTATATATGTTTTGATAACCTTTGTTCCCGGCAAATTTTAAGTCTTAGGTAGTAGAAATAGTAAATAAGTAGGTAGACTTAGATCATAAAATACTGCCAAAGACAAAGGCGCTTTTTTTGTAGATTAGGTTCACACTCGTTAGGTCTTATTTTTTTATTTATTTCATAACAATTTACATTGTGTTGAAATGGTACAGTATAACAATAATAATTATAATAAGAATAGTATTACAATTTATGTACAATCAAATTTTGCAAAATAAATTAAAAAATGAACGAATAATTTTAAAGTACCTACACGATAATATAACATTACACCTAAAATTGCAAATACCACTCTATATTATAATTTTATTTTCTAAATGACTTTCTTAGGACGACGTTCTGTGACGTTGACATTATACTGCAGGTTTCATTATAGCACATTTTATAATTAGGTTAAGGTCTCCTCCACGTGACCTACTTACCTACCTAGTTATTACCCACTTTCTAGAACAAACCTATATACCCACCGCTGTAACTCCTGTCCCACGACTCATGAACTATTCAAACAAAAAGCTGTGATTGTTGGAACCACCTAACACCTCTTTCATAGGTTCTGTGTCGGGTACAGGTTACGGGAAAGTAAAAAAAAAAGCTATTGTATTGTAACCTGCTCCAGCGAACTTAGCTTAGCTTTACGATGGCAAGCTAAATTCTTTTTCTTTTTTAAAAAAATACTACTCCCGCACTATAGAACAAGCTCTGTGTCGCGGGGGACTTTACAAACATACAATTAACGGACACAAATTCCAACCAGACTCAGAAGAATTCTTTGTGGGTCACACAAAGTTTTGTCCTGTGTGGGAATCGAACCCACAACCTCGTGCACTGCAGGCGCATACTGCGGCCACTGGACCACCGAGGCAGTCAAAAACTTAAACTGTGTCAGCCCAGAACTTAGCAATGAGTTTATAAGTAGTAAAAAAAGTATAAACTCTTTTAACAGGAGCTCGTTCTTATTTTTTTTTAAGTAGTTTTACTTAGGTGGCAAACAAGCATACGGCTCGCCTGATGGTAAGCAATCACCGTAGCCTCTGTACGCTTGCAATACCAGGGGTATCACTTGCGTGTTGCTGACCCATTATTTTACACCAGCAATTTAAGATGTTAGTATTCCTGGGATAGGAATACGTTTTCCTATATTATGAACGGTAGAACCCAGTTCACAGCTACACCACTGTGTGTAGTTATTTAGCTGTTGTCTTCTGTAAGGTGTAGGTCCTTCCCTAGTCGGGCTTGCTCGCTGGTATGATGCACTGCTTCACTTTTTGCTGATGTAAGGGCATCATGATATCTTAGTCCTAATGTACCATCGTTCGCGACGATATCTGACATTTAACATTTGAATATAAATATCAATGAAAATGAAAGACGAATAAATTAAAACCTATCGATTGAATACTCTAGGCTTTTGATCCTCCAATTAGCCTATTGGTTAGAGATTGATTCAATCATTTTATTTCATCTTCATCGTAAAATGTTAAACGTCACAGTACCGATGCTATGTGAAATCCTTACTAATATCATAAATGTGAAAGTTTGTGAGTATGGATGGATGGATAGATGTTTGTTACTCTTTCACGTAAAAACTACTGAACGGATCTGGATGAAATTTGGCACAGCGATAGATTATGGTCTGAAATAACACATAGGCTACTTTTTGCAGCGATAACCGACATCTACGCGGGCGGAGCCGCGGGTAACAGCTATAGACTATAAGTGCTGTTTGTATTTGTTTCATAGAGACTGAATGCAAGAAACGTTGGCGATCCCTTCGAGATTCGTTCATAAAACTACAAAGGACACACGGAGGTCGCACGCGATGGCCGTATCATCAGGCTATGAGGTTTTTATTGCCGCACTTAGAGCCCAAGGAAAATGTGTAAGTTTATATACATAACTTTTTTTTTAATACTACTTGGGTGGCAAACAAACATACGGCCTGCCTGATGTTAAGCAGTTACCGTAGCCTATGGACGCTTGCAATAACAGAGGTATCACATCCGATCCATTTTTACACCAGGGCTTTAAGATATCCCTGGGATATCCCTATATGGTATGGTATGTCTGGCAGGTTTCCGCAACTCCACGCTGTATTAGCATATTTTGCTGCCTGCCTAATAGGGGGAGAGCCAGCGACGCATTTACTTCTGTGAAAAACCTGCAAAATAATAAAAGACTTCTGGCAACCCTCTGCGGCCGGGGTGTTGAACCCTAAAATAACAAAGAGGGTGGGTGGTTATGGAGCAAGAGCCTCTTCCCAATTTGAAAAATAAACAATCCTAATAATTAAACCTACATACATTTCTAACATTGTTGTTCCTTATTCGGTCTTCATTATTGTCTCTCTCTACAACATTAAAGCACCACTTAGATGATTACCTATTTTACATTCTAGGTTACTTCTTTATTACTTACCATCAAAAATAATTTTAGGATAACCAACAGTGTTAATTATTGAAAAGAAAGGACTCTATATTAGAAAACTTATTTAAAGTAGGTAACTAAACCTAAATATTTAGAACTTAATCAATATGATATTTTCCTTATCTAGAACCAAAAAAGATACTGAAGATTCAGACGCGGAAGAAGAAATGCGTCAACGCGCAATTCAAGGTCTCACAGACATTTCCACCTTCAGTAACGGGCAAGATCATAACGACGAAGAAGAAGACGATTCGCTGCCCTCGCCGAAAAAAGCGCGCCATATTTCCACAGATGAAGAAACTCCTTGCCATTGTACACGGACGGATCCAGACGAATTATTCCTTTTGAGCTGCGCTTCGACTTTAAAACGATTGAACGCTAAACAGAACGCGCTTGCCAGACTTAAAGTTCAACAAGTTTTATTAGAAGCGGAATTTGGTTCGCAAATAGAGTTGCCATATGTTACTCCTGCTAGTGATTGTGGTTACGATGTCGTTGAATAAAGGCCAATGCCCATAAAACCCATTGGGCCTTCGGTGTCGTCACCTATCTTGCAGGCAAGTAAACATTTTAAACATTTTCTGCTTCTGTTCCGATATGGTTTATAGTGGGCATTGACCATAGGCTAAATAGCAATTTTTTATTAGAATAGGCCATTGATAGGCATTGACTTTAAGCTAATAAGCAAATTTTTATTAGGTTAGGCCATTGATAAATTTGTTTATCTATGGAATAGGCACATTTTTTATAGTATAAATACAATAATTAGGAAAATATACAACCTAAGTTTTAATTAATATTTCAATTTTATAACAATATGTATTCCTCCATAAAATAAATGCCTGCGCATCATGTGCTGTTGATTTAAACCAAGTAGATAGCATAATATACAAAACGAGAAGGCAGAATACAAAACGAGAGTGAGAAATTGTTGGTATCCGCAGTTTAGGAGAGCTGTTTTGATTAATATACAATCATATTATGTCAATGGTACACCTATAGTGTAAAAAATGATTTTATTGGGTGACATTGCTGCGACTTACATTATGTATGGCGATATTAGTTAGGTATTTAAAATACAAGACAAGAACGCGAACGTAGACACTTCTCGCTCTCTCTCTCTTTCTCTCTCTCTCTCTCTTTCTCTCTCTCTCTCTCGGATTACTTAGGTAGGTACTACTCAAAGAACTTTTTGTTCAGGTAAGGTAATTAACTTATGTACTTTTTCGCCGAATGCATAATTGTAAAAATATTTTTTGTGCCGAATGCTCGGCGGCTAAATAAACTAACAGTGAGACCGCTTCTCAAATTTTAAAATTGACCACCAATAAAAACATTACGAAATAGGTAGACACTAATTGTAATTAATTAGTTAGATTGTTTTATTAGTTTAATAATAAATTATAATAACATGAGTTGTAGTGCATAAATTTATACCTAATATAAATTATTGAGGGTTAATCATTGATATACAAATAATAGTTATGTAAAACTATATAAATAAAAATGGAACCCCCCAAATTTATGTACGCGGATAAATTCCGATCGAGTGGACCCAATTATATAATTATTTTTTGTGTTCGTTTATACCAAGAGAAGAAAATTTAAAAATAAATATGGCGGTACGAAGTTCTCCGGGACAGCTAGTAGTACCTACCTAAATAATATTTTTGTATTACAATGGGTTAATATAATAATAATATTTATTTATTTTCTCGATATGCAGATATGTAATGTAAATATTTTTTTTTTATATCAAAGAGGGATATGGATACTCAAATAGCGCAGACGACATGAAAATGCAGACCGTGCTGACAGGGACTGGCGCCTGCGGGGAGGTAGGAAGGGAAGCGGGCGGGGGAATTCAATCATCCCAACCTTACGATTTTGACAGTTACAACTGCACAGATAAAAACATGCACTTAATACATGCATAAATGGCATCATCAGTGGAAAAGAGGCGTAAGTTGAGAAATGTCATCTGACAATTTTGAACCTTAATTGAATAATTGGGCATGTAATTAGAATAAAAATTGCAAAACAAGTGTATCTTATCTTAAGTCATTATTCTCCTGCGGGTGCGAAATAAAGTTTCAAAGTTTTTAAGGTGTAAGACGTTTGACCAACTTTTTAATAATCAAAAAGGATACGCTAATCTATTTAGCTTAACTAGCTAAGATGCTTATTTATTTATTTGCTTAATTTTTAAGATCAATGTTATTCCTTGTTTGTTAATTTATAGTACATAAGTCATGTTTTGTTCTAGTCATAAATGTGTTTAAATAAACGGATTTTTATTTATTTAGTAGCTAGATTAGCAACTACAATATTAGGTAAGTATTTTATTTTAGTTTTTGTACTACAAGAGTAAGATCCCAGGACACCCAGACATCATTTTCTTGATATAGACAAAAGTATGGAACAGAATACTGTTCCTTTAGCTACTAAGAACGCCTGCCCGCTAAGCCAGCATTTTCAATAACCTCTATATTCTAATTTCGAAATAATAAAACATTATAAACTGCCACATTAACTTTTAATTCCCCCTTTCCCTCTTTAAAAACGGATTTTTCAGAAATTTGATCATTTATAACCAGTAAGTATGCATTTCATTACCATTCCAACAAGCCCAAACACGGCTAGATTATCTACATTGTTTAATTTTGGAGTTGCGTTACCTACCTTTCGGTTTCATGCTGCATTACATTTGCTTTGTTACAGTCCCATAACAACTTCAATCGAGAATATCTAATCGACATCCGTGAACTACTAATTATTGGTGGTCATCTGTCATCTGTGGTCTTCTTAATCAATTTCACTTCACGAAATCATATTTTCTGAATGCAATTGTAAAGAATATAAAAATGGCTATATGTTTGCCTATAATATTTGAGGAGTTCCCTTAATTCCTCATGGATCCTATTAGCAGAATTGATTTTTATGAAAATTAGAAGTACCTATATCCTTTTGAATAAAAAAAAACATTATGTAACATAAAAAGTATAGGTACTTTTCCTTAAAAAAGTTTTTGTCATTGCCCTACTATTAAGTAATCTGTGTCATTGCTTCAGTTTGTTTGTTTGTTCGTTTGTTTTTATGACTTTGTTATTCAATCGCTAAACTCTGTCGGCGCGTGAGGTAAGACCTAAGTAATAAATAATATAATTAAATAAAACTAAGTTTAAACTAACTCTACTAGGAAAATGATTATTTTCTAATTATAGAATTATATACTAAAACAAACAATAGACTATGTACTTAATGTACCTATTGTTATTCAATTTAATGTTTTGTTTTAATTAATATTACTTAAGTAAGTATCTATATTTTATCCTTTTCATAGCAACCCATATATGTCCCACTGCTGGGCACGGGGCACTTCTCTCCTCTATCAAGAGATTATTTAATCCTTATACGACTTTTATTATTTAGAACTTTCAATCCCGCACTAGAGAACAAGCCCTGTGTCGCGAGAGGCTACACAGGGCTTGTTCTCTAGTGCCTGTAAAGTTGTTCGCGACACGAGACTTACGTAGTAACTATTAAGTAATCTGTGACGAGACTTATAATCTACCTATAGGTACCTACTAATATTATAAAGCTGAAGAGTTTGTTTGGTTGAACGCGCTAATCTCAGAAAGTACTGGTTCGATTAGAAAAAAAACTTTTTTTGTTGAATAGTGCATTTATCCAGGAAGGCTATAGGCTATATAACATCACGCTATGATCAAAAGGAGCGGAGCAGTATTAAGATATGTTGCAAAATCGAGGAAAATATTCCAAATTACCACGCGGACGAAGTCGCGGGTGAGTCCTAGTATACCTATAATGCGGGAGTTGACTTTTATGAAAATAACTAGCGACCCGCCCTGGCTCTGCATGAATGGATCTAGTAGTAGGTACCTAAACTAATAAAAATATCTGTAGATCTGTTCGCCAATTTTCACACGAGCGTACACAGCTGTAGAAAATTTCATCAAAATCGGTCGAGCCGTTATGATATCCATAAGTAACACAGTCATCGATTTTTACATACTAATAGGCACATTTCTATACAGACAACACGTGGTGTGTGTCGAGGCCACGTGCTATCATTATCTACCTACTGAATCAAATTTTGCTTAGTCGTGTATTTATAAAACAATTATAATAATATCCTTACTAATATTATAAATGTGAAAGTTTGTGAGTATGGATGGATGGATAGATGGGTGGATGTTTGTTACTCTCTCATGTAAAAACTACAGAACGGATCGGGGTGAAATTTGACACTGAGATAGATTATGGTCTGGAATAACACATAGGCTTTTTACAGCGATAACCGACATCCACGCGGGCGAAGCTGCGGGCAACAGCTAGTAAGGATATAAAATATATAATGTGTAAGGATGCGGACATTATTGCTCTGCAAGAAACGTGGCTGCTGCCGCACGACATATCCTTCCTAAGTAGTATCGACGCACGTTTTGCCTACACGGGAGTGTCAGCGGTGGACACCTCGGCGGGTGTTCTACGAGGCAGGCCATACGGTGGTGTGGCCTTGTTGTGGCGTAAGAATATATTTAAGTCCGTATCTGTGCTGTCGTGTAATAGTGTGCGTCTAACGGCTATTAAAGTGATTACGTACGACGATCGTAGTTTTCTAGTGTTCTCGGTATATATGCCGACAAATAGTGCGGAAAACTTACTAGATTTCAGTCAGTGCTTGGGAGAAATCAGTGCTATAATAGACAGCAGTGAGACAGAATACGCGTATGTGTTGGGGGACTTTAATGCCCATCCTGGTGAGTTGTTTGGATTGGAACTAGATGGTTTTTGTAGTGAGCAGCGATGGCAGTGTGCGGACCGAGTTAAACTTGCGTGTGAGTTGGAGCCCTATACTTTTGTAAGTGAGGCGCATGGGTGTAGAAGGTGGTTGGACCATTGCTTGGTGACGGAAGCGACAGTGCAAACTGTCGTGGACGTAAAAATACACTATGATATGTATTGGTCTGATCATTTTCCACTGTATATAAAATGTAACCTACTAACTTTAAGACCTAAAAGTATTGTATCTAATTATAATAGTCGTAGTAAGGTGATATGGGGGGAAAGATCGTTTTGTCAAATAGAACATTATAGTAGTTTATGTCATAGTAAACTTAGATTAATAGACTTACCAATTGAGCTTAATACCTGTTGTGATAGTATGTGTGATAATAGTGATCATCGCTTAGTATTAGATAACATGTATCAGAACATTGTTGACGTTCTGAGCGAGTCGGCTACATTGAGTCACTATGAAAGGATACCTAAAAGGGGAGTTTCGGTACCTGGCTGGAATAAATATGTAAGGCAAGCGCATTGTCAGGCACGCCTAGCATATCAAATCTGGGTCTTATACCGTAAGCCTTTGAACGGACGCATTTATGATCACATGGTTGAATGCAAAAAAGTATTTAAATCGAAGCTTAGGTGGTGTCAGAGGAATCAGGAACAGATCCGTATGGACATAATAGCCTCACACCATCAGAATAAAAAGTTTAGCAATTTTTGGAAGAGTACAAAGAAACTGAATGGCATTACTAGCCTACCAGTAAATGTCGATAGTTCTAGTGAACCTAAAGATATAGCAAATCTTTTTAGGAGTCATTTCTTGGTGGACTCAACGTCGCCTGTAAATAATGTGCAGAATGTGCTTGACACTGGAGACCAGCGTGATCTTGCCCCTATTTTTCTATCTGCAAGGGAGGTCAGGAACGTGGTGAAAAATATGACTAGAGGTAAATCACCTGGGCACGATGGCCTAAGTGTCGAGCACCTCCAACATGCCGGTGTGCACTTGTCCAGAGTCTTGTCATTGTTTTTTAATTTATGTTTGAGACACGCCTATCTGCCGGAAAGTATGTTAAAAACGGTAGTAGTACCAATACCTAAAAATAAAACGGGTGATATGTCAGACAGGTGCAATTACAGACCCATATCGTTAGCTACTGTACTGGCAAAAATACTAGACAGTCTGTTGGAACGCATTTTAAACAAGCACATTAGACTACACGATGCTCAATTTGGTTTTAAAAAAGGACTTTCAACTGAAAATGCAATTCTATGTCTGAAACAAACTGTCCGGTATTACGTCGACAGGAACACGCCTGTTTATGCCTGTTTTTTAGATCTTAGCAGGGCTTTCGATTTGGTGTCGTATGACATCTTATGGCAAAAGTTATACCATAATACGGGCGTACCAGTAGACGTCATTAACTTGTTTAGGTATTGGTACAATAACCAAACCAACTACGTACGATGGGGCACTACCTTCTCAGACGTGTACAGGTTGCAATGTGGTGTGAGACAGGGGGGGTTAACATCTCCTACACTTTTCAACCTGTACATCAATCCGCTGATTGAGGGGCTTAGTGGAACCAATGTCGGCTGCTCAATTGATGGCCAGATTATCAACAATTTGAGCTACGCTGATGATATGGTGCTACTGACCCCAGCAGTCAGTGCTATGAGAAGAATGGTGTCCATTTGTGAAGCATACTCACTGTCCCACGGGCTCAGGTACAATGCAAAGAAGAGCGAGATTATGGTTTTTCAGCCGAGAGGTGTCAAGCTAGCGCACATACCACCTATTGTGCTCAACGGTTCTCCTCTTGCCAGGGTTTCCCGGTTTAAGTACCTGGGTCACTGGGTCAGTGATGATATGTCGGACAATGCTGACATTGAGAGGGAACGGAGGGCGCTTGCTGTCCGATGTAACATGCTGGCTCGCAGGTTTGCACGTTGCACAGAAAGAGTTAAAATAAGCCTCTTCAAAGCTTATTGCCAAACATTTTACACGTGCAGCCTGTGGGTACGCTATACTAGGGCAGCACTCAGCGCTCTTCGTGTACAGTACAATGATGCGTTCAGGGTGCTGATGGGACTGCCACGCTACTGTAGCGCATCAAATATGTTCGCATTGGCTAGCGTTGATGGCTTTCACGCCATTATACGAAAACGAACAGCCTCTTTGATGTGTAGGCTGCGTGACAGTTCCAACAGCATTCTGAGCGTATTAAGTAATAGGTTGGATTGTCCCATTAGAAACCACTGGATGGGTGTACATGTACGGCGTGATAGAGTTTTACCATGACAAATATGTCACTGTACAGTATCTCTGGGTGTGTGTATGTTGGTAAATGTTATTGTGTTGTACCTAAATGTTATTGTGTTGTACCTAAATGTTATTGTGTTGTACCTAAATGTTATTGTGTTGTACCTAAATGTTATTGTGTTGTAAATGCTGTTGTGTTGTAAATGTATTAGATATTTATATTATTATTGCTATTTTTCACTAACATAGTTCATAAGAAGAATTGTTACTAACATAATGGATTTGTTTAATTGTCCGAATAAAAACTATTATTATTATTATTATTATTATTATAAAACAATAATAATAATATTCCGTGTGGTGACGGATTAAGAATACAAATGTCACCACCCCAGTCCATCCCGAGGGTATCGTAAGAGTCGACTTAAGGAGTTAGTCAAGCAGACAATATCCACTGCAAGAGAAGGAAATCTTGAAACAGAACCCCCTTTTTTGTAGAGGGAAAATGCTTTACGCATACCGCCTTGCCCGGGGTAGCGAGGCGGTTATGTCGGACTCTCCGGCACAAAGATGGTAGGCGGCCGGCATACCGACTAAAACTCCCCTGTGCACCAACACCCGCCTTAACGGGTAGACCACTGGAACCTGATATGATGTCAGTGGTCCACCCAGCGGCTGCCCGCTTTACACGGGCTCCATCCCCAGTGACAGCGTCCGGGCGCACCGGGAACACTGTCATGTGATGTTACTCGATGGTCCTATTGTCTTCTGATGAAGGGATCCAAAGGGAAACGAAGGAATTTCAAATATACATAGGTCAAAAGTAACTTGTGCATTTCCTTTAGAATAGCACTATTTCGTGAAGTGGAACTGCTGATGATGGCCTGTGATCATCATTAGCAGTTTCTGATTTCCCTAGTGACAGCGTCCGGGCGCACCGGGAACACTGTCCCTTCGCGGAAGGGTGCGGGTGAAACTCTGCTGCCCCAGTCTCCCCGCACCCTCGCTATGGCGGCATCAGACGCTCGTAGGCGCGCCGACACCACCTTGAAACGAAACCCTATACCAACCTGTCTGGCCAGCGTGGTATAGCAGGCTAATTTCCCACCAAATGTATGGAGGAGACCCGTGCCTAGCAGTGGGACGTTTATGGGTTGAATAGTAAGTATATAAAAAAGGTTACAATAAATGCAGACCGAACTTGTTTATTCTACACATCGCCGGGGACCAGTAGGTACTTTGTACAATATCTGGACATTGTATACATTGCCCAGGTAAAGTATGTTTATTTTTACACTACTTGGGTTGTTGTTGTACTTCTGTAAGGTGGAGGTCCTTCTCCAGTCAGGCTTACTCGCTCTATACGGTAGTTACCTCTCTTAGATTTTCTCCTTAGGTATTCTATACATTGTAACATCTAGGTATTCTATAAAATCTAGGTATTCTATAAAATACCTAGATTTTATAGAATACCTGCATTATACACATTACCAGTAACATACCTAATTATACTTACATTGAAATATTTCCAAAGTAATTAATAATTCAATACGTTGCAAATAATATAAACTGCGATTTAACATTAATACTGTAATATAATACCTAATTAAGTAAATTTATATATTAGTAAGCTAAATTATAATTCTGTTCTACGAAGTCAATAACAATTTGTTTGTTTTGTTTTTAACCGATTTCAAAAAAGGAGGTTAAATTTGTCACATTTTTTTCGTGATGTTACTCGATGGTCCTATTGTCTTCTGATGAAGGGATAAAAGGGGAAACGAGGGAATTTCAAATATAGGTCAAAAGTAACTTGTGCATTTCCTTTAGAAAAGCACTATTTGGTGAAGTGGAGCTGCTGATGATGGCCTGTGATCATCATCAGCAGTTTCTGATAAATGTATCGTCAGTTTATTTATACATTCTCTATCCTCCATTTATTTCAACTTGCCCTGTACCCTAGGCTAACGGCTGGCGACGCCTTTGGAAATCATGCAGGGGTATTTAAACTTTACTTTTTTAATAACTGGCCTGTTGGTCTAGTGGGGTTCGATTCCCACACGGGACTTAACTTTGTGTGATTCAAAAATGTTTGTTCTGCGTATAAGTGTAGGTAATTTACACAAGGCTTGAATCTCAAAAGAATTCAAATCTGTCTCTATGCCAGATTGCATCCAGATCCGTTTAGCCGTTCTGGCGTCATTATGTAACAAACATGCATCCAAAAATAAAAATAAAAACCTTGGGTGAGGCACAGAATACTTAATAGTACAGGTAGGTGAGGCCTATGTTTAACGGAGAACTTTTTTTTGGGTGAGATGGATGGCAATAGGCGTGTATTGCCTAATCATTCCAGGTCCTATTACACATTGACAAACCATCTCCGAAAGGGACAGGAAGCGAGACTAAGAATTGAAATTGAATTGAAGAAGAATTAATTGAAGACTCTTTAAGTCTTCTTTACTCTATGGTAATACGACATGAGAAGTAAGAAAAAAACAAAAATACAATGATAAAACGTTTATTAGGTATTCAGTACCTAAGTATTTAATGCAAGGAATAATATATTTTGGTGTACAATAAAGAGTTATCTATCTATCTGTATGAATATATTTTTCTTTAATCATATTCTAAGTGCTTATCAACTAATACTTAAAAAAATAACTCGACCTTAACAATAAATGCGTCTAAGAACGCTTAGAATGATAGACTGAATAGAGGTTCAGTACGTAGTAACTCTTTAGTAATCTGTGGTTCAGTGGCGTAAATGATTACCTCGCCATTAAGCACCGCGCTGCGTATTGTGGGCTCTATACCCATACAAAACAAAAATTTGACAAATGGGTGTTTCGAGTTTAGGTCCCCTGCGACACAGGGCTTGTTCCTTAGCGCGGGAGATATTTAAAAAAGATCATCTTTATTTTGATATCTTGAAAACAAAAAACAATTACCTGCACATTAAAAATCCGCCATTTTGTATTTTTAGGAATGTTATGTATGTACCCAGTGACACACACACTCAAGAAAAATCGAATGACGTATCATTTATCAAAATTGTTTGAGCCATTGAGTAGTTACGAGCCGACATATGAATGTACATGTATATAGGTATGTATGTATCTTTATTAAGAAAAAGTTTTTACATTTAATCTTATATCTATACACAGCCCCACAAAACTATTTTCACAGTTTGTCTGTGGGAACGATCCGTACAAATGAACTTAAAGTTAAACACTGGTAGTGCAGATACATTTTTGTATTATTTTATATTGTCGTGGTAGAATTGCATTAATAATTTGGCAAATTTACCCTTTTTATGCTCTTTTTAACCGACTTCAAAAAGAGGAGGTTATCAATTCGTGTGTATTTTTTATTTTTTTTTAAATGTTTGTTACCGCATAACTCCGTCATTTATGGACCGATTTGAAAAATTCTTTTTTTGTCTGACTGGACATACTTCCAGTTTGGTCCCATTATCATCAAATGAAAGTTCCGATGATGGGATCCATGAGGAATTGAGGGAACTCCTCAAAAGTTATAGGCACACATATAGCAATTTCAATATTTTTAACAACTAATCAATCATTTGCATTCAGAAAGTGTAATTTGGTGAAGTAAAACTGATGAAGAAGACCACAGATGGCCATCTGAACTTTTCAATAATAAGTATTTTACTGATGGCGATTAGATAAGTTTCGGTTATTGTTGCTAAGCAACTATTAATAAGAAATAATGACGTGAATGAATTGAGCGCGGATTGCACAGATTAAATATTGCTTTTAATACCTACTTGACCTGTGTTCAGCCCGACGCTCAGTCGATTTTTTTCGATTGTAACAAACAAATATCTGAAAATTTTACAACTTGCCGTACTGAAGTCGGTTTTTTTTTGTTAAAATTATCTTATTTTAACAGGCCAAAGTATAATATATGTACATATAGGTTAAACACATACCTAATCCTTGTCGAGTAAAAATACATAATGTAAATAGTAGGCACTGTTACCTATACTATGTCAAAGTGCAATCGACATGATATCCAAGCGTCGTCTTACATAAAACAAGTTTCAAATAGCAAAACATTAGAACCGTTTATAGAAGACGGATATCTAATGAATGGCGGTCACAGTCACAGGTCACAGCTGGGAAAACTGTGCCAGTAGGACACACTACGTACTCTAGTCACTATTAGATAGATAGCCTCATAGACTCACGGTACGAGTATGTAAGATCGCTACGGGAGAGGAGCGACAGAGAGAGCTGTACAGAGCCTCTAGACAAGTGGCATAAACGATAATCGAATCGAAAAGTCAAAAAAGCAAATGTATGTGATTTGACGTAAGTTTACGACATTAAATCGTAGACTCACGTCAAATTCCATACATTTTATTTTTTGACTTTAGATTCGACTATAGCTTATGCCACTTGTCTAGAGGCTCAGCCCCTCTAGACAAGTGGCATAAGCGGTAGTCGAATCGAAAAGTCAAAAAAAAATGTATGGGATTTAACGTAAGTTTATGACATTGTATCGTAGACTTACGTCAAATCCCATACATTTGTTTTTTTGACTTTTCGATTCGACTATCGCTTTTGCCACTTGTCTAGAGGCTCAGCCCCTCTAGACAAGCGATAGTCGAATCGAAAACTCAAATCGAAGTCAAAAAGATTTGACGTAACTTTACGACATTATATCGTAGACTTACGTCAAATCCCATACATTTGCTTTTTAGATCATTCGATAAGACTACCGCTTTTGCCACTTGTCTAAAGGGGTAGGGCCGCTATATGAAGATTAGTTTTTTTTTTTGGAAAAACCGATGTAAGAATTTGGGTGAAATATATTTTTGTACCTAGGTTTAGTCTAATTGTACACTGTTACCAAATTCCACAGAAATATATACTTACAATGGTTTAAAAAAACCGGCCAAGTGCGAGTCGGACTTGCGCACAGAGGGTTCCGTACAAACCTGTATTTTTGTATTTTTATTAAATAATGTAACTAAAAATTTACGGTTTTCGAAATTTTTCCTTTATCTGTGTTATAAGACGTTGCTTCGTACCAAATTTCAAGATTCTGAGTTCACGGGAAATACCCTGTAGGTTTTGATTCCCTTGCAAGTGTCGAAAATTTGCAGATGTTATCTTTTGATTGCATTGACTTAGAAGTTTGATTTTTTTACAGCTTTAGGGGACAGTAGACCTGAGTCCAGTTTTCCGTGTGGTGATGGATTAAGAATACAAATGTCACCACCTCGTTTCATCCCGAGGTTGTCGTAAGAGTCGACTAAGGGAGTAAGTCTAGCAGACAATATCCCCCGCTAGAGAAGGAAAACTCGAAACAAAGCCCGCATACCAACCCGTCTGGCAAGCGTGGTATAGTAGGCTAATATCCCTCCAAATGTTTAAAGGAGACCCGTGCCCAGCAGTGGGACGTTTTATGGGTTTAGATGATAAAACCTGAGTATTCAATATAAATTTCAGCTTGATACCTCCACGCGTTCCTAAGAAAAAGGGTCTACACAGACAGACGGACGGACAACCAGTTGCAGAACCCTAAGAATTAAGAATGAAATTCATATAGCGGCCCTGAGCCAAAAAATAAAATGTATGGGATTTGACGTAAGTTTACGACATTATATCGTAGACTTACGTCAAATCCCATACATTTTCTTTTTTGACTTTTCGATTCGATTATCGCTTATGCCACTTGTCTAGAGGCTCTGTACAGCTATCGCCGTTGCTATGTGTACAAGCAAAATTAAGTTGAGAAGTTTGAAGGTTTTTTATACTACTTACTTGTTGGTGGCAAATAAGCATATGGCCCGCCTGATGGTAAGCAATTACCGTAGCCTATATATGCTTGCACTATAATATTTATCGCGTAGATGGGCAGTCTCTTTGAGATTAATCCACTGTGACCTAAATTCAGTTAGGACGACATTATTAATTATTATAATTATCATTGGGTCAAAATTATCTTTTGTGTAGGTCATTAATGTCACATGCAAACGGTAACATTATCATGAATCATTGTTTTAAGTGACTGGCAGGGCCGGATCTAGGTTTGCAAAAAGGAGGGGCAGACTGCCTTGGTGGTTCAGTAGCCGCAAAGAAACGTATCAGTCCTATCCCATAGATACTCTCAACATAAAGCAGTGGTGTTAAACAATGGGTAGGCAACACGCAAGTGATACCTCTGGTATTGCAAGCGTCTATAGGCTACGGTAACTACTTAACATCAGGTGGGCCGTATGCTTGTTGGCCACCCAACTGACTGACAACTGACTGCCTCGGTGGTCCAGTGGCCGCAGTATGCGCCTGCTGTGCACGAGGTTGTGGGTTCGATTCCCACATAGGACAAAACTTTGTGTGACCCACAAAGAGTTCTTCTGAGTCTGGGTGTAATTAGTGTCCGTTAATTGTATGTTTGTAAAGTCCTCGTGACACAGAGCTTGTTCTCTAGTGCGGGAGTTGTCTTTTACAAAAAACACTGCTAGTTTGCCGGCCCCTTAGGCAAAATTACCTAACAAATAATATTTAAGTACATTGTTGACATTATTTGACGAATTTTTTTTTCAAATTTATTTTGGCAATAAAAAAAAACATTTAAGAGAGGTAGGGCGACATACTAACGAGCAGGCCTGACTGGGGAAGGACCTCCACCTTACACTTTAAGACCACAGCCAAATAACAAGTGATACCTCTGGTATTGCACGCGTCCATAGGCCAACAGGCGGGCCGTATGCTTGTTTACTACCTAAGTACCTAGTTAAAAAAAGAGGTTATAGAAATATAACAATAATTTATTCGCAGAAACATGGTGTTACAAGTTAAAAAAAACAGTATAAAAATGCCTCGCCGCATGTAAATATTACTTCAATACATAACTTAAGTATTAGATATGTTTTTTTATGAATAGATACTTAGTAACTAAATAAAGAATAACAAGTTGTATAGGTACTTATAATAGGCAGTTCTTAAACCTTAAGTGAAATAACTGTTAGTTTATAATGCGTTTAGAAATTTACTTACGACATTTTAGCAAGAAAGAAATTCGAAACTAAATACCAAATGTAAGAAGGCTTTACATCATCAGCAGGGTTCTCAGAAGTACTTTTATGTACCTGTTATTATAAATTTTCCCTTTAGAGATTATGCTATGAGATTATTCGTAATGCGGTCAATTTTATTTGATAACAATAATAATATTAAACAACGAAAACCGCATTATATACATGGCAAAGATTTGACGCACTTTTAGACATACTTATATTTTATAGTTGCAAGTAGGTACCTGTAGCATTTATAATGATGATGATAGATTAACAATATTATTTTCTAAATGTTCATTAGTCAAACCCAATTATTAAATGGGTACACTGGCTATAAAATGCACTACGTAATTCGAACTGTAGGCCTCTCGTGATCATCATTTTCAACTATAGTTAATACTTGCCCGTACCTTTGAAGTAACTCTAGAACTATCCCGTTTGTCCACCCAAAGCCATTCTGGACTTCGTACTCTCCTCCACCGCCATGGTCGCCGGGCTGCACGCAACTGTATTTCTCAAACATCTTCTGATATTTTGTATATCCTATGTAGTTCGCATTGATCCATACTTCAACTAGCTCTCTAGCCAGCTGCTTCGCTTCGTCATATCCACTGTTTTCTAAACCACCAATCATTATACTCTGAAGAGGCGGCCACGCGTTGGGAAAATCCCATTGTTCTCCAGTGTGCCACATTGATGTTGGAATACCACCAGGGAAATTGAGCGCAGTAGAAGAGCGAAGGTATCGGACGAAATGTGCGGCGTGTACAGGCGCGAGGACGGGGTCTACAGCTCCAGCCCAGAGAGGTGTTGCACAGCTAGGATAAAATTGTTTTCTTGGCAACCTTGCGTCAACATCGTAGTCATACCAAACACCATCCTCAGCATCCCACATGACATTTTCGATAGCACTCCGCCAGTACTTCGCTAAGCTCCACCATTTTTGGGCACCCCGCACGTCTTTTAACTGATTTCTAAGATCACCAGCCATCTGTAGCGCACCAGCAAAAATAGAATTCAGGTCGACCGGTAGGATTCGAGATGCATTTACGTCTGTTAAATTGAACTTTGTGTCGGTTCCACCTGTCACGAACCACCTGGATGAGAAGTCCCAACCGCTTTCTGCTGCACTTTTTATTTCCATGTAAAATCTTTCACGTTTGTCAACAGGTATTGTTGTACTGCTCGAATAGTCTTCAAAATAAGATTCTGGACGAGGACCCCTATCATTCATATCTGATGCATAGTGTAGTAGCATATATTTCTTCCCATTTACTGCTACCACTATTTTTTTCTTTTCCAACCAGTACTGTAGTTCTCTTTCAACTGTGGCAATGTTTTGCTTGAGCCAGGAAATGTCTCCAGTAGCAGCAAAATAGTCAGATACCATCGACGTCAAAAGTGGCGGCTGACTTCTGCCCAGGTAATAAATTCGGCTGCCATTTGGTATATATCCCAGTTTATCGACAAGATGTAAAAAGTTGTCAATCATTCCTTTGGCAGTTTGAATCATATTGCTGATCAAGAGACCTCGGATAATCCAGTAGGAGTCCCAGTAATACAGCTCCTTAAATCTCCCTCCGGGGACAATGAAACCATTAGGCACGTAGATGAAACTATATTGATTAGGGAGTCGAGCTACGTCTGGCGTCACTCTCCGCCCTAGGCCTGGCCAAATGCTAATGATATCTTTAGCGAACTGCCTCAGTTTTGGGTCAGCAATCTGATCAAGGACAGGTGGCGCCGGGTCAAAGTCCGGAGGGTTCCAATTATACAGCTCGTCCTTATCTTCAAAGTTTTGATCCACGAAGCGCATAATTTGAGCGCGAGTTGGATGATTGTCTGTCTCTGCCATAAGATTTTTAAAGTTCACCAAAGTTTCTTGTTCCGTGCCTGTGAGTTTTAAATCGACAAAGGTTTTTGAATCGGAAAATAATCTTGTTAATTGGACTGTACGTAAAAGTTCACCGCTGCAGTACACGGAAGAATTGCAGATGGAGATTATATTAACTGCATGTGCACATGCCCCGAGCAGCCCGATCACCGGGTAGAGCGGTATAAACCGCGGTAAAAAAGTCATTTTAGTCACTTCTTATCAAAATTTCCGGCTGACATTCACTGGTGTGGTGTGTTTGATATACACGCGAGAGTCGTAGCGCTAGCGCACAGAGTGGGTGCGGTAGGTCCCGGCGACGAGCGGGGCGCAAGTGGCCGCGAACCTGAACTGCAGCACACATTAAATACATTGCGTGCTATATTACCAATCACTCGTCACTGAGTCTTGATGACACTACGTTATGCGGTCGAGACATGTTGGACAGCTACAATAAACGACTACAATAAATTATTAAATCAACACTTGTGAGGGACGCTTGTCACTTCTAAATTACTTACTAAAATAAATAACATGTGCCCTTCTCTCAAAGTCAGAATGGCAACTGTCAAACGTAAGATCAAGACATGTCTGAGTGAGAAATCAAATCATGTGTTTGATAACGCATAATTTGTGTTATTCGTTACAAATTGTATAAACAATATAGATGTCATTGGCTTGCCGCTCTATCACACAGATTGCTCTTTACTGCCATCTACCGTTTTTTTACAAAACTACCTTGATCATTGTCTGCTACAAACTCAAATTAGCTTAGCTGCCTGTGTTCGAAATTTCTGTGTTGCAAAAAGTTTTAAATAGATGTCGCGGCATTGCTATACAAATTAATGTTATAAAATTTTATGCAAATATTGAAAACACAAGTCAATGACATTTCCCCTCAATTTTATATCTAGATTTTTACACAATACTAATAACGGAAACCAAGAAGTAAATAACGTAACGTTCCGCGCCTAACGCCAAAGAACCAGCAACCTTTTATCGTAGTGCCTATGTACCAAGGGAAAAGATTTTAATTTTATATTTGTTTAAATGAATTCTAATTTATTAAAAATAATTTAATTGAGAAGTGTAACATTTAGACATCTATAGAGATGTCTAGCTTTAGGTAAATAAATTATATTATGTTTACCCTTTCTTATTTATAGATCCGTGTAGACAACGGATTTTCAATTTCTAAGATATTGAGATATCTATTTTTAGAAAGAAAGAAAAACAATTTATTTTAACACGCAGATGATGCACAACATTAAAATAAAAACAACAGGATTACAAAAACAAAAAAAGGACATTTAAAATAAAACAAGAAAAACAATATAACATAGAACTAAATAATAACAATTTAGGAAAAAAATAAATAAAAATTGTGTGCAGGAGTACGCCACACGCATGTTAAAAACGGCCATTACTCCTTTTGCTTTATTCTCACATTATAACTTTCTTCCTACGTTCCTCTGTGCCGTTCCATAGCGTCTTTATAGCGTTCAAAATTCAAATTAAAATCCAAAGTATATCTTTGGATTTTAATTTGAATTTTGAACGTATTGTTCAAAATTATAATAAACCTTAAAGCTAGGTTTTAAGTTACTTAAAAATAAAAAATACCCCTACAATCAAGATCAAACGTCAATATTCATTGGTATCATTTGGCCCACGAACTTACGTCGTGATGTTCTCCTTCCAATTATACCATTTATTTACTTGCTTTAGTCAATGTTACTCTATTCTTTTTAACCGATTTAAAAAAACGAGGAGGTTATCAATTCGTGTGTATTTTTTTATGATTGTTACCGCGGAACTTCGTCATTTATGGACCGATTTGAAAAATTATTATTTTGTCTGAGAGAACATACTTCCAGTTTGGTCCCATTTGCATCAAAAGAAAGTTCTGATGATGGGATCCATGAGGAATTGAGGGAACTCCGCAATCATTATAGAGATATAACACATCATACATTTGCATTCAGAAAGTATAATATGATGAAGTAAAACTGATGAAGAAGACCACAGATGGCCACCTGAACTTCTCAATAATAAGTATTTTACGGATGGCGATTAGATAAGTTTCCATTATGGTTGCTAAGCAACTATTTGATGATAAAGCTGGGCAACGGAACTTCATAATTAAACAATGTAATTTAGCCGCTTGGGCTTATTTCAATGGTCATGAGATGCACTATAGCTGTAAATTATCAGATTAAAAAGAACCGTGTTTCTTAAGAGAGGAAAAGTAAGATACGAGTTTGCATGAAAGTTCATTCTGATTAAATAACGCTAGATTGGGGGTTTTAAGGTTTTAAGGTGGAAAATTCTGCAACTTGCCATTCTGAAGTCGGTTTATTTTTGTTAAAATTATCTATTTTATATCTGTAGCCATTCTTTTATCTAGCTCAGCCCGTCATATTTTAATTATTTTATAGTTGTAACATAAAGTTTACGACAACAATTAAGTTTTTTTATATAAACTCGACTTGCAAAAGAATAAGTACCTACTAACTTCACAACAATAACGAAAATAAAATTATAAATCTAATGGTGCTCCCACATTTCCGTTAGAAAATGTTTGTAAACATTTTCTAACATAAAAACATTTACTCACAAATGTTGTCAATTGTTACATTTTGTTAGGAACTGTTACAATATGTTATAAGTGCTCCTACACTAATAGAAAATGTTTACTAATGTTTACCAACATGTTACTAAGGTTTACAAACAAAAGGTAACACATGTTTTATTTTGTTATAATATGTTTTGTTGGTTTTGTTATAATTTGTTAACTAAACGTTACTAAACATTTTCTAACATGAAAACATTTTTTAACATTTGTGATTAAATGTTTGCTAACAAATGTTTACTAACGTTACTAAACATTTTCTAACGACAATATGGGAGCACCACATAATACCTAAGATGAATAAGCCATCAAAACCTAAGAAAATAAGTAGGTACAACACTGAACATTAATTATAATATTTATAAATTTAACACATATTTGCAATATTGCAAGTATTTGTTGTGTAGTTATGTACTGAAACTAATGTGCTGAAAGGCAGCATCACTGTAAACGATAGGTTTGATTATCATCATCTCAACCAATTTTTTTAAATACATTTTTTGTTTTTATCATATGAAATTTAATTTAAATTTTATTTCATTTTAAATATAGTTATATTATATCATCATCACCATCATCAGCCTATCGCAGACCACTGCTGGACATAGGCCTCTCCAAGGGCACGCCACGTTATATTATATATATAGATGCATATAATATATAATAATAGCAACCCATATATGTCCCACTGCTGGGCACGGGTCTCCTCTCCTCTATTAAGAGAGAGAAAGAGGGTTTAGGCCTTAATTCACACACGCTGACATGTCTTTAGAATTTCTTCTAAGACATGTGGGTTTCCTTACGATGTTTTTCTTCACCGTTAGCAGATGGCAAATCATTTGATTAGTACATATCAACTCCACATCACTTCACATTGGTACTGCCCGGGATCGAACTCGCACCTCTTGCGTGCAAGTCGGTTACTTTCCCACTCCGCCACCACCGCTTATATACATACACTAGCTGTTGCCCGCGGCTCCGTCCGCGTGGATGTCGGTTATCGCTGCAAAAAGTATATGTATTATTCCAGACCATAATCTATTTCTGTGCCAAATTTCATCCAGATCCGTTCAGTAGTTTTCACGTGAAAGAGTAACAAACATCCATCGATTCTCACAAACTTTCACATTTATAATATTAGTAAGGATTAGTATGATATATATAGAGATGCATAAATAATGATAATAAAATTTAAATAAACATAAAGCAAATGGAGTAAAAATAGGTATGTCAGAATCGTAGCAAGTGAAAATCTGTAGTCTCTGCGGGGACTTGGCACGCCTGAGAAAAATAGCGATCTATTAATAAAAAAGGATAAACATAATATATAATGTAGGTAGGGGATGTCTAGCTTTATATAAACACTAGCTGTTGCCCGCGGCTCCGCCCGCGTGGATGTCGCTTAACGCTGTAAAAAATAGCCTATGTGTTATTCTAGACCATAATCTATCTCTGTGCCAAATTTTATCCAGATCCGTTGAGTAGTTTTTACGTGAAAGAGTAACAAACCATCCATCCATCCATCTATCCATCCATCCATCCATCCATCCATCCATCCATACATCCATCCATCCATCCATCCATCCATCCATCCATCTATCCATCCATCTATCCATCCATCTATCCATTCTTACAAACTTTCACGTTTATAATATTAGTAAGGATCATTCGCATTTATAATATTAGTATGGATTTTGTTGCAATATTTATAAGCAACAAGGTTATGCGTTATATGTGAGTAAAAAAATGTAGATACCTACTGAGATAATGTTATATCTGCGGGCTGGCCTTGGAAAATTAACCGATTAACTTATTCATTTAACCGATTTCATTTATCTTTATTTTTAAGTTTTTCTAATACTTTAATTAGAAAGTTTTAAGGGAAAAAAGAAAATTGCGTAGAAAATAGACGAGCGCAGCGCAGAGGCTGGCCGCTAGTAATTAATAAAACAATATTTAGGTACGAATGTATGCCACGTGGTCATGTAATAGTTAGTAGGTATAGGGGGCCATTCGCACAGCTTTGCTGTAGCAGGAAAAGTAGCCTGTCCTCATGTCAATTAACAAATTATAATAATAATTAATAAACCGGGTATTTTCCCGACAGGTTGTCTCACACACACACCTAAAAAATTATGTATATTTTTTTTTTTTAAAAGACAACTCCCGCACTAGAGAACAAGCTCTGTGTCGCGGGGGACTTTACAAACATACAATTAACGGACACAAATTACACCCAGACTCAGAACTCATTGTCCTGTGCGGGAATCGAACCCACAACCTCGTGCACAGCAGGCGCATACTGCGACCACTGGACCACCAAGGCAGGTAATTTTTAAAAGTAGATCTTAAGAGAGGTAGGGCACCATACAAATGAGCAAGCCTAACTGGGGAAAACCTCCACCTTACAAAGTCCACAGCCCAATGACTAAACAAACTAGTTTGTATGTGTGTGAGTACAAGTTTCCAGCGCATGTTGTGTGGTGTCACTTCTGTGGTAATAAAATTGAGTTTCAAAATAAAACGATCTAAAATTTTCTTTAACTTTTAATTTATTAATTCATTTGGTTATATTTGTGAAGGTCCTTGTAGACTGATTATAACATTTTAATTTTTGTCTATAAAGGTATCTAGGTATATAAATTGTAAAGGATTTTCATAGGCAAAACAGTGTAGCAATTGATTGATATTAAAAAAAGTTTTTTTAAATATGAGTTTGACAATAAAATGACAAAAAAAATTGAAAGTACAGTGAAAATGTCTCTGGTGTACAATATAATTATAGTGCATTATAATGAATGCGAAATGAATAACGTTAAAAAACTAGTTAAGTACAGGATAATACAGATATCAAATTATACGATTTACATTATAAACTCCTTGATCATACGATGAAGTCTTCTTCAACTTACGGTTTTTTAACCACAGATTATAATAATGTTTTACTATAGAAGTGCGTTTCATGAACACCGTCTAATAGCGGCGCTAGTGTCTTTATCTTTGCGCATTATTATTTTAATATAAAAAAATAGATTATATTAATTCCATCACTGTTTCTTTGGACTTATTCACGAAACGCGCTTAGTAATGTTTATTATGCATATAAACTAATTACACACAATCAAATAAATCAATGAATTAAGTACCGATCAACATTAAGGCAAGTTCTATAATGACATAATAAACATTCCATTACAATATTTGCTCATGCAATTATGCCTTATTGAACAAAAAAATATATTATATATTCATTATAGGTATTGGCAACACTAATAACAGTATAATATTATCTATTTACATGTCTATTAACAAATAAATTACCTATGTTACAGCGGTGTTACATATTTGTATATTTAATTTACATAAGCAGCACAAAATAAATGCTATTATTATAACAAATTATATCTTTAACTGGCACTTGCCTATTGGCGGTAACTTTGACAACGAATATTCTAAAAAAAACTAAATTTGATTGTTTTTGTGAAATATAAACATATAAAATTATGGATAAACGCAAGTGTTAGTTACTTGCGTTTATCCACAATTTTCTATTTTGAAAACAGGACAACTGTAGGAAAAATAACCTTATCAAAATAATATTTAAATTCTTTGGGTTACATTAAAAATACCCAGATATAGTTGAACGCATTAGTTATCACTTATAAATTATTTTTAGCATAGAGGTTTGATAGTTTAATTAAGTAGGTAATACAAACATGAAAGAAAAAATATATACATAGGTATGGGAAATTCATAAAAATAGTAGGTAATACATATAACAGGCAATAACAACAATACGATTGACAAATGGGTTTTTGATATTACGAATATTTAATTACATAGATTACGACACAAAGTTTAAGTGTAGCAGTACTTAAATAGGTGTTTTTAATACAAATAGTACCCATAGGTGTTAGGTAAGTACATTTAAAGTAGTCATATTTTCCATTTTATGCTTAAATAAATGTTTATAAAAACATACTCATTTATAATAATTATTATTTTTTGATAATTTTATTGTTGTATATAACCGAAAAGAAGAAGTAAAAATTAATATAAAAAAGCAGTTTTGTGCAAAGCAATATTAAGTATATTCAATACAATATATTAAGTAGGAAATGAACATTGAAAATAGGAAGGAGTCAATGCGGGTAACACTAACCTTTAAATAGGTATTTATAAAGTGTGACAACATTAAAAAAAACATGCAAGTGCGTCAAAAGAAGCGCGTAATTATAGGAAGTAGAAGAATAATAAGTGTAAGCAAATAAATTATTATCAAACTAATAAATGCTTATTACAAACACAGCATTTGATAAAAAAATAGGAAATAATGTTATCTAGGTATATTTATTTATTTATCTTCATTTAATTGACTCTGGTAACAAATAGAATTCTGTGACGTTGTGGCTCTATGGTAAACATTGTCTATTTTATACGAGACCACTATTGCTTTCTCAAGCTTACAAACTATTTGATAAGGGTAGGTACGTTCGCCTTCCAACATCCATTGATCTCTTTAGATAGGCTGTTTTGTAGATGATAGGAGCATTACACGTTTTAAAAGCACATATCCATATATTATTGTTATACAATATTTGAACTTGTTACAGAATAAAAACATGCGTTTCGTGTTGAATGCTACCGTCTATAAACAATTGCTCAGCTCCCTTGTCTATAAGAAATAGGAAAGGATCATCTAGTTATTATTTGGTTGCTAGCTGAAACACCAGCTTTCGTTAATAATACGATATCCTTATTATTACTGCTCTTGAGAAGGGACTTTATAGGTATTTTGAAATGTTACTTCAGTCATTAAAAAATAATCACAGCACCAGAGTCAAAAAGTGCTAAAACATTAATTATTAATAAATCTTAGCTCGCTCTTAATCTAAATGTAGATACGATTTATCAAAAAAATGTAAATTATGTTGCAGCACTTTATTCTTATTTCGCATAACGTTAACTTATTTAATTAAGTGATAGGTGACGAACTCTAATGGTAATGCTAAGAAGTATTTATACCATGTTTGTCTATATTTTTTAGTTTTTCATCCCAGTTGAGGTTAAACCTAAACGTTGGATGTTGGTCTCTATGACATTACATGCCACAATTAAGGTTTTATGGCACCATAACAGTTCTTACCTAAATTCTTTATAAGTTCACAACCATTCAATATTATGTATAATTATACAATGATATTTAAAGCGCATATGGAAATAAGCAAAAATATTATAGGTACTATTTGCGAAACTAGTTTTTTGTACTGTTAGGTGCGTCGTCAGCTGTTAATACAGAGCCGTACTGAGATAAAAATTCTAGTACAGCACCATTTGTCCATCCGAAGCCAGGTTGGACGGCATACTCTCCACCACCACCGAACTGTCCGGGATTCTCTGCGTCGTACTTCTCAAACATCTGTTTGAATTCCGAGAATCCTTTGTGACTAGATCTGACGAAAGTTTGAGCTACTTGGACTGCCAACTTGGTGGCCTCTTCCGTTTTGATAGCCGCTAAAGCGTTGACAACGATGCTCACTTCTGGCGCCCATACATTAGGATAATCCCACTGTTCTCCGCTTTTGATCAGGGATGTGGGCACACCACCCGGCAACTGCAAACCTTGTGACTCTTGTAGATATTTAACGACTTTAGGTCCGTTTAGTTTTATGAGTTCGTCGTTGACAGCTCCCTGCCATAGTGGTGCGACGTTCGACGTATAGAAATATTTACGATGTACTTTGTCCTTAATATCATAGTCGAACCACACTCCCTTCTCCTCGTTCCACAGAACTGCTTGTATGGCATTCCTCCATTCCTGAGCTAGTACTCCATAACGAGCTGCTTTACGGGTGTTCTGTAGAATCGCGTGGAAGTTTGCAACGTTTTGAAGAACACCAGTGAATATAGCGTTCAAGTCGACAGGGATTAAGAATTTGGTCTGAATATCAGCCAGGGTACCGTTGTTAGTTCCATCTTCGCTGATGAACCAACGTGATGAGAAGTCCCATCCGCTCTCTGCTGCGCTCTTAAGGTCGATGTAGAAATCAGCACGATCACTCTCATTCATTTCTTGAGCTCCCTCGTAATCTTCACGGTAAGACTCTGGACGTGGCCCTGCACTAGGAGCATAATATCTAAGCAGAGGGTAAACCTGGTTGTCCTTTTCGACGGAAATCACTTTTGTTTCCAACCAGTAATCGATTTCTTTTTCAAGAGATGCAATATTATCTCTTAAGAATTCAGCATCGTTAGTATACTTGTAGTAGAGTGCGACCATAGCAGACAGCATGGGAGGTTGACTGCGTTCTTGGTAATACCACCTGCTTCCATTAGGAATGTGGCCAAAAAGATTAAGAAGGTCGATAAGATTTTCAATAACTCCTTTAGCGGTTTTATGCATACCACTTACAAGTAAACCTTCGATGATCCAGTACGTATCCCAGTAATATATCTCTTTGAATCGACCTCCTGGTATAATGAATCCGTGTCGAAGAGGGACTAAGCTGAATTGCTCTGGTTTTTCAAATACCACGTCTTTAACTTTCCTGGAGATAATGGGCCAGACGCTGTTGATATCTTTAGCAAACTCTCTCAGCTGTTTGTCTTTAATGGTGTGAATAAATTCTGGCTCACTACTGAAATCAGTTGGAATCCACTCTTCGAGTTCACCAACACTAGAAAAGTATTGATCGACGAACGCTTTTATCTGGTCTCTCGAAGGGTTTTGGTTGTTATCACTGAGTAGTTGTTCAAAGTCAGTTAGTGTTTTGTTCTGGTTGTAGTTCATCTCGAGGTCTACGAAGGTCTTGGAGTCCTCGAAGATCCGTGCCATTTGAACGTGGTGGAGAAGGTTGCTGTTGCAGTAGACAGGTCTCTCGCATGACGGCGGTAATTCTGCAGCATTGGCCAGTAAGGCCGTCGCCATTACAAGAATTAACTGCCACATCTGGAAAAAGAAAATAAATATTTTAATAATATGCTGGGAAACGATGTTTACTTAATGGATACCAGGGATAAAAACGCGTACTATTTTAATTTTAATTGACCTGCGATGAGCTATTCGAATTGCCTCAACCGTGGTCACGATTTGACTAAAAGGTTCCCGATTTAGATATTGACCATAAAGTGTATAAATGTACCGGATATCGTGAATACATTTTTTTTTCGAATACGATTTAAAACATGTTGAATAGACGGGCTCTTTAATATACCACAGTTTAACAAACTAATTCACAATCACATCATTCAGCACCATGACGAGATGATCACTTAGAAAATTACTTTAACAATTCATTTAAAATGACTCAACAATTTTGAAGACAGATTATACAAACAAATTAACTGTTTAACTCTTATTACTTTATTCTATACAAATTATTCTGCCACGTGTAACAAGTCTATTGAGATCTTATAGGCTAAATAGATACGTATAGTTATATTAATTATATTTTTTTAATTCAATAAAGAGGCAAATAAGCATATACATAGCGCGCCTAATGACAAAGACGCTTTCGTAATATATAGCTTAATAAGTAATATATAGGGACTGATTTAGGAGACATTTTCCTTTTATATGTAGATAACTTAATGATGTTATACGTATACTATATTTTGCCAGAAGAACCACTTCGTAGGCATAGCTTATAATAATAAGGTTATAGGAATTCGTTTTTCTATGACCTATCCTGTTTGAGACCAATACCTACATATATTTTATATTATCACAATGTTTCGTTATTTTTATTATCTTCTTTATCTTTACATCTTTATATATATATATATATTTCTTGTGCGCGTGTGTATGTCACTGAACTCCTCCTAGACGGCTGGACCGTTTTTTTATGAAATTTTGTGTGTGTGTTTGGGTGGTTTAGATTCACAATTGGACCCGGTAGGTGGCGCTGCTGTCGGTATTTCAGCTTTTTCAGACAGGACGACGTCTGCCAGGTCCACTAGTATTATATATAGTTAATTACTTGACTCCGACTCTCGGATCCTATTCTCGACTCCTACTCTCGTCTCCGACTCTCGACTCCGAATCCCGACTGACTGATTCATCAAACCAGAGCCTAAACCAGTGAGGCTACAAACTTGAAATTTTGGGCAACGGTTCCTTTTAGCAAATTCGGTTTTTAGTGTTAATTTAGGTTAAGTACCTATTACTTAACCTAAATTAACACTAAAAACCGAATTTTGATAATTGAATCCCTAAACGGATAAAATAATATTTAACTCAAGACAAAGTCGGAGACCCTTGTTACTTAAATATCCACTTACGAGTTGGTACTTACATGTACTACATGTATATCTTTTAGCAAAGCCTAATGGCATGTTTACGATGAATTTACATCTTAATTAAACGCACACATATTACGAATAGGTTCGACCGGACTGACAACTTAGGAAAGTTGTCTCTTCGACGTGATTTAATGGCGAGTATGGCGACGTGTAGAAGGGTTTCTATGACCCCTTTCCTTGACTTCTTTGTAAGAATAGAATCAAATCAACATCCATAACATTTCTATTATTTTCTATTATATTGTCCTATGTAATAGAGAGCGAGCCTAATCGTGCGCAATACCAGATTCCGAACTGAAACTAAGCATTTCTCGACGCAAAAATCTAATGCATAGCTACCAATTTACCTAGCTGACAAATCAATTAAAATTAAATCTATTATCTTCTTTTTATTTTTTACTAGCTGTTGCCCGCGGCTCCGCCCGCATGGATGTCGGTTATCACTGCAAAAAGTAGCCAATGTTTTTTCCCGACCATAATCTATCTCTGTGCCAAATTTCATCCAGATCCGTTCAGTAGTTTTTACGTGAAAGAGTAACAAACATCCATCCATACTTACAAATTTTCACGTTTATAATATTAGTAAGGATACCACTTAGGTAATAAACAAGCATACGGCCCACCTGATATTAAGCAGTTACCGTAGCCTATGGACGCTTGCAATACCAGAGGTAGGTATCATTTGCGTGTTGTGTGTAATTATTTGGCCGTGGTCTTCTGTAAGGTCCTTCCCCAGTCGGGTTTGCTCGCTTATATGGTGCTTTACTTCTCCTAAAAACTTTATAAAGCGACCTAAATAATGGGGACCCACGGTCTTAGCACAGCACACTTCAGTAATGCCAGCGAGGCAGTCTGTAACTGGTAGCTTATCTACTCGAGTGTTCAATCTAGATAACTACATAGCTATCAGACTACACGTGTGGTCACTTCACCCCACGCACTCAGCGTGGGGTGAAGTTCGACTATGACTCGAAACAAGTATTTGTGTGATTCAGAGATTGCCTAGAGTCTTCCCGCGACGCAGGAAAACTATACAACTCTTATCAACTTCTACTCTCTCATCTTGCGGGAGTTAGCCGAATACTTAGACCAAAAAAAAACTCTTTATAATTATTAGAAAGCCACTCCTATTACTCACTGGCATAACACATAATCCAACCCAACATTCCAAGGAAACTCGAAATCCCAAATTCGGCTTTTTGCACAACCTATACACTATTATAAAGGTATAGATAACTAACCGAGACATCCAAATATGAACAGAGCCTCTAGACAAGTGGCATAAGCGATAGTCGAATGGAAAAGTCAAAAAAGAAAATGTATGGGATTTGACGTAAGTTTACGACATTAAATCGTAGACTCACGTCAAATTCCATACATTTTATTTTTTGACTTTTCGATTCGACTATCGCTTATGCCACTTGTCTAGAGGCCCAGATGTGAAATATTTTTCTAATAAGTAATAGGTAGATATATCGACTCGACGATCGACGATCGATTATCCGTGTGGTGACGGATTAAGAATACAAATGTCACCACCCCCTTCTAACCCGAGGGTGTCGTAAGAGTCGACTAAGGGAGTAAGTCTAGCAGACAATATCCACTGGAAGAGTGGGAAAACTCGAAATAAACCCTATTCCACCCCGTCTGGCCAGCGTGGTATAGTAGGCTAATATCCCTCCAAATGTTCGAAGGAGACCCGTGCCCAGCAGTGGGACGTTTATGGGTTGAGATGATGATGAGATATATCGATACTACTAGTACTTTTATGTAGGTATATCGATACTATCGACAGAATTTCGAATTCCAATCAGGATATAAAAAAATAATCGTATAAAATTTTGCTTTTACTCACATTAATAAATATCTCTGGAGAAATAAACTGAATAGTTGTGACAGACGATAAAGTCCATCAATGAGTGGTATTTCATTTAGTTTTTATTTTATATACTTACTTAAATATATTCGTAAATTGAGAACATTATCTAGAGCTATACAACAGTCGTTAAAAATGACATAATAATTACATTTTAAAGGTTTTTGAATAGAGTAATAGATGATAAACGATTTATTTTGTTTGTTTAATTTAGTGACAAAATTGTTCCGCCATTTTATATAAATTGTTTGGGTAATTTTCTTGATAATCATCTCGTCATGGTGGTGGAGGCTGTAATTGTGAATTAGTTTATTAACTAAACTACATAATATAACGTAACATAATTACTTGCCCTGACTGACTAACTCGCTGACTGATTTTAACACGATTTTCCAAAGTATGTACCGTAATTGAGCACCAAGAAGAAATTCAATCCCTATTCCCTATACGAGTTAAAGGTGAATTCTCCGGACACAACAACTCCAGACTGTGTGTGTGTGTGTGTAAATTTCGCTTGCTAAGGCGATATCTACGTATTTCTTACTAAAATTACATTGTCGGAAACCATTACTTAGGCATTGTGGCAAACAAGCATACGGCCCGCATTATGGTAAGCTCAGTTACCGTAGCCTATAGACGCTTGTCATACCAAAGGTATTATTTGTTAGGTAAGGTATAATAATAATATGCTATTTAAAATAAATCATCATTCTTTTTTGCAAGCATAGTGATGATGTCAGTGAAACGAGTCTTAAAATCACAAAAAATAAAGTCAGTCTCAGTTGAGTTCAAGTTTGTGTTAACTGGTTTTTTTTAACCCTCCACTGCATGAATTATGAAGGAAATGATTTTCAAAATATTGAGAGATGAGATGATTTAAATAATCATCAAATATTTTTTAATCATTTATTTAAGTATGTATAAGATTTAGTACAAAGATGTAATTTAAAAAAACACTTACAGTAACTGAAAAAAAGTTAAGGTCATATGTGGGTTCGTATGCATAATAGTTATTGTATAAGGATTATTACGTAAAAAAAAATACTAAATTTGATGAACCATATCTGGGTTTGTATGCAGTAGAAGGTTAATATATGTAATGGTAAGCAATAAGCATGGTCTATCAGGGCATCACTCGCGTAAAACCGGTCCTGAAACATTTATTTGTTCATTCTCCCCATGCTTTGTTATTTTCATATCAAACTGATTCTATACATTTCTTACTGAATGTATATAAAGTACCTATTGCACAATGCAGTGATTGTAAGTGTCCTTAGGTAACTAGCAAAATAATTATGCCATTTTTAGATTTGCAAAGTGATTATAGGTAAATATTATAAATAAGTACTTGTATGTAGAATATTCTTTATTCTAGACCACGTAAGAAACCACTAAAGAATAAACCTTTGCAAAAACAAGTAGGAACAATGGGTGGTTTTATCGCTAAAAGCGATCTCTTGGGCTGTGTTTCCATCAGAGTTATTCTAATTATATTATCGACATACATAAACTTTTATTTTTGTTTTGTAAACAAGAATTTAAAACCGCCATTTTGGCTGCTATAATATCTAATTTTACGATAATTTAAATATAGAATAACAATGTTATCTATAGTTCTTAGAGAGTTAATAATTTATGCATAGGTTTATTAGACTGTTTGCAAAAAATATGTTTGCCCAAGGCCATGGACCGGTATCGTTCAGCCAATTCGGCCGCAGTTTAAATTAGCAAGCACAGATAACGTATTATTTTTTTGTGTTCTTGACCTCATCGATTTAACACCATAAATATATTTATACGTTTGCAAAAGTCACGCTTACGTTTTGAAATTGTGAAAAACTCGGTATGTAATATTTTTTGTTTGTTATTGAAACGGCCAATGCTTTTACAGAAAACACATGTTGTAGGTACTTTATCACCTTTGTTTTAGTACATATATATTTCAAAGCATGTCCTCCAGACCAATTGCGGTCACGACGGCCAATCACACGGAGATTAGCCAACCGCACAGCATGACATACCTAATAAATTATGGTGACCAAATCTTGCAACAAGATTTGATCTCCAAACTAAGCAACGACTAACTAAGAGTAAGACCCTCAAAAATAGCAAAAAACGGTTATTTTGTCGTTCCTTGAGAGATATAAGTATTCTCCTTACATGACAGGTAAGTATTGTGATTTAGATCTGCAAGATAGGTAAGGATACTTAACAATTACTAAACAATCGTTTACAACACAACTTGGTTGCAACTAGATATTGTAGAATCAGATTAATCATGCAATGACAAGGAAAAGATTACTGTAGAAATGAACTCACGAAAATACTGTATTTATGTCTTAATTTGTGACTGATTCATCAACGCAGAGCCTAAACCGCTGGGGCTACAGACTTGAAATTTTGCACAAAGATTCTTAAAATGACGCGATGACGTCCCTAAGTGAGCACTAACTGGAAATGCATTTTAGTAAACAATTGTTCTGTAAATCCCGAGTGAAGCCGGGGAGGGTCATACCATTACATAATTAAGTAAGCACAGGTAACAGCCGACGCATAAACTCATGTAATATATTGGCCTATAGGCCAATCTGCCTCCTAGCTCACTTCGAGACAAATCTCGTGTTCGACAATAATATATGTATCTACTTATTACTAGCAGTTTCTAAACTATTAACATACTTGTCCTTGATTAAAACTATACAAAATTGAATAAGAAATACTCAACAATATTATCTTATATATGTATAACAATATGGAACTATGTTACAAGTGTCGCACAACAAAATAAACAAGTTAAAGACCTGATAAGAAACCAATGTAATATTTTTCTTTCCCCTAACAACCGCATCAAAAACCATGTTCAATGATTGACTTAAATGTATAAAAGAGTCATAAAATATTTAAGTTTTAATCAACCATGAACCAGTGCGGCCTTTGTGGTCACTTTTTGTGAACCATTATTACAAAATCAATTTTAGTCTGCGTAAAATTCCATTCCAAACAATCTTAATTGTTTATGATGTCATTGTAATCATAGTCTTTTCTTGTCGATTTGTATTTTTTTTTCCATATTTTTTAAGACTTGGTGTATAGTTTGTCTTTTTATAAAAATTTTGTGACCAAGGAAAAAAAAAAGTTAGGTATCCAATTTGTTAAACGCTTTGACAGTTTTTATTTTTCTTAAAGGCTACGAGGCCCCTAGCCGTCGCCAAATATCATGAATAATCTGGGACTACATTATAGGCACGATAGCAATTAATGTAGATATTATAATCCGCACCTAACCGAAATTACACCACACCACAGAATGAAGAATTATAGGCATAAACAAAACTAAGACCACGGTCGCATCCATAGTTAAAAATCAATTTGAGGAAATTCGTCGATAATGAAACCTTAAAAATAGAACCTACGTGTTTAAGACATATTGTCTAAATACTACAAGTCTTGCCTCTCTAGACAAGTGGCATAAGCGATAGTCGAATCGAAAAGTCAAAAAAGCAAATGTATGGGATTTGACGTAAGTTTACGACATTATATCGTACACTTACGTCAAATCCAATACATTTGTTTTTTTGCCTTTTCGATTGCATTAGTTAATTAGCGGAAAAATAAAAAAGCGACTGACAGCGACAGCTGGCCCTGGCCATTCATTATATGAAACGTATCCTCTAAACGCTGTTAATAAACCATGGAATGCATCATGAGGGTAATCATCGACGGCCATTGTTCACAAGAACAAGGTAAATAGAGGTTATTGCTACAAATGTCACTGTCACGACCACAATTGAGTACTAGTTCGTGTTAAAACAAATGTCATTGATGATTGTACACGCTAATCTTAGGAGATTAAGATAGTCTTGCACTGATGGAAAACATACAAATTCTTATATTGTTGGGGCTCTTCATTTGATCTTTATGGAACCTCTGTGCATTCTCGCTAGATATAGAATTTCATCAATATTATTTGCATGTATGTAAGTTTAATTTTAAAAAAAACCTTACGAAAGCTAAGGCAGATACTATTAGATTATGACAGAGAGATATATGCATAAAAATTAATATTTTTATAATACACTGTTGCCCGCGGCTCCGCCCATGTGGATGTCGGTTACCGCGATAAAAAGTAGCCTATATGCCTAGACTATAATCTATCTCTGTGCCAAATTTTATTCAGATCCGTTCAGTAGTTATAGCGTGAAAGAGTAACAAACATACACACACACAAAAATACAAATCTTTCCTCTTTATAATATTAGTATAGGTAGATATAATTCTTCTGTGCGTGTGTATGTCACTAAACTCCTTCTAAACTGCTAGGCATTTTAGCATTTTAATGAAATTTTGTGTGTATGTTTGGTTAGATTCCTGGATGGTTTGGATTCACAATTGGACCGGCCGGCTGATTCTCTAAGAAACAGCGATGGCAAACTGACAGTTGTGATCGCAAACTGACAGTTGTGATTGCTTGGTGACGGCACAATCTATTGACTAAACTTCAAAAAGGCTTTGCTCTTACGGAATACCGATTTTCAATCTGACAGCCAGAATTTGCTCGGTTTTTGCTTACGGAATACCCCTGCCGGTGATACTGCTGTCGGTGTGTCAGCTTTTCCGGGCAGGAAGACGTCTTTCAAGATCGCTTGTGTAAATATAAAGCAGCTATAGAATAGTCTGGCTTATTGCTAATAATTGCAATCATAATTATATATTACAAATCCAATACCACTTAAGGAGGCGGTCTTTTGAAATCAAACAATACGGTACGCTACAAAAACGCTACGTTAACTACTTACCAACAGGCGGGCCGGGCCGTATGCTTGTTTGGCACCTTGGTATTATAAGAAAAAAAAATGAGGATGTATTTATTATATGTATTTTAAATATGGAAAGCGTTCGGTGATGATGACGCGAGTTCCATAATGTTTGTTTACCAACCTAAAAAGTTTTCAACGCGTCTAAAGAAGTTTTCACTTCAATAATGCCCGTGCGTAGTCGGAGCAGTTCGATAGTACCTACCTACCTAAGTTATAACAATCTGATAACAACGTAACATTACATGAATTACGCAATAAGTAGGTAAGTGTATCTAGTTCAACAAGTGACGATCACCGCATGAATGAAAGCGAAGTGTTTAAACTCGTCCTGCATTAGTTGTCTACTAGCGCCAGTAACTGGACTAACTAGTTTTATGCCATATGTAGGTACATTATACATTTGATTTGTATGTCAAACTTGCAGTTGATCGATTAACTGCCTTGTTTGTCTATTGGTTGTTGAATGCGTTCGCTGATAACGAGAATCCGGGACCGATTCACGGGTTGACCCAAAAATAGATATTGGGGTTTTCTGACAAAGAAATCCAAATCGAAAAATGTCTTTCTAACAGAATTTCTGTAATTTAAACAGACATTAACCATCTGCGCGGGGAATACACAAGTGCACAAATGTGTGCGTGAACACAGGTGCACTTTTTATTTTCTTAATCTCGTAGTCTGATGGGACGGCCTAAACAAGCGCTGAGGGATTAAGTATACGAGAACGTAGAACCAACGGGATTTAGTGCCTCCCGAGGCTTTTTGTAAATTTATTGGCAGATAAACGCAATGCCTGTTTTGGCCCAACCCGGGAATCAAACCCAGGAACTCATCATCAGCTGTCACACTCAACAACCACTAGCCTAATGAGGCAATATTTTTACCATTAGAAAGATTATAATGTAATTGATGATGTATTTGAAATCGCTAATTTACATGCCACGTGCGCTTATAATACATACTGACTATAAGTTACTGGCGCCAGTAAAGTTACCAATTCAAACAAACCGTTATGACATTGCAAGATAGACCATAGTATGCGGAAATTATTTAATAGACAAGATAGATACCGAGATGTCATATAAATTAGATCCACGTTACACAATATATGTAGGTACTTCTACAATGTTTACAAATCAATGTATCGTGAACATCGACACTAATTTCTATGCGACATCAATAACTATAAAACCTTTTGAAGCGATACTAGTGGAGTCGGAAAGTAGCCGACTTGTATTTAACACATGAGAAAGAAAAAGAAAGAAGGAAAGAAAGAAAAACTTTTTATTGTAATAGCATACAAGTGCAAGCTTATAGGATAAAACAGATTAATTACCTATGCTATGACAAATAAGGACACTCAATCAGCTATGTGCTGCAATATCGCCAACACGGTATTGCAGCGCTGTTTTATGAGGTAGGTATGAATTCGATCCCGACCGGTAATACCAATATGAATATATTGCATAATTTATACATATGAATCAAATGATTTACCATCTGCTAACGGTGAAGGAAAATATCGTTAAAAATCCCACACTTCTTGGAAGATATTGTAAAGGTATAACTGACCATCCGCATTGGGTCAGCGTGTGTGGATTCAGACCTAAACCCTCTTTGCTCTCTTGATAGAGCAGAGGAGACGTTTGCATTGATTTTGTTAAAAAGCCGTAGCGTTTACAGCCCCTCTAGACAAGTGGCATAAACGGTAGTCGAATCGAAAAGTCAAAAAGAAAATGTATGGGATTTGACGTAAGTTTACGACACTATAACGTAGACTTACGTCAAATCCCATACATTTTATTTTTTGACTTTTAGATTCGACTACCGCTTATGCCACTTGTCTAGAGGGGCAGGTTAACTTGCGACTATCGCATTTGAATAGACACAAAAAGTCGTAAGTATGTAGTTTACATTTTAGTATTTTTTAAACAACTCCTACTCTATGTAACAAGCCAAAATGGCGGAGGTCTTTACAACTCAAATAACAGTACACCAAAACCCAGAACAACTATCTGTTATCTGAGCCTCTAGACAAGTGGCATAAACGGTAGTCGAATCGAAAAGTCAAAAAAACAAATGTATCGGATTTGACGTAAGTTCACGACATTATATCGTAGACTTACGTCAAATCCCATACATTTGTTTTTTGACTTTTCGATTCGACTACCGTTTATGCCACTTGTCTAGAGGGGCAGTAAATATGTATTTGTCCCATTAACGAATCGAATCCACACTACTCGGAGCTGTATCAGAGTTGAGATACGAGTATATTTATTCAATAATAAATTATGAAAGATGAAATTATAATTTTTATTTAGAGTTTATAAAAACATAAAAATAATTAGTTTTATAATTATTTTAGCTGCACACGAAACTGTGTCTTAATATTTTTATTACATTAACATTATTTCTGTCTGTAAAACTAAACTAAAAACACACGATAAAAAATGGTAAAAATATAACGTTTTCAAATAGTACCATAGAAAAGAGCACGTTATTAGGTACATATAAAACAGAATTATCAGCGTAAATAATGTAACATATTATGTTGTGAATATTGATTTTACATAATTATACCATAACACATAATATTGGCGACATTATATATAATAAATAGTATGTAACTACACATACGACTGTTATTTACCATGAACTTGTGTATTCTCTAACGCGTAGGTAGCTATATAATTATATTATAATTTGATTATTCGTCACTTATATACAACACTGTTTGCTATTTGCAAAGAAAATCGTTTTTCAAATTGCCTGTATGTGTAGCTATGTTTTTTTTTAAATCTGATTTCTCTACATTATCCAAAAATCATTTTGATATAAGTATCTACTCGAGTAATAATAGATTTTTTACCAAAATAGTTTCATTATTATTTTAAAATAATCAGCGGCGTGGGTATTTTTCTCAAATTCCTCTTTGGGAAGCTTAGGATGTCTGAGTTATCAGTACTTACAGTCGTTTGATTTTCAAATTAAATATTGAGAAAAGGACGTTTTCACCCACAAAATGGATAAAAAATGCAATATACGGCCTCCCTACAAGTACGATCGGCCAAATCGGCAATCTACCACTCATAGAATATTTATTTACACAAGATTAACTTCTATAGTTAAATAAAGTGTCACAGTAAAATCATTAAATATTTTAGCTAAACTATTTTAAGAATGTTAAGAGTGGTCAAGCCTGGTGGCCAAGTGGCCTATTGTAAGTAACATGTGATCTAACATGGTAAACCTCTTCTTAATTCTTCAGGGCAGTAGGCTATTTATGTACTGCATTTTCAAATGTATAGACAGGTTCGTAAAGTGAACGAAAAAAGGCTAAATACTAAAGCATGTAGCCGCGATAGCTAGCACATTACATAATTCTATTTTTAAACGACAATAACTATATTAGTCGCTGAATTAATTATGTGAAAGGATTCCATATTTTGCGCGAACTCATTCAGTTTTGGAAACTCAGGGTCAACTTCAAAGGTCAGTTATCAGAATTGCATTAAAGTAGGTTTTAGCGGCATATTTGTATATGTAGGTAATAAAAACAATACAGCTTTGTTTAAAACTTGGTTGGCACAGTATTTTATACTATGATGGAGAAACAAGGCAGGACCTTCACAGAGGACAACAGCCAAATTACTACATTCTTCTTCTTACCTATCGTTTGGTTAGTGGCCAACCTGGTGACAGAGTTATTTAGATCGCCCATATTTAGGCCTCTGTCGTGATCTAATGACTGATAACAGTCAGGACCGACTTTTAACGTGCCCTCCGAAGCACGGAGACACTCAGATGAAATACCACTATGCGGTCACCCATCTATAGGGTTACCGCACCCTTGGTTGCTTAACCCGCTGTTCGTTTTACCGAAGAGCGAGTGCACCTAGATATGAGCGCCAGTACAATTACTACATACAGTAGTGTAAGTACTCGTAGTGTTATTCACGTGACTTCTATAGGATTAGAGATATCACAGAATTCTGGAGTTACAAATTCACGGTTTGGATTTTTCAAGATTTTTATATAATTTCCCCAAGCATTGCAAGCGGCTATAAACCACGGTAACTGCTTACCATCAGGCGAGCCATATGCTTGTCAACTACCTAAGTAGTTACCTATATAAAACAATGAGAATATTATTACCATTTTGCACCATAATGATTCACGAACGGGTCTTGAAACACTTTTGTTGAATTAATTACGTAGTTTTGCCATTATATGTATTTTTAATTGAAATTGGTTTATATTTTTGTTTATTGTGAAATTGAAATAATATATTTTTTACTGTTTTGCCCACATATTGTTGATTATTGAAGGAATTGTATAAATATTGAACTATTAATTTACATGCTTGTAGGGGACCAGGTATTTATATGAATGTCAATGTAAAGAATAAGTCAACATTATTTAGTCTATGGTGTCTCTTATCTATGGAAATTGAAATAAGCAGAATCTATACTTCTTGGGTAATAACTGCACGATTGGTTCAGTGGGTCAACTGGATATTATCTCGTCATTTATTACTGCGCGGCGTGTTTTCATTTTTCATTTTTTTCATTTTTAAAAAGACAACTCCCGCACTAGAGAACAAGCTCTGTGTCGCGGGGGACTTTACAAACATACAATTAACGGACACAAATTACACCCAGACTCAGAACAACTCTTTATGGGTCACACAAAGTTTTGTCCTGTGTGGGAATCGAACCCTCAACCTCGTGCACAGCAGGCGCATACTGCGGCCACTGAACCACCGCGGCACCGAGGCAGTCAGTGGTGTGAGTTCAATACTCACACGGCACAAAAAAATATGTGATCCATGAATGGTTGTCCCGAGTCTGGATGTACTATGTGTCCGTTAATTGTATATCTATTTGTATAGCAATACTGTGCGGGAGTTGTCTTAAAAAACAACCTCTGTCTACGGTTCTAAATTCTCACAAAACGTACTTTTGATGAGGCATTACTAAGGGTAAATTTATTTATTTATTTAGATCTTTATGCACATCGTGTACAATGGTGGGCTTAATGCCAAAGGCATTCTCTACCAGCCAACCTTAGGGTGATGCAGAGATAAATGAAGTAGGTGCAAGATTTCAAATAGCGAAAATAAAATTTAACTAAAACAGATTATAATAAAATTTAACTTATATAAATACTCAAAATACTATTACATAAACTACATGTAATTCTTTTAAACTTTCACGATTTGTACACATATTATAACTATAATGGACAACGAGTTAGACCGAATTCGACCGAAACGTCGGGAACCAAAAAGGTATAAAAACCTTTAAAATATTACGCGATTTAGACCCGTTGTCCATTATAGTTAGTTAGTTAGTTAGACGGGGCGTTATCATAGGTTACAAACCTATACAGATTTATTTTGTCTCCCGCTTTGCTATGGAGGGAAGTGGAAACTTTTCTTTCTAACTCCTCCTATTTACTTCTGATTAAATTCGTTGCGGGGTCCAAGACAGTAGGTTTAGTTGTCCACGGGACGGACGAGTGTCAAAACTCGGTGTATCAGTTGGTTACTCCGCTGTTAATCCTGGCTCACAGGAGTCACAGCGGTGGGCATGTGGGTGGGATTGTCCCGAAAGACGAGGCGTTAGCCGCACTTGGCCGCTCATGTGGGCCCTTGTAGTTTCCTTTTGGCTATTCCAACCAGCCCAACCTCTTCCAGAAAGCCAGCAAGCGGCCTAGATGGCCGCAGGCTTCCGGTAGAGAGCCCGTTTTCTTTAGGGGTCCATTATAGTTACAATATTACTAAAGGTTCTATCAAACGAAGAGCGTGCCACGTTCGCGTTCTGTGTTCGCTGTTTTTTATGACGTTAAACAGATTTGCCTACATGTCATGCGTTGTCACCGCGTCATCAGCGTTTGCCAAACAGTACAACGCAATACAACACAAGGCACGCAGAACGCGAACGCGGAACGCTTCAACGCGTGACCGCTCTGTCTGATAGAACCCTTGCAGCGCGCAATGGCGACCTTGCCCTTGCTTTTTATCAGATAGCTAATCAATGGTTTTGTGACACGTCACTTGTAGACGTGATATTAAAGGTCGAATCTGTGTAAGCGGGGCAAAGAAGAGCGCCTGTTTTGTTAGGATTTTCCTTAATGACAATCGATACACGTCTTTCAACTAGTGTCTGATGAATGACGGTGGGTTTAGTGGTTATGTCGCTATTTTCTGTTTTCCCTAGTCTGTGTGTACTTTTTGTACGTAAATAGTATTTTTGTAAAGTCCCCTATGATACAGCTTGTAGTACGGAAATTGTTTTTAAAAGAGGTCGTTTAAAGAAGACTTTTTAGAGATAACTAGCTGTTGCCCGCGGCTGCGCCCGCGTGGATGTCGTCTATCACTGTAAAAAGTAGCCTATGTGTTATTCCAGACCATAATCTATGTTTGTGTCAATTTCATCCAGATCCGTTCAGTAGTGTTTACGTGAAAGAGTAACAAACATCCATCCATCCATACTCACAAACTTTCACATTTATAATATTAGTAAGGAAGGATAAGTATATAATAAAATAGCCTTTTTTTAGAAGTAGCTTACAGAGGCCTAATAGGGCAGCCCAACTGGAAAGATTTCTACCTTACAGAAGACCACAGCCAAATACCCACAATAGTGTTCCTGTGCGTTAGTAAAGGTCACCAGTGCTCATTTAGGAATATGTTTTCTATCCTAGGGATACTCTATCACAATACCCTGGTATTAAATTTATTGGGTCGATAATATGCAAGTGATACCTATGTTATTCCAAGCGTCCATAGGCTACGTGAACTGCTTACTATCAGACGGGCCATAGGTATATTTATTTGGCACCTAAGCAGAACGAAAAAGAAAAAAAACTCATTTTCTTTTCAAGGGAAAAATCGAAATCGAGGGGTAAGGCACCATACTAGCGAGCAAGCCCCACTGGGGAAGGACATCCACCTTACGGAAGACCACAGCCAAATGACTACACACAACGGTATAGTCGTGTTCCTGAGAGTGAGTACAGGTCTCCAGCGCTCATTTAGGGATGCGTTTTAAAAGAAACGTATTCCTATCCCAGGAATTTCGTTTTCGAACGTTTCATTCAAATATTTAAAAAAAGAACATCGAGAAACAGTTTTTCTAAAAGTTTGTCTTAGCTACTTACTAAGTACTAACAGCATACATTCAATAAGTATAATTTGGCCCTATTTAGTAGAATAGATGATCATTACCAGTGCGGTGTCATGAATCATACTAACTAACTATCTATTGTCCTGTGAATGGCCAATGGCACACTATATAAGCGACACAACCAATAATAGAAACAAGATTAAATAATCTTTAACATATTCTAACCATCAAGCTCTATCTGATCTCCTAAATACATTCATTGACTGCCTCAGTGACCGAGTGGCGGCAGTATGCGCCTGCTGTGCATGAGGTTGTTGGTTCGATTCCCACACAGGACAAAAACTTTGTGTGACCCACAAAGAATTGTTCTGAGTCTGGGTGTAATTTGTGTCCGTTAATTGTATGTTTGTAAAGTCCCCCGCGACACAGAGCGTGTTTTCTAGTGCGGGAGTTGTCTTTAAAAAAAAAGTTGTATCAGCCCAGTTTCTTTAGAATAGAATAGAATAGAAAACTCTGTATTGTACACCAATTACATTTTGATAGAAAAATTATTTACCTTAGTTATGTACAATGGGCGGCCTTATCAAAAGCATTTTCTTACAGGCAACCTTTGGATGGACAGAAAAGAAAGTGCCTTTAAATACCGTGAGTAATATTTCTGGTATTGCAAGCGTCCATATTCTATGATCTCTGCTTAATATTACGGAGGCGCTAATATCTAGGTGCAATCGCTGTTCGGTAAACGATCAGAGGGTTAAGCTACCAATTGCGCAGTAACCCTATAGATGGGTGACCGCATAGTGGTATTTCATACGCGCGTTCCGTGCTTCGGAGGGCACGTAAAAAGACGGTCCCGACTGTTATTAGTCGTTAGATCACGACAGAGGCCTAAATATGGGCGATCTCAATAACTCTGTCACCAGGTTGGCTACTAACCAAAGGATAAGAAAGAAGAAGAATATTACGGAGGGCCGTACTAAATATGACTAAGACAATGGATTCGTACTTTCATATAAAAAGGTTTGGGTCTAGACTTTCTTTGTGTTTTTGATTTTAATTATTATATAACCACACACTAGGTACATACGCAGTACATTGGGTACTCATGTATAATTAGCAACATTAAATCATCACACAGAACTTAAGTCTTATTATCGACCTATTCTTGTTCAAACTTCACTTCGTTTATCTTATATCTGGTGACAGGGAGTTGAAACACATTTATAGTTACATACAGTAATTATTTCCTAGAACGGCAGCAGTAAAAAAAAGGAAAATAACGACAAAAGAAATAATGTAAAAAATTGCCATTGGGCCTGTCCCCGCATCAAAACTATGACACAAAAGGAACTCTATTTATATACACCAACAATGTCACTTTAACATTATAATTATCATAATAATATTATCCTTGTGCCCGTAGCTTAGACACGTAGTTAATAAAAATGTCTACATAAAGTGCTAAACATAGTTAAGATAATAACTAAAAGGAATTACGAATAACTTATAATATTAGATATAAACGCGAAAGTTTGTAAGAATGCATGGATGTTTGTTACTCTTTCACGTAAAATTACGTTCATTGAAAATCAGCGTCGAACATCAACAGATGTTTAGACCTATGCTGAACTGGACCTATTTGGCACAGCTCTGAGGCATACACAGCATTTATTAAACTTGTCTTATTTTGTCTATATATATATATTTTTGGTTCTTCTTTCTTTTTTCTTTTAATTGTTATATTTCTGTCAATAAAGCTTGTGTTGTCTCTGTCTGTGTTCAAATAAATAATTTATCATTTTCATTTTTTCATAAAATCTACTGAACGGATTTGGATTAGATAGATAGATAATTCTTTATTGTACACCATAAAATTACAAAAGCTTACTTATAATACCAAACAGTCAATAATGTAGTACAATGGGCGGCCTTATCGCTAAGTGCGATTTCTTCCAGGCAACCTTGGGATGGACAGGAATGACCAGAACGCTTAAAAACAAGTGATAGTGTAGTTTATTTTATTTACACCAAATTTTAAATAGTTAAATACAATATTACATTGTGAAAATATACATACATGTATAATATATATAACAATACATACACATTTAAATACATACTGTTATAGGCAATGTGTATAATACGATTCATTTCATACATTGGCTAGGAATTGTATCGAATGCCTGTATTATACACATTGCCTATAACATATAAATGGATTAAATGGCATAGAGATAGATTATAGTCTGGAATAGCACATAGGCTACTTATTATCGCGATAACCGACATCCACGCGGGCAGAGCCGCAGGCACCTACTAATGAATTATAAAATCTATATACATATGTGCCTAATCTCATAATCCTCTGTGCGAAAGTTTATTCTTTATGTATTGATCAATATATGAAAGTAGATTCCGGTCTAATAGTCCCGTCATTTATAGTCCCGTAAAATTCCTAGTTAGCTGGATTGTTTACATCTTTATTACGGCGTTGTAATGAATATGTAAAAAAATTACATTGATATCGTGCCGGCTAAAAACGATATAAAGGTCAACAGGTCACGAAAAACAGTTTTTCGCAAATATCGCGCGACCTATTGCTCGAAGGTCAATAGAGGTCTTTATAAAATTGTTTGTCGTGAAATTATCTACAAAAAATGCCTCAAAATTTAGCTCACTTAGAATTTTTCCGCAGATTAGGGTTTAAAATGTCTAAAATGACTGGACTTTAATATTAAGCGTTACTCAGTGTTTTATAAATAGTCGGGGGTTTTTCTTATTTTTATCTTTCATCTATTCACTTAAGTATATGAATAATGGATAACGGTAAAAACATATCGCTAATCTATTTTCCTGTATAACTTATCTTCTGTATTTATTTATTGTGTTACTAGTTTTACTTTTCTACATATCTATATTGACTGGCCTGTTGGTCTAGTGGTTACTGACACTGACTGCTACGCCGGAGGTCGTGGGTTCGATTCCCACCCAGGACTTTGTGTGATGAGCACGAATGTTTGTTCTGTGTCTGGGTGAAATTTATCTATAATATGTATGTATTTAGAAATATATAAGTATGTTTATTAGTTGTCTGGTTACCATAGTACAGGCTCTGCCTAGTTTGGGATCAGATAGCGATGTGTGAGTTGTCCAGAAAAATATTAAATATATTATAAAAATATTATATAATGCTTGAATAACTATAGTTCCTATAATATTATCAATTTAAACTTATAGGTGCTGAGGTAGGCTGGATGCGGAAGGCGGAGGACCGGTTATTATGGCGGGAATGGCCTAATGAAACCAGCTGATTGATTGATGATAAGACTATAAAAATCTTGGTCAAATATACATTAGGTACCTGCATAGTCTCATTCTTGTTGCCCAGAGAGGTAGGCAGAGAAATCTATCGCAGAGTGTCGATTTCCACATCCACAAAACTGTGTAAACCATAAATTTTTATGTCGAGTCTGAGTGTAATTTGCGTCTTTAAATTATAATATACTAGCTGTTGCCCGCGGCTCCGCCCGCGTGGATGTCGGTTATCGCTGCAAAAAGTAGCCTATGTGTTATTCCAGACCATCATCTATGTCTGTGCCAAATTTCACCCAGATTCGTTTAGTAGTTTTTACGTGAAAGAGTAACAAACATCCATCCATCCATCCATCTATCCATCCATCCATTCTTACAAAATTTCACATTTATAATATTAGTAAGGATGGTTATCTCTTACCTTGTCCCTATTCCCTGCTGAGAGAGTCGAGGGCTTAACATGACTTTAAAATTATCAGACATGTAAGTTTCTTCATGATGTATTCCTTCGCCTTTGAATGAATTTTATATTCATATCATAACGTAGCAAACTAATTATATTATCAGGGCTATAAATTAATAAACAAAACACAACAAAAAAGTTTTTATCAACAATACAGTGATAAGATTGTCCCACATTTGTTTATTTACTTTGCGTCAAACTAAGATATACTCGTATAATGGTAACTCCACTGATACTGTATAAAAAAAGCTAAACAAATAATAATATAGATACTGTTATTGATCTGTTTTTCCTCTATTTATAACACGGAAATTGAAATCCTTTTACGGCTTTTGCTGCGGTTAACATTCACAATTTTATTGTCAATTCACGATTGTAGGATTCTCAGGATTTGTAAGTACGATTTCGAAAATTATTTTTGCCCTTTGTAGCCCATTTATTGAGGAAGGTTACAGACTCTAATATCACACTTTTTTTTTTTTTTTTTTTTTTTATACTACCAAGGTGGCAAACAAGCATACGGCCCGCCTGATGGTAAGCAGTTACCGTAGCCTATGGACGTTTGCAACACCAGGGGTGTCACTCACGCGTTGCCGACCCTTTAAAAACCTTATAACTCCTTTCTTGAAGAACCCCATGCTATAGTCTCTTTGATACATGAGCGGACCCGACCACCAGCGGTTATAGATTACAATTATATTAACGGTGTGCTTACATGCCCACAATGTGTGAGGACCTTTACCAAAAATATTGGCTACATAAGCCACATGCGAGCGCACGAACGCCAACAACAGAGATAATGCAGTCGCCGTGGCCGAAATCGGTCTGGATATCATCATCATCATCATCATCATCACATGAGCGGAGCAGCCCCTCGACCCCCTAGACAATAGCATAAACGGGAGTCAAATCAAATAGAACAGAAAACAAGTGTATGGAATTTGACGTAAGTTAAACGTAGTGCGTGTAAACGTAACATGTAACTCAATTATTTGACGTCAGTAAAATCTTCTTCTAAAATATAAGTTAAGGCCCCTCTCAGTATTAATCTACAAGATATGTTTCATAATATGGTTTTGTCATAAATTATATAGTAATTCTAAATAGTTTGTAAAAAAATCAGCACCAAATTATTGAGATGTACCACTTTATGACTTCAATTTTTATCAAATAATACGAAAAAAAAACATTTTTTGAAGAAAACATACACCTATAATTTAGTAATGTTATCTTTAGAATTAGTTTAAATTTTAATTTATTAATAATTAAAAAGACGTCCATTTAAAGAGTACATCTGTTTGGCGACCGCGGGGATACCGTGCCCAAATGCTCAAGGTCGTTGGCGATATCACGAGCCTTAAGGAGGTAAGATACTATACAAGCAAACAAGCATGACTAGGAAAGGACCACCACTACTGGTGACAACAGCCAAATAACTACACAGTAGTGTAGTTATGAGTACAAGTCTTTAGGGCTTATTTAGCGATGTATTTTTTAACTATTGTTTTTTATATCCCAGAGTTACTTATAATACTGCCTTGGTGATCCAGTGGCCGCAGTATGCGCCTACTGTGCACGAGGTTGAGGGTTCGATTCCCACACAGGATAAAACTTTGTGTGATCCACAAAGAGTTGTCCTGAGTCTGGGTGTACTTTGTGTCCGTTAATTGTATGTTTGTAAAGTCCTCCGCGACACAGAGCTTGTTCTCTAGTGCGGAAGGTGTCTTTAAAAAAATACAAGCATTTGTAAACATAAGTAATGTAAGTACCTAATACTTTTTGCATAGACTTGCTTACTGTCAGGTGTATAGTATGCTTATTTGCCAGTTGAATAGTAGGTACAAAAAAAAACATCAAATACAATAATTTTCTGCTACCTACTTACATTACAAAAACTCCAATAAGTAATGTATCTTAGGCAGTCACCCGGAAGGCTTATATTCCGAACACGTATACCACCAGGTTACTCATTGTCGTGGTCAGAAGTGAGTAACCGTAACGAAGAGGAAACTGTTTTTTCCTTCTTGTAACATTGATGTAAATGATTTATATGTACCTAACTACCTACTACGTTCAATTTCATAGAGAAAACTAACTACGAGATTACCTTTTTCTCGAAGGAATTGGCAGATTTCATGTAATAACGGATAGGGGACATGCTTGTAGCTATCATCCTGTTCTTGAAAACCCATATGTTAAGTAACATGGTTATCTAAGCGTTTAGTCATGTCATCTCACGATACTAAGGCTGGCCTTTACTAAGGTCGACGCATTAGTATTGCAATCCAGCGTGGCAATGTGGCCAGTCTTTTGGGCACCTTTCCTCAGAACTGCGACCTCAATCAGATATTTTATTTATAGGTAAATAGCTTTAAGTACAATATCTGATTGCTTGTAGGTAAGTAGTTTAGGTTTAAGTTACTTTTATTTTAGTAATTATTCTTGTAAATATCTTATGAAGTAATGTGGATGTATTTAATATAATTTGGTTTTATAAAATTAATTTAATTTCAAAATCTCAGACCAATTTAAATATAATTACTATTAGGGAAAACCATCCCGGAAAAACTAACGTTTTCCTGTACTAAATGAACATTTACATTGTTAATTTGGATGGTAACTTGACCTCCCAAAATACCTGTTATCGAATTATAATTATCCTTATATGTATCCCACATATAATAGAAGTTGTAATTATTATTTTATGATGACATAATATATTATTTTTTCTTTGCTTTTTCTATATACCTACCTAAGTAGAAATCATATGACTCCGACATTTTGTTGCGACAGTTTTTTTATTAATATTATTATCACTTGAGATCGGATCAACCGATTTATCAGATTTTTTCGTTGGGTTCGTAACATTGTTACATCAAGGTTTTTATTGAAAAATCCGTGGGAAAATTAAAAAAAAAAGTGTGGGCTTTCTGTACAAAAATTATTTGTTGTCCGTGGGAAGAGAACCGTAGTTAAACGCTAATTATAATAACATCATCCTTTATTAAAACAAAAGGAAAAGGTATACCAAAACTAAATTAACACTTAAGTTAAATCTTAAATTTGCGAACTAAGCTATTCAAATGTATGTTAGTTACGGACCACTTTTCCTCACAATTTAACGGTGCAGCCCAAGTGTTATCAATTGTATAGGCGGGAATTTGGACCTACTAAATATATTTGTTTAAATTAATTAGTTGTTCCTTTGTTTAGACACATTTCCTTATGAAAAATATACCCAAATTACCCCGTACATGTACCTAAATTGGGTAAATATTTACTTACGTAGTTATAAAGAGGAAAACTATTTTAAGCTTATGTGTTATCAATTGTATGGGGGTAAATTCTACACTACTAATGACGTTTGTAAATTATTGTAAATTAGGTAAATAAAGATTTACCTAATTTACAATCCACCTTATTATAAAAGCGAAAGTTTGAATGTATGGATGAATGTGTGGCTGTTTATGGGATACATTATAGTCTGGAATAGCACATAAGCTATTTATACGCGATGGAAAATGTTACTATTGCGTATTATATTATCTGTGCTTTTGCCGTGGAATTGTACGCGCGGGCGATGCCGCACACAAACTATAGTTAAGGGCGGGAAATGCTGGTAGGCGGTACCTACTAATAATGTATATTTATTTATATTCATATTTATGCGTTTTCTTTTTTTATATAAATTAGGATTTATGTTTAGAGGAAAATTAGTCCATGTGTTATCAATTCTATAAGCGGGAATTTTGGACTATTAATGATGTTTGCGGAAGAGCGGATGTTGTGTCGTAAATAGGCAGAGGTAAAGAAGTAGAGTAAAACCAAAGTTATTGATTTATTAAATAATTTTTGCTTATTGATACGTATTTCGTTATGAAAAGTTTATCCTATGTAAATTGGGTACATTTTTACTTATGCCATCACAGAGAGGAAAATTATTATATATCGCCTAGTATTATATAATATAGTAATTTTATTATTTTATAAGATATTATATAATACATATGTACAGATTTCCTTTTTCATGTTTCATCCACAGCAAATTGAAGATTGTCATTTAACAAATTTATTCATTTACTAGGTTTAAAAATATACTAACAGTTTAATACGTAACTAAAACGACAAGTTTTAGTAGGTATACATGTACCTGTATATTTAAACTCTTAATTGTTTTTATAGGGTGACATTTAAAATCATTCTAATTTTAAATCATTTTGCACTCGGCAATAAATAATAATATGTTGTATCCATTAACAAAATAAAACCGGATTTAGAGGTCAGCAAACGGATTATTTTTGGAGGTCAGAAATGTGCACAAAACTAGCATTACCAGATTGACTAACAAAATTTGTTTACAAAAAATCTGTACATTATTAAAAATCAATATGTTTTTCGTTTTATACTCCTGCTCTACCTACATCAGTCTAATACTAAAAACAATAATTTATGGTGTGATATCATTCGTTTTTTTTTAATACTCGTTAAAAAATTCTGATCATAAACTACCTTACTTCTAAAATTAAAAGAAACAACAAAATGCTATGCAGATACAGTTTTCAAGTTTCTTATTTTTATTTGTTTACAGATTATTATTTGTGATAGGTATAAAGATAATCTTATCACACGATATGATGAAGATACCTACTAGATATGGATGGGTACAAGGTCGAACGCATCTTTGAATGTTGCATGCATAAGTTTTTATATACTCGTATTAATAGGTATATTAAAATTTAACCACATAAATATGATGAAAAAGTTAATAGTAGAGGCTTGACGTATATGAAGGAAAAGACAGGATTTTATTGATAAGCCCCTCTAGACAAGTGGCATAAGCAACAGTCGAATCAAAATGTCAAAAAAGAAAATGTATGGGATTTGACGTCAGTTTACGACATTACATCTTAGACTTACCTACGTCAAATCCTATACATTTGTTGTTTTGACTTTTCGATTCGACTACCGTTTATGCCACTTGTCTAGAGGCTAAGGCTATGGTAACCATAGGCTTACAAAAATACATAATTGTTCCACTCGTTTCAGTATAACATAATATTATAGTAAGAAAGGCCTATTTAAAAATCAAATTATTTTGCATTTAGAGATAGCCAAGACCAATACGCAGCCGAGCTTTGTTACAAAAACGCTACACGTAAGTACTCTTTTTATAAAACCTCAAAAATCACGTAAAGCCGTTGGTCCTACGCCTAATCACTATCATCGTGTCGGATTGCTTTCCCATCGGACTATGAGAGTAAGGGAATAAAGAGTGCACTTGTGTTTGCGCACTCACTTATGCACTACGATATCTTTTACGCAGATGGGTAGTTTCCGTTTAGATTAGCCGCCGTGACCGAAATTCGAATAGGAGGACATTATTCTAAACATACCTAAAAGCATTAGAACTTTGGAAGTACGGAAGTTCGCAGAAGAGTGTAATTTACTTATGAAATCGATTAATCGATGCTTCACGACCAGAAGGCTAGCATATATTTAGCTCAAAGAATAAGCATTGTCATTCAACGTGCCAGTGCTGCCAGTCTTCTGCGGCTCGTTTCTAGTAGAAAGCGATGCGGAGGAATTCTACGGCGCTTATTTGAAATCTTTTTTTTGCAGTTAGTCTTCTTTTTTCTGTTCTTTTTTGGTAACGTATTAATATTAAGATGTAGGTATATAATACTAGCGAAGATGTATCTATACTATTTTTTTTTTGCGTAATTTTTCATTTTTTTTAGGAACCTTCTGATTTCAAGGGAAAACTTTTAAAAAAGAGGAGTAAAATCGGTCATTTAATTCTGTTTACTGAATACTGATAGCATGACCAAGGAGTATAAATTCATTTTTATATATAAAAATATTATAAATAATAATATAATTCATTTAAATCCTTTTTATAGATATGTAGTATTTTAAACTATTTATATTTTGAGTGTTTTGTTTTTATAGTTTCTGTCAATCACAACAGTACCTACGCGGGGAACATTTTAAGTAACAATCGTTCAACTCTTGGAATAGTAATCTATTTATCAAGCATGTGATGAGTGTTATTGATGACATGATGACATGCACAGATAACACAGGTGTCTGTTTCACTATTTATATATTTAGAGCTAAGCTTTTAAATAACATAAAATATAGATCTTTATTGATCTTTTTTGCCAAAAATATTAGTAACCTCCAGGCGGCATGTAGGCACAAGCAAAGTAGGTACGTTCATTTTAAAAAAAGATGCATGTAGTAAGATGCTAAATATGTATAATGGAATAGAACTTGATTTATATAGGTTGTAAAACAAATAGTTTACATGTCACTAAATAAAAAAAAAGTATTTAGCGTATTTTGTCTTTTGCAGTCTATTCCTGAAATCTTCCTCCACTTTATTTTGCTGTATACAAATAAAGAAAGTAAGGTTGGGGATTTATAGTAAATTGCTGCACATGGCCCCCCAGAGTGTGTTTTTTTACCTAGGTAAAAGAACCGATTCTATTGGTTCTTAACAAACACATCTCTCACTACGCAGACTTAATACGGTTGCCATGGTTACTACCACATGATATCTAATCTCATTCTATTTTCGCACGGATTATACTTAGGTACGTGACTGACGGATGGACGTAGCTTTATGTATATTTATAAGAAGTGTATGTAGATATATTTTTGAGTGTTTTGTTTTGAGTGCTTGTAAATATCTATACCTAGATAACATACATGACAATGTACTTGTCATTTTAAATACTTACCTATCTATTTATCGTATGACACATTGTTTTTCATGTTATATATGATACATAGCAACGGAAGTAAGAATTGTGTAAAGGACAGAAGATATAAAGACACGGCCGGCTGCTTCTCTAAGAAACAGCGATCGCAAACTGACAGTTGTGATTGCTCGGTGACGGCACACACGATTGCTAAACGTCAAATAGGCTCGGTTTTCGCTCTTACGGAATACCGATTTTCAATCTGACAGCCAGATTTTGCTCCGATTTTCAATCCGACAGCCAGATTTTGCTCCGTTTTTGCGGTCGCTTGGTTTTCCGGGGCCGTACCATGACGTGTTAAATCGTGAGGAGTTCAAACGAGAAAGACGGACGGAGCTATATAGCGTCTATAGTTCCGTCTCTCTTTCTCTATCGACCGTCTCATGTTTTAACAAGCCCCATAACCCCCTTAAAGTAACCATATTATAGGCACCTGATAAAGAATTTCGTAACTGTCCAAGATATTTTCCGGATAATTCAAAATTCCATTCTAAGTAATTCACTTCCATTACTATTATCCGGTTTTTTGCAATCCATGCTGAAGTTCCACCAAGAGACTAAAGCATGGGGTTCTTCAAGCATACGGCCCGCCTGATGGTAAGCAGATACCGTAGCCTATGGACGCTTGTAACACTAGGGGTATCACTCCCGCGTTGCCGACCCTTTAGAAGCCTTATAACTCCTTTCTTGAAGAACCCCATGCTATAGTCTTTTGGGAAAACCTCGGCAGGCAGCTCATTCCACAACCTAATCGTACGTGTTTATTTGCATTTTAAAATTTATTGTTGTAATGAAGAAAGCTAGATCGTATTATACACATTTCGCAGTCGGATAACGAGTACCTACAACACAAGACATCAACGCGTGTTGGTATCATTAATTCATTATGTCAGTATAATTACTATGCGAAACCGACACAACATTATGTATCATTATATTGCATTTATTTATAGTTAATGTCTATTTATATAATGTGTCAAGTAATTATCTATATATAAAATAATTTGTCCTGATTGACTATTGTTATCGACATACATAGGTTTTTTTTTATACTACCTAGGTGGCAAACAAACTCGCAGTTATCAGTAGCCGATGGACGCTTGCAATACCAGAGGTATTACTTGCGTGTCACAAACAAGTCGGGCAGAAGAATATCTACTGCAAGAGAGGGAAAATTCGAAATAAAACTCTATACCAACCCGCATTTGGCCAGCGTGTGTGAATTAAGGTCTAAACCCTGTCTCTCTCTTGATAGACCCATGCCCAACAGTGGGACATATATGGGTTGCTATTAATAATACTAGATTACTTCACAATTTCATTAGATTTGGTCAATTAAGTAATTAAAGTACAAGGTAGGTAGTTTGGACAAATGAAATCTCTTCTCTTATCGTTTGGTTAGTGTCGTAGTTTAAACTGCCTCGTTGATCAAGTGGTTGAGTGCGACTGTTGATGACGAGGTCCCAAGTACGATTCCCTAGTCGAGCCAAAAATAAGTATTGGATTTTTTGGAAATTGTGGGTGTTTAAACCTCCATAATGCACGTAAAGTCGTTAGTCCGACGCTTGATCTCTTTCACTCGCTCTCATCGGACTATGAGAGTAGGTAAGGGAATAAAAAGTTCTTGCGCACTAAGAACACTTGTGAACTAAAATATCTCCCGCGCAGATCGCTATTCTCTGTCGACCATTAGCTACCGAGAACGAAAATTCTGTTTGGATAACATTTTTATTTTTATTAGTCATAATAACATGAGATTAGGACCCTTTCTGACATCACACAGGATAATTTTTGTGTTCTCATTATGTGTCTATTTTTCTGTCTACTACCTATTATCCTGTATATCGGGACGGGAATTATCCTGTATATGTTGGATGTTTTAACTTGTGGAAAAAGCTGGCGGAGGCCTTTACTCAAAAAGGGGTCCATCATCATCATCATCATCTCAGCCAAAAGACGTCCACTGCTGGACATAGGCCTCCCCCAAGGTTTTCCACAACTCTCGATCCTGAGAAGACCTTGTCCATCGGTTGCCCGCAACCAAGGGGTCCATATTTCAGCTAAATAATTTTAATAATAACATTTGAAATGTAAACTAGTATAGATAGAAATATGGAATGAAATGGCTTTTTATTATTTATTTATTATGTTGGATGTTTTTCTTTATTTCTAATTCGCAAGTGAAACTCCTGGTATTATACCTATGCTTACTGCTTACCATAAAACAGACCGCTTATTTACTACCACAGAGGTGCTACTAAAATACGTTCTTATGCAGCCAATACTAACGCTTAATGCATTTATCTTTGCACTGGCAGGTCAACTTAGACTGGTTACGTTAGCATATTTAAACTAAAATAAACTATATAAAAATAATAGCTTGAGCTTACCTTATAAAAGGACACCATTCACTTTAAACAGAAACCAGGACAGAGTTCCAAAAACAAATATTTAAAAATAAAAAAATATCACAAATTAAATTGCACTATTATAAATTAAAAACAAAATATCACTAATATGATTTATCAATGGTTATCGATATGTTATGTTACTCGATTATACGGATTAATCGATCACATGCGTTCGACTCGCGATCTCGATCATAACTAGCGAGAGACGCAAAGTGACAGCTACACACCTTGAAGATCACTCTTGAATGTCTGAGTGTTGCGCAGGCGCACGCTTATATACTTTACTGTAGTTGATAACAGCCTGCTTATGTGACGCGCAGGATGTGATTAGGTGATGTTAGGTATTTACATCCTTTATTTTTAACCGACTTTGAAAAAGGAGGAGGTTATTAATTCATCTGTTTATATTTATTTTAATATCTGAAGATCAAAGAAATGTGGATAACTTAGACTTTACGTTTGTTAGTTAATTTCATCATCATCAATCAGCCTATTGCAGTCCACTGCTGGACATAGGCCTCTCCTAACACGCGCCATAGCACATGGTCCTCCGTCTTAAGCATCCGGTGCGTCCCAGCGACCTTTTTTAGGTCGTCGGTCCACCTAGCTGGGGGCCGCCCAGACCTTAATTCACACACGCTGGCCTAATGCAGGTTGGTGAATCAGACATGTCTTAAGATTTTTTCTGAGACATGTGGGATTCCTCATGATGTTTTCCTTCACCGTTAGCAGATGGCGAATCTTTTAATTAGTACATAGAAACTCTACAAATGAAATTCACATTGGTACTGCCACCCGGGATCTAAATCGCACCTTTATTTATTTATTTATTTATTAAACTTCATGCACATAGGTACATAGGCGGACTTAATGCTATAAGCATTCTCTACCAGTCTACCACAGGTGATGCAGAGATAATCGAAGTAGGTGCAGTCAATGAAGCAAGAAAGACAAGTTAAACATAATTACCAAATAAGACAAAGCAATAAATACTAAGCTACATAGATAAATATACAAGTATGTATATATATGTATATATATATATATATATATATGTATATGTAATTACATATAGATACTTATACAGTTATAAATATATAAAATAATAACATAATAAATGGCACCTCTTGCATGCAAGTCGGTTACTTTCCCACTCGGTCACCAACGCTATTATTTAATTATAATTATTATTTCTAAGATGGACCCTAATATGGCTTGCTAGACTGAACTAAGTCTTGAGACACTGTGAGATATTTTTAGTTGTAGGAGGTCTTGGGTCTTTCTTTGGGTATTTGGCGTTTTAAGAGTGGAAGAGCACCATACTAGCGAGCAAGCCCGATTGGGGAAGGACCTCCACCTTACAGAAGACCACGAAACTACACACAGCGGTGTACTTGTTTTCCTGAGTAAGAGTACAGGTCTCCTGCGCTCATTTAGGGATGCCTATCCTAGGGATACTCCCATATTAAAGTCCTGGTGTAAAAAAAAAAATGGCAACATGCAAGTGATACCTCTGGTATTGCAAGCGTCCATAGGCTACGGTCACTGCTTAACATCAGGCGGGCCGTATGCTTGTTTGCCACCCAAGTTACAAAAAAAAGTGTTTCGAGTCGGCTTTCCTCGAAAATTTTAAATATGATAGAGCGCCATGATCTTTATGATAGAGCGTCATAGTCTTTATAGCGAGCTCCTCCCAACTTGTTCTTTAGGTCTATTGCGATGATAGATAGATGGCGTTTAAAAACATCTTTGTAGCGCAGACGCTGACCACCGTGCTTCCGTTTACCTTCTGCCATGTCTGAGTAGAAGACAGCTTTGAATAACCGGCAGTCATCCATGCGGTGGACGTGCCCACGCCTGAGTTATTGCTGAATGAGAAAAGCCTCAATTCTGTACATGCGGTAAAGGCATGGAACGTCAGTATTAGACACGCGATCTTGCCATGTCAAGCACTCGCGTGTTGCCAACCCATTTTTTTTACACCAGGGCTTTGGGATGGAAGTATCCCTAGGATAGGAATACGTTTCTTTACGTTTCGTTTTTGTATACTGATGTCAAATCAGTGGCGGATTTACAAATTCGCCGCTAGTAGGCTATTCAATTTTTGCCGCCCCTACTGATCTTTGAAATTCTATAAAGTCTAGTCAACAAGTGCCAACTTTTTTCAGCAGTCTCCGAAAATTATGATTGCGGTGTCATTCGATTCGGAATGGCATCTAGATGATTTTAAAAAAAATGAAGTTCCGCTTACAAAAATTGCAAAACTTATTAACAATTAACTAAAAAAAAAGGGGGGTTTAGTTTTTTTGTAAATATCTCAAAAACTAATAAAGATTTTTCAAATTTTAAACAAGATTCAAAAAGAGGAAGACATTTCCTAAAAGAAGTCTTGACTCCCGGAATTGTAGGACCAATATTTCTAACTTTCCCAGAGGGTTGAAAATACGCCCGAAAACGGGTAATCCGGCTTGTGCAAGCCACGCGCACGCCCCTTTCGGACCTTTAATGAATAAATAGTATTTAAACTTATTAAATATGAAAATAAAAAAATGTAAAAATTCAGGCGCCTACAGTACAGATCAATGAACAATAATCCGTGTTATTAAATATTTTTAGCATTTTTGCTATGCAATCAGCTCAAATATACTTAAATATTAAAGCAATGTGGAAAATTCGAACTCTGGAGTAGGAGCTCGGATGGCACAGTTGGTAGTGCGCTGGGCCGGAACCCGAGAGGCGCAGGTTCGAGTCCTGCTCCGGGCTCGTCTTTTTCCACATTGCTTTAATATTTAAATAATCCGTGGTCAAAAAATTTTTATCGCGATGTTTCAATAAGTTATCCATTAATTAATTAACAATTTTTTGTAGCATGAACATTAACATTGCAAGTGCGATAATTGTTGAACTATTAATCTGAGATTGTTTTCCTTTCGTGGAGCTATTTCTCAAAGATCTTAAAATAAATTCCCCTTGGAAAAATCAAAAAATTGATAATTTTCGTATTTTTATTAACAATTTACTAAGATTAAAAATTATAAAGCTTTATTAAACATTGCAAAGAAAATTTTCTATTATTTTATAAACAACGCATTTGTTTATTTATAACAATTATTTAAACAATCGGAGATAAAAATTATTAAAAATCATTTTTAAGTAGCTTCTGATCATAAGAAAACGGATTAATACTAAGGTAACGGCACCTAATTCCGAGGGGTTCTGAAATTGGCACCTAATTCCGAGGTATTTAGAAAAACGGCATTTACTTGCGATTTACAAGCTGTTTTTTACCAGAATATCTCTTATTAATTAGATAATATATCTACATGTGGATATATTATCCAAGGTAAGGTGTAAAGTATAAGATGTTTAAGATAATCGATAAGATTCGCAACGATAGCCGGTCCAAACGCACTCTTCATACATTTGGCACCCTGTGCACGTAAATACCATGTTTTTTTAAATAGCGTTTTTCTTGTTGTTTTCGTACTGTGTGTGTAATTCTTTTTTAATTAGTAAAAGGACTATATTGCTTATTAGTATTACATTACTTTTTTGTATTTTACTAAATAAATAAAGGTGAAAATACGGTTTGAAAATACCGCGGAATTAGGTGCCATAAAAATTAGCGGGTTCCTTATTCCGATGTATACCACGGAATAAGGATTTCATAGACTTGGTTTCAATTTGTGTTTTCAGGATTGTTTTTAGGATTAGGCACTCCACACTTTAGATTTACTAACTTAAGTAGTCAATAAATATAAGATCCAATTACGTGGTACACTTTTGCATCGCATTCACTAATTATAGCATATCAAAGGTGGTGTATTTTGGTATTTTGTTAATTCGTTGTATGAGAAAGTCAAGACCAAAAATCTTAGTTTATTAACAATTAAATGTAACTCTTAGCAAGTGAAATACATATTTAGGCAGATATTACAATTGTACACTAATCTGTATATAAAAAATGCAAAAATATTTTAGTTTTTAATACTCGGAATTAGGAAACGTGATATTTTAGTACGAAACCTAATTCCGATGTATAGTGCATCGGAATTAGGTTCTATTGGCACCTTATTCCGTGGTATAGATAAGTAAAATACAGGCTGTTCACAATTTTATTTTTAATGAAATTTGATTTAGGAAGTTTGTATTTTGGTTATTGATATTGCAAATTTCATTATTTTTTCACTCTAATGGAACGTCCAATAATAAAATTAGTGTAAATTGAGTTATTTTGTCTGTAAAATTCTTTTCATAGTGTTCTCGTAACATGACATAATTTCATCATGTAAATGTTTTAAATGTCTTTTTTATTTTGATTATTGATTTTTTATACTACTTGGGTGACAAACAAGCATATGACCCGACTAATGTTAAGCAGTTACCGTAGTATAGCAGACACTTGCTATGCCAGAGGTATCACTTGCGTGTTGCCGACCCATTTTTTTACACCAGCGCTTGATGATGGAAGTATCCCTGGGATAGGACTACGATTCTTTCAAAACGCATCCCTAAATGAGCGCTGTACACAGTGAGACACAGGAACAAAACTACACCGCTGTGTGTAGTTATTTGGATGTCGTGTTCTGTAAGAGGGCGGCTTTTCCCAGTCAGACTTGCTCGCTAATATGGTGCCCTACAATAAATCCTGGCCCTCTCTTAATTTAGGTACAATAAAAAGAAACAGTGATACAAATGTATCTAGTATTTTTTTTTTAACTCGACAAGATTAACATTCGAAAATTATCTAAAAGCAATTTTGTGTCATAACTACGTAATAGTACTTATATTATTAATACAGAGCTAATTGATTTAATAAAAAAAACAACTGTAAATAGGTAGTATCAGAATTTTCATAAACCTCGATATCTCAAATTCCTAATTTTAAAATACTAAAACATTATGATCTTTCATACCAACTTTATTCCCCATGGTAATAAAGATTCAAAGAACAATAACATTTTTATAAAGTAGATAGGGATTTTTTTTGAACACCATGTTTTGTTACCTCGGAATTAGGAACCAAATACATCGGAATTAGGATCTTTACCACGGAATTAGGGGCTACGGACTTTTTTCATATTTTATTTATTATTTAATACAAATCAGGGTCCAATAGTCAAATCTTTAGTCTAGTACGATAGTCAAATAAACGAAGCTTCTGATAAAAATAACAAAACATCCAAAAAGGTACCGTAAATGCTTAATTTTCGATGCTGTTTCGAGTTTTGGTGAAAATACCGCGGATCAGGGTGCCGTTACCTTAATATTATAAAAAAGTAATTTTGTAAAGCTTTATAATTTTTCATCTTAGTAAATTGTTAATAATAAAAACGGAAACTAACAATTTTTTAATTTTTCCAACGGCAATTTATTTTAAGTCCTTTGAGAAATAGTTCCACGAAAGGAAAAAAATCTCATTCAATCATATTATTATTATAAATATATAATATACTAGCTGTTGCCCGCGGCTCCGCCCGCGTGGATGTCGGTTATCGCTGCAAAAAGTAGCATATGTGTTATTCCAGACCATAATCTATCTGTGTGCCAAATTTCATCCAGATCCGTTCAGTAGTTTTTACGTGAAAGAGTAACAAACATCCATCCATCCATCCATCCATCCATTCTTACAAACTTTCACATTTATAATATTAGTAAGGATATATACTTGTAGAAATACATAGATTATTGTCGAGAAGATTCTGCCAATAGTAGTTTACGGATTTTAACCTTGAACCAATAACGGCTGGTGGACATCCTGATTTCAAGAGGGAGGGCATTCCAGAGAAGGATAGACTGGATAGGGAAAGAGTCGTGAATGAAACCAGATTATATCGTATAGCCCACACTTTTTGGAAATTAACGTTGGAAATTACTTAAAACTTCTCGTTCAATCCGTTGTAGGCTTTTTGTCGTTTTTCTAAGTCGGACATGAGTCTATCTATGAGGACGAGAAATGTGTTAAACCTGAAAGTTTCAGATGTTTCATCAAGTAATTTTTTTTGTATATTGATTCGATACGCTTAATTCCATCACCTTTTCTTCGAAATCGGATAAAAGTTACTAATTTTAAATTGTAATTAATATTGAAAAGCTATTGGAATATTTTATAAATTCATGATTGCATAAGTACCAAAATTTTACAGTGCATAAATAATATAATAATAGTAATCTTTTATAAACGGATTACGGATGTAAGAGTGTTCAGTATACTGACTATACTGTGCATTGCTATAATATTTTTTTTATCACTCGTTTCTTTGTGTATATAATAAGATTTTCTTTTCATTTCTGTAAGATAAACATAAATATTTAGGCCATTTTGCCGCCCCCTAAAATCTGCCGCCCTAGGCTTCAGCCTACTTAGCCTACTGGTAAATCCGCCACTGCGTCAAATCCCATACATTTGTTTTCTATTCTATTCGATTATACTTTCGTTTATGAAACTTATCTAGAGGGGCTATTCTGTGTGGTGGCCAGGAACTACACAGTAGTCAGATTCAAAAAAAAAACTTTGCTTCAGTAAGAATTTAAAGACCAGATTAATTCTCATGTGAGCTCACAACCCAAATAGAGGAAGACCGAGAAACGTATTTACTTTTGTCGTTATAAAAGTGTTGAAAATTCACATACTAACTCTGTTACGTCCACTGGACCACCAAACAGTCAATTTTGTTATTTCATAAGTCATGCAAATCCACAAACTAACTCTTATAACCCTGTAGAATAATAAAAACTTCTTCTGGCAACCCTCCGCGGCCGAGGTGTTTAACCCTAAAATAACAAAGAGGGTCAGAAATAAAATCTAAACTAAAATACTTAATTTAAAATAGAAAATACTGCCATTATGGTTTACTAGATTTTAGGACTGATACTATAACAAAATTAAGTTTTATTTGTTACCCTCTTTATTATTTTAGGGTTAAACACCCCGGCCGCGGAGGGTTGCGAGAAGAGCTTTTTATTATTCTACAGGGTTATAAGAGTTAGTTTGTGGATTTGCATGACTTATGTAATTACAAAATTGACTGCCTTGGTGGTCCAGTGGCCGCAGTATGCGCCTGCTGTGCACGAGGTTGTGGGTTCGATTCCCACACAGGACAAAACTTTGTGCGACCTACAAAGAGTTGTTCTGAGTCTGGGTGTAATTTGTGTCCGTTAATTGTATATTTGTAAAGTCCCCTGCGACTAGAGCTTCTTCTCTAGTTGCCGGAGTTGTCTTTTAAAAGAACAGAGAGCAAGAGCAAACACGTTGCTGGCTCTTCCTCTATTTGGAATCCATAAATCCTTTTGGACCAAGAGAGTCTAAAAGGATTCCTAGTGACCTAACAATAAACATGACATAGGACTAAATCTAAATAGAACGTGCATGTTACCAGGGAAACGACTAGTATCTATTATTAGCAATATTTCTGCCTCTAAAACTCTATAACAATACATCATTTTAATCATTTAAAGTTAATTAGCATACATTTTCCCGTTTTACCTCTTAGCCTGTCCCGTGACACGTAGGCTTTATTTAACTCTTGCAATTTGCTTCTATTGTTAGCTTTCCTTGTCGAAATCATATATCTTACTTTTGATATTACCGCAGCCTATTTAGTAGCTGGTCTTCTTTCCTTTTCTTTTGGAAAAATAAATCTCCATAAGCTTGATTAGCTGTTGACTGCAGCTTCGCCCTTGTGGATGTTGTTTATCGCGATAAAAAGCTATTCGCTATTCCAGACTACCTCTAAATAGCTATTCGGGACAATCCCACCCATACGCCCATCACTGTGACTCCTGTGAGCTAAGAGTAACAGCGAAGTTACCAACTGATACACCTAGCTTTGACACTCGTGCGTCCCGTGGACAACTAAACCTACTGTCTTGGACCCCGCAACTAATTTAATCAGAAGTAAATAGGAGGAGATAGTAAGAAAAGTTCGTTTGTTCCCACTAGTTCGATTCATTAGTTCGATCGTCGAACTAGTGAGAATTTTTTTTCTCATTAGTTCGACCGTCGAACTACTGAGACTTTTTTTTTCTCATTAGTTCGACCGTCGATCTTACTTTAATCTAGTTAGTTCGATCGTCGAACTAGTGAGAATTTTTTTTCCCATTAGTTCGACCGTCGAACTACTGAGACTTTTTTTTCTCATTTGTTCGACCGTCAATCTTACTTTAATCTAGAAACCAAAAAACAATAAAATTAAGTTTAAAATACGCTTGTTTCACTAAAAACTATAAAATTAAAATATTGGTTTACATTGGTGTACATCTATACCACATTCTTCATAATATACATAATTGCAAAAATATTTTTCTGCCTTGCTTATCTCAACAAGCTTAGCCAGAAACAAAAAAATATATAAAAGTTCGATTTGGTAATAAATTAACTTCACGCGTGTTTTACTTTTTGCTTGTTTTCTCTCTTTAGTTTTCAATCTGTCAATTAATATTATACTTCGCATGAATAGCTTCGCCTACACAAAAGCTATCACGAAGTGGCTAATGGGCTTACACCACTTTTTTGTTTCTGGCTAAGCTTGTTGAGATAAGCAAGGCAGAAAAATTTTTTTGCAATTATGTATATTATGAAGAATGTGGTATAGATGTACACCAATGTAAACCAATATTTTAATTTTATAGTTTTTAGTGAAACAAGCGTATTTTAAACTTAATTTTATTGTTTTTTGGTTTCTAGATTAAAGTAAGATCGACGGTCGAACTAATGAGAAAAAAAAAGTCTCAGTAGTTCGACGGTCGAACTAATGAGAAAAAAAATTCTCACTAGTTCGACGATCGAACTAATGAATCGAACTAGTGGGAACAAACGAAAGTTGCCACTTCCCTCCATAGCAAAGCGGGAGACAAAATAAATCTGTATAGATTTGTAACCTTTGAGACGGAGCACCACGGAGGAACTTAAACTACGGGACCTATGTGAGCTAAGTTTGATTGTTATAATATGTAGAAGTAGAGTACCTAAAGTTAAGATAATAGTGTATAATACTATTTAGTTATAGAATAAGCTTTTCTGTCGCAATAGGTCTTAATGTTCCTGTAATAATAGATATAAGTGTGTGATTAAATAAATTTTAATAAATGAATGTATGGCAGAAACGTTTAAACGCACGGAAATTCCCTCCAGATGAGACTAAATCCCCATAGTAGGCCGCTCCAGATGATGCATGTAAGCTCTAAACGGCTAAACGAATCTTAATTAACTTTTGCAAGGAGATAGATTATATCCTGGGGAAGGACTTAGGGTACACTTTTTACTGCGATATCTGACATCCACGCTGGCGAAGCCAATATCCCGCCATCTTAGTCTGGGTCTAACACGATGTCGTTAGCCGTTTAGATCTTAATTGTTATAAAACATTTCTATCAGCACAATAAAAGTAATTCATTAATTAACTTAATTAAATGGTTCATGTTGACATTTTGATAAATTATAACAAAATTATCTTGTAACTCGTTTGAGTGCACTAAAAAGTTTTGAAGATAATGATTGTGACACAAACGTCTCTATAATTAATTTAAATATTGCGCAAACAACATAAAAAAATAATCTTTCTATTATTAATAACTAGCTGTAGCCCGCGGCTCCGCCCGCGTGGATGTCGGGTATCGCTGTAAAAAATTCATCCAGATCCGCAGCGGGTATTCCGTAAGAGCAAAAACCGACCCACCGCAAAAACCGAGCAAAATCTGGCTGTCAGATTGAAAATCGGTATTCCGTAAAAGTAAAAACCGAGCCTTTTTGACGTTTAGTCAATAGATTGTGCCGTCACCGAGCAATCACAACTGTCAGTTTGCGATCACAACTGTCAGTTTGCCATAGCTGTTTCTTAGAGAATCAGCCGGCCGTTCAGTAGTTTTTATGTGAAAGAGTAACAAACATCCATCCATCCATCCATCCATACTAACAAACTTTCGCGTTTATAAAATTAGTAGGATAGTAACCCAATGCTAGGCACGGGTCTTCTATCCTCTACCAAGAAACCTGAGGGTGTTCTACACAATTCCAATCAATCTATCTTTACATTGAAAATAACAAAGTCATTCCCGCTGTCTGTACGCTTATCTTTTATACTAAGCAACGGATTTTAATGCGGTTTTCAGCAATAGATAGATGCATTCAAGAGGAAGGGGTATATGTATAATACATACATATTATAATAGAGAAATACAAAAAAAAACGAAGCAAAGCGAGGGCGGGTGCCTAGTAAATATTACGTAGTCAATCGTAACAGGTTCACGTAATCGAATTACGAGTACATGTACTAATTCTACATATTCAGGTACTAATATATATAATTAAAGAGAGGTAGAGCACCATACTAGCGATCAAATCCATCTGTGGAAGGATCTCCACCATACAGAAGACCACAGCCAAATAACTACACACAGCGATGTAGTTGTGTTCCTATGTGTAAGTACAGGTCTCCAGCACTTATTTAGGGATGCGTTTTAAAAGAAACGTTTTCCTATCCCAGAAAAATAGGTCCGCAATACGCAAATCAAATCAAATCAAATCAAATCTCTTTATTTGTGAAACATAGGTTTATAGAGGCGTAACATTAGTGGTAGTAGGTACTCTATGCTTTGCCATCAAGGCATACAAATAATAGCAAATTAGGTACTATAAAATACTTAAAACTAATCCATTGTATTCGTATAGCATAACATCCAGTCTTAAAATGATTTATCTTTTAGAAATTCATCCACCCTATAGTAACATTTCTCAAGCAAGAACTCATGAAGTGCTTTTTTAAATTTAAGGAGAGGCAAACATTTTATTGCATCCGGTATTTTATTATAAATTTGAGGAGCTATACCAAAAAAGCTCTTTTTCATTAATGCGGTTTTACAGCTCAACTGACATAGTTGATTCACATATATCGCAAGTGATACCTCTGGTGTTGCAAGCGTCCATAGGCTACGGTAACTGCTCAAATTCAAGCAGACCGTAAAACGAGCAGCCGATGGACAAGGTCAGCTCAGGACCGAATATTGTGGAGACGTATGCCCAGCAGTGGACATCTATTGGGTGGAAGAGATCGCTTTTAGCGATAAGACCGCCCATTGTGCCTACATATTTGTAACTATGTTGTTTCTTGTAGTAGCTATAGTACTTAAGTGGTGTACAATAAAGAATATTCTATCTATCAATCGGCTGAGATAATGATGATGAATAAATATTTGTCAAATAATTTCTATGTCTTTTCCAATTGCGTGTCGAGGAAAACCCTAATAGGTATATAACATCTACGTGTACGCATAAAGAAAAGGAAGGTAAAGGGGGCTTGTTTGGTGCGTCAGACAAGACTTTATACACAAACAGGTAAACTTGTAATGTGATGTAAGAAAATGCTGGAAATAATAATGACAAATGAGTTAGTGTTAAGTCTCTAAGCAGACACTAGACTTTTAGCATCGGCGATCGGCGATTTGCGACTGTATCGTTGCTGCATAACGTTTCCACGACTCTTTTCCTTCGAATCGTACGATTCTGCAAGTGTATGCTGTAATATGCAATGCTGCATCGCAATTATATTGAATGAGGTAGGGCACCATACTAGCGAGCAAGCCCGACTAGGGAAGGACCTCCACCTTACAGAAGACCACAACCAAATAACTACACACAGGTGTAGTTGTGTGCCTGTGTGTGAGTACAAGTCTTCAGCGCTTATCAAGGTATGCGTTTTGAAATAAACGTTTTCCTATCCCAGAAAAAAGGTCCGCAACACGCAAGTGATACCTCTGGTATTGCAAGCGTGTATAGGCTACGGTAACTGCTTAACATTAGGCGGGCCGTATGCTTGTTTGCCACCCAAGTAGTATAAAAAAAAATTGGTGAATCTGTACGTTCGGTCGCGGATCTCATCGTTATATACCAAATAATGAACCAAATCGATGCGACCAGTATCCGAATGTGTGCGGAGTGTAGCGTTCGTCGCTGTATCGAGCTTCCGAAAAGCGACTTAATCGCGCTGTTTGGCGGTTAAGTGTGCGGCGTTGTTGATCCTTAAGTATAATTAAAATAAAAGAACTTGGACTGTATCACATAGGTATATTGTATTAGGTGGAATGTTTGGTCGCAGCATTTAGCTTCTACAAAACGACTAATCGCAGATCTCTGATGTTAAACGTAGCATGTCTGCTGTAGCCCTCTTCAAATGACAATATACGAGTACATGACGTAGGGTTGTGATAGTGGTCATGAAAAAAAATAAAACCAGTCAAGTGCGAGTTCAACTTGCACACGAAGGATTACGTAATCATATAAAATCACATTTCTTGTATGATGCCTCTTTTATTTTATTGTTTGTGACAGACTCCCAGAAAAAATCTTGCAATGTTCATTAGACACAGCTTGCTGAAAGACGGACAGTGGAGGCTTAATAATTTGGTCCCATTGGCACCGATTAGATATGAATACCCTAATATATACCTAATGTACTGATTAGCATGTTTTATATCAGGGTTGAAAAACGGTTAAACAACTCTTTAACTGCCTCGTTGGTCTTGTAGTCTTTGAGTGTAACTGCTGATCTTCGGACTAGATATGGATACCTACTTGATTTTTCTGCCAAGAAATACACAATAGATTCCTGAAATACGGGAATTGGCGATGCTTAAACTCTCGTGAATCATGTGAAACTATTGGTCCTACTACTGAGCTCTCTCCGATCGTGTCAGATTCTTCTTTTTTTTTTAAAGACAACTCCAGCACTAGAGAACATGCTCTGTGTCGCGGGGGACTTTACAAACATACAATTAACGGACACAAATTACACCCAGACTCAGAACAACTCGTTGTGGATCACAAAAAGTTTTATCCTGTGTGGGAATCGAACCCACAACCTCGTGCACAGCAAGCGCATACTGCGGCCACTGGACCACCAAGGCAGTCATTTGATTGATTGCCACCGGAGCATAAGAATGAAGGAATACAGAATAGGTAAATATTATTTATATTATCTGTGCCTGTGTGTGGGTACTATATCAACCGCGCATAAGGCATTATTCTCCATTGAGATTAACCGCTGTGACCGAAAAATTGTTAGGAGAGCACATTATTTTCAAACATCCAGCTACAATAAGTACTGAACAATCAGAGGATATGCTTTTGTTTCTCCGAATAGGTAGATAATTTTATTTACACAAACATTTACCTCAAAAACAGGGCTTGACGTAGGTGCATAAGGACAAAAGTCCAGTTAGTTTTAATGACGCTTGATGGTGAGAGCCCTCGAATTAATCGCAGCGTCAGAACCGTCGTCATGATTTGTTTACCATGTGGAAAGTATACCTAAGTATTGAGTGTACCTAATGGCACTATACACATACGTCATAGAATTTATAGTGTTATTCCATTGTCTTTTACATCATTCTTTTACATCAGTGTGACGTAGTCCTTTCAAGTTGGTTTCGACAGCGCCGTGTCAGCGTCATATTTAGGGATGCCTCCTTTGTTTTTGAGTGACGATTTTGCAACCTTATGCATACCGCATCTTATGGGAGCGAGGCAGTTGTTGGCCTTTATGGCTTGATTTGGTGGTTGCCGTGTCAATCTCCAGATGCACCGGACGCTCCATCAGATCACAGATCACAACAGAGGCCATAATATGGGCGAACTAAAGAACTCTGTTGCTAGGCAACAGAGTTCTCTAGCTCGCCCATATTATGCCACTTACCAAACGATAGTCAGATACAAGCTACTAACTTTTACGTGACAGAGTCAAAGCCAAAGTCAAACTCATTTATTAATTTAGATCAAATACATGATACTTTATGAACGTCATAAAAACAAATGCCAGCATACTTTTTTCCTACGGCCAATTCGCTGACTATGGTAGGACCTCGAGAAGAATTGGCAAGGAACTCGGGCCACTCTTTTTAATCGCTAGAGTATAACATTTACAATTTGGTATGAGTTACAATATTAGTGTTAACAGAAAGAGACGGAAACCAATATACCATACAAAATTAAATTTATTTAAAAATATTTTTAATAAGGAAACATTGAAAAGAAAAAAAAAAGATTTTTTCTTTTCAGATGTGGCAGCCCTAATATTATTAACAATTTTCCGTTAACAGACCCAGCTTAGGTAGATATTAGAACAGATACTTCATTAAAGTGCTTGTTGTAGATATTATTGATAAACTACTGTGTATGATTTAACGTAGGAGCATAAATATACTATTTAATTGAGAGCAGTATTACTAATTTATTAAATATTTTTTACAAAAAAAAACCGACTTCAATGCGGCAAGTACAAAAACAGTATGAATTTTCATTTTTCATACAAACTCTAATAACACTTTTTCCCTCTTAAATACATTATTTTTTAAATCTGATTATTTACAGCTAAAGTGCATCTCATGCCCATGCAAACTAGATGAAATACCAGACTTGCCTTCCCTTAGATAAAACTTTGTTGCGCCCACGTGTACAAGGAAACGAATAGAAAATTAAACGTGACTTAGCTCACGCTGTCTACTGACCAACTCCGAATAGTTTGAGGAAAACTTTGATGAGAATTACGTAATCACGTATTTCAGTCTTGTGGGCTTGTCCCGCTAGTTATTTATTGAACTACGCAAGCATGAGCCTTATAGTTTGCCTAAACTACTAAGTTGGAAAAGAACTATAATAATAATAATAATAAATCATTTAATTCAGGAAATTTTTACATAACCCATAGATAAATACCTTATAGTCTAACATATATATATATTATAAAACTTATAACTAAACACTTTTTAACGGCGTTGTGCTACGCTGACTTGTGTTGTGCAATCGTCCACGAAATCGACGATTCACTACACCCTTCGGCCAAAACTCTTCTTTGAGAAACATCTCGAGATGTTGAGTCGGCGCACGCACCACTATGATTACTAAATAGTTACCACGTAACAGATACTTCACTCAGTAGAAAATTATAGCTACTGCAATACTAGCCTACTCTGTCGCGTCAGCAACCGCTGGATGCTAAAATGTGGCTAAATGCTCAAGCGTACAGTTGTGATTGTTTCGCACCGCGCGATCCGACAGCACTGAATTTGGTCCGCAAACGGCCCGAGAACGCTCGGCCGGGCGGTGGGTAGTTGTAGCGCGCAAGTACATGGAGTGACGGAGACCTGCTACGGCTGTTACGGCCAAGATACTTTTTTCAGGGTGGCTACGATACCTACGTCGTAGCGTCCATAGGCTACCGTAGCTGTTTACCACCAGCCAGTATGTATGACTAGCTGTTGCCCGCGGCTCCGCCCGCGTGTTATTCCAGACCACAATATATCTCTGTACCAAATTTCATCCAGATCCGTTTACTAGTTTTTACGTGTAAGAGTAACAAACATCCATCCATACTTACAAACTTTCGCGTCTATAATATTTGTAGGAAGTAGGATATATTAAATTTTCTAGCTGGCTGTACGTAGTGGCATAAATGGCTTTCTATTCTATTCGATTTGACTACCGTTTATGCCACTTGTCTAGAGGGGCAGGACAGGTAGCCATATGATTTTTTATTTTTTTATTCTACTTGGGTAGCAAACAAGCATACGGCCCGTCTGATGTTAAGCAGTTACCGTAGCCTATGGGCGTTTGCAATACCAGAGGTGTCATTTGCGTATTGCCAACCCATTTTTTACAACAGGTCTTTAAGATGGGAGTATCCCTGGGATATGAATACATTTCTTTCAAAACGAATCCCTAAATGAGCGCTGGAGTGAGATGAGCCCTGTACTCACAGACAGGAATACACCACTGTGTGTAGTTATTTGGCTGTGGTCTTCTGTAAGGTGGAGGTCCTTCCCCAGTCGAGCTTGCTCGCTAGTGTGGTGCCCAACCTCTCTTAAATAATACGAATACGAGAAATCACTATAATTTTTGTAAAACAGTGTTTTGTTATCTACTAACTGCTTTGGTGGCTCAGTGGTCGATATGTGTGACTGCTGATCAAGAGGTCCCCTGTTTCGATTCCCAAAAAAATTGATATTGGGTTATAAATGCTCGGAGTTTGGAAATTGGTACACCCCCGTACACCGCGTGTAAGCACGTAAAGCCGTTGGTCCTACACCTGATCCCTCTCCGGTCGTGTCGGATTGCCGTCCCATCGGACTATGAGAGTGACGGAATAAAGAGTGCACTTGTATTTGCGCACACACTTGTGGACTAAAATATCTCCCGCGCAGATGGCTAGTCTCCGTTGAGATTAGCCGCCGTGAAAGAAATTCTTTTAGGACATTACCTACTTTTAATAATAAAAACCCACATGCATGTGGCCATTGCAGAGCACGGGTTTCCCCTCCTCTGTCAAGAGATACAGAGAGTTTTTCACAGGCTGGCCTAATGCTTAGGTATAGGTGGATTAGACATGCCTTTTAGAATTTCTTCCAGGACATGGGTTTCCTCGCTTGGATTTCCTTCACCCACCTGATACTTACCCAAACATAACTCATTCTATTATTTATTTTACTGTAATTAGCAATTTATTGTTTTTTTAAAATATATTTTAATGTTTCTTGTTAACCATTAACCCTGCACTGGTCTATAGAATTACAATACAATTGTAAATCCTTTAATAAAATTAAGAGTATGTAAATATTTTAAATAGAGTTACAGTTTAAAGCATGGCAATTCAGAGCAAAACCTAGGTTGGGATGCGTTTTTAACGCGACATTTTCTAATCCCTGGGAAATTCCATCATAAAACCATCGTAACACCAGGTTACAATTTTGGGTCGGCAAGACGCAAGTTAAACTTTTGGTATTGCAAGCGTGCATGGGCTACCATCATAAAAACTGCTCACCATCAGGCCGTATGCTTACCACCTAAAAAATATAAACAAAGAAAACAATCGAGTGCCGTGGTTGCATCCTACTAATATTATCAACGCGAAAGTTTGTAAGTATGGATGGATGGATGGATGTTTGTTACGCTTTCACGTAAAAACTACTTTTTTCTTTTTTTTATATTTTTTTAAAAGACAACTCCCGCACTACAGAACAAGCTCTATGTCGCGGGGGACTTTACAAACATACAATTAACGGACACAAATTACACCCAGGCACAGAACATTCTTTGTGGGTCACACAAAGTTTTGTCCTGGGTGAGAATCGAACCCACAACCTCGTGCACAGCAGGCGCATACTACGGCCACTGGACCACAAAGGCAGTCAAACAGATCTGGATAAAATTTGGCACAGATATAGATTATGGTCTGGAATAACACATAGGCTACTTTTTATAGCGATAACCGACATCCACGCGGGCCGAGCCGCGGGCAACAGCTAGTTTCTAATAAATCTATTAATATAATAAACTACGGCACTATATACGCGGGTACTCTGGTGTTAATTACATTTTAACACATAAACACAAACTAATATAATAGCCATAATATACGACGATAATTAAAAGGTTTAAGTATGTACATATTTCATTTCTTCGTTTAAGATTATGGAATTTAGAAGCATGGTAATATGTACGTAAAAATAGTTACGTTTTTATGTAAGTACCTATTAGATACCAAATAAAAAACACTTTCCACGCATATGGTATGATGTCGGAGATACTCACAGAAGATATTTTAACTTCATCATATTTTGTGTACAATAAAAATAATAGCTAAGCTACAAAATAAAATTCATAAACTATGTTAACACTATTATTTAAAAAAAAAAGATTTTTAATTTTAAAGATTTTTCCAGACCACAACAACCACCAATATCTGACTCTTATTAGAAAAGAAGGAGCCTTTTTTAAAAAACAGCATTTTTATACTTCTTGGGTGGCAAACTATCATACGGCCCGCCTGATGTTAAGCAGTTACCGTAACCTATGGACGCTTGCAACACCAAAGGTATCACTTGCGTGTTGCCAACCCATTTTTTCACACCAGGGCTTGCAGGTGGAGTAACCCTGGGATAGGAATACGTTTCTTTCAAAACCCTTTGGCTGTGGTCTTCTGTAAAGTGGAGGTCCTTCCCTAGACGGGCTTGCTCGCTAGTTTGGTGCCATACCTCTCTTAAAATGCATTAAGCATGATCTAAAAAGACTAATCATAAGAACTAATAATACTTTAACCAAAAAATTTCAGGTGTGATAGAACCGCTCGTCAAAGAATGTCAAGGTGTACATTTTTTTGATGGGCCATCCAATTCCAATGAACCCGATTCTCTCACGACAAACAAAGCGTCATACACGCTATCTTACATATTTGATTACCTAACAAATAATAAAAATGAACGCAGATTTATTGCTACTACCAGACAATTTAAGAGCATTGACAATGTTAAAAGAAAATCATTTGGAATGCAGCAGCAAGACGATGCAATTAAAGAAAAAATCGCAATACTTATTCAACAAACATTTTATGACACTGGTAAAACTATTAAATCTCTAGACACATTCAGGGAGATAGTTTCTGAAAAACCACAATACAAATTGGGTTTCATTACATCTTATATAGGACGAGAGAGACAGAAGATGAACGATTTATTTGACGTCGCTGTTCAATACAGGGAAGCAGTATCGGCATTGCATCAATTAAGAGTATTTGATTACATAATGGACAGTAACAATAACATTACTGTCCTAGTTAGACAGCTGGCACAATTACATATATCGCATAGAGGTGCCGGATCTCTTTCAGCGTTAACGTCACCACCCCCTGAAGTACACTCTTATCACACAACACCACTTAATGACTCCACATTTGTATTTGGAAATTCGAATGAAGAAGCGTTCAGCCCGAGCGATCCATTGGGAACAGTTTTATTTTAAAAAAAGTTTGATTATTGTTTTATTTTATATAAAACTTTGCTAAATCCGCATTCTAAGACATTCGTATCTAAATGCTTCTAGCTACTGTAAACAGCAAAAGCCTACCTAAACCATTTGAGACCGTAGGCAGTGCCGGCTTTAGGGGCGCAAAGCTTGAGGGGACGCCGAAGATGCCCCTTCGTCGCCCCTTCGTGGCGAATCTTTAAATTTCGTTACGACCGTGGTGTTAATACAAAGCAACATGGTCAAGCTACTGGTTATTTATTTGCCCACACTTTTAATCTTAATAAATATTTTATATGATAAATTTTATCTTAAAATTAATGTTGACAAGAAACAGACATCAACCCATTATTATCATTATTTATTTTTATTATTTGAGTAAAACTTATTCGGCTAAGTGCATTTAAAGGTAAATCCGAAATATAGGCTAGGTTCAAAACAGCTGCCAGCCGCATTGCTGTCCTGCATCGCGGTACTTAGGCCATTGCATAATGCACGGAAATATGATCGCATCAATGTGTCGAATAGTGTAGATTACAAATGCCCCCCCCCCCCCCCCCCCTGTACGAATCCGTACCTGTCATTATGCAGCAGGAGAATACTGTTTTTCAAGCTGTCGCCTGTCAGTAGGTACAATATTTCCTATTTGATTTGGGTAACAGCTTTACTATTACCTAAGCTAGCAGATTTATTCGGCACGTTGTGTAATCAAACAACTAACATAGACAAAAATCTTTATTCAAATTATTCTTAAGTTATGTTTTATGGTAGGTACATTTTTTCATTTCAATCTCGTTTAATTGGTCGCGGAGTGGTGATCAAGATCTGGAAGACGCAATAAGATGGACCTAATAAAAGTGGCGGGCTGTTTATGGACAACTGAATCTGTCACGACCGAATTCTGTAGGTATAACCTTGGCCTATAACCAGTTGTGGATGGCCTACAGCTGAGATAAATCTAGTCTTGAGTTACAGTTTTAAATATAGGCGGTTGGTTATCATAGCCCAGCTTCCGAAAATCTTTGGACACCATATTTAGTGATACGGTCACAGTTCCATAAGATTCCGTCCTTAGTACTGAAAAGAAAAATATAGGAATATGAAATACTACTGTGTGGCCAATGGTCTTTTGAGCAGAAGCTGTACGTCCGAGGGTTATCGGTTACGAAATGGGGCAATTAGTTTTACGAGGAACCGATGCATGGTTGGAAACAAAAATCACCCAAATGCATTTTTAATCTAAAATTAAGGTGTTTTATACGATAGAATCGAAAAACAGCGATATTTAAAAAAAAACTTTTTTGATTTTTTTCCTTAGTGCCGCGTTTAGTACCTACACTCCAACGATATTATTGATGCGCAAACATGGGACGCAGAAACAAAAAAAAAAGACGCGCGATTCGTGAATTATCTATTGGCTATTTATTTAATAAACGACCTGCGCGCGCACCAGATGGCGCCATGGCGTGACAGTTGATGCGCGACAACCATTTCTTTTTTCTAAGATACAAAAGCGCTAATTTGCCATTTGAACAGATCATGAAATTCCATTTAGTCTATTGAATTAAGAACTTACAATAGTTATCCTTGCCAATTGCCAGCATTTTCGGGTCTGCCAACTCAGGATATTTGCCAGTTACCCAAGCCAACCATTCGCCAAGCATAGTGGCAGCTCGGGGTCTAAATAAAGGGGCTGAGGTTATTCCATGGCCGGTAGTGGGTGGCATGAGGAATAAAGAGTACCCTCGTAGAACATCTCCGCTTAGTGTGTTTTGTGCTCGAACTGTGACCAGTAATTGTGGCCCTGGGAAATATATGTAAAAGACATTTAGTTGTAGTAAGAGACGGTTGAGTTGATTCGTTATCCATACTGATATTATTGTTTGTCACCCTTTCACAACTAAACGAATGAATGAAATTTTGGCAACTAGATAGATAGTATCCTGGGGAAGGTCATAAATAGTTTGACGCGATAGCCGACATCCGAAATATATCATTAAAGAAACACGAACCATCAGACAAAGAGTCGATATTTTGAATCAAAATACTCACAACCAGAAACATTAGTGCTGCTAAACACCATTTCTAAAGGTAAATTAAAGACTACACGTTCAGGATTAGTTCCTGATCGAGCCATTTGGCTCGTGCCCGACGTTAATCCAGACATAGGGTTCCAGTCAGGGCCCCAAACTGCTTCATACTGTATATATAACTGATCATCAAATACTCCTCCAGGAAAACAAACATACTCTATCTGGCCGCTAAAACACACCAGAAATTTAGTTATCTCAGTGTCTTTCATTGAGCTTACTGGTTCTATAAAATTTTGAACAATTCAATGATTTCGTTCTCATACAACGGAACGATAAAAACAAAACAAATTGTAACTATAGCAACAACTTAATATGCATTATTGCCAGCGCAAAATTATAAATCTCTTATAACTTTTATTAAAAGATACAATATGTATTACAACCAAAGTAATAAGTTTTATTGTAATACAATTTAGTGATGAAGAAAGGAATATTTAAATAATTACAATCGTTTTCTTTTTTATTGTTTTCATTCTTTTTTTTCTCGAGCACGCGGTATTTTTTGTGGACCAAAGATTAAAGAGACCATGCTTCCGTTTCACTGTTTTACCGACATATTTTTGAAAGTTTGGCGCAAGATGGCGCTGTATGTGCTTTCAAAATCCTAATCGGCCACCATTGTGAAGGCGAATTTATTGAATACTTTGAGGATTTTTACATTTTTTATGTTCGTAATCAGCGAAATATTAAGTTTTATTTGGTAAGATACAGTGTCCAGTATTTCGGCAACCAAAGCCAAACTGTAAAATGTGCTAGAAGTGCTTAACTTTAAAACCTAAATGCGTTCAAAATGTCACGCGAAGTGAGCATCAAATTCGTGAACACCATACCATGCACTAAATAATCTACGTTTTCTTTGATATAGTCGTGCGTAAGCAGTGGAAGTGTAACGTTTTGTGTCGGGAATACATGTGGAATGTTATGGATAGTTAAAAAAATTAACGTGCGCTGATGAAAACGTTTCAGAAGTATCTGTACACGTCGTAAGGGAGCGCAGTTACGCGGGCGAAGGCTTCAAACTTGCCGGCATCACTATGGTGGACTGAAGAAGTGTTTGTTGACGGATTGGTGTTAAATACGTGTTGTAAACAGTGCCTCGAGCGTGCCGCGCACGATGTCGGGTGGCTCTCAGCACAACCCCAATGGTCGACAGTCGCAGCTGGGCTCAGGATGGAGCCCCCTGCAGGTGGTGCTTATTATTTACGTATTATTCACTAACTAACCTAAATTAATTTCGTAACATCCTGTCTAAAACATTTCGCTTGCATGCTGTCCACACACGAATCTCGTAATAAGTTCATGTTAGGTTGTCTAAAGCTAGAAGAAAGCATCGTTTACATTATAAATATGTGTTATCCTTTGTGTTAGCGTCTGTTTGTCGCTGTATATGTATGTATTCATTATATACCAATCAGCTGTTTGCATTGACACACTTGCTAGCCTGACACATATAATGGCATTTTGCTATCAAATTAGATAGTGCACAGATAACTAAATATTATGTTATTTGTTATTATTTACAATGCACTTTTAACAATAGTAAATTGTTTTGATCATACTGTAAACATTTATCAGTAGGATGTTCTAAAATAGTTTAAATTTTGTATATGGCAAGGTTTACAAAATAATTAGTCCTAACTTTACAATACTACCAATGTAGGTACATAAAAGAAACTATGTTTTACTTTAGGTAGTAAAATAGACAACTTTATTGTTATAATTGATTGCTAGTGACAAAAACTAACTGGATATAATAAATTATTGCAAGAAACTTAGCTAATTATAGACTAATTACAATTAACAATCATTGTAGCGATTGGTGTTACTTTCATAATTATCATAAGGTACTTACAGGTAGTTATTAAAAGGCTTGTGGATTTGTGATATACTTCACTTAGTATTGTAAAGTTGTTTTATTTAATTTAAGATTCATTATTAAAGCTAGGTAGCAAGCTATTGAGGCCTATGTTCAGCAGTGGACCTAGATAAGTAAATGATGACTAAGCTATTGAATCACAGAATATAAATGCTGTGGAAATTCGGCTCCTGCCAATGTTTGCACAGTACATTTTAATTTTGATCGGTCTGTGCATCTAGTTGTTTTTGATCCTGATTGTTAAGCCAGAGGACATAGGTTTGATTCCTACCCAGCACAAATATTTATTAACACCTTCTGTGCCAAGAAAGCCATTACGACTTTTTACTCACACAAAAAAATAATTTTATTCAATTGATTTAAGAAAAGTATCGAATTACCAATCCTTACTAATTTGTGGACAAACAATAGGACTCGGTAGCCGAGTGCTAGGCACGAGGACAGGTAATTAATATTTATAGTTGGACTCTGTAGCCGGGTTCTCGGCGTATAGCTTACCTATCAAAGAACCCAGGAGCCAGTTCTTGGCACTAAAAGTGTTAAATGAGTATGATTATAGTGGTCTCTGGATGTAATCTATCTAAAATATATGTTTTCTTAATACAGTGTCTGTCTGCCATAACATTGTATGACCATAGAGCAGTGTTCTAAAGATTAACTTTACTATTTAATTTAATACTTTTATGTAAGTAGGTATATAAGTTTGTTATTATGTAGCTATAGTATTATGTGTATAGGCTTATCATACCATGACATTATTCTAGCAATTCATTATGAATCTTAATTTGAAATTTGTTACTCAAGATTGGTCATTGTACAATATTAAAATTAAGATCAAAAATAAACTGCTTTAAGGATATAGAAATACTATTTTTGATGTCTAGCAAAGGATCAGACAGAATACAACCTCCATATATATTAATATTAAATTTATAAAGAGTGTTATATAGGCATGCTTTTTGCCCAGCAGTGGACGTGTTTAGTCTCAAATAGATGTAGTATACTTATTCTGTTTTGACTGTATTGTTTATATATTTTGTATTTAATTTATATTTATTGGCAATAATAATTTGGGTAATTTCTTATACCTACACCAATCGCTTATACCGTTTTATAGTCTGTATTAATAGGGCCCTAGGATTAACATTGACAATCATGGTGTATCAATTTTTTATATTATATTTGTAAGATATGAACTTTATTACCTATCTTTAAGGTTGCCATTGATCAAAATTCAAATTAAGATATAAAATTTCATATATTTTTCCTACCCACAAAATTACTGATTCAATGTGGAGTTGTGAAAAAACACCTAGCCATATTATAAATATGTATATAAAATCATTTGTTCTGAATGATTCAACTATGAGATTACTATATGAGATCAACGCACATCAAAAAACTACTTAGTCTACAAAACTGCCCTAAAAGCCCTTTTTAAAATTACTCCAGTATTTAATACTGTTCACCTTGTTTCTGTAATTCATTTAGTGTTATACAAATTTAATTATATTGTTCAGTTATTCAGACAACTCATTAGTCATCTGTACACCAGATGTTACAGTTACAAAACTTCAGTGTAACAAATATAATTTTTATACCACTTATATGACAAGCAAGGTTATAGCTGGCCTGATAGTAAGCAGACAAGAATTTGGCTGATGATAATGCCCAAAAGCTATTTTAAATTACAGTACTCTTTGTTTAAGTAACAAAGTCCCTCTGACAGTGGAAGTGCTGGTGTACTGAGGACACAAATTTGTATGTGGTATTAAGTGATTAAGTCTATTCTGGACATAATATAAGTGATAAAAATGTTTGTACACCCCTATCTAACCCCTGCAGATATAATGTGTGATGCTATGTTATATGCTTCTACTTTCCTTTTGAGCGAAGGCCTCATTTCCACACAAACTATACTAAATCATGATAACCGAACTAATTAAGGTCATAATATAATTATTTCCATTGTATTACACAATAATAACCACAAACTTTCAATTGTAAACAATTTAATCATAATATACTTACACATATAAAGTATAATATTAATAATGAGACTTGTGACGTGGTATTTCACATCTAAAAAACATCTTAAGGCTCAGAACTCATACTTTGTGCATGTACTCACACAAGCTCAGTCAGAGCTTTATATTTATTTATAAAACTTGATACACATAGGTACATAGAAAGAATAAGCATATTTATTTGCTCGAAAGAAAAATAGTTGCAGTAAATAAAGTTACAATGTTATTATACAACTTTATCATGCTTTTATATATTATAAGGACTTTGTCACACTATGCTTTTAAATTTTTAATCATAAGTATAGATGTGTCTTCATATAATTGTATGCATTTTTCTGCCTATGGTAATACGAGAATAAAATCATACCATGCGACAGAAAAACATTGAAAGCTTAATACTAACACAAATCATGTAAAATCACTAGTATATAAGTTAATTTTGAAATTATTTTCACTTCATAAATACTGCTGGGAATGAGACCAGCAGATGCCCAGCAGTATATACCTTTTTGTAAAAAAATCTTTTTTCTTTTGTAAAAAAGACAACTCCCGCACTAGAGAACAAGCTCTGTGTCGCGGGGGACTTTACAAACATACAATTAACGGACACAAATTACACCCAGACTCAGATCAACTCTTTGTGGGCCACACAAAGTTTTGTCCTGTGTGAGAATCGAACCCACAACCTCGTGCACAGCAGCCGCATACTGCGGCCACTGGACCACCGAGGCAGTCAAATACGAGTTGCTATTATTATAATTACTGTAAGAAGTTTTCAATGAAATACAACTATGGCCGTACTCAGTTACAGGTGGCAAATTTGCTGGCTCGAGCGCCGCAAGCGCATATGGCATCAGACAGAGGAGTCACGTGGCACACGCCCACGCCTCCACCTCACCTCTACCACGTCCCGGCGCCTTCGCCCCCGGACCCACTTCAGGTACGGTTCTTCCTTAGAATAATATATTAATAGTAGTGTTGAGGCGTTGGTTACACAACAAGTTTTGTTTTACAATCCTGTGCATAGAGAATGGGAATAGAGGTATAATCTATACTAATATTATAAAGCTGAAGAGTTTGTTTGTTTGGTTGTACGCGCTAATCTCAGAAAGTACTGGTCCGATTAGAAAATATCTTTTTTTTTGTTGAATAGTGCATTTATCCAGGAAGGCTATAGGCTATATAACATCACGCTATGATCAATAGGAGCGGAGCAGTAGTGAAATATGTTGCAAAATCGGGAAAAATATTCCACATTACCACGCGGGCGACCCCTAGTTTTTAACCGACTTCAAAAAGAGGAGGTTATCTATTCGTGTGTATTTTTTTTTTTTATGTTTGTTACCGCATAACTCCGTCATTTATGGACCGATTTGAAAAAATCTTTTTTTGTCTGACTGGACATACTTCCAGTTTGGTCCCATTATCATCAAAATAAAGTTCTGATGATGGGATCCATGAGGAATTGAGAGAACTCCTCAAAAGTTATAGGCACACATATAGCAATTTCAATATTTTTAACAACTAATCAATCATTTGCATTCAGAAAGTGTAATTTGGTCAAATAAAACTGATGAAGAAGACCACAGATGGCCATCTGAACTTTTCAATAATAAGTATTTTACTGATGGCGGTTAGATAAGTTTCGATTATTGTTGCTAAGCAACTATTAATAAGAAATAATGACGTGAATGAATTGAGCGCGGATTGCACAGATTAAATATTGCTTTTAATACCTACTTGACCTGTGTTCAGCAGTTGTAACAAACAAATATTTGAAAATTTTACAATGTGGAGGCTGTCACACACCTCCAACGAAAAGGGAGGATCCTCCGACCAGGCTGGGTGATCGTGCCTGGCGGGCCGCGGCCGAACGGTTAGTTGTTGGGCGTTGTATATATACTGAGTGTCTGTGTAAACTTCGATAGCGCGATTCAGCATCTCGAACATTTGTTCTGCGGTTGCGTGTTTCTCGGTATAGTGACATCTGTGTTTTCTATGATGAACTTCGTTGCTTGTTGTAGCGTTATTCTATTGGCCTGATAGATGACGCTACAACAACTTGCCGTACCTACTGAAGTCGGTTTTTTTTTGTTAAAATTATATTATATAATCTCTCATTCTGCCATCAGTAATTTGACATTCGAAAACGTTGACAAAGCATGGCGTAACTATACAATCGCTACACTACGTTTATTAATAAATTATATCAAGGTTTTTTTCTAGAACATTTAATCTTGGAAACTTATAAGTCTGGGATTTAAAATTCATTTTGGATTTCACAGCCCCATTCTTGAGAAAGGTTACAGGCTATTTAATATCACGGCACAACCTAAGGGGCATAGCAGTAACAATAAACGTTATATGGGGAAATATCCAAATTTAACGCGGGTAAAACCATGGCGAACCGCTAATATGTAATAAATGTTTAACGTATATTATAAATTAAACTTACGTCACTCCAAGACGTAAACAAGCGGTGGACAAATTCGAACTCTGGAGTAGGAGCTCGGATGGCACAGTTGGTAGTGCGCTGGGCCGGAACCCGAGAGGCGCAGGTTCGAGTCCTGCTCCGGGCTCGTCTTTTTCCACATTGCTTTAATATTTAAGTATATATTTTAAATTACCTGTTGCCCGCGTCTCCGCCCGCATGGATGTCTGTTATCGCGATAAAATGTAGCTTACCTATATGCTATTCTAGACTATATATAATCTATCTCTGTACCAAATTTCATCCAGATCCGTTCAGTAGTTTTTGCGTTAAAGAGTAACAAACATACATTTCTTACAAACTTTTGCGATTTTAATATTAATAAAATGTGAAAGTTAGTGAGGATATACATATTATATATATTTATGTTTATTACTCTTTTACGTCAAAACTACTGAACGAATCTGGATAACATTTGGCATAGAGATAGATTATAGTCTGAAATAGCGAATAGGCTACTAGCTTTTTAGGCGGAGCCACGGGCAACAGCTAGTACAGCATAAAGGAATAGTGCTCTTTAAATATTTAAAGTTTAAAGTTGTAACGCCCATTCTCATCGATTATCTCGTATCGATCGACCAACCCGCATTAGGTTAGCGTGTGTGGATCAAGGCCTTAACCACCACAGCTCTGTTTATACAGTGACCACCTATAAGACACTATATGGGCTGCTATTACTATACTATATTGGGTGAAATGAATGTAAAAGAAGCGAGAGAAGTATGTCTATCGAAGCAATTGGCGTACAATAGTCTCTGGCCTATCCCCCAATGGGAGACTGGCGTGATGATATGGGTGAAATTACAAATAATGCATCTGTTAATATTAGGGGTCGCCCGCGACTTCGTCCGCGTGGTAATTTGGAACGTACATTTCCCCGATTTTGCAACATATCTCTCTACTGCTCTTCTCCTATAGATCATAGCTTGATATTATATAGCCTATAGCCTTCCTGGATAAATGCACTATTCAACAAAAAAGATTTTTTTCGCATCGAACCAGTAGTTTCTGAGATTAGCGCGTTCAACCAAACAAACAAACACACTCTTCAGCTTTATAATATTAGTATAGATGAGGTTGGTTTAATAAATAATTTGTGTCCGTGAATTGTATGTTTGCAAAGTCCCCCGCAACACAGGGTGTGTTCCCTAGCGCGGGGATTCTTTTTTTAAATAAATTAATAAATAAATTCAAATATATGAAATCTAAACCGCTTATTGTGTGACCGACGCCTTATAAACTTGAATAATAGAATAGTTCATTACTTATTATATTGATAGACTTGAAAAAACGTTTGGCCATTTTGTTCTTATCATAATGATTTAGTTGTAAATTTTAATATATCACATTTTATGTTATACTAGCTGTACCCGCGACTTCGTTCACGTGTTCAGTCTTTTACTGAAAATCTCAAAGCTACAGCTGTTATCCCTATACAAACTTTCATCGGCTGATTTTCATCTTTAGTGGTTACATTTAAAAAAACCTTTCTTTGCGGATGCCTATATCATAATAGCTATCTGAGTGTCTAATGATTTAAACTGCGTTTGTTGATTAGTCAGTCACGTTTTTCTTTTAAACATTTGGATTCTGCAATTAATAAACTTCATGAAGAAATATTCCTTGTTTGTATAATTGTTCTGCTCTTCAAATTGTCTTAGCATGCAAACGTGAATAACCTTAATTGGCCCATCGCCTAGCTAATAGTTTGAATTTATGTATTGTTATGTATTATCTGTGCCATACCCTGTAGAAATCTCTACATCTATTACATTTCGTTTTAAATTGGTCACTTCTAACCTGATGGTACTGTTACACAGTTTATGTGGGCTAAAAATTTATTAAATTCTTAAAGGGCATAATTGTCCGTCGTAGTGCTCAAGGATTTCAGAAATTGAACTTTCCTTTTAATCCATTGTTCTTATAATATAGTTATACTACTTTACATAAGCTTTTCGAACAAAACTGAATGAAAAACCAGTAAGTTGAACCCTATTTAATATTGTCGACCATATTAGTGAGAGTTCAACGTAAATTCGGTATATAGGTATCTGTTAATTATTATCTTTATCTCTGAAACTATGCATTTTTTACTTTGTACATTGTTTAATTACGAAGTTTCCGTGCCTATATCCGGCTGTATCATAATATTAGTTTAATTGTATTAATTTAATTTGCTCATTGAATGTGATTAGTTACTGTCATTTAATTACCATAATTGAGATACATTATGTCTGATCTTCATCGGAAAAATATTTATCATTGAGAAGTTGGCCATCTGCAGTATTCTTTATTAGTTTCACTAACGAATTGATGCTTCCTGAATGCATTTGTTTGATTCATTTCAGTATGCCTATAGTATTTGAGGAGGTTACTCACTTCCCTACGGAACCCATCATCAGAACTGGATTTTTTAAAAACTGAGAACAATATATGAAAGATTATCCATCCAATTACAAAAATATTTTAAAGATAATTTTTAAAGAGAGGGAAGGACCTCCACTTTACAGAAGACCACAGCCAAATAACTACACACAGCGGTGTAGTTGTGTTCCTGTGTGTGAGTATAGGTCTCCAACGCTCACTTAGGGATTCGTTTTGAAAGAAACGTATTTCTATCCCAGGGATACTCCCATCTAAGCCCTGGTGTAAAAAATGGGTTGGTAACACGCAAGTGATACCTTTGGTATTGCAAGCGTCTATAGGCTACGGTAACTGCTTAACATCAGGTGGGCCATATGCTTGTTTGCCACAAAAGTAGTTCCATCTTAGCCATAAGACGTCCACTGCTCGACATAGGTCTCCCGCAAGGTTTTCCACATCATTCGGTCCTGAGCTGACCTTATCCATCGGTTGCCCGCGTTTACCAGGTCGTCGGTCCATCTTGTTGGAGGCCTGCCCACGCTGCGTCTTCCAGTTCGTGGTCGCCACTCTAGAACCTTTCTGCCCCAACGGCCATCGGTTCTGTGAGCTATATGCCCTGCCCATTGTCACTTAATTGAGGCAATTTTTCGAGCTATGTCGGTCACTTAAAAAGAAAATATTACAAATCGGCTCTTAAATGACGATGTTGGAATAAAAAAACAATGCAATGGAACCTCATCTTTAAAAATTCAGTTAAAAATATATATCAGTTAAGTATGCCGATGAGACAGAGGCCGATCATGCGTTTCGCTGTGAGTGATTTTTTTGGTCGAAGATAGACACATAGTATCGCGGAGTTTTTTAGATCTATTTGCAAATAACATTGCCTCCAACGGCAGGATTTTTCCGACTCGCTCAACTATCATCGTAATATTTCAGCCAATTCACGCTCGCAAAACTATAATGAAAGAATCACGCCGTCTACTGGTGAAAATCGTATGAAATTTTGTTTGGTAGTTATTGAGTTTATCATGACCAGATAGACAGATTCGGTGGAGTGTTTTCTTTTCTGTGCTGCTTTCCTGATTACCTAAATTAAGGTATTGTTAAATGTTAGCGCCTACACAAAATGAAATAGCATTCATTTTATAGTAATATTTTATAGTTTGTGTTTAAGTTTTATTAGGCGTTTCATTTAGTCAGTGATTGTCTTAGGTCTTGGCATGATTAACGCATTTTATTCGTACTTATAGTATATTTATATAGTTTTAGTATTTTCAAAGACTAAAACAGACAAAAGAAAAAAACAGACAGAGAGTCAAAACTGTTAAAATTGTATTTCTGTTGTAAGTGCTATGTAAACAGCTACATGAATTTAATAGAAAGCTGTTATTTTGATATTACAAACAGACACTTCAATTTTATTTATGTGTGTTTAGAATTTAGATATATAGATGTATAGCTGATATGTGTTTATGACTTCGTTTGCGTGGACTTTAGGGATTAAAACATAGAGTTTCCTGGAGATGCTAAACGGAAAATTGTTTGGAATCAAAAGAACCCGGGGTATAAAATATTATCACCTGCACCGCATCCTGTTAAAATGTCTGCTTCTATTACATTTCCTTGTAAAATGGTCACTTTTAACCTAGTACCGTTAACACGTGATGGACCAGTCAGCTGATCTCTATTTAATATGGTCGCCGATATTGATGAGGGTTCAACTTAAATTGGTGATTGCTATATCTCCGAAACCTCGCATTATTTTTTAAATTTATTTTCATATAAACTTCAAACGTGGTTTAACAAACTACATTTTAAAAAGTTTTAGCTAAATAAATCGAAGCGTGTTTCTTGTATAGCACGTGTGTTATTAAAGTGACCATAACTTTTTTATTTGTGAACCGATTGGAATAAAATAAAGCCTATATGTTATGGGAAGGTTGCCACAATATATAAGTGAAAACCGCATTCAAATCGGTTGCGTGGTTGCTGAGTTTATCGCGCACAAACGCGGCCACAAACAGACAAACAGACACACAGACAAACAGACAAAAATTCTAAAAACCACATTTTTGGCTTCAGTAACATAAATACAACGTATATAAATTGTTTTTTCGAAAAAAAATTCAATGTACAGACGCGACTTGGTTACGATTTTATTATATGTATAGATAATATCAATATGAAACTAATCATTCGCAAGATTAAGCTGATATCTTAAGTATAATGGCGCTATTTAATGTTTCGTATTAATATTTTATCTAACATTATAACATTGAAGACCTATTAATGGCTCTCTGTATTTTTATATATGTTGTTTACATTGTTATTAAAGTTGTTGGTTTTCCTAAGAACCATAAAATAAAATTGTGTTTGTTAAGACCCGCGACACAGAGCGTCTTTCTAAAAAATAAATAGGGACAGGGTTTATATACTTTTATTAGAGCAAGAAAAATAAAATAAATTTGTGTTGGTTAAGACCCCCGCGACACAGGACGTCTTTCTAAAAAATAAATAGGGACAGGGTTTATATACTTTTATTAGAGCAAGAAAAATAAAATAAATTTGTGTTGGTTAAGACCCCCGCGACACAGGACGTCTTTCTAAAAAATAAATAGGGACGGGGTTTATATACTTTTATTAGAGCAAGAAAAATAAAATAAATTTGTGTTGGTTAAGACCCCGCGACACGGTCTTTCTAAAAAATAAATAGGGACAGGTTATATTATATACTTTTATTAGAGCACGTGCACGAATATCCGAAAAGCCATATGTAGGTACTTCATGCAAATTTAGATTGCTTATGTCCTGATGCTTATAATCTGTGGTGGAATTTGATGGGCATTTGCGTTGCTTGGGATTAGTTTGTGTTTCAAAAGATTAATTCTTGGTGTTGGAAATTTTCTAAAAACATTGTTACTTTGCTACCTTTTTTTTAAATTATAAAGTTTATACTAAATTGATTAACCTTTACAAGTCGGATTGCCAAATACGATTTCACGATTATCAGGTAGCCTATAGTCATCAAAAAGTGTCGAAACTAAACAATAAACGGTATGTATAATAAGTTTCGACATTTTTTCACGTCCTATTGACCTAATGCAAGTGTAAAATTAGAATTCTTAAATGTAATTTTACACATGTTGCGATGATCCCATATTATAAAAAAAATGGTCAGAAAGATGATAATATATAGTTTCCAAGCAAATTCTTTTGCCAAAAATGACTTTGCCGAATTTATTTTTAGTCTTTGTCGATTGACAATCTATTTATGAATTTTTCATATTAGATTCCTGAAAAAATATGTTTTATACGTCTATCTATTGTGGCATGCGAATAATTTTCTCCCTATGTTTTTATAGCTAATAAAATCCGTTTTTATTACGTTCTTAAATATGTGTTGGACTAGCTTTAGACGCATCTTCGGTCGTATAGATTTTCGTTACCCGTATAGCTGTTAATAGTTGTAAGTCTTTAGATCACGGCCTAGTGGTTAGTGACCTGACCCTAATAAGCTGTGAAGTCGTTGGTTCGATTTCTACCCAAGAAAAATCTTTATGTGATGAGCGTGATTCATTGTTCTGTGTTTAGAGAGAACCACTAGACCAACAGCCCCTCTATACAAGTGATATAAACGGTAGTCGAATCGAATAGAATAGGAAGCAAATGTATGATATTTGACATAAGTTTTTTTTTCTTGAAAAGAACTCCGCACTAGAGAAGAAGCTCTGTGTCGTGGGGGACTTTACAAACATACAAATTACACCCAGACTCAGAACAACTCTTTGTGAATCGCACAAACTTTTGTTCTATGTGGGAATTGAACCCACAAACTCGTGCACAGCAGGCGCATACTGCGGCCACTGGACCACCAAGGCAGTCAAGCCACCAAGAAGTTTATGAAATTATATCGTAAACTTGTGTCAAATCTCTAACATTTGCTTTCTATTCTATTTAATTCTACTACCGTTTATGTCACTTGTCTAGAGGGGCAGGACAGTCAATGTGTTTGTCTATCATTCTATTCATTCTGTCAAGAATATATTTTTTACGTACCTTTTTTGTTATTTTATTATCATTGCGAAATAGTGTTTATTTTATATTGTATAGGTTGTATTTTATTGTTGTAACATCATTTAATCGACAATAAATATATATATAGGTAGATAAAATGCTTGGGAAATATGTGTTTAAAGAGAGGTAGGGCATCGTACTAGCGAGCAAGCCCGACTGGGGAAGGACCTCCACCTTACATAAGACTACAGCCAAAGAACTGCACACAGTGGTGTAGTTGTGTTCCTGTGTGTGAGCACAGGTCTCCAGCGCTCATTTAGGGATGCGTTTTAAAAGAAACGTATTCCTATTCCAGGGATAGTCCCATCATAAAGCCCTGGTGTAAAAAAATGGGTTGGCAACACGCAAGTAATACTTCTGGTATTGCAAGCGTCCTTAGGCTACGGTAACTGCTTAACATCAGGCGGGCCGGATGCTTGTTTGCTACCTAAATAGTATAAAAAAAACATCCACATTTACAGCTATGTAAGGTTCTATGTATTGCCATATGCTAGCCCGTATATAACACAAGCTTATGCCTCAGGACCAACAAGGCAGTCTTTGGTAAATAAATAAACACTTAATTTGACCTGGGAATCAAAGCTACTATGCATTTAACAAAGGTAGGGTATCGTACAAGCGAGCAAACCAGACTGGGGATGGACCTTGCAGAATACCCCAGCAAAATAACTCCACACAGCGCTGTAGTTTTGTTCTTATGTGTGAGTGCAGATTTCAAACGCTCAATTAGGGATGCGTTTTTCATGACACGTATTCCTATCCCAGAGATACTCTAAGCACAAAACTCTCGTATTAAAATAATTGGTTTTTAGTAACACGCAAGTGATACTTGATTCTGAAGACTGCCTCATTGGTCCTGAGGCATAAGCTTGTTTTATATATATATAATAGGTTGGGGAAAAAGATTCTTCGAAAATGTAAATAAACTTTAATATAGTTTATTTACATTTAACTAAAGTGTGTAGGTACCATTTTGTTCGATAACTTTTTGCCATCTTGTAGGTATTGACATGATCCCATTGCTATAGAAATTTTCGTGATGTTAACCTGATGTTAACCACTGCCTAAAGAATTCTGAAGATACCGAAACAGGTGGAAATCTGAAGGTGCAAGGTCAGGACTATACGGCGGATGCATTAACACCTCCCAGCCAAACTCTCTTAATTTTTGCTGAGTGGCTAAAGATGTGTGAGGTCTACCATTATCATGATAAAAAACCATGTTGATTAATTCCGGCCGCTTTCTCTCAACTTCTTGCTTTAATATCATCAGTTGTTTGCAGTAGAGTTCAGAATCGATGGTCCTGCCTGGTGGTAACAGCTCATAATGAATAATGCCCTTCCAATCCCACCACACACAGCATCACCTTGTTGCGAGTTAACCCGGGTTTCGCCACAGCACGTTCTCGTTTCACCAGTTATCAGCTTCTTCAATAATGGTTCGGTTTTATTACGTCGTAATAAATAATCACAAATGAGTACACGGTTCGTTAGGTTTCTTTCAGTGAGCTCGTGAGGAGCTTTTTTGTGTACCCAGTTTTTTTCAAATGCGCCAAAACTGTTTTATGGTCAATTCCCAGTTCTTCAGCTACGTCGTAACTACTGATATGCCGACCTTGCTCCACTTTTTCAAAAATGGCATCCTTTTTATCCGCAATAGGGCGATTAGAGCGACGTGCATCTTTGACATCAAAATTTTCGGATCGAATACTTTGTGCTACTCTCACAGACACAGCACTAGGTCCATAAACATCGCAATTTTTTTTCGCGGCTTGCGTTGCATGTTTACCTTTTTTGTAGTAAAATTTTAAAATGTATCGAATTTCTTCATTAGATTCACTCATCTTGACAATTCGAAAAACAAATGAAAATCACACATTTTCCTAATTTGAATTTGGAATTATGTTCTTTAAAATTTAAAGTTTCAATGATACCAAAACCAGCCAGATACAAATAGTATAGCCAAAGAGATTTTATTACAAGTTCATACATACTATAATGCGAAAAGACTTTTTTCCCAACCTAATATACTGAGTAGCATGATGGCAATATGCTCCCCCATCTTATCTTTGCTTAGCTTGCAATACCAGAAGTATTCTTCTGGTATTGCAAGCGTCCAAAGGCTACGGTAGCCTTAGCATCTTGTTTGCCACCTAAGTTGTAAATATCACATTTGCAATACCACAGCGGTGCTCCCAGCGGTCTATTGAGATCGTTATTATCTTGTTAACACTAATAAATGATTGACAGATAACGTACGACTTGTACCGGATGCTGTAGAAGCATATACAGTTACATACATACATAGAATATTGCACTAGTTTCTTATTTATCACGTGACAAAGACATATTATCAAAGTCAAATTCATTTATTCATTTAGATCAAGTACATAATACTTTTGTACTTAAGATAATAGTTCAAAAAACGTTATCTCTCGTTATATCTCAAAAAACAAAACCATGTTACGTTGCAAACAAGGGAAGGTAAAAATATATTTTTTCGAATTGAGACCCTCTCTAAATGGGCAACTTTGATTTTTTTTTCTCGGAAACTGTTTATTAGACCATGGGTTACTATTAGCATTTTGCTAAGAATGACTTGTAAAGTAAATTTAGCTAAAGAACAAAAATGTCCGCTCCCATGATATTTTAGAAGACTGCATGTGTACAATTTTCAGTTGTAATTTTCGTAGGGATATCTTTTTTATTAAATAAATTAAATGCAACCCTTGTTCCAATCACATCTTTTTCGTTACTAATATTTGAGTAGATATAATTATTAAGTCTGCAACTTTTTGAAAGAAAGAAAGAAACGTTTATTTATTTCAACTTTATTCTTTATTTCATTACTCATATTGGTATTAACATAACCTATGAGTAAGATATATAAATATTATAACTAATCAAAGCCTGTTGGTCTTGTGGTTAGTAACTGACTACTTAGCTAGAAGGCGAGCTTCGATTCCCACCCAGGACAAATCATTGTGTGATGAGTATGGTTGTTTGTTCTGTGTCTGGGTTTTATCTGTAATGTCTATGTTTATAAGGTGTCTGGTTACCATAGTGTAGATATTGACTAGTTTGGAACCAGATGGCAATGTGTGAGTTGTCCCGCCATATTATTATTAACTAGCGGCCCGCCCCGACTTTGTCCGGGTTAAATTATTTTCAGCGCACCTTTTTTTTCACATAAGAACTTTCTCTTGACAATAACAAACACAAGAAAAAAAGAATTACTGAAATTAGTCCAGCCGTTCACGCGTGATGCCGTGACCAAGGGAAATAGGGATTCATTTTTATATATAAAGACTAGCTGTTTCCCGAGGCTCCGCCCGCGTGGATGTCGGTTATCGCTGCAAAAAGACCATAATCTATCTCTGTGCCAAATTTCATCCAGATCCGTTCAGTAGTTTTTACGTGAAAGAGTAACAAACATCCATCCATCCATCCATTCTTACAAACTTTCACATTAATAATATTAGTAAGGATAGTACATGCCATCATCTAACGCACATCATCTCTCATCCCAAATGTTCACGATACTAACTACGATGTATATTAACCTTGCCTTACCGATGACTATCGTAGGGTCTGTTGCAATTGCAGGCGTTGAAGTCCGAGTACATGCCATCATCTAACGCACATCATCTGTCATCCCAAATGTTCACGATACTAACTACGATGTATATTAACCTTGCCTTACCGATGACTATCGTAGGGTCTGTTGCAATTGCAGGCTTTGAAGTCCGAGTACATGCCATCATCTAACGCACATCATCTCTCATCCCAAATGTTCACGATACTAACTACGATGTATATTAACCTTGCCTTACCGATGACTATCGTAGGGTCTGTTGCAATTGCAGGCGTTGAAGTCCGGCTCCAACTCGGTGTTCAGGCACACCGCCACTCCGCCGGAGCTGTATAGACACACGCCCACACCACCAGATAAACATCTTATGAGGTAAGATGCCTGTGCTATATCTACTATATCTTACATGTATGTGGTTTCCCTGTCTATATCAGAGGCATGGTGGTGTCAGATAACATTTGTCTTCTGATAAGGTTGGCTTTGTGCCTGCCTACCACACAGATAAAAGTATTAAAGGTAGAGTGAAATTGAACACATTGTGTTTCTTAGGTAATGTAAGTAACTCACTATTAGTGAATTGCTCAAATTCACACATTTCTACAGAGTAAGATATTTCCATATTGTATTGTGTCGGTAAGGTTGTTGAACTAATAACATGTATAGTATATACACTTGCCATTTATCTGTATTTTAAATGAATATTCCTGTTAGATAATTAAATATTATGTATGTATTTGTAGGCACACCCCATCACCAGGCGACATCAAAACTCCAACGTTACCACCTGTAGACTTGTATCCACACTTAGGGTCCGGCAGAGGTAAACCTCATTTTATATTTATAGGCATTATTAATACTTTTCTAATTACTACTTCTTTGAAATCATCTTTCTAGAAGAGCGATCTTTCTGTAGTCTGTACCGCTTCTCATTTATTTTAAACTTTCGTGTAATATTTATTTATATTAACGGTATCCACAGATAAGATGCGGCCGGACGATCTGTTAGCGTACGCGCGCGTCGGAGTGGACCTGTCGCTGGGCGGCGGGCGAACCTCCAACGGCGCCGCCATCTCGCCCGCGCCGCCCACGCCCACGGGCGGGCCCCCCACGCCCACGGGCGGGCCACCCTCGCTGTCCGTGCGCGACGCGCCCACCATCAACAGCCTGATAGCGCGCGCCGCCCCGCGCCCCTCGCACGCGCGCGTGGACGCCCTGCTCGAGCGGCTGGCGCCCTCGCCCGCCTCGCCGCACTCCGTCATCATGCACTCGCGCGTCGCGCCCACGCCCTCGCCGCCCTCCTCCGCCGACGACGAGCCCGACGCGTGCGCGCCGCCCGGCGGCAAGCGCAAGCGCAAGCCCGAGCGCGTGGTGCGCGTGCCCGCGCCGCCGCCGCCCGCGCCCGCGCCGCCCCTCCCCGCCGCCGCGCCGCCCGTCCCCGCCGTCATGCCCGAACCCGCCGCCGCGCCCGCGCCGCTGCCGCCCGTCGCGCCGCGCGTGTCGCCCCCTCCCGCCGAAGTCGATGTGAAGTCGATCCCCACGCCGACGCCTCCGCCTCCGCAACCGTTAGAGAACGGCGACACCGCCCACGCGAAGACGAACGGCCCGGACGAGCGACCGCCCTCCCCGCGCCTCGACCAGTCCCACGCGCGGAGAAAAACGCGCTCCGGCTCAGCCGAGACGATAGCGGACATCGCGGCCATGATCGCCGACACGGACCCGGCGCCCGCCGCGCCTCTCCCGCCGCCGCCGGACCCGCCCGCCGCGCTCTCCGTGGACAAGCTGCGCAGCGTGCTGGCGAGCCCCGACGCGCCGCGCAGCGAGCCCGCCGGCGCCGTCGAGCCCAGCGTGCCCAGCACCGCCGAGGCGGCGCCCGCGCCCACCGCCGTCACACCCCCCTCGACGGCGGCGTCCCCGACCCCGCCGGCCGCGCCGCCCGGCCCCGCCGCTGCGCCCAGCCGACGGAGCGCCCGCACCTCGAACGCCGAAGCGCCAAACGTGCCGGTCGAATCCCCGTCCGAAGCGAAACCCGCCGAGCCGGAGGCCGGCGACACGAGCACCGCGGAGCCCGCCGCGGTCAGCTTCGTTGAAGTGGAGAATCAGCTTGAGAAAATGTTCGCGGGTTTGGAGGAGGAACCGCTCGCGGACTCCGCGCCCGCCGATACTGACGCGACGGGCGGGGCGGCGGGCGAGACCCCGTCGGGCGGCGCGCGCAAACGTCGTCGCTCGGCCCCGGCGCGCCCCGACCCGCGCGGCCCGCGGGCCCCGCGCTTCGCCCACTCCGGCGACGACATGCCGCGCAAGAAGCAGCAGAAGAAGAAGCAGGACGCTAGACGTCCGCGCAAGGGACCGCGGGAGGCGCCCACGAAGGACGCTTACGATTCCGGTAGCAATGCTAGTTCGAGCAAGTCGAGAGGGCCTTACATACAGGTGAGCTTTTAGAATTTGCATGTTTATCGTATCGCATTCGTTAAATTTTCCACTATTTGACATCACAGTGTTTCATATTGCTAATTGGCGGGCTGTCAACCTCGACTCGGTAAACGAAAGACTGCAGATAATAATTTGAATAATTTTTAGATACGCGGACCGCGCGACTCCCCTCTTAGTGTGAGCGTGATGAATACGTCGACGGGCGAGGAGGAGGACACGGGGTCACGGCGCAAGATCGGGGAAGAGTTTCGGAACGGAGTGCGCGGGGTTCGAGCCGTGCGGGGCCTGCACGCGAGCACGCTGGGGCTGCGGTACGACGCCACCACGCCCGACGTCACGTGGCTCTGCGCCTTCTGCCAGCGGGGGCCTCACGCCGCCTCGCTGGGGGACCTCTTCGGACCTTACCAGCTGGATACCGATTGTGATGAGTTCAGGTAATTAACATATTAGGACACTGATATTCGGTAACATGGATATAACACGGATTAAACCGGTCTCCGATGCGCTCGCTCATAACTCCCGCTACCGGGTCAATCCCGCATCGAATTCAATATATAATATATAAAGTGAAACACACCGGCTCTGTGGTGTTCCAGAGCGTTGGACGAGGCGACGCGGCGGCGGTACTGCTCGGACGTGACGGGCGCCGCCGACGAGGTGTGGCTGCACGAGGCGTGCGGCGTGTGGGCGCCCGGCCTCGTGGCGGCCGGCGCGCGCCTGTGGGGGCTGGCGCCCGCCGTGTGGGGCGCCCGCGCCGCGCGCTGCCAGCACTGCGCCGCGCCCGGCGCCGCGCTCGCGTGCCGCGCGCGAGCCTGCCGCGCGCGCGCGCACCTGCCCTGCGCCGCGCCCACGTGGGCGCTGCGCGACGACTTCCGCGCGCTGTGCCCCGCGCACTCGCCCGCCACACCCGCCGCACCCGCCGACCCGCCCGTCTAACGTCGCGCACACGGACCCACCCCGCGACCGACTTATCGTCATCTGAATCTTAGTTTATGTGTAAATATAGCGATTAAATGTAAATATCGATTTGAATGCATTGAACACCGTTTTGTAAGACGTAAAATGTATTATAGTGACATCATGTGGCGTCGATTGCGCGGAACGGTATTAGTTAGGAGACGGCGACACTATACGGATAGTGCGTAGATAGCGTTGTGAGTTTATCGCCAGAGGATATGCGTATTAGATGTTAAATTTATCTTGTGTAAATAAATGAGTCCGGTCGGTATGATCGACGCCGGTCTGCGACGAGTGCGACGCGACTGACATTTATTTATTCGATATTATAGCAAAAATCTCATTTCATTTTTATGATCATTTTAAAGTTATCTATATTGTTTACTTAGATATATAGAGGGTGCGCGCGCGCACGTGTCGCGGCCGGCGCCGGCGCCACGATCCCTTGTTGTTGACATGAACATGTAACAATGCAGTGATATTTAAAGTAACAAACGGACCTTGGATGTTATAAATATATTTTTATGTAAAAAAATATATAAATAAATAAATAAACAACTGTTTAGTTGCCATTTATAGTATCAAAAACTAGTCTAAATAAATAGTGTCTTGTGATTTAAATAAAAAAATTATATAAAAATCGTTTGGGGGTCTATTAAAATTTACAATTTTAGCTTGGTAAAGAAATATATATGGATATGGATACTGCATTGTTATCGGTGGATAAATAAATAAATAAATGATACACGGAAGTGTGTAGCGCTCTTATACTTAATAATGGTTATTTATACCGAAAACTTACGCTTACATAATTTAAAACGTGGCCCTTCAAATGTTTTGTACGAACGATAATTATGTGTAATCAAGAAGCGCTTAACAGTGTACACTTGTTCAGAGATAATATTTACTCATATTTAGAATAGTGTTGTATTTCTAATGTTTTGTTTTATCGACAATAATGAACTAGCCACCAGTTATCGACAAATACAATTTATAACAAATGTGCAGAGTGCAGTATGCAATATCCGCTTGGCTCGTACAAACGTTTGGAGCGTCGACGTATAAGGGTACATGAGGCAGTCTTCGTTTGCCTGCCGTGGAAGCACGATGCTGTATGCAAATGACGTACTTTTAATTCCAGTGAATAGAAAAATAGACTTTATTTAGACAATGTTAAGGTACAAATTTATAGTAGGGAGAATCAGGCCAGTTTAGTGTTTTTAAAAATTTATTCGGACTATGAATTAGGACACAAACGAACAACATCCTAAATACCTTGAAATGTATATGGTGTAAGAAATTTTTTTATCACTTACGGGCAAATGATTACTTTATTAAGTATGTAATTGTTATAAATTATATTTATCATGACATTATAAGCAAATTGAAATACAACATGTTTAAAATGAGAATATTGAGTTTTATTTATAACTAGCAACCCGAACCTGCTTCCCACGGGTGTTATTGAAATATACTTTAAAAAAATACTATCCCAATTTTTGACTTCTCCTTCCATAGACTTTCTAAAATAATATTTCATACAAAATCGTTCAAGAGTTATTTAAATGATGCTTCGTCATGGGTTCGATTCCTACTCAGGACAAATCTTTGTGTGATGAGCACGAATGTTTGTTCTGTGTCTGGGTGTAATTTATCTATAATATGTATGTATTTAGAAATATATAAGTACTAGCTGATGCCCGCGGCTCCGCCCGCCTGGATGTCGGTTATCGCTGTAAAAAGTAGCCTATGTGTTATTGACCAGACCATAATCTACCTCTGTGCCAAATTTCATCCAGATCCGTTCAGTAGTTTTTACGTGAAAGATTAACAAACATCCATCCATCCATTCTTACAAACTTTCACATTTATAATATTAGTAAGGATGTTGATCAGTTGTCTGGTTACCACAGTACAGGCTCTGCCTAGTTTGGGATCAGATAGCGATGTGTGAGTTGTCCCGAAAATATTATTATACATGCAAGGTCATTTGTATAGCTTTATATATTTTTTTAAACATATTTTGATAGTAGATTTTTGTTTTCGATGTTTATTTATATAGATAAATATCACATATTCCTATTAATTTAAATTAGTAAAGTTGCTATATATACTTATAATAAGAAAAATAAAATCTAATTTCGTTGCATAAATTTATTTAAAAGATAATTTCACTAATATGCATTTTACAATCATAAAACGAGCACGTCGCTACCAAAGAGGTATCCTTATCAAATTTCCAATCAGCACCGTAAGCTATACTTTCATGATCCATGTATTCACTCAGGATGTCCACTCGGTCTTCTACGTGAAGGATACGGAACCCCCCATACATGCAAGCGGCTACCACTGCATGCGCCTTGTAGGGATGCCATTTTAGTCGCCAGACCCCACCGTTTACTTTCGTTTCGTTGAGACAAGATTTAAGCTTCCTTGTGTCCCAAAGACGGACAATTTCGTCGTAACTGGAACAAAATGAATAGGTACACAGAAGATATATTTTAATGTAGTTTCGCAAGGTAAATTATGAAACGAGCTAATAAAAAAAAACTTAGCGACTGATGATAAGATACTGTAAATTCTAGCCGTGCGACTAAATTAATAGGTGAGCGACTAAATAAATAACTAGGTGAGCGACTAGAAATTCATGCATTTGAATGAAATTATATATTCATGCATTTGCTATCAGACAAGTAGGTTAGGTTAGTACTGTGACCCCAACAACGCAACGTAAATTTTGATAAATTGTGTTCGCCCTCAGTTTTTCGCTCACTTAGTATTTCTGTACGCCATATACAGTATTTCTGTACACCATATTCAGTAATTTTGACACCCATAAATTGAATTTGTGTTCGCCCTTAGTTTGTCGTTCACTTAGTATTTCTGTACGCTATATTCAGTAATTTTGACACTCATAAATTGAATTTATAGTCCTTGTTTAAATACTAGCCGTTTGGCAATATAATAATAGGTACGAATCAAAGGGCACAAGGGGATCTTTTGTTTAGATTGGATCTTATAGTACCTACATTATTATTATTGTACAATAAAGAATTATCTATCTATCTATCAATTCATTTTGCATTTCACGATCGTGCTGTGATTTTGATGTTCTAGTAATTTTATGCATAAATAAATCAAAAGATGTCGCTTGCAGATATTTATAAAGTAGACAAAACTTTCTGACATAATCTAAGACAATGTTTGTTTAACAATGTTAAATTTCTTTAAAAAAATTACGCAAACAATAAAATTACTTATTGCTTTGCGAATATATGTATCTCACTGAAACACGGCGCGAAGAAAAAAAAGCTTACTAAAAACAATAATTTCCTAATATCGACGGAGATTACAGTTCTTTGCAGGATTTGTGATTGCATATATTTGTCACGAATGTTTGTTCTGTGTCTGGGTGTAATTTATCTATAATATGTATGTATTTAGAAATATATAAGTATGTTTATCAGTTGTCTGGTTACCATAGTACAGGCTCTGCCTAGTTTGCGATCAGATAGCGTTGTGTGAGTTGTCCCAAAAATATTATATTATATTAGCGCACAAGTGTTTGCGCAAAAGCAGGTGCTATTTCATGCCTTCACTCTTATAGTCCGATGGGACGGCAATCCGAGACGACTAGAGAGAGATCAGGCGTAGGACTGACGGTTTTAGTGCTTTCGAAGCACGGGGGTGTGGACACATCAAAATTTCAAACAGTTACACACACACACATAAAAATTATCTACTGTGATTTTTTGTCAGAAAAATCCAATATCTATTTTGGCCCGACCCTAGCAGACCTACGAGGCATTTACAATATTGTGGGTAGGTAGGTGATGAATATTTTCTTACCTGCCCGTCAGGAGCTGATGTTCATAATCGACGTGATTTCTGATCGCAGTGACTCCTGCATCGTGATGCTTGTTAACAGTTGTGGCAACCCCAGGAATACGTACATCGTAACTTTTAAATAAACAATCATCTCCACCTAAAATGTTAAAAAGTATAAAAAATTATCAATAAAGTAAACAAATTTTTTAGAACATTATTATTACATATACAATACACATCACGCCGTCTCTCTTTGGGATAAGCAGAGACTATATTATATAGTATGCCAATTGTTCCGATCCATACATACTTTTTTACAATTAATTTGGGTTATCAATCATTATAAATGTATGTATTTACACCCTACAAAACTTTTCGATGTAGGTACACCCTTTAACGGTTACCCCCAAATATTTCAATTTGTGGGCAACCAAACAGTGATTTAATTATATGTAATACGTATAATTATAATTGATTTTAATTAACTTAAACTCTTACAACTATACTTTATATTATTATAGTTATAAGTTTTCAAAACAAAATAAAAATCAAGTAAAAGACCGATTTGACTAGATGGTTGTTATTATTAGGAATATTTATCTTCATAGATATTGAACATTCATCAGTATAATAAATATTTTGTGAACTACTCTACTAACTCATTCTAATAAAACATTTCAAGATTGTTAAGTTTTTATTTTATTACATCCTTCTTCGTCGATGAAAGTCAACTAGCTACAATATTTCATAAGGAAATTATGTTTGTTTAATTCTAATAATATAAGTATATGTTCAACAAACCTGAATAAAATATATCTGGATTCCAATAATTAAATGCGCCGATCCACGCTTCGTAACCGTGACTTTTCCATTTCCCAATAGTCTGGAGGTCATTTCCAACAATTGCTAAAACATGAATGCAGCCAACAGAATCGCTGACCACCAAACGCGGCTCTTCACATTTTGTCTTATTCGTCGACCAATCAACGGAGAGCGCCAAAATATTATCACCAATCGTATGTTCCAACCACAATTGCAATTCTAAAGTTGAATTTTCATTTTTCAGTTTGTATAGTTGTAAAATCCCCACTGACGTGACCACGGCTAATATTGGGAAGTTCTCTATAGTATGGTAACACCATTTCTGGTCTAGAATTCCCGATGTATCTATTGTTTGAACGGGAGTTAATTCTGTTGTATCGTTGTCAATCACAAATAGGTATAATCTGCCCAGTCTTGTCTGCTTCTCTGTAGTAGCAGAATCTGTAATAGAAATCATTTATAATCGTCGGATTAATTCAGTAAACCCATTCCTGAATGAGCACTGGAAACCTGTACTCACACATAGGAACGCATAACTACATCGCTGTGTGTAGTCATTCATCATCATCGTCGTCATCGCGTTCTTCCCCAGTTGGGCTTGTTCAATTGTATGGTGCCCTACCTCTCTATGGCCTTTTTGGGGTTCAAACTTTAAATTATCAAAATCAGTTTAATGTTTTGAGCCGTTGGTTTAGCCTTGGATTTCGTCAAGATACGCTCGTAACTTAACAATATCAAACCTTTTTGTATTTTTTTATTTGTCAAATGTCAATAACTTCTTTGTGACCATTGCGCGCGATTTTTCTGTCATTATACCTTAGCACTAAACAAGATTTATTTTGTAATGATATATTATTTTAATATCTATCATTGGCTGATATAAATCCTTCGGCTGATTGCCAAGAAAAAGGACAAAGAAGAAAGTGATATATTTATTATGAACAAACAGTTTTCAAGAATTTTTTTTTCGTGTTAAGTACTTCAAAATACATCTTTTAGTAAGAACCTAAGTTACACCTACATTTTGAGTGGCATTCGGTACGTACTTTATTTCTAAATACCTTGTAAGTAGCTATTTATATAATGTATTAGTCTCTAACCTACCAACGCACCACTCTACTCCGCAGCAGAGCTCACCTCCACCTCCTGGATACGGTTCGCATCCAGCGTTTATTTCTTCTATGTGTGTGTAGACTTTGGATTAAACTACCTGCTGTGGTGTTGGCCTACATGTCCTTCTACAAACGAGGTTTAAAGAGAGCACTAACTTCAAGGTTGGCGGCTTTTTTGTGTTCCTGGCATTGCCGAGCATGTCCATGAGCTTACTGCTTACCATCAAGTGTGCCGTTGGCTCGTCTGTCACCTTATGCAATAAAAAAACTGACAAGTGCAGTTAAAAACCCAACAATACCCTATAAAAATCTCGATGGATTACAAAACTCTTTGTTTGTTTCCTAATATCTGATTATCCTTGAAGCTCCATAAAAGCAATTACCACTGCCCATTTTTCTATCCAAACGTATTCCTGATTTTCCTTCCTGGATTTTGATCCTAGAGCAATGAAATTTTAACCTGATATAGATATCAGGCTTGCAATGACGCATAGTTTCATATTTTTGGATAAACAGGTTTTTGTAGAAGTAATGGCCAAATATTAAAAAAAACGCACATTTGAAATGGTCCCAAATAAACGTCTTATAAACAAATAAGGTGGCATAAAACTTAAAATCATAGCGTCTGGTTCTTTGCCGCATGGAAAGAAAAAAAAAATGAGCTAGGTTAAATTTTGCAGGAGGAAAATCCGGAATACAAAACCTCGTTTTTTTACGTTTTGTTGGCGGAAATCGGTCTGGCCTGCGATTGGCCCTTTCGCACAGTGTGGGAGGGGATAGGAATACGGGGAATGGATTGATGTTAAAACAATAAACTAAGTATGTATCTATGTGTGTGTTATGAATTAATTTTCAAAACACTCGCGAGTGGCAATCCCTATTAAGGGTATGCATCTACTTTTTATAATTTTATTTTGATATAGAATAAATTAAGTACCTACATTTTTTTACAGGATACCTAATAGAAGAAAAATGCACGTAAATATAAAGCCTCAACAAAAAGATGGAAATGAAAACGTTGGTTTTGGTCCAAAGCACCGACTGATACTTATGGCGGCTTTTGGTTTATTAATTGTAGGCATAGCCGCCTATTTAACGTCATTTTTAGTTAATAATAAAAGGTGAAATCATTATAAATACTTGTATTATTTTAAACTAGCTGTTGCCCGCGGCTCCGCCCGCGTGGATGTGTTCTTCCAGACCATAATCTATCTCTGTGCCAAATTTCATCCAGATCCGTTCAGTAGTTTTAACGTGAAAGAGTAACAAACATCTATCCATACTTACAAACTTTCGCGTTTATAATATTAGTAGGATATCTACAAAACAAAGGCAGAAACTTAATGCAAAGCATAAAAACCGTCGCTCGGTCTGGAGCTTCGATCAAATATAGGTACACTAGATGCACGATCGCCGTCGTCTAATCAAAAAGTTCTCAATTAATCGATTATACCAACACCTTCGTTTTCAATGTACCTAACTCTTTTTTAAAGAAGTTACAAGCTCTACTTGGTGCCGGGCCAGCCAGATAAGTAAAAATCACGGATAATAATTTTTGGATACATATTGAACCTATTTATATTTTACAACATAATCAGACAATATTACAATTACGAATTTTGTTTCATTCACCAAACCAAATGTCCTGCAATTAGTTAATGACTGATGGTCACTTATCGGTAACTTTCTGAGATTTTGAGGATCTAGTTAAACAGAACGCTTAAGGGTAGGTATACGACTAAACCTAAACGAATGTAGCTTTCTTTTCTTAGCTTAAATAATTTCAATTACTGATTTCTCTCTAAATATATATTATAATTAAAAATGAAAGCGTTACATATATTCTATATCTCTATACCGCATTATGTACTGGTATTATTTATTGGTAGGTGTTGCAGTTTTACTGTTTTATACTAACGAAATAATTTCAGCCCGGCCACCTACATACAACCGCTAATATCTCGTATGCTATTGCGTTTTACGATTGGATTTTGTGTTACATATGCATAAATTATAGGGTACATTTAATCTGTAGCAAAATATTGTCAGTATTTTCCGTAGATTAGTGGTAAACAAGGTGGCCGGGCTGAAAATGTCAGGCTGGCCCGGCCACCAAGAAGTGCTTGTAACTTCTTTAAAAAAGAGTTTCATTGAAAACAAAGGCGTTACATATGTTTGTAATAAGGAGTACATTTGATCTGTACGATAATATTGACAGTATTTTTTGTAGATTAGCGGTAAACAAGGTGGCCGGGCTAAAACCGTCAGGGTGGCCCGGCCACCAAGAAGTGCTTGTAACTTCTTTAAAAAAGTGTTGCATTGAAAACGAAGGCGTTACATATGTTTGTAATAAGGAGTACATTTGATCTGTAGGTACCATAATATTGACAGTATTTTTTGTAGATTAGTGGTAAACAAGGTGGCCGGGCTGAAACCGTCAGGCTGGCCCGGCCACCAAGAAGTGCTTGTAACTTCTTTAAAAATGAGTTTCATTGAAAACGAAGGTGTTACATATGTTGGTATAAGCGGGTACATTCGATTGATACCAATCTCATTATCAAATTCCATGGGGCCGGGCCAGCCTGACGTTCGTAATAATTTCCATTAAAATAGTAGGTACTTTTATTAGCAATATACCTATTAAATATTTTAATTTAAAACACCGCCAATTTCCGGGCATCTATTGTGATTTTCTTGACAGAAATATCCAATATCGATTATTGGCCCGACCCGGGAATCGAAGCCGAAATCGAAAAAGAATATTGTCTGGAATAGCACTTAGGTTACTTTTTATCTTGGAAAGAAACAGTGAGATATCACGCGTGGTAAGTTAATAATAATGGTACCTTGATCAGTTTTGTCCAGCTGATAAGTTCCGCAGACGAGTACGTTGGTGTAGTCTGGAACAGGACACCACTCTACGGAGTCAGCATTGTAGCCGGTGTACCACCTTAACTTGTTCTGCCATACAGCCCCCATAGCACACTGAAATATTTGACATACACACATATATTAGGTACCCGCTTTATTAAGTTTATAACGGATTTTTGTAAAATTAAATTAAGAACGTATCGATTGGGCGAGTATGCAGCAGAACAAAACACAGTAAGGTAAGTGATATACCAATTCCAGAGGTAGGTAATTTTTTTTGCACCCGGGCTTTAAGATGGAATCTCGCTAGAATAGAAAAACGTTTCTTTCAAAACGCATGCTTAAATGAGCGCTGGAGACCTGGGCCTACTCACACAAAGGAACATAAGTACAACGCTGTGTGTAGTTAATTAGGTATTTGGCTGTGGTCTTCTGTTAGACGGAGGTCCTTCCGCAGGCTCGGTAAAATTTGTTTTATCAGGTTCCTCGCGTTAAGCGGTGGAGGCCGAGTGGGAAAGTAACCGACTTACACGCAAGAGGTGCGGGTTCGATCCCGGGTTGCAGTACCAATATGAATTCAATTTCACTTTGTGGAGTTTATATGTAGGTACTAATCAAATGATTCGCCATCTGCTAACGGTGAAGGAAAACATCGTGAGGAAACCCACATGTCTTAGAAGTAATTCTAAAGACATGTCTGATTCACTAACACGCATTAGGCCAGCGTGTGTGAATTAAGACCTAAACCCTCTCTCTCTTGATAGAGGAGACCAGTGTCGAGCAGTGGGACATATATGGGTTGCTATTATTATTAGGTTCCTTGCGGAACCCTAAAAATGAATAAGCTTTGTACTATCGTATACTACTCTTCTTCTAAGCAAAACTCTTTATGGTCATCATGTGCCTAGATCTAGCTTATTTCATTCTGACCAGGTTGAGATACCTGGTCAGAATGAAATAAGCTAGATCTAGGCACATGATGACCATATACATTAAAATTCAGGACACGTCAGGCCTTTGCAGATCTAGACCAACATAGGTCGCCAATGTAGACTAGTGATTACGCCTGTGCCTAGATAGATTCTCGTCGAGTTACCACGGTTAGATTTGTTCCGATATAAGTAGGTACCTACAAAACTTTTCAAACTTATCAAAGCTGAAGTTTGTTTAAGCGTGCTAATCTAAGAAACTACTGTAGTTTATTGAAAGAATTCCATTTATTAGGGGAGCTATTATAATCACTACGACTCAATGACAGTTATCCAAATTTAACGACGCCGTGACGGGGAAACAGCAAGTAAAATTTAGGCAGGCAAATAATTTACTTTTTTTAAAGACTTTTGTGATATAGCAACCCAATATGTACATATTTATTCTACTGGCAATACTAATCAACCATAAAAAATAAACACAATATTACTATTTTAAACCCATTTATTGTAATAAAAATATGCCCATACATGAATTATCTAACACTAACAAGATACAATCCATCTTGCCGACATCGAGGTCGACATCGTCCAACACACTTTACAATATGTTAATAATTTGCTAAAATTTGTACTGTATTGTGGTTCACCGCTTACAAATTACGTTGGGACACGAAGGAAGAAATAATACAATACAGGACTGTCCCAAAATCACTTGACATTATACAAGGTGCGTGACTTTTGTTTGATAATATATTTTTGTGATTTACTTTCTCAACTTGAATGACGTGTATGACTGTTTGTATCCTGAATAAATAAATAAATCTATAGATAAAACCACTAAAATTCAAAATCCGATTTTTGTATTTTAATTTGAATAAAACTAGAATTTATTTCACTACCAAAATGTCTGCGAAAAGGTACATGCTCACTAAAACGTCTGAGATTCGAATAATATTGAATTTACTGAGCAAGTTTGTGAAGAGGTTGTTTTAGGAAATAGTCATTCTGGGAATTGGTCGTTTCAGGAAATAGCCATCCTGGGAAGTGGTCGTTTTGGAAAATATACGATCAAAGTGTTTGCTACTTAGCGTTCACAGGTGTGTAAATTAGGCTTTAAGTCATATTTTACTTGTTGAAAATGACAGATATAACAAACTCATTGAATAAATGAACATTAACATTTAAATTACAAAATTAACTTAAAATTAAATCACGCACCTTACAACACATTTTAATATTTAAAAATTAATATCTATTTAAAAGTATTAATTGCATTACAATATAATATTATAATCTCATTATCTGACCTAAGGTTTGTATCACGTTTATTTCGTATAGGTATTATGCAGAATAAAAAGAGGTCCTATTTATTTACTAAGTTTTATTTTTATACTACGAAGGAGGCAAACAAGCATACGTCCCGCCTGATCGTACCACCAAAGCTAAAATGCTTTTGGCGTATTCACGTCAAATAGTGCAATAGAATCGAACTCATCGCTTTAATCGATACTATTGTAACATTAACTTTTATTTGTTATAAATACTTACCTATATAGAACCTCTTTTTTATAATCTGTATAAATTATTGAATTATAGACACAAATAGGTATACATAGATATGTAAATATTATCTTCATAAAGTAAACAGTTTTATGTATAAGTGTATACTTAATTGATTTCATTGGTTAAAAATATAACTCTTAAATAGAGAACAATGAGTTTATTAGTTATTCTTTGTATCCACCGCAAAAAAAATACACAGTTACAAGGAATCTTTGACAGAAAATCTATCCTGTGGTGGTTACACTCCTTTGTCAAAATAACCGACTTGTGGTGGTTACACAAAATCCTTTGACAAAAAGTCCATCCTGTGGTGGAAGGAAATATTTGTCAAAAAATCACCTTTCAAATGAGCACATAGTCACTTATGGCCTTTTTAAGACTTAATAATCGTAGCGACAACAAAAAAATAATGTTCTTACATTTATTGCCAAGCGGCTAATTTGCAGGAATTATAGCGGCTAACTGTGAGGATTTTTGGGCAAAGACTTACACGTATAATGGTGAACAAATAGAATAACTTGAATAAACCATGTCCGCTTAGTTAAACTACAAAGTATACAGTAAATTACAATCGTATACAATATCATTTTATATTGTCGTTTCTGATAAATAAGTATAATATAATGTTTACTTAAATTGAATAATACCGCACGTATCAAACTCGGTGGATGATTTATATAGAAGATGCATTATCGGTCAAAATGCAAAACTCGTGCAAATCTCGCACTCGCACTTTGCTAAAACTATCTCGCAAATCTGCCGTGATATATTACACGTCAGTCGACAGTAGAACATGTATCCATACGTTACAATTATAATCCAAATTTTAACCGAAGTTGATATATGCGGGATTTTCAACCGGTCTAGTTAGTTCATTAGACCTTTACAATAAAAACACAATGGTTAAAATTAACTTTAAAATCGAATAAATTACATTTTTTGAGACAATTCTGCATCGAGAATATAATTTTAAAATTGATAAAAATATTATAATTTAATAAGACGTAGAATAAAATCATGCTAAAGTACAGTCAGTGTCATAACATTATTGAATATTTAATGCGATTATTCTTTAAAATTATCCAAGGCTGTACTATTAGCAATCAAAATATGAGCAAAGGCGAGAATATCCACATAAATACAAAGACTATATAAATTTCAAAACGACAGAAAAGAATTATACACAATAAATACAAAAATATCAATAAAATGGACTCGAAGGGGTTACAATTACAATAACATTTATTTACGTAAGTACGTTATTTATTAATGGTAACTTATTTAATAAGAGTTAAAACCTATTTCGTAAAATCTTCTTATAAACTATTTATTATTCTAAGAAGTATACTTTGACGGCAGTTGGACCGAATTTAATTATTATTTGAACTTTGGGTATAGACGAGCATGACTGTTGTTAATTGATATTATTATAAGCCTAAATTCGGTGGTATTTATGAGTATATTGTTGGTGTTCTCCTTTGAATTATTATGACAAATGAAACAAGACAAAAAGTGTCCGCATAGTATAATATATATCGGGCTTGCAAAAGACTATATTGAGTTTTCTCCACTAAAGAAAAGGTGTGAAATTGACTAAATATTTATGGAAGTTTTTTTTTACATCGTCATCATCAGCCATTCTAAGTTCACGCCACGTAGCACGATCCTAGGCTTCTCTGCTTCTAGCCTCTTTGTCGTGACGTCCTACACTACATTTACCAAGCCACGGTCTTCACTCAAGGACACGTCTACTGCAAGGGTTATCGGTTGTTTTCTATATAGCTTTCTACAATAAGGTACTAGTCCAATATTCTTGTAAACGTATACCATTGGCTTAGACCGTTTTCGGTGGTTTTCTCTCTAATACTAACGACATGGCGTGTATAGCGCAATCATGCGCTATACACGCCATGTCGTTAGTAATAGAGAGTTGTCAAATTGCTTGCATTATATTTCGTAGGCTCATTCTCACTCATGCGTGTCAGTGTGTATCCGGGCCCTTGGTGTTTTTGTTTCGATTTCGATATCAAGTTTCGAGGGGCCTCGAGTTCGAAAGGCCCTTGTCCTAACCACACATTTCCGCGATGTGTGGACAGCGCTTACGGGAGGGGCAGCACATTATTTTTTGATTCAAAGGATAAACACCATTTGTTCGGCAAATACACAAATAATGTAGCTCGCCTATATACCCTTATAAATGTATATATAATATGTATATTGAACTATTGTCGTTGAATGTCATCTAAAACTAAATTATATACAACTTAATAATAAAACCGTAATGATTATAAAACAAATGAGCACATTTCTTATATACTATGACGTAATCTATGAGGTCACTAACAAGCACGACAGACAGATGTGGCTAGTACCACAGCCTTAGATAATAACAGCTGGCTCATTCGATACAAACTCCGCAGCACGTTAGCATCAATAGGTATGTGAACATTGAACATACCTACTAAACGTACAGCCAAGACTGTACGTACTGTGCCATATACCATCACTACGCCCTTAGAATGCTTTAATATTTTTTTCATTGCCAGATACAACGCAAAACATAGGTAGGTACCACCTAATGCGCGGGTAAGCAGATGGACGAAAAGTACTTACTAAAAGTAGTTTTTATGCAGTAAAAGTTTGTATAAATGACGCAGCTGTATTATAAACTGTGGTAATCTTCATTAAATTACTAGAGTTTAACAAATTTATGAACCTTTTCAAATATCAAAATTGAGTAAATATATAAGTATGAATACAAACAATTGGCGGTACATTTGGAAGTTACTAGGTAGCTCATTTCATTACCTATACATGCTTCACACATCTGTAACTACTCTAAACTGCTCCCGTATTTCAGGGTACTTTGTGTCCGAGAAAGATTGTAAAGACCCCTGTGGCAATCGCTATTATATCTCAATTTTGAATGGCAATAATCTTCCAACTTCTACGAGTAGAAACATCTGTCTATCGTGTAGGCTTGATCTTAGATTAAAAATTATATGACTACAATCAAGCCGTAAATAATATCGACATAAATATCGCCAGAGAATTAAGAGTATCTTCAAACTGGGTGAACGTGGACTTAGGAGGAGTATAGGGGAAAATGGTTGTGGTAAATTGTTGGATAATTTATTTTACATATAGCATCACGTCTTTTTTACCTAAAGAGGCAGGAAGACTATGGCAACCACGTTTCTCTAGCTAAGTTAGTTAGATCTCATGTAATAGGGTCAATTTCCAAATTCCGGGCTGAAACAGAGTACCGTTCATTAAAAATCTCTATACCACCCGACAATGCAATCGCATGCATTGTGACTGCACCAGGGAGGCGGTCTTGGTGGCACTGCAATATATCTGCGCTACTTAAACAGTCTTGATGCTCTTGCTAAATAAATCTCCAATGGCCATTTTGATCCTATTCTCCCCACAGTCCCTTTTTTACCTTGTTTGACTTTAATTTGTTATAAAAACTATTCTAAAATAGTTTGATAAAATTAGTAGTGCTTTATGCTAGTTAAACAGCGTGTGGCGCTACCGAGTACCTACTTATAACATTTATATAGTGACTTCTATTATTATTAAATATCTCCGAGAAAAATATGACTTACAGCTGTAAAAAATAACTATATTGATTCTTTCAACCTTCGGTTACAATGGCCTGGCAAATATATTCTTACTTTGTTAATGTTTTTTACTATATTAATGTTTTTTATTATAAAATATTGTTTGAACAGATGATTTATTAGAAATATAATATTGCTATTTTTCTGATTAAAATAGTATTCGAAAGTCCAAATAGACTAGGATGGCAGTATCATATACATACCTAATTCTGATCGAACTTATTTTAGGCTATGTCCTTTCTTGGGTTTTTAACTTACAATACATTATATCCTACTGCTTTACGGCAACCCTAAATAGTATTATTACTTGTAAAATCTCACTACCAAAGTAGCTCAGTAGCGCCACCAGCGTACAAAAATAGAACTAACAAAGTTCTAGTATACGAAGCAATGCAACCGTTTTATGTATAGAAAAAGTTATTTAAACATTAAAAATATTTATATTTTGTTTGTGTTTGAGGTAGTTGTTCACAATAAATGTTGCAATCACAGCCTGTTTCGTTCAGGACAATCTGTTCATATACCATTTGAGACTCCACTATTGTTGAGATTCAATGGTTAGAAAAGGAAGTATACAATGTCAAAGCTTTTCATTTCAACTTGGTTAACGTCAGTGCACAGGCTGTTTGTGATTATGAGCCTTAATGCCTCTGGATAAAGCTTATATTTATTATTTTATAGCATGGTAAGGATAGCTACATTTTCCTAAGCAAATTGTAAAGACCTATTTCATACCGCAATGGGCCAGCGTGTGAGAATTAAGGCCTGAACCCTCACAGCTCTCATGATATAGGAGAAGAGCAGGTCTCTTCTCCTTTATCATGTATTTAGTTTTGTAACCTAGCTACTCCAAAGAAATTGATTACATCAAACCTAATCCACCCAGTACTGGGTATTGGTCTTTTACGGTTTTATTCCAGTCCTGTGCTAAGCTCATCCAGGCAGATAAACAGGCTAGTGGTCTGCCCGGTAAACAACCTTTACTAACCATTAAATCAATCAATATTGTATTCTCAACTGCCAAACTTACTTTATCATTATCACTTATTACTATTAAAACAAAATGTTTGAATAAATAAACACTGTAACTGTTTATCTTTGGATATCAGAGGTAGCCATTATATATCTGTGTTGTAGTTAACTTCGTATACATATGGTTTGCCTGTCTGTGAAGGCCTGCAGGTGTTTAGTTGATACATAGGCCAGGCACTAGTATAAAATATCTGCAGGTTTTTAGTTGACACATAGGCCAGGCACTAGTTTTGTATAAAATATCTTTCACAAAATTAAAATTAAGGAATAAATCTAACTAACTAACTAAGGCCATCCTATTTCTTTTTTTAGTTCTTGTAATTTTGTTGTGTACAATAAAGAATTTTTTATCTATCTTATAGAAGTAATTTACATTTATAAAACTGGTTAAAAACAGAAAAAGAGAAGCCTGTAATATAATTTGATTAGTTTACATAAGTAGGTATCATCATCATCTCAACCCATAAATGTCCCAAGGCTGGACACGGGTTTCCTCCATACATTTGGAGGGATATTAGCCTACTATACCACGCTGGCCAGTCGGGTTGGTATAGGCTTTTATAAGTAGGTATACATAACAGCATTCTGTTAAAACTTTAAGGAAACAGTAAAATATGCACTGATCAATTATTGAAAATAATATTTTGATCCACTTATTTTAGAGCCCTAGAGTTTATTTAGTAAATTTGAACATTATTTCCCAAAAAGTTCTTTTTTGGTACTACATTATATTTGTAAGTGCATAAAATGCACTGTTATAAAATTTGTACTAATTTCGGCCATATAATAAATCTGCAGGCCTACAGGCACCACAAACGTGGTTGGTTATATTGTGAGGCTACCTCTGTGTAAAGTTTTCATTAGTTTGTTTCAATTGCATACATTTTTGAAAGGTCATAACTTTAAACTAAATTCTCTTAAATTTATGTCTAAGTACCCTGAATTATATATTTAATTCTAATAAATTAGGTGTTGTATGTACTGCTGGGTTTAATACTTTTTTAACATTTTTAATAATGAGGTTTTGTTGATCAAGGTTTTAATAATCTCTATAGAGACCCCTATTGTTTATGGGTGTGAGAGAAAGTCCTCACGCCTAAAGATGCGCTTAGACATGAAGTTGAGTTAAATAGCATGTACATTTTCATATTTCATCAGCACATTGAAGGAGTCTTCATTGGCATACCAAGGACGACTCATTCAATGTGCTGATGATCCTCCAATGTAATTCTGTTGTCTGTAGCTTTATTATACCTTCATTGATTAGGGTATAACATCTTTCGTTTATGAAAAGTGTTAAACCCAGCAGTATGTCGACCCTTGCAAGAGAATATCAAGTTAAACCTTCTACATATTAAATCATAATAACATCCAATCACAAACACCTTTACTTATAAACATTTTGTAAACAATTCAATTGTTATTCTGTAATTAAAAATCAATGTAACAGTTACAGATTATAAGTAAAGGGACAAAAGAGGTGTGATTATGCTTTACAGCCAATGACAAGAAGGTTTTATACCTGTATTTGTTTTGACAGTTTCTTGAAAGCCTCCTATAAATGTTGACCAAATGTATGCCTTAACCATAGTATACCCATAGCATAATAATAAGACTGTGGAAAATGGAAATTGCCAAGTGTATTGTGGCCTATATTGGCACAACTTGTAGAGGAGGCTTTAAAAGTTGCTTTGTTGTCTTGATTGAGCATTGACAACTATGTAATATTATATGGAACTAATTCCATTTTGTATATTACTATTTATTTTTTAGGTAGGTAGTATGTAAAAACAGGTACAAATCAATAGACATTGGCTGTATCAGTTAAATCCAATTTAGCAAAAAGTTTCCAATGTAACTCTATGTTACATTGGAAAGCTATAAATATTTGTATAACTTTTTAAATTGGGCATTGTGTCTTTGATTTGAAGCAACTTCTCTCTGGCCTTCAATATAATTTATTGTTGTATTGTCTCATGATAAACCAAGAATTTGTTTATGTTGTTGACTGGTGACAGACATACATACATACTTAATCTATGAAATCACTTTGACTTACTGTAATATAATATCAGCATAATTTTTGTCATTTTTCAACTAGTTATCAAGTTTTATCATGAAACAAACAACAAGACAAACATGCAGCTCTACATTATTTCTTCTAATTCCTTATCATGCTTTTCTATGACTTGAGGTACATTAAAAATTGACTGTGATGATATCGTTTGATAACATATTACTGTCGTGCAGACCTTTCTGTCTCGATGAGGCATTCTCTAACAAGAATGCGAGCGTGGATGATACCACGCTTGAGGCGTTCAGCAGAACTGCGACTGCCTGAATAGCTTGGTCGGACCTCCTTACCCATCTCCTCGATGACGGCTAGCAGCTGAGCGTACTTGGACATTCCATTATCTTTATCCTTCCCAACAGATGAAGGAGATGTAGCAGGAACTGTGGATATGGTTGCTTGTGTGTTACTCCCATGACTTAAGTCTTTGTGAATATTCTTTCCACTCATCGGAATCGCCGTCACAGTGACGTCACTCAACTTCGACTCCACTGCCTGAATGTCCATCGCTTCCATAGCTCGCTGAAATAGTTTGATGTTATTTTAGCAAAACAAAGGAAACCGACACAAAATTTCAACAAAACGAAACTTACCTATCTTAAAACTAATACGCACGCTTCCACGGATAAAAAACACGTACCGAACGCACAAGTCGCACAACGCGAGTGATAAGTGATAAATTCTACAATAAATTATGTGTTATATAGGACATACCTAATTCGATCACCTCCGGCTCTTCAAGAAAACGGACTTTAGTTTCGTCTATTCGTTACACTTACAGTAATCGTAGCGTTGTATGTTGGAATGTTTAAGGTTTTTCGTAAATGCAAATGACTTTAGTAAATAAAACCCGTATTTTATGAAATTATTGTAAATAACAAACAAGTCTACAAATTACCACATTGACAATAATGACTTTTTTTATCTATGTGTGCCTGCTAGACTAAAGTATGCAATTATTCAGCCTAGTCCGAAAAATACGTCATCGAAAATATTATCTCCTTTATGTTAAACAATTTGCTTTTAAATTATAATTATTATATATAGATATAAAATACATAATATTTTAAGTATGTAAATATTATTTATTTCATCAACTGATAGGCTATAAAATGTATGCGCTCCATTTAACGTAAAAACCCTGTTTTACTGAAATCTTTCAATTGATATCTGTCACTTCGTAAATCGTATCAAAGTTGTCAAATCGTCGTTTTGGTTGGCTAGGACTGGGGATTGGTTTTCTGTCTTGGCTTTTACTTTTGTCTACGAAATCCTATTTTTATGTGACCAAAACAAATATAACCGGCATCAAATTCCACACCTACAATGAATTATGTTTTAGGGCTACGCTTTAGAAGTCATGTTTCTTTTTAAATTGATCAAATAAATGTAAATAATAAAACAATAAGAGATCGGTGTTAAGTGATTTCTCCGCCCACTGCAGCGCGGGGGATCATTATGCGATTAGAGAGACGCGACTTGTGCACAGAGCCGATGGATATCTGAGAATGGCGGGTGAAGGCGACCGCGCATCTCGTCCAAACTCTCTGCTGCTGGAAGCGCCGCCCCCGGAGCGTGAGCCCCTGCACTTTGACGTGCAGCTGGTTGGTGCACCACCTGAGGTGGAACAGCTAGTCAACAACATCAAGCAAGTCGCCGAAGATTTTCTGTATCACTGGAAAACTTTCCCCATTGGTTAGAATGTTTTATAATCTTTGTATATAGAGTTATTGTTCATTTCGTGTAATTGTGCGTGTGTTTGTGTTAGTTACTCGATGTTCATGATTGATGTAGCATTTATTTGTGTTACACATTGTATCACACTTGAACTAGTTGCAATTCATAATAACTTAGATGCTCAAAATATTATTTCAGTTATATTTTTTTAATATTTTGGGCCACATATCAGAATCTGAACCCAAATTAAGCAGAGCCCATGGCAACCAACTGGTTAAATATAACCAAAATATTTTTATATTTCTAAATACATAGGTACAAATTATACCTAGACAAAGTACTATGGTTATCACACAAAGATTTTGCCTGGATAAGAAGTGGGCCCATAAGCTTTTTTTAAACTTAGCAGTCCGTCATTAACCACTATTTATCTGGTTGCCATAGCACAGACTATAATAAGATATTAAAAAAGTTTTTGTGTGACAATAACAAACTTTTTTCATATAAATGTCATTATAGGAGTTATAGTGCCTGGCCAACAGCATGGGAGAAATAAATTAAAACAGGAACAGATTAATTAATGCCATGGGTGTTTTCTGTGGTGAAGCTAACATACCATTAATTATATAATTTTGTTAATTAGATCAGAATCAACAAATTGCTTTATTTAGAACTAGCAGTCCACCCTCACTTTTTTTTCTTTCTTTATATAATAATATGAATGTTTTATACATACAAATCTCAGGAAGAAATTCTGTAAATGATAGTGAAAACCGCATCAGAATCTGTTTAGTGGTCTTCTTATTTTTTAGTTTGTGGCCAACCTATATTTAGACCTTTTTTGTGATCTAACAACTATTAACTGATTTGGCAAATTATTTTTTAGGGTTTCATACCTTGAAAGGGAAAAATGGAACTCTTATAGGATCACTTTGTTGTCCGTCCGGTCTGTGCTGTGCCTAAAATAAAACTTCTAAGCCAATGCAATCAAAAGATACAGCCTTTTTTTTATTTAAAGGTCCCATTTCAATTTTATTGAAGTCACACTGTTTTTGTAAAACTAAAATGGTACACATCAATGATATTTTATTTAAGTCTGTTTCTTTTTTTTATTAAATGGTTTTTTTACTTTGTACATCCTTCAGAGAGCTAACTTATATTATTATAAACTTATTTTATTACTAGGTACTTAGATGATAAATCATATGGCCCACATAAGGCTATGATAATTAAAATATTTTTTACTACTTGTGTGGCAAACAAGCATATGGCCCACCTGATGTTAGCAGTTACTGTGGCCTATGGATGTTTGCAATAACTACCAGGGGTGTCATTTGCGTGTTGCCGGAATAGGATTTGTTTCCTTTCAAAAACATTTCTAAATAAGCCCTGGGCCCCAATTCTGCTAATTTACGGATGGCTCAATGGTTATCCAACCATTGGTCTTCAATTATTACCAGAATACCAAAAAACTGCTACTGAGATTCAATTGATATTCAATTCTATCGAAATCTTTATCTAATCTAAAGCTTTAAAAACCGTCTGTAATACATGCAATATTCCACAGTGCTCCCTCCATCCCGTTTCACGGGCCCCGGCAACCGTCCCTCCGATATCATCGTAGCGCCGCCATGCGACGAGCTAGACGCAGCTGCACTCGACGCGGGCGTCGAACCCCACCCCCTCTCACCGAAACAATTACACGCAATAAGAGAAAAAGGGTAAGTGTTTGTATTTTAATTTAGCTCTGTTTAGGCGCATCTAGAATTTGTTTTATATTTACAAATTAGATACAGAACACTTAGTGTCGAAGCACATGAATTGGTGTTAATAAAAAAAAACAAAACTAAAATCAAACAACATAAAAAACGTGCTTTAAAAATTATGAAAGAAGTAAGCTTTATACTGACTGCTAATCCGCAGGTCGTAGTTTCGGTTCCCGCACGGGACAAAACTTTATGTGATTCATAAATGTTTGTTCCGAGTCTGGGTGTAATTTGTGTCCGTTAATTGTATGTTTGTAAACTACTAACTTTAATACACAAACTTAAAACAAACATCAACAGATCAAACAGATCACACATTTTTTTTACCAGAAATCGAACCCACATTATTCCTCGCGGTTTTAGTGGCGACGTGACTACACAGACTCACATAGTGTTAACCAAAACACCTCTAATTTTTCTACATCAGGTGTTAAATATACTCAGTATGAATAATGATCGACTTAAAATTTAAAAACCAGATACCCAATACTTTATTCAAACTGAGTGCATGCATACCCAATACAAAATTGCATTTTTGCATAACAAAAGCGAACACATAACTCTTCTGTAATAAAACTCACCGCCGACATAATTGACTAAATGTTTCAAGTGTTGATACGTAGTCTATATATAGACGGACAGACAGACTCATTAAAACTCTTCAGTCCACTGAATAATGTAGGTCACCTCGTGGTTATACTAAACAGGTATATATAAGAAAATAATATAATATATCCTTACTAATATTATAAATGTGAAAGTTTGTAAGAATGGATGGATGGATGAATGGATTGATGTTTGTTACTCTTTCACGTAAAAACTACTGAGCGGATCTGGATGAAATTTGGCACAGAGATAGATTATGGTCTGGAATAACACATAGGCTACTTTTTGCAGCGATAACCGACATCCACGCGGGCAGAGCCGCGGGCAACAGCTAGTATATCTATAAAAGAACATGATCAACTTCATTGACCGTGTAATACCGTTCAGATATTTTTACCACTATACACACACTTCAACTCATAAATGTCCCACTGCTGGGCTCGGGTCTTCTCCATACATTTGGAGGGATATTAGCCTACTATACCACGCTGGCCAGACGGGTTGGTATAGGGTTTTGTTTCGTTTTCCCTCTCTTGCAGTGGATATTGTCTGCCTGACTCCTTTAGTCGACTCTTACGGCACCCTCGGGATAGAACGGGGTGGTGACATTTGTATTCTTAATCCGTCACCACACGGATTTTACCACTATATCCGATAATAATTAAAGAAAGATAAGCTTCCTTCATACTTCTTCTTCTTCTTATCGTTTGGTTAGTGGCCAAGCTGTTTTTTTTTATACTTCTTGGGTGGCAAACAATCATACGGCCCGCCTGATGTTAAGCAGTAACCTTAGCCTATGGACGCTTGCAATACCAGAGGTATCACTTGCGTGTTGCGAACCCATTTTTTTACACCAAGGCTTTAAGATGGAAGTAACCCTAGGATAGGAATACGTTTCTTTCAAAACGTTTCCCTAAATGAGCGCTGGAGACCTGTACTCACACACAGGAATACAAATACACCGCTGTGTGTAGTTATTTGGCTGTGGTCTTCTGTATGGTGCCTTACCTCTCTTTTACAGACAGAGTTATTTAGATCGCCCATACTTAGGCCTCAGTCGTGATCTAACAACTGTTAACAGCCAACCCGCATTAGGCCAGCGTGAGTGAATTAAGGCCTAAACCCCCTCTCTCTCTTGATAGAGGAGAGGAGACCCGTGCCCAGCAGTGGGACATATATGGGTTGCTATTATAACAGCCGGGAATGACTTTTTAACGTGCCCTGCGAAGCACAGAGACACTCAGATGAAATACCACTATGCGGTCACTCATCTATAGGGTTACCGCGCCCTTGGTTGATTAACCCGCTGATCGTTTACCGAACGGCGAGTGCACCTAGCTATGAGTATGGCAACAGCCATAACTAATATTGTAAAACGTGTGAACGTGTAAATACATTAATATGGCAAAGTGCTGTCACTGCACATTACTCACGTTCATCGTTTAATCCCTTCCAACACATAATTGTATTTTCCTTTGTTATGTTTTAATATAAATAGATTAAGATTAAGAATAAAGACCAGTCGATTACAAGCAATTATCATCGTCTTATTTTACTCCTCAAAACGAATATAGCAATACGCTATAATTGGTGACCCCGACTGGCTACCGCTTCTCTAGTGCTGATATAATACCGGGACGACCGGAACCCAAATTGGTTTTCAGCATCAAATCTAGAAAGTGATAGAAAACAAACAAGACACCATGGCTCCACCAGCGACTCCAGCGAAAGGCGACGCCAGCACTGATAGTATTGCAGCGATATCAGTTACCGAGAAACTGCCTCAATTTTGGACTGACTCACCAAGATTGTGGTTCGCGCAGTTCGAAGCAATAATGGCTCCCCAGAAACAAGGAGAGGAATATAAGTACAACATGGTAATTGCCAAATTGCCAAAGGAGGTGATCCATCAAGTAAGCGACATCCTGACACATCCTCCAGACGAGCAAAAATATACGGCTATTAAAGATCGCCTTATAAGCTGTTACGAGGAGAGCGAGCACAGAAAATTTCAAAAGCTATTATCAGAGATGGACCTCGGTGACCAGAAACCTTCCCAGCTATTACGAAAAATGCGGGAAGCAGGCAGCGGGAAGATGAACGACGATACGATACGTCTCCTGTGGTTCCGACAACTCCCAGCCACCATTACATCTATCATTGCAGTATCCGAAGACTTGACATTGAAAAAACTGAGCGAAATAGCCGACAAAATTCACGAGAATCTAACGTATACACGAACGAGCGCCATATCGTCGACAGCTGACATCAGTTTAATAACAAACCTGACGTCACAAATTGCAGCGATGCAAATTGAAATAAACGAGCTTCGCAACAATCGTCTGTCTCGAACGCGACAACGCAGCAGTTTCCGGTCACGTAATGATTCACGCTCACGGTCAATGTCGCACTATCGAAAGCCGCAGAATGGCATTTGTTATTATCATAACAAATTCAAGCAAAATGCAATAAAATGCCGGCAGCCGTGTACATGGAAGAAAAATACGAATGCGATGTCGGAAAACTACTAATAGCACAGAAAGCGACGGATCTCTGTGCTATGCACCCCGCTAACCGTCTAACTATAACCGACTTAAACAGTAGTTATAGATTTTTAGTCGACACCGGTGCAAACATTTCCGTTTTAAATCGCACGGAACATGATAGCGACGCATGCAAATACCAAGTATACGCCGCCAACGGAACCCCAATTAACACATATGGAGAACGCACGCTAACACTGAATTTCGGACTCCGTAGAGAATTCAAATGGTGTTTTACCATCGCCGACGTGAAAATGCCGATTCTAGGAGCCGATTTCCTCGAGCATTTCCAGCTGTTAGTGGATATACACGGACGAAAATTGATCGACAAAGAAACGGGATTAGAAACGCCTGCACGAATAATAGTAGCAAATATTTCATCAATACGAACAATTAACTCGAACTTACCAGATTCGATCAGGTGCTTGTTAGAAAAGTATGAAGATATTACAAAGCCTGGATCGATGAAGAACCCTCCGAAACACAATGTTAAGCATGAGATTATAACAAAAGGGTTCCCAGTTGCTACACGGGCACGTCCTCTTCCTCCAGACAAATACAAAATCGCAAAGCAAGAGTTCAAGGAGATGATGCATATGGGAATTTGCAGACCCTCAAGCAGTGAGTGGGCATCCCCACTTCATATGGTCAAGAAGAAAAATGGCGAATGGAGAGCATGCGGTGACTACCGCGCACTCAACAAAATTACCGTACCGGATAGATACCCATTGCCACGACTGTTAGATTTTACGTATATCGCAAGCGGAAAAACCATTTTCAGTAAAATCGATATAAAGAAAGCATTCTATTCGATTGCTGTCGCTGAACCAGAGAAAACAGCGATAATAACGCCGTTCGGACTTTTCGAATTTACAAGACTTCCGTTCGGTTTAAAGAACGCCGGACAGTCATTTCAAAAGTGGATGGACTCTATATTTAGAGATTTAGACTACGTATATGTTTTCGTTGATGACATTTTAATTGCTGACTCAGAAACCGACGTCCACTACAAACACTTAGAAGAAATATTCAAACGCCTGCAAGAAAACGGCATTACAATTAACACAAACAAGTGTGAATTTGCAAAATCGGAGATTGATTTTCTTGGTTATCATATAACGAGCCAAGGATTGACGCCTACAACGGAAAAAGTTCAAGCAATTAACGAATATCCGAAACCAAATACAGTGAAAGAACTACGTCGTTTCTTAGGCATGTTAAACTTCTACCGAAGCAGCATACCGTACGCAGCGAAGCATCAAGCGCCTCTAAATAGATACTTGAGAAATTCGAAGAAAAATGATAAAACAATCATTCAGTGGAATAAAGAAGCGGACCACGCTTTCGAGCGCTGCAAACAGGATATACGACAAATAACGTCAATAGCCTGCCCAGACAGCCAAACCCAACTAGCAATGATGACTGACGCAAGCTTAAAATGCGTAGGCGCCGTCCTACAGCAACGACAAAAAGGAAAGTGGGAACCGATAGCTTTCTTTTCAAAAGTACTAAGCGAAGCTCAAACGAAATACTCTACTTACGACAGAGAGTTACTGGGAATTTACATGGCAATTAAACATTTTAGAAGACTCATCGAGGGCCGAGAATTCACCGTCTACACGGATCATAAGCCATTGATTCAGGCATTCGATAAGAAGCCATCATTGAATGACACACCGAGGCGGATTCGATACCTGGACTACATATCGCAATTCAGCACTAATATAACACATATTAGCGGCAAGGAAAACACAGTTGCAGACGCCTTGTCTCGAGTTGTTGAAACGATATCATTACCATCCAATATAGACTGGAAGGAGGTAGCAAATTGTCAACAAAACAATGACGAACTCGAACGATTGAAATCAAATAAATCATTACGGTTCGAAACGGTACATTTTCACGAGAAAGGAATCAAGATATTCTGCGACTTATCAACCAGGAAACAACGACCATTTCTTCCCCTTAAATTCAGAAGAGACATTTTCGAGAGTTTCCACAATATAAGCCATCCCGGAAAAAACACTACGAGGAAGTTAATTGCAGCGAACTACATTTGGGAAAACATGAACACGGACATCAACAAGATGACTGAAGCATGTTTACAGTGTCAACGTTCAAAAATACATCGGCACACCAAATCACCACTTGGAAAATTCATGCCAGCAGAAAGATTCTCTCATCTACACGTCGACATTGTCGGACCCCTCACAACATCCCAGAATAAACGATACATCATAACAATGATTGACCGATGTACGTCATGGCCAGAAGCTTTCGCAGCGTCAGACATCACTGCAGAGTCAATTGCAAGAGTGATATACGAAGGGTGGATAACCCGATTCGGATGTCCTGAATACATAACTTCAGATCAGGGAGCTCAATTCGAATCAAGAATATTCAGAAGTTTGGCAAAACTCATGGGAATAAATAAAATACGGACAACTCCGTATCACCCACAGTCAAACTCGAAAGTCGAACGATTACACAGAACTATGAAAGCAGCGTTAATGGCAAGAGGGAACACTACAAACTGGACAAAGGAACTAGCCACAATATTACTCGGTATCCGTACCAGCTTACGGCAGGATACTGGATTTTCGGCAGCCGAACTAGTATATGGAACAACAATAACGTTACCTGGAGCATTTTTTGAGACAAGAAGCATAACAACCTACACTGAAATGGTAAAAGAGTTGAAGAAAAACATCGAACGAATAACTTCCGTGCCACAGAGAGAGCGCACAAATGATAAAATATTTGTACATCCAAAATTAGCAGAATGCACGCACGTATTCTTACGATGCGATAGATTGCGGCCGAGCTTGACGCCGCCATACGACGGACCTTATCTCGTAATTAGCCGGAGCGATAAATTATTCACGATATTGATAAACGGAAGACACAGTACCGTATCTATCGACAGGATAAAACCCGCCTTCGTAATAAACGATAAGGAGATAAGAAATCGCACATCAGTAGATAAGAAAATAGTTGTAGAAACGCAAGATAATCTAGCAAATAAAAAAACACGTGCAGGGCGAATCTCACGCCCAACGGTTCGATTCCAGCTATGATATATAAAGCTATACAAACGATCTACAATCACCACTCACGACAAGAAGTTTTCACACGCAACATGGGATCCAACACAAGTACTCATGAGAAAGAACAAGTCAACATGGTGCAAAACAACGCGCCAGCCATTCCGGAAGAGTTACTGCAGATACACTCTAGGCTCGCTGAGGACCTACAGAGCATACGAGGTTGGATCACAATAACGATTATCGCAGTGATAATAATAATATGCATCATCAGTGTCTACATGTTGTTCCGAGCGATCGGAACAAAAATCGAGAAGAGATTTATGCGTGTGATACGAGAAACCAACGTGGTGTAGGGTAATAAGTTTAATCGTAAATATTTTTTTTAAGGAGGGAGTATCTATGGCAACAGCCATAACTAATATTGTAAAACGTGTGAACGTGTAAATACATTAATATGGCAAAGTGCTGTCACTGCACATTACTCACGTTCATCGTTTAATCCCTTCCAACACATAATTGTATTTTCCTTTGTTATGTTTTAATATAAATAGATTAAGATTAAGAATAAAGACCAGTCGATTACAAGCAATTATCATCGTCTTATTTTACTCCTCAAAACGAATATAGCAATACGCTATAATGAGCACCTTCATACTGAAGGGCATTCAGTTTTGTTGCCATATTTTCAGCGTACTTGCTAATAGATTTCAAGAATGAACGCGATAGATAATACAGAACGTAATGATACAAAAAGAGATAGCTATTAGCCGAATCACGACATTTAAAGGCTACAAATCCCGCGTGCTAGTGCGATATCCACCTCTTCCTTACTACAATATCCTTACCTATATGTCTTAGAAGACATTCGTGGCCGTGTGTAAGTTGTCCTTATATATTTTTATTATTATAAAGTCCCGAGAAACAGCATGATATTGAAGTGACTGTATCAACTGCATGCACTTGTCTTCGTTTTATAAATTGGTTCTAAATTGTACACATGGGGCAAAATAATGCACCAGTGAATTTGTTTTCCAGCATAATGTTACACTGCAGTGCTGAAAATGCCCTACTTATGATATATACTGTAACAAAATCATAGTTAATAGTCACAATTTGTATCTACTATTATTAGGGCGTCCTCTGTTTAGGGTTGACAAGCTACTTTTTTATGGTTTACTTTAGAGGTTACGTAACACACAATATGTCAGTTATGTCAGACTTTTCTTCATTTACATTACGCATTTATTACGAATTATTTTTTAGGTAGATTATATTATCAGAAGAAATTATTAGGAGTCAATTGAAAATATATATCCCGTACTTTGCTGTATTGCGGAATATAAACTGCATCCAGCTTTAGAATATATCTATACATGGAATTTGCTTATTTGTCTGTGTGGAGACCGAAGTCTCAATACGCCGTACTGTCATAAGTGATGATGTGCCACAGCTTGCTTCAATCATCAAATCATAATATTCTAACATTATTTCTTACTCTTTTACCGGTACCTAACTTAATTGCAAGTGGCATCCCTAATACGAATTGACCCACTCTTTAGTACAATTAAGTTGCGCCGTCAAAGGGCCACGCTTGCTTCCCGTTCATCAAGTTCAATTTAATGTTTTAACTCAAATGTATTAACGATGTATACAATTTAGCGGCCTGCAGTGTACGCTTTTGTCCCACGACGGCGGCGACCCGATTTAATCATATTTCTCTTTTGTTTTTTACACTGCCACTCGGCAAATGTTACTCATGTGTTTAAAAAGAAATACATAATAGGTGTTTGTTAGTTAGTTGTTTCAGACGTCATGATTCTTTGAATGTCATGTTTATCGAGCTAGGTCTTTGTCAATATACCAATCTCTATCAATACTAGTAATTCGCCCCGAACTGTGAACTTGGGACTCATCTTTCTTCATCTACTGCCTTCGTGGTCCAGTGGCCGCAGTATGCGTCTGCTGTGCACGAGATTGTGGGTTCGATTCCCACACAGGACAAAACTTTGTGTGACCCACATAGAGCTGTTCTGAGTCTGGGTGTAATTTGTCTCCGTTAATTGTATGTATGTTAGCCCCCCGCGACACAGAGCTTGTTCCCTAGTGCGGGAGTTGTTTTAAAAAAATATAAAATAATAATAATCTTTGACCGATTTGCCTCATTTTGATCACTTGTGGGAATCGAACCCACACCCATTGGTGCAGTATCATTGGCGAGCTGACCACTTAAAACTACATAACATATTTCCACTTAGCTTTTCATCCTTAGATAATATCAGAAATTTCCTGTTGATTTTCAAAAATGAGTGAAGGTGTATAGTTCCAAAGGGGAGCTTTTTCTGTCCTTTTTCGGTACCCGGTTCCCATTTATACATTACAAAATATTCTCTAAGTATCAAGAGTAATCAAGACACAAATATACCCATGTAGTTTCTACAACATGTATTCAGAAGTAGTGAGCACGCGTCGAATGTCTCTATGTAGGTATGTCCATGTAATAGTATCTACCGGTCTCAGTAGAATGACGCGAGTCGCGACATATTACATTACAAGTTATAATTTACTCACGCGCATGCGCCATGCATGGCTGGCCTAAGAAAAAGAACCTGTTCAGGAATTTCTCACAGAAAGTAACGATAGTACTTTGAGATTTCTTTCATTTTTTTCTTTCGAGACTAATCGCTATTATAAATTCGCCATATTAGTGTCCTATTAGGTGCACTTTGATGCTAGCTAGATTCGAGAGCTATGCTTGGAGTTTCCTTGGAGATCGAATCAGAAATGAGGAGATTCGTAGGAGAACCAAAGTAACCGACATAGCTCGAAGAATTGCCTCCATTAAGTGGCAATGGGCCGGGCACATAGCTCGCAGAACTGATGACCGTTGGGGCAGAAAGGTTTTAGAGTGGCGACCACGAACTGGAAGACGAAGCGTGGGTAGGCCTCCAACAAGGTGGACCGACGACCTGGTAAAGGTTGCGGGCAACCGATAGACAAGGTCGGGTCAGGATCGAGAGTTGTGGAAAACCTTGGGGGAGGCCTATGTCCAGCAGTGAACGTCTTTTGGCTGAGATGATGATGATGATGAGGTGCACTTCCAAGAATTACCCTTTTTATTAGATTGATTGTCTCCTCTTTCTACCATCTGTCAACCAGGCGTACTACCCTGTTACACAGTTATATTGTGGACATTCTTTTTAGCGTTCGTTTCATTTACGGGTTGCGTGACGCGACATGGTGCGCAAGCGCATCTATATTTGCCACCTTATGGCTAAATTAGAAAGGTTCTCGAGTGGCGACCTTAAACTGGAAGACGCAGCGTGGGCAGTCTCCAACGAGGTGGACCGAAGACTTAGTAAAGAAAAAAAGAAAGAAAATATTTATTGTTGATAAACTTACTTAATATATATATAAAGGATGCAGCTGGTAGCTGATGCACACGGTCAGCTCAAGATCGAGTGCTGTAGAAATCCTGGGAGGATGCCTATGTCCGTATGGACGTACATTGGCTGAAAAGATTGTGCGAAGCATTCAGAGCGTTGCTCACACAGAAGCTACTGCTGCTGGTCCACTGGACCGGACTGGTTGAACTTTGCTATACGCAAGCAAAGTTCGACCAGTCCAGTCCAGTCGCTCAAAGCTAAAGTTGGTTGACTTCGCGTGGAGGCTGAGTCTTCATATCAGACTACTGATAGATTGTTTTCCTCTTATCCTGTATGCTACCACAAATTGTAACACTTAAATAGATATAGAGGTTATTGAAAAGAGTTTCCTGTTTTTTTGCCGGTTCTCTCCTTAGGCTTTAACCCTACCTGTTTAGTCAGCGATACAGGCATTAACCAAATTAACAGACGTCCTTTTTGACATTCTTCCTCGACCTGCGTAAGCGTCACTGTGTGACTTATATGAACACCAATATGATTTTGAATTTAGATCAGTCGCAGTCGCGTAGTTGGCGGTCATAAATCACTACACTAGATTACTATAGTCTATAGGTACCATGACATTCATAATCGCCTCCATTGGTAAATTAGTAATAGTTTAATTATTGTTTTTTCAATAAGCTTGCACAAGGAAAAGGCATTTAAGCCGAAGAAGTTAGGCGCTAAACAATTGGATTCAATACGTGAATGGGGGTATGTCGCCCTGATATATATATGTATGTATGTTTTATAGCGGTAATACACTTAATATATTTGTACCAATATTTGTTATTACTGTGCTGAAGGAAAATCGACTTTACTATCAACAAAGTTGGCACCCGCCACTCGTAAAGCCAAGGGATTTTGACTTTGAATGAATGAATAAAGTAAATCCTTGCGAGTTATTAGGTCATTTCATATATTCGAAAACTATGTGCAATCTTGAGTTTTAAATGCTTATTGTGTTTAATAAAGATTATTCATTTAATATGCGATCGCAAACTGACAGTTGTGATTGCTCGGTGACGGCACACACGATTGCTAAACGTCAAAAAGGCTCGGATTTGGCTCTTACGGAATACTGATTTTCAATCTGACAGCCAGATTTTGCTCCGATTTTCAATCTAACAGCCAAATTTTGCTCCGCTTTCGCGGTCGCTCGGTTTTCGCTCTTACTGAATACCGCTGCGTGACTCGATAAACAAAGTGTAGGATGCCCTCAGGCCTAGTTAGAGCGACGATCTTCGCAAGGTGGCTGACAGTAGTGGATGCGAGAAGCCAAAGTCTGTATCAAGTAGTGTATACCTTGTTGGAGAGGCCTATATCCAACAGTGGACTGCGATAGGCTGATAATAATAATAATAATAAATGTTTATTCAGTCATAGTTCATAATGATGATTGTATTTGATAAGTAAACAAATATAGGCAGGTATAGATATCACAAGGCTGCATTGCGAAGAATGCCGCGCGCGGCAGCCTCATAATGTGAAAACTCGTTTGCCTCGCGAGCCAATTTAAAGGTTGCCACTGACTGCCTGCTTAATGCGAGCACTAGATGAGCAGTCCCGCGAAGCAGCCTTGCAATGTCGATATCCGGCTTTAGTGTGGCTCAGCGTCAACTTTGTCGATAGTACAATGTAGAAGGTTGATTTTGATTGAGCTTAGTAATAAAACTATTTGAATACAAGTATGTCATGTGTCAGTATCTATGTTATGTTTATATGTGTCTTGTTTACTGTCTAGACGTTAGCTCCAATGTAGAACTACGTATTTATAAATTGTATTAGATATTAGGATTATTGATCATTTCCATATCCGTCTGCCCAGGCGCAGATATAGGAGAAAACATGACGAATATTAGGTCAGACATAGACACAATCTTGACCGTCGAATGTCGACACCATCATTAGTATTGCCACAGAATACTTAATATTAATAATACTTAAATCGCTAGTATAACCTTCAATACGTTAGTATTGAAGATTAAGTTTTTTTTATTTTTTGAAAAAGGCAATACTCGCGACACAGCGTCACTAACCGGTAGGCCAACAGGCCAGTTAACAATTAAAACCATAAAGAATAGCATTGGAGCTAACGTCCTATCCCCCAACTTACCCCCCACTTCTCCCGTGTAAAATGCATGATCATTAGAAATGCATTATGTGTGTATCTTCTAAGTATATATTAATGTATCCTTAGCATTCCATTGTACTGTAGACCTCACAAGCCATACCATAGTAGAAACCAAAAGTCACCCATTTTTATTAACTCGTCCTAAAATATTTTTTATTAAACTTGTATATCTTTTAAAAGTTTTTTAATCTGTGTACTTTCTTTCCCTCTCTTTATAATAAGTGTTGTATATATAGCTATCCTCTTCTAAACCTTATTCTCAAATTTAGATTGTGCATTATTTTTTAATCTTTTAAATTCTGTGTGAGAGAAATCGAACAATTCAAATCATTGAAACGATGAGACACTCAACGATTGGATTTGTTAGATTTGCTCTTAAAATTTGTCTATGCTTAAATAAATGAACTTACACTCGCCTTTTTAATAATAATAAAATTTACTTTTTTTATCAATTTATTTTAACAAAATAAATAAAATTGAAAGTAAATTAAAATAATTGAAATGAAGAAACGAAATTGAACCGGAATTAATTAAAATTGAAAGTGATAAATTACCCCGCGACACAGGGCTTATTCCCTAGAGCGGGAGTAAAAAATGTAAATAAAAAAATTATTAGGTATTCTCGCTCCCTTAAACTTTCCGCCCGCATAAAGTTATTATGTATTTTGGTTTATATTACGAGAGCAAGACTTTCATTTACAAAACAGTCGAAAAAAGGCCGCGGGCCACACGTTGCCGACCGCTGGTATATGGTAACAAATAAACTTGCTAGTTTTATTACGTTCCACGATATTATAGGGATATTAAATTGATGACGTCACATTTCTGGTTTATATCTAATACCAGCTTTTGTATAAAAGACTCGGGCATTAAGCAGTGCTTTCGGACTTTATATGACAGTGTAAACACGATTCTATATACGAAATGGTCAGAAATTATACTGACACATGAATTAAAGTAGATATAGACTTTCAAACTATCAACCTTTGCATAGACGTTGAGACATAATAGTTGCATACTGTATAAATATTTACATTTGAAATTCTTTCTGTACCTACTTTTGATATGTTGATACAGTTGATATGTTCGTCAGTGTAGTTTTAAAAACATTTTGTTTTCATAAAGGGGCACATGCAAAGGGTGAATCATGCTTACATTTCGATGGGTATGATAGGTATATAATCGAATGCGACCGTGAGTCAATTGTCATAATCGATACACCATATTTTCTTTGGAAATTTCTCAACATAACCGACCTCTTGGTCCGAATCTAAAAGCGCCGCCGCGTACGCACTACTTTTCTTGAAGGCACTATTTTTTATTTCGTTAATAATTATAATACGACAAAACCTATCTATGATTGTAATTCAACAATCAATCTCTTATAATATTTATCGCAACTTTAATGTAAGAAAACTGTATACTTAGTAGAAAATGGCACATTGCACTTTATTTCACCGAGGTGTGACCAGTGTCTAATATTATACTATTGCCTGTAATAAAGCCTTATTTACTTGCATTGTTAAAGCGTTTATTTCTCCCAATCCAGGGAATTCGAAGTACCTTCCCGCCATTTTCCCGGTCAGACGCACGTGTGGCGTGTGGCGCCATGGCTGCAGCGGGGGCGGGTGCGGGCGAGGGAGGAACTATACTGTCATGTGGCGAGAGCTTTAGCTCTCGTTGTCGTCGTAGCGAGAGACAGGCTGATGAGGGATGAACCTTTGTCTGTTATTGCAGGGGCTAAGTCATTGCTGCAGGGGCTTCATAGGTAAGTCGATTTGTTGATTTGAAAAAGAAAAATGTTGGTAATCTCTGAAGTAGGTCGACTTCAGAGATTAGTAACCTTTTTGGTAAAGTTAACTCCATAGAAAAACAATAAAACTGTAGTAATGAGGAGTTAGTATGAAATCTATTTTTTGATAGACAATAAATTAATTAGTCATTTTTGTACATAACTTAGTATACAAATATTTATATTTTTATATGTAGGTTTAGTCTAATTGTACACTGTTACCAAAATTCACAGAAAAATATACTATAGTTTTCTTAAAAATCTAATCTTTATATAGCGGCTCTGTACAGCTGTCTCCGTTGCCATGTGTACGTACGGCACGTAAACCTTAACATGTGAAAATTTGAGGTTCCGCCATCTATTTAAATGGCAACACTTTTTGAAAAATATTCTACTCTATTAACGATATTGAATAATTTATAAAAAATAGTTTAAATAATTCTTATTTCATATAATTATATGGCCGACGTGTTTTTTTTTCAGGTTGCTAGATTTAGCTTTCGGTATGCCATCGCTAGAGGCACGTGATCTTGATAGAAAGATTCGGGAAGAGAGGTCACGTTATTTGGTAGCTGAACTGATATGCAAGGTGCGTGAAACATTTGCATTAAATTAGTTTTCTTTTATAAAACATAGATTTAATTTATTCCCTTTTATAAATAGCGTAAAACATGTTATATAAAATGTTCTTATTTTGATATAAGTCAATTTTAGGTAACGTTTTATAAACTATTTTTTATTTTTCAAGGACCTAATTTTGTTTAACGAGTCGCTGCCTAGTTCGTCCCTGCGCTACCGCTGGCCGCATCACTCTTGTTGTGATGCTGATTCTTGTTGTTTATGGCATTGGGTCGCGCGGTGGCTCGTGGCGTCATAGAACGTTTTAGTACATTTGTTATCACTGCTCGCCGTTGACGCTTGAAGCTGCCGCGGCAGCGTCTTGTTCGTGGCCGTTTGGTTAAGGCGTTGTGAGAGCGTGGCGTCATAAAACAGCATTTTGTCTCTGTATATTTCAATATTAAATGTCGTAGCAAAGTCATTTTTCGACTATTTTGTTTTAAATAAATATAAACTAATAGTCAGATACCCTATCAGCCAGAGCACCAGGAGGACATAGCCGCGCTGGCCGCGTGGGTGACGCGCGCCATGCGCCGCGCCGCCGCCGAGAAGAAGAGCGCGCGCGAGCCGCCGCGCCCGCCGCCGCCCGTGCCCTGCCTCTACACCACGCCGCAGCGCACGCAGGTACACACAGCAAAGGAGTTCGCTGAACACCCAATAGATCAAAATGTATAGATATAATGTATAAATAACCCTGTGTGCGTAGTCTCAATGAGCGTATTTTATGTTTGTGTATGTAAACCTATCGACGCGTTTAAATGTTTTACCCTCACACATTCATATAACTAGTTTTACAAACTAGTCATATAATAGCTAATTTTACTAAGTGTAAACAAGTTGTTCATAGCCGAGTGGTATAGTAGACTGAGTAATAGTAAGAGGTTTCGTATGTTATGGGTTTCAAATCCACGTAACGCCATATTCACTTTTTGTTACTTTATTTTTTATAAGAATTACTGGTGATATTTCTGTAATTAATTATTTAGCATAAAAATGCATATAATATATACACGTTTATACTTTATTGATTATTGTGTATTATTATACTATAATAGTCTCAAAAGAAGAGGAAAATAAAACATTTCGGTTTGTTTCATCAATTTAATAAAATATATGGCGACTGCACAGAAAGAAGTCCTTGCGGGAGGCCTATGTTCAGCTGTGGACTATGATGATGATTAAATACATTAGTGTAAGTTGATATGTAATATTTTTTTACATAAGATGTTCTTTAGACAAAAATAAAAAATCTTCAATAAATATTTTATCCATTTTTGCAATCATCATAGCCCACAATAGCGAAAAGTAAGTCAGATAGGAATGGACGCTTTAATTATAAGTAGATAAGTAAACTAAAGTGTATTGAATCAACATGTTAACTTGTAGAAATTATCTAATTATAATAATTTCTAATTTCGGTAACAATAACATCATTCACTTATAATTTACTTACCTATTAGTAATTACAAATTTATTTTATTTTATTGGTTTACCAACAATTGTTTACATAGGTAATATAACAATGGTAACATCAAATAAATATGTAGCAATAGTGTAACAATCACTTACAGGTAAACTCTGCATGCATATGGAAAAGTACAGAATGGCAATCCATTTATTATGATGCCTAATAAAAAAGTAAAAAAGAAAAAAGAGTATCCCTGGACTTTGACTTAATAAATAAATAGAAATGTTATACCAAACTTATTTATTTATGAAATTTATTTAAACTAAACACATTAAAAGCGTGTAGGTGCACCATCACTGTCTATAACATCCTGTAGCCTTTGTCTCATGCTTGCTACCATTTTGAAACACAAGTTTGAGCCACGAAACGATTCCCAAGTTGAATTGACTACTTCGTCTAAATTTGACTTTGACCTTACCCTCGATGGATCCCAGTTAAGCACCATATGACCATATGACAAATTTTCAATTGGATTTAAATCCAGACTTTTTGCTGGCCATTAATATCATGCACGAAATAAATATGTTCGTGTGGATAAACAATGCGCACAGTCGGCAGCATGACATCCCTTAAAATTTTTAAATAACCTTGACCGGTATTGCGACCTTACTTCAACCAACTCACTAGGACCCATAGAGGATATCTAACCCCAGTAACCTAAAGAATATGACCACTAGATCTGCATGGCAGGACGTTACGTTGGCAATAGCGCTCACCTGTATTTCTCCACAATATTTTGCGTCCATCCTTATCTGACTTAAAACACTTTTCATCACTAAAGATAACTACACTATTGCACCAATCAAAATCTAAATAGTCTTTTACAAACTGTATACTATTTTGTCGATGAATGTTGGACATCAATATATTCTTTGCTGGCTTCCTGCACCTTAACCCAGCTGCACGTGAATGGGTTCTGATGATTTGCAAAGAAACCCCATGTATAGTCGCCGTAGTACGGGTGGTCAAAAATGGATTAGCCACATGCGTGGCTACCACCTCTCTGTGTCGAAAACAGGCATCAGTATACGTGATACCCTTAGGACCAGTCCGATGATGGTCTATGTGTCCTTCCTCTGCGTAACGGCGAACCCACAGATGCACAGTAGTTCGCTATAAAAAAAATGTTAAAGTTTATTCAACCATCACTTATAACATGCTTACAAAAAATAGTAATAAAAGAATAGATACCACTGCTTACCGATATATTTAGTCTTCTTGCTATTTCAGAAATCGAAATGTTTTGCTCATACAAAACAATTATTTCGGCTCTAATTAAATTAGTTACTGGAGCATTAATTTTATTCAAGTGTTCACAATGCACAAAGATCCAGTAACTTTGCAATCAATATAAAATAACTAACGCTAACTAATAAACGACCAAACATATTATATGCTTTAAAATGAGGGTAATATGGATAAAAACATACCGACATTAAGATATCTCATAACTACTAAACTAAGTAAAACAAATAATTTTATTATCAATGTAATATTTTAATCATAGTTGGTTTATAATATTATTGCATTATTATAAAAGTGGATTTAATACTTACCTACTTTTGTGAGGTTAACGCAATAAATTAATTCATAAAATTACAATATTTATTTATAAAGCTACAAAAAGAAACATTGATTACCGCCGAGATTCGAACCACATCGTCCACATCTACAAAATCGTAAAAATGCGACTGCTGTAACCACTACGTCACAGTCTTCTTGAACTTTGAAGCGAAAATTCTAGCCATATTATTATATTTTATGAACTACATAATATTAGATGTAAAACAGACAATAAACGTAAAATGATTTTTGCACATTATATTAAAACTGGTTTTTGTTAACGTGTGTTTGTTTAGTGCGGCTATAGTTACACATACATGCACATAATACGCTCATTGGGACTACGCACACAGGGTTATTTATACATTATATCTATACATTTTCATCTATTGGGTGTTCAGCGAACTCCTTTGCTGTGTGTACGTACACGTCGCATCCTTAGTAGAAAACAGGCGTAACTTGAGAAATGTAACTGGGCAATTTTGAACTTTAGCTGTTAAGAATAAGATATAAATTGCAAAACAATCACGCTTCAACTTAAGTCATTTTTCCACTATGCACGCACCCATGAACAGACCGTACACTACATGTAACAGTTTACAAAGAAAGATTTCTTTTCACATGTCATTTCCCCATTAGAAAGAAAGAAAGAACATTTATTTTGCTGAACAAAAGACACGTGATTATAATAAGGAAGACAGAAAACTTTACCAAGATTAGTTAGGTAGAAACAAAGTAATAAATTCAAATACAGAAATTATAAACGACAAACAAAAGTAGTAAGTATTTTTATTCCTATTTGATCGAGTCTCATTTGCTCATTTCCCCAGGTGGATCTACGTCTATACCGTCGAGAAGTTCTCCGTCGTGCTGCTCCAACACTCCAAGCTTTGCTCGACCGAGAGGCCCGTGGTTGGTTCCTACATTTTAGAGAAAGAAGGGCTGCCCATCTCGCTAGCCAGAAGATGCCTATGAAGGATATTGAGGAGGTACCTAATGTTATAATTTAATACTAATTTTGATGTTATATTTTTATAAGTCTGGCCTTTGGACTAATATTTAGGATAAATATTTCGCTTGTCATATATACGTGACTAAAGTGTCGTTTGTCACATATACGTGACAAAAATGACCCTTGTCGCATATAAGTGACAAATATGTAAATTGTCAATTTTCAAATGACTATGATGAAAAAGTTAAAGCTCATAACATTGGTTCAACAGGCCGTAAGATTTATAGTCGATTTTTCGAATGTGACAGGAGGTCCGGTCGGGCGCCATGCGCGAGTACGTGTCGCGCGTGTGCGGCGCCGTGCTGGCGAGCGAGGCGCTGGCCGCGCTGGGGCCCGACGTGCCCGCGCTGCTGGCCGCGCAGCTGCGCGCCTACGCCATCGTGTCCAGGTGAGTGCCGACACACTCCTACTACGAGTACGTGTCGCGCGTGTGCGGCGCCGTGCTGGCGAGCGAGGCGCTGGCCGCGCTGGGGCCCGACGTGCCCGCGCTGCTGGCCGCGCAGCTGCGCGCCTACGCCATCGTGTCCAGGTGAGTGCCGACACACTCCTACTACGAGTACGTGTCGCGCGTGTGCGGCGCCGTGCTGGCGAGCGAGGCGCTGGCCGCGCTGGGGCCCGACGTGCCCGCGCTGCTGGCCGCGCAGCTGCGCGCCTACGCCATCGTGTCCAGGTGAGTGCCGACACACTCGAGACCCAGGCTTACTATGTCTCACTAAAGATAAGTATCTGAGAAAGTAATCCGCATAAAAAATATCACCTTCCATAATGAACGCCCCTTAAACAATCGATAAAATTGTACTCGAAAGCAAAGAAAATAAGTTCACATATTTCTACAGAGTTTATAGGGCTCCTCCTGATAGACATCTTATAGAATTAAATCATACACTATATATAGCGTTATAGCGTACAGCCTAACTCCGGTCGGGCGTAAGTTCAGCGGCCACTTATACTGTAGAGCAAACATTTTACGCGACCGAAGTTTGATTGCCGATCATCCGCGGGCGGGGAGCAGCGGGACGCAGTAATGTAAAAGTTGCGCAACTGAATTTCAGCCGCGTAAGTTCGGCACTTATGGTTTGTCATATCAGCCGAATACGTCGAAACGTAAAATCACCCGCGGAACTTCGGTCGCGTACCTTCGGCAGTGCGTCTAGATACTAAGTGTATACTTTGTGTAACACAGGGCCGAGGACGGTGTCCGTCGGAAACTAGAAGCTGGTCTAGCGACAGCCGAGGCTCGCATCCGAACAGCGCACCCCATCCTCTCCCGGGCAGCTTCCTGGCGAAGTGAGCGCGTGTCCGTGTCCGCCAAGCGTCTCACCGCAGAGCTGCGGTGGGCTCACATGGAGGACGCCGCCGCTGACATGTTGGCACACAAACTACATCAACATAGATACTTCTTGTTACGAGATCTGGCGTTTTTGAGGGATAGAGAACCGCTGCTTATGAAGGTAGGTGCCATTTTACTGTTGTTAAGTTTATTTACAACGCCATAGAATATTCCATATAAGATATATCACCCATAGTTCTTGTCTACTACTATAGATTTTTGACATATTGTGAAAATTAAACTGACCAATGGGATAGATGTAAGAAAGATAATTAAATTTGTGTGACGAGCTTGACAATTATCATTTATTATTGACATGGTACTTTAATGATATTCATAATGTTTGACATTTATTATTGATGTATGTGAGATCATAATTGTTATTGGCTTTGTTCGTTTTTATCTCAATAAAAACACCCATGCTATGTGAAATAGACTATACCAAGAAACAGTAGCAGAGTTATTTTGTAAAGCGTCTAATCGTTTTATATCGCGGTAGATACTACAAATCAGCTGCGAAATAGGCTCTTTGAATGATGATTCGATGTTCTCAGGAGCTCCGTCTCGCCGTGTCCCCCACCCACACGTTCACGTGGGCCACGCGCATCTGGCGGCCGTGCAACTGGGTGGTGGTGCGTCACTTCCGCGGGCGCAGCGAGCGCGTGGCCACGGTGCTGTCGACGCGCGCCACCAACATCGTGACGCCGCGCTCCGACCCCTCGCAGCCCGTGTTCCTGGTGCACCGCGACACTTGCCGCACCACCACCACCCGCTGGTGCTTCTGGCGGTTGCTGAACCTCGCGCACAGGTACGGTACGCCTGCACTACGACGCTAGCGCCCGGTGACCAGTTGCGTAGCGCACCCGCGTACGCAATAAAGTGACAGTTTTCCGCACTACCCTTTTTTTAAAGGCCTTAACTAATGCTGGTTCTAAAACCTGAAATGTTATTGCTCTTCCCATAAGGACTGTTAAAAATGCCTTTTAAAAAAAGTTTTTAGCTATTCAAAATGAAAAAAAAAATGTTTTAAGCACTCAAAAAAAATTTTGAACCAAAAGCAATCCACCTAAGTTTAGTATAAAACCCTTGAACGCTTAATTAGAAAACGCAGTTTTTACTAATTTATCGACGTTCATATAAAATATGTTTGGATCGAAACAATTGGCGTACCATAGTCTCTGCCTACCCAAGTCGGAGACGAGCGTGATGATATGTATGTATTTATTAATTCATATGTTTATAGAACGTGGTGTTGGAGCTGGAACATAATGTTCGTATTGGCCGTGTTAGTACCGTGGTGCTCGAGATTCTCACTTCGTACGTTACTCTGCATCAAACCCTTCGTGCCTGACCTCGAGCTCTCACAGGTATCATATTGTATCTACTATTTTATTAAACTCATAAAACGATATTAGGCTTACCTCTATCTTAATTTATTAGGACTGGATATTTCAACCTTTTGCGATTTTTTGTAAATTCCACTTCCTTCCTTTGACTGGCCTGTTAGTCTAGTGGTTATTGACTTTGACTGCTACGCTGGAGGTCGTGAGTTCGATTCCCACCCAGGACAAATCTTTGTGTGATGAGCATAAATGTTTGTTCTGTGTCTGGGTGTTATTTATCTATAATATGTATGTATGTATTTAGATATAAATAAGTATGTTTATCAGTTATCTGGTTACCATAGTACTAGGCTCTGCCTAGTTTGGGATAAGATGGCGGTGTGTGAGTTGTCCTGCAAATATTATTAGCTCATCCTCCATCTAGACCAAGAATATCCAAACTATTTTGGGCAAGCGACCCAACCCAACATGAACTGATCCCTCCAGACCCCCGTAGCCAAATTACTTTTAAAATTTCAAGTTTTTTTTCTCCTACAGATACAAAATACTTGACAATTTAAAAACTTTGCAGTTGGTTCAATGCTTCTTTTAAAATACAACAATGTATAGTAGAAAGTATTTCCCACAAAAATATTACTAATTCTTATTATAAGTACACGTAACACAACTTATACTAAGGCATTTTTCTAAAGTTATAATAACTGTGTAACAGGTGAATGGTACGCTATTTCCGAAGCGCAGCAGTCAGACACAAACTATGTGGTCGCGGCTACTCACCTTGTGGCGGCACGTGTCGAAAGAGCGGACACGATTCGAAACTGAACCGGACACAGGTTTGTTACAGAAAAACCGTAAAAGTTACGGTTTTTCATTAATACCTTTATAGTTAGTTAATTACACTATTTCATTTTCTCGTAGTGTTACTCGTGTAAAATTTTAATTTTGCCCTAAATTTAACATGGATAAAGTAAAAAATAACAAAAAAGATTTCTGTGTGGCAACATATTTGAAAAAAAAAACGTATCTAATCTCTTAAGGGGGAGGGTCTTGTACCTTTTGTCATCGCTTATGCTGTACAGTTGCCTTGCTTTTTATTATCAATATATTAAATTATGCTCAAATAAAAAAATTTAAGAGTTCTTTTTGTACTGTTACGATAAACAAAAGTGAAAAAGAAGCAAACAGATGAAAATGGACACTCCTCCTTTTTGAAAGTTGTTGGTTGGTATTGATGTACGTATACCGCGCAGGGCTCCTGGGCAAGGGTCTGAGTCGGGTGGGCAACCGCGTGTGGAACTACGGCGTGGTGGGCGGGCTGGGCTCGGCGCTGCTGCTGCTGGTGTTCCCGCTCGTGAGCGTGGCGAGCTGCGCGCTGTGCGGCGCGGCCGGCGTGCTGGCGCCGCTGTGGGCGCCGCCGCTCGCGCTGCTGCTGCACGCCGCCAACGTGCTCGTGTACGACCGCGACTGTCCCGACCCCGACCGACTCAACCGGTACGTACCGTACTTATGTCACCGCCCTAACATTATTTTGAGTTTGTTCTTAATTCGAGTTAACGCGGTCTGGTCTTTACATTAGTAAAAACATCCACAATCAAACTTGATTATAACGTGCCAGTGACAAAAGATCCGTACTTTTGTCACTGGCACCTTATAACCAAGTTCACTATTTTGAACTAATTAAAAATGCTCTTTGGTCAGATGGTTCGTGCTGTTGGAGGTGTTGATCTGGCGCATCGGTGTCCTGGGTCTACTACAGCCGATCGCGGCGTTGATCGTCGCGCTAGTACTGTGTCCACTCGGCGCGCTCTTGTTACTTATCGGTAAGTTTCGTTTGCCATATTTTTGTAACAATAACGGAGATATTTTAAAACATTGTTCGCGTGTGCGTGAATGCACGTGCACGTAAAATACGCAATCCCAACGTGCGAAAATTGTTCTTATTGAGATTAATATAATAATAATACATAAGAATTTTTCAGTTTTTTAATAGTCCAATGTTTTAAATAGGATTTTAATATTATTTTACAGTTCATTTTTGATTTTAGGGTATATATTAAGAATTTCGTTTAATTTATTGTAAAGGTAAAACCAAGGAAGCAAAACAACTTATGAGATATGATTTAAATCCCACCGTGGGACACACTTTACCTTTACGACGCTTGTCTTTTAGCAGTTTGTCGTCATATTGCAGCTGGGAGTGCTTTTTAAATACTGTATCTAAAATAAAAGTCTGTCTCACAGTGAGAAGATCCCAGTCTCTATACAAGTCTACAGTAGGATATCGGAAGGGAAGGCCGGCTCCAACTTTAAGTATGGCACGTTGGGCCGCCAAAACTCACTTGATCGAAGTAGAAACTACTTCGATCAAGTGAGTTTTGGCGGCCCCTCCCCACGATGTGATGCAGTGTTGTATTAGCCTCCTGGATTCCAGAAAAAAAATTATTAGATATTATTTATAACTTAGGTTTATGGTATATAAGGGGTCTGTACATGTCCAAAAAAATGCAAAAAAACTTACTTATGTCATATATAAATGACAATGGTTCTGTATATGACACTAGTACTGATACTGACGTCGTATATATAGGACACTGGAATTCAACACCAAATAAAAATCCAAGTATTTTATTAAATCAATATGATTTATTTATTTAAAACGTTATACACTAATTTGGTAAAGGCGGACTTAATGCCAGAGGCATTTTCTACCACCTTAGCGTGATGCAGAGATAAACAAAGTAGGTGCATATTAAGATGAATAATCGTAGATAACGGGTATTCATAATTCCAATAAACAAATATATATTATAAACATACTTAGCTAATTATATATATATATATATATATATATATATATGGATACATACAATAAATAATAACAAAAAATACTTATATATAATAAATTACATATAAGTATAAATGATACAGGGAATGGTGAAAAAACTGCCAAATTATTATTGTAATAGTAGTTCCCGAACCCTTACTTTAAACGCATAACGGTTGGTGGACATCCTGATTTCTAGAGGGAGAGCGTTTCAAAGAAGGACAGATTGAATAGGAAAGGAAGAGTGAACAAAATCAGAGGTATGAGAGGTACAAGCAAGGAGAAGATTGTTGGAAGAGCGAAGCTTTCTATCATGGATAGAACTGCGATACTGAAAGTAGGGAGTTAAGTAGGGAGGGGGAGAGGGAGACAGCGTTCTAACCATAACTTCTGATCGAGGTGAATGTCCACGAATACCCCTAGTTCCCCCCCTACGACAAGTTGGGCGGGTGCGGCTTCGGCCTCGGCTCTTTCTTCTCACTACTACAGAAGCTTGCAGAGGTACGTCTGATTGCGAACATATTTCTTCACCTGAAGAGCTAGAAGGTGAAGTACTGGATTCTTCGTCTCCTTCAGGTCTTGGTGTGAAAGCGGTATCCTCATTTTCATCTGCATCAGAGAAATCTATGTCTGATTCTTCGAGTCGTAACAAAAGTTCGTCATCGTGTAAGGCTGTAAAAAGGAACTCTTTCAGAACCAATGTAATATATATATGACACAAACAATAAGTCAATTGTCATACTGAGAACCATTGTAATACCAGTATGACATTGAAAAAGTTCCTGATCTCAATGCCCAGAATAATTGACCATTTGAAGCGGATATGTTATTAGTACAAAACAAGCATAGTTATTGTGACAAATAAAGTGTTTCAATAATAATCTTTGGATTACTTACTGCGTGCAACTGAGCGACGTGCAATCTTCCTCGCGGCGCCTCAAAGAAAGAGTTATTTGACGTGTCTGTCAAAGTCAAAATGACGTTTGGTGCAGTGTTGCTTGTTTACTAAGGTTACACCACTACCATAAAACGATTAGTTCCGAAATCAATTAACAGACAACTGTAGGACGAATTTTTATTTTTTTATGTAATATAGGTATGACGCTAGCATCCAGGAGGTTAGAGAGAATGGCACAATGCATAGTAAACCATATTCATAATTCAATATTTAATATTTTTAGCCCTCTCCAATGTCGGACAGGAACACATCGTTCAGAGCCACACGTGTGGTCTGAAATACTAAACGAAATTGGAGACTGTAAGTTAGACCTATGTGCAAAGGCTATGTATTTAGTTTTGTCTACATTTAGTGATAGTACGTTAGTATGCAGCCAGCTAATAATTTTATTAAAACCTAGTTGTGCAACTTGGAATACCTCATCCGAAATATCACCACTGAAGAATAGGGCGGTGTTGTCGGCAAAAGTAAGAGTTATACTGTTTATGAGAGGCAGCTGACAAAGGTCGTTAATGAACACGTAAAAGTAAAAGAGTCGGGCCGATTATACTGCCTTGCGGCACCCCAAATGTGACCGTTGCCTCGTCACTGATTCCATTTTCTATCTAAACTCGGTGTTTCCTACCCGTAAGATAGTCCTTAATAATTGTTAATGGAACACCTCTTATTCCCAGTCGCTCGAGTTTTATTAAAAGGTGGAGAATAGAGACTGTGTCAAAAGCCTTAGCTGGGTCGAGGAACACTGCGAGGCACTTTTTTTTTGCTATCTAGGTTGACCACAATGGAGTCGACCAGCTTGTGAACCGCGTCATTGGTAGATTTTGTGGCACGAAACCCAAATTGTGCTGGTGAAAGAAGTTCATTTGACTCGTAAGTAGTTCGTAAGACGCTTATTTATCAGTCGTTCTAAGACCTTGGACAAGGCTGGCAAGATATGGGTCGGAAATTATTTACACAGTTTCTTTCCGCAGCCTTATGGATAGGTTTGATAAAGGCTGTTTTAAAAGCTGTCGGAAAAATTTACAAAAGATTATAGATGACGCGTAAGATTCGCAAGAATCTGCTAGCTGCGAGTCAAAGAGCACTACAATGGTAGCTTAATTTAGACGGCAGAGTGGAGCAAGCATTTCGAACGGCACTCAACAATAACGAGAAAGTAACTGGAGTTTCGCCTCGCATTCAGACTCGAAGTAATCTAACAAATGTAGCAATGTTGAACAGATCATCTATACGTGTGTTTAAGTGAGCTAGACTACGTGTGCCCGGAATGCGTAGGCCGTATAAGGTTTTGGGTTTGGTGACCGTTACCTGTCAGGATGGGTACGGTTGGTTAAATACGTTGAAGTAGTGTATATTATTATAGTGCGTGTGGTTTGTTGTGCAGGCGGCGTGGCGTGGTGGGGCGCGCGCGGCCTGTGGGAGGAGGCGGCGTGGCGCGGCGTGCTGGCGCGGGGCGCGCGCGTGCCGGCGCACGACTCCGCCTTCTGTCGCCGCGTGCGCGGGCCCGGCCTGCACACGCGCACCTACTACCAGATCACGTACGTACACTTGCACACGTACACGCATCATACTTGCCGATGTTGACGAGCGAACATCATGACACGAAAATCTAATGCGTGTGTACACACACATCTGCTAGAAAATGAAATTCATATTCGATTGTCTAGGTGCGGGCAGGCCCTGGCGGCAGTATGCGCGCGCGCCGAACTGGAGGCGCTGGCGGTGTGGGTGTCAGAACTGGAACATGCAATCGAACGTCCGCTCCGGGACTATGAACACTTCGTCGACGCTTGCTTCGGACCATTCTCTGTACAAATTGCCAAGGTTTGTTTTATGACATTTAGTCAAATAATGCCTATTCTATGAGTTTCATTTAATCTGAACAAATTTGATTTTTTTCGTCTGTTCCTTTTCTATGCGCAAGCGCATCTTCCATCCCATTAATGCGGTATGCAACCGTCACGAGGTGCTTCTATATAATATTTTTATTTTTTATAGACTGGAGCGTATAAGCAGCTAGAAAAAGAATGTTACGATTTAGGAGCATCTCTGAGAGAGAAGGCGGCCGCTCGGAGACGTGACTTAGCATTAGGGTTAAGAGACGCGGCGCGGGCCAGGGTGCGCATGACCTCGCACGATCTGACTGTGAGTTTATACACGTTATTTCGGTCGCATAATTGTACTAGCTAATGTGTACATGTTGAATGACTAAAAAGATTTCGAATAATGGTCAAGTAACATAGACAGTAAATAATATGTTTGTACTGGTGCAGCGCGCCGTGCACGCGTGCGCGCAGGAGCTGGCGCGTGCGCACGGGGCGGCCGCGCGCGCTGACGACTGGTGGGCGGCGCGCGGCCTCGACGTGGGGGACTGGCACGCGCTCGCCGCCAACACGCTCGTCGAGGTAACTGCACACTCACATAGGCATGTTCCGGCATGACGGTTTAAATTAGCACCCTTAACAGTCCGGGTGCAGTAATAACTTGTTGGTGGGCAGGTATTCGACGCGGAGGTGCTGGTGGCGCTGGAGGCGGACGAGGCGCGGCTGGCGCTGGAGCGGGGCGAGGCGGAGCGAGCGTGGGCGGCGCGCTGCGGGCGGGACACGGCGCCGCCCGACGTGCTCGCCGAGCGGGACGACTGGGCCGGCGCCAACACCAACGCGCCACAACCACGTACGTACTGAAGTTTCTAATTGTACTATGTGACGGATCGCTCCTCACATATTATTATAATCATCATAGTTATATTAAACGAATAATTAAATTCTTTTATACATTTTTTTTTTCTTTTAAAAGATATGTAGACACATCTAAAGGAGCAGGCCCAGATAGTATTTCATCTAATTTTCTTGTACGGTGTGCTCCATATATTGCCATACCTATTTCAATTCTATTTCAGAAATTTTTGCATGTAAGTGTTGTGCCCAAATTATGAAAATCGGCTTTAATAACACCTGTTTTCAAAAAGGGAGTCAACACTGTTGTCACCAATTATAGGCCGATATCCAAACGTTGTATTATAGCAAAGGCCTTTGAAAGGATTATATGTAAACAGGTCACCCTGCTCTAAAAAAAATCATTTAGTCCCTTACAACATGGGTTTTTGAAAGGAAGGTCCACCGTCACGAATCTAATATTGCTTAATGAATTTATCACTAACGCCATGGACAATGGTAAGCAGGTTGATGTCATCTACACTGACTACAGTAAGGCGTTTGACCGAATTGACCATGAAATCCTGTTATGTAAATTGAATGGTATGGGTGTATGTGAAAATTTACTAAGATTGTTTTCTTCTTATATTAATAACAGATCCGAAGCTGTAGTACTAAATAACTACATTTCTAGTTGGGCTCCCGTCCCCAGTTGAGTTCCTCAAGGTTCATTGCTCGGTCCTCTGTTATTTATAATATATGTGAATGACATTGACTCTTGCCTGACTTCTTCCAAATTACTGTGCTTTGCCGATGACATGAAAATCTCTGCAACAATATCTTCGCCCGAGGATATGACAGCACTGCAGTATAATCTGCATTGTCTTGAGGATTATTGTGTAAAGAATAAGCTTGATCTCAATCCCACTAAATGCTCAGTCGTTACGTATTCTCGTAAATGCTCAATCTTAACTACAACGTATACACTCGGTAATCATGTATTACCTAGATGCAATTCCATCCGTGATTTAAGGGTACAACTCAGTTTTGAAACTCACATTGATGCAATTGTTGCCAAAGCGTCCAAATCACTGGGTTTCATAATGCAGATATCCAAGTGCTTCACACAAGCTAAAACTTAAAAAATTCTATACTGCAGTTTTGTTAGAAGTCACTTGGAGTATGCTTCTGAAATATGGATTCCATGTTAACATAAATATATTGACCGCATTGAAAGTATACAAAAGAGATTTATAAAATATCTATGTTTCCATCAAAAAAATGAGTATCATTCTGAAAACTGCCTACATCTGCTTTGTAAGAAGTATCATATATTACCAATGAAAAATCGTCGTGACATATCTGACTATACATTTATATTGAAAACGCTTAATAATAACATAAACAGTCCTGTTATTTTGTCCTCATTTTATTTTAATGTCCCATGTAAGTCCAAGAGGTTCATTCCGCCATTATAGCGCCATTTTCATCAACAAACTATAGGCAAAATTCATTCCTTGTGCGAGCGAGTAGAAACTTAATAAGGTTTGTAAACAACATGATTTTAATATTTTTAATACTAGTGTGTCTTCAGTCAGAAAGTGCTTAAGCCTTAATTTCTTCAACCAAAACGTGCAGTAACTAGTCTATAAATTTTTCGTTATATAATGTACAAGCACGTCAGATATAACTATTCTTTGCATACAAGTAGAACAAGAAGCTACAGAAAACAGATTCTTACATCTACAGGATCGCTCAGTTCTGCGAGGAATTCTAAAAGAATTATTATGCAATAATGTTGGGGCATCAATAATACCATTAATAATTTTGTATAGTGTGAGTACATCAGTACAATCACGGCGATGATGTAATGTATGCATTTTATGTTTATCCAAAGTAAGTTCATATTCTAAATAAGTATTATTATGAGTAGTTCTGTAAATGAGGGCTTTAATGATTTTTTTCTGAGGTCTCTCCAATCTATCGAAATGTATATTGTAAACAGGTTGCCAGACCGTACATCCAAACTCCAGCCTACTGCGAACAAAACTGTTAAATAGAATTTTATAAGTATTAGGACGTTTGAATGGTTTCCCAATTATTATTATTATTATTATTATTATTATTATTATTATTATTATAAGCCTGTACTGTCCCACTGCAGGGCAAAGGCCTCCCCACTCTCCTTCCACTTCTCTCTGTCTAAAGCCGCTGAGGACCAGTCATGGTTAAATGAAACCAACTCATCCCGCCATCTCCGCCTGGGTCTACCGCGATGTCGCTTGGCATTTAGAGGCACCCACTGGGTAGTGAGTTTAGGCCATTGATCATCTGACATGCGGCAGATATGACCAGCCCAGTTCCATTTTAGCATGGCAGTTTTCCTGGTGACGTCAGTGACTTTTGTGCTGGAACGGATTAAAGTATTCCTAACTCGGTCTGTTAGTTTAATCCCCAGAATACTTCGTTCCATAGCTCTTTGGCAAACCTCGAGCGTGGACCTCTGCTGAATTGTCAAAGACCATGTTTGAGAACCATATGTGAGGATGGGAAGAATGCATACGTCCATGAGTCTACTCTTTAGGGTAAGAGGAAGATCACCCTTCATGATATCTTTCATAAACCAATAGCCCCTCCAGGCATTTTCGGTGCGTCTTGCAACTTCTTTATTTTGTCTTGCCTGGAATGAGACTATTTGGCCTAAATAGAGATACTCATCGACGTACTCAATCTCCCCACTCCCCACTTTGATCCTATGATGCGCGCTGTTAGTCATCAACTTAGTCTTTGACATATTCATTTGAAGTCCGACCTCAAGGCTTGTCGTCCTAAGGTCTTCGAGCATCTGAGTCAACTCGGTGGCTGAAGACGAGAAGAGGACAATATCGTCAGCGAATCGGAGATTGGACAATCTCCTGTGCCCGACCATAATGCCCTTTTCCGCCCAGCCTGCCGCCAGCTTTTTAAAGACTTCCTCCAGTACAGCTGTGAATAATTTCGGAGAGAGCGGGTCACCCTGTTTAATTCCTTTATCGATCCGGAAAGATGGTCCTGTTCTAGAGTTGATTTTAATGGCTGCAGTGCTATTTCTATAGATATTCTGTAAAAGGTGAATATAAGTGGTGTCTATTTCTTGGGTTAGTAGGGCGTCAAAAATTGAGGTATGGCTGATACTATCGAAAGCTTTAGAATAATCTACGAATGCTATATAAAGTGGGAGCTGAAATTCTGAGTGCTTTTCAACAATCTGGTTTATGGAATGGAGGTGGTCAGTTGTAGAGAGACCGCGGCGAAATGCAGCCTGTTCAGGAGGCTGATGTTTATCGAGGCATCCAGATATCCTGTCCTCTATGACTTTAATAAAAGCCTTGTACAGGTGTGAAACTAGACTAATCGGACGGTAATTATTGATATCTGTTTTGTCTCCCTTTTTGTGGAGAAGAATGATGAGTGAGTGACAAAATAAGTGAGGTAAAGTGCCTGTTCTTAATATACTGTTAAAAAGGTTTGTAACATGGGAAAGAAGAGCCGGCTCTCCTATTTTTAAAGCCTCAGTTGTTATGCCGTCATTGCCAGGACTCTTATTGTATTTCATGCTCCGCAATGCCTTATGTACTTCCCCCCCTGTAATAGGTAGAATGTGGTCGGAGCACGAATAAACAACAGCGTTAGGTTGTTGAGCCGATTTTTCACTGTACAGATTTTCATAAAATTCAGTGCAAATGTTTAAAATGTTGTCTTTGTCATTCTGTTTCACACCTGAACTATCTCTTAAACATGTAATTGTTGGTCGTCTTGTACCTAATATACCTTCTTTAGCTGATTTTAATGAACAGTAATTTTCTATAGCGATCTTTATTAAATTTGTGTGGTAATTTCTTAAATCTTTACGAATACTGCGCTTAACAAGTCGGTCTGCAGCTTTGTGTGCTGGTGTGTACATTTCTAGTTTCTGTCTTTCTTCGATTAACTGTTTTGTTTTGTTACTAAGTTTATTCACTTTGTGTTTATTTGTTTTTATGTTGTTACTAGCCTTCTTGATACTATCTTTAATATTTGAATATTGAGTTTGAACGTCATCATCTATTGTGTTTAATAAACTAAATTTGTTTTCTAGATCTAAAATAAATTGTTCTTGATTTGCTATGAGTGGGGCTTTATTTAATCTTTTAATGGAGTTTTTGATTATTTGGACTCGTTCTATTTTTTGGGTGAATTTTAGAGTCGTTCTTAAAGGCCTGTGGTCGGAGCTAAATTTTAAATTATTAAGAGCTTCTATGTTATTAATCAGATGTTTATGTGAAGGCAGGCAAAAGTCTATCTCATTCTTAGTTACTTTATCTGGAGACAGCCACGTCCAGCGGCGATGAGATTTTTTATAGAAATAGCTATTGCCTAGGCTCAAGTTTTGACCGAACGCGAACTGAAGAAGCCTGGTTCCGCGTTCGTTTCTTAAGCCTAGCCCGAAAGGTCCGACTATATCACTGTTATCAAGTTCTTGTCTAGCACCAATTTTGGCGTTAAAATCGCCCTGCACAATCATCCACGTGCCACGATTATCGTCGCACGCCTTATTTAGGAGGTCGTAAAATTCCTCAATTTCATCGTCTGAATGGGCTGATGTTGGCGCATAGACTTGAACCACTACAAAGGTTTTATTATCGGCTATACGGAATCTAAGGACAGCTATTCTATCTGAGTATGCTTTAAACTCTAATATGTGATCTGCCCATTTTTTAGAAACTAGAAAACCCACACCGTATCTGCTATTAGTCCCCCCACTGTAATAGAATATATTAGAGGGTCTTTCTAAGGTGTCTTCTCCATCTCGCCTTACTTCAGCCAGACCAATTATATCCCACTTTATATTTTCCAGTGCGTTTTCTAATTCTGTAATCCGTTCTTCCGTTCTAAGAGTTCTGGTATTTAATGTTATGATATGGAGTTTATCGAAGTCCTTTAAACGTGCTCTGGTCGTCTGACAAAGGGATCCCACCCGGGGATTTTGAGGCCCCTTGGTTCCACAGAGAGTCTGCCTAATGCCAGCCTCAGCGCAATACGCAATATAAAACCTAACTGTTTATAGGATTTGGTTAAAATGGAATCGATGTGAGGGACAAACTTTAATTTTGAATCAAAGATAATACCTAAATCACAAATCTGATCTACCCTATTCAACTTCGTATTACATAATTTATAATTATATAATATAGTGTTCTTTTTTCTAGAAAAACATAAAACGTTGCATTTATCAATGTTTAAAAATAAATTATTATTAGAACAGAATAATTCAAAGTTAGATAAATCGGTTTGTAGTAAATCACAATCATTAGTATTCTTAATAACCCTAAACATTTTTGTATCATCTGCATAAAGTAAAATATGGGAATTTTTAACTCTGCGAGTAATATTATTAATATATAATATAAATAGCAAGGGGCCTAAATGGGATTCTTGTGGAACTCCGGAACATATCAATTTTGTTTGAGAGGTAAAACCATTCAAAACGACAGCCTGACTCCTGTTTTCTATATAAGATTTTATCCATCGTAACAAATCTCCGTGTATACCAAGCTGCCACAGTTTACCTAAAAGGATATTATGTGAGATTTTATCGAACGCTTTGGCAAAATTGCAATAAATTTTTATATTGACATTATGAAATATATTTTACGGCATACGATTTAATGGTCAAATTTAAATGACAAGTTAATCACTGGGTTGGAGCGGTTTGGTTACCGTGCCGCTATGGTGTGCCACATGACCTAAATACAGTAGTATCGTGAGTAGAAGTAACGTGGTGTGTGCGTGTGTGCAGCGGGTGGCGCGTGGTGCGAGTGGGGGGGCAGCGCACTACCGCGCGTGGCGGCGCCGGCGCTGGAGGCGAGCGCGTTCAGCCCGCGCGCGCCGCACAGCCCGCCCGTGCCGCACCCCGCCGCCGTCGCGCTCGTGCTACACAACCGGTACGTACGATAATCAGATCGAGACCCCTCTATTAAATAAACCAAGTATTATATTATCATCATTTCGTAAACCACCTAATATTTATATTTCATCTCCACTAACTACAAATCTTTGTTTAATCATCGTAAAAAAAACTCAGTAACAACATAAGCTTGAATTTGCAATTCCAACGGCGCTCAAGACACAGGCATTAGCTTAGTTTTTGGCCGAATGAAAACTCAGTTTTAAAACATGTATTTTATTTTAATAAATTTTCTTTCTTTCTCTTTCAAATTTTATATGATGAATTTTAGAATTCTTTTCAGTATATGGCATTAAACTCGCTTCCTAACATAATTGGCGAAACGTAAATGACATGCAGTTCTGTTTGTCCCTTTGGAGAAAAGAATATATTGATATGTGTCTTATTAAATACGTCGGTTTCGTTAACAGGGAGTCGGACAACCCAGTACCGTTGGATTCGGAGCTGTGCGCAGAGATCCTGAGGAGTTTAGAAGATGCGCCTGACTGTGATGACAAAAGAGGTAATAAACAGTTCGAATTTCAGACAAATATTTTTGAGTTTACGTAAAAAAAAGTTAGAATAAAAAACATCCATCTTTTATGTGTGTAGTTTTTTTTAATAAGTAGTTAACAAACAAGTGAAAAAAAAAACACCATATGGTCAATTTTTTCCATTTTGGTACGGGTACCCTAAAATCGGAGTAGTGATGGATCTTCTCCGTTTCTAACAAGATCTTGTTTTATTGTTCAGACGAAGGTGATGTAGAACGTTACCGCGGCGGTGGTAGTTCTGCCGACTCCAGTAGCGCGCCCAGCGAAGGTTCCCCTGACGATGAAGACCCTGGTCAACATCTACCCTCACAGCACCTACCTACCATGGTTAATGACGATCAGCTCTGCAGGTGAGCATGCAGCCCACTGCGGATTTACACCTATATTTTAATCTTAATAGCTGAACTTGAATCGCGACGAAGGGTTTCCTTTCATCATTCATTTCTGCTACTTACGTTGTTGCGGTATTTTCCGAGCTTTGATATATCTTCCTTCTCCTTTTCCTTAAAGTGAAAGAAGAGCATTAACTTTAGGGTACTATGCGCTTTGGCTGTGCCCGCGACGTCAATGAGCTGTTGCTCATTAATCTAATTTTAAGTGATACCTATTGGTATCACTTAAAATTAGATTGGTTATTGTCTCGCCATCACCATCGACTGACCTGTTGGTCTAATGGTTAGTTTCCCCGACTGCTACGCCGAAAGTCCTGGGTTCGATCCCACGGGACAACACTTTGTGTGATTCATAAATGTTTGTCTCGAGTCTTGGTGTAATTTGAGTCTTTGAATTGTATGTTTGTAAAGTCCCTCGCGACGCAGGGCTTGTCCCTAGTGCGCGAGTTGTCTATTTTAAAATAATAAAAAGAAATTGGTCACAAAAACCTATAATATGATGCCGCCTTTACTCCGTACCTCTGTTGTTCGTTCCTCCTCGCCTATATATCCTAACTTTAGTGGCAGAATGTACCGGATTGTAAAGTAAGTGTTGTCCTGTGCGCAGAGTGTCAGGTCGCGCGGCGTGTCGCTGGACGCTGACAGGTCGCGGCGTGCGGCTGCGCGCAGACCTCGCCAGCCCCGAGGACGTCACGCTCGACACCGACCGTCCGCACCAGGGCACCTCCGTCTGACCCACCACCATCACCACCGCCACCACAGGCCACACTTGTGGAATACTTACAGTATAAGGCGAATTGCAGTGCTTTAAACTCTCCATGATATTATTTATAGAACGGTATATTTCACATTCAATATTCGGATATCCGAATAGCTTCGAAAGAAAACCTTAAAGCAATTTGAGACTAGTTTTTGCATCGATGCAAGCAATTTAAGAGCTTTAACATCGATACAGAGATCCGTTTGCATCGTTACTTAATTACTACACCTACCGTATATTGGAAAAATTTATGGCTAGCAACTGTATCGCAAATGCATCGATGCGAAAAGAATGTTATTCGGTAGTTAACTTTCTCAGCAGTATCATGAGAGGAACAGTTCGACTTTTATAAATAATATCATGAATGCAATACACACAAACTCTATAATAATAACGTTAGTAATGCATAACCTAGTTTGCCATGCATCGAGGATGCTAGCATAGCTCAACCGCGTCGCTCTATTCAAACCTGAAGAATGTTTCTGTTCAACAAATACAAATAAACTACTGATATATGTCACCATAGAAACTCATCTTAACTCACACTAAATCACTCGAATCATTTTTAAGTGTGCGACGAAACTTTTTAGTTATTATGTTAATTTCTCTGTATTTAAAAGAATCTCCTTCTCTCACACTAAACATTGTAAACATGTATCGCGGGATTAGAACAAAAATGTGTTTTGTGATACTCGTAGTTACCTTTACTATACTGAAACGATAACATAAAGTAAACACAAACTCTACACAAATTACACATGAAATATAGACTCAAATCACGGACACAAATTATTCCCAAATTACGGACACAAATTTTACGCAAATCACACATACAAATCGCGGACACAAATTATATACAAATTACAGCCTCAAAATGTACACGAGTCACGGACACAAACTATATACAAATTGCGGACGCCAAAATGTACACAAATCATGGACACAAATTCTACACAAATCAAAGACACAAACTTTACACAACAAACTCTACACAAATCACAGATACACACTCGACCCAAATTATTATACACGAATTATAGACTCAAAGTATACACGAGTCACGGACACAAACTATACACAAATAACGGACACCAAAATACACGAATCACGGACACAAAATAAACACCAATAGAGATTCCCATATGGAAGTCAAACGGTGAACTCCATAGAACTGCGCTAAGCAAATAGTAACCATAGTTGTTTATTCTTTTTACATAAATTCCGATTTTTTCTGGAACATACATAAATTTGACGAAACGCAAACTCTATTAGTAATAACGGTTAACAGTGTTTATTACGATGCTATGCATCAACACTCAAAATATTTACGTTAAAACATGTTTTACACATTGTTCCCTGACCCTAAATCAAATTGTTATATTTTTTATTTAGCGGTATGCTTTTATAACTAACAGTTACTGCTAGCTGTCACACATGCTCCCCTAGTAAGAGATGGTGATTTGAAAAGTAACGTTTGTCGTCTAATATATACCAAACTTCAAAAAAGATTCAAAATATCGTTTCCAAAATTGAAAACTATAAAATCGAAAAACTACAAAGTTCTGATTGTCTTACTTTCCTTATGAGGCGCTGGTTGCAAATGTAACGAAGGACAATCAATGAAAATGAAATGTATAATGTACAGAAAACAGTATTTAAAACATGTTTTGAATTTGACATCAGTGTCAATGTCAACGTACAGTTGAGATGTATTCATGATCTGACAAAAAAACAATATATTAGATAATAATTTTTAAGTTATTTAAAAAACGTAACTAAAATTATAAGACTGCATGAGATTTTTAGCATTTTTTATTTAAATTTTGATTTATGTGGTGTGTAATGTTTTGATGTGATTTAGATAGATATATATCACACAGCTTCCAAAAACAACGAGTATTGATGTGTAATATTATATATGAATGTATGTTTGTCAATCTGTAAGGGTCAGCGTTAAGAGGTCACTAGGTGTCGCTACTTGAACGTGAGATAAATAATCAATTAAAAAGTATCGGTAGGTGGCGTTAGCAGCGCGACAAATATTTTTATTTTCAAAAGTCCCACTAAACTCGGTAACCAGTAAGCGTCGATGTTAGTGACGTAGTAAGTTTACGCTGACCCAATAAGTCTGTGCCCACTAAACGATACAACGAATAATCTCAAATCCGCATTGACTGACAACCTGCCGCCATTTTGTCACGAATATCGTCTAAAATAGACAACACATTCGAAATACTTTTTTAAATTGAAATTGTGAGTGATTATTGTCGAAATACGGGACAAAAGCAATTAATTACACAAAATTTGGAGATAAAAATCTACTAAATGTGTTTTAATGAGAGCACTCACACACAGCGACTTCACAGTAGGCAGTGGTTTGGCTTTGTCCTTGGTATTGCTGAAATCCATGAGCGAAAATACTTATAATGCCCGACAAAGATCTTGAACAATAGTCGGCTTAATTCGCGCATGTCTTATGCTTGTCCAATTGCAATCCTTCAATCATTGTATACAGTGATTGGTTCATTGTTGCTCCTTGCCCCCCGTGCCCCGCACATACCACCAAAGAGACCTTAAACGCTTTCTGAGCAATTTGTCAAGCTGTTTGCCGGGCATAATACCATCAAGGGCGGCTGACTCGTCTACATAAGTCAATAAAAATATATGTATACCTATAGAATATCGCCAGCAAAAAATACACTATAAGTAATTATATCAACCATCCTTAAGTACATACGTGTGCATCAACATCCATAGAAGTATATTATAAAATAAGACAAAAATCCACCGCCTTGTAATATTATAACTATAGCAGTAAGCTTATTTACAGGCAAGTGTTTGCCTGCATTTTGAAATGTTGCTTGTATTAAAAAATACTTCAAAGTATAAATATAATTTGAACGCGTTTGTCAAAGCCTGAGCAATTTTCACGCTAAGAAAAATAGAAACAGCATAAGATAAGCCTTGCAAAACTTGCATTGTCTAAATGGCGCGAACTTCTAAATTTTTATTGGCATTAGTAGAAAAATACGGTTAAATGAATATTCTAAACTAAATATAGGTAATATGATTGTATAATTATCGTAAAACCGATGGAAAGTTTCGGTATTATAGTATCAACGGCCAATTAGTAATGTTAGCTGTAAATATTTTGTCGCTTTAATTTAAAATTAGAATTTAAAAATACGTACCTATTGGAGATAACCTTTGACAAGTATTCATTATATTCAAGAACAATTGCGCGGGAAAACAAATGATAATTCAAATATTAATTTGAAATACGAACATCTCGCATCATTCTTTTTTTTTTAAAGAACTCCCGCACTAAGTATAATCTATTTTACAAGTGACCTCTATTCATCATAATCGAAAAACACCCACTGTTGGAACACTGGACGTGTTTCGGCTAAGATGTTGATAGGGTCCACCTAGCCCTCTCCCAAGGATTTTCACAGTATACGGTCTTGAGCTGACCTTGTCCATCGGTTGCCCGCTACCTTTACTAGTTCGTTGGTCCTTTTTGGAAGCCTGCCTATGCTATATTAATAATGCGAACCGAGTTTTAACTTGAAATTTGTCGACCCTTTAGCCAAATGGATTAGAACTTTCACGTTTCGATTTAATATGAGTAAACGTACCAAAAGGATGCTTCTATAATTTCAACTTCTCAACTACAGGGTAACACCGATTTTGGTTACCTTTTGGCTACTTGTATCGCAATCTAATGCAACGACTTGACAATAGGAACTGACAAATTAACATGCTCTCTGAAGCAGATTTTTAGGTTGTGGAAAAAGCTCCCTACCGAGGTTTTTCCGAGAGACTATAGCGTGGGGCTCTTCGAAAAAGGAGTTATAATTTTTTTAAAGAGTCGCCCGAATGATAACCCAGGTGTTGCAAGCGTCCATAGGCTACGATAACTGCTTACTATCAGGCGGGCCGTATGTTTGTTTGCCTTCATAATAGTATAAAAAATAAAAATCAACAGGGCCCTAATTCTGCTAATTTACGGATGCCTCAATTGAATCTGAATTGATTCTCAATCGAATCTCAGTAGCATTTTTGGTATTCTGCTAATAAGTTTAAGACCAATAACTGGAAAACTATTGGTCTTAAATTAGAACTTTTAATTAGCATTTTTGGTATTACATTATTGGTATTCTGCTAAACTTATTAGCAGAATACCAAAAATACTACTGAGATTCAATTAAGAATCAAATCATATTCAATTAAGCCATCCGTAAATTAGCAGAATTGGTGCCCAGAACTGCACTACTGTGTAAAATTATTTGGCTATGGTCTTCTGTAAGATCTCTCGATCTCTCTTGATCTTAAATTTATACAATTTTTTATCTTAATGCATTTATTCGGCAACCAATCCAAAGTCAACCTTAGTTTCTACTACTAGCGTCGATTTTCCTTTGATTAACTTAGTCATTTGGCCAATTATACTACAGCCTTAAGTAGATTACTCAACGCATTAAGTAATATACAACTAATAGTGCCTAGATTAGGAATTGTAGTGTGAAATTAAGAACCCGATAGTATTTATTGTAAATACAAAAACATGAAGTTATATAATATAAACGCGGTACGTAAAGTTAAGTTTAGCTGGCAGAATTGTAAGAGGTAATTTGATTTCGTAGCATTTATGTAAAAAGGTTGTAACAATATTTGATTTTTAATTTAAAGGTGATTTGTTTTATGTTCTGGCAATATCGCGGCCGGGGCCCGGTCGAACATCTATGGTATCATTTTGTATTAAGTAATTCATGCTTGTTCGTGCCCGGCCCGATGTAACGTAAGTCATCCTTAAGTCTTAATGCCTTTTCTTTGTTAGTTTCATTAGGCATCGTCTCTATAGTAAACGTTTTTACAGTAAAATATTAATTAATTTTCTTGGTGATTTTTGGACAATGACAGCAAGAGAACTGCCTTTAAAACCTTTCATTGTGTAGATGAGGCTTTAGGGTGTGTCCAAACATTAAGCGGCAGAGCACTGTATCAGCACCCGGCGTTAAGGCGATACCTCGAAAATAAATTGTGGTTTTGTGGGCGTGGCTTAGCTTCCACGGCTGGCCGCTACGCGTCGCCTTCGTCCGTGTGACGTTGTCAAATAAGTGATTAGAAATATTTAATTGAGTTTTTAGGAATTTTAGCACAGGAGGCATGGAGTAGACAAAAATAGAACAATTAATTATAAAATTAAATGTTTACCATTGGCAAAATACATAGATACATATTTATAAATATATAATTATATTTAATTAAAAAGTTCAGAAAATATCACTCGATAAAATATTTTTCTTGGTAATAACTATTATATAATATAACTACGATTGTGTTATTGTGTTTAATCAACTATAAGTAAATAAATAAATATCTATAATTCTTCTGTATGTGTATATGTCGCTGAACTCCTTTTATTGATTTTAATGAAATTTTGTAGGGTCACGGATGGTTCAGATTCACAATTGGACCCGGTGGCGCTGCTGTCGGTATATCGGACCTGGCAGACGTCGTCCTACCCGGAAAATGTCCGGGTAGGACGACGTCTGCCAGGTCCGCTAGTAAATATATATATATAATATATTATAATACTTGGTTGGCAAACAAGTATACAGCTCGCCTGATGTTAAGCAGGTACCGTAGCCTATGGACGCTTGCAATACCAGAGGTATCACTTGCGTGTTGCCAACCCATTTTTTTTACACCAGCGCTTAAGATGCGAGTATCCCTGGGATACGAATACGTTTATTTAAAACACAATATGAGCGCTGAATACCTGTACTCACACACAGGAACACAACTACACCGCTGTGTGTAGACTGTGGTCTTATGTAAGGTGGAGGTCCTTCGCCAGTCGGGCTTGCTCGCTAGTATGGTGCCCTATCTTTCTTAAAATTACTCAGGCTGAGGTGATTTCTTTTTAATTTTCTTGTAACAAGTTGTTTCTGACGGCTCCGCAGTTATAACCTAACCAACTATTTTCTTTTCTGGTAACAAGTCGTATCTGACGGAGTCGCAGTTTGCAACCTAACCTAATTTTCTAGTAGCTATTTCTAACTTAGTCTAACGTATTTTACAGTTAGCAAATTAATTTAGGTGTTTTAATCTAATATTTCCAATTATACTGCTTAATTAATCTGACTGAATATGGTGTTCCTTCATTTGAAGACAGAAATTTCATAGAATGTTAATAATTAATAAAATCTATGTATATATACGTAATGTATCTATTTCTACATATTTATTGAAATAAAATACCATGGAAAAATATACCGATCAAACAGCATGCGTAAAAAAATCTACTGTTTGATTATTTTGTTAAATAAAAACAAATATTTTTAAATTCATTAAGTTTCTGCAATGTCGAATATGTTTAATTGAAGTCAATTGTCCATTGAAACCATTATATTCGAAATATGGACATTTTAAAGTTCATTGAAACAATAATATTCGAAATATAAATACTGTTTCGCAGAAAATGTTTCATATAATATTTGGGCCCTGTAGCTTAAATATTATATGAAACATTTTCTGCGAAACAAAATTTGATGAAATTTCTGTCTGTGAATGAAGGGCGTTCCCTTCATTATAAAAAAACGGCGTTCCCATCATTCGCAGACAGAAAATTCATAGAATTTTGTTAATACCAGAAATGACAATAGCAAGTAGGTTAGGTTCAAAATTCCGACCTGCTAGAAACAATTTTACATAAATAAAAAAAACTTACCGCAGCCTGAGAATATATAATTAACATTATTATTTAAATATAACATTATTATTTTAATTCAAAATTATACTTTACCTGTAAAATATTTGACTGAAGTGAAATTTGCAACCCTTTATCTCTCTATCTTTTTTTAAATACTCTTTGTATTTAAAAAAAGATCGTAAACTCGTTTTCTTGGTAATAAATTTTATATAAACTAAACAATATGAGGATGAAGAATATTTAATTTGATTTTCTATGAGAATATCGAAAAATAAAAATTATTTTTTAACAAAAATTTTGAGTTGAATTTGTTTAGAGTAAATATTCCGTGTATTGAATATTCTATGAAATGACAATATGATAAAAAAAAGTGAAACGAAAATCTATAATACTTTTATTTTTTCTTATTATTAAAATTACTTTATTTATTATTACATTGAAGGAAACTAATCAGAAATATTTTTAAGATTGGATTTTTATAATCCAATCTTAAAAATATTTCTGATTAGGACATAGGTACTTAATCATATTTTACTACCTACTATACTAATAGAACCTTACGTATATCATCAAAAAATACTAAAAATAATCTCGAAAATTTATAGTTTTTTTAAAATACAAAAAGTTGAAGTGCTACTCCATCCCTCTTTTTGTTATTAGTCTGTCACTTTCGGTAATAGTTCCACTAGAGTTGGGAAAATGCCTGAGCATTTTAGGCAAATTTGGCAGAATGTCTATAAATGCCCGAAGAAATTCTATGTAAGTTGTAAAATGTTATACCATGTGCTCAGTTACACTTTGAGACGCATTCGACACTTATTGTTAGTTATTCATTGTGAATAACGCAATGAAGGGAAATGAAACGAAGGATGCGCAAAGGCATAAAGTCACGATTTAATTTTTGCCCTGTGATCGTGGCGTGAACTTGGAGAAGTTCTATGTTCAGCAGAGGAATGTAAAAGCTGATGATAATTAGGAATTGATTCTGAACCAAAAATATATAATGTCGGTATTATCGGGTTTTATTATTTTGCCCGCCAGGCATAAACACATTGGGCATCTCTTGCTATCATTTACTTTATAAAGTAAGTCTTAAAAATATACTATAATGTAGTACATTCAATACGAATTTGTGATGAATTGAATAACTAATTTGGTTAATGACCTGTTTAATAAATTATAACATTTAAAACTACAAAAATCTGAGAGAACCGATCTGCAAAAAAGTAGCATACGTCCGTCGCTGGTGAGGCCTACCGGCCGACTAAAAGTGTGGCGAGTGAGAGTGATGCAAATACTTTTGTAAGGCAAAAGAAGAGAGAGCTATAATGATGCATGCGCTCAGAATAAAATAACGTATGTGCCAAATTGAATTTTCTACTTTTTACTAAAATACATTATCAAATCAAAAAAAAAATCTTAGCAAAACTTTGATACGATTGTCCTCTATGTTTTAAAGTAAACCCCGTTGAATAAATCTTAAGTTTTATTACATAATACAGAAAAAGGGAAAAAAATAGAATGGACTTCGCAGCTGTTTTCTATCGAGGATATTTCTTCCAATCACGTTTTCCTCTTACCATATGGTAGATCATAGAATCAAAAAATGTATGCTAAAGTTTTAACTTCCTATTTTAAATGCCTAGCGAATTACACTTATTCTAATATCCTTATTATTTTCAATGTATCACCTTAACAAAGGTGTTCGCGCGCAGCAAACGTACAATCCGCTTTATATTTAGACACACCTTTACTAAAACTCCTAAATCTTTTTCTTTTCACACAGTTATGTAATTATATGAATCTTAACGCATTTATTGACCATGACGTTTAAGCTTTATTTAGCATAGAATAGAGATTATAATTATATAGAATATAATGTATTACATGCGGCGGTTTATGTACAATGTGTTATTTAACTGATAGTACCGCTTGTCGCTTGGAACGTCACATGTTTACTTGTATGGTGCCATACATACCGCAAACTCAATAGAGAGGGATTTAGGATAAAGAAGAATTAAAATAAAAATCCAGTAGCTTTTTTTATTTAAAACCTCTTTATTGAGATTTATATATATTATATGTATGGACCCATACAAGTAAAGCTTTTGTAAAAAACCTACTGTATTATTCATAATTATAACATTAGCAACAAAATGAACAGATGTTTTCATCTGATATCACAAACAAACAAACACTATAGTGTCTTTAATATTAGTTAGGATTGATTTCAAAAATTTAAAAGTAACATTCTATAAAATATTCGTTAAAAATAACAGGCAAAATAGCAGTAGCAAGTACCTGTGATTTTCGAATTCGGTATTATCAGTTAAATAGCGCTGTCGCTTCGTTGCCTACGAGAATTACCACTAGTGACCTATTGTACTATAATGTATTGTAATGTTACAAGTATTTGATGCGCTCTTTTTAGATTATAAGTACGTTACATAATATAATGTAATGTGAACAAATTATTATAATATAATAATAGGTGGTGTTATTTAATTTGCTGCTAAGAATTTCTGAGAAAATTTAGAACAGTAAAAAATCTGGAATTAGAGGTTGGTAAAAGCGACGTACGAGCAGAGTTTTATTTTGATAGCGTTACAAGAAATACTCAATGTCACCTTGTACTGTGACCAGTTTCCAAATCACAGTTATTTAGAACAGTGACAACTATTGAATGACTGGTCACTTTCAGTGGTCTTTCATTATGCAAATAACGTTACTTATCTAATATCTCTGAAATTCTTAGCAGGTTTTTAAGAGACCCTTACTATATCGAGCCTTCATTATACATGATGTTAAAATATTTAATTTGCAATAGGTGGATTTCACCAAACATGTATAAGCATTAACCCGAAATTATATTATAAGCTAGGTACACACGGCAACGGAAATGGCTGTACAGGGCCGCTATATGAAGATTAGTTTTTTAAGAATACCATTGTTTAAATTTCTGTGGAATTTGGTAACAGTGTACAATTAGACTAAACCTACAGATAAAAATATATTTTACATAAATTTATACATTGGTTTTCCTAAAAAACGAATCTTCATATAGCGGCCCTGTACAGCCATCTCCATTGCCCACTGTACTATAAAATAAACTTTTATGTTAGTCCATGGCTAATCTGGTGACAAGAGTTGTATCCAGGGTAGCCATGGACTAAAATCTGGTGGCATGGAGACGCTCAGATAAATTACCACGATGCGGCCGCCTATCCATAGGGTATGGCTATGAGCGCCTCATATAATCCGGGATTGAAACTTATTACCAAGTTAGGTGAAATCCACCCGAAATCGTTTTATATATTGTAGAATAAGTATAGCTAATTAGGTGTTAACGGCCTGTGTTAGCATTTGCTCATATTCTAAGTTTTAAATTTAAATAACTATGTCCTAAGGTACGTCACGTTTTTTGTTATTATTGCACAATTCATTTTGTTAATTAAGTATCGAAAAGAAGTCACAATATATAAAATTACCTAGGTTATAAGTTGCAATTATGGACCTTATACTCTGCCCTGCTTACAAGGAACCACGCAAGTGTAAGACAAGTATTGAAGCAAAACATGTCTTTAATCTGATAACTTAAATGTGTTTTTACCGTAGCCTTTATCATGCAGTTACGTCGTTTTTTTTAGCAGGGCAATACTAGTTTTAAACTGTCACCAACTGTCATTTTACGCGCGTTATTTGACGTATTTATTACAATTTTTTTTTTCAGTATTTGTTTAAATACCTCAAATAAAGTGCCCTTCAAAATTGACTGATATGTCTTATGTCAATTGGGATAGATGTCCATCCTGATAAATAAGAAGCAAAGTGTTATCTACCTCCCCCCCTGACTTTATTTATTGTACGTAAACGTAAACTTATAATATTATGTAATTTAAAAACCTTATTTAATAAAAAAGTTCAATAACACGTTTAACTAGCAGATAATGATCAAATAGTGTTTGTTATAATAATATTTATTTATTTATTATTATGGTCAGAAATTGAAAATTATTTGAAATGTATTTTAAAATCATGTCAGAGAAAATGTAGGCCTATAGGTAAACACAAAGGGAGCACATGACGTCTTAATCGATTAAGTCTAGGGGCGGCATATATACGCCGATACCGGGAAAATGCTTCTAGCCAAAAAAGGGGAGTTTAGGAGGCAAACATTTCCTTCCACTACTTTTTTGGCTAAGGCAATGCATATTTATAACTGAATGGCTATAGGCAGCTAATAACTTCAAAAGAACAGTATTTTTGAGTGTCATAAGCGAATTATATTTGTAAGATATCATTGTGAATTCCCACACACGCACTATACGCACAACCTTAGTGAAAAAGAGGCGTTAAAATTAAAAAAATGCTGTTGCAATTTAAACCTTATGTTATTAACACGAAGTAAAAATTTACTTCCGAGTTTCTTGTCAGTTATTCTCATGGCTCTACATTTGTCAGCAAACTAACCGTAGTTTATTGGCTGACATCATTATTTTGTAATACTTGTTAGATTAATTAATTATTTATGACTTAGGTTACAAAGTAATAAGTACTTTGTAACCTAAATATTTTTTTATAGTTTGAGCTTTAAACAAACTTATCTTGGTATTACTTACGAGTAATAAGTACTTTGTAACCTAAATATTTTTTTATAGTTTGAGCTTTAAACAAACTTATCTTGGTATTACTTACGAGTAATAAGTACTTTGTAACCTAAATATTTTTTTATAGTTTGAGCTTTAAACAAACTTATCTTGGTATTACTTACGAGTAATAAGTACTTTGTAACCTAAATATTTTTTTATAGTTTGAGCTTTAAACAAACTTATCTTGGTATTACTTACGCCTTTTTGCCACTAAGGTTGCGTTTTGTGTATATTTTGCTTTTGTATTTGGCAGTTTATATATCCGTATGTCACATCCGTCCTCTCAACAAATTTGTCTGTCTGTCCCTCATATCTAATAAATTTACCAATTGTACATGACAAAAACGGACTGTTATGTATTTAGTTATAAGATTTATAAGTTATATTTATATATGTGTGTGTATTAAATGCTAATATGAAGTGAGACAAAATTTATATTGAGATTGTTTCAAGTTATTCATATTAACTTTAAAATGTATATATTTTGGGAAAAATATGTTTTAAAGACGACTCGACACAAGTACACACATACCTAGAATATCAGAATCATCATCATCTGTCTGCGGTATCGTATCTCCCAAACGGTTGAACCGATTTTGGTTAATTTTTTTTGTTTTGTGAAGACTCTATACAAGCCTTACATTGCATATTTATGTCCAAATATCCATTAGATGAATAGAATTTAGTAATGTAAAATGATATTCTGATGAACCTTGAAACAATCTCATTTGGCAGCTATACCGTCTCGAATGATTGCCTGATGCATTTTTAAGCTTTACCTTTATTTATTAACCCTATATAAGTTATTTTTTACATTTAAAATGCACTGACAAACAGCCAATATGATTTATAAGTGGCCAAGAGTTTTTACCAAGCAATTTATATACTGCCGGTTGTCGCAATAAAAAGGGATATTATACTTGTTTTGCATAACATACAGCTTAAATTAACAATATAATGTCAACCTGTTTCTAGTTTAAGTTCTATCCGATGATGTCGCCTAGCCTAGAATTTTTCAGAAACATTGACCTTGAATAGCGACATCTATTGAACATTCATGTAATCTATTTGATGAGAATTGTAAATTATTTAAATCAAATTCTAACGGCCTCAGTACACCATCTATATATATTTTTGATGTATAAAATTTGCTAGTGTATGAAGGTACTAATTATAATTCTTCGTCCTAGTGAGAGGCATGTTGTATTAGTGCCATAGGCCATAACCAATCGAGCCATTACCGCCATCTTAGCGCAACCGTCAACCACCAAATGTTACAAGGTTATTAAAAATCCTTTTGCTTTTATATTGAAACGCAAGTACATATAAGTTACGCTTCAAATTTATTAGATCGAAATTTAAAAAATATTTTAAAAAAACCTCTTGTTCGCCGGTTAAGCTAAATCGGCGATAATGGCTTGATATGGTGGCAGATAATCGCTTCATAACACACCCTACTGCTAAGCTACTTTTACGCCTAACTATGACGAAGCCCATCACTTATAGTAAGGTTGTCATGAGGTACAGTAATTAGATATATTTAGCTACGTAATAATTTAAAAGTTGCCGCAATGTGCGCTTATCTTACAGATTATTGTTTTTGTTAATCAACCATTTAAAAGTTTAAAGACAATGCAATATTGTAAACTTATTTAATAAAGAATCACAATTACGTAATGTTTTTTAATCTACCATCACCTTCGCTTTTTATAATATTAGTGATTGCAAAATATAATGATAAAGTTCCACAATTTAGCTATGCGAGTACAGTCCCGGCTATATATATTGTTTACATAATTAAACAATATTATTATGTCGGCGACTGTACAACTTACTATGAGGAAAAGTTCTTATTTATCTTTTTAGAAACAGACTAATTGAGGCATTTAACGACCCCCTCTAAAATAAGGCATACAGGCCCGTTGTTTTGACTTACGCTAATAGCAGGGTATAATTAAATCAGGAGTTTAAGAGGATAAATAAAACACGTTTACTATTGAATGGAATTTAAAATTTATTAAACCTACCTATCTAGTAATAATTATAATCTTCACATCTCTGTTACACGTTTGTATCACATGGATTTGAAAATTATTTATTTAAAAAATATCTACTATGATATTAGAAGCTATAATGCATATTTTTGTAATAAATAAAAAAAAGTAATAATAAAACATAATTTGATCTCCAGCGGGTGAGTGTGAACGCCTGTCTCAATTAGTTAATTACTACAAACATTCTAATTTAACAATAAAATTTGAAAGAATTTGTTGGACCTACCTACCTAAAAATTAAATAAAATTAAAAATATGTAAATATATATATATATATATATTAAGTAAAATAGTCGAATGCTGTTATTATGCATAATGTAAAAAAAATGTTCAAAGCATTAAACTACATTGGTCCTTAAACAAACTAAAAACAAAATGCAAACCGTAAATATTGTTTATAAATGTTGAATAAAATAATAGCTTAAAACGAGGATAAACATAACAAGTACCACACCACGCCTGTCGGCTGTCGTCGAGTCATAGTCAGAGGTATCTATATGTAGTCGTCATTAACATAGTCCTAGTACGTGCGACACGTGCTCGCCTACTACGTACACGTACGTACGTGTACGTGGCACGTGCACAACGCACTAACTAATCAACAACTTGTAGGTACAGATAGGATCCACGCGATATTTTTTTTTATAGCATCTACAAAATTTCATCAACAAAATTACACTCTCCATGTGATAAAGATCTCTATATAAAAATAAATATCGACTCTAATACACATCTAAATCTCAAATCATTAGCAAGCTATACTATAATAAATACGCTAGGGCCACACAGAACATTTTGTTTCGCCACTACTACACATGATACGTTATCACTCGATGTTAGCGTTGTCTCTCTCTCTCACACACACAATACATTTAGAAACAATAGTGCAGTTTACATAGAGCCGTATTCCTTTCGATATATTTGGGTATCTCCCAAGCATTCAAATACTTTTTAAATTCTACTCACAAAATATAAAGAATGTTACATACGCGACCATCGTACATGTCGTACGTGATAGTCGTGAAGCGTTACGAATCATTCTCTCCAATTAAATAATTTCTCTCAAAAGATTTAAATTACTACTTTTATACCAAACTATACTCCAAGACGAATTATTAAATATATTAAATACATAATTTTAATTTTATAGATGTTGATATGTTACGGCTAATATGCATCAATCTGAAGAAATTATTTTGACACAGTCACAATGACACACATAAGAATTTGAGTAGGGTCAGAATATAAGAAACGGTCGGTTGTGAAAGCGTACGCCCGGTAGGTGGAGTCCAAAGGAATTGTTTTTGATAGAGACAAATTCGCCAATCGCCGAGAGATAAATCGGACTAATTGCCGTCAGTCATTTGTTATATTCTAACCCCGTAGAAATTTATTGAAAGAAATTTAAGAGTTAGAAATTTAAACCGAGAACATTGTTACGTAGTAGTTATAAAATAATATAGCATACTACCTACCCACTAGCCGTAACAAACGCTCCTTGATACATAGAGAACATACAAGAACATTATTATTAAAAATTTCAGATTTCGATTTGAAAAATACCCATTCTAATGCTTACTTAACAATATCGTCAAACCAAGCCTTTCAGTGAGATCTTATTCCGTTCGTTATTTACCAATCCAGTACACAAAATGTGCCGTGTTGACCTTTATAATACGTCATCGTCGAACAGCGGAGACACCCCGTAAGGCAATATATTTCACGAATACGATATAATTACTAAATTCTATGCTTTTACACTATGAGGCCCATTAAATAGCTACGTTGCTATAGTATATATAAGGATCTTTGTGAAAAATACATAACATTGCGAAAATAATTATATTTATTCATTATAATTAGAATAGAAGACATGTAGAGAGCACAACGACATATATATATATATATGTATATATAGTACTAAACTAACAAATCTTTTGTACAAAGTACATTGAATAAATCATGTCATCTACTTACTTTATTAGGATAATAAAAATGTGGCCTGCAGCATCTATGGCTGCTAATAAGTCCTGTCACACATTTGTCATATATTTAAAAATGTGTTAGTAATATTCATTTAATATAAAACGGTATTTAAATCACGATATTCAATACAGGTACTATTGGATAACGGCTACATAGACGAGTCTTAATGGAGATAAAGAACATGTCAGTCGCGTATGAACTAGTCGCTAAGGTGGTGAGGCAGACGATGGGTGCCCCCGCTGTACGGCGCGCAATTCAACATGTTTATATATCTGAATATTATAAAAAGGCGGTTGTGGTCATATTGCTTTTGTTTACAATTAGATACAAGATGCTTCTACACACTTAAAACAATGTCCATTACAATTTGAAAACACTACTTATATCTAAGTTATATATCTAAGTTAAATTTGTTATTACTATTACATTATTATATCAATACAAAAAAAATATTTCAAGAGTTTTAATAGTATAAATATGTTTAAAGTAGCAAAATTGAAATAAACATTTTGTATAAAATCGCATTCTTTTAGGAAACTAGTATTTAAACGTGGCGATATTAAACATTATATAGCCCGGAGGCAAAACATTTATATTGACAAAAATAGTTTCGATTCTAAAACACTTTATGAAACAGTACTAAATGTAAAGTCTGTTCAAAAATTATAAATAAATGCTGTAATGTGCTCCTTGAAAGTTGAAACCTTTTTACTGATTTTTGTAAACAATCGTCGAATAAATACTACTTGTAAACCTAACATTACTTGTATGTGTTACACATACTACACAATTTTGATTGTAAGTTCGTCAACTTTAGAACGGGAGCTAATAGTTGAAAATAAATAACATCTAATAATTATCATTTAGGAATGTAAATATAAAATGCTACATAGTTTTGTGTCAACATCTACTTTAACGCGTGCTGCTTAGGAAACGGCTAACCTTGATTCTTCAGCACTGACCTATAGAGGTCACTACCACAGATGATAAGTCACTCACTTTTCGCGGGAAACTATCACCTGTCAATTTTTCCACAAAGTCAATAACGCCGTCTCCTAAGATTGCGGATATAACAAAAAAATCAAGTTTAAAAACTACTTATTACCTCTTTTTAGCAAATTAACGCTTCATATACCGATTTTGTATTAATCAACAATAGTTTTATGGAATATACACCATAAAACATCTAGTAAACGAACTATGAAATTGCAGATTCAATAAACTGACTTAAAATTTTAAAAAGGGTAACTTGGTGTGAAACTGTTACTATGTAATAGGATTATTTTATTCAAACATGGCGGGTGATGCTGGCGAGCGGAGCCGACGTTACTGTCGTCTAACTCATGGGCCAATGACGCACGCACCAGACAAGCTGTTAACTATTACAATAGTTTTATAGGAAAAATTGGTCCTTAGATGGCTACATATAAGTGAAAATATTACGAAATGAATTGGAAGAAGCCGAAACAAGCTAGTCAAAATCGTTGCGATAACTGCGCAACATGGAGTACATAATTATAATTACTCTAATTTTGAAAATGTAAAATGATTTGTAGATATCTGTAAAAAACTAAATACTACATTTAATATTCTTCAATATTTTATATAATCACTAATATTCGTGGCCGTGCTTCCATCAATATCAAAACCTTATATATAAATTGAGTCACAGTGAGAATATCCAAATCGATACAAAATTTCTTAACACCTACGATCATTGGTGAAAGCATAACCACAAAGTATAATTTCAAGATAAAACCTCATAAATACCTATAATATATATTTTGTATGTTCCTTTACGAGTAAAAGCAACAGTCCACTAACATGAGGCTAATCAAACAGAAATGTTAACATCAAAAGCGTTAGTCACATTGTGTACCTATATAGTAAATATGTGTCGCCCTCTATGTTCACACAATGTAAATAGTACATCTCTGACGCGTCAACAACTTTGCTGAACAAGTGAACGTTACAAGTCAATGATAATATAATTAGCGACTCCTATTCCAGCAGATACTTCGTGATAGAATAAAGCAATCAATAGATCATAGTAGAACGCCCACGGAACTCGCTTCGGTGTCCACTACTGTACTGGAGGCTCACAATTTTATCTCAAATACAATTTTATTCACGTCGCCACTCACTCCCATATACAGATAAATTTCGACAGAAGTACACAGATAATTCTTACGTTACATAGACAGTGGCGGTCGATGCGACATTCCCGTCGTCCGCGGTCGCCGGTCGCCTACTGCAGGTGCTGGACGGGCGTCTGGCAGTAGGGGCACTCCGCGGTGGTGGTGGAGCACTTTTCGCACAGCACGTAGTGGTTGCAGGGCGCCAGCGTGACGGAGCGCGGTTGCTCCTCGCACACCATGCACTTGGTGGCCGTCTCCAGGTACAGCACCTTCTCGATGTCCTCGAGGTCGGCGCGCGCCTGCGCCTGCATGGCCTTGAGCGCGGTGAGCGGCAGGCCGCGCAGCTCGCGCCGGGGCTTGAGCGCCTGGCGCGCCGCGTCCAGCTCGCGCCGCAGCGACAGCGCGTGCGCCAGCGCGTCGTCCCGCTGGCGCTCGGCCAGGCTCGCCGCGCGCGCCGCCTCGTCCGCCTCGCGCTTCCACGCGTCGCACGCCGAGCGCGCCTGCGCGATGCGCTCGTCCCAGCGCGCCACGGCCGCGCGCGACGCCACCACCTCCTCGCGCAGCCGCGACAGCTCGGGCGACGCGCCCGGGAACTCGTACGCGCCGCCCACTCCGCCCACGCCGCCCACGCCCCCGAAGCTGCCGGACTTTATACCGTGCGAGTTGAACAGGCGCTCGGTGTCGTTCGCGTAGCGCATGAACGGCGGCAGCGGCGAGCCGCCGGCGGGCGGGCTGAAGCCGCGCAGGCCGGAGCGCGTCTGCGGGATGTTGACCGGCGCGGAGCCGCCGAGCAGGCCCTCGCCCTCGGTCAGGTCGCGGTCGAGCGACGCGACCAGGTTGAGCGGGTCGTCCAGGTGCATGTCGTCGAGCGCGTTGCCGACCACCTCCTGCAGCATGGCGGCGTCGAAGGTGGAGGCGTGCGAGCCCCACACCTGCGCGGGCGGCGGCGCGGCGTGCTCGTCGTGCTCGCCGAACGCGGCCAGCGGCGGCGGCAGCGCGCGCACCGCGGCGCGCCCGCCCGAGCCGCCGCTGGACGTGGAGGCGCACTCGGAGCCGTCGCCGCTGCCGTTGCTGTGCGCGGCGGGCGGCGTGACGCCGCGCGGCTCGGCCTTCTTCTCGGGCGGCAGCGCGGACGACAGCAGGTCGGCCAGGTTGGTGCCGCAGTCGAGCGCGCCGCCCAGCTCGCGCGCGCCCTCCTCGGCTGCGCACACACACACGGCGGTGAGCGCGGGCCCGGCGCTGGGCCCGGCGCCCCCGCCCTCACCCTCGCCCGCGCTATACTCACGTTCCACGTGCGCGAAGGCACAGAAGAGTCCCCGCGGGCAGTAGCCGGCCTGCTGCACGTCGTTACACTTGGTGGACTTGTATATCTCGGGGTGGAACTGTTGCTCGGTGCGCGTGTGACAGTACCCGCACGCGTCCCCCGCCTCACAATTGCTAGGTTCGCCCCACTCCTCGCCATGTTTTACGTTTGGACACGGTGTGCTACGATATTTATATTTTCTTGGTGACCTACGTTTATCCTACAAATAAAAAGCATTTATTTATTACAATGATGATGAATGAGTGAATACAAGTAATAAGTATAATACTCACTTTACTATTGTGATATTGAGGACAGGCATATCCTTGTCTACATAACCTAGGTGGTCTTTTACATGGTTCAGTTTTATAAGAGGATAACACATAATTCGTATCTGTAAAACAAATTAGTTTTTTTTAAGTATTAGTATCAAAATCATTATATACATAAACAGTGATAATAAAAGTAGAAATTTTAGATTATGTATTGAAGTTGAAATAAACATATTTTTATTTATAATTTTTTCAATAAAATGTTATTAAATAAATTAATATTAATTTAATTGAAATTTTCAGGGTCTGATCAGTCAAAAATATATCTAATCATTATACCTTGCCACTTAGGGTCTTCATTCTGCAAATTTCTTTCTCTGTCTAAAGCATTAGGTGCAGCTGCATCACCATCAGCTACATCTGGATTTTCTAAAGCCTGTAATTCTCTCATGTCGAGCACAGGTGGCCTAAGGTCGGGCGCACCGTGTGCAAAGGCACAGTGCGCCCCATTTTTAGTACATAGTCCCCTAGCATCTGTGTCATGGACACACATACAAGTCTTGTAATACCGGAGGTGATATCTCCGTTCCGTATCTCCTGCGGTACGATGTAAATATGGACATCTGTGGAAGAGACATAAGTATACATTTCATTAATTATCACGCAAGATTTTTACTCGATTACGGAGAAGATAAAAGGGGGTTATGTTCTATAACGCTTATATCTAGTAGGATACCAATATTTTTGTTATTACGTTTTTTATGTAAACTATGTCAACCTTAAAATTACAATTAAAATAGTTGGTATATGGAACAGGAGCAAAATATTTTATTTTTAAATTTAACAATTGTATAAGTTTATACAAGTAATAAAATACATAAATAAAGTTTAAATTCATAGTAATAAATAAATAATTAGCATCCCAAAATGACCTGTGTTTCCAGTACCCATTCAGCGAGATTTTAAGTAGGTTGGATTAAATCTTACAGACTAAGTAACCAATCAAAATATTAAATATACCAAATAATAATAAATAATTTAATTTTTAAAGGTTTTTATACCATCTACCTCTCGCATTATAGGATAACACAAGGCATGAAAATATTACACAATTTAAAACCATTGCCTATGATAAAAATATGTGTACAAATTGTAAATGTCTAAAAGGTTTTGATATTTTATATGGTCCACAGTCCCACATATCAAGATGGTTCAAGTTGGTATATCATCCTAAGCAGCTGTGAGATAGGTGTTTTTAAGCAGATACATAGATGCAGCATGGATATATGCATCATGACATCATCAGTAAATAGCATTCCATATCACAACAGGTTTCGCTCCAATTGGTTACTCCTCAACCAAGTTTTTAGCACCTCTTTGAAATGTATGCTTGTTGTTTCATGAAAAAATCCCTAGCCTTATCGGCAATTGTAAATAAAGATAAGCTTATTATATTAATTATTTGACTTTCACAAGTACATATTATAGAAATTAACTGTTAGTTGTGTTGTCATGCCAAAACTATTGAACTTATTCTGATAAAATTTGGTATGGGATAGCTTAAAACCGAGGAATGGATATGGGTTATGTACAAATATTATGTGGGCATAGAATTTGTATGTTATTTTGTGATGAGACTCATTTGATTAACTAGTTAAATACTGTAGGGTTGCCAATAATATATTTTCTTTAAGGCAATAATATTTGATTTGAACTGTGTACAAAACAAACTTTAGTATCATTAAATGTATTTAATAAAAAGGGACCATAAATTTATCCAAAATCTTTAATTATTTTTTCTGATTCACTGATTCATCAAAGCAGAGCCTAAACCACTAGGACTATAATTTGAAAATTTAGCACAAGTTTCCCTAAATTTCAGAATGTATGCAAAAATCAATTAACATGTAAAAAATTGTTTAACTCTACTAAGTTGGGAATGGCCACTAGTTAAACAAAAAGTTTAAAGATGCTGACATTATTTTAAATGGTGAAAATTACTTGTTGAATATTAGTTAACATAGAAACATTAAAGACAAAACTATAAACTTAAGTAAATAAGCCAGCCTTTTGGGCACTTTTCCAATTGACAGTGATTGCGGAGGAATATTATGATGCCTAAACGTTTTATTTAATTAATTAGGTTCTCGGTATTTAGGTTTAGTTAGTTTAAATAAGTTTTTAATATTATTCTTGTGTATATATAGCATAGACTTAATAAATAAATAAATACTTAATAATTTATTTGGAGCCTTAATAATATATTTTTCTTCCTGACTTCAACAATCAAGAAGCTAGGGAATATATTTCAGTATTATCCTCTTAACCACTACCCAGGCTACATTTGTGACATTATTGTGGCTTGATTGACTTCAGCAATATCAGAGACAACCCTAAGTTGCAGCCTACTGGGAAGATAATGATATCCATAAACCTAGTTTGAAGAAGAACATGTCATGTAATCTGATGATGACATGTTTAAAGCAATATAAGTGTTAGTCGTACATTATGTTTGCCAGCAAATCAAAATGTAACTATGATTAATACTTAAGGAAAACTTAATTCATATATTCGAGTACATTGAACATACAGTGTTCAGGCAGGATTCTTAGTAATATCAATATAACACTAATTATAAGTAAAATTATTAATTACTAGGGGTCGCCCACGACTTTGCCTGCTTGGTAATTTGGAATATATTCCTCGATTTTGCAACATATCTCACTACTGCTTGCTCCTATTGATCATAGCGTGATGTTATATAGCCTATATCCTGCCTGGATAAATGCACAATACAACAAAAAATATATTTTCAAATCGAACCAGTACTTTCTCAGATTAGCGCATTCATCCAAATAACCAAACTCTTCAGCTTTATAATATTAGTATAGATATATAAAAATGAATTCCTATTTCCCTTGGTCATGACATCAAACATGAACAGCTGCATCGGTTTTGCTTATTCTTTTTTAGTTGTGTTCGTTATTTAATTGTCAGGAGAATGTTCTTATGTAAGAAAAAAATAAGAAGGTTGAATTACAAAATTCAAGAACATTATCACTTTTGTTTTGTCGACATTCATTTGTGACAATGAAATAAGGCGGCACGGAGATGGATAAAATGTGACCAGCTAAAGCTTAAAAATAACTACATTTATTAAAGCTAATAAGTTGAATTTTATTTATTCTAAGGCGGTACAATGTTTGCCGGGACAGCTAGTTAATTATAAAGATATTACACATGAATATAGAAAAGTAAAACCATGCTGCCAGTAACAAATAAGTTTTTATATAAATTGTTTTAAAGGAGAATCTGCAAATGGTCTACAAGAGCAATAACGACCAGACGTATGTCAGTAGAAAGCTATTTCCATGTATTTTATTATGTATATAATTATTATGGCATAATAATTATATACATAATTAAGAACTGCTATAATAACTATATACCATAATAATTATTATGGTATATAGTTATTATGGCAGTTCATTTCAAATCTCTGTAAGAAAAAAGTTAATGCCACACTTAGGTAGCTAATATTATATAAAGGGCTACAAATAATGACATATGTTGCTAGACCAGCTTACATGTTTGCCGATTCTTCTTTTTACTAATGACAAAATGTTTATCATTCAACTCATGTTGATTACAAATTTACTACAAACTTTAATGTATTTTAACATGAACTAGCTAATTGATTAGCTACATTAACAAATTAAATGAGTTGATTTATTATATTACTAAGTTAACATTACTTAAGTTGGCTGTCAATTTTGATATTACGCTCATTCAATAATCAGTAAGTATATCTTTTGTAGTGTTGTGTTTACACTATAAGGATGACTCTACGAAATTGACTTACCATTATTTATACATCAAAAATATTATTTAAATAATTTCCAATACAAATTACAAAACTTGAAAACAATCCACATCAATGTAATCCTACGAAATAGACAATGACCATGTTTGGTGACGAATTCGTCTAGACAAACACGTACATAATTTGTACGGGTTATACTTCAAATAGCAGTAAACAAAATGTTATGAAAATCAAATTCCCAAAATGAATCCAATTTGCCGTTACTAGATATATTCACAAACAACATCACTATCCAGTTTGGTTTTAGAAAAAACAAGTAAATAATAGTCAAATACAAAGGAAAACAAAGCAAATACACTCACTCGTCTCCGTCCTCACAAATGCCCGATGTCTCATTATATTTGGTACAATAGTTATCTGCGCTATAGTTGAAAGTTCCATCTCTTTTCCTAACCGGCCTTCGTCTTCTTTGGTTATTAAAATGCCAATGAAAACATGTAAAAGGCCTATGTTGTGTACATTTGTGTTGTAAGAAAGACGGACACTGCTCTACACGAAACTCCTTTAGATATCTGAAACAGAATCTTAGTTCAACCCGATGGAAAGTTTAATATACCTCACACAAAACACTATCACTTCACATATAAAACATGTACAAAAATCAGAAATTACTTATAATGATTTGGTTTTTCTGTTTGAGCTGCTAACAAAGGTTTAGATTCCGACGGCATTTTGGAAAACTATTATTGCGCCTCTCGCGTCGCGCAGGGCACGCTCACCGACGACCAATTAAAATTCAATATACGATCACGTGATACATAATATTTTAGAAAGGTAAAAAATGTAAATAAAGTTAAATTAATATCTAAATATTACTTAAATCACATAACAATTTAATTTTAAGTGGCCTTGAACCTATACAAGCGTTATCTCACTAGTCAAACTTAATTTCGTCGACAAAAAAAATATAAGCTCAATCAATTGACAGAACTGTCAAGTTGTATGTTTTCTATTTGACTCGCTCTGCCTAACGACTGATTTCTGTTGAAAAACAGAGACAAAAAATAGGACATACTGCTGCATCAAATCACAACAACAATGGACGAAAACACAAACGAAAGTATCGGATTCGGCATTATCGAATTTAAAACTCTATCAAACTAAAGAGTATCTGCTAATCCTACCTAGTAATTAGTTTTTAAGCATTTTGTATAGGAAGGTATTTAAGTACAATAAATAATAGGCACATTTATATTGGGACCAATACAAGTTCCATTATGTCTTTGTTTGAAGGTTTGAAGCAATGGTTTGAAGTTCAATGTGCAAACACTGCAAACATTGGCTATTAGGTAGCGCACGGAAACTGTTGTCATCAACAGTAGCTAAATAGCTTCATTTCTTCTATTACTATCGCTTTCTGTAGGTACCATTACGTTCCTTATAATCTATCGTATATCGCATTTGTACTGAAATCTATAAGCAAGTACCGCGTAGGTACCTACGCACAAAACATGGGCATATGAAGAAGGTAGGTAGCATATCTTTCTTTATAATATCATTGGCTATTTATAGGTAGGTACCTATACAACATTTTAAACAATATGAAACTTATTTAAAGATAGCTTACAATTATCATTGGCAGGTGCTACGTGCAGCGTAGTGGTTGTGTGGTTACCTCGCCACTGAGACTATGCCGTGATGTGGGTTCAGGTTTCGGTCTCCACTGGGGCAAATAGTTATTTGTTCCTTGTTCCTATCTGGCAGTAATGGTTTGTGTTCATGAGCATGAATGGGATGTCTGTAAAATCCCTCATGATGCAGAGTTTGTTCGCTTGAGGCACAGTCAGAACTTCAAATCTCTTTCGCAAAAAACTAAGATAGCTACTTACCTATCCCAGGAAAATCCCAAAAAATAAATTAATTTAAGTACTTTCATTTAAATCTTTTTTAATGCCTAAAACTAATGGGGCAGACAAGCACATTACCGGCCTTATTGAAAGAAGTTTACTATAGCCATATTAAGTATTTTGTACTATAGCCTACATAGTTTGCAATGCTATAAAGTAAATCACACATCAGTACCTATATTAGTAGCTATTGTATCGGGCTGCTGAATCTGAGCATCAGAAATATTTAGATAACAATTTCAACTACAAAATGTCACAAAATCTATAGGTAGTAAAATGTAATAGAACGAATTTGACACTATCTGACCCATTATGTGTTAGGATAGAATTCTAGATATCTGCTGCTGGATGGCAAAAACTAAGCATAAAAAAAATCATATTTGTCCGTTTGTCTGTATCCTCCTGCAGCCAGAGGCGCCGATTTTACTGCGTAGAATGATTTTATGGTGGAAGGGAATCACTCCCGAAAACGGAATCAGGTGTCAGTGCTGGGGATTCCTAATTCCTAATTCCTAATACAATGTACGGGGTAATCTGCCGTAGTGTTACTACATCGTATTGTCAGATTTTAATGACTAATTTTGCTGACCTAAATAATATACCTACTAGCTAGGTAATGATTATAATATTTTGGCGAATTTTAAGTAATTTTCTTTATATTTGTTTTATATTACTCATATTATTTACTATCCCATTATTCATTTTTTTTATCTTTTTTATTCAATTCAATTCTTTAATTCAATTTTTGAAAAAAAAAAAAAATACTGAAACCGACATCAAAAACCTAAAAATAACCTGAATACAGATTGAAGTCGGTGTTTAGGTTTTTAAAGTCGGTTGTTAATGATAAAATAAAAGTAAAAAATATACGAAACGATTTCCCTGGGATTCCATCACCAGATCTTGACTTGCCAGCAATGGGACCACCTCTAGAGTATACTCTTTCACATAAAAAAAGAATTTTGAGAATCAGTTCATAAACAACGAAGTTATCCTCGAACAAACATAAAAAAAGCATATATTATAATACGGTCCAATTGAGAAACCTCCTCCTTTTTGAAGTCGATAAATAAAATACATTATAATACATGATTTAAAACTGATTTTACATAATAGATAAATAAATATATAATAATTTAATTATTATATTATGGCCTAAACTCTATCTCTCTCTCTTGATAGAGGAGAGGCCCGTGCAGTGAGACTTAAATAATATTTAAAATCAGTCTAGTAGTTTTTGAGTTTATTCATTACAAACAGAAATACAAATCTTTTCTCTTTATATTATTGGTATAGATATAGAAGTATACACTGAAAAATCTATAATTTTAGAATTATAAATGTTTTTCGTCTATAATTATAAAAATATTATGAAGTATTAGAACTTAGCTTAATACTTCCTATTTTTTTTAAACAATAATAATAATGCCAAAAAACAACTATTCGAAATAATTGTTTTTGAGTAATAATAAAAAAAGTTGACTTGGATAACATTATCCGCCTAATATATAAAAAAAATTACATTGATCCATCTGTCTTTGTACCCTTTAATTAATTTGTGAAAGTAAAAAAAAAATAGTCGCTCTCAAAACTAGAAAACTTTTTATCTCGGAAGTGGCAACACTGTAGTTACCAGTAACCAATAACGTGCGTTCGTCCCAAAAACACTTATTCTGTCCACCAATAAAAAGGCCTACATTTTAGACCAATCACATGCCACGAAATTCATAACATTTAGCCAATCGGCTCTTAGAAACATTGGCGTCAGTTTCACCCGCGCTCTATTCTCCAGGACGCCATCTTGAGCATATGATCATTGTTTGTCGTCGTCTTAGATATTTTAACTGAAAAGTTGTGTATTATCTTTGGTGTTATCAATCAAAGGTGTGTAATTTGTGTAATAATTGTTGTGTGTTCAGTTTAACATTAAAAAGTCGCAGATTTTTGTTTATTCTGATGGTAACTAAGACAAACTCTTGGTGTGTCGAAATCATTGTTCCCTCTAAAATATTACTTTTCTTTATTTTAGTGAAAAATGGCTCGTACAAAGCAGACTGCGCGTAAATCCACTGGAGGAAAAGCTCCCCGTAAACAGTTGGCTACTAAGGCAGCTCGTAAATCAGCACCGAGCACTGGTGGAGTGAAGAAACCTCATCGTTATCGCCCTGGTACAGTAGCCTTGCGAGAAATCCGTCGTTACCAGAAGTCTACCGAGTTGCTGATCCGCAAGCTGCCTTTCCAGCGTCTTGTGAGAGAAATTGCTCAGGATTTCAAAACTGACTTGCGTTTCCAGTCCGCCGCCATCGGCGCTCTGCAGGTGGGTTCTGATCTGTGCTATTGTTAGCCATTTTATACTTTCAAACACAATACATGGTACGTGTTCGCGGCAATTTTATACATGTGCTCCACCTAATCAATGTATATTTTAATTTCAGGAAGCCAGTGAGGCCTACCTTGTGGGCCTGTTCGAAGACACCAACTTGTGCGCCATCCACGCCAAACGTGTCACTATCATGCCTAAAGATATCCAGCTCGCTCGACGAATCCGTGGCGAGCGTGCTTAAATCTAGCACTTACATACTGTAATCGTAAATTATTTGTAATACAATAGATCTAAATTCCATTAACATTTTTACAATGTCTCATGTTTAATTTTTATTGTATTCATTATGATAAGGATGTAGCAGAACTGAGTTTAATTAATTACTTTTTATTGTGTAAGTTAAACCGTCTTTGGATGAAACACTATAGATGCTGGAGTGTCAACATTGGCAGCATTAGAAGTATTTCATGCAGCGACATAGCCTTGTGGTAATTTTACATCTTAAGTAGTATTATTGTAGGTAATATTGTCAACCACATTCAGTGTGTGTATCTGTGTTTGGAGTAAAAATGCACTTTATGATGTGTAAGAAAATTTGGGTGTTTAATAAATTTGATTAGGGTCAACATATTTTGTTTTATTATGAAACTCCATTAGAAGCACACTTTCACAATAATATGCAATAATGTCATTAAAAATTATGACTAATGATTTTCAGGGAAGTGTGCTTAGCACCACCAAGACAATGTAAATATTTATTAGTAAATGCAATGACTCATCTATTATCTAAATTACAAAGTCAATAACAAGGTTCTAATTGAATTCATAGAAGACAATTCCTTAATACCTATAATAATGTTAACACCAAGCTTAGCCCAATCAGGTATCACTGAGGTTCCACATTTGCTACTACACTGCCTACATAAAATATTCAAGGCATAAAAATTATTTGGTTTGTTGCTATACAATTGGTAACAAAAACACTTGTATTTATGGTGCTTTTGGTATTATTCACAGAAATAAGACCAGTATCACAGAATACTTAATAGTTGCCAGAAAGTAAATTTTAGAGACTAAAATTTCACTGCTATTACCTTCATTGTAATTAGACATCATAATAAATTTGAATAGAAAACGACACTATCTATGGAAAATAGGGAAAGAAGGCCAACATCAATGGTAGGAAATTGTGCCATATTTTTTTTCTGTAATTCACATGGGTATGATACTTATTATCATAATTTATTGTGGGTAGGTATGGAAAGTTAATTTAAATGAATTGGGTTTTAAGTAAAATTTAAAGTAGTTACATACATACTCAGTGGTATGCCGTATGATTCACTAAGCAGATAATAATCATCTATAATACCCTACTTGCCTCATAAAAAAGACATTGCATCGTACAAATAGATATTGATAACCATATCTACATTAAAAAACGCGAGCCTACCCACAATGAATACGTACTTTATCTGATAATAATATCTGAGTTTAGGAAACAAAGAAAGGATAAGATAATTTTAAATTAAATTTAATGTTACGTATTACGTACAAAATCGGCACATGCAATAGAGGGCGCGCGCGGAGATTTTAAACAAAAAAACTCATGAAATTACAAATTTTTTTACTGAAAAAATTTTAACATACTGGCAATATAATAGGTAGGTAGGTACTACATCTGTAGTATGTGTAGGCGGGCTACAGATGTAGCCCGCCTCGCTACTGTACCTACCTACCGCTCCGTATCGTGTGTGTAATGTATAAATCTTACTAATATTATAAAGCAGAAGAGTTTGGTTGAACGCGCTAATCTCAGAAAGTACTGGTTCGATTAGAAAAAAAATGTTTTTTTTTAATAGTGCATATATTCAGGAAGGCTATAGGCTATTATAACATCATGCTAGTATCAATAGTGAGATATGTTGCAAAATCGGGGAAAATATTCCAAAATACCCGTAGTAATCTATATAAGTAGTATCCTAGTCCATGTTCCCTCTTCTGCTCCCTAAACTCCTTTTATATAAAAAAAGTGAAGAAAAACAACATTGTACCATTTTCTCTGTTTGTCTACTGATTATTATCTTTGTTTTATCAATAAAAAACAAAGAGACTTTTTTGCGCGGATGGTTAAGTGGTTACCTCGCTATTTACCACTGCGCAGCGTGTTGTGGGTTCGACAAAAATTAGTTTGATCCTTAAATGGTTGTCCTGAGATATTATAGTCCACTCTTTATTTACTCACTCTCATAGTCTGGTGGGATGGCAATCCAACACAACTGGCGAGATGAGAAAGGAGAACTACCAATGGCTTTACGTGCTTTCTGAGGCATGGGGGTAAACACCGCGAATTTCCAAACTCTGGACATTTATTGTAAGTTTCATCAATATCAATTTCTAGCCTGACCCTGTGATCAGGAGTCACACACATTGAACACTCAGCCACGAAGGCATAATTAATATAATAGGCAGTGTCGTCACTATATAGTCTTCCTTACACTAAAGTATGGGTGTTATGTTACCATATGGAGTTCTGATCAGAGGACACGAAAAACCCCTTATTTATTTAAGTACTTAGTTTTAACAAAAGCATGAAGATAAGCCCGAATGCACGGCTGTGGAGTTAATGATCCTGAGCATTTTTAAGAGATTATAATGTAATACAACATTACCGACTTATAAAGCACTACTCTACCAAGATAAATATCTAAAGGCTAAAAATAATAACTAATTAAGAAACCCCAAACAAATTATAAAAGTTAAAATGTTTATTAATGGTCACATGCCTAATGTTCAATAGTATGCATAATTTCCATTTTTTAGATACACCCTATAACTAAATAAGAGGAAGTGGGTGTGAAAAAAAGAGCATTTTTGACCTAAGTATAATAAACCAATAATCTATTTTTTATAAATAATTTACAAATGACTATTTCTCTTATATATCTATTCAACAGTTTGTTTTTCTAGTTCTTCTAATTCTTTTAATCTTTTTTCTATATCTGCAACACCTTTACCTTGTTCTATATTATATCTATATGATTGTAATAACTGCTCTTTCTCCAACCCTTTTATTCTCTCATATAAAGTTTTGTCGAACTCCTTGTCAATGTCACTTTCTTCTCTTAATACGCAGAAGTATATTAAGAATACTGCAACACTGACAACAACAGAATACGGTTGATACCACGGCATTTCTATGTTTACTTTCCTTATAATAGGTTTAATTGTTTTTCTAGCCGCATCGCTGGTACTAAACTTTATTGGCTCATTTTCTGCGGATTCTAGTTTGTTACAGAAATTTCGTCTGGATAAATAAACCCGGTTTAAGTTTCTGAAAATGAAATTGAAGGTTAGTGTGATGCAATTCTAAAGCGCTTTTTGTAGTTATTTACTGTTTAGTAATACAAAATGTTACCTAAAATAGTTACTTAGGTGTCTATTCATTTTGAAGACTAAAATATGTAATCGTTTCTTGCTATTTTATTTCTCTTTATTTTTAATTTGTAATATTTTTGTAGGATGTCAGTCAAATTTAAGTTGTGAAGTTGTCATTACTGTCAAATGTATTTCAGAAATATCAGAGTTTATTTTTTAAAGTTTGAAGCTATGGTTTTGGGTGCGCGAATGATTTGCATATAATATTAATGAAGGTCAATTATTTTGCTCATGTGCCATTATTTCCATTGAATATTGTAGAGCATTTCTTGTACTGTAAAATATAAATAATATATTTAAAAAAATCTCATAACATGAGGTAAACTCAGAGGCAGAGAAATAGTTTTCATTTTATTATTCTAGGCTATAAGAAAATACAATTTATTTTATAAATCACTAACCGAATGAACTCCTCTCCAACATCAGGTTCATTGATTAGGAAATTGCGTTTAGCGATTGCGTTATATTTCCTCTCCAACGCATTTTTTAAATTACCATCATCTTGTCTAAGTTGTTCGCAACCTTTTATAAGAATTTTATGATTTGGTTTCATATCTATTGTAGGTTTTATTAATAAAGCCCAAATGTCGCATTTATCAGATGTAGTTTTAACGGATTCAAATAATTTGGATCGTTTTTCCCACACTGAGGATACGCCTGCAATCTGAAGTTGATCATATATTTAGAGTACAATATGCTTGCTTTCAATAGTAATAAAAAATATCTATTTTTATCAACGCACCTCTCGCCACCGACATTCATTCATGACATTCTTGCACCTCAAACATACCGTAAGATTCCAGCGGAATTTCTTACCACGTACGATTAGTCTGTGGAATGAGCTCCCTGCCGAGGTTTTCCCAAGAGACTATAGCATGGGGTTCTTCAAAAAAGGAGTTATAAGGTTTTTAAAGGGTCGGCAACGCGTGAGTGACACCCCTAGTGTTGCAAACATCCATAGGTTACGGTAACTGCTTACCATCAGGCGGGCCGTATGCTTGTTTGCCACCTTGGTAGTATAAAAAAATGCTGGTATATTATTCACTTAATTATTTGAATCAATAAATAAGAATCAATAGATGTTTTAGATAGTCCTGCTCTATCTAAAACATCTATTGATTCTTATTTGATAAAAATAATTAAGTGAATAATATACCAGCAATTAGATATTATTTATTATATTACGAATAATTAATAAATCATCAATCTTAATTAGATTAAAGAAGTTCTTCGTATCATCGACCACCAAGCACTATAATAATAAAATAATTAGTAACTAATAGGTATCTGGTATATGTATACTTACAGATACTTTTTGTAACTCATCAAGCTCTTTCCGGCACCCATTTACTTGATCCACCAAAGAATTTTGGCGAGTTGTTTCCACCATCAATTGATGTTGTAATTTATCAGTGGTATTAATTAATGATTGGTATTCCATTTTTAATTTATCTATATTTACAGTCGCATCGTGAATAGCCCGATTTAGTGACAGTATTGCAGCGTTTACTGTAAAGTAAATATATTTTGTTTTATTTCTACTATCTTAAGATCAAGCCGTGAAATATAACAATAGAAATTACCAAAACTTACGTTCACGCTTCTCTCTCAATCTTACTTCATTATCTTGCTCCTGTAGTTTAATTTTTTCAATAGTTGGTCTTACGGAGTCATCCATTTTGTATTAGAAAGGTATGTACCTACTTTAACAAAAACCTAAAAAGAGCAAATAATCTTAAATAATCAACTTTTTTAGTTAACAGAAAATTACTTACTACGTTTTATTGTAACGAAATGTTTAATGAAATGGAACGTAATTATTTTGGTTACCCGGGAAATTTTGTAAACAAAGCCCACGGCGAAAGATCACTCAAACAACACATTCTCTTTTTGTTGGAGCTATTCAAAATGCAAGCACCTGACGCAGAGGGTTTTATAAATGTAAACTGGCCAAGTAGAAATATTCCACATGGTGGGATTTTTCATACTCATATCGCAAACCCAACAGAAGATCAACAGAGGCTTCTGAAAAGTTTGTGCCTTAACATTATTATGTTGAATAAACTGTTTATAAACAACAACAATATGAAAAATACCTCTTGTTTCTATATAGTCTCTTTGATAGTTTGGATTAAAATTATTATTGATGTCACATAACATACTGAAATCTGAAATGTACGCAGATTATAAAAAAATAAGTTTCGCTATTCGCTCCAAAAATCATGTGTTGCCATTTTATCATACCTACTTTTAAATTAGATTATTTTATTAGGTTGAAAATTAATTTAAATTACATTATGCGCAGTACAAATGGAAGAATCCAAACTCAGTCTTGAGCAACAGCAAAAGAAAGCATTGGCACTTCGGCAGAGGAAAGAAAAGACAACCGAGGAGCCTATCATCCAAACGAAGTATGTACGACCGCGAACCTCTCGCCGCCGATCTCTATCAGAAATTAGAGAATCTGGTGCTTTTGATTTCGAAAGGTAAGTTTTAGAACTTACCATCTGATACCTAGCTATAAGTCGTATCATATCACATCATAAAATCTACGCGTTCCGTAAAACATGGAGAACGCAGTCCATAGAAGTGAGAGCAGGGCCCCAATTCTGCTAATTTACGGATGGCTCTATTGAATCTCAATTGAATCTCAGTAGCATTTTTGGTATTCTGATAATAAATTTAAGACCAATATTTGGAAAACCATTGGTCTTACATTATTAAACAGAATACCAATAATGTAATACCAAAAATTCTAATAATTTAAGACCAATAGTTTTCCAACTATTGGTCTTAAATTTATTAGCAGAATACCAAAAATGCTATTGAGATTCAATTTAGATTAAATTGGGACATCCGTAAATTAGCAGAATTGGGGCCCAGCTCTCATCAGTAAACTATATGCGCGCTGCTACTAAGATAAGAGTTACTTGTCGTACACATATGGGACTCAATTTTATACCTCGGTCTCCAGTTTGTTTCGATTTATAGGAATGGCATAAGAGGGCAAGAATGATTCTACACACTGATTTTAGATAAGTGATAGGAAAAAGATCGTTTATGTTAATCTATAGGTACCTATCTACTTATATATAAAATCGTATGTCCTGACTATTAACACACAGCCAAAACTAAAAAGTTAATTTGAAACAGGTTTATTTTATAACGTAAGCCCCGTATCTTTAAACGAGTACAAAAAAGTAGAAGGCTAAGTTAGAGCGTAGCGGCCCGCTCTAACTTCGCCTTCTACTTTTCTGTACTCGTTTAAAGATACGGGGCTTACGTAGGTAATAAAAGGGGCCCAAAATGCTATCTTAGGGCACCGCAACCTTACTTATTTTCAGACTAGTCATGGTTTCCTCTTTTGTTCGTTTGAGTAGTTATGTAGCCACCACCCTGGCTACTTAGCAGGATCTTGAACCATTTATTTGCACATCCTCATAAACCAGCTTAACATTTCTTAAACAGCAACATAAAACATAGAAACACAACTACACAGTAGTGTAGTAATGTGGCAATGGTCTTCTGTATGGTGGAGGCCCCTCCTAAAGAGGGCTGCTTGCTCATATGCTGCCTTACTCTAAATCTTATACTCCACTTACACTAGGTCAGTGAATGACTTCGGCTTTCGGCCCTCCGAAGTGATCACCTACATGACCAAGTGTAAAGACCAGATCTGATTAGATACCTACTTAGGTACTCAGTTTTTGGCAGAAGTATCAAGTTCGGATTAAGACTGTTCTCGACGATTGTTTTAGCTTCGTTTTTGTGTAACTCACCTCGTCTTCGGCACGCTGAAGTCGACCAAGTGTGGAGCCATAAGTTTAGTATGTCGCAACATTTTTAAGAATCCTCAATGTGTATTCAAACTGATAAACTTCCTGAAATATATTTTTCTCCTTAATTTGGGTTTTTATTCTTACTGCCAGATATCGTCCATTGAAACGAGGAGAAGACAGAGAGCAAATGAAAGAGAAACTAGCTAATGTGATGACATATGGTGATGGCGAAGAACAACCAAAAGTTACTGCGCCTCCTGTGAAGAAAGAGATTAAGTTGCCCACCAATAAAGATAAATGGAATGACTGTAAGACAAAATTATGCTGTTGTTTTAATTTCTTTACTAGTGGAGAGTATGTTTTCTTAGTCAACGATTCAAATCACGAGTTAGCGCGAATTTAGACAGTAAAAGTAAAACCATTTAGTAGCCCAGGTTTAGCATCGACGTCATACCTTCTTATTAATAATAAGGTAGTATTCTTGCTGATCGCATGAACACTTCCTTAATCCGCTTAAATGAAATCTTCTTCTACTTTCAGTGGTATCTCAAATACGTGAACGCACGGAATGGCTCGCCGAGATGGAGTACTTGGGTCAAGCAGAACCTCACCGCGACATCATCAAGGATCAGATTGCTGAACGGATGCGAGCGTTAGACCAATTGGGAGTCGACAGTGAATGCTCGACGGCGAGGTCTTCTGCAACAGGATTTAGTACTTTAAGAAGCAGGGAGTTTAATATAAAAAATCCTGGTAGTGCTGTGTCAATTCAAAAGGCTGGTAGTGTGGCTGGAGTTAAGAAAATTGGCAGTGCAGCTAGTGTTCAGAAGGATGGCAATGCGGCTGCTAATCAAAAAGTTGGCAGTGCGGTTCCATCAGGTAATTATATTATTCAGCAGCAGACAGTTGATATTTAATTCATCATTCAGTACCTACGTTACTTTACGAACCTACCTTTAATTATATAGGTAGGTAGTTACCTACTGCGTGGAATAATGTCCAGAAATTTATCTCAATCATTTTATTGCATATTTTCAACAATGACACATGAGTCTTGAACACAATATTTAAATTTGGACACATTGAGCTATAGGTAAATGTTTGGACCCTAAAATAAACTACATGTACGATGACGTACCTACTTTCCTAGGGCGCTGTCGACACTTGATCCATACTTCTGCTCCTAACGAAGTGGTTACTGGCCAGTTGTTCGGATCGCCTAAATAAACCTCAGTAATCGATTATCGATGATTTCAAGTAGGTACGAAACGCTATATTGATACTAAGTACCTACTAAGGATTTTATATTTTTCAGTACAAGGATCAGTCCGCTCCGACAAGAGTAAGAAGAAACAAAGTGTGCGCGGTTCTGTCCGAGGTGCTGCTAATAAAGAAGAGAATGTGAAGGCATACTCGCAATTATCACCGCTACAACGTTCACCAAGGCGTCGCCAGTAGTTTATTGAAGAGCTCGTATAATTGGGCGAAACCGAACTATAGTAATTCATACGTCGCGATTGGGGTTTCGTACGTTTACAATAAGTAATGGCAATTGAAAATAAAACTGTGGTAGACTTTGTGAAATATAACGCAGCAAGAGTGCCTTTCCCTCACGTCCTTTAGCGATTTACTTTTTTAGTATTTAAAGTTGAATTTACTCATGACAACCCTAAAGCTAGGTAATAAAGTGAATCGCTTTGAGGGCGCCATATTTAAATACAGCGGCTACTGAAATAAAGTCTATAGGTACCTAATCTTAATAAAATACTATCAATTTTCGTTTACGTATTATTAGTTCCTGATAAGAAAGGTGTATTTTATTGTTAGAGGGACCCACAAACGTTTTAATTAAAATCTGCTCAGGGATCTGCATACTAAGGATTAACAACAATGGATGGGAGATATGGTTTTCCATAGCTTGATAACATATTTTTTGTGGATATTTATTGTAATGTTAAGTTTGTTTCAATTTTGCCATTTTTAAGATACGCACGAAATTATTTTATAAAAATACAAGTTATGTATATGCAGAATATTGTTATTTTATTTCTGCGGTGTACACTCAACACTGTACCAACCGCAAACTTCCTAGGTAAATCAGAAACTCATCTATGGTAGAGTAGTAAAGTCTTCCAAGGCATGACAAAGCCATAATAAGTTTATATATGTATATATATATTTTCAAACAAGCTATTGTACCTAGGAATACAGTACAGTAGTCTTCAATACAAATCCAACAAGCCCAAACACGTAGTGTGTGTTGTGTTTCATTGCAAATGAAATGCTATTATTATGGCGATGTCACCGCAGTTACATATCTATGCCAAATTTTAGCTTAAACACCAACAAAGGATCGAAAAATGGTTTGCAAATTGTGAAGTGGACAACTTACCTACATACATAAATATGAACAGTGCAAATTAAATAAGCAGTTACATGTATTTTACTTCATTAATCTCATGGTCGGGAGTGCAACTACTGATCACAAGGTCCGGGAATCAATTCCCAGATAGAGCCAAAAAATAGATATTGGGTAATATTTTTATATTTTTACACTTTATAAAGCTTATGATTATCATTATCAGCACACTTTTAAATAATGTCTCTATTACTTTAAGCGAGACGCACATTTCAATGATGTTTAAAAAGTTACATCAGTCTTAGTATAATAATTGGTTTGTTTAGTCTTAGTTTAATCACTGTCATCAATCACTGTGATAGTCTTTGCCACTTTGGGTTTTGGTTCACCACTTACAACACTTTTTCGTTTTTTGATTATTATTTCTTCAGATTCTACATTTTCTATTGGCTGATATTCATGACTAGGTACAGTTTCTAAATTAAAACTGGAATACTTTCTTATAGGCATATTGAGTATGAAACTATCATCATCCATTGCATCCATATTTGGACCAATTTTTATATAACTTATTGTAGAATATGCAGTAAAATGGAAGTCTTCTACTAAATAGTTACCTACTAACAAAAAAGCTATTACATCTTCACCTATTGCCCTGGAAATATTGGGCTCTTTGCCTTTATGTCTGAAGTTAACCGGCCCTTTTAAAAACCAAGCATCTAGAAGTTTCTGAGCTGTTAATTTCTTGTCTTGCTTCTCTGCACCTTCAATTATACTTGCTATTGTCTTACAGTGTGCTTTGACATTTATTTCCTTTGCATTTGTATTAGGGTTTAAACAGACATCACACATTTTATTGCAGTCTGCGTTACCCCAAGTTTCATCAAAATGTTTAGCAATTAATAACCGTCTACATAATGAACCATTAAGACAATATTTCACCATACCATAAAGATGCTCTAAGCTGCCAACATTTGAGAACACCATTGTACTAACTTTAAAGACATCCTGCATTCTGTACAATGTGACGCATTCTGCGTACTGACCATCTCGGCCAGCTCGTCCACTTTCTTGATAATAATTTTCCATTGATTTACTTATAGTGTGATGAATAACAAATCTAACATCGGGCTTATCAATACCCATACCAAAAGCCACCGTTGCTACTATAGTTTGATATTCTTTATCGTGCCACTTCAAGTGGACTTTCGACCGATTACTAGCTTCTAAATTGGCATGATAGCATCCAACCTTCAAACCTCTTTTTTGCAAACCACCAGTTATATCTTCAGTATCTTTAATACTGTTTGTATAGATAATACCACTCTCTTTTCTATATCTACCTTTCAGTAGTTTTTCAAGTATATTGATACATTCTTCTTGTGATGTTGGCTTCTCCAATATTTTATAAAACAAGTTTGGTCTATTGAATGTTGATTTGATAAGTAAACAGCCGGGTATGTTTAGTATTTTTTGCACATCGGTCAAAACGTGCGCTGTAGCCGTAGCTGTTAAACCTAATATAGGTATATTAGGAAACATGTTAGATAAAATACCCAAAAATTTATAATCAGGTCTGAAGTCATGACCCCATTGTGAACAACAATGGACTTCGTCAATGGCTATTCTTTGCAGTCTGCCATCTCCATGACACTTTTGCAAATTGGACATGAACCGCTTACTTTTGGCAAATCTTTCAGGGGTAGCATATATTAATTTTAATTTTGTTTTACCATCTTTGAGCGCGTTTAATGCCTGTGTTGTGTCTTCTTTAGAACTGGTGCTTGAGATTAACATTGCTGGAATATTCTTTTTTGTTAAAGATCTTACTTGATCTTCCATTAGTGATACAAGTGGAGAGACAACTACGGTTATGCCAGGTTTGATTAGCGCTGGTAGCTGGTAACACAGGCTCTTTCCTGCGCCGGTTGGCATTACGACTATGGCGTGTTGTCCAGAAAGCGTAGAATTAATAGCACTAAGCTGTTTGGGTCTAAACTGATCTATTTTAAACACATCTTTTAATGTTTTCTCTACCTGTTCAGACCATTCGTAGGTGGTACCAGCCCAGTCGACACTAGCTAAACTCTCAGACTTTATTTTGTTTATAGAATTTTTTAGGCCTGTTTTCCTTTCGTGAAGCACACGTTGCCTGTTCTTCCATTTTGCTAACTCAGCGTCTACTTCAGATAATTCTTTATCAACATTTTTTAATTCATATTCTAGATCTTTAATCGTTTTCATTTTTATTTACCGAACTGAACCCGCACGGAGGAATTGAGAAACACCGGGCTGGGCATTGGTTTTGATTTATGACAGTTGACAGAAGAAGTAAGTTTACTATTTATTACAAGGAACTTATACCCAAGAGGAATGCGCACGGCTTATCGTTTTACGGTCCGCAATTAGGGAGGATTGTGTCTCTTTCTATAGGGTGTCCATGCGATTGATCAATGCTGGAATGTTTTAAAATTTCGGTTTATTTCTATGTAAAACAAATCTGGTTTTCAAATAAATAGGGTTTTGAGAAATTTATTTCTGACTATCGGGGGGCTCACCGTTCCTTTCTTTAGTGCGTCTATTCGACCGAAAAAAAATCAAAATGTCTTGAAATTTGGGTTCATCTCTGTATAAAGCAAAACGCCGACTTTCAATGATAAATATAGGATTTTATTAAAGAACCGTGACGGTACATTTATGTGCCTATGGGTGTCTTATGTTAGCAGCAAGCACGATATTGACGCTTAGAATATATATCTTTAAAGATGTGAAAGCTGTCACACACCTCCAACGAAAAGGGAGGATCCTCCGACCAGGCTAGGTGATCGTGCCTGGCGGGCCGCGGCCCAACGGTTAGTCGTTGGGCGTTGTATATATACTGAGTATCTGTGTAAACTTCCATATCGCGATTCAGCATCTCGAATATTTGTTCTGCGGTTGTGTGTTTCTAGGCATAGTGACATCTGTGTTTTTTATGTGGAACTTAGTTGCTTGTTGTGGCGTTATTCTATTAGTCTGATAGATGACGCTACAAAGGTATTAAGGTAATAAAACAAATAAATATTGTGATCGTTTTTATTTCTTACTAGTTGTTGCCCGCGGCTGCACCCGCATGGATTTCGGTTATCACTGTAAAAAGTAGTAGTAGCCTATGCGTTATTCCAGACCATAATCTATCTCTCTGCCAAATTTCATCCAGATCCGTTCAGTAGTTTTTACGTGAAAGGGTAACAAACATCCATCTATCCATACTTACAAACTTTCGCGTTTATAATATTATATAGTAGGATCTATAAAAAATCACAAAAGATAATATGGATTAAACATTGACACGTTGACAGACCACCGAGTGCTTCGTGATTTTACCTGGCACGGTATTGATCCAAAGCTGACATAGTCGATCACATTTTGGAAATCTACAAGCAATTCGAGAAATGTTGAACGTATTGTCCCCCTAATGTAAACAAAAGTTGTATTTTTTGATTTACAACGAATTATCTACTTACTTCAAAAAGGAAATGCCACGACCCGCAAAGGATTCACTTTTGCATCCTATTACACAACACTTTTTTACCCTTTTTATTTATAATTTTCTAAAATCACATTATTAAGATTCCTAAATGATTTCGCTATGATAACATGTACGGCCATATTGTTTGAAAACAGAAATATTATTATATAATAATATATAATTTAAAACTTATTATAAATAACTTGTTTTATAGTAGAATAATAAGATTATAATTTTTTAACAATAATAAATCTATATTTACCTTCATGTTAAGAAATCCTCAGCTAAGAATTAGAACGTAAATATTTTTTTATAAATAACATCTCAGGTAACTATCAATTGTAATATTTTCTACTAATTTTGTACTGGCATGCTTGTTAGAAAGGGACACATTCCACTCCGTTTGGCTATCTCATGTGGACCGTTTTTCTCCCTGATAGTTCTGCGTACAATTTTGATCTTTATTTTCATGAGAATATGGTTTATTATGGAAATCGATATTTGTTGAAGTACTCAATCCATTAATATAAGATCCTTGATTTATTATTAATACAGACCTTGATACAGACATTACAGACTGACACTTGAGATTTTGCAAGTTTGCCATTTGTAAAAAACCTACCAGATTATGAATATTTTACTGAAAGACCCCTCGCCCATTGTATGGCAGAGCGATCGAGCCGCAATTGTCCGTTATTCATCCATCAATCATATAGAAATAACAATATAATAGATTGAATATTTATTTATTATTATTTATTAAGCAATGCAGACTTACAGTGGTGTCACCAAATCGTTTGCATGCATTCGTATACATTAGTTAGGCACTTATTTTAATTATAACATTAAACATTCTAAATAGAATTAAACAAAAGACACAGCAATATATTAAAACAAAAACAAAATATATTAAAATAACTCTTGTGCATAAGACCAATTCGCACTTGGCCGTTTTTTTGCTACGCCTACTTATATTGTTCACATTTCATCTACTTATAATAACATCCTGGACCAAATGCTTGCAACATAAATGATTATCCTATAAACATTTCCTGCATCTACTATAGAACATCTAATGTTCAGTTAACTTATCGTTAGACCGCAGGACATTATGGAAGGTAATGGTTATCGTTTACTCTCGAGAATAGCTTGGTAAAAGTCAACAATTTGAAGTTTTTATCTTTCCTTTGCTGTACTTTAGACTTCCTTCGGTTAATCTTATTACAATAAAAGATGTTATTGTAACACAGGATTTTATTATTATAGCATAGTTCTTACCACTTAGCGTACCCATTGTACTTTCTGCTAGTCCGTAAGTTAATAAGTGAAGATTATGAATTTAAAAGTAGTTTCGAACGATGTGGATTAAAGTTCTGTTTGTAATATCAATGTGAGTTAAATTTGTTCATTATGTACGATTAGCCAAGTTGTCACTCGACCACTTTTAGAATGTTCCGGTATTTAATAATAAACACATAACACAATATGGTAGGTACACCAACGCAAGATTTAACATAGTCTATGGATAAATAAAGCGACAAAGTAGGATCTTAAAATTTTAAACGTGGTCGAGCGCCAACTTAGATGTTTTAGGATCCTATGAAGATATTTTGATGCAGAATTCTAAGTGCAATAAAGTTGTTTGTATATTTTGGTTTCTCCTAGTTGTATCCCCGTCAGTAACACTGAGATAGCAGTTCTAATTCTCGCTAGAGGTGGTTCTAAAGGAGTCCGTTTGAAAAATTTACAACAAGTAGGTGGATTAGGTTTGTTAACACGTGCAATAAAAACTGCTAGAGATGCTGGATTTCAGGATATTACTGTATCTACGGATCACCCACTGATTGCACTTCAAGCTATCAAAGGTTTGCATTCTTAGTTTAATTTGTTCAATTTAATTATTAACATTTTCAACTGCTGGTAACAAATTATTTTATTTAGATAACGCCACTGTATTTCATCGAAGCCCCGTGACTGCTACTGACTGGGCACCTTCAATATGGGGTACGGCAGAATTTTTAACGTTTCGGACTGATGTTACTATCCTTGTATTGATGCAAACCACATCACCATTTACTCGGCCCTTTCATTTACGAAACGCTATTCAACTAATCAACTACCCAAAGCCATACGATTGTGTATTTGCTGCAGCACGGTAAATAAAAATATTTTTTATAATTTTTTTCAGAGATTTTAGTAGTCACGAATGTATACGTTATTTTTTTTAGGAGCTATAAACTTCGCTGGAGTCTCGTAAAAGGAAAGCTTTATCCGGCAAATTTTCAAGTCGGAGCTCGTGTCCGTAGACAAGACTGGGATGGTGAATTTTTGGAAACCGGAGCATTTTATATAACACGGAGGTGGCTCTTGGAAGAGGGACAATTTCAAAATAACAAGTGAGCTTGATTCCTTTACTAGCATAATCTGCGTTGAAAATAAAATAGTTATTATTATCATCGTCGAAACTGTTGGTTCTTGTATCTTATACGCATAAGCGGTTATCAAGAAGGTCTCAGAATAAAAGACTGCGCAACCGTTTATTCATGCGTTGATATCATAGGTTTTGTTATAGATTCCCACGCCTGCACCTGGCTTTCCTTAACAAGTTTTCCTTGATGGCGAACTCTAGTTTTAACTTGTTAATTATTTTGCGAAAATATACCAAATACACACATGTTCAATAAAAATTTGATTTCGCTTTTCATAATATATATCCTATCCTACTAATATTCTCACTAACTTATCCTAATATTATAAGTGCGGAAGTTTGTGTGGATAAATAGATGTATGGAAGTTTGTTGCTCTTTCACTTAAAAACTACTGAAAAGATAATTGAAATGATCTGGAAATTTTGCATAGAGATAAATTATAGTCTGGAATAGCTAAAAGGCTACTTTTTATCGTGACAACCGGCATCCACGCGGGCGGAGCCGCGGGCAACAGCTAGTTGACAATAATTTTGTTATGATGACCCATGGCATAGATTTATATGTTTCACTAGATATGCAATAACCGCGAAAACACACTACCACCTAACACATGCCCCGGGGCATGTGTCCGACTGTCTTTTGTTTTGTCATGAGCATGGCGTTCGAATGGCGCGAAACAAGAAAATGAGTAAATGTATGGTGAAATTTTGCGGTTTCCAAACGCACGTTTCGCAAAAGTGTAACAAGGCAAACGAAATTACTTTTCACATGTGAGATAAATGTGTTTTCAATTAATTATTGTTGTAAATCATAAAAAAAAAACTAATTAAAAATATTGGCGGCTAACACATAGTTCAGGGTTGTCAGTTAAAACCACGTTCGGTTTCCCTGTGTTTATGGGAGGTTTTTGTATTGAATGAAATATATTTAAATTTAAATGAAATATATTTAAAATAGATTTGTTTCATTTTTATTAAATTTAAAATTAGTTAAAAAAATGATTCAAATAATATAAAAAAAAATTACCAATTTTTAAATTAGTTAAATCAAATATTAAATAAGAAAATAATTAAATTTATATTGTGAAATGAAAAACAAACAAAATAACAATAAAGCTACTTTAACAAAATTTTCCTGCTGACCTCCATAATATGTAGGTTGAAAATTATAACATTCAATGTAATTAATCTAATTGAATATGTTCCAATTTCAATAATCCAATTATTTCAAAAATTAAATTACATCTGATCAAAAAAATTAATTAAATTAAGGGATTTTTTTTATAGAGTGTGCAACACCGAGCTTGTCGATGCGAGTGAAAAGCTGACTTCAATATTTTGACATAAACTGTATGGAATTGCATCTCTATATGTTTACCTCAATGACCCATGGAGTATTGTGATATTGAACAGTAGATGATTTTCATTGACAAGATTATTGTCATAATATATTTATTTACCAAGTGCATGCGTTGGTGTGAGATTAGCAACATCTTCTTGTGGAACCTTCTTGCATGGATCTTAACTTTTTTTTTCTTTGAGATCCATCCGTTTTGTTTTACCAACTTATCTAATTTGAAACAAGCTAGGAAATATATTTTAAAATGACCGACGAGATGACAGACATGACAGCTGTTAAAACTTTTGACAGCTAACGTGTAGATGTTACGTGTTTCATTACTTTACTTTAGTTGTGTTCTAAATTTAAAATTTTAAACTTATAAGAAATACAGTGGACTTGAAACTTGTTTAACTAAGTTATAAGTACAAACTCAACATTTTAATAACTTATTATTACAGCTGTTCTGTGCTTGAAGTTAGCACCATAGAAAGTTTAGAAGTGGATACATTGGAGGATCTTCAAATTGCAAATACATTGCATAGCGCGAACTTAGTTTAAACGGAGTTATATATTTGTAAAAAACTAACAATTCCTTGTACAGAAAAGGTAATCCGATTTTAATATTTATTCTTGGAAGTGCCTAATTTATATTGTTTCTCTTAGTTGTATATTATTCTTTATCTTATATCTAAATATCTCACATATTTGATAAACATTTCAATTAGTATTTTTTGTCTATTTTCGTCGTAACTAGTGCTAATTTTGTTCCACAATAATGATTCATATAACCATATTAGTTTTATTTATTTAACAACAATATATATTGTATTTTGTTATTTTTTATGTGCACAATAAAGAATAAGGAATAATAATGATTTTAATAGCATTAGGTACCTATATACATACATTATCATAGTGTAACAATGAAATATTAATATCACACATAATGAACTAATAAGATTCTTACTAGAATCGAACAGTGTTTAAATTTCACATTTTAATATACATACATAACTAAAAATATGATTCATATGTTTATTCTTTGCAAAAAAATACATACTTTTTTAAAATTCGAAATTTAAACTTAAATTGAGATTATCCAACTTGAATTACCTAATGTGATCCTACCCACACCTTAGGTCTAAAGCTAAGCCATGATGACATCATTATAAGAACTGGTAATAGGTAATACAGTCATGTACTGTACAAAATAATATGTATAGTACAAAATTACACAGTTCTATATAAAACAACTTGTGGGTGTAGCCCTTATCAAACATTTAAATACCTAAATTGTAACATACCACTGATTACGGACATTTAATGTACCATTTTAACACAGCGTTGATTTATGTGAATTTTATTAACCAAATTTGAAAAAGGAGGATGTTTTCAATTTGTCTGTATATTTGATGTATAAACCGGCATTACTCATTTGATAATAAATCATTGTTTTTATTTCAGAAAATTATTTATACAGCATGTCAAATACGGAGACTGTTACGTTTGAGGACTTAGAGAGTACTGATGTAATAAGTGTTGAGTTAGTGCCGGAACGAAAAGGTCTGATATTGAAGCATTGTGAATATTACGTGAGCTCAAGACGGCATGGCACCACGGTCACAAGGAGATATAATGAATTTGTACAGCTATATGATGTTTTATATGCCAAGTATCCATATCGGTATGTTTATTTGTCTAAATCTATCCCTAGTGTTAAAATCCTAAGTGCTAGCCCAAGACCAGCAGTGTGGTAGACAAGTACGTGGAAACTTGTGGATATTAAATATGCAATAAATCCCATTTATGTTGAACTCCTGGGCTAGAGTGTTTGAAAGGCCCTAATAAAAATGCAAATTGGTGGATCAGACATATTTTTACCATACATCTTCTAAAACGTATTGATTGTCCTGTGATTTAGCAGATGGGAAGTAAAGTTCAGATTGTTACTGCCAGTCAGGATTGAATGAAGAAGGATGTACTATTGTAAACAAGAAATACTACTGTTATTAACAAGAAATCTTCAAATTTTTATATATTTTTGTGTTTTGGGTCTCTTCATCATTATCGTTACCTCACTGTGTGGATCGCAACCACGTACAACACGTCTCGAAGCTATGCGATCTTTTAAAGTGTGGCCTGCACAATACTTACAAGCTCCGAATGCCTTCTTAATGATGTCTGACCATTTTGGGTTAAGTTAATAAATACTTTTGTATATTTATTATTATTCTTATTTTCAGTGCAATATGTCGCTTACCGCCTAAAAGAGTAGTAGTTGGAGGAGGCAGTACTAGGTTTCTTTTACGACGGCGCGCTGCCCTGCAGAGGTGGCTAACTTTAGTAGCTCGACATCCAGTACTCGCCCATGATGCTGACCTCAGGATATTCTTGTGCGAATCTATAATGAGGCTTGAAAAACCGAAACATGATGAATTTGTTCTTGCGGGGACTCAGGAGGAAAATCCGGTAAGTGTGCAGGCATGTACGCCTCCATATTGAATAAAGGCTTGCCACGAGTCTGTTGATAGATTACCGTTGTTTTTAAAATAAACGTATCCGTCACAGTAAGACCATTGGGACTGGCTGAGTAAGGTTGAATTTCTATTTAGAAATTCAACTTGACGTCAGCTAGACTATGCAGATCGAAGAAAATAAAGTGCACCTGTGTTTGTGCATTATATTATTATGTCCTATGTTGTCGGTTTATCTCCTTTGAAATAAAATAACACAGAACCTTAAAAAAAATATTCGGATCTTTTTTAATTAATTTTATTTTTTCACAAGCATACTATTTGAAGGAGCAGTAAGTACCTAAATATTAACAATCAAATAATATTTTTTTATTAGATAAAGAGTTCTATAAAGCTCATCAGCTAATGGCAAGTCGTTACACATTTCGGCTCATTTAGGACCATTTATAATCATTAAACATGATGGCATGTAAGTCTTTAATGGCAAGTGGAACAGTGCTATTATATGAAAACCGGTTGTTTCTGATTGTAGAACGATATGACAATAGAAGAAATGCAGGCAGTCTTTTTGAGTGAACAGGAGCAACTTAGATTGGCGCACCTTGGATTAGACAGACTGTCCCAGATCATTGAAAAAGGTAGACAACATTTTTATGTCTGATAAAATTTACTGATATATCCAGTTTTTTTTTAATTTCTACAAGCAATATTTTTAGCGATTCCGGCACTAAGTAATAACCTCTGTATAGCGAGGGGTTTAGAAAAAGTACGGGCACAAATTTTACCCACATAGAATAATAATTTGTAGAAATACAAAAATTAGTAATACTTTTATTTTATCACCGCGTAGTGGAAGGGCGTTGCGAGGCAGAACGATCAGACCTGCGCGAGCTGGGTGCCGGGCTCAGCGCGCTGTCAGCTCCGGCCGCAGTCGACACGCCGCGGTGGAACACGGTCAAGCGAGCTCTCGCCAATGCTGCAGAGTTAGTAGAACACAATTCTTTATTTGTTCATATTACAAATAGTAAAAAAGCGCTTTATCCTTTGTACCATTTTACCGAAATATCCACATATATTGGCTTTCGTAATATTGTCTGGGTGAAAGGAAATCGCTCTCGAAGATAATACCCGGTGATAGTTCTTGTGTTTTCAGCAATGGAAGTCGGTAGGTATTCAAAATTATTTTGTTATTCTCAAAAAAAAAGCAAATTGCTAGACACCTCTTTTTAAATTTTGCATAACAATGTTGTAACAAGAGGATCGGATTCATGGGAACGGATTTAAGGATGTGCCTTAGTTGTACGTATTACTAAGTACTAGATACTGCAATCCAATACTAACCAGCGCCATCATCCGTTCTCTAATTATGGCAAAGCATATTTGTAACATGTGACGTCGGTTCAGTCTCGCAGATCGGATGGGGTCAGAAGACGACACGGAAACTTCTGAGGAGGAAGATATGATAGTGACTCTGGCGACGGAGGCCACGGGCGCGTACCGCTCGCTGTGCGCGCGACTGTCGCGCGGGCTGCACGCCGAGCGCGCCGCCGCCGCCTGCCACGCGCACGCGCACTCGCCGCACGCGCAGGCTCTTAGGGACCGCCACCGCTACGGACTCAGGGCCGCGCTGCAGGTATACCATAGTGACACTAGCGATCGTATATACATAGTGGCTTTTCGCAAAAATCCTGCAGAAGACTGCGATACACCAGATAATAGGAAACTAACAAAGAATTTCACTATTATTCTAGATATTTTCAGGCTCTTACTTTTTTAATAGATTAATTATGTAATGTAAGCTTAATTTCTCCAGGAAGGTGCGGTGGCACGTGCATATGCTCTCCGTGCACTAGAAGCTCTGCCTGCACTACTCAAAACGCGCGCTTTAGCTCACAAGCGACACGCCGAGCTATGGCATGATTTACATCATGCGCTGGCACATAACTAACGATGGACCTTGCTTTTATGGGAAGCTATCGAAGGATGTAAAGTAAGAGTTATTTGTAAATAATTAAAAATGTTGTCAGCTTACAAATATAACGGCATATAACTATGCTATAAAATTCCTTTCACTAGCTACATTTTATCTAGTATTTCTTCTGTATTGAGATCTGTCTCAATCGCTGGGCTTAGGTCTCCACCATAGATTTGGGGGACCGGTGCCGAGCAGTGGGACCCGTTATTATGTGTGTGTACTTATTGAGTGGAAGGGAAACGGTCCCGAAAACACGATCTAATAATAATGCTCAGCAATGCGCTGAACTCACTTAGGTGGCTTAAGATATAACAATTTAAATTTAAAATGACGTCATCTAGAGAGAAAGATGAATTCCTATTTCCTTTAGTCACGTCTAAATTCGAGAACAACTTTACCGATTTATTTTACCTTTTGTTAAGTTTTTTTATAGTTTGAAGGTTATAGTAATATAGCTTTAGCTTAGCTAGTTATGCTAATATAGCTTTAGATAGTTTAAATTGTATATAAAAATAGCATAAATTTAAGTCCTAGGTAGAATTCAACCTATTGCTTAGTATCCGTTAGTGTTTTCGAGACCGTTTTCCTTCCACCCAGTATTTAAACGTAATAACTTAAGTTTGAATTCATAGTACTAAGGTAGTACTGTAGGTTCAGAATGCTGTAGCCTAGAATTACAAGTATTCTACACTGTTTGTTTATGTAGATAGGAGGCGTAACTCACCACAAAAAAAAACCTACTTGGAATCTCACCTTTAGAGAGTCAAACGTCACCTCAGACCTCAGAAAGTCAAACGCCTCTACTCCATGTCTAACATATTTATTTAGTTTGACGTACAAACAAATTAAGTGAATCTATATTAAAATCTCTAACTAACATAGGTGTAGGTGAACCTTTACATTCCTATATAGCTCAATATTTTTTTAAATTATTTAACACTATTCTAATAACTTAAGACTCGAATATATGGATATTAAGCTTTATAAAAAGTTATAGTTATATTTACAAGTTTAATTTTATAAAAAAGGTATTTTCTCTATTTATTATTCGCACTAAAAAAATAAAAAATTACATACGTAGATAGTCTATAGTTTTTCGTTTGACAGAAACTGACAAATTACTGCAAGGAGGGAATATTATCTTTGAATTACTGAGACAAGTTTATAATTTTCGATATGGTAACATCTAATAATTGTCTGTCATTGCGCGTTCAGTAATAGACTTGGAAAGCATTGAAAAACTTAAATTTATGTAGTACATAATGATAGGCAACTGTTAAAATTCATAAACTGTGATATAAATCATTATTATATACTTATCATAAACATTTGTTTAAAGTTTAAAAATAAATAAATAAAAATCGTCAAATACATTAATTTTATTTTGTAATTTAAATTGATAAGATATATTACTATACTGAAAATTTACGTTTCCCAGAATCTCCACATGCATTTTTTATAGAGGCAACACACGACAATTGACTAGTGGTTTGTTATTTTTCAGACAAATTTACTTTTGTTTCTATGACTTTACAGATGTATAAAAATATATTAATAAATACTTATATTTAAATTTTAGGATTACTTGTTATATTAAATTAATTGTTTAAGGGTTGATATGTGTGTGTATATTTTGTTTAAAACAATAAATGAAAATATAAAATATTTATTTTTGTTTCATTTAAAACCAATCAACAAGAGGTGCAGGGCCGTACCATGACGACGTTTGCCCCGTATGGGAATCGAACCCACGACCTCTTGCTTAGCAATCAGGGTCACTATCCGCTAGACCATCATAGCATTCGAAATTCAAATTAAGATCTAAAACTAATCGCTTTAAGGATGTCATGGTAACGCCTGCAGACAAAGCAGACGAGGCTGTGAGCAGGTATGGTGACGAGGTATAGGTAATAGATCCGTGGTACTGTGGGCAACGGAGATAGCTGTACAGGGCCGTTTTATGTAGATTAGTTTTTAGTTTTTTACGGAAACCAATGTATGAATTTGTGTGAAATATATTTTTATCTGTAGGTTTAGTCTTATTGTACACTGTTACCAAATGCCACAGAAATATATGCAATGGTTTTCTTAAAAAAATAATCTTTATATAGCGGCCTTGTACAGCTATCTCCGTTGCCGTGTGTACCTAACTGTTGAAATAATTTGTTTTGTTAGCTTCACCCATGATGTTCGTTACTTAATAGATTAAGATATAAACTATTTGTTTATAAATATCGTGTACCTACCTATTGTTAATATTAATTGTGAGTCAAGCCGGAAATTATGATTTTTAGGGTTCCGTATCAAAAAATTAAAACGGAGTCCTATTTTTGTCACTCCTCTGGCTATCCGCTCGTGCAGAATTAGTTACATGTCCTGAAATTTAGGTACCTACATGTTTGTGTAGAGTTTTGACTAAAAGTCCAATATTTAAAAAAATCCCGCCAGAGATTACAAAGAAATGGATGGTTTTTTGGTGTACCTAGGTATCTTGAAAAGGGTTTTCTATGACATGTGGGATGTATACCTACTTACCTATATGTTTATTAAGTACTTTTTATGTTCAAAATCAATTTAAGAATTACAACAAAAAACAAATTAAAAAAAACAATCGTGTTTCTATTACGAATACGGAACCATTCTAGAGCGATGTTCATCTCGTACTTGCCTGTATTTTCAAACTGTTCGTATGATATTAGAAACAGTTGCATAATTAGTGTGTTAGTTAAATCGTTCAGAGATGGAAGTGTTACTGTTAGCAGCATGCGTTCTCATCGTCGCAGCTCAGTTCGACCGCACCATGGCGCACATCGAAGACTTCCTCAAACAAAATAAATATTTACTGAAGAAGAAATATAGACCGATGTATCACATATTCGCGCCAATCGGCTGGCTCAATGATCCTAACGCCTTTATATATTATAAGCAAAGGTACCACATATTCTACCAGTATCACCCGTACGACGGTGCGTGGGGCTTCATGAACTGGGGACACGTCGTCAGCGACGATCTCGTCAAGTGGTCGTTCTATCCAACTGCGCTGATGCCTATGGATTACTACGACAGACATGGCTGTTTAGCGGGCTCCGCTATAATTCTTGACAATTATTTAACTTTATTCTACACAGGAAATACGGTTGTGAGAAATAAAACTGTTCAAAGTCAAAATCTTGCTATAAGTGCCAATGGAATTGTCTTTCAAAAATATTTTTACAATCCCGTTATACGGATAGGACCATTTGGCGACACAGAGTTCAGAAATCCAAATGTGTGGCGGTTCAGAAGCTCCTGGTACATGCTCGTCGGCTCCACGGGGGAAGATGGCGCCCGTTTATTACTATATACCTCGGAGGATTTCTTCAACTGGACATTTATTAGTATTTTATTCCAATCGTATGGTGACATGGGATTAGTATGGGAGAATCCAGACTTTTTCGAAATAAATGGCTTGTATGTATTAATGTTATCAGTTCCGAGTATTCAAACTGAATCGAATGTGTTTAAAAAATTATATCAGACTGGATACGTTGTTGGAAACTTTAGTTATGATACAATGATGTTCGAGGACACAGAAATTACAACCTCAACATTCAATAAACTTGATTATGGACATGACTTTTACGCAGCGAAGACTATGCTAAGTAACGATGGCAGAAGATTGCTGGTGGCTTGGTTAGGGATGTGGGACAGTTATCCCGAACTATCAGATTCCGGCTGGGCGAGCACGCTCACCATAGTGAGAGAATTGAAATTGAGCTCTGAAGGCAAGTTGCTGATGACTCCAGTGAAGGAATTGATTGGATTGCGAAGTGAAGTTATTGAATACGATTGGTTCGATCCTGGAGAGACGTTCTGTGCATGTTTGAAAGCGTTTGAATTAATCGTGAATTCGACCAAAACAATGAATGATTCGTCCATTAGCCTGGAATGGACCGGTAAGCCGCAATATACGATCTCGTATTCGGTAGATAATAGAGAAGTCACCGTCGACCGCGGTGGAGAACTTCGGAAAGTAGAATGGAGACCGACTCACATCCATTGGCATATATTCGTCGATTACAATTCTATAGAAGTATTCTGCGGTGACGGGGAAGTGGTGTTCTCCAGTCGAATATATCCAGAAAGTTTGATATACATTACAATAGGAGGTGGACAAAAATTGCATATAACGCTATATAAATTAAAACGTAGTGTCGGTTACCATAAAAAAGTACGTAAACATTTAAAGAATCTTGTCGATTACAGATACTATAAGTAAACTTAGTGAAGAAAACTTACGTCCTCGAAAACCAGTACAGATTGTTCTTATATGGCCATACCATGACCTCTTTGTAGCGATTTATTTTCGATCTTAATTCGAAATTCATAAGAAGTCAACTTTTATAAGCGTCTTCAAATTAAGATGAAAATTGAATTCATTATCTATGACTTCTGTTAAATAGACTTTTTCGTGCAAATAGAATAGAATAATGCAGTAGAAAAATGTGGTTAGTAGGTACCTCTAGGTATATTCTTGTATCTGCATTAAAGAACTTTAGATACCTGCTATTATCCTATGAATTGTAGGTATTATGTATTCGTGTGCTGACTTTTCTTTTGGGGCGAGGGATCCCGCCAACCAGGGACCCATTTTGTCCACCCTGCCCTGCCACCCTATTAGAAACTACAACGAATGTACCTACGTAATTAAAAGTAGGTAAATCTTGAGAGTTCGAAAGAAAAACGAAAGAAGGTCGGGAATTGTAGCCTTGGAAGTGTGAGAGAAAAATTCGTGTGGTATGTCAGCTACCTACCTGTTGCAAGCATAATAAACTGATGTAATGAAAGATAACAACTTTCTGCCGTCACCTATAATTTATTATCTAATATCTTACGTCATTTTTGTGATTAGTAAATAAGTACATGGTTATTTTTTCTGCGTGTTTTTTATTTTCATTTGAAGCTCTACTCTGTCCCCTTTGAATCTTTAGGTACCTAACTAAATCTACGCACTTGTGTTTGTACATAAATACTTACGTAGGTACCTATGTATTTTTTTATACTACTTAGGTGGCAAACGAACTTACGGCCCGCCTGATGTTAAGCAGTTACAGTGGCCTATGGACGCTTGCAATAACAGAGGTATCATCTCCCTGGGATAGGAATAAGTACGTTTCTTTCAAAACGCATCCCTAAATGAGCGCTGGAGACCTGTACTCACACACCGAACTACACCGCTGTGTGTAGTTATTTGGCTGTGGTCTTCTGTTAGACTTGCTCGCTAATATGGTGCCCTACCTCTCTTATATGGTGTATATCTCGTATTATATGGTAGAAGGTGGGTAAATACTCTCGAAAATAAAACTAGGTACATTGCCGCCAGTGATTCTTGTGAGCAGGACATCGACTGCAATGCGATGCAGCGCATGTATTTACCTGATCACTGATGACTACTTATTTAATTAGATTTTTTATACCTACTGCTATGGTAACAAAGTAGATTAATGGTAAGCAGTTACCGTAGCCTTTTGTCGCTATTGTAATATCAGGAGTCAGTCAACTCACATGTTGCCAGCCAAAAAACTATTAACACTATAGTTGTGTGTGTTACAGGTATAAGTATAACACTGAAAAAAGGTAACTCTTACCTCAAAGTTTTTTTTTAAATAGATGCATTTCTTTGAATCTATCCAAAAACGCGCTGTGAGGATTGTTGACGATCCCAAGCTCACAGGCGGTATTGACCTCTCACATGCCGTAACGTAAGATTCCAGAGAAATTTCTTACCACGTACGATAAGGTTGTGGAATGAGCTCTCTGCCGAGGTTTTCCCAAGAGACTATAGCATGGGGTTCTTCAAGAAAGGAGTTATAAGTGGTAGTATAAAAAAAAAATACTGTATTCACACACAGGAACACAACTACACCTACCGCCTGATGGTACGCAGCTGCGCAATTAAAGGGTCGGCAGCGCAGTTTTCACTCACGCGCTGCTGACCCTTTAATTGATTTCGCAGTGGTTTTCTGTAAGGCGGAGGTCCTTCCCCATACGGGCTTGCTCGGTAGAATGGTGCCCTACCTCTCTTAAAAACTTACTTATCAAGTTGTTTTGTATATTTCCATTTTTATTTAGCCTCTAGCTAGCCCCAGTGGCCTTTGCTCTACTAACATAGAGAATAACGAATTATTATATATAAATAAGGAAAAGGTCGCAAACAATACTTGCAAAACAAAGTAAAAATGTAACAAAATTTCTCTAGGGATGTAAAACATGACGAAGAAAGCAAAGAACGGCTGTAACCGCCCACAACCAATCAAATAATGACAGAAAAGTAATAACAGACCTCCCACACGCGTATATAATAGCAATATAACAAAACGACACGATAAACGCATTAATCGATACTAAATATAATCGAATACATATCGATATACCGTGTAAATTGTTTGGTATCGACCAAAAGCAACCCTATTAATATAGAGTAAATTAATCAAATTGCGTTAATGGCTACCAATCTCATTCTGGTACTACTTTAACAGCGTGGTACCTATGTCGATAGAATGTATAGCCCTGTAGTGTACATAAGTACACATACATAATATGGTTATTTCCACTAGTGCAGTGAAAGTACCTAACAGTTGAATTGAGTAGAGTAGAGGTAACTAAAACTAGATAGATACATCGTTGTTTTAATACTACTTATGTGGCTAGTACAAGCATACGGTCCGCCTTGATGTTAAGCAATAGGTACCAGAGGTATAACTTGAGTTTTGCCGACCCATTTTTTTCACCATTCCTTTAAGATGTAAATCCCTGGGATAGGAAAACGTTTCTTTCAAAAGGCTTCCTTAAATGTGGGTACCTATTAAAAAAAATACCTCCTTATATAAAAAATATACCATTAAAAAAAATCTAATATCGATACCTATTAATACTTATTCGCATCTGAGCATCACTAGATATTTCTGTAAATCACATTTTCCTTTGATTAGACAGTCGACAGACACTGACGTCACGGAACAGTTTGTGACGTCATTAGCCGTGGCCAAAGATTATGAATATCCCTCCTAGTTATACAGAGGTTAAACCTTAAATAAAGAATAGAATATAGGTACCTACATTACTTATTGACATTGACTAGTTGAAATCCCTTCGGCCACTTTCGAAATCAGTTTAGAACCAGAAAGGTAGAATATTTTCATGTTTTAAAATTAACCAGATTGCTTGCTTAACAGCGTAGAGGAAAGAGAGAGGAGCGACAAGCTAGACATTTCCTGAAAGGTAAAACTTTAAAGCCAGCCAGATGCAGGAATAGGAGTAGATTATAACCAGCGTAGAGCAACTGTCAATCTGCCTCTTCTGGTCTTCTTCGAGATACACCAATAATTTATTTTTTTCCATTATAATTTACTTCCCCTACATAACTCTAGAAATCCCTGAAAAGAGGATAGCTTACCCGACAACAAATTGTTCTTATTGATAACATAATCTGCACTAGAATTAAAACGATTACTAAATCATCTGGCAATAATAGGCAACAAGTCGACATTAAAAGTACCTACGGCTATTTGTATGACCTTCTACACAAGTATCCCGCAGTTAATCTTTGTCTGTCAGGGATGCTTGCAGCAAATTTTACCCAGAAAATTATGTAAGTTATTATTAGCCTGCTATAACACGCAGAGGAATAATTGAACCATTAAATAAATAAATGATTTATTTTCAGCTATATATTAACCTTTACAAGGTAAGGTACCTAAAAATTTAAAACAAGAGGGATTATTATTATCTACCAGTCAACCCATACAAACCGCATCGGTGGGTAGGGTAAACCACCGGAACGTCCGGAACTGATATTAGGTACTTTATTAGTGGTGTGGGTGAGAGGATCACGTATTAACTGTCACGTAGGCCTAGACTGTCCATAATAATTTTAGATTGCCACATAATTATTGTGGGATAATTTTCTAAATCATGTCGTACGTACGATAACATTTTTATGACAAATTAAAATGTATTTTACCTCCCTATAATATTATTATATGAATTTTAAAAAAAACTAGGGAAAGGTATATCATTTATATAGCAACACCAGAGTCGAATTGTCAAAATCAGTTGTGATCGTGAGGTGAAAGGTTGCAAACAAGTTTCGTAAAAATAGTTTTTTATCAGTTAAATATTGTGGTCAGTGGCGAACTGTGTACTGCTGTTACATTATAAATGTTTTATGAGTTTATGAACTAATTAATATACTTACGTGAATTGGTAATATAGAGAAACAGTGTAAAATGACTAAGTCAATTTTATGTTTTGCGATAGCAGTATTGTGTTTTACAACAGTAAATACGAAAAAGAAACTTAAATTCTACGAAGAAAAGGTCAGTGAGTTACATATTTTATGACTGCTTTAATACGTGTACGTGCTTCAATATGTGTTCAACAAAACTTTTTAAAAGTTTAGCTAATTTAAAAAGTTCTGAAACTGTTTTAAAAGTTTTATCTACATAATGTGGATTGTGAAACCATAGAGTAGGTGCAATAATTATTATAATATTTATATGAAACCTCATTAAAATCACTAGCATGTATAGTACACATAACTCCTAGAAATAACTTTTAAAACAATAAAAAACACATAGTTACTTTTTGTAAACTTTTTAAAAACTGCAAGATAACAATTATAATCATATACCTAGTTTACTTAATCCAGTAAAAACTATGACAACCTTTTTATTGAGCTTGTTGTTTTTATATGTTTACAATTTTTATTTGCCTGCCTTGTAGCAAATCATATATCAAACTCATATACAATCTGCCCTAAAATTTAAAAAAAAATACTTAGTAAGGCCAAAAATTGTGTGTATTGTAGCATAATTTACCTACAGCTGTGAATATCTACAAACAGTTTACACCTATTTGGGGCTCATGCTCCAAGGACTATGCGTATTATAGTACTTAATTATATTATCTGATAACAGGCTTTTTATTTTTATTATTATTATTATGTGTGCAGGGGACTTCCTGATGGGTCCACATTGCAACTCTAGTGTAAAAGTCTATTAAAACTTATTGTTCGGAGCTTTTTTTATCAAATAAAAAAATACTAGTTTTTTTTTTGTTTATTTATGGCTAATATTTTTCTTTTCTTTTGTTATGTCAACAGTTGACAGTTACTGCCAAAATATTCTCATATCTTTTTCATTGTTTATCCAAGGTTTACCCTACTACATAGTTCTGTGAAGTTGAGAGCAAACAGAAAAAGAATAATAAAAATAGAAGACACATTGTTTATGTGTCAAAGTATTCCTCAACATCACTGTCTACTGGGAATGTGCCCAGATTAAAAATAAATTAATAATTAAATAGAATTATTTAAACTTTTCATATTGGCAGAATAGTCAACATCCATTCAACTGATTGCCATTAGAATTGAAAAGAAGAATAGTAAATAATATAAAATATATATAGTAATTGTATAATTTAAGTGATGTAAAATGTCAACCATCTTCCGAAGACACCAAAGACTGTACTCCAGGCCACTTTTATTAATCATTAGATACTTACAATTTGGTGAAAGTGTTTCATTATGTGGAGAACAAAAAGTGATGCGTTTAAAATTCCATAAAAACAATCAGAAGAGACATTTTAATAGTATTATGTCCCTTCTTTGCTTGAGCCCTGGGTGTGTAAGTATCATGTTATATAGCATAACATTGTTAGTTAGTTTATCCAGGGCGTTTTCATAATTGGCAGTTCAAGTTGGCTTTTATGTGTGAAGTTGACTTAGCTATCCTAGAACGAAGAAGATTCTAGAACCTCAGCGGGCAAAATAGGTGCAACATATCCGTACTAATATTATATTATGAAAGTTTGTGAGAATGGATGGATGGATGGACGTTTGTTACTCTTTCTCGTAAAAACTACTGAACGGATCTGGATGAAATTTGGCACAGAGATAGATTATGATTTGGAAGAACACATAGGCTACTTTTTACAGCGATAACTGACAACGCTGGCAGAGCCACGGGCAACAGCTATGGTTATATAAATTTAATTAATTTAGCCTTTACTTAATTAAAGATTTCTCTGCTCATATTACGTATCTTACCAAAATAAATATCTGCGCTCATGCAAGCATAGGTACTTAATAATTCATATTTAAACAATCAGATATTTTATTTAGAGGTAAATAAAAACCTTTAATTAAAATATCTGATTGTAAGTATTTCAGTTTAAATTACTTTTAATTTAATAACTATTTATCAATTGTTAGTTGTATATTGAAGTCCACTGCCACAAGGGTTTTTTATACTACACTGACGGACTCATAAACTGCATCAAAGTTCAGGATTATTTTTAAAATGATTTTTTAATAAGTATGATAACTTTTTAGATTAAATTATATAAATATGGAAAGACTGGCTCTTAATCTCAAAAAAAAGGAAAATTTAAAAATAGAACTGCAGTAAAACAAATGAATATAGCCGGGAAAAGAAAATTTACTCGTAGTATCAGATTTGCGTGTTATTTATAGCAAAGTTTTAAATTGATTATCATTGATTTTTTATTCTTTTGTCAATTGAATTATTGTTACCAGCAGAATTGTTGGGTTAGTTTTTTAACTCATCGAGAGTTTTTGAACCATAATATGGATACTTCGTCCGAACAAGCGGCTCAAATTGTAGCATTGGTGCGGGGGCTTGGATCAACGAACGATTGGTAGAAATTTAAATTTAAACCAGTCTACGGTTTCTAGAATATACAGAAGGTTTGTGGAGACAGATTCTTACAGAAGGAGACGTGGTACAGGCAGGACTCGAGCAACCACCGGTCGTGATGACCGATTTATTGTTACAACTTCCCTGCGAAATCGTTTCCTCACGTCTGTTAACATCAAAACAGAGCTTAATGAAGTGCGTGGAGTAAACGTGAGTGCACGAACAATAAGAAGAAGGTTAAAGGAAGCGGATATCACCCCTTTTAGACCAGCAAATGGTCCAAAGTTGTCTGTAGCTCACAGACAAGCTCGCTTAAGATTTGCGCGTGATCACCTGAATTGGACAGAAGAGCAATGGACCTCCGTATTGTTCACGGACGAGTGTAGGACATGTTTATATGGTGCAGATGGTCGCAGAAGAGTCTATCGTCGACGTGGGGAGCGATATGCTCAAAGTTGCATTGAGGAGCGTGTTCCTTTTGGAGGCGGTTCGTGTATGGTCTGGGGTGGCATATCGATGAACGGGCGAACAGAACTTGTGTTCATAGACATGGTCCGTCAAAACGGTAATAGAGGGGGTTTGACTGCACATCGCTACATAACAGAGATCTTAGAAGATCACGTGGTGCCTTACATGGGATTCATAGGCGAAAATTTTACTTTAATGCAGGATAATGCCCGGCCGCACGCTGCTGCACAAGTTCGACAATATTGCGAAGAGGTTGGGATACGTACAATGAATTGGCCAGCACGCAGCCCGGATCTTAATCCCATTGAGCATGTTTGGAACAATTTAAAAAGAGCTGTATATGCGAGAAACCCTTTGCCCACGACAGTGGCAGCACTAAGAACAGCACTTTCAGAAGAATGGGACAATATTCCGCAAGATCTTTTAATAACCCTAATAAAATCTATGCGGAACAGATTAGAATCCGTAATAAGGGCACGTGGAGGTAATACACCTTATTAAAACATAAATAAACCCTTGCATAAAGTTTGTGTCTATTGTTAAAACCAATTTTTTAATTAAACCAATTTTCCTTAAATTTCTGTTTTTCTTCAAAAAAAGTCTTAAGGTCCTTTCCAGTACACAAACTTAAACTTAAGGATATGACCCTACACTGTTTTAAAGTTCACGAACCAATCTAGAGGTTTCAATTTAAATCTGTATAGAAAGTTTGACTACTTGGTTAAAATATTTATTTCAAAGTCGTCTATTACTTTGATGCAGTTTATGAGTCCGTCAGTGTACTTGGGTTGGGTGGCAAACAAGCATACAACCTGTCTAATGTTAAGCAGTTGCCATAACTTATGGATGCTTGCAATACCAGAGGTATCACTTGCATGTTGCCAACCCATTTTTTTACACCACGGCATTAAGATGGGAGAATCCTTGGGATAGGAATGTTTCTTTCAGAATGCATCCCTAAATAGGATGGGTCATTAGACAACTCCTGCGTGAGAGTTTGTTCCCTAGTGCAGGAGTTGTCTTTAAGAAAAAAAAATCGTATGCGTAAATGTAAATGCAGTATGTTTTAAAATATTATATACTTACTGTATTTTTTTAACTGCTTGACATAGGCCTCTCCCAACACGCGCCACAACACACTGTCCTTTGCCTTCCGCGTCCAGTCCGTCCCAACGACCTTCTTTAGGTTGTCTGTCCACCTAGTATATGTCTGTGTGCACTTTGTGAATGACAAATATAAATGCAGCAGCATTACAGCTACAGTGCCCAATAAAATAAAAAAATTGAACTCAAATATCCTATAGCATTGTATGTATTTAGTTAAGTATGTTCAAATTTAACTATATTAATTATGTTAAATGTTGCCTGCGGCTCCGCCCGCGTGGATGTTGGTTATTGCGATAAAAATAAGTCAATAGAATAGGACATTACAGACTATAATATATCTTGGTGCCAAATTTCATCCAGATCTGTTCAGTAGTTTTTGCGTGAAAGATTAACAAATATCCATACATCCATTCACAAAATTTCACATTTAAAATATTTGTAGGATATAATCTAGCTATCTACAATCGTCCAATTCACAAAATTTCACATTTAAAATATTTGTAGGATATAATCTAACTATCTACAATCGTCCATATTTATATGCACCTGCTTAATTTATCTCTACATCACGCGAAGGTTGACTGGTATTTGACCTCAGAACCCAAATACCGAATTTGTGTATAAAATTTTAAATAAATAAATTAAAAAGGATTTATCTTTTTAAAAAAGGAGTCTTAGAATATGGTACCTAACTAATTTGGTTCTATGTCATGATAGGACTTTTATAGTGTATATTTATTAATTTAAGCATTATTACACAACATAAAACTATAGGTACTAATATTATAAATGCGAAAGTTTAACTGGATGGATAGATTAATATTTGTTACAAAGTCACACCAAAACGGCTTAATGGATCTAGATGAAATTTGGCACAGAGATAGATTATAATCTGGAATAGTACATAGGCTACTTTTTATCCAGAAAAAAACACTATTCACGTGGGCATTATAGGCCCGCGGAAGCTCAGGCATTAAGTCCACCTTCATTTATCACTTATGAAGGTGGACTTAATGCCTGAGCCTGAGGCATTCACTACCAGTCAACCCAAGGTGGTGCAGAGATTATATATATTCTGTATGTTTTTCTCTAATTTTATAATTCATCATTTTTGTCTCTTTCAGAACTTCCATGAAGCTCAAGAACTTACAGATATGGATGTACAGGCTTTAGGACAAATGACTGACATGATACATTTTAGAGCTGTATTAGATGAGATACTTGTACCAAGAGTGGTGGGCACCCCTAACCATCTCAAGGTTGGCAATTATATCGTCAACCAGATGAAAGGTTTAGGTTGGGATGTGACTGAAAATGTGTTCCCGGATCATACTCCAGTGTTTGGAACATTGAATTTTAGGAATATTATAGCAAAATTGAATCCTAATGCAGAAAGATATTTGGTGCTAGCGTGTCATTATGACAGTAAATATATGAGGGAGCATGTTTTTGTTGGTAAGTGTTAGATTTTTTTTTATTTAGAGTTAACATTTATAGTTTTCCTGCTTTAATGTGAAACCGACTGGACGGTGAGGTATGCTGATGCACTGTTTTTTTTTGAGACTGATCTAAAACAGAAAAACCCATATTGGTTACATTACCCCAATCGAACGAACCTATGGTAAGTATAAATATATTAAAGCGGGCTGTTTTTCGTAATTTCACATCAAAGCGTTTATTTTGCGTGTGGGTAGGTGAAAAAGGGGCATTATTTAATCCAATCGAGCTGGTCGAAGAAAGCCAGCAAATACTTGGTGTTGCCGGTGATGTCCTGGAGAGTTAAGTTGTCAGACTGCATTTGTATGCTGATGCCTGATTGAATAGGTCTTAAGCGTTGGATATTTGTTTTGACTTAATGTGGCAGTGCACTCACTATAAAGAATCTTCCTTACACAGTGCCGGCTTTGGGGCGATAGGGCGACGGCACTAGTGCGAATGGCTAGACAGGGCGTCATCAAAGCCCCTGCCTGGCGCCTTTTAGTCAAAACCAAAAACAACAAGCGATCAAGACAAACTAAATCAAGCGTTCTAAATTCTATGCCGCGCGTACTTTCAATTTGGGGAGGAGGGGGGTAGATCTTCGCCCAGGGGCACCGGTAGTGCTAAAGCCGGCCCTGTCCTTACACTTTGTTTAAATTCTTTGGTTGTGGTCTTCTGTTGCTTGCTTTTACGGCACATTACTTCTAATTTTAGAAGTTTATGCAAATAATGTTCTACCACAATGACGCACGGTGTGGCTTCTTCCTAAACCGGCTGAGATAGGTACTTATATGGGCGAGGATGATGAGGATGATTTATGTTAGGCTGAACTGTCGAAGTCGTGGCACGTTCCAAGGTTTATTATAATATAGACATACTTATGGTATTGTGGCACGTCAATATCCACAACGCGTATTTGTCAAAATTATATGATTATCCTACTATCCTACTAATATTATAAACGCGAAAGTTTGTAAGTATGGATGGATGGATGTTTATTACTCTTTTTTACAGCGGTAACCGACATCCACGCGGGCAGAGCCGCGGGCAACAGCTAGTGAGATTATATTTAACTTCATGTGGGTTCCACATGTCTGATTCACCAACCTGTATTAGGCCAGAGTCTGTTAATTAAGGCATACACCCTTTCCCACTCTTGATAGTGGAGAGAAGACCCGTGCCCAGCAGTGGGATAAATATTTATTGTTTTGTATGATTTCCAAAATATATTTATCTAAAAATAATCTGATTAATAGTTTTATAAATGCCTCATTTGCCTTTCCTAATGTGTCTTTCTATTTTTGTGCCCAGGAGCAACAGATTCAGCAGTACCTTGCACGATGATGATTAACCTCGCCAAAGTAATGTCTCAGAAGTTAGAAGCATTGAAGAATGGCCAGCTGAGCCTTATGTTTATATTCTTCGACGGAGAAGAAGCGTTCAGACAATGGGGTCCAAAAGACTCTATCTACGGAGCCAGGTATCTGGCTAATGATTGGGAACAGACAGAGTTCAAGGATGGTGCTAATCAACTTAAGAGAATGGTAAGTGTTTTTTTTATATTAACACGCATACGGCCTGCCCGTTAGTAAGCTGTTATCATAGCTTATGGACGCTTGAAATATAAGAAGGTATTACTTATGTTTAAATATTAAAGCAATGTGAAAAAGGACAAGCCCGAAGCAGGATTCGAGCCTTCAAACAATTGGTAGTGCGCTGGACTGGAACCCCAGAGGCGCAGGTTAGAATCCTGCTCCGGACTTATCTCTTTCCACATGCTTTAATATCTAAGTATATTTGAGCTGATTGCCTAGCAAAAATGCTAAAACTATTTAATAATATTACTTACTAGGGGTCGCCCTAGACTTCGTCGGCGTGGTAATTTGGAACGCACATTTCCCCGATTTTGCAACATATCTCACTACTGCTCCGCTCCTATTGGTCATAGCGTGATGTTATATAGCCTATAGCCTTCTTGGACAAATGCACTATTCAACAAAAAAAAAATTCTAATCGAACCAGTACTTTCTGAGATTAGCGCGTTCAACCAAACAAACTCTTCAGCTTTATAATATTAGTATAGATGTGTGCTGACCAAAAAGATATACCAGGGTCTTGTGAAGGAAGTATCCTTGGGATAGGAAAACGTTTCTTTCAAAACGCATCCCTAAATGAGCGCTGGAGACCTGTACTCGCACACAGAAACACAATTTCACCGCTGTGTGTAGTTATTTGGCTGTGGTCTTCTGTAAGGTGAAGGTTATTCTCTTTTCGGGCTTGCTCGCTACTATGGTGCCCTACCTCTCTTAAATGTTGGTTGTTATGAGAAACATACGATCGACTTTCTCGGTTCACTTCGTTGACCAAAAAGATACCAAAATATGAAAAATTGTATGATATATCTGAAATGTAGCATTTATTTGTTAAACAAATATCTACTTTCATATTTCTTTATTAAGAATTTGTATTTCAAAGTCAAACTCATTTATTCATTTAGATCAAATACATGATACTTATGAACGTAATAAAAACAAATGCCAGCATACTTTTTTCCTAAGGCCAATTCGCTGACTAGGGTTGGGCCTCGAGAAGAATTGGCAAAAAACTCGGGCCACTCTTTTTAATCGCCAGAGTATAACATTTATAATTCTGTTCATCTATCCCTCCCACTCAAAAGCTGCTATGAGTGGGTGTAACGTAACGCGTAGTCGTTGGCAATTATATCAGTGTCAGAACTAACTCGGTGACGGTAATATTAATGAAGTCGTTGGCGATGATGACACTAATAGCTACTGTACTCTGTAACGATATTCATTTCGGTATATAAAGGGAATATAGTACATTATGGTAATGCAGTAACATCAACGTGGGTGTCAAATATTCATTTCTAGAAACGTTTGACCCAGTTAAAGGCAAGAATCAAATTAAATGTGTTATTTGCGAATGTGATGCAAAAATGGTGTTACAGTTTATAGTATACTAGCTGTTGCCCGCGGCTCCGCCCGCGCGGATGTTGGTTATCGCTGTAAAAAGCAGCCTATGTGTCATTCCAGACCATAATCTATTTCTGTGCCAAATTTCATCCAGATCCGTTCAGTAGTTTTTACATGAAAGCGTAACAAACATCCATCCATCCATACTTACAAACTTTCACGTTTATAATATTAGTATAATCTATACTAATATTATAAACGTGAAAGTTCACATGTGACATTTGAAGATAATTATCAATGAAAATGATAGACGATTAAATTAAAACCTATCGATTGAACACTCTAGGCCCTTAATCATTCAATCAGCCAATTAGTTAGAGATTGATTGAATCATTTTCATTCATCTTCAAAAGTCAAACGCCACAGTGCCCAGGCTATGTGAAATATACTATAGCTATGTTCACTCATATTCTACCTTTCAGTGTTGAAAATTTCAATTGTGTGTTAGATACAATAAAGATATTTTAAATAATTTACGATCCTCGAATTACGTAGATACATTTTTAAATAAATAAATTTGTCATACTTTTACACATATCAAAATCTACACAATGCAATTATATTATTTAATTACATATTGTTAATCATAAAAACAACGTCCAGCAGTGGACGTCTTATGGCTGAGATGGAGATGGAGAATCATAAAAATATGAATTTAAAGAATGAATGCTCATTTATAGGCGTTAGTCAGATGCCTGTGCGATATGATAACTAATAATATAATATAATAATCAAATGATTTACCATTTAGATAGAAAACATCATGAGGAAACTCAAATGACTTAGAAGAAATTCTAAAGGTGTGTTTGATTCACCAACCTGCATTGGGCCAAAACTCTCTTTATCTCTCGTGATATAGGAGAGAAGACCCATGCCATGCAATGGGTCATACTCGTACCTACCTATGGGTTGTTATTACTTACTCGGATGTCAAAACTACGCAATTATAGCCAAAATCACCCAACCATTTAAATTCGAACACATAGTGAAATTTTACGTAAATTAAAGTTAAATGACCTCAGAGTTAACAGACCAATTGACGCCTTTACAACAATCGCTAAAAAATATATCAGGATGAACAACATCCACACGATAATTACCTACTGTCCAATATATTATCCGAACACCACTTGATGTTAGTGAGCTAGAATATCAACCTTATGGCAAAAGATATAAAGGTGAATTTACTTCGCCCAGTTCGCCTAGTCATGGCGAATGAACCAAGTATATGGGTGTGATTAGGCTACTATGGACAATGGTGATCAGGCTAGTCTGTCAACCGTGATGCCCTCATTGCTTAATGAATATAACAGGCTACAACTGCTGTAATTGTTTGACCTGGTGTCATCGTCACATTCGTCACGCTAAACATGCTAGGTAGTCCAGTTACTACGGTGAAAAACAAGTGTATGGCCCGCCTGATGGTAAGCAGTACCGTAACTCTTGCAATTCGCCTAGATTCGCACGGGTGGAAAGTTTTCTAAGGATGACGTTCATAAGTATCATGTATTTGATCTAAATGAATAAATGAGTTTGACTTTGACTATACACACAAGTTTTTTTATAATAATAACTATAGGCGATAGATAGGTCATGAAAGTTGTGCCTAAATGTCACAATTGGTGATAACGCGCGTTCGCACTAAATAACTACGTAATCGCTACATTTTTACATACATAGTTGGAAATACCAGGTTTTTATACGAAATCATAGTAATATCATAGTGTAAAGATATGAAAGAGTTCCTTAAACTGTGGTAATATTATGAAAACGTGTATAATATTTGTAATTAAAAAAAATTGCTCTTCGTTGGTAAACGCATCACACTACCCATTTTTTCATACTAGCGTATTCCTCATTTTACGTCCTGGATTTTAAGCCTAGAACAATTACATTTTAACATGATATAGATATCAGACTTGACATTAAAGAATGGTTTTGTTGTTTTGGATAAACAGGTTTTTTTTAAAGTTATGACAAAAATAAATACTGTTTTAAACTTTTCGGTGATAATGATAATATAGCTTTCTTTTAGTTAGACATTTTAAAATCGGTCCTGTAGTTTTTGGGCTTATTCATTACAGACATACAAATACTTAAAGCAAAACTCAAGTATACAAATCTTATTATTGTAAGATCAGATTACACTCGGGTTTTACCAATGCACTGAGTTCGGCAAATCGATAAGGTTTGTTTATGACATGTGAAACAGACAACTAATTTCTGATACCTACCAATTATTCTCAGAAATGTTAATAATAAACACTATTAATTAATATTAATACTTTGCTACAGTTTACGTTTATTATAAAAATTATCCTTACTAATATTATAAAGATTAAAGTTTGTAAGAATGGATGAATGGATGGATGTTTGTCTCTTTCACGTAAATAACTACTGAACGGATCTGGATGAAATTTGGCACAGAGATAGATTATGGTCTGGAATAACACATAGGCACATATTTTTACAGCGATAACCGACATCCACGCGGGCGGAACCGCGGGCTACAACTAGTATTATATATATGCTGTAATGTTATTATGAAGCGCTATGTATTTTTTATAAATAATAATACAAAAACACTTAAAAATGTGACGGTCAAATTTATTTTAAAAGTAGGTAGGTATTTTAAAAATATTTTAAGAATGAATAACTTGTTACGACGAAATTTATCAAAATTTAAATAAAAAGTAAAATGTAGAATGCCGGCAACCATATTTTGGTCCGTTGTAAAGTCCCACGCGACACAGGGCTTATTATCTAGTGTGGGAGTATTTTATAAAAAAGATATAAATGTTGAAAAATAATAAATTTTTGTGTGACCAAAATAAAAAAGAAAAATCTAGGTAGGTACGGAGTGGCTGCAGAATCTTTCCTCATATTCCTTGCAGAAGGACCTGGTCATCATTTAAATAAATGTTACGAACTTATTGATGTAGTTATTATACACTTTATGTCATTTGAAGTCGAAACTTCGGTTATCTTTATTTCATAGAAATACAAATACCAGTTTTCAGATTTTTTTGATTCGTCTGTCTGTTTCTTCAATTAAAAATTAATCATCTATATTGCGACACCGGTTTTAACTGCGATAAAGCAATAAAAATCAATAAACCATGATGATTAACTACATAGGCAGAGACTGTGCGCTGCATGTTTGTTTTTGTGGTTTAGGCTAGTCACTTCGCCATCAACACGCAGCGCGTGTTTGTGGGACCTACACACCTACAGTTGTTCCTACAATTCTTAATTATTGACTGGCCTGCTTGTCTAGTTGTTGGTGATCCTGACTGCAAAAACGGAGGTCGTGGGTTCGCTTCACACACAGCACAGAGTCTGGGTGTCCGTGTATTGTATAAGTATGCTAGTGCAGGAGTTTGAAAGAAAGAAAAAAGCAAAACAATTTATTTTAACATATATGCCGCACTACATTAAAGGTAAAAGACAAGAATTATAAAAATAACAAAAATACATAAACATAATAATAATAATAGCAACCCTATAATAGCAAATCTATACCTAGGTGAAAATATGAAAGTAAAGAAAAACAAAAAACAATATAACCAACACAACAGCGCAGATTTAATTATTTTTTGAATATGAATGAGTATGTCTGTAGAGTACCTCGCGTGCTTTAGATGCCTTATAAAAAAAATATAGGTTACCTATAGGCTATACATAGGAAGATATAAGCAGTCTAGTGGAGTAGAATACTTATAAACAACTTTATATTTAACATGCGTAGTCTCCTTTTTAATTAACGAGGAAAAAGCTAGTGTTACGGAGGAATAGGGGACTTTCCGATAATTAACTCAACCCCTTTCGTACTTTCCCGAGAACTAACTTAATGAACATTTTGTTACCAAGATAAGACAATTTGTTTACGCTTTCCTCCTTCTTATTTGAAAGGTAATCTGTGTTATTGGGAAAAATAATTACGTCATATCTTTTTAGGAATTTTTATTTGAAATGCGGGTGTAAATTTTTCCTCTTTGAATTTTTAGTGCGGGAGTTGTCTTTTTTTATTAAAAAAAGACAGAAACAAAAATAGATAAAAATAGATAGAATAAAAAAAGATAAAAAAAGAGCTTGTTCTCTAGTGAGAACAAGCTCTGTGTCAAGGGGGACTTTACAAACATACAATTAACGGACACAAATTACACCGAGACTCAGAACAATTCTTTGTGGGTCACACAAAGTTTTGTCCTGTGTGGGAATCGAACTCACAACCTAGTGCACAGCAGGCGCATACTGCGGCCACTGGACCACCGAGGCAGTCAATTGGAGACTGAAGCAGTATTTTTAAGGGCTGTAATTGACTGCTTAGCTATTCAGTACAAATATTTGTGTGATGAGCATGTGTGGGTGTAATTTATCTATAACTAGAGGACCGCCCCGACTTCGCCCGAGTTAAACTAAGAAAAAAACATCTTTTTTACGCAAACTATTTACTACGCAATTTTCTGTTTTTTCCGTAAGAACATTCCACAAAATACCTCCCTGTTAGAAAGCTTAAACAAAGATGAATAATATCGTTCTCAAGTTATGGTGTGACTAAGGGAAATAGGGATTATTTTGTACTTATATTATAAAGAGGTAAAGTTTGTGAGTTTGTGACGTTGTAGGGGGTAATCTTTGGATCTACTGAACCGATTTTGAAAATTCTTTTAGCAATAGAAAGCCATGTTATTTGTGAGTGACATAGGCTATATTTTATTGCCAAAAACATTACAGGACTCCGGAAAATACGACCCGTGCGAAGCCGGGGCGGGGTGGCTAGTTCACATCTATACTAATATTATAAAGCTGAAGAGTTTGTTTGTTTGGTTGGTTGAACGCGCTAATCTCACAAAATACTGGTTCGATTAGCAAAAATCTTTTTTTGTTGAATAGTGCATTTATCCAGGAAGGCTATAGGCTATATAACATCACGCTATGATTAATAGGAGCGGAGCAGTAGTGAGATATGTTGCGAAGTCGGGGAAAATATGCCAAATTACCACGCGGACGACGTCGCGGGCCCCTAGTATATTATATACATATGTATTTAGAAATATATACGTAGGTATATCAGCCAGATCGTTATAATACAGGCTCTGTCTAAGTTCTACTGTGGACAAAGCCCTGGTACAAAGTTAGTGCATAATTTGCAAACTAATACTTGCTAGTCAGAGAGTTCGATAAATATCTGGTTTAATAAAGCCCCGACCTTTTGAATAAAACTCCTGCTAAGTTACTCGTAACTAAGTTTGCTATCATAATGAATGTAAAACGGTAGCAAACGGTTCCGAACGAGGGTGACCCAGTTCCAGTGTCTGATAGGTACGTAGACCTGTACCTACGATAATACAATTTGCATAATATTGCATATAAATTAGGGATATAGTTATACTAGATGTTGCCGGCGCCTCCGTCTGCGTGGATGTCGATTATCGCGGTGAATAAAAAAAAATTTAAGATCCGTTCAGCAGTTTAGTCGTTAAAAGGCAAAAGATAGGCGTTACTTTTGCATTAATAATATTAGTAGGTATTGAACCTCTAGCAAATAGGATGTGATGGATGTTTTAAGAGAGGTAGGGCACCATACTAGCGAGCAAGCCCGACTGGGGAAGGACCTCCACCTTACAGAAGACCACAGCCAAATAACTACACACAGCGGTGTAGTTGTGTACCTGTGTGTAAGTACAGGTCTCCATCGCTCAATTAGGGATGGGTTTTGAAAGAAACGTATTCCTATCCCAGGGATACTCTCATCATAAAGCCTTGGTGTAAAACAATGGGTTGGCAACACGCAAGTGATACCTCTGGTATTGCAAGCGTCCATAGGCTACGGTAACTGCTTAACATCAGGTAGGCCGTATGCTTGTTTGCCACCCAAGTAGTATAAAAAAAATAATTAAAAAAGTGAATTGATGAAATTGTTACGAATCCACTTTTACCAAAGGGCATTTTTAATAAGCGCAATTTGTACACCCTGTGCCTTTTACCACAAAAATTGTCATGACAACTTTAGTCATCCCAGCTAACTTAGGAGGCTTAAGAGCCTCTTGATGACGATACCCGCATTTAGTTAATAGATTTAGGTATGCTCAATTTAAGTTAGCTGGGATGACTGGAGTCCGCATGACAATTTTTGTGATAAAAGGCACAGGGACAGGGTACATCGTGATGTGGAAACGCGTTTGCCTCGCAAGCTAATTTGAACATTGCCTGCCTGACTGCCTGCTCAATGCCATCCAGATGAGCAGCCTCGCAAGGCAGCTTCGCAATATCGATACCCAACATTACGTTTTTGAGCCGTTTGGGGTCGAAACAATTGGTTCATCGGGTCCGAGCGCTCGCCTCCTTTTTAGGGAAATAGCGAAACGGCTGATCGACGCTTTGCGTGACCAGAAGGCAGGCCTGTCTCTCGCACAGAGAATCAGCATTGCCATTCAACGTGGCAATGCCGCCAGCATTTTGGGCACTTTTCCAGTTGACAGTGATGCGGAGGAATATTATGACGCTTAAACGTTTTATTTCTTTAATTAGGTTTCCATACTTAGGTTTAGTTCGTTGAAATATGTATTTAATATTATTCTTGTATATATATGTAGCATATACCTAGTCTTTTACTGAAATAAAAATAACAGTTATTTTTATTTGCCAGTGCCAGTGTTTACTAAAATGTGCAGCTACCCTACCTAATACCTATTCACAATGATTGACTGTATTTTTTCACGCAGGACGTGATGCTTCTATTGGACCTTCTGGGTGCTCCAGACCCAGTATTCTTCAGCTACTTCCAATCAACAGAGAAGTGGTACGTCCGGCTAGCGGTGGCAGAGCAGAGGCTCGCTGAACTGGGCCAGTTCCAGGGCTACTCCAGAGGGAAGGCGGAACAGACGTACTTTAGACTGAGGAGTTCTGGAGCTGTTATAGAAGATGATCATATACCGTTTATGAGGAGAAGTAAGTATTTTTTTATGTTATTTTGGTGGCCAACAAGTACTTAACGGATAGGAACAGGAAAAAAGCTGACCCCCACTACCATTCGGGATAAATAGTCGGGAAGAGAGACAGAAAGAGGTGGCAAACAACTATACGGCCTGCTTTAAAACTATACTGAAAGGCCTGTTGGTCTAGTGGTTACTGGCTCTGGCTGCTATTCCGGAGTCGTTGTTCCGATAATCTCAGAAAGATTTGTTCTGGATGTAGTCGGAATTGTTCTATGTCTATGTGCAATTAAATTGACTACGGCAACCAGTTTTATATTCGGCTCAACTTTCTTGTCCGGACAATACCGAACAAAGCAAAAAAAAAAAGAATCAGCTGTTCTCGAGATTTGCGCTTAGCAACATATTCAGCGATTCATTTTAATATATTTGTTTTTTTGTTTATTAAATATGTATATGTTACGGTAAATCTGATTAATTGAAAATTATTAATATTTTTACAAAATTATTAATAATAACCACATGTTTTGGTAAATGTGAATAATCGATCGAAATTTATTACTTTTAGTAGTAATTATTAATAATTCACGACACATATTGGTAAAAGTTAAAAAATAAATTAAAACCTAACCTAACCTAGGTTAGGTTAGGTTAGGTTTTTAACCTTATGTGAGCCGTAGTCAAGTGTAATTATTAATAATTCACGACACATATTGGTAAAAGTTATAAAATAAAATAAATAAAAACCTAACCTAACCTAGGTTAGGTTAGGTTAGGTTTTTATTTATTTAACCTAACCTAACCTAACCCCCCGCGCCTCTCGCACGTCGCACACACCGCCCCGCCCCGCAATCCTTGGCCACTTATTACATTTATCACTACTGGGGTTAAATTATTAATAATAACCGACAAATGTGATTAATTTATCAGTTTAACCTTGATTTTCGGTAATTATTAATAATAATAGATAATTATTAATAATCTTCAATTATTCACTCTTACCGTAACATATATATAAAATATGTAAGTAAGTAAAAAATCACAAATGGACACTTGCAAAACCATGTGCTACATTGGAATAGTCGACCACCTACCCGTTGTCGACCCTGATCGATAAACATTCGTTTATCCATGGCCAGGATTATAATAGCAGATAGTACTCTTTACGTTCTTTTAGTAAGAAGGTAATAATAAAGCAAAAAATCTTTCACTATAGAACAACCAGACTCTTCTCTGCAAAGACTACTGCTTCTTTTACTTCAATATTTATCCAGCCTGTATTCTTTTGCCTTACTCCTCGACTGCTGGAGTAAGTAGGAATTCCAGTAGCTTTTTAGTATGTGTTTTCTTCTTTATTCCTATTCAAATATTTTTAAACTGTTTTTTTTCCACAACCAGTCTCCGATTTCAGATGGGTAAATATGTACTTATATTTCTATATCGGCATTTACCTGTGTTTTGGTATTTCATTTACTCTAGACATTCTATACTACGAGTTCTTTGAAATGTTATATACGTAGGTACGGTTTCCGGACAGAGATTTCTTTTTAATCGATGTTGGGTTTTTCTTTTATGAGAAACGATTAGGGAAGGTAGATATGTATCGTAGTTACGATTCGCCAGCTATGTTGAGTTCCATGTATCCTTACTAATATTATAAATGTGAAAGTTTGTGAGGATGTTTGTTACTCTTTCACGTTAAAACTACTGAACGGATCTGGATGAAATTTGGCACAGAGATAGATTATGGTCTGGAATAACACATTGGCAACATCCACGCGGGCGGAGCCGCGGGCAACAGCTAGTCTAATTATAAGTGTGTGTGGCTTAAATAGTTACCTCACCATTTATAAGGGGAAAAAAATTGTGTGATCCATAAATGGTTGTCGCGAGCCTGGGTGTACTTTGTATCCGTTAATTGTATGTCTGTGAAGTCCCCCGCAACACACAGCTTGCTCCGTAGTGCGGAAGTTGTATTTTTAAATATCGAAAACCTATTGCTATATAGGTACTAGGTACTGTGGAGCCCCGCCGCTGCCATTCTTTCTTCTCCTCCTCTGCTTGCTCTATGGGGTAGCGCTCACTCGCTCGGGTTAGCGGAGGTATATTACTGTCGAGCGACGGATGCTCCAGCTATATTTCCTTCTTCACAAATGAAACCACTTAATAATTTTACTTCATATATTGTGTCGTAACTGCCCTACTTAGAATTAATACATTTGCCACATGAATCCACTACTTGGAAGCAAGAGCATGACTCTTCTGTCAACCCTTTCTAGGCTTAACTTGTCATATCATTTATTTCAATCTTCAAATATAATAACATTTACTTTTCTAAAATGTCAGAGGTTTTACTATGGTCATACGGCCAGCTAGTGACCACCAATAAACCTCTACAGTACCTACCTACTGGGCCCAATGTTTTGCTATATCTAATATCAAACTTAGATTGCTAAGCCCGACAATGTAAATACAATAGAAATAGAAAACACATGAAACAGTCACGTGTATGTATAGCCAGTATTCTAATATAAATAAGGTGGCTGGTTTTATATAAATAGCACTGGACGTTTTTCATATTTATTATTTATATTTGTGAGATAATAGTTATTGGCTTTGTTCGTTTTTATCTTAATAAACAAATTATTGTTAATTATTATAATATTTGATATCTGCAAGACGAAGCGTGGGCAGGCCTCCAACAAGGTGGACCGACGACCTGGTGAAGGTTGCGGGCAACCGATGGACAAGGTCGGCTCAGGATCGAGAGTTGTGGTAATCCTTGGGGGAGGCCTATGTCCAGCAGTGGACGTCTTTTGGCTGAGATGATGATGATGATGATTATAATATTAAAGTATTTGTTAAACAAATTGTGTAGGTACTTTGAGTCCGTGATTTCAATGTTATAGTATAAACAGACGATCGAACTTGGTTCGGGCCGAACCACGAACATGGTGCGCTCCGAACCATATTCGCTCGTGTGGTGCACGGTCCGCCGGACATTATTATTATTAACTAGCTTTTGCCCGCGGCTCCGCCCGCGTAGATGTCGGTTATCGCTGTAAAAAGTAGCCTATGTGTTATTCCAGACCATAATCTATCTCTGTGTCAAACTTCATCCAGATCCGTTCAGTAGTTTTTACGTGAAAGAGTAACAAACATCCATCCATACTTACAAACTTTCACGTTTATAATATTAGTAGAATATCATAATAATATGGTTCGGAGCGCACCATGTTCGTGGTTCGGCCCGAACCAAGTTCGATCGTCTGTTTATACTTTTAATAACACCGCTCTCGCGATACAGGGATTACTCTCTGGCACGAGAGTCGTACCTATTTAAATTTTTCAAATAAAAACTAGCTTTGATCGCGTCGTATGTGGACAAAAAGTAACGTCTAAAATACATTAGAATTAGAACAGTTTCTTTTTTAGAATCGGTTAAGGGGGTAATTTCAGAAAATTTCTCTCTACACCTTAAAAATTTTACCTCTAAAAGTAAAAAGAATGTGCAACCTACACTCGGCTATCTTTAAAAATAATATGTTGCGAGCAATTTTCCCAATTGATAACGTAATTCTTACAGTGAAAATTGATATCTATTAGATAAACGATTGTAAAGATTTCGTCAATTTCTGATAGCAGTTTTATTTGGTTTATTAAATAGGTACATACGGGTATCGAGCATAACGTTTTTTTCGCGTAATGACAATTCAATTAGATTGTCACTTATGTTGCAGGGATAATCGGATAAAACGGTTTTTCGCGAAAACCCTAGGAATTTAGCTAAATAAAAAACCGGATAGTAGGAATCTTATGGAAAATGTTGCTTTCATCCTAGATATTTTCAGGATCAGTGTAAAATAATAGTTATCCATTTCCCTGCATGGTACGGATATGAATAAGTTGTGTGTTTCGAAAGAACATGTAAGTATCCCCAACAATTGTTTTCTTCACTGTTAGTGGATGGTAAATCATTATATTCTCTACAAAGAAAAATTACATTCATTCTGCCGCGCCGGTCATGATCGAACTCACTCCCCACATTGGTTACCTACTTACTTGCGCTATCGGCTATCACCACATAGGTCAATAGCTAAATCTAAATCCTATAAATCTAAATCCTAATTCGCTAGTTGACAGTTTAAAAAAGTATTTTAAGGTTAACTGCTGTCACACAAATGTATTTTTCTTGTAAGAATGTTATTTAAAGAAGAAAAGAATTAGTTCATACATTTGAAATGTATCGCGAAAACAGTCGATCACGTCAATTCACGTTACCTTTGCCCTGTAATGTCAATAAGCAAAACAAAACTACTAAATTCTTATGCGGCAATTTTTGCATTCCAGAACTCGGCAGCAATCAAAAGTCATAGTTATTATAACTCACTTTATTTTCCTAAATAATATTTATTTAATAAAACAGAGATTTTAGAAGCTTTGTGCAATGTAGCGTCATATGATGCTCAAACATGGCCGCCCGCGTTTTGGTTCTTGTAATTCACAGATAAAAAATCGCAAGTTTATTTTGAAAAAATGTAATGGTTACATTGTACATTTACGTAGATAAAAAATGATTTTATTTTCATCTATTAGCTGCCATATCCAACACATTTGATATTTTATTATAAGAACTGTCAAGTAGCCAATTGTAAATTTAAAATAATATATTGAATGGTAATAATAATAAGCAGGTGGAAAATCGATTGTGTCACACACAATTGTATAATATAAATAATATTGTTATTATTAGATACTATTATAAGTATTGACTGCCTCGTTGGTACCGTGGCATAAGTTTACGCCTTAGTTCGATATATCAATCTGGCCAGCTGATTCTCTAAGAAACAGCGATGACAAACTGACAGTTGTGATCGCAAACTGACAGTTGTGATTGCTCGGTGACGGCACAATCTATTGACTAAACGTCAAAAAGGGCTCTTACGGAATACCGATTTTCAATCTGACAGATGGATTTTGCTCGGTTTTTGCTCTTACGGAATTACGGAATACCACTGCGGGTTCCATTCCAAACGGTTATTGGATTTTTCTGTTAGAAAATACTTATAAGTTTTTAATTGTGTCTGTATATTTTTATTTTTGTAACTACTCGTACTAAGAAGCGAAACAAGCATACGCCCCGATGGTAAACAGTTACCGTAGCCTATGGACGCTTGCAATACCATGGATATCACTCCTTTCTTAAAGACATAGCACAGATGTCAGCCTCTGCCCACCAATTAGGATAAGGCATGATACTATGTTATAAATATTTTATTATAAATACTTAAAAAAATACGGAATTAGGTATCAGAGTATCTTATACGCCAAACTTTAACAGGTAGGTGGTGCCCACCATTCAATTGAGCTAACTAAAAGTAAATATAATTGTATACGTCTCAACCCATAAACGTCCCACTACTGGGCACAAGTCTCCTCCAAACAGAGGGATATTAGCCTACTATACCACGCTGGCCAGACGGGTTGGTATAGGGTTTTGTTTCGAGTTTTCCCTCTCTTGTGGTAGATAACACTTACTCCCTTAGTCGACTCTTACGACACCCTCGGGATGGAAGGGGTGTTGACATTTTGTATTCTTAATCCGTCACCACACGGACCTACAACGGAAATACAAGTGTAGTATTTCATATTGACCTTAGAACGTCTTACGTTCTAGGTCAATATGAAAGTACCTGCTACACTGACATTGAAACTGATGAAAGTTCGCTTTACCTTTATGCGTTCGTACCTACGTTTAGTAGGTACCAAGGTTAAACGTAGTTTGATTTAACGTCCTTATTATTAGCAGCCATTACTGTCCTAATCAGTGGCGTAACTATGTCTTATAAGGCCTGTAGCAATGTTGTAATAATAAATATTAGGATCCTTCTATGCACACGGCCATTCTAGAGCCGGGAGCCCGCGCATTTTGCCATCAATACCACCCTATTGTTACGCTGCTGGTCCTAATACAGGGCAAAGGCCTTCCTTTCCTTCTTCCATTGGTCATGGTCGAGACCTCTCACTTGCCGGTGAGCGCAGTATGAGTCAAGGAGATTATAATATAAATGTTATATTACAATCTCCTTGGTAGGAGTCCAGCTCATCCCGCCAATTTTGTGTGTCTTGTGACATCCACCTGGTTATGGTCTTTGGCCACAGATCATCGAATATTCGGCAGTTATGTCAGTCCAGTTTTACTTTAGGCCTCTCAGGAATAAAACATTTATGGTTTACACTAAAGGTATATATAAAAAAATTTAACTAAAGCTTTCATATAGTTGAGAAAGGTTACTAGGAGTAGCAAGGTTAATATTTTTTTCCAAATAAATGTCCAATTCGCGTCAATCAGTTTTTTTTTTTTTTTTTTTAAAAGACACCTTCCGCACTAGAGAACAAGCTCTGTGTTGCGGGGGACTTTACAAACACTCAATTAACGGACACAAATTACACCCAGACTCAGAACAACTCTTTGTGGGTCACACAAAGTTTTGTCCCTGTGCGGGAATCGAACCCACAACCTCGTGCACAGCAGGCGCATACTACACCCACTGGACCACCAAGGCAGTCATAACATAGTCAAGAATCAGTGTGCATTATACATGCATTTATGCTACATTGGTTTTTACCAATATTGTTTTAACAGCTGATTGTACAATCAAATTGAATCGTGTAATATATAGAGTGACCCCCCCAGCTAACCACCCGCACGCAAAATATGCGCATCAGCGTGGAGTTGCGGATAATAGCCCGCCATACCATACCATACCATACCATACCATCGTGTAATATAACTTAAATCGATTTTTTGGCATAAATAAGATCAATCGACTCAGCTACTATTATAATGGTGACTGTGGTTCCGCAACAATATTATCCTAACATATATACATATCATCATGCCCGTCTCCCAGTGGGGTAGGCAAAGACTATGGTACGCCAATTGCTTCGGTCCAAACATACTTCTTTCGAAATTTTGAGGTAAAATGGCGTGATGCATGGTCTACTGGAGGTAACAATAGAAATCACGCTTGGCCACTTGAAACCTCCTGATTTACCTCCTCCTCCTAGCAAACAAAATTCGGGGTTTGCTACCTCCCTAAGTAGAGCACAATAAAGATTTTCACACCTCTTAGTTGAACAAAGTTCATCATTTCTATCCCAACCTGCAAATCTAGAGCTGGTATGGCCGTTAAGCCGTAAGGAAAGAATAAGGCACTGAGTGTGCGTGACGATTGAGAGTCCAAATCGTGAATCGAAAAACTAATGTTATCTAGATTTAGTAGAAGTTGTAAAAAAATTGTAGAACCGATTAAAAAATTTGTAAAATAATAATTTAAAAAAATATAGCAATTTAAATGAGGTCCCTCAATCCTTACTCAAGGATACCTATTTCTTAGCGAATCGATGCAAGTAGAAGCTAAATTGAATACTCATATTTTAGTAAAAATACAGATAAACACTTACCAAAATATTCATCAAAATCAACACACATTCAAAACTTTTATAAATGTTTTAAACATATCCCTCAATCCATACTGTATAGATTGAGGGCCCTGGTGTTTTGAAAAAGTGGCTGTATGTTTTAAATTTATTTTTGCATCAAGATTTAGTAAAAGTTGTCTAATAATTTGTAAAAAACAAAAACGACTGAAATACATAACGGTTTAAAAATTATAACTCTAGAAACTATGTCCCTCAATACTTATGCCTACAAAAAACACTTTGATCATTGCTCACTGGGTACTGCAAGTATATAATTAACTATGAATACAAATTTTTGTAATAATTTTCTACTAAAAGTTTATGCAGTTATTTGATTAGAAGATTCGTTACTCATCAAAATATTAATTTGTCAATATTCCTAAAACTAAATACGTATAGGGTGACCATTCATTACTTAAATTTTACAAAGAATTTTAGCTTTCATACATTATAATCACAAAACAAGTACCGATATTTAACATTTTATTTAAAATATTGATGAGTAAATCTAGTGGGTACTTTGAAATAAACAGATATCAAACTACCTCCAATAAGATAAATAAATTAGCTTTAACTTGTTGGTATACCTTGTTTGATTGGAACATTGAACACGTAATAATTATATCACTTGGACATAATATAAATATTCAGGAGTGCACATTGGTAATAAGCAAGTGCTATTAATAGTTATCTTCGAAACGTTTTCCCTGTAAAGGTAAGTACCTACTAATTATTATATACATATTCATGGTAAAATAATAAAGCAGTTCCAAGGTGAATTATGTTTTTTATGTTAAAAAAGTTTGGATCATTTGATATGCAATTTGAATTTTTGTTATTATGAAACCATTATTTTTATACATTAAATAACTTTGTAATTATTTCTTGTGATATACTTTTGATATTAGTTGGTTTATTTTAGCATAATATTTTATTAAATGAGAAAAATATTTAAAAAATGGATATGATTTTATTTGTGTTAAATGCATTAATATGCAATTTGCGCTTAATTCTCAGCTATATAAATGGTTCATTTATTTACGAAATATTTGTTTATTGTTTAAAAATATTGAATTTAGTTATATGAATTTTATGTTGAGCACATAATATGTTGTAAAATGTATCGATAAATTATATAAAATTGATATGTGAATGCAACATATTAAAATAATATCATATTGTATTACAGTACAATCATGAAAAGGGGTCGAAAATCGAAAGTAGATTTGAATACACAAAAAGAAATATTTCAAAGATATGCAGCTGAACTTTTGGATAACCCTAAAATTAAATATAATGATCCTGTTTTTGCTACCATGTCTCGGGAACTCGAATACAAAATGACACCAATGGCTTTATTTTTGTCAATGAAACGTCATTACAATGTTTTTTTTGAAATCGAAAAGGACATTGACCAATCTTCTATTGATATTACAAAAGAAAATAGTATCGCAACGACAAGATCAGCATCACCGCTTAACAAAAAATCTTGTAGTTTGAGCAGTCCTGAAGAATTACATTTTTCTTTCGATATCGATATGTATGACTCGAAAAAAGTAGAACCTTTGTATGCATACAAGAAGAGAGGTTTAACTTACAAAAAGTATATAACTCTGCCAAAATTTAAATGGTCCGCTATGTTAAAGGAAAAAATTTGGTTAAGCTCAAGGTTACCTTGTACATGGGTTTTTAAAAAAAGTAATATAAATGAAATAAAAATTTCCATAAAGGGTCAATGTTCCCAATGCAAAGGGCGTATAGAATTATCTAGTTTGAAAAAAACTGATAAAATTATTACGATTTTATGTAAAGTAACTGGTATAAATAAATCTTATAAACACAATCCGAAAAAAAAATCCAAACTGACATCATATAGAAGACGACAATTAGCTAAACAATTACTGAACAAATCTGCCATTATGGTACGTAATGAGTTGGTTTCGGAATTAGTAAAAGATGATGAACATGAGAAGAATATAGGCCCGCCGGTACTACCATCTATTGAAGCGTTGAGGCAAATCAAATGTGATGCAAAGAGAGGTCAGTTACCTGATTCAAACATTTTCGTATCATTATTGATTTTAGCTAAAAGTCCAACTTTAAATAATATGATACGTGAAATTTCGATATACCCTAATTTTTATGTGTATTTTTGGAGTGATCATCAAATTGATTATTACGAATATTACTTCAATAAATTTCAAAAAGTAACACTTACTATAGATGCTACTGGCTCTTTTGTCGAACCTTTTCGTCTCCCTGATGGCACTTATATTACAAAAAGATTATTTTTGTATGTGGGACTGATCACAGCTAATCAAAAGTTAAAATCAGTACCTGTGATTCAGATGATAACAGACTCACATAATACGCAATCTATTTTAAACTGGCTAAAAAAATGGCTAAGTTTTGTAAACCAACCACCTCATGAGATCATAACTGATGATTCTTCTGCCTTGATTTCGGCTAATATTCAAGCCTTTACATCTTTTACTTCCACAAAGGATTATATAAAAGAGATGATGTCATCGTTAGAAGGGCGTTCGTCAAACCTACCGCCAGTTTTTATAAGACTTGACACTAGTCACTTTGTCAAGACGTTGTACAATTTACCTTGTTTCAAAGATGATATGAATCAAAATGTTAAACGTTTTTATATTTGTTGCATTTTATTTTTGAAACAGTGTGAAGATTTGCAAATTGTCAAAGATGTGATTTGTGATATAATTGAGATTTGTCTTGCACAATACGATAATAGTAATTCCTTTTCAAGTTCCGAATTTCAATCTGCTGAAATTCGCCTGAATAAATTAGTGGAGACCTATAAATGTAAGGAAACCGTATTGGAAGACGGTAATGACAGTGTAGACAAACTGATGGTCGATGATGTCACTTTTGCTGAGGATATTGAATTTTTAGACTGGTTCGATAAGATTGTGGAAGAGAAAAAATATATATATCAAGCAAATAAACTGATAAATAACAACAAAAATGAGTATTTTTATCCACCACTTCTATCCACGCTAAAAAGATTATTGTTTAAGCTCCCAATGTGGTCCAATTTAATGTGTTGTTTTTTTGAATCGGACAACAAAACCCCTTCATCTTCCGCAATTGAAAGCTTTTTCAAAACGTTGAAACATTTAGTTTTTCAAATAAAACTGAACAAGACGTATCGCATTGACGCATTTGTAAATATTTATTCAAAGTTTCTGGATGGAGAAATGAAATTAGCGTTAACGGATCTTCGCCAAGACTTATATAATAAAGTAACTCCAAATAAGGCGCGTACGAAAAAAAGAAAATACACACGACATCAAAAAAATAAAAATGCAAAAAAATGTAAATCGTCAAATGATGTTCGTCGAAGCTTTTCTCAAGACTCTATTTATTCTGACTTGCCAACTTATATTGAAAATTGGAAAGGACAAGTTGAAAAAAAAGAAGCACAGCCAGAAACCAAAGTGACATTTGTCAGAAACGGCAACCTATGCGTTCCTGTATTTTTTCAAAATCATGAAGTACAAATAAGGAATACTTGCGGCTTAGATTCCGTCATGTATCTTCTGACTGTGGGGTATAATCAAAATTGTAATATTCATGACATCCTAGATAACTTTGCTGACGAACTGGTTCCACAATATGTAAAATATTTATCTGATAGAGAAGAAGAAAAGGCTAATATATTGAGAACTCAAATTGTTTTAAAGTATTTCGTTAACAAAGCAGAAGATGATGAAAAAATTGTCTGCGACTGTAAATGTAACGTCTCATTTATTTTCGAACATATAGTTTTGAAATACTGTTTTAGTGCTCGTTTTGTAAAACGATGCATAAATGCGCTATGCACATCAAAGGAAATTACAAGAGAAGTTGCTTTTTTGCCTTTGAATCTCGATATGATTTCCGTTTTCGGTATCAGTTTTTTAGAAGATGCTTTATGTATTACCGAAGAAAACACAGACTGTTTGTCATGTAGTAATCAAATTAAATATACCTATGAGTTGTCAAAAATAATATCATTTGATTTGAATGGGATTGAAAAAAATATACTGAGAGAAATACCGTTTACTATTTGTTTACAAAATAAAACTTATAAAGTCATAGGAGCCACTGAATTTATTCCATCTGTGTTACCTAATGGTCTCGGTCACTACAAATGTCATATTTTCATAAATGAACAAATATACTGTTATGATGACAATAAAAATAAACTATGCCAAAGCAACACCGCGCTACCAATGTACTTGCATTCACTAAGTTACGGTCTTGTAAATATTTAAAAAGCCATCCAAATAAAGAAATCAATCCTACATCCTCGTTTAATTTATTGTCACCCTATACGTATTTAGTTTTTAGGAATATTGACAAATTAATATTTTGATGAGTAACGAATCTTCTAATTAAATAACTGCATAAACTTTTAGTAGAAAATTATTACAAAAATTTATATTCATAGTTAATTATATACTTGCAGTACCCAGTGAGCAATTGACAAAGTGTTTTTTGTAGGCATAAGTATTGAGGGACATAGTTTCTAGAGTTATAATTTTTAAACCGTTATGTATTTCAGTCGTTTTTGTTTTTTACAAATTATTAGACAACTTTTACTAAATCTTGATGCAAAAATAAATTTAAAACATACAGCCACTTTTTCAAAACACCAGGGCCCTCAATCTATACAGTATGGATTGAGGGATATGTTTAAAACATTTATAAAAGTTTTGAATGTGTGTTGATTTTGATGAATATTTTGGTAAGTGTTTATCTGTATTTTTACTAAAATATGAGTATTCAATTTAGCTTCTACTTGCATCGATTCGCTAAGAAATAGGTACCCTTGAGTAAGGATTGAGGGACCTCATTTAAATTGCTATATTTTTTTAAATTATTATTTTACAAATTTTTTAATCGGTTCTACAATTTTTTTACAACTTCTACTAAATCTAGATAACATTAGTTTTTCGATTTACGATTTGGACTCTCAATCGTCACGCACATAGGCACTGAAGCGCGCAAGCCCGACTGGAGGGGTTCTCCTCCAGGCGGGATAAAATGCCCGACGTTGGCATTTTATGGCTACTAAAAACAGCAACTTTATAAAAGACGAAACAAGCACCTACACCTTTTCGTCTAAATCTTTTTTTTTATACTACCAAGGAGGCAAACAAGCATACGGCCCGCCTGATGGTAAGCAGTTACCGTAGCCTATGGACGCTTGCAACACCAGGGGTATCACTCGCGCGTTGCCGACCCTTTAGAAACCTTATAACTCCTTTCTTGAAAAACCCCATGCTATAGTCTCTCGGGAAAACCTCGGCAGGAAGCTCATTCCACAACTTAATCTTTATTTATAACAATATATTCATTAATTTCAGATGTCGACATCCTCCATGTAATTCCGTCACCATTCCCACGTGTGTGGCACACGCCCGCCGACGACATGTCGGCTCTGGACTTCAAGACCATAGAAAATCTAAACAAAATCATGCGTGTCTTCGTCGCCGAGTACCTTCACATCAGGCCTTTGTAAGGCCTACATTCTACTTACCATATTGTACAAAATAATACTTATTAAGGAGTGAAAGAGACGAAATAAACAAAGGTCACGTCATGTAAAAAGAAAAGGATAGAAACATATATATCTATCTCCGCACGCATTTACGCACAGAAGCGTATGTACGACATTGCATGTGCGGATAGATCATGGGTTACATTCGAATATATCTACTCGAAAGTAACCCAAATCTTGGTATTACGACCGTCATGCTCGAGAACGGATGCTCTAAAACTCATATTATTTACGTTTAAAATAAGAAATAACCGGTTATATATTACACGAACGCAATCGGTGACACATCTAATGAAATTGATAAGCGAGAAAACTGAATTGTTAGATGAAACATGACTACTGTGAAATATGAATGTTAACGCAATTTGAATATGGTGCTTTATTTTTGTTTTATTAAATTTTGCACACATAATAAACTTAATTTCGCATCTTCAATTAGAGGCGTATAAAGAGATACCGTTTCGTCAATTTGCATATTATTTACATTAGCATTTGTACTTCTATTATTAATGCTAAGGTAAGAAAACAATATCTTTCTTACCAAATTTAATTCCCCATCATAAAAACATGAGTATATTCTGTGGAATAATAGGTAACTTTTTATCGCGATAACCGATATCCAACTTCTTAAGTTTGTCAAATAATAAATAATTCCTGTGTTGCGCCTCTTTACCCTTGGGGGTGCGATTTGTAAATATTTAATTAGATAGTGTTCAATTTTATTTTATAATGTCTCGATTGAATGAACTTTAATGTTTCAAACATATTCTATATAAAATGCATTCCTGCCATCTTTTTTTTATTATTATACAAAATCATAGGTTTTATCATTTATTTAGTTCCTTCCTCATTTATAAATCGAAGGGCTGATTTTAAATCCGAATCCGATTTTCAACTTTTCTAGGGAATTATTTTGTTGTTGTTATTTTCCTATAAAAATATTTAAAATTTATTTATGTAATTGAAATATCAACCCTAGATGAGTTTTATATAAAAAAAACGAAAACATTCCTTATATTATAGGTTAGATATTTTAGAATAATTATGTTATTGTTATTAGGAACCGATATTGTACCTAGTGTAAATATAATAATATATATTTTTTTTAACATGTAAACAAACTGCAAGTAGCGATGTACGTAGCTAAATACCGTCCGCTATTATGTTGGTGTCATATCCAGTAACACATCCAACTCTGTATCCGCCAGATCTGCATTTCCACCCACAAATTATGCGAAAATATGTCACTTAGTAAATTTTTAACCCTGTACTTATTAGCAGAGAATGAAATTGCTAAAGTCATAAAATATTTACCAATTCCGAACGTAACTGCCACATACGTCTCTAAATTTTATTTAATTCTTCATCCGGATCCGCGGAAACGTATCCACGGATGCGTATCCTAAGATCTGTATCCATCCGTGTCCCCATTTTAGTTAATATATTTGATAATAATATCATCGTCATGGCTTTTACATCTATTGCAGATCTATTTATGGTGCAAGGTTAGAAAGGCATCGCTTATCTCATATTTGGTTTGTGACCGTTTTAATAAATGGTGATAATCGATCGGTCTCAGTTAATGAGTAGCGTCTCGCATCGCTCTAATTGCAACAAATTAATGTTCACGAGTGCGTATAGTTTCATGGACATTAAACTCGATAACATGTCTCGATTTACCGATTTTAATAATTAAACTAAGTAATAAAAATTACCTATCTATATTTTGAAAGATTTTAATCATACAAGAGAAATACTCGTATTCTTGAAATTTTGTATGAATTATATTATTTTTATCACCGGCCGGCTGATTCTCTAAGAAACAGCGATGGCAAACTGACAGTTGTGATCGCTCAGTGACGGCACAATCTATTGACTAAACGTGAAAAAGGCTCGGTTTTTGCTCTTTTGGAATACCGATTTTCAATCTGACAGCCAGATTTTGCTCGGTTTTTGCTCTTACGGAATACCCCTGCGGGATTTGTCCGATTAAGGCCGGACTGGCCATCTTATCTTATCCTGCTAAGGATGTCTTTGTTGCCAGAGCCCAATAGCGCTTCGAAGCCATTTGGAATGACTTCTAAATATCTCCCCCGCGAATGGAATGGGAAGAATGCCTTTCCTTTACACTTGTGCAGATTTTATTTCGTCATGAGATTTAAAATCATAGAAATAATTCGTTCCTAAAATGGTTGTGTATTTTTACACAGAGATCATAATAATTATTTTCGTATAAACATTGTCATGTAAATGTGTAATATAATGTAAGTATGTAATAGTAAATCAATTAATTATATTATAAATCTTAACGAATGATATTATAAAGTTCAAATTCGCTTGTACTTAAGTACTTATAAATAATGTATCTGAAGTGGCATTTACACCATAATATAAGTTTAGAAATGCAATTATTCACTTGTTTACAATCTGAATAAGTGGGGCTCAAACATTACAACAACTACAGGGTCCAAATGTAGTACCGACTCACAAACAAATGTATCACCTCCTGCCCTGCTCTTTGTGCCCTACCATTGCACTCTGAGCAGGCACGGATAAGAAGTGGCAAATTACAGGGCTAGTACGCGTATACCTCAATGACTAGTACAAATAGAATACTCGACATACGTACACGAAAAGAATTACTTTGAAAAAAAAAAACTGTGTAAATGTCACTTTAATTGTAATCAATTAGGTATATATACCTATGTAATTTTAAATATTATACTATTTATCTTACAAATATCAGGTAATGCATCGAACTTTTAAAATGATTAAGTGAGCCTTTATTGACCGCCATCTTGTAAATCATGTCAATGGCGCTTCCATATTGGTTAGTTCAGGAATACATGCGTTATTTAAATTTATAAAAAATGAAAATCAACTTAGTTGTATACTGTTTTTAATTATTCCGATATTTATGATTTAGCTAGTATCTACTGTATGAAAATATACAATTTCGATAAAATAATAGAAATGTATTTGAACTATAATCAAGGTTATCTCATTTGCCGCCAACTGAGAGGATTTGAATTCATGTAAATAATAAAAATGAAACGCGGTTAAATAATTTTACATATTACAGCTATTTATTAAATATTTTTATATAAAGTTTTGATGTGCTTGTCTCAAAATTATTGACATTTTTATGTAAAAGTCGCAACGATAATTGTGACACAGCCTCAGGAGGTCCATGAAATATAATATTATATTTATTTGTTTGTGAAGAAATAAATACGTCAAATGTTCATTTGTTTGTTTTATTTAGTTATACTATTTTTGTAGGTATACAGATGATCTATCTATATGTACTGGTTCGATTAACAAAATCTTTTTTGTTGTATAGTGCATTTATCCAGGAAGGCTATAGGCTATACAACATCACGCTATGATCAATAGGAGTGGAGCAGTAGTGAGATATGTTGCAAAATCGGGGAAATGTACGTTCCAAATTACACTGCGGACGAAGTCGCAGGCGACCCCTAGTTCTTAAATTAAATGTAAAGGACTATAGAATGAATGCATCTGCACAGATGGACTTTGTTTTACTATCTAAGGACAAATCAGATGATGGGGTTTTTAGTGCTAACAATACTAAATTGCACTACATATACAGTAGGTACCCTACCAATAGAATCACTAGCATAAAATATAACACAAAAGCTACAAGCTTTTAAAAACATTTATTCCATTATACTAACACATACTTAAACTAATCTCACGTTTAAAATAAACTATCTAATATCGATCCCTTAAACTTTTTAAACGCTGTTGCCTCCATTTCTTTAATTTTGTCTTCAAAACAATTGCGTTTCAATGAACTGCCAGCAGCTATTTCATTTGTAACTGTCATTTCATCAGTTTGTTCATTTTCATTTAATTTTGTATGTATTTCATTTTTATTTTTGTTCTCTGACGTCAGTTCATCTTTACATTCTTCATAATTTACATTATTTTCTATATTATCAATTTTTACTTCATCACATATAGATGGAGATTCTCTATCTGCTGCAGTTTCAATAATACCTGTTTTCGTTTCATCACAATTTGACGGCGAATCTCTAGAAATTTCTAGATTATCTTCGGTATCTGATATTTTTAAATTTGATGGCGATGTTCGATCGTATAGATCTTCTATAGTACTCATAATGTCATTTACAGTATTTTTATTTTCAATCGTTGGACTACTGTGGTGTGAATTTGTACATATTATATTCTGTACATCTTGTTTAATTTGTTCTTCATCATCTAAATCAGAATGACTTTCAACACAATTTGTTGTTTGTTCATCGTTAACATGTTCGACGTCTGAATTGTGGTCTTCATCAATTACAAGGGTATTCATTTCATATAACCGATCACTGTTATCTTCTACCTGAGTATCTGGCTCGTAATATAAACCAGCTAGATTCTGACTATCCAAAGTATCCATTTTTACTTCAGTACTTACTTCTTCTTCAGGCAAATGGTCTTTGAATTCTTTAACATCTTCTCTTCTGCAACTATCCATATTAATATCTTCTGTGATTTCATCATTAATGTGTGGTTCATTTGGACGTGTTGGTATATTAGCATCATCTTTTGTAGTTTTACTGAGCGGAATATCTTCATCGTCGTCATATATTTTTCTTTTTGAACGTTTGATTTTTGTACCTGTTGCGTCTTTGTTCTTCCTCGATATTGTTACTGGAGGAGGGTCTTCTCGGACATTCTGGAAATAAATAATTTTGTTTCATTTAAAGCAACTTAAGATAAGGTCAGGTGTATAAAAAAAACAAGTTATAAATAAATATGTAATTATTACGGAGAGATAAAAACAATGTGAATGACACTATAGTCTCGGATTAATTGTTTTTGTTCTTTTTATTTTCAGATTATGGCCATTTTGTTATTATCTCCCGTATTTATTTTTTAAATCATGTTTCTGACAATTCATTTAATCCAACGATTAAAAAATGTATGCTCCAGCGAATAAACGGTCAGGTTTAGAGTACCTTGAACCGAAATAAGACAGGCTGTTGCTTTACCGCATGAGCTCTACAAGCGAGCAAGTCAGAGGGTTCATTTACGGAAAAGTTTAAAGAATATCTTATCCCAGGGTAGTCCTGGTGGTACAAACATTCAAAAGATTTTTAGGCGACCCCAAGTAGACGTTTTACCGAGCCGTATGTTTATTTAAGAGGAAATGCGGTGTGTCTATTCTCCATAGAAACGCTCTCGCCTGTTTTCTACCTAGTTTACGATCTTAAAGTAAACATTTTTTGCAATAAAATTAATATTAACTTATTGTATGTTCCTATGTTTTCCTTTTTAATGATTCATTATATTTATAAGCACTAGAAACCCTTAAAAATGCTCAAAATAACCATTTTAGACGGCTGTCAACATAGGCCTGGTATACAAATATGACCAACTGTTATTGAAAAAAGGAAAACATAGGGGCACATTTTATATCCTAATCATGCAGTTTACGAAATATCTTTTTAATTGGTCTAATAATGGAGGAGGAAATAGGCGAGAGCCAAACCTCGAATTACGACTTTTTACTTATGCTGTTTAGTCGGATATGCAGTTGTCCCTGTCGCACAAATCGCGCGGCCGAGCGGTCGCAAGCGACAGCGATAGTTTATTCAAATACCTAATATTCAAAAGTCTCTCCGCCCGCATTTCCTCTTAACACTAGTGTGTGGGGACCTATAATTGGCTATATGCCACATATTCTGTCAACATATATTATAAATTGTACATCTGTTGGTCTTCCGAAGATTAAAAAGTAAATAAATAAATAAACACGAGTCAAAATTATAAGAAAAATATATATCGAGGATAATGACACTGTAATACGTTATTGCATTTATAATTATCTCGGGGATTTTTATTATGATGATTACTTTTTTAATTAGATACATATAAATATTTTAATGTGTTCATTAATGTTATTCTTATATTAAAACCTCGATTAACATTAAATTAACTACGGTTGTATGTAATATATATTTTTTCAAACGGAAATTTTAATCATTTATTTACTAGAGGTCGCCTGCGACTTCGTCCGCTTCGTCGTCTTCGTTTTTAAACTTATTTGAATTTTGTACACAATCAATCAAATAAAGATAAAAAATAAATCGCTAATAAGTACGATATAGTACGATCTCTGGTTAAAATATTGTTTTAAGAAGTCTAAGAAAGTAGTTATTAAAATAAATTAAAAATAAATTAACCTAAACTACTTACAAACAGTAAACAAACAGTTCCGTGTGGTGACGGATTAAGAATACTAATGTCACCACCCCCTTCTATCCCGAGGGTGTCGTAAGAGTCGACTAAGGGAGTAAGTCTAGCAGGCAATATCCACCGCAAGAGAGGGAAAACTCGAAACAAAACCCTATACCAACCCATCTGGCCAGCGGGGTATAGTAGGCTAATATCCCTCCAAATGTTTGGAGGAGACCCGTGCCCAGCAGTGGGACGTTTATGGGTTGAGATGATGATGATGATGATGACTTACAAACAATCAGATATTATATTTAGGTAAGTTTAAAGAACATACACATGAATTTTAGTTTTACCTGGGTATTGTAGGCTACAATATCTTCAAAGAAGGCATCTAATAATATAGCTTTTTCAATGACGTCAGCAGGGTTGTTCTTAGCTGCAGTGAACTCACTCTTATCAAACTTGACTTTGGGATAAAACCATGTGTATATTTGCGTAAATTTGTCTAGATTTTCCTGAAATCAAATGGAAAGTCCAGTGGTTAGTTATAATAGCAACCCATATATGTCCCACTGCTGGGCACGGGTCGGGTCTCCTCTCCTCTATCAAGAGAGAGAGAGAGAGGGTTTAGGCCTTAATTCACACACGCTGGCCTAATGCGGGTTGGTGAATCAGACATGTCTTTAGAATTTCTTCTAAGACATGTGGGTTTCCTCACGATGTTTTCCTTCACCGTTAGCAGATGGCGCATCGTTTGATTAGTACATATAAACTCCACAAAGTGAAATTCACATTGGTACTGCCCGGGATCGAACTCGCACCTCTTGCATGCAAGTCTGTTACTTTCCCACTCGGCCACCACCGCTTTTTCAGTTTTTCGCAGTGGTTAGTTACGTGAGAATAAAACCATACATAACATCATTACCTCTTTACCCAAAGGGATAGGCAGAGGTAGATATGTGGACTTTGTAAGATGAAGGTAGGTTTTTTGACTGTCACGTTATTAAAGCAAAGAGGCGATATATGCATGTACATATAGCAGACCGCAAACGCGTCTAGATAAATAAAAAAAAACATTTATTGCTATAAAATTTATAACAACTGTTTTGCCTAGTGTTTTCACTTCTGTCGGCACTCCCGGAGTGCATGTTTTTTTTTACTTTTGAGAGGCCTAATGACAGACATGATTGAACTACTTACTTTCATATTGATAGGTGTGACCCAAATCTTGTAATCAGCTTTGAACGGCAAGCCAAGGACTTGTTTGGGTGACTGGTCACCGTCCATGACGATCACGCTCCAGTCACGACGGCAGAACGCTGATAAGTTGGACATAGTGTTGATGAAGACCTGCTTCTTGATGTATGGCTTTTGTGTTTCCAGTATTACATCTGAAAAGATTTCCAGTGTCTTCTCTTAGCGATTTAACTTGTGGTTAATAGCTGGTGACAGAGTTATTCAGGTCGTCCATGACGTCACGATTATTATTAAGGGGACCTTGAAAGACGGGACCGACTTTCAACGTGCCCTCAACCATATACTCTATTTCACATAGTATGGGTACTGTATAATAACAATAATAAAATTTATTTATTAAGTAACCAGGACTCATTATGTTAGTAACAATTTCACTTATATCTATGTTAGTAACAATAATAAACTACTTACTACTTATAGCTAACTATGACTCACTGTATGAGAAGTGAGTCCCTGCTACAAACTCATCACTGACGTGGAAAGCTTGCAGCAGCGGCTCACATACACACAGTCGAGTCTGTCTGCAATGCAGCGCAATATAATGTACTGTGATGTTTAACATTTTACGATGAAGATGAGGCTTATCAAGAGCCTAGAGTATTTAATCGATAGGTTTTTTTTAATCGACTTTTATTTTCATTGATATATTATTTATCATCAAATGTCAAACGTCACAGTACCCATGCTATGTAAAATATACTATAGACAGTGCAATTCAACCAAAACATATGGTAACAATTTTTTCATATTAAAAAAAATTAGACCCATTCTCCTTACTAATATTATAAATGTGTAAGTTTGTGAGTATGGATAGATGGATGGATGGATGTTTGTTACTCATACACGTAAAAACTACTGATTGGATCTGGATGAAATTTGGCACAGAGATAGATTATGGTCTAGAATAACACATAGGCTACTTTTTACAGCGATAATCGACATCCACGCGAGCGGAGCCGCGGGCAACAGGTAGTAGTAAATAAAAATGTACATGTCATGCTCACTATCACTCAGATCCGTCCACGTTTGAAACTGCTCTATCCAGTCATGTTCAGCTCCCTCATGACACAGAACCAACACTGGCTTGTCAAGTAAATGACAAATTGCCTTTATAAATAATACTATTTGCAATTTTCTGCTTTGCTCCGATGTGTCGTTTATTATTGCACCTGGTTTTTTCTGAAATAATGAATAAAATATTAAAACTATCCTACTGGACCACATACAATTTATAAGCCTGAGGTATAGACAGTAGTGGATTATGCTCATATTTTAAACTAGGGGTCACCCGCGACTTCGTCCGCGTGGTAATTTGGAATATTTTCCTCGATTTTGTATACCACTACTGCTCCGCTCCTATTGATCATAGCGTGATGTTGTATAGCCTATAGCCTTCCTGGATAAATGCACTATTCAACAAAAAATATTTTTTCTAATCGAACCTACCTAGTACTTTCTGAGATTAGTGCATTCAACCAAACAAACAAACAAAACTCTTCAGCTTTATAATATTGGTATAGATAAGAGTCAAATTATTTTATTTTCACGTTTCCAGTTAACAGCAATGCGGAGGAATTTTATAACGGTAGCAGTATTATTTTTTATAGTTCATTAACTTGGTTATCATAGTATATTTATCAACTTTATTTTATTATAATATACTTTCACAGATTCATAAAACGACTAGGGTAGCTATATTTATATAAATAAATTTATTTAAGTACATGAAAAATGAATAAAAAGTAGCTCTATGACTTTAATTAAGACTTTAAAATTTAAATAATATTTTTTAACTGACTGTAATGCTATGTAATCGCTGAGTAACACAAAAATATATATATTGCTGCCTGTGAAAACTAAATAATTGTAACCAATGTAATTTCAGCGATTTATATCCCTATTGTTTGCTTATGTTGTGTCTGCTTTTAAAAATTAATTCTATTCTATTTTTATATTAATATACATTTTGTTTTTTCTTTTCAAGTTAAGAGATCTTATCTGTTAGATTTATTCTGAACACATTTTAGATATATTTTTTTTAAACATTAATTGAACACTTTTAGATTTTTTTTTTTAAATAATTTTTAAACATTAATTCTATTCTATTTTTAATTTTAACATACATTTTGTTTTTTCTTTTCAAGTTAAGAATCTTATCTCTTAGATTTATTCTGAACACATTTTAGATATTTTTTTTTTTAAACATTAATTGAACACTTTTAGATTTTTTTTAAACATTAATTTTTAAACATTAATTCTATTCTATTTTTAATTTTAATATACATTTTGTTATTTCTTTTCAAGTTAAGAGATCTTATCTGTTAGATTTATTCTGAACACATTTTAGATATTATTTTTTAGCTCCATCCGTTTTGTAATACCAATGATTATGCTAACGTCAAGGTGGAGAGATAGATAATGTTTAATTTTGTCTTTGCTTTTTGCAAACGTTATCCAAATTAAAAAACTAAAATAAAAAAAGAAAATGCTGGCGTGATGAGCCTTTGCGCAGAACTGGGTAGATTTGGCACTGAATAGAGAGGTGTGGAAGACCATGAGGGAGACCTATACCCAGCAGTGGGACATAACGGGTTATAAGAATAAATAAAAGAGAGAGTGAATTATACAAACCTTTTTATAAAGCCTATAGAGAAACCTAATGCCATCAATATGATGTTGTGGTATATTACAATTATCAATATAAATAATTTGATCTCCTTTAGAGAGGTACAGCCTCGCATTGTCATCTGTATTTCTGATCATCTTAGTATATTAAACTGAAAACAAAACTTGATGTTAAAAGTTGAACATTTTTGAACGACCTTAAAGACCAAGTTGATATCGAGAGGAAACATAGAGTGTTGGCGGTGTGATGTAACATGGTGGCCCGCAGGTTTGCACGATGTAGTGAGCCTGTCAAAGTTACTTTGCTTAAAGCCTACTGCCAAGCATTCTATATGTGCAGCCTGTGAACCAACTATACGCAGCGCGCTGTCAGTGCTTTATGAGTGCTACATAATAATGGTTTTAGCATGCTGATGGGGCTGCCCTGCTTCTGCAGTGCATCATGTGTGTTCGCACAAAGCCATACTTATTATTTATTTCATTATTGATTTCTTTGCGATATGGCACAAAAAATTGCCTCCTTGTTCTGCAGAGTTCAGGCCAGCTCCAACAGTATTTTACGAATGATTGCCGAATTGTATGCATAGATGCATGTCTACCGTACAATTGGTTTCAAAATATTTTTTGTATAAATATAACTCTTTAATTTGTTTACTAACATAGTTTAATGTTAGTAACATAATATGTGTTCTGTGTTTGTAATAAAAGTTATTATTATTTTTATTTTATTCTCTCTCAGACCTCTAGTTATTATTAACTGAATGTCCTCAACATTCAATTAATAATAAGTAGAGGTCGTCTGGTTATCGAAATTCGAATTCAATCGTAATTGCTTTCTCTCTAGATAAGGCTTGCATTGCAATTATATTATTATATATACAAGATATGCGCCTTGACGTAGAGTTGCAGAAAACAGTCTGCCATATCACAGGGTTGCACGACATGGGAAGGGACACAATAACAATATGGGTTAATGACATTTTTATGGTTGTTGAAAGAACATAAACAAAATTGGCTTATGCAGTGGGTTGATAAAAGCATTGTAGATGATTATGATTAATTAGATTTCCTGGCCTGGTTTGGCTGGTTGGAATTGCTGCACACCCAATAAAGGACTTCACATGCAATACTGCTTGGTTAAAGTTACAATATGCCAAAAATATATAATAATAATAATATTCTTTATTGTACACCATATTATGTTAAGGACACAATCATAAATCCATGAAATACACCGAAGAGTATGTACAATGGGCGGTCTTATCACTTAAAGCGATCTCTTCCAGAAAATAATTAATATTATTGTTAAAAAAACACTAGTCAAAGATCTTTTATTTTTTAACTTTGACAGATAGTTGAAGCAGATATAGGAAAATATGATATAAACAAAAAAAAAGTAAAGTACTAAGTCTGTTTAGAAAGGGTAGGTAAACCATGTAATGTAATTGTTAAACTTAAATTAATGTACTGTTAAAAGGATAAATGCCTAACAATAGATTAATTTTATTTCCTGTTTATACCTATATATTTTTTTAATCAACATAAACAAAATGTAAGAGATATTAAATGATGTATAAAAACAGTAAAAGGTTATTCTAGACAGTAATTACTAGTTTTGTATGTATAAATAAGAGTACTTACAGCAAATATTTGAATATTTATATGTTAAAAGTTCAGATTCAACAGTGGTCAGAAGTAATTCAATCTATTCAGAATCGACAACGTCATGATTAAAATATATAGCATTTCTAAATAAAATAATGCCACAAACACCGATACACTAGTCTTATGTACTTCTATGTCTTCAAACTCTTGCATGATATGTCTGTTGCGATATACATGATCCCAAAACATGGACACTGTCTATTATAATAAATACAAGCACAAAACACTTCTTTACCAACCCAAGCTAACCGTACACTAATCGAGTTCTTTAAGTTCTTTTTGCATACTTAACTAGTAGAATATAAATGTAAATGAATACAATTTATTGCTGGAAAATTTTATTCATACGTACACAAACTTGTTCGGAACGAAATAACAAATTTAATTATACTGCAAAATTGAATAGTTGCTTGAAAAAATGTTCTGCGAACATTCTTTCGCAACATGGCTGTCAAAACGTAGACTACAGAAATTAGTAGGATTACAATTTGACAGCTTAATTTTTATTTTCTTATCCATGCTTTAGTATTAGTCTTTTGAGTTTCTTTCCTTACTTGTCCTAATTTTTTTCTTCACCTATCTTCCAGCATTTTTCTAAGGACTTTAGTAATGGCATTACTAAAGTTCTTACTACTTCTTTAGAAAAAAAAGCTTTAACTTGGAAGTAGTATTAAATTGTTAGTAAAAATAGACACTAGGTGGATGGGAAGCGCTCATGATTAGGAAAACTGGGTGTTAGTGCTATATTTACTACTAGGTACTTGATCTAGGGAAGAGTGGCATTTAATTTATATTTCATCATTTTTATAATTTATTAGACCAAAGTATTGTAACATGCATTAGAACATATGAAAAAATATACTTGAAACTGTCGGAAGGCTTATTAATGGTCGTACGTGGGTTAAATAAAAGAAGGTAAAGTTCACACCAAGATTGTATTAACAGATAAAATCTTTATTTTCCTCTCTTAATTCATACTATTCCTGTGGGCGTCATTAATCTAACACCCGTATCTATAAACAAGTGATTACTTCTTCTTAAGTAATTTCTTGACTAAGTCATTACTTGTTCTTAAGTAATTTCTAAAGTAAATGATATTCTATATACAAGTAATGATCAATGCTTACTTGAGTAAAGTTCTAAGTATTACTCAGTGCTTCAAAATCTTTTCAGCTGGCAATATTGCAACTTACGTTTTGTTATTTGAAGAGGAAAAGACAAAAGTTACAAGTAAACAACAAAATTTTGCATAAACAAACTAGTCTTCAAACAATTATAAAATAAGTAATAATGTTTACAGCGTTTAATCTGTTCTATGTTTATAATGATTAAATAAGTAACTATTTTTCAATAATGGTCTACTGTGAAACTAAACGTTTTGAAAGACAATATAACTCTGCAATTTGCAATATTTAGAAGTATTATTGTACTAGGTTGTTAAAACGTTGATAGCTGCAAATTAAATATGTTGCATTATACCTACTACACATTTTGACAGAACCGTCAATCAGTCAATAGTTTGTTTATTATTATTGTCTCTTCTTGTCTCGGGTATTTTTCCATTATATAAAAAGAATACTCGGCCCTTTGGAAGGCTTACGCGGGGACATAGGTCCATCACGCAGAGGCCTAGAGAATGAAAATGAGATGAAACACTACCATAACGGCACTATTATAGTACAACAATGATATGAATAGGGTAGGCGTAGAGCTATTGTAAAAATATTTAGGTATCTAACATTGTGGGGATGGGGTTGGGTATTTGATGAACTGGCTTTAAAAAGCTATGGGATAGAACGGCGCCTGCTTTTGTTATATTGCATCAGGGCAACACCATAGTGCGCGGCTAGGGGTATTGAGCGGTGTGGTGCCGGTTTCCCCATCGAGGGTCCTCGACGGAGACCCGAGAGCGGGTTTCTCCGTAGTTATGCCCTTGAAAATGACACTTCTACTCCCGAGCATATAGCTCTGGCGACCCCACTTTGGACAGCCAATAAAAGCAACCCGAAGACGAGACTGACCGATTTTCACCATTATTTGTAAAGCGCATAAGTTGTAAAGCATGTGCAACTGTCCGCTGAGTTTTAGCCCAAGCAGCGCTACGACGCACTTTAGCTCAACTCAGTAAGTGAGTCGAGTAACTCAGCTACTGTGTTTGAGTTAATTTGTGACGCGCTATACCTGTGAATGAAAGTGAGTTATGCGCAGTACCGGCATCTCGACGAAAATCTACGGCACCCCCCAGCGCCCCTTCAAAATTGAAGGTACGGCCTACCGCCCCAAGTAGCACCCAACGCTATTGGTTTTGCGCTAATACTCTTGCAAGAAATGAGTTGACACGACCGGCGCAGTTGTACCGAGTTAGCGTAATTGCGCAGCGTAGCGCAGTGTGGAACATCTTTAGGTACTTCAAACGTAGTGGTGGTGACTAGTTACTCCACACTGTGGATTTACTTTAATTATATAAGAGATAAAAAGATTGAAAAACATGAGTACCGAGGGCGAAAGAAAGAAACCCTTTTCATCTTTGGAAAAGGATTTATTTCTGAATATCATTCAGAAATATGATACAATATTGTCATGTAAGCAGACAAACGCCACTAGTGCCTACAAAAAAAAAGCAACATGGGACGAGATAAAAAATGATTTTAACACGTCTACAGTTGTAACACAACAGGTAAAAATTTAAAATTTTTATATCACCATGTGTATCAAATCATTATTTGCTTATGTTACTATCTGTATGTAATGTATTATATTAGCATGTTATTTATTCACGGCATGTAAACCTCGGTACCATTCATGTAATAGCCACATATTATTTTATAATGGTATAGAAACATTGATGTGAACATCAAAGCTGTTGACTTCTGTTTTTGTTGTTTAGGCATCAACAAAACAACTAATAAAGTTGTGGTATAATATGAAGGCCAAGGCGAGGGACTCAAAGACAAAAGAAAACGTGCGATATTTAACTGGAGGAGGCCCAGCGATTGTTGATATGGATCCTGTTGATGCCAAAGTGATGGACATAGACAAAAATATACTCACCAATGTTGAAGTTGATATTGATAGTGATATCAATGGTTAGTATTGTTTTTATCACACGCATGCTCTATATTAACGTATTTATGTATTAACTTTGATAAATGCTTTCATTTCAGATACGGTGTTTATTGAAGGAGACCAAAACAATCAAGCTTGGAATAAGCAAAGAGCTGTGGAAAAATCTCTAAAACTAGAGCCGCAATTCTGTCCAAACAAAACCAAAAATAGAAATATGGATGGAAAAATGAATAAAATTGATTATTTAAAATGTAAAATATTAGAAGAAGAGTTAGAACATAAAAAAAAAATCCACGAAGAAGAGCTGAAAATGATCATTTCGGAAAGAATTTTTAAAGAGAAAATTCAAAATTTAGAACTAGAAATAAAAACTAAAATGTTGAAGGCAATGGAAAATAAATCAAATCATATGTATCTTATCTTTTATTTAAATCGGAATCATACAAAATCTCTGGCAATTACATTAGCTCGTATCACCATGCCATCATTTGTACCATGAACATTTCGTACTGTTGGTATAGAATTCTCATGATTTATTTCACCATACAAATCTTCATCATTATCAGGACAGTCGGTATCATTAGTTTCTATGCTGATATTATGAAGAACAGCACAAGCTATAATAATATTTGCTGTTGTGCTCAGTTTAGTTGCTATTCCTTTTTGTAAACATGGAAACCTTTTCCACAAACCAAACAATCTTTCCACAGAATTTCTTGTCTTAATTTGGGCCTTGTTATACCTTTCTTCAGGTAATGTAAGAGGATTGGAAATAGGAGTCAGAAGGTGCCTAGTGCAAGGATAACCTGCATCGGCCACTAGAATGCCATTAATTTCATTTTACATTCTTAAATTCAATCTAGAGTTTCTATATATTCTGCTGTCATGAGTACTGCCAGCCCACCGTACGACTATGTCATATATTTTTAATTCTGGTCCTCCAACTACTTGGACATTAAGTGAAAAATATCCTTTCCTATTTCGATACTGTTCAGTATGTACAATACCTCTAGGTTTAGTAATTCTAATGTGAGTGCAATCTATTGCACCTACAATATTTTTCAGGCCAGGCAATCTTCCAATACGTCCTAGTTTCTCAAATTCGTCTTTCTGAGATCTACAGGAAACTTAACAAAATTACCCATATGAAGTGCCAAGGCACGACTTACTCGTTTGATAATTGTGCAAACTGTTGATTGTGAAATATTCATAATATCACCACATACAATCTGGAAACTATTTGTTGCATAAAAACGTAATGTTAACAGAAGCTGCATTTCTGGAGTAGTAGTAGGTAGTCCTCTTTGGGTATCCAACTGTAGGTCGTTAATAATGAGTGGCAAAATATCATTTTTTACTGTGCTTTTAGTAAATCTAAACCTTTTTTTAAAGAAATCTTCGCAATAATCATAATACGGGTCCACATCGCGCATGTAAGCTTTTGGAACTCTGACTTCTATATTGTTTTCAACTTCATTTAATATATCACGGTCAATATTATCTACAATAGCAAAAATATTTTCAATTGCTTCCATTTTTATAAAATAACCTCACTCAACTCACAAATTATACTTTGACATACATTCGAAGCAATGCTTAAGTAAACGAAATGGTGACTATTACTCAGCTAAGAATTCTAGCCATTGACAGTTCTTACTCGGGTCAGTTTCTTAACTATAGAATAGAAATCATGGCTAAAGTAATTACTTTTACTCAAGTAATTACTTTTACTCGTCTATAGATACGGGGGTAAATGTTGTACCAATGACGGGTACTAACTGAAAATCAGTGCTGTATTATAAGCACAGCGTATACTGAGCTATATCCCCTGCTACACATGTATAAATAAGTATAATTATTTATATTTGTGTAAATGTAATTTATGTGTACCTACCTAAATGTATTTTTTCTGTATTTTTGTGTGGCAAAAATAAATGGTTTAAATGATTAAAGATATAATAAAATAAAACAAGAGCATCAAAAATATATATTTGTATATTGTAAATGTATACAAATTGATTAACAATATTTAATTCGATAAATGATTTACGTTTCAGTTGATTTTATCTACATTATGACACTGTATATATTGCATTTTCACTTATCAAGTATAGTATATAACATGATTTAAAAAAAAAAAAAAAATTATTCATTCTTGAAGTTCGGTGGTCTCTTTTCGATGAAAGCGGTCATGCCTTCTTTGCGGTCCTCCTGTAGACATAATAAAAAAATATAGTAAGTTTATCATATCTAGTAAAGATTATTTGCACAGAATCATTGAATTATACAGAAAATAGTTTCATAATGCCGTTGTTTGGTTTTATGGTGAATCATTATCATCATCAGCCTATAGCAATCCACTGCTGGGCTTAAGCCTCTCCAAGTGGCACGATCTTCGGGTCTCACTCCCGACCACTTTGCGTAGATCATCTCTCCATCTAGCCTAAGACCTCGAAACGTTTGCCGAGCCGTGGTCTCCACTAAAAACTTCGTCTTCTTCGGTTCTATGTCATAAAAGACCCGTACAATACCACTTCAGCCGGCTAATTCTTTTTGCCTTGATAACCTTGGTTCTTGGTTGCTACAGTCTCTCCAGCGGTGCCAAATTGACACTCGGTATGTCGAAGTGTTGAAGTGCTTGTACGAAAACGCCACCATGTCGGTCCGTTTCCATGATCAGAGTACGAAGCCTATCCAGTTGCAGCGAGGTGTGAGACAGGGTGATGTCATATCCCCGAAACTCTTCACCGCTGCATTGGAAGACGCTTTCAAGCTTCTGGATTGGAATGGACTCGGCATCAACATCAACGGCGAGTACATCACTCACCTTCGATTTGCCGACGATATCGTGGTCATGGCTGAGACCATGGAAGACCTTGGCGCAATGCTCGATGGCCTCAGTAGAGTCTCACTACAAGTGGGTCTTAAAATGAACATGGACAAGACTAAGATTATGGCAAATGTCCATGTCGCACCCACCTCTGTCACAATTGGAGGCTCTACAGTCGAAGTTGTTGACGAGTATGTCTACCTGGGACATACAGTCCAGTTAGGTAGGTCCAACTTCGAGAAAGAGGTCACTCGTCGAATCCGACTCGGCTGGGCAGCGTTTGGGAAGCTACGTCATATCTTCTCGTCCCAAATACCGCAGTGTCTCAAGACGAAAGTCTTTGACCAGTGTGTGTTGCCAGTGATGACATACGGATCTGAGACGTGGTCGTTCACTATGGGCCTCGTGCGAAGGCTCAAAGTCACCCAACGAGCAATGGAGAGAGCTATGCTTGGAGTTTCCCTGCGAGATCGAATCAGAAATGAGGAGATCCGTAGGAGAACCAAAGCAACCGACATAGCTCGAAGAATTGCCTCCATTAAGTGGCAATGGGCCGGGCACATAGCTCGCAGAACTGATGGCCGTTGGGGCAGAAAGGTTCTAGAGTGGCGACCACGAACTGGAAGACGAAGCGTGGGCAGGCCTCCAACAAGGTGGACCGACGACCTGGTAAAGGTTGCGGGCAACCGATGGACAAGGTCGGCTCAGGATCGAGAGTTGTGGAAAACCTTGGGGGAGGCCTATGTCCAGCAGTGGACGTCTTTTGGCTGAGATGATGATGATGATGATGATGAACCTTGGTTCTTTGTCGGATTTTGTCCTTCAGGGACACCAAGCATAGGCAGGTAAATAATATTAATATTTTGGGACCACTCACGCACCGCCATCTGATCCCAAACTAGGCAACTGATAAACATACTTACACCCAGACACAGAACAAACATTTGTGCTCACAAAAATATTTGTCTTGGTTGGGAATCGAACCCACAACCTCTGGCTTAGCAGTCAGTAACAAACCGCTAGACTAACAGGTCTGGCATTGATATTTTATTTATTTAAGAATTTCTCAAGGTCACTTAGACACTGGCAACATTGCCGAAAAAAAACTATCATACCGTAGCAAAAGTGCCATAGAACTGCGCCTTCTCGTACTGCAGTCCAGATTTCAATGTGGTCTCGTAGGCCTGGTTGACGGCTTGCTTAGCCATCTTCACGATCAGGGGTGAGTGTGTGCCGATCCTCTCTGCAAGCTTGATCGTCTCTTCTAGAAGCTTCTCTACCGGGAATACGCGGCTAACCAGACCTGGTTAAAATATAATGGTATTGGTTAATAGTGTAGACTGAATTTCAGATATAACAGCCTTTAAGAAGCCGTTACCATAGCCTATGGACGCTTGCAATACCAGAAGTATACTTACGTGATGTCAACCCAAAAAATTAACACCATTTATGATGGAGTATCCTTTTGATAGAAATGCATTCCTAAATGAGCGCTGAAAACCTGTACGTACACACAGAAAAATAACTACACCGCTGTGTGTAGTCATTTGACTGTGGTCTTCTTTAAGGTGGAAGGCCACAGGTGCAGGACATAGGATATGTCTCCTGTTCAATAAAGATGGTGTTTTTTGTACTACCAAGGTGGCAAATAAGCATAAGGCCTGCCTGATGGTAAGCTGTTACCGGATACCAGAGGTATTTCTTTCGTGTTTCCAACCCATTTTTTACACCAGGGCTTTAAGATGGAGTATACCTTGGATAGGAATACGTTTCTTTCAAAATGTATCCCTAAATGAGCGCTGAAGACCTGTGACTAAAACAAAATAATAAACTAACCCATCTTCTCAGCTTCTTGTGCGTCTACGAAGTTGCCAGTGAGTACAATCTCCATGGCCTTGGACTTGCCGACGTACCGCGGGAGGCGCTGGGTGCCACCAGCTCCGGGAAGCGTTCCAATGTTGATTTCTGGCTGGCCGAACTTGGCCTTCTCACCCGCGTAGATGATGTCGCACAGCATGGCCAGCTCGCAACCACCACCGAGCTGGAAGACCAGGATATTCGTAAGTGGAAGTACGGGGTATGGTGGGGCTTAAGCAGGTAATAAAAATAATAATAACCCTAACCACCGGTAGGTTGGTCCCTGTACCCGATACTGGTGGGTCTCCTTTTTTATATTTTTAAATGTGTATTTTTATATCCTTACTAATATTATAAATGTGAAAGTTTCGTAAGAATGGATGGATGGATGAATGTTTGTTACTCTTTTACGTAAAAACTACTAAACGGATCTGGATGAAATTTGGCACAGAGATAGATTATGGTCTGGAATACTTTTTACTTTTATACTTTTTACAGCGATAACAGACATCCACGCGGGCGAAGCCGCGGGCAGCAGCTAGTAGTATATATTTAAAAATGTGATTATTGTAAATTAAGTTTAACAACAGTATAATAATATTGATGTTTTTGTCAATAAAAAAATTACAATTAGGTTGTTATAAACGACAAGGTCACGACAATATATTCCACATAGCATGGGTACTGTGACGTTTAACATTTTACGATGAAGATGAAAGAAAACGTCTATCATTTTCATTGATATTTATCTGCAAAAGTCAAACGTAAACAGTATGGGTACTGTGTTAAAAATACTATAGCATTTAAATAGCGGTCCGTACACGACGCTATCGGTCACAGATTAAAATAATGTCTTCTTAGTGGTCGTTGAGACTGTAGACCACGGGTTCGGATCCTGAGTTGAGGCGAAACAGACATTGGATTTTTCTGTCAATCTGTTTCTTTTTTAATGCCAAGTCAAGTAAGATGGCATTGCACCAAAGGCCGGTTTTTAGTTTTATAATAATAATAATAATTTATTTATTTATTAAGTAACAAGACTCATTTGGTTAGTAACAATTTCACTTATATCTATGTTAGTAACAATAAATAACTAAACCTACTTACTACTATGACTCACCGTATGAGATATGAGTCCCTGCTACAAGCTTATCACTGACGTGGAAAGCTTGCAGCAGCGACTCACATACACACAGTCAAGTCTGTCTGCAATGCAGCGCAAGATGATGTTGGGGCTGGCCCGGACACAGCGCACCAGGGAGGCACATCTTTTTCGCATCACTGCATAGAAGCAGTCTACTCGTGCTTCAGCAAACATCCCTGATGCGCTGCAGTAACGGGGCAGCCCCATTAACACCCGGAACGCGTTATTATATTGAATACGAAGGTCACTGTACGATTTTTGCGTATAATTCGCCCATAGGCTGCACGTGTAGAAACATGTGCAGTATGCACGGAACAATGTTATTTTAACAGTCTTAGAGCAACGTGCAAACCTACGGGCTATCATGTTAGCTCTGATCGACAGCGACCCTCGCTCCCTTTTAATATCCTCATTATCCTTGAGGTCAGCAGTTACAAAATGTCCTAAGTATTTAAAACTGTACACCCTCGCCAATTTTACACCCTTCAATTTGATTGGGGGCACAGTGTCAGGACATTTGTTGCCGGATGAAAAGACCATAGTCTCCGTTTTCTTAACATTATAGACCAATCCGTGAAGAATAGCATATTCTTCACAGATGGCTATTAATCTTCGAAGACCACACACCGAGGCGCTCAGCAGCGCCATGTCGTCCGCGTAACTGATGTTATTTACACACACGCCGTCAATATGACACCCCACATGTTCACTGCTGAGCGCCTCAATCAGCTCATTGACGTAAAGGTTGAAGAGTGTAGGTGAACTCAACCCACCTTGTCTCACCCCACACTCCAACCCATACGGTTCCGACAAGGCGCCAGCCCACCGAACCTGGTTAATCTGGTTACCATACCAATATTTAAAAGTATTTATGAGACCCTGGGGTAACCCCGTTTGTTCCAACTTATGCCAGAGTATATTATATGAAACCAGATCAAAGGCTTTGGAGAGGTCGAGGAAGCAGGCGTATACAGGTGTCTGCCGCTCCGTGTAGTACTTGACGGCCCACTTCAGACTTAATATGGCACTCTCTGTGGACAGATTTGATCGAAACCCAAACTGATTGGGGTGCAAGACGATATATTTATGTAGCCATGTATTAAGAAGGCCGTCAAGCACCTTTGCAATCACCGTCGCTAGGGAGATAGGCCTGTAATTTGTTTGGACAGCAACATCGCCTGTTTTATTTTTAATAACAGGTATCACAATCGTTTTTGTCAATTTACTAGGCAGGTATGCATGACTTAAACATAAATTATACAACATAGTTAACACTCTTGGCAAGTGAGGCCCTGCAAACTTTAAATGCTCAATGCTCAAACCATCGTGACCCGGAGACTTACCTCTAGACATCGTATTTATTATATGTTTTATTTCTTTGGTAGTAAATGTAACTTCCAGGTCACCATGGCCAGGAGCACTGGGCAACGATGGAGAGGGACCAAGCGGTGACGACACTCTAAAATGATCCATAAACAAGTTAGCGATGTGCACAGGATCACTCACTCCATTAATAGATACCGGGAGACCAGGCTTACTGTTTAATCTGTTCGTGCATTTCCAAAACTGAGAAAAGCTACCTCTCGAATGATGTGACGCCAAGATGTCCATTTTGATTTGATCTTCATGATCTTGACACCACTTTAAACGTGATCTAAAAATTCTTCTGGCCTCACACATCGCCTGAAACGACGGGCCCGTAGACGGTTTGCCCATTTCTACCCACAGATTAAACTTCTGCCTGGCCTCGCAGTATTCCCGCGCAACATGCTTGTTCCATCCTACTACAACTTTCTTTCCCTTACACTTACTGTATCCCCGACCTATCTCGGCGGACTGGCATAATGCATTAACAATATCGTCATACAATTTGTCAATAATACTGTGGTGCCGATGGTCATTACAATATGTGTTGCAACAATTCCTGAAGTCTTCAGGGAAGTCAATACATCTAAGCCGTTGATGGCAAGCCATAGTATACAAATGTGTTTGGTCTGGACTTCGATCTCCCCATACAATCATATTTCTCACATTATTTACCATATATTGCTTAACACAAACAGAATCAAATACGCACTCAACGACAAGAGGATAGTGATCTGACCATAGCACACCATACCTTACATAGGATGAAACTACCGAGTTACGGGCTGCCTTTGTAACCAAGCAATGGTCTAACCACCTCCTCGAACCGTGCGCCTCACTAACAAAAGTGTAGGTATCAGAGTTTAAACCTAATATCTCTGTATCAACACAACTCCACTCCAGCTCTTTACAGTAATCTAACAGTTCTAGGAAAAACCGTTCCGTCGGGTGAGCATTAAAGTCTCCTAGAATATAGCAACTTTCAATGTCTGTACTATCTATAATTGCACTCACCAGGCTAAGACAATCCGTGAACTCCACGAGGTTAGGTGCCGAGTCCGTTGGCATATATACGTTAAACACTAAGACCGGCCGATGTTCACACGTTATTTTAATAGCGCACACACGTGGATTATTACACTTAATAACCGTAACACTGTCAAACGCACTTTTCCTCCATAGCAGGGCCAAACCGCCATACGGCCTGCCGCACAAGATTCCCGTAGATGTGTCTACCGCTGACGTCCCGGTACAGCCGAAGTCATCATTGATAGTGTTTAGGTACGTTAGGTCATGCGGCAACAACCAAGTTTCCTGAAGCGCAAGGATATCCGAGTCTAGACATAACTCCCGTACACTTTCAATTGAGCGCTTGACACTTTTGCAATTAAAACTGATCAGTTTGTATGTATCCATTGACATTATTTATTCGTGCCGTCTGTTATACCAATAGGCTGGAATTTCGGTTTAAAATTCGCGAACCGTCTAAAAATGATGCCCTGAGGCCACACTTTGTCATCTAAAAATATGTCTACTTTAGAATAAGGGACAAAAAACTTATATGCACAGTGGCTTTCGTTTTTAATTTGCATTTTTTCTAATTGTATTGATACATTCGTTTTCATCATAATATAGTCGGTAATATCTAATACACTCGTCTCTGTATGTACATTTGTTATAAAAATAGGTATTTTCCTCTCAGCCGCTCGAAATTTAATATTGTTTTCGTTGGCAACACCCATTTTACCCCTTAGCTTGTACTTTTTAGCAGTCTGGTTATGAGTGACCACCGTCCAGCCCTCATTTTGGGAATGTTTAGATAAACCTTTCTCAACTATACTTGCGAATGTTTGTTTACATTGTGGCTCGATGTTCAGCTGTTCGACGCCGCCGCAGTCATTATAGGCAGGTAGCGATAACGTCCCCACTACGTCAGTACCGTTATTCTCGCCGAGCGCTGATTTACTCGCCGCCGCCGCCAACGTACCACTGCTCGCCACACTGCTACCCTCGACTAGTTTTATATCAGAGCCGTTCACGTATAACTTTTTATCAATAATTTTCGGTGATAATGCAGGACTAGAAAGGTCAAAAGACTTGAAATGAGATGAATTTCCCGGAGAGCACACACTATTAGTTTCAATCATGTCCCTGCAGCTAGCACCACGGCGCATGTTTACATTTTCATTAACGTAATTTGAAGCTGTTGTACTTTTTAAACACTCAAATTCCGACCTTAAATTCTGTAGCTGTTCTGTTGAGGCATAAGATTCCTTTATGGTTTTGAGATCAGCTTGCACTACAGTGAGTTTTTTGAGAAGATCTGAGACGTCTAGATGATCGAACGTTATAGGCGGTAGTTTATCCAGGTTACGGGCCACAAAAACCGGCATTTCTTCTGGATCTGTAACTTTGAACACTCTGATAATATCATTTAAGCCACGGTTTTCTTTTCCTTTGCCTTTTCGTAATGTTTTACTTAGATTTGATAACGATTCGTACAACAGCTGTTTTGACAACTCGATTTCGTTATTTTGAAAGTTTTATGGATTGTTTTATTTAGACCCTGTTTAAAACATGCACAAAGTCATTAAGCGATAGTGTGCAGGCAGTATCCTACTAATATTATAAATGCGAAAGTTTGTAAGAATGGATGGATGGATGGATGTTTGTTACTCTTTCACGTAAAAACTACTGAACGGATCTGGATGAAATTTGGCACAGAGATAGATTATGGTCTAGAATAACACATAGGCTACTTTTTACAGCGATAACCGACATCCACGCGGGCGGAGCCGCGGGCAACAGCTAGTGCATTATAATTTTGTTGGATCAATACCTCTTCTATCAGCAGAAAACCAGACACAAAAGCATAAAGTAGAAGTATAGTTGAAAGCACGGTAAAAGTAATTTAGAAGTATGTTTCACTCACAGCGAATCCATTGACAGCAGCAATGAGTGGTTTGCCACAGTTGGATACATCCTCCCAGGACCTGAGGAAGCCAGCCTTCTGATTGGTGCTGAAGGTGTTGTTTTGCATTTCCTTGATGTCAGCGCCAGCGGCGAACGCTTTCTCGTTACCTTTAAAATAGAAGTATAAGTTTAGCTTGATTCTTCTTCTTCTTATTGTTTGGTTAGTGGCCAATCTGGTGACAGAATTAATTAGATCGCCCATATTTAGGTCTCTGTGATCTTGCGCCTGTTGTGCCTTCCGAAGTATGGAGATGCTCAGATGAAATACCTATATGCGGTCACCCATACATAGAGTTACCGCGCCCTTGGTAGCTTAACCCGAGGATCGTTTATAGGACAGTGAGTGCATCTGGCTATGGGAGCCTCTTGTCGCTGTGAAGCGAATAAGAACTGAAAAAAAAAGAACCCTAATCAGCGAATTTGCCGTAGGAAAAAAATATGCTGGCATTTGTTTTTATGATGTTCATAAGTATCATGCATTTCATCTAAATGAATAAATGAGTTTTACTTTGACCAGTCAAAGTTGTGCTTTTTCAGTTTTAATTCGCTTTACAGCGACAGGAGGCTCTCATAGCCAGGTGCATTTACTGATCGATAAACGATCGTCAGGTTAAGCTACCAAGGGCACAGTGACCAGACTTTAATAGCCAAACACAGTCAGCCCCAGAGCTGACTGTGTCTGGTTATTAAAGTCTGTCATCTATTTGTTAACGAGATGAGATAGATAAGAGCGGGATAGTGCTGCGAACTGTATCTGCCTATTGAACCGTGTAAACTTATCGTATATAAGTAATGTCCTTGTTCGAACCATGAATCGAGAGTTTTGTAAAATTGCAATATAAATAAAAGTACCTGGTGGATCGAGCTTTGCTCGGCATTTTTTGTAAATAAACGTTTTCTAAATATGAAACCTAGCTAGATCGATTAATCGCCCCGAAACCTGAATACTAAATTTCAAGATAATCGTTGAAGCCGTTTCCGAGATTCAGATTATTTCTATCTATTAATATCTTTAAACGAGCAATTCTTGTATTTTTTTTTGTGTTATGGCTACATCCGTTTAGTTATACCGATGATTCTGCCAACAACAAGGTTGAGAGAGTCCTTTAAAAAAAAGAAAACAAAAAAAAAAGGGTTAAAAGGACTACAGGTTGGCCGGTATCTATATCTAATAAGACATTGGCTTATTTCAATATTTCTTTACGGGCAATATTGACAGATCTTTTAACTTTCGAATATACTAATTTTGTACGTTAGGATAAAACAAGAAACACTGATCTTTCGCTATAAATAACTACCAACATTTTGACCTTGATACATTTTTCACTCAACATAATATTTATCAACCTACTGTATTACATGATAGTACCAAAAGATTGCACGATACTATGTTATCAATATGGATTTAATATCATAAACGTAATCAATACTTACATCTTGTTGAACTTTGGCTTTGAGTATTCAAAAACAGAAAAATACATTATAGTATACTTTTGGTACTGTGACGTTTGAAATAAGAACATAAATATTAAAATGAAAGACGATTAAATTAAAACCTATAGATTCATCTTTTTTAAAAAGATGAATCTTCGCTGGCCAGGCGGGTTGGTATTGGTATTGTCACTAAATTAAAGCAATTAATAACTACCATAGAAATCTATACCTACTATCTATACTAATATTATAAAGCTGAAGAGTTTATTTGGTTGAACGCGCTAATCTCAGAAAGTGCTAGTTAGATTAGAAAAAATCTTTTTTTGTTGAATACACCTCTCGCCACCGACAGGGAGTTCATCCTCACATCCTTGTACTTCAAACATGCCGTACCGTAAGATTCCAGAGGAATTTCTTACCACGTACGATAAGGTTGTGGAATGAGCTCCCTGCCGAGGTTTTCCTAAGAGACTATAGCATGGGGTTCTTCAAGAAAGGAGTTATAAGGTTTTTAAAGAGTCGGCAACGCGTGAATGACACCCTGGTGTTGCAAACGTCCATAGGCTACGGTAACTGCTTCCCATCAGACGGGCCGTATGCATTTATCCAGGAAGGCTATAGGCTATATAACATCACGCTATGATCAATAGGAGCGGAGCAGTAGTGAGATATGTTGCAAAATCGGGGAAAATATTCCAAATTACTATGCGGGCGAAGTCGCGGGCGATCCCTAGTTACATAATAATAGTAATTATATCATCAAGTTCTATACTCTATCATTAATTATCTCGTTCTTATCTCGCCGAAAGTATAAACTTGTGACTATAATAAATATAATTCTGATAACAATTTGTTACTGTCGAAAATTATACACGTATATTTTTATTAACCTTGATCGCGTTACTGATTGCTCTGGTGGATAAGGTTACCTTGTCAAGTGTTATGGGTTCGATTCCCACATGGGATACAATTTTTATTTTTTTAAACGACAACTCCCGCATTAGGGCACAAGCCCTGTGTCGCGGGGGATTTTACAAACATACAATTAACGGACACAAAGTACACCCAGACTTGGGACAATCATTTATGGATCACACAAATTATTGTCCTGTGCGGGGATCGAACCCACAACACGCTGAAACAACCGTGCTGTCAATTTTTCGCAAATATTTGACATAGGTACTCCTTTCAAAGAAAACTCACCAGTAATGATAATAGCTGCAATCTTCTCATTAGCATCGAAGTCTCTGACAGCTTGTCCAAGTTCGTCAAATAGAGGTCCGCAAAGAGCGTTCAGCGCCTTGGGCCGGTTCAACTGGATCAGGCCTACATTGGACTTGCTTCCGACTACATCAATCTTTATGTTCTCATATGCTGGCGCTGTAAATAAAATATGACAGAAATTAATTATGCATTAGTTAAAAAGCACATAAAATTGATAATTCTTTTTTTTAAAAGACAACTCCCGTGCTAGGGAACAAGCCCTGTATCGTGGGGGACTTTACAAACATACAATTAACAGACACAAAGTACACCCAGACTCGGAACAACCATTTGTGGAGCACACAATTTTTTGTCCCGTGTGGGGATCAAACCCACAACACGCCACTCTGTAGTAAATAAGTAACCACTGAACCAACCGTGCACTCAATTGTAGCAATCTCTGGTAAAATGCAAGGCTGGCTTGTCATGTGTTATTCCAAACCATAATCTATCTCTGTGCCAAATTTCATCCAGATCCATTCAGTCGTTTTATGTGAAGAGTAACTAACAAACATCCATCCATCCATCCATACTTACAAACTTTCACATTTATAATAATAGTAAGGATAAGTGTATCTTGGTTTCAAAATTCATCATTCTTAATTTAAAAAATGATAGACTTCCAAGCAACCATTTATATCTTATTTTATTCCCATAAGGAAATAAAATAAGGGATAAATGGTTGGAATATTCAACCTTTTTAGAAATTTCACCAGAATCAGTCAATCAGTGACTGATTCATCATGACCAGAGTGAGACCAAGCTGCAGTTGTCTCTTTCTTATTATATTCAGGAAAGTTCATCGCAGCATGTTGGCTTTCGATCAAGCCCTGTACTTGCAGGAGTTTTTCTATTTTGTCTGTTTTCCTGCCAGGATTAAATATATTCTGCTGTTTTACAATACATCATGGTAAAAATTTAAAATGAGGAAGTCTTACAAATGAATATTATTTAATAGTGTAACTTATTTAGTTTAAAATCTTTGTTAAAATAACAATGATAAGTTATCAGTGTTCTATCAAGGCCATGTTAATCATGTAATAATTACAGTACTTGCATTTTAGAATAATTAAAAGATTTATCTATTGGTGGGCAATTATTAATATAGACCAACTATTTCTTAAAAAGTTGAAGATCATATTTAAATTATTTTAAATAAATTTCAATAAAAAAGGTTTTATTACTTTCAGTTACTTGAGTACAAGTTACAGTCTTCTACAGTTATCTGATAATAATTATGCTGCCTTGTGAAAAAAATGTGAAATTAAAAAAAGAAAAATTGATGAAATGACAAGACCGTCTATGAGATATATATAGAATAAGAGATAATATTAAAACAAGCACACAATAATTTTGTATGCTGTATTTATTCTATAATAGTCTGCCATGTGGGCTCCATGATGTCAGAGACCATCCCATTCAAGTATCAAATAAGCTGGTTTCCAACACTTTACTCTGTTCTAAATATTGTATCTCTCAATATTTACAGGCATTGGGCAGTGAAAGTTACTTTATAAGTTGTAAGGTTAATAAAATTAGTAGTCAATAAGTTCTTCTTGTTGATAGCACTGCACAGCAAGAAGTTTAGGCACACCCATTTAATAATAATCAATTTAAAAAGCAGCTCAGATCAGTGCTCAGTACCAGTTCTATTACTGCCCAATGGCAGTAATAAACGCAGTCAATAGGGGGCCCCCTATTGACTGCGTAAGCCCTTTGATTACTACCGCGTTGATAGATATAAATATCATTACATAACCGTAAGATAAAAACTAAAAAATGAGTAAAAAGGTTGCATACCAGTGCTGTAGAATTTGACAAAACCGGTATTTGCAGCAGCCACTTTGTTGACGGCATTCTTTCCTAATAATACACGGGTAACAACACCTACGGAAGCCATTCTAGCAGTTATTTAACGACTAGTATGTCGTCTTTCCTATCGAATACTGTAAGATTAATCACCCAAAAAAGTTATACCGGCGAAAATAACTTTAGTTGCGATTGCGAGTGAACTTTAGCACGTTGATAAGTTGGTGATAAGATTTAAAAGTCAAATTAGAATGAGAAACAAGTTTTAGTGTGAGCGGGACGAAAGATATATTTTTTAAAAATAAATTCAACCTAATCAAAATTAGTTACATCATTTTAATTAGAAAATATAATTAAAGACAACATTTTGCAAAATAATGATGAATAAAATATACCAAATTTTATATTCATTCAATTCAATCACCATAAAACATAACGAAACGCAAAACGCAGTACTTAAAGAAAAAAATTACGTCAAAATTGAAGTTGTCAGAAATTCAAAATAAGTCTGACATAAATATGTAAACAAAACAATGTCACTTGGTGTTTCTCTTTTGCAGAAAAGTGCAAGGGCTGGTCATAAAATGGCAAATTCCGTCAATAACAAGCTTCAGTTTTTTATTGTAACTGGTGAACCTGGTAAACTAAACTTGTGCTTATGGTATCATGATCTTTTAAGCCTTTGAATTTGGAATTATTATTCATGTTTTCAGGAGTTGGTAAAACGACTTTGACTCAGAAACTTTCATCAGCCATTGCAAGCAAAGGCTCGATCGAGGTTCGAGGCTTTTATACTGAAGAGGTCAGAAAGAGTGGTGTTCGAGAAGGATTTGATGTCGTCACTCTAAATGGTCAAAGAGGACGTTTGGCTCGTCAACAAAACCTACTAAATGGTCCTATAAAACACAAAGTTGGGAAATATGGCGTTTTAATAGATGAATTTGAAAATATTGCACTACCATCATTGAAAAGGGTATGTGCTTTATCATCATTGCATACATTCTGTTGTTATTGCTGTGCAAAGTAGGATTTCTATCCATTCTATATAAAAATGAAAAGAGGTAAAGTTTGTGAAGTTGTAATCTCTGGATCTACTGTACCGATTTTGAAAATTCTTGTACCAATAGTAAGCCACGATATTTGTGAGTGTCATAAGCTATATTTTATCAACAAAAACATTATCCCCGGGAAATACCACCCATGCAGGTTGCTATACTAAATGAATCTGTATTATTTTTCAGGTAGCTCCAGCAAATGAAAAATGTTTATTAGTAATAGATGAAATAGGCAAGATGGAATTCTTCAGTGAGCAATTTAAATCAGCAATGAGATGTATTTTTGGTCAAAATTCTGGGGCGATAGCACTAGCTACAGTACCTTTAAAGTCAAGTGACCAATTTATACAGAGTCTAAAGAATGATAGACGAGCAAAAGTATGGGTGGTTAGTAAAATCAGTACTAATATTAATAATACCAAAGTCTGTCAGTTTCACAAAATCACAACTAAAGGGCTGAATGGTTTTTTATGGGATATTAAGGTTGCGGGTAACTGATGGACAACATCAGCTCATGGTTCGAATAATGTGGAAAACCAGGATCGAATGTGGAAACAACTAGTATTTAATAGTTTTTATGAATGAAGTAAATTTTTTTTAACAGGGTTAACTTTTTCTTTCATTTTTTTGTTTCCAGGTGACCAGAGAAAATAGAAATACCATCCATGAAGATATATTGAATAAATTGAATACAGCATTGTTTAATGATATTGAATATTGTAAATAATATATAATACTAGTCGAAAGTTGTAAATAGATGTATTTAGTTTTGCATAAAAGAGAAACAAAGTACCTATATTTAAATTATTTTAATACTTTAATAGACAACCATGCATGTACTCTTATAACTTATTTAATACGCTAATAACAATAGTATACAAAAAGAAATGTAAATCAATACAGTAATATCAACTAGACATCACTCACTGGATGACCATAATTCATTAAATTGAAGGCTTTATATAAAAATCATCAATAGCTATTAAATAATAAAAAAGAAAATTGTGTTGCTTCTTATGGCATATTGTTCTAGTAAGGGATTAGTGACTCTGGCTGCCAAGTTGAAGGTTGTGGATTTCCACTCAAGACAAATCTTCGTGTGTTGGTAAACCCACCTGGTGTTTTTGCAAAAGTAGTACTTGAAATTTAGAGTTATAGGTCGTTTCGCCCGAGCGTGTCAAACGACCAAATTACAAAATTTATAATATTTGATTGGCGTTTCGCCCGATGGAGGATTTATTACTGTTCATGTACAGACAGATTTTGATGCTGTCTGTAAATTTTGTAATTTGGTCGTTTGGCCCGCTCGGGCCAACAAATGGCGGGCGAAACGACCTATAACTCGAAATTTAATCGGTTGCCGAGATATAGGGGGGTTGCACATAGCAAAGTCACAGTTTTTGACGTACCATTTGTAATAATAATTTTATAAAGCAGTCGTAGTAGTAGGGTGTTTTATATGATCATTTTTTTATTTGCAACACCAAATTTGCTTTGTTGCGTCTTAGATACCATAATGGAGATATGTCTAATTGCCCTTCGTTAAATACTTTATCGGTTCCCCCAACCAAGTGTTATTAAATATATCCAAAATCTTCTTGAATATTATAGGCCTATAATATTCAAGGAGTTCCCTGAACCAATTTGGAAGTATACCGTATCAAATAAAAGATTATTAAAATTCCGGTTCCAGAGGTCTATGGTAAACATTTAAAAAAATCTACTGATAACTACAAAAAACAAATTAATATGTGGCAACGCAACGCGTAAATGATACCCCTGGTGTTGCAAGAATCCATAGGCTACAGTAACTACTTACATCAGGCGACTGTATGTATGTTTGCCTTCTTATTAGTATAAAAAAAAAATTGAGATCCTCTTTTTTTCGAATAAATTTTAATTTAATTTCTTGTAATTAGTGGTTTACTTAGAGTTAAACGGTTTAGATAAAAGTCATGTGTCATCATCAGAAAAGTCATCAAACTGTCCATCTGACTCGTACACTGGCTGCGGGTTATGCATTTTCTCATACATGACTTTTTCAGAAATTGATATAGAGTGCATGTCCATAGGGCAGAAGTTCCCTTCAGCCATTTTTTCTTTAACAAAGTTCAGCCATTGTAAATTTGGTGTGCTAGAAATTCCACGCTTGTAGTTCAGAATACGAGATGGATAGAAGTCCGCTTGCGATGGCATCCAAAAATCATCAGAGTCCCAATCTTCAGGGGTACTGCAACGAGTGTTGATATGTTGTTGTGCTTCTGTAAAATATTATCAATACATTAAATAGGAACTTCACGCACAAAGGCCCACTTGAGTGGCCAGGTGCGGAAAAAGCCCTGTCTAACTAGGGTATTGTAGGTGCAAGTAAGCCTAGCTGGGTAAGGAACTACGCTTTTCAGAAGACTAGAGCTTAAGAACTAAACACAGTACTGAGTTGTATTGTATGTAAATAGAAAGAAGGAAAAAAGAAAAAAGAAGTATTTATTTGGACACAAACATACATAGGTATTCAGTGCTCATTTAGGGGTGAGTTCTAGAAGATTTTTCTACTCGCACACAGCCATCTGATACCAAATTAATCAGAACTTTTCCGATGGCAACAAGACGACTAGTAAACATACAAGACATTATTCTAAATAATTTACATGCACCCAGACACAACAAATAATCATGCTCGTCACATACAGATGTGCCCTGGATTGGAATCAATTCCACATTGCCTGGCTTAGTCTAAGTCAGGGCTGCTAACCACTGGACCAATGGGCTGTCAATATGTATGTAGTTTTTATAATGACTGCTTACCTGATTCTGTATTACTGTCTTCTTCATAAAATTCATCTTCATTTGTTGCAATATCTTCATTTTCAATCTCTGGTGCCCTGTAATAGATATAATTTTGGAGTAAATTACAAAAATAGTTTCTAAGGGTATCATACCAAGAAGAGGTCAGGAGGAACAGCAGTCTACTCTTGTGAACTGAGCTGTTTTGCAGTGGGTCACCTTCAAAATCCCTAACAATGTAAATATTTTGTGTGTTTCAATGCAAAAAAAATACCATTGCCGCTACAAATTTGAAATTTTAAACAAAGACTTTCAATAAAGTTTTTTGGAAATTCAGTCCATGAACAAGTTTAACTTTCATGATTTGTACACTTATTTATATAATGGACACAATTTGACCCATTGTCCTACAAAGTAATAATATGTAAAAAAAAAATTAACACCAGTAAATATGAAAAGGACAATACCTTCCATCCATTCTATCACTAGCATAATGCCTTATTTTTCTTTTTTTCTCCAAATAATCATCACTGTTTGGCTCATCGTTGTAATTTTGTGCGAAATCATATTCTTCTAGATTGCTTACATCATCTATGCCTTCATACAAATGGTTATTGTACAGATCTAACGTTTTTAAACTACGTAATTGTTTCAAAGTGTCCGGTATCATACAAAGCTTATTATTATCTAAATGCAGTTTAATTAATTTTGTTAACTTAAACATATCGTCAGGTAGATATAAAATCCCATTGCATGATAAAATGCATACTTCTAAATTTTTTAAATTACAGAATTCATTTGGTAGACCGTTTATATTGTTATCAGATAAGTCTATATTTTTTAAATTCTGATATATATCTATATTAGGTTGTATATTGTATATATGTGTATTACACATGTTTAGCACCTCTATATCACAGCACTCTTCTAACCCGACACATGGCACATTCTCCAGATGGTTAACAGATTTAAGGTTTAAACCCATATGGCCAAGATATATTTCTTTTGCATGTTTGAATGTAGACAGTATTTTCTTCCATTCATTTAATCTACAATTATATAAATCTATGATACTAACTAGAGTTGTATGCTTTAATAATTCTTCAAAATAATATTTATCAAATGAATCGCACAGTTGTATATTATTGCTTATATTTAATTTTGCTAAGTTTCTTGGTTTTTCTGCCCAAACCCAATATGGTGGTCCTTCCAGTTGATTATTAGATATAATTAGGCTTTCCAAAGTATGGCAGAAGTTTGGAGTCTCGTCAAATGACACTATTTTATTATATGAAAGGTCCAATGTTTTTAATTGATCTAGGTTTAGAACAGTTCTTGGTACTTCTACTAATTCATTGTTTGATAAGTTAAATACAATTAAATTCTGTGGCAATATTACATTTTCATCAAAATTTGATATTTCTCTGTTACTTAGATCTATAACGGTGATGTTGGCTTGCCATTCTATGGTATCAAATAGGTTTTTTTCTATTATTTCATGCGGTTTGTTTGGTTTCTCTTTGTTGCCCATGGTGAATGTATATTATGCAACGTTTATTATAAACATCTGTGTCAAGAATATTTATCTGAAGACATTGTATTGAAACAAATAACAAAAATTATAATACAATAATGCACGTTTTGTACTCTCGTAACTTCTTGAGATTTTCAAACTGTCAACGTTAAACGATAACGTTGTCATTGTGAAAAATACAAGTAACAATAGACAAGACAGACGACTACTCTAGGACGAGCAGGTGTCTATGGACAAATTCCTGAATTGTTTAAATTGAGGTGAGACGGTATAGGGTATTGTTAAATTAATTTCAATATCGACGTAAACGACCGTCTTACTTTTGCTTCCCTTTTGCTTGAGGGTAGGCAGAGCTGTTTGATAGACCTAAATTTGCTCAGGCTCATGTACCTACCTATTTACATAAAAAAAATTGGAGTAGCCACTTGGAGTGTCATAGGCGGCGGGCCCATTGCCATATCAGCAATGGGTCCGCCGCCTACTACTCTCCATGTGGCTATTCAGATTTTTTAACAGGAAAACCGAATAACAAGATCTTTACCTGGCCTGAGAATCGAATCACGTGTCATATTTATTCTTGCGCTCTTTTTATTTATATTTAGCCTTGTTGCATAAACGTACGAAATGGCAAGGAAAGAGCTCCATTTGTCTATCCCAATCGGCATAATATAAAAGTTCTGTTGGAAATTTTTCCAAACACAATGGTATTATGCTTGTGATAAAACTTTATAATTTGAAAACACAACATGATGTAACCATTTCTATAGTTCGTACGGTTAATGATTTAAGTGAAAAATTTTCTTTCTCATAGGCACAATGTTTTCCAAACACGTTCTGTACTCTAATAGTTCATTTCCTTGGAGCGTTTGACTCAGACGCGAGAAGTCGCGTCAACTCACATAATGATGATTTTAAAAAAACAATTATTATTTACAATGATCCTAGTTACTATAGTTAGTGGTAAAAATTCTGATGAATCTAATAAACCAGATATAGCCAGAGTCGGTAAAACGAAAAAAGCTAAATTGGGTAAGTAATTTTAAAGATTTTATAAGGGGTAATTTTACTGCTATTTTATTTTTTAATATAAGTATTACTAAGGAGAAAAACAAAAATGCGGCACTCCTGATCGTAAACAGTTACAGCCTATATACGTTTGCAACAGGTTCATCACTCAAGCACCCTTCGGAGCAGAATGGCGACCCCGTAAAAGTCTTTTAACCTCTCTCTTGAAGAACCCTATCCTATAGTCTCTCAGTAAAACCTCGGCACGGCTATGGCGATTATCAATTGACCTTCTTAGTTCTTCGCTGCCTACATTTAAGGGTTGTGTGTGCACTGCTCCAAGGTTAAACTTAGGTTTGGTCCTCTTGCTACAAACAACCGTGAAGGCTAATTCAGTGGAAGAATACCAATGATTGGATTGGATTGGATTGGGTTCACCATCTCATTAATTGTTGGAATTAAGGCAACGCATACCTACTTACTAGCATTTTTATTCTGTTTTTGAGTCATGGTGAGAAGTCCAAAAGACCCCTAACAGATTTGTCTTTTTATAATTATTGAAATATTATTCTTGTTTACAGCTAAAAACACAGCAGTAGGAACTTTTTCTAACGTTATTACTCAAATACAGAATTTACCAGTAATGGAACTGGGCAGGAAATTCAGGACTCCTTGCAAAACTGGTAACCGATGTGGGAAGGTACGTATACCTAGCTTTAAAATTATATAGTTTTTATTTTAGACCCATTGCAAACTGCTGACTTTAATTAGCCGATGGTATACTCCGTTGCCAAATTAGAATGAAGAATTAATCATTACCTACCAACAATATGCGCATTCGCGTATCTTCATTCTGATCAAGCACCTGACCAAACTATAGACCGATAGCATGGGGTCTCATCAGGAACAAATCAAAATTAGTACGAATAAATACCAATAGATGGAGTTACATATATCGATTTGTTATTTACGTTTATGTAAAATTCAAACCTGGAAGAAATATAGCCTGAAACATATACGTACATATTTTAAGAAATCCTACTAGCATAGGAAAATGAAATAGAGGGCTCATAAAACAAAATTATAATTATATATTTTCAAAATTCAATTATGTCGCCGTAGTCCTGGCGGCAGTATTTTGTACTACTAAGAAGTTGAAACTTGCGAGTGACTTGTGAGTAATGGCGCTGGCGCTGTACGCATTTTCAGATTTTTATAAATTAAAATTTTACTGTTGGGTCATACTAGGTATAAAAATATATAAAGTTAGGTTAAAAATAAATAATACTGGTATATATATTTTTTCTCTCAACAAAAAAACTTTAAAAATGTCTTACGTTATCAAAATTATGAACAAAAATTTGAGATTTATTATCATAAATATTTTAAAAACTAAACAAATACAAAAAGTGTATCCTATGTTGGGATTCAATATTTTAAAAACTAAACAAATACAAAATACAAAAAGTGTATCCGATGTTGGGATTCGAACCCGGTTCGGCCGGATACGGGTACCTCCGTACGGTGCTAAGGTAACGACTATCGTAATGTGAGAAAATTACCTATTTGTGAATTCGAACTGATACTTAATAATTACAGTTTTATTATATTTTTCCTAATATTTAAAAAAAATATTATCTGATATTAAAACCATCTACAAAAAACAAATTTCAAAAATTGGACATGCATCTGGGATTCGAACCCAGTACCGTGGGACTGTTGGACGAATACCACAGAATGCTATACTTACTCCTGACTGGCCTGTTGGTCTAGTGGTTAGTGACTCTTAACTACTAAGTTGGGGGATCATGGGTTCGATTACCATTCAGGACAAATCTTTGTGTGATGAGCTCTGTTTGTTGTGCTGTGCCAAGCCTGGTTTCAGATGGTATGTGAATTGTCAGAAAATATTATTATTACCCTAATTCGACTCATCTCGTAGGTACTGAATTGATAGATGCTAGGTAGGTATAATATACTTATTTGTTAATTTGAACTGACAAAACAAAAAAAATGTTTATTATAGTTTCACGAATAATTAAAAAAATACATTTTAAGTAATTAAAGCCATCAACAAAAAACTTAACACTATACCGTAAACTTCTGTTAAGATACGGGAAAAAATTGTTTAGCCCGGGGCGAAACCGGGGCGGAGCGCTAGTTAAATACGGAAGCAAACAGTCAAAATAAGTGTATATTTCGTACGTAAAGCGCGTGACCTTGAGCGAGTAAACGTGGCCCGAGCCCGAGACAATAAGCGATACCTGCCCTTTATGGTCGGTGTAGATGTGTGCGCTCTGTGTCGCGTGCGGCAGCCCACTGGCGATCGGCTCGGTTACGAGCTACATAGTGGTAGGCACATAACGCGTGGCCTTGAGCGAGTGACGGAGGCCTGCTAATACCAAAGAATGCTATAATTTACTCCATCCATTAATGACATCGACTGGCCTGTTGTACTAGTGGCACAGATTACTAAAGAGTTACTACGTAACTAGTGGTTAGTGAATCTAATCCATGAGGGTTCGATTCCCATTCAGGACCAATCTTAGTGTGATATGCTCTGTCTGTCGTCTGAGGCTGTGCCAAGTTTGGATTTAGATGGTGTGTGAGTTGTCACAAAATATTATAATTAACCTAATTTGACTAAGACAGAAACAATTCAAACAGACCCTTATCACTTCAAACAGATTATTTGTTTATTTGTACTGATAAATTAATTGCTTATTATAGTTTCACGAATATGTATTCTTTTTAATAAATCAATTTATATTATAGGTATACCTAATATAAGCCATCAACAAAAAAATAAACTTAGGTTAATAGGTATATTAACATTTTAATATACCTAAACGGGAAAAATTGTTTAGCCCGGGCGAAACCGGGGCGGAGCGCTAGTTAAATACGGAAGCAAACAATCAAAATAAATATATTTCGTAAAGTGCGTGACCTTGAGCGAGCAAACGTGGCCCGAGCCCGAGACAATGAGTGATACCTACCCTTTATGGTCGGTAGATCTATGTGAGTGATGAAGTAGGTGCCTACTATCTTGTGAAAAATATAATTTTAAATAAAGTGTCGCCATCTGTTGATTTTATGTGTATGCACGTAATCTGTTGGATACAGACATCTACAGATAGATAGATAATTAAAATTTAGCCCGAAGGTTTGCCCGAGTTAGCGGGGAACCATTTCTTTGTATGGGATGGGGTATCTGTACTAGTATTATATTATCTGTGCCGATAGTAAGTCTGCAGTGCATTCGAGCCCTTAAATTGATAAACTTGTGTCTGAAATCAGCAGCACTCTGTCCAGAGTCTCTGATTGGGGTCGACTAAATTTAGTCCACTTCAACCCCACTAAGACACAAGTTTGCGCGTTCACCGCTAAAAAAGCCCCATTTGTTATGGCTCTACAGTTCCTGGACACAGCCCTTAAGATATCCGAGAGCATTGGGATTCTTGGCGTTGACATATCCTGCGAGGTCCAGTTTCGTCACCACTTGGAGGACAAGGCCAAGCTGGCATCTAGGAAGCTCGGTGTGCTCAACAGAGCAAAGCGGTACTTTACTCCGGGCCAAAGATCGCTGCTTTACAAAGCGCAAATTCGACCCCACATGGAGTACTGCTGCCACCTTTGGGCGGGAGCACCTGGATACCAGCTTGGACCTTTTGACTCGATCCAAAGGCGCGCTGTGAGGATTGTTGACGATCCCAAGTTCACAGGCGGTATTGATCCACTTAGTTTAATTAGAGACTTTGCCTCCTTGTGTGTGTTCTACCGCCTGTACAACGGGCTGTGTTCCGAGGAATTGTTTGATATGATGCCCACGGCCACATTTTATCAACGCACCTCCCGCCACCGACAGGGAGTTCATCCACACATTTTAGAACCTTTATCGTGCCGCACTGTGCGGTTTCAGAGGAATTTCCTCCCACGTACGATTAAGTTGTGGAATGAGCTTCCTGCCGAGGTTTTTCCGAGAGACTATAGCATGGGGTTCTTTAAGAAAGGAATTATAAGGTTTCTAAAGGGTCGGCAACGCGCGAGTGATACCCCTGGTGTTGCAAGCGTCCATAGGCTACGGTAACTGCTTACCATCAGGCGGGCCGTATGCTTGTTTGCCTACTTGGTAGAATAAAAAAAAAAAAAAAAAAAGATAAGCAGCGAATGTTTGACCTACTGGGTCTATCTAGGTCTTCTTCTTATCGTTTGTTTAGTGGCCAACCTGCTGACAGAGTTATTTAGATAGCCCATATTTAGGCCTCTGTCGTGATCTAACGACTGATAACAGTCGGGACCGATTTTTAACGTGCCCTCCGAAGCACGGAGACGTTCAGATGAAACCACTATAAGGTTACCGCGCACTTGGTAGCTTAACCCGCTGATCGTTTATCGAACAGCGAGTGCACCTAGCTATGAGCGCCTCGAAATATCGCTTGTATCTAGGTATGAACCGTGGACAAGAAGACCCACCAGAGACGCTAGACTTTTTGCTTAAATATATTTATTTTTACAGATAATCAAAAGACTGACGGTGCCAAAATTAGCACAATTAGAAAACACAATAATGGGTATTATGAAGGAACTGGCGAAAATGCCACCAGGCTCTAGACTTCCCGATAAGTTTACTAAAACAGAACCGATCAAACTATTGCTTGATCAAAATTATAAGTGAGTATTCTATTGCGGACAGCCGAGGATAGCTATCCTCGGTGACAAGTGATCGGCTGCTGAGCTCAGCAGCCGATCACTTGTTCAGCAGTGGACAACTTTTGGCTGAATTAATAGATTCTACTTCATTTCATGTCATAACCGTCCCGAAAAGCGAAGGAAGTTATAAGCTTTAAGTCCATTGGCGGCATGTAGCGTCTACACACACAGAATGTCCCGATTCTTTGTTTAAAAATCCCCAGTCCAACCGATTTCAATAAACGCAGCTATAATACCTTTTTGTATTTTTTCAGGGAGGACGTCTGTATGGACAAGTTAGAATCGTGCCTAAAAGAAGACAAGCGTCGGAAACGTATTCTAAAGAAATTATTCTTTAAAAAGTACAACTCGTTACGACAAGAACTCATTGGCTACGGAGGCAGAAAGTTATGGGGAGGGGAAGGCAATTTGTTCTATAAATAATATAATAGATTATTTGAATTATACTTGTGTACTATATATAATTAATTATAAGTTAATTTTAACTTTGGTCTTTTATTTAAATTACCTGAAACTATGGTTAAGATAAACGGTGATGGTACGAATATAGGGTAGGTAGGTGTAGCATCTACGTCTACTGTTAGTTGCAAATTATTAGATTGAATTAAAAAAAGCTCGAATGAAGAAATGTATCGAGCGAGAATGATTGAAAATGTCGGTAGTGTAGTGGCTGCCCTAAGCAAACTTTATCACGCCTAGGTCTGTCCTAGTTATCTACCATGTAGTCTGAAGATGTGTGGTGAAAGGGTCAAATAAAAAGTACCTACCTAGGACGGCCAGGACCGACCGACACGTTCATGCAAAAAGAGGTTGATAAATGTAGACATTCTTCTTTGTTCTGTTAATGTCATTTATCTATACATATAAATAAAATTGAAGTGCCTGTTTGTAAAATCAAAATAAGACCTTTCTACAACAATATGACTTTACACGTTAGTTACTAATAACATAAATATAAAACTGCAATTTTTAATTTTATGTCAGTCTGTTTCTGCTAATCTCCGCAACGGCTGGACGGATTTTAACGAGACTTTCACTGGCAGATAGTTATGGAGTGTGATATAGCCTACATAATAATATACTGGCTACGGCATATTTTAGAAAAATACCAGTTCCACACAAAAAATAATTCCTTTTAGGATCGTTGTGAGGTCGCTGACCCTAGAGGTAGGTAATTGGAAGCACTAGACCGGACGGGTATGATAGCCCTTAGACCGTCGCTAGTAAGAGTAGGTAGGGTTTGAAGAACTAGACCGGATGGGTTGAGAGCCCTTAGACCGTCGCTAGTATGGTAAAGTAAAGACGTTTCGAGGTACAATACTGAACTGATTTATTTACAAATTTGATCGATCTTTATACACAAATAAGGTCACGCAACATCTAAACATTACAGGAGCGATATCTGAACATTGGCCAATCACGATGCGTATTTACATTTAGCTTTAAGATTACAGATATATTTTTGGCGGGAACCAATCAGCGTGTGTTGAGATTGGAGTTGCTATTCGCCACCAGACGGCACCGTTGTCGACGTATAAATATGCCACGTATAAATTGCTTGGCTCTGTAACTTGCATCGTAGTCGGCTGATGTAGCGCGTCGCGAGCGGATGCACGTTGATGATTTTTAGGGCTGCGGGTGCTCCGGTGTTGTACGCGGCATGCGTACGCCACATCACTCCCCCTCAAGTGAAACGTACGTTGGGTTTGATAGCTCTGCCGGTGCGGGTGATGTAGGTACTTCGCTGTGTGACTGGAACTGATGTACCCGGGGCTGTTGTTGTACTTGGATTTGCATCTGTCGTTGTATTCTTCGCAGTAGCAGTCGTTTGTGAATAAAGAGGCGATGTTTCGTGATTATACAGGTGGGCAGGCTTCAGTCGGTCAATGGATACGACTGCAGTGCGAAGTGGTAGTTGTAATGTGAATTGCTTGCCATTCGTACTACGTTCAATGACCTTGTAGGGGCCATCGTAAGGTGGGGTCAACGGTCGTCGCACGGTGTCGTTGCGTACAAATACGTATGTACATGTTTCGAGATCTTTGTGAATGAATGTATGCAGATTTGATGAATGAGATCTTTTCTTCGGTGTGAGTGACGACATTGTTTCAGTTAACTGACGAACGAACTCTGCGTCTTCGATGTTCGGCTGTGTAGGCACGAAGAAATCGGACGGAATGCGTAGTGTAGATCCGTAGGTCATCAATGCGGGGCTGACTGAAGTGTCTTGACATAGTGCTGTACGTAGTCCTAGTAAAACAGTAGGTAGTTCTTCGCTCCATTTGATAGTCACTGCTCTTGCCATCAATGCAGCTTTTAATGTACGGTGCCATCGTTCTATTTGTCCATTTGATTGCGGGTGAAATGCGGTTGTACGTATTCGAGTGACGCCAAGTTTCTTCATTAAAGAGTGAAAAAGTGACGACTCGAACTGTCTACCTTGATCCGTGGTAATTCGTAATGGGCAGCCAAATCTTGTAATCCACCCGTCGTATACTGCTTTCGCTACTGTTTCGGCGGTGATATCGCGTGTAGGTATTGCTTCGGGCCATTTAGTGCAGCGGTCGATCATCGTAACTAAATACCTATAGTCGTTCGATGGAGGTAGCGGTCCCACTATGTCGACGTGTAGATGTTCGAAACGCGATGATTGTTGAAACTCGCCGAGCGGACTGATAACGTGTTTTTGAATTTTCGCGCGCTGACAGCCAATGCATGATCTTGCCCATAGAGTTATATCTTTATTCATATTCGGCCAGAAGAATTTTGTTATGATTATTTTTCTTGTTGTACGTACTCCGGGATGACTTAATTCGTGTTGTGCTTTGAAGGCTACTAGACGATAAGTCGGCGGTAGGTATGGTCTAATGTTCGCTGTCGATGTTTCGCACCATATCGGTCGTTGAACTCCAGGTAGATTAACGCGCGTAAAGTTCAGGTTGGGCTGTTTCATACATGATTGTAGTTCTGTGTCGTTCTCTTGCTCGGCGGATAATTTGTTGTAGTCGATTGTGTTGTTTAAGATTTCAACTTCTGCGATACGTGATAACGCGTCGGCCGCTTCGTTTCGATTTCCGTGTATGTACTTAATATTAGTACAGAATTGACTAATGTAGTGAAGTTGTCGCTCTCGCCTCGGTGTGTCGCTGCTACTCGCTGTTCTTGTAAGTGCGTAGGTCAGTGGTTTATGATCGGTATATATTGTGAGGTCGTTGCCCTCGATCAGACGTCGTAAACTTTTGACAGCGGTGTATATAGCTAATAATTCGCGATCATACACGCTGTATCGTCTTTGTGTGTCGCTCATCGTCTTGGAGTAGAATGCGAGTGGTTTCCAAATATTGTCGATCTTCTGTTGTAAAACGGCGCCGAGACTAGTGTCAGACGCGTCAGTGAGTAGGCATAACGGTGCGGTAGGTATAGGATGAGTTAACGTGGTCGCCTCGAGTATGCTTTGTCGGCATTGTTCGAAGGATTTCTCTGCCTCCGATGTCCACTGTATAGGTGATTTGTCGTTTTTCTTAGTGTTGTGTAGATACTTGTTTAATAGGTATTGATGGTCTGCTTGATGTGGTAAACAACTGCGGTAAAAGTTTATCATGCCTAAAAATCTTCGTAATTCTTGTACTGTAGTAGGTTTGGGATAGTTTACTATGGCTTCCATACGTTCTTTCGCGGGTTTGATTCCTTCCGCTGTAACTTCATAACCGAGGAACTGTGTCTTGTCTTTGCCAAATTCGCATTTATCGATGTTGAGAGTGACTCCGAAGTGGTTGAGACGTTCGAGAACCTGCTGTAGATGTTGTCTATGGTCCTTTTCGTTGGTGGAGTATATTAAGAGATCATCTATATAGCAGAATACGATGTCGTCGAGTCCGCGTAGTACTTCATGCATGAAACGTTGGAATGTTTGTCCTGAGTTACGTAAGCCGAACGTCATGCAATTAAATTCAAATAATCCAAACGGTGTGATGATAGCGGTCTTAGCAGCGTCTTCTTTCGAGATGGGTATGTTGTAGTATGCCATTTTCATATCGAGTTTAGAAAATATTGTCTTCCCTTGTAACTGGTAGGTAAAATCTTGAAGTCTAGGTATGGGATATCTGTCGGGTATAGTCGCGGCGTTAAGACGTCTGTAGTCGCCGCATACACGTAGTGAACCATCTTTCTTCTTTACGACGTGTAGTGGACTAGCCCAAGGACTGCTGGATGGTTTACATATGCCCATTTCCATCATTCTCTCGAATTCTAATTTCGCAGCTTTGTACTTGTCCGGCGGTAGAGGGCGTGGTCGAGAGTAGATAGGTTGTCCGGTTGTTTCTATGCAGTGCACGACGTCATGTTTCGCTGTAGTCTTGAGTGACATAGGTCGCAGGACGTCGGGATACTGTTTTAAGATGTCGTGATAAGCGTGATTGCGATTTACTATGTAGACGGTCTCTTCTGATTTATGTATAATTGCGTTTACGCTTAGGTCGGTGATTCGGTCGATAAGTTTTCTTTGATGTAAATCTACTAATAACTTGTACTTTGCGAGGAAGTCTGCACCCAGTATTGATGTCTTCACATCGGCGACGGTGAATGTCCATTTAAAACTTCTACGTAAGCCTAAGTTGAGCTCAAGTGTTCGCTCTCCGTAGGTACGTATCTCTGTGCCGTTCGCGGCGTGTAACTTGTATGTACTCGTACTTTGCGTTGATTTTGCAAATTTGTTTTTCGCAGCTAGTACTGATATATCAGCTCCGGTATCGATTAGGAACTTTTCTTGGTTGTTTTTATCTATTATACATAGGCGGTGGCTTCCTTGATAAACATCGACGCCCGCCATAGTCGATGTTTTCATTAGTTTTCCTCTTTATTAATTGTCTTAGTCTTCGAACAAGGCGATTCACATTTGCGAGCTTCATCCCCATAGCGGTAATGATAAAAACATAACCAGTCGGCGTCGCCCGGTTGTCGTCGGTTTGAATTAGAGCGGGAACGCGGGCGCATTACGTAGCGACCGTGACCTTGTAAGGACGGACGGTGCGGTTGCGGTGATCTCTGCGTTGAGCGGTACGTCGGTCGTAGGTTGTATTTTCTTAATTCGGCTACTTCTAGTGATAATTTTTCGATTTGTTTCGTTAATAGGTCGAATTTTAGGTTATTATTTATAGGATTTTCACTTTTTATCGCGGCGACTGTGGCAGGTTCGAAATGTTCCATCATCTTGTTGGCCATCGCAGCTAGGACTTCTAGTGATGATTCCGTGTTGACAGATAGCACGCCACGTACTTGTGATGGTAGTTGGTTTAGCCAGATGACCTTGAGCGCTTCGTCTGTTAGTAATTTTCCACTTAGGTCACGCATCTTGCGAAGTAACTGGCTGGGTTTTGAATCGCCGAGCTCTAGGCCACCAAGTAGCTTTTGTAGCTGGCGATGATCTGATTCCTGGAACGTGGAGATGAGCCTATTCTTCAGTGTGATGTATTTACCGGTAGCAGGTGGGTCTAAAATGATGTCAGCAATTTGTTCTAGGTCGCTGCAGCCGAGTAACGGGACGACGAGGTTGAATTTTTGTTCTTCTCCTATCTTGCTGGCAGCGACGGCGGCTTCAAACTGTGCGAACCATAAACGGGGGTTCTGCCGCCAGAATGGTGGTAGTCGTGCAGGCAGCGATATAGTAGCTACGTCGCTCGTAACGGTTGTAACTCCCTGGGCGTCGCTAAGTAGCTGCTTATCTTCGCTCGACATCGTGTTATGTAGATACACGCAGTCAGCTGGGTAGTAGGTAATACGCTGGTAACTTGAGCGATGATGCGGATGTGTTCAAACGTCTTGGATAGGGTTTGTCGGGGTCACCAATTTAGGATCGTTGTGAGGTCGCTGACCCTAGAGGTAGGTAATTGGAAGCACTAGACCGGACGGGTATGATAGCCCTTAGACCGTCGCTAGTAAGAGTAGGTAGGTAGGGTTTGAAGAACTAGACCGGATGGGTTGAGAGCCCTTAGACCGTCGCTAGTATGGTAAAGTAAAGACGTTTCGAGGTACAATACTGAACTGATTTATTTACAAATTTGATCGATCTTTATACACAAATAAGGTCACGCAACATCTAAACATTACAGGAGCGATATCTGAACATTGGCCAATCACGATGCGTATTTACATTTAGCTTTAAGATTACAGATATATTTTTGGCGGGAACCAATCAGCGTGTGTTGAGATTGGAGTTGCTATTCGCCACCAGACGGCACCGTTGTCGACGTATAAATATGCCACGTATGAATTGCTTGGCTCTGTAACTTGCATCGTAGTCGGCTGATGTAGCGCGTCGCGAGCGGATGCACGTTGATGATTTTTAGGGCTGCGGGTGCTCCGGTGTTGTACGCGGCATGCGTACGCCACATCCTCATAGGTATAGTTGTGAAGAAAGCTCGAGAATAGGTAATTCGAAGTATTTTAAACTAAGCCACAGTGAAGCATGGCCGGCAGGGGTATTCCGTAAGAGCAAAAACCGAGCCACTGCAAAAACCGAGCAAAATCTGGTTGTCAGATTGAAAATCGGTATTCCGTAAGAGCCCTTTTTGACGTTTAGTCAATAGATTGTGCCGTCACCGAGCAATCACAACTGTCAATTTTGCGATCACAACTGTCAGTTTGCCATCGCTGTTTCTTAGAGAATCAGCCGGCGGGTATAGCTAGTCTTTATTATGTACGCATTTTAAATTTAGATTACCAGTTGTCTAGTTGCCATTGTACAATTCTGCCTAGTTTGGTATCAGATGGCCGTCTGTGAGTTGCTCTTGGATATTAAAAAAAAATTATAGGGAAAAACAGTTGCTTTTAATAATAAAATTAGGTTGGACGCCTTTCCGCCGAGATACAGATGATTATGAATATATTTCATATTCATTTTAAGAGATTTTAATAAGTGCCTATTGAAGAGAGGTAGAGCATCATACAAACGAGTAAGCCCAACTAAGGAAGGACCTCCACTTTACTAAAGACCTCAGCCAAATAACTACACACAGCGACGTATTTGTATTCCTGTCAGTAGGCACAGGCCTCCATTGCTTATTTTAAAGGAAACTTTTCAATACCGGTAACACAAATCTGGTGTATTCGATGTGGGATCGAAAACGAGTAAGTACTCCAGGTCTTGCAGGTGTCCACACAGGTAAAGAAGTATCTTGCACAGGAGTTCCTTTATACTAGACTGCCTTGGTGGTCCAGTGGTCGCAGTATGCGCCTGCTGTGTAAGAGGTTGTGGGTTCGATTCCCACATAGAACAAAAATTTGTTTGACCAACAAAGAGTTTTTCTGAGTCTGGGTGTAATTTGTGTCCGTTAATTGTATGTTTGTAAAGTCCTCCGCGACACAGAACTTGTTCTCTAGTGAGGGAGTTGTCTTTTAAAATTAAATGAAAATGTAAAGAAAGCGGTGACGATGACGCGAGTACGATGATTAAAAAAAAAAACAAAAACAAAACATAATACATAGGAATAACGTGACTTGGGGATCACTAAGAAAGAATTAACCTGAATCTTACAAAAAAAGTGTTTTTTAAAGACAACTCCCGCGCTAGGGAACAAACCCTGTGTCGCGGGGGACTTTACAAACATACAATTAACGGACACAAAGTATAACCAGACTCTGGACAACCATTTATGGATCACACAATTTTTTATCCTGTGTGAGGATCGAACCCACAACACGCCGCGCAGTAGTAAATAGCGAGGTACCCAACCTTGCAGTCAAATTGAGGAAACTTCAGGTGGATTTAGTCACGGGTAAAATTCTTTATGTCATTTTGCCCGTCCCACCCCACCCACGTAAATGTCGTTTTTAAATAAAGAATTTATTTTGATAATAAATGTACCAAAGGGGACAGCCCCTTCGGTACAGCTACATTTGGGCCAAGTTTTGTTAGGTTTATGTTAGGTTCATGGCAATATTATTATGTAGATAAGTTTAAAAAAACCATTATATATTTTTCTGTGGAATTTGGTAACAGTGTACAATAAGACTAAACCTACAGATAAAAATATATTTCACACAAATTCATACATTGGTTTTCCTAAAAAAATTGTCTTTATACAGCTATCTCCGTTGCCCACCGTACATAATTGTTAATAAAGGTATCCAAGGAGGAAACAGAGGAATACATTCGAACAATAAAAAAGGGGAAGTCATATGAAAGGCTTAAAATACTAGCATCAACTTAGTCACAAACCCCATTAATATGTAAGAAGATCTGTCATCCAATTTATAATGGAGATAATCCAAAACACGCAAGTAATTCATAAATTAAAGTTACTGCACTACGGTTTATAATAAAATTTTACTTCAAAACACACGTGATTCACAAACCATATCACGTGCAGGAAACTAGATTGTGCAATCTATTGTTCAATTATAGCTAATTTGTATGAAAACACCAAACATAACGCATGTTTTCCAAACTTTTGCGCCAAAGGAAGTAGAAATGCCAAAACTTCATTACAACCTTTTCCAAGAACAGTAAAAGACTGAAACTTTTTAATCGTTTTTATAAAATGACTCGAGTTTGAAAAACGAATCGAACTAAATTGTGGCCAGTCACTTTAGAGCAAAGTTGAAGAAGACATTTAGTTTTAAATTACCAAAAGACTTTTAGTTAAAATGTGTGAAACAAGATTAAAATTACAAGTCGTTTTAATAGTTTTATGTATGGCGTTTAAAGGTTTGCAAGCAGTGGATGATTGTGAGTAATTATTGTTTTGATTATTATAGTAATTTCCTCTTTTATGGCTAGATGGAAAAGATAGTTAAATAGGCACATCCGTATGCGACGTTATAAAAAACATACACACATGGAACCCTTTTTAGATCGAAATATCTGAGAAATCTAGTTTTAAATTTTTATTGGATATCAAAGTGAATGGTGTGGACTATTTTATTTATTAAAAGATGCCTTTGTAAGTGATTAATATTACCATGAATATGAAAAGACCTGAGGGTCCTGTGTGCCACGTGGCGTATCTATGTCTAACTGTGGACAGATGGATGATGACGATGAAGAGCACAAAATACTACCTATACTACCTACCCTCTTTCTAAACTGAGTGACGACATTACGCGATCACTTTCGAAGCGTAATAAGTTGCCAATACAGAAAATATAGGTATTGCCATTTCAAGAAGCGTATTAAATAATTTGTTGGTTTCAGCACCTCTATTCTCAGTGACTCGAGCACCAAGGTACTTTGGCATTTTGCAAGACCATCGCGGTCAACCGCTCTCAGTTGAAGTATCCGAAGAGTATATGGATCAGGATTACATAGCTACTAATAGGTATATATACCTTTTATCAATGATGTTATAAGTAAAAAGGTGTAGATAGGTTGAAAGTGCCTCGGCGCTTAAAAAGAGGACAATAGTTTTTGTGTCACGCCACGCACCGGCGCGGCGGCATCGAAAGCACTTCAAATTTAATGTTTTGTCTCTTTTTCGCTCACGATAGTTACATAACTCCATCCTTCTTTTACTTCTTATGGTATTGCAATATTAAGTTATATATTATGTGTGAGTTAGTGTGCCATTAATGAAGATTGAGTGTTGTGACGGTAAACCATCTACACCTTTATTCTTTTAATATCATTGCCTTTTACTTATCGAATATTTATAGAAGTAACGCTTATGAAGGTCATAAATTATACATAAGCCAGAAATATGATGACAGCTAATTTTTAAAATTTCACTGATGTGGAGCCATGAGAAGAACTAGCAAAAAAATCAGGCTCTTTTTTTAAAATGGTAAACTCACTCATGTGCTACACGATGGCACGATGGTAAGCAGATACCCTACCCTGTAAACTTATGTAATATTAAGGGTATTACTCTGGCTACTTACTGACTATGCTGACCTTAAGACATTTGGTCCGATTTTATATCTACCAAGAGTGCCTACCTACAAAGCTTTCATACGAAGCTCTGAGAACCTTACCAGGTCGTATTTATTCTACATATATATGTGTTTGGGAAGGTTAAGACGAAATAAATTGAAGAATAACCGCCATTTTAATCCAGAAACTAAGTAACTGACTCAAAATACAATAAAAACCTGTATATGTCTCACTAATGGGCACGGTTCTCCTCTCCTCTCTTAAGCGAGAGAGCGAGAGGGTTTAGGCCTTAATTCACACACGCTGGCCTAATACACCCGCATGGTCAATCAGACATGTCTTTAGAATTTCTATTAAGACATGTGGGTTTCCTCAACACGATTTCCTTTACTATTAGCAGATGATGAACCATTTTGATTAGTACATATAAACTCCACAAAGTGAAGTTCACATTGGTACTGCCACCGGGGATCGAATACGCACCTCTTGCGTTCAAGTCACTTACTTTAAGCTTATAGCATTAAAAATAAACATCTCAGTAGGTAACTGACTACGAACGTTTTATGCAGCAGCAGTATTTTCTTCCATTATTTTATGGTCGCTAATTTATATGCAGTATATAAATATTTTGTCAGCATGTGAAATAATTTTGACTATTCGATTGTTTCAGAAAAAGACACAAGATAGACTGGAATAAGTAAGTATTGTCAGAATTTTAAGTTATCGTACTTTTACTCAACGTTTGGTTTTTTTTTGCCGCCAAAACTAATCTGAAAGACTATAGGCATTGTTTGTAATTTCTGGTAACTATTTACCACTTTTCTCGCGTTCCTGCGTGCGCTTATGAAATGTGCAAAACCTAGAAAGGTAGGCAAAGCACAATGCGTATGTGCGCATTTGAATTTCCAGAAACAACCACACGTGAGCGTGTATCAAAATCGTTTTATGATTAAGCACGTATTATCCAGTCCTTAGATTTTTGTTACAAAAGAGTTACTTTTGTAACTCTCTTGTAAAAAAAAATTCTACACACACTTAACAATAGACAAGTGTGTTTTTTTTAACAGCGGAGTTTTCATGACGCATTTTTTTAAAATGCCTTACGCATTCTCTACCAGTCAGTTCTAACCTAACTTTTTTAAATTAGGAATCCACTGGACATGGACGACTTTGAAGATGACGACACGGAAGAAATAATAGACGAGAAAGATAAGGACGTTAAAGTGCCCAACAAATTCAACCTTCAAGCGGGACCCGTATAATTTATAAAGTTTTTATATTGTATTATTAATGTTGTGTAAAAAAATAAATAAAAATAGTTATACTTTAATAAAATTAAACCCATCGTACACTGACATTTTAAAATGAGCTAAAATAAAATTGTTCGAACAGTTTTATTTCGAACTTTTAAATGAATGGCGTCAACGTTGAATTTAAACTTTAGATACATAGCTTATAATGGTATACTATTAAGTATTCTGTGGTATAGTGTACGATGGCTTTTATATTGCTTTTTTTTTCTTCTACCTTAATTACATTAAAAGACAATTTCGTTTTTTGACATGCGTTAAGGAAAGGGCCAATAATAGGTATATATAGCAGACTATAGCCATATAAGTAACAACACAGTACAGTGATATTACTATACCAGAGTTATGTGTTATGTATGGGTCTACGATAAAAGAACGTTAATTTAAATAAACGTTTCTAGAAATCACCGCCCGCCTGATGGTAAGCAGTTACCGCAGCCTATGAATGCTTGCAATAGGTTTGAGCACTGGAGACCTGTAGGTACTTACACACAGGAACACAATTACACCGCTGTGTGTAGTTATTTGGCTGTGGTCTAATGTAAGGTGAAAGTCCTTACCCAGTTGGGCTTGCTCCCTAGTATAGTGCCCTACCTCTCTTTATTTATCTTTATTATTTCTCTCTATTCACATGCAACATGTGCGGATCATGTTGGTCAAGTGAGCAGGCCTCCAATGGAGCCTCTAACAAGGTGGACCGACGACCTGGTAAAGGTTGCGGGCAACCGATGAACAAGGTCGGCTCAGGATCGAGAGTTGTGGAAATCCTTGGGGGAGGCCTATGTCCGGCAGTGGTATTTTGGCTGAGATGATGATGATGACATGCAACATCTTCATCAACCTTACATATCTTAAATGTAAAGATAATTTATACTTAAATTGCAAGCAGTACTAAAATATTTACATTATGACCAAAATATATTGAAGAATATTGCTCCAGCATAGACAAAAGAAAATTTTCTAAAATAGTTCTACCCCTTAGACAAGAGCTCTATGGGATTTGACATAAGCTTACGATATGATGTACGACATCATATCCCTCATATAACTTACGTCAAATCCCATACATTTGCTTTTATTTTTTCAATACTACCAAGGAGGCAAACAAGCATACGGCTCGCCTGATGGTTGGTGATGGCAGTTACCGTAGCCTACGGACGCTTGCAACACCAGTGGTATAACTAGCGCGTTGCCGACTCTGAAACCACTTGTCTAAAGAGGCTGGTCAAAACCGGCATTTGTATGTAGTTATGTATAAATGTTTGTGATGAATTGGTAGGCGAATTAATGTGCCCAAATTTTTTTAAGTTTGAACATGAGTCAAATCGGTCAAGTTCGGAGAAAACCAGTTTATAATAGCAACCCATATATGTCCCACTGCTGGGCACGAGTCTCCTCTCCTCTATCAAGAGAGAGAGAGGGTTTTAGGCCTTAATTCACACACGCTGGCCTAATGCGGGTTGGTGAATCAGGCATGTCTTTAGAATTACTTCTAACAAAACCAACACCTTGAAAGTATTACGTCACATCAAAACACTATTATTATAGGGGACCTAAACATAAATTTAATTGTAAAAACGACAGAAACATCACAACAACGGAACAATAGACTAACCTACTTAAACATGCTATCATTACACGGGTTCCTTCCAGGACACTGTCTACCGACCCGCGAGGACAGTTGCCTAGACCACACAATTATCAAACTAAATAAATTTCAGAACTCAGCTTTTGTGGCGGTATTAACAACATCTATCACAGACCATTCAATGGTGCTTTTAAACATTAAACATACATATCAATCTAACACTTGTGCTAAACTAAAAACGATAACAGACTATGAAAAAGCCAACAAATATCTCGTTAATACTGATATATCTTCTTTTACTATATATGAGGATCCTTATATACTAGCTGCTAGGCTAATAGATATAATTAAAACATCAATTACTGAAAACACAAGAATAGTTCAAATCTCTAGTGCTAGACGTATCTTAAAGCCATGGATAACTGCGGGTGCACTACGATGTATTAGGCTTCGTAACGAAATGCAACTTCAATCCAGAATGGATCCACATAATAAAATAATAAAAATAACTTATAAGCGATTCCGCACTTTTTGTTCTAATTTAATTGTGAAACTTAAACGTCAATACCATAAAAGTCAAATTTCTAGTTCGCTAAAAAATCCAAAAGCTCTCTGGAACAAAATAAATGACTTAACTCAATATAAAACTCCAAAATCATAGAATTTATATCTACTTAGTATAACACCATCACCATATAGAATCGTTAAATAAAATAAACCAATTTTTTGTTACTATTGGTAATGAACTAGCAGAGAATATAAAATCTAAAGCTGGCCCAATCACCGGTATTAATACACACTCTCAACTTACCTCTTTTGTGTTACTAGAATACGGATGTAGGAGAAGTAGACAGTATACTTAAGACTATTAATTCAGAAAGTGCTGCTGGTTGGGATGGAATACCCGTCAAATTTCTTAAATTAGCTCGAAATACTGTTGTCCCTTTAATTTGCCATTTAACAAATCTGTGTTTTCGAAAAGGAATATTTCCTGATGCCTTGAAACGATCTATTGTAACGCCTGTGCACAAGGGTGGAAGCGTGAACGATGTCAACAACTACCGGCCCATATCTGTGTTAACCTCAATTTCCAAAATAATAGAAAAAATCCTAAACAAGAGACTTATTAACTACCTGAATAAATTCAACATTATATCTGAGTCCTTTCCTAAACCCATATTGTGAATCAGACTTCACAATATGGGTTTAGGAAAGGACTTTCTACGCAGGACGCTGTTATAGCAATAACCGCCGAAATTGTGTCTAGAGTAGATAAAGGACAAAAATGCTTAACAGTGTTTCTGGATCTCAAAAAAGCTTTTGACACCGTCTCCGTTTCTATCCTTGTGCAGAGGCTTGAATCTATAGGAATCAGAGGCACATCGCTAGCGCTGTTTGAAAGTTATCTTCTGGGTAGAAAACAGCAGGTTAGAATAGGCAACTCACTCAGTGAAGAAGAAAGAGTCGTTTTCGGCGTCCCACAGGGGAGTGTGCTCGGCCCCACGCTGTTCCTGGTCTACATAAACGACTTGTGTAAACTAGAAAACGGTGGGGGGCGCCTCTTCTCATATGCGGACGATACTGCGATTGTCTACTCTGGGGATACTTGGGAAGCTGTACATCATGTAGCCGAACAGGGCCTTGTTGTGATAGATACCTGGCTAAAAACTAATCTTCTGACGCTAAATATTCCTAAAACGAACTATATCTGTTTCAGCCCAAGTAGAAGATCACAACCAAAAGATAATTTCAATATCAGGCTCCATGAATGCAACAACCCACTAAATTGTAACCGTACTTGCCAGTCGATAAAAAAAGTGAACTCTACTAGGTACCTAGGCATAATGATTGACCATGGACTGACCTGGCAAGCGCACATTGAAATACTAATGGGCCGTGTGAGAAAATTAATCTGGGTATTCAAAACACTTAGGCATGTGATGCCACCTCAGTTGCTTAATAATATATACATCGCATTAGCACAATCAATCATCACTTACTGTCTTCCAGTATGGGGGGGTGCAGCCAAAACAAAAGTTATAGACTTAGAAAGAGCCCAGCGATCTCTTTTAAAGGTGATGCATTATAAACCTTTCAGATATCCAACAGCTGAACTGTACAGGACTAGTGACCTATTAACCGTTAGACAACTGTATTACTTATATATTACTTTAAACTTACACAAATCCATACCATTTTCTTCAAAAACTAAAAACAAACGACGTAATGATATAGTAGCTTATTCCCCTTCAGTTCTCACAGTTTTTGCTAGGCGACAATACACTAAACAATCGACTTATATATACAACAAAATTAACCGAAAATTAAAAATTCATAACAAAAGTAAATATGAATGTAAACGCATTATTACGGTCTGGCTTAAAACGTTAACCTACGATGATACTGAAAATATACTGGTGAGACTAGGTTAACCGACCCATATACACACACACACACACTCATGACACACACACACCCACACATAAACACACACGACACACATACGACACATACACAAACACACACACGCACAAACACACACACACACACACACACACACACACACACACACACACACACACACACACACACAAACACACACACACACACACACACACACACACACACACACAAACACACACACACACTACACATTTTAAACTAAACTTAAGATAAGTATTTTGTATTCCTGTCTAATGTTGCACTGTCATCAAAACTAATATACTTATGTATTATGTAGATACTAGGGAAGAAGCGAGTCAACCCCAACACAAGTGTTTTTGATTACTTACTGGGGCTGTCTCAATTGTTTGTTATTGTATATGTTTTGAGACTGAATAAACATTTATTATTATTATTACTTCTAAGACATGCGGGTTTCCTCACGATGTTTTCCTTCACCGTTAGCAGATGGCGAATCATTTGACTAGTACATATAAACTCCACAAAGTGAAATTTACATTGGTACTGCCGCCCGGGATCGAACTCGCACCTCTTGCGTGCAAATCGGTTACTTTCCCACTCGGCCACCACCGCTTAGAATCGGGCGAGCGGTAATTTCCAGAAAATCAGTTTAGTTAAGTTTAATTTATAGAAAGAGATTGGCCAAACAATTAGTAGAATAAAACGAATGAAAATGTCGGTAGTGCAACTACTAGCACAGAGTGGTTCTAAACCAGCCCCTCTAGACAAGTGGCATAAACGATAGTCGAATCTTATGCAATAGAAAGCAAATGTCTGGAATTTGACTTGAGTTAACGACATTATATCGTAAACTTATGTCAGCTCCTCTAGAAGTGGCATAAGCGGTTGTCGAATCGAAAAGTCAAAAAAGTAAATGTATGGGATTTGACGTTAGTTATCGACATTATATCGTAAACTAACGTCAAATTCCACACATTTTATTTTTTTAAATTTTCGAATAGACTATCGCTTATGCCACTTGTCTAGAGGCTCTGATCCCATACATTTTCTTTCCATTCTATTTGATTAGAATATCGTTTATGTCACTTGCCTAGAATAAAAGTAAAAATACCTACCTATAAAATAATTTATAAAAGTATTATAGTATATAGAGAGTAATGTTACGATATTTATGTATGTAAATGACTTCTTCAATTTCTAAATAAATATTTAATAAAAAATGTACAAGAAAATGTATAAAAAAATAAGTCATTTTTAACGATAATCGTCGTATAAGTTCTCGAAAGATGGCGCCGCCTGCTCCGTAAATGCTTGTAAGAACAATGGCATCCGAGCCATTTCTAGTGATTCTTCTGAATAATCGTTGGATTCTTCAGAATATTGTTCGTCTAAGAAGTCTTGGTAGATCTTCTCACAATCACTAGGATGTTCGCTCTTCATTGTACTTGGGTGGTATCCTATAGCTTCTATGGGACCCACTGTGTAGTATGGCACCTGTGTGGTCACCTCAAAGTGTTTATCTGAAAGAATTGAAAGCTGTATTAGACATGAACGCAAAAAGGCAATAAATCAGCTAGAGTTTTTGTTTGTTGCTTTGTGTCGCTGAGGACTTATACACAATTAACGGACACAAAGTAAACCCAGACTCGAAAAGCCATTTGTGGATCACACATTTTTTTAAATTTTGAGCTCACGTTAACGCAGAATAAAATTTAAAGAGTGTTCACATGACGAGCGCTAACGCTAATAGCCCAAAACATCCACGCTGTATTTTCAAGGGTAGCGTTTGACTACAATCTTAGCCTTTAGCCACAATGACCACATGGCCACAATCTAAGACAGTATTTTTTAAAGAGTATGTTCACCCAATTCAAACGCCTGCATAGGGCCAGCGTATGTGAATCAAGACCTAAACCCTCTTGATTCTTTTAAGAGGAAATTCGTTAATAAATACCTATTTTGGTTTTCGCAAACATAGATATAGGTACTCTTCGTTCCCTCTTCTAATAATCCGATGGGACGTCAATCGACACGATAGTATAGTAGACTATATATAGGGCGTAGGACCAACAGCTTTATGTATTTAATATATTAGATACTTTATATATATTAGATGACTGTCTTGGTGGTCCAGTGGCCGCAGTATGTGTCTGCTGTGCACGAAGTTGTGGGTTCGATTACCACATAGGACAAAAACTTTGTGTGATCCACAAAGAGTTGTTCTGAGTCTTGGTGTAATTTATGTCCGTTAATTGTATGTTTATTAAGTCCCCCGCGACACAGAGCTTGATCTCTAGTGCGGAAGTTGTCTTTTAAAAAGAAAAAAAAGGGATACTTACGATCAATATGATCTGGAATGATGACTGTTGCAAGAGTTTTGCCAATTTTGTCATCATAATAATCTCCTACGATATCGACCCTGGGACCTTCAAACACTTCTTTGCCAGGTGGTCTTTGCGTGCACTCCTCAGGTAGATGTCTTCTACCAGAGCCTGCTGGAGCGTGGATTATGTTCGGTGGGGGTAGTTCCGTCAGCGGCAAGAAGCGATTAGCTACATTTTCGCCAACCGGCCGAATTTTGGATAGCCTGGTGGAAGAAATAATTGCATTACTACTAAGTAATAAAACATAAGGTAACTGCACCTTATTCCGTGGTGTTTTCATCAAAACCCAAAAGAGCATCAAGAATTAAGCATTTGCTGTACATTTTTGGAGGTTTGGCAATTTTTATCAGAAGGTTTATTTCATCATCATCATCTCAGCTATAAGACGTCCACTGCTGGACATAGGCCTCCCCCAAGGTCCTCCACATCGTTCGGTCCTGAGCTGACCTTGTCCATCGGTTGCCTGCGAGCTTTACCAGGTTTATTTATTTGACTATTAAAGTAGACTAAAGCTTTGACTATATTCCGAGGTAAAGATCCTAATTCCGACGTATTTGATTCCTTTCCGTAGCAACAATATGTAGTGGGAGAAAAGTTATACATGGTGTTCAAAGATTTTATAGTTCTTTATATATATTTATTGCCATCAGGTGCATTATAAAATTAATAAAATGATAATTGAATGTATTTTATTAATTATATTTACCGTTTACGAATATACTTAAACCGATTAAAAAAAAGGTTATCAATTTGTGTTTTTTTTTAATGTTTGTTAATTTTTTTTTTGGCATCTTATTCCTCGGTATTTTCACCTTAATTTGTTTAGTAAAATACAAAAATGTAAAGAAATACTCATACAAAAATATAATCTTTCTACTAATTAAACGCAAAAAATTACATACACAATACCAATACAACGACAATAACATATTTAAAAAACGTGTAAATACTACGTTTTTTAAATACATACATGTACATACATACGTGTACAGGTTGCCAGATGTATAAAGAGTGCATTTTGACCAGCCATAAATTATCTTAAACATCTAATACTTTACACAATGATTTTCTAATGATGAAAGAATTTTTAAAATCGGTAAGTAGTTTTTGACTTAAATCGTAACAAACAAACAAACATTATAAAATTAGGTTAGAAGACAGAAATAGTAAAAGTAGTAAAGAAAATGGTTTAATAATAGTTCTAACAAACAAAAGTTAATTAGTATTACGACAGTATGACGTCATACAACAGCACTATCTCTGCCTACAATCAATATTAAACTTGAAGGTAACTTCGTACCTTATTGCACGTAAAAAAACGCGCTATACCAGCAGCTTGTTATTATTTTTTGATTAATTTTGGTCTTTAATTAGTTAACAACAAAAAAGTAGTCAAATCTTTTTATATATATAATAGGGGACACCCGCGACTTCGTCCGCGTGGTAATTTGGAATATTTTGCCCGATTTTGCAACATATTTCACTACTGCTCCGCTCTTATTAATCATAGCGTGACGTTACATAGCCTATAGCCTTCCTGGATAAATGCACTATTCAACAAAATTCTAATCGAACCAGTACTTTCTGAGATTAGCGCGGGTAACCAAACAAACAAACTTTTCAGCTTTATAATATTATAGTAAGTATAGATAGTATAGATTCTTCTGTGCGTGCGTTGTCACTGAATTCCTCGTGTCTTCAGGTGGATTCGAGAATGGTTTAGTTTTACAATTGGACCCGATAGATGGCGCTGCAGAACAACTAGTATCTTTATAAATATTAACACACCACATTTTCCTAAATTATCCGAGATTAAATTAATAAATCACACTTATACTTACTTATTTACTAATAGACTAGCTCGTATGCTAGACGAAACATGATAAACTTGCAACAAAACGACAAAACACAGGTACTCCATGGTCCTCCAGCTACGAGACACGTTTGCTACCACATTTTTAATTAACAGATTATACGTATAATGGCGATTCAGGTCTTTTAAAGGCTATTTAAATTCATCTGATTGTAATGAAACAATGAATCGCATTGTTGAGTTACGCTGCAGCAAAAAGATACAAAACGGATCGAAAAATAATAGGTAAGTGCCATTCAGGCTATCTAGCTCAGGGTTCCGTATGATATTTGTTACGGTTTTATAATTATTCAGTCATTTTAACACATTGAACGCCGTAGTGTTCACCGGTGACCATCACTAGATTTTCCGTTTGGGCCGACGCAATTTCGCGTATTCCACAAAATTTACACATTCAATTTTATTGGCTCATGCGGTTCGAAATAGTCTAAAAGCCGTCTCAAAAATGTTTTTTTCATGATTATCCAAATAACTAACAAAATAATAGGTGTCGGTCACCGGTGACCGCCGCGGCGCACGCGGTAGGATGCATGCATTTCTTTCGCGCGGAGCCGCGGGGGTCACGGCGCCGCCCACTCCCCGCGCTCTTCTCCGGAAGCGATGCGTTTGACACGCGCCAGTGCAATTATTTGAGAAATAGTTATCGCACGCAAGGTCACGCGCATTATTTATTTTTCGTAATACAACATATTGTGGCTTATTTTGGAGAAGTATTTACCCTATTTATCGTATATAAATACGTGATAATAATAATCAACTATCCTGCCTTACTGTAAAGAAAAGTTTAATGTGAATTATGGATGATTTTGAAGCCTTTGAAATAACAACTGAAGATTTGACGCAGATTGAAAACATAGAAATTTCCTTGCTCAATAGTAGCTTTCAAATAAGTTCGGAGTCTGAGGAAGACTATGACTTACAACCACCTTTACGAAAACGACGTCGACGTGGTCTTTGCATTAGTGACACAAGCAACAATGAGTTTGAGAATGCCGTGCCAAGTACTTCTGGTCATACCGCGTCGCTCCCCACACCATCTAACGTTTGGCACAAACCAAAAGGTATTCAGCGTCAGATTATACCGTATACCGAATTTCCAGGATTAGATTCAAAAGTTAGAAGAGAAATGCATGATAAAAATCCGGTTGATTTTTACCATCTTTTAGTACCTGACGGAGTTTTTGAAATGGTGGCTGATTATACGAATAACTTTGCTATCCAAAAAGTCACCAGGTCTGACACAGCATCCAAATCTGCGCGAATTCGGCTATGGAAACCTACATCTAAAGCAGAAATGAAAAAAAAATCCGGATTGATTATGTATATGGGCATCGTAAAGCTACCAAAAATAGCCGACTACTGGTCAAAAGATGATGTAATTGGACAGAACTTTCCTCGTACAATAATGAGTAGAAATCGATTTGAGCTGCTGTTGCAAATGTTGCATTTTTCTAGACAAGATGAGGAAAATAAATCTAATAGATTACACAGGATTGAAGAGTTGCTTGACGTTGTGAACCAGAACTTCCAAAAAAACTTCACCCCTTCCGAAGAGATTTGCATAGATGAAAGCGTGGTGCCTTTTCGCGGACGAATCATTTTTAGACAATACAATAAACAAAAAAGGCATAAATATGGTATAAAGGAGTTCAAGCTTTGTACCATTCCTGGCTATACATATAAAATACATGTTTATGCAGGAAAAATCTCTTCGACAGACGACCCAAGAGCTAAGTTGTCCCGACATTATACCGATGATATCCCGGTCGTCAGCCTAGACAAGATTAGTATGGCTCTCAAACAGTTAAAGAACAACAAGGCGCCGGGTGAGGACGGAATCACAAGCGAATTGCTAAAGGCTGGTGGAAGGCCGGTGCTGAAGGCACTGCAAAAGCTTTTTGATTCCGTCATACTCGCGGGCAAGACGCCGCAGGCATGGCACAGGAGTGTGATGGTGCTGTTTTTCAAAAAGGGTGATAAAACCCTGCTGAAGAATTACAGACCCATCTCACTCCTGAATCACGTCTACAAGCTGTTTTCGAGAGTCATTACGAATCGTCTCGCGTGCAGGTTTAACGACTTCCAGCCTCCCGAACAAGCCGGTTTCCGAAAAGGGTTTAGTACCATAGACCACATACATACGCTGCGGCAGGTTATACAAAAGACCGAGGAGTATAACCAGCCCCTATGTTTAGCGTTTGTGGACTATGAGAAAGCCTTTGATTCGATCGAGACTTGGGCTGTGCTACAGTCTCTCCAGCGGTGCCAAATTGACACTCGGTATATCGAAGTGTTGAAGTGCTTGTACGAAAACGCCACCATGTCGGTCCGTCTCCAAGATCAGAGTACGAAGCCTATCCAGTTGCAGCGAGGTGTGAGACAGGGTGATGTCGTATCCCCGAAACTCTTCACCGCTGCATTGGAAGACGCTTTCAAGCTTCTGGATTGGAATGGACTCGGCATCAACATCAACGGCGAGTACATCACTCACCTTCGATTTGCCGACGACATCGTGGTCATGGCTGAGACCATGGAAGACCTTGGCGCAATGCTCGATGGCCTCAGTAGAGTCTCACTACAAGTGGGTCTTAAAATGAACATGGACAAGACCAAGATTATGGCTAATGTCCATGTCGCACCCGCCTCTGTCACAATTGGAGGCTCTACACTCGAAGCTGTCGACGATTATATTTACCTGGGACAAACAGTCCAGTTAGGTAGGTCCAACTTTGAGAAAGAGGTCACTCGCCGAATCCGACTCGGCTGGGCAGCGTTCGGGAAGCTAAGTCATATCTTCTCGTCCCAAATACCGCAGTGTCTCAAGACAAAAGTCTTTGACCAGTGTGTGTTGCCAGTGATAACATATGGATCTGAGACGTGGTCGTTCACTATGGGCCTCGTGCGAAGGCTCAAAGTCACCCAACGAGCAATGGAGAGAGCTATGCTTGGAGTTTCCCTGCGAGACCGAATCAGAAATGAGGAGATCCGTAGAAGAACCAAAGTGACCGACATAGCTCGAAGAATTGCTTCCATTAAGTGGCAATGGGCCGGGCACATAGCTCGCAGAACTGATGGCCGTTGGGGCAGAAAGGTTCTAGAGTGGCGACCACGAACTGGAAGACGAAGCGTGGGCAGGCCTCCAACAAGGTGGACCGACGACCTGGTAAAGGTTGCGGGCAACCGATGGACAAGGTCTGCTCAGGATCGAGAGTTGTGGAAAACCTTGGGGGAGGCCTATGTCCAGCAGTGGACGTCTTTTGGCTGAGATGATGATGCAGGAAAAAACGATGAAAACAATACTACACCGACAAATGTGGTTATGGCACTATGTAGCGATCTTTTATACAAGGGACATACACTAGTAACCGACAACTGGTACACCAGTGTTGAGCTCGCAAACAAATTATTGGATGCAGAGACTCATCTTGTGGGTACGATCCGGAAGAACAGAAAGCATTTGCCAAAGAAAGTCGTAAATGCTAAGCTAAAGCGAGGTCGATTCGTGGCGAAGGAAAGCAGTGAGGGCATAACTGTAATGAAGTGGAAGGACAAAAGGGACGTCCTATTGCTGTCCACAAAACACTCAGTGGAATTCCAAAATGTACGAAAACGTAACCAAGTTATTTCGAAACCTAAAATAGTCCTTGACTACAACAGCGTCAAAGGGGCAGTAGATCTATCCGATCAGTTGGCGGCTTACTCAACACCACTGAGGAAATCAATAAAATGGTACAAAAAGTATGCAATTAACCTTCTTCTCAACACTGCAGTGGTCAATGCACTGATCTTGTATCAGTGTGCCACTGGCAAAAAAATACAAATGGCCAACTTCCGACTGGAGTTGCTGAAGGCATTTTGCAGCCAACAAGACATTCCACTTGAAAGACCTAGGAGAACAGTACACAAACTTCAACAAAAAGAAGGACAAGTAACTAAAGTAAAGAACTACAAAATTAACGTAGCTACTTACGGCAGAAAGCTGGCAAAAAACAGAACCAAAAAAGTGACAACGTTTTGTCCACAATGCCCGGTGAAGCCTTTTATCTGTATATCTTGCTTCAATATACTTCATCGTTGAGCATTTTATCTAATTGTTTTAATTTGCTGTTTAGACTGATTTTTTTACTACTGTGCCAAGTATTCTTGTTAAAGATACGTAATAAGTTACTTTTCGAGTTATTTTTTTCTATTATATATAAGATATAATTATGTAAGAATAAGTGATTGCCTAAACGCCTGTGTTTAATTTTTACCTAATAAAACATATTGCTATGAATGTATCTTTCATTTTATACCCACATTTATACGCATAGCTCAAAAATCATCAGTCTTTTTTTCTATACTTAGTGGTGAAACGAGCTGGTATGCGTAAACTGTTCTCCAGGGCCGCGTCGGGCATAATCAATACAGTTTTGTACTAGTAATGTGTCCTCCAGCTAGAAATTTGAGTTCAAACACAAGCCTGTCGCGCGGTCACCCGTGAGCCCCACGGCTTGAATGGGTTCTATTGCTGTCGCTCACCGGTGAGCCCCACGACCCAAACGGAAAGACCTCTAAATTTGGCTCGGCGTTCAATGTGTTAAGAAAACATTATAATTTATTTAAAAAAAATCATAGGTGAGCTTAACTCATGATGTTAAAGTGGCAGAGAAAAAGATAAATGTGAGAGAGTAAATAAAGTGTTCAACTGAATAAGAGAGATGAGAGTGAAAAGTGAAACAGATATATAGATAGATAACACTTTATTGTACACCAAAATACATTAACATTATTAAATGGTAACGCACAATAGTGGGTCTTATTTCTTACAGTCAACTATAGAATGTACAGAAAATATAGATAAAAATAATTAATACGCCAATAGTAGGCCGTTTGCTAAATTTAGTTATACAGAATAAGTGAAATAGATTAAATAGATTCTGAGAATTCGCCATTAAAATAAAAAATCTTACGCTTTTTTTTAACGTAAGTAACGGTCGTTTTTTGCCGGCTAGGGTACCCCTCCGCAACGCCCCATAAGGAACTTCGTTCCAATTAAAATAAAATACAATATAAATAAATAAAATAGAAAATGTTGTCTTGTTCTTCTACCAAAGACACAGAAGGTCGTACGAAAACAAATAATGAAGAAAAAGGAAACGATGAACAAATAATTGTCAAAGGTTTTTTAAACAATTTATACGATCTTTGCAAAGGCTTAATATAGACAATAAATAATAAGATAATAAACATACATTAAAGTGTAAATTTACATAACAATTTCAAGAAAGCCAATCTTGTTCCGTTTAATATATTTGCGTACGGAATCCTAAAAATGTTTGAACACCAGGTGGCATAGTATCGTTGTTTTGGATGGTTTTATTAATTGTTTTATGATTGTGAACAATTTGTAATAGCTAGTTATATCAGTCTCTGTCTTGTTTGTTTTTGAACAAATGTTTGAACATCATACTGCACTTGTTACGTGTATGGCAAAGTTAAAAAGATCAAAGAACCTTATGTGTGAGCGCAACTTGAATGAAGTTTTAGGAAATTGCGACTTTATGAAAATAGATATTTATGAAAATTTTACTGCCTCGGTGGTCCAGTGGCCGCAGTATGCGCCTGCTGTGCACGAGGTTGTGGGTTCGATTCCCACACAGGACAAAACTTTGTGTGACCCACAAAGTGTTGTTCTGAGTCTGGGTGTAATTTGTGTCCGTTAATTGTATGTTTGTAAAGTCCCCCGCGACACAGAGCTTGTACTCTAGGGCGGGAGTTGTCTTTAAAAAAAAAAATAAGATACATACATTTTAAGAGAGGTAGGGTACCATACTGGCGAGTGAGTCCACCTGGGGAAGGACCTCCACCATACAAAAGACCACAGCCAAATAACTACACACAGCGGCGTTGTGAAAACAAGTCTCCAGCGCACATTAAGGATACGTTTTGTCAGAAACGTTTTTCTATCCCAGGAATACTCAATCTTAAAGCCCTGGTGTAAAAAATATGAGGGCCGCAACACGCAAATGATATCTATGGTATTGTTAACGTCCATAGGCTACGGTAACCCTTAACATCAGGCGGGCCGTATGCTTGTTTGCCACCCAGACAGTAAAAAAAACATAATAAATATCATGACGGCCGTCTTCCACTGGGGTAGGTAGAGACTATGGTACGCCAGTTATTTCGATTCAGACATACTTCTTTCGCTTACTCTATATTCATCAATCTCTTCAGACATGAACATCAGGGTTCGGGATTGGAACGGGATTGAGATTGGTATTGGATTGCAGAGTACAGAGTAAGCCTGCAGTTCTGAGTAGTTTTAATTTTGCCCTTCTTAGCACATCACCTACTTGGCCAGCTAAAAGATATTTAAAGCAATGGGGAGTAATAAAATAAACTATAACTGCGTCAGAGGCTCAGTGGTCGACGTGTGTGATTGCTGATCACGAGGTCCCGGATTCAATTAGAAAAAGAGAGGTAGGGCACCATACTAGCGAGCAAGCCCGACTGGGGAAAGACCTCCACCTTACAGAAGACCACAGCCAAATAACTACACACGTGGTGTAAATGTGTCCCTGTGTGTGAGTACAGGTCTCCAGCGCTCATATAGGGATGCGTTTTGAAAAACAAGTATTCCTATCCCAGGGATACTTCCATCTTAAAGCCCTGGTGTAATAAAATGGGTTGGCAACACGCAAGTGATACCTCTGTTAATGCAAGCGTCCATGGCTACGGCAACTGCTTAACATCAGGCGGGCCGTATGCTTGTTTGCCACCCAAGCAGTATAAAAAAAAAAAAACCCGGGACCGGCCAAAAATTGTCATTGGCTGTGCCTGTACCCCTCGGAAAGCACGTAAAGCCGTTGGTCCTATGCCTGATCTCTTTCCCGTTGTATCGGATTACCGTCCCACCGGAATATGAGAGTCGTGACCGAAATTCAGGTAGGAGGACATGATTATTATATGTATAAAGCAAATAAAAGAAGATTGACGTTTATCATTTATTAGTACTAATAGAATCTGGTCTTCTTCTTCTTGTATACGATAGGATCCAAGTGCCAGGTCTGGTTGCCACCGCAGGAGACGAGGGTGTAGCAGCCTCCGAAGACGATGGGAGGGTCTGTGTCTGGCACGCAGATGTTGTCCTGGCAGAACGTTGCTGTTCCTGAGAGAAAAAGGTTTAGAAGAGTTGAGAAACAACTAGAGGTGAAGCCTACCTACAAAACTTTATACATATATAGCTTTATACATATTTATTTATTTATAACACAGATATCTTATTGCTAACAGTGAAGACCATGCACAATAAGTGGTATAATTACAATATTTGGATAACATAATATTATATTAGCCTATATTGTCCCACTGCTGAGCAAAGGCCTCCCCCATTGACTTCCATTCCCGTCTGTCCATTAACTTATTGCATCAAACTTTATATTATTTTATTAAAATTTGTCTCCAGCTATTTTTCAGACTTACTGGCCTTGTTTTTTTTTGGTGATGTCTTATTTTTGATGTCAATTCAGAAAATATAGATGCATGATAATGTTTATCATACTGATGAAATTATGTCCTATGTATAAAACTGGTTCTGACTAATGCTGAACTGGACACCTGATTGCTACAACTGTGAGACACATACTTTGTTTTATGTCTTGTTTATAGGATAGTCTTTTTTAATAATTAGTTTCTTTTATAAGTATATATTATTACCTCTAAGTTCACATGTTACCTGTCTCTAATTGTAGCAATAAACGGTTCTTTCTTTCTAATCAAATTTAAGGCAGACAAAAGCATACTACAAAAGTAGCAAAAGAGTAAAATTTGTTGTTGTCATCAATAAGTAATATATTGCTCTTTATTCTTCTATGGAAATTCACATTATCGCTGGTGAGCTGCTAATTCAAAGAATCAAAAGTCTTGCTTTTACTTTCTCAAATAAAAAGTTCTACTTACCTACATATCCAGTAGGTCTAGCTTGCCTTTTGTTCTTCACATAATCAACAACAGCCTTCGACAACGCATAGAAATGCTTGCTGGCTTTATACCTCATCTTCGCGAGTGCAGCATCACAGTCACTTTTGTCAGCTCTGCAATGGTATACCAGGTTCCGAGTGTTGGATTTCACCATTTCTTCTCTTAGGACTTGGTATTTGCTGTCGGTGAACAGCAATTGGCCGAAGCGGACGTTTACTGTGGATAAAAAGCGTTGAGTTTCATGCCAATGAACGGGTGCTACTTGGGGTGGCTGGTCGATCTTAGCATGATTTATTTTTAAATAATAAAGGTATAGTTTTAGATTTTACTAAGATCGCAATGTGATCTCGACACGTTTCTATCTTATTCTTACAAAAAGAAACGAACCCTCAATACCATACTAAATTCTATTTTTTTTAAAGTCATATTGTTTTTTAATTAATTAAATTAAATACTTATCTAAATTTCATTCTATATTGTATATTGGTTTCCGTTCCTTTTCGTTCGTTACCACTAATATTGTAACTTATACCAAATTGTAAATGTTATATTCTGGCGATTAAAAAGAGTGACTCGATGAGTTTCTTGCCAATTCTTCTCGAGGCCCTACCATAGTCAGCGAATTAGCCGTAGGAAAAAAGTATGCTGGCATTTGTTTTTATGACGTTCATGTATTTCATCTAAATGAATAAATGAGTTTGACTTTGAATGTATTGCCCAAGTCTAACGCTGACGTTCTCTTTTTCTTCCATCTGCAGAAACCAGCCAGCCGGCACGAACACTCCTGGATTTCTAGAGTCTTGTTCTTGGGGTCCGGGGGCATTTTAGCCTAAGGCATAGGAAATTGAAGAGTACGTACGCAAAAAGACAAATTACAGTCATAGAGTGCAGCTGTTAGAGTCGCGGCGCAGCATTTGATCATTTTGTTGTACGTGAACAAGTGATCGTTTTTATTTTGTCCGAAAATTCGCAATAAATGCCTGATGTTTCAAAATTGGTGTAGTTTACATGCCCGCGCCTTGGAAAGCTATTGTAGTTTTACGTGCTTTCCAACTCCTTAGCTCTCCCCGGTCATGTCGGACCGTGCCATCAAAACGGACTATAAAGAGTGCATTTAGGCATTATAATATTTATCTCATTTTTTATACTACTTGGGTGGCAAACAAGCATACGGTCCATCATCTATATCTGTGGGTCCATCTGATGTTAAGCAATTACCGAAGCCTATAGACGCTTGCAATACCAGAGGTACAATTTTCTTTATTTATTATTTAGTTTTATCTCTTTCGAGGAAACATTTAAAGATATAAACCACCGTGACCAAAACTTCGGTAGGAAGGACATTATTATTACGTAACGTGATTTACTGTAATTTTAAAGGACTTGTATTAAAGGTTCAACTTTAAAAGGACTTATCTAAGTAACTTACAACCAGCTCCAACAAAATATCCTTCAAGTTGGCCTACATGACTGGCCAAGCAGGCCAATACGCCAACCAGCACGGCGCTCTTCATGATAACAGAGTAAAGAACTGTGCCATATCGCCAATGTTCAACCAATAAAATATGCTCTACCAATTAATTTTAACAATGGAATAATTGGTTTTAAAATGTTACAAGTTTTAATTGGAATACATAAAGAAAGGTATCCATCTAAAGTGGCAATGGCGCTTTCAGTAGACAGGGGTGCGGAGGACTTTAACGACGCCTATTAAAGCAGTCTTATTGTATTGTAATTTGTGGATAATTTTATTCTACTTTGTTGTATAATAACTATACTTACTGTATGTTGTTTAATCAAATCAAATCTCTTTATTTGTGAAACATAGGTTTATAGAGGTGTAACATTAGTGGTAGTAGGTACTCTATGCTTTGCCATCAAGGCATACAAATAATAGCAAATTAGGTACTATAAAATACTTAAAACTAATCCATTGTACTCGTATAGCATAACATCCAGTCTTAAAATGATTTATCTTTTAGAAATATATTATATATAGTGTTATATTTAGTAATCAATATTAATGTTTTCAAATTAATTTAAGAAAGAAATCTCACTCGCATGTCGAGGATAACATGTACATGCTTTGTCACTGAAAATGTGACTAGGTTCAAAATCAATGAAATTATAGACGTAACATAATATGACACTCGTAATAAGCAGTTATCGTAGCCTATGGACGTATGCAATACCAAAGGTATACCTTACGTGTTGCTGATCTTAATACCAGGGTTTTATGATGGAATATCCTTGGAATAGGAAAATGTTGGTCCGTGTGGTGACGGATTAAGAATACAAATGTCACCTCCCCATTCCATCCCGTGGGTGTCATAAGAGTCGACTAAGGGAGTAAGTCAGGCAGACAAAATCCACTGCAAGAGAGGGAAAACTCGAAACAAAACCCTATACCAACCCGTCTGGCCAGCGTGGTATAGTAGGCTAATATCCCTCCAAATTATTGGAGGAGACCCGTGCCCAGCAGTGGGACGTTTATGGGTTGAGATGTATGTATGTATGTAGGAAAATGTTTCTTTCAAAACGCATCCCTAATGAGCGCTGGAGACATGTACTTACATACAGGAACATAATTGCACCGCGTGTAGTTATTTGGCAATGGTCTGCTCTAAGGTCCTTCCTGAGTCGGGCTTGCTCGCTAGTATGGTGCCCTACCTCTCTTAAATTGAACAAAGTAAATAATCGAATTCCCTGACAATGTATCATTAAGTTGGAACATTTTGGACGATAGTTGGTACACATGGCAACGAAGTTAGCTGTATAGGAATGCTACATGAAGATTCGTTTTAAAAAAAAAAACCATTGTATATATTTCTGTGGAATTTGGTTACAGTGTACAATTAGACTAAACGTACAGATAAAAAAATATTTCACAGAACTTTATACAATGGTTTTCTAAAAAAACTAATCTTCATATAGCGGCCCTGACCCTCTAGACAAGTGCAAAGAAAATAATGTATGGAATTTGACGTAAGTTTACGACATTATATTGTAAACTTACGTCAAATCCGAAAGAGAGGTAGGGCACCATACTAGCGAGCAAGCCCGACTGGGGAAGGACCTTCACCTTACAGAAGACCACAGCCAAATAACTACACACAGTGGTGTAGTTATGTTCCTGTGTGTGAGTACAGGTCTCCAGTGCTCATTTAGGGATGCGTTTTGAAAGAAACGTATTCCTATCCCAGGGATACTCCCACCATAAAGCCCTGGTGTAAAAAAAATGGGTTAGCAACACGCAAGTGATACTTTTGGTATTACAAGCGTCCATAGGCTACGGTAACTGCTTAACATCAGGCGGGCCGTATGCTTGTTTGCCACCTAAGTAGTATATAAAAAAAAAACCCATACATTTGTATTTTTGACTTTTCGATTCGACTTCCGTTTGTACCATTTGTCTAGAGGGGCTGTACAGCTAACTCCGTTGCCGACCGTACCAAACAAGTAACAAAGCAGTGTCCGAAGTACGGCGCGGGCGCAGTATCGACCAGAACGAACGATAAGCTTGATACATTATTTTGTTACACAATTAGTGCGTTTGTTACTGGAGTATACAATTTGTAATGGCTAACTAGTTGACAGCTCTACGTTGGTAAATGTACAATGCTGGCTAGTGACAAATACATTAATATAAACTTTTAAACTGTTTATAAAGGTAGGGCATAATTAGTATAGCGGCTAAAGACATGTCTGATTCGGGATCCTGCCGTTTGGCAAAATATGTTTCGTCAAATTTCACTTCCCAAAAAACTTATCGCATAGTTTCATTTCCCAAAAGAATGCTTAGCAAATTTACATTTCGCTTTTATTGACTTGCTCAAATTTTATTTAGTCAAATATAAGCGAGTACATTAAGCAAATGCTTTATTTTGTAAAAAAATATTCCAAAAGGAAGTTCGTTCAAATTTTAATTTTAATATGGGTGAAAAATTGAAAATTAAAGGGGCACCCCAACTCGGATAGGTTAGGTTCGCCCCCGTCATTCCCTTCGTGTTAGGTTACTACCTAATATTTGGTAAAATGAAACATTGCCATGTAATTATTTGCTGAACAATAAATTGCGAAAAGATGGTTTTGCCAAATGTTTTTTTCCTAAATGAAAATTTGGGAAACATACTTTGGCAAGTGTCACTTTGGGTAACGTTTTTTGCCAAACGTCAGTAAACCGTCTGATTCACCAACCTGCATTAGGCCAGCGTGTGTAAATTTTCTTAACAGAGGAGAGGAGACAATGCCCAGCAGTGGGACATATATATGCGTTGCTATTATAAGTACTATTCCAGACTATAAACTATCTCAGTGCTAAATTTCATCGAGATCCTTCTGTCGGGCCGCTTGTTATAAGTATAAAAAGAATCTGCGCCAAGAAGAGACAACAACAAGAGCGTAGGACACTACCTACCTTTTCTCGAAGCGTTTCATCGTATTTTGGTAGCCTTTCCTGCCCCTCTAGACAAGTGGCATAAACGGTAGTCGAATCGAAAAGTCAAAAAAACAAATGTATGGGATTTGACGTAAGTTTACGATATAATGTCGTAAACTTACGTCAAATCCCATACATAATATATGTTTTTTTGACTTTCCGATTCGACTACCGTTCTGTCTGACCAGCAATGTAACCGTCATATGTTTTCATGACGTGCAGTAGTTACAGTACATGCCACAGCCCAGGACGTACAGTTGTTGTAGCCGATGGACAGCGCTGATAGCACACGTGCCATAATGTCCTTACTTGGTGCTAACACATAGAATGAGAACTTATAGAATAGGCTTTATACTTTTTATTAAACTTTTGCACTAGGGAACAAGCTTTGAGTCGCGAGGGAAATGAGAACAGAGCTGAAGTAATATTCGGCCTCCTTACAAAAGACCACAGCCCAATAACTGCACGCAGTAGTTGTGTAATCGCAGAATCGACCGCTCGTCGTTTTACGAATACGTTTTAAAAGAAATGTTTTCTTTACCCTATAACAAAACTTACGTGTTGCCGACCCAATTTTTTTTAACCTGGTGTTAAAATTTATGGGCGGCAACCGATACCTCTGGTTTTGTAAGCGTCTGTAGCTACGGTAACTGCTTACAATCAGGCGGGCCGTTTGCTTGTTTTTCATCTAAGTATGTAGTAAAAAAAGCTATTAAGTGTTATTACTCTAGCGGCCCGCCCCGGATTTTCCCGGGTTAAATTGATAAAACTGCACACAGTGTGCAAAATTTTATTAAAATCGGTTCATTAGTTTAGGAGTACATAGTGGACAAACAACGTGACAGTCATATATACCTACATAATTACGAGTATAATAAGTTTAAGACTAATTATATATGATACATATTATTATGTGCCATAATTTGTAACAAGAAGCTAAGTTTTTCTTAAATTATTATTATTTTTATTTATTTTTATTATTTATTTTACCTCATTTATTTTTATTTATTTATTTATTTAATAAGGCTTACCAACTAAAATACATACAATACACTTATTATAATATTTAGCTTTGTACATTTTGGTGTATGCTTCTAAATTATAGGTATGCACAACATTTGTTTGTAGAATTGTTGTTATTTTAAGCTAGGTATATAAACATTTAATTTTTTGTACAAAGTTTCAATAGGTACTGTTTATGGTTTTTTTAAATGTGCTGAAGTTTCCGGAGAGAATGTCAACATTCAGGTTATAAAAAATACAATTGCACTTATTAAGTATTTAAGATTTTATGACCTTTATTACGTAATTATCGTATTCATTTAAATAAAGATATTGATTGATAGAAAAAAAACGATTCCCGCGTTTCCTCGTCGGTATTGTCTATAACATTCTAAGTCCTATATTGGTTCGTTCGCAAATGGAGTATAGATTAGACTGAAGCGTGAAATTCAACTATAATTCGGAGCTATCGTTTGTTTCGACAGACAGTAATTAATGCTGGGTGCAACCACGATTATAACCTATTGTTAATTGTTTATCTTTTGTCTTTGTTATTTGGCTTACAACAGAGTAGACCTAATTGAGTTGTGAGCAATGTTTAAAATTAATTCACCATCTTTTTTATTGTTAGTCTAGTTCATCTCATCCTTACTAATATTATAAATGTGAAAGTTTGTAAGTATGGATGAATGAATGGATGGATAGATGGATGTTTGTTCCTCTTTCACGTAAAAACTACTGAACGGATCTGGATGAAATTCGGCACAGAGATAGATTATGGTCTGGAATAACACATAGGTTTTTTACAGCGATAACCGACATCCACGCGGGCGGAACCGCGGGCAACAGCTAGTAATATAATAAAGAGGAAAGATTTTTTTCTTTGTTACGATTTAAATCAAAATCAATTTACAAATTTATTTCAACTTTAGAAAGCTACATTATCAGCGAGTAACATAGGCATATTTTATTTAAAAAAAAAACATATTTTGCAATTGATAAAAACCTTTGACAGTTATGACATGTATCAAGAAATATTTATGAAGGTAAGTTCACCAGTTGTCTGGTTGCCATAGAATTTGCGTAGTTCGAGATTAGATGACCTTGTCCCAAAATATTATGACTATCTACGGAAATACCTACTTATATTTTACACGTCAAAGTACGATATTATAGCCATATTACTGTTCGCATCATATGGAAGTAAATATCTGTACAAGATTCCTAAGAAGGAAGAAACTGAGTAAACAGTAGCTCGTACAATGTAGTAAACAAATAAGCAATCATCTTAGTTAACTACAGATTATATTAACTACCTGTTAGTAAAGAATATCTTAAATTATAGTTGACACCATACATAAAATTATTTAACTCGTTTAACTAGGTACTAACTTTGAATACAGTGTTGCTAGATAAAAAATAATATTACTATGTGTCACGATTTGTCTTTAACTTATTAGTTTTTTTAACGAGGCAATTTTCATTAAAAAGTTTTTATTAAGTGACCCCCAATTTATTATTACTTGTCCGTGTCTGTTGTTGTCTTGTCCGTGTGGTGACGGATTTAAAATACAAATGTCAACCACCCCGTTCCACGACGAGGGTGTCGTAAGAGTCAACTAAGGGAGTAAGTCAGGCAGACAATATCCACTGCAAGAGAGGAAAAACTCGAAACAAAACCCTATTCCAACCCGTCTGGCCAGCGTGGTGTTGTAGGCTAATATCCCTCCAAATGTATAGAGGAGACCCGTGCCCAGCAGTGGGACGTTTATGGGTTGAGATGGAATTTATCTTTATCGACTCGTTTTTTTGTTGATGGCGACAAATAGCGGCCCAACTGTTGGCAAATGATAACCGCAGCTCCGTGATTAGTGGAGTTAGTTCTCTCTTTAAACCTATTTTACTTAATATATACAAAAAATATTTTTTTTTATAGTTTAGCAGGGTAAGTTACATTATTTTTAATTCTTGAAATTGAGGATACAGTGGTCTGGCAACACCCGGTGGCTATCTTTCAAGTAAATATGATGGACAGGACCAGATCTGGTAAGCGGATTTATACCCTAGATACCCATTAAGCATGTACTTCATGTTAACAATCAACCAATTTAATTTTATCGTTGAAAAAATGTTTAATAGTTGGAAATTCAGTTTTATTGCAAGGGAATAAAGTTCGGACTTTGTTTGACTAGTAATAAATTTAAATTTGTTATAGTTACATTTATACGGGGTGGTCAAGTCGATGGTGCATTTTATTGGCGAATTATATTAGGGTAAGGACACCAATTATTGTCTGTTGCAGCTGTTTGCGTTGTGGTTTTTTATGGGTTCGATTCCCACTTAGACAAAATATTTTTATGTGATAATCACTATAAATTGTTTTGTGTTTGCTTAAAATTAATATACGTATTTATTGTATATATTATAAATATATACAATAAATACGTCACAGGGTTGTTCTTTTCCCAGACATCCACAACCTATTGTTTTCAAAATATAAACTTTCATACATTAGTTTCCCTGACCACAATTGTCGTAGAAGTCGGAGGCACTAATGTATGAAAGTTAATTTTTCGAAAACAATGGGTTGTGGATGTCTGGGAACAACCCAGATCAAATGGCCGTGTTTGAGGTGTGAGTCAATTAGTAAACATATTTCTATATTTCTAAATACATACATAAGTACATACAGTCGTAATCGATGCGCACTAGAGTACGGACGCGCTACACAGTAACAACTTAAAATTCACGCGTTGCACGGCTCTAGCCGCTGCCCGTTTTCGACGCTATGAGTTCACAGCAGCTCATAGCCAACGAGCTTTTGGCATTCATACAGCATGCCATTGCCACTATGGACGAGGTCAGCATTATGCAGATCTGCAAGTCCAACTTCAAGGAGGAAGAGGTGAGCAGTGGCAAGAGGCTGTTATACCAGACATTGGACAAGCTTGACGAGATGCCATCACGCCGAAGGGATGGCACCGAGAAGAGCGTTCAAGATATTATCACCTTGTTGAAGGTGACCGATCCGGACCACGTGCCTGCTTTCGTAGCGAAAGACCTGCATCGGCTGCCCCCCGTTACGTTTGACCACGTCGATGTCACCAGGCTGCTGAAAGACATCACAGTCCTAAAAGCGAGCATGGCCGAAGTGCAAACTAAATTAGAGGTGTCTGAAAACACCATATGTGGATTACGTGCCGAAGTAGTGTTGTTGCGCAATGCTATTTCAAGCGATAGGACACCTGACACCTCTAATGTAAACACTCGTCGCGGAGTACTAAATGCTTCCATCAGCAGTTTTGAGTCGGCGAGTGCAGTTGCGTCACCGGCTACAAATGTTGCATATGCAGCAAAATTTGACGCCGCCGTCCCTGCCTCGACATGTGTAGAGGCAGCAAACCGCGTGGGTACGTTGACCCCTAAACGTGCCTACGCCGCTATTGCCGCTACCAACAAGTCTGCCGTGGTGGCGACACAGAAAGAAGGAACATCGATGAAACAGCGGGTTCCAGAGAAGGACACGGACAAGGACGGCTTCATTAAGGTTGTGAAGAAGAAAAAGAAGCCTCCTTGTAAGAATCAGTGTGGTACCGCGCTGACAGGACCCAATATGCTACTGCGTCCTGCTACACCTACGACGCAGCTATACGTGTCCCGTCTGCATTACTCCACAAAGGCTGAGGAGATTGTGGAGTATGTCAAGATCAAGAGCAACTGGACTTTGAGAGTCGAGAAGTTGGAATCGCGTCACAACAGCTATTTCAATTCGTTTGTGGTGCGGGCACCGACTCAACATCTCGAGATGTTTCTCAAAGAAGAGTTTTGGCCGAAAGGTGTAGTGTATCGTCGATTTCGTGGACGATTGCACAACACAAGTCAGCGTAACACGACGCCGTTGAAAAGTGTTTAGTTATAAGTTTTATAATATATATATGTTAGACTTTAAGGTATTTATCTATGGGTTATGTAAAAATTTCCTGAATTAAATGATTTTATTATTATTATTATTATATATATAGATAAATGACACCCAGATAAAGAATAAAGAATCGTGTTTATTTCATGGGTGGGAATCGAACCAACGACCATCAGTTTAAAAACCACTAGACCAGCAGCAGCAACAGGATAAAATTAAATAAGCTGGAAACTGATCCTGTGAAACGATACTTTATAACAAGTTAAACGGTGTATCCTGAGCACTACGACTTGTCCTATGGTATTGGTATATCGGGCTGGTTTATGCAACTCCGCGCTGAATTCGTTTATTTTGCGTGCAAGCTTGTCGAGGAAGGCCAGCAGACACCTGATGCTGTCGACCGCCTCTCATAGGGTGCCTGGGCGGGCCAGGTACTTCTCCCTGTATGTGGCGACCTCCGGGCAGTGCAGCAGTACATGCGCCACCGTCTCATCCACCTTCATCTACGCTCTGCAGAGAGGACTATCAGTAACCTCTATAACAAAGATGTGTTTATTAAAGTAACCATGACAAGTGGCATGCCATCACTTGTCATCACCTTTTTCAAACAAGCCTTAAAGAGCACTAACTGCAATGTAGACTGAGTGATTTGAGTATTGTATCCCTGACATTACTGAAGTCCATGAGCGGTGATTACCACTAACCATCAGGTGACCCGTAAGCTCGTGGCAATAAGAAAAGTGCAACTGGGTATATCTATTATTGGTAAACTCACCCTACCCGCGTTGAATTATGATATGTTAACAGGTATAGGGAACAAGTTGTGATGTTTTGTATACAACTGGCCACACAGAACGGCATGTTTAATGTTTACATCTATACTAATATTATAAAGCTGAAGAGTTTGTTTGTTTGGTTGAACGCGCTAATCTCAGAAAGTACTGGTTCATTTAATTATTTATTGAAAAATATTTTTTGTTGAATATTGCATTAATTCAGGAAGGCTATAGGCTATATAACATCACGCTATGCTCAATAGGAGCGGAGCAGTAGTAAGATATGTTGCAAAATCGGGGAAAATATTTCAAATTACCACGCGGACGAAGTCGCGCGCGACTCCTAGTGTATAATATATATCTTAATGAAATACCTATCCATGGTCTATTTCACATAGCATGGGTAACTACTGTGACTTTTAACATTTTACGATGAGGAAGAAAGAAAAATATTTTATTTCATGTGATTTTAAAATGTTCATCTTTCATCTTTTTTTATAGAGTTTGAGCTGAATACCAGCGCTCAGCATCTCGTAAAAGGACCTAAGCATAATGCTGACTCCTAAACCTTTTGCTTTCGGTACCTACTATAGTTCTATGTCCTATATACTTACTAATATTAATAGTGGAGACAAAAGGGAGACGAATATTCCTACTTTTACGGCAAGCATGCATAACCTGACTTTGTACAATCTGGCATTGTTTAATACTGGAAGATTAACTAACAGTTCATTTTAGGCCTTCGGTATTCCTTTATAGATGTCAGAAACCTTGAAGCATTTACAAATAAGTACAATTCACAAAGGTGTACCTAAGCCCTTAAATAAACATTTGGATAGACCTCGAAACATATTAAACAATAGCTAGTTGTTACAAAGTAATATATTGGGAATTAACGGTTTTACAAAGATAACTCCTTGCCTATATACCCCGCTAAAAACTACAATAACTGCATGACACAAGTTTCAGGAAAAATGCATCTAAAATTATATAACATAGATGCGTTTTTCCTATAACCTTAGTCATGCAATTACACCGTTCTTTCTTATCAGGGCAGAATACAACAACTAACTGGGCTAATAATAAATCTAAAGTGAATAATAGAAATCTAAATGCTTTCAAAACTAGTCCATTATTCAGAATACGTGCAGAATAATAGAGTTAGACGGTTATCGCTTCTATTGTTGCTATTAGCAGCCATCTTATAACACAGCATTGTTTCCACCAATCGCGTGGGGCACGAGCGCTCGTAGATTGCCGGAGATGCACGAAGTTCAATTTTAAATGTGGAATTGTTTATTTTTTATCTATAATTATCTTTATCAATAAATATTCTGATTAAATACCTTATTGTATTTCTTGATCAAAGATATAAATATGTTCTAGTACTTGCATTTTCATAGTCAACATCTACAATACATTTGAGTCTCTACGCTCTAGAATTCAGTTTCAGTATGGACATGATAATAAAATCCCAATTTAAAACTTATCTGTTATTTTGATTGTCTGTGTAAATGATGAAACGAAACAGCTTTATTGATTAAAACGCGAGTAAATCAATGATCTGCTGAAACTGGTCAAACAATGGTCCTGCCGCAGGCTCAGGTGACGTACCATGACGTATCGGTTTAGGCATCTCCGAGTAATTGATAGACATTGGACATGCATGAAAAAAAAGGAAAAAAATAAGTAATTAGTGAATTGTATCGTCGATTCGTCGATATTTTTGAATATGGCAAGCGTTTGGAGGCGAAGACGCAAGTCCCATGCAAAAAGTTTGAATATGGAAAGCGCTCGGTGACGATGACGAGTTCCATGATTTTTGCTCACCCAAAAAGTGCTCAATGCGTCTAAAGAAGTATTTACTTCAAAAAGATTTAGATGAATTGAGAACCTCTTCCTTTATTGGAGTTGGTTAAAAGCAGTATTATATAAATAAAAGTTGTTTTATGTTTAGTTTAAGATTTTTTAGTTTATATATGTATAATATTGCCTCTACTTTCATTTCATCATGTTAAATTTCTCTTATTGTAGCAATAAACGTTTCTTTCTTTCTTTCTTTCTTCAGTACCATATATCCTCAATTACGTTAAATTCTTACCTCTGTACCATATCGGCATCGCAAACCGATTCGCGAATCAGATTGTAGCATTGTTTACCCAGTCGGTCGCTACTCTTTGTGTTTCGTTTATGGGCAATAAATACTGTGTATTGCTCCAATACAGTTCAGGCAAATTAATTAGGACTACGCTTTGTGAAGTTGGACGCTATTTGTAACATTGTTATTGTTTTATTACTATTGTTCGTTAGATATTGCAAATTGATAATGAATGCGAGATTAATTTTTAGGTAAGTAGTGTTTAATTTGATTACGATGTTGGTGTATTGGTTAGTGACTGACTGCTACGCCGGAGGTTGTGGGTTCGATTTTCAGGACAAATCTTTGTGTGGTGAGCATAAATGTTTGTTCCGTGTCTGGGTGTTATTTATCTATTATGTATGTATTTGAAAATATATAAGTATGTTTATCAGTTGTCTGGTTGCCATAGTACAGGCTCTGCGTAGTTCTTGTCTTTTTTTTTTGATTACGGTGGGTAGTATTAATAATGAACGTCTTTAGTAACATTCTACAGACGTTTTCACTTACGATATTATAGTTTGTTATTCTTTCTAGCAGTGTGCGATAAACTAACTTAATACATTTTCTAATAATATGCATTATTGTGAGGTTTTTTTAGAATGACATAATATATATGGTTACGTATGCGTTACAGCTTATTTTGTTATAAAAGTATTGTGATTACTTAATATTTGTTTTTTTAAACATCTTTCTTTTCTCCAAATCTTCTGTGACTCCGTCGCAGTACGGCATTAAGAGTTGCAGCTTACATAAGATCGCACAGATTCAATCAGCCATTTCAGATTGGCATTGCCAGTTGTGCCAAAAAAAAACCTTTTGTTATTGTTATAAGATGCATATGCAACCATGGTGGTCTAATTTATAAAACATGTTCGAGTTTGCATTCACATTGCATATCCATCTCAGCCATAAGACGTCCACTGCTGGACATAGGCCTCCCCCAAGGTTTTCCATATCGTTCGGTCCTGAGCTGACCTAGTCCATCGGTTGCCCGCAACCTTTACCAGGTCGTCGGTCCACCTTGTTGATGGCCTGCCCACGCTGCGTGTGCCAGTTCGTGGTCGCCACTCTAGAACCTTTCTGCCCCAACGGCCATCGGTTCTGCGAGCTATATGCCCTGCCCATTGCCACTTAATTGATGCAATTCTTAGAACTATGTCGGTCACTTTAGTTCTCCTACGGATCTCCTCGTTTCTGATTCGGTCCCGCAGGGAAACTCCAAGCATAATAATAATAATAAAATGATTTATTTTCTCACCACAATATTATACAATCTTTACAATTTTTATATAATTATGTATTATAATGGCATTATTCAATATTGTGGGAGACTGGCGCCTAAAAAGACTCGAGGTCTGACGTTCAGGACACCAGGTCTCCACCCCTTATATTATTTTAATATCCAATACATTATTACAAATTTCAATTTAGGTTATACTAATGAAAAACATTATACAGTTGAAACAAAATTAGGTAAATCAACAATCAAATACATTTCGTTCAAGATTTAACAATTTAAATTGAATTAGATAATAATTAGATTATTCAGAAGCATATAATAAAAGTATTCAAGTATTGCAAGACAGACCATTGCAATTTTATTAATGATGATTTCTAGAGTGAGGTACATATTAGATAGCTCTCTGCATTGCTCTTTGGGTGACTTTGAGCCTTCGCATTAGGTCCATAGTGAACGACCACGTCTCGGATCCATAGGTCATCATTGGCAACACACACTGGTCGAAGACTTTCGTCTTAAGACATTGCATATGAATCCATATACCTAATTATGGGTTTCGAATATCTTTTCTTATACATGACATAAAAATAAATGATTATTTTCTGCTAATAAAATCAATTAACACTTATGTATATTTTTTACACATCCTTTCATAATTTGTGCAGTAGTGGGTTACATTAGACAAAAAATAGAGTATTTTTAGTCTATTTATGTTAATATTAGTTCCACTCTCATCCGCTATGTCGCTAGGTTCACATAAGTGTTGCCACACTATGCTACAGTTTCAATAAATATTTAATACAATATTATATAAAATATCTGTGTATTAGATATTGTTATCTATACCCAGTTCTCCGTATTGCTATCGGAGACCGCGACTGTCGTGTACAAATGTAAGGCACGCGCGTAAACACTTGATATATTTTACGTTCGTGGTTCAATTGACGGGTGGTCTAAGTTATAAGAGACAGACGGTAGTAGGCCGCTCGTGAGGTACATGGTAACAAATTAGGATTTAAGAAATGAACAAAATAAAATATCTTTTTATCTTTGGAATAAATATTGAAATAGTGTTTATTTGTAGTTTTTAAAATCTGATTTTTTGTTTAAGTGGAAACGTTGTATTGTAGACTGTACATTTACATACCTACTTTGTGTTTTTATTTACTGTAATATAGAATGTACACTTGTTTGTTATCCAAAATATAAAAAACCTTGTGTAATGAATTGGTAAAGTGGTAGCTGATGGTAATAAATATTACTTAAAACAGCTACGTTTTTAATACTACTTGGATGAAAAATATCTATACGGCCTGCCTCATGTCGCGGACCCATTTTATTTTTACACCAGGCCTTTAAAATGGAGTATTCCCGGAATAGGAAACGTTTCTTTTAAAACGTATTTCTAAATGAGCACTGGAGACCTGTATTTACACACAGTAACACAAGTATCATCGCTGTGTGTTATTATTTGGCTGTGGTTTTCTGGAAGGTGGAGGTCCTTCTCCAGAAGACCACAGCCAAATAATAACACACTGCGGTATTCCTGTGTGTGAGTACAGTCTAGGTTTCTAGAAGTCATTCAGGGATGCGTTTTACCGAAACGTTTTCCTATCCCAAGTAAATTACATCATAAAACCCTGGTATTAATCAATGGGTCCGCATCACGCAAGTCATACCTCTAGTGTTCCAAGCGTCCATAGGCTACGGTAACTACTTATCATCAGTCGGGCCGTAAGCTTGTAAACCACTGAAGTAGTGAATAAAAAAGTCGCTGACGCTTCATCTTAACACTTAACCCACACCTCCACCCAAACTCTGTACTATATCGAACATCTGGGTGTTCTAACGCAACAGCCAATACTTAATGCCTCCAATAATTTTAGCTAGACCCCTTTTAATAATAGAAGCTCATTCCATAGCTCGCTGATTGCGATACTCGACTAAAGTTTAACATCGTGATCGCTACCTGCGGTGTTTTATTTATCTTTTATCTAACAGCAATACGGCTCTACTTCAAATTGAAGTGGATTAAATACTGTGGTTTCAGTCAAGTGTTTTTTCTGTTGTAATTATAATGTCTTGCTGAACGAGCCAATCTTGAGATTAGCTAATAGTGCTAAGGATATTTTAGTCTTCAAGTGTCTATTCTAATGGATTTGGCAATCATATTAATTATAAATTCTGTATCAGCATAACTTCGTTTACACTTAATTTTCTCTGCATTTTCCATCACTCAAAGGTTTGCTGTAAGAGAACTCAATTTTGAGCTAACCTCGCTTATTGTGAAGTTATCTTCACAATAAGCGAGGTTAGCTTCTAAAAGTTCTTTAATGATATTAAATAATTAAAGAACTTTTAGAATTTCTTTAATTATTTAATATACACAAAATAAAATACAGGATAAATAACAAACAAATAACATTATTATGTTTTGTACATAATGTTATTTGTTTGTTATCTATCCTGAATTTTATTTTGGGTAATGTGAGTTTTCACACCTGAGGTAGGCATACAAGCCTGTGTTTCGGGAGTCAGTCAATTAATCATGGCAATCTGTTACGATTGAAGAAGGATCAGGTTGCCGACCCTGTAAAATCCTCTTTAATCCTTTCTTAAAGAACACTGAAGAAGAAAGGTCTCTCCAAAAAAACACAATTCATTCCACAATTCTGAAACGTACGGGATGACGATTACAGTAGGCCCATGGCAAAAAAAACTCTTTGGAATGACTCCCCGTGAGTCACCTTTAGAAGGCTGCCACAGTACATGGGATAATTTAAATTTTCAGGTACATACTTACGAGCAATTCCGACCAATTGGCTACTTGACAGTTTAAAAAAAAGTATTTGAGAGTTTGATAGGTCGCAAATTCATTTTTGAAATAATGTAGTGGAATAGCATATACAGATCAATAGAGAATTAAATTCTGTTTTTTTTATGTTATGTCCCACTACTGGGCAAAGGTCTCCCTCATGGTCTTCCACAACTCTCTTTTCGATGCTAAATCTATCCAGTTCTTTGCAGCTCATCACGCTGTTTTCGGTTAAGATATTAAAAATTCAATACCTAAACGGGAAAAATTGTTTAGCCCGGGTGAAACCGGGGCGGAGCGCTAGTTAATTACGGAAGAAAACAGTCAAAATAAGTATATTTCGTGTCGCTGTTTTCGGGGTCTGCCGAGACGGCGAATAAAAGCATATTTTAGGGATGCATTTTAAAAGAAACGTATTCATATCCCGGGGATACTCCCATCTTGATGGCCTGGTGTGTAAGAGGTATCGCTTGCAACACGCAAGCGATACCTCTCGTATTGCAAGCGTCCATAGGCTACGGTAACTGCTTAACATCAGGTGGGCCGTATGCTTGTTTGCCAACCAAGTAGTATAAAAATAAATCGCCTAAATGTTCCTTAGGCCCTTTGAGCCCATAGGTAGCGAATTGCTTGCAAAGCTTTTATATTACTTGCAACATTGTACTAACAACTTCTCTCAGTGTTTCTTTCATAGTGAGATCAGCACGAGAGATCATACAGATCTGTATCTAAACATCTGGACACATCCGATAGTAAATATAATGTTTATCTGTAAGATGGCAGTTAAGATGTACCAGTGCGGAGCCTGAGGGACTTTACTACAGATGTTATTGTCTGTATTGACGATAGGTAGGGCTACATAAAAGTGAGCAAGCCCGACTAGGGAAGGACTTTCACCATTTGACTGCCTCGGTGGTCCGGTGGCCGCTGTATGCGCCTGCTGTGCACGAGGTTGTGGGTTCGATTCCCACACAGGACAAAACTTTGTGTGACCCACAAAGAATTGTTCTGAGTCTGGGTGTAATTTGTGTCCGTTTATTGTATGTTTGTAAAGTCCCCCGCGACACAGAGCTTGTTCTCTAGTGCGGGAGTTGTCTTTAAAAAAAAAAAACTTAGATCACAGCTAAATATCACTTATTTAAAATATACAGTTTGATTGATCTTGTAATAATTGAATGGCAAATAATTATGTGTATAATGCGTTGGCACCTGGCACTGATTTTCAACTGAAACCAGTGCCAGGTCTTCCAGATCTGGCTAATGCTGGATAACTTGATTGCTTCTTCTTATCGTTTGGTTAGTGGCCAACCTGGTGACAGAGATATTAAGACCCATATTTAGGCCTCTGTCGTGATCTAACGACTGTTAACAGTACCCATATTTAGGCCTCTGTCGTGATCTAACGACTGTTAACAGTCGGGACCGACTTTTAACGTGCCATCCGAAGCACGGAGACGTCCAGATGAAATTCCACTATGCGGTCACCCATCTATAGGGTTACCGCGCCCTTGGTAGCTTAACCTGCTGATTGTTTACTGAACAGCGAGTGCACCTAGCTATGAGCGCCTCTTGATTGCTACAATCTTGACACATCGACTAACTTAACGTTTTATGTCTTATTTTGGATATGTACTTTTCATATTCACTTAATTACATTTTCTACATCTATCTATCTAGTCTAATACCTTCTGAATCTCGGAAACAGCTCCAAAGATTTTCATGAAATTTAGTATGCAGTTTCGGGGCGATTAATCGATCTAGCTAATTTTCATTTCTAGAAAACGTTAATTTTCAAAAAATATCCTATCTCAGGTCGGTCATCCAGGTACTATAATTAATACGCGAAGAAAGAAATTTATACCCCTTTTAAACACATTGGATTCGAAGATAGGAGGACATTATTGATCGCTGATCGGTTTTATGGCACCCAAATTTTAGCCAAACAACACAATTTATAGCAGAAACAGGCAAATGATTCATAGTCACAAATCTACTTATGAAGTACTTTGTATAAATTCAAATCTCTCAATCCTACGTTTATCGGGGATCCTCGGGTTTTATCGGCAATCTTCGGGTCAGCTCGCAGGTTGAACCAAGACAAGATCGGTACATTTAAATATCCTGCAGTCTGGATGTAAACAGCTCGTATCTGATTCAACTTGCATTATCTCGTATTGTTGGATTACCTACTACTGTGGCCTACTTCCATTAAAAAGAAAACTTGCTTATATTACATTATCATCCAATCAGAGTTTTGATATTTTTTATGAAGCTTTATGAACTTGCAATCTATATAATGTATATAATAGGTTGGAGAAAAAGTTTCTTCGCATTTTTTAAGAAAATTTAAAACATTTACATTTAACTAAAGTATGTAGGTACCATTTTGTTCGATAACCTTTTGCCATCTTGTAGGTAGGGACATGATCCCATTGCTATAGAAATTTTGGGAATTTTGATCAAAATACCGCGACAATTGGTTTTGGCAGTCCTCTCGTGATGTTAACCTGACACTTGAAATCTGAAGGTGTAAGGTCAAGACTATACGGCGGATGCATTAACACCTCCCAGCCAAACTCTCTTAATTTTTGCTGAGTGGCTAAAGATGTGTGAGGTCTAGCGTTATCATGATGAAAAACCAAACCCCTTCTGTTGATTAATTCCGGCCGCTTTCTCTCAATTTCTTCCTTTAATCTCATCAGATCGCACGTTCTTGTCGTACGTGATCCACTTTTCATAACCAGTTATCAGCTTCTTCAAAAATGGTTCGGTTTCATTAAGTCGTAATAAAGAATCACAAATGAGTACACGGCTTGTTAGGTTTCTTTCAGTGAGCTCGTGAGGTACCCAAATAACGAGCTTTTTTTGTGTACCCAGTTTTTTTCAAATGCGCCAAAACTGTTTTGTGGTCAATTCCCAGTTCTTCAGCTACGTCGTAACTACTGATATGCCGATCTTGCTCCGCTTTTTCAAAAATGACATCCATTTTATCCGTAATAGGGCGACCAAAACAAATGAAAATCACATATTTTTCTAATTTGAATTTGGAATTATGTTCTTTAAAATTTAAACTTTCAATGATACCAAAACCAGCCAGATACAAATAGTATAGCCAAAGAGATTTTATTACAAATTCATACATACTATAATGCGAAAAGTCTTATTCCCCAACCTAATATATATATTTTATTGAATTATGGAAATGAGTGATAAAAATACGTGACTTTTTATCAGGACTGGGGGCTTGCTATGACATGTTAAAACGCTAATCGTTAGAGCGAGAAAGAGAGACGGAGCTATATAGCGTGCATAGCTCCGTCCCGTTTTTTTCACTCGAACGACTCACGTTTAACAAGTCATGATACCCCCTGGTTTAGACGTCATAATATTCCTCTGTACTCTATTCTCAACAGTTTGTAGTCGACAAACAACGCTTGTAGTACGAGGAGCATTATTTACCGACTAGTTTTCGACCCTTCATCTTGTATCGCCAGGGTTTTATCTTATGAGTAACACTCATTTTAGCACTATACTTCCATTCAATCGGACTATGAAAGTGAGAGAGCGTAGTTGGCTCATCTTTACAGCGATCGCACACCAGTGCCGTAACCAAAATCACAATCTGGAGGATATTATATTTAGAAATTTAGACTATTCAACATTTTGCTTAAAGCGGTAATAAAACAATTTTGTGTATAACCTCCATTGTTTCAATTTCGTCCGTAACTAGGTGTTTAAGTTTAAATGTAGGCTTCAATTGCCCCCCAGTAATAAGGCCATGGAACTAATCTGTAACAACTAGTCGACATCACAGTCAATGAAAACATACGGTAGCATTGTTACTTACACGTGAACGCCAAAATTACAATAATTTAAGCATATTGCGAAATGGATGTAAACAGAAATGTTGCTAAGTTACGGAACTATTACTATTAAAACTTAATTTTTTTAAAGGACAGCTCATTAATTGAACCGTATGGCTTTTAAATGGATGTTTTCTAAACAGAAATATCGATAAGTCACGGAACTATTACTAATATTTCTTTTTTAAAGGACAACTGAATTGTGGAACAGCAGTTACAAGCGTTCGTGTTACTCGATGCCGAATTTGGTCCAGTTGGACCAAGTCTCGAGTGGCAACTACGTCCAGAACCACAAAAACGCAGCGTGGGACTATCATTTGCTGCGGTAGAACTGCGGGGAAGCACTACGGGGATAGAAGCAACCCAAGATTAGCCATTGTGAAAAAATATGAATGTTGAATATTAGACGGCATCATACTGACATGGATGCCAAAGTGGTTCTATCCTTGGTATCGGACCCTTGTGTCTAAATAGGTACTTTATTTTTCTCTTTTCTTTTTTTTAAGACAATTCCCGCTGTCCTGTGTGGGAATAGAACCCACAACCTTATGCACAGCAGACGCATGCCAATGGACCACCAAGGCAGTCTTTAACTTTGTCATTAACGTCCACAATGCATATCTGTATGTTTTCATCATAATGTCTTATTTACGAATAATATGCGTGAATTTCAATAAGCGAGTGCGTCACGCTTGTGGTGATTACCCTGTTGTATCGGACAACGTACAGTTAGTGGCACTAAGGAACACTAATGAGGAGAAAGTACCACGCAATAAAGTACCACACGATGAACTGCCTATAGTGCCCTATAGGTATAAGACGCATACAATACACACACTAGAAGCCATGTTTGATTTATTCCATTGAAATGAATATGTGTTGGGTTGTGATAGGTCGGATCGATACATCAAAATACTGATCGATACATCGAATTCAATGTCTTTACGAGGTTTGAGAAATAACTACACTTTTAGTTCAGTGGCTTAAGTGGTTACCTTACCATTTACCACTGCGTGGCGTGTTGTGGGTTCGATCCCCACATGGGACAAACATTTGTGTGAGCTATCAATTGTTGTCCCGAGTCTGGGTGTACTCTGTGTCCGTTAATTGCATTTTTATAAAGTCCCCCGCGACACAGCGCTTGTTCCCTAATGCGAAAGTTGTCTCTAAAAAACTGTTTAGAATTACTTACACACAGGAACACAATTACACCGCTGTGTGTAGTTATTTGGCTGTGGTCATCGTTAAGGTGGAGGTTTATCTCTCTTTTTGTGGGTTCGGTGATGGGTAACCTAGGGATAGGAAGACATTTTTTTTTAAATGCTTCCCCAAAGGAGTGCTTAGAACCTCTAATCACGCACACGTTCACAATTACAACATTGTGTATGCATTATTTGGCTGTGGTCTTCTGTGAGGTGGAGGTCCTTCGGCAATAAGGCTTGCTCGCATAATTGGTGCTCTCTTTTATTTCTTGCTAGTACTTTATCATCATTTATAATCAATTTATTTATAATCAAACCTTACAGCTATCTTTACAGGTTTAAAAAAAAGACACTAATTGTTTCAATATACTACACTTCCATCATCAGATAAATACTGTCCATTTTTGAAAATAAGTCTCTCCAGCATATCCACGAAGTATCCAGCTGCTTCCAGCCACTATGTGAAGATCGTTCCAGCTTACCTACCTATACTACGTTTACCGTGGTCTCCACTTAAGAAAACGTGTGACATTCACACCTGTCAATTTACTTATTTTAATTAAAAATCCGACTTTAATTACGTTGAGTCTATAAAAATACTTAACTGGTTGTTTAAATGCAATTTTTTACTTATATGTTGTTTGTTTGTTGCACATGTTTTTTATAATTATTTATATACCTATATTTACTTCATATGCTTCTTCTTCTTCTTATCGTTTGGTTAGTGGCCAACCTGGTGACAGAGTTATTTAGATCGCCCATATTTAGGCCTCTGTCGTGATCTAACGACTGTTAACAGTCGGGACCGACTTTTAACGCGCCCTCCTAAGCACGGAGACGCTCAGATGAAATACCACTATGCGTTCACCCATCTATAGGGTTATTTCATATGCTACAACAGCTTTAACACATGACTGGTGCTTTAAAATAATTTATTGTCAAAGCCAAAGTCAAACTCATTTATTCATTTAGATCAAATTCATGATACTTATGAACGTCATTAAAACAAATGCTAGCATACTTTTTTCCTAAGGCCAATTCGCTGACTAGCGTAGGGCCTCGAGAAGAATTGGCAAGAAATTCGGGCTACTCTCTTTAATTGCCAGAGTATAACATTTACAATTTGGTATGAGTTACAATAGTGGTAACAAAAAGGAACGGAAACCAATATACCATAAGAATGAAATTTAGATTTGTCGTCGGAGAGAGGTCAGATTTTCGAGCCAATTTTTCTTATAGGTCAATAAAAAAGATTGGCACGAAAATCTGACCTCTCTAGTCCGTACCTATCGATGTAGAATATAATTCAGTCAACTAGGGAGAGTTTTAGATTGATTTATACCCTTCATCATTATAAAAATAGGTCTAAAGTGAAAAATGTATTTGGCAGTTTTGGATCTTAAGCTAATATGCGAAGGATTAAAATTGCCAAACATAGAATCCTCGCCTTACGTCTCTTTTCCACTAAGGGTCTGTATAGCTTTTCCTGGACATCCAGTTTGATAATGCTATCTTGATGTATATTACTGCACATAAAAGCTGTGGGTCATTTTATGGGTCACGATTGTCGTTTAGTACTTGTTTATTGCCTGATTGTGACCTGAAATTACCTGTGTCCAGTGGCATAAGTGTGAGTGTGTTGTATGGGTGATAGTGTATCAGATTATGAAGTTTCATGTATGATTTCTAGGATAGGAAGTGGTGTACCTACTACTTGTACTTAAGTTTAATATACTATAAGTTTAGTATAATTCAACTGGCTATGAGTGCTTGGTAATGATGTGTTGTTATTGTTATATTCATTTATTTTAATTTTAAAGATGTGATAGTATTTTCCAATTTCAAAATTTTTGGCAGGTCAATATATTAGATATTAGAAGAAAATAATTGTAAGTTAAATGCATAAGGACTGAATGCTACTTTCCTCGTTGGTACTGCACTATTTTGTACAAATCATAGTTTTTTTGGTACTAATTGGGTGGTAAACAAGCATACGGCCCGCCTGATGTAAAGTAGTTACCGTATCCTATGGACGCTTGCAATATGAGAATATCAGATATGTCACTTGCGGATTGCCGACCCATTTTTTTACCAGGGCTTGGAATGGAGTATTCCTGGGATTTCATTTCTTTCAAAACGCATCCTTAGAGATCTGTGACTTTACCCCTAAACGGTATTCACATTTCTCAAATTATGTTTAGTTAAAAGATTTTTAAAGGGTCGGCAACGCGCGATTGATACTCCTGCCCTTCTAAACAAGTGGCATAAAATAGTAGTCGAATCGAAATCGAAACTCCCATACATTTGCTTTTGACTTTTCGATTCGAGTACCGTTTATGCCACTTTTCAGAGGGTCTGGTGTTGCAAGCGTCCATAGATGATGGTAACTGCTTACCATACCATACCACGTATGCTTGTTTGCCTCCTTGCTAGTAATTATTTATTTTTATTATTCTTTGCATTCCAGACCGATTTTTCATGAAAAGGATTAGACCCAGGCATCGATCCCGGGCCGGTATCTTTGTACAGCAAACCCCAACAGACACACAGCTTTCTAAAACAGCATTTTGTACAAGATATATATTCGTATTACAATAATAAACGCATTAAATAACTTATTGTTGAAAACAATCTAACTTTAGACAATTTGGTCCCACAACAAAGGCTTTATTAAGTAAAGTATTACTTTGATATACAATTGTACATTTTTGTCCTTAAATAATAGAGATAGCCGATTCGTCGAGACCAAACTGCTGGCTCCCATTACTGGCACTTCTTATCAAACGCAATCCAAATGCGGGTGGTATACAATACCAAAATAACCATACAATAACTAAACAAACATTTGAACCTTAATTCTTGAGACATAAAGTCTAAATTCATCTGTCGAAATCGCGTTGAAACAGCAAATTTATCTTTGCACAATGAATAGATATTGGCCAGCAATGACTATTCGACATGTCAAACAATTGAAGTATGCGCGATGCAATAAAGACTATATTCGCTTAAAAGATTAACTGCAGTATTGTGGTTATGTCTTGGAGAGTTTCTGAAGCGTATATAGGAATTTAGTCTTTAATGTCAGTCGGTGTTGGATGTGTCGTACTAACGAAGGTGATACCTTGGTAATGGACTAGCTTCACGCCACAGATGTCATCGCAGAACAAAATGTGTAGAGTAGTCACTTCGGTATTATTTATGTGGTACACTCAATTTTAATTAAGATATAATATAGCATTTTTAGTTAGACAATGCTTTTTATTTAAAGGCATCTCCCGCGTTAGGGAACAAGCCCTGTGTAGCGGGAATTTTTACAATCATTAAATGATATATTAATTTTGTCTATCACTATCTCTTATTGAAATATTACGTTCCGTATTATCTATCGCATTCATATTTAAAATTTATAAGCAAATGTACACCAAAACATTAAAATAAAACTCAAAGCTCAGTATAAAGGTTGCTTATCTTTTTTTATAATATCATTGATGACGATGATAAAAATAATGGCTACAACTACCGGTGCATATTTAATCCCGTGATATCTAAATAAACAAAAAAAAATCTGTTTCACAATAGATTATAGGTACATGTAGATACATCTACAGATTTAGTTATCTATGTTCCCTTGTGAGAGTCTGGAATTTAATGTAGAGAAACCTGTGTAACAGACAAAAATAAAATAGTTCTTCGACTCCATTACTTTTATTCTCTAAACCAGTAAAAAGTGTGAGTTCGCGTTAAAATCTGCTGGCTCGTTACGTAGGTAATCTCGCATACAAATTGTTGTTTACACCGTATCCCGTTGGTTCATCTCGCGTTTATTGCAAAGGTCACGTAATGAGTACCTTCGCTAAAAGATCTTACTGTTAAGAACAACCTTGTCTCTGGGTACCTATAACTCGGTGAAATTAATTATGTTTATGGTTCTACTGTACTGAGCCTCTAGACAAGTGGCATAAACGGTAGTCGAATCGAAAAGTCAAAAAAGAAAATGTATGGGATTTGACGTGAGTCTACGATTTAATGTCGTAAACTTACGTCAAATCCCATACATTTTCTTTTTTGACTTTTCGTTTAGACTACCGTTTATGCCACTTGTCTAGAAGCTCTGTTTGTTTATCGATATAATTTGGGTTAAAATGGCGAGCAATCACAAGATCGAGAAATGATTAATATAAACTTTATTTTGCACAAAAAAAAAATCTTAATATCAGTCCGAAATCATGTATCGGAATAAATTAATCCGCTATTATAAATTATAGTAGATAATATGTCATATCTTCTCTTCTCTGTCAAGAGAGCTGAGAGAGAATAATGCGGATTGATGAATCAAATATTATTAATAGTTATTGTGTATGTGTTATTTAAAATAATGCATATTACTTTTAAACGGGTCATCAGGTTACTTGCGTGTTGACTACCAACCTCAAAAATTGTAACACTATATCGTAGACTTAGGTACGTCAAATCCCATACATTTTATTTTTTGACTTTTCGATTCGATTATCGCTTATGCCACTTGTCTAGAGGCTCAGGGATTTATAATGTAGTATCGTGAAAATCGTTAAAAATGCGGCGCTAGAAACCTGTAGGTACTCTCTCTGTGTAATCTTTTAGCTGTGGTCTTCTGTAAGGTGGAGAACCTTCCTTAGTCGGGCTTCTTGCTTATATGGTGTCCTTCCTCTCTTAACAGCAGTTGAAAGAAAAGAAATGTGTTTATCTTATGACACAAAAAAAAATACAAAAATGTTGTAAATATTTTACAAAATGTTTGTCATTTTGTAAATAAGTGTTTTACAGTGTCAAAATAGGATCGATCTCAGCTGAAGCAGAGAAAACTACTTACTTTGCTCTCTGTGCTTTTTTGCGTTGTAGGTTAAAAATCAGCTAATAAAATATTGTAAGTATAATCTGTGGTGAAGATAAAAAACTCGTTACCCGTCCAATTCCGCAATGGCGGTACAATCATTCAGCAAATAATGTTTGCAGCCACAGTAGTAATACTAAATATATTTCAAACTTTTTTTAATAAATTACAATTATGTTTTTGCGTCGGTTGTGTTCACGCATGGACTAATTGACAGCTAGATTTGTTTTATTAATTTTGTTAGGGAGGTAATGGCCAATTTACTTTGCGATGATCGGAATGGTGAAGTACAGAATCTCTGGCGAATCGCATATCACACTGGTAAACCGCAGTCGAATAAAGGAAGTTTAGTTTACTTTTTGTTCTCTAGCACTAAGCTAGAGAAGATTTTTTTGGTTTAAGTATCAACCAATAATTCTGTATACTAAGTTGGCAAGTGACTAAATTATCGGCCCATTAAAATCTGTAGTTTGTGGTGGACAGGAAGGTCAAACGTCTTGACTGAAATCGGTAGGTATACTATTATCATTTATAAATAAAATTTAAAAAAATATACAAAATTAAACAAAACAAAACACACGTTCACTTGGTCGCATTTGTTTTCCAAAGATGAATATTGCAGCCGATACAACCCGAATAAAGCCGAATACACCCGATGGTAATCTCGCTGCGCGCGCATGACACAGTTATTCTAAGCACACAGCCACCCGCAGAGAAGCTAGCTAGATTTTATACCAACCAACTTAATAAATGCCCATTAAAATAAATTGTTTGGCATTGTCATGGCTTCCGATTGGATTGCATGTGCCTTGATTCCCGTTTACATTAGCCATTCTTAAATAAAATATGGACTGTAATTTATGCTTTTAACTATGGCCATAAACAATAGTAATGGTTCAAGATTGCTTTCAAGGATATGAAGGAGTTAATAAAGTATTGCGTGATTGCGTTGTGTTAGTCATATTATGTATTGATTTGTTTAATGTCTTTGGTTTGCTGTCGATTAATCGATGCAGTTTAATCGGTATCGATCTTTGTTTTCGATTGATTTATTATAAGTTATTGTTCTACTGACAGCTTCAGTGGCTTGTACGTACGATTAGCTACAAAAGGTTTGCGGTTGGATTCCCGGACACGAAAATTTGAGTTAAAGTGGCGAGCAATCAAACAATCAAAAGATCGAGAAATTTATAATATCAGTCCGAAATCATGTATCGGAGTAAATTAATTCGCTATTATAAATTATAGTAGATAACCCTTATAATATGTCATACATCTTCTCTTCTCTATCAATAAAGCTGAGAGAGAATAATGCGGATTAGTGAATCAGATATGACTTTAGAATTTTTAAGGACAATCATGTGTTATTGTAAGCAAATGGTGAATATTTTCATCAGGAGATTACTGCCACTATACAACTGTTGCCGGCCGGGATTCTGCGCACACCTTACAAATCGGTTACTTTTAGCATATTTTCGACATAATGCATACAATTTTTAAAAGGCTAAATCGATTTCAATCAATCATTAAAATTAAATCGACGTGGGCAATAGGTGGGAAAAGTTGCGGAAAAATGATCGTGGCAATAGTTAAACCATCTTGATAGAATAAGATTAAAAAAAAAAAATTGAAATCGATTACCTTTCGCGTGTTGCGATATCACAGACAGGCACTCATTGAGGTTTCTCAGATAAAAAAATGATTTAAAAACTATTTTCCTTATTATTTTTTTAAAGTGTGTCGATTAATATTAGATAGGTCTTCTTTTATAAGGCAAAGGAACTGCCTAACGGAGATTGCTTTATCGGACTATTAAAAATAAACGTATAACCTAGTCTTTGTTGGATGTTATTTTAACAGTGTCAATAGCCTTAAGTAAACTATGTTTTAGGGTTCTGTTAGTTATTATTTTACAAAAGCTTGTACCTATCTGGTGATTAAAAAGAGTGGCCTGAGTTTCTTACTAGTTCTTCTCTTGGCTCCACGTCAACTAGCCTTGGGAAAATTTAGCTGACATCATCTTTCTGGCTTATTCATAATTATGACTATCATAAGTGTTACCTTGTAACCTAAATGAATTTTGAGTTTGAGAATATAAATCGGTCCAGCCATCTATCTTCGAGTGATCGAGTAACATAATTATCTAAAAAAATATTGTGGGGCTTTGAGAACAATGAGGACCTCCTCCTTTTTTGAAGTCGGTTATAAAAAGCTGTGATGCGAAAGTTTAACTTTTAATTTTAGACAAAAAAATAGGGTTGCACAACATAGATTCACGCCTTTGTAGACGCAAGGAAGTCAGAGGTGTATAAGTATGACACGCACGATTCGCCAGCTATTAGTATATCTTATTCGTACCTAAATTGGGCCAGGCACGGTAATGTTCAGACTCCGTTCTGCTACAGAAAAAAATCTAACAGGAAAATTCTATTACAATTTGCCTGCATCGGGAATTAAAAATAACACATTACAAACAGCGCGTAAGTCATAAGCATAATATGCTTATGGCGCCAGACTTACGCGGACGAGGCAGGCCGATTATAAAAGCTATAGCAATTTATATTAGGTATCAGTCAAACATGTAATGTAATAGATGATAAATTGGCAGTCCCCATTAAAATTGTTTTATTCATATACAGAACCAAAATAAATACTTTTTATTTAAATAAATTTGGCATAATACTGATTATGATCGCATGTGCCCGCAAAATAGCGCGTAGCGGGCTGTCAAATTGACAGCTAGACGCCATCTTGATTTCATTAAAGCATAGACAAGTTATTACAAATTTCATTTTTTATAGGTCTCAAGAATTTATTATTACTATAACGGTTATTTTTGTTGTAACGATGAGTAAGCTAAATAATAACACTGGCTTGTCTATCGTATCAGCCCTAATTTAACAACTACCCTCATTTTAAAATGTTGTCACTTTGTGTTCAATCACAATTTGTATATCGACTATTTCGTTGGATTCGTACTATGGCAAGCTCAAGATGTGGTTTGATTTGACCAATCCAGATGCATTTTGTTTGATTTGCGGCGAATATGTGAATGATAAAAACATCGTGAGTGCTTCCACATGTTTAAGATGAAATATTACAGATGACTCTGATCCACCGACTTTGTCTAGTCTTTTGTTTAATATTTTTTAAACAAACCTACTCAGATCTGATAGAGCAGAGATTACTATTATTATTTTTAACATCATCAACAAAGTAACATAATTACACAAATAATGCTAATCATAAAAACAATGTTTGTACCAACGAAGTAACAATTATGTATTAAAGTATATACATTTTTTAGGCGACAGATAAACTATATACGGTTTTCGATCGCTGTATTAAACATAATTGTACCTGGTCATAAGCTTATCTTGAATAAATGATATCAAGAAAAAAAAATCACAGATTTTGCTAACTACAATAAAGACATCAAAATTAAAACTTAACCTTAAATAACCTAATATTTTATTTATAATAGCTTAATTTATAACATCTACACCTGTTGACCTAGTAACAGAAGTGTAAGCCGCCTGTCTGTATGTCACGATCATAATCAAAAACAAATGATATAACTGACAGCTACCGTTGTCAAACGTTATAAAAACTAATTGGTATGTTATAGAGTTGCACAACTATCGATAGTTTCGCTATCGATAGTTGACCTTGAAAACTAGTAACAATATCGATAGGCCTATCGATAGTATCGATAGTATCGATAGTATCGATAGTATCGATACTATCGATAGTACAAATTAACTAATACTATTGATTGGAATGAATAGTATCGATAGTATCGATACTATTACATGTTAATACTATCGATAGTATCGATAGTATCAATAGTTTTTAAGTAATACTATCGATACTATCGATAGTATCGATAGTATTGTTGTATTAAATGAAAAAAACTATCAATACTATCGATAGCTTGTAAAACTATCGATAGTATTACACTATCGATAGTTTAATAACCGTCGATAGTATCGTTTCCCAATTATAGCTTATGTACCAACCAAGTAGTTAATTAAAAAAAAAATTAATAAAAAGCGTGGGGTGCTTTTAAGATATTATCAAAATGATAATCAATCTGTCAATAAAATATTTATAACTATTGACACCATGCACCTCACGCTTTTTTTTATTTATTTTTTTTATTCACACTATTATTAATTTATATTTATTGAAATTTTTAACATTATTCTTAATTTAAATTTATTGAAATTTATTTTCTATTTTTTAGTTCGGTTTTCTATTCACACTATTATTAATTTATATTTATTGAAATTTTTAACATTATTCTTAATTTAAATTTATTGAAATTTATTTTCTATTTTTTAGTTCGGTTTTCTAAAAAAGCGTGTTTTTTTTAGTTTTTTAAACTATTATTTGTTTTACACATTATTTTTATGAGATTTAAACTAGCTAACATTTAAATTAAGAATAATGTTAAAAAAATCAATAAATATAAATTAATTATAGTGTGAATAATCGCCGTTTATTATACTATCAATAATATTACTCCTAAACATATGCTGGTCTTCGATAGTATCGATACTATCGGAGCTAATACTTTCGATAGTATCGATACTATCGATAGTATCGATACTATCGATAGGCTATCGATACTATTGATATGACGTCAACTATCGATACACTATCGATAGTTTAGCGATAGTCGACTATTGATAGGCAACTCTAGTATGTTACTGTTTCGAAAGGTTGCTGGCCACTGCTTGCTGTCAACTGTATAAAAAAGTTTAATATATTTTTTATCACGACCATAGTTTCGTTTAGAAATAAGGCTACTGTTTCTTTGTTAAGATATCAAAGTTAATTTAAAACCATGGAAGTAACAAACTCCGTTACTAAGAGATTTTTTTATGCTACCATAGGGACAAAATAGCGTACTGCACTCTGATGGTCAGCAGTAACCGTAGCGTATCTACGTTAATTGCAATTTTTGACCTATCACATGTTTCATGTTAATTTCTGCTAGATGTTGTGACAATATTGGTTAATTAGAACACAGAACTTTTTGTTGTTTACGTCAGGTAACAAAATGATCAATGAAGCCATAAAAATAGACCTATTTTTACTATAATAATATGGTATACAAGTCGTAGTTTTATAAGATTTTTTTAAATATATATTTTTTTGAAGTTTCCATTAATAAAATATCCTTTAAAACGACGCAATCTAGGGAAAGCTAACAAGATTTTTATTACCAAAGGTGGTGGAAAAAGGGAAGGTGGTAGTAGAGCTGGTGGTCTACCTGATAAGTGGTTGCCGCCATTATGGACAAGCTAAGCCGCTACTTACCGTTTAGTTGGCGCTGCAGCAGTAGCATTCGGGAAACACTTCATTCAGCTGATAGTTCAATACAGAACCTTCACGCTGAAAGCTAAATGTGGTGGCCCAAGTGTGGTTCGGATAAATTACGATGCGAAGTTAAATGGCGTGTTGGTAGAAAGGTGACGATGGTACTAGGTCCAACAGTTTCCCAGAGGACTCCCAGTGGGACAGGTGATAGAACACATAGAGGGAGCCAAAGTTTCTAGTCCAGTCTGCCTACGAGAGTTAAAGCTACTTATTAAAATCGAAAAACCAAGAAAATCGTATTTTATCTGTAAGGGTCTAATTATTGTCAGCCATTATTTCAGTTTTCATTTTTATCGAGACATTACATCTTAGTGTATTGCATATGTAAGCAACTTACAAGCCATTTACATGTAAAACAGACTATTACATAGGGTTGTCCAAATTTAAAATATTATTTTTGTAGTGATTTCATTTCAAAATCATAAATGCTAATTTGTCTGTGATATTTTTAATACGTTAGTCGTATTAAAAATATCACAATTTAACGAGTATACGGCTTGTCTGATGGTAAGCAGTTGTCGTAGGTAATAGATACTTGTAATACCAGAAGCTTTACTTAAATTTTACAAGGGTTTTGTATAATGGGTAAAGAAAAACGCCATTTTGAAATGCTTTCACCCTTAAATCACCTAATAATCATGCATAGGAACGCAACTACTAGTGCCTAGTTTTTATTTTGGCCATGATTTTTTGGAGGGGTCCTTTTTAGGTGGAAACCTTGCATGTATCTCTTTTAAACAGAGATCCTTTAGGGTTTAGGATTGTTTTTATACTTAATCTCTTGCCAGTCCTGTTGGGTTGCCGTCCCATTGGACCGAGGACGAGTGAGATCGAGGGAATAATGATTGCACCTGTGTTTGTGCATACTCACCTCTATTACTATTCTCTGTCGATATTAGCCACTTATGCCAAAATTTTGTTAGACACGCAATAATTTTTAAATTTTCTTTTGCGTAATTCCGCAGTGGCAACCCTAAGGTGTGGCAGTCACGCCGGTGGTCCCCACACTTCCTCACGAGCACATTTACACGAGTGCCCCCTAACACGCGGCTGGTAAACCCTGTTACTTATAACAATCGCACTCATAACACCGTTGCCTTTATCCTATGCTAATTTTATCAGTTTCGACATCGTTCCGAACTAATTCTGTGTTCTCTTTCCAAAGGGTTTGATGTCTTTTATGTAGTAGTAGGTAGGTTCTATAAAGAACGTGTCAAAGATCTCTGTAGGCTAATTGACGTAGGCGTAAAGAACAACGGGTTTACGTGGTTATTGAAGTACAACGGCCGGCTGATTCTCTAAGAAACAGCGATGGCAAACTGACAGTTGTGATCGCAAACTGACAGTTGTAATCGCAAACTGACAGTTGCGATCGCAAACTGACAGTAGTGATCGCAAACTGACAGTTGTGATTGCTCGGTGACGGCACAATCTATTGACTAAACGTCGGTTTTTGCGGTGGCTCGGTTTTTGCTCTTACGGAATACCCCTGCGGGTGTGGGGTGTAAGCACCTAATTAAAATCAAACTTCGGGCATCTATTGTAAATATCTTGTCAGAAAAACTAAATATATTATTATAAGACCCGGGGATCGAACTCGGGCCTTCGTGATCTGCAGTCCCATTAATAATTAGCCCAACGAGGTAGTTAAAACCTAACTAAAAACACACTACGTAGTACATAATTATGAACTACGTAGTACAGTTATAAAATCGACGACCTAATACTAAAACTAATTTCAGCCTACACAACTAGCTATTTAAATCGTAGTTTTATTTTCATTATGGTTATACACCAGAGTTGTGTTTAATTTAATACCTTGAAATTACACAGTACGAAAGGTGTGAAAATCTACCTAGTTACTGGAACCAAGGCTTAAACGATCAGCCGGATCAATTTTGATGGAATTCCCATTAAATATCAATGGTTATGAAAATAATTGTAGCGTAGAAGGGGTAGCCAATGGCGTTATTCGTAGAAAACATTTACAAATCTATTTTCTACTTATCGGTGCAGGTTGTAATCATGGGAATTAGTAATTCCAATAACTGCTTTTCGTTATAACGTTAATAATGGGGTGTAACGTTACGCTATTTTAATTACTTACTAGTTTGCTGATTTATAAAGTTTTGCAACAAATAAAAAAATTTAAACCCAGATAAACTGCAATTATAAAAACTAAATTAAAATAAAATTCCTAATAGGTATATAAAATTTGCTGTCTTTGAAATTTAACAGAAGTAATAGAAAATAATAAAAGGTTAATATTAATTTTATTGTAAAAATAAATCGTTGGTATTTAAAATTAATGCCGGCCATTTCGAATAAAAAGTAAATAAATAAAAGCAAAACAGTACCATAGAGGTCAGTGTGTTGTTATTTTGATGTTAAGTGGCCAGTACCTTACAATGTTTATCAACCAAAAAGACTAGACATCCTTCAAAGAAGCATTCTAGAATGTTCACCATTAATCAATAGAAAAACATAACATTTATTTTGCCACTAGAGCTGAGACGATGACTTTCTTAACCCGATAATCGATTATATCGATAAAAGGGAACAATCGTTATCGACAACATAATTCATTCGAGCATGATTCATTATCACTTGGAGAAGCTGCGGCCTAATGATGTTATCGGGATTTCATTTTATGATATCTACGTGTTATTGATTGAGAACGATACCAATTATGTGGTATAAGTTATAAAAGTTTAGCGGTGGCCTTGAAAGGCGGTTTAAGGACTACATCAATGCCAGGGATACAGCCAAGCTGCTACCTACCGTGAAGTTAGTGTACTATTTATACCGCGTCGTACCGCTCAGGATACACTGCAGCTGGTAGTTTATTCCAGAGCCTACACTTCCAGACTAGAGCCCGACTGGGGAAGGACCTCCAACTTACAGAAGACCACAGCCAAATAACTACACCCAGCGGTGTAGTTGTGTTCCTGTGTGTGAGTACAGGTCTCCAGCGCTTATTAAGGGATGCTTTTTGTAAGAAACGTATATCTCAGGAACACTCCTATCTTTAAGCCCTGGTGTAAAAAAATGGGTTGGCAACACGCAAATAATACATCTGGTATTGCAAGCGTCCATAGGCTGCGATAACTGCTTAACATCAAGCGGGTCGTATGCTTGTTTGCCACCCAAGTAGTGTGCAGTCGAGATCGAAAAAAAAAACTTTAAATAACGTCATGGTATGTACTTCAAGTCTCTACGTCTTGTTGTTTTGTTACCGCCAATCGCTTTTATCTTAACCCACACAATATTTAAAGTAAATGCTCCCGCTTTACAATGATCGATTGCAACGCGACGCCCAGCTCTAAACGTTTGTATTCGCAAATTAAGCGGTACTTAAACGCTGTCGGTCCACAGATTAAGTCAGTCATAGGCTTTTTGCTATAATTTCCTGTGCCTCATCTAAGACTTTGAAATATTAAAACAGTATAAGTAAAGTATTGGGGTCTTGTGTTAATAGTTGGTTATTAAAGTGTCCCGGTGCAAATTGGTTCCATTTTATTTTTGTTTTTGCGAACGGTATTGGAATTGAGATGTTTATTATACAGACTGTATAATGAATAGATGTACAATAGATACTATTATAGTAAATTTGTTTATTTCTATATATATTTATAACGATTTTTTGTGTATTTATTTGGACCTCTAACAAAATATATTGTACTACAGCGTGCAAATTGTGTTTTAATTCAACCAAATCCTACTAATATTATAAATGCGAAAGTTTGGATGTTTATTACTTAATCATGCTGAAATGGCTGTTGATATACTTAGACTGGAATAGCACATAGGCTATAGTTACCGTGGAATTGTATACGCGGGTGAAATTGTTCAGTACCTCACACATATTCACCTATTATTTGCAGTGAAACCTTCTTTTAGCGCATATTTTTAGATGAGATTAAATCTCTGGATTCGCGACACCGTTATAAGACGCAGTTTGACATATCCGAAAAATCTTTTTTCGACTGTCACGTTATTAAAGCAAAGAGGCAGTATATGCATGTACATAGGTATAGCAGACAGCTTACGCGTCTAGGTAAATAAAAAAAACATTTATTGCTATAATATAATATAAATATAAAAAATTAAATATAAATTTAATGCTCTATTTGATATACCAACAAGTATTACCGTAACTCTTTTGAAAAGTCCATTATACCTGGCACTAAACCACATAAATAATATTTTAAATTTTGACGAATCGCTTGATCTGTTCAGTGACAGGGAACCGAGGCTTCTAACCGTGACTATACGATACTTGGAGTCTATTTCAACTCCAAGTACAATCTGCTCTTAGATATTGTCACCAATGTTTCTACTGTTTTATTTTTATATTATTTTAAGTTCCGTCTCATATTATGTTCTTTTGTTATTAGGTTAATAATAGATAATAATAATATAATTGCATCTATTTATCTTTTGTACAAAATTGTTATCTCTGCAATTTTTTATGTGTGTACCTACCAATAACTTAAATGTGTGGTGTATACTGTTAATGTAATTTTGTAATAAATAAATAAATAAAAAATAAAAAAATCGACTGTAACGTTATTAAAGCAAAGAGGCGATATATGCATGTACATATAGCAGACCGCGAACGCGTCTAGATAAATAAAAAAAAACATTTTTTGCTATAAAATTTATAACAACTGTTTTGCCTAGTGTTTTCACTTCTGTCGGCACTCCCGGAGTGCAATTATTTTTATCTGTGCGGGCGTTGTCTTTTAATAAACGACACCTGAGCCTCTAGACAAGTGGCATAAGCGATAGTCGAATCGAAAAGTCAAAAAAACAAATGTATGGAATTTGACGTAAGTTTACGACATTATATCGTTGACTTACGTCAAATCCCATACATTTGTTTTTTTGACTTTTCGATTCGACTATCGCTTATGCCACTTGTCTAGAGGCTCTGCACGGCAGTCGTATGCACTGAGCCTCCAATCGTAACAAAACTGACCCCTATATATTATACCCCGATCTCTGTATTCAATTCTTCTGTCGAATAAAGTTTCTAACACTTACTCTTAGTTCTAACGGCAATAATTTTACATGGAAGCGTGCACATCAATCTCACCACAATGACCATTGTTGCTTTAGTATCATTCAAATGTTATGCACTAGTTTAACGCCACTGGTTTGCTTGTAATCTATCTATATCTAAATCTATACTATATATATAAAAATTAAACCGACTTCAAAAAGCTAAAAATAACTGAATACAGATTAAAGTCGGTGCTAGATTCATCCTGTCACCTAATATTAAGCTTGGCACCGACTTCAATTTTTTAGCTTTAGTTTAGTTTAAGTCGGTTTAATTTTTTTTATTTTTCTATTTTTATTGGCTTGACTTACCTTGCCTGACTTGGTGCCAATGGGACCACCTTTAGAGAATACTCTTTCAAATAAAAAAGAATTTTGAGAATCGATCCACAAATGGGGGAGATAGCGGTGACTTACATAAAACAAAAAAAAAAACATACTGTCGAACATATAACCTCCTCCTTTTTTGAAGTCTGTTAAAAAAGAGAAAATATTTGTATTTCGTTTTTGATACAAACATACATACTTATGTTGGAATTCGAAACTTATGTAAGTAATGTTTAGATAAAATTTAAACTAAGAACATTGTACTTAATATTATTTTTTCAAAAATATAATAAAATAAAAAAAGCCTTATTTTTTGTAATGAATAAACTCGAAAAATATTGGACCGACTTTAAAAATTCTTTTATAAAATGCTACATTATCAGCGAGTTACATAGGCTATATTTTGAAATTCATTCATCTCAGCCAAAAGACGTCCACTGCTGGACATAGGCCTCCCCCAAGGTTTTCCACAACTCTCGATTCTGAGCCGACCTCGCCCATCGGTTGCCCGCAACCTTTACCAGGTCGTCGGTCCACCTTGTTGGAGGCCTGCCCACGCTTCATCTTCCAGTTCGTGGTCGCCACTCTAGAACCTTTCTGCCCCAACGGCCATCAGTTCTGCGAGCTATGTGCCCGGCCCATTGCCACTTAATGGAGGCAATTCTTCGAGCTATGTCGGTTATTTTGGTTTTCCTACGGATCTCCTCATTTCTGATTCGATCTCGCAGGGAAACTCCAAGCATAGCTCTCTCCATTGCTCGTTGGGTGACTTTGAGCCTTCGCACGAGGCCCATAGTGAGTGACAGAGGTGGGTGCGACATGGACATTTGCCATAATCTTAGTCTTGTCCATGTTCATTTTAAGACCCACTTGTAGTGAGACTCTACTGAGGCCATCGAGCATTGCGCCAAGGTCTTCCATGGTCTCAGCCATGACCACGATATCGTCGGCAAATCGAAGGTGAGTGATGTACTCGCCGTTGATGTTGATGCCGAGTACATTCCAATCCAGAAGCTTGAAAGCATCTTCCAGTGCAGCGGTGAAGAGTTTCGGGGATATGACATCTCCCTGTCTTACACCTCGCTGCAACTGGATAGGCTTCGTGCTCTGATCATGGAAACGGACCGACATGGTGGCGTTTTCATACAAGCACTTCAACACTTCGACGTACCGAGTGTCAATTTGGCACCGCTGGAGAGACTGTAGCACAGCCCAGGTCTCGATCGAATCAAAGGCTTACTCATAATCCACAAACGCTAGACATAGAGGCTGGTTATACTCCTCGGTCTTCTGTATAACCTGCCGCAGCGTATGTATGTGGTCTATGGTACTAAACCCTTTTCGGAAACCGGCTTGTTCGGGAGGCTGGAAGTCGTCAAACCTGAACGCGAGACGATTCGTAATGACTCTCGAAAACAGCTTGTAGACGTGGTTCGTGGTTATTTTGAAAATGAAAATAAAAAAACAATGCGAAGAATGGTCGTGTCGCCAGTAGGTATACTTTTTTTACTTCCAATAACTTTTATACTTCTGCCATTCTTATTTAAAAGCTATCCTCCTTTTGTATTCTCGTATGGATTTCCTTGGATATCTACATCAACTACTCTCCATATTCTGACCATTAAATTTAATTTATCTACAAATAAACAAACATACTTACCTAACATTAGTAGATATCATATAAAGGGCTGAGTCCATCGCGATAAGTTTACTTTACAGCCCTGTGAACACAATTAAACAATACTATTAGATGTGCGCAAGCGCAGGCAACTGCGCTGATGCGAATGGACTTTGTGTTCTCCTCCTTTTAAAAGAGGTTGAGTTTGGCAAAGCGTTAAATGTAGTTTTGAAAACTGATAATTGATAAAACTAAAAAAAAAAAAACTTTACTTCCATATTTGACTGCCTCGGTGGTCCAGTGGCCGCAGTATGCGCCTGCTGTGCACGAGGTTGTGAGTTCGATTCCCACACAGGACAAAACTTTGTGTGACCCATAAAGAATTGTTCTGAGTCTGGGTGTAATTTGTGTCCGTTAATTGTATGTTTGTAAAGTCCCCCGCGACACAGAGCTTGTTCTCTAGTGCGGGAGTTGACTTTATAAAAAAAAAAAGGTATAAGAGCTAGAATTTTGTATGCGGCCTATTTTGTTATATCTCTGCATCACCCTAGGCATCCTAAGTAGTATAAAAAATAGATAGAAAATATTTTTATTTTTGTTTGTTTGTATTAAATTAAGTCAAGAACTACAGGGCCGATTGTAAAAATTCTTTCACCTATAGTAAGCTACAATATCAATAAATAACATAGGCTATATTTTATTAAAAATAATTACGGGACTCCTACGAAAGCTAAATAAATGTCCATCCGTGCGAAGCTGGAACGTGCCTCTAGTCTATTATAAAAGCAAATATAAATACTGATAAATTATTTGATATATTATAATTATTATTTACCATGCAATACCTATATAGTATCTATGTTTAAATGCTTGACATATTTAATCTTTTTATCTCTTTAAATACTATTTTTACATTTTTATTTACAAGTAATTTACAACTACAACTATAAATCTAATAATAAAAACAACACAAAAAGGGGGGAGGGAGGAGTTCTTAGTATCAATCAATCAATCAATCAGCCTATCGCAGTCCACTGCTGGACATAGGCCTCTCCCAACACGCGCCATAGCACACGGTCCTCCGCCTTCCGCATCCAGTGCGTCCCAGCTACGACCTTTTTTAGGTCGTCGGTCCACCTTCTTAGTAGGCGTCGTAAAATTCCTCCGCATCGATGTCTACTGAAAACTTGCCCAGGAGACTGGCAGCATTGCCACGCTGAATGGCAATGCTTATTCTTTGAGCCTTTGACATATTGATTGTACTTAACATGACACTGTGTTTGAAAACCCTTAGTTGTGACAGTTGACATGTGCCTGTGACAAGAAACGGTGACATTTGCATTTTGACGTTTTGACACTTGTATGTGACAAATTACTTTATTATTATTCGTATATCTCTGCATCAACCTAAGGTTGGCTGGTAGAGAATGCCTTTGGCATTAAGCCCTCCATTGTACATGATGTGCATAAAGTTCTAAATAAAAAAAAAACTGAAATGTTATAGCTGGTTCGTTTTAAGTCTGATATCTTATATATAAAATTCTCGAGTCACGGTGTACGTTATTGAACTCCTCTGAAACGGCTCGACCGATTTTCGTGAAATGTTGTGTGCATATTGGGTAGGACAACATCTATTTTTCATCCCCCTAAATTTTAAGGGTGGTAACCCCTAATTTTTTTATTTAATTTTTTAGACATTTTTTTTTGTGATTCAACATTAAAAATTACATACAACCCTTAATTTTCATCCCTCTACGATCAACTCCAATTTTTTAATAGCGATATTACTATTTTAGTAGCAAAACAATGTTTGCTGGGTCAGCTAGTGTTTATATAATTTGTTGCAATTAGTATTTGTTGTTTCTACAAAAAGGTATAAACTCTACAATCGGTATGATTGTTTGATATAAAGGGATATCATAATTAGTAATTTCCAAATTCATTTTGAAATTAAGTAACTTGGATTTTTTATTTTATCTTGGGCCGTCTGGGAGTTCCATACGCTTCTAATCCTAAAAGCCAGATAACTGATAAATATACATATTTCTAATTCTGTTATGTAAACAGAAATTACACTCAAACACGGATTGAGAAATGGTTGCTCATCACACCATTTGATTTATCCTAGACGGGAATCGAACTCACGACCTCTATCCTGGCAGTTAGGGTAACATCAACAGGCCAATCAAGACTGTATTAATAATTTCTTTAAAAATCTCTCAAGAGTTTCTCTCATTTCTCAAGCCTTGTCAGTCACACAGTGAAAAACATGTCACCATTTTTTTTTATTGCTATCGACTATAAACAACAAAAAGTCTTATAAATATAAACTTATCACAGCGTCTTCATATGCTTGTTAATCACATAAGCAATTGTATTGGGAAACTGTTAGTGTAGTTAGCAGATGCATTTAATAAATAAATAAATACTTAAGTATAAACAAAAACTGTTAGCAAAAGAAAACAGTATCACTTTTTACAAATCGCGTGTTGTGTTTATAATTGGAGAACTTCCTCTGAATCTGTTATGGAGAAGTGATTTTGTATTCATAGGCTCAATGCTGGCTAATTGACAGAAGTGACGATGTGACTTTTTAGTGAAGGTGTGCGGCGTGACACGATTAGGGCTGTCACAAATGTGATATTGAAGTATATAGAGGATAAGTTGACGTTAATAGTAGAAATAAGACCTAGTATAGGTACCTATTATTCTGAGACTTTTTGTGAGTACTGAATCATCGCAAGGCAATATTGTTGAGAATGTCCCTATTTGTAGCATAAGAACCTTACCTTTTTTACCAGTGTATTGTTGGTCCCATTTCAATATTTTAGTTATATTATTTTTAAGTTTTATTATTATTATTTTTTTTTTATATACTTTTTTGTTTCTCAAATGTCAATTTTAACATCAAATATCACCAAAAGAATATATAGTTTAATAGTTACCTAGTGGCATGCTTTCATTAATACTTTTTTGTTATTCTGTGGATAATGTGGTTGACTGCAATATTGTTAATATTATTAAGTTATTGTCACCCAAGAACACATATTATATTGTAGTTGTTTGTTGTCCCTAATAAATAAATAAATCATTTCCTGTGTTACTTAAAAGATGTTACTATAAAAAAAAACATAAAATATCAACCCCTTTAATGCGAAGAGCTATGTGACAGTCACATTTACACTACCTCTTATATACAAATACTAGGGGTCGCCCGCGACTTCGTCCGCATGGTAATTTGGGATATTTTTCCCGATTTTGCAACATATCTCACTACTGCTCCGCTCCTATTGATCATAGCGTGATGTTACTATATAGCATCCTAAGCCTTCCTGGATAAATGCACTATTCAACATAAAAGATTTATTCTAATCGAACCAGTAATTTCTGAGATTAGCGCGTTCAACCAAACAAACAAACAAACTATTCAGCTTTATAATATTATTAGTAAAGATAAAAACCGAGCTACGATTCTCGGCATTTTCGAATTAAATATGAGTACATAGAAAACGTCTATAATTCTAAAGCCAATTAAATTACAAAATATGAACACAAAACTATAATTATAGCGTTCCCAATTCAATTGTAATAACGGATGTGACTGTAAATTTTCTACCCAACGCACTAAACAACACTATCAATAATTCCTTGTCTATCCAGCTGCATAATATTTACGGTTAGTAGGCAGCCCTACAGTAGCCCAATATGGAAGGATGGCCACATTGCAGAGGAGAATAAAGCTATGTTCATATCGCGGGCATGACTTTGTTTTATAAAACCGACTTGGAAAAAGGAAAGATTTTTAATTTATATGTATATTATGTACTATTATCTCAACCTATAAACGTCCCACTGCTGGGCACAGGTCTCCTCAATATATTTGGAGGAATATTAGCCTACTATACCACGCTGGCCAGATGGGTTGGTATAGGGTTTTGTTTTGAGTTTTCCCTCGCTTGCAGTGGATATTGTCGGCCTGAATTACTCCCTTAGTCGACTCTTACGACGCCCTCGGGATGGAACGGGGTGGTGACATTTATATGTATACTACTAAGGAAACAAACAAGGATACGGCCCGCCTGATGGTCCGTAGTAGCAGTAGCCAATAGACTCTTGCAACACCAGGAGTATCTTTCGTTTGTTGAAGACCCAGTAAAAACCTTTTAATTTCTTTTTTGAAGAAATTCATGCTATACTCTTTAGGGAAAACCTCAAATAACCTGTATTATAAGTATTGCAAGTATAAGATTGCAACACGGGAATTATACAATTGAAGTGAGGACAAACTATTGGATTTCTTTTCAAAATGTTAGTTTTGAGATCAAATAACAAGAAAAGCATTCTATAACTTTTTTTCAGTTATGTGACTAAAAGTCGATGACTGATCTCAAATCTTCGTGTGCCGATTGCCCCTGTCGGATAGCCCTGTTAACAGACTATAAAACATTATCACATTTTTCGAAAACACTGTGTCTCGAAAAACGAATACGAACTTTTAAATCTTTCTTAAATTAGAAGATTATTTATTTTTTAAGTCACTTCCTAAATTTTATTTTTGAGATAACACGGCAATATACTTTCGATTTACTGCTGCAACTGATGGTTAGATTCACAATAAACATATGTACGTAATGTTGTCACACGTAAGTTTAGTGTGAATCTAACTTAAAAATATGGTATACACATTGTGCAAATTTTTTTTTTTTTTTTTTTTTTGATTTATTATATGGACTTTGTCGCTGAGCGATTACATTGTGCAAATTAAAACGTACCTCAGTACAAGGTTGTAGCATGCGGAATTTACGATTAATTATGTTAAGCTTGTTTGGAGGATGTGCAGCATGCAATAGACACGTTTCAGGGGTGAATTTATACTTTTTTGAATTGTAGAGCATTTTTTTTATACTACTTGGGTGGCAAACAAGCATAGGCCCGCCTGACAACTGATAAAATACTTATATATTATATATCTAAATACATATCTATATAAATACAAAATGAAGCCCCCCTAAATGTACGTGCATAACTGCACAAGATTAGATTTTGATTCTTTTTTTTTGTGTTTGTTATTGTCAGGAGAAAATATTCAAGACAAAAAAATTGGCGGTACCAAGTTCACCGAGTCAGCTAGTTATCAATATAATATTAAGTTCTAGTAACCCTCGCATGCTTCGGTATTTTTTTGTTGTAAATATAATGCATGATAATGTATTATACATATATAAACCTTCCTCTTGAGTCACTCTATCTATAACTGAAAACAGCATTAAAATCCGTTGCGTAGAGATAGTGAGATACATAAAATAAATACATTTCGATATTATTTTATACTTAGTATAGGATGTCTAAGTCTAAGGTGGTGGCCGAGTGGGAAAGTAACCGACTTGCACGCAAGAGATGCGAGTTCGATTCCGGGCAGTACCAATGTGAATTTCACTTTGTGGAGTTTATATGTACTAATCAAATGATTCGCCATCTGCTAACGGTGAAGGAAAACATCGTGAGGAAACCCACATGTCTTAGAAGAAATTCTAAAGACATGTCAGATTCACCAACCCGCATTAGGCCAGCGTGTGTGAATTAAGGCCTAAACCCTCTCTCTCTCTTGATAGAGGAGAGGAGACCCGTGCCCAGCAGTGGGACATATATGGGTTGCTATTATTATTATATTATTATATATGTCTTAAATAAAGTTAGGTACGTGTTTTCTAACGACTTATTGTGATGCTCGAAATCACTGATCTGTTCGAATCGGTTTTGACTTTTGTAGTAAGTAATAAAAAAAGTAAGATTGGAAAAAAATCATGCATTTTAATATTGATAACATTTACGCGATTTTATGACGTCATACTCAACAGTAACGCCATATTAGTTGATCATAATGTCTCCGTGCTTTGGATGGCACGTTACAAGTCGTTCCTAGAGGCCTAAATATGGGGTATCTAAATAACTCTGTAACCAGGTTGACCACTAACCAAACGAAGAGAAGAAGTTGAAGACACAAGTACTTAGTAAACAAAATCGTTACTTAGTAAACATACTGTAGGGTTTGTTGTTTACTCATATTATCACATTGGCTCGACAATGCCCCTGACTTGGTAAACGGTTATAAAGCTCACTCACCTAGCTCACATACCCGCCCGTGGCTTACCCTTTGCCGCGCTTTTGTGCAACTGTCACAGTGACGTTTAGTTAACCAATACCAAAGATAAAAGATTTCCAAGATATAGAATATTTAAAATGAACTTTAAACATCGGATTTCTCTTTTCACGTGAAAGAAATGTCATATGAAAAAAAGAGACAGTTATACTTTTCAGCATGTCATTTTTTGTCACTGAGTCAAAGTCTCGAACAAAATCAGTATTTATTGTTATATATACTTACAAGTGTCGCTCCTGTCATATCGACAACTTGCGTATCGATAAATCTATCGCATAAAAATTAAATGTCCTACATATTGTTTTCCAATATCATATTTATGTAATCTGTACAAATCCAACAATGGCTGGATATTGTAATTGAAATTTAATCGTATAGTAGTGATTGCTTGAAACAATATCACAAAAAATATTGAGAAAACATATATTTACATTATATTTACACTCTTTGTTTGGTGCACAAAGAATTTAATGTAAGATACTAATAAGGTAGATATATTACTTCAGCCTTTTATATTGAATTTGAAGAAGTATCTTGTTTTCTTTATTCCATACCTACATTTGATACAAAAAAAAAGTATCGGCCATATTATTCATTTATCTGAATGTGTGGAAAACAAATTTAAATTTCTCTTTTGAGAAGCAGTAGGTAATAAAACAATACCAATAAAATAAAACAACAAAATGATAGTAACATACACAGTATTTATATTTATAAGTACTTATTAATGACTTATTATTGTTTACAGGCTTATGATTCATTGACCACTAAACAAAATAAGTTTATTAAGGCTGACCTTCACTTGGGTCAACGCAGTAGCCTTGCGATCGAAAGTAGTTTAGGATCAGTTACTTTTATTTTAATAACTATTCTTGTAAATATCTTTTAAAATAAACGTTTCTTTTATTTATTTCAACTTTATTGTACACCAAATTAGATACGTAAAAATAAGCCCTAAGTATTAGAGAGAGAAAAGTAAATGGGTTTTTATTCTTATTAATACATCTATGTTGCAAATTATTCCAAACAATATGCTTCGTTTAAAGTATCAAAATGTTAAGTACTTATTCTTTATTTGATTCATATATGTATATAAAACGTAGGTATATTATCAGGAAATATTAATTGAGTCACAGTCACATAACTAAAAGTTTTCAGAAACTCATATGTATGTCACATTTGATTTAATTAAAGTTTAAACAAAAATACTGGCGTGTAAATTAGTCGATAAATTTGTAACTCAGTCACATCACTATTAACTAAAACTCTGGTACATAAACTGTCAAGTGCTAAAATAAGATTATAAATATTTAAGATTATTGTAAACAGAACAAGCTGAAAATAAAACACGCATATTATTTCACGTTCAGATTGTAAACAGTTTTAAACTACTTACATTGTTATATTCATTATCTACTGAAAGGCATAAATACAGAGGTCGATATTTTCCAATGGAAAGATATATTTTGGGTATTTTCCAATAAAACACGCGTTTTACTCTTGCAGCCTGAAGCTACAGAAGCCATAGTTCTTATAGTTATACACTAAACGAAGTTTTTCCGAAATTAAACTCAAACTCACCAGAAATAATGCAATTTTGTGAACCAGGTATTGAGATCCGTACGCACACCGACGCTGATTCAAAAGTCGGAACAATGTATGTATAGGTATGTTACCTCCTGTCATATTTCCTCCTTGACCAATACAGCCAATACAGATACACACGACGAAACAGCGTATGCATGCTTTAGCGCCTACACTACACATACTAATTAACCATTTTATTTAATTATGTTTCTATTTTAATTCTTCTTACATTTTAATTTAACATGTGTAATAGATTAATAGACATTGCCACTAACCACAGACCTATTCAAAGATACTGGCATAAACATTATAGAGTTTGACATTTTAACACATTTTCATCAAAGTTTAACATCAGAAATAATTACTCGACGCGAGTAATCTTGTCAGTTGATTACATGCTCTTTTAAATTACGAATGTTCACTACAATGACCAATGACAGGCCGTTATTAAATACATACAAGTGGTATTATTATAAGGATGAACGGATGTTTGTTGATGCTTCATGTACAAATTACTGGATGGATTTGGATGAAACATTTACAACGAAGCTTGTAAAAAGTAACTAACTTAAAGACGACTGTTAACTAGAATGTCCAGTGACAGGCTGTTATTAAAAACAAACTAGTTTCAGTATAATATTTTAACGCGGTAGTTTTTAATGATTGATGGATATTTGTTACTTCTAGATGTATTCACGGACACTACTAGATGGATTTTGATAAAATGTTATAACTTATAAATCAGAACAATACGTATATATGTATGTACATAAGCTAGTCCCATTAATATTAGAAACTCGAATATATAGAATAGACTAGCTGTTGCCCGCGGCTCCGCCCGCGTGGAAGTCGGTTATCGCTGCAAAAATAGCCGATGTGTTATTTCAGACCATAATCTATCTGTGTGCCAAATTTCATTCAGATCCGTTCAGTAGTTTTTACGTGAAAGAGTAACAAACATCCATCCATCCATCCATTCACCCATCCATCCATCCATTCTTACAAACTTTCGCATTTATAATATTGGTAGGATGTTCCTTACTCATTGACGTTAAACTGCTACTGTTACTGCCCCTCTAGACAAGTTGCATAGTAGTCGAATCGAAAAATCAAAAAAGCAAGTGTATGGGATTTGACGTGAGTTTTCTTTTTTTTGATTATAAACTAACATCCACGCGGACATAATCGCGGGCACAAGCTAGTCTTACATAAAACAGTTCCAATTCCATTGTAGCATTGATCCGTATAATACTTCCATATCCCTATAATTATGTCTTACATGGTGGCTTGTTTTGACAGTGTTAGATGTCGCTGTCGTCCATAATAATAAGCAGGTGATAAATAGTAAAAAAAACTATATTGACATAGTAATAAAACAGAAAAAAATTTACTATTCTTTCTAAACTTTTTTGGGTAGTATTTAAACGTGCGAATATAAATTCAATTTATGGGTGTCAAAATTACTGAATATGGCGTACAGAAATACTATGTGAGCGAAAAACTGAGGGCGAACACAAATTCAATTTATGGGTGTCAAAATAACTAAATATGGCGTAGAGAAATACTAAGTGAGTGAAAAACTGAGGGCGATCACAATCCATCAAAATTTGCGCTTCGCCGGCCGCTACGGCGGCACGCTCGCTTCGCTCGCTCGGCTCGCGCGTTGTTGGGGTCACAGTTCTAATCTAACCTAACCTACTGGTAGCATCTCGTTTCTGGTAGCAAAAATATATAATGCATTTTTAGTCGCTCACCTAGTAATTAAGTCGCACGGCTAGAATTTACAATATCTCATCATCAGTCGCAAAGTTTTTTTTTATTCGCTCGTTTTATAATTTCCTGTCTTTTTTTATAAAAAATATACAATGTTAGTATAATATATTATAGTATCGAAGAGGTAGGATGTATAATAATAATAATATTTTGAGACAACTCACACACTACTATCTGATCCCAAACTAGGCAGAGCCTGTACTATAATAACCAGACAACAGATAAACATACTTATATGTTTCTATATACATACATATTATAAATAAATTACACCCAGACACAGAACAAACAATCGTGCTCATCACACAAATATTTGTCCTGGGTGGAAATTGGGTGGCTAACGAGCGTACGGCCCGCCTGCTGTTAAGCAGTAACCGTAGCCTATAGACGCTTGCAATACCAGAGATATCACTTGCAATTTGCCAACCCATCTTTTTGGCGATTCCATCTTATAGCCTCCCTAGAATCTCCCTAGGATAAAATAACGTTTCTCTCAAAACGAAACTCTAAATGAGCGCTGGAGACATACACAGGAACACAAGTACACCGCTGTGTGTAGTTCTTTGGCTCCGGTCTTCCCCAATCACGCTTGCTTACTAGTTTGGTGCCCTGCCTCTCTTAAATTAATTTGGTGTATTAGGTTCCGTCCCTTTTTGTTAACACTAATATTGTAACTCATACCAAATTGTAAATGTTATACTCTGGCAATTAAAAAGAGTGGCCCGAGTTTCTTGCCAATTCTTCTCGAGGCCCAACCCTAGTCAGCGAATTGGCCGTAGGAAAAAAAGTATGCTGGCATTTGTTTTTATGATGTTCATAAGTATCATGTATTTGATCTAAATCAATAAATTAGTTTGACTTTGACTTTTGTATCTTAAAATATCTTATATATAAAATTCTCGTGTCGCGGTGTTTGTAGTTAAACTCCTACGAAACGGCTCGACCGATTCTCATGAAATTTTGTGTGCATATTGGGTAGATCTGAGAATCGGACAACATAATTATTTTTCATCCCCCTAAATGTTAAGCGTAGTCCACCCCTATTTTTTATTTTTAGGTATATTTTTTATGACACAACATTAAAAATACATACAACCAAAATAGCGATTACTATTTTAGCAGCAAAAAACAACGTTTGCTGAGTCAGCTACTTTTATTATAACTTTTCATAATTGTAGCAATGACCGACTATATGTAAATATTTCTAAGCGTATTCCACTAAGGTCTTTAAGATTCATAAGCAAAATAAATAATTATGATAGATACAGATCACCCCACAGGTTGATTCTAATTCATAGCCAGCGCCATGATTAACCGGCCACGATAAATTGGTTCGTGTTCACGATAAATTGCATACAAGCATCGTAAAGTATCTACTATGATTCTTACCATTCGTATTCGGTCGGTTAATTGGGCGTTAGATCATTAGTTGGGTGTAATATTTAGTTACTACTATTTTTTTTTTGGATCGTGTGATGAAGGAAGAAATAGTGTAGAGGCTGTCACACACCTCCAACGAAAAGAGGGTCCTCCGACTAGGCTAGGTGATCATGCCTGGCGTGCCGCGGTCCATCGGTTAGCTGTTGTATATATGCTGAGTGTCTGTGTAAACTTCGATAGCGCGATTCAGCATCTCGAACATTTGTTCTGCGGTTGCGTGTTTCTAGGAATAGTGACATCTGTGGTTTCTATGTTGAACTTCGTTGTTTGTTGTGGCGTTATTCTATTGGCCTGATAGATGACGCAACATATAGAAAAGTCACCATCCCGTTCCAGAGATTTCTAAGAGTTGACAAAGGAAGTAAGTCAGGCAGACAATATCAAGAGGCAAGACAAAAACTCGAAACAAAACCCTATACCAACCCGCCTGGCCAGCGTGGTATAGTAGGCTAATATCGATCTTATTATATGGAGGAGACCATGCCCAGCAGTGGGACGTTTATGGATTAAGATGATGACATATTTTTTTTCTTTTAGAGATTTGTGCCATATTGCCAAAGTGTGTGCCAGAATACAGATGAATTCTTTATTTCCTCAGTCTCGTAGTCCAATGGAACGTTAACCCGGGCAACCGAAGAGAGATCAGGCGTATAACCAATGGCATTACGTATTTTCGAAGCTCGACATAAATAAGTGGTCACCCATCCACAGATCGACCTCGGCAAGTTTGCTTAACATTGCCAGTCCATCGATCTAGCTAATACTTACGAGCTCTTCAAATACCATCTTGATTAAAGTTTTTGTAAGTACCTACTGTATCCTACTAATATTATAAATGTGAAAGTTTGTGAGTATGGATGTTTGTAATTCATTATATATTAAATTTGGCACAGAAATAGATTATAGTCTGGAATAGCATATAAACCATCTTTTTTATCGCCATAACCGACATCCACGCGGTCGGAGCCGCGGGCAACCGCAAGTCGTTGATATATTTTCAAATTTGTGTCGCCCCAAATTTTCTAGGTCTGGAACATTTTAAAAGAAGCAGCTGCAATCAGTCAATGATGTAACAGAAAATCCCTTCCTCATTTAAAACTGCGTCAGCACCTGGTTCTTACGGATACTCCTAAATCATTAAGCAACTTAGAGTCCATAAAACGGTGAGTTTATTGGAGTTACGATTGAAACGTGCAATCTGTACGCATTTAGATGTGGAAATAAATTCAAAATTAAGTGCACAATACTGCACTTTGTCTAATTAGCCACTTAATGAGCTCGTAATTTTATTGGACCGTATATAAAGTAACTAGGGGTCGCCCGCGACTTCGTCCGCGTGGCTTTGGAAAATTTTCCCCGATTTTGCAACATATCTCACTACTGCTCCGCTCCTATTGATCATAGCGTGATGTTATATAGCCTTCCTGGATAAATGCAAGTTTTTTTCTAATAGTACTTTCTGAGATTAGCGCGTTCAATCAAACAAACAAACTCTTCAGCTTTATAATATTAGTATAGATATCTTTAATGGGTTTCTCTCTGGTTTTATTTAGCATTAATACGTATATGCTTCATGTATTGCAACAGTTTTTTCAACTAAAATAGTAACCCATATAATATGTCCCACTGTTGGGCACGGGTCTCCTCTTCTCTCCTTATCTTATATGATGCCTTACCTTTCTTTAACTTAATGTTTTAAAATCATCACCGCGTTTTCCTTAAATTTTGAATGTTATATATATGGCCTCCATACTAGCGAGCAAGCCCGCCTGAGTAAAGGACCTCCACCTTACAGAAGATCACAGCCAAACACAACTACACAAAGCGGTGTAGTTGTGTTGTTGTGTGTGAGTCTGTACTCACACACTAATGAGCGCTGGAGCCGCAGGTCTCCAGCGCTCATTTAGAGATGCCTTTCAAAAGAAACGTATTCCTATCCCAGGGATACTCAATCTTAAAGCCTTGGTATAAAAAAATTGTCGGCAACACGCAATTGATACCTCTGGTATTGCAAGCGTCCATAGGCTACGGTAACCGCTTAACATCAGTGCGGGTCGAATGCTTATTTGCTACCCAAGTAGTATAAAAAAATACCGTCTGGAACACAACCAGGGAGCTCATACAAAATCATAGCAGCTCAGTAGCCAGTTCCACAACCATCAACCACAGTGTCTGTCTCCATAAAAACCTCACGCAATTGTCATTTATTGTCATACACGCTTATGCTATATAGCTGTTGCCCGCGGCTCCGCCCGCGTGGATATCGGTTATCGTTGTAAAAAGTAGCCTATGTGTTATTCCAGATCATAATCTATCTCTGTGCCAAATTTCATCGAGATCCGTTTAGTAGTTTTTACGTGAAAGAGTAACAAACATCCATCCATCCAACCATCCATTCTTACAAACTTTCACGTTTATAATATGAATAGGATACTAGCTTAGCTCAGGCAAACTTCGTACCGCCTCAGAATCAATAAATAAAAAAGCTAAATGATAATTGCAGAATGTTTGACAGGAAATTGTTGTTTTTACTATATTCCAAGCATTTTATTTCATATTTACTCGCATTTTAAATCTTCCCTGGACTTCCACAAATAATTCAAAACCAAAATTAGCCAAATCAGTCCAGCCGTTCTCGAGTTTTAGCGAGACTAACGAACGAACCTTTTGTTGTACCAGGTTGGAACGAAGCTTAGTAATAATAGTAAAGCTGCAATAGTGATTTAATATTGAGCTATGGCTGCTAATAGCTCGTTTGGTTAGGCGTGTCTTTTTAAAATGGACGGCCTGGTTGTTAAGATAGAGGAGTAAGCGTATAAAAAGATATTTATTTGATACAAAACACTTTTATCCTACTAATACCTATTATGAACGCGAAAGTTTGTAAGAATGTAAGGATGAATGTTTGTTACTCTTTCACGCAAAAACTGCTGAACGGAGCTGGATCAAATTTGCACAGTGATAAATTATAGTCTGGAATAGTACATAGTAAATAATAAATAAATAAATAAAATAGTCTACTTTTTATCGCGATAACCGATATCCACGCGGGCGGAGTCGCAGGCAACAGCTAGTCAAATATAGTTTTCTTTTTTACTGGAAAACAAGTTTTGTGTTGATGGAGACCAAGACCATACATTTAGATTTTTTTTTTATTTGTTAAACTACTAGATCGATTTCAAAATTATATTTAATAGATTTTTTCTAATCGAACCAGTTTTTTCTGAGATTAGCGCGTTCAACCAAACAAACAAACAAACTCTTCAGCCTTATAATATTATAGTATAGTAGGAGTACGGTGGAATGGATTGATGTTAATACAATGAACTACATTATGTATGTGTATGTTATGAATGAATTTTCAAAACACTTGCGAGTGACAATCCTTCTTAACTCTCCTCTTAGTTAAAAATTGACAAGTATTTTATTTCAATACTAGCTGTTGCCCGCGGCTCCGCCCGCGTGGATGTCGGTTATCGCTGCAAAAAGTAGCCTATGTGTTATTCCAGACCATAATCTATCTGTGTGCCAAATTTCATCCAGATCCGTTCAGTAGTTTTTACGTGAAAGAGTAACAAACATCCATCCATCCATCCATCCATTCTTACAAACTTTCACATTTATAATATTAGTAAGGATACTATTGCATCGTTCTATTGATGTAATCTACTTGTCCCATACAAAACTAACAGCAATTTAAAGGCGATAGTTCGCGTAAGTCTATGTGCGCTAGTGCTAACTCATCTCGAAGCAATAACGCGCAATAACTCACAAGTACAAAGCTTTGAGTGATAAACGTTCGACTTTAAATCGCTTCAGGCTTTGTGTATTTATAGTAGAGGCTTTGTTTGAAATATATTTTTAAAATGGCGGCTGTACTATGATGTCTTTTTAGCGATTAATTTGCGTTCTGAAATTCTTTAGATGTCAGCTTTATGACTAATCAGGTTTACATACTTTCTTTACTTTTTGTCAGCAAATTGACTGTGGAAAAAAAAGAAATACCATACTAATGAAGAAGGAACTCCATAGCCTCTAGACAAGTGGCATAAACGGTAGTCGAATCGAAAAGTCAAAAAAACAAATGTATGGAATTTGACGTAAGTCTACGATACAATGCCGTAAACTTACGTCAAATCCCATACATTTGCTTTTTTGACTTTTCGATTCGACTATCGCTTATGCCACTTGTGTAGAAGGGCATCTTACAGAAGACGACAGCCAAATAACTTTACACAGCGGTGTAGTTGTATTTCTGTGTGTGAGTACGGGTCACCAGCGCCAGGGCTTTAAGATAAAAGGCCCTGGTGTACAAAAATGGGTTGACAACACGCAAGTGATACCTCTGGTATTGCAAGCGTCCAAAGGCTACGGTAACTGCTTAACATCAGGCTGGCCGTATGCACTTAATTACTACACACAATTACACACCGAAAGTTGCTCGACATCGGCACCATCTACAGGGGTCCAGGGTCCAATACCGTCCAATACCAGCGTTAGTCAACTGAACCAGTAGCCTGACATTATGCTGAGCTGGATATCTATTTTGTGCACAGAGACACATTTGTACACTGGAGCAAATAAGGAAAAATGTATTACTTTTGTTTGTCGTTTTATTTTCTGTAAGTATTTTAATTTATTATCTACTATGTACCTATCTAATCTTGCTACATTTTTCTGTCTTCTTTATTATTATCATGTGTCTCTTGTTCAACATAATAAATGTTCTTTCTTTCTTCTTTCATTTCGATCAAAAATGACTGACTTGAGTTTGAGATCCATCTCAGCCAAAAGACGTCCACTGCTGGACATAATAATAATAATAATAATAATCATTTATTCACAAGTAACTTAGACTCATAGGTACATTCAATATAATAATAATAGTCATATTCACATTACATTTACATAGATAAACTGTAAAATTTGTCAATAAATTAATTAATTAAAAACACTTAGAAATAATATTAAAAACTAGTTGCTTTAGACACTGCGTGCAATATGTAGCCCACAACAGTGCCTAATAATATGACAATCCAGCCTTTCTGCAAGTATAGTCAGCATGCTGTTGGTGCTCCCCCGCACTCGCCGCACCAGCGAAGTGCCTCTCTTGCGCATTCTTGTGTAGAAACAATCTACGCGCGCTTCTGCAAACATTGTTGATGCGCTGCAAAAGCGAGGGAGCCCCAACATCATCCTGAATGCATTGTTAAACTGGACACGAAGGGCGCTGTACGATTTTTGTGTGTAATCGGCCCACAAGCTGCATGTGTAAAATGTGGTACAGTAAGCCCTAAAAAGCGTTATTTTGACGTCAGTTGAGCACCGTGCAAACCTGCGTATTACCATGTTCGCTCTAACCGACAGCGCCCTTCGCTCCCGTTCAATGTCTGCATCATCTTTCAAGGCAGGTGTAACTAAATGACCTAAGTATTTAAAAACATCTGCCCTCTCTAACGGTGAGCCATTCAGTTTTAAAGGTGGCATATTAGTAACTTTACGAGATCCTCCCTGAAAAACCATACATTGACTCTTTTTAACATTGTATGACAGTCCGTGATCAGCCACATATCCTTCACATATGCTCATCAACGTTCTTAGTCCACAGACCGAGGCACTTAGCAACACCATATCGTCCGCGTAGCTAATGTTATTAAAACAGACACCATCTATGTAACAACCTATATGTTGTTTGCTAAGCGTCTCGATTAGTCCATTAATATAAAGGTTAAAAATGGAAGGAGAGCTCAGACCCCCCTGCCGCACACCACACTCCAACCTATACGGGTCCGACATGGTGCCTGCCCACTTTACGTTGTTCATCTGATTTTCGTACCAATACTTAAAGACGTTAATAAGTTCGTTTGGAATATGGGATGCCCTCATTTTATTCCACAGGATATCATATGAGACCATGTCAAAAGCTTTAGAAAGGTCAAGGAAGCAAGCGTACACAGATGTATAATATTTAACAGCACTCTTAAAACACAATATAGCAGTTTCAGTTGACAGTCCCGGCCGAAACCCAAACTGATTATCGTGCAACTTTATGTATTTGTTTATTTGTGTATTAAGAATGTTATCAAACACCTTTGCCACTATTGTTGCCAATGAAATCGGTCTATAGTTAGATATATCTGACAAGTCTCCCGCTTTATTTTTAACAATGGGCACTACGATCGTCCTCATCATGTCGGTAGGCAAGTATGAGTGGGATATACAAAAGTTGTATAGCATAGCCAATACTCTGTACATATGTGGCCCAGCAAATCGTACATGTTCCACACCTAATCCGTCATGGCCAGGCGATTTGCCTTTTGACATTGAGGTAACTAGTTTCGATATATCCCTAGCCGTGACTCTAGTATCAATGTATTCCCCACTCACCCCATCTTCTCTCGATGACACAGACGGTCCCAGCGGTGACCTTACAATAAAATGATCTTTAAATTTATCAGCTATGCTTTTTAAATCAGTCAATCCTTCCACACTCACTGGTAGACCAGGCCGACTTCTCAGACGATTGGTATTTTTCCAGAAACCACTGAAATCTTTGTTGACATGCTTAGTTGCTAGAGTATTCATTTTCAGCTGGTCCTGATGGTTTTGACACCATTTTAGACGTGCTTTAAATATTTTTCTACATAAGCCTGCCCCAAGTTTTCTACATCACTCTGTCCTAAGCTGACCTTGAGTATCAAAACTACCTTTAGTTATAGTTCAAAATTAAGGGCCCCTTTTCCGAAATTAACGTTTCTAGATCGAGTTGTTTTCAGAGAAATCAATATATTAAAATTCGCAAAAAAATATATAGTACAGATACATGTTTGATCTAGTGACTTTTTTGGTTAAAAACGCAAAATTTTACTTTTTGCTCGATAAAAAAGAAGTCTGAAGTTAAGTCGATTTTGAAAGTATTTCAAGTTGTATGAGACTTGGGGGAACGCAACTTGTATGAAAATTTAACATTTCATTTACTAATCGGGTTTGACAAGGATATTATTGGATAGATTTATAAAATTGCACTTATTTTTTTTTTATATAAAATAAATACGTGAAAAACTGCTCGCGCGCGACGCGCGCACCGCGCCAGCGTCCTGCCGGACGTGATCGAGGGAGGACCTACGCAATTTTTGCTCGCGACCACATTATCGTCGCCACAATATAATACGTCACAATATAATACTGTAATGTTTTTCTCTACACAGAATAGCGAAGTCAGTATGACTAGAATTTTGAATCTTTAATATCTTTAATGAAAACATTCACCTTTACATATTTATACATACTAACTGAGGATCAGAATGGCGCAGCGGTAGTGAGGCTGCCTTACGGACTTAGGGTCCCGGGTTCGAATCCCGGTAAGGGCAAATGTGCATGGACATTTGTTTCCGAGTGATTAATGCTTATACATAATAAGTATTTACAAAAAAAGTATATATGTATTATATCAACTATCTGGTGTCCACGATACAAGCCAACGATATTTATTTATTGACTAGTTGTTGTCCTCGACTTCGTTCGCGTGGAAATTTGAAAGAGTATTAAGAGCGTATTCACAAAATAGCGCAGCTACAGATTAGGTAATTATTATTATTATTGACTGCCTCGGTGGTCCAGTGGCCGCAGTATGCGCCTGCTGTGCACGAGGTTGTGGGTTCGATTCCCACACAGGACAAAACTTTGTGTGACCCACAAAGAATTTTTCTGAGTCTGGGTGTCATTTGTGTCCGTTAATTGTATGTTTGTAAAGTCCCCTGCGACACAGAGCTTGTTCTCTAGTGCGGGAGTTGTCTTTTAAAAAAAAAAAAAAAAATATTGTCGGTCGACCGGCCGTGGAGTGCGCGTGTGTGCGTGATCCTCGCACACATACATTGTTCGTGAAGTATATTCGGCACAGTGCAGGGTGCGTAAACTTTATTGTTATATTACGGTAACATTTATTATTGTTCTTTTGTAGAATATGTTATTATTAGAGAAGTTAAGGAACACATTGGCATACCATATCTATTCTAATACATATTATTATTATAAATGCGAATGTTTGGATGAATTGATGTACCTAAGTACCTATGGAGCTTTTTCTTGCTTGTTTCTGCCTGGGGTTGTAAGTGCGGGCAGGCCTCCGTCACTCGCTCAAGGTCACGCGCTATGTGCCTATCGCTATGTAGCTCGTAACCGAGCCGATCGCCAGTGGGCTGCCGCACGCGACACAAAGCGCGCACAACACGTTTCCCGCTCAAAACGCATTATTCCGATATTTACGTAGGTACACTACGTATATTAAGTTTTGACTAACGACACTATGGTTGATTATTGTGAAGTCATTGGATGTCATAGTCAAAAGAAAAATAAAAAAAATACTTTTTTTCATTGCCGAAAGATGAAGAAAGGTACGTTACGTTATTTGAAAGTAGGGACGCATTTTAGCTGGCTTCAGTTAGTAGTACGGTAGTACCTAGTAATTTTAAAATGCTTCTTGTGTGTAGGTACTCTTCCTTAAAAATTTACGAGAAAGTTAGAAAGACAACCCTACCGCATTCGTGCGATGATGACCTTGCACGTGAGTCGCACGGCGGGCAACACAATCTCGACTCTTTGTGCGCGTACTTATGGTACATTTCTTTTCGCTGCGAACAGCAGGTACTATTATTAAGATTTTGTAGACTATTATGGCGTAGGTATTTTCGCTTTTGTATGGGAGTGATGTATCTGTTACGTAGTAACTATTTAGTAATCTGTGGTGCGGGTGAAGCAGTGGGTGAAAACTAATGCCATAACATGGTACCTAGCCTACAAAAAAGTAGTAGGTACTACTTTTTTGTGGGCTACTTTTTGTAGGCTAGGTAAGTACGAAAAACAAAAATGATCATAATATTAATAGACCACAGCCAAATTATTTAAAACTTTATGCACAATCGCACACAAGCGGACTTAATGCCATAGGTATTCTCTACCAGTCGACCTTGGGTGATACAGAGATGAACATAGGTAGTAGGTGCACTCAAAAACAAAAAAAAATTGGATAAGACAAAGAAACAAATTTAAGATAGTAAGGATATAGATTCAACAATATCTAAAAAAATATATAATGAATATATATGCTGTGGTATATATAATATATAAAATAAATATAAGTACCTACTTACATAAATAAAATTTATAAATATAAACAAAATTGTTATGAAAGTGTTTGACGTACTAATTCCGGCGATTTATCAGCGAGAAGAGCCCGAATCTTTACTTAAATTACTACACACATCGGTGTAGTTGTGGTCTTGTGTGTGAGTAGTATAAGTACTCCAGGGCTCATTTAGGGATGCGTTTTGGAAGAAACGTTTCCTATCCCAGGGATACTCCATCATAAAGCCCTGGTGTTAAAAAAATGGGTCGGGAACACGCAAGTGATACCTTTGGTATTGCAAGCGTCCATGGGCTACGGTAACTGCTTATCATCAAGGGTGCCGTATGCTTGCTTATCATAAGGTGGTAGAACAAAAAAAATGCTTATTAAATTTGCATATTAGGTAAAATAAAAATATACCTCACACTCCCATAGATGCTAATACGCCATAAATCGATTTAGGTATAAACCTACCTACCTACCTGCCTACTACCTACCTACCTATCTACTACCAAAAAAAAATAGTTGACCCGAGGCCTACTGAATATACATACAAAATTTCATAAGAATCGGTCAAGCCGTTCCCGAGGAGTTTTGTTTGTTACAAACACTGTGACACGAGAATTTTATATATTAGATTATCGCCTGCTTTGTCAATACATTCATAACAATATAAGTGTATTAGTGTTTACAGTCAATAGTGCAGTGGACATACATCAAGCTATACGTTTTTGTTGCAAACTAGCTCTTATTACCAGCACGCCAATAATATTTGAACTACTGATTATTTATACTGTGGCGTGCTCGCCCGCCGCCATAGGTCACCGGAGTTCATATCGCAACGGCTCCTGTGCAACGCGGGCGCAAGCCGTCTCCGTGCGTAAAATGCCTAAACTTTCGGGAAAAGGGGCCCTTAAGATTGTGTTATGGTCTTCTGTAAAGTGCAAGTCTTTTTTAACAGGCGAGCTGCTTGCTTGCATGTTGCCCAATTCTGGTGGTGGATTCGATTCACACACAGAATAAATATTTGTGTAGCAGTTTCATTTATTATGTTCTTGTATGTGATTGTATGATTGTATATGATATTTTAGAATTATATTTTCGTAATTTTAATGTTTAGCAGTTGCTTGGTTGCCATAGTCCAAACAGGTTTTGCCTACTTCGGAAAGATCTGTTTAAGTTTTTTTTATACTAACAAGGAGAGCTCATTCCACAACCAACAATGAATTTTACGAAGAAATGGCCGTGGATATGTTATCTTAAACTATTTTATTATAACTTACCTAATAGGTAAACCAAAGAGGTAATGCTAGCAAATTGTAACATGTGTACACGGCTGGTCAAATTATGGTAACAGCACTGCGGCCTCTTTGTGGTGTGCCTACCCGTTATTGCGTTGTGGTCACTAGGAACCTTATAAAGCGGGGTTTACAATTATCATTTTATATGCAGTCCCGCCGGCTGATTCTCTAAGAAAGCTGCGATGGCAAACTGACAGTTGTGATCGCAAAACTGACAGTTGTGATCGCAAAACTGACAGTTGTGATCGCAAACTGACAGTTGTGATTGCTCGGTGACGACACAATCTATTGACTAAACATCAAAAGGGCTCTTACGGAATACCGATTTTCCATCTGACAGCCAGATTTTGCTCGGTTTTTGCGTTGGCTCGGTTTTTGCGTTGGCTTGGTTTTTGTTCTTACGGAATACCCCTGCCGGCCTGAGCTTTCACACTTTTTCTTTCTTTTCTTTCTTTTGACGAAAGACAATTTCCGCACTAGAGAACAAGCTCTGTGTTGCGGGGCACTTTACAAACATATTAACGGACACAAATTACATCCAGACTCAGAGTAACTGTTTGTGGATCACACAAAGTTTTGTCCTGTGAGGGAATCGAACCCACAACCTCATGCACAGCAGGCGCATACTATGACTACTGGACCACCAAGGCAATCAAAATTCTATGCCCGGCATAGAATTAGGTTGGCTTGATGTAGTTTGTTCTGATCGGTATTTGTTGTTGGTCTGGGCCAAAATTAAAGAGGCCGTCTTACTACTACTAGGGCCGTTGCCCTACTGCGCCTCCCTTAAGCTGGCACTGTTTATATGTATGTATTAAAAAACGGTGGTCGAGTGGAAAAGTAACCGACTTGCACGCAAGAGGTGCGAGTTCGAACCCGGGTACCACTGCTCGGCGTGTTGTGTGTACGATCCGCACACGGGACAAAAAATATTTATATTAGTTATTCATATAATTGGTTGATCCGAGTCTAGGTGTACTTTGTATCCGTTAATAAAATTGTATGTTTGTAAAGTCCGCCGCGGCGCAGGTATTGTTTCCAATTGCGAGAGTTGTCTTTTTAATGAAAATAAACCTTTGACAAATTCGAACTGCCAAATATATTTGCCTCATTAATTCGCTTATTTCGTTTCCTTCCAATCAAAGTTACTCGAGTTATACTTACAGACGCATTATTGTTTCTGTAGACATACAATTTTTTCAAACAACAGTTACTCATTGATATACCACCAACAAACGATACGAATTTCGCGTCGAATCAAGCGCAACATAATTTATGTACGCGGTAATGCGGGTTGGCTCGCGGGCCGGTCGCCGCGGGCACGGCCGCTGTGTCTGCGCAGGTTTTACGCGTCTACAGACTATACTCATCGCTATCTTATTGTTTTTCTATTGTAGTGTAAGTCATTTATTGCGGAACAGATTTGATGGAAGCTTTGCTTGATTTGATTTTTGTAACACGTCGAACGCACCAGGAAATTATTTTAATATCACGGGGTGTTTAACAAACCTGTAGTGAGGACACAGCCGCAATCTGTTAAAAACAAAACCATACTGTCATAAAAATAAAGAGGTACGGTACCATATACTTTCACCTTACAAAATATAACTACACATTTATTTCTGTTCTTGTGTCTGAGTACAGGTCTCCAGCGCTTATTTAGGGATGCTTCTAGAAAGAAATGTTTGCCTATCCCAGGGATGCTTTATCTTAAAACCCTGCTGTAAAAAAAATGGGTCGGCAACATGCAAGTGATACCCCTGGTAGCTATGGCAAGCGTCCATAGGCTATAGTAACTGCTTAACATTAGCCCATCACCCAAGCAGTATAAAAAGTACCTACCGTTTAGGACAGTTGGCATATAAGTACAGTCTGCCAACAAAGTGGGCCGGGCGATTCGCGGGCGACCTGCGCCGCGTGTGATATTGACTAATCACAATAAATAAGTTTTGAAAGAAACGTTTTCCTATCCCAGGGATACTCAGGTAAAAAAATGGGTCGGCAACACGCGAGTGATAAATCTGGTAGCTATTGCAAGCATCTCTAGGCAATCGTAACTGCTTAACAGCAGGTGGCAGCTGGTGGCAGGAGCTTGTTTGCCACCCAGTATAAAAAAAGACCTACCGTTTAGGACAGTTCAGACAGTTGGCACATAAGTACGGTCCCCAACGAAGTGGGCCGGGCAAGGCGCGGGTGACCTGCACCGCGTGTAATATTGAATCGTCACAATAAATAAAACTGACACAATTCACCAAGCAGTAGTAACTACAGAGGAGAGACCAAGCTACATGTGCAGTAGGATCCTTCCAAACCTCTCATATCTCCCTTTATAAAAGTCTTATCATCATCGTTACGAGCCTCTACAAATCCTTGTTAAAGCCTCCAACGATGGAACACTTTACCACCTAATCGAGAACGTATTAACCAATAAAGAACAATTATGCGTTGTAATGAATGTCCCTTGGACGACATTAGTCGTGTCCGTTGGACGCACTAATACAATAAGTAATATTATGTTTAAGATGAACAGAGCGGTCGAGATACGCTTTGTGATGCCGCGACCTTAGGGGTGCTACGTAAGATAAATAGGGATTGCAAAAGCGTTGGTCAAAGGTCCCAAGTTCGATGCCGGTTCTTTGCTTAGGCTTTACCCCTGTCTGTTCAGTCAGCGAAGCTGACAGTAGGCAAATTAGCTGACGTTTCATTTGGATTTGCTAGAATGATGATTCTAGCAGGCAAGCCCAACTGAGAAAGGACCTCCACGTTACAGAAGACCACAGCCAAATAACTACTATACACAGCGGTGTAGTTGTGTTCCTGTGTGTGAGTAGGTACAGGTCTCCAGCGCTTATTTAGGGATGCGTTTTAAAAGAAATCTTAAATCTTCATCTTAAAGCCCTGGGGTAAAAACATAGGTTTGCAACACGCAAGTGATACCTCTAGTATAGCAAACGTCCATAGGCTGCGGTAGTTGCTTAACATCAGACGGGCCGTATGCTACAATAAAATTAACACAGTTTGCCGAAGACTTCTTCAGGACACCATCTTTTTTTTTCTACCACTCGGACGGCAAACAAATGTTTCCATGGCTCGTAAAAAGTACCCTTAGTACTTACTTAGGGTACCTACTTTTTAGGAGCTATGGAAACAAACATTAAATTTATCTAGTAAGTAAATAAATATTGGTTGGTGCCAACCCTATACCCAAGTGCATACGATACGAGACAAGCTTTGTTTTGTTGTAGCATAGACCATCGCGGGTATTAGACAAGAACTGTTTTATTAATATGTACTTTAATATAACATTGTTACTCCATGTTAGAGTACAGTTACTTGAGAACGCTTAACCGTCAGTTATCCCCAATTCATGTATTGGTTCCGGCCGGCTGATTCTCTAAGAAACAGCGATGGCCAACTGACAGCTGTAATCGCAAATTGACAGTTGTGATTGCTCGGTGACGGCACAATCTATTAACTAAACGTCAAAAAGGCTCGGTTTTTGCTCTTACGGAATACCGATTTTCAATCTGACTGCCAGATTTTGCTCGGTTTTTGCTCTTACGGCGGAATACCCCTGCGGGGCTTTATCATGACGTCGTATTGCGATTATTTTAGATCTTAATGTGAAGGTATGGTGTTTATTTATTCATTTCAACTGCTCATTGCACTAACAGTTGCCTAACACGTGCACTGGACCATGACAAGAATACATATACAGAATACATATTCAGTTATATTCCCTTATAGGGTTTTATATAAAAATAACAAAGAGAATTTAACAAATTGGCCCATTTTGGTGTAGAAAATATCAACCTCTGGGCTACGTAGTAACTCTTTAGTAATCTGTGCTTTGGGTATTGAGCAACCAGAGAGTTAAGCAGTCTCACAGCCTGATTAGTAGTGTTAGTTTTATTGATTAGCTTAAATTTAAATTAAAAATAAATTGCTCCGGGACTTTTTCTTGATGTTGTAACAAAGTCAGAGACAATGGATATTTATTGCTTCAAACATTGTACATAAGTATGTGGTTTTACATAAAAATTGAAGTATCAACCGTTTACCCAATCGGGCCTAGCCATTTTATTAGAATTAAAAAACAAAATGGATGAGTAAAGCTTATTAACCGACGAAAAAAAAAAGAGAGGTTCTCAAGTCGACCCGTATATTTGTTTTTTTTTTTTTTTTTCGATCTTAGTTTAAATTTCGTTAGATAACTTAATTGCCTAGATTTATGGTGGTCTTTATTTGGTATGGCTCCAGTCTATAACCTGTCCGTTATAATTTACTTTGTCAAATAATAATAGCAACCCGTGTGTTCCACTGCTGGGCACGGGTCTCCTCTTTTCTATCAAGAGAGAGAGAGGGTTTGTCGATTGTTACCTTACATCAGTATAATTGTGGTATACATTAATGATGAGAGAACTCCGTCTCTATTTGATGCTAGCTCATCGTATCACCCTTCTATAAATATATATCGTATCGCACAACAATTAAATTATCATAGGGAAGTCACCGCACGCGACCCAAGAGTTATAGGGACGTGTTCATCTTGCGCTTGAGTTGACAACTCGTATAACTCAAGTATTCGAAAAAAGACAGACATATTGTTTTTCTAGACAGTGATGTTGAGGAATATTTTGACATTTACACAACAGTCTTTTTTCGTTTATTATTATTAATAAATATTATTATTTATTAATAATAATAAACGAAAAAAGTTATTTTGTGTTTGTTACCTTTAAGTTAAAATAAGTTTAAAACAAAGGTATTTTTAATAAGAACTTTTTAGAATTGTAGTTACTTAGTAGTAGCACAGTCTAAGGAACTCTGTTAAGAGTTTGTGATACTGTAGTAATAGCCAGTATAATTTCTGTGCATGTGCGTAGGAACAAAATAATGTCCCAAGGTTGACACCGAGTTAAAAAAAGAAATATATTTATTTGAAAAATAAAGACACAAAACTAATTCATGGATATAAGATAAATAAAAAAGGAGTATTTCCGTTTTCATCCCACATTTTTCATCCTACGAGCTAGGTAAGAAATACTTTAGGTACTAAGCTTGTTATTATAATGTTTAAAGTAGATACGAGCGCGGGACGTTTGAAAATTAGTTCAATAAATATGATTTTCACAGACACATGCGTTTGGAGAGTTCATATTACTAGGCAGGTCTTTCGAGAGGATGATATTGATAAAATGCTTGTAACATTTGAATTTTTTACTAAAGTATTTTGCATAAATCAGCTTTAAAGACTTATATTCTTTTTCTAGGCAGGTAACTCACTAGTATGGTGCTTTACCTATCTACACACTAACACTTACTAACGTTTTATAAACAGGCAGTCCGAAAACACATAATTTCAAATGTTAGTCTTATACCATATTGGTAGCGGCCCCCTGCCGACTGGGTGGCTAACGTCAATTACCGGAGTTATTGCGAGGACTGATCGTGAGTCGCGTCCTCGCCGAGCATGTAAGGCCCTATCCGGAATGTCCTGGGCATTCCTCAAACGTTTGTGCACCCTTTGATGGGATATCATATTGGCTCGTTAGGTGAACTTTAAGGTAAGTATCTGTTGCCATTTTTAGCTTTTATGTTGGGACTGTCCTGAATTTCTAGTGTTTTGGTTTGTTAGCCTGTGTTGTGCGTAGTGAGATACATTTTAGAGAAAGTTATTATTTTCATAAAATAAAATCCCGAACCAGGAAACAAGTATTATCTAAAGTATCAATTAAGGAAACTATAGGTCTAGTTCTAGATTAAGATAGTTTATAAAAACCATTGTATTTTAAATGACTGTTTGTTTCTTAATAAAATAAAAAAGTCTTTGTGTCCATGAGTTGAATGATTAAGTACACTCAATTAATTTTGTTTATTTCTTTGCTATTTTAATTATTCTTCGAAATAAATAAATATTTTCTTATTTTGTCAAGCGGTGGTAGCCGAGTGGTAAAGTTACCGATTTGTAAACGTGGGGTTTGAGTATCTGGGTGACAATTTGAATTTCACTTTATGAAATTTACACGTACTTAATATATAATTTACCAGCTGTTATCGGAAAAAGATATCCATCATGATCACACGTCTTAAAAGAATTTCTTAAGCCACATCTGATCTAGATTTTTTTTTACATTAAAATATTTTTTAATAAACTCAAACACATACATTAAATATTACATACACAAGATACATTAAACTAAAATTACTTTTTACTAACTTAATTTTCATTTTTTATTTCTGGAGCCTAAGCCCTCTCAGCTCTCTTGATAATAGAGAGGCGACGGGTAGGACATAATTTGACATGCTATTATTATTGTTGTCAAAAACCCTTATTCAGATTTGCATAACCCAACTTTACCCGACTCAGACATCGAAGCCATCAGCAGCGTCACTAAAATATTTTTAACGTGAAATGTATTTACATTTTTGTAGAATTATCCGCGAAAATCCGTTCAGTTTCTTCTACAGTTGATAAACATCGCGTGTTCAATGATGAGCTGCCGTTTCACAATTATAGACACGTTAAAGCAGCCATTATGACAGATAGTCGCGTGACTCCATTCTATAATAGCCACGAATTTTATCTAGATATAATATCATTTGACAGTAGAGACGTATCCTTTGTTTTTTGATTTATTGGTGCTGCACAACACAACTGTCAAATTGAGAGAAATGGCCTGTCGTTATTGTATGATATGACATACTTATCAATATCAAGTTTACGAAGTGAAAATTCTGAAATAATAAGAGTGATTTCGTCGAATTGGAGACAGAGTTGTTATGTATGAACTCTGCTGTATAAAAAAACAGTAGAGAACGACTTTGAACGTATCCTGTGAATCGGGTTTCACGGGCGAAGCCTCGGGTAACAGCTGGTATTATATAATAATAATTTATATCCAACCTCAGTAGCTTTATCAGTTCTAGCTATAGAAAAATATACCTACCATTTCATTTACCTACCAAACAATCGAGTAAGCCCGACTGGATGTAAGGACCTGCACCTTGACTACACACAGCGGTGTAGTGTTCCTGTGTATGAGTACAGATTTCTAGTGTTAATTTAACGCATATTTTCGCGTTTTTAACTAATCGTATTCCTACTCCCATTATACTACATCATAAAACCCTGGTGTTCATTTTTTGGGCTGGCAACACGCAAGTGATACCTCAAAGTCAAAGTCAAACTCATTTATTCATTTAGATCAAATCCATGATACTTATGAACGTCATTAAAACAAATGCCAGCATACTTTTTTCCTAAGGCCAATTCGCTGACTAGGGTTGGGCCTCGAGAAGAATTGGCAAGAAACTCGGGCCACTCTTTTTAATCGCCAGAGTATAACATTTACAATTTGGTATGAGTTACAATAGTGGTAACAAAAAGGAACGGAAACCAATATACCATATGAGAAATTTAGATAAGTATTTAATTAATGAGTAAACAATATTGAAAAAAAAAAATGAATATAGCTTTCCACTGTATGGTAATGAGGGATCGTTTCTTTTTGTAAGTATAAGATAGAAACGTGTCGAGATCACATTGCAATCTTAGTAAATATCTAGAAACTATATCTTTAATATTTAAAAATAAATCATGCCAAGATTGACCAGCCACCCCAAGTAGCACCCGTTCACGAGCATGACGCACAGACCAGCCATCATTTCCTTCGCCATATTAGAGGGAAGGAACTGACCCGGCCAATGCGACACCACAAGCAATGGCATTTCAGTGAGCATGACAATCCAGGACATAATAAGAAAAAAGAAACTCAATAGAAAGCCAATAATGATCACAAAACGTCTCCTGACAAATTTTAAATGTAGTTATTATTCTTATATAATTCTGCATCAAAATTAGCAACTAACCCCATGACTTTTTATCATTTAAAAAGTCATTAATAGTGTAATAACCCTTGCTTAAAAGATGATTTTTTACTTCTAGTTTGAATTTGTGTAAGGGTAGGTTCATAACTTCAAGAGGTAGTTTGTTATAGAAACGTACCCCGAGTCCCGCAAATGAATTGTGGACTTTATGAAGACGGTGATACGTACCTCTGGTATTACAAGCGTGCATAGGCTATGGTAACTGTTGACCACCAGGCGGGGCGTAGGTTTGATTGCCACGAAAGTAGTATATTAAAATAAAGTAACTTTGATTTATTAGGACTTACTAATTTTATTTGAACCAGAGCTTTGAATATTCCTGGGATAGCAAAACGTTTCTTTCAAAACATAACTACATCGCTGTGTGTAGTTATTTGGCTGTAGTCTTCTGTAAGGGCTGTTCCCAGTCGGGCTTGCTCAAAGTCAAAGTACTTATTTGCGTAAAATAGGTCATACAAAATGTTAGTTACAATACAGTTAGTTCTCTATTTTGTTAACCATATATTCAGAGTTTAGCCCCGCATAAAAAACCTGTATTCATGTTAAATTTTATTCCGTTTTAACCCCAAAAATATTACATTTGGGTCGATTTTTTTACGTGGCGCAAAACTTCGTGAAATCATTAACATGCAAATTGTGTGTGGCTAAGAATTCCCTAAAATTATAAAAGTTTGCTTGTATGGTGCTTGTAATTTGGTATCAGATGGCTATATGTAAGTTGTCATATCGAATTATTATTCTTTTTACGTTGTCAATACCTAATCACATTGTTTGCACAACATAGCATTAAATTAAGTGCTATAATACAGAAGTATACAATTACGAAGATCAAAAAACATAAGGTTATATTAGTGCCCTGAGGCTACTCGTTGATGTTCATTAATCGGCTATAATCGATCAATCGATATGAAAAATTTGTATTCACTGTAGACGTAATCGATAAACAACAAATTAAAATAACCATCAGTATATAATAGCTTTTAGTTATTCTTATTACAGTAGTTGTAGTGCTTACGTGTTTTTAATTACGCTTAATTCATAATTCTTTATTGTACCTACATACACAAAATAATAAAATACAATATAATAATATAATACTTTAAAAATACAAATATAATTAAAAAATAAAATAATAATTATTATAATATTATATTTTTATTTCCTCCGCACAAAAACAGACTTTAAACTAATTAAAGTTACTTATATCTAATAAAATATGTTAGTAACTACATCTACTTAGGCAAACAGGTATCGTTTATCAAAACACACAACGAAGACGAAGTTGAAAGAACACAAATATAACATGGAAGAAATTTTGGTCACTCAAAGAAATCTTAAAAAGAGACTACTCGATAAACCTAAAGAAAATTATATTAAACACCTGCATAGTACCGTGCCTGTTGTATGGTTGTCAAATCTGGGTATTCACAAGAGAGCTAAAAAAAAGATCACAACAACACAAAGAGCCATGGAGAGAAGTATATTAAATATAAGAAAAATACACAAGGTCAGAAGTGAAGTCATCAGACAGAAAACAAAGATAACGGATGCCCTCACACAAGCCCTAAAATTGAAATGGCAATGGGCTGGCCATGTATCACGATACACAGACAGCAGATGGACAATTAAAACTACAGGATGGAAAGGTCCATCTGAGAAGAGTAGGTAGACCGAAAAGAAGGTGGGCTGACGACATGATGAATTTAAACCTACTATTAAAAATCATCTCATAGGGAAGGGCTATTATACAATAAATGATTATTTGAACGATAAAAAGTCTTGGAATTAGTTGCATTATATAGTTGTTTGTTTAATTTACAATAAATCAGCTTAGTACATAAGTTCTTATTTGTGACGTGAGGCACATTGTGAATTCTAGTGATAATTCTGTACTTTTTCTTTTTTTTTCTTTGTTTATTTCTTTAGTAGCAATACGTTAAATTTTACAATAAAATTGTCACTATTCACATATTGCCTTATTCTTTAATAGCAATATGTAAATTGAAGCAGACTTTAACACCATACTTTTTTTTTTTTCTCGCACGACCAGTACTAAGTACGATTACCTTATTTTATCAATATAGTTAGTATCGTGTTTTGACTGCATCAGCTTGCATGCTATCATACTTGTATTTTACAAAAGATTGTAACTATCTGGCGATTAAAAAGAGTGGCCTGAGTTTCTTGCTAGTTCTTTTCAAGGCTCCACGTCAGCGAACTAGCCGTAGGAAAATTTTGCTGACATCATCTTTCTGGTTTATTCATAATTTATGACCTTCATAAGCAGTGCCGTAAATAGCCCTTTTTGCGCCCTGTGCGAGCTTCTTTAACTGCGCCCTTGTTTTTTTTTTAATACTACCATATTAGATAATTGGTCCACCATCACTAATCCTTTAGTGATGGTGGACCAATTATCTAATATTTTGGATGAAAAATCTATTTTTTAAAAGAAACTAACAAGCAGACAAACCATTTTATGTTAAGTGGACCCTTCACCTATTATACCACCCACTGTGTCTCACTCACTAAAACTCAAACGCAAGTTCACTAGTGCAAATGCGTTGCCCACCCTGATGGGGCTGATTTGGGCCACTATGGTCTTCATACTTCTATAATAAAATAACACCCTGCAAAGTTTCAGTAAACTGTAAATTAATTTAATTTTAAGTACCTACTTGGTATGGTAGAGTTAGAGAGTGAATAAGGAACTTTAAGGAAGGTAGCATCATTGCGAAATCGTTGATAACCTTTTCATAAGACAGGCATAATAAACGCGACATAGGACTGTCGCGTTTAATCAACAAAATCGCTTGGCCGATCAACCTTTCTTGGCCAATCGTCGAGCGCAAGTAAGTTTTTATTAATTTGAGCTTACTGAATGATCGTTCGCAGGAAGCTACAGTCACTGGCATTGTTAAAAAATCTTTATAGCGACTACTACATTGGGAAACATCTCTTTTAAATCTAGTTCGACTACAGCTTTAAGAAGACCCAGATTTGAACTACGGTCACATTTATCAAATAATACATATATTCGTTTAAACTTGACTCTTTAAAGTGTCTAATTCAGCCCAAATTTCAGTAGCATTAGTCATCATCATCATCTCAGCCAAAAGACGTCCACTGCTGGTCATAGGCCTCCCTCAAGGTTTTCCACAACTCTCGATCCTGAGCAGACCTTGTCTATCGGTTGCCCGCAACCTTTACCAGGTCGTCGGTCCACCTTGTTGGAGGCCTGCCCACGCTTCGTCTTCAAGTTCGTGGTCACTACTCTAGAACCTTTCTGCCCCAACGGCCATCAGTTCTGCGAGCTATGTGTCCGGCCCATTGCCACTTAATGGAAGCAATTCTTCGAGCTATGTTGGTTACTTTGGTTCTCCTACGGATCTCCTCATTTCTGAATCTCGCAGGGAAACTCCAAGCATAGCTCTCTCCATTGCCCTTTGAGCCTTCGCACGAGGCCCATAGTGAACGGCCACGTCTCAGATCCATATGTTATCACTGGCAACACACACTGGTCAAATACTTTCGTCTTGAGACACTGCGGTAGTTGGAACGAGAAGATATGACTTAGCTTCCCGAATGCTGTCCAGCCGAGTCAGATTCGACGAGTGACCTCTTTCTCAAAGTTGGACCTACCTAACTGGACTGTTTGTCCCAGGTAAATATAATCGTCGACAACTTCGAGCGTAGAGCCTCCAATTGTGGCAGAGGCGGGTGCGACATGGACATTTGCCATAATCTTGGTGTTGTCCATGTTCATTTTAAGACCCACTTGTAGTGAGACTCTACTGAGGCCATCGAGCATTGCGCCAAGGTCTTCCATGGTCTCAGCCATGACCACGATGTCGTCGGCAAATCGAAGGTGAGTGATGTACTCGCCGTTGATGTTGATGCCGAGTCCATTCCAATCCAGAAGCTTGAAAGCGTCTTTCAATGCAGCGGTGAAGAGGTGTGAGACATCACCCTGTCTCACACCTCGCTGCAACTGGATAGGCTTCGCACTCTGATCATGGAGACGGACCGACATGGTGGCGTTTTCGTACAAGCACTTCAATACTTCGACATACCGAGTGTCAATTTGGCACCGCTGGAGAGACTGTAGCACAGCCCAAGTCTCGATCGAATCAAAGGCTTTCTCATAGTCCACAAACGCTAAACATAGGGGCTGGTTATACTACTCGGTCTTCTGTATAACCTGCCGCAGCGTATGTATGTGGTCTATGGTACTAAACCCTTTTCGGAAACCTCCCCCTCCCTTCCTCCCCGAAATGACTCTCGAAAACAGCTTGTAGATGTGGTTCAGGAGTGAGATGGGTCTGTAATTCTTCAGCAGGGTTTTATCACCCTTTTTGAAGAACAGCACCACCACACTCCTGTGCCATGCCTGCGGCGTCTTGCCCGCGAGTATGATGAAATCAAAAAGCTTTTGCAGTGCCTTCAGCACCGGCCTTCCACCAGCCTTTAGCAATTCGCTTGTGATTCCGACCTCACCCGGCGCCTTGTTGTTTTTTAACTGTTTGAGAGCCATACTAATCTCGTCTAGGCTGACGACCGGGATATCATCGGTATAGTGTCGGGATAACTTAGCTCTTGGGTCGTCTGTCGAAGAGCTTACAGGTGACCGAGTTGTCGTGTGTAGCATTAGTATCTGCTGAATACTTAATACTCAAATCAGTGGCATGTTTTTTTAGTACACAAATTCGCTCGTGCGCTGCCAAAAAAAATGAGCGCGATGTTTTGTCTAATTTAATAGACGTTTTTGGTGATACTGGCATGTAGGTACGTACATATGTGTTGGAATCGAACACTAGGGGCGCAGTGGCTACTTATCAGGAGCAAACCGAAAAAATAATAATAGTCCTGGTTTGGCCATTCTTGCGCCCCCCATAGTCTACGCCCTGTGCCTGGGCACCGGTGGCACCGCCCTATTTACGGCACTGTTCATAAGTGTTACCTTGTAACCTAAATGAATAAATGAATTTTGAGTTTGAGTTTGAGTTTGAACATATTGGATAAGGAAAATAAAGGCTTTTTTATTTTATTATTTTATTTATTATTTTTTTTATTTGGCATACGGCCCGCCTGATGGTAACTAGTTACCGTAGCTTATGGACGTTTGCAACACCAGGGGTGACACTCACGCGTTGCCGACCCTTTAAAAACCTTATAACTCCTTTCTTGAAGAACCCCATGCTATTTATTTTATTATATCTAATTAGTTACAATTTAAACTTAGTCTAGAATATGTGAGGAGCTGGTGTCTGAGTTAGGCATAAAAATGTCTGTATTACAGATCACCACACCGAAAAACAAGAGCTTTATTAAATACCTAAAATATAAAACTAATATTGAGTAAAGTGAAAAATAACATGTACAAAGGCGAGCTTAACTCATAATGAGTTTTCTACCAGCAAACCTTAGAGTGGTAGAGGAAAAGATAAGGAGAAAAGGAAAATAGTGTCATTACATAACGATGTTGTAGTATTATATAGATACCTACTATACTAAGAGAGGTAGGGCGCCGTACTAGCAAGCAAGCTTGACTTGGGAAGGACCTCCACCTTACAGAACTACACACACAGTGGTGTAGTTGTGTTCCTGTGTGTGAGTACAGGTCTCCAGCGCTCATTTAGGCGTTTTAAAAGAAACGTATTCCTATCCTAGGTATATTCCCATCTTAAAGCCCTGGTGTAAAAAAATAGGTTGGCAACACGCAAGTAATACTTCTGGTATTGCAAGCGTCCATGGGCTACGGTAACTGCTTAACATCAGGCGAGCCGTATTGTTTGCTACTCAAGTAGTGTAAAAAAAACGCAAGACCTGTAGGTACACACACACCGGAACACAACTACACTTCTGTAATGTGGAGGTCCTTCCCCAGTCAGGCTTGCTCGCTAGTGTAGTGTTCACCAATTATTTTTGCCAAATCCTCATTATACTCGTATTCTCACATCCTCTTTAAGATAATACACATTTATAAAGCACCTATCAACGGTTAAAATTGCATCTTCACACAAAATTAAATTTGGAATATCGTTATATCTCAATAACACTATTTTTATTGTGAAAATGTATATGATACGACTAATTATAGACTTTATTTTGTAGGTCATAAGTGTTAATATCATTTGAAGTGTTACAAGTGTACAGCAGCTGCATTTTACACTTGTCTTGTTCTTTGCTCAGAAATTGTAGGAGATTATGATTAAGTTCGTGTATATATATTTTTTAAAGCCATTGTTTGTTTGTAGCTAAATTAGGCCTTCCTACGTTACTCTAGAGTTCTTTTTACTATGGCAATTAAATAACTGTATAATGTACTCACTTATATTTCTAAATATATGCATACCATATTTAAAATAGACTATTCCCGTAATATTTCTTATACCTTTTTTTCTCTGTTTTTTGCCGTAAAAGATAACATTTTAAATAATAATAAAAATAAATATTAGCAACCTACCTACCTATATATGTCCCACCTTCGGGCATGGGTCTCCTTTTCTTTATAAAGAGAGAGAGAGGGTCGGGGCTGGCCTAATTCGGGTTGGTGAATCCGTGAAATATATGTTTGTAAAGACCCCCACAACACAGAGTGTTTTTTAAACTACTTAGGTGGCAAACAAGCGCACGACTGATGTTAGCCGTAGCCTATGGACGTTTGCAATACTAAAAGTATCATTTGCGTGTTGCCAACCTATTTTTTACACCAGGACTTTATGATGGGAATATCCCTGGGATAGGACTACGTTTCTGTCAAAACGCATTTTCTGGTAGGAGAGTTGTTTTTGAAGTTAATGGATTGGATTTTTTTTTTATACTACTTGGCTGGCAAACAAGCATACGGCCCGCCTGATGTTAAGCAGTAAATGAATTTCGAATAGGCACATCATAAATATACAATCGCTTATAGCTTATAACGTTTGCCAATTTAAAATCATCGATAATGGTTGTGTAGTAATAGTGCACCGCCTATAAGTCCTGTGCTCAATAATTTGTGACCATAAAACACAAGGTCTCAAACTAGTGAATTAGAACAAAGAAGATATTTGCAGAATGCAGAAAATTATATCGATAAAATATCGATATTAAATCGATTAGAATTCTAGGGCCGTATTTTGACTTACATTGGAATTTAGAATAATTGCAACTTTATAAAGTTGACGTTTAGCAAATTTTAAATTAAGAATCGAATGTAAATCGGTACATTAAAGATACCGGCCTATTTGGTCTAGTAAAAGTTTTAATGTTGGCATATGTAACTCCATCCTCGCTAAGCCATTATCTGAAAAATCTAAATTATTATATGAAGTAGTATTAAGGTAAAAGTTGTAATTAGTTTTTCTGGTTGTCTTTACAGGGTGATATCGTCACAAAGCGAAAAAACCCTCTCAATAAATAAAAAAAAAAAAATAGATACCGGCCAACCAGATGTCCTTAACCCTCTCTCTCCACCTTGGCGTTGGCAGAATCATCGTTATAACTAAACGGATGGAGCCATAACACAAAAAAACTGTACATGGACATTGTGGCACGAACATAGTTTACACACTTAAGCCAAATGCGGGGGATGAGGGATATAATATTGACGATAAGGAATAACCTCGCTATGTTTTTAGAAATTGGTCACCCACTTACGGTGGACCCCGGTTGCTTAACCTTGCATATCTATCGATGCGCACAGTTGGCTACGAGGATCTTAAAGTCATATGAGTCACCCTTATAGATCACTGTCTACTGGGCACGTTATTATTAAACAACAGTCTTCGTTTTTATTTTAGTTTTTGTATTTAAGTTTAAATTAGTTTTGTGTATATAAGTCGTGTTAAAATGTATGTATATATAATCAACCCAGTCATCTCACGGTCCAAAGGCTGGCTTTTACTTGCGTTAACGGATTAGCCATGCGATCCAGCGTGGCAATGTGGCCAGTCTTTTGGGCACCTTTCTTCAGAACTGTAACCTCCTTTGAGGAACTCTGCTGCTGCTGCAGCTGCAGAGTCCCTCAAACGGCGCAAGTTCAGCAAATTAGTTGGAAACTACATTTTTGTGCCGTTTAGGGTGGACACTGTAGGTTTATGGGGTCCGAGTGCTCATTTCCTTTACAGAGACCTAGCATAACGACTGATCAACGCTTCGCGTGAACAGAGGGCTGGCTGGTTTCTCGCACAGAGAATAAGCATTGCCATTTCTGGGCACGTTCCCAGTAGATAGTGATGTTGAGGAATATTTCGACGCTAAACATCAGTCTTTATTTGTATTGTTTTTCCTTTTTTTTGTATTTATGATTAAATTAGTTTTGTGTATATAGGTAGTAAAATATATGTAAGTGATTCGATTAATAAAGAGTTATATGCAATATTAAAAAGCAACAATTCAAGAAAACACAATTTTACTGTTCCCAAGACCAACACATACCCACAAACGTACACACTAGTCACGCAAGTAGATATAGATGCAGGGAGCTAAGTACAGCGCTCGTAGACTTGAATGGCGAATCACAATGAACGTATAAATTAGCCACCAGGTTATTGCGATGTCTTGCTGACGGAGACGACTCAATGACTGCATGAAATACAGCTTGTATGGGTCTATATACACAGGTTATACAGTGTTGTAAAATAAGTATTTTAATTTTTGAAAGTACATAGTGAGTGCTTAGTTTTTTCTACCAACGCGACTACTATTGGTTGAAAAATGTTTTATCGTGCTAAAATGACACTATTCTACGGTTGTACATGGCGAACTTCGTACCGCCATATTTTTTTCTTTTAATTTTCTTCTATACAAACCTAGTGCTGACAATAACAAACACAAAAAAAAGTTATAATGCAGTCGATGGGAAGTTATGCGCATACATACATTGGGGGGGTTTCATTTATAATATACTAGGGGTCGCCGCCCGCGATTTCGTCCGCGTGGTAATTTGGAACGTACATTTCTCCGATTTTGCAACATATGTCACTACTACTCCGCTCCTATTGATCATAGCGTGATGTTATATAGCCTATAGCCTTCCTGGATAAATGCACTATTCAACAAAAAAGATTTTTTCAAACCGAACCAGTACTTTCTGAGATTACCGCGTTCAACCAAACAAACAAACTCTTCAGTTTTATAATATTAGTATAGACTAGTGGCCCCGACTTCACTTAACTATTTTCAGCTCAACTTTCTTTATTTTTTAACATAAGAACCTTCTCCTGAAAATAACGAACATAGCAAAAAAAGAATTAGCGTAATCGGTTCAGCTGTTCTTGAGATTAGCGCTGAGCAACACATACATTTAGCGATTTATTCTTATATTATAGATATAGATGTGAAAATTTGTGAGTATGGATAGATGTACATATGTAGGTATGGATATTTGTCACTTTTTCACGTAAAAACTACTGAGCGGATCTGGATGAAAATTTGAGATAGATTATAGTCTGGAATAGCGAATAGGCTAATAGTATTATTTTTGTTATAGGTACGTACTTCGTACGGATAGAAATTTATTAAAATTTCCACTGGTTTTCACTTTTTAAATTAGTCTTGTAGTTATTGAGTTTATCCATTATAAACAAACATATAATCAAATATTTTCTCTTTATAATATTTCTATAGATGTTTCCTATGTTTGGTATTTAATGCCCTCTTCATAATCATATCTTACGAGAGTTGCCTGTTCCAGAGCACCCAATACAGATTCACTTACTGCTGTCTCCGGGAAACAATAAAATTATCATTTATATCGTTATCTTGAAAGGTCATACTGTAAATAATAATATAGATAGGCACATTGATGTTTTAAGTAAAAATGGTGTAGATAGGTCATAAGCGTTTCGCGAGGTGGACGTGAAAAAGAGGACAATTGAAATGAAATATTTTTTTGTCGCTTACAATAAATACATCATGCCATCCTATTTTAACATCTAATGGCATTGCAATTTTTTTAAGGTCAGAACAACGTGCCCAGAAGACTGGCAGCATTGCCACGCTGAATGGCAATTCTTATTCTTTAAGCCAAACATAAGCACCCCACGGCAAAAGGGTGTAGATTCCAAACGGCTCAAAAAAATGATGTCCGGCGAGATTCCTGTGTATGCGCCGCTTGAGAGTCTCCGCGGATGCAGCAGCAGCACCAGCACAACCTGCTGTGCTTGGAAGATGGGTTGCGTTTCACACCAAAGGCCTACCCATCTTCCATGGCAGTAAAGAGATACCATCAGGTCTCTTACCATCGTTGCGGACCAAACCATTGTGTTCTAGTACAGCTGGAACGCCAGCGGTGACAAGAGCACGTCGGAGTATATCGTTAAGGTTGGCGTGCCGGGATATGCGGCCTGCACTCCTGCTGCATGACAGGCCGTGGTATCCAAGGCAATACCATCAGCAATATTAAGTTATTATTAAGCATTGTCATTCAGCGTGGCAATGCTGCCAGACTTCTGGGCACGCTTTTCTGACCTTCAAAAACAATTGCAATGCCATTAGGTGTTAAAATAGGATGACATGATGTATGTTTGGTCTATAAGTAGATGTTTCCTATGGTTTTGGTATTTTTTGTGCTCTTCATAATAATATATGTGTGTTAGTGTGCCACTTATGAAGCTCGAATATTGTCTATCTAACCATCTAAACCTTTTTACTTATAATATCATTGGTAAAGCAGTATAAAGGTGGTTATCAAAGTTCAAGAGGCCGACGATAAATCCCAGGACACTTCCCGTAGTAGCCGATTGTATGCCACCTACGTCACCTGTTTGTAGACGAAGCAATGGTATAGTCAGAGCGCTTAAGATTGGCGAAACTGTTTTAATTATTATAATTTTTTCGATGCAAATTAATCTTTTCTTTTTTAAAGACAGCTACCGCCCTAGGAAACAAGTCCTGTGACGCGAGGGACTTTACAAACACACAATTACAATATACAAAAATTACGCCTAGACTTGGGACAAACATTTATGAATCACACAGTTTTGCCTCGTGTGGGAATCGAACCTACAATCTTCGACTCAGCAGTCAAGGTCATTTATCACTAGTCCAACAGGCCAGTCATAGATTGTTCTGACTCTGGATATTCTTTGTGTTTGTGATTTTAATTAATTTAAAACCTTTTTCATTTTAAAGATTATTCTCTTTCAGTTTGTTAATTTATACAAAGCATAGTTCTTCAGTACCACATCGAAACCTCTTCGTCTAGCACGCTATCCGCTTCTAGCGTTCATTTCATCCACGTACTAGTAGGCTCTGGAATTAGCCCACTACAGTGTTTCCCAAGCGAAACGACTTGTACTTCTTCAAACGAGGTTTAAATTATCCCAAACATTGTAGATGTAAATGAGCAGAAGCACCTTTGGCTCGTCTATCATTATCGAAAAAGAAACCTGAGATTATATAGTGTCCTGTACTGACAAGCATCGTTTACGCAGCCCCGCCGTGATTTTGATGTGTGCGTGAAGCTCGGCTTCGATAAAACACTGTGTGCGTAAATCTGTTGTGGACACGTGCGCGGTTACTCGTGGTCTGGTCAATTCTGGCCACATTAAAACAGTGCCATTGTTTTGCCGAACGGCGTATCTAGTACGTATATAATCTAAGAAGAAAACCGAGGCAGAAAATGTTATATTCTTTGCATCCTTCAGTAGGATGGAGGTATTTCTCACTGTACTTTACCACTCTCTTCTTCTAATCCTATAAAAAGGAAAATCCACCTCATAGTAAAATAATAAGAAATTTTAGAACAATAAATAAATACAGATAAAACTTAAGTGCCAATTTAAATCACTCGCACTGTACACCTAGCCGCGTATTTTCTCGTAAATTGAAGATAACTTTATTCATGTGATAGTTAAGTCAGTGTAAATATATATTTTATGCATTTAATTGTCTAAGCATAAGATTTGAAAGGCTAGGGAATGGTTGGGACACAATTTATGAACGCTATACCTACCATGTATTCTGTGTTGAAGAAGGTATAATATTATAAAGAGAGGATAGTAGAGAATCTCCTTTCAATTACTTACTGGGATGGATAATAATAATAGTTTATGTTCTCATCACAGGGCATATAGGATTAACTCTAGATACAAATTCTATTCTAAATTATTAAAACTAAAACCTACCTATGTGAGAGTCTGGTGGATGAAGTAGGTTATAATATTATGTTACTGAAATAATTTGCAACAATAAACAATTTTGAATTTGAATTATCGTCATCTTAGCTAAAAGACACTCACACTTCAGACACTGCTGGAGAAAGGCCTTCCTCAAGGACTTCAACAGCACTAAGCCCTAAACTTGTCCTTGCCCGCAATCTTTCCCAGGTCATCGGTCCACCTATTCGGTCCCATAGTTGTTGGGACAGAAAGGTTCTAAAATTCCAACTACGAATTGAAAGATGCAAAGTGTGCAGGATTTCAACAAGGTGGACTGACAACCTGGAATCGCCTTTATATTTGTTTAAAATCTGAAAAATAAATACCTACCTAAAGGGCGTCTCACTCTGCAAGCCCTCTCATAACGCATATGGTTGTCACAGCGAAATAATATTATTACTGTGATAAAATACCATGTAATTTATTTTTTTCCATAATATGAGATAGGTATTAGTAGGCACCTTTCCTACTATTATTGTCATTATATAAAATTATATCGAAATAGATATACCAACACAACTTGCGATAAACCGATACGATGTAACGTTGTAGGTATTGAATTAAACATTTTGCCACAATTTCTTTACTACCTACTCATTTATACTATAGTAGTACTTGTTGGTATCAGTTGGAGTTATAGGTAGTGTAAAACGTAATAGAGTTTTAATCAGGTTGTGTGGGAACTTGACCATGACAGTTTGCTACTAGTTTATTATTGTATTATACCTGAAAATAAGTTCGTTTATGAGTCTATGTCTGTGTTTCTTTTGGAGACATAGAAGTAATGAACTGCGTAGGCATAATAGTTCTGGAGATGTTATAGAATTTCTTTTTTTTCTTACGATGTTAGTTTATACTATATATGGATATCTTCTTATATATAAAAATACATCCCTATTTCCCTTGGTCACGGAATCACGCGTAAACGGCTGGACCGATTTCAGTAATTCTTTTTTTGTTGTGTTTGTTATTGTCAGGAGAAGGTTCTTATGAAGAAAAAAAGAAAGTTGGGCTGAAAATAGTTAAACCCGGACGAAGTCGGGGCAGGCCGCTAGTAATAAAAATTTACTGCCTTGGTGGCGCAATTTTGTAGTATTATGGGTAATAGGACAAAATAATCATGCATTCCTTTGGTAAAAAAAACAACGCTAAATGATCACTGGAGACCTGTACTCTTGCACATGAATACAACTACATACGTCAGTGTGTGAAGTTATTTGGATATGGTCTTTTAAAAGCCGGAGGTCCTTTTCTAGTCGCGATTGCTCGCTTAGTGTCCTACCTCATAATTTTGTCTTAATTAGTGTTGTATCTATTTAAATGTAATTGGTGCTTGTTTGCCTTCTTAGTAGTATAAAAATAAAGAGTTTTCTATCTATACACACTATACACGCATAACCGCCGGCTAATTCTCTAAGAAACAGCGATGGCAAACTGACAGTTGTGATCGCAAAATTGACAGTTGTGATTGCTCGGTGACGGCACAATCTATTGACTAAACGTCAAAAAGGGCTCTTACGGAATACCGATTTTTAATCTGACAGATGAATTTTGCTCGGTTTTTGCGGTGGCTCGGTTTTTGCTCTTACGGAATACCCCTGCCGGTCTTATTGTAACCGCGGGTGGGTGTCCTGGAGACCTGAAATACAGGGTTTTCCCTAGATTAGGCTCCAGTCCACCATTACATAACTATGTGGTGTAAATTAAACATATTTTATTTATTTATTTATTTATCTATCTATTAAAAAAATATAGTCAAATACCTTATAGCGGCAGTTATTTCTCAGCCTCAACGATGACCATCAGGCATTTGCCATACCTTAACCTTATCTCTAAACATTAATTCAAATACAACAATTACTGCCCTTATACATAGATAATTGTATTGTAAATACATCTCTATATATGTTCAAAATATTTACGCATAGCCTGAATCTAAGTCTCATAAATATTAAGGAAGGTTGGATCGCGTTCACACCGTATAAGTATTCAATCGGACTGTAAATCAGTTTGGAGCACGCGTGCCATTGTCCGCGCGGTGTTCGGTGTGACAGCGGCCGTTAGTTAGGAATATTTTGTATGAATAAGTTTATTGACATTGTTGAACAGATGTGGATATGTGAGGATATGTGTAGAGGAATGCTGCCTCGCTAACAAAGAACAACGTAACTGCATGATACAAGTTTCGGGAAAATGTGTCTTAAATTAGAAACTTTAAATGCGTTTTTCCTGTAGCTAATTTTATATAGTTGTGGCGTTATTCCTCGGCAGGGCAGAATGTGTCTATGTATAAAAGTGTGTATATGTGAAGGAGAAGAAAGCGATAGGTCATAGAAATTTTCTTGCACAAATTTTCTTGACTACGAAGGTACATCAGCAAAGGAGGCAGGTCAAAATCAAAGTCAAACTCATTTATTCATTTAGATCAAATACATAATACTTATGAACGTCATAAAAACATGCCAGCATACTTTTTTCCTACGGCCAATTCGCTGACTATGGGAGGGCCTTGAGAAGAATTGGCAACTGAAACTCGGGTATTTAAGGCTACCAGATACTTGGCTGAAGATTTCTTCGAAACCGATGGATGTTTTGAATATTTTGTTTGAAGTTGAAAATTTAATTAACATCGGTGAGGTACCATACAGACGAGTATGCCGGACAGATTTACATTTGTTTACAGTCATTTTTAAATGTCGTCGTCAGCTGTCTCCATTTCATCCATCTTTTGATATCTCTCTATATTTTGTACCTGTCATTATAAGATAGAAGATCTATGTAATTTTTTAACGTCGCGTCAATGGAAGAAACTAAATCTTCCATTGACGCGACATCTAAAATACAGGCTCGGCCTAGTTTATATGCGTGCAATGTGTGCGAAGTTGTAAGAAAACACGGATGAAACTTAAATATGTAAGTGATTTGTGTCAATAAAGTATATTATTACGAGAAAGGTATACTAAGATGGATGGAGGTTATGATAGTGTAAACTTCTTGAACCAATAGATCACACCTATTACTCCTAATTACAACGTCATTTATGTTATTATTCCAATATTTTTTTATACCGCTCCACTGCGAAGGCGATCAAAATAAAATATCCTCATTACTACCCATAATAATAAAACCAAAATAAATTATAATACTGTGAAATAAAATTTATTTATCAAATAAACAAATGAATTACAAAATTCTACATTTAAATAAATAAAACATTACATTTATCTATAGGAAGCACCGATAGCAGCCTTGTCCAAGTATACGGGTAATGAGGAAAATTTCTTGCAAATCTGTTTCTTCTTGTGCTTGTCTTCTGGGAGAAAGTTCCATATGATCAGGTCTTCGTCTGATGTGGCTGTTGCTAGGACGGAATAAAGGAGATTTAATTTGAGTTTTTAAATAGAATTAAAAGTATGCTTGTTTGCCACGCAAGTAATATTTAAAAAAAATATAAAAAAATTAAACAAAGATTTTTTAAAATTATAAATGAATTACATATTGAAGTCGATGCCAGCCAAAATACATAGCAGGTGGCAGCAGTTGTCCAGGCCTATTTTCTTATTACTATTTTGCTTGACACTGATTATGCGATATATGATATAGACAAATTTGGAATATTTACCTTTTTTAAAATTGGTTAAAATGTATTTAAATACTTTTTACGTTGACGGCACGGTTAGTTCAGTGGCTTTAATGGTTTTACTGGGTTTGATCCCCATACGAGACAAAAAATTATGTCATCCATAAATGGTGTCTAGAGTTTAGGTGTACTTTGTGTCCATGAATTGGATTTTTATAAAGATTCCCGTGACACAGGGCTTGATCTCTAGTATGGGAGTTGTCTTAAGAGGATAAATAGTGACAAAGTTTCTAGAAAGGTACCAAGTTTAGTTCCATCAGGACTGAAGACCATGGTCCGTACGCGGTCCAGCCCAGTTCGGCCTTCTCCCCACTGGTCCACAACGGTGTCCAGGTCACTCATCACCACTAGTTGAGAACATGTCCTAGGGAATAGTGACTCCCTGTCTGAGGAAAAAAATGACAATAAAATAAGAGACATTCTTGGAACCGGGTCCAAATTTAATTCTGGTAGCAGCTGACCGGTCAAGTATAGGACTTGACTGGTCAGCTGCGAGCAAACCAGACGTTGAGGCGAGGCAAGGAGAGGCGTTGCTGTTCCATTTCAGAAATTAATAGTAACCATTAATTCTAGAGTGGCGACCACGAACTGGAAGACGAAGCGTGGGCGTGCCTCCAACAAGGTGGGCCGATGACCTGGTAAAGGTTGCGGGCAACCGATGGACAAGGTCGGCTCAGGATCGAAAGTTGTGCAAATCCTTGGGGGAGGCCTATGTCCAGCAGTGGACGTCTTTAGGCTGAGATGATGATGACGATGATGATGATTCATTAATAAGTCATGTCACGGGTAATCGATGGATAGGGTTACCAAATGATGTGGAATCTTTCACTGTTGGAAATAGGAGTGGCCTGTGTCCAACAGTAGATATCTTTAGGCAGAGATGATGATGGTGATGAAAACTTAGTGATTTTTGGGTGCAAAAACTGTATACTGAACTCCAAGACGTAAACAAGCGGTGGACAAGTTCGAACTCTGGAGTAGGAGCTCGGATGGTACAGTTATTAGTGCGCTGGGTAGGAACCCGAGAGGCGCAGGTTCGAATCCTGCTCCGGGCTCATCTTTTTCCACATTGCTTTAATATTTAAACACTGTATATTTTGTAAAAGCGATAAATAAACTTAAATGAAAACGTAACGTACCTTTATTCCACAAGCTGAGCACCAGCTCGCCAGTTCTATTGCTAAAGAGCATCGCGTCGAGTGAGAAGTGGTTCCTGCGGAGCGTGCCCTTGTGCACGTGGTCGGTGGGCGCGTCCCACAGCGCCACGCGCGCGTTCAGCGATGACGTCACCGCGCCTATACCTAGCAGCGCGCTGCGCCACGGGTGCCACGACAGGGCCTGAAAGGTAAATAAGTATAAGCTAGCGTGAGGAGTGTAAGATTATGCGCAGTTAAAGTTAATCTGGAGAAGAATCAGAGCTAAAATAAAAAATATTTTGTTGTTTTTGTAATTCTTGTCCTTTACCTTTAATGTATGTCATTTGTATGTTAAAATAATTTATTTTCTTTCTTTTTTCGAGAAAGACATCCAGTCATAAAAGGCATTAGATAAGAAATGCTGCTTAGTAATTTAAAACTTTATGTATATTTCCATAAGATAAAAATTGGCTAAGAAGCGTATCGCTTCTTATGCCATTTCTATTTATTTGTTCGATATTTTATTACTTCAATGTAATAGTGACATATCAACGTGAAGTTCTTTGCACATAATTTGTAATTTGATCTCAAATCGCCAGATAAGATGATGACAGTTTAACCAAAATATAAACGCATATTTTATTTTCAGGCGATCCAGAGATAGTTTTTTCAACTTAAAAACCTCAAGTTGACGCTTACTACACCGAGCAGGAGTTCATCTTACTATTACTTCTTCAAAGAGATAGGGTTCATTTTCTGCAGCGATCAGTGCGACAAAGAACCAAAGTTACCGACATAGCTCGCAGCATTAGTAAGCTGAAGTGGCAATGGGCTGATCACATTTGCAGAAGGACTGACGGCCGATGGAGCAGACATGTCCTAGAATGGAGACCGTGACTCGGTAAACGTAAGGTAGGACGGCCCCCAGCTAGGTGGACCGACGACCTAAAAAAGGTCGCTGGGACGCACTCTATGCGGAAAACGGAAGACCGTGTGAGGGCTATGTCCAGCGGTGGACTGCGATAGCCTGATTGATTGATCAGTGTGGGGAAAATTGTTTTGCTAACAAGACTTCTTTTAATAATTATATCTACCTTGATCGTCCAAGTTGACTTCAGGCTGGAGAACGGCTGCAACATAGGCCAGGTGAACACCAGTACAACATCGTGGTTGACAGCTGCAGCGCTGACGTAACGAGCGTCAGGTGACACCCGTACGATGAGGATCGCACCATAACTGGTATGCCACCAGTTAATCGGCTTTGCGTGACGGTCGAAGGATACTAGCATGCCTGTGGAACAGCCTCTGAGGACAAAGATATTGTAGAAATTAAGCATGCCAACATAAAAAATAGTATTTAATTTTAAAAAAATGTCGGGAGAAGGCCCTGACTCCCAAAACACAGGCTTTGTTTGCCTACCTTAGGAGTCAAAGCTTGATTTATTGTGAACTAAAAAGTTATAATAATAATAGAAACCCATATATGTATGTCCCACTGCTAGACACTCTCTTGATAGAGGAGAGGAGACCACACCTCTGTTAAGAGAGAAAGAGAGAGGGTTTAGGCCTTAATTCACACACACCCACGGTTGTTGAATTAGACATCACACAATCTTTAGAATTTCTATTAAGACACGTGGTTTTCCTCACGATGATTTTCAACACCGTTAGCAGCACCGTTATAAGCATACGATCATCCACAATGCATACATACATATAAAAAAGTAATGCTAATAAAGAATTTATTATTATTAATTTAAGATATTAAAGTTTAGAGAAGTAGGGCATCATACAAGCGAGCAAGACTGACTGGAGAAGGACCTCCACCTTACAGAAGACCTTAGAAATGTAACACACAACACTGCCCTGCTTACAAGGAACCACGCAAATAAAAGACAAGTATCAGAGCAAAACATGTCTTAAATCTGATAGGTTACATGTGTTTTTACCGTAGCCTTAATCATGCAGTTACGTCCTTCTTTCTTAGCAGGGCAGAACAGTGTAGATCTGTTTCTGAATGAATAAAGGTTTCCAGTGCGTATTTAGGGATGCGTTTTAACATACACGTTTTCCTTTCGCAAAGATAAATCATGGCAAGCGTCAATAGGCTACGGTAACTGCTTACCTTCAGGCAGGCCGTATGTTTCTTTGCTACTTGAGTAGTAGTTGTAAAGTCCCCTGCGATACAGAGCTTGTTCTCTAGTGCGGGAATAATATTTAAAAGAAAAAAGAAAAGAGCTAAAACTTATTTGAAATGAGATGCAAGGTCACTTTTCTTAACATCATAAGGTCTCTTACGTGATGAAGGCGTTGCCAGTAGGACTCCAGTCCAAGGCGGTGATAGAACAGTACTGTGGGTGCTTCTGTATACACCGGCAGCTGCCAAGATCCACGCGCTTGCTTTGTTCAGTGTCGTGGACTTCCACTAACTTTGCATCTGTGCCTAGCTGTAATAAGATATATTAAATTTTATTATTAGAATGGTGATCGAATAATGATTATGAGTCCCACTAACAATTTTCTTTATTCAAAATGTTGCTCTTGCGTCGTTTGGCTATTACCATCTCTAGAGTACTCAAAACCTCATACTTTTAGCCGCGGATGAAAGCACAGATCTTATTCTTTTTGTTTTCTTTTCTTTTTATAGACACCTCACTTACTAGGGAACAAGCCTTGTGTGTCAGGGGATTTCACAAAAATACAAATTCCGGATACAAATTAGACCCGGACTCAAATCTAACATTTATGAATCACACAAAGTTCTTCCCATGTGAGAATCGAACCCACGATCTCTGGCTTAGCAGTCCCGATCACAGACCACTAGACCAACAGGCCAGTCAGTCTGCTTGAGTCTTTAGACACAGTGTATTTTCTTTTTGTCTGGTCTCCGACATCCGAGAGACCAGTGCTAGTTGTACTATCATACATGCATTTAAAATTTCTTCTTCAGGTTTATATTTTTTGTTTTGGGTTTCTTCACAACGTTGTGCCCAAATCATTCATCATCATCATCTTAATCCATAAACGTCCTACTGCTGGGTACGGGTCTGCTCTTTATAGATGGAGAGATATTATGCTACTATACCACGCTGGCCAGACGAGTTGGTACAGGGTTTTGTTTCGAGATTTCCTTCTCTTGCAGTGGGTATTATCTGCCTGGCTTTCTCCCTAGCTAGGTGGACCGACGACCTAAAAAAGATCGCTGGGACGGACTGGATGCGGAAGGCGGAGGACCGTGTGCTGTGGCGCGTGTTAGGAGAGGCCTATGTCCAGCAGTGGACTGCGATAGGCTGATTGATTGATTGATTTTTCCTCTAGTCGACTTTTACGACTCTCATGGGATGGAAGGGGGTGGTGACACTTACGATCAGTAATTTCCCATTAGGATCAAATTTGCAGCATTGGATGTCGTTGTCAGTGTATCCCTGGCTTATCTGACTTTGCGTTCTCCAGCTCCATTTGTGGTAGTTCAATCCAAGGGCTGCGACCAGTATGTTGTCGTTCGACCAGTCCAGAAGTTCTGGAACTGAAATATTTTACGCTTAAGACTGACAACTGCTACATGGCAATTTCAACCTTATGTTAACAGATTTAAGATAAAAATTGCTAAAGACACATTTGTTATGTATTGGCATTTTACAAGCTTTTATTTTTCTCATCATTTACTGGTGTAAGATTGGGCTGGTTTTGGTATATCAAAGTAACTTCGGTGACAATGCACCATTGAGCTGATGACTATAGGAACTCTGCAATGATACAAGATAGTGTCGTATTTAGGCTTGTTGGAGTTGCCTTGACAAATACTATCTACATGGTGTCCAGGGTGCGTTGATGACGTCGAAAGGTGCGGCTACAAACTCATTATAGAAAGTTACCCTGTCACTCACAGGGATGCGTTTTTATCGAAACGTTTTCTAATCCCAGGGAAATTCCACCATAAAACTGGTGTTTATTTTGGATAGGCAACCCGCAAGATATATAGAATAGAGATATATATATATATATACATATAACATTGGTATTGCAAATGTCCATAGGCTACGGTAACTGCTTATCATCATGCAGCCGTATGCTTGTTTGCCACCAAGTAGTATAAATAAAAAGTGGAATGAGTAGATGAAAGCCATTCTGGTGTAATTGTGTAACAAATATCCATCCATCCAAACATCCGCATTTATAGATTTTTATTAAGCTTACAGGCAGCATAACTATAGCTTGGTAGATCCAATATGCTATCAGCTGAGGATAAATAGCTCTTCTTCCGCGGTGCACACGGCCACAGCTGCACGCAGTTCTCACCGGCAAACGCCGAGTTGGCTTCCGACTTCTGTGGCTCCAGGCCGAAGGCGGAATCCAAGTAGTTCGCGTACTTCTTCTGTTGTAGGTACTTTGTTTGCTGTGAAAAAGAAGATACTCAATATACAAAAATGTAGAAAGATAGACAACGCTTTATTGTATACAAATCTTATTTAGCTTAGTTGTTTTTTTTTTATACTCCTTGAGGGCAAACAAGCATACGGCCGGCCTGATGTTAAACAGTTATCGTAGCCTATGGATGCAATACCAGAGGTATCACTTGCATGTTGCCAACCCATTTTTTTACAGCAGGGCGTCAAGATGGGCCAGCATGTATCCCTGGGATAGAAATACGTTTCTTTCAAAACACATCCCTAAATGAGATAATGAGTTAGTTGGCTGTGGTCTTCTGTAAGGTGGAGGTCCTTACCCAGTCGGGCTTGCTCGTAAGTATGGTGCCCTACCTCTCTTTCATACCCTACAATGGGCGGCCTTATCGCTAAAAGTAATTTCTTCCAAGCAATCGTTCAATGACATCTTAATGTGATGGATTATGTCATGGCTTTTTCTGTAAAGGGGTGGGCAGAAGTGTGTCATATCTAGGCTTAGGCAATTATAGATCCCATATAATAAAATTACCTTGTTTTGGCCGTATGCAAGGGTCGATAGACTACCGTAACTGCTTATCATTATATTTAGCAAGTCGTATCCTTATTATCATAGTCATCGACACATATAAAGCATGTGTGACATATCCTTTGATATCCATGTTTTTATGACAATAAAATGATATCATCTTATTGGCATAAAAACAAGCTCCTACTTCGGAGTTCGAATTAGGCGCTCGGATGGCACAATTGGTAGTGCGCTGGGCCGGAATCCGAGAGCCACAGGGTCAAATCCTACTTCGGACTCGATTTTTTCCGCATACATAATTACATACATTGATATGTATGTATGTGAGTGGAAAAATCGAGAGACAAGACGGGCGTGATGATTCACGCCCTTCTCCCAGTGGGGTAGGCAGAGACTACGGTACGCTAACTGCTTCGATCCACACATACTATATCAAACCCACACTACTTTAATATTTAAGTATACTAACATACAGCCAGTGATGATAAAATAATCTGTCTAAGTAGATCTACCTGTGGTATACTTATCAACAAAAGATCACCTTAGTTAGGCGACGTTGTGGTTTATTTAATGGCTTCTTAGATATTTTTATTTAGTTTGTATTTATAGTAGTACAAATAGATAATTTTCTGATGAGTTTTTTAGTTGTACTTGGTTTTTTTTTATTTTATTTTATTTTCAAATAGGGAAAACTTACAGCTAGTACAATTATTTGTTGAGAATGAATACATAAGTGATGGCCAATTACTATTATTTCACTGATAGTACATATTATTATAGACACAACTTGATTATTAATAATCCTTAATATGTTATATTAATTGGTAGAGATTATTAATACCTACTTATGAAATATTAGTGTAAACCTCTTTTTAATGAAATCTATAGGCGCGCATAATGCATAATTATATAAAAGACACCAAAAAACTGGCAGGCTAGAAAAAGAATGCCGGTGAGAAATTACGTTTTTTTTTAAAGTGAAATGAGTATTCATTAATAACTTACCCACACGTCATCGGAGCTCTTCGCACGGGCTCCCCAGTGGGCTTTTCTGCATAAATCTGGGAGTTGTTCCCTCGGGTATACAAAGCGATCCACCCGGGGTCGCTGTTTGTTCAACTGTAAACATTTATTTTTTATTGTTAACTACTGCGAATCATAACTAGTTTTCTATGTAACATAAGTCTGAATACTTAGAAGTGGTGTTAAATGTACGGGGAATGGTAAATGCGTTTTCCGCGGACGAACGCCTATTTTCTGGGAATGTGAAGTGGTTGAGCGATGCTTCTTAGAATATGGTCAGTCAAGTGCACAGAATGCCCACCGTGGTACGCTATTGCATTATTATTTATCAATTTCTTTGTTTTTTTTCGGTTAATAGATTTGGTCAAGTACAAGCTTGGCTATAAGCAAGGGTTCCCTTGCTTTTTTGTAATTGAAAAAATAATTAAAAAAAATGATTTTTTTTCTAAATTTAAAAATTGTTGTGGAAAATAAATAATTTATTAATGTAATGAAATTAATTTCAAAAATCTCTTGTGTTTACTACTGTTCCGTTGTCTTATAAAATCTAAGCAAATTTAATTTTCATAAATAAACATTATTGCAAAATCGGGGTATTAATAGTAACAATGGAAGGTGACATTAAGAATGGCAATAAACTGAAACAAGCTGATTGACACACTCAATTAAGTATATATCTATTTACACAAACAATTTAACCTGTGTATTAACCCTTTCACTGCCCCAAGTTATATATGAATCATGGGACGGGGAACCTATTAAATTACCTTGAAGAATCAGTGTTTGAAATCGTTTTTTTTAAATTTTGTCTGCTATATTATTTGTTTTACAAAATACGTTACAAATTTATCAGACTGTAGATTGTACCCATAATCAAATTATCTAATTTAATATTATGTTTGGTAAATATTACTGATAGGATTTTTTACTTTATGAAAATTATAATAAAGTTTAAATTACTGTTCAATGGCATTTTATTTTTTTTCCACTTATTTTACGTTTTTGATAATATTAAGCGAAATGTAAGCTTTTTGTCTTGCTCATAGTTACTTTACTTTAATTGCGACAAAAAAATTAAAAAATATTTTCTCTAATGAGCTAATACAAAATCAACCATAATGACATTAAGATACAGTTGATTTTATTTCTGTTACGCAATAATTTGGGTATATAAGTGGGATAGCACCGTGCTTATAGCTAATAAAGTGATTTAAAAAAATACTTTAGGTAAATTTGATGCAGATTAATTACATTGATGCAATTTATAAGAACTTACTGTAATAACAAAAATATTATACCTAATATCTATTGATCATTGCATGGTATATCTCTTTATTGAGGACTCGTAGTAATATAATTTGCGAAAATTTTAAATATTCATAGAATTGAAATTCATTTTTTTAGATATAGATGTATAATATCTCTAAGGGTCGTAAGATGATGTTACAACTTTGTCAAAGTACACTTTGCAAATCTAAAATTTTATGACAAAAAATTACCGACAAACCAAATTTGATAAAACGAGCCTAAACTAAAATATGACACCTTTGCATTCGGACAAGATAAATAAATCACTGCAATCTCTTGAGGAACTCTAGACAATTTAAATCAAACAATCTTTTTCAACACCTAATGCCATCCATTATACTTAATTGAATTTATTATTTAGGTATAAATTAACTCCTTTCTTACATTTGACGGAGTTTTTCAAGACAATAATTTTCATATTAATGTTCAACGAGAAAAAGGTCATCACGTTTTTACTAAAGAAATAATATGGTAAGGGCGTAGATTTATAATTAACTGCAAAGAATTTTTACGAGCCTCTGCTTGAGTGTTAGAATTTATGCGTGAGTAGTTTTTTGTTATTAAACACGTATTAATGAAAATTAACATTCATGTCAGCATATTATTAATGTTAAATATGTTAATTAATGAAGCGTCAAACTGTTGTGAGTGACTAGAATACGTAATATTCTAATTTATGTAATATGTTAATAACATATTTTAATGAGCTATATATATTCTGATAATATTTAAAAAAGGGGTTCAAAAGTACCAGGAGGAAGACGTATTCGTTGATTTTGCCCTACGTAGCCTTCTAACTAAAATGATCTAAGTTGTCAATAAGATCTAGGAAATAAGTTTCTGTTGAATGTATTATAATAGTGTCCAACAAAGCATAAATAAATAAATAAGAAAGGAACTTTCTATTACAAAAATAGGACATATTGCCATAAAAACTCATAACAATGTATTTAAATAATAATAATATAATAATAAAAACTTTATTGAGACATCACAGTACATTATTTAAGTAAATTAACAGTGATTAGAGTTAAGTATATAGGTAAATACAATGAGTGCTAATGTCTAAACTAGGCCGAGCCTGTGTCTTAGACGCTAGTTTCTTCCGATATTAAAATAAACAGGAAATACAGTGTACTAATGAGATTAAAAATTACAAAAAATTAGAATTTATTTCATTACACATAAAGATGCTCATGAAAAATATTTGTGGAAACACACAATTTAATTGTCTCTTTCATATTTTAAAAGTTAAAACATTTTACAAAGCATTTTTTGTAAATTGGTACTTTATTTAATCACAGGTCTCAACACTTCTAAAAGTAGTAAGTTGTTATATTTTCTTACATACATAATAATTTATATTTAGAAATAATATTACTTACAGTTTTTTTACCAAATGTTGTTCTGTTCATTATAACTTAACTAATTTTAAGATTACAACTTGATTTATTTTTAAACTTCTCTTTGTTTTACGAACACCAGTCTGTTAAATATGTATATCTTTTGTTAACTGCCAGTTCTATCAAAAGTTTTTCTTGAGCCACCCACATTTTAGTAAAGAAAAATAAAAAAACAAAAGCGTTCATCTAAACAGCCAGAAATAATACTAAGTAATTTTACAAAGTAATATTAAATAATTACTGTTAAAAAGAAAAAAAAAGTGTTTTTATATTTAGAATTCAGAAAAGAGTTAGTAAAATAATAAGGTTTTATAATTACAATACCGAATAAATATAGAATTTGGGAACGTATTTTCAAGGTTTTTTTAAACCGCGTTCATAAATTTGATTCGATAAGCAGGTCAAAAAGAAATCGATATAAGAGCGTCATGATACGACAGATTATAAATAAGTAATACAACTCAAAACATAATTTGCAAACATTTATATCATTAACTCAATACAGTTACCCGATACATTTCATAAGCTGACGTCTATTAATAAACCAGTGAGTGATACCAGTGACCAGTGATACAGTGGACCGAGATAAATGCGTTATCAGTTACTCGCACTCGGTGTCGGTGACTTTAGATTTACTAGGAGAAGACACGCGATCAAGGAATTGACTTATTTGACTCCGTTTAGACCTTTGGCAGACACGCGACTTTTAACATCGCTGGTTGGCGATTTAGTTGTAATTTAAAGGTGAATTTGGTGACTAACCTGGCCACTAATAACATATTATTATTATTATTAATTGGAACTCATTAACGAACTGGAAGACGAAGCGTGGGCAGGCCTCCAACGGTAGACCGACGACCTGGTAAAGGTTGCAGGCAACCGATGGACAAGGTCGTCCTAGGATCTAGAGTTGTGGAAATCCTTGAGGGAGGCCTTCCACCTGTGGACGTCTTTTGGCTGAGATTATAATGATGATGATTAACTGCATGATTAAGTGCGGTTGTTGATCACGGGGACCGAGATTCGATTCTCGGGTCGAGCTAAATACAAATATTTGTTTCTTCTGTCAAGAAAATTCACAATAGTTAGGTAGGTTTTTTATATTACTTATGTGGATACCGCAGCCTGTGGATGCTTGCAATATCTGAGGCATCAATCGTCAGTAGGAATACAGGGGAATGGATTGATTAATACATAAAAATGTGTAAGTGTGTGTTATGAATCAATTTTCAAAATTCTTGATCGTGGCAATCCCTCTAATACTTGAAAATAAAAGGTGAATTAATATTGAAAGCAGTAGTATGAATGGCGCTGACGCATCAGCCCGGTATGTGCAGCCGATAATCGCGTCGCGTGCTCCACACAAGTAAATCAGAGCCTCCACAGACAACGCAAGATTATATTAATGACTACAGGGCAAGCGACAATCTGTGGTTGTGTCTCTTCAAGTGAACCGGACAAAAATCAATGAGATAATAATAAGAGACAGGGCACCATACTAGCAAGCAAGCCTGACAGAAGACCACAGCCAAATAACTACACACAGCGGTGTAGTTGTGTTTATGTGTGAGTACAGGTCTTCTTCTTCAGCGCTCATTTAGAGATACGTTTAGAAAGAAACGTATTCATATCCTCGGGATCGGCCGGCTGATTCTCTAAGTAACAGCGATGGCAAACTGACAGTTGTGATCGCAAAATTGACAGTTGTGATTGCTCGGTGACGGCACAATCTATTGACTAAACGTCAAAAAGGGCTCTTACGGAATACCGATTTTCAATCTGACAGTCAGATTTTGCTCGGTTTTTACGGTGGCTTGGTTTTTGCTCTTACGGAATACCCCTGCCGGTGTAAAAAAAAATGAGTTGGCAACACGCAAGTGATACCTCTGGTATTGCAAGCGTCTATAGGCTACGGTAACTGCTTAATATACGGCTGGCCGTAAGCTTGTTTGCCACCCAAGTAGTATAAAAAAATATATCTATACTAATATCACAATCTTTGAATACACGTCTGGACTAGTAGTTAAGGTGGTCATCTTGCTACTAACATCAGGCTGTCTGTTGTGGGTTTGATTCCCACATGTGACAAAAGATTGTGGGATCCATAATGTTTGTTACTCGATGTACCTACTTTGGGTTGCAAACATACAATTTAAGTAAATTGTATGTTTGCCAAGTCCCTGGCAACAATGAGCTAGAACCCAGTGTCGGACTGGTCTTGCAATCACTGTACACATAGAATGAGGCCCATATAAGGACGTACTAGGATGTCCTTATGGCGATTTATTTTCGATCTTAGTTTAAAATTCGTAATACGTCAACTTTATTATCTTTTTAAATAATTTTGATGGCAGACTTACAGCTAAATACAGCAGACAAAAAACAGTAAGTTTCACTGACAGCCAATTAAAGGTCTTCACGTATGGATAGATAGATTATTAAAAGTACTGTGACCAACAAGATCTTGCCAGCAAGGGATCAGCATAAGGCTACATTACTAAATTACTAATACTATTGTAAAAGTATAAACATTTATTAACTAACACTAAGGTTGTCATTAAGGCTTGTGATATCGCCAACGACCTTGAGCATTTGGGCGAACCAAACACGACCTAATAATTTAAACTTATTGTAAATATAACATTACCAAATTATAGGTGTATGTTTTCTTCAAATATTGTTTTTTGTATTATTTCATAAAAATTGAAGTCATAAAGTGGTTACATCCCAATAATTTGGTGCTGATTCGATGATTTTTTTAACAAACTATTTAGAATTAATATATAATTTATTACAAGCCCATATTATGAAACACATCTTGTAGATTAATACTGTATTTTTGGTAGACATTTGTCTATAAATGCCAACAAAAAATGGTTTCATTTACACCTCTTTTTCATCATTTTTTGAGAGAGGGGCCTTAAGAGAAACTCCAATAACTATCGAAAATGTAGCTATAAGGACGTCGTTTTACAGTCCCAGTACAATTATATATTTATATGGGGTTTTGCTATATCCACGCGCTAATCAAACCAGACTGGTGGTCCAGTGGCCGCGGTATGCGACTGCTGTGCACGAGGGTTCGTTTCCTACAAAGGACAAAACTTTGTGTGACCCATAAAGAATTATTCTGAGTTTGGGTGTAATTTGTGTCTGTTAATTTGTATGTTTGTAAAGTCCCCCGCGACACAGAGCTTGTTCTCTAGTGCGGGAGTTAGTCGCAAAAATACGACTAGAAAACTTTTATTCCGCATTTTCTTTTTACTCTGTGGTGCCCGCGGCGTATTCGTGTTGATATGCCCATAAAATGTTATAATAGTATGTTATCGAAGTAAACAAAGTTTAATAACCAATTAAAACCTCTTTATTACTCTCTGTATATTATACTTACTAACTGATAATTAATTAACTCTCATGTAATATTATAGTAAATGATTTTAATCTCAAATAATTTTAAATTAGATAAAATTAAATTTATTTCATTGACAAGATTATACTTTTTTTATAAGCGTCCTCTAGACTGGAATCTTGATGAGAATAGCCAGCTGCATATGACAATATTTTATTGCACAAATGTGTGCACAAACACCTTTGTCAAGAGAGGAAATAGAGAATTCACATTTCCCGTGGAACGATAATCCACCACGACTGGAGGGAGCTTAGGTTCAGGACCAACAATTGTCGCGCTTTCTGAGCCATGGAGGACACCTTCAATTCGAAATGTGCTTATAGAAATTGGTCACCCACAGTGACAAGTTTTCTTAATTTTTCAACTATATGTGTAGTAATAATAAATAGTAAAAAATTGAAATTCAATGTTTTTCAACAATGCAAAAGACAGTATTCTAACTGTCATAATATTTTTTAAGTACAGTGTGTTAATTTATTTCCTATAGATCAATATAGATGTAGTTCAGGGCTCAAAAGACAGATGGCGCTGTAAATTAAACAAATTGCGAAGTCAATTTGTTAAAGACTCGTTAACTTTATGAACAGTTTTACTAAGTGTGAGTTGCCTGGGATATATCATCATCATCTTGTCAGCCGAAACACGTGCAGTGGGGACATAGAATCCCAAAGATTTCAACAGAATTCGGTCGTGCGGTAACTATGTCCATCGGCCGCTCGCAATATACGAAGTTTTTTCAAGCGAGAAATAGGAACGGAGCTATGCATGCTTAGTAGCTCCGTCCTTATTTCCCGCTTGAAATGTTTAAAGAGGGATTGCCACTCGCTGTGTTCTGAAAATTCATTCATAACAAACACAGACATTGTTTTTTTGTATGAACATCAAATCATTCTCTCGTATTCCTATCGCCCTCCCCTCCTAAACTGTGCAAAAGGGCAAGCTAGACCAAAAATGAGGTTTCGTATTACGAATTTTCCTCCTCCGAGATTAAACCGATTTCATTTTTTTTTCAGTAATCATTCGGCAAAGAACTAGAGTATGACGATATGGTTTTTTTTATACCAATAAATAATAAAAAAATAGGTTTTTTTATTATTTATTTGGGGCCGTTTCAAATATGCGTTTTTTTTAAATTATTTGGTCATAACTTCTATAATCCTGTATATCCAAAAGAACGAAACCATGCGTCATTGTTCAGCCTGATATCAGGTTAAAATTTCATTGGTCTAGGCTCAATATCCAGGAAGGAAAATGTAATCCATTCTTCTTATTCTTTATTGTTCAGTTATGTGTACAATAAAGAATTAAGAAAATTAGGAATACATTTGTAAGGAAACATAGGCTCCTAATAGATCTTAACACATCATGCTACGGCTGCTGGTTGCAATTTATAAAAGAAGACTAGGGGTCGCCCGCGACTTCGTCCGCTTGGTAATTTGGAACATTTTCCCCGATTTTGCAACATATCTCACTACTGCTCCGGTCCTATTAATAGAGTGATGTTATATAGCCTATAGCCTTCCTAAATAAATGCACTATTCAACAAAAAAAAAATCTAATCGAACCAGTACTGTCTGAGATTAGCGCGTTCAACCAAACAAACTTTTCAGCTTTATAATATTAAGAATAGATAGTATAGATTATTGTAGATGTAGGTATCTTTGAAACTTTATTATATGTATTTTATAAATAAGTACCGGTATAACATACACTATCCATCATATCCAATTTGTTTAGTAATAATCTATAACGACTGTTATAATGATATGGTAGGCAGAAGTCTCCTCCTACATACTTACTTATAACTTTATTGTGGTATGTCCATTGTCCACTGCTACTAAGTATATCTTAATTACTGCGTACTTACTCTTACATTAAAGGGGTAGGTAGTGTAGTAAGACATTTTGAAATAGCCCACAGCTCATTGAGTGGCCCGAGGTAATCATTGATGATTAAAATATACAATATATACAGGCTGTGGTAAAAATGGTGTTGTCTTATTAATAATTTAAGAGAGATAGGGCACCATACTATCGAGCAAGCCCGACTGGGAAACGACCTCAATCTAATAGAAGATCACAGCCAAATAACCACTCACAGCTGTGACTTTGGCTGTGAACTTCTTGTGTTCCTGTGTGTGAGTATAGATCGCCAGCGCTCATTTAACGATGCGTTTTGAAAGAAAAGTTTTTCTATCCATGGATACAGCATATTAATGTCCAGGTGTAACAAAATGGATCGGCAACACGTAAGCGATACCTCCGGCATTGCAAGCGTCTATAGGCTACGGTAACCGTTTACCATCAGACATTAAAAAAAGTTTCTAAATACCATTGCTGGACACGGATATCCTCTCGCCCATTAAGAAAACTGAGAGGATTAAGGCCTTAATTTAAATCTATCCACCACCATAAGGCCATCATACGCTGGCTTTATGCAGGTTGGTTAATCAGGCTTGTCTTTAGAATTTCTTCTAAGACATATGGTTTTCCTCATGATGTTTTTTTTAATCGTTAGCGAAAAGATTTTCTGATCTATAATTACTGTGATACCAGAACCACCGTTCATGCATGAAGAGGTTCATTAATGTAGAGGAAGTAAAAGAAGTATGCAAGGATCGAAGCAATTGACTTACCATGTCTCTGTTTACCTCAACGGGAGATAGGCGTGATAATATGTCTGTCTACTGATGAGTCTTTTAATGTTATCTTGATAGGGCGCGCTGTCCTTGCAGAGCACTATATGAGCTTTCGGATCTTTTGTTCAAGTCCCTTCTGTTCTGTTCATCCTGCATCCTGTTCTCTAAAGTCAAAGTCAAACTCATTTATTCAGTTAGATCAAATTCATGATACTTATGAACGCCATTAAAACAAATGCCAGCATACTTTTTTCCTAAGGCCAATTTGCTGACTAGGGTAGGGCCTCGAGAAGAATTGACAAGAAACTCAGGCCACTCTTTTTAATCGCCAGAGTAAATATCTCCTCTCTCTCTTTTAATATCATTATTCCTGATAGTCTATCTCTCTCATATCTTAGCTACTCTATTCTGCAACAGCCTGTAGCTTCATTATATAACCAAACACAATACGTATTTTTTAAATTACAGTTGCACTTTGGGGCTACAAGAACAGTACTAGGAGTAGGTATATTATTATGGTACAAGCGACCCACAGCTGTTGAACATTGTCAGGGTTAACTGTTCAATAATTATAGCTTATTATGTTTCGTGTCCATCAAAGTGGGGTTAAGTTATTATTAAGTAACTTGTTTCAAATTACAAAGTTGATTTATAGTTTTGTAAAAGTGATATTGTTGATGTTTTTTTACGCCTTGTTGCAAAAATATAAAAAGATACCTACTAACCTTATTCTGTAACAACATTTTGTACTTACCTATATTGCAAATAAAATAGATAGACGGGAAGGTTCAACTATATTCCACAGATATTTACTACACTATTTATTTATTTAATTTTAAGAAGGCTTACAGACTATTAACAAAGTAGAAAAACAAATATATGAACATATAGCTAATAACAAGCCTCCACAGGTAATTTGCTACATAGGTGGTTTCACTTTCATAATTTATCTTATGCAGTGTTTTTAATAATGTCAATTTATATAATTTAATGGTTATATAGTTAAATGGTAACACAGTTATTCAAAAAATGATTTGTTAAGGAGTTGTCTAGCTGAGTTTACCTTTGTGCAAAATAAGTCAATATCATATGTATGGGACACTTGATTAAATTTATGTGCTGTTCTTATGAAAAAAGCATTACGTCTATTATACTCACACTATTACATTAAAGCGAAACTACCACATTACCATACTATATATAGTATGGTAATGTGGTAGCTTCGTCTTCGTTATCATTAAATTTAATTTTGACTTAGAAAATGCTAGTTTGTTAAGCAAAGCGCCCCGCTACCGACAGACAAGACAGTCATCTTTTCTATCCTACCAGTTTTTCACCCTATTGTGTTTGTATGGTGTTTTTGGTTGCAACACTTTCTGCACTAATTGTAATACAAATAAAATTGTAATCACATATCTGGCGATTGAAAAAAGTGGCCTAAGTTTCTTGCCGGTTCTTTCCTTGGGCTCTACACTTGTCTGTTCAGTCAGCGAATGCGAATGCTTGTTTCGCCTGATGGTAAGCAGTTACTGTAGCCTATGGACGTTTGCAACACCAGGGGTGTCACTCACGCGTTGCCTACCCTTTAAAAACCTTATAACTCCTTTCTTGAAGAACCCCATGGGTTAAACAATTTTTTTACCAATTTTTATAAATCGTTACTTAGGTGGCAAACAAGCATACGGCTCGCCTAATGGTAAGCAGTTACCGTAGCTATCGATGCTTGTAATCACTATAGGTATAGATATCAACCATGGTTTTACACTAGGGTTTTAATATCCCTGGGATAGAAAAATCTTTCGTTAAAAAATCAGCGCTGTGTTGTTACACAACATGGCATTATGCTGAGGGGTAACCTCATTGACACAGTAATTATAAAGTACAATGTATAAATATCAAACATGTGACTGTGTCAATAAATGTTATTTTCTTTCTTTCTTTCTTTCATACCTAAAGGTATATGAGAGCTGTAAATATGTCTGGAAATCCTCGAAAATTACGGATATACACCCGTTTCACCATCTAAAGGGTTGAATTTCCAAGAAGCCTTTATTAGTGCTCACTTGTAGTATAAAAGAAACCCGCCGCGCCGGCTGATTCTCTAAGAAACAGCGATGGCAAACTGACAGTTGTGATCGCAAAACTGACTGTTGTGATTGCTCGGTGACGGCACAATCTATTGACTAAACGTCAAAAAGGGCTCTTACGGAATACCGATTTTCAATCTGACAGCCAGATTTTGCTCGGTTTTTGCTCTCACGGAATACCCCTGCGGCTTGTAAACTTTCAAGATCAGTTTCGACTGGGCGTTGAAACATCTGACAGTCAGGTTGTTCTTATAAAAATGTTGTTGAGTTTGTGAAGTTGTAAGGGCTCTGAATCTACTGAACCGATTTTGAAAATACTTTACCCATAGAAAGCCACGTTCTATGTGAGTATTATAGGTTATATATTAACCCGAAAAATGCCCAAAGAAGTGGGTATGGGTCAGCTAGTCGTCGAAATTGACTTAGATAAAAGTTCTTGTCGGCAAAATAGCCATAGGTGAAAAAGTCTTTCTTTTATACTACTTGGGTGGCAAACAAGCATACGGCCCGCCTGATGTTAAGCAGTTACCGTAGCCTGGACGCTTGCAATACCAGAGGTATCACTTGCGTGTTGCCAACCCATTTTTTTACACCAGGGCTTAAAGATGAGAGTGTCCCGTGGATAGGAATATATTCCTTACAAAACACATCCCTAAATGAGCGCTGGAGACCTGTACTCACACACAGGAACACAACTACATCGCTGCGTGTAGTTATTTGGTTGTGGGCTTCTGTAAGGTGGAGGTCCTTTCCCAGTCAGGCTTGCTCGCTAGTATGGTGCCCTACCTCTCTTAAAAAAAAGTCTGCTGGCGAAACGGAAAAAAATGAATCATCCTGTCGACGAACAGAATCTGTCTTAGGAAAACGGTTGCGGAATCATTATAAAGAGATAAAGTTTGTGAGGTTGCCTCACAAACTTTATCTTTTTATAATCTAATCTAATCTCTGGATCTACTGAACCGATTATGAAAATTATTTTACCAATAGAAAGCCACGTTATTTGTGAGTGTTAAAGGCTATATATTAACCCTAAAATGCCCAACAAAGTTGGCACGGGTCAGTTTGTCTAATATATACTTAGATAAGATACACGATAATTTTCTAAACATAAAGTTAATTCCCATTAGTTTGCCCGTAGTGTGAGATTATCAGGCCGGTGGTCTATCTCTCATAATCGACGCTTGCACGAATAATACCTGGCTTACATAGCACTCATTTACTACGTATGTAGGGAAAAATAAATCTGTATGTTTGTGTTATGAGCTTATCTTAGAAATTACTTTATCTACTACTTATTTTGAAAATGTTGAGTCAGCAATATTTAAGTGATACCTTTAGTGACTGCCTTGGTGGTCTAATTGCTACAGTATACGCCTGCTGTGCACGAGGTTGTGCGTTCGATTTCCACACAGGAACAACAAATTTACAATAGACGCCCGGAGTTTGGAAATTGGCGGTGTTTACACCTCCGTGCCTCGGAAAGCATGTACAGCCGTTGGTCCTACACCTGATCTCTCTCCGGTCGTGTCAGATTGCAGTCTTATCCATCGGACTATAGGAGTGACTGAATAAAGAGTGCACTTGTGTTTGCGCACACACTTGTGCACTATAATCGGGACAATCCCACCCACATGCCCACCGCTGTGACTCCTGTAAGCCAGGATAAACAGCGGAGTAACCAACATATACACCGAGTTTTGACACTCGTGCGTCCCATGGACAACTAAACCTACTGTCTTGGATTCCGCAACGAATTTAATCAGAAGTAAATAGGAGGAGTTAGAAAGAAAAGTTTCCACTTCCCTCCATAGCAAAGCGGGAGGCAAAATAAATCTGTATAGGTTGGTAACCTATGAAAAGTAGAACCACGGAGGACCTTAAACTACGGGACCTATGTGAGCTAAGTTTGATTGTTATAATATGTATGGCAGAATCGTTTAAACGCACGGACATTCCCTCCAGATGAGACTAAATCCCCATAGTAGGCCGCTCCAGATGATACATGTAAGCTGTTCAACATAATAGTACGATCATTATGCCAAAGACTACACTCCCAGAATATGTGATGAGCAGACTGCTCCTGATCGGAGCCAGGTGTTGAGCATTGACAGTTCGGCGAATATCTTCCGCGCAGATGGCTAGTCTCCGTTGAGATTAGCCGCCGCGACCAAAATTCGTTTAGGAGGATATTATCCTACTAATATTATAAATGCGAAGGTTTGTAAAAATGGATGGATGGATGGATGTTTGTTACTCTTTCACGTAAAAACTACTGAACGGATCTGGATGTAATTTGGCTCAGAGATAGATTATGGTCTGGAATAACACAAAAGCTACTCTTTTTATAGCGATAACCGACATCCACGCGGGCGGAGCCGCACGCAACAGCTAGTTATTATTATAAACCAAATCAAAACAAATCTCATACGAACAAATCCATGTGTAAAACTATGTTTATTCACCCGCGTACATTAGATAGGACTGTAAAGCCTCCTATCATTAAAGCCTTATCCCTAAACGACTTAATTCACGAGGGCCGACCCCACGCCATCATTATTTCCGATACTAATTTACGTAACGCATTCGACATTTATATTACTAATGTTTATAGTATAATAGCGGTGGTAGTCCAGTGGAAAAATAGCCGACTTGTAAGCATAAGGTATCAGTTCGATCCTGTGCGGAGGTATCAAGCAAAATTTATAAGTACTAATCAAATAATTTACTATCTGCTTACGATGAAGGAAAAGATCGTGAGGAAACACAGGAATTCAAAAGGCATGTTTGATCCACCAACTCGCACTACTCATTGGTACAGACACGTTGTGTCTAATAAGTATATAATAATTACATATATACATATCATCACGCCTGTGTCCCAGTGGGGTAGGCAGAGACTATGGTACGACAATTGCTTCGATCCAAACATACTTCCTTCACCTACATTACCTACATTCATCTTCCTCTCCTACATGAACGTCGATTCTAGGTACTTTTACTTTTTTAGCAAATACTACCTACTTGGTCGCTGTATGTTCTACCCCTACCGACATCTCCATTCATTTTTGCACGATATACCTCTTTTGTTATTCTTCTTTTATCCATCCTTTCTAAATGTCCAAACCATCTTAACATCCCCTTTTAAACTTTTGTCACTACATCTTCTTTCAATCCACATCGTTCTCTTATGTCACAGTTTTTTACTCTGTCTAGCATTCTGACTCCACACATATACAAACTCAAACTTCATTTATTCATTTAGGTTACGAAGTAACACTTATAAAGGTCATAAATTTATGAATAAGCCTGCAAGATGATGTCAGCAAAATTCTCCTACGACTAGTTCGCTGATGTGAAACCATGACATTGAGAAGAACTAGCAAGAAACTCAGGCTACTCTTTTTAATCGCCAGATAGTTACAAACTTTTGCCTTTTTTTTAAAGACATTCCCCGCACTAGAGAACAAGCTCTGTATCGCGGGGGACTTTACAAACATACAATTAACGGACACAAATTACACCCAGACTCAGAACAACTCTTTGTAGGTCACACAAAGTTTTTGTCCTATGTGGGAATCGAACCCATAACCTCGTGCACAGCAGACACTTACTGCGTCCACTGGACCATCAAGGCAATCGAGGCAGTATGGTAGCATGCAAGCTGATGCAGTTTGTAATATACCAAAATGTCACTCTGTGTCAATCAATGCTATTTTCTTTCTTTCTTTTTATAATTTGGGTTGTATGCTTGTTTGCTAACTAAGTACCATAAAAAGAAATTTGCACAATTTTTTTTTTACATTTGTGTCAGTCGGTACCATATCCGGCTCAGGCAACTAACTTTCTAAAATTCTATGAATGCAGTTTTGATAATCTTTATAATTATAATAATCTTTTCCTCAAGCTTTAATATTTTGTATAAATTTCCTGTATTTAATTGTGTTTATATCTGCTTTGCTTCTTGTTTTCAATTAAAGAATGACTCCCACTGTATTGACCGAGTCTGTACGGTACCTCGCCATTTCAAACATTCAAATGACGTGGACTTTAAATTCCCCCGCGACACAGGGCTTGTTCGCTAGTGCGGGAGTTATCTTTTTAAAAAACAATAAACATACAGAGAGTATGTTTTCACTAGAGAATAAACCCTGTGTTGCAGGGGAGTTTACAAAGTTGAAGAACCAAAAGCGTAGCGGGGTGAGTTTTGAAGCGTTTACAAATCAACTTGAACTGGAAGAGACCTGACGGTATGACATTATTGCCTTGGAAGATGGGTAGGCCTTTGGTGTGGGACGCAACGTGCGTCGATACCCTTGCGCCATCACATCTTGTGTAACTTAATTGGTAATTACGTATTTAAGCCGTTTGGGGTTGAGACAATTGGTTCGTGGGGTCCGAGCGCTCGCTTTCTTTTTAGGGAAATAGCGAAACAACTGATCGACGCTTCGCGTGACCAAAAGGCTGTCCTGTTTCTCGCACAGAGAATCAGCATCGTCATTCGACGTGGCAATGCCGCCAGCCTTTTGGGCACTTTTCCGGTTAACGTGATTCGTAGGAATATTATGATGCCTAATCTATTGGCTTTTATTTAATTAATTAGTTTTTCATGTTTAGGTTTAGTAAGTTGAAATAGGTTTTTAATATTATGCTCGTATATACATATAGCATTAATTTACTAGAATATTAAAACATTGATAGTAAAAAAAAACTTAACATTTATAAGTAGATAAAAATAATATTTTGTACGGTTGAAAGGCGGTACACTCTTTAGTCAAAGGATCACAACTCTTTATGGTGTTTTACAAATATGGTTATGCTGTTTATGTCAACAACTAGCTTACGGTATTTACAGGATTTAACTTGTTTAGGCGTTTTATATTTAACTATGATTATTATTACAAACGCGATTTAATCGAATTGTACTCGTACATTATTAGGAGGCGCTCTTAGCTAGGTGCACTCGCTGTTCGGTTAACAATCAGCGGGTTAAGCTACAAGGGCGCGGTAACCCTATTGTAAAAGTCAAAGTCAAACTCATTTATTCATTTAGATCTAATACATGATACTTATGAACGTCATAAAAACAAATGCCAGCATACTATAGATGGGTGACCGCATAGTGGTATTTCATCAGAGCGTCTCCGTGCTTCGGAGGGCACGTTAAAAGTCGGTCCCGATTGTTAACAGTCGTTAGATTACGACAGAGGCGATCTAAATAACTCTGTCACCAGGTTGACCACTAACCAAACGATAAGAAGATTAGGTGTGAATTCAATCACAGTTGGCAGTATCAATGTAAATTTCACTTTGTGTGAATTATTTGTACTTATTTGTTTACCATCTTCTTCTTATCGTTTGTTGTGGTCAATATAGTGTGTATTTTTTTTTTTTTTTTTTTTTTTTTTTTTAATGTTTGTTACCGCATAACTCCGTCATTTATGGACCGATTTGAAAAATTCTTTTTTTGTCTGACTGGACATACTTCCAGTTTGGTCCCATTATCATCAAAAGAAAGTTCCGATGATGGGATCCATGAGGAATTGAGGGAACTCCTCAAAAGTTATAGGCACACATATAGCAATTTCAATATTTTTAACAACTAATCGATCATTTGCATTCAGAAAGTGTAATTTGGTGAAGTAAAACTGATGAAGAAGACCACAGATGGCCATCTGAACTTTTCAATAATAAGTATTTTACTGATGGCGATTAGATAAGTTTCGGTTATTGTTGCTAAGCAACTATTAATAAGAAATAATGACGTGAATGAATTGAGCGCGGATTGCACAGATTAAATATTGCTTTTAATACATACTTGACCTGTGTTCAGCCCGACGCTCAGTCGATTTTATTCGATTGTCAACACAAAACAAATATCTGAAAATTTTACAACTTGCCGTACTGAAGTCGGTTTTTTTTTGTTAAAATTATATTTACCACATATTTTAGAAGAAATTCTGAAGACATGCCTGATCTACCAACCCATTAGGTCATCATTGTGCTGCTTGAATACTATATAGAAGGGAAATAATTGAATGGCAATATAGGTAGAGCGCTGGGCCGAAACTTGAGAGGCGCAGGTTCGGATCCTGCTACAGGCTTGACTTTTTCCACGTGCTTTAAATATTTAAATATAAAAGGGACATTAAATTTCAAAATTATTCTGGTATTGCAAGCGTCCATAAGCTACGGTTACTGCTTAACATCAGGCGGGCCTTATGCTTGTTTGCCATCCAAGCAGTATAAAAAAAAAGACATGGGGAACTCGGGGACTGCCGCGGTAAAGCTACTGCATATTTTTTAGTATGATTTTTTTATTTAAACAAATAAAAAAATACTTTACAGAACTATCTAAATCATTTTATTTTATTCTCAATGATTCATAAAAATATATAATAATAAAAATAAATACTTGTAATAATTTCTTAAGACTTCTTATACTATAATCTTTTTCACATTAATATTCTCTTAGATCAAAACCTCCTTACACAAATTTGACATATTATTATTAGCTGTTTAGAGAATTCGTCATTAAAAAAGTATCACCGCTGTGCATGCCGGTCGGAGTGGGGGGTGTTAGGTTTATTATTTTCGTTACGGAATTTCTGGATTCGGTCTCCACGCCCAAGGCCCGCGATAGAAGCTATGCAATAGCTTAAAAAACAAAAATTTTACAGAACAGCCAAAACAATGTGTGCATTACATTCTCCAACCTTCTCTTCCTTTATCAAGGGAGAGCAAACCCGTCCCCAGCTGTAGGACTCTATACTAGCTTCTTACACTTTTAATATGTTTTTAAGTCCACTTCAAAACGGGGCTTGTTCTCTGCTAGGAATTCCCTACCGAATTTCATCAGAACTAGTTCACCAGTTTAGTTGTTAAAACTTAACAGATAGATGGAGTTACTATCACATTTATGGATGAATGGATATGGGGTTGGATAATAATAGGGGTGGATTAGAGGCGGTAGAGAAGGCGGGATTTTTTATCACCCCCTTTAATAAGATGATTTATAAATCCTGTTTTTATAGACCTTTTTTCTTTTTTTTAACCGACCTCAAAAAGAGGAGGTTATCAATTCGTGTGTATTTTTTTTTTGTTTTTTTTAAATGTTTGTTACCGCGTAACTCCGCCATTTTTATTGCAAAAGGTGGCAGTATAGCCAGTGGTTTAAAGCAGCTAGCAGTAAACTAACTAACTTTGCACCTTTTGCAGCTTTGCAGCTTTAGCTGATTGGTAAGTGGTAACCGCTGATTTTCAGCAATGCCAAGGCCACATATAATCACAACTGCAGCCAAGGCAGTGAAAGAAAGAAATGGGCTTCTTTAAACTTTATTTGTGAAGAGAGCACATTCTTCATCTTCTTTTGTAGTAGTACTCCAATTACACTACAATAGGTAAGTAGTATTCATTCCAAAGCCTACAGAAACGTGGGAGAATGACTTGACTTTATATCTACTGGTCCAGTCGAGTGGCCCACGGGACAATATTAATTTATTAACATAACGCATTGGACTCTGAACAGTAGTTGCTAACGCCATCTATTGTAGTGTACATAAAATAAAATCACAATTATTATTAATTTGATACGCGATTCTTAAGATAAATTTCATTCCATCTATATTTTTCGACAAAGACTAAAAAAAGAGACGTATCGTACCATACAAGTGAGCAAGAGCAGAACAAGATCTTCCGACAGAAGACCACCAACCAAAAATATAAAGTGGTCTCTAGTGCTTATTTAAGGGAATCAAATTTATTATAATTTTTAAATAACTTTTTCATATCTAAGCTAATACAATAAAAAGGAAAGTTTATTTTTTTGTTTTTATTTGTTAAGCTTAAAAACTATTCAACCGATTTTAAATATTCTTTCATTTTACTTATTTGAAAGCTAAATTATCAGCAGGTAACATACGCAATATTTTATTCGAAAAAAAAAAATGAATCCCTACGAAACAATATAAACATCCGACGTGCCGTTAAATCTTATACTAGGGGTCGCCCGCGACTTCGGTAATTTGGAATATTTTCCCCGATTTTGCAACATATCTCACTACTGCTCCGCTCCTATCGATCATAGCGTGATGTTATATAGCCTATAGCTTTTCTGGATAAATGCACTATTGAACAAAAAACGATTTTTTCTAATCCAACCAGTACTTTCTGAGATTAGCGCGTTTAACCAAACAAACAAAGTCTTCAGCTTTATAATATTAGTATAGACTAGCTCAAACCCGGTCACACTTTGGTATAACCCAATCGAATACTAATTTATCGAAAGCAAATAAAAATATTTTATCTCCTTTATTTTTGAATAAAAAGGATAAAAAGACATTCGTATTCGTTTTTCTATCCAATAGTTACCCATAATAGGACTCCCTAGTGTTACAAGTAATATGCAAGTGATGCCGCAGGTATTGCAATATAGATCTATAGGCTACGGTAAATGCTTACAAACAGGTGGAATGTATGCTTATTTTCAATCTGAGAAATATAAAAAAACTTGATAGCGAAAGTAAAAAATAGCAAATTTATTAAAAAAATATCATAATTTTACTAATCTGGCAGAGCCATATATTCAAAATAGATATGACCCATTTAAATGCATAAAAAGGTGTCTAAACGTTTCCCCATGTTTCATAATATTACATTATACATTTTTTTTTTAATTTTAAAATAATTAATATAATTATTTTAAATTTCATGCCATATATCACGTTTATTGTCACTGTAGCCTATAACATACCTTTATAAATAGGCTGAAGTGCAAAAAGTTTTTTTTTAAATCGGACTGATAGCTCAAACAACTAAACAAACTTCACCTTTTAAAATATATGCTAAGAAAAACCATAGACACAAGCATCTGTATAAAAGACATCAACGCGTTACGGTTCAGCAATATGTTTGTTATAATCCTAAAATATAATATGCTGTTGGATGGATATCACCCACATAAGTGTGAAATTTCACCCGGTATTACAATATTTGGTTTTTTTCTATAGTAATTTGCAATAGAATTCCAGGTTAATGCTGATATAACGTTAAAATCCGCCATAAGAAGGCATACAAGAATATGGCTAGTCTGGTGGTAAGCAGTTACTTACCGTACCTTTTTTACAGTTTTATGTATGTATGTAGAGATATGTGTCAATGTAGAGACGAAAACAATTCAAATGGAAGAAATTTATGTACTACAATATCTGCCTACTTTGGTGGGAGATATGTATGTAGGTACGTATGAAGAAGACAGATTATTTAAGTCAGTGACTTTATAATCTGTCTTCTTCATACCATGTACTTTTTACACAAAAATAATTATGGTTAATTATGATCCTTAACCATAAGATGATAATAAACTCTTTCTTAATTTTTACCTACTTTATATATAACAGAAAACTCCTCAACAAAAATTCATACACATCAGTTTAGTCTACGCATTGTCTACCAGTCAGTATAAGAATTTAATTAAATTGCTATAATGTAACAAGAACAATTATCTAACTAAATACCTTATAGTATCACATTTTCAAATCATAGATAATAAAAAGTGCCATAAACATATGCATGGTGCGAGCTCACTTTGAATATATTAATAATAAACATGTGACGTTAATTGTGAGGGACATTAATCGATCGTCGAATCACAAATGTATTAGAAATTATTGAATTAATTAAAAATAAATAAATCTCGTGTCGAACTCGACAGCCCCACTTCCGCTGTTAGCACACCAATGCACTTGTTACACACAGCACACTTGCGCACGAGCAGAAAAGGATTAGAGAAAAGATGTTTGAAATAGTTCTTCGGCTCCTCATTCGTTGCGGAGACCGCGGGCAGAGCGCGCGCGTTCGACCTATAGTAAAACAAAAATACGATATACCAGTTCATTCACGGTTCGCCGGCTGTGAGCTTTTTGGGTGCAACGACCTCCAGTTATATCATACTGCTGTCATTTTTTAAACCGAACGTCCTTGCGGGTGGCGCGAACAGCTGACGGTCAAAATCCCGATGCGCCATTGCCAAAATTAAAAAGTTAAGTGTTTGTAGTTTTGAATATAGAATTTGTGATTGAGTAAAGTTTTATAATCTGTGATGTGCGCGATTGTTTTTTTTAAGTGCTTGTGTATTTTGTGCCAGTGTTAAAAGTGTCAAGATGTACTAAAGAGGTAAGTTATTACGTTAATAAACTATGGTATAATGAACAGTTTCACGTTGTTAGTTAGCACTTTGTTAATTAATACTTTTTCTTGGTTTCGACATCATTTCTGAACAATTATTTGAGCCCTTGGAGAAATTGTATTTTTTTCATATGTCGATTGAGACATTATTTTTTTTATGCAGTCGTGTTTGATGTTTCTAGAGCTGATCGTTTTATAATGAGACTTCATTTTAAGTTTCACTTTTCAACGATATTTCAACATTTACACAATTTATACTTTAGTTAATTAGGTATAGCATTTTAAGTTTTTTTCTATTACGTAATTCGTTTTGACTTTATTTTTCATCCTGATGTTTATTTTTGTGAAAAGAAATTCTAACTTAACCTTACTTATTCTAGCTCTAACGTAAGCTACAATTATGATCACTCAAATGTCTTGTACATCAAATATCATACAACATATTATTAGAATAAGCTACTGTTCAAGTATAACGGTATGCCTGGCGGGTTTGTCTGTCAAAACGCTCTTTGGGCCTAGAGCCTTCAAGCAATTTGCCAGCTTTATCTTAAACATCTAGACTAACCTTTTAACTTGTATAGCTATAATTTTGCAAGCAATAATATCAGCTGTAATTGCTACTTAACGTAGGAATAATTTGTGTCATGGGATAAGATAAAAAATACTGTTATAATTACTTAATAATGTAATGTAAAATATCATATTTAATATGCTATACAAATAAAAACGTGAATTATAAATATAACTTTAAATATTCGGTGACATTGAATTGAAACGTATAAAAGTATGTAGATAGCCATCATATTATTAAAATAGTTTGATTTTCTGAACGAGTAGTGGCAATTGCAAAATTTACTAAGGACTATTCTTATTCTAAACATTAATAATCTAAGAATTAGAATTACAAGTCCCGTTACCGTTATAAAATAGTTTATATGATCTCGTATAAAATATTTATAGTGTCTTTCCGTGTGTACAATAAAGAATAAAGAAGTCTCTAGTACAAAAGACATAAACGCGTTCTTCTAAAAATGTTGTCTCTAAGTTAAGATTTTTATTTTTATAATATAAAAATTCTTACAAAGCACTTATATTACTTTAAGTAAAACCAAAAATAAATTATTAACAGAATTTCACTTCATGGTTGGTATGAAAATTTCGTACTTTTGTCTCATATTTTATATAAAACCGTTTTTAATTGAAAACTAGAGGTTTAAAACATTGTGTTTAAAGATTTAAGGATTCTCTGTAAATGCAACACATGAGTGAACATTAAAATACTCAAATCATCTGTATTCGATTAATTGTATTACTGATTGGTCGTTTCTTCTTCTTCTCTTTTTATTCGTTAGAGAGTCCAAATTCTTATTGAATTGATTTTTAAATACTATCTATTTCTACAGTACTCAACAAAAGTAGTTAGTATTTCTTTTTACGAGCATATTTTGTAGCTAAAACAAGAAGTACTATCTAGTAGAATTTCTAGATGTATTGTGCTAAGTTGTCTCTAAGTAAAGAATAGCAAAACTAATGCTAATAAAAACTAAATAATATCGATTGCTTATCTCATTCAATAAATGCGAGGTTAACAATAAAACTATTGTAATAAAATGCATTGAACAGTTACAGAGCATTTGGTTGAAACGCTCCTAACTTGTCACAAAGGAACTCGGTTTGCTAACTTTTTTCTATTGCAATCGTTGAGGTTAACCAACCTTATAGACTTAAGTTTCTCCCCTAACTATTGCTTAAGGTACCAGTATTTTAGGCTGAATACAACAAATAATATCAATATATGAAAATAGAATAATACATCTAAAGATGTTATACTCTTTCAGACTTTTTAATTAACGTGGTGTAGTGAGTGAATAGTTACGCTATGCTTTGTCCTCTTCTTTCAAATGTCAAATTACTGATGACAGAATGAGAGATTTTATAATAAAATTTCACTTATTCCATTCCATGTTTATTAATAACGCTGATTAAGTTTAACAATTACGCATAATATAGCTTAGTACAAAAATATCATGTTAATTTAATATCGAATCATCATAGCCTAATATTGTGTGACTCTGTTATTGTTGTATACCTAATCATCATCATTACAACCCATAAACATCTCACTGCTGGGCACGGGTCTCCTCCATATACTTGGAGGGATATTAGCCTACTATACTACGCTGGCCAGACGGGTTGGTATAAGGTTTTATTTCGAATTTTCCCTCTCTTGCAGTGTATAGTTCTTGTAGTCCGTTAGTCGACTGTTACGACATCCTCGGGATGGAATGGGGTGGTGACATTGTATATATAATGTATGTATATAATTCAAAACTTTTACAATAAATAAAATAATTATGGTTTACCAAGGTGTTTTAGTTTTATATTGCCGATATATTTTGCCTGGTTTAAGAATGCGAATATTTCTTTTATTGTCTGCCTATAGTTCTTAATACTATTTTATTTTAAATAAACTTAGAAATCTTTATATATAAAAATAAATCCCTATTTCCCTTGATCACGGCATCACGCGTGAACGGCTGGATCAATTTCAGTAATTATTTTTTTGTTATTGTCAGGAGAAGGTTCTTATGTAAAAAAAAGAAAGTTGCACTGAAAATGCCGGACAAAGTCGGGGCGGGCCACTAGTTTACTATAAAATAGGGGGCTCAGTTATTTTGTTTGCGTATTGAAAAAGAAATTATTTCTAATAAAAAAGCATTTTTTCTTTTTAGACAATTTGTTCTTAAGTTTAAGTAGAATCATGCTTCGAATTCAACTAATTAGTACTCAGTATAACCAAAATAATCTTGTATGCATAATTTCCATTTGTAAATAAATGAAGTACAAATATCTACATTAATTAAGAAGATATAAGATGAGATATGCCGATTTGGACATTTTTATCTTGTGTTAATTAGTATAAGTAGCAGCATTTATCATTTCTTTAAAGGTACTATATGCGATACTAAAATTTCAATAATAAAGTGTTGTTATTTTATATATACTAAAGGTCAAATTTCGAGTCCTGTTACGTACAAAATTATATACTACTAGCTGTTGCCCGCGGCTCCGCCCACATGGATGTCGGTTATCACTGCAAAAGTAGCCTATGTATTATTCCAGACCATAATCTATCTCTGCGCCAAATTTCATCCAGATCCATTGAGTAGTTTTTACGTGAAAGAGTAACAAACATCCATCCATCCATTCTCACAAACTTTCACATTTATAATATAAGTAAGGATACTTATATTATACAAAGTTTCACACTCCTCCATGAGCGCTATGCGCTTACAAAGGGGTACAAAGACTTTTTTAAACGTATTATTATATAGATGACAAGAAACTTAGTAAATATAGAGTAATTTAAGTCATAAGAAATATAAATATTTATCAAAAATTAATATATTAAGGGTCAAAAAAGGAAATCAGTAATGACTTTTTTTTTTTTTTTTTTTTATACTACTTGGTTGGCAAACAAGCTTACGGCCCACCTGATGTTAAGCAGTAACCGTAGCCTATAGACGCTTGCATTACCAGAGGTATCACTTGCGTGTTGCCAACCCATTTTTTTACACCAGGGCTTTAAGATAGAAGTAACCCTGGGATAGGAATATGTTTCTTTCAAAACGCATTCCTAAAACTACACGTCTGTGTGTAGTCATTTGGCTGTGGTCTTCTGTAAGGTGGAGGTCCTTCCCCAGTCGGGCTTGCTCGCTAGTATGGTGCCCTACCTCTCTTGACTGCTTTATTTTACAAAAAAGGGGCGGGTAGGCAAGCCAGGGAGCTTGGGTGGCAATTTAAGGGGACGTCAAATTATGTGAGTTTTTATATTATTAAGCCTCAAATGCTGAAGGGGATCTAAATTAATTTTTGTCCCGGCTTAGTACAGTGGTAGTTAAGTATAAAAATACAGCGGTAAAATAAGCTACGGTTAATGATTACCATCAGGCCTATCTAGAAAGCAGTTACTATATGCTTGTTTGCTACTTTGCCGTCACGTCAAAATTAACTTAGGAGGTGTAAACTCATAGTTTTGTTTAATGAAATTTTGTCAGCCTGACATCTAATTTTGACAAAATGTAAATGATATAAAGACGATGTGGAATTCAGAGAAAGACACATACGACTTTTTATATCTATAAAAAGTCGTATGTGTCTTTTTCTGAATTCCATATCGTCTTTATATTAAATGTGGCTTTGCCTACGTAATTTATTAAGTACATAGGCAAAGCCGGTGGGAAAGGTAGTATTTTACAGTTTAGAGTACAAGGATGTAATAAAATAATAATTTAGGTGGAAATCGTGACTAAAGTAAAACAGGAAGAGATATAAAATGGAAGATATAATCACCGGCATTGGTTTAAAGATTTCTATATGTAGGTTTTTATATTACTTAGGTGGTAAACAAGCAATGACCCGCTTGAGGGTAAGCAGATACCATAGCCGATGGACGCTCGCAATACTTGGAGCATCACTCCCAAAAACTTAGAACTCTTTAATAACGTATCCCCAAAAGAGACCCATAATCACAAACTACACCACTGTAGTTGTTTTACAAATATTATCAAATTAATGCTAATATTATCATTATCATCACAACTCATAAACGTCCCGCTACTGGACACGGATCTCCTCCATATACTTGGAGGGATATTAGCCTACTATACTACCAGGCCAGACGGGTAGGTATAGGGTTTTATTTCGAGTTTTCCCTCTTGCAGTGGATATTGTCTCTATTACTTACTTCCTTAATCGACTCTTACGACACCCTCGGATGGAATGGGGTGGTGACATTTGTATTCTTAATCCGACACCACACGGACTATAAATGAATATAAAGGAATGCTACTATTAGCATTCCTTTATATTCATTTATAGTATAGTAAATAAGTCTAATTCCTATGAATTAGACTTATTTACTTGTTTTACTCGGCAAGTCTACCTTTGTCCTTATCATTGAAGAGAAAAAAGGGATAGGTATAATATTGCTAAATTTGCGACGTTATTAAATATACGATACGATTCAATCCGTAAATCGATATCGCAGCTGACTAAAAAGTCGAATCTGCTCGATACACAGCTCAGAGCCTCTAGACAAGTCGAATCGAAAAGTCAAAAAATAAAATGTATGGAATTTGACGTGAGTCTACGATTTAATGTCGTAAAATTACGTCAAATTCCATACATTTTCTTTTTGACTTTTCGATTCGACTATCGCTTATGCCACTTGTCTAGAGGCTCAGGATAATGTTCGGACTGACCCGCACCCGGCGAGCCAGGAAAACGCATCGTTATCTTTTTTCGTATCTTCTTCTTCTTATCGTTTGGCTAGTGGCCAACCTGGTGACGAGAGTTATTTAGGTCGCCTATATTTAGGCCTCTGTCGTGATCTTATGACTGTTACCAGACGGGACTGAATTGTAACGTACCATTCGAATCACGGAGACGTTCAGATGAAATAACACTATGCGGTCACCCATCTATAAGGTCACCTTACCCTTGTAGCTTAACCCGCTGATCGTTTACCGTACAGCGAGTGCACCTGACTATGCCTTTAAGTATTTATTTCGTATAAAAGTAGTATATCTCTTTAAATTAAATCTAGTGGACAAGTCCCCTCAGTTGTAGCACACAACTGAAACGGGATACCTTCATTAGTATTCAGTATATCAATTATCTTTCGAATAACCAAAAGATGATCTTTCTATCTTAATTATAGAAGTAAGTTAGAATATGACGACTGATGTTTCAAGTTACCGATAGATGGCGTTGCATTGACCGCAAACTATGACAAATGATAAGAAGTTCAGTTTCTACGAAAATAATTTAAAAATCTATTGTTATAATTAGTTTTTTAGCCTATTGTCCGTTGAATATGAAGTGGGAACTACGCAGTGTGGACACGTCTACAGCCCTGAAATAGTATAATTGTTATTAAATGAACCAATTAAAAATATGGCTGAGTAGAACAAGTTATTTCATTTGATATATCTATACTATTTAATTGTTATTAAATGAACCAATTAAAAATATGGCTGAGTAGAACAAGTTATTTCATTTGATATATCTATACTATTATTATATAGCTGAAGAGTTTGTTTGGTTGAACGCGCTAATCTCAGAAAGAAAGAAAAATGTTTATTCGAACATACACAGGACATTATGGAGGGAAAAAAATAGGTACAAAATAGGTATTAAATAAAAAAATAAATTTACAACATAACTATAGATATCTAATTTTTTATCCTGTGCGATGTCAGAATAGGTCCCAATCTCAGCGTTGGGCTGCGGCATTTGCATGCTGCAGCGCTGATTTTCAGACTAAAAGTGAGGCCACGGTCAGTTATGTACTAAAGAAAGTAGTGGTTCGATTAGAAATAATCTTTTTTTGTTGAATAGTGCATTTATTCAGGAAAGCTATAGGCTATATAACATCACGCTAAGATCAATAGGAGCGGAGCAGTAGTAAGATATGTTGCAAAATCGGGGCAAATATTCCAAATTACTACGCGGACGAAGCCGCGGGCGACCCCCAGTCTATAAATATAACATCATTCCATTTTCCAGGAAGGGCTAGACAGGGGTGTATCATACCCACGTTTCGCTAGCTATGTTAAACCCCTAATGATAGGGAGCAAGGCTATTACCACTGTGCCCGGCAATGGCATCACATCATTCATAGCCCTCTTTTAATAGATAGATGGATAACTCTTTATTATACACCAAAATACATTTGGTGTGCTGTTTCTTACATAATATTCTTAAATTATTATATAAAGTGGTATAAGTTATAAGGTAAAGGGTCGGCAACGCGTGAGTGACACCCTTGGTGTTGTAAACGTCCATAGGCTACGGTAACTGCTTACAATCAGGCGGGCCGTATGCTTGTTTGCCACCTTGGTAGTATAAAAAAAATAGACTGCACAGTTGGCTTAAGTGGTAACTTCGCCATTTACCACTGTGCGTCGCCGTGGCGTGGTGTGGGTTCGATCCCACACCACGCCGGAGAAGGTGCAATTGCCCCCCATACCCTGGTTGGTGACACATTGACTGGCCTGTTGGTCTAGTGGTTAGTGATTCTGACTGCTACGCCGGAGGTCGTGGGTTCGATTTCCACCCGGGACAAATCTTTGTGTGATGAGCACGAATGTTTGTCTTGTGTCTGGGTGTAATTTATCTATAACATGTATTTATTTAGAAATATATAAGTATGTTTATCAGTTGTCTGGATACCATAGTACAGGCTCTGCCTAGTTTGGGATCAGATAGCGATGTGTGAGTTGTCCCAAAAATATTATTATTCTTATTATTCCTATTAACTTTTTATGTATTTTTTTGAAAGATTATGTCAGTGAAATGAGCTGCTAAAATCCTGGATCCACGCCTGGTTCATAGTCTTCGGCTTCGAAGTCAGGGTCACTAATGAATAGACCAACAGGCCAGTCGAATGAATGCACGAAACAACCTTAAGCTACCATTGAATAAAATTCAATTTTAGGACTCAGTTATACCTTTTTATAACGAACTGCCTACTGACGTCACGAATCTACACTAACAGAAATAAAAAAAACTGTCTAGTACCAACATATACGGAAGGGTTACTAAACTAATAATGAATTCTTAAATAAATGATAACAAGTCTAAAGAACTAGTTTATTTTACAATGCAGGATTAATTAAGATGATTATGAATAAAAGAAATTACTTAATGTCAAGTAGAGGCGTTGGGGCAGAAAGGTTCTAGAGTGGCGACCACGAACTGGTAGACGAAGCGTGGGCAATCCTCCAACAAGGTGGACCGACGACCTGGTAAAGGTCGCGGGCAACCGATGGACAAGGTCAGCTCAGGAACGAATGATGTGGAAGACCTTGGGAGAGGCCTATGTCCAGCAGTGGACGTCTTGTGGCTGAGATGGAGAGGCGTTTTGTGATCGTTATTGACACACACATTTCTTCTTTATTTAATTTTTTAGTTTTATTGTCTTTGATTGTTATAATGGAATGTTATTGGCTATTATGCTGTATTGTTTATGTCGTTGCTTTCCGTCTAATGTTCCATGTGACGAAGGCTTTTATGATGGAATTTCCCTGGTGTAGGAAAACGTTTCATTTAAAACGCATTCTTATGAGCTCTGTAAACCTATACTTCCACACATGAACACTACTACACCACTGTGTGTAGTCATGATGTGGTCTTCTGTAAGGTGGAGGTCCTTCCCCAGACGGGCTTGCTTACTAGTATGTGTGTTAAAGAAGAAGAAGAGAGGTCTCTTCTTTTTAAGTAATGGGTCACTCGTTACAGTTTATTTTTTAAATTGAATTCCTAAATAAGCTAATACTGATCACAACGACCTAGGTTTGATTATCGGATCGGGCTAAAAATAGATATTGTCAAGGTTTTACTGACAAGAAATTTACAGTAGATGCCCGAAGTTTGAAAATAGCACATGGAGCGGATAGTCTTATGCCTATTCTCTCTGGGCTCGCATTGGATTGCCGTCCTATCGGACTATGAGGATCCCTAAATAAAGATTGCACCTGTGCACCACTTTAATATCTCCCGCGCGGATAGCTAGTCTCCATGGAGATCTGCCGTCGAGATCAAAAATTTGAGTGATTCATAAATTTTTGATCCGAGTCTATCTATACTTTCTGCCTGTAAATTGTATGCTTATAAACTTCCCCATGACACAGGTTTTATTCCCTAGTGGGGTATTTGTATTTTAAAAAAAACCTATAAACCACCTCTTCTCTACAAGGGACGTACTACCTATAATGTCAAACAATTCTAATTAATATTTACGATACAGTTTCAATGCATTTTTCTATTTTATCTATAAAATATACATAGATACAAAAACTATATTAAAACCACCATAGACTGCTAAACAGTACAAAAAGGTTATACATATAATGTAGAAGTTGTCTATTTTTGGTTATAAACGGTAAACATAGATGGTTATCTATAGGCGGGTGATAAATATGGTTAGAGTCCTGTGGTGTAACATTATATATCTAAGAAACCGCCTGTTTAATATGTATTCCTAACGTTGTTGATTGACTGATAGCTGGATAAAATTAACTAATTAGTTGTAAGTAAAAAAGGTGATAGCTTTGGATGAACAGTGGTATTACAGCGGTATGTTATAGGGTTTAATAATAGCAATACATTATGTCTCTTGCTGGGTACGGGTTTCTTATCCTGTATCAAAAAAGCTGAGAGAGATTCGGTCACACTCACGCTGGCACAATGCAGGTTGGTGAATGAGATATGCTTTCTCATCATCATGTTTCATCCACCAACCTGCATTGTTTTGATTGCCGCATGATGTTTGCAAGTATGATAGTATTAACGCAGTACGTCACTTTCGGAAAATGTCAAAGCCAAAAATTTTGCAGTGTTTGCACAATGTCATTTTCGCAAAAAGTTACTTTGCATAATGTCAATTTTGCACAACATCATTTTTGCACATGGGGCACTTTTGTAAAAAGTCACTTTCGTAATGTTTCAATCTGCGTCTAGATTTTTTTATATTTTATCTTTGTTGCTAAGAAGTAGTGCTATAAGCTGATATTTCCTTATTTTCTTGTCCAAAAGTGGACAAAATTACGTCAGTCCACATTGGAAAAAAAAACATTTTTTTCGATATAAAACGATGGAAATGTATATACCTATATTTTCTTTTTAACAAGAAAAACCCAATACTTTATCACCCGATTCTGGAATCGAACTTGGGACCTTAAAATAGTATAATAAATACAAAGTTCATACCATGGTTCTATTAAATCAATTTGCTATGCATCAGTTTTTAAATGTAAATGCACCGCGCGAACAAAAAGAGGTATTTGGAGGCAGGCCTCGCCGAGAATAGATCAACAATGTAATGCGATTTGAATATTATAATGTGGTATTATAGCTATGCGAAATATGAATAATCTCATAGTAGTTATTAGATTATGAAAGGTTTGAAATACATGTAAGGCACCTAATATCTATCAAATAAATCCCTATTTGCCTTGGTCACGCCATGACTTGAGAACGACCAATGTCTAAATCAGCGCTGTGTTGTTACCACAACATAGCATTATACTATGCTGAGTGGTAACCTTATTGACACAGTAATTATAAGATACAATGTATTAATACCAAAAATGTGACTGTGTCAATAAATGTAATTTTCTTTCTTTCTTTAATTCATCCTTTTTTTCTAAGTTTTATAATACTTTATTGAACAGAAAATAGTTTAACCCAGGCGAAGACGAGGCGGGTTGCTGGTCGTAGACAAATTAAGAGTCTTATTTGGCCACTATAAAATATACTATTTTTATGTCGGCAACGGCATCAGTCAAATTGTCCATAAGTAAGCTAACTTATGCTTACCATTATACCATGTATGCTTGTTTGCCACCTAAGTAATATAAATAAATATTAGTCGATTAATTTTTAAAAGACAACGATCAAAATTACGGTTTCTTCTTCTTCTTCTCAACCCATAAACGTCCCACTGCTGGGCACGGGTCTCCTCTATACATTTACTTTATATGACGGTTTACTTTTGATAATTCAAAAATTACTTAAGACGAATACTTTACATATTATTATGAAAAAGAGTTAGCAAATTTGGCTACACAAACGGGCAGAGGTTCACCTTGCCAAGTTAGACCTCTTCAAGTACTTCAAATGACCGCTGTTTTTTTTTTTGTGTGACGCAGTTGTTGGCCAAGTGGCCTTCACAACTTTACCCGGACTGTGGTGAGGACTAAAGGCCCTCGACCTAAGAAAACTTACAAATTAGACAACGTTGGGCACCCACTAATGGAGTACGAACCTCGGCTTGGGGCGTTGTGACTACTTCCCAAATGGTGGGTCTAGAAGGACCCACCTGAGTAAGTTGAGCGACAATGACCGCTGTGACCGCGTGGCGGCTTATATAGACGCGCAAGTGCCACCCTACGCGTTGTCGCCTCCCCCAATGACTCAACGATAGTTATCTTATACTTATGTATCTATAAGACTATTACATAGATGTTACAATTGTTACAACACATATTTGCCGTTACACATAATATATTTGTGTTTGTGTTTAAAAAGACAACTCCCGCACTAGAGAACAAGCTCTGTGTCGCGGAGGACTTTACAAACATACAATTAACGGACACAAATTACACCCAGACTCAGAACAATTCTTTGTGGGTCACACAAAGTTTTGTCCTGTGTGGGAATCGAACCCACAACCTCGTGTACAGCAGGCGTATACAGCGGCCACTGGACCACCGAGGCAGTCAAATAGTAATAATAAAAAGTATATAGAATATAAATTTTAATGGCATGTCTGATCCCGGTGGATCAGTCATGCCATTAGAATTTCTATTTTAGTCTCCTCTCCTTCAACAACATAGTAGAGAGAGTTTAGGCCCACGCTGTCCTAATATGAGTCGGTACTCATATTAGGAAAGCGTGGGCCTAAACTCTCTCTACTATCTTGTAAAAGAGGAGATTTGTGCCTTGCAGTGAAACATATATGGGTTGCTATTATTATAATTATTTGATTGAGAATGCAGTCCCAAAAGACTGGTCACATTGCCACGCTGGATTACAAGGCATTGACTTAGGTAAAGGCCAACATTCGGATCGTGAGATGACTCAGCTATACGCTTAGACATCTTCATCTACAGAATATAAGATTAAAACACAAGTAATTGTCTGCCTTGGTAGCTCAGTATTGTCTACACGTTGCTGTTATATTACCTTAATTATACTCACATTATTATATTAAAGCAAGGCTACCAAGACTACAGACAAATTACTTCAAACAGCGGTGTATTTGTGTTCCTGTGTGTAAGTATAGGTACAGTACTCCAGCGCTCATTTAGGGATGCATTTTGAAAGAAACGTTTTCGTATCCTAGGGATACTCCATCTTAAAGCCATGCTGCAAAAAATGGTAACACACAAGTGATACCCCTGGTATTGCAAGCGTCCAAAGGCTACGGTAACTTCTTAACATCGGGCAGGCATCTAAGTAGAATAAAAAAAAAATGATATAGGCCTATCCTAATTCCCGCCAGGACATGTCCGCCTTCTGCATCCAGTGTAGGTTTACGTAATAACTAAAATTAAATGTCTGCTTACTAATATAACTGCCGCAGTGGCTTAGTGGTCGATGTGTGTGACTGCTGATCACGAAGCCCTGGGTTCAATACCCGGGTCGGGACAAAAATTGAAATTGGGGTTTTCAGTTAAGAAATTCACAATAGACGCCCAGAGTTCGGAAATAAGCGGTGTTTACACCGCCATGCCTTGGAAAGCATTTAAAGCCTTGGCCCTCCTAATATTATAAATGTGAAAGTTTGTGAGTATGGATGGATGGATGGATGTTTGTTACTCTTTCACGTAAAAACTACTGAACGGATCTGGATGAAATTCGGCACAGAGATAGATTATGGTCTGGTCTTTTTACAGCGATAACCGACATCCACGCGGGCGGAGCCGCGGGCAACAGCTAGTACATAATATATTGATCTTAAAATGTCGTCGTCTAAGTCCGACGTGGACCTTGTACATACATTGTACCTACGAATGTCAATGAATCATAGCTCGATGTTAAAGACATTTGAGATCCAATCGTGCGTAACAAGACGAGCCACGTTTTTGTCTACATTTTGTTCACTATTTAGGGTTCCTTGTTCCTACAAGTTGAAAAGGTATCCTTTTTAAAATAAATGAAATATCACATAACTTTATTTGCATAAACAATATATGGTTGTTAAACCTAGGTTCAACAACCATATATTGTTTATGCAAATAAAGTTATTATAATTTGTTAATATACTTTGTTATATATACATATATAGTATAATTTGTTAAGTATATTGTTCACAGAGTGGGGTCTCCTAGTACAGGTATTTTTTTATGCTTAAAAGGTGACTTTATCCACTAGTGGTTGAAGTCTCCTTTAAAGCATAAATACCTGTACTAGATCCCACTCTTTCATAACATTGAAACATGTTTATGTTAAGTACTAGTTGTTGCCCGCGGCTCCGCCCGCGTAGATGTCAGTTATCGCGATAAAAAGTAGCCTATAGCGTATTACTATATTCGTTTTGAGGAGTAAAATAAGACGATGATTTTTGCTTGTAATCGACTGGTCTTTATTCTTAATCTTAATCTATTTATATTAAAACATAACAAAGGAAAATACAATTTTGTGTTGGAAGGGATTAAACGATGAACGTGAGTAATGTGCAGTGACAGCACTTTGCCATATTAATGTATTTACACGTTCACACGTTTTACAATATTAGTTATGGCTGTTGCCATAGATACTCCCTCCTTAAAAAAAATATTTACGATTAAACTTATTACCCTACACCACGTTGGTTTCTCGTATCACACGCATAAATCTCTTCTCGATTTTTGTTCCGATCGCTCGGAACAACATGTAGACACTGATGATGCATATTATTATTATCACTGTGATAATCGTTATTGTGATCCAACCTCGTATGCTCTGTAGGTCCTCAGCGAGCCTAGAGTGTATCTGCAGTAACTCTTCCGGAATGGCTGGCGCGTTGTTTTGCACCATGTTGACTTGTTCTTTCTCATGAGTACTTGTGTTGGATCCCATGTTGCGTGTGAAAACTTTTTGTCGTGAGTGGTGATTGTAGATCGTTTGTATAGCTTTATATATCATAGCTGGAATCGAACCGTTGGGCGTGAGATTCGCCCTGCACGTGTTTTTTTATTTGCTAGATTATCTTGCGTTTCTACAACTATTTTCTTATCTACTGATGTGCGATTTCTTATCTCCTTATCGTTTATTACGAAGGCGGGTTTTATCCTGTCGATAGATACGGTACTGTGTCTTCCGTTTATCAATATCGTGAATAATTTATCGCTCCGTCTAATTACGAGATAAGGTCCGTCGTATGGCGGCGTCAAGCTCGGCCGCAATCTATCGCATCGTAAGAATACGTGCGTGCATTCTGCTAATTTTGGATGTACAAATATTTTGTCATTTGTGCGCTCTCTCTGTGGCACGGAAGTTATTCGTTCGATGTTTTTCTTCAACTCTTCTACCATTTCAGTGTAGGTTGTTAGGCTTCTTGTCTCGAAAAATGCTCCAGGTAACGTTATTGTTGTTCCATATACTAGTTCGGCTGCCGAAAATCCAGTATCCTGCCGTAAGCTGGTACGGATACCGAGTAATATTGTGGCTAGTTCCTTTGTCCAGTTTGTAGTGTTCCCTCTTGCCATTAACGCTGCTTTCATAGTTCTGTGTAATCGTTCGACTTTCGAGTTTGACTGTGGGTGATACGGAGTTGTCCGTATTTTATTTATTCCCATGAGTTTTGCCAAACTTCTGAATATTCTTGATTCGAATTGAGCTCCCTGATCTGAAGTTATGTATTCAGGACATCCGAATCGGGTTATCCACCCTTCGTATATCACTCTTGCAATTGACTCTGCAGTGATGTCTGACGCTGCGAAAGCTTCTGGCCATGACGTACATCGGTCAATCATTGTTATGATGTATCGTTTATTCTGGGATGTTGTGAGGGGTCCGACAATGTCGACGTGTAGATGAGAGAATCTTTCTGCTGGCATGAATTTTCCAAGCGGTGATTTGGTGTGCCGATGTATTTTTGAACGTTGACACTGTAAACATGCTTCAGTCATTTTGTTGATGTCCGTGTTCATGTTTTCCCAAATGTAGTTCGCTGCAATTAACTTCCTCGTAGTGTTTTTTCCGGGATGGCTTATATTGTGGAAACTCTCGAAAATGTCTCTTCTGAATTTAAGGGGAAGAAATGGTCGTTGTTTCCTGGTTGATAAGTCGCAGAATATCTTGATTCCTTTATCGTGAAAATGTACCGTTTCGAACCGTAATGATTTATTTGATTTCAATCGTTCGAGTTCGTCATTGTTTTGTTGACAATTTGCTACCTCCTTCCAGTCTATATTGGATGGTAATGATATCGTTTCAACAACTCGAGACAAGGCGTCTGCAACTGTGTTTTCCTTGCCGCTAATATGTGTTATATTAGTGCTGAATTGCGATATGTAGTCCAGGTATCGAATCCGCCTCGGTGTGTCATTCAATGATGGCTTCTTATCGAATGCCTGAATCAATGGCTTATGATCCGTGTAGACGGTGAATTCTCGGCCCTCGATGAGTCTTCTAAAATGTTTAATTGCCATGTAAATTCCCAGTAACTCTCTGTCGTAAGTAGAGTATTTCGTTTGAGCTTCGCTTAGTACTTTTGAAAAGAAAGCTATCGGTTCCCACTTTCCTTTTTGTCGTTGCTGTAGGACGGCGCCTACGCATTTTAAGCTTGCGTCAGTCATCATTGCTAGTTGGGTTTGGCTGTCTGGGCAGGCTATTGACGTTATTTGTCGTATATCCTGTTTGCAGCGCTCGAAAGCGTGGTCCGCTTCTTTATTCCACTGAATGATTGTTTTATCATTTTTCTTCGAATTTCTCAAGTATCTATTTAGAGGCGCTTGATGCTTCGCTGCGTACGGTATGCTGCTTCGGTAGAAGTTTAACATGCCTAAGAAACGACGTAGTTCTTTCACTGTATTGGGTTTCGGATATTCGTTAATTGCTTGAACTTTTTCCGTTGTAGGCGTCAATCCTTGGCTCGTTATATGATAACCAAGAAAATCAATCTCCGATTTTGCAAATTCACACTTGTTTGTGTTAATTGTAATGCCGTTTTCTTGCAGGCGTTTGAATATTTCTTCTAAGTGTTTGTAGTGGACGTCGGTTTCTGAGTCAGCAATTAAAATGTCATCAACGAAAACATATACGTAGTCTAAATCTCTAAATATAGAGTCCATCCACTTTTGAAATGACTGTCCGGCGTTCTTTAAACCGAATGGAAGTCTTGTAAATTCGAAAAGTCCGAACGGCGTTATTATCGCTGTTTTCTCTGGTTCAGCGACAGCAATCGAATAGAATGCTTTCTTTATATCGATTTTACTGAAAATGGTTTTTCCGCTTGCGATATACGTAAAATCTAACAGTCGTGGCAATGGGTATCTATCCGGTACGGTAATTTTGTTGAGTGCGCGGTAGTCACCGCATGCTCTCCATTCGCCATTTTTCTTCTTGACCATATGAAGTGGGGATGCCCACTCACTGCTTGAGGGTCTGCAAATTCCCATATGCATCATCTCCTTGAACTCTTGCTTTGCGATTTTGTATTTGTCTGGAGGAAGAGGACGTGCCCGTGTAGCAACTGGGAACCCTTTTGTTATAATCTCATGCTTAACATTGTGTTTCGGAGGGTTCTTCATCGATCCAGGCTTTGTAATATCTTCATACTTTTCTAACAAGCACCTGATCGAATCTGGTAAGTTCGAGTTAATTGTTCGTATTGATGAAATATTTGCTACTATTATTCGTGCAGGCGTTTCTAATCCCGTTTCTTTGTCGATCAATTTTCGTCCGTGAATATCCACTAACAGCTGGAAATGCTCGAGGAAATCGGCTCCTAGAATCGGCATTTTCACGTCGGCGATGGTAAAACACCATTTGAATTCTCTACGGAGTCCGAAATTCAGTGTTAGCGTGCGTTCTCCATATGTGTTAATTGGGGTTCCGTTGGCGGCGTATACTTGGTATTTGCATGCGTCGCTATCATGTTCCGTGCGATTTAAAACGGAAATGTTTGCACCGGTGTCGACTAAAAATCTATAACTACTGTTTAAGTCGGTTATAGTTAGACGGTTAGCGGGGTGCATAGCACAGAGATCCGTCGCTTTCTGTGCTATTAGTAGTTTTCCGACATCGCATTCGTATTTTTCTTCCATGTACACGGCTGCCGGCATTTTATTGCATTTTGCTTGAATTTGTTATGATAATAACAAATGCCATTCTGCGGCTTTCGATAGTGCGACATTGACCGTGAGCGTGAATCATTACGTGACCGGAAACTGCTGCGTTGTCGCGTTCGAGACAGACGATTGTTGCGAAGCTCGTTTATTTCAATTTGCATCGCTGCAATTTGTGACGTCAGGTTTGTTATTAAACTGATGTCAGCTGTCGACGATATGGCGCTCGTTCGTGTATACGTTAGATTCTCGTGAATTTTGTCGGCTATTTCGCTCAGTTTTTCCAATGTCAAGTCTTCGGATACTGCAATGATAGATGTAATGGTGGCTGGGAGTTGTCGGAACCACAGGAGACGTATCGTATCGTCGTTCATCTTCCCGCTGCCTGCTTCCCGCATTTTTCGTAATAGCTGGGAAGGTTTCTGGTCACCGAGGTCCATCTCTGATAATAGCTTTTGAAATTTTCTGTGCTCGCTCTCCTCGTAACAGCTTATAAGGCGATCTTTAATAGCCGTATATTTTTGCTCGTCTGGAGGATGTGTCAGGATGTCGCTTACTTGATGGATCACCTCCTTTGGCAATTTGGCAATTACCATGTTGTACTTATATTCCTCTCCTTGTTTCTGGGGAGCCATGATTGCTTCGAACTGCGCGAACCACAATCTTGGTGAGTCAGTCCAAAATTGAGGCAGTTTCTCGGTAACTGATATCGCTGCAATACTATCAGTGCTGGCGTCGCCTTTCGCTGGAGTCGCTGGTGGAGCCATGGTGTCTTGTTTGTTTTCTATCACTTTCTAGATTTGATGCTGAAAACCAATTTGGGTTCCGGTCGTCCCGGTATTATATCAGCACTAGAGAAGCGGTAGCCAGTCGGGGTCACCAATTATAGCGTATTGCTATATTCGTTTTGAGGAGTAAAATAAGACGATGATTTTTGCTTGTAATCGACTGGTCTTTATTCTTAATCTTAATCTATTTATATTAAAACATAACAAAGGAAAATACAATTTTGTGTTGGAAGGGATTAAACGATGAACGTGAGTAATGTGCAGTGACAGCACTTTGCCATATTAATGTATTTACACGTTCACACGTTTTACAATATTAGTTATGGCTGTTGCCATATAGCCTATATGCTATTCCAGACTATAATATATCTGTGCCAAATTTCATCCAGATCCGTTTGGTAGTTTTTGCGTGAAAGAGTAACAAACAACCATACATCCATACTCACAAACTTTCACATTTATAATATTAGTAAGGATAAATTAATGTTATGTATTCTTTCAAACCAACAGTGAAAAATATCACTCAAATGGAAAAAAAATATTTAATATTAGACTAATATAAGGTCTTCGTATGATGATGATGATGATTTAATTTTGTGTCTGGATATAAATATTATTATAGATAAATTACACCCATACACTGAACAACAAATATGTCGCTTGTGGCCCAAATTTCTTGCCGATTCTTCTCGAGACACTACTAGTCAGCAAATTGGCCGTCGGGAATAAAAATGCTGACATTTGATTTTCATGATAATTATTTATTTATTTAGAGCTTAATATACAGATCATGTATAAAGGCGGACTTAATGCCAAAGGCGTTCTCTACCAGTCAACCTATAGGGTGATGTAGAGATAAAACATAGGTGCATATTAGTGCGAGGTCTAGAAAGAAGCAATTCTTATTATAAGGATCATGCATTTGAATAAATGACATTGATCAGATGGCCATGCGTAAATTGTTAGATCTGACAGCATTCTTGTCGAGGTCAGTTCGTAGAAGAGTGACTACTAATAACCTTTTCATAAACCTTTGACTTGGTAAGACTTTCTTAGAAGTTCTGTGTTCACGTAGTTGACTATTCTTCGCTATATTGTTCGCTGTAATCAAAATTAGTCTGAACGCCGATTACCCAAAAAATACATGCTTAATCAAAGATTATTTCAAATCTGTATGTACGTCGTATCTGCCATTTTAATGTGCGACAGGTGTCGCCAACTCGCCAAGTCGTTTATAAAGAAAAAAAAAGGATTGTGATTTCGCAACTCAGGAACGGATGAGCCAAATGCAATGCAGTTTTTAATTCGGAAGGTGTTTTAATTGGTATGCTTGTTAACTATATTTGAGTCAGATATTTAAGTCAGCCTTTCAAGGTTATCAAGTCGTTGAACTCTGGTTGTTTTTTTTAACTTAATTGTATTTTACTGTGGTCCTCATTTGACATTGACATAGTGTGGTTCGTACAGTGGCTTAAGTGGTAACCTCGTCTGAGTGGCGTGTTGTGGGTTCAATCCCTACACGGGAGAAACATCTGTTTGAGTCTGGTTGTAACTACTTTGTGTCCATTAATTGTGTTTGTAAAGTCTAGTGTAGGATTTATCAACTAAAAGAAATTTTAATAATGTGTTTTTTTACGTAAGACGGATTTTTGTAAAGACCCCTTTTAAAGCGTCTTTACAAAAAGACATGTTTCAACATGTCTTGAATGGCAGAAGACCTAACAACCAAAGTATTTTGTTTTAGGTATAATTAGATTCCCTGGTGGAAGGAAAATAATATTGTCTTTAAAGGGGCACTGGACTCTCACGTACAGGAACACAACTAAATCACTGTGTGAAGTTTTATTTGGCTATGTTTTTTTGTAAGAGGGAAGTTCTTCCTTAGGTCTTCTTTTATGGTGCTCTAGCTCTCTTAAATTGACTTAACGAGCTAGCGACTAAACTAACCAAAACGATAACAAAATATACGACTTTATTTTCGAGTACTAACAGTTCTAAAAATAATTGCGGAACTACTTATTCCAAATAGTTTGACAACAAAAAATGGCGTCTAACATTTTTTGTTCAATCGAATTCGGTTCTATGAATTTTAATTATAGATTTTTCTTTAATAATATCACAGTTCAACGCTTGGACTTTGTGACAAAAAGTTATTTCATAGTAAATTTAAATATTTGATGATAAAAAATGTAATAAAATATTTTTTAGATTTTTAAGGAACAATGATAATCGAGTGGAACATTTATAAATTGTAATACAATTGTGGAACGTTGTTCAAGTTGTGGAAGCTTGTTATTGGCATTTTTTGACATATCTACTATCATATTTATTTTTGAAGCACCCCAAATAAAATACGTGAGTTGGGTCGGGTTTTGGTATGGCATGGTGTAGCGGGCTGCTTTCCGCAGTACTTACTTACTTATTATACTTACTATTGTATGTAGCTATCTAGTTATTTAGATATTTCGTAAGAGAGGTAGGGCACCATACTAGCGAGCAAGCCCGACTGGGGAAGGACCTCCACCTTACAGAAGACCACAGCCAAATGACTACACACAGCGGTGTAGTTGTGTTCCTGTGTGTGAGTACAGGTCTCCAGCGCTCATTTAGGAATGCGTTTTGAAAGATACGTATTCCTATCCCAGGGTTACTTCCATCTTAAAGCCCTGGTGTAAAAAAAATGGGTTGGCAACACGCAAGTGATACCTCTGGTAATGCAAGCGTCTATAGGCTACGGATACTGCTTAACATCAGGTGGGCCGTATGCTTGTTTGCCACCCAAGTAGTATAAAAAAAAAAAAAAAGGCCCTTTTCTCAATCGAATCTTTATTCTGCCGAGCAAACTTGAACTTACAACTCATTTGTTACAAGCCAATTATTTTGCTACTTGACTGTCATGTATAATTTTTAGAAACCATTACATAATCACAGTTTTTCAGCACATCGGCCAATCACAGTACTTCCCGACGGCCACCGCCCGTCGGATCTTATTGAACAGAGGCGAGTTGCATATATTCGTATTTTTTTCGTTGCATTTATTATTATTATCATTTCATAATACTAAACAGACAAAAAATAATTTGACTTTGACTTTTCTAAACTAATATTATACAGAGAAATGATTTTAATTGGTTTGTTATTAATAATATCAAAAACTACGGAATGAATTGTTTATTGATATTGGCTGCTTACGGCTCTAACATTTCTGAAGCCTATGAGCGGCGTCTACCACTAACCGAGAACTCTTTGCTCGTCTGCCACTTTAGGCAATAAAAAAAAGATCCGTGTAAAGCCAAAACTGGCTAGTAAAAGTACAAAATCGTTCAACATTATCCATCAAAGCACAACGGCAAGTTATAACGTATTTTTACAAAGAAATATAAACGCAACAGCTCTACAAGGCACCGTCACGCTTTTTTACCCAGCAAGAAACGTACTATATACAAATGATTATCATATTTGTTACGATATACCCCCCCTAGCGTGAAAGCCGACACGCGAATGGTAGGGAGAAATGTTCCACTCTGTTGACTTACGTTTAAAACCGCCCAATAATGAGTGGCATAGATATATTTCTACATTAGACTCCACCTACGTATTACGAAGTAATGGTAAAATGATTAATACTTAGCCAACTATTCTTAGCATTGCTCTATTTCATATTATAATGCTATGTTTACACTGAAGTTGAATAATTATGCTGCTTTATTTCTGATATACATAATGTAGATCCCGCCTTTTCCCCCGTAGAGTAGTTGTATTAGTATAATTGTATACGAACGAATCATTACTTATGTTAAGGTTTCAATGGCGACGAGACTCTATAATTGTTTTTATTTCTTTTAAAAATTAAATGATATACTAAAGGATCCAGCGTTGTGTCGCAGGGGACTTTATACATATAATTTATAGATACAGGATCCCCAGACTCGGAACATTAATGTACCTCTGAAAAGATTTTTATCCTAGAGTTACCCATAAAAAAACATACGGGACAGTCTTTGGGGACTGCCGATAGAAGTGAAAACTAAGTCATTTGTGGATTGTATCGTCGAGCTATTACATTATTATTTTTGAATATGGAAAGCGTTCGGTGACGACAACGCGCGTTCCATGATTTAAAAAGGTTTTACTTCAAAAAACCCCAAAAGGTAAAAGTTTTTGAATCGGCAACAATACAAAAAATACCGACTGCCTGATGATAAGTATTGACATAGCTTAAAGACGCATTGTAATACCAGAGGCATCACTTATATCTTACCCTAGAGAATGCTTGCATAAACATGATATACTGTAAAAATATGTACATATGTATATGTATTTGCTTTTAAAATTACTCAACCGATTCAAACGAAGAACAACAATGTTTATTTTCCTTTGAAACTATGTAATTATCAGTGTTGTTAGTTAAAAAACAATTAAATCCTGTAAATATTATTTATGTTAGTACTTTTTATTAACGCTTTTTGAGTAATTCTTTGAAACAATCTTGTTGGTACATCGATGACTCAATTTTATTGAATAGGTGGCTAACACACTGTACCATGCAACGTGGGGCGGGCTAGCGTAAAGATACGTAAAGTTAAGCGTTGAATACATTTTTATACATGAGACATTAGCGAGAGTAGATTAGAGTAAGCCCAAAAGGTGGTGAGGAGGTGGGGAAGGCCCTCCACCTTAGAGAAGACCACAGCCAAATAACTACCCACAGAGGTGTAGTTGTGTTCCTGTACAGGTTACCTTGTCTTTCAAAACGCATCCCTAAATGAGGGCTTCATTTCGGGATGCGTTTTGAAAGACACGTTTTCCTATCCCAGGGATACTCCATCTTAAAGCCCTGGTGTAAAAAATAGGTCGGCAACACGCAAGTGATACCCCTGGTGGATATTGCTAGCGTCCATAGGTTACGGTACCTGCAGGCCGTATGCTTGTTTGCCGCCCAAGTAGTATGAAAAAAGAAAAAAATATATTGTATAGGACTAAGGTGACAACTAAACATATGGTCAACGCGGTAGTCAGCAGTTATCGTAGTCTATGAGCAATTGCAATTAATCGTGGGTTTACCGGCTAAAAACTACACAGCTGTATGTAGTATTTGGATGTAGAATTTTGTAAGGTGTAGTCTGTGTGGTGACGGGTTAAGAATACAAATGTCACCACCCCATTCCATCCCGGGGTGTCGTAAGAGTCGACTAAGGGAATAAGTCAGGCAGACAATATCCACTGCAAGAGAGGGAAAACTCGAAACAAAACCCTATGCCAACCCGTCTGGCCAGCGTGGTATAGTAGGCTTATATCCCTTGATATATATTGGGGAGATCCTTGTCCAGCAGTGGGACGTTTATGGGTTGTTATGATGATGATAATAATAATATTTATTTATTTTCTCATCATCACATAAGAGTAGTTTTAATGTAGTACATATTAAAGAGACTGGTGTCTGCTGTACTGCCCTGCTTACAAGGAACCACGCAAATGCAAGACAAGTATCATAGCAAAACATGTCTTAAATCTGATAGGTTACAGGCGTTTTTACCGTAGCCTTAATCATGCAGTTACGTCCTTCTTTCGTAGCAGGGCAGTGTAGGAAATCCTGTAGTACAGATCACCAGTCACGTATATAATATCGTATGATGATTCTGTAAGGTCCTTACCCAATCAGGCCTGTTCGTTTACATGGTGCCTTACCGGTCTGATAATAATCTAGCAGTCTTCAATTGCATTACATTATTTCACACCACATAGTAGGTACCTAAACAATATGGCGTCACTCCGAGTATTTCAGTGTTGCTTCGATTACTCGATAGATCGAGTCGTGATCGAGATACTTGACACATTGTTCGCGGTAAACGTTTGTTGTTAACTGGAAGGTGACCTCTGATCCTTTGTTATAAGTTCGACGGGTCCAATATTGCTTTACACCATTCTACGATATTATATACGTGAAAGTTTGCAAGGATGTAGGTATGGTTGTTTGTTGATTCTTCACGCAAAAAATACTAGATTGATTTTTATGAAAACGCCGGCTGATTCTCTAAGAAACAGCGATGGCAAACTGACAGTTGTGATCGCAAACTGACAGTTGTGATTGCTCGGTGACGGCACAATCTATTGACTAAACGTCAAAAAGGCTCGTTTTTGCTCTGACGGGACGGTTAAAAATCGAAGTTATAAAAAAAGTAGTAGCTAGTATAAAATAGTTGCAGGTGGAGCATTGCCAGCAAGTTAAGTCGTTCCATCGATTATCACTCGGAACAAATTTGCTTCCTGATTATGAAAACTAAAGAAAGAAATTTGTATTTTTTTTAACTACAGCAAGTGATGCTTTTAGTATTATAAGCGGTCATTCTGCTAACCATCAAAATGCTTCCACCTTAGTGACATAAAAAATATAATATATAGCCGTCCGCTCCGACTTCGCACGGCTGGTATTTCCTGGGGTCCCATACGTTTTGTCAATAAAATATAGCCTGTGACATTCACAAATAACATAGCTTCCGATTGGTACAAGAATTTTCAAAATCGGTTTAGTTAATTCAGAGATTACCCTCTACAAAGTCAAAAATCACAAACTTCACACCTCTTTATAATATAGTATAGATAACTCACTGTATCTTTATTTATTTGCTATCTAATTAACTAAATAATACTAGATAATAATTGGTAAATCCTATTACCTACGATTATCATAACTACTGTTTGTTTATCTTATCTATGCCCACATCTGTCATCTGTCAGTCAGTAATGTTGACATTGACAGCAAAAACAAGATGGCTGACGTATGATGTGGTCAGTGTAGGCTAGTGTAGCTCTGTTTAGATAATTGTATAATTAGATTTGAAAAAACTGTTATTTTGATAAATTGTGTACTACTTTTCACACGGGTATTTTTTCAGTATTCTTTGCAATTTGAAATAAATAATAATTAATTATTATTAGCCTATACTGTCCCACTGCAGGGCAAAGGCCTCCCCTTCCTTTTTCCATGATAGTCTATCTTTTGCCAATTGTAGCCAATCCCTTTTATAGGCGTCAAGCTCAACTCGCCATCTCATTTGAAATAAATATGAATTGAATTTTATATTTGAAAAATATGATTTAAATTTGTTTTAATGCCTGTAGAGAAAACAATTGAAAGAGGACTTATGACATTTCGTATCCTTAAATGAGTACTGGAAACTTGTACTTACGCCCAGAAAAATATTAAGCTGTGGATTTCTGTAAGGGCTTTCTCCGTTTGGGCTTGCTCGCTTGTATGGTGCTATATCTGTTTTCTAAAATAAAATATCGAATAAAATATGTAAATTATATTATTCTCACGGCAATTCCTTAAATACAAATTACTTAAAACATTTCTTAATTAATATCTACAGTCTTTTTTATTACAAAATTGTAACACATTTATATCTTAAGATAATTAAGATAAGCTTGCATCAATTGTGAAAGATACGTTAAGATTTTAAGATAAAGTTTATTAACATTTTCTGGTTTTATTTATCCGGTGTTACCTGTTTATAGGCTTGCAAACCTACGCTACTTTTGACACGCGGTTTCTCTTGATATTTTTTACCGATAATGTTGACAATCTGGTTTGGAGTGGTAGGGAGTTACCGTAGACAGACAAATTACCTACCCTGAGTCAGACAGACATGCGTTATGAAGGAGATGAATCAGACAGTACACGTACGGACGGTAACGAAGTTAGCTGTACAGGGCCGCTATATGAAGATTAGTTTTTTAGGAAAACCAATGTATGAATTTGTGTGAAATATATGTTTATCTGTAGGTTTAGTCTAATTGTACACTGTTACTAAAATCCACAGAAATATATGATGGTTTTCTTAAAAAACTAATCTTCATTTAGCGGCTCTGCCCCTCTAGACAAATGGGCATAAACGGTAGTCGAAACGAAAAGTCAAAAAAGCAAATGTATGGGATTTGACGTTAAATTACGATATAATGTCGTAAACTTACGTCAAATCCCATACATTTGCTTTTTTGCCTTTTCGATTCGACTACCGTTTATGCCACTTGTCTAGAGGGGCTGTATAGCTAACTCCGTTGCAGTGTGTACTTATATAATGTTCTCCTAACCGAATTTCGGTCACAGCGGCTAATTCCAACTGAGATATAATAGTGCATAAGTGTGTGCTCAAACACAAGTGCACTCTTTATTCCCTTACTCTGATGTCCGAAGGGACGGCAATCCGACACGACCGGAGATCAAGCGTAGGACCAACAGCTTTACGTGCTTTCCGAGGCACGGGGGTGTAAACACCGCCAACTGCTAAATTCGGACATCTATTGTAAATTTCTGGACAGAAAACCCCGATATCAATTTTTAGCCTAACCCGGGAATCAATCCTGGGACTTCGGGATTAGCAGTCTCACACATCGACCACTGAGCTGTCGAGACAGTGTAATTATATAGGTACTTATGTATACATATTCTGTTCTTCATGATTTTTGACCGACTTCCAAAAAGTAGGTTTTATTTTTGTCTGTATGTATGTATGTTTTTTTTTTTCAGAGATTAATAACCTTAAACTCAGTTACAACTATTGGGCTTTTTACGACTTAATATTACATATATTTTATACTGCTTCTCACCTTTTATGGCATTTTTATATGTGCATAAACAAATAATACTTTTTATCCATTCTGTTTCCTAAAATATGAATGTACTAGCTGTTGCCCGCGGCTCCGCCCGCGTGGCTGTCGGTTATCGCTGTAAAAAGTAGCCTTGTGTTATTCCAGACCATAATCTATCTCTGTGCCAAATTCCATCTAGATCCGTTCAGTAGTTTTTACGTGAAAGAGTAACAAACATCCATCCATTCATACTTAAAAACTTTTGAGTTTATAATATTAGTACGGATATTAATTTTATTATTGTATGTTAAAAATATCCGAGACTATATAACTGTTAATAAAACTTGATGTTTAAATGTTTATTTAATTTAAATTATGTTTAAAATGTTTTATAGAATAATAAATTATTTTATAAAAGATTTTAAAGATTATCTTTAAACGGGCGACAGTTTAAATTAATGTTTGTTAAAGTTTTCGAATAAATTAAATTATGGTTTTGAAATTCGAGCGCGAAACTAGTTTCTTTAATTCTATTATCTTACTGGCAATATAAAACAAGAATTTATTTAAAAATCCCACAAAATTTACATTTAATAGAGGTAGGGCACCATACTAGCGAGCAAACCCGACTGGGGAAGATCCTCCACCTTACAGAAGACCACAACCAAATAACTACGGTAGCGCACCATACTAGCGAGCAAGCCCGACTAAGAAAGGTCCTCCACCTTACACAAGACCACAGCCAAATAACTACACAGCGGTTTAGTTGTGTTCCTGTCTATGAGTACAGGTCTCCAGCACTCATTTAGGGATGCGTTTTGAAAGAAACGTATTTCTATCCCAGGGATACCTTATATTAAAGCCCTGGTGTAAAAAAACGGGTCGACAACGCGTGAGTGACACTCCAGGTGTTGCAAACGTCCAAAGGCTACGGTAAAACCTTAAAAACCTTATACTCCTTTCTTGAAGAACCCCATGCTATAGTCTCTAGGGAAAACCTCGGCAGGGAGCTCATTCCACATAAAAAAACATCATTTTTGCGATCGAAATGCATATCTATACTAATATTATAAATTCAAAACTTTGGTTGTATGAATGTTTGTTACTCTATCACGCCAAAACAGCTGAACAAACATGATCCTTTAGGTATTATTACTAAAACAGCTGAAACGATCTTAATAAAATTTGGCAAAGACATAGATGGAATCCTGGGGAAGAATACCATCTATGTCTTTGCTAATTTTCATGTCAGGATAAACGACAACTATGCGAGCGGAATTGCGTTAAGCGGATTTCAGACTACGCTATAATAATATAATAGCGATACAACAATATCGATAAGTGTTATAAACGGTAGTCGAATTGAAATATGGCTACCGTTTACACTCGTTTTACATTATCTAGAGAGGCAGATCCATTCAGCTGATTCCATGTCCATGCTAATATTATATATGCAAAAGCAACTCTTTTCGCTTGTTTGTTACCTTTTCACGACAAAACGGCTGAACAGATCCTCATGAAATTTGGCTAGTAAAGTCTAAGTCAAACTCATTTAGATCCAATACATGATACTTATGAACGTCATAAAAACAAGTGCCAGCATACTTTTGTCCTACGGCCAATTCGCTGACTAGTGTAGGGCCTCGAGAAGAATTGGCCAGAAACTCGGGTCACTCTTTTTAATCGCCAGAGTATAACATTTACAATTTGATATAAGTTACAATATTATTGTTAACAAAAAGGGAGGGAAAGCAATATACCATACAAAATTAAATTAAAGTAGATAGATAGTAATGATAGTATCCAAGGACATAGGATACTTTTTATTGCATTAACCGACATCCACGCGGGTAGAGCCGGGGCAACAGCTAATCATCCCACACTTAAGTATTCTAATAAATAAGTAAAACGTCCTAATCAGAATAGCGGCCCAAATATGGGCGGTCGCTTAACCCAATGCGCGTACGCATACCTATTGCGAGCGTAATTAACACGTAGTACCGCGATCATTAGTGGCGCGCCGTCATCCTCATGAATAATTAAACGCAATTTAAATGCACGCGAAAATGGAGGCGGGATTGCGCTTGCGCAGAGTAGGGCCAAGTTTCTAATGATTTTTATAATATACTAGCTGTTGCCCGCGGCTCCGCCCGCGTGGATGTCGGCTATCGCTGTAAAAAGTAGCCTATGTGTTATTCAAATTTCATCCAGATCTGTTCAGTAGTTTTTACGTGAAAGAGTAACGAACATCCATCCATCCATCCATTCTCACAAACTTTCACATTTATTATATTAGTAAGGATGCTATATTAGTAGCTAGCTATCACCCGCAGCTCCACCCGTATGGATGACATTTATCGAGATAAAAATACCATGTCCTTCCCCTGGGATACCATCTATGTGCCAAATTTCATTAAGGTCGGTTCAGCCGTTTAGTCGTGAAAAGGTCACAAGCATACATACGAACAGAGTTCAATCAATCAGCCTATCGCAGTCCACTGCTGGACATAGGCCTCTTCTAACACGCGCCACAGCGCACGGTCCTTCGCCTTCCACATCCAGTCCGTCCCTCGGTCCACCTAGCTGGGGGCCGCCCTACCTTACGCTTACCGAGTCGCGGTCTTCACTCTAGGACTCTAGGGCATGTCCTAGAGTGTCGAACAGAGTTACTATCGCATATATTTATTAGTATGTATTACAAGAGAGACAGGGCATCATATAAGTGAGTGAAACTGTGCTTTACAAAGGACCTCGGTCAAGTAACAACACATAGTGAAATAGTTGTGTTCCTGTGCGTTAGTCTCAGTGTCTGTGTTAGTGCTTGTAATTAAAATTATTTTATTGTTAAATTGTTTCATTATGCCTTATTTATCAAGTTAAGTATTTTCTGCGCAAATTTCTTAAATATTCTTTGAACTTTGAAGAAATAATGAAATCGGTAAAGCCGTTCTCGAGTTATGGAGTGACCCAGGAAAATCTTATATACTTATATACATATCTATATATTTTATTGTTTTTAAAATGCTTGTATAAAATATGTAACATTGCCGCGTATGGAGGCACATGACATGCGTAAATTACCTAATGCCGCTATTATTTTCTATAATTCAAACATGAACAGACCTTCTTTAATCATGTTTGAAGTAAAGAATAACTTGGCTCTTTTTTGAACACCCAACGACTCGATTTTATTACCATAACCAGATTTATTAAGATGTATTTAATTAATTGATGTTTATAGAGAATAAAATAGTTAATTTATTTCTTTTTATTTATTAGTTCGCATTAAATATATATTTGTCTTCTAAGCGTACGGATATCGTTTATACAATTCTTTTTTTATTTCTATCATGTAGGTACTATGGCAACCAGATTGGAGGTAAATTATAGTATTTTTTATAAATTTTATATTACAAAAGTACTACTCTTTCGACAGTAGTCGTAGTAGGTATCACATGCATGTTGCTGGCCCATTTTTTATGCACCAGGGCTTTCAGATGGAGTATCCCTAGGATAGCAAAACGTATCGCAACCAAAAGCACCCCTCAATGAGCGTTGGAGACCTGTACTCACACATAGGAACACAACTACATCGCTGTGTGTGGTTATTTGACTGTGGTATTTTGAAAGATGGAGGTCCTTCCCCAGTCGAGTTTGATTGCTAGTATGGTGCCCTACCTCTCTTTAATTCGCAAATGGATGTATTTTGTGTCTGTGAATTGTACGAGTAAGTTTGGCATAAGTTTTTTTTTATTTCACAGTAAAATAAGCCGCCATTTTAGATTATAAAAACTTACTTATTTTACCCTTACTTTCCTCTTCACTTTCCAACACTCAAAGGTTTATTTATTTATTTATTTGTTATGGTTTGTCGACAGCAAAGGTATTATTTATCCTTACTAATATTATAGATGTGAAGGTTTGTAAGAATGGATGAATGGATAGATGGATGTTTGTTACTCTTTCACGTAAAAACTACTGAACGGATCTGGATGAAATTTGGCACACAGATAGATTATGGTCTGGAATAACACATAGGCTACTTTTTGCAACGATAACCGACATCCACGCGGGCGGAGCCGCGGGCAACAGCTAGTAAAGTTATATGTTTGTTATATATCCTGTATTTTATTTTGTGTACATTAAAGAATTAAAGAAAGAATAAAAACGGCATAGTTTTTTCTAAGTTTCTCTATACCTATTGCAAACGTGTTAATTGTAATTCAAATCACTTACTAAACAACGAGACTAATGAGCTATCAATTAGCAGGAGTGATAATTATCTCTGTCCATCCAAGTAACTAGACGAAAAAACTATATCTAGTACAAATCCCTATATAGATACATTATCTTTTAAATAAGGGCATATCACATCAGCTTAAAGGGTTTAAGGAGTTTCAGATCTTGAGATAGTACCGCATCCAGTTTCCTTCCCGTAAAAGCATAAAGATCATGAAGATAATAGACACAGTTTAATAAAAAGAGACAGCTTGCATCGATGGCGTTATCAAATAAAACAAAAGAGTATCCTTACTAATATTATAAATGTGAAAGTTTGTGAGAATGGATGGATGGCTGGATGTTTGTTACTCTTTCACGTAAAAACTACTGAACGGATCTGGATGAAATTTGGCACAGAGATAGATTATAGTCTGGAATAACACATAGGCTACTTTTTGCAGCGATAACCGCGATAACTAACATCCACGCGGGCGGAGCCGCGGACAACAGCTGGTTAACAATAATTCATATTATAATGTCCAGATGCACTCGATGTTCGGTAAACAATCAGCAGGTTAAGCTACCAAGGGCACGGTAAGCCTATAGATGGGTGACCACATAGTAGTATTTGATATGAGCATCTCCGTTCTTCAGAGGGTACGTTAAAAGTTGGCAGTCGTTATATTACGTCAAGGGCTTAAATATGCGCGATCTAAATAACTCTGTCACCGGGTTGTCCACTAATAAAATGATAAGAAGTAGAACAATGTCCATGTCGAATATTGATCACCGCGGTCAATCTTTTTGGTTCATCTCAAAGAATTGAACATTTTAGTTCTGCTTTATCTCCAAGGTTTGACCTTGCAAATCTCCTAATCTAGGATATTACTTTTTAACTAGGATTATTATATTATATTTTTTTAAGGTAACTCAGCTGCGTTTTACGAACGTTTTTTAAGTTAGCTAGCTGTTATATTCTTAAACTGTATAAAGAACTTAAGAAAAACATATCAAACGCAACGAATAGACCAATCAGTACATTAACTGTGCGATGTCCATGTTCTAAGCATAGATTAACAAGTTACTTTTTAAATAAGGCACACTTAACATGTAACTTAGCTTTATATAGTCTGTATCTCTTACTGTGGGAAAAAATGGCGGCAAGCGCGAACTTTAGATTTGTTTTAGGAGTTCTGTATACGAATTAGTTTATTGATCCTCTGAATTGAATTTCGGTTGGCTTATTTCGGTATAAAAGTGCGCCAGTGTGTAAGCAACCATAGTTCTAAATTCAAAAATTTTAAATTTTATTTGCTAAAATCATAGTCGGCCATGTTGTTTTTAAAAAGCCGTGTATACATTATGTTTCAATATTATTATTATGTGCAAATGATCATCATGTCATCATGAAAATGGTCTTAAAATTGCTTAGTTTTTTTTTTATTAAGAACATTATCAATTTAAATTATATATACACTATCCTATACACACAAAAAATGTTGCATTCTTTATTTACTAACCCTCATAGAATAATCGGATAATATAATCGGACGCGATTGTAGAAAGATCAGCCTTACGTCTTATCTCTCAGAAGTTATGTCAAATCTCATTCATTTGCTATCTATTCTATTGCATATATTTAGGTATTTTCTATTCAATACATTTAGGATTTTTGTTGTACCTGTTTTTTTATACTACCAAGGTGGCAAACAAACACACGGCCCGCCTGATGGTAAGCAGTTACCGTAGCCTATGGACGTTTGCAACACCAGGGGTGTCACTCACGCGTTGCCGACCCTTTAAAAATCTTATAACACCTTTTTTGAAGAACCCCATGCTATAGTCTCTTGTGCTTTTATTTTTGTTTTTTTGTTATCTACCTAATGCTTCTTGTAGGGCCATCCCACTAAAAAAACCAATGCTGTGGCATAAGTTTTTTATTCTTCAGCAAGTAGCTGAGTGGGGCGACCTATTGTTGGTAATTTTTTTTTTCCCATTTATTTCACATATTAAATACAATAGTTATAGAAAATGGTATTGTAGCATTATGAAACCACAGAGGTTTGTAATGAATGCTACTTTTAACAAACTTCGACATCAACATAAATAAAAAATGCGTTAGTTTTTATTTTTATTAAGTGCTTTGTTTTGTGTTCTTTTAAGTTTATCAACAATAAATATTTTTTGTTTTTTTCTTTTTTCTTTCTTGCACTATACCAATAATAGCATTGAATAATAAAAATACACTGACTTGCAAACATTCAAGTATAACAGTAGGCTTTTCGTATCTCAGTGTCATGCAGAACCACACTCGGAGCTATTTACCCATACATCACTAATAATTAAGTCATCGGCGACTAGTCTCTCTATTTCAGGTAATGATTAAAACGACGGGATGGAAAAAGTCAATTAGAAAGAAAATCGATTGATTTATCTCAACTTATATTATAAACGCAAAAGTTTGTAAGTATGGATGGATGGATGGAAGGTTTGTTACTCTTTCACGTAAAAACTACTGAACGGATCTGGATGAAATTTTGCACAGAGATAGATTATGGTCTGGAATAACACATAGGCTACTTTTTATAGCGATAACCGACATCCACGCGGACGGAGCCGCGGGCAACAGCTAGTAACTAATATTATAAGACGTGGTGGTGTCCGAGTGGGAAAGTAACCGACTCGCACGCAAGAGGTGCGAGTTCGATCCCGGGCAGTACCACTGTAAATTTCACTTTGTGGAGTTTATATGTACCAATCAAATGATTCGCCATATGCTAACGTTGAAGAAGTTTTCTTTCTAATGACTTGTCTTTAGAATTTCTTCTAAGACATGTGGGTTTCTTCACAATGTTTTGCTTCACCGCTTACAGATGGCGAATCAATTGTTTGATTAGTACATATAAACTCTACAAAGTGAATACATTGGTACTGCCGCCCGCGATCGAACTCGCACCTCTTGCATGCTATTCGGTTACTTTCCCACTAGGCCACCACCGCTTTTTTGTTTTCTTATTTGCATCAAATAAATGCTTCTTTATTTTTTCACTCCGCGCGGTTTCAGTAGTAAGATGAACGTAATTGCACACCTGCCTAAAGAGTATGCTTTAATAGCTCGCATAGTCTTCCTGCCATACCTCATTACATCGCTATATAGCAATTAATATAATTCAAATTTAATTGACTTGTTTCACATAATAACAGCACAAATATTTATGATAAGGGCGGCAATTCTTCAAATATTTGTAGTTATTTATTACTCATATTTTTATACAAATTATGATTGGATAATAAAATAATGTAACCACCCCTTTTCATCCCGAGGGTGTCGTAAGAATCGACTAAGGGAATAAGTCTAGCAGACAATATCCAACGCAAGAGAGGGAAAATCGAAACAAAACCCTATACCAACCCGTCTGGCCAGCGTGGTATAGTAAGCTAATATCCCTACAAATGTTTGGAGGAGACCCGTGCCCAGCAGTGGGACGTTTATGGGTTGAGATGAATGAATAAAATAATATGTCTTTGTGTATTATGTTTAGGACATAGTTTTTTTGTAAGCTAGGATTCCCCGACTGCGAGGATGTCAGCTATCATGGTAAAAAGTACTCTGTCTGGTCTCAGGGTACCATCTGTCTTCTTGCCAAATTTCATTAGGATCTGGTAAGGGTAGGGTAGGATAGGAATAGGATAGGGACGGCTATGTCAGGCTCTCCGGCCTAGAGATAGAAGGCTGGTATACCGACTAAAACCCCCTAGTGCACCTCCACTCGCCTTCACGGAGAATCACTGGGACTTGATTTGATATCAGTGGTCCACCCAGTGGCTGCCCGCGTTACGTGAGCTCCAGCACCAGTGACAACATCCGGGTGCACCAGGTACACTGTCCTAAAGGGTGCGGGTGAGAGGTTAAATTGAGTAGGCCTCTTCAAACGATTTTAATTATTTTTTTAAAGACAACTCCCGCACTAGAGAAAAAGCTCTGTGTCGCGGGGGACTTTACAAACATACAAATTACCGGACACAAATTACACCCAGACTCAGAACAATTCTTTGTGGGTAACACAAAGTTTTGTCCTGTGTGGGAATCGAACCCACGACCTCGCGCACAGCAGGTGCATTCCGTGGCCACTGGACCACCAACGCAGTCAATGTTGAATTCATTTCTTTTTCTCTTAAGCCACTCTGTTCCACGTCACTCCCATCACTTGTCTGAAATCGTCATCCCACCTTTTCCGTAGTATCCTCTTTTCCTTTTCTGTGTACAGCTAATAAAAATATACTAGGTATATTTATTATAAGCAATTAATTTAAATACTTACAATCCTTATCAAACTTATTTAATCATAAATACAAAAAAAGGAAAAACAATACAAATGAAGACTGTTGTTTAAGCGTCGAAATATTCCTCAACATCACTGTCTACTGGGAACGCGCCCAGGAGGCTGGCGGCATTGCCACGTCGAATCGCAATGCTTATTTTCTGTGCGATCCTTATGTATATAAAAATCAATGCCACTTTTCTCATTCGAACTACCATCTGCGATCGAACTCACATCTTACATGTACAAATCAGTTTATCTCCCACTCGGACACCACCGCTCTATATTGTAAGTGAATTAAGTTATTTAAAAGTTATTCACAGAATAAAAAAAGCTTTTTTGCTCTGAATAAAGATCATTGATCTCCTGCTAACCGGTTAAATGTCCCTAAAAGTTCACCAATTCCGTTTTATGATACAATTTTACTGACTCATAATTGTTATTATTTAATAATATAAGATCAGTTTCATGTCTTTTTCTCCGAAAATGGTGGGCAGAGATGCAGGTATTTATTACCTCCACATTGTGTCAGCTATGTTAGGACGTGAAGCCGTGCGATGACGTCTTCATAGCGATTTAATTGCGATCTTTATGAAATTTATACTCAAACTCAAAAATGACAACTTTTTAATCTACTATTATGGGTGTCACTGGAGGAGTTACCGTACTAAGGACTTACCGTATCTGTACGCTTATTTGTCTCTGTGACATTCTAAAAACCATGAAAACATTGCATTGATCTCATGGCAAAATAGATGACATTTGTCATTTGATTGCCATTAAATAAAAATTAAAAAGAATAAATAGGTAGTTACAGTTGTAAGCAATTGAATCGAATAAGGTCAATCGACCCAATTTGATTACAATCGATTCGTAATAATTCCCTATTCCGAGAAGTACAACACTCACTTGACTTAAAAACTTAATCATAAATTCTTCAATGACTTGTAACTTTAAAAAAGTTGACAAAGTAAAACCAGATTTAGCTTACGTTACATTTTAAATGACGAAGATTGTTTCCTTTACAAGTGGCTTCGCATATTTATCCTTACTAATATTATAAATGTGAAAGTTTGTGAGTATGGATGTATGGATGTTTGTTGCTCTTTCACGGAAAAACTACTGAACGGATCTGGATGAAATTTGGCACAGAGATAGATTATAGCCTGAAATAGCATATAGGCTATAACCGACATCTACGAGGGCGCATCCGCGGGTAACAACTATATAATATAATATACTAGCAGAAGGTCCGGGCTTCGCACGGACATTTATTTACATTTCTTAAGATTCCTATATATATATATATATATTTCTAAATAACATGTAGCTAATGTAACTGGCTGATAACGTACCTTTCTATAGGAGAAACAATTTTATCGACCCAGTAGTTTTTGATTTCAAAGATACGAAAATTCAAAAATTCTAATCTTTTCTCTTTATAATTTAAGCATTGATATATTCTCGTACATAAATACGTGAAGAAAAAACTTTGTACTTGTTTCTTCTTAAACACAAATCGCGCACGGAGGAGTGTGACTGCAGAAAGCATTTAAGGTCGAATTTCGACCACTGGGCGACCTCTAGTTTAAATAATTATGAGTCACTTAATCTTTCAAGATACAAGACTCACATCGATGGCAACGCTCATTTCATGTCTATCTTTCTTGGCAGTGACGTCACAGTTTACTTTAATTGTAAGTGACTTTCGTCTTGTCGTGGCGTAACCTAATAATGTTTCACCACTATCTCCCAACAATGTAATTGAATATGTAATGGTTTGCCAAGAGGAAAACTGGCTCCAATCTGCTTGTTTAAATTACCGTATTTTATTATAAACCAAACAAATTACATATCTTTTCGAAAGCAAATTTTGGTTCTCAATACAAATTGTGAGATTAATTTTGAAACGCTTTCAGAGAATGTTAATTTAGTGTACAGAAATTTGCTTTATTACGTACTAGTTTCCGCCCGGGGCTTCGCCCGCACGTAACCACGGGAATAGTGATTATTGCCAATTAGCTAGCTCTTGTTAATTGTGCTAAAGAAGAATATTCAGCAGATGTTTTTTTTTTGTTTTCGTTTGGTTAGCGGGCAACCCGGTCACAGGTTGAGGTAGATCGCCCATATTTAGGTTTCTGTCGTGATTTCACGACTGTCGCGACTGTAGCGGTCGGGGCCGACTTTTAACGTGTTAACAAGCACAGGACGCTCAAATGAAATACCATGCAGTCACCCGTCTAAGTGTTACTTTTTTTATTTATAAACCGACTTCAAAAAGAGGAGGTTATCAATTCGTGTGTATTTTCATTTTTTAATGTTTGTTACCGCAGAACTCCCTCATTTATGGACCGATTAGAAAAATCTTTTTTTGTCCGAGAGGACATACTTCCAGTTTGGTCCCATTATCATCAAAATAAAGTTCTGATGATAGGGTCCATGAGGAATTGAGGGAACTCCTCAAAAATTATAGACACACGTATAGCAATTTCAATATTTTTAATAACACATCATACATTTGCATTCAGAAAGTATAATATGATGAAGTAAAACTGATGAAGAAGACCACAGATGGCCACCTGAACTTCTCAATAATAAGTATTTTACGGATGGCGATTAAATAAGTTTCCATTATGGTTGCTAAGGTAGCTAGGCAACGGAACTTCATAATTAAACAATGTAATCTAGCCGTTTATAAAGTTTTGGAAATTCTGCAACTTGCCGTACTGAAGTCGGTTTTTTTTGTTAAAATTATTTATTTAAACTTCTTGCACAACATATAGTACAATGGCGGACTTAATGCCAAATGCATTCTCTACCAGTCAACTTTTGGGTGATGCAGAGAAAAAACTAGATGGGTGCATTCAGTAACAATTTATGAAAACTATTTTACTAAATATTTTTAGACAATCGATAGAAGAACAAGGGAGTATATTTATTATCTCTTGGATAATAAATATACTCCCTTGTTAGTTAAACTCGACATGAGAAAATAGAACCTGGTACTACAGTATTACCACTGAGCCTGAGGCGCTCATAACCAGGTGCACTTGCTGTTCGGTAAACGATCAGCGGGTTAAGCAACCAAAGGTACGGTAACCCTATAGATGGGTGACCGCATAGTGGTATTTCATCTGAGCGTCTCCGTGCTTCGGAGGGCACGTTAAAAGTCGGTCCCGACTGTTAACAGTCGTAAGATCACGACAGAGGCCTAAATATGGGCGATCTAAATAACTCTGTCACCAGGTTGACCACTAACCAAACGATAAGAAGACCACTGAGCCATAAATACAGCCTCAAGCAATTTTTTTTTGTATATACATAGGCATACATAGGCATACATAGGCATACATAGACATACATAGGCATACATAGGCACACATAGGCATACATAGGCATACATAGGCATACATAGGCATACATAGGCATACATAGGCATACATAGGCTACGGTTACTGCTTAACATCAGGCGGCCCGCCTGATGTTAAGCAGCAACCGTAGCCTATGGACGCTTGCAATACTAGAGGTATCACTTGCGTGTTGCCAACCCCTTTTTTTACACCTTTAAGATGATTACGGCTTTAAGATGGAAGTAACCCTGGGCGCTGGAGACGCGTACTCACACACAGGAACACAACTACACCGCTGTGTGTAGTTACTTGGCTGTGGTCTTATGTGAGGTGGAGGTCCTCCCCAGTTGGGCTTGCTCGCTAGTATGGTGCCCTACCTCTCTTAAATTTACAGTTTCATAATTAACAGGCGTCAGATCAATACGATGTTACCTATAAAAGGTCGTCTCACATCTAATTATGTCGTAAAGCATGATTCACATTCTATCGAGTGTGTCCCTGCCCTTATACGCGTCACCGAGATTGAAGTTATGTGATAGATTAATGAAGTTCATATGAAGTATGGAAGAGGAAGTATTAGTTCCCATGGGAAATGTATGGGATTGTTTGATATATTAAATGCTAGCTGTTGCCCGCGGATCTGCATGTATAGATGCCTGGACTGCCTCGGTGGTCCAGTGGACAGTATGCGCCTGCTGTGCACGAGGTTGTGGGTTCGATTCCCACACAGGAAAAAACTTTGTGTGACCCACGATGAATTGTTCTGAGTCTGGGTGTAATTTGTGGCCATTAATTGTATGTTTCTAAATGTTCTCTAGTGCGGGAGTTGTCTTTTTAAAAAAAAGAAAAAAAAAAAGATGTCGTTTATCGGGATAACAAGTTCCCTATGTCCTTGTCTGTCTCCTAGTCAAATTTCATTTAAATCCGTTTAGCTGTTTAGTCGTGAAAAGGTAACAAATAAACAGAGAGACTTTTACATTAAGTTTATTTAAAAAAAAACCTCAACTCAGAGGAAAAAAATAGGAACAGATACACAGATTATTTATTAAATCAGGCGCAGCGCGGTTTTTAAATTTTAGCCCATTTTCAATTTTGTACAATTGTATTCCAAGCTTTAGCAAGACTATAACTGGCCGAATGCTTGCCGTATAAAAATTCACTTCAATCAAACTTAGTATGTACGAACGTAGTTCAAAATGTCACTGCGTCCAGGTAAATAGTAACTTTTTCTTTACCTTTTATTTTGTTTTTTTTAAGTTTTTCTACAAATAACTCAATATAAAAACGGATTGTTGTACATTCGTCACCAAGTAAACTTGTCACAAAAAAAAGTATGTGTAAATTTGTCTAGAACTGTGATGAATTTTCAGAATTTACACATACTGTTTTCTGGAAAATTTACTTTGCGACGAATATACTACAACCCATAAAAAACTTATATCAGTTTTAAAAAAGAAATCAATTTTGTTTTCAGAAGAATACGTTTCTTTCAAAACGCATTCCTAAATGAGCGCTGGAGACCTGTACTCACACACAGGAACACAACTACAGCGCTGTGTGTAGTTATTTTAGTTACCAGAATTTGTAGAGCACAGTTATTATTTTATAAGACCTATATGTGTAAATTTGCAACTGTATATTAAAATGAATAAATGATGATTATTATGATTATAATTATTTGGCTGTGGTCTTCTCAAGGTGGAGGGTCCTTCCCCAGCCGAGCTTGCTCGCTAGTATGGTGCCCTACCTCTCATACTATGTAAAGCTAATAATCTAGTTACTGCGTTGCATAATTTTTTTGTTATTAAATCTAATAGCCATTTTATTTATTACTTCTCTTCATTAAATTCCTAACATCATCTCGTTAACTCGAACAGAACTCTCGCCATGAAATATATATTTTTTTTTAATAAAAAACCGTCATAGCACGAGTTATTATATCAAGATTCCAGCTAGTACATCGGGTATTAACAGTCTTGTCGCCTGTGCACCGTTATTGGGACATACCGACAGTTAGTTTAGTAGATCGGATACCGAGCATTTTATGTAGAATTAAGAATTTCACTTTAATGTCCTAATATATATTAAATTCTTTAATTATGTACTCAAAAGTTTGTAATTAAAAATAGAGGAAAAGTATTTTATTTCTAATTCAAGTCATCGTTGAAATAGATAGAGATAAAGAACTTTGTTGTTTGTTCCTAGTCTGGGTATACTACGTCTCGGTGAAGTATATGTTCTTAAAGTTCCTCGTGGCACTGGGCTACATAGTGCAGGAGTTGTCTTTTAAAAAAAGAACAAAACCAACAAATAATAATAATATCTGTAGAATATTCACACACGACCCAACATCCCACGATACCAACACAACCTAATAAGCAAATATCTAAAAGAAAATAAATAGAAACTATAAAAAGTTTGGTAAGTATTAAGATTCTATCCTACACGCACTCAAGTCCTTACATTATTTCGAAATAGAAATTATATAGAGAAAAATCGATGCAAATTCTTAGTCTGACATGTGTTCCAACTTGCTCGCTGATCTCCACAGCCGTAGTACACAGTATACATTGCTGTAACAACATAGTGGGCGAGGGAACTCGCCTTTAAGCATTGTATCCACATTTATATGGAGTCGACATTTTTTCTTCAGAATCCGTACTGTATTGTTTTATTATTTTAACACTGTTCTCATTATGTGGATACTTAAGTTGAGCTTAGTATATCTACTACTACAACTCACACGTCACTGGCAAATCTATAATTAAATTTCTTTGTGATCTTTAAGTGTGAGGTCCGATTCTCGAATCTTGAGTCAGTTCAGAAATAAATGTCGGGTTTTTGGGGCAAGAAATTTACAATCAAAAGTTTAAAATTCGTGCCTCGGAATGCACGTAAAGACGTTGATCCTACGCCTGCCCCTCTAGCCAAGTGGCATTAGCGGTAGTCGAATCGAATAGAATGCTTCTACGCTACTGCTGTTTATAGAGGCATAAACAGCAGTAGCTGTCTAGGGAGGCTGATCTCTCTACGGCTGGATAGACGATAACATCGCCATTTATGAGCATTTTTTTCTGTCGAGAAATTGACTTCTTGCCATTTAAAAATATCTGACTTCGTTTATTTTGACGTTTATAAGTATGATGCATTTCATCAAAATGACTTTGTGTTTGAGTTTTAAAAAATCATATATTTATTTTATTTTCTTCACAAAGTTATCAAGGGCGTGGTATTCCCGTGAAGTTTTTATTCGAAGCACAGACCAATAATTGTTCATTTTACATACAATATATTATACAGGGCTACTGTATGTTGATGTTAGTTAACGCTATTTTTTGTTTCTACCTCGTTGAAGTTTGATTTATGTCATTGTTATACTGAGCTTATGCTATGCCAAAGACGTGTTATACTAAGTCAAAGTCTAAGTCATTTAGTTCATTTATGCATGATATTTATAAATTTGACTGACCTGTTGGTCTAGTGGTAAGTGACTATGACTGCTAAGCCGGAGGTCGTGGGTTCGATTTACGGGACGGGACATAACTTTGTGTGATTCAAAAATGTTTGCTCGGAATGTTGGTGTAATTTGTGATCATGTTTTTTTTTGCATATTTGTAATTTTTCCCGCGACACAGGGCTTGTTCTCTAGTGCAAAATACTAGAGAACAAGCTCTGTGTTGCCGAAAACTTTAAATAAGGTCAAGATAAATAAAATAAAAAAAGTCACACAATGTCACTGGGCAATTTTGAACTATAGCTATTAAGAATAAGATATAAATTTCAAAACAAACACGTTTCAACTTAGGTCATTTTTTTTTACTTATATATCCTAGTGCTAAAGAAAATGTATCTTGTACTATAGTGGACAGATTGTAGACATTAAAATACTGTTTTCTACAAGAATATAGTTGCCAGACAGAAACTACTGTCATAAAATCAGTAATGTTTTTATAGTTTATGTAGTGTACCTATTTTACGTATTACGATGTGTAGCAACTGGCAATAAAATACGAGATATTCAATTGATCTGTCGCTATTATTTACTACCTACAGAAATAGGTTTCTAATATTTTCATACATTTGCTAGTAGCCCCGACTTTCACTGGGTTTAACTATTTTTTTTTTTCTTGAAAATAGCTGAATAAAATCTGTAAAGTCGTTTTCTAGTTACGGCGTGACCAAGGCAAATAGAGATTCATTTTTATATATAACTAGGGGCCCGTCCCGACTTTGCCCGGGTTAAACTATGTTCAGCTCAACTTTATTATTTTTTTTTACATAAGAAGGCACGACTTGGCTTAAGTGGTTGCTCTCCATTTACTTGTACCACTGTGCGGCGTGTTGTGGATTCGATCCCCACACGAAACAAAAGTACCTTGTGTCCGTTAATTGTATGTTTGTAAAGTTTTCTGCGACACAGGGCTAGTTTCCTTGTATAGATACGAATACAATTGTGAAACTACGAGTATTAGCTAGTCTATTTTTTAAATTATCAACAATTTTTTGTTTTTTTTTTTGCTTGGGTGGCAAACAAGCATACGGCCCGCCTGATCTTAAGCAGTTACAGAAATTGGTTTCTAATATTTTTATTTATTTACTAGAAGAAGCTTATGGACGCTTGCATTACCAGAGGTATCACTAGCGTGTTGCCAACCCATTTTTCTACACCAAGTCTTTAATATGGATGTATGGCATAGAAATACGTTTCTTTCAAATCGTATCCCTAAATGAGCGCTGGAAACCTGACCTGGAGAAGCTCTTTGTTTCTATTATGTTGATGTTGTAACGTAAGCTAAATATGTTCGGTTTCCAGTTAAACGGTCGCTTGCAGATGATGTGCTTAACCGATTTGTTTAATGAGCAGTTACACAAAGGTCGGTCAATAGAAAATTAATTGCTCAATCAATATTCCATGTATATTTTTCAATACAATGTTGGGGAAGAAACGAGTAAGCACATCTATAGTTGTAAGAACGTAACATTAAAAAGTAATTATAATACCTACCTTAATACGACCTTATCAATCTTATTAATAAACGTGGAATAGAATAGGTTTATTCTTCTTTATATACATATATTATTCTCATATTTGTAACCAAACTCCTTCGAAATGACTTGACCGATTTTGATGAAATTGTATATTTTTTTAAATTTATTTTATTCTATGTGTATTGAGTACGTGTGTGAATAGGTTGATATCTATTTTTCATAACACTATGCGAAAAATAAATTGGGCAATTTTTTTAATGATTTGAAATTAAAAAATACTTATCGCCCTAAAGTTTTACCCTTCAACCACCAAACCCTATTTTTAATAGCGATATTACCTGAACTAATAGGTATTCTGTGATATTACTTAGAAAACAATTTCATTTATTACATTTCATTTATTAATTTATTATCACATGTTACAAGTCAATATAATGTCAAAATAATATAATATGTTCATTGAAATTAAGTTAAAAGTTACGTGAGGGCTTGAGCCCTCACGTATTCCAATCAATGGATTATTTTTTTCATTTCGACCAACATCCGCGATTGTTTAAGAAAATGTGAAATAATCAAATACTAAAATGATTTTAGTTAATCCAAAAAAAAAGTAGGCCACCATACTAGCGAGCAAGCCCGACTGGGGAAGGACCTCCACCTTACAGAAGTCCACAGCCAAATGACTACACACAGCGGTGTAGTTGTGTTCCTGTGTGTGAGTACAGGTCTCCAGCGCTCATTTAGGAATGCGTTTTGAAACAAACGTATTCCTATCCCAGGGTTACTTCCATCTTAAAGCCCTGGTGTAAAAAAATGGGTTGGCAACACGCAAGTTATACCTCTGGTAATGCAAGCATCTATAGGCTACGGATACTGCTTAACATCAGGCGGGCCGTATGCTTGTTTGCCACCCAAGTAGTATAAAAAAAAAAAATAGTTACTCTAAAAATCAATATCATTAAGTTGATATACATAAGTCGAAAGTGAGTCACAAAGCCCTATAACAATGGTAATTTGATGAAATCGTCAAACTCGTAAAATTCTAGTTCTAGTGTTAAGCCTACTTTTACAAATAAGCATACAAAAAATTAATAGTCAGAAAAATAAATATAATAAACAAATTCTTCCACACAATTCCCACCGACCATTTTGCTCCAATCAAACCTTACACGATAAAACAACATCAACTTGTACCAGCGACATCTGTCGTCAAGTGAGCTACGATTAAACCTCACAGAATTATATGGACCCGGTTATAAATTATGAACAGCATAAATATAGGGGATAGAGACAATTCAATTACTATGACTTAGGAAGATGCAGTGACATTGAAATAAGCGTTGGGAAGACTGTCATTTATGTTGTAAGGGACTGTCTATACTGTTCCCTTACTTAATATGGGCATTAAGGCTCAGCGCAGACGGAACGGAGCGCAGCGGAGCGGATTTTGTACGCACTTGAAAATAAACTTTAAAATTATTAAAATAAAGTGCATAAATGCTTGAACCTGACAAAAAATGCTCGCGCGTCCTCGAATATATGCGGGAATCATACGCGATCCGTAACGAAAATGCCCGAGACCGCGCGGGGATTATTCCTTTCTGCCTGCGCTGACCCTAAGAGAGATCACCACGCGCGAGTGTTTTTAAAATGTATTCATAACACACACATGCATAGTTTTATGTATTAAAATCAATCTATTCCACCAGTATTCCTATCCATTTCCCCCAAACCAATCGAGTCAATCGCAGGCCAGACCGATTTTAGCCAACAAAAACGTAAAAAACGGGGTTTCGTATTCCAGATTTTTCTCCTCCAAAATGTAATCGATTTAATTATTTTTTTCACTTATGTTTCGGCAAAAAACCAGAGTATGACCCTATGATTCGATTTTTTGGTTTTATGCCACCTTGTTTGTTTATTAGACGATTATTTAGGGCCATCTCAAATGCGTTTTTTTAATATTTGTTTGGTCATAACTTCTATCATTGTCAAGCCTGATATGTATCTGTATCAGGTTAAAATTTCATTGCTCTAGGCTCAAAATCCAGGAAGGAAAATAAGGAATACGTTTGTATGGAAAATTAAGCACAATATTCTTCTTACCGTTTGGTTACTCTATCACCAGATTGATCACCTGGTGATAGAGTTATTTAGATCGCCATTCTGCTCGCGAACCGCTTAAATTCTATCTACACCTTTTACTTATAACATAATTTATTACAACTGTCATAAACAAAATATTATTTTATAACGATAAAAGTCATGAAATTAGTTAGTTGTAGAAAATATTTGTGTGTTTAATTTATAATTAATCACCTTAGTTCATAAGTTATAATTTGTGACGTGAAACACATTGTAAATTCTAGTGATAATTCTATACTTGCTTTTTGTTTATTTATTTAGAAGTTAAACGTTTCATTTTCTAATAAAAATTGTTACTATTCACATATTGCCTTATTCCTTAATAGCATTAATTTAATATGTAAATTGAAGCAGACTGTACACCATACTAACTTTTTATCTCTCACCACCAGTAATAAGCACGATTAGTTTTTTTATCAATAAAGTAAGTATCGTGTTTTGACTGCATCAGCTTGCATGCATACTTGTATTTGGCGATTAAAAGTGGCCTGAGTTTCTTGCTAGTTATTCTCATGGTACCATGTCAGCGAACTAGCCGTAGGAAAATTTAGCTGACACACTCTTTCTGGCTTATTCATAATTTATGCCCTTCATAAGTGTTACTTCGTAACATAAATTAATAAATGATGTTTGAGTTTTTATATACCTAGAGTTGTTCATATTCATATTAATTTATTTGCTCAAACATGTGTATATGTTACGGTAAGAGTGAATAATTGAAGATTATTAATAATTATCCATTATTATTAATAATTACCGAAAGTCGAGGTTAAACTGATAAATTAATCACATTTGTCGGTTATTATTAATAATTTAACCCCAGTAGTGATAAATGTAATAAGTGGCCAAGAATTGCGGGGCGGGGCGGTGTGTGCGACGTGCGAGAGGCGCGGGGGGTTAGGTTAGGTTAAATAAATAAAACCTAACCTAACCTAGGTTAGGTTAGGTTTTTTTTATTTTATAGCTTTTACCAATATGTGTCGTGAATTATTAATAATTACACTTGACTACGGCTCACATAAGGTTAAATAAAACCTAACCTAACCTAGGTTAGGTTATGTTAGGTTTTTATTTATTTTTTAACTTTTACAAATATGTGTCATGAATTATTAATAATTACTACTAAAAGTAATAAATTTCGATCGATTATTCACATTTACCAAAACATGTGGTTATTATTAATAATTTTGTAAAAATATTAATAATTTTCAATTAATCAGATTTACCGTAACATATACATACAGTTGATGCATGCAAGATTATATACAAATGGTGTTGCTCAAACATGTTTACCATATGGCGCACAAATATTACATAGTATATCTATAATATAATCATTTAAGTTTTGCTATATTCAAATAATAATAATAATATAATGTCAAAAGAATTACGAATACAATGTCAATGTCTTAAAAATTTAAAAAAATATCTATTATTATTTCCCCCTTCCATTTCATTCAGTATAAGGCATATTCCTAAGCTAGGCGGCTTTCTTTGAGACATCAAGGCTGTATTATCTTGACATATAAAGCAGGCTCGAGCTCCAAATAAAGAATTATTATTTTGCATTATTGTGAACGAGGGTTATCAATTCTGTGATGGCGAAGTAACGTTTTTAGTATGGTTATGCCTGCGGCTCACTACATGGTGTTTTAATATATTTCTATACTCTCTTTCTATCTGAACAGAAGGCATCTTTGTTTATAATTGTACGTTGATAGAATCTAATTTGATCATGTCGCACCCGCAGTGGAAAAATGGCTTAAGTTGAAGCGTGTTTGTTTTGCAATTTATATCTTATTCTCAAATGCTAAAGTTCAAAATTGTCCAGTGACATTTCTCAAGTTACGTCACTTTTCTACTAAGTATGCTATGTGTAAATATATATACGCTGGAAAGGTAAATTCCCAGGGACACTCTCATCATTAAGCCCTGGTGTAAAAAAATGGGTTGGCAACACGCAAGTGATACCTCTGGTATTGCAAGCGTCCATAGGCTACGGTAACCGCTTAACATCAGGCGGGCCGTATGCTTGTTTGACACCCAAGTAGTATAAAAAAATTGTATTAACGACTGCTTTGGTCAAAATTGAGATTATTATATCGTTGAAATCAGCAGATTTTTCTCTTTTGAATGAAACAGGTTACAGTTAAATCCGAGCACTTTTGTGGTATTTAATACAACAGAAATTTAGACAGAATTTAAAAAAAATAATGAATGATAAATCGGATTTGTTATATATTAATAATTTTGAACCAAATTATGAAAATCGGTATTTTGAAATTCGTATTTGTGGCTGTCGGAATAAAGATTTTTGTATTTATGTAAGGTATTCGTTAAGGGGATAGCCCCTTGACTGACTTGGTTTATGTTCGAACTAACTTCCTTAATAATTCGCCTACTAAATATCACAACGTTCCTAACAAGGATGCTAGAGTTGTTTCAGTAGATTCGTAGAACTTCGCTCGCTCTTTCAATAAGAGAATATACTACACACATTTATACAATATAATAATAAATAATAACAACCCATATTTCTCTTCATATGGGTCTTCATTCACAAACGCTGACTTAATGCGCGTTGGTGAATCAGACATGTCTTTAGAATTTCTTCCAAGGCATGTGGGTTTCCTCATGATGTTTTCCTTCACCGTTAGCAGATGGTGAATCATTTGATTAGTATATACATACGGCAACGGAGATAGCTGTACAGGGCCGCTATATAAAGATTACTTTTTTGAGAAAACCATTGTATTTTTTTCTATGGAATTTGATAACACTGTACAATTAGAATAAACATACTATTATTGACTGCCTCGGTGTTCCAGTGGCCGCAGTATGCGCCTGCAGCTGTGCACGTGGTTGTGGGTTCGATTCCCACACAGAACAAAACTTTGTGTGACCCACAAAGAATTGTTCTGTGTCTGGGTGTAATTTGTGTCCGTTAATTGTATGTTTGTAAAGTCCCCCGCGACACAGAGCTTGTTCTCTAGTGCGGGAGTTGTCTTTTAAAAAAGAAAAAAGATACAGATTTAAATATATAATTTACACAAATTCATACATCGGTTTTCCTAAAAAAGTAATCTTCATAAAAGCCATTTGTTGCCAACCGTAGGTACATATACCTACATAAACTCCACAAAGTGAAATTCACATTGGTACTGCCACCCGGGATAGAACTCGCACCTCTTGCATGCAAGTCGGTTACTCTCCCACTCGGCCACCACCGCATTTATACATACATTCATAGAACACTTCAATCATCAAATTATTATCATTACTAACTATTACTAGTTCAATAATCGTTGACATCCGATCCTATATCTTTATGATTGGTGTTCTATGCCTGAGCTATCGGATTCCTCAATGATGAATAGCTTAATGATAGACGCGTGATTAGAAAAGAACCAATCAATATAATTGTATAATGAATTATGTTGCCGTGAAGGATTGTTAGAATGAGGTAATTAGATTTTTATTATTGTGGTTTTATATATTATTGTTTGTGCAATAATATTAAAGTATCCAGAGATATTTATATATTTTGTACTAAATAGTCCATGGTTTACAGATGGCGCACAAAAGAGGAGACCTATACCCAGTAGTAGTAATAAGGGTTGACAAAGAAGAAGAAGTAGAAGGCCATGGTTTTATTTAAAATATGTATACATTTTATATTACAAATTATATATAATTTTTAATTTAAAATTTCTCAATGGCTCACTACACGTGTTGAGAAACTGTGAGTGTAGTGAGAAGATGCATTAAATAAATAATTAAGAAACCGTTTACTTTAAATAAGCACCTATACTCACGTACAAGAACATTAGTACACAATTGAGTGTAGTTATTTGGCTGTGGTTTTCTGTAAACTTGGAGGTTCTTCCCCAGTAAGGGTTGCTCACTTGTATGGCGTTCAACCTCTCTTTAAACAACCTTCCAAAGATTAATTACAGACATACAATATTTTATTACATAACATTAGTGTTTTGTAACTTAATGTAGTAATAATTTATTGCAGGACAAGTGTGCGCCTACGCATTGTGTCGACGATCCGTTAGATATTGCCATAGTATAAATTATTAAGTAGTAGAGAAACAGCAAAAATGTCCAATTAAATACCTACGGCTCAGCGACAGTCGGCGTACGAGTACTGGCTGGCAACGTTTGAAACTTGCCTTTACTTGGGTTAACGAATTAGCCCTGCGATAAAACGTGGCAATATGGAGTGTTTTGGGCACCTTTCCTTAAAACTGCGACCTCAATCAGATACCTTTAAATATAATATCTGATTATTTATGAGTTGTTTAGGTTAAGTAACTTTTATTCCAATAACTATTCTTGTAAATAATATATATTCTTATAAAATGCCAATAATAGTACCTACAATAACATATTACCGATTTTATATTGATAATGAAATTGTCTTTTATTACAATTTTACCAATATTATAAACCCCAAAATTTTGTAAGAATGTATAGATGTATGTCTGTTACTCTTTCACGCAAAAACTACTGAACGAATCTGGATGAAATTCGGCACATAGATAGATCATATTGTCCTAAATAGCCAATAGTCTACTTTATATCGCGATAACCGACATCGACGCGGGCGGAGCCTTGGGTAACAGTTAGTAAAAATAAAAAATTGCTGTAATAATAATAATCATATGCCTTACGAGGGAGCTTGAGGGGTAAAACGCGCTCTAGGTATATTATTCAGTCTTTGCAACTATAAAGAAGATTCTCTACTACCTAGTCTTTATACAAAAATGTTACCAACATCAATATATTTGTACCTGCTGTGTATAAAGCTAATAACTTGATCAATAATGTCTAGTTTATCCTTAAGTTCAATTTGTTATATTGCAATACGGAACAGAGAGTGTCAGCAGGATAGTAGCTATACTCGTCTATGTTATAGGAGTAATGGCTTCGATACTATTGATTGTATAACACTTAAGAGAGGTAGGGTACCATACTAACGAGCAAGCTTGACTGGGGAAGGACCTCCACCTTACAGAAGACTACAGCCAAATAACTACACACAGCGCTGTAGTTGTATTCATGTGTGTAAGCAGTTACCGTAGCCCATGGATGCTTGCGATATCAGGGATATCCTTCGCGCGTTGCCGACCCTTAAAATGAAGAACTCCATAGTATAGCTTCTCGGGAAAACCTCGGCAGGGCTCTTTCCCCAATCTAATCGTACTTGGTAGGAAATTCCTCTGAAACCATACAGTACTTACTATCACATTAATAGTTTAAGGTTTTCCCGAAAGACTATAGCATGGGGTTCTTCAAGAAAGGAGTTATAACGTTTCTAAAGGGTCGGAACGCGCGAGTGATACCCCTGGTGTTGCAAGCGTCCATAGGCTACGGTAACTGCTTACCATCTGGCGGACCGTATGCTTGTTTGACTCCTTGGTTGTATTAAACTAATATTATAAACGCGAAAGTTTGTAAGTATGGATGGGTGGATGGATGGATGTTTGTTACTCTTTCACGTAAAAACTACTGAACGGATCTGGATGAAATTTGGCACAGAGATAGATTATGGTCTGAAATAACATATAGGCATTTCAGACCATAATCTATTTCTGTGCCAAATTTACAAAGATAACCGACATCCACGCGGGCGGAGCCGCGGGCAACAGCTAGTAATATTATAAATGTTAAAGTTTGTAAGAATGTATGTACGGATGTTTGTTACTCTTTCACCTAAAAACAACTGAACGGATCTGGACCTAAGAAAGAATAGGGAACTTATTGATCGCAATAACCGACATGTATGCGGCTGGAACTACTTATTATCTTTGACTCTTCACTTCTCTCACTCACACTCTTCACTTTGATTTTTGGAGTTTGCAATAGCTAGTAACGCAATTAGACTGATGGCTTTCAGAGCAAATATGTTTATACAAAATATTGCATACTAGCAGTTGCCCGCGGATGTCGGTTATCGCGATAAAAAATAACCTATTCACTAATCCAGACTATAATCTATCTCTATTCCAAATTTCATCCAGATCAGTTCAGTAGTTTTTAGGTGAAAGAGTACCGGCTTCGCACGGTTGGATATTTATTTAGTTTTCATAGGAACCCCGTATTTTTTTTACAATAAAATATAGCCTATGTTACTCTCTGGTAATGTAGCTATCTAACGTTGTAAGATTTTTTTTTAATCAGTTCAGTAGTTTTTGAGTTTATTCGTTACAAATAAAAATACAAATCTTTCCTCTATATAATATTAGTGTAGATTAGGATTAGTATTCTCCATAACACTATAGCAAATACATTGCAGCAGCTAATATATAAATAAAATACAACCCATAGTCATCAAACATGATACAATGTTATCAAAACGACTACTGATTCTATCTACAGCTTGATATTATACTTAAATATAGTCGTAACACATACATTTACATACATTACTTGTTCCTTAAGGCGGGTATCGATATTACAAGACTGCCTTGCGAGATTTTCCGCGCGAGGAAATCTCGTGATGTGGAGACGCGTTTGCCTCGCTAACGAATTTAACACTTTCTCGGACAGTAACGTAGACACAATAGATGTTTTATTGTCATGACGTCTATAGGTGTTCACTGTCCTTTAAACTGTTAAACGTTGTCTGACTGACTGACTGCCTGCTCAATGCGAGCACCAGATGAGCTACCGCGCGAGGCAGCCACACAATTTCGACATCATAAGGCTGCATCGCGAGGAATGCCGCGAGAGGCAGTCTAGTGATGTGGAGACTTGAGTTAGGTTCCCTCGCGAGGCAATTTGAATGTTGGCTGACTGACTACTACTGGTGCTCACATTGAGCAGGCAGTTAGTCAGTCAGGCAACATTCAAATTGGCTCGCGAGGCAACCTAAGTCAAGTCTATAACCTTCCTGACCCTCTAGACAAATGACAGTAGTCGAATCGAAAAGTCAAAAAAGTAAATGTATGGGATTTGACGTTAGTTATCGACATGAAATCGTAAACTAACGTTAAGTCTTATGACTTTTGTCATAAGCCACTTGTCTAGAGGGGCTGGATAAATGCACTATTCAACAAAAAAAGTTTTTTTTCTAATTGAACCAGTACTTTCTGAGATTAGCGCGTTCAACCAAACAAACAAACTCTTCATCTTTATAATATTAGTATAGATTAGTATTAATACTATGTTGCAAATAACCTTTTTAAATAAAATTACAATATTTTACGTTTGTATATAAGAAGTTTTTGCTGTAATATCGCCCACGCCTATTACTTGCAATACCTTAGTATACAATTTTATGTATTCACACTACTTGACTTAAAAGGATTGCTATTTGTTTGTATGTACTTATGTAAAGTGACTTAATAAGTGGATGAACTCTTGGTAAGGCTCTAGTGGTTAGTAACACTGTCTGCTAAGTCGGAGTTAGTGGGTTCGATTCCCACCTAGAACTAATCTTTATTAAATATACTAGGGGTCGCCCGCGACTTCGTCCGCGTGGTTATTTGGAATATTTTCCCCGATTTTGCAACTTATCTCACTACTACTCCGCTCCTATTGATCATAGCGTGATGATATATAGCTTATAGCCTTCCTGGATAAATGCACTATTCAACAAAAAAAAAGATTTTTTCTTATCTTACCAGTACTTTCTGAGATTAGCGCGTTCAACCAAACAAACTCTTCAGCTTTATAATATTAGTATAGATATGCCGCAATGCGTGTGTGGATTAGGGCCTAGACCCACTCTGTTCTCTTGTTAGAAAAGCCTTCGCCCATTTTGCCCTTTGCTTTGGGATGTAAAATGCTTATAACACTAGAATTCTATGTTATGGTTTTCACTTTTGTGATGTTAATAATTACAGTCGAACTCGACCGCTGAACGACCTCTAGTAATTATAATCTTACTAATATTATAAACGCGAAAGTTAAAGAGGATGAATGGATATTTGTTACTCTTACACTCCAAAACTACTTAACGAATTTTAGTGAAACTTTACAATGCTAAAGCTTATGCATTAGAAAACAGTAGACTTTATTTTTTACATATTGCGTCTAGTAATCCAACTAATATTATAAACGCGAAAGTTTGTATGAATATGCGGAGGTATGTTTGTTACTCTTTCACGCAAAAACTACTGAACGGATCAGCCCCGCTAGACAAGTGGCATTTATAAACGCCAACGGTAGTCGAATCGAAAAGGCAAAAAAGCAAATGTATAGGATTTTATATAAGTTTACGATATAATATTGTAGGCTTATGTCAAATTCCATACATTTGCTTTTTGGACTTTTCGTTTCGAATATCGTTCATGCCACTTGTCTAGGCCCTCTGGATTAAATTTGGCATAGAGATAGATTATAGTCTGGAATAACACATAGGCTACTTTTTATTCCGGAAAAAACTCTGTTCTAAAGCTAGCAAAATAAACATGAAGATGCGGAGAAAAGCTAATGAATAAATAAAGAAATAAATGCGGTCACAAAGTCGGTATTACGTCCTATAGCGTCCAACTACTAAGATATGAAATAGAGCAATATCAGGCGAATAGTTAGGTGTACTCGATGAACAGATAAGCAAGATCATTTACTTGTAAATTACAACAAGCATTGAAAGAGCCCAGCGGTGTCGAAACATTGGTACACAACCCGTTGTTTACTTAACTTAGATTAGTTTTAGATATGGTTAATAGGGTGTGTATAGATATAGGGGATAATCGACGGATAATAATAATATTAAATTTATTTGTTCTATCACATAAAATATTTTACATGTTAGACTTAATCTAGGTGCACAATAATTTTAGTAACAAGTTTATCTAAGTGATCGTGATCGCCAGCCTCTTCTAGACAGGTGTTCCTCTTCTGGACAGGTGAATATTACGTAAGTACGGTACTGTAATAATCTAATATATAAAATTCTCGTGTCATAGTGTTCAACTTTGAACCCCTCTGAAACGGCTCGACCGATTTTCGTGAAATTTTGTGTGCATATTGGGTAGGTCCGAGAATCGGACAACATCTATTTTTCATCCCCTTAAATGTTAAGGGTAATCCAACCCTATTTTCTTTATTTCATTTTTTAGATAAAATTCTTTGTTTTTATTTTTTTGGGATTCAGCATTAAAAAATACATACAACCCTGAATTTTCACTCCTCTACGATCAACCCCAATTTCTTAATAGCGATATTATTATTTTAGTAGCAAAACAACGTTTGCTGGGTCAGCTTGTAGGTCTATAATAACTAATAAGTCAAATTAATTACATGTGAGTTTGACTGTGTGTTTGTAGTGTATGTAACACGTACACAATACAATTTATATCTCTATATATTATTTCTCAAAAATGTTATTTTAAAGCTAATGTTTGCCGCTATTGAAGAATGCATTAAAATACTACATAAAGACTAATGCTTTAAAATTATATGTTACTAGCGGCTCGTCCCGGTATCGCACGGGCGGACATTTATTCCGTATTTTTTTTTTCAGTAAAATATAGCCTATATTATCCGCTGATAATGTAGCTTTCTAATGGTGAAAGAATTTTTAAAATCGGTCAAGCAGTTTTGAGTTTATTCGTTACATACAAAAATACAAATCTTTCCTCTTTATTAAATTAGTGTAGATAAGGTTAATAAGAAATATAAAAAATAACAGTGTCATATATTTGTTTGCATGAATGGAAAACAATCTGAAAATCCCAAATTGTTTTCCATATACTTTTATATTTACTGTACTTTTTTAATCTAGTAAATCTATTTCAGTAAAATACTCTATTATGCTACATATATATACAAGAATAATATTAAAAACTTATTTAAACTAACTAAACCTAAATACGGAAACCTAATTAAAGAAATAAAACGTTTAGCCGTCATAATATTCTTCCGCATCACTGTCAACTGGAAAAGTGCCTAAAAGGCTGGCGGCATTGCCACGTTGAATGGCAATGCTAATTATCTGTGTGAGAAACAGGCCGGCTGGTGGAAACTAATAAATATACATTGTTATCAGTTAAATACTCATTGTTTAAATTTATCCTAAATTCATGGTACCTGTACAAAATAAAGCATAATCCACGTTCCGTAAATGTAATAACATGTTTATCTGCTTCTAATATCGCAGGATTGTTTCGTCAACCGTGGTTATCTAGAGCTATTGTCGATAGATCATCTATTAGAGTTAACAACAGTGTATCACGACACCTGCTTGTAATAAATCTCCAAAGAAATCTACATAGTTATGTCCTCTTAATCGAATTTCGGCGATGGCGGCAGCTAATCTCGATAGAGACTGCACGGGAGATAGCAATGTCAAAACAATCATTTATTTGTGAGTATATTTCATTACTGTCATAGTCTAGTGGTCGTATAGTCTCGTCTGCTGATGTCGAGGTACCGGGTGCGATTCCCGAGTCAGGCTGGACAGATATTGGTACCTATTGCTTTTAAGAAATTCACAATTAGAAAATTTGCGGTGTTTATACCCCCGTGCCTCGGCAAGCACATAAAGCCGTTTGTCTTTGCTGATCTCTCTAGTCGGACTCCCGTCTCATCGGACTATGAGAGTGGACACACTTGTGCACTGTAATATCTCTTGGACAGATGGCAGTATGGCCGTCGAAATTAGCCGTCGTGACTAAAATTTGGCTCATAGGACATTTGCTTCAGTTACTCTAAAGAGCGATTGCCATTTTTTCATACAAACTTATTCCTCATTTTCCTTCTTGGACTTTGAGCCTAGAGCACTAATATTTTTACTCGATATAGATATCATGCGTGGTCACGACGAACAATTTTGTTTTTTTGGCTAAACAGATTTTTATAGAAGTTATAACCAACCAAATATTAAAAAACGTACTTTTGAAATGGGCCCAAATAAGCGTCTAGTCAACAAATGAGTTGGGCTCATTACGTCACAATATAATTTTACCCATTTACCATGTTTGGTGGAATAAAACTGAAAAAAAAACAAAATTAATTTTGTTCTTCAAGTTAACTTAAATGTTATTATAATATTCTAAAATAGAAATTGTGTATCGAATACGTCGCAAACATAAATTATGACAGTGTTTAATATTAAAATGTTTGAATTATGGATTTATTTGACCTTAGAGAAGTCACAATAATCGTGGACGCCATACGAAGTGCATAGTCTGGACTAATAATATCATTTTGAAAGTCTAGGGCTGTACTGACATTTTGAAATGTAGCTTAGCATCGAGGAAAGCTTATCTTCGAAGATATGTCATGGGTCTGTTGATCCTAAGCTAGGTTGTTGGTTCTATTTCCATCCAAGACAATATTCGTGTGATGTTTATGTTTAATCGTTCTATTAGTTGTCTAATAGTCATAATACAGCCTTATCTTGACTGCCTCGGTGGTCCAGTGGCCGCAGTATGCGCCTGCTGTGCACGAGGTTATGGGTTCGATTCCCACACAGGACAAATCTTTGTGTGACCCACAAAGAGTTGTTCTGAGTCTGGGTGTAATTTGTGTCCGTTAATTGTATGTTTGTAAAGTCCCCCGCGACACAGAGCTTGTTATCTAGTGCGGGAGTTGTCTTTATTAAAAAAAATAATAAAAAAATATCTACATTAAGGCCGTGACCATGACCAATTTGTCTTTTATTTGAAATCTATACTATATTATAAAGCGGTAAAGTTTGTCAGTTTGTGACGTTGTAGGGGGTAATCTCTGGATTTACTGAACCGATTTTGAAAATTCTTTTACCAATAGAAAGCCACGTTTGCCACCATTTGTGAGTGTCATAGGATATATTTTAATGTCAAGAACATTACGGGATCCCTGGCAATACCACCCGTGCGAAGCCGGGGCGGGCGGCTAATAAAAAATATATTTATCTAATAAGACGAAATGATTTAAAAGAAAGAAGAAAGAACGCAAGAATATATATTGTTGATAAACTTAAACAGGAAAACAAAGCACTTAATAAAAAAAAAATTACCAACAATTTTACCAGCAATGGGTCACTCGACTCAGCTATTATAAATATAATGAATTAGTCTAATAAATTTCAAGATATTCCAATCAACGATATTGGAGTTATTCTTGATCGAACATTTCATACTATTGTTGGATTGTTTTAGTAGACTCGAAGAAGTTCACTCACTCGTTAAATTTTTGTATTGTCCTGACTGACTGATTCATAAACGCAGAGCCTAAACCGGTGGAGCTACAGTACTTGAATGTTTGTGCATAGAATCCTTAAATGACGTAAGCACTAAGACGAGATTTTTGAAAATTCAGACAACTGGCAATCTAGATAAGTGGTAATATAAAATATCATGTATGGGATTTGAAATAAGTTTACAATATAATATCGTAAACGCACATACATTTTTTTCTATTCAATGCTTTCTATTCTATTCGATTAGACCATCGTTTATCGGGCTATTTAGGAACAGAAATTTCAAAAATCTAGCCTTTGCGCTAAGTCATCTTACGTCTTCGCGCAAAATTTAAAGTTCAATTCTGCGATTCGACTATCGTTTAAGCCATGTGTCTTCTTCTTCTTATTCTTTGTTATAATTGTTTAACCTGGATGAAGTCGAGGCAGGCCGCTAGTATCTAAAGGAGCTCAAGACTAGGACTAGACGGCGCCGGCGGTCCGCATTTTTATCCAAAGATACAAGCGACGAGACTCAACCGTGCGAACTGTTTGCGACTTTTTGTCGCTGGCGTCAGTCGCGCGACTATGTCGCAATACTCGCCATCGATCAGTATACATCATAATTGTTATCATGTCCATCGCGTATTTTCTTTTTGAGTTATGTCATTCGATTAACATCAGGGTAATGTATGACATTGTTTTGATTACTGATAAGCATACTGCCTACCTCTTGATAAACAGATACCGTAGCTTTTTAAATTATTACTAGCTGACCCAGCAATCGTTGTTTTGCCATATAAAGTAAAAATAGTAATATCGTTAAGTATAGGGGTTGGTGGTAGAAGGGTGAAAATTTAGGGTTGTATGTATTTTTTAATGTCACTTCATAAAAAAAAAGTGACGAAAAGTAAGAATATAAAACTTGGGGTGTACAACCCTTATCACTTAGGGGTAAGTATAAAAAATAGATAACAACCTATTTTAAAACCTACTGAATATACATATGAAATTTCATCAAAATCGGTCAAGCCGTTTCGGAGGAGTATGGTTACTAAAACTGTGACACGAGAATTTTATATAATAAGACTAGATAGCAACCCGCCCTTGCTTCGCTTCGGCTTTTTTTTATTGTTTCGTCCAGGATCCAGACCGATTTCGGTCACTTTGTTGCGTGGTTTAGAACTCAAAATTCATTAATTCATTTAGGTTACAAAGTTACACATATGAAGGTCATAAATTATGAATAAGCCAGAAAGATGATGTCAGCTAAATTATCCTACGGCTAGTTCGCTAACATGGAGCCATAAGAACTAGCAAGAAACTCAGCCCACTCTTTTTAATCGCCAGATAGTTCCAATCTGCATGCAAGCTGATGCAGTCAAAACATTTTTTTTATAAAAAAGCTAATCATACTTAGTACTGGTCGTGCAAAAAAAATTAGTATCTATGGTGTACAGTCTGCTTCAATTTACATATTATTATTGCTATTCAAGAATAAGGCTATAAATATGTGGATAGTGTAAATTTTTATTAGAAAATTAAACATTTTGCTGCAAAATAAAAAAATAATTAAATGAGAATCAATATCATGAAGCAACGTATCTGTATCTGCTTCATGATATCAGCCACATCACAAAAGGTAGTTTATCTATCATAAGGTCATAAATTTCAAATTTGTGTACAAGAAACTTTATTAATACTAAAGATGTGGGGGTTAAAGGTCACATTAGGGAGAACTAGAAACGCCTAATATGTCCTTCACTAACAACAAAAGAATACCTTTAATTAAAAAATATTAAAAACATTACCTAAACAAACCAAATTGGTACTTATGACCTGACGATTTCTAAACCAGAATGTACTATTTTGATTTATACCAGCAATATTCAATATTGCTTGCGGCCTAACTGTAAGTTACGTCCTTTTAAAGCTCGTAAAGGCTAAGTATTATTGTACCGCAGGTGTACGTTCTAAGAGCCCTTTAATTGCATACAGTAATAGAATTTTAATAACCATCTAAAATAGCAATGTATTTCCGTGTTGTAAAAAATGTTTGTCAATAAGATAATAAATAAACTCTTAAGTATGCATGGTATGGATTGTTAGAAGAATATAATACAATTATAAACGGAATAATTTGTATAGCTGTATACAGAAAGAAAGCTGGAAAATTATAAGCGCTTACCGGCGCTTGACAGCGCAGCCCCTCTAGACAAGTGGCATAAGCGATAGTCGAATCGAAAAGTCAAAAAAGCAAACGTATGGGATTTGACGTAAGTTTACGACATTATATCGTAGACTTACGTCAAATCCAATACATTTGTTATTTGACTTTTTGATTCGACTATCGGTTATGCCACTTGTCTAGAGGCTCTGGATACTGGATCTCGTGGGTTCGATACCCACACAGGACAAAACTTTATATAATCCATTTTTGTTCCGAGTCTGGGTGTAATTTGCGTCCGTGTATTGTGTCTGTAAAGTCCCCCACGACACACATGGCTTGTTCTTAAGTGCGGTTTCTTTTTAAAAAGCAAAAAAGATGACCAGCCCCTGCAGATAAGTGGCATAAACAGTAGTCAAATCGAATGGAATTTAAAGTAAATGTATGGGATTTGACATAAGTTTACGGCATAATTTCGTAAACTTACATCAATTCCCATACATTAATTTTTACATTGATTATCCTATTCGATTCGACTACTGTTTATGCCACTTGTCTAGAGGGACAGTTGTGATATAAACAAATCATTCCAGTTGAGTACCGCTTAATAAGACTGGTGCATGTTAGACTTGTGCGAGTCGTTCGTGAGTGATTGGAAAGATGTACACCTGTCAAAATGAGTGATTCTCTATAATAAATAAATCTACTTCTTTTATTGTGCTTCGTTTGCAATTTATATAAGTAAACATGTAGCTTGAGATGGATGAGGTAAAATGATATAAATCTAATGATTCAAAGACGGCAATCAAAAGATAAAAATCTTTAAGACTACAGACAGAATGTCGTATCAATCAATCAATCAGCTTATCGCAGTCCACTGCTGGACATAGGCCTCTCCCAACACGCGCCATAGCACACGGCTCTCCGCCTTCCGCATCCAGTGCGTTCCAGCGACCGTCCGACCGACCGTTTAGGTCGTCGGTCCACCTAGCTGGGGGCCGCCCTACCTTACGCTTACCGAGTCGCGGTCTCCACTCTTGGACACGTCTGCTCCATCGGCCGTCGGTCCTTCTTCAGATGTGATCGGCCCATTGCCACGAATGTCGTATACTCACGTCAAATCCCATAAATTTTCCACTTGTCTAAAGGAGCTGCTATTGAATTGTTTCTATTTTGAGGGAAAAATAATTTATTATTTAACTATTATACCTCTTAGTTATCATGCATTTAATTTTGATACAGTCATAAATAATACCTCCGCTAATAGAAAAACTAATACATAAAGGTATATAAAATACAAAGCACACATAGGATATAAACACATGAAACTAACAAACAATACCCGCCCTGCATATTAACTATACGATTAACTCGATTACCTATTTTAATTGGTTTAATTCGAGTAATTGAAACACCTTATCAAAATCTTTCGTTACACTCCTTAGTTCAACATAATTATACACAGGCATAGAAATCATAATTACAACTATGTAGAAACTATGCAAAAAATTAAATTGTTTAAAGGTTTCACACAAAGCCAGTTTGACTTTCGGACCGACGGCGACGACGGCAATCTCTACATGACATTTAAAGATAAAGATCAAAGAAAATGACAGAAGATTAGATTCAAATCTATCAATTGAATACTCTAGGCTCTAGCCAATTGGTTAGAGTTTGATAAAATAATTTTCGTTCTTCTTGATTACTAATCTATAATATAAAAATGAATCGCTGAATGTGTTGCTAAGCGCAAATCTCGAGAACAGCTGCCCATTTAGACAAGTAGCATAAGCGATAATCGAATCGATAAGTCAAAAAACCAAATGTATGGGATTTGACGTAAGTTTAAGACATTATATCGTAGACTTACCTCAAATCCCATACATTTCCTTTTTTGACTTTTCGTTTCGACTACCGTTTATGCCAATTGTCTAGAGGCTCTGCCCCTCTAGACAAGTGGCATAAACGATAGTTGAAACGAAAAGTCAAAAAAGAAAATGTATGCGATTTGACGTAAGTTTACGACTTTATATCGTAGACTTACGTCAAATTCCATACATTTCCTTTTTTGACTTTTCGATTCGACTACCGTTTATGCCACTTATCTAGAGGCTCTGAACCGATTTCGCTAATTCTTTTTTTTGCTATGTTCTTATTGTCAGGAGAAGGTTCTTATGTAAAAAAAAAAAAGAAAGTTGAGCTTAAAATAGAAGTCGGGACGGGCCGCTATTATCACACTACCAACCGCCATAACTTTGTCCTTTTAAAATGTCGCTTGTATCTTAAAGTACTAATTTCTGTTAGTTGTAAACGTCAACTTGTCAAGCGTACGTCAAGACATACATACTCGTATCTGACATACATATAAATAACATGACAAAATATTGTTTGTTTCTATGATTTTAATCGGTGATTGACAATTTCAATGAAATAGTGACATCGTTTAATTGGACATGGATAGTTTTCTTGTGTTTGTTTAGTCAGTGCAATGTTAAATCTCTTGACATCTGACATTGCTCGCTCTGACCAAGTGTGACAAAATTCTGACAAGAATATTTGTAGCTGTCACTTGTTTTTAGACGTAAGTTTTCATTGCCATGCGTGGTTGACGCTTGAAGTCGTATTTTAAATATTTAAAATGTATTATTGTATATCTCAAATTGTATTTAATTTATTTTTATTTTAACGGGTTGGCGTAATGTAACCACAGTAATATACAAGCGTAGGGTCTATCTGACACTGTCTCAAGGTGCCTAGTTAGGTAAATTTATTATTTTTGACAACCATTAAATGCAAGATATAATCTTGCATTTTCGTTATAAAGTTTTTTTCAAAGGCAATTTATTAGCGAATATTGCCTTCACTGTCAATGTGAGAATAGTTTGAAAATGGATACATTACGTTACAATAAATCTTTTCAAATTAAATGAACATCATCACAAAAATATAGAAGTTATACATTTATTAATTATACTTAAAAATATTGTATTTAATGTATTACCTTTTGCTCTATATTGTAGATATTACAACTTGATCTAGCAGCGGCAGAAAGTTCATAAAATATCTACATAATGCAGCTTTTTAAAAGAGATGAGGTAGCCAGACGATACAATTGTTCCGGACATTCCCGAAACGCAATAGGAAGAATTTTTAATTTTTTTTTTTATTACGTATTGGTGTCCTACGCGGTTTACTTGAGAATTGGAATATTTTTTGACGAAATAAGATTAAGTTTATTGCGTATCTGTATACTTTTTGAAACCAATTTGACTACTATAATACTTACATTTGAATTTTGAAAATATTTTTTTCCCAACAATAATAATTATGTAGGGTTTAATATAGGTAGTTTCAAAGGATTCAATTTATCCTCTAAGTGGTGGGAATTTTCTTAATTTTGAAAATCAACCGATCTTCTTTACATCTCTGATAAAAATCTTAATCATTTCAATTAAAATTAAAGGTGGCTGTGCATTTCGAGGACGTTATAGATGGTTCACACACAAGGGAGAGGTTAAGAGATTTTTATATTATAATTTTGTCAAATACTGTACCGCCCTTTCTTTAAGAGTATGAGTCTTAAGAAGTTAGTTCGACTCTTTAAATAAGTTGAGTTGTTTTAAAAATGATATTTTACAGGAATGACTTATATAAATTGATGATTATAAATAAAAATTATATTTTCCTATTGAGTATATGATTTTTGTTTAAGTTTGTTTATGTACCTTATGTTTGGGGGAGGCCTATGTCCAGCAGTGGACGTCTTTTGGCTGAGATGATGATGATGTACCTTATTGGTATTTAAAAAAATACTGTCTTTATATTAAAAACATTTACTTAAATTATGGAACGTTGACTTATTAAGATGTTTATACTCGCACACGAAAATATAAAGCAATTTTTTAATACGTACAATAATTCGCTTCATCTTATTCTTGTTATTAGTTTGAAATAAATACGCAATTAGTTCAAATAAGTTCTCATTTAAATTAGTTGTATTAATCCATTTTTCCTAAAGGTCCGGTAGTCACTAAAGCTACTTCGATTAAATTGATAAATAGAATGAGAGTACAATCTTGTTATTACCGTTTATCAACAGCTTTTAGGATGCTGAATGTATAAAAACAAAAATAAAGTATTGTGACATTCGTAGCAAGCGTCGTACAAGTTTATTAGCGTTCGATCTCTTTACACAAGTATTACTGCCTCACTCGCACTTGTGCAGATGGATTTTTTGCTTCTTGTTTTGTTGCCTGCTGCGAGGCGGGCGAATACGATTAATTTATTGGAGCGAGAAGGTCGAGTTCCCATTCAGTACGCAGGGTTTATAATTTTTCCCAATCGATACGCGCCTTAAAGCTTTCGCGTACTTTAAACGCGCGTTGTGTGGTATTAAGATAAACGGTTTTATAAGTAAAATTTATGTTAATACAATCATGCGCATTTGATGAGTTAGAATTAATATAATTTTCAATCAGTTCTGTGGAACGCGCTCCCTCTCGAAATCAGGATGTCTGATAACCGGGTCACATTTAAGCCAAAATGCGTCAGTTATACAGCAGTTTTTTGTTGACTGAAACTTCTAAGTAGTCGTATAATTTTTCTTTGTGTGTATTAGTAATCATCTATTATATATATAAGTATATAAATATTATAGGTATATATATATTATAGGTGTATATATTTATTTATGTATATATAGTTATGTGTTATTATGTTTGTGCTGCATCTTATTTCTTAGTTTCTTTATTTATTTTCTTTCTTTATTATTATATATGCCATGCTTATCTCTGCATCAACCAAAGGTTGACTGGCAGAAAATGTCTTAGGCATTAAGTCCACCTTGTGCAATTTGTATGCAGGAAGTTTAAATAAATAAACTAATTAATTAATCTACTTGCAGATCTAAATGCAGTCATAACATTTTACTTGATGGTTAGGTATAATCTATGATAAAGTGACAGTCATATAAAGTAATGTAACGTCTGATATTGACATAAAGTTATTATGTCTGGTATTTTTTTCCATTAATTTTAACATGCACTTTGCTATTAAGCAATAAATTGACTTTACTACGTGACTAATATTTTAAATTACTTGGTAACTGGCCATAAATATTTATTTCTGCTGGCTATTAAGCTAGGCATGTTGTGTTTTTGATACCTATGCAAAACATGGTAAGGAGCTCATTTGAGAATTGAGGTTGTTTTGATTAACTGCGTTGGGCTTTATTAGTGACTATGAATTTAAACTTTTATCAATTGAAACTCGTGGAATAGGACTAAGAGTGACAAACTAGTTTTATTAAATAATAAAATAAAGATTTATAACGCATGAAGGATTTTAGTACCCAATTTTATAATATCTTCACAACATATAATATCAAATGAGTTATTCATCAACTCCCCCTCAATAAACTCGCCCGATCGGAGGATCACATTTTTGAATTTACCTATTCTTATATTCGTCAACTCGCACGCCAGTGTAAAGTACAGTAAAATAAAAAATATATTTCACACAGAATAGTTGTAGTGCAGAATAGTTGACTGTACCAAATCAGCAATGATTTTAAGTGTCGTGCGAGTTGACAACAAGAAAAATAAATTAAATTATTTTGTGCCATCTCCCCCGATCGGGCGAGATTTGGTCGGGTGAGATGACAAATAACTCTATCAAATGTATGGTGAATAAAGTATAATCCTTGTTTGGTAAAATGGTTTGTATATTATCATTTCATTGGCCGTATGTTTGTTTGCCACCTACGAGTAACTAGCATAAAAATAGAATATAATCGAATGAATATGCATCTCACCTGTTCTCAATAAAATATTAGAGAACCGATAACATGTGCATGCACTCATTTAAAATAGTAATACCTGTTTTATGTGTATCTTGTAGTTACACACATACAAATACCTACCCGTTTAATATTTTGCATATACCATTTTTTCCGAGAATATATAAATATTGTAATTATAAATTAGAACACCCGATAATTTTAATTACCCCTTATTCTGAGAGGTTAATATCGCAAAAAAGGGGTTCTTGTTTTCGCCCATAACGGCTCTCTTGCCATTTCTAAGCTTACAAGCTGACAAAGAAACATTATATATATGTATGTCTATGACACGCCATCTAGTATTGAAAGTTACTTCGCAGGTGAAAGTTTTTTTACACTTTTAGCAATTAACCTTTAGTAGTGCGAAGTGTGTTCGAATTGTGAGACCAGAAAAAAATGACATTATTTCAAAAGTGAGCATACTATCAATGTTTGCACAAATGTAACTCTGACATTATGTTTTGAGACAGTCTTGTTAAAAGGAATTTTAAAATAAAGGCCACCTAGTTTTTTTATCAATATATCAATATTAACGGCTGGATCACAATTCATTAAACAAAGGAGTTGTTAGTTTGAAAAAACTGCATTGTGAACGAGCATTCCTTCACATTATAATTTATTAGTATATTCATTTTTAAAACACACGATATCTTGACATACCATGTGAGAAACATGTGTATTTTGCTTTACTTAGACTGGTATAAAGATATCTCCATTGTCTATATACTTAATTGCAAAACGTCGTGTGTAATGAGTAATGACTTAATAATTATAACTAGTAAATTACTGTTGTATGTGCTTCGTCATAGTTTAGGAAATAAAGTAATTTCTTAGTCAATCACCTGTTGTACGTATATGAAGTGTGAAAATTATCATCTAGTTGGAGAAGCAAAAATGTTGAACTATTATTAAAGGGTGACATGTGTGTGGGTTTACTGCAGATGTGGTAATCGTTGGCAGTATTCAAACCATCTGTCTATAGCTTCATAATGTTAGCATAAAAGAAAAAAAGGCAAATCGTCGTTTAGAGCTCCCTTTTTAAGGCTTTACGCCCATTATTTACAAGTTTATTTACGTGATCAGGAAAATGCCACTCATTTTTATAAGACACTGACAATGTTTACCTCTTATTTTGAGGTAATAACTTCTTGGTTATTATTAAAAGCAAGCCTTTATAAATAATCCATAAAATAATTATCCACATTATATATATTTCAAGTCTAAATTTCATTATCACCATTATTTATCGCAAATTTATAGTAAAATTTAACACGTTTTTTTATATTTTTATTTTATCCTGAACAGTTTACTTATAATATTGCAGTTTGTTAGTATTATAAAAAAAATGTTGATCAGGAATTATTATATTTAAAAATTGCGTACCAAAACGAAAACACAAATTTATAAAAAAAAACGTGAATCTCAGTGAGCAACGGAGATAGCTGTACGAATTTGTGTGAAATAATTTTTATTGTAGGTTTAGCCTGATTGTACACTGTTACCAAATTCCAAAAAAAACATATTCAATAGTATTCTTAAAAAACTAATATCCATATACTGCCCTGTACAGCTACCTCCATTTCCGTGTATACAAAACAAAAATTCCCAATCGGAATCCCAACACAATCGAACAGCAGCCATTTTCAAATGAATATTACGTTTAACAAAATATTCCCATTGTGACGTAGCATACAAGACACGCGAGCGTATCCATTGGGAATTGCACAAATGATGGTGATATTAGTCCACACGAATTTCTACAATTAATTCTTTCTACTTATTGGTAACGACATTTTTATTATGACCTTTAAAATAACAGTTGTTATACTACCTTTAGAACAATTTAATATTTCTACTGAGTTACGGGAAATGTCTTCATTGGTCTACCTTTATAAGTTTCTCCGAATACTTTCCATATATGGGTATTTATAAGCTTCTGGAATCAAATAATATATTCAAGAATTTATTTTGAAAAACGATACACAATTACATGGTATTTTTGATAGATTAAAATAAAAACTTGTGATGGCGTACTTCGTTTCTTTGAAATTTCAATTAAGAGTAGTTTAAGCCTCGACCGGCCTTGTGGGGTCTTAAAAGGGTCGGTGAAAATGAAAAAAATAAAGTAATCCTAGCGAACATCTCTCTTCTTAAAAGCACCTTATTGTTAATTAAGATTTTAAAAGTGTTAGAGTGTCAGCTCCATCCACTAAGATTTTAAAAATCTAAAAATGTCCACAATGCTCAATATTATTGCGATTTATTGTATTTTTTAGAAGACACTAGCAAAAGTAAATAAAAAGGAATATTAATTTCCTATAAAGCACGGTCATTTATTTTTGTTGTCTTGAACGATAAATGAAATGATAGCTACGAGTTTCATTAAATTAACTAAGATAGTACACGGATCATTTGTTTTATTTCCAGTTAATCTCTCTCGGTTTGTCGAATTGCCATCCCATTGGATTATAAGGCTGCTCGCCCACGACCGACAATGGTTTTTTTGTTTCTAGCCTACATTGTCTCTCTGCTGAGCAAAAGGCCTCATTGCCTTCCATTCCCGTCTGTCCATTGTCTTATTCCACCAATCCTTCTCATATGAATCCAGGTCGTCACGCCAGCGTTTTTTAGGTTGGCCTCGGTGGCGATGCCCATCTTCAGGCATCCACTGTGTGACGACACGAGCCCATCTTTCAGGATGGATACAATGGTTACCGACTTTTTATAGGAGAAGAATAGTACCTACGTACTTATTGCAATAGCGCACGCGACCTGCAAAAGGCGGTCAGAAATATCAAACAAAATAAAACCAGCCGAAAATCGGCCCGATTGTCGGTTCTACAATCGGTCACAGATTGTCGGTCGTGGGCGGGCAGCCTGAGACAGAGGAAATAAAGAGTATTTTTGCACATACTATCTCCCGCATTATAATATCTGGCACTGGCATAAATGGCAATACTCGTAAATAAAAAAACAATAAATAAATATCTCCCGCGCAGATGGCTAGTCTCCGTTGAGATTAGCCGCCGTCACCGAAATTTAATTTGGGGGACGTTATTATTATTATTACAAGTTCTGTAGTTGGTTTATTATTCGATAACATTATTATTAAAACAAATTAATATCCTCCAAAAAATGTTTTAATTAACAAGGCTACTGACGTTTGAGTCCCTTGCAACTTCACGAACGTGGTAGATCGTGTTAAAAAAACGCTCGAGCAGCGGGCCAAACGTTTAATAATGTTTTTGTTCTATCCATTTTTTATATTAACATAGAATAGAATTATTTAATGAAAGTATTTTAACTACTTATTTGTTTTTACCAGAGAAAATATAAAGTACAGTCGATAAAAAAGGGTATTGGATGGAAAAAGAGTTTTTATTTTTACATAAAACTTATATTTAAATTCTATTAATTTGGTGCTATTTTACTCTTCCTTCCTTCCTTCTTAATATAGCTAGTGTATAGATTTATTATTTAATTTGCTAATTTTAAACCTATTGAATCCTTTGTAAATACAATATTAAATAGTATTTTTTTAAAAACATAAATCAATATCTATATTACTTAAAATTAATCCCTATTTCTCTAGGTCATGCCCGAACTTGAAAAAAAACTTTATCTATTTCATTTATCTTTTTTTTTAAATGTTTTACGGACGAAAAAAAGAAAAATTGCGCTGAACATAGTTTAGTGCGGGCGAACTTGGGGCGGGCCGCTAGTTGGTAATCAAACAAATAGTATTTATTTAGTTATTTGTAAACATACTTTAATTAAATACCGAAACAAATAAAAAGGAAATGCTCCAGTCTGACTGAGACCACGTTTCATTGGTTGACGTATAATTCAAAAATGATTTTCAACCCTCTAGAACACAGTTTTACACGACTGTACTTAACACTTCCCAATAACAAGGCGTCACAATTGCCGCTTCAGCTCGCTGTCGCAACTCGTCATAATTTGTCGCCCAACGTATGACATTTAACACATAATCGATTCTTCTGCAGAACGTTTAGTACTAATCGACGATATCGATTTGCTAAGAATAAACACTTACTCGTCTTCACGATTTTTTTCGATAAAATATTTTATTTTCTTAGTAGTTGTTAACAATTAATTCGTATTGTTGTACTTTGGAGAATTGTTGATGTGTTTTTATTAACACTTGTGTCTGAAATAATAGGACACATGCTTACGAGTTACGACTAGAGATGGGCAAAAGACCGGGTTTAAATCTTTTATTGGGTTTAAACCGGGTTTAAACCCAATAAATTTCTTCCCCTGGGTGTTTATTCAGGTTTTTATTATTTTCACCTTTTGAATAATAATAAACCTAAAATTTGTTAAAATATAAATTGTTACAAAATATTTACTCCTTTTTTTAACCGACTGAAACTATGTATAATGTTTTTAGCGAGTATACGACCGATAAATTATCTTTATTATCTCATATCGTCCAAATTACTTTACGATTTTTTATTAAGGTACTTACCATTAGATTCATCGTGATTTTCTGAGTGTTTTGAAATGTGTAACGTCAATAAATAAACACGGCCGCACCGAGCTGCAATTGTTTACCACGAAAAACACGTTTCTACCGACTATGAGATGCTAAAAAGATGGGTTTAAACTTTTCCTTGTCTTTTAATACTGTTAACATGATATAATAATCAATATCTATGTTGCCCCCCTTACAACAAAATATTTGCACCAACAATTTTTTTTTCTCTAAGTAACGAAAAATATGTTTTAAAGGCAAGATTTAGAAATGTAGCTAAAAAAAATGTGAAAAAAAAATTTTTTGGGACTTAAAATAAATTCGATCGAGGTTATATGGAGCGTATCGACATAGAATAATTTTGAAGCAGTTTATAAGGGAATTAAAATTTGTAAAATTATTCACTTTTTAACTCGCCTTGGGTATCAAATAGACCAGGGTCGATAATTTTTGAAACCAAAAAAAATCATAGTAGGATGAAACCCATTGGAAATGGAAGAGAATATAACAAAAATTTAAGGAAAAATAAATTACGGGCGATCTGAGGTCAGGAAGTGGAAGGGGGTGAGTTTTAAGGGTAAAAAACGGTTTATCTCGATTTCCGGCAAAACTACAAGTCCTATGAAAAAAAGTTAAATGGCAAAGTTGTAGGTATTAAAAAGATCTACAACTTTTGTATTCACACTTTTTTCACATAACCTCAAAATGTATGTGAAAAATTCAAATAACCAAGGTTTTGGTTTTTTATTTTTATCTTTTACAAAAAGAACTTTTATTTCACAAAATTTCGTGAAAACTTACCTTATTATGACCCAAACACGCTGTAATTTTTTTGATTTAAAATGTAATTTTTTCACCTTGTTTTTAACTAAATATCGAAAAAGCACCCTAATTTTCGATCGAAAAATCTCCCGTCAAAATATCTGCTTTTTTAAAAAAGTTAGTGAGTTTTTGTTCCTTGAAATCTTTTCTTTCTGATGGTGTAAAAAAAAAATACATTACTATGGTAAATTTTCTCAGAAAATGCGAAAAACTTACTAAACTATAACTAACAACCAAATAAGTTAATAAAGTTAATATTTAATAAGAGATCTACAATATTTTGAGAAAGTTGTAGAATCTTCTTTAAAATATTTGCGTAGATGCCTATTTATTGCTACTAGACTGTCACTCAGTTGTCGAAATTACCGACCGCAATACTTTAAAAAAGTGAGTAAATTTTATTATTTAAAATAGCACGGAGCGTGCTATCGCAAAAATAATGATAATTTGGCCCCCTCCCTGCCACCAGCTTTGATGCTGCTGGCTACATACTAAGTAGCATATTTATTTTTCATGAATTTAAAAAAAAAAGTACAAAATCAATCGAAATTTCTAGTCCTGCACGGGGTGTGCAGGACTAGAAATTTTGATATACGAGGTGAGAGTTAAAAAGTGAATAGTTTAACAAGTGTCAATTTCTTTATGAACTGCTTCAAAATTATTTTAAGTCGAAGCTCCATACAAATTTGATCGTTTTTTTTGTCCCAAAAATTTGTTTTCACTATTTTTTTGTCAGTTTTTTTAATCCTATATTTTTCGTTATTTTAAAGAAAATCATTTTCTTTGTTTTTTGTGCGCCCCCTTTGGTACACCTCGACCAATAAGTCAAAAAAGTTAGTCAGTTTCTACCATTTCTACCACAAAATGTTTTGAACGGCCTTCGGGCAACTGACTTACTAACTAGAACTGATAATAAAAGGCTTAGAAATAGAAATAAAATGTTATTATAATTTAAACCCGCTATTTGAGTCTTTATTTGGGTTTAAACCCGTAAAGACCCAAAAAACCAGGTTTAAACCCATAAACACCCATTGGGTTTTAACCCTCTGCCCATCTCTAGTTACGACGCTTCATCAAAAGGTGATAACTAGTATTCTATGAAAAGTAACCCTTCACCTGTACCTACAAACCAGAGATAAATGGAAATGAATTCCACAAAATATTATGTTCCATCTGCCGCCTTAGGGTTAACGTCATGAGATGGTGGCTTGATAGTAATAAATGTCCTAACCGAATTTTAGTCACGGCTAATCTCAACGGAGATTAGCTATATGTATGTGGTAGATATTTCAATGCAGAAATGTGCGTATCTGTGCACACTAACTAACTGCACTCTTGGTGTATAGTCCGATGGGACGGCCATCTGACATGCTTGGAGGGAGATCAGGACCAACAGACTTACGTACCTTCCGAGGTCTTCATTTTTCTCTCTTCAAATTCTAATCTTCGGGCATCTACTGTAGGTACTGTAATTTTTTTTTGTTTACCCGGGAATCGAACCCGGGACCTCGTGGTCAGCAATCACACTCAACGACTACTACACCAACAAGGTGTATTGAGGTAAGCAGTTGCCATAGCCTTTGGTCACTTGTAAGTTGTAATACCTTCATAGCTTTATCGTACCTGCCATACCGTCATATTATTATCTAAACCGATCCAAAAATTTGTAACGTATCTTTTTTATACTACCAAGGTGGCAAACAAGCATACGACCCGCCTGATGGTAAGCAGTTACCGTAGCTTATGGACGCTTGCAACACCAAGGGTGCCACTCGCGAATTGCCGACCCTTTAAAAACCTTTATAATATATATATACTGCCTCGGTGGTCCAGTGGGTGTAGTATGCGCCTGCTGTGCACGAGGTTGTGGGTTCGATTCCCGCACAGGGACAAAACTTTGTGTGACCCACAAAGAGTTTGAGTCTGGGTATAATTTGTGTCCGTTAATTGTATGTTTGTAAAGTCCCCCGCAACACAGAGCTTGTTCTCTAGTGCGGGAGTTGTCTTTAAAAAAAAAAAAAAAAAAAAAAAAAAAAAAAAATCATTTGAGAACCCCATGTATCTTGCGTAGATGAAGTCGCGGTAAAGAAAGACTGGTAAGGATTAGGACCACACAAGTAAAGCTACGTCTAGGACCATAAACTAGCCAACGATGTATAACATCCTATATTAGAAAGCAATGTTTACATTATGAGCTTGTTAAACGTACATAAACCCTTGGCAATAAACCTTTATACGCCTATAAACCAGTGAACATTCGAATAAAGTTAATTAAATAACAATTGACTTAAGTCCTTACGTACACGGTCGCTTACCCCCCTATGTATGACTTATAACAATTATTGTGACATTCTTCAAAAAAGGAGTTATAAGGTTTTTAAAGGGTCGGCTACGCGTGAGTGACACCCCTGGTATTGCAAACGTCCATAGGCTACGGTAACTGCTTACCATCAGGCGGGCCGTATGCTTGTTTGCCACCTCGGTAGTATAAAAAAAACTAATTCTAATAAATTTGATAATGATATTGTTTTATACAACGTAAAACTACAATATAACTAAATTTACACTTATTAAAAAACAAAAATAATGATAGAAAATACACAAAAAACGGAGCGGTCATAAAATACCTTCGCATCGACGTCTACTGGAAACGGGCTTAAAAGACTGGCAGCATGAGTTATAGGTCGTTTCGCCCGCCATTTGTTCGCCCGAACGGGCCAAACGACCAAATTTCAAATTTACATGCTTTTTCTTTTCGATGGAGGTTTTATTACTTTTCATGTACAGACAGATTTTGATGCTGTCTGTAAGCATTGCCACGTTGAATGGCAATGTTTATTCTTTGAGCCAAATATAAGCCAGCCTTCTTGGTCACGTGAAGCGTCGACAAAGATGATTATTAATTTGATAATGATTTTTTTTTCATGTATTTACATAGGTATGTTAGAGACATAGCCTAATCGCTGTCTGTACTGTGATATATACAAATCAGGACAAAAATACGAAGTATATATGAATAGAGATACGATTGCCTTGGTGGTCCAGTGGCCGCAGTACGCGCCTGTGCACGAGGTGGTGGGTTCGATTTCCACACAGGACAAAACTTTGTGTGACCCATAAAGAGTTGTTCCGAGTCTGGGTGTAATTTGTTTCCGTTAATTGTATTTTTGTAAAGGCCCCCGCGACACAAAGCTTGTTCTCGAGTGCGGGAGTTGTCTATTTAAAAAAGATAAAAGGTAGATAGTCATCTAGACCGATTTGGGTCACAGTAGCCAATCTCAACGGAAATAATTTTTATACTAATTTGGAGAAGTTTGGAGGCAAAGAAGCATACGATCAGCCAGATGGTTAGCAGTTACCGTAGCCTATTGACGCTTGCAATACCAAAGGTATCACTTGTGAGTTGCCGACCCAATAAATAAATACCATTGTTTTATGATGGAATTTCCCCGAGATAGAAAAACGGTAGTTAAAACGCATCTTTAAATAAGCACTGGAAACCTGTACTCACACACACAGGAACACAACTACACCGCTGTGTGTAGTCATTTGGCTACAGTATTCTGTAAGGTGAAGGTCCTTCTCCAGGGCTTGCTCACTAGTATAGTGCCCTACCTTCTTGAAGATAATGACACATCATCTTATATATAAAAATGAATCCATGTGTCCCTTTGTCACGGCATCACGCGTGAACGGCTGGACCGATTTCAGTAATTCTTTTTTGTTGTATCTGTTATTGTCAGGAGAAGGTTCTTATGTATAAAAAAGAAAGTTGCGCTGAAAATAGTTTAACCCGGACAAAGTCGGGGCCTGCCGCTAGTAATATTATAATATATATTGAATGCGCAAACACAGGTACATTCTATCATAGATTTTGATGTAATAATTTAAAGAATAAAGGCTATAGCCTTTATTCTTTAAATTATTATTATTATTATTATTTTATTATTACATTAATATATTTTACAATAATAATAATATTTAACTATCTTATCTACGCATCCAAAGGTTGCCTCTAAGAAATTTATTTTAGCGATAAGGCCGCCCATTGTACCTACATAACTGTGTGAATGGAATTCTGTATCAAAATGGGCCTAATTCAGTCAATGAATTAACCTGTTTCACTTTACTGTTGGACATATGCCTTTCCGAATTCACTCAAAGTGTATTTCCTACCATGTACGATAAGGTTCTAGAATGAGCTCCCTGGCGAGGTTTTCCCGAGAGACTATAAATAATAATAATCATTTATTCACAAGTATATTTGGCTCATAGGTACATTCAATATAATAATAATAGTCATATTCACATTACATTTACATAGATAAGCATCGGTCGGCTGATTCTCTAAGAAACAGCGATGGCAACCTGACAGTAGTGATCGCAAAATTGACAGTTGTGATTGCTCGATGACGGCATAATCTATTGACTAAACGTCAAAAAGGGCTCTTACGGAATACCGATTTTCAATCTGACAGCCAGATTTTGCTCGGTTTTTGCGGTGGCTCGGTTTTTGCTCTTACGGAATACTCCTGCCGGTCGGCAAAGCACGAGTGATACCCCTAGTGTTGTAAGCGTCCATGAGCTACAGTAACTGGTTACCATCGTATGCGTGTTTGCCTCCTTAGTAGTATAAAAAAATAAAGAGTTTTCTATTCTACCTAAAATACTATAATCTCGCTAATTAATACTGAAAATTCTATGTGCATACTGTGAGCAAGTGCGGTAATAGCAAATTAAACTAAGTAAATAAATAATTCTTCAGCGTCTAGAACGAGCTGTTGAGCGAGGCTATAATTTCAGTGTGTTATATCGGCGGTTGACCATCATATTTAAAATCGTTTCGCCTTTTAATGGTCAACCGCAAATTATGGTGTGTACCATATAGCAGTAATAAACGTTTTTTTTATTGTTTTATACTTTTTGTCCTACTTATATTATTAACGTGAAAGTTTGTAAGTATGGATGCTTGTTACTCTTTCGCGTAAAAACTACTGAACGGATCTGGATGAAATTTGGCACAGAGATAGATTATGGTCTGGAATAACACATTGGCATTTTTACAGCGATAAAAGACATCCACGCGGGCGGAGCCGCGGACAACAGCTAGTTATATCATATATATGATAATTTGTAACGTCTTTGACTTCTTAATTATCCTAATACTATTATAATTATGTTCTGGTATTTATTTTCCAAAATTGAAAAATAAAGAAGCTTTTTCTCGTGATACTTCTACGGGCTGTAGGTACGGCCCAACACACAATAATTGCAATAAAAAGGGTGGTTATACCAAAGATAGGTTTTTGTTCTTGTCAACAGTGTATTAACGTACAATTATTCATTTATTGAAAAGCCGACAATATGCCAAAGGTAGTTGGTGACAATTAATTTTGAAATTGGATGTCCCTTCCCTACTTGGTAGAGTTATATCGTGTTTAATCGTTTGGACATTTAGTCTCTATTAAATTAGTTTTAATCTATTTACTTCTCGGTAAAGTGACATTTTTTATATAATTACTATGAAATTACGTTTTTTTAAACTTTGTCGTTAATAAGGTGCCGCTCTTTTTTGTGTTATGTGACATGAGCCGTTTGTGACATTTTTAATAGTTCTGTGTGTTGCCTGCCGCAAATATTAATTATGTATTTTTTCTTTTGTAATTATTTTAATTAGTTGTATCAAAACTGGTTTCAGTACTTATACGTATAATTGTCATTTTATAAAATAAATAAAAAACGTTTCCTTTCTTGTGTTCTAAAAGCTTGATGCGTAACGATTAAAAAGAAATCTATTATAGTTAAAGTAATTATGAATAAAACTTGAATCGCGCTTCTTTATTGGTTTATTGCCGTGAAAGGCAATATATAAATTATTATGAAATGATTATTACACGAAATATTAGTAGTATCAAATAAGTTAGTGTGTGGGAAGTAAATGTAATGGAGTAAAAGACAATCGCACATTACAGTAGTTATTTATTTTTTGCACTAGCAAACTTACGTAGTTTTCAAACCTACCTAATTTTCCGTATAAATCGCGCCTCGTTAGTTTAATAATAGATTTGATAACTAAAACAGATGAAAAAGAATATTCGATGCCCGCAAATGTTGGACTTTCAACACAAGTTAAGATTTACCAGATAAAATTGGTATATGGCATATGGATGTCAAAAATCATCACCATCATCATCTCAGCCAAAAGACGTCCACTGCTGGACATAGGCCTCCCCCAAGGTTTTCCACAACTCTAGATCCTGAGCCAACCTTGTCCATCGGTTGCCCGCAACCTTTACCAGGTCGTCGGTCCACCTTGTTTGAGGCTTGCCCACGCTGCATCTTCCAGTTCGTGGTCGCCACTCCAGAACTTTTCTGCCCCAACGGCCATTAGTTCTATGAGTTATAATAGATATAAATTATTAAAAATATTTATTAAAAAATATTAAGTCTAAATTTCTAATGCCCAGAGCGCATTTTCGCTTGGAGATATAAAATTTATTGAACACTAATTGTGGCTAGCCAAGCTCTGTACAAGCGTTTCTAGTTTCTTAGCCTAAGGGGTGTATAGTGTAGTTAGGACTTGGTCATTGTGGCTTTACCTTCGGCTTTGTTCACCTGGCAGCCCGATAGATAGAAATAGATTTGTGAGTCTTGAAAAAATTGAAACTTTTGTTTTGCGTCATGTTTGCAGTACTGACATTGTTTATTGCCTCACCGTATCTCGTAAAGTACGCCACATGTCTTTACAGCCTTGAAGGCATAAAAGAGTACTTATGAATACACTTGTGCACTATATCTCCTTCGTAGGTAACCGAAATTCGGTTAGGGGGACATTTTTAAACTTTGGGCATCTATTGTAGATTTCTGGACAAAACACCCTAGACATATATTTTTTAGGCTTGACCAGGGATTCGAACACCGGACCTCGTAATCATAAGCCGCACACAACTACCACTAGAATAACCAGGCATAATATATAAATGATTATAAATAACGAGTCATAAATCGTAAGTTATTCTAAGTTAACAAGACTCCAAAGCAAATATTCCCAAGATAATTTGTTACACAAAAGATTTATAACTTTGTCAATAAGGAAAAATGATCGTGCCACCGTCAGCGTCAGTAGCAAAACGAACAAAAGCTAACTCCATCTATTAGCTGAACTATAAATATCCGTGCGCTCCCATAATTCTCCCCAAGATATGTATGACTCTATCCCGATCCCGGATCGGTGAGCGTACACTGATTACGAACGAGCATTCGACTTGCCTTGGCAACAACGTCTTTTGTTTTTTAATTTATGTAGATGTATTAAATTTTTTCTTGCATTTTTCAAAAAGGAAAATATTCACTTTTACATATTATTTGAAAAAGGAATTCAATGTTTTTCATGTGCTCTTATTCATTTTTTAAATTTCAATTTTTCTTTTTTTGGTAAAGAGGTCGTCTAATTCAATTCAAGATCAAATATGAAAGAGGTCAAATCTATATCCGTTTTTGTATGTTATTTCATGATCAAATATGATCATGAAATAACATACAAAAACGTAAAAAAGAATATCCCTAAGCTACTTTTAACTTATATTGAGGCAAATGTTTAAAAATTATATGTAGGTATCATCGTCATAAAAATCTTAGCGCTTAAAAGTTTAATAAAAACTTTTTATTTAACTTATTAGTAACTGTAAGCTTTCAAATACTATTAAGTTTAGGAATGTTTGATCAAGTTGCAATTTAAATAAATTATGTTTGGAATATGACATAAAATGCACGTAAATACCTAAAGTAATTTCCGGTATGTTGACGTAGTTCATCTATTTACCCATAAAAAGGAATTGATAGCTACAGTTTACAACTGAATAAAATACCAAGACAGTTATTCACAAAAACATTAATCTATCAAACCGTTAAGATAGATTGACAGATAACATAATTACTAAATTATTTAATGCAGGCAACTTGGAATCCGCAAATAATTCAAATTTGGATTCGACACGCTTTGACGAAATTCGTCGAACTGTCAATCATCACGACACTTATTCAGAATTTTCCTGGAAATTCAAACAGAGAATTGGTCACGAACCGCGACGAAATATCCCGAATGGTTTTCGCGTAATTCTATGGTTATTCGTAGGCAGTGTACATGCATAAGCTTCGTTTTTTCTTCGCTAGTAACAAGGTAGGATGTAAATCAAAGCTGCTGTGATCTGCATACCGCGGTGGATGCATTCGTTAGAACAGATAGGAATACCTAAATGTATTAGAAATAATATTTAGTATACAGACTCTTTTGATGGGGTTGGTGGAAATAATTGGGTAGGTAAATTTTGTTGACTTTTAAGATTACTTTTGAAAAAAAATGGCGCACTTGACAAAAGATGATTTTTATATATGGAGTAAGTTATGGAGACAATATATTATCCACTGCAAGAGAGGGAAATCTCGAAATAAAACCCTATACCAACCCGTCTGGCCAGCGTGGTATAGTAGGCTAATATCTCTCCAAGTATATGAAGGAGATCCGTGCCCAGCAGTGGGACGTTTATGGGATGATGATGATGATATATGTATGTCTTTATAAAATTAGATTGTAACCCATTTATTACTTACTAAATATGTTTATGTGAGTGTGATGGTAGGTACACATTTTATTCACAGTCTTTAAAAAATATTTATGAATTTTGTTTACTTCGTTTGTTTTAGTCCTGTACTAATAGAGTTAAGCCATATCATACTTTTAATATACCTATAAGAAGTTTGATTTCCTTTTTCACATTCGATATTGGCAATAAAATTAGCATCGGTTACCATACCACAAAATTATAGCATTGACAAAAAACTTAGGCATTGAATTTTTCAGGCACCTCAATCTTCAATCATAGTCACGCTACCATTCTTGTGTAGTTAATATTAATTGTTTTAATTTTGGAATATTCATGAAATACCGACTTCACGTTCTAAAATTTAAATATTCATTGCAAAAATTATTAGGAATTGTTATTTCGAAAGTGGAACATTAATGTATATATGCATTTTAAATTAACATAGTGTAGTCAGAATCCAAAGAAGTTTGGTAATAGCCAATAAATCTTTTACTTTTTATGTGTGCGTGCGTTTGCGGCGAAGGTGCGTGACGATAAGTGTTACCGCCTATACATACCTGTGTTGGAAATACCTATTGTGGCAACGGTGATAGCTGTACAGGGCCGCTTTATAAATATTAGTAATTTGGGAAAACCAATGTGTGAATTTTTGTGAAATATATTTTTATTTGTAGGTTTATTCTAATTGTACACTGTTACCAAATTTCACAGAAATATATACAATGGTTTTCTGAGGCGCTCATAGCTAGGTGCACTCGCTGTTCGGTAAACGATCGGTGGGTTAAACTACCAAGGGCGCGGTAACCCTATAGATGGATGACCGCATAGTGGTATTTCATCTGAGCGTCTCCGTGCTTCGGAGGAAACGTTAAAAGTCGGTCCCGACTGTTAAAAGTCATTAGATCGCACTATCGCACAGGATCGCACAGGTTGGCCACTAACCAAACGATAAGAAGAAAAAGAATGGTTTTCTAAAAACAATAATTTTCATATAGCGGCCATATACAGCAATTTCCGTTGCCGTGTGTACAAAAGTGTACATCAGTGTAGTATGTCCCAGGCACCAATGTTTAGGTTGATCTGAGTTGAGAACTTTTTTTTTTTTTTTTTTTTTTTATACTACCAAGGTGACAAACAAGCATACGGCCCGCCTGATGGTAAGCAGTTACCGTAGCCTATGGACGTTTGCAACACCAGGGGTGTCACTCACGCGTTGCCGACCCTTTAAAAACCTTATAACTCTTTTCTTGAAGAACCCCATGCTATAGTCTTTTGGAAAAACCTCGGCAGGGAGCTCATTCCACAGCCTTATCGTACGTGGTAAGAAATTCCTCTGGAATCTTACGGTACGGCAAGTTAGAGGTGCAAGGATGTGAGGATGAACTCCCTGTCGGTGGCGAGAGGTGCGTTGATAAAATGTGGCCGTGGGCATCATCTCGAACAATTCTTCAGAACACAGCCCATTGTACAGGCGGTAGAACACACACAAGGAGGCGAAGTCTCTCCTTAGATTTAGTGGATCAATACCGCCTGTGAGCTTGGGATCGTCAACAATCCTCACAGCGCGTCTTTGGATAGAATTAAAGGGTCCAAGCTGGTATCCAGGTGCTCCCGCCCAAAGGTGGCAGCAGTACTCCATGTGGGGCCGGACTTGCGCTTTGTAGAGCAGCAGTCTTTGGCCCGCGGTGAAGTACCACTTTGCCCTGTTGAGCACACCTAGCTTTCTAGATGCCAGCTTAGCCTTGTCTTCCAAGTGATGTCGGAACTGGACGTCACTAGAGATGTCGACGCCGAGGATCCCAATGCTCTTGGATATTGTAAGGGCTGTGTCTTGGAATTGTGGAGCCATAGCAAATGGGGCTTTCTTAGCGGTGAACGCGCAAACTTGTGTCTTACTGGGGTTAAATTGGACTAAATTTAGTCGTCCCCAATCAGAGACTCTGGAAAGAGTGCTACTGATTTCAGACACAAGTTTTTCGCGACTTTCATCAACAATGGAACGAGGGATATTTGCGCGGCCTGTGTAAAAAGTGTCCCCGGTGCTGTCATCCGCATAACAATGAATGCTGTCGGTAGACAACATATCATTTATATGCAGAAGAAACAACGTCGGAGACAGCACAGAGCCTTGCGGTACGCCAGCATTGATGTCCAGGCGATCCGAGCAACAACCGTCAACGACAGTTTGTATGCTTCTGCTGGACAAAAAGCTGGCAATCCATTCGCATAATCCCTCGGGGAGTCCGTATGATGGCAGCTTCGACAGAAGACTCCGGTGCCAGACCCGATCGAACGCCTTAGCTATATCTAGGCTAACCGCCAACGCCTCACCTTGACTCTCGATGGCTAGAGCCCAGCGGTGCGTGAGATACACCAGAAGATCACCCGTCGAGCGACTGTGGCGAAAGCCGTATTGTCGGTCGCTGATTAACTCGTGATCCTCTAGGTATCCCAAGAGCCGCCGGTTTATAATTCGCTCCATCACCTTCGAGAGTAGGGAGGTTATAGCTATAGGCCTGTAATTCGTTGGGTCTGATCTATCGCCCTTTTTGGGCACCGGATGCACATTGGCGGTCTTCCACGAAGACGGAACTCGCCTTCTGTTGTACGAGAGTCCGAAAAGACGCGTTAATACAGGACATAACTCAGGGGCACACTGCTTTAGCACCACTGCCGGTATGCCGTCTGGCCCACTCGACTTATGAACGTCAAGAGATAGCAACTCCCGCCGGACCTCACGCTGTGTTATGCTGATTTCCGGCATGGCGATACCACACCACGGAATCGTGGGCGGTACGGCTTCTCTGTCGTTCAAAGTCGAGTTAGAGGCAAAGAGAGCACCCAAAAGATCGGCTTTCTCCTTTGCACTATAGGCCAAATTATTGTCCGGCTTCCGTAGTGGGGGCAAGGACGACCGACAAAAGTTTCCCTCGGCAGCCTTCGCAAGCGACCAGAAAGCACGACTCCCAGAGGGATGGCTTGCTAGCCGTTCACCAATTCTGCCGACGAATTCGAATTTGGCCCTGGCAATTACTCTTTTACTGGCCCTCGAGGCAGCATTTAGTTTGCGTTTCACATCAGAGATGTTGGGGTCCTTTTGAACTCGAGCCGCAGTCCAAGCCTTGTAGGCAGCTTGCTTAAGAAGACTAGCTTCTCTACAAGGCCGATTAAACCACGGTCGTTTCTTAACCCCTGTAACTGGCACGACCAGGTTTGGAATGTAGCATTCCATACCCATAAGTATCGTGTCAGTTACAGCAGTTGTGCAGGACTCAACATCTTCTGATGCGAAGCAAAGCTGTCTCCACGGGTACGACGCGTAAAACTCACGCAGTCCATCCCAATCTGCTGACTTATAGCGCCATACGCGGCGCCATTCCGTTGCCCGGGGCCGGTCAGGCAGCGCACAGGCCACAGAGGTCCGGATGAGGCAGTGGTCCGATGTGCCCAGGGGCGCATCCACTGTGATGGTATATCCATCCGGACGTGTAGTCAGCAGAAGGTCCAGTAAAGAGCTTGTATGGTCCTCAACGTCGGGTATCCTTGTCGGACAATCGACGAGTTGAGAGAATCCATAAGCCAGGGCAAATTCGTAAGCAGACCTCCCCGCAGAGTCAGTGGACCGGGAATTGAGCCACTCAACGTGGTGAGCGTTAAAGTCTCCCAAAATCACTAACTCCGCGGAGGGGTACTGCTCGATAACTCTGTCGGTTGTCAGTTGCAGGTGCTCAAAAAGCCTGATCATGTCCTGCTCACCGCTATGAGACCTGTAGAGGCACGCGTAGATGTAGGTGTGGCCGCCATAGTCCACGCGTACCCAAATAATGGACAGGTCCCTGTCTTCAAGGCCATGTAGACGACGACAGCAAATATCCTCCCGGACGTACATACATACCCCGGCACGACGCACAAATACGTGCTCGAGCTTGTACCCGGGGTAGGTAGGATGTATCGGCCGGGCAAGATATTTGCGTCTCCGTTAGGAATAACAAGGTCGGCTGTGCAGTTTCGAGGTGGTGGTGGACTGCATTAAGGTTTGAGTGTAAACCCCTGATGTTACAAAAGTCCACTTTTATCGTGGACGTGGGTGCCGCTGAAGAACGATTCTTGTTTTTTCTTTTGGCCATAAAAAAGGGGGTTGTGGTAGTTTTAGAGAGTTGCTGTATGGACAGTGCAAGGAACAATGCGCAGTGCTTATCGCCTCCCGACAGTGCAGGTTGTGCAGTTTGTGGGCACGGCGCACGGAAGGGCCCCTAGTCCCCCCCCAAAGCAGCAGCCGGGTCCACCCCGGTCTCCTACTCCGGCACGTCCACTACTTCGGGGACTTTACACGGGCGGCGATTCAGCCTCCCGGGGCGGAGATTAAGTAATCCCCGGGTTCGGGAATCCAACAACCCGTGGGCGGTCAGCGGGCAACCGTTTCACTAGGTCTCCCTGACCGCCGCGCCCACACTCCGCGCCTACACCGTCCGAAGGCGACTCAACACTAGCTGGTCCCCCCACTGTCACTACAGCAACCCTCCCTAAATGAGCTCTGGAGACCTTACTCACTCGCAGGAACACAACATGATGCTGCTTTACTGCGGTATTCTGTAAGGTGGAGGTCCTTCCCCAGTCGAGCCGCTCAGTTCGGGCGAGAAATCTCGCTGTGCCCTACCTCTCTTAAACTGACTATCCATTAATGGTTAAAACCTACATGGTTTGTATTTTATAAAATTAAATTACGAACATATTATATAATTACTGCTTAACTACATAATATGACAATATAGGTAGGTAGGCAAGAATTTACGATTGGTAATAAGTTTTTAACTCTATCTATATGTTACACAAGATAACATGTTAATTACTTCGGAATCCTAAAAGTTGGCGAACGTAACTGCTAGATATACAATAAAAAAAATATTAAAAATAATTTTTATCATTTTTTATTGAATGTTAATTAAAATTCATTTATTATTATTAGCCTATACTGTCCTACTGCAGGGCAAAGACCTCCCCTTCCTTTTTCCATGTTAGTCTATCTATAGTAATTAAAATTCATACTAAATTTATATTATAATTTGTTTTAGATGAATGACAATAAACTCACGGAAGTCACATTGGCGTTTACTACACATACAATTTTCCAGGGTAAGTTTCAATTATTTTAATATGCACTTGTATCTGTTCAAATTATATAGCGGTGAATTGAATTATTATATTCTACCTCTTTCTAATTATATAAAACCATAGGTATGTTGCGTACCCATATATTACCTCTGCCACTATTTCTTCAGTTATCTATGGTCACTTTAATCGAGATTTAATTTTTATAATAATTTACTGCCTGACTTTAATTGAATAGGTATTTTAATTAAACTGTAAAATGTAGGATTGTGTACTACACACAATATATAATAATAATATAATTATATAGATTATAAATGGTTGTTTTTAATCTTTATTCTTTTATTTTATTACAATTAAAAAGTAACAGTATGTAGTACCTACTCTTTACTAGGTACATAGGAAAAAGTACCTATATTTAGATTTAAAAAAAACTAAAAAAAGAAATAGAAATTGAATTCCATACAGATATTTTTTATTGAAGTATTCCATATTGGGCACCCGTTTTAATGGCACCTGAGTGAATGGCACCTAAGGTATCCCACATTGGGCACCTACCGATATTTTTATATCGATATGTTCCACTAATGGCACCTGCGAAAAATATCGGTAGGTGCCCAATGTGGAATACCTTAGGTGCCATTAACTCAGGTGCCATTACAACGGGTGCCCAATATGGAATACTTCTTTTTATTTTAAAATAAGCCATGCCAATATAATAGTTTAATTTATTAGGTACATAGTAGAATTTTATTATTATTAGATAAAATATAATAAATTTCAGTCTTATTATACAAATTAATTCTATTTAGCCATAAAAAAAAGTGAACCGTCACGGGACGTCTGGCAGATGTGAAACATCGACATTATTTTGTAAAAGTAATATGCAGAAAAGTACAGATTATGATAGGAACTAAATAAGTCATAATGATAAAATAAAATATTACGATTTTTTTTTCCAGATAACGATGACTATTTATTGAATAAACATTTATTTTCATTAAATACAAAAACGCCACACCACACCGTATACACTACTGCATATAGACTGTATATATACATATATACCATCGCATGCCGTGGCGACGCGTCGCCACCGCATGCGTCGCCACGCCAGAAATCGGTTTTACGTGCGGCTATAGATGTTTCACATCAAAAATTGACAAGTTATTTAGTTAAAGAATTTTTAATAATTAATTAATGCGTAGTTAAGTTCAAAAAACAGCTACTGTTGACTAAATTTGTCAAGTCGGTGGATAATAGAGACATCATTAGGCAGACCAGAAATAATGTAAAAACATGCAGGTATGATAATCTTTGGTTTCCACTTAACATTATTAACGTGTGCTTCTACCATAAACATTATAATGCTTCTAGGATCTAGCGCGCGGAAAGTAATACCACGAAATTTGCCACAAGTAGTCCATTTTTTGCCTCCAACGTTTCGTGTAATAGGGGTTCTGATACAATTAATATTTTCTCAAAATCGATCTATCCTTTTCTAACATAAAGAAAAGGAAAGAGAAACATTTTAAAGCCATGTTTTAGTTTGATCAAAATCAATATGGCTGTCTGTTTTTAGAAGAAAAAAATATCTATTTCTTTTTAAAAATGGGTGTTTTCTTTTTTTAAATATTCGAGTATGGTCTAAAGCGCACAAATCGGAGAATTTTGAATAGAGAACCATTTTCTTTTTTTTTATAAGATACTCGTTCGTAGATATTTTTATGCAGGTGTTATAACAGGAAGTGGTCATCAATTAAAGTTTATTGATTTAAAATTTAAAATGAAGTGTTCGACGCCATTTTCTTTTAGTGTGAATACCGGAGCATTTTTAACACCTTTTTTTATAGTAAGAATTGCTACACTGTTTTCTTAGATACCTACTTAAAAATATTCACATTTATAATGGTATCATATGATAAAATATGTTTACGAGTTATCGAAACTTTTACAGTTAATGGAAAAAAAATCATCATAGACTAAAACGTCCAATTAGTTTTTTTTTCTTTAATTAAGTATTTGACAATTTCTATAATTTTGACTTATATTATTACTACTAGTCTTAGACAAATTTCAAATAGACAAATCATTTGTTAAAAGGCGGCAATTAAATTTTGGACCAAGTTCCCAGAGCTGCCTGAGCTACGTAATTTTAGCAAAGCTCTAAATTACAAGTATAAGGATGTGCGGTTAGGTAAGTATTACGTATTTGCTAGCTTTGAAACTTCATGATTACAATAAATCGATACTATAAATAATATTATTAATGCGAAAGTTACTCTATTGGTTTGTTTGTTAACTTTTCACGACTAAACAGCTGAACAGATTTTAATAAAATTTAGCTAAGAGATAGATGGCATCCTGGGGAAGGATATAGATAACATTTTACCGATAAACGACTTCTACGCAGCCGAAGTCTCGGGCAACGTCTAGTAACATATAATGGAAGAAAATCTATGATATAAAAATTAATTGCTGAATGTGTTGCTAAACGCAAATCTCGAGAACAGCTGAACCGATTTCGCTAATTCTTTGTTTGCTATGTTCGTCATTGTCATGAGAAGGTACTTATGTAAAAAAAAGAAAGTTAAACTGAAAATAGTTTAACGAAATCGGGGCGGGCCACTAGTAGATAATAAATGTAAATATTTATGAAAATTATGAAAAATGTATTGTATAAGCGTGTGGCACATCATAACGTTAGGACTGGCAATACTACGGTTACTCATAACTCCCACCCGCATGCCAAATCACCGGACGGAAGTTCGCCGGAATTACCATACATATAAGGTAATACATATGTTCGACAGTCGACCGGCGCACGCTCAATAGCGCGTAGCCATTTTGTTAAGTTTGCAACAAATTGTGAAATTGTATGTGTAAAGCCGCGAAATGACTGGCCTGTTGGTCTAGTGGTTAGTGACTCTGACTGCTACGCCGGAGGTCGTGGGTTCGATTCCCACCCAGCACAAATCTTTGTGTGATGAGCACGATTGTTTGTTCTGTGTCTGGGTGTAATTTATCTATAATATGTATGTATTTAGAAATATATAAGTATGTTTATCAGTTGTCTGGTTACCATAGTACAGGCTCTGCCTAGTTTTGGATCAGATAGCGATGTGTGAGTTGTCCCGAAAATATTAAATATTATATTATATTATAAATATACCAAGTTTTGTGTTAAAATCATAGTCTTCGTTTTATTCAGCACCCAACGCACGCTATATATAATAATTAATCCATCTTTACACTTTGTTCTCGTTAAGTATAACCATTTTAGTCAATAATAACACCTTTAATATTTATTTACGATTTATTTAATACACACCGTTACTTTTTTTTTTTTTTTTTTTTTATACTGGTGGCAAACAAGCATACGGCCCGCCTGATGTTAAGCAGTATCCGTAGCCTATAGACGCTTGCATTACCAGAGGTATCATTTACACTAGGGCTTTAAGATTGAAGTAACCCTGGGATAGGAATATGTTTCTTTCAAAACGCATTCCTAAATGAGCGCTGGAGACCTATACTTACACACAGGAACACAACTACACCGCTGTGTGTAGTCATTTGGCTGTGGTCTTCTGTAAGTACTTCTTTGCTTTATTTGAAAAAAATATGAAAAAAAGAACCTTAGCATCAATTATGACTATTATGACCTGTATGGATAAAATGGAGCATAATTTACATTAAATTTTAGCGATTGGTGTTTATACACGTGATTAATAAGAAAGGGGGTGGTAAAGAATCTTCTATTTAATGTTCCACGCCTTTTTCTTCTAGTTATATAGTAAATTTTATTTATGTATGAGCGCATAAATCATTGTATGAGTTGTATGTTTATTGGAGCAAAGAGAAATGGACTTACGATAGCCAACCCCCTTTTTTTGTTCGGCTAAACCATTTTGTATTACAAGTAATAAGACTCCATGATGGTATAATTTTGAAGTCTTGTGGTAATTAGCGTTTACAAGCAGTAAGAATAATATATATGTACATATATTTACTAGCTGTTGCCCGCGGCTCCGCCCACGTGGATGTCGGTTATCGCAATGCAAAGTAGCCTATGTGCTATTCCAGACTATAATCTATCTCTGTACCAAATTTCATCCAAATCCGTTCAGTAGTTTTTACGTAAAAGAGTAACAAACATCCATCCATCCATACTTACAGACTTTCGCATTTATAATATTAGTAGGATTAGTTTGCGGCTGTGGCTTCGATCGTGTGATATATTTGCATTATAAAAAAATGCAGGCCAGGCATTTTTTAAACGTGAGACTTTAGAGTAAAAGGGACAGAGCTATATTGTTTGTATAGCCCCATCCCTCTTTTTCTCTCGAAAGACTCAGGTTTAACACGTCATAGCACGGCCCTAGGTATCGAGATAAAGCTATTCTTTAATAGCCTACGGGCACTTGCATTATTACATGAATAGTGAATAGTTCGAGCGAGAAAGAAGGACAGAGCTATATCTATATCTGTCCCTCTTTCTCTTTCGAACGACTCACGTTTTTACACGTCAGATAAACTCCCAGGGGTACTATAACTTCTACGGGGGTAGTCCTCGAAGCGCACCCATTTTGAAACGAAGCGCACCTAAAGTATTCCTCGAAACGCACCATTTAGGTGCGCTAAGGAAATCATAGCACACCTGAATGGTGCGTTTCCAGGAATACTTTAAGTGCGCTTTATTAGGTGCGTTTCAAAATGGATGCGCTTCGAGGAATACGATTCGATTCTACGATGCCTTTTCTGTAAAATTCTTTTAACTCTTTTCTTGAAGTACTTACCATCTGGCGGCCCGCTTTGTTTGCATCTGTGGTATAAAATTCAAAATGTCAGTATCGGTTAATATATTTAATTCTTATTCACTATAACACTTTACAATTACGCCTATTTCACACATTTAATGAAAGCATAACTATCAACGCAATGTTACGTTATAACAATTAAATGTGACATTTAAATTTTACACTCTTTCGCAATGTGTATAAAAACTTTATAAGTATACTATAATTGTATTGAAACTCTTTGTGAAAAAATGCCGAAGCGGCTTTGCCTCATCTTTCGAGTATACTGTCTATGAAACCGACAGTCAAAATACCTTTGCTCTGGGTAGGGACTTTAGAAGACTACAGGCAAATATCTACACGCAGTGATGTAGTTGTGGGCTTATACGTGAGTATAGGCGTACTTATTTTAAATTAGTAGCACCAGAAGGTGTTGCTAACACCAAAGCCAGATTGCTTAAAATCCATATTTGACTGCCTCGGTGGTCCAGTGGGTGCAGTATGCCCCTGCTGTGCACGAGGTTGTTGGTTCGATTCCCACACAGGGACAAAACTTTGTGTGACCCACAAAGAGTTGTTCTGAGTCTGGGTGTAATTTGTGTCCATTGATTGTTTGTTTGTAAAGTCCCCGTGACACAGAGCTTGTTCTCTAGTGCGGGAGTTATCTTTTTAAAAAAATAAAAATATACAAAAAAATAGCCTATGTTACACAGTGATAATGAAGCATTGTAATAGTGAAGAAATATTTTTTTAAATCGATCCAGTAGTTTTTGAATTTATCCATTACAAATAAAATTAATAATGCAACCCATATATGTCCCACTGTTGGGTACGGGTCTCCTCTCCTCTATCAAGAGAGACAAAGGGTTTAGGCCTTAATTCACACACGCTGGCCTAATGCGGGTTGGTGAATCTGACATGTCTTTAGAATTACTTTTAAGACATGTGGGTTTCCTCACAATGTTTTTCCTTCACCATTAGCAGATGGCGAATCATTCGATTTGTACATATAAACTCCACAAAGTGAAATTCACATTGATACCACCCGGGATCAAACTCGCACCTCTTGCGTGCAAGTCGGTTACTTTCCCACTCGGCCACCACCGCAAAAATAACAATACGTTATTTTTATCTTTTAGTATTGACTTACCTACCACTATAGGTCACCCATCAATAGGGTTACCACGCTTTTGGTAGCACCCGTTTATCGTTTCATCATCATCATCATCATCTCAGCCAAAAGACGTCCACTGCTGGACATAGGCCTCCCCCAAGGTTTTCCACAACTCTCGATCCTGAGCCGACCTCGCCCATCGGTTGCCCGCAACCTTTACCAGGTCGTCGGTCCACCTTGTTGGAGGCCTGCCCACGCTTCTTCTTCCAGTTCGTGGTCGCCACTCTAGAACCTTTCTGCCCCAACGGCCATCAGTTCTGCGAGCTATGTGCCCGGCCCATTGCCACTTAATGGAGGCAATTCTTCGAGCTATGTCGGTTACTTTGGTTTTGGTTTATCGTTTAATGATCAGCAAGTGTACCTGGCTAAAACACTAATATCTTACAATACATAGTTTGAATGCAATTTTTCTAATAACTTAATAAGTACGAAACGGTTGGATATTTCAATTACATGGTTACTATGGTGTTATTATACTGTCCGGGGTATTAGTGGGCGCCGTGATAGCGTACACCGTAATAACATGACCACCACGTGACATAATACAGAGTAAGCAGTAATACTAGTGTGGTTGGTTTACTGGTGTACAAGGTGCAATACCTTTTTTATACAGCCTAGGTAGCAGTTTCTGTAGCCTATGGATACTTGCTAACTATTACCACCAGGGTATTGTTAACCCTGGTCCATTACCAGGGTTAACAATATCCTGGCCGGCTATTTCTCTAAGAAACAGCGATCGCAAACTGACAGTTGTGATTGCTCGGTGACGGCACACACGATTGCTAAACGTCAAAAAGGCTCGGTTTTCGCTCTTACGTAATACCGATTTTCAATCTGACAGCCAGATTTTGCTCCAATTTTCAATCTGACAGCCAGATTTTGCTCCAATTTTCAATCTGACAATCAGTTTATGCTCCAATTTTCAATCTGACAGCCAGATTTTGCTCCAATTTTCAATCTGACAAACAGTTTATGCTCCAATTTTCAATCTGACAGCCAGATTTTGCTCCGTTTTCGCGGTCGCTCGGTTTTCGTTCTTACGGAATACCCCCGCAGGGTGTATTCAAAATTCGAAAAACGCCGCGATATAAAAAAATATCTACTAGGTATATCTACTTATTCTAAACTTATTTTTTAGGGTAAGAGATAGCCCATAAAACATTATTTACGCATCCACTCAAATTGCATGTAAATATGTCCACTTTTAAATGAACCTCATTAATTATTTTAATCACGCGAGTGAGAGGTGTTTTAGATGCAGAGAAAACTAAAATTTAAAATGAACTTAACCTTCTGCCGTCACAGTTTATTATGTAGGTGCATTCCAGCGCGCCTAATCAGGGTAAACGTTATTGAACATTAATTGAGGATGTTATCCATATGAATGATCCTAGGAACTTGCTATTAATATTGCTTCTTATACTAGGCGCAAGGAAGTGTCCTGGTGCATTGTGAAACGATTTTGTTAAGGCACGTTCTAACTAAAGCGATAGCTGTAGCAAGCTATTATTTAAATATAAATCTTGACAAATTGTATAAATACTCTGTCGATTAAAAAGAGTAGCCCGAGTTTCTAGCCAAGTCTGCCCGAACCTATAAAAAATATGCATTTGTTTTTATGACGTTCATAAGTATCATGCATTTGATCGAAATAAATAAATGACTGATTCTTATCTTGCAAACAATTATCCTTACTAATATTATAAACGCGAAAGTTTGTAAGAATGTATGGATGATTGTTACTCTTTCACGCAAAAACTACTGAACGGATCTAAATGAAATTTAGCACAGAGATAGATTAGGGTCTAGAATAGCATATAGGCTTTTTTATCGCGAAATCCGACATTTACGCGGGCGGAGCTGCGGGCAACAACTAGTATATAATAAGACGATTACTAGTTGCGGTTAAAGTTGTGTTACGATTTATTTTTTCCTTTCTTGTTCATATTTAATGACTAAAAGAGTTACATGTGTTTTTTGTGCAAGGAAATAACTGCATTAGTTTAAAAAACTGTGTCGCAGTCATTAACGGCCACCTCCATCCAGGACGTTTAGTTAAGTTCCAGCTTACAGAATAATAACACTTTTTAAAATAATAGAAAATAACTTACTTGTGTGATAGTGATAAATAATATATGTATAGAATAATAATATAATAATAATATAAGTCTATAAATAAATGGTATAGATTTTATCTCAGGTATATGCGATGTAGCGGATTACACCTTAGTGTGTAAGCACCTTTATTCGATCAGGTTTAGTAGACTGATCAGACATGAAAGATGATTTCATATTATTTTTTATGAGCAAATATTTTTATAGTTGTTGGTTGGGTGATAAATACCGATGCTATGGTACGGAAGATATTAGGCATACCTGTGATTTTTCTTAGTATTAGTAGCAGGATTAAAATAGTAGCAGATAATTTATTTTTTAACGATAAATACTTTTGACTTACTAGTAATATTTCTAAGCACCTATTGTTTATCGAGGAATAGCACGTTTTCTTGGAAATACTATCTGTTTTATTATATACAGATTTTTTATTAGAAACTAAACGTGGCTTTGACCGCGAAGGGCTTCCTTTTTTAAACTAAACTATTATGTAAATTCTATATTATATTGCAGTATATAATCTATATAACTTATATTTCTTATTTATTTTCATTAAAGAAATATACATGATATTAATATACAGTGAATGACCTAGCTCTGCTCGGTATTTTATATTAGAAATTAACGTTTTCTAAACATGAAATTTAGCTAGATCGTTCTATATAAATCCTACTGCCAACCCTGAAACATTTTTTTGAAAATAGGTACAGTCAAGATTGATAGTATAGTGACATTTATTTAATTTCTGGATTATTATTATTACTAGCTGTTGCCCGCGATGTCGGTTATCGCTGCAAAAAGCTGTTCTCTAGTGCTGGTGTTGTCTTTTAAAAAAAAGACACCCTGGATGGGAATCAAACCCCACAACCTCTATCAGCAGTCAGAGTCACTAACCCCTACACCAACAATGCAGTCACAATGTATTACAACAACATAATTAACTACAACAGAGAACGTTAGTGATGAGTAATGTCCCTGGTACACAATAGTGATCGTTATCATTGTCCCCGGTACTACTTTCACTAGCTTGTTGGATTTGTAGCATCAGATAATCAGGGTGGAATACATCATGATTAAATACATTATACTGTTTATTTATGTAGCCACGTTATTAAGTGACTGCGTCAGAGGTGAAGTGACAAAATCCTTACTAATATTATGGATGGATGGATGGATGTTTGCAACTCTTTCACGTAAAAACTACTGAACGGATCTGGATGAAATTTGGCACAGAGATAGATTATGGTCTGGAATAATACATAGGCTACTTTTTACAGCGATAACCGACATCCAGCTAGTCAGTAATATATTTGATTCGTCACAATTATGTATGAATTTTTTTTTAAATTGGACATTCATATTATAACGGGCCATATTGTAGTTTTACAAACATACATCGAAATTGTTTGTTCGCTAGTGGCACTTTCCACTAGATGAGAGAGATTTAAGAGAGGTAGGGCACCATACTAGCGAGCAAGCCCGACTGGGGAAGAACCTTCACCTTACAGAAGACCACAGCCAAATGACTACACACAGCGGTGTAGTTGTGTTTCTGTGTGTGAGTACAGGTCTCCAGCGCTCATTTAGGAATGCGTTTTGAAAGATACGTATTCCTATCCCAGGGTTACTTCCATCTTAAAGCCCTGGTGTAAAAAAATGGGTTGGCAACACGCAAGTGATACTGGTAATGCAAGCGTCTATAGGCTACGGATACTGCTTAATATCAGGTGGGCCGTATGCTTGTTTGCCACCCAAGTAGTATAAAAAAAAAAAAAAAAAAAAAAAGATGAATTTTACCTAAAGAAAAAACTATACTATTGAGTTTTATTTTTTTATGTTCCTTTTTTATTCTTAGTCTTCTAATAAAAACAAATTTGGGGTTTTTTTCGGGTATTTTTTAATGTCAAGAATGTATAAAGCTGAAAAGTTTGTTTGTCCAACAAACCATCCAAGGATTAATCTGTGGATCTTCCAGTATACGGAAAATTCATTTTGTAATTTACAGCCCGAGCGAAATTAAATATAAGCCGGGTATCGACATTGCGATTATCGACATAGCACATCTTTGTGCTCACATTGAGCAGTCAGCCAACGTTTAAATTGACTCACGAGGCAACGCGTCTCCACATCACTAGCCTCGCGAGGCAGCTTCGTGATGTCGATACCCGACAGGAACAGCTAGTAAGTACTATAACCCGTCTGTTGATTCTCTAAGAAAAGCGATCGCTAACTGACAGTTGTGATTGTTGTTACGGCACACACGATTGCTAACGTCAAAATGGCTCGGTTTTCGCTCTTACGGAATACCGATTTTCATATTATAACTATAATAGACAACGGGTCTAATTCGCGTAATATTTTAAAGGTTTTCATACTTTTTTGTTTCCCGACGTTTCGGTCGAATTGCACCGACCGCGGTCGGTTGACTGATCGGTCCATTATAGTTATAATATGTGTACAAATCGTGAAAGTTTAAAAGAATTTACCGATTTTCAATCTGACAGCCAGATTTGCTCCATATTCGCGCTCGCTCGCTTTTCGCTCTTACGGAATACCACTGCGGATCGCACTTAACTCAAGCACCAGTTCAAAATAATAAATGTATTATATAGCATAAGTACCTACATTGTAGAAGATAGTGGTGAAATGTATGATGTAGTGTGTCGAGGTCAGGTATTGTGGCCTTTGCACTGTGGTACAGCCACTGTTCTACTTGTTAGTATACCATATACTATTATTACGAGTTATAGGTCGTTTCGCCCGCCATTTGTTCGCCCTAGCGGGCCAAACGACCAAATTACAAAAAAAAAATTTTGGGCTTTTTATGTACAGACAGCATCAAAATCTGTCTGTACATGAAAAGTAATAAAACATGAATCGGGCGAAACGCCCAATCAAATAATATAAATTTTGTAATTTGGTCGTTTCGCCCGCTCGGGCGAACAAATGGCGGGCGAAACGACCTATAACTGATTATTACTACCTATTCTAATAGTGCAAACGTTTCGATGGATGAATGGATGTTTGTTTAGGTATTCAATCACGCTAAAACGGCTTCACGGATCTAGATAGAATTTGGCATATAGATAGATTAAAGCCTGAAATATCAAATAGGCAACTCTTTTTTGAAAAAAAAAAAACATTGTTTCCGCAAGATTGAACGCAAGGGTGGAGCCGCGGGCAACAGCTTGTATCTTATATATTACTTTATAGGTTGCATTATTCTCTATTTTTTTCCTTCTTTTCTTCTGATTTTATGTCTACTTCTTAGTATAAAAAGATATAAGAAAATTAATAAAGTCGTAAATAATTGCACAAGTAACGCTGTTTTTAATTAGTTTGTTTGTTATCTTTTCACACGACTAAATAACTGAACGGATCTTAATGAAATTTGGCAAAGAAATAGATGATATTCTGGGAAAGGATGTAGGATACTTTTAATCGCGATAACAGGCACTCACGCAAGCGGAGCCGCGGTCAATAGCTACAATAGCAGCTAGTGAATTATAACTCAGTCAACACATGCCTATGCTCCGTGAGAATACAGTAAGGGATATCCGTGATTATTGTTGTAAGGAAACGAATTAACTACATGATTGTAACAAGCTTAGTGCCGAGCATTTATGAGCAAAATATTTATCACTACTTTTATTTACACAAAGACACTAATTGACTGCCTCGGTGGTCCAGTGGCCGCAGTATGCGCCTGCTGTGCACGAGGTTGTGGGTTCGATTCCCACACAGGATAAAACTTTGCGTGACCCACAAAGAATTATTCTGAGTCTGGGTGTAATTTGTGTCCGTTAATTGTATGTTTGTAAAGTCCCCCGCGACACAGAGCTTGTTCTCTAGTGCGGGAGTTGTTTAAAAAAAAAATAAAGATTTTAGTGACGCTGGACGCAGGCTTTACTGATGGTGGACGTGGTACTTGAGTGTCTGGGTTGCATTCTTGGGATCTAACAAAATTGGTAAAAAATGGGTGTAATATCGACTGCACGGTTGATTCAGTGGCTTAAGTTCATCAGTGGTTACCTGGCCAATTTTCATTGCGCGGCGTGTTGTGGGTTCCCCAGGACAAAAAATTGTATAACCCGAAAAGAATTGTGTTGTAGCTCCGAGTCTGGTTGAGCTTTGCATCCGTTAACTCTACGTTTGTAAATTCCTTCGCGATACAGGCCTTTCTAGACCGAGAGTTCTGTATCGCGAGAACAAAAAAATAACCATCCTATCAGGATGGCAGAAATCACAGCCTATAAATATCTGATTCATCGCTACTTATAGTTTACAAGTCCTACACTTCCCACAAGATGACCAATCCCTCCACAACTCAAGACACAAATTGTAGACTCTGCAACATTTTTCCTACAATTTTCGCGTCATTCGTACCGCGAGCCTCCAGCTACCGTTTCATATAACTAGTTATAACGTAGTCGTTATAACGATAATAGTCTATAAATAATCTGCTATGAATTATGGGGACTGTACACAATTGTGTGTACCTCATTATTGGAAGAATGTAAGGAATTTAATCTAGGGGTGTGGGGTGTTTTTAATGTAAGAATGTTTTTTTTTATGTAGTTTTAAATAACATTGCCATTCAATGTGGCAATGGCTATAGCCATTTTGGCACGTTTCTAGTTCCTAGACAGTGATGTTTATAATCATCGTAATCACAATCTTTATTTGTGAATCATAGGCCTGTTACAGGTCATAGTACCTACTTTTTTTAAAATACTACTTAGGTATGTGGCATACAAGCACACGGCCCGCCTGATGTTAAGCAGTTACCGTAGCCTATGGACATGGTGCCAACCCATTTTCTTTACACCAGTGCTTTATGATGGGGGTGGTATCCCTGGGATAGGAATACGTTTCTTTCAAAACGCATCCCTAATTGAGCGCTGGAGACCTGTACTCACACACAGGAACACAACTACACCACTCTGTGTAGTTATTTGGCTGAGGTCTTCTGTAAGGTGGAGGTCCTTCCCCAGTCGGGCTTGCTCGCTATTATGGTGCCCTACCTCTCTTACCTTTAACTATGTTAGAGTTTCACTATAAACGGGTTCTACTGAACAGATTTTGAAAATTCTTTTACTAATAGAAAGCCACGAAATTTGTGAGTGTCATAGGTTATATATTATCCCGAAAAATGAAAAATATCACCCTCCTTTTGGCAGTCAGGAAATAAATCCTAACACTTAGTAGTAATCAAACCCCACTTATAATTTTATCACAATAAAATGTTTACTGCCTAACGAAGTGGGTACGAGTCAGCTAGTGACTAATATAAATTGACTCCACAGTTGATTCAGTAGCTTATTTAGTTACCTCACTATTTACTACTGGGCGGCATGATGTGGGTTCGATCCTCACACAATACAAATATTTGTGTGATCCACAAATGGTTGTCCCGGGTCTGGGTGTATTTTGTGTCCGTTAATTGTATGTTTGTAAAGTCTCTAGTGCGGGAGTCTTTTTAAAAGAAAAGTTAAATAAAAAACCATAGTTTTTCTGATACCTAATTTATCCCTGTTCTAATAACTACCACAATATAATCAACAACAGAAATAACAAGATCTATTAATAATCGTAGATAAGTGCCAGGTATTTATTGGTACTGCAGGTGTGCCTGTTAACTCGGTGTCCATTGAGTAATTTAGATTATCAAAATTATTGAAATCTATCAAAATGCCGCTTGCCAAGTAACACCTTTGACCTATGATAAGACCAGGATTAAGTACCTGGGATTAGTGTTTTGGACTGCAAGATAAAGTTCTTGAAACAAACTTTTGCAATAGTTATTTATATTGCTTAGGAGTAATATCATTGCGAAGCTTTCCAGGCTTAAGTGGTTACTTCGACATTTACCACTAGGCAACGTTCGATCCCCATTTACGAGAGGTAGGGCACCATACTAACGAGTAAGCCCGACTGGGGAAGGACCTTCACCTCACAGAAGACCATAGCCAAATAACTATACACAGCTGTGTAATGTTCCTGTGTGTAAGTCTGTACTTAGCCCTGTACGTAGCCCTGGAAATCTGTATTTCTAGGGCATTTTTAACCTTTTTTCTAGGAGAATATCCATGGAATAGGAATCCCTAAATGAGCGCTGAAGACCTGTACTCACACACAGGAACACAACAACACCGCTGTGTGTAGTAAATTAGCTGTGGTCTTTTGTAAGGTGGAGGTCTTCTCCTGTCGGACCTGTGATTCTCTTTAAATAAAAAAATAAATAATCACAAAGCCATAAACAAGCAATGAGTTTAGAACCAATAAGTTTTCATTACTCCAACTTCTCTCCATAAATATAGGTTTCACAAATTAATACACCACTAAGTTGCACTACTGTAAATCTCAATAGAGATTGTTATCTGACCAACGGCAACGCTGGCAATAGGGGCTTAGTTGAGCGTATACCAAAATTGTAGGCTAGACCGAAAATAGATGTTCTATAATGTAAGGAAACGAGTACAGAGAGTGCAGAAAGGGGCAACATTTATGTGGAAGTTGTTGTACATTCGTCACAAAGTAAATTTGTTTATAACTGTGACAAACTTAGATGATATATAATTTATATTTATACGAGTTTATATTTATATAATTTACTGTGGCAAATTTACTTTGTGACAAATGCACAACGGGTTGTTGTGCATTTGTCACAAAGTAAACTGATTTTTTAAAAACAACTCTCGCCGGCTGATTTTCTAAGAAACAGCGATGGCAAACTGACAGTTGTGATTGCTCGGTGACGGCACAATTTATTGACTAAACGTCAAAAAGGGCTCTTACGGAATACCGATTTTCAATCTGACAGCCCGATTTTGCTCGGTTTTTGCGGTAGCTTGGTTTTTGCTCTTACGGAATACCCCTGCCGCACTAGAGAGCAAACTCTGTATCACGAGGGGCTTACAAACATACAATTAATGGACACAAATTACACCCAGACTCAGAACAACTCTTAGTGGGTCACACAAAGTTTTATCCTGTGTGGGAATCGAACCCACAACCTCGTGCACAGCAGGTGCATACTGCAGCCACTGGACCACGAAGGCTGTCAATTTGATATTATTTGTGAATATGGAAAGCATTCGGTGACGATGACGCGAGTGCCATGATTTTTGTTCACCCAAAAATTGCCAAATCTCCTAAAGAAGTTTTCACTTCAAAAACGTTTTAACTTTTATAAATAAGCCATAAGCATGGCTTATTTATAAAGCCACTAAACCAACCATGCAGTCACCCTAAACAATCCCTCTAACAACATTACCTACCTTTTTCATATTCACACAATTTCCTATGCTACACGATAAACTCGGCAAGATAAAGAGAAAGCAATCACTCTGTCAAACTCAAAGATACTATGTATACAATAAATATGTCGTATAGTATTGACAAGACTTTAGTGTGACAAAGTTGCATTCAAATAAACCCGTAATTGTGAACTAACTGATCATAGTTTGCTTCTATCAGAACCTTGAACAATGTGAAAGATATATCCATAAATGGACAAATTGAGATGTCATCATTACCGTACGTATTTTAGTTTGATCTCTTAGAATTACCATACTTTAAGACTGCACAGTTAAGACATATAGGGCACCATACTAGTTAGCAAGCTGCCCCCGTGGCTCAGTGGTCGATGTGTGAGACTGCCGATCACGAGGTCCCGGGTTCGATTCCCGGGTCGGGCCAAAAATCGATATTGGGTTTAGAAATGGGAGTTTGGAAATTGGCGGTGTTCACACCCCTGTGCCTCGGAAAGCACGTGAAGCCGTTGGTCCTACGCCTGATTTCTCTCCGGTCGCGTCGAATTAGCCATCCCATCGCATTATGAGAGTGAGGGAATAAAGAGTGCACAAGTGTGTGCGCAAACACAGGTGCACTCTATATAGGATAGACTTGCCATCTGCGCGGGACATATTATTATCTCCCGCGCAGATGGCAAGTCTCCGTTGAGATTAGCCGCAGTGACCAAAATTCGGTTAGGAGGACATTATTATTATTAGTTAGCAAGCCCGACTGGGGAAGGACCTCCATCTTACAGAAGACCACCACCAAATTACTACATACCGCGGTGTAGTTGCCTTCCTGTATGTAAGTACAGGTTTCCATAGCATTTACTGATGCGATTTTAACGAAAAGTTTTTATATTGCTGGGAAATTCCATTATAATACACCGGTGTCTATTTTTGGGTCACCAACACGTAAGTGATACCCTTGGTATTGCAATTCTTTATGCTTGTTTGCCACCTAAGTAGAATAGAAAGATTTTTTTGTGATCCATAAATAGTTGTTCCGAGTCTAGGTAAACGTTTTTTCGTCTTAAAAATATTTTTTTCGACTATAGGATAGAAACAGCCATTTTCTTTTGGGAATCGGGTCCGCGTGGTGTAGCCTTTCTCTTATTTTACAGTAGGCAGCAGCTTGATACAAGCTCTTTAGCGATGCCCATATACTCGTCTAGTTACCTGCAAAATAATGTTATTTACTCAGTTTCAAAAAACATGCGGTGCAGTCTTTGGGGACTGTCGATAGAAGTGAAAACTAAGTAACTTGTGAATTGTATCGTCGAGATTATTAGTTTTGTATAAGGATTTTTATTGTTCTTAATAAGTTTGAATATGGAAAGCGTTCGGTGACGATGACGCGAGTTCCATCATGGATCTCGTGTCATCGTCTGCGAACGCTATTGTTCAGCCTAAAAGTGAACGCGCCTAAAGAAGTTTTCACTTTAAAAATATATAAAATTGATATCAATTTATTACTTTAAAAATGTAGTTAAGGCTGTCACAAACACATATCGATAGAAATCAATCAAGTAAACTCGGTCGACATACATTAACGCTGCGCCAGAGCTGTAACTGTCGACGCGAACAACACTTATGAGTTATTGCGTCGTAAACTGACACGCGTCACACTAGTGATGTGAATTTATCGATGTCGATGAAAAACGATCGTGGGATTGCGTTCAGTGATTATCTTTTATAATTAAATATCGTTACAGCGATATTGATTAGCTTTTTTATTAGTTTATACACAATATATGATGTTACAAATTACACATAGAATTTATGTTCTATTTTGTTTACAAATTTAGAATGGATGTAGGTACACGATTACATATAATAATAATAGACACTTGTATAATATGTCCCACCACTAGGACTGGGTGTTCATCAGTTTAATCCACTCAAGCTGGTCTAATGTGAGTTTATGAATCAGACATGCCTTAAAAAATATTTTAAGACATGCTGTTTCACGACGTTTTCTCTAATATTTAGCAAAAAGCAAATCATTAGATTAGTATGGTTTGGATTGAAGTCAAACCGCATGCGTTACAAGTCAATTTCTGTCATGCACTGCTACCGACCCTTCAAATCTGACTAAACTTATCGATAACATCAACTAAACTCGTCACAATGTCACATCACTATAAATCTAACACCAATAGAGGTATTGTCCGCATATTATCACTTCATTTCTCTTACACATATAATTTATTGGGACAATACATAGATTTAGGGGTGTCTAATAGCAGATATATTATTTTGCTATAAACCACGTCCCGTCGGATAGACATGTTAAGTAATGTTGGGCCTTAAAGTCAGTGCATAATTAATTTTTATTTATACGTAATTTTTAAGAGAGGTACCATACTAGCAAGCTCGACTGAGGAAGGACACACAGCGGTGTAGTTGTGTTCCTGTGTGTGAGTACAGGTCTCCAGCGCTCAATTAGGGATGCGTTTTGAAATAAACGTATCCTATGCCAGGGATACTCCCATCTTAAAGACCTGGTGTAAAAAAAATAGACATTTACAGCCCGGCCACGAACAACAACAGCGGCGAGCGGTAAAAACAAATGTACTAAAACATTCTATTATGCCACGCCGCGCCGATTTTAGTACGTTTGTTGCCATCGCCGCTGACCGCTGCCGCTGCTACGCGAAGCCGTGGCCGTAAGGCTGGCTTCACAGCTGTCCGGGACTATCAAGGATTGGATGTACCCATAGTCTTTTTCTCAATCGTCGTCGTCTCTTATATACACCAATAATTTTGAAAACATTCGTACCTATTCATTTTTATGCGTCTGTCTCCTAGCAACCGTGTCGTACTAATAATGTGCGTTTCAGAGCACTGCAGTTCGATTCGATTCGACTACCGTTTATGCCTCTAGAGAGCCTGTTCTTTCTTTAGACATTATTTTTTTAATTCACCTGCCATCTTTTCATTTTTTCCGCCATTTCCATAGCCCTAAACCCATTGGTGATATATCGTATTGTAACTTAGAATAAGCTCAACACACACCATGTCCAACTTACCCCATGAATATTACATAAGCTGCCCACGATGCCATGATATACAACGCGCAAACAACCTGTTGGCCATTTTTATGATAATCCTTCATTATTGGACAACATAAGTACATTGAGCAGCGTCGTTTATTACATTTTAACATTAAATGTCATGTAATAAATATTTTGACAGAAAACTTAATTAATAGGTAATATTTCAATCAAATGATTTACTAGCGGCCCACCCTGACTTTGTGCGGTGTAAACAAATTTACTAGCGGTCCACCCCGACTTTGTGCGGTGTAAACATATTTACTAGCGGTCCACCCCGACTTTGCCTGGGTTAAACAAATTTACTAGCGGTCCACCCCGACTTTGTGCGGTGTAAACATATTTACTAGCGGTCCACCCCGACTTTGCCTGGGTTAAACAAATTTACTAGCGGTCCACCCCGACTTTGCCGGGGTTAAACAAATTTTACCGGTTTTAGAATTCCCAAAAAATCCCTTGTTGTGTTTCCCGCAGTGCCTTAGACACGGTGTTGATGAATCAGACCGGCAGGGGTATTCCGTAAGAGCAAAAACCGAGCCACCGCAAAAACCGAGCAAAATCTGCCTGTCAGATTGAAAATCGGTATTCCGTAAGAACCCTTTTGAAGTTTAGTAAATAGATTGTGCCGTCACCTCAGCAATCACAACTGTCAGTTTGCGATCACAACTGTCAGTTTGCCATCGCTGTTTCTTAGAGAATCAGCCGGCCGATTGCTATGCATTGCTACGGAGGGAAATGGAAACTTTTCTCTCTAACTCCTCCTATTTACTTCGGATTAAATTCATTTCGGGGACCAAGACTGTCTACGGTTAATTGTCTACGGCACGAGTGTCAGAGCTCGGTGTATCAGTTCGTTACCCCGCTGTTAATCCTGGCTCACAGGAGCCACAATGATGGACATATGGGTGGGATATTCTCGAATCAGTCAGGATACATATATATGTATACATTTTACTGAGGCCTTTACTTAAAGGCTGTCATTGTGTAAAATATGTACTTTTAGGTAAGATTCTTTAATTCTTTATTGTACACACACAAATAACAAAATACTTAGTATACTTAAAAATATCATGTACAAAGGCGAACTTAACTAAGATAGATCAAAAATGAATCTGAATGAATCAAAAGCGACACTTAGTTTGAATTTCGCACAATGACAGTCTTAAATTTAACATTCAAAGTTAAAATCAAGAGCTAAAATAAACCGCTAAATGGAAATCTACTTACACTAACCACTTAAAATATCAATCATAGATTACCACAATAGTCTTATAATACCACAATATTTTACGCTAAATGGGAACAGAACAGGTTATCTAATACCATTTGTTAGTAACACCGAGTGAATACGATCGGAAATTACATCTCAAGCATAAACGATGCTTACTTACGCTTATGTTCATTATTGAAGCGGTATAAGCGATAAGCGTTAGCACTTAGAGCGACATTTACATACCACAACTAGTGATGGGGTGTTTTAGACGTAAATCCGTATTTGCCAATGTCTTCTTCTTCTTAGCGTGTCGATGGCAATCTAAATTGTGTCAGCCCAGAACCTAGCTACGAGTTTTGCATTTTCAGTAGCGTCCATAAGCTCCTCTCAGGTGCAGGTATCATCAGAGCACGCGGGACATGAAATCAAGTGCCCCATGGTCTGTGGCTCAGCACCATATTTACACTCCAGGTTGGAATCGTCTATAAATCCCCACCTGAGCAGGTTTGCCAATGTCTAAAACGCCCAGACAGAAACCCATCAATAACTTCTCGAAAGATCCTCGACTGGCCTGTTGGTCTAGTGGATAGTGATCCTGACTGCTGAGCCGGAGGTCATAGGTTCGATTCCCACACAGGACAAAACTTTGTGTGATTCATAAGTATTCGTTCCGAGTTCATTCCCCTGCGAAACAGGGCATGTTCCCTAGTGTGGAAGTTGAATTTACAAAAACAGAAAAAATAGAAAGTTTTATGCAAACTTACCTTGGCATCCGCTAAGGTTGGGTACCATGCAAGCAACCAAGCAAGTCCGACTGGGAAAAATCAAAATGTTTTCCTATCGTTTCTTGCAAAACGATTCCTCATGAGCGCTAGAGACCTGACTCACATACAAAAATACAACAACACCGTTGTGTGTAGTTTTTTGGCTGTGGTCTTGTAAGGTGCAGGTCCTTCCCCAGTCGGGCTTGATCGCTAGTATGGTACCTGTCTTAAAAAAAATATCGCTATAGTTATTATCGCTAATGCAAAAAGTAATTTAGTGAGTAAAGGTTCTCACGCTTATAATTAAATTATTCCACTAATCTTACTTCTTAATGAAGTGTATTAGTGTTAATATTTGAATTAAAAGTAGATAGTTTTATTATTGAACTCTAGTCGTTTGCATATTTGACACGCTTGTCAACGGAGCAGTTGTCGCACCATCAGTGGAAATAAAGCGTAAGTTGAGAAAACCATTTCACAATTTTGAACCTTAAGACCCCTCTCTCAAAAAATGATGAAAAAGAGGTGTAAATGAACATTTTTTGTTGGCACTTATAGAGAAATGACTGCCAATAATTTTAACAAAAAAAAACCGACTTCAGTACGGCAAGTTGTAAAATTTTCAGATATTTGTTTGTTACAATCGAAAAAAATCGACTGAGCGTCGGGCTGAACACAGGTCAAGTAGGTATTAAAAGCAATATTTAATCTGTGCAATCCGCGCTCAATTCATTCACGTCATTATTTCTTATTAATAGTTGCTTAGCAACAATAACCGAAACTTATCTAATCGCCATCAGTAAAATACTTATTATTGAAAAGTTCAGATGGCCATCTGTGGTCTTCTTCATCAGTTTTACTTCACCAAATTACACTTTCTGAATGCAAATGATTGATTAGTTGTTAAAAATATTAATATTGCTATATGTGTGCCTATAACTTTTGAGGAGTTCCCTCAATTCCTCATGGATCCCATCATCGGAACTTTCTTTTGATGATAATGGGACCAAACTGGAAGTATTTCCAGTTAGACAAAAAAAGAATTTTTCAAATCGGTCCATAAATGACGGAGTTATGCGGTAACAAATATTAATAAAAAAAAAAAAAAAAAAAAAAAAAACACACGAATTGATAACCTCCTCTTTTTGAAGTCGGTTAAAAAATACAGTATTAATTTACAAGATGTGTTTCATAATATGGTTTTGTCATAAATTATATAGTAATTCTAGATAGTTTGTAAAAAAATCATCGAATCACCACCAAATTATTGAGATGTAACCACTTTATGACTTCAATTTTTATCAAATAATACGAAAAAATAAATTTTAAGAAAATATACACCTATAATTTGGTAATGTTATATTTAGAATAAGTTTAAATTTTTATTTATTAAAATTAAAAATTAAGACGTCCATTGCTGGCATTTGTTTTTATGACGTTCATAAGTATCGTATATTTGATCTAAATAAATACATGAGTTTGACTTTGATTTGACTTAGGTTTTTCTATTTGAAAATATTTTAAAGCATGCACGGAGTCAGCATGTTCGTGGTGTTACACCCCCGTGACTCGGTTACCTGCCTTGGTGGTCCAGTGGTCGCAGTGCGCCTGCTGTGCACGAGGGTTTGATTCCCACACAGGACAAAACTTTGTGTGATCCTCAAAGAGTTGTTTCCTCAAAGAGTTGTTCTGAGTCTGGGTGTAATTTGTGTCCGTTAATTGTATGTGTGTAAATTCTCCCGTGACACAGAGCTAGTTCTCTATTGCGGGAGTTGTCTAATAAATAAAAACTGGGTGAAGACTTCGCCGATAGTGTCGGAGCAACCATTATGCATTCGACTGACATGCTCGAGGGGTTCGAGAGTAAACAAGGACCCCTTATTACCTATGTCTTGTATTATTCCTGTTATACCGCGCAGCTAAAGATTTTACGGCAATCAAAATGATTGCCGTAAAATGTTACTAATGTTGAACGATACGTATTCCTATCCCGGGATGCCATCACAAAATTCTAGTGTCAACATTTTGGGTTCGAGACATAAATGTGATATCTTTGTCTTAGCAAGCGTCCATAGAATGTATGCTTGTTTACCGCTTAAGTAGTATAAAAAAACGCTACACATTAAAGACGATATGTCAACCCATGATCAAATCGGTTACGTACCCATAGGACCAAGTTTGGACCTCATCTACAAATACGACCCTTTGGACCTCCTTATACCGTTTGGTCCTTCAAACTTGGATTTTTCCTATGCTTTAGTGGCCATTAGACCCTCTTTAAAACAACGTTTCTTTAGACCTCATTTATACATCTTTGTATTATTATTATCTCAACCCATAAACGTCCCACTGCTAGGCACAGGTCTCCTCCAAACATTAGGAGGGATATTAGCCTATTGTACCACGCTGGCCAGACGGGTTGGTATAGGGTTTTGTTTCGAGATTTCCCTCTCTTGCGGTGGATATTGTCTGCTAGACCTACTACCTTAGTCGACTCTTACGAGACCCTCGGGATAGAAGTAGGTGATGATTTGTCTTCTTAACACACATCTTTATATGAAAAGCTAAATTATAATCGTGCACAGAACCTTAAAAATAAGGCGATTTAGATCCGATAGTAACATTTGCCGCCTCCAACTATCTAATAGGCGTTTGGTATCTCATGGCTACTCTCCCACCATGACGCTTGCACCACACATGAGGCCCGCACACCCCACTATTCCTCACGCGACACCTCCCACTCATTAAACAGTTCCCCCTACTATCAGAAGGCGTACCTCCTATACTAATGTAAGCTGTTTAGATGCAGTAGCGGCATTTGAAGTTATGCGGTTACAGTTATGTTGATGATGATGTCGAATTTAGTGATTACCTTGTTATTTTACACTGCGCAGTGTGTTGTGTATTCAATCCTCTCTGTTCATAAACAATACTTTGCCCTGTATGAGAACAATATATATAAACAAGACTCAGAAATTTTGTCCGAAGTGGGAATCAAACCCACAATATTCGGCACGGTGTTAGTGGTGAGATGATCAACTTAACCACTACACCACATAAGCAGTCAATAGCACATGTTTACCACATTTTAATGGCTGTTTATTAAACGATTTTAAGTCTAATATAAAATAATCTAAGAGAGGAAGGGCACCATGCAATTGAGCAAGCCCGACTGGGGAAGGACCTTCACCTTACAGAAGACCACAGTGGTAAAAAATTAAGAAGAATAAATAAATTTCTTACTATTAAATGGACTGAAAAATGAATTAACTAGTTATAGGTAATTCTGATGGCAAGCAGTTACCGTAGCCTATGATGCTAGCAATACCAGAGGCGTACACCGACGTGTGTAATCTTTTGGCTATGGTCTTCTGTAAGGTGGAGGTGAGAAACAAGGAACCAAAACTACTGCTACGAAAATGATTAAAAGAAAAAATGACTTTGACTTAAATCAAGGCAAATTACTTACCACTGGCTACTAAAATCACTTAAGTGCAGAAACAACTGCATACAACACTGCGTGCGCTCGCGCAGCATCAATTTTCTTTCCACTAGCGCTTGTAATTTCGTTTAATTAGGTCCAACACGGCCATAGCCCATAGTGCGTCCAATTTTATTCGACCATAATGTTGTTTTCATCGAGAAAATAAAGATAGATTACTGGCATCAGCCATCATAGAAGCAGTACTTATTATTTTCAAGAATGTTGCGAAATGGGAGTGAACAGAAGGCCCCATGGTTATGCTTGAAAACTATAACATAAATTTTGCGATAATTATTAAAAATGCTGTAAACGTTGCTCGGAAAATAGGAAACTTCTGGAAAAAACAAACAGTGTTTTTATGATTGAGATAAAAAACTTGTTCGTATCGTTTGGTTAGTGGCCAACCCGATGACAGAGTTATTTAATTTTATTTATTTATTTTATTATATATACTAGAGAACAAGCTCTGTGTGGCGGGGGACTTTACAAACATACAATTAACGGACACTAATTACACCCAGACTTAGAACAACTCTTTGTGATTCTTACAAAGTTTTGTCCTGTGTGGGAATCGATCCCACAACCTCGTGCACAGCAAGCGCACACTGCGGCCACTGGACCACCAAGGCAGTCAAAATTTAGATCGCTCATAATTTAGTCCTCGTCTAATATAATGACTGTTAACAGTCGAAACCGACTTAACGTGCCCTTCGAAGCACGGAGACTGTCAGATAAAGTACCACTATGCGCTCACCCATCTATAGCTATCGTGCTTTTGGTAGCTTAGCTGATCGTTCACCAAATAGCGAGTGTATCTGGCTATGCGCGCTACTAGATTGCACTGAACTCACTAATAATTAATCAAATAAAAGATCTCAGCTTTGGGCTGCAGCATGAAAAAGCTAAGATTGGGACCTATTCTGACATCGCACAGGATAACAAAATAATGTTTGTGTTTAGTTAATTTATTGATTATTTTGTACCTATTTAATTTTACTGTTCCTCTATTTTTTTTAAAGTCCACTCCCGCACTAAAGAACAAGCTCTGTGTCACGGGGGACTTTACAAACATTAAATTAACGGACACTAATTACACCCAGACTTAGAACAACTCTTTGTGATTCTCACAAAGTTTTGTCCTGTGTGGGAATCGAACCCACAACTTCGTGCACAGCCGGCACGTACTGCGGCCACTGGACCACCAAGGCAGTCTATAATATCCTATTTGAATAAACGTTTTTCTTTCTTTCTTTCTGTTCACTCATAAGGTATTTTCGGGCGGTTAACATACCTATATACCTATTCTAGTGGTTGTAGATATCAGTTTCCAACACGCAGTTATAACTAACTAGCTGTTGCCCGCAGCTCCGCCCGCGTGGATGTCGGTTATCGCTGCAAAAAGCCTATGTGTTATTCCAGACCATAATCTATCTCTGTGCCAAATTTCATCCAGATCCGTTCAGTAGTTTTACCGTGAAAGAGTAACAAACATCCATCCATCCATCCATCCATCCATTCTTACAAACTTTCACATTTATAATATTAGTAAGGATATTTTATTTAGATTAGCTATCAAGTCAAACTGTGCAAAATAAACAAGAGTATCCGCCATAGAAATTGTTCACCAATAAATCATTAACACAGCCATTTACTATTCATTACACACAGCAGGACGAATGCTTAAAATAATAATTAAAATTGATGAAGGTATAGTTAATTAGATTCTACTGCTTTAGCTACATTTTACAAGAATTCGCTCATGAATAACGACCGGTTCCAATACTTAGTTATAAGGAGAATACTTTTCGATGCAGTTTATTTATATCACTTAAGTGACAAACAGGCATACAGTTAGCCTTATGGTAAGTAGTTACCGTAGCATATATAAACAGCTCTCTCTTAAAAAAGTTTTTTTTCAAGAGGAAGCTAGGAGCTACACAAGCTATTAACCCTAACTAGGAAAGGACTTCCACCCTTACAGAAGAATACAGCGGTGAAGTTGTGCTTTTTTGTGTAAACAGCCTATACTTGCTTGCAACTTAAGCAGTACAAAAAAAAATTAACACAAGCTTTTATTTATAGTACTCGGACGAACCCAAACACGACAGGACTATTATTGTATTATATACTAGTTGTTGCCCGCAGCTCCGCCCGCGTGAATGTCGGTTATCGCGATCAAAATATAGTAGCCTATATGCTATTTCAGATTATAATCTATCTCTGTGCCAAATTTCATCCAGATCTGTTCAGTAGTTTTTGTGTGAAAGTGTAACAAAAGGTTTTGTTGTTTTTGCAACATATCTGACTACTGCTCCGCTCCTATTGATCATAGCGTGATGTTATATAGCCTTCCTGGAGCACTATTAAAAAAAATCTAATCGAACCAGTACTTTCTGAGATTAGCAAACTCAACGCAATTTCAACCAAACAAATAAACTCTTCAGCTTTATAATATTAGTATAGATTTCGAAATGCAAAATACATAAAATGCAAACTACACAACAGCTACAGCTTCTAACAAATAAAATAAAATCTTGCATCAATGTGACAAAGTCCGTTCTGCCAAAAGCTACACGAATAAGAAGCTTAATATTTAATATTAAATCAAATTAAGCAGAGCCTGTACTATAATAATATAATAATGTCGTCCTAACCGAATTTCGGCACGGCAGCTAATCTCAACGGAGACTAGCCATCTTCACGGGTGATATTATAGTGCACAAGTGTGTGCGCAAACACAAGTGCACTCTTTATTCCCTCACTCTCATAGTCCAATAGGACTCCGATTCGACCGGAGAGAGATCAGGCGTAGGACCAACGGTTTTACGTGATTTCCGAGGCACGGGGATGTAAACATCGTCAATTTCCAAACTCCGGGCATCGATGTGAATTTTTTGACAGAAAACCCAATATCGTTTTTTGGCTCGACCCGAGAATCGAACCCGGGACCTCGTGATCAGCACTCACACACATTGACCAATGAGCCACAGAGGCAGTTACTAAGTAGGTATATAGAAACCAGACAACTAATTAACACACTAATATAATGGAAAATAAAATACGTAATATATATAAATTACACCCAGACACAGAACAAACAATCGTGCTCATCACAAAAATTTTATTAAATATTTTATGGCATTTTTGTCATGCAATTAGCAAAGGCACTAGCACTCTAAGACGTAAAAAAGATATGGACATATGAAACTCGGATAGGAGGAGAAGTAGATGCTCGGTAGTGCGCTGCGCCGGAATCCGAGAGGCGCTGGTTCGAATCCAGATCCGGGCTCGACTTTATCCAAACATCAGGCGGGAGGTATGCTTGTTATTTTTTTTAAACCTAGTTGGGTAACTAGAAAAAATACACAAATATATTTCCTGGGATTCGAACCCACGACCTCTACAGCAGCCAGAGCAGTCAGAACCACTCACTAGACCAAAAACTCTATAAGTTTTATTTGTCACCTAAGTGATATAAAAACCGGTATTTTATATTCTTCAGGACGTATTTTATGATTTTAATCTACCATTTTATGTGCTTTTACTTATTCGCGTTAAGATAATTAAGTATTAACATGATTTCACACTATACTTAGTTAACGAGTAAATGATAATAACATATAAAAGTTACAATGTTGTACCGCATAATACAAACAAGTTACGTTATCTAGTGTAAAGAGAAAATGGTTGTTGTTGGTTATATTTTATGTGATACTAAGTATGAACATACACTAGGTACAAATCTGCATTCTTTTGACTGCACGGCATGGGTATTCCGTAAGAGCTAACCGAGCCACTGCAAAAACCAAGCAAAATCTGGTGACATTGAAAATCGGTATTCCGTAAGAGCAAAAACCGAGCGTTTTTGACGTTTAGTCAATAGATTGTGCCGTCACCGAGCAATCACAACTGTCAGTTTGCGATCACATTTGTCAGTTTTCCATCGCTGTTTCTTAGAGAATCAGCCGGCGGGTATTACCTCGCCATTTACCACTGCGCGGCATGTTGTGGGAAATGCGAAACTTTGTAAGTTTGGATGGATGGATGTTTGTTACTCTTTCACGTAAAAACTAGTGAACGGATCTGGATGAAATTTGGCACAGAGATAGATTATGGTCTGGAATAACACATAGGTTACTTTTTGCAGCGATAACCGACATCTACGCGGGCGGGGCCGCGGGTAATAGCTAGTAATAAATAATTGCAACCCATATTATGTCCCACTGCTGGGCACAGGTCTCCTCTTCTTTATCAAGAGAAAGAAGGGTTTAGGCTTTAATTCACACACGTCCAGACGATTTTTTCGATTTATTCGATATTTAAACGGGACAAAAATTTGTGTGATCCATAAATGGTTGTCCCAAAGTCTTGGTGTTAAATTGTATACTTGTATAATATATAAAATAAGTTCCCGCGCAATACGGGGCTTGCTCACTATTGCGGGAGTTGCCTTTAAAAAAAATCATGGTCACAAAATCACTATACATATATTATTTCTTCTAAACTTCTATATGTCTTTACCAAACCGTGTGGGGATCGAACCCACCACTCGCAATGATCTCATTGGTAGAGTGCGAGTGCGTTCGGCTTTCAAAATTAAAATGATGGCACAATCTATCGATAGCATGTAGGCCAGCTATAAAACAAAGACCTTGCACCTCAAACATGCCGTACCGTAAGATTCCCGAAAAATTTCATACCACGTACGATAAGGTTGTGGAATGAGCTCCCTGCCGAGGTTTTCCCAAGAGACTATAGCATGGGGTTCTTCAAGAAAGGAGTTATAAGGTTTTTAAAGGGTCGGCAACGCGTGACTGACACCCCTGGTGTTGCAAACGTCAATAGGCTACGGTAGCTACTACCATCAGGCGGGCCGTATGCTTGTTTGCCACCTTGGCAGTATAAAAAAAAAGACATCGTTATATTTATTAGATAAATTACACCTAGAGTATTTGTGGCCATACAAATATTTGTGCCTCAATTTTTTTTTTTTGCAGTGGACAAAAGAAAGCAAGAGATCTTCTTTTAAAAAACAAAACAAAACCTAATCGGCTTCTAAAATCAAAATGGTAGCCACAATCTATCAATAGCATGTAGGCTAGCTATAAAACCAAAGACTCATCGTTATTACCAACGATAGTAACAGAATGTACAGCGTGTTCTGAGTGTCGAGCCGCTTCTCATAATACGCCTATCCGCTTTTAATTATAAGATTTAATGCAGCGCGTATCGGCCATCTCGACCGTACAAAAACGGATGAACGCGTCCAGGAATAGAAGTAGCGTTGAGTTGACGTGGACACATTTTTTTTTTGCATTTTTGTTTCTTACATAATGTCATATATTTTTTGTTTTGCCTTGTCCTTTTATAAAATCTTAAGATTTTTTAAATTTTAAATTAATCAAGAAGCATTTTTATAATTCTGACAAGCCATTTTATTTGTTTTGCAGGTATTACTTTAAATACGACGATTTATGACATGCAGACAAATACTTTAGTATATTATATACCTACTTATAAGTCTCCATCTATCTAAGAGCGTAAGAGTTTTTAATTATTTATAAGCTATAAAATATTGTTAATTTATGTATCTCTTAATACCAAGTGTAAAAAAAAATGCCAATAATTACCTATGCAGATACCTAAGTAAAAAACTCTCAATTTACTAAATCCGGATTCTTTACAAACACAAAAAAATAAACATCAGTGGAACGATGGCGACTCTACGGTTGACGCTGTGCACTCAATAAAAAGCATCATTTTATAATGTTTTTCGTGTCTAACACAAAAAGCCTATCGATTCGACTGACGACCGATGTGATTGAAATTTGGTAGCTAAAGAGTTTTCAAGGAACTGGAGTTCGTTGACATTTTACATTGTGGTCTTAAATACGTTTGCAAGTTTACTATTTTTTAAATAAAAAAACGACCTTTTGCTTGCGGCTTTTATATATTGTTTTGTTTTTGTTTAAAAAAAAATCAACTCCCGCATTAGAGAACAAGCTCTGTGTCGCGGAGAAATTTGCAAACATATAATTAAAGAACACAAATTACACCCAGACTCAGAATGACTCTTTGTGGGTCACACAAAGTTTTTTCTTGAGAGGGAATCGAACCCACAACCTCGTACACAGCAGGCGTATACTACGGCCACAGGACCACCAAGGCAGTTAATAATAACCTAATTACATTAACAGATTACCTAAATTTAACACCAAAACCACGCTCCAAACAATTTAATTGTATTAAACACTACACCCGCTAAGAATAGCAACAACTTTCCCATTGTACAGTGAACTATAGATGTATATCTGAGAATCTCGATATAAGGTCAACCGTGGGCGGGACACATCACGCCGGCAGTAGTCTGCGGCGAAAGGACACGCTCTTGTGATTATCATATCAACAGCATACCTTGATAACAGGTGTGGTGTTTAGTACACAGTTTAGATAACAACAGCTAGTCTATCTCGCTCAAATAAGGGTTGTAGCATTGAAATTTGTAGGCATGCCCTACGACGGCGAATACGACTGTTTAGAATTGGAAAAAACACGTACAGCGTTACTACGCTATGCGTGTTTTTTCCAATTCTATTTTTAACTATAATTTCACCACTGTATGTAGTAATTTGGCTGCGCTGTACCTACTCAGCGTGTTGCAAAGCTGTGTTCCAATTTAGGTTTGAAGTGCTCATTTAAGAAACGTTTTTTATTCTAGGGATATTTATAACACAAGTATTGGCGCAGGAATTGCGAGCGTCCATAGGCTACGAAAGAATACTTTATTTGGCAGTAATTTAGAAAACAAAATAAGTAAAGTAAATTACAAAATTGATAAAAAAAACTTATAGATTATATTTGTCTCATGTTTACGCCAAAATGGGATCCAGTTCAGCATAATTCCGGGCTAGGCACTGATTTTCAGCTTGAAATGATCGAGTATACGCGAGCAGTTCTCGTTGCATCTTTACACACCTTTAGCTCTACCGTTTAAATGGTGCTAGCTGTAATCTTTATTAGCTGTGGTATTAGCCACTGTTACATGACCATTTTTGGTCAGTACTATAAATTGAAGTTCAAGTAATCTGTGCATTAGCGAGTGTTAAACCATTTTTGGTTAGTAATAAACATTGAATAGGTCTGAAACGAATTACTAATAGGTAATTCTGGTATAATACTGGGCTTTATAAAAGAAAAAAAACCATAAACATAGCTCTATATCTTTTCTTGAAAGGAGTAGGTAAAGGTTCGTTTAAGATTTAGAATCTTATTCATATTCATATTAATACGTAAAGAAAAACCTTTGTGCCTCTTTATAAGCACTTTTTTTTTCTTGAAGAACCCCATACTGCAGTCCCTCTGGAAAACTTCATCAAAAAGCTGATTTCACACCACGGGGTGTGAAATCAGCTTTTTAAAATTCCATTCACATACAGATGTGAATGGAAATTTCTTGCAAACCCTAAACGTTGTAAGTATGAAGATGAACCACAACACCATCAATTCATTGAGCGATTCCTTAGCTGATGAGGTAAGCATGCTCGTTAATGAACAGCGACTTTTTAAACGTAGCGTCAATTAGTTAGTTACCGACATTTCTCTTAACGATAATTAAGTCATTAACCATCAAGAAATTCGAATACATTTACCGACACTAATATTTATTTAAACTTCTACAGAATTTTATTAAAAAATGGCCATAGTTAAAAACTCATTTGCTTTTTTAAAGTTCATATATCGAACTGGCAGGTAGTACAACAAATTATTTAAAAGAAATGTTTGAAAATTCCATCCAAAGAGGTTATAATATATCAAAGAGTACGTCTTTATACTCGTACCATGTGTCTTCCAAAGGTTAGTTATTCGTTAACTTCAAAGTTAAGACAACTACAAGTATTTGACGTAGTAGACGTAGATTATTGTACGTTGAGTTTGTTTACCACTAAGTACCTACTAATATTTTTTCTATTTTAGAACAGTTTTTTTTTCAAAATGACGCCTTCATTAAATAAAGCGGTAACATACAAAGGCCTGTTCAGATTGGTGAAGCAATAGTCAGCCTTCCTGCTGCTAAAGTCCTGAGTTCAACTCATCAGTCGGGCAAATGTTTGCTTTTGCATTGAGTCACAAATTTCTAAATGAAATCGTTTTTTACAATCCCGGCAATTCCTTTTCCAGCGTTTACATCTAACTTTTTCTACTTTTATAGTTTTTTTCTTCTGTTTTTAAGGCGAAGGTAATCAATAAAACAGTCAAATATAGGTTTAGTGTATTTTATAATCTAATGAACAAACAACAATAAAACTCGATGTCAGTACAAGACGATCCCTTCAACTAGAGAAATAACCCGCTTAAAAAAAAATTAAACAGAGTTCAAAAACCTAAAAATAACTGAATACAGATTGAAGTCGGTGTCAGGTTCATCCTGTCACCTAATATTAAGCTAAGCGCCGACTTCAATCTTCAGTTTTTTTTAAATATTTTTAGCGATAAAATAAAAGTAAAAAATATACGAAAAACATTGTTAATATCTACAACATTTGAGGGTTGCCCTCGATTTTCCTGGGATTCCATCATCAGACCCTAACTTGGTGCCAATGGGACTACCTCTAGACTCTACTCTTTTAAATAAAAAAATAATTTTGAGAATCGGTTCATAATGAAGTTATCCGCGAACAAACATAAAAAAGCATACTTTTATACAGTCGAATTGAAAAACCTCAACCTAAAAAAAATAGAATATTTTTTCAAAGTCTATTCATCAGAATCGTTCAATATCTCTTATACTAGTGGCAATAAGAGCAATTCTCCAAAGGTCACTATCATTTATAATACCAAGCCGTGTAGCCTACCGTGTGCTGGTACCAAATCGTTACAATTTACAATATTAATAGGTTATTTTGTAAGTAAACTATTCGCAATAAATATTTGTTTTGTTACTCCTGTGTTGATAAATGTTTGTTTTGAATCCTCCGATCGGGAGTAGAGGTTGCTTGTTATTTTAAAATGCTATGGCATTTGTATTTTGTGAATTTGTAGTTTAAAAGCAAGGTTCAAATGGCTTGTTAGTCACTTTGTAGATGGTTGATCATTTGCTATCTGTACCTATTTATAAGAGAGCAAGCCCAACTGGTGATGGACCTCCACCTTACAGAAGACCACAGCCAAATAACTACACACAACAGTGTAGTTGTGTTCCTGTCTGCGAGTGCAGGGCTCCAGCGCTCATTTAGGAATGCGTTTTGAAAGAAACGAAGGTATTGCTAACCCAGGGATACTCCATCTTTTGACTGCCTCGGTGGTCCAGTGGCCGCAGTATATGCCTGCTGTGCACGAGTTTGTGGGTTCGATTCCCACGCAGGACAAAACTTTGTGTGACCCACGAAGAATTGTTCTGAGTCTGAGTGTAATTTGTGTTCGTTAATTGTATGTTTGTAAAGTCCCCCGCGACACAGACCTTGTTCTCTAGTGTGGGAGTTGTCTTTACTCAAAAAAAAAAAAAACTTTAATCCCTGGTGTAAAATGGGTTGACAACACGCAAGTGATAACACCGGTATTGCAAGCGTCCATAGGCTACAGTAACAGCTTAACATCAGGCAAGCCGTATGCTTGTTTGCCACCATTGCTAAAAAAAGGCCTGAATTTTTTTTTTTTTTTATTGCTACTTAATATAAAAAATATTAAGATGCGCACCGCATTTGTAGTACTTACTGTATCTACTTAAAACAAGTATTCTCTCACAACACATTACAAAACCAATCTCACATCTAAATAACACCTTCATTCCACGGAATGTTACAATTAGACTTGCCAATTACAGCATCGGGTGTACATTTTAATAATCGGTGTAAAAATCTTGTAATTTACAAATAAAAGGGCCAGTTCGTGAGCTCCTAGATGCGGTATTAACGGCTGTGGGGGCAAATGAAATTATTTCTACTATATCCACCATCTTTATTCTACAGAATCACGCTAGGGTTGTGCTGTGTGTTTAATGCGTTGGGTATTGGTCGTTTTGTTTTTTTAAAGACAACTCCCGCACTAGAGAACAAGCTCTGTGTCGCGAGGGACTTTACAAACATACAACTAACGGACACAAATTACACCCAGAACAGTTCTCAGAACAATTCTTTGTGGGTCACACAAAGTTTTATCCTGTGTGGGAATCGAACCCACAACCTCGTGCACAGCAGACGCATACTGCAGCCACTGGACCAACGAGGCAGTAATTTATTTCTACGGTCTTGACTGACGTCATATTTTACTCATGAAGAGTATTCAGAGCAGTGGTATCTGAGTGAAAAATCCTACTAATATTATAAAAGTTTGTAAGTATGGATAGATGGATGGATGTTTGTTACTCTTTCACGTAAAAACTACTAAACGGATCTAGATGAAATTTGGCACAGAGATAGATTATGGTCTGGAATAATACATAGGCTACTTTTTACAGTGATAACCGACATTGACGCGGGCGAAGCCACGGGCAACAGCTAGTTATATATAAATAACTAGCTTCCGCCCGCAGCTTCGCCCGCGCGTACAATACCTCCGGAACAGATTTTTTTCCGGGATAAAAAGTAGACTATGTGTTATTCCAGACTATAATCTTTCTCTATGCCAAATTTAATCCAGATCCCTTCAGTAGTTTTTACGTGAAAGAGTAACAAACATTCATCCATCAATCCAGCGAAAATAATGGCCGAAAAAAGATACATTAACTCAATAAATTACGAAGGCGATTAGAACTACATTAAGAATTTTTAATTAAGCATAAATAGGCATTAAATTTAATAATTATATTGTATTCAATAATAACTAGACACTATATTGTTCAGCTTCCATAAGCATATTATTAGTCCACAATAAACACAATTATAGCCTACATTATATTACTGATGACGATGACTTACATGTTTAATGTTGTTACTAAATTGCTAAATCTATTTTATACAACATTGTTTATTTTACAATTATAATATAATTAATATAGGTCACTTATTTAGCTAGATTTAACTTTTTTAAACAAACTTAATTTGTTCAATTTTAAATAAGTGTTACATTAATATTGTGAATAATTTTATTCCACATATTTTATTGTTTAGCGTTTAAATAGCCTGTGATACAGGTTTATCTCTATCCTAGTACAGGCATTATAATATTGTATTAGCCACTAACTATAATTTTATAAGACTATAATTATGTTGTAAGTACTTACCTATTGAAATTTAATAAATGATTATGATTATTATTATAATCCATCCAAACTTACGTGTTTATAATATTATTATTAAGCTTTCTACATATATCATATCAAAAAACAAAAAAATATAATAACAGAATCGGCTAGCCCTTACAAAATTAGCTGCCTAACCGCACTTACCTAAAACCAATCTATATCTAGTAAACAATAACCGGTGAAGCGATCGAGTGGTTGCCCTGCCGACAATTTGTTCTGAGATCATATTGAGATCTCTTTATATCAACCCGCGCCGAAGCTGCGCAGGCGCACGGCCGCTAAATTGGACTAACTGTACTACACGGCTACATTGTAAATATTTGTTACACTTTAAAAATAACATGGCCGTTTCAATTTTGTTGTGGACTTGTTGTTGATTTATATAAATTAGTTAAGTAACAAAATTAAGAAAGGAGAGTACCATGAACTGAGCATTTCAATTTAACAGATGTAGGACACCATACTAGTGAGCAACTGGGGATGGACCTCTACCTTACAAAAGACTACAGCCAAATAAATTCACACAGCGGTGTAGAAGAAGTGTTCCTGTGTGTGAGTACAGGTCTCCAGCGCTTATTTAGGGATGCGTTTTGAAAGAAACGTATTCCTATCCCAGGGTTATTTCCCGTCTTAAAGCCTTGGTGTAAAAAAGTGGGTTGGTAACACGCAAGTGATACCTCTGGTATTGCAAGCGTCCATAAGCTACAGTAACTGCTTAACATCAGGCGGGCCGTATGCTTGTTTACCACCCAAGTAGTTTTAAAATCACATTTTATACGTTTTTTTTAAAGAAAAATAGCCGTGTGTTGCGGGTATTTAACAAATATTCAATAAACGGACACAAACAAAAAGAGTTATTTGGCTGTGGTCTTCTGTAAAGTGGCGGTCCTCCCCCAGTCGGGCTTGCTTGCTTGGATGGTGGCCTACCTCTCTTAAATGCATTAGCCAGACAAATATTATATTATGATAAGGGCATAATTATACCGGTTATTAACTCACCTGTCGGTTATATCTACAGATTAAGTTACGACCTACCTATGTACCTTTATGCGTTTTTTATTACATTTCAACCCCTACTTTTTATTAATAGATATTTTTTATTTGCGTACTTTTATTATAAGGGTCTTAGAGGGAGGAGAATTGCGTAAACATTTTCAAATGATAGCTATTATTTATTTATGTGTAGAATAATAATAATAACTTGACTGGCCTAAAGCATACGGTCTGCCTGATGTTAAGCAGTTACCGTAGCCTATAAACGCCTGCAATACCAGAGGTATTGCTTGCGTGATGCCGATCTATTTTTTTACATCAAATTTTTAAGATGGAGTATTCCTGGGACCTTCTATAACTACACACACCCTATAAGTCAAAGTCAAACTCATTTATTAATTTAGATCAAATACATGATACTCATGAACGTCATAAAACAAATTGCAGCATACTTTTTTCCTACGGCCAATTCGCTGACTAGGGTTGGCCCTCGAGAAGAATTGGCAAGAAACTCGGGCCACTCTTTTTAATCGCCAGAGCATAATATTTATAATTTATATGAGTTACAATATTAGGGTTAACAAAAAGAGACGGAAACCAATATACCATACAAAATTAAATTTAGTTAAAAATATTTTTAATAAGGAAACAATTAAAAGATAAACATATATATAACCCGGGATCGATACACACCATAGAAATACGGGGGAATGGATTGTTGTTTATGTAATAAACAATGTATCTATGTGTTATGAATGAATTTGACTGGCCTGGGCCCCAATTCTGCTAATTGACGGATGGCTCAATTGATTCTGAATGGATTCTCAATTGAATGTCACTAGTATTTTTGGTATTCTGCTAATAAATTTAAGACGAATAATTGGAAAACCATTGGTCTTAAAGTATTTAGCTGAATACCAATAATGTAATACCAAAAATGCTAATAATTTAAGACCAATGGTTTTCCAAATATTGGTCTTAAATTGAATAGCAGAATACCAAAAAGGCTACTGAGCTTCAATTGAGAATTAATTCAGATTCAATTAAACCATCTGTAAATTAGCAGAATTGGGACCCTGGTGGTCTAGTGGTTAGTGACTCTGACTGCTACGCCGGAGGTCGTGGGTTCGATTCCCACCCAGGACAAATATTTGTGTGATGAGCACAATTGTTTGTTCTGTGTCTGGGTGTAATTTATCTATATTATGTATGTATTTAGAAATATATCTTCTTCTTAGCGTTTTGATGGCAAACATCGTTAAATTTATATTATTGCGGCCCAAAATTCAGCTACGTTGACTGCATTGTCAGAGGCAGCCATCAAGTCCTCTTGCGTGCAGGTGTTAGGGCATGCAGGACATGATGTGAGGTGGGCCATTGTATGGGTTACACCGCATAAGCATTCCAGATCTGTACCATCTGTAAAACCCCATCTGAACAAGTTTTCCTTGCTCCGGCCGACCTGAGTTCGGAGTCTATTTAAAGACTCTCAGACCTGCCACGGCAATGTATGGCTATACCTAGTTTGGGATCAGATGGCGGTGTGTGAGTTGTCCCAAAATATTATATTATAATATAATTTTCAACAACTCTCGCAAATGGCAATCCCTCTTAAGCCTCTTACTCAAAACAAATTAACACTATTCCTCAAGTACAAGTTAAATTGAGACTAACAAGTATCACAGATCACAAGACAGATTGTAACAGCCTCCAATCTTCCATTCTCATCTGAACAAGGGTGGAACGGCCATCATAAATTTGGCTAACCCTTTCGTGACAAAACACCATTCGGTCTAACGAGGTCTGGAACATATCTAGTCATATCTTTTATCTCTAATGGTGGGTTAGATGTTAGCTTAGTTACTGTTCTAAGGAATGGTGATTGGTTTTATGTATGGGTGAAAAAATATTATTCGTTTTGGATATATTATCGACTAGCTGTTACCCGCGGCTCCACCCGCGTGGATGTCGGTTTTCGCTGCAAAAAGTACCTTATATGTTATTCCAGATCATAATCTATTTCTGTGCCAAATTTTATCCAGATCCATTCAGTAGTTTTGACGTGAAAGAGTAACAAACATCCATCCATCCATTCTCACAAACTTTCACATTTATAATATTAGTAAGGATATTTATAATAGCAGCCAAAAAACTAATTTAGGGGTGCGGTTTGAAAGAAACGTTCTGGAATCCCTAAGTTACTACACACAGGGGTGTAGTTGTATTCCTGTGTGTGAGTACAGGAATACAACCACATTCCTGTGTCTATCACAGGTTACAGTTATTTGTTGTCTATGTACCAGAAGTATCACTTGCGTGTTGCCATCTCTTTTTTTTACACCAGGGCTTTAAGATGTGAGTAGATAGGAAAACGTTTCTTTCAAAACACATCCCTAAATGAGCGCTAGCGCACCATGTTGCCCTACCTCTCTTCAGTCAGTATCACTAACCTTTACTTTATATAGAGTAACTAGAAGTAGACTGCCTCGGTGGTCCAGTGGCCGCAGTATGCGCCTGCTGTGCACGAGGTTGTGGGTTCGATTCCCAAACAGGATAAAACTTTGTGTGACCCACAAAGAATTGTTCTGAGTCTGGGTGTAATTTGTGTCTGTTAATTGTATGTTTGTAAAGTCCTCCGCGACACAGAGCTTGTTCTCTAGTGCGTCAGTCTTTTTAAAAAAAAAATATAAAAATAAAGTAAAGTAATTTCTTAAACTACACGAACCTCCGCAATAGCTTGAGGTATACTTTATAACCAATAAAACTCATAATCGGTAACAAACCTATCAACTCAATTGTCAACCAACAATCATGACGTATCACCGAAAAACTTACCGATTCTATTTCGATTTAACATCGATTCATAAATCGGTTCGTTAACAATCGTTCGTAGCACTACTGCCCATTAACTTGGCTGTTAACCCACGGACTTTGAGTTAGTATAGCTATTTAACATTAAGCTTTTGCGAACATTAGGCAGTCTTTAGCGTCCATTTAAAGGAAAAATATCACATCCTTAATAGAAAACTGGTGTAACTTGTGAAATATCACTGTTCAATTTTGGACCTTAGCTGTTGAGAATAAGATGTAAATTGCAAAATAAACGCTTCAACTTAAGTCACATTTTTTCCGTGCGATATTACCGTCAGTGTGCTAAGTTCACTATTATGTATATTGCAGTGAATTATGCTTAACGAGTATATAATTGTTATGTGTCTTGTATAGGTGTAAGAAATAAGATATTAACAGTGGTAAGACGCATTATATAAGCGAGCAAGCCCGACTGGGGAAGGACTTTATCAGCCAAATTATCTAGCGCAAATTCGTTGAAAAATGTGAAACCATGAAAAGAACTACTCATACCAACACTGCCTCGCTAACAAAGAACAACGTAACTGCATGATACAAGTTTCGGGAAAATGTGTCTTAAAATAGAAACTTTAAATGCGTTTTTCCTGTAGCTGTTTTTATATAGTTGTGGCGTTATTCCTTGGCAGGGCAGAACAAACTCGGTCACCCTTTTACATCAACCGATGATGCTCGTAGTTACAATCTTTTGCAAATAAGAGAGGTAGTGCACTATACTAGCGAGAAAGCCCGTCTGAGGAAGGAACTCCACCTTACAGAAGACCACAGCTAAATAACTACACAAAGTGAAACAGTTATGTTCCTGTGTGTAAGTACAGGTCTCCAGAGCTCATTTAGGAATGAGTTTTGAAAGAAACGTATAGGAAAACGTTTCTTTCAAAACTCATTCATAGGGATATTCCGTGTCAAAGCCGTGGTGTAAAAAAAGAGTCGGCCACACGCAAGTGATACCTCTGGTGTTGCAAGCGTCTACATATATGCTATATATGGTGGCTGCTTAACATCAGGCGGGCCGTATGCTTGCTTGCAACCTAAGTAGTATAAAAAAACTATACAAATCACTCAGTGTTGTAGTTATGTTCCTTTGCCTGAGTGTCGGTGTCATTTATGACAAACTGTTTTTCACGAAACTCTGGTATTATATAGTGTAGAGTCAACAAAGCGAGATTAATATCTACTCCTGACAAGCATCCATAGGTTACGGTAACTGCTAACTGGTAACCCGCAGAGGAGCCGTACGTTTGTTAGGGCCACGATACAGCAGTCGTTAGTCTAAAATAAAATACTAAAATATAAGATAATAATAGCAACCGATATAAAGCCACTGCTGGGCGCGGGTCTGCTCTCCTCTATCAAAAGAGAGAGAAAGGGTTTCAGGCCTTAATTTACACACGCTGGCCTAATGCGGCTGGCTGATTCTCTAAGAAACAGCGATGGCAAACTGACAGTTTTTATCGCAAACTGACATTTGTGATTGCTCGGTGACGGCACAATCTAAACTAATTTGAATTTGAACTAAATTGACTAAACGTCAAAAACTCTCGGTTTTTACTCTTACGGAATACCGATTTTCAATCTGACAGCCAGATTTTGCTCGGTTTTCGCGGTGGCTCGGTTTTTACTCTTACGGAATACCCTGCAGGTTGGTTAATCAGACATGTCTTTAGAATTTCTTTTAAGACATGTGGGATTCTTCACAATGTTTTCCTTCACCGTTACACGCACACATTAAAATAAATCTCGTTTTAATTTCAGATGGTTGCAACCAGTTGGCCGATAGTAAAAGGGTAAGCCTGTTGTAATTTGTTAAAATCACAGTACATAATTATAAGCTCAATGATCTCAAGCATCTATTAGAAATAAAGAAAGGAAACACATTTGTTTTTCTCTCAATATTGTCACATTAAATAACAAAAATATATTTTGAACTTTTACGATTTGAAATCTGTTAATTTATCTGCCTCGGTTGACGTGTGTGACTGGTGATCACGAAGTCCCAGGTCGAAGTTCAATTTCGGGATCGGGCCAAAAAATTATATTGGGTTTTATGTCAAGAAATTCACAATAAATGCCTGGAGTTTGGAAATTGGCGGTGTTAACACCCGTGTGCCTTGGAAACCACGTAAAGTTGGTCCTACGCCTAATCTCTCTCCGGTCGTGTCAGAACAACTCTTTGTGGGTCACACAAAGTTTTATCCTGTGTGGGAATCGAACCCACAACCTCGTACACAGCAGGCACATACTGCACCTACTGGACCACCAAGGCAGTCAAATAATGGGTCGGCAAACACGCAAATGATATCTCTGGTACCTATTGCAAGCGTCCATAGGCTATGGTAACTTTAACATCAGCCGGGCCGTATGTTTTCTTGCCAAAGAAATAGTATAAAAAAGTAGTGGTCAATAAAAGCACCTAGAACAACATTCTAAACATCATTATAATGCTTAGCTAGTCACAAAACAGACCACGCAACATAATACACATAAATGTCAACATTGCGTTACCCACCTGTTACTGACGTATAAGAAATTAAAGCGATTAAGTGTGTTTAGTATGCGAAAACACATACTTACCTTTCTTGTTTGCTACATACTTTGCTTTAGGAACTATGTAGATTGGCAATTTTATGTAGCGCCATAGTGGCGGGACTGTTGCTTGATGATTACTCGTAATAAAGCACCCGAATAGAGCAATTAAAGTTTCATTTAAATAACAATCATTAAGAGAGGTAGGACACCATACCAGTGAGCAAGCCCGACTGGGAAAGGACTTCCGCCTTAAAAAGACCACAGCCAAATAACTACACACAGCGGTGTAGTTGTGTTCCTGTGTGTGAGTACAGGTCTCCAGCGCTCATTTAGGGATGCGTTTTGAAACAAACGTTTTCCTATTCCAGGGATACTCTTATCTTAAAGTCCTGGTGAATATTGGTTGAGACGCAAGTGATACCTCTGATATTGCGGGTATCTATTAGACTACGGTAACGGTAACTGCTTAACATCAGGCGGGCCGTATGCTTTTTTGCCACTCAAGTAGTATAAAAAAACAACAATGCAAATTAAAGCACCTCTGTCTTATCCTCCTCCTCTTATCTTCTAAATTTATTAAAATAATTTATTCGGTCATTGCATTCGGAGTTTCTGTTATGTGTGTGCACTCCTGCGGATGCGTAAATTATTGATAAAAAAAATACGGGATAAATGTCCACCCAAATGTCAAGCTAGCACGAACCGCTAGTATAAAATAATTTTAGTAAAAATTGCTATATTTCTACTATCATTTAAAAACTAAACAGAACTTTATGTCAACTAAAAGTGTCCGGTCTGCAACAATGTCCCTAACGTTCTCGTAAGTCAAATATTTATAAAGTTTTTGCAACGTTTACATTTACGGTGTATATGTGGTATTTTATGGGGTCATAACATTACTTTGTACTTAAGTAATGGCTTCATGATATACTGACAGCCCGCGGTTTCATCTGTATCATCTTGACTGGCCTGTTTGTTGGTCTAGTGGTTAGTGGCTCTGTCTGCTACGCCCCGGAGGTCGTGTTCAATTCCCACCCAGGATAAGTCTTTGTGTGATGAGTATTTATGTTTGTTCTGTGTCTGGGTGTTATTTAGCTATAACTAGCGACACAGAAAAAACCGAAGCGAGGCCCTCGCCTCGCTTCGGTTTTTTCTGGATTTCTCTACTATAATATGCAGTTATTATACCTACATATTATTAAACCTTCCTCTTAAAACACTCTACCTATTAAAAAAACCGCATCAAATTCCATTGCCTAGTTTTAAAGATCTAAGCATACATAGAGACAGACAGACAGCAGGAAGTGACTTTGTTTTATACTATGATATGTATGTGTTTAGAAATCCTTACTAATATTATAAATGTGAAAGTTTGTAAGAATGGATGGATGGATGTTTGTTACTCTTTCACGTAAAAACTACTGAACTGGATCTAGATGAAATTTGGCACAGAGATAAATTATGGTCTGGAATAACACATAGGCTACTTTTTGCATCGATAACCGACATCCACGCGGGCGGAGCCGCGGGAAACAGCTAGTATAATAATAATTATAAGTATGTTTATCAGTTGTCTGGTCATGCCATAGTACAGACTCTGCCTAGTTTGGGATCAGGATGGCGGTGTGTGAGTTGTCCCAAAAATATTATTATTTGTTATGAAATTCTAATATTCTAGTCTATTAGCTTGAAAAAAGAAATTGAAAAAGTACATATATATATCTGTTACACCAACCTGCCTTAGACTTGTGTGTGTAATTTGGTATGAGCTGCAATTTGACAGCGGGTAATTTTTTTTCTGTATACCTATTACTTAGGAGGCAAACAAGCATACGGCCCGCCTGATGTTAAGCAGTTACTGTTGCCTATGGTCGCTTGCAATACCAGACATTTAATACGTCAGTTAATAATAATAGCAACCCATATAAGTCCAGCTGCTAGACGAGGCTCTCCTCTCCTCTATCAAGAGAGAGAGGGTTTAGGCCTTAACACACACGGTGGCCTAATGCGGGTTGGTGAATCAGACATGTCTTTAGAATTAATTTTAAGACATTTGGATTACCTCACGAAGTTTTTCTTCAGCGTTAGCAGATTTGATTAGTACATATAAATCCCACGAAGTGAAATTCACAGTGGTATCACCACCTGGGATCGAACTCGCACTTCATACACAAGAGTCGGTTACTCCCTCGGCGGATTGCTCCTCGAAAACTGATTCGAATTGCAGCTTATCGTATATCTTCTCAAAAGCTAATGCATAACACTCAGAAGCCAAAGTAGCCTGCGCTTATATCAGTGCATTCATCAGTAATTGGTGCAAAGGTCGCGATATATCTGGCAACACTGGCCATTGTAATCCGCTGGCATTTTAGCATTACAACATTATGGCATTTAAAGTTTATGCTAAATTAAGTTTATGTATAATATCGTACGGGAGCTAAATAATAAAGAAATGGTTATCGAGAAATGAGTTTGCCATTGTCTTGTTTGACGTAAGATCAGATTCTAGAAATAATTTAATACTTAACTAGATACAGATATAGAACTGCATAAATTTTGATGCTAAATTATTGCAATTTTTTAAAATTATTTAGGTGTCAAAGAAGCATAAGGCCGGCAGTTATATTGCGTGTTGCCGATGACCGGGATAGAAAATGTATCTTTCAAAGTGCATTCGAAGAGTTTTGGACGGATCCAAAACTCCTTAGTCTAGTGTTATTATGTTATCTGATAGGGTGAGTATAGACTAGAGCATTTACTTGTAACAGAACAACGAGCCGCTCTATGATACGTTCTAGTGTATCACCCTTCACGAACTCGACGTCGAGCACGCTCAACGTTTTGTTACAACAATAATTGTACAAACCAACGAGCGTATTGGTGTAACATTTCGTCAAGCCTTTGCACGAGCGCGGCGCAACTTGTAGGTCAGACATTTCAAGGAAGAATGACGTACAACGAAATAAATGCACACTTGCTATGAGCATTACGCCGAGCATTCGCAGGAACGTTACATTACATAGAAATGCATTGGAAACAAAGCTTTTACCTATATTGTACCATTCGTAAGAACGTTACATTACACAGAAATGCTCGAGCAAATGCTCTAGACTATATTCACCTTAACATTACTAGCTGACTCGAGAATTGAATCTCTATCTAGGCTGCTAAGAACTAGCTTTCTTTACACTGTTCTCGCTATCGTCTACTGCGATATTGCTAGCCTTTTAGAGGCACTTGCTGGATCGTAATTATTACCAATTTGCTACATCATCATCATCTCAGCCAAAAGACGTCCACTGCTGGACATAGGCCTCCCCCAAGAATTTCCACAACTCTCGATCCTGAGTCGACCGTGTCCATTGGTTGCCCACAACCTTTACGAGGTCGCGTCGTCGGTCCACCTTGTTGGATGCCTGCCCACGCTTCGTCTTCCAGTTCGTGGTCGCCACTCTAGAACCTTTTTGCCCCAACAGCCATCAGTTCTGCGAACTATGTACCCGATTTGCTACATATAAAGACCCAAATATATACTATGTCAAATATTGTCTTAAAGCTTCAGTACAAGTGAAAATAAAACTACAATAAATCAATCGTTAGTACAGCAAACATTTAAAGACACATTTACAACTAAAATACTATCTGTAAAGTAATTAATTTTGTTTATCAGACAAGAAATACTTGCCTCCAGTCATTATTTACTACGAGCTTTGAACATGTTAAGAATTTTTGTTGCACAATAATTGTAATAATTATCATTTTGTAATTTTTTAGTTTTAAGAATGGTTTAATATTATTACTTAAGCTTTAGGGGACTTTTATTTAGTCAAAAAATTGTAAATAAGATATACTTTGGATAGAAAAACGACCGATAAAAGTGCATTAGAGAGCTAAATTCACATACAGAAACATAATTTCATCACTGTGTGCAGTTTTTTTGGTTCTTCTGTAAGGTTCTAAACTTTGGATATTTATCACACGTGGAGATTGCATCTGTAGTGGCGAAGTATCTACCTTGCAGTTGGGACTTTAATTTTTTTTAAATTTATTATAAGATTTTTGTTTCATAAACAGGCCGTTCATATGAACAAAAAACCTATAACTATAATACTATTATGTATTTTTAAACTACAACCATTAACTTATATAAACCTACTAGCGGACCTGGCAGACGTCATCCTATCCGGAAAAGCTAATACCGACAGCAGCGCCACCTACCGGGTCCAATTGTGAATCTAAACCATCCGGGGCCCTACCCGAACACACATACAAAATTTCATCAAAATCAGCCAAGCCGTTTAGGCGAAATTCAATTACAACGAAAAATGGCATAAATTTTTATATATAAGGATCTAAACTTACTTGTAAATAATTGATACCAAATTACTAAAATTCTTTGCCAAATCAGATTCTCGAAAAGACCGGATAGATTGGACCAAACCAACATCTAATTTAATTTTTTTCATGAACGCTTATCTTTCATCCTTATTTCTGGAACATTCCATCAACAAATGTTGCACATCCTCGACTTTATTACAAATGCAGTTGAAATGTATTGTCAGTTTATATTACACTGTATTGGTCATAACACGTTCATAAAGATTATTAAATGGCGGCGGTATTAGAAGCAACCGCTTAACTCCCCGACAATTATATCGTTTGCATTCAGCATAAGCGAATCACGTCGAACATTTATTACTGCATCCCGCACCGTAATTAAGTCCTAATTAAGTCTCAATACACACTTCGAGTACAGTAACAAAGTGCGATATAAGTACTGCTGTTATTTTACGATAAAGGCCGGGGCCGTACCATTTTGTGTTAAGCCGGGGTACAACATTGCGAGGCAGCCTCGCGAGGCAACTCATCTAGTGCTCGTATTGAGCAGACAGTCAGTCAAACTCATTTATTCATTTAGATCAAATGCTACTTATGAACGTCAAAATAAACTAAACTCAGCATATTTTTTCCTACAGCCAATTCGCTGACACGGGCAGGGCCTAGTAAAGAATTGGCAACAAACTCGGGCTACTCTTTTTAAAATCACCAGAGTATAATATTTACAATTTGGTATGAGTTACAATTTGAGGTAGGTAGCAAAAAGGTACGGAACCAACACACTAAACCGAAATCGCCGCTAGCGATAAGACCGCCGATTGTACTAACCTTAATTTAGTAATTTAAGTTGGAAAATGTAATTTTATGGTGTACAATAAAGTATATTGTATTGTATTGTATACCAAAAAATAAACAAAGTATCGAATTAAACAATCAAAATATAGAATCTATTAGTACGGTCAATCAGGCAACGTTCAAATTGGCTAGCCAGGCAAACGCGTCTCCACACCACAAGGCTGCATCGCGCGGTATGCCTCGCGAGGCAACCTCTTCATTTCGAGACCTGCCTTTAAAAGCTTTGTCCCTCTCTCCATCGAGAAATACTCGCATTAACGACGTCATGGTACGGCCCCTGTAATCACAAAATTCAACATCTAAACCAGCATTTTGCTTCGATAAAATGTTGTAAATAACTTGAAAAATCTGATAAGGTGCATTAAAGCGAGCTGTATCTTGAATCGCTTAATTAAACGGCACTAAATCTGTCATTTGGACCTTCTGTGGGGCATTACAAACTTTTCCCTGAGTCTGTGCGTTTATACCCTTATCTAAGACACATTATATCACTAATAGTGCCTAGTTTATGTTGACCAATGAGCTAGGAAATTGTAGTGTTTTGCTTCCAATGATATGGTCGATTTATGATTACCGGTATCTATTTTTTACTTTCGCGTTACGTGATTATAATAATATAGTACTTAAGTAATTTTCACGGGAGTTAAGTAGAATTTTCGCCCGCTAGTAAGTATTTAGTGAAATCTTTTTCTAGGAACTTTGATTATAATAATGAGTCTTCCAGACTGATTCTAGTCACGGCGGCTAATCTCAACGGAGATTAGCCAATTACGCAGGAGATATTATTATAGTGCACAAATGTGTGCGCTACCACAGGTGCACTCTCTATTCTTTCAGTCTGATATACCGATTGAACGGTAATCCGACACGACCGGAGAGAGATTAGGCGGAGGACTAACGACTTTACGTGCTTTGCAAGGCATAGAGTCATCCATTTACCGACCGTGGCAAGCTCTATCTTGATTATTTTTTGATAATTATAACGCAATAATATATAAAATACATGTCTGCGAAAATACACAAAATGAATCTTGTACTTGCTCTAGTATTGAAAAAGTCTCACAAATTAAATATTTGGGGGTAGTGGTGGATCAAGCATTGACCTGGTATCCCCAAATTGAGCAGGTTAGTGCAAGGTTAAGGAAACTTACCTGGATATTTAAAACCCTTAGACATATTGTCCCCACTACAATGATAAGCTGTAATAATCAACCCAGAAACCTACTTAATGAAATATATATCGCCCTGGTACAATCAGTGCTAATATATTGTATCTCAATATGGGGTGGTGCTGCCAAATCAAAATTTATTCAGTTGGAACGTGCACAGCGAGGTCTTCTTAAGCTAATGTACTTTAAAAATAAAAGATACCCTACTATAAAGCTATATGAACTCAGTAATTTACTCACCGTCAGGAAATTATACATAACCCAAACCATCTTCAGAATGTACAAGACTACACCTTATGACAAAACTCACACCTCTAAAAGGAGAAAAGACATCGTCGTGAAAGTTCCAAAATGCAAAACTAAATTCGCAAGCAGACAATTCAATAAACGTTCGGCCCAACTGTATAACAAGATCAACAAACACACTTACATACATACCAAAGCCTTCAATGACTGTAAAAAAAGTGTAATAGCTTGGATTAAATCACTTACGTATGAGGACACGGAGGCGCTTCTTGATCGCATAACATAATGAACACATACTCTATACACACACACACACACACACACCCACCCACGCTCACACACACACCCACGCTCACACACACACCCACGCTCACACACACACATACACTCACACATTATGTATCTTACAAATAAATATTAAAAAACATATTATAAAACATACCCATAAAGTTAAAATTAAATTTAAAAAAACTCACAGTTACGTTACATAGAAATTATAATTATTGTTAAGAAAGAGGGGGATCTCATAATACAAGCATTATTTTGCTTAAAATGAGGTCTCAAACACAATGTAAACATGAAATTGTAACTAATTGTGACAATAAACTATTTGTATTTGTATTTGTATTTGCAATCAGTTTCTTCCAGAATATAATACTCTGATCTGGCCAAAAACTAGCCCTGATCTGACGTAATCTTTCAGCCAGTTTTGAAACGAAGTAACGATAAAGTTATGTACTGAGCATACTTTCGATAACAAAGGACAGACTTACGCAAATACATCTTTAATTTAAACATAACAAACCTAGTTCCGTTCTATTTTGCTAAGAGGTAATACCACAAACGACTACCTACATCACTGGCTCTCGCTTCAAACGTGGGTTTGTGCCTGCAGACATTACTCAAAGATCCCTCGATATAGCCTAATTTAGTTATTCTTACACTTACCGCCTTAATATGGACTGGATTGTACCATATCGACGATATAAACCGCCGATTGTCGGCCCCTATTTACTTCGATTGTACTACATTTGATAATATCGTAGTTTATGTGCCTTCCATGATAATCACAAAAGATCACTGCGTCTAGAAAGCGTTTATTTTCTACGGCTACTGTTCGATTTATCGGATTTTAAATATGGCTCTTAGGCATTAAAGAGGTTGATTTCGTAGACTTTTTGATGTATAAATTAGATTGATATATACGTGATGAAATTAAATTAATGGCTCTAGAGATTGCTAATTTAAACTAATCTAATATATAAAATTCTCGTGTCATAGTGTTCAACTTTGAACTCCTCTGAAACGGCTCGACCGATTTTCGTGAAATTTTGTGTGCATATTGGGTAGGTCTGAGAATCGGACAACATCTATTTTTCATCTCCCTAAATGTTAAGGGTGGTCCACCCATAATTTTTAAAATTTTTTAGACAAAATTTTTTGTTTTTATTTTTTTGTGATTCAGCCTTAAAAAATACATACAACCCTTAATTTTCATCCCTCTACGATCAACCCCATTTTTTTAATAGCGACATTACTACATATTTTAGATGCAAAACAACGTTTACTGGGTCGGCTAGTATTATATAGAGGAAAGATTTGACTATCGTACTCGACCGATTTTAAAAATTCTTTCAGAAAGAATCAGAAAAAAAGAAAGATTCCTTTATTGACACGCAAAATAGGTATACATACACAACAATATATAGTGTAAGAAAGAATATTTGTACCTATGGCAAAGGGTTGACAACTCAGCATATTGCTAGGTGTCAATCAACACCTAGTACTGGTTTTCAGTTGCAACCCAAAGAAGTTAGGACCTCAAATACAAATCAAAATGACGTATATAAAGCAAACGTCGCCATTCTCGAAATTTGACCGTTATACATCCTTACTAACATTATAAATGTGGAAGTTTGTGAGAATGGATGGATGTTTGTTACTCTTTCACGTAAAAACTAGTAAACGGATCTGGATGAAATTTGGCAGAGAGATGGATAATGGTCTGGAATAACACATAGGCTACTTTTTGCAACGATAACCGACATCCACGCGGGCGGGGCCGCGGGCAACAGCTAGTAAACTATATATTTCACTAATATAAAGCTACATTTATCAGCGAGTAACATAGGCTATATATTATTATATATGTTTTTTAATACGGGATCGCTACGAAAACTTAATAAATATTTGTGCCACATTTGTGCAAATCCAGGACGTGCCGCTAATTTAGTATAGACTAGTATTTTTTTTCTCTGTCTATCAATAAATACCTTATGTGAAGAGTGCAGTAATACATTTTACATTTAAAGTCTTGGATACACATTTACTACCACTTAAAGAGTTCATAAATAACATCTTATATGACCTAACATCATAATAAGTAATAATAACTTAATGCATTGCAACAAGCAGACTAGTACCTAATCGAATCATAATTACAAACGAATTTAAACTTTATGCCTTTAACAATTTAGTTGATATTCTAAAAATACCATTTAGTTTTTTGTTAAAAACAATTATGTCATAAAAGTATATTGTAAGTTTTATGGGAATAATAGATGTTGAAGTATGAGTTGTTAAGCATTTCTATTAAGCCATAGACTGTATAAATTATAAAACAATTATAGGACTCTTGTTTTATTAAGACGTGAGGCGAACGATCCGTCGACATGATGTTTTTGTTATTTATTACCTACTATTATGTAGTTTGTAGTCATTTTTGTATTTATTATAAAGTATTTATTATATATATTTATTATAAAGTATATACTATATAATTTTTTAGTTTTTAAAAGACAACAGGAGTTGTCTTTTAAAAACAAAAACACTAACAAAAATACTATATCTATACTAATATTATAAAGCTGTCTAGGGGTCGCCCCCGACTTCGTCCGCGTGGTAATTTGGAATATTTTCTGATATTAGCGCGTTCAACCAAACAAACAAACCAACTCTTCTATACTTATTAATATTATAAAGTTGAGAGATTGTTTATTTGTTTGGTTGAACGCGCTAATCTCAGAAATTACTGGTTCGATTAGAAAAATCTGTTTTTGTTGAATAGTGCATTTATCCAGGAAAGCTATAGGCTATATAACATCACGCTATGATCAATAGGAGCGGAGCAGTAGTGAGATATGTTGCAAAATCGGGGAAAATTTTATTCTTTTCTGAGTTTCCGTCGCGTACGCTACTTGAACGGTTAATGTCACAGATATAGATATCTATATCCGTGGTTAATGTTATGAAAATATAATGTAGTGAAGAATTATTCCCCTTTAAAAGATCTATAAAAAAGTCCGCAATAGCATATGTCTACCTCTTAGGGTTAACTAACTATAAAGAGACTAAAGTCCGTATATGTACGTTCCAAACGCGGACCAAGTCGCAGGCGACCCCTAGTGTTAGATAATTTAAACTGTAAGTACAAATTTATACTCTGGAGGATAATCTAAGGAACTGTTTAACCTAGTGCCTTCGGTATCTCACTATAAACGCACAACATGCAAATTCTACCTCTGGTATTGCAAGCTTCCATACGCTAGGGTTATTGCTCTCCATCAGGCGATCACCGAATTGTTGTTTGCCACCAAAGTTGTAAAAAAGGTTCCTCTATCCACTAAAATCTATTGCAAAAAACCATTGATGGATCTTTTTGCACTCTTGTGGTCCAAAATTATAAAGTCTTCTACGTCACAGGTCTTGTTTCCGAGTAGATACAGTTTTTTTGTTTTTTTAAAGGACAACTCCCGCACTAGAGAACAAGCTCTGTATCGCGGGGGACTTTACAAACATATAATTAACGGACACAAATTACACCCAGACTCAGAACAACTGTTTGTGGGTCACACAAAGTTTTGTCCTGTGTGGGAATCGAACCCACAACCTCGTGCACAGCAGGCGCATACTGCGGCCACTGAACAACCAAGGCTGACAGTCAGTGAAAAGTCTTTAAAAAATACAAAAAAAAGCATATAAAATAAATTACTGAATACATTTAATAGGTACAATAGAATTAATCTTACAAAGCTCACATTACAAATTATATAAAGCATTTATAAATTACTTGTTTGACTCTTCTTTCCTTTAACCATTCTTCTTAACGTCTCCAGTTTTAGGCTCCTCCTTAGCGCCGGAACTGGAACTTTTATCGGTACCGGTACTGTTATCGGTATTAGTACCGGTACTGCTTCGTGAATGTAAAATGTCTTCCTGTTGAATATCTTCTATTTCCCAGTCTTGGAATGGTACCTCTGTTAGTATGTAGAAGGTGCCTTGTTTGCCAATACCTATGACAGTGGAAAATAGGGTTAGCAGTTATAGTATATAGACGAGAACTGCCTCGGTGGTTCGGTGGTCGATGTGTGTGACTGCTGATTACGAGGTCCCGGGTTCGATTCCCAGCTCGGGCCAAAAAATTATATTTGGTTTTTCTGTCAAGAAATTCACAATAGTTTGGAAATTGGCGGTGTTTACATTCCCGTGGCAGTAAAATAGCGGTGGTGGCCGAGTTGGAAAGTAACCGACTTGCACGCAAGAGGTGCGAGTTCGATCCCGGGCGGAAGTACCGACGTAAATTTTACTTTGTGGAGTTTATATGTACTAATCAAATGATTCGCCATCTGCTAACGGTAAAGGAAAACATCGTAAGGAAACCCACATGTCTTGGAAATAATTCTAAAGACATGTCTGATTCACCAACCCGCATTAGGCCAGCGTGTGTGAATTAAGGCCTAAACCTTCTCTCTTTTGATAGAGGAGAGGAGACCCGTGCCCAGCAGTGGGACATTATATGGGTTGCTTATTATATTGTACATTCCCGTGCCTCGGAAATCACGTAAAGCCGTTGGTCTTACGCCTGATCTTTCTCCGATCGTAATGCCGTCCCATCGGACTATGAGAGTGATGGAATAAAAAGTGCACACACACTTGTGCACTGTAATATCTCCCCCGCAGATAGCTAGTCTTCTTTTTTATATACTACTTGGGTGGCAAACAAGCATACGGCCCGCCTGATGTTAAGCAGTATCCGTAGCCTATAGACGCTTGCATTACCAAAGGTATCACTTGCGTGTTGCCAACCCATTTTTTTACACCAGGGCTTTAAGATGGAAGTAACCCTGGGATAGGAATACGTTTCTTCCAAAACGCATTCCTAAATGAGCGCTGGAGACCTGTACTTACACACAGGAACACAACTATACCGCTGTGTGTAGTCATTTGGCTGTGGTCTAGGGTCTAGGTCTAGTCTCCATTGAGATTAGCCGCCGTGGCCAAAATTCGGTACGTATGCTTGTTTGCCACATTATAAGTACAAAATGCTATAACCAACCTGATTGAAACTGTTTAATCCCTTTAGCTATGTCAGTGGTAAGATTCCCCCTGAGGCTGGTCAGCACAGCCTCGTCCCTCATGCTCTCCTCACTGTTAGGGTTCAGCTGGGAGTTAACACTAGCCAACTTATCCATTATAAGCGCACTTTGTGGGTAACTTATTAATGTTTTTGCTAGCTTTAATGCTTCTCCTAAACCTGAAAACATATCCAATTTACTTATTTAAATTAAAAAAATGGTATATCTTTATATATGTACTAGCTGTTGCCCGCGGCTCCACCCGCGTGGATGTCGGTTATCGCTGCAAAAAATAGCCTATGTGTTATTCCAGACCATAATCTATCTCTGTGCCATCCGATCCGTTCAGTAGTTTTTACGTGAAAGAGTAACAAACATCCATCCATCTATTCTCACAAACTTTCACATTTATAATATTAGTAAAAATATAATTCTTCTGTGCGTGTGTATGTCACTAAACTCCGCCTAAACGGCAGGAAAGATTTTAATGAAATTATTTGTGTATCTTCAGGTGGACCCGAGAATGGTTTAGATATACAATTGGACCCGGTAGCGCTGCTGTTAGTATGTCAATGTGGAGCTGATTTTCCGGACAGACAACGTCTACTGGGTCTGCTAGTAAAATATTTATTTTAATATGGAGTTTTCCTTTACTAAGGCAATACTTGTGTCTTGGGCTCCGTTGGTATTGCTCAGTATTTAAATTTATATAAAATATTATTTTATTATGAACTAAATATTATAAAAATAATATCCTATTAATATTAGAAACGCGAAAGTTTGTAAGTATGGATGTATGGATGTTTGTTACTCTTTCACGTAAAACCTACTAATCGGATTTTACACACAGGAACACAACTACACCGCTGATTGTAGTTATTTGGCTGCGGTCTTTATAAGGTCTTTGACAGTGACCTTACTCTCTTAATTGGCTGCCTTGGTGGTCCAGTGGCCGCAGTATGCGCCTGCTGTGCACGAGGTTGTAGGTTCGATTCCCACACAGGACAAAACTTTGTGTGACCGTTAATTGTATGTTTGTAAAGTGCTCCGCGACACAGAGCTTGTTCTCTGGTGTGGGAGCTGCTGTCTATTTTAAAATTATAATCTGGTATTAAAGCATACTAACAGGTCCCAGTGGATGCAAGTTTGCATGCAAGACCGTATCGCTCGGCCTCTGTTCCTGAGATAAGGCGGCCGGTGATGAGAAGGTCGAGGGCTCGCGACAAACCAATTAACGCTGTTAACTTGCGTCCACCGTATATAGACTGTGGTACACCTGGACAAACAAATATTTTTCTACATTGGTGGCAAACAAGCATACGGCCTGTCTGATGGTAAGCAGTTACCGAATCCTATGGACGCTTGCAATATCAGAAGTATTTTTTGCGTGTTGCCAACCCATTTTTTTACACCAGGGCTTTATGATGGAAGTATCCCTGGGATAGGAATACGCTTCTTTCAAAAGGCATCCTTAAATGAGCGCTGAAGACCTGTACTCACACACAGCTTAGGAACACAACTACACTACTGTGTGTAGTTATTTGGCTGTGGTCTTCTGTAAGGTGGAGGTCCTTCCCCAGTCGGGCTTGCTTGTTAGTATTGTGGCATACGTCTCTTAACTTCCTCACACATAGGAGCACAACTACGCTGCTAAGTGTAGCTATTTGACTATGGTCATCTGTAAGGTGGAGGTCCTTCCGCAGTCGGGCTGTCATGCTTATGTGGTGTCTCTATATTCTCTCTCTTTCTCTCATTTTTTTTTTATATTACCAAGGTGGCAAACAAGTATACGGCCCGCCTGATGGTAAGCAGTTACCGTAGCCTATGGACGTTTGCAACACCAGGGGTGTTCACTCACGCGTTGCCGACCCTTTAATTTTTTCCCTTTGACCCTTTAATTCGAATTCCCCCATTTGACCCTTTAATTCGAAAGCTACTGACCTAAGAAGAATTTCTAAATTCATAGATGTTATACGGAATCAATAACTGCAGTGGAGGTGGAAGAAGCTCTTGCTAGGCTTCTAGGGAAGAGATGCTAAATTATCCCACTGTAGGCCAAAGGCCTCTCTCTAGTTTATACACAAATCAAATATTTGTATTAAGTTTTTTTTTTTTGACATTTTATTATTATTTATGAAGTATTTTTTTTTTAATGAATAGTAATTAATAATATTTATTTAATTAGAAATTGTATCGTATTTATTATTTGGTGCACATAATTGTATGGAAGTATATTATCTCAAATAAATGAATTTTAATTTTTAAAATACATACCAAACCGTCTCCCAAGACAGCCTATCATAGCTGAATCTTCGATGACCCGTAAATCACATGAAGTCGCCAACTCCATACCTTCTGCAAACTTTTTTGCTTTTATTTTTTTGTGATTCAGCCTTAAAAAATACATACAACCCTTAATTTTCATCCCTCTACGATCAACCCCATTTTTTTAATAGCGACATTACTACATATTTTAGATGCAAAACAACGTTTACTGGGTCGGCTAGTATTATATAGAGGAAAGATTTGACTATCGTACTCGACCGATTTTAAAAATTCTTTCAGAAAGAATCAGAAAAAAAGAAAGATTCCTTTATTGACACGCAAAATAGGTATACATACACAACAATATATAGTGTAAGAAAGAATATTTGTACCTATGGCAAAGGGTTGACAACTCAGCATATTGCTAGGTGTCAATCAACACCTAGTACTGGTTTTCAGTTGCAACCCAAAGAAGTTAGGACCTCAAATACAAATCAAAATGACGTATATAAAGCAAACGTCGCCATTCTCGAAATTTGACCGTTATACATCCTTACTAACATTATAAATGTGGAAGTTTGTGAGAATGGATGGATGTTTGTTACTCTTTCACGTAAAAACTAGTAAACGGATCTGGATGAAATTTGGCAGAGAGATGGATAATGGTCTGGAATAACACATAGGCTACTTTTTGCAACGATAACCGACATCCACGCGGGCGGGGCCGCGGGCAACAGCTAGTAAACTATATATTTCACTAATATAAAGCTACATTTATCAGCGAGTAACATAGGCTATATATTATTATATATGTTTTTTAATACGGGATCGCTACGAAAACTTAATAAATATTTGTGCCACATTTGTGCAAATCCAGGACGTGCCGCTAATTTAGTATAGACTAGTATTTTTTTTCTCTGTCTATCAATAAATACCTTATGTGAAGAGTGCAGTAATACATTTTACATTTAAAGTCTTGGATACACATTTACTACCACTTAAAGAGTTCATAAATAACATCTTATATGACCTAACATCATAATAAGTAATAATAACTTAATGCATTGCAACAAGCAGACTAGTACCTAATCGAATCATAATTACAAACGAATTTAAACTTTATGCCTTTAACAATTTAGTTGATATTCTAAAAATACCATTTAGTTTTTTGTTAAAAACAATTATGTCATAAAAGTATATTGTAAGTTTTATGGGAATAATAGATGTTGAAGTATGAGTTGTTAAGCATTTCTATTAAGCCATAGACTGTATAAATTATAAAACAATTATAGGACTCTTGTTTTATTAAGACGTGAGGCGAACGATCCGTCGACATGTTGTTTTTGTTATTTATTACCTACTATTATGTAGTTTGTAGTCATTTTTGTATTTATTATAAAGTATTTATTATATATATTTATTATAAAGTATATACTATATAATTTTTTAGTTTTTAAAAGACAACAGGAGTTGTCTTTTAAAAACAAAAACACTAACAAAAATACTATATCTATACTAATATTATAAAGCTGTCTAGGGGTCGCCCCCGACTTCGTCCGCGTGGTAATTTGGAATATTTTCTGATATTAGCGCGTTCAACCAAACAAACAAACCAACTCTTCTATACTTATTAATATTATAAAGTTGAGAGATTGTTTATTTGTTTGGTTGAACGCGCTAATCTCAGAAATTACTGGTTCGATTAGAAAAATCTGTTTTTGTTGAATAGTGCATTTATCCAGGAAAGCTATAGGCTATATAACATCACGCTATGATCAATAGGAGCGGAGCAGTAGTGAGATATGTTGCAAAATCGGGGAAAATTTTATTCTTTTCTGAGTTTCCGTCGCGTACGCTACTTGAACGGTTAATGTCACAGATATAGATATCTATATCCGTGGTTAATGTTATGAAAATATAATGTAGTGAAGAATTATTCCCCTTTAAAAGATCTATAAAAAAGTCCGCAATAGCATATGTCTACCTCTTAGGGTTAACTAACTATAAAGAGACTAAAGTCCGTATATGTACGTTCCAAACGCGGACCAAGTCGCAGGCGACCCCTAGTGTTAGATAATTTAAACTGTAAGTACAAATTTATACTCTGGAGGATAATCTAAGGGACTGTTTAACCTAGTGCCTTCGGTATCTCACTATAAACGCACAACATGCAAATTCTACCTCTGGTATTGCAAGCTTCCATACGCTAGGGTTATTGCTCTCCATCAGGCGATCACCGAATTGTTGTTTGCCACCAAAGTTGTAAAAAAGGTTCCTCTATCCACTAAAATCTATTGCAAAAAACCATTGATGGATCTTTTTGCACTCTTGTGGTCCAAAATTATAAAGTCTTCTACGTCACAGGTCTTGTTTCCGAGTAGATACAGTTTTTTTGTTTTTTTAAAGGACAACTCCCGCAATAGAGAACAAGCTCTGTATCGCGGGGGACTTTACAAACATATAATTAACGGACACAAATTACACCTAGACTCAGAACAACTGTTTGTGGGTCACACAAAGTTTTGTCCTGTGTGGGAATCCAACCCACAACCTCGTGCACAGCAGCCGCATACTGCGGCCACTGAACCAGCAAGGCTGACAGTCAGTGGGAAGTCTTTAAAAAATAAAAAAAAAGCATATAAAATAAATTACTGAATACATTTAATAGGTACAATAGAATTAATCTTACAAAGCTCACATTACAAATTATATAAAGCATTTATAAATTACTTGTTTGGCTCTTCTTTCCTTTAACCATTCTTCTTAACGTCTCCAGTTTTAGGCTCCTCCTTAACTCCCGAACTGGAACTTTTATCGGTACCGGTACTGTTATCGGTATTAGTACTGGTACTGCTTCGTGAATGTAAAATGTCTTCCTGTTGAATATCTTCTATTTCCCAGTCTTGGAATGGTACCTCTGTTAGTATGTAGAAGGTGCCTTGTTTGCCAATACCTATGACAGTGGAAAATCGGGTTAGCAGTGATAGTATATAGACGAGAATTGCCTGGGTGGTTCGGTGGTTGATGTGTGTGACTGCTGAATACGAGGTGCCGGGTTCGATTCCCAGCTCGGGCCAAAAAAAATTATTGGAAATTGGCGGTGTTTACATTCCCATGGCAGTAAAATAGCGGTGGTGGCCGAGTGGGAAAGTAACCAACTTGCACGCAAGAGGTGCGAGTTCGATCCCGGGCGGAAGTACCGACGTAAATTTTACTTTGTGGAGTTTATATGTACTAATCAAATGATTCGCCATCTGCTAACGGTGAAGGAAAACATCGTGAGGAAACCCGCATGTCTTAGAAGTAATTCTAAAGACATGTCTGATTCACCAACCCGCATTAGGCCAACGTGTGTGAATTAAGGCCTAAACCCTCTCTCTCTCTTGAGGAGAGGAGACCCGTGCCCAGCAGTGGGACATATATGGGTTGCTTATTATATTATACATTCCCGTGCCTCGGCAATCACGTAAAGCCGTTGGTCTTACGCCTGATCTTTCTCCGATCGTGTCGGATTGCTATCCCACCGGACTATGAGAGTGAGGTTATAAAAAATGCACTTGTGTTCGCACTTGTGCACTGTAATATCTCCCCCGCAGATAGCTAGTCTTTTTTTTTTATACTACTTGGGTGGCAAACAAGCATACGGCCCGCCTGATGTTAAGCAGTATCCGTAGCCTATAGACGCTTGCATTACCAAAGGTATCACTTGGGTGTTGCCAACCCATTTTTTTACACCAGGGCTTTAAGATGGAAGTAACCCTGGGATAGGAATACGTTTCTTCCAAAACGCATTCCTAAATGAGCGCTGGAGACCTGTACTTACACACAGGAACACAACTATACCGCTGTGTGTAGTCATTTGGCCGTGGTCTAGGGTCTAGGTCTAGTCTCCATTGAGATTAGCCGCCGTAGCCGAAATTCGGTACGTATGCTTGTTTGCAACATTATAAGTACAAAATAGTATAACCAACCTGATTGAAACTGTTTAATCCCTTTAGCTATGTCAGTGCTAAGATTCCCCCTGAGGCTGGTCAGCACGGCCTCGTCCCTCATGCTCTCCTCACTGTTAGGGTTCAGCTGGGAGTTAACACTAGCCAACTTATCCATTATAAGCGCACTTTGTGGATAACTTATTAATGTTTTTGCTAGCTTTAATGCTTCTCCTAAACCTGAAAACATATCCAATTTACTTATTTAAAAAATAGGTATATCTTTATATACATCTTTATATATATATTTCCTGTGTGCGTGTGTATGTCACTGAACTCCTAGACGGCTGGACCGATTTTGATGAAATTTTGTGTGTGTGTTCGGGTAGGGCCCTGGATGGTTTAGATTCGAGACAATTGGACCCGGTAGGTGGCGCTGCTGTCGGTATATCAGCTTTTTCAGGCAGGACGACGTCTGCCAGGTCCGCTAGTATTATGTATATACTTCTTTTGTGCGTGTGTATGTAACTGAACTTCTCCTAAACCGCAGGAAAGATTTTAATGAAATTATTTGTGTATCTTCAGGTGGACCCGAGAATGGTTTAGATATACAATTGGACCCGGTAGCGCTGCTGTCAGTATATTATTAAAATAATATACCTAATAATATACCTGAATAATAATATACATATATAATTATATATCTATTTTATAATTATATAATTATATATATATATATATATATATATATATGAAGTATTTTGTACTATTGTCTGTAACGTACTAAATTATTTTTGTTTTTAATAATTTTAACACCTGCCATTAATATCTCTGCATCACCCTAGGTTGACTGGTAGAAAATGCCTAAGGCATTAAGTCCGCCTCTGTATAATTTTGTGCAGGAAGTTTAAATAAATAAATTATATACCTAACATTAATAATATACCTAATCAAAATAAAATGCCCTATAAAACATGCCCCTCTGATGTTAAGCAGTTACCGTAGCTTATGGACGCTTGCAATACCAGAGGTATCAGTCGCGTGTTGCCGACCCATTTTTTTTCCACCAAAGATCAAGTACCCTGGGACAGGAAAACGTTTCTTTTAAAACGCGTCCCTAAATGATAAAATAACTACACCGCTGATTGTAGTTATTTGGCTGCGGTCTTTATAAGGTCCTTCATCAGTCGGGCTTGTTCGCTATTACAGTACCCTGTACCCTAACTCTCTTAATTATAAAATGGTAGTAAAGAATACTAACAGGTCCCAGTGGATGCAAGTTTGCATGCAAGACCGTATCGCTCGGCCTCTGTCCCTGAGATAAGGCGCCCGGTGATGAGAAGATCGAGGGCTCGCGACAAACCGATTAACGCTGTTAGCTTGCGTCCACCGTATATAGACTGTGGTACACCTGGACAAACAAATATTTATCTACTTTGGTGGCAAACAAGCATACGGCCTGTCTGATGGTAAGCAGTTTCCATAGCCTATGAACGCTTGCAATATCAGAAGTATATTTTGCGTGTTGCCAACCCATTTTTTTACACCAGGGCTTTATGATAAAAGTGTCCTTGTTTCGTTAAATACGCTTCTTTCAAAACACATCCATAAATGAGCGCTGGAGACCTGTACTCACACACAGCTTAGGAACACAACTACACTACTGTGTGTAGTTATTTGGCTGTGGTCTTCTGTAAGGTGGAGGTCCTTCCCCAGTCGGGCTTGCTTGTTAGTATTGTGGCATACGTCTCTTAACTTCCTCACACATAGGAGCACAACTACGCTGCTAAGTGTAGCTATTTGACTATGGTCATCTGTAAGGTGGAGGTCCTTCCCCAGTCGGGCTTGATAGATTACAGGTGTCTCTACATCTACATCTCTTTATTCTCTCTTTCTCTATATTTTTTATTCAAATATTAATATATATAATTCGAAAGCTACTGACCTAAGAAGAATTACTAAATTCATAGATGTTATACAGAATCAATAACTGCAGTGGAGGTGGAAGGAGCTCTTTACCAGGAAAGAGATGCTTAAATGTCCCACTGTAGGCCAAAGGCCTCTCTGTAGTTAAACACATATCAAATATTTGTATTAATTTTGTTTTTTTGACATTTTATTATTATTTATGAAGTATTTTTTTTTTAATTAATAGTAATTAATAATATTTATTTAATTAGAAATTGTATCGTATTTATTATTTGGTGCACATAATTGTATGGAAGTATATTATCTCAAATAAATGAATTTTAATTTTTAATATAATTTTTAAAATACATACCAAACCGTCTCCCAAGACAGCCTATCATAGCTGAATCTTCGATGACCCTTAAATCACATGAAGTCGCCAACTCCATACCTTCCGCCACTGCATACCCTGAAACTGCAGCTATTGTAATCTTGTCACAAAGTGGCCTCTTGAGGATCCGTGCCTGCCAAATAAAAAAAAAACATGCTATTGCAGCATCCACCATTATTTTCTTTACTTCTGGACTATGGAACAATTTTGTGTCGAAGGTGACATTACATATAATTCTCGGATAAAAGGAAAAAAAGGTTCGTGAACACAGATTGGTAGAATCTTCTCATCAGTAATGTTTTCTATTTAATATATTTATATAATTCATATATATTAGTTTATTTTAGTATATATGCATTTACTTTATATAATATGTACCTTAAACTAAGTATTAGTATCGTATTTTACATATATTATCTTTTCTACATTTTATTATCTCTAAAAATGTATTACATATGCACCTACTTTGTAATATCTCTGCACCACCTTCGGTTGACAGGTAGGGAATGCCTATGGCATTAAGTCCGCCTTTATACATTTGTTTTTGTGTATATTAAGTTTTAAATAAATAAATAAACCTAGCCTCGAAACAAACATTAAATTTTATTTATTTTAAACTCTGCACTTACTATACGAAGGTGGACATAATGCCTTAGGAATTTTCTACCAGTCTACCTTAATGTGATGTAGAGATTTTTAAGGCAGATGTATAAATTAGTCTATTAAAATAATAAGCTAATATGTTTTATGTAACGACAGCATTAACAAAATAAACATTTAATAAATAAGAAGATTATAAACGATATAAAATATTAAACAAATAAATTTTATAAACTGGTAAATATCCTTACTAATATTATAAATGTGAAAGTTTATAAGAATGGATGGATGGATGGATGTTTGTTACTCTTTCACGAAAAGCTACTGAACGGATCTGGATGAAATTTGGCACAGAGAGATTATGGTCTGGAATAACACATAGGCTACTTTTTACAGCGATAAGCGACATCTGAGCCGCGGGCAACAGCTAGTATTATTATAATTCAACTTACCGCAGCATCAGTCATTGTGCTATATCCAACTTTCTCAATTTCGTCAAAATCAAATCCAGAACAGAAAGTTCCACCTTCTCCATTGAATACAAGGACCATTGCTTTGTTATCATTTTCGAACTCGTCAATTGCAGTAGTTATTTCTTTAAGAGTAGCAACATCCAAACTGTTTCTTGTATGCCGACGATCAATGTTTAATGTCGTGATCGCACCAAATTTCTCAATAACTATATCTGTGTAGACAATTATCTCTACTTAATATTATAAATATATCCTGGCTAAAAAACTTATGCCAGTGGTACAACAAGAGCACCCGTTCTCTATTCAGAGCTGCTGTATCAAAGGTCCAAATTGCCTTGATGATCGCCGACCTTCATTAAGAAGATGGCACCCCAAGAAGAAGAAGAAGAATATTATAAAGCTGAAGAGTTTGTTTGTTTGGTTGAACGCGCTAATCTCAGAAAGTACTGGTCCGATTAGAAAAAAAAATACTTTGTTGAAAGGCTATAGGCTATATAATATCACGCTATAATCAATAGGAGCGGAACAGTAGTGAGATATGTTGCAAAATCGGGGAAAATATTCCAAATAACCAAGCGGACGAAGTCATGGGCGACTCCTAGTAATATTATAAAACTGAAGTGTTTGTTTGTTTGGTTGAACGCGTTTATCTCAGAAAGTACTGGTTCGATAAAAAAAAACCTTTTTTGTTGAATAGTGCATTTATCCAGGAAGGCTATAGGCTATATAACATCACGCTATGATCAATAGGATCGGGAAAAATATTCCAAATTACCACGCGGGCAAAGTCGCGCGCGACTCCTAGTCTTTATAATATTTTAAGAGAGGTAGGGCACCATACTAGCTAGCAAGTCCGACTGAGGAATGATCTCCACCTTACAGAAGACATAGCTAAATAACTACACACAGCGGTGTAGTTGTATTACTGAGTGTGAGTACAGATCTTCAGCGCTCATTTTGAAATAAACGTTTTCCTAACCCAGGGATATGCCATATTAAAACTCTAGGGTAAAAAAGAGTTGGCAACACGCAACTGATACATCTGGTATTGCAAGTGTCTATACGCTACGGTGGCTGCTTAATATTATGCGGGCTATATGCTTGTTTGTCACCTAAGTAGCATAACAGAAAAATGTATTATATATACTTATAATACGTGAAGTTGGTGCTTAAAGTGGAATAGCTTTGGTGCCGAAACCATTGGTGCTCAAAAAAATCGGTGCCGAAAGAGGAATACTTCGAAAAAACGTATAAAAAAAAATATTACGCTCCATAAAACCTATACAATAACCTGGAGGGAAGTGGAAACTTTTCTTCTCCTATTTACTTCTGATTAAATTCGTTGCGGGGTTCAAGACAGTAGGTTTAGTTGTCCACGGGAAGCACGAGTGTCAAAGCTCGGTGTATCAGTTGGTTACTCCGCGGGTATGTGGGTGGGATTGTCCCGAAAGACGCTCCATAATTTTATTAATGCTGTGAATAAAATTATAAACAATTTAAGTATTTTATTAACTAACTAATAAAATTATAGAGCTTTTGGGAATATATGGAAAAAAAATTGTTTGGAATAAACTTTCTTAACACAATTTTTGACAGAATCATACTTTTTCTTAATGGCTCTTCCTTTTTCTCTTTTTGAGCTTTTTCATTGGACTTGGAATAATAACACACACGTATAACATTTCTTCTTGTAGATAGATTTGTGGCTAAAAACAATTTTCTCAACATAACTTATTGTATTTTACTATTTAATCCTTAATTTAGTTCTTATACTAAAAGGTTATTAAAGGTGCAACCGCATGTCAACACAAAATAATTTGATTTGTTTATCACTTAAAAATATTTTATTTACACAATGAGTTATAACAAAAATTTATCTGATATATTAAATGTCAGTTAAATTGTCAATCGCATATTTGTCAAGTTGACAACCACACGCATGCGCTGTTTAGAGGTTTTTTTTTATACTACCAAGATGGCAAACAAGCATATGGCCCGCCTGATAGTAAGCAGTTACCGTAGTCTATGGACGTTTACAACACCAGGGGTGTCACTCACGCGTTGCCGTAGAAAAACCTCGGCAGGGAGCTCATTCCAAAGCCTAATCGTACGTGGTAAGAAATTCCTCTGGAATCTTACGGTAGAGGTGCGTTAATAATAATAGGTTCCACTGTATCGAAGATTTAATGCCTGGCAAAGACCTTGAACAATAGTCGGCGTAGTTAACGCATGTCTTATACTTGGTCCAATTGCAAGGTGCATAGTTCGACAGTATTAACCAATGACGCGACTCCTTTAATCCTGTGATTGGTTCATTGTCGCGCCCCTCCCCCCGCAGCCCGCACCTACCACCGAAGACGCCTAAAAATGCTTTCTGCGCAATTTTTTAAGAATCTTCTAGTTCGCTTTGAAGTTGCAACGTGTGTCATTTGCGCATGTACACTCTCTCTCCCCGTCTGCGCTTCGACACCTTGTTTTGTCGTTCTGCGCAGCTACTTGCTGCAAGATCAGAGCGTACTAGTATAGAGTAACCGCGACCTTGATAATTTAACCCGTTGTTCATTCTAACCTGGTTAAAAGGTGAACAGTCTGTCACGAGGTTGGCCACTAACCCTGGGTGGACTACTAATGTCATATCAGGTCCCGCTCCACCAGCGTAGGCGAATGCACTGGTGGATTTTAGTTGGTATGCTGGCCGCCTACCATCTCTAGCCTGGATACCCAGATAAATCCCATTTACTTGGGCATGGCCGTAAGCGTAAAACAGACTACCACTCTTTTTAAAATTAAATCCAAATCAACATTCTCAAAAAAATTCACCGCCTACATGTCCTCAGTCATGTATTATAATAATAATAATATTTTCGGGACAACTCACACATTGCTATCAGATCCCAAACTAGGCAGAACCTGTACTATGGTAACCAGACAACTGATAAACATACATAAACTTACATATACATATACTTCTAAATACATACATATTATAGAAAAATTAAAACCAGACAGAACAAATATTTATGCTCATCACACAAAGATTTGTCCTGGGTGGAAATCGAGCCTATAACCAACGGTGTAGCAGTCAGAGTCACCATCTACTAGACCAACAGGCCTGTCATGTCAAACGGAATACAATCCTTACTAATATTATAAATGTGAAAGTTTGTGAGAATGGATGGATGGATGTTTGTTACTCTTTCACGTAAAAACTAATAATCGGATCTAGATGAAATATGGCACAGATTATGGTCTGAAATAACACATAGGCTTTTTACAGCGATAACCGACATCAACGCGGGCGGAGCCGCGGGCAACAGCTAGTAAAATATAATGCCGAAACAAATAAAAAAATAATTACCTATTGAATTGCAAACTCAGTAAGACTTGGTTTGACCTTTTAGTTCAGACGCATGCTAGTAAAGATATAGCGAGATAAACCTACACGTGCCTATACAAATGACAATTAGTTACAAATAATTAGTATTAGAATAGGAAATAATTACATTGGTAAGAAAGGATTTAAATGCGTAGTGTAAATCGTTATTATCCGATACTGTATCTATTTATACAATAGAAGAAATTTATTGTATGCCATTAAAGCGCTGATAACAGCAAATTTTAGCAAAATCTATTTCATTTATCACAATTAAAAGTATATGTGTTGTTCTTTACAGTATTGACAATAATATAGTTGCCACAGAAAAACATTTAATTTAAAAGAAACATAGAAAACTCAAACTATAATATAATATATACTGATGGAAAAAAAATCTCGTTTATTTATTGAATTTTTATTAGGCACATTAGTGATGTTAGCGTATTAAAGACGTTTAAAAATATTGCCATTTTATATTTTTAATTATTACCTATAATAAGTAGTGGTTATTAAGGAAAAAAAATTTTTCTCAATTCCATACTTAATTTCAGCGGTGAGCATGGTTGTTTGCATTCTTTGCTTTTCTTACATTCCTATGCAGATCGAAATTAACGCATCCATCTCAGCCAAAAGACATCTACTGCTGGACATAGGCCTCCCCCAAAGATTTCTTCAACATTCGATCCTATGCTAACCTTGTCGGTTGCCCGCAACCTCAGAAGCCTATAATCAATGCCAAATCTATCAATAAGAATATTTATACAAGCAGGATAAATTAGAGCAGAATAAAACCGACGGAATGAAACGGGCAGTCTTCGGGGACTGCCGATTGAAGTGAAAACTAAGTAACTTGTGAATTATATCGTCGAGCTATTAGATTATTATTTTTGAATTATTTTCGGTTTGTCTCATGGAGAGCGTTCGGTGACGATGACGCGAGTTGCATGATTTGTGTTGACCCAAAAAGTGCTCAATACGCCTAAAGAAGTTTTCACTTCAAAAAAAATGGTTTAAGTGCCGTGTAGGAAACACGGCACTTAAACCATTTTTTTTGAAGTTTTAAAGAAAGAAGAAATTTTTTTTTGTTATTACAAACAGACATTAAATTTTTTTGAACGAACAAGCGAAGATCTTCCGAGTCTACTGAAATAATCCGGCGTTTGACGTCTTGAAATTTATTAGGAAAATTAAGTATGAATGTTTAAGTTTGAAGATGAATCTAATGATGATGCCAAATCAGATAAACACTTTGTAGGTAAAAATAAATCTTTGAAACAATCAGAATAAAAGACATCAACGCATTACGGCTTAGCAAAATGAGCAGTTAGTTATAATCAGCGACCGACTACTACAGAAACCTTTGGGTTTAGCAATCATACTCGATGACCACTGGACCGAAGAGATCGGTACGCACTTATACAGTAACTGAATCAGCTGACGTTTCATTTTAAAAGTGACAGAGGCTTACGTCACAAAACTAACTTTTTTTTAATTATGGCTCCATCGGTTTTGTTATACCGATGATTCTGCCAACATCGTGGTTAAGAGAAAGCTTGGTTGGCCAGTATCTGTAGCTGCGGTCTCTATTGGTGGGGTGAAAAAAGATAACAATTGTTAGTAAATTTGTGTTAGTAGACAAATTTATTTACATAAATACAAATAACAGAAAGATATATAATAAGAAAATACAAATTAAAGGAAAATTTGTAGGACATAGAGGAGGATTAGGTAAGTAGGAGGAGAATAAATAGATACTTAACAATAATAGCAACCCATATTATGTCCCACTGCTGGGCACGGGTCTCCTCGTCTCTATCAAGAGAGAGAGAGAGGATGTAGGCCATAATTCACACACGCTGGCTTAATGCGGGTTGGTCAATCAGACATGTATTTAGAATTTCTTTTAAGACATGTGGGTTTCACGATGTTTTCCTTCACCGTTAATAGATGGTGAATCATTTGATTAGTACATATAAACTCCGCAAAGTGAAATTCACATTGGTACTGCCACCTGGAATCGAACTCGCACCTCTTGCGTACAAGTCTGTTAGTTTCCCACTCGGCCACCACCGCTTTTTTAGATACTTAATATTGTTCTCAAAATATCAAAATTAAACGTCAATTACTAACAAATAGTTTACTAAATAGTCTATGTAACTTTACACCATATTTAGGTAGCAGCTGACACATACTGTGTTTTTCTGTTATTCTCTATATATCTGCATAGAAATGAAGTTGTTACTATAAAAACTACCAACAAACATTTTAATTGTTTACTTACACAATTATTATTGCTAAATAATACCCGTTATAATTCGTTTTAGTGGGTCAGTTTAACATCACAATCTATACTAATATTATAAAAAAAGAAAGCGAAAGTAGTTTTGTTTGTTTATTTAGTTTTAGTGATTTCGTGACGCGTTTTGAAAGAAACGTTTTTCTATCCCAGGGATACTCCATCTTAAAAACCTTGTGTATATTATTATTGTGGTTCTGTGTGTTCTCTATACGTTCACAATTATGATACACGCAAGTATAAGTATATACCTCTGGTATTTTAGGTGTCCATAGGCTAACAGCTTGCTTGCCACCTAAATAGTATAATTTAAAAAAAATTAACCTTATCACGACTAAACGGTAAAACTTCATGAAATTTGACACGGAGCTAGATGGTATCATGGGAAAGGATATATAGTGATACTTTTTTACGGCGATAACCGACATCTACGCGGGTGGAACGGCAGGCAACAGCTAGTTATGTATAATACAAATTTAATTTATATACCTTCGTATCTATTTTTATCTAACGCAAGCTTTTATCGATTTATATTTTCGTCTGCCTCGGTGGTCCAGTCACCGCAGTATGCGCCTGCTGTGCAAGAGGTCGTGGGTTCGATTCCCACACAGGACAAAACTTTGTGTGACCCACGAAGAATTGTTCTGAGTCTGGGTGTAATTTGTGTCCGTTAATTGTATGTTTGTGAAGTCCCCCGCGACACAGAGCTTGTTTTCTAGTGCGGGAGCTGTCTTTAAAAAATATATATATATATACCTATTTGTTTCGTTGATTAGTCGAATTTCCACTTCATTATCACTCCCTGGACAATTCCTATGGACACAGTACTCGGTAAGTAAGACACATTAAACTAATTACTTTCTTTCTTTCGGCGTGTGTTTCCTATAGCAACCTTCCGACTGAATCATAAGACTAACTCAATTGCACACAGAGTATAGAGGTTCAAATCTTGCTTGATAAATTAGTCCTGAATAAACATACTCAGATACATTGCAAGTTAAATAAATGATTGTAACAAGTTTATTACATTTTCGACTCCATCATCACGTCTTGAACACCCATCTAGGAAGATAGTACTTGTCAAGATAAATATAAAACATCCAAACATGACATGGCTATCTTGTTTCGATGAAGAGTTGCCATGGCGATCTTCCGGCTTCATTATCAAACCAGCTCATTCATCTCAGCCTTATAATGTCCACTGCTGAACATAGGCCTCCCTCATATGTCTCCACAGTGGCTCATATGTATCTTGAGCTGCCTGCATCCAGTGCTTTCCTGCAGCTTTGATGATATCATCTGTCCACCTAGTGGGTGGTCCCACGACCAGCTCTATGGTACCATATTATTGCATTGTCACCTAAGTTACGTCGGCATATCAAATTTCAGCTCCCTCAAACACTTGGAAGTGCTTCAAGTGTAGCTTACAAGATTTGACCTAAACAAGCTAACATACACTGCAAGCTAAATAAAAGCTTGTAAAAATACCTCTCTTTTCTTTTTGAAAACCTACTACTCTGAGTTGATGGACTTCCTTGATCCCGTGGTACATGCTGGTTCTTATTAATGTATTTAATTCATTACTAGCGGCCTGTTCCGACTTCATCCGGGTTAAATTATTGTCAGCGCAACTTTCTTTTTTTTACATAAGAACCTTCTCCTGACAGTAACAAACACAACAAAAAAAGAATTACGGAAATCGGTCCAGCCGTTCACGCGTGATACCATGACAAAGGGAAATAGGGATTGATTTTATATATAAGAAGGTAATACATATTATATCTAAGAAAATATAATTACTAATGACCACAAATAAACAATACTACGATAAATATAACACGATTAAAACTAAATCAATTCTCGAGATCTCAATCGGTAATTATAACGACAAACTTATGGAATTTAAGTGCCTTGTCTATGACTAATTGGACCGAATATCTGTGTTAGATTTACGATTTGATTTATAAGCCATTTGGTGTGTGAGTCAGTGAGTAAGCGCCACGATAGCATACCTAGACGATTTGTTATAGACGCCAGAGGTAAATACATTAATCAAGAGGTTAATACACTAACCTATATTTAGGTTCAGTTTTTAAGCTATTGCATAGCTTCTATCGCGGACCTTGGGCGTGAAAACCGAATCCAGAAATTCCGTAACGAAAATAATAAACCTAACACCCCCCACTCCGACCGGCACAGCGGTGATGCTTTTTTTAATGACGAATTCTCGGAACGGTCAATAATAATAATGTCAAATTTGTGTAAGGAGGTTTAAATCTAAGAGAATATTAATGTGAAAACGATTAAGTTAAGATAGTATAAGGAGTCTTAAGGAATTATTACAAGTATTCATTTTTATTATTATATTTTTTTATGAATCATTGAGAATAAAATAAAATGATTTAGATAATTCTTTAAAGTAATTTTTTATTTGTTTCGATAGAAAAATCATACTAAAAAAATATGCAATAGATTTCCCGCGGCAGTCCCCGAATGCCACGCGTCTTTTTTTTACTTTCAAGAGAGGTAGGGCACCATACTAGCGAGCAAGCCCGACTGGGGGAAGGACCTCCACCTTATAGAAGACACAAGATACTACTTGGGTAGCAAACAAGAATACGTTCCGCCTGATGTTAAGCAGTTACCGTATTCTATTGACGCTTGCAATGTCAGAAGTATTACTTGCGTGTTGCCGGTCCATTTTTTACACCAGGTTTCAAGATGGAGTATCCTTGGGATCGGAACACGTTTCTTCCAAGACGCATCCCTAAATGAGCGCTGGAGACCTATATTTACACACAGGAACACGACTCCTGTAAGGTGTGGGTCCTTCCCCAACCGGGCTACCTCGTTAGTATGGTGCCCTACACCTTATTACCATTCATCATCTTCTATAGGTACCTGATATTATTCGTAAAAAACGAGAATAAAAACCAAAAGCTTATTTTTTACGTAATTAAGAATCCTTAACAAATATATTCCTAAGCATGCCATCTTAACAAACCTTACTAATTATACCCAGGATAAATAAATCATTTGAACATTTAATTCCGTTCAAAAACCAAACATAAATTACCGCTATGAATGAAACAAGCCATAGGATCAAATAATTACCTTTATCGCTTTACCCGCCATCAGCATGGCTCGAGCATTTAATTATGCAGCCTAATTAAGTCTAGGCAGGCTTTTAGACCGAGTCACGAGTCAACACTAGCGAACTATTACTAGATAACTGGGCTACAAGTAGGTATTTAATTATGTATTTAAATCTAAGCTAAACCTTATTACAATTTTATAAAAAAAATTATAATACAAATATGAATAAGTACCTATTTCATTTCATTTGGTCACGCCATAATTTGAAAACGACTTTACCAATTTCATTCATCTTTTTATCAAGTTTTCTAATACTAAAGAAAATTACGCAAACGGACAGCTATTTATAAATCTTCAAGTTCATATTATCTAAGAATTTGTATCTAATTATTAAATTTTAGAAGATAATCATTAAGTACTTACTTACACGTGTACTCCTTATTATCGTGGGAAATTCTTTTTTAAATCTTCATTATGCCCGTAATGTAGGTGTTAATAGGTAATTTAATCGTTTAAAAAAAACATAAATTAAATTTAATAAATGCATAGAAAGAAAACAAATGATAGTGTATTGTGTGAACAAACAAAAAACTATCTTTTCACTATTCTGTCATTCTAAATTCAAAATATTTTTTTTATTTTTTCCATTAATTATGGTCATAATTTTTACATTGAAATTAAATAAGTTTTATACCCTATGTCAATTGAATATATAAATAAGGTAAACACAACCCGACCATTGACATTTTAGTGATGTCCACGTGCACTGACAAATAATTATGATATAATTATAATATTATTCGATTCGATAAATTCAATTATTTGAAATAACATTTTTTTTTATTTCGTTGTTTATAGTCAATAGGTACTAACAAACAAACTTTTTTCGATACTCAGTGATAATATTTCAATAGAATTAGGAAATAATAATGTGTACTTATAGGTTGTGTACGTACTAAATTCTGCATATTGACCACTGCGAAGACAGAAAAAGGTAGGATAAATAAATAAAACTGTTCTTCAAGTATAAATGTATGTATGTATATATTTTTTTAATTATTAAAGTCAGTTATAATAATATACAGATAGGTACGGACAAAGTCTGACGTATGGATAAGACGACCTCATGTTGTAAATAAATAAATATATATAAATAATTATAATAAAAATAAAATAATTTTAATTACTTTATTTCTTATTAATTTAAAACTTTATTATACACAAAAACATTAATGTATAAAGGCGGACTTAAATTTTGGTAATATACATTACTTGATTGTTAATTAAAAAATCTACTTTGTTTTTTTTATATCTTTTAATTGATCGGAAATGCGAAATTCGATTTACTACAGACATAATCGATCACTAAAAACTTAAATTGAGCGCGTCGATTATATTTATTCGCACATCACTATTGTACACAATGGGACCATAGACAATACATAATTTTGCGAATGACAGTTATCCAAATTTTACGACTTAGATTTTTCAAATTAGTTTATTTAATTGATTAAAAACTAATTTTGGTATAAACAGTGCTATTTAATCAAGTTGAAACTTTCGAAATTCATGTGAATGTGTTACTTGTTCTATTTAGTGACATTATGTGTGATAACTTTAAACAGATAAGTTTTGTTTACCTTATTTATATATTCAATTGACATAGGGTATAAATCTAATGTAGATTTATTTTATGACATCTTTACGACTTCAACTAAAGAGTATTTATCCGGTGTTGATGATGACGTACAAAAAGGTTATGATTGCTAAGATTTTATTTTGACCTCCATAATTGGGATTACAGAGGTCAATAATATTAGTAAGTATATTATAAACGCGAAAGTTTGTGAGGATGCATGCAAACGGATTATAATGAAACTTTACAATGTTATAGCATTTACAAAAAAATCTACGCGAACACAGTGACGGTCAAAAGCCAGTACAATAATAAATCTAAACACTTATTTTAAAACGAGAACTAATAATGAAAATTAAATTTATCCAATTACTTGGGTATCAGTCACGCTGTGTGGAAGCTAATGATCTCGGGAGCCGGTCACGACTTACTATTTACATACACGCGTTTATGATGTAGGCTGTATGAAGCGGAATGTACTTACGTTCTTAGAGCATCAGCCTCCCGCTGGTTTTGCGGTTGTTTGTCAATGGTCTGTGGCATTGTGTGAACGACAATGGTATTATGTTACACCAAATAATTGATTCAATTATATCGATTTATCGATTATAGATTTACGAAAGTACGAGGTACCTAAAAAATATTTGATTTTGTCATTATTTTGAAAATCGAAATTAGTGTCTGTACCCGTTTTGTACAATTTGAACTCAAATTTAAAATTTTACTTTAAATTTATTAATTTTGGCTAAAAAGTGACATTCCTGGTGAAGTACTAAGTGTCCATAGGCTACGGTAACGGCGGGCAGTATGTATGATTCGTCACTAAAGTAGAATAAAAAATAATTGATAAAGAGATCTGATATTATTCTTAATATTTAGTTATTAATTCTATAGTAATAATTATATTACCAAAAATAAAATTTGAATGAGTAACCAATTAAAAATTAAATAACAGTTAAAAACATTTAAAAACCAAAAAATATATTCCACGTATAATGACGTATTAATTTAATTGAATGCTAACCTCATGCTAACCTTATTATAATTCGAAAAAAGTATATAAGCATTCCTATTTCAAAAACATTAGACATTCAAACTACATTCTAAAATTGAATTCAAATGAGTCATCAATTATTGGAAATAATTTGAAGAAATTTATTGTCCTGTCCACGCGATTATGGCGTAGCGTCGCTGTTGGTAGACCCATCGCGTGTTCAAAACGCTGCATTCAATTGCATATAAATTCCCTTGGCTTGTTGTAATTTCTATTTATCCTTGAACACAACAACGCCTTATTTGTATACTGTCGATGTTTTGAAACTGCTTATTGTAGATGAGCTAATTCCTGTTGCAATAATTTGCGGCATAGCAATAACTGCGATAATTTGCGCCAACAGCGATCGTTATTAATTGTTTGATGTATACAATTGAAGATAGATTGAGCACCATACTAGCGAGCAAGCCCAATTGGGGAAATACCTCCACCTTACAGAAGACCACAGCTAAATAACTATATATACACAGTGGTGTAGTTGTGTTCCTGTGTGTGAGCACTCGTTTAGGGATGCGTTTTTAAAGAAACGTATTCCTATTTTTTTTTTTTTTTTTTTTTATACTACCAAGGTGGCAAACAAGCATACGGCCCGCCTGATGGTAAGCAGTTACCGTAGCCTATGGACGTTTGCAACACCAGGGGTGTCACTCACGCGCTGCCGACCCTTTAAAAACCTTATAACTCCTTTCTTGAAGAACCCCATGCTATAGTCTCTTGGGAAAACCTGGGCAGGGAGCTCATTCCACAACCTTATCGTACGTGGTAAGAAATTCCTCTGGAATCTTACGGTACGGCATGTTTGAGGTGCAAGGATGTGAGGATGAACTCCCTGTCGGTGGCGAGAGGTGCGTTGATAAAATGTGGCCGTGGGCATCATCTCGAACAATTCCTCAGAACACAGCCCATTGTACAGGCGGTAGAACACACACAAGGAGGCGAAGTCTCTCCTGAGACTTAGTGGTTCAATACCCCCTGTGAGCTTGGGATCGTCAACAATCCTAACAGCGCGTTTTTGGATAGATTCAAAGGGTCCAAGCTGGTACCCAGGTGCTCCCGCCCAAAGGTGGCAGCAGTACTCCATGTGGGGCCGGACTTGCGCTTTGTAGAGCAGCAGTCTTTGGCCCGCGGTGAAGTACCACTTTGCCCTGTTGAGCACACCTAGCTTTCTAGATGCCAGCTTAGCCTTGTCTTCCAAGTGATGACGGAACTGAACGTCACTGGAGATGTCGACGCCGAGGATCCCAATGCTCTTGGATATTGTAAGGGCTGTGTCTTGGAATCGTGGAGCCATAGCAAATGGGGCTTTCTTAGCGGTGAACGCGCAAACTTGTGTCTTAGTGGGGTTAAATTGGACTAAATTTAGTCGTCCCCAATCAGAGACTCTGGAAAGAGTGCTACTGATTTCAGACACAAGTTTTTCGCGACTTTCATCCACAGTGGAACGAGGGATATTTGCGCGGCCTGTGTAAAAAGTATCCCCGGTGCTGTCGTCCGCATAACAATGAATGTCGTCGATAGACAACATATCATTTATATGCAGCAAAAACAGCGTCGGGGACAGCACAGAGCCTTGCGGTACGCCAGCATTGATGTCCAGGCGATCCGAGCAACAACCGTCAACGACAGTTTGTATGCTTCTGCTGGACAAAAAGCTGGCAATCCATTCGCATATTCCCTCGGGGAGTCCGTATGATGGTAGCTTCGACAAAAGACTCCGGTGCCAGACCCGATCGAACGCCTTAGCTATATCTAGGCTAACCGCCAACGCCTCACCTTGACTCTCGATGGCTAGAGCCCAGCGGTGCGTGAGATACACTAGAAGATCACCCGTTGAGCGACTGTGGCGAAAGCCGTATTGTCGGTCGCTAATTAACTCGTGATCTTCTAGGTATCCCAAGAGCCGCCGGTTTACAATTCGCTCCATCACCTTCGAGAGAAGGGACGTTATAGCTATAGGCCTGTAATTTGACGGGTCTGATCTATCGCCCTTTTTGGGCACCGGATGCACATGGGCGGTCTTCCACGAAGACGGAACTCGCCTACTGTTGTACGAAAGTCCGAAAAGACGCGTTAATACAGGACACAGCTCAGGGGCACACTGCTTTAGCACCGCTGCCGGTATGCCGTCTGGCCCACTCGACTTATGGACGTCAAGAGATAGCAACTCCCGCCGGACCTCACGCTGTGATATGCTGATATCCGGCATGGCGATACCACACCACGGAATCGTGGGCGGTACGGCTTCTCTGTCGTCCAGAGTCGAGTTAGAGGCAAAAAGAGAACCCAAAAGCTCGGCTTTCTCCTTTGCACTATAGACCAAATTATTGTCCGGCTTCCGTAGTGGGGGCAAGGACGACCGACAAAAGTTTCCCTCAGCAGCCTTCGCAAGCGACCAGAAAGCACGACTCCCAGAGGGATGGTTTGCTAGTCGCTCACCAATTCTGCCGACGAATTCGAATTTGGCCCTGGCAATTACTCTTTTACTGGACCTCGAGGCAGCATTAAGTTTGCGTTTCACATCAGAGATGCTGGGGTCCTTTCGAACTCGAGCCGCAGTCCAAGCCTTGTAAGCAGCTTGCTTAAGTAAGCTAGCTTCTCTACAAGGCCGATTAAACCACGGTCGTTTCTTAACCCCTGCAACTGGCACGACCAGGTTTGGAATGTAGCATTCCATACCCATGAGAATCGTGTCAGTTACAGCGGTTGTGCAGGACTCAACATCTTCTGATGTGAAGCAAAGCTGTCTCCACGGGTACGACGCGTAAAATTCACGCAGTCCATCCCAATCTGCTGACTTATAACGCCATACGCGGCGCCATTCCGTTGCCCGGGGCGGGTCAGGCAGCGCACAAGGCACAGAGGTCCGGATGAGGCAGTGGTCCGATGTGCCTAGGGGCGCATCCACTTTGATGGTATATCCATCCGGACGTGTAGTCAGCAGAAGGTCCAGTACGGAGCTTGTATGGTCCTCGACGTCGGGTATCCTTGTCGGAGAATCGACAAGTTGCGAGAATCCATAAGCCAGGGCAAATTCGTAAGCAGACCTCCCCGCGGAGTCAGTGGACCGGGAATTGAGCCACTCAACGTGGTGAGCGTTAAAGTCTCCCAAAATCACTAACTCCGCGGAAGGGTACTGCTCGATAACTTTGTCGGTTGTCAGTTGCAGGTGCTCAAAAAGCCTGATTATGTCCTGCTCACCGCTATGAGACCTGTAGAGGCACGCGTAGATGTAGGTGTGGCCGCCATAGTCCACGCGTACCCAAATAATGGACAGGTCCCTGTCTTCAAGGCCGTGTAGACGACGACAGCAAATATCCTCCCGGACGTACATGCATACCCCGGCACGACGCACAAAAACGTGCTCGAGCTTGTACCCGGGGTAGAGTAGGTAAGATGTATCGGCCGGGCACGATATTTGCGTCTCCGTCAGGAATAACAGGGTCGGCAAGGCAGTTTCTAGATGGTGATGGACTGCATTGAGATTAGAATGTAGACCCCTGATGTTGCAAAAGTCCACTTTTATTGTGGACGTGGGTGCCGCTGTAGAAAATTTCCTGATTTTTCGTTTGGCCATAAAATTGAAGGGGGTTATAGTAGTTTAAGACAGTTGCTGTACTGACAGTGAAAGAACAATGCGCAGTGTCCACCGCCATCCGAACGTGCAGGTTGTGCAGTTTGTGGGCACGGCGCACGGAAGGGCCCCCAGTCCCCCCCCGACGCAGCAGCCGGGTCCACTCCGGTCTCCTACTCCGGCACGACCACTACGTCAGGGACTTTACACGGGCGGCGATTCAGCCTCCCGGGGCGGAGATTAAGTAATCCCCGGGTTCGGGAATCCAACAACCCGCGGGCGGTCAGCGGGCAACCGTTTCACTGGGTCTCCCTGACCGCCGCGCCCACATACCGCGCCTGCACAGTCAGAAGGCGGATTGACACAAGCTGGTCCCCCCACTGTCACTACAGCAACCCTCCCTAGATGAGCTCTGGAGACCTTACTCACACGCAGGAACACAACATTAAATTGCTTAACTGCGGTCTTCTGTAAGGTGGAGGTCCTTCCCCAGTCGAGCCGCTCAATTCGGGCGAGAAATCTCGCTGTGCCCTACCTCTCTTTGAGGATACTCCCATCATAAAGCCCTGGTGTAAAAAAATTGCAACACGCAAGTGATATATCTGGTATTGCAAGCGTCCATAGGCTACGGTAACTCCTTAACATCAGGCGGGCGGTATGCTTGTTTGCCTCCTAAGTAGTATACGTATAGCGTTGATAAGTAAGGGTAACAACTTACCACGGGTATGGTGTTCGGGGCAGTGCATATGCCATCTTGCTTGACTGTTAATTTTTATCTATAGGTACTATAATATTATGAAGCTGAAGAGTTTGTTTGTTTGGTTGAACGCGCTAATCTCAGAAAGTACTAGTTCGATTAGAAAAAATCTTTTGTTAAATAGTGTATTTATCCAGGAAGGCTATAGGCTATATAACATCACGCTATGATCAATAGGAGCGGAGCAGTAGTGAGATATGTTGCAAAATCGGGGAAAATATTCCAAATTACCACGCGGACGAAGTCGCGGACGACCCCTAGTTTGTTTATAAACAGCTAAATTATACATCATGGCTATATATGATGAAAGCCTTTCTAAATACATTGAGATACTAATCACCTTCTCGATGCCAGCCATAATTATTGTTTCACAAACTTCGATCAAACATGTTATTTACTATTTATCTTGTACAAAGCAACCAACTGCTTAACAATCTTAAAACTATGATTTTAACTCGAGAAACGGGTAATAATCTTGATAAAATGAAGTTATTTTGCATTTCACTCGACAAAACACTTATTTAAATAGTCTTGTGGTTATAAACATGTATTTAAATATGTCTACATAGTATTCAGATATGTGTTTATAAATTAGTTTTCACCCTCTGAATTAATTTGAAGAATGCCACGTCAAATCCCATACATTTGCTTTTTTGGCTTTTCGATTCGACTACCGTATATGCCACTTGTCTAGAGGCTCTGGTTCGATTAGAAAAAACCTTTTTTTGTTGAATAGTGCATTTATCCAGGAAAGCTATAGACTATATAACATCACGCTATGATTAATAGGAGCGGAGCAGTAGTGAGATATGTTGCAGAATCGAGGAAAAAAAATCCAAATTACCACGCGGACGAAGTCGCGAGCAACCCCTAGTTCTCCATAAACTTTTGTTAAGTCGAAGTTTTTTTTTCCTAGAACGCACCGTTTTTGAGATATTAACAAAAAACGCAAAAGCGGTACCTTTGTATCCCACCCACCTCCCCTCACTCCAGCTCACTTCCGAGACGTTAGGATTTTTAGTATGTTTACTTCCCAAGTACTCTTAAATGTTAGAAGTAATAACTTAGATTCCCTCTCATTCACTCTACAACTTCTTTATTTGCTAGAATATTGTATTTTGAACAAAATTATCAAAAGAACAAACACCAAACTAATGTAACCACACTTAACATTTTGTAATAACTACCGGCTACCAATATGCCAAACATTGGTCCAAACTCAACTAATCTCATAAAAGTAATCTATAGCTTGTAATTACCCTGCCAATATAATAATATACAGCTTTCATTACCCAACGAATACTTAGATACCTCCGTAACTTGTTCGTATTATCTGCTATCGTTTATCTCGCAAATGGTGAAATAAGAAGATCAAATCTCTACCTAATACACCTGCTCATTACCCTGCCATGTTAAAATGAAGGGTGATTATTAGCAAACTTCAAATAGTCGTATGTCATCTTAGTGTAGGGTAACCACGAAATATGATTCGGGGAAAATTCTCACAAATGAAATAGCCTACCTATTTTAACAGACTATGACTCCGCCTCTTTTATATTCCGCTAAATTGACTGCACGGTTGGTTCAGTGACCCACAGCTCTTCTCATCTAAACTAGTGGTATGCCCCGAACAGTGAACTCACGACACACCCTTGGCCGATTTGGTTCGAACTTTAAAATAAAGTCTCATAATTCGCCTGCCACAAATTCCACGACGATCCACGATCAACGACACTCGAGTTTCAAATTCAAATAACCTTTATTTCTAATACAAACATTCTTTTTTTTAAATAATATGAATTATACTTTTTTATTTTATTTAAACTCTAATTTTAATATCATTCATTCATTGGAGTTTACTTTATCAACATACATTATTATTAATCGAATGATTATTTGTGTAAACCTTGCTTTTAGCCTTCCACATCGGTAACATAAGTATCAGCTTGCCTTTTGGCATAGGACAAACTTTTTGCCACAGTTTTCTATTTAAAACTTTTCTTTGCCATGTTTTTCCAGCATTATATTTTGTATCATCCTCCCATTAAATGTTTTGACGCCCTTTGAAGTAAAAGGTATGAACGAGCGAAGTTCGCCGAGTCTATTAGACATTGACATAAATTCACTTCATAATACGTCTGGTAAGACATGAAAAAAAATTTTGGTCCTTTCTTAAACCTGATCTTGTGGTTACAGTACTTACACACTGCGCTCAAACGCTCAGACATTCAATTAGCCGATAGTTACATAGCTTAGACAAATAACCGTACTTATACGGCCACAATTATACATTACAATAGTTGGTATTCAACTATGTAATTGAAATGCTTGTAATCGATTTAATATTGAAACGGATATCGGTTAAATCAATTTAAATTTAGAATAGAAAACAAAATAGAATAAGGAGAACAAGGAGGTGAGAACACTTGGGCAATTATAACATAAAATATTGAACAATATTGTGGTAACTGAAAATAAATATATATATGTAAGTGTAATAATTTGAATTGATTTTAATGTCCGATCCAAAATTTAATAATACTATACTCTAAAACACAACGCACAGCATAAACCGGTGTAATAATAAAATCATTCCATTATTATTTTTAAATTTAGGTAAATCCTTTCCTTGTGCGCCTACGTGGTGTATTATTTCACACCACGTAGGCGCGCACAAGAAACTTACTATGCTAAATGTAATGTTTTTAAACCCAATTATTTAAGATGTGCGTTGCCTGTAGTTTTGTGTACTTTAAATAAACCAATACAGAATGTGCATTCTGTCATTTATCTATGATACATAATTATTATAAAGAGGTAAATAAAGTTTATAAGGTTGTAGGGTCTAGGTAGGTATATCTGGATCTACTGAATCGATTTTGAAAATTATTTTACCAATAGAAAGCCACGTTATTTTTGAGTGTCATATCCTATATTGTTTAAATAAATTTTGAAGAAACCGAATCCATCATCTGTAAGCTGCACTGTTCTGGATTTAAATTTTATGATATTACGAGTATCTATGGCCATTTAGATAAGCAATACTTCTACTACAGTGTTACCAGGGTAATAATTAAGAATTATAGGAAATTAAGTAACAAAATGATACAGATCTGTGTTGCTCGACTAATTTTAATAACAAATTATGTACTTGTTATCTTAAATTAGCATCTTTCGGCAAACTTCAATCACATAATGATTAAGTAGTTTGTCCACGGGTATTTATTTTATACTAGCAACCCGCAACGGCTTCGCTTCCTTTTTTTATTTTCTATAAATATAACATGCATGTATTATACATATAAACCTTTCTCTTGAATCACTCTATTGCTGAAAACTGCAATCCGTTGCGAAGTTTAAAATATTTAAGCGTACAGACAGCGGGAGCAGCTATGTTTTATACTATGTTAATTAAACGCTAAAGTGCTATAGGCAAAAATAATAGGTTGGGGAAAAAAAATCTTCGCATTTTTTAAGAAAATTCAAAACATTTTTTTATATAGTGTATTTACATTTAACTAAAGTATGTAGGTACCATTTTGTTCGATAACTTTTTGCCATCTTGTAGGTAGGGACATGATCCCATTGCTATAGAAATGTTGGGACTTTTGGTCAAAATACCGCGACAAGTGGTTTTGGCAGTCCTCTCGTGATGTTAACCTGACACTGCCTAACGAATTCTCAAGAGACCGAAACAGGTGGAAATCTGAAGGTGCAAGGTCAGGACTATACGGCGGATGTATTAACACCTCCCAGCCAAACTCTCTTAATTTTTGCTGAGTGGCTAAAGATGTTTGAGGTCTAGCGTTATCATGATGAAAAACCACACCCCTTCTGTTGATTAATTCCAGCCGCTTTCTCTCATCTGACCACGATCTTTTTCGCACGTTCTTGTCGTACGTCATCCATTTGTCATCACCAGTTATCAGCTTCATGCATATTAAATGGCAGTTAGCGTTTATTATTTTCATCTATCACATAACAGTTCACTATTATACAAAAGCCTCTTCACGTATAATGCCCGGCAAAGATCTTAAACAATAGTCGGCGTAGTTCGCACAAGTCTTATACTTGGTCCAATAGCAAGGTGCATAGTTCGATATTAACCAATGATGCGAATCCTTCAATCCTGTGATTGGTTCATTGTCGCCCCCCGCGGCCCGCACATGTCACCAAAGAGACCTAACAACGCTTTCTGCGCAATTTGTCAAGATGTTTGCCGGCCATAATACAGTGTACGCAACCTGGGCATTTCCGAACGGTAAGTATAACCAAGACCGTTTGGAAATAAAAATAAGATATTAAATAAAATATTATTATATGTTTAGGAATATTTTAAATAAAATTGTTGTTCTTTATTCATATAATAATATCTCTTCTATCAAAACTAAATATTTCATGATATTGTCTAATATGAAGATTATTATATTATGCTCAGAGGGCCTGGTGACCTGTAACACAGGTATTTTATAATACCTATCTTAGGCACCAGTCTCTCACAAATGTATCATTGTACCTATTAGATATATTATAGTAAGCACCATTTGTGAAGAGAAAATAAATCATATATTATTATTATTATTATTTTGACGCCTAAACGACAGTTTTTTTCCTATTTTTTGTTTTAATTATATATTTTTTTATACTACTTGGGTGGCAAACAAGCATAGGTATGGCCCGCCTGATGTTAAGCAGTTACTGTAGCCCATGGACGCTTGCAATACCGGAGGTATCACTTGCGTGTTGCCAACCCATTTTTGTACACCAGGGATTTAAGATGGGAGTATCCCTGGGTTAGGAATACCTACGTATTTCTTACCTTGTAAACCTTAAAATTTAGTTTTATGTATAAAGTGTAAAAAATGTATATTGTTTTTATATAAAAGATAATTAGATACCTACTTTTCAAATTCCCAAACGATAGAAATTAATAAAATAAAATCTTTTTGAAAATCTCAACTTTTCTATTACTTTTTATAAAAGTATTATTAATACGTTACAAACTAGCTTTTAACTTGCTTGTACGCATTTTTACAACAATTTCACACTTTTTATTACAAAGTTAACTATATAATATCGTTGAATAAGTATTATTTCTTTGAATCGTGTAATAAAACAACTAAACGCCTTATAATAGGAAAGTTACCGACCCGAGGAAGACATCTATATAGTAACGCCATTCATTGTAATGCAATTTTTTCACGTTCAGGAATGGATGGTGAGTTTTGTAGTGCAACTATGTGTTAGTTCTTTTATTCTTTTGATATTTAGAATAGTTAATAAGTAATAACGTTTAGTTGTTTAGAAATAGAATTCTTTCATGTATCTGCTTGCCCTTTACCTCTAATCATTTGGGGTCAGCATTTTTGACCTTTAATAATAATTTACTAATAGTTTTGGATTGTTTTTTATTGCCGGCCGCCTGCCTGAGTCAACCTTTTTTTATATGACTATACTGGCCATCAAGCACATGGCTCGCTATCAAAAACTTTGCTCGCTTTGTTCGCTCGTTCTAAAACGAATCATTCATCAATAAGAACGAACGAAAGGTATAGGCACAAGGGCTAGCGACGTAATTACTTTTGACTTTAAAAAACATGTAAATTTACTAACTAACTCTTATATACTTGCAGAATAATAAAGGCTCTAATGGCCATATTTAAAATAGAAAATACAATTTATATCATTTATTACAAATTTTAGGACTGATACTATATTTAAATTAAGTTTTATTTCTTATCCTCTTTGTAAATTTTGGGTTAAACACCCCGGCGCGGCCGCAGGGGGTTGCTTAAACAACCTTTTATCATTTTGCAGGTATATAATATTTACTTTGTGAATTTTCATAACTTTTAAAATGACAAAAGTAAATACGTCGCTGACTCTCCCTCTATAAGTAGATGAGACACAAGAATGTAGCTTTTTCTTGTAGAAAACTAGCTCTAGAAGATTTTATCTCCCATAGAGCTATAATAAGATACTATAACAAAGTAGTTAACGTAGTTAAGATACACCATCAGCCACATAAATTACAAGATCTAGTTATGGCGGACGTTTTCATATTTTTCCTTCACATAAATTGATTCTTGTAAGTCTCATAGATCGAGGGAAAATGTTAATATTAATTGATTTTTAATAGCTTACCGGTGACGGTTAGGATAATAAATAATACTGTTAAGTGTTTTCTATATTTTAGTGGAAAATTATGTGATAAACCATAGAGCATAGAAAGAAGGTGCAACCTTTTTTGTTTGACCTGTCTCAAGAATAGACATCTCAAAAAAATCAAATACTTTTTACACTATGAACTAGCTCGTATATAGAAAGAAAGCAGGCAGCCTGCGCCGATCTACCTGCGGTTATCGACGCTGATCCCTTCAGATAACAGCCACATGAAGCAAGCAGGATTAAGATGGGGTAAAACACTTTTTGTTTGGTTGAACACGCTAATCTCAGAAAGTACTGGTTCAATATTTTTTTTGTTGAAAAGTGCATTTATCCAGGAAGGCTATATATTATCACGCTATGATCAAACGGAGCGGAGCAGTAGTGAGATATGTTGCAAAATCGGGGATAATATTCCAACCACGCGGATGAAGTCGCGGCCGACCTCTAGTAATAGAATAAATAGAGATTTCAGGAGAGGTAGGGCACCATACTAGCGAGCAAGCCCGACTGGGGAAGGACCTCCACCTTACAGAAGACCACAGCCAAATAACTACACACAGCGGTGTAATTGTGTTCCTGTGTGTGAGTACAAGTCTCCAGGTTTTAAAGGAAACGTATTCCTATCCCAGGGTTACTTCCATTTTGAAGCCATGTATAAACAAACGTTAAAATTGTTGCTGAAGTACTTACATGAAATTCTTATTTAGGAAATAATGAATACATGAAATTTCATAATTCTTATTTTGAAAATGGCGGCCTTTCATACAACCGTCTATTTCATATTTTAACACCTTAGTTATGTAGTAACTATTGAGTAATATGTGCCCTTAGGGTCAAAATTTCAAAAAAAAACCTTACTTAGTGCTCCTTACATCATTTAAGGAACCTATATGTCAATCACTCAGTCGTACTCTAGAATATTTACCACTATCCTACGTTGCCATGTTTAGTCGTGAAAAGGTGACTGACATGCAAGTAGAGAAAATTACTGTTTCATTTACTCGTAAAAATTATTAAATGTAAGTAGCGATTATTGGGTTAACGCCAACGGGTACCACAAAAATACGCCCTCTATATATTTTTTTGAGGTTAAAATTTCAGTTTTAGTAATATTGTAAAAAGTATTTTTACCTTTTACAGTTACAATCGCGATATTATATGTACTTTATTAAGTACAGCAAAGACGCATTACTACGATTATTATCGAAATCGCTGACCTTAAAATTGTATCGTTAAAACCCGAATCTGCTTGCACCTGCTGCCAGTGCCTGCTGGGGTACGGGAAAAAAAGTACATCGTCAATCGATCGCTGTTCAACGTAGGTGTTTAAATTAAAGTGTAATTTAAAATTAATATTACGTAGATGGCAAACAAGCATACGCCCCGCCTGGGTAGCAAACAAGCAGTTGCCGTAGTCTATGGACGATTGCAATGGCGACCCAAAAAAAGTTAACACTAGTATTTTGTGATGGAGTATACCTGGTATAGGAATACGTTTCGTAAAAAACGTATTCCCAAATGAGCGCTGGAAACTTGTTTCTACTTTGTCTAGGACAGATGCCATGATAATTTGAAGTTCCTAAAACATTCCATAAAATTGACGGTGGTAAAATTACTCAAGAATAAATAATTGCTTTATGTCAAAAAACAAAAACTCCTACAGATAAAATAACTATTCGCAATTCAAAATTTGCGCCAAAAACAAGACGGCAAGCATGCCGTCAAAATTCCAAGCGCGGTACTGTTAATCTATGAAAGGAATTCGTAATTTGAAAACAAGAAATATTTCCGCCATTTTTTACGAGACATAGCACGCATGCGCGGTCATTTTATTTTTAATTTAATAACAGCAAAGGAACACAGTCTTTTAAGCCATTAATCTCTTAGTCTTTTAAGGTATTAATTTTAACTCAAAGCTAAAGTAAATATCACTACAGTTTGCTCTAGGCTACGGAGGCATTACTCCGTAGGCTGTCATTGAAATATTTTCTAATCAAGTTAGCCTGTACGTGGGGGTTCCAGTAAAAAATAGTTTCTTACGTGGGTTTGCAATTCTTGTGGTTATAGCATACTAGATTTTATTTCTAGCTTCACTTTTTTATGTAAATGTTCCTTTTGAAAATTATGATGAGTAATTATTTCATCAAATAGATAATTATATTGACTAGGTCTACTAAGACGTGTTCAATGCTCGTATTGGGCAAAAATATAATTAAATACCTAGATTTGTTTTATATTTGCACTTTAGTTACAATTAAATTATAATTACAGTTAACTCATATTCAATCTCATTTTATAATTAACCTACTATATTTTATTTGCTGCTATTTATTAGCTATAAAAATTGCTATCTTAAAACTTATCTTCTTTTTTTTTCCTTCTTCTGCCGTGAACATAATTAACACAGAGCTTGATAGGGTAGCAACATGGTCTAAAAACAATTCCTTAGTGTTAAATGCTCAAAAGACTAAATTTTTAATTTTGGGTAGCAAGCAGCAAATACAATCTATCTCAACTGCAAAACCACAGATCAAGATAATGGGTCAAAGCATAGAAAGAGTAGAATCGGCATGCAATCTTGGCCTCATCGTAGATCCAGAACTACGTTTCGAAGAACATATAAATAATATTGCAAGAAACTGTTTCTATAGGCTCAAGATTTTATATAGAATTAGAGAATTTATAAGTATTACACTGCGAAAAAGATTAGTCGACAGTCTTGTGCTATCAAAGTTTAATTATTGTGATGTTGCATATGGCCCATGTTTGTTATCTCGAACAGAACATGTTATACAGAGAGTGCAAAACGCATGTGCACGATACTGTTTTAGCATACCTCGGAGAAATCATATAACACCGTATCTTAACGACAATAAAATGTTAAAAATGGCAGCCCGACGCAAATTACATCTAGCTACTTTGTTATTTGGAGTAATTAATACACAGCAACCTCATTACCTTTACACAAAGCTTAGTTGGCGACAAGACCATTATAGATACTCGGCTCGGTACACCTCAAATCCGTTATCAGTGCCTCAATTTAGAACAACAGCCTTCCGAGGATGTTTTAAGTACGCCGCCAGTCACTGTTGGAACAACTTGCCACCACCCCTGAGATCCATAAAAACCAAACAAAATTTTAAAATTCATTTAATAAAACAATTATTGCAAGAACAAAAAAATTATCAAAATATAACTTATGTATAGACAAAACATAAAATAATTCTTTATACTTACGTATTAATATATTATTATTGTACAGTTAAGATTACTCGGCGATCAATCATGGCGTCATGACAATACAATGTAGTTACAAAACAATGTAATATGTCAAACATTGGTGAACAAATGTAATCGTATACTATATCCGTGGCTGTATAACACATAATTAAGTAATACTGAATATTTGTAATAAACGAGCGAGTAGGTTGTATAGTGGGTGTATCGAGCGCACGACCGCACGCATCTCGTGCGCCGGCAGAATGATACGGGAGCGCCGCGTCGCGTCGCCCGGGCCGATACAACCTGCCGATGCAAACTATACCTACATAATATATTATACTCACTTGTGCATTTATTTATTTTATATTTTTAACTGCAATTTATGCGTTTACTTTTTTGTTGTTTTAGTTTAGTTTATTTACTGCTTAATGTCCGTCCGTCACTTGGGGTTACCACTGAAAATCAGCGCTGTGTTGTTACCACAACATAGCATTATGCTGAGTGGTAACCTCATTGACACAGTAGTTATAAGTTATACAATGTACTCATACCAACAATTTTTTTTTACTGTGTCAATAAATGTAATTTTCTTTCTTTCTTTCTTTCTTTCTTCATGAAGAATGTAAGGAATACATTACTGCTTTTATAATTATAGACCGCTAGATAACTGTTTATTTTAAACTGTTAAATTTCAATATTTGGTTCAATAGACACTTGAGGGCAGAGTCTGCTAGCCTTGATCAGCGTTCCACTGGGGTTCAATAATAAGACCTCTTTTACTAAAAAAAAACTATAAGGGCGTCAGGGTATTGACGCCCTTATAGCATTTTTTTAGCATTTGGTACAATATCAAATTTAATGCTGCGGATTGTCTTAATTGAGTGCCCATGAGCAGAATGATCTCACAGAATCGATAGACGTAAGAGTAAAAAGGTTCTAAAGTTGCGACCACGAACGCAAAGTTTACAGGACTAAAACATGGCAGCCGATGGCAGAGAGCAGCACAGGGCTAAATGTTGTGGAAATCCTTGAATTTACTCTTATGCATTGCTAAATCTCTTTGCCTTTACTAACACAAAATAAAACGAAATATTAATTACCTTTTGGCTAGGCAAATAACATCTCATGCAAAAACTAGCATCAGATTAATATAATTTAACTAAACAAACGTTGACGGCTAAATTGTGCCTCTCACAATTTGTATCTAACTAATAAACAGTTTCATAATGTATTTATAATTATTTAATTTTTTTTTTTTTTTTTTATACTACCAAGGTGACAAACAAGCATACGGCCCGCCTGATGGTAAGCAGTTACCGTAGCCTATGGACGTTTGCAACACCAGGGGTGTCACTCACGCGTTGCCGACCCTTTAAAAACCTTATAACTCCTTTCTTGAAGAACCCCATGCTATAGTCTTTTGGAAAAACCTCGGCAGGGAGCTCATTCCACAGCCTAATCGTACGTGGTAAGAAATTCCTCTGGAATCTTACGGTACGGCAAGTTAGAGGTGCAAGGATGTGAGGATGAACTCCCTGTCGGTGGCGAGAGGTGCGTTGATAAAATGTGGCCGTGGGCATCATCTCGAACAATTCCTCAGAACACAGCCCATTGTACAGGCGGTAGAACACACACAAGGAGGCGAAGTCTCTCCTTAGACTTAGTGGATCAATACCGCCTGTGAGCTTGGGATCGTCAACAATCCTCACAGCGCGTCTTTGGATAGAATCAAAGGGTCCAAGCTGGTATCCAGGTGCTCCCGCCCAAAGGTGGCAGCAGTACTCCATGTGGGGCCGGACTTGCGCTTTGTAGAGCAGCAGTCTTTGGCCCGCGGTGAAGTACCACTTTGCCCTGTTGAGCACACCTAGCTTTCTAGATGCCAGCTTAGCCTTGTCTTCCAAGTGATGTCGGAACTGGACGTCACTAGAGATGTCGACGCCGAGGATCCCAATGCTCTTGGATATTGTAAGGGCTGTGTCTTGGAATTGTGGAGCCATAGCAAATGGGGCTTTCTTAGCGGTGAACGCGCAAACTTGTGTCTTACTGGGGTTAAATTGGACTAAATTTAGTCGTCCCCAATCAGAGACTCTGGAAAGAGTGCTACTGATTTCAGACACAAGTTTTTCGCGACTTTCATCAACAATGGAACGAGGGATATTTGCGCGGCCTGTGTAAAAAGTGTCCCCGGTGCTGTCATCCGCATAACAATGAATGCTGTCGGTAGACAACATATCATTTATATGCAGAAGAAACAACGTCGGAGACAGCACAGAGCCTTGCGGTACGCCAGCATTGATGTCCAGGCGATCCGAGCAACAACCGTCAACGACAGTTTGTATGCTTCTGCTGGACAAAAAGCTGGCAATCCATTCGCATAATCCCTCGGGGAGTCCGTATGATGGCAGCTTCGACAGAAGACTCCGGTGCCAGACCCGATCGAACGCCTTAGCTATATCTAGGCTAACCGCCAACGCCTCACCTTGACTCTCGATGGCTAGAGCCCAGCGGTGCGTGAGATACACCAGAAGATCACCCGTCGAGCGACTGTGGCGAAAGCCGTATTGTCGGTCGCTGATTAACTCGTGATCCTCTAGGTATCCCAAGAGCCGCCGGTTTATAATTCGCTCCATCACCTTCGAGAGTAGGGAGGTTATAGCTATAGGCCTGTAATTCGTTGGGTCTGATCTATCGCCCTTTTTGGGCACCGGATGCACATTGGCGGTCTTCCACGAAGACGGAACTCGCCTTCTGTTGTACGAGAGTCCGAAAAGACGCGTTAATACAGGACATAACTCAGGGGCACACTGCTTTAGCACCACTGCCGGTATGCCGTCTGGCCCACTCGACTTATGAACGTCAAGAGATAGCAACTCCCGCCGGACCTCACGCTGTGTTATTCTGATTTCCGGCATGGCGATACCACACCACGGAATCGTGGGCGGTACGGCTTCTCTGTCGTTCAAAGTCGAGTTAGAGGCAAAGAGAGCACCCAAAAGATCGGCTTTCTCCTTTGCACTATAGGCCAAATTATTGTCCGGCTTCCGTAGTGGGGGCAAGGACGACCGACAAAAGTTTCCCTCGGCAGCCTTCGCAAGCGACCAGAAAGCACGACTCCCAGAGGGATGGCTTGCTAGCCGTTCACCAATTCTGCCGACGAATTCGAATTTGGCCCTGGCAATTACTCTTTTACTGGCCCTCGAGGCAGCATTTAGTTTGCGTTTCACATCAGAGATGTTGGGGTCCTTTTGAACTCGAGCCGCAGTCCAAGCCTTGTAGGCAGCTTGCTTAAGAAGACTAGCTTCTCTACAAGGCCGATTAAACCACGGTCGTTTCTTAACCCCTGTAACTGGCACGACCAGGTTTGGAATGTAGCATTCCATACCCATAAGTATCGTGTCAGTTACAGCAGTTGTGCAGGACTCAACATCTTCTGATGCGAAGCAAAGCTGTCTCCACGGGTACGACGCGTAAAACTCACGCAGTCCATCCCAATCTGCTGACTTATAACGCCATACGCGGCGCCATTCCGTTGCCCGGGGCGGGTCAGGCAGCGCACAGGCCACAGAGGTCCGGATGAGGCAGTGGTCCGATGTGCCCAGGGGCGCATCCACTGTGATTGTATATCCATCCGGACGTGTAGTCAGCAGAAGGTCCAGTAAAGAGCTTGTATGGTCCTCAACGTCGGGTATCCTTGTCGGTTAAAAAATTGGTTAATAGCAGGGAATAATAATTGTTGCTTATTGTAATAATAGCTGTTAGCGCTATGCTAAGTTAATAAGCAGCTAGTTGCTAAAACCAATTAATTGTATAATGTCATTGAGTTTCAGAACGTGCAAATTAGTAACACTAGAGAACTAGCGGTATAAGTTTTCATAGGCATTGCTACTTTAAAAAAAATATGCGCTTTCGTTACTCAGTAATAGCTAAGTTAATAAGCAGCTAGTTGCTAAAACCAATTAATTGTATAATGTCATTGAGTTTCAGAACGTGCAAATTAGTAACACTAGAGAACTAGCGGTATAAGTTTTCATAGGCATTGCTACTTTAAAAAAAATATGCGCTTTCGTTACTCAGTAATATTATAGCTCTCTATAGATGAAACAAAAGAGAAAATGTTATTGTTCTGTACTCAAAAACTTATTAACCAATTTCAAAAATTGTTTCTCTAAAAGAAAGCTGCATTACCATGCTTCATTGCATGCAAGTAACATGCGCTGTATTTTATTTAAAAAATAAAAAGATCCCTCTAAAAATTACAACGATTAAATCTTTATTAGCCGTTCGATGCCTGGGCGGCATGTCAGTTTAAAAATAAAAATAAACTGTCCGCATCTGTAATAATATTGGTTTTGGACTGTAAGTTAATGTTACACGGTTCTAGGTGATGACCAATTAAGGTGTATAATAGATGAGGTACCTATCTTTACCTAATTTATTTCGAAATTACTCATAATAAATTGTTCATTGTTCTTGTTAAAGTTACATCAATTCTAATTGCTTCTTTAGATTTATTGGTACTTATAGACCTTAAGGGAGTGATATCTCTAGTTGAGGATAATATATGCTGAGCCTTAAGGCACGGCTAGTGTTGCCATGTATACCTACTGCATTTCGAGACACAAGTACTCAAATTTCATCTTTTTTTATTTATCTTTTTAAGAAGACAACTCCCGCACTAGAGAACAAGCTTTGTGTCGCGGGGGATTTTACAAACATACAGATTAACGGACACAAATTAATCCAGACTCAGAACAACTCATTGCGGGTCACACAAAGTTTTGTTTTGTGTGGGAATCGACCCTACAACCTCGTGCACAGCAGGCATTCTGCGGCCACTGGACCACCAAGGCAGTCAAATTCGGAAAATGATCAAAAAAAGATTTCCAGTGCTCATCTGGCGAATGCGTATTCCAAGGATATCTCATAACAAAATTCTGGTGTTAACATTTTTTGGATCTGATTTAAACTGTACTTGTGCGTGTTGCTCAAGTATTTCAAGCATAGAATGATGGGTTACGGTCACTACTTATTAATGTTACCTTTTTTGGGATAAAAAGATTTAAATAGGGACGAATACTAAAAAATGTCTCCAATATTAAGTAACGTAAATGAAGAGCTGTGGAGAATTACAGCACATTTTTTTTAAATTTGATATTATAAAAATGATAAAAGATCGTCGTCGTCGTTATGCATAAAATTCTTAAGAACCCGCTAAGTGGTAGAATCACTTAACTGGCACTTGCAGGTTGAAAGAATGGGGAGGCACAGCGTCTCATCCTTTAATAGTAGGTACTCCGAGCGAGCGGGCAAGTGAAGACGAACGCGGTGGGGAGAATGATGGGCGTTTCTATATTGCATCGATACCCCATCACAGAAAGCAGGCGTTATAAATTTAGAAAACGATAGACTAAGTAGATTTGACATCGAATAAAAAATGCAGCAGTTGCACATAATGTGTTAAAAAAAATTGGGACTATTCGGGACACTTCCTCAAGTATTTCTAAACTGGCAACAGTAAACTCTCTTCGCCAGAGGCAGCAACGTTCATAGCTCTTCATAACCGTATTTAATTACTACGCCTATGCATCTAGATTATAACGTTAGTTACGATTCTGTCTTGGACGATCACGAATGAATTGATCGGATTTGGCATAAATAATCGATATAATATCGATGAAGAAGTATCGATTAAAAGATAAATGTAATCTGTCCTTAAATTTAGCGGCAAACGAAAAGGGAGTTCAAAAACGAAGATAATATCGTCACTGGAAAGGCAAAATTACTGAAGTGAAAATAGGTTGTTTCGAGATAAAGCCGATCAAAGTTTTTATTTTTAGAAAAAAAAAATCATATCTTTTTACATAATCATCCGATTTCAATGAAATAACTTTATAAATAATTCTATTTGTAGCATGCGTTTACTGGAAGTGGTTGAAATTCGTTTTTTTTACTACTTTCCAAGATAAGTGGCGCTTCAGTAATTTTGACCCAATAACTTAGTAAGCCAAATTTTCTTAAACGCCACCAATGTAAACAACGATTGTATTTTAAAAGTACTGAACACAATACTATTAGTAAATTTGAGTAGGATGAAATTTCTTTAGCATAAATTTTAGTGTCGTGTTGGTGTATCAAAATAACTTCAAGGGAAATATTTTATACTCCTCATGTCTAGGATTTTGACTCATGAGGTGATAGGATAACTAAGTAACTTCAACTAAAATTACTTAAAATGTTTTTTTTTCGTAATCAGTTAAAATTTCTTTAGCTGAATTTTTATTACATTCAAGGTAAGCACAAATTACTTAAAGGCCATTCTTTTTTAGGCTACACAAAGGCAATTTTACTTAAGCGCCAAACTTAATATTTAATATTCAGGAAATATTTCTTGAGCGACATGAGTGAAAAATTGGCCAAAAAACGCGTCGCTTCAGTAATTAGGAAAAAAAGGCAGCACCTTTTTTTAGGTTACTTAAACGCCACAAAAATGCTCTGATTGCAATGGTTCCTAGGCAGATCGACGCAGAAAAAATCGCTGATTCCGAATATGTATATAACTCAATTATGCCCACTTTGTATGACAGAAGTAATTTTGCCTTTCCAGTGACGATATGTTTAATATTAAGTACTTAATTAGCAAAGAAGCATACAGCCCGGCTAAAGGTAAGCAGTTACCGTAGCCAATTGGTGCATGTAATACCAGACACATCACTTAAAAATACAATGTAAGTCCAAAAAAAGCTAACTTCATCACTTATTACGGAATATTTTTTTTTTTTTCAACTTTTCCTTGCGTCGCGTCTACTAGGCCTGTATCGAGTTACTTTACAAAATATGTATAAGTCACGGACACAGTACACCTAGACTCAGATCACACTAAGTTATACCCATGTGGGAATTAAACCCACAACACTCGGCACGGTGGCAAGTGACCACCTTCACCAGCTGCCGTCCAGCTGTCAGCTGTAAGTGTTGCGTATCTGCTCCTCTAGACAAGTGGCATAAAAAGTAGTCGAATCGAATAGAATATAGAGCAATTGCTTGGGATTTGACGTAAACTTACGACATTTGAGACTATAGCATGCGTTTCTTCAAGAAAGGAGATATAAGGTTTTTAAAGGGTCGGCAACGCGTGAGTGACACCCCTAGTGTTGCAAACGTCCATAGGCTACGGTAACTGCTTACCATCAGGCGGGCCGTATGCTTGTTTGCCACCTTGGTAGTATAAAAAAAAAAATATCGTAAACTTATGTCAAATTCCATACATTTGCATCCTATTCTATTTGATTTCGACTACTGTTTATGCCACTTATCTAGAGGGCCAGATCTGATTCTTCAATAGTATGCGGTGCCTACATTTACTTTGAGATAGCTGATGTTATGGAAGTAATTTAAGCTACTTTTACTAAAAATAACTGTTGCTCGACATTTCAGGAATTTCCAAGCATGGAGCCCTAGCGAAATGAGCCTGGGTTTAGCATGGTATAAAAAACACCTCTAATATATTAGTGACAACCAAATGAACAAGAATAAAATGTCAATTCTAAATGAATTATCCTACAATTAGACGTCAGAAGCACCGCTCTAGTGTATAGGCGTCATTGTTACCGTTTTTAATCATTGTGACTGATTTATGCGCACGCGCCGACGACAGACGTATATTTGCGGCGTTTGCGCAGAAAGGCCGCCGCCGGCAGTTGTCAACAGTGATTAACCGTTTGCTTTTCAAACTAGTATAGTTTAGGTTAGGTAACTAAGGGTTAAAGAGAAATACGTTTTCAAAGTCTTAGCAACTATCAAAAATTTTTGTAGCTTTAATTAACTAAACGCATAAAAAAATGTTTTTAATCTGCCTCGGTGACTCAGTGGTCGATGTGTGTGACTGCTGCTCACGATGTCCCGGGTTCGATTCCCGGGTCGGGCCAAAAATTTATATTGGGTTTTTCGTCAAGAAATTCACAATAGATGCCCAGAGTTTGGAAACTGGCGGGGTTACATCCCCGTGCCTCGGAAAGCACGTAAAGCCGTTGGTCCTACGCCTAATCTCCCTCCGATCATGTTGAATTGCTGTCCCATCGGACTATGAGAGTGAGGGAATAAAGAGTGCAATTGTGTTTGCGCACACACTTGTGCACTATAATATCTCACGCGTATATACGCGTGAGATATTATAGTGCACAAGTCTAGCCATATGGCTAGACTCCGTTGAGATTAGTCGCCATTATTATTATTACATATTTTTAAGTACTTATAAAAAGTTAAATAGAGAACCCAGTCCACGCATGCGCGCACGGCCTTGTCTGTATCTGCTAGGTATAAGTATACATTCTTATTTCTATCCTCCTTGTTGTTTTGTTGCACATAGTTTTAAAATGGCAGTTTTTCAACGTTTTTGTATCGTCGAGCTATAGACTATAATTTTTGAATATGGAAAGCGTTCGATGACGACAACACGAGTTCCATAATTTTTGTTCACCCAAAAAGTTCTCAATGCGCCTAAAGAAGTTTTTATTGCAAATACTTTTCCATAAAGGTTCCATACCTAGATGTCATTATACCATGGATATGAAATCACATAAAGCCCAATAAGGTCCCCTACACTATTAAACCAGCTATCAATAGTGATACTATAAACATAAGGGCTAGCAATTATGAGATTCCTCGCCATTATAATAAAAACGCGTCACTGAAGCCACTATAACAGTCATATAATTATTCAAAAAGTAATTAATGCAGTCACAACACTAGTTTTTATTATATAACCAGTGTTGGTATTTTAACAATTTCCTTACGTGTATTGTTTATGATTAAATGATTTCTATAGCGTGTAAAAAGGTGACAGATCGATCAAGACCTGCTTTGTAATTGTCAGTGGTTTCGTAGAAGTACGAAGAGGAGTTATATAGATCTTATTTATATTATAGATTAATAATTTTGCTGTGCGTGTGTATGTCACTATCTTCCTAAACGGCTAGACCGATTTTAATGAAATTTTGTGTGTATATTTTAATGGGTTCTTGGATGATTTGAAGATACAATTGGCCCCGGTAGGTGGCGCTGCAATCGGCAGGATTCTGCCGATTGCAGCGCCGTCTGCTGGGTCCGCTAGTATTTATAGGTAACTGTTGTAGTCATGCTTTTAATTTGAAAATACGAGAGCAGAAGATATGAATTATTAGTATATAGTATATACATGACATTAATATTTCAAACGACAACTTCCACGCTAGGGAACGATCCCTGTATATCGAGGGATTTTACAAACATACAATTCACGGACACAAATTACATTCAGACTCTGAACAAACATTTAAAAATTACACAAACTTTTGTCCCATGTGGGAATCAAACCCACCTCTCACTCACGACCTCTGGCTTAACATTCAGGGACCAAAAGGCCAGGCAAAGAAATTGGCGTTATTTAAACCCCAGTACGTCACAAAGTATACAAAGCTATTGGTCCTACACCTGATCAGAGGAAAGACATCAGGCATAGGACTAACTATCTTACGTTTCTTTCAGGAAGGGACGGTCATCAGTGTACAAATATTCCTTTTCTCTCTCTCTCTTTCATTGCACTACTTACTCAGTTCACCCTTTATGGACATTAAAATAAATAACATTACAAAAACTATTTGGTTGTTTCAAATAAGGCAGTTGAAATTCAGAGGGCGTGCGTTAACAAAAATAAATGTTTAAATGTGATGTCGCTAGTGTGCTATAAGTCAGTCGTGAGGGACTGACGCGCGTTAACTCCAACGCAAGTGATTTAAGCGGGCAAGCGTTAAGTACCGATAGCAAAATACTACTAATATTAGAAAGTTTGGATGGATGTTTGTCATTCAAACTCACACGCCAGAACTGCTTAACGGATCTGTTGACGTATGGAATACACATACACATAGGTTAATGTTCCAGGTTGTCTGGAAAAAATCGCCGTTAGCGATAAGACCGCCGATTGTACTAGCCTTAACTTCGTAATTTAAGTTGGAAAAATGTAATTTTATGGTGTACAATAAAGTATATTGCATTGTATAGGCTACATTTTTTAATACTATTTGGCTTGCCAACCCATTTTTTTACACCATAACTATACGCTAGTTTTCCACCTAGGTAATATACGAAAAAGATTATTACGTAATTTTGCGAGTTCAATTTGTGTAGGTACTTTAGTTAGCTAAAAATAGTACAATATAAATTTAATAAGCCTAGATCCGCAATAGATTTTTAAAAGATTGGCGTAGCATTCACTGGCAAAAGGTCTCAGAAAAAAATAGATTATAGCAAGAACGTGCTTCTCTTCCTATTCCATTTGTCCCACTCTCTGAATGCCTCCGGCCCAGACATGAATTACCATGACTGATTTTAAAGTATTTAAACAGACGCTTCGGTTTTTCAGCTTGCTCGAAGTAAGAAAACCTGCTCCGGTAAGAATTCATTGACGATTCCAACCTGGAGTGCGAATGTAGTGCTGTGCTATAAACGATGGGACACTCAATATCATACGTTTCATCATCACCCTCAATCTTAAAAAACTCATTAGATTGTGATCTGATCGTAATCAAATCTAAGTAAAATTCTAAATAAATTTCAATATTAACTTTAACAGTTTCGCTGCTATCGTTACTTAACCGGACAACGACAATGCATTCCACCTCCCTTGTAATACATTTCAATTTAACCTGAAATCGCGGCATTTCCTCAACTTATAACAACTTAAACCTTTATTTAGTGTCAGACCACCGCCGACCCTGGGTTTAAAATGGTTACCATTAAATACTGAGTGATATAATTTTACTAACTACAGTACTTTTTTTATACTACTTGGGTGGCAAACCAACATACGGCCCGCCTGATGTTAAGTATTTACCGTAGCATATGGACGCTTGCAATACCAAGGGTATGCACTTGAGTGTTGCCAACTAATTTTTTTACATCTGGTCGCCGCATTCACTGTGTCAGATTGAAAATCAGTATTCCGTAAGAGCGAAAACCGAGTCTTTGTGAAAAGATAAAGTAATGTGGAAAAAGGTGCCCAGAGCAGGATTCGAACTTTAAATATATACTATGTAGTTTTAAACTAAAATTCATTTATTACATAAATTAATGCTATATATTATATATACAAGAATAATATGAAAAAACTTATTTATACTAACTAAACCTAAATATGAAAAACTAATTAATTAAATAAAAGGCAATAGTTTTGGCGTCATAATATTCCTCCGAATCACTGTCAACCGGAAAAGTGCCCAAAAGATACATCCATGCTGGTTAGACTGGTAAAGTAAATATATTTATAGTAAATTTACCTTACTAACTATAGTTCCGGTTTTGTGTGAAATCCCATTTTTTGTTACGTAAAATCTATAATCCTACTATCCTACATTATCTTATAAACAAGCTGTCCTGGCAAACTTCGTATCGCTTTATAATTAATCTTTTATGGCTGAATTAAATTTAGTTTTTTATTAAGCTACTAGCTAGCTGACCGCATTTTAGCCAACTCCGCGCGGCCTTATTTTATTTTGACAATTGAACGTCTTAAAAACATAAGTGCAGTGAACTCCGACCGGCACAGCGGTGATACTTTTTTTAATGACGAATTCTCTAAACGGCCAATAATAATATGTCAAATTTGTGTAAGGAGGTTTTGATCTAAGAGAATATTAATGTGAAAAAGATTATAGTATAAGGAGTCTTAAGGAATTATTACAAGTATTCATTTTTATTATTATATATTTTTATGAATCATTGAGAATAAAATAAAATGATTTAGATAATTCTGTAAAGTAATTTTTTATTTGTTTCGATAAAAAAATCATACTAAAAATATGCAATAGCTTTACCGCGGCAGTCCCCGAGTGCCACACGTCTTTTCTTTACATAGAACATTCTCATGACAATAACGAACACAACAAAATAAGAATTAGCGAAATCGGTACTGCCGTTCACGCGTGATGCCGTGACCTAGGAAATTAGGGATTCATTTGTAAAAGCTTGTGAGGATAGATGTATGTATGGATGTTTGGTACTCTTTCACGTAAAACTACTGAACGGATCTAGATGAAATTTGGCACAGAGATAGATTATATGGAATAACACATAGGCTACTTTTATTGAAGGCAACAGCTAGTAAATTTTGAGTTTTAACTTAACTCACTTCATTCATTTGTAGTTATGTACATTGTACAGGCTGTGTAGAGATTATCCCATATGGCTTCATACATGTTATTATTAGTATTGTTACAATGTAACAGTAACAAGAGTAACAAGCACTTGTTCTTGTCTATGTGCACAATTAAAGATGCCTTATTTGTACGTATGATATATTATTATAGAAATGACAGCCGCAAGGCATCTAAGTAGGTACCTAAATCGAATTAGAAACTATTCTGAGTTTTGGCCGTTATAATAGTCATTCTGTTGTAAAAATCTTTGGGAGAGGCATATGTCTGGTATCCAGATGTATGGAGGAGACCTGTGCCCGGCAGTGGGACGTTTATGGTTTGAGATGATATGTCTGGTATTGGTTATCTTTAAGCTGAGTTGAATAAAATAATAAATATCCAACGAGATAAAAGGATTTTTCGCTAGTATGGTAAATTATTTGATTAGTACTTATTAATTCCACAAATTGAAATTTCCATTGATAATGCCACCCGAGATTTAACTCATACCTCTTGCGTGCAGGTTGGTTACTTTGTTTTTCGGCCATCACCACTTATATATGGTGTTAAATAAATAATGTATTCATTTAAACAACACAATGCGGTAAACAATATTATATATAAAAATAATAGTTAAAAAAAAACTAAAAAACACGCTTTTTATAGAAAACCGAACTAAAAAATAGAAAATAAATTAAAAAAAAATTAAATTAAGATGAAATTAAGAATAAAAAAAATATTTTATTTTAAAAAAAGCGTGAGGTGCATGGTGTCAATAGTTATAAATATTTTCATTTTGATAATATCTCAAAAGCACCCCACGCTTTTTTTTAAATAAAATATTTTTTTTAATTCTTAATTTCATCTTAATTTAAATTTATTAAAATTTATTTTCTATTTTTTAGTTCGGTTTTCTATTAAAAAACGTGTTTTTTAGTTTTTTTTAACTATTATTTATTTTTTACTTTTTAGTTATAATAATATTATTTATAATTTTATCAAATTAGTGTATTGTCATCGGTCCTCGATTAATCTACAAAGTTTGAACGATATCTGGCCGTTTAAAGTGGGTCAAAATCGCGCCCAAAGAAGTCAACAAACAACATACAGGTGAAGCTAATAAAAAGCATGTAAAAATGAATCCCGATTTCCCTTGGTCACGGCATCACGCGTAAACGGCTGGACCGATTTCAGTTTTTTGTTTTGTTGTGATTGTTATTGTCAGGAGAAGGTTCTTATGTAAAAAAAAGTTGCGTTGAAAATAGTTATGACGGAGTCGGGGCGGCCCACTAGTAAATAAATAAGTATCTCTTTCCATTTTTAATTTTATTGCACATAAAATAGTAATTTCAATAATGTAAAAGTGAAGAAAAGCTATCACAGAATACCATTCACTTCGACCCACGCGACATCCTGTCGTTTATTAAATTTAATGTTTAACGTACCACCGTCTGTCTGTGCGACTGACATTCAACGACTTCGAAACGGTTAAAGAAAATAAAATCGCATATTGAAAAAGGATATAAAAAAACGATTTCCTAAAATGCTCATATAAATTGTGACTATACCTCCACCCTACAGAAGGCCTTGGGTGACCTTGTGGCCTTGGTGGCCTTGCGTGTTGTACAGGTTGCCAGCAACCACTGTGAGCTGCGTTTTTAACAAAACTGCGTTTTTCAGCCACGCGTAACATCTACTATCTACATATTATATAACTTATAAGTAAATACCTATAAATACAATATCTGATTGTTTGTAAGTATTTATATTAATTTTATTTTAATAACTAGTCTTGTAAATATCTTAGGAAATAAATTATATAATTTGCTAATTTGACCTAACTGACTGAATAATAACCCGCAGAGTCTAAACACCTGCGGCAAAAAAAATACATAAAGGTTCCTTGAATTACGTAATTGGGTTTTGTAAAAGGGATTTTTGCAAAAATTAATCCCTGAACGGGGTAACCAATTGTTTAACTCAGGCGAAGCCGGGCCGCTAGTTAGTTAAAAAAGTAAAACACAAGATTAATCTTTCAATTCGATCACATCCCGTTTATAATCTCAATTACAATGACAACATTACAAACTTGAGTGATGTTATATACGTACTTTTTTTAATAGCGCTCATAGACAACAATAAGCGCTAGATCACGAACTGTCATCTGAAACGAGATGGGTATGACACGTGCCTAAAATGGCGGAACTTACGAGTAGGTTTGTTATACACTGCAATGATGTGTTAACAGACAATCTGTTTGTATTTATATAAAGCGAATTTGAATCCTTTGCGATGTTGGGCGCGAGGGATACAAATTTAACAACCATAAGTTTGGTGTATTAACTTGAACTAACTTCATTATGAAAAAAACTTATATTTATATATGGATTAAATGAAGGTTATTAACTAAATATTCCGGGTACATTGTTTATACTAAGAGTCTAGTTACAAATCGAATATTATTCGTATTACATGAAAACAATAGAATAACATGATATTATTCCTATTACAAGGACACGTTTAAAGTGCCGTGTTTCATGATAAAATTGATACTTGTTTTTATTATTAATTCTTATCTTATTAGTCATAGGTTAAATCCCTATCCCCTTTACACCTTCGGAGTTAGTTAATCTAGGTTCATTGATACGTCTGAAATCGGTCTCGTTCACTATTATTATTATTAAATACCTACTTACTAGCTTTTTTACGAAACACTAGGCTATTATTTACGGATCCCTAAAAAAATAGCCTATGTGCTATTCTGATTTAGATGTACCTAAGCTATAACGTTGTAAAGTTTCATCAAAATCAAGTAGTTTTTGCGTGAAGGGATAACAAACATAGCCATCCCCACAAACCTTGACGTGCTGTGTGCCATAGTGTTAAAGAACCTTTACTTAGCAGTAAACGTGTTATTCGTCGGCTCCATCTGGTGATTTAAATCTAGAAAGCTATCATTGTTCCGGTATTATCTTTATATTGTTTTAAATTAATGCGATTATAGTACAGCCATGATCACTAACTTCTAAGTTGTTCAGTCTTTTTTTTTTACTTTTGGGAAAATTGACTTGCGGCTTGTTAACTCTTTTTTACTTAGTAGATAGATATTTAGTAAAAAACATAAAAAATCTATACACATATAAAAATGAATCCCTATTTCCCTTGGTCATTTCATAACTTAAGAATGATCGATTTCATTGGTCTTTTTTTAAGTTTTTTAATACTTTGTAGAGTAAGACAATTGCGGCGAAAATAGTTTCAGTTCCTTATAAAATGTGCAAGTACTTATATAACTGTTTGAACGCAGTATGCGCCTGCTGTGCACGAGGTTGTGGGTTCGATTCCTACACATGATAAAACTCTGTGTGGCTCACAAAGAGTTGTTCTGAGTCTGGGTGTAATTTGTGTCCGTTAATTGTATGTTTGTAAAGTCCCCCGCAACACAGAGCTTGTTCTAGTGCGGGAGTTGTTTTTTTTAAAGAAAAAAAAACTAAGTTTGTTTGCTGACTAATAATAATCTTCTTTTAATTTCAGGTACTTACACAGAACTACGGTACCCATTTTTAAAGTATTGGTGAGTATTTTCTTCAAAGCTTTTCTGTTATTTCTACTGCTTTTGGTTAGTGAGGTATAGTTCTTCTCGTGTTTATTGAGAATACCTAATTATCGTGCTCTTTCTACAATTTAGTTTTACCCTGTTGCTAATCATACGATTATCGTATGAATCAAAAATCAAGAAAAATATAGTCTATTAATAAGATAGTTTTTTTTTTAATTTTAAGAGTAAAACAATGATCGTATGAATAAAAACGATTGTCGGATTAATTAAAAAAAAAGGTAATTGCATGTGTAGTCTATGCGCTAAAGCATGCATACGCTGTCTTGTGTGTATCTGTATTGGCTGTATTGGTTAACAAATCGTCACTGTGACAGTTGCACAAAAGCGCGGCAAAGGGTATAAGCAAGGTTTTCCACATCATTCGGTCCTGAGCTGATCTTGTCCATCGGTTGCCCGCGACTTTTACCAGGTCGTCGGTCCATCTTGTTGGAGGCCTGCCTGCGTCTTCCAGTTAGTTGTCGCCACTCTAGAACTTTTCTGCCCCATCGGCCATTTGTTCTGCAAGCTATGTGCCCTGCCCATTTCTACTCACATGCATATTATTATAGAAAAATCTAGAAAACACCGAAGCAAAGCGAGGTCCGGTCGCGAGTGTTTACTAAACAAATCCTTAACTTTGAATAGGCTTTAAGCTTTCAAAGTTACTATGTAAAGTGCAGATGTCCACTTAACTCAAGATCTTAGATACGAGAAGGTAAATGTTATTTTGATGGACGAGATGTTGCTCCGCAGCTTTGCAACTACAACATATTATAACTAGTGCACTTAAACATATTTATCCTACTAATATTATAAATGCGAAAGTTTGTAAGTATGGATGGATGTTTGTTACTCTTTCACTTATAAACTACTGAACGGATCTGGATGAAATTTGACACAGAGATAGATTATGGTCTGGAATAACACATAGGCTTTTTACAGCGATAACAAACATCCACGCGGGCGGAGCCGCGGGTAACAGCTAGTAAAATATAAAAATATGTCATTGAACTATTGATGCTAGTTAACATGAAAAGCAAAAAGAGGTAGGGCACCATACTAGCGAGCAAGCCCGACTGGGGAAGGACTTCACCTTACAGGAGACCACAGCAAAATAACCACACACACAGGGGTATAATTGGGTTCCTGTGTGTGAGTACAGGTCTCCAGCGCTCATTTAGGGATGCGTTTCGAAAGAAACGCATTCTAATTCCAGGGATACCCCATCTTAAAGCCCTGGTGTAAAAAAAACGGGTCGGCAACACGCAAGTGATAGTTCTGGTATTGCATGCGTCTATAGGTTACGGTAACTGCTTAACATCAGGCGGGCCATATGCTTGTTTGCCGCCAGAGTGGTATAAAAAAAATGGGGTGAGTGGAGTGTCCCCGGGATAGGAAACGTTTCTTACATTTTTTGGCTGTGGTCTTTTATAAGGCGGAAGTCCTTCCCCAGTCAGGCTTGCTAGCTAGTATGGTGCCCTACCTCTCTTTTCATCATTGACATCATTACAAAACTATGTATTACAAGGAGAAATCTTGTACAATGTTTAGAACCAGTCTTCATCGATCAGATACGCCATTTTGAACGGGAGTGTGCGCGGCGCTTTTGATTTAGCGTCGGACAAACTCGTGAATAATGCTCTAACTCACTAACACTGGTACTTTAGGTATTGACACACCATATAAGGGTATGGTGGTTTAAGGAGGCTGCACATCAACACTGCCTTGTTTTACACGGGTAAGTGTCATTTACCATTAAAGTTTGGTTATATTTTTTGCCGCGCGATTTTCTTGCTTTATTGCAATTGCAACGGTGAAGTCGTAGTCATCTGTTTTTAATGATTCCTTTTTTTTTGTGATCTAGTTGTTGCCCGCGGCTTCGTTCGGGTGGATGTCAGTTATCGCGATAAATAAATAAAAAAAATTACTTTAAATAACTTTATTTTGCATAAACAATGTATGGTTCTTAACCTAGTGGTTGAGGTCTCCTTTTAAGCATAAAATAATACCTGTACTAGGAGACCCCATAAAGATAGATAAAGGAAGCCCTATGTAATTTTTAAGGATACTATCTGTTTCCTTGCAAAATGTTATTAAGATCCGTTTAGCTGATTAGTCGTGGAAAGGTAACAGACAGATTTACTTTTGCAATTTATAATATTAATATTAATAGATATTAATATTAGCAGTTATAATTTTTTTATTTTTTTTATAACTGACTATTGAGGTTAAAGAGTATTTATTTATTTATTAATCTACAAACATACAACTATCATCACAGGTTTAAACATCCTAATGCAATAGTTCCGTAAAAAATAGTATGTAAATATAAATTAATATTTTAATTATATAGGTATCTAACCTACTTAAAAACAAAAATAATAAATAAAAACATTTAAGTCATATATTACATAGGTGCCTACTTACTTACTTATAACTATTTTTTTAACATTGTGTTACCTATTTTAGTTAGATATATTAAATACCAACAATTTTAGAGTCCCAGTTTCTTGCCAATTCTGCCTGTATCTCTACTCTTTTGCTGATATCTATTATTTTTATGGCGTTCATACGTATCGGATCTCCACCTTACAGAAGACCACAGCCAAATAACTACACACAGCAGTGTAGTTGTGTTCCTTTGTGTGAGTAAAGGTCTCCAGCGCTCATTTAGCGATGCGTTTTGAAAGAAATATATTTCATCTTAAAGCCCTGGTGTAAAAATAAATGAGGCGGCAACACGCAACTGATACCTCTAAAATAGCAAGCATAAGGCAGGCGGTATGCTTGTTTGCCACCCAAGTAGTTAAAAAAATTTATCTTTATATTATGTAAATATCTAAGCAAGCAGAGAGGCACACTTACTATCTATACTAATATTATAAAGCTGAAGAGTTTGTTTGTTTGTTTGGTTGAACACGCTTACCTCTGAAAGTACTAGTTCGATTTTAAAAAATCTTTTTTTGTTGAATAGTGCATTTATCCAGGAAGGCTAAAGGCCTTCCAGGTATAACATCACGCTATGGTCAATATGAGCGAAGCAGTAGTGAGATATATTGCAAAATCGGGGAAAATATTCCAAATTACCACGCGGACGAAGTCGCGGGCGACCCCTAGTCATAAATATATTGACATGAATAGCAAAATCGCAGCTATACACGACGCCTTCACATCCGCAATGAAAGACAAATGAACTAAGATAACAAAATGATAACGTACCGAGCGATTTAAGGCACAATGAGCTCTGTGACAATTTACGGTCAACTTACAACAGTCGATGTGTAGACATAACTGTGGAATTTTGTAACAAACTGTCGCGACGTCAACCAGAGCAAAATATATTATTAGTTCGATGAATTACGCTTCTATGATATAAAGTATGCACATCGGAATAATTTGTATCAAAATTATAATAATAATAAGTCTTTATTTCCAGACACTAAGATCCATTTTCACACAATAAAATTAAAAAAAATACATTTATTTATAAATAAATATATAAATTTAATTTTAACGGTGAAGGAAAACATCGTGAGGAAACCCAATGTCTTAGGAGAAATTCTAAAGACATGTCTGATTCACCAACCCGTATTAGGCCAGCGTGTGTGAATAAACGCCTAAACCCTTTGTCTCTCTTGATAGAGACCCGTGCCCAGCAGTATGAGTTGCTATTATTATAAATAAATAAAATTCAATAATAACAAAACACACAAAAAAAGTAAAATAAAAAATACGATAATAAATTTCATGCAGTTACTTCCATCCATCTTGTGTACATTTGGGTGGTATGGAAACGGTCTGCAAGTTCTTTCACCAATATAATATCTTTCACCAATATACTTACTTATAATTTTATACTACTTGGGTGGTAAACAAGCATACCGCCCAACAGTTACCGTAGATATCACTTGCGTGTTGCAAACGCTAACGATTGATTACTGAAAAATATATCATTAATGAAATTAGTGTAAATAAAAAAATAATTATTCATACTAATACTATTATCCATGTATGCTTGTCAGTTAAGCTTTTAACCTGATCTTTATCTAGAACGTCAGTTTATATGAGGCACAAATAAAACAACACAATGATTGCCGATGTACTCAGTTTATGTTGGAACACTGTAAGTAGGTGTTGTTCCAGATTTATTGCTAGCAAAGGTATCTACTTGATTTGAATTTGATAAGAGAAAGCAGCTATCTTAGAGAAAATCTAATTTGATTTGTTGTTCTTAAAATACTACTAGGTACTTGGAGGGAGACTACGTATTAAACAGTTAACAACCTTGTTGAACTAGTGGTTGTTGTGTACGACTGCTGGTCATGAGATCACGGGTTCGATTCCCGGGTCAGGCCAAAAATTTATATTGGGTTTTTCTGTTAAGGAATACACAATAAATGCCCCATGACATGTGTTTACACCCCCGTGAATCGGAAAGCACATAAAACCTACGCCTGATCTCTCTCCGGTTGTGTCGGATTGCCGTTCATCGGACTACGCGAGTAAGGGATTAAAGAGAGCACCTGTATTTGCGCACACACTTGTGCACTATAATATCTACAGCGCAGATGGCTGGTCTCCGTAGAGATTAGTCGCCGTGACCGAAATTTGGTTAGGACCGCACCGTTCCACGTTGACGACATCGTGACGTGGGGTTGTGAACAAGACCTATGATGTGCTATGAAGATACGCTGAGGAAAATACGTGACTCGAGTTAAGCAATGCATTCTTCTTCTTCTTATCGTTTGGTTAGTGGTTAACCTGGTGACAGACTTATTGAATATTTAGATCACCCATGTTTAGGCCTCTGTCGTGATCTTACGACTGTCTTCTTCTTCGTGTCGATGGTACGATAAATAATTAAATCGAATCAACCCACTTCTCTGGCATTATCAGTTGCTGCGCCAAAGTCATTCAAAGTGCAGGTATTAAGGCACAAAGGACAGGACAGGAGGTGAGCCATTGTTTACGGGTCCGTACCACATTCGCACTCTGTAGTTCTTAGAGCGGTATAGCCCCACTTAACCAGATTGTATCTGCATCTTCCCACTTGGGTCCGAAGTCGGTTGAGTGACTTCCATGTAGACCATGGAAGGTTATACCCCGCGGGCAGCTGCTCTTTTAGTTGTAAATAATTCATGAGAGCGGGAAACGATTTCTGCCATAATCTACAGCGAGCTTCAATAGAACATCCTGATAGTCTCAGCAGATTTAAAAAAAATTACGACTGTTACCAGCCGGGACTGACTTTTAACGTGCCCTGCGAAGCACGCAATGCATTGACAGCAGGAGAGTGACATCATTCACTCCGCACTCACGCATCTGTAGCTGACATCCTTAGCTCTCATTCTTGGTGCACATCATTAGCCCCCATTTCCATATTATGTTATCACATTCATAAATGTTTGGGGGACTGGTAACCGACATCAATAAACCTCTTTACGAAAGACTTATTTTAACCGGCCTGTTGGTCCAGTGGTTAGTGACCCTGACTGCTAAGTCAGAGGTCGTGGGTTCGATTCCCACTCGGAACAAAACATTTTGTCATTCATAAATGTTTGTTCTAAGTCTGGGTATAATTTATGTCCGTAAAATTGTATGTTTGTAAAGTCCACCGCGACACAGAACTTATTTCCTTGTGCGGGAGTTATCTTTTTTAAAAGAACAAATATATTTTCAATCATAACTTGGACAAAACCGAAAAAGCTAACTAGTTTATCTATAAAATCGTTTATAAACACAAGAGAAATTATAAATGAAGGTACCTCATCAACTCTCATTACAATTTCAGCGGCCATTAGAGCTATCAATGAGAAGTAATCAATCGCTATCGACGGGAGGTAAATTACTAACATCAGCAAAAACGTAACAAGATGAGATAGTAATACGAGTACATTCGTTGCATTTTTAGTTGAACACTCGAGCCCCGTCGCGTACAACTTGATTAGATAACTCTTAATATACAGTTTAATAGCCCTTTGTTAATAGCGTCTATCGTCATCAGATTCAATTTATCCTAAAAGAGAAACTAAATATACACCTTGTTGTAGTTGTTTTTTTGCGTATCTGCCATGTTTTTCTCTGACCATCTAATTTTTGTTATGATATAATAATAATTATAATTAATCCCAACAAGTGCGGTATCACCGTTGTGGGCACAATGGGCATGCCGACAACACTAATAGACTTGTGACGTCACACTTTCACGGTCTATTGAGATTGATAGGCTAATAAAAATATATCCTATGCCTTAATAAAATAAAAATAAAACAATGAACCGTGCGTGCTTCGGGACGCGTCATATGTTTTTTAAACATCTTTGAATATATTTATCTCAATTTTAGTAATGCACTATTCAATCATGAGCGAGAACCTTTTTTGAGAGCTGGAACCGCGCTTGAATCTCAATAACTTAAATGGAAAATGTGAACAAATATTTGGAAAATAACCTGTGATGTAACCACATTTCGGCAAATAAATGATTTTGAATTTGTGTACAGGGCAAAAACGGTAGTTGAATCGATTAAAATAGAAAACAAATGATTGAAATTTAACGTAAGTTTACGACATTATATCGTTAACTTATACAACTCCCATCGATTTGCTTTTTATTCTATTTGATTCGACTATCGTTTATGCATTTTGTGAAAACCCATTCCTAAATGAGCACTGTAAACCAACCCCTCTAGACAAGTGACTTGTCTGTCTTGAGGGATTGGTTTCCAGTGCTCATTTAAGAATGTGTTTTTATCGAAACGTTTTCCTATAGAGCTACACCGACACAAATCCCTAGTGTAAAAAAAATAGGTTGGCAACACGCAACTGTACCAGAGTACCTATTGCAAGCGTCCATAGGCTACGGTAACTGCTAACCAGCAGGCGGACCGTACGGCGTACGCTGATCCTCACGATGGAAATATAAAAAAAATGGTCACGGTCAAAGACTAATAAGGCAAAGAACCGACACTTTTGCGTGATTTCCGAACTCGGAGGGGTCTCGCTGAAATTCAAACCCACCAACGGATTACGAGCTGAAAAAGCTATAAATCTGCTGGTTTAAGCAACCCAGCAGATTTATCGATCAGCATATTACTTAGCTAAGAACTCCTCACGGCATGAGGGTGTCTTAGCAAAGTGAATCTGGCATAACATAAATATATTCCCTACTAGCGACACGTCCCTGCTTCGTATGGGTGGACATTTATTAAGTTTTCATAGGAATACCGTTATTTTTAATTAATAAAAATATGCCTATGTTACCCGCTGATAATGTAGCTTTCTAATGGTGAAAGAATTTTTTAAATCGGTCCAGTAGTTTTTGAGATAAATCCTAAAAAACAAACAAAAAAATCTAATCTTCATAATATTAGTTTAGATGTATTTAACAGCATCATTTCTTCATATTTACATAACAAAATGTTACTTTAAATACAAATACTAAATTATTACTCGACACAACATTCAAATGCAAACTTAGTTTGACAACGCGAACTGTGAGGTATAATTTAATGGAATAAGACCTTGCTATGAATATTAGAGCCATTGGAGCCCGCTAAGTTGCGAATGGCAAGGATTATGGCATGAAAGGAATTAAAGGATTAAGTATATTATTATCAGCATTGCCATTCAACGTGGCAATGCTGCTAGCCTTTTGGGCACTTTTCCGGTTGACAGTGATGCGAAGGAATATTATGACGCCTAAACTAATCTTTCAAATAATTAGTTTTCCGCATTTAGTTTATCATCATCAAATGCAATAGCTTTAACCTAAAACAATCACAAATTTAAGAGAGGTAGGGCACCATACTAGTGAACAAGCCCGACTGGGGAAGGAGACCTCCACCTTACAGAAGACCACAACTAAATAACTATACACAGCGGTGTAGTTGAATTGATGTATGAATGAAACATATTCCTTTCCCAGAGATACTCCATTTTAAAGCCCTGGTGTAAAAAATGGGTTGGCAACACGCAAGTCATACGTCGGGTATTGCAAGCGTCAATAGGCTACGGTAACTGCTTAACATCAGGCGGGTCGTATGCTTGTTTCCCAGCCAAGTAGTATAAAAAACACACAGGAACACAACTAAACCGCAGTGTGTAGGTAATTCCTGTTCCCATCAGGGGGGTTGGAACAGGAATTACCTAGACACTGCGGTTTTTTGTGTATTTTTAATATAATTAGATATTTCTTTTTTAATTAGTGTAAAAATAGTTTTAATGTAGATAGAACATGTATACTTAATAATATTATGAATATATTTCGTTGATTAGAATATACAATATATTCTTATAGAAGAAACTTATTTAAACAAATATAACTCAACCTGAGTTATATTAGTTTAAATAAGTTTTTTTTTTTGTTTTCTTGTATTCTCCTTTTATTCAATAAATCAAGAATTGTAAGTTTCAAGTTTAAGTTTCAAAACAAGCATACAGCCAGCCTGGTGTTAAGCAGTTAATGATGATATTAAGCAATACCAGAGCTACCACTTGCGTGTTGCTGTACCATTTTTTGCACCATGTCTTTAAGATAAAGTATACCTTGGATAGGAAAACGTTTCCTTCAAAATGAATCTCTAAATAACCTCTGGAGACCTGTACTCACACACAGGAACACAACTACACCACTGTGTGTAGTTATTTGGCTGTGGCCGTCTGTAGAATAGAGGTCCTTCCCCAGCCCGGCTTGCTCGCTACCTCTCAATTTTAAATTTTACTAAGTACCTAAAATGACTGCTCAAACTTATACATGCCTCGATCCGGGGCTCAAACCCCGGTATCTACACCACCGAGGTAAGTATCCATACGATAATTAAATCTAACTTTTATCCATACCTGCAAGTCACTTGCATATCATACAGTTAATTTGCCAGAGGCAATAGAATATGTACCCACTATAAGGTGTCGCCTTGGGGTTTAATAAATATACATTTGACATCCCTTGACATTTACATTAAGTTGATATTCTAAGCAACTGCCTTGGTGGTTCAGTGGTCGATGTGTGTGACTGTTGATCACGAGGTCTCGGGTTTGATTTTCGGGTCGGGTCAAAAATTGATATTGGGTTTTTCTGTCAAGAAATTTACCATAGATGCTCGGAGTTTAGAAATTGGCGGTGTTTGTTGTAAAGCCGTTGGTCGATATCTCTCCGGTCGGGTCGGATTTCCGTCCCACCGGACTATGAGAGTGAGAGGAATAAAGAGCGTGCATTTGTGTTTGCGCACACACTTGTGTACTATAATATCTCCCGCGCAGATGGTTAGTCTTCGTTAAGACCAGCTGCCGTGACCGAAATTCGGTTAGGAGGACATTATTATCGTTATTCTAATAGTAAGATTTAGTCTAGAAGCATACGGCCCGCCTGATGTTAAGCAGTTACCATAGCCTATAGACGCTTGCAATAACTGAGGTATTACTTGCGTGTTGCCGATCTATTATTTTACACCAGAGCCTCTAGACAAGTGGCATAAACAGTAGTCGAATCGAAAAGTCAAAAAAATAAATGTATTGGATTTGACATAAGTCTACGATATAATGTCGTAAACTTACGTCAAATCCCGTACATTTGCTATTGCTTCTTTTCGATCCGACTGCCGTTTATGCCACTTGTCTAGAGGGGCACGGCTTTAAGATAGAGTATCCCTGGAATAGCAATACGTTTCTTTCAAAACGCATCTCTTAATAAGCGCTGGAGACCTGTACTGACACACAGGAACACAACTACAATGCTGTATGTAATTATTTGGCTGTGGTCTTCTGTAAGGAGGTCCTTCCCCAGTCGGATGTGCTCGCTAGTATGGTGCGCTACCTATAGAATAATAAAAAGGCCTGAGGCCCAAGACTGTTCTCTTGGACACGGCATGCATCATTAGGAGGTTCCTGTCCCTGGAGCCCTAACCAAGGGTAGCTTGGATCCTATACCGAGACCCGATACCGGGGGTCTCCATATTTTTATATCTTTAAATGAAGTGTTATAATAATAATTTCGTAAACGTTTAAATAAAATATTTAAACGTTTACGAAACGTTTTTTTTTTTTTTAAGATAACTTCCGCACTAGACAACAAACTTGCGGGGGACTTTACAAACATACAATTAACGGACACAAATTACACCCAGACTCAGAACACCAAGTTTTTTCCTGTGCGGGAATCGAACCCACAACCTCGTCCACAGCAGGCGCATACTGCAACTACTGGACCACCAAGGCAGTCAAAAAATTAAATAGATAGATTATTTCATAGAGAACCAAACCCATTTGCAAGCCAGCATTTGTCACCATCACCAAGGAACCCTAAAAGCGATAAAGATGTGAGTTGCGACATCCATCCATAATCCATCCATATTAGGGATTCATAGCTGTTGACAGAATACAGTTGAGATCTCCTCTATTGGGTCCATAAGAGGCTGTACTACATAAAAACTACAGATGTACCAATCTAGTTTGAGATAAGCCGATAATACGATAGTTTATCTGTGCCATCTTATCTATTTAATTGATAATAAAATCGTGATTTATATTTTAAAAATGGTAAAAATCATGTTTGACGTGTAGTTAATAGTTTCTACATTGCTTAGAGAATGCTGTTTACTTTTTTATTGAAAAAATTAAAACTAGAAATAGCATTACACTTAAATAAATTATAATAATAAGTGTGATTGGCACAAGCAAGCTGATAAACCCGATTGGGGAAGGGCCTCTACTTGACAGACGATGTGTTTATTTGGCTGTGGTCAATCAATCAATCAATGTCTTTATTTGTCAGAATATGGTTTATACAACGTGTTAAATACAATAATAATAAAGTACAGCATATTCTGCCATTAATGGCGTACAAATTTACAATTTTTTTTTCTTTTTTTTATACTACCAAGGTGGCAAACAAGCATACGGCCCGCCTGATGGTAAGCAGTTACCGTAGCCTATGGACGTTTGCAACACCAGGGGTGTCACTCACGCGTTGCCGACCCTTTAAAAACCTTATAACTCCTTTCTTGAAGAACCCCATGCTATAGTCTCTTGGGAAAACCTGGGCAGGGAGCTCATTCCACAACCTTATCGTACGTGGTAAGAAATTCCTCACAATAAAAAAATGTTTTAAAACAATAATACAATAATAATTAATTAATAAAAAAGTCAACGTAATATGATTATTAATAACACTTGCAACATAATGTGTGTTCTTCTGTAAGGTGGAGGTCCTTCCCCAGTCGGGCTTGCACGCTTGTGCGGTGCCCTAAAATACAATAATTAAAGTTAGCTAAGGCATGGGACAGGTTAGATGGTCATATTGATACAATATCTTATACAATATACTGCCTTGGTGGTCCAGTGGCCGCAGTATGCGCCTGCTGTGCACGAGGTTGTGGGTTCGATTCCCACACAGGACAAAACATTTTGTGTGACCCACAAAGAATTGTTCTGAGTCTGGGTGTAATTTATGTCCGTTAATTGTATGTTTCCCCCGCGACAGAGAGTTTGTTCTCTAGTGCGGGAGTTGTCTTTATAAAAAAACATAAGTGAGATTGGCACAAGCTAGCTGATAAACCCGATTGGAGAAGGGCCTCCACCTTATAGACGATGTGTTTATTTGACTGTGGTCTTCTGTAAGGTAGAGGTCTTTCCTCAGTTGGGCTTGCACGCTTGTACGGTGCCCTAAAATACAATAATTAAAGTTAGCAGGTTAGATGGTCATATTGATACAATATCTTATACATAAATAATATAATCACCTGTATCCAGCATCCCTGGATTCGAGAGCAATCTCTCTGATCGAACACGTCCCGGTGCATACTGTATGCTAATGTAAAGATGGCGCTCAAGATACGCCCATTTGGACGCTGTACTCAGATAACATCAAATATGCTCAGATTGCTATTTGTGCACTAATTATTACTTTATTAATATTAGTTTTGTTGCTTTTAAAATATATACTTACCTATTGTTTTTATAGGCTTTAATTTGCCTTTCTTTATACTACCAAGGAGGCAAGCAAGCATACGGCCCGCCTGATGGTAATAATAATAATAATGTCCTTCTAACCGAATTTCGGTCACGGCGGCTAATCTCAACGGAGACTTGCCATCTGCGCGGGAGATATTATAGTGATAGTGGTTAAATCTTTAAAAAAGACCGCGAGCACTAGCACCCCACGGCCCAAGCGTTTCGACTCCAAACGGCTCAAAAACATAATCTCCGATGAGATTATTGTATTTGCGCCGCTTGAGAGTCTTTGTTTCTATTGGTATATGAACTAACAAAACACAGAGTACAATTCAATAAATCAGAAATGCAATTTTAAGGAGAAATAGAATGTAAGTCAAATGAATTCAATCTATCCAATATTCAGTCTATCCTACTATGGAATGCACTCCCTCTCGAAATCAGGAAGTCCACTAACCGTAAAACTTTCAAGGCTAAAGTACGTAAACACTATCTTAAACTATTAGCAGAATAATCATAACAACTACATATAATTATCTTAGTTGTGTATATTGTATGTAGTAAGTTTATATATTTTTAATATTTATAATATGTATTCTTAGGTATTTTATCCAAGTAATTATATATTTATTAGTATATTATTAACTTGTATATTTGTGTATGCTGTATAAATTTCAATCATAAATTTTAGAATTGCACCTACTTTACTTTATAAATCTCTGCACCCCCAAAAGTTGACTGGTAGATAATGCCTCAGGCATTAAGTCCGCTGTTGTACAATTATTTTATGTGCAAAAAGTTTAAATAAATAAATAAATGAACTCAACTTTTATCATCACAAGTTATTTCTAGAACTTAGTACTTACAAAGCTATCAGATATAACAAACAATGACCTACAATATTTCATGCGACGTCTCTACCGATCACATCAGCAACGTAAGTAATCTGTGTCTTTGTACTCATTGACTTTCAAAGAGAGACCATCGAGATCTTTCTAGAATAGACCAGTAATAAATGGTTAGATTTGTGTCATGGTCTTTTCGAGCAGGTGTCTTTGAATTATGAGCGCTTTGAGGTCTATCTGCAATCGATGTAGAACTACACTGGCAAATAAAATGAATCAAAACAGAATAACTACCAAATAAAAATACTGTCTCTGACTTAAAAGTTCTTTCTGTTAACAGATCTCTAGCGCTGTTTTAATCGGAAAACGTTAAGAGAGGTAGGGCACCATACTAGCGAGCAAGCCTGACTGGGGAAGATCCTACACCTTACAGAAGACCTATGTGTGATAAGCAGTGATCGGAGTAGGTAGATTGATTTTTGGTACTTGTATCATAAATGCTCACAGAAAGAATAACATGGATAAGCCATTTTCCCGGAAAGTAATTCCGGTATTTCCGGATTCAATTAAGTATTGTTAATGTTGGTAGTGATATTATTCCTACTCAATTCAAAATTTAAAGGAAGGTATCAAAACTAAATTAATTCATTATTTATCTGTTGAATAATAAAAACAATCGAATTCCGATCGAAGCTTTAATTTTTATTTTTTTATTTTTAGCCTTTTTTTTATGGCTAGAACTTTTATAGATAGACATAAATTGTTGCACTTAAATTTAAATATTTTCATAGTGGTCATGGTAATTTGCATTAAGGGTGTGCCGTTAAAAAAATATGAAGAATAATAAAGAATAATATTGCTCATTTTATTACAATTCCTACCCTTTTTTTTGAGGATGGCAAATCATCAAATGACTCCTTCCACTCTGGCAGAATAAAATTCCTACATAATTCCGGTTTTTTTTAATAATCCACCAATTCCGGAGGAATGTCCATATTAATATATACGTTTCGGATCAATGACCCCATTTCAATCTACCTACTCCGATCACTGGTGATAAGAGTGACGTGATTTAGAAGTGTGTTTTAAAAAAACATCAATCAATCAATATTAGCAATCTTAGCTCATTTCACTGACTTCCATCTCAGCCATAACAAGTCCACTGCTGGACATAGACCTCCCCTAAGGTTTTCCACATCGTTCGGTCCTGAGCTGACCTTGTCCATCGGTTGCCCGCGACCTTTACCAGGTCGTCGGTCCACCTTGTTTGAGGCCTGCCTACGCTGCGTCTGCCAGTTCGTGGTCGCCACTGTAAAACCTTTCTCCAACGGCCGTTGGGGCAGAGGTTTTACAGACTGACAATTTTTTTCGGACTGACAATTTTTTTCAGAATAGCGATATATAAAAAGAAGAATTGGTCGCAAGCCAGGGGGCAATTGCAGCCATTGCCCCCCTGATCTGCGCCTGCCACTATTGCACAAGTAGTAGGTGGCTGTAACTCGCGCGTGTGACCGATACATATCGAGTTAATGATTGATACTGCCGCCCATTTGCCAAACTAGTTCCGAAGCCGGTGTGCACCCACTAAATGTGCGGTTGTTACTTGTACCACGGTGTACTAAATAAAGAGTAACGTTAGATAATGAAATGGGGTAATATTCGTGTAATTTATAACAAACTAGCGGCCCGACCCGACTCTTCTTCTCTTCTCTATCGGTATCACTCTTGACAGAGAGGTCGTGGTCATCACTTCAGGTGTTAGTGGCAAGCTTAACAACACGCCGCCACTCTTCTCTGATGGCCTTCCTCGTACATTCATGCAGTGATGATGCGCCATTTACTGCCGCTTTTATTTGGTCAGTCCACCTCATAGGCGACCTTCCACGTGGCCTGGTACCCTCAACCTTTCCCTGGACCACAAGTCGCTCAATAGCCACCTCCCCTCGGCGGCATCCGCCCCGACTACGTCCGGGTTAAACTATTTTCAGCGCAACTTTTTTTTTTTACATAAGAACCTTCTCCTGACAATAACAAACAAAACAAAAAAAAAATTACTGAAATCGGTCCAGCAGTTCACGCGTGATGCCGTGACAAAAGGAAATAGGGATTCATTTTTATATATAAGACAAATGGCGTTTTATATAGCTAAAAATATGACAGTATATCTGTCAAATTTCAAAGATAATAAAAATGTTACGTCCACTTTGCGGAATTAATTTGTACTAATCGGATGATCTGCTAACGGTGAAGGAAAACCTCGTGACGAAACCCACTACAACCACTGAAGACATGTCCAATTCACCAACCCGCATTAGGCCAGCGTGTGTGAATTAAGGCCTAAATCCTCTCTCTCTCTTGATAGAGGAGAGGAAGCCCATGCCCAGCATACCTACATAACTACATATATATTTTGGAAGGAGAAATATTCCTTCATACTGAGCGACGTTAACGTTTGTTTCCATGTTTAAGTGCGTACTTGCTTATAGATTTCAAGTATGCATGCGATAGATAATACGAAACGTAATAATACAGAAAGAGATAGTGATAGTTATAAAAAGAATAGAAAAAAAAAACCGACTTTAAAAACCTAAAAATAACTTCATAGAGATTGAAGTCGGTGCTAGGTTATTTCTGGCACCTAATTTTAGCGTAGCACCGACTTCAATCTGTATTAAGTATTTCTATTTTTAGTGATGAAATAAAAGTAAAGAAATATAATATGAAAACATTGTTAATACCTATAACATTTGAGGGTTTAGGGTTGCCCTCGATTTTTCCTGGGTTTCCATCATCAGATCCTGACTTGGTGCTAATGGGACCACTTCAAGAGTGAGTCTTTCAAATAAAAAAATAATTTTAAAATAATAAATGGGGGAGAAATCGATGAACATACATAAAAAAAACATACAGTCGAATATAGAACCTCCTCCTTTTTTGTAGTCGGTTAAAAATGAAGCTACTTCGCTACTATTAACGGCAACAGTTTCCAAGCGATATCTACGTCTTTCTTATTACAATATCATTGCTAGTCGTCGATTTAATGGCCTACCGATAGTACTCCCTGATGCGCTCTGCCTACCAACCGCATCCAGCTCAAATCGTGATTAATGTGACAAACAGCGATCTTAACTCGTATCGGAACACGGCAGGCATGTGTCTATGCCACCATTATTTATTTTCGGCTGCAAACGCCTAATGAACGAGATGTAGACCGTTTGCTTAAATCATTGCGCGAAAAACGGTACTGAGGAACTCACGGATGTATATTAAGTAGGTATGTTAGTATATTTTATTTCAAGTTTATGTCATCGTTAAGATAGGGAACGGGGATTTGATATTTTAGAGAATTAACTTGCTTACTTTATGTTTTGTAATGTATTTTACTTAAGAGTTGTGTATACGAGTGCGGTCGCAACGTATCTTGCGACGGCATAATGTCGAAACTTTTCTTGCATTTTGTTTCGAATACTTTGTTTTTACATTAGGTAAGGTGCTAGGCAAGTCGAGATAAACCGCAAAAAGGCTTAATCGAAATGCCTTATTCATGAAATGCGTGGCATACCTACTAGAAATCCCTAATTCACCAAATTTAGAAAAAATACTAGTTCACCAAATGCCTAGTTGGACAAAGGACTAATTTTGCAAATGCCAGGCATACCAACAAAGATTCCCTGATTCGCCAAAATTAAAAAAAAATACTTATTTACCGAACGCCTAGTTAGACAAATGACTAATTTTACAAATGCTATACCTACTAAAAATCCTAATTCGCCAAAATTTAGAAAAAAGACTCAATCGCCTTCAAAACTGACTGTTTGGCGAAAGTGACTAATTAACGGAACTGCCGAGTAGATACTCGACAGTTCTGTTAATTAGTCACTTTAAAATTAGTCCTTTGTCCAACTGAGTTAGTTATCTATCTAGATAACTAACTCAGTTGACTAATTTTACAAATGCCAAGTTCGACAAAGGGCCAATCGAACAAATACTTATTTCGACAAACGACCAATTCATCTAATCTTGACGGAGACTAGCCGCCTGATGGAGAGATATTATAGTGTATAAGTGTGTGCGCAATCATAAGTGCATTCTTAATCTCCTCACACTCATAGTCGATTGGATGGCTGTCCAATATGACCGGAGAGATATTGATCATAGGACACACGTCATAGGACCGAATTCTTAACGTGCTTACTCATAATGTTCATAAGTGTTACTCTGTAACCTAAATGAATAAATAAATTTTGAGTTTAAGTAACTTGTCCTATCGATAGTGGCGCCACACCTGTACAGCTTTTATTTAAATCGAGTAATCGACCTTTATCATTTCCGAACACGCCATATTTATTCCAAACGTGTAACAAAATTAAATCTATTATATAAACAATCTGGTGTTATCGCAATCAAGTTTAGACTATCATCAGATAGACTAAAATGGAACTTTATACATATTTAAATACAGAACTGAAGTCTTAATTCCAGTATTAGGCTACCATTCCACGAAAGATGAGCGAGGATGCGTAGGATGTGTTAAGAACCAATAGAATCGCATCATTTAACTAGCCTCGCTCAGCGCAGCGGTTCTATTGGTTCTTAACAAACACATCCCTCGCTACGCATCCTCTTACATCTTACTTCTGTAACGAGCTGGGGTGAATATGATTATGTAAAGTTATGTCCCTGCCACACACTCGCACGCAAAATACGCACCTCAACGTGGAGTTGCGGATATCAGCCCACCATACTATACAATCCTCGCACATCTCTAGTGGAAACGCAGCCTTAGAATTGTGCATTTTTGCCACTCATTAGAGTTTAGTTAAGCAATCTTGCTGCGGTCATTCCGTAGACGGGTGACCATTTTGTAAAAATAAATCAAAATGTTACCGTGCATCGAAAAGCAAGTCAAGCCGTTCAGACTTCAGAGTGACCTCTCTTTAGTTGTGCCGAATTGCCATCCCTAAGGATTATGAGAATGAACACACAATTCTGCACTATAATAATTTTCCACGCAATTGGCTAACCTGCCGTGATCAAAATAGATCTGGAGGACGAGACTAGTCCGTCTAATACGCTTTCACAACTAGAAGCAGCCAACCGCTGAACAAATTTTAATGAAATTTGATACGAAGTAAGCTTACACACTAAACCGCAATGTCGCAACCCAAATTGCACGAATCTGCAGGCTCAGATAGTTTTCCAATATACAATTTGATACCATAGCTTACATTATATAGGTACTATAGCGCTTTCGCCGTCGTCAGCAGCTTCTCCTCCTTCAAGCACGTTCCACGGGCGTAGACTCCAGATGGTCGAAGCAAGGTTTGACTAGACGGAGGCTTCTTGTTTACTTTGGTAAATAAATAACACTGGATGAATATATTATTTATTTATTTTACTTTTCCCTAATTATAAAAACAACTTAGCTTCACCGAAACCCGAACCTGTCTGCCCATGACAACCTTCAAATCATTCCCCTTTTTTCCAATCTCTCTGAATTCAAATATAATTATGATTTACTTTTATAACACGTTAGAAGTTTCACTATTGGTATGCGGCCAGCTAGTGACCACCAATAAACCTCTACAGTACATACTAGCAAAATTTCCAGTTCGTCTATAAACCTCAACAGATAACATAAAACCTTTAAATTTTCTCTTTTGTGAATAATCAGCGGCACCACAGACTAACACAAAACAAGCCATAAAATAACATTTCCCTGAATCGTAAATATCTTCAACACCTACTGCGTTTGTGCAATAAATACGCTGCGTATTTTAAAAGGTGCAGTTCAATACATAGTACATTAGGTCTTCAGCTCCTGGGCATCGAGGTGACAGCTCAATCGCCACATTCAGCACGTCAACAGTAACGTATAGATGGACCAAACAGATAACTTCGATATAAACCTACGTAAATATTGTGTTTTAGATATAGTTCGCAAAGAGAATAGTATTCTTTTTAAAAATGAAGTTATGTTTTTTGTGTTTGTTCGTATATCTATGTTAAACGCAGCTGATAAAAACTTTTAATCTGAAACATCTTATAGATCGACTGTTGGCGTGGCAACGAGCGACAAATCGTTAGGCGACACGACACCCTGAGACTCTTTCTCCACTTATATATTAATATAAATGCTCTGTACCGTTTTTTATTTAAGTATTTTTGTTTCTTAATTTTTACCTTAATACCTCAGACTAATAGAATAAGATAGACGGAGCGTGTAGAACAAATCAGTGAAGCCACAAAGCGCTGTCAATGTCGTGTGACGTGGAAAACAATGTTGCCAGCAAATGAAATACTCCCAACAAAAGTTGAAACAAAACTGTTAACTCGTGATAATAATATGCAATATCAATATTAAAAATTAAACTTCAAATTGTTTGTTTAAATAATGTTATTATTTATAATTATTTTACATTAATATTTCAAAGAAATAGGTAACAATAAACACTAGCTACATGCTTTAATTTCTGACGAATAAAATAAATCTTTTTAAATATAACATCATACATCTTAGCATTATGTTACATTAAAAAAAGGTTTCTGTTAACAAACATATCAAGACAAAATACAATATTATATTAAAAAAACAAACATAAAATACAAAACATATTACTCGTAAAACAAAACTGGCAAAAATTTTATCTAAAAAAATGTATATATATGGTGTATGCTTGTTTACTATCCAAGTAGTATAAAAAAAAAAAAAAATATTTAGCGGCAAGCGGTAAGAACAAATTTTGTTCATACCGCTCGCCGCCGCCGCTCACAGCCGTGGTTAGGATGTAAATACTTTTTTTTAAATAAATCATAAACCTAACATATCTACTTATTTTATGAATTTAAATGATCAATTATTATTATTATATTAATATTAATTGATCATCATCTGAATAACATAGAAAAACATTATCTAAGTACCTACCTAGGTACCTCTTAAAATCACTACAAAAATACGGAATTACTCGCTAAATGCAAACAACAATTTCTTTTTTTTTTCGCGTGGATCCCCAACTATCATTCAGATTTATTTTAAATAGTATATCGATAGACTGATTAATATTGTTTTATATTCCCACTAACACGTTGCAAAATATTTTAGGGAAAAAGATATGCTAAGTATGGCAACACTGTAGAACATGGTAGAGGTTTTGTGTTCCTAGTTTGTGTAACTAAAATATTTACGAAAACAATAAGAAATCTATAATGTTAAAATTATTTACCTATGGAACGATACTCCAGAACTCTTTTTGAGATTTGCTGAAGTATTTTTACAACGTTTTACTACACAATTCGGCATTATAATAATATTTTGTCAGAACGTGTTTAGACGTGCGTACTCACTAGCGGCTCAAATCGACTGCGCGCGAAAACGTATGACATTGCTATTTAGTATTGCTTTTGGCGGCTTCACGCGCGAGTTCTACACGCTCCGTCTATCTTATTCTATTAGTCTGAGCTTAATACCTAATACTTTTTTCACAATTTTTTTTTGTTTAAGAATATTTTGTTTTTTATTTTACACAAATTAGTGCATATTTTCTACACGAAATAGTTTCAATGTTTTACAACGGTCAGACGTCCCACGACTTGTTTTTTTAATATGCTCATCGCTCAGCCCTTTTCATACAAAACAACCTAATATACCTACTTTCCTTTTTTAAATTGTATATCAAAAACAAAATCAAAAAGGCCGTAAAAAGTATTGGCGCCATAAAACTGTAAAAACGCGCGAAACCATCCATAGACAGTACGAAGACATCATAGAGCATAAAAAATGTATAATGTAGATACCGTTTACCATAGACATGTTAACTTTTTAAGTTATCTCGACACAAAGCAAGCAAAGGTATACATTACAAATACAGCCTTACACTCATTTCTTACAGCCAGTGAATGAATAACATTATCAAAGCGATCCTTTCTTGTGGTAGGTTTAAATATTTATTCTCGTACCGGCCGACATTCCGCGAGTGTTTAGTGCCTACATAAAAATCTCTTACTTGTGTTATGGTTTAATCCGGATTAAGTTGATAATAAAATATTGTCTTTGTTTTTTTTTTTTGCAAAAATTGAATTATTCCAAAGATAAAAGTAGCCCATTGCTATTCCAGACTATAATCCATCACTATGCCAAATTTTATTCAGATCCGTTTAGCTGTTCTGGCCTGACAGAGAAACAAACATCCATCCATCCATCTAAACTTTCTCATTTATTATATTAATAGATAATCGTTAAAACAGCTATTAAACATGAAGTTATAATTAATTAATAATTCAGATACTATATTCAATAACATCACGTGTTTTTTATCTGATACAATGTCAAAAAGGTACTTCTACTGACATTATCACATGAAAGGACAAACAAAATTAGCGTCTAAAATAATTTATAGTTCGTTATTTAATTTTGCCCGCGAAACATTAATGTTGCCAGTAACAAATAAATACCGTGTGTTAAATTAGTTGCTACGTCCTCGGCGTCACGCTGTGATCCCGACACTGAATAACGCGCCCATTTCTGACCTAAAGAGTTCGTATTACATGATTCACATGCCACTGTTAAATAATAATGTAAGTTAATCAAATTGTTTAATCATCTATACTAATACATAAAGCTGGAGAGTTCGTTTGAACGCACCAATCTCTGAAACTACCAGTAGGATTTGAAAAAATATTTTTGCATTTGATAGCCTAACCTAACTCTCGACGAATTTATAGGCTATAATATTTCCTCACTACAACCCAAAAGAAGCATCAGGTTGTAAATTGTTGTCGTTTTGAAACTGTGAAGAATTATTGTTAATTGATTTTTTAAGTAGTCGAATTGGCAATGAGGAATGAACGCAGGTATTTTTTGCAATAGGTCATTATACTAGAGTTATTAATAAATTTAAGAAGGCTTTAATATTTAATTCATAGTCATTTTTCGTGTATATTTAATAGTGTGTAGATAAAGGGTAACGATAGATACGTGTTATATTTTATTTTTAACCGAAGAAAAACAGTAAAAGTTTTAATATCAACTCAAAATCAACCTATTTTGCGCCGACTCAAAAGTATTTAGTATTTTTTTGCTTTTCAGTGTCATTCTCTTTGCCGATGTATTTTTTGTTTAACTTTACCTTACCTACTTTACTCGCCAAAACAATTCAATATCAATCTTAAAAGGCAATATTTATAGTAACACTTCAAATATTTATATAACTTGTCTTAAACCAGACAGAATTATGTCCGATCATTAATTTTATTGTAACCAATTGACTTGAATGGCGTATGACGATGGACGCCATATTGTTTTTTTATCTGTGAAGTGTTGACGTGTGCAGGTGCGCGGATGTTGCCAGTCGCGAAGAAGTAAATTCATCATAAATGATGAATGGTGCGTTCGCTTGCGCCGAGCCGCGCGGTATGAGCACATTTTTTAAATTCGCACATTCAGAAAATATAAATGTTAGAAAAAAGCTGACATTATGATACTAGATAAATCTATGAGTGGATTATAAAAGTATAATGTTACTTTAGCACTAGTTTTTACTACGATCGTGTAAGAATGTAATAAATCTTTTTATATATAAACTGTTCAACGAAACACCCGCTCTGGATGCAACTGGAAATGTTCGACCTTGTGCCATCGCCATCTTACTAAAAACATATCACTTGACTCCACAGAGAGAGAGAAAGAGAGATCTCAGGAACCAGCTGTACGATTTGATTAGCTTATAACCAATTTTTTATAACTGTTGTGTATTGCAGCTGTCAAAATCGAATTCACCCACTAGCTTCCATGCCTACCTCCTTACAAGCACCTGTCCCGGTCAGTATGGTCTGCACTTTCGTATCATGTGCGCTATTTGAGTATCCATACTAACTACTGCCTATCAATATGATTAACCTTTCAATCAAAATGATTCCATATAATATCATTGAAACTTTTTTCCATGCAGTATTTTGACATTGACGGCTGCAAAGTTCAAAAAACACTTGTGTTGTCCTTTTACAACCTACAAAAGTGAGCGTAGCTATACCGGCAAACCAATTTTCACTAGCTCTCTCCACCTTGACGTTAGAATCATCGGTATGACAAAACGGATAGAGCCGTAACTTCACAAAAACAAAAGATTATACTTGTCTGTTTATATCTACCTATTCATTACGCGGTTAATTTAATTCAAATACCTAATCCATAAAAATCAACGAATATTTTAATTAAAACATTGTAAATTACACCATAAACATGTATGTACTTTGTGTCCCAATCATCAAGTAGTCAGCGGAAGACCTAAGTTCAGTGCCGGGGTATGCAAAACGCCCTCTTCCCGGACATTCCGGGGTCATTCCTGTTCTGAATTGATGAGGTATCCGTATACCTCCGCTCTGAGTTAAGTATATTCTGTGGCATTTCCTCTGGAATATGTTACAATCATTGCAAAATAAAGTTGTTAAGGAAATACTATCGTTTACCCAGAGAATATACAACACAATTGGTAAATGCAAATAATGAATGAAAAATATATTTATCTGAGGTATTTTCTAAATTAATAATTACTAGATAAACTATCAATGACTAGATAAACAATAAATGACTATTTATTAAATGGTCGATTGTGAATATAATAATATTAGTAATCCTTACTAATATTATAAATGTGAAAGTTTGTAAGAATGGATGGATGGATGGATGGATGTTTGTTACTCTTTCACGTAAAAACTACTGAACGGATCTGTATGAAATTTGGCACAGAGACAGATTATGGTCTGGAATAACACATAGGCTACTTTTTACAGTGATAACTGACACCCACGCGGGCGGAGCCGCGGGCAAAAGCTAGTATAGATATATTACTAATATTATTATATTCACAATCGACGATGCTAATAGTGAAGAAAGTCATCGTGGAGAAACCCACGTCATTATCTATCATGATTTCGGCAGAAAGACGTCCACTACTGGACATAGGACTGCCCCAAGGATTTCTACAGCATTCAGTCTTGTCATAATCTCGAAGAATTTCTTCAATCAAGAGGCAATGGGCAAGCAGAACCGCTGGCCGTTAGACAAGAAAGATTTTGAAGTGATGACCACAAACTGGAAGACGCAGCGTTGGCAGGTCTCCAACTAGGTGGACTGATAACCTAGTGAAGGTTGCGGGTAGCTGATGGAGAAGGTCAGCTTCACACTTACTGCTGGAGAAAGCCACACGATTCAATATAATATCTAAAGACATTAACTAACATAGGGCTCAACATTTTTTTTTTGAAACAACTAAGAAGGGAAACAAGCATACGACCTAACTGATGGTAAGCAGTTACCGTAGTCTATGGACGCTTGCAACACCAGAGGTATCACTTGCACGTTGCCGACCTTTTACAACTACCTTACAAATATAACAATCTAATATCACTGCTAAATCAAGCAATATACATACAAACTCGATATATTTGAAAAGGTGAACCAATAAATAGCACAAAACCTCAAATAAAATTACGTCAATTTAGTTATTTACATGCAAAACACATGGTAAGATCTTATTTTGGCCTAAGTACTAGATATTTGTATATCAAATAATATACTCTTCATATATATTACGTGTTAAGTAGGTAGCAGAAACGAGTACATATTTTACTTTAGCAACCAGTAATCCGACCGGTTTGAAATAAATACATGTAAGTATCGTAGTTTAATTGACACAGATCCAATATCTTCTACATTTTATATATAATACTAGTTTGTGTTTAACCTTATATGTTTAACCTTATTATGAGACTTAGGTCCTCTTGTAACCTATTATTAGCCTGCGGCTTCGCCCGCAAGGTATGCCAATAGAAGAAGCCAAATAATAAATACTTGCATTAGACACGAATTTAGTACTATTAAATTAATTAAAACAGGTGTACAATATTCTTTAATGGACACAGAATATTATACAAGATCCTACTATTTCATCCCATCCCATCTATATTATAAATGCGAAAGTTTGTAAGAATGGATGGATGGATGTTTGTTATTCTTTTAGGTAAAAACTACTGAACGGATCTGGATGAAATGTAGCACAGAGATAGATGATGGTCTGAAATAACACATAGGCTGAAATAACAGCTAGTAATAAATACTTATATTAGACACGAATTTAGTAGTATTAAATTAATTTAAAAGGGTGAAAAATATTCTTTAATGGACACAGAATAATATACAAGATAGAAAATAATAATAATAATGGGAGACTGGTGCCTAAGGTAGGTTCAAGGCCTGTGTTTCAGGACACCAGGTGAAGATAACAAAGATATAACATTATTATGTATATCTTTGTTATCTTCACATTATGTCTTGTTGAGCAAAGCGCCACTCGTGCGCACGCTACACACTCTCAACCTGGTAGCAGAGGACACTGATTTATTCTGCTGTACACAAAATGAATTCATTAAAATAACATTGTGTGTTCTATGTTACAAAAGGAAAAAATATATAGCTTGTAGGTATTAGTTTATAATTAGAATAAAAAAATGAAAATTACACTATTGTATTAGGCTTAACCCTGTAAAAATAGATGTAAGTGTTGGGTGAAATAAATAAATGTACAAAGACGAGCTTACTCAAAGCTAAGTAACGTTTTTTTAAATTTTAATTCTGTCATTTTTAAGGAGGTGAAAAATGACGGAAGTAAAATAACTCGTAATCTATCATTGTTATATTGTCGACGACGAGATCTCATTATTTGTGCAAAGTTTCATAAAAATCGGTTTAGTAGTAAAGTTTAAAAACATGTCACAAGATTTTTAGCATATACATACAATCCTATTCAGGGTATATACGAAACCTGAAAATAAGTAAAATAGTAAGAATAAGTCATAGATTCGGGTACAATCATTTTGAAACCATGTTATATTTTAGTCCCAATATAGAATGCAAATTATTTAAAGTATTGAATTAAAATGGTTTGTACAATGGTGCGCTCGGCTCTGTCTGCACTTTCCACTAGGTGACCATTGTTATGCAAGAAAAACTACACAATTAAATTAGCTAATAACATCGTGAGGCTTTTTTTTTAAATTATTTTAATAAAAGACAATTTGAGTTGTTTTGGTTTTATGTACCAAAATTAGCATTACCTATATAAAATATGTCGCGACAACTCGCATCTATGTATTGTCCCTAAGGTTGCGGTTTCACTGAGGCGGAGCGGACCGCGATTCACCAATCGGTGCGGGGGCTGAGCTGTGAAAAGAGGTAGGTGTGTGGATTTTATGCCATGTAATTAGTGAATTGCGGTCCGCTCCGCCTCAGTGGAACCGCAGCCTAAGCACGATCAGGCACAATATACTACAACAAAATTGGGCGTGTACAACGTCAATCAATGTCACAATTTCGCCACACGCAACATAATTATTACAATACTAAATAACTAATAATTATTAATTCAAATGTATTTTTTTAAACTACCATTTTTTTAACTTAACACCTACAGATAAGTACCTACGTAGGCATTAATTATTGCCTTCCGAATTAAATGACACCAACAAGGGCGTCATGACGTCACACGTCAAAAAACTCACTCAAATTGATTGAAACCCTTAAGGGTTTCTGCTCTCCGTACGACTTAAAACCTTAAAAACTATTATTTAGAGTATACTATTGCTTGAACAAGTTGTGTTCATAGATAAGATGAAAATATTTTTAGTCTGTTAAAAGCAACATCATTTGGCGGTGGTTTTTTTTTTTTTTTTTTTTCGCATTTCAAAGTGTGACACGTGTTCTGTCAACTTCGTCGTCGTCGTTTTTATACTATTTTATAATATTTTCGTTTAGGTTTCGTTTAAATGTTATGATTTATTCAAATTATCGTTTATGTACTTAGTATTGATGAAAATATTCGTAACAAAAGCTCGAGCGATTTATTTTTATTCAATAAAATCGTTTGAATCTTTTCTAACGGCTTTCAAATCTGCAATGGTCAGCCATAATATATTGGTAGAACGTCTCAAGTTCCACTGTACTAACGAAATATAAACAAATCTTTCAACAATACAACGTTGTTTACAGAACGAGGCTATGTGGTGTCGTTTAGTTTTTATGACCGTTTATCTGAAGTGCCGCCATTATCGCGCGTGACGTAACCGGTGCGGTGCGTAAATATCAACACACACGATTGACATTATTATCCAAATGTCACAGGCTGTAACTAGCATGATATAAGAAACTTTAATATAAAATCTCAGACTAATAGAATAAGATAGACGGAGCGTGTAGAACTCGCGCGTGAAGCCGCCAAAAGTCATACTAAATAGCAATGTCATACGTTTTCGTTTTCGCGCGCAGTCGATTTGAGCCGCTCTGAAGTATTTTTACAACGTTTTACTACACAATAAGACGGCATTATAATAATATTTTGTCAAAACGTGTTTAGACGTGCGTACTCACTAGCGGCTCAAATCGACTGCGCGCGAAAACGAAAACGTATGACATTGCTATTTAGTATGACTTTTGGCGGCTTCACGCGCGAGTTCTACACGCTCCGTCTATCTTATTCTATTAGTCTGAGTATAAAATGCAGTTGTCAAGTATAAGACCTATATCACATTGGCGATTACATTTTAACTAGTTGAAAAGCCAATGTGCTATTCCAGACTATAATTTTTTTATGTCTGTGCCAAATTTCATTCAGATCTGTGCAGATTTTATGCTTAGTTAAATAACAAACCTCAATAGATCTAAACTTATGCATTCATAATATTAGTATAGATAAAAGTTGAAAAGAAAAACAAGAGAAGAATAATTGAAATTTAAGAAAATAAATGACGAAACATTTTTGCTGCACACGTCTACCAAAAAGCAGCTTAATCGCTGACCGCAGACGCTACAAATCGCTAATGTACTAACGGCCGCACTCAGAGACATTCATTAAATTAGTCCTAATGAGTATTTAACTAATACGGATTAAATCCGCTAAATATCGGTGTATCTCAGAGTCAGTATTTAACGGTTCATTAGTTAATGACGGCTTTAAGGAACCTTTGGGTGAATCGTACACTATCGATTGCATATCGATATATTTTCAGTGTGGCCACACGTAAAAATGTTAATAATAAGTATTTACAAATCTATTTAAAAACATCAAAAACTAAAGCATATCATAAATCTAAGTTTAATCAGTTATATCCATATTTTTTTTTATCAACAAGTCAATCTATAAAAATTATAAAATATTTTTTAATTTATTTAAGAATAACGATTTATTTTAATGGTATTACTTGTTGTGCTTACTGTCAAACTGTTAATGTCAATAGTAGGTATTATTGTTTTGATTTTACGTGTGTTCATTGCGAATGAAATAAAAGTTTATAGTACCTATATATATTTACAGTAATGTAAATAAGTAACTTTTAAAAAGCCACTTCCAATGATGGGATCCATGAGGGAACTCTTCGAAAATTATAGACGTACTGGCAGAAATTGTGATTTTGTGAAGTGAAACTGATAAAAAACACGACAGATGGCCACCTGAACTTCTCAATGATAATTTATTCACGGACGGGGTAAAATGGGAATAAACCTTATAGGTTAAACAATCATCCTGCTTAAGTAGGTACCTACTTAAGAATTGGGATTTCAAGGTGTTTGAAAACTGTACAACTCGCCGTATTGAAGTCATTTTTTTTTGTTAAAATTATGAAATAAAAGTATTGTTGTTTAATATAATATAGTTTTTTATTTCTTAAGCAATCAATGCGCATTAAGTAATAAATCTTTCTACTAATGCTTGTCGCACTGCAAACCATTGCTATTAGGGTTTTCATTTATCGGTGCAACATCAACTACTTTATTGGCCACATGAACGGCCCCATTTGTTGGTTGTGAAGTGTTGCACATGCACATATCACAGCAGCTATTTTATGTAGCTTAATACACATCCCCACTTGAAGACCCAAAACATCTTTTTATAGTATTTTTTGTTCTTATGTGGCTCTTATTATAATAAAAAAGATCCGCGTAAGCACGTAAGGATCGCCAAGACCCTCTATTTATCTATTCCTTTTAGCACAACCCGACCCAAAATTCGGAACGTCTGCCAATTCCTTACCCATTTTAGCTTTTTGTTAGAAAATATTACGAATTTAATTTTTTTTCCGCTAAATATAACTTTCATCTGTCACTCAAAATCAATCATTAAGAATGTAAGTAAAGGTTTTGCTCTACTTAACTATAATTGCCGACTAGGGACGTTAATGAACCATTAGCTGACTCTGAGAGTGAGCTTTTTTAAATCTCTACTAAAGAACGCCTTAAGTAGCCGTTAGGTGACTCTGAGTGCGGCCGTAAGTCTTTAAGCCATCATGTGACACCTGTCACTCAAACACTGGCAACATCGGTTATTAATTTAAGTCTATGCTCGTTAGAACATTCTTATCTTCTTGGTAATGGTTACTTTAGCCATTTACATACCATGTTTACGTGTTACACAGTCCAGTTTTACTGTCGGTATTGTGATGTCGGTATTACCTATTTGATAAGTATGTTCGAAAAGTAGAACTTGTTTTTTTTTCATCTAATTAGATGAAAAAAAAACAAGTTCTACTTTTCGAGTTTACTTATTTCATTACTTTTTGTTTATTATAAGTTTTTAATAATTTAAAGTCAGAGACAGCTGGAAAGTAACCGACAGGAATTAAAAATGTGATAATTATTTAAAACTAGGGGTCGCCCGCGACTTCTTCCGCGTGGTAATTTGGAACGCACATTTCCCCGATTTTGCAACTTATCTCGCTACTGCTCTGCTCCTATTAACCATAGCGTGATGTTATATAGCCTATAGAATTTCTGGATAAATGCACTATTCAACAAAAAAATATTTTTTCTAATCGAAACAGTACTTTCTGAGATTAGCGCGTTCAACCAAACAAACAAACTCTTATAATATTAGTATAGACTATACAATATAATAACATGCCATCGCTTCTAAAAGGGTAGGCAGCAGGCAGCGGTACAGGTATGATAGACGGATGAAATTTTCGCCAGCTATATTTTAAGTCCCGCTCAACAGTGGGTTAGCTTGCCATTACTGATTATTTTTCACTGCATGTGTGTTCTAACAAATATTTACTTAAACCACAGATCGTTGTTCCGGGTCTGGGTAGTGTTTATTAATTGTATTTTTAGATGTTCTGCTAAAATAAGCCTGCTCCTTAGAGCAGCATTTTTTTAAAAAGAAAAATAATTTTGTTACAATATACAAAAGCCCAATAAGACCAATGTATTTTAATTATCCAACCCTAGACATCTGCAGTCGTACTTCGTTCTTTTAAAACTTTTTTATAAATTATAAAAGATAACGCCCGCACTAGAAAACAAGCCCTAGCTGTATCGCAGGGGACAAATCTACATTAATGGTCGCAAAGTACACTCAGACTCAAGCCAACCATTTATGGATCATATTTTTTTTGTCCCGTGTGGCGATCAAACTCAGAACACGCCGCGTAGTAATAAATGGCGAGGTACACTAAGAACCCTAGATATCCCGTGTATGATACACCTAACAATTCAAAAGTAAAACTAAAGTGAAATAAGTAGTCTAATATGTAGTTATAAGTTTAACTCAATTTAGAGCTAATGAGGAGCAGCTGGCACGTTATATCCCCCATATTGTATAAACAGTAAAAAATGTATATATTGCCAATTACTAGGATGTGTTTGAATGCATTTAGTACGTATTATTAAGGCGAGCGCACAACTAGGACGACAGGGGATTTTGACGGCAGGGGACTGATGATGTCAGTGGTCCATTAAATATTGTTTGATCCTGGTAACTGCCATGACATCCCGCGGTTTACCGAGGGCCAGCTCACACAAAGGACAGCAGGGCAGGAAATGCCGGGAATGACGGCATTCTTTTTTATACTACTTGGGTTGCAAACAAGAATACTGCATGGCATAAGCATCTGGTGTTAAGCAATTACCGTAGCTGGACGCTTGCAATACAAAAGGTATCATTTTAAACCAGGGCTTTAAGATGGAAGTTCCTTGGGATAGGAATGCGTGTCTTTCAAAACGCATTCCTAAATGATCGCTGGAGGCTCACACACAGGACCATAACTACATAGCTGTGTGTAGTTATTTGGCTGTGGTCTTCTGTAAGGTGTAGGTCCTTTCTTAGTCGGGTTTGCTCGCTAGTATGGTGCCCTACCTCTTATAAACTCGCATGGCAGGAAACTGATGATGTCAGAGCCTTATTAAATACCATTTGCATCTCACCGAGATGCCAAGGGCTGATGCACACATGGGATGGCTAGGGATTTCACCGTTCAGCGTGCCTTCGCGTTCGTAAACATGCTTTACAACATGCTATTACCTCCCGTCAGACCTCACCGTGGTATCTTCTAGCACACTCTTCAATACTTTGGGATCTGCAAGCAATAAAGTCGAAGCAGGAGCAGGATTCGATCCTGTGCCTCTTGGATTCCGGCTCAGCGCACTACCAATTGTGCTATCCAAGCTCCTACGAATAAGAGTTCGAATTTTTCTATTTTTCTTTTTTTTTCGTCTTGGAGTGACGCGCCGGGCGCGACTTTCCACATTGCTTTAAATATTTAATAATATGTATATCTACTCTTGTTGTGTCTCTGGCATGAGTACCTACCAGTACATCTTTGGTGTACGCTGGGTATATATAAAATACCCTACCCTGCCATCCTTCGTGTGCGCTGGCCCTAACAGAGTACTTAAGGAAGACTGAAAACAATGCGATAACCGTCAGCCATCGTTAAAACAGAACACTAAAGTAAAACTTTATCTGACGTAACGAACGAATATAAAAAAATAAAAATATAATTACAATACCTTACCCAGACGGAGTTGGCGGGATGGTGGTGTCATGATAAGATTTTATATGTTACCTCAGACCCTCTAGACAAATGGCATAAACGGTAGTCGAATCGAAAAGTCAAAAAAACAAATGTATGGGATTTGACGTAAGTTAACGACATTATATCGTAGACTTACGTCAAATCCCATTCATTTGTTTATTTGACTTTTCGATTCAATTATCGCTTATGCCACTTGTCTAGTGGGGCTGGTCTTGCAAGCGTCCATAGGCTACGGCTTAACATCAGACGGGCCGAATGCTTGTTTGCCGCTCAAGTATAATTGCCTTGATTGAGTGCCTTGGTGGTCCAGTGGCCGCAGTATGCGCCTGCTGGTCACGAGGTTGTGACCAGCAGGTTTTACCACCTTATATAAAAAATTATGGTCGAGTGGGAAACTAACCGACTTGCACGCAAGAAGTAGGTACGAGTTCGATCCCGGGCGGCAGTACCAATGTAAATTTCACTTTGTGGAGTATGTACTAATCAAATGATTCGACATTTGCTAACGGTGAAGGAAAACATAGTGAAGAAACCCACATGTCTAAGAAGAAATTCTAAAGACGTCTGATTCACCAACCCACATTAAGCCAGCGTGTGTGAATTAAGGCCTAACCCTCGGGGGTAGGGGTCGCCCGCGACTTCGTTCGCGTGGTAATTTGGAATATTTTCCCCGATTTTGCAACATATCTCACTACTGCTCCGCTCCTTTTCATAGGTTACAAACCTATACAGATTTATTTTGTCTCCCGCTTTGCTATGGAGGGAAGTGGAAACTTTTCTTTCTAACTCCTCCTATTTACTTCTGATTAAATTCGTTGCGGGGTCCAAGACAGTAGGTTTAGTTGTCCACGGGACGCACGAGTGTCAAAACTCGGTGTATCAGTTGGTTACTCCGCTGTTAATCCTGGCTCACAGGAGTCACAGCGGTGGGCATGTGGGTGGGATTGTCCCGAATACTGCTCCGCTCCTATTGATCATAGCGTGATGTTATATAGCCTATAGCCTTCCTGGATAAATGCACTATTCAACAAAAAAGATTTTTTGTCATCGAACAAGTACTTTCTGAGATTAGCGCGTTCAACCAAACAAACAAATAAACTCTTCAGCTTTATAATATTATAGTATATAGTAAAGATTTATAAAAAAGTACAAGTACAAACAGATATAAAAGCTTAATGTTATTTTTTACAACACCGATTCACTGACCCACGGGTGGTCTATTACAAGGTATTATGAATGAAAACAAGAGCCGGATACTATTAATTTATTAAGTTTTTTTATCCATTGATCGCAGCGTAGTCTTAATACGACAAAAAGTTTTTTATAGTGTGTCATATCAGCGATTATTATCGCGACAATCGCGAGATTTTATCTGTTGAATACATCAGCTAAGAAGTGTTGTTTGTACACGATGAGTATGGACTTAGGACATATTGACGTACCTTCTCGTTTGTCCAGAGTAATGAGTAGATGCGTCAATATTGCAACAAGTTAATCATTTTATATAGACTGCACGGTTGGCTCAGTGGCTTACCTCGCCATTTACTACTAAGCAGCGTGTTTGATTTTGATTTTTAAAAAGACAAATACCGCACTAGAGAACAAGCTCTGTGTTGCGGGGGACTTTACAAATATACAATTAACGGACACAAATTACATCCAGACTCAGAACAATTTTTTGTGGGTCACACAAAGATTTGTCCCTGGGTGGGAATAGAACCCACAATCTCGTGCACAGCAGGCGCATACTGCACCCACTGGACCTCCAAAAAAAAAAATTTGTGTGATCCATAAACGATTGTCCCGAGTCTGGGTATACTTTGTGTCGTTAATTGTTTGTTAGTAAAGTCCCCTGTAACACAGGGCCTGTTCCCTAGTGCGGGAGTTGTTTTAATTTAAAAGAAAAATTAAAGAAAATAATTTTCCGCCATCTCGCAGCTATCAACAAAGCTTTAAGCATAACAAAAATATAGGTAAATGTCACTCTGAACTCTTCCTCTGTTTATCTCCTGATAGCATGGACGCTTGTTATACCAGAGGTATCACTTGGGTGTGGCTGACCCATTTTTTTACATGTTTAAAATGGAGTATCTCTGGGGTAGGAAAACGCATCCCTAAATGAACGCTGAAGACCTGGTTTATCAAGATGAAATATATAATGATATACGTTTGGCCAAGTCCACAGTTTAAGTAATCGTTTGTATAGTGAATGTAAAGCGGTACAGATACAGAATACATTGTGTGTTAATTATTCAGATGTTTGCTAACGCGCACCATCTCTGAATAATTGGAGGTGAACCACCACCCGTTACAATATAAGCTTACATTACCTACGACTCTTCGTAAAGCTAAAAATTACTTCTGAGCTTTATACTTAGTGTAATGTAGGATTAGGTACTTATTATTTTTGCTGTACTACCAAGAACTTAAACACAAAAATAATTTATTTCTTTATATTATATAGATAGAATAAATGAATGATATGAATGAATGAATGATGACTGAATTCATAACTGGTAAACATACAAGACTTTTATTTATAACTAGCTGTTGCCCGCGGCTCCGCCCGCGTGGATGTCGGTTATCTGTGTGCCAAATTTCATCCAGATCCGTTCAGTAGTTTTTACGTGAAAGAGTAACAAACATCCATCCATCCATTCTTACAAACTGTCGCATTTATTATATAAGTAAGGATTATAACCAATTTTTTATAACTGTGTACTTGCAGCTATCAAAATCATTAGGTTGGCACGAATGAATTCTACCGCCCGCTTTCCTATTTACTTCCCCGTAGGCACCTGTTCCTGTCAGTACGGTCTGCACTTTCGTGTCGTCTGCGCTATTTGAGTATCCATATCCCTCTTTGTTACAATAAAAATGACTTTTATTCACATTACTGTGCATTGTACATACCTATCAATTAAAATTATTATAATTATCATGTAGCCAACATGGCATAGTTTGACATTGACAGCTGCACAATTCACAATAAAGATTTGTCCGGGGTGAAAATTGTACCCATTACCTCTGACTTAACAGTCACTGCACCAACAGCCCCTCTAGACAAGTGGCATAAACGGTAGTAGAAACGAAAAGTCAAAAAAGCAAATGTATGGGATTTGACGTAAGTTTACGACATTAAATCGTAGACACGTCAAATTCCATACATTTTATTTTTTGACTTTTCGATTCGACTATCGCTTATGCCACTTGTCTAGAGGCTCAGAGCAGTCATTCGCTAAAATATATTAGTTATTTAATTATTACGTTTCGCTTTTTTTTGAATACATTGAATGTCCAATCCTACTTCGAGCCATCCATATCCATCGATCTTATCTTTTACTTATAAATTGGCTTACAAACTAAATGTTGCTATATATATAATGTTCACGGTGCCGGCGCGGCGTTAACTTAAAAATTATTATTATCAAAAATCGTTTATGCTACTTGTCTAGAGAGAGGCTGGAGACCTATCTATACTCACGCATAAGAACACAATTACACCTCTGTGTGTAGTTATTTGGCTGTGGTCTTATATACCTAAGCTTATAGGTTCTTTCCCAATTCCTTTTTGTTAACACTAATATTGTAATTCATACCAAATTGTAAATGTTATACTCTGGCAATTAAAAAGAGTAGCCCGAGTTTCTTGCCAATTCTTCTCGAGACCCTACCCTAGTCAGCGAATTGGCCGTAGGAAAAAATGAATGCTGGCATTTGTTTTTATGAAGTTCATAAGTGTATTTGATCTAAATCAATAAATGAGTTTGACTTTGACTTTGAATGGTGCCCTTCCTCTCTTACTACCACTTAAATATCGCTGTGCCACTCAAAACTATCACAATTATAATTAAATACTACTATTACTTACCCCTATTTATTTCCGCACCCTCAAAGAACATAGGTATCTACCCTCGTACTAATATCCTCGTTAAAATACCTCATTTTCCACATCGTTGTTAATGACTAGCTCAAACATTGTTGATACGCGGCACATGCCATACGGACACGTTCTTACAACCGGTACCTATATACTTGTGTCTCTGGATGTACCGCAACATTATGCTTATCAAGCATCGTAGTTAAATACACGGATAGCTATTTGGTACGTTCACGTACATTTTATTCTTTATTCGCATAAGGACAGATTCTCATACAAACAGATTCTCATATGGACAGATTCTCAAAAAGTCTGAAATAGTACAGTTGCACACACCCTCACACAACAGAATTATTCGTACAGATTATCAAAAGATTGTTAGTGGCGCTTTTATTATACTAACAAGGTGCACAAGGTGGCAAACAAGCATACGGCTCGACTGATGGTAAGCAGTTACCGTAGCCTATGGACGCTTGCAACACCAACTCGCGGCAAGTAGCCTATGGACGCTTGCAAAACCAGGGGTGTTACTCGTTGCCGATCCTAAGAAACCCATGCTATAGTTTATTTTATAGGTCAATCATATTTAAAGAAAAACCTTAAAATAACTGAATACAGATTGAAGTCGGTGCAGGGTTCATCCTGTCACCTAATATTAAGCTGGCACTGACTTCAATCTGTATTCAGTTATTTTAAGGTTTTTGAAGTCGGTTTCAGTTTTTTTTCAATTTTTATTTTAATTTTCAATTTTTTGTGGAAAAATGAAATATATACGAAAAACATTGTTAATACCTACATTTAAGACCTGACTTCAAACCCTGATTTGGTGCCAATGGGACCACCTCTAGAGTATACTCTTTCAAATAAAAAAAGGGTTTTGAGAAGCGGTTCATAAACAACGAAGTTATCCGTGAACAAACATAAAAAGCCTCCTCCTTTTTTGAAGTCGGTTAAAATAATCTTAAAGAATCTTTATCCGATCGTGTCAGATTGCTGTCTCATTAAACTGTGAGAGCACAGGTATTTAGCGCACACACTTGTGTACTTAATATACAAAACAAAAAACCGTCAGTTTGTGAAAATAAATTAATTAACGTGCGAGAGATATTTTTGTATCGCTAGCGTCCATAGGATAGTTGCCCACTGCATATGTGCATGGCATGCACTTATTTACTACCATAATTATATAAACAAGGAATTTATGAACAGACACCCCATTTTTATAAATAGATTGATGATCCGTGTGTTGTCAGACAAATGTATAATATTATGATCGCAGAGCATGAGAACCTTCATATCTCAGTACAGATTCAAGTTAACCGATCACTTTTATATTATCACATTGATTGATTATAAATAAGTTGATTTATTTACATATAACATGATACACTGTGTTTATTAAGTAAGGAGAACACTATTCTGTAATAAATGTTATTTTTTTATAGAAAAGTGTAAATCATCATCATCATCATCATCTCAGCCAAAAGACGTCCACTGCTGGACATAGGCCTCCCCCAAGGATTTCCACAACTCTCGATCCTGAGCCGACCTTGTCCATCAACCGTTCTCGTCGACCGACGACCTGGTAAAGGTTGCCCGCAACCTTTACCAGGTCGTCGGTCCACTTTGTTGGAGGCCTGCCCACGCTTCGTCTTCCAGTTCGTGGTCGCCACTCTAGAACCTTTCTTTTTAAAGTGTAAATAAATTTAACTAAATATCTCAGTTGGGCGTTGGCTTCTTTGCAACTTTTTAATTCATGTTCTTAAATTGAAATAAAAGAAGAATTTTCAAGTCAAAAGAAATGCTTTAACAAAACATCGATTGTGTTTTTATAGAGTTTCTGGTTGCATCGCTTTCTCTACGATTACAAATTATAACTATCTGGGGATTATAAAGAGTAGTTTCTTGTCGGTTTTTTTCCTTAGGCTCTACCCTATCTATTCAGTCAGCGAACCAGCAGTAATATAGGCAAATTAGCAGAATAATTAATTTATATTTTTTTCATTAACCTGCATAAGCGCCACGATTGGACTCGATAGACTCGAATGTATAAATTGTTTTCATAATATCATTTAAAAAACTAAAACAGATTCAATTTTGGTTTCCGAATCAATTTTATCAAGATACAGTAAATGACACATTACACGTAACATCACTATGTCAGCGGCCATATTGGTTTTTGTTTAAATTCATTTTGTTACTTGCTTTTTCTAAGAAATGATTGATAAAAACCTCCATCAATGTAAAAAGTACTAGATTAAATTTAAATAGGGCATTCATTGCTTGGAAATAAACTTGCCAATTTCGGAGAAAAATTAATTTGCTACGATGGCGCCGCGTGAAGGTTCCTGCACGCCGGAATGATTTTATGATTATACGTGAAGAAATATATTGGCAAAATGGTGGACCTATATTTTTTAGGTTAATTCATGGAAGTTATATGTCGATGGCTCCTAAGTATTCAACAGTGAGTCAACTAAAAATGTTAAGAATGGCACTTTTAGTATATTAACAACAATTAAATCATTTCCTATTTAAGTACCTGTAAAAAATAACATTCATATCTCCTTAAATAACATTTAATTCACTTTGATTAGTTATTTTTTCTTGGTTGTATTAACAATTTTAATATAACCATTCGCTCTTCTTATCGCCTTCCTGTAAAGTTATTAGAAGTATAGTTGACTCAGTATACTTAGGAGCCGGCGATGTATTGTACCAATTCATTTGTTACTTCCAATAGTTATTTTTTTTATAAATAGGTAATACATAGACAGGGTCCACCTATAAACATGTTGCAGTAGGGTGCAATTCAATATTTATGTTTTCGTTTGGTATAATGTAGGCAAAATTATGTCTATAAATAAAAAGATGAATTAGATAAATTACATTTAGATCAAAGGGAAATTTGACGTCACATAAAAAAGTATTCTTCAATAAACGTATAAGGTATCTAATCTAGTTATGAACATAAAATGTGCTCCATCTCTCCATACATTATGAATTGCACTAAACTAATGGTAATATTAAGCATATTGCTGCTTATTTACCATTTTAAACACATTTGTTTCATATATTAACATAATAAAATTGTTTAAATACCAACTACGTTCGCAGGATCCGACGCCAAATACATTATTATAATTCCTATAAAAGCTATTATAGGGTACTAGCTGTTGCCCGCGGCTCCACCCGCGTGGATGTCGGTTATCGCTGTAAAACATAGCCTATGTGTTATTCTAGACCATAATCTATCTCTGTGCCAAATTTTATCCAGATCCGTTCAGTAGTTATTACGTGAAAGAGTAACAAACATCCATCCATCCATTTTTTACAAACTTTCACATTGATAATGTTAGCACGGAATAAAGGGTTCTTTACACTGTGATATTAGTAAGGATTATTATTTAGCGATATCATCTGTGGTTTGTTCGCAGGCTGTTAATCGGACTCTTTTTTAAAACTAATGTTTTTACTCTTTAAAAACGTCAATACATTTTCCTATCAATCCTTACGATTCACAAGACATGAAATTGGCTTACCTCATTTTGCCATCTTGTGAAACGAAAGAAATCTTTTTTTATATCAGTAAAAATAATAAAGGCTTATAAAACAGAACTTACCAAAAACAAGTTTTCGGAACTTTATAAAGACACGTTGATACGTTTTTTTTTTGCTGTAATAAATAAGTTATGACAAATAAAGTGCAACCTTTTTACTTATTTTGAAAAAATATCAGAACTAAAACCATAGATACTGGTCAATAGATTCAGTTTAAAAATCAAAATGATGCCATTAAAATTTTATTTTTAATTAATTTTCTTTTCACTCTTTAATGGCTGTCATTTTCATTTTAGGTTTAATAGCCTATATTTAATTTATTTTTAATTATAACTTTTTGTGGTAAGGTTAAATTATAAATAGATAGGTAGATATAACCCCGGCGCATGCGGCGGGGCATATTTGCGGCAAAAATGCATAGGCATTAATGCTGTGCTATATAAGATAATAATTTTAGTTTATTGCAAGCCATAGAAACTTATTTATTAGAGTATAAAATAACCATCTAATATTTATTTTAAATTGCAAAGTCATATTATTACCATATTTTACTGTATTACATATGTATTGTACATTATCTAACGAAAGACGTTCATTGCCGCCATTGCTGGACATAGGCCTCACACAAATAACATAGATTCCATTGTATAATTGTTCATGCAGACAAAAAAACATATGTACTTGCATGCCCGATAGGACAATTCTAAAAGCTTATAATTATAATACCACATTGCCATCTAATTATGCAAATATTCAATGAAGTATAGAGACGGTGTTAGACACGTGTACATTGGAACGCATTTTTTACGAAAATAAAAAGATTATAATTTATTGTATTGTAAACATCGTAAGTGGCAATCATTTACATGCTTACTGACTGTTTATTATGAGTACAGCTCTATTTATGCAAATATCGACATGATATAATTGTGGGTACAACACTGATTATGCAAATATAGCATGATATAATGATACACATTACGGTCACAATATCCCCCTAATACAAGCTACATATTGCAAAAAAAGGGCGTTTAATACCTTACTAATTACCTAATGTAAAACAATATATTTGATAAAACAAACATTTTCATTTTATTATTTAATATATTCTACAGTAGGTAAAGTTAAGAAAGCCTCTACTTTTTTTATCTTTAAACTTTATTTGAAATGTTTAAGTATAAAGGGTCAAGGAAATTTTTAAATAAATAGTTTCGCATTCTAAAGTAAGCCTCTGAAAATCGAAAACGAAACGAAATGAAAAATGGTTAGAATTTTTTAAATGCCTGAGCGATGTTCACGTAAAACTTTTTTGCTACTCAGAGCGTGGGAGTATCAACATCAATTTGTTTTCCCATGACAAATCCTCAATCATAGAACACAGCACTAAATTTTTTCATATAATATTAACATCTGTATCTGTGAGAGTTGGAGACAAAGCTTAATGAAAATAATATACGATTATATTAAAACCATTGAATATTCAGGACTTTGAATTATTAAGCCAATTGATTGGAGTTTGATTCAATTATTTCCATTCTTTATCTTCAAATGCCAAACGTCACAGTACCCATGCTAAGTGAAGAAATGGTATAACTTCAAAAAGATATACATACCTAAACAAAACTGCTACCAAACCACATTTAGCAAGCAGTGACACTTCAAATTATAGTTTAATAAATAACTTATAAAGCGGATACGTGTAAAGTGGACTTTGCAACTCGACGCATGCATCAGCATCGTAATGACAAGTCTAGATCATGTGCGTTATAAATCTATGCGCATGCAAGATGGCCGAAATGTGCCTCAGACACGCAACCATTTGACGATCACGATCATATTTCTTACTGTAATTTGTATGTAACAGGTAAATGAGTAGTGTGATTGCGTCAGTATCTCGTTGGTAGTGTGTACGACTGTCGCGCTTATGTTCCAAGAACGATTGCTGTGCAACATTAGGCTTTTTTGTCGAAAAATGCTCAATATTAGCTTGGATTCTAGGCTTGTTAGTCTAGTCAACAAGTGCCTTTATGGTCAACCTTTTTTCAGCAGTCTCCGAAATTTATGATTGAGATGTCATTCGATTTGGAATGGCATCTAAATGATTTTTAACAATTAACTAAATAAAAAGGGGGTTTAGTTTTTTGCAAATATCTCAAAAACTACTTAATAAAGATTTTTCAAATTTGAAACAAGAGGAAGAAATTTCCTAAAAGAAGTCTTGACTCCCGGACCATTATTTCTTATTTTCCCAGAGGGTTGAAAATACATACCTGTACGAAGAGAGGTGAGAGACCTCTCTTGGTCTCGTATCAGACAGGAGTAAAACTACGCCTTTTTTGATTTTTGAAGACGATTTAATTTTATTGTATATAATTGTTTTTTATTTTATATTTTTTCAATTGTTAGGCAGATTTGATTTGATTTTCTCAAAAAGCGCTGAATCAATTTCGATAAAATTTATATAGGACCACCTCTGAAGTATGACCTACCAAATACAAAAATAATCATGAGATCAATTTATTGGCGGAATGATTGCGTAACAAACATACAGCCGAATAATTGATCTTTCGATTCGAGTCGATTAAAATAGAATAGACTAGAACTTTTGATAGGATATTGTTTTCTATACTACGGGATAGAAAAACGTTTCATCAAGTAAAAGGCATCCATAATGAGCACTGTGAGATACCTAACAACAACTACCTAATAATTACATTTTATACAACACAATATTATTATTAATTAACTTATTGTAAGTTATTCAATAAACTGACGTATAAGTCACAGTTTATCCGTAATAGACAAGTTAAAAACTTTTTATATAAATATTTAAGAATAAAATTGAATTTAAAAATCATTCTATATGAATTGAATTGTTTATGTTTTTAGATAGTCCGATAGCCTTATGAAGAAAATACTCAATGCTATGATTCTTATCAAGTAAAACAAAGTACCTATCATAAGGCTTACTTACTTAAAAGGACCAATATAAACATGACTGTCTCACTGTATATTTTCTTACAGTCACAAGGGTACACTTACGGTGGTTATCTATATAAGGACTTGAGAGTAAAACTTACTTTTGAAGTCCAATAAGTCTTAATGGTTCAATTCTTGAGTGTATTTCACATTGGATTTATGGATTTTCATTGATGGAGTTGGAGAAAAAGTATATGAGCCAATCAACACGCTGTAAGCATCCTGTACTTAACGTGAAGCTGCTACTCTCGGATCGCATGTTTCATATAAATTACTTACTTTATAAAGATCGAAGATGTGTTTTTTTAATGAAAGTTTGCACAAAAATGTTTTTTTAACATGGCCTGCCTGATGATTAGCAGTTACCATAGCTTATGAACTTTCCTCGGATAGGAAGGGATCAATTTTTTTTTAAACGAATAATCTAAATTTGTGCTGGAAACCTTGTACTCTCTCACAGGAACGCAACTACACCTCTGTGTGTAGTAATTTGGCTGTGACCTTCTGTAAGGTCCTCCTCGGTCGAGCTTGCTCGCTTTTTAGTTCCCTACCTTTTTATATGAGCCAATAATCACGCTGTAAGCATCCTGTACTTAACGTGGGGTGGCTACTCTCGGATCGAATGCGTCATATACTTTCCTAAATTATTTATTGGGTAAAAGCATTTTCTATACAGCTGTGAGATGTCTCTTTTGGAAAAATTGCACTAAACTGTGTTTTTATACTACTAAGGTAGCAGACAAGCCGTCGATGGCGACGGGCCGTAGTCCGCCTGATGGCAAGCAGTTACCGCAGCCTATGGACGGTTGCAATACCTGGGGTTTACCGCGTTTTGCCGACCCCATAATTTGAAACACCAGGTTTTTGTGACCTCTCTAACAAAAACATTAATTAATACTTTACACACACACACACACACGCACACATGCGCCCAAGCACGTTCCCAAGTCCCGTAATCCCGTGATTTATCGAAATTAGAACGCCCTTAATTGATCAAGTGCATTGATTAATCATTCGATTCATTAGTTGGTTTAATCGGATCGTAAGTAAGCTGACGGCCATATTGGATAAAAAAGAATTTATTATTTTACTTTTCAGTAATTAAAAAGTATATTTTTTTATACTAAGGAGGCAAACAATATGGCCCGCCTGATGGTAAGCAGTTACCTTTGTTTATGGGCGCTTGCAATAGGCTACAACCTCGCCTCACTCTCCCCTTGCTATAGTATCTAGGTTAAAAATCAGCTCAGATAAAAAGCTACTTTACGTGACTTGAGTTAGATTTAAATAGAGTCGACACTTGCTTACCAATTGAAGGCCGTTCATTTTAAGTGCACGCTCTCAATACCTGTCAGTCACTTGTTACTCTCGCTAGCTTTTGGGCGCAGAAATTTTTACCATTGTTTATATTCGAAAAAACTGGTAAACTCCTTGAATATACCGCCGTGTGCGTTAAGATAGTGCACTAATAACACAAGAAATAATACAGCATCCATAGCAATCAGTTTGCATAAGTTAATAAACAAAAACAATTATTTTAAAATGAAATACGAAGAAAATATTTTGCGGACGCCATATTGCTTTATTTGACATAGATTAAAACATTCGTATGCACAGTGTAGGTACAATACTACATATACATAGTATTGTTCCTACAGTGTGTATCTAAATGCTATGTTTTTGAATATTCTTTTTTATCTAAATTAGATTTCATTGTATATTTAATTAATGGTTGAGTTATGAGTAAAAGAAAAAACACATCATATGAAATCAAATAATTAAATCGGTTCATAAATATACAAAAAACCTTTATTTTTTGTAAAGTATTTAACCATAAATAAAAAAAAGAAGAAATTAATCACACAAATAAAAACCATAAAAAGTTTCCGAATTCCAATAAAGTTCGATAGGCATAAAACTATTAGGTATTGTCCGGTCTGTAGCCTGCAGTTTATATTTTTGTTATCGCTGCAGCTGATTGGCTGATAGAAATTGACTTAAAGCGAAAAAGCGCTGCATGAATGTACTATTTAGTTAGACGACTATTATTATTTCAGCGCTACAAGCGAACTATAATTTAAACTCTTTTAAAAATACTTGTTCCATTTTTAAAAGAGTTTAAACTTGACAATTATTTTGCTCTACGCAGCGGAAAGGGGTTTTTGTCGGTATGCCATGACGGTTGCAGAGCCTAACATAACTGCGTCACTCCTACGCGTCGCCTAAAATGTTAGTTAAGGTTACGATTATAATAGAACAGTTCGTTTTTATACCACTTAGTATTTGTAAAACTAGCGGTGGTAGCCGAGTGGGAAAGTATCCGACTTGCACGCAAGAGGTGTGAGTTCGATCCCGGCCATCCCGGGTGATCCTTTCACTTTGTGGAATTTATATGTATTAACATCCATTCCAGCGCTCATTTAGAAATGCGTTTTGAAAGAAACGTATTCCTATACCAGGGTTACTTCCATCTTAAAGCCCTGGTGTAAAAAAATGGGTTGGCAACACGCAAGTAATACCTCTGGTAATGCAAGCGTCTATAGGCTACGGATACTGCTTAACATCAGGCGGGCCGTATGCTTGTTTGCCACCCAAGTAGTATAAAAAAAAAAAAAAAAAAAAAAAAAACTATATGATTTATCACCTGTTAACGGTGAAGGAAAACATCGTAAGGAGACCAACATGTCTTAGATGATTCACCAATCACCAACCTGCATTAGGCTAGCGTGTGTGAATTAAAGTCCAAACCCTCTCGCTCTTGATAGAGGAGAGGAGACCCGTGTCTTGCAGTGGGACATATACATACATACATATCATCAAGCCCGTCTCCCACTGGGGTAGGCAGATTGCTTTGATCCAAACACATTTCCTTCGCCTCCTCTACATTCATCAATATGAATAATCTATACTAATATTATACAGCTGAAGAGTTTGTTTGTTTGGTTCAACGCGCTAATTTCAGAAAGTACTGGTTCGATTTATAAAAATCTTATTTTGTTGAATAGTAAATGCACTATTCAACAAAAAAATATGTTTTCTAATCGAACCAGTACTTTCTGAGATTAGCACGTTGAACCAAACAAACAAACAAACTCTTCAGCTTTATAATATTAGGCCAGAAAGGCTATCACGCTATGATCAATAGGAGCGGAGCAGTAGTGAGATATGTTGCAAAATCGGTGAAAATATTCCAAATTACCACGCGGATGAAGTCGCGGGCGACCTCTAGTATGTATATATAACAGGCTGCTATTATTATTAGTACATCTTAAGTTATATTAGAAAATCTTAGGATTGACCTTAGTTTGAGCTTGTACAGTAACATATACCCTAATTTATTTGTATATCAGTAACATAAATAATACTATCATATAAGGATATAACTCAAATTAAACACACAGTAACTGTTTGTTAGACACACTATATTATTAGCACTGGTTACAATTACAATATATTTCTAATGCATTTACTATTCCGAACACTTGGGCTGCTTCCACTAGAATGCGTCTACTGACAATCCCTTTTTCGGCCGTCCGTATTTTCCCCCCAAGTTCCAATAACTGTCACTTGGTTGAGATCACGTGATGTATCCAATTGGATACCTCACGTGACCCCAAGTTGCTCAATTGACTATTTGAATTACAATAGTCAAGCGAACAACTAGCAATATTATTTAAAACTGATTAAAAAATAACGAAACCTTACACTCGACCATCCTGATGACGTGGATGTCCCCATACACGCCACCATTGGTAACCTTACACACGGTCAGTAGACTCGCTCCATGTGGATAATGTAGCAGTTAATACATATAAAACGTACGTATGATTACATATATGTGCCTACATTTTATCTATGTTAACCAAACAAACGTTCTTAATTTTAATAATTAATCATTTTAATTGTATTTCTATGCATGAATTTCAAACAGAAATATCTTATATATTTTAAGTCATCAATCCATTAGTTATAAACTAACCTCGAGCCCATCCATTCTCGAGGAAGTCTTATTCATATAAATACCATTATGTCAGGCAGCGAACCCATCAATTCTCGCTCCTGATCTTTAATGAACCAATCAGAAAGTGTAAATTAACTAAAAGCATCAAATAGCGAACCCATCTATTCTCGCTTTTGATCACTTCACAATAAATCGAAATTTTAACCTCATCAAGCTGCGAATCCATCCATTCTCGCACTTGATCTGAAACAATTCATTATTTTTTTGTAGTAACATCAGTAAGTTTAATTTATTGAATTATATTTAATTCCCTATTTAAGTATAGTGCTATGTTTCATCATCACTTTTATCATCCACTATCTCCCTATCATTGTCATCATCATCTAACTCTAAGGCAGTAATGTGTATCCATGGCTGCATTCTATCTGAAGCTACAGTAGTCCTACGTTTATTTCTCATCCCCTCGAACCCAGGAATAGGAGCAACTCTATAGCGGTCATTTCCTAAAACCTTTACAACTCTAAATGGACCTTCATATGTAGGCAAAAGCTTAGTGCTTTTGCCGTGATTTTGAAAATTAGTTTTAGTAATTTTTACTAGATCCCCTTTATTGTAAATACGTGCTGGTTTGCGACCCTTATCATAATATTGTTTTTGTCTTTCTTGTTCTTTATCTGTTCTATGTTTAACTTCTTCTCTAACCGAGGATATGTCACCTGTTTCTTGGGTAGAGTCTATTAACTCATTAAGCGCTGGGTTAGTTTCACTATTCATTCTTGAACCAAACATTACCTCGGCTGGAGCCCTACCTATCGTTTTTTGTATGGAATTGTTTAGACCCCATTGTATCCTGCCTAGTTTATTATCCCAGGTTTTCTCGTCGTCCTTTAGATTTTGGGCTGTAAGCGCGTCTAATATAGTCCGATTATATCGTTCAACCTGACCATTAGACCTAGGGCTTGCCACCGCATTTAGAATATGTTTGATACCTCTGTCTAGACAAAACCTTTTGAAAGAATGCGCGGTAAAACAACTCCCACGGTCACTAATTACCCTATCCGGAGATCTAAAAGTATCGAATATGTCCTCCAACACTTTCAATACATTTAAGGTTTTGGTATTCCGAACTGCTTTTATGAAAACGAATTTGGTAAAGGAATCAACTACAACTAATATGTGGGTGTTACCCCTTTTGGACTTGACAAAAGGTCCGAGGTGGTCGATGTGCACAGTATGAAATGGGGTTGCAACTTTTATTATAGGATGTAGCAATCCCTCACGACTGGTTGATGATTTCTTTGCATACGCACATTCAATACACGATCCTACATACTTTTTTACAAACCGCGACATTTTAGAGAACCAATATCGTCTTTTTATACGGTCTAGTGTCTTTTCATAACCCACGTGCCCTATAATAATAATAATAATAATAATAATAATAAATCATTTTATTATCGCGTCGCATAAACGCATAGATATATACCTTACAGACTAACGTACATATTAATATAATCCTGTGTTAGTATTAAAAAACTTAAAACTATGTTAGTACACTTCACTTGCACTATGTCGCAGTGCGTTCGTGTGGCACTTGTCCGCGGAAGCGACGGAACACTACACCTGTCGGCCAAAAACTCTCTTCCAAGACGAGATTTAGGCAGACTGTTGGTACTCGCACCACAAAAGCCCTAAAATTGACGTTGCGTCGCGACTCCAACAGCTGCACTCTCGGCAAGTACTTGGTCTTTTTGCGTACGTAATCTGCGATGTCTTCTGTCTTCGTGGTGTAGTGCAGACGAGAAATATACACCGCAGTGTTGGGTGCAGCGGCACGCATACCAGGCTGCGCTGGAGCCGTACCGCAGCAGTTCTTGACAGGACGATGACGGCGCTTCCTCCGTTGCACCGTCACGAAACCATCCTCTTCAGCCTGGTTCGATACCTTTTCAGGTACAGGCTTGGCGGGTCGAGCAATTGGAGTGCTCTGCGTGACCGGTCGGTCAGCTGATCGCGCGGCGAGTCGGAGGGTAGCCGCGGGGACGGGGGGAATGCAGTGAGGCTCAGGCGCAGCGCATACAGCCGACGCTGCATTCCGCGGCGACAAAACTGCTGACGCGAAGCTTGCGACACTTGCGACCGATGTGTCGAGTCGGCAGGCTCCTCGGCGCATGTTCACATTACTGCACGCAGTCGATGACGCAGTTAAGGTCACAGTATTGCGCAACTCGTCGAGTTCCTTGCGCAAATCTGTGACGTTATTCTGGGATGTCTCCAACTTCTGTTGCACATCCGCTAAACTTGCCTTCAACAGAACGATGTCCTTCAGCAGGCTTGTGACGTCGACGTGGTCGAAAGTGACGGGTGGTAACTTGTGCAAGTTTTTCGCCACAAACGTCGGCACGTCGTCAGGGTCGGTCTCTTTCAGCAGCGTGATAATATCCTGCAAGCTCTTCTTTGTCCCGTCACGCCTGCGGGACACCATCTGATCACTTTTGTTTAGCAACCTGAACACAAGCAGTTTGGCCGCAGCTATGTCGTCCTCGCTGAAGCTCGTGGAACAGATCTGGATAGCGGACACCTCGTCCATTACATCCAGCTTCTGTTGCAGGAACGCCAGCAACTCGTTCGCCACAAGTGTATCACTCATGGCAACAAAAGATTCGTGCGTCGGCTTACGCCGCGCTTAACGTAAAAATGAATTAATATACGTATCACACGTCCGCCTCAGAGCGCAGCGCGGCTGTGACGACGAATCTAAACCTATATCGTCATGGTTCATTTTGCACACCTGCCACCTCGCACCCTTGGGGACTACCCACCTAACGTTAGTTTTATCTCCGTCTAAATACCTATAAAGCTTATTATTTCGTATGATGTAATTTTCCTTAATGTATTCGAACCCTTTCGAATCCAGATCGCTGTTAACAATGTCACATATTCTCACCAGCTCTGTGTCGCCTAACTGCAACGTAAGGAGCCAATCCTCATCACTGATAGCTAACACAGATGGACACTGACCTTCGCCTTCTAAAACAATTTCATTTACGGGATTTCTTGAAAGCGCGTCTGCATGTGCCATTTTTATACCGGCCCGATAGTCAACAGAACAATCAAATTCCTGCAGTGCTAACCACCATCGCGCTATTCTTGGTATAAGATAACGTTTCTGAAACGTCGAACGAAGAGCACTACAGTCAGTAACGATTTTGAACTGCTTACCTATTAAGAAAACTCGAAATTTCTTGAGAGCACAGACTACTGCCAGGGTTTCAAGCTCATAAGAATGAAAGTTCTTTTCTTCTGGAGTAGTCTGTCTGCTGTAGTATGCAACTGGTCTCAATGATTCCACATCAGCTAGACGCTGAAGCAACATTGCACCTATACCGACTCTACTGGCGTCTGTATGAAGCTCAGTCTCTGCAGAGTGGTCGTAAATAGCTAAAACAGGCCTATTAACCAACTTGTTTTTAAGTGTCTCAAAAGCCCTTTCTTGGTCATTTTCCCACTCCCACTTAGCGTCCTTCTTCAGCAGCTTTGTAAGAGGGGAAGCCAACTCGGCAAAACCTTGGATAAATTTCCGGAAGTAGCTAACCAAACCCAGAAACTGACGTACCCCATGGACATTTTCAGGCCTGGGAAAATTGGACACAGATCGAACCTTTGCCTGACCTGGCCGCACTCCTGAACAACTGATCTCGTATCCTAAATAATCAATTTGATTTTGTAGAAAACTACACTTAGATAAGTTCAATTTAAGGTTAGCATTGTCTATGAGTTGCAATACTTCTTCAAGTCTCATCAGAACTTCATCGGGATCTCTACCATATATTAACAAATCATCAATATATACGGTGGCTTTATCGAATCTAGCAGGACCCAAAACGCGATTCATCATCCGCTGAAAGACTGCCGGCGCGTTTGCCAAACCAAACGGCATGCGATTGAATTCGTACTGTCCGTCTGGGGTGACAAACGCGGTCAGATGCTTATGTTGTTCAGCAATTGGCACTTGGTAGTAACCAGACATTAAATCCAAAGTAATAAACCACGCTTGACCAGATAAACGAGATATTTCATCTTCGATAATTGGTATTGGATATCGCTCCTTTACTGTCACAGAGTTGAGCATTCTGTAATCTATACACATACGCACCTTGCCGTCCTTCTTACGGACCAAAATAATGGGGCTAGCATAATTAGACACTGAGTCTCTGATAACACCTGCATCTAGCATTTCGTCTATCATACTGCGAACCCGTTCGCGTTCGTGATGGGAAAGTCGATACGGTCTGTATACAACCGGTCGATCGCTGTTTAGCTCAATTTGCATTTCTGCGACATTAGTGGAACCTAAATCCTTTAAATCAAATGCAAAACAATGTTCATACTGTTGAAGTAGATTAAAAAGTTTAATTTGATCTTTCTGAGACGCCGCATCCCCACATTTTATTTGTTTCTGTTCAATCTTCCTGACACACTGATGTCGTGGGGCACAAGCTGTGTCGGCTGGGGGTACGACCCCTTCGACAACATTCACCTTTTCGGCTCTAGCAAATACTGAATCTTTTTGCAGGGAACAAGGGATGGAACAAGGAGTAATCATTGCGTTTAGTATACCACGTCTAACCTCATAGATACCGCCGAGAATAACATATTGACCATTCGGTTTACCTACGACCTTTGTTTCCAATAAAATATTTCCACTAAATTTGGATTCTATCGAGGCCCTTACGCTCGCGACACCATACAACCTACTTGGGCCCATTAATCTAACCCGTTCTAGACGCACTTCATTGTCAATGAGGCAATCAGATGGTAATTCTGTAGCGGTATCGAGAAATTTCAATTCAGATGCATTTTTAAAGACCATAACATGAGACTGCTCTGAAAATGATTGACCAATCAGCATAGATTTTTCAAGCAAACAATCTTTTACTACCCTACAGGCTACCTCCGCAGTAACGCCATCTATTGATATGTTCAGTAAGACCGACCCTAGAGATTGAACTATCCCATTGCCAAAACCTTTCATCATTGATGGGATCCCATCATGCGGAACTCTTAACTTAGCGAAACTTGTTTCTCCTATTAAAGTTACCTCGCTGCCAAAATCTATGAACGCTTCTAGAGAGACTCCATTAACTAATACAGTTTTTATATATTTATCACACGGATTAGAATTTGATATGGACATTGTTTTCGACACATAGTTAGATTTAGTAGTTTGATTATCAGTTTTTAATCTACAATGCTCAGCTTTATGTCCTAATCTGTGACACTTGTCACATGTTATTATTGGCTTAAGACATTTTGAGTAGGGGTGCCCTTTCTCCTTGCAATTGTAACAAAACAACGAATTATTAGTGCCCGCCTTAGTACTTGACCTATTTTGTTGACTGTTTCTGTCACTTGGACTAAAATGATCAGAGTTTTTGTTCCTAAATGCAGTCTGATTGTAGTTGTCCTTATTGCTTAGTAAAAACCGTAAAAGCTGATCGGGCTCTGAACACCGCAACGCTAAGGCACTAGATTTAACCGTCTTATCAGAGAAACCATGGATGATACATTCGACAGCCCGTTTACCTGTGATCTCACACTGATTAAGAAGAGAAAGTTTCTCATAGAAATAATTCTCGATTGGTTCATTAAACCTACTTCTCCGCCTCAACATTTCCTCCAAGGACTGGCCATAATTTTGTTCGCAAGGGAAAGCACTCAGCAGTTTCTCTTGCCACTCTGTCCAGGAATAGAGTATAGTAGTTAAACTTTGATACCAAGTTTTGGCCAGTCCTTGCAGTTTTTGCATACAGAAATGGATGGTAGTTTTTTCGTTCCAGCCGTAAACAGAGGCACATTCGTTAACCTTCTTTAGCCACACATCCATGCGTTGGTTTTTAGTGGCAGGATCGAATTCCGGCAAAATGTTTTTATAATCAAGTTTATTACTCGAATGCGCATTCTGTTCGACCGACTGTAACGACTTATGGTTTTTGAAAGATTGAACTATTTTATATATATCTCGAGAAGATAAAGAAGGGCTACATGACCTTGAACGCCGTCCAGTGCTGCGGTCGCGATCCTCTGGTGCTTGGTGCCGATGCTGTGGAGACCGCTTGTCGCACAAGTCACCATGCTGCCCACGTCGCTCGGAGTCCAAACGCCGACTGCGTTGCTCGGAGTCACCACGTGTGCGCTGCTCGCGTCGCTCGGAGTCCAAACGCCGACTGCGTTGCTCGGAGTCACCACGTGTGCGCTGCTCGCGTCGCTCGGAGTCCAAACGCCGACTGCGTTGCTCGGAGTCACCACGTGTGCGCTGCCCACGTCGCTCGGAGTCCAGACGCCGACTGCGTTGCTCGGAGTCTACACGTGTGCGCTGCTTGCGTCGCTCGGAGTCCAAACGCCGACTGCGTTGCTCGGAGTCACCACGTGTGCGCTGCCCACGTCGCTCGGAGTCCAGAAGCCGACTGCGTTGCTCGGAGACACCACGTGTGCGCTGCCCACGTCGCTCGGAGTCCAAACGCCGACTGCGTTGCTCGGAGTCACCACGTGTGCGCTGCTCGCGTCGCTCGGAGTCCGACCGTCGACTGCGTAGCTCGGAGTCACCATGCGTGCGATGCTTGCGACGCTCGGAGTCCAACCGTCGACTGCGTTGCTCGGAGTCACCATGTGTCCCCTGATGAGGCGTCCGTAGCCTATGCGCGCTGCCCTTCGCCCGAAGCCTTGAGTCACGCTCCTCTTGGAGCGCGTGCTCCATGTGGCGAAGTCGTCGTCGTTCTTGCTCCAACTCTTGTTCTCGTTCGCCCAGGGATCGCTTGCCGCTTCGACGAAGTCCACAGTAACGGCTACGGCTGCGTGAACGCCTCATGGCACTTGGTTCGTCAAGAGGTGGCGTCAGACTCTGGTGATTATCTTCACAGTCTTTGGAAGAATCCATCTTTTCTGCAACTCACAACAATTACTAATGTTATTTTCCATTTATTGTTTGGAATTCCCCATGTTATGTTTCTAAAATTTTAAAGCATACGAGTAAACTGGTAGCTAAACAACTATTAAACTAGGTACATAAATCGCTTTCAATACAAATTTTAAAATACATACGATCGGATACCTTTTACTATAACGGTCAAATTATTTAAATAGCTACATACATCACTATCTTTTAGAGATACATAGGGTCGGATACTTTTTAAACAATATAAACTACTTTAACGGTCAGATAATTTAAATAGTTACACACATCACTCACTATCTTTAAGCAAAAATAAATAGGATTGGATACTTTTTAAACTAAGTAAGCTACTATAACGGTCAACTAATTTAAATAGCTACATACATCACTATCTTTTAGCATAAGATACATAGAGTCGGATACTTTTTAAACAAAAACTACTGTAACGGTCAGATAATTTAAATAGTTATACACATCACTCACTATGTTTAAGCATAAAATACATAGGATTGGATACTTTTTTTTTTTTATTAATACAAGTACCTAAGCTACTATAACGGTCAAATAATTTAAATAGTTACATACATCACTATCTTTTAGCATGAAAATTCAAAATATAGCTAGGTATAACGGTTAAGCACATCAAGCATAATAAATTAGTTCAATTAGGTGGGTAGCTTGCAATTTGTTGTAAACGGATCAAACAAGTCGCAAGCTATTTTATATTTCTGTAATCTATTATACATACACGTTAGAATAATAATCAAAATAAAATCTGAAACTTACGCAGTTTTACGCGGATTATCCCACTTCTGAGTTATAAGGATATAACTCAAATTAAACACACAGTAACTGTTTGTTAGACACACTATATTATTAGCACTGGTTACAATTACAATATATTTCTAATGCATTTACTATTCCGAACACTTGGGCTGCTTCCACTAGAATGCGTCTACTGACAATCCCTTTTTCGGCCGTCCGTATTTTCCCCCCAAGTTCCAATAACTGTCACTTGGTTGAGATCACGTGATGTATCCAATTGGATACCTCACGTGACCCCAAGTTGCTCAATTGACTATTTGAATTACAATAGTCAAGCGAACAACTAGCAATATTATTTAAAACTGATTAAAAAATAACGAAACCTTACAATCATTACAATTTTATTACTATCTCATAGATATAGATAAATACTTGTTTTCACTGCGATCCTAAATGACAATTATATGAATTTTATTGCAATAATGATTATTTATAGTTGTATACCGTATAGTAGTAGCTACACTTTAGACATTAGTGATTGGTCTCACTGAGGTAAACATATAAAACTACCCTACAGGCTACCTCCGCAGTAACGCCATCTATTGATATGTTCAGTAAGACCGACCCTAGAGATTGAACTATCCCATTGCCAAAACCTTTCATCATTGATGGGATCCCATCATGCGGAACTCTTAACTTAGCGAAACTTGTTTCTCCTATTAAAGTTACCTCGCTGCCAAAATCTATGAACGCTTCTAGAGAGACTCCATTAACTAATACAGTTTTTATATATTTATCACACGGATTAGAATTTGATATGGACATTGTTTTCGACACATAGTTAGATTTAGTAGTTTGATTATCAGTTTTTAATCTACAATGCTCAGCTTTATGTCCTAATCTGTGACACTTGTCACATGTTATTATTGGCTTAAGACATTTTGAGTAGGGGTGCCCTTTCTCCTTGCAATTGTAACAAAACAACGAATTATTAGTGCCCGCCTTAGTACTTGACCTATTTTGTTGACTGTTTCTGTCACTTGGACTAAAATGATCAGAGTTTTTGTTCCTAAATGCAGTCTGATTGTAGTTGTCCTTATTGCTTAGTAAAAACCGTAAAAGCTGATCGGGCTCTGAACACCGCAACGCTAAGGCACTAGATTTAACCGTCTTATCAGAGAGACCATGGATGATACATTCGACAGCCCGTTTACCTGTGATCTCACACTGATTAAGAAGAGAAAGTTTCTCATAGAAATAATTCTCGATTGGTTCATTAAACCTACTTCTCCGCCTCAACATTTCCTCCAAGGACTGGCCATAATTTTGTTCGCAAGGGAAAGCACTCAGCAGTTTCTCTTGCCACTCTGTCCAGGAATAGAGTATAGTAGTTAAACTTTGATACCAAGTTTTGGCCAGTCCTTGCAGTTTTTGCATACAGAAATGGATGGTAGTTTTTTCGTTCCAGCCGTAAACAGAGGCACATTCGTTAACCTTCTTTAGCCACACATCCATGCGTTGGTTTTTAGTGGCAGGATCGAATTCCGGCAAAATGTTTTTATAATCAAGTTTATTACTCGAATGCGCATTCTGTTCGACCGACTGTAACGACTTATGGTTTTTGAAAGATTGAACTATTTTATATATATCTCGAGAAGATAAAGAAGGGCTACATGACCTTGAACGCCGTCCAGTGCTGCGGTCGCGATCCTCTGGTGCTTGGTGCCGATGCTGTGGAGACCGCTTGTCGCACAAGTCACCATGCTGCCCACGTCGCTCGGAGTCCAAACGCCGACTGCGTTGCTCGGAGTCACCACGTGTGCGCTGCTCGCGTCGCTCGGAGTCCAAACGCCGACTGCGTTGCTCGGAGTCACCACGTGTGCGCTGCTCGCGTCGCTCGGAGTCCAAACGCCGACTGCGTTGCTCGGAGTCACCACGTGTGCGCTGCCCACGTCGCTCGGAGTCCAGACGCCGACTGCGTTGCTCGGAGTCTACACGTGTGCGCTGCTTGCGTCGCTCGGAGTCCAAACGCCGACTGCGTTGCTCGGAGTCACCACGTGTGCGCTGCCCACGTCGCTCGGAGTCCAGAAGCCGACTGCGTTGCTCGGAGACACCACGTGTGCGCTGCCCACGTCGCTCGGAGTCCAAACGCCGACTGCGTTGCTCGGAGTCACCACGTGTGCGCTGCTCGCGTCGCTCGGAGTCCGACCGTCGACTGCGTAGCTCGGAGTCACCATGCGTGCGATGCTTGCGACGCTCGGAGTCCAACCGTCGACTGCGTTGCTCGGAGTCACCATGTGTCCCCTGATGAGGCGTCCGTAGCCTATGCGCGCTGCCCTTCGCCCGAAGCCTTGAGTCACGCTCCTCTTGGAGCGCGTGCTCCATGTGGCGAAGTCGTCGTCGTTCTTGCTCCAACTCTTGTTCTCGTTCGCCCAGGGATCGCTTGCCGCTTCGACGAAGTCCACAGTAACGGCTACGGCTGCGTGAACGCCTCATGGCACTTGGTTCGTCAAGAGGTGGCGTCAGACTCTGGTGATTATCTTCACAGTCTTTGGAAGAATCCATCTTTTCTGCAACTCACAACAATTACTAATGTTATTTTCCATTTATTGTTTGGAATTCCCCATGTTATGTTTCTAAAATTTTAAAGCATACGAGTAAACTGGTAGCTAAACAACTATTAAACTAGGTACATAAATCGCTTTCAATACAAATTTTAAAATACATACGATCGGATACCTTTTACTATAACGGTCAAATTATTTAAATAGCTACATACATCACTATCTTTTAGAGATACATAGGGTCGGATACTTTTTAAACAATATAAACTACTTTAACGGTCAGATAATTTAAATAGTTACACACATCACTCACTATCTTTAAGCAAAAATAAATAGGATTGGATACTTTTTAAACTAAGTAAGCTACTATAACGGTCAACTAATTTAAATAGCTACATACATCACTATCTTTTAGCATAAGATACATAGAGTCGGATACTTTTTAAACAAAAACTACTGTAACGGTCAGATAATTTAAATAGTTATACACATCACTCACTATGTTTAAGCATAAAATACATAGGATTGGATACTTTTTTTTTTTTATTAATACAAGTACCTAAGCTACTATAACGGTCAAATAATTTAAATAGTTACATACATCACTATCTTTTAGCATGAAAATTCAAAATATAGCTAGGTATAACGGTTAAGCACATCAAGCATAATAAATTAGTTCAATTAGGTGGGTAGCTTGCAATTTGTTGTAAACGGATCAAACAAGTCGCAAGCTATTTTATATTTCTGTAATCTATTATACATACACGTTAGAATAATAATCAAAATAAAATCTGAAACTTACGCAGTTTTACGCGGATTATCCCACTTCTGAGTTATAAGGATATAACTCAAATTAAACACACAGTAACTGTTTGTTAGACACACTATATTATTAGCACTGGTTACAATTACAATATATTTCTAATGCATTTACTATTCCGAACACTTGGGCTGCTTCCACTAGAATGCGTCTACTGACAATCCCTTTTTCGGCCGTCCGTATTTTCCCCCCAAGTTCCAATAACTGTCACTTGGTTGAGATCACGTGATGTATCCAATTGGATACCTCACGTGACCCCAAGTTGCTCAATTGACTATTTGAATTACAATAGTCAAGCGAACAACTAGCAATATTATTTAAAACTGATTAAAAAATAACGAAACCTTACAATCATTACAATTTTATTACTATCTCATAGATATAGATAAATACTTGTTTTCACTGCGATCCTAAATGACAATTATATGAATTTTATTGCAATAATGATTATTTATAGTTGTATACCGTATAGTAGTAGCTACACTTTAGACATTAGTGATTGGTCTCACTGAGGTAAACATATAAAACTAGCTGTTGGATATCGGTTATCGCGACAAAAAGTACCTTACAGAAGAATACAGCGATGAAATTGTGCTTTTTTGTGTAAACAGGCTATACTTGCTTGCTAAGTAGTACAAAAAAAATATTTATAGTACTCGGACGAACCCAAACACGATGGGACTATTATTGTATTATATACTAGTTGTTGCCCGCGGCTCCGCCCGCGTGAGTGTCGGTTATCGTGATCAAAATATAGTAGCCTATATGCTAGTCCAGACTATAATGTATCTCTGTGCTAAATTTCATCCAGATCCGTTCAGTAGTTTTTGCGTGAAAGAGTAACAAACATACATCCATACATTCTTACAAACTTTCACGTTTATAATAATAGTAGGATGTAGCAAACCCGCACAACATTGCACTGCTAAATAGCCTTATTTAAAAGGTTTTTTTAAGCAAAATCAGTTTGATTTATCGCAAAAAAATATTATATATGTTACTGTAAAAGCCCGAACTACGGTTAATCCTAATATTTTCCAGTAAATCCTAAGATATACCAACTCCTAATGGTAAAAGTCCGAATCGTTCTATGATCATCGTTTATTTTGGACTTTTACTACCATTCACTTGGTAAATCTTAGGATTTAACTCAAAGACACGGTGAATGTTGAGATAAACATGTCAATACGTTACTAGTTATTAAAACTTATCAATAAAAATACCGAAAGATACCTATAGGTAACGATTTGACTGATTAGTAGTACAAATTATTAATAATTACTCATAGGTATGTAAGGATTTGAATAATTAATTATTAATTGAAATAAATGATTAAGAACTATGCATTGTTTTATTTCCAAGACCAACAATTACTAACCGTCACTGGTAAAACCTAGCATGGACTAAATTCTAATAGTAAAAGCCTAATAAAATTGTTTATTTTTGACAAATGCCTACATTTACCGACTCGTGTTGGTAAACCCTAAGATTTACTGGTAAAACCTAAGATTTACCGTAGTTCCGGCTTGTACAGTAACATATATGTATATATATTGTTCTTCACAATATTTATGATAATACAGTTGTTTCCGAAATACATTTAATCACCCCTCATCCCCTAAAATATATTTATAGACGAAATATATCGTTTATTTATTAAATTGAATTGGTAATACCACAGAATACTTAATAGTACAAGTAGTAATACTAGGGATATTAGAAGATTATAACATATTAAAAAATATTACCGTTTTACACTTTCTATTATAACACTACTTATTTAGTAAATATTACTTTTTCTCAATTTTATCTTCAATTTCAGGGGTGCGCCGTCTCGTTTGTATTATTTGTTTCTCTCTCATTCTTATGCAGATCGATAGTGACCTAATGACTATTCTTCTTCTTATCGTTTGGTTAGTGGCCAACCTGGTGACAGAGTTATTTAGATCGCCCATATTTAGGCCTCTGTTGTTATCTAACGACTGATAACAGTCGGGACCGACATTTAATGTGCCCTCCAAAGCACGGAAACGCTCAGATGAAATACCACTATGCGGTCACCCATCTATAAGGTTACCGCGCCCTTGGTTGCTTGATGACTATTTAATTCTCAAGATCATTGGTAGTTATTAGCATCTTAAGTAGTTACTCGCCATTTTGTGTGTGTGTGTGTGTGTATATATGTTTTCATTTAGGTATGTTATCGCGGCAAAAGTACCCTATTTCTTCAAGATAACATCTATCTCCTTGCCAAATTTCATGTAGATCGGTGCAGCCATTTAGTCGTAAAAAAGTAACAAACAAACAGAATAACTTTCGCACTTATAATATTCGTATGATGTGTTCAATACCTAGACCTGTTTTGCAGTTATATTTGAAGTGAAAACTTATTTAGGCGCGTTGCATGTTAAGCACTTTTTAGGTGCAATGATGAACTCGCGTCATCGTCACCGAACGCTTTCTATATTCAAAAATAATAATCTAATAACTCGACGATACAATTCACAAGTTACTTAGTTTTCACTTCTATCGGCATTCCCAAAAACAGTCCCGCATGTTTTAATTCTTCGTCTTTATTCAGTATCTTTCCAAGTTAAGGTTGACTGTCATATAATAATACTAGCTGTTGCCCGCGGCTCCGTCCGCGTGGATGTCGGTTATCGCTGTAAAAAGTAGCCTATGTGTTATTCCAAATCATAATCTATCTCTGTGCCAAATTTTATTCAGATCCGCTCAATAGTTTTTACGTGTAAGAGTAACAAACATCCATCCATACTTACAAACTTTCGCGTTTATAATATTAGTAGGATATTATCTGACATAGCTATATCATCTAGGTACTATATAATTTCTGCCATAAATCAAACTTGAACATGTCTCAAGCTGTTGATGAAATTACCGTTTCTCGGCGGATCTCCACGGTTGTCACGCAGCGCAGGCGCAGCCGCGCGCTCACGCGGGCGGCACTCGTTAGCCGCGCGCGATTTATTTGCGTTACTGTCCACTCACGTTATGTTATTTATTATTTTATACAAACCCTTGATTTATTTTGCTGGATTGAATTAGAATAGCCAGACATATTGTAGAGGTGGGTGTTTGTCGTTTGGTTTGGTGTGTTGAGGGCTTTAATTGAAATTGGTATTATTCTTTCATTAAATAGTAGTAGTAGTATCCCTGAAATAGGAAAACGATTAATTAATAATCTTTTTATTGAAAAATCTAAAGAAAAACCACATTTTTTTTTATATGTCTAGTTTTACAATCAAGACAAATCTAACGCAACCACTCAAGCTACAATCTATCAAGGCGTTTAGGATACAGAACATGCCAAAAAACATACATACATACTTATTTATGTACATTCCTACATACACTCGAAAAACTGAACACTTTCTGGATCAGTTGGGAAAAAAACGCATCGCTAAATTGGCGATATATATCGTTATTGCAGCTATTATAAACTTAAGGAACATCATCATCATCATCATCATCATCATCTCAGCCGAAAGACGTCCACTGCTGGACATAGGCCGCCCCCAAGGTTTTCCACAACTCTCGATCCTGAGCCGACCTTGTCCATCGGTTGCCCGCAACCTTTGCCAGGTCGTCGGTCGACCTTGTTGGAGGCCTGCCCACGCTTCGTCTTCCAGTTCGTGGTCGCCACTCTAGAACCTTTCTGCCCCAACGGCCATCAGTTCTGCGAGCTATGGCTATAAGGAACATAAAGAAAAGAATTGATTTACTACAGTAGGAATGTACACTTCCTACCACCCGCTGCGCACAGTGAGATAATAAGATAAACTAAATGGTCATAATCTGTGTGGTCAACATACTGTAAGACATATTTTGTTGATGGGACCAATTCAATCTTGTCTCTTAAAAAAGTTAATGACCATAAAGACTCATTGAGATCAAGCTTTAAGACCATTAAAAACTTTTTAGTGGTTACCTTCATACTTCAATTACGTCGCATGAATGGCGCGGATTATTGACAAGATTGACTGCATTTTTAAACATATACCTCCATCAATGTCATTTTTAGTGTAGCTTAAGTTGGTTAGCTCACCATTTACCATTGTAAGATGTGTTGTACGTTCTATTCTTACACGGGGCAAAAGTTTGTATGATCCACAAAGTGATAAGGTATTGTTTCTATTGTTATGATGAAAAAGCCTTCTTCTTCAAAGTCAAAGTCAAAGTCAAACTCATTTATTCATTTAGATCAAATCCATGATACTTATGAACGTCATTAAAACAAATGCCAGCGTACTTTTTTCCTAAGGCCAATTCGCTGACTAGGGGGCCACTCTTTTTAATCACCAGAGTATAACATTTACAATTTGGTATGAGTTACAATAGTGGTAACAAAAAGGAACGGAAACCAATATACCTTATGAGAAATTTAGATAAGTATTTAATTAATGAGTAAGCAATATTAAAAAAAATGAATTTAGCTTTCCACTGTATGGTAATGAGTGATCGTTTCTTTTTGTAAGTATAAGATAGAAACGTGTCGAGATCACATTGCAATCTTAGTAAATATCTAGAAACTATATCTTTAATATTTAAAAATAAATCATGCCAAGATTGACCAGCCACCCCAAGTAGCACCCGTTCACGAGCATGACGCACAGACCAGCCATCATTTCCTTCGCCATATTAGAGGGAAGGAACTGACCCGGCCAATACGACACCACAAGCAATGGCATTTTAGTGAGCATGACAATCCAGGACATAATAAGAAAAAAGAAACTCAATAGAAAACCAGTAATGATCACAAAACGTCTCCTGACAAATTTTAAATGTAGTTATTATTCTTATATAATTCTGCATCAAAATTTGCAACTAACCCCATGACTTTTTATCATTTAAAAAGTCATTAATAGTGTAATAACCCTTGCTTATAAGATGATTTTTTACTTCTAGTTTGAATTTGTGTAAGGGTAGGTTCATAACTTCAAGAGGTAGTTTGTTATAGAAACGTACCCCGAGTCCCGCAAATGAATTGTGGACTTTATGAATTCTAGATTTCTTTATACTATTAGTAAGGAATGTTGATTTAACACTACATTTACATTTTAAAGCATTTAAAATTTCTATTTTGTCGCTTTACCGTTAAGAGCCTGTATGGTATCTTGTAAGATAATTATTTCTAAATGGGCTTTATGCAGATTTAACTCCAGCTCAGTAATGCGACTCAGAGACGTTTTATAAGTATTATGACAACTTGTGAAGGACTCCAATCGTTCGCGTCTTCTTCGTCGTTCCCTCACTGCTGAGGATCGCGACCACATACGACACGTCTCCAAGCTATGCGGTCTTCTGAAGCGTGGAACGCACGGTACATGCTACCTCTAAACGCCTTCTTAATGACGTCTGACCATCTTGCCGGTGCTCTGCCTTGATCACGTTTACCTAAAAAAAAGCCTACTTTGTCTCATATCTTCATCTAATTCTAGATGAAGAATACTAATTTATTGTCTCCAAAAACAAAAACACTTAATGTCACTTTAAAAGCAGTTTTTGGGCGATGAATTCTAGTTATCGCTGAAGTACTATTACGGATTCTTTAAGACAACTTCCGTACTAGGGATCAGGCTCTGTGTCGCGGGGGACTTTACAAACATACAATTCACGGACACAAATTAGACCAAGATTCGGTACAAACATTTATGGAACACACAAAGGTTTTGTGCCTTGTGAGAATCGAACCTACGACCTCCGGTTTAGCAGTCAGGATCGCTAACAACTAGACCAACTTTCAAATAAAAATGGATTTTGAGAATAGGTCCACTAATGGAGGAGATATCAGTGAACATACTTTGACTGCCTCGGTGGTCCAGTGGCCGCAGTATGTGCCTGCTGTGCACGAGGTTGTGGGTTCGATTCCCACACAGGACAAAACTTTGTGTGACCCACAAAGAATTGTTCTGAGTCTGGGTGTAATTTGTGTCCATTAATTGTATATTGTAAAGTCCCCCGCAACATAGAGCTTGTTCTCTAGTGCGGGAGTTGTCTTTTAAAAAAGAAAATACATACAGTCGAACGTAATATAATCTCCTCCTTTTTTTGTAGTCGGTTAAATAAAACGAATCCAACTTCTATCGCATTTGATACATTTGCCGTACAAGTTGTGTTTGACGAGCGTTAATGATAAATGAATACACGGAGAGTCTACTTATCACCTCTCATTATACCATAACTTGGAAATAAAACCACGCGGATACTAGTTATTGGCGGGAACCCAATTACGTTCAGTACTTGTACAAATGTTGCTTATTCCCTTACCTGGAGAGTGTTACCCAGGCCTCACTTGTAATTATCCATAGCTATATATCACTGTTTTTTGCTGTGGCATGCGCTCGCGTTTGAAATAGGAGATTTTTGATGGGTTTAAAAGTTATTCCTAGATGGCGCTGCGTAACGTTGGGATAGAAGTTTATTTTACGAAGCTTTTTTTTATTTTAGGTAAAACATTATAAAATATTGTATTATTTTAGATAGCTTCAAATTCGACCTGAAGAAATGGCTCATTGAGCAAGCGTTCTATTCATATGATGAATTTATGGCACTTAAATTTTGACATTATTATTTGAAATTATCATTTGACATTATTTTATTCTACTGACATTGTTATTGTTATGATATAATTTTGATTAATTAATTTTGTGCATAAGATGTTCTATTGTAATTGACATGAATGAACAATTTTTTTTATGTTGTAATGTAAATATGACTTGTAAGAAATCCTTACCAATAAAAAAAAATAAAAAAAAATACACACGCATTGATAACCTCCTCTTTTTGAAGTCGGTTAAAAATATGACTATGACTATTATGTACAACCGTGGAAGTCTCTCAGCTCAGATGATGTTTAAACAATGTTTTGACTGAATTCAAAGCATCATTGGTATTGGTATATCAGGCTGTTCTCCGCAACTCTACGTCGATACCGCGTATTTTACGTGCTTCAGATAAAATAAGTAAAAACTAGGTAAAGTGCTTTTGTCAGGATAATTTGTCATGTCATAGAAAGCGGTCCTAAATATTGTATAATATTATTGAAAGGCCCTTCCTATATGATATCATTGATAGTCATTTCTTTATTCTTTTCTTATACTTAGCTACCGAGTCGGCAGATGGGTACTATTTTTGCCAGTGTCTCGTGTAAAATAATTATTACAAATTCACAATACAATCTGTTCTCTATTTATTTGTTTCTGTCAACATTATTTACTGACTTTATCGTTATCTATCGAAACGAATATCTATTTGTTAACAAGAACCTATTTATTCGTAGATTCAGAACGTATTCAGAACGTTCCCATGGACAAATGCAAGGAAGCGTTAAAAAAGAAAACCTCCCATTGATTCCGCGTGTTCACGCGATAGCCAAGATTTCTCTACACGTCAATTGCACACAAAAACACACCTTACCATTTACGCGCCTTTAGTCGGCTAGCGCGGCGCCTGCACATACCCCCCCGCCCCTCCCACCTAACAACCGACCAATCACACTCATCTATTCGAAATTAGAACTTCACACGCGCGATTACAATCAAAATGTACAATTTGCGCGGGAAACATTTATAGAGGTCAGTTATACTGTGGCGCCATGTTTTTTTTCACATTCCGTTTTACATGACATCGTTAACGATAAATCTAGAAATAATATTTCAAAGCTCAATTACACCATCCGTCAAGTCAATCTTAGGGGCAGCAATTTTGTCATTCAAAATCGTTGAAACTGGTTGGTGGCCCGTTATGGGATTAATTAATGGTCTACCGGTTGCAGGGCAGCCATAAGCCGATGTAAACGACTCGTTGCTTGTCTCACATGTACAAGAAAAACGTTGGAAGCGCGTGTCCGAATCGTGACTACATCAGTCAAATCTTCGCTTGATATTCAGGGGATAGCATTCGTTACGACAGCGCGTGCGACTGTTATACGTATTATGGATTATTTGCTGAATATATTATTGTAATACAGACAGTTAACAATCTAACAGTTATTACGTCGATTTATTTTATGTTCGATTTTAGGTGGACCGACGATCGGGTAAAAGTTGCGGGCAACCGATGGACAAGGTCGGCTCAGGATCGAGAGTTGTGGAAATCTTCGGGGGAGGCCTATGGCCAGCAGTAGACGTCTTTTGGATGAAATTATGATGATGATGTTGATTTTATATATGACGGTCTAAATTACGGCAGATAATGAGAGAGACAAAATATATAAGGCACCGTATATGTGACTTGATTGAAGACAACTCGACTTTATCTTTCAAAAGCCTAAAGCTAAATAACTATTCCTACATAGTGGTGTGTTCCTGTACAGGTCTTCAGTACTAACCAATTACAAAACTGATGAAGTCTCAGTTCGATCCCTGGTTAAATCTGGTAAGTGATTCATACAGAAATACTCAATATTTCTGTCAAAAAAATCTGAGGATTAGCCAAGAGACTAGAAATACACTCCTGCCTACTCCGCTGGGAGATGTTGCTATGATGCGTAGAGCACCGCACAAACATTCAATCACGGCTGGGGAAGGACCGGTCTAGAGAGGTCTCTAGAGCGGTCCTTCTGCGATGTAGTTATTTTCCATGGGTGGTTGAGGTATGGTTCCGTGAGTTGGAAATCCTTCTTGGTTGCACTTTTTTTTTAATTATTTCTCTCAGCCGTTAGATGCGTCCAATATAACCCGCCACAGTGATCAAATCGCATTACCAATGAGCAACCGACGCAATTTTAATTAGGAATCCAGAATCCCCATCAGAGAAATTGTTTACAGATTATTACTTATAAAACCAGAGACGAGCAATTTAAATAAATAAAATACTCAAAATCGTGATATTTATAACCTAATACAATATTATGACAGTACAATGAGCCCAATACGGTATACATCTGTAATTAAGCCAACAGAGTAGTACAATCAAACCCTTTGTCCAGTTAAACAACCACAATTGTAGACTACCAATCTTCACTGCTACCCAGCTTTACAAAACTCATTCTTATTTCTTGAAATTTAAAGTCGAAAATCATTTTTTCATAGCTATGTATAATTTTGTCGTAATCGTACTTTAAAAGGCGTTCCAAATCACGCTGCCAGCGTCGCGTTTAGTACACAGACAATGCTAATAAGACAAGTGCCTTCGTGGAACGGAACGCGGATGACAGCTCACAATGCGTTTACAGTTTCAAACTATTGTACGGTTTGTTAAATTTATTATACAAATATTTTATTACAAACTAGTTTGTACTCTAGGCTTTGCCTGCGTATATCTTGTTCCAGTATACAAACAATACTATTTGTTGCCCGCGACTCCGCCCTCGAAAACAAAAGAAAATTCCCGGGATAAAAAGTAGCCTATTCCTAAATATATTTCATGTCTGACATCATATTTTTAGCAGTATCCAGATCGATTCTATAACGGTACCAAAATACGCCGAAACGCTTCGAGAAGAGGTAGGGTAGTGCCCTGCGCTGCCGCTGGCCCATCTCGGTGGGGACACTTTATATTTACGATATTAAATATGAAAAATAAACATTTCATAAAAGATTAATTTCAATAGATATTCACTTTTTCATAAAAGATTAATTTCAAGTTTGTTCTGGGCAATTAATATCTATTAAATAACAAAAATAAAGTACCTACTTAATTGACCTTTATACAACCACTACCATGTTTTACGTAACACAATTTGTTATTTTCAATTGTCCTGTCTATTATTCCGTCATTGCGACAAATAATCAACTACTAAATCTAAATGAAATGGAAATTTTATTCAAAATACAACATTTAAAAAGTTCAACGTTTTATCTAATAATCTTTCATAAAAACAAAATGGCCGCCATGTAATATGGCGCCAATTTTTTACTCGCAGTATTTTAAACGTACCGAAGTTTATATTGATAATCAAAAATGCTATGAGTAGGCTTTATTCTCACATACCAAGTGAATTTAACGATACATAAAATTCGTATATACTCTGACTACGACGACTATGCCTTTCCAAGATTGTAAGCAGAGCGGGTATGGCGCGGGGATGTATGAAATCAACTGGTATCACGGACACCTTATAATCAAACTTTCATTTAGTTCATTTATTTTTCTTTTCTTTTTAAAAGACAACTTCCGAACTAAGGACCAAGGCATGTGTCGCAGGGGACTTTACAAACAATTCACGGACACAAATAACACCCAGACTCAGAACAAACATTTATAAATCACCCAAAGTTTTGTCCTGTATGGGAATCGAACCCACGCAGTCAGGCCAACAGGTCTGTCAACAGGTCTGTCAAGTTCGATACTGTTTCTTGTTTTCCTTCCTCTCTTTAAAACCTCATTTGCAGAAGGAAATACCGCAGCAGGTAGATCATTCCAGATCCTTCACGTACGTGGTAGAAATGAACGCTGAGAAAACCGTGCTGAACGAAATCGTTTTTAGGTGATAGGTACGGGTGAACTCATTCCTTGTTCCCTTTATTCCTTTCCTTGCTTCATTCCTTTAATAAACCATAGACTTCATCGATATATATTTTGCCTAAGAGTGATGTATTCCTTCTTTAATACACCAATCCATTTTGACGCACTTCCATGTAATTTTGTACGATAGCCGACGCCACCTAGCCCGTATGTTATACACCCGAAATACAACTTACAAATCAAATTAAAAGGTTTTAATATCTTGAAAATAGGGTCTAAAATAGCTTGTTTTGTGTGCAAATAAAGTTGTAATTTACTTACAACAATGATAGAGCATTATGTCAGAAGGCGGGATCGAACACGCGCCATTCGCGAACACTATAAACAATTGTGCGACACTTTACTATTGCATGATTCCCACTTTTGATTTGTTATTCAAGATTACATTGTCTATAAATGCCATTCAAATTTGAACTCTATTTTTAAGACATTAAAAAGTATTTTGTGGTGATAGTGATACAATGTCATCTGAAATAATGCAGTGTTCTATCATTAGTTTGGTTTCGATGGCAAGGTTTTATGTTAAACATATTTCTGAGAATTTACAAAGAAACAAGGCATCTACATGCTTCAAATCATTATTCACTTCTCTTGTGACTTAGTAGTTCAAATGTTTACCTCGCCATTTTCCATTATTCGGAGCGGGCGGGTTATGTTGTATATTCCATCCATAGATTAAGGCATAGTTTTTTTAAAATTATCTATCACCCAGAAGAAAGCCGTACAAAAATAATTAGTCGTAATTCCTCATTTGCGACGCATGCCGTGGCGACGCGTCGCCACGGATTGCGTCGCCACGCCAGAAATCGGTTTTACGTGCGGTTATCGTTTTATGTTTCACATCAAAAAATCCTGATATAAAAGCAGCCCTCTAAACCTGCCAGCCCTGTAATTCACAGTGGATCATTTCGGAGGGTAATTTTTGGCATGAGCCTGTTGTCAGAAGGTACTAGGGTAACTGATTGCCATGTATGCTTGTTTGTCACCTTGTCTATATTTAAAAATGTATTATAAATAGAACTAAGAGAGGCACTAGAATTAAGAGAGGAAAGGCACCATACTAGCGAGAGTAGCGAGCAAGCCCGACTGGGGAAGGACCATTTAGAAGACCACAACCAAATTACTACACACAGTGGTGTAGTTGTGTTCCTTTATGTGAGTACGGAACTCCAGCGCTCAGCAAAACTGAGGTAAAAAAAAATATCGCAAACACGCAAATGATACCTCTGGTATTGCAGGCGTCCATAGGCTACGGTAACTGCTTAACATCAAGCTGGCCGTATGCTTGTTTGCCAGCCAAGCAGTATTTAAAAAAAGAACTAATAATCTTGAGTGTCACCCGCAATGTTACCAAAGCGCGCGATCCATAAATCGTGTGCGTTCCTGCGCTTGCGCGTAGCTGGGTGCGCGCGCGCAGTCGTGTACTGTGCGCTAACTCTGCACGCACAATGCGACGCATCACCGCTTTATATGGTAAACTGTAATAGAAGTTAACCGCTGGCCCAAACGTAAATACTCTTATTACTAGTGGTAGGTTTCTGCAAGTGTCATATTCAGGAAGTGGTACCACCGCAGTACCAAAAAAAGTTTTTAAGAGAGGTAGGGCACCATACTAGCGAGCAAGCCCAACTGGACCTGAACCTTACAGAAGACCTCAGCCAAATAACTACACACAATAGTGTAGTTGTGTTCCTGTGTGTGAGGACAGGTCTCCAGCGCTCATTTAGGGATGCGTTTTGAAAGAAACGTATTCCTATCCCAGGGATACTCCCACCATAAAGCTCTGGTGTAAAAAAAATGGGTTGGCAACACGCAAGTGATACTTTTGGTATTACAAGCGACCATAGGCTGCGGTAACTGCTTGACATCGGGCGGACCGTATGCCTGTTTACCGCCTAAGTAGTATAAAAAAAAACCAAATGACGAAGTTATGCACTAGGTATAATGTTCCTAGAATCATACAGAAGACCACATAGTGGTGCTGTTCTATTTCGATGCAAAGACAAATCTTCCATGCTTATTATTGGGCCATCAGAATACGTCAGTGTTGTAGCAGTTATGCTGCAGCACCAGCTGAGGCCCAATTTTGTCCTCATAACATCTAATCCTTGGAATATTAGCAATATCATTTTTTTATACTAGGGTTTTAGAATGAAATATCCCTGGGATAGGAAAACGATTCATTTAAAATGCTGCTCTAAATAAGCAGTTAACGTAGCCAATGGATGATTGCGATACCAGGGGATCGCACTTAGCGATAAGGCCGCCCATTGTACTTGTCTATTTTCTGTATATTTCTAACATGTGTTTTTTTTGTTATCATTATGGTGTACAATAAAGAATTATCTATATATATATCTATCACTTACGTAAGTGGACATTTTTGGATCGACGACACGTGTCGTCAACAAAAATAATATAAATAGCCAAAATGTAACACCAAGATGTTATGGAGTAATCCTGGGATAGGAAAACGTTTCGCTAAATGGGCACTGGAAACTTGTACTAACAAACAGGAAAACTTAACTACACTGATGTGTATAGTTATTTGGCTGTGGTCTCATGTAAGCTGAAGGTTCATCCCCAGTCGGGCTTGCTCGCTACCGCTAGCACAGATTACTAAATAGTTACTACGTAACAGATACATCACTCCCATACAAAAGCAAAAATACCTACGCCATAATTGCCTACAAAATCTTAATAATAATACGCGTGACCTTGAGCGAGTGACGGAGGCCTGCCGCTAGTATGGTGTTCTAACTCTCTTGAAGTAGTATAAAAGACATCGCTTTCGCTTATAACTTCCACAAGGCCCGGTTAGTATAGTTCAGGATCACGGGTTCGCGCCAAATTGTCCCATTGGCGGCTTATTGTCGCGGACATTTTGATACTGCAGGGAATATTTCACATTGTTACACTGAAAATGGCCACCCTTTATTCCAAATGCCAGCTTCTGTCCAACCTATTAAAATATCCACAATTTAAAACCATTTGGATATAAATTCTATTTGTTTAAAATGGTCGCATTGTGGTGGTTTTATGTTTGTGTTTTTATTCGCGATGGTCTTTGTTGGTATTGATAACAGGTACAAAGCCCAAAGCGACTGGTAAACGGGATCCATCATGCGGTTAATTAAGACGAAATATTCATTATCATTATTAAGACAAAATATTATATAAGCGGTTGGGGCCGAGTGGGAAAGTAACCGACTTGCAAGCAAGAGGTGCGAGTTCGATCCCGGGCAGTACCAATGTGAATTTCACTTCATCTGCTAACGGTGAAGGAAAACATCGTGAGGAAACCCACATGTCTTAGAAGAAATTCTAAAGACATGTCTGATTCACCAACCCGCATTAAGCCAGCGTGTGTGAATTAAGGCCTAAACCCGCTCTCTCTCTCTTGATAGAGGAGAGACCCGTGCCCAGTAGTGGGACATATATGGGTTGCTATTATATATTCATTATCATGTCACCCTGATGAGTACCACTAATGTACCAGTTTCCATTAGACAATTAGACAATCCGACAAATAAGTCTTTTTTTACAAATTTGTCTGGATTCTTGAAGAATTTTATTTTCAGAGATGCTTAAAAAATCTTGTTGATGGTTTTTAATCTTCCAAATCTTGTTAATGGTAGTGTGCCCAAATCTTTCAGTATAGTATGACTTACGTAGTAACTATTTAGTAATCTGTGGTATGACTGCGTCGTTGATCTAGTCCAGGTGTCGGCAACCTTTTGAGATGGAAGAGCCAAAAGTTTCAATTTATAAAATTTACAAGTCTTTACAGAGCCACTTCGTCTCTATATTAGCGACCCACTATATGGATGTAAGGAATTGAAGAACCGCAACTTTACATCGATAGAGCCGCATGCGGCTCGCGAGCCGCAAATTGCTGACCCCTGGTCTAGTCTATATCTAATCTACCTATTCTGTCTCTAGTCTAGTCGATAACCACGACTGCTAATCTCGAGGTCCAGTCAAAAATAGATAATGAGTTTTTCGGTCAAGAAATTCATAATAGCCGCCTGAAGTTGGGAACGGGAAAACACCCCTATGCCTCGGAAAGCACGTAATTAACGTAACGAACGCACGCTGAACTTGAGTACAGAAACTCAATTTCAACGGGGCGCCGACTGACTTGTACTATTTGCTTTTCTTTCATCTCTATGCAGCTCGACAGTGACCGATTGAGAGTGAAATGGGTATTTAATTCTGAAGGTTGGCAGTTATCAGCGTCTTAAACCTTCACCTGATCTGTATCTAGTCGTGTAGAATCGCCATCCCATCGGACTATGAGAGTGAGGCAATAAAAACACACAACAGAAAAACATAATCTACCTTTTTTTACCTCACACACTTGCGTATAGGCATTGAGGTAACATATAGAGATGCAATTCCATACAGTTTATGTCAAAATATTGAAGTCAGCTTCTCACTCGCATCGACAAGCTAGGTGTTGCACACTCTATAAAAAAAAACCCTAAATTTAATTAAAATTTTTGATCAGATGGAATTTAATTTTTGAAATAATTGTATTATTGACATTGGAACATATTCAATTAGATTAATTACATTGAATGTTATAATTTTCAACCTACATATTATGGAGGTCAGCAGGAAAATTTTGTTAAAGTAGCTTTTTTGTTATTTTGTTTGTTTTTCATTTGACAATATAAATTTAATTATTTTCTTATTTAACATTTGATTTAACTAATTTAAAAATAGGTAAATATTTTAAAAATTATTTAAATCATTATTTTTTTTTTTTACTAATTTTAAATTTAATAAAAATGAAACAAATCTATTTTAAATATATTTCATTCAATACAAAAACCTCCCATAAACATAGGGAAACCGAACGTGGTTTTAACTGACAACCCTGAACTATGTGTTAGCCGCCAATATTTTTAATTAGTTTTTTTTATGATTTACAACAATAATTAATTGAAAACACAATTATCTCACATGTGAAATGTAATTTCGTTTGCCTTGTTACACTTTTGCGAAACGTGCGTTTCGAAATCGCAAAGTTTCACCATACATTTACTCATTTTCTTTCTTCTCTCTTTTTCGCGCCATTCGAACGCCATGCTCATGACAAAACAAAAGACAGTCGGACACATGCCCCGGGGCATGTGTTAGGTGGTAGCGTGTTTTCGCGGTTATTGCTTATCTAGTGAAACATATAAATCTATGCGTATAGGTATAATCCCTATCCGTCGAGATTAAACACCATTAACAAGGAGGACTTGTTAGCCTAAGACTTACTAATTATACCTTAGTATACTTCCCAGATTACAAGAAAAACAAACTTTCTTCATAACAACATACATCGATCTCTCTCTAACAAAAGTATATTTGTACTAGGTACAGTAGGTACAAATTAACCAGGTGCTCGCTGCGTATCTATTACTTTCGCGCATGCGTACTTGTCGAGCGGCGCACACGCTTATAATTGGTGCACTTATTCAATCTTCGCTTGTGTACCCAGCAGGCGTGTCATTTACGTGTTTTCACGTTATTTTACACTACCTCTGTATGGTGTATAATGAAATATCTAACAAATGGCAAAATGAACAAGCTAGCGAAGCAAGCGAACCTTTCTCTCTGTGTCATCTAGCTAAACCTCATACATTCCGACAAAATCTAAAAAGATATTGAGGGACGTAGGGCATTATACTAGCGAGCAAGCCTGACTGAGGAAGGACCTCCACCTTACAGAAGACCATAGCCAAATAACTACACACAGCGGTGTAGTTGTGTTCCTGCATGTGAGTACAGGTCTCCAGCGCTCATTTAGGAATGCATTTTGAAAGAAACGTATTCCTATCCCAAGGATACACCCTTCTTAAAGCCCTGGTGTAAAAAAAATGGATTGGCAACACGCAAGTGACACCTCTGGTATTGCAAGCGTTTGCGAACCCTTAACATTTAGGGGGATAACAAATAGATGTTGTCCGAATTGCAGACCTAACCGATATGCATACAAAATTTCACGAAAATGGGTTGGGCCATTTCGGAGGAGTGTAATTACAAACACCGTGACACGAGAATTTTATATATAACATTAGCTGCCCCAGCAAACGTTGTTTTGCTACTAAAATAAAAGGGGTTGATCGTAGAAGGGTGAAAATTTAGGCTTGTATGTATTTGTGTATGCTGTATCATAAAAAAATAAAAACAAAAAAATATGTCTAAAAAATTAAATAAAAAAATTAGGGGTCCACCCTTAACATTCAGGGGGATGAAAAATGGATGTTGTCCGATTCTCAGACCGACCCAATATGCACACAAAATTTCACGAAAATCGGTCGAGCCGTTTCAGAGGAGTTCAAAGTTGAACACTATGACACGAGAATTTTATATATTAGATGTAGTTGCTGTTTATTCACGTTATCACGCTGGCTCGACAGTTCCCTGTACTTGATAATAGGTTATATAAAGCAAAGCTAACTCACCCAGCTCACATAGTCGTCCGTGGCTTACCTCTTGCCGCGCTTTTTTTTTTTTTTTTGCAACTGTCACAGTGACGTTTAGTTAACCAATACCGCCAATACATGAACACACGAGACAGAATATGCATGCTTTAGCGCATTATTATTATTCGTACAGCCATAATATTATCAGCTGGGCATAAGATTTTCCAATGAATAAATTACATAGGTACCTATTCGCTAGTATATTTGCATCAAAGCGGTAAATTGAACAAATTTGAAATTCATTGAAGTGAGACACTTTCAACACAAGCTGAATTATATACCTAACTTTAGAGTTATGTTGTTTCTTCTATTTAAGTTCTGTCCCTCTAGACAAGTGGCATAAACGGTAGAAGAATAGCATACAATTAAAAAAACAATGAATGGGATTTGTCGTAAACATAATATTAAACTTTTTCTTTCTATTCTATTCTACTACCGTTTATGCCATTGACGGCTGACATCGTAATGGGTAGAAAATGTGAACTTCTATGGACCTGCTCATTTTCATCGTAACTTTTTTTTTATTAAAAAGACAACTCCCGCACTAGAGCACAAGCTCTGTGTCGCGGGGAACTTTACAAACATACAATTAACGGACACAAACTACACCCAGACTCAGAACAACGCTTTGTGGGTCACACAAAGTTTTGTTCTGTGTGGGAATCGAACCCACGACCTCGTGCACAGCAGGCGCATACTGCAACCACTGGACCACCAACTAGGTACTATCGCTACGGCAGCCAACCCTTGCTATAGCAAGACCTAAGCCCTGATGGAGCTCCTGAAATTCCGAAAATCAAGCCTATGTATTTTTTATCCATATTTAGGCTCTTAGGATTCTTTAACAAAACCATCTCTGCTAGGCACGGGTCATCTCTTCTCTATCAGAAGGTGATTAAAACATCCACACACGTTGAAATAATGCAGTTTGGTGGATTAAACCTGCCTTTAGATTTATATTTCCAAGACGTGTAGTTTTGCTTTCAATATTTTCCTTCACCGTCAGCAGAGGGGAAATCATTCAAATAATATATAATAATAATAATATCCACATAGTTCACATTCCATTCCTCGGCTCCCTGCTGAGGTTTTCCCAAGAGACTATAGCATGGGGTTTTTCAAGAAAGGAGTTATAAGGTTTTTAAAGGGTCGGCAACGCGTGAGTGACACTCCTGGTGTTGCAAACGTCCATAGGCTACGGTAACTGCTTACCATCAGGCGGGCCGTATGCTTGTTTGCCACCTTGGTAGTACAAAAAAAAAAAAAAAATGAAATATATTGGATCGATCTCACACTTCATGATTGTGTACTAGTCGGTAACTTTGCCACTCAGGTGCCCGCAATTTATTCAAATTACTTAGTAATTCAAATGTTTTAATTGTATACCGCCTCCTTATTACCGTTTGATGTGGCCACTTATAAATTATAATCATCATTTAATACTTAATCCCTATTACTAAAAGCCAAGTAATAAATTAAATTAACCGTTCAATTAAATAGTTAATCAAATCAATTACTTTTAAATTGATTAACTGTGGAGGTTAGCACTCTAGGAATCTCTACAATGTCTATGGTCCACTTAACTTTTTCTGAGGGCAAAGGCAGAACAGCTTTGGAGCATTATTTACAAGTTTTTTTTATACAAACAGCTTCATCCAAGTTGTACCAGATAGTAATTGCCATATAAGCCTGTTTACTCATCTCAGAAAAAACTAACATGGCTCTAACATTACTGGTGAATACGGAAAAGCGATTATATTCTAGTACACTACAATTTTGAACTGTAATTTATTCATAACAAGGTATAATTTTAAATAACATTGACTTATAGAAGTATTCTACAGTACTGCTGTTCATCTAAGTATTGAGAGTAACGTTACTTTTTGTGTTTAAAATTACCATGTAGGTACATGCGCTCAAGAATGAACTACCTATGTTATCAAAGTCAAACTCATATTCATTTAGATCAAATGCATGATACCTAGTTATGAATATTATAAAAACAAATGCCAATATTTTTTTTCTATACGGCCAATTCGCTGACTAGGATAGGGCCTCGAGAACAATATCATCGAAACATTTGATCAGACCACAAATTGCAGTAACGTATAAACCTAAAAAAAATGTGTGAATTGTGATATTATTATTTGAAATACTTTTATACTATATTTATATAAAACATTTTTGTACTCTCATAAAATATTGTTTTAAAATAAACAGCCATGTAATCCCTAATCGTTCATGTTTAAAAAAGATTTTCAAATATAGAACGACTATTAGAATGTGTTCCAATTATTTTATGATTCTTTATTCAATCAAAAAATCTTGGCCAGTACTAAAATCCTTTACAACGATGACAGATAACTTTTGGCGGGAATTAATATAACCTCAACATATGCCTCGACCTGCATATATAATAATAATATGTAAACATGGTTATAACAACAAAATAGAAGCTAGGAAATGAAATATTCTAACAAGGTTTACTGGCACAACAAAGAGATGCCTCGGGCGGTTTTCATTACGCCAGTGCAAGCGTAATGATACACCGTGGCTCTTCGACCTTTGGGCTCGGAGGAAATCCCTGGAGCTTGTAAATAATCGCTTTGTTATTAATAGTTAACTGTAAAGATTGGGGTTTGTGGTATTTCAAAGTACCTAATTCAATAACACAAGAGTCTGGAATGCTTTCTAGAAAATCATAATAAGTTATTACCTATAGTACTACTACTAGCTAGGGTTGTCGCTAAAAAGAAAACTAAGTTAAATTTTGCAGCAATTTCTTAGCGTATATACTTTTTGATAGAATGTCCTCCTTACTCACTTATAGGAAGTGAGTCATTTAATCGAATATAAAAGATAGAGAGTTAATGTACCAGACGAGCGAGCAGACCGTCTAGAAAAAATAGAATACCATAACCTCAGACTAATAGAATAAGATAGACGGAGCGTGTAGAACTCGCGCGTGAAGCCGAAAGTAGGCATACTAAATAGCAATGTCATACGTTTTCGTTTTCGCGCACAGTTGATTTGAGCCGCTCTGAAGTATTTTTACAACGTTTTACTACACAATACGGCATTATAATAATATTTTGTCAAAACGTGTTTAGTACGTTTCGTACTCACTAGCGGCTCAAATCAACTGCGCGCGACAACGAAAACGTATGACATTGCTATTTAGTATGACTTTTGGCGCTTCACGCGCGAGTTCTACACGCTCCGTCTATCTTATTCTATTAGTCTGAGACCATAACCAAATTTGACAGTTGGCAAGTTTTTTATTGTCCTACTGCTGAACAAGGATCTCCTCTTCCCTTTTAAGCTGAAAGGATTCAGGCCCCATTTACACACGCTAGCCCAATGAAGTTTATTGGATCATACGTGCCTTCAGAATTTGTGCCAATATATGTGAGTTTCCTCACGATGTTTTCTGTCACCATTAAATTTGTTTTATTTCCACTAAAATGTTATATATTACTTAATAAACTTAACATTACACAGCAATGGCCTTAGGCAAAACTCGTATATTATATTTATTATTACTACTACGACTGAATATTTGCATTGTTTATGTAAGTAATGTCTATAAAACACAAAAGCTTCAAAAATCTCAAATATTATATTTATCTGTGCCTCAAATCCTACTAATATTATAAACGTGAAAGTTTGTAAGTATGGATGGATGGATGAATGTTTGTTACTTAAAAAATACTGAATGGGTCTAGATGAAATTTGGCACAGAGATAGATTATGGTCTGGAATAACACACATAGGCTACTTTTTACAGCGATAACCGACATCTACGCGAGCGGAGCCGCGGGCAACAGCTATATAGTATAATAGGTATTACAAGATTTAATATGATCTACGGATAAAAAAATTATAATCTATCTCTGTGGCAATTTTCATTTAGATCCGTTCAGTAGTTTTTACGTGAAAAAGTAACAAACATCCGTCCATCCATCCATCCATACTTACAAACTTTCACACGTAGGATTTGGTCAAAATCTCTAGATTATTATTCTATTTTAATTTTATTAAATTATTGTTTACTTATCATCATCGTTAACTAGAGCATTTTTGGTGGGAAGAGTGTGTCTATGTGGTAATAAAGCTAATATTGCCTTGTTCAGACTGCGACACAGAGCTTGCTGGAGGGTGATTCACGAATGCGAAACAACAAAAAACAACCAAGAGTTATATGTAGTATGGGAATCGTCTTCAAAGAAAATATATCGAGACCTTTTTTTGTTAATACAGGAATTAATTCAATGCATACTTAGCTTACTTTCTAAGGATAACTTGTGAAGAATCTTCAGTAGTTAAGGTTAGCACATACACGTCGTTATTCTGCCCCCGTCCTGTGTAATCTCGGCATTACATCCCGTTACGTGCAAGGTAATTTCGCGAGTATTTGCATAATGTGCCCGCGCCCTTATTACATGTTGCCGGTAAACGGACAACGTCCAGTAATTTCACCTTATTAAACTATAACATTGATACGGTTTTCATTTTGTGTAGGGTTGTCACACGTTTAGTTTTGTTTTTAAAAAAGACAACTCCCGCAACAAGCTCTGTGGCACGAGGGACCTACAACCAGACTCAGAACAATTCTTTGTAGGTTTAAAGTTTTGTCCTGTGCGGGTCCTCGTGCACAGCAGCCGTATACTGCGGCACTGGATCATCAAGGCAGCTATTTTTTGACTGCCTCATTGGTCAATGACTACGATTGCAGATCACAATATAGATACCCGGATCACGCCGAAAATACATGTGAGAATGTATTAGGAAATTGACAATTGTTGCACGAATGGAAATGGCGGTATTTAAACCCATGAAAAGCACGTAATAAACAGAGCAGTGTAAAAAAATACCAATATCACTGGACCCAACCTTTTTTTTTGTTGTAGAGGGAAAATGCTTTACGCATACCGCCCCGCTCGTGCCCGGAGATGCGGAGCAGTTATGTCGGACTCTCCGGCCTAAAGGTGGTAGGCGGCCGGCATACCGACTAAAACCCCCCTGTGCACCTACACCCGCCTTCACGGGTGGACCACTGGAACCTGATATAACCTGAACTCAACCTGAATCAACCCAGGAACTCATGATAGTCGTTCGCTTTACCCCTGAACTACAGAGGCAGAATTTCGAACAAATACACGTCTATTTATTTCTTAATCGTAACGATAATTAACTCGATGAGTTATTATAAAGTGCGGAACTTGCATGATATACTGTACTTAACATAAAATACGTGTGCGCAGGCCAATGTTAGTCGACATTACAAATTATTTTGTTTTGCTTTTGTTTGTTTTTAACAAGACAACTCCCGCACTGATTTGTTCCGCATTCGTCTCATGAAGTTTATTAAAAAAAATCCGTATTCATTCCACATTTAGCCACAAAAACATTACATCCATTACATTATGGGCTAAAAAGTAATAAAATGTAGGACGAATACGGTATGTTTTAGGTGCGGAAAAACTTCATGTGGCGAATACGGAACAAATCCCCGGTCTCAGGAAGAAGTCTTGTGTCGCGGGGGACTTTACGAACATACAATTAACAAATTACACCCAGACTCGGGACAACATTTATGAATCACACAATTTTATGTCCCGTGTGAGGATCGAACCCACAACCTCCGCGCAGTGGTAAATGGCGGGATAACCTTTTAAGCTACTGAACCAACCGTGTAGTCCATAAATATTATACCTTTTAGTATTGTAAACGTTGTAAACTTATACTCTTTCTTTTTCAGGTATAATTACAAAATGGACGGAGAAAGGAAAATCGAAAAGTGAAGGTAATAACTTTTTTTTATACTATTTGGGTGGTAAAGAAGCATACTGCCCGCCTGATGTGAAGCAGTTACCCTAGTCTATGGTCGCTTTCAAAACCAGAGGTATCACTTGCGTGTTGCTGACCCATTTTTTACACCAGGACTTTAAGATGGAGTATCTCTCGGATAGGAAAACGTTTCTTTGAAAACGGACTATTTATATATACAAGCTTAATTTTGCTTATAAGCTTTGCGTATGTTGTGATCCCCACACGGAATTAAAATATATATGATCCTCAAAATAAATGATTGTTGTAAAAAGTCTTAAAGTCCCACACTAGGGGACAAGCCCTATGTCTCGGAGGACTTTACTAACATAATTCATCGACACAAAGTACACCTAGTCTCGGAAATACATTTAACAAACAAAGTTTTGTCCCGTGGTGTGTCACTATAGTATATTTCACATAGCATAGGTACTGTAAAGTTTAAGATTTGGAGATAAAGATTAATGAAAATGATAGAAGATTAAATGAAAAACTATCGATTTTGACTGCCTTGGTGGTCCAGTGGGTGTAGTAGTGCACAGGGACAAAACTTTGTGTGACCCACAAAGAGTTGTTCTGAGTCTGGGTGTAATTTGTGTCCGTTAATTGTATGTTTGTAAAGTCCCCCGCAACACAGAGCTTGTTTTCTGTGCGGGAGTTGTCTTTTTAAAAAGATAAAAAAAAAGATTAAAGACTAGGCCCTTGATCATTCAATTAGCCAATTGGCTAGAGATTTATTGAATCATTTTCTTTCATCTACATCTTCAAATGTCAAACTTCACAGTACCCATGTACTATAGTGGTGAAGGACCACAGTGCAGTTATTATAAAGACAATCGATTTGCATAGTGCTAATACTACTATTTGTTTATTATGCACAGATAAAATATTAAAATTACAACGAGTTGTTACACACGACACGCACGCACGCCTTGATTGGACAACAAATCGAAGGTGGAAAATGGCCGCCGATATACCATAGAAATATTATTTGATTTGTTTGATTGGGTTTTAAAAGAATGTTTATACAAATAAATAATATTAAAAATAACAGCTTTTTACTTAACGCATATGAAAGTATAAGTATAGGTACTAAGTACGGTACCAATAACAAATAAAACAATTTTTAGGGTGCACACACAAAAAAAAATGAATTCATAAAACTTTAAACAAAATCCGAATCCAAATTTAACGCGGTTGAAACGAAGAGAAACAGCTATATTATTACATGTAAATTGTGGTACTGGCTGAATTTAGGCTACAACGGCCGGTCTTAAAGGAAACTAGCCGAGTATGTAGGACTTATCTACTAATACTAATTAGGAAGTATTTTTAACCAGTTACAGTGATGTTGTGTGTGTGGTGGGATTAGAAGGGCATATTCATTATGAGCTGTTACCACCAGGCAGGACCATCGATTCTGAAATCTACTGCGAACAACTGATGAGATTAAAGCAAGAAGTTGAGAGAAAGCGGCCGGAATTAATCAACAGAAGGGGTGTGGTTTTTCATCATGATAACGCTAGACCTCACACAACTTTAGCCACTCAGCAAAAATTAAGAGAGTTTGGCTGGGACGTGTTAATGCATCCGCCTCCTACTCCACCTCATCGCAGTCCTGACCTTGCACCTTCAGTTTTCCACCTGTTTCGGTTTCTTCAGAATTCTTTAGGCAGTGTCAGGTTAACATCACGAAAGGACTGCCAAAACCACTTTTCGCGGTATTTTGATCAAAAGTCCCAAAATTTCTATAGCAATGAGATCATATCCCTACCTACAAGATGGCAAAAAGTTATCGAACAAAATGGTACCTACATACTTTAGTTAAATGTAAATAAACTATATTAAAAAACGTTTGGAATTTTCTTAAAAAAAACTTTTTCCCCAACCTATTAATAAAATTAGAAGTGTGTTCTTCAAGTACAGACCCGTGCAATTTCGTGTTACACTCCCAAAAATACAAAATAATTAATCTATACATATAATAAAATCGTAACCAAGTCGCGTCTGTACATTGATTTTTATTTCAAAAAAACAATTTATATACGTTGTATTTATGTTACTGAGGCCAAAAATGTGGTTTTTAGAATGTTTGTCTGTTTGTCTGTTTGTCTGTTTGTCTGTGTGTCTGTTTGTCGGTTTGTCTGTTTGTCTGTTTGTGGCCGCGTTTGTACGCGATAAACTCAGCAACCACGCAACCGATTTGAATGCGGTTTTCACTTATATATTGTGGCAACCTTCCCATAACATATAGGCTTTATTTTATTCCAATCGGTTCACAAATAAAAAAGTTATGGCCACTTTAATAACACACGTGCTATACAAGAAACACGCTTCGATTTATTTAGCTAAAACTTTTTAAAATGTAGTTTGTAAAACCACGTTTGAAGTTTTTATGAAAAAAAATTTAAAAAATAATGCGAGGTTTCGGAGATATAGCAATCACCAATTTAAGTTGAACTCTCATCAATATCGGCGACCATATTAAATAGAGATCAGCTGACTGGTACATCACGTGTTAACGGTACTAGGTTAAAAGTGACCATTTTACAACGAAATGTAATAGAAGCAGACATTTTAACAGGATGCGGTGCAGGTGATAATCTTTTATGCCCCGGGTTCTTTTGATTCCAAACAATTTTCCGTTTAGCATCTCCAGGAAACTCTATGTTTTAATCCCTGAAGTCCACGCAAACGAAGTCATAAACACATATCAGCTATACATCTATACACACATTAATAAAATTGAAGTGTCTGTTTGTAATATCAAAATAACAGCTTTCTATTAAATTCATGTGGCTGTTTACATAGCACTTACAACAGAAATACAATTTTAACAGTTTTATCTCTCTGGCTATCTGTTTGTTGCAGCTAAAATCGTCTTTGATAAAACTAAAACTATATAAATATACTATAATAAGTACGAATAAAATGCGTTAATCATGCCAAGACCTAAGACAATCACTGACTAAATTAAACGCCTAATAAAACTTAAACACAAACTATAAAATATTACTATAAAATGAATGCTATTTCATTTTGTGTAGGCGCTAACATTTAACAATACCTTAATTTAGGTAATCAGGAAAGCAGCACAGAAAAGAAAACAATCCACCGAATCTGTCTATCTGGTCACGATAAACTCAATAACTACCAAACAAAATATTACGATGATAGTTGAGCGAGTCGGAAAAATCCTGCCGTTGGAGGCAATGTTATTTGCAAATAGATCTAAAAAACTCCGTGATACTATGTGTCTATCTTCGACCAAAAAAATCACTCACAGCGAAACGCATGATCGGCCTCTGTCTCATCGGCATACTTAACTTATATATATTTTTAACTGAATTTTTAAAGATGAGGTTTCATTGCAATGTTTTTTTTTTATTCCTGAACATCGTCATTTAAGAGCCGATTTGTAATATTTTCTTTTTAAGTAAAGTTTAAACATAGCTCGAAAAATTGCCTCAATTAAGTGACAATGGGCAGGGCATATAGCTCACAGAACCGATGGCCGTTGGGGCAGAAAGGTTCTAGAGTGGCGACCACGAACTGGAAGACGCAGCGTGGGCAGGCCTCCAACAAGATGGACCGACGACCTGGTAAACGCGGGCAACCGATGGACAAGGTCAGCTCAGGACCGACTGACGTGGAAAACAGACCATACATTAATTTGATAAGGAGAAATACTTATATGAAAAAGAAGAAATACTTGTTTTTTTTTAAGTGAAAAAACTTCTTTAGGCGCGTTGAACATTTTTGGGTGAACAAATATCATCGGCACGGAACGATTTCCATATTCAAAAATAATAATCTAATAGCTCGATGATACAATTCACAAGTTATTCATTTCCACTTCTATCGGCAGTCCCTAAAGACTTCCCAGCATGTTTTTTGTTTTATTGACAACAACAGAACTCGTAAAATGTTCCCGATATTGTATAGTCTAACTTACTCGCTGTTTTCTCCGGCTGTATGTCACAGATTGCGGGAAAATAACCGCACGCATGTAGCTACCATCTTGACGCGTTTATTTATTGATATTACGATATCTTCGCGTGCCTCCACTGTGTCTATCTGACCCTCGATACAGTTTGAAAATCACGGGTATGCCGAGTATAAGGGCGGTGTCATATCTACAACAAGAGATATGTTACGGGTAGCAATGTTAAGAAGCATAGAGTAGATATCTCATAGTATGAACTTCGGTTAAAAGCGATGGCAGCCGAGTGGGATAGTAACTGACTTCAATGCTTGAGGTGTCAGTTCGATCCTGATGGCTGTGCCAAGTGACTGAAAAATGGTTTGCAAGCTTTAAAGCGAACAAATTATGTACAAACATTGCAACAATAATAATAATGTTCTCAAAATTATAGACACACATATAGCAATTTCAATATTTTAACTCCTGGGCACGTTTTCAGTAGACGTCGATTCGCAGGAATTTTACAACGCCCCTTATGTTGTTTTTTTATTATTAATTTTTATTTGTAAATTAAAATGCAGAAAAAAAACAAGTAATCCCTTAACACGTCATAATGTTCGTTTCTAATTCACAACACTTTCCACTCTCATACAATTACAAAGTTAATAAAAATACAAATTGAATTTGTGTTTTTGCAAAGCAAAGTTTAATTTAAGTAAGTACTAAAGCCCTTTTTACATAATGTAGTGATCGTTAGACATAGATGATAGCTGCGATTGCGTTTGTTTAATCTGTGGTTAAGATAACGATCGCTTATTTGCCAGGCATTAGTAGCTTGCGGCATTTACTTGTAAAAACTAAGTTATTTCTTGGATGATAGGATAACTTTGAATTAGTCGGTACGAGCCGCAATACACCATCTACACTAATAACTATAAAGAGAAGAAAAAAAATATATTCTTTTTTTCTTTTCTTTTCTTTTAAAAAAGACAACTCCCGCACTAGAGAACAAGCTCTGTGTCGCGGGGGACTTTACAAACATACAATTAACGGACACAAATTACACCCAGACTCAAAACAACACTTTGTGGGTCACACAAAGTTTTGTCCTGTGTGGGAATCGAACCCACAACCTCGTGCACAGCAGGCGCATACTGCGGCCACTGGACCACTGAGGCAGTCAAATATAAATTAATAATGATGTTTAAAATTTATTGTACTGAAGGAGCATAGGCTAATTATAACTATTTATTTTTATTCTTTGAATTCTAAGAATCAATATCCTCTGATTATTACAAAAATAAAAGAAAGTTTTTACAAAATAAGTATATTTCAAACGGATCAATCGTCATTGGATTATGTTTCTTAGACGATACTCGAGAGCTTGCCTCCATCTTACAGATGACCACAGCCAAATGAGCTGTTTTTTTAGAACTTCAGAGCTTATTTAAAGAACAACTTTATGTAAAAGTAGTGGCTTGCCCCGACTTCGCCCGGGTTAAACTATTTTCAGTTCAATTTTTTTTTTTTTACATTTAATAAGAACCTTCATCTGACAATTACGAACATAGCAAAAAAAATATTAGCGAAATCGGTTCAGCTGTTTTGGAGATTTGCGCTTAGCAACACATTCAGCGATTCATTTTTATATTATAGACTAGCTGTACCCGCGACTTCGTTCGCGTGTTCAGTCTTTTACTGAAAATCTCAAAGCTACAGCTGTTATCCCTATGCAAACTTTCATCGGCTGATTTTCATCTTCAGTGGTTACATTTAAAAAAACCTTTCTTTGCGGATGCCTATATCATAATAGCTATCTGAGTGTCTAATGATTTAAACTGTGCGTTTGTTGATTAGTCAGTCACGTTTTTCTTTTAAATATTTGGATTCAATTCAATTCGTTAGTGAAACTAATAAAGAATACTGCAGATGGCCAACTTCTCAATGATATTTTTTTTTCCGATGGAGATCAGACATAATGTATCTTAATTATTATTATGGTAATTAAATGACAGTAACTAATCACATTCAATGAGCAAATTAAAATGTTACAATTGAACTAATATTATGATACAGCCGGATATAGGCACGGAAAAATTAAATAATGTACAAAGTAAAAAATGTATAGTTTCAGAGATAAAGATAATAATTAACAGATACCTATATACCGAATTTACGTTGAACTCTCACTAATATGGTCGACAATATTGAATAGGGTTCAACTTACTGGTTTTTCATTCAGTTTTGTTCCGAAAGCTTATGTAAAGTAGTATAACTGTATTATAAGAACAATGGATTAAAAGGAAAGTTCAATTTCTGAAATCCTTGAGCACTACGACGGACCATTATGCCCTTTAGGAATTTAATAAATTTTTGGCCCACATAAACTGTGTAACAGTACCTATCAGGTTAGAAATGACCAATTTAAAACGAAATGTAATAGATGTAGAGATTTTTACAGGGTATGGCACAGATAATACATAACAATACATAAATTCAAACTATTAGCTAGGCGATGGGCCAATTAAGGTTATTCACGTTTGCGCTAAGACAATTTGAAGAGCAAAACAATCATACAAACAAGGAATATTTCTTCATGAAGTTTATTAATTGCAGAATCCAAATATTTAAAAGAAAAACGTGACTGACTAATCAACAAACGCACAGTTTAAATCATTAGACACTCAGATAGCTATTATGATATAGGCATCCGCAAAGAAAGGTTTTTTTAAATGTAACCACTGAAGATGAAAATCAGCCGATGAAAGTTTGCATAGGGATAACAGCTGTAGCTTTGAGATTTTCAGTAAAAGACTGAACACGCGAACGAAGTCGCGGGTACAGCTAGTCTATAATATAAAAATGAATCGCTGAATGTGTTGCTAAGCGCAAATCTCCAAAACAGCTGAACCGATTTCGCTAATATTTTTTTTGCTATGTTCGTAATTGTCAGATGAAGGTTCTTATTAAATGTAAAAAAAAAAAAATTGAACTGAAAATAGTTTAACCCGGGCGAAGTCGGGGCAAGCCACTACTTTTACATAAAGTTGTTCTTTAAATAAGCTCTGAAGTTCTAAAAAAACAGCTCATTTGGCTGTGGTCATCTGTAAGATGGAGGCAAGCTCTCGAGTATCGTCTAAGAAACATAATCCAATGACGATTGATCCGTTTGAAATATACTTATTTTGTAAAAACTTTCTTTTATTTTTGTAATAATCAGAGGATATTGATTCTTAGAATTCAAAGAATAAAAATAAATAGTTATAATTAGCCTATGCTCCTTCAGTACAATAAATTTTAAACATCATTATTAATTTATATTTGACTGCCTCAGTGGTCCAGTGGCCGCAGTATGCGCCTGCTGTGCACGAGGTTGTGGGTTCGATTCCCACACAGGACAAAACTTTGTGTGACCCACAAAGTGTTGTTTTGAGTCTGGGTGTAATTTGTGTCCGTTAATTGTATGTTTGTAAAGTCCCCCGCGACACAGAGCTTGTTCTCTAGTGCGGGAGTTGTCTTTTTTAAAAGAAAAGAAAAGAAAAAAAGAATATATTTTTTTTCTTCTCTTTATAGTTATTAGTGTAGATGGTGTATTGCGGCTCGTACCGACTAATTCAAAGTTATCCTATCATCCAAGAAATAACTTAGTTTTTACAAGTAAATGCCGCAAGCTACTAATGCCTGGCAAATAAGCGATCGTTATCTTAACCACAGATTAAACAAACGCAATCGCAGCTATCATCTATGTCTAACGATCACTACATTATGTAAAAAGGGCTTTAGTACTTACTTAAATTAAACTTTGCTTTGCAAAAACACAAATTCAATTTGTATTTTTATTAACTTTGTAATTGTATGAGAGTGGAAAGTGTTGTGAATTAGAAACGAACATTATGACGTGTTAAGGGATTACTTGTTTTTTTTCTGCATTTTAATTTACAAATAAAAATTAATAATAAAAAAACAACATAAGGGGCGTTGTAAAATTCCTGCGAATCGACGTCTACTGAAAACGTGCCCAGGAGTTAAAATATTGAAATTGCTATATGTGTGTCTATAATTTTGAGAACATTATTATTATTGTTGCAATGTTTGTACATAATTTGTTCGCTTTAAAGCTTGCAAACCATTTTTCAGTCACTTGGCACAGCCATCAGGATCGAACTGACACCTCAAGCATTGAAGTCAGTTACTATCCCACTCGGCTGCCATCGCTTTTAACCGAAGTTCATACTATGAGATATCTACTCTATGCTTCTTAACATTGCTACCCGTAACATATCTCTTGTTGTAGATATGACACCGCCCTTATACTCGGCATACCCGTGATTTTCAAACTGTATCGAGGGTCAGATAGACACAGTGGAGGCACGCGAAGATATCGTAATATCAATAAATAAACGCGTCAAGATGGTAGCTACATGCGTGCGGTTATTTTCCCGCAATCTGTGACATACAGCCGGAGAAAACAGCGAGTAAGTTAGACTATACAATATCGGGAACATTTTACGAGTTCTGTTGTTGTCAATAAAACAAAAAACATGCTGGGAAGTCTTTAGGGACTGCCGATAGAAGTGGAAATGAATAACTTGTGAATTGTATCATCGAGCTATTAGATTATTATTTTTGAATATGGAAATCGTTCCGTGCCGATGATATTTGTTCACCCAAAAATGTTCAACGCGCCTAAAGAAGTTTTTTCACTTAAAAAAAAACAAGTATTTCTTCTTTTTCATATAAGTATTTCTCCTTATCAAATTAATGTATGGTCTGTTTTCCACGTCAGTCGGTCCTGAGCTGACCTTGTCCATCGGTTGCCCGCGTTTACCAGGTCGTCGGTCCATCTTGTTGGAGGCCTGCCCACGCTGCGTCTTCCAGTTCGTGGTCGCCACTCTAGAACCTTTCTGCCCCAACGGCCATCGGTTCTGTGAGCTATATGCCCTGCCCATTGTCACTTAATTGAGGCAATTTTTCGAGCTATGTTTAAACTTTACTTAAAAAGAAAATATTACAAATCGGCTCTTAAATGACGATGTTCAGGAATAAAAAAAAAACATTGCAATGAAACCTCATCTTTAAAAATTCAGTTAAAAATATATATAAGTTAAGTATGCCGATGAGACAGAGGCCGATCATGCGTTTCGCTGTGAGTGATTTTTTTGGTCGAAGATAGACACATAGTATCACGGAGTTTTTTAGATCTATTTGCAAATAACATTGCCTCCAACGGCAGGATTTTTCCGACTCGCTCAACTATCATCGTAATATTTTGTTTGGTAGTTATTGAGTTTATCGTGACCAGATAGACAGATTCGGTGGATTGTTTTCTTTTCTGTGCTGCTTTCCTGATTACCTAAATTAAGGTATTGTTAAATGTTAGCGCCTACACAAAATGAAATAGCATTCATTTTATAGTAATATTTTATAGTTTGTGTTTAAGTTTTATTAGGCGTTTAATTTAGTCAGTGATTGTCTTAGGTCTTGGCATGATTAACGCATTTTATTCGTACTTATTATAGTATATTTATATAGTTTTAGTTTTATCAAAGACGATTTTAGCTGCAACAAACAGATAGCCAGAGAGATAAAACTGTTAAAATTGTATTTCTGTTGTAAGTGCTATGTAAACAGCCACATGAATTTAATAGAAAGCTGTTATTTTGATATTACAAACAGACACTTCAATTTTATTAATGTGTGTATAGATGTATAGCTGATATGTGTTTATGACTTCGTTTGCGTGGACTTCAGGGATTAAAACATAGAGTTTCCTGGAGATGCTAAACGGAAAATTGTTTGGAATCAAAAGAACCCGGGGCATAAAAGATTATCACCTGCACCGCATCCTGTTAAAATGTCTGCTTCTATTACATTTCGTTGTAAAATGGTCACTTTTAACCTAGTACCGTTAACACGTGATGTACCAGTCAGCTGATCTCTATTTAATATGGTCGCCGATATTGATGAGAGTTCAACTTAAATTGGTGATTGCTATATCTCCGAAACCTCGCATTATTTTTTAAATTTTTTTTCATAAAAACTTCAAACGTGGTTTTACAAACTACATTTTAAAAAGTTTTAGCTAAATAAATCGAAGCGTGTTTCTTGTATAGCACGTGTGTTATTAAAGTGGCCATAACTTTTTTATTTGTGAACCGATTGGAATAAAATAAAGCCTATATGTTATGGGAAGGTTGCCACAATATATAAGTGAAAACCGCATTCAAATCGGTTGCGTGGTTGCTGAGTTTATCGCGTACAAACGCGGCCACAAACAGACAAACAGACAAACCGACAAACAGACAAACAGACAAACAGACACACAGACAAACAGACAAACATTCTAAAAACCACATTTTTGGCCTCAGTAACATAAATACAACGTATATAAATTGTTTTTTTGAAATAAAAATCAATGTACAGACGCGACTTGGTTACGATTTTATTATATGTATAGATAACGTTTCACTGATGTTTTCTACGGTTTCTCGTAACACAAACCCCTTGTTTTACAAGCGTCCATAGGCTACAAATACGTAAGTACAAGAACAATTCTATTTAAAAGACCATTGACTGCCTCGGTGGTCCAGTGGCCGCAGTATGCGCCTACTGTGCACGAGGTTGTGGGTTCGATTTCCACACAGGACAAAACTTTATATGACCCACAAAGAGTTGTTCTGAGTCTGGATGTAATTTGTGTCCGTTAATTGTATGTTTGTAAAGTCCCCCGCGACACAGAGCTTGTAATCTAGTGTGGGAGTTGTCTTTTTTAAAAATAAAAATAAAAAACTTATGAATTCTACGGTTTCTCGTAACACAAACCCCTTGTTTTACAAGCGTCCATAGGCTACAAATACGTAAGTACAAGAACAATTCTATTTAAAAGACCATTATCACAAATCTCACTGCATGTAGGAACACAAACATTTTAGAATCGTACACATGTCTTCCGTATCGCAACGATACTAGTGCGATAACAGTGCGATGTAGATGCGATACGATACGTGATGCGATAACACGTCGGTCGACGCAATCTGTGCGTACGCATTCGAATTAATTAAAGGCAACCCGATGAGTGCATGTTAAATACGTACCCGGTTACTATCTGCTTTTTTTTAGGCTAAGTTTTTACGGTTCCTTAACATTAATTATTAAATTATTTTAAAAGAAGAATGGGTAAAGTAAGCACAAGCAACCTAAGCAGATGAGATTTTCTAGGCGTTTCTTTTTTTGTTAAAACTTAAGAAGCAAAACCTATATAACCAAATCGTTAAGAGTCGGTGAGAGTCGTCACTGGATGCAGGCAGCTCAAAATCGGCCATTGTGGAGACATATGCGGGAAATCTGAATCTCAATCTGAAAATGTTCAGAAGTGGGCATTTTCAGATTGAGATGATGATAAGAGTCAGTCGAGTAACAGAAATAGTGTACAAAATAGCGCTCTACTGCCACATATTATATGACAATGCAAACATATTATTTTTATGTTCATAATAATTTGTCAGTGGAAACTAATGCTGACATAACTGACATGCTCCTCTTACTGTCTGTAGGTACGTACGTAGAATTTTACATACGAGATTACACAAAGGCCTACGAACAACTATGAATTGCATTTGACTAATGAGAATGATGGCGATGACCAGGTGTAAAAATAAAAGATTCAATTTTATTATTGAACCAAGCAAAATTTATAAAAAATACTTATGTCTTTTCTGTGCGATCTACATAAGAAAATTGTATTTAATTCAAACGAATTCTTGTTCTTTACTGTTACAAACTGTCAGTTTTAAAATAAATTCTATCAGATCTATTCGCCTGAAGTATCGTTATCGATAACTGGAACTAAGAAGAGATTCGATTGTCGATAAGACGCCGATCTCGATGCGATAACGTCGCTTGCTACATATGTTAGCCGCTGACATTATAAAGTAGCTTTTATACGATGCGCGTATCCGAACGTGGTTAGTTTATGGTTTGTGTGTTGTCCATGTCCTGGCGGGGGTTACATGGTTCGAAATTCAAAAATATTCCTGCATTTCTACATTATTTTAAACAATTGAGTGTCGTTTATTGGCATTTTATTTTATTCTTTTGTTATTCGTTTTTATTAAACATTGATATCAATACAGATTATAATACTATACATTTGCAAGGATATATACATTTGAAGTTAATTTCATCATTATTATCATCGCCACTGAAAGACGGGTCACTTGTTGGAAGCCTGCCCATGCCCTACGTTTTCTAGTTCCTTTCTGCCCAAATATAAAATAATAAATAAAATGAATAAAATGCATAAAAATAATAACGTATGAAAAAACATTTATTTTTTCATTAATATTTATTATCATTTCCTCAGTTCGGATTTCCTTATCCGTCCGCGACGGAATCTCCTTTAAATTCTCGATGAAGGTCGCTCATTCTGATGTACCAGGAGGCATTAACAAGTCCCCTTAGGATTAATCGAGATTGAGGTTGAAGATATACTTAGGTAGTTTTTTTTTAATAACAATACATTTATTTTAATGATTATAAATAGATACGGTATAACAAAAAAATATATTGTGCACAAAACTGTTACCTAGGTATTGTAAGTTATTTTTATACTAGTTAGGACGCTTGCAATACCAGAAGTATCAGGATAAGGATATTTTCCTCAAAACGAATAACTAAAAAATGCGCTGAAGACCTGTAGTTACACAAAGAAACACAGCTACACCGCTTTGTGTAGTATTTGGCTGTGGTCTTCTGTAACGCGGAGGCCCTTTCACAGACAGGCTTGCTCAGTTATATGGCACCATATTAATGAGCAAGCTTATATCTCTTTGAAATTATTATATTTACAACAATAAAGATTGATGGGTATAATACGTATTAAATAATGCCCTTATACCACTTATACTTAGCCAATTATACTTAATGTCAGTACAACGGAACATCTTATTGGTTTTAATATAAATTATATTTGTTGGTAAAGCATACATCGGCCGAGATCCGAATCGACTGACCCTCAGGGCCCTAATTATTGACCATCGCAGTTTATAAACGACACAGCTTTCTAATTAAAGCTGTAGTAAGAGAGTAGCAGGTCATCAATCGTTACATTGGCTGACAACTAGGCAGCAGGCCCCTGTTGGTCTAGTGGTTAGTGACCCTGAAGCCGGAGGTCGTGGGTTCAATTCCCACAGGAGACAAAACTTTAAAAATCATAAATGTTGGTTCTGAGTCTGGGTGTAATTTGTGTCCGTGTTTTTTTTTTCTTAAAAGACAACTCACGCACGGGGGACTTTACAAACATACAATTAACGAACACAAATTACAACCAGACTCAGAACAACTCTTTGTGGGTCACACAAAGTTTTGTCCTGTGTGGGAATCGAACTCACAACCTCGTGCACAGCAGGCGCATACTGCGGCCACTCGACTACCAACGTCAAAATATGTTTGTAAAGTCTCCCGCGACACAGGGCTTGTTCCCTAGTGCGGAAGTTGTCTTTAAAAAATAAGAATAAAATAAATGCTGTAATTATTTTACGTAAGGCAGCTGATACAACTCTGGTATAATTACGGCACGTTCGTCATGATTAGGTCCGTTACACACATACCCGCGGGCGCGAGCCGCGTAATAGCCAGCCGCCGCTACCTCCGGTTACTTTATAACAAACAAAAATTTTCCCGCGTGGTGATCGAACCCACAACACGCTGCAGTGGCAATTGGCGAGGTAACCGCTTTAGCTACTGAACCAACCGTGCAGTCAAACGTTACTAGGTATGCTATGTAGCTGCTTACAATCAGGGCCCCAATTCTGCTAATTTACGGAAGGCTCAATTACAGATAGCTTAATTGAATCTGAATTGATTCTCAATTTAATCTCAGTAGCATTTTTGGTATTCTGCTAATAAATTTAAGACCAATATTTGGAAAACCATTGGTCTTAAATTATTAGCATTTTTGTTATTACATTATTGGTATTCCGCTAAATAATTTAAGGCCAATGGTTTTCAAACTATTCGTCTTAAATTTATTAGCAGAATACCAAAAATGCTACTGAGATTAAATTGAGAATCAATTCAGATTCAATTAAGCCATCTGTAAATTTGCAAAATTGGGACCCAGGCTTGCTAAAGTCGGCACTGCTCCAAATGTATAAAGGAGACCCATGCCCAGCAGTGGGACATTTATGTGTATGAGATGATGATGAATGCGGCAGTCCTTAACTCCTCACTAAGTACCTATATAGAATTATAGAATCTTTCTTACACCAGGTATACCCCTACTGTATAAATCGCTACTACCTATGCGATACGTGCGTGCTATCAATTGAAAATTAATCAACATCGACTAACCTAAAAAAACAATCTATTTAACTTTATACAGGACAGGACGGCGTAAAACAGCAGTTAGGAACATAAATCAAGTATCCGTGATACTCTATGGTCGCTTCTGTAATCAAGCTCTTAGCTGGCCGCCCATTAAGGGTGCAGATAATTCTGAACATCGCTAAATAAACAAGCTTGTCACGAAAGCATTAGCCTCCACTTAACGATTAGATTAAATGTTCGATTTGGTTAGCCAATACTCCTGTTTATATTCGCGACGACAAGTTTTGATGGATTGTTCGTGACTTAACATGAAAGCTCTGCTGAAAGTATTTTACGAATAAATTAACTGTGTACGTTTCTCATTAGGGAAATATTCTCGTTCAACATTATAAATTACACAGGTTCCTTTGAAAGATTAGTTGTGCCATGATGTCTTATGGCGATTTATTTTTGAACTTAAATTGAATTTTTAACAATGGAAACCTTAAAACTAGGTAATAAAGTTGATAGCTAACAAATATTCAAAGTCATAATGAAATATGGACATCATGACATAGCTTGTATTACCTTATATACCTTATATTACCTTTTTTAAATATCTACCCATACAAATGCATTTAATAGTCTTTTAGGTTCGATAAAAAATCTCATAACCTTATGCTAGCTTATTAAGCTAATGTTTAGTGAAGCTGACTGGTAAGGCCGAGCTTATTTTATATTTGTATTTAATATATTAATGTACTCTAATGTCGGTTAGATAAAAAGTATATTACATATATTATGTCCTTCCACAGGATGTCAACTATTTCCTTGCTATTATTATGATCCCTTTAGCTGTTTAGACGTGAAAAGTTAAGACGAGAGTAACATTCACATTTATAATATTGGTAGCGCTTATTGGTAGGGAGGTAAATGATGAAATCACAGTGTATAGAGTACTATGCGTCGTTGTATCAAATACGCAATCAATCAATCCCACAAATGACGTACAAAGCTTCACGTAGCGTGGTCGCGTGCGCAGGTGGGCGGGGCTAACGAGCGAGCGTCATCGAGTGTCACCGAGCGATGCCGACCAATCACTAACGACACTTTGATTGATTTCAAACTTCAACTGTATCATCAATTAAGTGTTTATTTACTTGAGTCTTTAGTGTTCAATGATCTAGTTTAAAATGATTGCGAGTAACCATTTTCCATACTAACGTATTCCTGATGTTTCTAGCTGGATTTTGAGCCTAAAGCAATGCAATTTGAACCTGATATAGATATCAGGCTTGACACTGACGCATGGTTTAGTTTTTTTGGATAAACAGGTTTTTATAGAAATAATGACAAAACATATTTTTTAAAAAACGCACATTTGAAACGGCCCTAAATAAACGTCACATAAATAAGGTGGCATAAAACTAAAAGAAACTAATCATAGCGTCATATTCTGATTCTTTGCCGAATGATTTGTGAAAATATTTTTGAAATTGGTAAAATTTTAGAAGAGGAAAATCCGCATGGGTATTCCGTAAGAGCAAATACCGAGCAAAATCTGGCTGTCAGATTGAAAATCGGTATTCCGTAAGAGCCCTTTTTGGCGTTTAGTCAATTAGATTGTGCCATCACCGAGCAATCACAACTGTCAGTGTGCGATCACAACTGTCAGTGTGCGATCACAACTGTCAGTTTGCCATCGCTGTTTCTTATACAATCAGCCGGCCGGAGTGCGAAACCTCGTTTTTTTACGTTTTTGTTGGCGGAAATTATTGAGGAAGGTAACCTTTCTCATAAATAGTACAACGAAATGCAAAAAGTTTTTTATAAATCCGAGCAGTTCCATTGGATTTCGACCACACCGGTCGACCTCTAGTCTAGTTTATTACGCGATAAAGCTATGAAACTGGCTGTTAAACGCGTCGATAAGTAAATCATACGTCAGTATTGTGGTACAACGAGGAATGAAAGCATACAGAATTTATCTAAAGCTCAGTATCTCATAACTGTAAATTATATTTTATTTATTTGTTTGCTTTAGATGTGGTACCTATGTACTTGTACTTAGGGATAGTAGCCAGGAGCAATCCTACTAATATTATAAATGTGAAAGTTTGTGAGGATGGATGTATGTATGGATGCTTTTTACTCTTTCAGAAGTATTCCATATTGGGCACCCGTTTTAATGGCACCTGAGTGAATGGCACCTAAGGTATTCCAAATTGAGCACCTACCGATATTTTTCGCAGGTGCCATTAGTGGAACATATCGATATAAAAATATCGGTAGATGCCCAATGTGTAATACTTTAGGTGCCATTCACTCAGGTGCCATTAAAACGGGTGCCCAATATGGAATACTTCCTCTTTCAAGTGAAAACTACCGAACGGATTTGAATTAAATTTGGCGTAGAGTTGGACTATAGTTCAGAAATAACACATAGGCTACTTTTTATCCCGGAAAAATCTCTGTTCCCAGGGATTGTACGCGCGAGCAAAGCCACGGGCGGAAGCTAGTGTTGTAACATGCATATTATATTTAAATTAAATTTAAAAAATCGAAGCGCAGCGAGGTCGGATCCCTAATATAAAATAGGTTAAACTATTAATAAAATGAAAGCTTGTTTTTTTTACTATGATTAGATTTTTACCATATTTATCTTTTGTATCATAGACACTGAAAAACACTACGCTTAAGGCGCTTGTTATATAAACACCGACTTGCACTGACTATTATGAAGAGTCTAAATGAGATTGCATTAGTTGTTGTCTTGTTTTAATGACGTAGGAACTGACCACAGATTTACAACTAGGGATCGCCCGCGACTTCGTCCGCGTGGTAATTTGGAACGTACATTTCCCCGATTTTGCAACATATCTCACTACGGCTCTGCTCCATTGATCATAGCGTGATGTTATTCCTTCCTGGATAAATGCTCAACAAAAAAAGATTTTTTTCTAATCAAACCAGTACTTTCTGAGATAAGCGCGTTCAACCAAACAAACAAACAAACTCTTCAGCTTTATAATATAAGTATAGATTTATTCTTAGCTCTAAATATTTGCTTTAATAACATTATAGGTACCAATTATTTTCGCACGGTTAGTTCAGTGGCTTTTTTTATTGCCACTCGCGAGCTTTTTGGAAATTTATTCATAACATACATAATAGTTTATTGTATTAATATCAATCCATTACCCCATATTGCTATGCTGGAAAATATCAAAATCTAGTCAGGAAAATACGTTTGCATAGAAAATGGGTAGTGGCAATCGCTCTTAAGTGGTTACCTCGCCATTTACTACTGCATGTTGTGGATTACGTTCCTTTTTGCTACCACAAAAATTGTAACTCATACCAAATTGTAATATACTCTGGTGATAAAAAGAGTAGCCCGAGTTTCTTGCCAGTAATTCTTCTCGAAGCCCTGCCCTAGTCAGCGAATTAGCCGTATGGAAAAATATGCTGGCATTTGTTTTTATGACGTTCATAAGCATCATGTTTGATGTTGATCTAAATGAATAAATGCTTTCGAGAAATAGAGACTCAATAAGATATAACTCCTCCTATTTACTTCTTCAGTAGGTTTAGTGGTCCACGGGACGCACGAGTGTCAAAGCTCGGTGTATCAATTGGTTACTCCGTTGTTAATCCTGGCTCACAGGAGTCACAACGGTGGGCATGTGGGTGGGATTGTCCCGATTTCAAGAAATAGAGTTGTTTTTGGGCAAAACAACTGGCTCAATCATAATCTAAAAACAATCAGCAAACAATGCAGCAAGAGTAATCAACGAACAAATATTAGTTGCAATACATATCGGAATAGCGACGTATATAGTGTACGGTCAGCAAGACAATTACGTACCGCGTTGTGCAGTTAATTGAGGGCTTTAATTAGTGAGGTGTCGCGTGGGCCCGACGCCCTCGCACGTGCCTGCCTTGCATATTGTACTGACTGCAAAATAAACATGCAAAAATACATTTTCAGAACATTATTGTGTGGTGGTAGGTATTTAGAGTAAGTATTGTATTAAGGTGCGTGGGTAGTTCTCCAACAAGGTGGTGGGCAGCCGATGATGGATAAGGCAGATCCGTATAAGATAAATGTATTAGGGATGCTTTATTTTCTCCGTAGACTCTCCTTTTCAAAGTAGTAAAATAATTAAAATAGTTAGCCCTATAATAAAATCTTCATAAACTAGTAAAGAAAAATATGATTATCTAAAAAAGTACCTATGCCTCTATAATACGTTATTATCTATGGTTATTATTATTAATTTATTAAACTATATTAGATTTTTTTAACATTATCACACTAATGCTCGCAGCAGAATGGCATTAATTGTAGAAATACAAAATATTTTTGCTGACGCTTCCACATGTTGGAATAGAGCTTAATTTCACTGCAGTGTATACGCGTGTGGCTCGCTTGTGTTTATGAAATTCTCTTGTACTGTGTATAGCATACTTTAAGCTAGCATTTACATTAAACCTATTTCTTTGCGCTGATACACTCTACAAATTTTAATATAATACATACGTATAGATTAATTAACTTTGCATAATAAGTAATGGTTAAAAACTTGTATAAAAGTTTGTGAAAATGGATGGATATGGATGTTTGTTACACATTCACGTAAACACTACTTAACGGATCTGGATTAAATTTGGCATAGAGATATTATAGACTGATAAGCGAATAGGGTACTTTTTATCACGATAACCGACATCCACGCGGGCGAAGCTGCGGGCAACGGCTAGTATATTATAAATGCGAAAGTGAGTTTGTTTGTTATGCTTTCAGTTAGTTTTAAAATAAAAGATATAACTACAATACCTTATGCATTTACTAAAATACAAAAGAAAAACAATATATATTTTGCTGACGCTCCATGCATTAAGCTTATTCTGTAGCGATCTGTCCGCGCGGCCGGACGGTGTGTATTAAATGCTCTCGTATTGTGCGCCTGCGCAGCTACACAATGGACAAAGATACTCACATATTTGGCGCTCTTGCACTATTTGTCATCTGAAAGATGTTTCACTATAATATGTGGAGTGGAGTTACGATTATATAATACTACTAAACCCATTTTGATAAAATGTATAGTTTTGATAATGAGCCCTTTAGTCTTTTTCGTAATATGCCCTGCGTGTTATCCTTTTTATTTTATCTATTAAATAATTTTATCGAATAACATTGAATATTTTGTAACTGTAAAAGATACATCTAATAATAAAACTAACATAATAATTTACTTTAAAAGCGGTGGTGGCCGAGTAGGAAAGTAGCCGACTTACACGCAAGAGGTGCGAGTTCGATCCCAGGTGGCAGTAACAATGTGAATTTCACTTAGTGGAGTTTATATAAATGATTCGCCATCTACTAACTGTGAAGGAAAACATCGTGAGGGTTGCCTCCCGATGTTTTGCTTCACCGTTCACATGTCTTAGAAGAAATTTTAAAGACATGTCTGATTCACCAACCCGCATTAGGCCAGCGTGTGTCTACTCTCCTCTCTCTTGATAGAGGAGAGGAGACCCTTGCCCAGCAGTGGGACGTATGTAATATAATGTATTAGTAATTTACTGACAGTCCAAATAATTGATATCTAATAGAAAGTCAAATTAATAGACGAAATAAAAACAAATCCCTTGAATTGGACGTATTAGAAATTCCTTGCGAGTCGTGACCGCTCCATCGCGATGAACAAAAGACGTCTTGAAATGAAACCGAACAATAAATCCTGCTTGACTTTACACAGAATCAATTGAGCTTAGTATCTGAGTGCTACTTTGTCCCATGCTCAAGATCTTTATAATACTTTAGGTAAGTACCTACTTAATACACCGTTCACGATTTACGTGTACTGGTAATTTTAACAATGCAAGTGGATTTACAAAACCATCATGAAGAATTTCTTGGAACGAACTACTTCAACGTTTAAGAGGAAAAGTGAAAATGAAGTGACAGCTAAGTTGTCTTTTACCAGAGCCTCTAGACAAGTGGCATAAGCGATAGTCGAATCAAAAAGTCAAAAAATAAAATGTATGGAATTTGACGTGAGTCTACGATTTAATGTCGTAAACTTAGGTACGTAACGCAACATAACTGAACACCACTCAGCATGAACATAGCTTTTCTTTTTTTAAGTATCAATGTCTAAAAACCATATAATTTTGTTAATACATTACTATTTATTTACCTGGCTATAACCTAGTCAAATCCCATACATTTTCTTTTTTGACTTTTCGATTCGACTATCGCTAATGCCACTTGTCTAGAGGCTCTAATTCGCTATCTAAATAGATAGGTAGTCTAAGAGAAATACTGTCAAGAAACGCTTGGCTCTCTTTTCAATCACCGTTACAATTTGACCATTAAAATTTGTACTTAAGTACCTACACAGAAAGTGATGTAAGTACCAACTATAAGCAGGACCAGATTTAACCTCAGTGCCGCCTCTGGGCATTGTATGTGCCGCCCAGTATAATTATAATTATAAATGAAAAAATAATGTCTTTTATTTTAATTTAAAGAAGTTTTCACCGGCCAAATTCGGAGCGTAAAATAAAAAATCACTCTCGTTATCCAAAATAATATCGTTAAATGTATTTTACGAATATTGAAAATGACTATAATTAAAATCAGGTAATTTAGCGATTTGGGCAACATTCAAATTCAATACTCAGACAATAGTAAAAGCGCATGCTAAAACTATATTTTTATTTATTCAAAACTTTCTGCAAATAAATGCACAAGGCGGACTAATAATATATTATATTATTAAGATATTAAGTCCAAGCATAGAAATTAAAACTATCTGTAAAAAGTTGCCTTAAGTATAGAGTAACGATTACTTTAATTTTTTTTTTCTTTTTATACTGCCAAGGTGGCAAACAAGCATACGGCCCGCCTGATGGTAAGCAGTTACCGTAGCCTATGGACGTATGCAACACCAGGGATGTCAATCACGCGTTGCCGACCCTTTAAAAACCTTATAACTCCTTTCTTGAAGAACCCCATGCTATAGTCTCTTAGGAAAACCTCAAACAAAATAGTTGTTATATTCTAATTTATTCTGCATAAAAGATATCACTCTATATTCAGCACTTGTATGGGGCATCTCGTTCGGAAACAGGTGTACTTTTCATCGTTGATAAATTATATCTGGCTCTATACAGATATCTCTGATTCTTAATTAATCCAATTCTAAACTTAAGTTTGCCAGTATCTAAGTCACTTTGCCTGAGGCAGTAGTTTTAATTGATGTGGTTAAATAATTTAATTGCTCGTTAATTATTGCCTGATATGCGCACCTATTACCATTAAGCGAATACGCAGAAACCTGAATAGATTTTTACTCTGATTCCAGGTTATGGGATGGATTTACGTACAAAGCGTTTTTGTCTATTCTCTTTATCTTAATATTATTTTACATGCGAAAGTTTGGTTGTTATTCAATCACGCCAGAACAACTGAACGGATCTGGACGACATTTTGACAGAGATCCTAGGTACTAGTACTAATATTATAAATGTGAAAGGATGGATGGGTGTTTGTTACTCTTTCACGAAAAACTACTAAACGGATCAGGATGAAATTCGGCATAGAGATCGTTTATAGTCTAGAATAGCGAAAAGGCTATATATTTTTTGAAGATTTCAATAGACTTTATATTGACAGTCACGCGGGTGACGCCGCGGGCAACAGCAAGTAGATTATAATCAGGAATAGCACATAGGGTACTTTTTCCCGGAATAAATTATTAAATAATTTTTTCGTGAGATTGTATACGCGGTCAAGGCCGCTGGCGGATGCTAGTATTTATATAACCTGAAAAATATTACATCATCAGCCTATCGCAGTCCACTGCTGGACAAAGGCCTTCCCAAGTGTACGCCACTTGGCATGTTCTTCTGCTTCTAGCAACCAGTTTAGTTTATTTTTAAAAGTAAAAAATATGAAGCTAACATCTTCCAAAATTAGTCTAAACTAGACTTATACACATTATTTCTTACAGTCTTATTTGCAGTGATACGTGCACAGATAACCACATACCTCTGCGTAGATGCACACCTGTTTCCGAACGATGCGATGCGCAGTTCCCGCCGAGGCACAGGAAAAGGGGTCGTAACGCCGCGGGCACAACACTAGCTTTCTGACCACTGATTTATATTAACGCTTTTGTGCTATTATTTTGTAGTAAAAGGTGTTATTTTTGTGTAAAATTACTATCATAAATTTTTATAAGCTTACGGAAATTCACGCTTGTTTCGCATAAATGCGAACGAGAAACAGAACTGTTGGAGATTCTTATATACTCGTACTTATATCTACTGACGTGATTAATGGATGACATAATAATAAAAAAAAGGTCATAACCTTTTTTTGCACGCAAGTACGAATTCTACAAAATCGAGGCAAATAGTATTATCCTGGCATTCATACCTATAAAATAAGAAATAGCCTTATAGATTCTGGTGTCTTCAAATATCTACAAATGGTATATAATAATAACCTACCTATCGATCTGTACCCAGTTCTTTTTTCAACATTTCACACTTATACCTAACTAGCACCCCACCCATGCTTCGGTTTTTTTTTAAATATTTTTTGTAAATATAACATGCATGTACATATAAACGTCCCGGAATAAATTTTCTAAAAGGTAGTGCAAACCGCATTAAAATCCGTTGCGTGGTTTAGAAGACCTAGGCGTACAGACAGCGTAAATAACTTTATTTTATACTATGTAAAGATCAGGCAATAATTAACAAATTAAAAAGATATTAAGCCAAATAATTGTAGGCACACACCTATAGATCGAGACTAAATATAATTGATTCAATCAACAACTCTACACGACACTATAAATATTTAACTAACAAGAAACCGAGGTCTTCATTGTAGAACAAAGTTAAACAATATAAAATAGCTACCAAGTTTCACAACAGGAGTATAGAAGATCACCTCTCGTCCCGTTATATCGGCCCATAAATAATGCATCAGATAGTCCCAGTAATGATAACGAGCACAGCCCTACGTTAACTGATATTATTTAAAACATTCCGCCATTGTTTCTGTACTAATGGTGTTTCTGAACGAGGATTTTGATGCTATCTGTGCTTTGAGGTTATCTGTGGTACGAGTTCAGTTTTTGGCGGGAACAGTAAAGTTTATTTATGTCAAAGTAACACTGTGATTGTGATTTCTAATTTTGATGAGTTTTAAATCGGATCAAATTGTAAGGTTTTTCATTATAATATACTTATATTTTAGGCTGCCTGTCAGAAAGGAATAAGCATCATCTGTCTAGGTACATCATCATGTCATAGTAGGTCGCCCCATGCTTCTTTTCTCTTTGCGGCTTTGCTTGTTACTCAAGAACCTTTTGTCCCCATCGAGAGATGTCGCCTGCATGGTCACTTCGATTTGCTTAAGTATCATTAGAACCATTAGAACTGTCCGTAACTGTTTCGCGCGTGAATATCCTCATACAATATACAAAAACCAACCAAATAGAAACATATAGAGTAGCGAACCCATACAATAGGTACCTATATATCAAAATATTGAAGCCTGCTTTCCCCGCTTTTCCATTATACGTAGCTTTGAAACCACCAAACATTTTGAAGTTAACATAAGTCTATCTCTTTTACTCTAGTTCGTTAGCACGATGACATAAATGCGATATGACAGAGACAGATATAAAACTTGCATCAACAAGCTCGGTGTTGCATTCCATTCCAGGCATATGACCAGGGTCTTACATTGTTTTCGTATCACATATTCGCGGATATTGGTCATCTAGTGGAACACTTATACATCAATGCCTAGGGTATCACTTTGTGTCCGTGAAATTGTAAATTTGTGAAGTCCACCGTAATACAGGGATTGTTTCTTAACGCAAGTCGACCGACATGCACGAACAACGTCAACAAAAAATATCAGATATGAATTAATTAATTCGTAGGGTGTCATTCTATTTATATACCAATAAAATCCTACTAATAATAATATAAACGCGAAAGTTTGTAAGAATGTATGTTTGTTACTCTTTCACGCAAAAACTACTGAACGGATCTGGATAAAATTTGGCACAGAGATAGATTATAGTCTGGAACAGCACATAGTCTACTTTTTATCGTGATAACCGATATCCACGTGGATGGGGCCGCGGGCAACAGATAGTTATTAATATTATAAGCATTCATCGATGTCAACGCCATTTCTATTAGAATATAGCACTATTCCACACAGCCTATGGCGATTTAACAGTTCACTACGAACAACTTTAATACCTGTCGTTCAGCATTGTTTAGCCATCCAATCTCGAAAATTGCCGTAATTCACAACACAGGCTTGGAACACGATGGCCATGTACCAAACTCCTCGGGCTAAACAACCAAACTCTTACTTATAGGTTAAATCAACAGTCCAATGATATAACATTTTAAGAAAGGGCAATATACAATTAAGCAAGCGCTACTGGGGAAGACCTTACATAATGGCACAGCTAAATAACACTGCGTATTAATATTCCTGTGTGTGTGTACAAGTTTCTAGCGCTCAATTATTAGGGATGCTTTTTAACGAAACGTTTTCCTATCTCTTCATCATCAACAAAACTGAACGCCATCAAGTATGAACGTAGCTTATCTTTCTTTAAATATCATTGAAACGGTCCCAGAAATAACAGATACCTACCAATTCTATGAATAAATAATCGAATACAGTGAAATAGTATCAAACAAAACATTTATTTAATACAGCCCAAGGCATCGCATTATTTACAAACAAATAATAGATTCAACACTCAATTTCAAGTCAGCACTAGATATATAATAACAAAACTACCGATAACTGAATCACTGGCGACGGCGACGTCTCGCGATTTCTATTATTCGAATGAATCGATTTGCCCGGAGCGAGTAACGATGCGACAGCCATTATTCGATTCAGACGGGATTATTTTAGAGGAATTTATCATCGAAATATAAATCGTAGATATGATTTATATATGACTATGAATAATGAAAGTCAGTATTATCCTACAAAAGGTTTATTTTATGTATTATTTAAACGATAAAGTATGTTATATGGCTTTAACTGATACTGTAGTAAGTAGCTTCGCTTGGTTGGTACTTAGATAATCTTCGATCTGATTCTGTATACCACTGTCAAACATAACAAGCTCTGTTTTGTTATTTATGCATTCTATCATCTAGGGATGTATGTTGACTTTCTCCCTCTCTTCTTCTGCTTGCAATACTAGAGGTATCACTTGCGTGCCGATCCAAAAAATTAACACAAGCGTTAATTAACGCTGGCAAAGCGGTGGTGGCCGAGTGTGAAAGTAACCGACTTGCACGCAAGTGGTGCAATTTCGATCCCGGGCAGTACCAATGTGAAGTTCACTTTGTGGAGTTTATATGTAGGTACTAATCAAATGATTCGCCATCTGCTAACGGTGAAAGAAAACATCGCGAGGAAACCCACATGTCTTAGAAATAATTCTAAAGACATGTTTGATTCACCAACCCGCAATAGGCCAGCGTGTGTGAATTAGGGCCTAAACCCTCTCTCTCTTTCTCTCCCGGAGAGGAGACCCGTGCCCAGCAGTGGGACATATGTGGGTTGCTATTATTATCCCTGGGATAGGAAAACGTTTCGATAAAAAAGCATCTCTAAATAAGCACTGGAAACTTGTACTCACACACAGGAACACAACTACACCGCTGTTTGTAGTCATTTGGCTGTGTTTTTATGTAAGATGGAGGTCCTTCTTCAGTCGGGCTTGCACAATTGTATGATGCCCTACCTCTCATTGTGTTGGAGTCAGCCTTCCGTGTTTCTGTCTTCCACTTCGCTCTATCCTCGACATCGTCTTCAGAATCCGAACTCTTCCCTACATCCTTCTATCACGTCTTAGTCTGCCTCAGAATTTTCAACCAGGAAGGGAAAGCTGTGAAAATTTCCCTTCACAGTCTGGTGTTATGTTAGGTCCCATATTAAGGGATGAAACCTATTATATTATATTTACTACAAGCGTCAATCTGCTACGGTTACTGCTTACCACTAAGCGGGCTGTATGCTTCTTTGCCACCTAAGTACTAAAAATATATTTCATAAAACAATTACCCATTGCATGAATGTAAATACATTAATTCAATAATATAAGGCGGTTTAAACACGATATACTAACGTAGAACAACACGCGCCTGCGGCGGTAACACTGCGACAATCGCAATAAACATACCGAGTACGTTGCGCGCGCGCAATCGTGCACAGATTTCAAAAGCCTCTTCAACTACTGTGTCCTACATTACATTTAGTAGGAAATTATTATTTTAGTTTTGTATTAGCTGCTTTCCGACTTCGTCTGCGGATTTTATACCTGTTTTTATTGGTTATTGTTACTGCCTATAAGATCAGCTACTTGCTAGTGAAAGACCCATCAACATCGAAAAGATTACCCTAAACAATTTTAAAACTTATTCCTATATCAGATAATTTAATTTAATTTTTTTGTATCAATTACGGCCTACTAAGAAAGGGGAGGGGGAATATCAATCCACCTACCCACCCGATAATAAGCAGTTAGAGTTAGCATAACCTAAGCTCGTCAACTCCAAGGAATACGCTTCGCGTTGCCGATTCTGTCAAAACTTTTTAACGCTAAATAAAAAATACAGCATCCTAACTAAAGACCAAGACAAGTTTCGACCGGTAATGATCTACCAGAGGCCGTACCATGATGTCCTTCTATCAATTTAGTTTCCTAATAACAAATTCGTAAAATGTTAACTTTTTACCTTGCTATTAAATTACCATACCATGACATCCTCATAATGTCCACGAGCCCATACGCATCGCAAGATTCACTCCGTTTTAGATTTTAGTACCCCAATTCACCCCGTGAAATACTGACGGGCTGGTAGCCCTTATAACGATTTAATTTTAAACTTAATTTTAATCAATGACAACCTTTTTTTTTTTTATCGCTGAGCGACAAAGACAAAACTCAAAGTAACATCGATAAAGAATCGCTGAGGACGTCATGGTACGGCCCCTTGTATTTGATATTCGAGAATTATAATAACTGCTTGTGACTACTAGCGACTATGTTCTAATGTAACTAAACATCTTATTACAATTGTTCATAGGTAACCTGCACAAATGCGACTAGACTAGCAACGGCGCGGGCGCAGCGGCACAATCTGTAATCGTCGCTCGCGGCGAACACGCGAACCATTCTTCACCTGCCGACGATGTATACCTGATTAATCGCCCGTGTGCAGATATCCTAACGCCTACGGTCTGTACCTGACTTTAGATACGTATGTTATGTGCGTAAAATGTAAGTAAAAACTGTTAATTTATAATTTATTTCTATTATTGATTATAATATTGTGTACCTAATTTGTTAGGGCTACCTACAAGCAAGCCTGGAAAACGACCTCCATCTAAAAGAAGACCACAATCAAATAACTATACACCGTGCCAGTGGTGTAATTTGTTTCCTATGCTCATTTAGGAATGAGTTTCTAAGAAACGTTTTCCTATCCCAAAACCACGATACCGACCGGAGGAAGATTAGGCACAGGACACGAACCGTGCTTTCCGATATACGAAGACATTTCGCTCTGTTTTTAAAAATGGCCACCCATCTATATACTGAACGCGCCTAGCTTGTGCCCGCAACGTCTCCCGCGTGGATGTCAGTTATTGCTACAAACAATTCCTCCCCAGAATACTATCTATCTTCTTGCCAAATTTTATTAAGGCGACACTATATGCCAGCGACCTTGAGGTAGTGGGGAGTATTATTATTATTAATATCCATTTTTTTCAAAACACACTGACTAGTGGTTTCGATGTGATGTTGGATTTAAAATCATCAAAATTCATAATATATATCTGCCCTTTAACATCCGTTCAAACATTTTAGTCGTCAAAAAGATAAAAGACGGAGTTATTTTCGCATTTATAATATCTGTAGTGATTACTAGGGATGTACTAGGTACTATAGATAGATATATATTTATTTATTTATTTAAACTTTTTGCACATAAAATGATTGTACAACAGCGGACTTAATGCCTGAGGCATTATCTACCAGTCAACTTTTGGGGGTGCAGAGATAAGATAAAGTAGGTGCAATTCTAAAATTTATGATTGGAATTAATACAGCATACACAAATATACAAATAATACACTAATAAATATATAATTACTTAAATAAAATACCTAATAATACATATTATAAATATTAAAAATATATAAATAATTATTTATATACCTACCGCGCTATAACATCAAATCATTCAGTAAACATTCCCTTTATTTCCAAAGCAATATTTGTTCAATTGGCAACAGCTTGATGACGTCAATCAAACTGTACCAATGGCCATCACTTAAGTAATAAAACTATAAACGATGCAATTTTACTGTGCCCTATCATTACTGTAATGAATCTAGACAATTCTGCCGTTGAACAGAGGTTGGTAAAACATTTTGATGACGGGAATGGCGGTCTATACAATTAAATATTTTACCTTTAGAAAAATAATTTATTAAATTAAAAACGGAAACTTTGCGTTATTTATGAATTTGTTTCGGGTCCGCCGGCTGATTCTCTAAGAAACAGCGATGGCAAATTGACAGTTGTAATCGCAAACTGACAGTTGTGATTGCTCGGTGACGGCACAATCTATGGACTAAACGTCAAAAGGCTCGGTTTTTGCTCCTATGGAATACCGATTTTCAATCTGACAGCCAGATCTTGCTCGGTTTTCGCGGTGGCTCGGTTTTACGGAATACCCCTGCCGGACCCACAAGAACTCGGACAAACATACGTTGTGTGTAGTAAATTGTACTTATGTTTGTAAAGTCTCTGCACTGGGCTTGTTCGGGAGTTGTCTTTTTAACGCTTGCAATACCAGAGGTATCACTTATGTGTACCGACCCATTTTTTACACCAGGGATTTAAGATTGAGTATCCCTGGGATAGGAAAACGTTTCAATTAAAAAAATTAGCTTTGGAGACCTGTCTTACACACAGGAACACAACTACACCGCTGTACGTAGTTATTTGGCTGTGGTCTTCTGTAAGGTCCGTCCCCAGTCCGGCTTGCTAGCTAGTCGGAAATTATTTAGGATTTGAAGAGATATGAAGAGAGGCAGGACACCATCCCTACCTCTTTTTAAAAATCACGAATCATTACTTACTTTTTAATAATCACAGTCAGCATTTTTTTCAGTCACTTCCTTCAGCTAGAACTTGCCTCGGCTTCTCCCACTTGCTATTACAGTCTCCACTGGCACAACGTAAAGGTGTAAGTATACGTAAAGCCGCGTAGACGACTTGCAAATATACTACCCATAAAGTCAAAGTAAAAATGGACTTTCAAACTTAGGCCTTTGCAACAAATAAGCAGCCTGTGTCCAGCATAGACTTAAGCCTGTTTTTGGTAAACGTGGGCAGAGACAGATTTTCACTGCTGAAAAGGTTGCTTATTGGATAAATATTTTACCTCTAAGTCATTATGTATGTACTTATGTCTTAATGTGCCTATCAGTGTACATAGAGGAAGCCAATTTGTATCGTTAAGCAGCCCCGGATCTAGGGGGGGCAAGCCGGCGCTCAGGCCCGTCAAATTTATCCTTTTTTTTCAGACGAATGCACAACTCATTATTTAACCTCCTGCGCAGAAATGATACAGGGACGGGGGCGATTTTGCCTCGGCTAAAAATGACGGTCCGGGGCTGTCGTTTAGTTCTACTGACATTATCGAGCGTTAATGCCTTAATTAAGTCATTAATAATAAAAACGATCTCATGTTCTCATCAACTAAACCACTCTGATGACTATTAACAGCTCAATTTTACGCTAGTCGCTAATATACACATCAAAATAACATTAAGATGTCGACAAAATGTCGCACTTTGCTATGCAAATTTAATTCAACTCTATTAATCTAACGTCAAATGTGCCGCTTTTTGTAAGTAAGTACATATTATTATACTAAGCCCCACGGCTACCTATGTAAAGTATAATATAGAGCAGGCGTAGAGGGAAAATACAAAATTAAAAAGGTACCCAATAGAAAGTTTGTTTTTAAAACATCATGAATTTTGATGATGCTGATTGGCAGGATTAGGTTTGTTATTAGAAAATGTTTTTGTTATGTTTTTGTTACATGTACAAAAACATACCTACTTATATATCAATATATTATGTACGTGACAAAATCTTCTATTTTCTTAGTGATAATGTCACTAATCCTCTAAGAAAGAAGGGCTTAGTTACCAATAGGTAGCTACTTTCTTTTATAACTGAGTGCTTTTTGAAATTGCCAAGTATTCAGAAAGGCAATTATATATTTACTAACTTTAACTAAGTGGCTACTTAAATGGACAAAACTGCACGTAGAATTAGACGCACGAAAGTCAATGTAGATACTTAGTATCTACATAACTACCTTTTTTATTTCTGGAAAGCGTACCTTTTGAAGAATTTGGAATCAAGAATGGATACCATTAAGTCTAACCGCGGCAAGGGTTTTAGCGGTCTGGTCAGTGTATTAACCTTACTGGCCTGCTAAGTCCCAAGCCGAGGTGGAATGTACCAACCTGCGAAGATGGACAACACCTACTCCTCAAATATATTATTATTAACCTTTACTTTGTGTTTTATCTGTAAGTTTTCTGTGATTTTCTAATAATATACCTAAACCTACAACAACATTTCTAAGCAAGCATCATATAACAAAACACGGTTGCATCCGATGCCCAAGTCGCGAAGTTACGATGATTGACTGGAAATGTTGCTGATTGTACTATAAACAATTAATGTCATCATGTCTTTAAATTTAAGCTAATTTTAAAATGTTTCTGTTTCTTTCGTACTTCATAAGATTAAAATAAGGAAAATTTAGTAATTATTTTAAAAAATGGCAACACTGCTAGTCATAGGTAGTTTACTAATTTAAAAAATGGCAACACTGCATAATCAAACCTCTGCAAACGTACAATTTAATTGGTAAAATACCCACAGAAGTCTATATTAGTACCGAAACTAATCCTCTAATTGTGCTATACAATGTCAGTAGTCTGTAGTTTAATTAAGAGCGGTCAGCCATAGATGAAGAGCTTTTATGTCGCCGAGTACATTGTGTTGTAGCTCACGAGTTCATGTGCTCGTGTCACGGTAGTCACCTGCGCGCCTGCGGGCAACATTCATCAATGCTATTGCGAACACCAAAAATGGTAGCTTTATTAAACATTAAAACAACTAGCTAGTGCCCGCGGCTTCATTTGTGTGAATTTACAACTTCACTATAGGCTTTCAAATTTTCCAACAGGTAATACTAATAGATTCTGGAATATTGCTTTGATAGCTGTCTGTCGATGTACCTATTCTTAAAGTTAAGAAAACCTGGATTTTCGAGCTACTTCTTATTTGTATTCTGAAGCTCTAATTTGAATATAACTAGAATATTAATATAAAAATTCAGTTAATACCTGCGACAGGCCAAATTTACTGGTCCTTGTTTCCCTTCCTCCCACACCATACATGCCTGCGTTTTTTTCCGCTTTTGCCCATATCGCATCCTTAGTAGAAAACTAGCGTAACTTGAGAAATGTCACTGGGCAATTTTAAACTTTAGCTGTTAAGAATAAGATATGAATTGCAAAAACATGCTTTAGCTTAAGTCATTTTTCCACTGTGGGTGCAATGTGTCAGAAATCAGAATGAGTTTTTTTTAATCATTTAATTTAACTATTTAGGTATTTTTTCTGAGATATAATTGTAAAACTATCTGGGTACTTACATTAAAATTTTGAATTCACGTCTTCCTCTTTCGGGTCAATAGTAGTTTTAAAATAATATAATTAGGTAACTCCAGCCAGCAGTAAGTGGCCTCAGCAATAATCTTGTCAGTGGCGTTATTAAGAACTTAAGGTGCCGTACCTACCAAAACATCTTTATAGCTATTCATTTTTAACCGAATAGGAGGAAGATGTTCTGACGAACAAAGAACCTCCTCCTATTTGGAACCATGTTCATGTTTTTTATATTAATTTGAATTTTGTAGAATGACAACCTCAAAGCTATACAACCAATCTTTATGAGCTTTCTCTCTTCACCTTGACGTTGGCTGAATCATCGGTATAAGAAAACGGACGCAGCCATAAAAAGAAAAAAACAGAAAAATAAACATTTCAAATTAAGATAAAAAAATAATCGCTTTAAAGTCGTCATGATAAAATCCCCCGGACTTCTTTCGAGGCAGAAGTATTTTTTTAATTAATTACTTAGATTAATTTGTTCCAGTATGTGTCCAAGGCAGTAACGTTTTTAGTAACATTGTTAAGTTAACATTCATCTTTAGGGCTGTTAGGGCACGTAGCCTCAGGTGTAAGGCTGTATACAGAAAGAAAGCTGGAAACTTATAAGCGCTTACCGGCGCTTGACAGCGCTGGTCCGTTCTACACAAAGGAAGCAGGTTGAAGCAGGCCACGCAAAATGTCTGACTCATCGTTTATTAATTTTAAATGGCAGCGCCCAGCGCTGACCAGCGCGTGTTGAAGCTTGTCGGAACTTGTCGGCACCGTTCAGTGCTTATCGGCGCGCGTTCATATATTTTCCTGTGCGGGTTACCAGCGCTGTCAAGCGCCGATAAGCGCTTATAAGTTTCCAGCTTTCTTTTTGTATACAGCCTAACACAGTTATCATAATCGGGTATAAAATAAATGACCTATTAAACATCAAGTCTTTGTCTCCTTTATTAGTAACAACATTCATACATACATGCAAGTCTCATACAACTTAATTAATGAATTATCGTAATTATTTTTATTGGTTCATAAGTTTTTATGTACCTCAAATGTATTGTTCACTAGATATGTATACGAGAGATTATATAGATTGGTTAAAATATAATTACGTATATAATATTATGTATTACATAAATCGTTAACATTTTATAGTAATAAAACGTTGACAACAGAATCTTGTACATAGAATGAAAAATAACACGTGTCGCATGGCCGCCGCGCAAGTCTAAATGAAAATGAAAATTTATTTTTTATTTAGTAATTTTTTAACGATGTCATTTTAAATAGGTAGTTTATAAACAAGTCTTGTTAATTTTATTAACAAACATTTATAAATTAAGATATCTTTATCGAAATAGTATTTTAAGAGGAGACTTTGGCACTCCAAAATGTATGTTTACAACGAATAAACTTTGTTATTCGTTTTTACAAAATGTTTTTTTTTAATACCGGTGGTGGCCGAGTGGGAAAGTAACCGACTTGCACGCAAGAGGTGCGAGTTCGATCCCGGGCGGCAGTACCAATGTAAATTTCACTTTGTGGAGTATATATGTACTAATCAAATGATTCGCTATTTGCTAACGGTGAAGGAAAACATCGAGAGGAAACCCGCATGTCTTTAGAAGTAATTCTAAAGACATGTCTGTTTCACCAACCCGCATTAGGCCAGCGTGTGTAAATTAAGGCCTAAACCCTCTCTCTCTCTTGATAGAGGAGAGGAGACCCCGTGCTCAGCAGTATATATATATATATGGGTTGCTTTTTTTTTTATTGTTTTTTTTTTCATAAAGGTACCTACTACTAAGAAGGCAAATGGGCGTACGGCCCGCTTGATGGTAAGCAGTTAACGTAGCCTATGGACGCATGCAACACCTCACTCGTGCATTGTCGTAATCTACTAAATTATTTACTTTATCATAAATTAAAATAAAAGTAGGTACCTAAATTTTTTTGTCTAAATTACGCAATTTTGTGATAGGCCTTAATATATTAACTGTTGTCAACGCTTAGAACATTTGACAATAATCAAACGATTGTTTAATAATAACTGGTCACTACTATTACCGAATACATTTAGTAAATGTGAATAATAATACTGCTATTACATTTATTAATTGAAAAATGTACACATATATAATAATAGACATAGAAATTCGGGATTAAGTCACAAATTGTTCACAACTACATCTTAGTCTAACTTTTGTCACCGGGATTGCAAGCGTAGGATAAAGTAAGACTATAGCACTGTGGCGTACGTAAAGCGACCTATGTCCAGCAGTGGACTAAGATAGACCGATGATGATGATGATAGCACTCAGGAATAAGGGATTAATTCAATCATCAAGAGAATAAGTAATAGTGCTATTTATAATTATCTATTATTTTATGTAAAGCCATGACCAACTACAGCCATATTAATAAGGGAAATTTATTTACAAAAGGTGTGTCCACACTGTCTCGAAAATAATTAGTTTATGTAATATATAAGCTCTGATAGTATACAAATATTTCTGCAAATATATAACTAGTTAGATTCGGTTTTACGGTACCTATTTAAATCACACGAATTAGTGTGATTTATGTAGGTACCCAATTTTTATGACTGTGTATTTTGAGCTGTCAAAATCGTTAGGTTGGCATTATGGAATCCACCCGCCCGTTTCCCTTCCTACCTCCCCGCAGGCGCCTGTACCTGTCAGTACGGTATGCACTTTCGTGTCGTTTGCGCTATTTAAGTATCTATATCCCTCTTTGATATAATAAAAATGATTTTTATTCACTTTACTGTACATACATATCAATCAAAATGATTATAATTATCATTGAAATTATGTGTCAATGCAGCCAACATTGCAAAATTTTGACAATGACAGCTACACAGTTAGAAAAATTGGATTGTATATACTGAGATGAGTAAAAAAGTCTGTAAAAGATAGACTTAAAAATAACTAATAGTTTAGCTTTAGTTATTTTTAAGTTGGCGCTTAAAAGTTTTTTTATCAAAACAAAGTCGGTCATAAAAAGCATATTTTTTCTGAATTTTATAGTTTTTTTAACAATCCTTAAAATTTCTAATGGACTTTCGAGGGTTAATTGTAGTAGTAAGTCAAGTTTTAAAAGGGTCTTATAATATAGATATATGCATATAAAAATATTGTAAATACAGTCAGCAAAATAAAAGGTCATAAAATATACTAATAATTTTGTTAATATGCCTAAATATTTTTTTGCTGGCTGTATCTCAGATATTAGTAGATTTTAATATATACAAGGAATAAGCCTTTAGGTGACAGTATGTATATACAACATCAATATTAATCCGAAGAAATACGGTATGTCGCCGTAGAGCTGGGGTTTCAAAGCGGCATGTGCCTTCTGTTACGCAATGCCCTTGGAAATCCCAAACATGCTGGCGACATCTACATCTACATCAAGAAAACATCGCTGAAGAACTATAATTGTAATTACTTATAATAATTCATACATTAAGTACACGCCTTATTTTTTTACTATAAATGTGTCATATTAAGAAATATATTTTGAAAATAACGGTTTTCTTCCAGATTGGCCGTTATACAAAACCCTGGTGTTCCAAAAATTGTAAAGTTTGTAATTTTAAGATGACAACTTCTTATCATCAGGCGAGCGGTACGTTTTTTTACAATAGAGTATATGACTGTTAGTTTTTTATTGATTTATGCCAAAAATTTAAAATAAGAATTTATTTCCTTGAAGACAAAACCGCTGTTTTATGACGTCGCACTACCATAAAGTAATTGACAGTTTTGTGGACCGTTTTGCGAAAAAACGACAGCAATATCTGGATTCTCAAAATTTTAAACCTTGAAACTTCTTTATTTATTTACATTAATATATTTATTGTTTTCTTTATTTTAATTAAAGAACGCAATAAATAATTATTTTGTTCGTCAAATACTCCATAGTCAAATATTATGAATTCCTTAACGATATTTTCACAGAAAAAAATAAAAGAACTTATAAATGACACTTATTTTATTAAGTATTACTTAGTCCCAAATATCGCTCTCTTTGAAAGCGGCAATACAGTTCGACTTTGCTTTACTGTCAAACTTATCTACAACACTTGGTTTCTTCTGTTCCTTGATCTGTTCTATCTTTTCCTTTCCCTTGTCTCTCTTGTCACTCTTCTCTTTATCGATGGTTTTCTGGCAGCCATTCGCAGTAGCTTCGGACTTCTTTCTTGGGCTGTCAGATAGAGATCGGGTTAGCTCGGCCTTCTTTGGCAGGGGTTCGGAATCGTCGACCTGTACCAAAATTTTACGTTCAAGACAATGATATTATAAGAGAAAAATAGGTAGATAAGTTACTTGTAATGCGATGGGGTAAGTTCGGCGCACAGGTAAGATCGTAAAAACCAAATTTACAGCGAATTTGACTCTTTGGCGATTGCTTTTTATAATTCTTAGGTTACTAACAAGCATACGGCCCTGTGATGGTAAGTAATTACCGTAGCTTATGTACGCTTGCAATCTCTTGAGCAACATATCAATTTCATATTTCTTATCAGAAATATGAATAAATTCGTGGGAAATTTAATTTTTACGGTTTTACCCATGAGCCGTGTTTACCCCAACACACCAACAATATTGAAATTTATTAATAGCTCATAAGCAAGCGTTATTGACAATGAACTATGGTTGCTAATTGCCGTTTTTATTTTAATTCTAATTAGCTTATTACCATTTTAGTGGCCCAGCTCATATAACTTATAATCAGTTTTATTTCTTATAATATCATTGGTTCAAAATAAATAAAGTTGATTGTGTGTCGTATAGCTGAACTGTTTTTGTAATAGAATTTTGTAATATTTCAAATTTTGTAAAATTTAAGAACACATTATATGAACTTTATTTATTAACTCTTTGACTGCAGGCTGCCGATGCTCCTCTCAAGATGCAGTGAAAGCACGAGCCGAAAGAAGCGTCACACTGGCTTGGAAAAGATCATCGCGGCTTTGTCAAGCCCATTTTGTGCTTTTCATTGGTCAAGCCACGTCTGGGCGGACGTCCTGGCTCGTGTCGGCTCGCGCTGCCACGCACCTATACATTTTAAAGTACTAGATATGGATAAGCAGAACACCATTAAATCGGAGTGGCATTTCCCAATGAGCGTTACACATATACTTGGTTAAGCGTTAATCTTTCGTGCTGAATGAACCCGAATGCGCTGGCATGACAAAAATGCGTTATGTGGTAAGTCCGAACAGAGTTCGAAAAACAAAAAATGCTAAACCGGTTATGTCCATAGCATCCCCTAGGAAAATCAAAAACGCCGATTTATTGGATAGCCACACAAATAGTTTCTAAATGGTATAACATCTGACTTGTTTTTTAAAGTTACCTGAAATATCCCAGAAGAGGTCCTCTTCCTGGCCGGCGGCGAGACCTGCGGGGGCGCCGCCATAGATGTGCTGTTGGAACGCCCGCGGCTCACTTTTGTTGGCAGATTTGGTGATGCCTGCGGCGATGGCATGTTGCTCTGTACTACGATGATGACAGAAAATGCAAGAATTAAGAAAACATAGGTATTTGATTTGTTAAAAAAGACAACTCCCGCACTAGAGAACAAGCTCTGTGTCGCGGGGGACTTTACAAACATACAATTAACGGACACAAAGTACACCCAGACTCAGAACAACACTTTATGGGTCACACAAAGTTTTGTCCTGTGTGGGAATCGAACCCACAACCTCGTGCACAGCAGGCGCATACTGCGGCCACTGGACCACCAAGGCAGTCAAGGTATGTTGGCTTTTTAGTTTGGTAATTATTTTGTTACGTCGATTCATACATTAACACTAAATCTCTACTTCTACTTCAATTTTGAAGTACACATAGCCATTAAGTTGACTGCTTTATTCCAAAAGCTTGAACATTTGGCCAGTAACTGTATTCTCCTGCATTATCTACGTAAAATCCGTCCGTCTGTTCAAAACTTTCGACTGTGAGTTCGTTTAGCTGCATGTATGTATGTCAATAAAAGCTTAGACGAAATAAGTAAATACAATAATATCAAAATACAAACCTCGTCGTGGCGGTACCTCATTGGATTGCCTGTAACAAAAACAGTCTTGATAAGCTTTACTAAACGTTGTAACAACGAAATTAAATCAGTGAGTGCCTTCACCGAGAGACTTTTACTAGAAATTGTCGTTGTAAATTCAAAAAACAATTGATTAAAAGGAATTTGTTGACGAAACAAAATTCCATTCTTTATGCAAAAAAAATTGGAAAGAAATTTGTTACTAAAATATTTGTGCACCAATTAATTGTTGATTCAAAGTCTGGCTGGTTCAGGCAAATATAAGATTTATGTTGAAAGTCTTTACTCCCAGTCGTTATTTGAAAGGATTTTATGAAATAATGTTACATAATATAAGATTTAAAATTTGCATCAACGCGAACAAAATCAAAAACTTTTACTCCGATATTAATGTAGAAAAGTACATTATTTATTGGAGAAAGTTGCAATTATTTACGAAAAGCTAAACGGACAAAAAACAAAGCAGTGTCAACATTTAAACTGGAATTTATTTTTGTTTTTCAGAAAGCAATGGCAGAGGAGTGCAGGACTTGTCGCGTTGTCCATTTAATTGGTATCTGATACTAATTGTAGGTGAGGCTTGGGCGACACTAGCGCCGCTGCGCATTCACCTGTCGCCAGTGAAACACGTCGCCCAGCGAACCAAATTACTCCGAAGCGGTCACGATTTTTGCATGTTTTTTTACGAATTCTGTGCAACTTGTTTTTCTTATGCTAAGATGCAAGCTAAATTTAAGGAATTAAAATGGTAGAACTGAAATGTTCGGTTAGTAAGTTTCAGTTATTCAATTTCAGTTATCGATTGTAGATAAATAACAGACAGACAAAAATTGTAAAATATGTCATTTTGCTATATATACCGTGTACACATCCATATGCATTTAGAAAAAAGAGGTTATTTTACTATTACAAACAGACACTACAATTTCATTTATTTGTATAGATGTTATTTATATGTTATAGTAGCAAACACGAGGGTCCAAAGCCGATGACGGTTCATCTATCAAACGGACGGCCATATATGGCAAGCGGCGCGCCGCCCAGATGACACGCCAGAGACAACATTTGATTGACTTGTAACTTTTTATTTTTTGTTGTAAGCTTGTAACGCTCGCTAATAAGCTATGTTCCCGTCGTTCGTACCGTATGAATGGTACGTATCCAGCTAAATCAGAATCGTATGTCATTAATAGATCATAAATAAGTCACAGAACTAATTAAATAAACACATAAATATGTATGGTATCTATATATTATGGATAGTTTGTGATTGGCACAACATTTTTTAAATTAGAAAGAAGGAAATGTTTAATTAATAAAATATTTAATAAATGTTTTGTTTTTAGGGTTCCGTAACTTAGAAAAAAAGACATATTTTTAATTACAAGCTTAATGTTTTTCCTGTCATTTAAAATAATTACCGCATAAGTCAATGTCAACCCGCCCGGTGGTCAGACGACATAAGAAAAACCATTCGATGAGCTTGGCACAGGACCGGAACAGATGGCGCACAAAACTGGACGTCGACGTCAACACTTATCCACCCACTGCTGGGTATAGGACCCAGCAGTGGGTGGATAAGTGTTGACGAAGAAGAAGAAGTCAATGTACGTCCATAAGTTTTACTTATACCTAAGTATGTCCATAAGTTTTACTTATACCTAAGGAGTGGAGACATGTGTCGGGCAAGAGAATACACATTGATTTGCGTGTAGTTTAAGCATATCTTAATCACCATACGAGTACATAAAGCATGAGATCTACAAAGTACATAAATAAACGACAGTATAACCACTAATTTCTCAATTATGTATTTATGGATCGATTTTCTCTTTCTAGGACTTATGACGTATCTCACAAACTGTCAGCTAATAACTAATATTATAAACGCGAAAGATTGTAAGAATGTATGATTGTTACTCTTTCACACAAAAACTACGTAACGGATCTGGATTAAATTTGGTATAGAGATAGATTATAGTCTGGAATAACACATAGACTACTTTCTATCCCAGAAAAATTTCTATTCCCGAGGGATTGTACGCGCGGCCGAAGCCGCAGACCGAAGCTGGTAAATAATAAATAAATACAATATTTTGATTAAAATAATCAAAATCCTACCTATTCTTTAGAATTAAAGATTTAAGTACCTGCTCAATAATTTGACTAAAAGCAGGCTTATTAAAAGATCGATTCAACGTATGATATCACAATCATAAAAATAGTAAGTTCCTACCAAACCACTAAACAAATGACGATTAATAAATTTAAATTTCCATTTTCAAAAATAAACGGTTTCCAAAATGGCGGTCACTCGTTATATCACGGATGCGCGTTAGGTCCGACATACCCGTTTACGTTTGTTTTCAGATGAGCTCCTTCATCATACTAACAATATGTCCTTAGCCACATGTGTCGACGGTTTAACTCGATACTGGTCGACACACCGCCTATTTCTCTCTATAAGGCTAAGGCTGTTATTTGCACTGTCACATGTCGAGCTAGACAGCGAATTGTATAGTTTATATCACGGCGGGGAATCGCCAAATTGAGGTTTGTTAGAGCTTTTTAGGTGCGCGGTCTTGTCACTAAAGTTGTTACATAGAATATTCTAGAGAAAAACATGCATATTTATTACACGTGTGGCGTAGTGGTTAAGATGGTCATCTTGAAAATAATAGGTTAACAGAGTTGTTTTCGTTGTAGGTTCGATTATAAACAAATATTTGTGTGATGACAGATATTTATTCTGAGTCTGGTTATATTTTGAGTCGAAAAAAAAAATATAGACCCTTTGACTCAATCCAAAGACGCACTGTGACGATTGTTGACGATCCCAAGCTCCCAAGAAGTTTTTCCAAGAGACTATGTCATGGGGTTCTTCAAGAAAGGAGTTATAAGGTTTTTAAAGGGCCGGCAACGCGCGAGTAACATCCCTGGTGTTGCAAGCGTCCATAGGCTACGGTAACTGTATCAGGCGGGCCGTACGCTTCTTTTTCACCTTGGTAGTATAAAAATATATAAACGGGTTTTCAAGGTCAGCTCAGGCCCGAGTGATGTAGAAAACCTTGAAGATGGCCTACGTCCTTTGGCTGAAATAGATGGATGGATGGAAACGGGTTTTCATGATCTTGCATTATTGTAACTTAGTCGAAAGACAAGCCCTTTTTATGCAAAGCGCAAGTTTATAAGTAACTTTTCGGTTACGGTGATAAAAATCTTAGGAACTGTCCATCCAAATTGATTTGATGGAAAGCTACACTACACTTCACGAGTAGGTATCAACATAATCATTGCAGTCAATCCACGCGGATATATACAAGCCGCTCTAGTGAAATGGCAAAAACGATACAATGTCGTAAACTTACGTCAAATCCCATATATTTGTTTTCTATTCTATTCAATACAACTACCGTTTATGCCACTTGTCAAAAGGGCCCGATATATATTACTGTATCAATAAATGACTTGTAAATAAAAATATTTATCCAATATGCAAAAACATTTTCAACTGTCAAAAACTGTCTCTGCCCACTCCTCTGGGAAACAGGCGTGAATCTACGCAGATATATATAATGTATGAACTGACACAGGCTGATGATTGATGTATAGGCTGATTGTTTGAAAGTCTATCTCTACAACCACTGATAAATATAACGATGATTGCGTTTTAAGTAATAATTCGTACTGTCAAGTGATATTGCGCGACTAGGGATCAAATGTTTGCGTTACATTATACCACAGCTTAAGAAACGACAGCTAGGTCGAGTTTTACAACAATTAAATATATGTATTGAATTTCATATATATATTTGTAAGTCAGGCAGACAATATCCACTGCTAGAGAAGGAAAACTCGAATCAAATCCCTATACGAACCCGTCAGGCCAGCGTGGTATAGTAGGCTAATATCCCATGTCCCAATGTATAGAGGAGACCCGTGCCCAGCAGTGAGACGTTTATGGGTTCAGATGGATGGATTGAATTTCATTCGCACACACGTGTATTTATTTATGTAACAACACATACGCAATAAGGTAAAATGATCTTATTTCTGTGTTTGGTCACAAATCCAACAATCTAATAGTAATAATAGTAATAAAGGCCAATGGTGGCAAACGAGCCAAAAGCCGACCTTATGTTTAGTGACAACCGCCACTCATGTACGTCAGTAATTAGGGACACAGCCAAACCTACGGTAAAGTTAGTGCTCTGCTTAAACCTCGTTTGAATAATGTCCTCCTAACCGAATTTCGGTCACGGCGGATCTCAACCGAGACTTGCCATCTGCGCGGGAGATGAATGTGAAAGAGTGCACTTGTGTTTGCGCACTCTTTATTCTCACACTCTCATAGTCCGATGGGCCGGCAAATTCGACACGACCGGAGAGAGATCAAGCGTAGGACCAACGGCTTTACGTGCTTTCCGAGGCACGGGGGTGTAAACAAACTCCAATCCGCCAATTTCCAAACTCCGGGCATCTATTGTGAATTTGTTAACAGAAAAACCCAATATCGATTTTGGCCCGACACGGGAATCGAACCCGGGACCTCGTGATTAGCAGTCTCACACATCGACGACTGAGTCAAGGAGGCAGTTCGTTTCAATAAGGACATGTCATAGCACTCGGAAAATACCACTCTATACGTATACATTACAGACGTGTAGTACGGAGTAGAGATGGGCGGGTGGGTAAAAATCGGGTGGGTAAAAATGGGAAGGAAAGGTAAGAATGGGTAAAAATTGATTTTTACCCATTTTTACCCGGTATTTATTAAAAATACCGGGTATAAATTAATTCAGTATGTAATTTGGTTAATTTTCATATTAAAAGACTGTAAAATGCCTTTTGTATTTATCTTGACGAGTACTATATTCCGAGATGGGTGTTTAGGACGTGGTGATGAAGTTGGAAGGTGGCCATGGCAACTCTTCAACGAAACAAGATAGATATGTCGTATTTTGGATTTATTTTGACTAGTACTTATAGTACTCGTCAAAATAAATTCAAAATACGACATATTCATAATTCCTAGGTGGGTGCTCAGAATTGATGATGAAGCCGGAAGGTGGCCATGGCAACTCTTCAACGAAACAAAATAGTCATATCGTATTTTAGAGTTTTGGATTTTTTTTGACGAGTACTATATTCCTGTTCAGGATTGATGATAATGTCGGAAAGTGGCCATGGCAACTCTTCAACGAAACAAGATAGCCGTGTCATGTTTGGGTATTTTGGATTTATCTTGACGAGTACTATGTTCCTGTTCAGGATTGATGATAATGTCGGAAAGTGGCCATGGCAACTCTTCAACGAAACAAGATAGCCGTGTCGTGTTTGGGTGTTTTGGATTTATTTTGACGAGTACTATATTCCTAGATGGGCGTTCGGTATTGATGAAGAAATCGCAAGGTAGCCATCGCAACTCTTCCACGAAACAAGATACCCGTGTCGTGTTTGGGGTGTTTTGGATTTATCTTGACGAGTACTATATTCCTATAAGGGCGTTCAGGATTGATAATGAAGTCGGAAGGTAGCCATAGCAACTCTTTTACGAAACAAGATACCCAAACACGACACGTGTTTGGGTGTTTTGGATTAATCTTGACGAGTACTATATTACTAGGTTCATGACATGATGATGAAGTCGGAAGGTGGCCATGGCAACTCTTCAACGAAACAAGATAGTCATGTCGTGTTTGGATGATTTGGATTTATCTTGACGAGTACCATATACCTAGATGGGTGTTCAGGATTGATGATAAAGTTGAAAGATGGCCATGGCAACTTTTCAACGAAATAAGATAGCCGTGTCGTGTTTAAGTATTTTGGATTTAGAATTTGAAAAGTACTATATTCGTAGGTGGGTGTTTAGGACGTGACCATAAAGTCGGAAGGTGGCCATGGTAACTCTTCAACGAAACAAGATAGCCGCGTTGTTTTACGATTTGTTGATTTATCTAGACGGCTAATATAATTCCAGGAGGTGTTTAGCTTGTGATGATGATGTTCATATGAACCTTTCAACGAAACAAGACAGCTGCGTCGTGTTTGAGATCTTTTTAAGAATATTTAATGCATTTACACTCATAAATTAAATAAATACACTATTAAAGCTTGTATTTTTTTAAATTACCACGCGGACGAAGTCGCGGGCGACCCCTAGTGATATAATATAGTAAGATCTCATTGCAAAAATGATATCTTATTATTTAAAATTCAGAGATGACCGTTTGTACGCTGAAATTTAATATTCTTTACTCAGTCACGTCTGACATGTCAGCTTTTACACAAGAGATTAATATCAATATATGAATCAAAATCATTTTATTGTGTTAAAATTTAAGAACATAGCACTAAATAGACTAAGTAGGTAACCTAATAACATTGTTTTACAACGCGTGAACGTGAATGTCGATGAATTACCTAAGAGAAAATAAACGATGTCATATGTGACATACCCGCGTTTACGCAGAGTAGCGCGCTTTTTAGAACATTTATGTCCTCATCTACGACACTAATTCTTTTAATTTACTACACATGTCATAATTTACGTTTATAGTATCTAGTAAACTATTTCATAGATTTAAAAAAGCAATATGTGATAACCTGAATCAATTTATGCAATAAAAAAATGGCTTTTTCGACATGCCGCTTTGTACGTAGGGACCGTCGAGATAAACTTATTTATTATTTAACACAAATTTATTGCATTGCGTATTTAATTTTATAGTTTTTGAATCCAAAAAATCAAATCATGAATATAAAATTATTGTAGGTATAAAGTAGATACAAACGTGTCTCTTTTAGGTACTGAAATTAGTTTACGTTTAAAATATTTATTTTTCTTTCTTTCTTTCTTTTCTATCTTGAATATTTTTTATGAACATTATCAGCATGTTATATAATTACATGGAAATTTCTTCGTTTTAATTAATACCCGGTAAAAATTAAAAATGGGTGGGTAAAAATGGGTATAAATGGAAATTTTCCCGAAGGTCGGAAATTTACCGGGTAGACGCCCATCTCTAGTACGGAGTGAACTAGCTTATTTTCTAACTACTGTAACTACACTCAGCCCTGCTATTACGGTTACCTCTATAGTTATTATTCTTGTCAAGTGGACATTATGATTATTACCGTTTTTCGAAACCCTAGCCCGTGTTATAGGTCATTTATTGCACGTAAAACGGTTTACATAGAAATTCTTGTTCTCTGACCAAACGTTTTGGATTAAATCACTATTAATGAGGGCAATAATGTATACCCTCGACAATGGAATTTTATTGAACTGTTGTCCTGAAACCTATATTCAATAACAACAGATTTCTATGCCTTTCTATGTTTATTCTGTGGCGCAGTTGTAGTTGAAATTACAGATTAGAAGAACGCCCCGTTAGACATAAAAAAAAACTGACGACATCCTAAAAATCTGTGAGTGGTCCCGGGGTCCGAGGTATACACCTTAAGGGCACTCCACTCAGATGGAATTTTGTATAAATTGACTCATCAATGTCGGCATGCAAATGTATCCATTAGCCACTTAGGTAGGCGCTCATAGCTAGGTGCACTCGCTGTTCGGTAAACGGTCAGCGGGTTAAGCAACCAGGGGCGGGGTATCCCTATAGATGGGTGACCGCATAGTGGTCTCCGTGCTTCGGAGGGCGCGTTAAAAGTCGGTCCCGGCTGTTAACAGTCGTTAAATCACGACAGAGGCCTAAATATGAGCGATCTAAATAACTCTTGTCACCAGGTTGGCTACTAACCAAACGATAAGATAAGATGTGATTAGGTAAAAGCTAGAAATGTAAATACTTTAACAGCTATGTAGAGCTCTAAAATGTGCACTGGAAACGTGTACTCTCACACGGAAACACAACTACACCACTATCTCCAGTTATTTGGCTGAGTTTTTCTGTAAGGTCCTTCCCCAATAAAGCTTGCTCGCTTATTATACCCTACGTCTCTTAAACCATCGTTTAAGACAGTGTCATCACACTTTACTTCTTTGGCGTTCACACGTCTACATCAACATTTTCATACATTTACTATGAACTAATTACATTTTATACCGGTGGGACCTGTGGCGGCTACTCAGAGTATCCTTAGTTAAATGCTAATAGAATGCACGGAACTGCGACGTGTGATTATCGAAGACATAATCGGTTTTAGTCGGAACTACTCGGAACTATTCGAGATCACCGAGGGCTGTTAAACCTGCTTTAAAATTTAATGATGCATTCAGGGTTTCGTTACTCTATTTTATATACTTATACTAGAAGTCCCAATAGTTGTTTAAAGAATATAATATTATATTGTTTAAACAACTAAGAAACAGATTATCACAAAATCTTGGGGATGGACTGCAGGCTGTATATCTATCTGTCTTCAGTGACTTGTTAGGAGTTTGTTAGTATCGAACAATTTATTCCGGGGGGTTTAAATCACGGACCGCATCTCTGTTTAATATGCATAGAAAAGAAAATAATATTTATTTAAACCAACACTATGACGTGACAGCCCTGAACGTTATGCGTCCAGTGCGTGTGCGCACGCGCGCTCCGGCGCCGTTTTGAGAGCCATTTAACGCGATCGCTGACTAATCGGCATTTACTGGAATGCTTCGTACTGACAACACTTAGCTACCTACGGTCTCACTAGATCTTTTTTAATCTAATCCCGAGCCAGGGAACAATTTCAACAAACATATAATCGACGGCAAAGTATACCCAGGCCCAAGGCTCCCCAGATAGTTTATATGGGGAGCACACAAATTTTTGTCTCATGAAGATCGAAAACACAACGATTGCGTGTGATATCAATGGTGAGGTGACCTTTTAAATCACTACGCCGCGCCACTGCGGTGCTAGATATCATATTATTATGATTGGCCTGTCGATTCCCTCCCGGGACAAAAAATTGTGTGATATTTAGTTAGTCGTCGTTAGTCTTCAAAAATGAAACGAATTTTATAGCATTTTATTTGTCAGTGCTCTTGATAAAGAGGAGGAGACTCGTGCCCAGCAATGGGCGATAATGTGGGTTTTCCCAGAATTTCTTATCAGTATTTTTATATATTTATATTTTAAATAATACAAGGCTTTTTTAACTAGCTTTGCTGTCATTGTCTAATTTACCGAGAAAAACAAGGTGCATGAGAATTGCTGCGCAAATTTCAACATTATGTTAATTTACGATCCAAACTACCTAACTACTTTTTTCTACTACCAGGGTGACTATAAATTACTTACCTCTTTCTTTTCTTTTTACTGTAGGTTCTGAAAACTATTTTGATAGCAATCAACAATTTTATATACTAACAGCCTTACAAATAAAAAACTGTTATATCACATTTATCTCATTCTTATACGAGGTATAGTTATACCAGTTATAAATTAAGAAGAAGTCAAAAATATTTTTTAACAGATAAAGCAGGTATGACTTTGGTATAACTATTCATCCGTTAGGTCAAATTGCATGATTTGGCAACAGCACCACCAAAGAGAAACTTCATAAAAAAACATATTTTGTCTATGACAACTGAATATATTTGTCAACAAAACTTTTTTCGACAATTTTTAATTTTTAAATCTTATTGAAATTTTCCATAACATGTGGCATGTAAATGTCATCGATTTTTTTTCTTTAATATAGACTGCTGAGTCAAACCGTGAATGTCCACAGCATCTTCTTGCACTTGAAGGAACAAGAAACGAGTAGGTAGTTAAATGTGTGAAACTGATAGAAAAGATTTAGTTACATGTGTGACTATCCAAATGTTCTTACCTGATTACGTCCCCAGTATCTCAAAGCAATCATCAATTGCAGAATAGACTTCTATTCTCCATATTAAGATATCTACCAAATAATTTATCCAAAAACATCATACCACTTTTAGAAAACCGACATTTTATTTGACTTTTCTTGCAGCCTGTATTAAAACAATTACGTTATTTACTTGTTCTACTTCTTCTATTGCTTTTAAATCCATTTTTTGAAAATATAAACACATAAACAAGCCTGAACCGTGGTATTTTTATGATTATACTAGGTTTATACTAGGGTATGAGCGCGTATAACTTCAGAATAACGATTGTATAAACAGAAATGTCAGCGCTATACTTGGTATAAGTTATTCTTTGTTTATTTGTAGATATTTTGCTAATTTTCTGTTTATTCCCGAGTATAACTGTTATACCACGTTTATTTGTAAGGCTGTAACTAGCTAACCCAGCAAACGTTGTTTTGCTACTAAAATAGTAATATCGCTATTAAAAAAATGGGGTTGATCGTAGAGGAGTGAAAATTAAGAGTTGTATGTATTTTTTAATGCTGAATCACAAAAAAATAAAAACAAAAAATGTTGTCTAAATAATTAAATAAAACAATTAGGGGTGAACCACCCTTAACATTTAGGGGGATGTAAAATAGATGTTGTCCGATTCTCAGACCTACCCAATATGCACACAAAATTTCACGAAAATCGGTCGAGCTGTTTCAGAGGAGTTCAATAACGTACATCGTGACACGAGAATTTTATATATTAGATAATATAATAAGTAGAAAAAAATTGTATTGTTGTTTGTAATGAATAAACTATTGTACTGATTAAAAAAAATGTTTCACCTACAGAAAGCTACATTATCAGCAAGACTAACATACATAGGCTATATTTTATTTTACAAAAATTAAGGGACCAATATTTATGCGAATAAATATGGAAATTATAAAAATAAAATGTCCACCCGTGCAATTCCGGGACATGTCGCTATGACTCTATATTCCAAGACTAACTATGTACGCCAACAAAATAAATTACACTGTCCCAAAATCACGTCGTACAACCGGGAACTAGGCCCTAAAGCTATCAAAGGTAACCCTATACAAAGTGTACCATGGATTAACGTTTAGTCGCGTCTTTAAATCGCTACCAGTATTTATTAGTTGTGTCGACATTGCAGCGACACGACACTCTTCGGGTAAATCACCCGTAACGGCCGAGCGTAGGATTACATGTTGCTGCACCAATTTTGGTGTTGCCACCCTGTAAATGGCGTGACAAGGCGTTGTTTCGTGTTGTTTGTGTTTTGTTTTTTATTGTTACGAGAAACAAACGTACGCGTTGTTTTGAGATCGTGGAATGAATATAAGTTGGCATAAGATTAAGATTAAGGCTAGGTGCAGCGACGATCTTGGCAAGGTGGCTGGGTGTAGCTGGATGCTAGAGGCCGAAAACCGTGTCAAGTTGCGTACTCTTGGGAAGGCCTATGTCCAACAGTGGATTGCAATAGGCTGATAATGATGATGATGAAGATTAACTGTGGAGCTACATAAATGTAAAAGACCCTCCATTTCACAGAAAAGATCGCGTTTTCAGAAAATAGAAGCAACTTTGACTAAATAATAAACAAATCCTGATTCGAAAACTGTATACGAAAACCGTAATAATTCCATACAAAAAAACGTTTTTTTCTTCGTTCGAAATTTCAAACGCATCGAATTTAAATTACATTGCGTCGTTCCGTACGCGATCAGAAATCTAGTCAATGACCACTAGACAACGAGCCAACTCTACACACTTACGCACTAACCCTAAACACTCGAAATATATCCAAATTTCAGGTTCCGTCATGTGTACCCACCGTTTGTGAACAAGGCGCGCTAATCGGGCGTGTTGAAGCGACAGAGCGTCGCGTGCGCCGCTCGATCACAGCGCGCTACACAAATCTCACGTTGTTAGCGCGTTTTTACGTCACCACCGGAGCTAGAGATGCATCGCAACTTGTACCTCTTTACGTACGAACTTTGTTCTTAAGGTTAATTAGGTGTAGAATAAAACTAGTCACTGTTACAGGGTTAAGGTGGGGCGAATGCACATTGAAACGGCGGTGTATCGAAAACTTCTTAGCGTGTCGACGGTTTCAATAGAATTAATATTATTGCGGCTTAAAACACAGCCAAATTGACTCATTAAAATTGCATAAGTTAAATTACGACAAAGTCCGGCTTAAAAATCGGACTGATTATTACTTATATATATGTAAATTGTTTGTTGAACGTGATATCTAATTACCAGAACTACCAAACTGATTTGAAAAAAATATTGTTGCATTTGATAGGCCAATTACTGAGGAAGGCTATTTAACATTACGTTACGATCTAAAGAGGAACAGGGCAATAATAATAAAAGTGACAAGGGACGAAATCCAAATATAAGGAGCATCTAACTGCGGGATTGTTCCTCTGTAACCTACCCTATTACCTAATAGGGTGGGCAACCCGCGAAACAGCTTCTGATAGAGTTAGAGCGAGAAATGCCAGACGGTAAGTAGTTACCGTTGTCACCGTTATTATTACTATAATATCTGTCTGTTTGTCACCGAAATAAAAAAACACTCAACTAAAAAAAGGAATCCATATTTTGTAACGTATCCAGAAGTCAAGCGGCTACATTCAAACGACATTCACACTAAAAAAGGCTAAGTTCAAACAAGTGACCGCAGTAATTGACGAGTTGACGAGAGTCGTCACGCCCTAACCCCAAATAAAGTAAACGTTAGTGACAAAATGGCCCGGACACGTCGCTCCAAGTAATTGGCTATTAGCTAATGAGATTGTAAGATGGTTATCTGTCGAATGTCGGCGTCGCAAAGCGAATATTGCGGATCGAAGGTATCCGTTAGGTGCAGCTGATGACAGGCGGCAGGCGACACGTCGGACCGATTTATTCGATGTAGAGATACGATATGCCAATGTTCGATAACATTTATTTGGATAGATGTATATTATGTATGCTATGTTTTTTAGAAATTATACTATCTACACTACTCCATTACAGAATACTCGTATATCTATGACAATGTTTTTGTTTAACTGGCAGTCATGTCAGTCCGCAATAGCAACTAAATTGTATCATATTCTCTGACAGTAGTATTTGTTCAATTTTATAATCACCATCATCATGAGTCTATCGCAGTCTACTGCTGGAAACAGACTGATGATGATGATGAGTTTCAATAAAAACCGCTTTTATGTTTACGTGTAAGAACACCTTTAAGTTGACAGAGCACCAACCTAGTAACAATATGTTTCTTTGATCTTTATGGGATAAAGAAGACCAATTTTGAAAGAAATGTAAGTAAAAGAGTTTGAAGAATAAATATGGAGGAAATTGAAAGAAAAGAGAAAGACCAAATTAAATATTTACCTTTCTTTCATTTTAATAAGAACGACTTTCGCACTAAAGAACAAACTCTGCGTTGCAAACACAAAATTCACGGACGCAAAGTTCTACCGGGCTGAGAACTAGCATTTGTGAAACACACAAATTTGTATGTGGGCATCAGACACACAGCACATCGAGCAGGATCAGATTAAGTGCGGAAATGAATTGTTAAGAAATAAATAAATGCAATGTTGACCTCTCATAGAAAAGGGCAAGAAGATGAAGACCAAAGATTATAACAACAGGAAACTACAGTTGTAACTGATGTCGATGTCAATTTAGAGCTAAAAGTAATTAAATAACACGCGTGAACATTCACAAATATTGCACTTATGTCAACTATTTTCGTTTAATTGGTACATCTGAAGAACTGGCGTCTTAGAACACCTTTTCTGGCATTTCAATATCTAAATAAATATTCATCATTTTAACTGCCTATTTGGCCATTGTTTAGTTTAGTGCCAGGTTTGGTCGCCGGGTCGAGCCGAAATAGAAATTGGAATTCACAACTCTTCTAGATGCCCGAAGTTTGGAAATCGGCGTTGTTTACACTTCTGTGCATTTGCACGTGCTTTCCTAGGCATTTCGGGAATTTATTTAGATATCGGCATTTCTGTGCGTCGGAAAGCACAAAAACGTGGTCCTACGCCTGAGGTTTTCATACTTGTTATGACGACTAAATAGTGGGTGACTCAAGCGACTTGTTCCTTACAAAAAGTATGCAAACTAGAAAGTTTGCATACTTTTTGTATATTACATGATTTAGACCATTGTCTATTATACTCACCTGCCCCTCTAGACAAATGGCATAAACGGTATTCGAATAGAATAGACAGTAAATGTATAGGATTTGACGTAAGTGTACGACATTATAATAATATCAGAGAGTTATGTCAAATCCCATACATTTGCTTTCTCTTTTTATTCTCTTCTATTAGACTAACGTTTATGCCACTTGTTTAGAAGGGCCGAAAGAAAGTTAATTTTCCAAACCCCAAACGATCATATCAACCAATTCAAAAGGAACTCTAGTTAAAACATTACTTAACTCTTAACAACTGTACAAATTCTATACTTACAGGAGTGTTTGTGTTGCTAACGTAAAGAGTCCCCACAATATTTGTCTAGGAACCAACTCCCGCACGTGCTAAACGAACAAAAGGTGAATGATAGTGGTGCGCGGGCGCAGCTCTACGTTAAGCTCGGAACACACATACTGTAAGACTACGACTAGACAAAGGTTTGATATATATTTATAGAGTAATTTAATACCGAAGTTATGAGGGAAACCAGGCACGGAACAGGAGGAAAAGGAGCAACGGAGTTCACATGTTTTCTTTCCGGAGAGGTCAGTGCTTTAAGAAACCGGTCACCCATTTATGGACTGACAAACTTGCATAACCCTCGTATCAGCTCGGCCATGACTTAACTAGCGAGCTCCTGTATTTATAAAGTATTAGTATTATTTTAAGTTAGTATAAATATTCGCGGCCTAAAACAAACCGTTTAAATTGCGTATTTCTTTATTAATCGGAACAAAAATATATGATGTTACTATTTGTTACCCTGATACTGATCTATCTCGTAAAGTCTGTTGCGTATAGACTACCACAAAGCACCACAAAGCATGAAGCGCATACCTACTAATATTATAAATGAGAAAGTAACTTTCAAATCAAATCATTTTACTGGCACGAAAAGGGGTACAGATATAGCCTTTTCATGACTAGAGGGCTGAATGGATATTAATGAATTTTGGCAAGGAGATAGATGGTATCCTGGGGAATTTTAACGCAATAGCCAATACCTACGCGCCACGCGGACGAAACTGCGGGAATCAAATAAACCTGTTTTATTTCTTCGTTTGCATGTTAGACGTTTACACAGAAACAATACAGGCGGTCAGTAAGCTAACATGACGTAGAAAAACAATCCGTGTATCCATACCCTTATACACTGACGTTAAACTAATAGCACCACCCGACGACGCCCGCGATTTATTGCCGAGCCGTTCTTCTCAGCGGCTTCGTATGTTTCATTTACTAAGTGTAGATTAAGCTTTAGAAATGGAAATGGTGGTTTACAGTGGCATTTAATTTATGACGACTTTAGTTTTGTTGTGCACAATACGTGTAATACGTTGTGTGGATATTCCTTGAATTATATTATTACATTTGTGATGATTACATTCAAAGGACTGACTTAGACACGGATGGATTTAGACAAGAGTATCACTTGCATGTGTTATCGGTTAGGCACGCTTCCCTATAAAGGTTTACTCTAATTCTAGATACACAGTTACCGAATTCCATAGAAATATATACAATGGTTTTGTAAAACATTTATATACCGGCCCTGTACAGAAATCTCCGTTTCCTTGTGTACCCTTGAAGATTAAATTAATAAAAGTTTTTTTTTATATCTGTGGGTAATGATAACTTACTCTTTTTAACAGACTTAAAAATTAGGAGGTTATCAATTTGTGTATTTTTTTTTCTATGTTTGTTACCACAGAACTCTGTCATTTATGGACCGAATTAAAAAAAAAATTTTTTTTCTGAGAAGACATACTTCCAGTTTAGTCCCATTTTCATCAAAAGAAAGTTATCATGATGGGATCAATAAAGAATTGAGGGAACTCCTCAAAAATTATAGGCACACATACTCGTATAGCTATTTCAATATTTTTAACAACAAATCAAACATTTGAATTGAGAAAGTATAATATGGTGACGTAAAACTGATGAAGAAGACCGCAGATGGCCATCTCATAAGTATTTCACAGATGGCGATTAGATAAGTTTCGATTATGATTGCTAAGCAAATGTAATGTAGCAAATGAAAATGGTACAATTGAACTGAATTGATGATAAAGCCGGTAGCTAGGCAACGGAATTTCATCATTACACAATGTAATCTAGCCGTGTTTGGGCTTATTTAAATGGTTATGAGATGCACTATAGTTGTAAATTATCAGATTAAAAAGAACCATCTTTAAGGAAGGCAAAGTGAGATAAGAGTTTGCATAAAAGTTCATCCTGTTTAAATACCTACACAAAAAAATACACCAGAATTACAAAATTACTTTTACGATTAAGGTATCCTTGGGGTAGGAAAACGTGCCACGTTTGTCTCATAGCAACAACATGTTGTGTAGAAATCGAATAAAATTTAATGCGAATTCGAAATCCGTCTTTTTCAAACCTAATAAATTACAAACAATGATGATGTGATCGACGGCTGTTTCTAACATTACTTTGCGCACACGATCTACTAAATCACGCTCAATGTATAAAGCACAATGTGCAAGTACCGTCACCGCTATCAGAGAGAGGCGCAAGCGAGCGCGCGCGCGCGCGGCCCAGTTCAAACCGTCGTCGTTGTGCGCGTGCGAACACCACAGATCAACTGATTAATGACGTAGACCGCACACGATTCACGGATAAACGAGCTTTATGGGACTTGTTATTGTTAGTTTAGTGTGTTAGATACCAGGTTGCGGTAGTGCGCTTATATAATAAAGTAGGTACTGTCATATATATTTTTCAATTGATTTTTATCCCGATCCCAAGGTTGTCGGGCGATTTAAAAACATTTTTTTGTTAATGTAATTGTGTATGTCTTCTTCATGTTACAAGTACGAGTAGATATACATACAATGATTTAAATTGCCAAAAATACTCCTGGGCGATATTTTGCGTCATAATTACTGTTTTCTTTACATCATTCTATGTGAACTTATCACGAAACATGACTACGATACAATAGCAGACACGACGACAATCAAGGAAACACAAAAAAACTCGCAATATTAAACAATTCAATTTCTAAAATGGCGACCACGAACTGGAAGACATCCAACAAGGTGAACCGACAACCTAGCAAAAGTGTCGGGCAGCCAATGGACAAGGTCAGTTTAAGATCTAATATATACTGTGAAAATCCTCCAAGGAAGCCTTATCCGTATTTGATACGATGCCGATGACGGTAAGCTAATTCCAGGTGATACTAGGTAGGTAGAAAACCAATATAACAAACTATGCATTCGCCGCTTCTGCACAAACCGCATTAGTCTAGTATTTGGTGCACGACGTAAGTCAGCGGCTGTGATAGGATCGGCACGAGCGATGAAACGCGACGCTTTACGAGCCACTGAGCCAGATTGCGACCAGACACTTTTTGTTACTAACGCTTTTTAGGGTTAGTATGCGACTTCCTCGGTATGCTAATGGGCTATGGAGAATTTATATAATACAAACAAAAGCTTTTAACTGTAAGTAGGATTAAGTTCTGGGATTTGCTGCGCTAGTTCCACCTTCTGATCGTTGACAATACAATGTTTTAATGCTAATAGCTTCCACAAGATTTTTCTTACTTGGGTCTAGAGTATCAAAAAAGGTTCTTGCATGTTTTTGAATTCTTAAAATCATTTATCTGCATCAAAAAAATATATAAGCTCAGAGTGCCGCGCTCTATACGAATAACCTCATCGACGATACTAAACGGTTAATTTTTGATTTATTACTGTCTGCAACCTGGCCTGATACGAAGCTGGCTATCCGCTACGTTCTTATACCGATTTATTATTATTATTTTTAGCCTGTATTGTATAATTGCAGGCCAAAGACCTCCCCTTTCTTTTTCCACTCAACCTAATCTTGAGCTAAAGTAGACCAGTCTTTCTGGTACGCATCTAGCTCGTTCCGTTCGTTCGTTCGTTGGACGTTGTCTGGGACCCACATAGTGGTAGTATATTATCGAACTTAATTCTAAATTCGCAAAATGTCAACTTTACAAACTTAGTTCTCATGGTACGAAATACAAATTAATATTGATAATAAATTGCTATAAGGACGTTGTTCCTGGTAGCATGCAAGTATTTTTGTGCAGCGTATAAAGACAATCCAGATCGAATGTTAAAGAAATGTTTTGACGGAGGCCTATAACCAGTAATGGACTTTTTTCTGAGATGATAATAATAATATCTCAGCGTACCATTCGCCTAACCTAACATTAGGTATCTAGTTGTGTCATCGATAACACTAATACTAAGCACGTGTCATCCTACACAATAGCACACGATAAAACTCGCAAATTAAATTTATCTGTCAACTAAATAAACCATTCTAGGAAATACCTCAATACCTAGTCTTTATAAAGCCAAAAACGGTTGTCTCAATAAGGTACATAAAGCTTACGATGCAGTGGGCGGGAATCTCCGAATCTCTGCATGTAGCGAGTCGCATGCAAATAGCTGTAGCAATTTATGAACTGTGGGACAAAATGTTAATAGCGGCTGACATGAATAGATACGGATTGAAAGGTACTACCTGTATTACATGAATGTCTTGAGGTTATATTTACTGGGTTCGCTTAAGGCTGATTTACAGCTCAGCAGTGTACAGTTTCGAATGTTTTGATACCGGCAGTAGACCTACCAATCCTTACTAATATAATAAATGTGAAAGTTTGTGAGTATAGATGGATGGATGTTTGTTACTCTTTCACGTAAAAACTACTGAATGGATCTGGATAAAATTTGGCACAGAGATAGATTATAGTCTGGAATAACACATAAGCTACTTTTTACAGCGATAACCGACATCCACGCGGGCGGAGCCGCGGGCAACAGCTAGTACTTAATAATAATATTTACAGACCGCCATCTGATCCCAAATTAGGCTGAGCCTGTACTATGGCAACCAGACTACTGATAAACATACTTAGATATATATTTCTAAGAACATACATTATAGATAAATTACACCCAGAGACAGAACAAACGATCATGCTCATCACACAAATATTTATCTTAGATGGGAATCGAACCCATGACCTGCGGCTTAACAGTCATAGTAACTAACCACTAGATCAACAGTTCACCACTTTCTTAGATCAGACACAATCACATTTGCTTCCAGCTGCTTTTTTATACTGCCACGATACATATCATCAGATGGGTCGTATACCCGCCTGATGATACGTAGTTAGCAAAGCCTATGGACGCTTGGAATACTAGGAGCAGTACTCGCGCGTTATCGACCTTACAATTTGTAACACCAACATTTCATAATAGGTAAGTGACCCTGAGATAAGAACCTAATTTTAAAAACAGTAGGTGTGGGTAAAAGAATGACTAGCCTTAAGTAAATATGAGCGGCACACCTTGCTAGGCGGTAAGATGGAAGATGGGTCACAGTATGAATGAATAGTGGGACACAGAATGGTGGCCGCGAAACGTATAGATTACCGATACCCGATGGTCGAACTACACAAAAAAGACCGAAACAAATGGCGCGCAAAAAAGGAGACCTATACTCGGTAGTTGGAGGATAAGGGTTGATAGGGATAAGATCCATCAATAGAACCATCATAATATCAGAGTGGATTGCGAGTATTATATTTTTAACCGACTTTGCAAAAAAGATCTCAATTCGTTTGTATCATACATAATTATATTGATCATTACTCAATATGAAAAAGATCTAAATCACCAATAAAAAGAGTTAAATAAATAAATTACAAAGACAAACAAAGCAAGCACAACAAACTTAATATACAGCTGAGAGTTCTAAATAAGTAAATGAGAATAAAATATCATCGCACATGTCTGAGGTATGCAAATGCGCGGGCGCATTAAAATGCAAGATGGCGGAAGCGCGCACGCGAGGTCGCGGGGTCGCCGGTATCGCCACGCGCCATTGTCCGAGCTACCGACTACAGTCACCATGAGTCACCATCGTACACGGGAATTATATTTATCTAACTATGTAATCAAACTTGAAATCTGGCAGGTAGATTCATCTTAAGGAGTAGGTCAAAAAGGATCTATTATATGTATTTTTTTACAACTTCCATATTATGGGACAAGCCCTGTATCGCGGAGGACTTTACAAATACAAAGCACACCCACACTTGGGACAACCATTTATGGATCATACAATTTTTTGTCCCGAATGGATCGAACCCACATCACGCCGCGCAGTGGTACATGGGAAGGTAATTACTTAAGCTTTAGTTTGGGATCAGATGGCAGTGTGTGAGTTATCCCAAGTTATCCGTAATTAAAAAGTGCCCGGTTCGCAACCGGACATTGGGATTTCCATGTCCTCTGTCTACGTCTTTGGGGATATACAAGCGTGATATATGTATTAAAATGTATCTGTTATAGTGTCTCAACACTGTGTTAAATAATGTTTGTAAACATTTTAAATATTTACTAACAAACGTTAGAAGTTGTTACATTATGTTAGGAATTGTTAGATGTTTTGTTTCTTCTACAATGTTGTTTAGTAAACAATAGCTAAATCAATATATTTTCTTACGTTGTGATTAAATATATTGTTACGTCCCAACTCTGAGACCAATTGTTACGAACTACCGCTGACACTAATTGTTGTGTTCGATGACGACAACAATAGTTACTTGTCAGGATAGGGTTCGATTAAAATGCCAGGTTACGCGATAACGAGTATATTAGCACTTCAACACATAACACACAATGTCACTTACAATACACCGTAAACACAATTACACACTATAACAGTTCACTCACTAAACTCTTCACTATAACACAAAACACTTCACTAAAGTCTTCCAATATCGTCCCGATATATCGCCTTTATCGCTGTCCTCGCAACTGACTACTCAGTTGCTCTTCTCAGTGTAGACTCGTTGACTGCTCAACGAAGACTCAACTAAGACTCTCCAACCAAGACTGACTGTCCGCCGCACGTCGGCCCCTTATATATCACTCGCCACGGAATCGAGAATATACGCGAGGATCGTAGTAAGTTATAGTAACGTCTTTACGAAGAAACCCGATACTCGAACGTTCATTCATGATGTAAACAAGTCACCGTGCTAAGTGCCATAAACCTTGTGCCTAAACGCTAAGGTTCATATTCGCACGTTCCGTTCGACCACTATTCATCCTTTGTTCTCTTTATGATGTTTTTCTGTATTGTTCGAGACACTTTATGAATAGCTATTGTTTTCAGATAGCGGTAGTTTTTAGGGCCAACCTGTGCGTCGTAACACTGCCCCCCTCTTAAACTTGCTCGTCCCGAGCAACATCTCCATATGGTCTGTCACTCGGCATGTCTGCACGGCACCCGCACGATTCCTGTCGCGGGTCTGCAGAGTAATCCTGCAACTTCATACGCACACGGGGCTTAACTTCTTCTTCAACCCATAGCCATCTTCTCTTAGGCGGTGGGTCACGATCCTGTTCACCAAAAGTTCTATACATAAATTTACAGTTATGTTCTCTTCGTGCTAATCCAGCACGTTCAATAATGCGGAACCCGTCGCGTCCGCCGTAGCCACCAATATCCTCACGACCGCTATATTTCTTCAGTGCCTTCACAAAATCTTCTTTCTTCCAGGATTTATTCAACTCTCGAATGTTTAAAATCTTCACATTACTCTCTTCCACCTAAGTCGTAAGTTGTTCTTCTTTCTTCTGCATGTCCACCGGTTCGGGGCCCGGTTCTAATACCGCTGCCTCGCTACAACCCACCTTTCTCGTAGAAAATTTGACTTCGTCCTCCGTAGCATACCGCTGGCAATCCTTGGCGTCCTCCATAACGTACCTCTGAAGATCCCTGACGTCCTCCATAACTTCACGTTGGCAATCCTTAACGTCCTCCATAGCCTCTCCATAGCTATCCTTAACGTCCTTTATAACTTCACTATAGCTATCCTTGACGTCCTCTATAGCTTCACCATAGCTATCCTTGACGTCCCCCATAGCTTCACTACAGCTATCCTGGACGTCCCCCATAGCTTTACCATAGCTAACCTTGACGTCCCCCATAGCTTCACCACAGCTATCCTGGACGTCCCCCATAGCTTCACCATAGCTAACCTTGACGTCCTCCATAGCTTCATCGTAGTTATCCTTGACGTTCCCTATAGCTTGTCCTTGGCTATCCATGACGTTCTCCATACCTTGCCTCTGAAGATGAAGATCCTTGACGTTATCCGTACCTTCACGTTGGCTGTCCTTGACGTCAACCACAGCTTGATGTGTGGTAGGCTGAAACTTTATGGAGTCGCAGATCCGCATTAGCTCTTGCACATTTCGGCGCTGAGCCTCCCTATGAACTTGTACACTCTGCATAAGTCTTTCCTGAGCTTGGCGTTGTCGGCTTAGGCTCTCTTCATATCGACGTTGGAAGTCTTGCATTGTGGCCAAGATGATTGACATATCACACATAGTAGACGTGGTCATTCGGGTCGTAGAGATACCCCGAATAGTTTGTCCTGTGCTATAATCTTCCTGAGCTGCTGTCGCAGATTCACAAGACTCCAAAACAACCGGTTGACGAGTGCATGCCCCCTTGTCACCGTCGCTCGGTCTGACAGGCATTTGCACTTCTGAGCCTCTAGACAAGTGGCATAAGCGACAATCGAATCGAAAAGTCAAAAAAGAAAATGTATGGGTTTTGACGTAAGTTTACGACATTACATCGTAGACTCACGTCAAATTCCATACATTTTATTTTTTGACTTATCGATTCGACTATCGCTTATGCCACTTGTCTAGAGGGGCTGTTGTCAACTGTTGCGTGTATACTCCCTCGTCTCCGTCGCGTAGTGTGACTGACATTCCGCTTCTGACACCAATGTTACGTCCCAATGCTGAGACCAATTGTTACGAACTACCGCTGACACTAATTGTTGTGTTCGATGACGACAACAATAGTTACTTGTCAGGATAGGGTTCGATTAAAATGCCAGGTTACGCGATAACGAGTATATTAGCACTTCAACACAAAACACACAATGTCACTTACAATACACCGTAAACACAATTACACACTATAACAGTTCACTCACTAAACTCTTCACTATAACACAAAACACTTCACTAAAGTCTTCCAATATCGTCCCGATATATCGCCTGTATCGCTGTCCTCGCAACTGACTACTCAGTTGCTCTTCTCAGTGTAGACTCGTTGACTGCTCAACGAAGACTCAACTAAGACTCTCCAACCAAGACTGACTGTCCGCCGCACGTCGGCCCCTTATATATCACTCGCCACGGAATCGAGAATATACGCGAGGATCGTAGTAAGTTATAGTAACGTCTTTACGAAGAAACCCGTTACTCGAACGTTCATTCATGATGTAAACAAGTCACCGTGCTAAGTGCCATAAACCTTGTGGCTAAACGCTAAGGTTCATATTCGCACGTTCCGTTCGACCACTATTCATCCTTTGTTCTCTTTATGATGTTTTTCTGTATTGTTCGAGACACTTTATGAATAGCTATTGTTTTCAGATAGCGGTAGTTTTTAGGGCCAACCTGTGCGTCGTAACAATATTAAGAAACTGTTTACTTATGTTTGTAAACATTGTTTAACAACGGCTGGAGTTAGGTGCGGCCAGTCGATTGAATTAGATTAGTTTATACTAGCTGTTGCCCGAGGCTCTACCCGCGTGGATGTCGGTTATCGCGATAAAAAGCGTATATGCTTCCAGCTGTTTTTTATACTGCCACGATACATATCATCAGATGGGTTGTATACCCGCCTAATGATACGTAGTTAGCAGAGCCTATGGACGCTTGGAATGCTAGGAGCAGTACTCGCGCGTTAAAATAACCTATATCTGTGCCAAATTTCATCCAGATCCGTTCAGTAGTTGTTACGTGTAAGAGTACATACATACATTCTTACAAACTTTCGCGTTTATAATATTAGTAGGATAAAGTTCTCTGGTGTAACCGCACTTCGACTTTTAGCCGTACCATATCCCTAATTATTCAAACTCATGGTGTTTGTACAGATATCCTCTCACGATCGGCTAAATCGCGGCGTACAATAGCGGCGGCTGGTTCGCCTAACAAAATAGATTCACAGCTAGAACAATGTGTGCTAGCCAGTTACCTTATTTATAGTTCATTTATATAGGTCGGTAACTCGGTCAATACTTACTACATGTGGAATACTACATTATAAATATATCTATTGATTTTTTTTCAGGGCCGAATGCTGTGGAAATCCTCGAATAAAAGAATTATAGGTCGATTCGCCCGCCATTTGTTCGCCCGAACGGGCCAAACGCCCAATCAAATATTAACGAAACGACCTATAACTCGAATAAATTTATATATCTACAGTTTTTTTTTCTAGGACCGATAATAATAAAATATTAATAGCAACCCATATATGTACATATGTTCCACTGGTGGACACGGGACAACTGTTTGTGGGTCACACAAAGTTTTATCCTGTGTAGGAATCGAACCCGCAACCTCGTGCACAGCAGGCGCATACTGCGGCCACTGGACCACCAAGGCAGTCAAAAGTTTATTAGAAAACGCAATCGATCTCTTTGACTCTTTTATATTTTTAAGCATTCCTCTTATTAATTTTGTTATACTACTTAGGCCACAAACAAGCATACGGTCCGCCAGATGGTAAGCAGTTACCGTAGCCTATAAACGCTCGCAATGCGTGCGTATTGCTGATCTAAAAAGTCTTAGCACTTAGTGATGTAGTATCCCTGGCATAAGAAAACGTTTCATAAAAAGCGCATTCCTTAATGAGCGCTGGAGACCTGTACATATTTGTAAAGATTATGCATGGTTATATTGCCAGTTGACCCATCACCGAGCTTTATGAGTGTATTAAGAAAAATAAATAGGAATCTATGACTAGTAGGTATGAGGCATTATGATCACATATCTCAACATCAGTGGAAAGTAAGTTAAAATTAACAAAGCCTTTTGCGTTTGACAGACGGGCTTAAAAACGCCTAAACCGATTTCCATAAAACATAGCTAACAAACATGATGTATTTAGAAATAGTATTGTGTATCAATTGTTAGGTTGCCATAGTTACAGGCTCAAGTAAGATTTTAACCACGATGTGCAAAATCCGCACATACGCAATATGGTAACCAGGAGCTGGTCTGATGATGCACTTGGAAGGTGGCCATAGATACTCTTCAACGAAGCAAAATAATCCCATCGTGTTTGGGCTCTTTAGAACACAATTAAGAAAATTTTAAAAAAGAATATTTGTAGGTAGGTACTAAAAAAACAAATTAATAATTGCGTTTAAAAATACCTATTATATTTTAATGTTACTAGCGGACCTTGTCTTCGCCTCGGTTAAACTATTTTCTGTGCAATTTTCTTTTCTTTTCATAAAAAACTTTCTACAAAGTATTAAAAAAATAAAGAACCGACAAAAAATGGAGATGTTACCAAGGGGAATAGGGATTCATTTTTATATATAAAGATTCCACTGAGGGTGAGATATGTATAAGTTTAGGTTAAAATAATAAAAAAAAAAGTATTTCGAGAATCTATTTATTCGAGTGTACCTTATTAACTAATCTTTAAATAAATTAAGTTTTATAAACCAAAGCATGATATGAATTATCATTAATCAAGCGATGACGTCACAAAGTTTAGCTTAGAACTAAAAAAACACATACATTATTAAGAGAGTTAGGACTACAAGCGAGCAATCCCGTCTGGGGAAGGACCTCCACCTCACAGAAGACCACAGTCAAATAACTACATACAGTGGTGTAGTTGAGCTCATGTGCACTAGTATAGGTCTCCAATGCTCATTTAGAAATGCGTTACCTATCAAAATAAAACCTGAATGCAAAAAAATTTTAGATCGACAAAATACGAGAGATGACTCTGATATTATAAGCGTCCATAGGCTGATTTCTCCTGGCCGTTTTCAGCCTTGGTCTAATCTTCTATCTAGTCTACTATATAATATCCTAACATTCTTCACCTGCCTCCGCATATTCACCCACAAAGTGGGATATACCAGCCACGTCCGAGCGCATGAACGAAGGCTCCCCGCAGAAGATTAGATAGAAGATTACACCATAGGCTACGGTAACTGTCTACCATCAACTGGGCTGCAAGCTTGCCACTTAAGTAGTAAAAAAATTGAAATTGAAACTGCCCCGAGCCTAACGAATGATCGTTTTAACGTTTTGTTAAGTCAATTCATATTCATACACATTTTTATGTCAATAACTTAAAATAATAATATCATCAATTGCTATTTAATAAATTATGATTCTAATCACGTTATACAACCCTATTCTTAGTTAGGCAGAACCCGAAAGTAGTTTTGTTCAGAATAAGTAACAGATTCGAGTATAATACTTTTTAAAACCATGTTATATTTCGTCCCAATAATGTATGAAAATTGTTTAAAGTGGGACACAAAATGCACTACATCAAAATAGTTTGTACTCTGATACAGAAGGCCCTAGCGGGGTTTTTCGTTTTATTTTATTATTCACAACAATCGTGCAGGAAAAACTACACAATGAAATCAGATTTTTGAAAAAAGAATTGTTGTTTGTGGAAAAAAAAAGAAAAAAAAAGAGAAAGAAATTATAACATCGTAAGTTTTAATTTATTTTTTTAATTCTTACTCTTCTAATAAAAAAAAAATTGGGGTGTTTAAAAATAGCATTGTATATTTATTCAATTAATGTCTTTTTAGAAACTAAATTTAATTAAATAAATTGTTATTCATTCTGACATCACACAGGATATTTTTTTGTGTTGTTATATGTGTCTATTTTTTGTTTACCATTTGTTATCCTGATTATGTCCGAAAAAATGCTTTTCTTTCTTTTAAATATATTGTAGTTCACATTGAACAGTTCAACTGACCGCAATTAAATGCCAACTCTTGTAGTAAGAAACAAGCCGTGTCACGGGGGACTTTACAACCATAGAATTAATGGACAGAAAGTAAACTCAAAACCACCCTTTATGGATCACACAATTTGTTGTCCTATGTGAGGATCGGACCCACAACACACCGTGCAGTGGCAATTGAAAGAAAGAAAGAAAACAATGTTTATTCCAGCATTATACATCTAAAACAAAAAAAAATGATTACTACTTGAGTCATTGAATTAACCATGACGTCAGAATACTTTATGATCCAGGGCCAATGATATTTGAGAATCTAAAAAATCTTAGCAGTATGTTGGTCGGAAAAGTAAGCAAAGTAAATTATACTAAATGGAGACCTCTCTCTCTTCCCAAGGCTTTAGTTTTACTTCAATCCCACGGAAAGAGTTTTCTGAGAGAAAAAGCCTGTGTGTTAGTTAATCCAGACTATAAACTATCTCTATGTCAAATTTCATGCAGATTCGTTTAGCCGTTTTGGAGTAATTGAGTAACAAACATGCATCAATCCATACAAATTTTCACATTTATAGTAAGTATAGATGTAGAAATATAATAAGTTTTGTATGTTTATCAGTTGTTGGTTGCCGTGTCACAGGCGTATCCTAATTTGGGATCAGATGGTTAAGAGTGTGTTTGTTACACGATATGATTATTATATAAAAAGACAAAAATATGTCGTTTAAGGGCTTCAATCTGAATTTGCTATTTGGAAACCTATACTACAGTAACGTGAGTGTCAGAACCGCGGAGCCATCTCAAAAATTGACATTTTATTTATTTATTTAAAAACTTAATATACAAAACATGTATAAAGGCGGACTTAATGCCAAAGGCATTCTCTACCAGTCAACCTATAGGGTGATGCAGAGATGAAACATAGTAGGTGCATATTAGTTTTAGACATTTTAGTGTACGTAGTTTTATAAAAATAGTAGTCTACCTAGTTAATACTCTTATCAGTACTTATTTGTACCTTTATTAAAAATATACCTTTGTATAGTTCTAATTTTTCTTCATCTCATCTCATTACTTTGTAACCTAAATGAATAATTGAATTTTGAGTTTGAGTTTCTTATTTTTAAATGGTCCGCCATTCTGACGTCAGAACCGCGGAACCACTATCAATTTACAAAAATACCAAAAGCTTTTAATGTAACATAATTTAGTACTCTGTATTTTTAGATGCAATTATTTTTATATTATTAGCAATTTTATTCTTAAAGCCTGTTTGTTTAAGATGAACTACATAACTACACCATTATGCGCAGTTATTTGGCTAAAGTATCACACTAGTAAATCTGACTAAATCTGACTGGGGAAGGTCCTCCACCTTACAGAAGATCACATCTTTCGTTTCTTTCCTTCCCCATTCAGATTTACTTGTATGCTATCTTACCGCTATTCTATTCTTATGTGTAAAAGCTTGAGCTTTTTTATACCTATACTAGAGATCACAAACGTATTAACTTAATACAAAGCGTGCCTACAGTTACACTCACGGGCCCATAAAGGCACTTCTATGGGCGTTATAAAGTATTTAACAACGAAGTAGATATTAATTGCGCATACAGTGGAACCCCGGTCATCCAAAAGCAGGGCAGTGTCGGACTATCGAATTTGTCGGACTATAGAGTACTGCCTATGATCCGAAATTTTCCTATAGTCCAAATTTTTTGTAAAAGAGTACAGTGGACCCCCGGGCCCCGGTAAGAAAGTAAGAAAATATTGACACACAAAATAGGCACACATACACAACAATAGATAGTGATAAGAAAGCATATTTGTATGCCAAAGTCCGGCCCTGTCTAATATGGCGCTCCCTGTAATCCGAAATATCTATCACTGTTGAATGTAGGTACACAATTTGGGTAATCTTTTTGTATATATATAATCATTCTATTTAATCTAATACCACTGTATTCCTATACTAAGATAAAAAGAACAAGAATAGCGAAAATAAACAAAATTGTTGTTTAATAAAGAAGTTACCTGTTTCTATGGCCCGCACGGATCTCCCAGATAGTTGTGAAGCCATCCTTAGAAAGCTAATTATACTTTCTAAGGCTGGCTTCACAACTGTCTGGGAGGCCCGTGAGGGCCGTAGCTAAAAAGCTGGAGCAGGCCGCTAGTGTAAACATGGCGAACGAATAAAATCCGCGCCTCAAGGTGATTTTCCACCAGAGTGGCGAGACGAGACGAGGCGAGAAGAGAATTCTATCGCGAGCTCGCGCGTGACCGCCGTAGGCTTCATTAAAGATATACAGTGCTGTTGAGTTCGTCTTGCAATAGACTCGCAATTTCTGTATTACGTCCCGGGAATTAGTATTATTAAAAATGTGTATATGTTAATGGAAGGGGAATCAGATGAAGATACTACAACAAGAAATAATCTCATAGTGCTTTTAATATCATTACGGTATTCTCAGGTAATAACACGGTAATAAGTAGCAACGAACAAAAATAAGCCGATCGCGAGAAGCGTGTTTCTATTACAGAGTTAATTTATACTCTATATCGGAAGCAATACGGTTCATTGTTACACAAACAATTATTTCAATTCACGCCTCGCATATTCTCGTCAATCCACACTGTTTCCACCAAAGATGCGCTAGGAGAGGATTGAAAATTTGCCATACAAATTTCAATTCTCTTCTCGCCTCGTCGTCTCGCCACTCTGGTGGAAAATCACCTTCACGTGTCTCCGTTTCGCCTACAGGCCCGTACGAGTATCCCGGACAGCTGTGAAGTTTGCCTAAGTTTGCTAACTGGGACAGTACTGTCACTTGTACACGCTCAGGCGAATGAGCTCGTGCTGCCTGAGCCGAGCGCACTTTGGCGTCTCCACTAGAGCGGCTCGACCAAATGAGCAGCTCATTCGCAGACGGAACGGAGCGCAGCGGAGAGGATTTTATTAACGCACTTGAAAATAAACTTTAAAATTATAACAATAAAGTGCATAAATGCTTGAACCTGACAAAACATGCTCGCGCGTCCTCAAAGATATGCGGGAATCATACGCGATCCGTAAAGAAAATGCCCGAGACCGAGCGGGGTATATTCCTCTCTGTCTGCGCTGACCTTAAGTGTGCATGAGTGGATATGCAACAGCAGTGTTGTCTCTGTCTTATAAATCAATATTAAAAGCTTGCATAATCATCAATTTATAAAGTCAATTGAATTTTGTTGTTACTTTTAGACAAACATTTGCGTGTATTTTATATTAAACAAAACAGTTAATCACTTCGTAAGCGCCACTTGTAAAAATGTTGATAACTTGGTTACAACACAGGCCTATATGGGTTATCTGAACCACTCTGTAACCAGGTTGGTCACTAACCATTCTTTCTTCTTCTTTCTTTCTTTTAAAAAAAAATAACTCCCGCATAAGGGAACAAGCCCTGTGTCGTGGAGGTCTTTATAAACATACAAATTAACAGACACACAGTACACCCAAACTCGGGACAACCATTTATGAATCACTCTCATTTTTGTCCCGTGTGGGGATCGAACCTACAACACGCCACGCAGAGGTAGTGCGATATAACTATTTAAGCCACAGAACCAACCATGCAGTAAAATCTATAAATAGTCGACCCTATAAGAAGACCTACTACAAAACTTTTAAAAATCAGATCAAAATAATTAAAGCGATGATATACTACGATTTCTCGTAATAAAGACACATATTTATTTTGTAAAATCATAGCAATCTATTCCTAAAGCATCGTAGAACTTGTGGACGCCTAAATATGTTTTTTTTTTTAATTTCCCTTTCGGAATGTAATCGAGTATATATATCTTAGTCTTAAAGGGGGTTACTAATTTAATGTTTTTTTTTTTTAAGTGAAATGTTTTTAGGTGCGCTGAGCACTTTTTACAAAAATCATGGAACTCGCGTCATCGTAACGTAAAGCTTTCTATATTCAAAAATAATAATCTAATAGCTCGACAATACAATTTACAAGTTACTTAGGTTTTACTTTTATCGGCAGACCTCAAAGACTGCCCCGCATGTTTTTTTTATCACAATCAGCCTATCACAATTCACTGCTAGATATAGGCCTCTCTAAATACACACCACTAACGACCCTAGTCTTCTAGCAGCTGGATGCTAGAAGCCGAAAAGAATATTCTTATATCTTATTACTCCGAACACCTAAATTGTATTTTTATTGAAATATAAAATGACACCAATGTCAATTGCAAATTTAAAAAAAAAAATTGGGTATATATATATATTTTGGTTAAACTTCAGCGTTTCCACTCTAGACAAGAAGCATAAACGGTAGTCGAATCGAATAGAATAGAAAGCAACAAGAATGGGGATTTGACGTAAATTTACGACCTAATAATCATCGCTGAGCTAGGTCCTGTTTTGTCTTGTAACCATTATATTTTTTTTTTAATTTCTGTAGTGATATGTAAAGACAAAATAAATATTTTTTCTTTCTTTCTTACATATATACTTATGTCAAATGCCATACATTTGCTTTCTATTCTATTCGATTCAACTACCTTTTTGCCACTTGTCTAAAGGGGCTGTATAAATCTTGCGATTTTGAAAAGTATAAAGGTACGGTGGGCAATAGAGATAACTGTACAGGGCCGATATATGAAGATTAGTTTAAAAAGAAACCAATGTATGAATTTGCGTGAAATATATTTTCACCCGTAGGTTTAGTCTAATCGTATACTGTTACAAAATTCCACAAATGACGTTATATTTTATCTTAAATACGTTATCATTTTATCTAAAAGACGTTATACATATACAATGGTTTTCTTTAAAAACTAATCTTTATATAGCGACCCTGTGCAGCTAACTCCGTTGCCGTGTGTACATATTATAAATAGGTAAAAACAACTTTTTGACAAACTGAGGCATAACACCTTTATCTTTTCTGTTTGTCCATAGATTATTTTTCCTTCTATTACCGACCTTCAATAGGGTTAATTGTTTAATTGACAAGTTTTAATGTCAATAAAATAGTTAAAAGTTTTCCCCTACCATATTAAATACTTTCGAATTTCTACCTCCAAAAAATATAATTTTTGACCTTCATAAGTATCATTAATTTGATTTAAATTAATAAATGACTGACTTATTTTAAACCATACGTTTGTAAAAACAATGTTACGCAACGTTACTCAACAATGTTACTCATAAAATTCTTTTAAACTTTCACGATTTGTTCACATATTATAACTATAATGGACAACGGGTTTAAATCGCGTAATATTTTAAAGTTTTCATACCTTTTTCTCTCAATTTTAGGTTTTTCGCTAATATCTCAAAAATGGTGCGTTGTAGGAAAAAATGTTCTAGAATGAAATGAAAGCTTATAAAATTCTCTATAGTTTTGATTATGTATACTTTTCCATATTTCCATCCGTTTTCGAACTACACGCTCCGGAAATGAAGAAATTTTAGTTATTCAGCGTGATGACCATTACTTGATGCGAAACTTAGTACTCATATTATATAACCCTATTGTGTTACTAATAACAGTGTATATCATAAAAAAACATTTTGTAAAATGAAAACCTTTAGAATATTACGCGATTTAAGCCCATTGTCCATTATAGTAAAAATGTTACTCATGTTAATACCAGCCTGTATGGAACCCGAAGGTAGGTAAGCTCACAGCTCTTTCTTCTGGGGCGGTACAATCGAGTCATAAAGCTCATCATCCGTAGGAACGGTATAAAGAAAGTACAAAAATAGTAAGACTATGATTATCACTAATACGAACGTCAGTTTGTATGGATCTGCGTGCTCCGCATAATGCTGGTCAAGTGTTTTCTGTGGACAATTAAAAAACGGAATATCAGATATCTATACAGTACATAATATATCTATACAATCTTAGCTCATTTCAGTAACTTAATATGTCAGAAAAGTAATATATAAAAAGTTAAAGAGAATTGGTAGCAAGCCAGGGCGCAATTGCACCCATTGCACAAACAAGTGGCACCCGAGTCTCAAATATTGTACAGCAATCACGGCAACGGAGATTGCTGTACAGGGCCATAATATGAAGATTCGTTTTTAGAAAAAACAATTGCGTATATTTTCCTGGAATTTGGTGACAGTGTAAATTAGACTAAACCTACAGATAAAAATATATTCCACACAAATTTATGCAATGGTTTTCCTAAAGCACTAGTCTTCATATAACGACCCTGTACAGCTATCTCCGTTGCCCACTGTACGTCGGTTCTGAGTACTTGTAATTTGGATCTTTTAAATGTGTATGTTTATTACCTTGAAGTTGTTATAAGTGGTGATGGTGACGCGCGCGTGACGTCCGACAACACGGATGACGTCACCGGCGTTGTCCCGCCGGTCCAGCGCCACGTACGCGCTCGTGTCGTTCAGGAAATTCACCACCACCGCACCTTTTACATAACCACATCATATATTTTACTATCCACTGAAGTAGATTGATGAGGTCAACTCAAGTTCCGTACTATGAAAAAATAAATAAAATAAAGTTTATTTCAGACAACTCCATATCTTGTTTGTAATACACACAACTTGTAACTTTGTTAATAATAAATAATAGAGTATATCCCAACTTCTAAATGATGGCATTAAATCAGTCCATCGAACACCCAATCCCATAGCCCAAAATTATTCGATTTCACATATTGCAATAGCTCTACACTTACCATAGGCATGTCATGGCTGTACTGCAATAGTGCAGCTGTGTCATGACTATGGTAAGCGTCTCATCCCATTTTAAATTAAAATTCTCTAAGGGCCTCTGCGTGTTGGACCTATGTCCCTGCGTAAGCCTTCTAAAGGCCCGGGTATTCTCCTTGAATGATGGGAAAATACCCGTGATAAAGAGAGAAATAATAATAATAAAATATTCTTACTACAATCCTATTCAGAAAACTGGACTGAGGATATAAATAAAACCTTATTTTTGACGCATTCTATGTTTGACACTAGGTGCTCTTTGGTTTTGGTGTGCTTAGCGATCGATAGAATTTTTGTCAGCTCTCTTATTTTTGTTATTTGATTTATATTGTTGAGTAAAATCATTTGTAAAGAATAAAACTTCCTAGGTTTATTATAGCTTTGTTTTTAAAGTATTAACTACTTCTTATCCCTAAGAATATATTATTATTATTATCGTTTAGTTAGTGGCCAACCTGGTGACGGAGTTATTTAGATCGCCCATATTTAGGCCTCTGTCGTGATCTAACGACTGATAACAGTCGGGACCAACTTTTAACGTGCCCTCCGAAGCACGAAGACGCTCAGATGAAATACCACTATGCGGTCACCCATCTATAAGGTTACCGCGCCCTTGATAGCTTAATATATATATATTATATATTATTAACAATGCTAACACTAATTCATATATCTGTTTCCACCATCTGACGCCCTGGGGACATGCACATGTGAACCCAGTGCGCCATGATGGGGCAACACGGCTTGCTGCTAAAGACCTCCAGAATGCTGTTGGAGCTCCCACGCATCATGGATGTAGTTTTTTTGTGGAGGATAGTTGTGAAAGCATCCATGACGTTCAAAAGAGAAAGAGGGAAAAAGCTATACATGCTATATAGCTACGTCTCTTTTTCTCACACGAACGACGCAAGTTTAACAGGACCGAATGCTGTAAATATCTTTGAGTTAAGGCAGGGACAGGCAACCTGCGGCTCGCGAACAGCTTTCGCTGTAAAGACGCGGCTCTCCGATTCCTTACATCTATCTATATTATAGTGTGTCTAAAATGTCTCTTCAAAGTATTGAAAATTTTATACATTGTAACTTCTGGCTCTTTCATCTCAAAAGGTTAGCGACTCCTGGTGTAGACCTACGTCACAGTGCTTGTCCAAAAGGGCAAGCTCCTTGATCCTCATGGAAAAGTATTATAGATTCGGAAGTAGGACACCATACTAGCGAGCAAGCCCGTCTGGTAAAGGACATCCACCTTACAGAAGACCACACCCAAATAACTACATACAGCTGTGTAGTTGTGTTTCTGTGTGTGAGTTAGATTTTTTTTGTTAAAAAAGACAACTCCCGCACTAGAGAACGAGCTCTGTGACGCGGGGGACTTTACAAACACAAATTAACGGACACAAATGACACCCAGACTTAGAACATTTTTTTGTGGGTCACTCAAAGTTTTGTCCTGTGTGGTAATCGAACCCACAACCTTGTGCACAGCAGGCGCATACGGCGGCTACTGGACCACCAAGACAGTGAGGTCTCCAACGCTCATTTAGGGATGCATTTTGAAAGAAACGTATTCCGATTCCAGGGCTACTCCATCTTAAAGCCCTGGTGTAAAAATACGAGTCGGCAACACGCAAGTAATACCTCTGGTATTGCAAGGTTCCGTAGAAAAGAAAAGTGAGATAGCAAATGAAGTGTACACTGCATAAGAAAAGATGAAAGAGAACAGGAAATACGAGTCTATATTAACTACGTTAAAAAATTGTAGAGATATAAAATGTTAAACTCACCAAATGGGCTAAAAACGTTGACAATATCATTTCGTAGCCATTCTTTGGGAAATGTCATGTGGAACACGTGGTCTCTGGATGGAGATGCTGTAACAAGAAAATATATTTTTAAAATACCTTCTTCAACGAGCTGAGGTAGATTTTTTTTATACAAGCGTCCATAGGCTACGATAACTGCTTAGCATCAGGCGGTCCGTATGCTTGTTTGCCACCCAAGTAATATAAAAAAGGTACCAAAACGAAAGTGTACGTAAAATAAAAAAAATGACGACCCTTGCAAAACCGGCAGGCTGATTCTCTAAGAAACAGCGATAGCAAACTGACAGTTGTGATCTCAAACTGACAGTTGTGATTGCTCGGTTACAGCACCATCTATAGACTAAACGTCAAAAAGGCTCGGTTTTTGCTCTTACGGAATACCCCTGCGGGCCGTGCCGCCAGTTATCTATACTATATTATAAAGAGGTAAAGTTTGAGTTTGTGACGTTATAGGGGATAATCTCTGGATCTACTGAACCGATTTTGAGAATTCTTTCATTAATAGAAAGCTTCGTTAATGGTGAGTGTCATAGGCTATATTTTATTGACAGAATCATTACAGGACCTTGGGAAATCCCACCTGTGCGAAGCCGAGATTTTCTGCTAGTTAAATATTAAAGTAATGTGGAAAAAGACGAGCTCGGAGCAGGATTCGAACGGCCCAGCGCACTACCTATTGTGCCATCCGAGCTCCTACTCCGGAGTTCGAATTTGTCCACCGCTTGTTTACGCAGTCTTGGAGTGACGTCAGCTTCATTCAAACATTAGCCGTTACAGGTCTATACGTACAACATCTTCCAATTGTGAGGAGAGAATGTTATTATAGAATGAAACCACTTAATATATACATTAATATTATAAAGCTGAAGAGTTTGTTTGTTTGGTTGAAGGCGCTAATCTCAGAAAGTACTGGTTCGATTAGAAAAATATTTTTTTTTGTTGAATAGTGCATTTATCCCGGAATTCTATAGGCTATATAACATCACGCTATGTACAATAGGAGCGGAGCAGTAGTGAGATATGTTGCCAAATCGGAGAAATGTACGTTCTAGATTACCACGAGGACGAAGTCGCGGGCGACCCCTAGTTATTAAATAAATAGACAATGTGAATGTGACATTATACTTACGATCAGGGCCACTAAGATTGAGGTACGGCGAGTCCTGCCGTGCAGTCCTCGCCAGGAACAGCTTGTTGAGGAAGGGCTTGATGACGGGTGAGCTGGAGTTGATCCTGGGCGAGTGGTCCCCGCGCATGCGCTGCAGGTGCGAGTGCATGCCCAGGAAGCACAGCCCCGTGATGTACGCGTCGTAGCCCGCCTCGTGGACCTTGGCGTCACGCCGACAGTAGCCGCGACCTTCCAGGCATCCTGCCTCAATACAAATATACCGTTTAATTAACTGCCTTGGTGGTCCAGTGGCCGCAGTATGCGCCTGCCGTGCACGGACAAAACTTTGTGTGACCGACAAAGAGCTGTTCTGAGACTGGGTGTAATTTGTGTCCGTTAATTATAATAATAATAATAATATAGATTTATTTCAAATTACAATTGGATTCATAATGGTTAGTAATACAATTTTATATTCTTATACTAGTGTTAGTAACTTACATGCTAATACAGTCAACTTGTGACATACATTTACTACAGTGCACACCTCACATAATTATTATATGTGTTGTGAACACTGCAGCAATGATTTAAAAACGGACAGTCAAGCCTGTCCGCAATCATAGACAAGATTCTGTTGCCGCTAGCCCGCACCCGCCGCAATAGGGAGGTATACCTTTTGCGGAGTGTGGCATAAAAGCAATCCACCCTAGCCTCCGCAAACATTCCCGATGCGCTGCAGAAGCGGGGCAACCGCAACAGAACCCTGAACGCATTATTATATTGTATGCGAAGGGCGTTGTACGATTGTTGCGTATACTTCACCCACAGGCTGCTCGTGTAAAAGGATGTGCAATATGCTCTAAAGAGCGTTACTTTTACATTATTAGAGCAACGAGCAAACCTGCGAGCTATCATATTCGCTCTAACCGACAACGCCCTCCGCTCCCTCTCTAGGTCTTCATCGTCTTTGAGGTCCGTCGTAAGAATATGCCCTAGATATTTAAACTTGTAGACTCTTTTAAGTGAAGCTTGACATAGCCTAAGAGGAGGTACCTCCGACGTGCATCTACTACCGGCCTCAAACACCATAAATTCACTCTTTGTGACATTATATTTAAGGCCATGACTAGCCGCAAACATCTCGCATACACTGAGCAGTTTTCTCAATCCACAAACACTCGGGCTCAGCAGGGCCATGTCGTCCGCGTAACTTATATTATTTAGACAAACGTTGTCTACATGACAACCGACATGTTGGCTGCTGAGCTCGACGATGAGCTGATCGACGTATAAGTTAAAGAGCGCCGGCGATGTGAGCCCCCCCTGCCTCACCCCGCACTCCATTCTATACTCCTCTGAGTATGTGCCCGCCCACCTCACTTGCAATTATATGTTTGTAAAGTCCCCCGCGACACAGAGCTTGTTCTCTAGTGCGGGAGTTGTCTTTAAAAAAAATAAAAATGATTTTAAGTAAGTCTCAACAGAGGTACCATACCATACATAAAAATGTAAGCGCGACTGAAGAAGGATGTCTATCTTACAGAAGACCACAGTCAAATGACAACACTCAGCGGTGTGGTTGTGTTCCAGGTTTACAGAGCTTATTTAGGGATACTCTTGCATAAAACCGTAGTGATATCTGTGGTATTGCAAGCGTCAATGGACCTTTTTTTTGTAGAGAAGAAATGCTTTACGCATACCGCCCCGCTCGGGGAAGCGAAGCGTATATATCGGACTCTCCGGCTCAGAAGGTGGTAGGCGGCTGGCATACCGACTAAAACTAAAACCCCACCTACACCCGCCTTCACGGGTGGACCACCGGAACCTGATATGACGTCAGTGGTCCACCCAGCGGCTGCCCGCGCTACGCTCACTCCACTCCAGTGACGCAGTCCGGGTGCACCGGGCTCGCTGTCCCTCCGCGGTGTGGTGCGGGTGAGAGGCTCGATGCCCCGACCTCTGACCCGCAGCCTCACTATGGCGGCATCAGGCGCCCGTAAACGCGCTGACGCCGCCCAGTTCGCCGGCGACGGATCGGATCAGCGAGGAGACTTTCCTCCCTGATCCGCTCCGCCGCCTCCTTCTGCGAGATGACGTTCTCGCAGAAGGTTGCGACCACCATCCACACCCTGTCGCTGGCGAACATAGATCGCACCACGGCCGGCAGCGACAAGTCTGCACCGATGACTGCGACAAGGTCCCGGCGCTGCAAAGCGTCCATGGACTACAGTAACTCATTAGAATCCGGCTTATTCTTATTATGCTTATTCGCCTTAGTAGTATAAAAAGCTTAAAAAGTATAAAAATGAATATATGAAAGTTAATTTTTTTAGATTAAGTTTAAGTAATCTCTATAAAGTATAAAGTTATGACGTCATCGTTGACACTTACCAATTTTAGGTATAGAGAAGGGCTGCTCAATTAGAGTAGCCAACAACTCGGACAGCACGTTGGAAGTCATCTTGTCCTTGAACGGAGGCAAGCTGGACATATACTTTGTGTCTATTAACCTGAAATTTAAAAAAATATATGCTAATAGAAATAAAATTTACTAGCTTCATTCAACCGTTAGCGGCTAACGTTTGAATGAAGCTGACGTCACTCCAAGGCGTAAATAAGCTCAAACTCAAACTCAAAATTCATTTATTCATTTAGGTTACAAAGTAACACTTATGAAGGTCATAAATTATGAATAAACCAGAAAGATGTCAGCAAAATTTTCCTACGGCTAGTTCGCTGTAAGCGGTGGACAAATTCGAACTCCGGAGTAGGAGTTCAGATGACACAATTGGTAATACGCTGGGCCGGAACCCGAGAGGCGCTGGTTCGAATCCTGCCCCGGGCTCGACTTTCTCCACGATGCTTTAATATTTAAGTATATTTGAGCTAATTGCATAGCAATGTTAAAAATATTTAATACATATTTTAGATAAATTATACACGACGCAACTAGAAATCGTGCTCATCACAAAAGTATATTTATCCTGTGCAGGAATCAAACCCACAATTTTTATCATAGCAGTCAGAGTCATTAAACCATAGTAAAACTTCAAACAACTTACTTAGGCAACATACAATGCGCGAACTCCTTAAAGGAGGTGTAGTCAGTAGGCAGCGGTTGAAAGAAGTGGTTCAGGGTGTGGATCACGTCCAACATCATGTTGTGACCAATCACCAGCTTCTCCTGTGGAACAACGGGTAGGTACTATTTAAAAACTAACACCGGATTTATCTATAACTCATATCATTTTATACTACTTGGGCGGCAAACAAGCATACGGCTCACCTGGGCCCCAATTCTGCTAATTTACGGATGTCTCAATTGAATCTGAATTGAATCGCAGTAGCATTTTTGGTACTCTGCTAATAAATTTAAGACCAATTGTTGGAAAACCATTGGTCTTAAATTATTTAGCAGAATACCAATAATGTAATACCAAAAATGCTAATAATTTAAGACAAATGCTTTTCGAACTATTAATCTTAAATTTATTAGCAGAATACCAAAAATGCTACTAAGATTCAATTGAGACGTCCATAAATTAGCAGAATTAGGACCCTGATGTTAAGCAATTGCCGTAGCGTATGGACGCTTGCAATCCAGAAGTATTACTTGCGTGTCGGCGACGCATTTTTTTTACACCAGGACTTTAAGATGCATTCATCTCAGCCAAAAGACGTCCACTGCTGGACATAGGCCTCCCCCAAGGTTTTCCACAACTCTCGATCCTGAGCTGACCTCGCCCATCGGTTGCCCGCAACCTTTACCAAGTCGTCGGTCCACCTTGTTGGAGGCCTGCCCACGCTTCGTCTTCCAGTTCGTGGTCGCCACTCTAGAACCTTTCTGCCCCAACAGCCATCAGTTCTGCGAGCTATGTGCCCGGCCCATTGCCACTTAATGGAGGCAATTCTTCGAGCTATGGTGGTTACTTTTGTTCTCCTACGGATCTCCTCAATTCTGATTCGATCTCGCAGGGAAACTCCAAGCATAGCTCTCTTCATTGCTCTTTGGGTGACTTTAAGCCTTCGCACGAGGCCCAGTGATGTAGGATGCAACATCGGATAGGAAAAGGTTTCTTTCAAAACGCGCTGGAGACCCATACTCACACACAGGAACACAACTAAACCACTGTGTGTAGTTATTTGGCTGTGCTCTTCTGTAAGGTAGCCTTGTTAGTCTTGCTAGTATGGTGCCCTACCTCTCTTAAATATACTATCCATCCATACCATCTATACAGTCTATAAATGGTATGGATGGATGGTATATTCCGCGGCAGGTTTATTTTTCTTCGTAGATCTGTCGATACCTACATGCTACTATTACTTAGCTAAGAGCCTCTCAATATACTTACAGACTGGCTAATCATGCGTGCCACTTTCGAGAACCCCACAGCATCTTCCAAATCATTCCATTCTTTTTGTCTCCTGAGAGCATCTTGGTCTTCAACTGCCGCGCCTATTTTTTTCCGCGTCACTTTTAAAACTCTAAAATTAGAAATATTTATGTTTAATTCTTCATTTAGAATCCAAAAACCTAAAAAAATTAGAGAAAAGGACTTTAGGACTTCCTCCTTTTTTATAGTACGTCACCATACTACTTCATGCAGCAATAATAAAGAACCTGGAGCAGTCAAGAAGAAAAGGGAGCCCTCGTGCTACTACAATACCCTGAGTGTCGCCACAAGGACAAGTACCTTACTAACGAAATGCGTACTTTCTACGCTGTGCAACTAGTTTTAATTATATTTGTAAAAAGATTGATATAGACCTATTTTGTTCGCAATCTAGCTCTATTAAGCGACTTTTTTTTTAATTCTTCGAACGCGATGAGTAACGTTAACACAAATTCACAACTTGTATATTTGTTATATGTATACTTAATATTATATGTCCAGCAGTGGACATCTTATGGCATGAGATGGATACTTAATATTATATTGTTTCTATGATTTACATTATTTTTATACTTAAATAGCGAGTAATATTGCTTTATTGATTTAAATATTTACTTTGATATACATACTACTGTTTCCGTGAACACATAATTTATATATACATAATGTTAGTAGACTAGTGCAAGCATAACTTAAATGTTCAACATATCTGTGGAAGCTTGTTATTAGCAATTTATATTACCAACTTGTTTTACATCTATAATTTTCATTGATGAATGGAAAGCTTACAGACTAATATAATAATATTAGTCTGTAAGCTTTCCTTATACAAATAAAATAAAATAAAAATTAACCTAGGTACTCTACAGGCGTTGGTCAGCAACAAAGTATCTGCTGGCCTTCTTCAAGGAGCTGGGTTTAATTAAATAATGTTCTTTTTCGCCATGAAATCTTACTTTGTAATTGCAGGAAACAGCCTACTAATATTAGAATATGTTACCTAAGCTATTTTAAAATAAATTAACAAATTTTTGCAATGTGTATATGTATATAACCGAGAAAGGCCTACGTAAGCTGACTAAAGTAAGACTGTGATAACAAACACAGTCTGATAATGATTCTTTAAACTTTTAGAGTGGTGTAAAGTGAGCCCTACCCTTGTATATAGCATATGAATGAAAATGATTGAATCAATTTCAAACCAATTAGCTAATTAAATGATCAAGAGTAGAGTATTTAATCAATAGTTTCTCATTAAGTTTGTAAGTATGTATGGATGGATAGATGTTTGTTACTCTTTCACGTAAAAACTACTGAACGGATCTGGATGAAATTTGGCACAGATAGATTATGGTCTGGAATAACACATAGGCTACTTTTTATAGCGATAACCGACATCCACACGGGCGGAGCCACGGGCAACAGCTAGTCTTTTATCATTTTCATTGATCCTTAGTTTTTTTATATTATTTGGCTAGCAAACAAGCGTATAACGGGCTTGCTCGCTAGTATGGTGCCCTACCTCTCTTAAAGTATAGTACCCATGCTATGTGTAAATATATTATAGACGTAGAATTGCGAAAAACAGCCCGCCATACTATAACTGTTTAATAACGATTTGTAAAATGCACTATGTGTAATTTGACTGCCTTGGTGGTCCAGTGGCCGCAGTATGCGCCTGCTGTGCACGAGGTTGTGGGTTCGATTCCCACACAGGACAAAACTTTGTGTGACCCACAAAGAATTGTTCTGAGTCTGGGCGTAATTTGTGTCCGTTAATTGTATGTTTGTAAAGTCCCCCGCGACACATAGCTTGTTCTCTAGTGCGGGAGATGTCTTTTTAAGAAAAAAAAACTTGCAAAAAACAGCCCGCCATACTATAACAGTTTAATAACTATTAAATTTGTAAAATAGCACTTTACCTGTTCTTGTTCTCTAAGATCTTAGTATCAACAAGTATGTCCTTATTGAATCGTCCCCGTAACTCTTGGTAGAGCAGCAACCTTATGAATCCATTCGTACGATCTATCTCCATCTCATCTGATGTATTGTCATCTATAAAAGCTTTCACCTTTGTGCTGGAAACATAACAATTTTAATCTATAATATTATAAATGCAAAAGTTTAGGTGGATGGATGGATGTTTGTTACTCAACCACGGCTGAACGGATATGGATAAAATTTGGCATAGAGATAGATAGTGTTGCAGACCCATTTTTTTACTCTAAGGTGGAGTTTCACTGGAATAGGAAAACGTTTCTTCGGATTTCGTCTGGATAGCACATAGGCTACTTTTTACCTCCGAAAAATCCCTGTTCCCGTGGTATTGTACGGGCACAGCCGCGAGCGGAAACTAGTTACTAAGCAGGGCCCATGTTTTTTTATAAACTTACATTTTAGAAAGCCCATGATGTTGTTCTTTAGAGTTAATAGACCAGTGCCGAAGCCTATGAAAATGGTTAAAAGTGAAAAAAAAACATAGTAGGATGAAACCCATTGGAAATGGAAGAGAATATAACAAAAATTAAAGGAAAAATAAATTACGGGCGATCTGAGGTCGGGAAGTGGAAGGGGGTGAGTTTTAAGGGTAAAAAACGGTTTATCTCGATTTCCGGCAAAACTACAAGTCCTATGAAAAAAAGTTAAATAGCAAAGTTGTAGGTAATAAAAAGATCTACAACTTTTGTATTCACACTTTTTTCACATAACCTCAAAATGTATGTGAAAAATTCAAATAACCAAGTTTTTGGTTTTTTATTTTTATCTTTTACAAAAAGAACTTTTTTTTTTTCACAAAATTTCGTCAAAACTTACCTTATTATGTCCCAAACACGCTGTAATTGTTTTGATTTAAAACATTTATTTTTTCACCTTGTTTTTAGCTTAATATCGAAAAAGCACCCTAATTTTCGATCGAAAAATCTCCCGTCAAAATATCTGCTTTTTTAAAAAAGTTAGTGAGTTTTTTGTTCCTTGAAATCTCTACTTTCTGATGGTGTAAAAAATATATACATTACTATGGTAAATTTTCTCAGAATATGCGAAAAACTAAACTATAATTAACAAACAAATAAGTTAATCAAGTTAATATTTAATAAGAGATTTACAATATTTTGAGAAAGATGTAGAATTTTCTTTAAAATAGTTGCGTAGATGCCTATTTATTGCTACTAGACTGTCACCCAGTTGTCGAAATTCGACCGGAATACTTTACTGTCTGACCACAGACTCAACAAATAATTCAATAAAAATTGTTAAGTAAATTTTATCTTCATTGCTATTTTAAATAATAAAATGTACTCACTTTTTTTGTTTTTTTTTGGTTTCAAAAATTATCGACCCTGGACTATAAGTCCTCCCATCCTACTAATAGTATAAACGCGAAAGTTTGTACGTATGGATGGATGGACGGATGTTTGTTACTCTTTCACGTAAAAACTACTGAACGGGTCTAGATGAAATTTGGCACAGAAATAGATTATGGTCTGGAATAACACATAGGCTACTTTTTACAGCGATAACCGACATACACGCGGGCGGAGCCGCGGGCAACAACTAGTATATAATAATATTAATAATTTGGCCCAACTCACACCGCCATCTGTCCCCAAACTAGGCAAGGCCTGTACTATGGCAAGCAGACAACCAATAACCATACTTATATATTTCTAAATACATACATATTATAGATAAATTGTATGTTATTTATTTAAGGTTAAGGGTGGCCTTTACTTGCACTTACAGCGTAGCAATGTGGCCAGTCTTTTGGCCACCTTTCCTCAGAACTGCAATCTCAATCATATATCCTTACTAATATTATAAACGCAAATGTTTGTAAGAATGTATGGATGTTTGTTACTCTTTCACAAAAAAACTACTGAACGGATCTGGATGAAATGGCACAGAGATAGATTATAGTCTGGAATGGCGAGACAAGGTGCCGCCGCTGCAACCGCGGGCCCGGAACCGATAATCCCCATCCCACACAGCCGCCTGGCTCAAGGAATGGACAGCACAACTACACAGAGAGGAATGGGAGAGCAACGGGGGCTGCAGACAAACCAAGGAAGCGGTACCAACCGCTACCCGGAAGCTCTCGCGCAACCTCCTAACACAAAACAGGTCTAACCTCAGGACATTAGTGGGCGTCCTTACAGGACACTGCCAACTCAACAAACACTTACACAGGCTAGGCCTGACCGACAGTCCACTCTGCAGGGGCTGTATGGAGGCCGAGGAGACACCTGCCCACGTCCTTCTGGACTGTAGGAGCGTAGAAGACCATAGGGTGCGGACCCTAAAGAAAACGGGCTCTCTGCCGGAAGCCTGCGGCCACCTGGGTCGCCTGCTGGCTTTCTGGAAGAGGTTGGGCTGGATGGAATAGCCAAAAGGAAAACACGTACAAAGGCCCACTTGAGCGGCCAAGTGCGGATAACGCCCCGACAAACTAACTAACTATAGTCTGGAATAGCATAGGCTACTTTTTATCGCGATAACCGACATCTACGCGGGCGGAGCCGCGAAAAACAACTATTTTATTTATAAGTACTAGTATATAGTATATACCTTTAAATACAATATCTGATTGCTTGTAAGTAGTTTAAGGCTAAGTTACTTTTATTTAAATAAATATGCTTAAGTACATTTTTATTGTAAGTAAATAAAATAATTTTACCATATATCCTCAACTTGTTGCCTGTTTTCATCAGGTATTTTAAGATGTTCCTTCTCCTTCGTAACGTGTGAGTGTCTTTCAGTTAAATTCTCTCTTAACTTTGTTTCTACTGGTTCTACCATGTATGAAATACCTGTAAACACACATAACCAATGATATTATAGTAAGAAAGAGGTAGATATAGACAAAAGATATGTAATTGTGGTCAGTTAGGGATATAGCTATCTCTTTCGGTATCCTATGTTCTGTATTTATCTATCGCATTCATACTTGAAATCTATAAGTAAGTATGAGTAATGAAATGCAACAAAACTGAACACCATTTAGTATGGAGGTAGATATCTTTTTTTAAATATCATTTAAGAGCTGCCTCAGGTGGGGACTTCCACCTTACAGAAAACCACAGCCAAAGTACTACACATAGTGGTGTAGGTGTGATCCTGAGTGTGAGTACAGAGAAAATTATTTTTATTTATTTTTTATTTTTAAAAAGACAACTCCCGCACTAGAGGACAAGCTCTGTGTCGCGGGAGACTTTACAAACATACAATTAACGGACACAAATTAAACCCAGACTCAGAACAATTCTTTGTGGGTCACACAAAGTTTTGTCCTGTGTGGGAATCGAACCCACAACCTCGTGCACAGCAGGCGCATACTGCGGCCACTGGATCACCGAGGCAGTCAGAATACGAACATAAAGCAATTTATTTTCTATCTTAATTTAGGTAAAAGCTACAGATGACATCTTACGCATTCCATATAAGATTGCTGGCGAAATCGCCACCTTTACCACTAGTTTTTTTCCAATATTGATTGCTTTGTTCCATAATACAGTAGAAAATTAGTTTAAAACCAACATAATGTCCAGGGCTATGTCCAGCAGTGGACTTGATAGGCTGATGATGGTGACGATACATTGAAATACCATAGAGGTTGATTTTTGTTCAAACAGCCACAGTGTGCCACACCTATAAAGCTCTACATATTTTATAAGATTCAAATAATCATACTATGTGTTAAATGATATGGCTTTATGTAAACAGGTCTTCGGCACAGGGCAATGGTAATGCTAAAGCCCCACTAAGCAGTATTTATTTTGGCAAATTGCAAGTGTCCTCACTTTAAAATGATTCTTCATTACACATTGCTATTATTATTTATTATAAACCCTCTTAGCTCTCCTTAAACAGAGAGGTAGCCCATTTAAAGCATGCTATTATTATTTACTTGTTTTGTCATATATGCAAAGACTCTGTACATTGGCAATCCTTGTGTGTTTCATAAAATGTTTGTATATTTTGTATACCTCATAACATTCATTGTATGTTTGTATTCACAAAGATTATGGACAATGTACATGAGCACCTTGTTTAATGTGCTGTTACTTTACAAAATTGCATGAATCTAAGACATTTGGAACAAGAAGTAGAAAATCCAAACTCAATTTGTTCAGGATAAAAGTAACACTTATGAATGTCAGAAAAGTCAAATTCAAAATTCATTTAGAATAAATGTGACACTTATGAATGTCAGAAAAGTCAAACCCAAAATTCATTTAGAATAAAAGTAACACTTATGAATGTCAGAAAAGTCAAATTCAAAATTCATTTAGTATAAATGTAACACTTATGAATGTCAGAAAAGTCAAACTCAAAATTCATTTAGAATAAAAGTAACACTTATGAATGTCAGAAAAGTCAAACTCGAAACTCTTTAGGATAAAAAAGTAACACATATGAATGTCAAAATAACACTTAAGAATGCATAAAAAAGCGGGGAAGTAAAAGTAATGAACGGTCAGGTTCTCTTACAAATGTTGAAAGTTAATTTATACCTAACAAAGACTGTACACATTGGCACTCATTGCATGTTTGTTAAATGTTTCTACATTTTCTGTACTTCATAACATCATTGTTTGTATTAACTTTGATTATGAAGAATGTCCGTGTGGTGACGGATTAGGAATACAAATGTCACCATCCCCTTCCATCCTGAGGGTATCGTAAGAGTCAACTAAGGGAGTAAGCCAGGCAGACAATATCCACTGCAAGAGAGGGAAATCTCAAATCAAAACCCTATACCAACCCGTCTGGCCAGCGTAGTAGGGTAGGCTAATATCCCTCCAAATGTATTGAGGAGACCTATGCCCAGCAGTGGGACGTTTATGGGTTGAGATACTGATATACTCTTTTAATAACTATAAATCAGCAATTGATTTGCATTATACTACTAAGAAGGCAAACAAGCAAACAGTCCACCTGGTTGTAAGTATTGGAAAGCAGTTTGTAGCTTGCAATACTAGGGGTTTAATTTGCACATTGAAAACCCTGTAAAAACATTTTCTTTTCTTAACTTCTGAAATGACACAGCACTGACAGCATCCAGGTAACAATGGTTCCTATTGTGTAGCTGATTGGTCACAGAGAATAATCAGTCAGCAGCATAAGACCATTAGTGACATATTACGGTATAGCCAGATTTTCGGTTCCCTATGGAATCTCCATGTGCATTAAGAAAATAGTTACTTTCAACATAAATTCCTTTTTTAAATCACTCATCTGGTGCCAGGTCTTTGAAATTAGTCTATGGAATAAGCACCAGATAATAGACTTAATTTAGATATTATTTATTTTCAAGAAAAGCGGTACAAATGACGCTGGCTGGCTGACTGGCTTCATAGTACATGTGTGACAGTGAATGTGTTGTTGAAAGTCATTATTATCTTATTTTTATACTACTTGGGTGGCAAACATGAAAACAACCACCTGATGTTAAGCAGTTACCATAGCGTATGGACGCATGCAATACCTACTAAGAGTATCACTTGAGTGTTGCCAACCCATTTTGTCTACACCAGGGCTTTAAGATGCGAATAGACTATGGTGCCTATCTTTTATTTGTTTGTATATCTCTTGGTGTCCTGTATCATCATCATCATCATAATTTCAGCTTAAAAACATCCTTTAAATGAATGAATAAATGTTTTTCATTCAATGTAGTCCTATTAGTTAGAATTGAACATACAACAACAGACATTCTAATACATCATACTTCCATGTCTATAGTAAATCATAGCTATATGGATATTTACAATACATACTGCATTATACCATAACAGTGCTGCTTCATAGTAAGTTGTATCAGAAGCAGTTTTCACATCAGAAAATTGTTTGTTTTCTTTCTTTTTTTTTTTGTCATAGCTGAATAATTTTATACTTATTGAGAAAACTTGATTCCAGCTTACATTACTTCTGAGACTAGTCCAACAAAGTTCATTTTAATATGCTAACGCACACTACCAACATAATAGTGTACAATAACATATATCCCTAGCTGGGATTATGTTTTTCGCAATCGGCATCTTGCTTTATTTCAGTGTAAGCTAGCTAGAACTTACCTTCTTTTATCAATTTATTGAAGTCAAAGCCATTGGATGCCAAGAAATCCAGGCTGGAGCTCTGGCAATGAAATATTCTCTCCGGGCCGGGCCGCCCGCGCGGGAACAAATAGAAATTATACGCATCGTTCATGTAATGATTCCTCTTCTCGTCCCAGTAAAATGCACATAAACCAAACTGAATCAACATATAATCACTACATCCATTTAACACACGAGTGTAATATTCCTTTGGGGTATCAAATATAGACACATTTGGACCATTTACTAACCCCGTAAACTCTGCATCAATTGACAAAAAATCCGCTTTCTTTATAGACTCACTTATTATAGGCAAAGCCTCCTTAAAATCTGCAAGAGATTTGTTATGTATCAATATTTGCCGCCTAAACATGATGTGTATTTATCATGAAAATACTCACTCTTTCGTACCACTTCCATTATTTACATATATATTTGATTTTATATCGATATTTAAAATACATTAATGTATCAAATTATTTTAAAAATGAAGCCTTCAAGCGCCAATTATCAAACAAAGCAGAATAGTTCTCCAATAATCATGCATGCATGCATGCACGCGGGGCGCGCCTGCATCTGGGACCTAGGCAATAATAGGCGAGGAAGGGGCGCGGGACAGTCGCGGGCGGGGGCCAGGCAGCTAAAACTTGACAAGTACGCATGTGTCAAACTGTAAGTTTATTGAATACTAAACTGTCCATAGATGGCGTTGCATAGTTTTGTTGTACCTGAAACTTTGATTGACCGAATATTTGTTTGTATAATACAAAGGTTTCTATGAATTAGTTTAAAGAAAAATAAACTTTTGGACTCTACTAACGTGTATACTCGTCAACCGCAAGGGTGCATTGTACTAAAAAGTACCTAGTGATTATCTTTACCTACTTTGGGCATTGTAAATCAACGGACGGACATCTAAACTCTAAACCCACTCACTAAATTGGCTATAAAAACGGAAACAAATGCCTACAATAAAAAACTTTACTTGTCGCGTTCAAACCATTATTTTATTCTTATTATTCGTAAATTAATTTAGACTTGGATTCTTTTAAAAGACGGGTAACGGCAACAGTTTCCGCGCACAAGTGCGATATCAGTAAGACAAGGAGTGCACCTACTTATATTTTAAAGAAAGAATCGAAGAATGATGTCATAGAGGTCGATCAGAATCTTATAATATAGCAAATGTGTTTTTGTTTGTAGGTAACACTCCTAATATCTTACTGATATCGCACTTGTGCGCGGAAACTATTGCCTTTTCCCGTCAACAGTAGCTATAAGTAGCTTCACTCGATTTATCACTATCTCTTTCTGTATCATAATGTTTCGTCTTCGGAAGTCCCCGAGCTTCACAATAAAATATGTCAATTATTTGTGCCCGATAATATAATTACCGGCGCAGTCGAAACCACAGACTATTTGCTCCAGCTACATGTCGCACTGTGGGCGTGGCACATATGAATTCACCCATCCCTCGTGTACTTATAACACTCAACGCTCTTCAGACACACTTGACAAAATCTTCTTTAAGTAGGTACTTGGTGTTTTTGTTTTTATTTTCTTTATTAGGTATTTTGTTTTTATCTATCTATGTGAAATTTTTGTAATTGTAAGTGGCATGTAGCCGTTCTAATTAAGGATAAATAAATTATGAATTTTGTGAATTAATATAAACATCCCACGGTAGGCATAGGGTGGGAGGTTACACCTTCTATGTCCACAAGCTAGGCGTACCGTCGAATCGTCAATCAGTTAATACCGAAAGTATACCTAAAGGTATTTCTATTTATTTATCTTCTATGAAGCAAAGGGTTGGCACAGCATCATATTCACTTCCGCGGAGGGACAGCGTTCCGGTGCACTAGGACGCTATCACTGGAGTGGAGCTCGCGTAGCGCGGGCAGCCGCAGGGTGGACCACTGACGTCATATCATGTTCCGTTGGTCCACCCGTGAAGGCGGGTGTTAGAGCACAGAGGGGTTTTAGTCAGTATGCCGGCCGCCTAGCACCTTTAGGCCGGAGAGTCCGACATATCCGCTTCGCTTCCCCGAGCGGGGCGGGTTGCAAATTTTGTGCAGACATTACGATTTTATCAAAATGTCAATTGTTAGTGTCAGGTCTACGTCTGTGTTGCCTCCAAACTCCAAAGAGACCCAAAAAACGCAGCAGTACTTTATCAAGATGTTTGGTCGGCTCTTCGGCTATTTTTCGTTATAGAGGAAGAGCCAGTAACGTATTTATTTTGAAATTTCTTAACCTCTTTATCATTTTAGTGTTAAACACCGTGTGTGTGTGTTTTTAATTGTTTTTCATAATCTGCAGGTAAGTATTTAGTGTTAGTTAGTGAATTTTCATGACTTTTCAAATGACAAAAGTAAATACGTCGCTGGCTCTTGGTCCATTATATGTTATCGCAAGTTGTGAGTTATTCCAAGATATTTAGGTACCTACTTATTATATTATTATTGTCAGTGATTATATTTGCTGTCACTGAAGGGCACATGCCAGAATAAACCACCCGAGATATTATTAAATGGTGCCAGTCGAAGTTCGACTGAAGACTCGGTTTTCTGTGACCTTAGGACTTAAGGCTCGTTCACGTAAATACGTCACCAAATTTAATGAACAGCATCCGACTTTCAAAATGCAATAGGACGGTAAGTACGAAGCTTGCTGCGATTGGTACATTTGTGATGGTGCACTGAGTAGGAGACATAACCACCCACCGACGACGCCCAGGTGGGTGATATGCGTAAATGCATTTGAACCACGTAGAAAAAAAAAAGGAAAATGTAATAGTTTGTTGCGAGTTGTTTTTTCGTTTTGTACAATAAACCTTTGTGCCAAAGGCCTGGGATATGTCCAGAAATGCAGCGCAGCAAAAGTTCTTGTGTTCGTCTTATGGATTTCTTTTACCAGTCTATATGCACCTGTTCTATCGTGCCATGTTTTTTTTCTAAAACCAAATTGGTGGTCAGGTATTGTGGAGGCTGTCACATACCTCCAACGAAAAGGGAGGATCCCCCGACCAGGCTAGCTGATCGTGCCTGGCGGGCCGCGGCCATAGACTAATATATATAATACTGGAGAGCCGCGGCCCAACGGGTAATTGTTGGACGCTGTATATATACTGAGTATCTGTGTAAACTTCGATAGCGCGATTCAGCATCTCGAACATTTGTTCTGCGGTTGCGTGTTTCTAGGTATAGTGACATCTGTGTTTTCTATGTTGAACTTCGTTGCTTGTTGAAGCGTTATTCTATTGGCCTGATAGATGACGCTACAGGTATGATCTATGTTCCACTAGTACTGTGTTTAATCGCTTTAGAAAAAGTATTTCCATAACTTTTGACAATACAGGTAGTAGACTGATCGGCCTGAAGGAAGATGTGTTTTCAGCAGCTTATTATGAGTGTAAGGATCATTTCACACACACACACACACACACACACACACACACCCACTCAGTTATTTTTATTTTTATCTTAGGTAGGTATTGTCACCTTAAACTTACAACTACATTTTATATTAGTTACTTAGCTGTGGCCTTCTGTTAGGTCTTCCGCAGTCGGGCTGGTGTCCTACCTTTCTTATAATATAATCATCCATAAAGGATGCGTTTTGAAAGTAAAGATTTCCAATAATAAGCATACTCCATCTTAAAGCCCTGGTGTAAAAAAAATGGGTCGGCTACACCAAAGTGAATCCTAGCGTCCATAGGCTACGGTATCTGCTTAACATCAGGCGGGCCATATGTTGGTTTGCCACCCAAATAGTATTAAAAAATGCCATTTACATGAAGAATGATGTTCTACTGTTAAAATTGGCAATTGACAATGGATGCAATTGCCCCAATAATTAGGTATTCACGCTTCGTCTTCCAGTTCGTGGTCGCCACTCTATAAACCTTTCTGGCCCAACGGCCATCAGTTCTGCGAGCAATGTGCCCGGCCCATTACCACATAATGGAGGCAATTCTTCGAGCTATGTCAAAAAACATTAGTCTTAGAAGAAATTCTAAATGCATTTCTGATCCATCAAACCTAGACCAGCCAGTAGTTTAATCCTTTCTTTTCTTGATAGAAAGAAAGGAGGAGACCTGTGCCCAGCAGTGGATTGCTATTTATATTAATTTATAATTACCTAACCCTAAAAGTATTCTTATTAGATTTATAATGTATCTAAGTAATCAGGAACAAAATTTAAAGTTATACTTACTTCTAAGATTTCAAGTTTAAAGGTCAGCAAAATACTGATAAATTGTTGATTCGCAATGGATTTTTCATATATTATACGTAATAAAATAATAACAAGTAGGTATACTTATAAGTAGATAGATAATTTATTTATCGCGGCGATTTTTTTAGTTGGAACTAGTGCATCAGTTCGGTATGGAGTGACAGATTAACGTAGCAGTTATGGAAAATATATGTACAAATAAGCTAAGAAGTCAGTGCAAAGGGTTCCGAAGGGGACCGCCGTTTGGACTATGGATGTGGTGTATTGTTATCAAATGTTTGATCAGTTTGCCGTGCATATTCTCGAGATGTCGGGGAGTCGATATTTCAGTTCGTCTGCATCCTGACGGTATGATAAAACTTCCCTATGGCGAGCCATTGGAGATATTTTGTATCGCTGAGTAAGACACAGCCAACAACTTGGAGTTCGTCCTCGGCGGGAACCATGTAGACTCGGAAATAGTGAACAGCACCACAAGAAGGTTATATATTAAACATTTAGAGAAACAAGTGTCAAATTACTATTGCAGAAACAATGTTACTAATAAAATGTGCACTAGCAGAGTACTTGTTGATCTCCCTCCTTCTAATGTCACTGATTTTAGCTGCATATCTAAAAATCTCGAAGAACTTAACTGTAACTGGTCTTCTACAGAGACGTTTAGCAAAACAAATTACTCATTAACTTTCATTGTCAACAACATTGCCGCTAAGCCATGCATTGCCAGTAAAATTGGTAGAAAGATGTTCTGTTCCTGGAGTACAACTAGTCAGCCTCGGTATAAACAATTGGAGGACAGATATTACTTTCAGTTAAAATCATGCAATTATTTTGGTTGCAATGTTCAAAATTTCACCATAAATCATTTCTCCATTGTAAAGCCTGATAAACCAGACAACCTCAGAGTGGTGACCAATAACACCCACAGTGTGCTCCTTCAATGGAACATCCCAAACAATATGGTAGACTTCCTGCCTTGTGCAGTTGTACATAGAATTGAATATCAAATAGCTAAAATTGACAACACAGCTTACTTCCGCAGTGTGGATGCATCACATTTACCACCAAACAATAAAACATATAAATTTTGGCTTTCAAATTTACCATATGCTCATATGTCGTATGAAGTAAGGATATATATAAAATCTGCACTTGCTACTGAAGACAAATTCTGGTCACATTTTACTTATGTACTGTTTACTACAGCTAGTGAAAGGCCACAAAGACCACCAGATACCATAGTTGGAGCTTTTGATCAATCAATATTTGGTGATAAGAGGGATATAAATGTATACTGGAAAGAACTTGAGGAATATGAGTTAGCCGGTGCTAACTTCACATATAAGGTTGTAGCCTTGCAAGGTTCTAAAAGCCTACAGACACTACATCCAGACAAGAACAAGAGTTTAAGTTATGTTATACTGAATGATGCCTCTCTGGAAGCAATCGATGTGTATATTTGGTCAACTAATGCTATTGCATCATCGGTCAACAGTAGTCACCTCTACATACCACCTAAGCAAGACACTGAAGCTCTAAGTGTACCTTCATTTACTAAACTTGCATTTGAAAATGGCACCTATAAATTATCATGGGTCGGCATTGACAATATTGATAACTATACATTATTTTGGTGTCAGCATAACACTACGCAAATTTGTGCTGGCCGCATGAACTTTACTGTATTGGACTCTAAAAAGAATACCCATGTGATTGATTTACCAAGAGAAAACAGGTATCAGTTTGCAATATCAGCAAATAATGGCTCTAAGACTAGTGGTATGATTTGGGCTTCCTGGGCCATATCTAAAGATTCAATCCCTATGTATGGTTTCCCAGTCAAGTTAGACCATGATGTTCCAGGAAAGTCATTTGTTAAAATAACTTGCACAATGTCTTGTACTCTTCAAGAAGGTATTATAAAAGGCTACCTGATTACATATTGTCCTGTTTTAAACACAATCAATGTATGTGGCACAACATTTTAAAAATAAATCTACTTACTACATTAATAACCCAAAGAAATGGAAATTAATATAACTAACTTGAAGTACTATAGAACATATCAGTTTACATTACACTACATATGGACTCAAGACTATTGAAAATGCAGGAGTAACAACCACAGAGGATACACCAACAAGTCTAATCTAGACATCACATGCGAACATTACTGGTACTAAATAATCTGTAAAACATCAAATAAAAATATACCGATTATATTGGGACCGCAAGATAATTCTTAAAAATATATTATTGTTTAAATTGCCTGAAGTTCGCTCGCCTGTTGTATCTAGTTTGGGTTCCGGAGTAATTTTATTTTGTGTTAACATATGTTATTATATTAAGTAAATACTTACTTCATATTAAATATAAATAATATTTGCTGTACAATAAAGAATTATTTATCTACGCATGCTTTATTAAAAGACGATTTATTGAGTTTTATTTTATTTCAAAATCAAAATAAATCTGGAATGAACACACTCATCAGTTATCGCACTATAAATAAAAGCAACAAAAGTTGACAATTCTTAAATAAAATAAAAGCTCTTCTATTATCATAAAGCCACAACATAATTAAATTCTATGACATACTAACTTATGTAAACTTATAATATTTTCTCAAGATGTTTAGATAAGCGTTCATACGCCGCTTTATTTCTATAAATATGAATGTTCGCCTTTACTTTTCTCATAAGTAGTGGAGCGTCTATATCACTGAGCTTTATTAGAGATTCTGAAAATTGAACAATAATATGTTATAATTATAATATGTTATAGTTATAATATAATACCTACAATAATATTTAGTGATCGAGAGTTGTGGAAATCATTGGGGGAAGCCTATGTCCAGCAGTGGACGTCTTTTGGCTGAGATGATGATGATGAAATCTCAAAATGTGGCTTGCAAGCTCTTACCTAGCATTTCCTTACGGAAAGCTTCATCTGGGTCGTCGAGGTGTACGAGCATGGCGCTGTAGACAGCGTCCACGTGCGCCCCGAACAGTCCCGTGTCGTACGGCACCGGCCGGTGACTGAACAGCGTGCACAACGTCTGCACGGCGTACGAGCGCACCTTGTCGCTGCTGTCGTCGAGACGCTTTAGGACAGCTGTCAATACATATAACGTTAAGTCAAAGTTTGATTATTCAGAAAAAATTTACAAGTATATTTATAGAAAAAAAAGTGAATTAAGTATTGTAAAAAAATTTTGAAATAAAAAATGAAAATTAAATTAGTAAAAAGTAATTTAAATTTAATGTATATTGTGTATCAGAGTTCATAAAAAAATATATTAAGAAAAAATCTCGAATTTGAAAGAGATAATTAATTATAAAAGTTCTTATGGCATAATTATTTTGAATAATTAATTTGAAATGAAATGTTAACTCTCTTTTACTCCATCACTTTACAGTAATTTAGTATACGCGTGCTGTGCACGAGGTTGTGGGTTCGACCCACAAAGAATTGTTCTGAGTCTGGATGTAATTTGTGTCCGTTAATTGTATGTTTGTAAAGTCCCCCGAAACACAGAGCTTGTGCTCTAGTGCTGGAGTTGTCTAAAAAAAAGAACTACTACTACTTATATTATCATGCATTCAACTTACGGAAATACAACTTATGTAATATATCTGAAGTGAAGCACGCTCGTGTAGCAGCCAAGATGGCGAGACAGCAACAAGCCCGCAGAGCGTGTTGCCGTGACAACGTAGAGTTGTCGTCCACTAGGGCTGCCAGCAATGGTACCATCTTCTCTAGGAACGGAGTTAGCGACTCCGCTGTTGGGAATAGGTTCACCTCCTGTTTACAGTGGAAATTACATATATAGGTATACTAACTGACCCAGCAAACGTTACGCCGTATAAAGTAAAAAAGTAATATTGCTATTATTATATAGGGGATGGTGATAGAAGGGTGGAAATTTAGTGTTGTATATATTTTTATTGCCACAACATAAAAATAAAAGTTTGGGGTCACCCTTATCGTTTAGGGGTATGAAAAATAGATGTTGACTGATTCTCAGACCTACCCGATATGCACACAAAATTTCATAAAAATCGGTCGAGCCGTTTCGGAGGAGTTTGGCAACAAATACCGCGACACGTGAATTTTATATATTAGATTAATACTAGCGGGCACGTCCCGGCTTCGCAGGGGTGGACATTTATTATAGTTTTCGTAGGAAAATAATTCTGATAAGTAAGTAACAAGGTCAGCTCAGAACCGAACGATGTGGACCTATACCTAGCAGTGGACGTCTTATGGCTGAGATGGATGGATAGATGGAAATAACATTTATAATTTAAGTTAGATGTGTGGAGTAAGAGAGGGTATATGTGTGCCCATGGACCTATGGACGCTTGCAATACCAGCTATCCCTGGGATAGGAATACGTTTCTTTCTAAACACATCCCTAAATGAGCGCTGGAGACCTGTACTGATCTTCTGTAAGGTGGAGGTCCTAGTATGGCCCTACCTCTCTTTTTAAGTATATTTGAAAGAAATAGACTAAGTGTGCGGTATAAAACCGAATCGATGCGACTGGCATCCGAATGTGAGCCGAGTGTTGCGTTCGTCGCTGTGTCGAGCTGCCGAATAGCGACTCAATCGCCGTGTTTGGCGTTTTTGAGTGCGCGGTGTGGAATGTTTGGTCGGAGCATTTAGCATCTAAAATGCGACTAAATCACATATCGCCGACGCTATAAGTAGTATGTATAATATACTATATATTATATAGTATATTATACATGGCTAATATATTATATAGCAATAATTATCACGTTAATTTCATAAATAATTGTAGTCGTTAAAAATAATCATAAATAAAGTTGCTAGAATAATTTACGTGAATTTCTGGCAAAACTGGAAAAAGTGCCATCTATTCGTGAGTAGGCGACAAATTAATACCAAACTTACAAATAACAAATAAGTTCACTAAAATTCTCAGAGATGTCAGCTGTTTTCAAAGTAAGTATTAATTTAATATAAATTTCTGATATATTCTGTGGTTCAATAATCAACTATGAAGTCTGTTATGCTATCCATGCTTATGATTGGTTATGTATGCTGTATCCCTTAGTGCGTGGACAGAAGACCACATCAAGTAGGTACTCTGTAAGATGAAGGTGATTTTTATTTGTAAAACCGTAACGTCAAATACAGTCTCATTCTTTTGTTTACGGAGCATTTTTAATTTGTAACCAATACCCGTCAATACTCGTCCTCCTACCATCCTGAGGATATCTAGCTCCGCGTCAGAAGGTCTCTGTTACCTTATCGCCTTTATCCCCATCGCCGCCGTGCTCAGCGATGAGCGCGTGGTCGATGGGCGGGTTGTCCTGCAGCGCGGAGCACAGGCAGGCCACGGCCGCAGTACGTATCGCCTCGGCGGTACGACCCGCGCACCACACCAGGTTGGGCATTATCACTTCTGTGGAACACATTCAAACCATTCTGCATCATCACTGCTGAAGATCGCGTAATATAGACTGCCTCCATGGCTTAGTGGTATCGAACAGCAGTCACACACATCGGTGTGTGACTGCTGTTCGACTGCCTCGATGGTCCAGTGGCCGCAGTATGCGCCTGCTATGCACGAGGTTGTGGGTTCGATTCCCACACAGGACAAAACTTTGTGGTGTGACCCACGAAGAATTGTTCTGAGTCTGGGTGTTATTTGTGTCCGTTAATTGTATGTTTGTAAAGTCCCCCGCTACACAGAGCTTGTTCTCTAGGGCGGGAGTTCTTTAAAAAAAAAAAGACTGCTTATTACAAGGATTCGATTCCCGGGTGGAGCCAAAAATTATATTGGGTTTTTCTGTCAAGAAATTCACAATAGACGTCCGGAGTTTGGAAATTAGCGGTGTTTACACCTCGAAAAAGCACGTTAAGTCGTTGGTACTACGCCTGATCTCTCTCCGATCGTCTTGGATTGCCGTCCCATCGGACTATGAGAGTGAGTACACTCACTTTCATAGTAGAGTCATCTAGTAAAGAGAGCACTCGTGATTGCGCACACACTTGTGCACTATAATATCTCCCGCGCAGATGGCTAGTGTCTGTTGAGATTAGCCGCCGTGGCCAAAATTTGTTAAGACGGACATTATATTAATGCCTAAGTTTCTAGGTAATAAGAGATTTATCTAGGTAGATATATAGTTTTCCTGAGCACACATCTCAGCGCAAGGTTTCAAGCTATTTCCACACCAAGTACCTATCATCGCAAACCGTTTGGTGAATCGGACGTGATTAACTAAAAAATACATACATATAACATATTCTAGATTTTACATTCTTAGGATTCCACATCAGTTACCTTCAATAACAATGTTCAAGAAAGCCTTCAGTTTCTCAGTGTCACACTTCCTGAAGTTAGTCTGCCGGTCCAGCAGAACGGTGGACAGCGTCGTGAAGAGCCTCAGCTTCACCTCAGGGTCCACCTTCGGAGCCGCCAGCGACTCCTTCAGCAGCGGTGCTATCAGGTGTAGTTGGGTACCCATAGCTGCTCCTGGGGTTAAATAAAATGTTAATATAGGTAAGATAATGATAGGCCTCCAACAAGGTGGACCGACGGCCTGGTAGAAGTCGCGGGCAACCGATGGACAAGGTCAGGTCAGGACCGAATGATGTGGAAAACCTTGGGGGAGGCCATATGTCCAGCAGTGGACGTCTTATGGCTGAGATGGAAGATAATTAAAATTTAACATTCAGACTATTGTATTGTATTGACAATTTATAATAATCCATAGAAATGGGGCGGAGTGAAGCTGCGATTTATTCCTAAATGTAATTAAATGAATTAATTTCATTACAAGTTTAAACAATAAATTAGTGGTGGATTGATTGAGGGAAAGAATGGGTGAGTAAATGAGTGAGAATGAGTGTGTAAATCAGTGAGTGAAAGAATGAGTGTATAAATGAACGAGTGAGTGAATTAGTAAACAGGTAATGCACGATTTAAATAAAATGAAAGAATGAATTGAAATATATGACGAAATAATTAACAAATACAAATATTAATTATGGCAATCTTACACGTACCAGCATGTTTCAGAACACAGTCGAGCAGGCACATGTCTGGCGTTAACAGGCTCCATGTCAGCGCATCGCTAGTGATGTTCCCCAACACTTTACCGATGTGTTGCTCGTACAGCGTGGTCAGCGTCTTACCACACTTCTCTATGTAACGGAGCTTATCCAAGTTAGCTGCAGCAAGAGTATGCATGATCATATACATACATACATCATATACATCAAATTTTATTTAAATACTAGCTTCCGCCCGCGGCTTCGCCCGCGCGTACTATCTCTCGGGAACAGAGATTTGAGTAGCCTATGTGTTATTCCAGACTGTAATCTATCTCTTTATCAAATTTAATTTGAATTCATTCAGTAGTTTTTGCGTGAAAGAGTAACAAACATACATCTATACCTACATTCTTACAAACTTTTGCGTTTATAATATTAGTAGGATTTGTCAATTTCTAGGCGACACTACCACTGCCCTTGCAAGATCCAGAACGGTTAAGTCCTAGTCAGGGCCAAGCTCCTACTTTTTATGTCAAGTATAAGCGATCCCTTCCATTCCTCTCCATAGGTAAGACGTTCACTACAGTTGCTATCCTCTAAAGCCGCCACAGATCTTAGCTCTGGGACCCAAACTCAAACCATCTTTTTTTTTATACTACTTAGGTGGCAAAAAAGTATATGGTCCGTCTGATGTTAAGCATTTACCATAGCCTATGGACGCTTGCAATACCAGGTATCCTTGGGATAGGTATACGTTTCTTTCAAAACGCAACCCTAAATGAGCGCTGGAAACCTGGACTCACACACAAGAACACAACTCCACCGCTGTGTGTTCTTTATTTGGCTGTGATCTTCTGTAAGATGGTCCTATTATGGCCCTACCTCCCTTAAGTATTTCAATCACTTAGCAATAAGTGCAGTCTAATTAAAATTTGTATCATTTCCCTTGTTTAAAAAACTTAAATGAATACTTACATATCGCTAAGAACTGTATCTCATTGTTCACTGGCATTGCGTAGATAGTAAAGTTGATAGTAAATAGATCGTTGGAAACTGCTTTGCACTCCTCCTCGCAAAGCGTCATCAGAGCGTTGCACACGTTTAGCATCTCTGCCTGGTATTTCGGCTGTAGAGTGGGACAAAATCGAATCAAGCGTTATTTAGAAGACCAAGACGAGGCAAATAAAAAAGGACAGGTTTTATTAGTATTAGGTACATGGGCGATCCGTCCGTGTAGTGACGGATTACAGATAGATAAGAATACAAATGTCACAACCCCGTTTTATCCTGAAGGTGTCGTAAGAGTCGACTACGGGAGTTAGTCAGGCAGACAATATCCACTGCAAGAGAGGGAAAACTCGAAACAAAACCCTATACCTACCAACCCGTCTGGCCAGCGTGGTATAGTAGGCTAGTATCCCTCCATGTGCATGGAGGAGACCCGTGCCCAGCAGTGGGACGGTTTATGGGTTGAAATGCACATCGGCGAGCGGTAAAGAGCGGTGGTAGCCGAGTGGGAAAGTAACAAAAGTGTAATGAGGTGTGCTATTTGAGTGAATTCGCAAATATTTTTTATGGACTATCTCTTTCCCAAAAAAATTTGTTAAAAATAGTAGATAGGTATTTTTTAAATTATTATTTTTAGATTTATAAAAATAGGTATAGATAATGTTTAGTTATACTATTAGGTTTTCACCTGTATCTAATAATAGCATAAGAGAAGATGATGTAAATAAATATATAGAAACATATATTCAGAGTATTTTAAATTAATTTTAGCCTTTGTAGTTTCAGAGAGGACAGGACGTAGCACTGAGTGCGTTACTATATTATTTTACCTACCTTCCTAGTTCTGCACCTATCAGGATCAGCCACCTCCCTACACAGTTCCACCATCACCTTCTCCTTGATATGTTCCGCCTGAGACCCTTTGATGATATTCGCGATCACCAGTAAGGCAGGCCAACAGTCCACTTCAGACTCCAGGAGAGGCCACCACGTGTCTGGTTTTATAAAGTAGCCAAACAGTTCAGCTGCTCGTTTCACCTGAAAATCCAAAGCGACTCCTTCAAAAACAAAGTTTTTTAGCGATTATGTATTACTCCATCTTGGAGCCCTGGTGAAAGGGAATGGGTCGGCAACACGCAAGTGATACCCCTGGTAGGTATTGCAAGCTACCATAGGCTACGGTAACTGCTGAACATCTTCTTTTTATCGTTTGGTTAGTGGCCAATCTGGTGACAGAGTTATTTAGATCGCCCATATTTAGGCCTCTGTCGTGCGTGATCTAACGACTGATAACAGTCGGGACCGATTTTTAACGTGCCCTCCGAAGCACGGAGACGCTCAGATGAAATATCACTATGCGGTCACCAATTTATAGGGTTACCGCGCCCTTGGTTGCTTAACCCGCTGATCGTTTACCGAACAGCGAGTACCGTGAGACCGTATGCTTGTTTGCCACCCAAGTACTATAAAATAAATAAAAAGATGTATGCGTGATATTCTATGTGCTATTCCCGTGTTGTATATATTCTAAGTAGCAGCACGGATTCAGTGCTTTTACATCCCATGCCTTGAGAGAATGATGACGAAAAGTAGGTGTGATATACCTCTCTCTGTCTACGCTTTCAACTCCGGAATGACATTGCTACGTATAAAATTCAGCTAAACTTTCATCTCATTTTTCATTCTCACCTCAAGTATAACTCTTGGATCCTCATCACCAGCTCCTCTCAGCATAGCACGAACGATAGTATTGGTATGCTGCGTAGAACCCTCTTCAGCACACAGAATTAACCAGCACAGTAATTGTGCCACGCGGAGTCTGGCATCGGCTTGCCATCCATCCATTTCTGATTAGAAACGTTGAGTTTTATGCAAATTCAAGAAGGTAAGCTCCCATTGGGGCGTGTGAGGGGTTAAATTAGTTAGGTCTATCGTAAAATACACAACAACTACGCCTAGAGTAATTTTCATGTTAAAGCGGGCCAATCTTTTGCCTAGCAACCTTCTCTCTCTCTTCTTCGAGAAATGCGATCAATATTGAATATGGCTATTTATGCTATAGACAACACAGAAAAGGATTAGTCCATTTTTTGTGGCAATTATTATAATATTTTTAGTCATGGATCAGTATTGATTTTATTCCTACTCCGCTAATAAACTGAAGTATAAACAGATGATCGAACTTGGTTCGGGCCGAACCACGAACATGGTGCGCTCCGAACCATATTATAATGATATTAATAATAATAATGTCCGGCGGACCGTGCACCACACGAGCGAATATTGTTCGGAGCGCACCATGTTCGTGGTTCGGCCCGAACCAAGTTCGATCGTCTGTTTATACTTTTACCCTCGTATTTGTAATTCCGAAGCCTACCTCGGGAGATGGCCGGCACAATCTTCCCAATGTTATATTGAACGAGCATTCTACATCCCATATTGGGGCGTTCAACATCTGGATAATGTGTAGGCACGTCTTTAAGAAAATCTGTTTTCTTCTTAAAATCTTCCTCATTCTCCTCCATATACTGGAGTCCAATATCTCTCCAAAGAGACATGGCGGTAGTTCTGATGTCCTCTATGACGTCGCTCATGCTGTTAAAGAATTCAGTATATAATAAATATTAATGTCATTTTATTGAATTTAATATTTCGATGATGTGCTGTGCCTGACGCTTTGCGGAGATTGCTTTGAACTTAAGATATTTAAAAGGTCTGTTGTGATTTCAGTGAGCCAGAGCAAGTGTTGCATGAAGGAATATCATGTAAAGCTGCTCTGTAAAGTATCAGACTTTATTATTTAATACTAGCTGTTGCCCGCGGCTACGCCCGCGTGGATGTCGGTTATCGCAGTAAAAATGTGTAGCCTATGTGTTATTCCAGACCATAATCTATCTATGTGCCAAATTTCATCCAGATCCGTTAAGAAGTTTATACGTGAAAGAATAACAAACATCTATTTATCCATCCATCCATCTATCCATCCATCCATACTCACAAACTTTCACATTTATAATATTAGTAACGATAGGGATCTACATATGATATAACTCAGCAACAGTAACTTAAATATTTCAAACAATGCTATAGAAGAGCAATTTTTAGCATACTTTAATGCATTCCATAAGATTCACCATAAAGTTAAAAAATAGATGTTGAAATTACCTTGTAAGTAGAAGTGGAATCATTCGATGCCAGAAGGAGTATCGATCTCTATAGGTCAACATCCAGCTACCAACTTCTTGAGTGACCTGCAGCCGAACCTGGTTATTCTCATCAAACAACTTTTCCGCCATGGGGCTGATAGACAGTTCGAAGCACTTAGCATTGCCAGCAAGTACAACCGCCCCTGTATAAGGCATCAAAAATTAAATTGACTTAAGTAGATACTAATACAAAAGAAATCTATTCATATTGTGCAAAAATTCAGCCTTTTATCTGATCTAGATTCTATTTAGACTTAGTAAATAAAAACAAACGAATTATTATTGTTAATAATATGTAACAAAGAATACTAGAAGCTATTGAATTAATAATTTAAAGAATGAGTGACAGGGTGAATAAGTGGGTGTGCAAGACTTAGTAAATGGGTGAATAATAATTCTTATAATATTATAATAACTCTTTCTCTTAGTAAAGGGGTGAATAAGTGTGCAAGACTTAGTAAATGGGTGAATATTATGCACCCATTTACTAAGTCTTGCACACTTATTCACCCTGTCACTCATTCTTTAAATTATTAATTTAATAGCTTCTAGTATTCTTTGTTACATATTATTAACAATAATTTTTATTTCGTTAATAATTATTCATTAATTTATTCACTTTCTCATTCACCTACTCATACCTACACTTTGTTTACCCACTCTTTAATGGTTGAACGAAGTGTAGGTGTGTTGAAATGTAGGTGAATGAGATTTGTCAATCATTTGTAAAACAATTTGTAATAACAGATTACAAATTATAGACAAAGCTGTTTTGTTCCCATGACAACCAAGATAATAAATTGGGATGTGTTTCTATTTATATTGAAATAAAATAAAGCCTATGTTTTAAGGGTTTATAGAGCTTTCTATTAATGTGCAGTTCCACAGGTTAACATTTCACATAAACAAAAAGAATAATCATAGTTAAACAGCAAAAGCATATAGATTACCCATCCTCCCAGCTCTTGCTAGAGTAGAAGGGATAGCCAATATTGGATTATATTATATCGGTTACTATTTTTATGTATAAAAAAACACCTTTCGTATTTTTGTCTTTTCACAATATCCTTCACCAACCGAACTGAAGAAAGATCCGGACCAAGAAATCTTTTTTTTATAATAGCTTTATATGATTTAAAAGTTCCCAAAGACACAGAGCCTGTTCTCTAGTGTGGGGATTGCCTTATATTATTTATACATTAATAATGTTACTCACCAATAGCTTTGATAGACGCAACTCGAACTCTAAAATGTTGGTGTGCAAAGTTTGACAATATTGGTTTTACATAACTCTCACATTGAAAATGAAATTCTCTTTGTAGAATCTTAGTAACTGCTATTATACATTCGCAAGCCTCCAGCTTTACTTTAGGGTATGGGTCGGCTACAGTTTTTGATAGAATATTCGTCAAATCATTGATGAATGGACTCAGAAGCTGGACCACTTTGTATTTGTCAAGTAACTTGTGCACCAATTCAATCAGTACTAAACGAATTTCTTCAGAGTCTTCGACAATCTCAGGACAACCAATACGGCGAACTATTACCGGGAGAATGTAAGTCAAGTAGTAATCATTAAGTGGTAGCTTATCTACAAAATTGGATATAATTGTCGCAGAGACCTCTCGGCATGCCTCAGACGGGTCAGAGAAGCTTTTTAACACGTAAGAATAAACTTCTGGAAAAACAACAGTTAGATCATATTGGTTGTCAGGGTTCTCAAATAATTCTTCATTTATTTTGACGAGCGCCTGCTTTCGAGCCATTTTCGAATCGCTCTGCAACGCAATTATGTATTGCTCCACAGCACCCCGAGGATTGTCTTTCACACTAGGTTTTTCTTCACTCATTTTAAAAGCTTCTTACGAGTATGTAAGGCAAAGTTAATAAATTTAGCTGATATCGACAAAACAAAAATTGGAATGCCGATATTGATAAACAAACCAGGTTTCCATGACAACTGATGACAGCAGTATTACCTATGTTGCCCAATGACAAAAAGGAAGGTCATTCAACCCTTACATTTAACTTCTACCTTATACAACCATAAAGTAATAGTAATATATCCGGTAACTTACTTATCTGACCTTCACAATTAAACTTATAGATCAACACCAGTAATAAATAAATATTTTATAATAAGTTACAAATAGATACATCAAAGTAAATAACTACACTTGCTGTCGGCCTACAGGAGGTCGTTCGTTCAGGAGGGTTGGATTCCCACCATAGAGTATAGTAATATATCATATTCCTACTACAGGAATAATGAAAGTAAGGTTCTCTGTCTGTGTGCAAGGACGTTGCCAAGTGAGGAAAGGAACAGGTTTCGATCCTGAGCCGACCTTGTCCATCGGTTGCCCGCAACCTTAACCAGGTCAAGACAAGGTGGACCGACCCACCTTGTTGAAGGCCTGCCCACGCTTCGTCTTTCAGTTCGTGGTCGCCACTCTAGAACCTTTTATACATTGTATAAAATAAATTATTGCTTTACATTGTATAAAATAAATTAATGCTATCTTACATAGCATTAATTTATTTTATCGGTGTGATTATAATTTACAATTAAATGATAAAGTAAAAAAACTTATAGAAACCTAAATATGTATTACAATGTATTATTAATATATATAGGTACTTACGATTATTATTATAAAGATAGAAGATTTAAGACTAATCATGAATTAGTATTTTATTTATAAAATTACAAGTTATGGCTACTTAGTATCACATAGATCTCTAAAATCATAGTACATTACTAAATTACTAAATATACGTAACAACATGTATGTGTAGACACATCACCAGCGTGCCGCAACGTGCACCAATCACAGCTCGCCAAGTAAAGCTGTCAACGTTTTCATTTCTATGAATGGACGAGATTCTTCTATCACCTGAACACTTGAATCTCGTACTATTTCTATTTATTCTTTCGCAAGTATAGTTCATAGCAGCTGAAGTTAATTTTAGCATATCTCGTTAGCAAATACTAGTACAAAATGTATAAATTAGGTGTGTTTCAATTAATATTTTTGGCTATAATTGCCCAAGTAGCACTCGCACTAAAAGACGGAGAGTGCGAGGTTTGTATTAAAACTGTGGAGAAATTCGCCGCCACGTTATCAGACGATGTCAAGACCAATCCAAAATCCATCGAGACTGAGTTCAAAAAGTTTTGTAAGGGCTCTAGAAACAAAGAAAACAGATTTTGTTACTACCTAGGAGGTTTGGAGGAGTCTGCCACCGGTATTTTGGGTGAGCTATCGAAACCCCTTAGTTGGTCAATGCCAGCAGATAAAATTTGCGAAAAATTGAAAAAGAAGGACGCACAGATCTGCGACCTCAGATTTGACAAACAGATTGACTTAAACAACGTTGATTTGAAGAAACTGAAAGTGAGAGACCTGAAGAAAATCTTGAACGACTGGGATGAGGTGTGCGACGGTTGTATTGAGAAAACAGATTTCATCAAAAGAATAGAAGAGTTAAAGCCCAAGTATATGGGCAAAAGTGAATTGTAAAATAGTTCAATTGATAGGTAAGTTCTTATTGTTTTTAATTTATATTCTAACCTCATTTCACTCATAACATCAAGCTAACCATATGAGTACAGTTACTGAGCATTTTGAGTTCTTTTTTTGAATTGCACAACATAGGTAAATTTTCATTTGCCAAGATTGTGGTCAAAGGCAAGACTATCTGCAATAAAATGATGTATCTACTAGCAATCTATAAGAGTTTTACATTTCTTGAGCAATAGGCCAGACTTAATTATGTTTTGAGACTGACATATTATTGTACATACTGTTTTGTAATTGTTACAAACAGCTATACCTATTAGCATTACCCTTAGTGACTCATTGCTAGGCTCCTCTTTAGCATACCAGGATGGTACATCCGTTAAAGAATAATAAATAGAATAGTATTTAAATAATTTTATGTATTAAATACAAAAATAAGCCACTTACTGAAACTATGACTTATCTGTGGGGGTGATCAGGTCATTCCCTTTCCTATACCATAGTGATAATGAACCTGTGTTATGGAACATATAAATATATATATTATATTTCATATTATTGCCCACAGTAAATATTATATTTTTAAAAAGAATAAAAATAGCGCAGCATCTGTAGCATAGTACTATCACAGATTATATAATGTATCTAATTTTATAGGTAATTTTTTTTGTGTTTTTGTATCATCATTATCATCTCACCCAAAATACATCCACTGCCGGACATAGGCCTCCACACAGATTTCCACAACTCTCGATCCTGAGCCAACCTTGTCCATCGGTTGCCGGCAAACTTTACCAGGTGTTTTTGTATATTTCTATAAAATATGATCAGTCTTTAGATCATTGCAAATTGTATGGGGATTGCCAGATTGGCTACTAAATACCAAATTAAACAAAATAATATGTCAGATTCTGATGAAAACATAATATTCAAATTCATAATCCACAGACTTGGTTGTCAGCATGACAGTCTGGAACATCACTATCATTTGTTTATTATTTCATCATCATAACCTCAGCTGAAAGACTTGATAAATTTATGTATAATAATTTATATATAATATAGGTATTTGGTTTTTACAGATTAATTAATGGGTGATAACTTAAGACATCTCAGTGGAGCCTCTGAGGCTGGGCAAGTCCCAGAGATCAACAAACAGCTGCATTTGAACTGTATACAAGTGTGTGTGTGGGGAATGCATGACTTTAATAATTTATTATTGCTATTAAGTAATTAAAATATATTTTCCAATTTTTTGTTTTATTTTTTAATATTTTCCAAATTCTTGTTTTATTCTTAATTACCCTCTGTGATGCGATTATACAGTCAAAGTCAAACTCATTTATTCATTTAGATCAAATACATGATACAAATCAAATACAAAAACAAATGCCAGCATACTTTTTTCCTATGGCCAATTCGCTGACTAGGGTTGGGCCTTGAGAAGAATTGGCAAGAAACTTGGGCCACTCTTTTTAATCGCCAGAGTATAACATTTACAATTTGGTGAGTTACAATATTAGTGTTAACAAAAAGGGATGGCACTCAGAAGACACAGTCAACTATTTTAGGATGGAGACTGCTTGCACTCTCTAGCTTATTAGTTTGACATGGGCATTTACTCATTTGGCTGCCTGAATGGGTCTTTGTGTGAATTTTCATTCTCTTCAAGCTAACACAATATCAAGTCCATACGATATTCCTCTTAGGACTTAGATAATGGACTGTCAAGATTTCTTAGGGTGTTACCACACCAGATCGATCGTCGATCGATGCCATCGGTTGACGTTGATCGATTGGTGTGGTAGCTTTAATTGATCGACGGATACCGGTCGACTAGCCAATCGATCGATAGTCAGTCGACGTCGACTAGTCCATTCTGCCATCGATCGATTGGTCCGGTAGAAACTATCGATCAACGACGACTAACCCATTCTATCATTGATAGATCGATTGGTGTGGTAACACCCTTACTGTACCTGGACTGTACTGTACAGGCAGCATAGCCTTTCCACCAGAGATATGCATGTAAGCAGTTAGCAAAGCTAAGCAACTTCACTAGGTATGGGACCGTTTTGGCCAATACTGCAAAGCGGTATAGTGGAGCGGTTAAAATGATGTTCCGTAAATGCTAGCGCGAGGAAGATGCATGACAGCTTAAGATTGATGCATTGCTTAGACCGATAGTAGGAGAGCGCTACGTACTGCGCCATGTAGGTAGTTTTCTCTGGCGAAACACTTGGCGCATCCTTTATTAAAAATTGCTTTGTAGAACCCGTGCTAGGCATTTAATTTTTGAAGAGAGAAATGCTTCGTACGCATTTTCGGCCTAGAGGTCGAGCGGCAGGCATATCGACTTGGTGGTTGACGGTGATCGTCAGTCAAGACGAGCTCCGGCTTAGCAGTCAGGGTCACTAATCACTAGAGTAACAGGCCAGTCAGTTCAATTTGTTGGACATAAAATATTGCTACAGTTGTTACGCCTATTCGTATTGTGATAAACTACTTCTAAACATAGTAATAGGTACCTATGTCTATACGTACGCTTTTTACATATTTCTCTTTAAGACTGAATAGACACTTCAGAGAATTGTGATCCACTCACACATTCTTGAAGTTCATATTTAAAGGATCGAATTTACTACACACTGCGCTGTGTTAGAAAACGAGGCAGTATAGCATCCAAATCTGGAAACTGCGTTTTCTTGTATTTAATTCCATTAAGATACGAAAAATGGCTTCACAATCCAAACCGACATAGAATTTTGAATCGGACCAACAACACGCCGCGCAGGTAATGCCACGTTAACCGCTTAAGCCATTGAACCAACCGTGCAGTCAAGTCAGTCACATATTGACTGCCTTGGTAGTCCAGTGGCCGCAGTATGCGCCTACAGTGCACGAGGTTGTGGGTTCGATTCCCACACAGGCAAACTTTGTGTGACTCACAAAGACTTGTTCTGAGTCTGGGTGTAATTTGTATCCGTTAATTGTACGTTTGTGAAGTTCCCCGCGACAAAGAGATTATTCTCTAGTGCGGGAGTCATCTTTATAAGCAAATATTCTATTATACCTGTCCTGATTGACTAGTAAAGGTTCTTCTTCTTATCCTTTGGTTAGTGGTCAACCTGGTAACAGAGTTTATTAGATCGCCCATATTTAGGCCTCTGTCGTGATCTAACGACTGATAACAGTCGGGACCGACTTTTAACGTGCCCTCCGAAGCACGGAGACGCTCCGATGAAATACCACTATGCGGTCACCCATCTATAGGGTTACCGCGCCCCTGGTAGCTTAACCCGCTGATCGTTTACCGAACAGCGAGTGTACCTAGTTATGAGCGAGCTAGAGGTTAAAATAAAACAGCACAATATCACACTAACAAGTTTAATTTAGTAACGTGTTGTTCTAGTACCATTACAATATTTCGATCTTGATGCATACATAAATAAATCATGATTACTTTTAGCATATTGATGGCCAGACTCCAGATTAGTGGTATTTGTAGTTCCTGTGGTGCTCTGAAAAAGATAAGTAATTATTATTAACCAGTTTTCTAGAAAGGAGTTATGTTTCTAAGGGGTTGGCAACAAGTGTGTGATACCCCTGGTGATGCAAGCGTACATAGGCTACGGTAACTGCTTACCATCAGGTGGACCGTATACTTGTTTGCCTCCTTGGTAGTATAAAAAAAAAGTTTCCGTCCATGGCTTCGCTTGCAGTCGCAGGGATATAGTGACTTTTCCCGGTTTAAAAAGTTGTGCTATTCTAGACTACAATCTATGTTTGCCAGATTTCATCCAAATTCGTTCAGTATTTTTGAAGTGATTGAGCAACAAACATATTAACATACAACCACAATTTTACATTTATAATATTATTATAGAGTACTATAATATTATGTGAAGGTTCAGGTGCTGGTAGACGTAGTTAAGTAAAGTTCTATAGATTGCTTGTCAGGGTCAGTCCATCAATGGGTGATCAACTTAGTCGGTTTGTAGTCCCATGGGACTATGAGAGTGAAGGAAAGAAGAGTTATTCCATAAATAATTAAATTTTTTGCATGCTGTAAGGCTGAATAAACTTTTGTAAAACCCATATTATGCAAATAAAGAGTTTTGAATTTGAATTTGATTGCACCTGTGATTTAGACTTAGGATGATTTGCTGTGTTAGGATGATTTGCTGTGTTTTCTGTATTTGTCAACAAGATTGCATATTGTCATTGATAGTCTCATATTATATGAATGATGAATCAATGCTACTTACTCAGTTTGCCATAGTTAATAGCATAGAAGAAAGTCATGCTGCCAACCAGCAACTGGAAGAAGGGAGCACAACCTACTTTCTTGGGCTGCATGTACTTGTGTTGCCACCTCCACCAAGCTGAAAGTGAAATAATTTTATCATAAAAACTCAATAGAATAAACCCTTTATGTCACACTACCGGGCATGGGTCTTATATCCCCTATAAATAAAGCTGACAATGTTTAGGTCTTAATCCACACACACTGGTCTAATGCAGATGGGTCGATCAGGCATAACTTAAAATTTCTTTCTAAAGTGCCTAGTTTTTCAGAAAGTTACCTGGTGTATTTGTTTTTACATTGTGCTTCATAGGCAAAAACATTTTTAAAATTTATTGTTCTGATAATGAATCTACAAGGTTACAATTTTTTATAAAAAAAATTATAATAAATGAATGAAAATAATTTGGAGATTTTTTTTTCAGATATCCCTCTCTTGCAGTTTATATAGTCTCAATAACTTTCGACTCTTACGACATCCTGGAGATGGAATGGGGTGGTGACATTTGTATTCTAAATCCGTCACCACATGGACCTATCCACCACTGCCCGCATATTTGGTGTGCAGGTGGGTGAAGGGGGCAATATACCTTCTTAAAGACTAAAATAAATCACAGTTTAACTTATTGGAATTAAACACAAAGTATTTGAAATACAATATATCTAGTTGGAAGGTAGTTGTAAAATAATTGTTACCTTGAGCTTATTTAATTGGTACAATGTAAAGCACTTTATACACGGTCCATCTTGCTGGACATCCTACCAAGGTCATGCACGGTGCAAAAACACCATGAATAGGCTATATGTACACGTAGATAATTATTATTAATTGTTTGCTGGATTTGAATGACCATTTTTGCATCCAGCGAGCACCCGCATAAAACCACTGCGAATGTTGTGCAGATAGACAGTGAATGATGCGGACGTAGGTCAGAGTGGTACTGTGTTGTGCGTGCTTAATCATGTATAGACTTGCTGTACAGCAGATTTAACATTTAGAGCCAAAACCTCTAGCTATTTTTTTCCTGTCTTCTGCTGCTGCTGACAACATCAAAAGAACTACCTACTCTGTTCCTTATTTTGTTCCGCTATAAATAATTGTCTAAACAGCCGATGTAAAAGATTTGAATATGAAAGCTTTTGCTCCAACTGATAAGCTATATGGTACCAACTTATTTTTAAGTGAATTTATGGAATTAGTTAAGTGTCTCTTAAAAAATATTTCAAAAACATTGTTTGCTCAAATACCTTGTTAACTTTAATGCATGTCGTGGCAACTTGTAATTGAAACAGCACTATTGCTTGAGCCACTTAAAACATTGTAATGATCCTATGGAAAGTGTATGTTTTGTAAGTTGTCCTATAAATAAATATATAAATAAGAACTACCATTTTTGGTGTTTTAATAAAACAGCTGGCATTTTAAATAAATTAAAAAACGTCCTCTCGTTTAATTCGTTATCGTTTAATTTATTCTGCTGACGCTTGATGCGCGCACGATAGTCTGTATGCTACATCCAGCACCGCGGCCTTAACCCTTTACATGTTGGGCCAACATAAGACAATGTAGACTACAGTGACAGTAGGTACAAACAAGAAGTAAATATGCATCCGAATACCGATCTCTAATAATTACATATTATAAAAACATTGACCTTGATTCCAATAATTGGATCTAATTCAACAATAAACAGTCTATTCAGAAAGTTTACGTGTAAGACATTATAAACCTTTACTTTACTATTCTCATTGTCTTTAATAGCCATTTAACCTCAAATATGCTAAATAATAAAAAAAATTAAAAAGTTTGATACCTCGGCTGCAAGCTCCCATTATGGCCGCTGGTGACTTATTCCTGCGTGCAAACCAGCTACCAAGTTCTTTTATTTTCACCTGTCCAAAGGGAGTATCGGCTGAAAACGAGATGCAAAATTACATAATCGTCATGGCAAAATAAAGGCAAAAATTATTTATTGCTATCAAACTTACCTTTGCCATAGTAACGAGCTGGATCATATGGTCCGTGGGTCGCAGGATTATATTCCTTAGGGTAATCACCAAGACCCATGATGACTCGGGATTTCACAAATTTTTCGAAATGAAATTTAGTTGGTCGGCCAATCAATCTTTTCAGTACCTACCTAACCAGCAAAATCTGTCAAAAGTAGACCATAGACAATTAATTTTGAAATCAAAACTTTTATTATTTTTTGTCTTCTTTTTGAGTAACAATTTTTTCAGTCGCAATTATTGTTTTTTACTTTTTTTTGTATACCTGTCAAGTCAAGTACCTATGTACTTGAATAAAATCATAATATTATGTACATGTTGACGTTATTATAAAGGGTTTGATAATTTAATTAATTTATGTAAATTCATTGGTTATAAGAAATTAATCGTGTGTGTTTCGAAAAACATAAATGCATGAGCAGTACATATTTTGTATTTATTGAGTACAACTTATACAAATCTGGCATATAATAGTTACAATACCTATGAATATTTTTTATATACACCATTGTCTATATTCAATTTTCTTCTTTTGGCAACACTGTATCTACTTCCATTTGTAGTCTATGATTATACAGCAAATTTCATTCTTTGTGAAGTGATCACAAATATATTATTCTTATAGTCACTAAATATATTGCAAAAATGGTCTTAGAAAGTACTATGATTTGTGTGGACAACAGTGATTATATGAGAAATGGAGATTTTCTTCCTACGAGGCTGCAGGCACAGCAAGATGCTGTAAACCTGGTATGTCTTTCCAAAACACGATCAAATCCTGAAAATAATGTTGGTTTATTGACTCTAGCGAATGTGGAGGTACTGGCCACGTTAACCAGTGACGTGGGCCGAATCATGTCCAAGTTACACCGGATCCAACCCAACGGTAATATCAATCTTTTGACTGGTATCAGAATCGCTCACTTGGCGCTGAAACATCGTCAGGGCAAGAACCACAAGATGCGTATCGTCGTATTCGTTGGCTCTCCCGTAGAGACCGACGAAAAAGAATTTGTCAAACTTGCTAAGAGATTAAAGAAGGAAAAAGTAAACTGTGATGTTGTCTCATTTGGTGAAGATTCTGATAATAACCCGCTTCTGACATCTTTTGTTAACACCTTGAATGGTAAAGAGAGCAACACTGGAGGCAGTCATCTTGTTTCGGTGCCTGCTGGTGGATGTGTTGTATTGTCGGAGGCATTGATATCAAGCCCGCTAATTGGTGGCGATGGAGCAGGGCCATCAGGATCAGGTCTGTCACCATTTGAGTTTGGAGTTGATCCTAATGAAGACCCAGAGCTTGCACTTGCTCTGCGTGTGTCTATGGAGGAGCAGAGACAGCGCCAAGAAGAGGAGTCGCGCCGTCAGCAGGCTACCACTGAAGGTGAAGCAGGAAAACCTGGGGAGACTCAAAATTCCGGAATGGAACGGGCTTTGGCAATGTCTTTAGGCCATGAAGCTATGGAACTGTCTGAGGAGGAACAGATTGCTCTTGCTATGCAAATGAGTATGCAACAAGAAGCTCCAGCAGCCGAAGAGAGTATGGATGTATCTGAAGAGTATGCCGAAGTAATGAATGACCCTGCATTCCTTCAGAGTGTTCTGGAAAACCTACCAGGGGTAGACCCACAGAGTGAAGCTATCCGCAATGCTATGTCCACCATCAAGAAGGACAAAGATGAAAAGGATGATAAGGAGCAGAAAGAGAAAGAGAAAGATGGAAAAAGTGGCACTAGCACATCTAAATAAAAGTACAATAGATATTTCAATTTTTTTTATTGATACTACATGCTCGTAAACCTTAACTTTAGACACCACATGGCAGTGTTAACTATCACTATAAATTTATAATTACAGATGGTTTATATTATTTTAAGTTGTATGTTTATTTCCATGAAATCCAGTTGAGTCCTTCTATTTTGTCATATTCTGAAATAAATAAGATCATGTGCTATTTGCAAATAGACTTAAGAAGAATGTAATGGGAGTACATAATTAAACATTCTGGAGTTTGGCTTCATTATTTCAACTTACTTGATTGAACCCAATATGTTTTACTTTGGAACTTTTTTTTCGCTTCAGTCAATAGCTTTTTTCTTTGCTCTTCACTGGGCTGAGCTGGAGTGGATCCTCTGTTTCTGACTATATATAAATGTCTTACATTTAGTAGTTAATTCAAAACAAATTTCTATTTTCTTGTGTAAAATCGGACTGGAACCTTAATTATACTCTATCTACACACTCCGTCTTATCCATAGCATTTACTTGTGGCTGTGAAGTGAAGATTTCACAGTCAAAAGTAAAGGTGTTTTTCCACCAGAAATGTGCTATGCTACGTTGCTATGGATGTGTTTGATATCCACCAATCATATTCATTGGTACAGATAGCATAGCACTGGTGGAAACTGATTCAACTAAGCTATGTTCTTTATATTGAAGGATGCTATGTGCTGTTCCCTATTGTCGATACGATCTTCATAACAGATTTTACTCGCTCCGCTACATAGCTTAGAATCAGTGGAAACGGTCACATAGTTTCGAAGCCTAGCTTTTACATACTCGCAGCATAGCTGCATAGCACATCTCAGGTGCAAGGGCACCCTAATGCTGTGCATTGTGCAGTTTATCCTCAGGGCTGAGTTTCACATATAGCCGGAGATATTATACTGAATTTGGCTGATGTTATTGTCCACACCGGATTCCACCGCGCCGAAAGCACGGTAATATTATCTATACAGTATTGCAACTCGGCCGTATCTTTGAAATAAATGCCTACAGCCGCGCGGTACGTAATCATGCGATAGGGCTGCCCGCCTCCAGTATTATAATTACATATGCCTACTTTGTGTTTCCATTTAGTTTTGTGATTGTAAATATACTTATTTTCTATAAACAAATAAAATAATTTGTGAATTGAATGGTCTCCAATGCCGGGCTGAACAGCTGGCCACGAATGTTTTTAAATCACAAACCACTCAATCGTCTAAATATTCTGTGAATATTTCATGAGTGTAGCTGTTGTTGTTGTTATTAATACCGAGAAAAAAAACGGTTTTTAGTGGTATATGTTGTTATAGCAGTAGCAGAAATACTTAATCTGAGAAAATTTCAACTATGTAGTCACAGTCAGACGGTAAAATTTATTTTTTCTAGTATTATTCATACACAGTACAATTAACAACTATTATTACTAATAAAATACCACGTCTTTACTTTGAATTATATAAACTAACAAAACATACATGCCCCGAGGTTTTAACACAAGCGTATCATGATTCGTGAACCGCCTATAACTAGGTACCTATTTCACTCGTGTCAATCACTTTCCTTTACTCTATCCATCATCATCATCATGTCAGCCAAAAGACGTCCACTGCTGGACATAAGCCTCTCCTAAGGATTTCCACAACTCTCGATCCTGAGCAGACCTTGTCCATCCCCCCCAACATGATCCGCACTTACTCTATTCACTTTAATTATAATTTAATCCAGACATTTTTTTTCGGGAGATAAAAGGAAATACCTACTTATCCATTAAAAAGGCACACATTATGTACCTACCTACTAGTAAGTAAAATTATTTTATATATTACCTTTCAGAGTTTCCAGGTAATCAAAAAAAAGTTATTTCTGGATGCGTTATTAACGAATTCATGCAACCAAAAACAACACAATATATCATACTTGTCATATTAAATATGTACTTACTTTTAGTGAAAAAATCGTGAGGTTATTGTTAAAAAAACAACACACCGTCCGTTCGTTACTGGGGCACAGTCGTGACTGTCTGCATGCCGCGCGCATGCCAAAATCGAGACGCGTAGGTATAGCTCGCGCTTCGTCGTGTGAAGTTGGAATACTGTATAGATAATATTACCGTGCCAAAAGGCTTCGGCTACGTCCTACGTCTAGGTACTTGCGAGAGTTCGAACAAAACTATAGTTTAGATAAGACGGAACGTGTTTTATAATAACAATCTAACTTTGCCGGCCTGAAATACCTAGTAAGTAATCAAATAAATGTCTACAACCGCCGTCAATCACAAAAATCGGTCTCTACGCTAATCTTCAGTCCGGCAAAATTAGATTGCAGGTAGGTACCTACTGTAGGAAAGTTAGAGCATTATAGGAAAGTTAGAGTATTATTGTGAATTAATTCTGATTGTAAATTTACCTATATTTAAAAAGCAGGCAGTAATAAAGTATTAATGATGCAGTTTACCACTACAGGATTCATCACTATCGTCGTGGACGTTTACATTCAGTAACAAATATGAACTCTTTATATCTTCTAATTGGGGCTTGAAACTTCTCATGCTGCTGTGCGTATTGGCTGAAAATATTTCAATATTCTTTTCTTGTCCCTAGCCTTAATAGTCTTGACCGTATTGTGGTTTACTTCTAGGCTACACATATACGGCTGAATATCAATTTCTCCATCGGCTGACTGCCATTTGACCTTTTTAACCCAAAGGAATAACGATACATAAGCTAATTGCAGACAATGCCCAGTAGCTGGCGCCATTACTAACTCCAATTGCGTTCAAACGTGGGTGATCATTTGAAATACCTTGCCAGTTCAAAGCAGCTCAAAATATTATTTGGCAAACATCGATGTAATAGCCAGATCTCTTTTGGACAATATACTATGTAACGCAGGACAAAAAGATCGCATTCGCATAAAGCAACGTTGCTTGCAATTGGTTCGCTTGCATTGGCGCATGTTACTGCGCAGAATTTAAGGTGAATAGCATAAACTGAGCATGACATTCGTTTGCGGAACGGGCCAGTCATATTAATCCAAGGAAATGTACAGACAAGATAAAATGTTTCGTGGAGATGAAAAGGCGAGATGAACAAAATCGCAAGTAGGTATTAAGAATTTAAACTTACGATTAAATTTATTCATTTGAATACATGGCTCTCTAATCAGCGCCGTTCTAGTTTTGAGATCACTGTAAGTTTCATTTCTGTTTACGATTGCTGATGGGAGTTTCCCAAAATCTAAGGATGAAATTATTTAGTTCATTCAAGACAAAAAACAGTTAAGACTTATACCTACTCGAAAATCTTATGATTGAGGTGTCTGATGGATTCTCGCCTCTGGTCGATTGTGCTGAATCTCACACGCAAAAAAATTACATTAGCTACAGTAGGTACCTTCCTTTCAAACTGAATCATATCGGTATGCTACTGCGCCTTATCCAAATATCATCATAATTTTAATGACTGAACGACACATTCGAATATTTTTTGTACATATACTTATACCTATTTGGTTAAAAAATTATATAAGTTTGCAGCTTAGAGTTTGTATAATGGAATACACCTACTCCCATCCTCTTTCCCCGGTTGCAATCGCCGTTGGAGAATCGGCAAGTAATTCCTCAGCTACACACTGGACGGATGGCGTGACCCAATGCCCCAACGCCTAGTATCGCGAGTATGTAGTTTAGTGTGTGGCCGACTAGGGCAATATTACGATAGGTACCTATAGGAGGATCAGGAAGGTGTATGAGGGCAGTCACAGTGTAACTGAACGGTGCTGCAGAGCAGTGCCTGTGCACAATTCAAACCTACCTTTCATCTTGTCCTGGTACCCAAGTTCATATTTCTTAATATTATTATTAGGTTTGTTTCGATTTAATACAGGTGTTTTTAATGCTGAAAACAAAATAATTTATCTAAATAAAAATGCCTGTAGATATCTACCTAACTGTCTTATGTACTTGATATGATGACACCGTGCGTGACAATAGATACATTTTTAATAAAACCAATTAAGTAGGTAAATATATGTATATATGGACTTCGCCTTAACCTGCATGTTACTATATTCACCTCCCTAATTGATCTTATTCAAAAATAAGAAGATGGTTCCTAGTCCTTACGAGAGTTTTCATAACCCGTCAGTTGGTTTTAAATTCGAAAATAGGTGCTATTTTTCTTACATTTACTTATTCGGTAAATCCTAGGATACCTACATTGCTGTACTTCATGAAAGAACCTACTTAGTGATCATTAGAAGTAACAGATACCTAGTTACATAAATACCTAAATAGTGTATTTACATAATACATAATAATAGGTACCTACCTACATCCGAAATGCGAGCACTTTTTGTTTTAATTATGCAATAACGAACTCACTTTTGGGATTGAAGCTACTCCTCGGGATTTTAGTATCCGGCAACGAATTGTGGTTAGTATACGAAGTCAGCAACTTGTTCCCGGATACTGAAGCCTTGATGGCTGTCCAACACAAAATACCAAGTACTGTTATTGTGGCCACCAGACATGTCCACTTGGAGTAGATGCCGTTGATATTCTGCGACAGGATTAATCCCAGCCGCCAATATACTATCTGCTTTATTATCGTTGTCAATATATCTATTTTTTTTATAGCTTTTACTGAAATTCAACCGGTTGACCGTTATGGACAAGAAAACGATAGCTGTGCAATAGTTGCCCAACATGGAAATACTAGACACAATAACTAAATATATGAAGGAGTTTAGGTACGATTCACACCTGATGCTTAGCTCATGAATAAAATGAAATTAATGTATCGAAACTTGTACCATAAAAATTATTATGTAGTAATACGTAATCCTTGGGTATTAGGTATATGATTGTATTTTGCTGCAGTTAAATTAAAACCGAAGCGCTTTACCAGGTGTGAATCGTTCTTATCTAACTCTCAGATTGATCATGAGAGCGATAGGAACGTCGACAGAGACTAGGTACTTTTCGATACACCTAGGTGCACTAAGGCGACTTACACCCATGCACCGAGTAATATTGGAATACACTTATTATTGGTATTGGTCGGTATTGGTCGAGGGGTTGAAGGCAAATAGGAAATTTTCATTAGAAAATATAGAATGTGGCCATTTGAGGAAACCCAGAGGGCCAAAACTACCCCTTTGTACTCCCTCAATTGGTCATGACACACCCATTGCTTTCTTAACCCAGTTGTACTTAAGTAGGATCAAGTCCTTCGACAGGGTTCAAGCTATGGATAAATTAAGTCGTTACTCACGTATTTTGGAGTTTCCGCTATCAGAATTGCATTTCTGATTAGGAGGACTGATATCCCTGGCGCGAAATCCTTTAAAATACAAACGAATAACGATATTAGAGATTCAGTAGGTATATTACTAGAATTCTAGAGTTTAGAAATTAACTGTGCAGGATATTTGCACATTAGAACAGGGTCGATAATTTTTGAAACCAAAAAAAAATAATCTAGGATGAAACCCATTTTGGAAATGGATGAGAATATAACAAAAATTAAAGGAAAAATAAATTACGGGCGATCTGAGGTCGGTAAGAGGTAGGGGGTGAGTTTTAAAGGTAAAAAACGGTTAATCTCGATTTCCATAGGATTTGTAGTTTTGCCGGAAATCGAGATAAACCGTCTCTTACCCTTAAAACTCACCCCCTTCCACTTCCCGTTCTCAGATCGCCTGTATTTTATTTTTCCTTTAATTTTTGTTATATTCTCTTCCATTTCCAATGGGTTTCATCCTACTATTTTTTTTTTCACTTTTAACCATTTTCAAAGGCTTTAGCACTGTTGGAGTGAGCATTTTGGTTTAGTTTCCAAAATGCTCACTCCAACACCATGCGCCACACGCGTTATTTTTTGTTGGACCAACTTATAGATCGGTGTGGTTTAAAATTCATCTGGTTTTCTTTTTACAAACCGACCGAAGAGCTGTCGGTAGTAGTAAGAATAGTAGATAGATACTCGACCATGATGACAGCCAGGATCAAATGGCGACAGTTTGCAATCTTTCATGAACGCACAAGATTGGACTTTGTCATTTTACAACTGCCGTGACTTGCCATTAGTTCATTATAAACTAGCGAGCTGCACGTCACGTTCGTATGTCACCCGCTGATAATGTAGCTTTCTGTTGGTAAAATAATTTTAAAATAGTAAAAAACTATTTTTTCTTAGGTATTTGGTTTTTACAAATTAGCTCAAAAACTACTCTACTTTAAAAATCGGGTTATAATATGACACATCTCTGTGCGTTCATGAAAGATTGCAAACTGTCGCCATTTGATCCTGGCGGTCCTCATGGTCGAGTATCTACCTATCTACTATTCTTACTACTACCGACAGCTCTTCGGTCGGTTTGTAAAAAGAAAACCAGATGAATTTTAAACCACACCGATCTATAAGTTGGTCCAACAAAAAATAACGAGTGGCGCAAGGTGTTGGAGTGAGCATATTCATACTACTCGCTAGTTATTGACAAAGTCCAATCTCTGTGCGTTCATGAAAGATTGCAAACTGTCGCCATTTGATCCTGGCTGTCATCATGGTCGAGTATCTACCTATTTAATATTCTTACTACTACCGACAGCTCTTCGGTCGGTTTGTAAAAAGAAAACCAGATGCATTTTAAACCACACTGATCTATAAGATAAGTTGGTCGAACAAAAAATAACGCGAGTGGCGCATGGTGTTGGAGTGAGCATATTCATACTGCTCGCTAGTTTATAATGAACTAGTCGTACAATATAATCCATCCATCCATCCATCTCAGCCATAAGACGTCCACTGCTGGACATAGGCCTCCCCCAAGGTTTTCCACATCGTTCGGTCCTGAGCTGACCTTGTCCGTCGGTTTCCCGCAACCTTTACCAGGTCGTCGGTCCACCTTGTTGGAGGCCTGCCCCGCGCTGCGTCTGCCAGTTCGTGGTCGCCACTCTAGAACCTTTCTGCCCCAACGGCCATCGGTTCTGCGAGCTATATGCCCTGCACATTGCCACTTAATTGATGCAATTCTTAGAGCTATGTCGGTCACTTTAGTTCTCCTACGGATCTCCTCGTTTCTGATTCGGTCTCGCAGGAAAACTCCAAGCATAGCTCTCTCCATTGCTCTTTGGGTGACTTAGTTAGGTACGTTAGTTGAGCCTTCGCATTAGGCCCATAGTGAACGACCACGTAATATTAGTTAAAAATAATAAAATTAAAAGAGGTAATAGAGACTCACGGTGAAAAGTAGGAGACTGAGGTGACACGTCTTTCCTTATCATCAACTTTTTGTTCATCGGCGTGACCAGAGGTTTCCCGTAAGCGGTATACCCAATATTGTCATTGTCATTGCCTATCGTCCTACGAGTAAGCGTGACTGAACGAGTCGCAAATGGTGCTACAAATAAACAAGAAAACAATCAGAGAGTAGTAGGGCACTGTACAAGCGAGCAAATCCCATTAGGGAAGTACCTACTTACTGAAGACCACAGCCAAATAAGTACAAACAGTGGTGTAGTTATTTCTGCGAGTTAGTAGGTAGCGCTTATTAAGTTAACATTTTACAAATAACGTCAAGACTTATACAACGGTTATCCATAACACAAAAATTTGCTTTCACAAAATGTAAGAGAGGTAGGACACTTTATAAGTGCGAGCCCGGCTGGGGAAGGACCTCCGTCTTATAGAAGACCGTAGCCACAATGACTACACAAGGCGACTGTAACTGCTTACCATCAGGCGGGCTGTTTGCCACCTAAGTAGTAAAAAAAATATATTTAAAAATGTAAGGTCGGCAAACCGCGAGTCATGCTCCTGCAAGTGCGTGTGCGCATCTGGGCAACCACAAAATCAAATATTCCTTCAATCACATCAAATCAAATTCTTTATTTATACCGAATGTATGTACATAGTACCGATATGATCTTAAGAAATATTGGTTCAGACACATTCCACCTATTAGGCATGCAAAAATGTATTGTATTTAGGGAATTTATATAATATAAAAGTAAATTTGGGATAATTAGATGTACAAGCAATAAATGTCAAGAATAAATTATGTCAATATTTAGATGAATATTATAAATGAAAAATTGTAAAATTACTGTCAAGTTGTATCATTAAGAAATTTCCCAACCGAATAATAACACCCTTGTACGTCTTAAGATCATCCTTAACTATCAAAGTCAAATGGGACGGCAATTTAACACAACTGGAGAAATATAAGGAACAGGGCCGACGGACTTACTGTCACTGTGGTACAAGAAGTATCTTGTAGCACATTGGGGTCTCGTTGAGAAAATGGCCACCCATCTAGAGATTGACCTCGGCATGGTTGCCTAACCTCACAGAGCTTATTATTATTATGTACATACATAATAATAATAAGTACATAGCCCTAAAAATAACTTACTTTTCTTCGCCAAGTTTCCATCTTCTCGAGGATCTGGAGAAGTTGAGCGTAACAATTTTGTACGCGCTGGAAATAAAAATAATAGGACTACACACACACGGCCATCTGGTACTAAACTAGGCAGAGCCTGTACTAGGGCGACCAGACACGGGCTGATAGGTTTCACATGGAAGAGAGAAGGGTGATGGGGAGGTAAGGGAAATCAAAAATGTACAAGACATGAACATTATCGACTGCCTCGGTGGTCCAGTGGCCGCAGTATGCGCCTGCTGTTCACGAGGTTGTGGGTTCGATTCCCACACAGGGACAAAACTTTGTGTGACCCACAAAGTGTTGTTCTGAGTCTGGGTGTAATTTGTGTCCGTTAATTGTATGTTTGTAAAGTCCCCCGCGACACAGAGCTTGTTCTCTAGTGCGGGAGTTGTCTTTTTTAACGAAAAAAAAAAGGGTGCCTGTAGTGCTAAATCTGGCACTACTAATAATAAATCATACTTAGCTATCAATAAATGTTTTTGTTCGACTCACAATCGACAATTGTCCTAGTATAGCGACGCTGAGTACTCTTGCGCCGGTCCTGCTCCATGCTAATGTCCGACGCCTCACTCATTGACCGCGCTAATGACAATATTTGCTTTATTATTGGTTATTGTATAACTAGTTAAGTCAACGAATGGCCCAAAAGGGGGTGAATTTAAGGGTCAATTCATACTAGCGTACAATCGCAACGCATCGAAGCGTCAGTCTTAAAAGAAAGAGGACGTTGACAGAATAAAAGATATTGGTCGTGTTCAGTCAGACGCACGAATTCTTTGTGGAGATAAGGGTAAATTTGCTATGTTAAGTTTAAGATTGACGCTTTGATGCGCTTAAGTTACCACGAATTCGCGCCTCTTCTTTTTATCATTGGAATATGTGCATTACTTTGTGGAGATATGGGTGAATTTGCTATGATAAGTTCGAGATTGACGCTTCGATTCGCTTCAGTAACAAGGTATACATACAGGGTGGGCTAGGGTTATTGGATGCAGTGGTAAAGTTCCGACTTCGCAAATGGTGCGTCTTGCTTGACGCGCCTGATATCAGTATACCCCCCTTCAACTCTCGTCTTAACCCTGTATAGAAAGAAATGCACTATTATATATATAGAAAGAAATAATCATTTATTTGGTGCAGGCAAAGGAATATATTATAAAGGAATCCTTATATCCTTAGGTCACGCCATAACTTGATAACGAGTACCGATTTCGTTCATCTTTTTTTAAGTATTCTAAAAACTTTGTAAAGGTACGGTCGGCAACGGAGATAGCTGTACAGGGCCGCTATATGAAGATCTATAAGTTTTTTAGAAAAACCAATGTATGAATATGTGTGCAATATATGTTTTTCTGTAGGTTTAGGCTAATTGTACACTGTTACAAAATTCCAGAGAAATATACAATGGTTTTCTTAAAAAAAACTAATCTTCATATAGCGGTCCTGTACAGCTATCTCCGTTGCCGTGTGTACTTACAGACAAAAAAAAAAAGAAATTTGTGCAGAAAATAGTCTAGCCCGGCCCGGAAGAAGTCGGGGCGGGCCGCTAGTCTGCAACGAATTTTTGAAACCATTTTATATTTAGTCCCAATAATGTGTGAAAATTGTTTAAAGTAGGACGCCCATACTTTAACGGGCTATTATTTTAATTTTACAATTAAAACAGTTTTGACTATGGTACACGCGGTGCTAGCGGCAGCTACCGTTTCTTTATTACTTACCATAATCGTGCAGGAAAAACTACGCAACGAAATCAGCTTATAACATCATGCGTTTCACTTTCTTATTCTTACCGGAACCACACACATTTCCGGGAAAACGTGTTATTGACTATAATCTCGGCGGTCCCAAATCAAAACCCTGTAAGGGTCATTTTCTTAAATTTCGTTTTGCATATTTAGATTTTTCAAAGTAGGTATGTTTCACGAAATTGTGAAGATACCAGCTTTATTTAGCTAATATCTTAAAAATAAGAGCTATTTTGATACCACAAAACCAAGTAAGTGTTCTATATACCCTTCATAAACCATTTCAAAAACCTAGTAGTAAAGTTAGTAAGGGGTATAAAACAATGCATTTTACATTATTTTCCAAAAAATTTCAAGTATTCAATAGTTAGTATCCCTTTCAGTAAATATCATTTTTCAGTTCAACTCATATACTTTTGTAAGGCTACTCCGATTTATGTTTTTGCGCTCTCCTGTAAAATTTGATAAAAAGCACTTACTGGGTTTTGATCTGGGACCGCCGATTTATTCCTGTGCCAAATTTCATCTAGATTAATTCAACTTACGCATTTATAATATTAGTATAGATTACTTACTGGACGAGTAACTATCCCTGTAATTGGCCTGCGAAGCAGATATGGTGGCGCGACAGTTGACAGAGTTTTTTCTAATACGATTGTCAGTCAGTGAACTTGTGACGTTTTTCGCAGGCAACTCTATAACAAATATCAACAGACGTGGACACGTTTCCTTTATTAAATTATTATTTTCAAGACGCAGCAGTTTGAGCATAACATAAAATATATATTGACTGGCCTGTTGGTCAAGTGGTTAGTGACCTTGGCTGCTAAGCCCGGAGGTTGGATTCGATTTCCACACGGGACAAAAATTTGTGTGATTCATAAATGTGTGTGCCGAGTCTGGTTGTAATTTGTGTCCGTGAATTGTGTGTTTATAAAGTCTCCCGCGACTCAAGGCTTGGTTCCTAGTGTGGGAGTTGTCTTTTTAAATTAGAAATATTTCTTTTTTATTAAAGCCTTAAAATTTTTCAATTTTTTTTCTGCTGGAAAGGATGCATAAGAAACTGGAAATATTACAAACAGTGAAAGTTAGGAAGTTGGAATATCTCGGGCACATTATGAGGAAACCCAAATACCAGTTTATACAACTCATCATTCAAAGAAAGATACAGGGTAAACGCAGTGTTGGAAGGAGAAGAATATCATGGCTAAAGAATTTACGCCAGTGCTACAACAAGAGCACCCGTTCTCTATTCAGAGCTGCTGTGTCAAAGGTCCAAATTGCCTTGATGATCGCCGACCTTCATTAAGAAGATGGCACCCCAAGAAGAAGATTAAAAAGCCCTTCACCAGGAAACAATCCCTCCAGGGGGACAGAAGCAAGAGCATTAAAAACCCAAGTAAACCCCGACTCTGAACAATATTTACGCATGATACATTTTTTGTCACGCGTACGTATAGTAGATCCCTGGGACCCATAGTAGTGGTTGAAACTCGTCTTTTTAAACTCCAGCTTCTAAAGCTTAACCAGTAGGAAGCTCGCACTACTATTTAATTTTCAGAGATATCAAACTGGATTGGCACATCCCTACTAGATATGCACCAGATTTCAATTTGCCCAGTCATAAGACATTTTCATTACGACGCCAATGCAACATAAAACCCAACTAATAGTAGGGGTGCCCATTAAAGGAATTTTGGGATTTACTCAAGCGCGGCAGATTAGTATACAGGGGGATACCTTGCACCTTTTATTAGTCCTATAGGATAGGCCGCGGATCAGATTAGTAACACCACCCCAACTCCCCCCAGTGAAGAGTATACAACCTATATATTGTTTTCTTTCTATTATCTAATCTTCGAAGTCAAATAGTACCCCATAGCGCTCGAATAAATCCCCATTTAGCATCGTGGGATTCCGTATGTAGCATCAAACAGCATGTAGCATCAAAAATATTCCAATACATTTCATAATTATTTCTATGAAACAATATCGTAAACATATGACGGCCGCATGCAACTGTCATAAATCAAAGTACAAAATGACCTTTAAATAATTTCAGCTTACTTAGAAAGTATTAGTGTGATTTGGAAAATTCTTTCATCGATTTAAAATTATAGTTGTTTAGTGACAGGTGCTCATAGCATGGTGCAATTGTTGATAGGTAAAGCGGATCCAGGAACCGCATGTTGGTATTACATCTAAGCGTTTCCCTGCTTCGGACAGTCAACATTCATGTTAAAAGTCGGTCACGACTGTTCACAGTCGTTACGATTCTGGTAAATGTTTATGGACGTTTTTAACAACGCTATCACTAGGTTGGCCACAAACCATTCAATAAAATAAAATATATATTTTTTTGCTATCAATATGAATCAAACGGGGACTAAGGATGATAGTAATGAAACCAAGTACAAACATTACATTATTTATTTATAATAACAACTTAAACTACACTCGGCAATAATAACTAAACGTACTTTACAATTCTAGTGCATTCTATGCGAATTCAGGCAGTCTATCTGTCACTTACAATAACGCCAAATAAGGGCATATCCAACAATACACAATAGTATAAAGTCTTCGGAAAATAAAAAGTAATATATAAACCTAACAAGTAAAGCATAATGCTTAACATTACAATAAATAAGCGATGATCTTAAAAGCTAATTTTAACAAAGGAATCTTCCGGATACACCCTTAATGTCGCGAAAAATAAACTTAAACACATAAATAGAGCTAACTACCGCTAGCTTGAACAGTATCCTCACCCGCGCTCCGGTCGTCGCTCGGCAGCCCGTCGGGCTTGTCCTGCGGCTCGTCGGGCGCGTCGAGCGCGTCGAGCGCGGTGCGGCTGGGCGCGGCGCCGGGCGCGTCGCGTGTGCGCGAGCGCTTGGCGGCGTGCGCGTCGGCCGCGTGCGCGCGCTTGGGCGGGCCCGCGCTCTGGTCGGACGGCGCCGACGACATGACGGGCGTGGGCGTGGGCGCGGCGCGCGGCGTGCTGGGCGGCGGGGCCGGCGTGGGCGTGGGCGCGGCGGCGCGGCGCTGGCGCTGGGCCGCCTTCATCTCCATCTCCACGCAGTGCTCCGCGAACATGAGCTGCAGCGGCGCGTACATGTGCGGCAGCAGCTCCAGGTCGCTCAACGTTATCTGTGCACGCAATTACCCCATTACTAGCCCGGTCAGCTCAGTAACCGACTATATCTACTATCAAACTAATATCCTGCCATGAGGTCACATGACGGTATACAGTGATACAACATTTGCGGCAGATTCCCTAGTGCCTGGAAACTACCATCCTTTACTTAAAAGGGAGAATGGAGACTGTGTTTAAAATAATAGTCAAATCATCGATTTATTAAAAGCTTTTGACACAGTCTCCATCCCATTGCTGGTTAATAAGCTAAAATATTTGGGTGTCAGAGAATTCCAATTTGATTTGATTTCTGTGTTATCTTATCGATTGCTATTAAAGAGTAAAGATAAGAGAATTTGCTAGCAGTGACCTTCCTATTGTCCATGGTGTACCGCAAGGCAGTATCCTCGGCCCTATCTTGTACACGGTCTTTCACGTTCTATTCGCACTGAACGCCGACAAGTGCAAATATAATTAGCTTTTACAATAAAAAGTCCCAAACTACCAATTCAAGACTAAAAATCATAGGCCATAACCACTTGTGCTCCTCACATACCAGCTCCTGCTTGTGTTACAGTAAACTAGGCACCACCATCATCAGTTCAGTTGTCGTGGAGGTTACCTTTATAATAAACTAAATCTATCTATCTTATATATCTTAATGGACTACAATAATCAGAAATCTAACCCAACATTCAATTGTAATAAAATAATTAATACTAATACGCGGAGAAAACCGATATATAAGCTACAAACCTGCATGTTATCAAAAGCGATGCCAACAGACTGGTTATTGTTAAGTATATTAGCGTTGAGCCGCGGCAGTCGCGCGTACCGCTGGCTGAAGTGCGTCAGTACCGTGAAGCGAGCGTTCATCTGTCGACCTATCTCTATAGCTTGTGTGGTGGTCGAGTGCATCTTAGCACGAGCCTCGTTCGCTAGCTCGTCCTCCATTGTCGCTTCATGGATTAGGAGGGTCGAGTCTTTACCTGCGAATTTCAACAAAATATATACAGCAATAATAATGGGATTTAGTGCTTACAGAAAATTGAAAATACTGGCTAATAAATAAAAAATATTATTATATGGCGCGCCTGATGGTAAGTTACCGTAGTCTATGGATGCTTGCCAGAAATATTATTGTCATATTAAAAACCAAGGGATATATATTTTAATATGACTTAGGGGGCCAAAAAAGCATTTTCAACCTAGGCTCACAAGTTTCTCTTAGTAGTAAAACGAATAATTTTCCAATAAAATTTGTTACTGTTCACATATTGCCCTATCCTTTATAGCTATAATATGTAAATTGGAGCAGACCGTACACAACACTTTTATTTTTTATTCCAAAGACCAGTACTAAATACGATTAGTTTCTTATCAATAAAGTAAGCATCGTATTTTCACTGAATCAGTTTACATCAGCATTAGTTGACATCTTTCTGGCTAATTCATAATTTATGACCTTCATAAGTGTTACTTTGTAACCTAAATGAATGTTGAGTTAGATTCATACGGCCCGTCTGATAATGAGCAGTTACCGTAGCTTATGGATGCTTAAAATAGTAGGAGTATTAATCGCACTCTCTCTATCAATAAGTTCACCTTAAAATGGTCTAGAAGACAGTTATTCTTGTGTAAATCGTTTTGTTCTTTTGTAATTAGCAAGAAAGGAGTTATAAGGTTTTTAAAGGCTCAGCAACGCGTGAGTGACACCCCTGGTGTTGCAAACGTCCATAGGCTACGGTAACTGTTTACCATCAGGTGGGCCGTATGCTTGTTTGCCACCTTGGTAGTATAAAAAAAATAGTACAGTATAGAAAATAGGATAGATGCATGATAATTACCAATTTTGACAAGTTCCTGGCAGGGCAGCGTGTCCCCGGAGTAGGTGATCTTGCAGCCAGGGTACAGCTCCAGCGCCACGCCGAACGCGTTGGGGCAGTGCGCCACCGAGCACGTGCGCAGGTCCGACACGCCCAGCGAGAACAGCACCGTGGGCCGGAGCGTGCTGCTCACCTGCAACTGTTGCAACATTACAAGTCACCTAAGTGGCCGATATCGCTCCAACAATTGCCTCAATCATAGTCAAAGTCAAACTCATTTATTCATTTAGATCAAATACATACATGATACTTATGAACGTCATAAAAACAAATGCCAGCATACTTTTTTCCTACGGCCAATTCGCTGACTAGGGTTGGGCCTCGAGAAGAATTGGCAAGAAACTCGGGTCACTCTTTTTAATCGCCCGAATATAACATTTACAATTAGTTGCAATATTAGTGATAACGAAAAGGAACGGAAACCAATATACCATACAGAATAAAATTTAGATAAGTATTTAATTTAATTAATTAAGAAACAATATAATAAGTTTAAAAAAAAGAAAGAATTTAGTATGGTAATGTGTCAGCCTCCACAGTATGATGCCCTACCTCTCTTAGTCTTGCTCTTGTGCTTTTTTTGAAATGGTCACCCATTGAGCCATTAAAGAGCCATAAATGTCATATTTACCAATTCCTGGTTAGGTATGAGCGTATAATCGTTCTTGATGCTCTCAAACTGAGCGTCGTACAACGAGAGCCACGTGACGATTTGTCCCGGAGCGAGCAGGTACACGGGGTTGGGATTTTCCTCCGATATCTCATTAAAAGCTTGCCGTCGGGCTTGTAGGACGCCGATCAGACCTATAAACAAGAAAAAATAAAGACTTGCATTAGGCAAAAGCCATGTATAGGGGTGGATGGTCCTTGCAGAAAAATATAATAATACTAGAAAATAATATCCAGCTAAAATCTGACTTACAGTTGAACATTATTTTCTGATATTATTATCTGTTGGTGTAGTTGTTAGTGATGTTGACTGCTAAGCCTAAAGATTAAATTCATTGATCTGTGTCTGGGAGTCTGGCTATGCGTAGGTTGAGATATCTGATCCCAGATCTTGACATAACCAGACCGTGTTGAGTGGTCCCAAAATATTATTATTATATTGTTCGGCGCTAGCTGTAACCTTTTTCCGATAATGTAAATTGAAATATAGTAAGAAAATCTATAATACTGACTCATTTTAAAGAAATTATTTGGTCGACCGAACCAGTCGTCTCCTTGATCGGTTACCTAGACCCCCTTGTCGACCCTTGGGAATCCGATTTCAACCCCAAGGGGTCGATATAGGCCACTTTGGGAATCCCTGTTCTACAGTATTAAATCTATACCAAACTAAATGTAAATAAACATGAATACAACTCACCAATATGATGGTCAGCGTGCAAGTGAGATATATATATAGCATTGAGTGTCCTTAGGAACGCGTTCACTTTCTTAGGTCCGTAGAAACGCACTAGCTGACCAAACGTCCCTTCACCACAATCCAATAGCAGGGAACTTTCTTCACTGAAAACAATAATAGATTTAACTTTTTTTTTTGAGCGGTTGGTCACAATACTAATTATTTTATTTACTTATCTCTTTATTACGGGTATTTTCCTATCATTCAAGGAGAATACTCGGGCCTTTGGAAGGCTTACGTTGGGACAAAGGACATTACTAATTATTTTAATTGTCATCAACAATTGTTACCATGACTGTATTGTATTTTGTGAGAAGAATATTGAATATTCCGCCTAGCTAGAGAAGAACCTCCATCTAACAAAAGATCACAGCCAAATAACTACACAATGTGGTGCAGGTCGCCAGTGTTCATTTAGAAATTCGTTCTTAAAGAACGGTCCATAGGTTACAGTATCTGCTAACCATCAGCCCGTATCCTTGTTTGTCACTTAAGTAAGACAAAAAATGAAAAGATTCATAGGCTACGATGACTGCATATCATCAGGCAGGTCCTATGACTATTTGTGACCTAAGAGGCGTCATCATCATAATTTCAGTCGAAAGACAGCCACCAAAGGCAACGTAAGAGGTATGGTATGGTATGGAGGACTCTTGTCCGCAATTCCACGCTACGCGCGTATTTTACGTGCATCTGGGTAACGGGGAAATCACTCTATCCACCCCAGCTCGTCGAAGAAGTGCAGCAGCCGCCTGCACCTGAGCTGCCCAAGTGCTTCTTCCTTTATGCGGCGTCACACTTTACGCAGCCGTCACGTCCTCCCTCATGCAGGCTCTGCAGAGGAGACTGCCAGTAACTCCTAAGAATACGTAAGAGGTATAAAAAGTACTAACTCAACATGTACAACTATAGCACTGGTGTTCCTCGTCTTGCTAGGGATGCAGGAACCGGTACCGAGGAACACAACTTTGGGATAATCCTGGGCGTCGCTCTTGCCGTATCTCATGGTGTCCACGAGATGTCGGAAGTGTTGCAGGCTGTTAACAAACCCGTCTGTGTCCATTGTCTCCTGGATGTACTCTTGGATGTGCAGTTTTGGTTCAGCTGACCTGTGAAGGTTGATTACATTGTTGAGCCCATTTTTGGTATTGACCGGTGTGACGTGTTCTGTCCTCTTCACCACATCCGTCTCCAATTGTCTGTTTGCTTGGACCGTATATAAGCTCCGGACGCCGCCAAGCCCTCTTTGGGCTCTCAATGAACCTACTCCTGAATGTTACTACCACTGTTGTTAAGTGGTTAGTGACAAAGACAGCTAAGACAGATCTATATCAGTCTTATTAATAAACGTGCAATAGAACAGGTGTAATTTTATTATATAATCTCTCATTCTCTCATCAGAAATTTGACATTCGAAAGAAGAGTACAAAGCATTGCATAACTATTCACTCGCTACACGACTTTTATTAATAAAGCGTTGTATGATTATTTAATTTTGTTCTGTGACTTAACTGTGTAATTTATATATATAACGCATGTCTATCAGCCATCTGATTGCCATAGTACAACCACTGCCTGCCTAGTGTGGGATCAGATGGACTTATGTTAGTTGTATAAAAATATCTGTACTTATTTATTTTATCTATATTTTCTATCCATCCTATGGTTTCTGTAAGAAATTGCAATAATATGTATTTTCATGTACAATAAAAAAAATATCTTCCTATCATTGTGGCCGCTACGCCAAGTTCAGAGCATAGCATAATTTTGTTCCATGGCACGTCTCAATCAAATAAGGCCGCGGGCAGAACAGAAGCTAGTATTTTATATAGCTAAAAATAATTAAGTATAAAGTACCTGTCAAGTTGTAATTTAGGTCTTAGATGAAACATTGTGAGGGTGCGTCCAGCCAGCGTCTCTAACTTCACATCGGAGTTGATGTCTTCTAATATAAGTTGCCCATCGCCTTTGCACGGCGTCTCCAAAGTTATTATATTCTGGAACTGCGCGAACGCTATCTACAAATTATGGTTTTTCATTGCACCAACACCACATGCAAAGCTAAGTTATATAAAGCTACAAGCAAGGACAGGATATATTGAGTGGAAGAGAAACGGTCCCGAAAACCAAAATTGGTAAGTCCATGTAATCTCTAGTGGTCAACATTCGGCACTAATGGCTAGTATGGTAGCCATACTAGCCATTAGTGCCGAATGTTGGGGGTTTAATTACTACTGGGCACAATTTATTAATGTGATCTACAGATAGTTGTACTGAGTCTGGCTGAACTTTGTGTTTGTGAATCACAGGGCTTGTTCCGTAGCGTAACTGCTTACCATCAGGTGGGTCGTAGCTATGTTTTTTGCCTTGGTGGTATGAAACAAGTTACCTGAGTGGCGGTGTCGACGGTTAAGGTCACTTGCCAGCTGAGCGAGCGCGCCCTTTTAAATAGCTACATACCGCAGTTCATGAACCCGCTCATTGTATCACCCGCTCATTGTATCAAGAATGACTACCAGTATGTTTTTGTTTGTTTTTTTTTTTCATCCAGTATTGTAAGGACAGAATTTTACGATAGAGAACGGCGCGCGGAACGTCGCCACGAAGCGAACTAATATCAAAAATTTTAACCTTTGGAGTCGAAACGCTTGGGCCGTAGGGCGCAAGTGCTTGTGGTCTTTTCAAAGATTTATAGACCGATTTATTACTCTTCACGTGACTAGAGGCTAGCTTATATTTATCTCAAAGAATAACCATTAAATGTGGCAATGCTGCCAGTCTTCTGGGTTTCCAGTATATGTCGATGCGGAGAATTTTTATGTCACCATTAAACAGTATCCCCAATTTTTGTGTTGTAATAATAGAATTATTATTTATTTCTAAATTGGTGCAAATATAGTTTTATTGCAAAAGTATAAAATAATGTGTATATTTCTTGGAGTAAAAATAATTAAGTTCCAAATTCGTTAAAATTTAGATAAAGGAGTTGGTATGGTATGGTTTTCTGCAACTTTACGTCTATGAGCGCGTATTTTAAATAAAGTGACTTCATTCACTCCGTATAGCTGGAAAGTGGTAAAACTGCAAAAAGCAAAGCATTAGAAGCATGGGATTAACGAAGATGAAGTGGCAGAGAAATAGAAATAGATGAGAGAAGGCCTCCATATTCTTCTAATCATATACAATACACCTTCAAAACATAAACTGTCTTATAGGCAATGCCTGATTCCCCCTCTCTCTCACCAAGCAGATGCTTACCTTATTCTTAAGCTCTTCTAAACCCCTCAATTTAACAGGGCTGGTGACCTTGGAGGCAGGGGCAACAGGACTCTGCGCGGTCCACACGCCTGGCACGCTCTTGTCTCGGAGCAGAGGGAAGATGTCAGGGTCGAGCAGGTGGAGCTTATACTGCGTGCGATGTACGGCCTCCGAGCCCATGCACGAGTTTTTGTTGTTGAGCACCAGGTGGCGTGTGCATGGCCCGAACAGAGACATAAACTCCACGTACCTGCAAATGACATGGCATATTTCTTAACTGTGCATAACTCAAAGTCAAACTCATTTATTCATTTAGATCAAATACACGATACTTACGAACGTCATGAAAACAAATGCCAGCATACTTTTTTCCTACGGCCAATTCGCTGACTAGGATTGGGCCTCGAGAAGAATTGGCAAGAAACTCGGGCCACTCTTTTTAATCGCCGGAGTATAACATTTATAAAGAGACGGAAACCAATATACCATACAAAATTAAATTTAGTTAAAAAAATTTTTCTGATGCCTTTTCACGACCTTAAAATGGCTAAATAGGTTCTCATTAAAGTTTGCAAGGAGACTAATGGTGTCCTGGGGAAGGCTAATGGGTACTTTTATCATCACTTCACTAATCTCTAATAATGTTATAAATGTAAAAGTAACTCTGTCCGTCTGTCTGTTGCTTTTTCACGACTAAACAGCTAAACGCATCGTAATTAACTTTGGCAAGGAGATATATAGTATCGGCTTTTAGGGAGAAGGCGTGGGCATTAGCTAGTTGAATATAATACTACTTTTAACGGAATCTTATTTTACTTAATATTATAAATGAGAGAGTTTGGATGGACGTATGGATGTTTGTTACTTAATCAAGCCAAACGGCTGAACGAATCTGGATGAAAATTGGCACAGCGATAGATTCGGCGTGAATTCACACAAATATCATTGTTTTTACTTTGTTACCAAAATGTATAATTTGGTTATAAGACTTATGTAAAGATAGGCTACATCATTGAATTAGTTAATTACTGTTAGAATGATGCAGCAAGTGGTACCTAAATAAATAAATTTAGTAGAGTAGCACATAGGCTTATTTTATCCCAGAAAAAGGAATGTACCCGTTGGATTGTATGCGCAGGCAAAGTCGCAGGAAGAAGTAAGTTAAAATTATAATAAAATAATAACAGTAAAACTTACGCAGGATGATTGAACACGTGTGGCGGCGTGAAGTGCACAATAAGCGAGGGTATATTCTCTGGTGGGTTGACGTCGTTCTGGAAGTGGGCCTTAAATTCATACGTTTTAAGGTATGATATATCTGGCACATCTAGGACTGGAACAAACATTGTCTATATTAATGACGTAACACCTATGAAGGTCACCCAATTTAACCGTAAGGCTGGCTTCACAGATGCTCTCCAAGATTTAATTCTTGTGTTACTTGATTTTGGATTTATTTCAATGAAAAAAATGTCGATATTACTTTGAAAAATCATCGACATTATTCTTGATAATAGTTTTAAGAGAGGCAGGGCATCATACTAGCGAGCAAGCCCGACTAGGGAAGAACTTCCACCTTGCAGAAGACCACAGCCAATTAACTACACACAGTGTAGTTGTGTTCCTGTGCGTAACTACAGGTCACCAGAGCTCATTTAGCGATGCGTTTTGAAAGAAATGTATTCCTATCCCAGGAATACTCCCGTCTTAAAGGCCTGGTGCAAAAAAAATGGGTTGGCAAAATGCAAGTGATACCTCTGGTATTGCAAGCGTCCATAGGCTACGGTAACTGCTTAACATCAGGGCGGGCCGTATGCTTGTTAGCCACCCAAGTAGTATTAAAAAAAAAACCAATGAATGTAATCTAATGTAATGTAACACGTTTCACAGTACTTTGCACATATTTGTTTATTTTTAATCCTTTATATATATTAGTATCTATATATTTTAATTTTATATAATATGATTACTGATGATTCCTATTTTTCAGCGAATGATTCTACGAATCTTTCTAGTGATGATAGTTTTTGTTCGGCTAGTGACGAAACGCTGGGTGATACTTTGCGAATTATGTTTAATAAACAACCTCGCTCCCTGTTCAATGTATGTCACATTAATGCGCAAAGTGTACCCAGTCACTACAGTGACTTACTTGATACATTTTCTGATGTTAACGTTCATGCCATCCTGATTTCAGAGAGTTGGCTTAAACCCGATCTTCCTTCCACTTCTTACTCTCTCCCCGGTTTTATTCTGATACGGAATGATCGAATCGGTCGGAGAGGCGGAGGAGTGGCTATTTATCTTCGCAGCGATTTTCCCTATAGAATTCTTTCATGTTCTTCTCCTAACCTTTGTGCGTCTGCTGAGTACCTTTTTCTCGAAGTTAATGTCAAAGGATCTAAATCTGTTCTTGGTGTCGTCTACTGTCCTCCATCTGTCAATTACTTCTCCAGTCTCGAACCGATTCTGGAATCTTTAGGGTCAGAATATTCACATCATATCATCATGGGAGATTTTAATACCGATCTCCTTCCCTGTGATTCTCCTCGCTCCTGTAAACTCCTTGAGATTGTCAAGTCAGCCTGCCTCCATGTATTACCTATGCAACCCACTCATCATAACACTGCGGGGCAGGACACCTGGCTCGACTTAATTCTCACCTCCGCTCCTACCCTAGTGTCATCTCATGGCCAACTCCTTGCTCCCGGATTTTCTCACCACGACCTGATCTTCCTATCCTATACCCTTAAACCTCCCAAGCTCCCACCAAAAGTTCTGTACACGCGGTGTTTTAATCGTATTGATCTTAACAAGCTTCATAAAGATGCGTCTGAAATGAACTGGGACGATTTAGTCTCAGCTCCCTCAGTTGATGACAAAGTACATGTTTTGAACAGAAAAATACTCCAACTGTACGATTTACATGCGCCGGTGAGGAAGGTGAAACTTAGGCGTCCACCTGCACCCTGGATTACTAGGGAAGTTCGGATGTTCATGAGACGCAGGAATCGGGCTTTTGGAAAATACAAAAAGGATCGTTGCGACGAAAATTGGTCACTTTTTAAATCTGCAAGGAATCGATGTAACCAGGTGATACGTAACGCCAAACGCCGACATATTCTCAGTAACATCACTTCTACATCACCCGCTGATATCTGGAAGTTCCTTGGGACTCTGGGTATCGGCAAACAGCGCCGTGCTGATTTGCAGTTGACACTTGATTTGGAGGATATCAATCGTCATTTCTCCACTACTTCTGCGTTAGATCACCAAATCAAGTGTCAAACTGTTAAGTACCTAGCTGATCTACCTTGTCCCAATATTTAAAGTTTTAATTTTTCTCCAGTAGCAACAGATGAGATCAAAAAAACAATTATTTCCATTAAATCTAATGCCGTGGGCTGCGATAATATCAGCCGTCGCATGATTGTGTACATTCTAGACCATCTCCTCTTCCCGATTTCCCATATCATAAACTTTTCTCTTTTTTCCAGAATTTTCCCTTCCCTTTGGCGTAAAGCCTATGTGATCCCTCTACCTAAGACAAAAAATCCTTCCTTACCTAATCACTTCCGTCCTATATCCATTCTTCCCTTCTTATCCAAAGTGCTTGAGGCTTGTGTGCACAAACAACTGTCCAATTTGATATATCTGAATAACCTGTTAAACCCCTTGCAGTCTGGGTTCAGACCAGGCCACAGCACTGTTTCCGCTCTCCTTAAAGTGACTGGCGATATTAGGGAAGGCATGGAGGACACCAAAGTCACAGTAATGGCTTTGGTTGACTTCTCCAACGCCTTTAATACCGTCAGTCACGACGTCCTTCTCTCTATCCTCTCCCACAATATGGTCTCGTCTGAAGCTCTGGAATGGTTCTCAACTTATCTTCGGGGTCGCCAGCAGTCAGTACGCCTTGATGATTCATCATCTAGCTGGTGTAATATTGACTCTGGTGTTCCTCAAGGCGGTATTCTATCTCCTTTGTTATTTTCAATTTTTATAAATCTCATTACACAGAATCTTCAGTGTACGTTTCACCTTTATGCCGATGACTTGCAGATTTACTCCCAGGCTAGTGTCGACTGCGTGTCGTCCGCGGTGGATATGGTGAACAAAGACTTGGAGCATATCAGGAACTGGTCTGAGAGATTTGGTCTAATTGTTAACCCAAGCAAGAGTCAAGCCATTGTCATAGGCAGCCAACGTCAAATGAACAACCTAGACACAGATACACTACCACCAGTATCTTTTAATGGGACCAACATAGATCTTTGTGTTAACGTTAAAAATTTGGGATTACAAATTGATAAAACCTTAAATTGGAGAGCGCAAGTTACACAAGTTAGCCAAAAAGTTACCGGTGCGCTGCGTTCTCTATATCGGCTGAAGAATTTTCTTCCTGTTAAGACTAAGACGATGCTTGTGCAGACTTTGATTTTTCCTATGATCGACTATGGTGATGTATGTTATTTTGACCTGAATGCAGACCTTCTCAATAAACGACGGTCGAGTCTTCTCAATAACTGCATTCGATTTATTTTTAATCTTCGCAAGTATGACCATGTGTCTACTTATCGCTCACAATTAAATTGGCTCCCCATTCGACAGCGTCGTGATTTGCGCGCACTCTCCACACTTTATACAATCCTTATGTCTCCTAATGCTCCCTCTTATTTGAAGTCCCAGTTTGAATATCTCAGTTCCATACATGACAGAAATCTTCGCTCCTCTAGCAATCTTCTTCTTGTTTTTCCTTCTCATAGCTCTGGCTTCATGCACTCATCATTTACTATCCAAGCTATCCGACTTTGGAATACTCTCCCCTCTGAAATCAGGATGTCCACCAGCCGTTATGTATTTAAGACTAGGGTCCGGACATTACTGTTGAAAAAATTAGCAGAATCATTACGACAATAAGTATATAACCTTATATTTATATATTGTATGTATGTATGTATATATATAATAAATATATTTTTTTATTAAGTATTTATATTAATAAATATATATGTCCTTCCTTATTTTTGTATTATAATATTTGATTAGTATATAATAATTGCTTATTTCAAGACCTCAAACTAATATGCACCTACTATGTTTCATCTCTGCATCACCCTATAGGTTGACTGGTAGAGAATGCCTTTGGCATTAAGTCCGCCTTTATACATGTTTTGTATATTAAGTTTAAATAAATAAATAAATAAATAATCTAGCGAATTGTTAAAGACAGGAAATAAATCGCTACAAGGACGATGAGCTGGTTAGAAACTTCACTTACCAATAAACACAGGTCCTGGATCATCTGGAGTCTTCACTGACTCAGACCTCACTAACGTGCCGTCAGGCAGCACTACATCTTGGCCGTTCTTCAGCTGCCCCAGCATTGGGCCAGGCTTTACTCCAAGCTCTACACATTTGGCCAGATCGAGGGTGCCGAGGCGTTTCTGTTGATGCAAATAATTAATAAGTAACCAACATAGCGAGTATCACTCACTTTACCAGCCCAGCGCGTTACCAGCCCAAAAAACATAATATGAGTATCACTTAGGCATTACCAGCCCAAAAGATTTACTACCAGTTTTGATTGTGATTGTATTGAAAGAAAGGAAGAAAAAATATTTATTGTTGATAAAACAGAAAACAAAGCACTTAATAAATAAAAAAATTGGTGGTTTGTATGTGGATTTCACATCAGTTTACGATATTATATCGTAAACTTACGTCAAATCCCAACCATTTACTTTCTATTCTATTCAATTCAACTACCGTTTATGCCACTTGTCTAGAGGGGCTGGTTACACTAGCCGTGGTTACAAGCATAATAGCGGTTAAGTAGTTATACTTGACTGCATCAGTTTGCATGCAATCATAATTTTAATTTACAAATGATTGCATTTGTCGATTAAAAAGGGAGGCCTGAGTGTCTTGCTAATTCTTATTACGGCTCCATGTCAGCGAACTAGCCTTAGATAAATTAGCTGACATCATCTTTCTGGCTTATTCATAATTTATGACCTTCATAAGTGTTACTTTGTAACCTAAATGAATAAATTAATTTTGAGTTTGAGGTAGGGTCATCTAAATCACTTTCAATCAAATATACAATAGATACACGCTCTCATACAAAAACAACAACAAAGAGGAGAAAGGTACCACACTAGCGAGCAAGCCCGACTAGGGAAGGACCTCCACCTTACAGAACATCACAGCAAAAAAACATGTTTTGAAAAAGATGTTTTCCCATACCGGGGATATATTTTTTCTTTTGTTTCTTTTTTTGTTTAAAAAAGACAACTCCCGCACTAGAGAACAAGCTCTGTGTCGCGGGGGACTTTACAAACATACAATTAACGGACACAAATTATACCCAGACTCAGAACATTTGTGGGTCACACAAAGTTTTGTCCAAAACTTTGTATGAATCGAACCCACAACCTCGTGCACAGCAGCGTATACAGCGGCCACTGGACCAACGAGGTAGTCAAAAATATTCAATTTTAAAGCCAACAAAAAACACACAAAAAATAAATTACCTTTAATGTACAGATGTATGAAACAGAGCATTGTCTTTGCTGTTTGTGTAGATCTTGTAGAACTTTGTTAGCTTTTTTCTTATTCAATGATTCCGTTGCAAATGTAACTAAAATTATTAATATCCATTATTAATTTTAAGTTGATTGGTCGAAAATATACATAAGCTACAGGTGGAAGCTAGTACTATTATGTATCTCTTTATCACGTGTATTTTCTCATTATTCAAGGAGACTACCTTACGCGGGGACATAGATCCAACATGCAGAGGCCCTTAGACAATTTTAATTAAAAATGTGATTTTAATAAAAATCTAATTTTGATACATTGTGTTCGCCCTCAGTTTTTCGCTCATTTAGTATTTCTGTACGCCATTACAGTATTTCTGTACGCCATATTCAGTAATTTTGACACCCATAAATTGAATTTGTGTTCGCCCTTAGTTTGTCGCTCACTTAGTACTTTTGGACGCCATATTCAGTAATTTTGACACCCATAAATTTAATTTATAGTCGCTCGTTTAAATACTAGCCAAGTCAAAAAATCCTTTGTGAAGGCTTAGTACCTATCTATGTCCAGCATTGGACGTATTTTACCTGATGTTAATCATCACTTACCCGGAGGATGTGGTTGTGGTTTATTGCACTTGCTCTTCTCTTTTGTATTACTAACATTTACATTTACAGTCTTCTTCTCAGATTTATAGTAATCTGTATCATCATTAATAAATTCTTTAAATTCACTATCTGCATAAACACGTTTCTTCAATGACTTCGGTGTTTCAGGAATCAAGATACTATCTACCGGACCTCTGGAAAATGAATCAAGTCAGCAGCGCTCATTTAGGGATGCGTTTTGAAAGAAACGTTTCACATAAAACGGCAACACACAATTGATACTTCTAATATTATCTTAACGTCAGGCTGGCCGTATTCTTGTTGGCCACAATGGCCACCCATATAGAATAAAAAAAATAAAAAAGGTTTTTCGCAATCAATCAATCAACAACGATTGAAAGAGGAATGTTAGAATGGTTTGGACAAGTGGTACAAACTTGAAATTATGCTCAATTGTCGTGAAGTAGCAATAAGAGAGGGACTAATAAAACATAATGTATTACTTACAATAACACATATCTGACAGTCATAACATTGTCTTCAAAGTCAGTGCTTGGTGTGCACTTTGCCATTGTCACATTCATGTCTTTCATTATGACGAAACGCTTTGTTGCATTATATAGTTCATCCTGCAAACAAAGTATATTTATTTGGTAAGTTTAGTGTGCTCCGGGCCTGTAGGTGCACTTTGTCCAATATGTGACTGGTCAATTCGCGATTGGTTTAAGGGGAGCCACACTGGTAACTTAAATATACGAGGTTTTCATATCACGGCCCTACATAATGGGAGGTTTAGGAGTCACTGAACTAAATTCAAACCCATATGCATTTTGAGGCATGGATAAACAAAATATTATGTTCATCTTAACATAATTTTTGAATGAATGGATTCTAGAACTACTGTCTTCTGCATGAACCCAACACAAAAAGTAGATTATTTTTGTACATTTTTAGACTCTTGAACCCCAATATGTAAAAGCTGTGTGTGGGTTTTCCATACTATGCCCTAAATGGGTTTAATGTGAGATTTGTATGAAAAAGTTATCATAGTTGTAGACCGTGAATAATCCAATTGTGATGTTGTTTACAAGAATTTGCCATCATAAAATTTACGTACCAATCCATTGGGTCCATGTAATGTAATATTTGGAACACCAACATCTTGCAGTGTCAGTGATAGTCCTGGCAAACCACCTATGTTCTTCCAAGTTTTGCTCGTAATGAATATATGATCAAGTTTTGACAGCTTTACTTTGTGTTCATGAGCTAAACGTTGGGTGCATTCTCCACAGTTGAACAAGTATCTGTAATAAAGAGTTATGGTACATTAATTTCTTTTAGAAATGTCTTTTAAAGATGATTCTCGCTCTTGTTATAAGTTCCAAACATACAATACGGTAACATATTAAATAAATTCTAATTCTAAATTGATTGCAAAGAGAACAAGCATTGCCATCCAACTGGGCAATACTGCCGTCCACTAACTAAAAGGCCGTTAAGCCACAGTTAGTTAAGATTCATTTTGCTAGCTAGCTAGCTAGCAAAATGAATCTTAACTAACTGTGGTTAAGATTCATTTTGCTAGCTAGCTAGCTAGCAAAATGAATCTTAACTAACTGTGGCTTAACGGCCTTTTAGTTAGTGGACGGCAGAATACCGCTAGCCGTCTGGGCACGTTTCCAGTAGTCAGTTTTGCTTAGGAATATTTTGATGCTTTATTCACTCTTTATTATCTTAAAATTTGTTTCTTCCCAATGACTTTTTGATCTTAATTTTAAGTTAAAAAATAATTTTCTATTTATATATTTAATGTATATAACTAAATGTAGACAGTAAAAAATAAATGGAAACGGCTGGAATAAAGTTTCAAAAGGCAGGGCAGGAATCGTTATTTGCAAGCTTTTCAGAGATTCGGTCTACATACTGTCTGTATACTTGTCATACTATGATATATAACTCTTTATTGTACACCAAAATACATTGGTACATCTAATTAATAAATCTAATTGATATTTTTTTATTTTCTTTAATACTATTTGGGTGGCAAACCACCATACAGCCTATTTGATGTTAAGCAGTTACCATAGCCTTTGGACAGTTGCAATACCAAAAGGCATCACTTGCATTTTTGCAGACCAATTTTTTTTATACACCATGGCTTTAAGATGGAGTATCCCTAGAATAGGAAAATATTTCATTTAAAATGCATCCTTAAATGTATGCTGGCGACTTGTACTCACACACAGGGACACAACTACAGCCCTGTGTATAGATATTTGGCTGTGGTCTTCTGTAATGTGGAGGTCCTTTCCACTGAACTATAGCAAATATATGCGCGAGTGATACCCCTGGTGTTGCAAGCGTTCATAGGCTACGGTAACTGCTTACCATCAAGACCGTATGCTTGTTTGCCTCCTTGGTAGTATAAAAAAAAGTATTTTGGTCAACAATAATGAGTTATCCATCTATAACTTTTAAACAGACAATTACTTTTACTAATACAGAGAAATAAAAATAAAATAGTACTTAGTACAATAAATAAATATAAAGTAGAAATAATATTGTGCAAACTACATTATTACTTTGAACAAGAAAGTTGTAAGAAATGTTATTATTAGAATATGATGAATGAACAATCCTACAACTAGAGTTAGGGTAGGGGGAATAAACAAACGCAAGTTGTGTATTGTTGCAAAATAATGATGCAATAAGACCATTGTGCAACAATATGGTAAACTTTAGTAAATGTTATGTTATTTTTTTAAATATTTCATAATCATAAAGTAGAAATTATAACAATGAAACTAGTAATCATCATAACACAAGATAATTAAAATTTATAGTAAGTAATAAAGTTTATATTTATGTTTAGTAAATATTCAAAACATTATATTTACCAAAGATAATTCAATTATAAAATAGTGCTTACCGTTTCTGATCTGTGAAAAGGTACAATGTATTTGGTGCTCCCATAGCTCCAGAGCCGAGGACTTGCAGATACACAGTACTGGGTCCATACTTTTCCGACTTCTTCGTTATCTGCTGCCTCTGACGTTGTGCCTCAACGATCCTTGCTGAATTTACTTTCGGCATGTTGGCTAAAATATCCAATAGCCTCTTAGAACTACTAGAATAATAACAACGACTACGTCTACTAACTACACGGTAACTAAACAATACACATAAACCGTACATGTGTTTTGAGGTTATAACAATTTGAATTCAAGTTTACGAGCATTTGTTCAAGATTTTCCTGTGGAAGTAAAGCTTTTTAGTGCCAATACATGATATTAAACGCTTCTACGAATTCTATGACACATTTTCAGATTTGGAACAAGATTTCCTTGCCGAATTTGCGAGGCTCTTTCTGTATTTCTCTCCCGATTTTTTTTTATAATGATTGATTTTATTGAATGAGAATTTGACATTGACGTTCTAATTCATACCAAAGAGGAAAGCAATACTGCTACAGATAACACAACACATTGATATTCTAGAACTGGCTGGTGGGATATGTTCACGAAACCGGTCACTGACCTCCATCATATAAAGATATAGATATAATTTCTCAGAATAGAGTATAATACGGTGTTAACAAATTTTAAAGTTTAATATTATATACATAATACTACCATATCTGCTGTACAAGTATTTTCCTATTCTGCAACCATAGGAAATAAAATACTTAATTTTATCTTAATAAACCCTGCAAACATGCAAAATTATTGCCAAAACGTGAAATATTGGTTAACAGGACCAATATTTCACGTTTTGGCAATAATTTTGATTTTTACTGACTGATAATTACGTGAATGATTTATTGAAATTCACACATATATGTACATCAAAATTATTTTCAATGAAAAATACGCAATAGTATGATTGTTGAAGTACGAAAGTAAGTTCAACCACTTGCATGATGCACGATCAATGATGATTTGACGATACATATAATTTTGTATAGGTAAATTGATATTATATTATACAACATCATGTATTGATCGATAAAGTATTTATTGAGTCCGGCTCCGGACTCAACTTCTTTAATATTGCTTTAAATATATTAAAGTTAATTTATAATTCCTCAGAACCTTTAAATACAATACATGATTGTTTGTATATATTATAGTTTAGGTTAAGTTACTTTTATTTTAATAACTATTCATGTAAATAATAAATGTATAATAAAGAAATGTTACTTATTTATACTATTATAATAAAAAGTACAAATACTTAATGTTACATAGCATAAATGCTAAAAATATTTAGGTAATAAAGTATTTACTTTTATTAAAAGCTGTTTTATTGGATAACATATAAAAAATCCAAAAGGTATTTGTATATCCAAGTATTACCAACGTTGCATTTAGATTTTATTAGTTAAGCAAAGAAGTATAATAATTAAACCCCCTAAAGCAGTACTTAGACGTTTTTTGGCTAAGCAAAAGACTATGAAGATGTACACTTATTTATGTCTGTGGTTTAAAATTGATATTTTATGATACAATTATAAGTATAAAATATTTTATGTGGCAATACTAAATTAGAAAAATGGCGTTCTATACAGCTGCGGGTTGCGCAATTTTTATGTAAATGTGCACGAAATTTATTAGGAAAATTAAGTTTTAAGTGCAACATTATTTTCAGACTGGTGGCATGATCTTTTTATATAATTTATATGGTAAATAACGTATGGTGTATAAATAATTTTAATTAATTGCAAACCTGTCATGGACCGTGTATTTTTTGTGTTGTGATGTATGAAAACTATAAATAATGAAACGAAAAATAATGCGGTTGTGCAAATAATGTGACAATGATGGGTATGATATGGGTGGTGTTATTGGTGGCCTTGACCGGCTCACATTTGGGACAGTGTTCACCTCTCCGATCAACGCCGCAAACCTACCCTCATGGTGAGTCATTTTGTTAAAATAATATATGTTTTACATTAATTTGTTAAGATTTTATCACTCAGGATGTCACTTTAGTGTACAAGTGAAAGGAACATGGCAATGAATTTAATATCTGTTGTCCTATTTTGTGATTACAAATAGTAACATCTGTTCATATTATAATCAGTATCACTGTATGCATGATGCTAGTTTTACATATTTTCCGTTAAACAAAATAATGTAATTATTAGATTACCCTCAATTTTGATAAAAAATGTTGGTATCAATTTACAAAAAATAATAATAATCCTACACAAAATTTACCAGTAAGGTCTAAGTAAACAGATTAATATTCAGTAATAACTAATTTAGTGCTTTCATTAGTAAGTTCTTTTTAAGCTATACAGCTATCAATTAAAACAATGATAGCAACCCACATATATCCTAGAGTCTTCTCTATTGAGAGAGCAGACAGGGCATCTAAAGCTATCAATTAGTATCCACATAAACAATGACATAAAAGTTCTTTGTATATAAACATTTCTTATCTTATATCAGCGATATCTGTAGTTACTGAAGTTTTTACTATTAGATACCACTCTTTCCTTCATCAACATCAGATCTCAGTTCATTGCTGGAGAAAAGAGTTCTTATTAAGATCCAAAAGAAACTAAAGACAACTCAAAATCAATGAAAAAACTTTTATTTATATATTACATTTTTTATTCAATTAACTTTTTACAATATGGTTTTAATTTATTGCAATTAGGCTGGATTGGTTTGATTTGCCTATACAGGTGCATACAGTAATTAATAATACTATCATATTATTAGAAACATAATAATATTGTTAACATTGTAATAGTTATCCTATTAGAATCTGTTACAATCAAATATAAAATACACACTTACCTATGTCATGACATTTTTTTAATTAAAAATAGTTGAAAATAAATAATAAAATTAAATATAGAAATGTAGGTAGGTTTATAGAAAATTCAAATGCTTTATTGTCAAAGAATTTAATCTACTAACCTTTGAACATCTAGTGTGAGCTGTAAAACCAGTGTATTCTTCCCTAAGTGCACTTTATAAAAAAAAAATCAGGATGTATTAAAAACAAGAAAAATACCACCAAAAAGATGCACATAAAAATAGAAAGTAAATAATACTTGTCACAGTATTACTTTCTATTGCATTTTTAAAAAGTTAGCTATCAAAAATACTTATTTTTATAAACAAATCAATTACAATATACATTTTTATAATACCTATATATGTATATATACATAAAACTAAAATACAAAAAAAAGAAAAACTATACAAAGTAAGACTGTTGTTTAAGCGTCTAAATATTCCTCAACATACTAGAAATGTGCCTAGAAGGCTGGCACATTATTTTTATATAGCTAATTTACTTCTTTATTACTCATGTTTAAGTTTATCCCATTAAAATAAAACTAAAAGTAAAAATAAATATTTGGCAATTGCTTCTGTAACTATTTTCAATTATTTTTCTATTTTTTGAATTTTTTACTCAAAATTTATATTAATTATTTAGATTACACTATTATTTTAAGTAACACTTATGAAGGTCATAAATTATGACTAGCATGTAAACTAAAATTAATATGTCAGTCAGCCAAATACCTTATGGCTAGTTCATTGACAGGTTCAAGAATTAGCAAGAAACTCGGGCCATTTTTTTTATCACCAGATTTTATTTATTGTGTTAAAATTATTGCCAATTTAAAATAAATAAATAGCCTACATCTATATACTTTATATTATTATTATAAATGAGTCAGTTTGTTTGTTATGCTTTCACCTCTAAACGGCTGAACAGATCTTAAATTTGGCAAGGAGATAGATAGCTGATACGGTGAAGCACATAGGACACTTTTTGATGCGATAACTGACCTCCACACAAATGAACTTACGGGCTACAGCTAGTACATAATATAGATAAAATTACAATTCATGTCTGCCTCAATGACATGTCATCAGTCTGGAATGGTTCCTGGTATATACCGATAGGCTCACATCCTTTTTCATGAAAACTAATGCTTGGTAAAACATGAATTTGATAATTATTTGCCTACATTTAGTTAGGAATGGTGTGATGATGCAATATATTACAATGTAATAAAATAAATAACATAATACTATTGTTATGGCTAGCCTATTGGCCTTGCGGGCTGCTAACCAATGTTGAAAATTTGATTCCCACCCAAAACAAAAGTTATATTGATAAGCATTATTAACTAAGATTTTGTTTGTTTATAAGTGGAAAGTTAACTTCAAAACTGCTACATCAATTTCAGAGTTGTCCTAAGATATAATATTATTATTGTACTAAATAACAGAATAAAAACATTTTTGTCCTACTTGGGTGGCAAATAAGCATATTTTTCTGCTGCAAATGGTGTTACTCTAAATCTCACAAAAAAATAATTTCTTTCCTTTACTTATTGTTCTTTTGATTTTAACCGATTTAAAAAAGAATGAGTTTTCATGTTTGTTTTTATGTAAAGAATATAAAAATAATAATAATTTTTATTTTCCTTCACAAATGGCATCTTAATTACTATTTATAAGGTTAACAAGATGTATAATAAATTATGTTTGCAATTTGTGAAGAGCTGGTGCCAGAAATAGATATATATCATATCTGTGCCATTGGTCACCACCATATTGCAGTTTGTGTGCGCGTCAAAAATGTCTTAGGAAAGACTTCTTTATTATTTCGTTTTTTTTTTCTCTTTGCCAAAGTATGAAATTAGGAGTTACACCCTTTGTAGTGGAAAGCATCAATATTGCCCAGATGGTAAGCAGTTACTGCAGTCATTTGCTTTGCAATAGCAGGGTAATATTGTTGATCTTATTTGTAGAACTTTCATGAATGCCTCAGTAAACTCACAATGTTGTATCTAAAATCGATCCAAATCTGCTCAACGAACTTCAGCGAGGAAGATATAGCTGCTGCAAAGCTGCTAGTGTTTACGTCGCTTAATAAAAGTGACCAGATGGTGTCTCGCAGGCGTGACGGGACAAAAAAGAGTCTACAGGACATCATCACGCTACTTAAGGTGACCGATCCTGACGACGTGCCGACGTTTGTGGCTAAGGACTTAAATAAGTTACCGCCCGTCACTTTTGACCACGTCGACGTTACTAGCCTTCTCAAGGACATCATCAATCTGAAGGCAAGTCTAGCGGATGTGCAGAGGAAGTTGGAATCATCCCAAAACAACGTCACAGATTTGCGCAAGGAACTCAACGAGTTGCGCAATACTGTGACCTTAACTGGGTCATCGGCGTCGTGTAGTAACAACGTAAACATGCGCCGAGGAGCCTGCCGACTCGACACATCGAACGATAGTGTTGCAAGTTTCGCGTCAGCGGTTTTGACGCCGCGGAATGCAGCATCGGCTGTATGCGCTGCACCTGAGCGTCGCTGCCCTGCCCCCGTCCCCGCGGCTTCCCTTCGCCCCGCTGCGCGGTCAGCTGACTTCCCGGTCACGCAGACTACTCAAATTGCTCCACCCGCCAAGCCTATTCCAGAAAAGGCTATGAATCGGGCTGAAAACGATGGTTTCGTGACGGTGCAAAGGAGAAAGCGCCGACAGCGTGCTGTAAAGAACTGTTGCGGCACGGCTCCAGTGGAACCCGGCGTAAGCCTACGCGCCGCAGCACCGAACACTCCGGTGTATATCTCTCGCCTGCATTACACCACTAAGGCGGAGGACATCGTGGAGTACGTCCGCCGGAAGACTAAATACACGACGAGAGTGCAGTTACTCGAATCGCACCGCAACGTCAACTTTAAGGCGTTCGTGGTGCGAGTACCGACGTGTTTTCTGCACCTCGTTATGAAAGAAGACTTCTGGCCGAAAGGTGTGGTGTTCCGTCGCTTCCGCGGACAAGTGCCACCTGAACGCACTGAGACAATGAAGTGCTAGTGAAGTGTTACTAACATAGTTTTAAGTAATATAAACTAACAAAAGTTATAATTATGTATGTTAGTCTGTAAGGTATGTATCTATGGAATGTATTTTCTGAAAATAAATGTTTATTATTATTATTATTATTCTCTTTATTTAATTACATTCACAAAAAATTACATTTTTAAATATATAGGTATATAAAAACAGTATACATTTAAAAATATAAAAATGGAGACCCACCGGCATCGGGTACAGGGACCAAGCTACCGGTGGTTAGGGCTCCAGAGACAGGAACCTCCTCACGATGCGCGCCGTGTCCAAGAGAACCGCCTTCTGCATCAGGCCCACAATCCAACCGTCTAACGAGAGCCTCCTAAGGTGTTGATGGAGGCTCTTGGCGATCAGTCCATTGACCGATACAACTATCGGGACAATGATCGCTGAATCTACCTCCCACATGTCAACAATCTCGTGAGCCAAATCCAAATACTTAATCTGTTTTTCTTTTTCGGCTTTCACGAGATTCTCGTCATGTGGGACAGTGATATCAATGATCATTGCAAGGCGCTCTAATCGATCTATCACCACTATATCAGGCTTATTGGCAACAATAGTCCTGTCAGTAATGATAGATCGATCCCAATATATTGTGGCACGACCATTCTCGAGAACTGGGTCGGGCACATACCTATAGTACGGTACCTGCGAGTCTACGAGGTTGTACTTTACAGCAAGTTGCTGATGGACAATCCTGGCCACTTGGTTGTGTCTGTGCAAATACTCGCCGTTTGCAAGACGAGAACAACCAGAAACTATATGCCTGAGAGATTCTCCGGGATAGTGGCAGGCCCGACAAATGTCAACCGTCCCATCTTTCAGGATATACTTACGGTAGTTGTTCGTCATAACAACTTCGTCCATAATTGCACAGACAAAACCCTCGGTTTCTCCAAAGAGATCGCCGAAACGTAGCCAGGACACAGATGATAAAAATTCTACATCGGGCCCATGCAAGGCCCGATAGAAACGTCCATGCAACTCCTTGCTCCTCCATACTTCTTCGCGCTCAGTAGTACTGAGTACTACAGGTTTGCGCCAGTTCTCTTTAGCTAGACCTAGCGGGGTGAGCCCGGTATCCACAGCAACCACGTCTCGATGCACATCCACGTCAGCATTGAGAAAGTATTCTCTGAGGTTGCATACCTCACGGTTGTGGAGGGTCTTGGCACATAAAAAGCCACGACCTCCACATTTCCGCGGGATATACAACCTCATTACTGACGATCGTGGATGATGCATACGAAAAGCAGTTAACTGTGTACGGACTCTCCTATCCAGGGCATCCAGTTCGGTCTGAGTCCATTTGAGTATGCCAAAAGAGTACGTTAGGACAGGCATGACCCAGCTGTTAAAGGCACGCACCTTGTTACCACCCGACAAAAGGCTTTTAAGGACCTTTGTCAGGCGGCCGAAGAAACGATCCTTCAACACCTGTTTCATGCCAGCATCGGCTATGCCTAACGCCTGTGACATACCCAAATATTTGTAGGTTTCGGTCGCAGATAGCGATCTAAGTTGTGTAGAATCCGAGAGTTGTATTCCCTCAGACTCCACCATCCCACCCCGTTTCACATGCATGACCGCACATTTATCCACACCAAACTCCATCTTGATAGAGCTACTAAAGGCTTCAGTAACCTTTAGTAACGCCATCAGCTGGAAATTGGTGGGGGCAAACAACTTTAAGTCATCCATGTAAAGAAGGTGGGATACAACTCGACCACCACTCCGCAACCGATAGCCCAGCCCTGACCCCTCCAGTATAGTACTGAGAGGGTTCAGTGCCAGACAAAACCACAAGGGACTCAGACTGTCACCCTGAAATATACCCCGCCTGATCATGATCAGCTGATCGCCATCCCCATCAATCTGCCGACACCCTGGATAGCACAAGACAGACCTCCATTGCCTCATACATGCCTTCAAGAAAGTGCATAGAGTTGCATTAACTTTGTACAACTCCAGCACCCTCAAGAGCCATGTATGTGGCACTGAGTCATATGCCTTTTTGTAGTCAATCCAGCATGTAGACAGATTTTTCCGGTTACGGCGAACCTGCTGATTAATGGCCATGTCCATAATCAGGAGCTCTTTAGTGCCACGGGCCCCATTCCTGCATCCATTTTGAGAGACAGACATGATGTTATTATCTGCAACATGGGATGCAATTTTTGTTCTCAAAATGGATGTAAGAAGTTTATAGACCGTCGGTAAACAAGTAATTGGTCTATAATTCTTGGGATCCGTGGCGCTGCCAGATTTATAGAGAAGGTGGGTAATACCAGTCGTCATAAACTGTGGGATCGATCCTGACTCCAGAGATGCCTGAAACTGGGACGCCAAACGATCGTGTGAGCTATGGAGCCATTTTAGCCAGAAATTGTGCAGTCCGTCCGGACCAGCTGATTTCCAGTTTGGTATCGAACGGACTGCACACGCCACATCCTCTTTTGTTATGGATAATGGCTCCATATTTCGAATAGATTCACACGATCGCTGGACATCCTCAATCCAGACACCCTCAGTATGACTAACAGGCACCGACCAGATGTTGCGCCAGAATACACTAGTAACATCATCTGCTGGTCGGCACCCGTCAGCCACATCGGAGACAGGTCGTTCCCACCGTCTATACACCCACCTCTCGTCCCTTTGGAAGGTACAATTCTGGAGGTACCGTTCCACCCTTTTCTTATAGCGACGAATGCGATTCGCCCACGCACAAACCTTCTGCTTCAGGAAGTCGATGCGCTCTGTGACCCGTGACGCATAATCTCGAGGACTAACATCAGTCCCCGAAAACGCCCGCTTCACAAAGCGCATCACTCTCGGGCGAGTATTGCCCGACCTGAAGCAGATTAACTTGCCAATGAGTGCCCTAGCTTCAGCGATACGACGCTCAATCCTACACTGCCATGCAGGCACAGCGGGTTTTGGTCGGGCAGCTGCGTTGTTATTAGGAAACCTAACACCAGCTACCCGACATGCTGCAATGGCCGCACAGTAAAGGATTGAATGTGTATCACTAATATCTTCACTGTTATCTAAGTAATTAGACAACAGTGAATCCAGGGCACACACTAGCACAATATTTTTTTTGTGCGTCGGCAAACGCGGCACTCGAGGTCTGTCGCTAGAGGGTTTGGACCGATACTCCCGAAGGGCACACTCCAAAGCGCTCCTTAAATGATCATAACATTGGGTACTTACGTTTGTAACCCCGCAATCTACCTCTTCAACTGCCTGTATGTGCTGTGGCTGGGGCACACGGGGTGCCACCTGGGTAGCAACTTGCGTCGAAGAAGGGATAGCAGGGCTACTCCGCACGTCAGAGCGAAGCCTTTCAAGCGTAGAGTCATCCAGCATGTGAGCACGCTGGATAGCCCGCACTTGATCCGATAGTCGTTGCACCGAAACGTTGACGGAAGGTTCAAGGGCCTGAAACAAAGGCAGCATCCGGTCACGATACATCGTGAGATTGGTTCCTCCCTCTGTTGCCACAAAATATGCCCGCATGACATTCTCATTTATAGACTGTGTCCATCGCATGCGGCGCACATTACCACCGGCAGCGGGGGCCCTATTCGAGGCCGATGGGCCTCGGGACCCTAAGCATGCAGGCGGCCGGCCTCTGCCCCGACGACGTACAGGTGTTGGCGACGTCGGCGGGGAGAAATACTCGTCGCTCGATGTAGATGACCTCGACGCCTCAACAGAAGCCGGAATCGCTGGCGCGGGATCCGGCGGCTGCGAGGCGGAGGTGTGCGACGAGTCCGGAGGTGTTTTTTGTGCCTTTTTTCTGGCTCTAGTCAACATTTAATAATAACAATTTCACTTTTTCCACTTAGATTTTTGTACGTACTCGGTGTTTCGTGACATATGTCATTTTGGGTTGTTTTGGTATTTCGCTTTGTTTTTTATTGTATTTTTGTGGTTTTTTATTGATATAAAATTGGTTGGATGTCGTCTATTATTATTATTATTAAAATGAAACTGGGTTGACCACATGCTGTGTTCACAGGAATGTCTTTATTTTGATACATTGGCACCCCAAGATGAACAAATTAGATCAAACAACATAGATCAAATTGCTTTTCTAAGTAACAGAGGGTGATATTCTATCTAAAATGTACAAAAATAATGAAAGAAATAGCGCTGATATTCTTATCAGACCAATTAATTTACTAACAATTTATGTATTTATATACATAGGGTTAGGCAAAATAATTTGCTCTATTGTAAACCTTAATTATAAATAAAAATGAAATAGCAAATTTTACAGAATAGTAACTTTATTTTGTTGTAATCACTCATTTTGACAATAAGAAATCTTATGTTTCATTATTTTAATTTTATTCCCTATTGAGTAGCATAGTGTTTTGTTGTTATGATGTCACTTTGTCCATTGATTAACTCACTCTATAAAATTAAACCAAAACAACAGCTGGATATGTTGCCAGGACATTATTTGGCAAAGTAATATGTAAACAAAAAAAATCATGACTCAATAGGAAGCAATTAAAATTTAGAATGTTTTATTGGCTTCATAAATATTTGTTGCATATGAATTCCCTCGGGCCATACATTATGTCTTTGAATAACAATCCGATCCGAATTTGAAATACGTAAGATGTTAACTTTATTACCGAGCTTCAAAAATCATAATTAAGGTAATTGGCACACTGCACCGCACCACGGTGCGGGGTGAGTGGCGACAGAACAAATTTGAAAACACTGCTCGTGAATGCGTTTTCAGCGTGTTGTTTCGATTCAAAGAGAGATACTTTCAAGCAACATAAGAACACTCTCGCGCTACGCTGCGTGGTGCGGTGCAGTGTGCCAATCGCCTAAGATCCAAAATAAATCACTATAAGAACGTCAAGGTACGGCTTCTGGTTTCTGAACTGGCATGACCAAAAGGAATATAAGTATTTAAAGAGAAAAAAATACTATAACATCATTCAAAAACTGTAAATTTGATCATGTTTATCTACGGAATTAACAAAAGTCGGCAACGTGTGAGTGACACCCCTGGTGTTGCAAACGTCCATAGGCTACGGTAACTGCTTACCATCAGGCGGACCGTATGCTTGTTTGCCACATTGGTAGTATAAAAAAAACCTATTTAACAAATCTTGCACTGATGGACAACTTAAATATTCCCGAGCATGCATGCTGTCCAGCAAAACACTGCTATATTATAAAAACTTATTAAAATTTGCAGATGCATCAAGAGCATTGGAAGGTTGGAGATCAGAAGGCAGCGTGTACGCGGCGGTGCCGGCGCTGGCGCTCGTCCTCACCGCCGTGGCACTACTCTTCGGCTGCACCTGGTGTTATAGGCACAAGGATTGCAAGGTAAGTCTAATTAATAAAACAATAAATAATGCATATTTCTACGTTAATAATAATATCGTGTTTAAAAATACTGGGCCTTGATTCTGTATTGCAAAGTCAAATATTTTATGTTTCAAAATCGATATTAAATATAGTTTAGCATTATGCATCACAGTCAACACAACATTGCACAGTAGGGCAGACGTAAATAAGTCTGAAAAGTACGTAAAAAGTTAGGTACCTTTGTATTTACCATGGCTCGGCGTGTTGTGGGATTGAATCTTACAAGCGTACAAACATTGCGACAAAAAATTGTGTGATCCACAAATTATTGTTTTGAGTGCATGCTGTCCGTTAATTGTATGTTTGTAAATTTCCCCTGCGTCACAGGGGTTTGTGCCCTAGTGCGGGCGTTGTCTTAAAAGTAGAACGGAATGTTTCACGATGCCATATAGAATCACTGCCGAAGGCCCAGTTTTCAGTGTAAATAATTACTATTAATACGCTGGATTCTGTTTCCTGACATAACCTGATTACTAACTTTCGTTATGTAGTTGTAACTATGTGTGAACACTGAGTATGTTATACAATAGATACGTCATAATTCATACCGTGTCAGCGGAAGAAAGATGTTAGACAATTTTTACCTTGTCTAATATAACTTAAATAATAAAAATGTGACAGACCTTATTTGCTGACCGTATAGTGGTATTCAAATTTCAAATTTTGAATCCGTGTACATATACGAACACTACTACAAATACAAAAATCTCTCTAAGATAATTTACCTATAGAAAGCCAAAATTCTAGATTTTTACCATTCAGGGCCACTATTAAACTCGGGGACCGTGATCTCTGTGCCTTTATGGTTCAGATGAAACGGATTATTACCAACTATGCCGTATGTACATAAAAATAGACTATTCAATTGCTAAGGAACACCAAGTGCTATAAAAAGTAATTGTTGTTTCTCACATAAATATATTCTTAACTTGCTCTGATAATAAACTTTCTGTTGAGAGTTTACAACCTTTTGAATTAAAACGTTTATTCATTCATTGAGTGTATAGTTGAGATTACACTACTTTAATTTGAATATCTATGAGTCTAGAATATAACTATTAATGTCACCTTCCAAGGGCGGTACCATGACAAAATACGTCTTGATGCCGATTTATTTTGTTTCAATAATTTCATTCATCTCAGCCAAAAGACGTACACTGCTGGACATAAGCATCACCCAAGGATTTCCACAACTCTCGATCCTGAGCAGACTTTGTCCATCGGTTAACCTTTACCAGGCCGTCGATCCACCTTGTTGGAGGCCTGCCCACGCTTCGTCTTCCAGTTCGTGGTCGCCACTATTTTGTCTGAGTTTATTAAATTAAAAAACTACTTTACAGATTTTAAAGTCTTTCACGAATAGAATGCTATATTACCACTAAGTAACATACATAGATTAGATTTGATTGAAATAAAAGCAAACCCTACAAAAATTAAATAAATACCCATGCGAAGCCGGGAAGGGTTGCTAGTACAATAATCTCCCTATATACAAAGCCCTACTACATAACGCTTCGCATATTATGACCTAATTGACTAGTCCGGACATAAATAATAACGTTTAACTTAACAGTTTGTATGTAGGTCATTGAACTTTATCAGTTTGTATACAAAAACATAAGGTTTTAAGTTCAACACACTGTTTCGAACTTTATGATGTATGTAAATATTTGAGGGCATTAACATAATTATTGATATAGACAGATTGTTATTTAAATCTCAACCATGTATATGATATACGGAAATATTATCTAACCAGATTTTTTAAATAAAGGGAAGTGAATTTTATGAAGTTTAATGCATCATGTACATAATAGCCTTGTTTAGTCTACTTTTGTCGTCAGAAGAGTGGACCTCGTCTCTTTATACCTTTTGTACCCCATGTATAAGTTCGTGATTCAAAAAATGTTTACGTTTTTGTTGTCGATCGATTACGTTAATGATATATCTTGTCGAAATGACAATTTGTACCTACTACAAAATCAAAAACTTATACTGCGAAGTTCAGATAGTCCTTTTTCAATTAGAGGCGCTAGTTGCAAATGTATGAAAACGAAATAATATTTCTTTTCGTAAGTATCCAAAAGTATAAGGAGTATGGCTCACGGGTCTTTGAAAAGGTCTTGTTCGATGCATCTGTAATGCCCTCAAGGTCTTGTTCGATGCATCTGTAATGCCCTCAACGGAATCAATAACGTGGGCGCTAGGATCTAAATTCCATTTGATTAAAGAATTTCTCGTAAACCGTACTTATCGGTAATGAATAGTCGCATTTGTCGAGGCGTCATAATCTCGCTGGCTGTTCGTCAGCTAATAAAAGTTGCAGTTGTGTATGTAATCAGTGGCGGACGGGCGGGGTCGATGTCCTCGGCACGCCCTCCTCGTTTAATACACAATACAGCCGTAAGACAATAGTATAGGTCCAGCGCGCCCTTCGAATGTAATAGTTATAATAGTCGTCCAGACCGATTTTTGGTCACGGCCGCCGATCTTAACGGAGATTAGCTTCATGCGCAGGACATTTTTTATAGTGTACAAGTGTGCCAGATGTCACATAGTCCGATGGGACAGCAATCCGACCGTAAAGAGATCAGGCGCAGGACCAACGGCTTTACGTGCTTTCCGAGGAACGCAGGGGTCATTCCGTGTTTTTAGAATGTGGTCATCCATCTATGAACCGTCCGCGGCAAGGTTGCTTAACATTGCAGATATCTCGATCCACGCCGCTCATACTACGAGTCTTGGAACGTTCGCCTGTGTGCACCATGCCTAATATCCTCTTATTACAGAGTATGAAAATACTAGGTTAATACCCATAGCTAACGTGCAATTTACATATGCGGGCTGTGCTGAATTAAAGCTATGTTAAAACCAGCATAAAGGCTGGATTCACAATTCAGTACTGTGCATGAACTCCACGTCCGCGTATGAATTACGTACTTTCAACATTGTATTTTGTACGTTCTTAAATTAAACTTCTGCAACTTTTTATTCTATTGTTGCCGCTTGGGAACGGGAGCCATTGTGTTGCGGACAGATTTGATAAAATATATACAAGTATTTGGACGTCGAGAGTGTGGTCTATCCGCTGAGGGACAAAGTTGAGAATCCCCTTCAAAGTAATGTTAGACAATAACTGTTTATATTTGGCGTGGGTCGTCTATGACGTCATTATTCTCGGCCTTCTAACTGTCCCTTTCATTACGTCATTGTGGCTGTATTGCCGTAGGCTGTTTTGGCGACTTTTATGTGCATACTGCTATAAATTTATATTGTTTATAGAAATCACATGTATTAATTTGATGAGGTAAGCTGCAAAATGGATGTAGACTTTTGTTTGGTACATAATAATATGTATTTACATTGTGAGTGAGGTAATAGAGCTGCAAATCTAATGCATTAGTGGTATAGTAACGTTATATTTTGTAATTATAAGCGACAATGAAACTGCAAGTTAAAATTGTATGTTTCAATACCAGATACCGGCTTCTTAAATTCGAAAGGCAATCAAAATCAAGCACTTGAACATAGGCTTCTCCCATTGCTACATAATTTGGACTTGTAGACTATCGACTACCTGCAATCTTCACCAGGTCGTCGGTCGACCTTATTGGCAGCTTGTTTGCATTTTCTAGTTCGTAGTCGCCTTTAAAAAACCTATAGAAGCTATAACTTTATTTCCATTGTCTTACTGACCACATGTTTAACGTAAAGCCTCATTGAAAGCCATCATCAATCACCCATTCATAACCTACACAACGTTAGTCATGTTACGACAAACAACAGTTCCTAACACATCCTAACTGGCTCACAGAGCGGCCCTTTTTAACTCCCACACGCGCTAATTACCGCGTACAAGCAATGAGCCACTCATTAAACTAACTCAGGAGTACCCAACACTTACTCATAGTTTGGCACCACTATCGTTCTATTCCTCACGATGATTCTTATTCTAAACATAAACTAGTATTAAAATGCTTATTAGTCATTGTATTTATTGTTGTATGTATTGATTGTACCATTGGATATCCTTACTAATATTATAAATGTGAAAGTTTGTAAGAATGGATGGATGGATGGATGTTTGTTACTCTTTCAAATAAAAACTACTGAACCGATCTGGATGAAATTTGGCACACAGATAGATTATGGTCTGGAATAACACATAGGCTACTTTTTGCAGCGATAACCCTTTTTGCAGCGATAACCGACATCCACGCGGGCGGAGCAGCGGGCAACAGCTAGTCTTAAATATTTGCTAGACGATATGCGACAAGGCATGGTTGGCAACGCGGCAGTATTTGGACAATGAGTGTTTTGAATCGTTTCAATTACCGTTATGGGTGTTGTTGGGCGGTCAGTTGTTTGAATCATTGTTTCACCATTTCAAAGAAAGGCTTCCACTGCTGCCCATAGACCTCTTCCAAGGATTTGAACAGCATTCAGTCCTGAACTGACCTTAGCCATACGCTGCTCGCAATCTTAAAGAAGTCGTCAGTCCACTTTGTTGGATTCCGGCCCACGCTGCGTCTAATCACTGTATACCAAAGTAGAACAAAGTAAGTATGCAGTCTAAATTCCAGCGAAGTTTTAGCTATTTTATTATGATATTTGATGACAAGAGATGGATAGAATAAAGAGTAGAGTTCTCTTTATTGGTGTGACAGAGATCTTTTCGATAATAATAGGTATCCGTCCCGTGTGCCGGTGTTTACAGCTGCATTTATGAGCGTCTATTGATGTTTACAAGGATCATAACAAAGGCAATATCAATCAATTAGCAAGTTATGAGTCTATTCAAGGTTATCGATTAGCATCATTCATGTTGTTGATATCTTTAAACCGACAACATAATTTTGCATATTAGATCCGTGATTCGCGGGCAACCGTGGCAAAAGGTCAGCTCAGGACCAAGTGATGTGGAGAACTTTGGGGGAGGCCTAGGTACAGCGGTAGACGTCTTATGGCTGAGATGGATCGTGATTTTGAAAGTCTAAAACTAGGCGATACTTACGTCCAAATTAAAAATACATATTTTAAACTAGAGGTCGCCCGCGACTTCGTCCGCGTGGTAATTTGGAATATTTCCCCCGATTTTGCAACATATCTCACTACTGCTCCGCTCCTATTGATCATAGCGTAATGTTATATAGCCTATAGCCTTGCTGGATAATGATAATGCACTATTCAACAAAAAAAAAATCAAAATTAGCGCGTTCAACCAAACAAACAAACACTTCAGCTTTATAATATTAGTATAGATAATGATTGGAGAACCACCACACCACCACCACCACATTGGGGTAGGCAGGTATTGTATCAGACGACATTATGTCTACAACAACTTATTCACGGTTATCAGCTTACATAATCCACCACGATGTTGGTGTGCACCTTACAAACAAAACTTCTTGTATTCTTGTTTTACTCAATGTGCATCGTGTTATACTACCGAAACATAACGGTGAGGCCTTACACATTGTAGCCGAAAAACATCATGTTTAACATATTGTAGTAGCAATTGTACGCCTGCATTTCGCACGTTGCATTTGTCTAAATATTGTCACGATTAAGTCTAAACAAAAATTAACCTTGTGTCAAATGCATTAAGGTCTATTCTATGTCGGTGATCTTGTACCGAATTGCGTTGTAAATGAACATATAGAGGGAGATGATGTAATACATTACGACAATAAATTGCACCAATATAAAAGTTGTTACTGTCATTACCGTCATATTAATTAAATTGCACGCGAATTTAAATTTCACTCACATGAAAACTATGTCATTTGTTTATAAAATTAAGGCGGGAATCGACACCAAAAGGCTGCCTCGCGAAGCAGCCTTGTGATATGGGGACGTGTGTGCCTCGCGAGCCAATTTAAACGTTGCCTCGCTGCCTGCGAGCACCAGATAGTCTCGACAGCCAGCCTCGCAATGTCCGAGCCTACCCGGCTTTACTCTCAAGTAAAGCTTTAACTTTAAATAATCGCTAATGTAATACTTACGAATTTTAATTGAATATCAAGAATGAATCGCAATATGGTCTTGCTCGTTGGCGTTATTAGGCTAGTTTTCGCTGTAGGACAATAAGGTTAATATGGTTGTAAACTAATATGGTTGTTAACCGAATTAAATGTTTATTATTATTATGTCTCTCTTTGTCACGGGTATTTTTCCATTATCAAGAAAAAACCTGGGCCTTTGGAAGGCTTACGCGGGCACATAGGTCCAACACGCAGAGGCCCTTAGAGAATTTTAATCTAAAGTGGGATGAGACACTTACTGTAGCCAAACCATAGCTGCACTATAACAGTACAATCATGATACGACTTGAATAGGTGTAAAGCTATTGTAACACTATTTTGGGTTATTATAAGACAGAATTTTATGACATCTATATCTCTGCTGAGCTAACTGACATTAGGAATTTATTTTCAACAAAAAATATAGACCAACTACCTGATGACAGCGGCTTCGCCCACATAGATTAATACAATAAAATATAGCCTATGTGCTGGTCCGTTGTATAAGCTATAACATTGTAAAGTTTGTATCTTTTACATGAAGGACTAATAATCATCAATTCATCTTCAGAAACTTTATAATATTTGTAGGATTTTAATCTTTTCTTTTTGGGCCTCTTGTTAGATGTAGTAGGTTTCAAAATTCGTTCGTTTCACGAACTTTACGTTATAGTATTTGGTGAAACTACTAGTACGTTAAATCGCCTTCGTATCGGCAGGTAATCGAGGTAATGGTTCGTAGCGTGCCAAATTCCCGGCCAAAATAATTTGTTCGGTATTCAGATTTTCGCTCAATCCTATTGGCTGGTAAAGCCCATCGGTATTAGCGAAATCTTATTTCCTCTTAAAAGTAGGTACTTATAAAGCGGCAGTATTTTTTTTAAATATATTTATAACTAGCTGTTGCCCGCGGCTCCGCCCGCGTGGATGTCGGTTATCGCTGCAAAAAGTAGCCTATGTGTTATTCCAGACCATAATCTATCTCTGTGCCAAATTTCATCCAGATCCGTTCAGTAGTTTTTACGTGAAAGAGTAACAAACATCCATCCATCCATTCTTACAAATTTTCACATTTATAATATTAGTAAGGATATGCAATAGTGAAGGTTTACCGTACACTGGAGTTGTATAAAAGTACATTCCTCAGTATAATTAACAGGAGGAAGTGCACAAGTTGCTTTTTTAAATTATTTCTGATCATTAAAGCTGCATGTACAGTACTTTGTTAATTACTTAAAAGCTTGCTTACTTAATGGAACCTTGGACCACGCCTTTGGCATGCCAAAATAGACGAAATCGTTTATGGAATTTGTCTGCTTTGGGTTCATAATTTTTACTCTACATCATCATATCCTACTTAATATTATAAATGTGATGAATGTATGTACGTATGAATGTTGGTTGATTTTTCAAGTTAAAACTACTGAACGGATCTAGATGAAATTTGGCATAGAGATCTGTCTACTTTTTATCGCGAACCGACATTCACGCGGGCGGAGCCGCGGGCATCAGCTAGGATATTATATATTAAAACTTTTGCCCTAACTGACATCTGGGTATCTGTCAATAAAGGATTTTGGAAATTCAATCCAGGTAAATGGGTAACCAGTTTAGCCCTAATTAAATTTCATCTAGATCCGTTCAGTATTTTTAACGTGAAAAAGCAACAAACACCCATACCTACATACATTCATCACATTTATAATATTAAGTGATGATGTAGAGTAAAAATTATGAACCCAAAGCAGACAAATTTATAATATAGCATTATTTTGCGCCAGCAGCCTTGCCAGTGCAAAATAATGCTATATTATAAATCAATAATTCACTTCTATTGAAGAACCATTTTACATTCTTACTAAAGACACGTCGGTAACTCATAATATCCTTATTTAATGTAACTCTAGACTAGCCCTGCACGACTCGCACCCTCAATCTTACCAAACAAACATTGAGGCCGGATCTATCTACTGCAACTACGCACAATGTTAGTCGCAATACGAGGCAAGCTATTACGGGCACTAGTTTGTAAAACACACTCATCGTGTGACCTTGTAGGAAGACTCAATTGCATCGTCCCAGATAACCCAGTAGCGTTAGTAAACAATATTATTCACACATTATAATTGTTTGTTAAAAAAAAAGTCTTGATATCGTTATCTGTTTCTAGTGAGTCAGCTCGCCCACCTGTCTTGACAACACTATCACGTAAACATGTGTGCAATCTTGCTATTTGTTTATATATTACTTATTATACTACTTATTCATTATTATCTCTTGTTTGTGATGTGACGTTCTCTTCACGTAGAATAGTTTAGTCATAGCCTCTACCACGCAGTCTTATGCGATCAAGGTCGTTGAGGTCAGATACAACTTTTAAATCTTACAGGTTGAACGTAAAGAACAAGCTGCTCATTATTTATATTCATCATAACCATATAAGCTTCGGCTGTGATATAAGAAATATTTTTTGTCTCACATTTACTTTATTTTCAAACCACAAAAACAGCAAATTCAAAACATTTATTGCGTACTACTAAAACAGTTTTGACTCAAATGTATAACACCGTGTAAACATAATAAAACTTTGGCGCATTAAAATCTCCACGCGTACATTTAATAAAAGTGTCTTTTGATAATATCAGGCTCAAGGAAAAACGACAAAAGAGGGCGCCGAAAATACACAACATTTCTCACGGTACGCTAAAACAATTCCACGCGAATTCTTTGCACGGCGCGGACTTTGAGATACTTCACATAAAAACCCTAGACTACGGGCGAGACATTCATACGATGAAACAACAATTTGATATTTTTCACACTTGAGCATTTGAAATGGACCGTATGTGTGAGATATTAAGATTGGAAGTGGGTGGAGAGATTGCAGTATAATAGCAGTCATCTGACGCTGCAGTGGCGCTTCTACTTGGCATAGAGCCCGAGGCGCACCCTACGGGCGAGCCCCTCCCACGCCGTCATCGCTTCACACCTCCCTCATCGCTCGTCTGATTCATGCACTCGAATATGATTCGGCTATAAAGCCACCGATGTACTGTCATGAGACTAGAATGCGATTTAGATTATTTGTAAAGTAATACGAGCACCTGAGTAACCATTGCGGCGGCGTGCCAGCATCAGTATTGTTGTAGTTGTTCCCAGTCCCCTCTCCTCATTAGATCTGTCTCGGAACGTATTTATGGCTACATTTATTTACACTTATCTTAATACCATTATATTTTTTGTATTTAATTCGTAGCTTTCACTGAAAAGCAATCGTGATATATTGCATTTGAATGTCTTTCATCGTAGTAAGTGTTCTGGTTAATGTAACATTGAATATTTTAACGATAATAACCAGACATTTTAGATTAAACAAGTCAATCGTCACTATGTAAGCTGTGTATCCGAAGTAAATATCGATACCTATAAACTAAATTAAAGAAAAACGTAAGCAACTATTGTAAAAGTTACCTCTTACCTCATCGTTACCGAGTTTCTATAGATACTAGATCTGAATTAATACAGTGATATTTTCAATGTGCCTTCAGTTCTGAATGTAACTGGACCGTGAAATTAATCCTCTGCCGGGTGCAATAATATTATATGTAGGTTAACGGTCACGGTGCTGACTTGTCTCATCCATTAATGTTTGTTAGTCAGCATTTGCAATTCAGTTCTGTCAGTTACTTGTCAACATGTGAAGTGCCCTCTAAACGTTTGCGTATATTTGGCGAATGGAGGCCACAGTATGACGCTATCGCAGCTTTCAGCTACCGGCATTTTTCGTAAGCTAATAGTTGGAGTATTGGTGTGTTGCGGAAACTTGGCGCATATTCGGAAACGTGTGGAGCAGGCATTGCAGTTAAATATAAAACACTAATTACCCGAGCGCGGCTTCGCTCGTGCGTACAATACCACGGAAACAGTGATTTTTCTGGGATAAAAGTGTATGTGTAATTCCACACTATAATATGTCTCTATGCCAAATTTCACCCAGATCATGTAACAAACATTCTTAGATCTATCTGTCCATGAAAACTTTCGCATAAATAATATTAGTAAATATGGGCGATCTAAAAAACTCTGTCACCAGGTTGACCACTAACCAAACGATAAGAAGAAGAAGAATAATATTAGTATAAATAATGTAATGTAATTTGTTTCAAATGGAATCAGGAATTGAATTATTTCCGCAAAAAATATTTCCCTACAAAGCGCCTTTTTAATAATAGTCGCCGTCTGCCAGTGGTTTAGCCAGTCCCTCGAAGTTAATACAATTAATTGGTCATTACTTCATTTGATCGACTTTCTCTAGCAGAGCTTTTATGTAGTTAGGATATATCGGAGCATCCGGCCACGACCACAACACGGTAGCGGCCTGTGGTCGCGCTAGCTGGAAATTTATGGGAACTTTGATACGCGCAAATTACATAGAGGACCTTCTAGGAAATGTTTTATTGAATGTAACTGAATATGATGTAATGTGGTTATTATTTTTCTAGAGAATATACAGGATATCCTAGGAAAGGACATAAAGTACTTTTTATATATAATAGACATCTAGTGTTGTATGAATGTGGTTTATTAATTAATGTGTAAAAATTTCAACTCCATAAATAAACCTTATCGCGGCGCCCTTGAATTTTTTGCCAGTGTTCTTCTGATATAGCACGCCAGGATGCTATTATATTATATCACGTAACATAACATCACGTGAGCGTACTAACGTTCCACCAGTTAACATAGCTGGTGAAACTATGTGTTTTTAAAAAACGTTTTTATATCCCAGCCTAATCCGTTTTCATTCCCCGTTGCAAGCTGCAATGGTCTCCGGTAGCTGCTTGTCAGCCGGGCAGTATGCTTTTTCAACTAATATAAAAATGGCCTTTCGCTACAAAAGTAAAAAAACCTATACGACATTTAACGGACCCATTTTTTTTGTTATGCAACAGCGTATATCTGTTATGGTTCTGTGGCAAGCTCATCCATTGCTTTCCCGCCGTCCATATGTCGCCTGACTACCGGGCCGGTAGTCTGTTCTTCAATCTCGTTCCGTTTTGCGGCCTATTCTGTGACTGCTTTGGTCCAGCTTCCGTCAAGTGTTAAGCGTTTAAATCAACTTTTTTTTGCCAAAATTTCTTTCCAATCCTTCACGTCGGCCTACCCTTTTTGTCGAATTGAATGTAGGAAAAATACAGTTATTTTACTGTTGTGTTACATACCCATTGCTTTGTATGACGTTCGTAAGTATCATGCATATTATGATGTCAATTAATAAATGAGTTTGACTATGACAACAAATCCGGTAACCTATTGCATCGGATAACGGTTCTAACACATTACTAAGGATGTGTAAAATAGGTAGTAGGTAGGAAACTAACTTTTGTACTTTAACTGGCACAAACGTTAAGCCGAAAAGACCAAATGAAATCACACGCACTAATCTTATTACGGAACACACGGAACAGTTCTATGTTGAGAACATGACGTGGTTTGCATATCGGTATGAGCATGGATAAAATAATAATAATAATATTTTTGGGACAACTCACACATCGCTATCTGATCCCAAACTAGGCAGAGCCTGTACTATGGTAACCAGACAACTGATAAACATAACCATTACACCACATAACCACTAGACCAACAGGCCAGTCAAAATAAATTTAACATGTCAATTTTATGCATAATACTAATGATTGCCCGCCGCTCCGTTTGCGTGGAAGTAGCTTATTGCGATAAATTATTATTTAATAAATAAATTATGTCTATGTCCTTCCTCATGACACCATTTATCTTCTTGCCAAATTTCATTAAAATCCGTTCAGCAGTTTCATCGTGATAAAGCAACAGCCAGACAGTTACTTCTTCATAGTATTAGTAGTAACTTGTGAATTGTATGCACAAATATAACCTGTGGAAGATTATAAATTCAAAAGAGTTCTCACAATAGAAAGTTTCTTTATGGTGTATTTACGACCCCAGGCTCTGTAAAGAGCTGTTGACATGTTTGCTAAAAGCATACGACAATTGCTAGTGTTATAATGTTTTGTACGCAAATGTCTATGGGGAAATGAAAATGGAAGCCTTGCTTTTGTCAGGATTGTTTGAGATATTGGGATTCCGACATGTTATGGAGCTTAATACCAACATCTTTTGTTATCATTTGATTAATAAGGATTCAAAATAATTTTGAAACTACTTTCCGCTAGCTTTCGTGGCGCATGAATGTAGATAATAAAATAGTCTGCATTCAGGAATAACGTAGCTTACTATTAGTGTAAGAATTTTCAAAATCGGAGTAGTAGTTTCAGAGATTACTCGGCTTCATCCAAACTAGCTCATTATAATATTTTGAAGGACAGTGAACGCCTATAGACGTCATGACAATAAAACATCTATTGTGTCTACGTTACTGTCCGCGAAAGTGTTAACAAAGTGTGATATAAGTATAGATTTAGTTAGCCCAGTAGCCGGTGCTCTACAACAGATATTTTTTCTATGAAATACCCTTTATTAAACTTGTCTCTTGTATCTAATGTAACTATTTTTTTTTTCGACTCTTAATGTTTCGAATGTTTAGATAGTACAACATCGTGTGAACTCCAAGTTGATAAACTTGTCAAGGTGTTTGCTTTGTGAACAACTGAATATAATAGCGTATTCAGTTTTGAGAAATGTCTGCACAATTAACGGCCTTTTGACGAAGGATGTTTATTACAACAAAATTGGAAGCTCATTAAATGTTTCAAAGTCAAAAGCTTTGGCAACATTGCTCAATGATATTTTTTGATGAATTATTCATATTGCTAAGAGATTATAGTTACAGAATCTACGAATCGTTACTTAAATTAGAAGAAAAGCGGATTTAAAAAATACATGTAGACTATTGAAAAGATTAAATGACCTGCCCTGGATTTCCACCGGTGTTATTGACATTTCCCGTGGATTTTCCAAAAAATATATTTAAAATCCTGATAATTACGAACACAACGTTAAAAAAATTGCCAAATCGGTCGAACCGTTTTGAATTTATGCTTCGTCATACTTGTGGCAATTGATTTTTATTTATATGAATCATATACGGACATGAAAATAGTAGAGAAAAACTAACTTAAAAAATATAGCAGATTTATAGAGAAGGAAGTCTTCTTCTTATCCATAAATCTGCTATATTTGTTATGTTAGTTTTTCTCTTCTCTTAATGAAGGAAGTAAATACAGATGATTATAGAATACTTTCTTCCCCATTTCTAAATAATATAGCACCCACGATTACTCATACATCCATTGTCAATGTAACATTACCCTTTAGACACGTTGGATATCTAAAGACACGCGAGATAAAAGCGAATGTAGTTTATTATGCCCGTGCGCATCTCCGCGGTGAGTCATCCGAACGCTAATTACAATGTACCGCTTGCGTCTGCCGGCTACTCACTGAGCACGTGTTCGCATTGAGACCACCGTTTATTGATATGATAAACCAACAGTTGATGAACAACTCTTGTCTCTAACCTCCTCAAACGGCATCTTTGTCTCATTACTTAGTACTTAGTTTTAATAAATTTCGTCGTTACTACTAAATTTATGACCATTTTTGTCCGCGTCGTCGTTGAGTAATAAAAGATGCCCTTTATTCTTACACAAAGGACAGCGGATACGATTGAGATTTTTTGTAAAAAAACAAGTATCAAGTTTCGCTATCTTTCCCGGCATTGTGGGATCAAAGCTTCTGAAAGCTGTGTCCAAACTTTTTTAGGAATAAAACTTGACGATTTATTACGCAAATTGTAGTACAAATGCTGCTTTCGTTTAAAATGGTGAATGCTCAAATGTTCACCTTTTATAATACATTTATTTCGTTGATCATTAAATGTTGAGTTATCTGATCCCTACACAACCTTTACTTTTTTCTTAAGTTTTATTTAAAAAGAATGTCAATGCCCACACTGCTATTCCAATTATTTTGGCACGGACACGGTGTCATTCATTTTAAATCTATTTATGTTTGGAATTCACAATGTGTACATCAAATGAGAAATGCATGTGGTGTTGCTAAATTTTCTTGTCATTTTCCCCGAGTAAAATGCTATTGCAATTCCCAATGCTGCAATTTGTCCGCAAATTTAGTCCAAAAATAATAACGTAAATAGCTCCTTAATTTTAATTTAGACAAAAGCAATCATCTATATTTCAATTTCTCTTTTTCAAGCAGTTTTGATTGATGCTGCTATGAAGGAAGTAGACAATTATTGGTACAATAATGTCAATAATTGGTCACATCCTTCTTTGAATAATTAGAATCATGAACACGATAACCACGAGTTGTATCAGTACACTCAATATTTAAATTCCAGAAACTACTTACACGCTTGAGGAACGACACGGTGATCAAATTTTAACCAATTTTTCCCTACCGCTGACTACTAAGGTATCCTCTATAAAGCAAAGTTAAATTTTCAGAGGCATGGGAGAGCCCCCATGTCTCTGAAAATTTAACTTTGCTTTAAACTTTTTGAATACACACGAAGTATCCAATAATAAATTATATAATGATTGAATAGACACTACAATGTCTGCAAATATCAGAAGTCATAACATAAAACGTATGTTTTTAAACAATATGAACTTACGAGTAAACAAGTTTTTGAACTATTCTTAAGAGTATAATTGAATTGTATGCTTCGGTGGCGTACTGAAGTTTGAGTATACTACTATATATCGTGCTAAGGTCTTAGCTTAGATTCCTAAATTGGGTTGATACTAAGGTAAAGTTTTTCGACGAGGAAAGATTCAACATCAGCTTTGTCTGGGAATTGTGCCCGGTAGAGCTCACTCATATATGGGATCTAACACAAAATACTGAAATATAAGACACATAGAACAGGTTTACATCCCGAAGATCCCGCAATTTTTTATAAAATCTATTTTTTATGTACAGCTGACAATACAAAAATGTACTTGTTTCGTGGGCTGCAAACAACATTTTTCATAATGATTTTTTTTTCCATCGTAGTTATACTAAGAAAGAAATTTATTTATTCACAATATCTACAAGAACACGTCATACAGTTTCGTCATGTTGCCAGGAACATGTTCACTTTGTTTTACATACGACATTACTTTGTTGCCTCACTTGGCTACTGGCTATACGGATTATAGATTTATGACACCCTAATTTGTCAGCCTTTTGTTGTTTCTAGTTTTCCCAGAACACAGTCATGTTGATATGTGTGACCGCTTTGAAGTATTTTACACATTATTAAATGTCTTTGTCACTAAAGCAGCCGCCTTCAAACTAGTATTGTACTCGTATTATTGTATTGTTGTGTTTTTTTAAGACGCTTGCAACTACGTACAAAAATTAAACTTAACTGTGGTGTCTCTACCTTATCATGTTAACTATACCTTATGTTTAAAAAAACATTTTCCTCGGCAAATACAATTTGTAGATATTTCAAATTTTATAGTTATTGATAAAATGTGATTTCTTATTAACACATAGTTGTTGTTAAAGTCAACAAAGAAAGGTAGGTACTGTTTTTTGTCTTATCAATCGAGTCTATAGTGCTCCCTAGGATTTTTACTTTACCATAATGATTCAAGTGCAGAAAGACCAAAAGGAAGGTATAGATTTAAGCAAATTCAGTTGATCAATTGAGTTTGTGGACATTGGCTATATTAAAATAAGGTGCAACGCAATAGGAGAGAACTTTGACTCTTGAAGACCTATGTACTGACTTTAATGATAGTTATTATTTGAAATATAAGACTAGCCTTATTGCGATTGTATTAGTTGTGTCTGAGTCGTCATTTCACCTTTTGGCTACTACCGCTCTGTTTTTTGGAAGTGTATGTGGTTGTCCTTTCCACATGGATCTACTCTTAGTCTGAATCTTACCGGATTCCTCTCATACCAAACAAAATGCTAGTCTAAATTAAACCTTACATCACGATATAAAAATAAGTTCATACACCCAATTTGCGCCTTGATACTAATCCAGCATAAAATCGTTTTCTCATACATTTAAGTTTTATGTCATCGTGACACGCGCTTTCGGCTACAATACCGATCGGTTTTTCGCGTTCATCTAGTTTTGTATGTGATGAAACTTTTTGCACAAGCGCATGTACGTATATAATATTACCATGCTGGTTTGCTTCCTTAGTACCTACAGTTTCAGAGAAATTTCCTCTCGCATACGATTAGGTTGTGGAATAAACTCCCTGCCGAAGTTTTCCCGAGAGACATGGGGTTCTTCAAGAAAGGTGTTAATTATTAGGTTATTAAAGGTGAGGTGCCCCCTGGCCAGGTAGACTGACGATCTCAAGAAGGTTGCTAGGATAGACTTGATGTGGCAGACGAAATTGTAGCGCTAATTAGCAGAAGCATATGTCCGGATTGAAACAAGTCGATTGATTGATAGTTACTTTTTGGATTTTTAACAAATTAGTTGGTCGACATATTTATTCTAAGTAAAATAGTATAGTTTATATCAATTTTACCCTCCAGTCGCGCACCCTAAAAGACAACATTCAAATTATCGCCTTGCAAAAATTATAACCTGCAGTTGGCGGAGTTTTCAGCACCTAGACATGTTATGTACAGTGCAATCTCGTACAACTGTTGTAATAGTGTGACGTCACTGATTTACACCATTAGCTACTATGTGTGATATTATCATTTATCGTATACATGTATTATGTATTGTACGTTAGCCTTTCAGACAATAAAGTGCTCGATTTGTTCTCGTTTTTTTCTAGAATGACAAATTATTACTAGGCATTCGAGCGTTTTTTTTTATACTACTTGGGTGGCAAACAAGCATACGGCCCGCCTGATGTTAAGCAGTATCCGTAGCCTATAGACGCTTGCATTACCAGAGGTATCACTTGCGTGTTGCCAACCCTTTTTTTTACACCAGGGCTTTAAGATGGAAGTAACCCTGGGATAGGAATACGTTTCTTTCAAAACGCATTCCTAAATGAGCGCTGGAGACCTGTACTCACACACAGGAACACAACTACACCGCTGTGTGTAGTCATTTGGCTGTGGTCTTCTGTAAGGTAGAGGTCCTTCCCCAGTCGGGCTTGCTCGCTAGTATGGTGCCCTACCTCTCTTAATTACTATGGTTACTAGATGTCAGGATTTTTTAGATTTTATTCTGGTAATGAAGAATAATGTTATATTGGTATTGGTTGTTCATATTACATCTATTCTAGTGCTATGTTCATAACAGCCACCTCCCTTCTACTAATACAACGACGCCCACAATTTGCTTAGTTGGTTTAAGTAATTAGATAGGGTGCGATTTTAATTAATTTTTGACGCAGTGCTATTTCTTTTTTAATTTTTATAAAAGCCCACTATTAAAAACTATTTTTTAAATGTAGCTTGATGCGCGTCAAGATTTATATGTATGTTATCCGTAGAAATCCCTTGTCATCTAGGCGGATGTTTACATCTTAGGAACGAGTGAGATTTTTCACACATTTATCTCTAGCTTTAGGAGTTTCAACGTTTAGTTAGCTAAACGTTGAAATCAATCAGTCAGAAAATTTCCTTTTTTATAAATACTACAGGGCTTCAGCTTTAAGGCAATCCTTAAATATATACATATCGTTGGAACTATGTAAAATATATTAGTCTTTATCTGCTCAGTATTAAACATGAGTTTAATAAACAATCTTAATACTGTAAGTTACTCATGATAATAAAACTCTTTTCGGTGCGGTGTATATCCTAACACGTTTGAATAATAATATGAATTAACCAACCTTATGTTAATTCACATTCAAACGTGTGAAGATATTTTAATAGCTTGAGGAACTGTGCCTACGGTGTGTGCTGTGGTCGTAACAAGTTCTAGTTCCACGCATTCATCGATTTATCGGCAAATTATCTGCTCTTAATTTACTGTGATCTGTATCTTATGGATTATTTAGATATTATTGTATTGAAGTGCTGGGTGTCACGGTATAGACTAACAAGCTGCATCTTTTTGTCGCCATTGAAAACAAGTACTAAACCCATTAAATCTGATGAACACCAATTGCTGCATGCGGCATGAAAATAACTGCGTCATATGCGTGGTCTACCTTTTAAAAATTTAATACTATATGTCCAAGGCATATCATATAGTAACAAAAAAGTTAGTCTTATAGACCAAGCAATGAGTTTTAGGTTGACGCTGAGCACAAGTCACCCTCCTGGATATTAAAGGCTCGCCAACGTGCGAGTGATAGGTAACTCTCGTTTTGTAAGCGTCCATAGGCTAGCGGTAACTGCTAACCATCAGGCGGGCCGTATGCTTGTTTGTCTCCTTGGTAGTATAAAAAAAAACCTACTGCCCCACTGACCCACAACTTTAATATGTCTTATTCTACTATCACCAGTAAAATTCAACTGCATTAGTGACACATCAAGTTTATAATTTATTTTTAGAACAAGGAAACGTTTTGATCCACCGAGTTGTCATAGTCAACCAGCCGTGCTACATTCAACACCGTTATTACTTTCCCTCAATAAGGCATCCGAGTGTTGTACAAGTATAACATTTACAACTTCATTGTGGTAGTGAACCGTTTCTTATGAATTGGCGCCCATTGTTGACGCGTTGAACAGTCGCATGACTTTTTTATGCACAGAATTATGTCGTATGTGTGATTGTGCAATTGTTGTCTTATGAGCCGCTACATACTCGTTTACCTGATTCGGAAACCGTATTCGTAATTTCGTACAAACGCTACTTGTACATTCGAATTTCTGAACTGCCTCGGTGGTCCAGTGGCTGCAGTATGCGCCTGTAGTGCACGAGGTTGTGGGTTCGATTCCCACACAGGACACAAACTTTGTGTGACCCACAAAGAATTGTTCTGAGTCTGGGTGTAATTTGTGTCCGTTAATTGTATGTTTGTAAAGTCCCCCGCGACACAGAGCTTGTTCTCTAGTGCAGAAAAGTAAGAAAAAAAATTATTGAACGCAAATCTAGCATTCGAAACGAATGGATGGAAAAGTTCCGTACCTACAGAAAAATAAAATCGAACGTGTGAGACAAGCCCTAAATATGGAGAAAAAAAAACATTTTAATTTTTCACTTATCTTAATATATATATTTCTTGTGTGCGTGTGTATGTGACTGAACTCCTCCTAGACGGGTGGACCGATTTTGATGAAATTTTGTGTGTGTGTTCGGGTAGGGCCCTGGATGGTTTAGATTCACAATTGGACCCGGTAGGTGGCGCTGCTGTCGGTATTTCAGCTTTTTCCGGCAGGACGACGTCTGCCAGGTCCACTAGTCTATTCTAAAAGCTTTTCTACGTTATTCAGTGGATTGTTTTCGATGCATTGTTTTTATCTAGGAATAGACAATAACAAATCACTATAACACAAGCGAATGCATATAATTAAGTATTCAATAACAACAACCACGTGCCGTACATTAAGTCTGGTTATATACTGCTAATAATAAAATAAGTTGTTCTATGATTCTATGACAACAATGTCCGGAAATAAAACGTGGTACGTGGTCGTACTGACTGTCAGTATCAATAAAAACGAATTGCAATGCAATAATAATAGCAACTGATATCTCCTGCTGGCCATGGGTCTTCTATCCTCTACCAAGAAAGAGCAGCGGGTTAAGGCCTTAATCCACACACGCTAGCCTAATGTTGTTTGGTGAATCAGACATGTCTTCATAATTTCTCTTAAAACATGTGGTTTTCCTCATGATGTTTTTCCTTCATCGTTAGCAGATGACTAATCATTTAAGTAGTACCTACGTATAACTTTTTCTCTTAAAAGACAACTCCAGCACTAAACAAGCCTTGTGCCGCGAAGGACTTTACGGACACAAACTAAACCCAAACTCGTGACAATCATTTATGGATCTCACAAAATTTTGTCCCGTGTGTAGATCTAACCCACAACATGCCGCGCAGTGGTACTGTCGAGGTAACCACTTAAGCCACTAAACTGCAGTGAATAACTGCCATGCAAAACCTTGACGTAATCCTTGTATGAACTGCATAATATGAATTGTAAAGCGATACGATGTTGAATACATTGATCACACACACACAAACACACGCATACGTGAACGTCCGTAGTGACAGATGCGTGTACGCAAACATGTACATGCACCTGTCGTTAACCGTATCCGGCGGTAACATTTGAATGTTACGTCATGAGAGGTAATTGAAATGTTAAATGATCATCTGATAATTTATTTATAGTAGCTACAATAATATTATCGCATCCCTAAATGAGCGCTGGAGTCCTCTACTTATACTCAGGAACAAAATTACATCGCTGTGTATTTGGCTGTTGTCTCCTGTAAGGAGGAGGTCCTAAGTTTAATATTGTATAAGTATTGTTGAGCATATCTTATAGGTCACTAATAATATCGTTTATACTGACACAATGACCTGATCTAACAGTTCAAATACCCGAATGTTTCAAAGGTTTCAACAGGTAAATGAGTTCTACCAAGCAATCAGATTATATTTTGGCCTAATACCACATAAAATAAATATAATACTAGTAGTACTCGTAAAAAGAAACCCTTTAACTGAGCTATATGTATTTGTACTTTTTAATGTACTTTTGTGGTGTGTCGGCGAACGTAATTTGTCGGCGTACATGCATGTTACATTTCACTTGATTGCCCCTATTACATGTTTATGTTTAACTAGTGGTCATCCGCGATTTCGACCGCGTGGTAATTTGGAATATTTTCCCCGATTTTGCAACATCTCGCTACTGCTCCGCTCCTATTGATCATAGCGTGATGTTATATAGCCTATAGCCTATATCATGGATAAATGCACTATTAAACAACAAACGATTTTTTCTAATCGAACCAGTACTTTGAGATTAGCGCGTTCAACCAAATAAACTAACAAATATAGTATAGATATGCTACTTGATCGCAAGCAAGCAGCATATATGTATATGGCTCGAATAACTGTAAGCTGTTACTAGTCTTTGGACGCTTGAAACATCAGGGCTATCCCACGTGTGTTGCTAACTTAAAACGGTCGTCGTCAATGGTCAGTGTTATGAATATAACTACTATTATTAAGTGAGGTAGGGCACCATACTAGTGAGCAAGCTCGACTGGGGTAGGACCTCCACCTTACAGAAGACCACAGCCAATTAACTACACACAGCGGTGTAGTAGCATTTCTGTGAGTACAGGCCTCCAGTGCTCATTTAGGGATGCGTTTTAAAAGATACGTTTTCCTATTCCAGGGATATTCTATCTTAATGCCCTGGTGTTAAAAAATGGTCGGCGACAAGCATGTGATACCTCTGGTATTGCTATAGGCTACAGTAACAGTAACTGCTTAACATCAGGCGGGCCATATGCTTGTGTGCCACCAAAAATTGATGATTCGGCTACTAGATAGTGGCAGGTCGAATTATTTCGCGTTTGGGTTTTAATAGATGTAGAATGGCTTGTGATCTTGTCTGCATCGCATAATATGACGATAGCTACAACGGGTTAAGTTCCATTACAATGCCGATTAAGCCATAAAAAATATAAGTTCTTAGTAATAAGATTATAAGTAATAACACTTAACGCTTGTGCCGATTCGCACGATCCGTCGCGTGTGACACCTTGCAACACGATTGTTGTCATAATTTAAACCTTGCTAGTGTCTTGTGCCGAGGTCTAATCGACCAACAATATTGTTCTACACTGTACTCACCACGATATCAATTGAAGACATGGATGAGAACAACATTATTATATGTACTAGCTGTTGCCAGCGGCTCCGCCCGCGTGGATGTCGGTTATCGCTGTAAAAATTGCCTATGTGTTATTCCAGACCATAATCTATCTCTGTGCCAAATTTCATTCAGATCCGTTCAGTAGTTTTTACGTGAAAGAGTAACAAAAATCCATCCATCCATCCATTCTTACAAACTTTCACATTTATAATATTAGTAAGGATTAGCAATACATTCGTGACCAGCGTAACTGTTAGTTCATATTTCCTGTATTTGTATATTCTTGGAACTTAATAATTATAACTGCCGTGGTGATCCAGTGGCCGCAGTATGCGCCTGCTGTGCACGAGGTTGTGAGTTCGATTCCCACACAGGACAAAACTTTGTGTGACCCACAAAGGATTGTTCTGAGTCTGGTTGTAATTTGTGTGTGTTAATTGTATGTTTGTAAAGTTCTCCGCGACACAGAGCTTGTACTCTTTTAGAGTAAATAATAATTGTACAGCATTTTACGTACTTACATAATTAACTACTAAGTAGGTAGTGATTTTTTATATTTAATTTTCTTATGTGACAATAGGAGGGCCGTATGATTGAGTTACCGAAACCTATTGACGTCACGGTAATGATGATGTATGTATTTAGAAATATATAAATATGTTTGCCAGTTGTCTGGTTGCCATAGTGCAGGCTCTATCTAGTTTAGGATCAGATGACCGTGTGTGAGTTGTGACTTAATTTATTCAAAATTCATTTCAATTAAATTCAAATTATCAATAAGCCAGAAAGGTGATGTCAGCATCGTGCTAGTGCTGCTACGGGTTTGCTGACGATTGGTAGATCCATGAGAAGAACTAGCAAGAAACTGAGGTCCTAGTATTAAAATTATCATAACTCAATTTCTATAACCACCAATGAATACACGTATCAATAAGTAGAAGAATAAGACGTTATACACAATACTGTTACGTTCCAGTTTTTATAATAGCTTCGTTGCGAGGTATTATCACATAATCCAATTTGTTAATGGTCGACGCACGCGATTCACAGGTGTATGTCTAAACGGTTCCGCGGTAAGGGGAATGTTACTATCATGCTTGACATGCGATTTTATGATCACTATCTATATTGTGATTATTCTCCTAAATTCCTGATATACATACGATATTCATAGTCATAGTCAATTTTACATGTCACATTCTTACAGTCATATTCAAACATAATATAATTTGCTTACTACAATTAAAATCACAAGTACAACAATAAATAAATCAATAACATATCAGTACAATAAACGTGATTTCAAAAAATAATGTCAAATAATATAATGTCAAACAATACCACCCGAAACCACCACTTGGAAATGATTTTGTTCAGCACGGTTCGTTTCTAGCGTTAATTTCTCCAACGTAGGTAGGTACGTGTAGACTCTGGAATTAAGTACCTTCTGCTGTGTTTCCCCAGCGCTACGGCATGGTCTTCTCTAAGCGAGATCTAAAAAGAACTCTAACTTTACAGAGGGCAGTGGCTCGGTTGTAACTCTGGCATTGTTAAAGTCTATGAGCCATCCATCCTTACCATCAGGCTCGTCTAGGTATATACAATAAAATAACTTTTTGCCATTTTAAGACACCCACCACAGAAGTGATAGAGGCGTCTATTTGTGGCCAAATTGACTGTAGCTATAAAAGGTGCCGAGTAGTCTCCAAGGTGATACGGCGCATCGCGGTCAATTTGACACAAAGTAGATTGTTCTAGTTTCGTTATTTTGGACGCGACAACAGTCCTACTCAAACTGCTTTGAGAAAATGTAACTACCATCTGTTAATAAGTATCAAATAGTAATTAATTTTGTTACTATGTAGGTATAATGTTGTAATTTTGCATAATCGCAGACTCGGTTTGCTCTTTAACTTATAAATATAGTTCTTCAAACCATGGCTACCAAACTCAACAGAAATTGTACAACTATGCAGGCATATAGTACACAAACACAGATGCAGTCACTTTTTTTTCACTCATAGGTCGATGGGAAAGTAATTCGACACCAGTGGAAAGAGACTCCGCAGGACCAATGGCTTTACGTGCTTTCCAATTCACGGAGAGGTCACGCTGCGTTTTTTAAAAAATCGCCTAGCTACAGACTGATATCGGCAAACCTCGGTTACTTAACCTCGCAGATCTATTACCTGGCTTTATTATCATATTATTTAGCTATAATCTTCTTTAAGATGAAGGAACATTTAGACTACTCCGATATATGTTAGAAATCTCCAGCTCCTCTTACCTGACTCAAAAGTGACCTAATTTTTTACGATGACATTTTGCGAAAGTGACGTTCTGCGTCAAGACCATTATAATTATTCTTCGTATCTTTACATTACAGACATTTTTATCTGAGTATCTTTAATACACCTATTTTTTTATAACTAGTATGTGTATTATGTGTGTACATTAACCTGCAATCTAATATGTTCATTACCTTATTCCACTAGTCTTTCTCATATGCATCAGGTCGTCACGCCAGTATTTTCTATAACTAACTCTGCGGTGACGCCCATGACGCCGAACTTCATGACTACTCGTGCAATCCTCTCAGGATGCATACAAGAAATGTGTTCATCCCACTCCCATTTACGTTATAAATAATTTGCTCACCAAATATTATCATGTCAACTCATTTACTCGTCATTCAAAAGTCCTTCATTGTCAACAGATAGGTACAATGATTTGCTGCTATTACTGAGTACTCCTTTGTATAACTACCGATCCCACAATCAATGGGCTCGGCCGCGGCTTTACAGCAATAACACTGAATCAAGGCCGAGCAAGCCATACATAATTATTGACAGCTTTTTTTCCTTTATAGACATAAATAACTCCGATTCTTTCTAGACATTCAGTTTGTAGAACGCTGACTCAGTCAATTATCGGGTTTTTGTTTTCAACTCTTGTAGAAAAATATAATTAACCTTGTGCAATACTCTGTGGACTCTTTTCTTATAAATTCTACGGATTGCCAGTGCATTGCACAAATTATTATTTAAATGAGGATTTCCCAGTTTGTTAGATTTTTACTATACGCAATTATCGATTGATTCAGGCATCGTAATCGTCGGTTGATATCTGCTTGTAAAAGATGCGGTTACGCTCACATAAATGTGCGATTCTGATGATTCTCATCAAAATCTATCTAGTAGTTTTTGCTTGAAGGACTAACAAACATCTAAACAAACTTGCGTTTATCATATAAATTTAATATTAATAATTATAGTTCTTATCTATTATTCCATTTCCTTAGTAAGATTTTGGGTCATTTAGACGGATGATTTCTGGTATTATATCGAACCGGCACTTGTCCCTCATCCATCATGTTGTGTCAGTACTATTTCAGCGGGAACAACCATAACCTTGATCGGCATCGTATCTAACAGTATTGATCTTCTATGTTAGGCACAAATGTATTACGTTATTGTTATAAAATGCCGGCAATATTATGTTTTATCAAATATTTCTGTGATAGTACAAAACCACATAGCTTTGGGATATGGAAATTATGTATATTTAAGTGTATTACCAAGCTATTTTTATTGCAAGGGTTAACTGGTCGAGGACGTAAACCTAGGTGAGATAATATTATAACGGTTTTGACCTTAACAGAGCATGAAGTCTTTTTCCCGTAAGGGTAGGCATAGGCGTATGACACCCACGTTTCGCCATCAGTGTAATAGTAGCCGAGCTTTTTGCTATATAAAGGACAATTCTAAACTCCGGACCCATGATTTTTTGGACGGAACAACCCAATCCTAAGCGATAATATTGACGTAAAAAGTAAATTTTTCAAGAGATACGTGCTCGAGTTTCGTTTACATTAATATTTCACGTTAGTGCCCGATGCCCCAGTAGGTATTCGAGGCTGCGCAAAGATTCCTAAGTAGTTGCCCCGGCTTACATGCATAATATTGCTAGATGCCTGTTGTATAAACATTTACTGTATGTAGACTAAGGTAAGCATATTGTTATTTTAGTGAATTTAGGATCTCACTTTCTGAATGTGTTTTATTTGGGTTGCATCCAAACTGCAACTGAATTAATCAGTTATCAGAATATAGAAATACGGGCTTAGTTTTAGGCGGCTCTTAAAATGTATACAGCAAGAAATAAAGACTATTTTGTATAACTAAAAAAATGACCTATAAATCAATGTTTTACAACACTTTAATAAGAAGTATTGCTTAGTAGCGAAAGTGCAGAGTGAAGTAGAGAGTTGAACGCCGTTTTCCTGCCTATAGTAATAGACCAATTATTTGCATGTAAAAGCGAAGATTATTAGCCTCCTTGTGTGTTCTGAGAAACGGCATTTTAGCGACATATAAGTACTAGCGGCCCGCCCCGACCTCGCTCAGGTCAAACAATATTTCATCTGAATTTTTCATTTCGAAACGGATATCTCCTCCTTTGCAAAATCTACCTGTCAAATTTCAAGTTTGTAGCATCAGTATTTTCTGAGATTTCGTTAGTGATAAAGATTTAATCATAATAATATTACTTAATATTAATATAACTTATTGTTTATGATTATTCTATTGTAATAAACTTATAAGTAATGTATATCTGATTGTGATTCATACAAAAACAACTTATATAATTATCATAAAACTTTATTACTGAATAGATAAATGTTTGCGCAGCTTGCATTGTGATTCACTACGATCGTCTCGGACGCTGAACAGTTTTATCCGCATTTTAATTAAACCCCCATTGCGGTGGAGTGGGTTTAAACGAAGCTGAATAGACAAAAGCTGGCCTGCCCCAAGTGGCATAAACAGTAGTAAAAAATACTATGGAATTTGATATAAGATTACGATATACTGTCGTAGGCTTATGTCAAATCCCATACATTGTCTTTTTATTCTATTCTATTCTACTACCGTTTATGCCACTTGTCTAGAGGGGCTGTAGACATTCAAATTCGGGAAATAACGTGACGATTCGTTGGAAAAACGCTTTAATATAAAATGTGCAGCATGTTTCGCAGTAGCTGCCTATGACAACAGTTTTTAATATTACTTGTACTATGTTTCTAGAGCCGCTAAGTAGCTTTGTTCTACTGCAAGGCAAAGGCCACCCTACTTTCCTTCCAATTCAAATGGAAAGTAGCATATTGCCTTTGCCCTGCAGTGGTACAAAAGAGGCTTGCGTTAGGTGGATAGGTCAAGGATTTGATGTAAAAAGCAGTGCTTCTCGATACGGCACGTATTGTAGAACGTTTCTGTCTCTGTTAGAGCTCGTAATTCTGTTTCCAAGTAGGTACTATATTTTATATTTTTAAATTTTATATAATACTTAATGTAATTATTTTCTCCTATTTAAAAAATATAATAACGAGACAAAAATTACAAAGAGAATAATAATAATAAATATGTAGTTTAAATATTAGTACCTAATTATTCTTAGTAGGTAACAGTGTTCACACAATAGTTACAAAACCTTATATGAATCATAAACTTGTTACTACGACGCTGAGCACACAACCTTTGAATAGCGTCACATAATATTCTGAGTAGTGTAACATTACCAGCGTCATCCCACTTTGGCCGAGTTTGTCTAATATTATATAGCCTCACTTAGGGTTGGTTCACACCGATACGTGACGACTGACGATGCGCGCACTTTTCAAGATAGCGAGAAGGTTGACTGCCTTGGTGGTCCAGTGGCCGCAGTATGCGCCTGCTATGCACGAGGTTGTGGATTCGATACCCACACAGGACAAAACTTTATGTGACCCACAAAGAGTTGTTCTGAGTCTGGGTGTAATTTGTTTGTGTCCGTTAATTGTATTTTTGTAAAGTCCCCCGCGACACAGAGCTTGTTCTCTAGTGCGGGAGTTGTCTTTTCAAAAAAAAAAAGATATTATACTCACACAGAAACAACTACCACTGCTGTGTAATAGTTCGTCGGTCGTAGTCTGTAAAGTAGAGCTTTCCCAGATGGGCTTGCTCGCTTGTATAGTACCCTATCTACAAGACGCCGTATGGCGCAGCGCGACGCTGCAAGAGCGTATTCTAATTATTTTACTGAAATTTGCACCTTATTGAGTATGAAATAGTTGACTATTCAATATCTGGAAGAGATCGCTCTTAGCGATAAGATAGTACCTACTTATTTGGGTGTTTAATTAATTCTTATTGTAATTAGTTTTAGTACTTAAAAATGAAAAAAAGGTGTACAATAAAGAATATTCTATCTATCCTGTTGGCCTATTGGATGACTGGTAAGCCTGTGCCCGTGAATTGTATGTTTGTAAAGTCACCAGGGACACAGGACTTGTTCCCTAATGCGGAATTAATAAAGACAAGTTGTCTTTATTAAAAAGTTATTTTTTGAAAGTGGACGCCTCCTTAGTTTGTGTCGCGTCTCGGTGTGAATTGACCCTCAGGTTTTTGTACACATTCACGAAGTACGTATGTATACATTATGTGAAGAGATCATGTGTCTGATGCATTGTTTTCTCTTGTCGCCAGCCAAACGAAGGAGCGGACAATCAGGTACTTAGATGACGTAGTTGTGTGTTGTACCAAGTGGTTTTGTTTTGTGTGGCGTGAGGGAATTTATCTCTAAAGCCTTACCATATACGGTGAATATTATTGAAGCAATATCCAAAATAGATCAATATATTAAACGTGTATTGAAACAATATGTATCGTTTTTATCATTAGGTATAATGTATTGCGTCAATAGTATTACTTCAATAATATTGTCAGTGTTAAGGTGGGCTTTACGGATAAACTTATTTTATGTTTTGTGTCCATATATGTTAGTTATGTTATGTCGATTTGTGTTTATACATCATACATACATACATTACTTGGGCTTAGGCTAATGTTTTTATTTGTTTATTAGTCGTCATCTCATTACGTGTTCCATTAATTAATTTTATTTTCTGTATTACGTGATCAATTTCCTGATTATATTTTTGTTACACCACAATAATAAGACTACGTACATACCTATAGTAAATCACCAAATCAAATTATATATTATATTTTGTGTTATCCTTAAATAGTTATAACAATAATGTTACTAATATGCTGTGTCCTATTGTTTTATTACCCGACTACGGCAAAGCCAAAAAGAGGATTATGATATTAACCTGTTTGTTTTGCATAATAGATTAATCCAAATTACTTAAGATCTTTATCAGACAATATATTTACATTGATAATGTCAAACTATTTGTTACATACACTAGGTACTAAAATACCATTAATGTATATTATTTAAATACTTGGCATTATAATAGCACACCTAATTACGGGTTGGTGAATCAGGCATGTCTACTTTGGCATATTTTAACATATTATAATTATATGTATACATATGTATATAAATTTATTGATCCCAATCATCATCATCTCAGCCAAAAGTCGTCCAAATACTTAGGCTCGTATTTATAAAAGCATCTCAGGTATTGAGTACGCGCACTTTACGTATCGTCTCTTTCTAACTACGGTCTCGGGCACCTAGTTAGAAAGAGACAGGGTGTCAAGTGCGCGTACTCAATACCTGAGATGCGTTTATAAATACAAGCCTTAGAGACAATTCACTATAACAATAAAATCTACAGACAATACAATATTTCTACATTTTCAGTTGTTCACTGCAAGTGCAACACACCTGCACGATGGCCGTCGCGCGCATCCTCCCGACTCGGGCTTCTCGGAGCCCGTCAACAACAACATCAGCGAGGACAACAACAACGGTCCTATATCGCTGCGGGAGATGCAGAACATCGCCAACAACAACGCGGCTGCCTACATCGTGAGCGAGAATGAGGAGAGGAACAGAGTCAGCAGAGAGTCAGTCGTCGAATTTGAGCCGCTGCCTTCTGGATTTAGAGTCGTGGATCCGTTAGAGCATTGCGCTGATTGGTTCGGTTAGTATACCCATATTGGCTTTTTAACATGATCATTTAAGCCAAGACCGCGGTAGACCCAGGCGGAGATAGAGTAGTGAAATGAAAGTACGGGGAGGTTTTGGGTCAGAACCGGCTTACAAAAAATAAAGGTAATAATATAGGTCAAGCCAAAAGTGCTGCGAAATAGTACAGGCTATTCAGGCACTAAGCAACTGTAGATGTCAAGCAATATAGGTAGGACTAGCATAAAATTAAATACCATAGCCATCATGATTCAGTGTGGTCATCATGCGTGGAGATTGATAATTTTTAGACGCTAAGAGATAACGGTGATGTCTCTTACTTTCAAACGTCTATATAATGATGTTGCGAAAATTTTACTGGCTTTAAGTTTTATATAGCTGGCTAGCCATTTTAGGGTTAAATCAAAACGACACACAAGTAATCCCAATTCTGCGTATATGGACAAAATATAGCTAATTCAAATTACTTTTGCCAAAAGCGGTTTCATAACGATATAATATTTTATATTATGTCCACATAAAGTGCCAAAATTTGTCAACTATACTTGTATTGTACAATATAAATTAGATAGGTACTTAAAAGCCTCTAATATTGGGAACTCAGTCCCGTAATAGGCATCAAAGTATTGGTTCAATCTAAACATCAACTCAGCAATTGTTATCTAAATATGAATCTTAAATCCTTAGAAAATAGATAAGTTTTTGATTGTGGCATTATAGGCAGTTAATGTGTTTGTCAGTGTAGAATGGGCACCATTGTAATTGTTCGACCATTGCAAAGTTCCCATGACCGATGACTATCACTACTTAGCTAAGTATAGAAACATACGGATAACAATCTAAGGTGCGGGCACGTGCAGTTACTTATTCAATTTATAGACAACTAGCTGTTGCCCGCGGCTCCGCCCGCGTGGATGTCGGTTATCGCTGTAAAATGTAGCCTATGTGTTATTCCAGACCATAATCTATCTCTGTGCCAAATTTCATCCAGATCAGTTCAGTAGTTTTTACGTAAAAGACTAACAAACATCCATCCATCCATACTTACAAACTTTCGCATTTATAATATTAGTAGGATTAGTACTAGCTTCCACCCGCGGCTTCGCCCGCGCGTAAAATCCCTCGGGAACAAATATTTATTCCGGGATAAAAGATAGCCTATGTGTTATTCCAGACTATAATCTATCTCTATGCCAAATTTAATCCAGATCCGTTCAGTAGTTTTTGCGTGAAAGAGTAACAAACATCCATACATTCTTACAAACTTTCGCGTTTATATTATTAGTAGGATAATAGGAAGTATAGATAAACGAACCAAATAGTATATCTTATGTATTGTACAAGCCACATACAATAATTAGAATCTATACAAATATTATAAATGCGAAAGTTTGGATGGATGGTTGTATGAATGTTTGTTACTCAATCACGCCAAAGCGGCTGAACGGATCTAAATGATATTTGGCACAGAGATAAAATATAGTTTGGAATAGCACATTATTGTACTTTTTATCCCGAAAAAATCACTGTTCCTTTTGGATTGTACGAGCGGGCGAAGCCGCAGACGAAACCTAGTAGATTATAAAATAAATTAGTAAAACGGTGGCAGGAGAGTAGGAAAATATCGGACTGGTACACAAGACATGACCTGTAAGTTTATAATAATAATTAAATAATAAAATATTTTATAGTTTCAAACATCCCACAGTACATGACAGTCCTACAGTACAGTTTGATCCGAGCTGTAGGCAGTGACAATTAGATTATTCCTTTGTGGACTTTATACGTACCTAATGAAATCATTTACCAACTGCTAACGATGAATGAAAGCATCGTGAGGAAACACGCATGTCTTAGAAATGACCATTAGGGCTAACGGTCAAGACATCTATGATGATATTTTTATTACCAAAACAAAGATCAACTAAGCTAAAATTTCGTAGGTACTCAGTTTCTAACAAAACTAGACAGTACATTACAATGACGACTTTCTAGATCTTCATTATATCTCATTATAGATCACACATACTAGATATATTTATATGTAAATCGCATGCAGATACAAAGAAAGCTACTTTCATATTTAATCATAGAGATAAGACGTGCAGGCCTTAACATTCCTTAACGCGTTCACGCGCCAGATCAGCGCCTACTTAACAATTAGTATGTTTTCATAAAGTTGCGTACACAATGAAAACAAATTTACGAAATTTCTATATCAATGGCCAAGTTTACGACCCAGTGGATCCCTTTGAATGACAAGCGATATCGTGGTAAGATGGCATCCCGGACGGAGATGGCATGTTTAACCATGGCAGTTCCTCTGGATAAAGAGAAGTGGATGAAAAGTAGACAGGCCTTTACACTGCGGTGGGATATAACTGGCTTATTATAATAATTTGTATATATGTTTGGTTTCAGGCGACGATGATTTTCCACGTGATCGGTTGCAGTATCTCAGAGAAATTGGCAGAGGATGGTTTGGGAGAGTAAGTTAATTGTTTTAAAGTTATAAAGAATATTGATGGTGTTTTCACAAATGTCGTAAAAAATTCTAAAGGCATTGCACACACTCAGCAATATTTTACTGATAGCGATATTAAATTTTCTTGAAAAGATGAAAATGTGTGTACAGTACATCAGTTTCATATCTTCATTTATTTATTTATGACAGATTAGTTTATTCCATCTACTTCCTATCGAGTCAACAGTTCTGCTTCATTTATAAAAGTATCCATATATATATTAAATTATAATTGTTGGATTATATGAGCAAGACACAGAATGGCAGTACCTATATATGTATTTCTACTGCTAACGTAAAAATAGTAATAAAATACCGTCACCATCTATTTTCCTTTTCAGAATTACATGCATATCACGTATTTTCCCACACATATAATTTATGACATCTTAAAATAAATCGTTAAAATATTACTAACTAGTTTCATAGATAGAATATTGCTATTCATTTATTGTTCCTAGTAATGGTAGGTGTTTATGTTTCTCATTTTGTAGGTACATATATGTATTTAACACATAATGAAAAGAACGGCAACGCATTGAGTTTCTTGGTATCATCTCCATTTCTGACTGTAATTGTAGCCTCATGGTTAATGTTGTAACGCCACTAACACCGTCTCGCGTCGAGTGTTGTATGTTCGGTTACCTCACGAGGCAAATATTTGTGTAACTGCGTACTATCAGACAGTCCTTATGCTTATTTGCTATATACGTAATATAAAAATTACATTGGCAAAGCAAGCGCGCCTCGATACGCGATGTGGCCGCAATCATATTCAAATAGCAAAATCTGCACATCGTGATGACTCGCGTCTATTTGTTAAACTATGCTCTAAACCTATAACAACATTAGAGGCCCCTTGACTTACCTTAAAAATACTGACATCGTGGCTTTATTGTTCAAAATCCTCTTTCAGGTAGTCGAGGGCGAAATCGAAGACTCCGGCTCCACCAGCCCGGTAGCAGTAAAGATTCTAAACCAGAATGCGAGCTTGGAAGACAAGGCGCGGTTTCTGGACGAAGCCAGGGTGTTCAGGGACGTTCGTCATGAGAACGTGTTGGCTTTCGTCGCCAAGTGTCTGCAGGAGGAGTCGTGGATATTGTTGTTTGAACTTTGCTCTATGGTAAGACTTAATTAATGTCACCTTATTTAAATATAGATGAATAATTTATCGATGCTGTTTTAAGTGGCTACCTCGCGATTCAGTTACCACTGCTCTTCGTGCTGTGAGTTCGATCCTCAAACTAGACAAAAAATAGTGTGATCCACAAATTATTGCTCCGAGTCTGGATGTACTTTGTGTCCGTAAATTGTATGTTTGTAAAGTCTTCCGCGTCACACCTTTAGATTGAAGTATATCAAACGGGGCACAGAAAAAATACATATGCCCGACCTGAGTAAGTTAGGTTAAGAAGAATCACTCCAGTCTTAGCCATCGTGATTATTTTTAAATTACCCAGAATTAGGCGAATGTGTTCTATAGTGACCCGTTTCGCATCTACTGACCCGCCTTTTTGTCATGGGCGTTGCCTTTTTTAAAAACAGAAATGAAGAATGTACCTTGGCACTAAAATAAAACGAGGTATGTAATTTATAACAGTAGTATCATCTTAATCAAAATTGCAGGATCTTCAACAATACCTGGTAGTGAACCGTCCCAAGATGGCGATACTGAACGAAACCGGTGTGCCGTTGCGGCTCATGTGTGACGTCTCCGCTGCGCTTGCGCATCTGCACTCAAGGGGATATTTATACGGGTCAGTGTTATTATTTTTATCACGATCTATTTAATAAATCAATGGTCTTATATCTAAATGATCTAATCATTACAACAATGACAAAAGCCATTTTGACGTATAATCGGTTTGTTTGAAATGGTTGACAATAAAGCTCGACACATAAATGCATTTTCCTAATTCGATAATCGTAAACCCAAACCGTTTCCGTACAAATACTACGCATATTCAATTTTTCTTTACGGAATTTTACGGTTTTCATTCGAAAATAATAGACGGAAATAGAATCAGGAAAACCACTGTATGTGGCGAGCTTTTTTTTTTTTTACTTTTGTTTCAACTAATAAAATCAATATTGTACAGCAACGTATGGTGTGGTGCGGTGTTAGTGCGAGGTACCGCGGAGAACGCGCGCGGCGTCCTTGGCCGGTACACCGCGACAGAGCTGCCCTACGACTTCTCTGCGCCCGAGACACGCACGCACCCTCCCGTCTATACGGTACGTTACGATCACGATTAATATTAAAGATGACGGTATAGTTTCTAAATGTTTGTATTATCATTTCTTATGCATCGTTCTAGGCTAGCAGCGATATCTGGTCGCTGGGCACGTTGGTGTGGGAGGTATGTGCGTGGGGCGCCGCCCCCACTAGACACCCACCGCTACTACCCGACCTACCATGTCCCTACAGAAATCATTTGTAAGTAATATTTAAAGTAAACGTGAGTAAAAACCTACGTTTGTTTAAAATTGATGATCGAATAAAATGAATCACTTTTTACCTATTTTAGGTACCAAGTGATGCAATTGTGCTGGCACCCGTCCCCCGAGGGCCGGCCCACGTCGAGCCAGGTGCACGCGCTCATCCACCACCTGTACTCGACGCCGCGGGACGGCGAGGCGGGCGAGAGTGCCGCGGGCCACAGCGGGCGACTGTCGGCCGACTTCGCGTCGCGCTGGCAGCGCCTCAAGCCCAACTCCATCCCGACGCGCGACGAGCACCGCGCCATGGTGCACGCGCCCTCGCCCGCCGCCACCGTGCACTTCAGCTCCGACGACAACCTGCACACCGCACACGACTCGCTCAGCATCGATATGGATACGGCCGTCTCGCGCTCCAGCAGCATCATGTCCGACAAGGATCCCTTGTCGGTGCAGATAAAGTCCGAGAGTTTGACTAATCTTCACGGCTCGCTGGAAGACGTCAGAAATATCTATCTCACGCACAACGAGACGGCCGTCCTCGAGTGCAATCAGGGAAATATTAGTCTCGAGGAGAGCAGAGAGAAGGAACAGGATCGCTCGGATGCGTCCATGGACCCATGGCTCAAGGACATCATAGCCGGTAGCCAGGACGACGTTAGCTACTATAAGGATGTTAGCGATGTGATAAAGAATCTCGATAATATACTAAACTCTGAGAAAACGTCGAGTTCGGAGTCTAGCCATCAAGCCAGTCCTTCGAGGGACAACCTTAGCCTCGATTGTAAGAAAGATTATCCTGTGCAATCCAGTATGGTAAAATCGCCCGGTATTACGAATTTCCAGAGCATTCTGGATACAGGTTTTAGCACAAACGAAGATGAAACTTGCGAAGACGACGATATGGATCGAGATACTATCGGCACTCTTAGCCACTCTTTTGAACGTCACAGTGAGATCGACACGACCAGTCAGCACACGCTAGAAAACCTTACTCCTGATACGCCAATTAGAGATATAGATGTCGGACAGAGCCTAGAAATTCAAGTGGAAGTGAATCATCCTAAGCATAACGTAGTTGATAATGTTCAAGATACTGAATTGCCAAATGAAATAGTGAATAGTGTAAGTGAAATACCCAAGCTGAAGGAATTATGTGTAGCGTCAATACCTAGTGCTAGTGATGAACAATGTGTTAAAAAAGACTGTCAATCATCATGTGATAGTAATCTAAAGAGTACTGATTATAAGGATGAAACTAAGTCAATAGATGATGTAGTTAAAGTGAATGTTACACCTCAAGAAGTAGAAGATAAGGAAATTAAAGTTGATCTGAATACAAAAGTAGTAGATGATATAATCTTGCCTAAGTCGGTGGAACAAATATCTTGTAAGATAAAAGAACTACACGAAAGTCTGCCAGAAGTCAAGAAAGACATGAAAATATCAGATGGAGAATCTATGACAAAAGATGTTAGTATAACAGAAGTCCTAGTTAGTGATCTCATAAAAGAAAAACCCGAAGTAAATTGCCCAAATGAGCATAGCTTACAAGAAAATGTCAAAGATTTAGACAGAGAACAGACACCTGAAGCAGTACAAAATAAAAATAATGAAAGTACTAACATAAATATCAAAGAGACTGAAACTCCATTCGTATTAGAGAAAGAGAATACAACACCCTTGCCGCCTGAAATAGTACAAAATATATTTAAGGAAGAAAAAGTCACAGAAAACGAAATGCTTGTTGATAGTATCATAACCAATGATAGTTTGGGTAAAGACTCTATAGTTGTCAGAGAAGAGGAAGATGATAGAAACAATATTACAGAAGACGAAAATTTATCTGAGGAAGATCAGAATTTATATAATGATTGTGAAAATAGAACTTGTTCTGTGGTGAGTGAATACACAAAATGGATTAATTATGCCAGTAATCCTCACAGATATCAAGATGTTTCTGATTTTATAAGATCAGAAAGAGAACATGAGTTAAGAAGTGATGTTAGACTTGCTCCTAATGACAATGATTATAAAGTTAGAAATGATGAAGAATTTGAAATTATCACCCAAGAAGAATGCCTAGAAGCTTCTACTGTTGAATCTCAAAAACCTGAAGATTTCCCAGAGACATTTAAAGATTTTTCTGAAGATTCTCTCATGAAAGATTCTTTACAAGACTTCAATGATGATGTTTTAGAAGATGTCTCTAAGGAAATTTTAATTACTGTCAAAGAATCAGAATCTGTTGATAATGCTGAAGTTAACTGTTTGCCTAAACAAGATGAAGAAACAATTATCGCAAATATTGAAGCTAAAGAAGACACAGACCCTTCCAATACCTCGGTACATTATATCATAGAAGTCAGTGAAACAAGCTCTAAAAATGAAAACTTTCATACAGATAATGCCATAAGTACAAACGATACAGATATAATTGCCACAAAAGAACATGAACAAAGTCCTATGAAAACAGTTCCAACAAGTCAAGTAAATGTTGATGAACTTATTCCATTTGTAATGCAAAACAATGTTGATATTCTAAATACAGAATCTAAGAATACGAGGACAGAGGATATTTTTTTAATTAAACAAGTAGACAGTTTTAATGAAGAATTATCCTCAAATAACATTGAACAAATATTAAGTCCAAGTCAAGAACATGTCATTAGAGAATATGAAAGTGATAAATCACCTGTCCAATATGTAGAAAAACTTCAAGTTACTTGTGATATTGTTCACACGGAAGACAAAAATCAAAATGAGCTAGTAATTCAAGCATACGTTGAAAAGCCAAACATTGAGCACACAAATGATTTTAACAAAACTGAAAATGTTAATGCCACTTTAAATGTTTCAAGTGTTCCGAAAACTATTGAAACTGAAAATGAAATACGTAAAATTGTTGAAAACGCCACCAGATCTGAAGACACCTTGAACAAAGATAAATCAGATGAAAGTACTGTATACATGGATCTCATTAACGATACTAATAACGATTTACTAACGCCTGATAACACTGTAGATAATAATGTTCGTGACGTCATCAAATCCTGTCTCGAAACAACCAATAATGAAAATGTATGCTCTCTAAACAATGAATCTACGGAGTACCTAGATCTGCCCAGTTTTGGAGTTAAAGAAGTAGAAAGTTTCCTGCAAATGGAAAGAAATTTTAGCAGTAATGTAGATGTATCAAGTACGCCTCTAGCAAGTGATACTTCTAATAATGAAAATAATACTCAAGAAAACTCAATTAAAGAAAACAGCGAGGCACAGCTATTATCTGAGACTAAAATCCCTGATTATGGTCCAGGTGTTACCCTGACCAAGTTAGAGCAGAAATATGTTCCTGATAGCTTGAGCCCTTTTGAATCACCGACCAGAAGCCATCCTACCGATACTTATGATGAAAACAGCTCAGTAGTCTTAGGTCCTTTTGAGAACTGCACATTGGAGCTATTCAGAGGCGTAAAATCTAGTGAATTAGTAGATCTACCAAAGGAAGAACTACTCGCATTTTCGTCAAATTTTAGTGAAATAAATCTCGAAACGCCTTCACCATTACGCGATGGAAATTTCTTAAACGAAGTGCCAGATATAATTCAGGATGATTTGCAGTTCGATGACATTCAAAGCCTCAGTGAGAAACCTCCTTCAGACCCTACGGAGACAGACAGTACAAATTCCGGAACAGAGAAACACATATCTCCTTCCACTCCTCCAAATTCGCCAGGAATATTTCTAGCATCTACCTCTCAACAGAAATATCTCGTTGACATTGATCTTACTCCCAAAGTAATGGCTGAGCCAGATCTCTCTCTACAAAAAGAGATAGAGTTGAATCAGATAGAGTTACAGATAACTTCGAAGCTAGCCATGGCAGAGAATGAGAACAACATGAACATAGAATATTCGGGGCCTTTAACTGTTGAAGGCCTTGTCTCCGAAGAAGGTGTTATGTTGAGAGAAAGTGATGCTTTACCTGAATCTTATTTAGCAGGCAATGGAGGTTCAATGGAGGATCTAAGAGAGGATCTGACGTTAGATGAAGAGTGTGTTAAGGCACTGCGAAATGAACTTGAACTGAAATTGCCATTAGCACAGGTAAGTTGAACGTATCCTCTTTATTAATCTATAAATATAAATTTGGCTTATGGACGCTTCAAAAATGGTTAAACGGATCTTATTGAAAAGAGATAAATGATATCCGAGGAAGACATAGGGTACTAATGTACTTATTACCGCGATAACTATCTATGCTTTACTCTCTTCTTAACTCTCCCAATGCCCCTACGTATTTAACTCCTCATTTCCAATATCTTTGCAGCACTCATCACAAAAACTAACGTTCTTCTAACAACCTTCTTCTTTTTTGTCCTCATCACAACTCAAGTCTAGTTCATTCTTCCTTCTATATTCTCTCTTCTATTCTTCTTTGGAATGCACTCCTTCTCGAAATCAGGATGTCCACTAACCGCGACACCTTTAAGGCTAGAGCCTATAGCAAATATTTGGCAGAATCATCACAACGTTCATAATATACTCATATTATTTATTTAAGTATTGTATTGTTATATAATATACGTGTATCATGTATGTATGTCTATTATTTTATATTATATGTGTATAATATGACATTTATTATTATAATATTATTGTTTTGTTAAGTTCTACGGTTTATGCACCTACCTAGTATTAACTCTGCATCACCCAAAGGTTGACTGGTAGAGAATGCCTTTGGCATTAAGTCCGCCTTTGTACACTTTTTTTGTGCAAAAGTTTTTAAATAAATAAATAACTTACAGCCACTGAGGCGGAGCCGCAGGCAACATCTGATATTAGTATATAAATGTAAATATGTTATCCGCTCAAGAACACATCTGTTCCAACGGTTATCGATTCTTCAGAAAATATCATCCGTCCATAACACTGAGCTTAGTCTAATTTTGCAATTTATATATACTCGAAGTTGTTGACGAGTATGTTTACCTGGGACATACAGTCCAGTTAGGTAGGTCCAACTTCGAGAAAGAGGTCACTCGTCGAATCCGACTCGGCTGGGCAGCGTTTGGGAAGCTACGTCATATCTTCTCGTCCCAAATACCGCAGTGTCTCAAGACGAAAGTCTTTGACCAGTGTGTGTTGCCAGTGATGACATACGGATCTGAGACGTGGTCGTTCACTATGGGCCTCGTGCGAAGGCTCAAAGTCACCCAACGAGCAATGGAGAGAGCTATGCTTGGAGTTTCCCTGCGAGATGGAATCAGAAATGAGGAGATCCGTAGGAGAACCAAAGTAACCGACATAGCTCGAAGAATTGCCTCCATTAAGTGGCAATGGGCCGGGCACATAGCTCGCAGAACTGATGGCCGTTGGGGCAGAAAGGTTCTAGAGTGGCGACCACGAACTGGCAGACGAAGCGTGGGCAGGCCTCCAACAAGGTGGACCGACGACCTGGTTAAGGTTGCGGGCAACCGATGGACAAGGTCGGCTCAGGATCGAGAGTTGTGGAAAACCTTGGGGGAGGCCTATGTCCAGCAGTGGACGTCTTTTGGCTGAAATGATGATGATGATGATGATGATATAAACAAGATACTGCCCAAGGATCCGCCCGTGTGGATGTCGATTATCGCGACTAAAAGTACATATCCTCCCTCAGGATATGGTATCCTGAGGGAGGATATGTACTTTGTACTATTAAGATCCACTTGCCAATTTTTATTAAGATTCATTCAGCGGTTTAGTTATAAAAAAGTAACACATAAAAAAGTAACAAAAATAGACAGCGTTCTTCGTCACACTAAATGTAAATGTATTATGTATTGTAGGTAGCAGCAATAGAACCGTCATGCGAGAACGAAACCGAATGGTCTGCGGAGCTGCCCCCGCCGCCAGAACTTGTGGTGAGCTACCCGGGCGCGCTCAGCCCCATCGCCGAGGAGACGGGACAACAACTCTCCGCCTATGAAAACGATCTGCAATGTAAGTGCTAGTAACACTATATTTTATTTTTCACATAGCATGGGTACTGTGACGTATGGCATTTAATAACATTGACGTATTTATTTTCTTTTAAAAAGACTACTCCCGCAATAAAATACAAGTTCTGTATTTTATTGCGGGAGGTCCCGGAGGTCCGGGGGACCCAGACCCAGAACAACTCTGTGGGTCACGCACAGTTTTATCCTGTGTGGGAATCGAACCCGTGCACAGCAGGCGCATACTGCCACTGGACCACCAAGGCAATTAAATTAAATGACCCAGAATTAAATCGATAGGTTTTAATTTGATCTTCTATCATATTTCTCTCTTTACAAGAACAGGAGACCCGTGCCCAACAGTGGGACATCAATTTATTATTATATTTTTTGTCCCAATGTCAAAACTCACAGTGTCCATGCTAAGTGAAAAATACAATAAATATGTTAACCATACTAGTTTCCGCCCGCGGCGTTGCCCGCGCGTTCAATTTTACGGAAACAGTATCTTTCCCGGTATAAGAAGTAGCCTGTTTGCTTTTCTAGACTAATCTATATCCGTTTTTGGCGTGATTGAGTAACAAATATCCATAACTTTATTATTCTGTGTTTGTGTAAACAGGGAACCTGTCTACCCGCACGGACTCGTCAGAGAGCTACCCTGAGCCGTGCAACCTGAGCACGGACGAGGTGACGGAGCTGGTGACGGGCGCGCACAACTCCCACAGCACGCAGCCCCCTGACCCCTCCACCTACACGATACACGACCAGAACAACACCTACACGCTCCAGCGAGACGTCGCCAGTAGCAGGGAGTGAGTATACCGACTACTTAAATACCTAATGTACAGACTTTGAATTATATGCTTTTTTTTTTCGATTTGACTACCGTTTATGCCACTTGTCTAGAGGGGCAGGGCTTTGAGATGGAGTATCCCTGGGATAGAAAAACGTTTCTTTCAAAACGCATTCCTATTTGGCTTTGGTCTTCTGTATGGTGGTGGTCCTTCCCCATTAAAATAAGGAATATCTACTTTTATGGAAGTCCGCCATTTTATTTAGGCTAGTGTAAAAAAAAAACCTTTGCTACGGCAACTGCTTAAACATCAGCTTGTTTCCCACCCGACTAGTATAAAAAAACGAACTGAGTTACTTTCACATTCATAATTATATTGTATAGATTGAATGTCATTGAAAATAGAGCAAAAGACAGTAAATATTGAAGTCTTATCTCTCCATTTCATGTATTATGTGTTTTCAATGCCAGTTTACGCGTAATCGCTGTGGGATCTCTTAGTACCTGGTCTTTTTATTGCTAGGTGCATCGCCTTAAACGCTCATTAACATCCACCCGAGTTTAATGAGTAGAAAATCGTTGGCCGACAATTGCGAAACGATCTGTCGGCTTGTACAAGTGTAGATTATATCGAATTAATTAGGTAACTGAATCATACACCGCTTGTTTGTTCAAGCATTAGTTTATTTGAATTATTTTTAGCATATTTTGTTTTTTCACCCCTAATGCACACTGTGTTATAAGTTTTATCTGTGTATCTGTTTGTGGTATTCGATTTGCAGTTTTCTTTTATTAAGCTTATTTAATGGAGATGGTTATTCGTTAGTTTTATGGAAATCGGTTTAGCCTTGTTGAATTTATGCGTTTTTTTGGTTGAACACGAAAGACATTTATAAGCTATACGTGTCGGTGTTTTTTTAAAAATAGTTAATTGTGAATTAGGTGTTATGTTTAAGTAAGTAATTTATGTTTTTAATTTTCGGAATACCTAAGACACAGATTTTATGCATAAAGATAAATAAAAAAAAACCATTTCGTAATAGTGTGTGAATAATCATCCTGTTATTAACAATTTTTAATAACTTCTGAAGTTATAAATAATCTGTGACGTTTTCTAATACCTACTGCTTTTGTATATGTAATTATTTATTTTGAACTTTGTTATTGTGGATGAGAGTTGAGGAAATCCTTGGAGTGGAGCAGTGTACGTCTTTTGGCTGAGATATTGATAATGTAATTACGGAATTCTCGTATTGGACAATGACAGCTAATAACTTTAAAAAAATCTCTGGATTGCAAAATATATGTGTATGGAAATCGAACCCATTGATATTGATACTTATAAATAAGAGCTAATGTGAATTAAGTAGATTATTTATTTAATCTTTTTTTTTTCAGAATAACTATGAGCGCAGACAGCTTGAACGCCAGTCCATACAAGAAGCCGATACCCGACATCGAATCACCGATCGACGACAAAACATACACAAAGGAAGAAGAAAAAGAATCACTCGAGAGAATATCTCAAGTGTCACCTTTTCTCTTGAGTCCTACAACCGATACTTCAGCCCCCGAAAACTCTGACAATCTCGACAACGCAACAGGGGTATCAACCCTATCGAAAACCACCCTACCAACAGACGCTAAGCTGTCCAAACCGTCCGAAACTCAGTGTTTGTCTAAGGCAACGAGTATAGATTCATGGTGTTCAAACGACACCTTGTATAACGTCGAAGAAAATTTTGATGATTTAGCAATGGATCCTGAGGTACCAGAGTTTGAACCTGAGAAGGAAGAGGGCAACAGTGAAAGTACTGACACTTTGACTCACAACGAAGATGAAAAAGAAGTCAGTCATTGTTCAACATACATTATAAATGATAGTAAATCTGAGGTTTGTGAAACGTTCTCTCCCGACTCGATTACAGCCAACGATAACTATACGTATACGAAAGTAAAGACTGAGAACGCCGGCACTACACCGTCTGTTTTAACAACGGAATTAAACGATTCTACGAAGAATACGCAGACTAAAGACCTAGCTTATGGTACCTTAATGTCTGGGCTGCCATCGTACTCAAATTGTACTACAGAACTTGCGTCAGGCTTTGATGATTGGAAATTGCAACAACCCGAATTAGTGAGAAAATCTTCTATGATGAATAATGTTGTTGATATAACACCGTCTAATACATCTGATGATAAAGTAGCTGATATCACAAGTCCTCAGCTTGCAGATGAACCTTCTGTTAAAAAAATGGAAAGCATAGACATTTCTTGTCTCCAAGATAATTTAACAGATAGTCCCAACAAAACGGAAGTATCGGAAACTCAGGATGTCTTAGTTCACATCGACAGTCCGAACTACAATTACAAAAATATGGCTCCTTCGATTACTAGCACGCCCATTATTGACCAGATAGATGACGAGCAAGTCGAAGCCATCCCAATGAATTTGCCCGAAGTTACTACAGAAACTACCGAAGATAGCTCAAATCTACCAAACTTTCTAACATTTCTACAATCGGCTGAAATCAGACCGCAAGATTTATCTCCAAACGAGACTAATGAAGGAAAACAAGATACGGAGATATTGCTAGAAGGAGACAGCAAAACTTTTAGTAGGAACAGCAACAGAGATAGTTTAGTTGCCTCCGAGCGAACTCCCACTTATTCTGACTTCGAAAATTCAGCGGTATCTAAACCACAAGACATGAATACAAGGGATAAGTCTAGTCAAAGTAATGAAAGTGGGATCAGTTCGGAGGATTTTCAGAAATTTGAAAGTTCTGTAAGGAGTCGTCCACAGGACCTGTCGTCCTTAATCGATGCCAGCTCTCTGCTTCTCAAAAGCGAGAGAATGTCCAGCGAATTGGCTATGGGTTCAATACCTTCAGACCAGACTAGTCAAGAAACGAACGAGGAATCTCAACAGAGTTCGACTAACGTTACGAATTTAAATGAATCTCACAACTTAGTTAATTTTAGGAAACCAAATTTTTTAATAAATTTTGATGCTGATGATGACACTGAACAGCCTCATTCAATCATAATTACTGAAACTACAATGGAAGCTTTCAGAGAGAGTCCTAATAGAACTTACGACTTACCCATAGATGCTAATCTAGAATTAAGTCACAGTTATGACGCCCACTCGAGCAAATGTCAACCGCATGGCGATTTTGAAAAAATACTAGAACAGAAAATCAATGGGGAAATAACTAAGACCGAAAAAGAAAACTTAATACAAACTGAAATCTCTCAAGAAATTGAGAGTGTACCGACCTTTAGCGTAGTAGTAGATGTTAAAGAAACACAACACATGTCTTTACCCACCGACAGTTCAAACAATTCTGACGATATAACATGTAACGGTGGTAGCGAAAAATTTGCCACAGTCAACTTTCTTAGTGAAACATTCGAAGAATTGATTGAGAGCAATGTAGACGATACTGAAACAAAGGAACAGGACACTGAAGAAAAAACAGAAAGTCCTTTAGAAGTGTTAGAGAGTCCCAACGAGTCCAAAAGTATAAAAGATGAACTGCAAGAGGTTGGTGTGTTGAATGGTGTATCTGAAGTGAATGGTGCACTGACTACGGTTACCGAAGACTTTCTGCAGAACGAGAAGAAATTCTGTCAGCTAGATACGTATTTACCAATGCTGAGTGATATTAGATTCACTGGTAAGTTTTGAGCATATTTAATTTACCTGTTTATATATTACTAGCGCCACGTCCCGGATTTATTTAGCGGGAATTAATTTAGTTAAAAACGGGATTATAGTTTACAAATCTTGTATACTATTCTATTAATATTAGTAGATTCAGACACAGCGTAATTAAAAAAAAAATCATAAGTATAAAATGTGAGAAACTATTTGGCAATTCAAAAAATTATGATACAAAAATCTTTTCTTGAGTCATTTTTTCTACTACGGGTGGATAAAATGGACATTTTTCCCAACCGTAGTGGAAAATGAAAAGTCAAAAATGGCTATTCTATATCTACATGTTTGCAGTATCATTCGTCAATCCTCTCTTGGCTTCAGTCTTGTCCAGATTTCATTGACAATATTTATGTTGTCATCGCTCTTTATAATATAAGCTTCATAGAACCTAAAATTATTCGTCTCGTATTAAGGTTTTTCAACTGGAAATATGCCTGGCCCTCAATATACCCATCTTTACATGCGACCTAACATAGGTAGCGAACCGTGGGTCTAATACACCTCTGCCCACAGCTTCGGAAAACAAAAATATATATACGAAATTTTTATTGTTAGGTCCAGCAGCTGAAATAATGAGCACATCGTTTACACAAGACTCGCCTACAGAGCCTACCTCTGGTGAGTGTGCTCGGGTTGCAGCCGCCGACATCATCAAGGAGTGGGATAGTGACACAGACTCGCACACCAGCAACTCTTCAAGCGGAGAGTTCATCTGGAAGGTAAGTCATAGGACAAGACGTTAATGGGTGTATTGTAATTTGTCAGTGGGGAATACGGTTAGTTTTATTTATGAAACTTGACTGAATAATAATCAAGTTTTTAATCAATACAAATAAGGTGGCTATCGCGTTATTTTATAAAATTAAGTCGATCCTCGTGGTATACTATTGTACCACGGGTACGAAAGGACGCGTGTACGTGCAATGTCGTCAGTATTATACGTATACGCATAAATACACACGTAGTACAATTCAAAAACGTGTCCGAAACACTGCCTGCTCTGTTCAAGTTGTCTAGTGATTATTTCGACAGTGACAATTTAAACCTAAATATATTGTATCTTAGATAATAGTAACGTACATATCGAAAATAAGTAAATACGTATCGTATGTTTTCTGGGTACGATTCCAGTAGATGATGCGGATGAATTTTGTGATGCCTATTGAAGCAGTTAAGGATGATTTTTGAAATTGTGTAAATATAATTTCATCCATAGATCATTTTGTATACTGTTCCTATATTAATTGTTATCATATAAATTAATAAAGTAAATACGTCAATACTTCGTTATTCAGTCAAGTTTCAAGCTGCAAATCAGTCTGCTATGTACAGGTGTGACAATTTTCGGGTGTGTTATAATTATAATATAACTAAATTAAAAAAACGATGTGATTAATGTAATGGTGTGGATTGTTGTAGTACTGTCCCTGCTTTTTGTTGGTCTCTTATACTATCTTCGAAGTTTGTTGGTATTTAACTTGATAACTAATTTGAAAGTAAGATGAAACATCTTTGCTCTTAAACAAATTTAAATCATATATAGATATATTTAAGATCTATATTTTTATATATTGTACTAGCTGTTACCCGCGGCTCCGCCCGCGCGGATGTCGGTTATCGCTGTAAAAAGCCTATGTTTTATTCCAGACCATAATCTATCTCTGTGCCAAATCTAATCCAGATTCGTTCAGTAATTTTTACTTGAAAGAGTAACAAACATCCATCCAGCCATCCATCCATTCTTACAAACTTTCGCGTTTATAGTATTAGCAGGATAAAAAAATGAGTGAAGTGGGCTTTAATGAATGAAATTAATTAGAGTTAGCCCTGGTAGTTTAAGTTATTTTATTTTATTAAATCAAAAGTTGGGAAAAAAACTTAACTGGTAAATTTTTTTTGGTAACCCCACATCGATTGTCAATTAGCAACCTACCAAATAAAAAGATTGGTTGACAAACAGGAAGAAAAATGTACTGAGGCCTTATAATTTACCTAGCTTTAATTCATTGATCGAAATTCAAATTAAGATCAAGAATAAATCGCTATATTAATATCATGATCCCCTAAACTATTATAAGATTATTTCTGATTAATCAGAAATAATCTTAATACTACTTACTAAATATAAATAGCAGAAATTTGTCAAGTAAATGGTTATCAAGTTAAACCAACAATATCTGGTAATTTGTAACGCATCTCCAATTATAATGGTTTGTCCCCCGCTTCCTCTATCTATGAACTATATATACTTATGATTTAGTTACCCTGTAATAATATTTATACATATGTACATGATACGTGTAATTCACTGCTGTATATACCGCTTTAATATCAAATGTGTTTAAAGTATGAGAGGTCATATTATCATACTAGCTGTCGCCCTCGACAGGCCTCCGTCACTCCATGTACTTGCGCGCTATAATTACCCACTATAATTGCCCGGCCGAGCGGTCTCGGGCCGTTTGCGGACCAAATTCAGCGCTGTCGGATCGCGCGGTGCGAAGCAATCACAACTGTGCGCTTGAGCATTTAGGCACATTTTAGCATCCAGCGGTTCCTGACGCGACAGAGTAGGCTATTATAGTAGTAGGTATTGGTAATTTTCTACTGAGTAAAGTATCTGTTACGTACAGGTTACTAAATAGTTACTAATTAGTAATCTGTGCCCTCCGCTCCGGCCGTGTGTATGTCGGTTATCGTGATAAAAAAACTCCCCTACAATGTAATCTATGCAACACGCAGGTCATATCGATAGTGGGACCTCTGGTATTGTAAGCGTCCTAGTAAGTGGGCCATACAGAAATATAACAACACCGCTGTATGTAATAACTAGGGGTCGCCCGCGTGGTAATTTGGAATATTTTTCCCGATTTTGCAACATATCTTACTACTGCTCCGCTCCTACTGATCGTAGCGTGATGTTATATAACCTCTAGCCTTCCTGAATAAATGCACTATTCAACAAAAAAAGTTTTTTCTAATCGAACCTGTACTTTCTGAGATTAGCGCGTTCAACCAAACAAACAAACTCTTCAACTTTATAATATTAGTATAGATTTGGCTGTGACCTTCTGTAAAGTGGAGTTCTTTGTCCAGTCGGGCTTGCTCAATAAAATATACCCTATGTTACCCGCTGATAATGCAGCTTTCTAATATTGAAAGAATTTTAGAAATTGGTCCAATAGTTTTTGATTTTATTAGTTACATACAAAAATACAAATCTTTCCTCTTATAATATTAGTGTAGTTTATCCTGATAATCATTCCAATATAATCCATATTAAAATCTCGCATAGCAATTACAATTTGAAACACAATTGCACGACACCTAATTTGTATATAAATTGTACCTACAACGTTTATACAATTATCCTTCCTTATATATTTTTAGTCAGTCTAATTTGTCTAGAATAATATCCATGACGTCATACTGCGCTGGTATGTCCACACTAAATGTACATATGTGTAAATAGTAAGGTGTTGGTGTGCTTGCATGTATTTGTGACATGTATGTGTGTGTGTGGCGTAGGACGGGGATGGACACGAGACCTCGGTTGTGCCAACCACGCACTTCGATCATGTAAGTCTTATTATGTACATTATATATTTAATTTTGTTTTATTAATTAGCAGTTATCTTGTTGTTATAGTACAGGCTCTGACTAGTTTGGGTTCAGATAGCCATGTTTGAGTTGTAACAAACTATTTTTTAAAATATTATATGGGTTGGTGACTGCTAAGCTCTAAGGTCGTGGGTTCAATTCCCACCCACGATTTTTGTGCGTGAAGAACACAATTTTTTGGGTTTGTGTCTAGATTTTATTTATTTAATATATCCATGTGTTTAGGTGTCATTGTATATAGAGTATATCTTTTTATTATAGAATACACAGTGAAGTTTTGCAAAGCAATTTTTCTTAAACCACTAAATTTCCTATTGCTGCCGAAAGAGTGCAAAAGAACAGCAAATTAAAATATAGAAAGAAAAAGATATAGAAAAAAAGGTAGACGGAGACCAACCTTCCAAATCATGCACGGTGTGAATAGCCCTTAAAACTCCAGGTTATTTTTTTTGTTGCGTCACTAATTTTAGATGTCTATGAAATATTATTATTTAATATTTAATTGAGAAAAACAGTAATACTTTGTTCAAATTGTACTTAATTTTTATTTCATAGTAGACCTTATAATAGATTGCCGTTCCATGTAGCTTTGTGGCAGTATTAAGTATACGGAGCAACGTACATTTCTGCCAGTGTGATATAATACGTATTTGCATTATAATATACTGACAAACACAAATTACATCAAAGCAAAGATGGACTTTCCCAAGGTTGCCTAAAAGAAATCGCACTTAGCGATAAGGCCGCCCATTGTACTAGATTATTGACTGTTTTGTATCATAAGTAAGCTTTTGTAATCTTATGGTGTACAATATAGAATTATCTATCTATCTTTCAAGTTAACAGGTCCTGCATCAATTAATCAGCCTGTGTCATTCCATACATACATAATTGCGTAGACTCACGCCTGTTCCCGAGACGGGTGGGCAGAGACAGATTTTCACGGCTGGAAATGTTTGCATATCAGATTATGTGTCAGTCAGTGTATGTAACTAGTTTTTAATAAAAAAAAGTATTTAAAATGATATCCTCTTGTAGGTGTATGTGCGTTGCTCGCCTAGGTCCCATGTAGTTGCCATATGTAGATGCATTCAGCTTTTAGAATTACATATTCAGTTGTTTTTGTTTATTAGTATTTTATTGTCATACCAATTCATCACAATCACATCATATTATTCTGTCTAACATAATCATAATAAATATGTTCATTAAAGTTAAAATAGAAATATACATAGCTATCGTTAGACGTTGTGGTTGATAAGTGAGTGTTTCCACAGCAGCGCACGGGCGAGTCCCGCGACAGTGGGTGCACTCAACGTGACGGGTCAGACGGAGCTGCGTCAGGACCGTCAGACGCGTCGGGTGACTCCGGCTCCGGCTCTGAGGGAGACGAGGTAGAGTTCGTGCCGTCCTCGTGGGACTGCCGCGCCGCGCCCGCCAAATCATCCTTAAGAAGCTTGGAGCAGACGACGCCGGTTGGCGTAAGTAATTCTTTCTAGATCTTGATCGAACTGCCAACGTGCACGCAACGTTGCACGCAGTTTATGCCTTAAGATACTCGATAATCTAATTTTAATATGTACACACAGCAACGGAGTTAGCTGTACAGGGCCGCTATTTGAAGATTTGTTTTTTTAAAAAAAAGTATATTTCTGTGGAAAAAACACTGTGGAACAAAGACTAAACCTACAGATAAAAATATATTCCAAACAAATTCATACATTGGTTTTCCTAAAAAACTAATCTTCATATAGCGGACCTGTACAGCTAAATCTGTTGCAGAGTACGAGAGTTTCCGTACGAGCTTAATTTAAACACATTACTATAATGGACAACGGGTCTAAATCTATTCAGTCGAAACTACCAGTAACAGGTAAGAGGGGAAAACCTAAAACATAACTTGATTTAGACCCGCTGTTCACTATAGTAATATGTATAAAATGATTTATATGCACGATGACGCATACACATACAGGACAACAAGAAGCGCGTGGTGTTCAAGCGACAGAAGTACCACTGCGTGTACGAGTACCCGCGCGAGGCGGCCGACGTCGACGCGCACTCGCCCGCCGCCTACCTGCCCGACCTCTCCACGTACTCTGGTACACTGCACCTTCTACATATATTATCTGTTTAAGCCATAATTATACTAAACATAGAATTATTAGTTGATTATTTTCTAATTATGATAAATGTCACGAATCTCACAAATCAATATTATTATTTTTTATACTAATGTCCTCCTAACCGAATTTCGGTCACGGCGGCTAATCTCAACGGAGACTTGCCATCTGCGCGGGAGATATTATAGTGCACAAGTGTGTGCGCAAACACAAGTGCACTCTTTATTCCCTCACTCTCATAGTCCGATGGGGCGGCAAATCCGACACGACCGGAGAGAGATCAGGCGTAGGACCAACGGCTTTACGTGCTTTCCGAGGCACGGGGGTGTAAACACCGCCAATTTCCAAACTCCGGGCATCTATTGTGAACTTCTTAACAGAAAAACCCAATATCGATTTTTTGGCCCGACCCGGGAATCGAACCCGGGACCTCGTGATCAGCAGTCTCACACATCGGCCACTGAGCCACGGAGGCAGTTTTTATACTACTAAGGTGGCAAACAAGCAATCCCAGAAGTATCACATGCGTGTTGCCAACCCATTTTTTTACACCAGGACTTTATGATGGGAGTATCCCTGGGATAGGAATACGTTTCTTTTCTTTCATAACTCATCCCTAAATGAGCGCTGGAGACCTGTACTCACACACAGGAACACAATTACATCACTGTTTGTAGTTATTTGGTTGTGGTCTTCAGTAAGGTGGAGGTCCTTCCCCAGTCGGGCTTGCTCGCTATGGTGCTCTACCTCTCTTGACTTTGTTATTATACAACATAATATATTTATTAGTATTCTTATAAGTCTTCTCCTAAATAACATCGCTATTGTTCGAATTGAAAGTCGATTAACTAGTAGTAGGTTTATGAGTAGCACTTTTCGGGACGATGTTTTACAACTTGACATTATATCTTCACAGAATGGGATCCGTCGAGCGTTGAAGAGGCTGAGCTAGGTTACGGACAACTGTTTGGTGCGCCGAGCCCGCTCGATTTGTACCCACTGCGTGCTGGCATCGCTTTCGGAGCTGGTACGTTATATTTAAATAAATGTTTATATATTATACTAACGGACCTGGCAGACGTCGTCCTACCCGGCAAAGCTGATATACCGACAGCAGCGCCACCTACCGGGTCCAAAATATCATTAAGATCGGTCCAGCCGTTTAGAAGGAGTTCAGGGAGATACCGTGTGTATATCACTGAACTCCACAGAAGAATTATATATATAAAGATGGGTCGTTTTCAGTAATTATATTTTCACCCTTGATTCTCTTTTATGTTCCAGATTACGACGAAGACTTTTTCATATCATCATCAGCTCGCCCGTTCGAGAGCTTAGGCATCATGACGAGTCAGTTCTTTCCCGGCAAGCACATCAAACCGTCCTTACTCGAGCGAGACCTGTCCGACGAAGTCACAGAAGAGTTCCCCCCGCCCCCCTCACCGTTACCCACCACCACATTGATGCAAACACGAACCCCGTCACTTGACTTCACAACACCAGATTCAGGAGTCGAAGATATCACTCCTGGTTCAACCACAGACGAAGATTTTAAGAAGAAACTGCCAGAAACAGAGTTGACGTGGAGACCGATCGACAGCGGTAGTTCAAGCGAGTCTGTGAGCCCAAGTTCTCCAGGTGGCGAAGCTCTCGGCGGTCTCAGGCACACGAGGGACAAGCTGAAGCTGGACCTGCCTCCGAGTCCGCACATCCCATCCCCACGACACAACAGAGTGTTCAACTTCGTGCTCGACAAGCCCAAGCGGCGCGACGAACGTCCCGACCTCGGCGCCACGCCCCTGGTCATGACGGACGACACTCCCATCGTCACCACATCACTACCTCTACAAAAGGATTGCGAGGAATTGCCCGTCCCAGAACCTACCTTCTCCACATTCGGTAAGAGTGTACCTAAAGTTGAACCTGAACAAAAGTTGATATTAACTGATGAAGTGGAAGAGAGTACAGCTGAAGTAAAGGAAGAAAGTCCCAAGGTAGTGGAGCCGGTGAAGGGTGAGGGTACAGTGTTGGACAGTGGCGACGAGGACTCGGGGATAGAGAGCAGCTCGAAGGCGACGCTCGAACGTAACAAGACGAACGTCTCGTAGAACAATGTAGTAAGTAACTTGTAGTTGTGTATAAATAGTATGTGAGGGCTTCTGCCGCAACTGACACTTTGTTGTACAATAAAGTCGGATGTTACGGGACATTGAACGAGAAGTGGAATAACTATATTGGGTTATAATTCCTTTCGAAGCCATCTTGAAGTTCAAAGAGAACTTAACAAATTTAACATGAACTTTATCGATGCATTTGCGTCTTCTAAATCCAGTATCGGTAAAAGGTTATTCTCTCTTCTCAAATAGCAAGCCATAATCACAGAAACAATCGACTCGGAAGTTTTAGTCGATATATCGATTGCCATTATAAATAAATAGTATTACAAACAGCAAAGTATTACTGCTGGTCCTTCTCGTTATACATATCGGTATCAACATCGAGGTTAATATAGCCGATCATTATCACGCCTAGTTAGGATATTAAATCATCAAAGTCATTCTTAATCTGTTGTATAATTCTGGTTAAAAGATATTCCTTAATAAGCTATACAAGAAGGTGATCTAATTAAAAGAATACTTAAAGGCTATGTTACTCTATCTAAATCTGTAAAAAAACGATACCTTATTTTCTCATCTAAATATGTACTATGTTTCTACGGGACTATCTAGCGTTTGGATACGACTAATCACTTACTCGATGGGTATTGCATATAGGTACGAGTCGTCTTCAAGTAAAAGTAAATTAAAACGTTTAGTAAAACAGATTTCTTTAAAAAAATAATATTTAAGTATTTAATGTCCTAACTGTGCGATGCCAGGACAGGATTGAAGTAAACACTCGTCCGGCTAGCTCGTCTATAGTCAATGCAAGCGAACACTGTTCGTTCCCTTTAGCAAGGTACAAATAGCCATGAATTATCTATAGGTCTATCGCTTTCATTACTTGTAAGGGGCTTTCATACTTTTTACACACTGATACTGAGCCTAATTATGAACAAATCGCGTCCAGATTCTGTTTAAGTAACCGTTCTTGTCGCGTGGATGATTGTTTGATGAACGAAATATTCGAATGGTTCGCGTGGAAATTTTAAATCAGTCCATAGTTAAGTGTTGAAGGGTAATTGCCTGTACTCAACATTTATTATAAACAAGTATAGAAATGAGACCAGTATTTATACCATAAACTTAACTCTCGGTTTTGAAACGAGAGCTAAGTTCGCTGTTTAAATTAAAAAATAACCGTTTTTAACGGGCATTCTTAAATTTTAAATAAATAACAATAGAGGCCTTTTGCTAGCAGTGGATTGCAGCAGGCTGACATAGAATTGAGTTTATACATAGTAATACATACTAAATTAATTTATATCTCTCGGCCTTATAAATTCGCAAATAATCATAACGCGGCCAATTTTACATAGATAAGGAGCCTACACTATAGTAACCTAACATAGTTCTCTCTTTGTGTATTACATACACTCACGTTAGTTAATTTTTCAGTAATTTTATATCAGTAATGAGTAAATAGATGAGATGAGATGGCCTACCGCCTATCTATCCAGTTGATGTACAATAAGGCAGCCCATCATTATACTTGTTAGTTGTTCATACGTAATTATTATTTTGTATGTTGTAGTGTTATGTGGTCGCGTTGCGTTCGAGACACGCGCCGTATTCATTATTTTATATATAGTATTGTATGATTCCCACCTAAATTAAATGTTTTTTTGTTTGATTTTTGATAAATTTGTAGTGAATATATAGTAACTAATAAATATCCTGCTGCATACAATTGTCAGTATCGATTATGGAATACCTATTATTTAAACGGCATATATTTTAGTTCGGTGCATACCGACTTGTTGTTACTGGCGCGCCAAGGGATCAGAAATGGATCGTGTTAGGGCTATGAAGCGTGTTTAGAAATGGTTTCATAAATACTTTGAACAAAGGAACATTTTGTAAACAAAATCAACTCATACGCCCGAGGTACGTCATTTTTTATTAGGACCAATGTGTCTGACGGTGTCAAACATTCTATATGGTCTGTTTAAAATATTATAATAATGGCGAATGAATAAATTGGAAATTAGTTTTATATCGATTTTGATGATGTAACAACAGGGTGTTTGCTAGTTACTGTATACAGTATGTGTCGTGTTGTATCGTGAGCGGGCGCGTCCGGACGCAGCGCAGCCCCCTGTATATGTCTAAAGTACGTGTAAACTGTGACGACTATTACTTTACGCACAAGTGAGTACGCATCTTCCATCTTTTGAACCTCAACATTGTCTATGTGGATACGTTTCGATTGAGGTTAAAAGCCAATTGTTAGTTAAGTAAAAGTTTATATTAGATAAGTGTAGTGTTAGATGTAACGATTTGTGGTGATAGATCGACATTGCGTATGTATGTACACTCGGCAACAGCTGCGCGGGCTCACTCGTTATCTTCCAATTATTATTTATTACTGAAGCGTTACTTACGCGAGGCGGAGTGCACGTGCACGTAACTGTTGCCGAGTGTACGCAGCCACTACGTCATCACTATAGCTGTATGCAATACGTCCAAGTGTGAACCTAATGTGCAATTCTTCTCATTTCCATATCATCGTGTTTTAGTTGTTTAGTTACTGCTGTAAATATAATTTAATGTTATTATATATTGAAGGAAATAATCTTTTGAATATGAAAATTTATTAATTGTACTACACGTTTATTGTTCTGAACATATTTTTTTACAGTTTTAGAAAGTTTTCGTTAATGTACAGATGTAAATAAGTGATAGATGTTCATTTTGTTACGAGACGCGCAGGAGTGGCGGGGATGTCGGCGGCCATCTTGTGTTGTGCGCATACGCACTCGCACGACGCGTTTACGTGAACTCTATGTAATTGTGTAAGTTATATGTTTCTAATCGTTACTAGAACATTACTCATCAGATTAGTTTACTTCAAGCTTATGATAAAAAAAGGAATTTATTTGAATGAATTGTCCAATTAATTATGGTATTTATTGAAAGTAAGTTGTTAATGATTTGTATGAGTTGTCGTCAGTATTTAGTGAATGTGAACGCATTGGAAGTCTTTTCATATTGTGACTTTGTCGAGTCTTTTAAAAGTATTTCTATGAAAAAAAATAATCAATAAAACTTGTGACTCAATATTGACTTTTATTTACATAACAATACCTAGTGCAGACTGTGTCTGGTCTTAAGATATCAGATCTGTTTCATACGGCATAGAGGTAGGGTGTCGACAGGTGGTCAGCTCCGTCGCCATATGATGACGAGGCCGGTGACGTCGCTGGTCGCCAGTAGACTCTCATCGTAGCTGAAGCTCACACCTAACACTGGGGAGGCGTGACCTGAGAGGAAATACAAAATAAGTATACCCACTACTGCACTGCGGTACATGAATTTTTATAAGGCCATTATTATTTTAGTTATTATATTACTAGCTTTCTTATAAAGTTGACTTTATCAACGAAACATAATTCTTTTAGACAATGTCAAGCAAATAATAACTTGAAACAGATTTTTTTTTTGCATGGAAGCTAACCTTTCAAACCAAAACTCTTAATTCAAAATCATTTCATCTGTTTAGAAGCTACGACGCCACAGACAGACAAATGCAAGTTCACGACCATTTTTTGTCCAGGGTTTAAAAGCAATTTCATACCTATAGTGAAATAAATTGTTTTAAAATTTAATTACAAAACAAGTGACTTTAAAAAGAAAAAAAAAATGTCAGCCCAAAATCTGTCTGTGATCAAAAGAGTTCGTTGGCAACTAGATCGACTATATCTATCCATCAAATAAGCAGCAATTACATTACTACTTCTACACCTAAATCGTTATAACCAAGTCATGGTATGCGGCCTCAGTTTACCTTGTAGTTTGTTAACGACGGGGTGTTCAGCGTGTCCCTCGATGTCCAGAAAGTATACGCAGGAGTCCTCGCTGCCGGTGACCACGCACACGCCGCGACGGAACGACATGATGGGGCAGAACGTCGACTTGACACTGTGGCCCGTCTGCAGTACGTCGAACCTCTTCTTCAAAGATAGGTTGCCTTCGCGGTCCGCTATCCTGTTATTATAAAGCACCACATTAAAAGCTCTAAGACTAGTTTAGGCCCGCGGATTTTCCCGTGTGTACAAATCCACGAATACGGTGATATTTTCATGTCAAGATTGAACGGATTTTTGAATGATATTTTTCATAGAGATTATAGTCTAGAATAGTTCTAGACTATAATCTCTATGGAAAATATCATTCAAAAATCCGTCTTTAGAGCTAGCAGTCTAGAATAGCTCTAGACTATAATCTCTATGGAAAATATCATTCATAAATCCGTTCAATCTTTCGTATTTATATTATTAGTATTTAGGTAATTGTTCGACTGCCTGATTGGTGTTAGTCCCCGGGACTCTACGACAACTAAGTCAGTTAGTCAGTCAGTCAATACAAATGATGGGTGGCGCGCTAGTCATAGAAAACAGGCATATATTTGATGCCGTCCGAAACGGCTTCGCACGGGTGATATTTCCCAGAGACCGATGTTTTTGTCAATAAAATATAGCCTATGACACTCAAAAATAACGTGGCTTTCTATTAGTAAAAGAATTTTTACAATCGGTTTACTAGATCCAGAGATTGGGGGTAATCAACATCACAAACTTTCATCACCTTAACCCATAAACGTGGGCACGGGTCTCCTCCAAACATTTGGAGGGATATTAGCCTACTATACCACGCTGGCCATAATAGCCATGGCTGGTTGGAATAGGGTTTTATTTCGATTTTCTTTCCCTCTCTTCCGGTAGATATTGTCTGCTAGACTCTGCCTCTATAAATATAGATAAATACCTGAACAAGTAGAGCGAGTTGTCAGCTGCACTGACGAGGAGAGCAGGGTGTCGCGCGAGCCAGGGGCTCCAGCTCAAGCACGTCACGCCTCCGCCGACGCAGCAGCGCCGCAGCTTGCTCAGTCCACCCCCCGCACTGTCCATGCGGTAGCTGATTATTATCCCCTGCAACATTGCCAGTGCTTTACCATCGTTTACGCTTACTAGAGAACCATAATACCTATATTTGATTGCGGAATACATTATAGGTTACTGTTATTTGTAGTTTAAAATTGAAATTTTGAATATCTATTTACCTACCCGAAAAAAGGATATTTTTTACTTTTACTATAGGCATTTCAATACCTATAGTAAAAATACTGTATATTGGATTTCTCAAATGAAATACTGTGTATTAAAAAAACTTTAGTTTCTTTTTATATTGTCTAATTTCTATTACTTTGGCATGGAGGGTAATTATTTATTTGATTATATCGCAATTATGTCAATCCATTACTTAAATCCACTAGATTCTTAAAACGTCACTGAATTTAAAAAATATAGAAATTATCCAGAATGTACAAATATATTTTCACAAGATATTTACAACAATATAGCAACAGTATTATCACCAGGATAACGCGACAGTCCTTGCCGCGAGCCTAACAAAATGGTATACGCATTTTTTCAAACCACCCTCCATAATATATTTTTTTATAATTCTAAAAAGAATAATCTACTGCTATGTTACCTATATCGACATTTTATGGTTCTTATACCACATACCTAATAATATTATGTACACAATAATAAGTAAAAATTTCGTCGACTATAAATAAATTAAGATTGCAGCCCTGCTGTGTTGCAAAGGGAATTGTGTTCGTGTATCATTGAAACCTTTGGCTTTTAGCCAAGAATTTTCAAATTTGTATCAGAGCTTTAGGTAAACGTTTTAATATTTTGTGATATCAGTCTCTTACCTTATCGTTAGCGGCCCAGAACATTCTGCCACTAGACTCGCACGCTATGGATAGCACCCGCCCGCCAAGTATACTGCTCCCACCTACAGGGGAAACTCACTACTAATTACAAACTACTAAAACGTTTCATCTAACTTTAAATATTTTGTTTTGAGGCTTCTTAAGTCTTGATTTTTTTGAGAATGAGCACCTTCCAGTCTCTCGTACTGTGAATTAATGCATGTTCTGAGATTTGAACACAGAGTGAATGTATAATGTAGGTATACTCTGTTTAGACATTACGGAAGTAAATACACAAAAATTATAAGAAATGTTCTTACATCATTTAATTTAAAATAATTCTTACTTATAGATAAACTTGTAATAATATAATTAAATATAAATTAATATTTGATAATTGATTACATATGTACTTACTTTATAATTTTAAATTTAAAGTAACGATAAAGAAAACAATGTCGATATTTTTTTTTATTTGTGTTGCCACATCATTTAAATAGTATCTAATATCATGTCTTACCTCTAGGGTATATTCCAGTGGATATATTGAGTACTTCCACCATGCCTCGTGCGTTACCAGCCTACGGTTATGTTAAGGATTGAATAATATTCCAAATATACTTAGAATATCTTAGGTCAATAATAATACATATAAATTATGTTTAATACTTTTTAAGCATTTGAGATCCAACGGAAATAGTTTTTGTGGTTTAACGCCAATAAAACGTAAGTAATTACAATCCACATGTGGCCCCCTGAACTTCTCAATAATAAGTATATCACGAATGGCGATTAGATAAATCTCAGGGTCGTTAAGCAACTACTACTAAGCAAATGTAATGTAGCAAATAAAAATGGTACAATTGAACTGATGATGAAGCCGGAAGGTAGGCAACGGAACGCTATAATTTAATAATGTAATGTAGCCGTGTTTGGGCTTATTTTGCTATATATTAATGCTCATGCTCATTTTAGCTGTAAATGATCAGATTTTGTAAAAACCGTCTTTAAGAGCGTTCATCCGTTAGAATCACGAAAAAGCTCAAAATTGATGACGGGGAGAGAAATGGGAGTATAGTTTGTATGAAAGTTATTCCTGTTTAAATACTATATAATGTTATTGTATAGTTAGGCCTCGTTCGAACGAGCGTTAAATTTGAAGTTTATTGAATTTTAAGCTCTGTGCATACCGCACAGCGCTTAAAATTCAACACAGTTTAATAAAAAAAACGCCGCATTTTAAAAGCGCTGACGTGCGAATGAATCCATTTGTTTCAATTTGAAGCTTTTTTACCACTGATCCGAATAAGACCTTACGATTTGCAGCACCATGCGAGAGGAGGACAATATTATGTCTACGATACAAGGGAATTTCAGGTCAAGTCCATGCTGTACTCAATTGGAAAAGAAGAAACCATAAACAAAATAAATATTTTTCTTCTATTCTGTTAATGTTTCTATTGAGGTCATAATGTCAGTTCTGTGTTGTACAAAGGATACGATGACCATGTTATTGTTGGCTGGCTGGAACACGCAGCACAACAGCGGCGCGGCGAGCTGGTCGGCGACCACACGCAGGCGCTTCCCGCCGCCCACCTCCCACAGGCTCAGCGCACCGTCCAGCCCGCATGTCACCAGCAGCTCGTTCGATGCCGACCAATCACATCCTAATACGTCACACGACCAACACTTTTAAACTGTCACACACACAGGAAAGTTAATAATACCTAAGCGCCAAAACATAACTTTTGGAAAGTGAGCTTTAAGTTGATAAATTTAAATCTTACTTCTCATAAGTACCATTTTATTTATTTTATTTATTCAACTTCATATATTGTGCTTTAGTAGTTTCGCTTTTCCACTAGCGTTATATATAACTAATGTTTATTTGTCTTGCTATATCATGTAGTGTTCCCACGTATATATATGACATACCGGTAACAGCCTTGGTATGTCCCTGTAGCACGAAGGAGACCTTTGGCGGCGTGGCAGTGACGTCACAGATGGAGACGGTGCCGTCGTGAGACGCACAGCACAACTTCGAGCGGTCGTTGTTTGCGAACTTCACCACGCTTACTTGATCTGTGTGCTGTGCAAAACATTATTTTTACGGCAACGACTTATTCGTTGGAATTTATATTTTTGCCGCCCAAAAACCAACCACTGAATTATTATTATTCTCATGCTTTCATTATCTAATCATTAGAAAACATAGAACTGTCCTTTTGGAAGTTATAGAAAAATAAAAAATAAATATCATGACGATTCGATATATGAATCCTACCATCCCTAGCGTGGAGAGCCTGACATAATCGTCTCGCTTCCCTGGGCGGTGTGGTATGCATAAGGAACATTACCCTCCACAAAAAAAGGGCTCTGCCTAGCTTGGCATCAGATGGCTGTGTGTGAGCTGTCCAAAGATATTATATTACAATTACCTGATCAAATATGTGGTGGACTCCTGAAAAAGCATAGTTTTCTGATATTGTCATATCATTCTTCCTTTTAGAGTTTGTGCTCAATGGATTCTCATCCACTACCATACTGGTCTGGAATTAAATACAGGATAGTTTAATAATAAAATTACTTAAACTTATTAACATAAAAACTTTAAGATTTTTATTATTAAAATTATTTATAATATAAACTAATATTATAAAGAGGAATATTTTTTTTTTTTTACGATTTGACTCAAAAACTACTGAACCGATTTAAAAAAATATTTCACCATTAGAAGGCAGCAATATCAGCAGATAACATAAGCTATATTTAAAAATATGGGATACCGATGAAAAATAAATAAATGTCCAGCCGTGTGCAACCGGGACATGCCATGTCTGTTCTAAAGACATGTCTGCGCCACTAATATCGATAGGCACGTGTGTGTGGATAGAGAGCTAATCTCTCAGGTCTCTTAAGCCGCTTTCAGACTACGTTATAATACAATAGCATATAGTATATAGCTCATAGCACAACAATATCGCGCACAGATTGTTATGGACATGTTCACACTGTACTGTACTATATATTATTGACTTACTATCTGATGGTCTTTCTTCGCTATACTATATAGCACAATAGTATAGCGTAGTCTGAAATTAGCTTAAATAGACAGGAGGCTCAGTATATAGACATTTAATGGGTTGTTATTTTTATTTTATAATCAAAATGTTCCTGTAGTAACCTGTGTTCTAGGACTCATGTACCTACTAGGCTATCATGTGTATAAAGATTTTTAAGATATGATATGATATTTATTTGCTCAGAACATGGTACAAGATGACAGAATACAGAAGTGCGAATTTTTAAAAAATTACACTTAAAATTACATGATTAGGCTGAGGAATGAGGTCCCTGCCGAGGTTTTCCCAAGAGACTATAGCATGGGGTTCTTCAAGAAAGGTGTTATAAGGTTTTTAAAGGGTCGGCAATGGGTGAGTGACACCCCTGGTGTTGCAAACATCCATAGGCTACGGTAACTGCTTACCATCAGGCGGGCCGTATGTTTGTTTGCCACCTTGGCAGTATAAAAAAAAACATAGCAATACATGATAGTTTATACACAAGTCATGTCTTACACTGAAAAAACTCATCCAATGTGTTAAAGCACTTTTCAAGTAGCCAATACTTAAGTTTACACTTAAAATGATAATAATAGCAACCAATATGTTTCACTGCTGGGCATGGATCTACTCTAGTTTATCAAGAGATAGAAAGAGTAAAGTCTTAGATTAAGACTTAATTACAATAAATAAAAGAAACAGCTAATTTCTATTTTTATTAAAACAAAATAATATTAGAAGAAATATTAGAGTTTGGTACCTTACTGCTAGACCTGGGCCGTGATGATGCAGAGCTGATAGATATGTTGTCCTGAACTCCATACCGCCGTTGCAACAATTGACTTCTTACATTTATATACTTTTTTATTGTTTCTATGTCCTAAAAGCAGTATTTTTAATATTTGTCACATTTATCGTGAAACAAATTACAATCGGTTGTATTGATTACCTTAAACTTAGCGTTTTCTCTAAGCAGCTGACTGCGACGTCGAATATACAGAGTTTCTGTATAAAATAAAAATGATAATATTTTATTGTTGATTTGCGAGAATATTTACACATTTATTCAATCACATTATTGTTAATACATACACAATAATGAATATATAGCATAATAGTTTTATTATTTTACTACTACTGTAATCATCAATGCATTAATTTACTTACTAAAGTTAGGGTTGTTTGGAGCTCTGTACGCATTGAACCGTGCATCCAGCGCGAATATTTGCTGCTGAAACGCGGCCGCCATTGCTCCTAAGCCTTATTTATTAAACTTATTAGCAACTTTCACTAGTTTACTTCGTGTTATTATTCTCATTTATACGACATTAAACAACAGAACACGTAAACAAAACAAATAGATTTTGACATTTCATGAACATCAGATGAAATCAGCAGGTAGCTGTCAACTTGACAAAACCGTCGTCGTTTATGAAGGTAGCTGTTATTTTAACTTCATTATCATTGTTTCAGCCTGATAACGTCCACTGCTGAACGTATTTTAACCTGATTACGATAATTTATATAGCTAGGTAACATTTTTAGAATGATGTTTTAACTGTACATAACCAGTCTATTTTTCTCTATTATTCATTATTTTTATAATAGTTATTACTATAGTATGGTGTATATGGCATTAGCAGAATTTGTAAACGCAAAGCTCCAAAAAAGATTTTATGTTCTTATTACTTCTTATTTTATGAATTACTTTAATGTAATTCCTATTGCTATTCAAAATAATTTATTGCTACTTTGGGCTGAGTCTCTTGCAAAAACATATTACGTAGTGTGGCAAACGCAAATCCCAAAATCAGATAATTCCACCCACGAGACCGGCAGCGCGGGCGCGGCGCGGCGTCCTCCACACGCGCCAGTGTCGGCGGAGGCCAGCGATTTCCAAGAATCCTTATTTCCGATTCCGAAATACCCGGCGCGGTGATACCAGGAAATCTCGACGGCGTTATTCTGGGGCAATGCCGTGTAAAACCCGAAACACGTAGCTTTCTAGCGAGGTGCCTCTGCCCGCTGCCCGCCGTTATAAATATCAGAATGCGTAAAAAGGAGTCGGTGACCCTCAATTACACTCATCATTTGTTGTACCTACCAAGAATCATATATTATATGTTTCGTAGATATCAACTTATTCTGGAGAGGGATCGAAATAAAACTGAAGCGTAGATTTTAAAATTTCGTTTATAATTAATGAATGACAGCATACATCGTAACGTGTAAACTCCAACCATACAACAAACGTACTTAGACGACAACGTGACGTGATATAATGCACTGAACAGTTCTCTATATTTACACATTACAACTACGAGACGGATTAGTGCACGGGTTCGGTTCGGGACACAAGACGATTACTATAAATAACAAACATTTATATTTTAAAAATTCGCTGGAAATAAATTAATGACTTACTCATCGTTATCGATTAACAAATAACACTAATCCATCTTAAAAATAGTTGACTATTGTTGTTGTACCTATATAATATTAAAAAAAATATTTGCATTGACTTATAAAAAATGCTTGGAGTGTAAAAAAGTTATGTTATAGAATCAATCAGTCAAAACTTAAATAAAACTATGAAGGCAAGTATCACTAAGGCCCGTTGTTCACTGAGGCGTACCGTGGACACTCGTTCACAGGATCGATCCATGATGGTCTATAACTAAATTAACTGACGAGTTAACATCATCATCAGTACGTCTCAGTGAGCACAGGCGTTATACGCTAACAGTTTTTATACAATTTAAACATATACAATAATCTATGTAACTATATACATAATTTCATTAACAAATTCATTATAATATCAACATAGTTTTAATTCATTTTGCCGATAAGCTACACAAATACTCAGAATCCGTTCAACCTTAATAACTACTCAGATTTCTTTTTATTTACAAGTTAGTGGGTTGCATGATGCACTTTGTTAACTTTAGAAGGGTTTATTATCGTTGTATATGAATGTACGTATATTGTGTAAGCTCAGTCTTGTAAAACTGTTTTAATCGACATTATGTAGATGTGTTTGTAAGTGCATTATTTAACCCTATAGCTTGCATGACAAATATATAAAATTACATTAAAATATTGGCGGATTCAAAACTTAACTTGTATTAATATTTAAGCTAAAACAATGGCATTACGTAAAGCACCCACACGCGGACAGCTGCGTTATATACTTTTTTTTTAATATAATCTCTGATGTAACTGTGCAATTTTGTCTAAATTACATCACTTTTCGATAGGCAAAGAATTGACATAGGTTGAACAGAACTAAATAAACATTATGGATATATCTACATCATTTCCAAGTATCTCAGTATATTTATAAACCTTGATGCGGAATAGCCTCTTTGTATAGCTTTACCAGTAAAAGAGTTTCCAATCAACTGCCTGCAACATTTTTTCCGCTTAGCGAATTATACTGTCTTCAACCTGTGTCGATTCTTTACGAAGTAAGAAAAGCAATTTCCGGCTTCAAACTTACATAGCTACTATTAAAACTATAGGAAATCGCACAGAACGATAGCTTTTTGAGGTCTCACGTCTAAAGGCAAGACCCGGCTCTTAAGCTACAACGGACCACGTGACGACGGCGACGTGGACACGATCACGCGACGTGAAACGTGTTTCACGATAATATTGACAAACTCGAGCAGAATACGCAAAGCAAAATGTAACTGCAAATGTAAATAAGCCAAGTGTGTATTTGACAACTTCCCGTTTACAGAAGGGCTCATGTCCACACAGGCACGTGCATCAACGAGCAGAGTACATACATATATAGATGTTATCCCAACCGCACCTAGCGTACCTACAATTATTTGTTAACTCGATACTTCTCAGTTTGTTTAGAGAATAGTCGAACAAATACCTTTTATTTTCATATTCCAACGGCTCAAGCGGAACATTAATTTCAACGGAACTCGTAACCCGTCAAAGGAACCTCATTGTAATTGTAAACTTTATTGTTTACTGTTTACGGTTCAAAACTCCGTATACGTAATGTTTGTATGTACGTATTGATTATTCGAGGCATGCCTCCGTGTTAAACAAGGGATTATTGTATGAAGGCGTTAATAGGTCGCCCATATCACTCGTATAAGGACAATAATGTATATTTCTGTTAAAAACAATCAAAATTAATTAATATTAATTTGTTTTATATGCCTATGTATATTTATGTACTTACATGATAAGAACAATGATCTGTAACCGTCAACACTACATCAACATGATTGTAAAATATGATTTTACGAAACAACAAAACTTTATCCTATCAACAACGTTCATCAAAAATGTGTTATTTTATATATATTGCCTACACTATTTATATAATACACAGTATATAGAAACATGTATAAATCTTAAAACATTTGTGTCCAATAACAAATTTATTTTTTGTTTAAATTTGTCATAGGCTCCCCTCATTTCCCTAGGCGTAACTTTTATGCCGTTAATTGTAGTAATACGTTCTGAAATAGACTAATTTTTAAATTGTCATTTTTACATAGGTATGTTATCTAATGAAAATCTTTCACAAATAAATCCTTTCTACATATTTTTTTCTCTACACCCTGACATTCAAAGAATCCATAAAAAGGAGTCATTATTAAAATTGAATTTATTTATAATAAAATTTATTTATAATAAAATGTATCTATACTATAATAATATAAAGCTGAAAACAAAATTCAAATTTAACGCGAGTGAAACAAGTAACTAATATAGGTAGATAGTTTAACTTTGAATTTGACGACACTGGCAACATTGTGCACTGGTGGCTCTTACGAAAGCCATAAACCATTGACATTGAGTATCTGAACTACGAGACGTATGTATATTGTATACAACAAGCGAAACATGTGAGAACAAACAGGTTTAGTCGTTAATCCATGTAACAAAATGTACTAACAGCTATTTCATCGGAATAACTGTCGACGGCACGAGACCGCGGCGCATACTGATGTCCGAAACAAAATAAAACGCGCCGTATAAACAACATTTTACTTAATTTGAACATTATAATAAAGTCATCATACGTGGGCAGCATTATTTACAACAGTTTTTAGATTTAGTGCTGTGTTACCATTGTTAGAAAATCACAAACCCTTGTCACAGATTAAAACAGCCACGTGTAGAGGTTATAAGCCACGCAATTCGACGATCAGTTATCCGATTGTGTGCCTTAGAACACGACCCCTATGTATCCTCCTTAGTAGATTAATTTTCAAAAAATCCTTGTAATTTATGGAAGTCTCTGATTTTTTGCACCAAGACCCCCTAGTTTATTCTTTACATTACTCGGTCTACTAGTCCGATAATTTATTTTATAATATTCTCAATATTATATAACGTAGAAAAATAATTAATGAAGTGCGAAAACAAATGATTTCAGTATAAAAACTCGCAATAATGAATAACCGGATGGCCATGTTCCAGGAGAATTTTCATTAACTGTAGTAGTTAATGAAAATTCAAAAGTATATGCGACGCCGACGTGCGTGTACAACAAGCATTACGTTAAATACGTATTTCGAGATGTGTGTATTTATTTACACATAAACGTTACAAGTTTCAAGGACTCCTTTGATCACAAAGAAGAATAATAGCGTATATATAATGACAGTTCTATACACTGCAGCTCCAATACAGTTTTAGTGTTTTTTACGAAATGTATCTAGTTTCTTTCGCACGATGGCCAATTACTTACATTCCCAACACGATAAAATTAGCCAATTATTTATATATAAAACCTCGTATCCACTTTTCATTTTTTTTTATTTCGTATCCACTTGAGCATGACTAGGAGAGTGAGCCGCTCATTGGCCTGAGCGTGATCAAGTGGAGACGCCTAAGCGCGCGGCTTGGACGCCTCCACTCAAGCAGTTCGACCAAATAAACGGCTTATTCGCCTGAGCGTGCTCAAGTGAATACGAAGTTTTGCATTATGTGATGAGCCAGTCATATTATATATTTCATATACAAATAGATTCGATATCAATTTATTCAGCGTCATGTGTAAAATACCGCTACCTACATAATCATAATTTCGGAACATTTCTCAACTATTCATAACCAGTCTTGACTTTACAATTTACTCGCATGTTATGCACTTTAAAATTTAGATTCGTCTACTAATAAAGAAACAAATTGGCATTCTCTTTTCTCATTTAGCACCGTCACTCTCCTAGGCACGATCATCACAAGCTACTGACAACCTGCATATCCATACCCCACTTTAACCATTCATTCTATCAGTCCACCGCTGGACATACATAAGCTTCTTCTAATTAGACTATTAATAATTATAATCAACGTCAATATAACGCTCATACAATCTCCTTCACAAAATCAAATTTATAGAAAATAATCATAATGCGTATCTAAAGTCACAAACATGGTACAACTTTGTAGTATTAAGACACCTGTCAAAATTAATTTGTAGTTAAAAAATATTGGTCGGAAATTAAAAGTGCAGATTTTCTTTTAAATAGAGGATTTTTAAATTTCTCGTCTCAATAGTAAACAGAGGGTGCTATACCCTCTGTTTACTATTGAGACGAGAAACTAAAACACACAATTTTAAACCTTAGGCCAATAAGCACAAGATGAAAAATCTTATGTCTTTTCATAACTTGGTAAGCTTTTATTGTGTAGCTTTTCCTAGATTGATTGGACAATAATAAACTACTGAAAACTGTAAACTTCACGATTTTTATTCAAATTGTGTATTTCGATTTTTATAAAATACCATTTGTAAAAACTAAAATGTTAAACCACTTTTGTTGCTCACTGTACACAATGTTTCATCTGAATTGTTTTAAATTTATTGTAGCTTTTAGATACGTCCTTTGAATATTTTCTGTACATTTGAGCAGGTTCGTGAGAGTTTATTTTATTGTCACTCTAATAGCTGTACTCAGACTTTGTCGTTGTTAGTATACTCCAATTGACATTCGTTATCTCTTAGGCCTAGCTATCCGTTTGCCTCGCACGCCCGTGTGCGAGAGGACGCAACACGGCGGCAGCGCTGTATCGCCGAGCGCATCGTGCGACGCGGTAGCTTTTTCTCAATTCTGGAAATGCTAATCAGCCGAACCAGTTGATAGTTTGCGAGGAACACTGTTAATGTGGCCGAGCAACTTCCTAGAAACGAAAGCGAGATAGTCACTAGTGAGAAATACGATTATCGTAATAACCTCCCGGAACGAGAGAGCCCTTTTCCAATCTCTGTTTGTAAATAGAACTCGACTATTAAAACTTCACGGAATACTACCGTCCGGTAAAATGGCGTCGCTCCTAACACGCCGCTTAATTGCTCACCACCAACAATGTTACAAGCTTTATATAGGTCATTTAATTGGTTTTCTACAGAAGAATTTACATAATATAATAAACATTACAATTTTACAACATTAATTATAAATATTAGACATAACAATTAAATAAAGCAAGCCCTCTATTACGTCATAGATAAGTTATATACGTATGCAAGTGCGTTATGCTATGTTTGTATAATGATAGTTATCTAGTGACGTCATCTGACATATCTCAATGTGTCGATACGCTTTGTCTTCCGTCTTCTTCCGTAGTACAAACACTAATAGCAATTCAGCGTATTTATTGACAAGTGACGTCGATAACAACCATGATAATATTGGAAACAATATTAATTGTTTACGTTTAGGAAAACCAAAAGTGTTTATTTAGCAAACGTTTGTTTAGGCTTTAGATTTACAGTCGAGTTGCTTTAAGGAAAATTACACCGACAATAGTGAGCTTTACATAGCTTAAGGATTACATTCGATGCCGCTGTTCCGATATATATTAGTAAGCGTACCAAGAACACGGGCGGATAGCGTTAGCTTCATTGACATGTATTGATGTAAATATGCCGTCAGTTTTTGTTGCGTACGAAGCGCAGAACAAAAACGTTTCATTAGGGAACGAGAATTAGACCGTTCTAAGTATTCGGAAGCGGGCGAGATAAAGACACACATTAATCGATTCAGAATTATATCTCTCGCGTTTCCGAGAAGGTATGAAGATTAGAGTTACATAAAAACCTAATACGGAATGACCATAAATATACCTATTATACGAGCAACAATCGATAACAAGTTTTCGGAGAACGAATTAATGTGTTTTTACTTAGAACGTACAGACGGTACCAGGAAAATTATCTCAAGTTATTAGTTGTGAGTTTAATTGAGCCCTGGCGAAGGCGGGCTGACGGGAAATCACGTGTTTGAATATTCAAGATGTAATTTTAATGACATATTTATTTTAATTTTGTATTTGTGTTTTTGATAAAAATCATCTTTTTAAGAACAGTTCCGATTGTCACTCGAACAAAACATAAGTTCAAAGAGCTATAACTTGAGTCTGCAGTATCCAACAACCTACCTGCATACTTAAATATATTAAGACACAAATAATTCTATGTTATTTCCTCTCAAAATACCAGATTCAGTTCATTAACAATACAAAAATATTTCTTTAATTCATCTTCAATATTGTGGTACGACGATACGTGTGATAGCAGAAATAAGCATGTTGTTCAATAGTCCAAGTACGTCGACGTAACATTGACATTGAAGATGATCATAATATCTTGGGCGCTTCTAAATAAGACGCTAGTAGCTAGAAGCCATGCTGCAGCCGCACTGACTGCGTCTGCGCGTACTTGATTTGTAGGGATTTATAACACTGCTGCTATAATTTACATTCGCAAGAAATTGAGTATTTTGAGAGGATCCTAAGTAATTGTCAGTTCTATTAGCAAATTACAGCTCATTGACGGTCTTAATAGTATACACAATATAGTTAGCTGATTCTGTTTACTCCCATGCTAAGTCTTCTTCGCTCGAGGACCTCGGCGGCGTGGATTGGTCAGGCTCGGGTATGACGCCAGCAAGCGCGTGGAGGACCGAGTCTCCATAACGTTTCGCTCCCGAGATACCCTGCCGTCTCATCGACAGCTTAGCGTGAAGGTCCGCCATCAAGTCACCGCCACTCGCTTTAGTGCCCTGGGGACAAACATACAATTACATTCACTACTGTAATTAATTATAATGGAAACAATAATTAAGAGGACTACGTAAATTAAAGTGTACAATACATAACTTTTATCACCGTCCTTTACTATTTTACTACATAAAAATCTTACTTCTATTATAAATGTGAAAGTTTGGACAGATGGATGTTCGTTATGCACGAAATTTGGCACAGGGATAGATTATGGTCTGGAATAGCACTTTTTTTATTGTGGAGAAATGTACGGTTCCCTTGGGATAGATTTGTTTGTTTTCGCGGGCGGAACCACAGGCAACAGCACGTCTTACTATAAACAGTACCTAAATAAACACCAATAAAATTATCCCTTGGTTAGGTATATATAACAAAGAATTGTTCTGAGTCTGGGTGTAATTTGTGCCCGTTAATTGTATGTTTGTAAAGTCCCCCGCGACACAGAGCTTGTTCTCTAGTGCGGGAGTTGTCTTTTTTTAAAAATAAAATAAAATAAATAAAATATTAATGCCAAAAGATTAAGTTGGTAAGAAGAAGTTCTTAAAAGTACCTACCTCAGTACGTTAAAAAAATTAACAATCTATTTAATACGTATTTACTTATCGTTTCTTTGAATTGATAAATTGTAGGCCTAAAATAATGATATAGGTAGATATAGATAATGGCAGTTTTCGATTAAAGAAAATTTAATTATGTGTAGCTAATGTTTTGTACAGTCAGCAACATTATTAAAAGATACGTTAAATTTAAATTTACATTGGTACTGCCCGGGATTGAACTCGCACCTCTTGCGTGCAAGTAGGTTACTTTGCCACTCAGCCATCACCGCTTTAATCCATTAATTCATGTCATAGTCACAAATTAAAATAAGTATTAATCAACACGTAAACGTGAAAAAAGTACGTCAATGGAGCAATCTAAGTATTTCATTAATCATTTATTCGCTCTATGACTCACATTAACATTGGAAAATCAGCTGTAATGACCACATTGTTCATTTTAGGTCAAGTTAAGGGTCAAAAGTCATTGATGGTTTTTCCATCACATTTTTAAACTTAGATTGCAATTAAAGAAACATTTCAACTGATTGTAATCGGCTACGTTGACGCTCGACAATCATAGAATATTTTATTAATAAACGTAGAATAGAATAGATGTAATGTTATTATACAATCTCTCATTCTGTCATCAGTGTCGATGACATTAAATAATCAATGACATTCGAAAGAAGGGGGCAAAACATGGCGTAACTATTCACTTGTTACACGTTTTACGTTATACATTTAATTAAGAAAAAGGAGAATATTTATTTAGTAAACACAGAATAGTAAACCTTTGTAAGATTAAACATGGTCTACAGGAAAATAAAAATATAGTAAAATCATAAAAAATAAAGAAATTAAGTCCGTTACGATCAAAATCGCTAGATTAAAATGTTATTAGGCAGTGGTCGAACGCCAACTTGGTAGAATCGTACATAAATAGTTAGTACTAGATAACTCTCGCGATAGTGATCATGACACAGAATTGTATCAAAGGCTAAAACTATTAAGGCAATAATGATTTATTATAGTGGGTGATGACAGTTCATCGAATCGTGTACAATTTGGCCAATTGTGAGCGCGGCGGCCGGCGGCGGCAGCGTCTGTGGGCGCGATCATGCCAATAACCTCGCGGAGCTTCGCAGAACATTGCCAAACAATAAAACCGACCATGTGTCAACATAAAACGAGTTGCAACTATAGGAAGAATGCTGAGTCCACACTATTACAACCAATTAAACACAATAATATAAATACGAAAGAAACGGTCTGTTAAATTTTTACGACTAAACAGGTCTTACTGAAATTTCGCAGAATATAGATGGTATCCTGTGAAAGGACATAGAATTCTACCTACTAATACTATTACGACATCAAATAAAGAAATTTACTTTTAGACCACCTGCATGCCTTGTCATCAGGGCAAATATGTAGACAGAAATTTTATAATATCGAAAGCAAGGAGTTTTTTCCTCGTATCTTATTTCTCGTCTCCCTTCAATCTTACTCCTAGTATCTTACTTGAGGCTTTTTCATAGTATCTCACAAAAATCTGCTGTATTAGAGACATTTAGCATCATGTCATTCTTAACATTCTTTTCATCTAACTGGCACTAAATTCGACAATACAGCTGCCACTCATCATTATGCTCCAAACGGGGTATCAAATTATGTATATATATATTATGTTTGACTAATATATATATTATTAGTCAAACAAAATAAAAACCAGCGGTTTCACCCACATCACATTTCATCCCAGGTCACGTTTATCGTTACTGCCATGCTTCCCTTAAATAATAGCTTGATATAATATACACTAAAACATTTTTAGTCCATAGGCTATAGATTGCAAACAGATACAACTTTCAAGCTTCAAATTACGTTGTATTGTTAAAAGTTTGATATTGAATGTGCGGCTGTGGGCCAGAGCATTTACTTTAATTAAATATACTCAAGTTGTATTTTTATTTAAAAAGCTGTCGTTCTTAGAAACAACACAGATTAGTTTGCATTTTATTATGCAATTACACAATGAAAAGCACCCGTCAAACGCAAGGAGAATTCCCAAGAAATTAATATTGTTGGGATTCTAGAATCGGAACTAGGAGGGAGGGCACTTCACTTCTCGTAGATACTATTTAGTAATAATAAATGTTTCAACGCAATATTCGCTGCCTGTATTTCATTTAGGATTTTTTTTTTTATTGTGAAGTTTACATCACAATAACAAATTGTTCTCCTGCAACGTGAGCAGACAAAGGACATACAACTGTATGGATCAATTAAGTACATGAATTGCATTCATAATCCCATAATATAACTTCTGCACTGAAGGTAGAAGTAGTCTTATTTTGTATAGTCACTTAGTATATGACCGTCCAGGTTACATTAGTTGAGCAAGATTTAAGTTTATTGACGTGAAATAATATAGAAATCTGCCAAACTTAAATGGGTCGATACGCAGTGGATTGCTAAAGATGAGCGTCGCTGCCTAAAAAACGATAGCGTGACGAGTGACGACCTAGATGCATATGAGAAGGATTGGTGGAATAAAGCATTGGCCAGACAAGAAACAGTAAAAAGGGTTACATGAAAAGAAGACGGATATCCATTTCCTTGTAGGTAGGTATATTGTTAGACATTACCAACTCCAATAACATTTTGTTTTCGCAATCGGCCGTGGTTACTTGTAAAATTTTAATTACTATACTCGTTATCAAAGTGATAAGTATGAAACCAACTGTGCGATTGCCTTACTAAGAAACTATATCTATAAAACAAACATTTATCAATAAATTGCCGCGTAGAGGTCAATGGCATCTCATTATCTATAGTCCTAGTACGAGAAATTAATGTACGTACAGTAGTATTTTTTTATGAAAACTTATCTACGGATTGTTTGTACAATACACAAGGTCGTTAATTAAAAATAACTATAATTGAAATATAAATTATTTTATGAACGTATTCGCTGAAATGCCGTCATATAGAATTTCACGAATGAAAAAGCCTTTTTCGTTGTTTGTACGGAAATACACCCACATAATTACGATGCTGATGCCTACAGTAGCGAGTTTTACATTGTTTTTGTTTTTGAACATCGATTTCCGAGAAACAAGATGGTCACAGTTAAGCAGATTCCTCAAAACTGCATATATTAATAATAAACGATGTGATAACAAGGTCGAAATGGTTTTATTGTATAATTCCACGATAACGGTTGTGGTTAAGCTTGTGAGGAATGTTCTAGTCGTTGAGAGTAAGTGCTCGTGGAGGAGTCGAGTTAACGATCGTGTCTCAGCCACGACTTGTTACTTAATATACCGCGTTTTGAAAATTTCTAGCCCTAGCCAATGATGACATAAATGTAGGTAACATGCATAAAGCTTTAGCTATTTAGTAATACACAATACACGCACTAATGTTATTAAGGCTGAACTGTGTTATTATTGTCCTTTGGAACTAAAATTTTATAATATTGAAAGCAAGGAGTTTTATCCTCGTATTTTACCGACGCTTCTTCATAGTACCTCACAAAAATCTGCCATATTTGGGACATTTTAATTGCCAAACTTTTATCTGATATCTATACATGATAACTTGGCTTGATTAACTGACAAACTGATCATCAACGAAGAGTTACAAACTTGAAATTATGGATGGTTCCTTAAATGTCGCAAATGAGCATTAAGAAGTCATTTTTGGAAATACTTTATATTTTAAGCCGGGGAAGTCGGACTGGGCCGCTTGTTTCTGGTATAATGTACTTACTTCAAATCGACTGAAGAGTTAAGTTTTATTTTTTGTATTAGCCTAACTCAATAAGATTAAGAGCGCATGACAAGAAAGTGGTAGGAAGTATGGCAGTGGCTCATCTGCACCATTACGCCAGCCGGAGTCTACCAGTGACAGATATATTATGACCTTATCTCACTCATTACCTTTACTGAAACGAGTTCGTGGAAGCCATCTCCTTTCTTGTATCATTGTCAACCTTGCGCGGATATTTTACGAGGAAAAAATTCATGAGTCGGAATGTTCTGAATAAATTCTGCTGGTACTGACGGCAACACAGTTACTCTCGCATCCTGTACTTACAATGTATAGAGGAGTTCTGAATGTCTTGTCTAGGATATTTAATTAGCTTTTGGAAATGTTGTTAACAGAAAATGAATGATGCAACTCGGTAATGCACAGACATAAATAAAATTGGACAGAAACAGTAGATTGCGTTAATGCTGATTATGAAATACAATTATAACACCTTTTAAGAACCAATAATAACTTTTAAATTATCGCGTTGCATGATGTACAATAATATTAATTCGGTTATTAATACGATCATCCATTATTCACCTGTACTTGACGTTTTGGCCAGGTTACAATCTGACTAACTGACTGGCCGATGTGACCTGGTCGAATCGTCAATCAATTTAAAGATAAATTATGCGCACTAAGAGGTAAAGCTGTTAATTACATCAATACCATCTAAATTCACCGAATCAGCATACAAATCTTTCAATATTCTGTGTTAACAAACAACAATTTCGTCGAACAATTCGATATCACGTACGACTATCGCACATAATAGCGACAAACTAACCTGACGTCGAGAGGCGACCGGGTGAAAATTATCGGAAATTAGTAGGAATAACAGGAATTTTAGTACAAACGCGAGTGTTTGTATTGAGCACGACGCACGACGCGCAACGGGGCGCCGCGCCGCGTCCAATCGCGCTCTGTTCTATAGACACGTCCCAATAGTAAACCGGCCCAATACAAGGAGTGCCCACCTATTGTTGACAACAACTACGCTTGATGAAAGGCTTTATACAAGCTGTTGTATTTTAAACGGTTGCATTAGGAATAAAACTAATTAATAATAAAATTATTGCAATATCAAGTGATGAATTGCCTTTTTGAGGCCAGTTCTTATGTATAAAACACAGATGCAAAAAAAGCAAAAAAGGCAGGTACATGAACAGCACAATTTGGGAGGTCGACATATTTATTTTTATTGAGGTAAATTCAGTTTGGCATTTGTAGATATTGGCGAGTAATATTTACATCTTTTACGCCTACTATAACCACAACGCATTCTTCGAAGTCATTTTATTTCTTTCCTTTTATTCTGATACCTAAAATGTAATCCAAAATCGGCTCCAAATCAATATTAAAAAGGATTTCAGCAAAACTTTACTCCTACAAGATGCCCACGTTTTGACCACAAGCTGTATATGGGAGATATAAAGGACATTATATCATGTCACAACGACAGAAGGCTCAGCGCTGGTTCGTTCGAAGCGTGGCAAATCAAACATCTGAATTGTATGAAGCCGTATAATTGGACGGTCGCACCAGGAATGCCGTCCTGTCCACCAAGGGCTTATGACTACAACCCAAACAATTTTAATAAACCATTACATGACCAACAATGCGATTTGGTACGTTTATAATACAAGGTATTTTACTAGAAAGTATTTTTTACACAGATACATTGCTATGAGATTGACGACACGGGAATTTACTGTGAGTAATTGCCTATCAGCTTTTGGACACGAGCATCTGGTAAAAAGGTTGCATCATATTATGTATAATGCTAGCTATGTATAACTAACATTCTGACTTTGACTAGCTTGTTGGTCTAGTGGTAAATGACCCGGACTGCTTAGCTGGAGGTCGTGGGTTCGATTCCCACCCAGGACAAATTTTCGTATGATAAGTACAATTATTTGTTCTTTGTTAAGATGTTATTTATCGTTGCCATCTAGTTTGGGATCAAATAGCGGCGTGTTAGTAGTCCTAAGGTATTAGATATCAAGAAGATTATTTTAGATATCGTAGTCTTACACAATTTTACCTACTTCCTAGCGAGGATGGAATGCGATGTATTTTGGATTTACGCCTAATTTTGACTAAACATTATCAAGATCATCGGCGCTTTCGATCTTAAAATAACTGTATCCATTTGTCGTAGCTCAAGGCGCCGTGCGCCAGCTGGCAATGTTTGAAATCAAATAAAAGACAAACTAGTTTTCTTAGAAAGAAAATAGTATGAGGAAAAAGAATCGTATAATTTCGAACTGGGCATCAATTTAACACCATTACTTTTCTTATCTACTCGACTTGTAGTGATTCCCTGTTTTACATTTGCCAATGCTATTGTTAATACCGATGGCCGCTATGGCAGCCTCAGCAGTGGACATCTTTTGGCTAAGGTGATGATGATGATCCTATTGTTCCACCCAACGACAACAAATCTGATTTTAGCTAAGTGGCGACGACCTCAAATTATTGGAAAAAGGTCAGCAGATGATGACAAACTCAAACTCATTTATTAATTTAGATCAAAAGCATTATACTTATGAACATCAAAATAAACAATAGTCAGTATTTTTTTCCTACATGGCTAGTGTTAACAAGTAGACACCCTAGTCCCTAGCTACAACATACATTATTCTTCTGATGATTTACTAACTAGTCGCAAGTATTTACGCCGTACACCAATCAACCGTTTAATTTAAAAAAATCTCCCATACGTTACACCCTGAATTATAAAAAGCTATAATATTCTTAGAATTCAGCAGTTATTCTGAGAAAAAGAACATGTATAATGTATGATTGTATGTTTGCATTATTTAATCAGCAAAAAGTTTTGATTAGGAGGCTCAGTGAAGCGTGCAAAAGAATATTGCGATGGGGTGTAGTGATAGATTCCGTAGGGTCAGGGCGTGATGTCACACCCTTCACAATTGTTTAATTATTCAACGGAACTTGAACACTATTATTTTACAATAACATTATGTATATTTCAAAGGTCAATTTTATATTACCAACACAGTAATAATGTGCTCCTAACCGAATTTCCGTCACTGTGGCTAATCTTACAGAGACTACGCTTCTGCGCGGGAGATATTACAGTGCACAAGTATGTGAGTAAACACAGGTGCACTCTTTAATCCCTCACTCTCATAGTCCTATGGTACGGCAATCCGACACAACCGAAGAGAGAGATGGAGTATTTTAAACAACGGCTATACGTGCTTTCTTTCTGAGGCACAGGAGTCTAGACACCGCCAATTTCCAAATTTCAGGTACCTATCTATTGTGGATTTACTGTCGTGCCCATCTCGATTTTGTGCCCGAAATCGGGACACGGCAGAATAAGCAGTTCATACGATATTAAACAATTAAGCTGACGTCATTATTCATTGACGACGACTTGACGCTGTCTGTAGTAAGTATGTACAGTGTGATAATATAAACATTAGTGTCCATTCAAAAACCCACATGTGGATATTAATAATTCTATAGTTGTCGCCTCTGAGAATGGCGTTATACATGAATGATTGTTGTCATTCTCAATAACAACGAAGGGCATTAGTGTTGCCATTTAGTCAGGAGTAAATCAACCATATAAATTATTCCAAAGGGAAGCTTCTAGTCAAACCAGTTGATTAATGTTTCATTAGGAGCCAAAGACCAATGGTCTGTAAGATTTTTTATTACAATTAAATAGTATATGACATTAAAGGTCCTACGTGTACTGGAAGACGAAGCGTGAGTTGGCTTTTAACAAGGTGGAGCGATGACTTTGTTTAGTTGACTTGGTGTAAAAGTTGCGGGCAGTCGATGGATAAGACCCAGTTTAAAACAGAATGTTCTGGAAATTCTTTGGGGAAGTTTGTCGAGCAGTGAACGACTATCGGCTGGGATTACTATACAAAATGTCTCTTATTCAAAGAAAAGAAGTCCGAAAAGGGGAAATCCCCGTCTAAACCGCCAACTGCTAAAAATGTTTATATACTCCGTCCGCTATCTAAACAAGAAATTTTGGCAATCGTGGAAATAAATACAACATACAAATATTTTTATATCGTTTCTTTAAATTCGCAGGTTACCTCGAAATGTTCACGTTTACATTTATCATTCATATTGTGGTATAACTACGTCAGTTACCAAGTTATGAAATATTATTTCATATTACCCTTGAATGTGTGTCGTAAATATGAGTAACAAGAGATTTGGCAAAATTATATGACACCATGTGTATGTGACGAATATCTTTACAATAAAAAAAACCAATTGCCCCATGCAGGACGGAGTATTACCTATTAGAGAACGGCTCGACCGTATCGGTTGATTTGTTTGTATATTTTTTTTTTCCACGGATTAAGTCGGTAGTAATTAAGATTGTATTTTTGTATAAAAACTCTAATAACACCCATGCGAAGCCAGGGTGAATTGCTAGTATTTATATCGTAGTTACGGTCTAACATTTAGGCAGTATCGACATCACGAGGCTGCCTCGAGAGCAATGCCGCGCGAGGCAGCGTCATCATGACGCGTTTGCCTCGCGAGCTAATTTGAACATTGCCTGACTGACTGCCTGCTCAATGCTAGCACCAGATGAGCAGAATGATGCCTCAGAATTTCGATACCTGGCATTAGTCGTCGTTCGTTTGTTTGTTTCGGTGGTGTAACGCAAGTTGGTATTGGTTTCTTTACATTAGATTATACGCATAATTTCTGCTGCATACTTCTACTACCTACATTTCATAAGTTTTGTTACGTATTACACAGTTCTAAGCTGTTTTCAATATCGTTCACTACGTGAACGTAAAGTACGGTTTCGTAACCACTTTGAACTTGTTACCTCTTCTCGGAACGTTCACTATTTAAAATAAATAGCCGAGGCCAATATTCAATGCAACTAATGCAAGTTATAATTAATAATAAAGTACGTCTTTTTGAAGTAAAAAATATTTTACAACTAAGAAAACAAATCAGCATTCGGCCCACTTAGGTAAGCAGTTACCATACCCCATGGACGCTTAGGAAACTTGATTACACGCGCGTTGTCAATCCTTGACTTTAAGAACGCAATTAAATATAATAAAACACTCTACACACAGTTACAACACTCATGATGCCCGGAGGAAGCTATCTAAGTAGCTACTGTCTTAGACTCTGCAACGAATTGGATTATACGTAACATGAAAGAGTTCGAGAGGTACTGAAATAGCGACCGCGAACTGAGATAAGGTGGACCGAAGACCTAGTAAAGGTTGCGGGCAACGGACAAGGTCAGCTCAAGACTGAATGGTGAACTGACTGAATTTTTGGACTATGCCCAGAAGTCGAAGGTTTTTAGCGGAGTTGATGTTGATGAAAGAGTTAAGAAATTAAAGTGTATTAAGGACTAGAACCAAACAAAGAAAGAAAACAGTTGCTAATTCCGCATTCAAGGCATTGGTACGCACAGATTTGTTGTTAGCGTCCGTCAATTTGAATAAACGACGGAATCACGTGGATGCATATATGCATGCGTTAGCCCGAAGCACAGTGCGTTAGCTGGAAACACACAACAAAGTAACATCATGAGAAGTGGTGGTTCCGTTAAACTGTTAGATGATCAATACGCCGGAGCCGATGTGCCGCGCACCCAATACTCACACCACTTAATCTTTGGGAACGTTTCACTTGGACATCTTCCAAGTTTCTACGCTTCTAGAAATAGGAAGAAAGATACGAGTACTTAAAACAATGAATTTGTAAGTGATCTGTCGTTTAGCGTGATTGAGGGACAGCAATAACAACATAAAAATCGAACCATAATATTCTGAAACATTAAATTTACTATCGATAAATTAATTTTAACGGTGCCAGAAAATCTAGTGTTAAATCGGATTAGAATACCAGTTCTACGTGATTCCTACCATTCGAAAATATTGTACAATAATATCTTCAAAACTATAGATATATTTTCAGACATTGATGCATTTCTCATAATAATAATGTCCTCCTAACCGAATTTCGGTCACGGCGGTTTATCTCAACGGAAACTAGCCATCTGCGCGGGAGATATTTTGTCACAAGTGTGACCGCAAACACAATTGCATTCTTTATTCCCTTACTCTCATAGCTCGATGGGAGCAATCCGACACGACCGGAGAGAGATCAGGCGTAGGACCAACGGCTTTACGTGCTTACCGAGGCACGGGGGTGTAAACACTGTCAATTTAGAAACTCCGGACATTTATTGTGAGTTTCTTGACAGAAAAACCCAATATAAATTTTTGGCCCGACCCCGGGACCTCATGCACACACATCAACAACTGAGCCACTGAGACAGTTAATTAATGCATTTCTTATAATGTGCATCTATCAATGTCTTATAAAAGCTTTTTATAATACAGATACGACAAAGGTCCTTGTCGACCAAAGAAACGATTCATATTACGAGAATTATACTACTAAGATGTAACCAATTAGCAAACTTAGAAAAACGGTGGAGATAATGACGACAGGCTATTAACCTGTCACTAGACCTCTTATTACTGCTCCATTACTATTTGCAAACGCGATAAATGACCACGGCATACACCTAAGTATACTTATTTAAATACATATAACAAGGAGATTCTATGGTATCTTAAAACTTTCCACTATGCGCATTCAAAGAGGTAAATCCATGAAACTTCACTCACTAGCTACTATTTGCATTTTGCATGCAATGTACTAATGAGGTTGAATATTGATTCATATATATAAGGTGTCTAGTGAGAAGCTTGAATCCAACGTAGTTATAAACATGCAATTAGGACGATTGTATGAACACTAAGGATAGAATCTCGCTAATTGGCAGTTGCAGCATTCCTATAAAGCCCACATCACACTTGCCTTATTCGATATTAACATTTGCATGACTGAACTAGATTATTAACAACAAGGGCCGTTTTAAGCCATGTCTAGGCTTTTAAGGAATATTAAAACTTGGATTTAGTATCTTGGGAATAATGACTCTCATCATCTCTCTCACCCAGGACAATCGAGTGAAGCATGATTACTTGTTCTGTCTGGCTCATGGCCAGCTGCACTTGCTGTTCGGTAAACGATCAGCGGATTAAGCTACTAAGAGCGCGATTACCCTATAGATAGGTGTCCGCATAGTGGTATTTCATCTCAGCGTCTCCGTGCTTGGAAAGACACGTTAAAAGTAGGTCCCGACTGTTAACAATTGATAAATCACGACAGAGGCCTAAATATGGGCGATTTATATAACTCTGTCACCAGGTTGGCCACTAATCAAACGATAAGAAGAAGAATACATATATAAGTACGTTTACTCAAACTTATTAATTAATTGTGAATAATGGATTACAGTGGTGTTCTGTTGGTGAAAAATCTTCCTCAATTTTCTGCCACGTAGCATGCAATATATTTTAGGTACAATATGAAAAAAGATGTAAATGTAAGAAGTATGAAAAAATCATTTACCAGTTGTCTGGTTGCCATTGAACACACTCAGCCTAGTTTGGGACCAGATATAATTTGTTTTTACACCTGTTACCATTATTACGCAAAGCTGGATCATGGATGGTAAGTATATACTATATTCAAATAAACTGGCAGCAATGCCTGCAATAAATAACTAAACGCAAAAGAAGTAGCATAAATAAATAACAATGACTCATTTATTTAAAAGTAAGTATCGATTTTTATCTGTGTTTAATCTGTGGGACAAAATGACAGATAAGGTCGGCCCACGCCGGACAACGTTATGTTGTCTCGACAAGATAATAACTGCATTTAGAATGCGCAAGCCTCTTACGCAAACCACATGCCTTTGAAATAACAATACGCATTTTGTAAACGTGACCTAAAACTAAAAAGAGAGTCTTAACTACGAATGTCTGTTAAAGGAAGATAAAGACTTTTTGAACTTGCTTTGTTGGTCTAGTAGCGACTTTAGTGGTCGTTGATGCTACTGCAGACTTCGAGAGCGCGGGTTCTATTCCCGAGTCAGTCAAAAATATTTTGTAATTTTTTTATGACAAGAAATTCATAATAGTTGTACAAAGTTAGTAAAGCAAGTAATATAACCCGTGCCGGGACTGAAAATCAGTTGGCACGACATTAATAGTATTTGAATGAACGTTAACAGTTCATTGGTCACTGAAAACGAGTTAACGGAATTCATACATCTTTTTAAAAAAAAGTTTTCTTAGACTTTGTAGAAGGCTCTTGAAGAAAATAAAATTAAATTTGTGCAGAAAATGTTTTAGATCGGACAAAGTCGGGGCGGTACCGTTAGTTTTAAATAAAGCTGCAATATCTCGAGGGTAATAAATAATTAAAACACAGAACCGGCAAGATTGTTGATTTTAAATGCGAATTGCAAAGCAGTTTCCAGCGCAACATTTACCGTCTACATCTAGATAGACTAACAAGCCCCTAAGGGCTAACTGTGCGATGCGATGTTAGTACAGGATAAACTTCCTAGTCTTATGTTCAATCTAGTTTATAGTTATGCATAAATCAATAGGTACGAGTAACAAGTTACACACGACGGTTTTGAATGTTTAGATTGTACACTACAGACGTATACACACACGTCATGAAACAATCTTATAACACACATCAGTGTTGCCAACAATAAATCGACAATATTTACCATTCACCAAAATAGTGTGTTCATTCACAACGTACATATTATGTTTACAGTGCGGAGCCGACGCATTCGCGTTTAAATTTAACTAGTCAGCGGAATTATCAAGGTTCCGGAACAAAAATGCGCATAATATGCGAACGTCATTAGAGGAAAAACTATAGTAAACAATGTACCGACCACGTGGGGTATATACAATGGGTGCTGATACCATTATCGTAGTGTTATCATGCACTGTAATGGCCTTTCTTAGAAGCGAAATAGTCCGGCTCACAATTATCGTCGCTTCTGTGAACCGTCACTCTGTGCTCGTAATTATGCGGCGGCCGTCCACCGCCGTACCAAGGTTTCGTTGTTTTACTTAAAAAAAAAAATATAACGATCATAATTGCTAGTTCAGATAAAAGTAGATTAAAAGTGCTAGTAAGCAATAACTATCTACTATTACGGAGAATGGTAGTGTCTTTCTAAATGATTTCGGTCACGGCTAATTTCGACGGAGACTACCCATCGGCGCAGGAGATAAAATATCTCATGCGTACAAGTGTGTGCGCAAGCACAGGTTCACTCTTTATTCGCTGACTCTCATAGTTCCATAGAAAAGGAATCCGAAACGACCGGAGAGAGATCAAGCGAAGAACCAACTGCAATACGTGTTTTCTTTATCTATTGTAAATTTCCCCAATATTTTGGCCCTTCCTGGGAATCGAACTCCCTCGTGATCAGCAGTCACACTAGACCAACAAGGCAGTTCAAGTTATGAATACGTGTGCATATTACTACTACAGTAATGGTAATGCATCGATAGAACAAGGATATGACCTGAAAGGTCAACTCGACTATAATTCATAACGTGACATGTTTATTGTTTACTATTAGCTTGTACTGAAAGATTTGCACGCGTGCCTGGCTGTTTATAAATGTTTGAATTTCGAATGTTATATTTAAAAAAAACGCAACTAAATCCTCATCTATAGATTTAAAAATTATTGGCGGGAGATTGGAGTACTAAGGTTATAGGGTAATGATTTTTTATGATTTTCAGTTATTATTATTTAAAAATTATTGGCGGGAGATTGGAGTACTAAGGTTATAGGGTAATGATTTTTTATGAGTTTCAGTTATTATTGCACTGCACATTTTGAAAATAACATCCGGAGAGAGGTATTAACATATTATATATATATATATATATATATATATATATATATATATATATATATATATATATATATATATATATATATATATATATATATATATACCTATAAGTATACATTTACGATATAAGAAGAAACTTTTTAGAATTAAGCAATATTTAAATTTTTGGCATGCATGGATACATTATTATAATTTTATACAAACAGTAATATAATTATACAACTTCTACGAATCGAATTGATTTTAAAAAATGTTGGGCAAATTTATTACGAAATAAAACTCGTTTAGTATCGTAATAAATAAATAAATAATTTGTTATTCCCATGACACTTTGTGGAAAACACAAATAGATAAATATTTCTGCAAACCTAAACTTCGCTGCTAACAGTGGGAACAGCAGCCCTACACAAGGCTTTGAAAACAAAAAAAAACGGATTTGCCCAATAGACGGGTGAGATTGAGATGTCGTCTGTACAGCCAAAAAACCTCAGTCAACTGCTGAACATAGGCCTGCTGAAAATCAAATCCTTGGGAGAGCCCAAGGATATCGTGATGGACCCAAGGATGAGCATACCGTATGTATCGGCTGCTCGCAATATTTCTCACTTTAGTGTACCTTCGCACACTTCGTGTGTGCCTTTATAAGGTTCTTGGTCCACCTTGTTGAAGGTCGGTCATGCTGCGTCTTACAGTTTCTCCTCCCTCTTAGGTTGTTGAAATTCATAGATTTATCAAAGCTCGGTTATGTAAATACATAATGTCAATAAGTATATTTATAAGGACAACATTAAAATGTATAAACACATTACTTTTAATGAAATAAACATTTATTAAATATTATAATTAAATTAATGACCTCTGTCTAGACTAAAGGTGATAAACAAAAACTAATGATACCAAAACATACTTGTCGACCGTAATCTTCTCTAATTAACGTATTCCTAGAATTTTATAGCATTAATTCGATAGCAAAAATAAATTTAAACGCCAAGTACTGGCTAGCGATAAATCTTTGAATAAATCATGTTAGCCACTTTATAAATAGAAAACATTTCTTTGTTGTTTGTGTAAGTCTATAGTATAGTATGCGTCATAGGCTCTTATGCAAAATCCCAAGAAATGTTACATTGAAGAGCCGATTATTAGAATTTGTTAAGCGGCAGCAGTAAAAGTACCGATAAAATCTGACAACAGAACATCTATAGAGTAAATTAAGTCAAAAATTCGAACATCATTTAGGCTGCGTTTCTATGTAAATCAATATATTATAACGAAAAGGTCATACCGCTAATGTTAATTATTCAAATTCTCACAGCCAGGTTCATGCGAAGTTGCATTTTCAATTTTCCACTAAAAAGGTGTTAATTCCTTTTAAACGTATTAACGCTAAATTAACTTGTTGTTTGTACGTCCACTGGGGCAAGTCATTAATGTTAATTGATCATCAATGCCGCTGACATTAGTATTTCTTCGAAACTAAAGATTTACGCGATAAATACTTTTATTTTTTCAACTGGCAGACTATTTACTTTCCAAGTTTCAGTCTAATATTACTCCGATTCGACGAAGTGGCTCTTAGAGTGTTTAAATCCTTACAGCTTATTGTGAAATTGTGATGAAAAAGCTTGTTATTTTAATTTGTTTCTGAGATATACCAAGCCATGTACAAAATAATTATGAAACCAAATAGTTTTTGTTCAGAACCACATAAGGTTCCGAGATATGATATACAAAAAATGCGATGAGAAGGAGCATTTATTAAATTGGGCACAACACTTATTTCATACTGAATGTTAGTTAGAGGACACACTACACTTTACATCTAAATTAGCGTGTTCGGGATTCGTGCGTTTACATAGATACGAAAAAACGTATTGTTATTCAAACTCAAAATCACTTATATATAGGTCACACACCGTGTCACCGTGACACTTATGCAAAGAAAACGCCAAAAAGGACTCCAGCTAATTAGCCTACTGCCAGTTTCTGAACTGAGCCTCTAGACAAGTGGCATAAACGGTAATCGAATCAAAAAGTCAAAAAAGCAAATGTATGGAATTTGACGTAAGTTTACGACATTATATCGTAAATTAACGTCAAATCCCATACATTTGCTATTTTAACTTTTCGTTTCGACTACCGTTTATGCCACTTGTCTAGAGGGGCTGAGCAGACAGCTGGTAGAGTTAAAGAAAAAACGTGGCATGACTCTTAGGTCTACAGAAAAAGGAGCTCCAAGGGCAAAAACTTACTTGAACTTACACTACGAACTACCAACTAGTTTACTTTTCGACTTTGTTAAACTCTATATTTACACGCCGACTTATATATGCCTCTGCTCCCCGATCTCATGTATTTTTGATTCGATTCATTATTAATACAAAAAGTCATGTGTAAAGGGTCTTATAGATAAAAAAAAAAAACTATGTTAGGGTGCTACCATACTAAGGAAATTGGCAAGTTAGTAAAATGTATGTAACTGCTTCAAACAAACTCTTGGAAGTAAAGAAAATATATTCCCGTCATAAAATCTCAGTTATTTAGTTAACGGCTGCATCGTGAAGTTATTAATATTCATGTTTGTATTATCTTATCGTTTATGGCTACTTATAATGTGCCCTGCATTGAACTTAACGATATAAATACACTTTAGTAAAATTTGTTTAGAAGCGTCATAATAGTTATTCAAAGAATTAGGTATGACCACTATCCATTCTTATATAACATGTATAATAAATATAGCAGATTTTGTAAGTTTGTGTGTGTTATGTGGAGTTATGGGTCGTTGGCTGTATACATATATCTCCATCGGACGAACGCCCAATCAAATATTATAAATTATGTTATTTGGTCGTTTTGCCCGTTCGGGCGAACAAATGGCGGGCGAAACGACCTATAACTCGTTATGTGAAGGGCAATCTATGGAACGCTTACACCTATTTGAAAAATCTTTCACCATTTAAAAGGTGGACATATGCAACTCTCTATCGACAAACCACGGCAAGCGAAGCTACGGACGGAAACTATTAGATATAAATATAAAAGAAGATTATATATCAAGTATATTTAGAATTACGCACAAACAACGCACTAGGTAATAATTCCTGTATTTTGGGAGATTTAAGGAACTTTGAAATCACGAAGCCCAAGCATATCCAAACTCGGAAAAAAACATTTGTGGACCACGCAATTATTTTTATCACGTATAAGAAACACACAGCTGCTAACTACACGCCGGCGCCGCCCCATGGAAAATAGCACAGACTACTAAACCACACTACATATAGTAAACGAGTAATCGCAGAAATACTGTAAAAGACACAAACATAATAAATAGTCTTCAAGTCGAGGTAGGCTTCCAATCAAGTTCAAGATGAACGGCCTATCAAAATTGATCAAGCACCTAGGCTACCCTTGATATGTCGTTGGCAATATGAGCATTATAAACTGTTCAATAAGGTCTAAACTCAAATGGCATCTACTTGGCATTCGAGTTCCAACCTTAACTTGGATTGTATGGCAACAAAGTAAAGCTCAAGAGAGGTAGGTAACCATACAAGCGAGAAAGCTCGACTGGGGAAGGTCCTCCGCACACAGCGGTGTAGTTGTATTATTATGTGCGAGTACAGGTCTCTAGGGCTTATTTATGATGCGATTTTAAATAAACGTTTTCCTATCCTAGTCATACTCCATCACAAAAACTTGTTGTTAAAATTTTTGGGTCGGCAACACGCAAGTGATACCTCTGGTAAGCATCAATAGGCGTGCCGTATGCTTGTTTGCTACCTTAGTAGTAAAAAAATATCAATAAATCTCACCTTGTTTGGTGTGGACTCGTTAGCGGATCGGAGCTTGGCCCGACCGGCGCCGCCCGCGTTTCTTATGGCCTCCATGAGGTTTGCGTGTGCATCGCCAACTACAGGCGCGGGCGCAGGCGTCGGTGCTGACTTTTTCTCCTCTCTGATTGACAATAAAAATAAATAACATTAATTTGTATATTCGATGAATTAATATAGGTATTTCTGTATAAGGCTGTTTGTTCCTCTGTATGGCAAACCCTTATCTACTTTCCTTCCACTTCTCTCTATTAGAGCCGCTATGGACCAGTCTAACTCGTTAAACTAATACTCAATATAGGTATATTATACTTGATTGTAATTATGCAATTATATAGATAATAAATCCCAAGAAATAACTACAAGAGATCAAACGTAGGTACCTAAAAAAATAAACAAAATACATCCTTTAGTTTTACATAGAAACGTTTTATAAGTGCTCAATGATAAATCGTGAGAATGACACACATAGTAATTATTCTATGACAAGCTATACACTATGTTCGCATTGCAAAAAAACCCTTGATATTATTAAATCATTGAATTAAATTAAGATATAATAATATAGATATATACGACCTGGTAAAGGTCGCGGGCAACCGATGGACAAGGTCAGCTCAGGACCAAATGATGTGGAATACCTTAGGGAGGCCTATGTCTAGCAGTGGATGTCTTATGGTTGAGATGGATGAATGCACATATACATATATTATAGGTACACACTGCAACGGAGATATGTATACAGGGCCGCTTTATGAAGATAAGTTTTTTTCGAAAATCCAATGTATGAATTTGTGTGAAATATATTTTTATCTGTAGGTCTAATTGTAGGTACACTGTAACCAAATTCCACAGAAATATATACAATGGTTTTCTTAAAATACTGCTCTTCATATAGCGGCTCTGTATACATATGTATATGTATCTCCGTTGCCGTGTGTACATAATTGTATTGCACTGCGCAACTCCTTTATTGCTCACTATCCAGATATTGATATATTTTGTACTAAATTGGCCATGTTTTTAAAAATATGTTTACTGTTTTATGTTGCCAATAATTTTACTTCAGAATTTCTCAATGGCTCACTAACTTTGGGAAACTGTAAGCGTAATAAGCAGATGCATTAAATAAATAAATAAATAATCTGTAATAAACGATTTATCGGTAAAATACAAGAATCATTTTTCTTTAACGATAAAAATCAAACTTAATTTAATTTCACATCCGCGTGGTATCAGCATTACTTGGTTATTACTACCCTAAATTTAAACATTTCTAATATTAATTATAATGCTATAAAAACTATTGTTCAACAGCAGCTGTTAGTAAATTGTTTTAAATGTGCAGCGTGTTGTGGGTTCGATTCTCACTTTTTTTGTGATTCACTAATGTGTTGTTATAATAAGTCCAGCAGTGAACTGAATCAGACTGATTGATTCATTGAATGTTTTCTTCAGAGTTGAAGTTCAACCATGATCGCTGTACCCTGTGCCTCTCTAGACGAATGACATAAACAATAACGAATTCGAATAGAATAGAAATCAAAATGTAATGGCATTTCACATAAGCATGTCGTAAATTATTCGTTAAATCTCATACATTTGCTTGGTATGTTACTTGTCACACCTATTAGAACAAATCTCTTCTGTTGCCATAACAGCAATTACTCAGGAAGCTTTGGAGACCCGTAAAAATAAAATGTAAACATTTCTATAAAATCTAGAGTCTCCACCAAAAAAAAGTTTACAATAAAAAGCTTATGTCTTTACTTGAGTTTCAAGCTTGTTTATTAAATCATCAGCCCCTGTAAACAAATGACATAAACGGTAGTCATATCGAATAATAAGTTTACGATAAAATGTCGTAAACATACATCGAATCTCATACATTTGATTTTTATTCTATTAGAGGCTGTACCGTAATATTGAATATAAAATAAATTCAACACTAGTTAGAATAATTAACAGAAACATTAAATAAATTCTTAATTGCGAAAATGAGTAAACATTTATTTTGTTAACCGATAGTTAAGTGTCCATAAAAATGTAATAGAATTAGTTGAGTTTGAATACGTTGTAGGGCGATAAGGTGATGTTAGCACATTGCTAATCAGTGTGAAATTAGAAGCAGATGTAAACAGCATTACTAATAACCTTTTAGTAGGTAATAAAGCCGTCGTCGCGCCGTAACACAACCCTACCCTTACCACGTTCATAATGAAATATACTCATTATGCAGACGCTATTACTACTGCAAAGGAAAACGCATTAGGCAAGTATACAGCATATATACTACACCTAATGGTAAAACTCTTTTTTACTTTGAAAAGGTATTTTAATTAATTTTGTTTTAATTCTGTTAGAACGTTTTCAAAGTGAAAATTAAACTTTTTATGTGGCTCTAAGCGCCAATGTTACCGCGGTTAATCTAGTGTGCTGCTGTTATATGGATTGTAAAATAGATTTAAGTGTAGATTGTTTCACCGATGGCTATAAATGTAATTATTTGTTCATTTAATCAAGTAATGCTTATTTTAGGTAGAACAATACTCGTGCTAAGAAAAACCTAAGCTAAGATTTTTTTTTATTACAAAGATAGGTAAGCTATGGAGAAATGTGGATATCCTTCCCTAGCCGGGTTTGCTCGCTTGTATAGGGCCCTACTTCTTTCTATAAAACCTAAAATATTCCAACACACATATAATAGTAGACAATTAAGTTCTGAACAATTTAATATCGACCTTTATTAAACCTTTGCCTTTATCGACATCGTCGTCTTGATTGACTTTCGACGACGGCAACGTCCTTTTAAAGTATACTGTCTAGACAAGTAACTTGATTATTCAGGACCCAGTGAACTATGAGTACGAAAATTTTGTTATCAGATAGTTTTAGCCAATAAGCTGCGTTTCTACAAGAGATGTGCGAGTTAAGAACCAATAGAATCGCTTTATTTACCTAGCCTCGCTCAGCGCCGCGATTCTATTGGTTCTTAACAAAGACATCCCTCGCAACGTATCCTAGCTTATCCCTGGTTGAAACATAGAGGTGACCTTTTAAAAAGTTTTGTGTTATTCTCAGCGTTATAAATTGAGTTTGGATATTAGTTACATATATATCTGAATAGCTTTTTACAGGCGAAAGGGCGACCGAAGGAAAGGGAGGGGGAAAAACTGCTCCTTCTAGTCTCTTTTAAATTAAGGTTTTTTTTTCGGCAACGCGCGAGTGATACCCCTGGTGTTGCAAACGTCCTTAGGCTACGGTAACTGCTTACCACCAGGAAAAAAAACGCACGGTCACAAAATTTGCACACTTTAATTAAAACAATCTAAATAGAGTATAGAATATCGAATCTTTATACCAACAAACTAGCTAGCTTATAAATTAATAATACATTCCAGACACTTTTGCATAATTTAAAATTACAAAATCATGATAGTTATACTCACGATACCCTCGATACCCAGCACGACGCCATTTTTTATCCACAATCATGCAACCTTTGAAATAAACCAATCGTATCAATGGATTCAGAGTAGGTATATAGTTATTGATGAGGTCTGATAACCTCACGATTGATAGTCTTTACAACTCTACACTACAGGCTCTTGACCCGCGGCAATTTGTTTATCTCGTAGAGATATACATATATGTATAATAAAAACTCTATTTTATTATTGCACATCGCGTTATTACATACAGAGGTTTTATAATGGCTTCATTTCAATCATTAATTACACCATGTATATTTTTTTTCATTAGGTGTTATTAGCGCCAGCGTTGTCGTTGCTATGATATGCAATATAAAAAATAGGACTGTATTACGTGTTGCGATAGACCACATTCGTGTGCAATGCAACGCCATCTCTTCTATACTAATATTAGAAAAAAAGTTATTTGTTGAATAGTGCATTTATCCAGGAAGGGTATAGGCTATATTACAACACGCTATGATCAAAAGGAGTGGAGCAGTAGTGAGATATGTTGCAAAATCGGGAAAAATATTCCAAATTACCACGCGAACGAAGTCCCCTAGTATCTTATATAGGGACAGTGCAATACACACACATACACGCTCTTACTCACTCACTCAAGCACGTACGTACGCACTAAAGCACGCACGCACGCACGCACGCACGCACGCAAAGCAAGCACGAACGTACCCACGCACGCACGCTACCTCAACACAAAATCCACAATCCACAAACCTAATCAACCACCGTTATCTTTCCATACCTTATTTACCTAGGAAGGAACTGTTTATTGATTACCGACTTCAGGAGACAGAGCTTGAGTCTAAAGTTTAATAATAAGGGTAACCCGTAAAGAATTTATTATTATTAGAATTCATCAACGGTATATTATGTAAGGAACTGCTGTCCAAAATAAGTTGTTTCTAGTTTTAGACCAAGAATTATTTAATTTCACACGACATCGCATTGCAAGCTTTAATTACCCCTCCAGAATATAATCAATTAAATTGATTACAAATTACTTTTAACTGCACATCTGCTTCAAATACCACATATCCATACATAGGCCTAATTAAAAATCGCAGAGCCAGCGCGCCCGTTAAAATGTATAAATCATAGTTACAAAATTCTTCGCTAACCACTTTCAGGTTCTATGTCCAATCATCAACACCTCGACGGTAAAAAAACTGACATTAAATACGTCTATCTCACATAAAATTGTAACGTGCGATAAATAGTTATTATACAGGTATTTATTTATCGTGCCATTGATGTATTCCTAAGCTGAGCCGTACGCTAACCTCTTATAATGATAATAACAAAAACTTTAGCAGTAAGTCTCCAGTGCCTTTGTGACTTGTATGTATACAATTCATTACCCCATTTAAAGCTCTACAGAAATAATATTGAGTCCACGTTTGGTCTAATTGGTATACCATTCCAAGACAAATACACAACATAGCTACAATGGAATGGGAACGTTAAAAAGCTTCACACTTAATTCTACTATCCAAGCTTTTGTAATTTTTCTGCATATTCATGCGATGATATTAATTATATTTCACAGTGCAAGCGATTTTATACTTTCATATGTCGCCTTAAAGTTTAATTTGCGTTAGTCCATGCTAGTTGATGGCACTAACTGTCGACAGAGAACGAATCCAAACAAGACATTCCAGTCCGGCTATCATTCCGAGTAACTTGATGAGATCAAATTCGCAAAAAAATACACTAAACAAACTTATTTAACAAGAATCCTTAATCTTTTTATTGATAAAACTGTATTTTCTGGTAAATCATCAAATAAAACAGCTATTAAAGTTTATGGAGCGATAATAGCTTTATGAGATCCACCATTAATTAAAAGAACTGTTCACAGAATTCTACTTTTATAGCCATAAAATCAATAACCAATCACCCCGAAGTAAACTGTTTATTTTGTTAAATTAAGCGTGAAATGTGATTTGACTTATGTACCGAGTTCATACTTTCAATTACTTTCCTGTTTTTTCTTCTTATTATATCTTGTAAAACTTTCAGTCAGTAGTTCTAGCTCTAGTTCTAGTTTCAGTTTTCATTTAAAGGAAACATTTTTTTTTAAATAATCGTTTTCCTTCATCCATAACTCAAACCTCTGGTGCAGTAGTAACGTCAACAACGCGTGAGCAATGCTCCTGGTACGACAAGCGTCCATAAGCTACGGTAACTGCTTACCATCAGGCGGGTCGTTTTAGTATAAAAGCCGTCGCAGTCAATAGTGACAATAACAAAGTAGAACAATTCTGAAATACTTTTTTGAAAAGCTTTCGTAGAAGTGCTATTTTACGGCGGTTACGTCCGCGTGGATGTCGATTATTGTGGTAAAAAGTACCATATTATTATGTCCTTCCCCAGAATGATCTACTTGCCAAGTTTCATTAGGGCGATAATTTAAATTTAACTCTACTCAGTTTAGGTTACATTTAAATTACTCATTAGCCTTGTGACTAGATTGAAATATAGCTTTCTTATGGTGAAAGAATTTTTAAAATCGTTAGAGTACTTTTTGAGTTAAATAGTAACAAACTAAAAATCTTATCTTTCTTCTTGATGTATGATACTTGAATCTTAACATCAGACTGGAAAAGACTAGCCCCTCTAGACAAGTGGCATAAGCGATAATCGAATCGACAGTTTACGACATTATATCGTAGACTTACGTCAAATCCCATACATTTGGTTTTTGACTTTTCGATTCGACTATCGTTTTTGCCACTTGTCTAGAGGCTTAGTACAGAAATAGATTTCCGCGGTACATGTATCATATGAGTACGTTCACACACCTACGTCACACAAAATAACGCATTAATATTACTTTATATATACACCCGTATTATATTGACAAGGTCATTGGATAAATACGAATGCACTATAAATCAATAATGAAATTTAAAATGGCTTCAAGTTTCGTTAAATAACATATAAGGAACGGTAGTCAACGGAGATAGCTATACAAGGCCGCTATATGAAGATTTTTTTTTAGGAAAGCCATTGTACATTACCACACGCCCCATGTCTTTATAAAGGGGTAGGCAGAGATATATTACAATGACAAGTTTTCGCTAGCGTCATGTACAAGTAAGAGCGAGCTTTTGATACCAATTTACGATAAGAAGACTTAATATTCTGTCGATGATTTTAAGTTTTAATTTTGAATGGTATCTCATAGCAGTCTTTTTATTTATATTGTTTGATTATATCTACCTACCTACTTAGATATTTATGACACTGCTATTTAATTGTTTTTTTTTTCCTCCAATGTATTTTGAATTCCTGTGTTATTCTATTTCTATTATCAATAAGTATGGTTATATTAATATTTTATAATTGATTTCAGATTTTGTGTTAAGAATGTTATTTTAAGTTATTTTAGTGTATATTATAATTAAGTACATTGAAATACGATAGAAAAATTGTTAATAAATATAAATAAATATCCGACCCGCGATCGAACCGACATCCTTGGCAATATTCGGACTACCATTACGCAACCGAGGCAGGCAAAATTCCAATATACAGAACGGAAATATGATAACGAATTTATGTTCAATATCTGAATAACAATAATGGCGGTAAATCTGCAATTTAATTCAAATTAACGGATTACATAAACCATACTTAGGTAAGTAGGTATATAATATTTTCCTTAAACAGAAATTACCAGTAATCATGTCAATGGGAAAACAGTTGTAGATAATTGGTACCTGTCAAAACTAAACTGTTCGTATTAGGTAGATATCACCTATAAAATTAATGACAGTATTAAGATTTGAGTACAAGGCTTTTGGCTAGTGAGAGGTTTAAGACGTTGTCTTTCCAAAGAGTAGATATTATCAAAAAGTTATTAAATGTAAAATGTATTCGAGACTACTGTTAGTTCAGTGGCTTAAGTGGTTATCTCGGCATTCACCGCGCCCTGTAATGTGGGTTCGATCCTCACTCGGGACAAAAAAATTGTGATATATATAAATGGTTGTCCAACTCTGGGTGCACTTTATGCCCGTTGTTTGTATTTAAAAAGACCCCTGCGACACAGGACTTGTCCCTAGAGCGGGAGTTGCCTTATCAAAAAAAACCCGGACACGTGTAGCCTTAAAATACCACTGATTCGTGTAGTCTCAAAAGACGCCTGGCTCGTGTATCAAAAGACTCAGATTAGTATATAATAGCCTTAAGTATCCCCTGACACGTGTAACCTTGGCCGTTGTCACGTGTAACTTTAGAAAACTTCGATAAGTGTAGCCTTATAAGACCCCGGTAAAAGTAGCCCAAAAGACCCTTACAAGTAGCCCTTTTTTGGTTTGACAACCAAAAATAGCAATTTCTATTAAAAACAAGTTTTAAACGCATAAAATCGGATCATCCCTTTGACCGCTACAACCCTACAGAATAGTAAACATAGTAAAAGTTATAAAATCTGTAATATTTTCGACATAAACAAACGTTTATCTAAACGCATTCGTTTCGTTTATTATCGAACAGGCATGACTAATTAAATGCTTACGTATCACCCAAGTACTTAATACTACACGCATTGTTTTATTCTAATTACTGGTAGGTAATAGCTAGTTAACACGCAACGTCATATCAATGAATACTAGAATAATATGAGTGTAAACTATAAATAATATTACGTAGATGTTTACGTCACGCGGCGCGGTAGTGAGAATTCATGTAAAATGGGAATGGCCAGCCGCACCCGTGTCGTGTCCGACATAAAGCGCACGTAATACGACAAACAAAATCATGCACACACACACACACACACACTCTCATTAACACTAATATATAGACAATTTTATGACACTTCTAGCTTCCGCCCGATTTTTGCCCGCGCGTACAATCCCTCGGGAACAGAGATATTTTATTATAATCTATCTCTATGCCAAATTTAATCCAGATCCATTCAGTACAACAAACATTCTTACAAACTTTCGCGTTTATAATATTAGTAGGATTTTATCCGAAGATTCTCTTTGGTCTAGTGGTCGTTCAGTGACACTGCTGATCACGAGTTCGATTCCGAGGTCGGGTTTAAATGGATAGTAGGTTTTCTGCCAAGAAATTCACAATAGCCCGAAATTCAAAAATCATTTAGTCTTACGTCAGAAATCGGGTCAAGTCAGATTGCCGTCCCATTGGACTCAGATTTATATAGTGTGTTTGCGCACTCATTTGTGCACTATAATATCTCCCGCACAAATGACTAGTCTCCGTCGAAATTAGCCGCCGTGATAATATTATCAAATTCGCCGTCATTGCAATTTTACATAATTTAATCCATCAATGGATATGCAAATAATTATCATAAAATATCTGTACGGGCACATCGGTAACCTACATTGAACCTCAACGACTCGACGAGTCACGACATTGAACAATCAATGTCAATGCAACGTGGCTTCAAGAGAAAATGTTAAGAGGAAAATCCGTAATGCATGTTAACACATAAAAGGGTAACAACCTAATAATTTATTAAAGAATAATAGAACTGTTCTTAGTTCTGAACATTCAGGGAATCCCATTACTAGTATTACTACTTTGTATGAATTTATTAACTTAACTTTAGCTTTAAGGGTTTGGCAATATTCCAAAACATGTTAATTTCACGTTCTGATGGTAATGAATTCTCAGTTTTCTATTCTCAAAGAATAACAAAGACGTATTTTATAATTCCGCGTAACATTGACATAAAGTAAATTAGCCCTCGAAGTTCATGTCATTGTGTCCAATTAATTCATAATGGTCCAATAAAAGTGTACAAATGTGGTGTAATAAATAATAATTAATGTTTCGTGTAACAGATAAGCTCGGGCCTATACAAAATACTGAACAATACATCATTTGCATGGGTTCGATAATTAAATTCGCGCGTGAGCTCATTGATTCACCAAGCGGCCGCAGTAATTGTTTGGCAACGCTGCGCGCTGATGCAGCGAAACAAACAGAATTCTTATAATAGGTCAGCGGGATACAATAGTTATTAAACGAGGTTGTATTTAACATTAAATTAATAATATTACTATAACAACTTGATGTATAAATATTTCAGATGTTGGGGCATAAAGGTTCTGGAATGGCTACCACGAAGTGGAAGACGTCTCACAGGGTGGACATATTATAGGATTCGGGCAACAGATGGGCAAAGATAACTCAAGACCGAATTAAACGAACATTTAATAAAAAAGATGACAATGAAAATAGCCGTTTATTTTGTTATTAAATAAAAAATACTTATCTAGATAGATGACTAATATGTATAAAGGGAAAAACTCTTTATCAAACTGTGAAGGACGGAGTTCCCCACGATTTTAACAACTGGTAACATCTGTGTTACCAGTTGTTAAAATCACGCTAATTCTAATTCACTCCATTATTTAATTCACGCTTGCATTCTAAGTATCTGTACTTAGAATGCAAGGGACACTCGTCTATCAATCATTTGTCGTTTGAGTGCTGTGTTAATAGATAGACGATAAAATATTTAAAGGCAACACAAACCTCATGCTCGCATTATTTAATATAATAAAATAATGTATACCAAACAGTATTTAACGACGTATTTTGCTATGTTAAATGTCGCAAAAACCTTGCCATACGGGAGGCTTATGACCACCAGTGAACATGTTACGGCTAAGATGATGATAATAATGAAATGTCTCAAGCTCAGGTAGTAAAAAAGTCTTGCAATTTTGCGACAGTCAGTGTAATCAAATCATTGTAGATATGTAAAATTGAGTTCAATCTATCACTTTTCTTTTCGAGTGATTAGTCACCAAGCAGGTGATAGCGTTATTCAGATCTTCCATATAAACCTCTGCCGTGATTTAACGTTAACAGAGGGGACCGACTTTTAACGTGCCTTCCGAAGCACAGATGAAATATCACTATGCGGTCACCCATAGACAGGGTAACCGCGTAGCTTGGTACCCGCTTTGAATCCCTACGAAGTTACCAGTCTTGTATTAAATGTTTTATCTGTTACATATTTTGAGATAAAATAAAGTCCTTAATATACCCGCGGAGTGCTCAAGGTATTATAGCAGACAATTTGTTTGCTACGACTAAAATTTGAGAGCTTTCATCGTGGAGCATCTCTAACATCAAACGATCGAGGTAAGCCGATTAAAGGCTCCATTACTTAGCTCAACATTCTATATTCAGTTGAATGAAGTATGAGATGAGAGACGAGTAATACCTACTTGTAATAATCTTAAATAGGTACTTGGATATTTTTAACAATATGTCATGGTTTTTTTTCTTATACCAGCGCTAGCGGCTCGCTTACACAGGTAAGTTTTCGGAGAGATAGCTGTAACTTTATTTTAAATCAATGAAGTAGTTTTTGAGTTTATTTATTACAAATAAACATAGAAACAATAATTGGACGAAGACGACATTTCATGGAACTGGAACGTCTCATCAAGCTTATTGCAGATTTTACGCAACATCGATTCAGATCTTGCTAAATTATATTTGTTATATCGATAAATACAAATCAATGTTACAATTATAATTGTAATCGATACGCTAGTAGCTAATAAAAATCGCCTATATTAAAGGCAAAATATCGCCCACGTATCTAAGACAACATTGTCAGAACTACACTTTCCACCTGCTGCAGTAGAAAGCGACCAAATGAAGTTCTCAAGTTCATTGGAAATCTATAAATAGGCAGTAGAAGACCGCACCTCAGATCGAGGAAAACATTTTAGTACATGTTATATCTTATGCTAATGTTCTTATAGGAATTTAAAAATGTGGACAGATCAGCTGTTCTCGCAAGGTCGACTGTGAGAAATAGGTAATTATAGATATTTACGTTATCGATACATCGTAATCTTCAGTAGAAAAAAAACGTAAGATGTTTAATGTTAACCGCTTTATTAATAAACGTGGTATAGCTAGTGAAAAATTACACCTATTCTATTCCAAGTTTACTAATAAATCTGCCATTTTCTAAACTTGACAGAAAAATCCATTACATATCTATTTTAGGAATCGAACCCGTCACCGTAATCAGCAGTAGCTCAGCAACCACTAAACCAATTAAACAGTTCCGAGTCATAAACATATATAGGATATGGTCAACATGGTGTTAGAAGAAGCTTTAAAACAATAAGGAAATCCCCTACGCAAAAAAATAAAACATAGATAATTTTATACATAATGTATTAAACGTAATGTATACTAATATACGATTAAACTGGACACTTATGGAAAGTAATTAGCATGTAACCACAATAAGACATGACAAGGACGTGGGTATCAACTGTTTTGATGGCAATGATTTATCTTTCATAGACGCCAAATGTACCGCGTATGGTCAAGACTTTTAATGTTATGATACTCGGAACACACATTAACGAAGTACTGATAATCAAAAATAAACGTACGAATTCGTAGTAAGAATGAAGATGCATCCACTTATCAGATCATTGTATGTAAACAAGGAAAGGAACTGGTTTCAAGTAGGTAACTAGTCTTTGCTTTCTGGAACTTTGGAAACAAGTCGCGATCTTAGTGCAAAAAAGTCTTATGTAACAATTATGATTTTTTACCTTATACTTATTTTCAGAAGTTACAAAATTGCCAAACATGTATTTTTTCCAGTGAAGTGTAAATTAAAAAGTGTAGCATTGATTTGTTGATAACATGGAAATAAAAGTTCTACTTATAATAAATTTAACGGTGACTAATTTCGACATAATCTCCGTCGAAATTAGTCACTGTGACGTAACTGATATTCGTGACGTAATTAATAATCGTCACTGTGTGCAGCAATCACAGATGCACTCTCTTTTAGTCCGTTGGGACAGTACCCAATCCAACATGACACGGTGGACGGCGGATCTTTATACTAACTAGAGGTCGTCCGGTAGGCGAAGTTAGACCATAATTGCTTTCTGAAGTCCTTCTCCGCATGAACGTTAACTATGACAAATGACATACTTCTCCGTGCGGCAAAAAGAGGTACAAAATATTTTTCTTCACGTATATTCATAGATAAGTAAATTTGGCACAACAGATACATATTCTATTATAGATATGCTTAAATATCGCTTCATTACAATAACGTTGGATACGACCATTTCTCAGAAGATAATCTCAATGTTTTGATGTTTAAATAGATAATCTACTAGGATTAATGTAGAAATCAACTAGAAACAATTATAAAAACACTATAGATAAAACTATACACGATAAAATAAAGATATAAAAATTATTAGAAATATGCTAATTATCTTATTTATTAGAATATTAGGGATTATGGAACCTTTTTATAGTTTATTGTGCGTTAGTCTTTTTAATCACAAGGACGGAAAGGGTCAGCGAAGGCGACGGCAAGGGGTATTCTTCGGAACTTTTTTTAATAATGCAGACCACTTTGTGTTTGTAAATAATAATATATAGTTTCTCTATCTAATAAATTACAGATTCTATGAATTATAAACAAGATTATGTCATACATACCGACGGCACGAGGAGACTATAAATATAATCATGATTGACAATGATTTTTGAATTAACCAAACAATTGTATACCTGTGCAAGATTCAACATGGTATATGGATACATTCTTCTTATCGTTTGGTTAGTGGCCAACCTGGTGACAGAGTTATTTAGATCACTCGTATTTAGGCCTCTGTCGTGGTCTAACGACTGTTAACAGCCGGGACCGACTTTAAACGTCCCCTCCGGATGAAATACCACTATGCGGTCACCCATCTATAGGGTTACAACGCCCTCGGTTGCATAACCCGCTTATCGTTTACCGAACAGCGAGTGCACCTGGCTATGGATAAATTAAGTAACACAGTAGGTAGTAGAGAAATGTTAAAAGTGGTTGAACGTCAACTTGGCCAACTGTACATGTCAACGCACTCTTTTGTCAGTCGTACAAATTGTTGAATTGATTCTAGGGGCGACAATTGGCCGGGGCCTCATGTAGTTACCATTTCAACGTATTGCAAATTGAGCAGTTTAACTCGATCCATTTGACGTTCTACTGTCGGTATAACTGACTGAAATAGTATAGGCATGTTCTGCGAAATCAATGTGAGCCGCAATTTATCAGGCTAAGATAATATATTTATTTAGTTTACAATAAAGAATATTCTATCTATCGTTATACTCTCATTAGTTGTCAATAAATCAAGCTAACAGTAAGTAGTGTCATCTGGATTTGAGTAGCACGCGAAAGACTTTTAATGCTTTATTGACAAAAAAAAGTTGTGTCTTTGAATTTCCTCTTTCTACAATCTTCATTTTGATTCATTCACACTTATAACTTTCATAATGCCAACCTACTCTTTCGCTAGAATTTCAGTTATATGGTCCGCGAACGTCCTCTTTCTTCGCATTACTTTCCACATGTCTAAACTATCTTTACATTCCTTCCTCGATCACTATAACTTGACTCAGTGACTCTGTATCATACTTTCTTTCTTTTAAAAGACAACTTCCGCACTAGAGAACAAGCTCTGTGTCGCGGAGGACCTTACAAACATACAATTATCGTAAACAAATTACACCCAGACTTAGAACAACTCTTTGTGGGTCACGCAAAGCTTTGTCTTGTGTGGGAATCGAACCCACAACCTCGTGCACAGCAGGCGCATACTGCAGCCACTGGACCACCAAGGCAGTCAAATTTACACCAAACATATTTCGAAACGCGCTCATCTAGAGATGTAGAGATTCAGTAGACTGCATTTATACTGCTCAACATAAAAAAGATTGGTAAATTATCGTCAAAATACTATAACAATAGTATAATAAGCATTGTTTATTGACGGACGTGTACAATTCGATATTGGATCAAGACTGAACTGTGACCGACACATTAAAATAAATTTCAAAATAAATACTATTGTATACTGCACCGCCAACCATTTTCTAAGAAAAATCGAACCGTTTATTGATGTTAGAAGAATGTATTAATAACCAACAATTATTGTAACACGCTAATGTTATGTTTGGCAAATATTTCACTAGTTTTATGTATGTACGGCACAATAACAATCACGTTAGCTATTTGGTGAACGTCTAAGCACCTACTTATGTATTGTTGAAAAAATAAATGTTGTTTATCGAAATATTAGTTTTGTTAGTATAATTTAATGTCTACTTTTGGAATGGAACGTTGGCAAATAAATCCCTGCTAATATTATAAATGCGTAAGTAACTTTTTCTGTATGTTGCCTTTTAACGACTTAACAAATCTTAATGAAATTTGGCAGAGATAGAGGTTATCTTGGTTAAGAACATGGTACCTTTTATCGCGATAACCACGTAGACGGAGCAGCGGGCACCAGCTACTAATAAATATGTAGTTGAAAGCAGTAGCACGCCTGCCTGCCACAGGACCTATGTTTGGACTATGTTTCCCAATAGACAAATGTAATTACATTTTTCTATGGAAAAAAAAACATTTATTTCATAAGTTATTTACATGAATAGTTATTAAAATAAAAATAACTTATAAACTACTTACAAACAGTCAGATATTGTATTTAATGGCAAAAACTTGTCCTCTATTACATGGGACTTTACATAGTTGGCTAATCGAACTATTAATAATGACAGACAATTAAGAAAGACAAGATCTAATGAAACATAAGTAATCGTAATAAGAAAGAATAAATTCAAATCGTTTGAACGAGTAGAAAGAACTGGATCCTGTTTTAAATTTAACATACGTCGCGTCGATTGTTTGCTAACTACCTTCAGCTCAAAAGGACCATGAGATCTATCTAATTTAAAATAAAAGAACACACATTTCTCATGCGTTCAGTTAAGCTGCGAATAATCGCAAGACGAAAAAATACATGCCATAGTCCATACTAGCGTGCGTATCAATCGATATACTCGTATGTACGATCGGCCAAGTTGGCGCTCGACCATTCATAACATATTAATCTGGAGGCTTTAAAATTAACAGACAAAATTGCTTAACTAATTTAATTATATAATTATACTTTATTTATCCGTAGATCATTTTAAATAAGCGTAGATGTGGTATACCTACGCAATATTTAACATAATCATTGTATTTAATCTACATATAAAAATGAATCCCTATATCCCTTGTTCTCGGTCTCGCCATAGTTTGACGACTTTACCGATTTCATTTGTCTTTTGTTTTTAAGTTTTCTAATACTTTGTAGAAGATTCTTACGAAATAAATATTAGAGAAAATTGCGCAGAAAATAGTTTAACCCAAGTAATGTCAGGGCGAGCCGATAGTAAATAAATAAAAATTCTATGAGTGATCGAACGCCAACTTGGAAGATCGTAAGAATTTAATTGCTTCAAATAGCTAATTTACGTTGGCTGAAAACAATTATAATGCACATAATGGTGGCGACAGACTCGTATCATTTGCCGCGTAACGCAACACGTTATTTTTTGATTTAACAGTAACTTGGCCGTTTAGTCGAATTCGGGCAAACGACGTTTGTTGCATTCGAAGAATTCGAAATCGGGTAAGTTGCGTGTATGTCCCGAACATCGTCTTACATTGTACTGATTGGTAAAAAACAACGAAATGCGAGTTAAAAATCGACTGCATGTACTAAATTTAACTGCTTACAACTTTATTTATTTATAACGAAGCAAGCTCAGCTTGTGACCTTTGAGTATTAGTAGGTCCGGATCGATAAAGCAGGTGTAGCAAACATTCAGACTAAATAATAAAGATTTTTGTAATACTACTAAGGAGGTAGACAAGCATACGATCAGCCTATGGATAGGTACGCACAAAACCAGAGTTATCATTCGCGCATTGCCAACCTAAAGGAAAACTCGGAATCTCCTTTAGAAACAGTTTTAAGGCGTTGCATGTTGACCTCAATAAAACAATCCATAGTCTACATAGTTTTAGATGCATATTTCTCATATTTAACTAAATAGAACAACAATAAACTGTTACGCGGAACAGGACTCATAACTGTTAAGGAATCGTATTGCAACTGGCATGATTTCTCACAACGTGCTCTTTTTGCACATTCCTAGAACATTGTTCTCTACAATGCCTTGCGTTGACCTGACTGTGGAACTAAAGTTAGTATATGTATAAACTAGCGGCCTGCCTCGATCTTATCGGGTTAAGACCACAACAGACGTAGCTATAATATATATTAATATAGGAAGCTATATATTATGGTATAGCAAGCTGCTAAAGACGGCTATATCTTTTTGCACTCATTAGCTCTGCGGCCGAAATATATCGTGCTATATCTGTCGACATATTCTGATGACGTAATAGAATTATACGTTATAGCTGCGTCTGGGGTCACTCGCCGATTACTATAGAAAATACACCATAATATTGTTTTGATTTATATTAATATGTATTAAAGCTCTATTGTTGTGGGCTTTGAACCATTTTTTATCCGTTTAGGAATTGAATATCCAAAAATCCGTTTTTAGTGCTCACTATGTCATTTAAGGAAACTTTAAGTTTGTAGCCCCTGTTATGGCTCATAATGCTCAATATGATAAATCAGTCAGTCAGGACAAGTAATTATAATATGCAAAGATGAAAACTGGACAGGCAAGTTGTGAAAGGAACTACACCCATATAAACATATCTAACTGTCATCTGTGGCCAGTTGAGGTAAACAATAGAAAACAAATAAGGCTTTGTCTGACAATGGCCAAAGTAACCTCAATATGAATACATGGAGTGGTTATAATAAATACTTGGAAAATAAATTAAATAGAAAGTTTATTGCGAGAGATTGGTGTTTATAGAATTGAGACTCTCGTGATCGTGATAGACTGTAAAATATTTAGCTATATATTATAGGATAGGCTTTGACTCCAATATCCTACTAATAATAAGTATGTATCTATGGATAAAGTATGGATGGATGAATGTTTGTTACTCTTTCACGTAAAAACTACTGAACGGATCTAGATGAAATTTGGCCCAGAGATAGATTATGGTCTGGAATAATACATAGGCATACTTTTTACAGCGATAACCGACATCCACGCAGGCGGAGCCGCGGGCAACAGCTAGTCACTAATTATAATTCACTAATACCGTCAAAGGTCACTAATGACCTAAATCAAAGTACATAATATATCTAATTTGGTGGTTTATGTGGTCCTCTCATCATTTACCATAGCGCCGGTGTATATAGGTCCAATTCCGCGAAATAAAAAAATATATTTGTTAAAAAATAAGTGTGATCCACATTGAGCGTTTTTTAAAATGTTGTTTGTAAAACCTCCTTCGATTCAGCTATTCTTTTCAAGTGCAGAAATCATATTAAAAAAAGACAACACCTAATTTATTGATTCAGGGCATCATACTTTACGCAACGTTCAAGAAACAATATCTGCAAAAATTACATCAATGCGAAAGCAGCATCATTTAACCAAAGTGTCGTTCTGCATCGAAACCATTTAATAAAGAGAAGTGGCCAGTAGGACAGAACAATGTCCAGTAATGGACATCTTTCGGCTCAGATGATTAATAAGGAAAGTGGGAAAGAAGACTTTCGTCCAAAAATCATAGTAAAATAGCGTAAATATATCTTTGTAAAATGAGGATAAGATCTTGCTCCACGTGAATAAACAAATTAATACGAGTGCGTCTTCAAATTTCCGGCGAGCTCTGACGCAAATTTAGTTATTAAACAACAAACGAAGCAGTAGTTTCGGATGCAATACAGTTTAGCACTCATAATATTTTTCCTTTAGATGAGAATGGAAACATAAGTAAGTAAACAGTAATATTATTTGTACAATACATCGTTCTGGTGAACATGCGCGTTTGTTTTCAAAACGGCCGTTTCTGCTTATGAACATGGTACCGGGAAAACGCGCGGGTTTGTAAATACTCCCCTTAGTCTTTAACACTACCGGCTACATTTGTCTTGTACTATATCTATCTATTTAGCCGAAAGACGCCCACTGCTGGACAATTAGACATAGGAATCCCTCAAGGAATTTCTTTAGCATTTGGTCCTAAGCTGTCCTCATCCATCGGCTGCTTGCAACCTTTACCAGGTTTACCTTGCTGAAGAAGCCTTTTACGAAGACCAAGAACTTACTGCATTTCGAGTTCGTGGTCGCCGCGCCAGAACCTTTCGATATCAAAGGGAATCCAAGCAAAGCTATCTCAATTACTCTTTAGGTGACAGTAATTATCAACACTTGGTAAGCTGCGTCTACAATAAGTTTGTTACCATTACTCTTAAATGAATGACTATTATCTAAAACACATCGAGAATCCTCCGTGCCTTAAAAAGTACATTTAGCCGCTAGTCCTGCACTAGATCTTTAGGATTCAATTTGCAATTAAATTCAAAATCTGTATTACCTTAAAAAGCAAACTATTAGAGAGTGCTTTGCATGAAATCTGCAAATTGTTCGTGTGTAGGTATGCAATTATTTTTATTTTATTTATTTTTTATAAAGACAACTCCCGCACTAGGGAACAAGCCCTGTGTCGCGAGGGACTTTACAAACATACAATTAACGGACACAAAGTACACCCAGACTCCGGTCAACCATTTGTGGATCTCACAAATTTTTGTCCCGTGTGGGGATCGAACCCACAACACGCCGCGCAGTAGTAAATGGCGAGGTAGCCACTTAAGCCACTGAACCAACCGTGCAGTCACAATTAAACTACCACCGCAAGCAACAAATTTATTCTAAGGATAGATCGGTTGCGATGATATTTGCTTGTCATGTGCATGACAGCCAATTTCAACCGGTTCATGTGCTCTTCTCTTAGAAGCCCGACGGGGGCAAATCACCCGTTTCAAGTTACTTGTGTGAGATACGAGAGATGGGAGTTTATGCGATGTAGGTATTATATGCATTAAATAAAGTTTGTTTCAGTTTAGTACAGCATTTATCAATAATAGCGTATACTTATAAAATGATGATGAAAATGTGATTTTTAATGTAAGATGATTAATCTAAAGTAGTTTTAGCTAAGGTAAAAAAAACACTTCGGATTTCGGACACACTTTTTTGTCTAATCCTTTCTAATATTATAAATGTGAAAGTTTGTGAGTATGGATGAATGGATGGATGGACGTTTGTTACTCTTTCACGGAAAAACTACTGAACGGATTTGGATGAAATTTGGCACAGCTATCATGTTATAAAGAGAAAAGATTTGTATCTTTGTTAGTAATGAAAAAACTAATTAAATGATTTAAAAAAATCTTTTACCTATAGAAAGCTACATTTTTATCACAGAGTAACATTGCCTTTTTTTAAAAATAAGACTTCAATATCCATCCGTACGAAACCGGGACATGCCTATAGGCTATTAACATATTAAAAATTCTAAAATCTATAACCAGAAATACATATACCTAAGTACCTTTGATTGTTTTAAATGTATCCCTCATTAATGTTAACAGGAGATTGTTACATGCCCTTCACGTTGAACTTTCACGTGTACTGGTCTCTATGCATTAAAAGTTAATTAAGTAACCAGGGCCTTTTCGGCTTTTATTACACATGACACGTGATAATAGAATTACTGAACTGATTTAACGAGTTTCAAGTGACATACGATCTCACTCGGTTATCGTAATTACACAATGAACTAATATGTGGTACTAAATCATTCAAACATTATTCAAATCATTAGGATTAAAACAATAGCTTATTTTATAATAATTACTAATAATACTAATATAGATTATAAGCACAAATTGTTACTAACTTGCCACTAACAATATATGGAAATTTGTTTCTGAAATAAAAAAATGTTTATTTTATTATTTATTTTAAATCTATTTATTTAATAACTTTAAACGGCGATTTTTGTATTATTATTATATTCAATTTTAGAGTGGTAACTTTTCAGATGATGTCTGTTTTTTTTTGTGTGCTGGTACGCCTATTGTATTTTAAATTTGTCCAATTATTTAATGTCCAGGATACTTTATTCCGTACCCTAGGATAATATATGGTGATAAAAAATTATAATAAATGATTTATCAATGGTTAGGTGGTACGTACTAGATACATCGTAAGCGATGGTTTGTACCACCAAACACTCGATTAGGTATACGTTTGGCTAGAAATGCTAGAACGTGATCATTGTCTATTATTTTATATACCTATGCGTTTGTTACTAGAGTTCTATGAGATCTAACAATCAATATCTATTCAATTAACATGAATTTCTAATAAGCATTTCCTTGTTGATGAATAAAATTAATATGAATTAAATTATGACTATCATGCATGACCCTATTCTTGGTAAAATTAGCTCACCAAAATCAAAAGTAATAGTAGCATATTATGGACACTTTTAATACCAGGGGCATCACTCGCACTTTGTGCAACGGAAAACTAATAGCACCAGGGTTTTGCGTAGATAAAAAACGTAATTTCAAAAAACGTCTTTTAAATGGTCAATAAAAACCTTTCCGCACGCACAGGAAGACAACTGCACTTAACAAATTATTTTTAACCTAAAAGTAATATTACCTCCTATTTAAATAATTATTGCGAAGGTTTCCATTTAGGTACAATATCTACTATAGCATTATTACTATTATTGCATTATGACATCTTAGCAACTTATTTTTATAATTTAGATAGAAACCACATGACGTCAGAGAGTGCGACTCGCCCGAAGGCCTGCAACATGACTCATCCTTGCGACAAAAACAACATTCAAACAACGGTGGTCAATATTCATCCCCTTCGGCGAAAAACAAAACGAGATCACGATACCGAATAGAGATGGGCAATGTGCCCAAAACTTTGCACTATCGTCCCGGGCCAATTGTCGACATTTAATATTTAGACGGATTTCATAATATTTTGTTTAGGTACTTCTTTTGCTATTTTTATTTTCCACTAGCTGTTGCCCGCGGCTCCGACCGCGTGGATGTCGGTTATCGCAGCCTATGTGTTATTCCAGACCATGATCTATCTCTGTGCCAAATTTACGTTCGTTAAAATAACGTTCAGTAGTTTTTACGTGAAAGAGTAACAAACATCCATCCATTCTAACAAACTTTCACATTTATAATATTAGTAAGGACTAGTCTTTGACGGGTCGCTGGTCCTAAAGCTATGACAAAGCACGCAATTAATTAAACTGAGAGCCTAGCTTTGTATCTTAAAATACAACTTTTTATTTGAATATAAAACAGTCATTGAATACTAATTAGAACATTTTGTATTAACATAATAGTACCTAATGTAGCTAAAGCATTTTGTTCAATTAGCGTAAGTAAATCCAAATAACAGACAACTTACATATATTCTTGTTAATTACCACAAAACGACGTACACTTTACATAATATATTCTTTAAGGCTATGTTTATAGTAATAGACTTTTAAATTTGTGTTTTATTTGTTAACTAGCTTTTGCCTGAGGTTTCGTTCGCCTAAATTTCGGACGAAATATTTTGATATAACAACGTTCAGCTTGATCAAAATCCGTCTAGTAGTTTTTGCAAAGCATTCCAGCTAGCACGCCCAAACGAAGCACGCCTAGACAAAGCATGCCTGAAGTATTCCACCAAGCACGCCCGTACGAGTGTTGCGTGAAGAAGGTACCTACTCCTTCAACGCACAAACTATAATAAATATAAACAAACATCCATCCATCCATACGTTTATAATATTAGTAGGGTTATTGACTATACATTTCGGCCATTCGATACGTGATTTCTGACACTATCTAGCATCGAATAAAGACATGTTTAAATGTAATAATTAATCTATATGATTTGTTTCGATAGGTACCTTAGGTTATGTTTGACATAATTTATTGTATACTCGCTCTTGCCCGCGGCACTGCCCGCGTGGATGTCCTTTCCCAGGATGCATCGTTTTTTTACTACCAAGGTGGCAAACAAGCATACGGCCCGCCTGATGGTAAGCAGTTACCTAGCCATCTATTTTCTTGCCAAAATTTCATTAAGAGCCATTTAGCCGTTTAGTCGTTAAAAGGTTATAAACTAACAAACAGCGTATTTATAATATAAGTATGAATTAAATCTCATTGAAAATGTAACACAAGACGGCCGTCAAAATTAAAATGTCCGTCATTACATTTTCTAAATTATGTGTTTCAATGCAATTCGTGCAATAACCTCGCCTTAACACGGCTTCGGTATTCGACTAACACCATAATCTATACCTATATGCATCACTAGACACGTATCTAGATAAACCACCTGCCATTTTCTTTCGGCTAATGAATATGAATAATTAAATAACTTAATAGCATAGTGAAAATGATAGCGATCACGTTGTTCATTTATCTTCTTACCACACGCACACTTTAATTAAAAATTGTAGTGAAATCGTATTCACACTAATTATCAGATACCAGATTTTAAGAAAGGTAGGGCACCATACTAGTGAGCACGTCCGACTGGGGAAGGACATCCATCTTACAGAAGAGCACAGCCAAATAACTACACACAGTGGTGAAGTTGTATTCCTGTGTGTGAGTACAGGTCTCCAGCGCTTATTTAGGGATGCGTTTTGAAAGAAACGTATTCGTATCCCAGGGATACTCGCATCTTAAACCCTGGTGTAAAAAAAATGGGTGGGCAATACGCAAGTGATACCTCTGGTATTGCAAGCGTGCATAGGCTACGGTAACTGCTTAACATCAGGCAGGCTGTATGCTTGTTTGTCAACCAAGTAATATAAAGAAATAGCGTCAATAAAGCGATTTATTTTCGATCTTAATTTGAAACTTGAAATATGCCAAGTTTATTACAGGAGGTGCAGTGTAAAAATTAAGCAACTTTGCCAAGGACAGTTATCGTATGGGTGTCCATTTTAGTAGGTACCTAATGAGTTCAGTAGTGCAGTGCAAAATTAAGCAATTGTTCGAAACTCGAATTAAGATCGATAATAATCTCTACTAATATTATAAATGTGAAAGAAAATCTTCTGTTTCACGATTAATTGTTTGTTACGATTTAACTGAATATCTACTAGACCAATTTTATAAATTCTTTCACCATTAGAAAGCTACATTATCAGCAAGTAACATAGGCTATATTTAATTTTAATAAAATTAAGGGACCCTTACGAAAACTAAATAAATGTCCATACGTGCCGCAAGTACTACATAATACTGATACGCAACTTGAAAACGTTTAGAAAAAAGTAGGACTTTGTTTTTTAAGTCTGAGTGCATTAACTGGTAGATTTAGAGCAAATATTTATCTATCGTATTAAAATAATAACACACTACTGAGTGTACACGCGATGCTTGTTATGTTTCGACCGCTGAATACACAACAAATATTTATTTCACCGACGAGCTCTTCAATACCTTAAAGACCATGTTTATCCGACTTTAGAGCTATTTAATATTCCATTGATGGAGTAAACAGGGGTCAAATGACCCATAACTCTAATCCGGACGCGTGGAAAACACAGTAATTTACATTTTTCTACGAAACTGTATCTATTATAACGCCTTTCTTTTGTACGAGCTGCTTACGATTCATGTAATTCAATGCACCTACTGGGAACCGAGCGCTGGCGGCTCGACGCTGACGCTGCCTGAAGTGTCGCAGCTCCGGCGCTTTGACTATACCACCTCTAGGAAACTCCTCAAGTTCACACTAGATTTATTTCTAATTCTAATATTCCCACGGTAAAAAAGTAATGTTTCATCAAAATACGTCCAGTAGTTTTTGTGTAAAGGAGTAACAAATATCCATATATTATCCTCACAAATTTTCACGTTTTCACAAATATTCTATGCTGTTTTGCTGCTAGCACCAAGCAGTTTTGATTGAAAAGATGCACTTAAAAATTATGTCACCACGTTAAAATGTTAATATACTGTGGGTCTATCACCGTCTATCATTAATTAAACCCGTATCCCTTAGTTGGCACTGCTCACAGTAGAATAAGCCAATAATGTTTTTATTTTTTTGTAGCACAAGTTTTTATCTCTTTTCCAGCATTGGTATGGTAATAATAGTAGAACAAGGTACCCTGTGTTGCCTAACACAGAGCCTGGACGTCCTAGGCCCGCCACAGAGACAAGGCGTCGAGCTGCAAGCGCTATATGGATAATATATCGTATCAGTGAATTAATTTACTATTTTATTCCTTTTGTCATGAAAGCTAAGTTAATAACTGATGTAGGAGCTGCATAATTTATGCGAGTTTTTTTTCAAAATTGCATCTATTATCAAGCTTTTAATTACACAAAATCCCATAGTCAATCAGTGGATACACAAAGTGTTTTTAACATTTATGTTTAATGCATACATCGGGTTTATCATGCACCTTGCGTCCCGTAGAATAACTAAATTTACATTAACTTTATTTATCTAGTAGGAAAAAAACGAAGTGAGCACATATGGCTTGGGGTGAGACACAAAAAATCAGGTAAAGATATATGATAACACTAATGCGACCCTTTACGTTTGAAAAAAAAACTTAAACACATGTTTACGTATTGTGGAATTCGGCACTCTCTACGCGTGTTTGCTTTGCTAAAACTGCTACGGCTTTACGTGGAAACCATCTTTCCAACAGTAATTAGTTACGTAACAATGAAAGAAAACAACGTATAGCGTATAAAAACACTATTATTAGCGGTGAATAACGAACAGTTTCATGTAAAGACAATAACTAAGTATACTAAGTGTGTAAGTGTATGTTTATAGAATGAGAATGATAGTACAGAGATGTAATCTTCGATCAATCGAAGGATGTAATGCGATATATCATTATTGTTCAAAAAGAGACTGGTACTATCAAAATTATAAAGGCAATTATACGGACGGCTTTTCCATGAGAGTGTTAAGCGAAGATTTATTAAACAATAGCTTCCGCCCGCGGCTTCACTCGAGAGTAAGTCAAAGAAAGAAAGAAAGAAAAACATTTATTCGAATAAACAAGACAACAATCAAACACACTAGGTAATACAAACTTAGAACACAACAAATATTAAGTTGTGCGATGTCAGAAAGGTCTACTTATTATTGACTTTCTCGATTAGACAATCGAGAAAGTCAATAAAAATTTGCATTGCTCATGGATAATGTAGCTGCCCATTACGTGAAAAATATTTCAGAATCGGATCAGTAGTTTCGGAGATTAGCCTTCAAATCCAAACTAACAAACTTTACCTCTTTACAATATACAAAATAATAACTATTCCTTATATTGTCGCTGCCTTCTAAGACCTAATGGAAGCGCCGCAATAGAAGTTAATTAGGAAACTCCCATTAGATGATATCATTAGACTACAGCGATGAAGACGAGGTTGATTGATTGACTAAAGGAGACATATTCGATAATAGATTGTCTATAACGATGATACTTCCAAGAAAATAAACATGCAAAGCTTACATGTTGAATGTTAATCCACTTATATAATAAACATACATATAGTGGACTAGCAGTCGTCAAGAAACCTATAGAAGAAAGCTAGTATGTACTCGTACAGACAGATAAGCATACCACCCGCTTATGGTAAGCAGTTACCGTAGCCTATGGACGTTTGCAACAACAGGGGTGTCACTCACGCGTTGCCAACCCTATAAAAACCTTATAACTCCTTTCTTGAAGAACCCCACGCTATAGTCTCTTGGGAAAACCTCGGCAGGGAGCTTGCTTGTATAGTGCTCTAACTGTTTAAATTTAATATACTAGTGGCTTGTGGTACAAATTTGGCGCGGTGAAAAATATTCTCAACACAAATAATACACGCCCACGGATCTTTCATTCAGCGGTGGATACCCTTAATAAACAAATAATGCGTACGAGGCAGTGCTAAAAATATATAAGATATATTTGGTACACCTAGTACAGTCGAAAACGCGATTCTGTTTGTGTGTTATAGTGACATCACCACCGTCTGCTAATAAACTGACAATTGAATCTCAACGGGGATTCATTTCTGAAGAGTTACGAGCTGAGATTTTTAAACGTCTAGAAAATAATACTTTCATTGCAGAGGTAAATGTGATAATCGTGGATATAAATTAAGAATAATTTGTAAATTTCATAATTTTACATCCCGTGTGGGGCCGCAGTGGGAAAAAGCCAAGTAGCCTGACAAGTTTTCTACTTAATCAAATATCATCAGATACAGAAAGGAGTGGTTACTTAAAAGAGAATGTAATAAAGACTCACCTCTTAGGTGTGACGGGGGTTTCCATGTCCATAGGCGGAGGAGGGGGTGGCGGCGGCGGTGGTGGAGGAGGAGGCAACGCCTGCGCAGGCGGCGCGGGCGGCGGAGGCGCATCCGGAATATCCGGTACCGGAATACTTCGTTCTTCTTTCAAATTTGGTAGCTCTTTTAGATCCGGTAACTCCGCTTCAGGTACAGCCATAACTGGCGCTACGGGTGACGTAACGACAGATGGTGCGATAGAACCCTCGCTTGTGATTGAGAACTGTACATCACCCGCGATGCCTGGCAGGTGTGGCAGGTCCAGTGGCATCTCTAGCTCTGGCACCTAGTTAAAGATACGGTTACGATTTAAAATCTGTCTGATGGTTGACATTGATATTGTTTTTCAACTACGCTTTGAAACTAAACCAAATGACATACATAAAAGTTAAAAATCGGATTGCATAATTCCGATCGTTTTCGAACCCTTTTTTTATTTGATATTTAGAATTACGGTCTTTTTAGCAGAAAGGGTCGATATTGAAAATTAAAATTTTAGTATGATGATGATGATTCTTAAGTTTATAATAATGTTGAAAACTTACCATGCCCATTCCTGGTGCGTACAGATACTCGTCAGCATCTCTCTTCAACTCATCTCTGGTAACAATACTAGATGGTGCAGCTTCCAATAAGCTCTTACTCTCGACCTTCGAGGGCACGACCGGCACGTACGCCGACGTCCTCCTCGTGGTGCCAAGGTATGGACTTTCGTCCGTATTGAAGATCAATAGTTCACCAACACTAGACAAGTTGTCTATGACCGAGTTCAAATTGAAATCCTGTTTCGAGGTTTGCTTCTTAGGCTCTGCCACTTTCACATGGTAGAAATGCAATTTCTCCTAAAATAGAATAAAAAGTTTTAAAAATGATAAATAGCAGATTCAATAAACAATACACTATACAGCAAGTATATTACCTGTAATTCTTTGTCATTAGACTTCCCCTGAGTTATCCCACTCAGAGTAACTTTCTTGGGTATGTGTTCGTATCCATCTGGGTCGAAAGCCGATCGGTAATGTTCATGGGTTATAGAGACTGGGTACTTGGCGCTAGAAAACACCTTAATCGCTTTCTGCATGCCTGTCAATTTGTCTACTTTACATCTAGAAGCTTCTATTCTCTGGTGAAGCTTGTTTGTCTTGTCCGTATTCTGCTTGATCCTTGTCGTAAGCCTCGTGAAAACGTCGTCCACGATGCCGTTGAGATTGTCCAAAGTGTCTGCTATCTGCAGTATCGTCTCCTCTACGCTCAGATCACTTGGTACTAAATTAATTTTATATATACCCTCCATAACTAATCTCTTACTTGCGTATTTAATTTCTGTAACAAACATTGTTCTAATTGAGATCCACGTTTTGAACAATGTAATGAAAATTAATTCACTCTTATACGAATTTTAACTTCTGTTTTAATAAATAGCTTCGAATAGGAATCTTACCTACTAAGCTTCTTAAAAATCACCTAAAATAAATTAATAAGGCACAAGAATTATCACTAGATAACACATCCATATTCTTGTGTTTAATTATATTATGTCCAATAACGTTATAGCACTTCGTAAAGCTCTTATAGTTCATTATTTACAATTCGATCACTAAGTCTATTATATCAGTACTGTGTCACTTATTGTATGCTTAACTAGGCTCAATTTTTAGAAGATTTCAAAGTATGCGAGTCGGCGAGCAACGAGTGAAGATTATCGTTAGCGGGATCAGTACTCCACGAGAACCGGCAGTAGGCGTCAGGCGACATGGTCGGGTCTAGGATCGCGGACTCCTCCGCCAGCTGCCCGCCCGACAACATGTTGTTAAGATGTTTGTTGATTACCGCGTCTCCGGGGCTCACGTACCCGCTCGACGCCGGTGGCTTCAATGGCACAGCACTCCGGACAGGTTGCTTATGACTAGTCAGGGCGTCTAGTGACTGTAGCTGAATATAACTACTGTCGGCGCCGTGTTTCACTGGCTGTGGCAAGGTAGGCATCGTTGGCAAGCTTTCCGATCCGAAGACTTTCGCAGGCGACGGACCTAACTTGGAGAAGTTCATTATTGATCTTGCCTGTGCGTCTTCGGGTCGCACATACCCTGAAGAAGCTGGCGGTTGACTCGGAATAGTAGGCGGCGCAACCCCAGTCGTAAATATAGGCGGTGACAGCGCCGCCATCACGTAACTTGAACTAGCGGGCTGTGCTGCAGGTTTCGCGAGCGGACTTTGCTGGGGTGCCGGAGCCGATTGTACATAGCCGGTGGTCGGGTTCACCACAGTCTGAACATAGCCACTAGGAATTTTCTTTAAAGTTTTGTCACCGAAGTAAGGAGAGTTTTCTCTAGAGTGATCAGTTTCCGAATTTGAAGACTCCTCTTCATCTTGCGTCGCATTATTATCGTCAACCCTCGCGGGCTCTACTTCCAAATGTAAAGAAGAATCGGAGCCGTCATCTGAGGTAGACGCATGTCTCTCGACGGGACCGCGGGACGTATCTGACAGCGCAGTGCTGTCTGTGTGGTCACTAGATCCACAATTGTTGTCTGTGTTCTGTTTATTTTCTGGAGTAGATACTGTCGTTCTGCTGTTCGGGAGCAATAACATTTCATCTGATGATGGTTTATCGTCCTTGTTTGTTGAATACAATCCACCATATGCATACTTGGAAATATCCTTCTCAGGGATCCCTAAGCCATTTGGTAAAACAGGTTTTATATCTTCCATTTTTCTGACTTTCTTGTAGAGTTTAATCGAACCGTACATGACGCCTATTAGTACGAAAACCGACATAAGAATAAGAGTCATAGTGATGCCATCTCTGCTTCTGCATGTCACTGTACTGGGATAGCTCCATTCACCAGGAAACTCCAAAACCTCTTTATCAGGCCTTTTAGGCACTTCAACTTGGTCTGCCAATATTCCATGATATGGATCTTCATCAAAGTTTACCGCTCTTACTTGATAAGACTCTGAAACCTCTACTCCTTCACAATGTATTATAGAATAAGACAAATTCGTTGTATTTATAATATCAGACTTGTTAGGATTCTCGTCCTTGACTATTTTTATTTGATAACGATCTACAGTTCCACCAGGATATGTTGGACGTTCCCACTTAAGGAGCCCTGGATTCGTCTTTACCATGGGTGCCTTCAAAGTGCTAGGTGGACCTATTCTTGTTCTCACAAATAAGCCATTAGAGGGGCTAGGCTTTGAACAACTCCTGATTGCAGTGTTACAAGCTTGAACACTGAGGGAGTAGTTAGTGAAAGGTGTCAGTCGAGGTATTTTAACTTGTCTTTCAATCATGTCTTTATCTTTGTCAGGTACTTTTTCAACATAAAACTCTTGTCCATAATTTAAAATGACATATTTTCCAATTATACCATTTTTATGTATGGGGGGGTCCCATGAGACCACTAAAGAATCATACTGAATGTCAAATATTTTAACATTTCTTGGACTTGTTGGTGTATCCTCTGTGGTTGTTACTCCTGTAGATGCATTTTCAATAGTCTTGAGTCCATATGTAGTGTTCATTGCCAATGTAAACTGATATGTTCTATAGGGCTTCAAGTTAGTTATATTAATTTCCATTTGTTTTGGGTTATTAATGTAGTAAGTAGATTTATTCTCAAATGTTGTGTCACATACATTGCTTGTGTTTAAAACAGGACAATATGTAATCAGGTAGCCTTTTATAATACCTTCTTGAAGAGTACAAGACATTGTCCAAGTTATTTTAACAAATGACTTTCCTGGAACATCATGGTCTAACTTGACTGGGAAACCATACATAGGGATTGAATCTTTAGATATGTCACAGGAAGCCCAAATCATACCACTAGTCTTAGAGCCATTATTTGCTGATATTGCAAACTGATACCTGTTTTCTCTTGGCAAATCAATCACATGGGTATTCTTTTTAGAGTCCAATACAGTAAAGTTCATGCGGCCAGCACAAATTTGCGTAGTGTTATGCTGACACCAAAATAATGTATAGTTATCAATATTGTCAATGCCGACCCATGATAATTTATAGGTGCCATTTTCAAATGCAAGTTTAGTAAATGAAGGTACACTTAGAGCTTCAGTGTCTTGCTTAGGTGGTATGTAGAGGTGACTACTGTTGACCGATGATGCAATAGCATTAGTTGACCAAATAGACACATCAATGGCTTCCAGAGAGGCATCATTCAGTATAACATAACTTAAACTTTTATTCTTGTCTGGGTGCAGTGTCTGTGGGTTTTTAGAACCTTGCAAGGCTACAACCTTATATGTGAAATTAGCACCAGCTTCCTCATATTCCTCAAGTTGTTTCCAGTATACATTTATAACTCTCTTATCATCAAATATTGACTGATCAAAAGCTCCAACTATGGTATCAGGTGGTCTTTGTGGCCTTTCACTAGCTGTAGTAAACAGTACAAAGGTAAAATCTGACCAGAATTTGTCTTCAGTAGCAAGTGCAGACTTTATATATATCCTTACTTCATACGACATATGAGCATATGGTAAATTTGATAGCCAAAATTTATATGTTTTATTGTTTGGTGGTAAATGTGATGCATCCACACTGCGGAAGTAAGCTGTGTTGTCAATTTTAGCTATTTGATATTCAATTCTATGTACAACTGCACAAGGCAGGAAGTCTACCATATTGTTTGGGATGTTCCATTGAAGGAGCACACTGTGGGTGTTATTGGTCACCACTCTGAGGTTGTCTGGTTTATCAGGCTTTACAATGGAGAAATGATTTATGGTGAAATTTTGAACATTGCAACCAAAATAATTGCATGATTTTAACTGAAAGTAATATCTGTCCTCCATTTGTTTATATCGAGGCTGACTAGTTGTACTCCAGGAACAGAACATCTTTCTACCAATTTTACTGGCCATGCATGGCTTAGCGGCAATGTTGTTGACAATGAAAGTTAATGAGTAATTTGTTTTGCTAAACGTCTCTGTAGAAGACCAGGTACAGTTAAGTTCTTCGAGATTTTTAGATATGCAGCTAAAATCAGTGACATTAGAAGGAGGGAGATCAACAAGTACTCTGCTAGTGCACATTTTATTAGTAACATTGTTTCTACAATAGTAAGTTGACACTTGTTTCTCTAAATGTTCAATATATAACCTTCTTGTGGTGCTGTTCACTATTTCCGAGTCTACATGGTTCCCGCCGAGGACGAACTCCAAGTTGTTGGCTGTGTCTTTCTCAGCGATACAAAATATCTCCAATGGCTCGCCATAGGGAAGTTTTATCATACCGTCAGGATGCAGAGCGACTGAAATATCGACTCCCTGACATCTCGAGAATATGCACGGCAAACTGATCAAACATTTGATAACAATACACCACATCCATAGTCCAAACGGCGGTCCCCTTCGGAACCCTTTGCACTGACTTCTTAGCTTATTTGTACATATATTTGCCATAACTGCTACGTTAATCTGTCACTCCATACCGAACTGATGCACTAGTTCCAACTAAACCGATCGCGGCGAGGAACACATTACTTGTTTTTTTATCTCGCAAGCTAAATGGCGCACCGATGATCCCAACACGATGACACACACTGACTGAGCACTGTCACTGCACGCGCGCGATTATATTAACTATTTTACATATAAACATCTAATGCTACCGGTCCACACTATCTTCCCGAACGAGTAATATTTGACAAAAGTTGTAACGAGAGCACCGTACTCGAAAAATTTGTGCTGCATTGAACCGCTGCAGTTACAGTACTTACATAAAATAAAATAGAAGAAACTTCGCGGAGTAAATTCTCAGAAATGCCAAATTGCCAACTTCACTCCGGAGTGAAGTTAGCTCACAATACACGAAAACAAATCAATATTGGAAAAGTTGCCATACTTAAATAATAGTCCCCAAAATAGGGTTCTAAAGATAAACAGTAATTAAAATGTTTAAATATTAATTCATCATTTATTCTGATACTTTAATACTTACATCATTTTAGTCTAGTAAGTATAAACCAGCAAGTGATCAATTCTTTGCTAGCTTACATAAATATTAAGCTGACCAATGGTCTGACATGGTGTGGCGAAAGTTTTTTATAAACAATTTATTATTTTATATAATAGCTTCTGCTTAGTAATTATTATGATCTGCTCTCAGTATAGTATTCATCATATTGTACCTAAATTTTAAGTTATTTACTTAACTTACTGTACTTAGAACCAAAACAATAGGTACTTATTATCTTATTTTGCACATTTTACTGAAGCCGGGCTCATTTATCATTTAAATCCTGGGTGATTAAACAGTCAAAGAGGGCAGGGGAATAGTATTATTAAACGAGAGACACCGGGTACATTGTATTATGTACAGTTATACAGTTTGCGGTGTGTGTATCCGAAATTCCCAAATCAATGATCTGACATTGACATATTCTGAATCGATGACATGTGACTTTGACAACATATGCGTTCTAAAACTCAGTGAAATATAATTAATCAGAGCAATTGCGACAAAAAACAATAAAAAGTGTTTAAAAATACTTAAAATTTTTAATAATATCTATTCATATCATATTTACGCAATACTATACAAGGGTCAGCATTCTTTTGACTTGTAAAAAATATTTTAAAATTATATAATAAAAAAGTTTGTATTCAGAACGTACCATCTATCTTCATCGCAGATTGAATCAATGTTGATAAAAATAATTTAGTCATTTAGAATCACGCATTTTGAGTTAAATCAAAAATAAATAATTATGTGAATAGCACATAATAAAATGGATGATAGTAACCAACATACTTTAGGTTACTCAACTAAAGCATCGCTTTTTAAACTCCGTAATGATATCCGTAATGTTATAGAAGAGCACAAAAAGAAAAATCCGACTGGGTAAGATGAGTAAATTACTCGTTAATTTGTCTAAATTTGCTCTCGTAAGACATTTTAAAAGTCACTTTTGTCTAAATTAATTTAGATATTGTTATTTTATAGAAGTATACATTCATGTGATTATATTTCAGGTATGGGTTGGTACGAAATATTATTTCGTTTTCATCAGAGAAAGTCCTGTTATCAGGTGTTGCATACACAATAACACTAGTTTACATTGTCTGCTTGATACTTACATATCTACTTGGTGAATCTGTACAAGCTCACAGCTATTTACTATGGGAATCATTTTTTTTATTTATAATCCTGGTGGTTAATTTTTTGGTAGCATTCAATGAAGAGTATTTACGCAGGAATGAAATACCTCTTAGAGTAAGAAAAGTTTTAGGTAAGTACAGAAATAGTGAATACCTTCTTATAATTTGTTTGCTATAATATTATATGTATAATACTAGATAAAGTATCATACAAATAATATAATTTAAAAAATATATAGCGCAAGGTTTATATCAAATTAGTTACAGTATCTTAAAAAATAATATACTTAATTTAATATCTAAATATATAGAGCGTAGGCATAAGGTTTTAAGACATTTAGCACAGTACTTTGATTATTTATCCTTCAATTTATTAAACAACTAGTTTCTGCACCTCCTGCACGTACAATCCCATGGGAACAATGATTTCTTATGAATAAATATGTAGTAGCAAATGTACTGTACATTTGCTACTACATATTTATTCATATTTATACATTATACATATTTATCCAAAACATTATTTATGTCAATGCCAAACTTCATCCAAAAGCGTTCAGCCTTTTAGTCATTATTGGTGTTACTCATAATTAAACATCCATCCATCCAAACTTCCACATTTATAATATTAGTAAAGATAACTTTTTTTTTTCAGATACATTAAGTGTTGCTATAGAGAATTCAAAATGGAAGGAAAATCATTATCCTCATCTATGTGCTCCATACTCCCCATGCGTGATACTCCAGTGGACTTACAGAGACTGTAAGTATATCTCTGTAGTACTATATATTTATTCTACCACTATATAATACAGATATTATAATCTGTAAGAAAAATATCACACTATAGTATATTTCACGTAGCATGGGTACAGTGACGTTTAAGATTTTACGATGAAGATGAAAGAAAATGATTGAATCAATCTTTAACCAATTAGCTTATCGAATGATCAAGAACCTGGAGTATTCGATCAATAGGTTTTAATTAATTGTCTATAATTTTCATTGATATTCAAATTTATTAATCTTCAAATGTCAAACGTCACAGTACCCATGCTATGTGAAATATACTATAAGTGGGTATCCTGGGTAATTTTCTAGTTAGGCTTCCTTATGTAGTGCCCAACCTTTTATAAAATATTAATTTAATATATTCCCTAATACCTTATTAACATTGTTTTGCCATATTTAAATTACAGCTACAATAGTGAATCTTCCGTGGGCCTTGCTGGTGGAGGGAGATGTAATAGTATTACGGCCTGGTCAAGAAGTGCCTGGTCACTGCCGTGGACTGCAGCCTGAGGATCCGGAGTTGTTCTTCGGACAGATCTTTCAACCGAGTCCACCAGTAATCAATTTGCTATAAAACTATAATTAACTTAATTTTAGGTTCTAAAGTTCTAAGTTTTATTATCCTTATACTAAAACTTAAATATATACTTAAATATAATAATAAAATGAGGTAGAACCCTAATAAATTGTAAGTAGCCTCAAGTTAAACTTTTTTTTTATTTTAACTTTATTATATACAAATATTATATATAAAGGCGGACTTAAAGCCTCAGGCATTCTCTTCCAGCCCACCCAAGGTGGTGCAGAGATAAGTCAAAGTAGCTGCATATTAATAAATTTAGAATTGAAGAGAACTTATTTTTTGTAGTCAGTATAAGATATCCAGACAATTTGTTGACAATCAACATATGGTTAGAACCCAACGGAGTCATAGTCTGTACTACTTAAACAGACAACCGATAAACATAATTAAATAGTTTGCTTAAGTTTGCTTAAAAAAGACAACTCCCGCACTAGAGAACAAGCTCTGTGTCGCAGGGGACTTTACAAACATACAATTAACGGACACAAATTACACCCAGACTCAGAACAATTCTTTGTGGGTCACACAAAGTTTTATCCTGTGTGGGAATCGAACCCACAACCTCGTGCACAGCAGGCGCATACTGCGGCCACTGGACCACCGAGGCAGTCTTCTTCTTTCTTAAATATTTCTATATACTGACATAAATAGATAATCCAGACACAACAAATAATTATACATATCACATATAACGTACATATAATATTTTTTTTATTATTTATTTATTTGAACACAACATCACTATCATTACAGGTTATCCAAATGCAATAGCGTGGTAATCAATTATAATAACATACTATATGTATATATTGTGATTTTTGCGAATTCACTCAGAGAAGAGATGAAAAGTCTCTGTCCACCACTTCGTTGTGGCAAAATAAGAACACACAAATTTACTGTAACATTTACAGCAAAAAGACAACTTCAGTGGTCCTAGAGTGCGTACACCTCATCAAAACAAGGCGTACAGAATGTGCGAGACGCCGTACCTCAAGAACTTAAAGATGGCGCTGGAACAGGCAACCATCAGACCTGTCACTGTTTTCGAGAAGCAAAGGTACCTGGTAAGCGTCATTTGAACAATCACTAATCTACATCCTGTCTTATTTCTCCATAGGTATTGTTTACCATAGTCACTACCCACCCCAATGGGAGACGGGCGTGAGGATGTATGTATGGTTTTGTAACTTGGTGTACAATAAAGAGTTATCCATCTATCTTGACACCCTTAACTAGCTGATAGATTTATTTTCACTATATCTTATCATAACCCAAGAAACAGTCAATTTTGGTGAACAAGTGGTGTTTGTCAATCTTAGACATCAAGTTTACGTCTTAATCAGTACACAGAAATTTGCCTGAAGTTTCTTTATTTACATTCTTCTGTGTATTATTCCAAGACAGAGCAAGTGCCCTCCCTTTCACCACCCTCCCGCCCATGCCATAAACACTTAGATATAGACCCTCACACACAGATCGATTTTCAACCTTATTTTATCATGAGTAATGTTGATATTTTATTGACATTGAAATTCACACTTTGCTGGCTAAGTAAGGCTCACTACGAGATCCCAATTCAGCATACCTTGAAATAAAAAATATAGCAACCCATTACTGGGCACCAGTCTCCTCTTCTTTCTAAAGATAGTTGAAAGGGTTAAGGAGGCCTTCATGGCCGAATAATATATATTTTTTATTCTGCTTCAGTGTACAGTAAAAATAATGGAAGGCATAGTGCTGCCCCTGGTGATATCGATAGTGGTGATAGCATCGTTCGTGCGCCACGTGTACCACCTGCCGGGCGTCACGCACTGGACTGAGATCTACTTTCTGCAGACCATTGCCGCCTCACTGCCCTTACTACAAATTATATTTCCTATATCCTGGGTTACGCTCAACTGTTATGGATTAGCTAGGTCCGTGTATAACATACATATATTTAAGAAATCTACTTCTACAATAATTTTTTTCTTGATTTGATATGCATGTACAGTCAGCCACGATATATAAGGCGCGTAAATCGCATATATCGCGCAAGCTCGCCCGCTTAACGGACGAAAATTGCGTGCACGTGCACGTAATTAAAGCGCGTCAGGTGCACGTAATTTTCGCTTTACAATTATCGATAAAAAGTCTATAATTACTTCTAAATTTATATGCATGATTTTTTAAACAGATTTTAATCATACACTGGGCACAATTTCGGTCTTCGTATTTTTTTTTTTTTTAAAGACAACTTCCGCACTAGAGAACAAGCTCTGTGTTGCGGGGGACTTTACAAACATACAAGTAACGGACACAAATTACACCCAGACTCAGAACAACTCTTTGCGGGTCACACAAAGTTTTGTCCTGTATGGGAATCGAACCCACAACCTCGTGCACAGCAGGCGCATACTGCGGCCGCTGGACCACCAAGGCAGTCAATGTATTTTTTGCCGAACACAACAAATCCTCCCTAGCTCTGCATGGCAATCGTAATATTTTTTGTCGCGGTCGTAATAAATTCAGTAGTTATTTATTTAGTCCCTCAAAAATAAAAGTTTCGTTACATATATTTTAAATATATTTTCAGATTTAAACTCTTATCAGAAACTCGCCAAAAATACATCCGTCCGAAATCATGTTCCATATCGGAAGAAGCAAGCGATCCACTCATACAAGCTATGAGCGAGTCCAACTTGCAGCCAGAGAGCCTCAAGACTCTTGGCAAGACATTCTTCAATATTCTTACTGGCAGAGAAGACATGGTGTCGAGAACTGCTAATATTGTTCATGTTTTAGGCTCATTATCGGTATGTATATTTCTTTTCACCATTCAAATTATGTCTGTTCTGTCTTTTCCCCTTCTCTTCTTCCTCACACTCTTACTTTTTCATACAAAAAAAAATAAAGCTCCTTTTCTGATGGTACATAATATAAATTCCACAGCTTTCTTTTGTCACTGTATTATAATTATAACTGTTTGATGTGCACTACTATATTTCGTTTTGAAGAGTTTGTAATTCTGTGTATGTTAAACTTAGAACTAGAAATAATTTATGACTCGGGACAGCAATGCTTAAATAATGATCCTGGAGTTGCAAACGTCAATAGCTTAAGGTAAACCCTTACCCATTATTTGTCATTTATTTGACCATGCTGGTTACAGGCACTCACTTGCGTAGATAAAAAAGGTATACTATCATGGCCCAATCCGACTGCTGAGAAAGTGTTCTTTCTACGCAACTCGAGTCCAGCGTCAAATAACTCTAGCAAGACTAGTCTTGTGGTGTCTATGGGACATCACAGTGATACTGCAGACACTGACGTTACCCGCACTGATGGGAAACCGACAACAGAGCCGAGTACTATTGCTGAGGTTAGTGGACAAGAATCGTTTTACTCTAAAACAAAAGAACAGTACACTAATAAATAGACTATAAAATGGTCTACATTCATAAAATGCTTGCTTCGACGCACATTTATTCACACACACACACACACAAACACACCTCGACACACAAACACACCCCCACACATCATAATACAAAAAGTTGCAAAAAGAGACGATCCCTCATTACGATACAGTGGAAAGCTAAATCATTGTATATTGTTCTTAATGTTCCTAATTAAATTAAATACTTTTTTTTACCTAAATTTCATTTTGTACGGTATTTGTTTTCCGTCCCTTTTTGTTGTCACAAATATTGTAACTCATACCAATTGTAATAAATTCTGGCGATAAAAAAAATGGCCCGAGTTTCTTGCCAATTCTCAGCTTTACCGAATTGGCCGTAGAGAAAAAAGTATGCTGGCATTTGCTATTAATGACGTGCATAAGAATCATGCATTTCATCCAAAGTATTTGAGTGTTCAATCATGGTACACAGGTGCTGGACCTGACACATGACCAAAACGCGCCGTTCTGCGTAGAGTTCGACGACCAGCGCTGGCGCGCGCACCTGGCGCGGCTCAAGCCGCTGGGGCTGGCCGCGCTGCTCAACACGTGCGCGCCCGCGCCGAGGCACACGTACGCGCACTTCTGCGCGCACCTCACGTGCGAGGCGCAGTACAGGTGACTCACAGACATTATAACATATCTGATACAAGGATAGTTAGGGTACCTCGATATCTCTACCTTATAGAAGATCACAGACAAATAATGAAACATAACAATGTAGTTGTGTTACTGTTCCTGAGTACAGGGGCTGTACCATGACGTGTTAAAACGTGTGTAGTTCGAGCAAGAAAGAGGAACGGAGCTTTACTGAGACTCTTTCTGCGGTCTCCGTGCAATGCTCATTTAGTTATGGGTATTCAAATAAACGTTTATATCCAGTGAATCTCCATCACAAAATCCTATGTTATAACTTTTGGATCAGCAACACGTCAGTGTTTGCCACGTAAATAGTATAAAAAAAATCATTGAATTATTGATTCTTGGTTGACTAGTACATTTATAACTGATGTTGATAACATTGTTTGCAGTGAAGACTTAGTTCCTGTAACGAACAGACGATGTTTGTGCGAACTTGCCAAACAGATAGGCTTCACGGACGCCGTCACCGACTCCTACCAAGTACAAGAATGTTTAGCTATATTTAGACATTTGGTAAGTTTTTAGTTTCTATAATCCATACATATGTTCTTCTATTTGGATTCCGGTCACCGTTAATATAAAGAAATGTTAATGTTGTTACAGCAAGCAGACACGATCCGTCGCGAGACGCGTTTCGTTCGCTCGCTGCACCTGAGCACTCGCGTCAAGGTGCCTTTGCCGCACATGCTCGCCGTGCTCGTCAAGGACCAAGCCAACCAGCTGCAGATGTTAACACAGGTACCTGATCACACCTTTTACACTATATCTACACTATCCCAACTCCCGATTACTGATAATCATTTATGAAAACCGATAAAATTGATACTCTATCAAGTAGTACCATCGTAATTATATAAAAAATCTTAAACGAAATACTCTTTTTGGCTTATTTCAAAAGAGTGTTAACGAATACTATAACTCTTTTTAATTTTTTTTTAATGTTGAACTTGTAGGGCACAGCAGATATAATACTGGACTCGTGCGTGGACTACTGGAACGGGCGGGATCTGACACCCATCTCTCCGTCCGACCGTAAGAAGATCATCGACTTCTATCAACGAAACTCACTCACCGCCTACTGTACGGCCTTCGCTTACAAGTACGTCTTGTTCATCTAACGATTTTATTTGATTTTATAGCTATACTAGTAGACTGTATGAATGTGTGAATACCAGCGTGTGTGTGTGCTGGCCAGTATGCGTACGGTCGTGTATGAGTGTTTAAAAGGATTTCTACTTACTAAGTTTATGTTTACTAATTATTTAAAGCATACTTACAATTTTGACCTTTTTGCAATTAGGTCTTTTTTTAAAAGCCTTTATCGTCCCACTGCTGAGCAAAGGCCTCCCCCATAAACTTCCAATCCCGTCTGTCCATTGCCTTGTTCCACCAATCCTTCTCGTATGCATCTAGGTCGCCACGCCATTTTCGAGGCCTGCCTTGGTGACGATTGGTTGACTTCAGAGACTCACTGTGTGCCCACCAATTAGGTTTACTTTTTAAAACTTAGCCCCGAGGTGGTCTCATTTTAAACCAAGGAATATCACTGCTTCGCACTATATGTAAAAGATGAAGGACCAGATACTGTGACCCAAAAATCCTCTGTTGTGGGTTCCTATACTGGAAAACAATTCATAAATTGTTGTCCCGAGTCTGAGTGTACTTTCTGTCCGTTAATTGTATGTTTGTAAAGTACCCCGCGACACAGAGCTTGTTCCCTAGTGGCAGAGTTGTCCAGCAGTAGCTGATTGAATAAAGCTAATGACATTTAATTCCAGGCCCCTAACTCGTGGGATATCACCATCTCTATCAGCGTTGTACCTGGAGCTGCCGGCCGACAGTCGTCAGTTATACGCGCCGCTGTCGCAACACTGGGCGGACGCGCCCGCACTACACTTCCACTCTACTGGTGAGCCCGTACATCATGCACCCACAACGTGCACCCACATTTAGGTACTATGGTCTATTTCACATAGAATGGATACTGTGACGTTTAACATTTTACGAAGAAAATGATTGAATCAATCTCTAACCAATTATCTAATCGCATGATCAAGAGCCTAGAGTATTCAACCGATAGGTTTTAATTTAATAGTTATTCATTTTCATTGATATTTATCTTCAAATGTCACACGTCACAGTACCCATGCTATGTGAAATAGACTATCATCATCTCAACCCATAAACGTCTCACTGTTGGGCAAGGGTCTCCTTACAGTTGGAGGGATATTAGCCTACTATACCACGCTGGCCAAACGGGTTGGTATAGGGTTTTATTTCGAGTTTTTCTTCTCTTGCAGTTGGTATTATCTGCTTGACTTTCTCACTTAGTCGACTTTTACGACTGCCATGGGATGTATCGCAATGGTATTCCTATTCTGTGATGACTTCTGTCAAATGTGTCCGCCTTAACATACTATAAAAAAGTATGAATTCGATACAAAGTGTTATAGCAGTTAGTTCTGACTTTAAGTGTAAAAGCAGGCGTAAGTTATCCCTTTGCAGAATCTATAGTACAATGACAAAACACTTTAATTCTAGACTCCCTGTTGTTCAACGAGGTGACAGACGATGATGTGAAGGACGCTGACGAGTTTTTTGATATGCAGTGTAACCAAGTGAGTGGTATAGCTTTACTATATTTGTTAATTATTCATTACAAACTACATGATAAGGTTATATTATAGAGTAATTAAAGAAGTGGCTGTAGGGGCTCTCACCACTTCCTAGCATAAGATCATATGATATCACATATATAAAATACTAGCTGACCCAACAAACATTGTTTTGCTATATAAAGTAAAAATAGTAATATCGCTATTAAAAAATAGGGGTTGATCGCAGAGGAGTGAAAAATTAAGTGATGTATGTATTTTTTTAATGCTGAATTAAAAAAATTACCCTCAACATTTAGGAGGATGAAAAATAGATATTGTCCGATTCGCAGACCTACCGATATACTAAATTTCACGAAAATCGTGACGAGTTTAATTACAAACACACGAAAATTTTATATATAAGATTTAAAACAGTTTTTTTCCCCTTCGATTTAATTTATGATCGAATTTCGACTACTGCCGGACCTATAGTGCATTATTATGTTATACAATGACACACAACGGATGGCAGGTGTTCATCGGCATGGTGACGATGCAGTACCAGGCACAGTCTGACATGGTGGAGCTGATCGAGAGGCTGGAGCGCGCCTGCATACGGTTCGTGCACTTCAGCAAGGAGAACGAGCTGCGTTCCCGCGTCTTCAGCGAGAAGTGTGGTCTTGAGTCCGGCTGGAACTGCCACATCAGCCTCCTTGGTGATGACGACGTTAGGTATGAAAACACTGAATCTCACTTCTGAAACTCAACCATCAATTTTAAGAGAGCCCTCATGTGTCAACCTATCTCTTCGAGAAATCTTTGTTATCCCGATAAGAAAAGTTAATATTATAAAATACAGGTAAAAGCCCTACTGGACGACGACTGAAGCAGTAACCATAGACTGCTCCCTTGTCCTGGTTAGTGAAGTAGATCTAGCGACAGGGGACAAATCTGTACTGTACTCGCCCAAAAAAATGCCTCCCCGTGACTTCCTCTACGCGAGGGGAAATTTTTATCAAATCTCAGCTATATAACTTATTTTTGTGTCTCTTCATTACATGTATTTCCTATTATTATTGAAGAATAATACTCGGGCCTTTGGAAGGCTTGTGAACGTAAATAATTTTATTATAAACTGGGATGAGACACTTGCCGTATATTATTAACTAGAATTAAATGTCACTAAAAGTGTTATATTAACCTGTACATAACATTGGAGTACAACAGCCTCGCTACGTCACTAATAACTTCGTGACGACAACTAACATGACGTCACAAAACATGTTTTGACGCACAGCGTGTGCTTTAATGTGTCAATAACATGGCGCTTAATTGGCAATTAAAATTATACACATAACAACTCATCGACCATCAGTATTCACAACACGAGGTTCACGTTAAATCGTCACTTCAAGTAGTCAGTTAAAGCAAACTCAACATTGTTGTATTGATATAGAGTTGACTTTTTTATGACTTAGTAAAGCAAATATAGGCTGTGTTCAGATGAACGCCCTAGATTACTAAGACGGACTTACAACTAAACGTATTTGATTCAAGTCATGCTTATATAATAATAAATCATCTGAACATAGCTTAACGCAAAATAAATCTCTTAAGTAGTTTCCTACTATTTTTAATTTGACTGTTTGGTGTTAAGCATAGGGTGTATGGGTATATAAATAAAAATCTACTTTCTTAAATACCCAACACTCTATTCATAATTATAGAAATCGATGTTGTGTCCCTTTTTAAATAGTTAATTAATATTTAATCGATAGAATCGATTTATTTTATAGCATACTCGATGTTTCTCTATTAGAAATTATTTCTCGATGTTGTCTCCTCTATTTGTAAGCTGGACTACAAACGGCATTTTAAAAACTTTGTTTTTATATTAAATCATCTTTAGTTTCGACTCACACGTAGCCGTGCACGTTTGCAACTTTCAATACGTGCAATACATTATTGGTCATTAGTCAAGACTAAAAGTCGCTTCAATAATCAGTCTTAAAAGAACATAATAATGAGAATGATTATTTGTTGAAATTGTACCTTGTTGTTAATCAGCATAAAGTTAAAATTTGCCAAATATCTATTTCCCACTTCATGGGTGTGATATTTTGTTCTGTCTAGCTCTTCCATAATAAGCAACAGTTCAATTATATGCACGGCTATATGAAATGCAACCACAAATATTTATACATAGGACTTATTTTTGCATAATTATGAGTATAAAAAATATACAAGTTTATTATGTTGTGCGAAGCTGAGGTCCATTACGTGAGGTACGTATGTTCGACAGCAAGAGCGTGTCGCCGCTGTCGTCACAAACCTTGGTCCCCGGCAAGGAGCGGGGTAATGCTGCCTCGAGGCTCACTTATGACTCGCCTGCCCTCGGCTTGTACTATAGGTTTGTTTCTATCTCGCTCTATCGCCCCGCATACACGTATTGTTGTCTCACGTTTTTAGATGTTAGACTGGAGTAATGAGTTGTGGTCGTATTTAAGGATTGTTTGGTGTCATCAATAAATAAAATATATACTCTATTTGAATTTTAATTAAGGTTATAAAATAGAAGCAAATCACTCAATATTAAAAAATATCTAAGTATACTATGACGTTTTACAGATAAACATTTTATTTAAAGTTATTTAAATTATGGGTCATTTTCATTACAAAAATACTAACGAATTACAACTTATAGTCAAGATAGATCATAAAATATGTAAGTTATATGATAAGAGAAAAAATGAAAAGTTATATAGGTACATTAAAATGAAATACATACTAAATTATTTATTCAATTTTATGAATCATAATTACTCTCTATTAATTCTTCCACTGAGTAGCACGCTTCCTGAGTGTTCGCATTTTAGGTTTAATTTAAAACCTGATCTCGTTGGTTCACCAGGTTCGTTGGTCTTATTATTGAAAGGCATTATCACCGATACTAGTTTAATAATCATTTGAAGTCATCCAAATATATAATCGAATTCTCTCAACCAAAATTATAAATAGAAAGAAAGAAAGAAAGAATATTATTTAATATGTTCTAACCCTAAAATATGAGCACAGCTTGATGCAAAATATTTTATATTTGTGTTAACTCGAATATAAGCGTGATATAACAATGGTGCTTTTAATTTTAATTTTCATTTTATGGTTTTGTACACATAATTTAGAGATCGAATAATCAGATGCATATTTACCTAAAGTTCAGATGTTGGTTATTATGGAAAGCACTTCGAAAAACTCCCGAAATTAACAAATATTAGTGTACTGCAGTTCCCTGCATTTCTATACGTACACATATTAGTTAGGTAATTCTATAATTATTTTTTGGTAGATATGCACTCGAATATCCGATCTCTACTATATAAACTTGTAACAATAGGATGTTTAACAAACGAAATCTATATTAACTTATTATACATATTTTCAAACTTATTTCAAGTAGGCTAAAGAAGTATTATAAACAAGTAAATTAGCGTGCAATGGACTAAAACACGCTAATTGATTGAAGCTTACAATGTTGGGCATCGGGGTATTACCACAGTAAATAAATATACAGTAGGTTATCTAAGGCCGCCCGCCGAGTTATTAGCCTACTCTTGCGTTGATACCCAGGGTTGTCACTTTTACTTTTAGTTAATATTTTCGAACAAGCAGCACTTGATCTAAATTTATAAAATAAAAAGCATATTATGATTGAATATTTTACCAATTTATAAATTTAGTAAAAATAAAAAGCCCGAACGCCGGCCAAAAAAATGCGATGTACAGTCGATCGTCAGACTACCGGAACCATATTTGGATTGAACAACACATCAGACAATAGAAAAAATAATAATTTCAAAAGTAATTAATTTGCAATATTAATTATTGTGAAATTGCCCTTATTACAACTATACCTACGCGAAAAATATGTTTACCTAAACGATGTTTCGTACTCAATCCTCTATTTTATAGTAAAACTAGACTTCTTAAAATAAACTTTAGCTCTAAACATAGTATTCAGAAAAATGCGACTCGGCTACGCTCTTAATAAAGCAAATAAACTGTGAAATAAACAATACAATACCATATTTTCTAATAATATTTAAGTATAAGTAGGTCCTTACATTTCTGGTTGAGTAGGAAGTATGAAGAATGATAAGTCCGGGTTTGCGAAATCATTATTGAGGCACCCGAAAACACTACAATATTTTTTTCCCCTTTTTGAAGTCATGATACTCGTAATTTACGACAAGTGTCCGCCGCCCGCGCCGGCGAGAGTTGACGAACGCAAGCGGTCATGTAGCGTACGCGCGTGCTCACAGTCGCGCTGCACAGCCCGCACTGCCGCCACCTTATTCCCCCATATATTATGCTAGCGTGTGCGTGAAATCGCGTGCCGACATGGCGCGCGGCGCGCACGCACACATTCAAACCGAGAGCGGCACGTTTGTATGAAGATGTTTTACTGTTTATTTACTGTGGTATTACTGTACCTTTTCCGCAAAACAGACATTGTACAAAACAGTCAACAGCTATGGCGTTACAGGAATGTGACGTCATAAAACATGTGTGTTATCTCTGTCTAATTTATCAATATTCATCAAAATAACTAGTAACTTTATACAATTTAATGATGCTTATTTTTAGTTTTAAACCAAGTTTTTAGTTTTCTTTGAATACCCTATTGAACTTTACTGATTGAGCTTATAACGTAACTGTTATATATATTAATCAAAATGTGTACGGAACCATCGTTATTATTAAGTTTCGCTTCGCACTAAGCTTAAGTGTTTAATCTATCACTTTGTGACCCTAAACACACATACTGCCAATCACCTGACACTAAAACTACAGAAAGGCCTACAATCGGTTATCTAATATTTGTCACTAGATAACAGTATTTAACTACAAAATAAATATGCATGGTCTTAAATGAAATAATAATTTAAATAACCAAAGCAACAAAATGGTTCGTCAGCATCGTTACTAGACTGTGACGTCACAATTGTGTTGTCTCTGTCTAATTATATCATCAGAATGCTTGTGACTTCGTTATTTTTGAAACTTAACACTTTTCGACATAATTTTGGCTCTTAATTAAAAAAAGGATAGTCAAATACCCTAGCTATAAGAAAATACGCCATTGAATTATATATATTATAAAAAAGGGCAGGAAAGATTAATAAAAGTAGGGTAAACAAAAAAGGTTTGTTATAGCCTTTTGACATGCCATAGTATCTGCATCCCCAAATTATTAGACAGGCGTGACGGTATGTATAACAAATATTACAAATTCCACGCATTGTAGGCTTAGTAACAGTAAAATGCTTTGTATGCTAACGGTTATGGGTTAAGTAAAGTGAAATTGAAAAAGGTTTTTTAGGCAGTGAAAGTACTTATTAAATATAACTTTTGAAGCCTACCACCTGCACTCAGAGCTACTTTTGAACAAGCAAATCTCTGAACTTTACAATCTGAATATTCGTTGTTTCCACTTGTACTCAGAGCTACCTTTGAAAAAGCAAATCTCTGAACTTTACAATCTGAATATTCGTTATTTCCACCTGCACTCAGAGCTACCTTTGAAGAAGCAAATCTCTGAACTTTACAATCTGAATATTCGTTGTTTCCACCTGCACTCAGAGCTACCTTTGAAGAAGCAAATCTCTGAACTTTACAATCTGAATATTCGTTGTTTCCACCTGCACTCAGAGCTACCTTTGAAGAAGCAAATCTCTGAACTTTACAATCTGAATATTCGTTGTTTCCACCTGCACTCAGAGCTACCTTTGAAGAAGCAAATCTCTGAACTTTACAATCTGAATATTCTTTGTTTCCACCTGCACTCAGAGCTACCTTTGAACAAGCAAATCTCTGAACTTTACAATCTGAATATTCGTTGTTTCCACCTGCACTCAGAGCTACCTTTGAAAAAGCAAATCTCTGAACTTTACAATCTGAATATTCGTTGTTTTCACCTGCACTCAGAGCTACCTTTGAAGAAGCAAATCTCTGAACTTTACAATCTGAATATTCTTTGTTTCCACCTGCACTCAGAGCTACCTTTGAACAAGCAAATCTCTGAACTTTACAATCTGAATATTCTTTGTTTCCACCTGCACTCAGAGCTACCTTTGAAGAAGCAAATCTCTGAACTTTACAATCTGAATATTCTTTGTTTCCACCTGCACTCAGAGCTACCTTTGAACAAGCAAATCTCTGAACTTTACAATCTGAATATTCTTTGTTTCCACCTGCACTCAGAGCTACCTTTGAAGAAGCAAATCTCTAAACTTTACAATCTGAATATTCGTTGTTTCCACCTGCACTCAGAGCTACCTTTGAAGAAGCAAATCTCTGAACTTTAACCTAAATATTCGTTGTACCATCGACGCAGAGAAAAATAACTGGAATCAACTACGAATAAGCTAAAACCAATTCTGGCCCTACTAAATACTCGACCAAGCCAACTGGTCAAGTTACTTTACTCTGCTCAAGTAAGGTAACGCTAGTGTATTCCATAGTTAAAATCGATCAAATTCACGACCGCTTTCACCGCTTAAAATGCCAATAATTTCAATTTCACTATATTTATGTCGATATTTTATCCAAATCACTTAATTTAACATGCTTTAGCAAAAAGATATCGACGTCCAAAGTGCTGTCAATGTCAGCTCCTGGCGCTATCAACCTGGACCACAACACTGTCAAGTTTGACAACGAGATCAAGAAAGCCAGGCATTCTATCACTACACATACTAATCTTAAGGTGAGAATTGGTATCTTGTTATCCGTTCCTGCTGACAGCAAAATAGAAATAGCATAACAGCAAACACAGCGGGTACACAGCCAAATAACTATGTACATACAGCGGTGTAGTTGTGTGAGTACAGGTCTCCAGTGTTCATTTAGGGAAACGTTTTGAAACAAACGTTTATACCAGGGACACTACATCTTAAAGAAGTGGTGTAAAAATAAAACGGTCTTCAACACTCAAGTGATACCTCTGGTGTTGCAAGCGTCTATAGCAGAGGTTCTCAAACATTTTCGTGTACCGCCCACTTTGAAAATCAATTATTTATCAGCGTCTCCAAATTTTTTTTGGATTGGATTTTTTTCCTTTGAGAGTTGATTTTTTCCGGGTTTCCTTCCCGCCCTCCCTTGTCAACCTCCAGCGCCCACAAGGGGGCGCCAATACCCACTTTGAGAAAAACTGGTCGATAGGCTACGGTAACTGCTTAATATAAGACAGGCCGTACCTATGCTTGTTTGCCACCTAAGTAGTATAAAAAATATTTGTGTTCCTCTGCTAGAATACACTATCTCCAGTGCTTATTTAAGAAGTTGTAAATGTTTTCCTATCCCTAAGTTACCCATAATGTGAAAACTTGTAGTATTAGAAGATATACGACAGCTTGTAGTAAGTATTAGAAGATATGACGTATGATTTAATGCTCCTAGTATTTCAAACATATTATTACGTCCACCACCGCAAACAGTTTTATGTATAATGTATATATACAAGTTGGTATGTACTGATCTTACGACGACGATTTTACTTGATAGATGGATAGTTTAGAAGCCATGATACAACTGATATCTTGGTCAAAATTGAATACATTTTACTCAGTTTTGACCAACACGAGGAACACAATTTCTACATCAAAAACAGCAAAGTTCTAACTGCATCGTACCTCGTTAAAACTATATGAGAACTTAATTTTTACGCACAGATGATTGATAGGAAAATTTTAATTAATTAATAAAATTGTAGCCCAATTTTCAGCGCGCCAGTATGTCCGAGGAACACAATATCTACCTCAAAAACACCAAAGTTTTAACTGCATTGTATCGCGTTAAAACTACATGAGAACTTATTTGTACCGCACAAAAAAATCATAAGAAAATTTTGATGCGTGTTCTTCTACACTATCCAAATGTTGCACAATTTCCAGCGCGCCAGTATATCTACGAGCCGTCGCTCGGCCGACTCGCTGCTGGACGAGGCCGAGGACGACGAGCAGGACGACGACGGCTCGCCGGCCGACGCGTGTCGCTCGCTGTCCTGCCTCACCGACTCCACCGACCACTCCGCGCCCGTCAACTTCGACATGAGCAATAGGGTTAGTGCGTACCTACTGTAGGCTATACACCGACTGTTTAGCACCGCACCGGGCACGCTAGCTAGTCATACATACGAAAGAAAGGGACGGAGCTATATAGCTTATATAGGTCTGTCCCTCTTTCTCTCTCGAACAACTCAAATTTTAACCGTTCAAAGCCCCCTGACTGACTGATTTATGTTTCTTTAAAAAGACAACTCCTGCACTAGGGAACAAGCCCTGTGTCGCGAGGGACAATTAACGGTCACAAAGTATACCCAGACTCGGGACAACTATTTGGATGTGTGGTAAATGGTGAGGTAATTACTGAAGCCACTGAACCCAACATTTTTAAACATAAATACTTAAGCTCAAAGCGTCTCAATTGCCATTAAATACAAAGAAATTCAGTTGATCAATAGAGGAGAAAAATATACATGTAGATATATTTCGTCATAGCATAAATATTTATCTTATATATAAAAATGAATCCCTATTTCCCTTTGTCACGGCATCACGCGTGAACTGCTGATTGCAGTAATTCTGTTTTTGTTGTGTTTGTTATTGCTAGGAGAAGGTTCTAATGTAAAAAAAAAAGAAATTTGCGCTAAAAATAGTTTAACCCGGACGATGTCGGGGCGGGCCGCTAGTCTATAAAAATGAATCGCTGAATGTCGCTGATCGCCGATTTCGCTAATTCTTTTTATATAGATAATTATTTGGTGTGTTTGTCCAGGCGAAGCTGCCCCGCGGCATAGAGAACATCCGTCCTCACATAGAGCAAGTGGACAACGTGCCGCTGCTCGTGTCGCTCTTCACCGACTGTACGCCGCGCTCCGTACAACTCATGATACAGATTATGCAGGTCACTACACTCACTACTTACTCTCAACTCTTTAAGAATTAGGGCACCATACAAGCGAGCAAGCCCGACTGGGGAAGGATCTCCACCTAACAGAAGACTACAGCCAAATAACTAACCCTGGCGTAAAAATTGGTCGTCACGCAAGTGATACTCTTCTTTGAGAAGACGACCAGAGGTATCGACGTCCATAGGCTACGGTAACAGCTTAAGATGAGGCCGAATGCTTGTTTGCCACCCAACAATCATTAAATAAAAAAATCTAGTTTCTGTCTTCCACCGCAACGCGCTCCGCCCGACGCGACTGCCGGTTGCAAGACGCGCGAATTTTCACTGCAGCGAATTTCCCACGGCCAGGAGGTAACTGCTTACCGGCAGGGACGTATGCTTGTTTGTCATCTGATTAGTATTTAAAAAAAAAATACTATAGAGATATTAATAGCGGTAGATGTATTGCAGGACTACGGTGAAGTGGTGTGCGTGATGGGCTCAGCAGCGAACTGCCTCAATATGGAGATATTCATGCAAGCCGATGCTAGGTAAATATGGGTAGATAGAAAGAATATTCTTTATTGTACATCAAGCAAAAATACAACAGTATAAAATAACAGTTTGATGTAATAGTTAGCTGTACAATGGGCGGTCTTATCACTAAAAGCAATCTCTTCCAGACTTCCGAATATGCATACTTATAATTGCAATACAACATTTTATATTTGTTTTTTTTTTTATATTAGCAGCTCATCCCGGCTTTCGCACGGGTAGACATATCCTGATTTTTTTCAATAAAATATAGCCTATGTTACCCGCTGATAATGTTGCTAGTTGAAGAATTTTTAGAATAGGTCGAGTAATATTTGAGTTTATTCGTTACATACAAACATACAAATATTTCCCCTTTATAATATTAGTGTAGGCTAGCTTCCTGCCCCTGCTTCGCACGGCTGGTATTTCCCGAGGTCTCGTAATGTTTTGTTAATAAAATATAGCCTATGACACTCACAAATAACGCGGCTTTCTATTGTAAAAGAATTCTCAAAATCGGTTCAGTAGATCCAGATATTATACCCCCTACAATGTCACAAACTCACAAACCTAACTCTTTATAATAAAGTATAGATTTTATTAGACCGCGCATGTGGTTTCAAATTTTATAGCTCTCTCTCTAGCTAAAATCCATCATGCCGTTTACAGAGTTACGGCTACTGAGCGTGACAAAGATACACACATACATACATTCGAAAAACATAACCCTCCTTCTGGTTAAGTCGGGTAAAAAATATACATTATAATGAAGTTCCATGTGTGCAGTATCGCAGTAGAGCCGCTGTACCCCGTGCTGTGCCAAAAGATGCCGCCCTACCAAGTACCGGAGTCGTGCGTGGGCCCCATAGACCTGGCGCGTGCGCTCAACTCTGTACCGTGCTCTCTATCGGTACGTACTACATATACAATACATCTATTTATCTAGTCCGCCGACAATAGACATAGTTTAAAAAAAAAGTATGAAAATATGTCCAGAAGTTTCAACGTTAAAGTTTGGTGGTTTTGTTTCTTTATAATTGGTATATGTTTCATGCTGCTCAGTTACAAAACAAATGGCAGAATCAACCGTATATAAACTACTGCAGCGAACAGGTATGTATTTGTATAAGTACATAATATTATATATAAAATTCTCGTGTCATAGTGTTCAACTTTGAACTCCTCCGAAACGGCTCGACCGATTCTCATGAAATTTTGTATGCATATTGGGTAGGTCTGAGAATCGGACAACATCTATTTTTCATGGCCCTAAATTTTAAGTTTCCATAACCCCTAAATTATTTTTTAATTTTTTTTTTAAATTTATTTTTTGTTTTTATTTTTTTATGATTCAGCATTAAAAAATACATACAACCCTTAATTTTCACCTCCCTACGATCAACCCTTATACTTTAGTAGCAAAACAACGTTTGCTGGGTCAGCTAGTATAATATATATTTCTTGGATCATTTCGATCCCAGAATGGTATAAAGTGTTTTATTTTGTCTTATGATGGTCAATTCGGTTGACTGAACGTCGAAAATAAATACAATGGATCCCGGTAATCCGCCCCTGTCTAATCCGGCGCCTCCTCGTGTGATCTGACATGCCTATTACTATTGAATGTAGTACACAATTTGTAATTTGTGGTAAAAAAAAAAAAAAACCTGACTATAGAGAGTCTTATACAAAGTACTGCCTAAGACTCCCTATAATAGGGTTAAGTACTATATAATCCTACGAATTTGATAGTCCTACACTGCCCTGCAAAACGATTGTCGGATTACCGGGTATCCACTTTTGGAGATGATCACCTGATCGAAGGTGATAGAATGTTCTAATATCTGAGGATGAACTTTTCGCCACCGGTGCGTGTTGCAGATGACGCGTGACGCGGACGTGTCGCTGTTCACGCTGATCACGATGTCGCGTCATTTCATGACGTGCTTGTGGAACACCACGCAGTTCTGGATCTGCAGCGTCTGCTTCCTCGCGCTGCTACAGGTCACTATTTATTTTTTTATTGTCAGGATTGTATAGTAAATTTCACAGTAAACTACATGTTGCATAGATAAAATCTTTACAGAGATATATAAAACAGTAGTTTATTTACAGAAATAATTAATTACTACAGTATACATTTCTAACACTTCTTTGTCTTCTTCTTCTTTGTCAACCCTTATCCACCCACTGCTGGGTATAGCACTATAACATTAAAAAGGTAAGAAACACAAAAAATAAAACAAAAGAAACGAAAAAGACTTGTTTAGGTGTCAAAATAATACAAAATATAATGCATATCATCAATAATAATCAGTCAGCGGCGCGCGCGCTTGTCGTACGGTCGGTTGTGTCGCGTCCTTGAAAATGACTTTAAACATGATTAAGTGTAACTCATGCTAAGTGTAACTCAATGTTGTTATAAACGAGGTGTTAGCATTTATATGCAATAAAATAGACGTAATGTACGAAGAAAGCACTAGTTGTATATATGTAAGTGCTTTTACGGAATCTGATATTGAAAGTGCTAATAATCTGTTATTCGATTCCATATCAACAACAAAAAGGAAGAAAATTAGGAAGAGAGACGGCAAAAGGATTCGTAACATTGACGATATTATTTGTCTACTGAAGGAAAGTGATCCGGAAGAAATTCCTATATTTGTAGCTGTACATCGACGTGGTCGAATAAGACAGGCGGTATAGTTTCTACAGGTCACGCCTTTAGAAACTACCGCCTGTCTTATTTGACCACGTCGATGTACAGCTACAAAACCAAATTTTGGCGTGCAAAACCAAAAATGTTTTACCGACATTGTGCGGGATGGGCAATGGAAACCTGAACCTAATAATGAAGAATGGATCGAGGTACAAAGGAGGAGACATCGAAATCGCTTTGCTGGCAAAATAGGCAAAGTAACATTGGATGATGGAGTAAAATTTAAAGCGGCGGATATACAAATCCCACTATACATTTATAATGTGGCGAAACAGGTGACAGTGTTTGACATCGAAAAATACGTTAATAAATGTAATGAAGATGGAAAAACTACGATGCTTATAAAGTATTTGTTCCTAAATATAAATTAGATATATTTATGAAAACCAATTTTTGACCTGAGGGCATAGCTTTTCGTCGTTTTGTTTACTTCACTGAAAAAGACAAACCAATTAAATCAGAGGCCTGGACATCCCGTGAGTGTGGCTGGTGTGCACGAACCACAAGAAATTGCCAATATATTTCAAAAAATGTACAACATTGAGTCACCTTTGGGAAGTACATCACAAATGTTTTGTGCGGGCTGTGGTGATGATGGGGATTTTAAAGTTAGGTTTACAGCCAAAGATGTGGCTAAAGTTATTAAAAACATGGTTCGAGGTAAATCTCCGGGTCACGACAGCCTTAGCATAGAACATATGCAAAATGCAGATAGAATGCAATGAAATAGGAAAAAATATGGGCTATTTATTACATGAGTATATAGGATCTCAGGTCACCAACTGTTGTATGCCTGGAGCCAGTTACATACAAATACTAGACAAGATTGTAAGTAAACATAGCATTTCATGTAACGCTAAGACATTATTTATTTTTATTGGGAGACGGGGAAACACAAACTCAAATATAATGAAAAAGTATTTTGATGAATTAGCACAATTAAAAGTTAATAAAATTGTATTCTTTGCTTTACCTTATAGTAAAAGTTTGTCAGATGTGGAAAATAACAATAGGTGCAGATGTAACTTGAAGTTACATACTATGTGTTAATATAATGAGATTTTTTTTTGACATTCATGTTTTCATTAAGGATAATATTTTTTTTGAGGCAAGATAATTATTATCTTGGTAGTTATTTTAAGCGACAGATAGCAATTTCGCTATCACATTGTATTTTTAAGTCAGCCAAGTTATTGGCTATTAACCCTGCTTTTACACACAACAGTTTTAGTCTTTAGTCTTAGTGACAAAACCTTGGAATTTGTTCCAAATCATTTAAATTTGTTAAGGACACAATAGAGTCAACCTCCTGCAATTTTTTGACTAGAGAATTATTAAACCCTATGGATGTAAGTAATGTTAAAAAGTTAAACATACCCTGAAGAAAAAATCATTACCTTTAGTTAATAAGGAAAATTGTTTCCTTAACATAGTACATCAAAATATTCAGGGTATGTCAGGAAAAGACTTGGTGTTGGAGTTATTCATGAACTGTAACAATATAGATATTCTTTGCATAACTGAACATTGGTTAAGAGACCACCAGTTCATGTTTAGCTTTAATAACCACCAAGTTGCTAGCTCGTAAAGCAGCTAACTCAATTCGTGGTGGCTCATTAATTATTGTTCGGAAAAACTTAAAATATAAAGAACGTAAGGATATCACAGGTCTCTCTGTTGAGCGAGTGATTGAGATAGCTTGTGTTGAGCTTAACCAGTTCATTGTAATGAGTGTGTACAAGCCTCCTTGTGCATCTTATGATATATTTGAGAAACGCATGGAGGAAGCATTAGGTACAATCTTTAACAGTAATAAAATAGTTGTTGTTTGTGGAGATTTTAATATTAATATACTAGAAACATCCATTGTAACAAACGCCTTCCTAAATTTGTTTAAGTCTTACGTAAACACTTTCCTTGAGCCAACCAGAATAACTGCCACGAGTGCTACTTGTATTGACAATATCTTCACTAATGTTAAACCATCTAAGAGTCTAGTCATAAATGAATTAAATTCAGATCACTGTGGTCAGTTGGTTGGTTGGCCCAAGGAAATTGTACCGGATAGGGAAAAAATGTTACTTTTGTACCAGTTAATGAGGGACTTTTAAAAATAATTTGATTGATAATTTAACTTTTTTGCCCTATCACGATGATCCTACTACGGATGCGGGCGTGGAATTGCTTAGGAATATATTCGACGCCTGGGAGAATTAACAAGATGCTCTTGGCATTTTTTTGTGACTTATCCAAAGCCTTTGATTGCGTCCATCATGAAATACTCATCGGGAAATTATATCATTATGGAGTTAAGGGGCAAGGCTCTCGATCTTATGAGTTCCTACTTAAGCAAGAGAATTCAGAAAGTTATGTAAATGGAAAGAAATCTCCAGGATCAGCAGTCACCGTGGGCGTTCCGCAGGGCTTAATTCTAGGTCCTTTCTTATTCCTAATCTACATTGATGACTTGCCATTTTATGTAAAAAATAATCATGAGATAGTATTGTTCGCTAATGACACGTCGCTAATTTTGAAAATTAGACGGCAATTACTTGACTTTAACGAATTTAACAATGCACTCTCGAAACTAGTTAATTGGTTCATATATGTATATATATATATGTAAATAATTTTCATTTAAATGAACAGAAAACTAAATGTATTCGGTTAATTTCAGTTATTTTCATAGTGTTATAGCTTACAGAATTCTTTTCTGGGAAAGCTGGGCAGACATCAATACCATATTCGTTTTGCAGAAAAGGGCCGTCAGATATATTTATAACTTAGGTCCTAGGGTTTCCCTCAGAGAAAAGTTCAAAGACATTGATATTCTGACCACATCATAGTACATATTTGAAAATTTAATGTATGTTAAAAAGAATCTTCCAAATTTTATTAAATTGTCTGATGTTCATAATGTAAATACTAGGAATAAAAACAATCTCGCTGTACATGCCACTCGCTTACATAGAATCAGCAATTCGTTTATGGGCCATTGCATTCGATTTTTTAATAAACTGCCCGCTGATATTAGGCATTTACCTATAGCAAAATTTAAATCTTGTATTAAAAGCAAAATTTCTAAGAAAGCATATTATAAAATAGCAGATTATATACAGGATAAAAACGCTTGGCAATGAACTGCTCGCTCCACAAGTTACTAGTTATATTTTTTTTTCACATAATGCTTAAGCATATTTCTATTTACTATTTGACATGTAATTTTTTTATTATTTTTGTCATTTTATTGACACTACATACTGTTCAGTCAGCGAATCCGGCAGTAGGCAAATTGGCTTCACAGTGTGATCTATATGCATAAATGATTTTGAATTTGAATCAAACAAATTGTAAAAAAAAAATTGTGTCCGATAATTGTATGTGTGTAAAGTCTCTCACGACACAAAACTTGTTCTTTAGTGCGGGCGTTAAAAAGAAAATATGTGCTACTATAGTCCGGCAAAATCGTGCGCGACCGTTCCGTGGGGTGACAGGCGTTGGCGGGGGCGAGGTACCCGCGATGTCAGCGGGTAGCGGGTGGTGTAGCGGGGAAGGGAAATGCGTGCATCGTGTGTAGCCGTGTACTAAGAATGACGCGCTACCTCGCCCCTGCCAACATCTGTACCCCGCGGAACGATTTTGACCTTGACAGCTAAATTTTTTAACAAAAATATTTCGTGAGTTCATTCTGGCACTTCATTTGTGCAATTTCACGTTGGTGTTTAATAAAGTAAACATTAAATGATTGGTCGAGCGACCATTATATCGATGGTTAATTAGATTGTATAAATAAAATAAAAAGTAACGTCCGAGCTTTAACACGGGAATATAATATTATGTCCAATGATGGTGTTGGTGCAGGTGGGGTCCCTGTGCGCGTTCCTGCCGCTAGCGCTGAGCCCGGGCGCGTCGGTGTGGTCGTGCGGCGCGGTGGGCGCGCTGTCCGCCGCGCTCACGTTCGCGCCGCACGACCCCGCGCTCATGCAGCGCGCCGCCACGCGCCCGCACCTCGTCATGAACGCTAAGGTATGTATGTGCCCGCACCTCGTCATAACATAAAAGTTGTAATTCTTGTGTCGGTAAAAATATGATTTCTGCCCTTAAGCTAACCCTTCACGACCAAAAGTTGAAACACATACAAGCGTGCACGTGCACGTATCCTTTCCCTACATTTCCAAGTTTTGAGTATAGCAGGACCATGTTACACAAAGCAGTGTGCCCCTGAGTTATGTCCTGTATTAACGCGTCTTTTCAGACTCTCGTACAACAGTAGGCGAGTTCCGTCTTCGTGAAAGACCGCCAACGTGCATTCGGTGCCCAAAAAGGGCGATAGATCAGACCCAACGAATTACAGGCCTATAGCTATAACCTCCCTTCTCTCGAAGGTGATGGAGCGAATTGTAAACCGGTGGCTCTTGTGATACCTAGAGGATCACGAGTTAATTAGCGACCGACAATACGGCATTCGCCACAGTCGCTCGACGGGTGATCTTCTGGTGTATCTCATGCACCGCTGGGCTCTAGCCATCGAGAGTCAAGGTGAGGCGTTGGCGGTTAGCCTAGATATAGCTAAGGCGTTCGATCGGGTCTGGCACCGGAGTCTTCTGTCGAAGCTGCCATCATACGGACTCTCCGAGGGATTATGCGAATGGATTGCCAGCTTTTTGTCCAGCAGAAGCATACAAACTGTCGATGACAGTTGTTGCTCGGATCGCCTGGACATCAATGCTGGTGTACCGCAAGGCTCTGTGCTGTCTCCGACGTTGTTTCTTCTGCATATAAATTATATGTTGTCTATCGACGACATTCATTGTTATGCGGACGACAGCACCGGGGACACTTTTTACACAGGCCGCGCAAATATCCCTCGTTCCATTGTTGATGAAAGTCGCGAAAAACTTGTGTCTGAAATCAGTAGCCCTCTTTCCAGAGTCTGATTGGGTACGACTAAATTTACTCCAATTTAACCCCAGTAAGACACAAGTTTGCGCGTTCACCGCTAAGAAAGCCCCATTTGCTATGGTTCCACGATTCCAAGACACAGCCCTTACAATATCCAAGAGCATTGGGATCCTCGGCGTCGACATCTCCAGCGACGTCCAATTCCGACATCACTTGGAAGACAAGTCTAAGCTGGCATATAGAAAGCTGCACACCTAGCTTCAACAGGGCAAAGTGGTACTTCACCGCGGGCCAAAGACTGCTGCTCTCCAAAGCGCAAGTCCGGCTCCACATAAAGTACTGCTGCCACCTTTGGGCGGGATACCAGCTTGGACCCTTTGATTCAATCCAAAGACGCGCTGTGAGGATTGTTGACGATCCCAAGCTCACAGGCGGTAATGATCCACTAAGTCTAAGAAGAGACTTCGCCTCCTTGTGTGTGCTCTACCGCCTGTACAATGGGCTGTGTTCTGAGGAATTGTTCGAGATGATGCCCGCGGCCACATTTTTCCAGAGAAATTTCTTACCACGTCCGATTAGGCTGTGGAATGAGCTCCCTGTCGAGGTTTTCCCAAGAGACTATAGCATGGGGTTCTTCAAGAAAGGAGTTATAAGGTTTTTAAAGGGTCAGCAACGCGTGACTGACATCACTGGTGTTGCAAACGTCCATAAGCTACGGTAACTGCTTACCATCAGGCGGGCCGTATGCTAAGCGTAAGACGCTCCATGAGTTCTCAGCTATATTAATTACCTTAAGTTAATCATTCGTTAATCATCACACATATACATATATTTTCATACAGATGGCCATATTCGTATTCTGGTGCTACGCTCTAAAGTTCCTTCCGGCGGCTCTCTCCATACTGGCGCTGTATGGCCTGACACTGCGCAACTTCTGCGACCAGATCTCTCTGGCGACCAATACGACAGCGTGCTGGACCGTGTACCCTATCAATGTGGGCACGTACAACGAGACTTATGATCTGTCACTGCGCAGCTTCCACGGCTGGGGAGATGACTTCTACGATGGCTTCTATTTGGCTCAACATATCACTCTCGCATTAATTACTTTGCATTTAAGTAAGTACATACCTACCTACTTTAGATCATAATGGAGACTGTCAAGCCTATCAATTTGAGAGAAAATATGCTCAACAAACTTTTTGAATATTCTAAGGTTAAATAGTGGTCTTATAGAGTCTAGAGTTGCATGGCTAGTAATAAAAAAACGTCCGTGTATTGTTTCCAGTTGTAATATCCCTGTCTTTCGTTCACCGACAATCTTCTATCTGGCAGAAGTGCTTCTGGACGAACAAAGTGTGGTCCGTCACTGTCCTCGTATTGTAAGTATACCTACATTATATGAATGATAAATATAATATAAGATTTCACTTTTGCACACCTTCTCTTCAGTAAAATTTCTAAAATTAAAAAAGTAGAACTGGCCTGATCAGAAAATCAGCGCTGCAGTATAAAATGCTGCAGCACAGAGCTGAGATTGGGACCTTTTCTGACATCACACAGGATATACCTACTTATATATATATATTTCTTTTTTGTGTTCTAAGCGTTTTTTGTGTTACTATTATGTGTCCATCTTATGTCTACCATCTGATATCCTGTGTATGTTTGAATAAATTCTTTCTTTCTTCTTTCTTTCTTTCTTTCTAACTCTACTTTTACTTTTCCCCAGTCGGGCTTGCTCGCTTATCACTTTTACTGCCAAAAACCCAACTCCCGGGTTCTTTGATACGCCATACGCCTAGAACCCGGCTACCGAGTCCATCTATAGATAGTTATTAATTACCTGTCCTCGTGCCTAGCATTCGGCTACCGAGCCCTATTGTTCGTTCGCAAAATAGTAAGGGTTGGTAATTCGATACTTTTCTTAAATCAATTGATTTTTTTTTTTGACTGATTTAAAAGTCGGCACTGAAAGTGTTATATGATGCCCTGTTTAAAATGTTTTTATTTGTGTATCAGGGTGTTAGTGCAGTGCGTGTTCAGCTCGGTGATGCTGGCGAGTAAGTACGGGTACTGCGACAAGTGGCGCGTGTGCTCGCTGCAGTACGTCGTGCCGTGGCAGCTGGCGCTCGGCTACGGCGGCTCGCTGCTCGGGGTGTTCGCGGTCAACGAGTTCATCAAGTGGCAGGAGATCAAGTAACTACTGCTTTTTTATACATACTTACATATACCTACATTTTTTTGAATTATTCTTTAGAAATAGTTTTTTTTTATGCTACTTGGGTGGCAAACAAGCATACGGCCCGCCTGATGTTAAGCAGTAACCGTAGCCTATGGATGCTTGCAATACCAGAGGTATCATTAGCGTTTTGCCATTTTTTTTACACCAGGACTTTGAAATGGAAGTAACCCTGGGATAGGAAAACGTTTCTTTCAAAACGTATCCCTAAATGAACGCTGGAGACACACAGGAACACAACTACATCGCTGTGTGTAGTTATTTGGTTGTGGTCTTCTGTAAGGTGGAAATCCTTCCCCAGTCGAGCTTGCTAGCTAGTATGGTGCCCTACCTCTCTTAGTTAGGAAAGCGATATTCTAAAAAAAATATTTGATTGACCTTCCCCTCTAGACAACGGTAGACGAATCGAAAAATCCCAAACTTGCTTTTTTGACTAATCGACTACCGTTTATGCCACTTGTGCTGGGCTGTTGGTCTAGTGGTTAGTGTAGTAGTAACCTTAACTACTGCGGTTCGGTTCGACACGAAACAAATCTTTGTATGATTCATAAATGTTTGTTCCAAATCTGGGTGTAATTTGTGCCAGTGAATTGTATGTTTGTAAAGTCCCCCGCAACACTCCCGGCTTGTTCCCTCGTGCGGTCTTAAAAATGTATATATCTCCTACATCCCTTAATAACTGGACATGAACTCGCGCACAGGAAGACATCTACACCACTGTGTGTAGTTATTTGATGACTGTGGTCTTCTGTAGATAGATAACTCTTTATTGCACACCAAAATACATATTGCTTACACAGTTCTGTAAGATGTAAGTCCTTCCCTCGACGGGCTTGCTCGCTTGTATGTTGTCCTACCTTTCGTCCTTACACTTTTAAAAGTGCTTACTATTGTAAAAGATAGTACTCTATAAGGTATACGTGTATGTTCGCAGGGCGGACGCTCGCAACCAGCGGCGGGCGCGCTTGGACTTCGGTACAAAGCTGGGGATGAACTCGCCGTTCTAGTCCTCCGTGTGTGTCTAGTCAATTACGCTTTATTTATTATTGTATTACTAATTATACTGTAATTGTGCGTATACTGTAATTAAATTATATTTGTAAGAGAAATGTGACATGTACTTAGTACGTATTTTGTACTTACTTTATTTATATCGTGTTTTGATGTTTTTAAAAATAAATTTTCTTAAATATTTTTGTATTATTTTGTCAGCATGAAATTGAAGGAGAACATTAAATATGTGTATTTTATCCTATCGGTGAGAAGGTTTACACAAAATGAATATGCAAATTGAAAACAAATATTTTTATTTAAAACTAAATTATGTTAAATTTTGTGATGTTTATCAAATGTTTCCAGTCATTAATTAGTTACACCAATTCCTTTGATCGCGTACAAGTCAACAACACGTGGGCACAGTACTGCTGTACTGTGTACCTAGTGACGGACGCTCGTCACTCGCCGGCAACACGCTCTAGTGTGATGTGAACAAACAACTCTGCTATCGTATTACATTCCCGCCGCCGCCGCAGTGTAACAGCGACGCATCGACACTATATAATACATAATTTAATCGTTTTATGGTTAATAACATTATTTTATATCTTCTCAATTATAACTACATTAAGGTTAGTCGGTAAACGCTTGTACTTAGTAGGTACGTAATCAGGTTCATCACGAGGTTTCGCCGGGCAGGTCCAGGATCTGCTGCACGAAGGACGCCACGTCGGTCTCCCTCGCGCCGTGCTCCTGGCAGAAAGGATGCGCCAGCAACGCGTCGTAGTTGGGTCGCTGCTTGTAGTCCTTCTGCAGACAACTGACGATGAGCTCCTCGAACTCTGCGGAGAAGGTGCCGGCGGGCAGGCGCGGCGGGTCGTCCTTCACCACCTGCTTGAGCTGCTCGAAGGGAGTGCCCCACGTGTTGTAGGGGAAGGTGCCGGTCGCGAGCTCGATGAGCGAGATGCCGAGCGACCACACGTCGCTACGAATGTCGTACTGACCGGGGTTACCGCTGGGGTCGATGCGCTCCGGTGCCATGTATGGCTTGCAGCCGGCGTCGATGGTCTTCGCCACCGAGTCCACGAGGTATCCGGATATTCCGAAGTCGCACATCTTGACCTCGCCCTTCCTGTTGATCAGAATGTTGGACGGCTTCACGTCCCGGTGGATCACTTTGAGCTTAGAATATAAGTAGTGGAGGGCGCTGACGACGGAGAAGGTGATCTTGCCGAGGATATTCTCGGGTATGGTGCGGTCGTTCTTGAATACTTTGTCGTAAAACTTGTCGAGGCTCATGTCCATCACCTCCATGCAGATCCACACGTCCCCCTCGCGGAACATGGCGCCGTAGAAGTGTACGGTGTACGGGCACGCGCTCGCTCGCATCGACACGTCCAGATCCATCAACAAACGTTTTAACTCCAGAGACTGACTGTTGAATGATGCTGTGATTCTCTGCAATATAAACAAAATATTATTTAGCAATGTGAAAATTAGATGAATGATCTAACAAAAAAAGGTTAAAAAGTAAATATGTAGTGTAGTCAGTTTAAGTCTTGTAAGTTGTATACCATGTCAAAATAACTACTCTGCAGTTACACATGGTGATATGCAAATTTTCTACTTTAAAGAGAAGGTAAAAATATGCAATGAGTTCTAAAGGTGTTCAATAATTGCTAATAACTACAGCCAGCTAGCAGTATTATCAAATTTATATAGTCAAAAAAACCAGGTGCTAAGTGCAAAGTGAATTTTAGATGTTTCTGGCTGCTATGTGACTGCATACCAGTCAGAAACATCTAAAATTTGAATGCATTACTTAAATTTCTATTGGAAACCAAAATCGTTCATAATTATGGTATTGCACAGAAATATAAGATTTATTTTTGGTAATACCAAGCTAAGCAATATATATAATAACAGAACTAGCTGCTCCTAATTTTTTTTCAAATGTGTTATCCATAGCTGCAGCCTTATAAAATACATATTAAAATAAATTAATATCGGAATGAGCGCAGCAAAGAATGCAAAATTAAAGTCTCCAAAATAAATAGTGGTGCGGCAAAATGGCGATTTAATGTTATCATCTCCCAGTGAGCGAAATTTGAGTGAAATTTATTTAAGTTCTTTGTCTTTTAAGTTATTTCCCTTTTTCACAAAGTGGGCGAGTTCAATCCTGGGCAGTACCAATGTGAATTTCACTTTGTGGAGTTTATATGTACTTAGAAGAACCTCTAAAGACATGTCTGATTCACCAACCTGCCTGAGGCCAGTGTGTGTGAATTAGGGCCTACACCCTCTCTCTTGATAGAGGAGAGGAGACCTACGCCCAGCAGAGGGACATATTATATAAGGTTGCCATTATTTAGGTTCTTTTGTCAGAGTATATTTTTTGTTTTATCAGGTCAAGTGCGCAAGTGTATTCAAATATGTCTTGTTATTGACACTGGCTTATAGAAACATAAATAATTGAAAAATATTATATTTCATCTGCCGAAATTTGCCATTCAACTATTTTTACTGAACAATACATTAAACAAAAAAAAAATTTCTCTAACCGTTAAAATGCTAGCCTAAAAGCCGTACACTTTTATACTGTAAACACTTGTCTTTACCCCAGATCCAGTCGAGTAGCAGCACTGTCTCTTAGAATGCATATGGTAAAAAAATCAAATATAAGTAAACGGGACATGTAGATGGGAAATTTATTTTAAATACGGCATTTTATTTTCTATTTTAAATAGGGCAGTAAGATAATTATTAGAGATGTTATTTGCGACAATAAATCATCATTTCAAAAAGAATTCCATAGTGTTAGTAATAATAGATATATATCATCAATAAAATTAATAGTCAATTTAAAAAAACAATTGGTGGACAGTTATCACAAATAATTATTTACGTCATTAAATGCAGTTTCCTATAAGGATCAAAAGTTTTTTAAATACCAAGTGAGTTTATAGAAGGTACTTGAAACATCAGAAATAGAAAAAGAACTCGTAACAAATCAGTTGCCGGTAGCTAATCGGTTTTGGAAATAAGTCATTTATGAGCAGTATGGTGCTGGTAGGGTCTTTTGCCTTTTGTTTTGGAACCGGACATGAGTCTTCTCATCTCAGTGAGACAATGATTGCATAATCATCGTAATAATATTATTCGTCAGCCTATTCCAGTTCACTGCTACACACTGAACATAGACCTATCCAAGTGCACCCACTTAGCACCATCATCAACACTTCCACAATTTTTAAATATGTATGTATTGTGCAAAAGACGCTTTGAAAGGTCTGTAGTTTAAAGTCTAGATATCTACCTTGACCGCCATAGTAGTGTTACTAGGTATGTGTTTCATCTTCTCCACAATTCCATAGGCTCCGCGGCCCAGGTCACAGATCTTGACCAAGTCATCAGCATGGACAGTAAAAGTTTTGTCATCAACAGTTATTGTTGTTTGTTTGTCCAAATTCCCTGGAGGTTGCCTGTTAAAAAAATTAAGAAAAATGTTAAATATGTCTAAATTAATGGCTTGTTGGTGTAGAAATCCTGATTGTTAAGCTGGAGGACATGGGTCAGATTCCTATCCTGATACACATATGTGTGATGACCATGATTTTTTCAGTTGACTGGCTACTATAGTGCAGGCTCTGCCTCGTTACAATAAAACTTTGTGGCTCTATTATGTGTTAAAGTCATACAATTAACTATATTAGAATAGTAGTTACATTCCTATAGAGATAATATATACATGCATACCTACACTTGATATATGTATACCTACATTATATGTTTACTTTTAAAACAATGAGTTTTAGTCTAGAATCAAACTGTTATACCCTAATATGGAGTAAGAAGTTTATAATTAGCATAAATCACTGTAGCGACATTATTTCAATGTAAAAATAGTACAGATATTCAAGATAGTGTATGTAGTAAGCGTCTACGGTCAGAGATACTCACACGACCTGTTCCTCTGGAGGCTTGAAGTTAAAGCCTGGTGGCGGCGGTTTCCTCCGCGACATCTCAAAAACGTCTCGACCAAACTCGATCCAAAATCCACAAATATAACAACTATTTAACCGAATTCCCACCTCGGTACCCTTCAGAAGCAATCATTCACTTATCAGTATAAATTACAAACTACGTATCAATATTACACAAACATGTTTAAAGGCAACATTTAATCTATTTGGTATACTTGTTTAATGAGAATATTACAATATTTTTCGATTATTTCCAAAACTGTAACACTGTGGGAAGGCAGCTCGGTTTTGACATACAAAAAGGCGGTGTTGCCATGGCCATAAATGAGAAATTTAGCGTAATATTGAGGTCAGTGGTAATAAGTGTATGTATGGTATTGTGATAGTACAAATAACAAACATACATTTATTAGGTACTCCAATAATGTCGTTACTGGGTGATGATAAACTATACAAAACCGAAGTAAATAAATACTCTACCAACAACAACAATGAAAACATGATCAATAAAACCACCAAGATGTACAAAAAAAATATAATAATTCTAAAACATTGATTATAAAATCTTACTTTCTTTGTATTCTTAAAATTATTTACTTAGACGAAAATCTTATGGCTCTTACAGCATCCTTAGCTTTCTTCTGCGCTTCTTCTTTCATTCTATGTCGTTTCTCCTTTTCTGCCAATCCAACAACAACATCGTGTTGCAAAGCATTTTTAACATTGGCTTTTGCAAAAAGCTTACTTAAAACATAATCATCATCGGTTTTTTGTTCTTTATCTTTTTTGTGTTTCTTCTTTTTAACTTTTTTGATGGCTACAAGATTTTCAACTTCAGTTTCTGTTTCTATGGAATGTCTTCTTTTGCGCGATTTTTTTATTTGTTTGTCTTTTTTGTTTGTTTTATTAAGCTTGTCTCTTTCAGGCTGACTTTCTTTTTTGGGAACATCTGTGCTATTACTGTCGCCAGTGTCTGATAATTCTCCATCACTTTTATGATTTTGTTCATTTGTTTCACCATCATTATTCTTTCCTTCTTCATTGTCATTTTCTTGACTTTTCAAAGCGCTTTTTATTAAATTCTCCTCATAATCTCTTTTAGCATGCATGTTAACAATATCTAATTCACTTAAAACACTCTCAAATGGAACATTAGTAACTTGATCATCAATTAAATTAATTTCAGGTACTACAACTGTAGGGGGATTTAATAATAATTCTCGTTTCTTCTTATATTCTTCTCGGGGATCTAATTCAACTTTATCTTCTTTTGGACCATTAACATTCTTTGATATTTTCTTGCTTATTTCTCTGGCCAATCTTTTCATGGCTTCTATTTTTTTTCGCGATACAGATGTGTCGCTATTTGTATTGTCACTCTTATGATTATTATTATCAAAAGTTATTTTAGTGTGTTTGAAAAGAGATGCAGTTTCAGTATCTCCATCACAATTTGGTTCTTCAAGTGTGAAAAGACCTTGTAGTGTGCTTGTAGTTAAAACATTTTTTTGATTGGGATCTATTAATATTCTGTTACTTAGAAATTGTTTAAAAATCTGTCTTTGATAAATTTTTTCTTCAATAGTTCCAGCTGATAGAAGTCTGTACACTGTAACATTTCTATTTTGGCCTATTCTCCAAGCTCTTTCTTTGGCTTGATCATCAGTGGCTGGATTCCAATCAGGGTCATATATGATCACTCTGTCAGCACCTGTTAAATTTACTCCTAGTCCACCAACTCTTGTTGTAGCAAGAAATACCAAATACTCTGGATTGTCATTAAATGTTTTAATCATATTCTGCCTCAATCCCACACCAACTGTTCCATCCATCCTTAAATATTTGAAACCTTGTACTTGTAAATACTGCTCCAATAAGCACAACATGCCTCTAGACTGGGAGAATATTAAAGCTCTGTGGCCTTGTTTTTGCCATATTTTCAATAAAGAATTGACAACAAGCATCTTACCAGATCTTCTGTAGTTGCCAAAACTGTTCACATCAATTTCTTCAGATTCTTCATGAGCTTCATAAAGGTATAGATCAGGATGGTTACATAACTTCCTTAAAGTAGATAGAGCAACCAATATTCTAGCTCTTATTGGGTCACCATATCTACTTTCTTTATCTAGAATACTTCTCACAGTATTGCTCATAAGGTAACCCATATACAGATCTCTTTGTTCTTGAGTTAAAGCACAGAATAAGACCTGCTCATTCTTCTCTGGTAGTTTTATATTGTCTTGAACTTCAGCCTTTGTTCTCCTCAACATGTATGGTGTAATGATTTGCTTCAATGCCTTTGCTATTTCTAAAGCAGTAGCCTCCTGATACTCAGTTGCATTTGCATATCCTCCTTGGGTAATGGGTGTGGCAAAGTGATCCATAAATGCAGTGTAAGTGCCTAACAGTCCTGGTCTCATGAAATCAAATAATGACCACAATTCTTGTAAACTGTTTTGCATAGGAGACCCTGTAATTAATATCTTATGTGGAGTTTGAAATTTTTTAACTAACTTACTGACTTGTGTGTCTGGGTTTCTGATTTTGTGACCCTCATCTAACATGATGTAATGCCATTTACGGGCTGTCAGATCTTTAGTGTATTTCACAACACCAGCATATGTAATTAGTAAGATTCCATGAGCATCATGTAAATCTCTAATAAGTTTGTTATGATTGCCTGCATGGGAGCCAGTGTGATGGAGAACAGCTACCCTTAGGTGTGGGCACCAGTAATGAAAGTGAGATACCCACTGGTAGATGACCGTTGCTGGGGCTACAATGATGGATGGACCGAGCCCACCCCAAGTACCCAAGTCAGTCTTAGACAAACCAGCAAGAAATGCAATTATTTGAATAGTTTTGCCCAAACCCATCTCATCACCAAGCAGTCCTCCAGAGTCCACTTGATGAAGTTCCCACAACCATTTGACACCAATTCTCTGGAATTTGTATAGCTGCCCCCAAATATAATTTGGTACTTTAAAACCATTCTGTAGTTCATGAAGTTCCTCAGGATTCTTGTTGCCCTCTAGTACATATTGAATGTCAGCTGATGTTGTTGATGCTGCATCTTTTTCAGAATAATTACCCAATTTACAAGCAGTTAAATTTTTCTTCCATGTATCTATTCTTTCATTGTAGGCAGCACTGTCACCATCATCAACAATTTTCTTTACATTAGTTTTAGTGCGAGATGTAGAGGGAAAAGCATGAATGATTTCTTCATCTTCTTCAGATGGCAGAAACTCATCATCATCTGAATCCTTATCTGTAGAAGCACAGGGTTTCTCCTCGGTCTGGGTCTTAGATTTCTGCTTTGGAGAATGTTTTCCTAATTGTTTAGATTGTTTTTTGCCAATAAACTCAGCTGCAGCTCTACTTTTCTGCGTAACATTATCGTCCTTCTTATTTTTGGTTTCACATCTCTGTTTTGCAAGTGCCAATTGACTTTCCAGATATTTATTGATGTCAACCATTTTCAAAGTATGTATACTTTATTGATAACATTCCTTTCCTTTACTTTGCTGCAAGTATAAACATGAAACATGCAAAACACGAATTTATCATGAATAAAAACACTCGAGGAATGCAACAAAATTGATTTGATTTGAGTTTGACAAGTATAACAGTAACTATCTTGTTCTGAAATGAATTACATGCAAATACTTTTGACACAAACAGAATATCGCATAAATAATTCCACAAAAATAAATATAACAGTATAAATATACTATTTGCGGCTCATGTTGCAATTATCACCCTATACAACAAAACAAAAGACCCACACAAAACGAAACGAAATGACCGGCTCTGTGAATTAATTAGTTTAGTTACTGAACTGAAACCGAAATATCATAAATAATTTTTGTCGTTTATGTGTCATTGTCAAAGTGTCAAAATACTTTGCACGTGTGGTTTGCCGTGTATTTTAAAGTATGATAAATTGTTATAATTCTAACAATTATCAATGAAGCTGGTAAAGAAATAGTCTATTAAAAATAATAATTAAGGTAAAGTTGTTAAAGTAATACCTGGGGTAATACTTTTTATTTCATAACCTTGCACGTTGTTTGTGTAATACACTAAAATGCAGAAAGTGAAAAGGAAGAGCAACGACGATGATGCTAGTACAGCTAAGAAAAAGAAGTTCAGTAAAGATGGCAAGTTTAACAAGACTGACGGTAAGCCTGATGGCAATGATACTGGAGCGAACAAGAAATTTAAAAAGGATTTCAAGAAAGATGGATTTAAAGGTCCGAATAAGTTCGCAAAGCCTGGTACAGGTAAAGGCAAGCCTAATTTTTCTAAAGATCAAACACCAGGTGAGAAACCTAAGTGGTCTGAGATGAAGAAAGAGAAGAAACAGCTTAGAATAACTCGGCGTAAAGCTAAAACTACAGCAGATGTGTTTGAAATGTCTCACAAAGCAAAGTTACTAGCTGCGCAGATCCAGAGGTAAGATTGTATTAAATAATTATCTAATATATACATAGCTTCACACATTTTCTCTAAGAGCCAGGCATATCACTTATGTATTACCACCTATGTTAGATCCCATATAGCACTCCAATGTCAGGCAATTTCTGCCTGTATGGTGTTACTGAGAATCTCAAAAACATCAAAAAGAAAACCTTTATAACAATTTCTTTAACCTATAAATCATACACCACATGATGGACTGCAAACATAAGCACAAGCTAATGCGATAGCTATCTTAACTCAACAAACTAAAGTTATTATTCTTATTTTCCAGAAAAGTGGTAAAGGAAGACTTCAGAATGAATTCCTGTAAAGAACTCCACTGTTTACTAAAAGGTCATTACAAATCAATAGCTCTTACACATGATTTAAGTCGTGTCATACAAGTCTTACTCAAACATGGCCCAGCAGACATTAAAAATGATATATCTGAGGAGTTGCTAGATATAATGGTTCAAATGGTACAGTCAAAGTATGGCCAGCACGCAGTGAAGCGTATATTGAAGTACGGTACAGATTTCATAAGGCACGAGGTATTGAAGAAGTTTTATGGTCACATGGTCTCCTTGGCCACTCATACTATTAGTGCTCCCGTACTGGACTATGCTTATGGAGAGTTTGCTACAAAAAAGGAGAAGTGTCTCATGCAGCAAGAATTCTATGGTGATATTTATAAAAATGTAAGTATTAATTAAGCTGTTTAGTCATGAGGAATATAATGTAAATAAGAACTATATTTAATAGCTTTGACTGCCTTGGTGATCCAGTAGTGGCAGTATGCGTCTGCTGTGCATGAGTTGAAGGTATGACTCCCACACAAGACAAAGTTTGAGTCTAGGTGTAATTTGTGTCCATTAATTGTATATATGTAAAGCCTCCAGCTACACAAAGCTTATTCTCTAGTGGGAGAGTTGTCTTAACAAAAATACTATCATGTTGCTTGTATGCCTCACAACCCCACATGTTTATTTATCCAATGAGCCAATATGATGTGATTGCACTGTTGATTACATATAATCATATGCACAATGTTGCCAGTTATTTAATTAAACTCCAATTAAGAATGAATCATAGAACTTAAAAAATTGTAGGCATGGTCAGCAGGTTTCATTAAAGATTTCTGAATAACTAACAAATGTTGTTAAATGAAATATAAATATTATATATATTTTTTAATTAAATTCTATACATAGAAAATACACGAAAAACTGACTGAGACTGGCAGCATTGCCACGTTGAATGGCAATGCTTATTCTTTGAGCCAAAAATAAGCCAGCCCTCTGGTCACGTGAAGCCTCAATTCCATTTCCATAATTATTTACTAAGAAATCTTCTATTAAGAAGTTACTCTGGATATTTATTTACTTTATTAACTCTACCTATGAAATTTTCTCTGTCACTTTGCCTAGCATAGAGTGTTTATAGAGGCTTCATGATTATTGGCTTAAGATATGCATTAACCATTACATATTAAACTTTCCAGTCTAAAGATGACAAAGTGAAGACTCTAAGTGACACATACAAGGACAGTCCAGATATGAAATCAGCCATCTTACAATCCTGCAAAGCTAATATACAAAAAATATTGGACAAAAATTTACATGATGGAGAGTAAGTACTTCTTTTGAGATCATTAACTACTAATGACCATTCCTACATTGCGGGACTTGATCAAACCCAATTTTAAAACTGTGCAGTGGGACCTGTCAAAATCGTTAGGCTGGGATGATTGAATTCACCCACGCAATTCTCTTCCTACCTCCCCAAAGAGAGTATGGAGGCTGTATTGTCCCACAATACAAGCTTATGGTAATAAATCCAAAGGTTACGGTAACTGCATAACATCAGGCGGGCCGTATACTTGGTTGCCACCTAAGTAGTATAAAAAATATAGCCATTATTGGCAAAGGCCTTTCCCAACTTTCTCCATTTTATTGAATATTTTTAGCATATTTGCTATGCAATTAGCTTATATGACTGACTGACGTTACTCAAAGACGTAAACAAGCGGTGGACAAATTCGAACTCTGGAGTAGGAGCTCGGATGGCACAGTTGGTAGTGCACTGAGCGGGAACCCGAGAGGCGCAGGTTCGAGTCCTGCTACGGGCTCGTCTTTTTCCACATTGCTTTAATATTTAAGTATGTCTCCATTTTCCCCTATTGTTGATTATAGTTGTCCATCTGTCACCTGCCCAGTATTTACCTATTACGATAATAATGTACATTAATTTCAGACTGTTCCACTCAATATTATATGACTACATACGCGAGTGTAGCGCGGAGGACCGTGTGGAGCTGATATCGACGCTCAGCCCTCTGATAGTGCCGCTCAGCAACTCGCTGCCTGGCGCCAACGCTGCCTGCATCTGTGTATGGCAGGGTACTAACAAGGATAAAAAGGTAAATACTTTTCTATTTATTATTTCTACTAATATTCTTTTTTCAAGACATGCCATGCTATGCAGTGGACATTAATAAGCTCAGAAAAGACTACCAATATTATAAATGCAAATCACATACTCAACATGATTGAGCATAGTTAGTTTGGCGGGGCTTTTCCGCACCTGGCCGCTTAAGTGGGCCTTTGTGCGTGGGGTTCCTTATGGCTATTCCAACCACCCCAGGTTCTTCCAAAAGGCCAGCAGACGTCCGAGGTCGCCGCAGGCCTCTGGTAGAGTGCCCGGTTTCCTGAGAGTTCGTATCCTATGGTCTTCTACGCTCCTACATTCCAGAAGGACGTGGGCGGGTGTTTCCTCGGTTTCCATGCATCCCCTGCAGAGTGGGCTGTCGGTTATGCCTAGTTTGTGTAAGTGTCTGTTTAGTGGGCAGTGTCCTGTGAGGACGCCCACTATCATCCTGAGGTTTGACCTGGTTTGCGTGAGAAGGTTTCGCGAGAGTTTCCAGGTTGCGGATGGTACCGCCTCCTTGGTTTGTCTGCAACCTCCATTTTTGTACCATTCCTCCTTGTGCAGTTGTGTTGTCCAGTCTTTAAGCCAGGACAGAGCCTGGCTGTACGGGATGGGGACTATGGGTTCCGGCCCCGCGGTCGCAGTGGCGGAGGCATGTCTCGCTAGTGCGTCCGCGGCGTCGTTACCTGCCGAATCGCTGTGTCCCTTTATCCATTATGATTGAGCATGTGAATTGCATTTATAGTATGTCTTCTATTTTATCTTCATTTTCTTATTTCATCCCAATCCGTTCAGCCATTTGGCATGCCAATTGGGCATGGAGATAGACTGGCATAGCACATAGGACTGTGAGTGCAGTGAACAACTGAAATATAAATAAATCCTAGCGAGGACAACTGGGATGTTTTTAAAAAGCTCCGGAATCGCTGCAGTCGTATGTGTAGAAATGCTAAGAGACGCCATGTTCATAACTCCATTAAAAATCTCAATACATCACAAGTATGGCAATTCTTGAAGACTCTTGGTATTGGTAAGGTTTCACTTAGCACTAGTTGTGGTACTGACATCAATGTGCTCAATGCACATTTTTGCAAGCCTCCTGTTACCCTTGATGCGAATGTGAAATCTTCTACTCTAAACTATCTCTCTAAACTTCCTCTGCCGTTAAATACTTCTTTTCATTTTGATCCAATTGCAGAAAGTGTAATAGTAAAAACCATCCGTTCCATTTCCTCAAAAGCGGCAGGTGCTGACGGGCTGCAACTTCAAATGTTCCTTCCTATCCTCAACCAAATTGCACCAGTCATCACCCACATTGTCAATTATTCACTCTTTTCGAATTCCTTTCCTTCATCCTGGAAAAATGCCCACGTATTACCGCTTCCCAAAATTTCCAACCCCACCTTGTTATCCCACTTTCGACCTATATCTATCCTTCCAATCCTATCCAAGGTACTTGAGAGTGTTGTACAGAATCAGCTGTCACATTACCTCTATTCTAATAGCCTGTTAAGTCCATATCAGTCTGGTTTCCGTTCTGGCCACAGCACTACCACTGCACTAGTCAAAATAACTGACGATATACGACTGGCCATGCAGAATAAACTTCTGACGGTACTGATACTCCTGGATTTTAGCAGTGCGTTTAATTCAGTGGATTTTGACATTCTTTTAGGTATCTTGTCCTCTCTCAATGTTTCCACTTCTGCAATTGGATGGTTCAAATCTTATCTTCAGGGTCGCTCCCAGTCGGTGCGCTTGGATGAGCAAAGCTCTGACTGGTGTGAATTGACTGCGGGTGTACCACAGGGTGGCGTCTTATCTCCTCTTCTCTTCTCCGTTTTTATAAACGCCATCACTAAAGTTATATCTTCTCACTATCATCTCTATGCAGACGACTTGCAGCTTTATCGTCATTTTAAAGTAGAGGAAGTCAAGGATGCTATCACTGCCATCAATAATGATCTTGAACACATCCATAGCTGGGCTAAATCTTTCGGACTAGTAGTCAATCCTAGTAAATCACAAGCTCTCATTATTGGTGGCAGACAGATGTCCAGTAGGGTGGATCACCAGTCTCTTTCTCCTGTCCTCTATAATTCAACTCCAATAGTTTTTTCTAAAACTGCAAAAAATCTTGGAGTCATTATAGATAGCAACCTATCTTGGGAAGCACACATTGCAGAAGTAAGCAGAAGAATGTACTGCTCATTTCAGTCTCTTAAACGTCTTCAGAAATTTCTACCTTTCGAAACTAAAGTTACTCTTGCGCAATCTCTTCTACTTCCTCTCCTCGACTATGCTGATGTCTCTTTCCTTGATGCTAAGGAGGAACTTTTAAATAAACTCGAGCGTCTCCAGAATCTGGGTATCCGTTTCATTTTCGGTCTGCGAAAGTACGACCATGTATCGGAATTTCGAGCCCGATTGAGGTGGTTACCTATTCGGAGGCGCCGGGACTCCCATATCCTTTCCCTTCTTTTTTCTGTACTCCATAATCCCAATTCTCCCACATATCTTCGTGAACGCTTTAGCTACCTTATTCCTAGGGGTAAGCCCTGTCGTCTAGCTTCTTCTCTTCTCCTACGAACTTCCCTTCACTATTCTACTTGTTATCATAATTCTTTTACTATTCATGCTGTAAATCTTTGGAATTCTCTTCCACATTCCATACGCTCTAGCCCTTCTCTGGACGTATTTAGGAGGAACGTCAAGGAGCATTTCCTTTTAAAATAATTGTGTTTATTGATTATGTAAGAGTTTATATGTATATATATATATATTTATATATGTATTTATTTATATATATATTCTGTATGTATCTATGTATAATCTTATGTATGTATTATGTTATAATATATTTGTTACCAACTGTTCTTTATCAAATGTACCTACACTTTGTTTACCCTTGGTTTCCTCTAAACTTTCCACTTCTCAGAGGTTTGCTGTAAGAGAACTCAATTTTGAGTTAAGCTCGCCTTTGTACATAATATTAATACCTATGTAACACTATCTGTATTTCTTTTGTGTACATTAAAGAATTAAAGAATTAAATAAATAGGCTAATTTTTCTTTTCACTTTTCCCATGGGGTTGTATGCACAAATGGAAACTATTATTAAAAAAATAAACTTTTATACCTTTATAAATCTATTCTCTTACAGACTATACTTAAAGTGGTGAAAGAGCATGCAGTACCTCTAAGTAAGCACAAGACGGGCTACAGGCTACTGATCGCCATATTTGACTCAGTTGACGATACGGTGCTTGTCAAGAAAGTGATTGTATCTACATTGGCAACTAATTTGAAGGACATTGCGAAAGATCATTGGGGCAATATGGTTAGTAGATCCGATTATTTAAACCGTTGGTGACAGAAGACGGAAATGCGACCATATTTTGATGCAGTAGGGACTAGGACTATAGTGATTTAAGCCATGAAAAATAAATGAAGCCATATATTTTTCATAGATATCAACTTTATTACCTCGCAAATGGAAGCAACATTAAAAAGAAACTTTATTATCTAGCTTTAAATTTGTCATTGTTTAAAATTCAAGTAAAGATCGAAAAGCAAATGAGGATGTCTACCCTTAAACTATCAAGTATTGTATTGTCCTGCTCACTCATACTAAAAATGATCTCTGCCTGGCATGGCCCTCATAGCCTGCTGCACTTGATGATCAACGGGTTAAGCAACCTATTACTCTATAGATGGGTGATCGCATAGTGGTGCTGTATCGGAGCGACTTCTTTCTTTAAAGGACACATAAGTTTGTTCCAACTACACTACTTGTTACAACAACAATAAGGTGGTTTTAAACAGTAGTCACCAGGATGGCCACCAAAAACTCCATTTAAATAAATAAAAAAGTTACTTATGTAAAAATTGTTTTATAGACACTTCACTGGCTTGTCAAACCGAAAGACTCAGGCGCATTCCATCCCAGCTTCATTAAATTCTTGGAAGAGGGCGCCAAAAGTGGTACATCTAAGAAAGACGCAGAAATTCGTGTATCTGAGCTGAGGGAAGCCATATTGCCTGCGCTTAAGGAAGACATGGAGACTGATCCTGAATTCTGGCTCAGCAGTAAAACTAATATGTTGTTGGCTATAGCTGTGCTTTCAATAGGTAAGTGCTATTAAATCTAACAACATAATGATTCATGCATATTTCTCCAAAGGAGGTAGGCTGGCTGCACGTGTAGTCTAGTTCTAGTGGATGATGGTCAACTTTCAATTACCATCGCGCCGGTTGTTGGAGGTTCAATTCCTACACAGTAGAAAACATAGTGCCATTAATTATATGTGTGAGGGCGTGTGTCGTTGAGCTTCAATGAAACTGACTAATTAGGTAAAATGTTATATATTCGATTTCCACAAAATTGACTTAAATCTAATAATAAAAAAAGATATATTTTATAGTACGCGTCCGTTCCCATCGATATTAGATGAAAAAGGCGCCGACGAAATCGGAGTATACTGTAATATTGTATGCGGTGTCTCATGTTAGTCACGTTGCAGGCCGCAAGTGCTGACGAGGCAGGTTGCCCTCGTAACACCTCCCGTACCAGAAGAGCAACTATTTGGTGACATTGACTCCAAAAGTTGCGGCTCTTCTTTCCATCTCTGTCATCTCGACTTGTGGTTGCGTCGTTATATTTCTCTTATTACGGCGTCGGCGACAACGGATAAAATAGATAATACTCAGTGCGACTGCACTTATTAATATGAGTAGATAAAACGGGATCGTTGTGTGATAAATGCCAATCGTATCCAATGACTCGACATGTGGTTTTTCTTGCATAGTAATTTGTTTCTGGATGTCATGAAGACTACTTAAATCTGTATTTCTTAGCTTGTAACTGTATCTTGTCTCTAATTTGATAAGATTTGGAAGAGCCATAATTTCCAGTGGTTTACCGGCTAATTTGTTGTCTAAATTTACGATGGTCAATTCTGGTGTACTTATCTTGCAACCGTGAGGAATATTAGCCAAAAAACTTCCTTGCAAAATTTGATGCTTTTCATTGTTACAAGATAATCGAATTTTAGTGCTTTTCGGGAAGGTGATTATATAGTGCTGGCTATCTAACTCGGTCAGAGCCTCCTTAGTCAGAGAGATAGGCGTGGTTTTGCACGTTACATCTATCTCCTGAGTGTGTATTAGATTTTGGACACAGTCCGGTTTCACTTTGATCTGATGAATCGTCTTCTGCTCGCATAGATGCCAGGTGTTGATCTTCGGGCATTCAGCCTCTATATACACAAATTCCTGAGTGTTGGTTGCTATATAAGGTGCAGGTGGTACTATAATCTGGTTATATTTATTGGGGACTGGGCATAATTCATACAAATGATATGACGTGCTGAATGTAATCGGAAATTTTATTACAACTACTACTTTCGATGCGGTAAAATATGAAGCTAAACTAAGAATTTCGTAATAGTTTCTAGTTTCTGTTTCTATAATCTGGTCTGGGTTGTATAACTTTCTTAATTTAATTATTATTTGGTTTAAATCTGTAACAGAAAGTACGGAATGATGAACTGATCTGTTTCGACTAAAGGCTAACAAATTTTCTATTCTACTGATCTCACTCGAAAGTTCTTGAGCATTTTCGGTTAAAATGCCGAAAAGTTGCGCATGGTGAGTGAAGTGAATTAGTCGCTCGTTTTCATTACTTGTCATGTTAATGACATTAGAAAGAGCTCTATCTAATTTTCGCTGATTAATAGAAAAATTACTTAAGAGCGTATTCACAAAATAGCGCAGCTACAGATTAGGTAATTATCGGTCGACCGGCCGCGTGCGCGTGGCGAGTGCGCGTGTGTGCGTGATCCTCGCACACATACATTGTTCGTGAAGTATGTTCGGCACAGTGCAGGGCCGCGTAAACTTTATTGTTATATTACGGTAAGATTTTTGGTGTTATAATAGGTATTTGTATTGTAAATTTGTAGAATATGTTATTATTAGAGAAGTAAAGGAACACTTTGGCATACCATATCTATTCTAATACATATTATTATTATTATAAATGCGAATGTTTGGATGAATTGATGTACCTAAGTACCTATGGACCTTTTTCTTGCTTGTTTCTGCCTGGGGTTGTAAGTGCAGGTGAAGCCGTGGGTGGAAACTAATGCCATAACATGATACCTAGCCTACAAAAAAGTAGTAGGTAGTGGTGGTTTTTTGTAGGCTAGGTTAATACACCACAGCCAAATTATTTATTTATTTAAAACTTTATGCACAATCGCACACAGGCAGACTTAATGCCATAGGCATTCTCTACCAGTTGACCTTGGGTGATACAGAGATGAACATAGTAGGTGCACTCAAAAACAAAAAAAAATGGATAAAACAAAGAAACAAATTTAAGATAAGGATATAGATTCAACAACATCTAAAAAAAATATAATGAATATATATGCTGTGGTATATATAATATATAAAATAAATATACCTACTTACATAAAATATATAAATATAAACAAAATTGTTATGAAAGTGTTAGGCGTACTAATTCCGGCGATTCATCAGCGAGGAGAGCCCAAACCTTCACCTAAATTACTACACACAGGGGTGTAGTTGTGATCTTATGTGTGAGTACTCCTGCGTTTTGGAAGAAACGTTTCCTATCCCAGGGATACTCCATCATAAAGCCCTGGTGTTAAAAAAATGGGTCGGCAACACGCAAGTGATACCTTTGGTATTGCAAGCGTCCATAGGCTACGGTAACTGCTTATCATCATTATTATTTTATTTTATTATTTTAATTTTATTTATTTATTTATTTTTATTTTACTTATTTTATTTTATTTTAGAAAAACCCAATATCAATTTTTGGCCCGACCCGGGAATCGAACCCTCGAACCTCGTGATCAGCAGTCACACACATCCACCACTGAACCTAACGTTACTCTCCTTCGACAGTAGTAGGCTTGTGGGTATCTTACACGCAGAGAGCCTACAGCGCCCTCCGCGTTCAATATAACAACGCGCTAAGGGCGTTGTTACGGCTGCCCCGCTTCTGCAGCGCATCGGGTATGTTTGCCGGGGTGCAATTGGATTGTTTCTTCACCGCGATTTTATTTTATTTGCTACACACGCGACTACATATGTATATTTAACAGAATTAGAATGTGATTTAAACGTAAGGCTCAGTGGTGGATGTGTGTGCCTGCTGATCACGAGGTCCCGGGTTCGATTCCCGGGCCGGGAATCGAACCCGGGACCTCGTATTTTATTCCATTTTTTCTATTTTATTCCATTTTATTCCATTTTTTTTTCCATTTTATTCCATTTTTTCTATTTAATCTATTTTATTCCATTATATTCCATTTTATTTCATTTTTTCTATTTTATTCCAATTTATTCCATTTTATTCCATTTTTTTCCAATTTATTCCATTTTTTCTATTTATTCCATTTTATTCAATTTTATTCCATTTTATTCCATTTTTTCTATTTTATTCCAATTTATTCCATTTTTTTTCCATTTTATTCCATTTTATTCCATTTTTTCCCATTTTATTCCATTTTTTCTATTTTATTCCAATTTATTCCATTTTTTCTATTTTATTCCAATTTATTCCATTTTATTCCATTTTTTCTATTTTATTCTATTTTATTCCAATTTATTCCATTTTATTCCATTTTTTTCCATTTTATTCCATTTTTTCTATTTTATTCCATTTTATTCCATTTTTTCTATTTTATTCCATTTTATTCAATTTTATTCCATTTTATTCAATTTTATTCAATTTTATTCAATTTTATTCAATTTTATTCCATTTTATTCCATTTTTTCTATTTTATTCCAATTTATTCCATTTTATTCCATTTTTTCTATTTTATTCCAATTTATTCCATTTTTTCTATTTTATTCCAATTTATTCCATTTTTTCTATTTTATTCCAATTTATTCCATTTTATTCTATTTTATTCCATATTATTCCATTTTATTCCATTTTTTTCCATTTTATTCCATTTTTTCTATTTTATTCCATTTTATTCCATTTTTTCTATTTTATTCCATTTTATTCAATTTTATTCCATTTTATTCAATTTTATTCAATTTTATTCAATTTTATTCTATTTTATTCCATTTTATTCCATTTTATTCCATTTTTTCTATTTTAATCCAATTTATTCCAATTTTTTTCCATTTTTTTCCATTTTATTCCAATTTATTCCATTCTATTCCATTTTTTCTATTTTATTCCATTTTTTTTCCATTTTATTCCATATTTTCTATTTTATAACATTTTTTTCCATTTTATTCTATTTTATTCTATTTTATTTCATTTCATTTTATTTGCCCGACCCGGGAATCGAACCCGGGACCTCGTGACCTCGTGATCAGCAGTCACACACATCCACCACTGAGCCTAACGTTAAAATCACATTCTAAACATAAATCATTCAATTATTTGACAAAAGTATGACCGTATAAGATTATCAGTAGTAAAATAATAACATCAGTATGATACGAGTACTGTACCCACTGTTGACTATATCTAATAAATTACGTAAACTGAGGTTCGGCGGCCAGGAGCGCGAGCGACATAGGTCCTTCCTCAAAAGGCGCACGCGCGGCACTGAATCATGCATCATGTCAGTGTTGCGAACTTGCGAGTTTTATACGTTATGTTTGATCACATATAACAAAAAAAATATACTATGAATTAATCAGAAATATATTTTATTTTCAAGATAAAGCACTATATTTTGATAAGGTGAAGTATTTTTATACTTTATTTTATTAATTTAAAGTTGGCTGCATGTTTTATAACACGCGATTTTTGACGAATTATTGTTGGATAAATATGTTTGTTGTTCTCTAAACCTTATAAAATCGCAAATTATTCATTAAAAAATCACTTGTAGACTATATGCTTAGTACTTACATATATGTTTTAAAGTAATAGGTATAACCAATTCTTCAAAATATGCTGTCTGCGATGCCCCGAATTGCGCCATTACGAATTCGTGTGTTGGAAAATAATTATTTAAAAAATAACCAACCACGTTAATAGACTTTGACTATAGTTAGCCCCTTTGTCAACGACATATCTATAACTAAACCTTGAAAATTGAAACCTGCATCAGTTCATAGCTGAGAATTATCACTTAGAAAACTGCGTATTTTTGCTTATTTTACTGAAAAGTGTGAATACGCTCTTAATATTTGATTTTGTTGAATAGCCATTTCTTTGAATAAGGTTATGTGTTTGTTAAACGATTGAGATAAAATTTGATCATTTTTGTTCAAAGTTTGTAAGGCAGTTTCAAATTTTAAGGCATCCTCGTTATCTAAATTACCAGAAATACTTTTGATAAGTGTACCTAATGGATTGATCAAATCTCTCTTAATTCGGTTGGGCTTAAATGTATATAATTGTGCCAATATTTTTTCTAACTTGTCATAAATATATTTAGTTTGATATTTAAAGAGAGAGAAATCATTGCGAGATAGTGCATGTGTCGTGTCAGCAAGGCGAGATTTGAGCGTATTTACATTGGTTTCGATTTCATCAAGGTCAATGTCTTGTAGGAATATATGGAAATGGGATATAATTTTTGTAGGTCCTAAATCAAATGGTAAAATACCTGGTCCGTTATCTAAACTATCGAGCCGTATGTTCTGGGCATCAATTAAGATGATTGGCAGAGTTACCAAATACATAAGTTTCATTGCTGGCGAGCGTTGTCTCATCGATGATTAGATGTCGTAGCTCTTCAGCGGCAGCTCCTGCGACAAGCCTCCTCGGGTAGGTTCTTCGTCTAGGCTAACTACGGCGTGGCAATAGCCTGATTTTTAGGTACGCGCACGACGTAAGTTTTAGAGTCCAATCCTACCGGCTGCGCCAATTATATGTGTGAGGGCGTGTGTCGTTGAGCTTCAATGAAACTGACTAATTAGGTAAAATGTTATATATTCGATTTCCACAAAATTGACTTAAATCTAATAATAAAAAAAGATATATTTTATAGTACGCGTCCGTTCCCATCGATATTAGATGAAAAAGGCGCCGACGAAATCGGAGTATACTGTAATATTGTATGCGGTGTCTCATGTTAGTCACGTTGCAGGCCGCAAGTGCTGACGAGGCAGGTTGCCCTCGTAACACATTCATAATCATCATATTCTGGGTGTACTTTGTGTCCGGAAATAGTATGTTTGTAATAGTATCTCAGAGTGCAGGAGGCGCTAAAAAAAAACAGCAACTAACGTACCTAAGAACTTTGTTCTTACTTGTACAAAACTGAGTTTAAATATTTTTATCAAAATGTAATAGGTGTACAATAAATCTATTTACTAACCGCCTGGTGTAAGCAGTTATCGTAAATTTGTATGGCATCCTAATAGACAAGATTCCTTGTGGCAAGTGAATTGAAGCAGGTTTGGGAAACCACACTAACTTCTTTTTTTTTTTAAGACCACTCCCGCACTAGAGAACAAGCTCTGTGTCGCGGGGGACTTTACAAAAATACAAATGAACGGACACAAATTACACCCAGACTCAGAACAATTCTTTGTGGGTCACACAAAGTTTTGTCCTGTGTGGGAATCGAACCCTCAACCTCGTGCACAGCAGGCGCATAACGCGGCCATTGGACCACCAAGGCAGTCAAACTAACTAACTAGTTTACTACTGACTATAGATGGGAACGTGCAGTAGCAGTATTACCTTAATAATTTTGTATTATTACAGATTCAACCAAGGAAATTCTAGAAAAGTTCGCCAAAGTTATTTGCCAGCCAAATTGGCATGTGACCAGTGCAGCTGGCAAAGAGCTGTTAGCAGTGGAAGACGCGGGCATTCATATGTGTCTCAAGAAACTCGCCGCGTTGGATAAAGATAAGGAGGATGGTACTCTAGGCGAAAGTGTTGCTGAACATTTGGAGGATGAGACGGTATGAGTTTTTCTATTCTAGCATACCTACTTTGTCTTATTACTGTACGATTCACTTTCTATATTGACCGTACAAGTTGAAAACAGTAGAAAAAAGAAATGTAATCATATAATCCAATAACTGGGCAGCTGTCATTGTCAAAATTTTGTCATGTTGGCTGCATTGGAACAAAATTGCAATGATAATTATAATCGTTTTGATTCATGCATTTATGTGTATGAAAATCATTTTTATTATATCAAAGAGGGATATTGATATTTTGAGAAAGTGACATTCTAAGAAAGTGACATTTTTGCGAAAGTGTCATTTTTGCGAAAGTGACATTGTGCTAAAGTGACCAAATTTTTTACGATGACATTTTGCGAAAGTGACGTTCTGCGTCAAGACCGCGCAGACGACACGAAAATGGCGACCATACTGACAGCCACCGGCGCCTGCGTGGAGGTAGGAAGGAAAGCGGGCGGGTGAATTCAATCATACCAACCTAACGATTTTGACAACTCCAACTGCACAGTTATAAAAATTTGGTTATAATTGCGGTTCTCCGGGACCGGGGTCTCGGCGACCGGTGTACTTAGCCAATAACCGGAATATAAGCGAGTTTTATTGATAAAATCTATGTTGCTGTAAATAAAAATAATTATTTTTTAATGAAAAAGATAGGGTATCATGGATAAGAAAGGGGAGGCCTTTACCCTGCAAGACGACAATTAATGGGCTGATAATATATATATATATTTAAATATCAGTTGTTTGTCATAGTTTCTATTTGCCGCCACAAGAATGAGGTGATCACAGAATGCTTTTTACCTTATGCAGAGATGAACCTGCATTACTATATTGTTGAGAGCTAAACAACTAGACTCTATTGCTGTTTGACCTATATTTTGTTACTACAAATTGTAAATTGTTTTACTCTGGCAATTATAAAGGGCCCAGGGTTTCTTGCCAATCCCTCTCATGGCTCTAACATTGTCAGTAAAATAGGCTGTAGGAAAATTTACTAAAATTTTTTTTTTTTTTTGACATTCCTATTAGTGTTATGCATGTGATAAAGTGAAAAGTCTGTATCTAAGAAAATATTTATTTTTCAGATTAAATTGTGGCTGCCAACAAACAGAGGTTGTTTCTTCCTTCTAAAGTTAATAGAAAGCAATAATAATAATATTGCCAATGTGTTGAAAAAGAAAATCAAGCCACATGTTAATGTTCTTAAGCAGCAGACATCGGAAGGTGCAAAACTATTATTGCAGAATGTGCAAAAGAAATAAATTTGTTAATTTTACTTCTAATTGTTTTATTTATTAGTTCGAATGGTAAATACTTGAATGTAGCAGTTTCTAACAGGCCTATCATAGACCACTGCTAGACATAGGCATGGTGCGCGTGCGCTCTGGTCATTAGCGGTAGGTATTTAGTTTTTTTTTTTACACTACTTGGGTGGCAAACAAGCATACGACCCGCCTGATGTTAAGCAGTCACTGTAGCCTATGGACGCTTGCAATACCAGAGGTCAGAGATATCACTTGTGTGTGGCTGATCTACTTTTTAACCAACTTCAAAAACGTCAACGTTTCTATCAAAACGCATCCCTGAATGAGCGCTGGAAACTTGTACTCACAACTACACTGCTGTGTGAAGATGTGTCTTCTAGAGGGTGGAGGTCCTTCCCAGTCGGGCTTGCTCGCTAGTATGATGCTCTACCTCTCTTGAAACAGAGTTCAGACAGTGTCCTCACTACATAGAGAGTTTTTTCTATACACTATATGGGCTACGTCATGCCCTCTCCAAGTATCCTCGGCTCCTAAGCACACTGAAAATCATCGTCCTTCCTACCCAGGAGTGCTAGTAGTATGGTAGATTGGTTATTATAGGTATACAAAAACAAAAGTTAATTTAGTCACTTATTGTTTATTATTATTATTTATAAAAAAAAATACATTATTCTTAATATTATTTTCATCAAAATTATAAGTCGTCAAACTTCTAAATTAAATAATAGTCTCTACAATTTCCAGAGCTTTGTCCACAAGAAATAATCGTACTTACATATTAATTATTATATACATTATTACATAATAAGCTACACACAACATTTTGCCCAACCTGGGAATCGTTCCCGGGACCTCGTACCGTAGTCCAAGGCCTCATCACCATTATGATATGCCATGATTTTGACACCATTAAATAAAGCTATTAAAAAAGAAGGTTATAAAAATAATGTGATAGACTTATTGTATTTTAGGTATACAAAGAACAAAGGACTTAACCGAGTTTTGTACAATCCTTGCGCCTAATTCAATCTGACGTCTACATTTTTCTTATTTAAGGCTGGATTGGCCTTTTAATTATCTAGGTATTATACTATGGACAGCCGCCACCTTGATGGGGACCTTCCCTATGCCCAGTTGTGGTTTAACAGACTTTGTATGTCGGCGTCCAGGCAGGCCTAAAGTCTAGTATTATAATATTATTTTAAATTGGTCCAAAGCTTTCCTATATCTTGTTGTGTAACTTCGTTAACTACATTTAACGTTTTTTGTAGTAAATCTTCTTGAATAACTTCAACTGGTCTGTGAAATAAAAATACATGTTCAAAATTACTATTATAAATGTAAAGGTTTGTGCGATGGATATATGGATGTTTGTTACTCTTTTACGTAAAAACTACTGAACGGATTTGAATGGAATTTGGCATAGAGATAGATTATGTCTGGAATAGCAAATATGCTACTTTTTATCGCGATAACCGACATCCACGCGGGCGGAGCCGCGGGCAACAGCTATAATACCGTAATTTAGTGTAAGTAATGAATGTTTTATCAAGAAAGTGAACGAAAAGAGAACTTCGAATCATGGGACAATTTTGGTAGAAATGTTAGCAATGACATGACATCCTTGTAACAATTTACTCATATATATAATAAATAATCTTAATTTGTAATTCGTAAAATGTTAACTTTGTTTTTATTGTACAACATTTTAAAAAAAGAACATTATGGTTGGGTTTTTAAATGCGCAACATTAATAAGCTTAAATATAAAGCTTATTATTACTCTTGCGCATTTAAACGTACGCAAGTAGTACAATTTGTATATACATATGCACAGTACTTAATTTAAAATGCACTGACAATTTAAGAAGAACTGTGTATTTCCCATCAGTTTAAAAAAAAAAACTACAGAACTTACCTGTTTGCGTCCATAACTTCCCAATTATCTTCTTTTAGCTCCAAATACAATTCTGAAACTTTTTTCTGGAAGTTTAGTACTTCATACCTGAAATATAATTAAAATATAAGAATATGAAAGCCAGTGCCAGTGTGGTATAGTAGGCTAATATCCCACCAAATGTATGGAAGAGACCTGTGCCCAGCAGTGGGACATTTATGGGTTGAGATGATGATGATTAAGGAATTCCTTGGGTGAGGCATATGTCCAGCTTTAGATATCAAGGTAGGTTTATGTCCAGCAGTGGACTAAGCTAACAAGCTGATTGGATGATTGATTACCACATTTACCACCCTGTGCAAGCCAGGTAAATTGTGACCATTGACTAACCTTTCATTGCCAAATCCTTTCCGTTGCATGATCATGTCGAATGGCATAGTCAAGAAGAACACTTTGTCTGGTTTAGGTAATCCAGCATCTGGAGACTTGCACCAGTTGATATCCAAACCTGTAACATTATAAATAAAAGAACTTAACAAATTGCATATGTTACCTTTCGATCCCAACCAGGAGAAATCTTTGTGTGATTAGCACAAATGTTTGTTCTGTGTCTGGGAGTAATTTATCCATAATATGTTTATCAGTTGTCTGGTTACCATAGTACAGGTTGTACCTAGTTTTGGGATCAGATAGCGATGTGTGAGTTGTCCCAAAACTATTATTATTATTCCTAGTGTCACTACTGTTCATAGGCTGTGATAACTACATTACACTTCTTCTTTTTATCGTTTGGTTAGTGGCCAATCTGGTGACAGAGTTATTGAGATTGCCCATATTTAGGCCACTGTTGTGATATACATACTCTTCTTTGCCACCAAAGTAGTATAAAAAAATATTTAACAAAAGTTGTATTACCTTTAGCAGCCGAGAATGCTACGCCAGAATAACAATATCTGTCAACAATAACTGTGGTGCCTGCCTCTAGTGTCTTGATTATGTTCTTGGCACGTTCCCATCTGTTTGCTGAGAACAGCAAGTGGATCACTTCATCAGGTAGCTCACTCTGTCCAAAATATATAAAGAAAGAAAACATTTATTCATTTCTCACACACAAACAAATAGAATACACATACCTACCTACATTGGATCAACCATAAAAATATTATTAAAGAAGAAAAATCTATAGGAACATGTACAGAAGGCTGGCGGCATTGCCACGTTAAATGCAATGCAATGCTTATTCTCTGTGCGAAACACAAGCCAGCCATCCGATCATGCAAAGCGTGAAATACAAAAGAGAAAAGTATATAGGTAGGTAACCACTCAACAAAATATTTGATATTTGTATCATTCAATCTGCCTGTTTAGTCCACTACTGGACATAGGCATCTCCCAGTTAACATGCAGTTTTTTGTCTTCTGTAATAATTTTGCATGCTGCCAGTCTATTATTATAGCCTGCTAAAGACCTACATAAGGACTACTGCACATTTTTTAAGGGTTTAGGCCTTAATAGTAGGTTGGTGGAGCAGACATGCTGTTCAATTTAGTTTAGGACATGGACCACTTTCTTACTCATAATACTACATCTTTGTTTGTGACAATGTATGGATGTTTTTTACTACACACCTAAAAACTTCTGGTCGGCTTTTGATGAAACTTCATAATAATACATTAGAATAGAACATAGCACAAGCCGTAGCCGTAAGCTAGTAATAAATAATTTATACCTTTGATTGCAAATAGTTGTTGATGACTTTTCCCACCTCGGTGTCTCTTGCTGGGAAGTTTCTGTACTCAGAACTAATGTTCTTGTTTTTCAAATTTTCAACTGAAAAATTAACCATCTGATAAGCTAACTTTGACCCGATATAGCAGTAGGCACTGGCTTTGTTGTGCCTATTTATTTATTACAGACTTATTTGTTGTCTGTACTATATTAAGAAAACTTTTTTGAGTCGTCTAGAAATATATGTTGAAGATTTATAGGTGCACCACCAGGAAGGCTGGTCTCTAATGCACAACAGAGTTTTACTTTACTTTTACTCAGCAGTGGGGGAGCACAGGCTAATTAAAAATGCCTCTAGCACTGCAGATATTTATGAGTGGCAGGTAACTATTATTGTGGCTATACATCAATGATTGCAACAACATATGGGACCTATTTAATGTAATGTAACACTAATATTTCTAGTTTTAAGTGTAGATAGGCAGGCCACCTAGCTAGAGGGGGAACAAGGAAGGTGGACTCAAGAATTCACAGATATTGGCCACAACATAAATGGAGCATAGCAGGCAAGCAGTGGACAAGTTCTGCACAGGACCAGAATAAATGGAGGGGCAGCAGAGCAAGAGCAGATCAACACCCAACAGTAACTATTGATAATGAAACTGTTTTAAACAGAATACATTTATGAAGGTTTCTCGAGGTTACGCTAACGAGGTTTTGAAACAGTTTAGATGTATGATTACCTACTTACCTAGAATCTTCGCCTGAGTTGACTTTCCAGTCCTGTCGACTCCTTCGATGACTATTAGGGCCCCACGTTTCATTCTTATTGAATTAAATTAAGCTAAATAAAACTAAACCAAAAAAAAATAAACAATGTCAAAACCTATAAATTTAAACTTATATAGACCAAATCTATAGCTTACAGTGCGCAATATATGCAGCTGGACGAGAAGAAATTACTGAACAAATTACATTAATAAACTGGAATTAAATGACAATAAAATAACAAAGTTATAACCCATGGTACTTATACAATGACAGGAAAGATTAGATTAGTAATATTTCAGTAATTGGCGGGAAATCTATATCATAGACAACAAATAGACTTGATTAATAGGAATGTATCTCAGTCTATAAAAGGTACTCTGTGGGAATGTACACCTTTTAGTTATTTTCAAACACTATGAGTCGAGAAAATATCAAATTATTACAAAGAATCATTTATTTTTATTAAACTTTTTTTTTTCTCTTCTAATTTTACTTTTAGACAGTATAAAAGTGTTTATCAACATATACATATATATTTTACTACGAATATACATAAAACTAATTCAAATTTAAATAGAAAAAAAAGGTAAAACAAAATACAAAACGAAGATTGTTTTTTAAAAGTCGAAATATTCCCCAACATCACTGTCTCCTACGGAACATGTCCAGGAGGCTGGCGGCATTGCCACGTTAAATGGCAATGCTTATACTCTGTGCGAGAAACGAGCCAGCCAGATCACGCGAAGCGTCAATTAATCGTTTCGCTATGTGTCAGTAAGGAAACGAGCACTCGGACCCCATGAACCTACAGTCTCAACCCCAAAACGCTTCAAAAACATTAAACACTAGCTGTTGCCCGCGAGTCCGCCCGCGTGGATGTCGGTTATCGCTGTAAAAAGTAGCCTATGTGTTATTCCAGACCATAATCTATCTCTGTGCCAAATTCCATCCAGATCCGTTCAGTAGTTTTTACGTGAAAGAGTAACAAACATCCATCCATCCATACTTACAAAATTTCGCGTTTATAATATTCGTAGGAAGTAGGATTCTTAGGTTTAGCTACCATAAAAGGTACAGCAACCAAGCCTTAATCCTTAAAAAAAAAAGCTGAAATGTCAAAGATGTCAAACCAAACTCGAAATTGACAGACAATAAGTTATAGTGAGTGAATGCGATTGCATTGAGCAGTGCTTTCGTTGTTTTTATTATAATTTGATAAATGTGAATTATTTGTACAGTAAATTTATTTTAAATCATGAAAAAAGGATATAAAGTAACGGACGTGAAAAGAGAAAAGAAAATAGGTGTCGCGGCGGAAAATCTGGAAGAGTTGATTGAAAGATCGTGTAAAAAGTTAGGCGTAAGTTCTTTATCCTTTGTTTACTGCAGTTTATTGTACGTTTAATTGTGTTTTTTAGTGATTTTATTGAGTTTAAGAGCTAGTTTTAGTCATAATTATATATGTTTATGATTGTGAAATATGTGTCAGGGGTAAAGCCTTGACCGATATTTGTCTACCTTGACCTAATTCCGCGAGTCTGGATTTCCAGTTCAATGTCAGCTGCGCGGAGTGCCGGCTCTGCGTAGCGGAGGATGGCACGCAAGTGGACGATGACGAGTACCTGGCCACTCTGCCCTCTCAGACTCTCTTTATATTGTTGAAGAATAAAGAGAAAATGATTACTGGTACATAATATGTTAAGTTTTATACATTGAATAAATTTAAATTATTGACTTAGAGATTACATGAATTGATTCATAATTAACAAAGTCACTATCAGGATGATGAATAATTATTATTTTACTACATATTGTTACTAAAACAAAGTAATGCCATAACATCTGCTATAATGCCACTGAAAATCCTATGAAAAGTGGTACAGCCATTTTGAATATAATCTGAAACAAACAGTTAGGGAAAAGTTTTAAAATAAGCATCATTTTATACTATCATATGAATTTAGTAAATGTTTATTATATTGACATTATAAACAGACACTCAATTTTATTTATTTATATAAACACTATATCTAACTATCTATTAACATGCCCTGCAAGCAATAAGTGCCTCCTAGTGCCAGTTATTACCATTCATACATACATATGATCACACCTGTCTGTCAGTGGGGTAGGCAGAGACTATGGTACGCCAATTGCTTTGATCCAAACATACTTCCTAATTAATATTGCTAGTCAATTTACCAATTACCTGTAATTACAGACTTTGATTACTACTATAACCTGATCCGGTCACAGAAGAAAGACTACATAGATACAGGGGCAGCTGCCAAAGAGTTCCTCAGCACCAATCTTAAGGAGAAACTGAAGGTGTTCCAGACTTACATTGATGCTGCTGATGATGCACAGATTATGCTCAGTGAGAGGGCTCAAGATCCTAAATGGTTTGAAGGTAAGCAAATAAAATCAACCACATTATTTATTGTAATTTTATTTTTACACCATCACTCTGCGACTTTAGCTATGTCAATCTCTTTACAATTTGGAATAAACAATTTGTTACAGTTCTAATCAAATTGTGGTAACCTTTTGTAATAATTATATTGTCTAAATAAATCCTGTGTATAAATGTGGCCTTGTAACTTGTTCACTCATTTAACCATTCATTCATTAACTCACTGCACTCATTTATTTTACTTAGTTCACTCATCCACCCAATTAATCTCAAACATACATTCTTTGAATCTCTTACTAATTCACTGGCTTTTTTGTCACTTGTAAGTATATTTACTTTAGAAAAAAGGTTTAATATAAACTGTTTATTGCCTGGTCTTATTTGTTCAGTTTCAAAATACTAATTGTAAACCAAATATCTAAAAATAATTTAAGGGCATTGATAGTTCTCTATTATAAAAATACTGTTATTACTGTTTCAGGTTTGGAACCATCAGAGAAAACAAAAGAACAGTCAATGTCAAAGCGAGTAAAGGACCGCATGAGAGGATACTTCTACAAAACTAAGTCAGCACTGCAAGCCTCCGAGGTCTACATCCACTCAAAGAATGGACGCGGTAAGCAACTCATAGACACAGTTTTAACAGACCTGAGGAAACTACTTGAATCTCACAAGTACAATGAGACCTACTTCAACCGAAAAGCGCCCAAAAACACCCGCTTGTGCGATGAGAACGGAGAATTTGAATGCGGGGGTCTGTGGAGCACTGACAAATGCCTTTATGAAGGCGCACACGTCATCAATCCGTACCGAAGTCGCGAAGAACGTATCATATTCCAAACCTGGAATTTAGATCATAAGATTGAGTTATCAAGGTCCATAATTCCAAAAATACTGGAAGCTATAGAAGGGTTGTACAAGGGTGATATTAAATGTATCGTGTGTGAAAATGATTCGAAGGTAGGTGGTATTGAGACAGATAGGTACTATCTGCAGATTTTCACTCGGGCGAATCTTAAGTTGGTACACATAGTGTGCCATTACAAGGGGAAGCATGACGCCGATTCAGATGTGTACACCGTCTGCAAGAAGTGTTATGGCGGCCAGAGTATTGAGTATAAGTAAATGTTGTACAGAGTTATTTATTTATATTGCATGCACAGATTCAAAATCTTTAAACATCGTGTTCTCAAACTCAGAATTACATACAGTATACTACATACTATCGATTTTATATCATGGTTACTGCGAATATTATTTGAAAATCTTATTCGTTTAAAATCGGTAATTTAAGTTAAATTATATGAGCAATACAACATCAAACTTAATGGCAAAATTATTATCTACAGCCTAACCTCAATTTATGAATAAACATTCCGCATTTGAATAAACTTGCATGATGTAATCATTTTATACAGAACTAAGTCAATGTTTAAAGTATTTGCATCTGTGTGTGTAATCCTGTTAATATAATTGGAATCAAATTATATTTATATATAGAATAGTTTGAGATATTCCTATATTTTCTGCTATATACGCTATTTTAGTATACATGTGATAGGCGGTTATTATGGGATGTTCTTGTTGCATTTATTATATGTATTTTATATTTGTTAAACGTGTGAAAAATGTATATAATAGTTAATTTAGATGAATTATTTTTATGTACGTACTTATAGTTTTTTTTAACTTATATGCTGTATTGGTCTTGTAAATGATTTTCATTGGTCGATTTTAACATTTTTTGTATATAAATTTATTTATATTTTAAGAATTAGTGATGTTGTATTTTGTAATTCTTTTCTCTTTAGCAATAAAACGGCTCTGTACACTAACGATTATTACATAGCCTTTATTGTAGTGGTTAATCGTTTGATAGGATTTTATAATTATTAGGGGATGTGCAAACCTAGCGTAAAATTTGCCAACAGACTATTAGCGCAAAACAATGCTGTAGCTACAAATTGAATTACTTTTATCTTACAACATTTATTTCTAATGGCCTCTGCAAATATGTTGGTGGCAAGTGCCCTCTGGCTTTTGCCCCATGCATGCGGGCAAAAGACCTACCTGCAGATGCCAGCAAAAATGCAAAAATATGCCGCTAGCTAACTGTGTATTAGCTATCATAAAAGTGACAAAAATATAATTCCATAGTAACCATCAATACTAGACTATGAGAGCAGGCTGTTTGCCATTGGCGTAACTATATCATTTGAGGCCCGTGGCAATATTTTAATATTATTACGGACCTCAAATGATATAGTTACGTTTAGTTTAGCACAGAATGTTCCTAATATTTATATATTAGGAACATTCTGTGCTCACGGCCACGCTCGAGTCGGGGGCCCTTCAGGCCAGGGACCCGTGGCATTTTTCTCATAACGTCACTGTTGTTTGCCGTTGTGAACACGTTTGTTAAAAATGCAACAGCATTTACAAATGTTGCATACGTTATTACGTATGCAACGTTTAAACACACAGTACACAGTAAACACTGTTTACTGTGGCTGAGCTAAGTACGCTAGGTTTGCGTATACCCTTATTGTTGGTATTTTAACCGTCGCGATGTAGAAGTTTTTTCTATTCCTTAAATTGATCTCCTTTACCCTTCGTCACGTAGAATAAGAGTTATATACCTTTTTGTACTTATGTATTATTTTTACATTTTATTCTACACTGTTGTGCATGCTAAACTTAACTAAGGCATACTTGAAAATGAACTTAACTTTTGTTTATGTGAAACAATGTGAGCTCCTCCCTTTATAATAGTGGAGAATCTACAATTAATATTGAACTTTAAGATTGGGTAATAAAAAGGAATGGAATACGTAATTAGGAGTTTCTCATTTACTTGAGCTTCACCGGGTACAATTAAATATTTTTTAAATCGAGAAGAGCATAAAATAATTGTTAATCAGAATATTTATTTTTAAATCAACGACAGTTGTAAAGGGTCTACCATTAATTCTAGTCCTGTCAGTCTAGAAAAATAAAAACAATTATTTTTATGTTATGGCTCCATCTGTTTTGAAAAACAGTAAAAAAGTATATTTTCTTGTTCAATGTATGGAGTTAAAGTCACTAAAAACGTTCACTTGTATTCCTTGAGCTATGGACCGCTTTTTAGTCTACGTATTTTTTTAAATTGATGAATGCTCGTGTTGTGACAAATTAAAGTCAGAAATAATATGATAATTAAAATCGTTTACTTTAAAAAAACAACATAAAGTTGCTCTAATGAGTAGGTAACGCGTTCATTACCTACTCTATTATCAGAAAAAGATTAGAATTCCATTTTCAATTCAGTTCACTCATTCACCTATTCAAAGTCATTTATTCACATACTCATACAATTCAATCATTCATTGCTTCAATAAATCCAACCATTCACACTTGCAAATGCAAGTGTGAATGGTTGGATTGAACGAGTGAGCTAAACTGAAGCTCATTCATTCAATACAGAATTGAGAAAAAATATATTTACTAAATAAGTAGTGGCATAATTGAAAATAAAAAACAGCAATATTTTTTAACAATAAATAGACGAAATATTTTTCTTTAAATATATTTTAAGGGGTGACTTGGCACTACTTTTATGTATGTTTTTTTTAATTAAATGTATTTGGGAGAAAACTATATATTATCATAAATATTGTGAAGAACAACAAATAACTTTTTATTGTGATAAATGAAACAGATTTTGCTAAAAAAATCTTTTAAATTGGGCTATTAGGTTGTTATCTGCGCCTTAATTTACTGCGTCTCAGAAATGCCAGCTTAGCAAGAGCAAGTTCCTCAGAAAGAGTAGCACATATACAATCAAATATAATAGTTACATTCGTGTCTTGCCATCTATATGTATAAGTAGTCATCTTTGCGTATTATCGTCAGGTCAGTAGGTGGACATTCCGATTTTTGATACTCATATACTATTGTTTAAATGGAATAGAAGTGAATGATTTTCGTGGCATTTACTCTTGGTTATTTAAATAACTGCGAGGGCGGATAACAAACAAAAATTGGATTTTATACAAATATTTTGTGATTTCATACAGATTTAAAAGAAAGCCAGGAGGGAGAATCTTAAAAACTTAAAATCGAATTTATATTATAGAAATCGCACTTCATAACCTGTATGTAGCTTAGATTATGAAGTGCATTTAACTCTGAGTTTGTAGTAAAATTCTCTAAAGTCATTGTAAAAGGTATTTCATTTGTTTTAGACGAATAGTTCTGTATTATTTTCTGACTGCGAAAAAAACTTTATCTGTGTATAGAAATTACTTTAAATTTAAAATAAGTCATAATATATAATAATGCACACCATCGTTTTAAATTATTCTCAATTTCTGCCCTTGCAGATAAATATATTTTTTATCTAAGTATCAAAAACAGAATTTAAACAACCTCGATGTTGAAACAGGGTGGTTAGATAGTATTAACTTTTTTTTGGTGTAACAAAGACCTTTCCTGAAAGAAAATATTAAAATCAGAAATAAAACAAAATCTCTAAATTCAATTGTCTAACAATAAATTCAAATATCAGCTTATTTTCTCTAAACGTTTTAACCTCTCTAAAAAATCAACTTTATTTTTTTAATTTAAATTTTAGCTAATCACAACAGGGCAGAGAAAAGTATAACTTAAAAATAAATAAGTCTAAATCTAAGTTTACCTGTTGCTGCCAACAGATGGTGCTAATAATAATATTATTATACTCTGCCCTTAGCTATTTATGACTAAGTTTGTTTGTTTTTGTCTATAATCTGTTGTTAGAATAAATTGATCCATATTTTGATTATATAAATATTAGTTTTTGTATTTAGATCGATTCTCATTAGTACTTAAATATTATATTTAATTTCCCTATTGACTGATTTGGTATAAAAACATAATTATGATTATCCTTTGTAATTGTTAAATTAATGGTATTCTTGTAATTTGTAACCTTAGATAGGATCTATGAAATGAAAAAGAGGGTCTTTCTGCATTTCAAACAATTTTAAATTTACTTACAACATTAAAATTACAAAATAAAATTGTAGATGAGCAGGCTTAAATTATATTAATTTAGCTTTTGAATGATCCTGATTATATTATTATTGTTAGAAAGACCCACAAGGTTGTGTAGAAAGAACTGTGTCGATTTTTCTTAATAATTTATCCCAAGAATCTGTCTTATTCACTTTCAAAGACAGCAATTCTTTCGACCTTCCCTATTCTTATTGTAAGCTAAAACTATTTTTCCATAATTATTCTACTCTTAATTCGTAACTGGTTGTCACATAATCGCAAACTATGTAAACACCCAGGATGTTGTTTTCACACTTAGTTATTCTAAAATAAACTATTTCTGGTGCTTAGCGATAAGTTTTTAAATAAACGTTTCCCTATAACAGGGATAATCCTGCTATAAAGCTCTGATGTTAAAAAATATTGGGTCGGCAACACCTAAGTTATGCCTCTGGTGTTGCAAGCGTCCATATACGGTTACTGCTTATCACAAGCGTACGCTTGTTTGCCACCTAAGTAGTTTGTAAAAAGGCGCCATCTATTGTTGATTTTAGTTAATCATTTTGCATTTGCACAACATGGCAGAGAAAAGTATAACTTAAAAAATAAATATTATGGTTCATGAATTGAATTTAAATGGCAGCCATTTTTTTTGCTGTATTAACTTTATTATATTTTAAATATTAGCACTATTAACGGTGGCCTTCTCGACTTAATTCACCTGGGTACATAAATAATTTTAATTGTCGATTATGTGATACACCAGTCTATAATATAAGTATTATAATTATATCAGAAATCCTATTTTGTGACAATCGTTTACCAACTTGTTTAGATAGAATAGAATTAGAGATAGCGCGACGAATAGCAATATTAATGTGTAAGAAGACATTAAATACGTGGTGAATAGTGATGCGATATACCTGTTCTAAATGTTAATGCAGTCAGCCAATCAGCGTTTTTCAATCAACTGCTGGACGTAGCCATCTTGTTATCACGCCACAACAACCGGTCCTCCGCCTTCCTCGTATCCAGTCGATTTCTGTAACCTTTTTAAGAGGGATTGCCACTCGCGACCGTTTTGAAAATTCATGCATAACACACACAAGTTTGAAAAATATAAAAAAACGAGGTTTCGTATTTAGGCTGGACTCAAAATCCAGGAAAATCAGGAATACGTTTGTATGGAAAAACTAGCAGACCTGGCAGACGTCGTCCTACCCGGAAAAGCTGATATACCGACAGCAGCGCCTCCTACCGGGTCCAATTGTGAATCTAAACCATCCGGGGCCCTAGCCGAACACACACACAAAGTTTCATTAAAATCAGCAGATTTAGGAGGAGTTCAATTAAAACGAAAGCAATGGCAATCCCTCTTTAGGTCATTGGTCCATCTGGTCGGGATGCCGCTGATGCCACAATTTTAAACATTCAGTTAACTTGATTTCTTAACTCCAAGTAAACTGTGTTCATGTATCGCCATCACCACGTGTTTATGTCAATAGATGTAATAGTAGACGCTTCCATAATAGCTTTATAGTTGTTTGCCAGTAGTTGTAGTGTATGTTGAGTAGGTCTCGATATACAGTATTATATACCTTCTCCTTATCTGCCTAAGTAGATGTGTAATCAGTAGAGAATTAAGAAAATATATCATTATATTAAATGTAATGTAGTCAACTGGTACAAAGTAGAACCAAAGAATGCACAGTTTTGTACCTATATTGGAGAATAGCCATGTGTAATATTTAACTACTCTATGACATTAATTGTCAGATTGATCCCCGCGCCCGCCCTTTTGTGAGGCCTATCTATGCGCCATAGAGTTTTTAATAATTAACTTGGCTTATGTTTTCTATTGTATTTTACTGTCTAAAATGTATATCTGACTCCTTCCAAGACTTACCGTAGCATCTTAATAAAAAAAGGTTGATTTAGCTTTTGTATTCTAGTTAAGAAATGACTTATTTACAAATAGATTTCCTACATTTTTTAAATATATGGATGTAGGTACAAAACTATGTGCAATGTATATTTTAAATCAAGTTTGTTGTCTAGAAACCCATAATCTACATGGTTTCATGTAAAGTTTTGTTGAAAGAAATAAAATGATTTAAAAATGTTTTTGCTCTTTTATTGATGTTCTTAACAAAGTTACAGAAACATATTGAATTAATAATATGTACTATCGGCAAAGTTGACGCATGACCAATTTTTTTACACAATACATAATCAGTACCATTAAAATATGGAACACTAAAAGTATATTGATGCCTTGAGACGTTTTGACTTATTTATCATCATCACTATGTTGAAATACATGTGTTATGGCCGGCGAGTAGGACAATGAAACTTTATTATTACATGGTATGTCTTAATCATAACATTAATTGTATGAGAGATGGATGAAAAATACATTTTACTTTCCAGTTACATTACTAAATATTATTAAATAATGCAGTACAAAGGCTTATTTTATAGATTGAAAACAATTTATATACAATATCTTTCTGTTATAGACATGGAGTCTGCTGAAAAAATAAGATGGAGCATTACCAGTTTGATAACAATTCAAATTCTAGATACTTTACATAATCAGCCAATCACATAGGTGCCTAAAAATATGTAATTTTTACACAAAACTTAAATTTTATCTCCTCTTCCTTCCACCAGCCTTCTTGCCAGGATTCCTCTGTCCTTTGCCTGCTTTGGGCTTCTTTGCTGTGAAATTTGTGGGATTGTTACCCTTTATCTTGCGTTTGCCACCACCTTTGGAGGGCTTTGTGTTTCTTTTTTCTTCTGAACGGCTGAAAAATAAATAAAAGTCTTAATTCGCCAAACAAGAGATAGTTTTTTTTTTTGGTAAAAACGAAACGCTGGTGTCGCATTTTTCAAGCCTTTACCTTCTTAATTGTCTATAGACACATACATTTAGCCTGAAAATCAGCGCTAAGAAAAAAAAAACGGCAATATTTAACTGGGATGCTGAAAGCTACTATATTTTTCACTATTGAATCAAAACAGTACTTTCTGAGATGAGCGGGTTCAACCAAACAAAAAAACACACTCTTCAGCTTTATAATATTAGTATAGATAAAACCAATTTCAGCCAGTGATTTTAAATAAATAAGGTTGACTTTCGATTGCTATTCAATTTATTAGTTTTTCTTGAATACTGAAGTGTTGATTCAAATACTTACTGCACTTGTTCATCATTTATATGCTTAGCAACAGCTTTATCCATATCAATCTTAGGCCTCTTGTTTAGTATATTGTCAAGTAGATTCAAGTTGTTCTCTCTTTCTTGTTTTGGTGTTGGTATAGGCAGTTTGCGCTTCCTTTCCTTGCCTGGGATAAGTTCATGAATACCTTTGCCTCTAGCTTCTTTCTCCTTAGGCAATTTGTCTTGGAATTTGCCCAAAGAGGCTGTTGAAGCTTTAGCCACTGTTGCTGCAGTTTCCAACTAAAAAAATAACATAATTTTATTTTAATGTTCCAATCTCAGTCTTGATAGGACTCCCAAACGGAAATTCGACAAATCGTTCTATGATAAGATTCGACTACATGGCACTCCTCCACGTCTTCAATACTTTAGTTTGAAATATCTTAATCCCAACACTACTTTACTACGAGAAAGTGTTTCGACGACATCAGTTAACTAAGTAACAATGCAAGTTCAACAATATTCTGCTTAGACAACAATGCTAGTCTGACTTAATTCAAATTCAACAAAAACTACTATTACATACCACACTTTGACAATATCCAAATCGAAATCAAAGTAATAGTAACACACACCAAATAATATCTAAGACACGATTCTACTACAAAATGATTAGATAGGTGTTTTATGATAAAAACTCAGTATGAGACACTCATTATGTAAATAATGGGACGCTGTTGCATTGCAGAAATGTTTCAGAAATTATAAAAACAAAGTAAAATTTATCATAATAAATAACTATGCAGATATTTGGTTACATCTACTTCAGAAATTGTCTATACCTGTTATAGGTAATTTCTGTCTTTGATAAGATGCAGATGAAGGAACAATTCATGGATTTTGGCATGGGCACAGTCAACCTACTCCCTACTGCACCTATCTGATAACAGACAGTGTAAGTATTTACCTGTGTGGCAGAAGCTTTATCAGATGTGACTGGTAAGCCAACCCTGGGTATCTTGACCTTCTTAGCTCTAGCAATATTTTTCAACCTTTGCAGTTCATTCTTAGCCACTTTCTCCGACTTCTCTGAGGATTTCTTCTCAAACATGTCTGTCATAGGGTCCAGGTTCTGAGGCACTTCTATCAACCAGTTCTTCTCCTTTTCAGCTGCTGCTTTCTTAAAACTGTAATAATAATAAAAAAACATTCTACATATAGACTTTCAAATTAATTAATTCAATCATTCAGTTTTTTTTTATTACAATTATTTTTGGAAATTTTAAAATATTTTTGGAAACAAAATATTTGGAAGTAAAGATTTTTAATACAATTATATTATTTTGTTTTAAGATTATTTATAGCAGCAGGTATCTTTGGATTGAAATTGAGATTAAATCTTTTAAATTAATTCTTTGTTGAGGAATATTTCGACGCTTAAACAAGTCTTCATTTGTATTATGTTTATCTTTTTTTTAGTATTTATGTTAAAATTAGTTTTTCATATTTAGGTTTAGTTAGTTTAAATAAGTTTCTAATATTATTCTTGTATATATATAGCATTAATTTACCATGAATAAAATTATCAAAGATTGATTTAATTTAATCTTGTAGTAAGGGAGAAACATTGCCAGATTTTATGAGAAAATTTAACGAGATAAAACTGAATAGTTATCAAAAATATTAGCTATGAGTGTCTCAGTGAGACAGATGACCTTCATTAATCAAGAATTAAAAATGAACGTACCCATATAATGGCACCCATTTTTGCAGTTGTTCATCCCATTGCAATTTGTCCTTCTTCTTCTTAGTGATGCCCTTAGACTTGGCAAACTCTTGCCATTTTGTCAATGGTCTGGGTTTAGGTACTGGTTTAGCTCTGGGGATCACAGTCTTGGGTTCAGGCAGCTTCACCACAATGGCTTCATCAAGTCTCTCTGTAGGTAAGTCCCAAATTTTGTTGAGAAGTAACTGTGTGTTATCCCTAGTTAGGGACTGTAAATACGTGTCTTTGCTTTTGCTAAAAAAAAAGAAAAAAAACAATAATTAATATTAAATTTTGACGTACTTTTATAATGATTTGTGCTATATTTTTAATATTAATATATGTACACATTTGAAAACAATTACACAGGATTAAGTAGAAACTACACTTACTCTAATAACTTCGCGTCCAAGTCATTTGTATCTGTTGCAAGTAGGGTTCCTACATCAATTTCTAATTCTAAATGTTTTTCTACTGTGATTGGTTTATACTTCTCAGCTTTCTTCTGCTCTTTTTCTAATATTTCATTGACAATATCCATTATTTTAGTTTAATAATAACAAAGTCTCAACACATTGCCTTCTGTGAACACACAATATAACCTCACATCTATTTTTGACTTGACATTTGAATGACAAACACGTGTGACTTATCGTAAACTCACTTTATAAACTAATTTCTTAGACAGATTTTTTTAAGTGACTATACAGGAGCAAAGTAAGGCAATTTTATATTACCTATTGTTTAATAGGAACTATTTACCTTGTTTATCCTAAAAACTTAAAAAGGTAATAAATGAATGAAATACCTCTACTAACATACTTTTTTCTTTTGATAACGTTCTTCATAAAAATCATTATTGTATTGTTGAATTGTCAGTTTGACAACTGATCAACCCAAACAAACTGATTATTTTGTGAAGTGCAGAATTTTGAATAAAATATAGAAAATAAGTACGCGCCGTCTTTAAACTGTTGTATTGCTGCAACGTTTTTGATATTTTACCATCGTACATACTAAACATGACTGGAGAAAATCTAGAAACGTCTTATTGTTTCAAAACAGAAAACAAATTTGTTGTTAAAAGTGGATGTAAAAAGCGCATGTGGAGGTCATTGAAACAAATATTGACGGCTGAGAGGGCATTACCGTGGCCTAATGAGGCTGTACTATGTAAGAATATTTTAGTCACCGGGCTAACAATTCCCAATGTTATTTATTGTACATAACCTTTAAATTGTGTTACAGATTATTCAATAAATGCCCTGCCTACATTTAAGCCTACGAAAAAATACTCAGACATATCAGGTCTTCCAGCTCCGTACATCGATCGTCACTCGAAGCTGTGTTACAGCAATGCTGAAGAATTTGCAACTGTCCGGAGCTTACCAATGGATATCACAGCAGGATATCTACAACTCAGAGGAGCTAACACCATCGTAGGATGAAGTGGTCACATGTTGGTCAATAATAACTACTCTTGTGGAATATTCATGCATTATTGAGACGAATAGGCAATGCAGTGGTATAATGGACCATGTACCCTGTAAAAATATAGGATGCCTGGAGTTCAGGCCTAGACTTATAAGTAGACTCTTCTACCACAAATTACAGATTAAGCATAACTATTGTCAACTATTTTTGAAGATGAAATAAAACATTATTTCTATTGATCTAAGTGTATTTTTTTCTATTTAGTGAATAACAAAGCTTTCCTTTTTATATATTCCTCCGATGGGCAGGGCTCTACTCTATCAAGGTATTCTTCAAAGAGTAGACCTCTGCCCATCAGTTAGAGTTTTGGCATTAATCCAGACATGCTGACCTATGTCAGCATGTCTGGATAATCCACCTACCCATATGTATATATGGGTAGGTGGATTAGATATGCCTTTCATTAGAAATTCATATCTTAGACATGGGAGATTGTAAGGCCTTGTTCAGATGAGTGGTAATAAAGTGTCTAATTGAAAGAAATGGATATCTTTCCTTTTCTTTGTCATTTTTTATAAGGCTGTGTTCAATTTCAATTGTTGTGTAATACAACATGTAATGTATACAACATGGTTGCATACCAACTTGGCTATCACATCACACATACAATCAATAAAAGAAAGACAACATAAAAATATAAATCATTTATTATAAATGCTAAGGCTTAATACTAAAATTAACAACTAATAGTCCATTTTTGGCACTTCCTAATTTGAACCACCTCCCTGCTTTATGCTCTTGTCCTATGGCCACATACAACTGTTTACCATCACTAGTAAACTGCATGCTGTTAACAAAACCATACGCATTTACACTGAACATGGGTAAAATCTTCCGGTACTGATCAGTAACCCTCCATAATCTGATTGAATTATCATAAGAGCCGGATGCAAAGACATCCGAGTTTAATAATGTTGCCAAACTTGTGATCCATCTTGGGACTTCATTTTCTGAGCCGTGTGCTTCTGTTATCATGGATAAGGGCTTCTTTTTAAGTACACTCCACACACATAAAGAGCCATTGTCGCTGCCAGAAACAAAGTGTTCCTCATCCAAAAGTTTCACTTCGTCTAAACTGCCTACAGGACCATTAAATATTAGCTGTGACTCTTCTGCTATCTTCCATATCCTCACGGTTGTATCTCTACCACCTGCTGTTATAGCTCGCTCTCTAGTTAATGCATCTATAGAGGTAATGGGTGATTGGTGACCGAATAATGTTTCCACATAGGCCATTTCATCTAAAGACCAAATTTTCACTGACCTATCTTTGCTTGCCGAGTACAACTCATGTGTATTCTTTCTAAAAACAAGTCCAGTTATGAAATCTTTATGTCCTTTGAATGTATGCACATGTTTCAATGAGCTAGGGTCCCATACTTGGACATTAGGAGATGCATCTGATGTTACTAAATATTTTGAATCTGTTGAAATGGCAACAGATGTTATGCCACCTTTTAGAAGATTGGAATGAGATTTATAAGTAAGGCACCCCAGTTTTCTTTTTTCTTTGATGCCCCATTTGATTATCGTTCCACATTTGCTGCCAGTAAAAGCATGATTATTATCACTACTAATACACACACATGTTAGAGTAAGACGATGTTCTTTAGCGCGAATAAGCCTTAGATCTTTTTCACTAGGCTCCTCGTATTTCTCAGCAACGTCATACTTTAATTTACCTTTCTGTTCTAAATAGTCTTTTTTAAGACGATCTTCAATCACATCGTCGGTTTCTTTGAGCTCCGCTCGTTTTGCTTCTTCCTTTTCTATTTCTTCTAAATATTTTTTTGCTAATCGTAACTTTTTCTGCTCGGCAGTCTCGTGGTCACTTTCTGATTCCTCAGCATCGGAGAACTTTCGTATATCTAGATCACTTTCGGAGGATTCATTACCGTTTTCTAGGTTAGGTGCGTTCTGTTTCTTAGTATTACTTTTCTTTATTTTCTCACCTTTTCTTTTATGAACTTGTCTGGATTTACCTTTTAAAAAGAAAGAAGAAGACATCTTCTTAGATAATTTGTCTTTAATAACACTGTATAAACGAAAATTATATAAAACTCAACTAAAATACAGGCATGCAACGCACGCTGGCCTCTCGATTTGACATTGTTGACGTTGACAGAGGGATAAGCATTAAGCATAATTAATTGTCAAAGGTGACGTTTTTGTTGCATTATTACCATAATATTACCATAAGCCCAGCCAATTCAAGCAAAGGAGTAAAAAATCAATTATATGTCTTGCTTAAACCTCCGAGGCTTACTTTACTCTTTGCACTTGACAATCGGAATTGTAGAAATGTTGGCTGCTTTATGAAAATAGAATAAGACAAGTATGTAAGCAGAAAAGAATATAAATCTCTTTATTGTACACTAATTACATTTTACTTAGTTTTATTTATTAATAATGTTTCTATGTGTTTCGGCTAATGCTCAGAAAATTATACAATAAGTTGCGCTCTTTGGGGCAAGACAAGTAAGCATTTAAAAAAAACACCTCACGACAAGCCTGCCATGTGACTTAATGTGAGGGAGGACGGTTTTCATATATATGAGGTAACGCCAGTAAAATAACTTATTTATTATTAGATAATTTTTTTTTGTAATATTTAGTTACCAAAAATACATATTTAAAAGATAAAGATATTTTGTCGGACTTAAAAATTTGTCATCACCAGTACCTGGTCAGCGGCTAAAATCAAGGATAGATTTATTAGATACTAAATACATAGGTAGGTACATTATGAGGTAAGCTTAACACGTTAACAGTGCAGCTACTAAATGTGAGAGGAGCCCCTCACGTGCAAACACGTTTTGTGGAAATATGTAAAGAGAGGCTTATGTAATGATAATTTTGAATAAATTATATAAATATAAACCCTCTAATTGTTAAAAAATTATAGTTTATTGTTCACACGTGTAATGCAAAAAAATTAAAATAAATCACACGTGTAAACTATAAAAAGGCTTCAAATTTGTATGGAGTCGTGACCCAAATGTGGTGCACGCACGTGTCAGAGTGACCTCACAGTGACCCACATGTGGTGCACGCACAGGGAACGTGTTAAAAACACTAAAGGTTAACACCCAGACTCGGGAGGTCAGGAGAACCTGACCTCCCGAGTCTATAAATAAAAAGCTCATCCTTCATATTAAGTTTTTATTTATTTGAGAATAACCAATAGCTGTAAACTTACTTGCCGAAAAATAGTAAAAATGCTTTCTCCCTTAAATTGTTATATAATAGTACTTACATTACTGAGTAACGGGCCTAGCACCTTTAATACAAGTTGTCTCCAACAACTTAGCTAAGGTGCTGGTCACCACATACTATGTGACATTTAGTATATAATTGTGTAGGTACCTTTAACTTTATTCATAAGTGATTACCTTGTAAGTTAACTCCGTACCGAACCTATTGTATGTGCTTAGTGATGAAAATAAAATTATTATTATTATACAGAGACTGTGTATTATAACCAATTATCTACCCGGAGCACCCTACCACCACGAACTGCTGGCAGACCACCAGAGATGAGCGAAGATGCGTTTGTTAAGAACCAATAGAATACTTCTTTTACCTAGCCTCGCTCTTCTTAACAAACACATCCTCTCACATCTCCAAGTGAAAACGCAGCCTTTAGGTAGACTGACGAAGTAGTAAGATTGAGTAAACAATGGACAAGGCAAGTCTCTCGGGGAGAACGTTTTTCCAGCGATTTCTTTTCTTACGAACCCAAAACCTCGTGGACAGCAGGCGCATACTGCGGCCACTGGACCACCAAGGCAGTCAATCCTGAAGCCGTGCCTGAAATCCTTTCGCAGGCCGCCACAGACAAAATTTTTCTGTGGCGGGCTGCGAATAGTCCTTCGTTAAGGTGTAGAATTTAATTATTTTATTGATAACCAAAATTTAATCCTATTCTATATTTACCTTATCTGGGTAATTTATACCATTTTTTTTAAACATTCATAAACATAGATTTAAACATTCTACACCGTAATGAAGGATTATTAAATAGTCCTTCGTCGAAATCCTCTCGCAGCCCGCCACAGACAAATTTTGTCTGTGGCGGGCTGTGAGAGGATTTCGGGCACAACTTCAGGATTGGCTATTCAGTCGGGTTTACCTATGCGCGAATATAAGATTGCGACATTTTGTGCCTAGCATTACTTGTAGAGTAAGACAATAGAAAGGATATAAAATAATAAGGCAGTTTTATTACTAGTTCATTAATTTATTTCCGACAAAACCTATATAAATCCAGTGTCAGGAGTCGTCGCCAGTAGCGCTCTTCTGTATCAAGTTTCAGTGATCTGTTTTCATAACGAGTGATGAAAATAAAGCTAAATAAAAAATAACTGAAAACCGCAAAAAAGTGTACTTAGATTGCTCGTTAGCCGGGGAGCAGGGAGGGCGTTCCATTTGCCAATAAACCTAGCTGGAAATCTGCAAATCAGCACAGGATACTGCCTCAGCAAACAGGCCAGCGAGCAGCACCGGCCTGCCAAACAAACGTATGCATTAGTTCGCTGTCTACTGGTTGCCGGCCGTCATCTACTCCTCGCGTTCGTATATAACCCTGTTGCTCTTACACGCAGCAACAGCATGTCTTTAATAAATTTATTATTTAATTAATATGTATTTGGAAGTAACTTACACACGACACTTGAAATAATAAGAAGAGCTAAGTCGCGTCATATGTTCCTAAAATGTCGATTGTTTAAATACTACAAAGTTTAAACTCGTCGTTATTTATGTGTCGGCGTTTGTACGCGTCGAGTACCTACGTTATGCGTGTCTCGGGTTGTCAATAAATATAAAAGTTTTACTCATAACTTATGTACGGCAACAGCAATTCAGCAGTTGTCTGCACACAGCAACCCCCCCCTCCCCGCATACAGCCTCGCTCCCCGCGCACTCCACACGCCCTGAGCATACCAACATATTGATTAATATTATAGAATTGGTTAAAATTTAATTATATATCGCAACAAATGCTGTACTTAAAATAATGTATCAAGTAATGGACCATAAGCTGTTTCATCATTTTATAAAATTTATCTATTTAACACATAAATGTGTTTGATGTATAAATAAAATGGACAAAGTTTGAATCAGCTTGAGGCCTTAGTACTTAAATATTGACAATGTTTATATTAACTCAAACTATATTTAAACAGAAAAGTAAATAGTGTCGAAGCATCACATTCTTACGTAGCTATTTACCACAAATCATGAATGATGATGTCCCACATTAATGCCCAATTTAGCCCAATAATCACTTGTGGTGGTAGATAATCTTCCTTTATTTTGAAATATTTAAACCTGAAATTATATCTAAGACCGCATTGGTCTTACACCTAATGCTCATTAATTACATACATTAGTAAACTATTACAATATCAATATTAGACTCAAATACAAGTGACTCAAGTTCTGATGCAGAAATTCCCTTATAAAAACAAATGTTATTTTTACAACTAAAAATATTTCAAGCAATGAAATAACTTAATTCAGTATATTCAAATTCATATTCATAGATATGTTTAATATGTTATATTTTGTGAACACAAGTTCTATACAAACCAAAAAAAAAGGAAATAAACTAGTAAAATACAATTTCTTACATTATGCAGTTAGCCTATATTAAAGTTAAGGGAACTTAATATATAATTTGTTACGTTGCATGTTTGCCACTATGTTGATCATAGTTAGGTCTGTGGATGGCTTATAGTTACTGATGAGTTTTAGTACCTGAGCCGAAGGCTGCGGCATGAAGGTACAGCACTTCAGCTCACAGCTGGTACTCTCAACCTGAAGGAAGGAAAACACATTCATGTCTTAGGATTATACATAGGTACATACTTTTCTTCAGAGGATCAATGAGTGCAAAGGTGACAGTGCAACAATGTGCCTAGAATGTGGCATTATCTAGATTTGCAAAAGAATTGTAGCTGTTACTTATTTTCAATCAGATTAAATGAATTTATTGAAAAATAATTATATTAAATTTCGTCATTTTGTTGCCATTAGTACTTTTATAAAATCATGATGCAATAATGATAAGATTTAAAGCAAAATGTTTTGTTTTTATAATTACTTGAGAGTTAAACAAAATATACTAATTTGAATGCATAAGGTTGTAAAAAATAAGGAAGATGTTACTCACTCAGCACACTTCAATGCCTGGAGCGGGAACGGGAACGGCTGCGGCTGCGTGTCCTGCCGCGAGAGCTCTTGGAGTCGGAGCGGGAACGCGAACGAGAACGGGATCGGCTGCGCGAGTACGACCTCCTGCGTGAGCGGGAACGGGACCTGGAGCGACGACGTGAACGAGACCGTGAACGCGATTGGCTAAAAGAATAACGACGACACAACACATAACCACACTTGTTACCATCATGGGTAGGGAATTTGGGAGTCATTAAAGTACCGATAAAATATGTTACAATTATTTCAATTTATATATGCCAAGTTAATTTTTTTTTTGATAAAAATTAAATAATTTGGAAAAGAGGCTTTGGATATGATAAAAAGTGTTTGTGAAAAATCCTCTTGGGCCTGTACATATTGTGTCCTTTCTGTAGCCATGTTACCCAGTGACATAGATGTTACACGATATCAGCATGTACCACCATGGTCGGCGAGCTGAACAGTTACAAGGTAAATTAATGATAAATAGGATACACTAGCCAGCCACAAATTAGAAATATAAGTGATATGTTACTAAGATTAATTGAAAGGGGTCAAAATTTTATCAATTACTACATTATGATACCATACGGGCAACATACTAGTTATACATCTTTCAAAAGGGCAATTTGATGAAGTTCAATGAATCTTATTATGACATTATTTTTGAATTTATACTGTTTGCCTAAAATCATCTTTGTCACAACTGTTGTGCCACCTAAACTGCTAAATCTATCGTAAAAATAGGGGTCTAAAATTGCTAAAGTGGCCAGCTAGCAAATTTTATTCTATCTAAATAAAGCTAAACTGTGTTACCTGCGGCGACGGTCGTATCTGCTTCTGTAAGGCGACGAGGGGCGGCCATAGCGCGCCATCTGTACGCGAAGCTCCCTACCATCCAACATGCGCCCATCTAAAGAGTCCAGGGCCTCCTCAGCATCACGTCGGTCGTAGAACCTAAAAATAGCAAAACATCATTCATACATTTCCCTATGCATGTTATTTGAAGACTACAACCTATGTAACTGTCTAAATGCCGGTCAGGGACCCCTGACCGGCATTTAGTAATGGCATGGAGACCTCCATAGATGTTTAGAATGACTATGATTGTATTGAAATGGTAACATGTATATTGTTGTGGTAATCTCATATTATAATAGGTGAAATCTCTTTGGCACATGATTTGAAGTCATGGTCCGTTCAGTTTAGTTACATATTTATTTCATTATGTTTTGTTCTAAAGGTAAACCGTACATGGCCCAAAAGTTAGAAGTTGTCTGTATTAAACTAAAGTACATAGTTATGTTGATATATCAGTGGAATTCGCGAGTCTTTGGCACTGATAATCAACTTTATTAATCAGTCTGGACTGTGATCAGGTAAAATTAGTATTTTACCGGTAAATGCCAATGACGTCATAAAGCTTTCGAGTCAATTAAAAATATCATTACCTGACAAAAGCAAATCCTCTGCTTTCCCTCGTGTATCGGTCTCGTGGTATATAAATATCGCCCACCTCGCCACATCTTTCGAACACACGTCGTAAATCATCAGGCGTAGTGCGGTACGTTAGATTGTCTACTTTCAACGACACCATGCCGTCTATACGCGGCGGTGGTCTTCCGTAACTCATTGTGGATTATGTTTTCAACAATTTAACCGAGAATACTCAATATTATCAGAGTCACTGTTAGATGAAACCAAAACACTGAAACTAAAATGGCGTCACAGAAATTATGATACGGTCACATCGGCGTGCGCCAAGCGTAGAATCAATATGGCCGCCGGATGGCGGATGAAGGCATAAGACGCAGAGCGACCGGAAGTTGAATAAGTGTTGCCGGTTTAAATAAATGCAAAGCGTTGGTCCATCCAACGCTTTGCATTTATTATTTGTATCAGCCTAAATAAATATTGTTTTACCATACTAGCGAGCAAGCCCACACAGCGGTGTAGTTGTGTTCCTGTAAGAGCGTACAGGTTTTCAGTGCTCATTTATGGAAGCGTTTTGTAAGAAACTTTTACTTATTCCAGGGTCGACAATACGTAAGTGTACCTCTAGTATTGCAAGCGTCCATAGGCTAGGGTAACTGCTTAAGACCAGGCGGGCTTTATGCTTGATTGCCACATTAAGTAGTATAAAAAAACTTATTTTAATTTGCACCGAAGGTGGTGCAAATTAAAATACGTTTGAGTATTTGAAGGTATATATTTAATCAGTATGCTCAATGTTGCTTTTTATGTAGAGTTAGTGTACAAAACAATCTGTTGTCAACTTGAAATTTTGGATTGACATGGTCAATGGGCATAGGATTGTATTGTACCTATTTAATAATAATACTTAATAAATTATTTTTGAGACAAATATAATAAACAGATGTTTCTTTTTAGTGTTTCTATGTTATGTCTGGATTTTTAAAACTAACCTCCAATATACAAACAAGTACAGTAGGAGGTCAACAGGAGTACTCCGCTGCTGCGCGCAGCGCCTACTCCGTTGCTATGGAGAATTTGTTTAAAATGTCGTATTGTAGCTTGCAAGCAAAAAGAAGATAACCATTTGAGGCAACTAAGGCTAATAGTTAAATTAAATACGCGTTTCATTTTCACATTTCGATAAAAATGCCACCCAAATCGCCACCCAAATTGCCCGATTATATACAAGTAAGAAATAAAAAGGTCCTTCCTGATTTAAGGAAAGAGGGCAAGCTTTCTAAGAAAATAATATTGTCTACTACTGAAAAGCATGGTGTCTCTACTGGATCAAGGTTGTACTCGCATCATACGCTTGCTAGTGTGAGACGTCTAAGCTTCTTTCATCCTTTCTTGTGAGTATTACCTTATTTGGAATTAAAGAGCGTTGCTACACCATCCGAAGCGATATGGTGGCATTATCGATTTATCATTATGTTATACTGTATGTTTTATAAAAATGATTTCTTTAACACACCCAGGCTTACCCATAACACAAACTCTGGTGTTACATGATGTAATGCGCGAGTTGTAACCTCTTTATTAATATAAAAAATATGATGTCGTTATGGCTATCAAGCGATATGTATAGGCAGTGGCGTGGATTTGCGTGGTATCACCCCAAGAATCAATTGCTACGTCATTGAGTGAAGTTATGTAGTTCATAGTTATATTATTTACAGATTTTTAAGGTCGTTTCGGATTATTGTGGTAATGTCTATTTTATAAGTAGCTTTATAATAATAATAATAATCATTTATTTCAGAAATACACAGATTACATAGGTAGTACAAAACAATACACGTAGCCTATATATTTCCATAGATAAATACCTTACAAACTAACATATATATATATATAAAACTTATAACTAAACACATTTAATCGGTGTCGTGTTACACTTCGCTGTGTTGTGTAACCGACCGCGAAAACGTCGATACACGACACCTTTCGGCCAAAACTCTTTCTTGAGGAATCTATCGATAGCATGCGTTGGCACCCGCACCACAAACGAATTGAAATTGGTGCTAGAACGCGGTACCAACTTTTCGATACCTACTTCTTCGTACTATACTAACAGGAAATTATTCTTCTACATTTACAACCTTTTTATGTTTCACTTTATTTTAGTGTACCAGATGACAGTCTTGACTTCGTTTTAACAAGTACATACAATCAATCTACCGAGAAGTTCGCTGATAGAGAAGATCTGTACTTACAGCCGGAGACCATCGGTTGCGACACCTGGCGGAGATTGAGGAACACTTTGGATAAACCACCACCGGGAGCTATACACGTGGTAAGCATTGAAGCCTTCTTTGCCATTTTAACGTCGTTATTTTTTATACTACTTAGGTTGCAAATAAGCATACGGCCTTCCTAACAGTAAGCATTTATTTTTTGGACGATTGCAATATTTTAAAATGTATTTTTTGGACGCTTGCAATATTTTATTTTAATACAATTACACGTTGCCAACCCAAAAAAAAAAATAACACTAAGGTTTTGTGATGGAGTATCCCTGGGATAGGAAGACGTTTATTTTAAAACGCATGGGCCGGCGCAGATAAGGCACAGCGTAGTGCAGAGCATTTTCCACTGTCAAACTATTATCATCATTGTTCTCATTAAAATAACATCCAAAATCATTGCGGTGTGTCGGGTATGCCCAGCCTAGCGTGTACTCGCGCATTCACAGGCATTCTCGGGTTGTAATTTGCCTAATGTTAACGTGTAACGGTTTTAGAAAATGTCGCGGCCAATGCGCTTCCCTATAAGCGTGCTAACACAGCCACAGGCGTTTAGGCATCAAAATAGTAAAATTGATAATAACTTCAAAGTTATTATCAAGTACCTATATCGTTTTTGCACCTCATAACTTTAAAGGATCAATCCTTTAAAGTTATGAGGTGCAAAAACGATATAGGTACTTATGTATAAAGGTAGCAATCTAGTAGTAGCTAAAACAAATTAAAAAAAAAAGATTAATTTGCGCAGTTTCTTCTTACCGTATACCGGATAGGTGACCGGGCATGATGATGTCAGAAAGGCCCGTTTAAAAATAATGGAAGAAGCAAATGTAGTAATTATCTAACGACGAGTAGCAACTAGTAGATTCAAAATTCATCATTCGTATGACTATTTCGATGTTAAATATGAGTAGACAGCGGTCATTCTGATAGACACCATGGAACCCATACCCAAACGCGTAACAATTACCACGGATAGCATTTGCTTCATGTCTTATTCAATTTCTCTTAAGAATTTGACAGCATTCAGTATTAACTTTATTTTTATAATTTTTAGGGATACAAAATGAGATATGGTGGCGTTACTGAACGTCGTAGTCCGTACAGCGTGAAACTGATGAATTCTGGAGTACATTCCTCGCAGACTAATCCTGGATATAGTAGACAACCTGCTGGAGGCGCTATATTCTTCTATTAATATCAATAATTTTATCTATAGCACATTACAGAAAAACTTGTTGCATCATATTCTAGACTTGTTAGAAAATTCATAATAAGAAATTTCTGCCATGACACCTCTTTTTTTTTTACTTGCCGGCCTACTTCATTTATAGTAGTCCGGTAACCATTTATTAAATTGGCACCTGCTTATCTATAAATTAATAGAAAACTTAGAAAGCTCTTTATTGTACACCAATTTATCTAAAATATTTAAGAGGAATTGCCACTCGTTTGAGTTTGAGAGTGTTTTAAAAATTCATTCATAACACACATACATCGTTTAATGAATTAACATCAATCCGAGTGCCTTTTTTCCATCCGTTTGTATATGAAAATGGGTAGTGGCAATCGCTCATAAATTTGTGATTCTTGTGAAAAATAAAAGTGAGTAGAATGCATTGCGGGGGTCTGGCGATAAGACCCCCGCAATGCATTCTACTCGCGCCCCGCAGTAGAAGGTTTATGACATTGCTAACCATAGATTATAAAAATAATAAGCAAGTGAGCAGCTGAAGGTGCGGCGATAACAGCCGGGGGGCGGAGGGTGACTCACGCAACGTTCAGTGTTTAATTTCTTAGCAGTTTTGACATAAATAAAGCTTATATTTAAAAAAATGCCTTATCATAATAGTACCTACATATAAGGAGGTGACCATTATTTAGATAAGTGACATTGGTTTTCCAGGCAGCCATTGATTACGGCGGTTTGCCATGCCATAAAATTTAGAGGTCCATTCGTGTTTTCTAGTGAGTCTATTTTAAAGAATCATGTTTTCATAATTATCGGTTTTCTTAAGTCATTTGAGCATAATATCGCCATAATGCTTTGATTAAATTTCGCTACTCCGATACTTTTCTCGTGATATTTATCTTTTGTTTAAGAGATAACATTTTAACACTAACTTATTAATTTCGACAAAAGCGACAAATTTATTTTATTTCAGAGGTAGTACTTAATTTAATTATGTTATTCAATATTTAAATGTCGCGTGATCTAATGAATATAACACCTACTTACATTGTTTTTTTTTTTACTTTTCTGTGCACTTCTAATAAATATATTTATTGGATTTAAAAGAGTTTTAATTGTGTGCAAACAAGGCCCGTGTGATGACAAGAAGTTACCGTTGCCTTTGGACGTCATCGCGGAGGCCAAAAGTTGTGGTTAGCTAATGGCAATAGGCTTGTCCCTATACTGGATCCAACGTAGTTGGCGAAACATGGTTAATACTTACCCCTTCTTTGGGGAAAAAATGTATTGGCAATCTACATTTTGATCTGATCGACCGGTCATGCCTTAACGTATATAAAAGATGCCTACCCATCAGTTTAGTTGGTCGGAGTGGAAAAAGAGTATTCATAAGTGTATCCATAGAGAGTGAGACCCGTGCAGAGGTTCCCTTATTATATTACCTAAGTACAGAAAGATAGATAGAAAACTCTTTATCTATATCCTATTTAGTTTAGTAAGTATACTTACTAAACCTATAGGTTCTTATCACAATGGCAGGGGCGGCAAAATTCGGAGCGTAAGAGAAAAATACGCTTTAATAATTTTCGATAACACGAAAATTGTAAAACAAAAATGAAAATTTGCCGTCCAGGCAGTAGCTCCAGTTCCCCCTATAGTAAATCCAGGGCCGAGCGTTTGCGTCCTTTGAGGTAAGTAGGTACCTATTTACCAAGTTCCTTGTCACGCCGCTCTATATTTATGATTGGTACTGGCAGCATCTATATATAAATCTAAAAAGAAAACTTTGTAAAATAAATAGTTTGGTAATGTCAGGTAGAAAAGCATTGAAAACATTCAACGTACTAAGTTGGTTTGGAAAACTACTGGAAAATTCCGTTTGAAATATGTAAATTTAATTTTTATGCGCTAGAGTAACTTTAGTGTTATAATATCTCACCTACTAGCAACTGCATGATATGGACTTCTTGGATTCTCTTGGTAAGTAATGATGATCGATAAAGTTCGAAATGATCTATGTGCCCTGCCCATTGCCACTTAACTGAGGCTATTTCTTCTATTATTATACTCGAATCAGTCTAAAATCTTACATCACATTTTGATTGGCACCTTGGCGAAAACTTATTTCCTTTTCAATAAGGCATTTCCTGAATGACAAATAGTTTGATGTGCTGAAAAAGAAAAAGGTACCTATCTACATTTTTTATTATAAACTTTGTAGTTTGGTACCTATCTGGGCACTGGGCAGTAGCTGTGCGGTATGGTCGTTTTCTACTGGTACCCAATTATTACGCGCAGTGCGTGTCTAACGTTTTTATTTCTAGATCTTGATACAAATTATAAGAAAGCTCATCGTGTGCGATCTTGGTATTTGTATGAACAATACAAGTCACTAGAAAAACATCAGCTCGATGCCGTCCAGAAATTAAAGGATAGATCGTACCAAGACAAAATATTACGACAAGAGTTATCCGAAAGAAGGGCGAGGCGGAAGTTGTACGACCAGTTCGGACTTTGTCAAAGTGAGTCTAGGATAAGCAAAGGAATTAAAACTCATGATACGTTGTCTATGTCGCTCAGTGTGAGTAACGACGAATTTTTCGAGAGTTTCAGCGAGCGAGAGGATGCGGTACGTGTAACTCAAGAAGCGGAGTTGGACGATAACTATAGTGAAGATTTGACAACTAGTTATTGTTGTAACATGATGGAAGATAATAAGAGCGCGACTGATCATAAAGACTGTGTTAGCTGTTCGGATAGTGTTAATAGCGTCGTGGAGATATGTATACCTAACGACACGTGTGACGAGTGTAGCAGAGATGCCCCCAATACTCCGATTGCAATAGCAAAAGACCTAAACAAGCAACTGGACGCCGTTAAACAAAACTTTGAAGATTTGGAGAGTATAACAAAATTTGATGACGTAAAATCTTCAGATAGTGAGAGCGTTTGCTTTATCGATAATTGCGAAATGGTAAATGAACCCTATATTGATAAAGAATTGATAAAAGAAAACAAGATAAATAATTTAATTTTTATTTGGTCAAGATTGGTTTCGTTTGCGTATCAAGTCGTGCAAATGAACCATGGTAAAATATGTTTTATTTATCATTTATTTACACCAGTAAAGTATTGCGGTGGACTGATAGGGTATTGCCGTCCAAAATAGCCAGTGTCAGCAGGCTTGAACCTAGATTGTGTTCAGGATAAACCCTTACACAGAAAGAAAGCAGGCGGCTTGCGCCGATCTACCAACTCTAATCCAATTATTCCGTCAGGCTCCGGTCAGCGCTGGCATCGCCATTATTTTGTTTATTTATGTTACTACAAACAACAGTGTATATATTTTTAGCCCAGCTTAAACCCGCTATATGTAGCTGTTATCTGAAAGGATCAGCGCGCTGGTAGATCGGTGCAGGCTGCCTGCTTTCTTTCTGTATACGGCCTAGGGCTAGTCTCCTATTCTTCTTAGTAGAAGAAAAAAAAGACCTATAAAAAAACGTCATCAAAATAATCGGCGATGCCGCAGCTTAAGGCCCTAAGCCCATTGACGGCACGGCATGGCAAGGTATTTTTAGGCGACGACTAAAATATAACTAAATTGTATGGAAATAAAGGTGAAATTTCAATGGTAACGATCGTAAGTACAAAAACAATACAACGGTATGCTTAGGCATGCCGAGTCGACAACCTTATAGAACGCTTTGGCAGTCTTTGGGACACCGTGAAAAGACAGCACCCATCCGAACCCCGCGGTCTCGTGTTAAGCTTCATGCATCCTTCAAGCCGAAACGTGTCCTTGTCGAACGTATCTTATAAAATTAAGCTTGCGTTAAGACTGTTCTGAAGAAGAGATACGACTATTGTGAAAAAAGCTAGATGCGAGCACGGTGTCTAAGGACGCTTCGGCATAGCTAAGGACGCGTCGGTATCCTTAAGGACGTGGCAGCACATTTAAGGATGCCACGGTATAGTTACCGCCAGTGTGCGCTTACATGTAGGGATGCCGAAGGATCCCCCTGTCATGCCGTGCCGCCAATGTGAGCCGCCGCCGGTCCTAAGACGGCGGGTAGAGCAATTCTGAATGCCCTAAGGTATTGATGAATTATTATAATTCACGGTGTAGTTAGCATACCAAACGTGTAAATAATAAGACTATCTACATTCATGTTAATTTGCAGGTAATTGTTACTGTGACTATAGTTCACAATTTTTGACAGCAGTTCTTGCTTGCGATGTGTTGCGGCGAGGTGTAAATAGAATGTGTAAGTACATTTCATTTTCGAAAATATTTTTAACGTGTTTTTGTCAGTGTTACCAGCCCGTGGCTTTCAAAAGGTTAAAGTACAAGTCGTTAGTAGTTTAATAAGTACCTATTGAAAGCAGGTTTGTACACAATAATGACATCTCGTGAATAGGGTTACCAGGTGTAAATGTTAATCCTAACTTTAATGGCAAGACTTTATAACTAGGCCTAACTTTTCAAAATAAGTGCCCAATAACCATAACATGTCAGCACATATCCTGACGTCTGGTAACACTAGTCCAAAAACTAAATATTAAGTAGTTAATTTAATTCTAGGTTCTCATTTGCAGCCTTACGTCTCACCAATAAAATTTGCGAGTGAAATATCAAATGTACCAGAAAATTGTTGTTGCACAAATGAAGGAATAAAAAAATCAGTACAATCAAGAAAATCCAAGAAAACATTCGAAAAGAAGGTAAGGGAATAAAAAGCGGAGCTCGTTTTTGTCCAAACACAATTATCTATTTATTATGATTGTGGTCAGACTTGCGGTTTTGATTTCAACATTCTAGATCTTGTCGACTCCATAAAATGCAGATACGTAGGTACTTTGGGCGTGTTGATATTAAACATCTTCTTATAATTTAAACATCCCTGAGGCGCTACAAAAACGGAGCAGCGCCAATAATCCTCCGAAAGCATTATTATACTGGACTCTATAATGCAATACGGGCACAGAATACAGTATAGTACAGGTACAGAAGGTTCACTTCGCTAAATCATTTAAACAAATATCAACTTTGCTCGCACACAATAGAGCGCAATTCAGCTCCCCAGCACAAAACTTACCTACTCGTTTATTCACCTACAAATTGGCTCCCTTTGTATTGCGTATTTCTGGACATTATGGTTGTCACTTAGAGATCAATTTTGATCTGAAGTACCTACCTGTTAGGTTTAGGTAGGTACTTACTATACTTTTGTAAACGAGTGACTTTTTAAATAAATCTGGACATGTGGGGACATATTCAATGTAGGTACTTAGTAATTAAATTATAAGAACGAGCAGTATGTGTCCACATCACAGGACTGGTCAAACCACTAAAGAACAAATTATAATAAAGGGTACCTACTAGCTGTTGCCCGCGGCTCCGCCCATGATTATGTATATGATTAAATTAAAAATAGGTATTAGAGTTTGTCATTGGTTTGTTTGGAGCCATTTGTCCAGTTGAAATTTAAAACTATTGAGTGATATGCGGCTATAATATATTTTCCCAATTAAATAAGTACCTACTTAATTGGTTGGACAAATAAATAATACGTCTCTACAAAAACTGTGCTGTACCTATAGTCTACATATCAAAGTCTTGCTACAAATAGGTACCTACAAATTATGTTTTTCTAAATGATAACGTGTTTCTTTACTTTGCAATATCCTTTGGAATATTGAAAAACGAGAGGTTAGGATCCTTATCACTATTTAAGCAGCCGAATACTGTGGAATATTTTTATGCCTTTATTTTCTTTAAAATATTTAAAAGCGAAAACGAATCGGTGACGAATTACGGCTTCGTGTGCGTTTCGTAGGTAAACTTACGTCGAACCGACGACGCGACCGGCGCGATGCGCGCGCGCGACACTCGACTAAATAATCCCCCTGGAAATGTTGCGGCCGGGCACTTGTAGATTCATACCTAAACAGCGGAGTGAACCAGGCCTGATACGGGTCCAGTTTTGCATTGTGCGCCGAATCCATCTACATATAGATGACTTTTATGCCATCATGCGGAGCAGAATAGCATCGCTTTATGAGTTGGGAGCGGGGCAGCTCCAATAGTCTGTTGGCAGTTAGTATATGGAGATACTGGGTAAATGTCCCTAAGCAGTCAGGATAGTCTCCTATTTCATTAATTTATTGGTCCTCCAATGGTCCTATATACCTACGGCGCGGCGCTGACTAAGATATGGAGATACTGGGTAAATGTCCTTAAGCCAACAGCCAGGATAGTCTCCTATTTCATTAATTTATTGGTCCTTCAATGGTCCTATATACCTACGACGCTGACTAAGATCGCGAGTATTTCATTGATTTTGTTTATTCTGTTTCAGCTTTGGCATCCAAGTAAACGGGTTGATAAACATACAAGGCATGCGCATAAGAATAATTCACAAAACACATGGCAACACTGTTGTCGAAGCCGATTCTCAGTTGCGTCTAAAAACCGTCGGCGTGCTAGTGAAATGTTGCGCTCTTCTACTAAGTATCCTCATAAAGAGATGTCCAGTTCTTCAAGCAGTAGTTTAAGACCACGAATTGACAAAAAAAACATGTCAAAGAATGTGTTGAAAGGCTGTGGTTGTTATCAAAGAGCTCTAAACCCAATGTTAGAAATAGCACGGTATATAGACCGCATACTAAAAGACACTGAAGAATATTCTGTGTAAAAATTCTTTGTGGTATAATTAAATTTATAAAACAAATTATTCATTTGTTTTTTTTATATTGTCACCTTCCATTATATGTAATTGATACCAGGGCCGAATTTAACCTTAGTGCCGTCACTGTAAAAATGCCACCACTGGGCATTAAAAAATGGCGCCCAATATATCTTTAATAATAGTCTTATCTATTTGTTTTTTTTTATATTGTCACCTTCCAATAAATGTAACTGATACCAGGGCCGAATTTAACCTTAGTGCCGTCACTGTAAAAATGCCACCACTGGACATTAAAAAATGGCGCCCAATATATCTTTAATAATAGTCTTATTTTTATTTAAAGTTTTCTTCACCATGGCAGGGGCGGCAAAATTCGGAGCGTAAGGCTCGCACTTGTTCACCTCTATTCGAAACGATGTTTTCATTGTGTAGTTTTTACTAGAAGAAAGTGCCGCTAGCGCCGCGCGTACCAGAGTACAAACCATTTCGGTGTATTGTGCATTTGTAAAATTAAAATATAGCCCGTTGAAATATGGATGTCCAACTAAAACAATTTTCATACATTATTGGGACAAATTATAACATGGTTTAAAAATTATTGCACTCTTAATGTCTTACAGATTCTTAACACGTCACTTTCAGTTTTCGCCTATACCACTAATAGCTTATTCATAAATATCTATAAGTGGTAGTTACACACGGCAACGGAGATAGCTGTACAGGGCCACTATATGAAGATTAGTTTTTGAAGAAAACCATTGTATATATATCTGTTGAATTTGGTAACAGTGTACAATTAAACTAAACCTATTGATAAAAATATATTTTACACATATTCATACATTGGTTTTCCTAAAAAACGAATCTTCATATAGCGACCCTGAGCTATCTCCGTTGCCAACCGTACATTTTTTTTTAATATATCCTTTTTGCCAAAGTTTCGTAAAACATACAAAGCACCAGAGTAAAGCCGAGCGTCCATGTGGTGACGAATTAAGGAATAATAATGTCACCACCCCATTCCATCCCGAGGGCGTCATAATAGTCGACTAAGGGAGTAAGTCAGGCAGACAATATCTACTGCAAGAGGGGGAAAACTCGAAACAAAACTATACCAATACGTCTGGCCAGCGTGGTATAGTAGACTAATATCCCCCCTCTAAGGCTGTTTTCATACGACACCGCGGCGGCATGCGGCAGCGGCACCGTCGCCGCCACGGGGCGTCTCTGCATTAGCAACCCTAGAATTTATTTGGAGCCATACATACAACGCCTGTGCCACGGCGGCCAAAAACGCTGCCGCCACGGTGTCGTGTGAAAGCAGCCTAAATGTATGTGGAGACGTTAATGGGTTGAGATGAAGAAAGCCGAGGCAGGTCACTAGTTAGTAATAAATAAAAAATATATAACAAATATGTAACACTTTAATACACATGTCGCCTGTACAACAGCGAATTTAAGTTAGTTACAATATTTATTTAGATGTGTCTAATTAGTTTTACATCGAACAAATTTCATAAGAACGTCCCCCCCTTCACCTTTTAAATTCGTATAAAAAAACAAGCCAGTTTTACAGGTATAATGGACATACTAAACTTAATATTTAAATATATATATAGAGACGAATACTCGATGTAATAAAGGGTAAATAGTGAACACATTTTAGTTACTGTGTGTAGGTTTATCGTCATATTATACTAAAGTCCCAAAGGAACCAGAAACAAGGTAGGTATCCACTTGGCAAACATGTCACCTCATTAGTGCCACAAACTGTCAACAACGATGACAGAATAATCATGTATAAACAAGCCTTTATTCACCCCGCTACTAATAAAGCCGGCAGGCGTATTCCGTAAGAGAACCGAACCACCGCAAAATCTAACTGTCAGATTGAAAATCGGTATTCCGTAAGAGCAAACACCGAACCACCGCAAAATCTAGCTGTCAGATTGAAAATAGGTATTCCGTAAGAGCAAAAACGAGCCTTTTTGACGTTTAGTCAATAGATTGTGCCGTCACAACTGTCTGTTTGCGATCACAACTGTCAGTTTGACATCGCTGTTTCTTAGAGAATCAGCCGGCGGGTATCGTCATTGCAAGGTTGACTAACGAAGCTGCCTATCTGGTGCTCGCATTGATCTGGTAGTCTAACTAGCATCAAGAGGGCAGAAGCATAGAAGCGACAATGTTTAACTAGTCTCCGCCCGCAGCTTCGTCCGCGCGTATTAGTCCCAGTGTTTTTCGAAAAAGAAAGTAGTCTATGTGCTATTTCGGACTATATTCAGCGAGATAGAGTAACAAACATCCAAACTATCGCATTTATAATATGACTTGACTTGACCGCGGCTCTGCCCGCGTTGAAGTCGACTATTGCGATAAAAAGTATCCTATGTTCTTCCCCAGGATACCATCTATCTTCTTGCCAAATTTTATTAAGATCCGTACAACCATTTAGGCGTGAAAGCGTTACAAGCAGACGAACTCAATTTCGAATTTATAATAGATAGTATAGATTTACGCGTTTGCGTAAAGTGGCACTACGCCTTACGCCGCTTCTATGCGAGACAACCCTCTACTATGGTGGCTTTTATTATATCGCAACAGACATACGTTCTATACATAATTATTCTATAAAATCACATAATATATACCGGCATTATTCGACCCATATAAGGTAAAGTGTTAATACCTCGTGAATACCCAAAAAATAAGATATTATTAAGCCATGTACAGCAAATTTTACTAGATTATCATCAACTAATTATACTAGAACCTTCCTTGAGAATAATAATCAAATGGAAGTTATTATATGGAAGTAGGCATTACAAAAAAATCTTTCAAAAAAATTAACATATGTATGTGTAATAGAATTAAAAATGTAACCCGTTTTAACAATAATATAATAAGACTTCATTAAAACATTTAACACAATCAAATAATATATGTAGTGGACCCTGAAATAATATGTTATTGACATTATAATGTATAATTATTATTCTGCTAACAAAGAAGAATGTAACTGCATGAAACATATTTCGGGAAATACGCGTCTATAGTCATTGCACTTAAAGTCTATTTCACATAGCATGGGTACTGTGGCTTTTATCATTTTACAATAAATATGAGAGAAAATATTTGAATCAATCTCTATCAATAGGCTTATTAAATGATCAAGAGTCTAGAGTATTCAATCGATAGGTTTTAATTTAATCGTCTTTGTGTGTACCCTATAAAGAATAGGGCCTGGAGATCCGTCATACAGTTCTCGAACCTACTATGGACTCCAGCTGTCACAAGGTTCTATCTACGACATCCAAGATGCTAATATTGTAGCATAAATAGTTATAATATGTAAACTTTACTGTAGCTGTTAACCAATGAGAGAAATAAATTATTTTTTTATTATTTATTTATTTCTATTTATATATTTTATTTTCATTGATATTTATCATCAAATGTCAAACGTCACAGTACCCATGCTATGTGAAATAGACTATAGAGGCGTTTTTTCCGTAGACTAGTATCATGTAGTTGCGACTATCTTCCTTAACAGGACAGTAGTGTAATTTGGTTTGAAATTTATTACCAAGAAATTCTACTGCGATTGAATTGATTTTTAATCTAATATTTTTACAAATCCGAGTCCTAAGACTTCAAATTAGGGATAAGGTATAATATTTTTTATAAGACAATGGCAAACGTTAAATTTGTGTACAAAGCAAAAGAAGCCTGTCCAATCTCATCTAGCCGACGCTCACCAACAAGACCAGCCCCTCTAGACAAGTGGCATAAATTGTAGTCGAATCGAAAAGTCAAAAAGTAAATGTATGGGATTTGACGAAAGTTTACGACATTCCATAGTATTCGTATCTTTTCGATTCGACTGCCGTTTTTGCCACTTATCTAGAGAGTCGGGATGGCATGACAAAGGATTCCTAAAACTAAAGTTATTTTGAGTCTTATAGCCTAGTTGCGATCGTAAGATTCAATCGAGTATGTAATCAGAATCTTTTTTTAATGTATAATTAATATATGTTTTTAAGGTGCCAATCAAAATGTGACCACTAGTATTTTTAATTAAAATAACATTTATTTAGTTATTTTTCGAAAATGTGCTGTGCATTTTAAATAATACTTTGCCTTCCATCTTTCTGGTTAGCGCCGCTCTTTAGGTCTCCTAGTCGCTTTAACATAAGACCATGTCACGACCTGTCATGTTGGCGTTCGACCACAACACATTATGGTATACCTAGACAAGATACACGGTAAATCAAAGTATTTTAATTAATCAATTTTGAGTGTTTAGTTCAAAATCATTAGATAAAAATGTTAAGATTGGTCGAGCACCAACATGGCGGATCGTATCTACCTACACCTGCAACATTTAAAAATGGAACATGGCGGTTTTTTCATAACAGGACAGTATTACAGGACTGCAAGGTCTTTTGGAGATAATTATAGTCTTTCACTGCACTCACAATTTATTTTTAATACTATGCAGCAGACAACGAGAAATCTAATATTAAAACACTTAATAAAATCGAAAACCAACTTTTTGTCAGTACATTTGTGCATGGTAATCTCTACAATAGCTGAGCTAATTTTGTGGTGTTTTAACAAAAAAAAATCTAGATAAAGAGTCAAAAGTCTTGTTTTCGGTTTTAATAAGTAATTATAAATAATATAACAGTTTATTATCAGTAGTATATGTATGAAACGTGTTTGAGCATATGAAATCCTAATTGGTTATTATTTGCACTATTCCTTGCAAAGTGACTCCACAATTAATGCGTGCCACTATATGTGTAAGGCTGCGGTTCCACTGAGGCGGAGCGGACCGCGATTCACCAATTACATGGCTTGAAATCCACACACCTACCTCTTTTCACAGCTCAGCCACCGCTCCGAATGGTGAATCGCTGAATGGTCCGCTCCACCTTAGTGGAACCGCAGCCTAAGACGGAATTGGCCGATGGTAGTCGCGCTGGTTTCGTATTTGTTCGAACCATACATGTCCTCAAAGACAAATCTCGCAATAAGGAACAATCCCTGTGTGGCGGGGGTCTTTATAAACATACAATTCACGGACACGAAGTATATTTAGATTCGGAATTAACAATTATGGATCATCACGGAGGTAGATATGCAAATGTTAAATAAAATAATGCTTTATCGCACGGTGAATATACTCCTGTAGGGTATGTGATGTATGATAAGCGACAAATTCTCTAGTGTACGTGTACGCACGCCACCAATCGGCCAATTTGAAGCACCATAAACCTAATATTAATGAATCTATATTGTATGAACAGTTGTAATATAACTATATAATTATAATATCTCACTAAAAATTGGTGTGACGGTAATATTGTAAGGCGTGTTATATACGCGACGGAACCCGCCAAACACCCCCTTTCCCCCCAATCGGCAAAGGGGCGGTTGGTATATATCGTGCTATGTAAGCTATTTTTTCAGTTTGGCGATTATACGTTATTTTTATTGTATATTATGCATAAATGTTTAAAAAATCCTGCCATTCTATCGATACAACACCAAATACAGTTTGCCCCAATAACATTAACTAATTATTTGATATTTTTTGTTTGTTTTCAGATTAAGTTACAATAAGAATAAATATATAAAATTGACACTATTGTCTCTTAATGTACACTCAGTGCATAAGGGGAACAGCCTAAAATTATTGGACTCTACAATGCTTGATAATTGCTTATTTAAGACAGATCGAGACAATGAAAAACTTTTTAAATGTTCGAATTTATTAAATGACAGTTATTCAATAAATCTGTCTGTCTGTTTAATTCTACTGCTGGACATAACTTATTCACCTGCCCTAGGAGCTTCCACTTTATGTTTACCGTATCACACTTTAGTGCCTCAACGATCTTTTAGCAGATATTGCCAGCCTATTGTCATTAATTTGCTTAATCTGCGAGCTATGTCGGTAACTTTGGTTCTCTGTCGAATAACCACATTGTGAAGTATATTCTTCAATGAAACTCCAAGCATAGCTCGCTGCATATCGCGCTGATTCATTTTGTGATCTAGCCCTGCTGTAAGTGTCCACGTCCTGGCACTGGTAATAATCGTTAGGTCGCAAATTTAATTTAAAATGGAGTACTTAATTGTAACTTATTAACTTAGGATTTATATAGTATTAAGACCAAAATAGTGTATTGATGATTTTGAACGTTGTGAGCTTGTTTTTAGGCCAACAATGAATTGCAATGGTTGGTGAGACACCGCGCCATAAGCCATATTTTTATCTTTTTAAGAATTTGCATAAAGTACTGCATTCTGTAATTGGATAAGGAGATATTTATAAATTCGTGAGAATAATTCTAGCCTGCAAATATTTATTGAACACTTATAGGTCTTACTCATGTCATATACTCTTTGGACGAGAAAGAGTTAATTTTTTTAATAAGTAATATTGAAAATTCACAGCGATGATATGCCTTGTTCCAATACAATGAACCACGTAATGAATGTGGGGTTACATTTTGGTAAAGGGGAATTATAAGGTCCACCCGCACTAGATAACATAGAGATAAAGCTGCTTAAGAACTGGCTAGCATGTTGCACAGTTGGTGTAATTACTATATTTAGTCAATAGAAAATCAACCTTGTGCTTAAACTATAAAGTTGATTTTATGTGGGCATAGTAATTTAGCCAACTAAGTTCAGTTACATCCTCCACAATAACCTTTATGTGGTCGTACCACGATACCCTAGCGATAGTAATATTCTAGAATTACGGGTATATATTATATAGTGTCGTTATCGTAAGGTTATGTATACAATTGGATGGATGTTCACTTTGCCATGTTATGTGGTGCAGATTAAAGCAAAAATTTATTGGAAATTCAATGCCAAGGGTTTTTAAGGTTCGGGATTCTATGAGGCCTATAAATGCGGCTTCAGACCGTAATACCCGATTTAAAGAAATAAAGTATGAATAAATATGCACTGAGTGTACCGTTCTTAGGCTACAATTTGAGCTAATCGCGTTAGTTGTCGGGTGGGTTGTCGAAGTAGTCGACCTTGTCTGCCGGCGGCTGGCGGGCCGGCTGTGGCTTGGGCTGGCTGCGAGCGGCCCACGCGTTCGTCGAAGTTAGAGTCGCCCAGCCCCCAGACGATCTGAAAGTAGACGCAATGTTGTTGTTGATTTTCAAGTCTATAATCAATCAATTAATTAACCTGTTGCATTCCATTATGAGACATAAGTTAAAGTTCCATGTGAAATTTTATAACTAACAATTTCATTGTTAAAATTGATAATTCGTCTTATATTAAGTTCCTAAATTGCCTAAGGGATACATGTGCAAAAATTTAAAGTCGTAGCTAATTTAATTGCACAGCATACTTATTTATCACTCACAACGCAACATTTACAATAAAAAAAAGATGATAAAACTAAGTTAAACATTTCGTTTTGACTGGATTCTCATGAGCATTGACGAACCCGGTTAACTTTGGAGCGCTATAACAGCGTTTCAAAGGAATGAAATTAAAAAAATATATAGAGAAATAAATTCCTCAAAAGACCATCTACAACATTGATCGGAAGTAATTTTTTTGTAAAACGTATAAAAATAAAGTTATAGAGCAAAAAATATTTTTTTTATAGATTTTTTCTCACTTTTTTGCTTATAACTTTTTTAAATAAAAAAAAATAGGCAAAAAGTTATAGAACATATTTGTAGGCAAAGCGATTTGCTACAACTTATGTCTTTACAATTTTTTTGTAGGACGCATAGATTGCGAGATATCGCGAAAAAGGTGTTTGCACCTCGTTTTCCAAGATGGCGGCCGGGGGACAAGGGCGGCAACCCCACAAACTTGGGGTTAAGCTTCTATTAACCCCCCACACATGTCCCAAAAATAAAATTGCGTCGTCTAAAAAATGCAATACTTGGTCCTTAAATTGTAACATTTCATTGGACTAGTTGCATTGTGGACGATCTTATGTTTTGACAAGATTTATTTTGATGTTAAGCGCTGGACGGAAAAACAAACTTGGCTAGAGAACAGCCATTATCATATATAGGGAGCATCTATCGATCACGTGAGCCTCAAATGAACCAAGAAAGAGTCTGGGGTGAGTCAAGAAGAATAATATAGATAAAAGTGTTGTACGAACTTGTTAGCGAGAGCGGCGGGCGCGAGCGCGTGCGCGGCGGGCGGCGCGGCGTGCGCGGGCGCGCGCAGCACGGGGCCCGGCACGCGCCGCTTGCCCGCCTCGCGCGCCAGCACCTCCAGCACGCTCATGGCCGGCAGCCACGACTGCGGGGAGAAGCGACGTATGTCATTGTGAGACGTACATGTATACGCGCACACGCATGCTACGCTCGAATGGACGTACCTTCTCTTTTTCAGCGGTAGCGACGACATTCCTATTCGGTTCGGCGTCGTAGGCCATGCTGTCACAGCCGAAGTGCTCGCACATCTCGTGGATGAATTGCCGCTTCTGCCAGTTCATAGACGGGAACGAGTGCGCGCGGGTCTTCTGTTTAGACTAGGTAAAAACAATATTGTTAAAGCTTTTAATGTATTTCATCTATATTAGTTTTATATTTGTAAGGGTGACGGACCTAAAAGAAATCCCTGTGGAACTCCGAGCATTATGGCTAATGCATCGTTTAAATTTGTACTATGAACTATTTGCATTTTATTTTATAAATTCATCATCTCAACCCATAAACGTCCCACTGCTGGGCACGAGTCTCCTTCCATACATTTGGTGGGATATTAGCCCACTACACCACGCCGGTCAGACGGGTTAATATAGGGTTTTGTTTCGAGTTTTCCCTCTCTTGCAGTGGATATTGTCTGTCTGACTTACCCCCTTAATCGACTCTTACGACACCCTCTGGATGGAACGGGGTGGTGACAATAAGATTCATTCTAGTTACAAGGTTAAGTTTTTAGTGACTGTAAATATCCACAGTAATCGGCACCAGCTTGGCCCACACTTCAGGATCTGCAGCGCCAGTATTGTTACCTTCTTGGCGAGTTGCACGAGCTCGGTGAGCTTGTCGTGCACGAGCTGCGCGAAGGAGGGCTCGCGCGCGGCCGTGGCGCGCACGTGCTCGCTGTACCGCGGCGCCAGCTTGGCTGACACGTCAGGGTTGCGGATCTGCAACGCCAGGGCAAGCTGTCGCGTGCGCGCTTCCACCCGGCACTCGTCGTCGCAGTCCAACCTAAACACATCACATTGTTCACTACGGTAGTGTGGTGGTGATAGTGATTGACATTTTACGGGTTATTAAAAAGACAGCAAAAACAATTTACGTTTTAAGCATATTGCCGGGGCGTTGAACATCCGATAAGTCCACTGAACCGCCTTCTTGTATCTTCGTAGCCGCTAGGGCGCTCATCAACCTGTCGAAAATAGAAGAAAGAGTGTTAATTTTAGCCACATTCTAAAAATCGCGATGCGATGGCGTTATAGTGTCGTAATAAGGTGTGCGTTTACTTGGTATAGTCTCTGGCGTTGTCGCAGCAGTACCGGTCGGCGTGGCGGCGCCGGCACGGGCACGTGGCGCGCACGACGCGGCGGCACGGCGCGGCGCTCGGGCACGCGGCCGCGCTCGAGCCGCTCGCCGCGCCGAAGTGACACGCCGCTGCGCACGCGTGCCCGCACGTCGGACGCTTCTCCTCGCACGGCTGAGTGCACCTGCTCCAAACACATGACACTACGATGTAATCGTCTACTTACAAGTGCCTATACTAGCACAGTTGACGCGCGCTCTTTACTTTTATTCCAGTGTGTGGTGATTTGTCACTAGCGCGTTATACTGCAACATTGAATAAAGGGGTACGTCTTTTATATGACAGAGCACAAAGAATTAAGTTACTCACTTGCCAGTGTCACAGGGACCCTTGTGGCACGTCTTGATACAGGTATGCTTGCCGCAAGGAAGCGGTTTGCCGCACGGTAGACCGCACGAGAATTCCTCTTGTGAGCACGGTATCGTCTTCCGTTCCTGTAAATCGATAATGATTCAATTAGTTAGTCAATAGTTCCGCATCGATACCCGATGAATAGATACAAAGAGACGGCGGCGAGCAGACCTCATGGTTCCCGTGGCAGCGCTTGGTGGTGAGCACGACGCAGGGCGGGCAGTCGCCCGCGTGGCAGGCGTGGTGCGGCGGGTGCTGGCAGGCGCGCGCGCGCGCGCAGGGCGCGGCGCAGGCGGGCGGGCGCGTGCCGCAGCGCACGGGCGGCAGCAGCACCTCGGCGCCGCACGCGCACGTGAGCTCCTCGAAGCTCACGCGCGGGCACGCGGCGCAGTGCCCCGTGTGGCAGAACTCGGCGCAGCGGTGCGTCTGGCACGACAGCGTGCGCCCGCACACCACGGCGCAGCGGTGCGACGAGCCCGCGCAGCACACCGTGCGGCATCGGTGTCGCCCGCACGACAGCTTCTGCGCAGCGAACGTCGGGAAACGTTCATTACATATTCACATACAAGTCTTTCAATCTATATAGCGACTATAGTTTATATAATATAAACACTGGAACATACCTTATTACATTTTTTCTGGCACAGCACATTATTGTACATCTGCGGTAGATCGACGCATGGTACCTCGCGGCTGGAGTGACCGCATCGGCATTGTAGAACTGTCTTGTCGGGACACGGTGGGCACGGACCTATAAGTAATAGATATATATATAGATAGAATTTTGCAATAGTCCGCTGCAAGTTACTGCTCGATATCTAAACGTTAACGTGCATTCATTTTTCATTTGAATGTGAAACATAAATTAATTTATTTTTACCTTCATGGCAATTGAGTTTGCAAAAATGCTTGTCTCCGGTGGGACCGCACTCTAGTGGCTTGGCGCAGATGTTGCCGCACAGCGGGATAGGGTCCGTGCACGACTTTCGCGAGTCCGGGTCCAGCCTGCATCATTAGTAACAATTATTAGGCGAGTGTTCGTCATCAGTGGCGTGTGAGCGGTGCGCGGTGGCAGTACTGACTTGGTCTTCCCGCAGGGGCACGCGCGCACCTCGCTGGGCAGCAGCGCGCAGGCGCGGCAGGGCGGCGCGTGGCAGGGCGCGCGGCACACGTGCGCGCCGCACGCCAGCACGCGCCCGCACTCGCCCGCGCACGACCACGCCGCCGACCCGCTCGTCTCCGCCGTGCACGCCACCGACCGGCTCTTGGCCGCCGGGCAGTAGCACACTACGATCACAATGTTAACATTACTATTAGTCCATTGAAATGTTACATTTGCTTTGCATTTTTTAGAGTAAGCCATTTTCTTTTTGGGACATGTGTGGGGGTCAATAGAAGCTTAACCCTAAGTTTGTGGGGTTGCCGCCCTTGTCCCCAGGCCGCCATCTTGGAAAAAGGGGTGCAAACACCTTTTCGCGATATCTCGCAAACTATGCGTCCTACAAAAAATCGTAACGACATAATTTGTAGCAAATCGCTTTGCCTACAAATATGTTCTATAACTTTTGAATTTTTATGTTTTAATAATTTAAATGCAATATTTGGTCCTTAAATTGTAACATTTCAATGGACTATATAACGCCGGACCGGTTTAATTATCACTACATATTATAGAACAACCGTCCTGTCCGTCCCTATATATGCTTAAATCTTTTAAAATACGCAACGGATTTTAAAGCAGTTTCTTTAAATAGATAAAGTAATTCAAGAGGAAGGTTTATATGTCTAATACACGCATAATATTGTAGAGAAACACTGATAAATGTTTGAGGTTTCTAATGTGATGTTGTAAATAAACGCTTTTTTTTTACGCTTACATTGCAAACGCTGGCTGAACCCCACGAGATAAATCAAAATAATGTACTACAGTAATGTACACCTTAAAAAGGTCAACAAAAAGGTCCGCGATGGTATAATTATGTCTATCTCTTAAGGATAACCCATAATAACCATTTTTTAGCCTTTACATTTTACGGGAAAAAATGACTTATTTACGAAGTGATTTTAAGCAATACAGCAATAATTCTTATCCAAATAAGTACCTTAAATACATTGTCTATTTAATACAGATTAATATAGTCCTTTACAGCATGTAATTTAAATAAATATTTTCGAAGATATTACAAATTTAAAATGCGGGGACATAGCGAGTTGATTTGAGCGTTGAGTGTATGGCCAAATTATAATAATAATAATGTTTGGGATAGGAATGCGTTTTGAAACAAACGTATTCCTATCTTAGGGTTACTTCCATCTTAAAGCCCTGGTGTAAAAAAATGGGTCGGCAACACGCAAGTGATAAGCTTCAAGTAATGCAAGCTTCCATATGCTGTGATAACTACATCGCACTTCTTCTTTTTATCGTTTGGTTAGTGGCCAACCTGGTGACAGAGTTTTTGGAGATCGCCCATATTTAGGCCTCTATCGTGATATAGGTATTCTTCTTTGCCACCCAAGTAGTATAAAAATAAATTCTTAAATGACAAAAGTGTGGAAGTTTCAAGTACCTTGTGTGACGGTTTCGCTGCAAGTCTCACACGGTCCTTCGTGGCAGTCCTTGACGCACGTGTGCACGTTACACTCGAGCGTGCGCTTACACACGCGCCCGCACACCTGCGGCAACTTGCTGCTACACAGTACCGATCGAGTCTCTGCACCGCAACCGCATTGCCTGTCATTGATAAACTTATATAAAAAACTATATGTATTTTTGACTGCAATAATATACATAAATTTGAGACATTTAAACTATTGTTAACAACATGATATAATTATTTATAACTAATATTATAAAGCTGAAGAGTTTGTTTGGTTGGTTGAATGGGCTAATCTCAGAAAGTACAGATTTGATTAGAAAAAATATTTTTTTGTTGAATAGTGCCTTTATCCAGGAAGTAGGCTATGTAACATCACACTATGATCAGTAGGAGCGGAGCAGTAGAAATATAAAAATCAGGGAAAAGTCCGTATAATGTAATTATATTAATGATATTATATTATATAAATATTTTTTTATCAAGTGTTTATTATGGCACTGCTCCTACTACTCCTCTATGGCAGTAATATACATACTTAGCGACGGTAGCCTGACAAGGCGGGCAGGGCCCAGGGTGGCACAGTAGCGTGCAAGGATGCGGGCAGGCTCGTGCGCGGCGACAAGCGCGCCCACACGTGTGTGCACCGGCCGCGCCACGCTGGTACTCGGGCGCGCGCACAGCACCACACATGCAGCGGTACTCCGTGGGGATCGCTTCGTTCGTGTTCTGGCAGGCAGGGCAACGCCACTTGCCCTCTGTTCGCGAAAGGTGTTACAAAATTAATATTTAACGCAGCTTATTCATAACAGTTAGATAATGCCCATGATATGGCAGTGTAATCATCTAAATTTACAAGTGCTAAACATGTGATGTCAAACATGTGTATTAGTTATTAAAAATATCGCGTCTTCCGATATAAATCTTAGGCATTTTTTTATATAAATGTCTAAATATTAATATTCTAACAAAAAAGATTGGGTTGGTAGTCAACCCTAATTTTAGAATTATTTCCAAAAGCAGTAAAATAGGCTATTTTTTACTCCCTAGAATATAATTTACTAGCTGTTGCCCGCGGCTCCGCCCGCGTGGATGTCGATCATTGCTGTAAAAAGTAGCCTATGTTTTATTCCAGACCATAATCTATCTCTGTGCCAAATTTTAGATCCATTCATTAGTTTTTACGTGAAAGAGTATCAACCATCCATCCATACATCCATTCTTACAAACTTTCACATTTATAATATTAGTAAGGATTCTATATCATTTATTCTATCTATATCTATGTAGTATTATATCTTAGGGAATAACCCTAGGATATTATTTTGAGCCTGGGTGTATTTTGTGTCAGTGAATTGTATGTTTGTAAAGTCCTTTGCAACAAAAAGCTTGTTCCCTAGGGTGGGGGTAGTTTATGTATACATAATAATATAATTACTACACTTACTACAGAATACTTAAGTAAATTTAAAGTGTCAGTTAGAAACTTAAGATAGGGCTCAATTCTCTACTCACCAACCATACTGCTCATGGCCCACTTGCGGATACAGCGCAGATGCAGCACATGGTAGCAGTTGTTGCAAGACCAGACAGGTTCTACCTGCTTCACTCGCTCACAACACACCAAACACTCAAGTGTGCCCTTATCTAACTGTTCTGACAACCGTTCACGCTGTGTCATGTCATTGTGAGCTGAAAAAAAAAATTATTAAGTGAATCTTATATTACTGCATTAGAGTTGCCACAGATATACGGTGGTTTCCTGGTTCTGAAAACGAATTCCTAATTCAAAACAAATATCACACAAATCGTATTTTTTTTAATTTCCAAATTTGTTTTGAATTAAGAATACTATGTGTGAGTACAAGACTCCAGTGCTCATTCATGCCGATTACAGGTCTCAGTCTCCAGTAGACTGAGTCCTGTACTCAGCATGAATGAGTGCTGGCCTTCCTTCATGAGCTGAGATGGATGGAGTGATTCCCTGCCATCCGCCCATACGCAAAATACGCGAATTCAGTGCAGACTTGCGGAAACCAGCCCGATATACCAATAACAAATGAGTCTTTTAATACATTTTATAATTTATTTCAATAAAGGACTATGCCATATATAAAAGAATAATATTAAAAACTTATTTAAACTAACAAACCTAAATATGGTAACCTAATTAATTTAAAAAAGGCAATAGTATAGGCGTCATAATATTCCTCCACATCACTATCAAGCGGAAAAGGGCCCAAAAGGCTGGCGGCATTGCCACTTTGAATGGCAATGCTGATTTTCCAAGCGAGAAACAGGCTGGCCTTTTGGTCACACTAAGCGTTGTTCAGTCTTTTAATTGTGTTAAAAAAACATGAAAATTTGTGACAATACATACCTTGATCATTGTTAGCATGTTGTTTCTTAGTTTTGTTTGGACTCGGAACATATTCTGCCTTTTCTTTTCTCTCCCTTTCCATTTTCTCCTCTTTTGGTTGCAAGTACATATTTGCATACTGTTCATCTTCTGTACTGTTTCGCTCTATAGCTCGCAACCGCTGACTACCAACATAGCTCTTGTAACGTCCTGACCCTTCACCTCTAGATCCCCGCACATCCTGACTTTCTTTATTCATAGAGTTGTTATAAAATGTTCTATTATCAGTATCTTTCTTTGACTTATAATTTACTTTATTTTGGCCCCTCTTGTTACTAGAGTCGTAACGATTTGAGTCATAGTTTCGACTGTTGGAGTCAGAGTTACGGTAACTGGAATCATTGTATCTACCATTCGATTCTTGGTTACGGTTGCTAGAGTCATTATAGCGGCTACTTGATTCTTGTGGTCGGCTATTAGATTTGTGCCCACTAGGTTCAAAAGTGCCGTCTTGGCTAGGTGAATCATAATATTCACTATTAGATTCTTGGATATGATTATTTGATTCATAGTGTTGGCTTGACTCAGGGTTTTGGCTACTTCCTTTATATTTTCTATTATTGTATTCATGAGAGCTGGGTTCATAAAGTTGACTACTTGTGTCTTGGTTAGAGTCATACTGTTGATCGTTTGATACCTGATAGCGTTTATTTTTTTCATATTGTCTGCGGTTAGTATCATTGTTACGATTACGAGTACGACTGTTTGAATCTTGACTTCTGTGAGCTTCTTGGGTACTATGACTTGATTCTGATCTATTTACTTCATTATTATGTTGTGAGATCTGAGGCCGTTCTCTCCAGTTAGCATCTGATGAACTACCATGAATATTTCTAGACTCATTTAAATTATTATAATGATTCCTAGATTCATTTGTTCTATTATAACTAGTTCTAAGTTCATTTCCACTATTTAGAGTCTTACCTTCTTGTTTAGGAATGTTGTGAGTGCTGGTAGAAGGTTTAATTGTGGAACCTTTTGGCACAAACTCTGTAGCTGTTGGAGTGAGATTAGACTTGAGAATTACTTCATTTGAGTATGCATTAGAGTCAGGTAATACACTATTGTGTTGATTTTGTACATTTCTTGGATAGGTTTCAGCTATGTTAGATGAGGAGGAAGCTGCATAATCATAACTGTTGAGTTGAGGGTTTGGTGGATTTGAAGGTACATCTTCATAATTATATTGCCTTGTAGGGTAGTTTTCATATGGAACATTGTTGTAGCTAGCAGTGTTAGCTGCGTTGGCGCCGCCATTGTTTTGCATTTGCGATAGAAATTCGTTAAAGCTCACATACTGGTTGGATGGGTCTGCTCTGTTGGCATAGTATGTTTGGTTAACATATTCTTGGCTGTTTGGCTCACCGTTCCAGGATTCATATTGGTCGTTATAAGCGTATGTGTTGTTCCACTGGGACATGTTTGGTTGCAGAATAACTAAATATGTTGTGAAATAATTATCTATTACTCAGTATATTATATGACAAAGTTTTAAGCTCGTTACAAGTTTTTTGGCCGTTCTGAGACGGTGATGACCGCAGGCCGAAGCCTGAGTCGTAGTTTTAGCGTTTAGACCTACCTGAAAAGAATTATAAGGGTCATTTGTTAACAAATATAAGAACAACCGACATGTGCCACTTTCTAAATTATTAAAGGATTGTAGTCACTTACCACTAGCTTGTTTTGACTGTGGATTTATTTTTAATAAAAAGAACTATAAATTAACAAAAAATAAACTAAAATAATTTAATAATTTATAAAATTGCAATAAGTTTAACGATATGACAAGGATGATTCGGAATCGGAAGAAGGGTGAAGGGGGGAGGTCAACGTTGACAGTAGGTTTTTCCAAAATCAACGTTCAACATTATTTATATTTTACCGTAAAAATATAAAATAAATGATGATATTAATAGAAATCTTATAGAACATTAAAAAATCTCAGTAAAATATAGTAACGAACTTGTATTATTTGTTTTACTGATACGTAGCTTATAATAAATTAATTTACCGAAGATATTCTCGTTAAGATTTTAGTTTTTTGTTATTGACCTCTAAAGTTCTTGTAAATGTGAAGTGAATGTCGCGAGTCGGTGTCGGTGAACGATGAAATTAGGGTTGCCCCATTCGAAAGGCCAATGTTAAACTGTTACCTACGTCGCGCGTAACATTTATTTATTTATTTATTTTATTGACAGACATTTATATAACTTAAAACGATGCCTTTTATTATTTTTTAAATAATCGAGTGATACTCCTGGTGTTGCGTCCATAGGCTTCGGTGACTGCTGTCCATAAGGCGGGTCTTATGTTTCTTTGCCTCGTTGGTATAAAAAAAAAATTAAACTTTGTGAGGAAACCCATAAGCCTAGAAAATAAAAGCATGTTTGATCCGCCTGCATTGTTACGCTTAACGAACGCCAATGAATAGGTTCGTTGGTCCTGTGTGGACGGCTGAGTGAACGCCAAAAATCGTTCATTAGCGTTTGCCGGTGATCCGATGCGCGCAGCTGCGTACACATCGCGCCAACGAACGCCAACGAATGGCTTCGTTGGTCCTGTGTAGATGGCTGAGCGAACGCCAACGATCGTTCGTTGCGTGGCGGCAACATCCAAGGAATTCTGTATGTACGGCCGCTGCATGACGTGAGAACAGAGACATGATGTTTACCACGCAAGTAGATAAAAAAAGGTTTACTTTTAATGGAGCAAAACAAAGATTTTATAATTATTTTGTCGTTGTCTATGATCAAATTGGGAATGCAAGCCGGAATCGGTGCTAACGAACGTTTGCTCGACCATAGAGTGTGTTTTGACGTACCTACGTGCGAGCGCGGCCAATCCGCCAATGCTAGCGAATGTTTGTTGGCGTTCGTTGGCCCGGTGTGTACGCAGCAGCGAAGGGCCAACAAGCGTGCGGCAGCAAACGTCAGCAAACGTTCGTTAGCGTTCGCTGGCCCGGTGTGTACGCACCAAAATACCTTGTAGCCGCAGACAGAGTAGGTTTCTCAGTCTACGCTTGTAGCCCACTTGATCAAAGAGCTGACAGAAAGTCTCGTCGCCTTGTCGTCGTAGAGGAGACCCGTACTATCTCTCCAAAGATAAAAGATCTCATCCTCTCTTTTACATGGATATTTTACTGTCACGTTTGATGTTTTTCATTTTAATCATCATCATAAAAAAACAAAGCTTATGAGTAATATAAGACGTTCGGAGCTCAGTCATACTTATTTTCAGGCATTGAAAATAAAATTAGTAATTTATGTATACATTTTGCTGATTCATTGCATGTGAAGCAGCTCACGCTACAGTTTTTCCAATGCTTTTCATGTCATCAATACGTACCTACATAGGTACAATTATCACACTTAATAACGTACCTAAGTATCGTGATTGTTAATAGTTTGCGTGCCATGAAACTACAAATAAAATTAAATAATATATGTAAAACTATACAATTAGATAATAGAACAATTATTTATTTACTACATATACATTACGATATGTATTGATGAACTTAATAGAGGTGGCAAATAAGCATATTGCGATCTTGATGGTAGAGGCGCTTCAATATCAGCCGTATACCTACTTAGGTATACGGCTGATATTTTAACTGCCTCCGTGGCTCAGTGGTCGATGTGTGAGACTGCTGATCACGAGGTCCCGGGTTCGATTCCCGGGTCGGGCCAAAAATCGATAATGGGTTTTTCTGTTAAGAAATTCACAATAGATGCCCGGAGTTTGGAAATTGGCAGTGTTTACACCCCCGTGCCTCAGAAAACACGTAAAGCCGTTGGTCCTACGCCTGATCTCTCTCCGGTCGTGTCGGAATTGCCGTCCCACCGGACTATGAGAGTGAGGGAATAAAGAGTGCACTTGTGTTTGCGCACACACTTATGCATATGGCAAGTCTCCGTTGAGATTAGCCGCCGTGACCGAAATTCGGTTAGGGGGACATTATTACCTACTTAGGTTATTTTACCAGGTCCTGATGTTAAGCATATACCGTAGCCTATGAACGCTTGCAATACTAGAGGTATCACATATTTTTATACCAGGGCTTTAAGATGGAGTATCCCTGGGATAGGAAAACGTTTCATTCAAAACGCATCTCTAACTGAGCGCTGGAGACCTGTACTCACACACAGGAACACAACTACACCGCTAGAAGTTATTTGCCTGTGGTATTCTGTACGGAGGAGGTCGTTCCCCAGTGGAGCTTGCTTGTTGTATAGTGGCCTACCTCTCTTAACTGTGTTTATAATCATCAAGTTTTAGTAGTTACAAAAAAATACACACGAAGAAGTCTTTGGCGACTGCCGATAGAAGTGAAAAAGTAACTTGTGAATTGCATTGTCGAGCTATTAGATTATTATTTTTGAATATGGAAAGCGTTCGGTGACGATGACGCGACTTCCATGATTTTTGTTCACCCAAAAAGTACTAAGTAAGAAGTTTTCAATTCAATAATAGTAAGGTATCAACTATATTGCCATATCCTCGACTTTCATAGTTGCATGAATTGATTAAAAGCAACATCACAATATGACGCTCGCGGCTCCACCACCGGTGCCGCGTCGCGCATTGTTCGTATTCTCTACACAAAATGATCCTTTTCACCTCACCCAAAAGTGTGTATTTTGCTATTTCGTAGTAGCCTTGGCCTATTTACACCATTATTTGTGTTGGTATTTAGAAGCTATTGGCTGTCGGTAGTGTTGTCAGTGATGTGATGGTGCTGGCATGGGTTGTTTGGTGAGCTCGCAGAGGGTTAGCGCGCGGATAGTTCCCACAGTGAGTGTAGTGTTTATATAAGTATTTAAAATAAATATAGTGGATGTAAGAGATCTGTACCTACTATCAAATAGCACGCTTAGTAGAAAAAACCGTCTTCTTCAATATTTATTTATTTAACTTACACACACGGCAACGGAGATGACTGTACAGGGCCGCTATATGAAGATTAGTTTTTTAGTCAAAGTCAAAAGTCAAAGTCGAAGTATTTATTTGCGTAAAATAGGTACATACAGATGTTAGATACAAAATTATTGTTCTCTATTTTGTTAACATATATTAACATGCAAATTGTGTAGTTAGGAAAACCAATGTACTAATTTGTGTAAAATATATTTTTATGATAGATGGACTTAATGCTATTAACCATTCTCTGACAGCCGACTTAAGGTGGTGAAGAGATATTAATTGGTAGGTGCATTCCGAAATGTGGTGGATATAATAAGACCTTATATTCTATATTCTGAGAATACACGCGTAGATACCTAACAAGTCTATTTTATAACCCCCGACGCAAAAACTATGTCTGGCTATGTATGTGGTGGTTCTAAGAAAAAGTTACGGTTTTTAAATTAAATACTTGAAGTTATTTTTGTCTAAGAATGCTTAGGGTTAAAAATTATTAAGTGGCATTTCACTCCCCAGCAGCAATTGTATTTATAAGTAGATCTATCAGTCTACAATATTAATGAACAAAGTTGTGTATATTAGTTGTTAGTTAGTCGTTCTATACGCGACTGTTACATAATAATAATAACAACAGCAACCCATATTTTACGTCCCACTGCCGGGCACGGGTCTCCTCTCCTCTATCAAGAAAGCTGAGAGGGTTTCGGCCGCTGGAGCTGTGCTGGGTAATTGCCACCCGCTACCTATATTATGACAGTATAGATATTCCAATTTAGTTGTAGGAACAAGTTTTTTTTTTGCCAGAAACGTAATAATAGGGCGAGTTTAAGATAGATATATAGATACCTGGATTTCAAGTTAATGTACGGTGGGCAACGGCAACAGAGCCGCTATATGAAGATTAGTTTTTTAGGAAAACTACTTAATGTATGAATTTGTGTTAAATGTATTTTTATCTGCATGTTTAGTCTGTACACTGTTACCAAATTCCACAGAAATATATACAATGGCTTTCTTAAAAAACTAACCTTCATATAGCGGCCCTGTACAGCTATCTCCGTAGCCATGTGTTAAATAAGTTCGAGATAAATACAGATCTGTTTTATATTTCTGTTCTTTATGAAGAACCCAATGCATCCCAAGTCTCTATCAGAGAGGCGCAAAGGTGAGACAGTGTTGGCGGCGCTAACACGACTAGACGAGGAGATAGCCAACAGTGAGAAGACGCACCCTGTTGCTAGACTGGCAGTGGTTGCAGCTGAGCTGGACAGCATACAGCAGGTACAGCCACAGATTACTAAATAGTTACTATGTAACAGATACTTCACTCAGTAGAAAATTACAAATACCTAGTGCTATAATAGCCTACTCTGTCGCGTGAGCAACCGCTGGCTCCTAAAATGTGCCTAAATGCTCAAGCGCACAGTTGTGATTGTTTCGCACCGCGCGATCCCACAGCACTGAATTTAGTCCGCAAACGACCCGCGAGTCCCAAAACCGCTCCGCCAGGCAGTAGGTAATTATAGCACGCAAGTACATGGAGTGTCGGAGGTCTGGTACAACGTTTATAATCTTATTAACATTCCATAACATATATTCATATCATCATGCCTGTCTCCCAGTGGGGTAGGCAGAGACTATGGTACGCCAATTGCTTCGGTCTAAACATACTTCCTTCGCCTACTTTACATTCATCAACCTCTCCATGCATGAACGTCGATTCGGGGTACTTTTAATTTGGCCCTTTTTGCATTAATAGGCATATAAAAGAATGCGCGCATTATATAAAATCTGTTAGAAGGGACTGTAGACTGTAGGTATAATAGCAAACATCTTGACAAAAGCGCAGAGAGCGTCTCTAAATTCAAACGCCGCCGGTCGCTAATTTATAAATGTTTCTAATAATATTCTGTTTCTTTCTAGGAAATAAAACAATTTGATGATATCACGACTACCAGCTCTAAAGACTCTTACTCTAAAACAATGCATCAGGTGAGTTACGCTCCACCTATTTTTAAATAATATAATAACATAACATATAATTGTTGTTACTGGGTGTTAGGCCTTAATCCACAGACGCTGGTCTAATGCGGATTGGTGGATCAGACATGCCTTTACAATTTCCTCTAAGTCATTAGGATGTCTCCAATATGTTTTCCTTCATCCTTAGCAGATGGTAAATCTGCTGGGTACTGGGTACATGTCGGTTACTTTCCCACTCAGCTACCACCATTTTTGTACTACTAAACCATTTGTTAGAGAATAGTTTAGGTTTTTTTATTCCTTATCCATTACACAATAATTGTTTATTTGAATGCCACAATACTGATTTTCTGTGCGAGAAAGAGGCCGGCCTTTCGGGAACGTGAAGCATCGATCAGTCATTTCGTTATTTTCCTGAAAAGAAAGCGAGTGCGGTAATTGGTAGATGTGTATTTTTATTGTTATACATTTCTAATCAATAGTCTTCGTTTCTAGTTGTTCACAAGCTTGGATTTATACAGACGGCCGATGTTGGCGACAGAAAATGAAGATTTTGTCGCAAATGTGAACAGAAAGGTTGTTTTTTTTCTTTATTTTGTCTATTCTTACTCCAGATACTTAAAAAAGCACTGTTTTATCTATCATAATTACTTGTTAATCGAATTTGATACAGCTATTTATCCAAATGCAGTGCGGAAGTAGGCTACAATGTCAAATACGTAGGTAAAATCTCGGAAACCTAATATTTGAAAAGTTAAAAAATCAATATATTAATTAGTAGGTACTTAAGTATAATTTCCACTATTATATTACAAACTAAAGTATAAAGTTTTTTAATAGTGGAAATAAATAATAAAAATATTAAAATACGTACGTAAGTTTTATAACGTAAAAAGACTAAGTAATAAAGAAAACACTAGTATAATATTGACTGCCTTGGTGGTCCAGTGCCCGCAGTATGCGCTTGCTGGGCACGAGGTTGTGGGTTCGATTCCCACACAGGACAAAACTTTGTGTGAACCACAAAGAGTTGTTCTAAGTCTGGGTGTAATTTGTGACTGTTTATTGTATGTTTGTAAAGTCCCCCGCGACACAGAGCTTATTCTCTAGTGCGGGAGTAGTCTTTTTTTAAAAGAAAGAAAAAAGAAAAGAATATTGTGTTACTTGATTTTGTGACAATCCAAGAAAGTGATGTGTTGTATTGTAGGAGATGCGTCGCCTGGAGCTGAGCTGGCTACGTACGCGGTACGGGGAACTATCTCGTGAACGCAGAGTGTTGCACGCACAGATCTTGCGCACGCGCTCTTTGTACGCACAATTACAACAGTTGCTAGGTAACTATTTATTTATTCTTCATTTTATAACGACGTTCCTCGCCTTAAAGGGATTAGAGATTGGCTATGTTCTATATAGAGGGAGAGCCAGCAACGTATTTACTTTTGTCATTTTATAAGTCATGAAAATTCACAAACTAACTTTTTTATACCTGCAGAATAATAAAAAGTTCTTCTAGCAACCTTCTACGGCTAAGTAGGGTGTTTAACACTAAAAAAACAAAGAAATAAGAACAAAGAGACAAATAATTTTCATGACTTATGAAATGACAAAAGTAAATAACTTGCTGGCTCTTAGTCCATAAGTATTGTAAGTAAGTATACTTAAGATATATAATAATAAATAAATACAAACCTAAACTACTGACAAACAATCATTTTATTAAAATTTTCTTCTAAGAGACATTTCCCTTTACCGTAAATGTTCGATCATTAAAAGTTAGTTAAATTCATATAAGTATACGTATGAATTTCACAAAGTGAAATTCACATTGGGATCTCCACCCGAGATCGAACTCGCACCTCATGAGTGCAAGCCCTCTCGGCTAACATTGCTGCACCATAACCTCTTATCACATAAAGTATACCCCATCTAAATTTTCATGTTATTTATACTAGGTGGCAAGCACTATTGAAAAATGTAATCTTTGACATTTTGCAAGAACTTATGTTTCCTTACATTTTAAAAGTTTGACTTTATGCTAATTCCCAAACAAGCATTCGGCTCGCCTGATGGCAAGCAGTTAGCCTATGTAGGTAAACATAAAAAAAACTATTTAATTTTTAAAGTATGCCTAGCAGAATATCAGCGCTGCAGCGTCTGCGATGTTGCAATTAATCGCTGAGCTAGGTCCTGTTTTGTGTAACCATTATGTATATTTTTTTACAAAATAAATATTTTTCATTCTTTCTTTCTTTCTTAACCATGATAGGTGGTGTTTGGGGTGACACCACACAAACCGGCACTCCATTAGAAGGTGCTCTAACGAAAGCAAGTGCGTTACGTGACGCATTGGCACAAGTGAGCGCGCGCCTGCGCGCCGCGGCCGAGTATGCGCACGCGGCGGTTAGGCTGCTCGACGACGCGCTGCCGGCTTGGAAACTCACCACTGTTGGCAAGTTAGTACCTATCTTTTAAGAGAGGTAGAGCACCATTCTAGCGAGCAAGCCCGACTGGGGAAGGACCTCCACCTTCTTCTTCTTCTTCGTGTCGATGGTACGATAAATAATTAAATTGCACAAGCCCAGAATTTTGCCACCTCTACAGCGTTATCAGTTGCTGCGCAGAGGTCACTCAAAGTGCAAGTATTAGGACAGAAAGGACAGGACAGGAGGTGAGCCATTGTTTGCGGGTCTGTACCGCATTCGCACAAGTGAGCGCACGCCTGCGCAACCTCCACCTTACAGAAGACCACAGCCAAATAACTACACACAGTGGTGTAGTTGTGTTTCTGTGTGTGAGTACAGGTCTCCAACGCTCATTTAGGGATACGTTTTGAAAGAAACGTATTCCATCTCCAAACAAACCAAGGGTTATTTCCATCTCAAAGCCCTGGTGTAAAAAATGGGTTGGCAACACGCAAGTGATTCTCCTCCCTCTGGTTTTGCAAGCGTCTATAGGCTACGGTTACTGCTTAACATCAGGCGGGCCAGTATAAAAAAGAAACTATATACACTGCTTTCTAACTCAACCTCTACCTACCTTCTTCTTCTATGTGTCGATGGTACAATAAATAATTAAATTGAACAAGTTCAGGTTTTTGTGTCACCTCTAAGGCGTTATCAGTCGCTGCGCAGAGGTCACTGAGAGTGCAGGTAATAGGACGAGGTGCTGGACCTAATAGTAGATAAGCAATTGTTGTAGCCTATGGACGCTTGTTATCATACAAGAAATATCACAGGGAAAGGCCGTCTTTAATTTATTGGAAGCCTGCATACTTTAGGATAATGCAGTCTCTATAATTATGACAGAAAAAATAAAAGACCAAGTAAAATTTTTGATTTGCTCTACTGTTATTTTTATTTCTGTGTAGATAAATACTTTAGCTAAATGCGATATTTCTCGATTATATAGGTTGTCGATTTATAGTCTATTTCACATAGCATGGGTACTGTGACATTAAACATTTTAGGACGAAGATGAAAGAAAAATATTGAATCAATCTCTAACCAATTGGCATGATCAAGAGCCTAGAGTATTCAATAGATAGGTTTTTATTTAATCGTCTTTCATTTCCATTAATATTATCACCAAATGTGACATATACGTCACAGTACCCATGCTATGTGAAATAGACTATAGTGGCATAAGCTAGAGCTATAGTCATAGTCATAGTCATAGTCATTTATTCATAAAACAATATCAACATTGTATTTGAATTATACATAAAATGAAAAATGAGAATAAATTTAACCAATACAATAAATTAAAACATTAACCATTACAATAAATTAAAACATTAACCATTACAATAAATTAAATCATTACAATACATTACAACATAGAAATTCATACAAAACAATCATTACATTAAATCAATTATTTATATCAATTTATATTAATCATATTATATAGGTTTAGAGATGATCGACACTGTACAGACATTTGTTCAGTAGGAAGTCTCTAAGCTTTATCTTAAATGTACTTGAGTAAACTATACTTTTTAACTCCTCAGGCAACTTATTGAACAATTGTACTGCTTGGTAGCGAGGACTATGTTTAACAATATTAAATTGTGGCTGTATGATCGATTTAAAATCTTTACGTCGTGTGTCTTCTCTAGCCTGCCTTTGTTCACTAGTTTCAAAATCTGTTACATATTTGCTAAAATTACTTAAAGTGACGAGAATGTATAGACATGGTACCGTTAATATTCCCAACTTTGCAAAGTGTTTGCGGCAGCTCTCTCTTTGTGGTATACGCAAGATCGTTCTGGTTCGTTCTATACAACCACTGGGTTGTTGTACATTCGTCACAAAGTAAATTTGCCACAGATAAAAGTATAAGTAAATTCTGTAAATTCGTCACAGTTCTAGACAAATTGACACCTACTTTTATCCGTGGCAAATTTACTTTGTGATGAATGTACAACAAACCCAACCACTGAGGGTTGTGTTCCCAGGAGCGGGTGGGAGCGCACAGCGGCGTGCGCAGACGCGGGCGCGCTGCTGGTGCGCGCGCGCTGCGCCGAGCGAGGCGCGCGCCGCGTGCTCGCCGCCCGCGCAGCGCCGCGCGCCTCCCGAGCGCTGCGACTTGCGCTCGACTACGCCTTTACTGATGTTATGCATGATCACAAGTAAGTATAATGAGGGCAATTTGGGCACGGTTATCGCAGACCACTGCTGCTGGAGCAGCACAATCCTTGGCTTTTTAGATCCAACTAACTAGCTAACGCAATAGGGTTGGGCCCTTTTGCGTATATCGCGCGAGCCCTAGTAGCCCTAGAGTAAAACACTAGATTGATCCTTTTTTAATACGATGGGTCACTCTAATCCACGAATGTTGTGTTGTATGTATTAAATTAACAAAACATTCCGTTTCTTTTTTTCGACTGTTTGCCAATCGATTTTCTTTTTTTAATTTAAAAGGAATCATTACTAATGTATTATGTCATATCGTAATTTTTAGAATTTTACTGACCTACCTACTTTATCTTATCTCTGCACTCCCAAAAGTTGACTGGTAGATAATGCCTCAGGCATTAAGTCCGCTGTTGTAAAATTGTATAATTATGTGCAAAAAAAATTAATTAATAAAAATAAATAAGAATTAGAAGCAGTTTTTTCCTTCACATCCAATTTAAAATAAGGTCAAATTAATAATAGTAATAATAAAATTCGTTTATTTCCTTTCACAAATTAAACTTACGGCTAGACTATAACTATAATGGGGTAGATGCTATTTTCATTTGCGAAGGACTGGTGCCTGAAATAGGTTGCGAAAACCTGTGCCACAGGTCACCAGGAAAGTGAAATTTCGACCGACATGCTGCGCCGGGCGATAGTTATAATAAATAAACATATTTTTTGGTTACAGATATCAAAGAGCGACTGAAATATTCTTCCAGTTCAAGGAGTCACTTGTATTGTTGATTGATTCCATTCATCAGGTATGTGATATTTTGTTTGTGTCCACATTTTATGTATATCGAGAGTTGTGGACATTCTTGGGGGAGGCCTATGTCCAGCAGTCTTTTGGCTGAGATGATGATGATGATACATTGTATACTGACGGAGACATAAACTGCTTTAAATAGAGATGGACTTTTAAACTACCAGCCATTGCATCAATTAATCAGCCTTTGTACACATACATACATCTATACACTTATTAATACTAATATTGAGGTTAGGGGGTAATCTCTGAATCTACTGAACAGACAGAACTGAGTGTTATTACACTCATAAATATAATATTATATTCTTAAAATAAAAAAAGCGATAACTGGTCACTATATCTGTATAAACCTCACACCTGTTTCCTTTTTTTTTCTGATCATTTAGATATATTTTTTAAGAAACGTTTTTGTTTCCCAAAGTTTAGTAATTAGGTAGGTATATTATAATACATGTAACACAAAACCATATACAACCACACATATGTACAATCAAAATGCTCGGAGAATTCCGTTCGCACGTTCAACTAGTGGTTCGCCTCCAACTGTGAACTCGCGACTCTCCTTGACTGATTTGGCTAATCTTCGAACCTAAAAAATATTTTTGTGAAATTTAAAAATATTTTTACATAAACATACTGAGGCGTTCCAGTAGATATAAAATCGTTCGTTCAATAATTTATTGGAATGTAATATTAAAAGAAAGGAAGTCATTCATAAATTTATTTTGGCTGCAATTCGACCATGTAGCGAACCGCGGCCGCTTGCCACGTCATTTTTGTGATCGGTCAAAGATCAATGTACATTGAACCATAAACCTCAGACTGAACACATTCAACCTTTGTTAAAAGTTTATGATTGAAAAGGTTCCTTGGTAACGTGATTAAGTTTGAAATCAAGCTTGACATGAAAATAATTTTGGCATTAAAATATTAGACTAACGAAATAAAATGTTAAAATCATTTAATAAATCATTATTAAAATGTCGACATATATTCCAGAACAAGCAAATTCGAATGCAATCAAAAGAAGTGGATATATTTATAAATGGTAAACCTGTGAAAGTCCCATCTTACTTCACAGTAAATCAGGCGTTGCGTAAAGAAAAGGTGACCGTACCAACGTTCTGTTACCACGAGCGCCTTTCTATAGCTGGCAACTGTCGCATGTGCCTCGTACAATTGGAGGGCATGCCGAAACTTCAAATATCTTGTGCTATCCCTGTAGCAAAAAATATGAGGATACGTACAAATTCCCAGGCCACCTTTAAAGCCCAAGAAGGTGTTTTAGAATTCTTATTAGCTGACCACCCTTTAGATTGCCCCATCTGCGATCAAGGAGGTGAGTGTGATCTCCAAGATTTGTCAGTCAGGTTTGGCAATGATCGTTCAAGATATACAGATATTCACTTCGAGGGTAAAAGGGCGGTAGAAAATAAGGAGTTGAGCACATTGATTCGTGCAGTGATGAATCGCTGTATTCATTGTACTAGATGCATACGCTTCGCTTCACAAGTATGCGGCCTTGATGTGATAGGGACTTCTGGCCGTGGATATGACATGCAAGTTGGAACGTATGTCGACAAAAAGTTTTTTTCTGAATTGTCTGGCAATATCATAGATTTATGTCCTGTAGGGGCTTTGACATCGATACCCTACATGTTTAAAGGCCGGTCTTGGGAACTATACTCAGCTAATTCGATTGACGTGACGGACGCTACGGGAACAAACATTGTAATCAATTACAGGTACGATCGGGTGTTAAGAGTCTTGCCCCGTGTACATGAAGAAATCAATCAGGAGTGGCTCTCTGATAAAGGTCGATGGGCAATAGATTCGCTTGAGATGCAAAGATTAGTAGTGCCTATGATTAGAATGTCAGATTGTTGTCACCCAGTTGAGTGGGACTATGCGCTGAATGCAGCGTGTCAAATGATTTGCTGTAGTGCAGGCCACAGAATAATAGCAATCGCCGGGCCTCATACTAATGTAGAAACTTTAGTGACTTGCAAAGACTTTTTAAATATGCTCGGTTGTGAGAATACTTACATAGAGCGAGCTATGCCTGGTTTAGGATCCGTTGGTGACATTAGGGCAGCTTACTCTTTAAATATGAAAATGAGTGATATAGCTACAGCGGACGTAATTTTGTTCGTGGGCACGAATCCACGATTTGAGGCACCAGTTTTAAATGCTTGGATTCGTGAAGCGTATAGAACTAACGAGGCTGATATCTATGTTATCGGTCCCCAATGTGACTTTAATTACCACGTCACATATTTGGGCGAATCCGTTAGTGATCTTTCAAAAGCTAGCGATATTTTTAAGTCTGCAAAGAAGCCTCTTATATTTGTTGGGATCGACCAACTAGACACGAATTATGGCGGTATCATTATGAGTGCCATGACTAAATTAGCAAATACATTGCAGAAACCTGATTGGAACGTTTTGCATGTGTTAACTATGGAAGCAAGTTTTGCTGGAGCCTTAGAAGCAGGGTGGAAGCCTGGCGGTAAAGACGTCATAGGAGACCTACAAAATGTAGATCTAATCATATCTTTAGGAGCAGACCAAATATTTTACGATTGGGAGCCGCCATCGCAGTCAGCATGCAAAATGATTTACATAGGATTTCAAGGAGACAGAGGTGCAGAGCTTTCAGATTTGATTTTACCAGGCTGTGCTTATACGGAATCCGGTGGACTGTACTTAAATATGGAGTGCAGATCCCAGTTTGCGTTACCAGCCGTCACTCCACCAGGAAAAGCGCGTCATGATTGGAAGATAATTCGTGCTATAGCGGAGTACTGTGGGGTTAGCCTGTGCTACAGCGATCATAATAGTCTTTGTAGTAGGCTTGCACAGATTAGTCCAATATTTACATGTTTGGGCAACGTTGAAAAAAGATTATTCATAGACATAGTTTCACAAATGGTGAATGCAGAGAGCGGTGAGGGGGGCCAATGTCCCTTGGAAGTACAAATGCAATCATTGGCAGATTATTACTGTTCTGACATTTTTTCATTCAACTCTCCTACCATGGTGAATACAAAGAAGGCATTTAAAGAGTTTACTAAATCACCTTATTATTATGTTTAAGTAATATTAGTTTAAACTATTATTCAACACGAGTGACGCGCCCCGTCTTCTACTGGGTTAAACTATTTATTAACCTTTTTAGCGGATGCTTTTGTTATAAAATAAATCGTATGTTCCAAATTTCAGCTTTTTAGACTTAGTAGTTTTGGCTGTTCGTTGATCGTCAGTCAGGACAAACGATTTTATGTAATATGATTGTATTTGATGTATGTATTTTTTATATGGTGATAGTGTTTCAAAGTTGCTATTTTAATAAAATAGTTTTGTTACAAGTTGCTATATTATTTTGTGATCGAATGGACTTTTGACAGTCTGTGAACTGTACCAAGGTTATCATTTTGTTGTTTTTGATTTTTAATATAAAAAACAAAAATATCGCATGCCCCCAAAGCAAGAACTTTGCATGCCCCCAAAGTAAGAACTTTGTGGGCAAGACGTCGATGCGATATTAATAATATGAACGAACTGTACCCCGCGGCTCCACCCTGTTTGCCAAATTTCATCTAGATCCGTTCAGTAGTTTTTACGTAAAAGAGTAACAAACATCATCCATCCTCACAATTTTTTATATTTATAATATTAGTTGAAAGTAGAATTGATAACGCTTTTCATAAACTTTTTGATTTTTGACCATGTTTTATTGAATAATTTATGTCATGTCGCACTTCATTGGATAGGGAAGAAAAAACTAGAGAACATTTAAAAATAAAACTAAGTTCAAAACGGACACGCACGCACACACGTGAGTTGCTAGAACATCGTTTCACAGCGACGCGGATTGGTACTGAGCAATGCGCGTCGCTGTTGTGCCCGGAGCGGGTTGCATCCGCATGCAACCCGCTCCGGTTAGATTATTTAATTTTATATATTCAAATCAAATCAAATCGATTTATTTGCGAATATGGGTACAAAAGCAATAATTAGGTCTTACAATGTTTTAAGTTTCTCCATACTCCACCTTTAGGCATGCAAATATTTTTTGGTATAGGTACAGAATAGTTAGTCAGCACTTACTTACATGTTATTAATATAAAATTTTGGAAAATTATATACACAGACATACACATTACATAGATTCAGACGACACATCGATACATTTTGTTCATTTATAATTAATATTAGCCTCTGATTACAAATAATTGTTCACCTATATCGTGTTTTTCAATATTCCATCCCTAAGAGAATAAAATAAGGAATGAACGGTTGTATAGTTCATCTTTTTTAAAGTCAGACGCAAGAAATTTCATATACCCGCTTCTATTTAGAAACAAGGGTACATGTACTCGTACATTAGGGGAAAAAAAGTGAAAAAAAGGGAAAAAAAATGTTTGTGTGAAAAAGAAACAAACATAGTTTTGTTCCATGTAGGAATACTTGTCTACACTTTGGATGGCATGCTTTTTGTCTGAGCGAGAAATCTGTTTGAATTTATCAGTTCGAAACATTTTTTAAAGTTCGAAACGAATATTTCATTCTTCGGACCCTTAAATACATTAAACAATTTTGCGTCTCTAAAGTTGACTGCTGAAAATGCCTTTAGCAAAGGTCTGTTTTATATTTATGAATTTATTTGCTAAATAACTATGTTATTTATTTACAAAATATACAGGTCTTGCTTTGTGTAGTACCTACAATAGAGTTAAGAAAACCATAACCTTACTAAGGAGTTTCTTCTATAGTCATAGGTATGTATTTATAGACTGGTCATGGTCTTCTTGTAATACCTTATAAAGAAATTTGTATTGAGTCATAGTCCACTTGACATTTTATTAACGTCAAAGAGTGTTAATACAAGTTTTATAAAAACAATTTATAAGACAAATATTTTACAGTTAAAAATAATAGAAATAGACCACATCCTTTAGTTGTGACCACATCCTTGTCACAATTGTTCTTATTATAGTATAAGAAGAAGAAGAAGTAAAAAGATGTAAGGATCCAACGAACTTCTTCAAGGTATTTCAAGACATTAAACTGTTTTTGGTGTAAAATATTGGTCAGTAATACGAAGCACGAGAAATGTTACAACTGTTAAATAAAAAGTTATGGAAATACAAATATTTAGTTGAGAAAATAAAAAGTAGAGCCCAATCCAGTGATATAAATGTATTCGTAAATGGCAAGCCTTTGACAGTTCCATCTTTCTTCAGAATAAGTCAAGCATTACGCAAAGCAAATATCATGGTACCAGGCTTCTGCTACCATGATCGACTCTCTATAGCTGGCAACTGTCGGTTGTGCCTCGTACAAATTGAAGGCTTGGGAAAACCACAAGTTGCATGCGCTGTGCCTGTAGCAAAAAATATGAGGATTCGTACGAATTCTCCAGCCACATTTAAAGCCCAAGAAGCTGTTCTGGAATTTATACTAGCTGATCATCCATTAGATTGCCCCATTTGTGACCAAGGAGGTGAGTGTGATCTTCAGGATTTGTCAGTCAGGTTTGGCAATGATCGCTCCAGATATACAGATATTCACTTCGAGGGTAAAAGGGCGGTAGAAAATAAGGAGTTGAGTACATTGATTCGTGCAGTGATGAATCGCTGTATTCATTGTACTAGATGCATACGCTTCGCTTCACAAGTGTGCGGCCTTGATGTGTTAGGTACTACTGGTCGTGGACATGACATGCTTGTTGGAACGTATGTTGACAAAAAGTTTTTTTCTGAATTGTCTGGCAATATCATAGATTTATGTCCTGTAGGGGCTTTAACATCGATACCTTACATGTTTAAAGGCCGGTCTTGGGAACTATACTCAGCTAATTCGATTGACGTGACGGACGCTACGGGAACAAACATTGTAATCAATTACAGGTATGATCGGGTGTTAAGAGTCTTGCCCCGGGTACATGAAGAAATCAATCAAGAGTGGCTCTCTGATAAAGGTCGATGGGCAATAGATTCGCTTGAGATGCAAAGATTAGTAGTGCCTATGATTAGAATGTCAGATTGTTGTCACCCAGTTGAGTGGGACTATGCGCTGAATGCAGCGTGTCAAATGATTTGCTGTAGTGTAGGCCACAGAATAATAGCAATCGCCGGGCCTCATACTAATGTAGAAACTTTGGTGACTTGCAAAGACTTTTTAAATATGCTCGGTTGTGAGAATACTTACATAGAGCGAGCTATGCCTGGTTTAGGATCCGTTGGTGATATTAGGGCAGCTTACTCTTTAAATATGAAAATGAGTGATATAGCTACAGCGGACGTAATTTTGTTTGTGGGCACGAATCCACGATTTGAGGCACCAGTTTTAAATGCTTGGGTTCGTGAAGCGTATAGAACTAACGAGGCTGATATCTATGTCATCGGTCCCCAATGTGACTTTAATTACCACGTCACATATTTGGGCGAATCCGTTAGTGATCTTTCAAAAGCTAGCGATATTTTTAAGTCTGCAAAGAAGCCTCTAATATTTGTTGGGATCGACCAACTAGACACGAATTATGGCGGTATCATTATGAGTGCCATGACTAAATTAGCAAATACATTGCAGAAACCTGATTGGAACGTTTTGCATGTGTTAACTATGGAAGCAAGTTTTGCTGGAGCCTTAGAAGCAGGGTGGAAGCCTGGCGGCAAAGACGTCATAGGAGACCTACAAAATGTAGATCTAATTATATCTTTAGGAGCAGATCAAATATTTTACGATTGGGAGCCACCATCGCAGTCAGCATGCAAAATGATTTACATAGGATTTCAAGGAGACAGAGGTGCAGAGCTTTCAGATTTGATTTTACCAGGCTGTGCTTATACGGAATCCGGTGGACTGTACTTAAATATGGAGTGCAGATCCCAGTTTGCGTTACCAGCCGTCACTCCACCAGGAAAAGCGCGTCATGATTGGAAGATAATTCGTGCTATAGCGGAGTACTGTGGGGTTAACTTGTGCTACAGCGATCATAATAGTCTTTGTAGTAGGCTTGCACAGATTAGTCCATTATTTACATGTTTGGGCAACGTTGAAAAAAGATTATTCATAGACATAGTTTCACAAATGGTGAATGCAGAGAGCGGTGAGGGGGGCCAATGTGCCTTGGAAGTACAAATGCAAACCTTGGAAGATTATTACTGTTCCGACATTTTTTCGTTCAATTCGCTTACCATGGTGAATACAAGAAAGGCGTTTAAAGAGTTTACTAAATCACCTTATTATAACGTATAGAGGCATAGAAATACATACATATATTAAAGAGAAGATAGGTAGTAAGTTTAAGTTATCGGAGAGTTTACATTTTTAGGTACTTAGAAAAATAACTACGAGGCAAAGGTTTAAGCGACAGCCTCGAGCGACTGTGCGCCAAGTAGAGTTCTTCATATCTTATATTTATGTCATTATTTTTATTGAAATACTTTTGAAATTTGTTAATAAGTACCTATATTTATTATATCATGTTTCTGTGCTTACTGTCGAACTAATCTTGTAAATCATTACATTTATAAGATTAGTTTGACAATTGCAAAATGCAATTAGTAGGTATTTCAGCCCCGAAGTAATTACACTTCTGTAATGAAAATAATATTTTGTTTGTTAATTTAGACAAACTTTAGCTGTGTTCAGATTTATGTATTTTCAGTTCGATGATTGTAAAAGTTTTGTATTGTAATTTGTTTTTTTATATAGTATGTATTATTATATCGCATTATTCATCAATATCAGATTTTTATAGGGATTCTACTTTAAAAATTTGTTTAGCAACTTGTTGTGTGTTATTCTATCTATTCTTACTCATCTATTATAATAATAAAAAGTAAATTAAACTTATTTTTTTATTATTTTAAAGTTGTTTTTACCTTTTGGCAAAGACTCAAACACTTTATAATGACTTTTGAAAGCCGGCGCCGGTATTCCGTAAGAGCAAAAACCGAGCCACCGCAAAAACCGAGCAAAATCCATCTGTCAGATTGAAAATCGCCCTTTTTGACGTTTAGTCAATAGATTGTGCCGTCCCCGAGCAATCACAACTGTCAGTTTTGCGATCACAAGTGTCAGTTTGCCATCGCTGTTTCTTAGAGAATTAGCCGGCCGATATTTTAATAATTATTAGAATACATTTCTTTTAAAATAATTAGAATGCCTACACTTTTTTTCTTAAATAATTTGATTCGTCGTAGACCAAGTGATTTTATTTATAACTAGCGCCCCCCCCCCCCCCCCGACTTCACCCGGGTTAAACTATTTACAGTGCAAATTTCTTATTTTTTTCCTTACATAACACAGAATTAGCGAATTCGGTTCAGCTGTTCTCGAGATTTGCGTTTAGCAACACATTCAGCGATTCATTTTTAGATTATAGATAATCAAAAATCAGAAACATTTTGTTATGGTAACATTTTATTCGTAATCAATAAAGAATAAACTGTAGACAGGATTTCAATCGCCGTGACTCGACGAGATTGCTCTAATCTCGCCAGGATACCTACTTAAATCTCAGTAAGTCCGCAGCATGCCCTCGTTTTTCGACCATTAACTATTAGATTAAGCCTGCATGTGTCTGGTGGATTACAAAATCTAATATTGCTAATGTAATATTGATGATCAACAAATTGCAGGTGCTATTAAACAATTTGGAGAACCTGGCAGCGGCTGAGAAGGACGTGACGCGATGCAGGAAGGAACTTCGAGGTTCTAGGGTTAATGCTATAGTACAGAAAGGTCTAGCTGAACTTAAATATGAACCTAAAGCCTTGACGAATTTGAACGTCAATATGAAATAAAGTTATTCTTATAATACGATATTTTTATTTTTACCTAATCACTAACTAGCTATTGTAACTCATTTACGCTAATATGTGAGAAGTACTATTGGTATTAAAAAAAAAACGAAAGTTGCCGCCTTATCAATGCTGCAATATCTTTCGATTCTGACACCTGACTCCAGACGGAGATGGCGGGATGAGTTGGATTAATTTAACCAAGACTGGTCCTCAGCGGTTTTAGACAGAGAGAAGTGGATAGTGAGTGGGACGGCCTTTGCTCTGCAGTGGGACAGTACAGGCTTATAATAATAACTAGCTGTTGCCCGCGGCTTCGCTCGCGTGGATGTCAGTTATCGCTGCAAAAAGTAGCGTATGTGTTATTCCAGACCATAATCTATCTATTTGCCAAATTTCATCCAGATCTCTTCAGTAGTTTTTACGGGAAAGAGTAACAAACAAACATCCATCCATCCATACCACAGATTACTAAATAGTTACTACGTAACAGATACATCACTCCCATACAAAAGCGAAAATACCTACGCCATAATAGCCTACAAAATCTTAATAATAATACCTGCTCGCAGCGAAAAGAAATGTACAATAAGAACGCGAACAAAGAGTTATGATATTGAAGTTTAATAAGAACATTCTCACGTACGATAGTCTTCATTTTTCTTGGGCGTGTTTTATGTATGACAGCATAAGAATTGTTTTTTAGACTTATCTAGGTAGTGGGTATCGTGTAAATGTTTGAAGGATTAAAAATAAAATACTCATATATAAAAACACAATCAAATTTTATTAAATATCAAATATTGTATTGTCTAACACGATTCCTTAACTATCATGTTTCACATCAATATCTCGTAATGCTATAATAATACGGTTACAAATACATTGGGTTTATATTGACAGAAATGATAGTCAGGACAGGCGAAGGTAAAGTACAGTGGAAACATTGCGACAGTTGAAATAGTTATATATATAGAATACGATAGAAATGATATTTCTATAATATTGTCATGAAGGAACAAGAAGTAGACAAGAATAAATATAATAAATAGGTTGCGACACATAAAAAGAACACTGGCGATTAGTTTGCGTGGCGACAAAGTTACGCGTTGCATCTTTTTTATACTACTTAAGTGGCAAACAAGCATGCCTGCCCCTCTAGACAAGTGGCATAAACGTTATTCGAATTGAAAAGTCAAAAAAGAAAATGTATGGGATTTGATGTAAGTTTACGACATTAAATCGTAGACTCACGCCAAATTCCATATATTTTATTTTTTGACTTTCTTGATTCGACTATCGCTCATGCCACTTGTCTAGAGGCTCTGAAGTTAAGCAGTCACCGTAGCCTATGGACGCTTGCTATACCAGTTCACTTGCATGTTACCGATATATACTGCCACGTTATTGGCTATTATGCATATTAACTATCGCGTTATACTCCGGTGTGTGTACCGTTACGCTTCTAGCCATTGTATGCATCGCGTGTAGATATTCCCATTCACAGATACATCACTGATATCGATATTATCGTCCAGTAGTTTCTTTATGTGCCACAACCTATACTCATATATGAAAATTTAACATTCAGAGACGGCCTTACTGATTGTGTAGCTTAGATTGGTACTTGGAACAGGTTGCAAAAACGCTGCTGCTGTGTGAGACCCTGCTAAGCCCGTGGCCAAGGTAAGTTTCCTAGGCTTCCCATCCAATAAGGCTGTCACGATTAACACTATACATAGATAATATTTATATACAAACAAACAACTAGTTTAGATAAATAAATACGATAAAGTGAAAAGAAATCAATCGGAGATGTTGGAAAGAATATTCCCGTTCCTTCTATATACATCGGAGGACGGGGAATAATCCAACTAAACGATGAATTTGAAGTAGATTCAGAGTTGTCTAAAAGCTTCATAGAACGAAATCCATGAAAAATGGAATTCATGAAACATCTGAAGAAGTTGATGAGACTTAGAACACACTCACATTATAAATACTCACAATACATGGGCTTAAATGCAAAATCTACAAAAAAGTGTTATACACGATTATTATCTCAAAACGGTATGATCAGTTATTAGTAGGTAGGTCTTATGACTATTCATATTAAGTAGTTTATTTGTGCGCCAAAGCTCTACTTGGATGATAAAGCGTTTTATAGAATTCCTTCTGCAATTGATCGTGTAACAAAAAGCTTTCATATTAGTGCTAATTGGGTAACAAACAAGCAAGTTGTTTGCATAATAGTAAGCAGTTACCGTAGCCTATGGACACATGTTACACCAGGGACATGACTCGTCGGTGATCTTATAAAAAGCTTCTAAAGAAACTCTGTATGAATCCTTTTTACGCGTGAGTATTGTAAGCGTTCAAAGGCTACTGTAATCGCGTACTACAGGTGGGCTATACACTTTTTTGTCACCGTGTTGATATAAAATAAAGCCTATGCTGTAGTTCATTCCACAATAGTACAAGATCCTTCGTGGAAATAAAATCCTTTGAAACCGCACAGGTTCGAGCGAGAAAGAAGGAACGAGCAATATACCTCTCAACCTCTTTGTCGTTGGAATGACCCACATTTGAACACGTCATTATTATTATTACGTATTTGTTCATTTGCAGAAGAAATTTCGCTGTTATTACGACGACTTTTTAAAATTTAACACTGATATGTGGCATGATGTGTCACGTATAACTTGGTCACATAAGTGCTCGACTCTACACAAGTCTTCGCACTGGACAGTCGCAATTAACTCGTCGACTTACCTTACTGTATCATTATCATATAATATATAATGTCTACTGGTATATAAAGTACGCTTACTGTAAAATAATTCAAGCAATTGAAAAACTTACTTAAAATTACAAATACAGATATTTGTGCGAAAAAATATGACTGTAAAAATATTCGTTTTATAAAAATAGTAGTCAATGAAAGTCATGAAAATAGATTTGCTGTTTGTAAGTAAAATGTAAGAAATTATTTAAATTTAATGTACTCTTCAAAACCGCAAAAATGGTAGGTTGAAGTTAATTTACAGTAGGGTATTTGACGACATGTTTTATTTGTTTAAAAACGGTTGAATGCTTGAAATTATCGAGTATTTTCATATAGATACTAGGTGTTACATACGGTTTTACCCATGTAAAATTGCAATTCCGACTGTTAGTTCTAAAAAATAAATAATTTAGACTAAATTATTTATTTTGCCACACGCACGCTAGAAAACTAAGTTTTCTAGCGTGCGTGTGGCGCACACCGACACGACTTCGTTTATTAGTACTTGTTACTGCAGTAATTGTTACTTTTTAAAATTAATTTGTACATACTGTTTTTATTTCATTTTTCTTTTATCTCTGGTGTTTTTGGTGTGTTTGTATGTATTTTTGTTAATTGTTTTTGTAATTCTTTACTTATGATGTACGTCATTTGTATGTTACAAATAAATTGTTTTTCTTTCTTTCTTTCATAATAGCGCGTTCAAACAAACATGATCACCAAATTTATTATATAGGTATACAATATACTAAAACAGTAGATACCAACTGTTTTTTTGTGAAGTAACAGTAATTAAAATCATAACCCATTCCTTGCATTTCGGTTAATAATAATTTTACCGTGTTTAATGTTTGTTTTACGGAATACGACATAATTGTGCACTGACTTTTATTTTTCTTTTTTATTACATTTTGTGTGCAGTTCTTTTTACTTGTGTATCATAATATAAAAAAAATCTGTATGTTGTCAAATACCCTATAATATTCATTGACAATAATTTGGAATAAGTTACATAGCCAACTAAAATTAAGTTTGCCTAGTAAAATGGACGGCGCTGTGTTATTCACATTGCCAATTTCCGACGGTTGGAATGTTCTGGAAATTCTAAAGAGCCTACTCCTTATTGAGAAAGCGTCCGTTCTGGCTGGAGACAGCTGCGGGCTCCAGGCTAGGCTAGCTAGTATTATCGCTAACGAGTATATTGTCAATCAAAAAGCCCGACCAACGCTGCGGCTAATCTTTTAGCGTGGAATTATAAAAACCATCTAAAGCATTACTTTTATATACGTAGTAAAAACATGGAAGCACTCCTGCGGACAGACTTTTTGCTGGCTAACATTTGTAATATTACTAACACTGTAATATATGTGGTTACACTTTAACAACTATTGTTACAAGTAAACGTTTTTAATATTCGCAAATTAATTGACGCGAATCAAATGAGCATTACATAACGTAAACTTAGGTAACAGTGTAACTCAACAATAGACTAGCGAAACAGATCAACTTAACGATAGAGGTTGATAAATACATAACAAAACTATGCGTCCGTTGATCGTGGGTGACGTCATGGCGCGGTGACGTCACGGCGTGTCACGGCGGCTGGCGGCGAGTAGTCACTGGTTATACACGGATTATGTTTATACTTTGGTGATCGTCTTCAGTTTTCTACTTCTGAGACACCTGTAAATTAAAAATATAAAGAAACTAAGAAAGAAAAAAAAATGCTGTTACAACAAAACTTCAAATTACATTAAATTAAAAATAAAACAAAACAAAAAAAGCAAATAAGGTCAGCTCTAATGTTATGGCATGTACCACAACACAACAAAATACTCGCAGGATCTTTATTAAATTAACTTCAGATATGAATGAACCGAAGGAAAGAATAACAAAAACATTTATTTATTTCTTTAAAAAAATGGATGAAGAATAAAAGAAACTAATCGTTTGAAATCATATACTCAGGTAGTAATAACATGGTCCTGTTATAAATAATATCTAGTGATACCCGTCTGTGTTACCTGATAAAGCCGCGGTACACCAAGAACGCGCCGTAGAAACTGAGTATGATGGTCGCCGTCCAAACACCTGCCAACAGGGAGTTGCTGCCCTCTGCAATTATAAAGTATACGTACTACGTCATTACACCCGAGCGGATATCTTGACGTGCTACGTAAATACGTACTACGAAGGTCTACGACGAGCTACAGAAGTTCTACGTCAAATATTTACGTGTTATAAATAATTTTAAACTACGTTTTTTTTTATTTTTTTTTCTACAACATTGTGACAAACAAGCATACGGTCCGCCTAATGGTAAGCAGTTACCGTAGCCTATGGACGTTTGCAACACCAGGGGATTTCAAGCATCGATTTTGTAGAGCGAATTCCATCATGGCGTCTTCATCATTCCACGGAACTTCTAAAAGTCGTACAAATTTTCATTTAAAAAAAAATTGAGTCGTCATTTCAGGAAAGTTGTAATTTTAGAAAAGTAGACATTATACGAAAGTAGTCATTTTAACACGTTGAACGCTACATAGCAGGCACAATAGAAAATCCATTGTCTCTAGACAAGTGGCATAAGCGATAGTCGAATCGAAAAGTCAAAAAAGAAAATGAATGGGATTTGACGTAAGTTTACGACATTAAATCATCTCACGTCAAATTCCATACATTTTATTTTTTGACTTTTCGATTCGACTATCGCTAATGGCTCTGGTGGCCGACATGGCGTTCAAAGACTTAAGAAAGTAATAATTTTAAGAAAATAGTCATTTTAGGAAAACTTAAATTTCCAGAAAGTCATCATTTCAAAAAAAATAAACGTGTTTGCAGAAAATGGTCCATCTATGACCGCGGGAAGCTTGCTTAACCTTGCAGAACTATTAATCTGTGTGACTGGTACTTGGCTACGAGCGTATCTTACCAATATATCCATCATGGTAGACATCTTTGTCGGTCCAGCCACGGCGCGGCTTGTCGTCGCGAGGCTCGATGGCGAGCAGGTCCGGGATCTCGTCTAGTTCGCCTGTGCAGTTCGCCCACTCAATCGTCACGTACCTGCATTAGAAATAAAATCTCGATATAGTAGTGCTGAGACTAGCCATCTGCGCGGGCGATATTATAGTACTTACACAAGTGTGTGCGCAAACACAAGTGCACTCTTTATTCCCTTACTCTCATAGTCTGATGGGACGGTAATCCGACACGACCGGAGAGTAAATAATAATATAGTTTAGTGTGATATTTTGCACAACTATCTTTTGGTTTGAAAGGTCGCTAGTGAATAAGCAAAGAAAAAAAAATTAAAATTCGTGTATAGGAGAGTTTTAAGAACGCAAGAGGAATGCAATCAAGATATTGAAAGTGGTTAAGGTATGTTATTATTATCTACTATAAGGAGTTTTATAATATATTATCTATTGATACAAAAAGAGTTTCACAGACACAAAGTATTTTAGTAGTAGATTATAGATATTACAACTTTAGTTGTCATCTGAGAATCGATTCCTGCAAGAAGCCACGGAATGATAAAAAGCTAGGTCACTTAAACTAATTCGCCATCCGTATGGTAAATTAAGAATGATAATAATTGTAAATATGTCTGTGAAATGTAAGTATAAGAAGGATTTTCCACTTTCCTATGTTCTGTGGTAGGACACCCTACTGAGTCGTCTAAAAGTAACATTAAGAGTAAGTGAGTACCTAGATGGAATACTGCAAGCACGTCGAGCAGGGACCAGCAGTTGTCGAGTACGTGAGCGAGCCCCACCGCGGCACGGGCCCCAGGAGCCCCACGGTCCCGGCTGACCAGACTCTGACTGTTTGCAGCCACACTCCAACTCACAAACCTCGTCCTCCTGTAATATATATGATAACACGATGGTGTGATAGCGCTCAATATTTATCGTATACAAATAAGCTGGCATTATTATTCTGGATTTCATGTTACGTGTATCTACTCTGTTATTTATAAACTATTGGATAAATTTTAACAATTCTTTCACCCGTTAGTTGCTATATTTTATTTTCAAAAAAATAAGATGCATTTCAATCCATAAACCGTCCCACTGCTGGGCCCGCTTCTTCTCCATGCACTTGGAGGGATTTTAGCCTACCACGTGCCACGTCTGGTCACGCTGGCCAGACGGGTTGGTATAGGGTTTAGTTTCGAGTTTTCCCTCTCTTGCAGTGGATATTGTCTGCCTGACTAACTCCCTTAGTCGAATCTTACGACACCCTTAGGATAGAACGGGGTGGTGACATTTGTATTCTTAATTCGTCACCACAAGGACAAAAAAATATATATTCCTTTTAAAACTAAGTAAATGTTTACTCTTACGAAGCTGGCATAGGATGCTAATATTTTAATAACTTCCATAAGAGTTATTTTATAATCTTCTTCTTAGCGTGTTCCTACTACTTTATAATTAAAATGAATAAATGTCTCTGCTTTTCCAAATGAAGTATACTTTCCCACAGTAACAGGATGCATAATTCAACTGTACCTGATAGTGCATGGGCGGTGCGACGATTCTTCCCGGCAGTACTCCAGCGCAGCGCCACGGTTGCAGGAACGTGTCGGTGGAGTCGTCTCCCACGCTCGTCAGCTCGCACCTCGCGTGAGACACCTTCACTCCCCAGCCACACGCGCCCTCTGCTTCTTCACCCGACGATCTCTGATTATAAAAAATTACGCATTTTTACACACAGAAATAAACTAATTTTAAAGCCATAATATAAGAAAGTCAGTTTTTTTTTATAAATATAATTTATTTTACTTTTCAGAGGGCAGGCATGGTATATACATATATCTTACCTTTTTGTGTTTGAATTGTCATAAACCTACCAATATGAGTATGTTAAACATTATTAATTTGATTTTGAGGAGTTTCGTGTTGTAGCTATCTCTGGAGCCTCTCAAGAGTATACCGTCCTAAATAAAAAAACGAAAATCGGTTCCCAATTAGCTGACTTAAAGTAATTATAATAATCACCTGTATGTGGCATCCAAGTGAGGGTCTGGCAATCAGTCGCATGCAGGGCTCTCTCGGACAAGGCGCCCGCTGTTCTGTGGGGGGACACGCGCGACCTGGCCATACTGCTGCCGTTAGGTGTTGCCTGTACCACGAACGAGTTGGGTCAGATATTTAATAGTTAAGTAGATAAAGTGACACGAGATGAAATTTGATGCAGGTGAAAGAAACCACACACACACACACATAGATAGTATACAGTTTGTGTGGTGACGGATTAAGAATACAAATGTCACCAGCCCGTTCTATCCCGAGGGTGTCGTAAGAGTCGACTAAGGAAGTAAGGCAGACAATATCTACTGCAAGAGAGGGAAAACTCGAAACAAAAGCCTATGCCAACCCGTCTGGCCAGCGAGGTATAGTAGGCTAATATCCCTCCAAATGTATGGAGGAGATATGTGCCCAGCAGTGGGACGTTAATGGGTTGAAGTGTTAGATAGTATACATCCATATTGTTAGAATAAATTCCGTATGATTAGTGTTATTAGCAAATGACAAATTGCGAGATCTGAGGGTGAAACCACGGGGAACAGCTAGTTACATAATAGGGAAAATATGTAAAATAATTATTTAATACTGTTTCTAATTTTAGCTGGTTTAAAATGGAAAATGTAGATGATGCCCCCTTTCCATTGACCATCCTACTGAGAGAGAACCGCAACTGAACACCACTTTGCGTAGTTACTTGGCAGTGGTCTTCTGGAAGATGGAGGTACATCCCTAGTCAGGTTTGATCGCTAGTATGGTAGTAGCCTTCTGTGGTTTATTTAAGGTCGGCCCTGCAGTCGAATGTTGGGCATTGTTTTTAAAAAAGACAACGCCCGCACTAGAGAACAAGCTCTGTGTCACGGGGGACTTTACAAACGTACAATTAACGGGCACAAATTACACCCAGACTCAGAACAATTCTTTGTGGGTCACACAAAGTTTTGTCCTGTGTGGGAATCGAACCCACAACCTCGTGCACAGTAGGTGCATACTGCGGCCACTGGACCACCGAGGCAGTCAAAGGGCATTGATATATAAATAAAGTGTGAACCTTGTCCTGCGCATGTGGCGGGCGGTGGAGGCGTCCCCGCAGGAGCAGGCGGACGAGTCCCAGGCGCCCCACTCGCTCAGCTCGCAGTCCACCCCGCAAGGCACGTAGCACCACGACTCCTTAGCCTCTATCGCCGTTGTGTTCTGTACAATTTTATATTTACATATATTAGTATCTATATTCTACAATTTCCTAATTCCAGTATAAGCAAAGAATAAGAAAGATGAAAAGGTCTATTACTTTTTATGCTACCATGGTGATAAACAAGAGTACTTGTCTACATCACTACGTCACGATGTCATCAACGTGGAACAGCATGGTGTGATGGTTACCATAGCTTATACATCGATATGTATAAGCTATGGTAACCATCACACCATGCTGCAACTTAACTCATTTTTCTACTGTGGGGGCGATCCCCCACAGTAGAAAAATGAGTAAAGTTGAAATGTGTTTGTTTTGCAATATACATCTTAGTCTTAACAACTAAGGTTCAAACTTGCCCAGTGGCATTTCTCAAGACTTACGCCAGTTTTCTACAAAAGATGCGTATGTTTTCTACTAATAATGGGTAAAGCGGGCTTACCGGACAGAAAGAATCATTGACAAATATTCCATCGCTTCGTAAACACCTGACTGCTCTCTTCTTAGTACCTTCTCCACACGGAGAACCACCTGGAACATAATTTAAATTTATTTATAAAAATCTGAAGTATGAGGCAAGGTACAATATCTGCAAATAAGGAACAGGCTTTGGCAATAAAGCGTAGTTTAAACTGGAGGGCCACGTGTAGTTGGCTAGCCTTCAGTGATACTGGCTCCTGGAGACAATCCACAAACAAACATTAATACCTACAATAAAACTATCAACTACACGGTGTTTGACTTTATAAGACGATAGTGTTGTCTCTGTCTAATATTACTAAAATTAAAACCCTTGTACTTCGTGTACATATTTTAAACAAATTTTATTTTTTTATTTTTCTAGTTTGTTTTAAATCGGCAAAAAACTCAAATAGGGTTTTTGGCCTAAAATACTACCATTATGGAGGCTGTCACACACCTCCAACGAAAAGGGAGGATCCTCCGACCAGGCTAGGTGATCGTGCCTGGCGACGGTTAGTCGTTGGGCGTTGTATGTATATTCAGTCACTTGATATATTTGTCTGTGTAAACTTCAAAATCTTGATTCAGCTTATCGAACATTTTGTTCTACGGTTGTTCTAGGAATAGTGACATCTGTATTTTCTATGTTGAACTTCGTTGCTTGTTATGGCGTTATTCTATTGGTCTGATAGATGACGCTACACTATAAATACCTAAAGGTTGGCAGTCATCCCAAGGTGCAATGTGCCAGGAGTAGACGTGGGGTGAGCAGGGCTCAGCTCCGACTAGGTGCGGACAGGCAGCGCCGCCGTCGTCTGCAGGACGTAACACGACTCGCGTGCGGTCACGGCGACCGCCCCACTTGGTCTGTACAAACAAATTGGTTTTTAAGTAAACGTCGGAAAGGTAGACGGGAACTACTTAATTTAAAAATGTTATCTATCCGGGTTTGGGCTTATATATGGTCATGAAATGCATTCTAGCTGTTCAGATTTTTTTTATGAGCCTTTAAAGGGGAAAAGGAGGTTTTAAGTTTGTAGAAATAATGTAAATTTTCTATATACTTATTTTTTATATATTTTCAAATTTGAATATCAGGGAATTAGAAAAATTCAACGAATTCGTTGTTTTTTTTCTAACTTGAAAGTATATAAAAAATAAGTATAAAATTTTCAATTTTTTTACAAACTTAAAACATCCTTTTCCCCTTTAAGGGCTCATTAAAAAAACTGAACAGCTTGAATGCATTTCATGACCATTTATGTGTTTCATGACCATTCATGTATTTGAAAGAATTTTGCTTAAATTATTGCTGTAAAAAATGGATTCTTAAGAAGAACTGAGCAAGTCTGATATATAATATACACATAAGTGTACCTGTTCGCAAGGGCTCCAGTCTGACCAGGTGCTGAGCACGCAGTCGGCCGGGCAGGGCGCGCGGCACGTGGCCTCGCGCGACGGAGCGGGCCCCGCGCCCGACGACTCGCACGTCGCCTCGTCCAGCACGCGACCTTCTGCGTCCACGCACCTGAGGAACACAACGTTATAATGTACCTGCTATTGTGGACTGGTACAATATAATTATATGCATACGGCCCTGGCCAGTACCTATTGGTAAGCAGTTCCCATAGCCTATGGACGCTTGTAATATTAGAGGAATCAGCCGCGTAAACCATACCTTGGGTATAGATACTAACCGAAAATTTTCAACAGCATGGCTTTGTAATGGAGTTTTAATAAGTCTTCAACGTTTCAATCCTAAATGAGCGCTAGAAACCCGTATTACATCACCGTGTCTACGGATTTCTGTGAGATGGAGGTCCTTTCTATCCTGAACGTGTGCTGTAGAGGACAGATGTCCGGTGGATAGATACATACGTGACAGTCCTGTTGATGATGGCGCGTCCGCAGAGCGCCCGCAGCGGTGCGCACACGCTCCACTCGGAGAGCGCCCAGCGCGGCTCCGACACCGCGCACGTGGCGCGCTCTAGCGTCGCGCCGCACTCGCGCCCGCCACCTGACCCTTCTTCTATCACCTCCCTGAGTGACATACATGTAAATAGTTTGTCTTTTATTATTATCCTTACTAATATTATAAATGTGAAAGTTTGTAAGAATGGATGGATGAATGGATGGATGTTTGTTACTCTTTCACGTAAAAACTACTAAATGGATCTGGATGAAATTTGGCACAGAGATAGATTATGGTCTGGAATAACACATAGGCTACTTTTTGCAGCGATAACCGACATCCACGCGGGCGGCGGGCAACAGCAATAATAAAAATAATATTCTTTATTACATACATAATTTTATACATAATTCTGAACATGTACAATGGGCGGTCTGATCGCCAAGAGTGATCTGTTCTAGACAACTTTAGGATGGACTTTGTCGAAAGAAAGAGCGTTGTTGATGGTGTATAACATACCGAAATATTTAAAATATAATAGATAAAAGATAATACATATAAATATATTTATTTTATAGTCTTTTTATACTACATACTTAGGTGGCAAACAAGCATACGGCCCGCCTGATGTTTAGCAGTTACTGTAGCCTATAGACGCTTGCAATACCAGAAGTATCACTTGCGTGATGCCAACCCTTTTTTTTAACACCAGGGCTTTATGATGGCAGTATCTCTGGGATAAGAATACGTTTTTTTCAAAACTTATTCCTAAATGAGCGCTGGAGATCTGCACTCAGACACAGGTCAACTACACCACTGTGTGTAGTTATTTGGCTGTGGTCTTCTGTAAGGTGGATGTCCTTCCCCAGTCGGGATTGATAGATATAGATTTCTTACAGAAAATAAATTAATAAGAAAATAGAAAAATATTGTATTTTTTCATACTATTTAGGTGACAAGAGGAGTACTGTCAGCCCAATGGTAAGCAGTAACTGTACTTATAGTGATAATAATTCGTAAGGCGTTAATGAATCAATGGTCATATAAAACTAGATTAGCAATGTCTAATTCTACTACTGATATTTCTGATTTATTATAACTTAAATGAGTTGGGTTGTTGTCCGTGTGGTGACGGATTAAGAATACAAATGTCACCACCCCATTTCATGCCGTGGGTGTCGTAAGAGTCGACTAAGCGAGTAAGTCCGGCAGACAATATCCACTGCAAGAGAGAAAACTTTAAACAAAACCATAAACCAACCAGTCTGGCCAGCGTGGTATAGTAGGCTAATATCCCTCCAAATTTATGGAGGAGACCCGTGCCCAGCAGAGGGACCTTTATAGGTTGAGATGATGAAATGAGTTGGGAAAAATAAAACTTTTAAGTGCTAAATAAATCTGACCTAGTGCGGAATCGGAAAGCGGCCCTTGAGCCAGGCTCGGAGGCGCAGGGTCCCCACTCGGCCCACGCGCCCACCGCGCAGTCGCGTGCGCAGCGCACCGTGCACGCGCCGCGCAGCAGCGCCGCGAACTCCACGTCGTACGAGTAACCGTCTGTTGATGCTTCGCGGACACGACTTGGACCTGAACAAAATAAAAATAATTTACTGTCTCAACATCCTGTAGTAGTGGTACATTTTAACACTTTGAAGGGCAGTGAACGCCTATAGACGTCATGACAATAAAACATCTATTGTGTCTACGTTACTGTCCGCGAAAGTGTTAAACTCACTAAACACATAAAAAATCCTTACTAATATTATAAATGTGAAAGTTTGTGAGTATGGATGGATGGATGGATGTTTGTTACTCTTTCACGTAAAAACTTCTGAACGGATCTGGATGAAATTTGGCACATAGGCTACTTTTTACAGCGATAACCGACATCCACGCGGGCAGAGCCACGGACAACAGCTAGTATTTTCATATACCTAAAGGAGCACTCACCAGTAAGTGGGTGATATTTCTTGCACACATCCATGGGCACATCTCTGCCACCCACCATGCATCGAGCAGCGCGTAATGATCTGCCTTCACCACACTCCGTACTGTAAGCATAGATTATTGCTACAAAACAAAATCTTACCTTATCTTCTATTTAAAATCTTATTTATTCTGTGAAGAACGTTTCCTTTAAAGGATTTTACCCGCGACTTGGCTGAATACCTAAGTTAATGTATATAATATGTAAAGGGAGAAATAAATATACCCAGGAGGTAGAATACAGTCGGAATCCGCTGGCAGTAGCTCCAAGGACACGTTTTTGCAAACGCAGTTTGGAACATCTGGATCTGAGGCATCCAAATATCTGAAAATAGAACAAAATTAAATGTTTTAGTCTATATTGTCCAAATATTATCGAAAATATATATCAATCATCAGAAAGTGAAGTCCTCCCCGCTGCTATTTTCCCAAAGCTTTAAATCCCTGGCAGTAACATAAGCACCACGAAGGTAGATCAGATTCACAAGTCATCCCATATCCTTCTTTAAAGTGATCTGAGTTGAGCACGAGTACTTACTTGAGTGGATCTGCACAAATGACGTCACAAGTGAGCGGTGTGATATGATCGCAGGAAACCTTGCAGGCGGCGACGCTGCGAGGGATTAGTTGTCCTGCGCATGCGCCAGCCTCAATTCGATGAGATTCAGAACCACACCAAATGCCTGAAATATGTTTATTGTTAATGCGTTATCTATTGTTTGGGGTTTTTTGGTAAGAAACTGTTGCTAGACGGAGACTAACAAGCGACGGAGATATTATCACTCTCAGTGTATAGTCTCACTCTGTCTATAGTGTCAAAAAATGAGGCGCTCATAGCCAGGTGGACTCGCTGTTCGGTAAACGATCAGCGGGTTAAGCAACCAAGGGCGCGGTAACCCTATAGATGGGTGACTGCATAATGGTATTTCATCTGAGCGTCTCCGTGCTTCGGAGGGCCCGTTAAAAGTCGGTCCCGGCTGTTAACAGACGTTAGATTACGACAGAGGCCTAAATATGAACGATCTAAATAACTCTGTCACCAGGTTGGCCACTAACCAAACGATGAGAAGAAGATGAAGAAGTGGCAATGAGCATTCGGAAGCACGGAAAATTTTATTTTTATGAATTTCTTGACAGAAATCCCAATATGTATCTGTTGCCCGATCAGGGAAGCGTAAAGTACAACAGGTTGTAGGGTTGTGTTCTGTAAGATGAAGGCACTTCTATAGTCGAGCTGCTCAGATGTAGGGGCAACTTCGCCATACCCTATAATCCTATATGAATAAAATACTTGAGAGGTGTCAAGGGACACCCGGATGGAACGAAGTTCCACAAACACACATATTTTTGAGAGACAGACAGAGAAACATGCGCACGCCGCACAGCTTACAATAGCTTACTATAGCAAAAAGTGTCGTGACAATTTTTCTTAAGATTTTTTTCCGTCTAGCCCCCTTTCACAACGCGCGATAAGGAGCTTCGTTCCAATAATGAAATATGTTTACAGGATACTTACTCCTAACCCTATATCCAACGCCGCAACGCTGTGCTGGCGGCAGCCGGCACGTGCTCCAGTCGCCCGCGATCCACGAGGCGTCACGAGCGCGACACGACCGCGACACGGGACAGTTGCGGGTCTCCTGACGTGAACCACAGCTTGGTCCACCGTGAACAACGCGAATACGAACTTGTTTGCCTGGTTCTGTCAATCAATACAAATCAGTTTACTTTTTTGTAACTTCGATCGGTAGAATTTTTACTAAGTTATTAAGGCGGGTATAGACATCACAAGGCTGCACCAAATGAGCAACGTCGCAATGTCGATACCCGGCTTTAGAGATAGTAGACACCGAATCTCAATCGTGGTAATAATACATTAATTCTTTTTTTTACCAAAATATTTCTGTCTAAAATGACTTTGAACATATTGAAATTAGTATTTATTATGTATAAACAATATTATTATGTATTAGTATAATTATATTAATCAATCAATTTATTTTAAGAATTTTTAATGTTTTTGTTTTACTTGCATGGCATCTAAATCCGTGTTTATTTTTGGATAATCCGTTTCAGTATAAATAAAAACTCCTTGTTTCATCGTTCCTCTAAGGTTTGTATTTATGTTCTAAATATGCGTGAATTGTGGCCATTGACAAAATAATGTGTTACTGACCACAAGTATTAGGGCATGGTGACCACGGCATCCAAGCTTCGACCTTGCATCCTCGACGGCAACGTACAGTGCAAGCACGCCGTGACGCTGGACGACGTAAAGGTGCACACCTGTATCATAAAACAAAAAGTTTTTAAAAAAAATTAGATTAGGCTTATTTTTAAAAGGCTTGATATGAGTATCAGTTTAATTCTGACAGCCTTGGTGGTCCAGTGGTCGCAGTATGCGTCTGCTGTGCACAGGTTGTGGGTTCAGTTCTAACGTAGGACAAAACTTTGTGTGACCCACAAAGAGTTGTTCTGAGTCTGGGTGTAAGGAATCTGGTAGTAGTAGCCTAAGTTCAAATTCTTTATTTCTTTATTTGTTAGCAAAAACATGTTCACATATTCTAAGAATTCCTTAACTTCTGTGTAAGTGATAACTGCATTGCAAGTACATATTAGCAATCGATAATATTCTTACAAATAAATGCTGTATTATAACGATTAAATTTAATAGTTACGCAATGCTTTGTCCTCTTCCTTATAATGTCAAATTACTGATGACAGAAAGAGATAAATCGATGTGTAACTATTCACTCGCTACACAACGTTTAATACTGAAGTGGTTTATGTTTAGTTTAGTTAGGAATTAAGTATGCTATTACTTACAGAGCTTCACGAACAACATCAACATTGTTCTGCACACACATTACATCTCGGATCATATCGCCTTCTTCTATACATGGCTCTTCATCATCGCTTTGATTGTAAGTCTCGCCATCCTATGAAATAAATATCGATACAATATTAAATGCAGTCTGGGGCAGGAGACAATTGTAAAAGATTTTAAAAGAAGAAGTGGAAGAATCGAAGAAAATGAAAGACAATAAAGGGTTTGTTTTAGGTATGTTCTTTTCAACAAAGTATATCTTATTGCATCAAAATAAGATAACATCTTGATTATTTACGAAGCTCACTAGCGAAAGCAGTTTAATAAACATGAAACGAAAATTAGTTGTAAAGAAAAAGGGAACGAATATTTTTTCTAAAAAGATAAGCACTCTGCTGCCACAATATGGGGTACAATTACAGACTCTGAGTTGACAATAAACATTTCTTGACAGTTAAATCTAATGAAACTTTGTCGGAAAGCGTAGGAAAACTCAGAATTGCTAACTATAGATAGTAAGGGTCTATGTTATAGGAGGCGAGCGTTTTACATATTTTTGTTCTATTGTAAAATGCAAGTAAATTCATTCGTTATTTCGATTCTTGTAATTTATAAATGACTAGAGGCCCGCCCCAATTTCGTCCGGGTTAAACTAAGTATTTTGTGCGCAACTTCCTTTATTTTTATAAATAAGAACCTTCTCCTGGCAATAACAAACACAACAAAAAAAGAATAACTGAAATCGGTCCAGCCGTCCACGCGTGATGCCGTGACAAAGGGAAATAGGGATTCTTTTTTATATATAGCATAGATAGCAACTGCAGCTCACCTGTAAATCAGTGTAGTTGTTAGCTGGAACAAAGTCCTGCTTCCTCCGCTCACAGGGTCCCCAGGGCGTCGCGAGCCACGAGTATGTGGCGCATTGATGAGTATTGCAAGTCTCGTTTTGGATTAACTGGTCTTGTGATGGACAAGGCCATCCGTCTGTAAATAATGGCATTGTGTTTTAAAAAATCGTGTGAAAATCCATTATTATAAGGCTATTTTGACTACTAATCATCATACGGCCCACCTGATGTTGAGCAATTACCGAAGCCTATGGACACCCGCAATACCAGAGGTATAACTTGCGTGTTGCCAACCCCTTTTTTTACACCATGACTTTAGGGTTGGCAACACGTAAGTTATATATATTTTGCTATTCCAGGCCGAAAAACATATGGATAAATACTTATATTCTAATTACATAAGCAAAAACGTTAATAATCCCATACAGGTACTAACATGAATGTAGGTAAACATATGTATATTAAACTCTAAATGTAGACTTTAGATTATTTATTTAATCTTCCTGCACAAATATGTACAAAGGCGGCCTTAATGCCTTAGACATTTTCTACCAGTCAACCTTAGGGTGATGCAGATATATTATATTCATGGCAGGTGTATAAATTTAATTCAATTATAAGATTGAAACTTTTTTTATTTATACGAGTAAAATATACGAGTATGTCAATAAATTATATTATTGGCCTATATATATTTTTTTTTTTTTATACTACTTGGGTGGCAAACAAGCATACGGCCCACCTGATGTTAAGCAGTATCCGTAGCCTATAGACGCTTGCATTACCAGAGGTATCACTTGCGTGTTGCCAACCCATTTTTTTACACCAGGGCTTTAAGATGGAAGTAACCCTGGGATAGGAATACGTATCTTTCAAAACGCATTCCTAAATGAGCGCTGGAGACCTGTACTCACACACAGGAACACAACTACACCGCTGTGTGTAGTCATTTGGCTGTGGTCTTCTGTATATTTCACTAGAAATTCTCATTTTTAAATTATTGTTTTTAAAATGGTGTCATTCTTCATAATTAAAAACATCAAGGTATACTAACTGCGTGCAGAATGAGCTAGTATATGTCGTCGCCTGGTCCTGGTAGGTGGAGGTCGGGCCATGGTCGCGCAGGGCGCTGAACACTTGGACCACGCGCCCCACGCTGACACCACGCAGTCGCCCGCGCACGCGATACGACAACGTTCTGTCCGGGCGGGCGCACCGGTGCCGCTGCACCATGCGCGCTGAGCATCTCTCTGTTACACAATAGATATACATGTTTGATGTGTATTGTAATAAAATTTACTTAGTATTTTACTCTCTGCCTATGCCAATGGGAGACCGTGCCCGTCTCCCATTTGATGTGATCCCAGCGTGATTATATGTATGTATGTATGTAAAATTTCCTTTACGTTGTACACTTATTCATTCATGTTACGTGTAAGCTGTTATCCCAAGATTATTTATCAAATAGTACTGTTATGAAAGTGATAATTGTTATGAATGTATCTAGAATATGATGATTTCTCTTGGCCAGTTCGCTGATGAGAGCAAAGGCAAGAAACTCAGGTCAATCTTTTGAAGCGCTTCTGCAACTCAAAATTGTTTACTTGTTATATATTTTGTGACACAAAATATTATTATTATTGATATGAATGATTGAATGAAATTACTTAAAGTTAGTATCTTAGTATACTGATAGTTACTGACCCCTTCATGTCCATAACATCCAAGCTCCCGATAACGTATGCCTGGACCGCAGGTGGTGTGCGGCTGACTGAGCACACAGGCCCCCCACGCTCTCACTGTCCAAGCTGCACAGCGGGGCGAGCTACACGTGCGCTTCTCTTCGAGCGGGGGGCACGGGGCCCCGCCGCCTGACGCTGCAGATATTACCCGACGACGGCGTACACTATAGCCTGACAAATTATAAAATATTATCATTTATTTATGTTTTATTTCGAGAAGATTGATATAAGTAAAATTGGAATAAACGTTCATACGACTGGTGATAGAAGGAAAATGAATAAGAAAACTATAGGATCAGCAAGCACAAGTAGAAATATGGCTGTATGATGCTATACGGTTGGTTCATATCTGACGGAAAATGCGTCGCGTATTATAGGTCGCGAAACGCCAGAACAGACAAATATACATATCATAAAACATTCAATCTTTCACACTTAACCGACGATGCGTTTGTGCATCGAGCATATGAATAGACGCGACCGATGATACGCTCGACTCATTTTCCGTCAGATATGAACCGACCCTTAGTGAACTGATCCGGCGCTAAAAATAGAGAAGACATCGATCTATATGAATGCGTTCCCAATCACACAATACTCGTTCTATAATTACCAGTAGTAGTAAGTTGTTGCACTGGGAACAGCGGACATCCATCAGTTGGTTGGCAGGCACCCCACTCGGTCCATTCCCCAACTTCACAATCTCGCGGACATGGGACCTTGAAAACCATTATTTCATTATTATTCATTCAGCAGACGATGATTCACGAGTAGCGTTTTCTAATGAAATAAATTATTTTCAGCTGAATCTAGTACTTAATGTAAAACCATTTTTCAAAGGAAATTACTAGGTCATGCGTGAGTCATACTCGATTTTTCTTTTATAGTACCTACTGTACGGTCAGCAGCAAAAATAACTGAATCAATTTGTATTTAAATATGGTAATTATAATATCAAAATAAAACCCTATACCGACCTGTCTGGCCAGCGACGTATAGTAGGCTAATATCCCTGCAAGTATATGGAGAAGACCCGTGCCCGTTTCACTGATGGGCACGGGTTTATGGGTTGCGATGATGATGAATTACAATTTATGTATTGATAAAAAATATAATTAAGATTAATGCAGAATCGATAGCCTCAGAACTGGATATTTTATAGCTATTTTAGATTTAGAATTCATTTTATAAATAAAGTTGTTTAAAATAGTTTAGAAATAAATTGTAAAATGTACGAAATTGGGCTGTTTATGCAGTTTAACACAAATAAAGTCCCACCTCATAATCAAGCCCTAACGACTGCACGCATAAGGACTTTATGGCTACCTCCGCCAATGCAGCCAATGTGGCTAATAATGATCTAATAATGATGTCTGCTGTCGAAATGTTAAGAATAAAACTTTAGCTATGTTTTGTGCTAACTGTACATATGGCTTTTGTTGTGAGTCATAATCTAGTTGATGGTATTCTAAATGTTTTATTTAAACTTTTTACGGTAGGTCACCTTGATGTAGTTTAAGTATTCAGTCGCTGAATCATCGGTGTAGAAACTACAATTGTTTGTTTTGTTAGGATGTTTATCATGCTTTATGTAGTTTTATTTATATGATGGATGGATTTTATGTGGTATACTTGAAGGACATGACTAATAGATAATGAGATTATAGGGTTATATGTTCAGTTTAGTAGTAGGTGAGACGTTCCAGAGGGTGATTCAGTCAGCTATCTGTCCGATAGCTACATACTGCCTAGAATCACTACGGGTATGCGACCCCGGACTGCTCTAGCTACTGCTGTCACACTCTACTTCCCGTGGCAGTAGTATCCCTTCCTACATCCTATCATCCCCAATAGCGGATGCCTCCCGCTGCGACAGACTGGCGACCCCGGTCAGTCACTAGACCTAGCACTATGGTGCCACAACTTAGGTCAGCATCAGAGGTCTTGCTGATGCTTAGGGACGTTCCTGCCTCTTACCAATTGTAGCGGCCTCCCGTTCCATTGGATCCATAGAGGTGGAGATAAGAGTGCACCTGTGTTTGCGCGGACACTGACGTAATTAACGTTTTGTGCACTATAATATCTCCTGCGTAACTGACTTGGCTTCTGACAATGGACTCCGATTCAGACAGTCCCACGGCGATGGGCAGAGGTAGAGAGGTCTGATTGTGATGCCAATCGGGCTTTGTCTGATGCCTGCACGTGGGCGGCTCAGGGTAGATGGTCGCGTTACACTGCATAGGGTTAACAGTGCAATTCGGCAGCTCCCTGAGTGACGAAGCAGCTCTATTTAGAGAGGCCCTGCTTCCCCCAATCCGGGGAGGGGACTAGAAAAGGTGTCCTAAAAAAGACTTAACCCATCACACTCGGAGATAGTAGCCACGGCTGTCTCTGCATCACCCTTAACGTGGTCGAAGGAAAATAAATAGTAAGAAAAAAGAAACACCTAAATCCCGAAATATGACCTTTGCAACGTGGAATGTGCGCACCCTCCTTGATCGAGAAGCCAACCTAGGCATACCTCGAAAAACTACTCTAGTATCCCGAGAACCCCAACGCTACGGTGTGGATATCGTTGCTCTCAGCGAGACACACCTGGCTGACGAGGGGGAGATGGTTGAGCGAAGAGGCGGATATACTTTCTTTTGGAAAGGTACCCCGTCTTCGGAGCCTAGGAGGTCTGGTGTTGGTTTCGCCATCAAAAACCACATCGCCTCTAAATTGGAGGAGTGTCCTGCGCACATCTCGGACCGCGTCACCACGTTGCGCCTCCACCTGGACGGTGGCAATTACCTTAACGTCATCAGCGTATATGCGCCAACAATGGACAAGGATGATGAAATCAAGGCCAAGTTTTATGAGGAAGTCACGCAAGCTCTCTCCAGAGTACCTCCTAGGGAGCAGATACTTTTGATGGGCGATTTTAACGCCAGAGTGGGGCGTGACTTTGAAGCTTGGCCTCGGGTCTTGGGAAGACATGGTGTTGGAAACATGAATAGTAATGGACAACTACTTCTGTCCTTATGCGCTCAATTTGAGCTAGCGATCACCAGCACCATGTTCAGGCTCCCGGCAAAATATAAGACCACATGGATGCATCCGAGGTCAAAACACTGGCATCTGATTGACTATGTAATTGTACGACAAAGAGATATTTCCCAAGTGCATATCACCCGCGTTATGCGGGATGCTAATGCGGTCTGCTCCTCGGATCACCGACTTGTCGTGACAAAACTGAGGCTCCGCCTGTATCCTCCCCGCAGATCTCAGGGAGTGAAGCCAAAGGGTATGGACCTTGAGAACCTACGGAATCCTGACATCCGTAAGGCCTACGCTCAGGCAGTAAGTGGTGCACTCCAGGCGATAGATGATGAGAATGGTGATACTGTGGCTAACTGGCAAATGCTCTCGTCCCACCTAGTCGCCGCCGCGTCGCAGACACTGGGTGCCAAATCCAGCAGACATGAGGATTGGTTTGATGACAATGACGAAATTTTGTCGAAAGCCATACAGAAGCATCGTTCTCTCCTACGTCAACATAGTGATAACCACCAAGCGGAGGCAGTCAAACATAGTGGAGCTGAACTGCGAAAATATGTACGGGAAATAAAAGACAAATGGTGGCGCGATAAAGCCGAGCGCATGCAGTGGCTTGCTGATACCAAACAGTTGGGTGCATTTTATGATGAGGTCCGCAAACTTCTTGGTAACGTGATTCGTACTCGAGTACCCCTGAGATCTCTAGATGGTACACAATTGCTTACTAATAAGACAGATGCACTCAACAGATGGGGAGAACATTTCAACACCTTGCTTAATGTTGATCGAGCAGCAGACATCGTACACATTAGCTCGATGGCAGCACTCCCCACGAACAGCAAGCTGGACGAGCCACTGACTCTGCGCGAGGTCATAGTCACGATTCAACAACAGCAGAATAAGAAAGCGGTCGGCGTTGATAACTTACCTGGAGAACTGATCAAGTATGGAGGTGAAGAATTGCATAGAGCTATCTGGAAGCTATATCTTCAAATGTGGGATCAGGAGCGGGTACCTGATGATTTTCGAGTATCACGTATCTGTTCTTTGTACAAGAACAAGGGCGACAGATCTGATTGCAATTCCTACAGAGGCATCTCCTTACTGACTTCTCCGGGGAAAGTCTTTGCTCGAATATTACTAAACCGCTTGCTACCCTTATCTGAAGACATACTGCCGGAAACCCAATTTGGCTTCCGGCCAAATCGAAGCACGTATGAGGCTATCTTCTCTATTCGTCAGCTTCAAGAGAAGAGTCGAGAGCAAAGGCAACCACTGTATGCATGTTTTGTTGACCTTGAGAAAGCCTTCGACAGCGTGCCTCGAGAAGCTTTATGGGTGGTACTGGAGAAACTGGGATGCACGGACAAGTTCGTTAGAATGATCCGACTCCTGCATGATGACATGCGATGTTGTGTCAATGTACAAGGTGAAGATTCTGAGTTCTTTACAGTGAGCTGCGGCGTAAAACAAGGCTGCGTGCTCGCGCCAACTCTGTTCGCCTTGTACTTTGCAGTTGTAGTAAGGGAAGCCTTGCAAGGTCTGTCTGATGGCATTCGTGTTCGTTTCCGTACCGATGGTGGTGGAGTCTTCAACCTATCGAGACTTAAAGCTCGCACCAAGGTGTCTCACGCGACTATTACGGAGATGATGTATGCGGATGATTTATGTTTTGTAGCGGAATCCTCAGAGAGTCTACAAACACTTATGTCGAGACTTGATGAGTCATGTCGCAGATTTGGCTTAAAAATCAACGTAAGAAAGACCGAAGTGATGGCCCAAACGTTGAATAGTGCCCCAGCTGACATTAAACTCGCTGACGTCTCACTTAAGCAGGTAGATAGATTCAGGTATCTGGGGAGCACCGTAACATCGAGGTGCCTCCTTGATAATGAAGTCAACAGCAGAATCGGAGCAGCTGCTACAGCCTTTGGTAGACTTCGTATCAGGGTGTTCCGTTCACACGACGTAAAGCTCTCTACAAAAGTAGATGTATACAAGGCGATCGTTATACCGAACCTCTTGTATGGATCTGAAACGTGGTGCCTTTACCGCAAGCATATCCGCACATTAGATAGATTTCACCTCAAATGCCTTCGCGACATTATGAATATACATTGGTCGGACCGTGTTCGGAACACGGAAGTTCTACGGCGGGCAAATATAGGTGGAATCGAGTCTTATCTAATAAAACGGCAGCTTCAGTGGTGTGGCCATGTCTCTCGAATGTCTGATGACAGAATGGCTAAGCGCATCTTTTACTCTGAGCTGCAGGGTAGCAAACGGAAACACGGTGGCCAATTCCTGCGGTACAAAGACGTGCTTAAGCGACACATGAAAAAATGTGACATAGAACCGTCACAATGGGAGGCAATGGCGGCAGACCGACCACGGTGGAGGCACACCATAAACACCAAGGTGGCCGAGTTTGAGACAAAACGAATAGTAGAGCTCGATGCTAAACGAGACGAGCTCAAGGCCCGAATACCCGAGGCCATACACTATAACTATGTCGGAGGGGTACTGACCTGTAGCGTATGTGGTCGTACATGCGTTGCAAAGATCGGTTACGTCAGTTATATGAGAGCACATCAACGAGGCTCTCAATAGTTAGTAGCCAGTCGCTGTGGCCGAATACGGTCAGGATATATATATATTAGTAGTAGGTACATATTTGAAGGAGACTTTTTTGTAAAATAATAATATAGTTTTTCGTGTTAGGGTTGAGTGCTGCCCCTGGCTACGATAGGTAACTGTATGATACGCGTGTGCTTGATTGTCACCGTAGCAATAATATAAATTAGCTATTTATATCTTTACCAGCCCTAGCCGCCTGTCCCGGCTTCGCACGGGTAGTATTTCACGGGGTCCCGTAATGTTTGCGTCTCACTCACAACTAACGTGGCTTTCTATTTGTAAAAGAATCTAACTAGAAGATTTCTTCCTACAACAAATCTGCTTCATCATCATCATCTCAGCCTGATAATGTCCACTGCTGAACGTAGGCCTCCCTCATATGTCTCCACAATGGCCGATCTTGAGCTGCCTGCATCCAGTGCTTTCCTGCAGCTCTGATGATGTCATCTGCTTGTGAGATGACCATTTGAGTGTGATACAAGATATTGATGTAATGTCATTGCAGGTCTTACCTCACATGGTTGCACAAGTGTCGGCATAGGAGCATGAGAGCATTGCGCGGGGTGCAACGCCCTACCGTCGGCGCGCACGCATGTCGCATCTCTTCGTTGTACTCCACCGCCGCACCCCGCCTCTCTTGCTGCACGGTTGTCATCCTCAAGGTCATCGTTATCGTCGTCGTCATCATCATAATTAGCATCATTGTCATCCGCGTCATCATCATCGTCTACGCTTGCTGTGAGGAAATAGATAGGTATTATTATTATTTATGTGGGAACTTTGGGATCAAAATAAGTTTAAATGTACGTAAAACATTCTTATTTAAAAAAAACAACGTTTTGTTAAACTTTTAAGTCAATCCATAGACTATTTTTCGAGTTTAGTGGACATAAACATACATAGGCATTTTTTTATATATAAAGATATCGATAAAGTATAGACCATTTAAAATAATTCCATTGGTCAGGGATTCTAAAACTATTTTGGGCAAGAGACCCCTTTTCGACAATGAACTTATATAAAATGCCTTAAATTACTTTAAAAATCCTATCTCTTATTTTTTCCTATTGATACAAAATATTTATATATATATAGATACTCTTACTTCCTAACTAAAATATTAGTAATTCTTTATTTATTTTATTGGTACAAGTAACACAACTTATACAGTATCTTGAAAGTTGTAAATAAGAATTTGTGAGGGGTCGCTTTTTAGACTTCGTCGACCCCCAGACTCAGTTTAAGTTTATGTCGACCCTGGGAAAACGAATTTCGACCGCAAGCGTTCGATATAGACTACTTTGGGAATTCCTGGTTTACACAAAATACAAAAGAAATAATATTGCCTTATGCTTACTTTAATAGGTATATCATCAAATTGAATTTAAAACTTAGTTACTCCTATAGCTTTTCAGCCAGAATGAATATTTTATTATGAAAACTGGAAAACGGCCAGCAGTGTAAAGAAAATGTACAATATAACGACCACCTTTTTTACAGTCTATGAATATGTAGAAGCTGATATGATCGACGATGTACTCTTAGTTGTAATATATGGCTTGAGTCCAAGCGTCGTAATCGTCAATGGTGATATGTTACAAAGACAAAATTAATGTTTTTTGCCTTTTAATTTACGGTAACATCATTTTTAAATGAGATGAGGTTCTGAAACTTTTAGTTACATATATAGCCAGAAAAGCTAATCGTCATTTGCAGAGCAAAGTATCGAGACGAGATTTAAATAAAAGTTAATTATATCCATTGTTTGCTTGTATGATTCTGGCTGTTTCACCAAATCGCATTTGGATATTAAATTTTCTTTGAAAGATAACTACCGCACTAGGAAACAAGCTCTGTCTCTCAAGAGAGTATACAAACATACGATTAATGAACATAAAGTACATACCTACAACAAAAAAAAAACCAGACACGGAACAACCATTTGTGGGTCATACCATATTTTGTCCAATAAGGGGAACGAACCTCCAACACCGCACAGTGGTATGTTGGATAGATAATCACATAACCCCCGAACCTAACCATGCAATCATGATATTCCTCTTTCATTTACTATCAATTTCATAATCTTTTTACAAGAATTGTTAAAAAAAATTCAACACTATATTGATAATGATACAAGTAGCATTCGTATAATCAAAGAAAACAATTAATCATCGGTAAGAACAATGGGTCAGTTCGCTCCATTACTTCGCCTTCGTGCAGATTAACCTAATTATCTCAGCCTCCTCTATCCCAAGATTTAATTGCACAAAGAAGACAGTGGCAGCAGATATTATTTAAAACAAAGATATTAAGTAGAACCATCTTAATTAGACGATAAATAAATAACGTTACGATTGATAAAGTAATTGGGTCATTATCGTTTATGCTAATGCTGACTATGCAAGCAAATGGCTGCGGTATTAAGATGGTTGTTAGACAACGGCCTACAATGTTGCATTAGTGTATCTTTAGGTTTTATAGTAGCAACCCACATATGTCCCACTGCTGGGCACAGTGGGCACGGGACGGCTCTCCTCTCCTCTACCAAAAGAGAGAGAGCTTATGTGACGCTAACTTAATGCAGGTCGGTGGATCTGACATGTCTTTAGAATTATGTTTTCTTTCACCGTTAGCAGATGGAAAATCATTCGATTAGTAAATATAAACTCCACAAAGTGAAATTCTTTCTTTTAATTTGGTACTGCCGAATCGAACTCGCACCGTCGGTTACTTTCCTACTCGGCCACCACCGCGATTTTAGGTTTTATTATGAAATTATTTGGTAGGAGTATTGAACAGTGGGAAAAACAATTCAATCAATCAATTTACAATAAATGCCTGAAATTTGGCAATAGTTGTTGTTTCCACCCCATTGCCTCGAAAAGCACGTAAAGCAGCTAGTCCTACGCCTGATCTCTCCGGTCCAGTATTATTACACGTATGTTTTCGCATTGCAAACGGCAAACGGCGGCAGTAATGAACTATTCATATTGATAGTAAGGACATTATGCTTTTATAAACATTCTAAAAGGGGGGAATTGTGAAACTAATCCTTACTAATATTATGAACTAGCTGTTTCCCGCGGCTCCGCCTGCGTGGACGTCGGTTATCGCTGCAAAAAGTAGCCTATGTGTTATTCCAGACCATAATCTATCTCTGTCCCAAATTTTATCCAGATCCGTTTAGTAGTTATTACGTGAAAGAGTATGAAAAGATGATGGTCTGGAATAACACATAGGCTACTTTTTGCAGCGATAACCGACGTCCACGCAGGCGGAGCCGCGGGTAACAGCTAGTTCATAATATTAGTAAGGATTAGTTTCACAATTCCCCCCTTTTAGAATGTTTATAAAACCATAATGTCCTTACTATCAATATGAATAGTTCATTACTGACGTCGGTTATCGCTGCAAAAAGTAGCCTATGTGTTATTCCAGACCATAATCTATCTCTGTCCCAAATTTTATCCAGATCCGTTTAGTAGTTTTTACGTGAAAGAGTATAAAACGATTATGGTCTGGAATAACACATAGGCTTACGATAACCGACATCCACGCTGCGGGCAACAGCTTGTTCTCTCATATATTGTATCGTAGTAAGTTAGATTGATGCATTAAAGCTCAATCTTTGAACCTAATAACATATCTTATTTGACCACCCAAGCAACGCCCGTCATTGCTCCAGTATGCTATATCAAATTCTTTGTTTGTGGCCTTATTTGATCTACAGCAGTATAACTGAATGGTGAATTTCAATGACTATAATAATATAATATCTCGAAAAGTATCGATAGATAAGTATAATTATACTGTTCCAGTTAAAAATAATGGCCACGAAAAAGAATCTTAACATAGCATCTGTGCTTGCGGAGATTTAGTGGGTATATTGATGACTTATAGGGGTAGAGGAATGATTATAGTAAGCTTTCGACGTATTAGTGTTTGACATTTAGCCCCTTAATTAGTTACCCTTAGAACAAAATGAAAAATGATTTCTTTTTTGGCAATTTTGAAAGTTCTGAGCAGTATTTCATGTTATGTCTTAGGTAGAAGCGGTGGTGGCCGAGTGGGCAATTAACCAAGAGGTGCGAGTTCGATACCCGGTGGCAGTACCACAGTGAATTTCACTTTGTGGAGTTTATATGCACTAATCAAATGATTCTCCATCTGCTAACGGTGAAGGAAAACATCGTGAGGAAACCAACATGTCTTAGAAGTAATTCTAAAGACACGTCACATTCACCAACCCTTATTAGGCCAGCGTGCGTGAATTAAGGCCTAAGCCCTCTCTCTCTCTTGATAGTGGAGAGGAGATCCGTGCCCAGCAGTAGGACTTATATGGGTTGCTATATCTAAGGCATGATAAACAAATTCACTACATACATCACCTAGTCTTAAGTAAAAAGCTAGAAGAACTTACTTGAGAAAGGCGTGCTCGTAGTCTCGATAGCTACGCGACATTGTCCCCAGGGTCCAGGAGTCCAGTGTGCACTCGCTTCTAGAGCTGCTGGTCGAACTTCCTCCACCACGTCGCATTCCTTACCACCACCTGGCATTCATATAATAATACTATTTATTTATATAATAAACAAGATTACCGGCCGAGCCAAAGTTACCGACGTATCTCTTACAGTAAGCAAGTTAAAGAAGCAATGGGCAAGCCACATCGCGCGACCTACAACCGATGGGGAAGAAAGGATCTCGAGCCTGGAACGACTTCCCACTAGGTGGACAGATGATATTATCAGAGCTGCAGGAAAGCACTGGATGCACGCGGCTCAGAATCGGCCATTGTGGAGGCATATGAGGGAGGCCTACGTTCAACAGTGTACGTCAGCAGGCTGAGATGATGATGACGATTTACTTAATCCTTCTGCATAACATTGCACAGAGGTGAACGTAATTTAATTTTGTAACGGCATTTAATTTTGTTTTATCTACTAATTCGTATCCGCTCAATTCTATCGAGAGGAAGCGCATTCCAGATTGGAAAGGGGACGCAGAACTAGGGCTGAATCCCAAGATAGTTTTGTCAAATAGATTGGTTCAAATTTTTACTAGAAAATTATATATTATTACTACTATTAGTATTTATACTAGGAATCTATACATACTAGCGAGCAAGCACGACTGGGGAAGGACCTCCACCTTACAGAAGACCACAGCCAAATAACTACACACAACGGTGAAGTTGTGTTCCTGTGTTTGAGTACAGGTTTCCAGCGCTCATTAAAGAATGCGTTTTGAAAGAAAAGTTTTCCTATCCCAGGGATACCTCATGTTAAAGCCTTGGTGTGAAAAAATGGGTCGGTAACACACAAGTAATGCCTACGATATTGCAAGCGTCCATAGGCTACGGTAACTGCTTAACATCAGGAGGGCCGTATGCTTGTTTGCCACCCAAGTAGTAAAAAAATACATAATAAAAATGTAAATATAATATTACCTTGTGGTAATTTCTTAAGTCGTCTTGTTCTCACTAAAGCTCCATCCACTCTTGGTCGCCATGGTAACCACTCGGCCAGAACGCAATCTTCGCGGATCACACACACGCGTGATGTGCCTATATGCGCCAGTGCAGGGCCGCAGTACCTGAAGGAAATAACAGTTACTACAACTACGCTACCCGAAAAACGCTGGGGCTAGGGTCAGTAATGAAACCTTAAGATCCCCTAATACAGCAGTTTCTAATTAACTCTACCTCGACTATGGGTCTCATTCATGTCTTTTGTTTCACACGATTGTGCTTTTTCTTTACCCAGTTTTTCTTTTGTTTTCCTTAATTTACATTCTTATATTATTAGCTATACATAATAATAATTTAAAATACACCTTTTCAAATTTATAATTTTCAATTATAAAGCATTTCAATAAGAAATAAATTTAATGATTAAAATACATTATGTTAAAACAAAAGATAAACGTCGGGAAAACAAATGAATAACTAAATTTGAACTAGAGTTTTGTTCGAATTGCATTCAAAGTCAACTGTACCTGTTTAGAATTCAAACTAGCTAGTATTAAAAAAATAATTTTCAAAGAGAATAATACCTTTTTCTATTGTTTTTAACGTTATAAATATAATGGTATTTGTATCGCGAGAATATTGCAGTATTAAATTATATACTGCAACTTTTTTAGGATTTAGAAGGAACCCTATTAATGGAATATAACAGAAATGGTGACGAATAAGGTAAATTTAAAGGAAAATGTATTTTTCGCCATCTGTATAGCGAAAATGTCATTTTCCTTAATACTTATTCATCATTAATTTTGTGTTGATTTATGTGATTTGCAGAAATCATTGATTTGAAAATTGTTTCTGCTCAACGATTAGTGGGTTAAACTTCCAAGACCGGTTCTCCTATGGTATTTCATCTAAGCGTCTTTGTGCGTTGATAGGCACGTTAAAAGTAATATAAAGAACAAAGTAAAAGATCGTTGTGAACCTACATAAAGTGTCATCACACCGATCACGGCCTCATTCAAGCTAAATGAGAAGCACTTGACATTTTAATAAGGCACGTACGACACAAGATGTGAAATGTGAAAAATATCCCATTCTCTCCCTCCATAACTTATCACATAAAGTTTTTATACAGCAAAGTGGCATTAGATCAATAAGCCACGCGAGCTGACCTACTTTTCCAACTGTCGTAAGAATGCACGCTTCGAACCGCAATGATCCGCCTTTTGAACTTAGAATATGAAATTTCTTTTAAATATATAATGAAACATTCTAACCCTGCTAGACTCGCTTCGGAATTTAAATATACTTTTGTGATGAACAAGAATTTATATTAGCAAGGTTGCAACGTGTAAAAATGTTTGCAAAATTGGAATTTTTAGCTCTTGCAAGTGAGTGAAGTTAGCGCGCGCGTGTGTGAGAACCGTATAAATTATTACTCTTACACTTCATAAACTGATATGTTAATGGAAGTTAAACATAAAACTAAGCTGCTAAGTGTTTTCTTACATTATAAGAATTTGTTGCAACATACGTATTACTTAAAAGTGCATGTATTTTTATGATAAACTGCAGTTTTATACAACTTGCTCTAATTTTACATGCATGGTTTTTTACAGTACTATAAGAAGTAAATATTATAGCTAGTATCAATGATGTTACAAGTAAAAAAGTGTAGATTGGTAATAAGCGCTTCGCGAGCGGGGCGTTAAGAAAAAGTCAATTGACCAACGTTGACGTATATTTGTCTCTTTTTCTATCGCGATAATAACATCTTGCCATCCTACTTTAAAGTCTAATCACATTGCAATAGTCAGTTATTTATATATCTTCTTTAATGTTCCTTTTTTAAAGATCGAATATTGTCCATGTAACCTATCTATACATTTTTAGCTATATTACATTAATTGGTTATAGTCTATTTCTCTTACCAATTGGCTGATTGCACGATCGAGAGCATCGAGAGTATTGAATCAATAGGATTTAATTTAATCGTCTATCGTTTCATTGCTATTTATCAAAAATGTCAAATGTCACAGTACCCATGCTATGTGAAATGGACTATAGCATATGAACACAGTTGGGAAACAAGTTGGGAAAGTTTACAAGTAGCCGCTGGTGTCCGTCTCTGGGGGCCCCTAGTTTCTTGTCTTATATAGCCTTGCTGACTAGAGGTTTTCCTATTTAATACACTGAGGACTTGAAAGTTTACTGCATAATTGCCAAAGAGACTAACCTAGAACTATTTATTATTGAATTGTTTATTTCGTTTTATTGTTTGGTAATAAAATTAAATATTCTTTTTTTAATTTTACCGCATTACAGAACAAGCTCTGTGTCGGGGGACTTTACAAATAACATTAATGGACACAAATTACACCCAGACTCAGAACAACTTTTTGTGGGTCACACAAAGTTTTGTGTTGTTCCTCGTGCACAGCAGGCGCATACTGCGGCCACTGGACCACCAAGGGAGTCAAATTGCTTCAGTATATAGAATAAAATATATAAAAATAAAAGGTATCTCTATGCATGAATGTCTTTAGGTCTTTTTTGACATAAAAATACAAGTCAAATATACATAAAACCACTTTACAGCACTGACGTTGATGATACTATGACTTATCGACAGGAGTGGTCAGGCTTATGGTCAGGTCAAGTCGTTCGCCTTCCAATGCCATGCTAGGAACGAACCTGTGTTACGGGTTGGTCGAGGAATAGACCCAACAACTCTTAACCTGTACTTACAGGAGGGAACAATGTTTTTACCTTTTTAATATCCCCTTTATTTTCATCAAAACAAGGACAACAAACCTTTTGTCTCCGACATTGCAGTCAATGTAGCTGTATTTTGATCCACAACATTATAAATTCTAACGATGTTTGCACACACTTACATAGCTTCCACGAACCGTCCATCTGTCTTACGACACTGCACTTGCCGACGCTGCAAGCCAAGCCGGGGCGAGTGTACTAGCGAATCTGTCTCAGTCCTCAAGTATCTGAAAAAAAAACAAGTTAGGTACAGCAACATACAAGTGAGCTAGCCTGACTTAGAAAGGACATGTTAAGGCGCCACTCTCAAAAAATGATGAAGAACAGGTGTAAATGAAACCATTTTTTGTTGGCATTTATAGACAAATGACTGCCAAAAAATACAGTATTAATCTACAAGATGTGTTTCATAATATGGTTTTGTCATAAATTATATAGTGATTCTAAATAGTGTGTTAAAAATCATCGGTTCAGCACCAAATTATTGAGATGTAACCACTTTATGACTTCAATTTTTATCAAATAACACGAAAAAAAAACAATATTTGAAGAAAACCTATAATTTGGTAATGTTATATTTAAAATAAGTTTAAATTTTAATTTATTAAAAGTTAATAAGACTTCTATTCAAAGAGTACATCTGTTTGTATCCCCGCGCTCGCCTAGAGAATTAAGTCGTGTATGCTTCGCCCAAATGCTCAAGGTCGTTGGCGATATCCCAAGCCTTAGCTGAGAGAGACAACAATACAAAACATAATACACGCATAAAAAGTTACGCGTGGTCATACATAAAAAAAACAAATATAAGTATAGGTCGACTTAAGAACCTCCTCTGTTTTTTCTCGTCGGTTAAAAAATTCCCTCTTAACTAACGCGTAACGGCCAGATCAAAGTATGAAAATACCAAAAGCTAAAATATTCTTTTTATACGAGTAGCTGGACTGTCAAAGCTAAAAATGGAATGTATAAAGGTACCTTTCAATGGTCCTGGCTGCATGCTCCCCCGCCCCTAGAGGGTTACACTCGGTCCACCGGCCCACGTAGATAGAGTATTCCGCGTCGTTTGTTGATGTTCCTGAAAAAAAAAATACTGAAATTAAAAAATGTAGTACGCTGTAAACCAACTCGACTCAACCGAGAGGAAAGGTTTATTGTTTGCTTCTTTGCTATGGAATTGCAATTTAGCGTGCTCGTTTTTATTTTTTTAATGTTTGCATATCGCAGTTGGGTATTTTCAACCAGATTAAAAAATATACCTAAATAAAGATGTAGTTCCAGTTCATTTTTACAAATATATTTTGCTTTTCATAAAAGTAGATTGTGTTTTGTTTTTTATTTTATTTATAGCTATTTTTTTATAAATAAGTCTAAAATCATTTGCCATTGCGTTAAATGGACAGTATCTATTATTAAAATATAACAAAGTTTCGCCTGTCTGTTGCTGGCAGCATATTTTTTTGACAGAACTTTTTTTGAATCAAAATTCGAAAATAAACACATTATTATTTTATTCAGAAAGGAGGCCCGCAATTTGCTTGTAGAACTTTTTTGCTTACGCGTACCCAAACAGGCATTTACAATTTAAATCAAGTGAAAAAAAATTCAAATTACTTTTCGCCAAAGTTAGCTGTTATAAGTATAAAATCAAGAGAGGATTGAAACTCAAATAGATATTCTGCACACATAGTTGTGGTACATTGACTTAATTTTAGTGAATTTAAATTTTACACTCTGTGGTTTAAATGGCAGTATGTTAAATTGTATGTACGAGGCAGCTGGTGAGCGAGGCAAGGCAAGGCGAAAATTGACACACCATGTGCCAACAATATGAATGTTGTAATTTTGTTCGCACGAAAATTGTGCTGTGAAAGTTTAGCATTTAAACGTCGCGTCGTCCAGTGACAACCGCGTTCAAGTTAGTTAGTTTTTTTGTATATAATAGGCATTTTACCGTCGTGCCTTTATAAAGAATAGGTAGGTAAATAATCGCAACATGCTTTGAAGGGACTTGAAACGAAATAGTTGAACAAAATGTGTTTTAATAGAAAGGCACTTAAGTATTTTTTTTAGAATTAGAAGCTTGCAATACTCGCACGTTGTCAACCCTAGATGTAGGGTTGACAATGTGCAAGCTACGAGAGAGAGGATTTTAGGCCTTAATTCACACACGCTGGCATAGTGCGGCCTAAGACATCTCTTTAGAATTTCTTCAGAGATATGTCGATTTCCTCACGAGGTTTTCCTTCACCGTTCATTAGTATGTATCTATAAAAAAAATACTTGTGACTTGTGGTATCAAAGCCATAACATTCGCAACGATATTTTATCACGACACCATCCATCAGGTATCCAAGCAGGTTTTTAATTAATTTTTTTTGTCATTTATTTTCAGAAATAAATTTTCATACATAATAATAATGTAAGTTGCAAGTTATTAACAATTTGTGCTTACGTATATGATTACATTCCGACATCGCTATGGTTTGCTTAATTTGTAAATCTCTTGAAAACCACTTTACGTAATAACTTAATACATAATAAAGTTGGTAAAACATTAATCATGACTCGAGCGCTTTGGTGCGCTTACGTCATACTATAGGTTGTAGGTACATCTTGGGGGTCATGGAAGCCATATAACTCTTCCTTGTCCTTTCCTTTGTACTCTTTTAAAGTTAGAGGAGTATAAATATAGTTTTGTGTAGGCAATATTGCATATTAATGTAGGTCGGCGAGATGCTTCTAGAAGACTCTGATGGTCGAGCTTTTTTGGCTAAGAGGAATGTTAAAGTTTTTTTTATACTACTTGGGTGGCAAACAAGCATACGGCCTGCCTGATGTTAAGCAGTTACCGTAGTAACACAGCAGTAGTTTTTAGAGCAGAGCTTTTAAGATAGAAAATCCCCTGAATCCCCTTGATATAAAAACCGTTTCTTTCAAACGCATCCCTAAATCCATCGCATGCACACACAGGAACACAACTACACCGTTGTGTGTAGTTATTTAGCTGAGGTCTTCTGTAAAGTGGAGATCCTTCCCCAGTCGGGCTTGCTCGCTAGTATGGTGCCCTACCTTTCTTAACATAACTACTTAACATACTTTTCACTGGACTAAATATCCTCAATTATTTAGTAAGTTCGAAGAACTATAAACTAGCTACAAATAATTTTAGTTCACAATAAACTTAAATCACAGACTATGAAAGTAAGATACTAATGAAACACCACAACTACAAATACTACAATGGACGGGTGAATTGAAAACTCTTTTTGAAATCTCGACATAATCAACTTATAGTGCAGCTAGCTGTGCGCTGTGGTGATATACAGCACTGATTCTCAATCTTTTTATATAGGGACCCCTTTGTCTCAGTATTAAATATCGTCATCTGCAGCCGTGCCATGCATGACAAGTTTATAGCGATTCATTTTAAATTCGTAAGATGTCACCTTTATTACCTAGCTTATAGGTTGTCGAATTATAAAATTAAAATTAAGGTTTTTTTATTACTTGGATGTCAAACAAGCATTTATTGTAGCCTATGGACGCTTGCAATACTAGAGGTGTCACTTGCGTGTTGCCGACCTATTTTTTTGCACCATTGATTTAAGATGTAGTACCCCTGGGATAGGAAAAGATTTATTTCAAAACGCATCCCTAAATGAGCGCTGGAGACAATCCCACCCACATGCCCACCGCTGTGACTCCTGTGAGCCGGGATTAACAGCGGAGTAACCAACTGATACACCGAGTTTTGACACTCGTACGTCCCGTGGACAACTAAACCTACTGTCTTGGACCCCGCAACGAATTTAATCAGAAGTAAATAGGAGGAGTTAGAAAGAAAAGTTTCCACTTCCCTCCATAGCAATGCGGGAGACAAAATAAATCTGTATAGGTTTGTAACCTATGAAAAGGAGCACCACGGAGGACCTTAAACTACGGGACCTAAGTGAGCTAAGTTTGATTGCTATAATATGTATGGTAGAAACGTTTAAATGCACGGAAATTCCCCCTAGATGAGACTAAATCCCCATAGTAAGCCGCTCCAGATGATATATGTAAGCTGTTCAACATAATAGTACGATCATTATGCCAAAGACCACACTCCCAGAGTATGTGATGAGCAGACTGCTCCTGATCGGAGCCAGGTGTTGAGCATTGACAGTTCGGCGAATCAACTAGCTTAAATGAGTATAACTTGCTCCAAAAGTTACCATGACCTGTAAGGAACTGAGCGACACTGTTGTCAACCTCCAGCCATGTCTTTGCCAACCGATCAGTAACGGAAGGAAAAAACTGGTAGAGGTGGCGTCCCTTGGTTGATGTATCCCATCGCTGTTGCCATTCATTAATGAGGGTTCTATAAACTTCAGTTTGTTCTTTAAATAATCGGGTGATTTTAAGGTGATCACGTGGCATTAAAAAGTTGGAATTGATGTTGTCACGTGTGGTGTAATAAATCGCCGCTCGTCTCTGTACCTCTAGATCGACAGGAAGAACACCTGCCAGTACTGGTAAAGCTTCAGTGCTAACTGTCCTATACGCCTTGCACAAAAATATCAACGCCAGACGTTGACTCTGAAGCAACTTGCGTCGTGCGGCACCGATGGTTGCCCTATCAGCCCACACAGGTGCACCGTAACACATACAACCCAAATAAGTTGCTGCATAGATAATTTGTAAGGTGTTAAAAGACAGACCCCATGTTGACGTCGATATCCTCGTCAAGGCGTAAAAACTATTCTTAGATTTTTCTCCTATCGTTGTAATATGATCTACAAAAGTGAAGTTCCTTTCTAAAATCAAACCTAAATAACAAATGGAATCCTTATTTGAGCGCTGGAGACCTGTACTCACATACAGAATCACAAATATACCACTGAATGAAGTTATTTGGATGTGGTATTTTGTAAGATGCAGGTACCTACCCTACCTTACCCAGTCGGGCTTCCTCGCTAGTAAGCTTTCTTAATCATCATCAACCAGTTTTTCTAATAAATGATGAGCCACTGTGATTTTAAAACTTCATTGTCGTACAGACTTCAACGTTCCACCAGAGGGTCTTGTATTCGGGTCAGTTTGAGAAACAGTGACATACAGTGTTCACTCTAATTAATTAAGTGAGCAATATCGAATTAGCCTCGAAGAGCGATTTGTTTGCGCTCCGACCTATGTATAATGGAAGCGCCTAAGTGAATGTTGGAGCGTCCGTGTAATTTTCAAGTGGTTTGTTATCGGTGATGAAGGAAGCTTTCGCCTGTTTGCTTTGGTGTTAGACAAAATTAGTTTCGTGCCTATATATCTATATCACTATATTCAAGTCCTTCTTTAATTAGTACTTATGCAGTATAAGTACTAATTAAAGAAGGACTTGAATAACTGCTTCGGTGTCTCAGTGGTCGATGTGCGTGACTGCTGATTAAGAGGTCCCGGGTTCGGGTCACGGGTCGAGCCAAAAATGGATATTGGGTTTTTCTGTCAAGAAATTCACAATAGATGGAGTTTGGAAATTGGCGGTGTTTACACCCTCGTGCCTCGGAAAGCACGTAAAGCCGTTGATCCTACGCCTGATCTATTTCCGGTCGTGTCGGATTGCCGGCCCATTGGACTATGAGAGTGCGAAAAGAGTGCACCTGTGCTTGTGCACACACTTGTGCACTATAATTATGTCCTGCGTAGTTGGCTTACATCCGTTGGGATTGGCCGCCGTGACCCAAAACGGTTTGACGACTATTATTATACTGTTTAAGTATTCGGGATTAAATTGAATCCACCATGTTTATTCATTAGAACTGCCTGCTTGTGTTTCATCTAGTGTAGTTACGGTTCTAAATGTTTTTACTTATATTCAGTTTTTATATTCAGGATTTCCACAAGACCAATGTTTACTTTAATTTCGATTTTCTTTTTTTAACTTCTCCATAAGGGCTATGAGGTCGAGTCCCACACGGATCAAAAATTTGTGAGATTTATAAATGGTTGTTCGAGTATGAGTGCACGCGAAACAGGGCTTGTTAGAGCGGGAGTTGTGAATAAAATGCAAAGTAGGTATTATGTACCCATTGTACCCATACCCATGTAGGTATTTAGATAGTCTGTGCGTTTGAATCGATGTAAAAAGTCGCAGTATGTTAAAAGTCCAAAGAATCTTTAGGCGGAGCCAAATCACAAACAGTGTTAACACGTTGTAAGTGCCCCACTAGCATTGACGCGACAATAAGGTTGGCACACGTGAATACAAATCTGTCTTAAAAGTAAAATATTGGCTCTTCTGATTTATAAGATCTAAAAGTATTATTTCTTCGACCTATGTTTTCAATTGCGTATTGGTACAAAGTCCTATTTTTGTCAACATTTCTCTCGTAATTATATCACTGGTAAGTAAATTGACGTCAACAAAACTCAGGACAGGTATATCTCTATCTGCAGATCGCAACCATTTTTAGTGACCTACTTTTTCTTCATATTTTTATTCAGAAGCTACCCAAGGGGCGATGGTATCAACTTATGCAGCCTTGTTAACTTTATCGTTTTTACATTGACACAAGAGTGCTTGTGTTGCCAGATGCTTGTTATTTTTTATATTTAGTACAAAAAATTCGGGGCATATGTGATTGGAATGGTTTTTGTTTAGGTTTGTAAAGTGATGAAACAATTTCGTACAATGATTTTGTAGGTTGTGTACTGTTTTGATAGTCTTATGTTTTTGTGAGCGAAAGATTATTAGTTTTGTAACTTTTTTTGGCAAAGGTGGGTACCTTTGCCAAAAAAAGTTACAAAACTAAACGGTCTTTCTTTATACCCTACCCTATACCCTTCATAATAATAGCAACCCATATATGTATGTCCCACTGTTGGGAGAGAGAGAGAGTCTAGGCGTTAATTCACACACGCTGGCCTAATGCGGTTTGGTGAATCTGACATGTCTTTAGAATTTCGTCTAAGACATGTGGGTTTCCTCACAATGTTTTCCTTCATCGTTAGCAGAAAGTAAATCATTTGATTCATCATCATCATCTCAGCCAAAAGACGTCCACTGCTGGACTGGTCAGTGGCAAGGGTTACCACTGACGCCGCTAAACCAACCATGCATTCAGTATTTTATTAATGGCATAGATAGGTAATCGATAATCAGTTTTCTTGAGTGATGTTGGCACGAATATAATAATAACTTATAATATTCTTTACGGGAAACTTTTGTTGATGTAACTCGCGAAGAAAATATTCAGGTACGTCTCACCGAGTGAAAAATTTACTTTTGTGTTGTTATAGATAACTCGGAAGTTAGATAACTCGTTGGAAACTTTTCGTTGAGCGAACACCTCATGCCGAGTTAGTTTGTTAGGAAATTAAATTATTCCTAAGTTAGCAAACTGTAATATCTATTGTCAACGGAATTATTCAGCCACGATGAAATTGAAATATTCTTGATAAATTAGTTAAGTGTACGTCCTGTATAACTTTGTTACAGTTCAGCTATATATTTGAATGGAAACATTAACTTTACTAATATGTATTGCAAATGCGAAAGTAAGTTTGATTGTCTGTTACCGTTTAACGACTATCCGACTGAACGAATTTTGATGAAATTTTCCAAATAAAAATTTGGCAAGTAGATAATCGGCACATAGATAACAAAAAAAAACGAATCGGAAATATTTTCGTACGGAAAAACGAATTTGTGTTTTTGTTTTAATTCGTACCATTCAAATTCAGATTCAGAATATGAAACCTGAATTTGTGTGGTAGCTGTCAATCGAAAGAGTCTTTAGCTGTTTCATAAGCCTTTTTAAAGTTTGTATATTTTATAAGGATTCGTTGAAATGGCTTGATAACAAGCTTTATAAGGATATATATAGATAACACACTTTATTAAATCCGCACGTGTCGCCGGGGCCTCTAAAAATAAATTTCAAATACGTTAAAAAAATATTTATTTTTCTTCAATGTCGTAACTGATAATGATATAAGAGGTTGACATTAAATTGAAAATTAAATATTAAAACAGTACAGGGGTGGAAGCGAAGGAAATTAATGACTAAAGTCATTTGTCGAGTTCCGTTTGGGTTTCATCAAATTAATACCGGCCGCCGTCGATAAAGTAATTTATTATAAGTGCTTGTTGATTGAAAACTGTTATTTTACGAATACAATTTGATTATTCTCGAGTATTTAAAAAAAAATTAGATTAAAATACATTTGGATTAACGGTGACCTTGCTGAGGTAGACTAGATGTCGAAGGCGGCAGACCAAACGCTCTAGACAAGTGGCATAAACCGTACTCGAACGAAAAGTCAGAAATAAAAATGTATGAAATTTGACGTAATTTTGCGACAATATATCGTAAATTTACGTCAAATCCCATCTGTGTTGCGTGTTTTTTTATTGATTGATTGATATGTATGGATAAAGATTGTGGGCCGCCAATGGATATGGTCAGCTCAAGACCAAATGCTCTGAAAATCTTTGGGGGAGTCCTATGTCCAGCAGTAGACGTCTTTTGACTGAGATTATGATGATGTATGGATTTGATACTATCCCGTAAAATTGAGAGGTAGGGCACCATACTAACGAGCAAGCCCGACTGGGGAAGAGAGAAGCCCACAGCCAAACAGCGATGTAGCCGTTTTCCTATGTCAGTACAGGTCTCCAACGTTCATTTGGAGATGTATTTTGAAAGAAACGTTTTCCTATTCTAAGGATACTCCATCTTAAAGCCCTAGTGTAAAAAAAACGGTCGGCAACTCGCAAGTGATACCTCTGGTATTGTAAGCGTCCATAGCCTACGGTAACTGCTTGACATCAGGCGGGCCGTATGTGTGTTTGCCACCAACATAGTATAAAAAAGGACTAAATAAAACTAGTCTGAATTATAGCTTGGCGTTAAATCTGTACTAGCTTTTATACCAAGAAATTTATAGTTGGCTTCTTTATGGAGTACAATTCTCTCACTTTTATTTATTTATTTATTTATTTAAACTTTATATACACAGAATGTATAATGGCGGACTTAATGCCTGAGGCATTCTCTACCAGTCAACCAACAGGGTGATGCGGAGATTACTTTTCTGAGGCGGTAACAAATTGGCTAGTAAGCTCTGTGACATTGATAGACTTTGGCTCACTAAACTCGTCTGAAAGACGTCTCGGAGACATGGCTGTACGTTCTCAAGGCATATAACTAATCCTCTATTTCGAACCAGCCATTTCGCTGATATTTGCATGTAACCGCGTTCAATCTCCGCTTGTGTACGAATTTAAACGAGATAGTATTTTGAATATCTCTGCAATATGCGACATATACGACATATATTTAAGTGTATTGCAATGTAATTGTTACTTGCACAATATATAATAATAATATAATAAATCATTTAATTCAGGAAATTTTTACATAACCCATTGATAAATATCTTATAGTGTAACATATAATATTATTTATTTCCTTTATTTACATTTTAAAATATAAAATACAATAATAAAAAACCTATATATTTAAAAATATAAAAAACAGTTCCCCACCGGTATCGGGAACAAAGTCCAAGCTACCGGCGGTTAGGGCTTATTATATTATTTATTTATTAATATGTGGTTGTGATACAGTTTAGTTTAAACTTTTATTGTTATATTATTTAACACTTTACATTGCCCTTACATCCTTACTATGTGGATAGATGATATCATCAGAGCTGCAGGAAAGCACTGCATGCACGCGGCTCAGGATTGGCCATTGTGGAGGCATATGAGGTAGGCTTACGTTCAACAGTGGAAGTCATCAGGCTGAGCTGATGATAAGGATTTTCCTTACAGGCTAAACACACCCAATTTGACTGGCCTGTTGGTCTAGTAGTTAGTGTCTCTGCTGACTGCTACGCCGGAGGTCGTGGGTTCGATTCCCACCCAGGACAAATATTTGTGTGATGAGCATAATTGTTTGTTCTGTGTCTGGGTGTAATTTATCTATAATATGTATGTATTTAGAAATATTAAGTATGTTTAGAAGGCTCTGCCTAGTTTGGGATTAGATGGCGGTGTGTGAGTTGTCCCAAAACATTATTATATTTAAACAAACAAACTGAACGCGCTAATCTCAGAAAGTACTGGTTCAATTTGAAAAATTCTTTAGAAAGGCTATAGGCTATATAGCATCACAGTATGATCAATAGGAGCGGAGAAGTAGTGAGATATGTTGCAAAATCGGGGAAAATATTCTAAATTACCACGCGGACGAAGAAGTCGCGGGCGACGCCTAGTAAAAGGTGTAAGCAGTAGATTTTTTGTCAACTCACTTCAGTGGCTTAACAATAGGGTGGCATTATGGGCAAATGCCACAGGCCCCACCCTCTAAAGGGTCTCAGGCTCGAGAGTGGCCGTGAGCACAGACGGATCCTAATATTTATTATTACAACATTGCCACATGCCTCAACGGGTAAAGTTGCAGCACTGACTCATCACCGCCATCCCACCTATTCCAGAGCCTGTACTTTAGCAATCAAAACTGGTAATATTTCTAAATACATAGGATATGAATAGGTTATGGAAGAACATGTTTGCTAAGATGAATGACGGTGATGTGATTGGCAGATTCACTGCATTGCATATTCAAAGAATACTTCAGTAAACTGTAAATTACCCTCTCAAATTCTCTCTCTCAATTCATTCTCTCTCTAATTATGATGTCTCCCTTTTTCTTTTGCTAAAACATGTTTTTTTTTTATAATTTTAATATGTTCATATTATATGAATCTATGAGTTGTCTTGAAATAATTTTAACAAAAAAATAACCGACTTCAGTACGGCAAGTTGCAGAATTTCAAAAACCTTAAAAACAGCTAGATTACATTGTTTAATTATAAAGTTCCGTTGCCTAGCTACCTTAGCAACCATAATGGAAACTTATTTAATCGCCATCCGTAAAATACTTATAATTGAGAAGTTCAGGTGGCCATCTGTGGTCCTCTTCATCAGTTTTACTTCATCATTTTATACTTTCTGATTGCAAATGTTTGATGTGTTGTTTAAAATATTGAAATTGCTATATGTGTGCCTATAATTTTGAGGAGTTCCCTTTAATTCCTCATGGATCCCATCATCAGAACTTACTTTTAATGAAAATGGGACCAAACTGGAAGTATGTCCTCTCAGACAAAAAAAGAGTTTTTCAAATCGGTCCCTAAATGAGGGGTAAAAAAAAAATACTCGAATTAATAACCTCCTCTTTTTCAAGTCGGTTAATAAAATGATTATTACTATTTATTATATATTGTGCTCATCAGACAAAGATTTGAAATGGGTGGGATTAGAACGCAAGATCTCCGGCTTAGTCAGCGTCTAAAATTTTAATTATGATTAATATTGATTGATATGACATATCTGTATTGCATGCCTTATCTTGATAATAGTGAACCTACTGCACAATTATATTGTATATCTACCACAAATAATGTACCCATTTTCGCAATAAATGAATTATTTTTCTTTGCTTATCTTTCTTTATTGCCTTTGCCTGTCCCATAATACAAAATCATATTATATACCTAGTTGCCTTAGTTTTGTCCGAGTATCAAAAAATTTATACATATCTACCTATACTAATATTATAAAGCTAAAGAGTTTGTTTGTTTGTTTGGATGAACGCGCTAATCTTAGAAAGTACTAGTTCGATTAGAAAAAAATATTTATCCAGGAAGGCTTTATAACATCACGCTATGATCAATAGGAGTGGAGCTGTAGTGAGATATGTTGCAAAATCGGGAAAAATATTCCAAATACCTAACCACGCGGACGAAGTCGCGGGCGAGCCCTAGTTCTTTATAAAGTAACATAAACCGTGTATCAGGTCATAATCATTGAAAAAAATGAGTGCCATTAAGGTACGTCACGCGGATTTCATGACACGAACATATGCCATCAAAAAATAAGAAACTCTTCCTATTATGATGTTTAGGAAGTGGTGAAAAGCCGCTATAGAGTGTAATCTTTCCCATCTGTTATTTTCTCATACTGGTAGTAAGTTGTTACTGTATTTTTTTAAGTGATACGAACGCCCATTGTGCCTATTTGATGTTTTATACTTTTGTGGCAAAACGCGGTGGTAGCTGAGTATGAAAGTAACTGACTAGCACGCAAGAGGTGTGAGTTCGAATTCGGGTGACAGTACCAATGTTAAATTTCACTTTGTGAAAGTTAATATGTATTAATCTAATGATTTACCATCTGCTAACGCTGAAGAAAACTATCGCGAGGAAACCCACATGTCTTAGAAGAAGTTTTAAAGACATGTCTGATTAACCAACCCGCACTAGGACAGCATATGTGAATTAAGTCATAAACTCTCATTATCCCATCTATTCTTAACTATCCAGAACCTGTACTAGGTTTTTCCCTGTCCTCCGATCGGAACTCCGATTGGTAGGACGAGCGGGAATATTTTTTCCCATGTCTCCGATTAAGCATCTTATAAACATTGTACAGTCTAGTACAAAATAAATTATGTAAAATTATTATCAATCAAAATCTATTTCGCTTGATAGATGAATAGAGACCCGTGTAGCAGTACCCATATGGCTTGCTTTTATTATCCTTTTGTAATTAATAGAGTAGATACTGTGGAGCCCCGCGGCCGTCAACCTTTCTCTCTCCTCAGCTCGTACTTCGGGTGGCGTACGCTTGGCTAGCTTGGAGGTACGACAACGCCAAGCGGCGGATACTCTAAAATCTCTTCAATGAAACGATAGAATATTTATCACTTACTTGACTTTATTATTTTGTAATTCACCTACTTAAACATATAACATTGGATCACATCTTCATGACAACTTTCAAGACATCATCATATGTTAGAACCTTGTACATGTTATATTTATATGTACACTGACGGACTCATAAACTGCATCAAAGTAATAGACGACTTTGAAATAAATATTTTAACCAAGTAGTCAAACTTTCTATACAGATTTAAATTGAAACCTCTAGATTGGTTCGTAAACTTTAAAACAGTGTAGGGTCATATCCTTAAGTTTAAGTTTGTGTACTGGAAAGGACCTTAAGACTTTTTTTGAAGAAAAACAGAAATTTAAGGAAAATTGGTTTAATTAAAAAATTGGTTTTAACAATAGACACAAACTTTATGCAAGGGTTTATTTATGTTTTAATAAGGTGTATTACCTCCACGTGCCCTTATTACGGATTCTAATCTGTTCCGCATAGATTTTATTAGGGTTATTAAAAGATCTTGCGGAATATTGTCCCATTCTTCTGAAAGTGCTGTTCTTAGTGCTGCCACTGTCGTGGGCAAAGGGTTTCTCGCATATACAGCTCTTTTTAAATTGTTCCAAACATGCTCAATGGGATTAAGATCCGGGCTGCGTGCTGGCCAATTCATTGTACGTATCCCAACCTCTTCGCAATATTGTCGAACTTGTGCAGCAGCGTGCGGCCGGGCATTATCCTGCATTAAAGTAAAATTTTCGCCTATGAATCCCATGTAAGGCACCACGTGATCTTCTAAGATCTCTGTTATGTAGCGATGTGCAGTCAAACCCCCTCTATTACCGTTTTGACGGACCATGTCTATGAACACAAGTTCTGTTCGCCCGTTCATCGATATGCCACCCCAGACCATACACGAACCGCCTTCAAAAGGAACACGCTCCTCAATGCAACTTTGAGCATATCGCTCCCCACGTCGACGATAGACTCTTCTGCGACCATCTGCACCATATAAACATGTCCTACACTCGTCCGTGAACAATACGGAGGTCTATTGCTCTTCTGTCCAATTCAGGTGATCACGCGCAAATCTTAAGCGAGCTTGTCTGTGAGCTACAGACAACTTTGGACCATTTGCTGGTCTAAAAGGGATGATATCCGCTTCCTTTAACCTTCTTCTTATTGTTCGTGCACTCACGTTTACTCCACGCACTTCATTAAGCTCTGTTTTGATGTTAACAGACGTGAGGAAACGATTTCGCAGGGAAGTTGTAACAATAAATCGGTCATCACGACCGGTGGTTGCTCGAGTCCTGCCTGTACCACGTCTCCTTCTGTAAGAATCTGTCTCCACAAACCTTCTGTATATTCTAGAAACCGTAGACTGGTTTAAATTTAAATTTCTACCAATCGTTCGTTGATCCAAGCCCTCCCGCACCAATGCTACAATTTGAGCCGCTTGTTCGGACGAAGTATCCATATTATGGTTCAAAAACTCTCGATGAGTTAAAAAACTAACCCAACAATTCTGCTGGTAACAATAATTCAATTGACAAAAGAATAAAAAATCAATGATAATCAATTTAAAACTTTGCTATACGCAAATCTGATACTACGAGTAAATTTTCTTTTCCCGGCTATATTCATTTGTTTTACTGCAGTTCTATTTTTAAATTTTCCTTTTTTTTGAGATTAAGAGCCAGTCTTTCCATATTTATATAATTTAATCTAAAAAGTTATCATACTTATTAAAAAATCATTTTAAAAATAATCCTGAACTTTGATGCAGTTTATGAGTCCGTCAGTGTATTTGTTTTCTTTGTTACTGTGTACAATAAAGAATTTAAGTATTAAGAACCTTTTATATTCAAATATAATTACATTTAATTTTCTTAAATGCCAGAGATTTTACTATGGTCACATGGCCAGCTCCAATAAACCTCTACCGTAGCAAAGGACTATAGGCGCGTTCCCATCACGGATGCACTGATACTCATGCAGGACATATTTAGGGACCAGGATGTAAGATGCACGGTAAGTAAGGGGCATGCACAAAAGACCCCAAGGGTCGAAGTGCTCTTCCCGAACGGACAGTCCCGTTACAAAATAAGATAAGGTCCTACCTACAGTTCCCAGCGGTTTTACACTCTTTAAACTTGAATTTGATATCATGTCATTTTGTAGTTACTGCTGTGCTTCTAAGTATAATAGCGTAAATCTTCTTCTATCATCATCATCATCTCAACCCATAAACGTCCCACTGCTGGGCACGGGTCTCCTCCAAACATTTGGAGGGATATTAGCCTACGATACCACGCTGGCCAGACGGATTGGTATAGGGTTTTGTTTCGAGTTTTTCCTCTCTTCCGGTGGATATTGTCTGTTAGACTTACTCTCTTAGTCGACTCTTACGACACCCTCGAGATAGAAGGGGGTGGTGACATTTGTATTCTTAATCCGTCACCACACGGACAATCTTCTATAAACGACTCTTCTAAATCAATAATAATAATCTCCGAAATCTTCTTCTATAAACGACTATAAAGTATAAAACGAAATTTCCAAGTCGGACAAGTAGATCCTGAGATTAGCGCGTCCAAACAAACAAACTTTTTAGATTTACCTTTTTAGTCACCTTTATTGTTACTGCCACTATCCTTTTGTGTTATAGCGTGATGTGTAAAACATCAGCAGAGAATCTATAGGTACTTAATATTATAAAGCTGAAGAGTTTGTTTGTTTGGTTGAACGCGCTAATCTCAGAAAGTACTGGTTCGATTGGAAGAAATCTTGTTTTGTTAAATAGTGCATTTATCCAGGAAGGCTATAGGCTATATAACATCACGCTATGATCAATAGGAGCGGAGCAGTAGTGAGATATGTTGCAAACTCGGGGAAAATATTCCAAATGACTACGCCGAGGAAGTCGCAGTCGACCCCTAGTAAAGAAATAAAGTTTGCTTTACTTTACTTAAAGATACATTTTGTAGGATACGTGTAAGTTTACGACAAAATTATATCATACAAGTGTGGAAACAACGTAGTTGAAGAAACTCGTTCAAGTTTTGGATGAGACAAACATGTTGTTTGTCACAATCTTATAACTGTTTTCATATTTGTCGGGTAAACAAAATAGTTTTGGTGAATTTCAACTCGGCTCGGTTTAAATATTATGGAATGGCTTGAAATATTAATTTTATTGCTGAATTTCAGCATCACGTATTATGTTTTAGGAAATGTAGATTCTCATGTCGGTTTCGGTCTGTTACTGAGCATTTTGCTGGCTTTTTGGTCTAGTAGTTAGTGGTTGTGGGTTCGATTCCCACCCAGGACCACTTTTTTGTGTTTGTGAAAAAAAATAATCAAAATTCTAATAAAATATTAATATCCTATTTAACTTTCTATTGTAATTTATAATGTTATTAAAATTAAATTTCATAATTTAATTATTTGTATGCCACAATGAACAAACATGACTGGTATAATACTATTGTATTGTACTGCATGCCTTGTATGTATGTTTACTCGTGTTTCCACAAATAATTTACCTTATCTTATCTTTATATATTTGCACGCTTGGTTCAGCGGCTTAACTGGCTACCTCGCCATTGTTTACTGGTTGTCCCGTATTTTGTGTTCGTTCATTGTATGTTTGTAAAGTCCCCACACAGGGCACTAGTGCGGGACTTGCCTATGAAAAAATGTATTGAGGACACAATTATCTTCATATACGAGTATATAATTCTTCTGTACGTGTGTATGTCACTGAACTCCTCCTAAACGGCTGGACCGATTTAAATGAAATTTTGTGTGTTTTCGGGTAGGGCCGCGGATGGTTTAGTTTTACAATTGGACCCGGTAGGAGGTGCTGCTGTCGGTATATCAGCTTTTTCGGGTAGGACGACGTCTGCCAGGTCCGCTGGTTCTTCATAAATTCAGAACAGGCTTTGCCTAATTTGGACTCAGAAGGCTGTGTGTAAGTTGTACTAAAAATATGAAAAATATACACTAATAGCACATAGTTATATTCGCATTATATTATTAAGCATAATATTTTAGCGATGTTCTATAAAAATGATGTCATGTTTGTTGATGGCCGACCCGATATCAGTATCGATCATTACATTAACAAGCAGATTGTTGTCGGACACGCATACCAACGATTTACATATGTATATCATGTATGTTACACGTAATTTATGGTAAATCGCTGTGCGTTGCAATTTGCATGTGAGAGCGTGAGGCGGCCATTGTGGGTCTGCGTGTGAATAGTTATGAAGGATGTTATAGAGGTAGCATATAGCTGCTGTCCTGTGTGGTGTTGCAATAGAATGGAATCGAGATATTTTATAGAATATCCTTACTAATATTATAAATGTGAAAGTTTGTGAGAATGAATGAATAGATGGATGGATGTTTCTTACTCTTTCACGTAAAAACTACTGAACGGATTTGGATGAAATTTGGCACAGAGATAGATTATGGTCTGGAATAACACATAGGCTTCTTTTTGCAGCGATAACCGACATCCACGCGGGCGGAGCCGCGGGCAACAGCTAGTAAGAATATATAAATAGTGTATGAATTCGAAACTCTTATAATCATTAAGAAAGGAAGAAAGTAAAGTATAGGGTTTGTTGTTTACTCACGTTATCACACTTGTTCGACAATGCCCTGTATTTCGTAATCGATTCAAAGCTCACTCACTCAACTCACATACTCACCCGTGGCTTATCCTTTGCCGCGCTTTTGTGCAACTGTCACAGTGACGTTTAGTTAACCAATACAGGTACACACGAGACAGCGTATGCATGCTTTAGCGCATACACTACATAAAGAAAGGAAACATTTTTTGTATTCAAACAAAGCTGAATTGTAACTCATATAAATTAGTATCTGTTGCCCCCGGCTTCACCCGTGTGGATGTTGGTTATAGCAATAAAAAGTAGCATATGTTATTCCAGTCTAAAATCTATGTCTCCAGATCTTCCAGATCTGTTCAGTAGTTTTTACGTGAAAGAGTAACAATCATCCATACATCCATACTCTCAAACTTTCACATTTATAACGTTAGTACGATATTTTTAGCAAATATCTTTGTCTTAAGTAATCGATATAGTTCGAAAAATTGGTTTAATTAAGTGGCAATGGGCCGAATACATAGCTTGTAGAACTAATGGCCGTTGGGGCAGAAAGATTCTAGAGAGGCGACGACAAAAGCGTGAGCAGGCTTCCAATAAGGTGGACTCATAGCCTGTTAAAGGTTGCGGGTTATCGACGGACAAGGTCAGCTAAGGACCGAGTGATGTGGAAATCCTTAGGAGAGTCTATGTCCAGCAGTGGACGTCTTTTGGCTGAGATATATAATGGTCTTAACTCAGCTTGACGAAGCAGCGACCATTTTAAAACCTTGGTATTCATTTTTGTGTCGGCAGCACATGAATGCTGTCACAAGTATTGCAAGAATCTATAGTATACTAGTGGACCTGGCAGACGTCGTCCTGCCGGAAAAAGCTGAAATACCGACAGCAGCGCCACCTACCGGGTCCAATTGTGAATCTAAACCATCCAGGGCCCTACCCGAACACACACACAAAATTTCATCAAAATCGGTCCACCCGTCTAGGAGGAGTTCAGTCACATACACACGCACACAAGAAATATATATATTAAGATTTGTTTGACTACCGCTGTCACTGTGATCTCTATGCCTACTAATTTAATTTATTTTGACTAGTAGCAATGTTCTGAATATGACAGAGTACATATGAACAAAAGGAAAGTAGACAAAGGTTATATTCTACAAAGTTTGGACCACAAACGCTTTGTCCTGAATACCCAACTAGTAATTCGAAACGAGCAAATAATGTTATCGAAACTTTTGGGTTTGTGGGAAACATGGCGATATTTAATGTATTTTTTATAAGTTTAAAACAATACGTGTAAGTTTAAGAGGGTTACATGATTATTAGGTCGCATCTATACTAATATTATAAAGCTGAAGAGTTTGTTTGTTTGGTTGGACGGGCTAATCTCAGAAAGTACTGGTTCGATTTGATTTGTTGAATAGTGCATTTATCCAGGAAGGCTATAGGCTATATAACATCACGCTATGATCAATAGGAGCGGAGCAGTAGTGAGATATGTTGCAAAATCGGGGAAAATATTCCAAATTACCACGCGGACGAAGTCGCGGGCGTCCCCTAGTCTTTACATACTCGTTCTGACTGTCTGATTGACTAACTGACCGATTCATCAAGGCAGACCCTAAACCGCTTGATATTTTGCTTAAAAAGTATTTAATCCAGGTGAAGACGATACGGGCCATTAGATAGATAGAAACTCTTTATATTTTACTAGCTGGCCCGGCGAACTTCGTACCGCCATTTTTTTCTTTATTTTTGTCTTTTAATTATCCTCTATTCATACCTTGTCCTTACAAACCCAAAAAAAAACTATTTTGGTGCAGTCCATCGGAAGTTATGCGCGTACCAACATTTGGGGGGGTTTCATTTTTATTTATATGGATTTATATCCATTTATGATATAACCCCTATGACCGCTAATGACTGAACAGACAGGCATAGAGCCTAAGGAAAGAACCGGCAAGAAACTCAGGCAAAAAGTAGTACTCAGCAGTAGCAGTTTTAAAAACCAATTACCATGATTATTGTTTTGAAATTTACATTTCAGGGTATTGACCAATCAAATGAAGCAGATATTACCGAGTTCAATGAAACGGCTTATGTTTATACTATTGTGTCCAATTATACCCTAATGAGGCACGGGGTGGGATTACAGGAGGCACTACAACGTGGAACATTGAGATCCCGCAAAGCTTCTGGGCTTAGTTGCCGAGGTAACCGTTAAGGCGTCTGAAATGTTAATACTCTGTTTAATTCGTTGTATCTATTTTGGCAAGGTTTGTTTATTTGTGATACTAGTAGTGGACCGCGACCTCGTCTGTGTTATTTTTACATATAGCAATGAAATTGACATTTTATGAATTTTAAGATAGGATCTAAATATTCGACGGGCCTGACTGCTAAAGGAGGTCATGGGTTCGATTCTCATACGGGATAAAATGTTGTGTGATTAATACATGTTTGTCTGGGTGTAATTTAAATGTAACAAGCCCAAACATGGCGTGGCTATTGTGATTTGTTGAGGAGTGTCTATGGCCACCTTCCGACTGCATCATCAGATCATCTCCAAAGTTTAATATTATTGCATTGTCACTGAAGTTACTTAAGAATATCACATTTTAACTCAATCCGATACCAGGCGGTCAAATCTTGCAATCAAGATTTTATTGCCTGGTATCGGATTGAGCTGATTATTGCAAGACGTTGCAAGTTAAATAATAATAATGTTATCATAATAGAAATTCGGTCACAGCTATTAATCTCGACGGAGTGACACAAGTGTACTCTTTATTCCATCACTCTCATAGTCTGATGGGACCGGCAATCCGAGACGACTAGAGAGATAAAAACCAACTGCTTTACGTGCTTCAAAACTCAAATAAAAGCTTGTAATAAATCCTTATATATACACACGGCAATGGAGATGGCTGTACAGGGCCGCTATATGTTTTTTTTTTTAAAAGAAAACCATTGTATATATTTCTGTGGAATTTGGTAACAGTACCGACAGGGAGTTCATCCTCACATCCTTGCACCTCAAACATGCCGTACCGTAAGATTCCAGAGGAATTTCTTACCACGTACGATTAGGCTGTGGAATGAGTCGAGGTTTTCCCAAGAGACTATAGCATGGGGTTCTTCAAGGAGTTATAAGGTTTTAAAGGGTCGGCAACGCGTGAGTAAGCCTTGGTGTTGCAAATGTCCATAGGCTACGGTAACTGCTTACCATCAGGCGGGCCGTATGCTTGTTTGCCACCTTGGTAGTAGAAAAAAAAACTGTACAATTAGTATAATCCTACAGATAAAAATATATTTAACTCAAATTCATACATTGGGTTTCCTAAAAAAACTAATCTGTATATAGCGGTCCTGTACAGCTATCTCCGTTACCAAGCCATCGTCATGCTACAGCCTGTGCTTTCGTAAATACATATTTCAAACTGTGGTCGACGACGGTTCTAATGACAGCTTGGTGCCAGGTGGAATACGGAATGGCAGGGAACGTTGCGAATAGCCGCAGACTGACCGACACGTAATGCAATCACTTCCGCACACCTGCCTGCCATTTAATGGAGTGAACATACGAGGGTGTACACACATACATACAATGAATAATATTTATTTATTTATTTATTTATTTATTTAAGCTTCATATACACAAATTCGTATAAAGGCGGACTTAATGCCAGAGGCATTCTCTACCAGTCAACCTATAGGGTGATGCAGAGATAAAACAAAGTAGGTGCACGAATCTAAACTCGAAATATTAAAAAAACAAACATAATAATACTGTAATACATACTACATACATATAATAAATAATAATATATAATATAAATGTATAATACATATATATAAATTAAAGACTACATATACTATACATATACTTATTAGACACTATTGTTTTGATGATTCTATCAGTTTATTTAACAGAAGTGCTCGAACTTTTGCCTTAAACACGATACGGCTGGTGGACATCCTGATTTCAAGAGGGAGGGCGTTCCAGAGTAGAATAGATTGCACGGAAAAAGAGGAATGAATGAAATCTGAGGTGTGGGAAGGACACTGAAGGAGAAGATTGTTAGAGGAGCGAAGATTTCTATCATGGATAGAGTAGCGATATTGAAACTGTTGGGTTAAGTAGGTGGGAGTATTAGGAGCCATAAGGATGGAATAGAGTGTAGAGAGAGCCCGCAGACTACGGCGTTGGCGAATGGGTAACCACTTCAACTGTGAGCGATAAGTAGACACATGGTCATACTTGCGAAGATTAAAAACGAATCGAATGCAGTTATTGAGAAGACGGTCGAGTTTGTTGAGAAGATCTGCATTCAGGTCGTAATAACACACATCACCATAGTCGATCAAGGGAAAAATTAAGGTCTGCACAAGCATTGCTTTCGTCTTACTAGGGAGAAAGTTTTTAAGACGATACAGAGCACGCAGGGTACCGGTCACTTTCTGACTAACACTGGTAACTTGTGCCATCCAACTAAGAGTGGAATCAATATATAGGCCTAAGTCTTTTACTGCGGGACACAGTTGTATTATATTACCATTATAGGTAATTGATGGAACTGCATCTGTGTCCAATTTTCTTAATAGGCGCTGGCTACCCACGACTATGGCTTGACATTTGGTTGGGTTTACTGTCAAGCCAAACCTGTTAGACCAATTACATATATACCCCAAGTCCCTATTCACCATATCAACAGCAGATGAAATGCTGTCGATAGTTGCCATAAATATATATGCAATATTATATGTACATAAAGATTTGAGTGGGTGACACAATTAAAATTGTTCTATGAAGTGCTACGATCACTCATATACTGCTACGTATGTCGTAGTCTGCTACGAAATTCGTAGCGACTACGAGGTAATATTTATTTTCATGAGGTAAATTATTCTCTGTTGGTATAAAGACCATACTGTGGAATTATACATACAGAGTAGGTTATAGGTTTACAAAGTGAAATATTTAGGCACGCCCGTGATTATATAGAATTAGTAATGACTTTTAACAATAGCAATTCTTGGTATTTTTTATAAATCTTTATATCCTCGTATATATTTCTTGTGTGTATGTTACTGAACTCTTCCTAGACGGCTGGACCGATTTTGATGAAATTTTGTGTGTGTGTTCGGGTAGGGCCCTGGATGGTTTAGATTTGGACCCGGTAGGTGGCGCTGCTGTTAGTATTTCAGCTTTTTCAGGCAGGACGACGTCTGCCAGGTCCACTAGTATTATATAAATATTTATATAAAATAAATATTATTCAGGATATCTATATTTTTAAAACCCTTTCGTAATTTGAAAAAACAGGTATGGAATATAAGACAGATGTAAAACTAAGGATTAGTGTAGTTTTCGATGAATTTTTTTTTTTCAAGATTTGGCAGTATCTGAGATCAGTCCGTTTTAGCAATTCATATTTACAATTTATTTATGAGCAAAAAACCAACCCGCATTAGGCCAGCGTGTATGCATTAATGCTTGAACCCTCTGTCTCTTGATAGAGGAGAGGAGACCTGTGGCCAGCAGTGGGACATTATGGGTTGGATGGGTAAACTAGCCGTAGGCCACGGCTCCGCCCACGTGGATGTCGGCTGTCGCGATAAAAAGTAGCTTATATGCTAGTCCAGACTCTGAGCTAAATCTCATCCAGATCTGTTCAGTAGTTTTTACGTGAACGAGTAACAAACACCATGCATCCATACTCACAAAATTTCACATTTATATTATTACTAGGATAGGATTACTACTTTATCATTATAATTTTATTTGCGTGGTTGATAAACAAACAACTTTTTATACTCATAATATTAGTAGGATTTTGTCGGTATTCTCTAGGTGTCTATTTCAAAACCATTAAAACTTTCCACAGCATCTCTATGATTTCACAGAGAGAAAGCGCTTACTAGAGTACAAACTTTTCCAATTTGGGTTATGCCAGGACCCACCAATCGACCGGTCATTGACCTCTGTCAAAAGAGGATTTATTCACAAAGAGCCGTGTTGTCGACTGCCTAAGAATTTATCTTGTACACTGATACGAATCACATTGTGGGTCAAAGAACCTTTATATAATAAGTAAGAGTTTATTTGGAGCTTTGCTTTTAAATAAATTTTGTTGTTATCGACCTAAGTCACTGAGTTTTGATGGAATTTATCAGTGAGTGAGCATGTGCCTTTGATTATTTGAAATACGTATTGGAAAGGACAACGTAGGTACCTACTTTATTTATTATTATGGTTACGTAAATCACTTTATTTATGTTTTTGTCATAACATTTTTTAGTTGATTTTTATACCATTCGGATTGATGTTAAGCAGTTACATAGCCTATACATACATAGCCTATGGACGCTTGTAATACCAGACGTATCACTTACGTGTTTTTTTCAAAATGCATCCCTAAATGAGCGCTGAAAAACTGTACTCACACACAGAAATACAACTACATCGCTGTGTGTAAATACTATATTATTATGTAAGGTGGAGGTCTTCCCCAGTCGGGCTTGCTCGCTTGTATAGTACCCTTCCTCTCTTGAATACATATATAGGGTGTCATATAAGTCTAACGCCTGATGGGAAGTAGTAACCGTAGCATAGGGATGCTTGTATCACTATCACTCACTTGCGTGTGGCCGATTTAAAAAGGACCAGGGGTTTTATGTTATGGATGTGAGTACTGGAGACTTCTTTTAGGTTTGTAACTATACATACATTGTGGTCATTTGAAATGCCGGCGAAGGAAACTATAGCGTAATGGACTGAGGAGAAAAAAAATAGATCACAAGGAAAGTAGCGATTTTTAAAACCATTCCAAAACAATCTATATTTTGTTGCTGATTTGATTTATACAGAATCTAATATCATTACATTTTTTTTTGCGTAAACTGTACCAAGTCCTTATTTGTCTTTAATTAGAAATCTTTGAATGCCAATAGAATAGAGTTTATTTACAAAATAGACCGTATTTTATTCTACCGTCATAATTAAAAAAAGTTCCAATACTCAAAGTATTGCTGCAGTAATATTATCAAAATAAAGCCCAATTTGCACGCGCTCTCGCCAACTCATCCCGCACAACGTTCAACCCACACACGTGTATTACAGGTCATTTAACTCTATAGCCTTGAGGCAACACCGTGACTCAATCCGTGACCCCGCTTTATTTGTGGAGTAAAGTAAAAAATTGGCCACGCAACAGATTTATAGGGACCGCCATTTTAGTTTTCAACGTGGGGGGAAGAGGAATTGTTAGTGTTGTGTTTCTATATGTGACTATATGTATCCAATGCTCATTTATACATTCGTTTATAATACGTATTCCTATCCCAGCTACATATATAAATCAGAAGGAAAATTGGACTAGTAAAAAAAAAACATTTTACCTCCATTGCCTATGCAAAAACTGATGCTGCTTAAGCTTATTTTTAACGGTGTAGTCTTAAAATGTGCGCTTTTATAAAATTGTACAGTTACCTATTGACAGACATCTTATCTTAATACTAGGGGTCACCCGCGACCGCGTCCGCGTGGTAATTTGGAATATTTTCCCCGATTTTGCAACATATTTCACTACTGCTCCGCTCATATTGATCATAGCGTGATGTTAAATAGCCTATAGCCTAACTGGATAAATGCACTATTTAACAAAAAAAAATCTGATCGGACCTGTACTTTCTGAGATTAGCACGTTCAACCAAACAAACAAACAAACTCTTCAGCTTTATAATATTAGTATAGACATATAAATTACGTGTTTGTCCGCTATTGACACCTAAACTACTGAACCGATTTTAATAAAATTCTGCACACTGTTTGCAGTTTTAACCAACTTAAAAGATAGGATAGTTTATATATCGATAAGAGCCTTCAATTTACACCGGGCAAAGTCACGGCGGGCTGCAAGTCTGAAATATAAAATCATACCTCAGTAATGTCACGTATACACTTAGATAGATCGATCAAGCACTTAACTCCCTACCAATATAACGCACATTTATATAACTAAAGAAAAAGAATTGAAACCTTTCCGACATTCAGTATAGAACGATTCAACATGATTTATTCATTTGTCCATAAATTGTACCATAAGCCGGACATATTTATTTTGTATGAAATATCGGTTTTACCCTTGGTCGGTAATGCGATATTTACCCATTGTTATCCTCGTATTCAGACTTGACCCTTGGAATTTTTGGATCTTATGTAACGTTTTATAGCTGCGTCCGTACAAACGGCAAAAGAGTCACCTGGGCAGAGAAAACTCTATTTATTTGGCGACCATATACATATATATATCACTAGCTGTTGCCCGCGGCTCCGCCCGCGTTGATGTCGGTTATCGCTGTAAAAAGTAGTCTATGTATGTTTTCCTGAATTGTCTTTGCTATAAACCTCACGGAGCCCGAGACCTTTCCAACGAATGCAAAACCATGGAAATCGTTTCGTGCGTTCTGGAGTTATAGCGTCAGGAAGGAAAACCCGACTTATTTTTATATAGTAGATTAAAATAATCACAATAATTGCTAATATATTTTTGCAAAAATTTAGTATTTTTTTCTTTAATTAAATAATATTTGGGTTGTTACATTTTTTATTTATTTTTCCATTATACATTATTAGCCTGTACTGTCCCACTGCAGGGCAAAGGCCTCCCTTTCCTTTTTCCACTCAACCGGCCGTCTGATTCTCTAAGAAACAGCGATGGCAAACTGACAGTTGTGATCGCAAACTGACAATTGTGATTGCTCGGTGACGGCACAATCTATTGACTCAACGTCAAAAAGGCTCAGTTTTTGCTCTTACGGAATACCGATTTTTAATCTGACAGCCAGATTTTGCTCGGTTTTCCCGGTGGCTGGGTTTTTGCACTTACGGAATACCCCTGCGGATCTTATGCTAAAATAGACCAGCCTTTTCTGTACGCATCAAGCTCGTCCCGCCATCTGAGTCTGAAAATACACACTGAGATTTCTGCGTATATGTAGTATCCTCGTCAAATGTTTCTGCCAACATACTCGTATATTATGTAGGTATAGAGGAAAATACTACGTTCCAAGACGCAAATTGCTGACGTAGGCCACTCAGCAGCCAAGCTAAAGTGGAACTGGGCGGGTCACGTTAGTCGCATGCCGGAGGAGCTGTGGGCAAAAATAACGACGCAGTGGGTCCCAAACACCAGACAGCGGCCACGTGGTAGACCCGAAATGAGATGGCGAGATGAACTTGACGCCTATAAAAGGGATTGGCTACAGTTGGCAAAAGATAGACTATCATGGAAAAAGGAAGGGGAGGCCTTTGCCCTGCAGTGGGACAGTATAGGCTAATAATAATAATAGAGGAAAATCCTTTTGTAAAAGAAGTCTTTTGAATGATTTCTAATCTAAACGTCAGAAGTGGGGCTTCCTTTTAATCTAAATACGAGTTCAACTTGAGGGTGGCTTTGATATCTATAGATAAGGTGTACATTTTGACTGCCTCGGAGGTCCAGTGGGTGCAGTATGCGCCTGCTGTGCACGAGGTTGTGGGTTCGATTCCCACACAGGACAAAAGTTTGTGTGACTCACAAAGAGTGGTTCTGAGTCTGGGTGTAATTTGTGTCCGTTAATTGTATGTTTGTAAAGTCCCCCGCGACACAGAGCTTGTTCTCTAGTGCGGGAGTTGTCTTTTTTAAACACGAAATACGAACACATATGTATATTTTGTTTAACTTATGTACAATAAATTTGATCTAAATAAACTTATGAATGCGTTGGAAATCTTTAAGGGAGCAGCCGAAGTGTGAGTAGGTATAGGTCCAGTGATCATTTAAAGATGGATATTTAACACGTTCCGTGATAATCCGTCGACAGCCGTGACTTAAAGTAAGATTGATACGGCACTACGGCCACAGGCGGGCATCTTGTACTTGACGTAACTTGCAGCCCGTCTACAGCCGACCAGTTTACTTACTGTTTTAAGAAACGTTCTCCTGACCCGCCGGCTGATTCTCTAAGAAACAGCGATGGCAAACTGACAGTTGTAATCGCAAAATTGACAGTTGTGATTGCTCGGTTGCGGCACAATCTATTGACTAAACGTCATAAAGGGCTCTTACGGAATAGCGATTTTCAATCTGACAGCCAGATTTTGCTTAGTTTTTGCGGTGGCTCGGTTTTTGCTCTTACGGAATATCCCTGCCGATATCCCTGATGAGTTTAAAATTACAAGAACTAATATACAAAGTGATGATGATGATTAATATTATAATGATTCACTATCTGCTAACGGTGAAGGAAAACATCCTGAGGAAACCCACATGTCTTAGAAGAACTTCTAAAGATATGTCTGATTCACTAACGCGCATTAGGAATTAAGACATTAGGAATAAAACCCTCTCTCTTTCCGCCTCTTGATAGAGGAAAGGAGACCCGTGCCCAGCAGTGGGACATAAATAGGTTATTATTATTATCATACGAAGTGAATTAAGGTATACTAAGATATAAACTAATATATATTATGTATAAGATACCGGCCATAGCTTATCATTAGAAGGATCGAAAGCTTGTTTTGCACCTACAAGCCTGTCTACGAGTAAGTAGTAAAAGAAATGTACGATTTCAACCCGACAGTTACTTGCAATTTCGCCATCGCATTTCTCTTTTACTTGACTTCCAGATCACATAAATGCCATCGACAGTATCGAACTATCTACCTAAGCTGTGAATTCCGTATTTTACGAGTGGTTCTGTGATCACTTGGCTAAATTTAGTGCTCGATAGCCACGGCGGCAGGACCGTTGGCTTTTACTAAAATGCATTTTGCTAAAAACAATAAAACGTTCCGCCATGGAATTTTAGTTAGACTTTACGGCTGTAGAAATAGTCTTGGGTTTTCGTGATTGCTTCCTAAATTGCGGTTAAAATCCTACTTATATTACAAATGCGAAAGTTTGTAAGAATGGATGGATGGATGTTTGTTACTCTTTCACGTAAAAACTACTGAACGGATCTGGATGGATGTTTGTTACTCTTTCACGTAAAAACTACTGAACGGATCTGGATGAAATTTGGCACAGAGATAGATTATGGTCTGGAATAACACATAGGCTACTTTTTACAGCGATAACCGACAACTACGCGGGCCGAACCGCGGGCAAAATCTAGTGTAAAATATATGTACGTGGGGTGAAAAAGGGAGGTTCAAGAAATATAACTAGAGATGTTAGATTGTAAATTAAAAAGAATTGTTTAATACTACTCAGGTGTCAAACAAGCATACGGCCAGCCTGATCGGAGGCTGTTACTATCGCCTATGGACTAATGCAATAACTGGACCATAGCTTGCATGTCCCCAAAAATTTGTTACATCGAGGTTTTGTGGTGGAATATCTCTGGAAAAAAATACCTTCCTTTAAGCTAAAGCTAAGCATTCCTAGATGAGCACTAGAAGCCTATACTTACGCACAGAGATACAACTACACTGCTGTGTGTAGTTATTTGGCTGTGGTCTTCTATAAAGTGATGGTTCTTCCCCAGTCGGACTTGCTTGCATATATAGTTTCCATTATTTAAAAAAACTAATTAAAATTAAAAAAAAACTATAATTATCTGTCGATTACAAAGAGTAGCCTAAGTTCCTATCCAGTTTTTCTCATGGATGTATTCTTGTTCAATAAAAAAGAAAATGACCAAGAAATCAAAACCCGGCAGGGGTATTCCGTAAGAGCAAAAACCGAGCCACCGCAAAAACCGAGCACAATCTGGCTGTCAGATTGAAAATCGGTATTCCGTAAGAGCAAAAGCCGAGCCTTTTTGACGTTTAGTCAATAGATTGTGCCGTCACCGAGCAATCACAACTGTCAGTTTGCGATCACAACTGTCAGTTTGCCATCGTTGTTTCTTAGAGAATCAGCCGGCCGACCTCGCCACGGCAGTAATACACTTTACCATTAAGCAATCCATGCAGCCAATACACCAAATCTATATTAATGTTTAAGAATTTCTATATAAGCGATTTTATTTTTAATTCAGGTACTCAGTACTAAAACCATTTCTAAAGTGGCACAAAGTAACAAGCATCAGTGTCAATCATTCCATCTGTGTCTGGAATAAAGAGGATTACTTCGACAACTGAAAATTTTCCTCATAGAAACAACACTTCATAACCATATTTTTATAATAATAAAGGTGAAATTCCCTTAACAGGAAAATTATTGGTTAAAATTATTATTATTTCAAATCGCATCTTTAGAAAACTGGCGTAACTTGAGAAATGTCACTAGACAATTTTGAACTTTAGCTGATAAGAGTAAGATATATATTACAAAGCAAACATGCTTCATCTTAGTATTTTTTTCACTGTGGATGCGAATTGTACTAAGTGACAGACTACGTTGTATACTTTTGAGAGGTTTTCAAATACATCTGGGGTCATACCATGACGTGTTAAATGTGAGACTTTCGAGGGGACGGCTCTATAGGTACACGCTGTAGCTCCATCTCTCTTCTCAATTAATACATTATGGTACGGTCCCTGTTTGTCAAATTAGCTTTATTATCCATTTTGTAAATGAAGCTATCAAATTCTTATTTTGGATTTGTGTGATGGAATATTTTTTCCGAGCCAAATAAATTTCGCAATAGATATAAATCTGTTAGGTAATTTTTGTTTATTTATAAATATAAAGTCAATTAAGTCTTATCAACAATAAAAATTACTTTTAATCACTTTTTTATACTATTTGGGTGGCAAACAAGCATACGGCCCGCCCGATGTTAAGCAGTTACCGTAGCCTATGGACGCTTGCAGTACCAGAGGTATCACTTGCGTGTTGCCGACCCATTTTTCTACACGAGGGCTCTAAGATGGAGTTACCCTGAGATAGGAAAAGTTTCTTTCAAAACACTTCCCTATAATAATAATAATAATAATAAATTCTTTTAATAAATTCTTTTATTAGCATAAATTAGGTTCACAATATATTAAGCTCTGACTCCTGAGGTAGGCATACAAGCCTGAGTTTCTGGAGCCAGTGCCTTCTTCCGATTTAGGTTCATGAATTAATTATGCTGGTAAAGATCGGTGTTGATTTAAATTTTGCATATAAACTACATATAGATCGTGTTGTGTGTGTGTGTGTGTGTGTGTGTGTGTGTGTGTGTGTGTGTGTGTGTGTGTGTGTGTGTGCGTGCGTGTGTGTGTACGTGTGCGCGTTCGTGAGTGTGATAATTAACGGTGTTCATTTTAATGATGTTAACAAGCTTTCCGTTGAGTTATAGTCTTGGGACAAAAGCCAGGACATTAGTTTTCTTTTTGTTTCATGTAGTGAAAATGGATTAATGTTAAGATTTTTGTTCACTTTATTATATAGGTATATGACTTCCCTAAATGAGCGCTGAAGACTTGTATTCACACATAGGAACACAAGTACACAGTTCAGTAAGTTGAAGGTCCTTCCCAAGTTTGCTCGCTAGTATGGTGCCCTACCTCTCTTATCGACTTACTTAATGTCCTCCTAACCGAATTTTCGGTCACGGCGGCTAATCTCAACGGAGACTTGCCATCTGCGCGGGAGATATTATAGTGCACAAGTGTGTGCGCAAACACAAGTGCACTCTTTATTCCCTCACTCTCATAGTCCAATGGGACGGCAAATCCGACACGACCTGAGAGAGATCAGGCGTAGGACTTTAGGCTTTACGTGCTTTCCGAGGCACGGGGGTGTAAAAACCGCCATTTTCCAAACTCCGGGCATCTATAGTGAATGTCTTAACAGAAAAACCCAATACTGATTTTTGGCCCGACCTGGGAATCGAACTCGGGACCTCGTGATCAGCAGTCTCACACATCGACCACTGAGCCACGGAGGCAGTCAAATCTACTTTCTTACTATGTCACTAAGTCAGTAAGAGTAAAAATGTTGTAAAGTAAAAAATCAATGTGTTAATACAGAAGGCTAAATCTGTTCAAAAGATATTTATGACTGCCTGCGTATACCCGTGGGGTTTATAAGCCGTCTAAAAGATTAACTAAGGGACAGGACACGGGTAACAGCCTTCATCTGCTGGTTATAGTGATTATATTCGTATACATCTTCCTTGGAGATACGCCCTTGTTTGGATGAGGAACGTGACAGGTTTATAACTTTAATGTAATGCTTGTACTTGCCTTTGGATCTATAAAGGCCATTTTTTTTTCACAATATTAAAACAAATGACTATGTGTTTGTTGTTAAACGTACGGTCCTAGAATTGATTTCCGTGTTGGAAAAAATGTTAAATTCTTCGTAGCAGCATAGATTTTGGAATCTATACTAATATTATAAAGCTGAAGAGTTTGTTTGTTTATTTGGTCAAACGCGCTAATCTCAGAAAGTACTGGTTCGATTAGAAAAAATATTTTTTTCCGAGTAGGTATAGGTCCAGTGATAATTTAAAGATGGATATTTAACACGTTCCGGGACAACCCGTCGACAGCCGTAACTTAAAGTAAGATTGATACGGCACTACGGCCACAGGTGGGCATCTTGTACTTGACGAAACTTGCAGCCTGTCTACAGCCGACCAGTTTACATACTGTTTTAAGAAACGTTGTCCTGTCCCGATATCCCGGATTAATACCGACTTTAAAATTACAAGAACTCATATACAAAGTTATTTGGCTGTGGTCTTCAGCAAGTTGGAGGTCCTTCCCAAGTTTGCTCGCTAGTATGGTGCCCTACCTCTCTTATCGACTTACTTAATGTCCTCCTAACCGAATTTTCGGTCACGGCGGCTAATCTTAACGGAGACTTGCCATTCCCTCTCTCTTAGTCCGATGGGACGGCAAATCCGACACGACCGGAGAGAGATCAGGTGTAGGACCAACGGCTTTACGTGCTTTTCGAGGCACGGGGGTGTAAAAACCGCCAATTTCCAAACTCCGGGCATCTATAGTGAATTTCTTAACAGAAAAACCCAATATCGATTTTTGGCCCGACCCGGGAATCGAACTCGGGACCTCGTGATCAGCAGTCTCACACATCGACCACTGAGCCACGGAGGCAGTCAAATCTACTTTCTTACTAAGTCAGTAAGAGTAAAAATTTTGTAAAGTAAAACAAAGTCAAACGCGCTAATCTCAGAAAGTACTGGTTCGATTAGAAAAAATATTTTTTTCCGAATTACCACGCGGACGAAGTCGCGGGCGACCCCTAGTTGTATACATACGGCAATATTCCCCTTAGAAAAAGGGACATACCAATTATTTTTAAAGACAAGTCCTAAGTTTAAACTACGGTTTTAATACGGTATTCGCTCGCTGTATTAAACATAATTATTGTACCTAGTCATATTATAAGTTTATCTGGAATAAATGATATGAAAAAAAAAGTTTAACTTACAAAAACGTAGTTTACAAAAATATCGTATGTTTGTAAAGTTCCCCGTGACGCAGGGCTAGTTCCCTAATGCGGAGTCAAAGTACACCAAGAGTCGGCACAATTATTTATGGATCACACAAATTTTTGACCGTGTTGCAAGTGTCCATAGGCTACTGCTACCATCAGACGGGACTGTACTTTTCTGTGCCGCCTAACTAGTATCGTATAGCATAGTTCTAAATAAATACATGACTTTGACTTTGACTTAAGTGTATAAAAATCATACTTACATCCAGCAATACGCATAGCCACCGTATTCAAGAAAGTTATTTATAAATAGTAGCTGGATGTGCCGCTAAGTGGAAAATACTGTCTGGAGCCGTCACCATGGAGATTACGTTCATAAATCAGTTGCGGGAGTGAATCGCACTCGTGCATACATCAGCGGTCTTGTGTACGTGACTAGCAAGCTGATGGATATACACTAGTTCGTTTTGCACGGTTCACTTGTGTTTTATTTTTAGGTTTAATGTCCGTCAGGCAAAGTGTTATTTGAGTTTTCTGTACGATAGCTACAAATTTAATAGAATGTAATAGAAAACTCTTTATTGTACTTTTTAGCGATATAAAGCAATTTCTTACAGGCAATCTTTGGATGGACAGAAAAGAAAGTTAAATATAATAAAGATTTTTTTTATTTTGTTGTTACTTAATATCTAAGTCACCGCAAAATAAAACCACTTTAATATCCATACTGATAGTATATAGGTAAAGTTAGTCAGTTTGTATGTAGGGGCACAGATTACTAAATAGTTACTGTAGGGGGTCTGTAATTTTAACCAATCATTTTCCTGTTAATGGAATTTCATCTTTATTATTATAAAAATAAGGTTTTGAAGAGTTGTTTCTTTAAAGAAAATTTTCAGTTGCCGAAGTAAGCCTCTTTATTCACAGGCAGAGTCGTAGGCAACAGTTAGTAAATTAAATTAATATAATCGAAAAGTTCTATTGATTTTTCTCAACGCTAGTTTTAGGATCATATCAGTAGTTACAAAGATAACCACTACATTAAAACTTTACCTATATAATATCAGTATGGATATTAAAGTGATTTTATTTTGTTGTGACTTAGATATTAAATCACAACAAAATAAAACTTTTCTTTATTATATTTAACGTTTTTTCTGTCCATCCAAGGTAAGTATGCCTGTAAGAAATTGCTTTTTATCGCTAAAAAGAGTATTGGAGGGAGAGCCAGTGACCTTTTTACTTTAGTCATTTTATAAGTCATGAAAATTGGCACACTAACTCTCCTTAAGCTGTAGAATAATGAACTGCTGTTCTGGCAACCCTCCGCGGCCGGAGTGTTTAACCCTAACATGACAAAGATGGTAAGAAATAAAGTTCAATTTAGTTATAGTATCAGTCCAAAAAAATTTAGTATATGATATTGGCACTATTCTCTATATAGAAAAATGATTGCCAGAACATTTCTGACCCTCCTACTGGCCGCCAGAACGCTGTAAATATGTATAAAAATAAAGTACAATTTTGTCATTTCATCAGTGTTGATTTTTTTACAGAATTATTGGAAATATATGTAGGATATATAATTTCAAACGCCAGAACAAAATTCCATCACCAACTATTTGCCAGAACAAAAAAATGTTTCCATATGGAAACATTTTTCGTACATGTCTCAGGACAGTTTTAAAGGAATATCAAGCAATTCTTTTAAAAAAAAAGACAACTCCCGCACTAGGAAATAAGCCCTGTGTCACGGGGGACTAAGTATACAAACATACAATTCACGGACACAAACTACACCCAGACTAATGTCCAGAGAAGACAACCATTTATGGACCACACAAAGTTCTGTCCCGGGTCGGGATACAATCCACCACCTCTAGCTTAGCAGTCAGGGTCACTAACCACGAGACTTAGGTTGTGAAGTAGAAGTGTGAGACGTAGGTAGAGAATTAGGTATAAAACTTAATAAATGTAGGCCTACCCATCTTCCATGGCGGTAAAGACATACCATCCATTTGAAAAATGAAAATTTATACTTTAGACCCTATTATTTATATCAAACCACGGCCTAAACGAGATGTCCATGAGACATTGTCTGTTCTGTGTCTGGGTGTTATTTATCTATAATATGTAGATATGTATTTAGAAATATATAAGCATGTTTATCAGTTGCCTGGTTGACATAGTACAGGCTCTGCCTAGTTTAGGATCAGTTGGCGGTGTGTGAGTTGTCCCAAAAATATTATTATTATTCCCCTAACAGAGTGAAATAAGGCTTTAAAAAATCGCATGGAGAGCAGTTCTGGTTAGTGAGTAGGTAAGATTTTTTAATACAACTTCTGCACTAGGGATCAAGCCATGTGTCGCGGGGGATTTCACAACCATACAATTAACGGACACAACGTACACCCAGACTCGGCACAATTTTTGGGGATTGAACCCACAACACCCCACCCAAGTAGAATAAAAAAATAAAGAAATGCATTCCACAAAATTAACAAAGACTCATTTCATCTACATTTATTAAGTTGATACCTAATTCAATTGAATGACTCGCCTGTTGGTCACGTGGTTAGTGACCCTGACTGCTAAGCTAGAGGTGGTGGATTGTATCCCGACACGGGACAGAACTTTGTGTGGTCCATAAATGGTTGTCTTCTCTGGACATTAGTCTGGGTGTAGTTTGTGTCCATGAATTGTATGTTTGTATACTTAGTCCCCCGTGACACAGGGCTTATTTCCTAGTGCGGGAGTTGTCTTTTTTTTAAAAAGAATTGCTTGATATTCCTTTAAAACTGTCCTGAGACATGTACGAAAAATGTTTCCATGTGGAAACATTTTTTTGTTCTGGCAAATAGTTGGTGATGGAATTTTGTTCTGGCGTTTGAAATTATATATCCTACATATATTTCCAATAATTCTGTAAAAAAATCAACACTGATAAAATGACAAAATTGTACTTTATTTTTATACATATTTACAGCGTTCTGCAGCAATCATTTTTCTATATAGAGAATAGTGCCAATATCATATACTAAATTTTTCAGGACTGATACTATAACTAAATTGAACTTTATTTCTTACCATCTTTGTCATGTTAGGGTTAAACACTCCAGCCGCGGAGGGTTGCCAGAACAGCAGTTCATTATTCTACAGCTTAAGGAGAGTTAGTGTGCCAATTTTCATGACTTATAAAATGACTAAAGTAAAAAGGTCACTGGCTCTTGGGCCATATAAAGAGTTTTCAATTCTATTAAATTTGTGGCTATCTTCATTTTTAACTGAATAAGACTTCTTGTTATCGACGTACCAGTTTTTATAGTTGTACATCAGAAAACTTTTAAAGTAACAGACGATTTAGTTCAGTAGACGGGTGACTTATCGATCCGCGAGGTGGCTCCACAGACCCATAGTAACCGTTCTATCATCTGAATGCAGATCCGTCTAATAAATTACGTCGATTTACTCCGCTCTCCGGAATTAATCTCGTCTTTAAATGCCTTTCTTTTAAACGTTCCTTTCTTTTAAGCACCAAGCTTTGCTTCTTGTGGATTAACCTCCTTCAATTTTTAAAGATAACGTTTTTGTGAATGTTTTAAGGAATATTTATTTTCGGATGACAAAATCTGTCGTCATATTTTTTGTTTAAAAAGGAAAAGGTACGGTCGGCAACGGAGATAGCTGTACAGGGCCGCTATAATGAAGATTTGTTTTTTAGGAAAACCAATGAACAACAAAGCTGTTTGTATGTATGTATTTATGTGTTGTTTGTTACCTTTACATGACTAAATGGCTGAACGGATTTTGGGGAAGGACATAGAATTTTATAACGATGACCGATATAACTCAGCCATAAGACGTCCGCTGCTGGACATAGGCCTCCCCCAAGGTTTTCTAAATAAGTCAGTCCTGAGCTGACATTAAACCGATATTTATATGCGGGCGAAGCCGCGGCCAACAACTAGTTCAAAATATAATAGCATTCCATGTTCCACTGATGGACACCAGCCTCCTTTCATCTCCTCTCTATCGTAACGCTCAATAAACACCGCAGCAGAATTACGTGGGTACGTAGTAAATACATATTCACGGTTGAATTTAGTTAAAACAACTTGGCAGACGGTCTTATTATTTTATGTAGTGGGATATCATTGAGTTCCTAAATAAATAGGTAGACATTTTATGTAAAACTTTAACTTGTAGTTAATTCTAGATAGCGATACGACCCTTCTTCGCATGGGTGGACATTTATTTAGCTTTCGTAGGGATGCCTATTTAAAAAAAAAAATATATAGCTTATGTTACTCGCTGATAATGTAGCTTTCTAATGGTGAAAGAATTTTTATAATCAGTCGAGTAGTTTTAGTTTTGAATCGTAACAAACAGACGAAAATATTAGACTGAGAGACCCCTTTTCCAAAATGAACTGATCTGATGACTCTTTTTCAAAATAATGTCTGTGTGTACTTTGTGTCCGTTAATTGTATGTTTTTAAAGTCCCCTGTGACACAAAGCTAGTTCTCAATAAAAATATACGTATAGATACACACACACACACATATACACACACACACACACACACACACACACATACACACACGCACGCACAAACATATACACACACGAACACACATTATTAGTTGATCATTTAGATTTCGCTGTATTTAAATTTAATAAAACAAAATTTAATTATATGTGTGTAATTATGTTGTAACATTAATTATGTTAACCATACGGTAGAGGGGTGTGTCCTAACACAGGTATTTTTATACTTAAAAGGATATAATTAATATAATATATATTAATATAAAAACTGTGAACCATAAGTTACTGAATAAACATTCTTGACTTGCATTTTTTTTTTCAAGATAAGTATGAATGATCACTAGTTGTCTGGTTGCTCTAACTTGTTTGGGATTCGATGGCTAATGATAATGTCTCAGCTCATAAACGGACCTCTGCTGCTCCACCATAAATTTGGAGGAATATAAGCCTACTATACCACGCAGGATCGGCCATTGTGGAGGCATATGAGACTTACGTTCAGCAGTGGACGTTATTAGGCTGAGATGATGATGATGATACCACGATGGCTAGACGGGTTGGTATAGGATTTTGTTTCGATATTTCCCTCTCTTGCAGTAAATAATGTCGGCCTGACTAACTCCCTCAGTCGACTCTAACGACACCCTTGGATGGAACGGGGTGGTGACATTTGTATTCTTAATCCATGAACCATACGGACAACGTGTGAGTTATCCTACTAATATTATAAACGCGAAAGTTTGTAAGTATAGATGGATGGATGTATGGATGTTTGTTGCTCTTTCACGTAAAAACTACTGAACGGATCTGGATGAAATTTGGCACAGGGCCTATGTGTTGTTCCAGACCACAATCTATTTATGGTCTGGAATAACACATAGGCTACTTTTTACAGCAATAACCGACATTCAGCAACAACAGCTAGTATCAACATAATTATTATAATGAAACATCAAAGTAACCGATTTAAAGTACCCAGAATCGACGTTCATGCATGAAGAGATCGATGAATGTAGAGCAGACGAAGGAAGTATTTGTATCGAAGCAATTGGCATACCATAGTCTCTGCCTACCCCACTGGGAGAATGGCATGATGATATGTATGTATGTATGTATCAAAGTAACTTATGTTAAGCAGTCTTGTACTTTGTAGGAGACTACAAAGTAGAATAGGAGTTATTTCTACGAACATACAAATCGATGCTAGTTTAATATTCTAGTCGTTATGATAAATGTACGCTGAAGTTATTTACGACACAATATAAAGATGTCTGTAAGTATAAATAGAAAGACGGTATCTTCGATATTCACAATAGAAATGGAACATTATTGTGCGGACCTGTGACTTGTGAGTGTTAAGCTAGTTTCAGATAGACGATATAGAGTTTCAGATACACCAAACATTTTTTTTTATCTCGCACGACCAGTATTAAGTACGTTTAGCCTTTATATCAATAAAGTAAGTATCGTGTTCTGACTGCATCAGCTTGCATGCTACCATACTTGTATTTGATAAAAGCTTGTAACTATCTGGCGATTAAAAAGATTGGCCTGAGTTGTTTGCTAGTTCTTCTCATGGCTCCAAGTCAGCGAACTAGCCGTAGGAAAATTTTGCTGATATCTTCTTTCTGGCTTATTCATAAATTTATGTGTCTGTCCAGATGCGTGACTTTTGATGAAGCGATAACGTACTAGGTGCTGCTTTTTTATTTATTTCTAACATCGGACCGGGCTTCGCTACTGTATATATGGTTTCTGTAATAACATACTGTATGATATTTTAACGTATACGTAACATTGTAAATTATCATCAAAATCCGTTCATTAGTTTTTGCGTGATGGAGTAATAAACTTTTACGATTATAATGTTAGTAAGATATTATTTATTTAATATGATGGGGCTTGTAGCTAAGTAATAGATCGTTAGATCTACAACGTTACGTTAAATGGCCGAAGGCCCGTGCCTCTGAGAGCACGTAAAGCTGTCGGTCAAGCGCCCGATTATTTTAAAACCAAATTTTCTTCAATAAATACCTTTACTCCTACTTAGAAACACAACTATACCACTGTGTAGTTATTTGGCCGTGTTCTTCTGTAAGGTAGAGGTCCATTTCCAGTCAAGTTTTCTCACTTGTAGAATACACTATTTTTTTAAATCAGTCTTCAAAATAAAATAATGTGCTCTAACTTTCACTCTAAACTGTAATACCGCGTCTAGTCAGCAGATTATGTGAAACTGTCCTAATAGTGACATGTAAGCATGATATCTGTTTGTATACGTCACACAATACCTTACTATCTATTTCTCCTATGTACAGTGTACACACAGCCGAGGAAGACATTCCTACAAATAAATGGATGTTCGTCATTACTCAGTTTCAAGTATTTCACGAATGTATGAATGTAATTAGAATACAGTCTTTTGTTTGGCTTTATTTATTGTGTGTGCTTGTGTGTGTGGTTGTTTATGTAAGTTTTTGATAGGTATTGTATTTGTAATTGCCTTTGTATTTAAAATACATAATTAAACAATAAGCTGCCTCGTTGGTCTCAGGTTTGATTTTCGGATTGGACCAAACATAGATATTGTTTGCGACATATATTTTAAATGAAACCCCTGTATGTAATTTACTGTGGATTTTACTTTGAGCTTTAGTTTAATATGACAATAAAATATTATAAGTAATAGAGTTACGCGCGACTATTTCTGCGTCTGCGGCGTGGACAGATAGTTATTTATTTATTTTATTTTAACTTTTTGCACAAAGTTACACAGATGGGCTTATAGACTCTAACGACACCCTCGGGTGGAACGGGGTGGTGAAATTTGTATCATTAATCCATTAACCATACGGACAACGTATGAGTTATATCAATATAATTATTATAATGAAACATTAATAGGTATATATATTTATTATAGTTATATTTTTTTTTATCAAGAAAGTCAGTATACACATGACCCAAATTTGAAATTTAGCGGTTTTACACCCCAGTAAAGCCGTTATATATATGCCTGATCTGTCTCCAGTCATATTGGATTGCCGTCCTATCAGACTATGAGAGCGAGAACATGAATAGAGCACCTGTGTTTGAGGCATTTACATACATACATACATATTATCACGCCCGGTCTCCCATTGGGGTAGACAGAGACTATGGTACGCCAACTGCTTCGATCCAGATAGACTACTTTCGCTTCATCTACATTGAGGTACTTGTACACTATAATATCTCCCGTACATATAGTCTCCGTCGAGGAATAGCCACAGTTACCGAAAATCGGTTAGGAGGACATTGTTATCTAATATATAAAATTCTCGTGTCATAGTGTTCAACTTTGAACTCCTCTGAAACGGCTTGACCGATTTTCGTGAAATTTTGTGTGCATATTGGGTAGGTCTGAGAATCGGACAACATCTATTTTTCATCCCACTAAATTTTTTATTTAATTATTTAGACAAAATTTATTGTTTTTATTTTTTGTGATTCAGCATTAAAAAATACATACAACCCTTAATTTTCATCCTTCTACGATCAACCCCTATTTTTTAATAGCGATATTACTATTTTAGTAGCAAAACAACGTTTGCTGGGTCAGCTAGTACTGTATAAATATTTGCTTCAGGGTGTTATCTAGGTAGAAAACAAAATACTTAAAACGTTTATATGGAAAAACACCGCCCACATTTACTCTTAATTAGTTTATCAACATCCCGTTTCCAGGATAATAATTATATCTAAAGAGCTTCGTCTTGAGCAGGTATTTCTATTTTTGGATAGCAAGGGGGATGAAGTGGGGTTGGAGGTCAAAATGAAGATGGATTGTAGCGAAACATCATTATACCTGTAAAGGTAAATTACGTAATCATTTTGACGAAGCAAATACATTACTTTAGAAGTATGAATGGCTGACTATTGATAAATAGAATTCATACCTTCATATATGTGAGCTTGAAAGCGCTTCTATTTTTTTTTTATAATATTTGAGTGGCAAACAAGCGTACGGACCGCCTGATGTTAAGCAGTTACCGTAGCCTATGGACGCTTGCAATACCTGATGTATCACTTACGTGTTCCCAACCCTTATTTTACTCCAGGGCTTTAAGATAAAGTATCCCTGGGATAGGAATACATTTTTTTCAAAACGCATCTTGAGCGGTGGAGACCAGAGCCTCTAGACAAGTGGCATAAGCGATAGTCGAATCGAAAAGTCAAAAAAACAAATGTATGGAATTTGACGTAAGTCTACGATATAATGTAGTAAACTTACGTCAAATCCCATACATTTTCTTTTTTGAGTTTTCGATTCGACTATCGCTTATGCCAATTGCCTAGAGGGGCAGTACTCGCTCTACCTAGTTATTTGGCTGTGGTCTTCTTTAATGTCTTAATAATAAAATCAAATCCATGATTGCCATAAATACTGTAAGGCACATACAAAATACTTAACAGAAGCCTCTCAAATCAAACATCAATCAAGAATACCGTTCTTAATATATTTTATAAACAAATATAACATTCGCCTTAATACAGTTTCCGACACGGAGAGTCGATCGATTATACAGGGTGATATGAGGTGGGTGGCCCACAGCACCCCCTGAGGTAGGGGAGGGTGGGGTTGTGAGGGTATATTATTATATCTGCTGCTTTACAGGCGTCCACCGAACGATAAAATGCTTCAGACGCTCGTACAAATAGGTGGTATACGTGTGGAGATCAGGGAGGATAGTTTTAATTTTGTACTCGTCTGCTATTTTGTTTTTAGTTTTTGTTTTCTTTTAATTATAACGGCAACTTATAATATATTCTTTTATTATACCTTGATATGATGACAACTCGCGCACTAGGGAACAAGCTCTGTGTCGCAGGGGACCTTTAATGTTCGTGGTTCGGCCAGAACCAAGTTCGATCGTCTATTTATACTTTCAGACTCGTAACAACTATTTATGAATCACAGAAATTTTATGTGGGAATTGAACCCACAACACGTCGCGCGCCGCGCATTGGAAGGTAAATAGCGAGGTTATAACTTAAGCCACTAAACCAACTGTGTGTTAAGATACTTTTATTTTAATAACTATTCTATGTAAATATCATAGGTAATAACAGTGCAGTTATACTGAAAATGTTAACACCGAAAATAAAGAGTATACACAAATTATGACACGTCAAAAATATTTCTAACAGGATGTGTGTTGTTAGAAACATTTTGTGTGGGATGTGTCCCACAATATTATTACAGATGGTTACCCTACCGTACCGTACATAGCACGGACTCTTTTCAACGTGTGGTAAATACGTGAAACCTTTTTACAATTTAATTTTATGTCTATGGAAGCGCAAAAATGAACGTACATTTAAATTATAGTGTGTCAAATGTATGATAGGAAGTACAGTGCCGGTACCACGATGTCTATATAGCAATTCATTTTCGATCTTAATTAGAATTTTGATCAATTACTATCTTAAAGCTAGGAAAAAAAGTTTTTTTATACTACTTTCGTGGCCTGATGTTAACCAGTTACCGTAGTCTATGGACGCATGCAATACCAAAGGTATTACTTGCGTGTTGTCCGCCCATTTTTCACAGCAGAGCTTTTAGATGGACTTTCCCTGGAATAGGAAAACTTTTCTTCCAAAACGCATCCCTAAATGAGCGCTGGAGACATTTTATTTTATATTTAATCAGGCTTTAATTCACACACGCTGGCCTAATGCGGGTTGGTGAATCAGACATGTCTTTAGAATTTTTTATAAGACGTGTGGGTTTCCTCGTGATGTTTTCCTTCACCGTTAGCGGATGGCGAATTTGACTTTGTGGAGTTTATACATACTAATCAAATATTAGTATGTATAAACTCCACAAAGGGAAATTCACATTGGTACTACCACCCGGGATCGAACTCGCACCTCTTGCGTGCAAGTCGGTTATATCCCACTCGGCTACCACCGCTTATTTCGGCAATTTGGTCGGTTTTATTTTACAGAGCTTTTTGTACACGAAAACAAAGTTGAATGAAGTAAAGTAAGAGCTTCAATATTAATAAACTTGTTTGGACTTTTGCTATTTTGAGGATATAAATCGTTTTCGGGCTTTTGTGGCTTTTATTAGACTATTTGCCAAGTAAGAAACCTTATAGATAGAATATTCTTCATTGGACACAAAGTAAATAATATAATAGATTTAGATATTACAATTTGAAACTTATGATGCTGTACAATAGACCCTCTTATTGCGAAAAGAGAGCGTCTCTTATTAAAAAAGGCGACTCCCGCGCTAGAGAAACAAGCCCTGTGTCGCTAGGGACTTTTACAAACATACTATTAACGGACACAAGGTTCACCCAGACTCGGGACAATCAATTATGGATCGCTGAACTTTTGTCTCGTGTGGGGATCGAACTCACAACACGCCGCGTAGTGATAAACGGCGAGGTAACCACTTAAAACACTGAACCAACTGTGCAGTCAATAAGTAATTAATAGAAATTGCACAATTTTTCGTATTTTTCTATTTTAGACGACAAAAATGGCGACTTAAACGAAAATTGGCTTTATACGTTTGCTGTATCTTTGTTTACCCGTGAACCATGTGCTAGCTTCATTATACCATATTGTGTATCCTTACTAATATTATAAATGTGAAAGTTTGTGAGTATAGATGGATGGATGGATGTTTGTTACTCTTTCACGTAAAAACTACTGAACGGAACTGGATTATGGTCTAGAATAACACATAGGCTACTTTTTACAGCGATAACCGACATCCACGCGGGCGGAGCCGCGGGCAACAACTAGTTATAAATATTTTATGCGTAGCCAAGCGCCAATATAGTCGTACGAACGACTAAGTTCGCGCTCGATACCAAGAAGTGGAAAAATAGAAGGGCAGCTGCTCCCCTGGGTCGATGCTTTTGTTCGCAATTTTCATAATAATATAAAGTAACGTTGACCTACGGAGAGGTCAAACATTACACCTGAGTCAAAATGTATGTCTTGGCTGTTTCGTTACACAAGTACCTATTAGGACAAAATTAACGCCTAGTGATTTTTTTTCTAGACGCAGTGGTGGCCGAGTGGGAAAGTAACCGACTTGAACGCAAGAGGTGCGAGTTTGATCCCGGGCGACAGTACCAATGTGAATTTCACATTGTGGAGTTTATATGTACTAATCAAATGATTCACCATCTGCTAATGGTGAAGGAAAACATCGTGAGGAAACATACATGTCTTAGAAGAAATTCTAAAGTCATGTCTGTATCATTATCATTATATATACGTACATCATTTTACAAATTCATTAAGGTTACAAAATAACACTTATGAAAGTCATAAATTATGAATAAGCCAGAAAGATGACGACAGCTGAATTTTCTTACGGCTAATTCGCTGACGTGGAGCCATGAGAAGAACTAGCAAGAAACACAAAAGGAATTCTCAATTAGTGAACTATTTCTCGTTTACCCGGACCGGGAATCAAAGCCGTGCCTTCAATACGACAATGAATTGTATATTACTTAAATAAATCTGTAATACTGAACATAATAATACTTCGAATAAACAATAATTGCTACTAAGACCGTTGAATAAGACGAAAATGGAGTATCTATTGTTTCCATGACAACGGGATGGCTCTCAAGATACGGAAGCGAACAAGTGTAATGGAAAGTTGTATGGGATAAAGGTACAATCTCACTGCGAAGAATGAATAATCCTATTTCTTATTATTATTATATTATGTATAAATATGTGCCAGTTTGTGAGATATTTATTACCTACTCGTTCACGCAAAAACTACTCTAGGGATTAGGGAAGAAACTTATAATGGTATAGGTTATATCCTTACTAATATTATAAAATAGGGGTCGACCGCGACTTCGTCCGCGTGGTAATTTGGAATATTTTTCCCGATTTAACAACATATCTTACTACTGCTCTGCTCCGTGTGATGTTATATAGCCTATAGGCTAAGATTTTTTCTAATCGAAGCAGTACTTTCTGAGATTAGCGCGTTCAACCAATCAAACTCTTCAGCTTTATAATATTAGTATAGATTTATGTATTTTGGTATACAATAAAGAGTTATCTATCTGTCTATAGGCAATTTCTTTTGAATATCAAATTTGTCTTTATGTTTCAGGTGATCTCCACAATGGCTGGACTGACTTTTACGGGACCTTCACTCGCGGATAGGTGGCTAATGTTATGGGTAATATTTATGTCAGAAAAAGATATGATGATGATATGATCAATGATTTGCCGAACAGCCAGAGCACTATGAGTGCGTCATTGCGTAAATGAATGTAATACAAGCAATGACTGGTATTGCGGATAAATCTTAAGACAAAGATTCTTAAATTCTCTATTGTACACAATAACATAGAAAACAAATACACATAAATATAACATGTACAAAGGCGAGCTTAACTCAAGATTGAGTTTTCTACCAGCAAACCAGTGTGGCAGAGGAAAAAGATATAAAAGTGAGAGTAAGCAAAGTGTACCTACAACTGAAGAGGAAAAGTGAAAGAGTAGAATATAAACAATCTTACTGACTAATGTATACCTTAATGTATACTTACTTACATATACATACATATTATGTGTACATATATATCATATAATATAATACATAAACATACATACAATATATAAATTACTGATATACGACAGACAGAAAATGTTCTCTCGTTCTTCTTCTAAAGACATCCACAGAAGCACTGCCACGTACATAAAGATGTATAATAGAAGAGTGAACGGTACAGTTTGCAACGTCATGTAATGTCGTTATCTTATTGAAAAGCCATTGTTTGATTGAGCGATATTGTTGTTGGTGAATTTGTTCATTTTGATTGTTTATTTGTATTATAATAGCTAATGTATAGTAGTATATAGTGGTCGGACTGGAAGATGTGACGTGCTCTTGTTTCATAGTAATAATTGTGTTTTTTTTGTTTTCTTTTGTACTACTGAGGTACGGTCCGCCTGAACGTAAGCAGTGATCTAAGATACAGATAATATAATTTACTAGCTTGCCAGCGCCTGCGCTTACAATCAATCGGGAACAGAGATTTTTTCCGATATAAAACGTAGCTTATGTGTTAGACTATAATCTATCTACATATATGTCAAATTTGATCAAGATCCGTTGAGTAGTTTAAGCGTGAAAGACTATTGGGTGCAGTTTTTGGCTATGGTGTTCTGTGAAAAAGAAATAAAACCGTTTATCGGAAAATAAATGGCAAGTATTATTAGATACGCTTTCTCAGCTTTGTGCTGCGGCATTCTCATTCTGCTGCGATGTAAGGGGAAAGTCCTTTCCTAGTCACTCTTACTCGCTTAAATAGAGCCGTACCCTTTGTTATATACACAATAAATCGCTACAAAAAAATCCTGAAATAAAATTATAGCAATCCGGCGTCGTGTAATATCGTTATTAAGGAACAATATAGCTTGTTTTATATATAACGTAGCTGTCAGTAGCACGGCCTCAGCTATTCGACTCGTTGAACAGCAATATCAGTCATATTAACTCGAAGAATATTACTTACATGTAGGTATTGTAGGTATTCGTATATCTTTTTATAGTAAAAACTTCTTATAATGGAGGGAGAGCCAGTGACCTTTTTACTTTAGTCATTTTATAAGTCATGAAAATTGGCACACTAACTCTCCTTAACCTGTAGAATAATGAACTGCTGTTCTGGCAACCCTCCGCGGCCGGAGTGTTTAACCCTAACATGACAAAGATGGTAAGAAATAAAGTTCAATTTAGTTATAGTATCAGTCCTAAAAATTTTAGTATATGATATTGGCACTATTCTCTATATAGAAAAATGATTGCCAGAACATTTCTGACCCTCCTACTGGCCGCCAGAACGCTGTAAATATGTGTAAAAATAAAGTACAATTTTGTCATTTCATCAGTGTTGATTTTTTTACAAAATTATTGTAAATATATGTAGGATATATAATTTCAATCGCCAGAACAAAATTCCATCACCAACTATTTGCCAGAACAAAAAATGTTTCCACATGGAATCATTTTACTTACATGTCTCAAGACAGTTTTAAAGGAAAATCAAGCAATTCTTTTTTTTTTAAATACAAGTCCTGCACTAGGGAATAAGCCCTGTGTCACGGGGAACTAAGTATACAAACATACAATTCACGGACACAAACTACACCCAGACTAATGTCCAGAGAAGACAATCATTTATGGACCACACAAAGTTCTGTCCCGTGTCGGGATACAATCCTCGACCTCTAGCTTAGCAGTCAGGGTCACTAACCACGAGACTTAGGTTGTGAAGTAGACGTGTGAGACGTAGGTAGAGAATTAGGTATAAAACTTAATAAATGTAGGCCTACATTTATTAAGGCATACCATCCATTTGAAAAAAGCTTCACTCAAAAATCTCAAACCATGAAGGGTTTAGGTCAATTCGAAGTACCTATTACAATAAAACAGCAAGTTTATACCTACTTTAGACCCTATTATTTATATCAAACCACAGCCTAAACGGCTGGTCCATGAGACATTGTCTGTTTTGTGTCTGGGTGTTATTTATCTATAATATGTAGATATGTATTTAGAAATATATAAGCATGTTTATCAGTTGCCTGGTTGCCATAGTACAGGCTCTGCCTAGTTTAGGATCAGTTGGCGGTGTGTGAGTTGTACCTAAAATATTATTATTATTCCACTAACAGAGTGAAATAAGGCTTTAAAAAATCGCATGGAGAGCAGTTCTGGTTAGTAAGTAGGTTAGATTTTTTAATACAACTCCTGCACTAGGGATCAAGTCAAGGGATTTTACAACCATACAATTAACGGACACAACGTACACCCAGACTCGGCATAATCATTAAGGATCACACAATTTTTGGGAATTGAACCCACAATACCCAAGTAGTATAAAAAAATAAAGAAATGCATTCCACAAAACTAACAAAGACTCATTTTATTCTACTTAATTGTTATCTACATTTATTATGTTGATACCTAATTGAATTGAATGACTCGCCTGTTGGTCTCGTGGTTAGTGACCGCGACTGCTAAGCTAGAGGTGGTAGATCGACACGGGACAGAACTTTGTGTGGTCCATAAATGGTTGTCTTCTCTGGACATTAGTCTGGGTGTAGTTTGTGTCCGTAAATTGTATGTTTGTATACTTAGTCCCCCGTGACACAGGGCTTATTCCCTAGTGTGGGACTTGTATTTAAAAAAAAAAAAGAATTGCTTGATATTCCTTTAAAACTGTCCTGAGACATGTAAGTAAAATGATTCCATGTGGAAACATTTTTTGTTCTGGCAAATAGTTGGTGATGGAATTTTGTTCTGGCGTTTGAAATTATATATCCTACATATATTTACAATAATTCTGTAAAAAAATCAACACTGATGAAATGACAAAATTATACTTTATTTTTTTACATATTTACAGCGTTCTGGCGGCCAGTAGGAGGGTCAGAAATGTTCTGGCAATCATTTTTCTATATAGAGAATAGTGCCAATATCAAATACTATTTTTTTTAGGACTGATACTATAACTAAATTGAACTTTATTTCTTACCATCTTTGTCATGTTAGGGTTAAACACTCCGGCCGCGGAGGGTTGCCAGAACAGCAGTTCATTATTCTACTGGTTAAGGAGAGTTAGTGTGCCAATTTTCATGACTTATAAAATGACTAAAGTAAAAAGGTCACTGGCTCTTGGGCCATAACACGGTACGCATATTTTAAGATGAGATAAAATCTCTGGATTTGCGACACCGTTACGAGACGCAGCTTGACATATTCGAAAAATAATTGAATTTTTGAATAGAGAATATTAGCACAACGATATATAAAAGTACAATTGATGCGGTATTCACTAGATATTTAAATAACTTGGAATCAAAATTGTGTATTTCCTATTTTAGTTACCATGAACCTACAGTTTCTATTTTAGATTGTAATCATTTTAATGATAATGATGATGCTACAAGAGTTGTCGAAATTGTTAACGATGATTCATAAAAGAATATTAAATGTATTTTAAAGTATCTAATAATTAATAAAATACAATTCATAAATAACCCAATAATCCAAAAACCCTAGTACCTATCTAAAAAATCTCTCTTCCTGACATTGTGCATTACTATATAAGCAAAACTATGTAAGCAATATGTTTTTTGGTGTACAATAAAGAGTTATCTATCTATCTATCTATCCTGACTATTTATCCTACATGGTGGTGGGGTCAGCCCTTTTCATGTTCTTCTTCCACTTTGCCCTATCTGTGACGTTCTATATAAAAAATGTCTAACGCGCCAAAATAAGTTTTCACTTCTGTCGGCACTCCCGGAGTCGGCACAACCTGTATTTTTTTTTCAACCAGTCCTATGTCGCGGGAAACATTACAAATATACTATTAAAAGACATAAATCTTACACTCGGCGAGCATATACGCATCACACAATATCTTTGTTCACAACAAATATACAGACAAACATACATGCAGTCAAACAGAGTTAGTTACGCATTGATAATATTAGGAATTAGTCCTAATAGATTGATTTTTTTATATTACTTAGGTGGCAAACTGCCCGCCTGATGGTAAGCAGTTACCGTAGCCTAAGGACGCTGAAGACCTGCTCAGATGCGTTGATCCAAGTAAGGCCAGTCTTTGAATTGTTAGACTACTAAGCTTAAACATCCCACGATACAATTTGTGGTCCCCACGGTCCAAGCACTCATTTTGCCATTTAAAATCCTCTTGCAAAACGACATCTATTTATTTAACATAATACTGATCCATTTAAGCGTTTGCACTTTCTCAACTTTAGTCCAATGATGGCTCAATAAGATTATTGTGGCGGTTCCAGAAAATTCGATTCTTTTTTAAATTCATTCGTGTATAAAGGTCTTATCGGTAACAAGATTAATGTTTGGCGTCCCTTAAGTACTTTTAAAATGGTTTGAGAATGTTTTCGCACCTTTTTATTTTCTATCGAGGAGGTGAGTTTGTTGACCTTTTGGTTCTAGGTGTTATTATACCTACGAATAAGGGGGCAAACTTTATATAAGTATGCAAATAGGATTTTGATAACAAAGCCTGTATCTCTATCTCTCTACGAAAGTTCTTAAATTAAAATGAAAGCAGAATTAAAAGAATTAAACACAATGCATTTTCAAATTTATTTTTAACTACTTATGTGGCCAACTATTGGCGTTCATAGCTAGATGCACTTGCTGTTCGGTAAACGATCAGCGGGTTAAGCTACCAAGTGTGCGGTAACCCTATAGATGGGTGACCGCATAGTGGTATTTCATCTGAGCGTGTCCTTGCTTCGGAGGGCACGTAAAAAGTCTGACTGTTATCAGTCGTTAGATCACGACAGAGGCCTAAATATGGACGAATTAAATAACTCTGTCACCAGGTTGGCCACTAACTAAACGATAAGAATAAGATATATATGGCCCGCTTGATGTTAAGCAGTTACCGTAGTCTATGGACGCTTGCAGTAAAAAAGGTATCCCTGGGATAAGAGAACGGTTCTTTTAAAACGCTTCCTTAAATAAATAAGCTTTGGAGATTTGTACTTGTGTCTGTGTATGAGTAGAGATGCGTTTTGAAAAAAACGTTTTCCTATCCCAGGGAGACTACACTTTAAAACTTTGGTGCAAAAGAATGAGTAGGCAACACGAAAGTGATACCTCTAGTAATGCAAACGTCCATGGGCTACGGTAACTACTTAACATCATGCGGGCCCATAATATGCTTGTTTGCCACGTAAGTAATGTAAAAAAAAGTGTTTATTAAAAACGAAACCCTCGTAGCTTTCTGAATAAAAGAGAGGATATCTGTGCTCAAAAGTAAAACAAAGAGACACAGAACAGAAGAATTCTGCTCTGTCCCATACCACACACGAGTAGTCGATCTTTCATCGAGTCTACTAATTTCAATACCGCGTAATCTAAACTAATATTATAAAGAGCCTCTTTCTTCTATTTTCTCCTTCTGTTGTACACTTCATAATGCTCTTATATTCTTATACATTTCCTCTATCACTGTTGGTTTGTTGTTAGAAAACTCAATATTGAGCTTAGCTCGCCTTTGTACATATCTTTTATTAAGTATTTTGTGTGCAATAAAGAATTAAAAGAGGTAGGATTTGACTTATTGTTTATTTGTTTTTTAGTTTGTTATGATTTAACTTAAAAACTACTCGACCCGTTTTAAAAATTATCAGCGGGCACCAGCTACATTATCAGCGGGTAACATAGGCTATATTTTATTGAAATTAAAATAGAAAAAAAAAACGTGATCCTTACAAAAACTAAATAAATGACAATTCGTGCGAAACCACGTAATCATAATTTCTATAAAAAGCGTAAACTATATTTCGGTAGGTATGCGTAATAATACATATAAGTACGAGTAAAAAGCGGTGGTGGCCAAGTGAGAAAGTAACCGACTTGAACGCAAGAGGTGCGAGTTCGGTCCCGGGTGGCAGTACCAATGTGAATTTCACTTTGTGGAGTTTATATTATGTACTAATCAAATGATTCACCAACCCGCATTAGGCCAGCGTGTGTGAATTAAGGCCTGAAACCTCTCTCTCTCTCTTGATATAGGAGAGGTACCAGGCAGTGGGACATATATGGGTTGCTATTATTATATTATTACTAGTTGTTGCCCGAGGCTCCGCCCGCGTATATGTTATCGCAATAAAAAGTAGCCTATATGCTATTCAAGACTATCTCTGTGCCAAATTTTATCCAGATCGGTTTAGTAGTTTTTGCGTGTAAGAGTAACAAACATTAATCCATCCATCCATACTTACAAACTTTCACGTTTATAATAATAGTAGGATATATTTATAAATACGAGTACATTCGCCGAATCGTCAACAAATAATTTAATCAAAATACGTAATTATCATGTTGAAATGCGAATATTTGAACATAAGCTTTGCATAGTTGGAAATGAATGAATAGTGCAAATAAATGAGAAATGGTTTTAATTAAATAGTTCATGTTTTGATGTTATGTGTATTCGCGTTATTATACCTAGGTATATTATTTTAATTATCCTGAATGAGTTATGTTTTTGTATATATTTTTGACCCGTTTAAGGTTGATTTTATTTTGATTAAGGGTGGACTAATCTTATCACCTAGAAGTATAAAAAATAGATAACAAACTAGTCATAGACCTACTGAATATACACATAAAATTTCATCAAAATCAGTCAAGCCGTTTCGGAGGAGTATAGTTACTAAAACTGTGACACGAGAATTTTATTAGAAGACTAGTAGACCTGGCAGACGTCGTCCTGCCTGAAAAAGCAAGAAATACCGACAGCAGCGCCACCTACCAGGTCCAATTGTGAATCTAAACCAGGGCCCTACCCGAACACACACACGAAATTTCATCAAAATCGGTCCAGCCGTCTAGGAGAAGTTCAGTGACATACACACGCACACAAGAAATATATATATAAAGATGGATATATCTAGCCTCTCTGTATAACTCTATACAAGAACAGTTATCCTTTGTTAACATGATATCCTATTCTCTCGTCTATGCTCCCGTTTTGACCTTTGTATCTGCGCAATAGTTATTTTAATCTGTGACCTATTAGGCATTGTGATCGTGACCGGGTGCCTTTGGTATCACCTTCTATATTTATTCGTATCCAATTAAATTATGTTGGCAGTCGACTGAGATATTATTGGACGGATTATGTTCATGATTTTGTATTTGGTATCGTATTAAACTGGGTAGGACCTATTTGTGGGATGAGTAATGATAGTCGGATTAATTGACAGTGGTTTCCAAGTGAGAGAAAAAGAAAAAGGAGGACCAAGTAAAGAGGTAGAGATATTAAAAAAAAATACACACGAATTGATGACCTCCTCGTTTTTGAAGTCGGTTAAAAAGACAGATCTATTTATTTTTAAGAGAGGTAGGGCACCATCCTAGCGAGTGAAGCCGACTGGGGAAGGACTTCCACCTTACAGAAGACCACAGTCAAATAACTACACGCAGTGGTGTAGTTGTGTTCTCGTGTGTAGAAGTCTCCAGCGCTTTTTAGGGATGCGTTTTGAAGGCATTTTTTCCTATCCCACGGATCCCATCTGGTGTTAAAAAAATGGGTCAACAACACGCAAGTGATACCTCTGGTGTTGCAAGCGTCCATAGGCTACGGTAACTGCTTAACATCAGGCAGGCCGTATGCTTGTTTGACATTTGTTTTTATGGCGTTCATAAGAATTATGCATTTGCTTTATGCAAAATTGGGTTTGACTTTGACTATTTAATCTGACAACCAGTCTCAACAGAGAAAAGCCTACTTAACTTCTTCCGCAGTGCTCAGTGCCTCAATGCCTCATCGATGTTTGCGGTGAATCACACAGATGGTTTTTATGATGTCATGAGGAAAAAAAGCGCATCATTGATAGCCAGGATGCAAGACGGGCACAATAGCATCCTTTAAACAGTGGCGGAGAATCATTATTCTCCGATTATGAGACATTTCGTGGAGAGGACTGTCAATTAGATAGGCCTGATTGACAATGTTCTTCTCGGAGTGTCAATGTAACTTATTATTTTAAACACGTTACTATTACTAACACTAGTTATAAGGAATGTACAATATCTGAAAATAAAGAATTTATTTATTATTATTATTAAACAGTGCTCAAATATGTGCGTAAACACAAGCAAACTTGAACCACCGTGGTTGAGGTATGAGTGCAGAATAAAGTAACTATGTATGTATGTGCGTATATACCTATGTATATATGTTGTGTTAATAACACTTAGAGAGTGGCAGCTTATCGTCCTTTATCAACAAGCTTACTATTTCCCCTCTGGCGACTTCCTTATCATGATAAAAGTTGTGAAAATAGTGGGTAGACCCGCCCAAGCTATGCACACGGGTGTTATTGTGATTTTCAAACAAATATACTATCCTTACTAATATTATAAATGTGAAAGTTTGTGAGAATGGATGGATGGATGATTGTTACTCTTTCACGTGAAAACTACTGAACGGATCTGGATGAAATTTGGCACAGACATAGATTATGAGAATACCACCTAAGAATAGAATAGAATAGATATATATAAATTGCAGACGTTTCTAGTTGATTTTGTAGAGAATGAAGTAATTTCAGTTTGTCGCATTATAACGCAGTATATTACCAATTGAGTACCGAGAACAGTAAGTTGACAATTTTATTGTACCTACTTATGTTTGTTTTGCAGAACAACAATATCCGAGTAAGCTTATACCTTCTTTATTATTATCCGCAGGGGTATTACGTAAGAGCAAAAACCGAGCCACCGCGAAAACCTAGCAAAATCTGGCTGTCAAATTGAAAATCGGTATTCCGTAAGAGCAAAAACCGAGCCTTTTTGACGTTTAATCAATAGATTGTGCCGTCACCGAGCAATCACAACTGTCAGTTTGCCATCGCTTTTTCTTAGAGAATCAACCGGCCGAAGTGCAAGGAAAGGGTTATGTTTTTCGCGCGTATCTTGTATGTAAAATTCCTAATGGATTCACATAATTAAGACATATTTAGATACGTCTTGATCGACCAAGTGTTCTTAGATGGATTTTTTGATGTAATGTTCGTTTTTGTAACGTCACTAAAAACAAATATTACATTAAAAAATACGGTGCCAAGATAAGACAACGGAAGCGCAAAGCACTAACTACCTCTACTCGAAGCGTTTCGTCATTTTTTTTAACCGACTTCAAAAAGAGGAGGTTATCAATTCGTGTGTATTTTTTTTATGTTTGTTACCGCATAACTCCGTCATTTATGGACCGATTTGAAAAATTCTTTTTTTGTCCGACTGGACATACTTCCAGTTTAGTCCCATCATCATCAAAAGAAAGTTCTGATGATGGGATCCATGAGGAATTGAGGGAACTCCTCAAAAGTTATAGGCACACATATAGCAATTTCAATATTTTTAACAACTAATCAATCATTTGCATTCAGAAAGTGTAATTTGGTGAAGTAAAACTGATGAAGAAGACCACAGATGGCCATCTGCACTTTTCAATAATAAGTATTTTACTGATGGTGATTAGATAAGTTTCGGTTATTGTTGCTAAGCAACTATTAATAAGAAATAATGACATGAATGAATTGAGCGCGGATTGCACAGATTAAATATTGCTTTTAATACCTACTTGACCTGTGTTCAGCCCGACGCTCAGTCGATTTTATTCGATTGTAACAAACAAATATTTGAAAATTTTACAACTTGCCGTACTGAAGTCGGTTTTTTTTGTTAAAATTATTTTATATTTAGACATGCGTAATAAATAAATATTTCTTTTTTTTGTTAAATACCCATACCATAATTTTTGTATTACGATCATTGAATATTCTGCAAGTCTGTTTCTTTAGTCTACATTAAATCAAATATTATCTATCTTTCTTTATTTCTAATCAGAATCATTCTATTGCATTGCAGTACCGTCCAGACGGTCACTATTTAATTAACAATGTGAATCCGAGCACGACGACATTTCCCCTCAACTCGTGGCTAAAGTTAGAGCTGTTATTTCGAGACTCCTGTTTGTATGGTACTGGACTTTGATAATTATAATTAAGTTTCCAGTTACAAAACTAGATGGTGTCGTAAATATGTGATAATTAAGATTGTTGATGGGATATGAATAATGCTAAATGATGGCGAAGGAAATGATGTCTGCTCCGTGCGTCATGCTCGTGAACGGGTGCTACTTGGAGTGGCTGGTCAATCTTGGCATCCTTTATTTTTAAATAATAAAGATAAATTTTTTTAGAGTTTTACTAAAATCGCAATGTGATCTCGACACGTTTCTATCTTATGCATATAAAAGGAAAGGATCCCTCATTGCCACACTGTGGAAAGCTAAATTCATTCATTTTATGTTCTTCTCGATGCCCTACCCTAGTCAGCGAATTGGCCGTAGGAAAAAGTATGCTGGCATTTGTTTTTTTATGATGTTCATAAGTATCATTTGATCTAAATGAATAAATGACTTTGACTTTGCTGTCTTGATAAACGACAAAGCGATGGGAGCCAAGTGAAAATCGCATTCTTTTAAAATTTTGATTGACTGAAGGTTTGGTTCTGTGGCTTAAGTGGTAGCCTCACCATTTACCACAGCTCGGCGTGTTATGAGTTCGATTCACAAATGATTTTTCCGAGCCAGGTCGTACTTTGTGTCCGTTAATCATGTGATTAAAAAGTCTCCTGCGACACAAGGCTTGTTACCTATTGCGGGAAAATATTTCAACCATGTAAGGTGTGAGTTCGATCAAGGCTGGTATTTCAAATGTACTAATTAAATGATTTTCCATTTGTTAACGATTAAGGCAATAGTGTGAGGACACTCACATGTCTTAGAAAGAATTCTAAAGGTATGTTTGATCCACCTAATCGCATTGGGCCAACGTGGATTAAGGCATAAACCCTCTCTGCGCCTGATCCTTTTTTTTGCACCAGGCTGGGCTAAAATGTGCGCTGGATACCTGTACTTAGGTATACATAGAAGTGTGTGTGAACCTGTGTGGGTAGCTATTTGGCTTTGATCATCTATAAGGTTCTTCCCCAAAGATGTTACTACGTGGTACCCTCGGGATAGGAAAAGAAAGAAAGGGCGTCAAAAAAATTTATGGGAGGATGACATAAAATATAAAGCTGGAACAACACGGCAAAAAAAAGCATCAAATAGAAAGCAATATGGGAAACGGCAAGCTGATACTTATATTATCGATGTCGAAGACTAAAAGCAAGGATAACAAAAATAATAATTTATGTTGATTTAAATAATTATTCAATTATTATTTAATAATAAAAAATACAACAAAAATAAAATGTAAAATTGTTTTCTAAATAGATTATTTATGTAAATGTAAACGAAATTAATTTATGCATCAGAAATTTCTTCTTAAATTTGAATTTGAAGCCCTACTGTCTCTTTCACATTTATCGACATACGTTTAAAATCCCATAAATATCTTAATTAGAATACCATCCAGCTGTAAACGCTTTGTATATACAAATATGTACCTTTAATGCTTTTACCTCGCAAACACTTGTAGGGAAGCGTAGTGGTTTCAGTTGTGTCTGAGCGACGACGACGACGCTCTAATGTACGCTAATGGAACCAATTTGCTGTGTTTCACTAAACTTCAGTCAAAGGAGGTAATAACCCCTCTGTACTGCAAAGAGTTGATACTACCACCGCTGTCGCTAATATTTATTCATTTACTAGTGGCCCGCCCCGACTATATAAATATAAACTATTTTCAGCTCTACTTTTTAATTTTTTTTATACGTAAGAAACTTTTCCTGACAATAACCAACATAGGAAAAAAAGGAATTAGCGAAATCGGTTCAGCGTATTATAGATTAAATAGGTACTTCAACAACTTATCCACTAATAACATTATTTCGAAAACAGAGCATAGTGAATTCGTCACTTATAAAAAGTACACAGCACTTACATACAGTTTTAAGTGTTACTGAACTGGCCCTGGAACGAGTGCAATTATTGCAAAAAAAAAAGATATGTTTGTGTTTATAGACAGTTTTTGACAGTGTCAGTGTTTTCAAGAGAGGTAGGACATACTAGCGAGCAAGCCCGACTTGTAACCTTCACCTTACAGAACACACCGTGATGTAGTTATGTTTCTGTGTGTGAGTACATGTCTCCAACGCTCATTTAGAGATGCGTTTTGAAAGAAACGCCGCAATCCCAGGGATACTCCATCTTAAAGCCCTGTTGTAAAAAAAAAGGTCGGTAACACGCAAGTGATACTTCTGGGATTGCAAGCGTCTATAGCGAACGGAAGCTACGAAAAATTAAACTCAATGCTTACTTCCTTTTTTAATTTTCATTATTCTATCCATAAACAATACCTCTCCAAACAAACTAAAGCGAAAGGTCGACCTCATATTATCACAAACGGCGTGTCGCAGAATAACACAATTTGTACCCGCGCAAGCATGAAATAACATCGTCTAAATACAACCTTTCGATACACAAGGCTGTATAGCTATAATACTTGTGCCTTCCAGATAAAAGTCGTAAAAAGTTATAGAGGTTTGGTAAGATAGTAACACCTTAATAACAAGTTGGAGGTTAATGAGTTGGAGGGTAACTTGACACGTTTACAACTTATTATGTACTAGCTGTTGCCTGTGACTTTGCCTGCATGCATGTCGGTTATTGCAATAAACAGTATTCTATGTTGTTTTTGAGGATACCATCTATTTCCTTGCTAAATTTCATTATAATCCATTGAGCCGTTTAGTTGTAAAAGCGTAAAAAAACAAATAAAGTCACTCTCTCAAGAAATAATACTCAAGAAATTCTAAAGACATGTTGATTCACCAACCCGCATTAGGCCAGCATGTGTGAATTAAGGCCTAAATCATCTCTCTCTCTTGATAGAGGAGAGGAGATTTGTGCCCAGCAGTAGGTCATATATGGGTTGCTATTATTAATACCTCTGTATTCACGGTGTGAACAGTGAAAATGACCGAAAAGCTGACAGTGTGGCCAGCGCTTTAAGCTTATGATGATAAAACCTTCAAACCTAAAACACCTTTAAAAAAACAAACTTCATCCAAACACGATAAATTGGGCTCAACCAGAACAATACATAGTTAATAATACCCACATCCAGCCAAATTCGATACGCAACATACTATACTACCCGGCTAAGTAGGATTGGCGCATCGTATATAACCCGGCTAAGTGATATTGGCAGGTGTACCGTGATACAATAGGTATACGGGAACAACCAATCAGATTACCGTACGATCGGATTATTCAGGCGCATATATTCGACGATAGGGGTGGCATAATAAAATTAACTCGAGTTTTCACCCCCTTTTCTGCTTTATCAGTTTTATGAAAAAGTTATTGTTACGTGTCACATTTTCGACTGAATAAAATACTATCCTACTAATATTATAAACGTGAAAGTTTGTAAGAATGGATGGATGGATGTTTGTTACTCTTTCATGTAAAAACTACTGAACAGATCTGAATGAAATTTGGCACACATATAGATTATGGTCTGGAATAACACATAGGCTACTTTTTGCAGCGATAACCGATATCCACGCGGGCAGAACCGCGGGCAACAACTAGTAGGTAATATTGTTGTATACCTCATATGTACTAATATTATAAATGTGAAAGTTTGTGAGAATGGATGGATGGATGTTTGTTACTCTTTCACGTAACAACTACTGAACGGATCTGGATGAAATTTGGCACACAGATAGATTATGGTCTGGAATAACACATAGGCTACTTTTTGCAGTGATAACCGACATCCACGCGGGCGGAGCCGCGGGCAACAACTAGTAGGTAATATTGTTGTATACCTAATATTCGAACGTATATAACGAAGGTAACAAAATGTACAACACGTGATGGATTGACTCGTATTCTCAACAAATCTAATTTTTGTTTTTTATTTTTGACAGGTTATTTTCCGTTCCGAAACGGTTAACGGATCATTTGATGCAATCTGTATGTTTCTAAACGGATGGAACGTGTTTTATGAGGTGTTATTTTCATGGCAGCATTTGTTGCCCGTGGTCGTACTATCTGGTCCTATTAGGTACCTTAGGGGACACACAACCTGCACGTTATCTATAGTCTACAATAATATTATAAAGGGGAAAGATTTGATTTTTGCCTGTTTGTTTTGATTTAACTCAAAAACTACTCTACCGGTTTTTTATAATATTTCACCATTAAAAAGCTACATTATCAGCGGGTAACATAGGCTATATGTTATTAAAAATAAATTACGGGAACTACGAAAACTTTATAAATATCCACCACAGCCACGTCGTCGCGTCAAATAGGAAAATGTATCTTTACTTTTTTTACGAACTAATTGGTCTTGTGGTAAAATTATGTGTCTGCTGGACTCTGGGTTTACGTTCGATCCCGTCATAGGACAATTATTTATGTAATCCACAAATAGTTGTTTGGTACTTAGGTAAACTTTGTGGTCGTTTATTTTATGTTTGTAAGTCCATTGTTTGTATGTTTATAATTATATATCTTGAAAATGGCTCTTACCTAAAAACATGTACTGTAAAGACACCAAGTGATGCTCGGATACCCTGATGCTTATTATAATGTTCAAGACTGCCAGTTAAACTTAAGCTGTTGTCCATTAACCTTATATGTGTACAAAAAAAAACTTTAAAAATAACTGTGTTCGGTATGTTTATATTATGTTCAAGTTTTTCACCATTATGTCATTTCGAATATCACAAACGTTCGGGCCCGATATCCCGACGGAAGCGGTAGGTGTCGCTGCGGTCGCTGGCATGTCTTCATTTCCTCAGTTTCCGGCATGGCTGCGGCTGGAAGTGGCTGTCTAACTGCACCACCTAGTTTTTACAATCGACTGATGTTTTTTTTGTACTACTAAAGTGGCAAACAAGCATGGTAAGTAGTTACCGTAGGCTATGGAAGCTTACAATACGAAAGGTATTACTTGCGTGGCGTGTAAAAGTTTGGATGTATGTTTGTCACTTAATCACTCCAAAACGATTGAACGGAGGTCTAGATGAATTTGGCACAAAGATATACTCGTAATATAGTCTGGAAAGCACATACTACTTTGTATAACTTATCAAAACCTTTTTACTTATATCATTATTGATGACATACACATATTTATATACATAATGTTTGTTTGTCATCACTCACTATTGATACAATGACAGCTGAGTCAACATCCCCCATGTTGACAATCTCAGTCAACAATTCAAGTAATTATGGGTTGATGATGATTATACATATAAGGTGTCCTACTTATAGAACACCTAATTACCTATACAAATATCTAAAAACGTAATTATATTTAATAATGAATTATGAAATTTCACAAGGTTTCATTTGATTTTTCAAAATTAACAGTGGTAAGGCACCATACTAGTGAGCAAGCCCGACTGGGGATGGACCTTACATAAGAGCACAGCCAAATAACTACACACAGTAGTGTAAGTCTGTTCCAGTGTGTGATGTACTTACACACAACGGGAAGGAACTGATTCCTAACACACAGCTCACGCTAGTTTGGGCCTCATGGGCTTGTAAACCTATTGTAAAAACCTTGATGTTACAATAAAGATTTATTATTATTTATTATATTATTACAACGTTTCCAGAGCTTATTTAGGGATGCGTTTTTAACTAACGTTTTCTTATCCCAGGTATACACCATCTTAAAACCCTAGTGTAAAAAAAAATTTGGCAACACGCAAGCGATACCTCTGGTATAGCAAGCGTCCATAGGCTACGGTAACTGCTTAACATTAAGCCGGCCGTATGCTTGTTTGCCACCTAAGAAGTATAAAAAAATGTAACTTAGGCCTAAATTTTCCTTATTTATAACCTAAATACATTCTAAATGTTTCCAGATCCTTCCAGGCCTACATTTGCGTGGCTGCGTCGTTCAATAACACATGCAAGGAGTACAGAACTCAAAGATATTCCAGTGAGCGACAGTACGCATTAAGGCTACAATACAAAACGATAAATTACACGGTTACTGTACGTGGTGTATTGTAATTTCGTTGTAGGCTTGCATATAATTTCCCGTGAGCATCGTAACGTGGAAGTTACGAGAATAGAGACACATATGATGTATTTGTAGTTAGTTAGTACGTGATATGGATTTTGAACTGCAAACAAATGTGCTTTCAACTTACCACTAACCAAACGTTATGAAGAAGATTTAGGGATGTGGATTTTTCTATCCCAGGGATAACCTGCTCGGATGGTTCAGCGGCTTAAGTGGTTGCCTCGTCATTTACCATTGCGCGGCGTGTTATGGGTTCGATTACCACACGTGACAAAAAATTGTGGGATTTGACATAAATAGTTTTCCCGAGTCTGGGTGTACTTTGTATCCGATAATTGTATGTTTATAAATTCCCCGCGACACAAGGCTTACTCCCTAATACAGTAGAAGTCTAAAAAGGGAGCACACCTGGAATTTTTGGGTCCACTATGCAAATAGGTTTTTGATGTGAAACATCTATAGCCGCACGTAAAACCGATTTCTGGCGTGGCGATGGTACTATTACCGAAGTCACTATTTAAGTAAACGAATAATAACTGCATATTACTTTTACAAAATAATGTCGATGTTTCACATCTGCCAGGCGTCCCGTGATGGCTCACATTTTTTTTTATACTACTTAGGTGGCAAACAAGCATACGGCCCGCCTGATGTTAAGCAGTTCCCGTAGCCTATGGACGCTTGTAATACCAAAAGTATCACATGCGTGTTGCCGACCCATTTTTTTTACACCAGGGCTTTATGATGGGAGTATCCCTGGGATAGGAATACGTTTCTTTCAAAACGCATCCCTAAATAAGCGCTGGACACCTGTACTCACGCAGAGGAACACAACTAAACCGCTGTGTGTATTTATTTGGCTGTGGTCTTCTGTAAAGTGGAGGTCCTTCCCCAGTCGGGCTTGCCCGCTAGTATGGTGCCCTACTTCTCTTTTAGGTTACAGTAATTTTTTTTTTTTTTTTTTTTAAAGACAACTCCCGCACTAGAGAACAAGCTCTGTGTCGCGGGGGACTTTACAAACATACAATTAACGGACACAAATTACACCCAGACTCAGAACAACTCTTTGTGGGTCACACAAAGTTTTGTCCTGTGTGGGAATCGAACCCACAACCTCATGAACAGCAGGCGCATACTGCAGCCACTGGACCACCGAGGCAGTCAAGTCAATTGTTTACCAGGCGGACCGTATGCTTGTTCGCCACCTCAGTATTATTAAATAAAATTGAAATACAAGACATGCAGATAAAATAACAACTACATACACACAGATTTATGTATGTTGAAGGTAAAACAAGATTATACCAGCGCGCTCTCATTCATGTTCATGTATGTAATAGCGTGTGGTAAATGAATATTTGCGGCTGGCAATAATGATGGGCGCTGTACGGTGTTGCCAGTATTCATAGGCTTATCGTGGAAGAACACGCGGACGGTATATACGTGAGTTTGTACTGCTTTTGTTAAAATTTTAGTATTTGCAAGTTTATTTAATTTTAGTACCTAGAATATTTTTAAGATGTAAAATTTTTGAGTCTTCATTCGGGCTTTTATATTTGCTACTTGTGATAGCAAATAAGCATGCTCGTCTAAGGCTAAGAAGTTACTATAGCCTATCTTCATCATCTCAGCCAAAAAACGTCCACTGCTGGACATAGGTCGCTCCCAAGGATTTCCACAACTCTCGATCCTGAGCCGACCTTGTCCATCGGTTGTCTTTAGCCTATGAATGCTAGCAATGCCTAATTGTTAGCGTTTTATATTATGTGATTACATCATGGTTTTGTGATAGAGTATCTGTGGAATAGGAAAACGTTTATTTCCAAACTTATCGCTAAATGAGCGCTGAATACCTGTACTTTCTTTTTTAAAAAGACAACTTCCGCACTAGAGAACAAGCTCTGTGTCACGGGGGACTTTACAAATATACAATTAACAGACACAAATTACACCCAGACTCAGAACAATTCTTTGTGGGTCACACAAAGTTTTGTCCTGTGTGGGAATCGAACCCACAACCTCGTGCACAGCAGGCGCATACTGCGGCCACTGGACCACCAAGGCAGTCACTCACACACAGAAACACAACTACAGGCCTGAAAAGCTCGTGAAGTTATTTAGATGTGGTCTTCTATACTATGGTGGTCCTTCCACAGTAGGGTTTGTGCGCTTGTATGGTACCATGCTGTTTAGAAACTAATTAACTAAATTTATGACTGCCTTGGTGGTCCAGTGGCTGCAGTATGCGCCTGCTGTGCACGAGGTTGTGGGTTCGATTTCCCAGAGGACAAAACTTTGTGTAACCCACAAAGAGTTGTTCTGAGTCTGAGTGTAATTTTGTGTCCGTTAATTGTATGTTTGTAAAGTCCCCCGCGACACAGAGCTTATTCTCTAGTGTGGGAGGGATTACTTGATACACAAACAGAAAAAAAAAATCTATCCTTCACCGACGTTTGAAGTTTAACTATAAACTTTTACACATCAATGCTACCGTCCCTCTATGTGTTTACTGAAGTAGATACATCTATAGGCGGCTGTCAAAGTGAAACTGTCCTCGCATTTCCGATCCATTTTCCTGTTTGTAATACAAACATGTCGGCCAATGTTGCCATACTCACGTATTACGTAGGTATATCCATACCGATATTATAATGTAAAAAAAACTCTGTTAGTTAGTTTGTTATCTTAACACGACTTAACGGATGAATGGATATTAATGACATTTGGCGTGGAGATAGGTGGTATCTTGGGGAAGAACAAAGGGTATTTTTTTACTGTGATAACCGATAAAAATACACATAGCCGCTAAAAAACCTTTAGATGCGATTGGTCCAAGTCGCGATTGGTTTAATTCGCGTTTGCTACAATACGCAATAAAAATAGTTTAAAATATGGCAGGGTCTGGCCAGCTTTTAAGGCCTAGTTAAAGTTATATTAAAAATGTTTTTATTGAAGTAAGGCATTGTAAAAACGTGATAACGACCGCAGGACAATTACCTGAGTCTGAATTTGATCCCAGTTGGTACTACTTTGAATTCCTATATTCTTAAAAAGACAACTCCCACACTAGCGAGTAAGCTCTGTGTCGCGGGGAACTTTGCAATCATACAATTCACGGACACAAATTAAACCCAGACTCAGAACAAACATTCATGTATCACACTAAATTTTTATCCCGTGTGGTCATTTTACTCGGCGTTGACTAAATACTTTGTATAAATTATAAACCTTAGTGGCTTCTATATGTTAAGTTATATACCTACAAAATGTTTAATTAGATTATTTTTAAATGTTCATAAATGTAAAAAAATCCCACGACCCCACTAACCACTAGACTATTTCACTTAAACAATTTGTCACAAATGGATTACTATCGATTAAAAATAAAATCAGTTGCAGATAATAAACAGATATTTTTTTCCCCTTCAAATAAACTATTGGTAACATTATACGAAACGACATAAAAGAACATACACAATATTGCTTACGCTGTAGTATCTTGCATCTTTTCGCCTTATTTACTTACAACTTGCAATATCTTTCTCGTTTTATCTTTGATAGAACCAAACATTTTCCCTCATCCCCAATATCAATTTCTAAAGATACTACTTATATTTTATGAATAGTGTAAAACCGGTAGTTCAATGTTTATTTAGGTCAGAAATCCCGTGTGAGTTGCCTACGTTTAGTTATCGAAGGTTGGATTCCATTTTTTTGAAGCTCTTGTTATGAGAAATAGTTTATAGTTATAGGTATATATTCCTTTGGGGAAATTTTCTTTTCCGTTAAACATTTTCGTCGACAACTTGTTTTTTAAGAAGTCCTATTAATCCTACTAATATTATAAAAGTGTAAATTTGTGAATATGTATGGATGTATAATTGTTACTCTTTTACGTAAAAACTTTTGAACGGATCTGGATGAAATTTTACACAGAGATAGATAGCCTAGAATAGCACATAGGCTACTTTTTATCGCGACAACCGACATCCACGCGGGCGGATCCGCGGGCAACAGCTAGTACATTATATTTCACCTGTCTGGCGGCATGCAAATGTCTTACGATTATGATGAAGTTTTATTATAATTAGAACATTATTTTAATAAATTACAATTTTATTTAAAATTCATGCATTATTCCTACACACTTGAAATATGGTTAGTACATAAATTCATAAATCAATTTTGACTGCCTTGGTGGTCCAGAGGCTACAGTATGCGCCTGCTGTGCACAAGGTGGTGGGTTCGATAGTGACTCGACACAGGACAAAACTTTGTGTGACCCACAAAGTGTTGTTGTGAGTCTGGGTGTAATTTGTGTCCCTTAATTGTATGTTTGTAAAGTCCCCCGCGACACAGGGCTTGTTTTCTTGTGCGGGAGTTGTCTTTTTTTTTAAGCAAAAATCATAAAAAATAAACTAACACATTATGTGTAGAAGTCGGTTACTTTCTCATTCGATTATAACTGCAATGACAAATACTATAACTATATATAATCGTCACAGACTGCATACACATCAGAAGCACCAGGGGTTTCCATTAGTCGCATGGTTTCACGTAAATCTATTCGTGTACTGAGTTCATCAATTTGATTGTCAAAGCTAACTAACTGTATTATGTGGTTTATTATATAAATACGTTTTGCTTTGACATGTTGAAAAAGTGTTTAAAATATATTATTTATTTATTTAATCATGGTAAATTAATGCTATATATACAAGAATAATATTAGAAACTTATTTAAACTAAAAATATTAATACTTATTTAAAATATTGGTTTAGATATCAGGGAAAATTTTGATTATTAGCCAAATGATAAGCTATAACCTAAGTCACCGTATCGGTGTTTGGCACACCTAAAATTACAACCATTTAGGTTTCTAATGATCAGTTTGCCAGTTGCACTTTATGCATTTTTAAAAAATAAAAAAACTCATTGTCAATATCAATATAATATCTCTCTTTGTTTTTTTAGGGTTAAACACCCCGGCCGAAGAGTTTTCAGAAAAGCTTTTTACTATTCTGCAGGTAAAGGAGTTAGTTTGTGAACTTTTATGACTTATGAAATTACAAAAGTAAATACGTTGGCTCTTGGTCTAATGACCCAACTGGTGAAAGATCAGTTAAAGGCATTACGTACTCGGGTCTTCGTGATCAGCCGTCGCACTAAACAACCACTACACCAAGGAGGTAGTTCATTATTATACTTCATATGTAAATAAGTGCATATTAAACACAATTTCCCAAAATAGTATTTCACAAGGCAGCTTTTAATACGTGAAACGTGTATTCTGCATCGGATGTACGTGTTAATATTGATTTAACGAAGTTAAGCCCATCTGCCAGTGGCGCGTTACTCGCCACCAGTTTCCATGTATAGTCTGTGGTACGCTCGTAAGCGTGTTTGTCTATGGTTCGCTATTTACTATGCTGTTTAAGTACAGAAGCGCGCGCGAATTGAGTTATGTGAGTTAGAGGAATATGTGCTCGGATATAATTATAAGTTTCTGAAAGGCAATTTATTGTAGTTGGGTATTCAAAAGGTGGGAAATACGTTTGTCTAATAATTCTTTCTTTCTTTTTTTAATGTTAAAGAAATGTAATAAGCGAATTTCTGTCACGGTGGTTAATCTCGACCGAGGTTTGCCATCTATGCGGGTGCATAAGTATATTAAGCGCAAACACATGTTGACTCTTTATTCCCTCATTCTCATAGTCCGATGGGAGAGCAATCTGAAAATCGCCAAAGGTCCAAAATTTTGCGGTGAATTTTTCTATTCCACCGCGTGAAAACACCACCAATTTCTAAATAAAAATAAAACAAATTGTGTTTAGCTTTACATATAAATATACATAAGTTTTATATTAGATTTTATTACACAATATTCCCAGAGCTGTAACAACACGGAGTTTTATTTTTATTTACATCGTAACGTAAACATGACGTTTTGGGAGACATGTACGAGGCAAGGGTATTACGCATACTGCCTCAATGCCTGCCTCTTTGGATCAAGCAAGATTCAATTTAGTCGTACCGTGGATTCTTGCTATATTACTTTTATATAGAATCATATGTGCTGCCTTGTTATACTTTCGATTTATTTTATTGATGTTACATTGTATTGTAAGACTTAGTTTTGTATTTTTTACGATTATTCATTTGATCATGACACCAGTATCCTATTGTCTATCAAGACAGTTGAGAGATTATTTTTATTATTTCCACACACACATCCTCATCATCTTTAGCCTATGTCTATAGTTTCGTTTCTCAATAGAATGATTTAAATTGTGTAATAGCTAATGTAATATGCTGTCAAATGTTGGTATCGTATCGTATACCAGCAATCCACAACCGATATGTATTGTATATTATTATGTTAGCTTTAGTACTTTTGTAATGTCGGTTTTGGTGAGAAATAAATGATTTATTATTTATTTATTTATTATAGGCCCAGGCATTTTACGGATTAGAAGATTAAACATGGCTTAACATGTTATTTTACTATGTTTTCGTTTACCGTTAGCAGATGATAAATTATTTCACGGATTCATACTTTTTATCAGGTTACCTACTCCCTACATTTTTTTGAATCCGTTTTTTAAAATATAAAAATGGAAACTAAAAGGAAATAGTGTGGTGCAAAGCAAAAAAACGCATTCATAAGAATAAATACTACTTATAAATTAACACGAACTGACCTACAAAGGTATATTGTGTTGCTTTTTCTATTGAATACATTTGTTATTCTAGTTTAAGTTACATGTAGTATTAAATAATGTTAAAGATTAGGTATATTCATAAGAGAGGTAGGGCACCATAAAAGCGAGCAAGCCCAATTAAGGTAGCACCTCCACCTCACAGAACAGTGAAGGAAGGAAGAGAAATATTATTAACATATATTTTTTTATTCTAAGTAAGTAGTAGTAAGATGGTAAACAAGCATACTGCCTACTGTGTGTTAGCACAGGTCTCCAGCGCTCATTTATATCCCAGGGATATTACATCTTAAAGTGCCGATGTTAAGCAGTTACCATAGCCATAGCTATGGACGCTTGCAAAACCAGAGGTATCACTTGCGTGTTGTGACCCATTTCCTTTTTACATCAGCACTTTAAGATGAAGTATCCCTGGGATATAAATAAATAAATGAGCTCTGGAGATCTGTACTGACACACAGAAACACAACTACACCGCTGTGTAACGGGAAGGTTTGTTTCCAGTCGGTCTTGCTCACTTGTATGGAGGCTACCTCTCTTAAAAATAAAAAAAATACCTCTTGATTAACATTTGCGTGAGTCTTATTTAAGTGACTGAAGATACAAAAGCTTTTAGAAGCAATTTATTAAATCCACTGCTAAAACAAGTTGCTTTTTATAATACTCCTCCGTACAATGTTTGCGTCAAATTAATCTTAGGGTTCAAGAGAAACGTTAACTTGCATTACTTGGGAAAATTGTGGAGCTTTGTTTTTACACTTCACAGATAATAAAAAACACTAACTTAATTAAAAAATGGTCGGATCATGGACTACGGTGACTATTCATGTATAAACAAATAAGCAGACGACTCACCTTTAAAAAAACAAGAATATCGTGCCTTGTTATTTACATGGATAATATACATATGTATGTACAAAAATATCGGTTATAAGCCAGTAAAAATCGGGCTAGCCGTTTGTGAGATTAGCCGAAACAAATAGACATTTTATTTTAAAGTGCCGTATAATAATAACTGTTATTTTCATATTACAAAAAAACCAACTTACTACCATTTATATTTTATTATTGATGAAGTGGATTTTTTTAAAAGTATTATTGTAAGTGAATAATTAATCAATTCTATTTATAACGAAAATATATTTTCTATCCGATGTTATTATTAAAGATATACATTATCCATAATACGCAAAAGCCATATGCATTACGCAACATAATTTTATTTACGTTAAGTATCAAAAAAATGAGAAAGGAGTGTAGGAGTAATAAGGATCTCCTTTTACATTCCTTTTTCAAATATTTTTTTAAAGATGGCCGTTTTGCTGTCAGCTTGGTGTTATCAGACTACTTAATAACCAGAATAATGGCTACGTACACGCAGAATTATATGCTACGGAGGGTCGTAGGCCGCTACGAAACTGCTACGCGACTTTTTATTAGGGAAGTACTTTTTATGTATTTCCTTATGAGCCACCATTTTTATTTGTTTGAGTTCTTATTATATTTATAATGGTTTTGTTATTCGATACTGCAATAAATCGTAATAACGTAAAGTGGGGTTTCACGAAGCATCTACTTAAATAAAGAAAAAGTTGATGACCATTTCTTATTGGAGCCACTTTATCGACCATGACTGAGAGAGATACAGTTGATGTCCAACACACAGGAATATAATCAATAAACTCATGGAGGATCACATAGCTCAGAACAAGTGTTGAGAATAAAAATTATATTCATCTACAAAGAGAAAATGGATAAAGAAAAAGACCTGGTACAAGAAAGAGGCTAAGTAAGAAGATTGCAAGACTATTACAAACGAAGAAGACATCTATGGATTGTTAAGTCTAATAAGTACCGCTTCAATATAAAAATATTATTTCACATTTTTTATAAAATTTCCTTTAAAACTAAACATCCAAATTCCTAACTTATGCCGCCGAATTAAAAAATATAATAACCTGTCTTGACAGTTTCGAATACAACGAAAAAAATTACCAAATCGGTCAAGCCGTTTTGAAGTTATGTTCCGTCATACACGTGGCAATTGATCTTAACTTATATAGATAGTTACTTACCCGCAGTAGGTTCCAGCAGTCCCTCAGGGTCAGTAGCCTCGTCAGCGGCGACGATGGCCAGCGCTGCCGCCACCGTCAACCACCACACGCGACTCATTGTATCTGCAAAGAGGTTTTATGTTAGATTTAGATTACAAATTACGTGCTTTTCGGCGCATGGGAGTGAGAATATCACAAATTTCCAAACTTCAATCATCTATTCTGCATTTCTTGACGAAAAGCCTCAATATCTACCCGATCTGACATAAACGGTAGTCGAATCGAAAAGTCAAAAAAGCAAATGGTAGTATGGGATTTGATGTAAGTTTACGACATTATATCGTAGACTTACGTCAAATCCCATACATTTGTTTTTTTGACTTTTCGATTCGACTATCGCTTTCGCCGCTTGTCTAGAGGGGCTGGTCTGACCCGACTCTAAGCGTTACCTTCATACTGGCGCGGCGTTCAGTTTTGTTGTTGGCGTGCCTATTTTAGATTTCAAGTATGAAACTCAAACTCAAACTCAAAATTCATTTATTCATTTAGGTTACAAAGTAACACTTATGAAGGTCATAAATTATGAATAAACCAGAAACATAATGTCAGCAAAATTTTCCTACGGCTAGTTCGCTGACGTGGAGCCTTGAGAAGAACTAGCAAGAAACTCAGGCCACTCTTTAATCGCCAGATAGTTACAATCTTTTGTAAAATACAAGTATGATAGCATGCAAGCTGATGCAGTCAAAACACGATACTAACTACATATATTGATAAAATAAGGTAATCGTACTAAGTACTGGTCGTGCGAGAAAAAGAAATAGTATGGTGTTAAAGTCTGCTTCAATTTACATATTGCTATTAAAGAAAAAGGCAATATGTGAATAGTGACAATTTTTATTGTAAAATTTAACGTTTTGCGATAGATCATACGGAACGTAATAAATTGATACAGAAAGAGAAAGTGATAGATGGAATATAGCTACTTAACGACTGTTGACGGCAACAATTTTCGCGCGCTAGTGATTGTATGTTCCATTTTTTTTCTACCAAGGTGGCAAACAAGCATACGACCCGCCCGATGGTAAAAAGTTACCGTAGCGTATGGACGTTTGCAACACCAGAAGTATCACTTGCGTGTCGTGTTGTAAGTATCCCTGGGATTAGAATACGTTTCTTTCAAAATGCATCCCTAAATGACCGCTGGAGACCTGTACTCACACACAGGAACACAACTACACCACTGTGTATAGTTATTTGTCTGTGGTCTTCTGTAAGGTCCTTCCCCAGTCGGGCTTGCTCGCTAGTATGTTGCCCTGCCTCTCTTAAACAACTTGTGTACAATAAAATAAATATTCCATAAGTTGTCGACTGGCAAGTTAGATATGTACATTTGCTATGACTTAATAAAACAATACAAGTTTAAGTACCTATCGCCTCAGCTGGCAGCTAAAGTAAAAGTTTGTGGTAATAACGACGGTTGAATTGAAACTTTGTTAAGCTGCGCGCTTGTTTTGTTTCAAGTTATGATTAAGTAATTGATTTTATTGGTTAAGTCGTTTGTATTTGGTTTTTATAGTTGCGAATAAGAGGATTGCTCTTTTTTAAGCTGTTTCTTTGTATACTTAGAGCATATGGTTTTCAATCTATAGATACTAATATCACATTCTAAGGAGGTCTTTTGAAAATGTTGAGTTCTTTACACTATGTAGATTATGTGAATGGAAATTTGTTACTCAATCACGACAAAACGGCTTAACATATGAAATTGGGAACATATGTAGATAGATTATAGTCTAAAATAGCATATAATATAGGTTATCCCGAAACAAAACACTGTTATGGTAGGATTATACGCGAGAAAACTAGTTAATGTATAGTAAAAAAATGCAACAACTATTAATTTTTAACGACAACTCACGCACTATAGTTCGTTTCATTTCCGAAGTCCTTTTTGACACCTGTCAAAAAGGACTTCGTATATGAAACGCACTATAGGGACAGGCTCAGTGTTACGTTGGACTTTACAAACATATAATTCACAGTCACATAGTTCACTTTAGCCCAAAACAACTATCTGTGTAACATTGGAACAATAATTTTGTTACTATTACATCTATACCTATATACGTTTGCTATGTTTATATATACTTTTTGGGTTGTTCCCAGACATCCACAACCCAGTGTTTTCGAAAAATAAACTTTATTTTTCCTAACTTTTTCACTAATTCCTTTTTATAAATTTAGAAACCTTCTCAATTTACTAAATGAGTGATTATGGGCAATGCAAGCACACTGTACATGATTATTTAGCTGTGGCTTTCTATAAAGTAGACGTCCTTTCTCAAGCTGCTTGCTTTGATGGTGCCCTACATCTTGAACAGTTGTCACTCAAAACCATTCTAAATAACTCGAGATACCGTAACATAGAACGAATGTAACAAATGATACATAACTCTTTACTGTTTAACCTACTTTTAAACTCAGTCGGATTGTACCATAAAGCAGGCTCAAAGGCTACCCTTTGTGGTACAAAGGGGTATCTAGGGTAGATGAGACGCTTTCCTCTACAGCCATAAGTCTATACAAAAATGTTTTAATGTTATAAGTCAATTTTCTTTTCTTTTACGTGAGTTTTACTTGAGTTAAATAAAGTAATGGCTTTTAAAAATCCATGCTAATATTATAAACTAGTAGCCCGCCCCGATTTCGCCCTGGTTAAACTATTTTCAACTCAACATTATTTTTTTTACATAAGAACTGTCGCCTGACTATAACGAACATAGCAGAAAAAAGAATTAGCGAAATTGGTTCAGCTGTTCTCGAGATTTGCGCTTAGCAACACATTCAGCGATTCATTTTTATATTATAGAAGATGTGAAAGTAATTCTGTTTGTATATATATGTTTGTTTGTTACCTTCTCACAACTAATTGGGTGAATGGATCTTAATGATATTAAATTTGGCAAGGAGATAGATGGTATCCTAGGGAAGCACGTCCAAGCGGGTGGAGCTGCGGGCTTCGATTAGTATGTGATAAATAGGTAAAAATACTTATTGCTCCTCCATCTCTAACAAATAGCTCCTTGCCTATTTGCAAGGAGCTTTTTGTTAGAGATCTCGGTTATTGTTTGAGTAAAGACGATAATCAAACAAAAATAGTGTAATTTAACGTACACATTTTTAGCGAAAATACATACATAAAAAAGTGAAAGGAAAGAAAATGTGAAAGGTAACTTTTTTTTTTTGAAAGACAACTTTACTCCCGCACTAGAAAACAAGCTCTGTGTCGCGGGGGACTTTACAAACATACAATTATCGGACACAAATTACAGCCAGACTCAGAACCATTCTTTGATTCTTTGTGGGTCACACAAAGTTTTGTCCTATGTGGGAATCGAACCCGCAACCTCGTGCACAGCAGACGCATACTGCAGCCACAAGGCAGTCATTATTTATTATGATTGTAATCAATAATCCATCTCTATTGATGGACTCTGGATACTACATGTTTCAACAATTTCTTAGCAAATATAAACATGTATTGTCTTACTGTTTCATCCTCCATGCTTAAAATTATGACAGAATTTCTCAGTGAAAATCCCGAGATACAATCTGTATCACACGATGTCGTCTAAAACGAGTTCATAAATACTTGTATAAGTAAACTCGCTCTAATCGTAAGCGAAGCGTTGTCGCTACAACATTTAAGGAACACTTCAAGCTAAGTACAGTCTTTTCTCCCTCAGGCGTTTCCATTAAAATTGCAACAGCTTTGCTTACTAAAGGACTCGCTGTAAAGAGCTGCGGAACTGGGTAACTGACGTGAAAGAAATCGTTATTTTCCTTCCCCCATATTTTTTTCCTCTTGTCTTGTAATGCTACAGTTTTAGCTACCTGAGAGTCAGACACGTAATTGCTCATAAAAGTTGTAACAGTTTCGTCCCTAAGGTCTTTTGTGAAAAAATCATACTTACATTTGGAGGATCCCGCAAGGGTTTATGTTGGGACCGCTTCACATGTTCACGAGTTTGCGTAGTTTGTTTTATAGAGGTGATATAGTTTGAGGTTGTAGATTATGCCTTAGATTATTCTTATGTTAAGTTTATGGAAATATATATTCGTTTGTATTATTACAAACGCACATATATTTCCATATTCCATATAGGTATTTACGAAGACATTAATTTTCTCCCTTAAATATGCATAAAGCGTGAAAATAGATTACACACTCGGCGTATAATCGTGGTACCGCACTGGCAAGCGACCTTGGTCAGGCTTGGCAGGAACAAAAATCCATATTTCAAATTTTGGTCACAACGGCTGATCTCAAAAGATATATATAAAGAGCTTGACATTAGTGCCCATGTGTATGTGGAACATTGTCATAGTTCTATGTAATGGCAATCGGACACGACCGGAGCGAGGTATCATACGCAGGACCATCGGCTATATTTGCTTTCCGATACACGGAGAGGTCTCAATGTGTTTGTAAAAATTGGTCACCCATTGGTTGACCTTGGCAAGCCTAAAAACTATCTAGTTAACAATTATATGTGCCTAAAAACTATCTAGTTAACAAACTACCTATTGCCCGCGGCCCCGTTCGCGTAGATGTCGGTTATCGCAATAAAAAGTAGCTTATTCGCAATTCCAGACTATAATCCTATATCTATACCAAACTTCATCCAAATCCGTTCAATTCCTTTAAAAAGACTTGAATGGAATTACTTATATAAAACCTTAATGCATTCAGCATTTAATAATGCATATTCTTCCTTAAAAAGAAACCACTTAAAAGTAATAAAAGTTGCAAATCATTTTACATTATATCTTCGTGTAAGATCACTGAAGCTCACTTAGTTTGCCACTATTCCAATAGTTTCCTAAAGAACAATCGGGGTAAAACTTCTACCTTTAAACAAAGTTCTTCAGAAGCATTTTAAAGTAAAATCCTTAAGTTCAGTGGTAAGGAATTCTTTTTTATTTGTGCACTGCACTGGGAGCTAACAAAGGCAGTGTTTCAAAGGCTGCGGAGTGTTCGAATGGTTGAGCAATTGTGGAGTAGCTTTGATGTGGTTAGTGGTACGTTACCTCGTGTGTAAGACCGCTCGCTCCTTGGACGATTACGTCATTGGGTTTTAGTGGGTTTGTTTTGATAGTCTTCTGTTTATATGGAATCATGAAACATTTACGTTTGGCGAGTTTAAAATTGTAAAAGAAATAAGAGTTACTTTTGTGAAGTTTAAATAAATTAATAAAATAATTATTTCAAAGAGTCTCTTATTTTTTTAAATAAAATAATTATAGCCTGACACCCGCTGATAATGTTGCTTTAAAGAATTTTTAAAACAGGTCCAGTAGTTTTTGAGTTTATTCATTACAAAAAAAAAAACACAAATAGTTTCTCTTAACATATTTGGTTAGATAGTATAGAATAATGTCCTCCTAACCGAATTTCGGTCACAGCGGTGACCTACTTGATCTACGCGGGAGATGTAATAGTATCAACACAGTCTTCCTTATTGTGCCTCAAAAAGAACAAAATTCCAGTAACTTAACTTTACTAATAAATACAGAACAAACGGTACTTTGCTACCATTTTCTATCTAAACAGTTCATTTATTGTTACTATTATTATTTATGACGTAAATTACTATCCGAGCGGGCTCGGGGGGCAATTATTAACTGTTTGACAAGGGTTAGACGTAGGAGCGTTTGTTCCGACCTAGTGTGTGCTATATGTAGCACGTTCGGTAATTATAATTATTCTTAATTTTGTTTTTTGTTAGTTTACTTAGATATCTTTATTAGGTATAAAGAAGAAACTTTCTTTTTTCTTGTTTTTTACGATTTCGCTCAAAAACTACTCGACCGATTCAAATTATTAATCATTATTAGCGGGTAACATAAGCTATATTTTATTGAAAAAATACGGGATCCATGTAATATATGAAAATTTAATTAATGTCCACCCGACGCGTGGTCGCTTTATGTGATGACCCTCATACTTTGCAAATACGTTGCAACGTTAGCAAGAGATGTAGGGCGCCATATTAGCGAGCAAGTCCGACTGTCAAAGGACCTCCACCTCTACCACCACAGAAGATCGTATTCAAATAACTACACACAGCACTACACAACGATGAAGCTGTGTTCCGTGTGTGAGTAACATCAAGCGGGCCGTTTGCTTGTTTGCCACCCAAGTAGTGTAAAAAAACGATGCATAAATGAAATAAAAAGTTTTAATACGATACATAAAAGTGAAAATAGTAACAAAGTCTAAAAGTAAGTCACTGCAGACAGTCATTGTCAAGTGTAGTCCCTACTCGAGTCATCCAGCTCATTTAGCAAGTCCCGACTCCAACACTGTGCCAATTTTTACAAGCGCGACCTACTTGGCGACCTACCCGTAGTACCCCGGGCATTACCTCATGTTATCACGAGTCTAACGTTTGTCATAATAATAGAACGTTGGAGGGATATTACAACACATTATGTGCCAAATCTTGAAGATTTATTGTAAGTGAAAGTTAAAGTATTATGTATACAGCCCGGTATATATGATGTATATTTATAGATGATATAGTTATACGTACATATCAATAAATAATTATAATAGTATAAAGTATTTTTTATACTGTGTAGGTGGCCAACAAGCATACGGCCCGCCTGATGGTAAACCGTTACCGTAAGATATGGACGCCTGCAACACCAGCCCCTCTAAACAAGTGGCATAAACGGTAGTCAAATAGAATGGAATAGAAAGCAAATGTATGGGATCTGACATAAGTTTACGACATTATATCGTAAACTCATTTTAAATCACATGGATATCGATTAACGCGATAAAATATCTAGGATATAATATATCTCCTTGCCAAATTAATTTTTAATCCGTTTAGCCATTTAATTGTTAAAATGACCGAGTAACATCGTATTTATAAATACTAGAGGTCACCAGGTGGTTGAAATTCGACCGTACTTGTTTTCGGCAGTCCTTCTCCGTATTAAACTGTGCCAAATTTCACACTCCTACATGCGCCCAATGTGCTTAAAAAAGGATGTATAAAGTTTTTTCTTCACGTATTTATATAAGTACCTGGTCTATAGATAGGGTTGCCCAAATATATGTATACTACCGTTTTACCTTTTATCACAGGCACTAGTCCAAACACTAGAAAGCTCTAAACTAAATCACGCGGAAGTAGAGAGGTTCTCCAAAATGTCCCGATAATAATTTGGCACGGTATCAAGCTTCGAGAACAACTTTAATTAAACAAACATTAGTGAGTTCGCAGAGAATCGCAGATGCAGATAACTCCATGTTTTGTACTGGCCGTAGTCTTGCAGTAATTAATATGATTTATTAACAACGTTATTTACAAATAGAGAGAAAGTTTGGCTAAGTTGTGTTATGAAAAGCAAGGTTGCTGCTATTGAGTTCCTATTTGGAAACTTACTTGTCATAAAGCTTTATGAAAATAAAGTGGCCTGAATTTCTTGCCAGTCTTTCTTATTTAACATATTGTTACGACGCACAGATTGGCCCTAAAAACTACCGCTATCTGAAAACAATAGCTATTCATAAAGTGTCTCGAACAATACAGAAAAAACATCATAAAGAGAACAAAGGGTGAATAGCGGTCGAACGGAACGTACGAATATGAACCTTAGCGTTTAGGCACAAGGTTTATGGCACTTAGCACGGTGACTTGTTTACATCATGAATGAACGTTCGAGTAACGGGTTCCTACGTAAAGACGTTACTATAACTTACTACGATCCTCGCGTATATTCTCGATTCCGTGGCGAGTTATATATAAGGGGCCGACGTGCGGCAGACAGTCAGTCTTGGTTGGAGAGTCTTAGTTGAGTATTCGTTGAGCAGTCAACGAGTCTACACTGAGAAGAGCAACTGAGTAGTCAGTTGCGAGGACAGCGATACAGGCGATATATCGGGACGATATTGGAAGACTTTAGTGAAGTGTTTTGTGTTATAGTGAAGAGTTTAGTGAGTGAACTGTTATAGTGTGTAATTGTGTTTACGGTGTATTGTAAGTGACATTGTGTGTTTTGTGTTGAAGTGCTAATATACTCGTTATCGCGTAACCTGGCATTTTAATCGAACCCTATCCTGACAAGTAACTATTGTTGTCGTCATTGAACATAACAATTAGTGTCAGCGGTAGTTCGTAACAATCGGTTCCAGCATTGGGACGTAACACTGGTGTCAGAAGCAGAATGTCAGTCACACTACGCGACGGAGACGAGGGAGTATACACGCAACAGTTGACGACAGAAGTGCAAATGCCTGTCAGACCGTGCGACGGTGACAAGGGGGCATGCACTCGTTAACAGGCTGTTTTGGAGTCTTGTGAACCTGCGACTGCAGCTCAGGAAGATAATAGCACAGGACAGACTATTCGGGGTACCTCTACGGCCCGAATGACCACGTCTACTGTGTGTGATATGTCAATCATCTTGGCCACTATGCAAGACTTCCAACGTCGATATGAAGAGAGCCTAAGCCGAAGAATTGAGGAGATACAACGCCAAGCTGAGGCAAGACTTATGCAGATTTTACAAGTTCATAGGGAGGCTCAGCGCCGAAATGTGCAAGAGCTAACGCGGATCTGCGACTCCATAAAGCTTCAGCCTATCACACATCAAGCTATGGAAGACGTCAGGAACAGCCAACGTGAAGGTACGGAGGACGCCAAGGATCTTCATCTTCAGAGGCAAGATATGGAGAACGTCATGGATAGCCAAGGACAAGCTATGGGGAACGTCAAGGATAACTACGATGAAGCTATGGAGGACGTCAAGGTTAGCTATGGTGAAGCTATGGGGGACGTCCAGGATAGCTGTGGTGAAGCTATGGGGGACGTCAAGGTTAGCTATGGTAAAGCTATGGGGGACGTCCAGGATAGCTGTAGTGAAGCTATGGGGGACGTCAAGGATAGCTATAGTGAAGCTATAGAGGACGTCAAGGATAGCTATAGTGAAGTTATAAAGGACGTTAAGGATAGCTATGAAGAGGCTATGGAAGACGTTAAGGATTACCAACGTGAAGTTATGGAGGACGTCAGGGATCTTCAGAGGCACGTTATGGAGGACGTCAAGGATTGCCAGCGGTATGCTACGGAGGACGAAGTCAAATTTTCTACGAGAAAGGTAGGTTGTAGCGAGGCAGCGGTACAACCGGAACCGAAAGCGGAATTAGAACCGGGTTCCGAACCGGTGGACATGCAGAAGGAAGAAGAACAACTTACGACTCAGGTGGAAGAGAGTAATGTGAAGATTTTAAACATTCGAGAGTTGAATAAATCCTGGAAGAAGGAAGATTTTGTGAAAGCACTGAAGAAATATAGCGGACGTGAGGATATTGGTGGCTACGGCGGACGCGACGGGTTCCGCATTATTAAACGTGCTGGATTAGCACGAAGAGAACATAACTGTGAATTTATGTATAGAACTTTTGGTGAACAGGATCGTGACCCACCGCCTAAGAGAAGATGGCTATGGGTTGAAGAAGAAGTTAAGCCCCGTGTGCGTATGAAGTTGCAGGATTACTCTGCAGACCCGCGACAGGAATCGTGCGGGTGCCGTGCAGACATGCCGAGTGACAGACCATATGGAGATGTTGCTCGGGACGAGCAAGTTTAAGAGGGGGGCAGTGTTACGACGCACAGATTGGTCCTAAAAACTACCGCTATCTGAAAACAATAGCTATTCATAAAGTGTCTCGAACAATACAGAAAAAACATCATAAAGAGAACAAAGGATGAATAGCGGTCGAACGGAACGTACGAATATGAACCTTAGCGTTTAGGCACAAGGTTTATGGCACTTAGCACGGTGACTTGTTTACATCATGAATGAACGTTCGAGTAACGGGTTCCTACGTAAAGACGTTACTATAACTTACTACGATCCTCGCGTATATTCTCGATACCGTGGCGAGTTATATATAAGGGGCCGACGTGCGGCGGACAGTCAGTCTTGGTTGGAGAGTCTTAGTTGAGTATTCGTTGAGCAGTCAACGAGTCTACACTGAGAAGAGCAACTGAGTAGTCAGTTGCGAGGACAGCGATACAGGCGATATATCGGGACGATATTGGAAGACTTTAGTGAAGTGTTTTGTGTTATAGTGAAGAGTTTAGTGAGTGAACTGTTATAGTGTGTAATTGTGTTTACGGTGTATTGTAAGTGACATTGTGTGTTTTGTGTTGAAGTGCTAATATACTCGTTATCGCGTAACCTGGCGTTTTAATCGAACCCTATCCTGACAAGCTAATATTGTTGTCGTCATTGAACATAACAATTAGTGTCAGCGGTAGTTCGTAAAATTGGTTCCAGCATTGGGACGTAACAATATGTATTATGTAAAATTTATATAAATATAATTTTAACAAAAAAACTTGAGAGGTGTCAAGGGACACCCGGATGGAACGAAGTTCCGCATAACACACATATTTTTATTTTATTTTTTATTATGTTAAATAAATAATTAAATTATAATTTAATTAATAATATTAATATTTTAATATAAATATATTATTATAATGTTATCTGGCTTGCTTTCTATAAGAGAGAGAGAGAGAGACAGACAGAGAAACATGCGCACGCCGCACAGCTTACAATAGCAAAAAGTGTCGTGACAACTTTTCGTAAGATTTTTTTTCCGTCTAGCCCCCTTTCACAACGCGCGATAAGGAACTTTGTTCCAAAAAACCAACTTCAACATGGCCAGTTGTAGAATTTTCAAAAAACTTAAATCCCTGTCTATCGTATTTATAAACGATGAACTTTCATACTAACTGCAATCTCATTTTTCCTCCCTTAACACTTTGAAGGATAGTGAACGCCTATAGATGTCATGATAATAAAACATCTATTGTGTCTACATTATTGTTACTGTCTGTCAAAGTGTTAGAGACGGTTTTCTTTACTCTGATCATTTACATTTAAATGCATCTCATGACCGTTCAAATAAGCTAGATTACATTGTTTAATTATTAATTCCGTTGCCTACTTTCCGGTTTCATCATCAGTTCAGTTCAATTGTACCATTTTTATTTGCTACATTATATTTGCTTAGTAATAGTTGGTTAACAATCTAAACGAGACTTATCTAATCGCTATTCGTGAAATACTTATAATTGAGTTGAAGTTAAGGTGGCCATTTGTGGTCTTCTTTATCAATTTCACTTTACCAAATTGCATTTTCTGAATGTAAATGTTTGATTTGTTGTAAAAAAATTGCTATACGCATGCCTTCTGCGTAACAAATATTAAAAAAATAATAGACACTAATTGATAAGCTCCTCTTTTTTGAAGTCGGTTAAAAAATAAAACCTTCCAAACGCGCACAACTTCAGATCGACTGCACCAAATTAGATAATTCTTCTTTATGTGGTTGTTATAGGACTCGTCCTGTTGTGTTTGTATAGAAGAAATTAAAAGAAAAAAAAATAATGGCCGTACGAAGTTCACCGGGTCAGCTAGCAAATAATAATAAATTTAGGTTTTCGATTCGTTATAACATTTAGTAGAACGTCCACAAAGTTGGCATATCACAAGTATTCACAATAGTTGTAGAGGCAAATAAACATTTGCATTTACTGACAGTGGAAATGTCAGAGGACAGGTGCACTGAGCAAACATTCTGTTCATTTCATTGCTCGACTGCGCCATTTTCATATTCAATTTCTAGCAACTATTTTTGTACAACTGAAATGCTTTTATTTAAAATTGTTAGTTCTCTATGTTTATATTGCACTCGCATTCAATTTTGAGGTGAAAATAGCTAGATTTTTTCAGAAGATGTATCCAAAAAGGAATGTTAATTGTTTTGTTTTGTTTATTAAGGTTCACCAACAATTGTTTACATTAATACTTAAACTAATACATAGCTTAAAAACAATGTAACAATGAATTATACGTAAAGACCGCTTGTATATTTAAAAAAGATATATAGATAAAAAAAGAAGAAACAAAATAATGTGGAACAAAATTACTTAATTTTGTGAATGGTACAAATGTAGGAAGACTATGTAAAACGTTTGTAGACTGACGTTCTGGTAAAAATGAAACTGCAGAACGACCCTTCTATATTCATTTTCATCTGATTAGTATTTCTTTCGATTTTGACATTTGTAACCTTTGCAACATTGTCATAATACTCGACTTAGTTTGGGATTATGACCGTGTGCGAGTTGTCCTAAGATTATACCTAATCGAATGAGTTTTTTATTTATCAAAGCGACATTTAATTTCCCACAAAGCTCAGATTAACAAAAGTAGCAATCTAAAACGATCTTTCAGCATCTTCGTATAATTGAATCGTTAAAAAACTTCCGAGCGTTGCCGCGTTGTGTGTGACATAGAGTCCATTGTCTCTGGTAATGTTTGCTTTTAATTAAAACCTCTTGTTTTGTCTCTGGTCCCTTCTCGCCTCTCGGGACTTGCTGTAATTAATGAAACTTCGGATTATGTAAGGACACTAGTGTTATGACAACTTATTGTTTGTTTAGGATTATTTATGTTCGTTATTGCCAAGCATTTTGTTAACTAAAGTGCTTGTAGTTTTATGTAAATAGAAGCTTGTTTTAACTGTTCAAAAGCAGTAATACTTATATTAAACCTTATGTATAGTGAAAATAAAGAAGTATTTACACTAAAATTGCTGCACTTGTTCACATTAACTGCCTGCTTACTTGTTTAAAAATATATATACCTAGGTAGGGCACACAAAACTTACTATAATTAATATTCTCAATTCCACAGTGCAGTTTATAAGTAAGTACTGATATTATTTTGATAGAAAAACGTAATAAAAATAATGATATTGGTGTACAATAAAGAGTTTTGTACCTATATATCTAGCCATAACCCGAAGTATTTCTTTCTTTTTAAAAGTCAACTCCCGCACTAGAGAACAAGCTCTGCGTCGCGGGGAACTTTACAAACATACAATTAATGGACACAAATTACACCCAGACTTAAAACAATTCTTTGTGGGTCACACAAAGTTTTGTCCTGTGTCGGAATCGAACCCACAACCTCGTGCACACCACCACCGAGGCAGTTATACCTAGATTGTATAGTATTTATTGTTGGTCTAGTGTTTACACCGAGTCTGGGTGTAATTTGTGTCCGTGAATTGTACGTAAAGGTGGGGGACCATCCCTTCGTGACAGAGCTTGATCCCTAGTGCGGAAGGCGTTTTTCAAAAAGTTAAGTAAGCAAAAATTGATTTTATTCTCCCTTTAATGTCGTGTTCTTATTTAAAAGCTGTCTGGTGCGAAAGGAAGGATCTGTTTTTAATTAAAAAGGCCGTGCTTAAAGCTAAGGACAAACACCGTGATGGATAAATGAATGGCACTTTAAACAAACAGTTTTAATTCTTTATGTAAAAGTCAAGAATTCTCTGCAGAGTAAATATTACAATAATGAAGTAGGTATAAGGTCTATTTTTAATTGGCAAAAGATAGGCTATCATGGAAAAAGGGAGAGAAGACTTTTGCCCTGTAATGGGACAGCTAATAGGCTAGTAAAAAAAGGTCAATTTTGTGATATCAGAAACATATATAAGCCTAAAACTTTTGAGGCAACAGATAATTAAAATCATAAATATATATCATATTTATTAGAAATATATTTTTCCACTTATTTATTTTAACATATCTTGCACCTACTACATTCATCTCTGCATCACCCAAAGGTCGGCTGGTAGAGAATACCTTTGGCATTAAGCCCACCTTTGTACAATATTGTGCATAAAGTTTAAATAAATAAATAATTTCATTATTGTAGCCTAAAGTTACTTTTTATTTTATTGTAGTGTACACAAATGTGTGCGCATCCACAGGTTCTCTATTCCTTCGCTATTATAGTCCAATGATAAACCAATACGACCGTAGAAAGATCAGGCCCAAAACCAAAGATTTTACTCGCTTTTTAAGGAACGGAGGCTTTAGAAAATGACCCATCCTCGAACAGCTCTTGCTGGTATACTAAGTATATTAGTAAATCAAACAAAGCCACTAGCATAGACATTAAGGGCACGTACTATAAGGGAAAAAAGCCACATTACTGATTTATAGTTACCGTTAATTGCACTACGGTAATATCTTCGTCGGAGTGTGCTAAAGAAGGTACTAAAATATTTAGTTAATTAGACAATTTATGGAGGTTCTACCAAAAAGAAAGGAAAACTACTATGTTTATTTATTTACTCTTACAATGACTGTTTAAGGAGTTTGAGAAGTACTATCAGCAACTTGACTATGGTTGGTTCAGTAGCTAAGTAGTGCAGCAAAACGCAGGCAAAACTGAAAAGGATTTTTTGAACTGTAAAAAAATTCGAGATTTATCCTTACTAATATTATAAATGTGAAAGTTTGTTAGTATGGATGGATGAATGGATGGATGGATGTTTGTTACTCTTTCACGTAAAAACTATTGAACGGATCTGGATGAAATTTGGCACAGAGATAGATTATGGTCTGGAATAACACATAGGCTACTTTTATCTCGAGACCGGTCGTGGATAGCCCGTTTTGAATCAAGATGCAAAGAATGTGGAGCTTGCACGGAACACACTCGTAGTGTAGTGCAAAAGTGTGTGCCCAAAATTAGGTGCACTCTCCATTCCTTTTATTCTCATTGCCCGATGGGATGGCAACCCGACACGCATTTTTAAAGCAAGTAAATTAAAGTTTTGAGTCTAATTTAAAATTTTATAGATATTCTTTTGTTTTTGTTTATTTACTATTGTTGGGCTCTACTGTTAACAATAAAAAATATTGAAGACAGTTTTTTCAAAGAACCACTGCACCGAATTGACTACCGAGCGACCTCTATATTTATAAATAAAATTCTTCTTAGTATTACTATAGATGATTTCATATTTCGATAAGAAATCTAGTCGTATAAACAGAGGTGTTCGATTCAAAAATACATGAGTTCGTGGAGCAGAGGTATAAGTCGGCGTCTAAATATAGAGTTCAACTTAAAGTCGGAAAGTCTTTGCCTTACAAAACTAGTTGGTAGTTCGCGTTCGTTCGTAGAGTAATTATTTACTTTTGTAGTTCATGCTTTGTAGGAACTTTTGGAAGGAAATTATTTGCTTAGAACTTAGAATTTTATTTATACTACACCAAAGAAGAAGAAGAGGGGTACGGCACCATACTAGCGAGCAAGCCCTACGGGGGAAGGATTTTATAGAAGACCACAACCAAATAACTACACACAGTGAGTACAGGTCTCCAGCCGTCATAGGGAAGCGTTTCCCTATACCAGGGACACTCCATCTTAAAGCCGTGATGTAAAAAATGGGTCGGTAACACGCAAGTGATACCGCCATTGCCAGGCCGTATGCTTGTTTGTCATTAAAGTAGTATGAAAACTGTATGGCATTTAATGGCTATGGCAATATATAAAGACAAAAAATGAAATCTTTCCATTTTATTTTTTGTGTTTCCATTTTAATATAAAAAATCTATTTTGCCGATTTTTTATATTCTGTCACCATTAAAAAGCTACTACTACTACTGGAAGCTACAGCGGGTAACATCGGCTATATTTTATTGAAAAAAAAAAAAATACGGAATCCCTACGAAATCTTAATAATTTTTGCCATATTCTGGGCGGCATGCGTATTTTGAACATCAAAATATAAATTCCATTGATCATTATTTATTTATGCCAGTCTATACACAATAGCAGCTGGTGTTCTACAAATAAAAGGTCGACAAGAATCGTGTGAAAAACACAACCCCTTCTGTCATGGGTCCGACGTACCGACGAAAAGATCATCCATCATATTTATGTTATAAAAAGAGAAAAAGTGCTTTTATTTGCTTGTTTATAAAAGATTTTTGGCTAAGTGTGGTTTTTGCAAACAAATTGAGCTTTTTTACTGTTACGTAGACTAGATCTACTTTTGGTTTTCTTACGTATATTCCCATAGTTAGGTTAAACTATAGTCAACTGTAGGCACAAGGTTTTAACTCCTATAAATATCTACTACTATAAATGCGAAAATTTGAACAAATGTTTCTTACTCAAACTCGATCCAACCATGCATTCATTGAACATGATTAACATCGACTAAACAAGCGGATCTGTATGAAATTTAGCATAGAGATCTAATAGATGAAAGTCTGAAATAGCACATTGGATGGATATTTTTTATTCCGGAAAATTGTACGCGTGAGCGAAACCGTGGGCGGAGACTAGTTTTCGGCTACATCAGCCAGTCTTAATGAAAACTAGCAAAGTAGTACAGGACATATTATAATTGTTTCACAAAAAAGTATCAAAAAGTTAGCCAAAAGATTATTTTATTTTACCTTATTCTAAACACAAAATACCAATAAAATAACATAACCACAATCAATGAATACAAAACAGTTATAAATCGTCGCGTGTTTCAAAACATATCTGACAAAATGGCGGCGACCTAATCGCCAATAATGGCTATAATCCGACGAATCACCTTCAATATCTATTAAAGTAAAATCAATATAGCAATGACACAAATTCTCGATTTCACTCAACACAAAATTTTAATAAATATCACCCTACGTCGCCTTGGGGTTCGCAGAAATATTGAAAGGGTGTAAAATATACCTCTTTTCCTGTTAAAGGAAGACTGTTTTGAGTATAGGGTGGCGTATTATATTTAATACAAGCTCAAGTAAGAACCGAACATAAAGAAGTAAAATGAAGGGAAAGGAAGAAGTTTCAAAATCAAAGATAGCATTAAAATAAAACAGCTAGAATGATCTCAAAATACTATAAGCCATTTTATAAGCGTGTTAAAGATTTAATTTAAAAAACATCTCAATACATTTTCTTTGAAAACTCGTTAAGAACTAGTTAATAAGAATGTTTTTAAGAGAGGTAGGGCACCATACTAGCGAGCAAGCCCGACTGGGGAAGGACCTCCACCTTACAGAAGACCACAGCCAAATGACTACACACAGCGGTGTAGTTGTGTTCCTGTGTGTGAGTAAGGTCTCCAGCGCTCATTTAGGAATGCGTTTTGAAAGATACGTATTCCTATCCCAGGGTTACTTCCATCTTAAAGCCCTGGTGTAAAAAAATGGGTTGGCAACACGCAAGTGATACCTCTGGTAATGCAAGCGTCTATAGGCTACGGATACTGCTTAACATCAGGTGGGCCGTATGCTTGTTTGCCACCCAAGTAGTATAAAAAAAAAAAAAAAAAAAAAAAAAAAAAAAAGTTAGAATTCGTTCCTATATTGAGAAACTAGGACATATTCTGTAAAGCTCTCTATTCGAATAGTCGGAGGTAGAACTGAAGTGTCCTCGAGCGGTGTACTGGAGGCAAAATTCCGTATAATGAACGGCACAGTCGATGGCTCTCGATCCGCCTGCTGTGTTGGCGAAACAATGACGCTCCACCGCCATATTGAAAAGATTTAAATATGGAATGCATTTTTTCCTTTGTTGTTGAACTTTGAGTTCTATTTTCGAACTATGACGTTTATTGTTTGAAATGATGGCCAGAATTAAATGCATTTTTAAATAATAGAATAGGTATAATATATGATATATTACTTAACCATGTAGGTAAAATAATTGAAATATTTATTTATTAAAGTAAAAAAGAATTTATTTATAGGTTTTTGTTTGAAAGGTCTGTTAACTTCTTTATGTGTAGATATAAGCAAAAGTCTCTATGATTAAATAATGGTAAAATATAGTTTTATTTATATTAGGTTAAATATTATTATACTACTAAACAAACTGACTAGAATTTTAGATTCCTTGAAGTTATATAACCAACATTTACCTACATCCAGAATTTGTCTTACTACTTACACCAAATATTAACACGGAACAAAACTCAACAATAACACCGTAGGACAATAATTTCGAGCGCTCGCTTAATGCCCACGGTGCCCACGTACCTAATGTCGGCAAAATGTAAATGCGGTAGTGCCGTTCAAATAGTAGTTCTAGCTATGTAAATAAATTCTTTATCTGTAGCCGAGCCAGTTCAAAATAATTGTTGTTCCAAACAAAAGAATGTCAGCCGCAAACCTCGACGAGTTTACACTATCTTTTGTTTTTTTTTGGTGTTCCTTTTTTCGGTTAGTAGCTTATCTAACGTTAGAGTTTATATGCCAAAAGGCAATGCATAAAAAAATATGAACGTAGCTTACGTTCATACTGAATGACGCATGTTCATTTCTCATTGCGTTATTATTACACCTACTTACATAAAGGTATATAAATCCAACTATGAATGCGATAAATAATAAGGAACGCAAGATGTACACAGAGATAGTCACTGGTAGTGTAATGAGCTTGAAATTTGATTGAATTCAACAGTCTGCGTTCATCGGTAACAATTTTCGGGCTCTAGTTCTATATTAACCTCTTGCTTAGTAGGTATAAAATCATTGAGTACTAGCTAGGTATGTAAATAAATTCTTTATCTGTAGCCGAGCCGGTTCAAAATAATTGTTGTTCCAAACAAAAGAATGTCGGCCGCCGAATGTCAAGTTTACACTATATTTTGTTTTTCCGGCGTTCTTTATTTCGATTTGTAGCTTAAACCGAAAAAAGGAACGCAGAAAATGCAATTCTTTTAAACCGACTCGGCTACAGATTAAGAATTTATTTACATACCTAGCTGGGACTTATGATGTTATCCTATCCTACTTATATTATAAACGCGAAAGTTTGTAAGTATGAATGTAAAAACTACTGAACGGATTTGGATGAAATTTGGCACAGAGATAGATAGATTATGGTATGGAATAACACAAAGGCTACTTTTTACAGCGATAACCGACATCATCGCGGGTGGAGCCGCGGGCAACAGCTAGTAACTACTAAAAAAGAGGTTGATATCGAACTAGCGCCCGAAAATTAAATTATTACCGACAAATGCAGACTATTGACGTTATTTAAGGCTTTGACACACTAATATTATGGTAATTTGTTTGCGAATATCTACCCGTAAAATCTTTATTTTATCGTAGTTATAGAGAGAAATTGTTGAAGGTTGTGAGTTAAGACTCTTTTCAAGAACGGGATCAGACAGTTGAGGGTCGTGACCTCGATTGTCATAGTGGTATACGAGAGCTGAAGCTCATACAAAGTAGTACAACGTTAGATAAGTACGTTCTAGCTCTAGCACGAACATTTTCTACAAACACATAGTTAAACATATATATTTTCTCCCTTTTTCAACTAGCGACGACTAAATTTACGTCTTTCTCGATAGCTACGTGACGTTAGAGATGCAATAAAATACGTCAAATAAAAATTTGAGTTGCCGATTTTCGTAATCGTGTCGATATGCTTGGAACTTGTAATTTTGGAATAAAAGTTGCTGCAATATAAGTACCATTGACCATGACTTCACTTTAAGAGGTACCTAAGTATCTAATTATAATTAATTTTTCAAAAAAGAGGTGTAAATGAAACCATTTTTTGGCATTCTTAGACTGCCAAAATATACAGTATTAATCTACAAGATGTGTTTCATAATATGGTTATGTCATAAATTATATATTAATTCTAAATAGTTTGTAAAAAAATCATCGAATCAGCACCAAATTATTAAGATGTAACCACTTTATGACTTCAATTTTTATCAAATAATACGAAAAAACATATCAATATTTAAAGAAAACATACACCTATAATTTGGTAATGTTATATTTAAAATAAGTTTGAATTTCAATTTATTAAAAATTAATAAGACGTCCATTCAAAAAGTACATCTGTTTGTATCCCCGCGCTCGCCAGAATTAGTGTTTGCTTCGCCCAAATGCTCAAGGTCGTTGACGATATCCCAAGCCTTAGGCAACTGCATTTTTGTCTCCTATTTCCTACCATAGACAAGGCTTTTACAATAATATCCACTTTTCCACATAATGTTTGTTTACAGAAATTGCTATTTGTTGTTATTCTATTTATCTATTTTACTTTATTTATTAGAAAATAACAAAACATTTGTATATCATTATTTTGCTTAATCCTGAATAGTTGCGCAAGGTAGGTGCGCGTTACTATCGTGCACATAGCGAATACCAAGCACGTATTCCAGATTCCGAGTAAATACAGCGCATTTCCCGACAGAAAAACCCGAATTCACGTGACCCAAGCCGCGAATCAATACTGCTGTCCCACTGAAGTCTCAAGAGGGTTAAAATAACCTTAAAATATATTATTCTTTAGCTTTTAAAGTAGAGGTCACAATGTCAGTTGTTGGCTCTCATATGACAAAGAGACGAGAGCTGCTAACGTAAGTTTAACACGCGAATGCCGACTGCACTTTGTTTACTTCATAGAAATGTTTTTACTTTTAATTTGTTTTACAACTCTGCTTTATCGCGGGTATTTTTACTAGTTTAAAGTGATGCAATTGAGGTACTGTTATGTAACAACTAGCTGTTGCCCGCGGCTCCGCCCGCGTGGATGTCGGTTATCGCTGCAAAAAGTAGCCGTTCGATGTGTTATTCTAGACCATAATCTATCTCTGTGCCAAATTTCATTCAGATCCTTCCAGTAGTTTTTACGTGAAAGAGTAACAAACATTCATCCATCCATCCATTCTTACAAACTATCACATTTATAATATTAGTAAGGATATAGGTGTTTGTTCTCTAGCGCGGGAGTTGTCTCCCGCACTAGATAACAAACGTCTACACGGCCTCATAGGGAAGTAGAGTTCTAAATAACGTTCTACCACTTTTAACTCCGGTAGGGGATGAATTTCAATAAAATACGAAACACCTCTTTCACCAATTCTGTTAAAAAGGTTTATGCAAAATTTGATGTAGATTGGACCAAGGAATCACGTTGTCCCATACAAACTCTGCCCCCCCTTTTCACCCCCTTAGGGGTAGAATTTCGGAAAATCCTTTCTTATCGGAGACCTACGTCATACGAAGAACACACTCTCCAAGTTACAGGTCTCTATAATCAGTGGTTTAGGTTGTGCGTTGATCCGTCAGTCATTCATTCAGGATAAAGCATTTTATATCCTACTAATATTATAAACGCGATTGTAAGTATGGATGGATGGATGTTTTACTCTTTCACGTAAAAACTACTGAACGAATCTAGATGAAATTTGGCACAGAGATAGTTTATGGTCTGGAATAACACATAGGCTACCTTTTACAGCGATAACCGACATCCACGCGGGCGGAGCCGCGGGCAATAGCTAGTGTATAAATGTAGGCAATTCAATGTGAAAATGAATGCCGTGCAAAGGTCCTAAACCCGGTAAACTTTGCACGGCACTCATATAGATACGCCATCGAGGCAGATAACCCAAACACTTAACAACTTTGCAAGATATACATTAGTTTAACAGTTTAGTATACAGTCACAAGTACTTCACGTTGACAAAGAGAAGCAGCTAACTGCTGTCGACACGCAATTGCTTCCCCTTCGGTTTGCTCCATGGCTGACATGTTAGAAAGTTAATGGCCATTAATATAACATATAATATTATGTTACATAGTAAATTTATTATCTGTATTCATTACCGAGTGCCGTGCTAGGACCGTACTAAACCTTTTTATAGCGATATATTTTTGATCCTAATTTTAAATCCTATCCTACTAATATTATAAATGCGAAAGTTTGTAAGAATATATGGATGTTTGTGACTCTTTCACGCAAAAACTACTAAACCGATCTAGATTTAATTTGGCATAGAGATAGATTATAGTCTGGAATAACACATAGGCTACTTTTTATCCTGGAAAAAAACTCTGTTCCCGAGGGAATGTACGCGCGGGCGAAGCCGCGGGCGGAAGCTAGCTACCGCCCGCGGCTTCGCCCGCGCGTACGTTTATGATATGTCAACCTGGAGACCTGTACTCACACACAGGAACACAACTACACCGCTGTGTGTAGTAATTTGGCTGTGGTCTTCTGTAAGGTGGAGTTCCTTCCCCAGTCGGGCTTGCTCACTAGTATGGTGCGCTATCTCTCTTAAATTCCGCGCGTCACTCATGTAGTTATAAAGGTCCTGCGAGAATACCAGTGCAGGCCACATCATAAGAGCTGACGCAGGGACCTTATTTGCTTTCTTATATTAAGTTTTATCAAATGTAGAAATAGTAAGTTTAATTGAATGTAAGAGCATATGTTTTTTTTTTCTTTCTTTCTTAAATTAGAAAATTACGTCTAAATTAAGTCTAATTTTCTAATTTAAGATCTACATAGACAAAAGACTACTCGACTTTGGTGGTTAATATATCATTTTACAAACCAAAATTCATCACTAAACCAAAACTGTGCTCTTTAACTGCATTATCTACTTAATTTCGTTAAAAAGGTATATAAATTACGGTGCACATAAATTTCGAACAAAAACAGTGAGTTAGAAATTACGACTCAACCCTTTCTTTTTTATATAAAAACTCTTTACTTTTGCGGATGGTATCGTGTACGATTTATTCTTTTAGTGCTGTGGTTGCATGAGCAAGTTTGTGCGGTTCATTTTTGCCGTACTTTTGCGAAATAAAACAAGCGCTATTATATTGCACTCTTATCTGTGAAGTGAAATTTGGCAATGTAGTGTCAAAATAATGAAAAAAGTAACGGTAAATTGTAATGTTTGGGATATGACAACAAGTTTGACACATTATGTCGTATACTTATGTCAGATCGCTCATACAGGCCTCTATAGTGATATAATAACCGCTAAAAGTCTGGACTGACTTTGAACGTACTAAGCACGGAGACGCTCAGGTGGAAATACCACTTTACCGTCACCTAACCAAAGGGTAAATCCGTTCTTAGTTGGAATAGTTACATGGAATGGTAAGGCAGGTTTAGTTCCGCAATTCCATGTCACCCGTAGTTTGCATGGTAACTTAGTAACTTGTCGTTTATTTACATTAATTTAAAATGAATCCCTATTTCGGTTACGACATAACTTGAGAACGACTTTACCGATTTAATTCATCTTTTTAAAAAAAAACTAATAATAATAATCATTTAGGAGGTTCCTGTCTCTGGAGCCCTAACCGCCGGTAGCTTGGACTTTGTTCCCGATACCGGTGGGGAACTGTTTTTTATATTTTTAAATATATAGGTTTTTATTTCTGTGTTTATATATTTAAAAATGTATGTGTATGTTATAAAAATAAATAAAGAGAATAATCATTTTATTTCAGACCATCAATAAATTCCATAATATTAGTGTATGAGTAACTTATATTTATATTTATGGCTTATATGCTTGACTGGCCTATTGGTCTAGTGGTTAGTGACTCTGACTGCTACGCCGGAGGTCGTGGGTTCGATTCCCACCCAGGACAAATCTTTGTGTGATGAGCATGAATGTTTGTTCTGTGTCTGGGTGTAATTTATCTATTATATGTATGTATTTAGAAATATATAAGTATGTTTATCAGTTGTCTGGTTACCATAGTACATGCTCTGCCTAGTTTGGGATCAGATAGCGATGTGTGAGTTGTCCCGAAAATATTATTATTATTATATTTATGTTAGTATTATTAGTAGGTAACAATTTACATTAACACAAGTACTTACTCTAAATGTATACTTTGTAGAAGGTGATAACGGAAAAAAAGAACAAGAAAAATGCGCAGTACATATTTTAACCTAGACGAAGTCGGGGCGGGTCGTTAGTCAACATAACTAAATAACGATATAAACTAAACTTATCGTACAATTAACTTTATTTACTGCTCCATTTAATTATCGATTTTAGTCAAACAATGGTAATAAGTACGTTTGGCGGAGACATTAATTTTTGTTACAGTAACATCAAAGTTACATTTGGGTACAATATAAAGTTACGTAATGTAATCGTTACTAAGCCGTATCTGTCTGTAATTATACCAAAGGTCACGTACTACTGGGCTCACTTTTTGGTATAATTATAGTAATAGGATTATGCGACTTTTTATTAATCATTCTGTTATGGACGTAAACTTTTTTTCGCCTTAAGTGGGCGAAATACTGTTTATTATGAAGATGAGTGATATTAATAGATTTATTAGTTTAGCCAGGACATGGTATTCTTGGAGTTCGCTTCAAATAGCCTGAAAGTATCACACACTACGCAGATACAAATAATATACGAAATTAAATATTTTTAGCATTTTTGTTATGCAATCAGCTCAAATATACTTATATATTAAAGCAATGTTTAAAAACAAAAAAGACATACTCTAGCGTTCGAATTGGTCCACCGCTTGTTTACGTCTTGGAGTGATCTCGGATGGCACAGTTGGTAGTGCGCTGGGCCGGAACCCGAGAGGCGCAGGTTTGAGTCCTGCTCCGGGCTCGTCTTTTTCCACATTGCTTTAATATATACTTATATATTAAAGCAATGTGGAAAAAGAAACATTTATATTGGTATATTTATATTGGTAACATTTCGTATATTATACTTATAATATACGAAATGTTACCAACATTCACTCAAAATCCTTCCAACTGACTTGGGAATATTTGTTCATTTCATTTCATTTATTTCATTCAAAAACAATTTTTACATTGTGTGTGAATCACTAAAATAAAAGGTAACACAGTTATTGTACACGTAACACAAGCAAGATAATTACAATATTATTCAACAATTAAATTAATCAGTATTATAAATTCTAACATCATAAATAAAACTATTAATAATTAATGTCAAAAGTACTTATAAGTTAATAATACAAAAAATGTCAAAAATGTATGTCATGAATATAATGTCAAAATGTCAAAAAATTATGTCATGATACAGTGTAATAATGTCAATATATGTATAAAAATGGCATTAGAAATTATATTTTACATGTCATCAATACTATAGTAGCACTCTTGTAACAAGAACAGTTTCAGGTATTTTACAAAATTTGTTTTATAAAGTGATGCTTTAATTTCTGTAGGCAATTTATTAAATATTTTAATTGACCTATAATAGGTGCTATGCTTTACAACATCCAGATGGGATACATGTTTAGGCTGTAAATCTTTTCTCCTGGTGCTCTCTCGTTTTTGCCTTTCTTCTTCACTTTCATAGTCATGAGCGTATTTACACAAGTGAGTGAGTAATACAAGAATATATAAACTTGGGACTGTCAGTATGTTTAAGTCTTTAAAGTGTGGTCTACATGATTCTTGTTGTTGGATTCTTACTATTGTTCTGATTGCTCTTTTTTGAAGAACAAAGGCCTTGTGAGTATTATACTCGTAGCTTCCTCCCCAGCATAGGATGCTGTATCTGAGCTTTGACTCTACCAATGCAAAGTATACCATTTTTAGGTGTTTAATGTTGACCTCGTTTCTGAGACTCCTGAGCACATAGCAAGCAGAGCTAATAGATTTTTCTAAATGCATCAACTCTTCTTTCCAATTTAGTTGATCATCTATATGTACTCCCAGAAACTTTACAACCGGGGTTTGGATTAGACGTTGGCCGTTTATTTCACAATTTAATGTGTTCAAATTCAAATTCATTTATTGTTTGTCACAGGTGCAAAGTAGGTTCTTAAAATAATAAATGTTTGTTATGTATCACTGTAACATACCTAAGCGGTGTACAATATATATAAAACAATAATTAATAGTTGAATTAGATTACAAAATTCATATAAATTATAAAATTATTATCATTAAATTTACCAAGTCCTCATTTCGTCAAATATTACATTAAATATCATTAAATTATTTTAGATGTCAGTTACTTATTACCTATTAATACATATAAGTCAATTGTTTGGGTTAATACTAGTAATAATCTCACCATCTTTCGATATATGTATGATATATGCTCGCAGATACTTTACAATAAAATATAAATTAATTATTTGCGTTGTGTTTTGCGCAATGAATTTAGTAAAGAGAGAGATATTTAAATAAATGCGCCCAGATACATGTATATTATCGTATATGCGTAATCTGTATTATACTCGACGCAACGGGTCGAAAGCAGTTTTCATTTTCCAGAATAAACCTCTACCGTTATTGTGAAGTGCAAATGCACCTCACCGTAGTGCTGTGACATGAAGGGCTCTTATCTCATAATAGTGTTGTGCCCTTACAGCCTTTAGTGAAGTCACAACTGTTATCGATTGTTTCATACCGAATGAAGCGAGCAAGGGAAGCCATCAGTTTGTTTGGGTAAATATTTCTTTATTTCAGGGGCAAATTACTTGTTATTTATGTTAATTTTTAGGTATTTCTTTGATACTAGTTTTTGCCCGCGGCTTTATCTGCGTGTACAATTCCATGGCAATATTGTTTTTTTCGGAATGAAATGTAGCCTATGTGCTGTTCCAGACTATAATCTATCTCTATGGCAAATTTTATCAAGATCCGTTAAGCCGTTTTGGCGTGATTGAGTAACAAATATCCATCCATCCAAACTTTCGCATTAGTATTATTAGTAGTTTAAGTTCGTACAAATTCCGTGCCGTAAATAATGTATACATACTTTCTATACATACTTTCTGTTTTATTTTTTATTTTATTATTTAGGTCAGATTTTAACAGCTCGTTTAGGAATACCATAACATAACCCTGGAGTTAGAATTTTTGTTTTGGCTACGTATTGCAAGTATATTTTCATAGTGTGCGAACACATATGGGTATTAAAAAAAAAAGTTGTATATAATAATAAAAAAGCAACTTATATATGTCCCACTGCTGGGCACGGGTCTCCCCTCCTCTATCAAGAGGGAGGCCTACACCCTCTCGGTTTAGGCCTTAATCACACGTAATATGAAAAATATTTAATCATAATGCCTTCTGAAGGGACAATAGCTATTGATTGTTTATGAAGTTTTGAATCGCGACATACAAAATAATAGCTAATTTGTTTAGAAAACTCTTTGTGTTAAACAATGGAGAAGAATATTTTTGTTCCTTTGTTACTTAATTGAAATCGCTCATTGTTATTAAGAACTATTTGTGAGTTATTTAATAGGTATTTGATTTGTAAGAGCATTTTTTCGATTTTCTGAATGGTTTGCCTTATTGTTTTGACGTTTGATGTTTGGTAGATGATTAAAAACAAAACAATCATAATGTATTAAGTAATATAAAGAGAGTTTCAGTTTAAATTATCTTTACTTTTAATATTATAAAGCTGAATAGTTTGTTTGTTTGGTTGAACGCGCTAATCTCAGAAAATACTAGTTAGATTAGAAAAAATATTTTTTTGTTGAATAGTGCATTTATCCAGGAAGGCTATAGGCTATATAACATCACGCTATGATCAATAGGAGCGGAGCAGTAGTGAGATATGTTGCAAAATCGGGGAAAATATTCTAAATTACCACGCGGATGAAGTCGCGGGCGACCCCAAGTTAGAATAATATCTACATTTCGTCCATAAAAAACTCTTTCCACTATAGCTCATAAGAAACGGCATTTTGATACATTTTACATTTTAATATGTACGTTTTTGTTAATATCCATTCATATACCAAGTATTATTAATAGGAATTTCTATGCTTACATTATAAAGAGTAGGCAGGAAATATGACACTCAAATCGTATCACACGGACAGCCCATCGACAGCCGTAATTTTAAATTAGATTGAGACGGCACTATGGCCACAGGTGGGCTTGTACTTGACGAATCTTGCTGCCTGTCTACAGCCGACCAGTTTACATACTGTTTTAAGGAAACAAGTGACCTAGTGTCATATTGCGCTAATTCATTTCTTCAGAGATGTCATATCGAAAGCTCATGAATAAGTTTTTATGTTGGTTTCACACTTACATACATTTTGAGCAAATATACACATTGGCATCACGTCTATGGGCGGTACTCACCGATACAAATTTGTTCCGGCGAATGCTGAGTGTCACGACGCGTAAAAAAAAGTAAGATAACATCAACACGCCCAACGACGGCCAAAAAAAATGTATGGAATTCTTTAGTGTCATATCACATAATTTCATCTCCAGTTTATTCCCTTACCCGGGATTTACTCTGGGACCTCTACATAACGATCGTACACAATACTGTTACAAAGAGATATGCTAATACAATGATTAATTTAATTAATTAATTATACCGACCATTAATTAACCATAAAGGAATTGAAAACTATGACCTTTCTCTACTATTTACCAGCCATTTTAATTAACTTTCATCAAATAGCTCTTTGTTTAGTTATTTGTCGAATTGCGAGCAAGGACGCTTACCCAAACCATTCCAAAAATAGCTAACAGAGCGTTTTGTTTTTGCGTTTACCCACAAAACGACTCGGTAGTCCCCGTGTAAATTATACGAAAAGTAATTTTGTGTCTTGTTTACAATTACTAAAAAAGTGAAAAGCTGATTGGGAAAGTAATCGAAGTAAAATGTGAATTTTACTTTGTGAAATTCATACGTACTATTATTATTATTAGCCATGACTGACCCGGCCACGATCAAGACCTCTGACTGTCCAGTCAGCGAAGTAAGGGCCAAGCTAACTACGTCATCATTTTCTTGGCCTGCCACGACTATTGAAGTTCTGTGGAATCTATCTAGTTGTGGTCTTTGCCCACAGATCATCAGACATGCGGCTAAACAGTGAGAAACCCAGCTGTTTAAGGAAAAACTTTAAAGGCATGTCTGATCCACCAAACCGCTTTGGGCCACCGTGAGTATAAGGCCTAAACCCTTTTTGCTCTCTAGATAGAAGAGGTGAGACCCGTGTCCAGCAATAGGACATTATGGGTGGCTATCTATGTATTTATTAACCCGTAAAGAGAAACTATGTCCCCCTTTAAAGAAAATCTCGGTGTTGAAAAAGGTTTTAAAACATGTATTTTATGAATTTTATTAAAATAAATTGAAATCGAAATTTGATTTAGAGCAGTGTGAGATTTGGCTTAGTTAAAGTTCTAACAGAGGAGTGCAGAATGCAATAACGGTCGAATTTCGACCACTAATCAACCACGTCTATCATGCTTTTAATAATTGTCTTTCGCTTTTCTGCAAGAGCGAGAGTGGAAATAGATTGTGACATGCCTCGGGCGCCATAACTCAATTACTAGGAGGTCCCGTCGACGTAACTTAGTTAAACAGCGGGGTGTAATTTATGTGCAAATTGTATTCACGAATTGTTTGTCAATAAATAGGTTTAGCTCGAAGCAAGGCTGTGTTGAATTTTAAAGTGTTTTTGCGAAAAACTAATCAGTAGTTTAAGATTAAAAGTAGTTTTGTAAAAAAGACAAGTCAACTTTCAATTTCCTTCTTAGATGTAACGCTTAATTGTGTTAGTAGTTTATTGACGACGACAATGTAAATTGATATTATATGACAAAATATTGTATAATCTACAAATGATTATTCCAAGTCTGGGTGTGTCACGACGTAAATTGTGTGTTTGTAAAGTCGATGTAGAGATTTTGATGTGACAACGTCTTATAATTCGATGGAGCGAGAAAAAGATGACGTATGCAGCGTTACCTCGCTCTGAGGCGTTCCATTGTGCAAGCGAGAGCGCTGAACGAGCGACAAAGAGGCACAATCGGTCATTCTTATGACGTTGTCACGTTCAACTATCGTCAGTAAACCGACTTTACAGACAACCGTTTTTTTTATACTCTACCAATGAGGCAACGAATCTCTCGCGCGTTGCCGATCCTTTAGAAATCTTATAACTCCTTTCTTGAAATATATTATCGATGCTATAGTCTCTCGGGAAAACCTCGGCAGAGAGCTCATTCCATAACCTAATCTCGGAGGAGGGAGGAAATTTCTCTGAAACGTACGGCATGATAGAGGTTCTAAGTTGTGAGGATGAACTCGCTAGTATGCAAGTTGTCCTTTGCAGTATCTACTCCTAGGTACTGTTGCGCAAAGGACAACTTTTATTCATTTCATTCATTTGTACTTATATATTAGACTAGCTGTTGCCCGCGGCTCCGCCCGCGTGGATGTCGGTTATCGCTGTAAAAAGTAGTATATGTGTTATTCCAGACCATAATCTATCTCTGTGCCAAATGTCATCCAGATCCGTTCAGTAGTTTTTACGTAACGTTACGTACGTACGTTAGAGTAACAAACATCCATCCATCCATTCTTACAAACTTTCGCGTTTATAATATTAGTAGGATATTACTTATAATATCTAATGTACGAATACAAATGAATAAGGTAGAGAAACACATTCTCGCTGCAAAACGAGAAAGTGTTTCTCTACTCATCCCATTCGTTGCCACCGGAATAGAAGTCACTCAGATTGGTCGATGTAATAAAAACCTGATCGTATAGAGATTCGTAGACACCACCCAATTGTAGCGATATGCCACAAACGATGAGACACCAAATATCATGACCTGCATGCCCTGATACCTGCCTGTTAGAGGAGTTTATATATGGAAATGAAACCTCGTGCCTAGTTTTTAATTTCCAGGAACTAGTTTTTAAACACTTTGAGAACCAAAGCAAAAAATGTTCTACGGAGTCCAAGTAATTGTATATTTTATATAATATTTAAGTCTTTTACAAGTTACAAAGTAATATCTGTCGTACCCGTTTTTCTGCGACTCCGGCGGCAAACTTTAGGGATCCCTGAACTTGTGGCGAAAGCTGAAATTCATTGGCAACTTCACTTGTACTAATGTTTCTGAACCTTTTTCTTTTGTATATTTATTACATCATTCTGTTTTGAACATGAAAAACTATGAATGTAAATAGTAAACAAATGTTATTAACCAAAACAGTAAATCGCAAAATCGTCATGGGTACATTCTTCTTCTTATCGTTTGGTTAGTGGCCAACCTGGTGACAGAGTTATTTAGATCGCTCATATTTAGGCTCTGTCGTGATCTAACGACTGTTAACAGACGGGACCGACTTTTAACGTGCCCTCCGGAGCACTGCTTAACATCAGGCATCCGTATGCACGTATGCCACCTAAGTACTCGTAGTATAAAAAAATCTTATATTCCACAATTCCTACGACGCTGTCGATGTTGGTATATAATTTTCTTATACGACATGAATATAAAGGCACTTGTGTGTGAATTAATTAGAATGCCACTATTATACTCATTACAACTCGGGAATTCTTAATTTGCGCGGGAGGTCAAGTAGCACAACAACGGGCTAGGGCCGTTCGAAATGAAAGGGCTTGAAAGGGCTCAGCGCCATGGCGAAGGGCACTCGACAACGCTCGCTCACTTGCTGCATTCAAGTCATTTCTGACTGCGAAATTGTAGCTGGCATTTCGATTCGCTAAATTTGGAGAGAGAAAAATAAGAAAGTTTTAGACTGGAGCTCTTTTTTTTTCAAGAACATGGCTAACTGCTGCCTGCCAATATTGAACGTGGTATGACAAATTTGGAATATCACGAGATTGAAAAATTACCAATTTGGAAGACGACGAATTAGGATAAAAATTTAGTTTTTTTTACCTATAGTATTTATTTAATGAATAGTATTATAGAAAATTAATGTTGTATTCAATATATCAAGAATAATATTAAAAAATAATTTAAACTAACTAAACCTAAACATGAAAAACTATAATATATATTTTTTAAATATATTTTTAAGTATATTAATACATACAGTTTTACCCGTGTGGACGTTGTTTTTTTAAATGAAATATGGCTGTCTGATATGCTATAATACTGTAAAGTTTCATCAGAAACCACTCAATCACTCACGCCTTGCCGACCTTTTAAAAACCTTCTAGCTCCTTTCTTGAAGAACCCCATGCTATAGTCTTTTCATGCGATATATATATATATATATATTGGACATCCTGATTATTAAAAAAAACGTTACAAATTTATATTTATAGACTTATATGTAATAAGTCTTACGAAATAATGTATAGGAAAACATTAAATAGAATATGTCAGTTTGTCAATTGTTATCTTATGTATTACAATAATAATATAATACAATATTATCACTACACTGTTCAATGAATATCGGATTAATTCCAAAGCTTCCTGTAATAAGTACCTATCTCTCATTCTGTAGCAAATGTTGAATTGTTTGTTCGGGCCCGGACCCAATATTAGCGGTTACTTACAGGGTTTCCATTGCTCCGAGGTACGCCCCAGTTTCGCAAATGATTTGACGTCACGTGTCTCTACTTTAAAATAAAATATTTTATGTAAGAGCGTGTAAAACCTGTACCACAGATGACTAAATAGTTACTACGTAACAGATACTTCACTCAGTAGAAAATTACCAATACCTAATACTATAATAGCCTACTCTGTCGCGTCAGCAACCGCTGGATGCTAAAATGTGCCTAAATGCTCAAGCGCACAGTTGTGATTGTTTCGCACCGCGCGATCCCACAGCACTGAATTTGGTCCGCAAACGGCCCGAAACCGCTCGGCCGGCCGGTAGGTAATTATAGCGCGCAAGTACATAGAGTGACGGAGGCCTGCTTGTACTATGTTTGCAAGCCAACAAAAATATCCACGTACTGGTATATAATTTATGAATCCACAAGGTACGGTATCTGCTTCTTTCTTAAAAACTGTAGATTAAATTATTATAAATGAAACTGCCGTGCTTGACAGGGTTTTATGATTTATTTGTATACTACCAAGGATGCAAACAAGCATACGTCCCGCCTGGTGGTAAGCAGTTACCATAGCCTATGGACGCTTGCTACATTAAGGGTATCACTTACGCGTTATCGACTCTTTGAAAACCTTATAACTCCTTTCTTAAAGAACCCCTTGCCTTGTCTCTCGAGAAAATCTGAACCAATAAAACCTTTTCTAATAACTTTTTACACATGAATGCAATAAAGTATTTGAATTAGTATTGGCTCACCATCAGGCGGTCCATGTCCAAATTTGTTAATATACCACCTATCTACTAATCTATTCTATATGTACTACTAAGATGTTTGTTACTCAATAGCGCCATAACGACTGATCGGATCTATCGGTACTGTATTGGGTGAAGCTGCAAGCTAACGCTAGTACTTATAGTATAAAGCATCAAATTAACCAATCACGTGTCGACTAATTCACACGTAAATGTTTTTACATTTATTTGGAAACATGAAGTGAACTCGACAGCCCTTAATAATCCTCTGCTGAACAAAAGCCACTTACGTACCGATACAATGCATGTCGAGGGGAATATACTGCCATAACGATCGTACTTCACGTACAGATTGGCAGGCATACAACAGCTGGTCGAACGAAGCATTTAGGGAATAATATGAGTAACAATTATGGAGCATAGAAACATTTAATATGTATGTCCTATTAATATTATAAACGCAATATAAATAAGGTAGACTTACCAAGTTTTATCTTTATTTTTCTATATTATAATACAACAAGAATGACATTAAAACTATAGTGATAGTATTTATTTTTATTTTAAGTTCTTTACTTGTACTTTTCTATGTCTAATAATAGATACCTAGTATTATTATATTACCCACTGTATACCAAAATATTGACGTGTAAGTGCTCCTAATGAGTATTATGAGTATTATAACTCGTTACTAATATTATAAAAAGATAAAATTTGTATTTTTGGATATATTTATTTTATTTCTTTTATACGTCTTGGGTGGCAAACAAGCATACGGCCCGCCTGATGTTTAGCAGCTACCGTAGCATTTGGTCGCTTGCAATATCAGAGTTTTATCCCTTACCTTTGACGAACCCATTTTTTTACACCAGGGTTTTTAGATGAGGTATCCCTGGGATAGGACGTTTCTTTCAAAACGATTTCTTAAGTGAGCATCTGTACTCACATGGACATTTCAAAAAATAGAATATAGCCTATGTTACCCGCTGATAATGTAGCTTTCTAATAGTAAAGATTTTTTTTAATCGGTCAAGTAGTTTTGAGTTTAAATACAAAAATACAAATCTTTCCTCTTTATAATATTAGTGTAGATTTGGTTGATGAGAAACTTTGGTAACGGTCCCAATGTTGGTCATACTTAACTTGATTGTTTGCTTCCCTGTTTGCGTCACGAACAAACTTAATAACGTTAGAAAGCTTTCTACAATACATCTTAAGCGGTACAAGTTTACGAAAATAGAGCGTTTCGCACCCTCAGTGATAAAAGGACGTAAAGTACAAAAGGCCATCGCAATTTTTCACCTTATTTTAATAGAACAAAAGCATATTTTCAAATAGACGTGTGGTAACTTTTGACCTTATGCTTTTTAGCGTAGGAGTTAAATTCCAAACAGACGTATTTCTTTTTTATATGTTTTTATATTGAGTAGTAAACAATTTGTTTTCGTGACTATTTCATAGGCTGTAAATGAATCCTGCATCATTTAATCCCCTACTCTCATACCCAGACATATAACAAAGTATTGTGTCCATACCAAGATTTCTCCTGGTAGGGAATTGTACCCACAACCACAGCAGTCAGAATCAGTCACTAAGTAAACATGCTTGTCAAATATTTTTCACCGTGAACAACATCATTAATAAGTCGTTAATATTTGTAAAGCTGCATCATTACTAATAAATAATATAAAGAGATAAAATTTGTATTTTTTGATATATTTATATTTTATTTCTTTTGTGTTGCAAACGTCCATAGGCTACGGTAACTGCTTACCATCAGGCGGACCGTATGCTTGTTTGCTACCTTGGTAGAATAAAAAAAAAATTATTCAGGGAAAAAAATGGTTACATCAACAGCTGCTGTGGGGTTCTTCCCCACACGAGCCAAAAACTTGTGTGATCAACAAATGGTTGTTCCGAGTCTAGATGTACTCTGTGTCTCATAATTGTATGTTTATAGAGTCCTACGCGATACAGGGCTTGTTCCATAACACAAAAAGTTAAAAAACAACGTCTGTAGGCTTTATCTTTTAAACTACGCAACGGATTTAAATGTAGTTTTCAGCAATAGATAGAATGATTCAAGTGAAAGATTTTTATGTATAAAACATGCATAATATAATTGAGAAATTCTGAAAAATCCGAAGCGAAGCAATGGCGGACGCGATAGTAGTTCTCTATAAAAATGAATCCAACAAAAGCAGGACAAGGGATTGCATAAAAAAACATTGTGCTTCATTAAAAATAAATCCGTGGAATCCGTCGACGTTAATAGTTCATTTAACAAGAACAGAAACATCACAGTATTTTTTTTACTGTTAAAAACTGAATTTTAAATGATAAAACCCAGCTCGGTATTCCCTTTCTCCCTCACTCGCACACTAATTGGCCCCGTCGCTTCCCGCTAATTCTGTTAAAGCCTAATGGGTGTCTCTCGGTCTGTGTACTAACAAATACATTGAATTACAGACTTTAACGTCATATCTCTTTTGTCTTGGGACCTTTATACGTATTTCTAAAGTTTCATATCAGCGTTTAATATGCCCAATATGTTTAATGAATACAGGCAAAAGCTGAGAAAGATTGCGCACTTTAATAGAGGCTAAGGTCCAGCAGTGGATACGACACACATTAAAGATGATGATGACATATTTTAGATGCAATCCGTACACAGAAGATACGAAGATACAAGAAGGTGGACTTGGAATTTAATCAGGAATAACTTAATTTAAGTGGCAATGGGCAGTTTTAAAACCGTAATTATGGGAGAAAAAGTAGGATTACAGTTTGAATGAAAGTTATCCTGTTTAAATACTTGGGATTTTAGTTCTACAACTTGCCGTATTGAGGTCGGTTTTTTTGTTAAAATTATTGTTTAACTAATAGAAGTAATTAGAATTTTTTTCCGTTACTTGTTGTTCTACTAAAGCTTGCAGAACCAAGAACTTATATAGGTGCACAAAACTTAATAACGTTCACTTTAAAAAAAATACAGTTGAATACTGGGCGACCTTTTTCAAATTTGCTTTGTTTACAATTTTTATTTGCTAAATAAACCACTTACCAAAGTTGTCATAAAATATTTACTTAATAATGACAACGCAACAAATAAGCTAAATAAACATTTAAATAAAATGTCCCCCTCCGACTCACAATAAACGTATCCCCAACTAAAAGAGTCATTAGTCCGACTATCGAATTACTAACGACTCCTTTTCAAATTATCTCCATTGAATATTTTATGCGTTCACGTTTGTACAGTCGGGCTCATATTTTGTGACAACGTTAAAAGCTTTTCCCTGTTACGTTTTGAATTGAAGGGTGTCGGGAAAATGCGGCAAATGCGTTGGAATTTTTTTTTCTTATGTAGGTACACCGCAATATTTTTATAAAAATTACGAATACTGCCGATGAAATTACGTGTGTGACTAACAATGTAAAGCTAGAGGTAATTTAATTAAATATTCACATGTCCTGAGTGCTCTTTTAGTATCAATAAAATTTCTATCTATCTATATATCGACATAGCCTAAAACTGCTTACAATCAGATGGGCCACTTGTACTATAAAAAAAACAATTTATAGTATCTAACCCATGTATGTCCCACTGCTAGGCACAGGTCTCCTCTAGCGCAAATTTATATATTGATCTATAACCAATATATAATTTTGCAAAATCACCGTTTCTACCAAAAGCATAACCATAAACCACCAAAAGTTATTTTAACGAATAAATTATATACCATTATAATATTATACTCGTGAATAAAGGCATTGTATTCAGGAAACCGGTCTGAAAGCTCCCATATCACTGTCACTTTTACTTATTTAGCTCTATTGTATGCGTTGCGATATAATTTGCCTTTTAATTTTATCATTACAGTAGAATAAAAGAGTTATTCGATACTCTGTGGAGCTGACTGTACGTTTGCTTAGTAAATGAAGATTAGTTACATAATTGTATTTTAGTTTTTAAGTTAATAATAATATAAATCCTACTAATATTATAAATGTGAAAGTTTTTGAGGATGTATGGATGTTTGTCACGCTTTCACGTAAAAACTACCGAACGGATCTGGATGAAATTTAGTAAAGAGATAGATTATTATCTGGAATAGCAAATAGGTTACTTTTTATCGCAATTATCAATATCCATGCGGGCGGAGCCGCAGGCAATAGCTAGTATATAATATATTGACGTAAAATCATACACTGCCATCTAATCCTAAATTAGGCAGAGTCTGTATTAAGGCAACCAGGCAACTGCTTAACATACTTATATAGGTAGTTCTAAATACATAGAAATTGTGCGTATCACAAAAATAATTTTCCTAAATAGAAATCGAACGCTAGCTATCATGATTACTAACTACTATAGTCTATTTCACATAGCATTGGTACATTTTAACATTTTACCATGAAGATAAAATAAAATGATTGAATCAATCAATTGACTGCCTCGGTGGTCCAGTGGCCGCAGTATGCGCCTGCTGTGCACGAGGTTGTGGGTTCGATTCCCACTCAGGACAAAACTTTGTGTGACCCACGAAGAATTGTTCTGAGTCTGGGTGTAATTTGTGTCCGTAAATTGTATGTTTGTAAAGTCCCCCGCGACACAGAGCTTGTTCTCTAGTGTGGGAGTTGTCTTTAAAAAAAAAATCTCTAACCAATTGGCTAATTTAATGACCAAGAGATTCAATCGATAGATTTTAATTTCATTTCATTTGCTTCAAATGTCAAATATCGCAGTACCCATGCTATGTGAAATAGACTATACTAGACCAATCGTATCAGTCGAGTATTCATCACACAATAAATATTCTACAATATTTTTGCTCGGCTGTTGGTATATATTTTTTAACTTTTAATCAAAGCGAACGGCAACGTTGTCGTAAATTAAAGAATTTTAATGAAAGCTCCGTCGGCCGTCGCTCGCGTTGACGAAGCTATGATTTTCAATTAGTGATAAAAATCAAGAGTCGTTAGCAGAGTAATCAAATTATACTGATGAGGTCTCCATAATTATTATTGTATATTTTCTATGAATGACAGTGTCGTCTATATGGGACAGCTGAAAGCATGCTGCATGCAACGTTATCTATAGGTACATGATTAAATATCCAAAATAGAATAGAATAGAATAAGCGTTTATTAGCACACACAAATCAAAACACAAAACAAGTTAACAGGATAGGATAGACTAGAAAATAATATATAACATACATAGGTACAAAAGTATATGGAGCATAAAAAAAAGAACAAAACAAGAAACTAAAATTAACAGTAAGACACAACATAGCACATAAAACAAATATAAATACCTATATATGTATATATAAATCATGATTTCAATCGAGTTTCATATTATTGTATGCACATGTAATGTTGTAAATCTTTATGAATAAAGTTATTATTATTATTATTCCCTTTATTAAACTTTCATCTCTTAATTACATTTTTAAATACATACCAATTATAAAAAATATACATTTAAAAATATAAAAAAAGGAGGCCCACCGGTATCGGGTACAGGGACCAAGCTACCGGTGGTTAGGGCTCCAGAGACAGGAACCTCCTCACGATGCGCGCCGTGTCCAAGAGAACCGCCTTCTGCATCAGGCCCACAATCCAACCGTCTAACGAGAGCCTCCTAAGGTGTTGATGAAGGCTCTTGGCGATCAGTCCATTGACTGATACAACTATCGGCACAATGATCGCTGAATCTATCTCCCACATGTCAACAATCTCGTGAGCCAAATCCAAATACTTAATTTGTTTTTCTTTCTCGGCTTTCACGAGATTCTCGTCATGTGGGACAGTGATATCAATGATCATTGCAAGGCGCTCTAATCGATCTATCACCACTATATCAGGCTTATTGGCAACAATAGTCCTGTCAGTAATGATAGACCGATCCCAATATATTGTGGCACGACCATTCTCGAGAACTGGGTCGGGCACATACCTATAGTACGGCACCTCCGAGTCCACAAGGTTGTACTTTACAGCAAGTTGCTGATGGACAATCCTGGCCACTTGGTTGTGTCTGTGCAAATACTCGCCGTTTGCAAGACGGGAACAACCAGAAACTATATGCCTGAGAGATTCTCCGGGATGGTGGCAGGCCCGACAAATGTCAACCGTTCCGTCTTTCAGGATATACTTACGGTAGTTGTTCGTCATAACAACTTCGTCCATAATTGCACAGACAAAACCTTCGGTTTCTCCAAAGAGATCGCCGAAACGTAGCCAGGACACAGATGATAAAAATTCTACATCGGGCCCATGCAAGGCCCGATAGAAACGTCCATGCAACTCCTTGCTCTTCCATACTTCCTCACGCCCAGTAGTACTGAGTACTACAGGTTTGCGCCAGTTCTCTTTAGCCAGACCCAGCGTGAGTCCGGTATCCACAGCAACTACGTCCCGATGCGCATCCACGTCAGCATTGAGAAAGTATTCTCTGAGGTTGCGTACCTCACGGTTGTGGAGGGTCTTGGCACATAAAAAGCCACGACCTCCACATTTCCGTGGGATATACAACCTCATTACTGATGATCGTGGATGGTGCATACGAAAAGCAGTCAACTGTGTTCGGACTCTTCTATCAAGGGCATCCAGTTCAGTCTGAGTCCATTTGAGTATGCCAAAGGAGTACGTTAGGACAGGCATGACCCAGCTGTTAAAAGCACGCACCTTGTTACCACCTGACAAAAGACTTTTAAGAACCTTTGTCAGGCGGCCAAAGAAACGATCCTTTAACACCTGTTTCATGCCAGCATCGGCTATACCTAACGCCTGTGACATACCCAAATATTTGTAGGTTTCGGTTGCAGACAGTGATCTAAGTTGAGTAGAATCTGAGAGTTGTATCCCCTCAGATTCCACCATCCCACCTCGTTTTACATGCATGACCGCGCATTTATCCACACCAAATTCCATCTTGATAGAGTTACTAAAGGCTTCAGTGACCTTTAGTAACGCCATCAACTGAAAACTGGTGGGGGCAAACAACTTTAAGTCATCCATGTAAAGAAGGTGGGATATAACTCGACCACTACTCCTCAACCGATAGCCCAGCCCTGAACTCTCCAGTACGGTACTAAGAGGGTTCAGTGCCAGACAAAACCACAAGGGACTCAGACTGTCACCCTGAAATATACCCCGCCTGATCATGATCAGCTGATCACCATCCCCATCAATCTGTCGACACCCTGGATAGCACAAGACAGACCTCCATTGCCTCATACATGCCTTCAAGAAAGTGCATAGAGTTGTATCAACTTTATATAACTCCAGCACTCTCAAGAGCCATGTATGTGGCACCGAGTCATATGCCTTCCTGTAGTCAATCCAGCATGTAGACAGATTTTTTCGGTTACGGTAAACCTGCTGATTAATGGCCATGTCCATGATCAAGAGCTCTTTAGTGCCACGGGCCCCATTCCTACATCCATTTTGAGAAACAGACAAGATATTATTATCTACAACATGAGATACAATTTTTGTTCTCAAAATGGATGTAAGAAGTTTATAGACCGTTGGTAAACAAGTAATCGGTCTATTTATTATTATTCCCTTTATTTATTTTTTAACACATAATTTACATTTTTAAATATATAAAATACAATTATAAAAAACCTATACATTTAAAAATATAAAAAACAGTTCTCCACCGGTATCGGGAACAAAGTCCAAGCTACCGGCGGTTAGGGCTCCAGAGACAGGAACCTCCTCACAATACGTGCCGTATCGAGGAGCACTGCCTTCTGCATCAGGCCCTTGATCCATCCACCTAGCGCGAGCCTCTTGAGGTGTTGTTCGAGGCTCTTGGCTATTAAACCATTAACGGTTACGACTATCGGCACAATGACAGCGGAATCCACATCCCACATGTCGACAATCTCGTGGGCCAAGTCAAGATATTTTATCTGTTTATCTTTCTCAGCCTTCACGAGATTCTCGTCATGGGGGATGGTGACATCAACTATCATTGCAAGGCGCTTTGATCGGTCCACCACCACAATATCAGGCTTGTTGGCTATAACAGTCCTGTCAGTGATGATGGACCGATCCCAGTACAGTGTAACACAGTGATTTTCGAGAACTGGCTCAGGGACATACCTATAGTACGGCACCTCGACGTCCACTAGATGGTATCGCAAAGCAAGTTGCTGATGGATTATCCTGGCCACTTGGTTATGTCTGTGCAAGTACTCGCCGTTAGCAAGACGCGAACAACCGGAAATAATATGCCTAAGGGACTCACCTGGTCGGTGACATGCCCGGCATATGTCGACCGTGCCGTCCCTCAAGATATATTTCCGGTAGTTGTTCGTCTTAATAACTTCATCAGCAATTGCGCAGACAAACCCTTCGGTTTCTCCAAAAAGATCACCGAAGCGTAGCCAGGCCACAGACGCTACGAGATCTACATCAGGCCCATGTAGGGCCCGGTAGAACCGCCCGTGGAGCTCCTTGCTCTGCCATACCCCCCTACGATCGTCAGTACTAAGTACCACAGGCCTGCGCCAGTTCTCTTTAGCCAGCGTAAGCGGGGTAAGTCCGGTGTCCACTGCCACAACATCTCCATGCACACCCCCACTCATCTTGAGAAAATATTCTCTAAGATTGTACACCTCGCGATTGTGGAGGGCCTTGGCATTTAATAAGCCTCGACCCCCACACTTCCGCGGGATGTACAACCTCATGACAGATGAGCGTGGGTGGTGCATTCGGTATGCTGTCAGCAGTGTACGAACTCTTCTGTCCAGGGCATCCAATTCTGTCTGAGTCCACTTGAGTATGCCAAAGGAGTACATCAAAAGTGGCATGACCCAACCATTGCAGGCGCGCACCTTGTTGCCACCTGATAAAAGACTATTAAGGACTTTTTTCAGTCGGCCAAAGAAACGCTCCTGCACTGATTGTTTCATGTCCACCTCTTTGATCCCTAAAGCCTGAGACATACCCAAGTACTTATAGGTGTCAGTCACGAGAAGTGATCTGAGGTGAATGGAATCGGAGAGTTGTAATCCCTCAGATTCCATTAACCCGCCTCGCTTTACATGCATGACTGCACATTTGTCCACACTGAAATCCATTCTGATAGACTTACTAAACTTTTCAGTTAACTTTAGTAAATCTTTCAGATGGGAGTCAGTTGGCGCAAATAACTTCAGATCATCCATGTAAAGGAGGTGGGATATTACCTGACCACCTCTGCGCAACTTGTAGCCTAGCCCTGAACCCTCCAGCAGAGTGCTAAGAGGGTTCAGTGCTAAGCAAAACCATAGAGGGCTCAGACTGTCACCCTGGAAGATGCCCCGCTTAATCTCTATCGGTTCACCGATTCCCTGGGAACGCCGACACCCTGGATAGCCAAGAACCGTTCTCCATTGCCGCATACATGTCTCCAGGAAGGTGCATAAAGTTGTATCAACTTTATATAAATTCAGCACCCTCAGGAGCCATGAATGCGGCACAGAGTCGAATGCTTTCTTATAGTCTATCCAGCATGTCGACATATCCTTTCGGTTGCGGCGAACCTGCTGGCTAATGGCCATGTCAATGAGGAGAAGCTCCTTAGTGCCACGGGTTCCACTCCTACATCCATTCTGAGAGATTGATAAGATGGAATTACTTTCAATATGTTTATTGATTTTAACTCTCAGATTTTAACTTTCAACATAGTTGTGCAGTAACAGGTAAGTTAAAATAAAATAAAATAGAAGTAGGACCAGTCAAATAAAATTAAATAAAATGTAGTAGATTAAATAGGATAAAATCAATCAATCAATGTATAAAATTGAGTACCTGGATGACTGGTATTTTTTTAATTAACGTTTTCTAAATATATCCTACTAATTTTTATTTTTCGGATTTCTAAAAGAAACCCACAAATTAAAAATTATTTAGTGTTATGACATATACTAACGTATACTATGCAGGTTCTGGCGTTCCACAAGGCTCCCATTTAGGTCCTATTCTTTTTACCCTATTTATTAATGACGTAACATCCCAAATTCATAATTCAAAATGCCTTCTATTTGCCGACGACTTAAAAATTTATAGAATAATAGAATCACAGTCAGATGCCGTACTAGTCCAAAACGATTTGAATCGTATTAAAGAGTGGTGTCTTCAAAATCACATGACCTTAAACGTTGATAAGTGTTTTCATATAAAATTTACCAGAAAGAAAAACCCAATTTCTTCTTCTTACGAGTTAGGTGGGAAACAATTAAACGAAGTTAGCGCTATACGGGATCTGGGTGTGGTTATCGATTCTAAATTAAAATTTACTACACATATCGACACGATAGTCAAAAAATCATTTCAAATGCTAGGCTTCATCAAACGCAATGCAAAAGGTTTTCGCTGGGATATAAAATTAGTCCTTTATAATGCCTTAGTTCGTAGCCACCTCGAATACGCGTCTACCGTGTGGAACCCAGTATATGCCGCGCATTCGCAACGTGTGGAAACTGTACAACGTTCATTTACTCGTCACCTTGCTTTCATGGAACATGGGATATCGCATCGTTGTCCTTACAATGATCGCTTGGCCCATTTTAAATTAACATCTCTCCGTGACCGCAGAATGATTCGAGATCTTACGATGTTGCATAAGACTATGAATGGTAAAATAGATTGCCAAAATATCATTGAGCAGATTTCGATGGTTGTACCATACAAAATACCTAGACAACCCTTGAAACGTATTTTATGTGCTTCTTCTTGTAGAACAAATCTGGGTCAACATTCGCCTCTGGTAAGGATGTGTAGTCATTATAATTCGGTAAACTCTGAGGATCTTGACATATTTCATGATAAGTTGCTATCGTTTGTGTCTAAAGTTAGGAAGAACATTAAGTCAAATGAATCAATCATTAAGCGTTAATTTACATATTACCATTAATGTTAAGCCATATGTATATTATTATTATTGTTTTTATTGTGTTTGTATACCTAATTAATATTTTTATAAAGTAAGCTTAAAACTTGCCACATATATATTGAGAATGTTGTGTACACCTTTAAGTGGCATACATATAAGAACATTAATATTAGTCATAGTTTTAAGCAATGAATAATATGTATAGCTGTTGGTGTTCCATTAAGAAATAAATAAATAAATAAAAAATAAATATAAAGTAAAAAATTAAAAATGTATTAAAAAAAAATTGAATGGATGATTTTTGAATGGGATCAATAAATAATCTACAAATATAATGTATACAAATATGAGGCGCTCATAGCCAGGTGCAATTGCTGTTCGGTAAATGATGACCGCATAGTGATATTTCATCTGAGCGTCTCCGTGCTTCGGAGGGCACGTTAAAAGTCGGTCCCGGCTGTTAACAGTCGTTAGATCACGACAGAGGCCTAAATATGGGCGATCTAAATAACTCTGTCACCAGGTTGGCCACTAACCAATCGATAAGAAGAAGATATGTACCAAAATGATGATGTAAATTTTGGACCCAAACTACACCCATACTCAAAACAATAATTTGAACCAAAGGCAAAGTTATTGTGTTATTTTTGTAAGATGGAAATACTTTCCTAAACGGGATTGCATGCTTGTATGGTGATTCTCTGGAACATTCTGCCTATATAACAAACAAAACAATAACAACAATATAAAATATTTGGAATCCCTTTCTTTTATAAAAAAATGTGTTGAATAATATGGCATGTCGTAGAGGGCATGCCACATTGTTTCGCGTTCAAAAGGTTAAATAATTACTGAATGTTTTGTTAGTTCAATAGTCTCAAGGGCAACTACATACTTTAAGTGCTTTAGGTAAAACTATTGTATATAATAATATAAGGAAAGTATGAATGGGTCAATTGAAAGGGGAAGTCATGTCAGTTTATGAAACACTAGCTTCCGCCCGCGGATTCGCCGGCGCGTACAATCCCTTAGGATAAACAGTCAGCCTATGTGTTATTCCAGACTACATAATCTATCTCTATTTCCGTGTGGTGACGGATTAAGAATACAAATGTCTCCACCCCATTCCATATCCCGTAGGTGTCGTAAGAGTCGACTAAGGGAGTAAGTCTGGCAGACAATATCCACTGCAAGAGAGGGAAAACTCGAAACAAAACCCTATACCAACCCGTCTGGCCAGCGTGGTATAGTAGGCTAATATCCCTCCAAATTTATGGAGGAGACCCGTGCCCAGCAGTGGGACGTTTATGGGTTTAGTAGTTTTTGCGTGAAAGAGTAACAAACATACATCCATTACATCCAAACATCGATACATTCTTATAAACTTTCGTGTTTAAGAGAAGCGGGACACCATTCAAGTGAACAGCTTGCTTCTAAGTACCCTGAATACTTTACCTTACAGAATACTACAGCCAAATAACTACACACAATGATGTAGTTCAAGTTCCTTGCCGCACGCAAGAGACCTACTATAAGTACTCAGTGTTCATTTAGATAACTTTTAATTTAAAAAATTTCTTATTCCACAACCACTGATACAACATCATGGTGTTACAAGTATAAAAATCGGTAACGCGTTACCGATTTTTATACTTGCAATTCAAGACTACAAACCAAGGGCCATAGCTAATAACCACTATATACTAGTACAGGTGCTTCTCGAATGTTCTGTAAAAAGAAATAGAAACGATACATCAGTAGTATCGTTTCTATTTCTTTTTACAGAACATTTTAAATACGAAACTAAATGGTTGAACCGATTTTAATGAAAATTGGCAAGAAGATAGATGGTATCCTCGGGAAAGATATAGGGTACCTTTTATCGATGATATACGCGAGCGGAACCACGGACAACAACTAGTTTACCATAAAAAGCAAAGAAATGCCGTGGAGCGTCGCCATTATCCAGTAAAATATACAAAAGATTAGCTCTTTTAGTGCTACGATAAAAGTGCTACGAACGCTACGATCCGCGTAGCACTTTAATATTTTTTATATGAGTATTCCTACGGTCGTCTCAATTGAGTATTACGAAAAAAAGCATGCCGCAAAGAAAGTAAAAATTAAGGGCATTGACCTCGTTTTTGTTGAGCAAAAATCGCGTGCGTTGACCCCGGTTTATAAACATTTCAAAATTATATCTCGGTTAATTTCGTAGCAAGCCGTAAATTTTTAAATTTAATTGTTTTTACTAATTTTAACAGACAAAGCCCTGTGTGATTTGGACCTTTGAAAAGATTCATTCCACGGACACAAATTATACCATTATTTTACATTGTTTATAGTTTTTTTATGAAAATAAAAACATTTTCTTTGATGGGGTGATAGTTATTGTATCTTTAGAATGTATAATTATATTTTTCTTAAAATTATATCAGAAATCTATCAAGGTCCGCCTGGCTTCACACGGGTGGACATTTAATTTTGCCTAGACTTCGTAGGGATCCTTTATTATTTTGAAAATAGCTTTTATTACTCCCACATATTGTAGCTTTCTATTATTAAAATCGGTTTTATAGTTTTTGAGCTTATTCATTAAAAAAATATTTAAAAAAAACATAATATCCTAAATTAATGTGTAATCTTAAATAAAGTCAACCATACAACTTAATTTTTTTTTAAACACAATTTAATTTTAAACCCTACTGCAAAAATAAAGTAGTAAAACCCCGATCCCATATAATAATAAAACAGAGACGCCTAGACGTTACTTTTTATTATTCTACTCACGGCAAACGTATACATTATACAGCCTTAACCGAAAGAGTTTTACATAGGGCAAAACAAAGGCATTAACTGTTGCCATAAAATTAAATAAATAATTTTAATCCATTCCTAAGCTCTGGCTACACCGAGGATTGATTGTCAAAAAAGGGCCCACTCATTTTTATATCACATAATAAAAATAAAAATTGCAACCTATTTTTATGTTGTACGGCTGGATATTGACCTCCATTTATACAAAAATGAGGATATTAGCATAAAGTTTAATTAATAAACTTATTAGTAAAACAGTTTATATTTATTATATGTTTGATAAATAAATATATACAAGTATATACCCTATTGCGCTTATTAATAATTAATATATTAAGTATGTGCATTAAATTTATAATTATAGGTATAAATTACCTATTTATTTATTTTCTTTCATTTATTTTACCAACACCAAACTGCCTACTATTAACATATTATTGTTATATATTATATTCTGTCCATCTTGAGGTTCTTTTAAGATATTGCTTTAAGGATATGTGCCCTTTGTGCATTTTTTTATACAATATGTAGTTAAGTAGGTATACAATTAAGATAAATATATCTATATAAACTATATACGCTTCTTAAATAACGCAAAAAAACACGTGTTAATACGCAAAATTAAAAAAAAAACTTACCTCGATGTCCTCTTCAACCTAACATCAGCATTCCAAATTCACTTTTTGATTTTTTACTAATAACCAATGATTATGAAATATTTAATAATAATCAGATGGTATAATAGTCTGGTCGATGGCGTGTTGTCGCGAAACGCGTATTGTAAGGTACGCGGCGCGCGGGGCACTGACCAACGACTGCGCCGCGCCGCGCTGCCTCGCACTACGCGCGAAAACCTGAACGATTATACAACGCAGATGCGGGAGTAGGCAGAATATGTTTTCTTTTGTTATTGGTAACAAGAAAATACATATGTGTCTATTTGATTTGTTGTCTATTTGGTTGATTATATGATAAATTAGCGGTGATAGCCGTATGGGAAAGTAACGTCATTTTTATTTATTTAGTTCAGTTTTATTTACATACCTACACTAACATTACAGGTAACTTAATACGTTAAAGTAGTCAAAAATGATAATAATTAACCATAGTGATAACAATTAATGATAAAAAAAGACGTGTGGCACTCAGGGACTGCCGCAGTAAAGCTATTGCATAGCATTTTTTATCAACTTATGCAATATTTATTTTATTTATGCAGTATTTTTTTTCCTTTGTTTGCTGATTTTATTTTTGTTTCCAAATTATATCGTTTAAATTATTTAATCGATATTTTTGAATTCGATATTATCAATACGACATCTCTAGATATTTTAAATGCTAGTGATCGCCCGTGGTCGAAATTCAACCATAATTCATTAAATTTTAGGTTACTATTTGACCTTTAATTTATTCTTTACTTATTTTTTATTCTCTTAGATAAAAACCTCCTTACACAAATTTGACACATTATTATTGGCCGTTTAGAGAATTCGTCATTAAAAAAAGTATCACCGCTGTGTCGGTTGGAGTGGGGGGTTAGGTTATTTTCGTAACGGAATTTCTGGATTCGGTCTCCACGCTCAAGGCCCGCGATAGAAGCTATGCAATAGCTTAATAACTTGAATAATATATACAAGTTGTGAGTTCGACCTCAGATGGCAGTACGAATGTTAATTGCATTTTGTGGATTTTATACGTATAATAAAATGATTTACCATGTGCTAACGGTAAAGAAAAGGCATGTCTAAATCGGCATTAAGCCAGTGTATGCGGATCAAGCTAATCCTACCTCACCTCTAATCTCATCTCTCTTAATAGAAGAAAGAAGAGCCGTGACCCAGCAGTGGGTCATTGCTATTATTTTTTACATTTAATAATATAACAGGGAAAAAGGTATCAATAAGTATTAAATATAAATTGATTTCGCGCTATCATATATTAAAAAAATATCATATAATTTTCTCCGAAAACATACAGAGAAGTGCATAGCAATTTTCGGTATCATGTATGTAATAGTAGACCAGTCTATTGCCATATATCCGTCACAATTTTAGACGGAAAACCATTATCTCTATAAAATCCAATAAAACCTGAGACCATGATATTCCGCTTGTAAGTTGTTTGATCCCCTTCTCTGAAAAGGCCGGTTGTATACGTCCTTTTTTTTCACCGGACAATGGACCGTTTTTTTCGCCGGACTTGCGGTTGTGTGTGGCTTATAATTAATTTGTGTCTTTTCTGCCTCATATTTATTATTCAGTTCTACACTTTATTTGCCCTCACCACTAAGGTTTAGTAAACTCATTATGAGTTCCCTATTTTCATGTTATTTTTTGGTATATTGTAATGTTCTCTTGTGTGTGTATGCAATGAAGAATTAAAAAATATCGTCATAGCAATCAATAAAGGTAGATACTGTTTTTGACTACTAGTTAGTTATAGAAACTGTCCTATCTACAAGTTACATAATCTTTGGCAGTCGCCCTAGCGGGCGGGTGGGTGTACTCGATAGTCGCACAGAGTACCCGGAAGCTTCGTTCGCCCTTTACGGACCTTTGTTTCACCTAACAGCTCCAGCCAATTATTATAATTCCTCATAATTCAACCCTTTACATACTCCAGTTTCAAATTTCTTTTTAATATTAAAAAAGGTTTTATGCCAAATGCATTACGGGCAAAATTTATGAAGTCAAACTCATTTAAATTTAGAATATTAAATAGATTTGTTTGGTACAAAATTGAGGAAAACGTAATTTTAATGTGGGTAACTTGATATTTTACCCTCAACACTTAGCGAAGGAAATTTAATCCTGAATTTGTGGAGAATTTCATCCTCGCATGTTTCGATGAAACAGTTTGGGTTAAAACACAAGTGGGTTGCAACTGAAAACCAGTGCTAGGTGTTCATTGACACCTGGCAATATGCTGAGTTGTCAACCCTTTGGCATACAAATTTCATTACTTTTACTATACATTGTTGTGTATGTATGCCTATGTTGTGTGTCAATAAATGATTCTTTCTTCTTTCTTTGTAAAATACATTACTAATTTATTTTTTTCCTACCCTGTAGAATTTTACGTATTCATCATCATCATCTCAACCCATAAACGTCCCACTGCTTGGCAGGGGTTTCCATACATTTAATAGGAGCGGAGCAATAGTGAGATATGTTGCAAAATTGGGGAAATGTACGTTCCAAATTACCACGCGGATGAAGTCGCGGGCGACCCCTAGTTTATAATATTTTTCCATTTCTGAATGTATTACGAACCTCTTGTGCCTTTGACAAAATTTCACGAAAATCGGTCGAGCCATTTCAGAGGAGTTTAGTTACAAACACCGTGACACGAGAATGTTATATATAAGATCTTAATAACACCCGTGAAACTCTAGGTAGGGTCACTAGTATACCTGACCTAGAAAGTAATGATAAATGCCCTTGTATATCAATCACATTCCAAACTAATCAACAAAACGTCAAATATTATGAAAAATGTATCTCCGTGAGTTTTCCAATCATTCTATTATCATTTATCATCTGATATGAACTGCCATAACCAATACCTCGATACTTACTAACTTATGATAACAGATGGCGGCTTGTCTCGCCTTGACCAATCAGAATTACGTTCGCTTAAGCTTCACCTGAGTATATTTTGTCTCTTTCTTACACTTGAAAGTGGAATGAGAGGGAGAATTTCTGCTGAGTGGAATGGTTTATCGACAGAATGGAAGCTTTCTGATAAAAGCTGTTGCAATGAAAATGTTACAAATAGCGCTTTTGAAGTGCCGATGTCTGTTTGCTTTATAAACAGTTGATCATAATATTGTTAGTCCTTACTATATTATAATATTATAAAGGTGAAAGGTTGTAAGAATGGATGGATGGATGTTTGTTACTCCTTCACGTAAAAACTACTGAACGGATCTGGATAAAATTTGGCACAGAGATAGATTATGGTTTGGAATAACACATAGTCTATTTTTTACAGCGATAACCGACATCCACGTGGGCGGAGCCGCGGGCAACAGCTAGTTTATAATAAATACGATATCTTTGTCATCTAACATTGGTAGATAAACTTCTGCCCGCGGCTTCACCCGGGATAAAAAGTAGCCTATGTGTTATTCCAGACTATAATCTATCTCTATGCCAAATCGTTTAGTAGTTTTCGCGTGAAAGAGTAACAAACATACATGCATACATTTATGAAAACTTTCGCGTTGCATAATTGTTTTTGTAATTATTTGTCCTTTACTTATGTTTTACATCATCTATATGTATTGTATCATCAATCATTCAGCCTATCGCAGTCCACTGCTGGACATAGGCCTCTCCCAACACGCCTTACAATTTATTTTTATCACATGTGGTCCAGTGGGTACAGTATGTGCCTGCTGTGCACGAGGTTGTGGGTTCGATTCCCACACAGGGACAAAACTTTGTACGACCCACAAAGAGATGTTACAAAGATATTAGCTGAGATTACGCATTAGCAATAATAGAGTGGATATTCGCTTTAAGCGATAATTTCATTGTAATTTCATTTTGACATTAACTACCTTGGTGGTCCAGTGGCCGTAGTATGCGCCTGATGTGCACGAGGTTGAGGGTTCGATTCCCACACAGGGACAAAACTTTGTATGACCCACAAAGAGTTGTTCTGAGTCTGGGTGTAATTTGTGTCCGTTAATTGTATGTTTGTAAAGTCCCCCGCAACACAGAGCTTGTTCTCTAGTGCGTTTTTATTTCTTCTTTCATATTTCTAGCAAACCTATGTGCTTCAGTCTTTTGAGTTACTTGCTCAGCAGTTTGCTGAGATGTCCTTTCCCATATATAATTCTATCTCCTCGTCAAATTTCATTGCGATTCGTTCAGCCATTTAATCTTAATAAGGTAACAAACAAACAAACTTATTTTCGCATTTATAATATTAGTATGGATAGGTAATATATTATTACCGTTATTATCGGGTAAAATCTAAATATACTGCAAGTGTATCGACAATATCTGTCAAGACCATATATCGGCGGCAAACGGTAGGAAGTTAGGTCGGTTAATGTTGCCAATAGTCCCGTATAATTTATGTAGGTCTGCAATAAATCTTACAGTCTTGATAGAGAGATACAGTTATATTACAATAGATTATTATAGGTTGTGGTAATTGAGATTTATGTGTAAATGCAAATTAAATGGCCGAAATTAATAAACACTCTTCCATTATAAAAAAATCCTAATAAATATATTATTTCTTCGTTGTTAAATATCCTATCCGTTGGTTATAGGCTTTACATAGAACCTAACATGCCTGCCCCTCTAGTCAAGTGGCATAAACGATAGTCGAATTGAAAAGTCAAAATAGCAAATGTATTGGATTTGACGGAAGTTTAAGATATAATGTCGTAAACTCAAATCCCATACATTTTCTTTTTTGACTTTTCGATTCAACTATCGCTAGAGGGGCTGGTGTATAATACACTCTAACGACAAAAGAAAAAGAGGCAGCATGTGATGTTTTCCTTTTCTCATTTTCTGTTATTATTTGTGTTATTCCATGGAAAAGTTTATTCATTTGTAGGTTGAAACTTTTGTTTAGTTTTGCACAAGACAAGTAGATACTTATTAGGTAGCCAACTTATTTATATTGCGAGGGGAGATGCTATCTATACATCTGTTGGACAAGTGTTTACGTTTTAATTCGTTTTGAATGAATACGTAATTGGTATATGTGTTTTTTACATTTCTTAGGTGATTTGATAATCGAATCGAGTATTTTTTTTTTTTTTATATTTAAAAGACAACTCCCGCACACACAAGCTCTGTGTCGCGAGGGACTTTACAAACATGCAATTAACGGACGCAAATTACACCCAGACTCAGAACAATTTTTTTTTTTTTTTTTTATACTACGTGGGTGGCAAACAAGCATACGGCCCACCTGATGTTAAGCAGTATCCGTAGCCTATAGACGCTTGCATTACCAGAGGTATCACTTGCGTGTTGCCAACCCATTCTTTTACACCAGGGCTTTAAGATGGAAGTAACCCTGGGATAGGAATACGTATCTTTCAAAACGCATTCCTAAATGAGCGCTGGAGACCTGTACTCACACACAGGAACACAACTACACCGCTGTGTGTAGTCATTTGGCTGTGGTCTTCTGTAAGGTGGAGGTCCTTCCTCAGTCGGGCTTGCTCGCTAGTATGGTGCCCTACCTCTCTTAAAAACAATTATTTGTGGGTCACACAAAGTTTCGTCCTGAGTGGGAATCGAACCCACAACCTCATGCACAGCAGTCGCATACTGCGGCCACTGGACCACCAAGGCAGTCATAAAATAGATAGCATATGTATGAAATTTGACGTAAGAGTACGACATATCGCAAACACATGTCAAAATCTATACGTTTGCTTCCTATTCTGTATGATTCGACTACCGTTTTTGCAACTTGTCTAAAAGGGCTGTCATCTAAAAAAGTAAGAAACACAACTAACAATTTCCAGTGCGCGTAGTTTGCTTAAAAATGATTACAATTAAGCAAAAGACGCGCACGGTATAAATAGTGTGTGATCAGAGGAGGACTGTAGAAAATTGCCGTTGAATTTTGACCACCAAGCAACCTATAAGTCTCATAACTAGCCTATTATGAAAGGTTCACTAACCCTTAATCTAAATACACGTCATGTCCCAAAATAGGTATTATACGAAAAGTTACTGACTGTTAATTTGCAAGTTTTGTTTAAACATAACTTATCAATCATAGTTAGGTGAACATTAAAGTTGTTCCTTGAACCATCCAAAATAACCTATTACGTGTTTTAGTTTAGCCCCTACTATTGTTAGGAAGGATATCTAAGAAAGAAAGAAAGAAAAAATATTTATTTTGTCTTTACATCTTACTACAGTAATCTTAAAAATATACATAATGGTTACAAGAGAAAACAGGACCTAGCTCAGCGATTAATTGCAACATCGCAGACGCTGCAGCGCTGATATTCTGCTAGGACCCCTTAGGGAAGGTATTCGACACCTAGCGGACCAGTTATATTTCAAATATAAATAAGTAGTGACTTGCCTAGACTTCACATGGCCGTGTTATTGAGAATTTTCTACAAATACACTATTTATATTACTGAGTTTTCCCAGGGATACTTTAAACAAATTATTTTATACAAACCTTCAACCTTGTTCTGACAATAACATCGAGCTATTGTCGGTATATACGGTATAACGGTGAATGCATTTAAAATATAGGTTTGCACACCATTAACGTGTGAAGTAATAATATGGCTGTTATATTATTATCATATACTTGCTTTAGATTCTGGATTTTGTCAAGAAATGTACAATACATGTTCGAAGATTTTAAATTGGCGATGTTTACACCCTTGGAAACTCGTAAAAACATTTGATCCTACGCCTGCTCTTTCCGGTCTTGTCGGATTGCCGTCTCAATGGACTATGAAAGTAAAGGAAGAAAGAGCGCATATATATGCGCACTATAATACAGCCTTTTTTCCATCGAGATTAGCCGCCGTCGAAGATCGAAGTGATGTTCAGTTAGATGCCACAGTGTAAAGAGCTCTTAACTGTTGTAATACTGTCTACAAGTTTTTTTTTAACAACTCCCGCACTAGAGAACAAGCTCTATGTCACAGGGAACTTTACAAACATACAATTAATGGACACAAATTACACCCAGACTCAAAACAACGCTTTGCGGGTCACACAAAGTTTTCTCCTGTGTGTTAATTGAACTCTCATCCTCGCGCACAGCAGGCGCATATTGCGGCTACTGGACCACCAAGGTAGTTCTTTACACTGTGGTATTACTAGTAATATTAAACAGTATAGAATATTAAATTTGAAATATTTATTCATAATTCTCAAAAGCCGTAACAGAGAGAACAGTTCGAGTATTAATAGTAAGGTAAATAAGTTAAATTGGATGCAGGCTCCGCACAAGTTTCCCGCTCTGATACCGGCTATGCTGATGGAGCCTTTCAGACCTTTCATGAGACGATGACCACGTAATACACATGTATACACTTAGCTAGTAACTTATGGGATAATTATTAGAAAACTAGAATGGATAATGGATATTTTATATATATTATGTGTATGTGACTTCGCCCGGGTTATACTATTTTTAGCTCAACTCTCTTATTTTTTACATAAGAACCTTCTCCTGACAATGACGAACATATCAAAAAAAGAATTAGCGCAATCGGTTTAGCTGTTCTCACGATTTGCACTTAGCAACACATTCAGCGATTCGTTTATTATAACAAGAATACATATACTTCCCTTATATGGTTTTATATAAAAATAACAAGCAGAATTTAACAAACAAAAAATGGGTTGACAACACGCAAATGAAATCTCTAGTATCGCAAGCGTCCATAGGCTACGGTTACTGCTTAACATCAGGTGGGCCGTATGCTTATTTGCCACCCAAGTAGTATAAAAACAATTGGCCCATTTTGGTGTAGAATTATTTACCTCTATCTCTTTTTTATATTATAGATAATATAATAGGGCACATAGCTCACAGAACCGATGGGGTAGAAAGGTTATAGAGTGGCAACCACAAACTGGCAGACGCAGCGTGGGCAGGCCTCCAACAAGGTGGATCGACACAACCAAAGGACAAGGTCAGCTGGTCACCGAACAATGTGGAAAACCTTAGGGGAGGCCTATGTCCAGCAGTGGACGTCTTATGGCTGAGATGGAATAAGAAATATAATTAACATTTACCAAAAACCGTAAAGAAAATAAATCTTATGTGACATTTTAAACGTCGTTAAGTTAATTAAAAGCATGTATACACTTATATACATATATATCTTACATATACATATATTGAAGTTATTATATTTTAATTTTAACCTATCTTATAAACCCTTTGAGACACCCTTCTTCAAAGTATTTCATTCAGCATGGACTTGTTTAGCAGACTGTTAAAGTTTTTAATGAGATCATTTGGTTTTTCTTTTATGTTTAAATCTGTCTGGAGGCGACATTTGCAATGCTTCTCGAGAATGAATCGTCGCGGAACGATGCAACGAGAAAGGAAATGCTAATAACATTTTCTGAATATTGGTTGATAGAAACATATTTTATTTATTGGTTGTTACTATGATTCATATTGAAAAATGTTTAGTAAAACGTTTACCTATCGAGGGTGTTTATACAATGGTTTTATGATGAAATTTCCCTGGAAAAATAATGAGGAGAGAGAGAAGACTTGCGTGTTGCCTTCTCAAAAATGTTTTTGTACAGGCAACACGCAAGTGATACCTCTGGAATTGAAAGCGTCCGTAGGCTACGGTAACTGCTTACCATCAGGCGGACGGATTATATAGTCGAGCTATATGATTAATATTTTTTGTTTTGTCTCATGGAAAGCGTTCGGTGACGATAACGCTAGTTCCATGATTTTTGTTCAACCAAGAAGTTTTCACTTTAAAAAATTGTGAAGTTCTCGACTCGAAACTCAAACCTGAGACCTCATAATTAGCAGTGAAACTTAACGAAGTAATAAATACATTCCTATCCTGCAGTATCCTATAGCTGCTAGACAGATCATTAAAAATAATATAATAGATATCCTGATACTTTATGCCAGACACAATGAGTGTGAAATAAAACAAAACGTATAATACAATTAAAAGGCGGAACAAAAAGGCTTACAGTTCACATGGGACATGTCGGGAACTAGTGAAGGGTACTCGATTTAACGATGCGCTGAGATAAGCGCAACTGGAGCTGTCGTGCGACACCGCACTACTCGACTCTTGTATTACTATAGGTATACCTCCGACAATAAAAAATAAGGGGTTACGAGTAAAGCGATTCACACACTATGCAGATATATGAATTTGCAAAAAATGGGCAAAGTGCAAAAGTCGGCAGTAACGTACGTAAGCTAGTGGTCCAGTTACACGCAAAAAACATACAACGCCCTGAGAGTGCAGTATAATAATGCTTTTAGGATACTGTTGTCGTTGCTACGTTTTTGCAGCGCGTCAGGAATGTTTGCAGAATGGCATACTGACGACTTCTTTGCCATTATGCGGAAACGATCTGCATCATTACTGCGTCGTGTGCGTGACAGCGACAGTGGTATCCTAGGTATTACTGCCAGTAAAATTGAAGGCCATTTAATGACCTGACTGTGTGCAGTGCATGTACTGTTGCCATGTACCAACAGGAAGCCTTAAGAATTAAATAATTTATGTTTATTAACTAACATAGGTTTAAGTCTTTACTAACAATATATGGGTTAATATCCTGATGTAAATATAAATAAATAAATAGTAAGCTCTGAAATCTACAAATAATATTTGAAATGATACATTCACTTGAAAATCCTTCAAGCTGACTTGGGAATATTTGTGTTCGCAAGTAATATTCCCACCATCTTTCGATAATGTCGGTGCTCACAGATACTTTACGATAAAAAATAAATTATCTGTGCTGTGTGTGATGCGCAATGGATTTAGTATAGAGAGAGATATTGAAAGATATGCGCCCAGATACAGATCCAATGATGCAATGGATTTAGTATAGCGACAGATATTGAAAGATAAGCGCCATACAGATACAATGATATTAAGTATAGTTAGAAAGTCGTAGATATCTCAGTAGTGCGCCAAAACTATTGCCATCAACAGTAGCTTTACTTCATCTATCACTATCTCTTTCTGTATATTTAAAACATGAGAATAATACTGAGCGAAAAGTATGAAGGTAGGTCATCTTTTTATATAATATCGTTGGTCTCATCTAATTTAAAAATAAAAATGTTGGGCCAATGTGTGTTGGACCCAAGTCCCCGTGTAAGCCTCCTAAAGACTCGGGTATTTTCCCTCAATTTATATGAATATACCGTTGTAACAGAGAAAAATAATAATAATATTTTGAGACCACTCACACACAGTAATCCCAATCGTTTGATCAATTTAGGTTTGTTCTGTGTGCCTTTAGTTTATGTCCGTGTTTTTTTTAAATAAAATCTCTTTCAAACAACTCCCGCACTAATACCTAATCAAGCCTGTTGTTGCAGAGGACTTTACAAACATACAATTCAACAGACACAAATTACATCCAGACTCAGAACAAACATTTATAAATCACACAAAGTTTCGCCCCGTGTGGGAATCGAACCCACGAAATCCGGCTTAGCACTCAGGGTCACTAACGACTAGACCAACAGGCCAGTCAAAATTGTATGAATTGTATGTTTATATAGGCCTGCTACACAGCACTATACATAATTTTGAGTTAAGGTCGCCTTTGTACATGAAATTGTTTGTATTTCTGTAATTGTGTACAATATTTTAACAAAAAAAAAACCGACTTCAGTACGGCAAGTTGCAGAATTTCAAAAACCTTAAAAACGGCTAGATTACATTGTTTAATTATGAAGTTCCGTTGCCTAGCTGCCTTAGCAACCATATTGGAAACTTATTTAATCGCCATCAGTAAAATACTTATTATTGAGAACTTCAGGTGGCCATCTGTGGTCTTCTTCATCAGTTTTACTTCACCAAATTACACTTTCTGAATGCAAATGATTGATTAGTTGTTAAAATTATTGAAATTGCTATATGTGTGCCTATAACTTTTGAGGAGTTCCCTCAATTCCTCATGGATCCCATCATCAGAACTTTCCTTTGATGATAATGGGACCAAACTGGAAGTATGTCCTCTCAGACAAAAAAATATTTTTTCAAATCGGTCCATAAAAGACGGAGTTATGCGGTAACAAACATTAAAAAAAATAAAAAAAATACACACGAATTGATAACCTCCTCTTTTTGAAGTCGGTTAAAAAAGAATTTAAGACTATTTTCTCTACTGTAAAAGTTGACTTTAAAAAGAATAAATAGATAGATAACCATCCTTACTAGATAAATTCTATTTATCTAAAACTCCCAACGGACAAAAAGGTGGTCTATTTTTAAAACAAAATAAAATGGAACACCTTTTTATTTACCATTTCTATACACTACTAGGTAAATACAACAATACTTCAAATATATACGTATATATATATGTGTATATATAACATATGTGTATATATTTATATGCTACTTGGGTGGCAAACAAGCATACGGCCCACCCGATGTTAAGCAGAAACCGTAGCCTATGGACGCTTACTTGGTAGTCACAGCCAAACTCATTTATTCATTTAGATCAAATAAATACATGATACTTATGAACGTCATAAAAACAAATGCCAGCATACTTTTTTCCTAAGGCCAATTCGCTGACTATGATAGGGCCTCGAGAAGAATTGGCAAGAAACTCGGGTCACTCTTTTTAATTGCCAGAATATAACATTTACAATTTGGTAATATTAATGGTAATGAAAAGGAACGGAAACCAATATACCATACAGAATGAAATTTAGATAAGTATTTATTTATTTTATATTAATAGGTAGTAGATATAAAAAAAGAAGTAAAAGAACAACCTCGGATATTGCAAGCGTCCATATGCTACGGTGACTGCTTACCATCAAACGGGCCGTATATTTGTTTGCCAGACAACTAGTATAAATAAAAAAAGTAAAAGGGTTTTAAAATATGCAACAGCCCGGCCAATATGGCCGACATATATAAACAAATCGTGATGAATTTTCTATAGTTAGTCTCCTAAAGGCTATACTAGTTCATATACTTACGTATATCGTTGCACAAAACAGGTTTATTGGGAACACACTCCAGCTCCTATTCTAGAAGCTTCCGTTCACCGTCGCTCGGTGAAATTGGATGCACGTAGGTTGATTTACGTAAGCGGACTACTATAGAAACTCACTTTTATTTCACTTACTGATTTACAAAGTCACTTTTTATACAAAATATTTAAAATATATCTACATACGTTACACGTTGCCCGTGGACTAGTAGGTATTCTATACAATCCCTGGTGATTGCATACATTACCTACGTAGAATACCAATGTAATAAACAAAGATATTAAGATATTTATTTATAGACTGCTTCTATGCAGTGATGCGAAAAAGATGCGCCTCCCTGGTGCGCCGGATTCGGGACAGCCCCAACATTATCTTACGCTGCATTGCAGACAGACTCGACTGTGTGTATGTGGGCCGCTGCTGCAAGCTTTCCACGTCAGTAATGAGTTTGTAGCAGGAACTCACTTCTCATACAGTGAGTCATAGTTAGTTATAAATAGTAAGTAGTTTATTATTGTTACTAACATAGATATAAGTGAAATTTTTACTAACATAATGAGTCCTGGTTACTTAATAAATAAATTTTATTATTCTTATTATTATTGCCTACGTATTGTATAGAATACCTACATTGAAAATTGCAATAATATTTTTATCAATGTTTTTACAGATTACGATTCAGGGGCAAAATACACTTATGTTCTTGAAGAACCATATGCAGTAATCTATCAGGCAAACCTAAAACATTCAAAAGAATATATATGATAAGTATATAGACTAATGAACAACACAATCCTTTGTCCTTTATCAGGCACTCAACACAACCACAGCTGTATACAATTTTGTAACACATTAATTAAGGAGAAGCACTTATCGGTGGAACCCTAACAAGTTCCCGGAGGGACCGCGGTAACTTCGTTACCTTATACGGCTTTGTTTAATCACCTGTATAGAGATATTAGTACGGGTTCTTACACTATTATTAGTTTATTAAGTAAGGAGAACAATTGATATCTACGAAGTGGATCGGCTTTTTAATTTTACATGGATATTGAAAAAATGGGACCCATTTAGGCATCATTATATGTTTTAATTAAGTGAGAATGTTTTTTTAAAGCCTATTCCTGCACTAGAGCTCAACAACAAGCTCTGTGTCACGGGGGACTTTACAAACATATAATTAACGGACACAAATTACACTCAGAACAACTCTTTGCGGGTCACACACAGTTTTGTCCTGTGTGGGATTTGATGCCACAACCTCGTGCACAGCAGCGCATACTGCGGCCACTGCACACAAGGAGGCGCTCATAGCTAGGTGCACTCGCTGTCGGTAAACGATCAGTGGGTTAAGCTACCAAGGGCGCGGTAACCCTATAGATGGGTAACCGCATAGTGGTATTTCATCTGAGCGTCTCCGTGCTTCGGAGGGCACGTTAAAAGTCGGTACCGACTGTTAACAGTCGTTAGATCACGACAGAGGCCTAAATATGGGCGATCTAAATAAACTCTGTCACCAGGTTGGCCACTAACCAAACGATAATTAATTAATTACTGGACACAAGGCAGTCCGTGAATTAAAAAGGGTTTGTAGGGGAAGCACTGCACTGTCAGCAAGGCTTTTTATGGCTGCAAGTGAAAAAATACAATGGTATTATTTGTGCAGCCATTTATTATTTAAAATTATTTATTATCTTTTCTCTTCAGTACATTTTCTATAAAGTAAGTCACGATATTAAAATAAATTATACATAGTCACAATATCATTCGAGAATCAATAGTTACTCAGTACTACGGCAGGAAGCAATCGCAATTGCCTTTAAAAAACATTTCTCTGGGAATAGCTCCTTTGACGTAACTCTGCACTAAGCAAAGGTATATATTTGATTAAAAATAATAAAAAGATCTTATCTTTGTTTTCACAGAGAGCCTTTAAATTTAACTTTATTTATTGCCAGCACTTTGTAAATAAATCTAAAGAAGTTCGAATCCTGCTACTTCCAACCCTGAGCAGTAGTAGTTTTTTGCAAACTTTACACAAAAGAGGTAAGGTAAGGTATAATAATTTGAACAAAAAAACACCGACTTCAGTACGGCAAGTTGCAGAATTTCAAAAACCTTAAAAACGGCTAGATTACATTGTTTAATTATGAAGTTCCGTTGCCTAGCTACCTTAGCAACCATAATGGAAACTCATTTAATCGCCATCCGTAAAATACTTATTATTGAGAAGTTCAGGTGGCCACCTGTGGTCTTCTTCTCTTTATTGTATCTATCGTTCTGGGTTTAACAAGAATCTATAGGCCTAAGTCTCAAAGTACCAACCGTACTAGGCTTTGTATATCCTTAAATAACAAAATTCTACCGTATTTTTAACCGACTTCAAATACGCGGAGGTTATCAATTCGTGATTTTTTTAATGTTTGTTACCGCAGAACTCCGTCATTTATGAACTGATTTGTTTTTTTTTTTTCTGTGTAATCTAGTCGTATTTGGGCTTATTTGACTTTAGCTGTAAATGATCAGATTAAATAAAAATCGTATTTAAGGGCAGAAAAGTGAGATTAGAGACTTAAGACTTGGGAATCTAAAGATCCGGAACGAGTATGTGCGAGGAAGCCTGGGAGTCTGTGACATAGCGGAGAAGCTGCAAGAAAGCAGAATGAGATGGTATGGACATGTCAGGAGGAGACCACCCGATTACATCGGTAATTGAGTACTAAAAGTGTCTGTACCTGGAACGAGACCACGCAGCGATATGAGGGCATGCAATGTTTTGGAAGACGACGTCACAGACAGGGCGAAGTGGAAGAAGAACACGAAAAGGGCTGACCCTACCACCATGTGGGATAAATAGTCAGGAAGAGAGAGAGAGAGTCTTGGGAATTAAGGGTTTTTGAAAATTCTTCAACAAAACAAATTATGTTATTTCGGCAAAGCAAGCAAATGGCTACAGTAACTGCTAACCCTCAGGAGGGCCGTATGCTTGTTGACACCTTAATAGTATAAAAATATATAAATCTTTCAGAGATACGGACAGAATATTTCTATATATAATAATATGCTACATAAAATGGAAGCATGGAGCTCGACTGGAATTTTTCTCTAGAATTCATTTCAAAATTTAAAATTCTACTCACACGGCTTATCGATATGAGCGCCGATATCTTACTATCTTGCCTTATGGAAAATTCTCTGTCCAATACACTTCAACCACTTGGTCTAACAGAATAATCCATACTAATATTATAAATGTGAAAGTTTGTAAGAATGGATGGATGGATGTTTGTTACTCTTTCACGTAAAAATTACTGAACGGATCTGGATGAAATTTGGCATACAGATAGATTATGGTCTGGAATAACACATAGGCTACTTTTTGCAGCGATAAACGACATCCACGCGGGCGGAACCGCGGGCAACAGCTAGTCTATACTAATATTATAAATGTGAAAGTATGAATGGATGGATGGGTGTTTGTTATTCAAACGAATCTGAATGAAATTTAGAACAGTAATAGTTTTTTTGAAGTGAAAACTTATAGCATTATTTTAATGAGATAAAATCTCTGGTTTTGCGACACCGTTACGAGACGCAGCTTGACATATCCGAAAACTCTTTTTTCGACTGTCACGTTATTAAAGAAAAGAGGCGATATATGCATGTACATATAAGAGACCGCGAACGCGTCTAGATAAATAAAAAATAACATTTATTGCTATAAAATTTATACCATCTGTTTTGCCTAGTGTTTTCACTTCTGTCGGCACTTCCGGAGTGCAGTTTTTTTTATACTAATTGGTTGGCAAACGAGCATACGGCCCGCCTGATGTTAAGCAGTTACCGTAACCTTTATAGACACTTGCAATACCAGAGCCTCTAGACCAGACCATTTATACATTTTACAGACCAAAAAAATAAGCTAAAATAAAATGGGTCGGCAACACGCAAGTGATACAGCCCCTCTAGACAAGTGGCATAAGCGATAGTCGAATCGAAAAGTCAAAAAAGCTAATGTATGGGATTTTACATAATACATTGTATCGTAGACTTGCGTCTAATCCCATACTTTTGTTTTTTTTTGACTTTTCGATTCGACTATCGGTTCGACCATCGACCCATTTTATTTAGGCTTTTTTGGTCTGTAAAATGAATTCGTACCCCTGGGATAGTAAAACGTTTCTTACAAAACGCATCCCTAAATGAGCGCTGAAGACCTGTATTTACACACAGAAACACAACTACACCGCGGTGTATAGTTATTTGTTGTGGGCTTCTGTAAGGTGGAGGTCCTTCCCCAGTCGGGCTTGCTCGCTTGCATTGTGCCCTACCCTTCTCAATATATGTTACAAAACCTTATACCTACTATTCCTCTCTTGATTTGTATAGAATACTGAAATAATAATGTAATTTTAACGTTAACTTGTTATAATTTGAAAAGCCTTACTAAGGCTTAGATTAATTTAATAAATCTCTAGATTATGTCAAACGGTAATAGAAGAAAATTTTGCTGTAAATTATAATTTCCAACTTCAAAATCTTCTATAGCCGGTAAAGTTTTATATAATACATATCAAAATTAAATTAGTTAATTTAATCAGTTTTACTTGACTGATTGTACAGTACGGTAAAGTAGTTAGTAATCTTGACTGACCTAAATTCGATTCCCATTCGGGGCCAAATTTGTGTGGCCTATAAATGTTTGTGCTCAGTCTGGGTATGCTTTGTGTCCGTAAACTCCATCTTACAGTCCTGGTGTAAAAAATATTGGGTTGACCACACGCAAGTGATACCTATGGTATTTCAAGCATCCATAGGCTACTGGTAACACATAACATAACATTACATCTGCCGGCCATTTTATACGCTTATTTGCCACCCAAGAAGAATAAAAAAAAATAACGTTTTTATGTCTAAATTATTTAATTCATTGCTTAACAACGTCATAAATACTTAAATAGTATTCCAATTCTAAGAAATGTACGGTCAGGCGTCATTCTCTGATTTGCTCTGTCGAGTACAATGCTTTGGCGTCGGGAAGCCGAGGCTTTGTGCGGTAATATTAAAAAGCGAGCGAGGGTGAACGAGAATTGATTAGCTGTCAGCGGACCAGTCTGCTGGGGCCAAGAAACTTACGGGATTGAGATGAATGAGTCAAGAGACTATATCAGGGGTTCTTAACCGGTGATGCGTGGACCACTGGTGGTACTTAAATACATCCTAAGTGTTCCGCGAAGCCTCCATAAAATATTTTTTTCCTTAATTTTGAATTTAAAATTATATTGACCCACCTGCTGAGCAAAAGCCTCCCCAATTAACTTCCATTCCCGTCTGTCCAATGCCTTGGCCAGGCCTACTAAAAAAATAAAAAATTACCTTCTGTAAATTGACTCATAATATTCACGCTATCAAGTTAATATAAGTATTATTAATTAGTTTTATTAACTGAGAAAAACCTTATCCCTGACAACCAATTAGGTCCTTGGCAAAACAAAAGTTTTGTCAAATAATCCGTCTCAATAAAAAAGGTTAAGAACCACTGGTCTAGACAGTATGTCTATAACTAATAAATATGGGCATTGGGCAACATTAGAATTGAAAATGAACCTGGAGACCTATACTCACCCAAAGGAACACAAATACAATAGTTACTTGGCGTGGTCTTCTGAATCTGTGGCCCTTCTCCAGCGAATCTGTGATTCTTCAGCTTGCTCGCTAGTATTTTTCCGTACGTAGGGGTTAACGTAGCACCCCGCTACGCAAACCGCTACGCCCGTAGACCGTCTAATACTACGCGTATTTCGTGGCTTAATCTCAAGATTTTTGTTGTAAGGACACTTTAACTAACGAGCTCCGACTGCGTCAATCCATCTCGTCTTTATACCCGTTTGTACAAGACCGTTCTGCTGATGAGAATTATAATTACGTCTTTGAGTCCTACGCCTTTTAAATTAGCGTGTTTTGACGGAAAGTGTGTTGATTTTAATTAATGTGTTTAATGTACCGGAAAGTTTTTTGAGAGTTAATATACGGCCTGACTGGTGTAAGCAGTAGCCTATGGACGCTTGTTATACTAATTATATTATTTGTGTGTTGCCGACACAAAAACAAGTAACTCAACTCCAAAGAGATACTAGTTTTTGGATAAGAAAACTCGTTTTAAGCGTCGACAGGCCATGGTAACTGCTTACCACTAGATGGGTGCATAGATATGTTTGTTTAAAAATTTGAAAAGTTCTTAAAGTTCCTAACCCACTGATAAAACTCTTAGAATCTTGTTATAGGTTATCCTGTGCCTACAAATAGAATAAAGCGATTATTAACGACAATATTTTCAGAATAATCTGACATAAACAATGTCTATGGCAACAACAAAGAAAAATAGTTTCCAAAGGTTTTGTTTCTAACAACGTTGAGTCACAAGCTTTACAGTATTAGTTCCAGGAAACGACATTATGGAATAATTCGCTTGAAAAACATCCACTGATTCATTCTGACTCAGCCTTATAATATACTAGCTGTTGCCCGCGGGTTTGCCCGCGTGGGTCTCCGTTATCGCGATAAAAAGCCAATGTTCTTCCTTAGGCCTTTCCTTTCCTTCTACCTCCTTGCCAAATTTTATTATATTTTATTTTATTAAGATTTATTAAGATCCGTTCACATGTAAAATGATTTAAGAAATAAATAATTACACAATTTACAGGTCTCCAGCGCTCATTTAAGGATGCGTTTTGAAATAAACATATTCCTATCACAGAGATACTTTCATCTTTTTTTTTATATACTACCAAGGTGGCAAACAATCATACGGCCCGCCTGATGGTAAGCAGTTACCGTAGCCTATGGACGTTTGCAACACCAGGGGTGTCACTCCCGCGTTGCCGACCCTTTAAAAACCTCTAAATCTTGTAGCCCTGGTATAAAAAAAAATGGTTTGGCAACACGCAGGTGATACCTCTGGTATTGCAAGCGTCCATAGGCTACGGTAATTGCTTAACATCAGGTGGACCGTATGCTTGTTATCCACACAAGAAGTATAAAAAAAAATTACTCTCATAACTAGTCAATAATATGGTTAAAACTTAAACCCTCTCTGCTTGTGGTTCTTTCCGAAACAGAATTAGTTTTAGGAGAGCTTCGTTGACTACCGCCGGGGCGCAGTGGTAGTAGCTACATATATACGACTACTGGACCCAGAATAGATACTAGCTAGCGGCACGTCCCAGCTTCGAACAGGTGCTCATTTATTTGGTTTTCGTAAGGATCCCATTTTTTTTTTCAGTAAAATATAGCTTATGTTACTCGACTTATTCGCTAGTTTAGATATTATCACAGCAGTCCGGGATCAAGAGTGGGGGTAGGGTCACTTGCCCCGGGCGGGAAAGACTGGCAGGCGGCAGGCACAAGGCCCAACTAAATTTTGCCTAAAGGCCGCCAAATTAAAATTTGTTAGTCTAGTGGTAATTTATGAAACTTTTGTTAAAGTCAAAGTCAAACTCATTTATTCATTAAGATCAGATACATGATAATATGAACGTCATAAAAACAAATGCCAGCATAATTTTTTCCTACGGATCTTCACTTACAGTAAAAGTGTAATGTCAATCTACGCGAACAAAGCCACAGATTTGAATTAGCTTTTTACAAGGTCCCGTTTGTCTTATATGATTCGTTTTTTCACAATTCCTTCTACTACCTATTATTTGTAATGGTCGATTTTCCGCGCTGGCTACCGTCCAAACATTTTTTGTGTTCATATTTCATTTGTTACATTACTTTTCCCGATTAATATTACAAAATGAAGTTATATTTCAAATGATAGCTTGCATTTTCTGTCTGTAATATTTTGGTAACGGCAATTTTATAACTGTGTAAATTGTGTTGTGGCCCAGTTTACGAGCCATTAAAAAGTAATGATGATATTCTATGATTATATGAACATTACCGCTTGTTACTAGCATTAAAATGCTATGTTATAATATGTTATTTTTATTTTGATTTTGTTCTATGTTAACTATGTGTTGAATGAATGAATATTTTTACTTTTAAAATTCTAAATTCTTTTCACCTTTTTTCATAGTGCTTGCGGTTTTTTTTAAAGATTTGTCCAAGCATTTAGTCGACGCTTCACGTGACCAGAAGGCTGGCTTATGTTTGGCTCAAAAATTAAGAATTGCCATTCAGCGTGACATTGCTGCCAGTCTCCTGGGCACGTTTTCAGTAGACAAAATTCCTCGAGGAATTTTACGACGCCTATTAAGCAGTTCTCAAAGTGGTTTTTTTTAATAGATAGAGTGATTCAAGAGGATTTATATGTATAATACATGCATATTGTGATATACATGCATATATGTGTGCAGAGAAATCCAGAATCCAGAAAGACGCTTCGCTTCGCTAATATGAAATAAAATATAAGAATATTAGCAGGATTATTTGTCTACACAACTATGTATACCGCTATGTGTAGTTGTTTCGCTATGGTCTTCTATAAGGTGGAAGTCCTTCACCAGTCGGGCTTGCTCATTTTATATAAACGTCAACGTCATCTATATTTATAACATTTTTGTCGGTTTTTCTCAACAAAACTAACATAAACGCCTCTGAAAATGCTATTGCTGTACTATAAATAAAACTTTACACCTAGCGACCGAGCGCTTGCATTTGAACTAACTTCTAACTCGGTGAAACATAAAACCACATACCTACTCTTGTCTAGAATTCTAGACTAGACAATAAAGACAGGAACAAACGCTCGTTTTATACTAAAACTTAGTTTATGGCCGTGTACGGTACACTTACAGTATGGATTTATAGCTAGTGTTATACCGGCTTTATGACCTCCTTCGTTGCTGAAAAAGTTTTTATACATAAGGAACTACTCATTATGAGTTAAGCTCGCCTTTGTACATGATTTTTATTATTAAGTATATTGTAATGTTTATTTGTGTGTACAATAAAGAATTAAGAACTAAGGTGGAAAATTTTATTTTTCTTTTTTTTATAAGACAACACTTGCACTAGGGAACAAGCCCTGTGTCGCGAGGGAATTAACAGACTTATAATTCTCAGACACAAATTACACTCAGACTCGGCACAAACATTTATGAATCACAAAAAGTTTTATTCAGTGTGCGAATAGAACCCAGTACCTCCAGCTTATTAGTCAGGCTCATTAACCACCACAGTAACAAGCCAGTCATATAAGCATACAGTCCGCCTGATGGTAAGCAGTTACCATAGCCTTATTTATGTTTTTTCCGGTCTTACCTACGCACGTGGCCATAATGGATTGTGAATCGAACGTTAAGAAAATCTTCTTGGACATGTGGGTTTCCTTACGATGTTTTTGTCACCAGCAGATGTTATATCATTTCACTACACTTAACTGTGAAATGTAATAATATTATATTAAGCACTAGCGGTATATATGTATATAGTATAAAGATAGCGTATCTTTCATTATAATATCACTAGTGGCCCGCCCCAACTTTGTCCGGGTTAAACTATTTTCAGCGCAACTTTCTTTTTTTTACATAAGAACCTTCTTCTGACAATAAAAAAAGAATTACAGAAATCGGTACGGCCGTTCACGCGTGATTCCGTGACCAAGGGAAATAGGGATTCATTTTTATATATAAGAAGATCCTTTAGGCACAACATAGTATGCATGCTCCATAATAACTATGTAAGAGTGCTGACTACGTACCTTACTCGATATACCGTGCATTATAACATGTATTATTTTATAGATTCAATAAATGTAAGTCGACTTGAGTGGTTGTCTCATTTCCACAAAACCCCAACATTTCAACTGTACGTACAAATTTCACAATTAGAACATAATATTTAAAGTATAAACAGACGATCGAACTTGGTTCGGGCCGAACCACGAACATAGTGCGCTCCGAACCATATTATAATGATATCCTACTAATATTATAAATGCGAAAGTTTGTAAGAATGGATGGATGGATGGATGTTTGTTACTCTTTCACGTAAAAACTACTGAACGGATCTGGATGAAATTTGGCACAGAGATAGATTATGGTCTGGAATAACACTTTTTGCAGCGAGAACCGACATCCACGCGGGCAGAGCCGCGGGCAACAGCTAGTTAATAATGTCTGGCGGATGTGGTTCGGAGCGCACCATGTTCGATCGTCTGTTTATACATTTACTGCACCTGGGATCGAACTCACACCTCGTATGTACAAGTTTACTCTCCCACACAGCTTCCATCGCCTTTTCCTCATACCTTCCTTCTGGTATTTTCATTATTTCCTTGTTATTTTCTGTGATTACATAACACAACAATACCGCGAGTTAACAACTACTATGGACAAAGAACCAGGCGGTACGTATAACACAACGTGTATTGTACTATAAGAACTATTGTTTAAGAAATCTAAACCCGAACAAAACTAAATATTATTAGCCTAAAATATACTTTATCTGATAAATACTATCCTACTAATATTATAAACGCGAAAGTTTGTAAGTATGGATGGATGGATGGATGTTTGTTACTTTTCACGTAAAAACTACTGAACGGATCTGGATAAAATTTGGCACAGAGATAGATTATGGTCTGGAATAACACACTTTTTACAGCTATAACCAATATCTACGCGGGCGGAGCCGCGGGCAACAGCTAGTATTCTATATTATAGCCCGCCTGGTGGTAATTAGCTTATAGAAGCTACGGAAGCTGCTTTTTTTATATACTATCAAGATGGCAAACAACCATACGGCCCGTCTGATGGTAAGCAGTTACTGTAGCCTATGGACGTTTGCAATACCAGGGATGTCACTCACGCGTTGCCGACCCTTTAAAAACCTTATAAACCTTGTCCAATCCACAATCCATAAAGGCCACGTGCGTGAATAGGGCAGAAAAATCATAATCAACGTTACCGTATGCTTGTTTGCTACCTAAAAAGTATTAAAGTTACTTAACTACTAACAAACAATCAGATATTGCTGGATCGCAAGGCTAACCGAACCAAAGGTTGACCGAAGCAAAGGCCAGCCTTAGGATCGTGAGATAATAATAAATAAATAAGATATCTCACGAAACAAAAACTATTGTTGTCAATATCTTTCTACTAATATTATAAACGTCAAAGCTTGTAAGAAGGTATGTATGTTTGAAATTCTTTCACGCAAAAACTAATGAACGGATCTGGATTAAATTTGGCAGAGAGATAGATTATAGTCTGGAATAACACATAAGCTACTTTTTATCCCCAAAAAATCACTGTGCCTGAGGGAATGGCGGTTGGTGGTCCAGTGGCCGCAGTATGCGCCTGCTGTGCACGAGGTTGTGGGTTCGATTCCCACACAGGACAAAACTTTGTGTGACCCGCAAAGAGTTGTTCTGAGTCTGGGTGTAATTTGTGTCCGGTAAAGTCCCCCGCGATACAGAGTTTGATCTCTAGTGCGGGAGTTGTCTTTAAAAAAAAAAAAAAAAAAAAGAATGTACGCGCGGGCAACGCCGCGGGCGGAAGCTAGTATGAAATAAATGTAGAAGTATTAAGAAAATTACAAATGTCACATGGAATTCTATTTGAAATATCTTAACACTTTGTCTTATAAACGTTTAGTGAACATTACAACAATGGTCTCGTTAGCCAGAGTGCTTTCAAATCTCACGGGTGAGCGCTCGACCCGAGGAAGTAGTTCTCATTCACTCACTCACTCACATAATAGTCAAATTGTGAGTTCAGTCTGTCGCACTTGCTCTTAATGGATTGATGCCAGCTGTTCAGAATTTGTCCGAAAACATCTTGGAAAGGAAACAATTATGGGGTGAAATTTGGTGAAGTCGTTAATTCCGTCTGCTGTCTTTGGTGGCACTGATTTCAATTGCAGTTTTGGTTTGTTTTGTTAAAAACCTACTTGAATTGTGTGATAAAATCCCTACTAATATTGACTGCCTCGGTGGTCCAGCGGCCGCAGTATGCGCCTGCTGTGCACGAGGTTGAGGGTTCGATTCCCACACAGGACAAAACTTTGTGTGACCCACAAAGAATTGTTCTGAGTCTGGGTATAATTTGTGCCCGTTAATTGTATGTTTGTAAAGTCCCCCGCGACACAGAGGCGGTTCTCTAGTGCGAGAGTTGTCTTTAAAAAATAAAAAGTGACAATAAATCTGTTGCCTCTTACGGATGAACGGATCTTAATGAAATTTGGCGAGGAGATAGATAGGTACCCTGAGGAAGGACACAGGTACTATTTATCGCTATGGACAACATCTACGTGAGTGGGACAGGCAACAAATTTTATTACAGTTACTTAATACGTCTCGCCAGCGTGGTATAGTAGGGTGATATCCATCCAAGTGTATGGAGGAGACCCGTGCCCAGCTGTGGGAGGTTTATTTTACAACAGTAGGCACCCTTCAAACCGAAGCATTTAGGTATCTTTTTAGCTGAAAGACGTATATTCCTGGACATAAGTCTCTCCGCCAAGGATTTACACATTTGTATTATGCTGAGCTGGATCCTATTTTGGCGTAAACGTCACACACATATAATTAATTAATAAGTACTTTTATCAATGTTGTAATTTACTGGTGTTTTATAAGTTACTGTGTAATAAAATATTTTTATTTTTTTCTCCTTTCATTTGGTCTTGGTAATCCATCGTATGCCTGTAATATTCACCAGGTGGTCAGAACATAGCACTTTACGCAAAATTTACTCACTTATAATCGGCACAAAAATCTATTCACTTATAATTAGATACTTGCCCTGGCTGACAGACTGGTTCATTAACTTATAGCCTAAACTACAGAAACTACAAAATACAAGAAAGAAGAAGAAAGAAAAAAAAATGAAGTACCACCAGCTTGTACTAATATATTACAGTTTGCACCTCTGGTAAGAGCTGTGAGGATGCTAAATGAAGTAGCTCAACAAATTGTCATTTTTACATGTACATACATTGGCGGAATTTCAAAGGGTGACATTGCATCAGTTGTCATCAAAGTGAATTCATTGTCGTATTAATTGTAAACCTGCAAGGACAAATTGTAAGTCTTTGAAATAATAATAATAAATTTATTTTTACAAACAAATGACGCACAACATACAAACACACATTTAAACAAAGGACATCAAAACAATACTTAATTTTTGTGGTGTGCGTCACACGCTTGCAAAAAGGTTTTTGAAGCACTAAGGAGTGATTTTTGGAAATTCAACCCCTAAACAGGTATAAAATTAACCCGGGCGAAATTAGAGTGAGCCGGTAGTATAACAATAATATTTTGACAGAGCATTTTACTACATACCTACATAAACACCGTTTTCAATCAAAATTGTTGAACCAAGAGTTAGGTAATAATACCTCTTGTCACTTTCCCTATGAAATACCTTCGCCGGGTGCATACACAGAATGCCGAACATTCCACACTGTCTACGATACTATATAATACAGGTAGATATTACATAGTTCGAACTGCCTCCGTGGCTCAGTAGTCGATGTGTGAGACTGCTGATCACGGGGTCCCGGGTTCGATTCCCGGGTCGGGCCAAAAGTCGATATTGGGTTTTACTGTTAAGAAATTCACAATAGATGCCCGGAGTTTGGAAATTGGCAGTGTTTACACCCCCGTGCCTCGGAAAGCACGTAAAGCCGTTGGTCCTACGCCTGATCTCTCTCCGGTCGTGTCGGAATTGCCGTCCCAGTGGACTATGAGAGTGAGGGAATAAAGAGTGCACTTGTGTCTGCGCACTATAATATCTCCCGCGCAGATGGTAAGTCTCCGTTGAGATTGGCCGCCGTGACCGAAATTCGGTTAGGAGGACATTATTATTACATAGTTCGAAACTAAAATTATTCGCAGAAAGGGCTTTGTTAAGCTGCAAGTATTAAAACTGTTCGAATTTTGAGACTTTGATTTTGAGAGACGACCTCGTAAGTAAGTGTTGGCAACGTGAATAGATAGATAAGCAAGCTTGCCGTGGTAGTTCCGTAGATGGGTGACCATTTTCTAAAAACACAGCAATGAAGGATCTCGCTGGCGTATTTTTAGAAAATGGTCACCCATCTACAATCCGTCCCTCGGTAAGCATGTTAAGCCGTTGGTCCTGCCCTGCCTTGGATGAAGGAATAGAGAGTGCACCTGTGTTTGCGCACACACTTGTGCACTATAATATGCCTTGTGCAGAAATTGGCCGCTGTGACCAAAATCATTCTGGACGACTATTATTATTATTTAGAGATATTAGTAGATTGTGTAATGAAAAAATTGAATCATAGATAGATAGAATATTATTTATTATAATCCAAGCAAAAATACAACAGTATAAAATAACAGTTAAGTAGATATACCTAATAGTTAGCTGTACAATGGGCGGTCTTATCACTAAAAGTAATCTCTTGCAGACAATTTTTATTTCATATTATATTATCTAGATCGAAACGTCCTTCCTTCGCAAGGGTGGACATTTATTTAATTTTCGTAGGATTTCTTGTATCTTTTTAAAATAAAATATATCCTATAATGACTCGCTAATAATGTAGTTTTCTACAGGTAAAAAAGTTTACCTGTAGAAAACAGCGATAACCGAGATCCACGTGCACGCAGGCAGCAGCTAGTATAATAATAATAATAGCTTTATTTCAAGAAACCTTACAACATGGCAAGTGTGCAAAGATATAGAATACAATTTTGAGATAGCATAGTATATATGTAGGATGTATAGAGAGAAAAAATATTGAGTCCCTGTTACTCAAACTAAGAAAATCCTGTATTTTGAAGAACAGTATTTTGCACTAAACGCATTGTACAATGTACTAATGGATAACCACAGCACACTAAAAGTGTCATACTTTTAGTAAATAAATTAAGTAGACATTTATCGGACTTTTGCAGGCTTCATGGAAAATCTTCTCAAAGCTTATTAGACGTACTTTGATAGCATACCAATTAGTCCCTTAAATATAGAATTATATATTTGTTAAGTTGCTAAAGTATGAAATAAAGTGGTGTGCCGACCCGGAACCTGAAACTTTGGGGTGAATACCTCTAACTTTGTGTATCCACCCACGTTTTGAATACGTGGGTGAATAGATAACCGGGGGTGGGTACTTTTGTTTTGTATTTTTCTTTCAGTACATATTGTTTGTTTATGTTGTATGTAATTGAAGTTCTTGTTTTGTTTATTATTTATTTTGATTACGTGTGTTTTTGGTTTCAAGTTTGTACGGATTTATATGGCGGTGGATCTTTTTAAGAGTGGTAGTACACAATAAAAGCGAGCAAGCCCGACTGGGGAAGGACCTTACAGGAGACCAGAGTTAAATAACTACTTATATACATTCCGTGTGGTGACGGATTAAAAATACAAAATGTCGCCACCCCTTTCCATCCCGAGGGTGTCGTAAGAGTCGACTAAAGGAGTAAGTCAGGCTGATAATATCCACTGCAAGAGAAGGAAAACTCGAAATAAAACCCTATACCAATCCGTCTGGCCAGCGTGGTGTAGTAGGCTAATATCCCTCCAAATGTATGGAGGAGACCCGTGCCCAGCAGTGGGACGTTTATGGGTTGATATGATGATACATACTGGCGTAATAATAAGCACAGGTCTTCAGCGCTCTTCTTTAGGGATGCATTTTAAACAAATACCAGGGATAATCCATCATAAAACCCTGATGTATTTTTTTTTTTGGGTAGCCAACATTCAAGTGATACCTCTGGTATTGCAAACGTCCATAGGCTACTGTAACAAGATGACTTTGCCAATGGTGTCAGACGTGTTAGATAACTTTTACGGACATCGGCATTTTTTTTTTATACTACTAAGGTGGCAAACAAGCATACGGCCCGCCTAATGGTAAGCAGTTACCGTAGCCTATGGACGTTTGCAACACCAGGGGTGTCACTCACCCGTTGCCGACCTTTTGAAAACCTTATAACTCCTTTCTGAAGAACGGCATAATTATGTCTTTCTCTTTTCCTCTTTAAACCATTAAAAATATATTAAGTACGCAAATTAATTCGTCACGGGCTATTCTGTATAATGCTATTCGATCGATTTGGCTAGACTAAGCTGTCCATTAGCATTACCGTCGCTAGAACACTCCAGTGAACTTCTACAATAGAGTTGCTGTACAGTTCTCTACATACACTGAGGCTAACTATCGTTGTATCTATTTATTAATACACTAGAGGTCGCCCGCGACTTCGTCCGCGTGGTATTTTGGAATATTTTCCCCGATTTTGCAACATATCTCACTACTGCTCCGCTCCTATTGATCATAGCGTGATGTTATATAACCTATAGCCTTCCTGGATAAATGCACTATTAAACAAAAAAATTTTTTTTCTAATCGAACCAGTACTTTCTGAGATTAGCACGTTAAACCAAACAAACAAACAAACTCTTCAGCTTTATAATATTATAAGTATAAGTATAGATAAAGAACAGACCTTGTACCCTTTATGAAATACATTGCGCCCACGAAGGAGTATAAGATTAGCAAATACTGCAGAAAGCATGTCTTTTACTAACAAGGTGGCAAATAAGCATACGGCTCACCTGATGGTAAGCAGTTACCGTAGCCTATGGACGCTTGCAATACCAGAGATGTCACTCGCGCATTGGCGACTCTTTAAAAACCTTATAACTCCTTTCTTGAAGAACCCTATGCTATAGTCTTTGGGAAAAACCTCGGCTTATTCCACAACCTAATCGTATGTGGTAGGAAATTCCGGTCGAATTGCAATCACCTAGCGACCTTTAATGAATAATAATAACACTTTGGGACAACAAACACACCGCCATTTGATCCCAAAATAGGCAGAGTCTGCTATTGCTGGCAACCAGACTAACCAAAATACCTATATGTTTCTAAATACACACATATTATAGATAATAACAACCAGACACAGAACAAATATTCATGCTTATCACATAAATATTTGTCCTGGGTGGGAATCGAACAAACGACCTACGGATCAGCAGCCAACTCACTTACCACTAGACCAACAGGTCAATCAAAGTTTTATTTCGTGATTTATGCTACCAAGGCGACAAAGCATAGGAACGGCCATAGACAGTTGCCATGGCCAGATTGCCATGTGTGAGTAGATTATTATCAGGGATAAGATTATTTTTTTGTACTACTTAGGTGACAAACAAGCCCTGCCGCTTTTCCTTGACGCTTGCAATATCAGAGATACCCACACTTGAATGTTGCCGACCTACTTTTCGTTTGTGTGAATTATCTCAAGACTTTATTATTAAACTAGTTGTTGCCCGCGGCTCCGCCCGCGTAGATGTCGGTTATCGCTGTAAAAAGTAGCCTATGTTTTATTCCAGACCATAATCTATCTCTGTGCCAAATTTCATCCAGATCCGTTCAGTAGTTTTTACGTGAAAGAGTAACAAACATCCATCCATCCAAACATCCAACCATCCATCCATACTTACAAACTTTCGCGTTTATAATATTAGTAAGATTAACATAGTTTACTCACGATAATTCGAAGTACTAAGGAACTAATCTCCAATATTCCGCTCTTAGTTATTTCAAGCTCCACCGAATAAGATTTCCAATGATGGAATTATTCAAAACATTCACAAGATCAGAAGCGAACGAAATTAAATTCCAACAAGGCGCTGCCTTCGACGACGGCAGGCTGAATAAAAAAATACCTTAGCAAAATCCGGTTAAATTAAATCAAAATTTGACATTTTCTTCAGTACAACTTTTCAGTTAGTTACCCTACAACGAATTTATGAAAATATTTTATCATGAATATTAAAAAGGTGGAAGGAATGGAGTTGGTACTATGGTGGACAAACCATAGTACCAACTCCATTCCTTCTACCTTTTCGGTACCTTACCGGTTTCTTATTAAATTGTATCAAAAGCGTTCCCCAGAAATTATGGCTGAAGTGACACTTGAAGACTGAACGAGGTCAGATGGGGTCGGATGAATTTAAAAGTGGTTAGTACATTTTAGTAGTGTTTAGTAATGACGTTTCGTATACAATAGACGAGCTATAGAAGTTTTTTTAAAACCTTAATCTTTTTTCCGAATGTCACTACAATCCCGAGGGTGTCGTAAGAAGAATTAAGCCAGGCAGACAATATCCAATGCAAGAGAGGGAAAACTCGAAACATACACCTATACTGACCCGTCTGGCCAGCGTGTTAGTAGGCTGATATCTGTAGCTGTAGCTGATATCAGTAGGCTGATATCTCTCCAAGTGTATAGAGAGGACGAAAGAGAAGTGTACGGAGGTTAAAGTTGATGAATTTTCTCACCTCGTCTTACAAGTACTTATCAGTAAAGACATAGTTAATGTAGGAAAGAGAAAGAAAATTAGAGCAACGCAACGGCATGGCACCTTATGGTTAAAAATGTATAAATATTTATACACAAGGGGTCGCCCGCGACTTCGTTCGCGTGGTAATTTGCAAACGTACATTTTCCCGATTTTGCAACATATCTCACTACTACTCCGCTCCTATTGATCATAGCGTGATGTTTTATAGCCTATAGCCTTCCTGGATAAATGCACTATTTAACAAAAAAGTATTTTTTCTAATCGAACCAGTACTTTCTGAGTTAGCGCGTTCAACCAAACAAACTCTTCAGCTTTATAATATTATTAATATAATAAAGAAAATTTAAAATTATATTATTAAATGTGAAAGTTTGTGAGAATGGATGGATGGATGTTTGTTACTCTTTCACGTAAAAACAACTTAACGGATCTGGATGAAATTTGGCACAAAGATAGATTATGGTCTGGAATAACACATAGGCAGTGATAACCGACATCCACGCGGGCGGAGCCGCGGGCAACAGCTAGTTAAAAAATAAATAGGGTAGTTTAGCTACTTATATCACATTTTAACAAAAAAAGTATATTTATTAGTCTAATCTTTAGGACATTCTACAGAATAGAGGTAAGCAGGTACATTTTTATTCGTTTGTTTTGTTAAAAATTGGCGCAGAAAACAAAAACAAACGTAAAAAGCTCTCGCCAGAACCTTATGAAAAAGAAATACCATTTTGTTATTTTGGGTTTAACAGAAACTTGACGACATCCCCCTGCAAAGCTCGGATTAAATACGAAAATCCTTTTTCCGGATCGTCGTTTGAATTTTTATTTAAGAAAATTATTGTGTTATTTAAGTAGAACCTACCTACACAAAAAAATTATCAAGTCTTTCTGAAAATCCGGTATCTGGTAACTACTTTTTCGGAACGATCTTTAAATGATCGAATTACGACTAACGTCCTATTTCTGGTTTCGGATTATTTCTCCAAAAACTCTGTATAAAAACTATACTAAGCAACAAGCATTCTAAAATCAACCAATAAGTATATCCGAAACAACCACACCACCACCTATATACATTATCGGAACACATACAGTTTCGGAGTACATAATATGTACTGCCCGTAACATACATAGGTACAGTCCCTGACAAAGCCTTATTAGGTTGTGTTGTATGTGTGCACGGTGCAAGATGCGCCCGGCATCAATCGATGTGGGTAACCATGGCAACGCGAGCTCGCAACCAGACACCACCTTTATACTACACGATTTGGTTACGACTTTTGGTGCTCTACGATGCGATATTTTTTTTGTAACTACATAATTTAATGTTTATGAAATTGTGATTTTTTTATGTATTCTTTTTGCACTAGCGGCTTTTACAAGCTTTTATTTAGCTTGCAATATATTTATGTTTGTTTGTTTAGGTCAAATTTTGCAATCAAAATTTAAACCACTTTTCAGCGTCTTGGGCTGAAATTTGTTATGCCCAAGTTACTTCAGTGACAATATGATAATATGGTACCTTATATAGAGATGGTCTGATGATGCAGTAGAAGGTGGCCACAGGAACTCCAGGAGCGTCGTGGTTGGACTTGATTTAATGAGTAAACACGGACGAAAGCTTGGGTTTCTATTTCGTTTTAATTTATAAACTTATTTAAAACTAGCTGTTGCTCGCGACTCCTTCCACATGGATGAAGGTTATCACGGTAAAAAGTACTCTATTTCCTTCCTCCTCATCTTCACTCTCTTTGCCGATCCGTTTAGCCGTTTGGTCGAGACAAGGTAACAAACAAACAGATTAGCGTGGTTTTTTTATACTACTTGGATGACAAACAAGGATAAGGCCTGCCTAATGTTAAGCAGTTACCGTAGCCTATGGACGCTTGCAATACCTGAAGTATCACTTGCGTGTGCCAACCCATTTTTGACACCAGGGCAAGCATTAAAATGAAATATTTCTGGAATAGGAAAACGATTCTTTTAAAACGCATCCATAAATGAGCGCTGGAGACCTGTTTTTTTGGCTGTGGTCTTCTGTAAGATAGATGTCCTTCCCCAGTAGGGCTTGCTCACTAGTATGGTTTCCTACCTCTATTTGCGGGTGTGAAAAGGAAAAAAAAGAGTTATCTATATTTATTTTTTATACAGAACTCTTCTTTATAAGAAGAAGAAGATACATATCTAAACCCTTTTTCCTTAACCACAGTTCTCTTGATGGAGGAGAAGAAACCCGTGTTGCTGTTATTGTATATTGTGTTTATTACAAAAATATTTTTTTTTTAATCGTGTGGTATAAAATCTTGCCTACTTCACGCAAAATTGGCAAACTCTGTACACAGATGAATGGGATCCATGGCTTCAAACTTTTGCTGCCTGCTCCCCCGTCACCGACAACATTGTTTAGTTGACACGTTTTTGCCGAGCATTCAGTTATTTACGGCTGGGTTTTTGCTAGCGGCCATGACTGCTATATTATGTAGGTACCTATTGTATATTATATCGTTTTTTGAAATTACAAATGTTTTTGTAATATCTAAGTATGTAGACATTTTATAGCCGTAATCAGACCATCAGACCTCTGGTATAGTATATCGCATCTGAATTAACGAACCTCCTCAAAAAATATAGCAATTTCATTATTTTTTACAACAAATTAATCATTTGCATTCAGAAAGTGTAATTTGGTGAAGTAAAACTGAAGAAGAAGACCACAGATGGCCACCTGAACTTCTCAATGATAAGTTTTTCACGGATTAAAGTATTTCACGGATTACGATTGGATGAGTCTCGATTAAGGTTGTTAGGCAAATATTACTACGTAACTGTAAATTGTACAATTATTGAACTGAACTGTTGATGAAGCTGAAAGGTAGGCAACGGAACTCCATAATTAAACAATGTAATCTATCCGTGTTTGGGTGTGTTTAAATGGTCAAGACACGCACTTTAGCCGTAATTGATCAATTTAAAATACAAACGTTTTTATGGGAGGAAAAGTGGGATTAGAGTTTGTATGAAAGTTCATCGTACACATAATTTAGACTTGGAATTTTACTGCTTTTGAAAGTTCTACAATTTGCCGTATTGAAGTCGGTTTTTTTTTGTTGTTAAAATTATAAGCAACTTACAACTTACTTACAATTTATTTTCCACTAATTGAAAACATACGATGTACCTAAAGATATTTAGGTAAAAAGTTATTTTAGCTTTAGAATTTAGGTACCTATATTGTTTTAAAACAAGTGTTTATAGTGTACCTACCTAATTATTGTAAATAAATTGTTTGACTGAAATAGAAAACTTGTGGAAAGAAAACTTAACAACTGTCTCGGCAAATTCCTAAGAAAATACACTAGATTGTTGGTTCAAACAAACAGCTACTATAATACCTACGTGTCTACTTGGTCTTATATTATGGCCTATTCAAACCATAAACAGTGGTCGAATCGAAAAGTCAAAAAAGCAAATGTATGGGATTTGACGTACGTTTATGACTTTATTTCGTAAACTTACGTCAAATCCCATACATTTGTTATTTTGACTTTTTGATTCGACTACCGTTTATGCCACTTGTCTAAAGGTTCTGAGCAGTATTAGCTGCCGCTTTGAATAGAAGTACACACCACGCGGCTTTCGCTCAGGTGTTTAGTATGAAGCTCCGCGGCTAGAGCGAAATAATTGGTAAGAATAGTATATTACTAGGTACATCAACTCAATTTTCTTTATCGCACAAGGCAGCGAATACCGCTCACTCGGCTCAGGTTTGAATAGGCCTTGAATTTTTATAGGGCGATTCTCACGCCATCTACATTTTTATCAGGGAGTTAGACAATGACATTAAAAATGTATTCTTGATTTTATTTATTACGGAATCCCGCTCAGGCCAAACGTTGAAGCTGCAATTTGACAATATTATTAAATGCTAAGGTTTTTCTAATTGGCAGGTTGAAGATGTCATAGAAAGGCCCCAATTCAACTAATATTATAAACGTGAAAGTTTGTAAGTATGGACGGATGGATGGATGGATGTTGTTACTCTTTCAGGTAAAAACTACTGAACGGATCTGGATGAAATTTGGCACAGAGATAGATTATGGTCTAGAATAACACATAGGCTACAGCGATAACTGACATTCACGTGGGCGGAGCCGCGGGCAACAGCTAGTACCTAATAGTTATGTAGGTACGTACACCTTTTTATTCACAACTCATCATACGTTCGATACTAGTCATTTTTTATCGTTTCATTTGTTTTATGTTTATCTACTTACTTACCTAAAATAAACTTCAACGAATATAATAGCCTATTAAGCTCTACATTTATACATTATACATTATAATTATATTAGTAAGTAAATATGCAACGAAAATTCGTAGCAAATGTATACAACGATGGATTATTAAACCACGAATCCTATTTTATTTCGCTGAGGAATAGACAAGCACAAAACAGAACTCTAACTTTAAACAACGTCCAAAAAGTTATCTGTTATTTGCCAAAACGGTTGGACTAAATTATAATCTGAATTTATACAATACTAGCTGTTGTGGATGTCGGTTATCGCTGTAAAAAGTAGCCTATGTGTTAATCTATCTCAGTGCCAAATTTCATCCAGATCCGTTCAGTAGTTTTACGTGAAAGAGTAACAAACATCCATCCATCCATACTCCCAATTTTCACATTTATAATATTAGTAAGGATATATTAAGTATTTAGTAAACGGTACTCAATCAATAGGTCCCTTATATACCTTATATGCTTTACGCATACCAGCCCGCCGTGCACGCCGCCGCGCTTTCGGAAGCAAGGCGGTTATGTCGGACTCTCCGGCCTAAAGGTGGTAGGCGGCCGGCTTACCAACTAAAACCCCCTGTGCACCTACACATTAACGGGTGGATCACCGCAATACACCACACCTGATATGACGTCAGTGGTTCATCCAGCAGGTTCCTTGAATTATTTTGACCGATCTATTACCTTCGTCGCATGTCGGTTTCGGCATGGGTATGAATCAGCTTCGACCTTAACCAAGCACTTACTAGGCATTTAGATGTCAGCCATGTAGGTCCCCATATTTTTTTCTAAACCACAGCACTAGATCAGAACGACACTAGATAAACAATAAAATTAAGATCATGTCACTCACTGATAATGTAGCTTTCTTTCGGTGATGAATTTTAAAATCGGTTAAGTAATTTTTGAGTTTATACATTATAACTATAAACATATTAGCCAATGGACAAGGTCAACTCAGGATCGAGTGTTGTCGAAGTCTTTGAGGTAGGCCTATGTCCCTTTGGGCAGAGCAGCGATCTCCTCACCCCGAACAAAGTCCCCGGTGCGCCCAGACGCTGACACTGGGTATAGAACCCGCGTAAAGCGGAAAGCCGCTGGGTGGACCATTGACGTCATATCAGGTTCCAATGGTCCGCATGTGAAGGCGGGTGTTAGTGCACAGGGGGGTTTTAGTCGGTATGCCAGCCACCTACCATCTTTGAGCCGGAGAGTCCGACATAACCGCCTCGCTACCCCGGGCGAGGCGGTATGCGTAAAGCATTTTCCATTTTAAAAAAGTCCTACGTCCAGCAGTAAACCTCTTTTGGCTGAGATGACACAATCCAACAATTAATATAATAAAACCTTTTATTTTTGTATAGGTAGGTACCAAGCACCTATTTACTTAAATAATATTTACACTTCTGCAGTTACCTGTTTCATAAACGGATTAAAATCCTTCATAAATTATTAATTATGATCTAGAACGAACCCAACTTGAAATGTGGACGCGTAATATTCAAATATAAGGACGTAACTGTTGCGATTCCGACTTAATTGCGAGCTCGGTATTATGTTAATTATTCATGGATTATATTCAAAACAAAGAAACACTCAGCATGTATAGGTATATATTTTATAGTAATAATTGTAGATGAATGGGTAATGCTTTCGAAAATGAAAAGGGGACTAAGGTTGTGATAGTTCTTGATAAGTAGGTACGCACAATTATACTAAAAAAAATATAAGTAGTTTAAGTACCTACTCAACCTCATTCGAATCAAAAAAGCAAATGTATTGGATTTAACTTAAGTTTACAAAGTTATATCGTAAGTTATAACGTCAAATCACATATATTTGCTAGCTATTCTAGATTCGACTACTGTTTATGCCACTTGTCTAGAGGAGCTGGTATTTTGAGCTCTGTCTATTATTCGAGGTTCTCTTGTTTTCGATAATGAATTTGAGGTCATCTGACGTTTTGTTGTTTCGTTTTTTACTAAGTAATAAGGGCTGGTTGAATTACGAATTGCAAAAGCTTGCAGCAATAGAGCGAATGCAGCGTCTTTACAAATACCTCGTACCTTTGCGCACTTGTGGACACGTGAAATTCATATTCCACGTATTTTAAGCAATGCCTAATTTGGCAAAGCGTGAAAATCAGTTCAAGTTTTACTGGCGCAGTGACAAGGTTTGCAACTGCCATGCTGCAATCCTAATTCTCATCCCTGGACAGGGCATACTATGTGATACTTAAATATCAGTTTTTCTATCAATAAAAATGTCAGTATCAGCCTAGCAGTGGAACGTCTGATTTTTTTTTTCATTAACCTTGACAAACAAACATACGGTCGGCCAGAGAAAATTGTTTTACGGGGAGCAAGAGCAATGTAAGTTTACAAGGTTAGTACAAAAAGGCTGCATCGCAAAGAAAACTCAGTAATAAATCTCGATGTCCAAATCGTGACTTTAATAGGTACCTACCTACTTTAAATTTTGTAAGATTATGCCTATATAATGTTATAAGTTACTAATATTTACATTCATACTATTGTATTTAAAATCTCAAAAGACTTATATTACAAAACGAAACTAAAAAAAAAAGAAAACGCACCCACCCCTTGATTATAGGCGAGGGTGAAAAACCACAGACTAAATAGGACGGACTACGCCGGCTACCATCAATGCGAACACGTCCCACGTGCAGAAAAACGTATTTTGTGATAGAAAATCAACATTACTGATATAAAATGAGTGATACTATGTCTCTAGAAGAACAGCCAGGGGTGCGTCTAACTACGACAGTGCTTAATTGTTTGTTTTGTACAACATATTTGGTTAAAACAACGCTGTGATGTTCTTACACTTTTAGCAATGCAATTATTTTGTGTGCAGATGTGAGTTATATAAAAGAGCAATGCATTTCAACACCGCGTTGCTTTTCTTTTTACACTACGCAGCGTTTGTCGTAATGAGAGCTTACTCGGTTTATAAGAAAGCGCCTGTTATAAAAATAAAAGCAAAAATCTTAACTGTAATAGTTGCTTTTTATTCAACAATATTACGCTTCTGTTCATATTTATTTTTTATATATAATATTATATTCTCAAAACTACATATTTTTTATAAGTTTATAATGCTTCACAAGCTTATTATACCTAATTTCATTATTTATTTTTATTTCCCCTATATGAAATAGGTGTCGCTAGCGGCACGGTTAAGATCGGCTCCGTATTCAAAAAATATTAATAAATATATAAATCATGTTTTTTAACTAATACATGGTATAGTTGTATAAAATAAGTGCTAATAAATGCTATGTAGTGTTATCTCCACATGAACTTTGAATAAAGTGACAATATAAACAACTTAAAATAACTTCAGTGAAGTGTTGATAAAAACATTAATATCTCAGTGATTTAAACTATAAACAATACTGTGAGTAAACTTTTAATAACATATTACAGCATTCTCTACGATCTGACACTGTGCCATTCAATTTAAAGCTTCTGAAAAAGTTTTTAATTTTACACCGTTAAGCTCAGAATATTTGAAATTGATGCGGCGTCTAATACATCACCGCCAAAAATATACTGGTGGTGACATCTAGCGCTAATAGCATCAGTTACGTCACACAGATGTCATAATAGAAAATAATGACCTCCAAAATCGATAATAGCTGTAGTGGTCGCAAGATGGCAGCACTGGTTACATGTCATAAATGTAAAAAATCTGTTGATTTGAAATTAACTGCATTATGTTCTGTATGCAACAATAGATATGACTTGGATTGCGATGGCTACCCGATTCAAACTTACCGCATGTTGAACCAGGACTCGAAAAAGAAATGGAGATGCAAGGCGTGTATTCAACTAAGCGTTCAAAATAAAAAGATCGTCAGTAATATCGATACATCAAATATCACCATAAGAAAAACACAAAAATCTTCTATAAAACCCTTACCTAGCCCACTGGATCAAACTTGTTCTATTACGGAAAAACGCACACTAAAGTCTAAACGTCAGAATAGCTCCATTATCTTAGACTCGCATATACTTACTGATTGTGAAACATCATACGAATCTTACGTCACACCCAATAAACTCAGTATGGATGGTACAAACCCAGACATTACGCCAGTCTCAGAAATGAAAGAAACAATATCTGTGCTTACTCTTAAACTTGATAACGCAGAAACACAATTCCAAAAAACATTACTTGAAAATAAAGATCTCTACAGACAAATCAACAAGTTAACTGCCGAAAATAATATACTGAAAACCCTATGCCATTCTTCCTCAATGATAGAAGAAAGTCCTTATAACAGCCCAAAAACCATGAAACAACTGCAATTACGAAAAGGCGTTTCTCCCTTGCCCTTTTCACCCGAAACCAAGAAAACCGAAGATACTGGCAACAATAATAAAATAGCACACCTGGAACAAACAATTGCAAACTTACAACAACAATTTAAAATAGCAGAACAAGAGACGGTAATTCTCACCAAACGTATAGAAACCCTAACACTATACCTACAGAGTAATGTAACAGAAAATAAACCACCGCAGTCTTATACACATAGTACTTTAGGACAATCCAAATATACTTGTAAACTTGGGAAAAGTATACGTATCTATGGCGCTCAACAATGCGTAGGCTTGGCTGCTGCTATTTCCCATACGAGACAGAACACAAATTACGAACAATATGGAGTTATCGCTGAGACGAAACCATACGCATCTACAACAGAAATTTTGAAAAACACACGAAATATAAAACTTGTAGACGACGATAAACTTGTATTGTGTATAGGAGAAAACGATCGCAGCCCTAAACTAATTTTGTCACAACTGCATAATTTACTAAATACTTTTAATAACAACACGGTCATTATTCTTAATGTTTTTAAAAATGACAACTTAGATGTTCATAAACTGAATAATAGTATCAAAAATGTGTGTAACATGTATAAGGATTGTCATTTCGTAGACTGTAAATATTCTAGGTTAACCAATATTTGTAAGGCAATAAATTATTTTATAGATTGTAGTGACTACAATTCAAAATATTTGAACCCAATTGAGCTTAAGAAACGTATAGTGAGTAACAAACCAAGTAATCCGCCAAAGTCAAGCATAAATAACAATAATTTAATTGGGACAATCCCATTTTATTTTAACCCCCATACAAACGTAACATGCGTACATAAAATCTCTAGTATTGACACCACCAATAAAATACAGAAAGGTAAGATTCCCTATTATTTTCCTGCAGTTCAAAAAGCCGATACATTTTTTCGTCCCTAAAAACTGCACTTCTACACATAATTTTAGAATTCTTCACCAAAACATAGCTAGTATTTTATCAAAACTAGAGCTACTAGAGCTCACTATACAGGAGTTACGAGAAGGGCACAATGACCCAGATGTAATTTGTCTGTCTGAAACTTTTATTAAGAAAGGCTATGAGAGCTATGTAACAGTATACGATTACGTCATGGCCACCAGTTTCTGCAGAGAAAAACAGAGAGGTGGGACATGTATCCTAGTAAAAAAAGAACTTATTTATAAGGAATTATTGTTAATAAAACAATATTCCACGCAAAATGTATTTGAAGCTTGCGGTATTGAGCTAACGTCTAGTAAATTAATAATAATCTGTCTGTATAGAACGCCTCAATCTGATCCTACTCAGTTCTTATCTAAATTAAGTTATCTTTTGCACGATTTAACCAGAAAATATAAATCAAGAATAAATATAGTTATAACAGGTGATTTTAATATAAATACATTAAAAAAGAGTAATATTACAAACGAATTACAAGACTTATCTTACAATCATAACATGAAAATACATATCAATGTGCCTACTCGGAAAACATCTTGTATTGACCATATTTTAAGTAATATCCCAAATGCAACTGCACAAGTACTACCACTACATCTGTCAGATCACGACACGGCACAAATGTTGAGCCTCTCTTTAAAACAGAAAGCACAAAAAAATACTACAATATATTACATTTACAAGAGAGACTATAACTTAGATAATATAAAAAAGTTCAAGGACTGTTTACAAAACTTATCATGGTCCGAGGTATACATTGCAAATGATGCAAATACAGCATTCAACCTTTTTCATGAAATGTTTTGCCTGTTTTACAATTTATGTTTTCCCAAAGTAAGAGTTAAAATTAACGTTAATGACAAAAGGAGACAAAACTGGATAAGCAGAGGCTTAAGGCGAAGTTGTAAAACTAAACGTATACTTCGTTATAAATATTATAAAAACAAAAACAACGTCAATAAAACAAAATATACATTGTATTCCAATATTCTAAAAACCTGTATTTATAACTCTAAAAAGAATGCAAATATAAAGTACATAAATAAAAATGAAAATAAATGCAAAGCTACGTGGACAGTCATAAAAAATGAAATTAATAATACTAACCCTAAAGATAATATAGATAATATAAAAACCAATAATATAATACTTACAAACCCTACAGAAATAGCCTCTGCCTTTAATAATCACTACATTGATTTAGCAACAAAAAAATTAGTACAACACAAAATAAATAGTAGTATAAGTAAAAATCTAACCACAAACTCAATGTTTCTAATGCCTATGATAGAAAATGAAGTTAAAAAAGAATTAATATCATTAAATAACACTAATGCAGAAGGCTATGATGAAATTAGCACGAAGGTTTTAAAGGCATGCACGAATGAATTAACTGGAGTCTTAACGCATTTAATTAACCTGTCATTCTCACAGGGTGTCTTTCCTGAAGCTTTAAAACTATCCATAGTTAAGCCACTGTTTAAAAAAGGTGAAAAATGCAACATCGATAATTATCGCCCCATAACACTAATACCCGTTATATCCAAGGTATATGAAAAGTGCATGTATAAGAGAATAATGAGTTTCTGTGATAAATTTAGTATAATTAAAAATGAACAATATGGCTTTCAAAAACACAAATCTACAACACTTGCTATTTACTCTACTATTAACATAATATTGACAAACATAAACAATAACAACCTAACAACGGGCCTGTTTTTTGATTTATCGAAAGCATTCGATCTCGTTTCACATGAAATATTGACAGACAAGCTACAAACGGTTGGTATCAGGGGACCAACTCTGCAATGGATATCCTCATATCTATGCAACAGACAACAACGCGTCGTCATTAGTAAAATAGATAATAAAAATAAAGACATGATTCCATATTCATCCGACTACAGTTATAATAATTACGGCGTCCCTCAAGGAAGCGTATTGGGCCCAATTTTATTCCTATTATACATTAATGATATTGTCGACATAACTAATCACAAGTGTGTTTTATTTGCCGATGACATATCCATTATAGTAACGTCGAATAAAAACGAGAACACAATAAATGACCATGAGACGGAAATAAATAAAACAATAGACAAACTTATCAATTGGCTAAATATTAATAATTTAAAAATAAACCTTAATAAATCTGTATACATACAATTCAATAGATCGAATAATAATAAATACAACTTTAAAATGAATATACCAAAATTAACATCAGTTACTCACACAAAGTTTTTAGGAGTAACTATAGATGAGGATATTAACTGGAAAGCACAAGTAGAAAATGTATCTGTTAGAATAAACAAGTTCGTATATGCGCTCAAGCAGGTTAAAAATGTAACTAATTTAAAAACAGCTATAATGTCTTACCATGCATACGTTGAGTCATTATTGCGTTATGGCCTTATCGTTTGGGGCAACAGTACTGACCTAAATAGAGCGTTTGTTGCTCAAAAAAAATGTATCAGGGCAATGCAAGCAATGCAACCTGATGAATCGTGCAAGCCGACATTCAAAAAACTTGGTTTGTTACCACTACCGTCACTCTATATATTCGAAATATGTATGTTCGTTAGAAAGAATAAGCAATTGTTTCAAACGGCAAACGAAGTACATCCTCGTAATCGACGAGACCCATTCAGAAAAAAAAAAATCATCTTTTAAGCAAGGGTTATTACACTATTAATGACTTTTTAAATGATAAAAAGTCATGGGGTTAGTTGCTAATTTTGATGCAGAATTATATAAGAATAATAACTACATTTAAAATTTGTCAGGAGACGTTTTGTGATCATTATTGGCTTTCTATTGAGTTTATTTTTTCTTATTATGTCCTGGATTGTCATGCTCACTGAAATGCCATTGCTTGTGGTGTCGTATTGGCCGGGTCAGTTCCTTCCCTCTAATATGGCGAAGGAAATGATGGCTGGTCTGTGCGTCATGCTCGTGAACGGGTGCTACTTGGGGTGGCTGGTCAATCTTGGCATGATTTATTTTTAAATATTAAAGATATAGTTTCTAGATATTTACTAAGATTGCAATGTGATCTCGACACGTTTCTATCTTATACTTACAAAAAGAAACGATCCCTCATTACCATACAGTGGAAAGCTAAATTCATTTTTTTTTCAATATTGTTTACTCATTAATTAAATACTTATCTAAATTTCTCATATGGTATATTGGTTTCCGTTCCTTTTTGTTACCACTATTGTAACTCATACCAAATTGTAAATGTTATACTCTGGCGATTAAAAAGAGTGGCCCGAGTTTCTTGCCAATTCTTCTCGAGGCCCAACCCTAGTCAGCGAATTGGCCTTAGGAAAAAAGTATGCTGGCATTTGTTTTAATGACGTTCATAAGTATCATGGATTTGATCTAAATGAATAAATGAGTTTGACTTTGACTTTGACTTTGACTTAGACTTATATTAAATAATTTTCCAAGATTGACTAAATATAACAAAAGTTGCTTGGCAATGTGTATAAAAATTTATAATAAGTTACCGTGTGATTTGAAACAATTAGATAATAGACTGTTTAAAAACAAATTGTACATTTTGTTAAATACTTTTAATTTTTATAGTATTAAGGAATTCTTGGAAGAAAAATGTTTAACGTTACCCAAGTAGAGTAACTAATCACTATGTAGTAATAGTTACTGGTGTTACTACGAGTGAATTTGCACGCTATGTAGATAGCTAAACATGTTTGTACTCTTTATATTTATACCACCTTTTATACCATGTTTTACGCAAATAAATATTTTATTATTATTATTATTATCACCTTTTTCCACTTTTCTTACATAATCTGTGGTTAACGTTGTGGTCGTTGTGGATGCGTTCAAAAACATTTTTATAAAGTAATCATTACACCGTGATTCCAAATATCATTCAAAATATACTTCAGAGAATTTATGAAAAACAATTTTTATACAACTAAAGATCTTATTTAATATAAAAATATCATAACATAAAAATCTATTTTAGGCAAACCGAAACCGAAGCTAGTTTCTGAACGCACTTCAGTATAAGGGTCTTGCAAAGTAAAAAATATTTTAGTTGATTTTTGTATTTTTGTAAAAGTGTACAATGATTACCATTATACAAATACTATATTATTAAAACACAACATACGACATTCATTCATCTGTACTACAGTATCCATTGTAGCAATATTTCACAAAAGTAATAACCTAATTAAATTTAAAAAGGCAGGAAATCAAAAGTTCTTTATGGCAACACTTAAAACCAGTCACGTCACATTGGAACGTTAGTGTGGGTGCGTTGTGCGTGCGTGCGTCCGTGAATTTGTGAGTGCTTTTTCATGTTTGTGTGTATTTCTGACGCCGTTGACTAGTCTGTCATCCCTCTAATTTTGGATTTTATCAATAAAACCCTTCAAACTGTCGTCTTTGGGTATGTACACTTACTTTATCTAATGACGCTTAATCATAGGTTACTCAAAACATTGTATTATTGTTGTACGTGTAACCTGTTTGGCAGGCGTTGTCTTACGGCAGTGGCCATAATTCTTTAATTGTAATAAAACGGTTAAAAACTATGTATTTTTTGGTATTTTAGCATATCGATCGTGTTATCTGCAAGCCGGTTATCTTGCGATTCCAAGTGTAACTTGTGTTATTATCTCGGTGCGGGGGCTAGGCGATCGTATCGGTTGGCATGAGTTAACAAGGTATATAAAACTCAGTCGGCGTTTCGATGCCGGTCGGTATACAAGTGTTCGCGTGTACAAGCATGAAATTATAATGGTGGGGGTGGTGTTTTGTCTGTCTGTTTGTTTGTTGTGGTGTCTGTGAAGAGTGCTAAGTGATTGTTTTGTTGCAGGCCGGCAGAATGCTAAAGTTCATACGCGGTAAGGGGCAGCAGCCCTCTGCTGAAAGGCAGAAACTCCAAAATGAACTGTTTGCTTTTCGCAAGGTATGTACTTAGTATAATAACATTACTTTAAGCGGATACTTTAGAAATTAAATTTAAAAGTTTGAACAACTAAAACTTTCTTGTACGTCTTGAACGACTACAGACATTAATATATCTTGAAGTGAAGGTTACTGGCTGTTACTCAATACATAGGTACATTAGTAATGTGTTGTCTCATTAAAAAGATAACATACCTAGCACTCCTAAAGATTACCAACATAAGTATGCGTTAAAAGAAGATTAGTGAAAAAAGTTTGTTTTCTTGTAAAACTTATTTTCAGTATTTATGAATGACTATTAAAATAAAGTGAGGTGTTTATGATATTCTAGCTGACCGAAAAAATATTATCCTGTGCGTAATTCTCAATTACTTACAATAATCCCATGGAAAACAACACATCCAATTAGGCTTTCTTTTTATTTTTTAAACAACTTGTACCTTTACCTTCGTTAAGAACTTTGTCTCAGATTTTTAAATTTTTTGGCTAACTTTCCAGATTTTGTTTTGTTTAAAACCTTTTTTGAAATATTTCAAATGGGTTTAGCCTTTCCCAAGTGAGTTCTTACTAACTTATAGCAATTTATTTTTATTTAAATAGATGACAATATAGGTATATTGAAATCAAATAGAAAAATAAATAACAGTGAAACAGTTGTCATAATTCTGTCATTGACTGACTGACTGTATAAATTAAGGATAACACTATTATAAAAGTATGTCATGAATTGACACATTATAAAAGTAAACATGATTCATTATTTGCTTAATAAATAAATATATTATCCTTTTATATGAAACTAACTTGTGTTTATGGTTTTACTTGAATAATATACTGTAGTTACTGAGATTTACGCATTCAAACAAACTTATGGATAAAGATTATGTTCATTACATTTTTCACTAAGAATATTATTTCTGGGACCTAACTTTATTTAACTTAAAACAAAAATTAATATACCATAAATATTTATAAAATTTAAATGCCTTTTTAATATGTCATCTATATAAATAAGTTCAAGTATGTATTGGTTTTAGGTACAGCTAAAAATTCAAAACATTTTCCTCTATTTTATCACGCTTAGAGTTGCCAGCAATAACAAAAACTCGCCTCTGTTATATCACATAATAAAATTCTATGAGAAACTTCTACTATGAGTAATATGACATACTTACATTACATAAAACACACAGCTATATATAATAATATATATATTATGTCGCTTTGTAAGAAATTGATTCCATAAGCTATACTTGTACTCATTATACCTTTTTAATCAAGGTCATGCGTCAGCTGAGCTAGTATGACGATCTGCTAAGTACTTCCCAAATACATAGTTGATGGATATTATTACAGCAATGAAAAAACTAACCTTCTTTAGACAGTCGTAAATTTATATTGTTATGTTTTTCATGTGTTAGCAGTCTATTATGTATGACTTATTGATGTCCGACTTATTGAACAGAGAAGAGTTGTTTCATTCAGTGATATAAAAATAATTCTTAGCTTGGTTTGATGATAATCATTGACTGGTATAATTAATGATTTTTAAAATAATAATTTAATTTTGTTTGAAAAAAGCAACTTGCACTAGACAAGCAAGCCCTGTATTGCTGGGGAGTTAACAAATAAAGGACACAAAATATACCCAAACTTGTTACAACTATTTGTGAATCACACAACTTTTTGTCCAGTATGAGGATCGAACACATAACACGCCTCGTGGTACTAAATAGCGCGGTAACCACTTAAGCCACTGAACCAACTATAAGATATTTGGCTTAGTGAATTATACTGTAGTCATAAGTCACCTATCCTAATATTATAAATGCGAAACTTTGGATGGATGTATGGATGTTTGTTACTCTAACACACCAAAACGACTCAACGAATCTGCATGCAATTTGGCATAGAGATAGAATAAAGTCAGTTTTTTTTTTATCCTGAAGAAAACCTCTGTTCCCGTGGAATTATACGCGCGGGCGGAGACTAGTTTGTAATAATCCCTTCACAATTATTCTAGTTATATAGGTATGTTTGTTCGTTGTGGTTTGCCTTAGTCACAAATTATTCATCGAGGTCGGATGGCAGCCCACGACCTTCTATAGTACATGCCTTTAGAGCTAGGCTATTGTAATCTGTTCATTGAAAAAATATTCGCGATCATTGAACCGATGTATTTTATGACTATCTTTGATTATATCTATATCTTATTATATATAATACTTATGTACGTGTTTGTCACCTCCTCCTAAACGAATGGACCGATTTGGATGAATGAAATGTGTGTGTATTTCAATGGGTTCCTGGATGGTTTGAAAACACGATTGGACCCGGTGGCGCTGTGGTCGGTATGCAATGTGGCGCGGATTTTCCGCTAGTTCTTTTATAATAACTAGCTGTTGCCCGCGGTTCCGCCCACGTGGATGTCGGTTATCGCTGTAAATAGTAGCCTTTGTGTTATTCCATAATCTATATCTGTGCCAAATTTCATCCAGATCCGTTCAGTTGTTTTTACGTGAAAGAGTAACAAACATCTATCCATCCATACTTACAAACTTTCGCGTTTATTATACTAGTAGGATTACTTTTCCATTCTGACTGAATCATGAAGGTATTTAAAGAAATTAATCCATATATACGGGATCAAGGTAAATTAAATATAGATAACAATAAAAATGTTTCGGACAGTAAACCTATAGACAAAACAACACCTTAAGTATTCTTTATCACTTATTGTTGCGATTACAAAACTGTTTGCTTTCGTTATCATCCTACTATTTGTTTTTAGATTACATGTACGTTATAATTTTTATAATACCAAAGTTTTCAACAGTCTAAATGGGCCACGGCCATAGTTTCCACACACCATTATCATGATACATCGGAATTATGTGTGCAGAATGTGTTGACACACCTATTTTAATGTTTTATATGTGTATTAGTTTACTTAATGATAATTTTTACGCACGATACACGTATTATTGTTTTGTATAGCAAATTTTCCTATGATCTAGTTTTGGCTTCAGTTATCAAGACATAAAAAATATGCTTTGTGGTAATGGATATTAATTTGCATACACGGTTACGGCCCGTCTGATGGTAAGCATTTACCGAAACGTCAATGCTTGCAATACCAGGAGTATTACTCGTGTGTTGCCATCCTAAAATCTTTCTAGGATAAGGAAAAGTTAATTTAATGCAAAACGCATTACTCAATGAGTACTGAAGACCTGTACTCACGCATACAAACACTACTGTGTGTAGTATTTTGGCTGTGGTTTTTAGTAAAGTCCTTTAGCAGTCGGGCTTGCTCGCTTTTATCGTGCCCTACCTCTCGTACGTCTTCTCCCTTAGCCTCAGTATTTTCTGACTGCATCTTTTCTATTTTATGCTTATACAAGAGATACGTTTATGCTGTGTAATCCAAACGATATCCTATTGCACATCATGTTCTGTATGCTCTAACACCAGCGTGCAGGAAGACTTGACGGCTGCCTCGGAAAATGCAGTAAATGTGTCTGTGTTTTGGAATTCAACAATATAAAATCGGCGGCAAACATAGAAATGTTTGCCGCCGAAACGTTAAGAAAAGAAGTTAATAGTAGAACTTTTAAATGCTAAAGTGTCTTAATAAACATTATGATGTTTAATGAAAGAGACCAGATAGGTCACGTTATATTAATAAAAGCCGTCATTCACAGAAATGCTTGGCTATTGGAGCCTATTGACGCTTCCAATTGTACCAACGATGATTCCATAGATTGAAATCAAGGTCTTAATATTGTTTCAAATCAACATTTAACAGACACACCAGTCGATTCTATAAATTAAACTGGTTTTGTGAAGTTATTGAACTTTTAAATTGTATTTAATGTACACGTTATTAATTTAGGACAGATTTGAAAACGCTTTAAGATCATTGTTCGTTTATCTTTCTCTCTCTCTCTTTCTCTCTTCACGGCTATTTAACCCATATGGTGTTACTCCACTTAGATCCTTCTATCCTTGATCGACCCATCCTTGACGTTGTCTTCTAAAGCATTGCATGCCTTTATATCCTTGTGCTATACATGGGTCCACGTGATTTGGTCTTCATTTTTTTTTTGATGCGTTGAAAATATATCGCCTTTACGTGCTGGTCGCAAGGTCCGAGTACCAATATACATTGGGATTTTCTGTCAAGAAATTCACAATAGATGCCCGAAGTTTGTAAATTGGCTGTGTTTACATCCTCATGCCTCGAAAAGTATGTAAAGCCGTTGGGTTCTACGCATGACCTCTAAGCTCCGGTCGTGTCGGATTGCTGTCCCAGGGACTATGAAATTGAGGGAATACAGTTTGCTCACACACTTGTGCACTATTATATCTTCCGCGCAAATGGCTAGTCTCCGTCTAGATTAGCCGCCGCCCGCGACCGAATAAAAGGACATTTTTACTAAAGAAATGTAGGCTATCGAGTTAATATTAGTTAGAATTAAATCCGATATAATAATATGTAAGACGTTCATAAGAAATGCCTCAATAGATATCTGATAAACTGTTAAAATATCAAGTTGCTCGTGAATCGGAGATCTGGAATCTCTATAATAGCATATAAAACACCCAGCACGAAGCTTCGCGACTCCTCGTCATTGAATACTTAGTTACATTCTCTGAAGGGCAGACTCTAAGTGGTCTTTTGGAACCAGTTGTAGAAAATTATGTGATGCAATCTTCCTTCTAAACAGGTTCATGGCCATAAATAGACTTGGCGATGTAGTTAAAAGGTATTCGGTCCTGTATTGTAGAACATTGTATCTTGAACTTTCACCATTCTTGTTGCTCCCTGGTAAAAATAGAAGAGTAGATATATTATGTAGAAAGTTCACAGCTGTAGTTGATGCGTCTATGGCAATGCCATATGCGAGGCCGAATTTCTTAATAGTTTGATTTATTAGAGACTAACTGTTGCCCGTGGCTCCACCTGTGTCGATGTCAGTCATGGCGATTAAAAGTAATATTATGTCCTTCTCCAAGATACCATTTATCTGCTTGACAAAATTCATTTAAATCCATTAAGCTGTTCAATCGCGAAAACAACAACAAAGTTAGCATTAATAGTATAAACGATCCCAGGGATAGTTATGTTGTTATCTTTTTAAAAAAGGTCAGCTATATTTTCAGGTTTTCGTTTCATTTTCATGTACGATTTCTGTGATGCGTCTGTAAATCGTATTTAAATCCAATCTACTATGGATAGTTCGTAAATATATCAAGAATCTAGCTTAATAATAACAACCCATATAATATCCCACTGCTGGGCACGGGTCTCCTCTCCTCTATCAAGAGAGGGAGAGAGTTTAGGCCTTAATTCACACTCGCTGGCCTATATGCGGGGTGGTGAATCAGACATGTCTTTAGAATTTCTTTTAAGACATTTGGGTTTCCTCACGATGTTTTCCTTCACCGTTAGCATATGGCGAATCACTTGATTAGTACATAAAAACTCCACAAAGTGAAATTCACATTGGTACTGCCCGGGATCGAACTCTCACCTCTTGCGTGCAAGTCGGTTACTTTCCCACTCGGCCATTACCGCTTACTGTATCCAATTTCGTCTGGTGTTATGTCAAAGTTTCAATTTTGTTTACCCGTTCACATAGATACAAAATAAATACATCGTTTGGCATTCGCGGCTCGTTTTAAATCGACTAACATCTATGTCAACACATTAATTACCGTCAAATTAATTTGCATCTTTTGCCAAAACACTTTTTTATATCACAAATCTTTAACAGATGTCATTGCTAAATGCACAATGTAGGTAACAAAATAACGATTTGAATTTCGAAATTCGACCGTCATTTATTTTTTATAGTATAAAATGGGTGGCAAACAAGCATACGACCTGTCTGATGTTAAGCAGTTACAGTTATGTATATTTTTATAATCATAGCATATTATTATTTTTTAACCAACTTCAAAAAGAGGATGAAAACTCGATTACTCAAAAGCAGCTGAACTAATTTTTGAAATTCTTTTTATTTTTGATTAAAGTGGTAATGATAATTAATACTTTCCACGTAGTCCTCTATTAATTTCATTGGTTAAACCTTGGACCTTTTAGATACCTGCACCAAGGAATTCCTCAAAAAAGTAAATAATATACTGGCAGGTTTATAACTGAAAAAATCAAATACATTTTATAAAAATATAAACCGACTCCAAAAAGATAATAATAATTGCTCTTTTGACTCTGCTAGAAGCAGTATTATGTAAGTGCATCCGTACTTACAAAAAGAAAATACCATATTAAATATATTGTACCTAAAAACCAGTTTAAAGTTATAATATCCAATACAAAAACAGTGTAGCTATAACCGATGCGTGTTATCGAAGTTTATCCGATAACGGGCTGATAACGATGGCATACAATCGATATCTGTTCGTCGCCAATGGCATAAGACCGGTTGAGTCATACTTACACTTGTTGGTACGTTTGTATTTAACTGTAAACAATAATTCTTAGATAAAAATCTATTGAAAATTGTTTAATTTCAAATTGCCTATTGAATTTCGGTTGGTAAGGTAAAAAAGTATTTGTTTTTCTTTCTTTGGTGTGGACGCAACATGTGTCGACACCCTCGCGCCATCTCATCTTCCAAGCATAGCAGGTTGTGCTGGTGCTGCTGCTGCATCCGCGAAGACTCTTAAGCGGCGCGAATACAGTAATCTAATCGGAGATTATGTATTTGAGCGGTTTGGAGTCAAAATGCTTGGGCCGTGGGGTGCAAGGCTTATATTTGGCTCAAAGAATAAGCATTTCCATTCAGCGTGGCAATGCTGCCACACTCCTGGGAACATTTTCAGTAGACATCGATGCGGAGGAATCTTACGACGCCTACTAAGCAGTCCTCCCCCCCTTTTTTGTGTTGTTTTGTATTATTAGACCTAGCTGTTGCCCGCGGCTCCGCCCGCCTATGTGTTATTCCAGACCATAATCTATCTATCTCTGTGCCAAATTTCATTCATATCCGTTCAGTAGTATTTACGTGAAAGAGTAACAAACATCCATCCATCCATCCATTCTTACAAACTTTCACCTTTATAATATTAGTAAGGATTTATAGTTGTAGTTGTAAATTACTTGTAAATAAAAATAATTAAAGTATGTATTTTCAAAATAATAAAATATAAGAAACTTTAAACGGTTTTGATAGCGGGAGTGAAAAAGTAATCAAACCTCTTGTGTACAAGTAGGATTAAGTTCGATACCGGGTGGCATATTATTATTATTTTTGTGGTGGCAAACAAACAAACAAAAAATATGATTTACCTTCTACTTACGTTAAAGAAAAACACCGAGAGGAAATCCATATGTCTTTGGAACCACAAAAAAGCTTTAGGCCAGCGTGTGTGGATAAACGTCAGCTCTATTGGATATTAACATGGGTTTCTATTATTACATTTGCCTGAAGAACCGTCGTTTCTGCTCAACTTTACCTTTAAACAATTTATGTCAAAATGAATTATGTATATGAATCGTTTAGGAAAAGTTTAATGTTTTTTGTTATGATCATAAACTTAATAAATAGTTACATTAAAAATAATTATGAGGTATATTGTCTAACACGTCTGACTTCCTTAAAAAAATCGTCTCACGACTCTCCTATAATTGGTATGGTAACATTGCTTAAACGAGTGCTAAAGAAAAAAATAGATACTTATTTGTAAAAAATATATAATTGGCAATTAATTTTGTTTTGATATACACGTGCGTTATTTGTCTGTACACCTGGCCTGTTTGACCAGCGTTTATAAAGTAGCAAGCAGTGGCTATTGGACACTAAACTATTATTTAATTCGACACCTTAAATAATGTATTAACAAAACCTACGATAGGGACAAACAAAACGCAATTACAAATGTTACTAGGGACTCCTTAGAATGAGGCGGAACAAATGCTAGTTTGCCTCCTTAGTAGTATAAAAATGTATTATAATTAACATATTTATATTTAAGAAAACAATGTATGTTTTAGCGCTAAATAAAGCAAGATTTTATGTGTTGTCATTAGTGTCAAGACTGACAGATGTCAATAATTATAATTTAAAAGTTTTTATTTTTTCTACGAAAGACAACTCTCGCGCCATAAAGAATTAGTTTTTTTTTTAGTTTGAATTAAGAAGTATGCTACTTTTTCAGAAGCCTTATAGCCTTTATAGCATTTTCATAACAAAACTGCAATGCCGTGGTATTCAGTGTACTTACTTTATTAGGGAAAGAACAGACACTTTATTTTCCTTTATTGTTTAAAGTCACTAACAATAGCTATTGAGAATTATTAGAAACACTCGTCCAACTGTGTTTAATATCTTTATTTGAGGAGGTTCTAAGTAAAGTGGTTGTACTGATACTATCTAGTGGCAATAAACGCCGCGCCCGGCCTCGCCTGTACCCGGTATTTTTATCATTAAGTGATATATTCTCTGATAATATATCACCTTTTTGTTGCTAGTAATCAATTAATTCTGAAAATTGAGTGTTGCCTGCAAAAAAATCCTAGTTTGGGTATAAAATGCTTTTTGTTGTTATGCAAAAATGTATAAGTTTCTTTCTTATGCTTTGATAGCGCAGTTATACTGTTTACGAATGCCGTCTTGGATTCTATGCCCGGTGCACATTGAACATTTTTGTCAGCAAAATCAATCGTAGTATGCTATATACCTAATTTTTACAATAGGCTCAACTCTCTTTACAAGAAACCAAACAGCTGATAAAACGTAGAACTGATGCATATCTGCCTACCCTGTCGTTATATAATTATGAAAATAATATCATACTTCATGCTTATAGTTTTTTGCTGAAAACTTATGTGTTCGAAAATCCCGATGCATTACAAAATAAGAAAGAGTCACTAACACATCTTATATTATTAAATCTTTTCTGTACTCACCAGTACATTCAATAATCCGACACGGTAATACCGGGTCTAGATTTATTGAAAACATTCGCTTATCTACATACTAAGAAAGCATGAAATGTTTGAAAAGAGATCATACAAGTGAGCAAGCCCAACTGGGGAAGGACCTCCACCTTACAGAAGACCACAGCCAAATAACTACACACAGCGGTGTAGTTGTGTTCCTGAGTGCAGGTCTCCAGCGCTCATTTAGGGATGCGTTTTGAAAGAAACGTATTTCTATCCCAGGGATACTCCAATCTTAAAGGATTGGTGAAAAAAAAATGGGTTGGTAACACGCAAGTGATACCTCTGGTATTGCAAGCGTCCATAGGCTACAGTAACTGCTTAACATCAGGCGGGCCGTATGCTTGTTTGCCACCCAAGTAGTATAAACTGTCAAATTTTATACAATCTAAAACAAATAACGTTGAATTTCTTTGGGTAAACATCGTCTACACTATCCAAGTTGCTTATCAGGTTGCAGCTGAAACCCTGCGCCTGTAGTTTCAAACTTGAATACCAACTATTGTCGACTTGCATTCACTAAATATAATGCAGTTGAAAGATAAGGTTCGTAACTGCAAAGTTTACAGACTCCATTGTTTTGCGTGTTCTTCGAGTTTAATTTCCTTGTTGATGCAAATTTTGCAGTTAATACTGGATTGTATTCGGTCATAATATTTAAAAAAGATCTTCTTAGTCACAGATATAATATAATAGTGAGATATTTGCCTGAATCATTGTTAAAAACGATCGCAGATCTCTATAGAAAGAAGAAACAAAATCAGCCCGCGGCTGGCGTATGGTTGGCTTATCACTACTGCCAAACAAACGATTCTAAGTGACTTTGTCTATTGCCCGGCCGGGAGGCCGCTATTACACCGCCCTGATGTTCTCTTCATATACAGATCTAAGTAAGTGCTTCAGGAATCCTAGGTACTTATCGTAAGATTTCCGGCAGCATTTAGAGTCTGCTAGTCTTTTTGGATTAAATAATTCCTTTACACACACCCGCATACAAAATATATTGGTTCCCTAATGCAGAATTTTTCAAATCAGTCCATAAATGACGGAGTTCTGCGGTAACAAACATTAAAAAAAACTCGTTTTTGAAGACGTAGAGATGCAAAGAATAGCCTAGCCTACTGTACCAATACCAAACCAAGCCATAAGAGGATTACGCCTCTAAGCTGTTTTAATTTTATCTTCGAGTACATTAACTGAAGTTGTGGTTGAAGCTAAAAAATATATTTAGATTATTTAGCCTCCGTTAAATTTAGCTTTATCCTCTGTTTTCAGTTAACATTACGTTATATAGTAATAATAATCAGGGTAATCTTCTTGTACCAACGTGGATTACATAAGTAATCCAATTGCATACATCGTGCGTAAAACGAGAATATAGAGAGAGGCTTACTCTTAAACTAAAATAGCACATCCAAATCAATGTGAATACAAATTTATGACGACATAACTTCTGACTTCAATATTCGAACCTTAAAATTCGAATATTATTTAGAACGGAAATGACGTGATATTATGCAAATAAATGAAGAGTAAATTTACTAATGTTAGTTTATAGTTTTCGTCTAGAAATGCTTTTGATACGATTGTTAAAATAAATAAATGATTGGTAACCTTTTTTAGAGTATTTTTATGTGCTAGTACTTTTTTTTCTTGTGAACAAGTATAGGTTTTAACCGTTGATTTATAAGCTGATATTGACTCATTGTGGGAACTGGTTTGTCATGCCTGTGGCTGTCGCCTCTCGTTATAATACAGATTATATAACCAACTAGTCTGTGGTAGTTACATAGTCTGTTTGGTACTTCATCTATTTCTGTGTTACCTATTATCTAAACTAGTACTTACTATGACGTATAAATAAACGATGCTTTGTTATATTAATTTATATACCTATTGTTGGTTTTATACTGGTTATACCTAGATGTTTCAGTTAAAAACTAATTTAGGTACTATTAGTACCGGCTTCGCACAGGTAGACGTTTTTTTTTGTAGACATACCTTATGGTATATCTTAATTTTTAACCGACTTCAAAAAGAGGAGGTTATCAATTTTTTTTTTTTTTTAAATGTTTGTTACCGCATAACTCCGTCATTTATGGACCGATTTGAAAAAATCTTTTTTTGTCTGACTGGACATACTTCCAGTTTGGTCCCATTATCATCAAAAGAAAGTTCCGATGATGGGATCCCTGAGGAATTGAGGGAACTCCTCAAAAGTTATAGGCACACATATAGCAATTTCAATATTTTTAACAACTAATCAATCATTTGCATTCAGAAAGTGTAATTTGGTGAAGTTAAACTGATGAAGAAGACCACAGATGGCCATCTGAACTTTTCAATAATAAGTATTTTACTGATGGCGATTAGATAAGTTTCGGTTATTGTTGCTAAGCAACTATTAATAAGAAATAATGACGTGAATGAATTGAGCGCGGATTGCACAGATTAAATATTGCTTTTAATACCTACTTGACCTGTGTTCAGCCCGACGCTCAGTCGATTTTATTCGATTGTAACAAACAAATATCTGAAAATTTTACAACTTGCCGTACTGAAGTCGGTTTTTTTTTGTTAAAATTATTTAATCAAAATATAGTTCTATGTCACTTGCTGATAATGTAGCTTTCTACAGGTAAAATATTTTTTTAAATCGATCCAGTAGTTTTTGAGTTAAAACATAAGGAACAAAAATACAAATTTCTTCTTATTATAGTAGTATGGATAGAAGAATAGTAAAAGGTCCTAATAACTGCGACACAGTTTTGAAAACTAATGCAGCTGCTAGTATACAAATTCTGGAACTTAGTTTTGTTTCAACAGATATTATTTCTATTGTCTATATATAATTGTCTTCCTGACTGACTGATTAATTAAAGCAGAGCCTAAACCGCTGGGGTTACAAACTTGAAATTTTGCACAAAAAATCATAAATGATGTAAATTAGCAATAATAATGAGTAGATAAACGGAATTAAGAAGCGATTTATGGAAATTCATAGATTTATTAAATTGTTTAACCCGAGAAATATGGAAGCAGGCCGCTAGTCACGACTATATTTGTTTGGTTCAATGCCTTAAGATCGATTTTTCCATACAAAGTAATCCTGATTTTCCTTCCCGAATTTTGAGCCTAGAGCAATGAAATTTTAACCTGATATAGATATCAGGCTTGACAATGACCCATGCATGATGTTGATGTTAAAACAATAAACTTTTCAAAACACTTGCGAGTGGCATTCTCTCTTAATTGGCAACCTCGCCATTTACACAGCGTGTTGTGGGTTTGATCCCCACACGGAACAAAAATGTGTGAGATCCACAATTATGTTGTTCCGCGTCTGGATGTACTTTGTGCCCGTTAATTGTATGTTTGTAAAGTCCCCAGCGACACAGGGCTTGTCACCTAGTGCGAGAGTTGTCTTTTTAATGAAAATACAAGAATGTTGGACAACGGGTCTAAATCGCGTAATATTTTGAAGGTTTTCATATCTTTTTGTTTCCCGACGTTTCGATCGAATTGCACCGAACGTGGTCACGGGTTGACTGGTGCGGGTGAGTGATTTAGACCCGTTGTCCATTATATAATATGTGTACAAATCGTGAAAGTTTAAAAGAATTAAATACAAGAATGTTTTCCTACATATGTTTACTTTCTTTGTCCGCTACAAATTCCTATAATGTTTTATAATAACTTGAAGTTATCATCTACATAGTAACGTAGTCATTAAGTTATTTTGCTTTGAATTTATAAATATATGTATTCTCATTGGACTTCCCCTTGCTTTCGATCATTTTAGTTTTCCTTTAGACGTGATTGGAATTATAATGTAGTACTCGTACTTATTCAAATCACACAGCGGTGTAGTTGTTATACAGGTCTCCAGCGGTTATTTAGGGATGCGTTGTGAAATAAACGTTTTCCTATCCAAGGGATACTCTATCTTAAAGCTTTCGTGTAAAAAAAATGAGTCGGCAAGTCTGCTATTCCCGCTATTCCATAATGTCGACGTAGCTTTGAAATCACCAAACATTTCGAATATCTATCTCATTTACTTTTTCGTTAGCACTACAACATTTGTACTCGATATGACAGAGACAGAGAGATTACTTGCATCGACAAGCTCGGTGTTGCATTCCATGTAAAAACAAAAGACGCTCGGGGATATGCCCGGGGTCTTACATTGTTTCGGCAGCAGGTTTTCGCGGTTATTGCTATAACTACGAAAGCAACAGACCGTTAGAATCATTCCTATAACTCCAGCCCCTCAAACATTTAGTATAATGAGCTGACCATATTCAGGTCAGGTAGTATTCGTGCTGTTGACGCCCCTTTCCTGGAAGAACTGAGGTTACCTTAGCTTTTATTATCGCAGGTAGACTGTCGCAGTCCATTTTACGGTCTACATAGCGCCAAAATTTCTGTAATAATTTATTTAGACTTATCGAGGTCTTCAGAGGTTGATGAATGTGGAGGGAGCGAAATAAATATGTCTGGATCGAAGCTATTGGCGTACCATAGCCTCTGCCTTCCCCAATGGGAGACGGGCGTGATGATATGTGTATGTAAATTGCTTCTAAAATTGTCATATATTGCATGTATCGATCAAAATGAAACTAAATATCTATCAAATAATTGCTGTTTTTAACACTTTCTTTGCATCTTTTTAATGTTTGTATTAAGCAAAGACGGCGTTTATTATCTATTTATTACTGTGAGAAAGCATGAATAATGCATGTTTTATACGCTACCACACAGTTGAACACAATAATAGAAATACATTTCTCTCTATCTTTCCTTACTAATATTATAAACGCGAAAGTTTGTAAGTATGGATGGATGGATGTATGGATAGATGTTTGTTACTCTTTCACGTAAAAACTACTGAACAGATCTGAATGAAATTTGGCACAGAGATAGATTATGGTCTGGAATACAGATAGGCTTTTTACAGCGATAACCGACATCCACGCGGGCGTAGCCGCGGGCAACAGCTAGTACTTAATACCGCGCACATCTTAAAATTCCAGGTGGATTTGAAAAAATTTTTTTCAATTCTTGAGGAAGGTTATAGGCTTTTTATAATCACGCTTTGACCCATGGGAGCAATAAAAGTGACATAGGAAAAGATCTATATTTAACTCGGATGAAACTGCAGAGTACAGCTATTTTTACTAATATTATAAATACCAACGTTTGGATGGATGGATGGATGGATATTTGTTACTCAATTACATCAAAATGGCTGAACGGATCTGGATGAAATTTGCCATAGAGATAAATAATAAACTGTAATATGACATAGGTTACTTTTTATTCCGGAAAAATCACTGTTCCTCTTGGCCTTCCCTACTATTATTTTTACAAAGAACTTGTATTATATTAATGTTTGATTATACTTTTTTATTATTAATTTTGTACTCAAAAATGCAAAACATGTCCGGACGCCTACTTATAATAACATCCATGTAAATGTATGTTTACAAATAAAGGTTTTAATTTTTAATAACGCGCGGACATAGTCAGGACTAGTAGTAATATTATCTATAGGTACTAATATGATAAAGCTGAAGAGTTTGTTTGTTTGTTTGGTTGAACGCGCTAATTTCAGAAAGTACTGGTTCGATTAGAAAAAAAATTTTTTTGATGAATAGTGCATTTATCCAGGAAGGCTATAGGCTATATAACATCATGCTATGATCAATAGGAGCGGAGCAATAGTGAGATATGTTGCAAAATCAAGGAAAATATTCCAAATTACCACGCGGACGAAGTCGCGGGTGACCCCTAGTAATAAAATATCAACAGTGAAGATGCAATGAGATGAAAATATCCATTCACCAAACGCATGCCAAGCTAAATTGTACGGCCGATGATCTGTTCACCTTTCTAAATGCTACAAATAAATATTTTAAAAATAATGCCACGTATATGTATTGTGTAGTTACTTCTGTATCATTTTATAGATCGTTGATGCTAGCCAGACTCCATCGTACAGAATTATAGCGTGGTATTTTAATTTGATGTTATAAAAAACATTCGAACATGTGGCTCTACACCTTCGAGATTGAGTAACTGAATACGTCATTATTACTAACGTTATTTTGTAAACTATCTCCGACTGGCATAATTTAAATTCTTTACTTATATTTTTAATGCATCTTTACTTACGAATATTATAAATGGCAATTTGTTGTTTTTAAACAACTCCTGCAGTAGAACAAGCCCTGTGTCTTTTGAACATACAATTCACGGACACAAATTACAGCCAGACTCGAAACAATCATATATGAATCACACAAAGTTTTATTCCGTGTGGGAATCGAACCCACGACCGCCGGTTTAGCAGACAGGGTCACTTACTACTAGACCAACAAGCCAGTGAAATTTTCTGTCTGTTGTTTTTTAACGACTAAATGGCTTCACGGATGTTAATAAAATTTGACAAGGAGATAGATATCATTGGAAGGACATAAGGGTTTTTGTCGCTATACCAGCGGACCAGCTAGTTAACTGATTTTATTCTATACTAATATTAGAAATGCGTAAGTTTGGATGGATGTATGGTTTGTTTTTTGGTTCAATCATGTCAAAATATGAACGGATCCATATGAAATTTAGTACAAAGATAGAATATAGACTGGAATAGCTCATAGGTTACTTTGATCCCGAAAATACACTGATCTCGTGGGATGGTACGCGCGGACGAAGCCGCGGTCGAAAACATTTAAACATAATATCTTGTAATATACAAAATCGTTTAACATTAATACGATAACACCATTACTATAAAAGGGAAGTTTTAATACATGTATCGTGATAGAACTCATTTCGTTTTTACATTATAATGTAGTATCCCACACGACCGCTCGACCGGTCGTCCAATTTGCTTGTCTGTGTATAGCATAGCTGCGTCAAACAAGGCGCGATGCTTGTTACATGAGGGCACACATCTTAACCTCCATTAAGCCGCGTCATTGCCTGAAGAGCTCGCCTCCCACGGTTTCCTACTTGTCTCACTCACATCACCAATTCAGGCTAACTATTATAACACATTTGAAGATATATTTCGTTGAGTTGGCCAATTCCCGAGGGTGGCATTTCCTATTTCGGGCGTTCCGTTTGAGTTGATTGGCTTGCTGGATATTTCGCCAATTTACTATTTGATGTCATGATCTATCAGAATTAGTTTATATTTTGGAATCTGCTCCTCCAGACAACTGGCATAAATGGTAGTCGAATCGAATGGAAAGCAAATGTTTCGGATTTGACGTAAGTTTACGACATTATATCGTAAACTTATGCCAAATCCCATACATTTGGTGTCTATTCGATTCGACTACCGTTTTTGCCACTTTTCTAAAGTGGCAGATGTGTTTTGTTTGGATTTTTCGTCCATTTTGTGAATGTTCTAGATTTGCACGCATTACTTCAATAAAGGGGCAACATCAGAGCAGAGCATTTTTTTCTTTTAAGTGCACATTTGTTATCTTCTTGTATGAGGTCTGTTATTTGCGCTCTCATTCCCGTAGAATGAACTATAATCCAGATTAAGTATATACATTTATGCAGATTTAGTATGCTTGTCTGCCTTTGCCAATTTGCTAACAAAAGGCTGTAGCTGTACTATTAAGTATTCTGTGGCTGTAGGAAAAACAATGCTGACCTTTGTTTATTTTGCCGTTCATAAGTATCATGCATTTTATATAAAATGAATAAGTATAATAATATGTAATTACCCATTTTAAAATTCATAAGTTTTATATTTTTTGAGTCAAGCTCTTGTCGATGTAGAAATTTGTTCTAAATTCCACATTTTTGACTAACGTTGACGAAATAACCTTGAACTTCTATTTCTCTTTAATTATTCTTAAATGCAAAATTTTCGCACGCGACATTTTATACCTTTATCATAACTGAACTAGGCTCTTTTAGTTGTAGTTGACTTATACTAAAACTCAATTTAAATCCTCACCATATGAATGTGGTGTGTATTCTCAGATACCCTCGTGTACATATTTGCATTCGAAAACATTTCCGCAGAGTCGCCGTACGATAACATCACGTTTTGGGTTCGTTCACCGGTCTAACCGACAACGACACTCCTTAGTAATTATAATATTATTACATCTAGATCGCTATTTCTTATCGCAGGTTTTTAGTAGATAATATTCAAGTGAACAAATATGAAATAGTTTAATAAAATATGTAACTCCATTAACATGTCCATATATTTTTTAATTTTATATCTAATTACATATATGTATTTGTCGGCTAATCTCAATGGAAACTAGCCATCTGCGCCGGAGATATTACACAAATGTGTGTGCAAACAAAAGAGCACTCTTTATATCCTCACATTCATAGTCTGATTGCAAGGCAATCCATCACGACCGGAGACAGATCAGGCATAGGCACCATCGGATTTACGAGGTTAAACTGCATACGTACTTGTGTTTTTCTCCATCCTAGTTATGGTTTTTCCAATGTTAACGATACAATCATCGCCTGTACTCATGATTTTACAGATAAAGATGCAGTTATTAGGAAACAAATATTCCCGCTGCTATTCCCCACTTTTAAACAGTCCACCAATAAGTTAGTCACACTGTAACAACTGCCAAATACGTCAAAAATGACAGTTGATAATTTATAATCTCTGTAGCATTGCACCGATCCGCAATCTTTGAATTTTTCGGCACTGGGTTTAAAATGTGGAATGTGTTGTTCGTTTGGTTTTTGTTTTTAAACGTTCCGAAAGCCCTGTGTCGCGGGCCTGGGTTGTGGGGAACTTTAGACAATATACCTACTATTTATGGACACCGAGTCCACCAAGACTCAGAATATCTATCTGTGGGTTACACAAATATTTAAAGATAATTATAGTATAACTGCCGTTGAATTGACACAGGCGAACCCCAAAAGGTTCGCCTGTGTCAATCTATTAATGGGGGATCCATTAATAGTTTGACACATGCGAACCTTTATATTTTAAAAGTATAACTACATACTTATATTATTTTGATGTGTGATTTCTGATATAATATTGTAAAGCTTCATCAAAATCTGTTAATTAGTTAGTGCGTGAAAGAGTAACAAACATTTACCCTCACTAACCCTGTTCGTTTATAATATTAGTACGATTTGCAAGTATAATTTCCGCTAACTCCTTGCGCCAACAGTTCTGTCTGCGCAAAATTTCAGATATCAGACAAATCCAATGTCCAATGGCTTATGTATGGCCCATTCATAAAATAAACAAATGCAAAGCTTTAATAAAGACCGGTGCAGCTCAAACTTATTTCGTCTACCGCCCACTTTGAGAATGGATTATTTCTCCAAATTTATTTTTACTTTGTCGACGGAATTTTTTATTTTCAAAATTGATTATTTTGGGCTCCTTACCGTTCCCCTCTTCAACCTCTAGCGCCCACAAGGGGACATTATCGCCCACTTGGAGAAAGACTACTGAATGATCACAATTACAATAGCACAATGCACATTATTGAACATGTTTCCTCGCATTGTGTTACGCGTACTAATATGTAGTAACAGTTAATATGTAGTTAGTATTGCCTCTCTAAATTTTCTCTTTTTACTTTTTCTTCGTGGCAATGATTAAATTTTATTTGTATTGTGGCTGTTATTTACCATGTGGTAATTTGACCACGAATATGGTAAAAAACTATTTGCCTTGTATATGGTATAGATTTAGGTGTAGAAGTTTGCCGTCTAACTTCTTTATATTGTATTAAATCGTCTGTCTAAACATATGGAAACATTGATCGTTAGCGAGATTTTAAGCCGCGCTTTATTGGGTTCCGGCTCAATGTGAAACCTTCTTATCTGAGGTCGTAGAATGACGTCCTTACGGCGATTTAATTTCAATCTTCATTGAAAATTAAATTACGTAATTGAGCACTACAAATTATTTTTTGGATTATTCGAAATTCAATCCCTAAACGGGTAATAAAATGTAAAGACCAGGCAAAGTCGTTGCAGGCTGCTTGTCTTTACATGGTATAAAATAAAGTCGCTGTCTCTCTGTCTGTTCTTGTGGCTTTGTACGCTTAGATCTTCCTAACCAGACAACGGATTTTGATGCGGTTTTCACTATCTATCCATCCATCCATCTCAGCCATAAGACGTCAACAGCTGGACATAGGCCTCCCCGAAGGTTTTCCTCATCATTCGGTCCTGAGCTGACCTTGTCCATCGGTTGCCGGCGACCTATATTTTCATTATAATTTAGATAATTTCTTTTGGAAGGTTTATATTTATTATAATAGAGAAATCGAAGTGAAACGAAGGCGGGTCGCCAGTTATCTATAAATCATAAATACGTGTTAACATCACTAAATCCCGATTGCATTTTCTATTAGCACGTTTGTTTGAGTTCAGTCTGGTACGTGTGAATGCATTGATCACTCGCATTAATTTAACAGCCACACAAACACACGTACGCATACAATAACAGATATACAGAACAATATCACGAACTGTTTGGAAAGGATTTGGTATATCGAGGTTCATAGTTAATTTGATAAATGATTATTTTTAAAAGCGTCCAAAGTAATACGTGAAGAGAAACCTTCGGATTCCGTTTTTAAGAATATTGCGCGCCCGGAACTGTGTAAGATATGGTATAGTTAAGGTTTACACATAGAACAAAATATTATAAATCTCGACCACAGGGGCGACCTCTAGTATGAGGAAAAACAAGCACAGGAATCGTACCATGACGTACTTATAGTGTTTTTTTGCGACTGAATTTTCTTTATGCAGACCTTCTATGTATGAACTATAACTATGCTAAACCTCACACTCCTCCGTGCGCGCACTATGCTTCAAAAGGGGTACACAGATTTTTCCTTACGTATTAATATTAGAACTAGAGGTCGCCCGCGACTTCGTCCGCGTGGTAGTTTGGAATATTTTCCCTGATTTTGTAACATATCTTACTACTGCTCCGCTCCTATTGATCATAGCGTGATGTTATATAGCCTATAACCTTCCTAGATAAATGCACTATTTAATAAAAAAAGAATTTGTCTAATCGAACGAGTACTTTCTGAGATTAGCGCGTTCAACCAAACAAACAAACTCCTCAGCTTTATAATATTAGTATAGATTAAAGCTTGGTAATACGGTTGTCATCTGACAGATGACGCGTGCGCATTATTGACACTCGTTCTTAAGTCCCCGCCTCGTCTGTCTCGTCTTCATCTTCGACCGGCCCTGGCCTCTAATGGCTAGAATAAATCATCTTTAACTGTTCTACTTCGAGATTGTAACATAATATAATTTTAACAAAAAAAAACCGACTTCAGTACGGCAAGTTGTAAAATTTTCAGATATTTGTTTGTTACAATCGAATAAAATCGACTGAGCGTTGGGCTGAACACAGGTCAAGTAGGTATTAAAAGCAATATTTAATCTGTGCAATCCGCGCTCAATTCATTCACGTCATTATTTCTTATTAATAGTTGCTTAGCAACTATAACCGAAACTTATCTAATCGCCATCAGTCAAATACTTATTATTGAAAAGTTCAGATGGCCATCTGTGGTCTTCTTCATCAGTTTTACTTCACCAAATTACACTTTCTGAATGCAAATGATTGATTAGTTGTTAAAAATATTGAAATTGCTATATGTGTGCCTATAACTTTTGAGGAGTTCCCTCAATTCCTCATGGATCCCATCATCGGAACTTTCTTTTGATGATAATGGGACCAAACTGGAAGTATGTCCAGTCAGACAAAAAAAGAATTTTTCAAATCGGTCCATAAATGACGGAGTTATGCGGTAACAAACATTAAAAAAAATAATTAAAAAAAAAAATACACACGAATTGATAACCTCCTCTTTTTGAAGTCGGTTAAAAATATATTCAAATATCGAAGTACAACTAAAAAAAACGTTAAATAAGAAATACATTACTTCCTTTAACTTTTTTACTCAACAAAAACATATACCTACTACTTTAGTTTTTGTCTGTTTATACGAATGATTAATAAAAGCTCTAGTTTCGCTCCTTTGTGACCGGCCGATCACCTCCCGAAGGCCAAAGTTGTACCTTTATTTATAGCCTAACAATCATGCTCATCCTTTAACCTGTACGAATGTACTGTTCAAATAAGCCATGGTTTTTATATACTGCTTAGGTGGCAAACAAGATAGTCGGCCTGATAGTGAGCTCATGCCTATGGACGCTTGCAATACCTAAAGTATTTATTGCGTGTTGCCATCCCAAAAAAAATTAGCACCAGGGTTTTGAAATGTACTATCCTTGGGATAGAACAACTTTCTTTCGTTTCTTTAAAACGCATACCTTAATGAGACCAGTGGTCACATTCAAGAACACATGTGAAACTATATAAAGTTTATTTATATTTACGTATCTATTGGTCGGTCAATCAGTCGAGGTGCTGTCATTAGTATATTTAGCGACTTCGTATACATTTTCCGAACGATGTGCAGAAAGTCGAAAGAAATTAAATCTCCTTCGCTCGAGTAGCTTTAAGCCTGTGTTAAGCCTGAAATATGAGCTAGTCAGCAATTAGCAAATATAAATTGTTCTATTTGAAAAAGGGAATGGTATCTATCATAAATTTCACGGCTACAACGCAATTTACGTTACAAAAGATTTTACTTGCATACCTGACTGAACATGCATACAAAAACAAAATTTAAAATAAATTTCAGAGGCGTAAAATAATGTTTTAAGAGTCTGCAAATGTAATTATCCGATTGAATCATGCAAGGCTTTGCAACAGATGTAATTGCATATGTTTGCATCATACCAACGTTGGTTGCAAGAAGCCATAGTTATTGGATATCAGAACCCACCTGCTGGGGTTTAGAAGCCCTACTTTAAGTTCAATGGACTCTATCGATTCTATTGCTAATCGGACGTGATGCTAAATGGTTATGTGACAACTATTATTTTTATGGGAATCGCCGCTCCGCTTAGTCTTACGCGATGGAACCTAATCTTTAAATTTATTACCTACTTCACAGACTAGCGAAAATGCGATGCTATATAAAAGTATTTAACTACTTTTGGCTAGACAAGCCCGTATCTTCAAGGGTTCTTAAAAGGTAAAAGTAAAATACGAGTATGTGCCCTGGGTCCCAATTCTGCTTTTTTACGGATGGCTCAATTGAATCTCAGTAGCATTTTTGGTATTCTGCGAGTAAATTTAATACCAATGGTTTTCCATCTATTGGTCTTTCTGGTTCCGGTATATAAAACAGTGGGTTTTCTATATAAAAAGACTATATATTCTAAAGCCGATGGGCTATCCCAAACTATTATCCACCTTTGTGCAAAATTTGATTCAGATCCATTCCGCCGTTTTGGCGTCCATCCATCCAAACTTTCGCATTCTACTATATTTCTTTATTATATTTCGCATAATACTAGTAGGATTACAAGCCATGACGAAAGTTTGCATAAGTAATTTTATTTGCGTCAAAAAGTTTAAAAGAAAAGATATAATTTTTACTTTTTGTCATTATTTTCTCGGATTATCTTAGTACTCTTAAACTATTTGGAGTAACTTAGTAAATTTATGTCATATACTTAAGCAACAAAAGCTAGATAGTCCTTGTTGCTAATGTATATTACATAAATTTTAAATTCTTCATAAATTCGTGGTTAAACATCGCTTGTCTCTTTCCATCAGAAGCACGCGCGGATGTATATAGTTAATTTATTAACATATTTATTTACCAATCGGCGTTTAAACAGTACTGTTTAGCTTGCATATCTAATTTTACAACGGTTCCTAGTCACGTGCGAGCCTTGCTGACGAGCTATTATTTTATAATAAACTCGTATACTATACATTGTTTATGTATGTAGTTTATTGATTTGTACCGAGTCTTGCGTGAGAAATAACGGCAACAGTGTATTGCAATAAGTTGTATATTGAAGGATAGTTTCTGCCTGCGGCAGAAGTCCGTGTGTGCAGTCCACGTGGATTCTTCTATATAGAACTATAATCTACTTCTGTGCCAAATTTCATCCAGATACGTTCAGTCGTTTTAGCGTGACTAAGACACAAACATCTATCGATCTGTCTATCCAAACTTTTTTTTTTTTTTTTTTTTATACTACTTGGGTGGCAAACAAGCATACGGCCCACCTGATGTTAAGCAGTATCCGTAGCCTATAGACGCTTGCATTACCAGAGGTATCACTTGCGTGTTGCCAACCCATTTTTTACACCAGTGCTTTAAGATGGAAGTAACCCTGGGATAGGAATACGTATCTTTCAAAACGCATTCCTAAATGAGCGCTGGGGACCTGTACTCACACACAGGAACACAACTACACCGCTGTGTGTAGTCATTTGGCTGTGGTCTTCTGTAAGGTGGAGGTCCTTCCCCAGTCGGGCTTGCTCGCTAGTATGGTGCCCTACCTCTCTTTCTTTTTTAACTTTCGCATTTATAACATTAGTAGGACTTTATTTTGCCTTTTACAATCAACATAAGTACCTAACGCTGAAAAAGACCGAAATTTAAGAACCCTAGATAGAGTTTCTGTCTTAGCTGATGATTAGCGTTTCCAGCGGTTATAGTGGATCCACACAATTTAGCGGCTTGAGGCGGCTTTGCTCACAGATATAGATACACATAGATAACGCAAGTATCACAGTTTGTATTGAAATCAAGCGTGCCGACTTTTTAACACCTACTGTGACGTCACAGCCGAAATTTAGTGACGAGAAATCCAAACCGATTCAAAGACACTGATGCCGCCAATGCTCCTCCGGCCGCTACGATTCAATCGATTCAACTGGAGCCGCCGCACTGATTATCTCACTCTTACTCATATTTTTAATGTCGTTACTACTTGTTCTGAGTCTGGGTGTAATTTGTGTCCGTTAATTGTATGTTTGTAAAGTCCCCCGCGACACAGAGTTTGTTCTCTAGTGCGGAAGTTGTCTTTTTAAAATATATACAATATACATATACCTAGATTGTTGTGATTTTGCATATACCTATATATCACTTATAATTTTTATTTTTATTTAATTTATAATTATTATATATTTCTCATAATAATTACTTCTTTCTAGACCTCACACTAATATGCACACACTATGTTTCATCTCTGCATTACCCTATACCTAGGTTGACTGGCAGAGAGAATCCCTTTGGCATTAAGTCCGCCTTTATACATGTTCTGTATATTAAGTTCTAAATAAATAAGATCGTTTGTCACTGCCGCCACTAGATTTAATCAATTCACGTTCCTCTTCTTCTCTAATATTTACTTCGAGTACTCCCTTATACTGTTTTATTTGCGGTAATACGCTCTAGAATTTTCACACCATTTTTGTATTTGTTTTTGCTGTTCATTTGTACTTTTATCTTGTATAGACACAACGTGATTTATTTTTTCTTGTGCATTATTTATTTTAGTTAATAATTTCTTTTCCATTTCACTTTTTCCTTTTGATATGGGTAGTTCATGGACATCCTGTAAAGTAAAATAAGTTATAGTTGTTTATAGTAGCTGATTCCTAGTCTCTCTCAATCCCTGTTTTCCGCTGCCATTTCCACTTTAGTTCCGTTACTTACACGCTTTCGCTCAAGTCTTCCACTTTTGCTTCTAGCTTACATTATACCGTTAGTCTTTTCTTATATTTGTAGGTACACATTTACACGAAAAATATATTTTAACTATACCTTTTCTAGTTTTCTCTTCCTTGGCAATGATGAAGGATTTTGCGATATATCTTTATTCTGTAAAGCACAAATAGGTGTATGTCATATATTTTATACTTTATTAAATAAAAATATGTTACACATTTAATCTATTCACTAACCTCATTTTCATTGTCAATGAGTTTTAGTATATCAATAGTGGGGCATGCCGTTTTTTTCAATAATCTCAACTTTTTCCCTTCAATGAAACTGGTGTTTTCAAAATGTTCGGAACAAATAGTACTGTGTTTCGTCGGGAACCAGTCTTTTCGTCCGGTGGCCGCAATCCATTTTTCTTTTATATCATTCGTCGGTCCGATATCGATTAAAATCGATTATTGATTATATGTTGTAGAACGAACAACACTAGTCGCTAGATTTGACAGACGAATGATAAATTGCCTGTATCACGAAGTCGAAGCGATGCGCGACAGTATCGCTTGTTGTAATATTCATCGTCTTTTAATACACAACGTCAGTTCCAACGCTCAAACCAAACACGTCAACGTAATGTGAATATTGTTTTACTTAACGTTATTCTATAGTTACTTAGGTATATCCTTGAAATCACAGCTCTAAATACATAAAAAATAGTTTTAAAATGAATTTACGCATAATATAATGTTAAAATAACTTACCTGTGATAAGAAATATGTTCCTGTCTTTGGGTGCTCGAAATTTTTGGGATATTGCAGTTAATTATCACGCAACAAGGCATTTTTTTAGTTTTTGCGGACGACCGGCAGCGACAACAGACGCGCGCGGACTGTAAGTTGCGGCGACCAACCTCGACGCTTTGTCGGGGTTCGGACACGCGAAGTACGTGCATTTGCGTTATCTATGTGTATCTATATCTGTGGCTTTGCTCATAGTCAAGCCGTCAACAGTGCCGCCAGGCTGTATGAATTCACCATTAGGGATGCCCTGCAGATACCTACTAGCAGCAGGTATACATTATCTTCAAGTACAGCGTTGTCTTTTTTAACACAGTAATGATGATCACGAACTTAGTGCTTATCATCACGTAACCGGTATCATTTATTGCTACCTAAGCAACTACGAAACTATTAGTTTCTTCAACTAAATACTATTTGGTATTAAAGCTAAGGGTCCCTTTTTAGGTTAATTGTTATAAACAAAACAAAAGTATTTTCATTACATTTCCTATACCGCTTTTTTCATAAAGTAAAAGTGGCCAATAGCCCCGCCAACATTTAGGACACATGTGTTCAGTGGCGCCTCGGCACTATCAAGACAAATTCCTTTATTTTACTACCGTTTTACGGTGCCTGTATTAGCTAATTCACGACTTACGTATGCGGTAAACTTTTATTTGCGATGTTATTGCCATAGTGTAAGAATAGCACCATCTGATGGCGTTTGTAAGAGACGATTGTAATACATTTTGTGTCGTTACATAGCTGCTTGTTGCTTACTCATGTAGTTGAAAATGTGTGGGAAGGACTTTCTCTTGTTTATGAGTCAGCTTGGTGCTCCGCCTCCTGAGTAAGGATTTAATTTTGGACATTACTCGCGTATTGCTATTACCAGGGTATTGTGATAAGGTAGAGGCTGAGATAGAAAAATGAGCACTGGAGACGTATTTACGTACAGGATCACAACTATGCCACTGTGTAATTTGGCTGTCTTCTGTAAGGTTCCTACCTCGCTAAAGTTAATCTTGGAATTTCTTCCAATTGATATTTATCAATTCTTATCCTCCCACTGCTAGGTCTCCTCTTTTGCGCGCTATCTAACCCGGTCCTGTGCCAAGCTGATTCATTGATTTCCTGGTCCAGTCCTTACAATGTGGTCCGACCACCGGGCCGATGGTCTACCCGGCAATCTCGTTCCGTTTTTGCGGTCACCATTCTGTGACTGCTTTAGTCTACCTTCCGTCTTCTCGCCTAGCTTGGTGGCCATGCCATCTGAAAAACCCACGTTATTTAGTTTTAAAGCAACCATTAAACCATGTTTCATGCACAGTTTTTATTACACTGTAAAGTAATACGTCCCTTGTATCGATTCCTGATTGTCATATCGCGTGCTCTGCACCCTAGTTTGCTGTTTGTTTTTGAAGCTTGATGTAATATTTACCGTTGAGAAACAGTTTATTTATAGAATGTAGGAACGTCATTGTAAATGTCGGGTCAGGCTAGTAGGTATTGTTTAAAAGCATTTAATGTAGAGCGTCTGCTTGACGTTTAGAAGACCGTTAAAATGAAAATTACACTGTTAGTTTAGGCCTAGAGACTGGATGCTCGGGCAAATACCTGCACACGGTTGCTACGTGGAACCACTGCCTTCCACTATTGCGGTCGCAGGCAGGATTCGGGGCAATATATGCTCAAGTCTTATCCGACATGGTTCCTGCAGCGCCGGGGCTGTCGCAATAAATAATTGGTGTTGACCTCTCGCTGCCGCCGCTCGCTGTCAGCTGTAATCCGAACCATGGTCGGCAGAGATAGAACTTGAAAGGGCAATCCTTTTGTTAGGAAGTCAGCTCGTAGAAGGAGGCGGCCGAAAGGATAAGGGAGAAAAATCTCTACTGATTCGCTTCACCTTCGGCGAACAGGGCGGCGTTGTTGTGCAGATACGTTGTGACAATACTGTGAGAAATGATGAGATAAGGAAAACGAGTAAAAACCGTAAATGTTATACGAATAATGCCCTTGTTCATTGTAATTATTATTTCTGACGTAATATCCGGGTCTGTATTTAATAACGGGATGTTGATAGTAGAATAAGCTTCGCATACATAGACTATTTCTATTTATTTCAGTAAAAGTATGCTCTGTTCTATCTAAAGCGATAGTAGCCGTGTGGTAAAGTCACCGACTTGTACTCATACAGCGAGTTCGTTTTTTTTTTTAATTTTACTTGGGTGGCAAACAAGCATACGGCCCACCTGCACTTGGACGCTTGCAATACCATAGGTATCACTTGTGTGTCGCCGACCCATTTTTTTACACGTGACGTACAATCAAATTATTTACCATCTAACGGTAAAGGAAAATACCGTGAGGACACCAAAATATCTTAGAGAAAAATTCTGAAGATATGTCTGATCTTTCAACCCGCATTAGGGCAGCGTGTGTGGATTAAGAGATTAGAGGGTGGATAAAACTATCAGCTCGCATCAGATGAGAAGAGACCGTGCCCAGTAGTGGGACATAACGTCCCACTTATTGAGCGATGTTCATTGTGTGATATGCATCCTGTTCCACAGTTAATCATGTGAGTAATTTAGCTAGAACAACTACTGATACGTTGGTACATTAGATATTGTTTACTTCCAAATAATATTGATTGCATCGATTTTATCGGAAATTTGATAATGTTATCATTTATATTATTATATCAGTCAATTGTATGCCCTTCTTGAAGGCGGCCTACAAGTTTTTTTTAAGGTTACGTTTTACGGTACTTTAACAGGATATAGAAAACATCTGTACTATAAGAACGCTTGCACACTGAATTTAATCCGCACTCACGAAATTATAAGTGATGATTTTACTTTGATTCATGTTCCGATTTTTTTAAATATATCTGTCTAACCCATTTTGTTTAACTGCTGGACAAAGACTGCCTGTATGGTCTGCTCGTCAACACTGCCAAGTTGTTCAATTCCGACCCGTGACAAAACTTTTTGTGATCTATAAATGTTTGCTTCGAGCCTGGCTGCAATTTGTGTCCGTAAATTGTATGTTTGTAAAGTTCCCTGGGATTTGTCATAAAAAAATATGTTCTCTCCCATCTCTCTCTTTCTATCATTGCCATATTTTCACTATTTCTCATTATCATATATGTAGTTTTGTCGTTTGGATATCGTGTGGACTGGTCGTGAACGCTTTTAATAGATATGTAAATAACCAAACCTAGGGACGGCCACTCGAGTACTTTTATCATAATACGTAATGCGAGGATAAAGACTGAAATGATGCCTCATTATCATAGTAATTAAACCTCATAAAATATTGACATTAAAATTAATAATTGTGATCATAGTGGTCTGTTAACATCGTATGTCGATAATAAGTAAATTGATTTTAGGTAAAACTATTTAGTAGTATAAGCTCACACTCATTAAGATCTATCTATAGCTAATAGCGAACTTTGAAGCTCTTTTTAACCTTTCCAAAGGTTCAGTTCTTCAGTTTATTTATTCATTAAACAATTACAAAAACCGTGTCTGAATATTACATTATACGAGTATTATATCTATCTTATATCTAAATCTAAAATAATCACAATGACAATAAAACAAATGTAATTTAAATAAAAATAACAAAAACATTACATAACATACAATTGACAATTAAATTATTATTATTATTGCATATATTGAAAAAAAAAACATGGCATAGATTATTGGAATGGTATTTGAATAAAATCAATGTTTATACATGTTATTATCACTATTATCATCTACATAATATTGTAATTCTTACCGGTGAATTCCTCAATAGCATAAATACAATGTTGCAAAAATAAAAAGAGCTTGATTCTTTTTTTGTACAGATTTAATTTCATACGCTAAATTTGCTTAAACACACGCACGCTGGCTCTATGCAGGTTATAAGGGCTTTAAGATGGACGTATAATCAAATAATTTATCATCTGCTAACGGTGAAGGAAAACATGAGGAAACCAAAATGTTAGGAAGAAATTCTAACTTTGCTTATAAACACGCACGCTGGCCCAATGCAGGTTGGTGGAGCAACCAAGCGTTTAGAATTATTTTATTTACTTCATAGTAAGGAACCATTTCAGATAATCAGCTCTTTTTATAAAAAAGTTATTAATTTCTTATTTATTTAGGTACACAAAACACATTACAATCAAAAACATAATATCAAAAATAGAAGATACGTGGTTTCGAACTGGACTGCAACGCAATAATATTATGTATAGACAAAAAAACAATCTGTAACAATAAAAAAGAAAATTGTACTAGTTACTGACCTTCAACATTTAAACACAACGCATCCCATGGTAAAACCTGAATGACTCAAATTGTCACACCTGAAACTGAGTCAACTTAGCCCGTCGAATAATGGAGAATGTCTTTGACTATTGAAGTGATTCTTATGATTATACATGTCAAACAAAGAAGGAAAACACAACCTCTTGGACAGCAAATAGAAAGAACACACATGATTTCCACGGACCCCTATGTACAACATATCAAACCCTCAAAGTCAATAGACTCATAAAAGTTTATACTTCATAAAATCTCTTCGTACAGACCCGTCTACCCCCTGTCTAATTCGATATTGTTTACTACATACCTACACCTACGTAATGACAGAGCATCGATCAATCCAATTGTTACAAGTCAATATTGCCTTGTAAATATTGGGCGGCATTTTACAAATGTATCGATAGGTCTTAATATCGACCACACTTAACTAGTTAGAGACCAGCTCCCTCCAAGTATTTTTTACCCATACTGCATGCCTTAAAGAACCAAGGTTTTCGACCAGTGTATAATCTACAATACTAAAACATCCTACTAATATTATAAACGCGAAAGTTTGTAAGTATGGATGGATGTTTGTTACTCTTTCTCGTAAAAACTACTGAACGGATCTGGATAAAATTTGGCACAGAGATAGATTATGGTCTGGAATAACACATAGGCTACTTTTTACAGCGATAACTGACATCCACGCGGGCGGATCTGCGGGCAACAGCTAGTAAACTCATAAAATAACTTACCTTTAAGTTTGTCCGATATTGCATACATTAAAGACCAAGGTCCTTGACCAATGCATCCTTCCCACAATCACCTACAATGCTGAAACTTGGACACGGAATATGACTAGTCTATAAGTTAAAAGACGCTCAGCAGACTATAGAGAGGGCTATGAAATTATCTAGTTGACAACATGCTTAATGAGGAGATTCACTGGTATATCAAACTACGCCTTCGATGGGTGCACGCAATAGTTTCCTTAAGATAGACGAATGGCTACATTGCGAGTAGACTTATAAATTGTTACTGCTAGAACCTTTTAAGTCTTATATAAAAGTCTTGTTCAAGTAAAGCAATGAAACTGCGAGAACAACTTTAGAACTTCTCTTTATATTTATTGATTTAGTACCAAGGGATTAGATCCAGACGTTCCAACAAGACTAATATACTTAGAAAGTTTGTAGCTTTCAATTTCTCCTTTTGAATCGAACTTGGAACATTTCTTTGAACAGTGTTCTGTGTTGTTTACCACTTTGCAAAGAAGATAAGTTAATGTTGGTCTGTATCAAATTGCTTTAGAACTTTGATTTCAGATAATGTCTGTTTTTTTTTTACTTTTGACGTAAAGAAACGTTTACCTTAGGTAAACGTTTTTTTTTTTTTTCATACGGCCCGCCTGATGGTAAGCCCGCAAGATGGCAATAATCTCTTTGTCTGCAAAATCTTTAAAGACACGAAATTCGTACCAAAATATCACCTGTGGAACGTCTATCGAATCGTTATCAAGGCATCATTTATTCTCATAAAGTCTAGTAAATTTGAACGATTTTATTTCTAGGCAAAGCTCCTTCTATCCAGTGTAGGTCTAGTGAGTTGTTGTCCCACGGTGCGTCATCCTCCACGTGGTCGACGTAAAAGTTCCTAAAAAAATGCTTCCCTATGTATTGAGACCTATATACTCACGACCAGAAACTATACACAACTATAACACTGTATGTAGTTAATTGGCTGTGCTCTCCTTTAACGTTAAAGACTATGGTGGTACTCCGTCCCTTTGCTTGCTTATATGATGCCCTACCTCTCTTGTAAATAGCCCGTAATAGCTTCCATTGGCCTCATTGGGCTAATAAAAGCCATTGCAGGCCATTTATATATTCTATCTAGTGGTATTTTAGCCATAATTATATCGATACATAATGTATAATCTCAATGACAGCCGCGCCTCGTTCCGCTAGCCAGTATCGAGATCACACTGCGTGCTCCATTTCCTATCGTTGCATAATACAATTGCATTGCATACGATCGATTTTCACTTTCGCATGCATTCGTTTCCATAGAAATTGTGTTTATTTTTAATGCTTGGCTTAGTTAGATTCGATTGGAATATTGTGTTTTTATAAATACGTGTTTATTTGTTTAGACGAGTGTTGAAAGACTTTGTGTTGAACAATATGAATGTAGATTTGATATAATTACTAGCTTTCGCCCGCAGCTTCGCTCGCGTGTAAATTCCCCCGGGCACAGATTTTTTTTCCGGGATAAAAAGTAGCCTATGTGTTAATTCAGACTATAATCTATCTCTTTGCCAAATTTAATTCAGATCCGTTTAGTAGTTATGTATGTATGGATGGATGTTTGTTACTCTTTTACGTAAAAACTACTGAACGGATCTAGATGAAGTTTGGCACACAGATAGATTATGGGCTGGAAAAACACATAGGCTACTTTTTACAGCGATAACCAACATCCACGCGGGCGGAGCCGGGGGCAACAATAAATTTATTCTAGCAACAAACAGTCTTACTGTTTTACAAGGCTTATGGTAAGATACAAATCTATCGACTTATAGTATCGAAACTTAATATAAATTGCTAACGGCACGTCCTGGCTTCGCACGGGTGGACATTTATTTAGTTTTCGTAGTGGTCCTGAATTTTTTTTTTAATTAAACAGCCTGTGTTGCTCGCTGATAATGTAGCTTACATTTGGTGCAAAAAAAAAAAACAGTCAAGTAGTTTTTTAGTTTTATTCATAATCATTACTAACAACAAAATTAAAAATACAAATATTTTCTAAAACAATATTCAGATATACTTATAAATATCACTGGAATGGGCTCAGTATCAACCTACAGTATTATTTCCCGTTATTGAAAACGTGGTAATTAAACGTCTTAGTTATCTAACTCATCGCCATCCAACGACCCTTATAGTTGGATGGTATAAACAGCTGTCATCTCAAGTATTTAAACTAACAATACTGTACCTTTAAGTGTTCATTAGCTTATTAAACCTTCAACACTATTTAGAATATGCGATTACATCTGATAGCTATTAAAATCTGAGCCTTAATGTCTTTGTAATAAGAGTCATGTAAAGTGCATACGGGTGGTCGGTAATGTAGGTTCAAATGTTAAGAGTAACGGTACTCCGCCTCCTTACACGACCTCACGATGTTTCTCCGTATTCAGTCTGTTGTAGTGTTGCCAGCCTTATAAGGATGATTTCGCCTTTAATACATTAAATAATTATTTGAAAAGGGTCAACTAACTTAAGAATCTGTGAGGTTATTGGAGGCTATTGGAGAGGCCTATGTCCAGCAGTGGACTGCGATAGGCTGATGGTGATGTCTGTTAAATTACTATTTACATACATACGTTAAGTACGAAATCTTTATTGTTGATGTAACACTAACTCTAATTCCGTATTTGCTGTTTGATCATTTTTGTTAGAGTAAGTAGAGCCCGCCTCGATGAATATCTTTATAATATCTATACTAATATTATAAAGCTGAAGAGTTTGTTTGTTTGGTTGAACGCGCTAATATCAGAAAGTACTGGTTCGATTGGAATAATTCTTTTTTTTTGTTAAATAGTGCATTTATCCGGGAAGGCTATATAACATCACGCTAAGATCAATAGGAGCGGAGCAGTAGTGAGATATGTTGCAAAATTGTGGAAAATATTCCAAATTACCACGCGGACGAAGTCGCGGGCGACTCTTAGTGTATATATAATTCTTCTGTACGTGTGTATGTCACTGAACTCTTCCTAAACGGCCCGGCTGATATTAATGCAATTTTGTGTGTGTTCGGGTAGGGTCCCGGATAGTTCAGATTCACAATTGGACCCGGTAGGTCGCACTACTGTCGGTATGTCAGCAGCTTTTCTGGGCCGGACGATGTCTGCCAGGCCCGTTACTTTTAATACAAATACCTATTTCATAAAATAGCATAGAAAGTATTGGTATTCATAATAAAAACTAAACTCATATTAAAAACATTCGGTGCATGCAATCAAGGTCTAATTAATCGATGTCAGCTGTCAGTCATAAAAATAACTGCGCGCTAAACAATGTTATGTTACCCCAAAATGCTAAACATGACGCGCTCTAATAATTAAAACTTGATTGAAAAAAAAATACTCATGATAACAGCACAATTCCAAAATATAGAGTTCCACATGACAGCGGACTGTACTTTTTTTTTCAACACGTGATTGATTAGCCATTTTATTCATAAATAAAATATGCAAGTTGTTTCAAGCGTCCATAGGTTATGGTAACTGCTTACCATCAGCCGGTATTTAAAATTGTTTGCCTTCTTGATAGTTAAAATAAATAAGTATGGCGTTAACTACATCAGTTTGCATTATATCATTATTTTAATTTACAAAAGATATAACTATCTGGTGATTTAAAAGAATGGCCTGAGTTTCTTGCTACTTCTTCTCATGGCTCTACACCAGTCAGCAAACTAGCCGTACGTAAATTGATTGAGATCATTTTAAGTTTGAGTTTACTTCCACGCCTATCTCCCATTGGGGTAGACAGAGAATATGGAACTCCAATTGCTTCAAACCAGACATTCTTCTTTGCTTCCTCTACACTCATCAACTTTTAAAACTGTCCTTCTGTTTTAGAGTGTCTTCATGCATGGACGTCAGTTTACTTGTATGATTGTATTTGTATATTTGTCCTTAACAAAGTGGAGGCAAAGGAAACAAGTGCTATAAGCCGTACAGCCTGTTGTGAATGTCAATGTATGGTGTGAGTCACGCGTGCCATCGCAATCACCTGCATGCCTCACTACTATACTCACTATTGACTAACCTTATCTGTTATACCTGCGTGGCAACAAACTATTACATTGAAGCTTTCGGTCTCAGTGCGCTTTTAATTCTTTTTTTATACTGCTTAGGTGGCAAACACGCATACTGCAAGTCTGATAGTAAGCAGTTGCCATAGTCTATGGACGTTTTCTTTACCTGGGTCATTTCCTTTCCTTAAAGTGACAAATTTGATACGTCAAGGTTTTGTGAACCTAACGTTGGTATATTTATCCGAAGTGCAAGGAAAGGCTTATGTTTACTGGAACATGTTTCAGTGGCACTTTTCTTCGTCTTCTTTGTTAAATTTTGTCAGATTTAGTCGAAAGGCCAACTCTACTACCTAGAGTAATCCGTTCTGAGCTCCCCCTATACATTTGCTGCCTGCAAATGACTGCGAATGGCTGCCTTGGTGGTCCTGTGGGTACAGTATGTCCCTGCTGTGCACGAAGTTGTGGGTTCGATTCCCACACAGGGACTAAACTTTATTTACAAATATTTAAAAAAAACTGACTTTACAAACATACAATTAACACACAAAATAATTTGTGTCCGTTAATTGTATGTTTGTAAAGTCCCCCGTAACACAGAGCTTGTTCTCTAGTGCGGGAGTTGTCTTTAAAAAAAAAAAAAAAAAAAAAAAAAAAACTAGGTCGGACCATGTTGCTGTCGTCTAGTCTAGTATTCAGTTGTCCCTTTCGCGCTCATTTCGTTTAATAGAGATGAAGAGCGACAACAATATACCTATCAATCAATCGGCCTGTTTCACTCCACTGCTGGACAATAAATATGTTTAATATATTCATCAAATTTCTTGCCTAACATAATTTCCTCTTTATAATTTGTTTTGACGTTGTCTTCCGTGACACCTGCATGTCCGGTACGTGATATCCATGTCGCAGTCTATGGCAGTCTTAATATTTACCAATATGTGTAGTACTACACAATGAATCACTATATTCAATGATAAAATACCTACATACGTATCCGAACAGGTTATCTTATCCGCAACTTGATTCATTCTATTCCGTGTTGTATCATAATATATATGAGAAATACATTTTCTTAGAAAACACTGAATTACTGGGTGAAGTACTTTGCAGAATATGTTGTAATGTATACCTAATGCTTATATTCTCTTGGTTCGTATGAGTTTTGTCTGTATGCAAGCATGATGCATAAGGTGATATGATAACACTAAATGCAGGATTTTAAGAAATACGACTAATATATCACTAGCGGACATTTATTAAGTTTTCGTATGGATCCCGTAATTTCTTTTCAATAAAACATAGCCTATGTTACCCGCTGATAAATTTGCTCCCTAATGGTAAAAGAATTTTAAAATCGGTCGAGTAGTTTTTGATATCATATTCTGTAAATGCATTTCATTGAGAAAATTGCCTCGTCCACAGAAACAAAGCCAGCTGATCGGCACATTTTGTGTGGCGGCAATAAGGAAAGAACAAATATATTCATACTAGCTGTTGCCCGCGGCTCCGCTCGCGTGGATATTGGGTATCGCTGCAAAAAGTAGCCTATGTGTTATTCCAGACCATAATCTATCTCTGTGCCAAATTTCATCCAGATCCGTTCAGTAGTTTTTACGTGAAAGAGTAACAAACATCCATCCATCCATCCATTCTCACAAACTTTCACATTTATAATATTAGTAAGGATATTACCAACGGTTTCAATTTTATCTTGACATAAAAAAACTTGCGACCTACGACAAAAAACTGTTAACTTAACAAAAATACATCCTACCAAAAACATTTAGAAATGCACTAATATAATTTACTTGTTAGCCCAAAACGAAAAGATTCGTCTTATAGATAATTATTTTCTGTATACTATAACATTGTAAAAAACCATCTTAGAAAGGCAGGCAGCTCAGGATCAGCCATTGTGGAGGCATATGAGAGAGGCCTATGTTCAACAGAGGACGTCATCAGGATGACATGATGATGATGATGATGACCCATCTTAAAAGTGACAACGAGCACGTTACTAAACCTTAATTTGACATAAAGACGCCTGTCTCCTATTTGGGTAGGCAGAGACTATGATACGACTATACCTACATAGTCCTTAGTAATAACTTCTTTTTTTTTTACTTTTGACTGCCTCGGTAGTCCAGTGGCCGCAGTATGCGCCTGCTGTGCACGAGGTTCAGGGTTCGATTTCCACACAGGACAAAACTTTGTGTGACCCATAAAGAGTTGTTCTGAGTCTGGGTGTAATTTGTGTCCGTTAATTGTATGATTGTAAAGTCCCCCGCGACACAGAGCTTGTTCTCTAGTGCGGGAGTTGTCTTTGTAAAAAGAAAAAGAATAGTATAATAGAAGAAAGAAAGAAAGAAAATGCATTTAATTCCAGAGAAAAAAGAAACATACACTGGGGAATACAAAAAAAAATGGATAATCAACTCTCATATCAAAAACAAATAAACAAAACTTTCCCCCTTTTATTCACAATGAATGACAGACAAGCGCCGGCGCAATTGACTTACACGAACGTAAGGCGGCGCATGCGCTTTAGTTATGGTCATGGTAGAGGAAATCACACCGTATAAGGCCCGACGACTATTACTCGTTATAAAGGTATTACTTAGATAATTGAACTTGTGATTATTCCAAGCTAGTTTAACTTGATCGGTCAAGAATTTATTTATGTAATAGTAATATATAAATGTTTATATAATAATAGTATCTTGGGACACTCCAAGACTTAAAATGCGGTAGACAGATTTGAAGTCCGGAGTAGGAGTTTGGATAGCACAATTGATAGTGCGCTGGGCCGGAACCCGAGCAGCGCAGATGGTGAAACCTGCTCCGGGATCGTCTTTTTCCACATTGCTTTAATATTTAAGTATCTTGGGACAAAACACAGCCATCTGATCTATATAGTGCCTGTGGTTTGAGTGGGAATCGAACCTCCTAGATACATATGTATATGAATAGCTATTTCACACCTAGTTCACTTCACACCCACTTTTAAATACTTTTCCAAATTCAAAATAATAGTGGGCTCATCGGCCTGCGCCCGCGCAGACTGTCACAATGAAGTCCGGAAGTTGTGCAGGAAGCCGCTAGTCTGTGACACCTCCACGTAACACTACGTCAGATGACGTCATATCCATTCATGGCCTAGCGATATTGATATTGTGCTTTTGATGATACGATAATGTAAACTTTCGTTGTTTGCACATATAATAAAGACTCGATACAAAATTAAGTCCTAGTTTTGGGATAATTCTCACATTATGAAGCTCTATTTCTCACATTTTCGCAACCCATCTCTATTTTTTTTGGCGATTTAAACACTATTTAAAACAGAGTTGTATCGAAATTGAAGTGAAAAACTTGCTTCATATTAATTACACTCTTAAGACAAACAGATTCGTAAATCGGGTTCAAGTTATTGATAGGTACAGGCCCACACTAAAATTTGTCTATATAATATCCTAAAAATCCCTGAAATATCCCCATCAATTCCTGTATTTATTTTGTACTAGCGACGATTGTTTTAGCTTCGACTTTTTTATTTTATGTAAATAATATAGCCTAAGACACTTAAAAATAACGTGGCTTTCTATTGGTAAAAGAGTTTTCAAAATCGGTCCAATAGGTCCAGAGATTACCCCCTACAAACTCACAAACTTTACTTCTTTATAATATTAGTATAGATTACCTTTCCATACTCCTTTCTTTAGATTGAATTGTATTGCACGTACTGTGGTTGTGCATGTACACGGATACATTTCGTTCAGAAATGATATCGTCAATTTTATAATAATCATTTATTTTATTAATAGTACAATAATGTTTAGTTTTAAAAGAGTTCTCACATATTTTTTATTCGGTTATCGTCTGGTTTAATCCATAATATTTGACAAATGTATTTCCTTTTATTCATTTCTGTTGTTCAACAATCATTTCTGTACTTTTTTTACGTTTTCCTCGCCCTAAACCCTGAGAATTGTCTAGTGGTTAGTGACTGCTAAACCGGAGGCCGTGGGTTCTATTCCTACACTAATTTGCCAACTACCAGATTCATTAACTAAAAAGACATAACAAGAGTTTAAGAAAAGAACTGACAAGAAACTTTTAATTCTTCTCGAAGCCCTATCCATGTCAGCGAATTCGCATTAGTAAAATAATATGCTGTATTTGTTTATATTGACGTTGATAAGTATTATGCACTAGGGGTCGCCCACGACTTCGTCCGCGTGGTAAATTGGAACATTTTCCCCGATTTTGCAACATATCTCACTACTGCTCCGTTCCTATTGATTATACCGTGATGTTATATAGCCTATAGCCTTCCTGGATAAATGCACTATTCGATTCGAACCAGTACTTTCTGAGATTAGCGCGTTTAACCAAACAAACAAACTCTTCAGCTTTATAATATTAATATAGATTCGATCTCAATGAATAAATGAGTTTGAGTTTTCCTGATGCTATAAACTTAAACAAAATGCTCTAGAAAAAAACCCACTATATCTATAAATAGATATTACAAACCATCACCCACATTACATACTAGACTACCTTCACAATTTAACATACCTACTCTATATCCAACGGCCTGTGTCTGTTCTCAAGTAGGATCGTATAAAAAATCTTGATATCCAAATACCACTTCATATGTGGTCGGAATTGTTTATTGGCATACTGACAAATAGCTAAACCACGACTTGAATGCCAGAAAAAGCTTATTAAAACGTAATCTTATGAGTTTCGCTTGCATAAGGATTGTTTTATATACGTGAAAGCTCCCTGTTGAGGTTTTAATAGGTTGGCAACGCTCAAATAATACCCCAGCACTTCTAGACAAGTGGCATAAACGGTAGTCAAATTGAAAAGAAAGGAAACGTATGGGATTTGACATAAGTTTACGTTATAATGTCGTAAACTCATGTTAAATTCCATACATTTGTCTAGAGGTGCTGGTGTAGTTAGGCAACAGTATTGCTTACCATAGGCCGGCTGTATGCTTGTTTGCCTCATCAGAAGTATAAAAAAGAACAAAAAATACTAGCAATCGGCGCACAAGTCTGTTGACAAATACAGATGCTCTCTTTATCGCCTCACTCTCATATTCCTATGGGACGGCAATCCGACACAACATACTTGCCGAGGTACCGACATAAAAATGCTTCAACAGCCTCCAAACTAAACTCTTAATAAGGTGATAAGTACAAAACAATGCAGAGCAATAAATTATTCACTGTATAGAACAGAAAGTCATTGACACTATAATATACACATGAATTCGCACTGCGTCGTCGACAGGGTTTCCGTTTCCTTCCGAAGCCATATAAATACCGTGTGAAGTTTTACAATACTTTTTAATGTTATCGACAAAACTGTATGCTAGTCGTTAACTGGAAATAACTTTTCACATAGTGGCTCTCCAATAAAAAAACTGTCTTCTGAAGTTAAGAATAAATGCTATTTTACTATTGCTAAACCTGCTGGTATTTCTAAGTCACTTATCTTACTTAGTCACATAGATAAATGCACTAGACCACAGCTAAAACAACAATAAATTAGATACTCCTTGGCGTTATCGGCTTATCGTGTATTACTGCAATCAGGGTACAACGCAATCGGATTTTAACAACAGGAACAATGACAAATAGGACAAAATACAACCTCGGAGTTGAACAGAATATGATATATCCTCCTAGAGTATTTTTATCGATCCAAAAATTCTGTTACAGTTTTTAAATAACACTATTTTATCCATCATCGTAATATCATCATCCCAAATCAATATCTCGCTGCTTCCCCACAAAAAGAACACAAATTTTCATTCATCACAATAACAAAACCCATGAAAATCGCTCTCATACCGTGACGCACACGCCGTCTAACATTACATATGCATCAATCTCGTGTCCGTGAGTAATTATCACACACGTCTACATAACCACAATGATTCATACGACACATATATAAATATTCTAGTGCTAATTATATTTACTTTATCGACACGCTTGCGTTTTTTGACGGTCACGGTCGCGATATCTTGACCTTTGAGTGATTAATGCATAGCAAGTGTATATCGGCTTTCCGGCTTACTTTTATTAGAAACGTTAATATTTTGATAATAAGATGTTATAAAAAAAATACATAAATATAATAACATCATATCATCTTAGCCATAAGACGTCCACTGCAGGACTCCACCATAGGTTTCGACAACATTCGGTCCTGAGCTAACCTTACCTTTTAGGTTTCTATTGTTTTAATTACATATACAGCAAAAAACTCAATATTGACAGCAAAAAACTGAAACCGACTTCAAAAACCTAAAAATTACTGAATACAGATTGAAGTCGGTGCTAGGTTCATCCTGTCACCTAATATCAAGCTTGGCACTGACTTGAATTTGTATTCAGTAATTTTTAGGTTTTTGAAGTCGGTTTCAGTTTTTTTTTCTATTTTTAGAGATAAAATAAAAGGAAAAAATATACAAAAATATTGTTAATACCTACAACATTTGAGGGTTGCCCTCGATTTCCCTAGGATTCCATCATCAGATCATGACTTGGTGCCAATGTTAACACCTCTAGAGTATACTCTTTCAAATAAAAAATGAACTTTGTGAATCGGTTCATAAACAACGAAGTTATCCGCGAACAAACATAAAAGCATATATACGGTTGAATTGAGAACCCTCCTCCTTTTTTGAAGTCGGTTAAAAATAAACTTTTCTTTTTTATATACATGTAAGTTTTTAAATACAAAACATTAACAGGACATGTAAATTGCTATAATCTGTCTAAAAGTTTTTCTTAGTTTGGCGATTTGGTCGCTTAGATTGGGTAGCTACTCTTTGAAATTACCTTACATCTAAAAATACTACGTGAAAAGTGTCGTGTTCCTGCTGAATAGGGTCCTCTAGGGCTGTAGGAAGCGCTATTTTCGCAGCAAGAGGGACTTTCTCTTGCTGCTCATAGAACCTACAGTTTTAATCCCTAAAAGGCAGGTTATGTCTCGGTCAATAGTAGTAAACAATTGCATCTCATCATCAGTGTATCGCAGTCCACTGATGGATAACGGACCTTTTTAAATGCACGCCACTTCACATGATCAAGCCAAGGTGCTCACAGTCACTTGGCAAAGATCATCGCTGCACGTAAATGAAATTTTAATTATGTTACTATTACATTCCTTATCCAGTTTAATATTTCCACTAATTAAAGTCAATGGTCTACTACTAATTATAATTACGACGCTGTACCAGTAGACCTACATACAAGCTAATGAATAACTGTTTTCGTAAAAAGAACAAATGCCTCTTAAGTTCTTCATAAATGATGACTCAACAAACCGCTGAAAATAAAGCTTTATATTTCCGCGCCTTTTTTCTACTGTTTATTCATTATGAACTACGACTGCTAAAAGCCACTTAGGCTAATTAAATTCCTTTCATTCAACACAGAAATGTTTTGTCTTTTATTCAACCGAAAATTTATTCTAGTTTTCCGCATTCAGGTTGTTGTGGTTTTAACATTTCTGGAACTTTATAAACGTAGAATAAACTCAATTTTCTTCTTTACATTTTTATTCTTTCCTTCTCTACTAATTTCCTTTTAGACCATGCAAATTTTGCAAGACAATTCTCAAAGTGTCATTGTCTAGCCGTGAAAAATAGCGCGTGCATGATAATGACCTTCCAAATACGCGTGATGCATTATTGCCACCAAAATAGCAGACATAAAGTAGAGAACAAAGTATCTCATAAGATCCCACCATGACATAAAAAATAAAATATATCAGACACAATAATACCCACATTACATTAAATTACTTCATCGTAAAACTGGACCAATTTATTACAATGACGTAATTGCCAAACTGTTTGCCATGACATCATGCGAGGTGCGTGGGCGCATATCAGTGCAGTTAGTGAACAATCACATTACAACAATTATTGCAGTTAACGCGGCTAATGCGATATGAGCGGTTTATGAGCGATTGTGTTTCACGTCAAATTGTTGATGACGATTTAGTCTGAAGTACAGACAACAAAAGAATTCAACTCAAACTCATTTATTCATTGAGATCAAATGCGTGATATTTATGAACGTTAAAAGATTTGTTCCGTATTCGCCAACGAAGTTGCCCAAATGTAATATTTTTGGAGCCAAAACAGAATATAATGTAAGACGAATACGGATTTTTTCACATGGGGCAAAAATGCGGAAAATCCATCAAAAATCCATCAAAATAAACAAAAGTCAGCATTGTTTTTCCTACAGCCAATTTCTAAACTATTTCTCTATATTCGTAACATTTTTTTCCAACTCCAACTTCTTACAATACTACGCATTATAAACGGGAAAGTAACTTTTTTTCGCCTTTTAAGCACTAAAAGACATAGAGTACTTTTATCGCGATAATCGACATCCAAGCGGAGGCAGAGGAACATTTAGTATTTTATAAGTTTCACTTATGGTAACAAGCAAACGTTAGCAGTATGCCCTATGCAGTTATAGTTAAATGCATAACATGCAAACTGACGTAGCTGGAAGACCAGTCCGAGAAATTAAATGTGCTTCATCATCATCATTTCAACCGAAATACGTCCACTGCTGTACATAGGCCTCCTCTATTGAATTCCACAGCATTCGGTCTTCTTTTGAGCTGACCTTTTCCATGTTCGAGACGCAATGAGGCAGACCTAGTAAAGTTTGTAGGCATATGCACAAATGTCGTGAAAAAGAAATTTCAGAATACATTGTTGCTTTTTCAACTGACTAAGGCTCGTATTTATAAACGCATCTCAGGTATTGAGTACGCGCACTTGACACCCCTATCTCTTTCTAACTAGGCGCCCGAGACCGTAGTTAGAAACAGACGGTATTTTATTTATTTATTTATTTATTATTCACAAACAATCGTTACATTGTATTTGAAATTGAATATTACATCACAAAAAAAAATACAAAATTATTAAGTAAGTACGCGTACTCAATACCTGAGCTTTGTTTATAAATACGACCCAAAGTGACAAAGCCGCCTGATATTTTTTTACTTAGCTACATTAATTAGGGCTTTCCAAATCACGACCTCAGTTGTCAGATAAACCCTCAAATTACTACTAAGTGGTCATAACGACCGGTGACAAACAAAGCTCTAATTGCCCATATAGTTAGCATTGATTAAATTCCACCGCCATGAATATGAATGAAGATAGACATTAATATTAATGTGTAATTGATGGACGGATAGATAATTAGTAGGCACGTATCTATACTTAAATTATAAAGCTGAAGAGTTTGTTTGGTTGAACGCGCTAATCTCAGAAAGTACTGGTTCGATTGGAATAAAACTTTTTTTGTTGAATAGTGCATTTATCCAGGAAGGCTGTAGGCTATTTAACATCATGCTAAGATTAATAGGAGCGGAGCAGTAGTGAGATATGTTGCAAAATCGGGGAAAATATTCCAAATTACCACGCGGACGAAGTCGCGGGCGACCCCTAGTTATGTAATAATTATATACTCACTAGGGAAATGGGTGTGGTATAGTAATTAGTGTTGTATGTCACATTAGGCTGGCCTGTTGTTCTAGTGGTTAGTCACCCTGACTGCTAAGCTGGAAATTGTGGTTTCAATTCCCAAAACTTTTTTTAATTTTATTTTAAAAAGATGACTCACTTAATTAACTAACGGACACAAATTACACCCAGACTCAGAACAACTCTTTGTGGGCCATACAAAGTTTTGTCCTGTGTGGGAATCGAACTCTCGTGCACAGCAGGCGCATACTGCGACCACTGGACCACCAAGGCAGTCACAACAAGGCACTTTATTATTTAGTCTGATTTGAGAGATTCTTTAAAGGCCTCAATACTGAACACCGCCATTTTCTTAATATTTTAGTAATATTTCATATACCTACTATCCATTCATGGATCAGACAATTTTTTCGTTTCGTGTTTAACTAAAACCCACAATTCGCTACGCAGCTAATATTGGCAAGATGACCTCTTGAACCATACGTATCAACTACCAAATAAAGTACCAACATGAAATGAAATAAAAATAAAATTGCATTCCTCATATAAAAACCTTATAAACTAACTCCATATAGCCCATCTCCTGTTCGATTATTTGACAATTACTATATGAACCAATTTTCATTTTTTCGTTTTATAACCTGACGTTCCTTACAAGGTTACTCTATAAAATACCTAACCTTAGAACGTTGTAATGCACCAAAAAAGAACACACTTTGAAGCATCTTATTCCAAAATGTAACCAAATATAATCCTTAATACTGTAGCCATAATGCTGGTTATCCTTTATACTGTGATCCGTAACGGGAGAACCGGTTTCGGAGCTTTGGGTATTATACTTTAGTATAGCACGTGGACTCAATGCTCTGCGGTTGTTGCAATCGTGTTCTAGTTGGACAATAGATAGATACTGGCTAGTAATATGTATATGGCTAGGTGATATTCTCTTGTACCAAGTTCAACTCGAGTTCACCCTTGAAATTATGGCTTGTTTTCTTACTGAAAATGGCTTGTATTGAATCCTTACTTGCGTACTAAGATGGGAAAATCGGTTCCAGTGTCTTTATAGTTACACTATCTGTTGCGCGCGACTCCGCCCGCGTGGATTTCGGTTATCGCTGTAAAAAGCCTATGTATATATATATTCCAGACCATAATCTATCTCTGCGCCAAATTTCATCCAGATCCGTTCAGTAGTTTTTACGTGAATGAGTAACAAACATCCATCCATCCATCCATACTCACAAACTTTCACATTTATAATATTAGTAAGGATAATAATTGTTAAAGAATCTTCCGTGCTATTTGATTTTATATTTTTTATTTTTTAAATATTACTCGTACGTCACGGAAAAGCCATCACGTTTCAATTAATCGTACCTATAACATATCCCTGGTGTAAGAATTTTTTGGGTCGGCAACATGCAAGTGATACCCGAGATGCAGGCACAGGTTATGGTTGCTATCAGACGGCTCCTATTATTATTATTATTTTTCTTTTTCCGCACCATCAAGTTGATTTTGCAATAAGTTGAAATCCAAAAATGTAGGATTTCCCAGAATGTTGAATTCCCTTTTCCACCTAAGTAGTATAACACTTACCCTTTGGATTTTGTACTATTGGATCGTACTGAAACCAATTAGAATATTATTATTGTTACAAACGTTAGGTAAATTCCCATTGACTTAAGGAAACTGCTCTATTTCTAACAAGACGACTTCTGTTCCTTGAAACGGCACCTAATTATACTAGTGTGTGTATAACACAGATTATTAAAAGAAATTCGTCCTCTTGTTATGTCGTTGGTCCTGTTCTCTCTATGATCGTGCAGTATTGCCGTCCCATCAGATTATGAGACTGATTGAATAAAGAGTTCATTTATGTTTACATCCTTCCGAATTATATCTCTTTCGAGGTTAGACGCCGTGACCGAAATTCAGTTATTAGGACATTGTTATTACTACAGAAATGTAAGTATGTAAATGGCGCTCAAAGCTAATTGCATTCGCTGTTCCAACTACCAAGGGCGCGTTAACCTTATAGATGGATGACCGGTTTCATATGCCTTGTGACGGCACGTCAACAGTCGTTAGATCACGACCGAAGCCATGATAGGGGATCTAAATAACTGTAGCCAAGTTGGCTACTCACCAAACAATAAGAAGTATGTAAGTGGTGATGCAGTTGCTCAGTAGCCCACAATTCTTTAACGCTGTTCTGTAGCATAAAACCTGTCTGATGCTTATCATTTCGAGGTCACCAGTCACGGTGGCTACAACCAGGAATGCGGCATCGTTCCAATTCGTCAGCCATTGAACTGTGTACTTTTGTTAACTAAATACGTTCCGAATTGCATCCTAATGCAATTAGAATAAAGTGCAAATTGTATTTCCATTAATGTTAATCGTAAATAGAGTTGATGTCTACTTTAAATCGTTTGTCTACATACAAAATAACTTTTTGTTTACATTTTATAAGTACGTTATTATTTAACCATTGTCTACTTTATGTGTACTACTAAAAAAGAAGCATACGGCCCGACTGAAGGTGAGCATATCGACGCATACAATACTTAAGGCATCATAGTAGAGACATGTAGTCACAGGAATATATCTAGCTTTCCTTATGCTAATGATACCTATGACACAAAACTATGGTCTCACAAAATGAAAGGTGGACATTGCTCACGTCATTTTCCTAGTATTGTAAGCGTCCATAGGCTACGGTAACTGCTTACCATCAGGCAAAAAAGGTATTTCATCAGTCAGACTTGCTTGCTTATATAGTGCCGTACCTCTCAGGCACATATACCTAATCTACACTAATATTATAAAGAGGAAAAGAGTGAGATTGTATTTTTGTATGTAACGAATAAACTCAGAAACTACTGAACCGATTTTAAAAATTGTTTCATCACAAGAAAGCTACATTATCAGCGGATAACATAGGCTATATTTTATTGAAAAGAAATTACGAGATCCATATGAAAACTAAATTTATAACCACCCGTGCGAAGCCGGCACGCGACGCTAGTCTTAAATACATTTAATGGTTTAGTCATAATTATTTAAATATGGGAGTTCCCACGTCCCTTTTAATCAAGTAGGCGTCATAAAGTTTTATAGTAACAGTCATTAATGGAAGTGTCGGCTGAACAAATTAATATGCGTTTAGATGAACAACAAGCCGCACGCGATGACTTAGAAAATAATTACTTAATTAGTCACAACTCACACGCTTTTGTGACTACTTGAGATAAAAAAAAGATTTGAGGGTACTACGGTTTGTTTATGGTTTCCTTTTTTAAATAAAGAAATTGTGTTTAAATGACGTCATCAAAACAAAAATAGTTCTTATTGCTTATGAAGCTAAAGGTACAGGTACAAAAAGATTGGAAGTCCTTTTCAGAAATCCAAAACTAGGTATTGTTGTTCGAGTAATTATAATTATGGTCAAGGCAAACTATAAAATAACAACAATTCAAAACTTACTCAATTTTTTTTTGTGATAGTGTTAGAGTTAATGTTTTATGTGATTACATTTATTTTTATCTATTATTTCCTTCCATCATAAGGTTGCCTGAGAGAAATTGCTTTTTGCGATAAGGCCGCCTATTGTGCATTACCATTTAAATAATTATGTAAGCAATATGTAGGTATTTTGTTGTAGGTACATTAAAGAGTTATCTAACTATCTACTGTTATTAGCACTGCGAGCCATTTTTAAAAAAAACTTCCTCGCTAGTCAACAGGCCTTGTATCACAGGGACTTCACAAACATACACTTTACAGACACTAAGAACACCTCAAACAGTCTCGTGTAGAAATCGAATCGACAACATTCAACACTGTGCTAGTGGCAAAGTAACCTTTACCACTAGACCACACGACTACGAAGCGTAACCGGTGCCGACAGGGAACCGCATGGGTATTCCGTAAGAGCAAAAACCGAGCCACCGCAAATACCGAGCAAAATCTAGCTGTCAGATTGAAAATCGGTATTCCGTAAGAGCAAAAACCGAGCCGTTTTGACGTTTAGTCAATAGATTGTGCCGTCACCGAGCAATCACAACTGTCAGTTTGCGATCAAAACTGTCAGTTTGCGATCAAAACTGTCAGTTTGCCATCGCTGTTTCTAAGAGAATCAGCCGGCCGGTCTCAACTCCCTGTCACCAGATATAAGCTAAACGAAATGAAATTTGAACAAGAATAAGTCGATAATAAGACTTAAGTTCTATGTGATGATTTAATGTTGCTAATTATATATTTTAATAACTTATTAGATTTTCCGGAAGCTAGTACCTACACTACCTAGAGCCGTTATAACGAGTACCTCTATTACCATGAGTCAGTGTGCCGCACGATTCTTACGTCATCCCATTGTATAAGCACATTAGGTACTAAGTGTCAATTCGTTTACAAAAAGTCCATTCTATCATTCTATCACTTAATTACCCGCTTATTCACAGTGTAATTATCCTGTAGATACAAACACTTCTTCTAGGTGTGTCAACTCAAGCACTAGGCATGGATATCATTGCTACTTTTAATTTATTTTCATCTGATAAAATTAATTTCACATTGATTTTACATATGAATTTTCACAGGCAATATTTTACTATTATCAAATAAATAAGTAGGGCGCTGTATAAGCGAGCAAGCCTGACTGGATGGACCATCTTACATAAGATCACAGCCAAATAATTACTGTGGTGTATTGTGGTTGATGTTTTTGTGCATAATTTTTGGTCTCCAGTGCTCATTTAAGGGATAACTGTTTGCTTATTCTAAAATGACTCGTAATTAAATAAAGATGTTGAAAGATAAACCCTAGGTTTGCAATGCGCCAGGTATACTTATGGTATTGTAAAAGACAATTAAAATAACACCTTGTCTGTGATTTAACAGTACATAAGTTTAAAAGACTTTAAATAAAGGTAGCAGCTGTAACCCTATGTGCATTAAATAGATTTCAAGGAAAGTAACAGATGTTACAAGTTATAACGCATTTCATGTTATTTATCACATGCTATTTGTAACACATGCCTACTTAGCACATAATCTTAGGGCTTTATAATGAATAGTTAATGGATTAAAAGATATGGACGATATAATATATTATTATTGCATACTGATAGCAGCCAAAACTATGATAAACTAAGCTTATGCTTATGCTAACGTACCTGAGCGTTGTTTATTTTTTGTACACCTTACTCATTTCGATCAAAAGCTACTTAAGAAACGCCAAAAAACGACATCGGGGCAGCAAGTGCTCCGATTCAAACCATTGCTAACACAAGATCGATAGACGCATATAGTCAGCATTTTTTTCTGGGTGACAATCATAATTGACTGACGATACGATTCTCACCCAAAAAAAAATATGACGAAGCAAAATTTTGAATTTAGAAGCGAAACTGTATTTCTTTCTATTATAATCCATACAAATATTATAAATGCGAAAGTAACTTTGTTTGTTTGTTGATTACCAGCTTTTCACGGTTAAACAGATCGTGATGAAATTTGGCAAAGAGTTAGATTATATCCTGGAGAAGGACACTGGGGTACTTTTAATCGCGATATTCGGAGCCGCAAGCAAAACCTAGGGTATAATAACTTATCGTTATTTTGTTTGTCCACAGACAGTACAGCACGGCTTTCCTCACAGAGCATCGGCGCTAGCATGGGACCCCCTACTCAGGGTTGTCGCACTGGGCACGGCCACCGGCGCGCTCAAAGTGTACGGCAGACCGGGCGTCGAACTGTACGGACAGCACACAAACGCAGACTGCAGCGTCACACAAATTCACTTCATACCTGGTGAGTTATATTTCGAATTAATAATAATAATATTTATTTAATTTCTCATCAAAACATAACAGTAGTTTTAATGTACGGTCGGCAACGGAGTTAGCTGTACAGGGCTGCTATATGAAAATTAGTTTTTATGAAAACTAATGTATGAATTTGTGTAAATTTATTTTCATCTGTGGGTTTAGTCTTATTGTACACTGTTACCCAATTCCACAGAAATATATACAATGGTTTTCTTAAAAAACTAATCTTTATATAGCGGTCCTATACAGCTATCTCCGTTGCCGTGTGTACATGTTAAAGAGACTGGTGTCTGTTGTAGGAAATCCTGTAGTACATATCACCAGGCTTACCCTTCTTCGAAACTATACAATTATTTAGCTGGTAACGCAAATAAATAAAAAAATAGACATTTAAGAATAAAATGTTAACACGCGATAGCCTTTTAAATTCCTACATCGATCTATCTTACTTCTCTCTCTCTCTCTGATAGGCCTCCTACAAGCGTTTCCACAGCATTTGGTCCTTAACAGACATTGTCCATTGGCTGCCAACCTTTACTAGGTTGTCGGTTTTACCAGCATTCAATTTTGGATCCGCTCTTTGATTATAGCGGGATATTACAAAGCCAATAACTTTTCTGAGGCTATCTAATGAAAAGAAAATTTATGAAGACAGACTGGTAGTTTCGCGGTTTTTGTGCTTACTTATTGGCAAAGGTTGGTGTAGAGATTCTGAATGGATGTAAAGTTCTCCATTCACTCTATCTTTAATACAAAAGTGAAAAAAAATTTTCACGTAAAAATAAATGAATCGCTGAATGTGTTGCTAAGCGCAAATCTCGAGAACAGCTGAACCGATTTCGCTAATTCCTTTTTTGCTATGTTCATTATTGTCAAAAGAAGGTTCTTATGTAAAAAAAAAAATAAGAAAGTTGACCTGAAAATAGTTTAACCCGGGCGTCGTCGGGGTGGGCCACTAGTTTAAAATATAATTTTAAGATTCACTTGGCATGCATATTCGAATAAACACAGAGAGATACAGGGTCCTTGTCCTCATATACAATCCCTTGCGGCCTCCAGTTAGATTCGCGGAATGTTGTAGTCACATTCTAAAAATAAAAACTTAACAGTAGTATTAGCCCTCAATAGTATTAATTCTGTTGTTACTACGAGTAATGAAAATAATTTCAATTTTAGAAAGAGAGGTACTCTTAGTATATATTTTTAGACTGTAAAATTAGTCTGCCATTTCTGGATATCGAGTAAACAAGATTGTGGCAAATGAAACCTATAGTCTCTACATACCCTTGTAGGAAACAGTGTCTATGTATTTCTATATTAGCTATTTCTTTAATTGGTATTATTCCAACCCGAATATTATACTCATTTCATAAAAATAATGCTATCAAAATTCTCGAAACCGAACTTACATTTACATTAGACTAGTAAATGGAAAACAAGATTGCATAGTTGGTACAGTAGTCTAAATGGTTACCTTGCTACTGCGCGGCATGTTGTTAGTTCGATTTCCACACGGGACAAAAATTCGTTTCATTCATTCATCATCAGCCTATCGGAGTCCAGTGCTGGACATAAGCATCTACAAGTACACACCATTTCAAAAATTATAACATTTTTAAGAAGGTCTCGTCAAAGCAGGCTAAAATAGCAATTAATATAAAAAAGTTAATAAATTATTATTTATAGACATCGTAGAGAGATCATAAAATTATTCAATATACATAAACAGACTCAAATAAAACAAGCATTTTATTAGCGTACGTTTAATAGAACGTCTCTGGAGTGCGCCCACGCATTGGTTCGTTATAAATCGTTTAGTCACCAGCGTGCTATGATAACGAATTATTTTAGGACATTATTTCATTTATGATACTTACGATCTTGTGAAAAATATAGCGCAGATTTAATAACAAATATCTACACTAATCCTTACTAATATTATAAATGTGAAAGTTTGTGAGAATGGATAGATGGATGGATGTTTGTTACTCTTTCACGTAAAAACTACTGAACGGATCTGGATGAAATTTGGCACAGAGATAGATTATGGTCTGGAATAACAGGCTACTTTTTGCAGCGATAACCGACATCCACGAAATCTGAACAGATCTGCATGAAATTTGGCACAGTCATAAATAATAATTTGGAATAGCTTATATAGGCTATCCCGAAAAAAATCGCTGGCAATCTTGCTAAGCTGCTATTATCATTATACAAATCATTATACTTATAATTTTATTATCGTACACATAAACAATGTCCACTTTCAATTAGATAGAATAACAATTTTGATATCTTTGAGTCGACCTTGTCCATCGGCTGCCCGCAACCTTCAACAGGTCGTCGGTCCACCTTGTTGGAGGCCTGCCCACGGCACGTCTTCAAGTTCGTGGTTGCTTGATAACAACTTTTCTGCTTCTGCCCTAGAGGCCATCAGTTCTGCAATCTATGTTCAACCGTAGAAGTCCTACGATTTAGAATATGATGATGATACCTTTAAGCTATTGGCTACTTCGCTTCAAGGTCGCTTAATGTTAAGCAGTTACTCTTAGCCTATGGACGCTTGCAATACCAAAAGTATGACTTGAGTTTTGACGAGCTAATAATCAACACCAGTGCTTTATATATAGAAAAGCGTGTCTTTCAAAACGCATTCGTAAATGAGCTCTGGAAACCTGTACTCACACGCAGGAACACAATTACACTGTTGTGTGTAGTTATTTGGCTGTAGTCTTCGGTAAGGTGGAGGTCCTTCCCCAGTCGGACTATCGAACTAGTATGATGCCCAACCTCTCTTACATTCTATTCTATTCTTATCCGTAGATTCCTCACACCCAAGTAGCTCTATAAAGTATAATTATTACAACATATTCAATATTACAAAATGACTCGCACTAGAGATTATTCCCTGCATCGCTTAAGAGACATCCATTTTTCAGACATAAAAAACCACCAGAAAATGTATTTATCATATCGTCAATGGTAAGACATTAATTACTTAAGCGCCAATATGGTGCTTTTGAAAAATGAGCTTTGAACCAATAACTTTAAATCTTATTTTTTATTTATTTTTATTTTATTTTAGGAAAGCTTACGGACTAATTACATCGTGTATAACTTATTATAACTTAACAAATTGCCAATGACAAGCTTCCGCATATTAATAACTAAGTAGTGTGTTGACAATGACACTAGTAGATAATTATATATAATGGAACCTTAGATTTTCACAGTATGCTCACAAAATAGCTGCTATAAAAAGAATACCTTAGGTATGAATATATATTAAAAATAAAATAATACAATGACTTAATGAGTAGACTACATTAAATTGATACATGCTATTTCCCTTACCTTACTCGTCACCGAAAAACTGCTGAGATAGAATTCTTCGTGCTGTAATGGGCTTTGTGCAAAAAAGATCTAAGTCTAAGTCATTTAAAACTGAATTTAAAACTGACTGAACTAAATTTATTTCACAATAGTACCATTTCAGCGTTCAAGTAGTATTGTGTTTACGTTGATATTATGTACAACGGACGGTCTCACTACAAGCAATCCCTTCCAAATCATTCCAAATCAATACGTTATTAACTGTTTTTTCTCTATATTACAGGTACAGGCCGCCTAGTATCTCTATCCGACGACAACAGCCTCCACTTGTGGGAGATAAACGAGAAATCTCTAGTGGAACTAAAGACATACATATTTGAGGGAAAAAACAAGAAAATTTCTGCGTTGTGTGTCGAGTCCTCCGGTAAACATTTACTGATCGGTACGGAAGGGGGAAATATTTATAATTTGGATCTCAGCACGTTCGCTGTTACCGAAGACGTGATATATCAGGATGTTGTTATGCAGAAGTGAGTATACCTATTTCTTTTGCCACTAAGTAGCAAGCCCTGTGTCGCGGGGGTCTTACAATCATGGTACTTATATAGACGGATACAAAGTACACCAGATTGACTCTGTTCACCGTGGTTTTACCCGCGGTAAATTTCAATTTCGTCTCGTGTCACGTTATTTTTACTGCCATGATAATGTTAACTCGTACCGCGATGATATCTAGCCTACCTTCTTCAAGAATTGAGCTATCAAATGCAAAAATAATTCTTCAAATCCGAAGTGTAGTTTTAAAGAATACCGATTTTTAATGAAAACAAACTCTTGTTTTATTCATATAGATCATCGTACAGTATTAAAAAGACTAACCAGTGTAGTGGGTTTTGATTAAGAATATTTCTTAATAGCATCAGGCATTAACCCCAAATGCCAAATGGGACAAAACATAAGACTTCAATATCGAAATGTTGATGGCATACACTTCTGCCTACCTTTGGTGAAGAAGGCGTGATGTTATGTTTAACAGGAAATAATAACTTTCGTTTTATATTGTTTTCTTGTTCAGTAAATAGTAACTTTATCTAAATACTCAGGTCTTCCTGTTAGTCATTCGTTACTAAGTTGTATCAACAGTTCTAAACATTAAGGATTTGTTGCATCATGATTATATTTGTATACACAACTACTATTTATGTTATATACTTTTAAATTAAATAACTGTACAATGTAAGTAACTTGTTTACGAAAGGTAAGACACCATAATAGCGAGCGAACCCGACTTGGGAATGACCTCCATCTCCACCACATAACACATAGTGGTGTAGTTGTGTTCCTGTGTGCGAGTACATATCTCCAGCGCTCATTTAGGGATGCGTTTTGAAAGAAACGTTTTCCTATTCCAGGGATTCGCCATCTTAAAAACCCTGGTATAAAAAATGTGTCGGCAACACGCAAATGTTATCTCTGGTATTGCGAGCGTCCATAGGCTACGGTAACTGCTTAACATCAGACGGTCTGTATGGTTGTTTGCAACCCAAGTAGTATAAAAAAAACAAGATGCAATGTAAATCCCCTATGAGGTTAATAATTTAATTTTAGACAGTTTGTCTTGTATTTATTGTTATACTTTCAATTTTGAAATTTTACGCTGGGTATTAGTTACCTCGCCATTTACCACTGTAGACCGTGTTGTGGGTTCGATCCCGGGACAAAAATTTGTGTGATTCATAAATGGTTGTCCCGAGTCTAGGTGTTACTTTATCCAGGATTCTCTTTGTAGGAGTTGCCTAACAATATACACAAAAAAATAATCCAATTTAAATTCTCCAATTCCAGTTGTCCAGAAGACTTCAAAGTGAACCCAGGTGCAGTGGAAGCTATGTGCGAACACCCAAAAGTATCAAGCAGACTACTAGTGGGTTATAATCGAGGATTGGTGGTGTTATGGGACCGAGTCACTGCTGCCCCTACGCACACCTTCGTGTCAAACCAGCAGCTGGAAAGCTTGTGCTGGAATGACGATGGTAAATCAACCTTTTGTTACGTGGTTACTTAGTTTGAACCTAATTTAAGACTGCGGAGACTAGTTCACCCGCGTGGTCGGTCAGGATAGATAACAAGAAGAATCCACGGTTTAATAAAGTTTTAAGATAGGTAGTGCCATACTAGCGAGCAAGCCTGACTGGGGAAGGATCTTTACTTTACAGAAGACCACAGCCAAATACACACAGCGGTGTAGTTGTGTTTCTGTGTGTGAGTACAGTTCTCCAGTGCTCATTTAGGGATGCGTTTTGAAAGAAACATATCCCAGGGATACTCCATCTTAAAGCCCTGATATAAAAAAATTGGCTGGCAACATACAAATGATACCTCTGGTATTGCGAGCATCCATAGGCTACGGTAATTGCTTAACATCAGGCAGGCCGTATGCTTGCTTGCCACCTAACTAATATAAAAAAAGAAAAAAAAAACAATTACAATATAATAAAGGCAGTTACTGAATTATATGTAGTTTAGACTCGGGTAAAGGTTCTATCGGCACAAGGTTTGTTGAAAACCCGCTGAAGTGTTAAGCACATTTAACTGGCACGATAGCTCGCTGGTCGAAAAAAAGGCTTGGTGGCCTCCGGTGCTCCTTGTATATTGACCCGACCGAGCGAGCAAGTGAAGGTCGAAAGACGCCTTCACGTTACACTTTTTTTTACCGAAAGATGGTACAATATATACCATCGTCGTATGTTTCTCCTCTATGCATTTCTAAACCATTCGTCTGATTGCGATGAAACTTTGGTTGAGTTATTCCGACAAAGCAGCGGGTGAAAGCTAGTCTGAAAAAATGATACAGTTATTGTTCCTTGAAAAAAATAATTATAATAGGCAATGTGGACTGTAATGCGCGGAGATAAGGTTTATTCTAGTTTGCTATATATGATATTTTCATTTATGATACCTAATCACTAAAAGATAGGTAAAGTATAAGCAAGTAGCTGCTTAGAAAGTTACTCTGTCTGTTACCTTTCCACGGCTAAACAGCTGATCGGATCTTGATGAAATTTGTCAAGGAGTTAGTTATTATCCTAAGAAATAACATAGACGGCATACTTTTTATCGCGATAACCGACATTCACGCGGGCGAAGCCGATGGCAACAAACAGTAATATATATTTTTAATTGTTTATCCATCAGGAGAGCACTTCACATCATCCCACAACGATGGTTCGTACGTGACGTGGGAAGTGGCCGGTGCGTCCAGCGACCGTCCACTAAAAGAGCCCATCACTCCTTACGGCCCTTACCCATGCAAGGCCATTTCCAAGATACTGAACAGGACCAGTGTCGATGGTGAAGAGATTACTATTTATGCTGGTATGTATATTTCTATTATTTCTTGTCATTTTCATACGCAAAAGATTTTTTAATCGAAAAACCCAAGAACAGTTGCTCGACCTGGAATTGGAACCCGATGGTTATGCTGTCCAGTTCAGACTGAAGTAGTTAATAATTAAAGTTTTCTAATTATAATGTTGAACAAATAATAAAAATTTATATTTAAATATCTACATTTACTATTTCGCTCTTCTTATAGCCATTGTCTTACAAATCACCAGCACTACGACCAGTTTTAATTTTCGAGAGCGATTTCCTTCCACTCAATATAACTAATAATAATAGCAACCCATATAATATGTATGTCTATATTATATTGTTTTGTTTTACAGGTGGCATGCCACGAGCGTCATATTCTGACAAATACACAGTTACAGTACAACAGGGAGAGAAACACGTTGCATTCGATTTCACAAGTCGAGTAAGTATAATACATAACTAATAACGAAAGATTGGATACTCGGATGCATATTTTACTAAAGTTAATTTTTCGATTAGATACTATGAAAGCGGCCTCTAAAATTTTAATTATTAAAAATAAAATGTATATTTACTCAACTTTAAAATTCCCCTTTCAAGTATGTATGGAAATGGAGGGAAATTGTGTTGTGGTAAATAAAAAAAACAAAAACGAATTAAAATATTTTTATTTCAAAATTAATTGTCGTTTGTGTCAAATTGGGTTAATAACATCTCACTTAAATTTATTAATCCCGGTTTTTTTTCTATGAGGAAGTGCTTTCCATAATAGCCAAGTCTGAACTTTAGGTAAATATGCATCTTAATATCTGATCTCTTCATACAAAAATACTTGTATTTTTTCCATTACCGTACCCAAAGGGTGTCAACGGAAAGCCACCGGTTTCTATCCATCTGTCTGATAGACAATTAAAATGTTCACAGAGTGTGTATTTATATTTATATAAATACAGGTCTGCAGCTCTCATTTAGGGATCTGTTTTGAAAGAAATGTATTCCTATCCCAGTGATACTCCCATCTCAATGCCCTGGTATCAAAAAAATGGGTTGGCAACACGCAAGTGATACCTCTGGTATTGCAAGCATCCATAGGCTAGGGTAACTGTTTAACATCAGGCGGGCTGTATGCTTGTTTACCACTCAAGTAGTATAAAAAAGTGTAATAGTGTTAAATATATTTGGTGTTACTTTGTAGGTGATCGACCTCGTGACTACAACTCCAGTGCCACCTGACGGCGTCCCGCTACAAGAGGAGAGACCCGCGACTCCCGCGCAAATACAAGTACAAACTGTCAACCAAGTCGCCGCTGCTTTGGTTAGTATTATAAAGATAATATTCATAAACGTGACTTTGTAACATAGTTTAATTAGTCAAAGTCAACTCATTTATTCATTTAGATCAAATAAATGCCAGCATACTTTTTTCCTATGGCCAATTCGCTGACTAAAGTAGGGCCTCGAGAAGAATTGGCAAGAAACTCTTTTTAATCAAATTAATACTAAAGGTCGCCCCGTGGTTGAAATCGACCGTTTTTTCATATAGAAGATACTCTTTTCTATGTACGTGTGGTGACGGATTAAGAATACAAATGTCATCACCCCGTTCCATCCCGAGGTTATCGTAAAAGTCGGGAGTTAGTCAGGCAGACAATATCAACTGCAAGAGAGGGTAACAGCATGGTATAAGAGGCTTATATCCCTCCAAATATAAATGGAGACCCGTGCCCAGCAGTAAGACGTTTATGGGTTGAAATGATAATGACTGTTTTCTAAAAACTATGACACATTTTCTTTATAAAGCTTAATTATGTGTAAAAAGTTTAAATAAGGGGCGGACTTAACCTTAGACATTTTCTACCAGTAGACCTACTATGATGCAGAGATATTAATGTCAGGTGTTAAACTATCGCTTATGTCTTCCAGGTGGTATTAGCAGAAGAAGAGCTGGTTGTGATAGACCTGTGCGATGATCGTTGGCGACCGCTGCGACTGCCGTACCTGGTTTCTATACACGCGTCCGCCGTCACCACCGCACAACTTGTAGACAATGTGGCGTCAAACGTATACGATAACATTGTCGCTGCAGGTGAGTTTTATTTTAAACTATAGTGAAGGCAACGAGACGAGATAGAGAAGTAGTAATGAACCATGGGGCACTTGATATCATGTCCCGCGTGCCCTGATACCTGCACCTTAGAGGAGCTTATGGACGCTACTGAAAATGCAAAACTCGTAGCTAGGTTCTGGGCCGACACAATTTAGATTGCCATCGACACGCTAAGAAGATAGCGTAGAGCGTAGTGAATACTAAACTGGCCTATTGGTTTAGTCCTCCTTCCCCCTTTTTTCCTCCTATGAACTTTTTTTATACTACTTGGGTGGCAAACAAGCATACGGTGATGATGTTAAGTAGTAACCCTATGGACGCTTGCAATACCAGAGTTTCTCTAGCGCTTATTGAGAGTAAAGGACGGGAGAAATTTAGATATCTACTGTTTGTAAATTACTTCGTGTAAGTTGAACGTCTTTATAGCTTTTTTAGTTTGTCTTGTTGGTTTTTGGCCTTTGTTTTGTAAGACGTAGAGTCGTTTGATTTTATTGTAACAATTTAAACTTCCACAGGTCAACAACAAAGCGAGAATGTGTATTCAGAGAGCCCTTGGCCGATATCCGGGGGATATACAGAAACCCAAGAGCTGAACGAACGTCAACTGTTGCTCACGGGACACGAGGACGGCTCAGTGAGGTTCTGGGATGTCACCGGGGTCGCTATGACCCCACTTTATAAGTACACCACCGCTCAGCTGTTCAGGTAAGTCCGGGATAACATGGCTACTTATTGATTTGAGGGGTTACTTTCTGCGAGCTGGCAACGTCGCATTTTGTTTTAAGTTCTATCTAGTTTATTTGATAAAATTGTTAAAAAGGCAATTCTTAACAACTGTGTGTATAATTTTAATATGTACAACATCTTTTAACACACATAAATTTTATATAGTATCCATAATATTGCAAAAATGATTTTTTTTTATTATTGCAGAAAAATATACCATGTGTATACTGACTGTGCATATTGAAATTAGTATTTATACATAAAGCTGTTAGAAGAATTTGCTTTTTTAAATGATTCCATCAAAGTAACTAGATGAATATCAATAGATTACCAATAATACGACGTTGCCAGCTCGCAAAGAATAAACCCTCATCCGTCTTATAAATCGAGATTCACATCTTAGTCTATCGAAGCGCAGTGTAATACAATTGATCTGCCAATACAATGTCATTGTTACGGTTATTACAATAAAGTCGAAAATTTATTAAATCTCTAGAGATAAGATAAAGAGATGTACTCTTTACACCATGTCGATATTTTATTGGCAGTAAACACTTACATACTTTCCTAGCTAACATACTAACAAATTAATTATAATTAATAACGCTTTTGACTTTTATTAGAACTATTAAATGTAATTACTATAGTCTATAATTTAATGACTAGGTTAAAATATGAAAGAAAATGTCATAGATAAACAAAATTCTTTATAACTAAAAAATATCTTCCATATCGTGTTATTTTCACATTATATTACATAAAGTATTTATATAAAAGCTTTTGATCAATAATTAGATATATAACAGGAGTGGCGGGAGGCCTCAGACTCTAGACAACAATAAATTGGTGTTTTTTTTTTTTTTTTTTTTTTATACTACTTGGGTGGCAAACAAGCATACGGCCCACCTGATGTTAAGCAGTATCCGTAGCCTATAGACGCTTGCATTACCAGAGGTATCACTTGCGTGTTGCCAACCCATTTTTTTACACCAGGGTTTTAAGATGGAAGTAACCCTGGGATAGGAATACGTATCTTTCAAAACGCATTCCTAAATGAGCGCTGGAGACCTGTACTCACACACAGGAACACAACTACACCGCTGTGTGTAGTCATTTGGCTGTGGTCTTCTGTAAGGTGGAGGTCCTTCCCCAGTCGGGCTTGCTCGCTAGTATGGTGCCCTACCTCTCTTAAATTTCTTTACTTAAATTTCTCTTTGTTCTGCCGAAACCAGATTTTCAGCTGATACCAAACATCAAGCTACTGTTCGAAAGCCGAAACCGAATCTTATATTTTCCATTTACAAATAAGTTGATAGATAGATAGAATATTGTTTATTGTACACCATTTAAGTATTATAACAAGGAACAACATAATTACAAATAAGTAGTCGAAATTTACCTTAAAATAAGTTTTTTTTTTCGGTTTCGGCCGAAATTAGATTAATTGAGTTTCGGCTTTGTGGCATTTATGTATTATTAACATTATACTTACTGTGGCAGCTGCACTTATCTTTGATTTGACGCCTAATGGCTATGCAGTGCATCACCAAACATCGAATTTAGAGGAAAGGGTGGGAATCCCGCTTGTAATTACTATATAGGCTGTATAAGTAATAAACTTTTCTGAACTCTATTAAACTTTTGTACCTACATATATTTTTTTTATACAAATATTTAAAAAATATCTGATAAGTAAATTGGATAAAGAATTTAATGGATAGAAGTAATTTCTCGACGTTTATTATTGCGGATTATGGCGTGGTGGATATTTAAAGTTATTATTAAAAAATATACATATGCTTCGGTGGCGCAGTTGTAGTGCTTACAACTATTTGCCATAGGTCCCGGGTTCGATTCCCGGGTCGCTTTATAAATGTTCAGAGCATCAGAGCCTGTAATTATGTCCACAAAACAAGGGTATGTACACCTCTGCCTACCTTTTAAAGAAAAAAGCGTGATGATTTGTTATGTATTTTATGTAAATTGTGCCCAAAACGGAGACCTTTTGGGGTTGATTGGATGCGGCAGGTGGAGGACCAGGTATTGTGGCGTGAATTAGGAGAGGTCTATGACCAGTAGTGGACAGAAGCAGGCTGATTGATTGTGCCCGAAACGCAGGTGTCTTGACATCCCTACCTATCCATCGCAAAGGCGTGATAATATATGTCGTGTTATATATTAATAACTTGGTATCCCGCCACGCCCGTTAGATAGCGATGCATTTAACATTAGCTAACGAATTCGTACTTTTGCTTGTTGCTTGCTCATTGCGAAGTGGGCTCAAACGATCGACCACAAGGTAACATTTGTTTTATAAGCATGCTACATTATTTTAGCCCGACTGCATGCTTCATTTTATTATTTTAAAGCTATTAAAAATATAAAAGAAAAATAAAAATAATATTTATTTGCACATTGTTCACATTATATTAGTTTTTTTGTATTGTTTTTCATACTAATTGTTAGAAACAATATTGTAGAACACTTGAATTAGAACCCTATTTACATGATTCAAATTTTACAAGACAATTGTGTCTAAGTCGAACGATCGATATCGATGTCTAACTTATCTAAAGAAAACATGCACGGCCGATAAAAGTGAAAACTAAACAACTTATGAATTGTATCGACGAGCTATTAAATTATTATTTTTGAATATGGAAAGCGCGGCTAAAGAAGTTTTCACTTGAAAAAAGAGATAGCTTGGAAATTATCTAACAAAATATGTATGATGATATGTGCTACGAGTATTTTTGCAAAGCAATTTTTATGCTGTCCTTACCTTACTCGTCAATATAACCTAATAAAGATGGCATGTGATTTTGCTTGTAAAATTGACATCGTGTAAATGGTGTTTCATTATGCGTTCATAATAAAACACATATTACTGGAGTCGTTCGAGCGAAAAACAGGGACGGAGCTATATAATATGTATAGCTCTATCCCTCTTTCTCGTTCGAACGACTCACTTTTAAACACGTTTGTACATAGAATGGTGCTGGCCAAATCTGAGTAATTATTTACATGACGTTTTGTTGTGAGTAAAGGCACAGAACATAATACGACAATAGAATGGCTGTCATGCTTAATTAGTAGGAAAATGTGTCACTATATATATTTTACACATAAAAATATCACCTTTTTTAACGTGTGCCCAAACACGTGTGCACTTTTTATTCCCTCAATCTGATATTTGGCATAGTTAAAGTTCATACGAAGAAGGACTATAATTGCGGTCATATTTTGACCACCAGCCACCAGCGGCCTCTAGAATAAATTTATATACTCGTACATCTTTATGATTTATTCCTATCATTTTTATTCACATCATTTCATTCAAATATGTGGTGACACCGCCACGCCCACTTCGCTTTTCTATATCTTGCTATGTTCTGTGTCATTAGTCTTATGTACAAATATTGTTACCAGTCATCTAGTTGCCAGTACAGGCTCTTCTCCAGTTTAGGATCAGATGACCGAGCTTAAGTGGTTTCACGAACTTTTAATGTTTTGTCTGTATAGCATTGTATTCTTTTGAAACAAGTTACTTTGATAGCTTTATAAACTAATTTAAATATTGTATTGTATAGTGGTGAAGAAATAGGCGAGAACAACGACAGTCAAGCGGACGAAGAAGAGTGGCCTCCGTTCAGAAGAGTCGGTACATTCGACCCTTATAGCGATGATCCAAGGCTTGCTGTTAAACGAGTAAGATTTTACTACAGCTAAAAACTTATTTACACTTACCAAGCGTTGCAAATTTGTCCTTCCATCCCTGTCTAATGTGTCAAGAAAAACAAGGATGGGAATGTTTAGGCAGCCATTGTTATCTATGCGTCACAATTATGAGCTTGCCATGAAAGTCAACGTTAAAAACGAATGACAAATACGTGGTCAATGAAAGTTTATAGGTTGTTAATTTCTACAACTTTGTATAAATATAAATATAATGTTTGGTGATCAGGTGATCCTCTGTCCATTGTCTGGAATGTTGACAATCGGTGGCGCTGCTGGGCACATCGTTATCGCCAGTCTCAAGACCTCTTCTAATACTGCAGAAATTAAGGTAAGATTATTTTTTCACCTGTCTATTTCTTTCTCTCGTTCTTCCCGTGATAAAAAAAAACAAATTCAAGTCAATCATGTTCCTAATTTTCATAGTAGACCTAAATTAAAAATTCAGTTTTGTATTATTGACTAGCGCTCCGCTCCGAATTCGCTCAGTTTGAATTATATTCTGCGCAATTTTCTTTTTTTTTCTGCAAGAACCTCCTATAAAGCATTAGTAAATCGGAATAGTAAACGACCTGAAATTCATATTTACTTTTCAGTTGAAGATTCGTATATTATTATCACGCATGATGGAAATATTTTATTGATTGGTATTTTTTTTCCAGTCTGTGACAGTAAACATCGTGTCTGACCGAGACGGTTTCGTATGGAAGGGTCACGATCAGTTGACTCTCAGATCCGGCTCTCTAACATTCCCACAAGGATATCAGGTGAGTACTTCTACATAAATGCGTCGCAAAATTAAATATAATATTCTCTCAATTCATGTCTTCGAAGTAATTCTAATGACATGTCTGCTTTACCAACCCGCATTAGGCCAGCATGTGTAAATTAAGGCCTAAACACTCTTTCTCTCTCTTGATAGAGGAGAGGAGACTCGAGCCCAGCAGTGGGACATATACGGGTTGCTATTAATTAATTATCTTAATAGTATCTGTTTATAATGGGTTGTTTACGTTGCGTGCAGGCGAGTTCGGTGGTGCAGCTGGTCCCGCCGGCCGCGGTGACGTCGCTGGGCGCGCAGTGGGAGTGGGGGCTGGTGTGCGGCGGCACGGCGCACGGGCTCGCGCTGCTGGACGCGCTGCGCCCCGCGCCGCTGCTGCACAAGTGCACGCTCAACCCGCACGGTAACTCACTACTCAGCGATACAGTGGAAGTGCGGCCCACGCCGCTAGCCCACGACCTCAGGCTCAACACTCGTTTACCATTACATCAACTACCATTCAATGTTTTTCTATGTTTTTACACAGATCATTCCGGTGCTGGTGACACACCCATTTCTAGAAGAAAGTCGTTCAAGAAGTCGCTTCGGGAATCATTCCGACGACTACGGAAAGGCAGATCACAGCGACGGCAAACCACGACATCGAGCCCCACCTCACCCACACAAGTATGTATTACCAAAGTATTACCAAAATAGGCTAGGTGGACCGACGACCTAAAAAAGGTCGCTGGGGCGCACTGGATGCGGAAGGCGGAGGACCGTGTGCTATGGCGCGTGTTGGGAGAGGCCTATGTCCAGCAGTGGACTGCGATAGGCTGATTGATACCAAAATAAAAAATGTTAATCACACGCACGTATACGCTCTTAAACACATACGTACGTATACGCACACAAACACACGTATGTATGTATACATAAATGGAAGATTTGTTACGAATGTTTTAAGTTTTACGACTGTTTCACTTAAGAGTGAAGACAATGGTCACTGAAACATAGTTTACACTAGATCCAAAGGCCAGAAAATTTACATTTATCCTTTATTTTCATTATTTTTATCATTCATTATGACGATTACAATAGTATGCATTATTATGACAGCCAATCCCCAAGAAGCCAGCGGACAAGGCTGCCTCAGACACAGACGCAGAAGTTAAGCCGATCGAGCGAGCGGTAGAAGCGAGGTCTACTGACGACGCTTTCGGATCTATGGTGCGGTGTCTTTACTTCGCCAGGACCTTCCTTATCAATAGTGAGTATAAAATTTACTTATCTATACTAATATTATACATTTTGAGAGAGATAGAGATAGATAGAGAGCACCATACTAGCGAGCAAGCCCGACTGGGAAAGGAAGACCACACAGAAGGAAGATCTTACAGAAGACCACAGCCAAATAACTGCACACAAAAGTGTAGTTGTGTTCCTGTAGGTCTCCAGCGATCATTTAGAGATGCGTTTTGAAAGAAACATTTTCCTATCCGAGGTATACTCCTTAAACTCCTGATGGAATAAAATGGGTCGGAACGCGCAAGTAAAACCTCAGGTATTGCAAGGGTCCATAGACTGTTTGCTTCGCACCCAAGAAGTATTTTTTAAAAATTGCGAAAATTTTTATTGATGAATATTTGTTGAAATAAATATAATACTGTTTTGCTCAACTTCAATCAAAAACTCCATCGACACAAAAATCTGTTAATTATACGATATATTAATATTGCATTTGTTACAGCACAAAACTCGACGCCTACGCTGTGGGCGGGCACGAACAATGGCACCGTATACGCATTCACGATAAACGTGCCCAACACTAACAAGAGGAAAGACGAGCCTGTACGTATGAATAAACATAACTACCTTATATTTTGTCTTATTGCTGGGCATGGGTCTCCTATCAGATCGTGTAGATTAAGATTTTCCGAGTTTCTTGCCACTTCTTCTCCTACCTTGCATTCCTCCCCCTTTGTATCTCGGACAGCATTTAAAGCCGTTAGTCCTGCGCCTGATCTCTCGTCAGTTGTGTTGGATTGCCGTCCCATACGACTATGAGAGTGCACCTGTATTTACGCACATACTTAAGCACTGTAATATTTCTTGCGCAGAAGGCTAATCTCCTTTGATAGGCTATATATAATTCTTCTGTACGTGTGTTTGTCACCTAACTCCTCTTAAACGGCTAGACCGATTTGGATAACATTTTGGGTCTATATTTTAATGGTAGGTGGCGCTGCTGTCGGTATCTCAGCATGTTCGGACAGGATTACGTCTATCGTCTAATCTCTGTTGATTGGCTATATATATTATAATTCTTCTGTACCTGTGTTTGTCACCTAACTCCTCCTAAACGGCTAGACTGATTTGTATAAAATTTTGTGTCTATATTTTTATGGTAGGTGGCGCTGCTGTCGGTATCTCAGCTTTTCCGGACAGAACAACGTCTGTCGTCATAAATTCATATTCTAGTTCAGATAGCTGGCATTTGTATGCCTTTGATAATGGTATACTCATGTATTGTTTACAGGTGACATGTCAGCTCGCTAAAGAGATCCAGTTGAAGCACAGAGCTCCTGTTATAGGCATCACTGTGTTGGACGGCGCGGCGATACCGTTGCCTGATCCGTTAGAGGTATGTATTTATTTATTACTTATGTTTCAAGACTATCCTCTGAAGAAAATGAGTTTGTATTATCTCATGAAAAATATAAAATTTACCATCATCGCGTCGGGGGGCAGCTAAATGAATAAAAAACAGAATAAAAATATTTTTTCTGCTCCCCAATACAACGCGACAACGCAAAATGTTATTATTTATATTATTAATAAACTATATTATTAAAAAACTATTTATTTGTAATATAGGTAAGTACAAAATGCTGTTACAGTATGAGGTTAGTAGGTATCTCTATGTTTTTGGCACAACAAGGCGTAAAATATTTAATACTGTAAAAAATACGCAGTCGTAGATTATAGACAATAGAACTTTATTATATAAGTTACACACGAGTGAACATAGATGGCGCTAGTATTACTACATTGATTTATATTTTTAACCGACTTCAAAAAGAGGAGGTTATCAATTCGTGTGTATTTTTTTTTAATGTTTGTTACCGCATAACTCCGTCATTTATGGACCGATTTGAAAAATTCTTTTTTTGTCTGACTGGACATACTTCCAGTTTGGTCCCATTATCATCAAAAGAAAGTTCTGAAGATGGGATTTATGGGGAATTGAGGGAACTCCTCAAAAGTTATAGGCACACATATAGCAATTTCAATATTTTTAACAACTAATCAATCATTTGCATTCAGAAAGTGTAATTTGGTGAAGTAAAACTGATGACGAAGACCACAGATGGCCATCTGAACTTTTCAATAATAAGTATTTTACTGATGGCGATTAGATTAGTTTCGGTTATTGTTGCTAAGCAACTATTAATAAGAAATAATGACATGAATGAATTGAGCGCGGATTGCACAGATTAAATATTGCTTTTAATACCTACTTGACCTGTGTTCAGCCCGACGCACAGTCGATTTTATTCGATTGTAACAAACAAATATTTGAAAATTTTACAACTTGCCGTACTGAAGTCGGTTTTTTTTTGTTAAAATTGTGTTACAATATCAACAAATTTATACAATGTCAAAAAATATAGTATTGTAGAATTTAGTATTATATTAATATGTTTGTTTGTCTGACCGTGTGTCCAGGTAGAGCGCGGCGTGTCCCCGCTGCCGGAGGCGGGCACGCACCGCGTGGTGATCACGTCGGAGGAGCAGTTCAAGGTGTTCTCGCTGCCCTCGCTCAAGCCGCACAACAAGTACAAGCTCACCGCGCACGAGGGCGCCAGGGTACGTCGCCTTTACATAATACTACTATTTGAATTTAAAATTACATGATAAAAAGATTTGATTAGGCTTTATATAGAAACAAGGGAATAAAAAACTGCCTTTTATATTTTTATTTATATCGATTTGTGGTTCGATGTTCATATCGATGGTGTTAAAATGAAATGTCAATTGTATTTTTAAATTTCGCGCCTTCACTAGTTCTCTATGTATGCTTTATGGCACACAGGTTTTGTTTTTCATACATACCTAAATCTTTATTTTTTGTTTTTATTCTTCTTTTTACATTCAAAGTTGTACGTCATGTATTTCATATTCATTGCAATCTCTTATAATACATAAGTTTATTACGTGAATTAGTGTTTCTGTCCACATAAGTTAACAGATGGCTTATAATATAAGACATCGATATAAACATCACAATATTCCCGTTGATAAATTACACGTTAATCCTAGTATATAATACTGCTCTACATATGGTTAGCTAATCGAGATATTAAATATATTTCGGTGCAGGTACGTCGTACGGCGTTCGCGTACTTCGAGTGCGCGGGCGCAGGTGGTGGTGGCCCCGCGCACCGCGAGTGGTGCCTGCTGTGCCTCACCAACCTGGGCGACTGCCTGGTGCTGAGCCCCGAGCTGCGCCGACAACTCAACGCCGCCGCTGTACGCAAGGAGGACATCAAGTTAGTGCAGAATACTTACTAATTTACACAGCAACCCTACCCACCCTGTTACAACAGTAACTGCTAGCTATAACACACCCTCTTTTATCTCACAATCACTTAAATATAAAGTAAGATAGATGAATGCATTTTACAAATGTGGAATTTAATAATGTACTATTTTTTTTTCTCTAAAATGACAACTTCCGCACTAGAACCTGAACACTACGACCTGTGTCGTCTTCACTTTAAAAACATACAATTCACGGACACAAATTACACGAAGACTCGGAACAAACATTTAATCACACAAAATTTAGTCTCGTGTGGGAATCGAAACCACGACCTCCGCTTAGCAGTCAACAGTAACCACTAGACCAACAGGCCAAAAGTTTTATTCAGACCTGAGAAAATTTTAAATCTAAATTACACAAAAATGTCTTATTAGTTCTATATTTATAACTACTAATTCATAAAAAGTCAAATATTAATTGTACGATATTTCAATATTTGTCATTCTAAAATGAACCTTATAGGTTATGAATACAGTACTTAATTATACATATTTTATTACAGCGGTATTTCAAGTTTATGTTTCTCGAAACGCGGCGAAGCTCTCTACTTGCACTCTTCATCTGAATTACAACGAATTACTTTATCTGCCACGAAGGTAAGTTACACTCTGACCATATATTTAAATAAACGTTCAAAATTAATCTTAAGATTAAAAAACGAGCAAATTTGGTTACAACTAACCTATTAATATAAACTTAAGGTCGGAATTCGAGGTATTCCTCGAAGCGCTACCATTTTGAAGCGGTACCTAATGAGGCGCACCTTTTTTATTCCTCGGAGCGCACCTTTAAGGAGGAATATAATTTTATTGCTATCGGGAGCGCTCCTTAAAGGTGCGCTCCGAGGAATAAAAAAGGAGCGCCTCATAAGGTACGCTTCAAAATGGTAGTGCTTCGAGGAATACCTCCGGAATTCAACCGTAATTGCTTTCTGCAGTCTTTCTCTGTATGATCTTTAACAAAAAAAATACAAAAAGTTGATTGCCTCAACAAGTACATTTTGTTCTTTAAATTGTGATTAGATCCTCCATTTAGACTAGTTAGGACTAGTAGGAGTGTTAGGAGACTCCGTACTTCCGTAACTTCAGTACAATGTTAACATTAATTAATTACAATACTTAATAATTTAATATATTATTATCAATCTAAGGAATATCTATTTTGTGGGTGTATGTGTGTGAGTGTGTATGTGTGTGTTTCCTTATCATATTTTTAATAGCAGTTCAGTATCGTTATAACTAACACGTTTAATCCAACTTATAAGTGTTTTCTCGCATTAAAATTTTACGGTGACAAATGTCACTTTCCTCCGCAGTCTCCTTAGTAGAAAGTGTTTTATTCACGTATTAATATACACTGACGGACTCATAAACTGCATCAAAGTTCAGGATTATTTTTAAAATGATTTTTTAATAAGTATGATAACTTTTTAGATTAAATTATATAAATATGGAAAGACTGGCTCTTAATCTCAAAAAAAAGGAAAATTTAAAAATAGAACTGCAGTAAAACAAATGAATATAGCCGGGAAAAGAAAATTTACTCGTAGTATCAGATTTGCGTGTTATTTATAGCAAAGTTTTAAATTGATTATCATTGATTTTTTATTCTTTTGTCAATTGAATTATTGTTACCAGCAGAATTGTTGGGTTAGTTTTTTAACTCATCGAGAGTTTTTGAACCATAATATGGATACTTCGTCCGAACAAGCGGCTCAAATTGTAGCATTGGTGCGGGAGGGCTTGGATCAACGAACGATTGGTAGAAATTTAAATTTAAACCAGTCTACGGTTTCTAGAATATACAGAAGGTTTGTGGAGACAGATTCTTACAGAAGGAGACGTGGTACAGGCAGGACTCGAGCAACCACCGGTCGTGATGACCGATTTATTGTTACAACTTCCCTGCGAAATCGTTTCCTCACGTCTGTTAACATCAAAACAGAGCTTAATGAAGTGCGTGGAGTAAACGTGAGTGCACGAACAATAAGAAGAAGGTTAAAGGAAGCGGATATCACCCCTTTTAGACCAGCAAATGGTCCAAAGTTGTCTGTAGCTCACAGACAAGCTCGCTTAAGATTTGCGCGTGATCACCTGAATTGGACAGAAGAGCAATGGACCTCCGTATTGTTCACGGACGAGTGTAGGACATGTTTATATGGTGCAGATGGTCGCAGAAGAGTCTATCGTCGACGTGGGGAGCGATATGCTCAAAGTTGCATTGAGGAGCGTGTTCCTTTTGGAGGCGGTTCGTGTATGGTCTGGGGTGGCATATCGATGAACGGGCGAACAGAACTTGTGTTCATAGACATGGTCCGTCAAAACGGTAATAGAGGGGGTTTGACTGCACATCGCTACATAACAGAGATCTTAGAAGATCACGTGGTGCCTTACATGGGATTCATAGGCGAAAATTTTACTTTAATGCAGGATAATGCCCGGCCGCACGCTGCTGCACAAGTTCGACAATATTGCGAAGAGGTTGGGATACGTACAATGAATTGGCCAGCACGCAGCCCGGATCTTAATCCCATTGAGCATGTTTGGAACAATTTAAAAAGAGCTGTATATGCGAGAAACCCTTTGCCCACGACAGTGGCAGCACTAAGAACAGCACTTTCAGAAGAATGGGACAATATTCCGCAAGATATTTTAATAACCCTAATAAAATCTATGCGGAACAGATTAGAATCCGTAATAAGGGCACGTGGAGGTAATACACCTTATTAAAACATAAATAAACCCTTGCATAAAGTTTGTGTCTATTGTTAAAACCAATTTTTTAATTAAACCAATTTTCCTTAAATTTCTGTTTTTCTTCAAAAAAAGTCTTAAGGTCCTTTCCAGTACACAAACTTAAACTTAAGGATATGACCCTACACTGTTTTAAAGTTCACGAACCAATCTAGAGGTTTCAATTTAAATCTGTATAGAAAGTTTGACTACTTGGTTAAAATATTTATTTCAAAGTCGTCTATTACTTTGATGCAGTTTATGAGTCCGTCAGTGTATGTATATGTATCCAGGTTACGATCGCTGAATGTCACATTATCCTGTCGCCATGGGCAGCCGCGCTCAGGGGAGCCGTTGAAGAACCTCCCCTAACCAACGGTGAACACAAGGTAGTTATTATTTCCTAGAGAGTACCTTCTTGCTTTTAACATTGACAGTATCTTTGTAGAACTTTAATCTTTTTTATATTATAAAATAGACTAATATAGTTAAAACGCATGTTCTTCTACACTTATATATTTTTTTGTTTGTAATTAATAAGGAAACTACAAAAAATGCTTTTATCGACAGATATTACCACAGCTATTATTTTTTTATACTACTCGGGCAAACAAGCATACGGCCCGCCTGATGCAATACCAGAAGTATCACTAGCGTGTTTTCAACCCATTTTTTACACCAGGCCTTTGAAATGGAGTAGTATCCCTGGGATAGGAAAACGTTTCTTTCAAAACGCATCCCTAAATGAGTGCTGAAGGCCTTCATATTCCAAATTATATTTCTTTCTATTGCAGACTATTTCCTTGAAATTGAATACTTAAATTACCAGGAAATAGTTGAATTTCCTTCGAAACCTAAATAAATCTCCATCTATGTGAAATCGAGACGTTGACAAGGACGGAACAGAATTTTCATTCGCAATATTATTATTTATAGATTCAATATTTTTTTATTGTACACCAAGCAAAAATATAACAATTAAAAAAAAAATTAGAAACATAAATAGTACGTGGTCTTATCACTCAAAGCAATCTCTTGGAAGATTTTCTTTTATTTCTATGAAAATGTTAGAAACTGCTCAGATTATAACAAGCCACTGCCGCTCTCCCAGATAGCGGAGTGGAGAGTTAGAAAGAGAAGTAGAAATTTTTCTTTCTAACTACTCCTATTAACTTCTGATTAAATTCGTTGCGGGGTCCAAAACAAGGCTTAATTAGTTTAGTCCACGGAACGCACGAGTGTCAAAGCTCGGTGTATCAGTTGGTTACTCCATTGTGGCTCACAGGAGTCACAATGGTGGGCATATGGGTGGGATTGCCGTTCTCTCATCTCCCTTATAACTTCAAGTACTCCCACGCTTGCATTTTCCATCGCACCTTCTACCTAATCTCATTTCAATTGACTATAATGTAGTACAGAACAAATATTTGGGGCGCATGTTAACCAAAATACATTAAATACATGTTTCCGAATTGTAACAATATCCAAACGCTTCCCTGCAAGCTGGTACGTGATCGCAATCCTCACTTAATGACCATCCAGGAGGAGGCCACTGAAGCACCTCATGACGTGACCGCGGCTTCGGCTGACATCACCGTGGACTCTGTGCGGGATCACACCAACGCTGCGACCGATCACCAAGCTCCGCCAGAGCTTAATATTAATTTACAGGTATGATTTTATATTTTACTAGCTGATGGCCGCGGCTCCGCCCGTGTAGATAGATAGATAACTCTTTATTGTACACCATAAAACATAATTTTATTACAAAAACATTTTAAAAAGGTAATGTACAATGGGCGGCCTTATCGCTAAAAGAAATCTCTTACAGGCAACCTTTAGATGTCTGTTATCGCGATAAAAAGTAGCCTATATGCTATTCAAAACTTTAATCGATCTCTATGCTAAATTTCATCCAGATCCGTTCAGTAGTTTAGGCCAATATTACTGATTTAGTCATTCTTATTCCAAACTCACACTCACACCTGATATAAGATCCTACTAATATTATAAACGCGAAAGTTTGTAAGCATGGATGGATGGATGTATGTTACTCTTTCACGTAAAAAATACTGAACGGATCTGGATGAAATTTGGCATAAAGATAGATTATGGTCTGGAATACATATGCTACTTTTTACAGCGATAACCGACATCCACGCGGGCGGAGCCGCGGGCAACAGCTAGTAACAAATGAATTGAAGTCGATAAGTCATAAGACTTGCGTTCTATGTGATGAATTAATGTTGCTAATTCTACATGAGTACCCAATGATATAAAATTCTACATTGTCAATTCATATCATAATAGATAAGATAAACCTAACAGATGATTATTTATCTCAAATATATCCTTCTACCAATATCATGTCATTATCAAACATGTATATACAGAATTCGCAAGTGAACACGAGCTCTATGGTGGTGAAGACGACGACCAGGACGATGATGAACGACAACAGTGCCGACGGTACCACCACCACGACCACAACCACCACTAATTCCACCACCGAGAACAGTAAGTAAAAAAATATACCACCTGATATATAATACTAGTACCTAGTAGTAATGCCGAGGTTTTCCCGAAAGATATAGTCTTGCATGGGGTTCTTCAAGAAAGGAGTTATTAGGTTTCTAAAGGGTCGGCAACGCGCGATTGATACCCCTGGTGTTGCAAGCGTCCATAGGCTACGGTAACTGCTTACCATCAGGCGGGCCGTATGCTTGTTTGCCTCCTTGGTAGTATAAAAAAAAATACTTTAGCACTTTCGTATAATTTAATGTGCTGGACAAGGAAACTCCACCTTACAGAAGACCACAGCCAAATAACTACATACAGCCTTGTAATTGTGTGAGTACAGGGATTCCAGCGCACATTTAGGAAAACGTTTTCCTATCCCAGGGATACTTTAACACAAACTGGCGTGAAAGACTGGCATTTTTTGGATCGGCAACACGCAGGTGGTATCTCTGGTATTGCAAGCGTCCATAGGCTAAAAGTAACTGCTTAACATTAAGCGAGCCGTATGCTGGTTGGCCACCTAGCTAGTAAAAAAACGGCAAAACAACATAATAGCTTACATTCAAAATTATTACGGTAAACTAAAATGTGTTCTAAATTCTAGACTACAGGGGCATAATAACAAATAGTAATATTTGTGGCTATTTTCTATCAAAACCTAAATAACGTAGATTCGAAAATTAAATGTTTTTATTTTTTACTCTTGTAATACTTAGTTTCTATCTCTATAATGTTATTAATCCTTAAACGTGTACATGGGTGCTGGCAGGATTATTTTCCTCGATGAGCATCTTGATCTACCTGTATCTGTCCTCCTCCCGTCACCCATGACCGTGTAGAATTACCGAAACCCATATATTGTTTTTATACATTTTTATTACAGGGATATAGGCCAATAAAAATATATTTGCATGGCGGCGAATAAACGCTATGAATTGGCTTACGATTTCAAAATTACAATGCAAAGCTTTTGCAAAAAGCCAAACTATATTTTTATTGTTAAATGGTTTAGAAAATTAACTTTTTCTTTATGTTGCGTTTTTATTCATTTCATCAATAGTAGTTTGGTTCGATAGATTTGTAATCTGAAGCTACGCTTGTCGCTGTCAGTCCATTTTCTGTGTCTCATAAGAAAAACGTATCGTATAATCAATATCAATATCGTATAATAAAAAATCCTATTTATACTAAAGCAACAGAAATTTGTAATATGTTATAATATGTTATGGTAGCTTACTGTTTGACCAGTCAATTAAAAATATTAATACGGGAATACCGAGTTTTGTTTTTAAATAACTTAAAATTTTTGGCTTTTATAACTTATAAAATATATTATCAAACGTTAATGTTTATTTTTTCGATCGAAATCGAATAATAAGGAATCTCGATTTCTACAATAAAAACATGATAACATAAAATCAGGAAAAAAGTGAGTGAATAAGAGTTAATGATGATGATGACGATGAATATTATTATTAAAACTTACTGCATATAGAAACAGTTTATTTTCTAAATCATTGCGCTATTAAATTGTACGTACATTTAAAAACAATATTAACAATAATGCTTCATACACCATTATTATATGTTTCTATGTTTATCCGTTTGTATGTTTGACGGGCGCTTTGTGTTTTTGTTTGTAGTCCTAGAGCACAGTCGCGAGGAAGGAGTCATCACGCGTATCGAGGTACCCTACACTTTGCTTTCATAATACCTTATATACCTACCTACTACTAACTCAGCGGAAATATCTATTAAACTATTTTTAGACGTGGAATTGCCAAAAAACCTTTTCTTAGCGCATGGTTACGTTATAAAATAAACCCCTGTTTTAAGTTTCAGATTTTTAGAAGTCTAGTAAACTGAAATTTGTAGTTAGCTATGCATTGATATTGATTGTTAGTCGAGACAAAATATTTTATACATATAACTAGCGGCCCGCCCTGATTTTGCCCGGGTTAAATTGTAGGCCCCTATCAAGTTTTTTTTTTTCATTTATTGGGGTAAACAAACAATATCACAATATTACATTTATAAAGTAGTCTCTTCACACTACTTTATAAATGTAATATTGTGATATTGTTATTAATATAATATTAACAATTGTGAAATCCACACCGTTTACCACAAGGATAAGAGATAAATAAAATATCCTTTATTTTAAGTTGGATAAAACAGCACTCAGTGTGATAGTATTTTTTTTTTATTATTATTAGGACGTTGTCGCTAAGCGATTACACCGTCCTATATATATTTTTTAAGAAAAGAAGGCCCTCCGCATTACATAAGACCATAACCAAATAACTACTACACACAATGGTCTAGTTTTGCCACAGTTTTAATTTAAGGGAACCGTTCTTCTTATCCCAGGGTTACCAATAACAAAAAACTCTTGTGTTACAAGATACAAGGTCGACAACGACAAAGATATTCCCGCTGAGTCAAATCTATACCTATAGATAGAAACCTTGCATGGCCATTGCAATCTTAATATTTAATTACTTACGAGCTTTATGCCTAAGACGCGGTTTATACAGAGATGAAAACTTGGGCTGACGTGACCCATATGCCCCACTACTGGGCATGGATATAGTGTAAAGAAGAATCTCTCTGTATAGTAAGGACACTGCCGCAATCTTTCAAAAAAATACCTATCACTTAAGACCTATTCAGTTGGCATATAAATACGGGCTGGCAATGTAGTAGTAGGTGGTGGGCGTTCAGGACCGGCAACGTTTGAAATTCGAACGCCTCCCGATACGCTAGCCTCCTGGTTCTAAGCGATAGGTATTTATTTTGACATAATGCCAGTGTCCTTACTATATAGAGAGATATTATTCCTAACACTATGGCATCGGTCTCCTCTCCATCAAGAGAGCTGAAAATAATGTAATTATAATACATCAGCCTGCCTGCCTGCATCACGTCAACCTCTTACCATTTCTGTGTATAAATCGAGCCTAGGGGGATGTTCATATTTATGTATATTCCACGCATGGTATAAGTATCTTTTTAGCAGTATGTTGTCAATAAAATCCGTGTCAAAACAGTATAAAATTTAACATAATTTAGAATTATATATAAGATAAGTAAACAAGCATAGAGTAACGGCTAATATAGGTACTAATCCCGCTTCTATATTACTAATAAGCAAATAAAGGTTTTTAACATTATGTATGTGGAATAACAAAATACGAACAATCCCTAAGTGACTAACTACTATTTAGAAAGCCAATTTCAGATTTCTCAACTAATTTCTAAACTGTGTAACTAACTAACAACTAACTCAAATCGTCTGCAATGTTGTGGCGTCCGCTCGTTGTTCGTCCAAGGGTTCATCCACCATCATGGCAAAATTTACATATAAAATTGTATATTGTACAAGTTTGTTTTTGGAATTGATGTCTTAATAGAACCCGCTAAACACTTGCGGCCGCCACGTGTTGCCGAGAAGAACGTAAGGTGGTACTCATGAGCGGTGTTCACACAGACGGGTACGGTCACAGTTCCGGCCGGCACCGACCCGAAGCTGATCCTCGAGATGTTTGACCGACAACGCTCACCGCTAACAGTGCCTGTGTCGCCGCAACCAGCGCCCGCCGAAACTAACTAAGCTTTCGAACTTCGAGAACATTCGATTCCGTTCAACCAATCTTGGTACTAGTATATATCAACAATTTATTATACATATATCGGGCATCCGGTATTCCACCGAAATTACATGACCATTATACCGGTGTTTTATTATTTGACAAACGTTTGTATTAATATTAATATGTTTTGTTTCGACAACTAGTTTAGTAAACATATAAAGCAATTTTCTTCTATGCCTAGACAGCTAAAAGTACTGCCATTATATCATTTTTACTTATCAAAAGTCAATTTGGTTATTCTAGGTATATAAAAAATATTTAATTAGTAGCGTTTTCTGTACATTTATATATTAATTCCCTAGTGTTCTAAGGTATAATTGCATTTTATTACATTTACGTTTTTATTTTACTTACGTGGCTTGCATGTTTATATAATGGCGACAACTTTGGGTGTAATTTTCCTTGCAATGTTTTGTATTATTTAGTTAATAAATATAGGTACGAATATAATGCTTAATTTGTACTTAACAGTATAAAAATAAAGAAAATCTATTAAATGAGATTATTTTATTATCAATGTATTAATTTTCTTAGTTACTTTTAACATGGCAATCAATAAATAAAAATGTTCTGCTGTTACATACAGGTAACTTGTTGAAATAATATAATATTGACAAAACTATTATTTTGTTAATTTACAAAAGTGTTATCGCTTATGTTAGTACAAAATCCGGACGCCATAACAACGTTAGTTGTAACCAACAATACTACAATATAATTGTGGTTTGTTTTAACTAATTTATAATTAAGTGAACAATGTGAAACTAATATTGTAATGTAGCTTAATAAGTTAAGTATTTCGTACATTCGGAGTGAATGTGATGTGCCTATTTATTTCTTTTTTATTATAATAAAGATTGTATCTAGGTGATTAGCGTTAGTAACTTTTTTGACAATTAGTAATGACTAGAGTATATTTTATTATGAATAAATAGCATTTAGATATTCCAAGGCAAAGTTGGAATGAATATTTTTATTGCCAATTTTTTTTTAAATATTGTAATGCAGAATTCTTATAATAACTTGCAATGCTTGCAGTGTTTCACTTGAATTGTATATTCAGTAAATATTAATTTTAATAAATTATAATGTTGTACGAATGAAAAGTTTTATGCAATATTTTTTTTTTAGCTTTTTAATAACTTTTTTTTAATATTATATAAGTAGGTACTTATCCGTTTTCAAGTTCATCGTGTACCTTATTTGGATACTGTTAAGTTTTTAGTTAAAAACAATATGGCAGCTATCAGATTTTTGCACATCTTACTACACATCACAAATGGTGATAATAAGGGGATTGATTTATTGTTTTAGACATATATTTTATTCATAGATATAAGTTAAACGTGCCTGTCTTATTAGAAAACTTTGGTCCTTCAGACTTATCAAAGTACCTACCTTTTAGTGATGGGTAGGTACTTGTTTGATGTATAAAATGCTTCTATTTATATAATATACATTTTTTCTCCTTATACTGTGGCATTTTAAACATTTGATACGAAATTAGCAATTTGTATCTAAATTCTTACAAGAAAATAAAAGCTAAGACTATGATATTGTGGATTTTATTTAGAAAACTCCTTCATCAGAACTAGCAAGAAACTCGAGCTAAATAATTTGTTATTTGGCCTTAGTTTCTTGCTCGTTCTTATATACCCAGCCTATATATCATTTGATTTTGACCCATTGATATACAAAAACCACAAGATACATATACTATGTCCTATATTAACGCGTCTTTTCGGACTTTCGTACACCAGTAGACGAGTTCCGTTTTCGTGGAAGACCGCTAATGTGCACCCGGTGCCCAAAAAAGGCGATAGATCAGACTCATCCAATTACAATCCTATAGCTACAATCTCCCATCTCTCGAGGGTGATGGAGCCAATTGTAAACTCTCTTGCTATGCCTAGAAGATCACGAGTTAATAATAGCGACCGACAATACGGCTTTCGCCACAGTCGCTCGACGGGTGATCTTCTAGTGTATCTCACGCACCGCTGGGCTCTAGCCATCGAGAGTCAAGGTGAGGCGTTGGCGGTTAGTCTAGATATAGCATATAGCTAAAGAGTTTGATCGGCCGGCTGATTCTCTAAGAGACAGCGATCGCAAACTGACAGTTGTGATTGCTCGGTGACGGCACACACTATTGCTAAACGTCAAAAAGGCCAGATTTTGCTCCGATTTTCAATCTGACAGCCAGATTTTGCTCCGTTTTCGCGGTCCCTGCGGGTCTGGCACCGGAATCTTCTATCGAAGTTGCGTAGTATACGGACTCCCCGAAGTATTTTGCGAGTAGGTTGCCAGCTTTTTAACCAACAGAAGCATAAAAACTGTCGTTGACGGTTGTTGCTCGGATCACCTGGACATCAATGCTGGCGTACCGCAAGGCTCTGTGCTGCCCCCGGCGTTGTATCTACTGGATAGTAATGCGGACGACAGCACCGGGGACACTTTTTAAAATATTCCTCGTTCCATTGTTGACGAAAGTCGCGAAAAACTTGTCTGAAATCAGTAGGACTCGTTCCAGAGCCTCTGATTGGGGACGACTAAATTTAGTCCAATTTAACCCCACTAAGACACAAGTTTGCACGTTCACCGCTAAAAACCCCTTTGCTATAGTTTCACTATTTCAAGACACAGCCCTTACAGTATCGAAGAGCATTGGGATCCTCGGCGTCGACATCTCCAACGACGACTTATTATATAGATCAGACCTAGAAAACATTCAATTTATTCTCAAACAATAAACAAACTACTTAATAACTTAATAACGAGTTTAATTTACTTACAATATCATTTTTAATAATTTATACCAACCTATCAAAATATTTTTTATAGGTAGGTATAATTTTTTTATTTAAATACCTAGGTATTACGAAATTTTATTAATTTAATTAATAAAAAGTTTGGTCAATAGATCTATTGTTAATCTTTGTAGGTATTCCTTTCACAGGCTTATTATTTTTGTTTTAGTTTATTACATATTTTTACGTTGCTGCCTGCACCATAATATAGTCGATATTCAGTGCATTTTTAGACAAATTATTGTTTTTAACTGTTTTGAATATGTTTAACCTCAGACCTTACCTTTTACTGTTTGAATTTACTTACCTTACGAAAATCCCATAGAATTAGGCGTTTGAATTAACAACATACACCCACCTACCTAATCTCCTTACTTATCCATCCATCGGGATACTTGTCGAAAGGACTTTAAAAACCCTTTGATGAACATCAAATGGTTTTATTTTTAGGCACTTTGAAATACCCTGAAGGGGTGCAATGAAGCCCCTTCCGAACGGGTTACCCTTTCAATACACAAGACATTGTAAAATTAACTCTTAGAGATCGACATAAGTTTGAAAATTACCCACGATCGCACGTGATACCTATCGACCGGCGCAGTGCGCAGCGCCTTTGTTAACGACACAGCGACATTAAGGTAAACATGGAATAATATTTTTATGTATATAGTTATAGTTTAATTTAGCTTGTCGACATGTGTATTATTGTAATCTTTTGTAGTTCGTGTCTGGTAACTCTATAGTCTATACTTATTTGTTATTTATTTTCATCTCGTCATTCGTCAATATAACTCGCAGACTACGGACGTAATTTCAATATTCTTCTTCTGTCTATTAATCAGTGATCTAATAAGATAATATTCTTTCTATTTGTGAAAATGCCACAACCAAAGCGAGATGCTGTACACCTTTATTATGTTTATGAATTATGATGCATCAAATAATACAAGCAAATGTAATTTATGTGGAAATGCTATGAAGGTAAGGTTTATTTGGCTTATCTTAAAAATAGTATTTATATTGGTAATTATTAAGTTTTCGTAGGAATCCCGTTTCTTTTTTCAATAAAATGTAGCTGTTTAATGAAAGAATTTTTAAAATCGGTCGGTTAGTTTTTTAGTATAATAAACAAACAAAAATTAAAATCTTTCCTCTGTAAAATTTTAGTTTAGACTGTACCTTATGTAGGTATAATATTATGTCATGGAGCAGCAACACTCAGCAACAGCAGTTAATAAATAATAGGAATCAAAATTCCTTCTTCAGTTCAGCAATAATTTGAGTAGCTTAAGTACAAGGACAAAGTATATAATGGACGGTTCATATATACCTATAAATAAAGTGTGCCTACTTTTGAGTTTTCGTGGTAGACAGCTGGTTACCAATACCTTATTGCATATTTTACGTAAGTTAACTTTTGTTTCGAAAATTAATTGTTGAGTGCTTAGATTATATACATACTAGATAAGCGGTCTGGTATCAAAAAATGGCACCGTTTAAAAGTGGTTAGGTAGAACTTACCGACCGCGCGCGTGTACAACAACAGTTTTACAGTGATTTATCAAGGCCTAGTGAAATCGCGAGAGTGGCGGCGCGTTGTTAAGCTTGCCACTAACACCTGAAGTGATGACCACGACCACTCTGTCAAGAGTGATACCGATAGAGAGAAGAAGTGAAATCGCGGTGGGGTAAATCTAGTTTGTATATAATCTAAGGTAAAGTGTATATCTTTATGAACCATGGCTTGTGTAGCTATTGGTTGTTAGAGTATAGTGGGTGTATTAACAGAAAATAACCAAAGGATATCTTACCTATTAGGTAATACATAAAAGTCGATTTTGACTGACTGACACTAAATGACTAGATGACAAATTTATCTATATCTTTCTTTTTTATATGACTTATGGTTCACGTGAAAAGAGAAACCCGATGTGTTAAAACTTAATTTTAAATATGTTACGTCGATTTCTATGCATGGTCCTAGATAGGTATTTTATATTTTGTTTCACTAGATGAGCAATTACCGTTAGGATCATTAGGTAACACCTATTGCCACAAAGTGACAGAAACAAAAAAGAAACTAAAACCTGACTGCAAATATAATAAAATGAAACCCATAATAATTTGTATATAGTAATGGGTTATGAGTCGCCATTAGTTTGACAGTTATTGTGGTGGATGGTGGAACTCAAATAAGAACTTGGTGATTTTATAAATTTCGACGTTTGCGTTGCTTTCTTGTTCCTTTTTTAAATAAACTATTAAGTATTTGTACATATGGATCTGAGACGTGGTCGTTCACTATGGGCCTCGTGCGAAGGCTCAAAGTCACCCAAAGAGCAATGGAGAGAGCTATGCTTGGAGTTTCCCTGCGAGATCGAATCAGAAGTGAGGAGATCCGTAGGAGAACCAAAGTAACCGACATAGCTCGAAGAATTGCCTCCATTAAGTGGGAATGGGCCGGGCACATAGCTCGCAGAACAGATGGCCGTTGGGGCAGAAAGGTTCTAGAGTGGCGACCACGAACTGGAAGACGAAGCGTGGGCAGGCCTCCAACAAGGTGGACCGACGACCTGGTAAAGGTTGCGGGCAACCGATGGACAAGGTCGGCTCAGGATCGAGAGTTGTGGAAATCCTTGGAGGAGGCCTATGTCCAGCAGTGGACGTCTTTTGCCTGAGATCATGATTAAGTATTTGTGATTACAATTACTAACTTTCGTGTTTTGTTCTAGGGCAAGCATACAACCAATTTAAAAAATCATATCTCATTGAAACATGTGCAAGAATACCGATTATTAACATATATAAATAAGAAAAATCATCAGCATCAGCCAAATTCATCTCGGAATTGTAAAATTTCAGAAAAAGTTTTAAATAATTGTATAAAATTGGTGACAGTGCATGGACGGCCACTTTCATTAATTCAGGATAAAGCGTTTCAAGCAATAGTCAACATAGCTGTTCCAACTAATATTCAAACTAATCATATCAATATAAAAGCAATAAAGGAAATGATACCAAATAAAGCGTCCCAAATAAAATTACAAATTGCTTCAGAAGTTAAAAATAATTTAATAAGTCTAAAACTCGATTCTGCTTCATATTTAGACAGAAGCTTCTTAGGCATTCATTTGCAATATATTAAAGAAGGCCAGATAAAAGTTAGAAATTTAGCTGTTTTAGAAATTTTAACACCACAAACAGGCGATTTCTTAAAAGAAAAAGTTATAGAGGTGTTAGATGATTTTATGATATCGACTGCTCAAATATATTCAATCACCACTGATAATGGCAGTAATTTTAAAAAGATGACAAGAATAACAGAAGACATTAATGCCGATATGAATACTGATTGTGAAATCATTGAGAACAATGATTGTGGTGAAGATGATAATGATGTTGACGGTGACACGAGTACACCGTTGGAATTAAATGTTCATACCTTTATAAACTCAATGAATAATGAATCATTTAAACCCCGTATTATGCTCTGTGTGGCACACACATTGCAACTGGCCGTTAAAGACGCTATTGCTGGCAATTTACAAGTGCAAATGTGTATTGAAGTTGCAAGAAAGGTGGTAAAAATTTTACACGGCCCAACTATGAAGAACATTATAAAATCTCAACATTTAAAAAAACCTATGATTGATTGCCCTACTAGATGGTCTTCTACTTACCAGATGTTAGTGCGATTAATGTCATTCAAAGATATATGCCAATCTGAATCTGAATTGACGAACATTATCTCAGACGAGTGCTGGGTACAAATTACAGAAATGATTACCTGCCTTAAGCCGATTAATGATGTGACAGACGCTTTACAGCGAGAACAGCTTACGATGGGCGATTTTTACATAAAATGGCTGAATTGCAAAGCCAAGCTTGAATTGACCCAAATGAAATTTGCAAATGATTTAGTTACTAATATGAAATTAAGGGAAAACACTTTATTAAACACAGATTTATTCTTGGAAAACTTGTACCTTGATGGCCGCATAAATGTATTATTATCGGACCAAGATTGTCTTAAAGCTCAAACATTAATATGTGAAACATACAAACAGTTACAAAGCCTAAAATCGATTGACGCTGAGGCTCCAGAAGTGATAAGCACTTGTCGGAATGATAGTGACGATGTCATGAAACCCGTGAATCATCATGTTAAGGATGATTTAGAAAAACTATTACAAGAAGCTGAGACAGCTCGTGGGCTGCCCGGAAGAATTTCCCTCGATAGTTTTGAAGGAATGCTTACAATATTGAGACATAAACCCAGAGTGCCCTTGAACAATAACATATTAGACCACTGGTCTCATAAAAACATGCCTAAAAACGCCGCCTTGGTAGACGTAGCTAATTGCGTGTTAGCTGCTCCAGCAACGCAAGTATCCGTGAAGAGGCTTATTTCTTCTTTAAAGTTTATCCTTAATCCATTAAGGAGCAATATTAACAGCAGCTTATTACAAGATATTTTGTTAATCCGTTCCAATCATGATTTATTCAGTTAATTAATTCAAATTGAGTCGTACCGAGTGTAATTCATATCAAGAATAGATCTTTTGGTAATAAAATAATTTGGGTTTTGTTTCTTACGAGAAAAAGTCGTTTTGAAATTAGATTTATTGAATAATAGTGTATTTTGGGTTTAGTACCCAATGCACCGTAAACATCCTACTAATATTATAAACGCGAAATTTTGTAAGTATTGATGGATGGATGTTTGTTACTCTTTCACTTAAAAACTACTGAACGGATATGGATGAAATTTGACACAGAGATAGATTATGGTCTGGAATAACACATAGGCTCCGTTTTCGAAGTCAGTTAATATCCTTTGTGTAAAAACGGATTTTTATGTACGTCGGGTTCAGTTTAACTCCTTGGTGGTTTCATGTTAATTTCATTGGAATTGGACATTGGACTCCGTAGATACACCAGAAAACTCCTCAAAATTAAATATATGAATAACGATTTAGATATTGGTTGTTTTAATATACTTTATCTAAGGGTCATTTACCACTGCGCGTCGTGATGTGGGTTCGATTCCCACACGGGACAAAATAAAATGGCATCCTTAAATTGTTGTCCCGCGTCTGGGTGAACTTTTTGTCTGTTTATTATATGTTTCTGTAAAGAAAGACAACCCGAGGGACATTGCCCTGCGACACAGGGCTTGCTCCCTAGTGTTTATTAAAAAAAACGAAGTATTATTTAGCTTCACACCGCCTTCAATTAATTCATTTACTTATCGTTTAATTGAATTCGGTTTATTTAAAATGTATATATAACATAATTATTATATCAATAAGGCAGCAGGGCCCCAATTCCGCTAATAATATTAACGCTGAGACTCAATTACGAATCTACAACGATTGAAACGAATTTGGTATTCTGCAAAAACTTGTATGGAAGCTCAATGGGGTCGTATTGGAATTGAAACTCTCTCGTCACTTGAATGGTTACATGTGTTGCCTTTTATATTCTACTAACTCATTAGTGCTGCCATTCAAAATCTACCAGAAGACTGAATGATTAAACGAACTATAGTTTTGTTTAAAATAAACGTTTTATTTATTTTCTTTTATTTAATTATGAATTATATCGTCCGCAATGAAGCGTCGAAGTCGTGTTTAAGTGACATAGGTCACTTAAACACGACTTTTGTAAATACGGTGGCCGCATCATGGCTGTGTTACGCAATTGTCTATGACAAAGACAATAATTAAAAAAGTAACTGTCATGTCAATGTCAGATCAAAAAGAAAAAAAACAAGGTGGAGTGAGCCGTGTTGTTTACTTGTTTGTTTACTTATGTACTTATTAAAAATGTTAGGGTGGTTGAGTGCCTCAGCAACTTGCCGTATGGCCCGAGAGACAGTAATCTGAGAGACATTGTGAAGATACTCTGGCCAACCAGAGTCTGGTATGATCCCGTGGCATAGAATCAATAGAATAAGAGCCAATAAGTATGTGCACTACGCTTACCACAAACATTTAACACTATCGTAACGTATTCGTATCAAGACTACTACACGAATACTTATTTATTACTATTTTAATGAGAAGATGAATATAATGTAGAAAAAATGGAGTATTATATAATACCCCCTGGGAAGATAAGCAAGGAGGTAAGCAACATTGATTAGTAAGTTGATATATTATATTACCTACTCACTGCATAATATAGTCCTGAGACCTTATTGTACATGCACAAGAAATCCACAAACTACAAAAACTATGCACAATATTATCACCACTACTAAGTGATATAATAATATTATAATGTTACTAAGACGGTACCCATTCATGTGTGTGTTGTTATTGTTTAGGTATAACAATAACAACACACACATGAATGGGTACCGTCTTGACAACTCTTGCATATTTTTAAGTAATTATAAGAAAAGTTTAATATAATGCGCCTACCTACCTATAGAATATATTTTTTTTCTTGTTTCTACAGGTGATGAAGACTGGAATACTCCGGGTAACAGCAAGGATAAAGGACCTCTGTTGCAAATGATGTGTTTTATCATATCACCAAAGCCCAAATCAGTACTACAACTACAGTACAATCACAAAGTCACTGCTATAACTTGTCATGGTCCCTTCAATAAACACATCAGAGCGACCATCTAGAAGTTACAGACATTCCTTTCTGCAAAGCTTGTACGAGTGAAAAAAACATGGAAGTCTACATTACTACTCTTGAGTGTGAATAACAGACTGCTATACCATGTCATTATTGTTGATTGAAATGTTAATTATTATTAATTAGTACCTACCTAGTAAAATGTAAATGTATACTTTATAAATAAATATTTTTTTCAATTTTCATGTGGTTGCAACTTATTACCTTACAATAATTAAAATATGTAGATAGGTAAGTAGAAAACTATGAGATTATTATTTTTGTTACAATATTTATTAAGTAGGTGCCTATATTAATTTATAATATCTGCAGTGGACGGCCTTAGGGCTAAAATAAAAATATTAATAACTAGTGGCCTGTTCTGGCATCACATGAGTAATTTATTTAATTAGATAGATAGTTCATTTAATGACTTAAAACATTCAAGTAAAATATACATAATATATAAAAGTAAAATATAGTACCACTTCATAGCACTGATATTCATGAAACTATGACATAATATCTGCAGGGGTGGTCAGTTCGTTCCCCATCCAATCCCATGTTAGGGATGAACCTATGTTATGGGTTGGTCGGGGTACCTATAGACCTTACAACTCTCTGCAGCTGTAAAAGACTTAGGTGCTAGATTACATTAGTAGGTTTTAAACGTAACTAGGTACTGAGTCGTCAAACTAGGCGCGCCTATCATATGTGGACCAGTTTGTTTATTATAAGTAAATTAATCAAAGCACTAGATAAGTGTGTTATGCCACATCTTGTGAATATGTATGAAAGTGAGGTTAATGTCAAGTGTAGATGATTGTATGGATTGTGGGCTTTATTCGGATGAAATAAAATAAATTAATGTGGAGCGAGCAATCAAAATTAAATAGGTGTAGGTATCAATAAATTATGATATCAATAAATTTATATATAGATAAATTAGCTACCTACATGATAATTGATGATTTCTGAGTAACTATACCTACTTAGTTTTGTTCTTGAAGCCATGTTTTTAGTTTTATTTTGCACTTGCACTGTTGGTTGTTTAAGTGGTAAATAATATAATGTAGATTTCATATAGGAGACAACTCAAAAATTGTTTAAGTATAGTGTAGTTTGGTGGGTAAATAGGTACATTACAAACCTATCTGCACAACTGTTTCTTACATATATTATAGGTACTCTTGTCAAATGTTAGATTTGAATGCTTTGTAAGATGTAAAGTTGTCAGGACTGGTAGGTACCTATGTCTGTGTAAAGTTAGTTCATAACAATACATTTAGTAGAACTCTTTGTGCTCTCTCCAAAGGCAGGAAGAGAGTATTCCCTTTACTACCCCAAGAGGTTATGCCATTGTAGTTGTCAGGGATTCCTGTTTTTTTTCTAATACAATTTCTCAATGAATAACAATGGAACATTATATTACTTAGTAAAAAACAATTGAAAAAGTAGTTTTTGAGTTAAGTACCTAACTCATTAGGTACATACAAACCTAAAAGTACTTAAATTCTTTCCAAAAAATATTTAAGTAAGAAAGATAAGCATTTAATCGATCAAATGTTTGAAAAATGATGTCTTTAAGTCAATGTCCCTTTGTAAAATCGTAACAATACGTATTGTTGCACGATCGTACTTCAATTGTAAAATTGAAATGTCAAACAAACGTCAAATAAGAGCAGAATACCGATATTGCACACAACTGCGACACGAGACACGATTGAAGAGTAGAATAGCAAATATTCCGGTGGCAGTTTAATGAAGCGTCAATAGAAAACCATTGGTCCTAAATTATTAGCAGAATACCAAAACATGTTTAAAACTGCTATTGAGATTCAATTTATATTCAATTAAATTAGCAGAATTGGGGCCCAGGTTGCGGTTTAATTTTCTTTAATTCTTTAATGTACACAAAAGAAATACAGATAGTGTTACAAAGGTATTAATAATATGATGTACAAAGGCGAGCTTAACTCAAAATTGAGTTCTCTTCCAGCAAACCTCTGAGAAGTGGAAAGTTTAGAGGAAACCAAGGGTAAACAAAGTGTAGGTACATTTGATAAAAAACAGGATGGTAACAAATATATTTTTATTCAACTTTGTTACATAAATAAATGAATAATTAATATTTTACTTTATTGTTACATGAAGGAATGAATGAATGTTTAATAAACAATCGATTAAGCTCGACATTAACCAGTTAATCACAAGCTTATAAAAAAACCGTAACTAATACCTACGGATTAAACTATATCGAAGCCAGTTATGGCAAATAAGTATGTAGTTTTTGACATTAAATTATATATAAAACCGAAACCGACGCCGCTGACAAAATTCCCTTTTGGCAATATCTGGCTAGTTTAAAAAATTCAATTCCGATCCTTAGGAGAGTTCCCCGCAGCGCGAGACCTACAGTAGCCCAAAATTTGGCTCGCTGCATAGGTCTTGTCGTCCGGGAGAACTCAAGTACAGCTTGGGAACAATTAATCACCTTCCCATATAGGATTCTCCATGTTAAAAAAGACCAGGCCTCTCAAAAGTCACTGACGACACAAATTAAAGATAATTGTTATATTTCTACAACCCTATTAGAGTCAAAATTTCCTTTTAGACAAAAAAACTCTTTTTCATATTATGTAGAATCCAAATTGAGAGAAGGTGATATAAGGGGGGCTTCCCGGTTATTATTTAGCAGCGATGTGGTGGCGCCGTGCTCTCCAGATACCCTTGCTGGTTTGCAGAGCAAACATCCGGCGCCTGCCGATGGCCTTACCTTCCCAGAGCCATCTGACATTGATTCAGATTGCCTCAATGTCACAGCCAAGGACGTTCTTTCTGCCGTTGGCTCTTTCCGGAATGGATCTGCCGGTGGCCTCGACGGCTTAACACCTCAGCATCTAAAAGATCAGTTGTGTTCGGGCGCTGGGGAAGCTGGGGATGCACTCCTGAGGGAGCTTACGGCTTTAATGAACCTTATGCTCGCCGGCAATGTACACGATGGCATCATCGATATTCTGTATGGCGCTAATCTATGCGCCCTACGGAAAAAAGATGGTGGCATACGTCCCATTGCCGTAGGGTGTACTTATAGGCGTATGGCAGCCAAGCTATGCTGTAAATTTTACAGCATAGCTTTAGCCAATAAATTTCAACCCCTGCAACTGGGCTTCGGTTCAAGAGGGGGTTGTGAGGCTGCCATACATGCCTTGTCAACGTACCTTGACTGTGGTGACGGTGAGGTCATCTTAAAGGTTGACTTAAAGAATGCCTTTAACTCGGTGAATAGGGACACCTTGTTGACACAGGCAAAATTGGAGACACCACAAATTTTCAAATTTCTTTATCAATGTTATAGGTACCCATCAAAATTATTATACAAGGAGCATCTTTTGGAATCATCAGTTGGTTGTCAACAAGGTGATCCTCTTGGGCCAGTTATTTTCAGCCTAGCGATTCATCCCATCATCGAAAAAATTAATTCAAAATTTAATGTCTGGTATTTAGATGATGGAACACTAGGAGGCAATGTAGAGACAGTTTTTCAAGATTTGGCTTACATAAAAAATAAATTTAATTCCATTGGACTAGAGCTTAACACGAGTAAATGCGAGATTTATATCAGTAAAAAAATTAAAGACAAACTTTCGGTTTTATCAAAATTTAATACTTTGGCACCAAATATCAAAATTCTTGAGAAATCTTCCTTTTGCCTCCTTGGATCCCCAGTTTTTGAAGACGCTTTTGATTCATACATAGAAGAAAAAGTACAAAATTTTTGTGAAGTTTCAGACCGACTACTCAAAATTAATATACATTCGGCTTTTACCATTATTAGATACTGCCTCTTCGTGCCCAAATTTACACATGCCCTAAGATCGGCCCCGTTTTGGAAACATCTAACACTTTTAGGCAAAATGGACCAAATTATTTACAACACTATGAGCAAAATTCTTAATGTGGCCTTGAACGATCGAGCCTGGCTTCAAGCGTCCTTACCAGTTCGCTTGGGCGGGCTCGGCGTTCGCAAAATTGCCGATGTTAGTTTACCAGCATTTTTGTCCTCGGTTCATAGCACGGAAGAACTAACCAGGAAAATTCTAGCTTCCACACTGGTTAGTTCTGATGTGCCATGTAAGATCGATGCCATTAATGCTTGGAAAATGACTCTACCCAACACTGAGTTACCCACTAACCCTTTTTCTCAGAGACAGTGGGACGGGCCGCTTTGCAGGATGGTTAGAGATAAACTGATTATTTCGTCTACCAGTCCTGCGGAGCGCGCTCGTTTGCTGGCTGTGGGAGAATGGGAGTCGGGCCTCTGGCTTCAAGCACTTCCATCGCCCAACATAGGTACCATGTTGGACGATACTACCTTCCGTATGGCTACTTGCCTTCGCCTAGGTGCTCCTTCTGTTTCTCCTCATAGATGTTGCTGTGGTGAAGCCGTCGACAGCCTTGGACACCACGGCCTGTCATGCAGCAGGAGTGCAGGCCGTATATCCCGGCACGCCAACCTTAACGATATACTCCGACGTGCTCTTGTCACTGCTGGCGTTCCAGCTGTACTAGAACCCAATGGTTTGGTACGCAACGATGGTAAGAGACCTGATGGTATGTCTTTACTGCCATGGAAGATGGGTAGGCCTTTGGTGTGGGACGCAACATGTGTCGACACCCTTGCACCATCTCATCTTCCAAGTACAGCAGGTTGTGCTGGTGCTGCTGCTGCATCCGCGGAGACTCGCAAGCGGCGCAAATACAATAATCTCATCGGAGATTATGTGTTTGAGCCGTTTGGAGTCGAAACGCTTGGGCCGTGGGGTGCAAGTGCTCGCGGTCTTTTTAAAGATTTGTCGAAGCGTTTAATCGAGGCTTCACGTGACCAGAGGGCTGGCTTATTTTTGGCTCAAAGAATAAGCATTGCCATTCAACGTGGCAATGCTGCCAGTCTTTTGGGCACGTTTCCAGCAGACGTCGATGCGGAGAAATTTTATGACGCCTATTAAGCAGTCCCTCCCGTTTTTCGTGTATTTTCTATGTATATAATTGTATTGTATATATCTTTTCCTTTTTTTAAGAATTGTAAATATATTAGGTATATTGTATATATTGAAATATGTAATAATGCCAATTAAATGAATCAATTAAAACAAAAAAAAAAAAAAAAAAAAAAAAACCGAATAAAATTTTAAAATTATATTTTTCTTTTATTGTGATTCATTGTGTGTGCCACTATTACTGGCTGTATACGGTTAAAAGGAGTTTATAATTTTATTTATTGACTAATATAATATAATAACATAAATTTTATTTTTGTCTTTTGTTACCTCCCAAAAAATATATTGCGCAGCGTGATTGCGTGTTATGCCAAATATAAAATAATGCAATAGATTTCAACATTTATTTAGTTTAGGTTGAGGTTGCATTGTGACATTGTATGTAATATGCTTGTTTACCTTATTGGTAAATTAACGTATGCTTGTTTACCTTATTGGCAGTATAAAACAGTAAATTTTGGTGTTCAACGCGAGCCGCGACAAAAAAACCCTGACGTATTATCATCTCTTATCTTATCTTAATTTTTAAATGAAAATAAAATAATTTTCTGCTCTATTCTTGTAATTTTATACACAAGGAACTTACATAGGTTTAAGATTCTTGGTTACTTACACTTTGTTTTTGTTCTAAAGATATGTAGGTACATACGATATTTAAGACAAATACTAGATTTTTAACGAAACGTATTTTTTTATCTTTGACTCAATTCAATCAATAGGTACTTTGATAGGTACTGCCCTATTATCAGTCAGTCCAAAGATAAAACCTCCTTGAGTCAGTCAATCAGCTTAGAGCAAAGATAAAAGATTTCTAGAGTATAGTAATGTAATGTCACTCAGTCAGTCAGTGACATTCCTGGACATTCCATTCCCACCCAAAACACAATATTTACATCCGTGTGATGTGTGGTACTTACCTTACCTATAATTTAATATTGGTTGGGACGTTATTTTGTGATTTTAATACTGATACTTACCAATTTAACGCTGATAGTATTTAAGATTTACTTTTAATTTAGTTATTATGGATGCGTGCCGAATTTGCCTAGCTGCTAATGCAAAAAAAGATATATTTAAATCTCAACACGGGCAAAAGAGCTGCGTGGATTTATTTATGATTTGTTTAAATATACAGGTAAGCAATAGCTCTTTAAATCATTAATTTGCTGAATTAAATCGAAGCTATCATGTGTAGTATGTTTTTATGTTTATAGGTGGAGGAGGACACCAAAATAAGCACAAATCTTTGTTTAAAGTGTTACAAAAAATTGTGTGAATTTTACGAATTCAAAATATTAGCTGTAAAGAGCAATGTTCATTTAACATCAATAAATAAGGTGATAGAACTAAACAATAAGTCTTATACTTCCAATGAATTGCCTTTGCATGATATATCAAAAGAAACAAATGATATTAAGGAGGAGGTTATTGAATATGATACGTCATTGAATAATGATGATATTCCTCAAAACAGCGAGTCAGATGATGAGTGCCTGAGTGATATTAAAAAGATCAAATATGAATTTATTGAGGAAGAGCATTGTGAAAATGTTGATGCACAGGTGACAGAGAAAATACCCAAGAAAAGTAAGTAAGTATTTGTATTTACTACTTACATGGTTTTTATATTAAAGTTAACACATAAAAGGTAGTATAAGAGAGGTAAGGCACCATAAAAGTTAGCAAAGCCAGTCTAGGAAAGGACCTTTTCTTTACAAAAGACCATGGCTAAATAACTACACACTATGATGTAAATGTTCCTGCATAAATACCAAAGGCATTCTCGACTAGTCAACCTCTACACAACAACAATCTACACAACTCCCTCCCACGTTGTAATGGATTACAGGTGTAATCCATTAGAATGTGGCACCCACTACTACCCACCCAATCCAGCCCACGCTCCAATCAGCCCTTGCAGCGTGGGCTGTCCCCAAGTGAATGCAACCTCGAACAATCTTCATCTTCTGGCACCCAGATTGTGTCAGTCACCTTTCAAAGATCACACTACTCTATATTGCTCAGATATCTACACCACATATTACCTACATTATAGCCACACTAGTATATTAAAGCGAAGCTACAACAATACCATACTATATCATTAAATTTAATATTGACTTAAAAAATGTTAGAGTATGTTAAGCAAAGTGCAAAGTTTTTCACCCTATTGTGTTTGTATGGTGTTTTTGGTTGCATCACTTTCTGCACTAACTAATTGTAACACAAATAAAATTGTAACCACATATCTGGTAATTGAAAAGAGTGGCCTGAGTTTCTTGCCAGTTCTTTCCTTGGGCTCTACCCCTGTCTGTTCAGTCAGCCAACCCAACAGTAGACTCATTTGGCATTTTTCATTAACCTGCATAAGTGTCACAGTGTGATCTATAAATGATTTTGAATTTGAATTTGAAATTCCACCTAGTCAGAGGGTATCCTACACTATGTTTGCCACCATGCAATACATAAGTATAAAATAGTATTACTATACATTATTTTATTATTTCCAGCAAAAAGGAAAAAAAAAGGTGAAGAAACATCAACGGAACCAAAATCAAAAATAAAAAAGATAGAGAATCCTAAACAAATATGTGATGTATGTGGGAAGTCAGTGAAGAAATTAAAAGAACACTTATTACAACACCAGCCTGGAGCAATTAAAAAGCAAATCCAGTGTTCACAGTGTGATAAAACATATACCAGTACCAAGGGATTGCAAAGACATGTTAAAGCCACACATCTGGGAATTAGACACAAATGCCCAATATGTGGTAAATGTAAGTAAGCATAAAAATAAAAAGCATTTTAAGAGAGGTAGGTTACCATACTAGTGAGACTGGGGAAGGTTACTGAAGACCACAGCCAAATAACTGCACACAGCGGTGTATAGTACACTTCACATAGCATGGGTATTATGACAATTACATTTGAAAATAAATATCAATAAAATTGATAGACAATTAAATTAAAACCTATCGATTGAATACTCTAGGCTCTTGATCATTCAATAAGCCAATTCTTTAGAGATTGGTTTAATATTTTCTTTCATAGTCATTTTTTTTCCAATTTATATATGTAATTATTTAGTCGATTCACGTTTTTTATTTACATTTGTATGCCTTTAAGTGTGGGCAGAGCATGTTGAGTCAAATTATAAATTTTTGTAACAACTATTGTACACATGTTACTTACTACAAATAAATATATCTTATCTTATCTTAAAATGTTAAATGTCACAGTACCCATGCTATGTCAAATACACTATAGTTGTGTTCCCGTGTGTGACTACAGGTCTCCAGCGCTTATTTATAATACCTTCAGAACGAAACGTTTTCCTACCTCATGGATACTCCATCTTAAAGTCCTGGTTTAAAAATGAGTTGGCAACACGCAACTGATACCTCCGGTGTTGCAAGCGTCCATAGGCTACTATAACTGCTTACCATCAGGCGGGATATATAAAAAAGCATACATATTGTCACTGGACAGGAGGCCTTTGCCAAAGGGCACACAGAATAAACTAATGTTTAGTGATAAATACATCAAATAAAAAGCAAAAATTGTAAACATTCTAAAATAAGGCTATAATAAATAAATAAATAAATAACATATTGTCACTGGAAAGCCATTACATTAAAATCTTTAAATTAATAAGTTACGAAGTAAGAGCTTACACGATTAACAAATACATGATAATTGATGGACTTTAGTATGGCCTGTATTATTTTCAGTGGTGATATACTTACGAACACATATCCGCATTATGCACGACCATGAGTCATTGCCGTTCGAGTGTGCATCTTGTGGGAAACGGTTTACTAGCAAGTCAGCGCTGGCAGTCCACGTCACTACCCATACTAAAGACAAACCTTACTCCTGCGATGTTTGTAATAAAAACTTCTCAACAAAGGCTTGGATGTCTATGCACAAGTAAGTAAGAATGACACATTTCAATCTATATCTATAATATTATAAAGCTGAAGAGTTTGTTTGTTTGGTTGCGCAAATCTCAGAAAGTGCTGACAGATACGCTAATTACTTCGATCAAAACATACTTTCTTCGCCTCCTCAACATTCATCAACCTTTTCATTCATGAACGTCTTCTTTATTTACGCTAAAGTCGCCTTAAGAGGTAGTGCAACCATAATTGCAAGCAAGTTTGACTGGGACAGAACCTCCACCTTACAGAAGACCACCATCAAATAACAACTCGTGTTCCTTGCGTGCGTTTTGAAAGAAACGTTTTCCTATCCCAGGGATATTCCATGCTAAAGCCCGGGTGTCACAAAAATGGGTCGGCACGCAAGTGACACCTCTGATATTGCAAGTGTTCATTTTTTTTTTGGTTAAAAGACAACTCCTGCACTACAGAATAAGCTCTGTGTCGCGGGGCACTTTACAGACATACAATTAACGGACACAAATTACACCCCGACTCAGAACAACTCTTTGTGGGTCACACAAAGTTTTTGTCCTATGTGGGAATCGAACCTAAAACCTCGTGCACAGCAGACACATACTGCGGCCACTGGACCACCAAGGCAGTCAGAGCTTATACATACGGTAACTGCTTAACATCAGATGGATATGCTAGTTTGCTGCCCAAGTAGTATATTAATAAGTAAAAGTCATTCATATAATGGTTTTAATATATATATTTGTTACATTTTCAGGCGAGCAATACATAATAAAGAAAAGTCGCATACGTGCGACTATTGTGGGGAAAGATTCTTTCAAAAATCACAACTTAAGATTCACATAAGGTAATTTTTATTTTCTTTTTTTTTTAAGACCGCTCCCGCGCTAGAGAACAAGCTCTGTGTCGCGGGAGACTTTACAAATATACAATCAACGGACACAAACAACAGTCAGAACAACTCTTTGGGGGTCACACAAAGTTGTCCCTGAGTGGGAATCGAACCCACAACTTCGTGCACAGCACGCGCATACTACACCCACTGGACCACCAAGGCAGTCAAATTAATAAGTACAATCGGCCAAGTGGGCGTTTAACCACCTATAGAATGTTTATTTATTTTTAAACAGTATTGTATACCTACACAAGATTTAACACGGGTATATAAATTGACATAGTAAAATAAATTCCAAATAAAGTCAAAATCGGTAGATTTAGTCGGAATCGGTAGGTTTTTTCGGTAATCGTCAGGGTAACATATTTAAGAGTGGTCAACAGCCAAGTTGGTAATTATGAACTAAGAGCCAGCGACGTATTCACTTTTGTCATTTCAATACCTGCAAACTAAATAATTTTAACAAAAAAAACCGACTTCAGTACGGCAAGTTGTAAAATTTTCAAATATTTGTTTGTTACAATCGAATAAAATCGACTGAGCGTCGGGCTGAACACAGGTCAAGTAGGTATTAAAAGCAATATTTAATCTGTGCAATCCGCGCTCAATTCATTCACGTCATTATTTCTTATTAATAGTTGCTTAGCAACAATAACCGAAACTTATCTAATAGCCATCAGTAAAATACTTATTATTGAAAAGTTCAGATGGCCATCTGTGGTCTTCTTCATCAGTTTTACTTCACCAAATTACACTTTCTGAATGCAAATGATTGATTACTTGTTAAAAATATTGAAATTGCTATATGTGTGCCTATAACTTTTGAGGAGTTCCCTCAATTCCTCATAGATCCCATCATCAGAACTTTCTTTTGATGATAATGGGACCAAACTGGAAGTATGTCCAGTCAGACAAAAAAAGGAATTTTTCAAATCGGTCCATAAATGACGGAGTTATGCGGTAACAAACATTAAAAAAAAAAATACACGAATTGATAACCTCCTCTTTTTGAAGTCGGTTAAAAAAAGGCTCTTCTGACGTCTCATCTGACACCTTATATTGACCTGCTTAAGTGTCACAGTGTGTTAATAACTTCTTTACTACAAATTTCAGTACTGACACTATAATCAAATTAAGTTTTATTTCTTACCCTCTTTGTTATATTAGGGTTAAACACCCCAGAATCAGAATATTTATTTGTTAAACATAGGTACATATACAAAGATCTTAAAATAATAAACAAGTTCTCTATGCCTTATCACTAGGACATACAAATCCATATAAAACTATTTTTTTTTTTTTTTTTTAAACACTATAATAATCCCGAGTCCCGCAAAGGGACAGGTGTCAACCCTGTCGGCTGGGGTTGCCTTTGGAAGAGCTTCTTATTATTCTGCAGGGGTTATTCTATATTAGAGTTAGTCTGTGAATTTTCATGACTTAAAATAATTAAAGTAAATACGTCGCTGGCTCTACCTCTTATATAAATAGCATGATAATTATAATTTATAGCATGGGGTACTTTAAGAAAGAAGTTCTAATGCAAGAGTTATACTGTTGGTGTTGCCAGTATCCAGAGGCCATGTAACTTCTGTTATGATTCAATAATTTGAGCGTATAACTATCTAGCGGTCGTAGTTGAAACCTGTAAGTAAGTACGTGTAATCATAAAGCAACATATTTTGTAAAAACAGTGACATTCATACAATAAACACTAGAAACAAACACAAACTTGTTGGTACATATCACCGCCTACATAAAGTCCACAATTCATTTGCAGGACTCGGGTACGTTTTTATAACAAACTACCTATTGAAGTTATGAAACTTTTTTTTTAGTTTTTTTGTACGTGGTTCAAATGCATTTACGCATATCACCCACCTGGGCGTCGGTGGGTGATTATGGCGGACTCCCCGGTCTCCTACAGGAGACCGTCCAACCGACTAAACATTCCACGGTGTTCCCTCAGACGACCTATTGCAGGGGACACGAGTACGCTTGCGCCTTACACAAGTTCAAAGTAGCAGTAAAAATCATCTTTTAAGCAAATTTTTATTAACCTATTAAATACTTTTTAAATGATAAAAAGTCATTTGGTTACTTGCTAGTTTTGATGCAGATTTATATAAGATTAATAAATACATTTGTAATTTGTCACATAGAGACGTTTTGAGATCATTATTTTCTTTCTAGTTAATTTTGTTTTTATTATGTCCTGGATTGTCATGCTTACTGGAATTTGCTTGTGGTTTCGCATTGGCCGGGTCATTTTCTTCCCTCTAATATGGAAATGATGGCTGGTCCGTGCGTCATGCTCGTGAACGGGTGCTACTTGGGGTGGCTGGTCAATCTTGGCATAATTTATTTTTAAATAATAAAGATAAAGTTTTCGATTTTTACTAAGATTGCAATGTGATCTCGACACGTTTCTATATTATGCATATAAAAGGAATGGATCCCTCATTGCCATACAGTGCTAAATTCATAGTTTTTTTCCTTTATTGTTTATTGTTTCCTTATTAATTAAATATTTTTACCTAAATTTAATTTTATATGGTGTATTGGTTTCCGTCCCTTTTTGTTAACACTAATATTGTAACTCATTGTAAATTGTAAATGTTATACTCTGGCGATTAATTAAAAAATAAAATATTATTAAGGATAATAATAATAACTCAGTAAATTGTTCTTCCAGGGTCCATACCGGCGAGAAACCGTACAAGTGTCGCGAATGTGGCAAGTTCTACCGAACGGCTTCTTCATTTAAGAATCACCAACGTTTACATAAAGACGAGAAGAGCTTTTTATGCGAACTGTGTGACAAAAGCTTCAAAGTTAAAAGGTAAATACTTATTTATTTTATCTTTTACTAGCGGCATTGACGTTTTCATAGGTTTTCTTAAGGGAAAACCTTTGAAAATGTCAATGCCGCGTCATCCGCGTTATCGCGCCAACGTAAACTCAATGTAAACTCCCTGCGGGACAGGCATTGCCTAGTGTGGGGAGTTTCGGAAATCCCACATTGTATTTTATAAACAAAATAATTATATACAATTATATTCATATGTATTACCTAAGTATAATGTGGATTGTAATTTTATTTGGAAATAAACTATTATTATTATTATTAAAAAAAACTATTAGTCTATGTTACTCGCTGATAATGTAGTTTTTTTTGTTACACTACTTTTGCTACTTTATTTTTTTTATTTTTTGCCCGAACTTAAGATTTCTTTTTCAGTCAAGTTAATAGCGAACCTGGTGATAGAGTTAGTTATCGCCCATATTTAGGCGCATACTGCAGCTACTGGACCACCAGAGCAGTCAATATCCTCTAAAAAGTTTTATTCCATACCTAACTATTGTTTACCATTTGGTTTCAGTTCTTTATTCATACATATGCAAAGTCATACAAAGGAGAAGCGCTACCCGTGCAATTTTTGCAACGTCAAGTTCCACCGTTCCAACCATCGCAACCGCCACGAGTATACCGCGCACAAGAAATTTCTTCAAACTACCCCTTCACCTGCACCGGCTGAATGATAACTGGCTCATCAAGAGTTAACTAAATTAATAAATTATTAAGGATTTAAAAATTGTGTATTTCTTATTTACTCCTATACGACTAATAAGTTCATAACTTTTCGGAGCGTATAGCTTAAAACCAGGGGAAATTCAGGAAAATTGATAACTGCCCCTCACCCCGGTCCGCCTTCTAGACGTCAAGTCTTTTAGTATGTTCTCTACCACTGTACCCTGCAAAAGGAATCGCCTAAGTCTCCCTGCTCACGCATTCCACAAATTCTTTATTGATTGAACTTTAAGATGTAAGTATTTAACGTAAAGGTAACACAGAAACTGCAATGTAACGTAAGGCCTGCAAACCTGTATAATAAAAGGATAAATTTATTCACAAGCAATTAACTACTCCAATATTGTTGGTTGGAGTAAAGTGATAGGGTCGAAGAAAATGTATTATAGTATCTTTGTAAGCTTTAGGAATGTAGCAGTGGGCATTATTCAAATTAATTATATAGTGTTAGTGTCGTCGTGCTGGAGTTTTATTATCGTTTTAGACTGCCGACCCAAGTGATTATAATGAAACTTGAGCGAAACGAAGCTAAATATTTTTTTACAGAAGAAATTTTCATTTTTTCACACACTCGATCTCTATTACTGGCTAGCCTGTATGACTGCTAAACCGTAGGCGTCCGTAGGTCGTGGGTATAATTCCAACTTAGGACAATTGTTTGTGTAATAAGCACGATTTTTTGCTCTGTATTTGGTGGGATTTGTGTATAATGTGATCGCAATTATTTTTATTTTTTATGGTAAGTTGTAATAGAGGTCACAGATGCATGGAAACTAAAGAATATTTCCTGATTCAGGTTTAGGAACACACCTAAGCCGAAAATGTCAAATGTCATGTCACTGTCACATGCTGCTGTCATTGTCATTGAAAGTGTGTGTGTTGTTTGTTGATCAAAATGCAACATATCGTATTGTACAGTTTTTGCTGACAATAAGTTTTACTTAAGAGTTAATAATCATGGATATATGCAGAATTTGCCTTGCCAAAAGACCCGAGAAGGATGTATTACAGTTACAAGTCAAAAGAAATAATGATAACACAACATACGCAGAAATAATGATGTTTTGTTTGAACATACAGGTAAATTATTCGTATTTAAAACGTAATCTTGTAGTTATTATCCGGTAGCCTAACGAAGTGCTGAGCTGGATACCTATTTTGTCCATTAAGACACATAGTTCACTGGAGCCAACAAACAAAAATATTATTATTATAGTTGTGGCTGTATTCGGTTTAAATGATTATATATTTACAAGAATACTTAGCCGTAACCACTTACAAACAATCAGATATTGTATCTAAAGGTATTTACCTATAAATTAAATATATATAAATAGATTGAGGTTGCAACTCTGAGGGAAGGTGCTCAAAAGACTGACCACATTACCACGCTGCAATCCAGCACTGACTCAAGTAAAGGGCAGCATTAGGTTTGTGAGATGACTAGACCAAATGCTTAGATATGTCTTGATACAGTTTGTGGGCACCTGGTCTCCATGGTCCTAAAGTTTCAACACCATAGAGGCTTAAAAATGTAAGTCTCACCTAGACCTTCATATTTGAGCCGCTTGAGATACTCTTCAGAAGTAGTGGCTGAACCCACTTTAATGATAGTCAGTGGAAGATGGAAAGGCGCCAAAGTATCTGCACGGGTAGCAACCCACGCTAAAGGCCTTAATTATTATTTTCTGTCTTGCTTATATTACGTGCAATTTGTTAAAAAATTACCTTTCCTTTCCTTTTATTAAATTCAACATTTTTTAATCTTTTTATGACTGCAATATTGGTCTTATGGTTAAAAGAGGTATAAGAAACTAATTTCGTATTCAGGTGGAGTTGGAGTCAAAAATTAGTACAAAACTATGTTTAAAATGTTACAAAAAAATAATAGCATTCCACAAGTTTAAATCTTTAGCATTAAAAAACGATGCATATTTGAGGTCACTGGATGTTAAGAATGAAGTTTTTATTAGAGAAGAAATTATTCAAATTAAAGCTGAAGATATATCAATGAGTGATGACTCCCAAGATGCTCTAGTTAAGGAGGAAGAACTAAATGATGTTACATGTTTAACAGATGATCATAATGAGTTAATGTTAGAGTCTGATGATGAATTACTTAGTGCAATAAAGAAGATAAAATATGAATATATTGAAGAAGAAGAAATAATCAAAAATGGTAAGTAATAAAACATCTTATCTGAAATAAGTAGTTGTGAATAACCAGGCTGTTGCCAAGGGTTTTAAACAGCATTCGGTTTTGAGCTGACGATACCCATTTGTCACCAAATCAGGATGGCCTGACTGAATCTGGATTTTAGACTGAGAACTGATAATTCTTTCTTTTATACTCCTTTGGTGGCAAGGATATGAACCGCCTGAAGGTAGGAAGTTACTGTAGCCTGTGGTTAATTTTTATGCTATTTAATAGTGCAAGGGAAATAGTGGGTCTGATACACATATATTTGTAACTTACTGGACCTTGTTTTTATAAGCACTACTTGGGTGGCAAACAAACATATGGCCCTACTGATGTAAAGCAGTTACCATAGCCTATGGACGCTTGCAATACCAGAGGTATCACTTGCGTGTTGCCAACCCATTTTTTTACACCAGGGCTTAAAGATGAGTGTCCCTGGGATAGGAATACGGTTTTTTCAAAACGCATCCCTAAATGAGCGCTGGAGACCTGTATACTGTATACCTTAAATATTTACTTAAAAATCATACATTAATTAGATTCGGGGGCAGCAATGGATGCTAAAGAAAATCAAGGTTTTCTTAAATCACTATAATTAAAAGATAAAAGTTACAAAGAATAAATATCCACGATTGACCAAAGAATGCATGAGAATCGAACATGAATCGAAATGTGGGAATCACAGGGATCAAGTTAACGTTCTCAACTTCGGTCGACACGGCATCGCGTCAGCAGAAAAGTAACTTTACCGATGCACCGCGACTATGCTTGCGTAACACATTTATACTGAGAATTTGTCAACAGAAAAGCCAGATATCAGTTTGCCTGACTTAGAAATTGTATCTGGGACCTCAACACGGCAGACACTACTGCTGCGCAACCGAATCAGTAAAAAACATTGTAAATATATTATACTCTTTATTTGTTTATATATTTTTAGAGTGTAGTTTCTGAATTTTTTGACTGCACACTTATAAAACGACAGACTGCTAGCGCGCTGCAAAGCCACTGGAATGAAACTGTGCATGTAATTGTCTATTGCCGAGTTTAGTTGGGCTGTTGTTGAATGTTTACTTCTTTTGCTTCCTCTACATTAATTCATCAATTGTTTTCAAGCAATTAATCAATCAGCCAATTTATATGTTAATTTTTCGCAAAGCGGCTGGGAGTAGCTGGATGCGGGAAGCCGAGGATCGTGCTAGGTGGCGTGCCCTTGGAGAGGCCTATGTCCAGCAGTGGACTGCGATTGGCTGATGATGATGATGATGATTAATCAATCAGCCTATCGCAGTCCACTGCTGGAAATAGGCCTCTCCTAACACGCGCCACAGCACACGGTCCTCCGCCTTCCGCATCCAGTCCGTCCCAGCGACCTTTTTTAGGTCGTCGGTCCACCTAGCTGGGGGCCGCCCTACCTTACGCTTACCGAGTCGCGGTCACCACTCTAGGACACGTCTGCTCCATCGGCCGTCGGTCCTTCTGCAGATGTGACCAGCCCATTGCCACTTTAGCTTGCTAAGTCTGTGAGCTATGTCGGTAACTTTGGTTCTTCGTCGGATTACCTCGTTGCTAATTTTATCCTTCAAAGAAACGCCGAGCGTAGCTCGCTCCATAGCCCATTGTGCAACTTTCAGTTTGTGGACTAGTCCCACTGTGAGCGTCCACGTCTCGGCACCGTACGTCATAACAGGTAGGACGCATTGGTTGAAAACTTTCGTCTTCAGGCATTACGGTAAAAGCGAAGTGAAAACGTGACGTAGATCGACATCTGTTGTTTTGGATACTTTTAATTTGGCCCTTTATTACACCAGTGTGCCATGGTACACACTTTGTGGATCCCTGACCTAAAGTGGTCATCACAACTACATATTTTTCTTTCATCCATCCTTTTAAACAACTATAGTTATCATTTTAAATATTGTCAGTGCAACTTTCAATCCATATCATTCTCTTACTGCACAATTTCTCACTTTGTCTACTATTTTGACTTTACACAACTAGGTACCTACATAAAACTTTCATTTGTTTTTCCATTCAATGATTATACTGCATGCAGACTGCCTTGGTGGTCCAGTGGCCGCGGTATGCGCCTGCTGTGCACGAGGTTGTGAGTTCAATTCTCACACAGGACTTCGTGTGACCGGAGTGTAATTTCTGTCCATTAATTGTACGTTTGTAAAGTCCCCCGCGACACAGAGCTTATTCTCTAGTGCCGGTGCAAAAAAACAGTAATATTGTTTATTTATTGTTTTTTATCTTGTGTGTACATGTTCGAATAAATTACTTTTCTTTTCTTCTAATATTTATCTCTGTTTTAGTACTAAATAAGAAAAGAAAACGAACCAAAGCTAGCTCAAATACAGCATCCAACACAAGACAGATCTGTGAAGAATGTGGCAAGACGGTGGCGGATTTGAAGGCACATTCATACTTACACCTGCCGGTGACAGAACGCAAACGCATAAAATGTCGTGCGTGTGACAAAACTTTCAGTAGCTACAGTGCTAGATATAAGCACAATAAGATTAAACATTTGGGTATTAAACAAATATGTACTATATGTAACAAAGGTGAGCAGACATGAGACATTTATATTTATTTTTATACTAGTGGTCGCCCGCGTGGTAATTTGGAACGCACATTTCCCCGATTTTGTAACATATCTCACTACTGCTCCGCTCCTATTGATGATAGCGAGATGTTATATAGCCTTCCTGGATAAATGCACTATTCAACAAAAAAATATCTTTTCTAATCGAACCAGTACTTTCTAAATTAGCGCGTTCAACCAAACAAACAAACTCTTCAGCTTTATAATATTAGTATAGATTATAGCTTCACTGTGGCTTGGTTTTAAATACTTCGAATTTACTTTTTTCACCGTTCTAATAACAAATGAACGCACCAAAACATGAGAACAAACGCTGCTCTGTGTAAAGGTAGCTTATCTTTCTTTATAATATATACATTACCATAATAGAGGGAGAGCCATCAACGTATTTACTTTTGTCATTTTATAAGTCATGTAAATTCACAAACTCACGTTCTTATATACCTACCCAATAATAAAACTTCTGGTAACCCTCTACGGCCGGCGTGTTTAACCTTAAAATAACAAAGAGGGTAAGAGAAGAAAGAAATAGAACTTAATATAAAATAGCAAATATTATTTACTACAAATTTCAGGATTGATATCAACCAAACAAATTAACATTTATTTCGCCTCTTTATTATTTTTGGGTTTAAACACTGGCTGGCTAATTCTAAGAAACAGCGATGGCAAACTGACAGTCGTGATCGCAAAATTGACAGTTGTGATTGCTCGGGGACGGCACAATCTATTGACTAAACGTCAAAAAGGGCTCTTACGGAATACCGATTTTCAATCTGACAGATGGATTTTGCTCGGTTTTTGCGGTGGCTCGATTTTTGCTCCTACGGAATACCCCTGCCGAGCCGCAGAGAGTTGCTAAAATAGCCTTTTATTATTCTGCAGGAATATATGAATTTGTGAATTTTCATGACTTATGGAATGACAAAAGTAAATACGTTGCTGGCTCTTGGTCCATAATATATGTTTACAGCGGTAAGTCACTTAAAGCAGCACATTCGTATAATGCACGACAGAGACTCGTTACGTCACGAGTGCCTGGAGTGCGGGCTGCGGTTCACCTGCAACTCCAACTTAGTCTTACACATGAGGAGGCACACTAAGGACCGGCCTTTTGAATGCGACAGTTGTGAGAAGAAATTCGCTAACAAAGGACTTATGCTCCAGCATAAGTAAGTCAATCATTTTATTCTTATTTATTTACATTAATTTAAACACACAGTAACCGACATAGCTCGAATAATTGCCTGGCAATGGGCAGGGCTGATGGGGCAGAAAGGTTCTAGAGTGGCGACCACGAACTGGCAGACGCAGCGTGGGCAGGCCTCCAACAAGGTGGACCGACGACCTGGTAAAAGTCGCGTGCAACCGATGGTCAAGGTCAGCTCAGGACCGAAAGATGTGGAAAACCTTGGGGAGGCCTATGTCCAGCAGTGGAAGTCTTATGGCTGAGAAACACACAGCGGTGCCTTTGTATGCCTGTGTGTGAGTACAGGTCTCCAGCGCTCATTTAGGGATGTCTTTTGAAAGAAACGTTTTCCAATCTCAGCATATGGTGATGCTCAGCCCTTGATGTTAAGCAGTTACCATAGCCAAAGGACGCTTGCAATACCAGAGGTATCACATGCGTCTGGTCGATTTTTTTACACCAGGGCTTTAAGATGTAGTATCCCTGGGATAGGGATAAGTTTCTTTCAAAACGCATCCCCAAATGAGCGCTAGGGACCTTATTAACACACAGGAACACAACTTCACCGCTGTGTTTAGTTATTTGGCTGTGGTCTTTTGTAAGGTGAAGGTCCTTCCCCAGTCGGGCTTGCTCGCTAGTATGGTGCCCTACCTCTCTTAAATTTTATCTGTTTTATGTTTCAGGCGATCAGTACACGATAAAGAGAAATCGCACCTATGTCAGTTATGTTCCAAAAGTTTCTTCAAGAAATATCATCTACAAAAACATATACTGTAAGTTTTTTTAATTTACCTTTACTGTAACTTTTTTTTATAATAATGTACTTAAAGTGCATCATTACAATTACAATCTAGCGATAAGGCTAATGAGTAATAAACTAAACTGCTAAGTAAACTAAAAAATATTTATAAGAATGTGCCCATTAACACTTTTCCGCGAATTTATTAAGGCGAAGTCACTTTGTTCATGTGTTCTTTACAAGTAGCACTTACGTTAGACACTACGTTACACTAACACTTTATATAACTAATTCAAAGGGTTTTCTTAAGTCCTTTTCAGTCGTTGCACTAAGTCTGTGTTGTCAATGAAGCCTTTGTTGATGGGCTTCAGCGTGTTTCTGTACAATGCTAGTTACGAAATCAAATTTATTGTAACTGCCTGGAAAAATTGATGAACTTAAAACTCTTTCTGTTTTGAACCTAAAACTCATATACAATTTTGATATATTTAGGCAATTTTCATTGTTTAAAAAAATATCTATATAGTATGTTATTACAGTCCCTCGTTTAAAGAAAAGGCTTGTTCCCTAGTAAGGGATTCGTCTTTAATAAAAAAAACGTGGTTCTAGCTTAAGATTTATATATATTGATGTATGTTTTTGCCCAGGACTCACACTAAAGATAAGCCTCACGAGTGTCCAGAGTGCGGCAAGTTCTACAAGACAGAGGGGACGCTCAAGAGTCACATGGAGACACACGGTGACGTCAAGAACTTCGCCTGCCAACTGTGCACTCAGAACTTCATGAAGAAAGAGTTAGTATGGGATTACGATTTCGTTCTTTACTGTTCTTTTCATGAGAAACAAGCTAATGATTGACGTATATTCCAAACAGGGTAGTCTTAAGCTAGGGTAAGGGGTCATGGTCACACTGAGATTTGCCTTTTTAGTAAGCAATAAAACTATATATGCTATCGTCGTGAGGAATGCGACATCATCATCATCTCAGCCAAAAGACGTCCACTGCTGGACATAGGCCTCCCCCAAGGATTTCCACAACTCTCGATCCTGAGCCGACCTTGTCCATCGGGACAAGGTCGGCTCAGGATCGAGACAATACGGGTTGGTGAATCAGACATGAACAAAAAAATATATTTTTTTCTAAGACATTTGGGTTTCCGACGTCGGACGTTTTGTTTACCAGGTCGTCGGTCCACCTTGTTGGAGGCCTGCCCAAACTTCGTCTTTCAGTTCGTGGTCGCCACTCTATAACCTTTCTGCCCCAACGGCCATCAGTTCTTGGAGCTATGTACCCATTGCCACTTAATGGAGGCAATTCTTCGAGCTATGTCGGTTACTTTGGATCTCCTACTCCAAGCATAGCTCCAAGAAACCCACATGTCTTAGAAAAATTTTTATGTTTAGGCATGTTTGATTCACCAACCCGTATTGGGCCAGTTTGTGTCAATTAAAACCTAAGCCTTATCTGCTCAGTCCCGTGCCTAGAACTGGGACATTATATGGATTGAGTTTCCGCAGTGGTCTTCTGTAAGGTGGGAGGTCCTTTCTTTAGACGAGCGGGCTTCTCGGTGTTCTAAATTTAATTTAAATTTCTTGACTGCACAGTTGGTTCAGTAGCTTAATTGGTTACCTCGCCATTTACCACTGCGCAGCGTGTTGTGGGTTCGAATCCCACACGGGACAACTACTACTTTTTGATCGTTAATTGTATGTCTGTAAAGTCTCCCGCGATATAGGGCTCGTTGCATGGAGCGGGCGTTGTCTTTTTTTTTTTAATTGTATACGTATCCTTGTTCACAGATATCTAGGAGTACATATGTTGACCCACACGAAGGAGAAGCGCTACCCGTGCCAGTACTGCGGCGTGAAGTTCCACCGCTCTGACCACCGCAAGAGACACGAGTATACCGCACATCAGAAACATCTCATCTCGTCATCCACAGCGTCTACGTGACACGACGCACACCATCATTGTGAGATATAATATAAATTTGTATTTAGTTAGAGGATTTTATTGCAAGGAGTAATAAAGATCTACATTGTTAGGATTATGAGTGGACCAGATTATTCTGTTAAAGTGAGTAGACCAGATTGTTCTGTTAAAGTGAGTGGACCAGATTATTCTGTTAAAGTGAGTGGACCAGATTATTCTGTTAAAGTGAGTGGACCAGATTATTTTGGTCCACTCACTTTGAACTTGACGGTCCACTGATACAATGGACCGTCCAGTTCAATAAATAATCCAGAAAACCATTTTGGGTAGCGCCAAAATGGTTTTCTACTTTTAATAAAACGTTTATTCTCGTAATTTTTGTTCTTAGTGTTAATGTATGTAACACAATTTCGTAATTTTTGTTCTTTTAGTATTAATGTATTTGTTCCTATGCAGAAATGTATTATAAATACCAAATATAATTATAGATTAATGTAGTCTGTCAATACACGGGTCGTCTTGCGACGACGCTCGCAAAATTTAAAACTTACGTCGTTGACATAATTATTTCGATTAGACCTTCTAAATAAGAGACGACTAATCATCAGGCGTAAAGAGTTTTGTTGATTTTGCGTTGTTCCTTTAAGGCTCAATGTACACCGCCGCGGAATGAAATGGAAGCGTCAATTTCGCCTTATTAATGCGAGAAGGGGCACAAATTCACGCGACTGCGCTTTGAGGGACGTTCAGCTTCAGTCTAGATCTACAGCGCGCTGCTGTGACCGACCCAACCGACTCCCCACTTCGCGCCACTTTCCGTGGATTCCACAGACGGCGCCAACAGTAGCTAGAGGAATTCTCGAGAAGGCTTTTTTTGGTTTTTATGTTATACAATTCCCGACAAAGTTCGTTACGCTATGTACAATTTCGTTGCAAAAAGTCGCTTCCATTCCATTCCGCGGCGGTGTAAGTCGAGTCTTAGTGTACATTGAGTCGTGCGCTCATTCTGCGCAGTGTATATTTTGGCCCTTTATGTGCATTCTTGACTGCCTCGGTGGTCTAGTGGCCGCAGTATGCGCCTGCTGTGCACTATAGTGTGGTTGTGGGTTCGATTCCCACACAGGACAAAACTGTGTGACCCACAAAGAATTGTTCTGAGTGTATTACACTGAATTGGTGTAATTTGTGTCCGTTAATTGTATGTTTGTAAAGTCCCCCGCGACACAGAGCTTGTTCTTCTAGTGCGGGAGTTCTCTTTAAAAAAAAAAAAATAGTCTTTTGCAAAGAAGCAGTTCCTTAATAGATTTTTCAAATACGGTCAGAACGGTAAAGGTCCTTTTGTTATTGAAAAATATTTTCTGTGAACTCTTAGTACAAGTGAAGGACTATGTGGTGTATTTTTGTTAGCCAACTGCTCAGTCTAATATTGTTAGTTCCCTTTAAATTTTATTATTAAGTGAAAGAGTACATGTTAAGTTTTAAATATAATACATATTTTCTGTTAAACCATTCGTTTTATTGTATACAAATCAATAAATTACGTACAAATTACACAATTAGAAAAGTCACACATTTTGAGATTCACAAACACATGGTGCTGGTTAGTCTTGGTTATAGACAAGCTGTCTCTCACTCGATAGTTTATTATTTTACTTGGATGGCAAACAAACCATACGGCCCGCCTGATGTTAAGCAGTTACCATAGCCTATGGATGCTTGCAATGCCAGAGGTATCACTTGCGTGTTGCCAACCCGTTTTTTATACACCAGGGCTTTAAGATGGGAAGTATCCGTGCGATAGGAATACATTTCTTTCAAATCGCACCCCTAAAGTAGCGCTGGAGACCTGTAGATAGTAAAACTATCTGTCAATTTGACAGATAGTTTTACTATTATAAATTATAAAAGAAATTTTGATAATTTAATATTTTAATGCCAAATGTATGATCATGCTTATTTAATACACTGAGCATTAAAATGTTAAATTATCAAAATTTTAATTAGCACATTTGTTTTCTAGACCATCGAAATATCAGCTCCACCTGCGTAAGCTATTTTACTTCAAGCAGAGAGATCCAGAGGTCAATGTGTGTTGGTAGTACAAATAATAGAGCCAACTTCTTACTACCAACCTTATTACTAAGACTTAAAACTCCCTTTCAGGTATATTCTCATCTACTTCAAATCCTTGTCCCTTCAATTGGCCTTCAAAAGCAGCACAGTCTTCTCTGCAGCATTCCACTTCTTCTGTCAGCCTCGGAGAAGTGGAAGGCGTGTAGATGTCCAGGGTGTTCATGATATATGAGAACCTGTCCTCTAAGTGCGGAAAGTCTCTCTCTAGTTTCTCCACGACATATCTGAGTCTCTCGTTCAAAGCCTTTGCTTGGTCGAACTCTGCAAGGATTGTGTTCTTCGGTTTGCGCACTTTAAGTGATTGCCGTTTGATGGCGGTGGATAACTCTTGCCCTAAACGCTGGCTGCGAATAACGCGCTCGAGAAGCTGGAAAAAAAGAACAGTCTTTACATTTTCAGGATGAAGTAAGTATAAAAAGCGGTGGTGGCCGAGTGGGAAAGTAACCGACTTGCACGCAAGAGGTGCGAGTTCGATCCCGGGCAGTACCAATATAAATTTCACTTTGTGGAGTTTATATGTACTAATCATATGATTTGCCATCTGCTAACGGTGAAGGAAAACATCGTGAGGAAACCCAAATGTCTTAGAAGAAATTTTAAAGACATGTCTGATTCACCAACCCGCATTAGGCCAGCGTGTGTGAATTAAGGGACCCTCTCTCTCTCTCTCTTGATAGAGGAGAGGAGACCCGTGCCCAGCATTGGGATATATAGGGGTTGCTATTATTAAGTAAGCTATACATATATCTATACTATAATATTATAAAGCTGAAGAGTTTGTTTGTTTGGTTGAACGCGCCAATCTCAGAAATAACTGGTTTGATTAGATTTCTTTTTTAGGGTTGAATAGTGCATTTGTCCAGGAAGGCTAAAGGCTATATAACATCACGCTATGAGATTTGTTGCAAAATCGGGGAAATATACGTTCCAAATTAGCATGCGGACGAAGTCGCGGGCGACCACTAGTAATTAATATACGCATGGGTGTACTAGGGTGAAATAGTAATTTTACCCAGTTATTAGCAGGCGTAAATAAGGGAGAGAGGGCAAATTATTAATTAGGACTAGCACCCCCTGGCAGAGGAGAAAGGGGATTTTGTCTTACTTCAATAAAGCAACTCAAGAATTTCCAGATTTTCGACGTCGTTACTCTCGTGAAGTGCATCTGTCCAGTCGGGTATTTTTTTTTTATACTACCAAGGAGGCAAACAAGCATACGGCCCGCCTGATGGTAAGCAGTTACCGTAGCCTATCTACGCTTGCAACACCAGGGGTATCACTCGCGCGTTGCCGACCCTTTAGAAACCTTATAACTCCTTTCTTGAAGAACCGCATGCTAAGTCCCAACGTACGTACACTGTGAAATGTAAATCTCTGCATTGTTATCTCAAGTTCTAGGCTTCTACGTACCCACTGCTTCATCTTATCAGTCTCATGACATTCACGTATCAGGTCAGCTACGTGCTCCTCCAGCTGCGCGTTGATAGCGCTGGTGTCAGACACGTCGCGGTCGAGGCGCGCTTGCTCCTCCTGCAGCTGTTTTATACGCTCCTTCATGTCTGCTAGATCCTGTCCAAATATTGGCAAAGTATTAGGTCTGCTGTCATTCCACGAAAAGAACTGGGTATATCTATACTAATATTATAAAGTTGAAGAGTTTGTTTGGTTGAACGCGCTAATCTCGGAAAGTACTGAGTCGATTAGAAAAAATATTTTTTTGTTGTATAGTGCATTTATCCAGGAAGGCTATATAACATCACGCTATGATCAATAGGAGCGGAGCAGTAGTGAGATATGTTGCAAAATCGGTGGAAATATTTCAAACTAACACGCGGACGAAGTCGCGGGCGAAACCTAGTAAACCATATGATGCAAACATGGATTAACATTTGGTCCATAGAGAAAATGTTTTTTTCTTAGATTTTTTTTAAAAAGACTAAAAGACTAAGAAAAAAAAAAAAAAAAATAAGCTCTGTGTCGCGGAGGACTTTACAGACATACAATTAACGAACACAAATTACACCTAGACTCAGAACAAAAGTTTTGTCATGTGTGGGAATCGAACCCACAACCTCGTGCACAGCAGGCGCATACTGTGGCTGGACCACCAAGGCAGTCATGATTTGATCAAGATTATGGAGATCTTCTTCTTATCGTTTGAAGATCGCTCATATTTAGGCCTCTGTCGTGATCTAACGACGTTCAGATGAAACACCACTATGCGGTCGCGCATCTATACAGTTACTGCAGTCTTGGTAGCTTAACCCGCTGATGGTTTACCGAACAGCGAGTGCACCTGGTTATGAGCATCAATATGGAAATAATGAGTGCTTTTATATCGGCGAAGCTCCCATCAAGACTGAGAAGGAGTCAAGTTTTACTTACGCGATCTTCGAGGCAAGGGGATCATGGACAAGGGGTGTTAACACCGCTAATACTCGAATTTCGGGCGTCTATTGTGAAATTCTGGACAAAAACCTAATACTTACCTATTTTTAACCCGACCCAGGATCTCATTATCGTCAACTGCCGATTGTTATTAAGTGCAACTGCACTTAACAACCAATGAGGCAGTCAACTCGTATAAAAAGATAATAAAACAATTTAGACATTTCAACCTTGGTCACTCTAGCGACATCAGACTTCGCAAGTCTGAGTCTATGATGGTACACTGTCTGCGAGGTAGTGGTACCGCCATGAGCTTTTTCCACTGCGGCGGCTGCCCTCGACTTCTCTAAGACGGTATCGCGTCGTGTCACGTAGAGAGCCAAATCGTCAGATAACTTCTCTCCAGTTCGTCGAAGCTGTTCGCGACGTACCTTAAAATAAAAAATAATGTCGTTAAGTACCCTTTAAGCAGACCAAAAAGATTTAAACTGCATTTTGCATAATACAAAATAAAAGGTGATGTGTTATAAATTCTAATAAAGCAATCATTAGCTTAGCCAAAAGGCAGTCCACTGCTGGACATAGGCCTCCCCCAAGGGTTCCCATAACATTTTGTCCTGAGCAGACTTTGTTCATCAGTTGCTCGCAAGATTTTTTTAGCAAAGAAACATATCATTTATATGCTACTAGCTGTTGCCCGCGGCTTCGTGGGCGTGGATGTCTGTTATTGCGATAAAAAAATGACCTATTTGCTATTCTAGACTATAATCTATTTCTATGTCAAATTTCATCCAGATCCGTTTAGTAGTTTTTACGTGAAACAGTAACAAACATCCATCTATAGATCCTCACAAACTTTCACATTTATAATATTACTAGCTGTTGCCCGCGTTGATGTCGGGTATCGCTGTAAAACGTAGCCTATGAGTTATTCCAGACCATAATCTATCTCTGTGCCAAATTTCATCCTGATCCGTTTAGTAGTTTTTACGTAAAAGAGTAACTAACATCCATCCATACTTACAAACTTTCGCGTGTATAATATTAGTAGGATAATAAACATAGCCTACGTCTTATTTTGTCGTTACCTCCATTCTATGAATCTCAGTTTTCATTTGTCCAATTTCGCCAGCTGCTGACTTAGCATTCTGTAGGTTTCTCTTCAGCTCAACGGCCAGTATGCCCTTCCTCTGCCAGATGAGCGCTTCTCTCTGAACTCGATCCAGTTCTTGTGTAAGATTCATTTTCTCTTTATCCATTTCGTCAATATCTTCTTCAAGTTGAATTATTTCAGCTTCGGCACCCTTCGGGCAAGAATGTTTTATAGTCATTATGACATTCAAGTCAGAGAATAGGAGTCAACTTCATAAATAAGTTTAGTTCGGATATTCTGGATAAACCCTAATAAAATGTTATTCATGTAAGACAGGATTAACAGCGATGACCTTCGAAACAATCGAATCACCGAGTTATGATACTCAGGGATCAGGGCGGCTCGAAGAAAACTAAATCTAAGGCTAAAGCCTTAGATTCTTCCGACGGACGGAGGAATTAAAAAAGATTTGGGTGGTAAACAAGCATACGACCCGCATGATGTTAAGCAGTTACCGTAGCCTATGGACGCCCGCAGCACCATAATAATATATCACTTGCGTGTTGCCGACTCATTTTTTTACACCAGGGCTTTAAGCTCAAGTATCACTGGGATAGGAAAACGTTTATTTCAAAACGCATCCTTAAATAAGCGCTGGAGACCTGTACACACACAGAAACATAACTACATCACTGTGTGTAGTTATTTGGCTGTGGTCTTCTGTAAGGTGAAGGTCCTTCCCCAGTCGGGCTTGCTCGTTAGTATGGTGCTCTATCTCACTTAAGCACATTACATAAATTTGGATATGACATAAAATGAGGACATCCTATTGTCATGACAGAGGTGGAGGCAAACCAGACCCATTGTAAAACAATTGTGACCTGGACGGCATCCAGGTCACAATTATGTTGTGGAGCTGCGCCGGTTGAAAAGTTAAGATGTACCTTGAGATTGGCAGTGAACTCCTGTGACAAGGCGACGTTGGCCCTGTAGGCGTCCTCGTTCCTCTCGAGCGCGTCCTTGCGCGTGCGCTCGAGCACCTCGAGGCGGCCGCGCAGCTGGCGCAGCGAGCGCTCCACGATGTTGCGCTCGTTCATCACATTCTCACACTCACTACGGTTTCGCATTATTTTCTGCTCGCAGATTTGAACCTCTAAAGTAAAAATTATTTCAGTTATATTTTGGAACACGCCATGCTTTAGATTTATACGAGGTATGTAGATGGCCGTATAATGACGATAGAGCAAGTATCTCCTCCCTGGATCTGGTCGCATATCCTACCACGATGACAATCAAGCGCCTTATGGTAAGATAAGCACTTAGGTACCGTTGCCTATGTCCACTTGTAATACCAAAACCATTACACCAACATTTTGTGTTCACATCAAGTAAAAATGGACATTCTAGCTTCGCATCATTCAAGAAATGACTTCCGTGGCTTTTGGAAGTCTACCAATAAATTGAATAGTAGACCAGAGCCTCTAGACAAGTGGCATAAGCGATAGTCGAATCGAAAAGTCAAAAAATTAAATGTATGGGATTTGACGTTAGTCTACGATATAATGTCGTAAACTTACGTCAAATCCCATACATTTTATTTTTTGACTTTTCGATTCGACTATCGCTTATGCCATTTGTCTAGGGGCACTGGTATCCCTGTGAGCGTTGGTGGCGTTAGTGAACCTGTTAAAATAGCTGAACTTTTTAAAAATCACTTCATTATAAAGTCTCCCTTAGGACCCTCTCAGTCACTGCTCGATGTTGAGCCCGGCATGGTACTAAGGGTGAAAATTAAATGTAACGAAATTGCGCAGACTATTAGATCTATGTCAAAAGGAAAATCCCCTGGCCATGACGGGCTCAGCATCGAGCACCTGAAACACGCGGGGCCACATATGGCTAGAGTGCTTACAATGCTATATAACCTCTGTGTAAGCCATAGTTACTTGCCAAGCGATATGATGCGAACATTAGTAGTGCCTATAGCTAAGAATAAGACTGGAGATCTCGCAGACAGCAGTAACTATAGGCCAATTTCACTAGCTACTGTGATCTCGAAAGTATTTGACATCATGCTTAATAGACAACTAAATAGGTTATTAAGTATTCATGACAACCAGTTCGGTTTTCGACCTGGTTTGTCTACAGAAAGTGCAGTGTTGTGTCTTAAGCATGCTGTCACATATTACACGCAGCGTCAGACGTCTGTGTATGCCTGCTTCCTCGACCTATCACGGGCCTTTGATTTGGTTTCCTACGACTTATTATGGAAAAAGTTAGAAGATAAGAAGTTACCACTGGAGCTAATTAATGTTTTAAAGTATTGGTATGGAAACCAGACCAATAATGTGCGATGGGCTGGTGCAATTTCAGGGCCATACAGGTTGGAATGCGGGGTGAGGCAGGGAGGGTTGAGCTCGCCTACGCTTTTCAACCTGTATGTTAATGAGTTAATTAGCGAGCTGTGCAGTACTAGAATTGGTTGTCACATAGACGGCATTTGCGTAAACAATGTCAATTACGCAGATATGGCACTACTAAGTGCGTCGGTTTGTGGCCTTAGAAAGTTAGTGGCTATATGTCAAAATTATGCCGAAACACATGGCCTGAGGTATAATGTTAAAAAGTCTGAGGTCATGGTCTTTGAGGCCGGGGGTAGAAGACATGAGAACATTCCCCCTGTTAGACTTAATAACGTTGAATTGAAAAGAGTTTTTCAATTTAAATATCTTGGTTATATATTGACCCCCGATCTCAATGATGACCTTGACATTGAACGAGAACGATAGATAGATAGGTATTCAGCGAGTTGACAAATGACTTTTAAAAACTATTATGCTTAAAACTTTGAACGCCTCGTTAATCTACGGTGATTTTAGTCCGCTAGTGTTGCAGTCAGCGTGTTAAATAAGCACATGGAGACATCTTCTTACGTACAAGAACATAACTACACCAGTGTGTCTACTAATCTAGCTGTGGTCTTCAGTAAAGTGAAGGTCTTTCCTCAGTCAGGCAAGCTCGCTTGTATGATGTGAAATTAAATAAGTTATTTACGTTTAGTAACGAGATTGATGTCGGCCACCATCTTGTGATGCTGATCGGTGAGCTTGACGACGTGTCCCTGCAGCCGCAGCCATTCATGCTGCATCTCCTCGGTACGCTCTCGTAGACTTTTCACCTGCTGCTCCAAATCATCAATACGCCGCTGTTGAGGCGATTTTCCCTGTAACCAGAATCAATATGTGTCATCAAAATCTTATGACACTGGCCATCTAAGGTGGACGGGACCTTGCCACCAACACTGCGTCGAGTGTTGTTAGTAGTATAAGAGACAAAACTTGAAATTCATAAATTTCAGAAATTTCAAAAAGTTGTTCAGATACTTTGTGTATTTCACAAGTGCAAGAAAGCAACTTACGTCAAATATTTCCTTAAGAGCCGTATACTTCTTGGTGACGATATCCAGCTCGCGTTGCTTCCTGGTGGTAATTAGCGCTTTATCGTCATAATCTTGCTGCAACGCTTCGATCTCCTGCTCCCTGGCCCTCACCTTCGCCACACTCTCTTCCATAATACGGTTGTTAGTAGCTTGACGGTTGCGGTACACTTCTATGTCCAACATTAACTTTGCGTGTGAGTTTTCCATCTCCATTAATGTTATTTCCTGAAAACAGCCAAAAAGTATTTGTGAAACTGACTGCACAAATAGTTCAGTGCAATTGTTTTATTGTGGGTTTGGTCTCCACGCGGGACAAAACAATTTGTGGCGTATGTTTGTAAAGTCCCTGGCCTCAGGCCACCCCTGGTGCGGTAGTTGTCTTGTAAATAAGAAAACAAAATCTGACGCAAGCAGTTTTCTAAGGCCGCGTTAAGTATTGGTAAGTTCAAGTTCTTCATGACTGCAGAAGCACATGTAATTTTTTTAATTTCAAGTTTACCTGTTTCTTGGACATCTCTCTCATCTTCCTGATGCCGTTGGCCATGGAATCCACCGCTTTGTCGTTTAGCAGACAGTCCTGCATGTTAGCTAAGATCTCATTCTCCATCTTTTTCTTCTTCAATATCTTCCGTTCGTATTCCTTCTCCGTGCTCTTCAGTATGTTCATCATAGTATTATTTTCCTGCAAATAAGTATTTAGTAAGTTTGAGCAGAAAATTTCTGGAGTGGTGACCACGAACTGGAAGACAGCGTAGGCATGCCTCCAACAAAGTGAACTGACGACCTACTGAATGTTACGGCCAGCCGATGGACAAAGTCAGCCCAATGCCGAATGCTGTTAAAATCCTATCAGAGGCCTATGTCCAGTAGTGGACATAGATCTTTTGGCTGAGATGATGAAGTAGGTATTTAGAAAGAAGTTGAAACTGTTGCTTTTTAATTTCAGTGTTGTAAAAACGTTTCAAATATAACGTTTATATTTGAAACGTATAACGTTTATAACGTTTCATTCCACCTTCAGCCTCAGATAGGTCTCCGACGCTCATTTAGGGATTCGCTTTGAAGGCATCCCTATGTGGATGGTTTCAAAACGCATCCCTAAATAAGTGTGGTGAATTCCTTGGTAATAAAAAATGGCTCGGCATCACACAAGTGATATGTTTGGTATTACAAGCGTCTATAGGCTACGGTAACTGATTACCATCAGGCGGGCCGTATGCTTGTTTGTCAACGAAGTAGTATAATAAAATCTAACTTTTTTGGAGAGCAAAAAAAATTACAGCATGAGATACTACTGACGTTGAGCCATATTGATGGAACGGATAGCGCGCAGTGGTGGCAGTCAGGCGCCTATGTAACCCACCGCGCGGTCATTCTGAGTGGCTTTGTTGTGCAGTCAACTTGGTAAGAAAGAAAGAAAGAAAGAAATAGTTTTTGTTCTTTTATCAATCATTTCAGTAAATATCGAATCAATCAGAAGCAGAAGTGGATAAATGTTATCAATATTCATTACTTTTACCCATTGACATAAAATAAAGTGGCTTTAGTATTAAGGTGGTATTTTTAACAAATATAAAAAAATGTAGTGGATAGGTATTAGGTGTTCTTACAGATTTGATCATCTCATGGTCTCTATCTGTCATTTCGATGGACTCTGTCAGCTCATCTATCAGTGCCTCCAATGATAACCTTTTTGTATCCTCGGCAGTTTCTGCAAACAAAATAATTTAAAAGTTCATTGCGTAAATTGACCCGACAAAAGGAAAAATATAACCCTTCCTTTGGCAGTCAGGAAATAAATCATAGCACTCAGTACTAACCGAACCACATTCATAATTTTATCACAAGTAAAAATTTTAACCGCCCGTGGCAGCTAGTAGAAGATCATCATCATCAGCATCTCAACCCATAAATGTCCCACTGCTGGGCACGGATCTCCTCCATACATTTGGAGGGATATTAGCCTACTACACCATGCTGGCCAGACAGGTTGGTATAGGGTTTTTTTTTCGAGTTTTCCTTCTCTTGCAGTGGATATTGTCTGCCTGACTTACTCCCTTAGTCGACTCTTACGACACCCACGGGATAGAATGGGGGGTGACATTTGTATTCTTAATCCGTCACCACACGGAACTCGTACACATAGTAGAAGATAAAAATAGAAAAATAAGTACACTCACGTAGTTTAAGGGCGTTTGCCATATCGAGGGTGATTTTGTCTTTGCCCATGGAGAGCTCCCTGCCCCTGTACATCTCATCCGTGGCCGCCTTCTTGGTGATCTCCAAGTTATTTACTAATGTGCGGTAGTTCTCTTGTAACATTCTGTTGGTGATACACTAACAATAAACTTAGGCAACTTGTAGGTATGTATCGGTGGGTCAGTGGTGATGTAATCACGAGGTCCCAGATTCCCGAGTCGGGACAAAAATTAATATTGGGTTTTTCTGTCAAGAAATTCAAAATAGATGCCCGGAAATTGGCAGTGTTTACAAGCCCGTGCCTCGGAAAGCACGTTAAGCCGTTGGCCCTACGCCTGAATCTCTCTGGTCATGGCGGATTGCCGTCCCATCGGACTTTGAGAGTGAGGGAATAAAGAGTGCACAAGAGTGCACTTATGTTTGCGGTCACACTTGTGCACTATATTATCTCCCGCGCAGATGGCTAGTCTCTGTTGGGATTAGCCGCCGTGACCGAAATTCTGTTAAGAGAACATTACATCATTACACAGTATGCTTGTTTTTCATCTACGTAGTATAACTAGTACCTCCATTTAAATACGAAAAATTATTAATATATATCTATATATAACTAGCTTTCGCCCGCGGGTACATTCCCTCGGGAACAGAGTTTTTTTCCGGGATAAAAGTAGCCTTTGTTATTCCAGACTAAGTATAATCTATCTCTATAACAAATTTATTCCAGATCTATTAACTAGTTTTTGCGTGAAAGAGTAACAAACATTCATACATTCATACAAACTTTCGCGTTTATAATATTAGTAAAGATATAGAAGTGTAGATAAAAAAATAACAATAATGTACTTACTTGTAGTCATCTCGTACAGAATCATAAACATTATCACGTTGCTTAATATTCACTATGACGGAGTTCCACAGGCTGATCAACCGACGCTTGTCCAACTCCAAATCCTCCAACTCAGCTGCGTATGCTGTTACCTTCAAAGTCAAAGTATATTTATCATCACTGACGGAAACTAACTGCATCATAGATCAGAGAGAAGAGAGTTAGGGCGCCATACTAACGAGCAAACCCGGGGAAGGACCTCCACCTTACATAAGACCACAGTTAAATAAGCGCCTGCATTGCACAAAGTTGTGGGTTCGATTCTCACACAGGACAAAACTTTGTGTGACCCACAAAGAGTCGTTCTGAGTCGGAGTGTAATTTGTGTCCGTTATTTGTATGTTTGTAAAGTCCCCCGCGACACAGAGCTTGTTCTTTAGTGCAGGAGTTCTTGTGTTCCGGTGTGTGAGTCTTTAGCGCTCATTTACGGATGCGATTTGAAAGAAACTTCTTTCTATCCCAGGGATAATCCCAGGAAATATAAATCATCGCCATCATCTCAACCCATAAACGTCGCACTGCTGGGCAGGGGTCTCCTCCGTGCACTTGGAGGGATATCATCCTACTATACTAGCGTAGTATCCGCTGCCGTGTGGCCTGGGGCGCTATAGGGTTTTGTTTCCAGTTTTCCCTCTCTTGCAGTGGATATTGTCTACCTGATTTACTCCCTTAGTCGACTCTTACTCTTAATCTGTTACCACACGGACGACGAATTTAATTATACCGATCTGATATTGACTGGCCTGTTGGTCCAGCAGCTCTGTGACCTTGACCGCTAAGCCTGAGGTCGTGTATTCGCTCGGGACAAAACTTCGTGAGAATCATAAATATTTCTTCCGAATCTGGGTGTGATTAGTGTCCGTGAAGTTTATGTTTATCAAGTCCCACCCGACTCAGAGCTTGATCCCTAGTGCGGGAGTAATAAAAACAAAATAAAAAAATACGCGTAGTAAAAATCTGTCTCTGCTTACCCATGTCTATGCAGGTATGTATGTATAGACTGACTCAAGCTGGTTGATTGATGTTAAAGGCTGATAATTTTAAGTCCATTTCTTTGACACAATTTTGCGTCTATTTTTTAAGTCAAACTTGTCAAATAAGTCGTACCTACCAGCCCCTCTAGACAAGTGGTATATACGATAATCGAATAGAATAGAAGGCAAAAGTATGGGATTTTACGTAAGCGTAAGCCATTGTTGTAAAGTTACATCAAATCATTTGATTTCTATTATATTCGATTTATGCTACTTGTCTAGAGGGGCTGCTCTATTGTCAATAGAGTTTAGACAACATTTACTTATTAGTAATTTGCGTAATCTTCGCCTCACTCCACCACTAGACTAATGATACAGTAAATAATTTTAATTACCTTGTCGTTAATCTTCTCCATCTCGACGTTCTTAATTTCCATCTGCTTCTTAAACATCTCCAACTTGGACTCCAACTTCCACACTTCGTTGCTCAGCCCAAATAATAACATATCCTAGAACAGATTATGCATAGAATTTGTGAGATGATATAGCTAGGTTACATTTAGAACAAATCTTTTTTAAATGAATGATTGATTGTTTTAGTCAGCTTTGGACCAATAAAAAATATGTCGTTAAGTGCGCCTGCTGATCACGGTCTCACCAAGTTTGAATCTTGGGTGGGTAAAATAGGTGTTGGGATTCGTCATTAAAGTTTTTAAATTGGCGTTCTCAGCACCATAGTGCCTCGGCAAGTACGTAAAGCCGTTGGTTCTACGCCTGATCTCTCCGGTCGAGTCGGATTGCCGTCATGAGAATTGTGGGAATACACAGGGACCTTGTGTTAACACACACACTTGTGCCCTATAAAAGAGTGAAGGAATAAAGAGGAAACATGTGTTTGCACTATAATTATTAACGAGATTAGCCACTGTGACCAAGTTTCAGTCAGCAAAACATTATACAAGTCGTGTATTCTTTTTCAACCCTTATCCACCCACTGATGGTATAGGTCTCCTCTTTTGCCCGCCTTCTCCTGTATTATTTGTCAAAAAATACTTAATTATAGCCCTAAAAGTCTGCAGAGTAATAATTGTCTATACCAGTTGACGTTTCTCGTCAGCGAGCGCCTGCTTCTCTGCCCTCATCTTGTCGGACATACGCTGACTGACTGTCAGATCAGAGTCGGTCTCGTCGCGCCAGGACTCCAACTGTCTACAAAGAGATGACAGAGCCTCCAGCTCCTCGGTTGCTTCACGTTCTGAAAAGTAATATTTAAAAAAGTATTAAGGTAGATACTTATTATACCTCTATACGTATAAATAAGTATAGTCACAGACTACGCCACATGCTACAACTTTATACAACTATTTAATCGCAAAACAGTGGCAAGGCAGAAGAAGACTCGGCCTTAAGTATCATGACGTCATTGGAGCAATTAATTTGAAATGCTTATGATCTTAATTTTATTGCGAAGCTTTAAGGTTGTAATTCTGTCAAATTTAATATCCGCATTGCCATCCAACGTGGCAACGCTGCCAGTTTTCAGGGCTCGTTTCCAGTAGACGTTGATGCGGAGGAATTTTATGTCGCCTATTAAGCGGGGACTACTTAATAGGCAACATAAAATTCGTCCGCTCCCCTCTTTTTGTGTATTTTCTATCACTGGTTTTAAGTAGTGTTAAAATAGAATTAAGGAGTAAGTAAATAAATATCAAAGAAAATTGACTGCTTCGGTGGTCCAGTGGCCGAAGTATGCGCCTGCTGTGCACGAGGTTGTGGGTTCCCACACAGAACAAAACTTTGTGTGACCCACAAAGTGTTGTTCTGAGTCTGGGTGTAATTTGTGTCCGTTAATTGTATGTTTGTAAAGTCCCCCGCGACACAGAGCTTGTTCTCTAGTGCAGGAGTTGTCTTTAAAAAAAATTGCTATAATATAATCGCTATAAAGACATTATGGTACGGAGCTTGTCCTCGTGTAAACAATCTTTACCTCTCCCAATATCCTGTTCAAGCTTGTCCCTGGCTTTCTTGTACTTCTCATTGGACTCTCGGGCGCGTTGCTCTGCTGCCTGACGCTCAGCTGACCGCTGAGCCAGCGCTTGTTCGTACTCTATTATCATTGCCTACAAACAATTATTATAATAATAATATTGATCAATTTACGTAAGAAAGTAGGAAAAATTTATGATTTCCAACTCCTTACTAAATTTAAGATAAGTAACTTATATTTCCAAACAACCCCTTACGAATCTTAACTAGGTACCTTAATTTTTTGCGTCATTCAGGTTTTAATTAGCTGTCGCTCACTGTCCCATAGGGTTCGTATTATCAGAATACATTACATATCACATTCATATTGAAATCTTTAAGTAGGTACGTGTAATAATATGACAACAAATCTGAACGTCGTCGCTGTTAGTATGAAGGTAGCTTTATCTTTCTTTAAACTGTAAAATCTATCCATTCCTTTTTTGTACTTACCCTTTGTGCGTTAGTATCATGATCACGGGTATAGATGGACTCCAGATCTTTTTCATATCCCGTTTTACCCGATTTTAATTCCTCGCGCTGAAAAAGATAAATCATTATTTTTTTATTTAGCAGGTAACTCACTTTTTTAACAGACTTCAAAAAGGAGGAGGTTCTATGTTCGACTGTGTTTTTTTAATGTATGTTCTCCGATGTCTCCGCCATTTGTGAACCCATTCTCAAAATTCTTTTTTTATTTGAAAGAGTATACTGTTGAGGTGGTCGCATTGGCACCAAGTTAGGATCTGATGATTGAATCCCAGGGAAATCGAGGGCAAGCCTCAAATGTTATAGGTATTGACAATGTTTTTAATTCATATTTTTTTTACTTTTATTTTATCACAAACAGTAAAATAAAAAAACTAAACCGATTCAAACGGCTAAAAATAACTGAATACAGATTGAAGTCGGTGCTATGTTCATCCTGTCACCTAATATTCAGCTTAGCACCCATTTTATGATTGATTCTGATTAGGTACTATTAGAGTGGCAAGTATGTATACGACAATACGCCTGGTTTGTTAAACTTTACCTTTAGTATTTGAATTTAAATTAAGATCTAAATTTAATAGCTATAAGAACGCGACGTCATATCGCTCGAGTAGGTATTTGAAATTACAATATTCTTACCAAGTCAAGTAACTGATTCTCAGCAAGGCTGTTCTCCTTGATGAGGAACTGCTTGAGCGTTTCCTGGAACTTCTGCATGAGCGGATGCGTGGCTTCCAGCACCGCCGGCATCGCGCCCATCGGCCGATTGTTGCGCCATCTACATGCCACACACGAAATTAAGATAACCTATGATAAAGCTTAAAATACGTAAGCTTGCGCGGCGCTCTCAATTATTCTTTTATTTTTTTATTGACTCCCTTGGTGGTCCAGTGGTTGCAGTATGTATCTGCTGTGCACGAGGTTGTGGGTTCGATTCCCACACAGGACAAAACTTTGTGTGACCCACAAAGAGTTGTTCTGAGTCTGGGTGTAATTTATGTCCGTTAATTGTATGTTTGTAAAGTCCCCAAGAGATTTTGCTATAGTGAGGGAGATTCTTTAAAAAAAAAAAATTTTCGCACTCAACAGTCCTTGGAGGGAGGACTTTACAACCACATACAATTCACAGATAACGGATAAAATCAACATATAAACTCGGTTCAAAATTATATGGATGACACAATAAAGTTTTGTTACGTGTTGGAACAAGAGCGTCGTTAAGTTGATATATTTTTTAATTATTTATTTATCAAAATTTTCAACTATATTTACAGAAAATATTCCAATACGATAGTGAAGCCATCTAAAACAATATTTAACACTATTTACAAACTATACTAGTTGTAATAAATATAGAGAATAGGGATAGTGTAAACTGTCGATACAGTCAAGAGCACAATAATGAAGCTTCATACTTGTCGCCTTACCTCTACAACGATTGTAAGTAGAATGGTACATACTCCGAAGAATCTCACAGGCTTTTGACTCTGAGGGCAACTGCCCTTAGCTTCTCCTCCTTGGCGATGCCCTTGTGTCGGACATTTATTAACTAACTACAACATTTTCTAAATAATAAGAAATGTTAATGGTACTAACTCATCGAAAACATCTCTTCCTGCTGGTACCACGCAATGACACTGTGCTCGTGGGCACTTGCAAATGTCACAAACCGCTACCACCTACAAATAAAAAAACCTTTTTAATTATCAAATAGTAAGATTATAATCCTACTAATATTATAAATAGGAAAGTTTGTAAGTATGGATGGATGGATGGATGTATGAAAGGATGGACGTTTGTTACTCTTTCACGTAAAAACTACTAAACGGATCTGGATGAAATTTGGCACAGAGATAGATTATGGTCTGGAATTACACATAGGCTTTTTACAGCAATAACTGACATCCACGCGGGCGGAGCCCCGGGTAACAACTAGTTTAAAATATATATTTATACACAAGCTTTTATATCTAGGGATATAGTACTCGTCAAGATAAATCTAACGAACCTAAGCACGGTGTGGCTATCGTGTTTCGTTGTGGAGTTCCTATGGCTACCTTCCGACATCATCATCAGATCAGCATTGCATTGTCACCAAGTTACAAGAGTATGCTAAACAGCTCAATCCACCAACAAGTGGACGAAAAATGGTTTATAGAGGACAGTTTACATGAAAACATAAACCTGTAAAAAGCGGGTCTTAAATGCATCCCTAGTGAGCGCTGGAGACCCACAACTACATCTCTGTGTGAATTCACTTGGCTGTGGTCTTCTGTAAGGTGGAGGTCCTTACCCAGTCAACATATTTTTTATATACTACTTGGTTGGCAAACAAGCATACGACCAGCATGCTTGTTTGCAATACCAGTGGAATCACTTGCGTATATTAACCATACATTTTTAACACCAGTGCTTTGAGGTACTTGTCTTATTATATACTAGCTGTTGCCCGCGGCTCTGCCCGCGTGGATGTCGGTTATCGCTGCAAAAAGTAGCCTATGTGTTATTCCAGACCAAAATCTACCCCTGTGCCAAATTTCATCCAGATCCGTTGAGTAGTTTTTACGTGAAAGAGTAACAAACATTCATCCATCTATTATCACAAACTTTCACATTTATAATATTAGTAAGGATACTTAATCTAACGATGTTTTTCTTCGAGACTAAAAAGAAGAAGAAGGTTTAGATAGGTAGATACTAACTGGTGGAAAAATAATTTGTTCATGCTTGTACATAAGGCATGTCTCGTCATGTACGATGAACTCATTTTCATCCCTTGGGCAGTAGCAGTTCACACTGGGGATTGACTTGTCGGACGGAGTGGCCTCCGTACAAGGACATGGTTTCGAGGATCCTGACCGAGGCGAAGATGCCGACCGAGCCGTAGATACCGACCGAGGCGAAGATCCCGTCTGAGGCGTAGATATTGTCTGAGGTGGCGATGCCATCTCAGGTGGCGACTCCGACATTCTTCTTCAAATAATTATTCACTTTTTATTTCTAATTAACAAAAACAATATATTTAAAGCTCTTGATTTGAAAATTATAGAAAAACTGATGAATTGGCACTTGTTTATTTGTTACCAAGCAACTATTTCTTTTTTAATTTAACGGCGTCGTTTGTAAACAAAATTATCAAACCTTTTTTATTACTGCATATTGAGCCTTATTAGTTTGACGTATTGTCATAGCAACGAATGTGTCAACAAAAGCGCGCATTATTTTTGTGAAGTAAACATATTATTAATTTCTAAAGACCAAGATTGTTTTAAATATGGTAAGTAAATAAATATTTACATAATTGGTTAAGCAGACTTAAGCTCAAGAGCTATTAAGTATCTTTTTATAACGTTTCATAATGTTTGTAATGGTCAGAACCGCGACCATTGCGGGTTAAACAATGTTTTGCGCATTTTTCTATTTTTTCGTAAGAACCTACGAATTAAGCGTAAGAAAACTTTAAAAACATAGATGAATAAAATCGATAAAGTCGTTCTCAAGTTTTGGATTCATTTATATTATTAAGTATGAAAATTAAAATAATTTATTGCAAACTAAATTATTTTAAATATTCATTAATCTTCAGTTTATTATTATATAATGTGGTATATAGTAGGTAGACTTATATCCCTCCAGGTGTATCGAGGAGACCTGGGCCCAGCAGTGGCACAATGCTGATAACGACACTACTTTCAGATTCTCTCCAGATCAAAACCAGCAACGGAGAATCGCGGGAATATCGGCAACAATTCAGCAAAAAAGAGTTTTCCTGAACTTGAGGATTTTATTATAAAGAGGGACTATGTTGGAGCTCTTACTATGCTTGAGGTAACACGGGAAATGATCTTAAAGACATTGGATCTTATAGTTTAGCGGATGATTTTCTTATAAATATGCGTGTTGTCTGAGAACATCAGAGTAGTCATTTGGGCAAACGCTCGTAAATAGTGAAAACAATCTATACTAATATTATAAAGCTGAAGAGTTTGTTTGTTTGGTTGAACGCGCTAATTTCAGAAAGTACTGGTTCTTTTTTTTATACTACCAAGGAGGCAAACAAGCATACGGTCCGCCTGATGGTAAGCAGTTACCGTAGCCTATGGACGCTTACAACACCAGGGGTGTCACTACTCAAAATAACTTTTTTTGTTAAAAAGTGCATTTATCCAGGAAGGCTATAGGCTATATAACATCACGCTATGATCAATAGGAGCGGAGCAGTAGTGAGATATGTTGCAAATTCGGGGAAAATATTTAAAATTACCACGCGGACTTAGTCGCGGACGACCCCTAGTCCTATTATAAATGAAGAACTATGAACATTACATATAATATTTTTTTTTGTTACCATGTTTTAGTGCAAACTTTCTTATACATATATTTTAAGTATGAATGCGATGTATAATCCAGAACGTATATTGTATCGTTAGTTTCTCCCTCAGGAAACCATCTATCTCCTTGCCAAATTTCATTAAGATGCGTTATCATAAACAAACAAACTCATTTTCGCATTTATAATATTACTTAGTACCTAAACATGTTCTATTCTTCTTGTTTCTAGTTCTTGAAGCACGAAGGCAACACAGATGTGTGGGTGGACGTGTGGTCCGCGTGGTGTTGGTTCCACCTGGGGGAGTACCGGCGTGCTTTGGACCTGTATACGGCCATGCGCACGCGCGACAATCTAGACTCACGCGTCGCCGACAACATCACTATGGATTTGGCGGTCTGCTACTTTTATTTAGGTTTGATTTTAAACTGATTTTTTAAGCTAATCTTTTTTTATACTACATAGGTGGCAAACAAGCATACGGCCCGCCTGGTGTTAAGCAGTTACCGTAGCCTATGGACGCTGGCAATACCAAAGGTATCACTTGCGTGTTGCCAACCCATTTTTTTTACTAGAGCTTTAAGATGGGAGTATACCTAGGATAGGAATACGAGTATCGCAACTACAACACGCATATTTAAATGAGCGCTGGAGGCCTGTACTCACACACAGGAACACAACTATACCGTTGTGCGTAGTTATTTGGCTGTAGTCTTCTGTAAGGTGGAGGTCCTTCCACAGTCGGGCTTGCTCGCTAGTATAGTGCCTTACCTCTCTTAAAAACTCACCCTATATATGCTTCAAATTTGCGACAGATCTTTCAACAACTTCTACTGATCCGATTTCACTGCTGGGCACGGGTCTCCTCCACATTTTTGAGGGATATTAGCCTATACCTATTTCATTTCTTTTAAAGGGATGTACCAGGAGTCACTGGACGCTGTGGAAGATGCTCCAAAATGTGCATTGAAGGTATCAAATTTACTGTAATTATAACTCACACTAATGGATATTGGGCATTATATTTGGTTGCCATAGTATAGGCTCTTACTAATTTCGAATTAGAGGTTTATGCGTGAGTTGTCAAAATATATTAGAAGGATATGCAAGAATCGTTTTAATATAATTTTAACAAAAAAAAAACCCGACTTCAGTACCTTAAAACCTCTAGTACTAACGTAGGTATTTAAACAGAATGAACATTCATGGTGGAGGTCCTTCCCCAGTCAGACCTGCTCGCTAGTATGGTACCCTACCTCTCTTAAAACCTCTCCGTATATATGCTTCAAACTTCCGACAGCTCATCTCATGCAAACTCTTATCTCACTTTTCCTCCCTTAAAGGCGGGTCTTTTTAATCTGATAATTTACAGCTATAAGTGCATCTCATGACCATTCAAATAAGCCCAAACACGGCTAGATTTCATTGTTTAATTATGAAGTTCCGTTGCCTAGCTACCGGCTTTATCATCAAATAGTTGCTTAGCAACCATAATGGAAACTTATCTAATCGCCATCCATAAAATACTTATCATTGAGAAGTTCAGGTGGCCATCTGTGGTCAAGGATATGCAAGAATCGTTTTAAGAAAAGAAAAGAAGTTTGACTTTCAAAAAGAGGCAGTAAGTACTATGCTAGATATACGTTAATTTTAAAAGTATTTCAAACTTCGCAGACCCGGCTATTGTTCCACCTAGCCCACAAGCTTGGCGATGAGGAGTCCTTGATGAAGTCCCACGCGGTGCTGCGCGATGTGCCTGAAGATCAGTTGTGCTTAGCCTCAGTGCACTATCTCAGAGCACATTATCAGGAAGCCATCGATGTGTATAAGAAGCTGTTGTTAGAGAGACGGTATGTTGTTGTTAACTTACAACTGTTGGACCTACTAAGCCGCCTTCGTCTTCCGAAGCACGGAGACGTTTAGATAGTCGACAATATTGGTCGTCGGTTCGAATCCGACAAGATAAAAATCTTTGTGTAAAAGTAATTCATAAAACCTTTGGTTCGAGACTAGGTGTAATTTGTGCCCGTAAATTGTATGTCTGTGAAGTCCCCTGCGACACGGGTTCACGGGTTCTAGTGTGGGAGTTGTCTTTTTTAACAAAGAATATGCTACTTTTTACCGACATTAGTTTAACTGGCGGTAGATTTCTTATTATATCTATGGGTCTTCGATATAACACACTATCGTGACGCTCAATATAGTGCATTACTCAGTGCAAATATATAGATAGATTTTTTTTATTTTTCATCCAGATAATATATTACTATACTTATTAATTCAAAATCCTATGCATAGCGGAATGTTTGTAATGCCAGGGGTATAAAACAAATGCGTGTTTGATCAAACACGCGTTTGATTTGATTCCCCTGGCATTAAAAGCGCCGATTGGCAGGTCAGGTACCTACGTACTTAAATGTGAAACGTTCACCTACTATCATCAGGATCTAGATAAACGGTAGTCGAATCGAAAAGTCAAAAAAGCAAATGTATGGGATTTGACGTAAGTTTACGAATTTATATCGAAAACTTATGTCAAATCCCATACATTTGCATTTTTGACGTTTCGATTCGACTACCGTTTATGCCACTTGTCTAGAGGGGCTGATCTTTTTCTGTGCCTACTACCATCAGGGCGCAGGCTGACCCGGTGGCCGTATAACTGTTTGCCCAAGTAATACGAGTAGATAAGTACATTCTTGTATAATACATTTCAGATATAAAAGATACGAAAAAGAAGATACGGAATGGATTAAAGTCTTACCCCTTGGTGACGGGTAAAATAATTATATTACGTTGCTTATTGATTTTTTATCATCAAAAATCATTAATTAATGAAGTAGGTAGGTTGAGCTCGATTTATAGTTTTTACGTTTTTGAGTACTTCTATTTTATTTAGTACTAGCTGTTGCCCGCGGCTCCGCCTGCGTTGATGTCGGTTATCGCTGCAAAAAGTAGCCTATGTGTTATTCCAGACCATAATCTATCTCTGTGCCAATTTCATCCAGATCCGTTTAGTAGTTTTTACGAGAAAGAGTAACAAACATCCATCCATCCATTCTCACAAACTTTCACATTTATAATATTAGTAAAGAAGAGATATAGTTAGATACTTGCAGTTTTTATAGATGTCATGTCTTTAATTCTCTACTCAAAATGAAATGTATTTTACAAAACTTCTCACCAAATTACCCTGTAACATGTCTAGTTTGATTATATATTCAGGGAAATTGGCAGACAGGTGTCTAAAATAGTACATATTCTACAAAACAAACAAACAAAAGTAGTTGAAAGTGTAAATTATGTCGCACACACAGTAAAAAAATGACTTTTGTTGAAGCGTGTTTGTTTTACAATTTACATCTTATTCTTAACATCTAAGGTTTAAAATTGCTTACTAAGGAGGCGATGTAATCTTCATTAAATACTGTAAAATAGAATATACCGTAGTATAGGTCAACATTCGTATCAAGTTGTGTAGCAAGACATTATTAAAGCATAATAAAATATATGTAGTATACCAATAGTAAGAGGTATAGTAGGCTATTATCCCTCAAAGTGCATGGAGGAGACCCGTGCCCAGCAGTGGGACGTTTATGGGTTGAGTGAGAGATACCAATACTGAGCTTTCTTTGGCCCGAACTAAGTCAGGCTGGCTTCACAGCTGTCCGGGAGACCCATACGGGCCGTCCGTATGGTCTCCCGGCCGCGCCGTCCGTATGGGTCTCTTTCATAGCGACGCGGGTTGGTCCGTATGCGACCTTAGCACTAGCGACCCGCTCCGGATGGCTGGCGGCTGTGAAGCCAGCCTTAAACTTAAAACTACTGTCTTGGACGCCGTTAAAGTTATTATTATATTACCTTTGCGTAGCCTTCTTCATACTTAGTAGGGTACAAAGTTGTGGCCCGTCTCGATTTCGGGTTAAACTTTTTTAATTTTTTTTACATAAGTACCTTCTCCTGACAATAACGAACATAGCAAAAAAAAGATTTAGCGAAATCGGTTCAGCTGTTCTCAAGATTTGCGCTTAGCAACACATTCAGCGATACATTTTTATAATAATATATTTAGATATAGAATAGAGTTTATTGTTTCTTGTATTACAGCTTATGTAAGTATATTACAGAGACCTATAGTATCTTCTATTTCTGGTTATTATCGTTTTCGTTTTCTTTCAGCACATTTATGGCGCTAAACGTCTACGTGGCGCTTTGTTATTATAAGTTGGACTATTACGACGTGTCGCAAGAGGTACTCGGCGTTTATCTAGCTCAGCATCCTACCTCCACTGTCGCGGGTAATCTGAAGGCGTGCAATCTTTTTAGGTAGGTTATTATCATTTTATTATTTCAATTTTATGACTAGACAACGATAATTGTACTTGTATATAAAGTAAATCATAAATTCCCAAAGAAGAAATATACTTCGGCGCTGGTCCAGATGACAACTTTTTTAATAATAATAACCATTTATTTCGTGTCGTATAAACACAGAGATAAATACCTTATAGACTAGCATACACATAAACACACTAGCTGTTGCCCGCAGCTCCGCCCGCGTGGTAATCGCTGTAAAATGTAGCCTATGTGTTATTCCAGACCATAATCTATCTCTCTGCCAAATTTCATTCAGTACCGTTCAGTAGTTTTTACGTGAAAGAGTAACAAACATCCATCCATCCATTCTTACAAACTTTCGCGTTTATAATATTAGTAGGACTAATACAGTTATTTAACTCTTATACTAACCCAATTTTAGTTAGTATAAGAGTTAAATAACTGTATTAGTAAAGTTAATGGACAATATGGAACAAACTGTCAAGGTAAACAAAATTATATTTAAATTATTTATCTTCTGTCGAAGTAGGTATACCTAGGTTTTTAGTAGTCATTATGAATCGTCATTCAACGTCAAAATAATGTTTCTTCTTATCCCAGAATCCCATTACACATATAATACCCTGGAGTTACAACTGGCTATAGGGTTATATAGTTAACATTATAAATTACATAAATACCGTAGAGAAATTGTGACTGCTTACCATAAGGCGGGCCATATACTTGTTTGTCACCTTAGTCGTATAAAGAAATCATTTTAATCGTTTTTTAAATGTAATTGGTAATATTTCAGACTATACAATGGTAAAGCAGCAGAAAACGAACTAAAACTAATATCGTCCGAGCAGCACACCTTCGGACAAGACCTGGTTAAACATAACCTGGTGGTCTTCAAAAATGGTGAAGGGGCATTGAAGGTAAACGTGAATTACCTTCGTTGGGCACTTTAAGAGGGATTGCACTTGCGAGTGTTTTGAAAATACATTCATAAGTAACACACTACATAGTTTATTGTATTAACAACAATCTATTCCCCCGTAGTCCTAAATTGTTTGATCACAACTTCTATAAAAATCGGTGTATCGCAAAAACGAAACCACGCGTCATTGTCAAGCCTGATATCTATATCAGGTTTTTTTTGTACTACGAAGGTGGCAAACAAGCATACCCGCCTGGTGGTGAGCAGTTACCGTAGCCTATGGACGGCCACACCAGGGGTGTCACTCACGCGTTGCCGACCCTTTATAACTCCTTTTTTGAAAAACCCCGTGCTATAGTCTCTTGGGAAAACCTCGGCAGGGGGAGCTCATTCTACAGCCTAATCGTACGTGGTAAGAAATTTCTCTGGAATCTTCATCAATCCATTTCATTGCTCTAGGCTTAAAATCCAGGAAAGAAAATTAGGAATACGTTTGTGTCGAAAAATGTGCAGTGGCAATCGTTCTTGAGGATGTGGGAAAAGCACTGTTCTCGCGACACCGCCACGATACATATTTTATTACATACTCGTACTATGTGTGTGGGGCTAAGAAGTTTTCACTTTTGACGTGCATTTTTTAAATTTTAATTGCTGGCTTCCGCCTGTAACGTTCGCTTGCGTGTTATATTTGGAATTTAAAAAAATAAGGTCTCTTATCGAGATAAAATCTGTCCTATTTCTTAAAATCAACATACTTAAGTAGGTACATACTTATTTAAAATTTCATTTAAATCTGGTAAGTGATTTAAATGAAATTTTAATGAGTGACATGAGCGTAAAATGAACGTCGCCGTCGCGACGACGTTCGTGATTTTTATATGTAGAAGCAAGAATGTAAATAATGTAATAATATAAATGTCATATCCCATACATTTGCTTTCAATTCTATTCTATTCCATTTTACTATTGTTTATGCCACTTGTTAGAGGTTGAATATACTTTTGTTTACTTTAGGTTCTACCAGAACTAGTAGACGTGGTTCCAGAAGCTAGACTTAACTTGGCTGGTTACCGACTTCGGCATAGAGAACCTCTCGAAGCGAGGTCTTTACTGGAGCCAGTGCAGCCCACATCACCCCTGCATTACATATTAAGAGCTGTGGTGGCTGTGCGACTCTACAACGAAACTGGCGACGTAAGACATCTGATTTTTTTAAACAAAAAATTAAATCCTGCCTTTGGATTTAATTTTAGTTAGTGATAAATGGCGTCCTAACCGAATTTCGGTCACGGCGGCCAATCTCAACGAAGATTAGCCAACTGCGCAGGACATATTATAGTGCACAAATGTGTGCGCAAACACAGCTATCCAGATCCGTTCAGTTGTTTTTACGTGAAAGAGGAACAAACATCCATCCATCCATCCATATTTACAAACTTTCGCGTTTATAATATTAGTAGGATTACCAACCCATTCAAATTGATATTTTTTTTTACAGGATGAGCAAATGAAGCTAGCACAGCAAAGCTTCCACCTAGTAGGTAGTTCAGCATCAGAATGTGACACGATACCAGGACGGCAGTGCATGGCCTCCTCCTACTTCCTGGCGGGACACTTTGAGGAGGTGCTTGTATACCTCAACTCTATCAAGAGTTTCTTCGTCAATGATGACACATTCAGCTTTAATTATGCTCAGGTAAGAGGACCTCCGCTTTACAGAAGACCATAGCTACTCACAGTGGTGTAGTTGTGTTTCTGTGCGCTAATCTTCAGTGGTAGGCCCAGACTCAGATGGCGGGACGAGCTTGATGCGTACAGAAAAGACTGGTCTATTTTAGCACAAGATCGGGTTGAGTGGAGACAGGAAAGGGAGGCCTTTGCCCTGCAGTGGGACAGTACAGGCTGAAAATAAAATAAATAATAATCTTCAGTCATCTTCATAAAATTCTCGTGTCATGGTGTTTGTAATTAAACTCCTCCAAAATGGCTCGACCGATTTTCGTGATATTTTGTGTGCATATCGGTTAGGTCTGCGAATCGGACAACATCTATTTTTCATCCCCCTAAATGTTAAGGGTGGCCCACCCCAATTTTTTTATTTTTTAGACATTTTTCTTTTTAAATTTTTTTTACGATTCAGTATTAAAATAACATACAGCCCTTATTTTTCACCCTTACAATCAACCAACTTTGTCCTGACAATAAGAAACACAAAAAAAAAACAATTAACTATTTAAGTTGGTGTCTCGATCAGTCGATCGGAAGTAATACATATTATGCGTACATACATTTGGGGGTTTCATGTTTATTTTAAGATAGTTTTTTTTTTTAGAAATTTTATTGTTAACAGATAAACCATTCACAATAAGTGATACTAATCGAAAAGGCAATCCAATACCCTTTTTCACTCCGTGGGGTCCGTACCCTTGACTTGTTTTAAATTCAGCTACACTTTTTTTACATTTTAATAGACGATATGTGTTTATCAGGCCAAAGTAGCGACGGGGTTCTACCTGGAAGCCGAAGAGGTGTTAATAACGATCCAAGACGAGAGCATCAGGTCTTCGTTTACATACCTCGCTTGTCTTTGCCGGTGCCACGTCATGAACAAGGAAGCTCACCGGGCTTGGGACATATGTGTTAAGGTGATATTCTGCTCACATTTTGTAGTAAAAAGTGATATTCCTACGACGAAAAGGTTAAAAACGTCTAGTAGTATTAACTTCTGCTAAGCTGGGGGTCGTGGGTTCGATTCCTACGGGACCAAACTTAATGAAATCCATAAATTTTTGGTCCAAGTCTAGTACTTGTCTAGTCTAGTAGTACTCTACTAGTCTGTAAATTGTATGTTAGTAAAGTCCCACGTGACAGAGGGATTTGACCCTAGAGCGAGAGTTGTCTTTGAAAAAATCTCAGAACAGTTCAATTCGGATGGGTTAAAATGGAGAATAGTACTTATTCTATATAGGAACTTAAGGTTAAGGTTAAGGTGGTAAGGTGGTAATAACGACAAAATAGCCTAACTTAAAAGATTTTTATCAAAATCTGTTTCATCTAACTCAATTAAAATTAGAAATGTTCTTCTTCATAATACTAACGATAATATAGTTGCCTCTGAAATACATTTTATTAAAAAAAACATACTTACATTTAAATAATGCCAAAGTCTCCTCTTAAAATATATTTATAGAAAGAATATCTCGTTTATTTAATGAATGTAATGGCTATAATTAGGGATATTACCTGATTATTTATAGCCATTTCTTATTCAGTTAATATTATTCTTAATTCTGCATTCAATTTCAGCGGTGCGTCGACTAGTATGTATTATTTGCTTCTCTTTAATTCCTATGCAGATCGACAGGGACCAAATGACTATATAATTTTCAAGCTTGTTGGCAGTTATTAGCGTTTTTATTATTTTCCAGTCGGCAGGCACATCAGACAGTTTCGCGTTGTTACAACTAGTTGCCAACGACAGCTACCGTATGGGACAGTTTCTAGTTGCTGCCAAAGCATTTCACATGCTCGATAGGTAAGTTTACTTCAGCCTAGTTTTCGACCAGGTTATACCTGCCGTGGTCACAAACCAACTCCCTACTTATTTAGCCTGAGTTTCTTGCCGGTTTTTTCCTTAGGCTCTACGTCTAGGTCTGTTCAGTTAGCGAACCTGGCAGTAGGCAAATTAGCTGACGTCTCATTTGGCATTTTTCATTGACCTGCATAGGTTCACCACAGAATTTCTGTGAGTGTCACAGTGTGATCTTTATACTAAATGATTTTGAATGTGAATTACCTGCGCCGGTGTATCCTGGTCGAAACGTTAAGCAATCTTAAGATAAAATAATGTACCTATGACTTAAAGAAGATTCAAAATTAATGATACCTCTGGTAATGCAAGCGTCTATAGGCTACGGTAACTGCCGTATGCTTGTATGCCACCATATTGATATATTGATATTGAAATTGAATTATGTACAAGACCGTGCATCTGTTGTATATTTAATCGAAGGGGGGATCCCTTTAGTGTGGGATGCTCCCTGTGTAGATACTATGGCGCCTTCCCATCTTCAATTGACTGGCATTAAAATGGGTTCGGCCGCCACTTTTGCAGTGTCTCAAGCGGCACAAATATGCAGGTTTCGGTGAGACTTACATTTTTGAGCCGTTTGGGGTTAAAACTCTAGAAGAACCATGGGTCCAAGTGCCTACCATTTGTGGGTATAGTGAGATATCTAATCGTCTAGTCGAGTCATCTCACGATCCCAAGACTAGTCTTTACTTATTTGGGTCAACGCATTAGCCTTAAGATCCAGCGTGGCAATGTGGCCAGTCTTTTGAGCACTTTCCTTAAAGCTGTGACATTAATCATATATTTTTTATTTATAGGTTTTATTACTAAGTTAAGGTTAAATTGCTTTTATTTTAATAACTATTCTTGTAATGAAATAAATGTAAGTGAATAAACAAAATTAAATACAATTTCAGACTAGACGGTGGTCCAGAAATGTGGGAGGGTTTACGAGGAGCAGTCTGTGGCTGTGCTCAAGCAGCTGCAGCTAACAAAACGGAGGCTGCAGCAGACCTCAGAGACGCCCTGGCTCTCATCAAAGGCCCCAGGGTACACAACAGAGCCGACAGTATCGTCAAGACCATCACTAAGTGGGCTCAGCAGAACAGAATCATTGTTTGATTAGAAACTAAGGCTTGCAATGTAGCGTAGCCTGTATAACTGTATCTTTGGTTAAAGTTATTGTTTAGTTAATAAATGAATTACAAATTAAGTAGTAGGTGTTCTGTTTTTTTATATTGATCTGGGGGCATGGTAGTACTCCCCGCCGAGCCAATGGAAGCGCAGGGTACTACTTACTACCTACCTTTTCTCGAACCTTCTTGTTGTTTTTTGTACCCTTTACCTTGTCTAGATACCTACTGCTAGAAAGTCCAAATAGAATATGATCCTGAGAATTTGGACTACTATACTACTTTATACATGGCAAACAAAACAAGTAGGTATACGGCACGCCTGATTATAAGCAGTTACTTTGTCAACACTACATAGTTACTTCCTGCTGGGATTGAAGTCACACCGTTACTACTTACCTGCCATACTTTTACTTTTACTTAGTTTAATAGATGTTCACAAAAAAACCCTCCACGACCTAGAATAGATAAGAAAGAAGGCGGATACCTACCGTCCTAGAATACAAATTATAATTATTGCCTCAGTGGTCGCAGTATGCGCCTGCTGTACACGAGGTTGTGGGTTCGATTCCCACACAGGACAAAACTTTGTGTGACCCACAAAGAATTGTTCTGAGTCTGGGTGTAATTTGTGTTCGTTAATTGTATGTTTGTAAAGTCCCCCGCGACACAGAGCTTGTTCTCTAGTGCGAAAGTTGTCTTTAGAAAAAAAACATAACTAGATGCCCGCCCTGGCTTTGCCCGGGTGTTATTTCCCGGCGTCCTATAATATTTTTGTCAATAAAATATAGCTTATAACACTCACAAATAACGTGGCTTTCTATTGGTAAACGAATTTTCAAAATCGGTTCAGTAGATTCAGAGATTACCCCCTACACAAACTCACAAACTTTACCTCTTTACAATATAGTATAGATTTAAAGATTAAGCATAAAATTCTCGCCCTAAATGATTCATCGGTAAAGCCATTAATAGGCCTTCCAATCAACGACATACTGTCCTTAATACTTTCATAAAACTTGTACTACTACGTTAATCCCAACATGGACACGTCCATTGAATATGTATATAGCAAATTGTCCGAATATGCCAATGTTATTTCTTAATCTTAGTTTTAGTGCCAGGTTTAGACTTTATGTGCCTGATCTAGAAACTTAATTTACTACTTCCTTTCATTATTTAATAAGTACGTGCTTAATACGGACTTGAATTCTAAAAACATTAATTTCATTAATCGAAGGTTATTGAAGGAGAACCAACAACGTATTTACTTTCAAAAAATGAATCGCTGAATGTGTTGCTAAGCGCAAATCTCGAGAACAGCTGAACCGATTTCGCTAATTCTTTTTTTGCTATGTTCGTTATTGTCAGGAGAAGGTTCTTGTGTATAAAAAATAATAAATTTGGGCTGAAAATAGTTTAACCCGGGCAAAGTCGGGGCGGGCCACTAGTTTTAATTAGAAAATACTGTAAATATCATTTACTTGCTAAGCATAAGCATTTTAGGACTGATATTATCTGACTGATATAATGATATTATATATTATCACTGGGTTACAGAGGATGGCACTGACAACATAGACATGGAGAGAGAGCGCAGGGCGTTGGCTGTAAGATGCAACATGCTGGCCCGCAGGTTTGCGAAATGTGACAATAACGTAAAAATCACACTGTTTAAGGCATACTGCCAGTCATTTTACACCTGCAGCTTGTGGTCCAGTTACACGCAAAAAACATACAACGCCCTGAGAGTCCAGTATAATAATGCTTTTAGGATACTGTTGTCGTTGCCACGTTTTTGCAGCGCGTCAGGAATGTTTGCAGAATGGCATACTGACGACTTCTTTGCCATTATGCGGAAACGATCTGCATCATTACTGCGTCGTGTGCGTGACAGCGACAGTGGTATCCTAGGTATTATTGCTAGTAAAATTGAAGGCCATTTAATGACCCGACTGTGTGCAATGCATGTACTGTTGCCATGTACCAACAGGAAGCTTTAAGAATTAAATAATTTATGTTTATTAACTAACATAGGTTTAAGTCTTTACTAACAATATATGGGTTAATATCCTGATGTAAATATAAATAAATAAATAAAAATAAAAATTATACCCAAATTATGTTTTGTTTTTTAATCTCTTTTCTATTTTAGGGTCACCACAGCCTCAGAGAGCTGCCAGAAGAGGCTTTTATTTTTCTTCAGGTGGTGTACTTATGGGTTTGTGAATTTTCACGACTTATAAAATGACAAAAGTAAATACGTTGCTGGCTCTTGGCCCATTAGGTATTTAAGACTAGTATTTGTCTGCAACTGGAAAGGTGCTTATAGCCAGGTGCATTTACAGAGCCTCTAGACAAGTGGCATAAGCGATAGTCGAATCGAAAAGTCAAAAAATAAAATGTATGGAATTTGACGTGAGTCTACGATATAATGTCGTAAACTCACGTCAAATCCCATACATTTCCTTTTTTGACTTTTCGATTCGACTATCGCTTATGCCACTTGTCTAGAGGCTCTGATCCGTAAACGATCAGCGGGGTAAGCTACCAAGGGCGCGGTAATCCTATGAATGGGTGACCGACTAGTAATTTAATTTACCCATAAAACATTTCGTAGGTCCTCCTTCAATTAATGTAGACCACAGAATGCAAATAGAATTTTAAATATAGTGAACACATCTAGCTTAAACAATATAAAATGTAGTTTCCATCCAATGACGTTCTTTGCACTATCCTTACTAATATTATAAATGTGAAAATTTGTAAAAATGGATGGATTGATGGATGAATGGATGGATGTTTGTTACTCTTTCACGTAAAAACTACTGAACGAATCTGGATGAAATTTGGCACACAGATAGATTATGGTCTAGAATAACATATAGGCTTCTTTTTGCAGCGATAACCGATATCCACGCGGGCGGAGCCGCAGGCAACAGCTAGTAAATTATAAAGGCGCCCGCGACTTCGTCCGTGTGGTAATTTGGAACGTACATTTCCCCGATTTTGCAACATATCTCACTATTGCTCCGCTCTTATTGATCATCGTGATGTTATATAACCTTCCTGGATAACTGCACTATTCAACAAAAAAAGTTTTTTTCTAATCGAACCAGTACCTACTTTTTGAGATTAGCGCGTTCAACCAAAACAAACTCTTCAGTTTATATTTTTTTAAATGAAAACTCCCGCACTAGAGAACCAGCTCTGTGTCGCGGGGGACTTTACAAACATACAATTAACGGACACTAATTACACCCAGACTTAGAACAATTCTTTGTGGGTCACGCAAAGTTTTGTCCTGTGTGAGAATCGAACCCACAACCTCGTGCACAGTAGGCGCTTACTGCGGCCTCTGGACCACCAAGGCAGTCAGTTTCAGTCAGCTGTCAGCTTTATAATATTAGTATAGATTTTTCATTCATTTCCTAATAAAATTGGTAGCATAACCCCTTAATCGTTTACCATACAGCGAGTGCATCTGGCTGGGAGCCCCTCAAAATAATTCCTACGATATAAGAACACTAAATACCTATTGTGTTAATAGTCAAGCGGTAACTTTGTCGACAGTACCTTCACTTTTACTAAGTACCTACATATCAGGTTTGAGTCATAGGTATAAGTAAAGTCTATGCCAAGTCTAAGCACGTACTACATATATGGCACACACACCGGTTCTTGTATTTCAACATCTCGTTTCCGTCGACAGATCATTATCGAAATTAATTATTAAGGTAAACTGGTTAAATAACATATACCTAGGCATATATTTATCAAATTCCGTGTGGTGACGGATTAAGAATACAAAATGTCACCACCCCTTTCCATTCCGAGGGTGTCGTAAGAGTCGACTAAAGGAGTAAGTCAGGCAAACAATATCTACTGCATGAGAAGGAAAACTTGAAATAAAACCCTATACCAACCCGTTTGGCCAACGTGGTGTAGTAGGCTAATATCCCTCCAAGTGTACGGAGGAGACCCGTGCCCAGCAGTGGGACGTTTATGGGTTAAGATGATGATGATATTTATCAAAATGTATAGATATGTATGACTGCTGATGGTGAAGGAAAACATTGTAAGGAAACCCACATGTCTAATCTTAAAAGAAATATGAACCACACACTCATTCACTTCCCCACATTCAATCACAACCACAAACTTACCATTTCACTCACTCACCTACTCACAGTTAGGCAGTTGTCCCAACGCGCCATGCCAGCGAGGAAGCGACTAAGTATCAGCTATTTATGCACTCAAGAACGTACAAACAAAAATTATGGCTATATTAAACCTCCCACTACTTTTGCTTTATTATTATTTAACTTTCATCGTCCATCCAAAGGTTGCCTGGCAGAAGATAAGGCCGCCTATTGTAGGTACATAAATGTGTGAAATAATATTATATCTGTATCATAAATGTAATTGGTGTACAATAAAAAGTTTTCTATCTAGGTATCTATTAATAGTTGATCGCTGTCTGTTTACACCAAGGAACTTATATCCAAGTGGAATGCGCACGGCTTATCGATTTTCGGTCCGCAATTAGGGAGGATTGTGTCTCTTTCTATAGGGTGTCCATGCGATTGATCAATGCTGGAATGTTTTAAAATTTCGGTTTATTTCTATGTAAAACAAATCTGGTCTTCAAATAAATAGGGTTTTGATAAATTTATTTCTGACTATCGGGGGGCTCACCGTTTCTTTCTTTAGTACGTCTATTCGACCGAAAAAAAATCAAAATGTCTTGAAATTTGGGTTCATCTCTGTGTAAAGCAAAACGCCGACTTTCAATGATAAATATAGGAATTTATTAAAGAACCGTGACGGTACATTTATGTGCCTATGGGTGTCTTATGTTAGCAGCAAGCACGATATTGACGCTTAGAATATATATCTTTAAAGATGTGAAAGCTGTCACACACCTCCAACGAAAAGGGAGGATCCTCCGACCAGGCTAGGTGATCGTGCCTGGCGGGCCGCGGCCCAACGGTTAGTAGTTGGGCGTTGTATATATACTGAGTATCTGTGTAAACTTCCATATCGCGATTCAGCATCTCGAATATTTGTTCTGCGGTTGTGTGTTTCTAGGCATAGTGACATCTGTGTTTTTATGTGGAACTTAGTTGCTTGTTGTGGCGTTATTCTATTAGTCTGATAGATGACGCTACAAAGGTATTAAGGTAATAAAACAAATGAATATTGTTATCGTTTTTATTTCTTACTTGTTGTTGCCCGCGGCTGCACCCGCATGGATTTCGGTTATCACTGTAAAAAGTAGTAGTAGCCTATGCGTTATTCCAGACCATAATCTATCTCTGTGCCAAATTTCATCTAGATCCGTTCAGTAGTTTTTACGTAAAGGGTAACAAACATACATCTATCCATACTTACAAACTTTCGCGTTTATAATATTATATAGTAGGATCTATAAAAAATCACAAAAGATAATATGGATTAAACATTGACACGTTGACAGACCACCGAGTGCTTCGTGATTTTACCTGGCACGGTATTGATCCAAAGCTGACATAGTCGATCACATTTTGGAAATCTACAAGCAATTCGAGAAATGTTGAACGTATTGTCCCCCTAATGTAAACAAAAGTTGTATTTTTTGATTTACAACGAATTATCTACTTACTTCAAAAAGGAAATGCCACGACCCGCAAAGGATTCACTTTTGCATCCTATTACACAACACTTTTTTAGCCTTTTTATTTATAATTTTCTAAAATCGCATTATTAAGATTCCTAAATGATTTCGCTATGATAACATGTACGGCCATATTGTTTGAAAACAGAAATATTCGTTGCCATATGAATTGTTATAAATACTTCTAATAATTTAAAACTTATTATAAATAAGTTGTTTTATAGTAGAAATAAGATTATAAATTTTTAACAATAATAAATCTATATTTACCCTCATGTTAAGAAATCCTCAGCTAAGAATTAGAACGTAAATATTTTTTATAAATAACATCTCAGGTAACTACCAATTGTAATATTTTCTACTAATTTTGTACTGGCATGCTTGTTAGAAAGGGACACATTCCACTCCGTTTGGCTATCTCATGTGGACCGTTTTTCTCCCTGATAGTTCTGCGTACAATTTTGATCTTTATTTTCATGGCGATATGGTTTATTATGGAAATCGATATTTGTTGAAGTACTCAATCCATTAATATAAGATCCTTGGTTTACACTGTCGTCAAGGACCCGCTCCACTAGTTTGTCGCTGAGCGATAAAAGCTATCAAAGATAATACTCGCTCTGCGATACTTGATCAACGAACGATGCTCGCTTGGCTTTGGCTTGGCTTGGCTCCGTGGCGCGAGTAATCGCACGTCGCACTTGCACACTCGCTTATAGCCCAGCGACCAGTTTTAGTTTTCTTAAGTAGCATTTTTATATTATATTTGGATTTACTAATAGCTGTTTTTAGTAGCTTCTAGGTGGAAGTCGGTTATAGCAGTAAAAGCGACAACACTACCTGAATACACACTCGCTTCATGCTGCACTCGACAACTCGTTTCTAGTTTCTAGCTCTAATCGCTTCTTGTTCATCGTCGGCGGTGGGACAAGTGCCTTACTTAGTGATGTAAATAATAAATATTAGGATGCTTCTGGGCTCACGGCCACTCTCGGGCTGGGAGCCCTTCAAGCCGGGGACCGTGGTATTTGTCCATAATGCCACCCTATTGCTACGCCACTGCTTACACTCACATTAGATATGATTATATTGATATTATGATACTTTTAAAAATTATTTTTTACTTAGTGACTGTTTTTTTTTCTCATCTAAGTTTAGTGTTATTATCTGATAGTGGCGGATTGAAAGGGACTAGTAGTGGATATATATGTTACGGCTAATACCCGAAGTGCGGCTACACCTAGTTTTAGCCGGTTAGAACTAGGTGTAGCCACTTACTCTTGGTTAAACCTAGTACGAGCCGATTGTTTTCGGGTAAAACTAGGTCTAGCCTTCATCATGCCGGCTACAACTAGGTCCAGCCATTCCCTGTTGGATAAAACTAGGTCTATCCGATATCATTCCGGCTAGAACTAGGTCCAGACAATCCCTGTTGGATAAAACTTAGATGCGTGTCCCGCCAAGCCTTCCGCCCCGCGTCACACTCATGACTCACAGCATCTGCAGCAGCGGCGCGGGGTGGAGAGCATAGCGAGGCACGCGCCTCTTCAGGTTGTGAGCGCCAGGTGCTGCTGATCTACTGCAGGTCTACTAGCGAGTGTGACTCACAGCGTCTGCAGCAGCAGCAGCCGGCATGCTATCGGCAGAGCTTTTTTAGATATTAAAAAACATCCAATAAAAAGAAACGTAGAGAGTTTTTTTATTCTTATAAATCACATTGTAATAATTAACACAAATTATTAGGAGTACAATTTTTAATATAATAGGAACAATCAGGAACATTTTTTTAACAACAGAGAGACAGACAACAACAGACATATTATAATTTAAAGAATGTTATTATAATTATAAATCACACTTTTATAAAGTAACATAAACTATTTACTAGAACAACTTAAACTTGAGTGACATTTTGAGTTGATGTTAAAAAAATGTTCCTGATTGTTCCTACTATATTAAATTGTTCTTTGTTTTAATTACAATTACACAAATTACAATATAATTGTAATTTGTGTTAATTATTACAATATGATTTATAAGAATAAAAAAACTCTCTACGTTTCTTTTTATTGGATGTTTTTTTAATATCTAAAAAAGCTCTGCCGATAGCATGCCGGCTACAACTATGTACAGCCAATCCCTGTTAGATAAAACTAAGACACGCGCTGCTGCTGCAGACGCTGTGAGTCACACTCGCTAGTAGACCTGCAGTAGATCAGCAGCACCTGGCGCTCACAACCTGCAGAGGCGCGTGCCTCGCTATGCTCTCCACCCCGCGCCGCTGCTGCAGATGCTGTGAGTCATGAGTGTGACGCGGGGCGGAAGGCTTGGCGGGACACGCATCTAAGTTTTATCCAACAGGGATTGTCTGGACCTAGTTCTAGCCGGAATGATATTGGATAGACCTAGTTTTATCCAACAGGGAATGGCTGGACCTAGTTGTAGCCGGCATGATGAAGGCTAGACCTAGTTTTACCCGAAAACAATCGGCTCGTTCTAGGTTTAACCAAGAGTAAGTGGCTACACCTAGTTCTAACCGGCTAAAACTAGGTGTAGCCGCACTTCGGGTATTAGCCGTAACATATACACCACGATACAGTTCTCTGTATATCGTGAGGTCTAGCCTAGGGACTAGTGTCCCTAGAATTCTTCCTATTTTTTGATACATGCTGATGCTCTGATGTGTTTGGATAAAGGCAATCCGTCTCAGCTCTCTTGATAGTATAGAGGAGACTCGTGCCCAGCTGTGGAACGTGGGTTCTTATTATTACTAAGTGTATAATATACTTACCTTCGGGACAATCCCACCCACATGCCCACCGCTGTGACTCCTGTGAGCCAGGATTAACAGCGGAGTAACCAACTGATACACCGAGTTTTGGCACTCGTGCGTCCCGTGGACAACTAAACCTACTGTCTTGGACCCCGCAACGAATTTAATCAGAAGTAAATAGGAGGAGTTAGAAAGAAAAGTTTCCACTTCCCTCCATAGCAAAGCGGGAGACAAAATAAATCTGTATAGGTTTGGGGGGTCAGTCGCCTCGAGGGTAGCCAGTCTTCGTCAAGCTGGGCTAATTTGACGGTCATCCCGATGTACTAACCCGTAAGGGAAGTAAATATGGTAGCACGATTTAATAATATACTTACCTATCTAATTAAATGTTACAATCAGCCAGAATCGCACCTGGTATCGGTGCGATTCTGGTGGCTGATTGTATTATAATTAAACAACATAATAGTGCAAGAACTGCATTTATTTATAAACTACATTATATTTACATGTAAGTAAATAATACAACGCGTCAAGATCAGGTCCGTAGGCAACAGTCAAAGTAGTACATAATAAATAATTACATTAAACGGGCAAGGTCGTCGGACAACCCTAGTGTTGCTGAAAGCATTACACAGACTGAGGCTAGACGGTAAAAGCGATGAAAAACTGAAAAAGTACAATTGTATTTACAATTTTAAAACAGAAACGCATTTACTGTGTAGCCTCAACAGCTCAACTAAAAATCATTGTTTTAACTCTCTAAAATCACATCATTTAGCAAAACTCATCAACAGACTATAGTATTTTATAATCTGTCAATATAGAACGCGGCAGACATCTTGAAAATACAGTTGATTTGGCGGGCTGAAGGGAGCGCGTTTGGATTTTTTGCACGTGAATTCGCGCGATTTGGTCTTTGTTCATTGCGCAAATAAGCGTACGGCCCATCTGGTGGTAAGCAGTTACCGTAGCCTATGGACGCTTGCAATACCAGATGCATTTCTTACGCGTAATCGACCCAACAACTTATAACACCAGAGTTTTGTGTTATGGCGTAATTGTCGAATAAGAAAATGTTATTTTAAAAACAATTTCCCTTAAATGAGCACCAGAGGTCTGCTGGCTCTCAATACACCGCCATTTGTTTAAGATGTCTGCCCACCTATAATTTGGCATTAGTTTGTAACAAACTTGACATTTTCATGACATATTCTCAAAATCATATCTATTCGTTCAGCTAACACTAGGGTATGTAGTCGGTAGTAATTAACCCCACGGGTGGGCAACGCTAGCGAGATGTGTCGCTGGTAGCGTGTACCTGGCGACGGGAGCAGCTACAGCCACCTGTGCAGGAGCAGCGAAGACTTTAGCTACAGGAGCAGCTACTACTGGTGCTGCCACCTGATGGAACAAAAAAGAACTTCATTAGAGTTTATCTATTTTTAATGTAGCTATTATATATGCTGCAAGAAATGAAGATTCATTTATTTTATGCATTCAATGTAAACAGTATACATATAATCTTGGATAGTATAATACTAATTTTAATATGTAGGTACAAAGTCATATTACACGTAGAAATTTTATAAAATAGCCTGGATATTGATGCAAAACCTTTCAAATAAGAAGGTAACTTAATTTTTTATTGCAGAAGAAATATACAATTTCTGGGCGTAAAATGACTTTCTACATATTTAAGTTAGAAGAATTTGCCTAGATAAAACTTTATCAAAAATACAAGCGACGTTGCCAGGTCCCAGCGAGTAAATCCTCGTAAATAATGTATTGCAATGCACAAGAATGGAATACTTATACTTATTGCATGTTTTCAATTTCGATATCATAATCCCCACAATTCCGGGCCAGAGCCTCGTCAGTGTTTCATCAGGGACTATAAACTAAAACTGGTTGAAAGAGATTATCCGAAATGGGACTCTATGGTAACGATCTTACAGTACTATTCAGAATTTAGATTCAACAATATTATTATGCGTTTAAAGTAAGGATTCGGGAACTACTATTACAATAATAAAATTTGGCAGTTTTTTCACCATTCCCTGTATCATCTATACTTATATGTATTACTTATTATATATATTTTATTATTATATATATTTGTTTATTGAAATTAAGAATACCCGTTATCTACGATTATTCATCTTAATATGCACCTACTTTGTTTAACTCTGCATCACCCTAAGGTTGACTGGTAGATAATGCCTCTGGCATTAAGTCCGCCTTTACCAAATTTGTGTATAAAGTTTTAAATAAATAAATATTACTACCTACCTACAATTTGCACTTGTTATCAACGTATGTTAGAAACTCACCGGATGAGCACCGCCTGTCCTTTCCACCACAGCATTAAATCCGTTGATCTTATCCGCGGTATACGTGACCTTTCTCACATGACCATCAGGTTCTACCAAGCTGTACGAGCCGTGGACGACGCCATTCTGCAGCGTCTCAGCGGCATCTTTCTGGTCACCAGTCGCAGGGTCCGCTACACCGTATGAGAAACTGTATGCTGGGTTTGGGTCGATAGGTTCAGCTCGGACAATCTGTTTGGGAAACATTTTGATTTCATTAACTTGTAATAATAACATTTATATATTTGGTTGCGGGTAGCCGATGGACGAGAACCGCTCACGAACAAATGCTGTGAAATCCTAGGAGGCCATTGTCCAGCAGTGGGAGTCTTTTGGCTAAAATGATGATGAATATGGTCGCAGAACTGCAGTAAGACACAGGATGCAGGCAGCTTAAGGATGACCATTGAAACTTGGGGAGGCCTGAGTTGGACAGGATTAGGCTGTGTTTCCACCGGAGATGTGTAGCGAGGAGGGATGTATTTGTTAGAATCAATAGAATCGCTTCATTTTCCTTGCGTCGCTTCGCTAAGGGTAAATAAATCAATTTTATTGGTTCTACCAAACACATTCCTCGCTACCCATCTCTGGAGGAAACGCAGCCTTAGGCTGAGAAGACAATGCTTATAAGGCATAAATATATTAATTGTAACTTTAGTATACGTAAAATCCCTCCCCCCTCTTCCTAGAGGGGCTTGTGGTAAAGTGTTAGCGGCGCGGAACGAGAGATATGCAAGGTTAAGTAAGCTTGCCGCGATCGGTCCGTAGATGGGTGACCATTTTCTAAAAACACAGCAAAGACGCATTCATGCCTCGGAAAGCATGTAAAGCCTGCGTCTGATCTCTCCCCGGTAGTAACGGATTGCCGTCCCATTTTGCTATAAGAATGAAGGAATAGAGAGTGCATCTGTATTCGCGCACACACTTGTGCACTATAATATATCCTGTGTAGTTAACTAATCTCCGTTGACATTGGCCGCCGTGACCGTAATCGGTCTGGACGACTTTTACTATACGAAATACCATTTTTTTAAGTAGGTCTTCCATTTAAACTGCAAATAAGCATACTACCGGGGCGCTCATAACTAGGTGCACTCGCTATTCGGTAAACGATCAGTGGGTTAAGCTACCGAGGGCGCGATTACCCTATAGATGGGTTACCGCATAGGGGTATTTTATCTGAGCGTCTCCGTGCTTCGGAGGGCACGTTAAAAGTCGGTCCCGACTGGTATCAGTCGTTAGATCACGACAGAGACCTATATATGGGCGATCTAAATAACTCTGTCACCAGGTTGGCCATTAACAAAACGATAAGAAGAAGAAGAAGCATACTGCCCACCTGATGGCAAACTGTTACCGTTGCTTATCGTATAAAGAACTAAGAAGACGCTGCAAGTATAGACTTGCAGCTTCACACTCACCGGAGCTGCATGAGCATACGCTGGAGCGGCATATGCTGGAGCAGCATACGCTGGAGCGGCATACGTCTGTGTGTATGCTGGTGCTGCAATAGCGTGGGTGGTGATAGCTGGAGCATACGCCGCGTGGGCAACAGGTGCCGCGTAGCCCACGCCCAGCAGACCCGGCCGGGCCGCCACCAGCGTGCACGCACAGCAGAACAATAACAACTGAAGATATTACAGCAGATTAAACACCAAACAAACTAATGTTACTGCACCAAATCTATTAAAATTTTAGAAAAGATTGTTGTTATAAAGTTCCTGCGAGAATACCCGCGTTGTGGTCCAGGCCGCAACATTAGAGCTGACGCAGGGACCTTATTTGCTTCTTTATATTATTTTTTATGAAATGTAGTAAGTAATTGTAAGTTTAATTGAATGTAAGAGCAAATTTTTTTTTTTCTTTCCTTTCTTTTCTTGTTAGCGATAAAAACCGTACATTGAAGAGCTACTTTTTGTGTTATTTACTTGGTACTAACTAACTAACACAAGAGCGTTGCTACCTGTTAGGCTAAGTATTCTGTGCTATTAGCCCGGTCAAGTTAGCACAATATATAGGGGTAAGGCACGAAGTTAAAAATAGAAGAAGAAGTTCATGGGGTAAGGATATTTAAAATGAGATACGGCTGAAAATTTATACGATAGTTCGGAACACCAATATGAATGAAATGTAAAACTTCTCCTACACATAAATGCAAATAAAAAAAACGAAGGTCACAAAATTAATATGGGTTTTTCAGTGAAACGGTAAGTTTGATCTTTAAAATAAGTCAAATAATATTGTAGATCATGCAATATAAAATTCTACGTTCAACGCTCTTAGTACCAAGTAAATAATAGTAGTGCCTTTGGCATTAAGTCCGCCAATGTACTTTTGTATATGAAGTTAAATAAATAAATAAATGGGTATAATAAGTCGAATTTAAGTACTTTTTTCGATGAGACTTACATTTTTGAACCGTTTTGGATCGAAACTCACGGACCATGGGCAGTACTATTAAGTATTCTGTGCCATGGGGACCAAGAGCCCACAAACTTTAAAAATATATGTTTATTCAGTAACTTATGGTTTATTGTTTTTATATTAGAATGGAGTTACAAAAATACCTGTGTTAGGATACCCCCTATTCCATAACAAGGTTAGCATAATTACATTTATGATACCATGGAAAGTATTTTTTATTAAATTCACAAACTATTATGTGAGATATCTAAGCGTTTAGTCGAGTTATCTCACGATCATATAGACAGCCTTCACTTGAGTCAACGCATTACGATCCAGCATGGCAATGTAGCCAGTCTTTTGGGCACCTTTCCTCAGAGCTGCGACATTAATCAGATATACTATAATTTTAAAGCTTACTCCCGCACTAGAGAACAAGCTCTGTACCCCGGGGGAATTTACAAACATACAATTAACGGACACAAATTACACCCAGACTCAGAACAACTCTTTGTGGGTCACACAAAGTTTTGTCCTGTGTAGGAATCGAACCCACGACCTCGTGCACAGCAGGCGTATACTGCGGCCGCTGGACCACCAAGGCAGTGAAGGCACCAAGGCAGAATTAAATATAGGTATAATGTACAGTACCTTAGCGAGCATGATAATGGCGTGTGCTCGTCGTGAGGTTGACAGCACGTATGACTCTCCACGGCTGCCAGCAGTACCTATATATAAAGCTCCTTCACTAGCGTCTACACAAGGACCAAGTATATTATGGACGGCTCATATCAGATCACGACAGAGGCCTAAATATGGGCGATCTAAATAACTCTGTCACCAGGTTGACCACTAACCAAACGATAAGAAGATATATATCTGACTGCCTCGGTGGTCCAGTGGCCGCAGTATGCGCTTGCTGTGTATGAGGTTGTGGGTTCGATTCCCACACAGGACAAAACTTTGTGTGAACCACAAAGAGTTGTTCTGAGTCTGGGTGTAATTTGTGACCGTTAATTGTATGTACAAACATACAATTAACGGTCACTATATCTATATATACCTGTATCGCGGGGGACTATACAAATAGTCCCCCGCGATACAGGGCTTGTTCTCTAGCGCGGGAGTTGTCTTTTAAAATATATATATATATATATATAAGTAGGTACATAAAGTGTAAGTGGAAAACCTATGTTGTATCCTAGCAGGAAAACCTTAGGGACGGCCTATGTGGTATCCCAGCACAGTGGATGTCGGCTACTCCGTGATGTCGGCCTATGTCCAGCAGTGGATGTCTTATGGCTGAGATGGACAAAGTGTACCAACATTTCAATCGTCGCGGAAGACAGGTTACCAATACCTTGTTGTCAAATTTGCATATTTTACCTGAGTCACACTTTCACTTCGAAAACTAATTGTTGAGTGTATGTCTTTATGAATCATAAATACTAAAATAGGAAAATAACTAAAAGATATCTTACCACCGGTAAATTATCAACGTTAGTGATGGTGATAAGTCTGTCTCTTTTTTTCATATGACATTTCGTTCACGTGAAAAGAGAAACCCAATTTTAATACTTCATTTCAAATATGTGACGTCCATTCTTATACTCGGTCCTAGTGTCTGCATGTAGCCCTTATGTAGCATACACATGATACACTTTCGCAATAAGGCTAATGTCGCACGGAGCGAGACTGTCTAGCCAGACATGTGGATTAATAGTTGAAGGGTAAGCCAACTAGTAGGTATTCATATTATGAATGTACAAGCTGTAACCCGCGGCTCGGCCCGCGTGGATGTCGGTTATCGCTGTAAAAAGTAGCCTAGTGCTATTCCAAACTATAATCTATTTCTGTGCCAAATTTCATTCACATCCGTTTAGTAGTTTTTACGTGAAAGAGTAACAAATATCCATCCATCCATTCTCACAAACTTTCACATTTATAAATAATATTAGTAAGGATAATGTAGTGTACCGCCGTGGGCCGGCCCCGGTTCTCAAAAGTAGATAATATGAGTAATTATATAATAGACAACGGGTCTAAATCTAATCATACATCCATCCAAACATACGCATATCTGGAGAGCGCAAAACCATAATAATTGACCTACGAAGAGCTGTCCTGAAGGTGTCAACTTTTAAGCCATATCGTTATTTCACGATCGTCATTCTACGACGTTGTTATATGAAGAGAGCAAAGTGTTAACAGTCCGCCAACTTTTTATACTTAACACTTTGTTATACCAACGTGCTCAAATTAATTATGACCCATTTATGTGCAGTGGCAAAAGACGTTACAATCCTGTACAATCCACTAAACTTTACTTACTTACATACTTACACATTACACTTACCTAAACTACAAACCACTCAAAACTATAACATAACCAAACACATACACATTACAAGCACACTCTACTCACTACTGGTCCCGTTATCACTCTCTTTCTTGTACTGTCTTAATATAATATTGATATCTCTATTTGTCAGGTTACTTCTATATGTGTACCTATATTTAGTAATAATTCATGCATGAACTTATTGTTTGTCAATAGTGCAATAAATACAATTGTGAACACGAAGATCTTACTAACCGCGAGGTGGGCCTGGTGTCATTAAATCTACTACATGCACCAGACTCGCACAAAGTTAGCAAACATTCACCATAAGCACTTCATGTAAACTAATATTACGTAACTTTGTGTTGAGGAAATAAATAAATTATTATTATTACACGAAGTTCTCTCAACGATTTTTTTGTCACCTAGCTGCTTTCTTATACAATAAAATCAATAGAAATCTATCTATATTAAACTTGATTAAAAGCTAATGTAAAAAAAAAAATACTGACTGGCTACAAGGGTTGACCTATGATGATACTTAGGCGATAATGGCCGTACTGGCTTAGAAAATAGCAAAAACAGTTTTTCATTCACAAACAACACACAAAGAGACATAAACTACCATAACACGTAGGTATCTATATAAATACCACACTGTATTGTTAATAAAAAAAAGTTTAAAAAGCACATACCTACATTGTAAGATCCCGGTTTATACGAATATAAAACCAGAAATGTTAAAATATAAGAGGTGGAGACCTGGTGTCCTGAAACACAGGCCTTGAGCCTACCTTAGGCACCAGCCTTCCACAATAATATTGATGATGATTGTATACACCTTAAAATTGTAATGTTTGCTAAATTGTGGTGAGAAAGTAAACATTATTATTATTATTATATCTGTTGGCTGCGGCTCCGCCCGCGTGGATGTCGGTTATTGCGATAAAAAGTAGCCTATAAGTATATAGGCTACTTTACGTAGTCTGGAATAGTAATTCCAGACTACAATCTATCTATGTGCCAAATTTCATCCAATCCGTTCAGTAGTTTTTGCTTCAAAAAGTAACAAACATATAAATAATTATCATTAAAAAATTGTCATTTGTGTAGTATAAAGAACTAAAAATAATAATCCTACTTCCTACCAATATTATAAACGCGAAAGTTTGTAAGGATATTTTATAATATATCCTTACAAACGCGAAAGTTTGATTAACATTTGATATGAAACCACACAAACTACAGTTAAAAATATTAATATGATGGTAACAATCGTTATCCATCCTACTAATATTATAAACGCAAAAGTTTGTAAGTATGGATGGATGGATGTTTGTTACTCTTTCACGTAAAAACTTCTTAACGGATCTGGATGAAATTTGGCACAGAGATAGATTATGGTCTGGAATAACACATAGGCTACCATCCCCGCTACCATAACCGCCATCCCCGCGGGCGGAGCCGTGGGCAACAGCCAGTACTTTATATAATTTTAATGCGAAAGTAGCTTTGTTTGTTTGTTACTTTATCACGACTAAATGAACGGATCGTAATGAAATTTGGCAAATAGATAGGTGGTATCCTGAAAAAGAACATATCTAATACCTTTAACGCGAAAACCGTCATCCACGCGGGCGGAGCCACGGGCAACTCCAGATAGATACTTTTTACAGATAACTGCATTATATTAAATCGAGTACTTACCTACTTAATATGTAAATTGTAAACAAACTAATATAAAATTACTCTCATTATATATTTCAAGCAAATATAACATGACACGCCTACGCTTCATTACCTAAGTAAAATATTCTGTTTATAATCTTAAATTCTGAACTAATATGTTAAAATTAAAGTCTATACTTACGAAATAGGCAACGGCAGCATATTACACATATGTGGACTAGGTCATAAATATAAATCGCAGCAACTTGCCGAACCTTTATGTCCATATTGATTTTAGATAAGCACAAACTAAGTAAATTAATATTAGAATGTCTTGCGTCAGATAATGGAATTTTAGGAGTGAAAAATTCTATTATTAGAAGATCAGGCACTTGAAGTATTCCTGGGATAGGAATATGTTTCTTTCAAAACGCATCCCTAAATGAGCGCTGGAGACCTGTGTGTAGTTATTTAACTGTGGTCTTCTGTAAGGTAGAGGTCCTTCCCCAGTCGGGCTTGCTCGCAAGTATGGTGCCCTACCTCTCTTAACACTTTCGCGGACAGTAACGTAGACACAATAGATGTTTTATTGACATGACGTCTATAAGCGTTCACTGTCCTTCAAAGTGTTAAAACAGCCTAAAACGCCATGCTTTTTCCTCTTCTTTCTAATGTCAAATTACTGATGACAGTATGAGAGATTATTAAATTTACATCTATTCTATTCGACATTTATTAATAAGGCGGTGTATAAGTAGCTAGAGAATAAAATCTAACATAGCCAATACTAATGTACTCGTATATTTCGGTGTAATGTGGGTCACACTCCGGTATTCCGGTACCTATAACCACATACGCAAGCCAGTTTAAAATTCATATCTAGCCGCGCCCTAACTCGTGTTTAATTCACATATGCACAGGGCCGGATTTAACCTTAGCGATGCCCCTGGGCACTGTAAACATGCTGTCGCATTATAATTCTTTTTTTTATGCTACTTCGGTGGCAAACAAGCATACGGCCCGCATGATGTTAAGCAGTTACCGTAGCCTATGGGCAATACTAGAGGTATCACTTGCGTGTTGCCAACCCATTTTTTATACACCAGGACTTTAAGATGGGAGTATTCCTGGGATAGGAATACGTTTCTTTCAAAACATATACTGAAATGAGCGCTGGACACCTGTACTGACACACAGGAGCACAACTACACCGCTGTCTGTACTTATTTGGCTGTGGTCTTCTGTAAAGGTGCAGGTCCTTCTCCAGTCGAGCTTGCTCGCTAGTATGGTGCACTACCTCTCTTAAATTTGTCTTCGTTTTGTTTTCTTAGTAGTAGTAGCAACCCATATTATGACCCACTACTGGGCACGAGTCTCCTCTCCTCTATCAAGAGAGAGAGAGGGTTCAGGTCTATATGGTCACACGTTGGCGTAATGCGGGTTGTTCTCTTAATAATGAAAAAATCTTATTGATTTTAAATTAAAGTAGTTTTCACCAAGATGGCAGGGGCGGCAAAAAGCGTAAGAGAAAAAATATACATGTTGTCAAAAATTCTATTTTCGTTAACGTTAATGTTTTTTTCTTGTTCGCGCATAAAAATGTTGCCGCCCAGGGCAGTAGCCCCCGTTTGCCCCGATAGTAAATGCAGGTCTGCTTATGCATGTGGATTAGCTACTGTTGCAAGGACTTTATTAAATGTACCGGTGTTAGCTTTAATCAAAATACAAAAGTTGCAAGCGTCCATAGGCTTACGGTAACTGCTTACCATCAGGCGGATTGTTCCTGTTTTTTTTTGAGACAACTACCGCACTTGACACCAAGCTCTGTATCGCAGGGGTTTTACAAACATACAATTAATGGACACAAATTACAACCAGACTCAGAATAATTATTTATGGGTCACGCAAAGTTTGGTCCTGTGTGGGAATCAGAACCACCACCTCGTGCACAGCAGGCGCATACTACGTCACTGGCCTAAAAAAAAGAGAAAAGTCCTGTATTACTTGTGTGTTTTCCCTATTTTGTACACCAGGGCTTTAAGAAGGAATTTCTCTGGGATAGAAAAACAATTCTTTCAAAACACATCCCTAAATAAGCGCTGGAGACCTGTACTCACACTACACCGCTGTGTGTATTTATTTGGCTGTGGTATTTTGTAAGGTGGAGGTCCCTCCCCAGTCAAGCTTGCTCTATTTCTTCGTACCTAAGTATTGCTGTAATTGAATCTATTGCCATTAAATTATAAAATTACATATATATAGGTTTGTTGAAGGATAAACGTCTTCTTAAAAAATAATCTCGAAATGAGCACTTGAGACTTGGGAGCTTACCGTGACGTGTTAAACGTGAGTCGTTCGAGTGAGAAAGAGGGACGGAGCTCAAAGGGGAGCACCCAATAATTTAAAAGTACACTGGACAGCAAATAAACCGAGCCACCCGCTACATTGGGACTCTAATGCAATTTTCTCAAAAAGTATATGACTTACAAATATTAAAGTTATACCTACTTAAAGAGCGTTTCATGACGATTAAAATTACTATGAATTTAATCCGTCAATTTACATTATAATCAAGCAACAAACACAATGTTAACGTTTTACTCGGTTTTGACTAGAGTTCGCGCTTAGGTTATTTTCTTCTACAGTGAGAGTACTCGGATATTTTTTATGATTTCTTTAGTTTTTGTCGATTGTTTGCTAAGACCCGTGTATTTTTGCTGCATTATTTTGATCAATAATGAATACAACACCTCAGAAAGCAGCTCAAGCTGTAGCACTACTTCAAGCAGGCTTTGGGCAACGTGAGGTCGCTCGAAGACTTCAAATTAGCCGATCTACAGTGCAACGTGTTTATAAACGATACCTAGAGACTGGAGCATTCGATCGCCGTCCAGGTACTGGCAGACCTAGGGCTACATCAGCAGCAGATGATCGTTATATCCAACTCACTGTTCTGAGAAACCGCCGCCTCAACGCAGTTCAAGTGCAACAAAGTCTGCGTGACGAACGCCAAGTGGTTATAAGTTCAGATGACGTGAGAAGGAGACTTGCTGAACGGAACCTGACTCCAAGGAGAGCTGCAACAGGGCCAGCATTAACTGTAGCCCACCGTCGAGCACGACTTGAATTCGCTCGTGAGCATAGAGACTGGACGTTAGAGCAGTGGGGCAATGTACTCTTCACTGATGAGACCAGGGTGAGTCTACATGAAAGTGATCGACATCAGAGAGTGTATCGTCGCCCTGGAGAACGTTTTTCTCAGTGTTGCATCGAGGAAACTGTTGCTTATGGAGAAGGATCTGTAATGGGTTTTCATCGAACCGCGGGGCCGTACACGTGGATTAACTTCTCATCGCTACATCGATGAAATCCTTGCAGACCATGTGGTACCTTACGCAGGTTATATCGGGCAGGATATGCAGTTGATGCATGATAATGCACGGCCTCACGTTGCTCATGTGGTGACCCAGTATCTACACGAGGTCGGCATTCGTACGATGGACTGGCCAGCTCGAAGCCCGGACTTGAATCCGATAGAACACCTATGGGATAAGCTGAAACCTCGGGTTCGAGCCCGGGTACCGGCACCAACAAGGCTTCCCGAGCTGCGAATCGCTATTGAAATGGAGTGGAATGCAATTCCCCAAGAATTGATCGTCACCCTCGTGAGGTCCATGAATATGAGGATGCTAGCAGTTATTAGAGCAAGGGGAGGAAACACTTAATACTGACCAACCATTTTTTTTTCAATTTTTTCATTGTTTTAGGCATATTTTTTTTTTTAAATTGGTTGTTATGAAAGTTTCACACTACAAGAAAACGACACTTTTTTTATAATCGTTAATGAAAGCTTGATTAATTGATAAATCCTAACATGTTTCCATTCATTTTAATCGTCATGAACCGCTCTTTACGTAGGTATAACTTTAATATTTGTAAGTCATATACTTTTTGAAACAATTGCATTAGAGTCCCAATGTAGCGGGTGGCTCGGTTTATTTGCTGTCCAGTGTATATTTTCAAGTGCGTTAATAAAATCCTCTCCGCTGCGCTCCGTTTCGTCTGCGCTGAGCCTTAGCGCGCCATAGTACGGTCGCTGTTTAAATATATAATTTTACACCTTTATTATTATAGGTACCTACGTTGGGTCAATTTAATAGTACACTTCGATTCTTGTCAGTAATTTAACATTACACAAGGAGAGGAATAAAAATTGCGTAACTAATACAGCTTTTATTATAAAAGTGTTAAATAGTGTAAAAAAACAACATTTAAAAAATATATGAATTAAATTCAATGCCGTGGAAATACTATGTCCACTACACTAGACGTCTTTCAACTGAAATTGTTATTATGATAAATGCCTGCCAAATTAATGAATACAATAAAATATAAATAATTATCAACATAAGCAAACAAAACCAAATTTATGTAAAAAAAGACACTAAGTATGAAACATCTCAACTAACGCTTTCAAATGGTAACATTACATTGCAAACTTTAAAACACTCCTTTTAGAATAAAAAAAACATGGCTAAACAGAGTTATGTATCAAACGCAATAATAGCCAGACGTTCAAACAACAAAAATACATTGTAATTAGCCCATCCGGGATAAATTAACCCGTCTGGGATAAGTTATTTGCTATACATAATTATGCACCTGAAATTCACAAATCACTCGTTACAAGGCAGTCCCACTCGGCTAGTAGGTACTTGACTTATCAAAAAAAAATACATATATAAAAATAAACTCTTCAAAAATAAAAACATAATATATACTTTTAAAAGTAAAGACAGGTCATACCACTGGATGAAGAAGATCTGTCTGAACTGAGAACGTACAATTTATTTAGATCTCAGTATTTATAAATAAAATAATAAATGTAATCGACTTTCTTCGAGGATGATAATATGTAAGAATCCTACAAATTCAAATTCGAAATCCTACAAAACAAATGAGAAAATATAAGGATTATCTGAGTGTGTTAAGTTATTTTTTCCAAACACTCTTGATCTGGTATACCTAGTTATACAAGAATTTAGGAATTTTAAATTCCGTTTCAATTTAAACCATTATAATTATTAATAAATTAATAATATGTTTCCTTTTCGAGCCACTTGGACAAGTTGTGTCTAATTACATAACGTCTAAGCTCATCGCCAATAATCATCAGAATACTAAAGGGAATTGCGAGACAAAAATCGATCACAGATAACGGTTCCGTGCTGAAAATCTTATTACAAAAAGGCACGTAAGTAACAAGTATAGCCGCACCTAGACAAGAAAGGATACCAAGATTTAAAACGTGGTTTTTCATTCCTTTAGTTATTAGCGAAATTCGTCTAGTTTTACAAATAATAACATCTGATATTTGAGCCCAAATCACTGCTACAAAGTAAGCTGTCTGCGCTTTTCTTTCAAGTCGTTTGCGACTTGCAAAGGTCCACTCGCGACCTAATGTATCTGTCACAAGCTTCTTGCCACTTTCCCACTCATTTCGAACAAACATCAAACTAGCAGGGAAAAAGCCACCCTGTGCGAACACAATGAAATATGCGTATAATCCACTGAAGAACTGAATCAACCCTATTTGAAAGTACGCCATGAACAATAATACTCCATTGACTAGATGGTCTGTAGGCTTCCGAGGTGGCACGTTCATTATATCTTCCTCAGAGTCCTCGTATGCTAAACTCATAGCTGGGAGCAGATCAGTGCCAACGTTTACAACTAAAATTAACATTAAAGGCATAGGTAAAGGCATGCCAATACAAGCGTATAACACAAACGGAATCATTTCAGGTGCATTTGATGTAAGAGTATAAGCTATCGTTTTTTTTAAATTATCGAATATTCGCCTTCCTTCTTGCACCCCTAATACAATAGAAGAGAAATTATCATCAAGTAAAATCATGTCGGCAGCTCTCTTGGAAACTTCTGTACCAGCAATCCCCATGGCAATACCGATATCAGCCTTCTTCAATGCCGGTGAGTCGTTGACGCCATCACCCGTCACAGCCACGACGTGTTGCAACGACTGGTACGCTTCAACTATCATAAGTTTCTGCTGGGGACTAGTTCTAGCAAAAGTGATCTCAGTATACTTTGTTTGAGCCGCTATTAATTCATGTTCACCCATTCTACGCAGGTCTTCACCAGTTATAACTGCCGCTTGGAACATCGATTTTATATGAGGCGGTACATCAGCTAGTTCAATGTGGTGTTCAAATGCGTAATCGTATGCAGTCGGTAAAGTGATTGTGCCACATTGTCGTGATATAGCCAGAGCTGTGACTGGGTGATCTCCAGTCACCATCACTACCTTGATACCTGCTTGCCTACATAGAGCAATAGCTTTATCAACGTCGTGTCTTGGAGGATCTATCATAGATATTGCCCCAACAAAAAAAAGATCTTCCACTGGGAAATTACGTTTCTGTGTATCGAACTCATACCCTAATGGATAAGATGCGACCGGTAACGCTAAATCGCAATATCCAAGGACTCTCTCACCCATATTAGCCATTTTAATAAAATGTGTCTTTAGCTCTTTCTTCAATTGCAGTGTTAGAGCCTGCGGTTCACCTTCGCAGTGGACTTTAGAGCAATATTCTAGAACAATTTCGGGTGCTCCCTTCATTATTAAGTAGTAGCTTTGTGACGTTTTCATACGGTGAATAGTGACTTGATATTTGTAGGCCGAACTGAATGGAATTTCTGCCTCTTTAGGATTTTCCACTCGGACTTTACTAGCTGATCGATTAGCCTCCATATAGCGTAATATTGCTGATTCGGATGCATCACCTAATATTTTCCGTTTGTCGATGGGCTCGTTTAAAGAATCATGAGTAAATTCAGCTTTCAAGTTCAATGAAGCGGCTAGACATAAAGTCGCATACGTCTGTTCAGACACGTGTGTGTGATCATTTGTTTCAAGAATTTCGAAATTGCAATATAAATGGGACACCATCATACGGTTTTGAGTCAAGGTACCTGTTTTGTCGGAACATATGCATGAAGTCGACCCAAGCGTCTCCACAGCTTGAAGAGTTTTAGCGAGGCAGTTCTTCTTCTTCAATGTTTTGGCTGAGAGCGTCATACATACGGTCAACGTAACTATTAAACCTTCAGGCACATTGGCCAAAATAATCCCCAGCATGTATTGTAACGCTATTAACCAATTTTTCTGAATAACATATACCATAATAAAAAATATAGTTCCAAAGAAAAATGCTACACCACATAACAACTTAATAAAATGTGTTATTTCTTTTGCAATAGGTGTTTCAGATTTGTGCAATCCAGTGACTAAGCCGGCTATTTTACCCATTTGTGTCATTTGTCCGGTCGCTACTACCATCCCCTTCGCGGTACCTTCAACGATGGGACAACCGAAATAAACCATATTTTTCGATTCCAATGGATTAGAGTGAGTGCACTCAGGCCTGTGTTTAATAGGTTCGGATTCGCCAGTCAGGGCTGACATATCCGTACTAAAATTACTACAGGTTATTATTCGACAATCGGCAGGCACTATATCTCCACCCTTCATTTCTACGACGTCCCCGATAACTAAATGGGCGTTTGGGACTACTTTCTTGATACCCTCTCTCAAGACAATGGCATTGGGCGGTACTAGTTTCTCGAAGCCGCTCATAACAGCAGCATTTTTAGCTTCCTGATAAAAACCAAATAGACCCGTAGATATTACCGTTAACGTGATTACACATCCCAAATAAAGATATTCTTCAGGGGTATGAGTATCATGGTCTCCATCACCAGAAGACATAAAACTGGAGCCGAAGTATGCTATAAAGTTCAGAAGAGCGCCGATCCACAGGACACACTGAAACCATCCGAAAAGATTATGACGAAATAGTTCAAAGTAGCTGGTGCCCTGGAGATCCTGTAACTCGTTAAACCCATGGAGTTCTAACAGCTCAGCAGCAAAGTTGTCCGTGAGGCCCGTATTAATATTGGAGCGGTAAACGACCTCAAGCTGTGTAGGCGTCAGAAAGTGGTCGCCAGTGTGGGTTTCTTCTTTTAAAACCTCGATTTGAGAAGTGTTTTGGTGCAATGGTGTGGACGAGTGTTTGCTCAGTGACATAGTACTGGACTTCTTCAGACCGATAGGTTTCGTCATGTTGAATTATTAAGCTATTCTTCTTTTATTACGATTAATTTATTTAAGTGGCCTATGTCCAGCATTGAGCGTCTTTTGGCTGAAATGAATAGATGGATGAATTTAATTGATGCAAATTAAGTAATAATTTTCTGAAGACCTTATAAAGACAGTTGTATATAGACAACATTTTGACACATTCGTCAGCTTTATTCATTTTTAGATTTTTTGTAATTTAAGCAGTTTGCATACCAGTAAACTTATAACTTTAAAGTATGTATAGGTAACTATTTATAACTATATATCATGTATCACGGAAACGGCTTCAAAGATTTGGATCAATTTTAAATTTGCTTATATTTAGGTACGTAAACCATTTCTATTTTTAAATAAAGACACCCAGTCTTTATTTAAAAATAGAAATGGTTTAAATCCAACTAAAAACACCGAGCGTTGCTAGTTTGCCCTGGTAGGTACGTTACTACGCACTAATTGTAATGTACTAAGTACTTACATATGCACGTTTGCAGGGAATTGCTCACGGAAACGGAGAGAGGTGATAGTAGGGTTGGTTTAAGTAATATCAAACGACATAAACATAAAAAACGCATTTTTTGCAATAGACCTGGATAAACCCTGACGGTTTGACAAAAAATGAGATAGACTTTATCCTGACCTCGAACAAGCGAATATTCAGTGATGTCTCTGTGATCACAGATTAAAAACCGGTAGTGATCACCGAATGGTCAGAGGCACACTGGACGTCGATTAAAAAAGTCTACACTCCGTCCAACGGCTACCTACATACAGAACCCCGAAATTTTTCAACTTGAACTCACACAATCGCTTTCAGTGCCTAGAAAACTACGAAACTGTAGACGCTATAAATTACGGAAACTGTCCTAACGGTTGTTTTGCAGTTAGCATTTAAAAGCTCAGTGAAGTATGAAACTCAGAAACTATCCGATCAAACTCTCAATCTAATAAAGGTGCGGCGCGAAACGAGACTGCAGATTTCTCCTCTTAAGTCAGAATACGCGCTGCTCAACAGACAAATATCTAAAGTTACCAGCGCATTACCACCTCGCGGGTTGAGGTGATTGAAAAAACAAAGGTGCGAAAGTCTTTACAAGAATTTTGTCTATTTGGCAAAATCATTTCGTTCAAGCCTGAAATATTGAGAGAGAGATCGAGAAGTTCTATAGAGAGTTATACACAACAACTTGTAGTCCAGTCTAAATCACGACTAAAGATCCCAGAGCCGAACTAACCCGACGCCATACCGAAGACATCCCGGACGTCAGTCTATACTAGATTAGTATGGCCTTGAAACAGCTAACGAACATAAAAGTGGCGGGTGACGACGGAATCACGTTAGAGCTTCTGAAAGCAGGCGGAAAACCAGTACTTCAAGTCCTTTAGAAGGTCTTTAAATCCGTAATCTTCAATGAAACCCCGCCTGAGGCATGGACGAGAAGCGTGGTGGTTCTTTTCTTTAAAAAAAGGAGACAACGCCTTGTTAAATAACTACAGGCGTATATCGCTTCTAAGCCATTTCTACAATCTGTTTTCTAGGGAACCGCCTCGAACGTAGATTTGACGATATCCAGCCTCCCGAACAAGCCGGTTTCCGAAGAGGCTATAGTACCGAGGACCATATTCATACGCTGCGCCAGGTTATTCAGAAAAATGAGGAATATAACCGGCCTCTTTGCGTAGGTTTCGTGGACTATAAGAAAGCCTTCGATACAATCGAAACTTGGGCGGTACTGCAGTCTCTCCAACGGTGCCACATTGACTATCGGTACATCGGTGTTGAAGTGTTTGTATAACTAAGCCACCATGTCTATGCGACTACCAGACCAGAGCACGAAACCTGTCCAACTGCAGAGAGGTGTAAGACAGAGAGACGTTATAGCTCCAAAACTATTCACCGCTGCGCTATTATCCTTTCCACTTCAGAAGCTTAAAAACATCCCAAATGTTTTTAAGCTTCTGAAGTGGAAAGGATTATTATTATTTTTTAAACTTCCTGCACAAAATTATACAGAGGCGGACTTAATGCCTTAGGCATTTTCTACCAGTCAACCTAGGGTGATGCAGAGATATTAATGGCAGGTGTTAAAATTATTAAAAACAAAAATAATTTAGTACGTTACAGACAATAGTACAAAAAAATAAATACTTCATATATATTATATATATAATACATGATATATAATATAATAGTATATAATATAATATAATAGATATATATATATATATATATATATATAGGTATATAAATACATACATAAATACTCAAAGCCAGTAAATGTAATTATTGAGATGGTTCTACCAATGATCCATTTAGAATGAGTCCTCGTACCTTTTTTTTAAACATCCACCTACTCGAAGCCATCCTGATGTCAAGAGGAAGCGCATTCCATAGAAGAATAGATTGGATCGGGAAGGAAGAATGAACTAGAGCAGAACTGTGTGAGGGACATGCAAGAAGGAGATTGTTAGATGAGCGTAGATTTCTGTTGTGAATGGAACAACGGTATTGAAAAGAAGAAATGAGGTAAGCGGGGGGAGTAGGAGAGTGAAGAAGTGAGAAGAGCGTAGTGAGAGCATGCATACTTCGGCGCTGGCGAATAGTCAACCATCCTAGCTGGGAGCGATAAATAGACACATGGTCATATTTACGAAGATTAAATACGAATCGAATGCAGTTATTCAGAAGACGGTCAAGTTTATTAAGGAGGTCTGCATTCAGGTCAAAATAGCACACATCAGCATAATCGATGATAGCAAAGAGTAAAGTTTGCACCAGCGTAGCCTTAGTTTTGGTAGGCAGAAAATTCTTCAGGCGATAAAGGGACCGCAAGGTACCAGTAACGCGCTGACAAACACTCGTCACTTGAGCCTTCCAATTGAGGGTTCCATCTATACGTAGACCAATATTTTTAACGCTAACAGCATATTCTACAGTGCATCCGTCGAAGACAACTGGTGGAAGAGATGACAAATCCACTTTGCTCATCATACGATTGCCTCCAACAACAATAGCCTGACACTTATCCGGATTTACATGTAAGCCAAACCGATTAGACCAATGTTTGATCGCTTCCAAATCCCGGTGCACATTGGCAATCGCAACGGATAAGTTGTCAACTCCGGCATGTGAATATAACTGCAAGTCGTCGGCATACAAATGATACGCACACTGAAGGTCTTGGGTAACGAGGTTAATAAAAAGAGAAAAAAGAAGAGGAGAAAGTATGCCGCCTTGTGGTACGCCAGAGTCAAGATCACACCAACATGACAACGTGTCATCAATGCGAACAGACTGCTGACGCTCACGAAGATATGAGGAAAACCAATCCAGCGCCTCCGGTGAGATCAAAAGATGGGAGAGTATGGAGAGGAGAATATCATGACTGACGGTGTTGAAGGCGTTTGAGAAATCAACCAAGACTAACACAGTAGCCTTGGTGTCTTCCACGCCCGCCCTCACATCGCCAGTCACTTTAAGTAGTGCTGAGGTCGTGCAGTGTCCTGGTCTAAATCCTGATTGATACGGACTTAATATGTTATGATTAAGTACGTATCTAGACAATTGTTGATAAACACAAGCCTCAAGCACTTTAGACAGGAAAGGGAGAATGTAAATAGGTCGGAAATGGCTTGCTAAGGAAGGATTGGATATCTTTGGTAGGGGGCGGACAAAGGCCTTTCGCCACAAAGAAGGGAAAACACCGGAATAAAGGGAAAAGTTAACGATATGGGAAATCGCAGGCAGGAGCTGATCTATAATAGTAACGATCATTCGTCGACTGATGTTATCGTACCCCACAGCCCTGGATTTTATGGAAAGGATAATATTTTTAATCTCACTAGAAGCAACTGGAGAAAACTGAAAAGGATCTGCATTAAGGCAGGGCAAGCCAGATATGTAATCAACCGTCTGACACTCGGTTTGGCGATCAAAGGCTGGAGTTGTGGTGAAAAAACGATTGATATCGTCCAAACCGATGGTCTTGGGAAGATCTAGTTGCCGTTGTTTGCCGATGCCTAAAGTTCCGAGAAACTTCCAGACATCAGCATGGGAAGTAAATGAAATATTTTCTAGAATGTGGCGTCGTTTAGCGTTGCGAATCATCTGGTTACACCGATTTCTTGCAGTTTTGAAGGATGTCCAGTTGTCTTCCGAACGATCCTTCTTGTATATCCGGAAAGCTCTGTCCCTTCGTCGCATCGCCATTTGGATTCCTCTGGACATCCAGGCTGCTGGTGGGCGCCTCAATTTAACCCTTCGGATGGTAGCATGTTCATCATATAAACTGATAACAATATTGTTAAAGACGCCAAGCTTCTCATCCACGGTGGTAGCCACATGCATGGGTTCCCAATTAATGTTCGAAGCGTCCTTAATCAAATTTTCCTCATTCATTCGTGCAAAGCTACGCAAGTGCAACACTTTAGGCTGGGATTTGGGAGGTTTAAGGGTATAGGAAAGGAAGATGAGGTCGTGACGTGAGAAACCAGGAGCGGGTTGTTGGCCGTGAAAGGATACTAGGGAAGGGGTTGAGGTAATAACTAAATCAAGCCAAGTATCTTCCCCGTTGGTATTGTGATGAGTGGCTTGGAGGGGTAAAATTTGAAGGCTGGCTGACTTAATTATGTGTTGGAGTTTTAAAGAGCGAAAGGAATTAGGAGCAAGGAGATTAGTGTTGAAATCACCCATAATTATGTGATGTGCATACTCCGACCCTAAAGATTCCAGAACGGATTCGAAACTGGAGAAAGGATCGATATCCTTTCGACTCCAAAAGCTTAAAAACATCGTTATGTTTAAAAATAAACGGCGAATACATCACGGGCATCGTGGTCATGGCAGAATCGCTGGAATACCTTGGCACCATGCTCGGAGACCTTAGTAGTGTTTCCCAACAGGTGAGCTTCAAAATGAACAAAGATAGGTCATGTTCAAAGTTCATATCACCCTATCCAGTTTTTGTTGGAAATGTTATTCTCGAAGTTGATGACGAATATACATACCTCGGGCGATTAGTGCAGTTAGGCAAGTCCAACTTCAAGAAAAAGGTCAACCGAAGAATCCTACTCAGCTGGGCAGCGTGCGGGAAATTACGATACACATTTTCGTCCAAAATACCTCAGTGACTTAAAACGAAGGTTTATAACCAGTGTGTGTTGCCAGTGATGACTTACGTAATGATAACTGTTGGCCTAATAAACAAACTCAAGGCGCTGAACTAACTATGAAGAGAGCTATGCTTGGTGTTTCTTTGCGTGATAAAATTCTTAATGAGGATATCCGCAGACGACCAACATAGCTCAAATAGTAAGCAAGTTGAATTTGCAATAGGCAGGCAACATCGTTCGAATAACCGATAACTGATGGGGAAGAAAGGTTCTCGAGTGGCGACCACGTTAAGAAAGGCGCAGTGTGGGACGACCTCCCACAAGTTGGATTGATGATCTAGTCAGAGCTGCAAGCAGCCACTGAATACATTCCGCTCAAGACCGGCCTATGTTTAGCATAGCGGAATTCTTCTTCTCAGCCTGTTAATGCCTAAGTCTATAGCCTATCTATTATAAACTTACTAATTAATAGGGGATAAACATTGGATAAACAAGTGCGGAATACCCGTAATGGCCACACTGAAAATAAATTGTTTATTATTGACAGAGACATACTTAAGGCTTGTGATATCGCCAACGACCTTTGAGCATTTGTGCGAAGCAAACACGACCTAATTCTCTAGGCGAGCGCGGGGATACAAACAGATGTACTCTTTGAATGGACGTCTTTTTAATTTTTAATAAATTAAAATTTAAACTTATTCTAAATATAACATGACCAAATTATAGGTGTATGTTTTCTTCAAATATGGTTTTTTTTCGTATTATTTGATAGAAATTGAAGTCATAAATTGATTGCATCCCAATAATTTGGTGCTGATTCGATGATTTTCTTACAAACTAATTAGAATTACTATATAATTTATGACAAAACCATATTATAATTTGGCAGTCATTTGTCTATAAATGCCAACAAAAAATGGTTTCATTTACACCTCTTTTTTATCATTTGAGAGACCCTATGGAATGGGAATGTAATCAATAATCATCCTTGATTTATCCTTCTTTCCATCATAGGTTTTGCAGGTTTTTACTGGTCAAACCTGACTGCACGGTTGGGTCAGTATCTGGCATAAAAACAAAGGAAAACTCTAAAAGAAATAAACATTTATTACAAAAACAATGATTTCCTACAATACATAATATACTATATACAACAGGTCGATTTATTACATTTATATCAAGGCAAAGCTTGCCTGTTTCACACGATACGCCACAACAGACGAGTGTCTTGTCATTTGACAAAAAACGAATGACAAACTTTCATTTTAAAAATAACGTTAAGTAAATGTATACTTGATAAAGTTATCACTTTACAAACTATTATTTCTGTTAATAACTCATTTGACAAATAATTGACAAACTACATTTTCATTACATCAATTTTATACTTATTTTTTTTATTATAATAATCTTAATTGGTAAAACAGCGCAAAGCACACATTAAGTTTGACAAAATGCATAGCTTACTTCATTAACCAAAACTTACTCTTTAGTCATTAGTACTACCCTACTAAGTCAATTGAACAAAAATGGCCACGGTTAGGTTGGAACTGCGACCTCCAGAACCGAATTTTACCTATTTTATTTGGTTACGGCCGCATATAATGTTTTTTTAATTGACTTGCAAATAATGTTATATGGACTAGCTCTTATCCTAAAAAATAAGTTAAGAATAAGTAGATATAGTAGATATTTTATGTTATTTTTAGATATAGAATATACTATAATAATTAATTGTATAGTAAAGATATTTTGAGATATAGATAATGTTTAGTTATACTAATAATAAATTAATTAATCAAATATCATTTGCAGAATCGTAAATTTGACAAACGAAGTAGGTACTTACTTGGTCAAATGAATATTCTTTTGTAATAAAATATTTTAACGTTTACCTAAAATATTTTCAAAATCAGTATTTTGTCAAATAATTACTTATTAAGTAATATGTTTGCGTAATGTGACGTTTGTCAAATGATATATTTTTATAATGTTGTTTTTAAAACGATAATTAGTCTTGTGCCCTAACTAGGCACCAAATAAGGTTTTTTTTTAATTTCGCAAAGTGAAATTCACAAATCACATCTCGCTTGACAAGACGATCTAACTCGGCTAGTTGGTAGATAGGAACTAACACTAAAATAATGATATAAAAAAAATATATAAAAATAAACTCTTCAAAAATAAAATAAAAAATATAAATAAAATAATGACATCAAAAAAAAAAAAAAAAAAACTCTTCAAAAATAAAAATCAAAAAGTTTGCTGGATAACGAAGGTCTGACTCTTCTGAGTTGAGTACCTACAATTTCGAAGTACAAAAAAAAACTAATAAATCTCATCGACGTTCTTCAAGAATGATCTCAAAGAACCCTACAAAGTCAAAGTCGAAAATATAAGAAGATCATCTATTTCAGTGTTTCGCAAAGTGTGTCCCGCGACACAATAGTGCTGTGGTCATTAGTTGGGGTGCCTCGGAAAATAAGGTCTCAAATAGTTACGACAGACGGAAGAAAAACATAAAAATGCAGTATAAGATTTAGGTTTGTTGATTAATAATAAATATTGGTTTGTTGATTATTAATACCATTATTATTATTAATAGTATTTCAAAAAATATACATTATTTTTTTGTTTTCCCACCAAAATTGCCTGATTTTCTAGATGCACCTTTGGAAGACTGATCGTTTTAATTGTCATGATTTTTCCAAACTCTCTCGAACTCGTATAGGTACCTAGTTATACGAGAATTTAGAATAATTAAGTATTCATAAATTAATAATATGTTTCCTTTTCGAGCCACCCGGACCAGTTGTGTCTAATTATATAACGTCTAAGCTCATCGCCAATAATCATCAGAATACAAAAGGGAATTGCAAGACAAAAATCGATCATAGATAGCGGTTCCGTACTGAAAATCTGATTGCAAAAAGGCACGTAGGTAACGAGTACAGCCGCAGCTAAGTCAACTAAGATACCGATATTTAAAACGTGATTACTCATTCCTTTAGTTATAAGCGAAATCCGTCTAGTTTTACAAATAATCACGTCTGATATTTGAGTCCAAACCACTGCTACAAAGTATGCTGTCTGCGCTTTTCTTTCGAGTCGTTTGCGATTCAAAAAAGTCCACTCGTGACCGAATGAATCCGGAACAACCATTTTGCGATTTTCCCAATTAGTTCGAATAAACATTAAACTAGCAGGGAAAAAGCCACCCTGTGCGAACACAACGAAATATGCGTATATTCCACTGAAGAACTGAATCAACCCTATTTGAAAGTACGCCATGAACAATAATACTCCATTGACTAGATGGTCTGTAGGCTTTCGAGGCGGCACGCTCATTATATCGTCCTCAGAGTCCTCGTATGCTAAACTCATAGCTGGGAGCAGATCAGTGCCGACGTTTATAACTAAAATTAACATTAAAGGCATAGGTAAAGGCATGCCAACACAAGCGTATAATACAAACGGAATCATTTCAGGTGCATTTGATGTAAGAGTATAAGCTATCGTTTTCTTTAAATTATCGAATATTCGCCTTCCTTCTTGCACCCCTAATACGATAGATGAGAAATTATCATCTAGTAAAATCATGTCGGCAGCTTTCTTGGAAACTTCTGTACCAGCAATCCCCATGGCAATACCGATATCAGCCTTCTTCAATGCGGGTGAGTCGTTGACGCCATCCCCCGTCACAGCCACGACGTGTTGCATCGACTGGTACGCTTCAACTATCATAAGTTTCTGCTGGGGACTAGTCCTAGCAAAAGTGATCTCAGTATACTTTGTTTGAGCCGCTATTAATTCATGTTCACCCATTCTACGCAGGTCTTCACCAGTTATAACTGCCGCTTGGAACATCGATTTTATATAAGGCGGTATATCAGATAGTTCAATGTGGTGTTCAAATGCGTAATCGTATGCAGTCTGCAAAGTGATTGTGCCACACTGCCGTGATATAGCCAGAGCTGTCACTGGGTGATCTCCAGTCACCATAACTACCTTGATACCTGCTTCCCTACATAGAGCAATAGCTTTATCAACGTCGTGCCTTGGAGGATCTATCATAGATATTGCCCCGACAAAAAAAAGATCTTCCACTGGGAAATTACGTTTCTGTGTGTCGAACTCATACCCTAATGGATAAGATGCGACCGGTAACGCTAAATCGCAATATCCAAGGACTCGCTCACCCATATTAGCCATTTTAATAAAATGTGTCTTTAGCTCTTTCTTCAATTGCTGTGTTAGAGCCTGCGGTTCACCTTCGCAGTGGACTTTAGAGCAATATTCTAGAACAATTTCGGGTGCTCCCTTCATTATTAAGTAGTAGCTTTGTGTCGCATGCATACGATGAATAGTGACTTGATATTTGTAGGCCGAACTGAATGGTATTTCTGCCACTTTAGGATTTTCTGCTCGGACTTTACTAGCTGATCGATTAGCCTCCATATAGCGTAATATTGCTGATTCAGATGCGTCACCTAATATTTTTCGTTGCTCGATGGGCTCGCTTAAAGAATCATGAGTAAATTCAGCTTTCAAGTTCAATGAAGCGGCTACACATAAAGTCGCATACGTCTGTTCAGACACGTGTGTGTGATCATCTGTTTCAAGAATTTCGAAATTGCAATATAAATGGGACACCGTCATACGGTTTTGAGTCAAGGTACCTGTTTTGTCGGAACATATGCATGAAGTCGACCCAAGCGTCTCCACAGCTTGAAGAGTTTTAGCGAGGCAGTTCTTTTTCTTCAAAGCTTTGGCTGAGAGCGTCATACATACGGTCAACGTAACTATTAAACCTTCAGGCACATTGGCCAAAATAATCCCCAGCATGTATTGTAACGCTATTAACCAATTTTTCTGAGTAAAATATACCATGAAAAAAAACATGATTCCAAAGAAAAAAGCTACACCACATAGCAACTTAATAAAATGTGTTATTTCTTTTGCGATAGGTGTTTCAGTTTTTTGTAATCCAGTGACTAAGCCGGCTATTTTACCCATTTGTGTCATTTGTCCGGTCGCTACTACCATCCCCTTCGCGGTACCTTCAGTGATGGGACAACCGAAATAAACCATATTTCTCGATTCCATTGGATTAGAGTGAGTGCACTCAGGCCTGTGCTTGATAGGTTCAGATTCGCCGGTCATGGCTGACATATCCGTACTAAATTGACTACAGGTTAATATTCGACAATCGGCAGGCACTATATCTCCACCCTTCATTTCTACGACGTCCCCGATAACTAAATGGGCGTTTGGGACTACTTTCTTGATACCCTCTCTCAAGACGATGGCATTGGGCGGTACTAGTTTCTCGAAGCCGCTCATAACAGCAGCATTTTTAGCTTCCTGATAAAAACCAAATAGACCCGTGGATATTACCGTTAACGTGATTACACATCCTAAATAAAGATATTCTTCAGAGCTAACATTATCATTCTCTCCGTCGCCAGGATTCATAAAACTGGAGCCGAAGTATGCTATAAAGTTCAGAAGAGCACCGATCCACAGGACACACTGAAACCATCCGAAAAGGTTAGTACGAAATAGTTCAAAGTAGCTGGTTCCCTCGAGATCCTGTAACTCGTTAAACCCGTGAAGTTCTAACAGCTCAGCAGCAAAGCTGTCCGTGAGGCCCGTATTAATATTGGAGCGGTAAATGACCTCAAGCTGTGTAGGCGTCAGGAAGTGGTCGCCAGTGTGGGATTCTTCTTTTAAAACATCGATTTGAGAAGTATTTATGTTAGCCGACATGCTGGGTAATCGCTGCAATGTGGACGAGCGTCGGTGCAGCGACATAGTGCTTGATTTGCTTAGACCGATAGGTTTAGGCATGTTGAAGTATTATGATATTCTTCTATTTAGACGTTTTATTTCATTGATTCCAATAGTTGATTATGTAATAATTTTCCCACGGACCTTGTATATAGACAACATTTTGACACAATTGTCATGTTGATTCTTTTCTAGCACAGAGTAACTAATCAGTACGTTTTATTTCTAGACCAAATTTAAGAAGTCTAAATCGAGCAATAATTTGTTGAATATATTTCGTGTACTTACCTATCTCAGAAACAAAACAATCCTAGGAATTATAATAGGTACATTTGCTTCAAGACAACCTAAAATTGAATGTAAATATGTATTTAATATATAAATAAATGTATTTATTAGTTAAAAAAACACATAATTGGTGTTGCCCTAGATCGAATGCATCAATTCAAATATTTAGGGCATATACTCACCGAGGACCTCAAGGACCACGCTGACATGGAGCGGGAGCGGCGGGCACTGTCAGTACGCGCCAATATGATAGCCCGCAGGTTTGCGCGTTGTTCGGGTGGTGTAAAGGTTACGTTCTTTAGAGCGTACTGCACATCCCTGTACTCGTGCAGCCTGTGGGCCGACGCGTAGGGCGCTCCGCTCCTATAGCGCATCACGGATGATTGCGGACGCGCACACGGACGTGTGCGCGTCCTTTCGCGTGCTTTCATGCTTCTATGCGAAAGCGGTGTGCATCCCTGGTGCGCCGGGTGCGGGCCAGCCCCAATGCTGTCCTGGCAATGATCGCTGACAGGCTTAACAGCCAGACATTAATTCGTACACTTACGTCAAATCCCATACATTTGCTTTTTTGATGTTTTGATTCGAACGCAGAACGCAGAGCCTGAACCATCATCATCATCGGCTGATATCGCAGTCCACTCCTGGACATAGGCCTCTCCAAGGCTACCACCACTAAAAAAAACCACACGAACAACGCGCAAACCTGCGGGCTATAATATGAGCGCGTACTGACAGTGCCCGCCGCTCCCGCTCCATGTCAGCGTGGTCTTTGAGGTCCTCGGTGAGTATATGCCCTAAATATTTGAATTGATGCACTCGGTCTAGGGCAACATCAATTATGTGTTTTTTAGCCTGAACCACTGGGACTACCAACTATAAATTATGCACAAAGGTTCCTTAAATGACGTAAGTGAATGAGGGATTTTTGGAAATTTTATCCCGTATGGTTTAAAATAAAGGATGAATAGAAGCCCGTCATTTTTAAAGTAAGAAGCACGAAATTTCATATATCTATTTCTGGATAAAAAATAATGTACCTACACCTATATCGGCGTTCTTCAATATTCCACCCCTAAGGGAATAAAATAAGATATGGAAGTCAGACAAATCTCATATAAGATTTAGTTATATAACTGCTTCTAGTTAGAAACAAAGATACACGTATATAAGATTTTTTTTATGTTACCCCTAAGTGGATGAAAAGAAAATTTCAAAATTGAACGGTCAGCCAATCAAAGATTTAACTGAAACTTTCGAAATTGAACGGTTAAAATTTTAACCGACTTACACATAAGGTGTGCGAAGAGTGATTCAGGCCTAAACCGTCTCAGCTCTTAAGTATTCAGGGTTTAAAAATTAAAAAGATTAAAGAACTCTAAAATACTTTTATTACAAAAAAATACATTTCCTACAATACATAATATTATTATAATATAGTACAACAGGTCGTTTTGTTACATTTGTATCAAGGCAGAGCTTACCTATACTAATGCCTGTTTCACATGATACCCGAACATACGCCACAACATGTATTATTTGAGATAACATAATAATAATATCTTGGGAGCCAGAGCCTGTACTATGACAACAAGATAACTGAAAAACATACTTAATGAGTCCTACTTCCTTCTAATATTATAAACGCGAAAGTTTAATGTATGTTTGTTACTCTTTCACGTAAAAACTAGGTACTAAACGGATCTGGATGAAATTTGACACAGATATAGATTATAATCTGAAATAGCACACAGGCTACTTTTTATCACGATAACCCACGTCCACGCGGCCGAGGCCGCGGGAAAAAGCAAGTATATAATGTTTCTAAATACATATTATGTACAAATTATGTACATTCAGAACAAATAATCATAAGATTTGTCGTGTGGGTTTATGTCGAACGTCAGGATACCATCTATATCCTTGCCAAATTTCATTACAATCCGTTCAGCCGTTTAAACGTAAAAAGGTAACAAACAACAAAGTTACTTTCACATTTATAATATCAGTATAAATATTATTTATACTGATATTATTAATTTACTATTTTTAATCGCCAGAGTATAACATTTACAATTTGGTACGGGTTACAATATTAGTGTTAACAAAAAGGGACGGAAACCAATATAATAAAAAAATAAATTTAGGTAAAATAAAATATTTAATTAATGAGGAAACAATGAAGAAAAAACCATAAATGGTTTTTTTTGTTGGTTCTAGCAGTACCTATTCTATATCATTTGGGGTAATGAAATGTTGTGACGTATATTTAGCTACCATGTGGTACAGAAGTAACTATCATTAATCTAACAACAATCATTTGGCATGATGTCAATAGATAAAATATTATAAAATCAAATAATTAAACTTTGAGGCGCTCGTAACCATGTACACACGGCAACGGAGTTAGCTGTACAGAGCCTCTAGACAAGTGGCATAAGCGGTAGTCGAATCGAAAAGTCAAAAAAACAAATGTATGGGATTCGACGTAAGTCTACGATATAATGTCGTAAACTTACGTCAAATCCCATACATTTTCTTTTTTGACTTTTCGATTCGACTATCGCTTATGCCACTTGTCTAATGGGGCTTAGCCTCTAGACAACTTTTCGATTCGACTATCGCTTATGCCACTTTTCTAGAGGCTCAGGGCCGCTATATAAAGATTAGTTTTTCAAGAAAACCGTTGTATATATTTCTGTAGAATTTCGTAACAGTGTACAATTAGATTAAACCTACAGACAAAAATATATTTCAGACAAATTCATACATTAGTTTTCCTAAAAAACTAATCTTCACATAGCGGCCCTGTACAACTAACTCCGTTGCCGACCGTACATACACTTAAGAGTTAAGCAATAAGGGTGCGGTCACAATATGGATGGGTGACCTATCCTATAGACGCTTACAAGAAACAAATAAACGCTGAAAATAAAATATAAGGCTTGCGTTATGGGACTTTTCAATATTATGTATGTATGTTTATATATGATAAGATTTTTTGTTTTTAAATGAGGGGTACTTTACAATTTAGCAAGCCCGACTGGAAAAGGACCTCCACCTAACGGTAGATCACAGCCAAATGACTACACACAGCGGTGTAGTTGTGTTCCTGTATGTGAGTACAGGTTTCCAGCGCTCATTTAGTGATAAGTTTTTATCGAAACGTTTTTCTATTTCAAGGTTACTCCATCAGAAAACCCTGGTGTTGATTTTTAGGTCGGCAACGCGAAAATGATTCCTGCTTTTACACCAGAGCTTTAAAATTAATTTCGCGTTATGGAATGCTGCATTAGGCCGGCGATATTGCTAAGTAGATGTCTGACTCGCGTTCAGATTCGCGGCGTTTTTCTATCTGAACCGGTTTTAATCAATCAATATACGCAGCTTAATAGCAGCAACGCCGTCCTCAAATTAACTACGTATTTACAAATTATTAGGAACAAAACAAATATACATAAGAAAATCTATCAATCAAATGATTCAACCAAACAATCACCGATTGATCAATCAAAACTTCATTGATTGATTCAAACTATATTTATTGATTAATTCGGACAATAAAGATTGATCGATTCGATCAATCGGTCGATTGATTCAATCAATCAATCACCTGATTGATAGATACACAAGACAACTTATAATAAAGACTATTTTAAACATTACTCATAAATGTAATTACATTTTTGCTTAATTAATAAAAAAGTTTTTAATTTAGTGTCATATTCTATTTATCTTATTATTATACTATAATTTCACTTATATAATTAACAATATTTTAGATGATCTGTATCTATATCTATATCTACATTATGTACCACTGTTGCCAATAAGCATACTTAGAGCCCCCGCAGAATACTAACTTTCTATCGGTATCCGATTGTTTAGTTTGATTCGAGTTAGTGTGACAATGTATGCAAGTGCGCACATTACAACGATAATTTTTATACCGATTAAACAACTAGGCAATCGACTAAAATATCGTCCGATTGAAGTCAGCAGTTTGTGGGCGTGGGTCTTAGGTCCGCCACATACATTCGTTTTCCTGATTCTCTTCCGGATACATTTTTCGAATCGGGCTCTCCAAACGTATCAAATTTATACAAAAGCCAGGGCTGTCACATACGTTTGTTTTTTTCGTACAGAGCTTTTGTGATGACGTCACTAGCGTTAAGCGTAATTAACCAATACGGATTCTGTATACAGTTTTTTAATCAGAAAAACGAGTTTATATGGCGTTCTTAATGTTAAAATTATTTGCATGCTCGCATGTTTTTGATGTGCCTTAACAGCTACACGCAGGAGGACAGCTGCACACGATTTATTTGCGATCTTAAATTGAAATTTGTATGATGTTTACTTTAATATCTAACTTCAAGTTTGTCATAGTTCAAAATTCAATTCAAATCGAAAAATCAAAAATAAATCGCTACGAGGACGTTATAATATAAATTTTAATGTTACAACGCTAAAATGTATTTGCCAGTTATACAATAAAATTTTATTTATATAAACGCTAAAACGCATGCTATATTTTAAACATTAAATATGCATAACGATAACAATACAGCTACACACTAAAACGATTTGTTCGTAATATCACCATTAAAAGAAAAAATACACTAATAATATAAAATGAAATGGTAGTTAAATCAGCTAAAATTAGCATGCTAGTGCCGCAGTTATTCATTGTTAAAACTATAGGTGACAATAGCATATTATTAAAATAAAGCAGTTTTGCGATGTCAAAGCTAAAAGTTTATTACGAACGTTACTATTACGAATAGTTACTTAATTGAATTATTGCTGAAATAAACTATTATGCGACGCAACGCGAAAATGCTTTAAGAGGCCAGTGCTGCCGTGCAGCCGCGCGCCGCAAGACGCAAAAGGAAAGTGAATCTTTTTGTGTAGTAAATAAATTTATATTCGTATCTCAAAAAGATCGCCACGTCGCGTCTCGGTGTGAACTGACCTTTATAATCCACTAAAGCTAGCGTTTTATGTTGATTTTGAGATGGCTTTGGTACCTTGTTATAAGATTCGTACGAATATAATTTATTATGAGACCAGCGCTAAAATTTGCGATACGTGTCGTTAGCGTAGAAGAATACCGACCTAAACATACTTTAAAAAAGTTGCCTGCAAGAACATTTAAGTATGCTCCTAAAAGAATGAAGCAGTAATCCTTGCTTTAATCGAAGAATAGTTATTGTATGCAAATACAAAAAGTATTCTTCTTTATGATAAGGAGCAGTAGCAGCTTTGTTAGTGAATTAAAAATATTATTAATTAAAAACGTATATGTTTTAGAAACTTCTTTGGTTATAACTACTTTGTACTTTTGATTCGTATGGTAATGTTAAAGATACAGCCACCATAATCATTTATATTGTTAGAATCTGAAACTTAATGATATGATAATATTTAATTCACGAAAATTTCAAATAGTCTGCTTGAGTGCTAAAGTCAAAAGAAGGGAATTGCCGCCATCTAACTCGACAAGAAACGATATTTTTCAATTTTCGATTTGTCGGATTATTCTTTAGCCGTATTCGAAAAGAAGAATCGAATAAAACAAGTATGTGGCAAAACGGAATAAACAGTTCTCTGATGTCAGACCTAGTGTTTATTTATTTCATTTTTCACTATTGCATTTCGCACCCTGAGGCGCTCGTAGACAGGCGCTCACACTGTTCGGGAAACGATCAGCGGATGCGGTAACCCTATAGATGGGTGACTGCATATACATACTAGTATTTCATCTGAGAGATAGATAACGACAGATGTCTAATATATGGACGATAAATAACTAAAATGTCACCAGGATGGCGAAGAAGAATAATTCACACACGTGCAGTTGAATAAACAAGTACTCAATTGATTTGAGAATTCCGCAAATTAGTTTATGGTGGTGGTCGATAGATGGCATTAATCTCACCATCTAAAACTGACGAAAACGAAACACTTCTAACCCTCTATTTTATTAACAAGTATTATAATATGGGAAAACTTATATTAATTATGTGTACGCTAACATGGACGGCTGTTAACCCTAACATTTATGTAACGGAGAGTTGTGGTCGTATGGCGCTACATATCCCTACGTAGAGAACAAAGAGAGGTAGGGCACCATACTAGCGAGCAAGCCCGACTGGGGAAGTACCTCCACCTTACAGGAGACCACAGCCAAATAACAACACACAGCGGTCTAGCTGTGTGCCTGTATGTGAGTACAGGTCTCCAGCGCTTACGCGAGATGCGTACTCCATCTTTGAAAAACAACAACACGCAAGTGATACCTCTGGTATTGCAAGCGTCATAGGCTACGGTAACTGCTTAACATCAGGCCGTATGCTTGTTTGCCAACTAAGTAGTATAAAAAATAATGTAAACGTGAGCCATCTCAAACGACATAGATGAAATGTAGCTATATCGCGGTTAAATATTTTTACCTCGAGGAAGGGAAAATAGCGGCCCGTGGGTCAAGACTGGCCCCTGACATACGAGTAATTCAATCTGGCCCGCGTCCACATCCTATATTAAATCGGATATAAATTGCTCGTCGTTATATTGACTGACAAAAATTGATAATCTTTTTCAATCTTTGTACGGTATATCTGCAATTAAATATATTTCATTTTATCGACTTAGTACGTCGAAATGATAAAAGTTTTTTTTATCTGTTACTTAGATAATTAATACTCCTTGGCCTGACTAATATGTTATATTTAACTTATACGGCCATATTATCACCATACCTGTTTTAAATCGCTTATCGGTTCTTAAAAAGTATTTTATATGTGTGTGTGAAAATTTGTTAAAATTCACCATATTTCTTTCAAAAAAGGTGTCCCTATATCAATCTGTAAAAGCAATCTATATACAATTCAAATATATATTGATTAATTAAAAATTATGTACATATTTAATAAATAAAATTGATAAGTAAATTATAATTATTTAATAACATTAATACATCTTAATCTAACGCCATCTGTCGACCATGACAACAAATATACACTTAATAAGATATCCTAATTTAAATTAAGTATTGCACTATGAATCAGAGATACATTATATTATGAAAGGTAAATAAGCCTCACGGGTTAAGTAATAGAGTATATTTTAAATTGTATTCAATTATAGTTTAAAAGGATTAATGAATTTTACGTAAAAAACTGTCGAACGAATCGCCTAACGCCGAAAATTATCAAGAGCATCGCACACTTTTCCGAAAGAAACAACTACCCCTAATAAAAAAACCGCGTTGAACCATTCGACCGCGAAATACAGGTAAGGCATCAAACAAGCGAGCAAGCCCAACTGGGGAAGGACTCTCCACATTACAGAAGACCACGGCCAATTAACTACGCACAGCGGTGGTCTTGCGAGTAAGTGTAGGTTTCCAGCGCTTATTCAGGGATGCATATTTACGAAAGAAACGTATTCCTATCCCAGGGATACTCCAACACAAAACCATTTTCTTGGGTCGGCCACACGCAAGTGATACCTCTGCTATTGCAAGCATCCATAGGCGGTAACTGCGTACCATCAGGCGAGCATGTTGTTGTCAAGTATCGTATTAAAATACGTATATTAAACATTTATATTTATTTTAATGTTGAAAAAGTAAATTGGTGTCACGTGCCTTTTAAATTCAAATATACAATGAAATATTTTTATAATATTATTTGCATTATTTTTACAAGATGACATAAAAGAATTACAAGAAAAAACTGTGCAAATCGGCAACTACTTATTCAACTAAGAATAGGAATTGCAACTGTGAAATATAGAATCTAGGTAAATATAAATGCCAGAAACTTGAAATTTGTTTAGTTCTTCTAATAATGTTTATACACATGAATTAAGTGTATAAACATTATTATATACCATGCCAGACAACTAAAATACATCAAGTCTTCAGGATATTGTAGGGTGTGTAAAAAAACACCTGTGTTACTTTTTTTTCGCCTCTCCTCTATAGGTTGAATTTATAAAAATCTTTTATTAGGAAAGAAAGAGAGAAGAACTAAACAAATTTCAAGTTTCTGGCATTTATATTTACCTAGATTCTATATTTCACAGTTGCAATTCCTATTCTTAGTTGAATCGTATAGGAATTTAACTCCATTTTTTTTTGTTATGAATGTTTGCTACATAATTTAATGATGTAACGTATTTTTATTAGATAAAATGATCTAACTCTAATGATGCGATTCACATCACCAGAGTGCCGATGACCACACATTTTATTGCAGTACTATAAAATCTCTCACTAACTTAATTACACATTTTTTACCTACTTTATTCTACTGCTGGACACATGGCTCTTCCATAACCTTCCACGCTTCTCTATTCGATATCAACCCAGTTCTCTGTAAAACCAGGTCATCACGCCAGTTCTAGGCCTAACTCGGAGACGACGCTCATTTTCAGGTTTCCACTGTGTGATGACTGTAGGAGTTACCAAACACCCTAAGCGAATGGAGATGCCTCGGCCAATCTGTGTAATTATACTTCGCGGACCGTGGCTTAATGGTAAGGCGTTTGTGTGCGAACTTTGATAGCGCGATTCAGACTCTCGTAGTAATAGTAATGTTACGAGATTGGATGTTTTTGGGAACATCTATGTGGCGTTGCTATAGTCGCGATAGATGGCGCCACACGACTTTTGTCTTTTTAGCTTTTGCTTTTTAGTTGCATTGGCGATCGTGTAAATCTTAGCAACAATTTAGAGATCAGCAAAGTAGGCTGATAGTGCCATTATCACTTCCTAATAAAAGCAACCTATTTAACGGTAATACGGACATGCAAGTAAGAACTCCTTTAAACGTATCTGAACGTAACTTGGTGCTGGAGAATGAGGCGTCCTGGTCCAAAGAGGTGTGTACTCCAATGCGGTTGTTTGTGGTACCTGATATTAACTCGTTGTAGTAGACTGAGAGACAGTGGACGGGCTCTGTGCTGCCTCTGTTGGGATATAAATGATTCTTTCAAATATATGTAGTATATCAATTCTCTTCACGTATAAATATAATTAAAACTTTCTTTTGTAGCGCATAGCATACAGGAGTATAAGTTTTGGTACCTATAGTTAAAGTAGAAGAAGATACATGAAGACCATCGACACAAAACAGACTTACAAATCGACTCTAGCGCATGGTTTAAGATGTTTACCCGTTTCTGTACAAACTACAAGTAGACGGTATATCCCCCTCGTCCCCAAAACTAAATATAAAGGTTTGACTTACTTGAGATGAGCAATCAACTCCCCATCGTCAGGTCTCCAGAGTGCTGTGACTTGGTCCAACCCTGAGCTCAGCAGCCTGTGCTCGTCCACCGTAGCTAGCCGCAATACCTACACACGATAGTACAGTATAAATAAAAATAATAGAAGATTCCACTGCTGGGCACGACTCTCCTCTTTTATATCAAAAGAACAGAAGGGATTAGGCCTTAATCGACACACGCTAGCCCAATGGTTTATAGAAAAATAAAAAAAATATATATATTATTGTATTTTGGTGAACAATTCAACTCACAAAAAACTATAATTCAGTTAAAGTGGTCAATCTCATCAAAGATTAGATATATATAGGGATTCCTTCGTCTGCGAGGGACATGTTATAATGCACAAGTATGTGCGTAAACAAAGGTGCACTGACTATTTCTTCACCCTCATAGTCCAATGTGACGACAATCGGAGACGAGGGCTTCTTTCTAACGGCTTTAAGTGCTTTCTAAGACTAAGGTCTCGATGTGTTTTTCGAAAAAGGACATCCATCTATAGGATTGCCGGTAAGCTTACATAACCTCGTAGATCTATCGAACCGCTCAAGACAAAACGTGTTTCATATACTATGTAGGTATATACATTACAGACGGTGTTTATAGCTTTGCGACTGTTTATCACAGTAATATAGTGTTCTTGTTAATTACCTCTCCATCATGAGCCCGCCACGTGGCTACAGTGAGTCCAGTCCTCAGGTCGATAACCACGACGTGTCCACTGGCCAGGCCGCAGGCCGCCCACCCGCCAGTAGAACACACGCACATACACCGGATAAACGTTGTCGCGCTCATTGGCAACTATACAACAAATAAAATGACAACTAATGAAATATGAACCATATATCAATGAAAAACATTAGGGATAAATTAATAAACTTATATTCAAACTGCAAAATCGTTGTTGTGTAGATTTTCTATACTAATATTATAAAGAGAACAAAATGTACTTTTGTTCGCGATTCAGGTCCTATGTTAAAAATATTTGATTAATCAAATCATTTTATCACCTGAGCATCCTAAGGGTCATATGAAGAACTAGTTGTTTGGGTGTTTTGGAAAACAAGACGACGTATAAATTTAGAATTGCATTAAGTACCTTAAGTTCATGTGAATTGTGCGGCGCTCTTGCGTCGATAACTCTAAGCGTGGCGTCCGTAGTAGCCGCTAACACCGCAGCCGACGGACCCGCCAGTGTTCGTACTATACTCACTGGCGACTTAATACTATCCAACTGGAAATTAAAAAGAAATTAATGCAGACATGTGATAAAAATAATGACATTTACCAAAGTATAAAAAATAATGAGTAGGAGTTTTAAGAATGTAACTGGCTACCTATAACTTATGCCATTTTTTCACATAGTATTAAACGATTAAAAGAGTCATCTGATGTTCCGTCTCATTTTTTCAATAAAAAGGCGACTATACCTAGTAAACTGCGGTCTAGTTGTTGTACCTATACCCGATTCGCAATGTATATTAAAATCGCGATTCAGGTTTTTTACTTTGTGTTTCATTCGCATTACAATAAGAAGTAGAATTACCTTTATGAAACAATTATTTATTTAATCTCGCAACAAATATGAAGCAATATAGAAAACTGGCTAGCCTTAATTAGTTAAGACAAACTACAGTCAGTATAAGAAGGTGAAATTCCTGATAGAGGTTAAATTTCAGTCTTCATTTAATTTAGGACAGATGTCCTAAATAAAATGCGGTCGACTTAGTTAGCTAGACGACTAAAGATTACGTGCATAACAAAGATTAATTATGCACGTAACCTTTAGTCGTAAAATATAAATGCCTATTTCAATAAAATATCATTAGAAAAAGGCATACCTGAGACACGACGCTCTCCATAAACGGGTCCCATATATGTACGACGGAGTCGGTTGACACAGCCAAGCGGAGGGATTCTAAAAACGTGAGCGATAACACGCCTTTTTTATGTCCCGTGTACGTCCAGTTACATTGCGATGTTGCATTGCCGTCACCCTGATTGATAATAATATTATCAAATTAGCTAAGATTAGAACAATAGTGTTTATGGTTAAAACTATAAAAGCGCAACAGTGCTTTTGGACAAAAAGATGGAAAGTGGTAGTGCTATTTCTGAATGAATCCCATAAAGAACGATGCAGATGTGATTTTTTTAACTCTTACCACGATGCAAAGGCGTTGTCTCCTTTGCATCGTGGTAAATTCAGTTTTTAAAAAATCGCGATTCTGTTTTTTTTTTGGTTTTCCCTGCTAACAGTGAAATCTGTCATTTATATTCCTACTAACTGTTTCCTGCGGCTCCGCCCGCGTAGATGTCGGTTATCTCAATAAAAGTCAAATCATACCATCCACATTATCTCTTTGCCATTTTTTATTAGAATCTGTTTAACCGTTGAGTGGTGAAAAGGTAACACACAGGAACAGTTACTTTTAAATTGATCGTACTAGTATGGATTCTAAATAGTGCCGAAGCACTATTGTCTATCGGTGTCGTATTATATACTAACCTGGTTTCTCAAAGACCATAGGCGTACAGTCTTGTCTTTCGAGCCACTCATGAAGCTACTTTCATTATCAAGACAGTGTATACTCTTGACAGTGTGAGTATGGCCTGCGAATGTCTGCAGCTTGATCTGTTTAAGATTGAAGCGGGTTTCTTTGTCAGGCCGACCTATTTCATGCTCCCAGTAGATAAGCCAGTCGCCGCGTAAGTGCCTACACATTTCAAAATGTTATTAAAATATAAATATTAAAATTATAGTATGTATATAAAATATGGAAAATGGAGTGGAGTCAATCATCTCATTTAATCTGACTACGAAATTATTACTTTATTTACATAACATGCTCCATATAAAACCAAATTTGCCATAAATAAATAGTAGTGTGAAGGTACTACATTTCTCTAACAAATTAAGAGGATTCTTCCACCAGGTTAAGTCATCTTAGCTTGTCTTAGCCACGGCCAAATGATTATTGGTATGCCAAATCGCGATAATCGCAAAATGTCGCGATTCAGGACTGTATGGAATTTTTGTTTCTGCTAATAGCGACATCTATCTTGGAATATCGTAACTACGTTATCATCTTTGCTAGTTGCTTGGTATAAAGTATCGTTATTGGTCAGATATATGACTCTACAGCACATTTTAAATTTCTTGTGATAATTTTAATTGTAATAAGATCGCACTAGGGCGCGGAAATACTTGTAGTCTGTAGCTAATAGCTTTCTTTTTCTGTGAAAGTACGAAACGTGTGATACGTTTCGTATTATTTATGTATCGCAATCATATTACTTAAAATTTATTATTCACCTAGTATGTATAGTTGTGGCCCGCGGCTCCGCCCGCGTTGATATCGGTTATCGCGATAAAAAGTGTCGACTATAATCTATCTCTGTGCCAAATTTCATCCAGATCCGTTCAGTAGTTTTTGCGTAAAAGAGTAACAAACATCCATCCATCCATACTCACAAACTTTCACATTTATAATATTAATAGGATAATAACGCAACAAAACTAAGCTAAACCACTCAGTATTTTATTTTATTTTTATGTTCTTAGGAAAACAAACAGTATCTTATAACTAAATTAAATTAAAAAGCTTTTTTTCTCTATAAAAAAACATTGCATAAGTGTCTAACTTACCTATTGCTCTTAATGCCATTGTCCATTTTACACGCGACCACATCAAACCCGTTACCCTGGGCCATGTGTCCAACATCACAGGCATCAGTAGCGACATCTATCCTGTTGCCAACTAAAGTGACGTTGGATCCAAAGCTGTTGGAACTGGAGATATGGTCCATGACAATTTCCGGTTTGGTAGTGACGTCCTTTCGGTTTAGAGGTTCGTCGCTTAATGATAATTGAACTCGTTTGTCTGGACGGATTTGTAGGGGGGAGCTGTGAAACAAACAGATAAATATAAATGATGTTCTCCTAACCTAAACTCGGCGGTATAGTACAAAAGTGTGTGCGCTAACTCAGGTGCTCTCTTTATCAACTCACTCCCCGAAGAGAGATCAGGAGTAAGGAGCTAACGACTTACGAGGTTTAAGGCAACGGCACGGGGGGTGCAGACAATTTCCAAACAATTAGGACTAGGGTAGGGTAGGAATAAGTATTTATTATTATTATTTACACTAACATCACATACCTTATTGAATGGTTCTGCTCATATTTGTGACACAGGTTTCGTATAGTATCATTATTCTTTAGGCAACGCTCCATTGTGTCTATTCCGATGAATTTTGCGAAGGTTGTGTATGCTTGGAATGCTAACTCCTCATCGAATACCATTAACAATTCTTCTTGTGCCTATAAAGATTATTAAAAAAATATTATTATCTCTGGAACTAATACTGACGGACTTATTAACTGCAGTAAAAAAGAGATGGACTATGAAAATATCAGCCTTAGCATCAATAAGGCTCAGCGAAAACGAACTACCAGTGGCGGCCCCTGGTGGCTAGCGACAAACAGTTTACAAGATTTTTCATACACACGCGTAGCGAGTGGCGAACACTTACGTCTTAGTGTCAACCAAACGCGACGGAGTGACCGAGACACGCATGAGAGTGAAACAAACTGTAGCGGCTACGACGTAGCGCGCGATAGCCTCTGGTGGCCGAAAGATACTGCAGAACATTGCTCCCCCCTCTCACAAAGGATGTTTATAGTGATTAAGTAATTTTATTCGAAAGTAATTCTGTACTTTGATGCAATGTATGTGTCCGTCGTTGATACATAATTGGTATAATTCAGCTGCACTTTTAGGCAGTATTTGCAGTCAATCGTTAGTCAAACTTACAGTAAGTCTGGCGGTGTCATGTGGATGTTCAACGTCAGGTGGTGTGCAGGCCATGTCCGGTAAATCAGCCCGTACCACACGTCCATCCTGCACTCGCCACTCCGCCGTAGTTCCGTCACGACATATCTCTAGGAAACCTTCAGGTTTGGACTCAGTCGATTCTTGATCTGACGACTGAAAAAGACGTGAACAGCAATTTTTTTAGTCAGTCTATTAGCCGATTGCGGTTTGATAGGCAAAAAACAATATGCTTTTTCACGAAAATATTTATTTTAAATACCAAAGCAAGGAACCTACGTCGATTCGCAATACCGACATATAATGCATAAAAAGCACACAATTCAGAAATACCTTTTCGGGCGTGCTTTCGTCTTGCTTCGGCCAATTATCTATCTTTCCATTCGCTTTGTCGAACGCTAGGAAAAACCTGCAACAAAGATAACACTAAATGTAATATCTCCAATATTTTTTTTATAAAGAAGACAACTGCACTAGGGAACAATCCCTGTATTAATGCACCACTTTGGACTGACTGGTAGAGTACAGCAGGTACCTCTGCAGCGCGGGCACGCACAGATGGCGGCGCGTCATGTCGCGGCCCACGCGCAGCGCCAGCGCGTGCAGCGCGGCCAGCAGCTTGCGCGTGAGTGCGCCGCGCGCCCACCCGCCGCACGGGTACGAGCACCGCGTCGTCGACGCCAGCCGCAGGCCCGGCTGCAGGATCGATTTCAGAAACGTGTCCTGAAACAAGTTATTTAATATAATAATCAAATCTATATTTAAACAATAAAACATGAAGCTAAAACTTCGGTCTCCTTTTTGAGAATATTGCAAACACGGAGGAGTGTGAGATTTGGCACAGTTAAATTTAAATTAAAGGAGGATTGCACAAAGCTGAAATAATTTAAAAATAACTAATGGAAAAAATACATTACAGAGCCTTAAATGTCAATAAAAACAGAAACTTGAACCTGATTAATTACACACCTGTAGCTGTTCCATGACTTTGACATCTGACATGAAGGGTACGAGGTACTTGACGAGCTGAAGGCACGCGACCACACCGCCCTCTAGCGGTGCAGACAAGCGACGTCGACAAGAAGCGATCAGCTCACCCATATGAGGTAGGTATTGAAATATTATTAGTTGTTCGCCGTACATCGCTAATAAATGATAAAAAAAAATACTTTTAATTCAATGAACTTGCTAAAGATGATAATAGATATGATTAAATACAAAATTATATAATAATATATACTATACAATATACTGTATAGTAAATTTGTGCACTAGGCGGCGCCACTAGCACCTCAGATATTCTTCAATCAAAATCTGTCATTTATTTAAAACTAGTGGCTCGCCCCGACTTCATCCGGGTTAAACTATGTTCAGTTAAACTGTCTTATTTTTTTTTTACATAAGCACTTTCTCCTGACAATAACGAACATAGCAAAAAAAGAATTAGCGAAATCTGTTCAGCTGGTCTCGAGATTTGCGCTTAGCAACACATTTACATTTACAGGGCAAAGTGGTACTTCACCGCGGGCCAAAGACTGCTGCTCTACAAAGCGCAAGTCCGGCCCCACATGGAGTACTGCTGCCACCTTTGGGCGGGAGCACCTGGGTACCAGCTTGGACCCTTTGAATCTATCCAAAGACGCGCTGTTAGGATTGTTGACGATCCCAAGCTCACAGGGGGTATTGAACCACTAAGTCTCAGGAGAGACTTCGCCTCCTTGTGTGTGTTCTACCGCCTGTACAATGGGCTGTGTTCTGAGGAATTGTTCGAGATGATGCCCACGGCCACATTTTATCAACGCACCTCTCGCTACCGACAGGGAGTTTATCCTCACATCCTTGCACCTCAAACATGCCGTACCGTAAGATTCCAGAGGAATTTCTTACCACGTACGATAAGGTTGTGGAATGAGCTCCCTGCCCAGGTTTTCCCAAGAGACTATAGCATGGGGTTCTTCAAGAAAGGAGTTATAAGGTTTTTAAAGGGTCGGCAACGCGTGAGTGACACCCCTGGTGTTGCAAACGTCCATAGGCTACGGTAACTGCTTACCATCAGGCGGGCCGTATGCTTGTTTGCCACCTTGGTAGTATAAAAAAAAAAAAAAAAAAATTTGCAATTCATTTTTATATGATAGATGATTGTAATTTATATAACGTATATGTATTATTATAACTCAAAATTATACAGGTCCTAACCCTCTTAGTTCTTTTCGATAAAGGAGATCCAGATATTATATGTCCCACTGCTGGGCACGGCCTCTATCCTTCTAAACCGGGTTCTGATTATTATTATATTTTATATATTACGCTTGTAGCGCCACATAGCGACACGTATATTGTAGCCTACATTATATAAGCTTAATAATATTACAAAGCTATCAAATTTACTCACCGACAATAGAAGTGAGGCACTTAATCACCTTCATAGCATTCTTATCTCCCACCACTCTGCTGTTCACTATCGATATCGCATCAAACTCATCTTTCTCCTCTGGCTCACATGGAGCCAAATTGTCTTTGCCAATATAACACAACGTCAACATCTTGAGCAAATTTCTAGTTATATATCTACAAGTAAGTACAGGCCCTAATCTATGTGCTAACCATATTAAACTTTCTGAACTCATGTCAGATATTTTACACGAAGCTGAATCTTTATAACCTAAAACATCTTCCTCGTGTATACTTTGCACTTTTTCATTACTATTTTTTTCGTGAGGCTTTTTCCTCAATTCTACCTCCTCAGTATCATCTTCAGCGAAATGTAGATAACTGGTAAACATAGTTCTAGTTGGAATTTCTATTATAGGAGACGTTGGTCCTTTGCAGTTGTATGTTTCGTGATTTTCATCCTTATTGACTAGAAGATTAAGATCCTTTTGCGTTGTATGGTTGGGTGTAAAATGTTTAACAGATATAGGTGAGATGTGATCTATCGATGGTGAAGGGGTATGCATATTATTTTCTTGTGCAGCATTTGATGAGTAAGAATCTATAGATTCAGCTGGGGATTTACTTCTGCTGCTACGGCTAGGCAATCTATCTTTATCAGTTTCAAAGTGAAACAAATCATTTTCGCTCCTATTGTCCATGTCTTTGTCTTTGATTTCATTTACAGTTTTTTCAACATTGGGTGTAGTTACATGTTCTGACCCATACGAGGTGTCTGGGGAAAATATATCTGCATTACTTGATAAAGCATTTTTCACATTATCATCAGAATATCTGGGCTTTTTGTTTGCTAAAGCCTTATTATGACATAAGTGACCTGGAGAACCAACTTCTTCGTTAACATCTTTGTAACCGCCAACAGCTTCAACTAAATGTTGAGTGAAATTGTCTAGGAAACATTGAAGGCCGAGTCTAACCATCAACTGCAGAAGAAATATATTATGATATAATTTCACGAATTTTTGTCTGTTGGTTACCCCACCGTTGACTGTTAGAGAATCTACATCTGTTAGTTTGTGTTGATCTGACTTATCAACAGCCAAAGCATCATCTTCGTAAAGATTTAAAATATGTTTTAATAACTTCTTTTTGGTTTGAGCTGGACCTAAGGCTTTACTAACAGTATCAAATAAATACCACGCGGCTAATACTGATGTGTCTTTATTTTGAAGTAATTCTACGTAATGGGATAAAAATAAATCCAGAACATCAAATTGGTTGTAACAATTGACTTGGTTTAGCAAAACATCTAAATGGGTAACGCATGCTTGAATTTTTCCTTCAGCAATCTTTTGGTTGAAATACAGTTTAGTTTTGTCCACGTTCTGATACTTTTCACACTGTAATCCATCGCATTCGTACATGTACAATATGTTTAATTCATTACTTGTCAGTTCGTATTCGTGAAGGGTATTTAGAAGCTTGTATATAGTATTAAAACATGGTGGAAATGGTATCAAATGCTGCATCAATAATGGTTGAAGTAACTGCGCCGGTTTCGGTGTAGGCAAACCTTTGTCTGTCACAATAATCTTTTTCAGAGGTTCTTCTTTTTTCGGAGTTAATTCACTTTTAAAACTCAAGCTTGGAGGTTGTACATTTAGAAGCAAAGAAGTTATATAGCTGACACTTTTCGGTAACATATTAAAATTATGTTTTAATACAATTCTGCAGGTGCTGTATCTTTCTAAGAAATTGTCACTAGCTGTTCTTAGCGGTCGCATATAAGTATGCAAAAATATTTCTACGATCAAACATCCTATCACTAACATGTCTTGTCTCCTACTTTCAGTCACAAACTGGTTATAAACAGACGCGTCTGTAGTATACCTAGTATTAAACGACCTATTTTTTCTCTCTTTAAGCACACTTTCTATATGCGCATCTTGAGTGAATTTCTTCAAGTAACTTTGGTCGTATGCAGCTAGAAACATATGATTGGTAAACGCCGTATCATCTGATAATTCTTTATTCAACACAGCATTCTCTTTTATTTCTTGTTGTACAGGATATAAATTTAAAGTGGTCATATTTTCTTTATATTTTTCTTTGTCCTCTGCTTTGCTAAAGAAACATTTGGTACGGAAGTTGTCTAAGGACTCTAATGCTTGGATAGAAGCTACTGGATTAAATTCTTTAGGTAAGTATATAACTCCTTTCCCTAATTCGGAACGTTGGACTCTGTAGTGTCTTGAATGTGAAGATGCCCTGCCTTCACTGACGGATTGTTGGGAATCCTCTAGACCCTGGCTTTTAGACAACGAACGCGCTCTACTGCTACTTTTATGACGTGATCGAACTCGTTGTGGCGGTACAGTTAAACGTGAAACATGTTGAGGAAGACTCGTAGACTCCTCTTCTTCATCAGTTATTTCGTCGGAGCTGTCATTCTTAATCGATTTTCCTGTAAAAATAAACTTAACTATAAAAACTACAGTGACAAGCTTTTGACATATTTGCTGCCATAGTTTCTGCCATTACTAACTTATTAAAATCAATTTAAATGCATAGTCTATTTTTAAGTTGCCCCATATCTAAATATATACCATTAATTCAAATAAACAAAATTTACATACAATTTTGCTAGTAACATTGAATATGGCGTATCCCAAGGTAACATTTTAGGTCCGAGTAGCGAATATATTTGAATATGTTTTGGTCAGAACTTACTAGCATCTTTAGGCGCAGTCCAGTGCAATTTTGGTGGCGCAGGAGGTAAAGCTCGACCCGCACGGGGGGGATGAGGTGCTGTTAGAAGTTGAACAGTGCCGCCACGACGTATCCTGGTATGACCATCAACTAAGGAGAGACAAACATTTTTAGCTTTTATTGAAGCTGCGCCGGATAATCTGAAACAAAGTAAGAGTTAATTAAGCGTAATATGGTGATGTCAGATTCGTTATACGAAAAACTAGCGAGGAATTATAGGATAGAAAAGCATAATTCTACTCACTTATAGCCAAACGTAATATCTATCCAATGATGTAAATTTTCAGACACGTAGCTACTTTCCAATGCCTCCCTGTGTTTTGTAATAAAATCTTCAACGCACGTAGCCCATGAAGGTATACCTAGGTCCTGAAAAACACCACCTTATTTAACATATATTAAGCAGGCAGCGCGGTTTGACCGTGTCCTTTGGACCCCGTAATCTATGGGCAGCGGTGCCCACCAGTGTCTGGATGTTCTTTGTATCCGTGAATGTGTGTTTGTAAAGTCCCGCACAATACCGGAATTGTTCCCTAGATAGCTAAGAGCTGGAGTTCCTATTTTAAAAATAAAAAACAACGGCTTGCTATCCAGGAGTACCGGCAGAAGTGAAAACTAGAACATAAACGTTATACATTTTTGAATATTTTGGAATGGTTTGGGAATAATTTCGAACGAATTGCTGTATTTATCAGTATAAAAGTACTATCATTTACTACTACTATCATTTATGTGGTAAAATACAATATTAATTTATAACGCTATTGTGACATAACATTTCGCCACGCGGTAGAAAGAGAGAGGGGATTTTACTTCCTCTCTCCCTCCGTCTTACGATTTTCGATCAAGTCACGTGCCCTGACGCAAGTTTAACATTTTTTACCCAACCCAAAAAAGTGCGCACAACGCCGCTTATGAAGTTTTCACTGCAATAAATCACCATTAGAAAACTTACAGGCAAATCTTCATGTATGCTCTTGAAGACTGATGGGTCAGTATAGAACTCTGGTATGCATTCATCCGGTGTCCACTCTTGCATGCGCTGTATAGATGCTGGATACTCAGCAGGCACCCATTTGTTACGTACATGTTTGCATAGGATTTCTTTTGGTGTTCTAGAAAATAAGAAAATACCGGTCACGATGGTTGATCAGGACGGAGACCATCTGCGCAAAATATATTGTAATGCACAAGTGTGTGCACAGGTGCACTCTTTATTCCCTCACTCTTATAGTCCGAAGAGGCAGCACTATGACACGACAAGAGAGATCAGGCGTAGGCCAATACCAAACGTGCTTTTCGTCCGACTCCACTTGCCCGCCCGCTCTAGCCATATATAAGGACCAAACGCCGCGGAGCTCGTCCCTCTTTCTTCTGACCGTAGTAATCACTCAGCAAAATAAATACACACAGCGGTGTAGATGTGTTGTGTGTGAGTACAGGTCTCTAGCGCTCATTTTGGGATGCGTTTTGAAAGAAACGGTTCCCTACCCCAGTGTTACTGTATCTTAAACCCTGGTAAATAAAAAATGGGTCGATAACATGCAAGTAATACCTCTGGTTTTGCAAACGCCGCAGCCTTACTAGAGGCAAACAAGCACGGGTATGCTTGTTACCGCAGTAACTGCTTAACATCAGGCGGGTATGCTTGTTTGCCACCCAAGTAATATTAAAATAAACTAATTCATCAACGCAGAGCCTAAATCGATGGGGCTACAAACTTAAAATGGTTTCCTTAATATAACGTAAGTAAGTGATCACTTAAAAAGGAGTATCACTAGTGTTACCTACTACATAAGGTTTATATTAGCTTACCGTCTTGCTAGATACACGTAACAAGTAATATCGGAGAGCGCATCCGACACGTGGTGAGGTATCTGGTCATTGCTACTGCTGACGTCATATGTCATGTCCAGCTGTCTATCGCCTTTATTCAGCCGGTACTTTGATTTGCTCAAGTCACGCCAATTTTTACCTGAAAATATAAAGTAACGTGTCATTCCACACATAAAGCCTATTGGATAATATAGTTCGACTGCCTTGGTGGTCCAGTGTGTACAGTATGTGCCTGTTGTGCACGAGGTTCGATTCCCACACAGGGACAAAACTTTGTGTGACCCACAGAGTTGCTCTGTGTCTGGGTGTAATTTGTGTCCGTTAATTATATGTTTGTAAAGTCCCCCGCAACACAGAGCTTGTTTTCTAGTGCGGGAGTTGTCTTTTATAAATAATATAATATAGATGGCTAAGAAGTGAGGCGAAATTTAGCTTTCTATAATACAACTATGAGAGGTAGGGCAAGCAAAGCCAGACTAAAAAGGACCTTCTTTTTTACCTTTTTTTGGACACCTTAAATGTGAGAACCTTAGGTGCATACTTGACATACAAAAACCCCAAGTCACACAATCAGCGTCTCAAAACCGTCCGCATAAAATACAAATACACGTAAAACCGAAGAATAACGCGGGTAAAAAAGACCAGCCAGTAATAATAGCAACCTATACGGATGGCTATGGCTTAAATCCTCTCCTCTATCAAAAGTGAGAGAGAGAGTGAGAGGGAATCTTTAGCATTTCATCTAAGACTAATGGGTTTCCTCACAACATTTTCGTTCACCGTTACCAGAAGATAAATCATTTGATAAGTACATATAAATTTCACATAGTGAAATTCACATTAGTACTGACACCCGGGATCGAACTAACACCTCTTGCGTGCAAGTTGATTACTTTACCCCTAGGCTACCACCTTTACCAGTTAGTACTCTCTCTTTTTTATACTTCTTGGGTCGCAAACAAGCATACGGCCGGTCTGATGTTAAGCAGTCACCATAGCTTTTAGACGCTTGCAACACCAGAGTTATTACTTGCGTGTTGCTGACCCATTTTTTTACACCACGGCTTTAAGATGGAGTATCCCTGGAATAGCAAAACGTTTCTCTCTAAACGCATCCCTAAATGACCTGCACTCAAACAAAGGAACACTTCTTCTGTAAAGAACAGGTCTTCTGTAAAGTGGAGGTCCTTTCCCAGTCAGGCTAGCTCGCTAGTATGGTGCCCTACCTCTCTTAACATATCCTTACTAATATTATAAATGTGAAAGTTTGTAAGAATGGATGTTTGTTACTCTTTCACGTAAAAACTACTAAACGGATCTGGATAAAATTTGGCACAGAGATAGATTATGATCTGGAATAACACATAGGCTACTTTTTGCATCGATAACCGACATCCACGCGGGCGGCGCCGCGGGCAACAGCTTGTATATAATAATAATATTCACAAATAATCTGTATGCTATTAAAACAATAATTATATTTACAGCCGCTGCCATATGTGAGGTTGATAACAGAATGAATCACAACACACAATGCAAATAAGTTCATTGGGCTTCAACATCATTGTCATGAACTGTTTATTTATTTATCTTATTATAGGTGTTATTGTAGAGTAAAGCTCTCTTTATTTTTATAATTCTTCCTTTGTCTTTAACAGTCTATCCAATAAATTGGACTGCCTTGGTGGTCCAGTGGCCGCAGTATGTGCCTGCTGTGCACGAGGTTGTGGGTTCGATTCCCACACGGGACAAAACTTTGTGTGATCCACAAAATATTGTTCTGAGTCTGGGTGTAATTTGTGTCCGTTAATTGTATGTTTGTAAAGTCCCCCGCGACACAGAGCTTGTTCTCTAGTGCGGGAGTTGTCTTTTTTAAATAAAATAAAAATTTTATTGATTTAAATTAGACTTTTTGGACGGTCAGCTACTGACAAACCAGACACAACAATAGCCATTGTTGGTTAGCTGCTGGTGCTGCCATTTAAGAAGTTCATAGTATGTTTGTAAAGTCTCCTACAGGGCTCGGTCCTAAGTCTCGGATTTGTCTTTTAGAAAAACAACAAAACATACAAAATAATTCTGCCTACTAATATTATAAATGCGAAATTTTCCATGGATGTATGGATATATATTATGGATATTTTGCGTGATTGAGTAATAAACTCAATCACGCAAAACGGCTCATGGATCTAGATGAAATTTTGCACAGAGATAGATTACAGTCTGGAATTGCACATAGGCTACTTTTAATTCTGGAAAATATCACTTTTCCCGTGGCATTAAACGCACAGGCGAAGCCTCGGGTTGAAGCTAGTTTTGCGTATCGTACGTTCAATGGAAATATTACTTAAGTTAAAGCGTGTTTCGCAATTTATATCTTACTAGCTGTTGCCCGCGGCTTCACCCGCGTGAATGTTGGTTATCGCTATAAAAAGTAGCCTATGTGTTATTCCAGACCACAATCTATCTCTGTGCCAATTTTCATCCAGATCTGTTCAGTAGTTTTTACGTGAAAGAGTAACAAACATCCATCCATCCCTACTCACAAACTTTCACATTTATAATATTAGTAAGGATGTTAACAGCTAAAATTCGAAATTGCCCAGTGACATTTCTTAAGTTACAACAGAAATTTAAACAGGCACTTCACCATTTATAACTGTATGGAAAAAATATCTTTAATTGTTGTCCCAAGTGAATATATGTGAAATGCCCTGTTATCACAAGGATTTATTTATTATCTTTAAAAACCTATACAGATAATATATTGCTTTTTAATAATCTGTCTCTGTTATCAAAGGAAATGATATATTAATTTTCAGGCAAATGACAAGCAGAAATTAAATAATAGTAAAAAGACCTTTGCCCAGCAGTGGGACATAATGGGTGAAAAAATGAGTGCTGTGGAAACCCTTGGAGGAGGCTTATGTCCAGCAGTGGACATCTTTCTCCGGAGATAGTGATGATAATGTCATTGGTACCTGCATTTTTTTGTACTAATAATGTGGCAAACATGATGGTAAACAGTTATAGTAGCCTATGGATGCTTGCAATACCAAAAATATCACTTGAGTTGTAAACTCAAAAAATTAACACCGGGGTTTTTTGAAAGAGTATCCCTAGAATAGTAAAACATTCCCTAAATGAGCACTGAAAAGCTGTACTCATATACTGGAAGACACTACTGTCTGTAGTAATTTGGAGTGTTCTTTCCCAGTAGGGCTTACTCAATTCTATGGTACCTTCATATGTAATTTAAAAATAAAAATTTACTCACCACAGCGGGATGAAAAATCTGTGACCCAAGGTACCATGAAATGCGCTTGTGGATCATTATTACTCCTTCCAGCCAACATATTTAAATGAAGCAGATAGTCCAAATTAGATATCCTTCCCCTCACCCACAGCATACACAGTTTCTCCAACTCCACAGCATTATTCCTCCAACAACACTCATCCCCCCTTTTCCCCTGAGAACTTAATGTAGGTGTTGTTTTGTTTCTATTCTGTTCTAATATTAATGATGCATCCAAACTATGTATGTTGTTTGTAATCAACGGTAGGACTTGCAACCATAAGTTTTCTGACAAGTAGATGTCCTGTAGGGTTAGCATGCCTAAGCTTAACCCTCTATCACTCATAGCTTTAGATAAATTTAACAATTGATAGACTATAAACAATCCTCTACTATAATTTATATCTATCAAATTTGGACTGAAATTTAGACAGTCTAATAATGTATTTTCATAGTGGCCTCTGTATATTATAAAGAAGTTATTGTCTGTTTCTAAGGTAAACAAAGCTGCTAACAAACTGCCATGTGTTTCATAAATTTTTAATATATTCTTGCTAGGTATTATATCTATGTGTTTGCCTGCTCCATCATTCTTAATTCTAATTATATTACACCCATACAAACGGAGCACTATTTCTGACAACAGCTGATCATGTTCCAGTAGGTTAACTATAGTACTTTCCTTACTACTATCATTGTTTTGACAATATTTCTTATAAGATTCCTTCCACAAACTTCTTTGGTTACTTTGTGAGACATATTGTAGGAGCTGAGAGAACGTGAGGGGAGTCTCATGATTATTTTCGTTGAGTTTGTAGCGAGGCAAGGGAAGAACCTTGGACACTTTTTTATTTAATACCTACAATACAAACAACATCGATTAATTTATAACACATTCCAAGCAATAATTCCAATATGTTTTAGTTAGAGGATTAATTACATACCCTTATAAATATTTTACGCCACGGATAAGGTACACTTTCACCAGATTGCAAGGTAAAATCTACATTGTTCAACGAGTTATCTACTTCGACGTTTTTTAACCATTTCTTCAGCCAGCTTGTATGTACAACGACCGTGAACAGGTCAGGTGAGGCAGTGGGAAATATATTTTTATTGCTTATACCTAATTCCTTAATTATATAATCCATGTCTAAATTAATATTGATGTTTTGTTTTGTTTTGCTACGATCAAAACTGCAGAACCAGACATTATTAATTTTGACATTTCTGCATCTAATTTGACATTATGAATTGAAGGGATGCCAACGATGATAATTCATAGGTCGTTCAAAAATCGATATATTTTATACTCATTGGCATACAATAGCGGATCAGGAAAGGTTAACATACTAAAAAATAATATCCTACTAGTATTATAAATGCGAAAGTTTGTAATTATGGATGGATGTTTGTTACTCTTTCACGTTAAAACTACTGAACGGATCTGGATGAAATTTGGCACAGAGATAGATTATGGTCTGGAATAACACATAGGCTTTTCACAGCGATAACCGACATCCACGCGGGCGGAGCCGCGGGCACCAACTATATTAATATAATACGTCCATAGCTTACCGTAACTGCATAACAATCTGGAAGAGATCACTCTTAGTGATATGACCGCCCATTGTCACTACATGTACTTAATTTGTTTCCTTTTGTATTGTTTTATGTGGTGTGTAATAAAGAATATTCTATCTAACATCAGGTAGGCGGTATGTTTGCTTGTTTGCCACCCAAGAAGTATAAAAAAATACATTTCACGTATAAATAGGAAGGATATATATACATAGAGAAATCTACGTCTATTAGGTTCTGTAGACTTATTGAACTGTAGCTGCCTTTTTTATAAATTCAGCCAAGTCTAGTAACCAATTTTAATAGCACCATAAGTTAGTTTTACTTTCAATCACACACAGTAGTCTAGACTACTATGTGTGATTGAAATAGAAAAAAAGTCGATAACAAGTAAAAATGTTATTTATTTCAAAAATATTGATTCATTACAACATTTATACAATGTAAAGGATATACAAAGCTATTCTTACTCTAATAAATTGAACTTATTTTGGTGTAATAACACCTAGGAATGTAAAGACAATATTATTATAATTTTAATGGTTAAGCAATGTTTGGTTTAAGTAGCACCAAAAGTTACGTTACTGATCTATCACAAAAGGAATTGGCCCCCATTTAAAATGTCTATCCTACTACAGTATTCGAGATTTATGCAAAAAATATTACACTAGTCTGACTAAATCTGAATCATACATAACATAACAAAAGAAAAATATAAAATCTAAGTTATAGGATTTTGTTGCATACACAAATAAAACATTAAATTATAATTTTACTCCATCTTGCCAGATACTCTTTTCAAATAGCACTTCCATAGAGTATCTTTGTAGAGAACAGCTTGAGTTTCTGGACTTTTTGCTGCCACTATACCCCTACCTACAACTATGACATCACCACCATTCTCCAGAATAACTTTTTCTGGAGTATTGTAAACCTGGCCAAGGTCATCTTTGCTGCTTTCTAACTGGACTCCTGGAGTTAACTGTATGAGACCGGGATCTTTGAAGGTGTCTTTATTCTGGCATACAAACCCAGTAATCAACTCAGGGTACTTTGATGCCATAGACACAGTTGACTCTCTGTATTCTGGAGTAATTAGGTTGCCCTGCAAAAAAACAAAATACATTTGTTTTTCTAACATCCATAAAACATATTAAAGATTTTTTAAATTCTTTATTGTAAACACGAAATTATATTGTTCCTAAATAATGGGTAGTTGTTATGAAATAGAATGAGAAAAAAGTAATACCTCACTACTCATTTCAGCCAACAAAAATACACCATGGTTACGCCCATTTGATGAATTTAATGCTTTCAATATTCCCTCTCCAGGCAAAGAATGAGCAGTAACACAGTCAGCCCACTCTCCAACTCTATGGACTCCCTTCAAGTATTGCAAAGAGACTGTATGTCCAATATCGGCATATTTTCTATCTTCCAAAATTAAAAAGTTGAACCTTTCAGCTAATTGCTTGATTCTAGTTATAAAGTCATTATTATAGTCTTCTATAATATCTGCATGAGTTTTAACCAGACAGACATGTTCCCCAACTTTTTCTAGAAGGTCCAGAATTTTCGTAGCAGATGTTAAATCTACAGAAATGCATAGATTTGTTTTCTTTATTGCCATTATATTGAATAACTGTTTAGCTATTGCATTTTTTGCAAGCTCAGCCCGCTGTTCGTATGGCAGTAGGATCCTTTCAACAGGTTTCTCTGAAAAAGTTTTGATATATCATCAGTCAATTGAATGCATATATTTTAAATTTCCTTTTAGTCTATATATTTAAGTGGTTAGGGCACACTAAGTGACCATGTCAGTCTCATAGATGTTTAATATTAAAATTTGTAGAATGAAAATATTTTGTATAAGGAAATAATTTTTATATTTTATAAATAATAATAATAATAATAATAAAAACGTTTATTCTCTTCCCACAAAGTACAATTTACACATATAAAATTAAATTTTAAGTAAAAGGTGACCTTACTTTGTGAGAGACTGGTGCCTGATGTAGGTTTTTTATAAAAAACCTGTATTACAGGTCACCAGGTCCCTCCCGCCGCTGGTTTAACCAAATATTTACAAGATGTTAAGGTTACAATTAATGTGAGAAGAAAAAAAAAATTAACAATGTAAGAAAACGTATTTTACATTATTTAAATAGAGAAAAAAAAAAACTTAAAATAACATAGGAAGTGTATAGCAAGAGTTATTTATTAGGTATAAGGTTTGATGGGTATCCAGGTGTGTCGATGTGTGGGTGAATGTAAGTGTTAAGAGAGTAGAGAGTGTTGTTTGAGTATGAGTGTAATACGAGGTCAAGTGTACGGATAAATAGCACTAAAGAGAGAATGCAGGTAGAAGAGAACGGCCAGAGATAATTGTTATTTTAGCGGAGATAGCAGCTTTTCAGTGTCATTGTAATTTAAAGTTTGAAGATATTTTGAGACTAAAGTTTTAGAAATTGATTTTAGATGAGGGTATATGTTAAGGTCAGCATTTATTTTATTGTATAAATAAGGTCCGAGAAAACAATAGAAATTTTGAGCGAGAGCGGTCTTTGCATGAAATGTTAAACAAACTTTACCTTGTCGTCGTTTATTTCTATTTACATTTCGGTCGTAGTGCAGTTCAGAGTGTTGCTTGAGCACAGTGTGCATGATAAAAATTTGTCTGACTGAGAGAGTATCCCATTCTTTGTATAGATCTGTTGTGGGGAATCGGAAAGGAAGTCCAGCACCTACCTTAAGAATGGCCCGCTGAGCTCTTTCCACGTCGATAAGGTGTGTTTTGGCAGCACCTCCCCACGATGTAATACAATAGTCAACAATTGATCGACAGAGAGCATGGTACACAATTTTAATTATCCGCTGATCTGCTATGTGACTAAGATTTTTAAAAATATAAATCATTTTACGCAAACGTGTTACTAAAGATCTGATGTGCGGTTTGAATGTGAGGCATTGGTCTATTGTAACACCGAGATATTTGATGCAATCTGTTCTAAGGATTGAGTTACATGTGCATTTGGCTTGACCCGGTGTACATACATGAGCGGTAATATCTAAATTTAAAGGGGGGAGTAGGTTTTGCCTGTGGGCAAATGCTATGTATTTAGTCTTGTTGACATTCAATGACAGTACACTGTTCTGTAGCCAATTACAGACTTCATCAAACCCTCTTTGTGCAATGTTGAAGACGCTCTCCCAGGTGTCTCCATGAAAAAAGAGGGCAGTGTCGTCCGCAAACGTAATTATTTTCCCATTTGGGAGTTGTAGTTGACCAAGGTCATTAAAATATACCAGGAATAACGTAGGTCCGATTATACTGCCCTGCGGAACACCGAATAATATAGGCAATTCATTGCTTATCCTTTGGTCTATAACAACGCGCTGTTTTCTATTAGTTAGATAGTCTTCAAACAGTTTTAAGGGAATTCCTCTTATTCCAAGGTGTTCTAATTTTTTGAGAAGATGTGGAATTGAGACCGTGTCGAAGGCCTTGGCAAGATCCAAGAACACTGTTAGGCATTTCCTACTGTCATCCATATTTGAGACAATAGATTGAATCAATTCGTGAACTGCATGATTAGTAGACTTGCCTTGACGAAAACCAAATTGAGTTGGAGAAAGAAGATTGTTGCTTTCTAAGTAATTAATTAACCGCTTATTGATTAAACGCTCCAGGATCTTGGATAACGTAGGTAAAATGGAAATGGGCCGGTAATTATCGACACAGTCTCCCTTTCCTCCCTTCAGGATTGGTTTTATAAGAGCTATTTTAAACGCCTGGGGGAAGACACCTGTATATAAGGCTAAGTTACAGATATGTGTTATAAAAACGGTGTGAATACTTTGATACCTTTTTATTATTCTACCGTTAATCTTATCAATACCTGCAGCGCATTTATCCTTTAAGCTGTTTATGATTGAGAAGACCTCTTCTTCATCGGTTGGTAGCAGTACAAAGGAATGCAAAGGTGAGTTACTTTGGCCATAAAGATCCGTCGGCCTTTGATTAGCAGGAGATATTTGAAGAGCAAGGTTTTTTCCAATGTTAGCGAAGAATCTATTGACATCATTTAAGTCCTTCTCTGGATTGATGTTTGTTAAAAGACTTGAGGAGTGATCAATTTTATTGTTAGAGCCACTAATTCTCTTAATGATCTCCCATAGCTGCTTTTTATTTCCCTTAGCATTTTCAATTTCAGTTTTCTCATAATTTCTTTTAATTTTTTTGATCAGGTTGTTACAAAAGTTTCGATAGCGTTTATATGTCACTGAAAGAGTTACATTGTTAGGATCCTTTTTTATTTTTTTATGTAGATTGTCCCTATTTCTCATACATCGTAAGAGGCCTTTTGTGATCCATGGTTTTATAGTCCTTTTCCTGTTTGAAATTTTTTGCAAGCTAGAGCATTTATCAATGGCTGAAGAAAGCTGTGACACAAGAAAATTTGTTGCTTCGTTGGTGTCATCGCAATGAAGTATTGGTAGGAAATTAATAGATTGTATCGTCTCGTCAAGCTGCTTAAAATTGACTGTACTAGTAACTTTAGTGATTAATACCGGGCAATTTGTTTTTAAACTAAGGGCGACGCTTTCATGGTCGGTGATTGAGGACTCGAAAACAAGGCATCTAGCATTTAATTTAGTTTTTAACATCATATGATCGAGGCTCGTGCGTCCATGAGTAGGTATATTATGGGCAGGGAGCAAACCATGACTAGCTAGCATGTTTAGGTATTCGTTAGCACGTCTATCTGTACTATTAGAGCAAATGTTAATATTTATGTCCCCACATAGCAGAATATTTTTAAAGTAAGACAATGTAATGAGCAATGAATCTAATGAGTTTAGAAAGTTCGTCGTGTCACTTTGACTTGGAGGGCGATAGATGCCAATAATACAAATATCTGTGTTTAATTTTAGGAGGAGGCAGTTACAGTCATTAAATGCGGGTTCCTCAATTGTTGCTTTTATATTCTTATTATAGTAGATTACGACACCTTCATTCTGTGTTTTGTGCAAGGTGGTTGTTGCATAGTTATAGTTTTCAAGGTGGGGAATAGATCTAGCTGAGTTAAGCCAGCATTCAGATAGTACAATTACGTCCCAGGATAAATCTGATCTATGTAATAGGGTGGAGAAATTTGGCATGTTACAATTGATACTACGTATGTTTTGAGATAAGAGATTGATAGTGCTTTTTTCTATGTAAGTATGTTTTTTAACGTCGTCTATGTCGCACTTAATTGTTTTAGCTATTTGAAAAGAGTCTAGGTCTAGACTTAGTGTATCCATTGATATTAACAACTACAATAGATTGACTATAAATAGAAGCCACAATTTGGATGTGGCGTAAAGTATGAAAATAGTATGATTAAGATTTAAGCCTAGACCTATCAAATAGCTGTTTATATTAAGACGCGATGATACAAAATTAAGTGTGATAAGTTTATGTTGTATGTAGAATGAGTAATGTGTGTATTGTGGAATTTGTATGATGAGAGATTGCAGAGGTGAGTAGCCGGATAACCAAGCTAACCCTAAAAAGCTGATAATATAATAATTAGAATTTATAATTAAACATTTAAAAAGGAGACTTACAACTAAAACAATATTACGCTTATTACAATACTCTAGTCACAATATATTATTCAGGCTAGACTCGTTATCAATACGCACGGCCGGTGATTCTTGCTCAAGTTTCACGTAAACCTTACCAAAGGATGTCCATGATGCAAAGAGCTTCTTTTCTCTGACGTAAAGGCGCGCTAGGTAAAATAATCTACGTGCTTTCGAAGATAAATATGCCTATGGAATATATTTTTTTTTTTTATACTACTTGGATGGCAAACAAGCATACGGCCCACCTGATGTTAAGCAGTATCCGTAGCCTATAGACGCTTGCATTACCAGAGGTATCACTTGTGTGTTGCCAACCCATTTTTTTACACCAGGGCTTTAAGATAATATGCCTTTTAAAAGATTTTTCAAACATGTGCAGTGGTTTTGGAGATTACCCTCTATATACATACAAAGTCATAAAATTCACTCTTTCTCTTAAAATATTAGTTTAGAAGTATAGATAATATCTCTGGCAATATTAACTTACCAATAACTGGTGCTTGTGTCTCCTTCAAATAGTTTTTGACTTTCACAACAGTCTCTTCAGTAATTTTATCATTCTTTGCTAATATATCAATCAAAGTAGACATTGTAAACAAAGACTTAACAGCCACATCATTTGCTTCACAATTTTTACTGCCTCCTTGTTCTCTGTCTAAAATAATTACTGCATCGTTGACTATCAAACCTTCTTTGCGAAGGTCTCTAACAGTTTCTAGAACACTAGAACCAGAGGTAACAACATCTTCAACAATAAGGCAACTTTGGCCAGACTTGTAGTGGCCTTCTATGGACTTTTTAGTACCATAAGCTTTTGTTTCTTTCCGTCTCATCAACATAGACTTCTTCGTTTGTACACTAAGTAGTGTAGCAATAGGTAAAGCTGTGTATGGAACTCCACACACATGATCATAATTCAAATTCTTCATCGAAAACTCAAGCAAAAGGTTTGATATTGACTCCTGGAATAAAATACATGTTGAATAGTCATGACAACTAGATAACTAACAGGATATCTATTTGGTCTAAAGTCCAGAATAATTACCATAACATTTGGGTAACTAACTATAACCCTCAAATCAAAATAAACTGGTGTTTTAATGCCGCTCTTGGTTGTAAACTCTCCAAATTTCACAGCATCTATAGAAAACAACTGAATCGCTAGCTCTACAAGCTTCTTATCGTAAGTCATTTTAAATTTAGAGCACGTGAAAATATAAAAAATCACCGCTAATTGGTGATTGATGGACCTTTGGATGGACCTGCTTTGACGTCTGTGACGTGAGTGAACTTCTGTTAACTTCTTGACTGACGACAATTTTTGACACACATTGACACACGGACAATGCGTTGGTCTGGGTTGCCAGCTACTACTACTGAACTGACCGAACAAAACAGATATTTGAATTTTTACGGGATAGAGCAGCGACAAAATCTTAGCACCATAAATTTTATTATTATTATATTATACACTACAATAGGCTATATTATTTTTGATGGGTTGATAAACCAACTTTAATGACTTTGATAGTTTGCCAGGTTTAAAAAATATTAACTTTTGCTTTTCATTCATTGAAAATTACTTCATTTCGTTCGATCATTCTATTTTGTTCTTTTCATTCAGTCACTTGGAAAGCGTTCTTTGTAGAGAGCGTACGTTACGGCGACGAAAATATTTTAATTTTCGTAATTATTTTCGGTAATTCAAATTTTACAAGTAAACGTATTTATTTAACAATTCATTTATCCTTTTATGTTTAATCAAATGTGACGTGTTTGAACTTTGTAGTGTGAGTATCAAAATTAATACAAGTGAACAAAAATACGTGTTATGAAGTTGCAAAACTTTTTGCGCGAACAAATAAAAATAAACAGATTCACTAAAATATAATTGTTAGTGTTTGTTGTTCGTCAGTATTTTAGTATTATTATTTCGTTTATAACTGCTTGGGACTCAGGTAGAGGATTTTGAATCAATGTTGGGTAAGGTAAATCCACCCCTCCTATCGGCCGGCCGGAGCACGGAGTGGGGTCCCCTCCCCTCCTTTAGGGGAAGTTTGGGTAGACAAAGGGTAGTCACCCCTAAGCAGAGGGGAGCTTGGGCCTTGGGCGATATCCGTTGGTAGGGGAAGGGATCACAATTTCAAGTTCAGTTTTTTTTGGGTCTTGCCCTTTCTAACGGTTGCGCGCGTGTGTGAGAAAGTTTCGAACGAAATATTTTGCCCTCCGCTTTATCTAAATTTTAATTTTGCAGGAACAAAGTTCAAACAAATTCAAAAATGGATTCATATAGTGATGGTAAGCAATCTTTTTTTAATTACCAATATTTTCTTTAAATTAAAAAGGTCATATTACTTACTAAACAATTTTTTGTAGATAATAATGAGTCTTTGGATTTTATAATGAAAAGAAGTTTGTTAGCAAAGAATAAATTGGCTTTTATATTAACTGATCCTGATGGAGTTGTGAGGTACTGTTGTGTGGAATGCTCAGCCAAGTTTGATGAGAAGGAGAACTTGGAGAAACACCTGATGGTGCATAATAAGGAATACCGGTTTTTGTGTGGAATATGTGGCACTGGGTGAGGATTATGAGCTTCTTATCTTTTTTTATTTGGTTAAACTACTAAGGTAGCAAATAAACATATGCCTGATGGTAAGCAGATACAGCAGCCTATGGACCCTAGCAATACCAGAGGTATCACTCGCATGTTGCCAGTGCAAGCATTTTAACGCCAGAGTGTGATCAAGTATCGGGGATAAGGGACCCTGTATCCCGGGGATAAGGATGTTTCCTTATCCCCGGGTTTGTTAGCACTGGAAACCTGTACTCACACAAGAACACAACTACACTGCTGTGTGTGAGCAGTGGTTTTCTACCTTCCACAGTATGGTGTTCTACTCCTCTCTTAAAATTTTTATATTTTAATTTATTCTTCAGAACAAACCAATATTTACAAATAAGATACCTTTTTTTAACTTTATATACCATAAATAATAATAATAATCATTTTTATTTCAAGAAAACTGATAATAAATATTATATTAATTATTTAAAAAAACATGTTTTATAAAGGAAAGATGAAGAAAAGAGAGATATAAATATTCTCCTAAACATCTCATAATCTCGTTAAATAAAATGACGATTATTAAAAGAACTTGGATTTAATTTTAGATTTGACTGCATGTGCATTCTAGTCAATTCTTCTCAAGGTCCTACCCATTTTCAGCAAATTGGCTATAGGGAAAAAAATGCTGACATTGATTTTGACATTCATAATAAGTATATATAAACAATATCAGAATAAATGACTGAGTTAAGCTCGGTGGTGAAGGTGCTCACCTTACTTCAATCGAGTTCAACCATTGATTACCCATTTTTGGATTGAAGTTCCAAAAACCAAAATAAGTTACAAGTTTAATTTTAATTTTAAAATCAAATCAAGGTTTCTGTCCTGATAATTCATTTTTAAGTATTTAAGCGATATGCTACCACCTATTGGGTTCTGGCCCAGCCCACTACTAATTATGCTATCCGAGCCCCTACTCCTGAGTTCAAGTTTGTCCACCCCTTTATACTTCTTGAAGTGAATCAGTTTAGTACCCGAGAGGCTCAGTTCAAATTCTACTCAGAGTTCGAGGTTTTTCACATTGCTATTTTTAACCGACTTCAAGAAGAGTAGGTAAAAATGTAATTTGGTGAAGTGAAACTGATGAAGAAGACCACAGATGGCCATCTGAACTTTTCAATAATAAGTATTTTACTGATGGCGATTAGATAAGTTTCGGTTATTGTTGCTAAGCAACTATTAATAAGAAATAATGACGTGAATGAATTGAGCGCGGATTACACAGATTAAATATTGCTTTTAATACCTACTTGACCTGTGTTCAGCCCGACGCTCAGTTGATTTTATTCGATTGTAACAAACAAATATTTGAAAATTTTACAACTTGCCGTACTGAAGTTGGTTTTTTTTTGTTAAAATTATTATATTAAAAGCAGAGCAAATATGCAAAAAATATTTATTTTTAAGATTGTTTTCAAAAATGTAAGTCTATCATTAATATTGTTCCTAGCCTGAAACGAAAGGAACATTTGGACCGGCATACACTGGAGCACCAAGAGGTAAGACCTCATGTGTGCCAACACTGTGGGAAAGCATTCAAGAGGAAAGAACATCTAAATATACACAAGTCTATTCATAGCGGAGATAAAAGTGAATCGTGTCCAGTTTGTGATAAGGGTAAGTTAAAATACTTGTATTTGTTTCTTTTTACTACTCCGGTAGCAAACAAGCATAGGGCCCCCTGATGGTAAGCAGTTACCATAACCATTGCATAGTGTAAGAAAGAATCCTTCTCTATAGAGTGAGGATGTCACATTATATCAAAAATAAATACCTACCACATGCTTACTACTACAAATTTCCACTAGCAACATTCTGATCATCATCATCATCTCAGCCAAAAGACGTCCACTGCTGGACATAGGCCTCCCCCAAGGATTTCCACAACTCTCGATCCTGAGCAGACCTTGTATATCGGTTGCCTGCAACCTTTACCTTTCTGATCATACTTTGACTTTATTGAAGTGTTGTAGTAGTAGTATTATAATAAAAACGTTTTTTTAGCATTCTACCGCAGAGACCACCTAAGGAAACATCTACAAACGCACACTAAGGCATTTCTAGAAAGGAAGTCTGTTAATGATTCAGAATATTTGGAAGTCAAGCACGAACCTCAGGATATAGACGATATCAATGAAGAAATTCTTGATGAGGTAAGTCAACTTTACTAGAACATAATTATATTCTTTTATATTTGTACCGCGTCTAGGTGTAATTTTTGTCCGTGAATTGTGTGTATGAAAAGTCCCCCGAGATACAGCGCTTGTTCCCTAGTGCGGTTGTTGTCTTTTAAAAAAAGAAAATATATAGTTAAAGGAATAAAAAAACTAAGCAAAGCAAGGGCCGCTTATTAAAAAATATAGGTACAAGTATAAGTATGTTTGCCAACTGTCTGGTTACAGTAGTACAGGCTATGTCTAGTTTGGGATCAGATGGCGTTGTGTGAATTGTCCCAACATATTATTATGACAATTCAACTATTCTTCGATTATTTAAATAATAATAATAGTTTATACTACCAAAGGTGTAGTCGCGAGTCTATTTAGGGGATGGGGGGGCGTCTGTCTGGCTTACAAAGGGCCGCAGCCGCCCCGTCTTAGATAAAAGGTCGTCTCTAGGAGAAATGTCTATCACCGTCCAATTTCTAAAAAGCGTACGAAAATACATCGAGGATAAAATGGGGTTTCTTGTCAATTAGTTTTTTGTTGTTACCAATCCTACTAATATTATAAATGTGAAAGTTTGTAAGGATAGATGGATGGATGTATGGATGTTTGTTACTCTCTCATGTAAAAATTCCTGAACGGATCTGGATAAACTTTGGCATAGAGATAGATTATAGTCTGCAATAACACATAGGCTTTATCGAGATAACTGGCATCCACGCGGGCGGAGCCGCGGGCTACATCTAGTACGTAATTATAATGTTCTTTCGAAACGCATCCCTAAATGAGCGCTGGTGACCTGTACTAACACACAGGAACAAAACTACACCGCTGTGTGTAGTTATTTGGCTGTGGTCTTCTGTTAAGTGAAGGTCCTTCCCCAGTCGGGTTACTCTCTTGTATGGTGCCCTACCTCTCTTAAGCCTTTCTTTGGAATACAATTTTTATATATTTTTAGGCAATTGTAGCTGAAGAAATTCCAGTGGAAGTGCCGCATGATCGGCCATTCCAGTGCCCAGTATGTCAGAAATCTTACAAAAGGAAAGATCATTTAAAGATACACAGTTGGACTCATAAGAAAAAGGACTTTACGTGTGCGGAGTGCGGAAAAGGTAAGACTAGTATAAGTACTAGATTAGTTAGGTTACGGGGCGTGGCTTGGCCGGCGGACAATGATGACTCTCTGGATTCTTAACGCGAACAAACTACAATTTGATTTGCCAAAAAATGGTTTCAACACTCGGGGCCTCATTCTACTTGATTGCTTGCATTTATATAATATTTTCAATTAGTTTATATAATAATAGTATATGCAGTTATAACATTTTTACGTATGTGACCAAAAAAGACCAAAAAATAACGTCTGTTTTGCTTCGATACTTTTTTTGCGTGGCTCCTTGTAAGCTGGGCAGAATTGTGTTCTTAATTTTTTTTTAAGTCGTCACTAGTCGTCTATCGCAAGATACTCTCTAAATAAATTTAATTGAATGTACCTGCCATGACCCACTTGTGGGAGTGATTTCTAGGTCAAGTACTTAGATCAAAAATTACAAGGAGGGACACATTTTTAACGGTTCTGATAGGAAACGATGAAAATATCACATCGCACAGTCTCTTAAAATGATATGGGACAAGTAATTTTTAGCAAAATGCTAAAAGTAACCCATGGTCTATCTTAAACGGTGTTCGAGAAAAATTCAAAGTTCCTCATTTAGTGAGGGTCTTAAATCTAAAAAAAAACTTTCTCTTTCCTTGTTTAGGAGGAGAGTAGTGGGAGTTATCCGTATCTCTCTCCGGTGTCGGATTGTCGTACCATCAGACTATGAGAGTGAGGGAGTAAATAGTGCACCTGCGTTGGCGCAAAATCTTGTGCAATAATATCTCCCACGCATATACAGCAGCTTTCGTTATAATTCGTTGCCGTGGCCGAAATTCGGTTCATCATCATCATCCTATGGTAGTCCACTGGGCATAGGCCTCTCCATGTGTACGTACCTTGGTACAGTCTTCGGTTTTTCTCATCCAGAAGGTTAGGACATTATTATACGTCATATTCGCTGATATGATAATAAGACTGCATCGTGCAAGTGTTGTGGGTTCCCCAGGCGGGCCCATATAAGTAAGGAGCATTCATAGCCCTCCTCAAAAAAAAATTTACCGTTGACTTTTTACCAGTTTTGAATTAAGATCGAAAATAAGTCGCTACAAGGACCTTATGGCATACCATAAGTTCCTTGTAGCGACTTATTTTCGACCGAGAAAAGATCAATCAACCATAGCCTCTTATTGATCTTTTCTAGGTCGTATCGGATTGCCGACCCATCGGACTAGCTATCAGAGGGTCGCATCGTAAAATTGCTTCACACTAAACCCTTTGTCTCCGCCTCTTCGGTTTTTGGCGAATAAATCACTCTACTTTGCTTTTGAGACAGTCTCAGTGTAGGTACGACATTATATCGTAAACATATGTCAAATCTCTTACATTTGCTGTCTATTCTATTCGATTCGACTATCATTTATGCCATTTGTCTAGAGGGTTGAACGGCTGAACGGATCTGGATGAAGTCACAGAGATAAATTATTACTGTATAGATACTTTTATCCTGAAAAACGCGGACTGAAGCCGCCGGTGGAAGCAGATTGTTAATAAAGATAGCGGGTATTCCCATGTAAGTTGGTCATTCGCTTATCTCAATTTATACGGTTCGTGGTTGGAGACCACAGCGTGATTAGTCACGGTCCGGATGTGATAGTGTTGTATGTGACAGTTTATTAATATCTAATATATAAAATTCTCGTGTCACGCTGTACGTTATTGAACTCCTCTGAAATGGCTCGACCGACTTTCGTGAAATTTTGTGTGCATATCGGTTAGATCTGTGAATTGGACATCATCTATTTTTCATCCCCCTAAATGTGAATTTTTTAGACAACATTTTTTTGTTGTAATTTTTTTATGATTCAGCATTAAAAAATACAAACAACCCTTAATTTTCACCCCTCTACGATCAACCCCTATTTTTTAATAGCGATATTACTATTTTAGTAGCATAACAACGTTTGCTGGGTCAGCCAGTATTAAATATAATAATAGGAATTTACAATCATGTACCCTACTAATCAAATGATTTACAATAACATCTGCTAACGGTGAAGGAAATTTCGTAGACATGTACTTTTAGAATAAATTCTAAAAGCTATTTTGCTATTGGGTCACTGTGTGTGGATAAGACCTTCACATTTATTAAGAAAAGGGAAGGGATCTTTCTTGCTATAAGTTTTAACATAGTATTTGAACAGCTATCTCTTAGGAATAAGTGGAATTATATAACCATACATCTGCGAAACTTTACCGTATTTACTAATTATGATAGAGAAACCTAACGCTAGGGTATCATCTCCGCGGTATCCGTATCTGCATTGTTGTATTGCAAGAGAACATATTGGAAAGAAACCGGATTCTCTAAGGAAAAACATACTTATATGCCTAAGTTTTGTAATGGGGGAATACCTACGTCCAACGAAGTGCTCTCCGGAATTCTGACCCGGTACGGATAACGCGATGAGTTGAACCGAAAGTCCTCACTTGTGTCCCTCAGGCTTGCCTCAAAGGGTAGCCTCCCCCGCACTCCGCACTGCTTACGTCATCGCAGGCCCACATAACACTACTCCCCCTAAATCACATTGTATGCATGCCTTGAGCCTCCACTTTTATCCCCACGGACCTGATGACCCTTTTTAACCGCTTTTTACAACACCTGTCATTTTTTTGTTGTTGTTGCAAACCTTTGACGCCCTCGGCGGTGAGTTCACCCCCACGTAAACCTTTGAAACGATTTTGTATCTGTGACGTAAAATAAATTTATGTACTTGGTTATGTGAATTAATTTCGTAGCTATCTCGAACGTTCTAGAATTATAGGGATTGAAGCGAGAGTTTTTGATTTAGCGGACTAAAAGGTAGTTTTTACGCAACCTGCAAGGGAAGGGTTATGTTTTTTTTGCGCGTATCTTGTATGTATCTATTCTAAATTATATTAATTACCTTATATCTTTTAAAACATTCTTCTATTTTGTCTAAAACATTCGACTTATAAAAAGTGTAGTTCGCACTTATATTTATAGCGTTAATTTCTAGAAAATTCCAGTTCCATTAAAACAATCCTTTATATGTAACTCCATCCTCGCTAAGCCATTATCTGAAAAAGCTAAATTATTATATGAACTAGTATTAAGGTAAATGTTGTAATTAGTTTTTCTGGTTGTCTTTACAGGGTGATATGGTCGCTGAGCGACAAAACCCTTTCAATAAATTTAAAAAAAAAACAATCCTTTCACTAACCAAGCTTCGTTAGTAAATTGATGATGTTTTCATTATTCCCGAGTGTAAGACTACATTTGACCAACATACTACACGATTGAAGCTGCGAGTAGTACCAGTAAGAGTGCATAATATCTAGTAGGTGTACTACCTACTTAAATAACTTCCGTTAAATTGTCCAAAATAACTTTTATTTGTACAGTACCTATTATTATCTTAAACAAAGAAAAAGGCACAATACCGATGAGTCAGCTGGGACCATTTTATCCTTTTAAGTTATACACTTAGCTCAGGTTTACCTGAGTCAGATGGTCGCCATAAAAGAAAAAAATGAAAGGAAAACTTAGTTTATTTAAAACACGTTTTTAGAGTGGTGGTGTGAGGGAAGGGGGGAGGGATCACCGACGGGGATTTGGAAACGGCGAAGGACCTTGTCTGTATGTAGTATTTAGTATTACCTATCCTTTTACTAAAAAGTATAAGGGACGTTTTTGTGTATATAGCTGCTCTATTCAAATTTTTATATATGAACATCCATCCAAGACTGCCTCGGTGGTCCAGTGGCCGCAGTATGCGCCTGCTGTGCACGAGGTTGTGGGTTCGATTCCCACACAGGATAAAACTTTGTGTGACCTACAAAGAATTGTTCTGAGTCTGGGTGTAATTTGTGTCCGTTAATTGTATGTTTGTAAAGTCCCCCGCGACACAGAGCTTGTTCTCTAGTGCGGGAGTTGTATTTTAATAAAAATTAAAAAATTAAAAAAAAAAAAAAAAATCCATACTTAATATTAACATGCAAAAGCTATTAAACTATTTGATGGTAAAAAATACCCTTTGTCTCTCCCTAGGTTATCTATCTACTTGCCTAAAAAGGTTGCAAACATACATACAAATGTGTGTTGGTACCTTTTATTTTAAAGATGCTTTTGTAGTTAATAAATGACTAGAATTAGAAATTAAAGGGATAAAACTTAATAAATTATTGATATGATACAAAATACCCTTTGTCTTTTTCTAGGATATCTATCTCCTTGCATTATATGGTATTTTTTATCGCGATAACCGACATCCACGCAGACGGAGCAGCGTGTAACAGCTAGTACAAATATAAAGTGATGTAACGAGGTTGATTATGCTTTTATACCTTTTTTGCATTGAACACCTACACTAATGCCGTGGAAGTCTTTCGTTTTAAGTTAAGTTATTTAGTATTTACATAATCTGTGGGCACGTTTAATAATATTATAAATGCAAACGTTTGAATGGATAAATGTATGGATGTTTGATACTCAATGACGTCAAAACGGCTGAACGGATTTGCATGAAATTTGCACAGAGATAGAATATAGTCTAGATTTTTTTTTTAAACCACTGTTGCTGCGAGATTTTACACGCGAGGGAAACCGCGGTCAGAAGCTATCCTTACCTACTTCCTTACTAATATTATAAATGTGAAAGTTTGTGAGAATTAATGGATGGATGGATGGATGTTTGTTACTCTTTTACGTAAAAACTACTTATCGGATCTGGATGAAATTTGGCACGGAGATAGATTATGGTCAGGAATAACACATAGGCTACTTTTTACAGCGATAACCGACATCCACTCGGGCGGAGCCGCGGGCAACAGCTAGTAGTATTATAAATGCAAACGTAATTCTGTTTGTATGTTACATTCTCACTACTAAACGGGTGGATGGATCTTAGTATTTTTTTTGTAAAAAGATAGATGTTATCCTGGAAATACATATCTACTATTTATTGATATAACCGATTTTGTCGCGGGCGGAGCCGCATGCAACATGTAGTAAACTAATAATTTACTGCTTAGAACCTTGCAAGTAAAATGCCAAAGATTTATTTATTTATTTGCTACTAGTTGACCTGCCAAACGTTTTTACCTTACAAAGCTTAAGCCTGCACACTGCACCCTAGGGGTAGTTTCCAGAAAATAAAAAACACGTCTTAAATTATTTACTCTATAGTTTATCTTTACCTAATTTTGGGTGAGTCGAACCAAGTAATAAAAAATCCAAACTAATTTTAGAACTCTAGCCATTGTGTAGTCATATTATTTACTATAAAGTTATGTCTGTACTGAGTTTTAAACAAATAAAGAAATACAGATAGAAAACAGTGTTTTGAAGTGTCTGCACTTCAAAACACTGTTTTCTATCTGTATTTCTTTACAACTCCCCTAAGGGTTGATTTTGATAATGTGGTCTAGCCTATGTGTTATTCCACAACCTGTATTCAAAATTTAATTAAAATCGGTTTGATTATTTTCAATAATGTTACCCGCCTATGTCACCCGCTGATAATTTAAATTTGAATAGGTGAAAGTATTATTAAAAACGGCCTAGTAGTTTTTGAAAATCAGCGCTGCAGCATGCAAATGCCGCAGCCCAAAGCTGAGATTGGGACCTATTCTGACATCGCACAGGATAACAAAATTAGATATCTATAGTTATGTTGTCATTTTATTTTTTATTTTATACCTATTTTTTTTTCCCACCATAATGTCCTGTGTATGTTCGAATAAACGTTTTTCTTTCTTTCTTCTTTCTTTTGAGTTTATTCATTACAAACTAAAATACAAATCGTTAATATTAGTATAGATACCGAAATAACATGGTAACGTACCCTTTGTGTTCTGCGAATCCATCCCCACTCGCGCACCCCACTCGTCAGGATTGGGACGTTAGAAAAAAACCATCTTCCATTTTTAAACCACAGGGGAGCACCCCTTTTTTTCTCACAATACCAATTTACTTCTACTTTTAGGGGTAGTAAAGGCATCCCCTTTCATCGACATAATAATAATTATAGGTTGGTTGAATTTTATACTACACTAGCAGCCCACTCTGACTTCGTCTGCGTTAGACTATTTTTTTATCCGTTTAGGAATTGAATTCCAAAAAACTCTTTTTATAAAATCAACCTATTTTTCAAATTTCAGCTTTACAGACTTAGTAGTTTTGGCTGCGTTTTGATCGTCTGTCTATTCGACTACAATAGAAAAGTCAAACTCAAACTTCATTCATTCATTTAGGTTATAAAGTAACACTTATGAAGGTCATAAATTCTGAAAAAGCCAGAAAGATGATGTCGGCTAAATTTGCCTACGGCTAGTTTGCTGACGTGGAGCCATGAGAAGAACTATAAAGAAACTCAGGCCACTCTTTAAAAAAAATATTATATCAATTTAAATATGCTTATATATTTTTTTTCTTTTTAAATGACAACTCCCGCACTAGAGAACAAGCTCTGTGTGGGGGGGCTTACAAACATACAATTAACGGACAAAAATTACACCCAGACACAGAACAATTCATTGTGGGTCACACAAAGTTTTGTCCTGTGTGGCAATCGAACCCACAACCTCGTCCACAGCAGGCGCATACTGTGGCCACTGGACCACAAAGACAGTCAAATATATATATGTCTATATCATAATCTAATAATAATGTCTTCGTAACCCAATTTCGGTCCCGGCGGCTTATCTCATGAGATCATACGTAGGACCAGTGGCTTCATATCTTCCCGATTCCAAAGCACGCTTTGCAAAGGGGAAAGAAAAAAACCCAAAATCTATTGTTGGCCGGACCCGGGAATCAAACTCGAGACTTCGGTGCGACTGCTAGACTAACTAATTAAAATAAAGTAGGTTTGAATAAGTAAGTAGGTACTCGTTTGACTGCCTTGGTGGTCCAGTGGGCGCAGTATGCGCCTGCTGTGCACGAGGTTGTGGGTTCGATTCCCACACAGGGACAAAACTTTGTGTGACCCACAAAGAGTTGTTCTGTGTTCGGGTGTAATTTGTGTCCGTTATTTGTATGTTTGTAAAGTTCCCCGCAACATAGAGCTTGTTCTCTAGTGCGGGAGTTGTCTTTTTCAAAATAATAATAACGTTGTCTTAAATTTAGGAGCGTTTGAAACCTAAACTTGGGGGCTTTTGTTATCAACGGTGACAAACGAAAATTCTCCGAGAAAGGGATGAGTATTAAGAGGGGAAAGTTTTAAAAATAAGCAGCAAATGTCTTAAGACAGTAAAAAATGCAGCTATTGGAGGTCTGCAGCAAATGAGGCGTTGAAATATTGGTCTAAATTTAACTTTCGGAAGAGTGGGGTGAATAGGTTCTTTGCATGATGCCACGTTGTGGGTTTTTTTTGTTTTTAAAAGTCAATCTCGCACTAAAGAACTAGCCCTGTGTCGCGGCGACTTCACCAACATACAATTTACACTTATATTCGAAGGATGTCTATGGATAAAAATCGTTTTAAAACATTTCATAACGGTCGAATTTCGACCACTGGGCGACCTCTAGTACAAATAAATCCAATTGATACAAAATACACAATTTTTAATTTGAATTGATAACCTTTTTTTTTTGAAGTCGGTTAATAAGTGTTAAACCTTTAAGATATTTATGTTTATATAAGACATTTTATATATAATAATAATATAAAATCTGCTTGAAGGTCGAGTTATGTTATAACCTCTATATTCCCAAGTCTACCCTTTTCTCAGAAAATTCTCCTCAATTTTATAATAGCCTGGCGCTAAGGCTCGACCCGTTAGCCATCTACAATTCTACATACTTCTATATACTTATATATGTATAACATGCGTATACTTATATACTACACTAGCAATCCGCCCTGACTTCACCCGCGTTTTGCCCGTTTAGGGATTGAAATTATTGCCAACCCATTTTTTTAAACCAGGGTTTTAAAAGTATCCCTGGGATAGGAATGCGCTGATACGTCAGTCAGTCAGTCTCTACTTTTATATAATACCTAAATGTAAGAATGTCTTGGTGGTCCAGTGGCCGCAGTATGCTGTACACGAGGTGGGTTCGATTCCCACACGGGATAAACCTTTGTGTGACCCACAAAGAGTTTTTCTGAGTCTGGGTGTAATTTGTGTCCGTTAAATGTATGTTTGTAAAAGTCCACCGCAACACAGAGCTTGTTCTCTAGTGCGGGAGTGGTCTTTTATTCAAAGATAAAAAAAAAATGTTAGGTCTGTTCATAGATACAAGGCTTGGCCGTGTAGGCGTGTCGGTGAACATCCTAAAGGCTAGTAATTAAAATTTTTTATAAAGCTTTATTAAATACTAGAGGTCGCCCGCGACTTCGTCCGCGTGGTTATTTGGAATATTTTACCCGATTTTGCAACATATATCACTACTGCTCCGCTCCTATTGATCATAGCGTTATGTTATATAGCCTATAGCCTTCCTGGATAAATGCACTATTCAACAAAAAAAGATTTTTTATAATCGAACCAGTACTTTCTGAGTTTAGCGCGTTCAACCAAACAAACAAACTCTTCAGCTTTTTAATATTAGTATAGATTTTGCAACGCTAACCTTGCGTGACATATTTGAATAATAATTAGCTTTATTAATAGTTTTCACCAGCGGCTATCTATGGCTGTGTTTTATTAACCGACTTCAAAAAAGAGGAGCTTATCAATTCGTGTGTATTTTTGTCTAAAGTAGCCGTACTGCCTTATGTGTGTATTGTTCGTTATGTGGGACTGGCTGATGACGAGGATTCAAGTCCCAGATCGAACCAAAAAAAAATTTGGATTTTTCTAAGAAATTCAAATATGATGCTTGAAGTTTGGAAATTGGCGGTGTTTTCACCCTCGTGCCTCGGCAAGCACGTAAAGCTGTTAGTTTTCGCCTGATCTCTGTAGTCGTGTCGGATTGCACCTGTGTTTGCGCACATACTTAAGTACTATGATATCTGAGATGGTTCTTCTACATCGAGTTTAGTAAATAGTTTCTTAAATTTTAATGAGGACTGGTGATTCATACTCATGGACAGGAACAATGTAATGTAATGAAGGTACTATGTGTATCTACTGATTTGGTTGTGGTCTTCTGTAAGGCCAAGGTCCTTTCCCAGCTGGGCTTGCTCGCTTGCGTGATGCTATTCCTCTTGACATTGTTATTCTGTCATAAAACGAATTAAGTTTATCTGGATCGAAGAAATACCTACTCAAATGGGAGACGGGCGTAATGATAGTGCACATTTGTAAAAACAAGCTGTCCCGAGACGTGGCGGGGCACTTAACAAACATACAATTCATGGACTCAAATTACACCTAGACTCAAATAATTATGAATCACTAGCTGTTGCCCGCGGCTCCGCCCGCGTCGATGTCGGATATCGCTGCAAAAAGTAGCCTATGTGTTATTCCAAACCATAATATATCTCTGTGCCAAATTTCATCCAGATCCGTTCAGTAGTTTTTACGTGCATCCGTCCATCCATCCATACTTACAAACTTTCGCGTTTATAACAGTAGGATACAATGTTTTGTCCCGTGTGGGAATTGAAACCACAACCTTCATCTGAACAGTCTAGGTCACTAACCACTAGACCAACAGGCCAAATACAAACTTAAGATCTCCAAAAAGTATCAAAATATAAAAGCTTCAGATTATGTAACGTTGTTGAGATTGCGACAGATATAGCTACACAGGCAGACTTTCTATCCTTGTACAGTGAACGGGCTGGCCTTGCCCCCTCGCATAGGGTCGCGGCTTCAAACCGGTTCCGAGCCCGTTACTCGATGGCACCAACGTCATAGGGGATTATCCTTCTCCCGTTGGTCGATTGCATTAGATGTAATAGATGTTATTGTGTAGGTAAAGTTCACTAAAAATCCTTGACTGAATTGAATGCAAATAAAAAGATAGGAACTAAAATTATAAACTAGCTGTTGCCCGCGGCTCCGCCCGCGTGGATGTCGGTTATCGCTGTAAAAAGTAGCCTATGTGTTATTCCAGACCATAATATATCTCTGTGCCAAATTTCATCCAGATCCGTTCAGTAGTTTTTACGTGAAAGGGTAACGGATAATGGATGGATGGATGTTTGTTACTTATTCACGCCAGAACGGCAAAACGGTTCTATATGAAATTTGGCATAGAGTAAGATTATAGTCTGGAATAGCACCGATATAGGCATAGTATAAGGAAGAATCTCTTTCTTTATAGTAAGGACTTTGCTGCTATCTGTCCAAATAAATACCTACCGTTTTAGACGGATTCAGTAGGCATATAAGTACGGGCTGGCAACGTAGCGAACACAGAAATAGCAAACGATACGGATTTCAAATTATGATCAAAAATATCAATACTAATATTATAAATGTAGAAGGTAGGTGCTCTGTTTGTTTGTTACCTTTTCAAGACTAAACTGCTAAACGGATCTTAATGTAATTTGGTAAGTGTAGGTAGTGCGTATGCGCTAAAGCATGCATACGCTGACTCGTATGTACCTGTATTGGCGGTATTGGTTAAGTAAACGTCACTGTGACAGTTGCACAAAAGCGCGGCAAAGCCACGGGCGGGTATGTGAGCTAGGTGAGTGAGCTTTAAAACCGATTACCAAGTACAGGGCATTGTCGAGCCAGTGTGATAATGTGAGAAAACAACAAACCCTAGGCCTACAGTAAGGATATAGATGGTATCCTGGGAAAAGTTATAGGGTACATTTTACCGCGAAAACGGCAGTTCACACGAGCGGAGCCGCGGGCATCAACTAGTATTCCTAGACGGACATCATGGTACGAATTGCGATCCTTATACCACTACGGTACAGATGCACCATGTATTGGGGTTCATCGTCCATGAGTTTCAATAAAATTTCATTAAGTCTGTTTGAAACCCTTTTTAAATACTTGTTTGTTCATTGTAAAAGGGGATGTCATTTTAAAATGGGGGGTTGTTTTAAAGATGGGGTGACCAGGTAGAGTATTAGAAGGGTTAGTTATCGCCGCTAGCAAGATACGTTACGTTTTAATGTTTATTATCATGTCTGTAGTTAGTCAGTCAATCAGTCAACTTTCAACCAATCAAAATCAATTTGCAATGTATTCTATTACTCTGTCACTTTCAGCTACCTACGTGGTGCTTATAGCCACTCATGCGCCCTTGGTTGTTGGCTACCAAGGGCACGGTAACGTTATGGATGGGTGACCGCAGAGTGGTATTTCATCTGAGCGTCTCCGTGCTTCGAAGGGCACGTTAAAAGTCGGTCCCGATAGTTAACAGTCGTTAGATCATGACTGCCTTGGTGGTCCAGTGGGTGCAGTATGCGCCTACTGTGCACGAAGTTGTGGGTTCGATTCCCACACAGGGACAAAACTTTGTGTGACCCACAAAGAGTTGTTCTGAGTCTGGGTGTAATTTGTGTCCGTTAATTGTATGTTTGTAACCCCCCGCAACACAAAGCATGTTCTCTAGTGCGGGAGTTGTCTTTTTTAACAAAGAACAAAGATCACGACTGAGGACTAAATATGGGCGTTCTAAATAACTCTGTAACCAGGTTGGCCACTAACCAAACTTCTATATATGAACAAATCGTCTACGTATACATATGTCTGTAATTTCGCCATGTATAATAATTATAGCTATTACACCTGTCTACATTTATGTCAGTATATAGCACAAAATTACTTGGCACAACCGCTCGGGGAGGTTAGGGTGGGGCAGGCTTATAACCTCCTATCCTCCCCTTTGAATACAGTGACGACGTGCTATACTAGCAAGAGAGATACACCTTCGCTCGTTGCTATGCTGAGCAATGTAAAAAAATACCGTATCTGTGTTGTAAAATCAATATCTTCTGACTGCCTAGGTGGTCCAGACTGCAGAATGCGCCTACTGTGCACGAGGTTGTGAGGCCCACAAAAAAATGTTCTGAGTCTGGGTGTAATTTGTGTCCGTTAATTCTATGTTTCTAAAGTCCCCTGCGATACAGAGCTTGTTCTCTGATGCGGGAGTAGTTTCTTAAAAGAAAACAAAAATGTATTACTCATTTTAAGGGTAAAAAGCTTATGCCAAATTCGTGACGATTGCGAAAAATTCAATGAAACGTCAGCTTATTTCCCAATACATAAACAAACATCACACCCGGGATTGAACTCAAATCTTATGTTTGCAAGTCGGTAACTACATAACTCAGTAAAATATGTAAACAACTCGTAGCTTGTTGCATAGTGAGCTCCCAACATGGGTGTATAGCTATTTTATATTGCGAGCTCGCCGCACCGTGACACCCGCTTGCCTACGGTAAGGCGTGACGCATGGAATACTAAACTTAAAAAACCATTTCACGTCTAACCTTAAGCGCTATTCGTACCATGAGAGTTTCGTAAGGTATAGTTTATTATCTCTTCTCGATGATATATACAAGAGCAGAAAAGTAGTTTTGCAAACTTTACAATTGGTGTTAAACATCTTTAGTTTATGCATATACTGGTGTCAAATAAGAGTACAGCCAGTCATTTTTAAAGAGATAGGGCACCATATTTGTGAGCAAGCCCGAATTGTAAAGGACTTTCACATTACAGAAGATCACAGCCAAATAACTACACACAGCGTTGTAGTTCTTATGTGTCGGGTCTCTAGCGCTCATTTAGGGATGCGTTTTGAAAGAACGTTTTCCCATCTCAGCCATAAGAAGTCCTCTGTTGGACAAAGGCCTCCCCCAAGGTTTGCCGCATCATTCGGTCCTAAGCTGACCTTGTCCATCGGTTGCACGCGACCTTTATCAGGTCGTCGCCGTCGGTCCACCTTGTTGAAGGCCTGCCCACGCTGCGTCTTCCAGTTCGTGGTCGCCACTCTAGAACCTTTCTGCCCCAACGGCCATCGGTTCTGCGAGCTATGTGCCCTGCCCATTGCCACTTAATTGAGGCAATTCTTCGAGCTATATCGGTCACTTTGTTTCTCCTACGGATCTCCTCGTTGCTGATTCGGTCTCACAGGAAAACGTTAATGACGTTTGTCAAAGCTAAAACTCGCTTGTCTACGTCCAATTAAGCCTACACTTATGTAAATTGCCTAGGTATTAGATTTCAGTGCTATAATAATAATATAATAAATAAATAATAAATCTTTATTAAAGTTCAAAAAAGGTACAATTTTTGATGTAATCTTATTAAACATATTGGTATTATAATGTTAGTTTGCCTGTACTAGGATAATCCTGTATCACAGGCGATACAAGAGCTTACTGTTTAATTTTAAAAGGTATAACATTTTTACTTTAATTAAATAAAAACAAAACAATAAAAACAAGTTAATTTACATATTATGAAAAACCTAATTAATATACTTTATTACTATAGTTGTCTAATAAACAATATTGTGTAAAATGTAATATGTGCAGTTTAATTATTAGGTACAATTTTATATTATATAAAAGAAGTTAAGCGTCAGCAGTAAGTCGGTAATATTTGTCAGTTTCTACATAAGTCACACATGACCTACTTTTTGTATACTTAGATATATTTTATTATGTCTAAAAATGCTTACGTTAGGAAGATTGATGACAAGTTGAATAGCATCATGTTTTATTGAATACAAGAATAAGTACTAAATATAATATAATAAGATAATAATTACTAGACTAACAATACAAAATAAGAATAACGCAGCTTCAAGTACACTCGTAATCAACAGAGTTGATGTATCTGTGTTCCGCGGCTTTTTTAGCTGGGCATTCTACATCTCCCGTTTTATGATTGTTCGGCTTTTTAAAACGTAAGCACGTTGCACATTTTGGCGTGTCAGTTATCTTTGTGCATTCCAATATTGAGTGCCCTGCTTCACCACAGTGTACACAAGTTGAATTGCTTCTCTGCACGATTTTGCAGCATGTCCATATTGGTGGCACTTGTAACACCTCGTTACTAATGTGAAGTCTCTAACTGGACAAGAAGTCCAGTGTATAAAAAGTCTTGTTTGGGTGATTAGAGCCTTACGGATGCTTGCTGGAACTTCCAGTATATAATTGCAATTCGGCGCATCCTTCTTGCCAGATTTATGGCTTAACTTAATTGAGGTCAAGAATGATTCTAGGCTATGTATGTATATACACGTACATACACATTGTGTTTTAGATCATGTACAATATTCTACACAAGGGGACAGGCAGGAGACGGGCAGTTTCCCCCTCTTGGACCTAGCCGGGTTCAAAATGGCTCACATTTGACCTATAGCAAATTCCTGTATCACCCTGCGCCTTAGGCGGATGAAAAGTCCCCCCCCATGTCCACGCTCCAAGCTAAAACTAGAATACTTACATGTATAAATATAAAATAGGATTCAAAATTTAAAAACAGTTACAGCAGTCTATGGACTCTTCGGTGGTTTCGATCGAATTATTGTAACACAGGGTTTTGTGCTATCGGTATATTAATATGCAATAGAAAATGAATGAATACTAGTACTTTACATAACTACATAAAATTCACAGACACAGAAACTCGGAACAGCTATCAATGAATCACCCAATAATATTTATCCCTTAGTGGTCTAAGGTTACACGTGCAGTTCTATTTGCATATATAATACTAGCTTCCGCCCGCGGCTTCGCCCGCGCGTACAGTCCTTTAGGTACAGGGTTTTTTTTGAGATAAAAAAGTACCTACCCAGACTCAAGAACAACCATTTGTGGATTATTAATATCCTGTATGGGGATCGAACCCACAACACGCCGTTAATAGCGAGGTAACCACTTAAGCCACTGAATCCACCGTGCAGTCATCCATACATTGATACAGTTTATTTTTCCGTCAGTGTATTTACTACATAACCTCCCTTGGTATATATAAGTAGAATGTATATAGCTAGCCTCAGTATATAGGAGCGTCAGTACGTTACGTAATCCTATTTAATCCCCATCGGGGTGCCCCGGAGGGGTAGGTACAGTCGTACTATCTGACGGCATCCACCCGTCGATGTCGGTTTAGTCCCTCGTGTGACGAGGGATGTCTGCAACTGAACAAAGTTATTTCATTGATAACACGATATCGCTGTATAATATTTTTTAAAGTTTTAGACTGCCTTAGTGGAGCGATACAAGACACGACTACCCGCTTAGGTCCAAGATTCAATTCTTCTTCTTTTTACTACTTGGGTTACCAAACAAAAAAATTAGTTGGTAACATGTAAGTGATACCTCTGGTATTGCAAGCGTCCATACGCTACGGTAACTGCTTTACATCAGGCGGGACGTATGCTTGTTTGCCACCTAAGTAGTATAAAAAAGAAAAACATACGACCCGCTTAATGTTAAGCAGTTAAATAGCCTATAGACTTTTGCAATACCAAAGCAGAGGTATCACTTGCGTGTTGCCTATCCATTTTTTTACACTAGGGCTTTAAGATGAAGTATCCCTGCGTTAAAAAAATCATTTTTTCAAAACGCATCCCTAAATTAGCGCTGAAAACCTGTACTTAGTGTGTTTAGTTATTTGGCTGTGGTCTTCTGTGAAGTGGAGGTCCTTACCCAGCCGGGCTTGCTCGCTAGTATGTTGCCCTACCTCTCTTCTTAGCGTTTCGACGGCAAACGGTTAGAATTGATATTGCTACGATTCATAACCACAAGCCACATTGACTGCCCTGTTGGAGGCGGCCATGAGGTCGTCATACGTTCGTCTACCAGGGTAATTGGTAAACAGATTTTAGTCCGGGGGCGGGCAATCAATAAAATCACCCGTCTATGAATAGGAGGGAGAGGTGTAGTCGGTAAATTCTGTAGGTAAATTATTTTATATTAAAATACTAGCTGTTGCCCGCGGCTCCGCTCGCGTGGATGTAGGTTATCGCTGTAAAAAGTAGCCTATGTGTTATTCCGAACCATAATCTATCTCTGTGCCAAATTTCATCCAGATCCGTTCAGTAGTTTTTACGTGAAAGAGTAACAAACATCCATCCATCCATCCATTCTTACAAACTTTCGCATTTATAATATTAGTAGGATTAAAGCTTACTTTACAGAGAGAGACAGCTGCAATCTTCCCCTTTCGATGCGCCTAGTTGAATCGAAAATGACAGGTGTTTGCTTTATTTTGGTTCATAGCGTAATAGGAATATTCTTTATTTCGCTTAAATTGAGCAGCTAGCAGTAAGTAGGTATACTCTATAACACTACTATACAGAAGACCACAGCAAAATTACTACACACTGTGGTATTTTTGTCTCTCAGTTCGTAATGGAGTAGGTAAAGGATCTCAGTTTTTTTTATTTAAAATAACGTTTTACTTATGTCTGGGGCACCTGACTCTGGTTTTACTAGTGAGCCTCTGGAACCGTACCATGATAACCTTATAACGATTTATTTTCGATCATAATTTAAAGTGCGTAAGATAAGAATATAAATCACAATAAGTATATCATGGTAAGGTCACTGATATTGCAAGCATCCATAGGCTACAGAAACCGCCCTATATTTAGGGAGGCCGTATGTCAAACGATATTATTTATGTATAACATACCACCAAAAATTCGAAATCGTTCTCATTTCAAAATTTGTCAGGTAGGGTATCCATAGAAACGGCGTATGCGGCGTTTATTTTAAAAAGGAAAAATTCTCTGCGCGCCACTCCACCCCACTCCGATTCTAATGGTTTGTCGCCCTCAGGGTGTAGGCCTCCGATATGCGCAAAAAAAGGAAAATCCACATTTAGGGGAATGAAGTGGGCGTCATAACGCTATAAATATGCTCTTACTAGATCACCAAGAAAAGCCTTCTGACCAATTAAAAGACTTGATTTTGATTTACTCATTTATATTTCGCCGTTCCCGAATTATGAGTATCAGATCAATGACATGAAAATCGACAGGTATAAAGGGATTGAAAGTCCAAAAATCCCTGCTAGGTATACCCCGAGCGGTTTAGGCTCTGTGTTGATGAATAAGTCAGTCAGGATAAGTAATTACGAGTAGACTAGCGGCCTACCCCGATTTCGCCTGGGATGGACAATTGTTTATCCGTTAAGGGATTGAATTTCCAAAAATCTTTTTTTTTATACTAGGTACCTGGTTGGCAAACAAGCATACGGCTCGCCTGATGTTAAGCAGTTACCGTAGCCTATGGACGCTTGCAATACCAGAGGTATTACTTGTGTATTGCCGACCCATTTTTTTACACTAGGCCTTTAAGAAGTATCCCTGAAATAGGAAAACGTTTCTTTCAAAACGCATTCCTAAATGAGCACTGGAGACCTGTACCTACTCACACATAGGAACACAACTACACCGCTGTGTGTAGGTATTTGGCTGTGGTAATCTGTAAGGTGAAGTTCCTTCCCCAGTCGGGCTTGCTCGGTAGTACGGTGTCCTACCTCTTTTAAAATCTCTATTTAGTGCTCTCTACGTCATGTGATATATAAGAAACTTTAGAGCAATAGAACAACATTTCAAGTTTGTAGCCCCAGCGGTTTAGACTTTACGAGTAGGTTGGTGAATCTTTCGATCCAGACAAGTAATCTATAATATAAAAATGAATCGCTGAATGTGTTGCTAAGCGCGAATTTCAAGAACAGCTGGACCAATTTTGCAATTTTTTTTTTGTTAGTTCGTTATTGTCAGAAAGTTCTTCTGTAAAAAAAATTAGAAAGTTGAGTTGAAAATAGTTTAACCCAGGCGAAGCCCGCTAGTTAAGAATATATGTACCTATGTAGAAGTAATATACCTATAAATAGATTTATTTGTAGGTGAAAAAGCTAGCTTTCATATTTAATACATAGTTGTTGTATTTGTGGTATAATATCAGTTAAAATCGATAACAGTTACTCAGTTTACAATTACTCGTCGTCGTACGAACACATAGCAACACCAGGCCATTCGACCTTTTTAGACCCTCCCCTATTCTAAGGGCAATAGGGGCGATCCCCCATGGGCAATGCGAGGGGGAACGATGGGGTGGTTCAAGGGACGCTAGATTATGGACGGTTTTAGAGATCTAATTTATTTTTGGGAGGGTCGGGACTTAAAGGGGGGAAGGTCGGATTATTTTTAGGGTCCTGTCCCAACGGTTGACGCTTGAGTTTCACTGCGTCGGATATCTTTTGTATTTTAAAATGGCATTGGTTTTAGACACGTGTATTAAAACTTTCATATAAATTCACATTTATTGTTCACACAAGGGAATATATAGCCTTAATTCAATATTACTGTCAGCAAAGAATGCCTTTCGCATTAAGTCCGCCTATGTACTTGTTACAAAGTAGTCGAAGAACAGAAAAATAGAGTAGTTGAGTCATTATTTAACTATGAAGTATCCCATACATCATATATACATTGATCAAGTTGGTGATGTGCTAAAAAGGGGCCAAATTATAGATACCAGTGTATCTTTAATTTGGCCACCTACTTGATCATTGTGTGTTGATCATGTACGTCGATTTCGTGTACTGACCCAGAATCGACGTTCATGCATGAAGAGGTTAATGAATGTAAGAGAAGCGAAAGAAGTATGCCAGGATCGTATGGTACCACTGGTGTTGCAAGCTTCCATAGGCTACGGTAACAGCAACAGGAAATGTGGCGTATTTCCAATAAACCACAAAAGTGTAGCTAGACAAAAGTCTTGTGATTGCGTGTAACAGCTAGTAGGTATTACATATATTTAAAGCAATGTGGAAAAAAATGAGCCCGGAGCACGACTGCGCCTCTCGGGTTCCGGTCCAGCGCACTACCAATTGTGCCATCCGAGCTCCTGAGTTCGAATTGGTCCACCGCGTTTTTTTGTCTTGGAGTGACGTCAGCATCATTCAGGTTCGAATTCAGCTCCGGGCTCGACTATTTCCACATTGCTTTAACTATTTAAATATATTTAAGCTTGCTTTGCAAAAATGCTAAATATATTTATTAGTATTACATTATACTCGTCTTACATAATTAGAATCTCGATAACTATGTACTTACTATACACTGATCGTGTAACGAAGTTCATGTGGCAAATATTGATTTTGTATTTAAACTAACTCCCCCTTAGGACTTAAGGGTGTGTTTTCATTGACGTGGAGCTGGGCGGAGTGGAGCTGATCTAAGCAGACCAAAGCTGGATTCAGCCGCGTTCCGAATCAGTTCTGACTAGCTCAGGGCTGCATGTTTACATATATATATTTTTTTAATTTATTTATTTCACCCAACATTTTTACAGGGTTAAGCCTAATACAATAGTGTAATTTTCATTTTTTTATTCTAATTACAAACTAATACCTACAAGCTATATATTTTTCTCCCTTTTGTAACATAGAACACACAATGTTATTTTTGTGAATTCATTCAGTGTACAGCAGAATAAATCAGTGTTAGTTATATGAAAGTCTGCTCAGCTCCGGTCCGCTTACAGTGTTTCTACTGACGCGGAGTGAAGATTTCGAGCTTTGTGATTGGCCAACTTACAGTCCGCTCCGCCCAACTCTGCGTCAATGGAAACTCACCCTAAGTCGATGTTTGAAGTAAATGTAGTTGGGTAGTTTTTTTAACTGCTTCGTTGGTCTAGTAGGCGATGAGTCCGAATGCTCTCACGAGGTTTTTGTCAACGCACCTCTTGCCACCGACATTTCAATAATATAAGTATAGTTTCTGCTGGCGATAGACGCGTGGGTGTATTACAACCTCACCCACGCGTTCTGGGAAATACTGGAAATGTCTACATTTGAAACTTATATTATAAAGAGAAAAGATTTGTATTTTGTATATAGAGGTTTAGAGAGGTAGGGCACCATACTAGCGAGCAAGCCTGACTGATCACAGCCAAATAACTACACACAACGCTGTAGTTGTGTTCCCGTGTGTGAGTACAAGTCTCCAGCGATCATTTAGGAATGCGCTTGGTAAGAATCGTATTTCTATTCCAAAGATACATTATCTTGAAACCCTAGTGTAAAAAAATGGGTCGGCAATACGCAAGATACCTCTGATATTGCAAGCGTCCATAGGCTATTTCTTGTCGAATACCCTAATGTGTCAATCTGCTTATGCTCATGTACTCCAGTATCCTTAAGCATCAGCAATTACTACTGCGTCCGTTCAATCGTGACTGTGACTACTACTGTGAATAGTGACTGCCTCGGTGGTCCAGTGGTCGCAGTATGCGCCTGCAGTGCACGAGGTTGTGGGTTCGATTCCCACACAGGATAAAAACTTTGTGTGACCCACAAATAATTGTTCTGAGTCTGGGTGTAATTTGTGTCCGTTAATTGTATGTTTGTAAATTCCCCTGCGACACAGAGCTTGTTTCTCTAGTGCGGGAGTTGTTAAAAAAAAAAAAAAAAAAAATCTTGTAATACTTATCTTATCACATCAGAAAACCACCCACCCACTCTTCGAGTAGGCGTCATACAATTCAAAGCCACTACAGCTAATAGGAATACTCTTTCCGTGAATAGAAACTTTATAGTATCAATGGGCCAAATGAATAGAGGCGTAAAAGTATTGTTACAAGGTGTGACGTCGACAACGAGTAATGCTTCTGGCATTGCAAGGTTCTCAAGGCTGCTTACCTCGAGGCAGGCCGTGCTTTTGTTTTTTATCGTGGTAGATAGTAAAAAATAAAAAATATTAACTGTCTTGCTGTCGCATGGCGGAGTAATACTGCGAACGCCTGACGCAGTAATACTGCGAACGACTGACGCGCAGTTCCAATTTGTTTAAAAAAAGTCATGTTTGCGTCGAGAAATATTATTAGGCCGGCGTTGTTGGAACTGATGCCCGGGATAGGTACAAGCCTTTGGCACATCTTATATTATAGGGATTTAATAATAACCTTCTCCTTTAAAGGAATGCATGTAAAGTTATTTCTTAATATGTAACAATAAAATATTTTACACGGTTCAAGTTTTGCACAGAAAAGTATGTCGCTATCTTTCTGTTATACTCGACGAGAGAAAAAAAGACTACATAAAAATAGGATTACAAAATTAGTATGGTATATATCAAGCCGTAACATTCCTAAACCTTGAAATTTCGCAGGTAAAATGCCTTCAAGGGGTGTAGGCATCCGCTTAGAAAGGGTTTAACGAAAATCCATCCCTAAACGGGTGAATAGGGGTTGGAAGGTTATTTGAAAGTCGGATGTTTTTTTCCACTGAACAAATAAGTAGTATATTATACTTTTAAACAGAGTTTAAAAAAGGAGGAGGAAGCCGACCCCACACTACCGACTTCAATCTGCATTAGGTAACTTTTACGTCTTAAGTCTTAGTCGATTTATATTAACTAGAGGTCGCCTGGTGGTCGAAATTGATCGTAATCCTTCTGCAGTCCTTCTCCGTATAAACTTTAACTATGCCAAATCTCACATTCCTTCCTCTGTGCGCGTAATATGCTTTAAAAAAGTACATCGCTTTTTCTTCACGTATTCATTTATACTTTATTAATATTATAAAGCTAAAGAGTTTGTTTGTTTGTTTGGTTGAACGCGCTAATCTCATGATTATAAAAAAGCTTTTTTTTTGTTGAATAGTGTATTTATCCAGGACTATATAACATCACACTATGATCAATAGGAGCGGAGCAGTAGTGATATATGTTGGAAAATCGGGGAAAATATTCCAAATTACCACGCGGACGAAGTCGCGGGAGACCCCTAGTATATATACATACTTACTACGCGGGCAATTCTGCGGGCAATGTTAAACAATCTAATTTTAATCTATTGTTTACGTCATTATGCAACTATACCGCCTACATAGTGATTACTTATCCGTAAGCTATTATGTTAGTAGTGACCAAGTATAGGAGAGCGCTGCGTGGGACGTACGCTCCCCACCGTGATGGACAAACGACCTAGTTTAAAGTGTGGGGGGAGGGCCGCCTCGTGTGATGCAGGCGGTACATTATCGATTCCTTTCGGCAATGGGAATCATGGCCGTGAAAACTAACAACTATTTTTATTTTCATCTAAAGCAAAATAGCTGTCGTAGCTGAATAAATAATAACCGAATAGCTTCTCTATACAAGTGGCATAAACGATAGTCGATTCGAATAAAATAGAAAGCATATGTTTTGAATTTGACAGACTTTGTATAAATTCAGTTTACTTTATTTATTTATTTAATACCACTTTTTAGTAACAAACAAGCATATGGTTTACCAGAAGTTACCGGAGGTCATCTATCACTCGTGCGTTTCGACTCTCCAAAAGCTATTGTAGATGAATTGTTAATGTTTTGTGTAATGTATAACATTAAGATAAAACAAGGTTCCTTTAACACTGCTCCTACAAAATATACTTAATGGCACAAACTGCATTAAAATAGAGACAGACTTTTAAGCTATCATCCTATGCATCAATTATTCGGTGTCAGTCCATATATACATACCTGCATAGACTCACGCCTATTTATCAGAGGGGTAGGCAGACTGTTTTTCACAGCTGGTAATGTTTGCATATTAGATAAATATTTTTATTTTAAAACTAGCGGGCCGCCCCGACTTCGCCCGGGTTGAACTATTTTCAGCTCAACTTTCTTATTTATTTTTACATAAGAACCTTCCCCTGGCAATAACGAACTTAACGAAATCGGTGCAGCTCGTCTCGAGATTTGCGCTTAGCAACACATTCAGCGATTCATTTTATATTATAGAAGATAGTTCTGTACTTTGATGCAGTTTAGCGTAAGTTATTTTTTTTTTAAAGAACTCCAGCATTAGTAAGCAAGTCCTATGTTGCGGGGGAATATACAAACATACAATTCACGGACACAAATTACATCTGCACTTAAAACCAACATTTATGAATCAAGCAGTTTTAGTATATCAGGCTTAGTAGTCAGTGTCAAGAACCAATAGACCAACAAGCCAGTCAGTGTAGTATTTACTTACTGTGATTAGGGCTTGTACGATGTGCAGATATGTATTGCCGAGTAGAAAAAGCTAGAAGTATGCCTGGATTCAAGCTATTGGCGTACCCATAGTCTCTGACTCTAATAGGACACGAGACGGGCCTGATGATATGTACTCGTATGTGGTAGCTAGCCTTGTTATCTTTCAAAATATCTATGCCACACCACCCTACTGTGCCCGAAATATTGATGTCCCCTGTCGCCCTACCCTCTCCTCGACCCACAAATGATGATAGGGTCCAGTGTCGATTGAGACCTCTCCAATACTATCGGTAGTGGTCTAGAGGTCCAAGGCAATAAATCTCGAGCGGGGTTGATACCATATTTCTACCTATTTTGCTTAATTTAAACTTTATAAACTACATTGTATAACGCCAACGGCTTTCTCTACCAGTCACTCTGTTTAGTTACCTCAAAAAATATGCAGTATTTTGTCAGTGAAAAACAGATTTAATGTGTTCTTATTTCTTTTCTTTACCCATACCACGATGTTCTTATAGAGTTTTTTTTTCAATATTAATAAATTCAGTTCTGCCAGACACCAACTTTGTCCAAATATATCTTTGTAGCATTGTCCGTGTGGTGACGAGTTAAGAATACAAATGTCACCACCCCTTCCCATCCCGAGGGTGTCGTAAGAGTCGACTAAGAGAGTAAGTTAGGCAGACAATATCCACTCTAATAGAGGGAAAACTCGGAACAAAACCCTATACCAACCCGGTCTAGCCAGCGTGGTATCATTATCATCTCAGCCAAAAGACGTCCACTGCTGGACATAGGCCTCCCCCAAGGATTTCCACAACTCTCGATCCTGAGCCGACCTTGTCTTGCCGACCTGCCGACCGATGGACAGCGTGGTATAGTAGGCTAATATCCCTCCAAGTGTATGGAGAAGACCCGTGCCCAGCAGTGGGATGTTAATGGGTTGAGATGATGATGATGATGAAACAGCAACAATATTAAGGGTCCTTTAAGTAAGCCTAAGTAATGGATATCGGCATCAACTCATCCCAAATGCCCACCACCACATGGTATGGACACCAGTTCCATCAGTAAAGAGATGTCTAATAAAATGTATTTTGTCTTCAGGTTTCCACTTCGAGCCTGAGCTAATAACACATATGAGCTTCCACAGTAATCCGCAGCCGAAGGGGGACTATATCATTAACGACGACATTACTTCTGAGGCTTATGTGAGTAAAACTAGCTTTGTTAAAGACTGAAACACATATTTTTTTTGATATACTACTTAGTTAGCAAAGTGGTGGTAAGCAGTTACCGTAGCCTATGCCTATGGACGTTTAATTATATCAGATAGATAAAAGTATTTATAGAGTGACTGCCTTGCAATCGCGAGATGACGAGATTTTCGTTTTTTTTTGTAATAACATTTCCCTTATTCGCCATCCTGGGAAGAAAAAGGAATTATGGTATTTTAAAAACTGTCTTCCTTAAATAGTAACTACAAACATGCACTGGAACACTATAGGTAGTTCGCCTGTACAGTGCCCTAACTCTGTTAAAAACATGAATCTAAAATATAATAGCCTACTAATATTATAAACGTGAAAGTTTGTAAGTATGGATAGATGGATGTTTGTTACTCTTTCACGTAAAAACTTCTGAACGGATCTGTATGAAATTTAGCACAGAGTGGAATAACACATAGCGATAATAGCGATAACCCACTTGTACGCGGGCAGAGCCGCGGGCAACAGCTAGTCTATAATAAAAAGAAAATATTTGATTGATTGTATGTTTATAAAAGGTAATCTCAAAAACGACTTACCCGATTTTAAAATCGCTACGAAAACTAAATAAATGTCCACCCGTGCGAAGCTGGGGAAGGCCACTATTTTTTAACTCGACCCCGTTTATATGCTTCAAAACCTTGCGATGGCTTTTTTAACAAGATCTACTGAACCGATTTTTATGAAACTCTGCACAACACACATTGAAATCCCGTGACAATACAAAACTGTGATAGATCCAAGAGAGTTTGATCATTTAGGAGGTGAAAGAATAGTATGAATGTCTTTTACGTATTTTAAATAGCTGTTGCCCGCGGCTCCGCCCGCGTGGATGTCGGTTATCGCTTTAAAAAGTAGCCTATGTGTTATTCCAGACCATAATCTATCTCTGTGCCAAATTTCATCCAGATCCATTCAGTAGTTTTTACGTGAAAGAGTATCAAACATACATCCATGCTTACAAACTTTCGCGTTTATAATATTAATAGGATTTAATAATGTGTATTTTCCAGTCAACGGACAACAGTCTTCTAGTGGTTCGTGCCTTCACCCCCGATAGAGTGGACCGCGTTAACAACGAGTATCGACGTCACGAGTGCGACGTCTGCCATCGACGGTTCAAGAGGAAACAACACCTTAAAGTCCATATGAACGTGCATGCTAAGCAAGAAATGCCTAGTGTTTGGTGTTCCATGTGTGGGGAAGGTAAGCATTATTATCATATTATTTATTTATTTATTTAAAACTTATTATACACAAAAATAAATGTATAAAGGCGGACTTAATGCCATAGGCATTCTCTACCAGTCAACCCAAGGTGGTGCAGAGATATTGCAAGTAGGTGCATATGTAGTATTTTTTTATTATCACGCCTGTCTACTATAAAAGACGGTCTTGGTGGTCCAGTGGCCGCAGTATGCGCCTGCTGTGTACGAGGTTGTGGGTTCGATTCCCACACAAGACAAAACTTTGTGTGACCCACAAAGAGTTGTTCTAAGTGTAAGTGTAATTTGTATTCGTTAATTGTATGTTTGTAAAGTCCCCCGCGACACGGAGCTTGTTTTCTAGTGCGGGTGCTGTCTTAAAAAAAATTGAGTAGGCATCAACCCGCCAATTGCTTCGATCTAAACATAGTTCTTTTGCTTCCTCTACATTCATAAACCTCTTCATGCATGAACGTCGCTTTTGGGTATTTAGTATCAAATCAGTCTAAAACAGCCTGTTGCAGCCCAGTGCTGGACAACATTTACTTATATAGTTATCATCATCGCGCTCATAGCCAGGTGCACTCGCTTTTCGGTAAACGATCAGTGGGTTAAGCTACCAAGGGCGCGGTATCCCTATAGATGGGTGACCGTATAGTGGTATTTCATCTGAACGTCTCCGTGCTTCGGAGGGCACGTTATAAGTCGGTCCCGGCTGAACAGTCGTTAGATCACGACAGAGGCCTAAATATTAGCGATCTAAATAACTCTGTCACCAGGTTGGCCACTAACCATACGATAAGAAGAAGAAGCACTGTGACTGTCTTTAACAATCACCGCCTGAATATCACCTGCCATGCCGGTATCACTGTCTGAATAGCCAAGGGTACAGCTCAAGGAAAGAACTGACAAAAAACTCCGGCCAATCTTTTTAATAGCTAGTTACATTTTGGTTTGATTTAAAATTTGTAGTAACACAGAAATTGACGCAACCAAAACTTCATACAAACAAAAGATCGAAAACTGATAGAACAGAAAAAAATTGTGTCTTGGCTGTCGATAGCGGGCCGCTTTGCTAAACATACTCTAGATAGCATTTTTAAAGTCATAGGACCTCTATACCGATTGAGGAAGAAAAACCGTTCCCGCCTATTTATCTACAGGACTGGCTGTCATAGTACAGCCTAAATCGATTTCAGATGGCCGTGTATAATTGTTATTATTGTATTTTTTAGGTTTCGTACTGAACAACGATTTTGAAAACCACCAATGTATAGGATCAATCAAAGAAGAGAACAGTAGTGATCAGTACGATGAGGACCAATCACAGGACACGCAGAGTACTGCACAAGAAACACCTCAAGAGGCCAAGAAAGAAAATAAATATCCTCAAGAATTTGTAAGTGTTCTGTGATATTTTTTACTTCGTGTGGTAAACTATGTTTTTACTTGTTTAGAGATAACATTTAAAAAAACCCTTCTTAACGAAAGCTAGCTTTGCGAAGACTAATTTGGGTATGCATACGGGTAAAAGTTCTTCTTATCAAGTCGACAGCCCAGAAGTCCAAGACAAAAGCCCGCACGACGGCTTATTTTCTTATTTTTCTAAACTTTATGCACAATATTGTACAACACCTTTGTACAATATTGTAAGGCTTAATGCCAAAGACATTCTCTACCAGCCGACCTTAGGGTGATGAAGAAATAAATGTAGTAGGTGCAAGATGTGTAAAACTAAATAAGTGGAGAATTATATTTCTATATAGACGCGCAGCTGCTATGTAGCTCGAGTTTATCTTATGACCCAAACACGGCTAGATTACATTGTTTAATTATGAAAAAATCAATATTCGTAACTGGTTCTAAAAGATTATTTAGGTTTCGTAGGGATATAAGCCTATGTTACCGCTGACAATGTAGCTTTTTAATGGTTTAAGAAATTTTAATATAGGTTCAGTAGTTTTTGAGAATCGTAATAAACAAACAAATCTTTTCTCTTTATAATATTAGTTTAGATCAGTTACGTACGTGGATGAAAGGATTTAATGGTACAATTTACATTTAATACATATTTTTGCTTGCAACACTGGAGGTTAGGTATCACCCGTGCGTTGCTGATGATATAAAAAATTAAAACTCCTTTCTTGAAGACAGTTCTCTTCTGTTCCAGGTGGACGTATCAATGCTAGCTCCAATAGACGACACGGAAACAGACTTTAGCCAGCTGTTAATAGAACGAGAGCTGCCTATCCCCCAGCGGGTCTTCGTGTGCAAATACTGCAACAAACCGTTCAAGCGGAAGGACCATTATAAGATACATTTGCATATACATACAGGGGTGAAGTCCTTCTTTTGTCCCGACTGTGGGAAAGGTAGGTCATGAACATAATAGCAAGCAAAAACGCCGCCAGCTAATGACCCAGGGGGGGGAGGCAAGTTGATTTAAATGGAGAATAGGGAAAGTGAGGTAGAGCACCATACTAGTACCATATATGTGTATTTCAGCACGTAAAGCCGTGGCAAGGAGGTGGCAAAATTCTGGGCTTGTGCAATTTAATTATTTATCGTACCAACCATCGGCACGAAGAAGAAGAAGAAGACCATACTAGTAAGCCAGCCCGACTGGGGAAGGACTTTTACCTTACAGAAAACAACACATATCGGTGTAGTTGTGTTCCTGTGTGTGTGTTCAGGTCTCCAGTGCTCATTTAGGGTTGCGTTTTGAAAGAAACATTATGCTATAAGGTGGAGAGACTTTTCAAATCTTGATGTACTTACGGGAAAATCAAGCTCAGATTTTTTTTTGTTTTGTCCCGATAGACAAATAGTCATATTTTTATTACATTTTTGATGTGGATCAGACTTTTTGTTTCTTTATTTTTCTTCTTTTTGTTTCTTTATTTCTTCATCATTTTAAAATTCTCATGTCATAATAAATTTAATATTACAGGGTTCTATCGTAAAGACCACCTACAGAAACATGTATTAGTACATATGAAGATACGTACACAACCAAAGAAAGAAATACCTGACCTGTATCCTATCAAGATGCTGCCTAAGAAGAAGGCGATCAAACCTGAAATTACGATTCATGTAAGTTTTATAATAGCAATCCATATATGTCCCTGTCTATCAATTCCCAAGCCTATCAGGAGAGAGAGAAAGGGTATAGACTATAGTACTTAATTCACACACACTGGCCTAATGCGGGTTGGTGAATCAGACATGACTTTAAAATTTCTTCTAAGACATGTAGGTTTCCTCACGATGTTTTCCTTCACCGTCAGCAGATAGTATATCATTAGATAAGTACATATAAATTCCACAAAGTTAAACACTCGGGATCGAACTCGAACCTTTTGCGTGGAAGTTGGTTATATATAAGTTTACCGAATATTATTTTGATCTATTTAGCCGAAAGACGTCCACTGCTGGACATGGGTCTTCTCCAAGAATTTCCACAGGGCTTAGCCCCTAGCTGACCTTGCTAGGCGATGCAGCCTGCATCCTTCCCCATTTGATCGGCCCGGTTCATATATAGCCGCTACTCCAGAACCTATCTACGCCTTAGAAAACTCAGCTTAGTTGTCTTACTATTGCGTCATAAAATCAGTATTTGTTTTCTTTGAGCTACCCTAGATAAAAAAAGCGGCGCGGATCTAGAAATCTGCAAGGTGAAGCAAGCTTGCCGCGATCAGTTCGTAGATGGGTGACCATTTTTTAACACAGCAAGCCCCTCCGTGCCACGGAGAGCACGTAAATCCATTGGTTCTGCGCCCGATTTTACTCCGTTCGTGACAGATTCCAACCCATTGGAAAGTTAGGGAATAAAGCACCGGTGTTTGCGCACACACTTGTGCACTAGCCTCCATCGAGATCATTATAATATATGTTTTTTTAACATTATTTATTTAAATTCCAGGCTCCATCAAACACAAAACTACGCGTACCTCTACAAATCAAAGTGCCGTACCAAGTGGTCATGTCTATGGACAATGGCGAACAGAGAGCCGTCACCATCGACCCTCAGGCCATGGAAACTGTCTCATAACTACCTGCTTACTTATAAGACGCTTCTCTTGGTTAGTACCAGATTTTTCAACCTTTTAAATTATAATTGTTACGAGAAATCCTATAACTAGAAAGCCGTTAGCCCTCAAGCAGTGCTTTTAAATTATCTATCTTTCTATCTAAGAACTAAATTATAGTTTTGGAGTTATAAAAAATGTCGCATGTCGGTAAGTGATGTAATTTCTGAAGTTTTTTTTGCTTAAAACAAAAACGGATGCCGCCTTTTTTGCTGTTTTCTCCAAAACTACTTTTTGGGCTTAACGGCTTTCTAGTTATGAGACGGCAAATAATTTATTATACATACAATAATCAATGATCCTGGTCAATCTATTTTGTAATTAAAAGTAAAATATTTCTCAAAATCCCTTACCAAGCTCTGGTATTGGTATCAGGGCCCTAATTCTACTAATTTACGGATGGCTCAATTGAATCTGAATTGATTCTTAATTGAATCTCAGTAGCATTTTTGGTATTCTGCTAATTAATTTAAGACCAATAGCTGGAAAACTATTGGTCTTAAGTTATTAGCATTTTTGTATTACATTATTGGTATTCTGCTAAACAATTTAAGACCAATGGTTTTCCAACTATTGGTCTTAAAATTAAAGCAGAATACCAAAAATGCTACTGAGATTCAATTGATAATCTAATCAGTTTCAATTAAGCCATCCGTAAATTAGCAGAATCGGGGCCCTGGTTGGTGGTAGGCTAAATAATCAGATATCATGATAGAGTGGTTCTGCGCCTGTTGTATTTTATTTATAGTTAATACTTGTATGCCATTTTAAAGGATCCATTCGTTCATTAAAATTATGAAAAAAATATATGTTTTACATAAGAAATCAATGCAGACGCCATTCTTATTATGCCCGGCAAACATCTTCAACAATTGGCGCAGAAAGCGTTATTAGGTCTCTTTGGTGGTACGTGCGGGGGGCGGGGCGCGATAATCAACCAATCACAGCAATGAAGGGTTCGCGTCATTGGTTAATACAGTCCAACTATACACCTTGCGATTGGACCAAGTATAACACATGCGCGAACTACGCCGACTATTGTTTAAGATCTTTGCCGGGAATTATACTAATCGAATTGATATATGAAAATTCAACTAATGTTATTATTAAGTAGCCAACATTTTCGATCTCTACAATTACGGTTATATTTTGTTGTAATTGTACATAAATATATGTTTTTAGAATAAGTTACTTCAATCTCTTTTCTTAAAAACTGTGTGTTAATTTTTATATGCTTTAGTATTTGGATCTCTGTCAGTATTTTTCTATATTTACTTTAGTTAAGGTAGCAATTGAGTAATGATCCGTGAACTGTGGTATTGCAAAAATCCATAAGCTACGGTAACTGCTTACCATCAGGCGGGCCGTATGCTTATTTGTCACTGTAATAGTGAAAAAAAATCTGGAGTGTTCTGCTAAAATCAATTCTTGATCAATATGTAAATTATGTTTCACTAGCTTTTGCCCGTGACTCCGCTCGCTTTGATGTCGGTTATCTTGATAATCTAACTATCTCCTTGCCAAATTTCATTAACTTTTGTGTTACCGACACCGTTTTCTTGCACCAGGGATTAGATGGAATATACCTGGGATAGGAAAACGTTTCTTTCCAAAACGCATTCCTAAATAAGCGCTGGAAACTTGTACTCACACACAAGAACACAGCTACACCACTGTGTGTAGTTATTTGGCTGTGGTCTTCTGTAAGTTGGAGATCCTTCTCCAGTTAGGCTTCCTTGTTTGAATGGTGTAATCATCATCATCATTAGCCTATACCGTCCCACTGCAGGGCAAAGGCCCCCCCTTCCTTTTTCCATGATAGTATATCTTTTGCCAATTGAAGCCAATCCTTGTTATAGGCGTCAAGCTCATCAATGAATGGTGTAATAGTAATAGTAAATGCTGTCAGAATTTGTAATATTTGTATGTTTGATGGCTACTATAATTTCATCTATCTATATATATTTAAGAAATCTAAAATATATTGTACATAGGTAAATGTTTGTAGAGAGGAGGTGATGAACGTAACTAGCTTTATTAAAAACATAGACATGTCTTATTTTATGAAATACATACCTTTATATTATTTAGAGCAGTCTTTCTCAAAGTGGGTGATAACGGTCCCTTGTGGGAGCTGGAGGTTGAGGAGGGGGCAGGATTTTAAGGGGCCCAGGAGAAATATAAATTAGAGGGCGCTGACAGTGCTGGATTAAGCACTACCGAGACGCCCTTGAGTGAAGAGCTACATCCCTCCTCCCTCCAAATTGAAAGTACGCCTGGCATAGAATTTGGTAGGCTTCATTAAGTTTGTCTTGAATGATTTTTGTTCTCGGTCTTGACCAAACTTGAAGTGGCGCCAGGCAGACCCCTGCCACCCGTCACAAGAAGACACCCTTCCTTCTTCCGGGCACTTTTAAGCCTTGCACTATAGGCCGTTGCCTTACCTAAAGCGCTAAACTGGGCGTTGAAAATTTATTTATTTTTAAACTGGGCGTTGAAAATTTATTTATTTTTAAAGAGGGAGAGAGGTAGAGAGAGTGTAGTCTCTAGAACACTCTAGAATGAACTACCAGTGTCTTATGAGGGTCGATTTGTTTGACCCACAGATAGTTATTCTGAGTTTAGGTCCGTTGTATTTTAGCTTCTTTAAAGGGGTATAACGGGAATGAAGTGTGCAAGATACAATGGTACATGGTCGTTAATTTTAACTAACTTTCTGCAATATTTTTATCAATCTATCTATATTAAAAAGAATCCTAATAGCCCTTGGTCACGCCATCACTTAAGGACGATTCAGTCCATTCATGTTTTTAAAAGTTATTTATTACACTGTAGAATGATTTTCTGAAAAATATAGTTTCATCCAGGTAGTCGGGGCAGGCCGCTAGTTATAAATATATTAAGAGATCTCATTTCTTTTTTTCATCACCTACTCTCATGTATGTGTGTGAAATGGGTCCAATAAACTTTGTATAAATCTAAATAAAATATCTTAAAAGTTTTATTATAATGTAAATAAATCTGTTTGAATTAAAATTTTATTCTAACAAGCACCTGTTAGCATAATATTCATATCTTTTAGACATAATATAATTATAATTAAGTGTTTATTTAAGATTTATTGTAAAAAAACACCATTAAGTGTAAAGAAATGATTTAAAAAATTAAATTTTGAAAAACATTTTAGTTATAAGTCCATCACACATCGTGCCATGCCAACCAAATACTCATCACAATATCAGATACTTACTGTCAAAACTTTGTACTATGTAAATACTTTATGGCATCAAGTGAATGTATGTTTTTGTGTGATTCAAATTACATAGGATAAACTTATAGACTCGTGTCTGTTTTTTAAAGGTAGAATACAGATATCCACTTGCTACAATTTTGACATATTTATACCCGATTGAACGAGAAAGAGGGTTATGTTGTCAGTGTATTTCTTTGGCACGCTCTGTAGCCTAAACGGCTCGATTAAATAAATTAAATGTATAATGCCAATGGTAAACATTTAATTTTATAATTAAATGTTCTTTTATTTGTCTACTCCATGCATCCTGTGCTAAAATTCCTAAAAATTGTATAAAATATTTCTATTAAGTGATTTGACAACGTCACACGGACGAAGGCGACGCGTAGCGGCCAGCCGTGGAAGCTAAGCCACGCCCACAAAACCACAATTTATTTTCGAGGTATCGCCTTAACTTGGGAGGTGTCGTTAGTTTTTGAGAGACAAAATAAATAATTAAAAATGTGCAGGTTATTAGTCAGTCCGGTTTTTTTATACTCTTGACTTATACAAAATATATGTAACATCCTTCATGCATGCTCGTCGGTTAAGTGTAGACTTAGTCGCTAGTCTTTTGCTAGAATATCAGTTACTTGGTTTTAACACTATCCTTTATACATTTTTATTGTCAGATCCTAATATTTACTCTAATCTCGGTAACTTCACCCAATTCCGACCACGTCCCAACATAAGTACGTCGTCAGATATTAATTATGTTATGATTGCCTCGTGTCCTAAGTAATTTGTTCACATAGCAGTGTGTTGTGTCCAAAATCTCTAAATAAAATCAGTGTAATTGATAAATGTATGACATATTAGTACTTACTAAGTTTATCTTGATGTACAAGTTCCTCTATTTTGTCTTTTCAAAAAAGTTGTGATTCTAAAATCTAAGTTTAATAAATGTGACATGAAGTACAAAATAGTTATTGTTATTATACCCACGAAGTATTATCCTTTTTATTTTTAAAGGGTCGGCAACGTGCGAGGGATACCCCTGGTGTTGCAAGCGTCCATAGGCTACGGTAACTGCTTACCATCAGGCGGGGCGCAGGCCGTATGCTTGTTTGCCTTCTTCGTAGTATAAAAAACAGACATTACTTACGCTGTACCGGCCATATTATAGGTATTTTTGGTGTTTACATTATAAAGTGTAAGTATACCTTAAAACCTTTACCGAGCGGGAAAGTACCGACTTGCACGCAAGAGGTGCGAGTTCGATCCCGGGTGGCAGTACCAATGTGAATTTCACATTGTGGAGTTTATATGTACTAATCAAATGATTCGCCACTTGCTAACGGTGAAGGAAAACATTTTGAGGAAACCCACATGTCTTAGAAGAAATTCTAAACACATGTCTGATTCACCAACCCGCATAAGGCCAGCGTGTGTGAATTAAGGCCTGAACCCTCTCTCTCTTGATAGAGGAGAGACGACTCGTGCCCAGCAGTGGGACATATATAGGTTGCTATTATTATACCTTAAAATAAAACTTCAACTCAGAATGAAATATTTATATTTAATTTAAAATATGAAAGCACAAATTCGGTAAATGGAAGCTGGATTATTATTAGGTATAAAACAATTATCTGTGAACTAAATAATATAATATACAAGGCTTTGGTATGATCCTTCTAGTTATTGTTGGGACTTAATTAAACTCTCAGACTAATAGAATAAGATAGACGGAGCGTGTAGAACTCGCGCGTGAAGCCGCTAAAGTCATACTAAATAGCAAAGTCATACGTTTTCGTTTTTGCGCGCAGTCGATTTGAGCCGCTAGTGAGTACGCACGTCTAAACACGTTTTGACAAAATATTATTATAATGCCGTATTGTGTAGTAAAACGTTGTAAAAATACTTCAGAGCGGCTCAAATCGACTGCGCGCGAAAACGAAAACGTATGACATTGCTATTTAGTATGACTTTTGGCGGCTTCACGCGCGAGTTCTACACGCTCCGTCTATCTTATTCCATTAGTCTGAGATTAAACTTTACACTTATAAAAAAGATTCTTGATTTCAAAATAATCTTTATATATAAAAATGAATCCCTATTTCCCTTGGTCACGGCATCACGCGTGAGCGGCTGGACCGATTTCGGTAATTCTTTTTTTGTTGTGTTTGTTATTGTCAGGAGAAGGTTCTTATGTAAAAAAAAAGAAAGTTGCGCTGAAAATTAGAAAATTTTAGGGCGGTATAAAGTTCGCTGGGTCAGCTAGTATGAATATAAATGTGGTTGGTCGGTAATAGTATTATTATATGCTACTACCACGGCGCCGAGTGTTGTCGATTTGATTCCTATATAGGACTAATCTTGTGGATCTATTTGTGTTCAGAAATTGTGTTTGTAAAGCTCCAGCGACACATAGTTTGTTACCTAGTGCGGAGGTTTTATTTTATGACGCATAGATTCTTAAGTCCGTTCCTTTTATATTTTAAAATCTAATTTATTTTATTTTGGTTTATGTTCATTGCAATTTAATAGGTATCTTGATATATACATATAATTCTTCTGCACGTGTGTATGTCACTGAACTCCTAAACGGCTCGGTTGATTTTAATGAAATTTTGTGTGTTTGTTCGGGTAGGGCCCCGGATGGTTTAGATTCACAATTGGACCCAGTAGGTGGTACTGCTATCGGTATGTCAGCTTTTCCGGGCAGGACGACGTCTGCCAGGTCCGCTAGTACATGCATATAAACACGAAAACTTTCTAAACAAATTAATCGATTTTGAAGATTCCAATAAAAACATATATTTGTACTAATTTTTATATGTAAATTCAAATCTAACTGAGCATTTATTTTACTATAAAAATATGTTTTGAAATACCTAAACGTACCATGTGTGATTTTGTAGGTACTACTTTATATTATCTAATTTACATAGGTACCTATTATGAACAATAACATCATTCTAATAAATAATATCTACAATGTCGTAGAGAGATGGGCATATTTTAAGAAGATTTTTGATGAAGGAAATCTTTAAAATCAAAACAAATTACGACGCTTGCACTAATCAAGATTCCCAACCTAAATATGGCCACATCCCTCTTTTACACTTTTAGATATATAATATTTAACATCAATCCACATAGTACATCAAATTACGAAATTTAAAACAACAATAAGAATAATAAACAAGCAACTATAAAATAGAAAACAACTCTTATAGGTCGACAACATACAATGAATAAATCAACATAGGTACAATGAATAAATATTTATATAACATAAGTATATTACATACACATCACAGAAAAATCTATACACATGACCTATCAGGCTCTTTTACACGCCCTTCCCCTTTTAAATTCAATAATTAATTCTTAATAAAAATGGTCGTTTTATAAAATAAAAAATAGTAAACTTAATTTCTATTTAAATATAAATTTAATTCTACACTAGATTAGTATCTTTTACCCACATCATATGTGTAAACTGCTTTATACACTTTTTTATTTTGTTTTTTATAACGACATGGATTTATTTTTTACGAGTGTAAAGGCCTATTTAAACGATGCAATGCTTACAATATGCATTAGCTAGGTTCCGCTTGTATGCAACCTACTCGTTTAAAAAGGCAGATTGCATTCAGATATTTACACCGTGTAATGGCGCTACTAATTTTTTTTTACAACTAAAGATTTTATAACATAAAAAAGACTTCATTAAAATAATCCTAGTATCAAAATGGAAGGCTTTTTTTTAAATGCATGTGTGCTTAGCTATGTTTTTAAAGGATATAATAATTACAACTCTAAAAAGTTTTTGGCATTATTTACAATATTATTTTAAGTGGGCCCTTAAAAACAAAAACTTTTGGGCCTGATTAAAAAAATACATGATTCATGATTTTGGTACAATATTATTTTTGTTTCAATCGATATGAATAAAAATGACGACATGTATATATTACTCGAGAAGAGCATGAGCGATTTGCCTTTTTTCGTAATCGTCAGGACAAAGGTTGTTTATTTTTTTTACAATTAAAGATAGAGAAGAATATATATAAGAGAGAAGACCTACGGGAAGTTTAAAATTTCGAATGAATTTTTAATCCAAATCCCAATAAAAATTCCACATTAACTTTTTTCTTTTCTTCATTAGTCAAATACACCCGTACAAAGCCAACTCGGATAACTAGTATCAAGAAAGTCAACATTCAACTTTATCAACTACCCTATGCGAATATTCCTAGCAATCAATATTGCCGTGGAACTAAAACCACTATAACTTACATTACCGTCTGTGCATATTTTGACTTAACTACTGTATTATAAACTAACTATCAGTTCTAGATAAAAATCGTTTTAAAATATTTTGACTAGAGTCAAGTTGAACCACTATTTTTTATAATATATTTTGGTACTTTTTACCTAATGTTTAAATCTTAGCCTTTACATTAGGATTTTGTTGACTAGTATTTTTTCTTTACTAGGTACTTTTGTGGCAAACAAGCAAACGGTCCGCCTAATGGTAAGCAGATACCGCAGCCTAAGGCCGCTAGCAATCTTGTAACACTAGAGTTTTGTGTTATGGGTAACCCTGAGATAAGAAAAACGTTATTTAAAAAACTGTTTCCCTTAAATGAGCAATGGAGTCCTATAAAATTATATTATGGAGTATCTAATCTATATTAATCTCCGCCACTTATTTTGAATGTTATTTTATAAAAATGCTGCTTGACTACTAAATTCACCTCGTGTGCCTAAAGGACTAGTTACACCGTGCAAGTTTGGCAAGCCAATTTACATGCTGTCTTTGCCAAGTACGACAGCGATGATATAAGACTTAAAATAATCGTTTAATCAAGGACTAAAACTACATCTCGATTCGCGCAGAAATACAATAAACATTAAGTAGGAATTAAAAGCCATCTTAGGTCAACAAAATAAAAGAATTTTGAATAAGATACACTAAAAAAAAAAACAAGTCATTTACCATTTCTATTTCTTGTGAAAAAGCAAGTCATTTACCATTTCTATTTCTTGACAGCGTAAATCTTGCTTTACAAAACTTGCATCATGTAAATAAATCTTTTGTGCGGGCTTTTAACTAATCGTGTATAAATCCTCACTTAATTCACATTTATTGTTTTATAAACTACTAAATCCCCGTCTGTCTCTTTATTAGACACTAAACTATACTAGACTTGCCATTACATAGCATTAGTTGTTCTACTCGCAAAAATACGGATATTTCCTTCAAACAGTATCTACACTACTTACTAGTATCAACTATACCTTAACAAAAGCTAGCTCACTACTGTTTTATGGTGGCGCAACGCTAGCAATACTATATCAGACATGTATTTATGAAAGCCCACGTTTGCAAAATAGTAATAGCGGCCCTATATTATGCCATCTCTTTTTTTTCAGTGAATAAAAATAAAGACAGGATTATTCTCTATGTGCACGACAGTAGCGCCACCTAGAATGCGCAACTATTCAGGATTATGGCACAATAATAATATTGATTTACAAATGTTTTATTATTTTCTATTAGATGATCTAATTAAAAGATATAAAAATAGAAGGACAACAAATAGTATTTTTGATGCAAATTTCATAAAAACGTAGATAAATATAAACATGGATATTATTTATAAAAAATTGATTTAAAAATACACAATAGAAATTAAATTTCGTACTTAAAAACGTAATGAAAGGTAAAAATATAGTTTTAGTACAACATGTGAGAAATGTTGAAAGGCTACGAAATAATGGCTATAGTTATTTACGAGCCCATATCATTCAAACATCAGTTACATTTGACACCCAAAAAAGACAAGATTAAAAACAAATTTTAGGAACTTTGATTTATAGACTATCCTGAATTGTTGCAGATTTCTGCCACGGCAAGCGCTGCGATCGTTTAACCCCTACCATGTGTACGAATACTGGTTTAAAAAAACTTGTGTATATGTTACCTGTTGAGCTATGAGCTAGCCTAGCTATTCTTAAGTGCCATTACAAAGTTAAAACGTATCTTTAGCTCCGGCTATGAGTGTTATAAGATCGTTCTTGTCGTCATGCGGTCAGGATGGGTCGGGGGCAGGCGCAGGCACAGCTGACAGAGGCGGGGTGGTCGACGTGCCTTGTTGAGACAACTCCGCCTTCACTCGACGAGCTATGTGCGACCGTGTATGCTTGCGAAGGTGATCTTTGCGGTAAAAACCTACAAACAAATGTAAACAATATTAAAATAAAAGAATAAATGGAATTGCTATCAACTAGTTTTTTAACCGACTTCAAAAAGAGGAGGTTTACCTCCCTCATTTATGGACCGATTTGAAAAATTCTTTTTTTGTCTGAGACTTATAATATTATTTATAATACTTCCAGTTTTGTCCCATTTTCATCAAAATAATGTTTTGATGATGGGATCCATGAGGAATTGAGGGAACTCCTCAAAAATTATAGGCACACATAGGTATAGCAATTTGAATATTTTTAACAACACATCAAACATTTGCATTCAGAAAGTATAATATGATGAAGTAAAACTGATGAAGAAGACCACAGATGGCCACCTGAATTTCTCAATAATAAGTATTTTACGGATGGCGAATAAATAAGTTTCCATTATGGTTGCTAAGGTAGCTAGGCAACGGAACTTCATAATTAAACAATGTAATCTAGCCGTTTTAAAGTCGTACTGCAGTCGGTTTTTTAATACATATCATTAAAATGTCATGACAAACAAAAAACAGTCCGTTTCAGTTACCATAGGTTATGATTTCAATCTTTTACTGTATCTTTTGAGTAACTTCGTGGATGACTGGCCTAAGAGAGGTAGGGCACCATACTAGCGAGCAAGCCCAACTGGGGAAAGACCTAACAGAAGACCACAGCTAAATAACTACACACATTGGTGTAATTGTGTTCCTGTGTGTGAGTACAGGTCTCCAGCGCTCATTCAGCGTTTTCCGATCCCAGGGATACTCCCATCATAAAGCCCTGGTGTAAAAAAGCGGGTTGGCAACACGCAAGTGATACTTCTATTATTGCAAGCGTCTATAGGCTACGGTAACTGATTAACATCAGGCGGGCTGTATGCTTGTTTGCCACCTAAGTAGTATAACAAACTGCCTCCGTGGCTGATGTGTGAGACTGCTGATCACGAGGTCCCGGGTTCGATTCCCGGGTCGGGCCAAAAATCGATATTGGGTTTTTCTGTTAGGAAATTCACAATAGATGCCCGGAGTTTGGAAATTACGTACACCCCCGTGCCTCGGAAAGCACGTAAAGCCGTTGGTCCTACGCCTGATCTTTCTCCGGTCGTGTCGGAATTGCCGTCCCATCGGACTATGAGAGTGAGGAAATAAAGAGTGCACTTGTGTTTGCGCACACAGTTGTGCACTATAATATCTCCCGCGCAGATGGCAAGTCTCCGTTGAGATTAGCCGCCGTGACCGAAATTCGGTTAGGAGGACATTATTATTATTAGTATAAAAAAGTGAGTAAAAAGTGAGTATTTGTAGTATTACCTTTTCCGCATTCGTTACAAATATGCCTCTTCTCTCCGGAGTGTATAACGAAGTGTAAGGTGAGTTGTTCCTTCCTCTTGAACGCTTTGAGGCACACGGAGCAGACGTGAGGTCGCTCCGGGTTGTGTGACTGCTTGTGCCGCGTCAGGTGGTCCTTGCGTTTTAGTGCCGCGTTGCAGATATCACATATAAACCTGTGTACATTATTAATCTGTGATATTAGTTTGTGAGTATGGATGTATCAATGTTTGTTACTCTTCCACGCAAAAACTACTGAACGGATCTGGATGAAATTTGGCATAGAGATAGATTATAGTCTGGAATAGCATGGCTTTTTATTGCGATAACCCACACCTATGCGGGCAGAGCCGCGGGCAACAACTAGTTAATAATAAATGTATGAAGGAGACCCGTGCCCAGCAATGGGAAATTGGAAATTTAAAATTCTATGTTCCTATTTTTTCTATATATGTATGTTAATTCTATAAAAGATATGTTCTACTGCTGGGCAAAGGTCTCCTCCATGGTCTCCTACACCTCTTTGCTAGATGTCACACTTTATTACACTTAAAATCACAAAAATAGGATCGAAAATAAATCTGTCCCAGGCCCCAGTTATTTTGCTAACAAGAATGTCTCTACAAGTAATGATTCAATTAAAATTAGGTAGATACCTAATTTTAATTGAATAATAAATTAATATTTATTTTTTGCGATTATAAAACTCCGCTTTACTTTAGTAGACAGGGATTTGCAAACACGGAGCGGGGAAACGGAGAGAGCCAGCGGAGAAAATACAGCCGCGGGGTGCTGCCGTCGCATCGCCTACTCAAATAACCCGCTCATCTGCCCCTCAATATGATACGATATAATGTCGTAAACTTACATCAAATTTGATTTGGATTTGGATTTGTGACTTTTCGATTCGACTACCGTTTATGTCAGGAGCAGCTCTCCGCTACTACTTATTACCATTCTCTAATCCAGCACATAATTACTCATACCTTCGTTCCATGGTGTGTCCAACTAAATGCTGTTCCAACAGCTCTCGTTCAGGATACGCCATGTGACATTCTGGACAGCAATATAAAGTGCTGCCATCTGAAAATGTATGTAATTCTATTAAATTAAATATTACATTATGTTAGAACTGTGACCACAACAGAGGCGCGAGCGTGCCGCGGCAAAAATTAATATAAATTTAAATTATTTTAAAGATGGCGTATTTTATATACCAAGGAAGGTCGTATGAATCATTAAATATGCCTGGATAGTGGGTGAATCCTTACATAATAGCAACCCATATATGTCCCACTGCTGGGCACGGGTCTCCTCTTCTCTATCAAGAAAGAGAGAGGGTTTTGGCTTTAATTCACACACGCTGGCCTAATGCGGGTTGGTGAATCAGACATGTCTTTAGAATTTCTTCTAAGACATGCGGGTTTCCTCACGATGTTTTCTTACACCGTTAGCAGATGGTAAATTTATTGATTAGTACGTATGAACTCCACAAAGTGAAATTCACATTGGTACTGCCACCCGGAATCGAACTCGCACCTCTTGCGTGCAAGTCTGTTACTTTCCCACTCGGCCACCACCGCTTACATAGTCCTTACTAATATTATAAATGTGAAAGTTTTTAGGCTGGCAACACTGTGATCGCCAGACGTCAAAAATTTTGCTCTTAACAATTTCAATTAAAATAATTTGTAAAATCTCAATTAAATTCGATTTCAATACGTGAAATTTATAGAATAGTAATAATATTGCTGACACATACAGTGTTTGGTTGTTTGTTGTTAAATTCATACTATAGAAACTGCCCCGAACCGTGAAGTGACACCAACCCGGTGCCAACGGATAATATTTGAAGTGTCATCGTATAAAAGCGTAAAACGCAGGGAGTATATTACATATTTACCGTAATTAGCACCCCACAACACCTACATACTCTGCCCGTGGCCCGTATTGTATGTATTCTATATGAACTCATAGGGATATTTACGTGCGATCCACGTGCATACAGCACTCACTGGCAGTTTCGTTCTCGTTTTGCTTGACGATTATATGTGGAAGCAAGGTTGACGAATAACAACTTGCCTCATTACAGCAAACACATCATGCACACTGTATTACTTAGTTGTTAAATGTTGTTATGCCCTAAACATAATCTTAATTAACCTCACTTTCGCTCAGCTACTGTCATTTTCCTTGTTAAAACATATTAAAATTATTATTAACACACCTACTAAAAACATAGTACCACTCTTTTTCAATATTCAATAAATTTTGTCACAATTACTGTCTTTTTTTCACTTTACACACCTACATTTTCACTCTTGTCATCTCAACATTTGTTTTCTTTCTATCTCTCAGCTGTTTCATTTGCTTTTAAGGTACTTGGTGATACAGATAGCCTTGTTATACCATGAATACCCATCATGTTATGACCCGTAGAGCAACGGCTAAGGAGACTGAAACCAAGCTTAAACTAACGCTGCTTGAATTGAAGAAATACAAGGAGGACAACAGTCAGCTGTTAAAGGAACGCAGTGACTGTGAAGAAGAATTACATTCAATTAATAACAGAGTAGCTGAGCTGAAGGGGGAATTATCTACACTACACCATCAATATGTTGAAGTATTGGACCAGCGAGATAAACTACAGGAAGAAGTGGAGTCCTTCAGTAGTTGTAGTGATATATACTTAAGTTCTTTGTGTCGCATTAAAGAGTTAGAATTGAATCTAAACTCAGCATTTCTAAAAATTAGTTCTCTTGAAGACACTATTAGGGTTCTCAATAGTAGTGAAACTCAAAATCTTTTTTCAGAGCTCCTAGGTGATAAAATAAATGTGTTAAATGTTTTGAAAAATAACTTTAAGTCAACATTTGTTGTAAATGGTAGAAATAAATATAGGAAACATTTGAAATTAAGAAAATTAATTAGAAAGCTTGAATTTAACCTTAAGAGGTCAACAAACATTAAAAAAATTTCACAAATTAACTGTGATTTAATCAAAGAGCGTGTGACATTTATTTCAGATATTGATAATTATAGCCAACAGTTAATTAGCAGTAAATTAATGTATGAGCAGGATACACATGAGCTTGAATTAAAAATTACAGAGCTACAGTCCACGCTTACTAGAATTATCCATGATCATGAGGTGGAAACACGTGAGTACATACTTAAATATGATGAAATTGCAAGGGTTGGTAACGAGAACCTGAAACAGGTGATTTCTCTTACCAATAATAAGGTGTGTTTAACGTGTTCACAAACAACACCAAACTCTAATATGTCACCTATGTGTCAAACACAGTCGCTCAACTGTGAACAACTTTACAATGATCCTGAATGTGGTTCCACTGACTCAATAACACATTCAGCATCTGATAGTAAAAATGTTATTATTTTTTCTGACCAATTAGGCAAAGGTTTGGGCAGTTTAATTAATAGTCATACTAAGCACCGCGTCACAAATATTTGTTCACCTGGAAGACAGTTTGCTAGTATTATTAATAGTGTTAAGTCTGCTCAATTTAATGATCAATCCACAGGGATTATTTTACTTGGTGACAGCTTATCTGTCACAAAAAAAGATATACTACAGTTAACTGAAGTAATGATATCACTTCATGATAGTTTAGGGTGTAGGTTTATTGTTTGTGCCTTGCCATATTCTTATGCCTTATCACATAAACAAAACAGGCATATAGAAAATCTGAATCTATTAATCTATAATAGTACATGTCGCCTTCGCGACTTCATTTTATTTTTCGACACTAATATTTTTATTAGTAATTTCTTATTAACCGAAGATACTATGTATCTTTCTTTATTTTATAAGCGACAAATTGCTAAATTATTAGCATTTAATTTATTTACCGACACAGGTACTCATAGGGTATTGCAGGATTTGGTAGAACTCAGTAGTATGAACACTACCAATAACAACTTACATACATCTAATAGTTTAAACTACTAGATGTGACAAAGGATAGGCAGACATATAGTCTAAACATAGTGCACCAGAATATTCAGGGCTTATCCGGCAAGGAATTAGAAGTAGATTTATTTTTAAACAAACATAGTATTAATGTGCTTTGTGTTACTGAACATTGGTTAAAGAGTGATCAATTATTATTATTTAATAATGAACATTACAATATTTCTAGTGCATTTGTAAGAAAGAAGGCTATTCGTGGTGGCTCTCTAATATATGTTAAAAATAGTACAAATTGTAAGGAACGTAAAGATATAGCAAATCTTTCTATCGAGCGCACTATTGAAATGTCTTGTGTTGAGCTTGAAGAACATATCATAGTCTGTGTATACCGTCCACCTCAGAGCGACTTCAACTTATTTGAAACAATTATGGAAGAGGTTTTAAAGCGTTTAGGTTTTGGAAAAAAGCATGTTATAGTATGTGGTGATTTTAATGTTAACTTACTTGAGCAGTCACAATTTTGTATTAGATTAATTAGTTTATTTAAGTCTTTCAATTTAGATTTTTTATTTTCTGAACCGACCAGAATCACCTCTCATTCTGCAACATGCTTAGACAATATTTTTTATAACTGTCAGTATCTATATAAGACTATATTAAGTGACTTAACTTCAGATCATTGCGGGCAAAAAGCTGGATTTCCTTTAAGTACACCTGTTAAAGTGAACAAGATCACGTGTAGGCCAATGACCTCTGTTCGCCTAAAACGTTTCAATGAGAGTGTTGCCGCTAAAGTCACCAATATTAGTCTAATCCAGAATGATCCTAATGATCTATACAAGTCATTATTGAATGTAATTCAATTGGAATACAATACTATTTTTAAATCTAAGACATTTACTAAACAAGCTAACATCAAATTCTGTGACTGGGCAACATCTGGAATTTACAAAAGTAGAACTAAGTTATATGAACTTTATGGCATGAAAAAATATAATTTTGAGCCAGAATTTGTTCAGTATGTCAGAAACTATTCAAAAACTTTTAAAAGGACATGTGCAGCTGCTAAATCATTATATTTAAGTAACAAAATTAAGCAGTCTGACAATAAAATAAAAACTACTTGGAATATAATTAATAATGAAACTGGTCGTATTAAATTGCGAGATAATAATTTTCAATTGAATATTAACAATAAAATAATTTCAAATAATGCAGATGTAGCTCAAACCTTCAACAACTTTTTTGTAAACATTCCTTTAAACACAACCAGCAGCTTGAATTCTTGCCCAGTCATAGCTGAATCCTTGGTTAGGCGGAGCGTGAAAGAGTGCAGTGACCTATTTAGTTTTAAATATATAGGCCCCAATGATATAATTAAAGTTTTTAAGTCGCTTAATTCAAAAAAAACTGCCGACTTATGGGGTATTTCTGTTAAATTAGTTGAAAATATTATTTTTAATATAGCGCCACATCTGGCTGTAATATTTAATAGATGTGTGGATGCAGGTGTGTTTCCCAATTTAATGAAACACAGTAAAGTGATACCGTTATTTAAAAATGGATCTAAGAGCGACCCTACTAACTTTAGACCAATATCTATATTGCCCGCTATTAGTAAAATCTTTGAGAAAGTTATACTGCAGCAATTAGAGAGTCACTTTAACTTAAATAAATTATTACACAAAGAGCAATACGGTTTCACAAAGGGTCGCTCCACCGTAGATGCAGGTGTTACATTAATAAAACATATCTTTGATGCCTGGGAAAATTCTATGGATGCTATTGGTGTATTCTGTGACCTTTCTAAAGCTTTTGACTGCGTTGATCACAATACGCTTTTGCGAAAGCTTAGTCATTACGGTATTAGGGGCGCTGCACTTAATCTTGTTGCTGCCTACCTGAGTCACAGGGTTCAATACGTAGATGTAAATGGAAATAGGTCTTCTGGATTACCTATAGCAATGGGCGTGCCCCAGGGTTCAATTCTAGGTCCTTTTCTCTTCTTAGTGTATGTAAATGATTTACCTTTCTTTGTACAGGATTTGTGCGACATAGTGCTATTTGCAGATGATACATCACTTATCTTCAAAATCGACCGTAAAGAAAGTAACTTTGATGTTGTAAATGGTTCTCTCGCACAAGTCCTGGACTGGTTCACATCAAACAATCTACTGTTAAATTCAAAAAAAACTAAATGCATTAAATTTACCATGCCTAACGTAAGAAGTGTTACCACTAATTTGAGTCTAAATAATGAAGCTATTTCACTTGTTGAGTCTACAGTTTTTTTGGGTTTAACTTTAGATCGTAAACTTCAGTGGGGAGCCCATATATCATGCCTCGCAGGAAAACTTAGCTCTGCGGCTTTTGCTGTTAGTAAAGTAAGACAACTTACGGATGTAGATACGGCTAGATTAGTTTACTTTAGTTATTTTCACAGCGTCATGTCCTACGGCATATTGCTGTGGGGCAAGGCTGCTGATATTGAAACCATTTTCTTAATTCAGAAACGAGCTGTACGCTCAATTTACAATCTAGGCTCACGAGTTTCTCTTAGAGAACGTTTTAAAGAAATAGGTATTTTAACAGTTGCATCACAATATATATTTGCGAATGTTATGTTTGTTAAACAGAATATTGAACTATATATTAAGAACAGTGATATTCATTCAGTAAATACTAGAAACAAACATAAGTTAGTTGGCACGTACCATCGCTTACACAAAGTACATAATTCTTTTGTAGGACTCGGTATACGCTTTTTTAACAAATTACCGAAAGAGATAATGAATTTGCCCTTACACAAATTTAAACCTACTATTAAAAATCATCTCATAGGAAAGGGCTATTATACAATAAATGATTATTTGAACGACAAAAAGTCTTGGAATTAGTTGCATTATATAGTTGTTTGTTTAATTTAGAATAAATCAGCTTAGTACTTAAGTTCTAATTTGTGACGTGAGGCACATTGTGAATAATAGTGATAATTCTGTACTTTTTCTTTTTTTTCGTTGTTTTTTTATTTAGTAGCAAAACTTTATTTACAAAAAAAATTGTCACTATTCACATATTGCCTTATTCTTTAATAGCAATATGTAAATTGAAGCAGACTTTAACACATACTTTAGGTTTTTTTTTCTCGCACGACCAGTACTAAGTACGATTATCATATTTTACCAATATAGTTAGTATCGTGTTTTGACTGCATCAGCTTGCATGCTATCATACTTGTATTTTACAAAAGATTGTAACTATCTGGCGATTAAAAAGAGTGGCCTGAGTTTCTTGCTAGTTCTTCTCAAGGCTCCACGTCAGCGAACTAGCCGTAGGAAAATTTTGCTGACATCATCTTTCTGGTTTATTCATAATTTATGACCTTCATAAGTGTTACTTTGTAACCTAAATGAATAAATGAATTTTGAGTTTGAGTTTGAGTTTGTGACTATGGATGGATAGATGGATGGATGTTTGTTACTCTTTCACGTAAAAACTACTGAACGGATCTGGATGAAATTTGGCACAGTGATAGATTATGGTCTGGAATAACACATAGGCTTTTTACAGCGATAACCGACATCCACGCGGGCGGAGCCGCGGGCAACAGCTAGTATAAAATAAAGTCACTTCTCTACACATTTTATATTGAAGTTCAATATCAAGATATACTTGCCTAATGCAGTAGTGAGTCTTATTTCGCCAGGCACAGGCCGCGGCTTCTTCTCCTTCGCATTTTTCTTCTTTTTCTTCCTTTTACTCATGACGGTGTTGGTGCTACTGTTTATTGTCTGGTTCACAATTGTCGATGTCTGTACTACAACGCTGTTCACTGAGTTTGATGGCATCTGGAAATTAGGTAATTGTCTTGGATTACGAAAGAAATACTGAGATTATTTCTTATATACACTACCTACATACAATATTAGCTAAATTATGCATTTTTAAAACGAACGAATTTAAATTTTGCGTAAAAACCAATGATATTATAGTAATTTATTTATAAGCCTTATGTTATAATTTGTACTAAAGTTAGTACAAATTATAACATAAAGATTATATGATTACATATGATTTGATTGATTGAGTAAGAAATATGTACAACAAGTAGCTAAATAGCTTCATTATATCTATAATTAACTCTTACTGTATTATTACGTTCCTTATGATCTATCGCACTTATACGCTATAAGCAAGTGCGCACAAACACATGGGAACAAATCTGAACGTATGCAGCTAAGCCTCTAGACAAGTGGCATAAGCGATAGTCGAATAGAAAAGTCAAAAAATAAAATGTATGGAATTTGACGTGAGTCTACGATTTAATGTCGTAAACTTACGTCAAATCCCATACATTTTCTTTTTTGACTTTTCGATTCGACTATCGCTTATGACACTTGTCTAGAGGCTCTAGTATTTTTCATTATAATATCATTAGTTAAAACGTAAGTAATTGTCATGGCGTCGCTGGTTGTTATGTCAGGCCTACACAAACAGTGATACAAACTCACATCAACGTGCAAAAACAGACTTGTTTTGTGTGTGTTTAAAATTGTATAAGCATTGTCTTGCACCTATGCGTAAAAGGGATCTTAGGTCTGCCAGTTTAAGCTTAAAATACCACATTTTTTATTTTCCGTAAATGTTAAAAATAAAGTGAACGGTAGCGGTGACCGAAAACGTATAAACGATTTCTTACAACTCATACATTTTGCATTTCTATTGAGTTGTTACTATTAAATAAAGCACTTTATTTAAAGTTTCGACATAGTGCCTACCTGCTTAAAATCTGCTGCGCTTTTAGCACATAAGTTTTTTTTTAATGTTGGCAATCTCAAGCAGGTAAATATTAAATTATTATACCGCAAAAATAAGTGAAATAAAGCTATTTCATATTTTTTGCGCTGGCGATAATATTAATTTGTATCGTTGTTCAATATTCAAATTAGCGGTCATTTTGTCCCAAGTTCTACTTGTGGCGGCGCGGCGGTGTCGTCGTCGCATCGGTGGATAAACATTGTTGAAAAAGTGATTTTGCGAACCAATGTTGTATAATAGTACTTAGATATTGTGCTAGTGTAGTAATTTGTCTTGTGCATCGTGAAAAAAACGGGAGAGTGCGAATATTTCCAAGTATAAGGTATTGCAGTTAAGTGTTTAACATATTTTTTATAAAGCTGGTGAAAACACCTTTAGTGACACACACACTTATTGCGGTGAATAAAAACAATTTGTGGAATGATTCTCGATCATTATGTAACTTATTAACAAAATAATGATATCGATCTACCCTCGTTTCTTCTGCAATAATGTCCTGACAGTACCTCGAACTCCGGTGTGACTTCTATAATGAAATAAAATGAGTTTGTCTCTAGTTCTTCTAATGGTTCCACCCTCGTCTGCGAACTGGCTTTTCTAGAATTTTCCTTTCATAACTTAATTACCCGTAGTGCGAGTCTATTATTTGAAAAATGTTTACGTTTTTAATTAATAAACTTTTGTTTGTACTACCTACCAGGCTACCAAAATGTCGAAAAGGACCAAAATATAGTTTTGAAGTTGCTATTTCAAAGTTCTGATTGTGTTACTTTCCGCTAGAGGCGCTAGTTGCAAATGAAACTAAAAGATATTTTATTTAGTAACAAACTATCAAAACTCGCTCTTCTATACTATTATTCATTGAATATGAATTACTTTGTAATCTTTATGAATAATTGATGTCATTGCAATGTCATTAATAAAATTATTCCGAATCAGGTACGGGCTTGTTGTATTACACATTCAACGTGGCAATGCGGCCAGCCTTTTGGGCACTTTACCAGTTGATAGTGATGCGGAAGAATATTATGACTCCTAAACTATTCCCTTTTATTAATTCGTTTTTAGTTTAAGTAAGTTTAAATAAGTTTTTTATATCATATCTACTTGTATGTAGTATTTTTTATGGAATAGAAGAGAGACTTGTGGGCAGAGGTGTGAGTTTGATCCCGGGTGGCAGTACCAATGTGAATTTCACTTTGTAAAATTTATATGTACTAATCAAATAAATTTACCATCTGCTAACAGGGAAGCAAAACATCGTAAGGAAACCCACATGTGTTAGAAGAAATTTGACATTTAAGATGAATATCCTATGGATACTCCATCTTAAAGCTCTGGTGTAAAAAATGGGTCGGCAACACACAAGTAATACCTTTGGTGTTGCAAGCGTCCATAGGCTACGATAACTGCTTAACATCAGCCGAGCCGTAAGCTTGTTTGCCACCTAGGTGGTGCAATAAAAAAAGTTCTTTTTAACCGACTTCAAAAAGAGGAGGTTATCAATTCGTGTGTATTTTTTTTTTAATGTTTGTTACCGCATATCTCCGTCATTTATGGACCGATTTGAAAAATTCTTTTTTTGTCTGACTGGACATACTTCCAGTTTGGTCCCATTATCATCAAAAGAAAGTTCTGATGATGGGATCCATGAGGAATTGAGGGAACTCCTCAAAAGTTATAGGCACACATTTAGCAATTTCAATATTTTTAACAACTAATCAATCATTTGCATTCAGAAAGTGTAATTTGGTGAAGTAAAACTGATGAAGAAGACCACAGATGGCCATCTGAACTTTTCAATAATAAGTATTTTACTGATGGCGATTAGATATGTTTCGGTTATTGTTGCTAAGCAACTATTAATAAGAAATAATGACGTGAATGAATTTAGCGCGGATTGCACAGTTTAAATATTGCTTTTAATACCTACTTGACCTGTGTTCAGCCCGACGCTCAGTCGATTTTAACAAACAAATATTTGAAAATTTTACAACTTGCCTTACTGAAGTCGGTTTTTTTTTGTTAAAATTATCTTCAATAAATTGAGTGATTATAAAAAAAGAAAATTTTCTTACCGTTGCTATAGACTGCATGTTATTCAGGCTATTAGCATTAACTCCTGAAATTATTGTCGGTTGTTCTTCTCTCTTGCTTTCCACACCCGTCGCTGGAGTAGAATACTTGAGCAGATGATGCAGAGGTAGTGGCAGTGCGGAGAGGTAGTCCGCCACTCCACTCCCCAGGCTCTGCCATGTGCTGGTGTCCGTCATGTCTCCGATGCCTGACGCACATTGAACTGGATATAGTGGACATAAAATGATGTTGATGATGGAATGTGAGATGAATGGGGATGAATTTCTTGATTATGTATATTACGCAAGTGATACCTCTGGTGATGCAAGCGTCTATAGGCTACGGATACTGCTTAACATCAGGCGGGCCGTATGCTTGTTTGCCACCCAAGTAGTATAAAAAAAAAATACCTAACTAGGGATCGCCCGCGACTTCGTCCGCGTGGTAATTTGGAATATTTTCCCCGATTTTGCAACATATCTAACTACTGCTCCGCTCCTATTGATCATAGCGTGATGTTATATAGCCTATAGCCTTCCTGGATAAATGCACTATTCAACAAAAAAAGTTTATTCTAATAAAACCAGTACTTTCTGAGATTAGCGCGTTAATAATAATATAATAATCATTTATTTGCAAGTATGGGTACAACATAAAATAGGTCACATCAGTAGGTATACAAGAACTCCATATTTTACCAATACATGGGCATGCAAATGTTAAGGTGATACAAATAATAGGTGCACTTATTTAGTTTAGGTTAAAAATCACGTACGTCAGGCTGGCCCGGCCCCACGGAATTTGATAATGAGATTGGTATCAATCGAATGTACCCGCTTATACCAACATATGTAACACCTTCGTTTTCAATGTAACTCTTTTTTAAAGAAGTTACAAGCACTTCTTGGTGGCCGGGCCAGCCTGACGGTTTCAGCCCGGCCACCTTGTTTACCGCTAATCTACACAATATACTGTCAATATTTTGGTTCAGATCAAATGTACTCCTTATTACAAACATATGTAACGCCTTCGTTTTCAATGTAACTCTTTTTTTAAGAAGTTACAAGCACTTCTTGGTGGCCGGGCCAGCCTGACGGTTTCAGCCCGGCCACCTTGTTTACCGCTAATCTACACAATATACTGTCAATATTTTGGTACAGATCAAATGTACTCCTTATTACAAACATATGTAACGCCTTCGTTTTCAATGTAACTCTTTTTTTAAGAAGTTACAAGCACTTCTTGGTGGCCGGGCCAGCCTGACGGTTTCAGCCCGGCCACCTTGTTTACCGCTAATCTACACAATATACTGTCAATATTTTGGTACAGATCAAATGTACTCCTTATTACAAACATATGTAACGCTTTTGTTTTCAATGTAACTCTTTCTAAAAGAAATTAGAAGCACTTCTTGGTGGCCGGGCTGAAATTATTTCGTTAGTATAAAACAGTAAAACTGCAACACCTACCAATAAATAATGCCAGTACATAATGAGGTATAAAGATATAGAATATATGTAACGCTTTCATTTTTGATTTGAATATATATTTAGAAAGAAATAAGTACTTGAAATTATTTCAGCCCGGCCACCTAAAAGCGTTAATATCTTCTATAATCTTATGCCAATTTGTACAGTAAAAATTGATATAGCCAAGAAAAGAAAGTTACATTCGTTTAGGTTTAGTCGTATACCCTAAAGCCTTCTGTTTAACGAGATCATTAAAACCTACGAAAGTTAACGTTGAGTGACCATCAGTCATTAACTAATTTCAGGACATTTGGTTTGTTGAATGAAACAAAATTCGTAACAATTTTTTTTTTCCTTACCACCTTCCTAATTTTATTAGACAACATTTTGTACCTACTTATATTAATTATTATAACAATTGTTAGTTATAAATAATCTGAAAAAAATATTATTTTACATAAATACTATTATATTTTTTTGGAGTTTCACATACATAAGTAATATACGTTAAGTAAAAATCACAGATAATAATTTTTGGATACATAATTAACCTATATATATTTTCTCCGTTTCTGGCTTCGCAACATAATCAGAGAAAGATAAGTAGTTGTAGTAGTAGTTCACGGACGCTACTGCCGATTTTTTAGACGGCGCCTGTGTCGCGTCATAAGACATAACATCTATCTTCCCCGAATAGACAGAATAGATGCGCAAGAGTCGTGTAGTTACTAACACTTCTGAAATTTGATTTGATTTTCATTTGATTGATCGATTTGTTGCAGTATATTTTTTTTTGATGTGAGAAACGTATATAGGTTAATTATGTATCCAAAAATTATTATCTGTGATTTTTACTTAACGTATAATACTTATGTATGTGAAACTCCAAAAAATGATAATAGTATTTATGTAAAATAATATTTTATTCCGATTATTTATAATTAACAATTGTTATAATAATTAATATAAGTACAAATGTTGTCTAATAAAATTAGAAAGGTGGTAAGTAAAAAAAAATTGTTACGAATTTTGTTTCATTCAACAAACCAAATGTCCTGAAATTAGTTAATGACTGATGGTCACTCAACGTTAACTTTCGTAGGTTTTAATGATCTAGTTAAACAGAAGGCTTTAGGGTATACGACTAAACCTAAACGAATGTAACTTTCTTTTCTTGGCTATATCAATTTTTACTGTACAAATTGGCATAAGATTAAAGGAGATATTAACGCTTTTAGGTGGCCGGGCTGAAATAATTTCAAGTACTTATTTCTCTTTAAATATATATTCAAATCAAAAATGAAAGCGTTACATATATTCTATATTTTTATACCTCATTATGTACTGGCATTATTTATTGGTAGGTGTTGCAGTTTTACTGTTTTATACTAACGAAATAATTTCAGCCCGGCCACCAAGAAGTGCTTCTAATTTCTTTTAAAAAGAGTAACATTGAAAACAAAGGCGTTACATATGTTTGTAATAAGGAGTACATTTGATCTGTACCAAAATATTGACAGTATATTGTGTAGATTAGCGGTAAACAAGGTGGCCGGGCTGAAACCGTCAGGCTGGCCCGGCCACCAAGAAGTGCTTGTAACTTCTTAAAAAAAGAGTTACATTGAAAACGAAGGCGTTACATATGTTTGTAATAAGGAGTACATTTGATCTGTACCAAAATATTGACAGTATATTGTGTAGATTAGCGGTAAACAAGGTGGCCGGGCTGAAACCGTCAGGCTGGCCCGGCCACCAAGAAGTGCTTGTAACTTCTTAAAAAAAGAGTTACATTGAAAACGAAGGCGTTACATATGTTTGTAATAAGGAGTACATTTGATCTGAACCAAAATATTGACAGTATATTGTGTAGATTAGCGGTAAACAAGGTGGCCGGGCTGAAACCGTCAGGCTGGCCCGGCCACCAAGAAGTGCTTGTAACTTCTTTAAAAAAGAGTTACATTGAAAACGAAGGTGTTACATATGTTGGTATAAGCGGGTACATTCGATTGATACCAATCTCATTATCAAATTCCGTGGGGCCGGGCCAGCCTGATGTACGTTAAAAATCACGTTAAAGTTAATACAATATTACTTACATAACGAAATAGCTAAAATAACCATGTGAAAATTAATACAGTATATGTCAACATTTATTGCAATTATTGTAGAATTAATGAAATATATTTGTCAAAATTAATAAAATAGTCAGTTAAATAGTAAAAATTTACATGTCAAAATTAATAGATTACAGTTATTCATTTCAAACTTATAATGTCAATGTATAAAAATAACTGCTCATAATAAACTAAATAAAATTAAAAAATAAATTTACCACCAAAAAAAAAAAAAATCTACAATGAGTCATTTAAGAACTCAGCGATATTATAATAACATTTACTAATTAATAAATTGCAAAAATGTTTTTTAAATTGGTTTACAGTTAGATTTTTCATTGAGGATGGTATCTTATTGTAGATTTTTGGGGCCATGCATAGTACACTTTTATTCATTAATGTTGTTTTCGCACTTGTCATGCAGAGCCTGTCAATATCACGTCTATTGCGTTTAACTCTATCAGCTAGTTTTGGGAACAAATTAGCATTTGTTTTTACAAATAGAGCTACTTCAAAAATGTATAGGGACGGCAGTGTCAAAATGTTATGCTGTGTAAAGTACATTTTACAACTTTCAATAGTCTTTAGTCCAAACATGGCTCTTATACATCGCTTTTGTACCTTGAAGACAATTTCCCTGTTGGTGGAATTGCCCCAGAAGATTATTCCATATCTTAAATTAGATGCTACCAGTCCGTGATAGGCCATTAAAAGGGCATCTTTATTGACAATCGGCGCAAGTTTATATAGGGCATAACTAGAACTACTGATTTTTTTACTCAGTTGTTCAACGTGGGCTTTCCAATTGAGTTTATTGTCGATGGTTATTCCAAGAAATTTAGCAGTTTCTACTTCAGTTATGATATGGTTGTCATGACGCACATCAATGTTTTGCGTATTGGTAGGAGTTTTACGTTGGTTAAAATGCATGATATGAGTTTTATTTAGATTAATCTTTAAATTATTGTTATTAAGCCATGTAATTATAGATGTCAAGGATTGATTAATGTCAGTTTCATAGGAGTCAGGATTCTTACAAGCTATTGTCAAAGTACTGTCATCAGCAAAGAGAGTCATTGGTTGAATAGTGGTTTTTGGTAAGTCATTAATATATACAATAAATAATAAAGGTCCTAAGACGCTACCTTGTGGTACACCATATTTTACAGTTCGCTCTTTAGATAAATATGTTTTTTCTTGTTTAGTGTCATTTAATTTTGTTATTGCCGTTATCTGTTTCCTGTCATGTAAATATGATTCTAGTAAATTTAGGACATTACCTCTTATTCCGTACGCGTCAAGCTTATTTAGTAAAATATTGTGGTCAACATAATCAAATGCTTGCGTCATGTCGCAATATATGGCAGACACAGGAGTATTTTTATCGACATTTATCATTACATTATTATAGAAATTATAGATAGCTTGATTAATAGTCCTGTTTTTGCGAAAACCGTTTTGCTCAACACAGAGAATATTATTTTTTTCCAAATATTTATACAAATGGTTATAGATAAACTTTTCAAATACTTTTGACATTACGGGTATAAGCGATATTGGTCGATAGTGTTCCATTAATTGTTTATCGTCTTTCTTGAACAATGGTTTGACAACAGACTTTTTTAGAGCATCTGGATAACAACCACAGCTGATGCTAAGATTTATAGTATGGCTTATAGGCGTACATATAATGTCACCTACGGTTTTTATTATTTTTGTAGTAATGCCGTCGTAGCCAACACTGGCGGTATTTCTTAAGTTATTAATTATATTTAAGATATCAGAAGGCATGCTCGGAGACATATACATCGAATCTTTTGAACTCAAAATGTGTTGTCTAATGTTTTCGCCTGACCCGGGTAGTGGTATGACTCTATCAATGAAGTAATTGTTGAAGTTACAGCTTATATTGGTTGGATTATCAATACTAATGTTGTTTACTTTAATTTTGTCAATGTTATTTTTTGGCAAATTCAGTGTTTTATTGTTTATTATATGCCATGTTAGTTTTGATTTATTAGTTGACGTTTTTATTTTATACACATTTTGAGCTCGTTGTGTAAGTTTTATAATTTTTCTTAATCTTTTACTGTATTTTATATATTCGTGCTTATTAGTAGAACACCTGTTACGCCTGTATTTCCATAATAGTTCAACTTTCTTTTTACTGCAAATTTTCACACCACGTGATATCCATTTAGGTTTTCTTTTAATACCGATGGTGACCATTTTTTGCGGGAAACATAGATCATAAAATAGTTTAAATTGGTCAAAAAATATGGAATACGCTTCGTTGGGTTCATCTGCTTTATAAATATCAGCGAAGCTGAGATTTTCTATACATGATCTGAATTTTGTAATATTTTCGTTGGAATAATCGCGTTGTATTTTTCGCCAGTTAGTAAAACTGTGAGTGGACCTAACGGGGCATTTTAATAATTGCGCCGTATGGTCTGACAGAGCAAATTCTATCACTTCCGTCCCGCAACTTCTGTAAAAGTTATGTGCAAGATTATCAATACATGTTTGGCTTATTAGTCTAGTAGGTTGGTGTACAGCTAATTTCATGTTAAAGTTTAACAATAAGCAATTAAATTCTATAGATGAACAGTTGTTCTTCATCATATCTATATTATAATCACCAGCTATAACAATATTGTCATATTTTTTCTTGGTAACATAAATGAGTAATTGTTCAAGTCTATCAAAAAATGTATTCAAGTTTGATGGTTTTGGCACTCGGTATAAGCATATAATTAATATATTGTAACTTACTAATTCTATTCCACAACATTCAAGTAAATTTGGTATTGACATTTTACGGATTTCTAGTAGTTCTTTAAATAGTAGATCGTTGCGAACTAGAATACAGGTACCACCCCTTTTACTATCTGATCTACTGAAACATGCGGCGAGGGAGTAATTTTCTATGAAAAGATGATGTTCATCGCCTGCTTTTATGAAATGCTCCGTTATACACAGTACATCAACGTCTTTTTCTTTATTTCTTAAATCGTCAAGACATATAGAAAGATCATTACTTTTATTAATCAATCCTGCTATATTTTGGTGTAATATATGGAGCCAATTTTTATTCAAGAAAAAATGTTTTCTTAGTTACATTTGCGCTTGTCATTTGTCTAACAGTTTCAGTTGTCGATGCCATGCAAGAAATGTCCTTTGGGTCTCCGCCAAATGTGTGGTTGGTTGATGTAATTGGTTCTTGTGTGCTGTACTCCTGATAAGGGAAGGCTGATAGGTCTACGAGTATTCGCTGCATGATATTTGAGTAAATATTTTGTAGTCCATAGTTATTCAATTTGCCTGTTTTATATGAGAACATGTCGTAGGTGAGGTCATAATTTGCATCGAAGAAATACGCATTTTCTTGATCTTGTAGGTATTTGTGTAATAAATCGTTAAATATTTCGATTTTATAATTGTATATCGGAGCTCCTCTTACGTAGGTGGGAGAGCATAAAATTATGTTAGTGTTCGTAATTTGTTTCAAATAGCTATGAATGGATTGCGTTAATTGCACAATGTTTTCATTATTTCTAAAATCGTGTTCTCCTATCAATATTAGGCAGTAATCATTCATATTAAATTTTTTCAATTTGTCAGATATATTTGATATCATTTTCATAGTGCCACAATTTTGTAGAATATACCTACAATAGTTAAAATGCTGCCCGAAAATATTTTCTAGGTATTGCAGTTTGCCCTTTGTCGAACAATTGGTCAGGATACACAATTTCCTTTTTTGTAGTAACTGCACATTGCTTTGAGGAGATTTGTTTGTCTTTTGACTCAATATTGCCTTTTCTTCAATTTTACCTGGCTGCTGCTGCTGCTGCTCATTAGATGTTCGAGCCATTTTTTTTCTTTTAGGGGTCAAGAAATTTGTGTCGCTAACTATGTCCGTTGTAATCTTTTTATAAATATTTTTCTGTTTAGTCAAATTTTCAATAGTTTTTTTTAAGTTTGTATTTTCTATATTTAAATTTTCTACTTCTTGATGTGCTGAAGCTAGTTGTGTTGTTAAATCTTTAATTTTGTTTTTTAATTCAGTCATTTGGTCATCGTCATCGTCGTCCGATAAGCTTGGAAAACTATTTCTTGTAGTATTTACTTGATTGTTTATTATTGCGCTAGATTCATCTTCACTTTTTGCTGAGTCTGAATATTTCCTGTTACGGCGAAGAGTGATGTTGCCAAAGAAATCCATTTTCTCAAATCTTAATTTTTGTTTACGTTCCTAATTTTATATACTGGTAACATTAACACTTTGACCGTGTAACAGGGGCTTTGTTGTCGTATGCTACATTTGCTAACGAATCCGCCACTCGGTGCTGGAACGCGCCCGGTAACGTCAAGGATGACGTTTAGGTTGTATAATTTAAAAAATGTTGAAATAAACTGACACTATGACTAACACTTTCTCAAAAAACAACAGAATTTATCGCCAAAAGGTTATTTAGTACTCGCATTTAGGTGATTTAATTATTGTCTATATTGAAAAGTGTGTTATGATCCGTTACACTTGCCGCCAACGTTCAACCAAACAAACAAACTCTTCAGCTTTATAATCTAATATATAAAATTCTCGTGTCATAGTGTTCAACTTTGAACTCCTCTGAAACGGCTCGACCGATTTTCGTGAAATTTTGTGTGCATATTGGGTAGGTCTGAGAATCGGACAAAATCTATTTTTCATACCCCTAAATGTTAAGGGTGGTCCACCCCTAACTTTTTTATTTAATTTTTTAGGCATTGCTTTTTGTTTTTATTTTTTTGTGATTCAGCATTAAAAAATACATACAACCCTTAATTTTCACCCCTCTACGATCAACCCCTATTTTTTAATAGCGATATTACTATTTTAGTAGCAAAACAACGTTTGCTGGGTCAGCTAGTATTAGTATAGATATGTAAAGAAAAGTTGTAGTTACATTTTACAGTATGTACTTACGTTTTCTTTAAATACACGGCGCGCACGGAAGAGTATACAATTTGGTACCTATAGTTAAAATTTATACGGAGAAGGACTACAAGAAGCAATTACCATCAGGCAGGCTGTATGCTTGTTTGCCACCTTGGTAGTATAAAAAACCCCGTGCCTCGGAAAGCACGTAAAGCCGTTGGCCCTACGCCTGATCTCTCTCCGGTCGTGTCGGATTGCCGTCCTATCGGACTATGAGAGTGAGGGAATAAAGAGTGCACTTGTGTTTGCGCACACACTTGTGTACTATAATATTTCCAGATGGCTAGTTTCCGTTGAGGTTAGCCGCCGTGACCGAAATTCGGTTAGGAGGACATTATTATTATTAGTATAAAAAAATACAAATTATACGGTCGAATTTCGACCACCGGGCAATCTCTAATTTATATAATTACTTCGCCTGATTGATTGACTAAATCATCAATGTTACAGTCTAAACCGCTGGAGCTACAAATTTTGCACAAAGGTTCCTTAAAGTCGAATGGGAGCACTAAAAGATAATTTCTGGAAAATAAATTCCTAAATAAAAGTCAGCTCAGGACCGAATGATGTGGAAAACTTTGGGTGACGCCTATGTTTAGCACAGGACGTCTTATGGCTGAGATAGATGGATGGATGGATGGATGAATGAATCCCTAAATCTATGGGTGCTTGCAATACTAGAAGTATCAGTAACATGTTGCCGACCCAAAAGTTTAACTCCAGGGATTTGTGGAATATCCCTGGGATACGAAAAGGTTTAATTAAAAACGTCTATCCGTTCACACAGGAACATAACTACACTGTTATGTGGTCTTCTGTAAGTTGAAGGTCCTTTCCCATTCGGGCTTGCTCGCTTGTATAATGCCCTACTTCTCCTCAAGTGCAGTTAATCGAATATCAGCCTCTCTAGACAAGTGGCATAAGCGATAGTCGAATCGAAAAGTCAAAAAATAAAATGTATGGGATTTGATGTAAGTTTACGACATTATATCGTAGACTTACGTCAAATCCCATACATTTTATTTTTTGACTTTTCGATTCGACTATCGCTTATGCCACTTGTCTAGAGGCTCAGACCATTTTGACATATCTTGTATGATAAAAACCCCAAAATAAATATAAGATAAAAAAAATAATATCAGACCACTTACTGATGAACTCAGTGGGTGCCGTGGCTGCTGCTCTCTCCGGTCTTACTTCTTGTTTGATAGCTCGAGCTAGAGCTGCAGCTTCCTTCGGCTCGTGCAGCACAACGAGGAGTTGCTGTCCTTGCTGCAGTGGTGTTGTTTGTGTCACTAACAGAGTAAACATAATGATAATTAAAATCCCATTATTGTTGCAATAGCTCGACACCTATCCTAGTCATATTATGGTTGTACAACTATAATGTATCATCATCCCATTCCAGATTAAAATTCTAGAAGGGTCTCTGCGTAATGGACCTATGTCCCCACGTTAGCCTTCCAAAGGTTCGGGTATTATCCTTCAATAATAGGAGAGTACCCGCGATGAAAGAGATTAAAATCAAAGTATTTAAATCGAGATATAGGCATGGTGCAGTTTTGTGTGACTGATATAGGCCACAGCTCAGCATGTGCTGCAATAATCGACACTACAAATTTTAATTGAATGCACGTGTGGTCTAGTTCACAATTCACACTCACTGGCCTAATGCGGGTTGGTGAATCAGACATGTCTTTAGAATTTCTTTTAAGACATGTGGGTTTCCTCACGATGTTTTCCTTCACCGTTAGCAGATTGCGAATAATTTGATTAGTACATATAAACTCCACAAAGTAAAATTTACATTGGTACTGTCGCCCGGGATCGAACTCGAACCTCTTGCGTGCAAGTCGGTTACTTTCCCACTCGGCTAGCACTGCACCGCTTCTTCACTTTATTTCACTTCACTTTCATATTATATAGGTGCATACAAACTCACAAAGTTCTTAGTCTCTCTTATTAGTACATACCTAAGTTAAAATTTAATCAAATATATGCACTGACAAGATTTAATAGTGGCTTACAATTCGGCGGCGGCCAGCATCCATCAATAATATATATATTCTTACTAATATAGGTTGGTATTAATGCTCGACATTGACCTCCTATATTTTCAAAAATCGCTACGAAAAAGTTCCACAATTTTACATAGCGTGACTGTTGTTTGTTAACCAACAGGTAGTTGACCCCATCTACATATTTACATTCGGCTTTTCTTTCATAACACACACCCCAAGTGAGGGTGGATATCACATGCACCCGCCACCTACACACGTGTCAAACGACGCGCGATTTGACCGTCAAATGTTCCAATTCGTTTAGGACAACTCCCGGACTAAGAAAGGCTCAGCGCAGACAGAACGGAGCGCAGCGGAGAGGATTTTATTAATGCACTTGAAAATAAACTTTAAAATTGTTGCAATAAAGTGCATAAATGCGTGAACCTGACAAAAACTGCTCGCGCGTCCTCGAAGATATGCGGGAATCATAAGTGATCCGTAAAGAAAATGCCCGAGACCGCGCGGGGATTATTCCTCTCTGTCTGCGCTGACCTTAACACGCCCTGTGTCGCAACTGTGTAGTAGTAACATGTAGTAATCGGACCACAACATTGGATGCAAGGACTTCCTTCACTAATAGACAGAGTAGGCCACACGTCCAGTCTTTTTGAAGAAGATAACCAAATTTTGCACAAAAGTCACATTACACTGTACCTATGTCAATAAAATCTTATGTAGAATGTACTCACTCTGGTGTTGCTGCATCATAGTAGCCATTAGATCATGGTGCAGTTCTTCTCTGTACTCCCTCTTGTCGATCCTCTGCTCTGACTTGAGGTGCTGGTGCACCGTCTCCGCCTGCATGTAGCTGGCCTGTCCTCCATATGCTATGTTTCCAAGGTTCACAGAGGATGATGCCGAAATCGTTTGGTACTTAACACCCGTGTTCACTAAAATGATTTAGGATATTTGTATTTTCAGCACTTTGGAAGGTTCGAATGATATTATATAAATAGTGACTTACCAGTGTGTATCGGCGCAATCCCGGCTAGAGCGACAGAACCCGGCTGAGCGCTACTAACCACCACCACACTCTCGGCCTGCCTGAACTTAACGCCATCCACCGACACAGAGCCTGATCCTGGCGCCATCGCAAACTGCACTCCTCCGCCAGATCCAGTCGCCTGATATCGAGTCTCCTGCAGCACTCCTCCCGAGGTACTCCCGCTGCCCTCATATCCAAATTTTGCGGCGAACTGGTGGATACTGGGAATCGCGGCCGCCGTCGGAATATGTCCAGTAAACGGTGCGAAGTTCATTGCACTTTATGGTATCTGAAATTGTAGTCATCGTTGTTACGCAAAGGTTTACGTCGAGGGGCGCAAGGTCGCACGTGAGATAAATAAAAGTGCACTCGTCCTGTCAGCAGGTGGAGTACACGGTGCGAACCACAACAAAGTGAATCAAAGGGTGCGGCCCCTGGTAGGGCGCGCACTCAACCCCCGCCATTCTGCCTCACCCCAGTCATTTCTAACGCTTTATTTTTACCGGCCCGCGCTCTCACACCATCGAGCCTCGACCGCGCACTTCGATGCCGTGCGACGACAAAACTTAGCAGAATAGGAAGATATTGCAATTCTTACCTTCCTGAGATTTACAAAATGCGTTTTCATTACGTTTTAATAGTTCGTCGTCGACGAAATAAGCTACGTAAAAGTCTTTCTTGTGCGCGAACATGTTGCGCGGTTGTTCGGGGAGTTTGCGCGATGCGGTCGGGGCGCGGGGCGGTCGCGGGGGTGGGGCGCCCGACCCGGCGGCCCCGTAGCCGGACCGCATACAGCGCCCAGCCCTACTCGCCCGAGCGGGTGCCTCGCTCGGAGAGGGCACTGTGAGGGCACCTTGCAACCCCAATAAATGTTTGGAACATGACGTACATAAATATCTCCTGAAGCTTAGTCTTAGGAAAAGTTACAAGTTCACGGTCAGGTTTCAGACACGTAGAAAGTGTCTTGTTGTGTGGCACTGATGCCGCTTTTTGTAACATAGGTACCTATCTATATATTGATACATACTAATAATTGCAATACTTTAATTATATGATACGTACCTACTTACTTATGTTGATAATATAATTGAATATAAGTATACGAAATAATTATGAGTAACTTATACTTATATTGATAAGTCGGTATTCTTGACGAAAATACTTACACTACCCTAGTCATACCGATGTACCTACATATCGGTATGACTAGGATAGTGTAAGTATTTTCAACAAAGTCCCTTTCCGCGTCTGCTTATCTGCTTTCCCGCTTACTTAAACCACGCTACGGATTTTAAAGCAGTTTTCACCATCGTTTAGTTATTTTTGACGCATGATTTATATGTAACTTTTTTTTTATTTTTTTTTATTTTATACTACTTGGGTGGCAAACAAGCATACGGCCCGCCTGATGTTAAGCAGTATCCGTAGCCTATAGACGCTTGCATTACCAGAGGTATCACTTGCGAGTTGCCAACCCATTTTTTTACACCAGGGCTTTAAGATGGAAGTAACCCTGGGATAGGAATACGTGTCTTTCAAAACGCATTCCTAAATGAGCGCTGGAGACCTGTACTCACACACAGGAACACAACTACACCGCTGTGTGTAGTCATTTGGCTGTGGTCTTCTGTAAGGTGGAGGTTCTTCCCCAGTCGGGCTTGCTCGTTAGTATGGTACCTCTCTGAAATAAATCAATCAATCAATCAGCCTATCGCAGTCCACTGCTGGACATAGGCCTCTCCTAACACGCGCCACAGCACACGGTCCTCCGTCTTTCGCATCCAGTCCGTCCCAGCGGCCTTTTTTTAGGTCGTCGGTCCACCTAGCTTGGGGCCGCCCTACCTTACGCTTACCGAGTCACGGTCTCCACTCTAGGACACGTCTGCTCCATCGGCCGTCGGTCCTTCTGCAGATGTGACCAGCCCATTGCCACTTCAGCTTGCTAAGTCTGTGAGCTATGTCGGTAACCTCTATAATACATGATGCATTCATAAAGAAATCCAAAAGAACCGAAGCGTACCGAGTGCATCTCGCTAGTGTAAAATATATATACTGGTGTCTGTACCTCCTGGGTAAAACCTATATGTAATAGCATAGAATAAAATTATTCTGAAAATTATATTGACAGCTGACATCATTTCTGAACTGAAATATTGTGATTAATCATGTGACGGAAATATATTTATTATTTGCATATTTAAACAAAACTGTTATTTATTATAATTTTTTAAAACGCACAATCATGTATATTTTAATAAACTATTCCTATACTAAAAGTATCAATAACTGAATGTGAACGCACTCACTTTATTTTGTAAAATCTTTTCAAATAACACAATGTAGAAATGGAACTGTCTAAAATCTTTGAAGTACGGTCCTACGCAAAAGTGAATAGGTATTTAACATCCTAGGTCATGAGAATAGAGGAAACAAACGTTAATGATGAAGATATGGTATTTTACTGTCCTTGCAAGTCACTAAGTACCTACCTATCTATATAAAAATCATGTCGTTGCTGGACAACGCGACATCTATTTATTTCCCTCCTTATCTGAATTCCTAAGAAAATCTACCCTTAAACTTAGTCACAGAAGCTACATACGTATCTACAGATTGGGTCATGTCACCGTCGTTGTTCGGTGCCTGCAAAATGGATGTCGATACAGATGCTTTAATATCCTTGGTATTTAATAAACCAACGTTATGGGATAATGAAAATCAGCTTTATAGCAACAAAAGAGTCAATGATAAATATTGGAAGGAGATTAGTCTTGAAATGAAACAAGATGGTAAGAAGATTAAATTAACCTTTGATTTTCCTTTATTATAAATCTGATGTGTAAAAAGCAGGTATATTTTTGTTCTACATTTGGATTTTATTCATCCATAACCTTCTGCCTTTAGCTTCGCACGCGTTTACGCAGTCCCACGGAAACATGGTTTTGGATTTTTCAGTCCTGTGATTGGTTCATTGTCGCACCCCGTCCCTCGCGACCCGCACTTTCCACCAAAGAGACCTAAAACCGCTTTCTGCGCAATTGTTCAAGATAGAACAATGACTGGCCTGTTGGTCTAGCGGTTAGTGACTCTGACTGCTACGCCGGAGGTCGTGGGTTCGATTCCCACCCAGGACAAATCTTTGTGTGATGAGCACGAATGTTTGTTCTGTGTCTAGGTGTAATTTATCTATAATACGTAGGTATGTATTTAAAAATATATAAGTATATTTATCAGTTGTTTGGTTTCCATAGTACAGGCACTGCCTAGTTTGGGATCGGATAGCGATGTTTGAGTTGTCTCGAAAATATTATTATTATTTTTGCCGGGAATTATTCTAAACTAAATTTACTTCATTTCAGAAAGAAAATTAAGAAAAAAATGGAAGAATCTTAGAAGTCAATTTACTGCAGAGTTCGGCAAAATTTCACATTTTCGTTCAGGAGACGAGGAAATTCCAGTTTGTTCTAAATGGCCTCATTTCAAGCAGTTGCTGTTTTTAAAAAATGTTGTCAAACGCGCGACTGGAAAGACTTGCAACCAAAAATTTGCACCACTGAATATATTCCAATATGACGATACAAGTCAAAGTTCTGAGAACGACTTAATTCTAACTCCTGCGCTATATAATCAGGTAGATGATAATCATAGTGGCAAAGCAAACGGGTCTTCAGCATCCTCGTCTCAAGTTACTGGTAAAAAGGCTACAAGATGTTATCATGAAACAAATGAAGACGACGAAAATATTTTGTTTTTTAGAAGCTTGTTACCTCACATTAACAGAATATCTCCGGATAAGATGCTTTCGTTTAGAAACCGAATCCAAGATGTCGTTCACGAGTTTGCATATAGATTAAATTTACATGATGTATCACATAATACAGACTGAATTATAATGTAATATAATAACCCGGCAATTGTCCTCCGTTTACCGACCTTTATCTTCCATCATTCAGATTCACGTATCTTAATGTTACATTTTATAAAAAAAAAAGTAAAATAAATATCCATCCACAAAGCTGTGCCAAATTATTATACCTTCCGACCTGCCTACATTATTAATTTAGGTAGTTAAATAGAAATCAATGAAGTAGATACCAATATCGTTTTTGTTTAAAAAAGACACTACCAACACACCCGCACTAAGGACCAAGTCCTGTCCAAACGAGCCAGACAGTACCTACCGACAAGCAGTTGACAAAATTTTTCATAGAATTTGTATTCGCCGTACCCACGTAGTGAGTGGCAGCCACTCCAACTACACGCGACTTAATGGCCGCGACACGCCACGTGCTAATTCAGAACGAGAGTGTAACAAATTATAGCGGCCACCGACCACCATCGTTTGCGCGGTACCAAAGGATGTGACGCAAGACAGCCATCGCAGCGACAGCTGATGGCTGTCGGTGGCCAGTTTGCGCGGGAACAAATTACAACCAGACTCAAAAATAAACATTTATGAATCACAGTTTTGTCCCTTAGTGTATCTTGCTTACTTTAAAATTACTTCCAAGATAACTTACGAGTTTTGATTGTTATCAAACGACATTTCGTTCAGTTACTTACTTGCCATACATTTGCAACTACCGCTTCTAATGCAGACCCAGACAAATGAAGAATCAGACCAGAATCCCGCACTAGGTATCAAGCCCTGTGTCATGGGGGACTGTACAAACATACAATTTACGGACACAGAATACACCCAGACTTGAGAAAACCATTTATAGATCGAACCCAACACACCGCCCAACAAATGGCGACACAACCACTTAAGCTACTGAACCAACCGTGCATTCAAATTGGAATTTCCTTTTGCATCCTGCAAGCAGACTTATGTTGCCTATATCATAGTGTAAGAAAGATAGTGTGAACACTGCCTCATTATGTCGATACATTTTTCATGTGGTAGACGTTTTGCGTTTTATACATTTTGCTATAAATACCTATTCAGTTAGCAAACAAGGCAAGTACGGTAGGGGTATTCCGTAAGATCAAAAACCGAGCCACCGCGAAAACCGAGCAAAATCTGGCTGTCAGATTGAAAATCGGTATTCCGTAAGAGCAAAAACCGAGGCTTTTTGACGTTTACTCAATAGATTGTGCCGTCACCGAACAACAGTTGTGAAACTGTCAGTTAGCGATCACAACTCTCAGTTTGCCATCGCTGTTCCTTAGAGAATCAGCCAGCAGATACTGACAACGCGGCAACATAGCGGGAGCCCTTTTGATATAATGCAGCAGTGTTTTCACTATATAATCTGTCTTGCACTGTGTGTGGCTATTGTTATACATAATTGTCATTGGTTATTATAGTGGAGTGCTGGACACTGAATGGATTTACGTAAAACTTTAGTTTTAAAAAATCGGCGAAAAAAAATGGGTAAACATTTACATTTAGTATAAATTTTACGCAACATTCAGTATATAATGTGGACAATATATTCTAAGTTTTACAAAAATCCGTTTAGTAGACCTATAGGTATAAACCTAACGGCACTTCACTAATGTACCTACTATGTAGTCATCATCATTATCTCAGCGGGAAGACGCAACTGCGGCGACCACAAAGACAAAATGTTTTGTCTTTGTGTAGCAGTAGCTGTGAAAGACCTTGGGGTATGTAATAAAAAACATTATTTTAAAATCAGTGATTTATTTTTTAAATCTTATCTTTACGGTGTTTCCTTAATAAATAAAAAGGTTTCATACAAAAGTTTACACTTACGACAGTTATTATAACTTACAAGTTACATCGTCTATCCGCTATGTCTTAACTTTATAATACTTGCAACTAATTTCATTATAAACGAAATAAAAAAATACACGAGTCTAAATTGGTTAACTGCTAACGTTATCATTAATTGATAACAGATAAGAAGTAAAGTTTCTTGACCGAAGTACATAACTATACGCCTAAACGAGTTACGAAATATATTTAAATAAGTTTTTTGAGATTTAAATTTAAACAAACGAACTAGACTACGTAGTGACAAGTTAATAACTAATACAATAAAATGTACAAAAATACAATTTATTATCATTAAGCGGAATAAAATGGAAACTGTTTAATATTATCTAGGATTCGGACTATATTATGAATTGTTAACAAATCTTCTAAATTTAAAGTTAATATATTTTGAGTCAGAGCGCGTCTGATTCAAAAGATATAATTTTAATTGTATGAAAACACAACATTATATATATTTTTATTGATATGATGACAAGAGGTCAAATTACTACATAATTCATGCTTAAGCACCATGGACTTTCAAGGACTAAACTAATACCTATAACATGCCACGATTCATAGATGCGGTACAAAAAAAAGTCTTATAACTAAGTACAAAAATATAATTCGAAAACAATTTACACCTACCTACATTAAAGCTGACAATATTAATATCGTGTGGTGGAAAGCCTTAATTTAGTTATTTTATATTATGACTGCGATAATGTGTGATAATGTGGTTGAAAACTGATTACAGGCTGTGAAAAAAGAGTCCTAGACTTGCGAGCTCGTATAACGTGCCTTTGCCTAGAAACTGAGGTTCTTGTAAGCCGGAATTGGTTCGCAACGTATTCAGTGTTTGTAAAAACGAGCTTATAAACGCTATTTGTAAAAACCAACTTATAATCGCCATTTGTAAAAACAAGCTCATTTATAACCACTTGCAAAATCGAGCTCATTATAAAAATCTACAAACACCCATATATCAGAAAATTCCGGGATAAAAATTGGTCAATTCCTAGCAATATTTTTATACAAATTATCACACATTTTTGCGAAATAGTCAGCTTATTTGAGTATGTCCGATGGTTCGGCTGTGTTAAGAACTTGGAGAATTATTTTCAATCCGTTTTTTTATGTAAATCACACAATTTCCAAATAAAACAGAGCTGGCAAATTACGGGACGGACCATATAAATAAATAAACAATATTTTGTCATGCTAATTCTCTAACACACCGAACCAACGGACTATATAATAAATATCACAATTTGATGGAAATAGAAAACATTTGTATACAAAATAAGCACATGATGAGTTTGGGGACAACGAAGAATGGTCAATGATACATTGTAAATATCATTGTCACTGTGATATTTAATCACAGAGATACAAAGAACGACCTCACGAACTAATTATCGTAATTTTCATTATAATGAAAATACTCGTTCTTACGCCAATTTAAAAACCGAACTTATATTACAAATTGTTCGCGAATTTCGCGATGTATTCTCTTAGGAAGCGGAGGCAAATGTCACTCAGCACATGAAATAAATGTATTATAAACAAAATATACGTCGATATAATTTATCGACTTAATATTTAATTATTGTTTAATCCTTAGATTGCTAGCAGAATATACACAATACAAAACACATTTGTGCGTTGCGTGCTACGTACTGGCATAATATGATTTGTTATAATGGACTTGTTCTTTTTCAGATATAATCTAATGTTCAGAAACAGATTAACGGCCGAACCCAATATTTTATCTACAGACAAACTCACAAGTAAGCCACAGGCTTGTGAGCTCGTATAACGTGCCTATGCCTAGAAACTGAGGTTCTTGTAAGCCGGAATTGGTTCGCAACGTTTTAGGTGTTTTATAGCGTGCTTGTAAAAACGAGCTTATAAACGCGATTTGTAAAAACGAGCTTAATAATCGCCATTTGTAAAAAACAAGCTCATTTATAACCACTTGCAAAATCGAGCTTGATAATTCTACCACGTCCAAAATGTGACTAACGAGTCTTCTATAGTATGTCATGTTACTTTTAGTGATATCCGTTGAAAGAATATAGGATTCGGCCGTAATACAATGGTGCTATCTATCTACGGTTTGTATTTGACCTACCTACTTTTATAACAGGATGTGTTTCCTATGCTAATAAACAAATCTGTGTATTCTGACGTTATCAAATTGGCAGAGGGTATAACAGCGGTCTTGATGTCAATTTTGCAAAATACAATTTTCACACAGTCACTTTCGCAAAACGTCACTGTGCATATAAATCCTTTTTCAAAATGTTACTCACACAAATGTGTAAATGAAATTCTTCGTGGCGAATGTGGCTTTCAACAATGTGACTTTTTGCGAATTTTGCGAAAAATGACATTTTGCGAAAAGTAACGTACTTTGTCAAGACGACAAAAGTAGACCGTTTTGTCGACAGTTAAATCGGAACAGATCCTTAATCACATCAAGAAAGCACAGGCCAATTAATTAGCATAGAACATATTTCATTTGATAGTACAACACAAAAGCCAAGAAGCACATTGATAGTGCTTTGACGTTTCACAAAAGAAATGGAACAGTCATGTCATGGATATTTATAGTTGTTACATATAGTGTTCAATACTTAGCGATATGTTTATAGCATTCATTATGCTTTTTAGTTACATCGCGAACCATTCATACTGCATACAACCTGTGAGACTTAATATTGTGATTAGATCATAGATACCGATACCACGATGCGGTCACCCCTTCTATAAGGTTACCGTGCCTTTGGTTGTTTAACTCGCGGATCGTTTACTGAACAACGAGTGCATGTTATAATTAATTCAATAGAACGTTCGTACAATATTTGATCTTATAATTAATCCTCACAGGTTGTAAATATATTTTCATCCTCTATTCTACACTCTATCATTGCATCACATGCACACTTGCATAACGATGGAGCACGATTTTTTTAATGTCTATAGACTCATTGAAGGCCTCAACTACACTTTGCAAAAATAATGCGAAGATATTATGTATAATAAGAATCTAAAACCTGATACACAATGCACAGCTTAAATTTACGCTCAAAATTCCAACTTTCCAAAATGATAACTTCTCAAAATGCCAACTTTGCAAAATGATAATTTCTCAAAATGCGAAATTAAAAAACCGGTGTATTTAGAAAAGTGAAATTTTGAACTTTCATTTTTATTTTTGCAAAAAAGGTTTGATCGAAAGCTGAAAATATCGCCGCATTACTTTAACAATAATTTTATAAACATATACTTTATTTTACACAATTTCAGCAATGTGTAGGGTTCATAACATTTTGCATACCCTGTAATTATTTAAGTATATCAGATTTTTTGCTCCAGAAACTTGTGCATTCGCACTAAAAAACATTCATTACAAAATTGCTTTTAATATTCACACATAGACAGCTAAAAATTTGCTGTGAAATACAACCCCTCGGCTGGTGCTTAACCTACATAGGGAGGCGACAAGAAATCACTGTCCTCCATCCCGAAATTGGAAAGTGCTCGTGCACATTGGAAAGTGCTCGTGCACATTGAAAAGTGCTCGTGTACGTTCAATGAGGATGCACGTGCACGTTGCAGTGTTCCACCAGACGTGGTGCGGTGTACGTGCGTACGGTTTGCACCACTCGAGAGATTATCCTAATACGTTTTTAATGTATAATTAGTTCCAATTACAATATACATTCAACAATGATCACAACCTACAACAACATTCATAATCGCAACGTTCTAATCTCATTTGTTTCATACACTCTTAATTTATTACTAATATTTTTGTGCAAGTTGAAAAAAATCGCTCTTATTATATCAGTCTGAACAAAATCGAATATAATGTTGTATTTTAAAAATTAATGTGTTATGTACATTTTGCTTTTTTATTATAATCGGCCTACTACAAAAGTTTGTAGTACCAATATTCGAAATTACTCAGACCGATCGCACACGCGCGTACATCAATGATTGCGATCCAAATGATTGTCTATACGCGTGGTGGGGAGGGGGGAGGGGTGTGTGTGACGTCACGAGTGGCGCGCCAGTATCGCGTCGAGGTCGTGCGCGTCGTGGTGCGCCTGCGCCGCCGCCAGTGACGTCACCACGTGCTGCGGGATGTTGATCTGTACGGGCACCTGCGAGCTGGGGCTCGTCGGGATCTGTACAAAACAACTCATTATGTCAAACAAATGTGTTTTTTCGTTTTCTGATAATATTTTGGACACCAGCTGCCTGTTTCCCTAACTTAATATTATAAATAAGAACGATTTGATTTTTTGTTACGATTTAACTCAAAATCTACTCGATCGATTTACCATTCAAGATTCTTTTACCATTAGAAAGCTACATGATCAGCCGGTAACATAGGCTAAATTGTATTTAAAAAAAATATTACGGGATCCCTACGAAAACTTAATGTCTACCCGTGCGATGCTGGGACGTTTTTTTTTATACTACCTATAAACACAGCAAACAAGCATACAGCCCGCCTGATGGTAAGCAGTTACCGTCTAGCCTATGGATGTTTGCAACACCAGGGGTGTCACTCACGCGATGCCGATCCTTATAACTCCTTTCTTGAAGAACCCCATGCCATAGTCTCTTGGGAAAACCTCGGCAGAAAGCTCATTCCACAGGCTACGTGCCGCTATTTATCTATATTTTAATGTAAAGTTAAAAAGTAGATTAAAATAACGACTATAACCGTATACTTACATGTATGGTAATCTCTGGCAGTATATTGTTGGTCTGTGCAGCTGGCACAGGTGTAACGGTGTGTTGTGTTGTGGTGCCGTCGTTGGCGGCCTCGTCCCGCGCTCGCTTGCTCTCGTGCGAGCGCGTGTGCTTGCGCAGGTGGTCCTTGCGGTAGAAACCTGACAACATAAATAAGGGTTATTGAGTATGTAAGGAATGGCTGTAAAACTAGTAAAGGTTACTAAGAAACATCGTCTAATCAGGGCTCGGAAAAATTAACAGTGAAAACGAGTCGATTACACTCGAATCAGTAAAGTCACGGAGCCCGTGGGGCTTTAAATAAACAATGGTATATTCCATGGAGGCAAGGGAACCCGTGGGGGCTTCCCTTGCCTCCATGGAATATATCATTGTTTATTTAGATAATCTAAAAATAGATGTTTCTATAATCTCATAAGTATATTATTATGCAAACAAAAAGGCTGGCGTGACGACCTAGATGCATACGTGAAAGATTGAAAGATTACGGGGGATGCCAAGGCAGTGGGACGATACAGGCTAATAAAAAAAAGGAAAACTTCTTGAAATATTTGCATATTTTATTTGAAGTTAAATCTGTAATTTGATTCAGTTTTCCCACCCACATGGACCCACCCCTGAGAGCCAGGATTAACAGCGGAGTAACCAACTGATACACCGAGCTTTGACACTCGTGCGTCCCGTGGACAACTAAACCTTAGACCCCACAAATTTAATCAGAAGTAAATTGGAGGAGTTAGAATGAAAAGTTTGTGTTTATCAAACATTTTTAGTCTGTATTTTCTATAATATTTTTTATAGTGCCTCACGGTCACTTCCTATATTATTTCCTTCCTTTTTGACAATACAGACGAATCCATTAAATAATTATATAATTTATTTTATTTATTACTAGGGGTCGTCCGCGTGGTAATTTGGAATATTTTCCCCGATTTTGCAACATATCTCACTACTGCTCCGCTCCTATTGATCATAGCGTGATGTTATATAGCCTATAGCCTTCCTAGGTAAATGCACTATTCAACAACAAAAAGATTTTTTCTAATCGAACTATTACTTTCTGAGATTAGCGCGTTCAACCAAACAAGCAAACAAACTCTACAGCTTTATAATATTAGTATAGATTTAAAATTAATTCTGTAATTTGATTCAGTTTGAGTCCATCAAATATTTTAATTCTGTATATTCTTTCTTCATAGTGCCTCACGTTCACTTCCTTTTTGACAATAAAACTGACAGATCCATTAAATATTATTTTTTTTTTATACTACTTGGGTGGCAAACAAGCATACGGCCCACCTGATGCTAAGCAGTATCCGTAGCCTATAGACGCTTGCATTACCAGAGGTATCACTCGCGTGTTGCCAACCCATTTTTTTACACCAGGGCTTTAAGATGGAAGTAACCCTGGGATAGGAATATGTATCTTTCAAAATGCATTCCTAAATGAGCGCTGGAGACCTGTACTCACACACAGGAACACAATTACACCGCTGTGTGTAGTCATTTGGCTGTGGTCTTCTGTAAGGTGGAGGTCCTTCCCCAGTCGGGCTTGCTCGCTAGTATGATGCCCTACCTCTCTTAAAAATAATAATATAATTGTTATTAATGTTACCTTTCCCACACTCAGTGCACATCTCAGTCTTGACCCCCGAGTGTATGACGGTGTGCAGGTTGAGATGTTCCCTCCGCTTGAACCCCTTGCGACACACCCCGCACACGTACGGCCGCTCGGGGTTGTGGCCCAGCTTGTGTCGTTCCAGGTGTTCTTTACGCTTCAACCTGACCGGTAGAGGATTACATTAGTGCTCTAAGGGTAACATTATTTAAAACTCTGGTATAGTAATAATAAATTTCATGTAAACAGAGTAAGTAAAATAAACATTGCAGCATTAATTTAGATACCAATAGTAATAATTATTTTGACTGCCTCGGTGGTCCAGTGGCCGCAGTATGCGCCAGCTGTGCACGAGGTTGTGGGTTCGATTTCCACACAGGATAAAACAATGTGTGAAGGATAAAAGAATAAAAGAGGATAAAAGAATTGTTCTGAGACTGGGTGTAATTTGTGTCCGTTAATTGTATATTTGTAAAGTCCCCCGCGTCACAGAGTGTGTTCACTAGAGCGGGAGTTTTCTTTTAAAAACAAAATTAAATTAAAATAAAAAATACATAATTTATGCTGCAATGTTTAAAAATATTAAGTTAAGAAAATTTTGGGTTACATTAGGTAGGTAGGTTTGTGAGTGTGTTGTGTGTCAGTAAAGTGTGTGTGTGAGTGAGCAGTGTGTGAGTGAGCAGTGTGTGTGTGAGTGAGCAGTGGGTGTGGTGTGTATTGTGTGGGTGTGTGGTGTGTATTGTGTGGGTGTGTGGTGTGTATTGTGTGGGTGTGTGGTGTGTATTGTGTGGGTGTGTGGTGTGTATTGTGTGGGTGTGTGGTGTGTATTGTGTGGTGTGTATTGTGTGGGTGTGTGGTGTGTATTGTGTGGGTGTGTGGTGTGTATTGTGTGGGTGTGTGGTGTGTATTGTGTGGGTGTGTGGTGTGTATTGTGTGGGTGTGTGGTGTGTATTGTGTGGGTGTGTGGTGTGTATTGTGTGGGTGTGTGGTGTGTATTGTGTGGGTGTGTGGTGTGTATTGTGTGGGTGTGTGGTGTGTATTGTGTGGGTGTGTGGTGTGTATTGTGTGGGTGTGTGGTGTGTATTGTGTGGGTGTGTGGTGTGTATTGTGTGGGTGTGTGGTGTGTATTGTGTGGGTGTGTGGTGTGTATTGTGTGGGTGTGTGGTGTGTATTGTGTGGGTGTGTATTGTGTGGGTGTGTATGTGTGTAGTCAGGTGCGCGGGCCGTAAACTAGTTTGCCACCTGAGTAGTGTAAAAAAATCAACTTACCCAGCTCCACAGATGCCGCATATAAACCTCCTCTCAATGTTGTGCCCCATCAGATGTACTTCTAGCTGCTCTTTCTCAGGATACGCCATTTGACACTCCGGACAACAGAATATAGGTGAGCCGTCCAGCGCCGTCGCTATCACCACCTGCCCGGGCTTTGGCCGAGCTGGCTTCGGTGGCTTTTTCTTGTATTTTTTCTTCTTTTTAATTATTTGAGTACTTTGTATTCTTACAGTACCGTCTGAAAGTAAAAAGACAACATCAAGTTATTGAATTGAAATACTTTTATTATACGTAGGTGGCAAACAAGCGAGTATACTATACATAGTAACTTTTTCCCGTTCCCATGTGTGAACATGGGAACGGGAAAAAGTTCTGATGATAGGATCGATGAGGAATTGAGGGAACTCCTCAAAAGTTATAGGCACATATAGCAATTTCAAAATTTATAACAACAAATCAAACATTTGCATTCAGAAAGTGTAATTTTGTGAAGTAAAACTGATGAAGAAGACCACAGATGCCCATCTGAAGTTCTCAATAATAAGTATTTCACTATTATTATTATTATCGTTTGGTTAGTGGCCAACCTGGTGACAGAGTTATTTAGATTGCCCATATTTAGGCCTCTGTCGTGATCTAACGACTGTTAACAATCGGGACCGACTTTTAACGTGCCCTCCGAAGCACGGAGACGCTCAGATGAAATACCACTATGCGGTCACCCATCTAAAGGGTTACCGCGCCCTTGGTAGCTTGACCCGCTGATCGTTTACCGAACAGTAGTAGTGCTATGAGCTATGAGCGCGCATTATTATTTCACTGATGGCGATTAGATAAGTTTCGATTATAGTTGCTAAGCAACTATTAATAAGCAAATGAAATGAAGCAAATGAAAACTGGAACATTTGAACTGAACTGATGATGAAGCCGGAAGCTAGGCAACCGAACTTCATAATTAAACAATGTAATCTAGCCTTGTTTGGGCTTATTTGAATGGTCATGAGATGAACTTTAACTGTAAATTATCAGATTAAAAAGAACCTTCTTTAAGGGAGGAAAAGTGAGATAAGACTTTGCATGAAATAATAATAATAATAATCGTTTATTGGTTCATTTTTTTTTTGTTTACAAAGTTCACAATGTATATTGGACCCCACACTAGGATTCCCTGTGTTGTGGGGACCAGTCTCTTTCGATACATGGCACAATTTAAATTAAAAATAAGAGTAGCATGTTAGTGTATAATGATAGCAGTAAAAAACAAAGGAAGGAAATACACTATTAAATTACCTGCATCTACTATATCAAAGCATTGTGTTTGTGTGTGAAGTGTACGTGGCTCTGTGTGTTTGTGTGGAAGTGGGTGTAGTGAACGTGGATGTGTGTGTGGTGTGTTTGTAAGTGTGTGTAGTATGTTTGCGTGTGTGCTGTGTTTGTGTTGGTTTGTGTAATGTGTTTGTGTGTGTGGGTGTGTAGGTGTGGTGAGGTATGGGCGTTGAGAAGTGGATGTATGAGTGTGTAAGAGGATGAGTAGCATGTATTTTGTGTTGTTTGTTCAGGAAATGATAACAATTTTTTCTGCGATTGTGTAGTCTTGCTCTAGTAGCCAGTTAGTTACTGTTTTTTTACACCTGGTAACAGTCATCTTTAAAATGTTTAGATTCCTATCCATTTTGGTATATAGATAGGGTCCCATGTATGCAAAAGCTTTCATCCCAAGAGAAAGTTTACAAGTAGGCTTAGTCCATTTAGGATTCCTACGAGAACGTTGATCTGAGACCATTCCGTCGATAGCAACACCGTGAAATCTGAGAATGGTTGCCAATATGTATAGTTTACGTACTGTCAATACGCCGGCCTCTCGGTATAGCGTGGTTGTTGGATAACGGATCCTTTTTTTATGCATCACTTTTAGAATTGCCCTTTGTGCGCGTTCTACTCTGATAAGGTGAGTCTTCCCAGCGATTCCCCAGGATACAACACAGTAGTTTAAGATGGATTGGCATAAAGTGAAGTAGACCATTTTCAGTGTCACAATGTCCGCTGTTGATCTTAATTTACCAAACACATGCATCAGTTTTCTCACTCTTGCACTAATAGCTTCAATTTGCTTGATCCAAGTTAGATGGTTGTCGATGACAACACCAAGATATTTTATGCTCCTAACCTCTTCCAGAGCTGTGCAGTTGCAATTTTGATCCAAACAATTAGTACAAGAGCGAAACACCAGCTTGCATGTTTTGGGAGCCACAGTTCGATTGTTGACACTGAAGTTGACAACCTTAGTCTTAGCTACATTTAAGGTCAAGAGATTGTGGTGGAGCCAGTTAGCAACTGCTTTCATTCCAGTATTAGCTGCCTTGTATGTTCGTTCCCACGTTGCTCCATGGAAGACAATAGCAGTGTCGTCTGCGTATGTAAAGATTTGTGCATTCTTTATTGGTAGTGAACACAGTCCATTTATGTACAACAGAAACAACGTGGGACCGAGCACACTGCCCTGGGGCACGCCGTATTCCACGCTAGTGAAAGTGCTTTGGTGTTGTCCAAGACAAACTCTTTGTTCGCGGTCAGAGAGATACGAATTGAACCAGTCAAGCGCTGTACCTCTGATACCCATGTACTCCAGCTTTCGCAATAAGATTGGTTTTGATACAGTATCAAAAGCCCTGGCCAGATCGAGAAAGACACCAGCACATTTTTCTCCACGGTCAAGTTTACTGTGTATGAAGTCTACTAAGTTAGTGACAGCGTCTTCCGTCGACCGGCCGAAGCGAAATCCATACTGATTGTCTGATAGCAGATTCTTTTTCTCTAGGTATTTAAGTAGTCTTCTGTTTATAAGCTTTTCGATTATTTTTGATAATGAAGTTAGAAGAGAAATAGGACGGTAGTTTGATGCCATTGAAGGATCACCTGCTTTGTAAATTGGACATACATTTGCTCTTTTCATTTGTCGTGGGACGTGTCCCATAGAAAAACTTAAGTTACATATATGTGTAATAGGGACTACAAGGCAGTGCTTGGCGAGTTTGATTATGCGATTGGTTATTCCATCTAATCCCGGAGCAGAGTCATTTTTCAAATTGGATATGATAGTACCGACCTCATTTACATCAGTTGGGTTTATAAAGAAGGATTCTCTAGTAGAAGTAATAGAATTGTTTAAACCCGGAACCAATTTCACCAGATCAGTCTCATTTTTGTTAAGTTGTTTCATAGTATGCTCTGCCAGTTGTACTCCCACATTCGCAAAGTAACTGTTTGCTGCGTTTAATGAGGTGGTTGGGGATTGATAAGCACTTAGTAGTTCAGAGTTGCTGGAAGCCCTATTTTTAAGGTTGCATATACTTTTGATAGCCCTCCAAGTTTTTTTACTGTCTCCCCTTGAACTATCCAGCATATTTTTCTCTTGTGCGTTCTTAAGATTTTGTAGAATATTATTACAATAGTTCCTATAGTTTTTGTATTGTTGTTGAATAATTAGGTCATTTTTATTTTCTTTTTTTCTCGCTTTTAAATGTAATGTGTCTCTTTTGCGAATGCACTTAAGGAGGTTATCAGACATCCAGGGTTTTCTTATACTTTTAGAGTTTTTAAAGAGGATTTTTTGGGAATGTCTACGTATGCTTTCACTTAGTAATCTCGTTAGTTCTTCCGTGGCTTTCGTGGCATCGTTGTGCAAAACTATACTACTCCAGTCAGTATCCTCTATTTCTTTTATTAAGGAAGGGTAGTCAATTTTTTGGCGATATACAGTTTTACCACGTGTGGACCTATGAGGTAATTGCAGGCTGAAACCAATGAGCACAGTGTCATGGTCAGTCAGTCCTGTTTCACACACAATGACCCTGGTGGTCTGTTTTGTTTTTATTAGAGCGTGGTCAAGACATGAACGATCGTGCGTTGCGAAATGGTGACCAGGATAGAACCCGTAATGCCCTGTCACGTCCAGATAGTCACAAGCGCGTTTATCTTCTGTGTCATAGGTTATATCAATATTTAAGTCTCCAATTATGGCACAGGTAGGTCTTGTACACGTTTTTAGTATATTCTCTAAGGAGTTGCAGAAATTTATTATATTATAAAAAGAAGGAGATCTATATATGGCACAGATTGTGACCTCAGTACCTACATGGATCAGTAAACAATTTGCTTCTTTAAAAGGTGGCTCAACAATTGTGACATTTAGCTCCGATTTTTGAAAGTTCATCCTGTTTTAATACCTATGTTAGACTAGGGGTTTGAAGGTATTTAAAAATTTTACAACTTGCCGTACTGAAGTCGGTCTTTTTTTTTGTTAAAATTATTTATCTAAGTTGTAGTGTGTTACGCATCGCCCCCTCATTCCCTTATATATTTATTGCGGTACAAAAAAACATACAGTAATATAATAACAATAGGAAATACACAATAATGTTAGCAATGTCACCGGACAAGTTTCTAACAATTGGATTGCACTCAACGGCAAGTTGCATATTGTAAAGTAGTATGTAAAATTAAAGATCAAACTTTGAACGTAATAGCATCTCTTATTTGACCACCCAACTTTCCAACATTGCAAACTCTATTTAAGTATGATGACTGCCTTACTGGTCCAGTGGCCGCAGTATGCGCCTGCTGTGCACGAAGTTGTGGGTTTGATTCCCATATAGGACAACTTTATGTGACCCTCAAAGAGTTGTTGAGTCTGTGTGTCTTTACAAACATATAATTTAATAGACGTTAATTATATGTTTGTTAAGTCCCTCGCGACACAGAGCTTATTCTCTTGTGCAGGAGTTATCCTTTTAAAAATAAAAATAAAATACAATAAATAAATCTGACCTTCACCAACAATGGCCTGTGCTACTGGTTCCTCTGCCTTCTTATCAGCGCTGACGACATCTTCCTCCATCATTTCAATAGACACCTCCTTCTTCACTTCACATGAGGGGTTTAGCCGCAAGAACTGCTGAAGTGATGCTGGCAACTGCTGGGTTTGCTGGAATTAGAAAAAAATTACTATTAGCCATTTTATTATTGTTTTGAAACAAAATAGTTGCAAAATTATATCGAGAATTTTATTTATTTATTTGGAATAACAACAGTGTTTTACAATCACTTGAACAGTTGAAATAACATAACAAATCACCAAATAAAATTATCCACAATGTCTTATAGGTATGAATAATAACAAAGAACTGACTTAAGAAGTCCGTGTGGTGAAGGATTATTAACACAAAGTCCGTGTGGTGACGGATTAAGAATACAAATGTCACCATCCCGTTCCATCTGAGGGTGTCGTAAGAGTCGACTAAGGGAGTAGTCAAGCAAACAATATCCACTGCAAGAGAGGGAAAACTCGAAACAAAACCCTATACCAACCCGTCTTGCCAGCGTGGTATAGTAGGCTAATATCCCTCCAAATGTATGGAGTAGACCTGTGCCCAGCAGTGGGACGTTTATGGGTTGAGATGAGAGACTTAAGAAGTTAAAACAAATATTGAGAGAGGTAGGGCACCAAACGAGCAAACCCTACTGGGGAAAAACCTCCACCTTACAGAAGACCACAGCCAAAAACTACACACAGCATTGTAGTTATGTTTCTGTGTGTAACTACAGGTCTCCAGCGCTCATATATGTTTTGAATGAAACATTTTAGTATCCTAGGGCTACTCCGTCTTTTAAAGTCCTTTCTACATAATTTGGTTTTAACCTAGCAAAGATTAAATGTACAAGAAAAAGTGTAGTTACCTGCGGTGGCAGCTGGTTAAGATATTTGATGAGGTCCTGGTTATTGCCGATCTGCCATTGCACGCCACCAGACTCCGTATCCGTATCCTACAAACATAAATACAGTGATAAGTTTACCCATATAGGGGATATACCAACGCAAAACCCAGGTAAATATCGAGGGATGCGGATGAATGCGCAAGCGTACTTGTGTCCCCTAAAATAGGTCGTCTGAGGGAACACCGTGGAATGTTTAGTCGGTAGGACGGTCTCCTGTTCAGTGGGATCCTACTGCGTAGGAGACCGGAGAGTCCGACATAACCACCCACCGACACCCAGATGGGTGGTATGCGTAAATGAATTTTAACCACGTAAAAAAAGAAAAAGGTATTGCAAGCGTCTATAGACTACGGTAACTGCTTACCATCAGACGGACCATATGCTTGTTTGTCACGTATTTAGTATAACAAAATTACATATATTTATATCGTAGCATAATTGATAGAGTAGCGACCAGGATCTGGAAAACGCAGCGTGGGCAAGCCTCCAACAAGGTGGACCGATGACCTGGTAAAGGTTGCAGGCAGCCAATAGATTAAGTTGACTTAGGACGGAGTGCTATGAACCCTCGGGGGACCAATAGACATCTTTTGGATGAGATGGAGATGAATATTTATAAAAATATTATAGCCGACAATGCAGTTAAGTTTCCCAAATTGCGTATCCACTACTAATGGGAAAATTGGTATCCACTACTAACGGGAAAATTGGTATCCACTACTAACGGGAAAATTGGTATCCACTACTAACGGGAAAATTGGTATCCACTACTAACGGGAAAATTGGTATCCACTACTAACGGGAAAATTGGTATCCACTACTAACGGACAAATTGGTATCCACTAATAACGGGCAAATTGGTATCCACTACTAACGGACAAATTGGTATCCACTACTAACGGACAATTGGTATCCACTACTAACGGGCAAATTGGTATCCACTACTAACGGGCAAATTGGTATCCACTACTAACGGGCAAATTGGTATTCACTTGAAAAAAATGTTTGGTGTGTGTAGATTAAGGTCTAAACCCTCTCTCTTTTTTGATAGAAGAAAGGAGACCCGTGCCTAGTAGTGGGACATATATGGGTGACCTATTGCTGAGTGCGGGGAGGTGTTTTCATGTGAGGTGAGGTGTGACCACCATTATATTAGAAAAGAGTCTCTAAAATTATGCGTACATCTTGTTCAGTCCCTAGTGACACAGGGCCTGTTCCTTAGTGCGATTGTTAAATAATATGTATGTATGTATAAGCGGTGGTGGCCGAGTGGGAAAGTAACCGACTTGCACGCAAAATGTGCGAGTTCGATCCCGGGCAGTACCAATGTAAATTACACTTTGTGGAGTTTATATGTACTAATCAAATGATTCGCCATCTGTTAACGGTGAAGGAAAACATCCACATGTCTTAAAAGAAATTCTAAAGACATGTCTGATTCATCAACCCGCATTAGGCCAGCGTCTGTGAATTAAGGCCTAAACCTTCTCTCTCTTTTGATAGAGGAGAGGAGACCCGTGCCCAGCAGTGGGACATATATGGTTTGCTATTATTTATTATTATTATGTACTCACATCATCATTAACACTTTCATCACACTCCTCTTTTATAATAATTTCCGTGTTATTGTTGTCTGAGGACGTATTGTTGTTGAGCGTCTTGCCATCAGGACTATTGATTATTATCTGTTGGTTAGGAGTTATGAACACCTGCAACATAAAAAATATATACAGTTTAGTTGCACTGAATTCATTTAGGTTACAATGTAACACTTATGAAGGTCGTAAATTATGATCACTGTATTCAAATTTTATATACAATTTAGTTTAAAAATTAATACCTACGAAGGTCATAAATTATGAACACTGTATTCAAATTTAAAGTTATAATTTAGGTTACAAAGTAACACTTATGAAGGTCATAAATTATAAATGTAGTAGGTAAGCTAGAAAAATTACGTCAGCCAATTTACCTACGGCCAGTTCGCTAACAGGTGAGAAGTACTAGCAATAAACCCAGACCACTTTTTGAATCAATCAATATCAATCAGCCTATCGCAGTCTACTGGTGGACATAGGGTTCTCCTAACACGCGCCACAGCATACGGTCCTCCGCCTTCCACATCTAGTCCGTCCCAGTGACCTTTTAAATGTCGTTGGTCCACCTACCACTTTTCTAATAAACTCAAAATTAATTTATTCATCTATGTTACAAAGTAACACTTATGAAGGTCATCCTTACTAATATTATAAATGTTAAAGTTTATAAGAATGGATGGATGGATGGATGTTTGTTACTCTTTCACGTAAAAACTACTGAACCGATCTGGATGAAATTTGGCACAGAGATAGATTTTATGGTCTGGAATAACACATAGGCTACTTTTTGCAGCGATAACCGACATCCACGCGGGCGGAGCTGCGGGCAACAGCTAGACATTTATAAATGCAGCAGGAAGGCTAGAAAGATGACGTCAGCCAATTTAACTACAGATGGTTCGCTGACATAATGTAGATCCGTGAAAAGTTGTTAATCGATTTATCTTCTGTTTAAGAAACGTTTTTTATTTTTTAGGGATCCATATTTAAGCTTGGTGTAAAAAAAAAGGATCGGCAACACGCAAGTGATAACTCTGGTAGGTATTGCAAGCGTCTATAGGCTATGTTAACTGCTTAACATCAGACGGACCGTATGCTTGTTTGCCACCAAAGTAGTATAAAAAAAGATTTTTACCAGTTTTCTAAGACTACAGATAAACGTATGTTTGTAGTAATAAAATACCTGGTGCATATTTGCCTGCATTTGATCTTTATCCTGCGTCGGCTGCACTAGCTGCATTTCTTGAGGTAGCGACGCCAGTACTTGTAGACCTTAGGAAAACAATTATCTTTTATTTATTTAAACTTTCTGCAAAAAAATTGCACAAGGCGGACTTAATGCCTAAGGCATTTCCTGCCAGTCAACCTTTGGGCGATGCAGAGATAAGCATGGCAGGTGAGAAAATTAATAAAGAAGAATAAAAAAGAAACTAAGGAATAAGATGCAATACAAAACATAATCCTACTAATATTATAAACGCGAAAGTTTGTAAGCATGGATACGTGGACGTAAAAACTACTGAACGGATCTGGATGAAAATCTCAAAAAGTACTGTTTCGTTTTTTTTTTAATAGTGTATTTATCCAGGAAGGCTATAGGCTTTATAACATCACGCTATGATCAGTAGGAGCGGGCCAGTACTGAGATATGTTGCAAAATCGGAGAAAATATGCCAAATTACCACGCGGGCGACCCCTAGTACTCTTATATAACACTAGATTAGAATTAATCTTGTACAAATTAGAACACAGACCTTAGTGAAAGCAGTATCATATGCTTGTATTATGTAAGTACATCAATTATTTAAGACAAGGTTTATGTAAATATATAAATTAACAAGCGCAATGGTTGCTTTCATTGAATGATGAAATGTAACAATTTAGAATGAATAATAAACGCTTAAATCACCTGCTCTCGTCCTGAAAGTACCTGAGGTGAAATAGTTGTATTCTTGAATTATAATATTCTACAGTGATATATAGGGTATGGTTAATATCTTGCTAATCAGCCTTATTGTCAATACAGTCTACAAAAATACTAAATAAATATATTATTCAGATGGACACATTAACTGCAACAGATCATTACTACTGAAATATTTGCATATTGGGTATATGTATATCCAATATGTACATATAATGAGGCTGCGTTTAAGAACCAATGAAATCGCTTTATTTACCTAGCCTCGCTTAGCGTGTGATTCTATTGGTTCTTAACAGATTATAACGTATATACGAGATTTTAACAAATACATTTAAATTAATTAATCGAATTTCAAATACTAGCCAGTACTACCTGCTACCAGAATTTGTTTTCGGGAGCGTTTTCCTTTCACTTAAAAATACTTAAGGAAATCTATACCAATATTAGAAATGAGCAAAAAATCACGCCAAGACCGCTGAACGGCTCTGGCTGAAAATCGGCACTGAGATAGTACATAGTATGGAATAGCACATAGGCTTCGTTTTAACCCGAAAAAAACCACTCCCTGTATAATTGCGCAGGCGCTGCCACGGGCGGAAGCTAGTAGTTAATAAACTTTTAATGCATACTTTTTGTAATTAGAAAGCACATATTTTATCATTTTGTATCATCAAGAGTAATTACTATTAATACGGAACATGAGGCAGTAAAATTCATTATAATAATTATAATAACAAAAATTCACATACTTGAGTTCCGCTTCTATATATAATTACTCTCAGTTTAAGTTTCTTGTAATTACAAATGAAGACATAAAAATTAACATAATAATGAACTATTATATAATCGAACACATTTTTACTACAATTAATTCTTCATCAGTATGGATATTTATTGCCTTTGCATCTATTAAGGGGAGTTACCTTCCTTGTCCTTAAAAGGAATTGTAATTTTTATTTATACTATATTGTAAAGAGGTAAAGTTTGTGAGTTTGTGACGTTGTAGGGGGTAATCTCTGGATCTACTGAACCGATTTTGGAAATTCTTTTACTAATAGAAAGTCACATTATTTGTGAGTGTCATAGGCTATTTCATTAACAAAAATCATTACGGGACCATGAAATATTTTGGATATAATAAAAAGTCCCTCCTATACTCTCTATATATGTTATATTAAAGCTTACCTTCACCTAAGCTGCCTTGTCCGAGTAGTTGAATGGCCCCAGCTTCGTTCGTCTCTGGTGAGTAAGCTAACGTCAGTACCGCACCACCTAAGAACAATAAACATAAAATAAAGGATAATTTACAGTTTCATTTTAATTATCTAAAAAGTTTGTCATTTAGTGAACATTTGGCAGTATGTCCTGTATACCTTTGCACACCTTTAGATTTAATAGAAAGAAAAGCTTTTATTCGAACATACACAGGATAACAGATGGTAAATAAAAAATAGACTCATAATCTTAGAAAGTACTGGTTCGATTAGAAAAAATCTTTTTTTGTTGAATAGTGCATTTATCCAGGAAGGCTATAGGCTATATAAAATCACGCTATTATCAATAGGATCGGCGCAGTAGTGCGATATGTTGCAAAATCGGGGAAAAGTGCGTATAATGTACGTTCCATATTATGTCAAAATAACTACCTAACGTTCAGGACCGATTCAGTTAGTAAACAATTGCGGGCTGGCAACGTAGCGGACGCCCTGGTCTTTAGCGGTAGCTATTTATTTATAATGCTGCAGTGTAGTTGTCCAGGGACGCACAAGTGTCAAAGCTCGGTGTATCAGTTGGTTACTCCGCTGTAAATCCTGGCTCACAGGAGTCACAGCGGTGGGCATGTGGTTGGTTGGTTGATGGTCCCGATACAATGCTGCAGTGTTCTTACTATAAGCCTTCCTTTCAAATGTCTTACCAAAATATCGGAAACTTTTTAACTATTTTTTTTTTGGCAAAATTTTGTTAAAAAGTGTAAGGTGGAAAAATTGCATTTATGAAAAATGATTTATTCTCCATAAGAGGTTGCCCTCTTATGGAATTAAGGTACGTAAGGTATGATAGGCACACGGTATATAGGTACACGGTATTTAGGTACTAAGTACAACATTACTTTTGCAAGTAGTCATATCAGAATCCCTAGTTAAGACTTTAGTTTGGTGAAATCAACCAGAATTAAAAATAGTTCACTATATTTTTTTTACAATAAACAGGTACCCAAATTTCCGACGTTAACCAAAAAGCAATAAATCTTAAGTGGGACTAGGCAGAGCACATTTGCCGCATGTCTGGCGAGTTGTGGGCTAAAACTACCACACTGTACTCTGACAACGCCCAACGGCACCCCAATAGGCCCAGGCCCAGATGGCGGGACAAGCTAGTACCAGAAAAAGAGGTCTATTTTAGCTCAGGATAGAGTTAAGTTGTAAAGAAAAAGGTAGCCAGCAGTGTAACAATACAGGCTGAAAATAAAAATAATAATACAGGTACCTGGGTACGTTTATACGTCAACTGTTCACAGACAATAAATGAATAATGTTAACCTCCTTTTGCTTCACAGCAAGTTAAAAAGTGAGCGTGCAGTGACGAAAGAAACTAATTGATTTCGGATATTACTTTGTAGAAACAACGGTTAGAAATTATTGTTATTTTTATTACAAGAACATAAAACTAATCTTGAAAATAATAAATGTCCTTTTTACCGAATTTCGGTCACGGCGGCCAATCTAGACGAAGACCCGACATTTGCGAGGAAGGATAGTATTGTGTACATGTGTGCACACATTTGTGCACAATAATATCTCCCGTGCCACAGATGCAATCAATAACATGAGACAAATAGAAATAAAATTAAGAAAGGTAAGGCACCAAACAAGCGAGCAAGCCTGATAGGGAAAGGACCTCATCCTTACAGAAGACCACAGCTAAATTAAGTAGTTATTTGGCTGTGGTCTTCTGTGTGAAGACACAGACTGGTATAGTTGGGTTCCTGTTTTTACTACAGTGCTCCAATGCTTAATTAGGGATGCGTTTTTAAAAAAACGTTTTCCTATCCACGGGATACTCTATCGCAAAACTATGGTGTTAAACTTTTCCATTGCCAGTGTCCATAGGTAACGGTAACTTACCATCAAGCGAGCAGTATGCTTGTTTGCCAACTAAGTAGTATAAAAAAAAACTATAAATAAAAGTAAAATAGTTCTAACCTTGTTGAAATCCCTGTATGGGTATTTGCATCTGATACTTGGGCTGTTGCTGTGCTTGTATCGAATGATTTGGATTTAGCACCTGAATCTGCACCGTTTGTGGAGGATCACCTGCAATAATACAATCAAGTTTATTATATAAAGCTCCATACAAGTCAGCAAGCCCAACTAGGAACAGACCTTCACAAATACAAAAAAAAAAATATATATATATATGAAAATATTTAATTAAGGCCTAAACCCTCTCTCTCGTGATAGAGAAGAGGAGACCCATGCCCAGCAGTGGGACAAATATGGGTTGCTATTATTATTATTTATAGAAACAATTTACATTTTTTACACTTTATATATAAAACTAAATTTTAAACTTACAAGTTAAGAAATAAATAAAATAAACAAATAGGAAAAAAAAACTGTCGTTTAGGCGTCAAAATAATCCTCAACATCACTGTCTATCGGGAACGTGGCCAGAAGGCTAGCAGCATTGCCACGTTAGATCACGCCATAACTTGAAAACGACTTTACAGATTTTATTCATCATCGCGAAGAAAATAGTTTAACCTAGACGGACGACGGTAGGCCACTAGTTATAAATAAAAATCTATGTCTGTATATTTATCCTTTATTTTTTCCTAAACCATTTATCCAATTGCGATGCAACTTATGTGAGCTAGCAATAGTTTTAAGCCATAAAACCTGGCTGAATTAAAAGTGGTGTAATTGTGGTGAGGAGTTATTTAGATCGCCTAAATACACACCTCTATCGTGATCAAACGACGACTGTTTAGCACTAGGGACCAAACCCTGTGTCGCGGGGGACTTTAAAAACATACAATTAACGTACACAAAGTACACTCAGACTCGCGACAACCATTTATGGATCACACATACATGTGGGGATCGAACCCACAACACGCTGTGCGAGGTAACCGCTTACTACTAGCTTAGCCACTGAACCAACCATGCAGTTTAATAATGAATTATTATTGTTACCAGGTTTTGCTCCCGGCCACGCGTTATGGACGGTGATGAGTTGTGGCGTGGTGGCGAGTGTAGCTCCGCCCTCCAGCGCTCGGACGTACTGTACTCCGCCCTCACCCATCGCCACGCACACCTGCAATTTACAAACAAATACCTTTATAAATAAAAAAAAAATAAAAATCATTTATTTTCAGAACCAGAGATCCATAGTGTTAGTAACAATATAACTTATACTATGTTAGTAACTAAAACTAAAAGTTAAGAGTTAACCCCTAATGGGCAGGCTCACCGAACCCTTCCAACATGTAGCTCAGTGAACCTGCCCACCAGGGCTGAATCGAGCATTTCACCCACCATCCTTAGGACTCTGTTTGAGCTCCGCCGCACCCTGTTCACCAGCGAGGCAACCTTTTTGCGCATAACTGCATAAAAGTCATCTACGCTGGCATCGGCAAACATACCCGACGCGCTACAGTAGCGTGGGAGCCGAAACAGAGCCCTGAAGATGTTGTTGTATTGAACATATTACATTACATTATATACTATCAATTTATATTAATTAGAAGTCGCCTACTATAGTCTATTTCACATAGCATGGGTACTGTGACGTTTAACATTTTACGAAGAAGATGAAAGAAAATGATTGAATCAATCACTAACCAATAAGCTAATTGATTGATCAAGAGCCTAGAGTATTCAATCGATAAGTTTTAATTTAATCCTCTATCATTTTCATTTCTTCTTCTCGTTATCGTTTGGTTAGTGGTCAATTTAGGCCTCTGTCGTGATCTAACGACTGGTAACAACCGGGACCGACTTTTAACGTGCCTTTCGAAGCACGGAGACGCTCAGATGTAATACCACTATGCGGTCACCCATCTATAGGGTTATCGTGCCTTTGGTTGCTTAACCCGCTGATCGTTTACCGAACAGTGAGTGCACCTGGCTATGAGCGCCTCATCATTTTCATTGATATTTATCTTCAAATGTCAAACGTCACAGTACCCATGCTATGTGAAATATATTATAGTCGATATTTCACTGACCGTGATTATCATTATGATGACTGATTTGTATGGTATTCCAGACTATAATGAAATAGATTACCATATTATCACAAAATCATTGTTTCCATAGCATTGAACCCGCGGGCGAAACCTAGTAAAACATATTGTCCTATTGTGTCTGTGTTATTCAGGAATCCTACTAATATTATAAATGCGAAAGTTTGTAAGAATGGACGGATGGATGGATGTTTGTAACTCTTTCACGAAAAAACTAGATATATCGCGATAACCGACATCTACGCGGGCGGAGCCGCGGGCAACAACTAGTATGAGAAATATGGCCTGAGTTTTTTGCTAGTACTTCTCAAGGCTCCACGTCAACTAACTGTAGGCAAATTTAGCTGACATCATCTTTTTGCCTTATTCATAATTTATGACATTCATATGTGTTACTTTGTAACCTAAATGAACGTTTTTATGGAAAAATACACCGCCGCGTCACATTTCCTCTCAACTTCTGTACAATGCTTTGTTTCAATTTGACGCAACAGTATGTGTGTGTAGTTTCTAAATCACTGGTTTTGCCTTAGCTTTCACTGCTTGCGTAATGCTATAGGCAATTTCTTCCACTTGTAGAAATTCTATTTATTGTTTACCTCGTTCAATTAGGTACAATTAACATAAATAATTCAATGACAAGTAATATGGGTATAAAAGCTTTTAGGTTTGAATATTAATTCTGGAACTTTCTTTAGTGAAAGTTGAGAACTAGAAAATACAATTGCGTTTGTGTTTTGGTTATCTGTATGATAATATACATATTTATTGATTTGTTTGAGCAGGTATCTACATTTAACTGAGGGCATTTAGGTATAATAATAATTCTACTAGTATTATAAAAGCAAAAGTTTAATGTATGGTATAGCGCATCGATGGTATACATACTACATACGATTATATATTACGATTTTGTAAGAGGTATAAAATAATCAACAGTAAGTAAACTTTGTTTTTCAAAATCTGTCAAGTAGCCAGTTAGCCATTTAGTGCCTTTTTTAATTAATTAGTTTTCCGTATTTAGGTTTAGTTAGTTTAAATAAGTTTTTAATATTATTTTTGTATATATATAGCATATAGTCCTTTACTGAAATAAATTGAACGACATATAGTCCAATCCCACTAATAATATAAATGTGAAAGTTTGTGAGAATGGATGGATGTATGTATGGATGTTTGTTACTCTTTCACGTAAACTACTGAACGGATCTGGATGAAATTCGACATAGAAATAATTATATTCTGGTATAGCGAATAGGCTACTTTTTATCGTGATAACCGACATCCACGCGGGCGGAGCCGCAGGCAACCGCTAGTTACTCATAAATCTAATTACAACTACATTCTAATATTCCGTAAATGGTATATAATAACCATCATCATCATTATTATTATTCAAAATATAAGTAGAACAGACACTTGTCATTCATTGAGAGCCATTATAAGTTTGCACCTCAACAATTATAATTTTCTTTGAAAGAATGAATCATTATTATTAAGTGGTTGGTTTACCAGAACGCTATTAAAATTTCATTTCATTTCGATTTCATACTAAATGCAAAAAAATATGACGTCAGCAAATTTGCCTTTACCAAGGAGACAAACAAGTTTAAGCATATAGCTGCCCACTTGACATTAAGCAGTTACTGTAGCCTATGGACGCTAGACACGCCAGGGGTATCACTCGCGCGTTGGTGACCTTGTAAAAACCTATCATAGGTAGGAATCAAATCCACAACCTCCGTCTTAGCATTCAGGATAACGAACTATCAACAAACGGCCATTTAATTTACTTCAGTAGGTAAGTTTCCTAAATACAAAGCAATAGTAATAATACTTTACCTGTTGTAAATTTCCATTGTTTGACACATTCTGCTGTATCTTAGCGACGGGCAGCTGGCCAGCCGTGGTCACAAAGTGCGTGCCAGCGGAGCCCACCGCTGAGAATGCAGCAAAATTCATATCAGACTCGTCCTCACTAAAAAAAACATTTAAACTATTTATTGACTATGAAAGTTTCTGAAAACTGCAAATAATTTTAATTTTTATTCTATTATGGAGGCAAATAGGAATATGGCCTGTCTGATAGTATGCAGTTACTGTAGCTGATAGACTTACAACACCAATATAATTTGAAGGTGTTGTTAATTTAATTTTAGAATTGCTATTTACAAAAAAATATCCTAGTCTAAATTAAAATTGCAAGAGGTGCGAGTTCGACCCCGGTTGGCAGTACCAATGTGAATTCCACTTTGATGAGTTAATATTTACTAATCAAATGATTCCCCATCTGCTTATGGTGAAGGAAAACAATTTGAAGGAACCTATATGTCTTAGAAGAAATTCTAAAGACATGTCAGATTCACCAACGCGCATTAAGCCGGCGTGTGGAACTGTGAATTAGGGCCTAAACCCTTACTCTCTCTTGATAGAGGAGAGATCCGTGCCCAGCAGTGGGACATACATATGGGTTGCTATTATAAATTAATAATAAAATTAATAAATAAAAGCTATAAATTACTGGACTGATTATAAAAATTCTTTTACCATTAGAATATCTGCGATGATAATCTGCTATATTATCAGCGGGTAACATATAATAATGAATGTCCTACCATGTGAATCTGGGACGGGCTGCTAGTCATGCATAATTACAACGACAATTGCCAGATGAAATTGAAAGAAAAAACACAATTATGTACATGATCCTAAATTAAGTAGAGCCTGTACTATAAATGTATCTAAATTACACCCAAACACACTGTGCTCATCACTCAATTAGTTGTCTTGAATGGGAATTTAACCCACAACCTATGGCTTAGCATTGAAGGTCACTAATCAATAGACCAGGAGTTGTCAACCTGTGGCACTTTCGCTGTAAAGTTGCAGCTCTCCAGTTCCTTACATCTATATGCAGTGAGTCGCTGGTATATCTATAATATAAAGATAAAGTGACTTTTTAAAACCTGGAACTTTTATAAATTGTAACTTCTGGCTCATCCGTCTCAAAAGGTTGCCGATCCTAGACCAACAGGCTAGACAAGATTGATTGATTACTTCTTTATTTTATTATAAACAGAATATTTATACAGGTCTTCAGTATTCATTTAGAAATTGCTTTTGAAAGACCATAATCCTATTCTACACATAATACTTTAAAGTATTTGGGCATAACATGCACAATGTTTTTAAGAGAGGTAGGGCACCATACTAGCGAGCAAGCCCGACTGGGGAAGGACCTCCACCTTACAGAAGACCATAGCCAAATAACTACACAGCGGTGTAGTTGTGTTCCTGTGTGTGAGTACAGTCTCTCATTTAGGGATGAGTTTTGAGAGAAACATATTCCTATCGCAGGGACAGTCCCTTCTTTGAGCCCTGGTGTAAAAAATGGGTTGGCAACACGTAAGTGATACCTCTGGTATTGCAAGCGTCCATAGGCTATGGTATACTTTAGTCTATTTTGACAACTGACCATCAAGTGGGTTATAATAACTTGCTTGCCACCAAAGTAGTACAAGAAAATATATAGAATATCCATGACCTTATTTAATAAAAATATTGATTATAATAGACTATGCATTTATGCAAGTCAACAATTTAATTGTTTTTTTTGTCTGTACACTTTTGATACATAAATTACTGAGATTTATCAATAAAAAGATTATATGATAGAATAAGTATTTATCTAGTTTAGTTTTTATCATTTCTTTTTTAAAGTATTAGTATGCTGCTACTGTGTCAATTAGTTTGTCTAGGATCTTACCACGGTAGACAACCTAGTCTATTTCAAAAGCCTAGCCATGCAGCCACCCCGGGAACCATTCTGTATGTACGGTGGGCAACGGAGAATGCTGTACAGGGCCGCTATTTAAAAATATTTTTTTTGGAGAAGCAATGTTTGGATCTGTGGAAATTATATTTTTATTTGTAGATTTAGTCTAATTGTACACTGTTACCAAATTCCACAGAAATATATTTATGAGTGTACTTTGTGTCTGTTAATTGTATGTTTGTTTATGTAACACAGAGTCTGTTCTCTAGTGCGTCTTTAAAAAAAATACAATGATTTTCTTCTTAAAATATCTCCGTTGCCTTGTGTACATGTACCTATTATTATGTAGACAAAGTCATAAGAAATGGTAGGTAGTAGCATAGAAAAAAAAATACTGTCCATGGTTCATGATATAAATTAAAAACACTATCCAACAGAGTGCCTTTTTCATAGCTCCTAAAATGGATTATGTAAATATTTTATTTAGGTAGTAGAGAAATATAAATTTTTTTATTGAATTAATAAAACCGACCTCTGCGGTAACTTATATAAGTAGTAATTCGTTACAGGGAAAGTTGGAGATTTTATATGTAGATAGATAGGTAGATATTTTTACACAAAATAAGTAATAGGTAGGTAAATCATACAAATCATTTTATTTATTCATGATAATACTATTTAATTAAATACCTACTCACTTTTGGTACATTAAGGCAACAATTTACCAAATATACAAAAAAGGTTTTTAACAAGTTCTAGCTATAGTTAGTTTACAAATTAGACAGTTTGTTTACGTAAGATTATCGTAAAATATAAATGGTCAATTCGTTGGCATACCAAGAGGCATCCTCTCTCGTGGGCAATTTCTGCATGTCGCACATATTATCGAGCTGTGGACCCTCCATACGGCCCGCCGAAGCGGGAGAAAAAACAAAAAAAGAACACTGTCCCACTTGATTCATTCACTATAGTACCGCGCGTATCCCCACGTCCCCCAATATCCCACCACCGCGGCGCCACTGCGCTCGGGACTACCCTGGGACCACGATGGTAGGGCACATACCACTACCGACCACCAGACACGGCACTACACTAAAATTAATTCAGCCATGGTGAGAGGCGAAAGATGATCGTCGACAACTACTAATAAGAAAGTGGGTTAAAGAAAGTTTTTTACGCAGACCCGATAGTCGACCGACGAGTTGGTTATACATACTGACAGACAATTCGTGTATGTATGTATACACATGTAGCTCTAGCGTGATCCTCACTTTCTCTTTGCTGTACTTTCACAAGACGCAGTGAGGTGTGGTTGTGGTTCACCGGCTGTGGGAACCTTGTTGAGTAATCTTGTAATTCCGTACTAAACTTGTATGGAAACGACATTTTACTTATAACGACAATCTTTAGAACTTAAAAATAGTGTTTTGCACATTTTTACGTACGCTCATCCGCAACTAGCGATACCTTGGAAACTTGAAAGTTTACCGTCGCCGTTTTGATAGAAAGTCGAAATAAGGTCATAGTATTGTGTCATTGACCTCATAATAGCATGTTTGTGGAATGTTGATATACTTTGATATTTATCTAAAAAAATACCTAGGCATGGTAAATATAAGATTTTCCATACAGTAATAAAAATCTGTCTAATTCTCGTAGGTAAATAAAAAATGTGTCGCTAGGTTGAAGGTTATCATAGTTTCAGACAAAGGAATCAATGAAAATGGCCGATAAGTTTACAGTTACGCAATTTTAGACTAATTTATATTTTAAATATAATAAATAATAAGGAAACCCCGCATGATAGTGGGCGGGACCAGACGGAAATCGAAGGTTGTTCACCCCTACCAGTCCTTTTGACCGGCTGTGTGGCCATCAGGCGGACGCGACGCATCCCCACCAAGATGCGGGATCCCCTCCATGTGCCGTCACCAAATCACTCCCGCTCCCGGCTCCTTCCTCCACCGCCAGGGCAACCGTGAGAGGAGGGGTTGAATGCGGCCCTCACGGCACTCTGTCGTTAGCACTCAGGTGGCCACGCGCCCCGTGTAACGGTACTACGGAGTACCGCTTCGTTTCCAAAATAAGGTCATGGATATTCCCACGTTGTAAATACAACTACAATAATAACACGACTTACCTTCGTACTGATTTTTACACAATCCAAATAAAATTATGATTTCACTTCCACATTCTAAATGTATCTTTCCTAAATACAAACAAATAAACAATGACGCCCCTTCTCTTTTACCATTTACGACAAATGAAATCCGCCATACTGGTTCGTAGTTCGTAAAATAAATCACCAGATGGCGTAATAATTCTTTAGTGTGATTGGTCAAAAATTTGTCGTTGATTTGACATAAAATGCCATAATAAAAATTGAAATTGTTACCATGCTTCAACAAATTTAATTATCAAAGTACATACACTAATATTATAATTAGATATAACAATAATAATACACACAAATCTTAATAGGTAATTACTAAAACTAATATGGAAATTGTTGCCCACATCTCTGTACTCTCTCTAAATGTAGTTCGAATAGTAATTTATTATCATAATAGTAACTACTCTGGGATGAAGTCATCCCAGGCTCATAGCTGGGTCTTCGTTCTGAACCTGATGAAGAGCTAGGTGATGAGATTCCATTCTCCGAACTTATTCCATTAATTTGACTAGCATCTTGCGCCTGTGCAATAGGCGTGATCAGGTTGTTGTTTATATGTAGATTATTAATCCTCTTTGACAATGGCATAAATTCACACGAGTCGTCCTCCCTGGACCTTTTCCTGAAGAAATGAACAAAGATATATTGTGGGCATATAAGACAAATTATAAACATATTAGAATAGTATTTTGACAGGAACCTACCTATTTTCTGTCATAGTACTAAAGTAATTTCCATTACTATCAATACAAGTATTCCAATTCAAGTTGGCGTTTTTTCCAAAAGTCATTTGTTGACAAATTGTAATGTTTCTTCAATAAACAACCTTAAATTATGATTTTCGAATAAGAAAACAGTCAATATAATTCGATAGTTCACAAATTCACACAGAACAAAACAGAGACATAGATGCAATATCCAGATACATACTGTAATAAATCCTTAGCATGACATTTATTTGCATCTCTGCACTATTAAAATATCCCTATGAGAAAAAGGGATGCATGAATTCAATGCAATACTGTAGGACGAATTCGATGATAGAACGCATGGCCTGCAGCTGTTTATTTTTTTTTGTAATGTCACAAGGAAATACGTTTCGTTTCAGCTGAGAGTTGTAAATGTATATGAATTTCATTTTGATTTTGACTGGAATATTATAGTGTCTATTATATTATTGTCTACTTTATAAATATTTGTTTTAATAGCTTTAATAATATATTAGTATTCATTGAATTGAAATAAATAATATTTTTATGTGGTCTTTCTTATTTACTTGTAGATGGCGCTGTAGCTTTAACATGCCGAGCCCTTAACAACTAATAGATGTCGCTCATATCAAATTTATCTACTGAGTTCGTTGATTAAAAATAATAGATGGCAGTGATTTACTTTTGATAAATATTTGTCGCAGTCTTGCACTTGTATTGTGTTTTTACTTCTAAGCAGTTTTATTACATTACATAATTATGTTTTCAATGGGTAACTTCTTAGATTATACATGGGTATATTACAATCTAAGGGTAATTCAGTAACTCATATAAAATCTCAGTCTCAGACTACGAGTTGTCGATTTCAATGTCGACTGTACATCTCCCTACTTATCCGTACGCTTACAAATGTGTGCGTGAAGATTCACGTGCTGACAATCCACCGCGAAGTGAGGGTGGAATGAGTGGATCGATAAGAAATTTATTACCTACCTTACAATTTCGAGCAACGCTAAATGGTTTAGGCACAGAATACTTAATAGCATAAAATAAACTGTGAATCAGAAGATACAAAATCAGCCTATCCCTGCATTATCCATGGTATCCCTACAAGATAGTAGTCGCTAACTTTTCAGGATATTTACTTACCCGCGGCTGTACCTATACCTATTTGTAGACTGTAGCCTACAATGTGCCCACATTGTAGGCTACATTATTTTACATATAATATTTTACATATATTATTAGGCTGTATTGTTATTTGCGTATTGTAGCCATCTACAATAAGCAAATAACAATACAAGGTAATATTTACATAGGGTATCTAAATTACCTATGGTCAGTAAGTAGGTAACACCTAATAACTTTATTAGGCAGGTACCTACACTGTATACCTACCTTTTTTATTTTTATTATACTACTTAGCTCGCAAATAAGCATACGGCCCGTGCCGTAGCCTATAGACGCTTGCTTTACCAGAGGTATTACTTGTATGTATTGACCCAATAATAAACACCATGATTTTATAATGGAACTAGGGGTCGCCCGCGACTTCGTCCGCGTGGTAATTTGGAACGTACATTTCCCCGCATTTGCAACATATCTCACTACCTCTCTGCTACTATTGATCATAGCGTGATGTTATATAGCATATAGCCTTCCTGGATAAATGCACTATATAACAAAAAATATTTTTTCTAATCGAACCATTACTTTCTGAGATTAGCGCGTTCAACCAAACAAACAAACTCTTCAGCTTTATAATATTAGTACAGATTTCGCTGGAATAGAAAAACATTCCGATATAAACGCATCCCTAAAATTTAATGAGCTCTGGAAACCTATACTCACACACAAGAACACAACTACACCGCTGTGTGTAGTCATTTGGGTGTGAATGGTGTGATCTTCTGATAGGTCCTTCCCAAGTCGGGGTTGCTTACGAGCATGATGCCCTACCTAATAAAGTTATATCTTACAATAATAGGATCTTAAGAATTTCAAATGATAATCGGACATACGGGTCCTGCTCTGGACATATGTATTTTTTTGTAGGTTGGGTCACTTGGGTGGCAAACTAATTATGTAATATATGTTATGTTATGCAGAACAGTTACCGTAACCTATAAACGCTTGCAATACCAGAGGTATCACTTGTGTGTTGCCGAGTCAATCGTACTAATCCTACTTAAACTTAAACGCGAAAGTTTGTAAGTATGGATGGATGTTTGTTAGTCTTTAACTTAAAAACTATGGTTTATATGATTATGGTCTGGAATAACACATGTTCAACTTTTTATAGCGATAACCGACATCCACGCGGGTGGGGCCACAGGCAAAAGCAAGTATTTACACAAATGTACATCTCACATAAATTGTTCCACTCTCTCGTGTGGTGTAGGTAAGGCAACAATGTTTACGTACATATGTCAGTTTATGGTTAAAATTGCAACGGACCGATTCCTAACCAAACATGGCGCGCAAAGATATCGCGTGGTCGACTTTTTATGGCCACAGAGAACAACTCTACATGAATGTCGTTTTCAGTTCGTTTAACAGTCGTTCGTTTAACAGATGTTTGATCATAATAGCAACCCATATATGTCCCACTGCTGGGCACGGGACTCCTCTCCTCTATCTAGAGAGAGAGAGGGTTTAGGCCTTAATTCACATACGCTGGCCTAATGCGGGTTGGTGAATCAGACATGTCTTTAGAATTTCTTCTAAGACATGTGGGTTTCCTCACGATGTTTTCCTTCGCCGTTAGCAGATCGTAAATCACTTGATTAGTACATACCAATGTGAATTTCACATTGGTACTGCCGGGGATCGAACTCGCACCTCTTGCGTGCAAGTTGGTTACTTTCCCACTCAGCCACCACCGCTTTTCGATGTTTGATTATATTGATATATATGATTATACCTACTTAATTATAATAGCAACTCATATAATACAATCAAGTAATTGCCATATTGTTAACCGCCTTAAAAAAGGAGGAGGTTTCTCAATTTGATAGTATATATGCTTTTTTATGTTTGTTCTCGGATAACTTCGTTGTATATGAACCGGTTCTCAAAATTCTTTTTTTATTTGAAAGAGTCTATTCTAAAGGTGGTCCCATTGGCACCAAGTCACGATCTGATGATGAAATCACAGGGAAATCGAGGGCAACCCTCAAATGTTTTTCGTATAATTTTATTATATCACTAAAAATTGATTTATTTTTTATTTTTTAAACTGAAACCGACTTCAAAAACCTAAAAATGATTGAATACAGATTGAAGTCGGTGCCAAGCTACCTGTACTATTAAGTATTCTGTGGCCAAGCTTAATAGGTATTAGGTGCAAGACTGAACCTACTTCAATCTATAGTCAGTTATTTTTAGGTTAATTTTTATCACTGTAAAGAAGAAGGAGCCTGGAGATCTGTCACACAGGTTTCGAACCTAGTTCAGACTCCAGTTCTCTCAAAGGTCTAAACCATGTTGACTGTAATCTTACACCTAATGTAGTTTTAATAACATTGTTGATCAACCTTTAAGAGAGAATACAATTTTATTATTATATATTACTAGCTGTTGCCCGCGGCTTCGCCCGCGTGGATGTCGGTTATCGCTGTAAAAAGTAGCATATATGTTATTCCAGTCCATAATATATCTCTGTGCCATTTATCCAGATCAGTTCAGTAGTTTTTAAGTCAAAGAGTAACAAACATCCATCCATCCATACTTACAAATTTTCGCGTTTATAATATTAGTAGGATGTTCCACTGATAGCATGGGTTTCCTCTGCAATGAAAGCTGAGAGGTTCAGGCCTTAATCCACCACACACGCTGGTCTAATGCGGTCTGGTGAATCAGACATGCCTTTAAATTTCTTCTAAGACATATGATATTAAGAGAGGTAGAGTACCATACTAACGAGCAAGCCCGTCTGGGGAAGGACCTCCACCTTACAGAAGATCACAGCCAAATACCTACAGAAGGACCTCCACCTTACAGAAGACCACAGCCAAATACCTACACCACAGAATACACACAGCGTGTTCCTGCGTGTGAGTACAGGTCTCCAGCGCTCATTTTGAGATGCGTTTTGATAGAAACGTATTCCTATCTCAGGGATACTCCATCTTAAAGACCTGGTGTAAAAAAAATGGGTTGGCAACACGCAAGCGCAAGTGATACTTCTGGTATTGCAAGCGTAACTGCTCAACATCAGGTGGACCGTATGCTTGTTTGCTACCTAAGTAGTAGAAATCTATACTAATATTATAAAGAGGAAAGATTTGTATTTTTGTGTGTTTGTTACTCTTTCACACAAGAACTACTAAACGGATCTGGATAAAATTTGGCACAGCGATTATATTATAGTTTGGAATAGCACATAGGCTTCTTTTTATCGCATCGCTGTAAAAAGAAGCCTATGTGCTATGTGGTACTCTTTGAATGGACGTCTTATTAATTTTTAATAATTTAAACTTATCCTTACTAATGTGAAAGTTTGTAAGAATGGATGGATGGATGGATGTTTGTTACTCTTTCACGTAAAAACTACTGAACGGATCTGGATGAAATTTGCCACAGAGATAGATTATGGTCTGGAATAACACATAGGCTACTTTTTGCAGCGATAACCGACATCCACGCGGGCGGAGCCGCAGGCAACAGCTAGTATTAATATATAGATTTTAATTAGTCTAAAAAAACGTACCTAGTTTCTCTTAATTCTCATTGATGTTAATTCTAGTAATTAACTCATACGGAAGTATGAGATAAAACATCTTGTTCGGTCAAAGCTCACAGTCACAGTTATGTAATCTTAGCAAAATGGCTACGTATTGAGGTGATTACATTCACTACATGTGTTGTTTAGCAGGTGTAGGTAATGATGTCTATAAATACCACTGCTGATTGACTGGCCTGCTGGTGTAGTGGTAAGCAACCCTGCTAAGCCGGAGGTTGTAGGTGATGACTGCCTTGGTGGTCCAGTGGCCGCAGAATGCGCCTGCTGTGCACGAGGTTGTGGGTTCGATTCCCACACAGGACAAAACTTTGTGTGACCCACATAGAGTTGTTCTGAGTCTGGGTGTAATTTGTGTCCATTAATTGTATGTTTGTAAAATCCCCCGCGACACAGAGCTTGATCTCTAGTGCGGGAGTTGTCTTTTTGAAAAAAAAAAGAAAAAAAAGGTTTGATTTAATTGATACATGGATCCAGGACAATCAAGGCTTGAAGTCTTCGGCGCCCCTTCAAGCCTTGCGCCCTAAGGCCGTCGCACTTGATGATTACATCATCATTTTTCTGTCTGTATTTAAAAGTTTTCATAATCTTATGGTGTGGCCGGTGTGGCACAATAAAATATACCAAAGTAGGTACGTCCTTAAAATAAAATCTATCGCATCTATCTAAGTAATAATGATTCTGGTCGAAAACAGATAGAAATCTCTTTAATACAACGTGGATGACAATTATTTTTAAATTTTAAATATCTGTCCGTAATGAGCGCCATGGTTTGCAATCGTTAATTTCATTGTATAACAACCTGACATTGATTACACATTATCACAGTAAGATACATAATACGTACCCATATTAAATAAATTTATTTACGCCAAACCACAGATTACTAAAGAGTTACTACGTAAGGCAAACGTTGTCAACAACGAACCTTTTTTACCTTTCGAAATGCGTTCAGTGTACCAGATATGTGCAGTGAATAAACTTGCAAAAGGCGGATGTTAAAACTTGTATTAATTTTTAAACGAGAGAGAGCAAAATTATTAAATTAGTTGTACCGTTAGACGGCGTATAATATCACATTTTGGAGTGTTGTCGTTCAGAAATTAGCAAGTAGCGTGCTAGGTGAGCGCATCGGTGCGTGAACATTGCGCTTATCCGCTCTGCTGCATGCCGTGTGGAATTCGCCTTATATGGTAGCGTATCTACTGTCTGCACCGCACCTAAAAAATGTCTATTGTTGCTATAGGAAAAAAATGGGCGTGGGAATTTGTTGTGCGTGACCTATATATTAGAGTAATGCGTACTAAATGTCTGCGAACAATACCAGACAAATGGTCCACTTAGTCTGTAACCAATTTGTTGTGTATATATATATCACTATAAAATCAAGTAGATGTAGTAGCTAATAGGTAAACTAGCCCTTTTTTCTACTACCTAGGCGGTAAACAAGCATACCAACCGCCTGATAGTAGTACCGTGGTTACACTCGCGTGTTGCTGACCTAAAAATCTTCCAGACTTACTTATACCGCGCCGAATATTGAGGGTTCGATTCCTACACGAAGACAATTACTTTGTGTGACACACAGATACTTGTTCTGTTTTTTAAAAAAAGAAGTAATTAATTACTACGTTTCAAAAACTATAGATACATATTCTTCCTTAACCTATGATTTCGGTTTCCAGTTTTGTGATTTTGTTCTGCATAGTCCACTAAGTCTTCTTTCTTCTTCTTCGTTTGGTTAGTGGCCAACCTGGTAACAGAGTTTACTTTAGTAAGTTCATTTTAAATCGCCCATATTTAGAAAAAAATAAAGTTAGTCCTTACCACCATAGTTTTTAGCCAAGATGTAAAAATCGTAACAAATAGCAGCTATCTACGAGCTACGTAGTAATTCATCTTCTAAGAAACTGTTACAATATTCAAAGCTGTTCTCGTATAAATTATAAAGTTTTAGTAGCCATTATGGAGCCGGTAGATGCCGCAAGCCTATAACCAACACCTGCGCACACAAACCAACGACGGTAACTGTAGATAGACGGTACGGAACTTTGAACATAATTATTTTCTCATTAAGAGCCAAGTCTAGAGCTTACATTACATAATTACGCTGCTTACCATCAGGCGGGTTGTATGCTTGTTTTTTTTTTTTTTTCTTTATTATAAAAGACAACTCCCGCACTAGAGAACAAGCTCTGTGTCGCGGGGGACTTTACAAACATACAATTAACGGACACAAATTACACTCTGACTCAGAACAATTCTTCGTGGGTCACACAAAGTTTTGTCCTGTGTAGGAATGGAACCCACAACCTTATGCTCAGCAGGCGCATACTGCGGCCACTGGACCACCGAGGCAGTCAAGTTTGCCACCTTGATAGTATTAAAAGAAATAACATAAATGTATATACGTTTACAGTCCAAAAAAAGAGATATACACTATAAAAACGAGTAAAACCGACTGGGGAAGGCCTCCATCATACAGTCACAGTATTAATACTACATATACAGTAGACGCAGACGCAGCGTGGGCAGACCTCCAACAAGGTGGACCGACGACCTGGTAAAGGTCGCAGGCAACCGATGGACAAGGTCAGCTCAGGACCGAACGATGTGGAAAACCTTGGGGGAGGCCTATATCCAGCAGTGGACGTCTTATGGCTGAGATGAATGGATATAGTAGACCTTAGCCAAATAACTAGTGGGTGTAGTTGTATAGGCACCTATGCGTTAGTATAGTAACTAAACGTTTTCAAACCTCTTAAAAATAACGTTTTTGTTATCACGGAGTTACCACAACATAAAACTCTAGTGCTACAAAAATAGTCAAGACGCGAATAATGCTCTTGGTATTGGCAGTCTGTAAGAAGAAGGGGCCTTTCCAGTCGGGCTTGCTCGTGTGTGTGTTTACCTCTATATACATTTTGGTGTAATGCTGAAGCTGTTGTTACAATACTATAGATATACCAAACGCGTTAGTAAGTAACTTTGTTGAAAACACAGCCCTACGAATTTAACTAATACGTCAATGTGAACAAACAGGCGCTATCAAGCTGCTATTTGATAATAATATTTTTTATTGGCTCAAAAAACTTTTACATTCACAAACTTAATTTTAAATTAAAGTATGTATAAGCTGAACAATGTACAATTGTGTCAATTATTAGCCTCCGTAGCCGAACTAGGTGTGAACCTGTGCTTAAGCATACGGCGCTCTTTACTCCTCGGGTTGGGTTACATTTAATTTAGCCCACATCACAGAAATATAAATAAATCAGTGAACTTTATGTGAAAATAGATAATTTTAATTTTAAACACATAAAGGAAAACAAAAGCCAATACAGTAAAATATAAACTAGAAGTGTAGTGTAGTGGTCCTCTGTATTTGATACAAAACTGTATCAAATAGCTAGTTAGTTAGCGCCTGTTCGCAATAAACTCCCTCTTGGTACGGTTATCCCCTCAGGGGGGTCATTAAAAATATCTCTAGTCTGTCTTATGCCTTTTCATTACTTAGGTAACGGTTCAACCAAAGAGATAGATGGTATCATAGGGAAGAATATAGAGAAGAAATTTCATCCAGATCCGTTCAGTAGTTTTTACGTGAAAGAGTAACAAACATCCATCCATCCATCCATACTCACAAACTTTCACATTTATAATATTAGTAAGGATATAATATATACTGGAGTATGGATGGATGGATGGATGTTTGTTACTCTTTCACGTAAAAACTACTGAACGGATCTGGATGAAATTGACGATGATGATTGATGAATTGACACAGAGATAGATTATGGTCTGGAATAACACATACGCTACTTTTTACACCGACATACACGCGGGCAGAGCTGCGGGCAACAGCTAGTAAAATATACTTTTTCTTACGATAAATGACATCCTTGCTGCTAGCTGCTAGCAACACCAAGTAATTTTTATACATAAATGCGTCAGCTACAATAAAAATATTATAACTTCCGTAATAATATGAAGATATGTTACTTTCTTAGAGATCTGCTCAGAGCTGTTCACATCGTTGCTATAATACTTTCTCTATTCATACACAGCCACCTTACTTTCACAGAGAGACGAGTATTCATTAATGAGAAATGAAATTGTTCGCAAACTTTGATAATCAAGTTAAACTTCTCACAATGTTACAAAGAATTGTGTAAAACGTTGGAAATAAAATGTATATTTCTGTCACACGCATTGTTGAGTGTGTTCTAACAATGATTATTACTATGTATAATATAATAAGGTATCTCTAGATCTAATAAAGATTCGCAGCCTACATACGGTGATTACGATACGGCAAAAACAACTGATACTTTCGAGGTAACCGACGATATTATAAAGAATTAGCTGTAGCCCGCGGCTCCGCCCGCGTGGATGTCGGTTATCGCTGCAAAAAGTCTATGTGTTATTCCAGACCATAATCTATCTCTGTGCCAAATTTCATCCAGATCCGTTCAGTAGTTTTTACGTGAAAGAGTAACAAACGTCCATCCATCCATCCATTCTTACAAACTTTCACATTTATAATATTAGTAAGGATAGTAAGAAAGATGTTGACATCGCACTAGCGCGCGGTAACGTTTACCGTGGCAGCGATAACTGACATACACGCGGGCGGAGCCGCGGGCTACAACTAGTATATCTAATAATAATATCATTGGAGCCCATTAGAACTGACACCCGTGATAAAAAGGCGTATAAGTGTTGTCAGAATGTCAACTAGGGCGTCCTAACTGTGACGTCCTTAAAGCGATTAGTTTGAAATTCGATCAATCGAAAATCGAACATAAATCGCTATACGGTCGCGTTGTTATATGTAGTACAGCAGCCCTGTTTACATTCTGGCAACACTAGGGCCGCACCAAGTCAGTCTTCCAAACGAGAAAGAGGGATGAAGCTATATGAGAGAGAGAGAGAGAGAGAGAGAAATAGGGTATATATATATAGGGTATATAGCTCCATCCCTCTTTCTCGCTCAAACGACTAACTTTAACATGACATGGGAGAAGCAGACCTGTACCTGTACTCTTACAAGGTAAATGTAATAGGTATAGGAGGTAAGTTTGTAATTTAAGTATAATTACCAATGAGATGTCTATATGTGACTTGGCCCAAGACATTATTAGTGCCCATCAATAATAACTAAGTATTCGTAATTTAAAAAGTAAAAAGAACAGTTTTAAAAAGATCCCTAAAACATTTTAAATATGTTCTTAAGTTCCAGCCAAGTTGTAATAAATCTCCTCAGACTAAAAGAATAACATTTTTGTCCGAGTGAATCGTCTGCAAAATCCTCCTCCGATATCCGTAAAATTCTGGCTTATCTTAGTATCTTACCGTCTCGGGAAGTACATATTTTTCACGATTTGGCCTCATGCCAAAGTGTGTCCGACTAGGGTAGAAGCCTCCTAAATAACCCTTTAGCTGAGGAAGCTAAATGAATTGGCTAGCCTGTTGTCTCGCTTTTGGTTAATGACTTTTGACTGCTAAGCCAAAGGTCGTAGGTTCAATTCCCACGCAGGACAAATATTTATATGATGAACACGATTGTTTGTTCTGTGTTTGGATGCAATTTATTTATAACTAGCGACCTGACCTGACTTCGCTTCGGTTTTTATTTTATTTTATATAATAACATGCAAGTACTGTTCATGCAAGTCCTCTTGAATCACTCTATCTATCCGTTGCGTAGTTCAAAAGATCTAAGCGTACAGACAGGGGGAGCAACTATGTTTTATACTCAAACTCAAAATTCATTTAGGTTACAATACAAAGTAACACTTATGAAGGTCATAAATTATGAATAAGCCAGAAAGATGATGTCAGCAAAATTTTCCTACGGCTAGTTTGCTGACGTGGAGCCTTGAGAAGAACTAGCAAGAAACTCAGGCCACTCTTCTAAGTCGCTAGATAGTTACAATCTTTTGTATATGTAGGTACATATTTGTCTGGGTGCCATAGTACAGGCTCTGCTTTTAGTGTATTTAACTTTTTAACATTTTACGATGAAGATGAAAGAAAATGATTGAATTAATCTCTTACCTTACGGCTTATTGAATGAATGAAAATTCGATAGGTTTTAATTTAATCATCTTTCATTTTCCTTGATATTTATCTTCAAATGTCAAACGTCACAGTACCCATGCTATGTAAAATAGACTATAGTTTGGAATCAGATGGCCGAGTGTGAGTTGTCCCATAATATTATTATTATTTAACTTCACTGCATCATTCTTCATTCGTCTGCAAATAATAAACAAAAGAAAGCGCGTTCCGAAATCAAATATTTCACATTGCCATTCATTCAACACATTAAAGTAGGTTAATTGATAGATACACGAACGCCTAAAGCTGAGATCAGTTGTTTTTGCGTGCGGCCATACTTGAATTAATAGAAAAAAAAACTGTCACATTGTTTTGTGCAAACAACGAAGCATTATCGTTTAATTATCGTATCGTATATTTATTTATTGACTAGCTAAATCCGTTATAAATATGTAGACTAGCTAAATATGTTTGTCCGTTCCCGAATTGTTTGCATAACTTCATGGGTTTTATATTTTTTTGCGCGAAATACTATTTATTTTTCTAAAATATAAGTAGTCTATATTACGCCCCATAACATTAGCTATCTACCAGTGAAAGCCTCGTTAAAATCCGTCTAGTCGCTGCGGAGATTAGCGGAAACAAACCGACAGACGGAAGATTATAAGTAGGATTTTAGAAAAATGAGCATAAAATGAGACTATTTCTTACACCATGGAGGTAACTTAGAGTTAGGTACCTTACAATAATAATAATTATAAAATAATAGCAACCCATATAATATGTCCCACTGCTGGGCACGGGTCTCCTCTCCTCTATTTAATGAGAGAGAGAGTAGGCCTTAATTCACACACGCCTAATGCGAGTTGGTGAATCATCCATCTCAGCCATAAGACGTCCACTGCTGGACATAGGCCTCCCCCAAGGTTTTCCACACACACATCGTTCAGTCCTGAGCTGACCTTGTCCATCGGTTGCCCGGTCGGTGAATCAGATACCTATATCTTTATAATTACTTCTAAGACATGTGTGTTTCCTCACGATATTTTTCTTCACCGCAGCAGATGGTAAATCATTTGATTCGTATATATAAACTCCACAAAGTGAAATTCACATTGGTACTGCCACCGGGATCGAACTCGGACCTCTTGCGTGCAAGTCTGTAATTTCCAAGCTATGTTATAGCAGGCCTGGTTCACTCCGCTGTGTAGGTATGAATCTACAAGTACCCGGCCGCAACATTTCCAGGGGGATTATTTAGTCGAGTGTCGCGCGCCGGTCGCGTCGTCGGTTCGACGTAAGTTTACCTACGAAACGCACACGAAGCCGTAATTCGTCACCAATTCGTTTTCGCTTTTAAATATTTTAAAGAAAATAAAGGTATAAAAATATTCCACAGTATTCGGCTGCTTAAATAGTGATAAGGATCCTAACCTCTCGTTTTTCAATATTCCAAAGGATATTGCAAAGTAAAGAAACACGTTATCATTTAGAAAAACATAATTGGTAGGTACCTATTTGTAGCAAGATTTTGATATGTAGACTATAGGTACAGCACAGTTTTTGTAGAGACGTATTATTTATTTGTCCAACCAATTAAGTAGGTACTTATTTAATTGGGAAAATATATTATAACCGCCTATCACTCAATACTTTTAAATTTCAACTGGACAAATGGCTCCAAACAAACCAATGACAAACTCTAATACCTATTTTTAATTTAATCAAAAACATAATCATGGGCGGAGCCGCGGGCAACAGCTAGTACCCATTATTATAATTTGTTCTTTAGTGGTTTGACCAGTCCTGTGATGTGGACACACACTGCTCGTTCTTATAATTTAATTACTAAGTACCTACATTGAATATGTCCCCACATGTCCAGATTTACTTAAAAAGTCACTTGTTTACCTAACAGGTACAGATCAGATCAAAATTGATCTCTAAGTGACAACCATAATGTCCAGAAATACGCAATACAAAGGGAGCCAATTTGTAGGTAAATAAACGAGTAGGTAAGTTTTGTTCTGGGGAGCTGAATTGCGCTCTATTGTGAGCGAGCAAAGTTGATATTTGTTTAAATGATTCAGCGAAGTGAACCTTCTGTACCTGTACTATTAAGTATTCTGTGGTTATAGCTAATGTTAAAAAAGTAATAAGAGCCCAGTGATGCTAAAAGTCGATATTTTCAAAATATGTTGTCTTTCTGGGCCTAAAATCTCTGTGTACAATATAATTAAATCTACCATTTGCTAGTAGACAATTTCCTACTAGGTATGTATAATGACTGTGTTAATCAATAAAATTAATTTTAATAAGAATAACATATTATAGCTCTATCTATAAATAAGAGTGATCTGTGACGCTTTGTCAGTTATTTTATTATCTGTGCACGATTCTGGTGATGTAACATTGTCTGACGTATTCGTAGGTAGGTACATAATACGATTTGATAATCATTGTAAACGGCCTCTCCTGACATCGTTCAAGGTCATTGCGTCTCTGCAGACTTACTTACCTATTATTAATTTTTTTAAACATTAGATAGGCACCTACCTGCTTTTGGACAAAATAAACCCTGTGTGGTTGTTGTTGGCTTTAAAAACATACAATTCACGGACATAAAGTAGGTAGACCCAGAGACCCAGACCATTACGTAGTAACTATTTAGTAATCTGTGCCCAGACACACAACCACACCCAGACTCAGAACTTCGTAAGATTTGAAATTCATGATGTCAACTTTAAAATACGTTCGAAATTAAAATTAAGATTGAAAATAAATTGCTATAATAAGGAAGTCACGGCACGGCCGCGATATCCTGACTGAGGAGAGCTATTATTTCCTGGAACGTAAGGAACCTATTTTGATCTAAGTTTAATTAATTTATGTAGTGTCATCATGACTCAATTAATTCTTGATTAGATGAATAGATAGGTGCCTAGGTAATAAAAATCTAATCTATTGATTGCTACTCATTGACGTACAAACAATAATTGTTTATGAAATGATATACATACATAGGTAGATAGGTACCAATCGATCGGTGCCTTTTTAGCTTAATTTAAAATTCGTAAAATGTCAACATTTTTAAGAGACCAAATTTAAATCGGGATCGAATTATAAGAACGTACTACCTGCGAATCGTACGGCAATAAAGCACCACAGAAATATTCTGTGTATAGCACAGATTAGATAATAGTTACTACCACAGAAATAGATCGATCTATTTCTGTGGTTACTACACTATAGTCTCGTTCCCGTCATTATAATAAAAGGAAGTTTGTAGTACTATTATTTCGACTGCCTTAGAGGTCTAGTGGCCGCAGTATGCGCCTGCTGTGCACGAGGTTGTGGGTTCGATTCCCACACAAGACAAAACTTTGTGTGTTCTGAGTCTGGGTGTAATTTGTGTCCGTTAATTGTATGTTTGTAAAGTCCCCCGCGACACAGAGCTTGTTCTTTAGTGCTCTTAAAAAAAAGTATTCTGTGGTTACGGGATGAGTCTGAGTAGGTAGAGTTCAGTGTACACAAACATTATTTTATTACCTACCTATAATGTGTTTGAAAGAGCACGCTAGTTGTACACAAGCTGTAGTCTGTACTGACGAGCCGTGCTATTGTTAGCACACGGCATGAGGGGTGCGGCGCGCGGGGGGCTTGCTCGAACTCCGACGTGTACTCACTGTGATTGGAGCATGCTAGTTTCTAGACAGTTCGGTAGCACGTAGCACGCACGTAGCACGTCATGGCTCGTTGGGGCGATGAAAAAACTATACATTTCATTTGTTTGTATCGCAAACAAGAATGCCTATGGAATACACGTTCCCTATTTTATAAAAACAAACAGTCTAGAGAAAATGCGTATCAGGGCATATTGCAAGAATTTAACGACAAAAATTTAGATATAAAAAGTATTAAAACAAAAATTAAGAATTTAAGATCTGTTTATCATACGGAGTTAAAAAAAGTGAAATATACATCTCGATGTGGTGCCGATGGATCAGTTTATAAACCTAGCCTGTCATGGTTCGACGAAATGCATGCGTTTTTGGGGGATAACTTGGAAGATCGTCATGATTCGACGGTAAACAGTGAAATGGTAAGGATATATTGTGCGTGTTACTCATATGTCACCGGCAGAGAAGGTACTAAGGTACTAAGTAACAACTACTTTCTCTGTCATGTTTGATGTTGAACGTCTACGTTAGAGATTGGCTGTTGGCGTAGTGACGCGACTCGTCAACGACGCGACGGCGACGCTGGAGACACGTCGCGTGTCGCCATGTGCTCGTAATTCTACTATTCTCTTCTCTATACCTCACTGCGCTAAAGCTAAGTAGTTAAAATGTAAGCAATGTTGTTTTTACTTCGGCATACGTGTGTGATTAAAATATGTGTGACAGTAATACCTAGTTTAGAACATACATATTTTGTATACAAAATAGTTTTGATGTTTTACATCTGCCGGGCGCGTCCCGAGACGATTTTTTTTGTTATTTAAGTAGGTACCTTTAATATTTTATAATTATAGTCCAAATATTAAGCATATCTTCATCATCATCATCATCAGCCTATCGCAGTCCACTGGTGGACATAGGCCTTTCCAAGTGCAAGTCCACGTGCAGGAGGATGTTATCACTAAATATTTGTATTATTATAATGTAGAACGCCACATTATAATAATATAAATATTTAGTGATTCAGTCATAATATACCTAGCCTTACCTAAGCGTTTCAAATGGCGAGCGCGCCAAAGCCGGGTTTTCACAACACGAGTGTGCTCGGACAGGCGCTTGACTGACTCAAAGCTGACTAATAGACTTGGTTTGTACTTGGATGCTATTCATAGCATGTGGCACGCGAACCGAGCCCGACCGAGCGTATTCGGATGTCGGCATCCGATAAGAGTGGACTCGGAGCCGCGCTCCGCTTCTACAAGTAAACTAGGATCAATTTATAAAACAAAATGCCGTCAAATAAATATCAACTTAAAAAAAAGTGGAGTGAACGTGATACTGTAAGGTTTGTCGAGTTATATGAAGAGGAAGAAGTCCTTTGGAACTTTAGATTAAAAGATTATAAGAATAAAAATGCACGTTTTGCAGCAATACGACGCATAATACATGCACTCGACATTGACGGAGTTACGATACATGATATAAGTATAAAAATTAATAATATCCGCAGCACATATTTGCAAGAAAAAGCGAAAATTAAAAAATCTATAGAGACAGGTTCCGGCGCTTATATTCCCACATTGGTTTGGTTTAATATTGCGGAAAGATTTTTATCAGAAATAGTTCAGAGTAAGAAAAAATATCCGAAAGTGGTGAGTTGAAGCACCCTATTATTTATTTGTTTATTGACGGACCACACAAGCGATGCCTCTCGGAAGCTAGTTAGATATAAAATCCAATAGATTTGTCACACATATTACCCCTTTGGCCTTCCACTTACAGACAGCTGTCCGCGAAACAGACATGTCAGACATAAATGATAAAAATAGCATTGTGTCTCGCTCGGGTACATACGCACCCTCAGTTGAAAAGGTGTACTTAACTTATGAAATTGCAGCATGGTACTTTTAACCTTATGATAATAGCATAAAGTTCAATTTTGCAGAAATGGTATCTATCATAATAAGACATTTCCATAAACTTTTTCCAATGTGTTCCAATGCCCAAGTGTTTTTGGCATTGGTTAGCTACTGCACGTTATGTCTGCGGGTCAAATTTAGAGTTTTTGTCTCCTAGGTAGGGCAGTCACTTCATCATTTTGAAACATTACTTATAAATGTCTTAGTAACTAACCTAGCTGTTTTTATTTGCAAAGCTAGCACATTCAAGTAAGCCCTAGTCGTGACCGCAGCATGCTACGTATTTTTAATTTTATCAATTACATAATAATCCTACTAATAGGTATTATAAACGCGAAAGTTTGTAAGTATGGATGGATCTAAATACGATGGATTGATCTGAATATCTCTGTGCCAAATTTTATTCAGATCCGTTCAGTAGTTTCTACGTGAAAGAGTAACAAACTCTTTCACGTAAAAACTACTGAACGGATCTGGATAAAATTTGGCATAACAAACTCTTTCACGTAAAAACTACTGAACGGATCTGGATAAAGTCTGGAATAATACATAGGCTACGCGGGCAACAGCTAGTATTATTAAATAGTTCTAAAGATTGAATCGTACCATTGTCCATTATATGTACAGTTTTTCATATAACAATCGCAATCGGTCCAAACCAAACGTTTCGTTCGGTGAAAACCCAGCTTATCAATCATATCAAAGAATCTATGTGCCGTGTTATAACTTAAATGCCGCTATCTGACATCTGGTCGTTTTTAACTTTTGATGCTATATTAATGAGAAAAAAAAATCGATCGATCTGTGTTTACGAATTTTTAATATCTTGAATAGTTTAGATATTTTTTTTTTTTTAAAGTCGTTAAGTATATATGTTTCTCGTGTGAAATAAGCAAAAATGTCATTAAGTAACACCGTGACCAGATGTCAGATAACGGCATTTAAGTTATAACACGGCAGCATGTTGAATTGTTGAGTCGATAGTAAAACGCCCTGCCATCGCCATTACGCCACCATAGCGACGCGCCCCGCTCCACCGCCTGCCGTCGGTCGCCCCCGCTGCGTCGCGTCCCATACCATACATGGTTCAAACCTGTCAATAGTCAATACACTGGACAAAAGTTTCATAGAACAAAATAAGGCCATGTAATAATAATAAAGTGTAATATTCTGTTATTCTTTTTGGAACTTAATGGCACTGCCCCTCTAGTCTAATGTATGAGATTTGTAAGTATTCCATATTGGGCACCCGTTTTAATGACACCTGAGTGAATGGCACCTAAGGTATTCCACATTGGGCACCTACCGATATTTTTATATCGATATGTTTCACTAATGGCACCTACGAAAAATATCGGTAGGTGCCCAATGTGGAATACCTTAGGTGCCATTCACTCAGGTGCTATTAAAGCGGGTGCCCAATATGGAATACTTCGAGATTTGATGTATGTATATTAACGACATTATATCATAAACTTACGTCAAATCCCATACGTTTGCTTTTTTGACTTTTCGATTCGACTACCGTTTATACCACTTGTCTAGAGGGGCTGTTAGGTTGATGCAAGCAATAGCGCCTAAGCTAAACAGTCCTCTAATTTTATTGTTATTTAGTTTTTTCTAACATTTAAGTACGTTAAAGGTTAACTTTGTATCATTTAAAAGTGTATAGATACCTTAGTATAACATATTTATCTAATTACTAAATATGAAGACAAATTGTTTTATTTTGACGATAATATTTCAAAGAACGAAGAGGAAATTATGAATAGCTTGATCAGCTACACTTGCAATTTCAGTGATTTATCAATGGGAATTTTAATTTAATTTTCTTTAGCTGTCTCCATAATTCCACAAAGAAGATTAGATAATATTTATATTTCTTTGATTTTTATTCTTGAATGTTTTTTTACAGGATGCGCCCAGCACAGCAGACAACGTCATCTCCGAACTAAAAGAAGCAGATATTGAAGTTATAACAGTGGAAGCCACATTTGAGCCAAATCTGGATCCTTTACAACAGACACAAACGACAGAAAAAACAATTATCGATGTCAAGCCTTGTGCCATTATATCACCGCCATCTTCATCGAGACAGCAAGATTTAAAGCCAATTAAACGTAAAACTTTTAGAAGATGTAGACCATACGGGGACAATACAATTTTGAATGCAATACAACGCTTAGAAAACCGAGTCTCTAACGTCATTAATACGAATCAGCAAGAGATACGTATGCAAACTGAAGACGAATTCTACATGTTCGCTTTAAGCGTTGCAGCACAACTGAGACAACTGCCCTTACACATAGCAATAGCTACACAAAGTAAAATACAAAGCGCTTTATCTGATGCTAGATTAGCATCACTATTCTCAGACACGTTATCCCCACCAACGTTATCTATAAAAACCGAAGATACGTCTAATTGATTGGCAGATGAAAGATGATGTTAAAGATTATTTACTTACGACATTGTGACAGTATTTTTTCAATGGATGAGACACAAATCTGTGATTCATGAGTCCCGTCGTCATTATCAGAGTGCACTAGTAAGGAGCTTCATACGCAAATATTTTTGACGTCGGCTGCGCGTCGTTGGACGTCGATCTCCATTTTCACGTTCCAATTTTGTCGCTTCACAAGGCATGGCGATAGCGACATTAAGGTTAACCTAGAATAAATTAATATGTTTAATTCTTGTTCTATTAATTTTCTAACGGAGATAGCTATACTATATGAAGATAAGTTTTTTAGGAAAACCAATGAATGAATTTGTGTGAAATATATTTTTAGTTTACACTGTTACCAAAATTCACAGAAATATATAGAATGGTTTTCTTAAAAATCTATATCTTCGTCTTCGTATAGCTACCCTATACAACTATTTCCGTTGCCGTGTGTACATAATTAATATTATACCCATATATTTAAGGATAAGCAAACCTTTATTTATACTACCTGGGTAGCAAAGAAGCATACAGTTCACCTACGTAGCCTATGGACGCTTGCAGTACCCGACGTATTCCTTGCGTGTGGCCTGTTCTAGCACTCATACGATGAATACTAAGGGATCTAATTAGATAAATAATGAACAAAACGAAAGATAAACATTAACAAATACTATTACTACTTTTTCCCGCTAGCACAACAGCGACATGTTGAACCAATGTGCACAGGTAGACAAGGAATATTTTAATTTTATAACAAGTAAAATCAATACGGATCTAATTTGCTGTGGAATAGAAATTGATAGGATTAGGATATCAGTTAAGTAGGGGTAGAAATTGATAGGATTAGGATATCAGTAAGTAGATTTTAGGTAGGTAGGTATACACGGCAACGAAATTAGCTGTACAGGGTCGCTATATGAAGATTCGTTTTTTATGGAAACCATTGTATATATTTTTGTGGAATTTGGGGACAGTGTACAATTAGACCAAATCTACAGATAAAAATATCATCACATAATCATCATCACTTCAACCCATAAACGTCCCACTGCTGGGCACGGGTCTCCTCCATACATTTGGAGGGATATTAGCCTACTATACTACACTGGCCAGACGGGTTTGTATAGGGTTTTGTATAAAAATATATTTCACACCAATTCTAATTCCGTTGCCGACCGTACCTATCGAACGTATCTCTACGCCAGACACAAATGTTTTTCTATTGTGTCTGGTCTACCAGCAAACGAAAGGTTATGGAACTCACTCAGACTAAATCTTAATGAGCATGGCAGTTAAAATCGTTAAAATACAATTATTATTAAATCTGTTTATCTTAATAACTTAATTAGTACCTACCTAACGAAAGAAATATTTTTGTAGGACTATTTTACTTTTACTTTAGTAAGGATATTAGTAAGGATTTATCCTTACTAATATTATAAATGTGAAAGTTTGTGAGTATGGATGGATGGATGGATGTTTGTTACTCTTTCACGTAAAAACTACTGAACCGATCTGGAGGAAATTTGGCACAGAGATAGATTATGGTCAGGAATAACACATAGGCTACTTTTTACAGTGATAACCACAGAAATAGATCAAGATCTATTTCTATCTTGATCTATTTCTGTGGGGATAACCGACATCCACGCGGGCGGAGCCGCAGGCAACAGCTAGTTAAATATAAACATCACTTTTTCTTCACTTCTGTTTTGGTTTTGTGGTTATGGACCCTGACTGCTAAGCTAGAGGTCGTGGGTTTGATTCCCACTGAAGACAAATCTTTGTGTGATGAGCATGATTGTATATTTTTGTCTGAGAGTAAGTTATCTAAAATGTAAGAAATATGTAAGTATCTAAAATTATAATATGTATATTTTTATTTTACAGCGATTTATTTTCGATCTTAATTTTAATTTCAAATAATGACAACTTCAACTTAGTTATAAAGAAGACTTCGAAGAGCTTCTCAATCATTTCAAATTAAGGTCGAGAATAAATCGCTATAAGAACGTCATGGTACAGCCTCTGATGAACGTATAAATTGGTGAGATTCATCCTACCTACCTGGTACTTATTAGGAAAATTTATTTATGACTTATTATAAGGAATTCGCTCATGATTGGAGGAAAACATGTGAACGTATCATCATTATTGTAATATTGTACTGATTCTTTGAAAATTATTATCTACGTTTATATCTATCCGTAATTATTGGAATTTTAATAAGCCTAGTTACGTAGGTACGTACTTACGATAATAAATGACGTTTTAAGGTAAAGCTATAGGCATTACTTATCTTTACTAATCTATACTAATATTATAAAGCTGAAGAGTTTGTTTGTTTGTTTGAACGCTTAGCGCGTTCTCAGAAAGTACTAGTTCGATTAGAAAAAATATTTTTTTGTTAAATAGTGCATTTATCCAAGAAGGCTATAAGCTATTTAACATCACGCTATGATCAATAGAAGCGGAGCAGTAGTGAGATATGTTGCAAAATCGAGGAAATGTACGTTCCAAATTACCACGCGGACGAAGTCGCGGGCGACCCCTAGTACTTATTATAACTGCGAAAGTTAGGATGGATGTATGAATGTTTGTCACTCAATCACACAAAAACGGCTGAACGGATCTGGATGAATTTTGGCACAGAGATAGATTATAGTCTGGAATTTCCAGGAATCATTAACAGCCTACCACTGTCGACTACTGGACATAGACTAATACAAGTCTCCACTACATCTTCCAATATGAATTTCACGCTGGCCTAATGAGTCAGAAACGCAGATTGATGGGATCAGACAGCCTGTAGAATTTCTCCTACGACATGGGGGTTTCCTAACGATGGTTTCCTTCACCGTTGGCAGATGGCAAATCATTTGATTACTACCTACGCACAAATTTTACAAGTTTACATTGTTTATACATATGGGCAAGTTATCAATATTATAAGCCCGTATTGTTTTACAGTAGCGCAAAAGCCTGCCTTGTTTCCTTCCACCTTTCTCTATATCGCGTTTTAAAGTCTTCCTGATTAATTTATCGATAAGTTACTCATTCAATTTATAACTAATTAATCAATACTAAAGACATTTTTGATTCACGTAAGTAGATAAGTCTTTCCAATGAACTGACAAATCAATTTATCCCTTCGTCTAACTAGGTAGGTACTTATATTCGCACTTACGTAGTCCGAATTACGTATGTTAGGTATAATAAAATAATATTCACAATGAAACAATGGCTACTCGTTCAACAACTCGCATCGTTCGCATCCGTTAACCAAATCTATACCGGTTGGCGCTTTGAATTCAAAACGTAACGGACGTGGAACTGAGGCCAAAGACACTCGTGATGACGTAGGTACCTACTTCGGAAGTCCTCCGTCTATCTTATACATTGATATAATAGCCGACATGCGGCTATTGGATCATTGCTATCGTCATGTGGTCAAATACCATTGCTTATTTAGTATTATTTTAAACCTTATGATTTAGATTAGGTAGGTATAAGCATACCTACGTATGTAGGTACTTAATTTAGTCGAGTCATCTCACGATCCTAACGCTGGCCTTTACTTGGGACAACGTATTAGCCTTACAATCCAGCGTGGAAATGTGGCCAGTCTTTTGGGCACCTTTCCTCAGAACTGCGATCTCAATCAGATATTTTATTTATAGGTCAATACCTTTAAATACAATATGTATCTGATTATTTGTAAGTAGGTTAGTTTACTTTAAATTTTAATAACTTTTCATGTAAATATCTTATGAAAAATGGTACTTTAATAATGTAATCCTTATTCCTTATGCTAATTAATGTAAGATGGAAAATGTCAAAAAGACGTATGTCATCAAACTGTGCGGTCGGTTGCCATTTACCACTGCTAAAACTGCTGCTGGATAAAACTTTGTGTGATCTATACATGCTTGTTAAAAGTCTGGGTGTACTTTGTATCTGTGAATTGTATGTTTGTAAATGCCCTCGCGGTCGCGTCTTCTAGTGCAGAAGTTTTATTTATATTACCTGGTGGCCAACAAGCATACGGCTACTAACTCTTTAGTAATCTGTGATACGGCCCACCTATCACAGATTACTAAAGCTAAGCTGTCACGTTTTTTTTCTCATGGCAACTGAGTTGACGTATAGGACCATAATTAGGACCATCATTGGGACCAAACGATGTCACATAGGTACTATGGTTACATATGCTCGTACGCATTATCTATTTTATATCTATGGTGCTTTTGCTTATTTTAGTGTATGATACATCATTCTTGTCTGGTCCGATTTTTTGTTAACGTATTTTTTAATAAGCCAAAAATGACGGTTAAATTTGGCGGGAGTAGGTTCTAGGATATTGGTATAATATTGTTTGTTTATCTTATCAGCAACAAGCTGCAGTTATCTTTGAATAAAATTTGGGAACCTGTTTGTATTTAGGAGTAAGAAATACCTACTTTGATATGTATTTTGAGAGAACATCAAGAAAGTAAGGTAATAGTAACTATTTAGTAATCTGTGGTAATAGGTAAGTATCTCACTTTTTTTTTTAAATAAGTAACGACGCAGTGGGTCCCAAACACCAGACACGGCCACATAGTAGACCCAAATTGAGATGGCGAGATGAGCTTGACGCCTATAGAAGGGATTTTCTTTGGCTTCTATTGGCAAAAGATAGGGTATTATGGAAAAAGATTGAGGAGGCCTTTGACCTGCAGTGGGACTGTTAATGGGCTAATAAAAAAAGTGGCATACGGCCAGCCTGATGGTAAGCAGTTACTATTCTTACAGTAGGTACACGAAGTATACATGACATAATTATATCCTCTACAAGAAGTAAAGGTGGTACCTATATCTCAACATTCTCAACCGTCTCAATTCTCAATCGTATTAGTTAAATACTAGGTATATACCTAAACTGCCAAGTTCATGGCTTATATTGTGGATTACAACACACTAATATATTACAAACATGTTACATTATTTATAAAAAATAAACCGGCTTCAAAAAGCTACAAATAACTGAATACAGATTGAAGTCGGTGCTATGTTCATCATTAGATCCTGACTTGGGGCCAATGGGACCACCTCAAGAGTAAACTCTTTCGAATAAAAAAATAATTTTGAGAATCGGTCCACAAATGGCGGAGAAATCGGTGAACATACAAAAAAAGAAACATTCAGTCGAATATAGACTCCTCCTTTTTTGAAGTCGGTTAGAAGCAAGCGGTCATACTCACGATTGCAAAATAATGCAGAATTCTTAATATGGTCAAAAAGGAATTTTTAATATCCATAAACTACATTAGTTTGCCATAAGAGGCAATACAATATAGTAATATTTATTTTTATTGCATTCCATTGGATGTGCAGTCCAATATTTAAAATGAAGTCGAGGGCTTAGATATTTCGTTGATGATGTCATGGGGCGTATACATAGGTACCTACATAATAATAAAGCAGAAGAGGTGGTTAGTCTTTTTTAACCGACTTCAAAAAGAGGAGGTTATCAATTCGTGTGTATTTTTTTTTTTTTTTTTTTTTTTTAATGTTTGTTACCGCATAACTCCGTCATTTATGGACCGATTTGAAAAATTCTTTTTTTGTCTGACTGGACACACTTCCAGTTTGGTCCCATTATCACCAAAAGAAAGTTCCGATGATGGGATCCATGAGGAATTGAGGGAACTCCTCAAAAGTTATAGGCACACATATAGCAATTTCAATATTTTTAACAACTAATCAATAATTTGCATTGAGAAAGTGTAATTTGGTGAAGTAAAACTGATGAAGAAGACCACAGATGGCCATCTGAACTTTTCAATTATAAGTATTTTACTTATGGCGATTATAAATAAGAAATAATGACGTGAATGAATTGAGCGCGGATTGCACAGATTAAATATTGCTTTTAATACCTACTTGACCTGTGTTCAGCCCGACGCTCAGTCGATTTTATTCGATTGTAACAAACAAATATCTGAAAATTTTACAACTTGCCGTACTGAAGTCGGTTTTTTTTTGTTAAAATTATTTTTGTTAAAATTATGTTAGAATGTGCTAATCTTTGGAAATTCGGAAGGCTGGGATAATTTTATAGACCAATTCTTGAGGAAAGTTATCACTATTTTTAACACTTTAAAAGACAGTGAACGTCTATAGACGTCATGACAATAAAACATCTATTGTGTCTACGTTACTGTCCGCGAAAGTGTTAATAGTGATATTACTATTTTTCTAAACAAATATTTTTGGTTTGTATATAACGATTTAACTCAAAAACTACTGGACCGATTTTAAAAATTGCTACACATTAGAAAGCTACATTATCTATGGGTATTATAGGCTATATATTATTGAAAAAAAAATCCCGGAATCCTTACGAAACCTAAATATATGTCCACCCGTGCGAAGCCGGGACGAGTCGCTATACTTTGGCAAAACAACGTTTGCCGGGTCAGCCAATCCTTACTAATATTATAAATGTGAAAATTTGTGAGTATGGATGGATGGATGTTTGTTACTCACGATCCTAACGCTGGCCTTTACTTGGGACAACGTATTAGCCTTGCAATCCAGCGTGGAAATGTGGCCAGTCTTTTGGGCACCTTTCCTCAGAACTGCGATCTCAATCAGATATTTTATTTATAGGTCAATACCTTTAAATACAATATGTATCTGATTATTTGTAAGTAGGTTAGTTTACTTTAAATTTTAATAACTTTTCATGTAAATATCTTATGAAAAATGGTACTTTAATAATGTAATCCTTATGCTAATTAATGTAAGATGGAAAATGTCAAAAAGACGTATGTCATCAAACTGTGCGGTCGGTTGCCATTTACCACTGCTAAAACTGCTGCTGGATAAAACTTTGTGTGATCTATACATGCTTGTTAAAAGTCTGGGTGTACTTTGTATCTGTGAATTGTATGTTTGTAAATGCCCTCGCGGTCGCGTCTTCTAGTGCAGAAGTTTTATTTATATTACCTGGTGGCCAACAAGCATACGGCTACTAACTCTTTAGTAATCTGTGATACGGCCCACCTATCACAGATTACTAAAGCTAAGCTGTCACGTTTTTTTTCTCATGGCAACTGAGTTGACGTATAGGACCATAATTAGGACCATCATTGGGACCAAACGATGTCACATAGGTACTATGGTTACATATGCTCGTACGCATTATCTATTTTATATCTATGGTGCTTTTGCTTATTTTAGTGTATGATACATCATTCTTGTCTGGTCCGATTTTTTGTTAACGTATTTTTTAATAAGCCAAAAATGACGGTTAAATTTGGCGGGAGTAGGTTCTAGGATATTGGTATAATATTGTTTGTTTATCTTATCAGCAACAAGCTGCAGTTATCTTTGAATAAAATTTGGGAACCTGTTTGTATTTAGGAGTAAGAAATACCTACTTTGATATGTATTTTGAGAGAACATCAAGAAAGTAAGGTAATAGTAACTATTTAGTAATCTGTGGTAATAGGTAAGTATCTCACTTTTTTTTTTAAATAAGTAACGACGCAGTGGGTCCCAAACACCAGACACGGCCACATAGTAGACCCAAATTGAGATGGCGAGATGAGCTTGACGCCTATAGAAGGGATTTTCTTTGGCTTCTATTGGCAAAAGATAGGGTATTATGGAAAAAGATTGAGGAGGCCTTTGACCTGCAGTGGGACTGTTAATGGGCTAATAAAAAAAGTGGCATACGGCCAGCCTGATGGTAAGCAGTTACTATTCTTACAGTAGGTACACGAAGTATACATGACATAATTATATCCTCTACAAGAAGTAAAGGTGGTACCTATATCTCAACATTCTCAACCGTCTCAATTCTCAATCGTATTAGTTAAATACTAGGTATATACCTAAACTGCCAAGTTCATGGCTTATATTGTGGATTACAACACACTAATATATTACAAACATGTTACATTATTTATAAAAAATAAACCGGCTTCAAAAAGCTACAAATAACTGAATACAGATTGAAGTCGGTGCTATGTTCATCATTAGATCCTGACTTGGGGCCAATGGGACCACCTCAAGAGTAAACTCTTTCGAATAAAAAAATAATTTTGAGAATCGGTCCACAAATGGCGGAGAAATCGGTGAACATACAAAAAAAGAAACATTCAGTCGAATATAGACTCCTCCTTTTTTGAAGTCGGTTAGAAGCAAGCGGTCATACTCACGATTGCAAAATAATGCAGAATTCTTAATATGGTCAAAAAGGAATTTTTAATATCCATAAACTACATTAGTTTGCCATAAGAGGCAATACAATATAGTAATATTTATTTTTATTGCATTCCATTGGATGTGCAGTCCAATATTTAAAATGAAGTCGAGGGCTTAGATATTTCGTTGATGATGTCATGGGGCGTATACATAGGTACCTACATAATAATAAAGCAGAAGAGGTGGTTAGTCTTTTTTAACCGACTTCAAAAAGAGGAGGTTATCAATTCGTGTGTATTTTTTTTTTTTTTTTTTTTTTTTTTAATGTTTGTTACCGCATAACTCCGTCATTTATGGACCGATTTGAAAAATTCTTTTTTTGTCTGACTGGACACACTTCCAGTTTGGTCCCATTATCACCAAAAGAAAGTTCCGATGATGGGATCCATGAGGAATTGAGGGAACTCCTCAAAAGTTATAGGCACACATATAGCAATTTCAATATTTTTAACAACTAATCAATAATTTGCATTGAGAAAGTGTAATTTGGTGAAGTAAAACTGATGAAGAAGACCACAGATGGCCATCTGAACTTTTCAATTATAAGTATTTTACTTATGGCGATTATAAATAAGAAATAATGACGTGAATGAATTGAGCGCGGATTGCACAGATTAAATATTGCTTTTAATACCTACTTGACCTGTGTTCAGCCCGACGCTCAGTCGATTTTATTCGATTGTAACAAACAAATATCTGAAAATTTTACAACTTGCCGTACTGAAGTCGGTTTTTTTTTGTTAAAATTATTTTTGTTAAAATTATGTTAGAATGTGCTAATCTTTGGAAATTCGGAAGGCTGGGATAATTTTATAGACCAATTCTTGAGGAAAGTTATCACTATTTTTAACACTTTAAAAGACAGTGAACGTCTATAGACGTCATGACAATAAAACATCTATTGTGTCTACGTTACTGTCCGCGAAAGTGTTAATAGTGATATTACTATTTTTCTAAACAAATATTTTTGGTTTGTATATAACGATTTAACTCAAAAACTACTGGACCGATTTTAAAAATTGCTACACATTAGAAAGCTACATTATCTATGGGTATTATAGGCTATATATTATTGAAAAAAAAATCCCGGAATCCTTACGAAACCTAAATATATGTCCACCCGTGCGAAGCCGGGACGAGTCGCTATACTTTGGCAAAACAACGTTTGCCGGGTCAGCCAATCCTTACTAATATTATAAATGTGAAAATTTGTGAGTATGGATGGATGGATGTTTGTTACTCTTTCACGTAATAACTACTGAACGGATCTGAATGAAATTTGGCACAGAGACAGATTATGGTCTGAAATAACAAATAGGCTACTTTTTACAGCGATAACCGACATCCACGCGGGCGGAGCCGCGGGCAACAGCTAGTAATATTATAGATTTCTCATTTAGAGGACAACTAAAATGCAAAAATCCGGTTTGCATTCCAAGATCAAGTTAGTAAAAAACTATCATTTTGAAAAGTATACTATATATACTGTCTACCCCACTTTCACTATCATAATTTTGCTGACTGACTAGCTTATTATTGAAGTAGATTGATACCGCCTATTTATTATCTTTTGCTAATCCAAATAATATTAATGGCTATTCTTTATCATGTTAGAAATGACTATGCCATAGGCAATTGAATCTATATTTTAACTAGTGGACCTGGCAGACGTCGTCCTGCCTGAAAAAGCTGAGATACCGACAGCAGCGCCACCTACCGGGTCCAATTGTGAATCTAAACCATCCTGGGCCCTACCCGAACACACACACAAAATTTCATCAAAATCGGTGCAGCCGTCTAGGAGGAGTTCAGTCACATACACACGCACACAAGAAATATATATATAAAGATTTAGGGCGTTATGGTAACAAATCTCTGGGAATAAAAATAAGTTATTAGACTGCCTTGGTGGTCCAGTGGCCGCAGTATGCGCCTGCTGTGCACGAGGTTGGGGGTTCGATTCTCACGCCGGACAAAACTTTGTGTGTCCCACAAAAAGCTGTTAAGAGTCTGGGTGTAATTTGTGTCCGTTAATTGTATGTTTGTAAAGCCTCCGTGCTTGTTCTCTAGTGCAGGGGCTGTAAAAAAAAGAGTTATTGTAAATGATGTCCCTTTAGGACGTGTACCTACGTATACATAGAATCAAAACTAAAATAGACCACCATTTTAAAAAGAAAAAAAAGCCCACCGTGTTTTTTTGTAGCGTTCTAAAAATTAAATGTACAATAGGTCCTTTCCCAGAAGGGCTGCTCGTTTGTATCTACCCTACCTCTCCTTAAGCTTTGGGGTAGACAGTAGAACTCTTTAGTAATGTGACAGTAGGTTTATGGGATACGAGGGCTCGTTTCCTCTACGGAGACCTAGCTAAACGACTGTTTGACTCTTCGCATGGTCATATGCTTTAATCTAGTACAAGATATCAGGGGGTTTAGTATGACAAGTATTTATCTTGTTTTTTAATACACATCATGGACTCGCACAAGGGAATGTGCTCTGTGTCACGGAGGACTTTACAAAGACTTTTTGTTTCACGGACACAAATTCAACACAGATTCGGTACAACCATTTGTGAATCACACAAGTTTTGTACCGTGTGGACATCGAACCGACGACTTAGGCTTAGCAGTCAGGGTCAAAGAGGGACGGGGCTATACAAGCAATTACACTTCCGTCCCTTTTTCTTCTTGCTAGAACGACTCAAGCCCCCAAGCATTGCTATCCTAACGTAGCTAACTAGCCTTCTGAGCACTTTTGACAGTGATGTTGAAGATTAGATTAGAATAGACGCAAAATATCAAAATAATCCATCCAAAGGTTGCCTGGTAGAAATCGCTGTTAGCGATAAGGCCGCCCATTGTACAGACTTATTTATAAAAAGTTTTTGTAAAATTATTGTAAATGGTACAATAAAGTGTATAATAAATAAATAAATAAATAAAAATAAAATGAGAAGACTGTGTGTCTTCTAATTTTATTTAAGTATAGTACATTAAACTCAATTCTAAAATGTAAATATTTATGAATCGCTAGAAATTCTTGTAAATTTTATGCGAATTCTACTTACATTAATTCAATTTAGATGGACGGTCAACGCTCTAGTAAAATGATATTAAACCACCTGCTTGACTTGCCTAATTTGAACATATTTATGAAACTTATTAAGACGTTTTTATATACGTTTTAATTGTTAATTTTAAATGTATTACAGTTATTAGAAATGGGATAGTATTCAGACCGAGTCTATCATTCCGATTTTTTACCCAGACCTAGCCTTAGAATTTTAGACAATTAATTTTATATGAGTAGTTACACAAAATAACATCCAAACTATAGTACCTAGTTAATGTTGGGAATAGTGACGCTGACTGCTAATTCGGAGGTTGTGTGCTGGTTTTAAAGCTTCGGATACTTATTGAAAGGGATTTCATCCATCTCAGCAAAAAGACGTCCACTGCTTCATTCCGTCGGCAAACTTTGCCAGGCTCACCTTGTTGGAGGCCTGCCCCTTTTTGCCTCAAAGGCCACCGGATTTGCAAGCTATGTGCCTTGCCCATTGGCACCTAATTGAAGCAATTCTTCGAGGGTCGAAGGGGTATTTTAAATCTCTGAAAAAAAACCCTAGATTGTGATCAGTTTGCTGTGCCTGAGCTGCCCCTGCTTATTCCATTTGTAAAGACGAAGAAGAAATAATATTTACGAAAAACCGACGTTTATTTTACAAAGAAAGGAAGCTGAATTAATTAATTTAATTTAATGGCCTGTTGGTCTAGTGGTTAGTGACTCTGACTGCTACGCCGGAGGTCGTGGGTTCGATTCCCACCCAGGACAAATCTTTGTGTGATGAGCATGAATGTTTGTTCTGTGTCTGGGTGCAATTTATCTATAATATGTATGTATTTAGAAATATATAAGTATGTTTATCAGTTGACTGGTTACCATAGGCACATACTGCCTAGTTTGGGATCAGATAGCGATGTGTGAGTGTTGTCCCGAAAATATTATTATTATTAAATATCCCCATATTTGATTATCTATCAAGAATATCCCCGAATTCTCGAAAACAATCCGAAATTAAACTTTGCATACGTGCTTTGATCAATAATAAAGCAATTTGTACTGCTGGCCGCCATCCAGATAATCCCTAGAGGGCTTATAACTAAGGGTATACCTACATAGGGTGAACAAGAACTGTAGACGAAAGAGGAACGAGGTCGGGAGGGTGTGACAGATGGGGACGCACGGACAGGCGTATATGGATTGATGAAACGGTATGAGGGGTCCGTTTTTGCTATTAGAACAACAGGCTCTTCATACATAAGCTTTACACTATTTGTTTTATAACTCAGGCCGCATTATATTTATTAGTAAGTGTTTAATTCAAATACTAATAAATATAATGATAACCCGGCCAGCTGATTCTCTAAGAAACAGCGATAGCAATCTGACAGTTGTGATCGCAAAACTGACAGTTGTGATTGCTCGGTGACGGCACAATCTATTGACTAAACGTCAAAAAGGGCTCTTAATATTATATACCGATTTTCAATCTAACAGCCAGATTTTGCTCGGTTTTTGCTCTTATGGAATACCCCTGCGGTGCTGCAAACGTCCATACGCTTGGGAATCTGCTTACCATCAGGCGGGCCGTGAAAATAAATCCTAATGTCCTTTATTTTCACAGTGGAATTCGCTTTGATTGCAAATTTCAACTTCAGAGGCCGTACCTACTTTGAATTCCTACAACGGTTTATTGTAAATCTTATTTTGAATTTTGATAAATGACATCCATAAAACTTGATATCTTTAGTACTTACCTACAAATTTCAAATTGAAATCTAAAATAATTCGCTTTATGAACGTCACAATATGGCCGCCTCCTATCTGAGCATAGATCTAATTACGTACCAAGCATGCAAGTTTTAAAACACAATTCTCGTGCTATCATCGTCTATTTTGCCGAGAAGAATAAAGATGCCATGTTAAATTGTCATGCTATACTTGTATAGTGTGTACAGAATCGATAGATAAACTGAGCCTCTAGACAAATGGCATAAACGGTAGTCGAATCGAAAAATCAAAAAAACAAATGTATGGGATTTGACGTAAGTTTACGACATTAAATCGTAAACTCACGTCAAATTCCATAAATTTTATTTTTTGACTTTTCGATTCGACTATCGCTTATGCCACTTGTCTAGAGGCTCAGGAAGGTTCCATTAAATTTTGTATTTTACTACTTAAGTATAACAGTGAATGAAATATTTACTTTTACATATGTATAATGTCTTGAGCATGTTTCTGTATGATGAAGTGTAGTTTCACCAATGGATTCATTCCACTTCAGTACCGTGAACTTTTAAAGGACAAAAAACAAATAAGTTAACAATATTAGAGCGAATTCAATGACCTCGAGCGATTCATCAAAATAAACTACAGGAAATAAAATGATATCCAATGTGAAGCGCCTTCATTGGTAGATAACATGACGAGAATATTTAATTTACGAAGCGCAATTATTTTTCATAGAGAATTGAAGATGTTTTTTTATTTCCAATGACAGCAGTCCACCTGGTCATAAGACTTTAGTAATGCCAAGCTGCTACTTACCTTGAAATTTCGAGGTTAAGTGCGAAGGCTTTAGATCTAAGAGGAACACGGGAACGGACATTTAAAACCGAGAGCCTATCAAGAAATTGCGCACTTCTTTTTATACTATGCAGGTAATCGTTGACCGCATTTACCAAAACTAGGTTACACAAGCCACTAGGTAACAATGGATTATCATATTGATGGCCCATAGCTCTCGGATTCAATCTAGTTTAAGGAGGAAACCACAGGACCAATAGGCAATGCCTGAATGAATCAATAGGCCAGAAGGTGGGTGTCGTGTAATATATGATTTGCCTCTGGATGGGTAATTGACAGGGCCAATTTTGAGTTTGGTACCTACTAATCAAAGTCAAAGTCAAACTCATTTATTCATTTAGATCAAATACATGATACTTATGAAGGTCATAAAAACAAAAACAAATGCCAGCATACTTTTTTTCCTACGGCCAATTCGCTGACTAGGGTTGGGCTTGGGCCTCGAGAAGAATTGGCAAGAAACTCGGGCCACTCTTTTTAATTGCCAGAGTATAACATTTACAAATAATATAAGAATGATAAGGAAAACTGCAAAATCTGCCCCTTAAGACAAGTGTCACAAACGGTAGTCGAATCGGAAAGTCAAAAAAGTTAATGTATGGGATTTGACGTAAGTTTAAGATATCATGTAGTAAACCAAAGTCAAATGCATTAACTTTTTGACTTTCCGATTCGACTACCGGTTATGCCACTTGTGTAGAGGGGCAGTAGTCGAATCGAATAGAATAGAAAGCAAATGTAAATGATTTGACATAAGTTTACGATAAAACGTTGTGGGATTTTCTAAGAGAGGTAGGGCACCGTACTAGCGAGCAAGCCCGACTGGGGAAGGACCTTACAGAAGACCACAGCCAAATGACTACACACAGCGGTGTTGCTGTGTTCCTGTGTGTGAGTACAGGTCTCTAGGGCTCATTTAGGAATGCGTTTTGAAAGATACGTATTTCTATCCCAGGGTTACTTCCATCTTAAAGCCCTGGTGTAAAAAAATGGGTTGGCAACACGCAAGTGATACCTCTGGTAATGCAAGCGTCTATAGGCTACGGATACTGCTTAACATCAGGTGGGCCGTATGCTTGTTTGCCACCCAAGTAGTATAAAAAAAAAAAAAAAAAAATTAGAAAAAGCTTTAAATGTCAGCCATCTTCCGAAAATAACAAAAGCCTGTCCAAGATTCCCAAACAAACGGTCCTTAGATAACAGCAATCGTATTTAGCGATCGCCTTCGCAGCTCCAAGTGTATAAGGTTACTTGGAAACCTTAAAAGGCCTAGTGAGTGCGCATGCGTCGACGTCGGCCGCTGATGACCATTTTTGGATGACACGAGTATTAAACCTTGATGTTTGAGGCTATACCTAGATGGCGTATTCCATAATAGAGTTCTGTTGTTGCTTACTCATTATGGGGCCTATGGTATTTGTCAGACGGTTTTGGCAGTATCGTAAATCGTGCTAGGATATGCAATCTCAAGATGGTTGCTAAATACTTTTATGAGTATTTTAGACTACCAGTAAGCAATAAGGGTAAGCAGTTATTGTAGCATATGGAGGCTTGCGATACCAAGATTGATTGTTAGCCTGGTTTGCCGGTTTGGCAGTATCGTAAATCGTGCTAGAATATTATTAGCAATATCAGTATAGTTAGAAGCTAAACTTTTTTTTTTTTTCTTAAAAGACAACTCCCACTCAAGAGAACAAGCTGTGTGTCGCGGGGGACTTTACAAACATACAATTATCGGACACAAATTACACCCAGACTCAGAACAACTCTTTGTGGGTCACACAAAGTTTTGTCCTGTGTGGGAATCGAACCCACAACCTCGTGCACTGCAGGCGCATACTGCGACCACTGGACCACCAAGGCAGTCAAGCTAATAAGCCGATTGTGATAAAATTTAGTGTGGAGATGGTATTGACTGCTGCAGATGACGTATTTTCGGTCAGATAGTCACACTACTTATGGATACTTTTGTCTCTCCGGAGCAGTGTGCTTCATAAATGTTTTATCTTGATCCATTTTTTATTTTATTTTTATACTACTTGGGTGGCAAACAAGCATACGGCCCGCCTGATGTTAAGCGTAGCCTATGGAAGCTTGCAATACCAGAAATATCACTTGCATGTTGCCGCCTATTTTACACCAGGGATTAGGATGGAATATCCCTGGAATAGGCAAAAGTTTTTTTCAAAACGCATACCTAAATGAACGCTGGAGACCTGTGTGGGTAGTTATTTGACTGTGGTCTTCTGTAAGGTGCAGGTTCTTCCTTATTCGGACTTGCTCGATAGTATGGTGCCCTACCTTAAAAAATAAATGGTTTTTCCTGATCCATAAATGGTTGTTCTTTGTTTAGGTGTACTTGAAATCCGTGATCTTATGGTGTGTGAAACTCTTGGATTGTAAATTGCATTGAACAGGGATTGACTGCCTCGGTGCGTGGTCCAGTGGCCGCTGTATACGCCTGCTGTGCACGAGGGTTCAATGCCCACACAGGACAAAACTTTATGTGACCCACAAAGAATTGTTTTGAGTCTGGGTGTAATTTGTGTCCGATCATTGTATGTTTGTAAAGTCCCCCGCGACACAGAGCTTGTTCTCTTGTGCTGGAGTCGTTCAAAATATTTAAAGGCTGACGAAAAATAATGCTTATTATAATGGTTCTTGCTTAAGAATCATGATGTGAGGCTGCCTTCCATGCCTATGATTCATGGAACTATGCGGTAACCCTATAGATGGGTGACCGCATAGTGGTATTTCATCTGAGCGTTTCTGTGCTTCGGCCACGTTAAAAGTCGGTCCCGACTGTTATCAGTCGTTAGATCACGACAGAGACCTAAATATGGGCGATCAAAATAACTCTGTCACCAGGTTGGCCACTAACCAAACGATAAAAAAAAAATTCATGGAAATAGGTTCAGTAATTTTAAACTTATGAGCAATTTTGTGGAACGTAAAATATATTTAATACCGCATTTGTCAGGATTTTCCTTGTCCCATCTAGGGTTTACCAAGAAACGTTAGTTTATTTTTGGAACTCACAACATTTATGTAAAAACCTATTTCATTATAATGTATTGTCTATACAATCATTAGGAAAATACCATAATATTAATATAATTTAATAAGGATAAACAACAAATATATTATTATAGGCACCAACATCAAATTCAAGGAATAAATTTAATATTACAAGTGGTTCACCCCGAGCTGTAAACTCGCGAGTCCCGCTTGACCGATTTTGGTCTTGTTCGAACTTCAAAATTCTTTTATTTATTAATTTTAACTGCTCACTGCAATAACAGTTGCCTAACACGTGCAATGAACCATAAGAAAAAAGAATACATACACAGATTACATATGCAGTTATACCACAGATTACTAAATACCTACAGTTTGACCACATTTATTCGCCTAGCAAATTTTACAACGTTTCAATCAACGAAACTTACTCGAGTTATCGTCGAACATACAAAGGTTCATCATTACCATTCATCATCATCATCATCTCAGCCAAAAGACGTCCACTGCTGGACATAGGCCTCCCCAAAAGGATTTCCACAATTCTCGATCCTGAGTCGACCTTATCCATTGGTTGCCCGCAACCTTTACACGGTCGCCCATTGAATTCATTAAATGGCAATGGGCCGGGCACATAGCTCGCAGAACTGATGGCCGTTGGGGCAGAAAGGTTCTAGAATTACCAAATACCATTAGCAAATGATAAATGATTAGTTTAAATATAAGTATATTATGTATTCCTATAAATTGAGAGGAAACTCTCATGTCTTAGAATGATAAAAATAGAAATTCTTAAGTAGATCTGATCTACCAACCCTCATTAGGCCAGAGTGTTCTAATCTCTTTCTGAGACCCATGCCCAGCAATGGGATATAATATTATATGGGTTGCTATTATATTCTTTTTGTGTTGAGTTCGGTTTAGCTCCAAGATGGTCTCAAATTAATAAACACTTTTTTATTGGTATTAGACATTGAAGTCTGGACATAAAGCTAGGTCCAATCCCACCACCTACTATTTAACAGGAATAGGAATTGACTTCAATATGTAATCCTACTATATAATATTATAAACGCGAAAGTTTGTAAGTATGGATGGATGGATGGATGTTTATTACTCTTACACGTAAAAACTACTGAACGGATCTGTATGAAATTTAACACAGAGATAGAGAGAGAGAGAGAGATATGGTCTGAAATAACACATAGGCTACTTTTTACAGCGATAACCGATATCCACGTGGACGGAGCCGCGGGCAACAGCTAGTTCAGTAATATTTCACTTTATTTTAATCAGTAAAATCTATACTAATATTATGAAGCTGAAGAGTTTGTTTGTTTGGTTGAACGCGCTAATCTCAGAAAGTACTGATTCGATTAGGGAAAAAAATGTTTTGTTGAATTATCCAGGAAGGCTATAGGCTATATAACATCGCGCTATGATCAAAAGGAGCGGAGCAGTAGTGAGATATGTTGCAAATTCGGGGAAAATATTCCAAATTACCACGCGGACGAAGTTTATAAAAAAAGATTGTCAAACATCAAAAATATACACACAAATGTCTTCAAAGGAACCAGGTGCATTATATTTACCTTAAAAAAAGTGAACGAGAGGGAAGGAAGGAAGTAACATGTGTTTACATCTGTGCCAAGGCGAACTGCTCAGTTAAAACTTGCAAAAACGTACTACTGTGGTACTACAGTCCTTGTAGACAATGTTTATTTGAGATAACAAACACATGACATGCATTTATTGGTGCGGTTTTATATAATGATGCCTTTATAAGGTTGGACATTTAGAATGGATGGATGAAAGAAGAATAACAAAAAGGTATATCGTACAAGAATGAATGGAGATGTCGGTAGGGGTCGCCCTAAAAGAACATACAGCGACCAAGTAGGGGATTTGCTAAAAAAGGGCCAAGTTAAAAGTAGGTACCCAGAATCGACGTTAATGCATGAAGAGGTTGATGAATGTAAAGCAGGCGAAGGAAGTATGTTTGGATCGAAGCAATTGGGGTACATAGTCTCTGCCTACCCCACTGGGAAACGGGCGTGATGATATGTATGTATGAAGATTATAATGATTTACAAGCACGGTAACAATAGGGTTTTGAGGGTATTCTTGGGATAGGAAAAAGTTTCTTTAATTCATCCATCAATGATCCCTTAATGAGCACTAGACCCTAAATTTGTAATAACGCACAGGATCACAACTACATGTACACCACTTTGTGTAGTAATGTGTCTGTGTTCTTCTGTAGATAGGGGTCCTTCTTTAGTCGGACTTCCTCACTTTAATTGTGCCTTACCTTATGTTTATTGCGTGTATTCTAATTAATTATCATAATTTTAGGTTTTCTTGAATTCAAATCTACATCATTATAATTATTATTATCAGCCTCTTCAAGTATACGTACGTTCCTCACTTTGCCTAGTCTGAGAGCTACACTACGTATTCAAATCTTACATCGCTCTAATTTCACAATTTCTTTGATTTAAGAAATATTTCAGCATGTTCAACTTTTACGACTAACATACAAATACACATATATGGATATAGAGACCCAAGGTGTACCAGTAGCACATACATAGCAATGAACTTGGACGGTGCTCACTGCTCGCTCGCCTCGGCCTTGCGCGTGCGCAACCGCGCAACTAATTGCACAGCTACACACTGCGCAAGCGTCGCGTGATCGTGTACAAAACAAACTAGTGAAACGAATCTACTATAAATAGAAGTAAAGCTGATATTATTGTGTTACTGTTACAATTTGACTGCCTCGGTGATCCAGTGGCCGCAGTATGCCCCTGCTGTGCACAAGGTTGTGGGTTCGATTCCCACACAGGACAAAACTTTGTGTGACCCACAAAGAATTGTTCTGTGTCTGGGTGTAATTTGTGTCCGTTAATTGTATGTTTGTAAAGTCCCCCGCGACACAGAGCTTGTTCTCAAGTGCGGGAGTTGTCTTTAAAAAATTAAAAAATAAAAAATTAGCGTTAATAGTGTCATTTATTATGACTGCACGGTTAGTTCAGGGGCTTAAGTAATTACCTCACCATTTACTACTGCGCGACGTGTTGTGGGTTCGATCCTCACACGGCACAAAAAACTGTGTGATTCATAAAAGGTTGTCCCGCATTTGAGTGTACGTAAAGTCCTCTACGATACAGGGCTTGTTCCATAGTGCGGAAAGAAATATAAAAACAAACAATTTTCCTATGTACCTAGCAGTAGGAAACCATACCAACGAGTATTCCCAACTGGGGAAGTTGGTTTATAAAAACAGAGCGAGACTATGCGACTAGCGGATGCTAGTTTTGCTCAATACATCCTTACTAATATTATAAATGTGAAAGTTTGTAAGAATGGATGGATGGGTGGATGGATGGATGTTTGTTACTCTTTCACGTAAAAACTACTGAACGGATCTGGATGCAATTTGGCACACATATTACACACATACGTTTTTTTTCGGGGGTAGGTGTGTAAAAAGTTAGTACACATCACTGCATTTAAAAATCATTTTTTTTATATAAATCTTCAAATAATTTGAAAAATAACATTATAAAATAGTAAAATACATACATGTAAGTGTTTACAAGTGTTTGTAGCACTGTATGTAGAAGTATAGTTTTTTTTGTACACCACCTGCCAGCTATTCAACACACTTCACTTCACTTTGACCTTTGATCACTCCACAAAGAAGAAATGGCGCATTTATCTGAGATTCAGCAAGCACAACAGAGCCTTGAAGAATGCGTAATGAAGAAGATGGATGAGCTGCAGTCTCAATTGCAAGTTGCGGGGACTGCCAAGGACACAGTAGCTAAAGTGGCCGACGAGTTCCGGACATTTAGAGAGCTGACTTTCTCTATGCTTAACCTGCTTCGGAGACAGATAGCTGAGTGCAGCAGAGCCATTGACTTCATGGAGACCAGGCATCGGAGAAAAACACTACTTTTTACCGGAGTTCCTGAAGTGGAGAAAGAGTGTTGCCCGGCTACCATCTTGGGAATTCTTCAAGACAAGTTGTCACTGAAGGAAACCACCATAAATTCCATCAGTGTTTGTCATCGCCTGGGTATCTCAGGAAAGGACCGCAACCGCCCAATTATGGTTAAGTTCTCGAACTATGACACAAAGGCTGCTGTCTGGAGGGCGAAGACCAAGCTCAAAGGAACTACAATAACCATCAGAGAGTTCCTGACTAAGGCTCGACAAGCTGTTTTCGGCAAAGCCAGGACCCATTTCGGCATGCGGTGTTGCTGGACTCAGGACGGCATCATCGCCATCAAAGCCTCAGATGGGACAAGGCATAAGGTTACGACGCTAGAAGAACTCAACCCTCTTCTCGAAAAGTTCCCGAAGACTGTTGCTGGCACGACCAATTCTTCAGCCCGGTAAACATTTATGTTTGGTTTTTACTTGTGCCTCTGTCTAGTTAAATTTACCCATATAGATGGCCAAAACATTTCAATAGGTTAGCAACATCTTCATTCCGCCGTACATAATATAACCTTTTTATTGTACCCTCTACTGTTACACTTTATTATTTTTATAATCAACTTTTTATGTACTATTTCTATCTCTTTTTAAAAATTATAGTTTGTTTATTCAACTTAGTGTCAAACGCCACTTTGACGTTTGACGTATTAAAGTTAAAGGTGAAGAGGTTGCGTTCCGAAACGCACTTTTACTTTGTTATTGTAAAATTCTCGATGTGTAAAGTTTTAATTCCATAGTTTTATCGTTTATTTTTTATGTTAATTCTAACTTTTTTACTTTTTATTTTGGGCTTACTCTAACATGAATGTGAGTTAGTTGGCGGGTGGTGCAGAGATTAATCTGCCTAACGTAGTAGCAATTCTTTTTTTAACATTTTGTTTTTTTAACTATAATAATATATTGTATTGTATATATATATTTTATTTGAATACGTATTATATCTTTATTTATTATATATATGTCATTGTCTGATGACGCTTCATTCCATTCTGCAAATGATTCTGCTGATTTTGCTTCTGATGATAGTTTTCGTTCTACAACTATTGATACACTTGGTGACATCTTGCGTCAGGATTTTGATACTCAATCTGCTAAGTTACTGAATGTCTGTCACATTAACGCACAAAGTATACCTAGCCACTATAGTGACTTATTTGAAGTCTTTGCGAATATTAACGTTCATGCCATCCTGATTTCTGAGAGCTGGCTCAAACCTCATCTCCTTTCTACTACCTACCCACTACCTGGTTTTGTCCTAATCCGGAATGACCGGTTGGACAGGAGAGGTGGTGGGGTTGCAATTTACCTTCGCAGCAATTTTTCCTATAAAATTATTGCTTCTTCTTCTACTCACTATTCTGCTTCTGCGGAGTATCTCTTTCTCGAGGTTTGGGTCAGGGGAGCTAAAATTGTTCTCGGAGTAGTATATTGTCCGCCTTCTGTCGACTATTTCACTGATTTAGAATCGGTTTTAGAATCGTTAGGGTCTGAGTATGCACATCACATCATCATGGGCGATTTCAACACCAACCTCCTATCCTCTGATTCCTCACGTTCACTCAAGCTCCTTCACATCATTGAATCAGCCAGCCTCCTTGTCTTACCTCTTCAAGCCACTCACCACAATCCTAACGGGGAGGACACCTGGCTAGATTTAATCCTCATCTCTGACTCCTCCTTTGTCGCCTCTCATGGTCAACATCCTGCCCCTGGCTTTTCCCATCACGATCTTATTTTCCTCTCATACATCCTTAAGCCACCTAAACCTCAGCCCAAAGTTCTGCACTTGCGTTGTTTTGCACGCATCGACGTTGACAAGTTAAGGAAGGATGCCTCAGAAATTGATTGGTTGCCTCTGACAGAAGCTACTAGTATTGATACTAAGGTTAGTGTTTTGAATGACACTATTTCAAAACTATTCGATGTTCATGCTCCTGTCAGAAAAATTAAACTGAAGCGGCCACCAGCACCTTGGTTGACGGAGGGAGTTCGTATGGCCATGAGACGTAGGGACAGGGCTTTTAGGAAATTTCGGAAAGATCGCTGTGACGAGAACTGGGCCTATTTTAAGACTGCCAGGAATCGATGTAACCAGATGATACGCAACGCCAAACGCCGATATATCCTTAAAAATATTTCTGATTCGTCGCCTACCCACATCTGGAGGTTCCTCGGTACCCTCGGTATCGGTAAGTCTCGGGCTGTGGATTTTCCAAGGACAATCGCTTTAGAAGACGTTAATCGTCACTTTGCTACCACTTACTCACTGAATTTATCTACTCAGAGTCAAACAATTGATTATATAGACGGGTTACCTCGTCTTGACATTAATCAATTCCAATTTTCTCCAGTCGCACTAGGTGAGATCAAAAAGATAATCCTGTCCATTAAGTCCAAAGCTGTGGGCTGTGATGACATTAGTCGTCACATGATCACAGTTATCTTGGATCAACTTCTCTTTCCCATTTCCCATATCCTTAACTTTTCCCTAGAATCAGGACAATTCCCTTTTCTGTGGCGTAAAGCTTACGTTCGGCCTTTACCCAAGATATCCAATCCATCCCTTCCCTCCCATTTCCGCCCGATATCCATTCTCCCTTTCCTATCGAAAGTGCTCGAAGCTTGTGCCCACAGACAGCTGTCCGGGTTTGTCTACCGAAACAACATCCTTTCTCCACTTCAATCTGGATTCAGACCTGGGCATAGCACAGTAACAGCATTACTTAAAGTGACTGGCGATGTGAGGGCGGGCGTGGAGGATACCAAGATAACTGTTTTGGTTTTGGTAGATTTCTCGAACGCCTTCAACACCGTCAGCCACGATATCCTTCTATCCATCCTGTCCCATCTTATGATCTCCCCTAAGGCGCTGGAATGGTTCTCATCTTATCTTCGAGGACGTCAACAGTCAGTTCGGGTTGATGATAATAGTTCATCATGGCACAACCTTGACTCTGGTGTTCCTCAAGGCGGTATACTTTCTCCTCTTCTTTTCTCATTGTTTATCAATGTTCTAACTCCTGAACTTCGTAATGCGTATCACCTGTACGCCGATGACCTGCAGTTTTACTCCCAGGCAAGAATTGAGGATTTGGGTGCGGCAATTGATGAGGTGAACCGGGACTTGAACGCTATATTGAAATGGTCTGAACGATTTGGTTTGGCGGTTAATACTTCTAAATGCCAAGCCATCATTATAGGAAGTCCACGGATTATGGCCAGGGTGGATATTGCAAGTCTCCCACCAGTAGTTTTTAATGGATGCGTGATCCCTATCAGTCATAGTGTAAAAAATCTTGGTTTACACCTTGATGCCAAACTTGACTGGAGGACCCAGATAGCGAATATCAGCTGCAATGTGACCAATACTCTACGATCTCTATATCGATTAAAGAATTTCCTCCCACCAAAGACAAAAACAATGCTGGTGCAGACTTTAATATTCCCTGTTATCGACTATGGTGATGTGTGCTATCTCGACCTAAATGCAGATCTGCTTGACAAACTTGACCGGCTTCTCAACAATTGCATTAGATTCGTTTTCAATCTACGTAAGTATGATCATGTGTCGACATTCCGCGCCCAGCTCCAGTGGCTGCCTATTCGTCAGCGGCGTAGCTGGCGTGCGTTATCCTTACTTTACTCTATTCTGACCTCTCCCTATGCACCCACATATTTAACTCCTCATTTCCAATATCTTTGTAGCACCCATAATAAAAACTTGCGTTCATCTAACAATCTTATACTTCTTTGTCCTTCCCATAACTCAAGTCTCGTACATTCTTCCTTCCATATTCAATCTATTCTTCTCTGGAATGCACTCCCTCTCGAAATCAGGATGTCCACTAGCCGTGATATCTTTAAAGCTAGAGTTCGTCAGCTTTATAGCAAATATTTAGCAGAAACTTAACAACGTTTAAAATGTATATATTTAAATATGTATTATATATATATTTTATGTATACCTACATATATTTATTTATGTATATTATTTATATCATGTATATAATTATTTTATAAGATAATGTGTATGATATGTTAATATTTAATAATTTACTATTTTATTAAGTACCTACTATGGTTAAATGCACCTACCTAGTTTTCTCTCTGCATCACCCAAAGGTTGACTGGTAGAGAATGCCTCTGGCATTAAGTCCGCCTTTGTACACAATTTATGTGCAAAAAGTTTTAAATAAATAAATAAATATAGATTATGGTCTGGAATAACACATAGGCTTCTTTTTGCAGCGATAACCGATATCCACGCGGGCGGAGCCGCGGGCAACAGCTAGTTATACATACTTATAGAGGACTGGTAGACAGAGACTATGGTACGCCACGAACGGCCTATTTTTAATTTGTCCCTTTTTAGGCACATCACCTACTTGGTTGATACATGTTCCCCTAGGACGTCCTCTACCAACATTTCCATTAATTCTCGCACGATTTACCTCATTTGTTAATATTCTTTAATTCTTTCCAAATGCATCTCCTTTTCAACTTTTGTCACTGCATCTTTTTTCTATCTACATCGTTCTCTTATGTTTCTCACTTAAACATTTTGACTCCACACATAGGTATGGATATATTATAAGTATGTATTTGAAGAATTCCTCTAAAATTAGTATTTATAAAATGTACCGTTTGAATACCTATTCTACGTGTTACCTACCATATAGAGACCCACGAGTGTACTATGACTAATTAAATAAATAACGTTAAGTCTATATATTATAAATAATTTTTAATGACGCATATAGTATTATTTGAATTTATCTGTACTTATTTCCTCATACTTATATCCTCCTGCAGATATCTTGGTCACGGAGGCCAATAAAGGCTGCCTGTCCGTTAAAGCGGAGCGCTGCGCTGCTGCGGAGCGGAGAAACGGAGAAATATTATATTATTGCATACTGAAGCGAAGATTTTATGCTATCTTATTAGTTAGTATTTCTTCGTTTCTCCGCTCCGCAGCAGCGAGGAAACTATAGTCTGTGCAAACATAGTTGCAGTCTTTATTTCAGAGAATTGAGTGCAGCTTCTCATTCCGATGGCCAATCAGCGGTTTAGTCGAAACACATCATCTCACATCTATTTTCTTTTTTCAAAAGACAACTCCCGCACTAGGGAACAAGCTTGTGTCGCGGGGGACTTCACGTACACCCAGATTTGGGACAATCATTTATAGATCACACAAATTTTTGTCCCGTGTGGGGATCGAACTCATAACACGCCGCGCAATGATAAATGACGAGGTAACTTGAGCCACTGAACCTACCGTGCAGTTCTCTTCGTTCTCTTATGTCATCCTGCCATCTTAAAATAGCCTGGGCTTACCGCGATGCCGTGAGGCGTTTTCTGAGACCCACGTAGTGGTAGTCTTAACCCACAACTGACGTGCGGCTAACGTGCCCAGTCCCACTTGAGCTTGACTGCTTAACAATAATCCTAGCACCTGTAAAAAAATAGGAAATATTTTTTAATTTACGACATTCATATTAACCATGAACTAAAAAAAACCGAATCAGATACAGTTTCCATAACCTTACCCTTCGAGTTGGTTAAAACGAGGTTGGTATATCAAGTCCTTGACGCTGACTTCATAGTGTTCCGAATTCAAAAATATTTTCGGCATGACGTAACGTCATGAATACAATGTGTAATATAAAGGCTCGTGTACATCAGAGCTCGGGCCGCAAAGTAGGTATCGCATTGCATTGCCAATATTACTAAAGTTTGTTTCACAAGTGCATTTTTTGCATTTTTGCATGCATTTTTTTATACTACTTAGGTGGCAAGCAAGCAGCCTATGGACGCTTGCAATACCATAAGTATCATTTGCGTTTTTTTGTGCACACTTTTGTGAAATTCACGGCACCTAGGCTAGTGACTTGGAAACAAATCAGTTCCCACTTTGCTACGGAAACCAAATTATGCGCTATGCCAAAACTTGAGTCAAAAATTGTAACCAAAGATACACACATGCATTTTTTGCGGCCCGGTAGCAGCCCAGCCATACTACATTACATGGGTACTAAGCTTTACTATTAACATTATAGTAATTTCTATGGCCAGTATAAAGGCAAGAATGTACATAATCTCGAAGCGCTGACGTCATCGTTCAGTCAGCTGATAGCGCGTACCTATTTCGTAGAGATTACAATACATAATATACCTTCCTGCTCGATAATAGTTATCAAGAATGTAATGGCCCAAGAGCCAGTGACCTTTTTACTTTAGTCATTTTATAAGTCATGAAAATTGGCACACTAACTCTCCTTAATCTGTAGAATACTGAACTGCTGTTCTGGCAACCCTCCGCGGCCGGAGTGTTTAACCCTAACATGACAAAGATGGTAAGAAATAAAGTTCAATTTAGTTATAGTATCAGTCCTAAAAAAAATAGTATTTGATATTGGCACTATTCTCTATATAGAAAAATGATTGCCAGAACATTTCTGACCCTCCTACTGGCCGCCAGAAAGTGTTGATTTTTTACAGAATTATTGTAAATATATGTAGGCTATATAATTTCAAACGCCAGAACAAAATTCCATCACCAACTATTTGCCAGAACAAAAAATGTTTCCACATGGAACCATTTTTCGTACAAGGCTCAGGACAGTTTTAAAGGAATATCAAGCAATTCTTTTTTTTTTTAAATGCTTGATTTTCCTTTAAAACTGTCTTGAGACATGTAAGAAAAATGATTCCATGTGGAAACATTTTTTGTTCTGGCAAATAGTTGGTGATGGAATTTTGTTCTGGCGATTGAAATTATATATCCTACATATATTTACAATAATTTTGTAAAAAAATCAACACTGATGAAATGACAAAATTGTACTTTATTTTTACACATATTTACAGCGTTCTGGCGGCCAGTAGGAGGGTCAGAAATGTTCTGGCAATCATATACTATTTTTTTTAGGACTGATACTATAACTAAATTGAACTTTATTTCTTACCATCTTTGTCATGTTAGGGTTAAACACTCCGGCCGCGGAGGGTTGCCAGAACAGCAGTTCAGTATTCTACAGATTAAGGAGAGTTAGTGTGCCAATTTTCATGACTTATAAAATGACTAAAGTAAAAAGGTCACTGGCTCTCCCTCCATAACAACAACAATTTTACAATATAATCAAGGTACACGTGGCAACGGAGATATGTATACAGGGCCGGTATATATGAAGATTAGTTTTTTAAGAAAACCAAAACTTAAGAGGCATCATATTAGTGAGCAGGCCCAACTGGGGAAGGACCTCCACCTTACAGAAGACCACAGACAAATAACTACACACAGCGGTGTAGTTGTGTTCCTGTGTGTGAGTACAGCGCTCATTTAGGGATGTTCCGGTGTAGCAGTCAGGGCCACAAACCACTAGACTAAACGACTTACGAGTTTGTTTAGATTCATAAGTCTTCGTTTTAATTTTATTTAGTACTAGTTGTTGCCCGCGGCTCCGCCCGTGTGGATGTCGGTTATCGCTGTAAAAAGTAGCCTATATGTTATTCCAGACCATAATCTACCTCATTCATACCATACTCAATTTCATCCAGATCGGCAGGGGTATTCCGTAAGAGCAACAACAGAGCTACCGCAAAAACCGAGCAAAATCCATCTGTCAGATTGAAAATCGGTATTCCGTAAGAGCCCTTTTTGACGTTTAGTCAATAGATTGTGCCGTTACCGAGCAATCACAACTGTCAGTTTTGCGATCACAACTGTCAGTTTGCCATCGCTGTTTCTTAGAGAATCAGCCGGCCGTTCAGTAGTTTTTACGTGAAAGAGTAACAAACATCCATCCATCCATTCTTACAAACTTTCGTATTTATAATATGAGTAAGAAAGTAAGGATCTAATGTTGTTTGTAGTACAGTGTTAGAATAAGGTTAGATGGGACTGCTATGTACTTTGTATAAAGTCCCTAATTTAAATAAAGAGAAAAGAATACCCCTACACTAACAGGCTAGTCAAAGTTAAAAAGCTATTGCTTTGTCAAGTTCTCTTTTCATCGAAATTTTTAAGCCAACTTCTATTTTTATCAAGTCCTACGCACTACGATTGCGCATTTAATAGCATGGAAATAAATATAATTTTATAACTAGAATACTTAATTATTTGGGTAAACAACAGGAAAATCATTTTAATATTCTTGTTATTTCTATTTAGGTCGTATATGTCATCGACATTCAATCATTTGCCTATATTATTATCACTATGTATTGTTTGTAACATGGTTTCAGTTTTAGTTTTAATTTTCCTATATACTTTGTCTTGTCCCTGTGACATATTATGTGTACACACACATAATATGTCACAGGGACAAGACAAAATTTAACCTTTTTGACATTGCGTCAATTAACCAGCCAGTATTAATCCAGACGTACATACCTACGTAGAGAATATCTCTGTATCTCAGAAGATTGGGCAGACTTAATTCTTTACCAACTGCTGGAAAAATTTGAAGTGAAAACTTCTTTAGCACTTTTTGGGTGAATAAAAATCAACCATGGAAGTCGCGTCATCGTTACAGAACGCTTCCCGTATTCAAACTTTTTGGGTGAAAAATTATGGATCGTCGTCATCACCGAACGCTTTCCATATCCTACTAATCCTACTAATTATTATAAACGTGAAAGTTTGTAAGTATGGATGGATGTTTGTTACTCTTGCACGCAAAAACTACTGAACAGATCTGGATGAAATTTGGCACAGAGATAGATTATGGTCTTGAATAACACATAGGCTACTTTTTATTACGATAACCGACATCTACGCGGGCGGAGCCGCGGGCAACAACTAGTTGAAATATAATAATCTAATAGCTCGACGATACAATTCACAAGTTACTTAGTTTTCACTTCTATCGGCGGCAGTCCTCAAATACTGCCCCGCATGTTTTTTTAAATTTTATTTTAAAGCCATCCTTCAATCAGGACGACTTTTAACGTGCCTTTCGAAGCACGAATTAGTTTTGTATGAAATATATAGGTAAAATAAAGATATCTTAAATTGTTTCAATAAATCTGTTTAGGGATATCAAAAAACTAATTGCCATAGGGAAATGAATGGCAAAATTATTTATAAAGCTGTCATTTTAACTTCGTCCGTAAATTGATCAATTCACTAAGGATTTTAAATAAATCCCTGTTTTATTATATTCCTGCGACATATACAATACACAGTAAATATATAATTAGCTATATATATATATAAGAACAAGTAGTAGTTTCAAAATAACATATTTATATATATGTATATATTAAGGATAATATTCTGTTATAGGTTCCTAACTAAGTACATAATTGTATAATATACATACATATCATCACGCCCGTGTCCGGGACTCGGGTAGGTAGAGACTATGGTACGCCATTTGCTTCGATCCAAACATACTTCTTTTGCTTCCTCTACATTTATCAACCTCTATATAATTTAGTCCTTTTTAGCAAATCCCCTAAATCCCCCCCTTTTTTTTTTAAGACAACTCCCGCACTAGAGAACAAGCTTTGTGTCACGGGGGACTTTACAAACATACAATTAATGGACACAAATTACACCCAGACTCAGAACAACTCTTTGCGAGTCACACAAAGTTTTGTCCTGTGTGGGAATCGAACCCACAACCTCGTGCACAGCAGGCGCATACTGCGGCCACTGGACCACCAAGGCAGTCACTTGGCCGCTGTATGTTCTCCTAGGGCGGCTTCTACCGACATCTCCGCTCATTCTTGCACGATATGTCTTCTAGTCCTTAGTAGTTGGTATAGGCGTAGTATAAGGAAGAATCTCTCTCTCTAAGGATGGATAGATGGATGGATGTTTGTTACTCTTTCACGTAAAAACTACTGAACGGATCTGGATGAAATTTGGCACAGAGATAAATTATGGTTTGGAATAACACATAGGCTACTTTTTACAGCGATAACCGACATCTACGCGGGTGGAGGCGCGGGCAACAGCTAGTATATTATAATCTAATGGTAAAACCATAATTATTATTTCCATACACTATTGTATTGTGATGTGATGATGTACATATAAATATATTCCTTTGTTTAATACAAAAGAGGGAAATTTTATTATACACTTGTTAAATATAGCTTCAGCTCGCGGTTTCTGTCTTTTTATTAAAAAGCCTGCATCTTATCCATATTTATATTAATACTAGCTGACCCAGCAAACATTGTTTTGCTACTAAAATACTATTAAAAAATTGGGGTTGATCGCAGAGGGGTGAAAATTAAGGGTTGTATGTATTTTTTAATGCTGAATCACAAAAAAAATAAAAAAAAATGTTTTAAAAACTTTAAAAAAAAATTAGGGCTGGACCACCCTTAACATTTAGGGGGATGAAAAATAGATGTTGTCCGATTCTCAGACCTACCCAGTATGCACACAAAATTTCACGAAAATCGGTCGAGCCGTTTCGGAGGAGTTCAAAGTTGAACACTATGACACGAGAATTTTATATATTGGATGTACGTTAGTCTGTAAGGTATATATCTATGCGTTTATGCGACACGATAATGAAATGATTTATTATTATTATCCTGTAATAATGTAACTTTCGAATATAAGGTATTTTTCCAATTGGATAAGCAGTTTCTGAGATGAAAGAGTTACGTACTTTCCGCTTGTAATACCAGAGGTATCACAAGCGTACGGTAGGGGAGGTATTTGGCTGTGGTCTTCTGTAAGGTGGACGTCCTTTCCCAGTCAGGCTAGCTCGCTTTTATGTTACCCTACTTCTCTGCCTACCTTACGTGGCCAAGCTCATTTAGGGATGCAGTTTGACGTTCTCTTATCCCAGGGATACTTCATCTCAAAGACCTGGTGTAAAAGAAATAGGTCGGCAACACGCAAGTGATAAGTACCTCTGGTGTTGCAGGCTTCTATAAACTTCGGTAACATCAGGCGGGCCGTGTAGTTATGCTTGTATGGAAATATAACCACCCAAGTAGTATACAAATATAATATTACTAGCTGTTGCTCGCGGCTCCGCCCGCGTGGATGTCGGTTATCGCTGTAAAAATCCTATGTGTTATTCCAGACCACAATCTATCTCTGTGCCAAATTTCATCCAGATCCGTTCAGTAGTTTTTACGTGAAAGAGTAACAAACATCCATCCATACTTACAAACGTTCGCGTTTATAATATTAGTAGGATAATATACTTATTTTATATTGCGTCAATGATATTGTTTCAATAGTCCCTGGCTATTAATACTTATTGTTTTATGGTTTTATGAGTAAAACAATGATCTTACGAATAATAATAAATTACTAATACGATTGTCGGATTAATTAAAAAAATAAATATTTTTCCGACAATCGTATGAATAGAAACTCCTTTCAATAATATTGACCGTGAAAGGTAGACTTTAGAACCCACATCTATTATATAATCTATGCTAATATTATAAAGCTGAAAAGTTTCTTTTTTTAAAAAGACAACTCCCGCACTAGAGAACAAGCTCTATGTCGCGGGATACTTTACAAACATACAATAAACGGACACTAATTACACTCAGACTCAGAACAACTCTTTGTGGATTACACAAAGTTTTGTCCTGTGTGGGAATCAAACCCACAACCGTGTGTTTGTGTGTCGTGCACAGCAGGCGCATACTGCGGCCAGTGGACCACCAAGGCAGTCATTTGTTTGGTTGATCGTGCAAATCTAATAGGCTACGGTAACTGCTTACCATCAGGCGGGCCGTATGCTTGTTTGCCTCCTTGGTAATATAAAAAAAAACTCAGGAAATACTGGTTTAAATTGAAAAATATTTTTGGATAGCTCATTTATCGAGTAAGGCTTTATAACATCACGCTGCGACCAATAGAAGCGAAGCATCAATGAAAAATGTTGCAAAATTGGAAAAAATATTCCTCTTTGAGATCTTTCGCTGCGTGCGCTGCGGTTTAAGTTACACAAAAATCATGTATGATGGATAAGAGTTCCTCTTTAGATATCTTAAATAAAAATCTGCGACAGCATGTCTATGATTGACTCACTATAACCTTTTTTATGGTAATCAAATTTGTTTGAAATCAAAGCATTTTTTGCTGATTCATCCGCGATAACTGATATTCACGCGGATGAAGTCACGGGCAACAGCTAGCGTCTAGCATAATATTAGGAATCATTTTCCTTATAACTCAATGTTCCACTGCTGGGCACGGGTCTCCTCTCCTCTATCAAGAGAGAGAAAGAGAGGGTTCAGACCACACACGCTGGCCTAATGCGGGTTGGTGAATCTGAATAGAATTTCTTCTAATGTGGGTTTCCTCACGATGTTTTAACTCCTTCAACGTTAGCAGATGGCGAATCATTTGATTAGTATAACTCCACAAAGTGAAATTCACATTGGTACTGCCACCCGGGATCGAACTCTCACCTCTTGCGTGCAAGTCCGTTACTTTCCCACTAGGCCACCATCGCTCCTTATTTTCCTTATATCATTTTAAAAGTAAAGTCATGATACAATACGATGATCAAATCTATAATCAAATTGGATTCAATCGTCACCTGATACCATCACATCTATCTCTGAGTCATAGCCTTGTTGTCAAACGTTCGCAGAAAACATGAGTCATCGCCACAGGCCACAGGGCTAAATTTATTTGTCTTTACGTTACTTGATTTTAAAGTACAAGATCGAAAAATTTACATTAACTCAAGGCAATATTATAAACTACTAGCTGTTGCCCGCGGCTCCGCCCGCGTGGATGTCGGTTATCGCTGTAAAAAGTGTAAGGTCTATGTGTTATTCCAGACCATAATCTATCTCTGTGCCAAATTTCATCCAGATCCGTTCAGTAGTTTTTACGTGAAAGAGTAACAAACATCCATCCATCCATGCATTCTTACAAACTTTCACATTTATAATATTAGTAAGGATTTTAAGAGAGGTAGGGCACCATACGAGTAAGTCCAACTGCGGAAGGACCTTCAGGTTACAGAAGACCAAAGAAAAATAACTACACACAGCCGCTGCGGCGGTTTATACTTAGGTGGCAAACAAGCCTACGACCCGCTTGATGGTAAGCAGTTACTGTAGCCTATGGACGCTTGCAATACCAGGGGTATCACTTGTGTGTCACCGACCGTTTTATACACCAGGGTTTTAAGATGTAGTAGGTATCCCTGTGTGTATGTGTATGGTGTATTTTCCGTGTGGTGACGGATTAAGAATACAAAATGTCACCACCCCTTTCCATCCCGAGGGTGTCGTAAGAGTCGACTAAAGAATTCAGTCAGGCAAGAGAAAGAAAACTCGAAATAAAAGTCTATACCAATCCGTCTGGCCAGCGTGGTGTAGTAGGCTAATATCCCTCCAAGTGTATGGAGGAGACCCGTGCCCAGCAGTGGGACGTTTATGGGCTGATATGATGATGATGAGGTATCCCTGGGATAGGAAAATGTTTAGTTAAAAACGCATTCCTATATGAGAGCTATTAGGCTGTGGTCTTCTGCCAGGTGAAAGTCCTTCCCCAATCGAGCTCTCTTATATGGCCCTGCTTCTCTCAAAAACTTGCCGCAGCTTCATCCGCGTTTAATATAGATTTGCCCTGTCATGTTTATTATTACTGTCGTGCTTATTTTGGGTCTTACCGTGATGTTAAATAGCCTATAAACATTTTCAAGAATTTGGATATCAAATGTAAAAAGAATTTTCAAATCCAACGAGTAGTTTCCGAGATTAGCACGTTGAAATAAACTCATCAGCTATACTATCCTACTAATATTATAAATGTCAAAGTTTGTGAGGATTTATGGATGGATGTTTGTTACTCTTTCACGTAAAAACTACTGAACGGATCTGGATAAAATTTGGCATAGAGATAGATAACAGTCTAAAATAGCGAATAGGCTACTTTTTATCTCAATAACCGACATCCACGCGGGCGGAGCCGCTGTCAACGCCTAGTATTATTATTATTATTATTGTATTTATTAAGTATAAATTTATAGCGATGATGTTTTCCCTAATGGTGCTATTAGAAGTCAACTACATGGAGATTTATTTATAGTTGGTAGTTGGCTCTTTGTCAGATATTTTTACAATAATATCCTGTTTAAGTAATAGTTGACAAAACAAACTGTGTTAACAAACCTTCATCGGTTAAATAATAAACAACATCGAGACATATCAAGGTGATTCCGTATACGTTTCGTATTACCAATTTGGGTTACACTAAAAAGGTTATGATCGCAATTTATAAGTAATCGTTACAGCACGTCTGTTTCTAGGCTGACCATAAATCTGAATAAAAACTTTTCAGCCTTCTTCTTTTTCTTTTTTTAAAATGAAACCTATGGAGTTTGACATATTTGGGATTTGACATAAGATTACGACATTATTATATTTACGATAATAATGTCGTAATCTTACGTCAAATCCCATAATATATTGGCTCTATTCTATTCGATTTGACTGTTTATGCCACTTATCCAGAGGGGCAGTTCAGTAGCGGCCAAAAATAAATTATATTTTGTAATATTAATTCTACCTTTTTTAATGACAATCGATATAGGTTATCCCTCTGCTGGACATGAGTTTTCCATGGGATCTGACATGCCTTTAGAATTTCTTCTAAGACGTGTGGGTTTACTCACGGTGTTTTTCTTAACCGTTAGCAAATGGTAAAGCGTTTGATGAACACGTATCGTAAATGCTAGAAACGGAAATTCATATTAATACTGCTAAGTACCTGGAATCGAACTCATCGAGTATACTATGGTATTACTAATGCTTTAAGAATCTACTTATTTGATATTATTGATTAGTAATCCTGATTACACTTCATTGTTTTTAGTGATAAAATTAAACGTATTTCTAATACAATATTTTTATAGCAAAGTCACCATTATTATATTATTTCTATCAAGAAAAAATGTATAGGTACATCATGATTTTGAATTTAATTCTACCAGACGGTTATAACTCGATAAATTGAAGAGAGGCAAGTAACGAGGGTTCGAGAGAGGGTGCAGTAGGATGAGTCATGCGAATCCGAGGCCCACCCCATGCGCCGTTGCAACGATAGCGACGGGGGCGGCTAAAATCAATACACGCAGACGGGCTTGCACTATATTATTTCATTTTATGTAGCATACATTATTAGGAAACGTTTGCGTGTGCAAATATTTCCGACGAGTAGTAACCGCCTCTCCCATGTTGATTTTAATCCTCTGCAACGCGGTAGTTTAATGTAAAGTGTTTACGTTATCAATACGTGTGTAATCAATGTTTCCGATTATTTTAATTATATAAGTTGTTCTTGTCACGTTTTTGCTTTTTACGTGTTTATTCGATGCGTCACTTTGCCACCGTAGATCTGGTTTCTCTAAGAGTATAACGCCCACAATTCTATTCAGTAACACAGTACAATGTTTGTTATAGTCGCGTCCGGACCCGTAAAACTAAGTTTATGTCTTCTTATATTTTTTTAACAAATTGCTTTTGCATCGTCTCGGTGAAAAGAACGCACGTCCTTCTTTCTTCAAGTAAGATATCTCACATCTTTTCCACCCGTCAAGTTAGTAATGCTTTCTGATCTCTTCATAAATTATAATGAGAATATTTTCAACGGTAGACTTCTAATTAAATATTTGTAGGTTAATGTTAGGCGTTAGCAGCAATTAGTGCAATATAGCTGATTCATAGAGAAAGTGCCGAGACACTGGAGAGAAATTTCAGCATTTTAAAATGATATATTTGTATGCCAAATGTGGGTTCGTGGCATACGGTACGTGAGCGCCGGCGAGTACCGTAACGACTCAGATAAAGTGTAGTGCTATTATATCGCTTATCAAGGCATCGTCGTTCGTTATCAACAGATGTATGTGGATAGAACCGAGTGCGTTACCATATATGGTGACAAAAATTGAGACTGCTCGTGATTGGCGGAATAAAACTGTTGCCGATAGTGTGTGAACTCTGATAAGGCCCGTTTTATATAGTTATCCTCAAGAGCCGGTTCTCATTTAGTAAGGCGTGCTTGAACCGAGCAGCACGAGTCGTACCTAGTCATTAACTTTATATATATAACAGTAAGTTTCGTTTGTTTTATCATTTAATTGTGGAATATAATAATAGTTATTCAACAAGTTTATTGTATAAAAAATATTGTGGCGTTTAGAAACAAGTGTTTAAAACATTATTTAGAATTTATACACGTCAGTTGTGAAAACAATAGCCTTGTTACATAACAACATTTACGTAATACAATAGTGAAGTGATTTTTGTTTGGATTTGTGCAATAACAACTGGTTGGTTGTCTTGGAGACTCGTCCTCCTTCATATAGAATCTATAAATAGGTTTCTCGTTATACAGGATCGGCACATTATCCGTTACAGACATTTATTAGACTTTGGATTTTAACAATCGTTATTATTTCAGACTAATTCAAAATGTGCGACGAGGAAGTTGCTGCTTTGGTGGTAGACAATGGCTCCGGTATGTGCAAGGCCGGTTTCGCGGGCGACGATGCACCCCGTGCCGTGTTCCCCTCGATCGTGGGCAGGCCGCGTCACCAGGGTGTCATGGTCGGCATGGGACAAAAGGACTCGTACGTAGGTGACGAGGCCCAGAGCAAGAGAGGTATCCTCACGCTCAAATACCCCATCGAGCACGGCATCGTCACCAACTGGGATGACATGGAGAAGATCTGGCACCACACCTTCTACAATGAACTTCGTGTCGCACCTGAAGAGCACCCTGTACTGCTCACCGAAGCTCCCCTCAACCCCAAGGCCAACAGGTGCGTTCTTATTCTATACCACTAGTCCCCATACAGTCAGGCAGTTGCCACTTAGCTCATCTCATCTAGTCCTACGTGGACAGAGTCGTAATGCCGCAAGTGCTAATGATTCCTTTTATTTTACAGAGAGAAGATGACACAGATCATGTTCGAGACCTTCAACACACCCGCCATGTACGTCGCCATTCAGGCCGTGCTATCGCTGTACGCGTCTGGTCGTACCACCGGTATCGTGCTTGACTCCGGCGACGGTGTCTCCCACACTGTACCCATCTACGAGGGCTACGCGCTCCCGCACGCCATCCTGCGTCTGGACTTGGCCGGTCGCGATCTCACAGACTACCTGATGAAGATCCTCACCGAGCGTGGTTACTCATTCACCACCACGGCTGAGCGTGAAATCGTGCGTGACATCAAGGAGAAGCTCTGCTACGTCGCGCTCGACTTCGAGCAGGAGATGGCCACCGCTGCGTCCAGCAGCTCCCTCGAGAAGTCCTATGAACTTCCCGACGGACAGGTCATCACCATCGGAAACGAAAGATTCCGTTGCCCAGAGGCTCTGTTCCAACCCTCATTCTTGGGTATGGAAGCTAACGGCATCCACGAGACCACTTATAACTCGATCATGAAGTGCGACGTGGACATCCGTAAGGACTTGTACGCCAACACAGTATTGTCTGGCGGTACCACCATGTACCCTGGCATCGCTGACCGTATGCAGAAGGAAATCACAGCCCTTGCCCCATCCACAATGAAGATTAAGATCATCGCGCCCCCAGAAAGGAAATACTCCGTATGGATCGGTGGATCCATCCTCGCCTCCCTCTCAACCTTCCAGCAGATGTGGATCTCGAAACAGGAGTACGATGAGTCTGGCCCCTCAATCGTTCACAGGAAGTGCTTCTAAGCGGCAAGTAAGACTATTCCTAATTTATGATGCCCTACACCAAGCCCCTGAATGGGCGGCTCAAACTACGCTTGTGATCTTTTATTTAAGTTCAGTATTTAAAAACTAGGTTGTAAGGTATCGTAATATGCATATTACGTAATTGGAGCGGAACGTTGTCGTTTCCGTATTTTGACAAAGATTTTTATTTATCTATTTATAATAAATCGTTACTAACCTGAACATTTTTAATAAAAGATAATTTATATACCGGTATAAATATGCATTTTTCTTGCTTTCTTTCCCTTCATCTCATTACCTCCTATTTGGAGTCTTAAATTAAAGTCTGGGTACCGTTCATGACAGACATAAAGACATGAATCTGCATTTTTCACTGCCCATATAAAGCTTTACACAAATTCATAACAGCATCGCTAGTCATTGACCGTTTTAAGTTTTAAATGCGGTGTTGGTAACGGACATAGACTACATTCCGTTTTATTTTAGAACCGCTTTGCAGAATTAATTTGTAATAATCCTATTAACTAATAAAAATATCGAAATATATCTTTACTATAATAAAAGCGACATACAATCTTACTCATATCTGAAGATAAAGTTAGGTGTGAAGACATTCCTTAGATAAAGATATTAGTCATACCTACATTGAATACTTAGTATTGATTCAAGGCTAATATTTATCTAGTTGTCAACTGTTATAATCAGTTATGATAGTACATATTACCTACTAATTGAAGTAAGTAGTATAAACTTCTTGGAAACAAACAATAGATGAATGTTCGTGCAACTTTTAATACCTCTAATGGAATTGAGCTACAACATGGCTTCATGGGTGTGGTTGTTTTTAATTAGGTAGGTATATTAGATCAGGAAAACCGCATCTTTAAGCTTTTCAGACCAATAACAGGATATTATTCCCTTGTTATAGTTTATTTTAGAACATAAGGATAAGAACTCGCATTATTATATTGTTTTAATTAGGTATTTTAGCTTAATTGTTTTAAATCACGCGCTTGCAACGTGATTATTTTATGTTGTTATTTATTTAGCAACCGGTCCCATCACTGCACTGGAAACGGATCTTCCCTCCTCTATCAAAAGAGTCAGCTGGCCCAATGCGGATAGGTGGATCAGCAAACGTACTGTTAGAATTTCTTCTAAGACATGTGGATTTCCTCACAAAGTATTCCAGATGGTCCACAAATTAAAATTTACTATATTAGCGGTCGGTACCTACCTACGGTATTTCTTAAAAATAAAATACTTATTCTACCTTTGGATTTGATACAATATCAACCGGTAATAAATAATATCTGAGCATATATACATTAATTTTATCGTAAACATTACATAATAACAAAATATTTACTATCTTTATTACATTGATATATTAACACCGATATAATATATCCTACTAATATTATAAACGCGAAAGTTTGTAAGTATGGATGGATGGATGGATGTTTGTTACTCTTTCACGTAAAAACTACTGAACTGATCTGGATGAAATTTGGCAGAGAGATAGATTATGGTCTGGAATAACACGTAGGCTTTTTACAGCGATAACCGACATCCACGCGGGCGGAGCCGCGGGCAGAAGCTAGTATTTCATAATAATAACGAGCTTATTTTATGCTAGGCTATCTCAAGACCGAATGCTTCCGAAGTACTTGGGAAAGGTCAATGTCCAGCATCGGACTTTTCGCAAAGATGATTTTCTTAGACCACTTGGGTTGCAAACAAGCATACGGCCCGCCTAATGGTAAGCAGATACCGGAGCCTTGGAAGCTTTTTATAAAGGTATCACTTGCGAGTTGCTGATTCAACAATTTTAACACAAGGGTTTTGTGATTTAGTTTTTTTGTTTGTTTAAAAAGACAACTCCCGCACTAGAGAACAAGCTTTGTGTCGCGGGGGACTTTACAAACATACAATTAACGGACACAAATTACACCCAGGCTCAGAACAACTCTTTGTGGGTCACACAAAGTTTTGTCCTGTGTGGGAATCGAACCCTCAACCTCGTGCACAGCAGGCGCATACTGCCGCCACTAAATCACCAAGGCAGTCTATTGATGATGAAGTATTTATTGCTGGAATAGAAAAACGCTTAATTAAAAAAGCTTCATTGAGCATTAGATACCTGGACTGACTCACACACAGCTACACAACTACACCGCTATGTGTAGTTATTTAGCTGTTTTCTATAAGGTTAAGGTCCTTCCGCAGTCGGGCTTTCTCGCTTGTATTTTGCCCTACTGCTCTCCTTGATGATGATGATGCAATGTTACACTCGATTGATTACAACTTTAATTTCTAATAGTTGAATGATTATATTTGCAATACGTTATGTATATCGTTTATTTACCCATCGATTTCTCCAATCAAGTAATATATCGATGAATTAATTTCCATATCGATTATGTTCTTAATCATTTTGCTTAAAGTATCGTTTTCTAATTTGCTCAATGTATCATAACATAACGTAAATGCAAATACAAATGTTTTGATAGTGTTTTCTATGGAGTATATTCCTTGACTGGCCTGATGGACTAGTGATACGTGACCCTGACTGTGGAGCTGGAGGTCGAGGTCACTATTTCCATAAAGAACAGAACTTTGTGATGTTAATATGTATATTTATTTATCTTACTAATACATAGGTACATACATACATATCATCACGCCTGTGTCCCAGTGGGGTAGGCAGAGACTATGGTACGCCACTTGCTTTGATCCAAACATACTTCCTTCGCCTCCTCTACATTCATCAACCTCTTCATGCATGAACGTCGATTCTGGGTACTTTTAATTTGGCCCTTTTTTAGCAAATCCCCTACTTGGTCGCTGTATGTTGTCCTAGGGCGGCCCCTACCTATCTTACTAATAATAATAATAAATTATTCGAACACGCCAAAACTAGGATGTTTACCTTGTCTGTTTGATAAAAAATTAACCTGGGCGAAGTCAGGGCAGGTTGCTAGTATTGTATAGATAAACATAATGACGTGTAACATCCCTACGTCGAATAGTGAAGTTTATAATAGCTGACCTAGAGCAGAGTTTAGACGAAATTCTAAAATACACGTTTAAATTTAGAACGACACACCCACCGCGCGCGTCCAATTCGTCTGGTGCGTGTGTGACGTCACTGGCAGAGTGCAAGCTTGGGATATTTTCTGTTTTCATTAGGCAGACGTAGACGTTTATTTATACAGCCAAGATGAGGCATAGTTTGAAGTTAAATCAGACGGGATTTTCATGATGTTACTAATGATTACAGATCGGATATTCGAATGCATATTTTACTTAAAGTTTATTATGGAATTGGTTATTATGGAAAGCATTTCGTCATTGAAATATCCCGGAATAAACTAATTTTAGTGTACCTAGTGTTCTTCTCCGTGAGATGTAATAAACCCGTTTTGACACAAATAACAGTTGCCTTGTTACAACGTACCTACTTAATGTAATTTTTTGTAGTTTTTTATTTACATAACACAGTAACTCCTGCATTTCTATATAAGTAAACACATTTTGAACGGGGAGTTAAAATGTAACGCCACGCAATGTTTTTGAGTAAATGATCCATCTTAATAGTTAGGCAATCCAAGAGTTTTATTTTAATCAAAATATTTGCTTTATTTTATCTATTACCATCTCATTCTGTTTCATTACGTTCCGTATTATCTATCGCATTAATACTTGAATTCTATAAGCAATTACGCACTAAAACATGGGAACAAAATTGGATGTCGCGCAGTATGAAGGTAGCTTATCTTTCTTCATAAGATCATTGATTGTTGTAATAATGGCATGTGGCAGCCTTAGGGTAGGCCCAGGTCCAGCAGTAAGAGAAGAGTCTGAAGAAAGAGAACGTCTTTCGGCTGAGATAATGATGATGATGTAACATACAAATCGTGAAATTTTAAAACATTTTTTATGTGTCTGCTTATTGTGCTTATAAGCCTAAGGTCATAAGTAACTCACGGGTTATTCACACAGTTTGGACTATTATCAAAGTGTTGGTAGACAGATATCCTCCCTTCGTTTATGTATTGGTTCAGATAAAACATCCGTTTTCATGACATTACTCATACTCAGTCATCCGTTATAATTTTATACTAAGTATAATTGTCATTTTACACTGCGCAGCGCCTTATGAGTTCGATCCTTACACAAAACATATAATTGTGTAATTCACAAATGATTGTTCCTAGTCTAAGTGTATTTATTCGGTGCAAAATTACATAAAGATAGATATAGGATTATTCACGACTGTGGGAGTCGTTTTATGGAAAGAAATTTATAAACGGATACATGATAGCGCCTTGTGGTACTCCTCTGTTAATAGATACAGGTAATATCTAAAGTTATTTGTAATTAATACTCTGCATTGCGTCTAACTGCACAACTGTAACAATATACCTATATGTCAAGCGGCTAGACAACTGCGACACGAAGAGTTCCACTCAGCGTCATGATCGATAGTGTCAAACGCCATGGGCGTGTCGGTGTGCAGGATTATTGCTAGGTATATCCGGATAGATACCTACTTTTTTAATGTTTCTTTATTTTTTCTCTGTATTTTCTCCCAAGAAGGGATTGCAACATTTGCAACTATACTCTTCACCCTCTCTGAACGCCTATGCCAAACGCTAAGTCTTAAATAAAATCAATTAGTTTCTTTCTGAGCATTTGCGAATTTCTTCTATGTTCTGTTTTATTTAGTTACTACTTGTACATGGTGGTTAGTGTTAGTACATACATAGTTTGATACCGGGTCTGGTGAAAAACGATCAGTATATAGCCCGGATGCCAAATGCCAATAGGCTCGCCATCCTATTCTATGGGCTATAATCTCGTAACTTATCTTGCTAAACGTGGCAGCGTGGGTGAGTCATACGCCTATTTTTACCCACCCCTTCGGAAAAAAAGCCGAAGAACTAGTAGATACCTAATATGTCTAGTAATATAATTCGTACCAAATTCATTTCAAATTACGAAAATCTCAATTCATAGCAGATACAACCATCTACTAACAACAAATTCTCGTCAAAAATTCACCGCATAAGGAGATCCGACACCCCAGCACGCACACATGGCCAGCCCACCCTGTTGCAGGCGAGGGTCAAGGGCGTGTGTGCGGGCGAACGATCGATCCTGTCCCCCCCTCCCGCCTCGCTGCGCACCGACCCGCTGACACCCGCCGCCCGTCTGCCCGACTAGACTGGCATGCGGTGCTAGCTCACAAAATTTTGCGGTCCGCTACATTCTATTTTTGAATATTTTAAGATGAAAGATTTTAAATTGCGATTTTTTATAATTCATGTATAATATTATTTACTTTTTCTATTTTTTATTATAGTTACGCTTGCAATACCCGGGATAAGAAGGGGAAACGGTGTGAGCCCACCCATAGAAGTAGAAGTCAGAAGAGGGTTTAGGAGGGGAAGTTAGGTAGACAGCGATGAGCGAATAGAGAAAAAACTTTTTTTTTTCTTAGTTTTTTTTAATAGGACTAGGCTCTGTGGCGCGTGGGACTTTACAAACATACAATTTACAGTCATAGATAATACCATATAGTTTTCCTGTAATATGGTGATTAAATATCTACTCATTATAATTCTCAATTTCTCACTCTTCTATAGAGCCATGTACACAGGCAAGCTTATCGTAATAAGTTATCTTGTGAATTTTCTGTAAAAGTTAAACTGAATAAGAAAGATCAGGTGGACAAGAGTAAAAAATAGAATCATTACTAAATAGGTAGGAGGATAGCTTATATAATATAAATTAATGGTTATGACTTTTTAATAGAGATATTTTCATTATAAATATAAAATTATAGATTTTTGTTTTTTGTTTATTTAATTGCATATTATGCATACTTATTCATCATATTATGCACATATCGTCACTGGAAAGGCAAAATTACTGAAGTGAAAATAGGTTGTTTCGAGATAAAGCCGATCAAAGTTTTTATTTTTAGAAAAAAAATCATATCTTTTTACACAATCATCCGATTTCAATGAAATAACTTTATAAATAATTCTATTTGTAGCATGCGTTTACTGGAAGTGGTTGAAATTCGTTTTTTTTACTACTTTCCAAGATAAGTGGCGCTTCAGTAATTTTGACCCAATAACTTAGTAAGCCAAATTTTCTTAAACGCCACCAATGTAAACAACGATTGTATTTTAAAAGTACTGAACACAATACTATTAGTAAATTTGAGTAGGATGAAATTTCTTTAGCATAAATTTTAGTGTCGTGTTGGTGTATCAAAATAACTTCAAGGGAAATATTTTATACTCCTCATGTCTAGGATTTTGACTCATGAGGCGATAGGATAACTAAGTAACTTCAACTAAAATTACTTAAAATGTTTTTGTTTCGTAATCAGTTAAAATTTCTATAGCTGAATTTTTATTACATTCAAGGTAAGCACAAATTACTTAAAGGCCATTCTTTTTTAGGCTACACAAAGGCAATTTTACTCAAACGCCAAACTTAATATTTAATATTCAGGAAATATTTCTTGAGCGACATGAGTGAAAAATTGGCCAAAAAACGCGTCGCTTCAGTAATTAGGAAAAAAAAGCAGCACCTTTTTTTAGGTTACTTAAACGCCACAAAAATGCTCTGATTGCAATGGTTCCTAGGCAGATCGACGCAGAAAAAATCGCTGATTCCGAATATGTATATAACTCAATTATGCCCACTTTGTATGACAGAAGTAATTTTGCCTTTCCAGTGACGATATGCATTTATTTTAGAAATTTATAAGGCAGTAATTTATTTAATAATAATATTTTTAATTTATAAAATTCTAATAACAGTTTTAGAATAATCTTCAAATAAGTTATTAATAAATTATTATTTATTAGCAACTACCTAGCTGTTGCCCGCGGCTCCACCCGCGTGGATGTCGGTTATCGCTATAAAAAGTAGCCTAAGTATGTGTTATTTCAGACTATAATCTATTTTTGTGCCAAATTTAATCCAGATCCGTTCAGTAGCTTTTACGTGAAAGAGTAACAAACATCCATCCATCCATCCATCCATCCATAATTACAAACTTTCGCGTTTATAATTTTAGTAGGATATACGAGTAGGTATGTATAATAATTACGCTGTAAGATTTAATGACAGAAAATAAAGACTTCTAAGAATATGCCTACAATAATGTCTTTAATTTCTGTCATCATGAATATATTTTGTGCTCAGACTAATAGATTCTATTAGTCTGAGATTTTGTGCTATAATAAAAAAAATATGGCGACTGTAAGTGCAATGAGTAGTGAAAACAAAATAAATAAATAATAATAGCAATGTGTTCTTCAAAATCCAGCTATCTGCACAGAATTAATAATGTAGTATTAATACTGAGCTATCTGTTACTATTAAGTATTCTGTGCTATTGTTACCAAAAAAAAGACGTCTTCCATGTCTTTTGCTTCATTCAAAAACGTCCTTTCATCCATCAGAATAATTTCAAATAAAAATAAGACTTAATCAACAATAATAAGGCACCTAATGCCTAGTTTTTCTAAATACTTAGATGATGTACGGTGGCTGGACTTCTAAACCTGTATGTAGGCCAGTCTGCATCAGACCACACAGTGTAGTGACGCGATCACTCGTGAAATGTGATCATGGACAATTAATTTTTGTCCTACTTACAGCTGAATTGCAACTAATATGGCTCTTGTCTATTATGGCCGTGTGCTACGGCTTACTCACGCTCGCTTTCCTGAGGGGTAAGCAGTGTCCTATTTGCTTATCTTGACATAGGCATAGCAACTAGTACCTATAGGGAAGACTGTAATATTCTTCCTTACACTTTTACCAATGATGAATAAAAACGGACAACTACTGTTCTTGTTTATTTAAAAAACCTAATGGTAACGTAATTGATGATGAGCGAACTACAATGCGAAGTTTGATATAATAATATTGTACGGCAATCCGACACCACCGTAGAAAGATCAGGCGTTGGACCAATGGCTTTACGTGTTTTTCGAGGCACGAGTGTATAAACACCAAAAATTCCAAACAATTCTTAATTTCTTGACAGAACCTAGGTACCTATCTATCTATCTCTAGTCCGATGTGCAGAAATTTAAAAAGTCTGATCCCGAATAGGAACAATAAAATTCTGTTCATGAAATGATAGATACATTAACCAACACAAACAATTGCTTCATCTAATAATGAATAACTTTGCCAAAATAACAGTTCAAAAAACATATCGAATACACTTTCAACTCCGTGATAAGCATTTTATATGCAATATTTGTGAATGGAGAAAGGCTTAGTTCTGCTTTACATTTTACGGTATGTTTATCCAGCAATACCTACTTGAATATTATTGCAGACTCATAAAAAACTCTTCTTAAAAATGGCGTCTGCAAACTTTCAAGTGACTGTACTGAAATAAGTGCTAATTACCTTCAAAAGTGTGTTTCGAGTCTTTCGGGCATGCTCTTTCACTCAAAATTACTTTGTGACTAATATTATATTAGGTGTATATTTTGTCAGAAGTAGTACTATCGGTTTTTTTTGGTATGAAGATAGCTGGTCTTTCCGTGTGGTGCCGGATTATGAATACAAAATGTCACCACCCCGTTCCATCCCGAGGGTGTCGTAAGAGTCGACTAAAGGAGTAAGTCAGACAGACAATATCCACTGCAAGAGAAGGAAAACTCCAAACAAAACCCAAGCCAACCCGTCTGGCCAGCGTGGTATATATATCCCTCCCAAGTGTATGGAGGAGACCCGTGTCCAGCAGTGGGACGTTTATGGGTTGATATGACAATGATGTAGGTAGTTAGTGATCAGATCAACCTGGTGAGTGGTGCGAAAGTAGTTCAGATCACCCACAGGTCTCTGCAGTGATTTAACAGCTTTACCAGTCGAAACCGACTTTTATCTAGGACTTGAGCTGCAAAATATGCATAGCTCAAAGAAAATGCATAAATACGACAGAAAGTAGTAGTTGTAACCCATAACTAAATTTTAAATGAATAAATGTATATTATTATCACTATTTCCACTTATTATTTTAATATTAAACATGATTTTTAAAAGATAAGAGCGTAGACTACAACTAACTTGCTTTCTACGTGCTCATTTTTCATGATTCACAGAATAATGAAAATCTTCTCCTTTGTTTTTGGAAGAATTTATTAAAATGTGATTAAAATCTTGTACAGAATTACAATGATGTACGGAGGTAGACTTATTGCCATAAGTATAATCTGCCTTACCTTTGTGTGTGCAAGAAAAACGTCCCACTGCTGGGCACGGGTCTTCTCCATACATATAAGCCTACTATACCACGCTGGCCAGATGGGTTGGTATAGGGTTTTGTTTCAAGTTTTCCCTCTGTTGCAGTGAGTATTGTCTGCCTGATTCCTTTAGTCGACTCTTACGACGACCTCGGGATAGAACGGGGTGGTGACATTTGTATTCTTAATCCGTCACTACACGGACAATAAAACGTTATATGTTACCTTTACGGAATAATAATAATTTACACATTTGACTGTAAAGCAAGTTTCTGGGTCGGCAACACGCAAGTAATACCATTGGTATACCAGCCTCCATAGGCTACGGTTACAGTTAACCACCAAGCGACATGAGGTTAATATGCTAGTTTGCCACCTAAGTAGTAAAAAAAACCTAACTCTCGATCCGCCCTAGAAATATTTTAAAAAGAATTTATCAAATAAAAAACGTGAATTTTGCATACTTGAAGTGCGATACGTATTAGAGGCGTCACGAAATCGCCAAGGTCTACCTTCATACATACACATGTTAATGACTCACGTCATCCAAAGAATACATACAACAAAATTATGTATTCTGATACAGAAACATTTTACAATACAATGGTTCAACGTATTTGTATTCTATACGACGCGACCAGTTTCCTTCGTCGAGTAATTTCTCATGATCTTGGGTGGAAGCCATGTAGACATACTCCTAAATGATGTATTGTCGTTACGATAAATACCTACTAATGATATACAAACTACCTTAAGAGACGTAGGCACCATACTAGCGAGCAAAAGGGTCCGCAACACGCAAGATACCTTCTCTGGTATTGCAAGCGTCCATAGGCTACGGTAACTGCTTACGATCAGGTGGGCCGTAAGAAGAATAGAAAGAAATTTCAAACTAGCAGGCTGATAAGCTGATTTTATTTTGCAGTTTTTCTTGCACAATTATGGTCATCTAACGGAAAGTGACGCTAGGACCTCTCAAAGTAGGTACAAACCATTATGCAATCCAGCGTGGAAATGTGGCCAGTCTTTTGGGCACCTTTCCTCATATTTTATTTATAGGTTAAATACAATATCTGATTGTTTGTAAGTAGGTTAGGTTAGGTTGTTAGGTTACTTTAATTATAATAACTACTCATGTAAGTATCATATTATTGTACATATTTGTAAAATTAGAATATAGCCAATTATGGGTGTCATACTATACTAATATTATAAAGCTGAAGAGTTTGTTTGTTTGTTTGGTTGAACGCGCTAATCAAACTTGAAAGTACTGGTTTGATAAGAAAAAATAGTGCATTTATCTAGGAAGGCTATATATAGGCCTTATAAGATCACGCTATGATCAATAGGGGCGGAGCAGTAGTGAGATATTGCAAAATCGGGGAAAATATTCCAAATTACCACGCGGACGACGTCGCGGGCGAGCCCTAGTAATATACCTATAATGTACTCAAATCTAATACTGATTCTGAACAAACTACTTTTAGGTTTTGCCTATACCAAGAATAATTGTATAATATTATAAATGTGAAAGTTTGTGTGTATGGATGGATGGATGAATGGATAGATGGATGGATGTTTGTTACTCTTTCCAGGCCTGGTTCACTCCGCTGTTTAGGTATGAATCTACAAGTACCCGGCCGCAACATTTCCAGGGGTATTATTTAGTCGAGTGTCGCGCGCCGGTCGCGTCGTCGGTTCGACGTAAGTTTACCTACGAAACGCACACGAAGCCGTAATTCGTCACCGATTCGTTTTCTTTTTTAAATATTTTAAAGAAAATAAAGGCATAAAAATATTTCACAGTATTCGGCTGCTAAAATAGTGATAAGGATCCTAACCTCTCGTTTTTCAATATTCCAAAGGATATTGCAAAGTAAAGAAACACGTTATCATTTAGAAAAACATAATTGGTAGGTACCTATTTGTAGCAAGATTTTGATATGTAGACTATAGGTAGGTACAGCACAGTTTTTGTAGAGACGTATTATTTATTTGTCCAACCAATTAAGTAGGTACTTATTTAATTGGGAAAATATATTATAACCGCCTATCACTCAATAGTTTTAAATTTCAACTGGACAAATGGCTCCAAACTCTAATACCTACCTATTTTTAATTTAATCAAAAACATAATCATGGGCGGAGCCGCGGGCAACAGCTAGTACCCATTATTATAATTTGTTCTTTAGTGGTTTGACCAGTCCTGTTATAATTTAATTACTAAGTACCTACATTGAATATGTCCCCACATGTCCAGATTTATTTAAAAAGTCACTCGTTTACTAAAGTATAGTAAGTACCTACCTAAACCTAACAGGTACTTCAGATCAAAATTGATCTCTAAATGACAACCATAATGTCCAGAAATACGCAATACAAAGGGAGCCAATTTGTAGGTAAATAAACGAGTAGGTAAGTTTTGTTCTGGGGAGCTGAATTGCGCTCTATTGTGTGCGAGCAAAGTTAATATTTGTTTAAATGATTTAGCGAAGTGAACCTTCTGTACCTGTACTATTAAGTATTCTGTGCTCTTTCACGAAAAAACTACTGAACGGATCTGGATGAAATTTGGCACAGAGATAGATTATGACCCAGGAATCGAACCGGAGACTTCGTGATCAGCAGTCACATACGCCGACCACTGAGCTACCGAGGTAGTTACATACATAGCCAGATCGCCTATGACACGACATGACCTATCGCTTAACAGTCAGGGTTGTCCCTAACCACCCTTCAATTTATTTTCAACGCTCAAAAACAGATAAACCGGAATAAATATTATTATTCTGTGGAAATATTACAAAATCAATTTGTTTTTAACATTATAACGAATTTATGTATGAGTCATGATAAGTTAATGAAAAATACATACATAAATGTAAGTGCGATACAATGTTAGTATGGATGTGTCATACATACATTTCATACACACAACCATAACTTGTTTGTACAATTGTTTTGTAAATACCATAAGAATTTGTTATTTTATTAAGGATTAGTCATAATACTTATAATCTGAGCAGATAAGTTTAGATTTGTTTTAAAATAATTGTTTCTATGTACTTACTCACAGAAATAGATCGAGATCTATTTCTGTGTACTTACTCGTATCTTATGTAACTACGAAAGGTAAATAATGTAATTATAATATGGACTACCTGAGGAGATATGATATGATGCGGGTAATTAATTGAATTAGACCACATCTTTAAGATAATTAGGACATAATACAAGCGAGGAAGTCCCAACTGGAATAGGATCTTACAAATGACCACAGCCAAATATCAATATATTATATATATTATATCAGTTATAATAAATATTGAACTGCCTTGGTGGGCCAGTGGCCGCAGTATGCGCCTGCTGTGCACGAGGTTGTGGGTTCGATTCCCACACAGGACAAAACTTTGTGTGACCCACAAATAATTGTTCTGAGTCTGGGTGTAATTTGTGTCCGTTAATTGTATGTTTGTAAAGTCCTCCGCGACACAGAGCTTGTACTCTAGTGCGGAAGTTGTCTTTATAAAAAAAGAAAAAAATATAAGTATAAAAAATATATTGCCATGGGACCTATCCTACTAATATTATTTATAAACGCGAAAGTTTGTAAGTATGGATGGATGTATGATTGTTACTCTTTCACGTAAAAACTACTTAACGGATCTGGATGAAATTTGGCACAGAGATAGATTATGGTCTGGAATAACACATAGGCTTTTTACAGCGATAACCGACATCCACGCGGGCGGGGCCGTGGGCAACAGCTAGAACAAGCTAGCCTTTCTTCGAGAGTTAGAAAATGATATAAGCGACAATTATCTTTATAATTTAGAGAGGAACGATGAAATATATAGTTTAGGTGAGATAAAAATTTCTTTTGAATGCGTTCAATAGTATTCTTATGTATTGCATAACACGGGGACCAAATTTGGCAGGCGTATTCTAATATACATCTAACAAAAGCAAAATAAACTATTTTAATACTTAACAAACTTTTAAAAGGTTGACAAGTCCTAATGACAAAGCCTAGACTGCGAAAAGCTCTGCTAGATATTGCACCAATGTGCTGTCGCATTGACATCTCAGAGTCAAGCAGAACACCCAGGTCCCTCACAACCTTGACCCTCTCGATTGCAACGCCGTTAAAATTGTATTGAAAGGAGATGGGATTTTTCTTGCGAGTAAAAAATATACATTGACATTTACTAATGCTAACTGAAATATTATTGTAGGTACATATAGTAATTGAACAGTGAATTAAGATCATTCTGAAGCGAGATACAATCGGAAATGGAGTTGATTAATGTATAATTTTTTTTATCATCAGCATAAAGAATGTGACGTGAGTGTTTAATGTAGTGAGTGATAGGTATCGAAGATATAGGCATTGTAAAAGAGAGGGCCAAGGTGCGAGCCCTGAGGTACACCAGAAGGAATGGTTACATAGTCTGATTTATAACCACCCAGTATAACTGCTTGACAGCGCTTAGTCAGATACGACTCAACCCATCTGAACAAGTTTCCATGGATTTCAAGCGCAAAGAGCTTTTGAAGCAAGATGACGTGATCTACACGATCGAAAGCTTTTTCAAAATCAGTGTAAACCACGTCAACCTGCCCACCCCTTTCCATGTTTCCAATAACATAATCCGTGAAAGAGGCCAGATTAGAGGTTGTGGAACGTCTTTGCATGAAGCCATGCTGAGAGTGAGGGATGCCGTGACTAATGAGAGGAAAAATACATTTAAAAATTAATTTCTCAAAAACTTTAGCAATACAGTTTGAAATTGGGCGGTAATTATCAATTTTGGCTTTAGAACCTTTTTTATGAATAGGTATGATAAATGCATTTTTCCATAGTAAAGGAAATATACATGTTTCCAGTGAACGTTGAAACAGTAAGGCAATTGGATGTGAGAAGACCTCTGCGCAAGAAGTTAAAAAAATATATGAGGAATGCCATCACTACCAGCGCCATTATTTCTATCCAGACTAGAAAGAAATTTACATACTGTATCTTTAGAAACTGCAATATTTCTTAGCTACCTACTGTGAAGCCCTTTTTTATATTTTCCTATTCTGATAATCATCCTCGTTTCCATATAGTAGATATGTTTGGCATCATGCTGGTGGCTGGCTGAAATAAGCTACCTATAGATAATCCATAGATATCCACATAAATAAACCATGTTGTCTTGACCCCCCCGCCATCATCTCAACCCATAAACGTCCCACAGCTGGGCACGGGACTCCTCCATACAAATGGAGGGATGTTAGCCTACTATACCACGCTGGCCAGACGGGTTGGTATAGGGTTTTGTTTCGAGTTTTCCCTCTCTTGCAGTGGATATTGTCTGCCTGACTTACTCCCTTAGTTGACTCTTACGACACATTTCGGGATGGAAAGGGGTGGTGACATTTGTATTCTTAATCCGTCACCACACGGAAGTATTCTTGAACTCATTAAACCATATACCTACAGATATGTTGTATAAATTCCAGCAATTCGATGGATTGAGGAAAATGACAAGATTGTGAAAGTATTAACACGAATATTACGCACAGGTACCTATGAGTAACAGATCATAATCAGACCAAAGAAGTGAGCTTAAAAGGAAAAAAGTAGATTCTGCAGAAAAATATTAAATAAATACCTACTTATAAGAACATTTGTTAAGTTTTTAATCAGAATGCTACTTTCACAAATTGGAGAAATTATTATTTTACGAATGTGAGTAGGTAGTCCCATCCGTCATGCGTGTTAGTGCCAGACAAATGCGCGCGCATCATGGTAGCACTGGTAGCAGAATACGGAGTAAAAACAAAATCAATGAAGGAATACTTATGCCTATATGCATATTTATACGATTGTACACTAGGATTTTGAGTTATTTAATTCTATTAGTTTGTTTAAGACTAGTTAAGCAAAAAAAATGTTTTGCCTTATTGTAGGCATATGCGCTGTCCCATTACATAGGACAGGAATACAACTAGGTACTAACGACTGTCTGTAGTTAGTAAGGTGGAGGAATTTGTAAGATAGAGGTCCTCCCCAGTCGGACTTACACGCTTGTATACATTAACTAATCTTATATTATTATGCGAATGCCCTACTTCGAACAAGGTTCAAGGACACAGCCAAGCCACTTGGCTATCGTGAGGTTTTAGTCACGGTAGCCAATGACTTGACTGTGTTCTTGGACTTCCTAGCATTACCTACCGCAGTCCATGAGCATCTTTGTCTTTGTCATTGTTCCGATAAAAAGTAAAAAGCCTTAGAGATGTCTTTGATTAATTGGCTTAAAACTACAATTCGAATGACAGACAACGAAACTCCCGTTTCTGAATGGGAAAAATCTTTTCATTATTATAATTATTTTAATAAAAGCCTGTATTGTTGCCACTGCAGGCACAGATTACTAAAGAGTTACTACTGCAGGGCAAGAGCCTCCCCGTACCCACTCTTCTTCCACTCCTCTCTGTTTAAAGCCGCTGAGGACCAGTCTTCGTTAAATGAGTCCAGCTTATCCCGCCATCTCTGTCTGGGAGATGGCGGGAGTTGGACTGCACGTGCACATTATTCTAGCCTAGTATGAATCATGACTGTCTAATAAAAGTAAGTATTTAGATGCCTAGGTATCACAAAGAGATTTGTTTGGAAACTATAGCTTGCATTTGTTAGTAAACTTGTACACGAACAATGTCAGCCGATACTAACAGACTATTACAAGGCTTGTGGAACATACGTATTATACAAAGTTATGTAGAAAACCTCAGGTATGTGCATTTTATTAGTCATGGGTCATAATTTACAAAGAACTGAATTAGTGGTCTCGTCTCCCTCCAAGACAACTGTTATTGACTCATCGGTGTGTACTACGCATGCGCGATCGTGACTCACTGCAATGGCCGACCAGCTTACCGGCTGATGGAGTTAACCGGAACAGATAGACGCGCTTTAATCAACTATGTCTCAACAACTGACGCATAATCGTAAAGGTTAAAACATCGTGATCTTTGTGATTATTCATAAAATCATAACGTAAATACAATTTCTTTTAAACTTTCATCGAATCTTTATAATTTAAAATTAAAATCAGAAAGTGTTTGCAGTTTTATTCTCACGTTTTTGCATTTGCTTGAATGAAACAGTATTGCAACGCACCAAGTGATGTTTCTAGACTAGTCTATTTAGTTCACTGGAGATAATCACACGAGGTACCTATCTACAGAGATATAGGCAATTGTAAAAGAATAATGATGTATTTAGGTAGATATATAACTAAGAATGAAGCCCTCCGTCGCCGTGTCGGTCGGTCGCTCGCCGTAGACAGTAGAATGACACCACTGCATTGAATGACTCATTGTTATGCGTTATTTGTATAGTCTAGCCCATTATATTATACTGTTTAAAACATAATAATGCAATAATTTATTATTATTATATTGATAAATAAAAGCTTTGTTCACAAATAAACCCCGGTACGGCGGTACCTAAGCGCGATATAATATGAGCATAAACTATTAATAATTAATTGTAAATTAAAATAGATGAAATAAGTTATTATTACCTACTAGATATATTAGGTAGGTTCAATAATATTAAGATTTTAAAGAGGTAGGTACCATTCAAGCAAGCAAACAAAACTAAAGCGACAGAGAAGGAACTCTAGTCTCCACCTTACAGAAAGCCACAGCTGTATAACTACACAAAGCGGTAAATTAGCCTTCCTGTGCAAGGTACTAGAAACATTTGCCTGTCCCAGGGCGGCTCCATCACCTTGTTTTTTTTTTTGGACCGGCAACACGCACGTGATACCTATGACTAGTACGTATTATTATTATCTGATCTTCTCCATCAAGAGAGAGAGAGGGTTTAGGCCTTAATTCACATGCGCTGGACTAATAATGCGGGTTGGTAAATCAGACATGTCTTTAAAATTTATTCTAAGACATGTGGGTTTCGTCATGTTGTTATTAATAAATATCGGTTTAACTACGATTCTCTTTATCAGCATTTATTTGAAAATGATCGGTCTTCAAAAAAAAGTAAGTTGACTTACCTTTATAATCAGAATGGATATAACAGCGACTACTAAACCGAGTCGTTATTTTTGTACATTTAAAGGGTTGGAAAGGGTGTCCTTTTCTCATTATTATTCTAACCCATGCGATGTGGTTAAATACACAATGCCAAGTGGGATGGACAGATTTGGGACAACGTAGGCTAGAACTGAGTGGACTGGTTCTGATGATCGGAAGATAATTAATAATTCATAGAGAAAAATCAGTTTCATTGCCATTATAAATTGTCTGTTGGTCTAGTCTAGTGGTTAGTAAACCTGATTGCTAAGCCTAAGTTCGTGGATTAAAAAAAAACTTACCTTAAGTAGGGTGAATTCGCCAAATATGGCCCCTCTTCTTCTTTTCCAAATATAGTCTAATAAAAACAAAGATAATAAGGAATTAAATTAGAAAAAATAAATAAACAATCTTATTTTTCCAGCAACGAAATTACGTAAGATTGTAAGAACCTATAAGTAAGTCGGTATGCAGGATGAACTTAGCAATAGCACAAAGTACTTAATAGTACAAGGCTATTGACAGGTACTTAGTACCTACTGCGTCTGTTTTCTATTCATAACATTATAATATTTTTGACATATCATACTACTGTGACGTTTGACATTTAAAGAGAAATATTAATGAAAATGATAGAGGATTAAACTCTTGATCATCTGATTAGCCAATTGGTTAGAGATTAATTCAATTATTTTCATCATAAAATGTTAAATGTCACACACAACTACCCATGCTAAATGAAATACACTACCTACATATATATGTAAGTTGTATTCTGTGTCACAACACAACTGTCAATAGCACATACCTAACTGACGAGTGACGTTGAGCTAATCTATGTTCGTGACCTCAAACTGAAACATTTTTTTGCTTCACAAAACATGATGGAATTGAGGTATCCAAACAAGAATTACTTTTCTTTGTAGTCTCTGATAAAACAAAAAATATAATATCATTAAAAAAATATATTATTTATTTCTTTATCTACTAAACAATATCAATAGGTTTCACCTACCTAATCAAATAACCTTTCATTCATGTTATGGACTATGGTTTATTATGATGCTTATTCAATGAATAAATAAATACCTATTCAAAGTGACGTAGTTTTATAATAATAATAATATTTAATTCGGTAAGTACCCACTACGAGTATAATGCCTTGTTGTCAAGTTTGCTTGTTTTTGTTGGTGGTTAGGTATTTCGCTACCGAGACTGCCCTGAGCCTCTAGACAAGTGGCATAAGCGATAGTCGAATCAAAAAGTCCAAAAATAAAATGTATGGAATTTGACGTGAGTCTACGATTTAATGTCGTAAACTTACGTCAAATCCCATACATTTTCTTTTTTGACTTTTCGATTCGACTATCGCTTATGCCACTTGTCTAGAGGCTCTGTTGTGGGTTCGATCCTAACACTTTCGATCCTCCTTACACTTACCTACACGGCATGGCACAAACATTTGAGTGGTGTTTTTGCGTAGGTGCTTACAAAGTCTGAATGTTTCGTTTTTTATGGGCTTATATTTGGGTGTTTTACCCCAGATGGGGGGTAACTTCATTATAAATACTTAATAAGTACCTATTTAGTCTGTCTACCTTTTTATTAAGACGATTTATTGTAATAAGCAAGCACCTACCACTACTACTACTTGTACTATATAAAATTAATTTATTTAACAACAGGCAGAGTCTTTAAGAGTTTGCCACGACTCTGCTAAGTTATTTGCCCGTTGCCGCCATGCAGACATTGCAGACGTTTCACGTTAGTATTGAATGAAATCGTTTTGCTACTAGACACTAACACAAGCTTAAATTATGTTTGTGTTTGTGTACGCCTGTACATACTACGACCGTTGCTGCCGTGCACCAATCAGAACTCAGGATTTTACCGATGCCCATATATGGTAAAGCCATCGGTTGCGGCAAGTGGGGAAGTCGGGCGAGTCCATTTCTGCGTAAAAAATAATCGCATTCCTTATTCGAATATCGAACAATTGCTTGACGTATCTGCGAGATCTGTCAGTAGGTGCATTTTGTAGGTCGTTTTGGTATTTGTAGCGACGTAATTAATAGGAAAATTTTGTATTGTTTAGCACTTGCAGAGGTCCGCTGGGCGAGTCGATTAAGTCGCGGGGCGCCGGCGTACGGCGTATTCTAGTGAAGCAGATCGACCGCGAGCGACCTCCACCAGTGAGCGAGCAACAGAAAGAAACCGGCCGGCATTCATTTCTCACGGTTCGCAAACGCTGCGATTATTGTTCTCTTCTCTACGCGATTCTAACTGGTATGTAAATCCTATTTATTTAAAAAAATATATTATCTATAATAAAAATGGTTAACGTTTCTTTTTCATGGTAATTTTACGAACGTTGACACCGTTTGTCATGTTGAAATGCTTTCTAATCTACTGTGTTCAAGTCAAGTTTTGTATAAGTAGCCATAATTATTTATCAATTAGTGTTTTACACGAGATAAGTAATCAATGTAAAATTATGTCAAAAGATTCTGTTCGTCGTCGTGATGTATTCGCAGTGCTGCAGTGCATCAATAACTGACATCTGTCTGCACTCTGCACAACTGTCTTTTTGGAAACGTGCCAATATTTGTGTTGAACTTTCGTTATCATTTTGTAATTTTGTTGTATAGTAAATATAGTGCGTTACAATAGTAGTCCCTAGTAGAGCGTCTGTCTGATCACTCGACGTTCAATGTGAGCGCTCTTTGAGATCGCGTCGTTATCAAGTAACGCGCTATCAGCGGCGGGGGTGTAAGCGCGGTTTGCGGGGGGTACGCGCAGGCTCCCTGCACCAGCGGAATACCATATATGGCCACGAAAACTCACGTATTGTGCCGTACTGTGCGATTGGTGGAGAACTCGCCGCGGCGGGGTAGGGGCGCCCCGATAACCAGCCTCATTTATATAGTGTGGCTGCCGCGCTCGCCGACATTCCACGAAGTGAGCTCGAGCTGTGGCGTTGTGCAGCGATACCGAGGCTGTGCAATAGCAAGTTAATTTATTTATTTAATAGGACTATTTAATTAAAAGTAAGTTGATATTGAGGTGTCATCAATATTTTATTGTGATGTTTAGTGATGTAGTGGCGTGAGGAAATAGTGCAATCCCATTAGTGAGTGCGGGTCAGTGACACGTCGTTAGGGTTGGGCCGCGTGCCGTGCCGGCCGGGAGTCGTCTGGGATAGCCGGTTGCGGTAGGGCGTGGTCGTGTTCGGGGTCCAACTGCCACTTACTATATTTGAACTTGAACGGTTATCAATCCAATTAGAAAGTATAACATCTTGTGAACGACTTTCTCGGTCGGTAAGAGCAGCGCGTCTTTGAGAAGTGTAGTAATGCCGCGTCATGTGCCACGTTTTTTTTTTCGCCACTAAAGACATCGAAGCAAACATATCTCGCCTTATTTGGTTTCAATTTGCGACTTCGCCGCCCACTTAGCATTGTCCCGTGATGGTTGCGTGTGGGTCTTCTACCCACCGGTTCTCTATTAGGACATGAACAGAAACTTGCGACATATTTAGTTTAATTACTTACCTACCAGTAAGTTGATTAATTTAAAATATTTTTTGTAATTTTCAGACTAATTCAAAATGTGCGACGAGGAAGTTGCTGCGTTGGTGGTAGACAATGGCTCCGGTATGTGCAAGGCCGGTTTCGCGGGCGACGATGCACCCCGTGCCGTGTTCCCCTCGATCGTGGGCAGGCCGCGTCACCAGGGTGTCATGGTCGGCATGGGACAAAAGGACTCGTACGTAGGTGACGAGGCCCAGAGCAAGAGAGGTATCCTCACGCTCAAATACCCCATCGAGCACGGCATCGTCACCAACTGGGATGACATGGAGAAGATCTGGCATCACACCTTCTACAATGAACTTCGTGTCGCACCCGAGGAGCACCCTGTACTGCTCACCGAAGCTCCCCTCAACCCTAAGGCCAACAGGTGCGTTCTTATTCTATACCACTAGTCCCCATACAGTCAGGCAGTTGCCACTTAGCTCATCTCATCTAGTCCTACGTGGACAGAGTCGTAATGCCGCAAGTGCTAATGATTCTTTTTGTTTTGCAGAGAGAAGATGACACAGATCATGTTCGAGACCTTCAACACACCCGCCATGTACGTCGCCATTCAGGCCGTGCTATCGCTGTACGCGTCTGGTCGTACCACCGGTATCGTGCTTGACTCCGGCGACGGTGTCTCCCACACTGTACCCATCTACGAGGGCTACGCGCTCCCGCACGCCATCCTGCGTCTGGACTTGGCCGGTCGCGATCTCACAGACTACCTGATGAAGATCCTCACCGAGCGTGGTTACTCATTCACCACCACGGCTGAGCGTGAAATCGTGCGTGACATCAAGGAGAAGCTCTGCTACGTCGCGCTTGACTTCGAGCAGGAGATGGCCACCGCTGCGTCCAGCAGCTCCCTCGAGAAGTCCTATGAACTTCCCGACGGACAGGTCATCACCATCGGAAACGAACGATTCCGTTGCCCAGAGGCTCTGTTCCAACCCTCATTCTTGGGTATGGAAGCTTGCGGCATCCATGAGACCACTTACAACTCGATCATGAAGTGCGACGTGGACATCCGTAAGGACTTGTACGCCAACACAGTATTGTCCGGCGGTACCACCATGTACCCTGGCATCGCTGACCGTATGCAGAAGGAAATCACAGCCCTTGCCCCATCCACAATGAAGATCAAAATCATCGCGCCCCCAGAGAGGAAGTACTCTGTATGGATCGGTGGATCGATCCTCGCGTCCCTCTCGACCTTCCAGCAGATGTGGATCTCGAAACAGGAGTACGACGAGTCTGGCCCCTCCATCGTGCACAGGAAGTGCTTCTAAGCGAGCCGCAGGACGCTGCCGACAGCAGCCCGCGGCCCGGCCGGTCCCGCGGCCGGCTGCTCAACTCAGGCTTGTAATCTCCGTTAATTTAATTGTACGTAAGATATTATTGTAATTAAATCGTAATAGTGACGGCAGGACGGAGCGCGGCGCCGCGGCGCGCGCCGACCGCCGGCCTCGGTACTGCACTCGCCAAAGGATCTTTTGTAATCTCATGAATGATGATTGTATGTGCTGAAACGGATAAGACTACTTTCTTACTAGGTCATTTATAAATTATAAAAAATAATGAAAATACAAAAAAAAATCTGAAAAATTCACCTGTCTTTTCTTTCCCTTATCTAATGTGTACAAACAACGGTCGAGTCTGATAAATATGGCGAGCTCAATGACCGACATTGACCCACGTACAGAAATAGAACGCACTTGGGAGCGAGCGGACCGAAATAGCTACGCACGCCGCTGCGCCGATATTACACTACACTGGCGTGTTCTCATACACAAAACCTAATTCAAGTAGTAGGCTTTCCCGCACTTATAGAATGCGTAGACACTTGCTTAGTAGGTAGGTGGTACTACCTACCTAGGTATACTCTTGAATGGGTAGGTACATATCAGTTTGGTACCTACCTACTACCTATTCAAAAGAGGTAGGTACCAGCTGTGAAATAACTTACATGGATCTCTACCCTAGCCTAGGTAGGTATTTAAATTTATAAACTACCTAGGTACCTTTTATTTTCCTATATAGGTACCTACCTACGCAAACTAATTATTATATGATGTAGGTCATAATTTGATTGATAATTAGTATCAATCACAGTATGTTGTAGTACTTAATTTATATAAACTAACAAGTGTGGTGGATTTACAAACACCGGCTTCAATAGATAACCAGGTAGTTAGGAACGTAGGTACCTAATTATTGTTTTTACTGGTCATTATCATTGTGCTTTCTTGCCTTGAGGGTTTTCCGGACAGCCTAGAAATTATACAGGCCATTCCATAGCTCGACGGTACAGTACAGCAGGTTGTGCCGTCGTAGGCAGCAGACAATGTATTTTTATATAGTAATAGATATATTTTTTTGTCTTACGATTTACCTAGTCAATTAAATTTTAGACTGGTAGGTACATTATTTAGAAACGTCTTTTTTCTAGCTTTAGTGATTGTATGGCATAGCGGGCTGTTTTCCCTAACTCCACGTGAAAACGCGTATTTTGCGTGCGGAAGGATGGTAAGGGGATGATTCTTTCCACTCCAGCTCGTCGTAGAAAGCCAGCAGACACCAGGGCCCTAATTCTGCTAATTTACGGATGGCTCAATTGAATCTCAGTAGCATTTTTGGTATTCTGCTAATAAATTTAAGACCAATAGTTGGAAAACTATTGGTCTTAAGTTATTAGCATTTTTGGTATTCTGCTAAATAATTTAAGACCAATGGTTTTCCAACTATTGGTCTTAAATTTATTAACAGAATACTGAAATACAATTGAGAATCGATTCAGATTCTATGAACCATCCGTAAATTAGCAGAATTGGGGCCCTGGTGTTGCTGACCACCGTAGGAGACCTGGGCTGTTTAGGTGCTCTTCTTCTTCAGGCGATTTCAGGGCAGTGCAAAAGCACATGCGCCGCCGTTTCATCCTGCCTCATACAGGCTCTACAGAGGGGACTGTCGGTAACTTCTATAACAACGAGGTGTTTATTAAACGGTGGTGGCAGCAGTGACTGTACGCAGCTGCTGCTTGGTAAGTCTCAGAACCTGTTGGGAGAAGCGATGATATCATTGAATAAAAAAATGTTCATAAACAATTAAAAATAGATTAAGATTGTGAGAGTCAAAGGGTATCATTATCAGTGTCTGGGTCTTAAAGTTATCTTTGATAATATTGAATGTCTGGGGACAATTTATTACCTATTTAAACAGTAATAATAAAAAAAAATGATGACAGCCCAAATATTTTTAAATAACTCAGCCTGGTTGCAGTCCTTAGTTCACTGCTAAGCATTGGCGCCATTCCAAAAAACATATATTAGGTAAATAAAATAATATGACATACCTTGATATATTATTATGTAAAATACTTAAAGTTTGCAGTGGTAGCCAGTGCTTGGCTGTGTCCTTGATACTGTCGATATCAACGTGTGGCGGTAACTATTGGCAATAAAATGGACTAATAGCACAGAATACTCTATTAGTTAGGTTCTAATCAATTGCTTATCTTTGATCTTCCGCATTCAGTGTGTCCCAGCAACCTTCTCGAGGTCATCTGGCCGGGGGGCGTCCTCTTACTTTTATCAAGTCGCGGTTTCCACTCTAGTAGGACTCGTTGGCTCCAGTGAGCATCGATTCTTCGGTATCTGTGGCCAGCTAATTACCACAGTAGTTTGCTTTAGCTGGTAAATCATTGTTGGATTACCTCATTTCGTATTATATTCTTTGAGCTAACTTCAAGCATACCTCGATACGCGACTTTAAATTTGTGGTCTCGGTTTTAAGCGTTTGTAAGAACCCTATTGTCACAGGTGAAGGCCTCCTCCAAAGACACCCCATTTACTTGATACTTCTATCCTGGGCTATAGGCATCCAGTTAATGAACTCATATCTATACTTACCTAATATTAAAAGCGAAAGTGGGATTGCTTGTTACACACAATTAAACGGCTTATGGGATCTTAATGAAATTTGGCAAGGAGATAGATCGTATCCTAGGAAAGAACAAAGGATACATTTTATCGCGATCCTCGCGAGCGGGATCTCGTGCACCAGCTAGTTATAAATAAAACACTAACTTTCATACAACTTTTATTCGAACATCACAAATATTTTCACATAATTAGCAGTATCTTAAATCAGTTAGTTAAAAACCTATTACAAAAGGTGATAAAACAGTGTCAAAATTGATAAAATACCGATCGAATGTAGCGTTCAGTGTCCATGTAAATAATTATTCGCCATTGAAACTTATTATTGTCATCATAGAAACTTTATTTAGGTACTTAAGGCATACAATTCTTTAGTATTTTTATTAACTTTATAGACAAATAGACCGACAGTAAAGGCAAAAGAATAATAATATTACATTGCATAAATAAACACATGATTTTTTATATATAAAAAGACAACTCCCGCACTAGGGAACAAGCCCTGTCGCTGGGGAAATAATATATTATTTTTGGTACGATTGCTTCTCTAAAGCAAGCAGAAATAATTATTGTTAGTGGTAACTTTTAGTACAAACTAATACAACATAAAAACTGTGGTGGACTACTTAGTCTTATTTTCAAAGGGGACTTATATAGATAGTTATATATAGAGAGATAACAAATATTTATTGGCCCTGAGTTATACTGGAAGGCGATTTAATTATTAGAATAATCGAAATTTTGTGTTATAATATTGATCTAATAAAAAGATAGTCTCTCAGACTTGTGTTTTTAACTAATAACGAGATAAAATCATTAGTATTTATTAAAACCCACATTAGACAACAACATAGGACATCATATTTTGATTAAAAATAAAGTTTTTCTTTTTACATAATTAAAGTCATAATAGTCCAGACCAATTTTCACAGCAGCCAATGAAAGATTTAGCCTACTGCGTAGGAAATATTATAGTGCACAAATGTGTGCGCAAACATAGATGCATACTCTCTCTATTCCTTCACTCTCGATGAGACGGCAATCCGACACGACCGGCGACAGATCAGGCGCAGGACCAACGGCTTTACGTGCTTTTACGCAGAGGTTTTGCTTCATTTTTAGCAAATGGTCACTCATCTATGGACTGACCGCGGCAAGCGTGCTTAACCTTGCATATCTGTCGATCCGCGCCGCTATTACTTAGCTACGAGTACCTCTTTTTATATATTTGGTTAGAGTATCATGGCCTAATGCAACACCTTAAAATTAAGTATTCTACTAAATAAATCGCATTCCTGCATATATTTTAACATGTATAAAACCTGTAAATCTAAATATGATAATTAACAATAGGGAACATTGATTGAAACGGTCAGTAAAGCGCTATTTTTACTATACATCTCTGATTTCCTAAGTAAGAAATCTTCGGAAATTTACACGCAGTCATCTGATCTACAACTAGGCAAAGCTTGTTAAAAAGATATTTCCTGTGTAAGATTCGAACCCTCAGCCTGCTTAGCATTTAGGGTCATTAATATAATAAATGTGATTTTAACTCTGTATTTTTGTTTGTTACATTATTACGACTAAACGATTGAACGAATCTTAATGAAGTTTGACAAGGAATCCGAATTTTGCCACCCCTGCCATAGTTTTCATTATAACGAGAGCAAAATTATGACAAATTTAATAATTAGAATGGGCGGCATTTTTGCTGAGCCCGGCCCTGCCTGAATAGACTCGCACCTATTTCCCAGAGGGGTGGGCAGAGTCAATTTTTCAATGCTAAGTGTTTGCATATTAGATAGATATTGTTATTTCAAAGTTATTCTATATTTTGTTACTGTTTGTCTTTTAGTGTATGTATTTATGCAAAGTGGACTTTAGCCAATGCATAAATAGTTTAATAGTTTACGATCAGCGGGTTAAGCTACCAAGGGCGCAGTAACCCTATAGATGGGTGACCGCATAGTGGTATTTCATCTGAGCGTCTCCGTGCTTCGGAGGGCACGTTAAAATTAGGTCCCGACTGTTATCAGTCGTTAGATCACGACAGAGGCCTAAATATGGGCGATCTAATTAACTCTGTCACCGGGTTGGCCACTAACCAAACGATAAGAAGAAGAAGAATAGTTTAATTTTAATTATCAGTACTTATCTGAACAATGGAAGCGCTTGATCATTTTCTGTATTGACATGATCATATCAATTATAGTAATTGTACAGGGCCATTGGAAGAAAAAAGCTTTATAAAGCGGTGTTCTTAAATACATTTTCAAGCTATGTCTATGTTAACTTCATTAAAAGATGACAAAATGTTGACTGTAAGTGTAGTGTCGTCTAATGGTGACATGTATAGTGTTGTTGGGTCGGTTCCACATGCTACAAAACTTTGTGTGATTCATATTACTTTTGGTGACTATACTTTTATTTATTGATTTAAATTATTGTATTGTTTTTATATGTAAGATATGGAATTTAAAAAATGTGAAATAAATTAATGAAATATATGTTTGTTTTGAGTTGTGTACTTTGTGACCTTGAATATTTTAATTTCTCATCTCTGCCATGTCACCTCTTTCTAGACCGTCCGGGAAGACTAACTTTTGCACAGAGATCTTTATACTCTTTTTAAGCCTGGTAACCGTGATGCCAACGACTTAAGAATTTTGTCATCTTTTAATAAGTGTGACTTGGTGTTTTCATTTGCCACCTAGGTTACACATTCAAGGTTAACTAAAGTCTAAAAATATTCTCAAATCGCCAGTAGTCTCCTAGCTAATTAAATTTGAGACAAACTTTTAAAAACACTTAAATTTATATTGGCATAAAATTTATTAAAAACTAACTGGACTAGCTCCTTCACTAAACCTAATTAATACATATTAATTAATAAAAAATATGTTGATTTAGAAACATGATGTTTTTATAAATGTTAAACATTAATAGCTACCGTATTTTAATCACAAACTGATGGAAAACGATGTAAAGAATCAATTCAATCCGATATTATATTTAAGTTGAAATTTTGCCATACCTGTCTTTTCTTCAAGTAAGACTAAAAGAGTACTTCTCTTTTGTTATAAGTTGTCTTGCAAAACGTTTAAGCAATTGATCACTGGTAATCAAATCAATTGTTGAAAGAAGTAAACGTGGCACGTAACTTGAACGGAAGATATAGATAGAGGGGGAATGGAGGGAATGTCGCGCAGCCCTATGCTCACGACAAGGATTTAATTATTCTTTATTATCAGACGAACAGTTGAAACAACTGATACACGCCAGCATTCTACTATTTTTAGCTGGTTATTCAATTATTTCCTTTTCTGAACATTCAAGGTCAGAGCTCAAGTTTCATGTCTCCATATTGTGTGAATTTAGGCAATATCTGATGTGTCTATAATTTTATATTTATTTTACCGATGGCTGAATTCTTAACGTATAACTGTCTTATATGTAATTTTGTTTGTTGTTAATTAATTGTAACTTAACCATCTGTTTCTAAATCAACGCGTTCGAATTATAAACTAAATTATGAAATAAAAACCTTAATTTATTAAAATCTTAAAATACATTAAACATCTAAATATAAATAAAGTTTTAAAACATATCGAGACGACAAAGCGTATTGAGGGCATTGTGCAAGAAGGTGAAGAACTCATAGAGAGTATCATACAGTGAGTTCTTAACCTAAGAGATTTCATTAACCTTCACTGGACGTAAGCATGAAGTCACCATTTTTGTACTATACCGTTAAGAATTTAATTATAAGGCCACTTTTACACTACACTGAATATCCTAGGAATGCTTACTATCCTCATCCGTCATGAACACATGTTATTTTAGTTACCACTGTAAGTTTTAAACACTTAATACCGTGACACTAAGTTTTTAATAAAACGCTTGATTGTTTGCTACGTTTCGCTATCCTTTATGCTGTCCTCTGTGGCTCTACGGATGTCTGATAGAGGGTTCCCATGTACCCTGAACCTGTAAACACAGGTGTATGTTGGATTGCCATGGTTGCTTTCCACTCTTAACTCTATTATGTCGTAAGCGACAGGGTATTCAACACCGCCAATGTTTGTTGTCTTAGGATATTGGACTGGGAAATATTGTATTGAAGTACCGTTGGCATCGTACATGTAGTCACCGAATCGATGAGGCTCTGTATCGTCATCGCTGTGTAGGCCCTGAAAATAATAATTATTATATAATAATAATAGCAACCAATTTTTTCTTTTTTTTTTCTTTTTTTTTAAAAGACAACTCCCGCACTAGAGAACAAGCTCTGTGTCGCGGGGGACTTTACAAACATACAATTAACGGACACAAATTACACCCAGACTCAGAACAATTCTTTGTGGGTTCATTTGTGGGGTCACAGGACAAAACACAAAGTTTTGTCCTGTGTGGGAATCGAACCCACAACCTCGTGCACAGCAGGCGCATACTGCGGCCACTGGACCACCGAGGCAGTCAAAACCCATATATGTCCACTCACCCACTGCTGGGTCTCCTCTCCTCTATCAAGAGAGAGAGGGTTTAGGCCTTAATTCACACACGCTGGCCTAATGCGGGTTTGTGAATCAGAATTAATTATAACTATAACAATTAATTAAAATAACAGGAAACCACAGTCCACACACAGCACTCGCCTATCTGTAAAAAGGTTAGTTGTTTAAGCTACCGGAATCGCGGTTACTATATGGAATGGGGACCAAATAGTGGTATTTCATCTGAGCATCTCCGTGCTTTAAAAGGCACGTTAAGTAGTATTTTTCCACGTGTTTTTGAGTTGTTACACCGCGACAGAGGCGTATGTGGACGATGTCGATACATTGTCTGGCATATTATGCCGACCTAGACCCAATTAGGCACTGCAGTGAAGCAATCGATAATAAGGTGTCTATCTCTGTTCTTTTAAATTTCGTCTGTGGTTCTTTTAATGTGTCAAATAAGTTTTTAATTAGTTCTTTTATTTCTTTTCTATACTAATATTATAAAGCTGAAGAGTTTGTTTGATTGAACGAGCTTATCTCAAAAAGTACTGGTTCGATTAGAAAAAACCTTTTTTTGTTGAATGCAGGAAAGCTATAGGCTATATAACATCACGCTATGATCAATAGGAACGAAGCAGTAGTGAGATATGTTACAAAATCAGGGAAATGTACGTTCCAAATTACCACGCGGACGAAGTCGCGGGCGACCCCTAGTGAAGATATATAAAATGATACGTACAAATACAGAGAAGTTCTTGGGCGCGGACTCGATCTTGCCGTCGACTGCGAGCAGCCGCGACATGTGCTCGAGTGAGAAGCCCGTTACTTCTATAATCGCGTACGTGCGCACCACTGAAATTAAATAAATATTATTTATTAACACTATCACAATATTTGGGTGGCATACGGTCCGCCTAATGGTAAAAAGTTACCATAGCCTATGGACACTTGCAATACCAGAGGTATTATAAGCGTGTTGCCGACCCAAAAAAAAACTCCAGGGTTTTATTCCCTGGGTTAGGAAAACGTTTGTTAGAAACGTATCCCTAAATCAGCTCTGGAAACCTGTACTCACACACAGGAACACTACTACACCGCTGTGTGTAGTCAATTGGCTGTGGTCTATGATAAGGTGTAGGTTCTTTCCAAAAAAAAATCTCACAAAAAATGAAATGAAATTAAAATAACATAAAGCTAAATATACTTCTAGAGAAAGAGAAAAATAATCCTCCCATACCTGGAGTACCTATACTTAAGAAACAGATCATCTTTTTTTGAGGAAATAGTTCCGCTATTTATTCCGCGCTATTCATACGCAACGTTGTTCTGAGTTTTTAACTGAAATCGTATAAAATGTAATAAAAAATATTATTATTATTTACCTAAGTATCCTGGGAAGCCCTGGAAAGCCCAGCACTCAGCCGGCATGGAGCCCGGCGTCAGCGCGTACCGTGGCGAGGTGTACACCCACAACACCGGCAATCCCAGAATGCTGTACTGTTTCGTTTTTATCTGGTACAGCTCCGTACACTTTGTCGATATTACTTGACCACCTGCAAGAAAAATACACAATATTAAGGCTTGGGATATCGCCAACGGCCTTGAGCATTTGGGCGAAGCAAACACGGCCTAATTCTCCAGGCGAGCGCGGGGATACAAACAGATGTACTCTTTGAATGGACGTCTTATTTTTTTAATAAATTAAAATGTAATCTTATTCTAAATATAACATTACCAAATTATAGGTGTATGTTCTCTTCAAATATTGTTTTTTTGGTCATAATGTGGTTACATCTCAATAATTAGGTGCTAATTCGATGATTTTTTTAACAACTATTTAAAATTACTATTGTTATTATATTTTTTGGCAGTCATTTGTCTATAAATGCCAACAAAAAATGGTTTCATTTACACTTTTTTCCTTTTTCATCATTTTTGAGAGAGGGGCCTTAAGGCGTACATCTTATCATCGAGAATCTCGTGTTATGGGTTACTTTATAAATTGATTGTAGTTATTTGGCTGCGGTCTTCTGTAATGTGGATTTGTTTGCTAGCTTTTATGGTGCCCTAACCTTCCTTCCTGCCTTCCAAACTCAAGGTTTGTCAAAGGGCAATGGAGCGCAGCATATTAAACATCAAACTACGTGACAAAGTGCGGAATACAGTCATACGCTCGCAGACCGGTATCAGGGATGTAGTGTAGATGTAGGGTAGCAAATCTGCCAAACTCAAGTGGGACTGGGCGGGACACATTTCTCGTATGCATCCTGAGAGATGGGCTCGTGTCGTCACACAGTGGATGCCTGAAGATGGGCATCGCCGCCGAGGCCGACCTAGAAAACGCTGGCGTGACGACCTGGATGCATATGAGAAGGATTGTTGGAATAAGGCAATGGACAGGCGGGAATGGAAGTCAATGGGGGCGGCCTTTGCTCAGCAGTGGGACAATATAGGCTAGTAAAAAAAAAACCTTCCTAGTCCTTTTTCGTCTTTTAAACAAGGGAAAAAGGACTGGCTAGTTCCAGAGTAATGATAATATAACATGGCATCTTTTTTAACATGATTCATATATCATCGTCCATGCAGTACAGACCACCACTGCGCAGCCAAGGCAATGTGGGTCAGCTTGATAGAACAATATAAAAGGGATTCCCAAAATGGTTTACATCGAAATGTGGTCGACATATACGAAAATTGATTTTTAGGGGTCAACAAAGTCTAAGAAGGTCTAAAAATCTACTACTATTTAAGATACGAAAAGTTATTGTTGTACTTTATAATATCAATAGGATCTTTACAGTAATTTTAATAAATTAGAAAAAACTAAAGATAGGATTTGGAAAGTAATTTGGCTATGGGGGGTCTGAAGTATCAGTTTATTTTGGGAAAGGGTCTCTAGCCCAAAATGATTTGGGAATTCCTAGTCTATACTAATATTATAAAGCTAAAGAGTTTGTTTGTTTGTTTGGTTGAACGCGCTTATCTCTGAAAGTACTGGTTTGTTTATAATATAGGAACTTATAATTAGTTTATAAGGCTATAATATAACATCACGCTATGATCAATAGGAGCGGAGCAGTAGTGAGATATGTTGCAAAATCGGGGAAAATATTCCAAATTACCACGCGGACGAAGTCGCGGGCGACCTCTAATATAATATAAGACTTTTCTTTTAAATTGACAGCAAATATTGGTTAAGGTGGTCATTTGATTTCGGGGTATTTGTGTCTTTGAATTGTATGTTTAAAATGCCGTGAAATACAGGGCTTTTTCTTATTCAAAACAAAAAAAGACGTCTTACCTGCAGACTCCAATGCATAATCCACCAATCCAGTTTTATCAGCATCGTACACATCCAACATCCCTGCTACTATTTTCTTCACAGCATCCATATCTACATCAACCCCGGTATGTATAGTTCGGACTTCTACCTCCTTTATATAGTCCTTCACTCTCTCCCTTATTATCTCCAACTGACGCCTTTCAAACACAGATAAGTATTCATGGATTAGCTGACGTACTTTCTCCTCATCCATACCCTGCTGCCAAGTCTTCGCGACACGTGCCTCAATTTCCGCACTAATAACATCTATTTGTTCTTTAGAAATATACTCATTATCGAAATGTTTTTTTAATTTTGCCGCTACTTCACCAACATTGTCATTGGCATTGAAAACTTGGACCAAATTGTTTTGCAAATGTTTGATTGAATATTGTTCTATTTGTGCTTCAAAATTGTTTAATTTTGAAAGTTTCTGGTCGAAGTATTTTAATCGGGTGTCGACGTTTAACGCCCACTGTTCTAATGCTGCTATGCGTTTTGATAAGTCTGGGTCTTGAATGATTTGAGGAGGTTTGTAAGTGCCTTCGACAAAAGCTTCTTTAGGTAGTACTTGTTCTGCATAATTGTAACCTGAAAAATATGTTTTTTGCATTAGTTTTGTAGGTATTTCCCTCTGTCCTTCCCACATAGTGTTCAAGAGCTTTGTATATAGAGACAGGGAAGGACAGAGTGGTAAATAATTTTATATTATATTTATATTTAACTCACCTAAAAGTGTATCGTCCAACGTCCACTTTGTTATAGGTGATTTGGCCTCTATCCTTCCCCGACTATATTATTATACAGTGTCTCAAAAGGGCATATCTTATCCATAATAGGAGTAGAACATGTACGCAATACGAATAGAAACTTGCGTTGTTTTTATTTAAGTTTTTTTTACCTTGAGCCAGCTATCTATGTAAAATTCCATGTAATAGTAGGGCGTGACTATTGCTATATACATGATTTCAGTTTACAAAGATCATTTATCTTAAAAATCAGAACCTCAGCTCGGTAGTCACGTATACACGGCAACAGAGCCGCTTTACGAAGATTAGTTTTTTGGAAAGCCAATGAATGAATTTGTGTGAAATATATTTTTATATAGATTTAATCTAATTGTTACCAAATTCCACAGAAATATATACAATGGTTTTCTTAAAAAGTAATCTTCATATAGCGACCCTGTATACATATCTCCGTTGCTGTGTGTGCAGGGCAGAAAATTCGAATATATATATTTGGTTATTATAACATTCATGGCTTTTGTATGATGACAGAACTGACTACCTATATCATGTTATCATTGACTTAATGACGCAGAGGTCCCGGGCTCGATTCTCAAGTTGAGTTCAGCCTTAAGTCTTTATTTATGGCTTGTGACTCGCTCTCTATTATATGGAACATAATACAACTGTTAAAAGATAGGTATCATACATATCTGCCTGCCCCACCAGGGAAATGAGAATGCTATGTATAAAATATACCCAATTTAGGACACACTGTATAGGGAAGAATTATGTGGGAGTAACAAAATAACAAACAAATTGCTTATGAAATATATATAATTGAAATCATAATAAACCAATTAGTACAACACATATTAAAATTATACTATCAAAATGTAGTTACCAGAGTTTTGCTTATATACTAATTCTGATTACATTAAAAAAATAATCACATCATTGTAAAGCGAAAGGTATTTGTGACGAATAAATAATTGTGCTTATATTTATATATAATCTTTCGACTGGTGTTTTAGGATCGGGATGCATTAAGAAATGTCGGGTTTGGTCTCCGTTCGGAATTGGCACGTGCCCGTGCACGTATACGTTCGGTGAACGCGCGAGTTAAGTGTACTGTGCCGGTTTATATCAGCTTCATCACCACATCTCTGCCTACCAAATGCTCTATTTAATAAAAATGCAGTTGTTAATCTACATTTACTGTAACTCTGTTGGTCAGTATCTTCGAGTTTCAAACTTAATATGCGCGTGAGTTGCACCATTCAAGAGATTACGTCCTGAAGTCTTAGATCATGAAAAAGAATCTCTACTTTCACAAATCGTATTACCAATATCAGGCATGTTTGAGTCACTACGGCGTATGTCTGAACATTAAGACACACACGTTCGAAAGTTGTGCCATATTTTCAGTCGTGACGTATCAAAGTATTGAAATGATCTAAGCCTGGAGTATTGATCACTGGTGGGAAAAATAATATTGCAAAAAATCCCTGTTTAAAAAAAACGATGTTTCATTAAGCATAGAAAGTAGTACAATTATAGCAGCACTGAAAGAAATCAATCGAACCAAATTTATTCATTAAAGCTTTGGAATACCAAAATATACTGGCCGTATATAAAACGAACAATGGATGTTATAAGAAAAAAAGTAAAAATAAAACGATGTAAGACTACGCTAATTAGCATTCATATCTAACTATCAATCACGTACGTCCATAAATACCCCTAGAGTTAAGTAAGTTACAAAAAAATATTGTTTCTTTTCGAGTCGCTACAAATTGTCACTGAAAAGATAATCATAGTAATCGAGGAAAACATCGTATTCTTTTGTAATCAATTCTTAAATTCGTACTGGAGGTACAGTTTTTTTTTCTTATAATATCATTGTAAATGAGTGTAAAAAATTACACATTTTATCATATGATTACAATTAAATGCCAAGTTTTTTTTATGCCGAAAATATACTTAAAACAATATTCAGAATGAGTACCATTCAGCTGCTAAGAATAAAGAATTATGACTAGCGTGTTAGTCTTTTTAATTTTCACCAATTAAAACATAATAATATATGTTAACACAATTTTTGTTAAAATAATTTGTACCAAACAGTTGACAAGTTAAACTTAAAGCTATATAAAACTCCAATATGGCCACGTCATGTTAATTTAGGTACATTGATTTGAAATTATTTCACTTAAACTAATATACCGCTGAATATTCAGAAAATACAATACCGAAAGTGTATATTTTTTGCATATGAATGATATATCATTATATTATACAGGATTTTAAAAGGTATGTACTTACTTATACTTTCTATGAGTTTTAAAAACTTTTAAATAAAAAGGTGTAAGTATTTAGCATTGAATAGAGGTGTGGAAGACTATTAAGTAGTGTAAAAATTATTTTGAAATTCCGTATTACTACCATAAATATCATTTTCGACAACTTGTTTAGTTGTGTTGTGTGCGAATGTGATTATTTTTGATTGTATGCGTATTAATAACATTATTAATAGAAATACAACTTTCGAGTTAAGTTTTCCTGGTTGACAAATATCAACGTACAATTTGCGGTATGTAATTTAGATCATAATTGCAGCGGTACTTACACATATATAATATTAATGAATCCAAAAATAAACAATCTGCATAGCGGAATGAAAATAAGTATTATTTCTCTTCATACATAAAGATTTTATAAATTGTAATAGCAAATAATAATTATAGAATCATAAAATTATTAAAAGAAAAACAAATTAATATATTATAATATTGATTTATAATTATAATAAATTAATTTAAAAAACATATATTAGGATATGTGCACATGAAATTTATAACAATTATCCATCAAAATATAATTTTATAAATAATGATACTACTAATTAAGGATTATTTAGGATTAAGGCGTAACGCCTTTGCTCTCGGAGCCATGCCCAGCAGTGGGACACAAATGGGTTGTTATTATTATTATATTGTTATCGCAACACATATTTACGATATAGTTCAAAGTACTACATGAGTAAATTAAAGGTCATTGTTCATATAAAGTACCTTTCTTTTTAATTTTTTTCTCTTCACTCTACAATTTTCATGTGCACATGCCCTCAATCTAAAAACTGAATCTCTTGAAGCACACATTTGCTTAAATTAAAAGATGTATCAAACAGCAGATCCGTAGCTAAGGTCACTGACGCCTAGGATTCTGATATTTCACTCTTTAGGCTTATTTAAGCTCTCTAATTGTTCTGAGTTGTTTACCAGATGGTTTTTTAATGGCTTTTTACGTCTCCGAAAGTATGGGCCCCTAGTACGTGCACGTACTCGAAATCCTAGCTACGGGCCTAGGGCCGTACCGTAACGTCAAAACTCGGTAGTAAGTTGATATCTTACAAATTTTAAATTAAGATAAAAACGAAACGATATAAAGATGTCATGGTACGGCCTTGCACATGCAATACAATTTAGAAACATAGCAGCATTACCAATAACTTAAAGGCTACAAACTTCAAAAAAAAATAAATAAATAAATGAACATAATACTAATAACTTGCGTACTATATATAACCCATTAGGTGAAATAATAAAACATTGAGCACCTTCCTACATTCTAGTTGTTACATGTTCAATTAAGTACACTGTTTTAACATTAATTAAATTTAATTATCACATAAGCCAACCAGAAACGTATCGGAATTATCAAGTATATATTTCGCTAAGACAATATAGACATTACTTTTCTTTTTATTGTCTTCATAGTAATTATGGTCGCGCCAAAGTTTGTTTTAATTTTTGAAACAATCTGAAAAAATTCGAAGCCCGGAACAGGATTCGAACCGGCGCCTCTCCGGTTCCGGCCCAGCGCACTACTAATTGTACCATCCGAGCTCCTACTCCGGAGTTCGAATTTGTCCATCGCACTTTTACGTCTTGGAGTGACGCCAGCTTTATTCAAACGTTATCCCTTAACATTGCTTTGACATTTAAGTATATTTGAGTTAATTGCATAGCTAAAATGCTAAAAATATTTATTTATTTAGAAAGTAACACTTATAAAGTTATGAATAGAGCAGATATATTTAATTTAAGTTGTCAGCTAATAAACTATGTTAACACTATAGTTCAACGAGTCTATTTTGAAGGTTTTCATTTTCTTAACTTTTCATACCCGAAGTTTTAAGTACAGTAATAATATAGATAAATCCGAGCCGCTTTTGATGACTCATGTAATCAGACACATCGGTAAAGTTGTAAGTGGAGATATAAAGAAACATAATTGTCTGGAAAAATAGTACGCAGTTATATTAAGGTAGGTGTGTATATCCTTATTTGTAATCCCTTTACTTGTAGACGAAAAGTATAAAATAGAAAGTAGCAAATGATGTAAATAATTTACTACTGTGGTCAAATATAACGGGAGAAATGAAAAACAAATGAAGCGCCATTTGGCCAATTGTTCAGCGGAGCTGCCTAAAGTTAATTAAAAAAAATGATTACATGGCATGTTTGCCGACGCGAACGTTGATAGCTTCTCGGCCATCATGCGCAAGAGATGCGCATCTTTGCTACGCCGTGTTCGCGACAGCCCCAACACCATTCTTAGAACGTTGGCGGATAGGTGGGAGTTAAGTAGACATTCCCCAGGATCGGCGTGCCTCACGTAACTTAGAATTAATTAATAAATGTTACTAACACTAGTTTATAAGTTTATATTGTTACTAACAATTATGGATCTTATTCTGAAAATAAATGTTTATTATTATTATTATAACTTTTTTATTTGTTAATGGATTTTTTGTGAGCCGACTTTTGTCGTGTGTTTTTTTGTGCTCTATATTCAAACCCTATCGTACTGTATTTTTTTTGTTTGGTCGAAAACTCATTTTCGACCAAAGTGGCGTTTCATTTGTTTTTACTTTCCACCATTGAATTATATCTTTATGTTAATACATGAAAACTTTGTACTTTGAAGTACATTGCACGCACGGAAGAGTGTGAAATTTGGCATAGTTATAGTTCATATGGAGAAGGACTGCATAAAGCAATTACGGTCGAAATTCGACCACCGGGCGACCTCTAGTATATATTATTAAATAGGCGAGTAGTATTTAATAGTTACGTAGTTTAGTGAACAGATATTTCCCGTTTCCATGGGAACATCGGATTAAAAAGTATATAAAAACACTATTATATAGAAATGCACGACTAATTTTAGAGATATGTGGACACAAATATAGGAAAACTATTTTTAAATATATGTATAAAGATAACTAGAGACAATCTAGTGACTACAAAATGACGGATTAACTACACAATGTCAGAAATATTTAAATATTTATTTATAATTATAAGTATTCATTTAAAATGTATTTTGTTGTACCTATCGTACCTATTTAAATAGTCGTCCAGACCGATTTCAGTCACGGCGGCCAATCTCGGAGATTAGCCAACTGCGCAGGACATATTATACTGCACAGGCGTGTGCGCAAACACAGGTGCACTTTCTATTCTTTTACTCTCATAGTCCGATGGGACGGCAATGCGCCACGATCAGAGATCAGACGCTGGATCAACGGTTTTACGTGCTTTCCAAGGCACGGAGGGGTCTAGCTGTGTTTTAAGAAAATGGTCACCCATCAACGGGCGACCGCAGCCAGCTTGCTTTACCTCGCTGATCTCTCGATTCGTGCCGTTAACAATTAGCTAGGAGACCGTCAAACCTATAATCTGATTGATTTATAATCCGATTGGCGTTATAAACACCAAACATTGAATAAATACTTGTCAGTCATTTCATTGAGACATTTTGTGCCTTCATATTAGGCCGGCTTTTACTTTCCTTATTTACAACACTGACCGACAATAGCTTTTTAAAAAACATCGACCATTAAAACTACAATAATAATAATCATTATGATAATTTTGTTTTTTAATATTACATATTTTTTAAATTGGGCTTTTTACCCGAATAGCTCAGAACGAGGGTAATGTTTTTCGCGTGCCTGTATATATGTATGGCCGTTCCAATGTGACTTAAACGGCTTGATCGATTTTGAAGAGTAAAGTGTGATTACATTCGCATTTTTTTCCCGAAATGTCACAGCACTTTTTAGTTTACTGACTTTGTCAGTCAGGATTTTTTTTATTAGTTCTTTTATTACAAGGCACACTACTTGTCGACAATAACTATAATCACACTGACACCTACAAGTAAAGGGATTAGAATATCTAAAAATATTATCAATCATCCTAACACACCGCTCCAGAATCGTTTGATCTCTTCAAAGCAGCTATTAGCCACAATCGTCATGTACTCCGAGGCATCCGCCATTCTATTCTGTACGATATCCTTATATTCTTTATAAGTCTTGGTTACTTCAGGTAAGTTCTCCCGTATATCTGGTAAAGTAATGTTGATATCCGGCATTTTGATGTCCAGTGATGGTAGAGTGATGTTCGGCAGCGATATCCTCGGGATATTAGGTGTGAACTCAGATAGATCTAAGTGGAAATCGGTAAAGTTTGGCAAAGCGAGATGATCCCAGTTCTCGTATGTGTAGTGAGCTGTAATGAATTAGTATATTTATAATGCAAAGATCTTGAGCAATAGTCGGCGTTGTTCGCGCATGTGTTATACTTGGTCCAATTGCAAGGTGTATAGTTCGATAGTATTAACCAATGACGTGAATCCTTCAATCCTGTGATTGGTTAATTGTCGCGCTCCGCCCCCCGCGCTCCGCACATACCACCAAAGAAACCTAATAACGCTTTCTGCGCAATTGTTCAAGATCTTTACCGGGCATAATACCTTATTGTTCAACGCCTGTTATTATGTAAGTCTACAGCATTTTTTTTAGGCGATAGACAAAGGTAGAGCTCGAAAATTTTAATTTATTTAACACATTCAATTTTATATGAAACACAAGATGACACAATGGTCTACGAATAAATTACGTTACATTAGCACGTAAGGTTATAAGTAAAGCCATAAAAAAACGTTTAGAAAGAAATTATATTCGAAATTGATTTAATTTTTCTGTCTCTCTTTTTATTAGATAGTTTCTATTTTTTGACTATCTGATATCCTATGTATATTCAAATAAATGCGTATCTTTCTTTTTTATACCGATCCACTCTTTTATAACTATAGACTATATATTGACAGAACTACTCAAATTCAAATACTTTATTGGATTCATGTGTAAGTACAAAGTTATTACATAAGGTTTTATCGACTCCATCCTGGACTGTAAATATGGAGCTCATTCATGAACAAAAATCCACTTATTACCATGTCCTTCGTGTCTTAATACCTGCACGTCACAGGAGCATATATACTTTACTGACTTTAATCTTCTGCCCCTCTAGACAAGTGGCATAAGCGATAGTCGAATCGAAAAGTCAAAAAGTTAAGTTTGCGACATTATATCGTAGACTTACATCAAATCCCATACATTTGTTTTTTTGACTTTTCGTTTCGACTACCGTTTTGCCACTTGTCTAGAAGCTCAGGACGCAATTTCGACACGCTAAGAAGAATATAATAACGAAGTACTTACATCCATATCCGACGGCGGGTAGAAGCAGTAGAAGGAACCACGGCCACCAGCGACGTTTCACGACAGCTTTCTCCTGGTAACGCGCTGCGTACTTGTCATTTTGATCCACGTGGTTTGGTGTTAGCTGTCAAATCATTATATTATATAAGAAACATGGATACAGTCGCTGTTCGTTATTCTTTTAATTCTGGACGTCATCTGGCTAAGATAAACAAATTCTGACTGTTTGTAATATTTTTATTTTTGTCGGCATACGTGCCAGTAATGGTAAGCGGGTAACTAAACTCAAACTCATTTATTCATTTAGATCAAATACATGATACTTATGAATGTCAAAATAAAAGTCTGCATATTTTTTCTACAGCCAATTCGCTGACATAGGTAGGGCCTAGAGAATTGGCAAGAAACTCTGGCTACTCGTCTTAAACGCCAAGGTATAATATTTACAATTTGGCATGAGTTACAATTTGAAGTAGGTAACAAAAAAGTACGGAACCAACACACCTTATCAGCAAAAGAAATTACGTACCAATTACACAATCACAATTTAGTATCTATCAGTATGGTAATAAGGCACCGTCTCTTTCTGTAGGTATAGAAGCATAAGGTGATCACAATGTGATCACTAGAAATTGCTCATGGACTTCGTCACTTCCATATGCTACCGTGAAATTAGAGCTCACGTTAAATCCCGTTTTCAGATCTTATACGTGGCAGAAATTAATGCCGGTGCTGAAGAGTCGACAGGTGCATTGGTGTTCTTTAGTCGTTCCCGTAGAACAGGCAATAAAACACACATAAGAATAGCCAGTCTTCATGCTGTTCTAACGGGTTTGTATTTAAGAGCTTACTCTTTAAGTGGCTTTTTTTTTATTCCCGCTCTAGTAAAAGCCCTGTATTGCGGGGGATTTTACAAACATACAATTAACGTACACAAAGTACATCTAGACTTGGAAAAACTATATATGGATCACAATTTTTTTGCCCCGCGGACAAAAAATTGTGGGGATCGAACCCACAACACGCCGAGCAGTGGTAAATGGCGAGGTAATCACTTAAGCTATTAAAGTAACCATGCAGTTAAAGGCAAAATTCAAAAGCCGTTGAAAAATAAATTGGTTTTCTTTTCTTTGTTATACCACATAATTTCTTTTTTATAAAAGACAACTACCGCACTAGAGAACAAGCTCTGTGTCGGGGGGAATTTTACAAACATACAATTAACGACACAAATTACACCCAGACTCAGAACAACTCTTTGTGTATCATACAAAGTTTTGTCCTGTGTGGGAATCGAACCCACAACCTTTTGTACAGCAGGCGCATACAGAGGTCACTGGACCACCGAGGCCGTCTATATTTTTTTGGTAATATACTAACAGTTTCGGTGACAGTAGTGACTGTAGTTGTGATGACTGTCTTGATGAGTGTGTACAGCCAAGAGAACGGCGCCCCAGCCACCGACGCCGACCGCGACAGTAAACTCGCTGGAAACCATACAAATATATACTTTATTCCTTTTTAATAGAGATAACTCCCGCACTAGGGAACTGTTAGATCCGCTGCGCGGGGGGATATCAAATAATAACAACCGGTACGCACAAGCTCGTATATTAGACTGGCGCAGCAGTCGACATATAAATATCACCTAACCTATGTGGATCTACCCTACATTCGTAATATCAATGTAGTACATTCCTAACAGGAACAAGCCCTGTGTCGCGGGGGACTTTACAAACATACAATTAACGGACACAAAGTACATCCAGACTCGGAACAACCATTTATGAATCAAACAAATTTTTGTATCGTGTGGGGATCGAACCCGCGAAAGAGTAACAAACATCCATATATAAATCCATCCGGATATTTGTTACTTTTTAACGCCAGTACGGTTAAACGGATCTGGATGAAATTTAGCATAGGCATAGATTACAGTCTAGAATAGCAAATAGGCAACCATGGGCGGAAACTAGTATAATAATCCTTACTAATATAATAAATGTGAAAGTGTGTGAGAATGGATGGATGGATGGACGTTTGTTACTCTTTCATGTAAAAACTACAGAACGGATCTGGATGAAATTTGGCACAGAGATAGATTATGGTCTGGAATAACACATAGACTACTTTTTACAGCGATAACCGACATCCACGCGGGCGGAGCCGCGGGCAACAACTAGTTAATCTATATAATAAATAGATTAATTCCGTCGTAAACACAATTTGTCGTAAGCAGAATCTGTCTTAAAAAGAATCTGACTTAAACCGAATGAAGGGATTAGTTATACCTTTAGCTGGTCTCCGGTCAGTATAAGGGTACCGGTGCGAAGGTCCCACAATTTGTCTGTACGCATTGCTGGTGGTTGTGGTGATGGTGGTGATCATGGTGATCAGCAGTCTGGTGATCCACCACCGCTGCTCAGCGAGGTGATGAGCGCCGTTGTGGATGTATTGAGTCTCGTCGTCTGAACTGTCTATTGACTGTAAAAAAATATAAATATTTTTATTTATTATAACAAGATCGAATGCTGAGAAAATCTTAGGGAGTTCCCCCCTAAGATTTTCTCAGCATTCGATCTTGTGACGTCCTTCGGCTAGATGACGATGATTTTATAAATAAGAGTGATTTCTACTAAGCAATCTTTGGATGAATATGTTGACAATTTAGCGGCAGTTGATGGCGGTAACTAACTGTTCTTTTTTTTTTTTTCGTTTGAAAAGACAACTCCCGCGCTAGAGATCAAGCTCTGTGTCGCGGGGTACTTTACAAACATACAATTAACGGACACAAATTACACCCAGACTCAGAACAACTCTTTGTGGGCCACACAAAGTTTTGTCCTGTGTGGGAATCGAACCCGAGGTTGTCCTCGTGCACAGCAGGTGCATATGGCGACCACTGGACCACCAAGGCAGTCAAACTGTGATAGGCTAGACTAGGGAAGGACCTCCACCTTACAGAAGACCACAGCCTAATAACTACACACAGCGGTGTAGTTGTGTTCGTGTGTGTGAGTACAACGCAAGAAACGTTTTCCTATCTCAGATATATATCTATATTATCTTAAAGCCCTGATGTAAAATGGGTGGCAACACGGCTACAGTAACTGTCTAACATCAGGCGAGCCCTATGCTTGTTGGCCACCCAAGTAGTATAAAAAAAGGATGGATTAGCATACGCAATGCTACAGCAATTTAGGGCATAAAAACTTACAGTATAGCGCTTCCGCAATGTGCTAGTAGTCCAAGAAGAAGTGGTAGTAGATAGACGGTCGATCTCATCCACGCTAGTGTTGGGTCCTTGGACGCGGAACTGGGACAGTGAACGACGAGACATGTTCGGCATCGCCACTTGACCTGGAGCCAACTCCACCCGGTCTTTTGACAGCGGGGAGTATGTGTAGTCCGTCTTTGGATATTTGCTGGAAAGAAATAAAATTATATGTTAAAAAGTTGTTCAAGTTTGAGAGAGAGAGAGAGATATTTTCTTTCTTTCTTTCTTTCTAGATAAGGCACCATATAAGTGTGTAAGTCCGACTGGGGAACGAAGTCCACCTTTCAGAAGTCCACAGCCTAATAACTGCTCACAGTGGTGTAGTTGTTCCTGTGTGTGAGTACGGGTTACAGTGCTCATTTTAGGGATGCGTTTTTAAATAAAAAAAATCCTATCCTAAAGATACCCCATCTCGAAAAAAAGATCTATAAGTGAGCATCTATCTATGCTCCATGGGACAGGAAACAGGATATGTTCCCCTTGTCCTCTTCGTTACGCCCATGCACCTAGCAATAGCAACCCATATCCGAAGGGATGGATTAAAGTCCCTCGCGACACAGTGCTTGTTACCGAAGGGTAACAAACACTCTGTCGCGAGGGACTTTACAAAAATAAACTTTTTGGAAACTAAGCATGCAATATTTTTGTTTATTTATTTTTAATAAATATATTTGAAGATCATGAGACAGGTCAAAGTTGCTATAATCAATATATTATAGATGATAACTTATTAATTATAGCAACGTTTAATACCCAAATTTGCATGAATAATTTGATTAGATTTTATTTATATTTTTAAAAAAGACAACTTCCGCACTAGAGAACAAGCTCTATGTCGCGGGGGACTTTACAAACATACAATTAACGGAGACAAATTACACCCAGACTCAGAACAATTCTTTATGGGTCACACAAAGTTTTGTCCTGTGTGGGAATCGAACCCACAACCTCGTGCACAGCAGGCGCATACTGCGGCCACTGGACCACCAAGGCAGTCGATTTGAATTTGAAAAAGTATCGTTCCGTGTGCAAATCGAACCCACATCCATCGCAATGTTGGTAGCGAGGTGATTACTTCCACCACCAGACCACACAAGGAGTCATATTCTCTCCATTACTGTTACTTTTCTGACCTAAATAAACGGTTTGATTCATTAATCTACACTACTAGTCGTTGTGGCTGCAAGCACAGTGAACAATTTACAATGGGCTATAAAAATGTTATAGGCTATAGCTATTGTCTATACATATTTAATAGTACCAATAGTAGGTAATAAGGTTAACCGTAGATTAGATAACAATATACCAGTTAAGCTATTTATGTATAAGTGCTGATTGACATTCGTGGGTTACTGCTCAATGGTTCCAGCTGAAAATCAGCGCCTAGGATTACTGCCCGGCATTATGCTGAGCTGGATCCCATTTTGGCGTAAACATGAGACAGAAATAATCAATAAGTATTTTTAACAATTATGTAATTAACTTTTTTGTGTAGTTATGGCTCTATCCGTTATGTGTGTGTGTTATACCCATGATTCTGCCAACGTCAAGGTGGAGAGAGAAAGCTAGTAGATTGGTTGGCGGTGCTAAATTACTGCTAAATTAAATATTCTTTCTTTCTATATCTGTAGGATATGTTGGGTCTTTTATATTCAATGATTGTTTCTTAGATCATAATTATTTATTTATATAGCTTTTGTTACTAGCTGTTGCCCGCGGCTCTGCCCGCGTAGATGTAAAAAGTAGCCTATGTGTTATTCCAGACCATAATCTTTCTATCTTTATGCCAAATTTCATTCAGATCCGTTCAGTAGTTTTTACGTGAAAGAGTAACAAACATCCATCCATACTTACAAACTTTCGCGTTTATAATATTAGTAGGATATACAGGGGGCGTAACACGGGTTAAAACGCTAGTCGTTCGAGCGAGCAAGGGGGACAGAGCTATATGGCGTGTAAAGCGCCGTCTCTTTTCCTCGCTCAAACGACTCACTTTTGGTGTCGAGTACAACGTACAAGTACGATGGTAGCCGAGTGGACTTGTAACACATGTGGTGAATTTCACTTTGGAAAATGTATATGTAGTAATCAAAAGACTTACTAGGAAAACATCGTGAGGAAACCGACATGGTTTAGAAGAAATTCTAAAGCTGTATCTAATCCATCAATCTGCATAAGGCAAATTGGACAAAGCTTGTACTATGCCAACCATACTAGACTTGTAATAGTAATCTATATAAAAACTAGCTAACCCAGCAAACGTTGTTTTGCTACTAAAATAGTAATATCGCTATTAAAAAATAGGGGTTAATCGTAGAGGGGTGAAAATTAAGGGTTGTATGTATTTCTTAATGCCGAATCATAAAAACATATAAACAAAAAATTTTGTCTAAAAAATTAAAAAACAAAATTAGGGGTGGACCCTTAACATTTAGGGGGATGAAAAATAGATGTTGTCCGATTCTCAGACCTACCCAATATGCACACAAAATTTCACGAAAATCGGTCGAGCCGTTTCAGAGGAGTTCAAAGTTGAACACTATGACACGAGAATTTTATATATTAGATTAGTCCCTATTTCCCTTAATGGCGCCATAATTCAACTTTTTTAAAGTTTTCTAATCATTTGTAGATGGTTTTTTACGGTAACAAAATTTGCACAGTAACCCAGGGCAAAGAAGGGGCGGGCTGCTGCTGTAGTATAATAGTTAATACACTACCATACCAGGCTACTCAAATATTAATATGGAGCAGTACATAAAGTTAACAATCCAAATCCATTTTATAAACCTACTTCTAGATTAACAAAGTCTATTTAAAAAAAAACAACAACAAGCCATTCTGTATACTTCAAATAAACAAACATATAAAATCAAACCCATTTCACAGTCATAAAACCACAAATAGAAATGTTTTAAACACAACACATATTTTATCTAACGAATATGAACAACAGCATGATAATACGGAATACCTGATGATTTCAAAACACTTGAGCCCTTCATACATGACTGGAGACTTCAAATAATGCACTTATAGCATAATGTCACTACACTATTACAGTACTGTACACTTGAAATAAATAAAATCACCCATTATGTAAAAGTGATTTCATCTTTTCATTTAATATTATATTTAGTATATTGATTTTAAAATTCTTTACTACTGATTTAGGTCACAAAATAGGCACAAAACAGTTATGTTGGTCATATAGCTAAGATTAGGACCCTTTCTGACATGACACAGGATAATTTTTGTGTCCTTAGTATGTGTATATTTTTCATTTACTATCTGTTGTCCTGTGTATGTTCGAATAAATGCTTTTCTTTCTTTCTATATATTTTTTTAGCAGGTTTTTTCTGCTTTCTTGAAGAATAAGTGTAGCAGGTAAGTCAGAAAGATAATATCAACCAATTTATGTACGGCTAGTTCACTGACAAGTAATCCAAAACACAGTACCAATTACACTTAACACAAATAAAATCACCCAGTAAAAAGATAGGCCACTTGTCATTTCACATTGAATGTTTACTTTTTAAATGATCTGTATTTATTTATTGTACACTTAAAACAAATAAAATCACCCCGTAAATAGACTGGTTTGAATTTAGAATGAATAATTTTTCAAAAGCTGCGATATGCTTTTACTCTTAGAAAAAACTAAATCACTAAGTAAATAAAGAGGTTTTAATATAGTTTTGCGCGAATAGTTTTGCAGTAGTTATTTGTAAGTGCGAGTCGAGAAGTGCGTTAGCGTCGCTTGGCATTTGCAAGCGGTGCAAATATAGAACATAATATCTAATTTTATGAACGCCCTAGTGTGCGGTGTTTGTCTTTTTGCCCCCTGCAGTAGACGTCACCTACTACAATACTGAATTTTATTAGAAAATATATAGCATGTTATTCTATACTAATATTATAAAGAGCAACTATTTGTGTTTATGATTTTTTGTGTTTTTGTTTGTAAGGAATAAACTCAAAAACTACTAAACCGATCATAATAATCTTTTATCTATATAAAACTACGTTATCAGCGAGTAACGTATGCTATCTTTTATTTCTATAATTTAAGGAACCACGATAAAAACTAAATAAATCAATGTTTCAAAATAATAATGTCAAAATTTTTTATTTAATAAAATAACTTGTGAAATAATTTGATTTATAAATTTGGTTTGTGTAGTGATAGCTTTTTATTTAAGAGAGATTAGTAAAGAGAGGTAGGGCAACATACGAGCAAGCCTGACTGGGAAAGGACCTCTACCTTACAGAAGACCACAGCCAAATAACTACACACAGCAGTGTAGTTGTGTTCCTGTGTGTGAGTACAGGCCTCCATCGCTCATTTAGGGATGCGTTTGAAAGTACATATTGTTATCTCAGAGATATCTAGAGATATATCTTAAAGCCCTGGTGTAAGAAATGGGTTGGCAACACGCAAGTGATATCTCTGGTATTGCAAGCGGCCATAGGCTACGGTAACTGCTTAACATCAGCCGGGCCGTATGCTTGTTTGCCACCTAAATAGTATAAAGAATATTCTATCTATCTAATTTATACACAATACTTTTTTTGATAAAGTTGTTTTATCATTATGAGAGTACATAACATAAGAATTAAGGTTATTGGTTAGTAGCGGTATTGTACTACGTTCATTTTTCATGGTTTTACTCGCCAATCGTTGTTTATCCGTTGACGATAAACAACAATTTTAATGAACTGATGAATCGTTTTTTTTGTTAGAAAATTTAATTGTAACGGGTTTAGCTGTGCAGAATCATCATTTTACGAAGTTTTAATGCATATAATATAGCAAGCCATAATATATCCCACTGCCGGGCACGGCTCTCCTCTCCTCAAGAATCAAGAGAGAAGAGAAAGGCCTAATGCGGGTTGCTAATGCATATCGCATATTTAATGGAAAAAGGCCTAATATAAAACATCTGTATCAACACATGTATCTGGTGATTTTTGTTTTCTGTTAAGACGAATAAGGTTCAAAATCGCATAGGTGCAGATTTCAATTTACGCCTTTTTTCCACTAAGCATGTGATATATACGATCATATTTAGTCACATTTTCCGTTTAAATTAAAACAATGTACAGAAACAAATTATAAAACATACCTCAAAATAAATTCTCCTTCTACACTTTGCACTTCCGTAATCGTCAGTAAATTAGCCATGATTACAATCAAATAAATAATAATTAAATGTCCACAATGAATAGGTCAAATAATAAAATAATTATACATTAATTAATCCAGCCAGCTGGATTGCTGTTCATAACTCTTAATAATTGACAGTTGAAACTTTTAAATACCTCAATATACCCACATGACAAAAAAAAAAAAGTACGCTATAGCCAAATGATATTCAAAGAAAAATGAGCTACCTTCATACTGAGCGAATACTATTTAAAAGTGATCATTTAAAAGTGATTTAATTTTAATTATATTATGTGATTTTATTTTTATTTTATTTAACATTTTATTTTATTATCATTTTATTTTATTATGTATTTCTGTAATTTATTTTGTTCTATTTATTATGTTTTAATATTTTATTTTATTTTATGTGAGCAATATTTTTGTAATGAGTTTTGTAACTTGAGAATAAATTATTTGAATTTGAATACAGTTTTGTTGCCATGTGTTTACTTGTACTTGCTTATAGATTTCAAGTATGAATGCGATAGATAATACGGAACGTAGTGATACAGAAAGAAATGACTATAAGTCGAATGATAACAATAAGCTACTTTTGTCAACAATAAACAACAACAATTTTCATGTGCTTGTGCGATATTTGACTGTCTTGGTGGTCCAGTGGCTGCAGTATGGTGTGGGTTCGATTCCCACACAGGACAAAACTTTATGTGGCCCACAGAGTTGTACTGAGTGTGGGTGTAATTTGTGTCCGTTAATTGTATGTTTGTAAAGTCCCCCGCGACAAAGCTTGTTTACTAGTGCGGGAGTTGTCTTTACAAAAAAAATATATATTGGTCGTACGATGTTATACAAAAACTGACGAGGTTGGAATAAAAGTAGATTTTTTGCCACTGTTTAATCTATCTCTTTCTTGCTATTATATCATTAGTTATAGCTGCGTTCCAGATTTGATATACAGGTTAAACTTCGCTAGTTTGCATAATTTTTTACATTCTATTTCTTTATTAATCAATGACTTTTTAGACATAAACCCGTACGGTATGGTTACTAAGCCGAAAATAATCTTTCCAACTTGCGCACTTACGCACTAAAGTTATTGCCTACAAATCGTGACAAACATAATTACATTTTTTATGTATCTTTGGACTTGTTTTTGCTTTTTCTAGCAGCTATCTAACATGTCAGGCACTTGATTGAAAAGGTAAAACTTAGTACTTGATATGTTTAAAAAAACAAACGGTCAACATTTGCTACAATAACATTAAAAAAAATATTATATAAAATTATTATTATATCTTGGGACGATTATTTTGATCCCAATTAGGCAGGTATACATCCTATTTAATATTATAAACGCTAAGGTTTGTAAGTATGGGTGGATGTTTGTTACGTAAAAACTACTAAACGGATATGGATGAAATTTGGCAGAGAGATAGATTATTGTCTGGAAGAACACATAGGCTACTTTTTACAGCGATAACCGACATCCACGCGGGCGGAGCCGCGGGCAACAGCTAGTATTTATATATTTCTAAATATGTACACAGAACAAACAATCGTGCGGATCACACTAAGATTTGCCCTCGGTAGAAATCGAACCGATGACCACTTCACCAGCATACCAGTCAGGGTCACTAACCACTAAAACAAAGCGGCGCGGCAGTCAACATTTATTTGCACACTAAATTTAACCCCTCACACCGTCCCTTTATATATATATATATTTTTTATACTACCAAGGTGGCAAACAAGCATACGTCCCGCCTGATGGTAAGCAGTTACCGTAGCCTATGGACGTTTGCAACACCAGGGGGGTTACTCACGCGTTGCCGACCCTTTAAAAACCTTATAACTCCTTTCTTGAAGAACCCCATGCTATAGTCTCTTGGGAAAACCTCGGCAGGGAGCTCATTCCACAGCCTAATCGTACGTGGTAAGAAATTCCTCTGGAATCTTACGGTACGGCATGTTTGAGGTGCAAGGATTAAGATTACTTTATAATCTTGCGCCATATTTCAAAAAAGGAGCCAGTGTTTGTTTGTTTTTTATCTATGTTTCGGGTCATTGTCCTATATCTCGTATACGCCTGTATAAACGTCTCAAAATATGACTTAACTTTTTATATACGACTTTTGTGGCAGACAAGGAAACAATTTTTGTAGGCGTTCTCTGTGACCGGGAATTTTAGTTTATTAAGTTCCCTGCGTCATAGTGCTTGTTCTACCAAGACGGGAAGATGCAAATATAATTTGGATAAAGGGTCTATACAACAGGGTGCGAATGTTAACCTGACCCGCAAACAAGTTTTACTTCTTGTCCTGTTTTTTGTGCCCTGCTAGCAGCGACCTATGATGCACTGCCACTAATAACGCCATAGAGGTGGCAAAATTCTGGACTTGTACAATTTAATTACTCAATGTAGGTACCATCGACACGAAGAAGAAGTGCTTGTTCCCTATTGCGAGAGTAGTCTATTTTAATAAAATAAAATAATCGGCTTACAGTCCACGGGAGTATTGCAAGCGTCTATATTCTATGGTAACTGCTTACCATGAGGCCAGCCGTATGCTTGTTAGCCACCAAAGTCTCTCTCTCTCTCTTTCCATTTATTTATTCCACATAGTGGTGGAATCAGCCCTTTTCGTAAACTTCCTCTACTTCGGCCTATCCTCGACGACTTTTTCCAAAACAACACCTCCAGAATAGCTAAAAAAAACAGCGATGATATATTATATTATGTAGTACTCACTTCCAATACTCGCGCGCCATCTTGTACAGTCTAGACGGCAGGTGTTCGCTGTCAGGGTTCTTCTCCAGCAGCAGGCTGGTGTCTGCTAACGCCTGTTCTGCGAACGAGCTGTCTGTCGAACATGCGCTGTACGTTGGGCTGCCTATGCGGGATCGAGACCTGTTCAACGTTATAATAATATGTTAATATTATACATAAATGGTTTTTAAATGGGTCCGACCCAGTCGATTTAATTAATTAAAATATTTGACTAAAGAATTAGTGCGGCATCCTGTCCGATAAATACAGGCAAAATTAAATTACCTCAATTTTTATTGGCGATCAATAGGTTAATTTATTTATTTGGGACATTTTAACAATAATTTTAAAAATGTAAGGTACTACGCCACCTAAGTTTTTTTTTTTTCTTAAAGCCAACTCCCGCACTAGAGAACGAGCTCTGTGTTGTGAGGGACTTTACAAACATACAAATAACGGACACAAATTACATCCAGACTCAGGACAACTCTTTGTGGGTCACACAAAGTTTTGTCCCTGTGTGAGTCGAACCCACAACCTCGTGCACAGCAGGCGCGTCCTGCGCCCACTGGACCACCAAGGCAGGCATATAATATCTATATGTAAGAACGTTTAACCTACATCAATGTCCGCAAAGAAATTGAATACCTACATCTAAAGTCATGTTAGACTTACGTGTTAAAAAAGTAATGATTTAAGAAAAAAAGACAAAAATTTGTGAACTGAAAGTAAATAGAATCTCGAAAGCCGTGTTTGCTGATTTCCATCGCTGCTCTAAAGTGTAAAAGTGCAAAAATATCGATGACAGCGAAGTGTATATAGTACGTTTATAACAATTGGAAAAGGATCTCGTATGCCGACATTAGTTTTGCACTTTACTCGTACACATTTATTCCGATTGCAAAGTTTAGTGCAAATACCTCATTAATTATATCGTAAATTAAACACCAGTTTCATCATCTCAACGGAGTTGGCAACTAAATAACTAGATTGACATTAACAGAGGGATGGCAGATTAATGATCTCTGACAAATGTTATACAGCTATGCGATGTAAATGTTGATACAGAGTTTAAATGTTTCTGAAATCCATTAATTTATTATCGTCTGGAGGACAAGCTTTTGAAATATAAACGGAGACAGTTGAAATGTAAGTAAAAGATAGATATTTACTGAAGTATCAAATCTAAAAGATCATTTTATTTCCAAATAAAAATATTCTTAAATTTTTTTAAAGTTATCGAAATTCGGTTACGGCAACTAATCTCCTACGAAGAATAGTAAACTGCGCGAGAGATATTATAGTGCTCAAGTACCTACATGCGCCGGCGCAGAGCTTGGTCAAAATTGGCGTTTTTCTGTCAAGAAATTTACAAGAGATGGCCAAAGTTGCCAGTGTCTCGGCAAGCATAAAAAGCCGTTGATTCTATGCCTGATCTCTCTTTGGTCAAGTCGAAATGCTGTCCCATCGGAGTGAGTGGGGAAAAAAATAGTGTACCTGTGTATTGGAATATTTGAGCCAATAAATAGATTTGTGTTGAGGGCATTACATAAAGACACGTCATATTTCACAAATTACACGTCCTACTATTGAGTAGTGACGTAAATAATGTAAATATTCTGTAACACATAAAAAGTTTGGCATAACGCCAACTGTTCTAATATTAATGGTTTATGCCAATATTATTGTTTTGTTAATGTCAGAACCATTGATACATCTTTCTTTAGGATCTAACTGTTGATGTTTTTACCCGACTGCTAAAGGAATGTATAGCTAGTAAATAAGAGCTGATTCCATAACATTATAAATAAATTTTGTAAGTTTGTGTATGTGGATTTATGGAGGGTGGTATCCGGAACCACACTGCTCAATCCTCTCAACATTTAGAACAACCATACGGTTTTCAGATTCTGAATGATACGAATGTATAAAAAGAAACATAGGTACATTTTTTTGTACGGAATTATTACAGATTTCTTTTTTTTCCGTATGGAATTTAAATCGGAAATTCGTTTGTATGGTATTTGACAGATTCAGATTTTGAAAACCGAATGCGTATGACAGCTCTTAAAAAATACATTATTCCGGATGGATATAGGTCATTTCTTATCGACATAACAAGAAAAAAGTATCCTGGTCGAAACTATAAACGTCAGCGAACTAGCCGTAGGAAAATTTTGCTGACATCATCTTTTTGGCTTATTCATAATTTATGACTGAAGGTCATAAATTATGAAGTAAGTATAAAGTATAAGTGTTACTTTGTAACCTAAATGAATTTTGAGTTTGAGTTTTGAGTATAATTTTTATTTAGTAGGGATCTAGCAAGGTGTTGTCGACTAGACATTCTTTTAAATATATTTTTCTTAAAATAACTTCTTAAATAGCGTAAAATTTACGACGGTAATACTTCGTCATGCATCTGTATGGATATGCAAGGGCATGTGTGTATGCGTGGGTGGCAGATATTAAGACTGTATGCTGACTATTGCTTACCGGCCATACACATTATTATTGTTCTGGGCTTGTATTGTATATAAATATCCGAGAGATACCTATTATCATTTCAATCCTGCTAGAGAAAATTGGGCATAAGAGAGGTAGGGCACCATACTAGCGAGCAATGTTAACTAGGGAGGGAACTCCACCTTACAGAAGACTACAGACAAATAACAATATAGGTTGTGTAGTTGTGTTTCTGTGCTCATTTAGGGAAGCGTTTAAAAAAAAAAAGATTTCGTATTCCAGGGTTACTTACCTATAAAACAAAACCCTGGTGATTTTTTGGATCGGCAACACGTGATACCCTAGGTATTGCAAGCGTCCGTGGTATTGTAGTTTGTGAAATAGACTGACCGCGGCAATCTTACATAATTTCTTACATCTATCAATCTACATCATATGGTACATAGGCTACAAGCTCCTCTTATCTATACTAATATTATAAAGCTGAAGAGCTTGTTTGTTTGGTTGAACGCGCTAATCTCAGAAAGTACTGATTCGATTTGGAAAAATCTTTTTTGTTGAATAGTGCATTTATCCAGGAAGGCTATAGGCTATTTAACATCACGCTATGATCAATAGGAGCGGAGTAGTAGTGAGATATGTTGCAAAATCGGAGACATGTTTCCAAACGTTCCAAATTACGACGCGGACGTCTACGGACGCTAGTCATTACATAAAAATACGTCAATAGCTAGAGTCACTAGCAAAAAAAAAGGAGAAAAAAAAACAGAGTAACGGCAACATTACACAAAGCAACAAAATGTCAAAGCAGTGTAGAAATGGAGTTAACATTTGGGGATAACATTGCCCTTGGCGTTCCGCGCACCTAAACAAATAAACTAAACGCACATGTCGCATCCTTAGTACAAAACTGGCTTAATTTCAGAAATGTCACTGCACAATTTAGAACCTTAGCTGTTGAGAATAAGATGTAAATTGGAAAACAAACACGCTTTAACTTAAGTCCTTCATCCACTATGGGTGCGATGTGTAAACCGTAATGCCCTCAACACACTTGGTTTATTGGGCAAATATTCAACAAGACTAGACATAAATAAAATCAGTTTTATAATTACGAAACTGCATATAGGTACGGATTTTTAAAAATGGATGTGTGGAGTGACATTCGAAGATAATAGTGTGAGCTTCTTTCAAGCACCCGTTGTTATATTCTAACTAGCTGTTGCCCGCGGCTCCGCCTGCGTGGACGGTTATCGCTGTTTAAAGTAGCATATGTCGGGACAATCCCACCCACATGCCCACCGCTGTGACTCCTGTGAGCCAGGATTAACAGCGGAGTAACCAACTGATACACCGAGTTTTGACACTCGTGCGTCCCGTGGACAACTAAACCTACTGTCTTGGACCCCGCAACGAATTTAATCAGAAGTAAATAGGAGGAGTTAGAAAGAAAAGTTTCCACTTCCCTCCATAGCAAAGCGGGAGACAAAATAAATCTGTATAGGTTTGTAACCTATGAAAAGGAGCACCACGGAGGACCTTAAACTACGGGACCTAAGTGAGCTAAGTTTGATTGCTATAATATGTATGGCAGAAACGTTTAAATGCACGGAAATTCCCCCTAGATGAGACTAAATCCCCATAGTAAGCCGCTCCAGATGATATATGTAAGCTGTTCAACATAATAGTACGATCATTATGCCAAAGACTACACTCCCAGAGTATGTGATGAGCAGACTGCTCCTGATCGGAGCCAGGTGTTGAGCATTGACAGTTCGGCGAATCAACTAGCTTAAATGAGTATAACTTGCTCCGAAAGTTACCATGACCTGTAAGGAACTGAGCGACACTGTGATCAACCTCCAGCCATGTCTTTGCCAACCGATCAGTAACGGAAGGAAAAAACTGGTAGAGGTGGCGTCCCTTGGTTGATGTATCCCATCGCTGTTGCCATTCATTAATGAGGGTTCTATAAACTTCAGTTTGTTCTTTAAATAATCGGGTGATTTTAAGGCGATCACGTGGCATTAAAAAGTTGGAATTGATGTTGTCACGTGTGGTGTAATAAATCGCCGCTCGTCTCTGTACCTCTAGATCGACAGGAAGAACACCTGCCAGTACTGGTAAAGCTTCAGTGCTAACTGTCCTATACGCCTTGCACAAAAATATCAACGCCAGACGTTGACTCTGAAGCAACTTGCGTCGTGCGGCACCGATGGTTGCCCTATCAGCCCACACAGGTGCACCGTAACACATACAACCCAAATAAGTTGCTGCATAGATAATTTTTAAGGTGTTAAAAGACAGACCCCATGTCGACGTCGATATCCTCGTCAAGGCGTAAAAACTATTCTTAGATTTTTCTCCTATCGTTGTAATATGATCTACAAAAGTGAAGTTCCTTTCTAAAATCAAACCTAAATAACAAACGGAATCCTTATTTCTAACAGTAATATTATTAAATCTAATTCTAGGTGGCGTTTTTAAATTCCCTTTCAATAGTAGCTGAAATGTTTTATGAGGCGCGAACGATAGGCGGTTGCGCACTCCCCAATCAGAGATCAGGCGCAAACATTTTTCCGCTAAGCTCTCAAGTCCAGCCCTGGTGTTAGATTGTATAAGTAAAAGACCGTCATCAGCGTAACCGGTCAAAGTGCAGCCAGATGGTAATGGCAGTGTCAGGAAATCATCAAAACCTAAATTCCAAAGATACGGCCCTAATACTGATCCCTGGGGACAGCCCATTGTTAGCGGCTTCGACACTGCATAGTGGCCAAGTTTAAGCTTAGCTGTTCCATGTGAAAAATATGTATAGATAAGTGAGTATATATTACTACACACACCACGAGCTTTTAATTTCAAAAGTAACATCGGCCACCATGCATTGTCAAAGGCGCCAGATATATCTAAGAAAATACCTAATACATATTGACAATCTGATCTAGTGACTGTTTCCCTAACGGATATAACTGCGTCTACAGTGGACCTACCTATTGTGAAACCAAATTGTTTTTCATGAAATTTAACCCCACCCGGCAAAAGTCGAGGAACGATAAGGCGTTCTAGCAACTTCCCTAAAGATGGTAATAGGGTTATAGGTCGATACGACTTAGGGTCATCTAGTGGTTTATCACCACCTTTTGGTATTAACCTTATGTTACCGGAACGCCAGATACTAGGAAAAATACCCTCTATAATACAACGCCTATAAACATTTAAGATTGATTCCCCAGAGATTTTACAAGCCTCTATAATCATTTTGTTTGAAATTTTATCATCACCTGAAGCTTTATTGATGGGTAGAGATCTGACAATATTGATAAATTCGTCAGTGGATGGTAAATCTGACATTGAAAATAAAGGCGGTTGTGCTGCCCATTGTCTAATCTGTTGGTGGTATTCCGTGTCATTATCTTGGCGATCATCGGGTACAAGAGAACCTAGTAGCTTATTGGCTGTCTCTTCTAAACCTACAGTATGTGTATTGTTGAACTTTATGTTATGTATGTATGCAAGTTCAACTGACCTGTTTGCTTTGAATTCATGATATACTGGAGACCATAGACCCTCTTTATCAAGCCTATCGACTATTCTACGCAATAAATTACCCTTAGATTTCTCCACAGCAGCTCTGTAATGAGATCTGGCAACCCTAAGAGCAACAAGGGCCGAAACATGGGCCTCTCCTACTATATTACGTTTCTTAATAATATTAAATTTCCTACGCGCTCTACGAAATCGTCTACGAAGTTCAGCTAGGTGATCACTCCACCAATCACATCTACGAGTACTAGTAAGAGATCTCCGACCAAGAGCCACATCTGCGCAATAAGTGAAAGTGTCTGACAAAATAACAGCACTTTCTTCGGCGGTCAAGTCGTTGCGAGTGTAGTCTCTGACATGAGCAGCAAAGAGCAAACCGAAAAACTCCCAATTAGCACCTTTACTCTTATATCTGAAGTTGCCGGCACCACTATAAGGATCCCGTGCAAATCCAGAAGAAAACCCATAAACGATTAAACGATGATCACTACACGACGCATCCGGTAGGACACGCCACCTATCAATGCGAACGCCTCCACAAGAAAGTGTGACGTCAATAGAAGACTCGCCCATTGGGCTGCAAAAAGTTGGTGGTGCATCGGGGGTGTTATGTATAGAGAGGTTCATTTCTGCAATGAAATCCTCGACCGCACAGCGACGGTCCCTATCACTGGACCTATGTTTGCCATACCAAAGAACTGAAGAAGCATTGACGTCTGCGCCAATGATAATCTTGTGGCCTGCGAGAGACCGCAAGACGTGGCGAAGATGGTGAAGATGAGGAGTGACAGGATCGGAATATTGAAAGTAACAGCTCACGACATAAACCCTGCAGGATAAGGATGTAACTTCTGCAACGGCACAGTGTGACGTCATTAGATCGGAAAGTGCCGTTATTGTAAAATTAGAATTCGCGACGTATATCCCAGCTCGTGCTCTGTTGTTGTGTTGTACTACCTGCCTACGAAAGTGCGCATTCTGATACTGTTCCTGAACTAAAACGATATCTAACTTGTGTTCTATAACTAATCGGTCTAATTCTGATGTAGCAACCCTATCATTGTGGAGATTTAATTGACCTAACACTAAATTAGCCATTGTGGCCCTACCTACCTAGTTAAGAGTCCTACCTATCAGTTAATATGAGGTGTTTAAAATAAGCTGCTCTAACTTAAGCTTGTATGACAGACACTGTTGAGAGCCACATCTATGCTCGCTGGGTTTCTTTAGGCGTTTGCAAGCTACGCACGCACGCTAAGTAGCATATGTGTTATTCCAGACCATAATCTATCTCTGTGCCAAATTTTATCCAGATCTGTTCATTAGTTTTTACGTGAAAGAGTTATAAACATCCATCCGTACTTACAAACTTTCGCGTTTATAATATTAGTAGGATGTATTATTGGCTACAGAGACAGTATTGAAAGGAAATCGTATGGACATGTGATGAGGCAGGATGAAATGCAAACAACAGAACTTTTAGGTCGGCAACACACAGACTACACGGTAACTGCTCACCACTAAAATCAAATCACTCCGATAGCAGCGATAGAGCCTAATCTACAGTGTAACAATAGTAACAACCTTATTCATCACCGGAGTGCCTGCTTGCGGCAGTTTTCTATGATAATGATTTTGATTACGATTTCTATGTCATATTTTAAGACAACTCATGCAACAGATAACAAGCATTGTGTCGCGAGGACTTTACAAATATACTCGTACAATTAACCGACACAATTCCGTGTAGGGATTTTTTTTATACTACTAAGGTGGCAAACAAGCATACGGCCCGCCTGATGGTAAGCAGTTACCGTAGCCTATGGACGTTTGCAACACTAGGGATGTCTCTCACGCGTTGCCGATCTTTTAAAAACCTTATAACTCCTTACAAGTTTTAGTACAATTTGACAACTGTGCCGTCAAATTGTACCAAAACTTATACTCAAGGTGCGTCTTAAGAGGCGGGCTAACGCTTGCTTTCTGTTCTGACGTGTTCGGCTTAAATCGAAAAAAAACTACGGAGCAGGCATAAGCATTAAATTACCTAGTAGTTATAACGTTTTATGAAACGCATTCTTTCATTACGTAGTTACCGGCAATACACAACGTGCATTTTATAACTGAATCGTGAAATCCAAAGGTAAATTAAAGAGCTAGTATGAACGCGTTTATTGTTCTAACTGCTTAAGTGCGAACGTTTGTAATAATTCATCAGACTTCTATTAAGTGCCATTACATCATGCAATTTCAGTAAGGCCTAAAGTAGCTGCAGTTTTATGTTGTAAGACTACTTCCTGGCAAAATCCGAGAGGTAGGGCACCATACTGGCGAGCAAGCAGTGTAGTTGTGTTCCTGTGTGTGAGTACAGGTCTCCAGCGCTCATTTAGGGATGCGTTTTGATGCGCATATGGGTTGCTATTAATATTATGCGGTCATCTATCCATAGTGCACCTGGCTAATGTTATGCTATACCATATTTTATACCAAGAACTACACTATAGTAACCGTATGTTTTCCATCAAAGGAATACACAGCGTTGTTCATACTCCGTACTTCCTTACGCATGGTAGGTACTTGTATATTTACAAAAGAGCGATTGTTACTGAAGATCTAATAATAAACACTTTCTTCAAAATATGGGCTGAGTCAAGTGCCCTCGTAACTACAGTTTATAATATCCTATGGACGCTTGCATTACCTACCAGGGGTATCACTTGCGTGTTGTCGACCCATTTTTTTACACCAGGGCTTTAAGATGGAGTAAACTCTTCGGTCAGAAAAAAATAAATGAACGCTGATGAACGCGGAGACCTCTACTCACACACAGGAACACAATTGCAAGTGTAGTTAGTTGACTGCGGTATTCTGTAAGGTGGAGGTCCTTCTCCAATCAGGCTTGCTCGTTAGTATGGTGCCCTACCTCTCTTAAAACATTCGACCGATGATGGTAGCCAACCAATCATCGATGTACGCTGACGCGTGCAAATATGAAAATGGGTGAGCACTGCGTTCCCGACCCGAGGCTGTCTCTATTTGGACGCAGTTTTTATATATTTACCAATTACCCCTGGTGTTGCAAACGTCCATAGGCTACGGTAACTGCTTACCATCAGGCGGGCCGTATGCTTGTTTGCCAATTTGGTAGTATAAAAAAAAAATTAAATGCCTTCATTATAATACTTGCTATTTCTTATAAAATATTTACAAAAAGAGACGATCTGTATGGTATACTAATTGTTGCCCGCGGCTGCGCCCGCGTGGATGTCGGTTATCGCTGCAAAAAGCCTATGTGTTATTCCAGACCATAATCTACCTCTGTGCCAAATTTTATCCAGATCCGTTCAGTAGTTTTTACGTGAAAGAGTAACTTTCACATTTATTATACCTAAGAGTAACTTTCACATTTATTATACCTATTAGTAAGGATTCGTTTCCGCGCCTTTTTGTTGCCACAAATATTGTAACTCATATTAAATTGTAAATGCGATCTTCTCGAGGCCCTTCCCTAGTCAGCGAATAGGCCGTAGGAAAAAATATGCTGTCATTTGTTTTTATGACGTTCATAAGTATCATGTATTTGATCTAAATTAATAAATGAGTTTGACTTTGAACAACACTAAAGTACACAAAATAATACTAATTAATACATAGTTTGATATAACTTATAGTCCATGATTAGTTGTATTCAGATATTTTGTCCCGTCCTAATGCACTGACAAATCACCCTGCAGTGCTATTGACCAAACAATTCTAAAAAAAAAAGCTGTTTTAAAAATTGTTTTGCGTAGGCCGCAGCAGAAACCACACTACATATTTAAAAGGGCACAAGCGACTCCAGTATAGCACAAGCGATTAGCAACTCAGTGCAAGTCATTTTTAAAGGAACCTTTAAAGAAATTTGATTGAATGTATACCAATCACGCGAATTATGACACGCTTTATTCGTTATGGATTAACGCAACATGTATCTGATTGATAAGCTTATCATAGTTATCACATAACCTTGTCCATATTGTTTTTATTGATGCTTATTTAATATTCATCGTTATGGAATGTAGGTAATCCATATTTAACTATTCTACTAATTCAAAAGTAGAAGAGAAAAATATGCTTTATTCTCTCTCTCTCTATTTTTGATAGGGCGGTTGATCAGGTCTCTTTGTCCCTTTCACTCCAATACAGATAGGCTTTCCTAAAAGTCCATATTTTACATTTGTTTGGACTTTTTTGTAATATTTAGTTAGCAAACAAGCATAGGCAGACCGCCTTATTACCATAGCCTATGGACGATTTGAATACATGGGGCATTACTCGCGTGTTGCAGATAAAACAAATAGTGACATCAGGATTTTGTGATGGCATAGGAAAACGCATTCCTAAATGAGCAGTGGAAACCAATACTTACACATAGTAACACAAGTAGACCACTGCCTGATAGTAAGATCTAGGACCAGGCACTACTTTTACATAATTAGGGGAGGGAAGTGGGATTAAAGTTTGTATAAAAGTTCAAATAATTTAGGAAATTCGAGGTTTTTTTTAAAATTCTACTATTTTTTAAAGACATCTCCCGCACTAGAGAACCAGCCCTGTGTCGCAGGGGACTTTACAAACATACAATTAACGGACACAAATTACACCCAGACTCAGAACAAGACTTTGTGGATCGCACAAAGTTTTGTCATGTGTGGGAATTGAACCTACAACCTCGTGCACAGCAGGTGCATACTGCGGCCACTGGACCACCGAGGCAGTCAAAATTGTTAAAAAAATCCAGAATTGGGCTTTCCGGGATTTTAATTTTTTTACAATTTTGCCGTTATTTATTATTTCTAAGGAGTAATCGCCATTCATGGATTGACAAAGCCAAGCCGCTGCCGCTGCCCCTCGTATACTTTTCATATTAATAGTGGTAACAAACTTACCTATCATGAGTCAAACTATGTGACGTGTGTATCGGGCTGAGCGTGACGTCAGACAGCGTCGTGTACCGCTGGGAGCTCGTCGACACCCGCTCATACTGACTGTTGATCTCGTTCTGTGGAAAAACTAAACTTTTAGATATATCATTATCATTAGCCTATCGCAGGCCACTGCTTGGCCACTGTTGGGAGCCCCCTAACTCCAATCAGATTACCAATCGACAACCATTCCCGATTACCAACGGATATTATAGATAAATGAGATTTATAAGAGAGGTAGGGCACCGTACTAGCGAGCAAGCCCGACTGGGGAAGGACCTACACCTTACAGAAGACCACAGCCAAATGACTACACACAGCGGTGTAGTTGTGTTCCTGTGTGTGAATACAGGTCTCCAGCGCTCATTTAGGAATGCGTTTTGAAAGATACGTATTCCTATCCCAGGGTTACTTCCATCTTAAAGCCCTGGTGTAAAAAAATGGGTTGGCAACACGCAAGTGATACTACCTCTGGCAATGCAAGCGTCTATAGGCTACGGATACTGCTTAACATCAGGTGGGCCGTATGCTTGTTTGCCATCCAAGCAGTATAAAAAAAAAAAGTAAAAAAGGGCCAAAATAAAAGTACCCAGAATCGACGTTCATGCATGAAGAGGTTGATAAATGTAGAGGAGGCGAAGAAAGTATGTTTGGATCGAAGCAATTGGCGTACCTACCATAGTCTCTGCCTACCCCAGTGGGAGTTTGGCATGATGATATCGATGTATGTATTATGGATAAATAAGCTATATTCTTCTCATAAATATAGGAGATACATTATAATAATGTGCTTAGGACTTTCAATAAAAACAGCCTTGGATGTATGCATACGAACAAATATATATAAATGTAAACGGACTGTGTGTGTTGTACATATCCTAAACTTGCTTAAACAAATTTTGATAAAATTTGTTATGGAGACTACTTAAATCTTGAGAACAAAAGCTATTCGTAATATTCTGCAAGTCGTGTTATAAGCAATAATTATATAAAAGCTTATGCGTTTTTTTTTAAATCAAAGATTATTTTGTCAATCTTAAACCAGTCTCTAAAGTTAATTAACATTTATTACAATAATTTTATTGCCTAATATTTAATGCGATTTATGTTAATTATATGTTTTTATATCCTTGTATCTATTGCAAAACATTGAACTCATAAAATTCTTTAACGTTATTTCAATAACATCCGCCTTTAATAAAGTTATAGTGCATTAACAGAATAAAACTGTAAGTAATTTACTTCACAGATAAGTAGTTTTTTCTCAATAGAAACATTATTTATTTTCATAAGATATTTATAAGAATAGTTATTAAAATTAAAGTCACTTAGTCTTAACAATAAAACCTTATATATAATATTTACACTTATTTAAAAAGATACAGAAATAATGATAGAAAATATTCAAAAACAGAATACAATTTCTCCGCATCGACGTCTACTGGAAACGTTGAATGGCAATATTGGCAATGCCTATTCCACCACGCCAATAAGAAAATAGAAGTATAGTAGAATATTTTTCCAGATTTTGCAACATATCTCACTACTGCTCCGCTCCTATTAATCATAGCGTGATGTTATATAGCCTATAACGTTCCTGGATAAATGCACTATTTAACAAAAAAAAGATTTTTTCTAATCGAACTAGTAGGTACTTTCTGAGATTAGCGCGTTCAACCAAACAAACAAACTCTTCAGCTTTATAATATTAGTATAGATAAGCCAATTCTTAATTGTTTTTTATTTGCTTATTTTTATATTTTGTTAAAATAGTAACTCATACATGGTTACAAGTAAGACAGGACCCCATTTTTTAACCCACCAAAAATCCAACAATGAGGATAGAACTATATTCGTCTGTAGGATTATATGTATGGTTTTTTAGAAGAGTAATGCTTTACGCGTCGGCCCGCCCGCGGTATCGAGGCGGTTATGTCGAGTACTCCGGCCTAGAGTAGGCAGCCGGCATTTCAACTAAAACCCGCCTTCATAGGTGGACAACCGGAACCTGATATGACGTTAATGGTCGACCTAGCGGCTGCTTGCGCTACGCGGACTTCGCTACCAAGCAACCAAAGGGTGCACCGGGACTGCTGTTCCTCCGTGGAAAACTAGATAGAGCCTGTACTCAATATCAGACAGATGGTAAACATACTTGAGTAGTTTCTTAATAGTATACTCATTGCGAAGATTTTAAACAAATATATAAAGAAAGACTCATTTAATGACATGAAGCTCATACACATTTTGCTGCATAGTCTGCATACCATGTTTTTTTTGGACAAAATATATTCTGTACACCTGCTATCGAGACATCAGGCCTAGTTTTTATACAAAAACGCCCACCTTGATGTTCATACATAATTTCATCATACATACTAATATTATAAATGCGCAAGTAACTTGTTGATTTGTTTGTTACCTTTACACTACTAAACGGCTGAACGGATCGTAATAAAACTTGGCAAGAAGATAGATTATATTCTGAGGAAGGCTATAGGGTATTTTTACCGCGATAATCGACATCCACGCGGGCGGAGACGCGGACAACAGCTAGTTTTATATAGTAAACATTGGTACAGTCAGCCAAGTTGACGCTCGACCAATCTTAACATTTTAATCTAGCGATTTTGACCTTAACAGACAAAATTGCTTAACTAAAATATTGTATGATATTACTGTCACTTAATGTATCTGTGGACCATCTTGCGTAGGTATACCATATTGTGTTTTAGCTATTGACCGCTTGTGTCGCATTAATACGACACATATTTCCGGGCACGTACCGCCCGTGTCGTATTTCTGCGACAGAGAAAATGCATTATTTTTTTTGTTATACAACGAATACACCCATTTTTTGTAGGTATTATTTAGCCAAACGCTTAAAATGTTTAATAAATAAAGAAACATTCTATGAACGGTCGAGAGCCATCTTGGCCGATGGTACAATGTATGGCCGTAAAAGACAGTCGTAACTCGTAACTGTAATGGGCGACGACATTTCCTTTTATGCGTTGTCGTCCTGTGTGTCTGGTTCCTGTATCAATTATAAGAGAATGCAGCTGCTTGTGAGATGCGTCAACATCCTAAATGGTTAAGCACAGCTTTCGGGCCTGAGCCGTACCATCATGTCCTTATAGCAATTTATTATCGACCTTATATATCTATACTAATATTATAAAGCAGAAAAGTTTGTTTGTTTGGTTGAACGAGCTAATCTCAGAAAGTACTGGTTCGATTTATAGAATAGTGCATTTATCCAGGAAGAAATAAATCGGGGAAAATATTCCAAATTAGCACGCGGACGAAGTCGCAGGCGACCCCGAGTTACTTCATGTATTGCATAGGTATTGTATAGAATACTTGAATTGTACAGATTGCCGGTAACATCATAGTCAATATATATTTTCGAATAAGATACAATTTCCGCACTAAAGTACAGGCGCAACACAGGTATGCAACACTCATTTCATAGATCCTAAGTACACCCAGCTGGAAGCGAGAAGAAGAGAATCGTGCTAGGTGGCGTGCACTTGGAAAGGCCTATTTTCAGCAGTGGACTGCGATAGGCTGATGAAGAACACCCAGACGCCCTAGACCCGGAACAACCATTTGCTGATCACACTTTTTTTGCACCGCATCAGAATCGACTTCACAACACTCAGCGCGGTGACCACCATAGCCACATGTGCATTCAAAATCTATCAACTCAAGTTCTGACGAAAGTCATCACAAAAAGTAACTACCAGTCATCACGATGACATCATTGGTAACAGCAATACGTACAAAAACAACGTTTGATACAAACTTCTTAGTGCTAATCGAAGCGTGGCGGTCTGTTGTTAGACATTAGCTTGGATGAATCATATCATAGGACTTTGACATTGAATTCAGGCCATTAAATAAGCGAGAAATTTTGTGAATTTTTGGTATGTGTGACAAATCCCATTTATGAATGTAACGTATAAAATGTATGTGAAATCAACATTTGTAACGAATAAACTTAAAACCACTGGACTTTTTTTTTACCACAAGAATGCTATATTATCACTGAGTTTCATTGAATGAATAACATTGTCTTTTTCATAAAAAATACTGCTTAAGATACATGGAATTATTCACTGGAGTCAGTCTTTAAAATACAAACAATAGTGAGATTGATAACTCTTAAATTTATTTTTATTTGCGAATGGAAAAATTTAATAGCAGCAACATTGTTTTGGTTAAAAAAACTTTTGAGCCATAACAATTCCAATCTACAGATAATAACATAACGACAAAAGAAAGATGGTAGCTTCTTTTACATTAACCTCTATTGACTTTTCACTTCCTCATAATGACCGATAACTATTAGATCAAAGGTAGCCAGCCCGCTGTTTTAGCGGCCACAAATAGACTACCAATCTGTTACAAGACCATAATAAGTAAGTACGGAAGCAGACAAACTTTAACCACTTGACTACCAAAATGAATATTTTTATTATTATAGGAAGCTTTATTGTAATAGCAACCCGTATAGATGTCCCACTGCTGGGCACTAGGTTCACCTATTTACTATCAAGAGGTTGAAGGTTCCACACAAGCTAGCCTAATGTGGGTTGGTGGATCAGACATGACTTGATTTTTTAATTCTACTCAGGTGTCAAGCAAGCATACGGCCCATGTTGGCATGCAGTTACCGTTGCATATTATTTTATATTTTTTAATTTCTATGGCAACAACTAAGGCTTTCCTTACAGAGTTTTTCTACTGTACCTAAATATTACCTTTTTTATCGAGTTACATAGGTATTTAAGTCGTATTGTCCTGTTAGAAACAGTAACCTAGTATAGAAACAGGATAAATGCAATATACCGCCATTAAACTAACAATGCAGAATAATAAAATCCAAGAGCAACTGGTTATAAATACCGATAAATATTCATGGTATGTAAGATTTTGAGGCCAACAAAACTTTTTTCTAGAATATTTTCGGGTGCTGTAGCTCTAAAAACAATTTAAAAACTATTCAAGCTTCAAACTAATTTGCGTTTCAAATGAGCGATAATTTATACATGCAGTACACTTGTAGACTAATCAGTAACCGACCTTGGACGTCCGAGAATACATCTTCAACACAGAACTCACTCTACTAACATATCGATTGATATAATTGCGTAATTTCACTCACCGTGTCACCATAGCAACTTCATAGCAAAGTACACCTCCCTCCAAGCCGAATATATCTATATCAAGACCGAGAATTAGGTCAAGAAATTAGACTTATTAATGTAATCTTTAATTCTTGATACAATACTCACTGTACTATCAACGCTTAGCGACTGGAAGGCGCCAGATGTCTTATTATGGGCAATACAAAAATAAACCACGCGGGGGAAGTAACACAGATATATTTAGTAGTAGAATTGTACCGTTTTCCTGTACAGTCCTGGCGTATCGCAGGACCGGTGTCTGCTAAACACAACGCGGTACTAAAGCTCTGTCAATAATATATTGTCGTCTAGATGTAGGTGTTTGTCTAACGGTCGTATTTATTATGTATTTGCGAGCTAAACTGCCGCTGATATCAAATACGATGCGTCTAGCCTTTAAGTTGCGTTCCAGGCTATATTGACGTAACAATATTGTGTGGTCGGTTTGTTTTAAATACATCGCGGTCTGTGGTGACGTTCAGTATCAAGGAGCATACGTAGTATGTCTAGATGTCTACATTTTAGGTATAAAATAAGAAAAAAAAGGAGCTTTGACGTTGTTGTTAGTAAAGTTCGGAGAGAATATTTATTAAAGATTACCATAGTGTAAGAAGGAATTTCTTTCTAGTTTACACCGTTCTAATACTTCGTAAAAAGTAAATTATTCCTAAGAAAGGTAGGGCACTATAAACGCGAGTAAGTAAGACTCGGGAAGGACATCTATTTTACAGAAGACCTCATCAATGACGACAGTGCGTTCCTACGTGAATACAAGTCTCCAGAACTTTTTTTTTTTTTTTTTATACTACTTGGGTGGCAAACAAGCATACGGCCCGCCTGATGTTAAGCAGTATCCGTAGCCTATAGACGCTTACATTACCAGAGGTATCACTTGCATGTTGCCAACCCATTTTTTTACACCAGGGCTTTAAGATGGAAGTAACCCTGGGATAGGAATACGTTTCTTTCAAAACGCATTCCTAAATGAGCGCTGGAGACCTGTACTCACACACAGAAACACAACTACACCGCTGTGTGTAGTCATTTGGCTGTGGTCTTCTGTAAGGTGGAGGTCCTTCCCCAGTCGGGCTTGCTCGCTAGTATGGTGCCCTGCCTCTCTACTAACTTAGGGACGCGATTTTTAATTTAAGGATTACCTATAACACAAAACTCTAGTAAAGTTGTTGGTTTGGCAATACGCGTGTTATGCCATAGGTATTGTATATTCTACAGTAACTGCTTACTATCAGGCTGCTCGTTTACCGTCTAGGTAGTATAAAAAAAGTCAAACATTGCATTAAAATGGTGCATTAATTGTTATCTTGCGACATTATTCTAATGTGTATCGACTCAAGTTCATTCCAACTGGTTAACTTACCACAATAGAATAAATTAACATTATTTTGTTCAAGCGGAAATTACATAAGTGTCTGGTACCTACTAGGATATCGTGGGCGTTCATTAAGTTCAATTATTTAATTGTTATTTATGTTTTTTTTATAATATTTCAATGAAGATACGAGGTTAATGAACTAAGCTTTTTCAGAGAATATGCAGCCTTCTGCGTTTTGTAAAGACATCATTGTAACTAGTCATGGTTGCAAACAAGCCTACGGTCTGAAAGAAAGCAGGTACCCTAGCCTTTAGAGGCTTATTATGCAAGGAGCTTAAGCCGTATTAGAAGAATAAGAGACAGTCTCCCTTGTTCCAAAAATATCCATTTTTGTTCGTGAATCCAAACGAACGAAGACAAATGGTTTTCATACTAAATTAGCGATTCCATTGAAAAGCAAGAATATTTAAATTCTCAATAACACCAAACCCGTATAAATATATCAGAATACAAGAATAAACACCTGATACAAATTTACCGGTGAAAATAACAAATTCGCCGGTATTTACGTATACCTAATATTCGGTTAAAACGGCCATGGCCAAAGACTGCTACCAAACGGCTCGCTCTCCCATAAATACGGAGAGAAAGCCTTGAAACCGTAACAACAATTATTGTTGAGTTTGAAGTTTACTTGGGGTGTGACGCAAACTGGTCTAATCACATAGAATTATTTCAAATGTTCCGTACCGGACATAGGGGCTCAAATATTATTATTGGAACAGAAGTCGGAACGAACGAATATTATTTCTACGAACCATTGTGATTCTGTGAAGTTATTAATCAAAGAATAGTTTGTTACGGTTTCATCTGTTGCGATCGAACTGATTCATCTTTGTTGACTTTTATAATTCTGAATGGTGATACTAAAGCTTGTTGTTTCACTTTGACTTTGGACTTGACGTCATTATTATTTACATTTAGCCACACCCACCGTTGGATATTATAGGATCACGACAGAGGCCTAAATATGGGCCATCTTAATAACTCTGTCACCAGGTTGACTACTAACCAAACGATAAGAAGAAGATGAATATCTTCTTCTTATCGTTTCTCCTCTAGAGTTCTAGACAGACACTCATTTAGGGATGCTTTGTAAAGAAACTATTTCCTATCTTAGGGATTCACCATCACACTTAAAATAAGGTCAGCAACACGCAAGTAATGGCCAAATTTAACGAGAGTAAAACCTTGGGGAATAGCTAGTTAATAAGAAGAAAAGTCGACAATGACGCAAAACAAACTTTCACGTCGAAAATAAATGGCTTTCGCAAAAAACGAGACTTAAAAAATTACGTTTATTTGGCTTCATCCACAAAACTGCGTCAAGTCAGTTGCCCTTTGCCTTATATAAATCAATTGACTAAACTGGCAATTTATTAAAAGGTACTTCAAAAATAATAATAACGGCATAACAATACGAGACAACCGGAGAGATATAGGCACAGGACTAACGGCTTACGTGCTTTACGAGATACGGGGATATAAACATCGCCAAATACTAAATTTCGAGCATCTATTGTGAATTTCTTGATAGAAAACCCAAGTGTCTGTTTGGCCAGACCTGAAATCGAAACCTCGTGATCAACAATCGCCCTCAACAACCACTAGACATTTCTCTTATTATATGAATATGTATTATTATGTATTTATGTGTAAGTATTGTATTATAACACTTTATAAATGTATTTATGTATATTATTACAATGTAATATTGTATTTTGAATTTTTATATCTTTTTTAATTTTAAGCAACAACCACTACACCATCACATGTTGTTAATCTTCTGGTCATTCCTGTCCATCCTAAGGTGGCCTGGAAGAAATCGCGCTTAGCGATAAGGCCGCCCATTGTACTTGTCTATTTTCTGTATATTTCTAACATATATTTTTTGTTATCATTATGGTGTACAATAAAGAATTATCTATCTATCTATCTATCTAGACTAACAAGGCGGTAAAACCAGGTTCAATATACATATATCGGGATATAAATTCATGAACAACATATTACGGAGGTCGTGGGTTCGATGTTTGTTCTGTGTCTGGGTGTTATTTATCTATAATATGTATGTATTTAGAAATATATAAGTATATTTATCAGTTATTTGGTTACCATAGTACAGGCTCTGCCTAGTTTGGTACCAGATGGCAATGTGTGAATTGTTCCAAAATATTATTACCTTACTAGCGCAGGCGCAGCTATAATTATGTATATTCTACCCGTACTATAAGATTAGACCTTGGTTTTTAACAGACTATCATTATCTTGTATAACATGTTGTTTTGAGAATTCAGAGTTATCTCTACCGCAGATAAATGTAGGCATTGAACATAATATCTTCCTAATATACATATTTGCAAGTAGTTTATCTATCTATATTCACTGGGGACCTGTACTCGCACATAGTAAGACAATTACACCAGGGTGTAAAGTGGCTGGTTTTCCCCACTGAGAAGTGTATTTTTTTTTTCTTTGAGGCAGAATTGCGTCTTACGCATATCGCCCCGCCTACAGAAGCGGCCTCCACTTCGAAAGGCGCCTTTGGGCTGGGATTACGAGATTGTCCGAACGGTAGTCTGTGCTAGACAAGCCCGCAGCCAAGGTCGCCGTGAATGGCTAGATCCACGGCTACAGAGTCAAAGCAAGACGGGGCGCCTCAGAAGGGGGCCCCTGTGCACCTATACCAACCTTCACGAGTGGCACAAGAACCTGATATAACTAACCTAAACCAGTGGTCGTTCAAATTCATGTGGCATGTGTTCTTTGACCGTTGACTCACGATTTTTTCCAAAAATAATAATACGTACGCCTAATTTGCTACTGTATAGATAGATACTATATTTATTACGCTGCGTTCGAGCTCGCACGTGGTAATTTGCGGCAAAACCACATTCAAAGAGCTACATATAGCTTGCGAGTCACGTTTTAGCCGACCAGCAAACAGTAAATTCCAAATACTTTCAAAGTTCCTGGTAGTATTGTTTGTATTTTCAATTTTAAAACTGCACGTTGTCACTTAATTGGCTTTAATCTATACATGATATATAATTACTTTTCCTGACTGACTGATTCATTAACGAAGAGCCTAAACCGCTGGAGATCATCATAATCATCAGCCCTGTGATGCCGGTGACTTTACAAACATACCATACAGTATCCACAGACACAAAGTTCATCCAGACGCGGAACAAACGTTTGTGGAGTAAAATGAATGTAACTCACAACACTCGGTGCGGTGTTGGTGGCGAGGGGACTCCCTTATAACCTTAACCACAATTGTAGTCAAAAGGTTTCCGTTACATAACTGCGATTCATGAATAAGTATATGAATGAACAAGTTGCATCTTCGTGGAAAAACGTCTGGTTTCGAGAATATACACCTTGTGTTTATTGGCATAAAGTTTAATTTATACAATGATATGTTTTGTATTAAGCTCTTTTGTCATTGCAAGGTGCGAAGTGTTAAGTAAATGGATATTAGACACGTACTAAGTTTAAAGTCTTTTTACGTATCTTTGAATATTTTATTAACATCTTGTTCCAAAGACCTGTGTGTTATTTGCTGCTATATATGAATAGATTTTTCAGAATTTTTAATTATTTAACTGCATACTTAATATATTTTAATGTAAATAAATAGCATCAGGACTTAAAGGGATTTTATTTTTATAATATTATTATAAAACAAATTCAACATGAATCATTCGTGGCTCACCCGTTTCTACCATATTTTATATCTTTTTTTTAAAGTTAAAAGTTAGTTTTATGTAGGCACCTATATAGTATATATAATTAATGTATATAATTATTTTGTAACATAAATTAAATAAATATGTTTTAAACTTATAATTTACACAACACTTGGGGCGATGTTCTAGCAAATTTGACCCTTAGTCCGCAGAGACTTAGTGCAGTAAAAAAGAGGAAAATTACCTGAAAGATCTCCTTCTTATGTCCCTTCAGTCTGTCAAGACTCTCTTCTGAAGAGTAGTCTGAGGTTTTCGTGAGCTTGTCCCCGGCGTTCTTGGTCGATAGTCGCGTGCGGTGTGCCGGCGGAGATGTGTACTCCTCTTCAACTTCCGTGATCGTCTCTGATGCAACTGTACTTGCTGTTTGACTTAGCTGCCTGAGGAAAATAGAGGATTTTAATATAAGGTTTCAAGGTAACTTTCCCGGGTTAAGTAATCAGAACTAATATATAGACCTGCTCTTGAATACAAGTAGTCGAATCGAATAGAATAAAAAGCAAATATATGGGATTTGACATGAAAATATCTCCAATACCAAACCATCTGGCCAGCGTGGTATAGTAGGCTAATATTCCTCCAAATGTATCGAGGAATGTATGTATTGTTCATATTCTACTCTTTCACTTTTCCTCTTTGGTTGTACACTTCGCTTACTCTCACATTTGTATCTTTCTCCTCTGCCACACTGGTTTGCTGGTAGAAAACTCAATCTTGAGTTAAGCTTTGTACATGTTATATTTATATGTATTTGTTTTCTTTGTAACTGTGTACAATTAAGAATTTAAGAGGAGACCCGTGCCCAGCAGCGTGACGTTTACGGGTTGAGATGATGAAATATGTAGTAAGTGCACCTGCTTTTACGCACACACTATACTACTACTTACATACATGATATCTTTCGTGTATAAAGTGTGTGCGCCGAAATTCTTTTTGGGAGGAATTCATCTTTACATATTTTATTATAAAACAAAGTCGCTCACGGTATCTGTACGCTTAGATCTTTTAAACTACGCAACTGATTTTAATGCAGTGTTTAGCAATAGATAAGAGTGATTGAAATGGAAAGTTTGTATGTATATTACATGCATGTTAAATTTACTTCAAATTAAAAAGAACCGAAGCGAAGCAAGGGCAGGTTGCTAGTTCTACTAATATTATAAATGTGAAAGTTTGTGAGTATGGATGTTTGTTACTCTTTCACGTGTAATCTACTGAACGGATCTGGATGAAATTTAGTACAGAAATAGATTATAGTCTGGAATAGAACATAGACTACTTTTTATCGCGATAACCGACATCCACGCGGGCTATTTTATATCTTATTTGGATGAAAATTAGTACAGAGATAGATTATAGTGTGGAATAGAACATAGGCTACTTTTTATCGCGATAACCGACATCCATGCGGGCGGAGCCGCGGGCAACAGCTAGTTGAAGAGAAATATGATAATTATTAATGCCAGTAACTGTCTCGTATGTTATCATACGAGAATTTATTTTAGTATGTGATTGCAATGTCAAGGACATTGAGATACTACACAATCTGCGGGCAGGTTGCTATTGCTGTATTGGTACTACTTCCAAGTAGTAGCAATACTGCCGTAACAAAGCTGATGAAATATGGGTTTAACACTGCCTGCTACTTCGGTTTAAAAGGCGTGCTAACGCCTTAACAAGTTCAAAGGGTTGTGGAATGAGCTCCCTCCCTGCTGAGATATTTCCAAGCATAGGGTTCTTCAAGCAAGAGGTTAATTTTCCTTTATGGCGAGATGAAGTTGACTGGCCCGTTGGTCTAGTGGTTAGTGACTCTGACTACTAAGCTGAATGAAGGCTATGAGCTCGACACACACGGGACAAAACATTTTTTTTTTTAAAGACACCTCCCGCACTAGAGAACAAGCTCTGTGTCGCGAGGGTATTTACAAACATACAACTAACGGACACAAATACACCCAGACTCAGAACAATTCTTTGTGGGTCACACAAAGTTTTATCCTGTGTGGGAATCGAACCCACAACCTCGTGCACAGCAGGCGCATACTGCGGCCACTGGACCACCGAGGCAGTCATTGTGTGATCCATAAATATTTGTTTTGAGTCTGTTAATAAAATTGTATGTTTGTAGTCCCCTGCGACATAGGGCTTCTTCCCTAGTGCAGAAGTTGTTTTAAAAAAAGATAAGAAAAGTGATCATCTAGCCATTTTCTATTACGCGTGATTGATACCCCTGGGGCTGTAAGTTAAACGTGAGTCTTTCGAGCGAGAAAGAGAGACGGCGTCATACATGCTATATAGCTCCATCTCTTGCCCTCGCTGGAACTATTCAACTAATGGTCCCTGGTGTTGCAAAGGCCAAGGCTATAATAACTTCTTGCCAACAGACAGGCCTGTTTGACTCCTTAGTAGTAGAATAAACAAGTGTTGCCCAACATTAATTAACAACTTTGGCAACAATTTAGCGGCACCTTTATTATGGTAGGGGATAGGCATGCTGCCAAATATTTGTTGTATAATACTGTACATGACCTACTATTCAACATAATAGCAAGGTGATATAAACATTTAAGTGTGCATACCATGTTTTACCTAATGTATCTATTATTTACTAGTTTCTACCTTACTTAGTATATATTAATGATTATAATTAATGACTCCCTTATTGGTACAGTGGTTATTGGCTGAATCACACGATTCCCGAGGCTGGCAAAAAGCAGCAAAAAGGTTGAGTTTGTCTCTTGTGAAATGCACAATAGATATACCAAGTTTAGATATTGGTGGTGTGTAAAAGCACCTAAATAAAGCCTTTGATCCTGTTATCTCTTATTTCCGTTCTTTCAGTATATGCCTGCAAACTATAATTATAATTTTAACAAGAATTTTCAAGTGGCCTTGCAATATAAATGTCATGGTATGTGGAAACAAAGTGCAAGGGTATGGATTCCATTATCAGTTGACTCATTTCCGCTTGTCAAGGTTACCGTCATTTCTCTATCTTATCAGTAAGAAAGTTAGTTAAATGGAGTTCAATTTATTTTATATGTTTTAATTAAGAGCTCATTCTTTCCTGCTATGGAAACGTCGCATATATGGCATATTACTTAAAGGCTCTTTTCCCGAAACTTATGTTATGCAGTTGCAATGTTTTTCTTTTGGAAAGCAGAAATAAATAAATGCATGTAGGTTTGCAGTATGCAATGTTTAAGTCTGTGTTTTTATGATACATATTAGCTAATAGCTTTTGCTCGCTGCCAAACTTGCTTGGAATTTAGAAGAAGAAGGGAGGTAGAGCACCATACTAGCGAGCAAGCCCAACTGGGCAAGGACCTTCACTTTACAGAAGACCACAGCCAAATAACTGTGTGTGAGTACAGGTCTCAAGAGCTCATTTAGGAATGGGTTTTGAAAGAAATGTTTTCCTATCCCAGAGATAGAAACAAGTACAAGGTACTCTTTAATAAAAATCGGACTAGAAAAATTACGTAAAATATAAATATAATTTAATTTATTAATTTTACTTATTAAATTAAAAATTAATTAATTAATTAATTAATTGATAATTAATTTAAATTTTAAATTAATTTTTTTTCTAAAAAAACTCTGTGCGTCTTGCTCGTGAACGGGTGCTGCTTGGGGTGGCTGGTCAATCTTGGCATGATTTATTTTTAAATAATAAAGATATAGTTTTTAGATTCTTATTAAGAATGCAATGTGATCTCGACACGTTTCTATCTTATACATACAAAATTTTTTACTTAAATTTAATTTTGTATGGATTATTGGATTCCGTCCCTTTTTGTTAACACTAATATTGTAACTCATACCAAATTGTAAATGTAATACTCTGGTAATTAAAAAGAGTGGCCCGAGTTTCTTGCCAAATCTTCTCGAGGCCCTAGTCAGCGAATTGGCCGTAGGAAAAAAAAGTATGCTGGCATTTGTTTTTATGACGTTCATAAGTATCATGTATTTGATATAGTCTGAAACTGCTGTCGGATTACCGTAGGTCCACTGAATATCAAATGAAGAACATTCCTTACATTCTCTTGTTAGTAATGGTTAACAGTATAACTTTGTTTTGATAACGTAACCAAAATAATATAAGTACGGAGAGAATAAGGAAAGGGGTTATTCATTTACATTGTACTTTAAGAACTGTTCCTTAGAACTAAATACAAATTATTCATTTAACAGTAACTCGCTGTATAATTAAATTTATAATATTAAAATAAATCGCTGAATGTGTTGCTAAGCGCAAATCTCGAGATCAGCTGAACCAATTGCGCTTATTCTTTTTTTGCTATGTTGGTTATTGTCAGGAGAAGGTTCTTATGTAAAAAAAAAACAAAAAGTTGCGCTGAAATTAGTTTAAACCGGGGAAAGTCAGGGCGGCCCGCTAGTTTAGAATAAATGCTGATTCATATAAATTCATTTAATCTTTGGTTACAAAGTAACACTTATGAAGGTCATAAATTTTGAATGTAGCAAGTAAGCTAGAAAGATGATGTCACCAATTTAATTTACTTACAGCTAGTTTACTGACAGGTATGAGCCATGAGAAGAACTAGGATGAAACAAAGGCCACTGATTTTGAATGCCAGATAGTTATAATCTTTTGTAAACTACAATTTTGATAGCATGTAAACTAGACAACCAAATATTAAAGATTGGCTAAAAGGGGGCCAAATTAAAAGCACCCATAATATAGTATGTTTGGATACAAGCAATTGGCGTACCATAGTCTCTGCCTACCCCAATGGGAGACGGGTGTGATGATAATATGTATGTATGTAAATTGACCCAGTAAAAATAATAAAATGCTATAAAATATACAATTAAGAACAGCCAAATAAAACAATATTGGACTTTATAGAAACTTGTGAAGTTAGTGCAACCTTCATGTGTTTGTCCCATAACAAGGCCATGTGACACTTAAATGACCTCACAAGCTATGGCTGTGACATCATAGTAAACATACATCTGTCCTTTAAAAAGTACTCTGGCCCTAGTACAGCCTTGTCATGATTTTGTTAAACTATAGTAAAGTGGGTGTTAGATTTATTACCAGAGATTCTGATTACCTGATGCCCTACTTTTTTAAGCTGACGTTTAAAAGATAAACAAAACCTATTTTGGTATTATTTGAATGTTTAAGTTGTCTATGCATAAATATTGAATGTGAAACTTATTTTGTTAAATGATTTTGGGTAAAAAATAAAATGGATTTGATTTATATAAAACAGAACTATCCACCAACCCACATTAGGTCAGTGTGTGTCACCTTAACCTCAGCTCTCTTGATAGAGGAGCGGAGATCCGTGCCCAGCAGTGGGACATATTATTTGGGTTGCTTTTATAAAAGAGTTTATGATGATGAATGATGGAGACAGCTATAATTTTGGAGGAAAATAAATGTTTTGAAAATGAGTTGTATTATTAAATTGACAGCCCAAATGTCAGAGTGGTTAACTCGCCACAAAGACCATACAAAATGTTGTAGGTTCAATCCCAGCATGGACAAATATTTATTTAACCTAAAGTTTATATAAAAATGAATAAAATAGCATCTATAAAGCAAAAATATTATAATTGGTTTTCTTAATAAAGTAAGAATTATATGTTATTGATTAATAGCTTTGTATATGTCAATGAATAATTCTGAATGAATAATAATTATTATTAGAATATGGTCGCAGAGTCATGAATCATTTTACGACAAATATTTATATATAATAATCCTACAATATCAATAGGCATATTTCAAAGATGATTTTTATGTGTTTATCAAACAAAATCAGTAATCATTCATTCATTCATCATTGAACATTGATAATTTAAAAAAAACTACTGTCAAATATTTTTATTTAACATTCTTTTGCCTGCATTTGGGTTTGCCAAGAGCACTGGTTGTAATTTTCAGGATTAAAGTATACAAGCTATTCCAGAATATAATCTATCTCTGTGTCAAATTTCATCAAGACCCGTTAAGCCGTTCTGTCATGACTGAGTAACATCTTTGTAAATAAAAATCAATGAATGTTTGTTTTTCCTCTTTGCATTCCAAAACCATTCATCCAATTGCTATGAAACTTTGCTGATTTGTTTTGTGTGAGCTTACAGAGGTTCTAAGTCCATAACAACAAATGATACATGAGGAATACACGCAAGTGAAGCTGCGGGAGAAAGCTAGTAAGTATTATATGAATAAATTCATATTGCATTAAGATATTGTATTCCTGCAATGATAAAATTGACTATCAAACCATAGTTACAGGTTATGTATTCTTATAAGTATTTTAGTAAAATAATCACAAAATGCAGTAATTTACTATCAGGCAAGGAGTTTCTACATGCAATTTTTTTTATTTATTAATGAGATTTATAAGCACCTGCGAGAGACTTATGACCAGCAGCAGACTGCGATAGGCTAATGATGATGATAATGGAGACATTTATAAAATATATTTATTTAACATTATACGCTATTGAATTGCAATGACCTGTACTTTAAAGCTTATTGGCCACATGTTTCTAGTAACAATAATATTGTATGAACTTACTTCACTGGGGTGCTTCGTTTCACAGGGGTTTTACGTCCTGACTTATGGTGCGTATGTTCCTCTCCTTCTCCACAATTCTCACGGTCGCAGCTAGACCGCAGAAAGGGTGTTTTCGAACGAGACCTTGACCTCAATCCACTAACCGTCGGGTTCTCCATGATTTAATCACTGATACTGACTTGCTGTTATCACTGCCTCAACACCATCTTCACTTAAACAGTCCTCGATATTCCTAGCTGATGAAAGCACCAAAATTCCACTGATATTCAAAATTGTTCACCGTTTTTCACATATACAATTATATTGCACAAGGAAATCTATTTCTGTGGCTTCATGCTATGCCGCCAAAAGTAACGTAACGTAACGGACGTCTCGTTGACTTTTAGTTTCACATACATATAAGAATGTATTTTCTATACGACGTAACGACGTAATTAATGGACTACCAATAAGCTTGATATGTTTCAATTTACAAGTTATATATAAATTTCAGTACAATAAATTGTACACAAACGTGCGCGATAAATGAAATTCGTCAATTTCGTAACTCCTCAATCGCTAAACATAAACTGATGACGTCACTGAAAAGACGTTAGAGAAGGGCAGTGTTTCCATCGTTACCAAAAAAAAAGAAGCAATTTAATTGATTATTTTATTATATATTTTTTAAATTAATTTTTCATGCTGCTTCAATTTTTGCTAATCCCCATAATTTATCTTCTTGAAAATACTACAGAGATCTATATTGAGTATTGTTTTGCTATGCTATTATGCTTGCTTTGAAATTAATGATTATAATATATTATGATTATAATCATTAATTTCAAAGCATAACAACATGATTGCACTATATTAAGTATTTGATATCACAATGCACCTCACACATATACACCATTTCACATGCAATATAATAGTCTAATTAATAATACAATTATAAAAGGAAATTTTACGCAGTGATAAGGGAATATTTATTTTTGTAGGTACAATGCTGCGAAATGTATTTAAAATTAAAGCCATACCAATATAATGCTCTAAACCTTAGAGCATTCAGAACAGTCATGGTCTATGCCTTAAAGTCTAAGGCTTAACCATTATGTACAAATAACAAAGGAACTTTCAAATAACTAATAGAAATAGCAGATTGTATAATAGAGGTTAGTAATAGCACAGAATACTGTAATCATAGCAGTTCACAATACGAGTATAATCGTAAATATCGAAAAAATTTTTTAGCTGTGCTAATTGTCAGTTTCGGTCGTCACAACTGTCAATCTGACAGTTTATTTATCTGTGGGTCTTGTTTGTTAAATTGTTACTTTGTTTTGTTTTGACTTTTCGGCGGGCGGCTCGGCTACGACACCGAAACGTAAATAAATTGAAAAGTTTATAGTCAAAATGGACCAAACGAAAATATTTTCGCAAATAAAAGACCTTGGTCACGTTAGCAGTAAGCGTGAAGAATTAAGAGAATTATGTCACCTACAATTTGATAAGGTATTTATACACCTTAACTTTGAATAAGTTAAAAGTTTGTTTTTGTAATACTTTGCGACGGCTATATTTCAGATTATAAAGTTTCTACCGCGTCGTATTGTAAATAGTGATGGTGGAGATGTATTGAACTGTGTTTTAAATGGATTGCCGGACAATGCAGGCGCTATTAAGAATAAAGTTAAGGTAATAAATACAATATACTAATTCTTATCTATGTTCCGACAAGTTTCAACTTGTGTGAATAAAGCACGCTTGCGTACAACTACAACTGAAAATACTGTGTATTGGTTTTCGCCGAAATGTGAACTCGCGACCCCTTTTGACCGATTTGCTTAAAAAATTATAATAAATGATGCTAGAGTTATCTTCAAACAAAACATGTCATCATCATCCTATCGCAGTCCATTGCTGGACATAGGCATCCTCAAAAGTACGCCAGTTGATATCTTTACTAACAGTGGCTTGTTCCACTGTTTTGTTGGAGAACTTTGCTCAATTGTTAAAAAAGTAGTATCATATCAAGTCTGGGTGTAGTGTATCCATAGAATGTCTTTAAAAAAAACAATTGAAATGTTTTTAGGTAATAGAATTAGTACTACAAACTATGAGGAAAGAGTCAACTTCTCTAGCTCACTGCAGTGATGTAACAAGCAGGCTGTGCTTGGAGCTGCCGAGGTTACCTGTTGAAGATCTGGTGCGATGGAGCAATGATAGTGTACAGTCTATAGTGGAGGATAGTGATGTTAATATGATGTAAGTTGAGGTAGACTTAGGTATAGATTAATTCAAACTTTATGATCAGTGTTAATGTACGCAAAAAGAGGCGTAGGCCACCATACTAGCGAGCAAGCCCAACTGAAGAAAAACCGCCACCTAACAGAAGACCACAGCCAAATAACTTCAGACAGCAGTGTAGTTGTGGTCCTGTTTGAGTACAAAACGTTGTAAGGAACGTAGTCCTATCCCAGGGATACTCCTATTTTGAAGGCCTGGTGTAAAAAAAATGGGTTGGCAACACGAAATTGATACCTCTGGTATTGCAAGCGTCCATAGGCTACGGTAGGTTTAAAAAAAAGTGAAACCTCAGTCCCTAGTCAAGTGCACTTCTCTGTGCATTCCTAACTGACTGCCTCGGTGGTACAGTGGCCGCAGCATACGCCTGCTGTGCACGAAGTTGTGGGTTCGATTCCCATACAGGACAAAACTTTGTGTGACCCACAAAGAATTGTTCTGAGTCTGGGTGTAATTTGTGTCCGTTCATTGTATATTTGTAAAGTCCCCCGCAACACAGCAACTCACACATACGTCAGACCGATTATAAAGATTGAATCAACCTATATATCGGTATAGATGGCTTGTTTTAACAATTCAATGTGTACAATGAGCACTGACTACATGTGTATTCTAGTGGTTACGGTGGTCACATTGCCACTGATACTGCACCAAAATTTGTGACAATTCTCACACGGGACAAAAGTTTGTGGGATGAATAAATGTTTGTTCCGTGTCTGGGTGTACTTTCTGTCTGTGAATTATACGTTTGTAAACTCCAAGTTGTAATACAAAATTGAAAATTTTCAGTTGGCGTGATGTTCTTCCAGAATGTATAAATGCCATATCGTCACATGATACTATCAAGCACTGTGGTACTGAGATGTCAGGTGGTGAATACAAGGAGCAGTGTGTACATACACTGTGTCAGTGCAGGTGGAAGGAGAGACAGTTGGTGCAGCTCACTGCTATGTTCAAGTTAGTTTTGAGTACATGGGCGAGCTTAAATACAAAATTATCATAATCGTTACAGCTGTTGCTGAGATATTCATATTATATGTATTAGCAAACCGCCCCAGCTACACATGGGTCATTTAGGGATGTGTTTTGAAAGAAACATATTCCTATCCCAGGGATAGTCCCATCTTAAAGTCACAAGTGATGCCTCTGGCATTGCAAGCATCCATAGGCTACGGTAATTGCTTAACATCAGGCGAACTGTATGCTTTTTTTTGTAATTATAATATTTAGTATTAACGTCAACCTTGCTACGGCGAACTTACTAGCCTCGAAAGCAATGGATAAGTGGTAGAAAATCCAGTTGTTATTTTTACCCAAATATGGCGAAGCCTTCCGGATTTGGCCTCTCCATTACTTTCGTAGTTTCTGCCTTATTTTCTCACCACAAAAACTTGTAATTTTGCAGAGATATGCAGCTGTCACGCAATGATCACAGACAGGTGATAAACAAAATATGCTCATATATAATTGACATACCACCTGATACACTGCCTCCGTTGGTACATCAGTTACTTAAGTAAGTAATGATTGTTTTACTTTTCTAGTGAACCATGCTACTAGAAAACTACTGCACTCATATGGCGTTTTAGTTAAGCCATGTCGGCAGTCAAATAGTTTGGCTAAAATTTTGTACTAAGGCTGGCTTCATAGCTCCGGGAGAACCGTACGGGCCGTCTTGAGCAAGCCGCTAGTGGCCGGTTGTGTATGGATCAATCAGTATCGCTGTGAAACGATGTTCTTGCGGCTCACGTGTGTCTCCGTTCCGGGAGCCCCTACGGACAGCTTGTGTAACCCCACTCCAAAATAGCTGAACGGATCTAGATGAAATTTGGCACAGCAATACAACAAAGTCTGAAATACATAAAATGAAATAAAAAAGTAGCTTATGTGCTAAGCTACGTTTTTTATCCCAGAATGAAAACTGTTCCCGTGGTATTGAAAGCGCGGGCGTAGCCGTGGTTGGAAAGTTCTTCTTCTTTGTGTCGATGATACTACATATAAATAATATATTTTTTTATTTTCCATTTATTTCACATATTAAATACAACCGTTACAGAAAATGGTATTGTAGCATTACGAAAACCACAGAGGTTTGTAATAATTGCTACTTTAAACAAACTTCGACATCAACATATACGTAATCTAATACATTTAATAATATAATTTACACAAAGTTAGGTACATTAAATGTTATCACTTTTTAAATTTAAAAAAAAAAAAATAATAAATTAAACAATTACACACACGCCAAGAATGTTGTCATTTTACCACTCTTCTAGTAAGTAATAAGTAGTCAACCATGTCGATAGTATCCGACAAAGATGACTTTATTTTTAGGTTATGCAAGGTGTACAATTTGGAGACAGTCCTGTCGTACTTATCTAATTACTTCAGCGTGAGACTGTACAGCAAGCTGGAACCGCCCCCACAAGACTCGGAGTCCACCACCATTGATATTGATGACATTGGTGAGTTAAATGCTCCATAATAATAATAGCAACCTATATATGACCAGTGGATCATGAGTGGCAGTGGCCAGCCATCTATCCTCTACCAAGAGAGCAGAAAGGATTTAGGCCTTGCTGGCCCAAAAATTAGAAAATATGCTCTGTGGATATTTTCTAATAAAACTATAGATGCTTACAATACCAGTTTACCAAGGTACTGCTTTTACCTTTGACACTTGCCATAGGGTACTTTTCCAGTCAGGGTTAATCAGTAAATCTATGTCTTATCAGTTTTAAAGAAGAGAATTTTCCTTATTCCAGTACCTCACAGTCCAGCTGAGCTAAGTCGTTGCCTATCCACATGTATCTACCACATCTCGCAAGGTGCCGCTGATCCAGAGCTGGTCCGCAAACACATAAAGCTGTGGCCCAAGACTCAGCTCTTGAGAGCCCCCTTCCTCATAGACCTGGCGCTGGCCATGTCTGATAAAGGAGCGGATTTTAGATCTGTTTGTTTGGATGTAAGTAATTTTTTTTTAAGACAACTCCCGCTGGCTGATTCTCTAAGAAACAGCGATGGCAAACTGACAGTCCTGATCGCAAAATTGACAGTTGTGATTGCTCGGTAACGGCAAACGTCAAAAAGGGCTCTTACGGAATACCGATTTTCAATCTGACAGCCAGATTTTGCTCGGTTTTTGCGGTAGCTCGGTTTTCGCTCTTACGGAATACCCCTGCCGCACTAGAGGTCAAGCTCTGTGTCGCGGGGGACTTTACAAACATACAATTAACGGAAACAAATTACACCCAGACTCAGAACAATTCTTTGTGGGTCACACAAAGTCTTGTCCTGTGAGGGAATCGAACCCACAACCTCGTGTACAGCAGGCGCATACTGCGGCCACTGGACCACCAAGACAGTCAAATTATATTTTAGTTATCTCAATAAAAAAAAAGAGGAAAGATTTGTATTTTTGTGTGTGTGTGTGTGTGTATGTTTGTAATTAATTAATAAAAATATTGCATTATCAATAATTAAAAAGATTATTACAAAAAATGAAAAGATGATTAATAATATAGAAGAAAATTCACAATAACAAACTTGTCCATTACTATCCCATATCTCTGGCAAGTAAATAGGTCACCTGACCGCATGCACTTATGCACGTACGCACGCACGCACGCCCGCATGAGTTAAGTATGTTGAGCCAGCTAATCTTAGCTGTATCACGACATCTCTTCTCACCAAATGCTCTTGTTAGCAATATTGATAAGTTTTTTTAAAATCTATACTATATAATATTATAAAGAGGATGGATTTGTATTTTTGTGTGTGTGTATGTTTGTAAAGAATAAACTCAAAAACTACTCTGCCGATTTCAAAAATTCTTTCTCCATTGGAAAGCTACATTCACCCTGAGTGACATAGGCTATATTTATTGCTAGAAAATATTTGGGATCATTACCAAAACTTAAGTAACGTAACCTAAGGTGTAACAAAGTGCCCTAAACGTCTTTCTTTATGTCCACCCGTTGACGGGTCGCTAGTTAGTTATAAATAACGTAAGTTTACGTAATCGATCAACATTAAATACGCCGTTATTCTGCCAGTTTAATAAAGCCTTTTTTTTTTAAATCTTCGAGTGACCAACTACTTAATTCACGCATACACGTACACTTGCACGCATGCACCTACGTACGCTTACACGCAAACAAAATATATATATTTTTTTCCATAAGTATTAATAAGCAATAGCTTTAAATTCTGAAATTATAAACAAAGATTAACTTGTACTATGTATAGGTAATACGATCAGCGATAGAACAGCGTGCGCTGGACGATCTGCGATCGCGAGAGTCTGCCTGGGTCCGGTCGGTTATAGGGCCCGATATCGATGTCGTCGCACTACTTAAAGTTCTAACTACTGAAAGGTAATTAAACACATATTTATAAGGTTTTTAAAAGGTCGGCAACGCGTGAGTGACACCTCTGGTGTTGCAAACGTCCATAGGCTACGGTAACTGCTTACCATCTGGCGGGCCGTATGCTTGTTTGCCACCTTGGTAGTATAAAAAAAAACTGATTTACAATATCTTTACAGATATTCCAGATAGATATTGTATTCCCAAAAAGTAAATAATAATATCAATTATCAGGGTATTTCTTGTAGTAAAGTTTGTGCTGTACAAATAGAACAATTATTTGTACAGTACGGTTTTTCCATAGGCTACGGTAACTGCTTATCGGGCGGGCCATATGGCTGACTGGTTGTCGCTAAAAATCAGCGTTATTATGACATGATTATCCAGGTGCACTCACTGTTCGGTAAACGATCAGCGGGTTAAGCTACCAAGGGCACGGTAACCCTATAGATGGGTGACCGCATAGTTGTATTTCATCTGAGCCTCTCCGTGCTTTGGAGGGCACGTTAAAAGTCCGTCCCGACTATTAACAGTCGTTAGATCACGACAGGATCTAAATATGGGCGATCTTAAAAACTCTGTCACCAGGTTGGCCACTAACGAAACGATAAGAAGAAGAAGCGTTATTATGTTTTATGCATAGTAGCATTATGCTGAGCGGTCGCCTTTTTTTGCATGCGTGTGACGTACACCACACAAAATGTTATTGTTTTGTGTCTTTTGTTTAAATGTTCTGTTTTTATGTTGTGCGTCATTTGTGTGTAAAATAAATTTATTTTATTTCTTTCTTTTATATGCTTGTTTGCCACCCAAGTATTATAAAAAAATATATATCTAGTCATGACTCTTAAATAATTATTTGTACAGCAGGTCTCCAGTGCTCATTTAGGGATGCGTTTTACGAATCGTTTTCCTATTTCATAATCCAAACCTAGGTGTTAAAAGTTATTGGGTCACGGCATCACGCAAGTGATCTTTCAGGTATTGCAAACGTCCGTAGGCTTTGGTAACTGCTTACCATCAGGCTGGCCGTAGGCATGATTGATACTTAAGTAGTTTAAAAAAATATCGGTTTCAAAATTCTAGCTTTTTTGTCTTTTTATTTTCAGTGCAAACCACCGCCAGTTAACAGTGGTAGGTCTCATTCACTTGGCTTTCCTCCTGCTATCCACGTCTCGAGTCAAGCCAGTAGCGCCATCTTGTTGGTCGCACGGAAAACTGATACTAGTGCGCCTGAGCAAGTCGCAGCCGGAGTGTGCTGCACATATACTAAGTCAGCTGGCGGATAGACTGGCCGGGGATGCTACGCAAAAACAGTATTCTGGTAATTATTTTTAGACCATAGATTGTATTGTTAATATCTGACTGCATTATTTTCGGTTTTGGACCAAAGTTGATCATTCGGTCGCATTCTTGTTTCGTCAAAAAAAATTTACCTTGGCAACTTTATTAGCTTCGTCCAATAGCAACTTCTGTCGTATTTTTGCCTTCGGGGCAACATCGCTTTTTCAGCAGCATTTAAGGAATCGGGCAAAAGTTTGCTCCTTCAGCCGCATTTTCGGATTCGGGCAAAAATTGCACCTTTGGCTGCATTTTTGGTTTCGACCCTAAAGCATCTTGCACCACTTGTGTAAAGGTTTTGCTTACCCTGAGGTAGATAGCCCTGTCAGACCTGTGTGTCGTGTCATCAGATATTATTTATATTCTTACACTCTATATTTATATAATTCCAGATTGCCTCTATATACTATGTAAGCTGACGCCTGTGTCGATCGAACGGTGCACTCAGTTAGGTACTATCCTAGAGAACTGTCAGCCCACGCCGACAGACTTCAGGTCTGCTGCAGCTGTGCTGGATGCTGTGCATCCACTCCTTAACTTCAGCACTAGGAGCAGAGACACTCTTGTTATTGTGTGTCGAAAAGGATTGTATTCGAGGTAAATAAGTTACAAGTGTAAATAATAATAAAAAAATGCTGCAATACCTATAATATCGCTTGCGTGTTGCCAACCCAAAATTTTGAACAGGGTTTTCAATGGAGTATCCCTGGTATATAAAAAAAATCTATATTGAAAATGTATTATATCTCTGTGTAGTTATTTGACTGTGGTCTTCTGTGAAGTTTTCACTTAAAAAATACCTTAAATTTAATCCACAGAGACTCTCAGCACCGATGCCTGGCTCTATCAGGCTTTCTAACAGTCCTCCGTCATGTAAAGATCAGCGGTACTATCAGCAACAATAGCCAACAGTACAGTGAGCAGTACAGCGCGCACTCTTACCTCACGCAAGTCACTGTAGACTTGCACGCCACGCAACAGGGCAACGCGTAAGTTTTATCTAGAGATTTTATAGCCTGACTCGAGAACTGATCCCAAGACCACTAGACTATATAGGAAAATAAAACGGGCGGATAAAAAATAACATAGCGACTGATGATAAGATACTGTAAATTCTATATATATAGACTACGGTAGCTTAACATCAGGCGGTGTGTATGCTTGTTTGCCACCCAAGTAGTATAAAAAATAATAATAAGGTGCCGGTCCTTTCCCAGTCGGGCTTGCCTTGTTGTGTAGAACACTACCTCTCTTGAGAGCTAACTAATTAATTTAATGTTTGTTTCTATTGTTAGTGTAACATCTCGGGTGCGCAACGAAGCCATGTGTATGGAAGTGGTGTCTATATTGCGACGATGTCTCGTACAAGATGCGCTTGTAAAGCAACTGCTGTACTCTAGTAAGTTTACATTATTATTATTATTTTTAGTAGCCATTACTGTCCCATTGCAGGGTAAAGGCCTCCCTTTCATTCTTCCATTGGTCACGGTTATATTGGCACGGTAGGAGTCAAGCTTACCCCGCCATCTTTTCCTGGGCCTGCCGCGCCGTCTATTAATGTTCTATGGCAGCCATCAGATTGTGGTCTTTGCTCAAAGATCGTCGTACATACGGCAGATATGTATTATTGTTATTTTACAAAATTATAACACAAATATTATAGAAAGAAAAATAAATGAAGCTAAACAATGTTCATTCATAACAAATAAGATTATCTATCTTGTCTTCCCCAGAATCTGTTACCGTAAGCAGAAGTTACCGTAGCCTATGGGCGCTTGCAATACCAGAGGTATTACTTGCGTGTTGCCGTCCATTTTTTTTAAACCAGGGCTTTAAGATGTAGTATCCCTGGGATAGGAAAACGTTTCTTCAAACTGTATCCCTAAATGAGTTCTAAAGACCTATACTCACACACAGGAACACAAATACATCGCTGTGTAGTTATTTGGCTGTGTTGTAAGGTGGAGGGCTTTCGTCAGTCGGGCTTACTAGCTATTATGGTGCCCTACCTCTTATTTGGCTGTGGTCTTTTGTAAGGTCCTCAAACGACTTGATTCGCGTTTTAATAGTATGTTCCCACTTTTACTAATTTTATATTACTTATAGAAATATACGAGTGCGCTAAAGACAAGGTATCCCTCCATGAGAGTATATTAGAGCTACTGTACGAACACCTAAGTAAGTACTTACCAGAGGGTACACAAACGGCGAAGGTGCTGATGGACAAGTGCGTGCAAATCAACGGTATTACTGCTGTATTGAATGTAAGTATAGAATTTTACATATATTACTATTAAAGTTGAAAACATACCCGCCTGATGGTAAGTGGTTACCATAGCCTGGTAGAATTACTCTCGTTGTTGACTCAAAAATATGTAACACCAGGGATTAGAACACATTTGTTTACAAATTCATACCTAAATAAGCACTGGAGACCAGTATTTATGCACAAGAACACAACTACATCACTGTATTTAGTTATTTTGCTGTAGTCTTCTATAAGTTGGAGGTCCTTTCCCAGTCGGGCTTACTAGTTTGTATGGTGGCCTACCTGTAAATATATAACATTCGCAATAAAATCATGTGCAAAAAAGTATACAATAAATAAGGTGTACAATAAATGAAGTGCATAATAAAGGAAATGTACAATGAAGGAAATGTGCAATAAATTAAGTGTACAATAAAAGAAGTGTATAATAAAGGAAATGTACAATAAATTAAGTGAACATTAAATGAAGTGTATAATAAAGGAAATGTGCAATAAATTAAGTGTACAATAAATGAAATGTATAATAAAGGAAATGAGCAATAAATTAAGTGTACAATAAATAAATACCAGCTTAAATTTATTTCTGTTTTGTATTTCTTAGGAGCCAATAGCCCGCTTACTGTACGCAGTCGCGCAGTTCTTGCAACCTTGCGAAGAAGAAGACTTGGAGGATATACTGGCCAGCCAGTCTGCTGAGACAGGATCCGCACATCTTAAGAGCAAGCTTTCTATCATCATGGACCAACTGAGTAATCATGAGAACCTAGGCAATATTGATATGGTGAGTTGACTTGTAATATGAAGGTGAATACCAATACATTTTAGGATAGTCACCCATTAAAAGGTCAAAGTGTTGGTTAGTGGTTTAAGTCGTTATCTCGCCATTTATCACTGCGCGGAGTGTTGTGGGTTCGATACGGGACAAAAAATTGTGTGATCCATAAATGGTTGGTCCCGAGTCTGGGTGTACTTTGTGTCCGTTAATTGTAAAGACCCCGCAACATAGGGCTTGTTATTAGTGCGAGGGTTGTCTTTTAAAAAAAAATGCCGTCCCATCAGACTACAAGAGTGAGGGAATTAAGAGTGCACCTCTGTTTGCGCACACACTTGTGCACAAATGATCATGAAGTTCACACAAAATTATGCACTATATTTATAAAAATAAAGATCATTTTTGCCTCGGTGGTCCAGTGGTTGCAGTACGCGCCTGCTGTGCACGAGGTTGTGGGTTCGATTCCCATGCAGGACAAAACTTTGTGTGACCCACAAAGAGTTGTTCTGAGCCTGGGTGTAATTTGTGTCCGTTAATTGTATATTTGTAAAGTCCCCGTGACACAGAGCTTGTTCTCTAGTGCGGGAGTTGTCTTTTTAAAAAAGAAAAAAAATACATATGTATATTGAACTTATAAAAATTGCTTTTAAATTTTCAACTTAATAACTTTTTTATTTCTTATTCAGGAAGACCCAGGCCTCTCAGATATAACACCGGAATCTAAAGCGAAATGTTTAAAAGTACAACAATTACTGCAATGCTACGAAACTATGATAGCCCATCAAATAATGCAGTGGAATCTAAATAGTACTAATGCTGCCCTCAAAGTTATTAAACTGTTTAAAGCTTGCAACGAACTTACGGAACATACCAAGGTAAGGGATAGTGATTCGCGTCCTTAGTATAAAACAGGTCATCTCAACCCATAAACGTCACACTGCTGGGCACGGGTCTACTCCAAACATTTGTAGGGATATTAGCCTACTATACCACGCTGGCCAGACGGGTTGGAATAGGGTTTTATTACGAGTTTTCCCTCTCTTCTGGTGGATATTGTCTGCTAGACTTACTCCCTTAGTCGACTCTTACGACACCCTCGGGATAGAAGGGGGTGGTGACATTTGTATTCTTAATCCGTCACCACACGGATGATATAAAACAGGTATAACTTGAGAAATATCACTGGGCAATTTTAAACCTTAACTGTTGAGAATAAGATGTAAATTGCAAAAGAAACACGCTTCAACTTACGTCACTTTTTCACTGTGGGTGCGATATTTAGATCACTGTGATTTTGAAGCAAAATCGTAATGACTTTTAGTAATTTGTGATGTAAAATTTAAATATTCGGAGTGATTTAATATATTCATTGAGTTCATAATAACAGTCTATGGATAAAAATATAATGCTCGCTAAGATCACGATCGATCAGTCAGTCAGTTTCTGCTTTTATATATTTACTAGCTGACCCAGCAAACGTTGTTTTGCTACTAAAATAGTAATATCGCTACTAAAAAATAAGGGTTGATCGTAGAGGGGTGAAAATTAACGGTTGTATGTATTTTTTAATGATGAATCCCAAAAAAATAACAACAAAAAATTTTGACTAAAAAATAAAATAAAAAAATTAGGGGTGGTCCACCCCTATTTTTTTACCCTTAACATTTAGGGGGATGAAAAATAGATGTTGGCCGATTCTCAGACCTACTCAATATGCTCACAAAATTTCATGAGAATCGGTCAAGTCGTTTCGGAGGAGTACGGGAACGAACATTGTGACACGAGAATTATATATATAAGTTTTATATATAGATTAACTTATTTGACAGACTCCATCAAAAGCAGGCAAGAAAGGCAATAAGACATTAAATGAGACAAAGGACACAATAAAATCAACTCAGAAGAGTCAGAAGTCTCAGAAGTCACAGAAGGACAAAGGCAAAGCACCTGTAAAGCTGTCTAACTTAGTAAAAGATAAGGCTGGACCTTTTAAACAGCTGCCGTGTGTGTGGAACATGAAGATGTGTGTCAGAGTTGTCGAGTTGTTATACAGGTAAAACAAAAAGACAAGCTCAAACAATATCCATTTTCAAAGCCAAAGTGAGGGATCATTACCTTACACTTTAATATTTTAATGTTACTCTTTCCTTAGTATACATCGTGTATAATATTATGTTTTATATGTATGTAATAAATATGTATTTATATGTATTTTATATATATAATTTATACTTTATATATAGAAATTATTATTTATAAATATTGAGTACGCCATCAACTACCGCTAAATCCTACGCACATATCCATCCAAAGGTTGCCTGGTAGAAATCGCTGTTAGCGATAAGGCCGCCCATTGTACAGACTCATTTATAAAAAGTTTTTGTAAAATTATTGTAAATGGTGTACAATAAAGTGTATAATAAATAAAATAATAAATAAAATAAAAAGATGGTCTTCTGACAGATTTTCTCCTCAAGAAGCTTGACTGAAAATGTCTTTATGTCTTTTATATTAATACTAACTTACACCTGCGGTTTTGCTCGCGATGTATATTTGCAATAGAAAAAGAGGAGAAAATCTAGATATTAGAATTTTTTATAGTTCTTGGGTGGCAAACAAGCCTATAGCGTGCCTAATGATAAGCAGTTACCGTAGCTGATATAAGCTTGCAATACCAGAGGTATCATTTGCGCCAATCCAAACATTTAAACATCAGTGTTATGGAGTTTCTCTTGGATATAAAAATGCTTACTTAAAAACTAAATTAACTCTGGAAATCTGTATTCACACACAGGACCATAACTACACTATCGTTTGAGTCTATTTGGCTGTGGTCTTCCGTAAAGTCCTTCCACAGTCGAGCTTGCTTGCTTAATAGTGCCATATAATAGCAATCCATATATGTCCCACTGCTGGGCACGGGTCTCCTCTCCTCTATCAAGTAGAGGGGATGTAGGCTATAATTCACACATGCTGGCCTAATGCGGGTTGGTGAATCAAAATGACTATAGAATCTCCACCTTACAGAAGATCACAGTCAAATAACTACACAGAGTGGTGTAGTTGTGTTCTTGTGTGTGAGTACAGGTCTACAGCACTCATTTAGGGAGGCGGTTTAAAAGAAACGTATTCCTATCCCAGGGATAGTCCCATCGTAAAGCCCTGGTAAAAAAAAAGAATGGGTTGGCAACACGCAAGTGATACTTCTGGTATTGCAAGCGTCCATAGGCTACGGTAACTGTTTAACACCAGGCGGGCCGTATGCTTGTTTGCCACTTAAGTAGTATAAAAAAAGAATCTCTTCTGGTTTCACGACACCTATCCTATAATGATCTCTGTTCTTCTTCAGCGAGAACGTACCCTGGTCTTCATTAGAACAACGCAATCAAATCCGAGGACGCCGTGACTTCCACATATGGTCACTAAAATGCATACAATCTGTATTATCAGAGCATTTGGACAAGAAGTGTGTGGCCACACATTGTGTTAATATCGCTTCTATTATATACAAAAGGTGTATTTGTAGGTAAGTCAACATCAATATATATACTATATTACTAGTGGACCTGGCAGACGTTGTCTTGCTTGAAAAAGCTGAAATACCGACAGTAGCGCTACCTACCGGGTCCAATTGTAAATCTAAACCATCCAGGGCCCTACCCGAACACACACACAAAATTTCATCAAAATCGGTCCAGCCGTCTAGGAGGAGTCAAACTCAAACTCAAAATTCATTTATTCATTTAGGTTACAAAGTAACACTTATGAAGGTCATGAATTATGAATAAACCAGAAAGATGATGTCAGCAAAATTTTCCTACGGCTAGTTCGCTGACGTGGAGCCTTGAGAAGAACTAGCAAGAAACTCAGGCCACTCTTTAATCGCCAGATAGTTACAATCTTTTGTAAAATACAAGTATGATAGCATGCAAGCTGATGCAGACAAAACACGATACTAACTATATTGATAAAATATGGTGTTCAGTGACATACACACGCATACAAGAAATATATATATAAAGATAGATATATATAAAGATAGAGAACCAGAAGTGGTATTATTGTTTTAAAAAGAAAGTAAGCCACTAATGCGTCCGTTACGTCCGAATACCACCATGTGAATGTCTCAGCGCCGCTGTCTGCCGTCGCATGCGATGTTGCTCACCGCTCGTCACCGAGTGTGTCATCAAACTCAAACTCAAACTCAAAATTCATTTATTCATTTAGGTTACAAGGTAACACTTATGAAGGTCATAAATTATGAATAAACCAGAAAGATGGTGTCAGCAAAATTTTCCTACGGCTAGTTCGCTGACGTGGAGCCTTGAGAAGAACTAGCAAGAAACTCAGGCCACTCTTTTTAATCGCCAGATAGTTACAATCTTTTGTAAAATACAAGTATGATAGCATGCAAGCTGATGCAGACAAAACACGATACTAACTATATTGATAAAAGAAGGTAATCGTACTTAGTACTGGTCGTGCGAGATAAAAAAAAAAAAAGTATGATGTTAAAGTCTGCTTCAATTTACATATTGCTATTAAAGAATAAGGCAATATGTGAACAGTGACAATTTATATTGTAAAATTTAACGTATTGCTACTAAAGAAATAAACAAAGAAAAAAAGAAAAAGTACAGAATTATCACTAGAATTCACAATGTGCCTCACGTCACAAATAAGAACTTATGTACTAAGCTGATTTATTGTAAATTAAACAAACAACTATATAATGCAACTAATTCCAAGACTTTTTATCGTTCAAATAATCATTTATTGTATAATAGCCCTTCCCTATGAGATGATTTTTAATAGTAGGTTTAAATTTGTGTAAGGGCAAATTCATTATCTCTTTCGGTAATTTGTTAAAAAAACGTATACCGAGTCCTACAAATGAATTATGCACTTTGTGTAAACGATGGTACGTGCCAACTAACTTATGTTTATTTCTGGTATTTACTGAATGAATATCACTGTTCTTACTATATAGATCAATATTCTGTTTAACAAACATAATATTTGCAAATATATATTGAGATGCAACTGTTAAAATACCTATTTCTTTAAAACGTTCTCTAAGAGAAACTCGTGAGCCTAGGTTGTAAATTGAGCGTACAGCTCGTTTCTGAATTAAGAAAATAGTTTCAATATCAGCAGCCTTGCCCCACAGCAATATGCCGTAGGACATGACGCTGTGAAAATAACTAAAATAAACTAATCTAGCTGTATCTACATCAGTAAGTTGTCTTACTTTACTAACTGCAAAAGCCGCAGAGCTAAGCTTACCTGCGAGGCATGATATATGGGCTCCCCACTGAAGTTTACGATCTAAAGTTAAACCCAAAAAAACTGTAGACTCAACAAGTGAAATAGCTTCATTATTAAGACTTAAATTAGTGGTAACACTTCTTACGTTAGGCATGGTAAATTTAATGCATTTAGTTTTTTTTGAATTTAACAGTAGATTATTTGATGTGAACCAGTCCAGGACTTGTGCGAGAGAACCATTTACAACATCAAAGTTACTTTCTTTACGGTCAATTTTGAAGAGAAGTGATGTATCATCTGCAAATAGCACTATGTCGCACATATCCTGTACAAAGAAAGGTAAATCATTTACATACACTAAAAAGAGAAAAGGACCTAGAATTGAACCCTGGGGCACGCCCATTGCTATAGGTAATCCAGAAGACCTAATTCCATTTACATCTACGTATTGAACCCTGTGACTCAGGTAGGCAGCAACAAGATTAAGTGCAGCGCCCCTAATACCGTAATGACTTAGCTTTCGCAAAAGCGTATTGTGTTCAACGCAGTCAAAAGCTTTAGAGAGGTCACAGAATACACCAATAGCATCCATAGAATTTTCCCAGGCATCAAAGATATGTTTTATTAATGTAACACCTGCATCTACGGTGGAGCGACCCTTTGTGAAACCATATTGCTCTTTGTGTAATAATTTATGTAAGTTAAAGTGACTCTCTAATTGCTGCAGTATAACTTTCTCAAAGATTTTACTAATAGCGGGCAATATGGATATTGGTCTAAAGTTAGTAGGGTCGCTCTTAGATCCATTTTTAAATAACGGTATCACTTTACTGTGTTTCATTAAATTGGGAAACACACCTGCATCCACACATCTATTAAATATTACAGCCAGATGTGGCGCTATATTAAAAATAATATTTTCAACTAATTTAACAGAAATACCCCATAAGTCACCAGTTTTTTTTGAATTAAGCGACTTAAAAACTTTAATTATATCATTGGGGTCTATATATTTAAAACTAAATAGGTCACTGCACTCTTTCACGCTGCGCCTAACCAAGGATTCAGCTTTGACTGGGCAAGAATTCAAGCTGCTGGTGGTGCTTGAAGGAATGTTTACAAAAAAATTGTTGAAGGTTTGAGCTACATCTGTATTATTTGAAATTATTTTATTGTTAATATTCAATTGAAAATTATTATCTCGCAATTTAATACGACCAGTTTCATTATTAATTATATTCCAAGTAGTTTTTATTTTATTGACAGACTGCTTAATTTTGTTACTTAAATATAATGATTTAGCAGCTGCACATGTCTTTTTAAAAGTTTTCGAATAATTTCTAACATACTGAGCAAATTCTGGCTCAAAATTATATTGTTTCATTCCATAAAGTTCATACAACTTAGTTCTACTTTTGTAAATTCCTGATGTTGCCCAGTCACAGAATTTGATGTTAGCTTGTTTAGTAAATGTCTTAGATTTAAAAATAGTATTGTATTCCAATTGAATTACATTAAATAATGACTCGTATAGATCATCAGGATCATTCTGGATTAGACTAATATTGGTGACTTTGGCGGCAATACTCTCATTGAAACGTTTTAGGCGAACAGAGGTCATTGGCCTACACGTGATCTTGTTCACTTTAACAGGTGTACTTAAAGGAAATCCAGCTTTTTGCCCGCAATGATCTGAAGTTAAGTCACTTAATATAGTCTTATATAGGTACTGACAGTTATAAAAAATATTGTCTAAGCATGTTGCAGAATGAGAGGTGATTCTGGTCGGTTCAGAAAATAAAAAATCTAAATTGAAAGACTTAAATAAACTAATTAATCTAATACAAAATTGTGACTGCTCAAGTAAGTTAACATTAAAATCACCACATACTATAACATGCTTTTTTCCAAAACCTAAACGTTTTAAAACCTCTTCCATAATTGCTTCGAATAAGTTGAAGTCGCTCTGCGGTGGACGGTATACACAGACTATGATATGTTCTACAAGCTCAACACAAGACATTTCAATAGTGCGCTCGATAGAAAGATTTGCTATATCTTTACGTTCCTTACAAATTGTACTATTTTTAACATATATTAGAGAGCCACCACGAATAGCCTTCTTTCTTACAAATGCACTAGAAATATTGTAATGTTCATTATTAAATAATAATAATTGATCACTCTTTAACCAATGTTCAGTAACACAAAGCACATTAATACTATGTTTGTTTAAAAATAAATCTACTTCTAATTCCTTGCCGGATAAGCCCTGAATATTCTGGTGCACTATGTTCAGACTATATGTCTGCCTATCCTTTGTCACATCTAGTAGTTTAAACTATTAGATGTATGTAAATTGTTATTGGTAGTGTTCATACTACTGAGTTCTACCAAATCCTGCAATACCCTATGAGTACCTGTGTCGGTAAATAAATTAAATGCTAATAATTTAGCAATTTGTCGCTTATAAAATAAGGAAAGATACATAGTATCTTCGGTTAATAAAAAATTACTAATAAATTTATTAGTGTCGAAAAATAAAATGAAGTCGCGAAGGCGACATGTACTATTATATATTAATAGATTAAGATTTTCTATATGCCTGTTTTGATTATGTGATAAGGCATAAGAATATGGCAAGGCACAAATAATAAACCTACACCCTAAACTATCATGAAGTGATATCATTACTTCAGTTAACTGTAGTATATCTTTTTTTGTGACAGATAAGCTGTCACCAAGTAAAATAATCCCTGTGGATTGATCATTAAAATGAGCAGACTTAACACTATTAATAATACTAGCAAACTGTCTTCCAGGTGAACAAATATTTGTGACGCGGTACTCAGTATGACTATTAATTAAACTGCCCAAACCCTTGCCTAATTGGTCAGAAAAAATAATTACATTTTTGCTATTAGATGCTGAATGTGTTATTGAGTCAGTGGAACTACATTCAGGATCATTGTAAAGTAATTGTTCACAGTTGTACACATCACTTACGTCACGATAGCGTGATGTTAGGTACCGCCTCCTAATCTGGCTCTTCTATCAATATTATAAAGAGATAAAGTTTGTGACGGTGTAGGGGGTAATCTCTGGATCTACTAGACCGATTCAGAATTTTTTTTGACCAATAAAAACCCACGTTATTTGTGGGTGTCATAAGCTTTAAATTAATCCGAAAAATGTGCACTTACGTGGTGTACAATAAAAAATATTCTATCTAGATGTCTATGATGTTATGTAGCTATAATAAAGTTATAATTTACGTCAGGTTCCAAGACATGTGTGATTTCGACGACCAGACAACGCTTGGATGTTTAGAGGTGTTCAAAACTTGCCTCACGTTGTTATTCTCGCCTGTCTACTCTCTCAAAACGGACGGATTCTTAGCTGCTATCAGTAAGTATCCACATTTTAGTATACCTATTGTATAATGTATGCTATAAGCTACCATCTTCTCTCTCAATAAGTCCATCCTAAGGTTGTCTGGAAGAGATCGCTTTTAGCGATAAGACCGCCCATTGTGCCTACATATTTGTAACTTTACATATTTCTTGTAATAATTATAGTACTTAAGTGGTGTACAATAAAGAATATTCTATCTTCTATCTATCTATCTATCTATTTTAAACAAAAAGAAAAACAACATGTGGTATAAGGTTTTTAAAGGGTCGGCAACGCGCAAGTGATACCCCTGACGTTGTGATTGTCCATAGGCTACGGTAACTGCTTACAATTAGGCGGTTCGTATGCTTGTTTGCCTCAGAGTATATTAAAAGAAAACACCACACACACTCACGCTCGCACGTACTTAAGGCAACGTAGATATGTATACAGGCCGCTATATGAAGATTAGTTTTTAGGAAAACCAATGTGAGAAATATATTTTTAAAGACATGTCTGATTCATCAACCCGCATTAGACCAGCGTGTGTGAATTAAGGCTTAAAACCCTCTCTCTCTCTTGATAGAGGAGAGGAGACCCGTGCACAGCAGTGGGACATATATAGGTTGCTATTATTATATTTTTGTCTGTAGGTTTAGTCTAACTGTACACTGTTACCAAATTCCACAGAATTATATACAATGGTTTTCTTATAAAACTAATCTTCATATAGCGGCCCTGTAAAAAGTATTTTGTTTGATACACAGCTGACAGCACAGAGCCATCAGCGGCAGCTTACATAGCCATCATATTGGACTCCATCCATGTAGCACTCCAACACATAGAAGCAGAGAGTGTCCCTGATGAACGAGATATAATCATTAAAAAGCAGCTGGCTATATTAATACAGATAGCCAGTTTTTTGCTAGAAGTGCCTGTAGCTTCCTGTCCTACCATGACCGGGGTAAGTTCATTTTTGTGGTGTTTACACCCCCATGCCTCAAAAAGCACGTAAACCAGGATCAACGGCTGTACGTCATCATAAATTTAGACATAGGTACATACATATCAGGCCCGTCTCCAACTGAGAGAGGTAAGGCACCATACTTGCGACCAAGCCCGACTGGGGAAGGAGTTCCACCTAATAATAATCGACTACAGCAGTTGTGCAGCAACAGCAGACTACAGCAGATGTCGTCCTGCCCGGAAAAGCTGGCATGCCGACAACAGTGCCACCTACCTTGTCCAATTGTGAATCTAAACCATCCAGGGACCTTTTTTTTTTTCTACGTGATTCAAATGCATTTACGCATACCACCCACCTGGGTGTCGGTGGGTGGTTATGTCGGACTCCCCAGTCTCCTACAGGAGACCGTCCTACCGACTCAAACATTCCACGGTGTTCCCTCAGACGACCTATTGCAGGGGACACGAGTACGCTTGCGCATTCATCCGCATACCCGAACACACTCACACAAAATTTCATTAAAATCAGCCAAGCCGTTTATGCGGAGCTAAGTGACATACACACGCACAGATTAATAATATATATAAAGATGTACTTTTTCACAGATAATAGTTAAATATGGTGACTACATTCACAACAGCAAACAAGACTGCCTCCCACTAATAGGAGCAGTGTTAACAGCTGAGGCACGGGACCAACAAGAGTCGCAGTTGATTGACGAGCTACTCGTCAAACTTGCTACCACTTTGGGCAAGATACAGGTTTCTATCTTACAGTATTATTAATGCAAAAGCTTGGACAAACATTTGTTACTGAATCAAGCAAAAATGGCTAATCGGATCTGGATGATATTAGGCACTGAAATAGATTATAGTATGGAATAGCAAATACTTTCTATTATATTAGTTTTAACCCGCGGCTTCGCCTGCGTACATTTAAACCCTCGTTAAGGGTGGACTTTCATAAAATCCTTTCTTAGTCGATACCTACGCTTTACAATATATAAGGTTTTTAAAAGGTCGGCAACGCGTGAGTGACATCCCTGGTGTTGCAAACGTCCATAGGCTACGGTAACTGCTTACCATCAGGCGGGCCGTATGCTTGTTTGCCACCTTGCTAGTATAAAAAAAAATACAAAGAAAACAGTCTCCAAATTCCATGTCCTTATCAGCGGCTGAGGCTGTGTGTTGAAATATGAGTCAGTCAGTCATGACTTTGAATTTTATCTATATATAGATTTTACTCAAGTGGTGTACTCTTGGGGAGGCGTATGTCCAACAGTGGGCTGTGATAGGCTGATGATGATGATGATGATAGATTTTACTTATACCGGCAAAATCTGTTCCCCATTATTTTGTAGTGTTTGTATGTTGTTCGGCATTCCTTCTGGAATGTAGGAGCGTAGAAGACCATAGGGTACGAACTCTCAGGAAATAGGGCACTCTACCGGAGGCTTGCGGCGACTTCGGACGCCTACTGGCCTTTTGGAAAAACTTACGGTGGATGGAATAGCCGTAAGGAACTTAAGCGGCGGCTTAACGCACAAAGGCCCACTTGAGCGGCCAGGTGCTGAAAATGCCCCGTCTAACTAACTGATTAACTATATTGTGCGACATTTATGTATAACAAAATGATATTCTTTCTTTCTTTTTCACTTTCTTGTTTCTAATCTTGGTGAAAAATTGTCAGGAAGAAGAGTCGGCGGTAGCAACGCAGGAGTCCACGGACTTCTCGTCGATAGACGCTCGTACTGGTCACACTGTGCTCACCACACTGTGTGCCCACCTGGGCGCGCGCGCCAGGCCGGTCGAACACCAGCTGGCGCGGGCCAGGGACCTCGCCACCGCCGTCAGTAGTGCTGCTCATGGGAACCAGCAGCGGATTGAGAGAGGTAATCATGTAGTTGTGTATGATCGAAGATATCTTTTGGTGGGATTAGGTTTGCATATTTGAGAAAATTCATGCTGTTGTGGTGGCTGAAAAGCGGTCGTGACTTTTCACGATCGCTTTTCAGCCGCTTAGAAAGTAACCGGCTTACACGCAAGAGGTGCGAGTTTGATCCCGGATGGCATACCAATGTTAATTTCAGTGGAGTTTATATGTACTAATTAAATGATTCGCCGTCTTCTAACGGTGAAGGAAAACATCGTGAGGAAACCTACATGTCTTAGAAGTAATTCTAAAGACATGTCTGATTCACCAACTCGCATTAGGCCAGCGTGTGTGAATTAAGGTGTAAACCCTCTCTCTGTTGAAAGAGGAGAGGAGACCAGAGCCCAGCAGTGAGACAAATATGGGTTGCTATTATGATTATTTAATCATGCTGCTGTAAAAAAGAAAACTGCCAATCTACGCGACCGCCCATCAACCCCGGATCTTCAATTATTTTTAGGCGGGGTAAAAACCGAAAAATCTGTCCCGAATTGTACCCCTCCTCGCCTCGATAGGCTGCGACGATGACGATGTTACCTTATTAATAATTACAGAAATATCAGAGGTGTACAAGGCGCTGATAGTACAGTTGTGCCAGCTGAGCTCGTGGACGGCAGGCTGCTGCCGGCTGCGGTGCTCGGTGGGCGGCGGCAGCGAGCGCGTGCTGGCGGCCGCCGTCCGGCTGTACGCGCTGCTGGCCGGGCTCGCCAAGCAGCTGGGGGTCAACGTGGCGCTACATGTTCGGTAACTGTAGTCTACTAGTATTATAAATGCCAAAATTTGGATGGATTAATGTATAAAGATTTTAAAATACAGGCCACGGCTTAGTTTAGACTCCAGATCGCCTACAAATTAAGAAAGAAAGAAAAAAAAAAACATTTATTCGAACATACACAGGACATTATGGAGGGGAAAAAAATATAGGTATTAAATAAAAAAAATAATTTACAACATAACTATAGAAATCTAATTTTGTTATCCTGTGCGATGACAGAATAGGTCCCAATCTCAGCTTTGGGCTGCGGCATTTGCATGCTGCAGCGCTGAATTACAATCTATCTTAACTTATTTGTCAACTAAAATTTAACACAATTATGTATTTTGTGGTACACAAAAAATACTGAATGAATCTGGATGAAATTTAGCACAGATAGATTATAAGGTTTTGTCTAGTAGTGACTTTGGCTAAATTACTACATAGTCTATAATATTGGATAATGTTTGAAATTTCTATAAATGGCCGATTTTACAATTGACATATTTTATGAATATATTAACAGTAGGAATATCTATACTGTTCTATTAACATTATACCCCTGAACCCCAATTCTGCTACTTTATGGATGGCTCAATTGAATTTCAATTGAATATCAGTAACATTTTTGATATTCTGTTAATAATTTAAGACCAATGATTGTAAAACCATCGATCTTAAATTGAAATTCAATTGAGCCATCCGTAAATTAGCAGAATTGTTGCAGAATATAAGCAAAAGATCTTATCTCGGGGCATGAATATAGCACCTAGAACCATGTCGCGTATTTTATAGCCATCCGTAAAGTAGCAGAATAGAGGCCCTGGTGTTGCGAGAGTCCACAGGCCACGATGACTGCTTATTTGCCGCCTTGGTAGTATAAAAAAGAAAGAAAATTTATATTTTCATACTAGGGGCGTCCGCGTGGCAATTTGGAATATTTTCCCCGATTTTGCAACATATCTCACTACTGCTCCGCTCCTTTTGATCATAGCGTGATGGTATATAGCCTTCCTGGATAAATGCATTATCCAACAAAAAAGATTTGTTCTAATCGAACCAGTACTTTCTGAGATTAGCGGGTTTAACCAAACAAACATACAAACTCTTCAGCTTTATAATATTAAGTATAGATTATCTGTAGTCATTTCGCGAATTAGTAATTCCTAGACTAAACGGATTATAGTCTTACCTATTAATGTATTTATAATTCTACATTTCAGTTTTGAACGCCTACTAAAAATGACTGGCAAGAAACTATCGTCAGTAACAGACGACTTCATCACCTACTTAGAAGGTGCGCAGACGCAACATAACGCGAGCAAAGTGTTGCGCGAGACCAAACTTATACCGAAGCTGGTGTTAGAAGCGGAACAGTATAGCAAGAGGGTTATATTACTTGCTAATAAAGCTAAGGTATGTAATATTCCACTCTAGAACGTTTCTGCCCCAACGGTCATCAGTTCTGCGAGCTATGTGCTCGGCGACCACGAACTGGAAGCTACCGCGTGAGCTAGCATGGGCAGGCCTCCAACAAGGTGGAACGACGACATGGTAAAGGTTGCAGGCAACCTATGGACAAGATCGCCTCAGGATCGACATTTGTGGAAATCCTTTGGGGATGCCTATGTCCAGCAGTAGATGTCTTTTGGCTGATCTATGATGATGACGTAATATTTCTTTAAAATGACAACTCCCGCACCACAGAACAAGCTCTGTGTCTTAACCACGGGGGACTTAATAATCACACAATTAACGGACACACAGTACAAACAGACTCGTGACAGCCATTTATGGATCACACATCATCATCACATTTATGGTTTTAAGCTACCAAGGGTGCAGTAACTCTATTGATGGGTGATCATATAGTGGTATTTCATCTGAGTGTCTCCGTGCTGGAGGTGTTTTGGCCTTACTATACCACGCTGGCCAGACGGGTTGGTATAGGGTTTTATTTAGAATTTTCTTTTTCTGGCAGTGGTGTTGTCTGCATTTTAGTTTAACGCCATATCGGAGGCGCGTCACTGTTTAACGCCATGTCGGGGACACATGCCGACCGTGTGCTGTGGTGCGTGTTAGGAGAGGCCTATGTCCAGCAGTGGACTGCGATAGGCTGATTGATTGATTGATTGTCTCCGTGCTTCGAAGGGCACGTTAAAACTCGCGCCCGGCTGTTAATAGTCGTTAGATTAAGACATAGGCCTAGATATAACTAAAATGTCACCAGGATGGCGATATTACCAAGTACATAACTCTATTACCAAGTAGGTCACTAATCACACGATTTATAGCCAAAGTTTCTTGCTTATTCTCTTTAAGGACTTAACCCTTGTCATCGTGTGGGCTGTAGGAAATTTTTTTTTTTTCTGGGACAACTAACACACCGCCATCTGATCCCAAACTAGGCAGAGCCTGTACTATGGCAACCAGACAACTGATAAACATACTTATATATTTCTAAATACATACATATTATAGATAAATAACACCCAGACACAGAACAAACATTTATGCTCATCATACAAAGATTTGTCCTGGGTGAGAATCGAACTCACGACCTTTGGCGTAGCAGTCAGTGTCACTAACCACTAGACCAACAGGCCAGTCGATATGCTGACTTTTTTGATTATTTTTGACGTTCGTAAGGAGGTCCTTTCCCAGTACGGCTTGCTCGATTGTGTAGTTCCCTACCCCGACTCTGTCTTACAATGTGTAAATGATGTTATATTGTATTTATTACAGTTGAACTGGCAGCAGTATTTGTCACTAGGTACGGCTCGGGACTTCCGTATCAAAGCGCCTGTGCTGCAGCAGGCGCTCAACGGCATAGAAGAGGCTAATGAGACTAGAAATGATGGTAAATTATTATTTATATATGTACTAATCTATATTAAGTATTGGAATCGTTGAAGCTGCTTGTCCCAAACACAAGACTGCGGCAGGTGCCACGGATGAAGGTGTTTGAGGTGCCCACATCTCGCACTAATATCCAAAAGTTTGCTCCAATTACTCGGGCTTTACATTTTTTAAATCTCGTCTCGAAGCGGTTGGATATTTTTGCCTGTACTTTGGCGGAATTTGAGAGGGTGGCATTGGATTGCCTCACTCACCTTTAGTGGCGACCACGACCTGGAAGACGCAGTGTGGGCAGGCCTCCAACAAGGTGGACCGACGACTTGGTAAAGGTTGCGGGCAACCGATGGACAAGGTCAGCTCAGGACCGAATGATGTGGAAGACCTTGGGGGAGGCCTATGTCCAGCAGTGGACGTCTTGTGGCTGAGATGGACTCACCTTTAATTTAGGATGTTATTGTTGTTTTTGTTATTATATTTTTTGTGATTGTTTTTCTTATTTATTCTAGATTATTGTAGCCTGTAATATCAGTGTATGTGGATAAATAAATAAATAAATCTTAATCGATACTAATACTAGGGGCCCGCCCCCTCTTTGCCCGGGTTAAATTGAAGGCCCTTATTGAGATAACAAATATCGCATCTTTTAAGTTTTTTTTATACTACTTGGGTGGCAAACCAGCATACGGCCCACCTAATGTTAAGCAGTTACCGTAGCCTATGGACGCTTGTAATACCAAAAGTATCACTTGCGTGTTGCCAACCCATTTTTTTTACACCAGGGCTTTATAGTGGGAGTATCCCTGGGATCAGAATACGTTTCTTTCAAAACGCATTCCTAAATGAACGCAGGAGACCTGTACTCACACACAGGAACACAACTACACCACTGTGTGTGGTCTTCTGTAAGGTGGAGGTCCTTCCCCAGTCGGGCTTGGTCGCTAGTATAGTGCCCTACCTCTCTTAAAATATTATTTATTTTGATATTACATAGACATTATTATTTTGTCCAATATTCAATTAATTTTCTCGTATTTTCGTGATTGCCTCGGTGGTCCAGTGGCCGCAGTATGCGCCTGCTGTGCACGAGGTTGTGGGTTCGATTCCCACACAGGACAAAACTTTGTGTGACCTACGAAGAATTGTTCTGAGTCTAGGTGTAATTTGTGTCCGTTAATTGTATGTTTGTAAAGTCCCCCGCGACACAGAGCTTGTTCTCTAGTGCGGGAGTTGTCTTTTTAAAAAAAAAGAAAAAAAAGTATGCTAAAGAAGACTTTCTTAACCCATTTAACATACGCCAATGTAATTACGAATTTATATATATTACAGGTGACGTAGAAATAAACAGTGCTGTCACAGAGGTCGTGAGACATCTGAGTGATGAAGAACAAGAAGAGGATAGAGACAGCGAGGAAGAAGATTCTAGGAGGAAACGTAGAAGAGTATCATAGATACTTTTATTGTACTACCTTGTTGGTCTAGTGGTTAAGAACAGGATTGATGCTCGGGTCGGGCCAACAATATATATTAAGATCTGTTTGTGCACACACTTGTGCGCTATTTATCCCGCGCAGATGAAAATCTCGTTGGAAATAAGCCACTAACCAAAATTTTGTTAGGAGGACATTTTATTAAGTATATTGTACAATAAATACTCGTTATGATTAAATTAGCTTTTTATTAACTACTCAGAATCTACCCTACCGTCCCTACCCTATCTTAACCGCTACTGTAATAAGAAAAGTATTGACAAGATGAAAAGCAGCTCTGTCGAGCATGGCCGACAAATGAGAAAATACGCTCACATGCCATCGTTGGCACAAAACAAAACTGTTTTTATACATCATAATTATAAGCGAAGTATCCGTGTGGTGACGGATTACGAATACAAATGTTCCACCGTCCCGTTCCATCCCGAGGGTGTGGTAAGAGGGAAAACTCGAAACAAAACTCCAGCCTGTCTAGCCAGCGTGGTATAGTAGGCTAGTATCCCTGCAAATGTATGGAGAAGACCTTTGCCCAGCAGTGGAACGTTTATGGGCTGAGATGATGATGAAGCGAGCAAGCTCGTGTTGGGAAGGACCTACATCTTGGATCTTCTTTCTTCTTTTTCAACCCTTAGCCACCCACTGCTGGGTATAGGTCTCTTCTTTTGTGCGCCATCTGTTCCGGTCGTGTCCATCAGAATGGCTGGTTGTCTGTCTCATTTAGCATCGAGACAGTAAATAAAAATTGCTACCTAATTGCTACTATTTGTTACTTACAATTACATAATTATTGCTACCTCACTAATTTTTAAAATATAAAAATATCAATGTCACTAATCCTGTGCCAAGCTCATTCAATGGATTCCGCCCGCTTATAGGATAACCACAGTCAAATACTGCAAGCAGCGATGTAGTTGTGTTCCAGTGCGTGCGTACAGGTCTTCAATGCTCATACTGCCCATTCTATCACAAAACTAGTATTACAAATATTTGGTTTGGTCTCAGATATGGCTAGCTTCCATAGGCTACGGTAACTGCTGACTATATGCTAAATGGCCACCAAAAATAATATTTAAAAACATTGTCGGCTATACACGACTGTGAAGTTTAAAAGGTTCAGTCTAGAAGTATGAATATAGGCAGTACATAACATTATTATTGAAACGTGACGCTACCCTATGCTACAACGCTTCACTGTGCAGTTCGTTGCGTGGCGATTGTGGTCATAGATAATAGTACCTACCATTTGATTCGACACAACACGCGTCGCGTTTCATCGGGTGGCTTTTACGTCGTATATGAATACCTATTAAAAAAGATTTTTGAATAAAAACCATGTGCTCAATGTGATTTCCCGTTGCGCACGCGGATTAATGATAAATCCACCAAGCCAACGCGTAAGACTCCGTGAGAGTGCATTGTCCTTTACAAGGAAGTATGTACAGTTCGCGGTAGAAGCCAGCACAAGTCACTTATTAGAAATTATCGAGTAACTTCCTTTCTTCCTAAAAAATGTTAACGTAATTTTATTTATTGGTTAGCTAACAAGGTGAGGCAGGTATCACTGCCTCACCTTGTTAGCTAGTACCTAGAGATATTCAATAAAGTATTAGGGATACCTGCCTTACTGTATTAGTGGGTATAAATAAAATTACTACAATAAAATTAAAGAGGATAATAGAAAAATATTACGTAATACAGGAAAACGGCAATTAGATATACACCTAATTGGTGTTTTCCTCTATTACGTAATTTTTATAAGGTAGATACTTACCTACTTTTCATTGGAATTAAATATGGGCGATCTAATAAACTCTGTCACCAGGTTGGCCACTAACCAAACGATAAGAAGAAGAAGAATTGGAATTAAAAAAGTGTTTCTTAAAATTATGTAGGTACCTACTTACTAATATGATAAGTTTCCACAAAAAATACTGATATCAACGACAACCAACGGGAACGACACGACTGAGACTTTATACGAGTAGGTAATACAAGCGGCATCACGTGCTTTCAAACGCACGTAGGGATTTCACTGTGTTTGTAGAATCTGTCATCCCAAAAACAAATATAGATTACATTGAGTCTGGTGAGAATTAAACCGCCAACAGAGAAAGTACTCTCCGTGAATTGTATGTTCGTAAAGTATCATAAAAAGCGGTGGTGGCCGAGTGGGAAAGTAACCGACTTGCACGCAAGAGGAGCGAGTTCGATCCCGGGCAGTACCAATGCGAATTTCACTTTGTGGAGTTTATATGTACGAATCAAATGATTCGCCATCTGCTAACGGTGAAGGTAAACATCGTGCGGAAGCCCACATGTCTTAGAAGAAATTCTAAAGACATGTCAGATTCACCAACCCACACTAGGCCAGCGTGTGTGAATTAAGACCCTCTCTCTCTCTCTTGATAGAGGAGAGGAGACCCGTGCCAAGGGGACATATAGGTATGGGTAAAAAATAAAATATTAAAAGAAAGTCCCTCGCGACAAGGGCCTATTCCCTCCTCTAGTGCATGAGTGAGCTGCTATTACTAAACTAATGCTAAAACCACAACCCACTCAGTTAGTAAATTCATTGGAATGTCTAAAGTTACTTTATTTATAAGATCCTTACTAATATTATAAATGTGAAAGTTTGTGAGAATGGATGGATGGATGTTTGTTACTCTTTCACGTGAAAACTACTAAACGAATCTGGATGAAATTTGGCACAGAGATAGATTATGGTCTGGAATAACACATAGGCTACTTTTTGCAGCGATAACCGACATCCACGCTGGCGGAGCCGCGGGCAACAGCTAGTAATAAATATAGTTAATAAATAACTTAATAAATAAAAAAAAATGCGAAAAGAGCCCTAGAACTAGAGAGATTCAATTGAACAGAACATCTCATGAAACGGTTCAGTGACATCCATTATCAAAGCGCTAAAGTAATAACTATTACATGTTAACTTCTCTGAAATAACATTATCATTATAACGGCAACAACTAGCAACATCAGTGACCGCAAAAAGCGTTATTATTAACATTGTAAGGGTCACTGTTGTTCTTTGCGAGCACTTCAGTCAAGTATCGACATTGCGAGACGAGGCTGCCCAATGACAATTCATTGGGCAGCCTCGTCTAGCAGTCGCTAGGTAACGTAAAAAATGTACAAACGTAATTTGATGTTATTTAAAAATTAGGTAAATTGGCTTGCCAGGCAAACGAGGCTGCCTCGCACGGGATTTCTCGCGTGATGTCAATACCCGCCTTTAGAAGATACAATTTTACGATCCACACTAAGAAAAATCTTTGTGTGATGAGCTTTATTGCTCTATGTCTGGATGTAAACGGTATTTCTCATGTTTGTCTCTTTACCCATAAAAGGGTAATATTGTATACTAGCTTTTGCCCGCGGCTCCGCCCGCTTGGATGTCGGTTATCGCTGTAAAAAGTAGCCAATTTGCTATTCCAGACCATAATCTATCTCTGTGAAAAATTTCATCCAGATCCGTTCAGTAGTTTTATATGAAAGAGTAACAAACATCCATCCATCTATACTTACAAACTTTCACATTTATAATATTAGTAGGATCTATAGAAATGTTGCATCGAGCTTTGCATAAGAGGAAAGAAAATGCCAAGATATCTCTAGTAAATCTCTCTCGAATAGTCTTCAACAATGATGACAAACCTTACCTGATTAACAAATTTAGCCTTGCTATAGGTTATAGGTATGAGCCTGCCTTAAAGCTTTACGTACTTTGCTCGCGCTGATCGTGTAAGAGAAATGCAACCTTAACATTAGGCGCGTAATTTTCGTCGAAACAGCTGTAGGTACGAGGGCAAATCAGTTACAGGGGCTTCGATTCCAATGAAATCGTATCGCGCGTCGGTGCGCAAATTCCAAAAACCAACCACATCCTGGTTCATTAATATGAAAATTGATGTCGAACAGTTAATTACAGTAGATAAGTGAAATTTATAATAATAATAATTGTAATTGTTACAGTAGTTTACTGAATTTATTTGTAGTTTACTAGCTGTTGCCCGCGGCTCCGCCCGCGTGGATGTCGGTTATCGCTGTAAAAAGTCTATGTGTTATTCCAGACCATAATCTATCTCTGTGCCAATTTCATCCAGATCCGTTCAGTAGTTTTTATGTGAAAGAGTAATAAACATCCATCCATCCATCCATCCATTCATACTCACAAACTTTTACATTTATAATATTCGTAAGGATTTTATACAGTTTTTTTTATATATTAGGTAATTTACTCCTGCCTAATGGTAAGTTACCGTAGCCTATGCCCTTGCAGGTACACGGGGCAGCACTTGCAGTCGCAGGTACCTAACCCAGTAAACGTTTTTCTCGAATTACCAATAAACATCTGTACCTATTCACGCACCGAAGCGTGGCATTTGGCTGTGGTATTCAAGCAACTGGGGATGAACCTTTCTTCTTTTCAAGTTCTTTCCAAGTTTGGGCTTGCTTTCTTTTATAGAACCTCTCTCAAACTCATTGTAAGAAGTTTCACAAACTTTGAAACCACGGACACGAAGTAGGTACACAACACTAAAGATTCGGAATAATTCTGCGGATAACATACCTACACAATTTCAGAGTCGGGTTCGAACCTACAACAAACCACATAGAGGGCTTGTTGTGAAAATTTGTACAACACTTTAACTTTTAAACTTCAGTAATAGTCGCTGTCTATTGATTGCATCGGTCGTTTAGTATTTTTTTCATTAACGGAGAAAATGTTTGTAAGTATCCGAGCAAAAGTTGAAATAAGAGTAAACTCAAACACAAAATTCATTTATTCATTTAGGTAACACTTATGACGGTCATAAATTACGAATAAACCAGAAAAAATATATCAGCAAATCCTACGGCTAGTTCGCTAACGTGGAGCCATGAGAAGAACTAGCAAGAATCTCAGGTCACTCTTTTTAATCAATACAATCTTTTGTAACTATTTAGTAATTAGGTAGGGTTTTGATTCTTACTTTAACTATGGTAGTATTACATTATCTGTGATTATGGTATAGTTCTTGGTATAGTTGAACGAACGAGCTAAGTTCTCCAAGTCTACCAACAAGTTTTTAAGACAACTCGAGTATCGTCGTCAAATTTTGTCGGCGAATTAATAAGACAAAAAGTAAGCTAAATCGGTCAAAGGTGGATCGCGAGTTCAGTGTTCGGGGCAAACTCGGTAGGTACTAGTATTGATGAGTCTAGTGTCGCCACTCAAGGTTCAAGTGCGGGGTGAACCACCCCACGTCGGTGTCGCGTCAGTCGCCGTCCGTCGCTCTCAATAATAACTATTTATCGCTGTTTAATATTAATATTTTTATTTTATGCTGAGATCGACGAATAACGCATTATATGACACACATGCTCCTGTCCGAAGAATTAAGCTTAAGCGTCCTCCAGCGCCTTGGTTGACGACTGGAATTCGAATGGCGATGAGACGCAGAGACCGTGCCTTTCGAAAATTCAGAAAGGAACGCTGTGACGATAACTGGGCTGCTTTTAAAACTGCTAGGAACAGGTGTAATCAGATGATACGTAACTCTAAACGCCGATATATTCTGGAAAATATTAATTCATCATCTCCTGCCAATCTATGGAAATTTCTAAATTCTATTGGCATTGGTAGATCACGTCAAATTGATTTACCAAAAACCATAGACTTGGATGAGATTAATAAACACTTTGCTGCCTCTAAAGTGCTAGATACTTCTATAAAGTTAAAGACCATAAACCATATAAACTGTTTATCTCGTCTCAACATTGGTCCTTTCAGTTTTTCTTCTCTAGGCCCGGGTGAGATCAAAGTAATTATCCTATCTATCAAATCTAAAGCTGTAGGCTGTGATGACATTAGTCGTCGCATGATCACGCTTGTATTGGATCAGGTTCTACCTGCTATTACTCATGTTCTAAATTTTTCACTTTTTTCTGGTCATTTCCCTTCTGTATGGCGGAAAGCCTATGTTCGTCCTCTGCCAAAAATAAGTAATCCTTCACTTCCTTCTCACTTTAGGCCAATATCTATTCTTCCTTTCCTTTCTAAAGTCTTGGAGGCATGTGTGCATAGACAACTGTCCGGGTTTGTCCACCGGAATAACCTTCTTTCTCCACTCCAATCTGGCTTCAGACCTGGACATAGCACTGTCTCTGCCTTGCTGAAAGTGACTGGCGATGTTAGGGCGGGTGTGGAGGACACCAAGGCTACGATTTTAGTCTTGGTTGATTTCTCGAACGCCTTCAACACCGTCAGTCACAATATCCTCTTATCTATCCTTTCACATCTTATGATCTCACCTGAGGCACTGGAATGGTTTTCTTCATATCTTCGAGGGCGTCAGCAGTCAGTCAGAGTTAATGACAATGTATCGAATTGGTGCAAACTTGACGCTGGTGTTCCTCAAGGCGGTATACTTTCTCCTCTTCTTTTCTCATTATTTATCAATCTTGTTACTCATAACCTTCATAGTGCGTATCATCTGTATGCCGATGACCTGCAGATCTATGCCCAGGCAAGGGTTGAGTGTCTTTCTGCAGCCATTGATGACATAAACAGGGACTTGAAATCTTTGAAGACTTGGTCTAGTAGCTTCGGTTTGGATGTAAACCCTATGAAGTGCCAAGCCATAATAACAGGTGGATATCGAGCAATGAGTAGGCTTGACGTCACTATACTACCACCGGTAAAGTTTAACGGAACCGTGATTCCAATAAGTAAGGACGTCAAGAATCTAGGGCTGCAGATTGACGCTTCTCTGAATTGGCAAGCACAGGTTACTAATGTGAGCCAGAAGGTCACTGGAGCTCTGCGGTCTCTCTACCGGTTAAAACATTTCCTTCCATCTAAGACCAAGACAATGATAGTGCAAACTCTAATTTTTCCTATAATCGACTATGGTGATGTATGTTATCTCGACTTGAATGCAGATCTACTCAACAAACTTGACCGACTTCTCAATAATTGCATTCGATTCGTCTTTAATCTTCGTAAGTATGATCACATATCCAGTTATCGTACCCAATTGAATTGGCTACCTATACGTCAGCGTCGTAGTCTGCGTGCGTTGACAACTCTTTACTCCATCCTTAATTCTCCTAATGCTCCCTCTTATTTAACGCCACACTTTCAATATCTTTCATCAAGTCATAATAGAAATCTTCGCTCTACTAATAATCTTCTTCTTCTTTGTCCTTCACATACGTCAAGTCTGATTCATTCTTCCTTCGCCATTCAATCCATTCTCCTTTGGAATGCGCTCCCTCTCGAAATCAGGACGTCCACAAACCGTGAAATTTTCAAGGCTAGAGTACGTCAGCTTTACAATAATTTTTTGGCAGAATCATCTTAACTTTCTTATTAATTTTATGGTATTTATGTATTTTATTATATTTTATATATACATATAGATATATATATATATATATTTATTTATTGATATGTATTAAGTACGTTATGTATTCATTAATTGTCAATGTATGAATGTTATCAAAATTATTACTAAATGCACCTACCTAATTTTCTCTGCATCACCCAAAGGTTGACTGGTAGAGAATGCCTTTGGCATTAAGTCCGCCATTGTACACTTATTTTGTGCAAGAAGTAAATAAATAAAATAAATAAATAAATAAATAACGCATTCACGACAATTCTCTTAGGATTATTATAGATGTCATACAATAAATAAATTATATCCTTACTAATATTATAAATGTGAAAGTTTGTAAGAATGGATCGATGTTTGTAAGATGTTTGTTACTCTTTCACGTAAAAACTACTGAACGGATCTGGATAAAATTTGGCAACAGCTAGTTAGATATAAAACTGTTGCCGTCAACTGTAGCTAAGTAGCTTCATTTTATCTATCGCTATTTCTTTCTGTATCATTACGATACGTATAATCTATAGCATTCATACTTCTTCTTCGTGTTGATGGTACGATAAATAATTAAATTGTACAAGCACATTTTGCCATCTCTACGGCGCTATCAGTTGCTGCGCAAGTTCACTCAGAGTGCAGGTAGTAGATTACAAATGGCAGGACAGGAGGTGAGCCATTGTTTGCGGGTCCGTACCGCATTCGCACCCTGTTGTTGCAGCGGTATGGCCCCACTTAACCAGATCGTATCTGCATCTACCCACTTGGGTCCGGAGTCGATTGAGTGACTTCCATGTAGACCATGGAAGGTTATACCCCACGAGCAGCTGCTTTTTAGTAGTAACTAATTAGTGGGACGGAGAAGCGATTTCTGCCATAATTTACAGTGGGCTTGTTGTGGACTTTCTGATAGAATCTCAGCAGATTTTATAAAGCTGTGCTGGCTTTTTAGTCGCTGTGTCAGTTTCCATTTTATGGTTTCCCATCGCGCATGCAACTGCTTACTTGCTTGGGACTTGTGGAGGTGCTATACCTGCTGTAGGGTATAATGCGCTGAGTGTAGTCGGCTTGAGACAGCCTGTAATCGCATTCATACTTGAAATCTATGGGTAAGTTCGCAGAAAAACATGGAAACAAAACTGAACCTTGCTTAGTAAGAGTGTCTGTATTTATAATATCACTAGGGGTCGTCCGCGTGGTAATTTGGAATATTTTCTCCGATTTTGCAACATATCTCACTACTGCTCCGCTCCTATTGATCATAGCGTGATGTTATACAGCCTATAGCCTTCCTGGATAAATGCACTATTCAACAAAAAAATATTTTTTCTAATCGAACCAGTACTTTATGAGATTAGCGCGTTCAACCAAACAAAAAAACAAAGCTTCAGCTTCAGCTTTATAATATTGTATCATCATCATCATCTCAACCCATAAACGTCCCACTGCTGGGCACGGGTCTCCTCCATACACTTGAAGGGATTTAATATTGTATATATAATATATAGTATAGATTGGTTAATAAATAACCGTAGGAACCATACCTTTAACATTAGACAAGCTTCATGTTTATTTCCTACAAAGGTTTCATCAGAATATTATGGTTATTTGAATAAATAACGTAATCAGATTGGTTAGCATACCTGGAATATTCTGATGAAACCTTTTGTAGTACCTAGTATAATAAAACCCGGCTATTGCGAATACTATAGCTAGCTAGTTTTCTAGGAAGGATGCCCGACATATTTTGAGAAGTGTAGTGGTATGTATTTTGTGCCGCAATTGGAAATGTTCACGAATGACGTAATTTTCGGAGAATTCGCAATTCGAGAATTAGTATTACTATTCAATGTAAAGCCGCTAGCAATTTGGACAAGTTCCCAGCGGACAGTGATGCTGGGAAATATTGGTTTCCATTCTTTCCTGTTACTATACATTTCACTCGGGAGAGATATGAAGTTTCGAACGTCATTCGAAATTTCATATCACTCCCATTTCACTCATACCAAATTGTACCTAATTATACTCTAGCGATTAAAAAGAGTACCTAGCCATTGGATAGCTTTTGCAAATTCTTCTTGTGGCCTTTGTTGGACAATTGTCTGTAGGGAAAAGATAAAAACAATTAACAACCCATAATGTCCTACTGATGGGCACTCTATCAAGAGACCTGAGTCGTAAACTTACGTCAAATCCCATACATTTTATTTTTTTACTTTTCGATTCGACTATCGCTTATGCCATTTGTCTAGAGGCTCTGATTGTTTTTAGAAGTCGTTCATGAGTATTAAAAAGCATCTAAATTAATAAATGAGTTTGAATTTGAAATTATGACGCTTAACTGTACGGGTACGTACTTATTCATGGATCCGATGGATGGGTGACCGTATACCTAGTGATAATTAGTCCCCGTGCTTCGCAAGGCACGTTAAAAGTCGGTGCCGGCCTCTATCTAACAACTCTGGTTTAAATTAAATTTTTAAATTAGATGTTGTGTGGCAAAGAATTTCTGTTATTTGGTATCAAATATTTACAAGTAACATTATAGTTTAGTTATGTTTATATAAGTTAATGGTTTTAGTTTAAAAATATACAATAGGATCGGCGTGTTCATGTGAACAAAAATCCTTCTAATAAATAAAGTAAAAAAAAACTAACAACTCTGTCACTGCCACTCTTTTTTTGTATACTACTTGGGTGGTAAACAAGCATACGGCCCGCCTGATGTTTAGCAGTTACCGTAGCCTATGGACGCTTGCAATACCAGAGGTATCAATTGCGTGTTGCCAACCCATTTTTTTACACCAGCGGCTTAAAGATGGGAGTATCCCTGGGATAGGAATACGTATCCCTAAATGAGCGCTGGAGACCTGTACTCACACACAGGAACACAAATATACCGCTGTGTGTAGTTATTTGGCTGTGGCCTTCTGTAGGGTGTAGGTTCTTCCCCAGCCGGGCTTGCTCGCTAGTATGGTGCCCTATCTCTCTTACTCGAAAAATTTTTTTTTTTCAAGCTGCAACTTCGTTATTCAGACGTCACACCATCAGGTGCATATGTTTTTTTTTTACTTTTAAATCGTCGACCGTAACTGTTGCTAGGTACCTTACGATCAATGTTTAATAAATAATTAATTTTATCCAAAAGCGTCTTGCTAACTAAGCTTACCGAATACCAAATCTTCAATTAGGATTTGGCGCACGTAATCTTTTAATCTTAGATTAAATCTTGTATCACGTTTTAATTATCCATAATAGGAATTGGTACTGAAATGGCAGCTTAGTCATTGTTAATGTTTAACAATGGGTTAAGGATGGCGTTTCTTGCAAGCAGAGCCGAGCAGTCGTTGCTACGTTTTAGTCGGTTGTGTATATATAAATATTACTAGCTGTTGCCCACGGGTCCGCCCGCATGGAAGTCGGTTATCGCTGTAAAAAGTAGTAGTACTAAGCCTATGTGTTATTCAGACCATAATCTATATCTGTGCCAAATTTCATCCAGATCCGTTCAGTAGTTTTTACGTGAAAGAGTAACAAACATCCATCCATCCATTCTCACAAACTTTCACATTTATAATATTAGTAAGGACGTATTTCACCTACTTACGTTGTACGTTGTACCTACCTGTTTTAGAATAAAAAAGAATGGCTCACAGCGAAGTAATTGGTTGGGAGGTTAAGCAAGCTTACCGCGACCATAGACCATAGCTGACCATATCTGAATTCTACCTGAAGGATAATATTATCATTATTAAACCACCAAACGACCCAGTTGACCAAGCGCCTAGCAAATTTCAAGAAGCAAAGTCACAGATGAAAGAATTATTAAAAGGTTCCCGGTTTTTTGATAGGTACGCTATACGCCGCGCGTGAGAATCGGGCTATCGAGTCCATCTATAGATAGTTATCAATTACCTGTCCTCGTGCCTAGCAGTCGGCTACCGAGTCATATTGTTCGTTCGCAAAATAGTAAGGGTTAGTTATTCGATACTTTTCTGAATAAAATTATTTGACTGAGTAAAAAGTCGAAGTGAAGTTATACATAATATTATCACACCGGTCTCCCATTGGGGTAGGCAGAGACTACGGTACGCCGATTGCTCCGAGCCAGACATACTTCTTTCTCTTCCTTTATGAAAATATTATCTAAGTAAGTACCTAATTTTATTTTATTCTATTTGACTGTATGTTCCTTGTACGTTGCTACCTCCGTGCGAGGGTTTGATCAAAGGACAGGACAAAAACTGTCGTGACCCATAAAAATAACATAAAAATATTTTTTTTATTTTTTTTAATACTGCCATTGTGGCAAACAAGCATACGGCCCGCCTGATGATAAGCAGTTACCGTAGCCTATGGACGTTTGCAACACCAGGGGTGTCACTCACGCGTTGCCGACCCTTTAAAAATTATATAACTCCTTTCTTGAAGAACCGCATGCTATAGTCTCTTGGGAAAACCTCGGCAGGGAGCTCATTCCACAGCCTAATCGTACGTGGTAAGAAATTCCTCTGGAATCTTACGGTACGGCATGTTTGAGGTGCAAGGATGAGAGGATGAACTCCCTGTCGGTGGCGAGAGGTGCGTTGATAAAATGTGGCCGTGGGCATCATCTCGAACAATTCCTCAGAACACAGAACAGATTGTTTTGTCATTATATTGACAATAATTGGTAGGCAACTACCTTTTTAATTTTTAGTTTTCACTATATTCTTCACTATTCTTTTATCAATATCAGATATCTACCAACACCAGAAATAAGAATCCCTACTCTTTAACATTAGGTATACCTATCTAAGACCTATATGTATAAAAAATACTGTTTTTACGTCATTAGGATCTTAATTGAATAATAATATTAAAGGAGCTAGTGATGTCATACTTTTTCTGTGATCTGGCGTCATTCCATAGTACGACGTCATCGGCGTCGACAGTGCTGATCTAGGCCGATGCGCCTAAATCTTTACTGACGACAGTCTGCATCAACACTTAAAATCTACAAACAGTTTTTGAAACTAGGCCAAGCTGTTGAAATTGAAACATATTTTGTAATGATTAATATTCGCATTAATTCTCTTTAACATTTTTATTGTGTCTTTCAATTATGTTTTCTCGGAACTAGACAATTTGGATAACTAAGTAGTTAGGTTGTTTTTAAAATAAAATTATCTTTAGCCGCGACGTTTTTCCGTGAAATTAGAGAAAAAATATGTCCGGTATTATTCCTGGATGTGAAAATAGATTTGCACCGCTATTTTCGATATATGTGTTTAGAGTAAGTAGTTGCCTACGCAGAAATATTTGATTACACGTGACACTAGTCGCCTACAGCAATTTATACTACATTATTTTATTAAAAAGCAGATATCTCCGTTTTTGGTAGATAAGAGTTCCGGGGAACTGCAAAGGGCATGAGCCCTAAAATGTCGAAATTCCGAGCTTATGTATTTCTTCAATTAATCAATCAATAATTACTTAGATTTATGAAAAGTGTCTGTGTCCACTAAAATCGGTTACCTTATCTTAGTGCGTTGTCAATGAGACCACTGATGTCATAGTGGTCCACCCATGAAGGCGGGTGTAGGTGCACAGAGGGGTTTAAGGCGGTATACCGGTCGCCTACCACCTTTGGGCCGGTGATTCCGACATAACTGCCTCGCTTCCCCAGGCGGGGCGGTATGCGTAAAGCATTTCCCCTCTACAAAAAAAAGTGCGTTGTCAATGAAAATCCTGGCTTAGCGTTATGCATCATTCTGTAGTTTTTACGTGAAAGAGTAACAAACATCCATCTATCCATACTTACAAACTTTCACGTTTATAATATTAGTAGGGTATATCTAAGGCGTGTCCCGTAGGTATACAGCACGCCTGAATAATACCACCGATAGTAGTTACGTGTAGGAAACTTTTCATTTATGTGTAAAATATAGTTTTATTTTTAAATTAGCAGCACATACATGACATGCGTTGTTTTACTTACCACGAAACACATCAGTTAATATGAAATATCAACAACAATATTAGTTCTGAGAATTGATTGTTTGTATTATCAGTTTCAAAGTAGATGTCTGATACTTTCCCAGAATTACAGTCCGTTGTAAAAATAATAACTGTATTTTGTTTACTTAAATATTAAAGCAATGTTTAAATAGTCGTTGACCCAGGAGCCGGACTCAAACCTGCGCCTCGGGTTCCGATCCAGTGCACCACCAAGCATGCCCTCCGAGCTCCTACTCCGGAGCTCAAATTTGTCCACCGCTTTTTTACGTCTTGGAGTGACGTCTTTTGTTTACTTATATTATACTAGGTGTTGCCCGCGGCTCCGCTCGCATCTGTTATCGCGATGAAAAGTACCTTATACCCTTCCCCAAAATTCCATTACCTTGCCAAATTTCTTTAAGTTAGTCGTGTAAAAGTAACGAATAAACCTACATACAAACAGAGTTACTTTTGCATTTTTAATAGAATAGAATATTGTTTATTGTATCATACCAAATAATATAAACAAAAGACAATAATAAATAATAATAAAAGCCTTTATTAACAAACTACAATATACTTAATATTGAACATTACATTAGACATCGGTAGCTTCAGATTGTTTTGCCTTAGCATAGGCCTTCCCCAAATTTTTCCACAGTTCTCTGTCGGGGGTTTTACCTGCTGTCGCTTTTAAGTCGTCCTCCCATCTTTGAGTCGGACGTCCTCTCTTTCTTTTTCCCTCCCTAGGGTACCATTCAGACACTACAAAAAACAAAAGACAATAAAATATCTTGAAATAAAAATGATGTGATGAAAGTACTGGCTGCTCGTGGTTTAACCATCGATGTTTAGGGTTGCCCAGTTAGGGTAATGCCTCATTAGTACGTTCCGTCGACGTCGTGTGTCGTCGCAACGCAGGTGTTCGTTGATCCATTGGGACGACGTAGTCTCAGTCAGTCTTGTCAACTCTGGCAGTGGCACACTGTCCGCCGTCTTCGTACCGGAGCTCCGACTGCGCAGCTCATCACCTTCCTCTCGTTTCGTATCTCGTCTGTCGATCCGCGATCCGTTGAAACGCTGCGCTTACCTATTGATGGCTAATATGCAAATGGCGGCTAAGATACTCTGAAGAGATGTAAAATGCCAACTTAAAAACAATTTTATTGACCTTTTTGATCATGCATTGTTTACTTCTATGTTGCTTGACGTTTCGACCAGGTGTCTAGCTGTGATCACAAGCTGACTGGTTAAACAGTCTAGCCATCTAAAGATAAACATTGCATGATCGTGTTCTTCTTCGTCGGCCCAGAACCTAGCTTTGAGTTTTGCATTTTCGGTAGCAGGTATCAAAGCACGTGGAACATGATATCATGTGTCCCATGGTTTGTGGTTCAGCAACATCACAGATGCGTGTGGAGCCGTGGTCAACACGTAGTTTATGAGATCGTGTTATACGTGTCGTTTAAGATAGGTAAATATACATATATTGTTGCATAATCGACAGACGAGCTGTATGCCGTGGTTGCTGATCGACATAAGACAATGTACTTTTTTATTCTAAAAAAGACAACTCCCGCGCGTCCTGTGTCGCGGGGGACTTCAGAAACATACAATTCAAAAAATATACACCTAGACTCGAAACAAACATTTATGGATAACACAAAGATTTGTCTCGTGTGAGAATTGATCCGAATTTTATGACACGACAGCGGGCTTTTCCAACGAGCCTTAAAACAGCGGCTTTGCTCGTCCGATCGATCCGTCTCGATCAGGGGCTTAACATCAAGCAACAAGAAAGCTTATAGACTAGTAACTCTTAGGTCGAAGGAATAGATAATAGGTAAATTATTATTTATCTACATAAATAAAAACGTCAACAATACAATTTGAAAAAATTGAATATCGAATATTGTGTTTGTTTACGAATCTATATAATCATTCTATAGACATTTTGAAATCAAAAACATCTCCCGACATTTTTAATATTAAATAAAAAAAATCAAAAAATCTTTCACTTCCGCAGACTTATGTCGATAGTCGCGAATTAATTGATCTTGATACAACCCAAAAAGTATCAAGATGCCTGGCTGCAGTGGATGTTGTGGAGGATGCTGTGGAGGATCTTGTTGCGGGCCTTCCCCTCAATCCTGTTGTGGACCTCTATGTTCTCCCCCCCGAGCCTGCTGTGGTGGACATTGCTGTGGACCTAGCTACTGCGGACCTACCGACAAAGCTGGTCGTCCCCCCTTTGAAACCCCCTGCTGTGCTGGTGTCAGTTGTTGTCCTGGATGCGGTGCCTGCAGCTACGGTAGTTGGTAACCTGTGACCAGAAGGTCAAAGTGCAGAAATGATTGAAGTAGCGAATCGTGAGCGATCAAAACTGTTAAATTCTCGGCGATTCGCTAGAGGTCCTAAGAACTGCTATAAGGCAGACTGCAGTAATCAGTTTCCTGCGCCGACGGTACACCAAGCGTCTTTTAAAATCCGTGACTCACGGCAAGTATCAAATTGTTCAGCCAGTGCTTAAGTACGTTACAAATCTATACACGGATCCTTTTGCATCTCGCATCCGTGACTATGTAGGTACCATACGGTGTATAGATGGGAGATCAGAATCAGTGCGTGACTTCGATATGTGTTTGTGGTAGTACCTAATAGGTCAGTATGACTGATAAGACTGTCCCTATTTTGTGGAAATGAGTCTGTTTGTCAGGGTAACTGTACCATGTAAATTTTGTATAAATATACGTTAAAAAGTTCTTGTATTTTCATTTGTCATGTTGTGAAATTGTCATTCAATGCCTCTGAATCAGATTCAGTGCAGCTGATGTGATTAAGTGCAGCTGACGTGTTCAATGCAGCTGACGTGTTCAATGCAGCCAATGTGATTCATCACAGCTAACGTGATTCATCGCAGCTAACTTGATTCATCGCAGCTAACTCGATTCATCGCAGCTAACTCGATTCATCGCAGCTAACTCGATTCATCGCAGCTAACTCGATTCATCGCAGCTAACTCGATTCATCGCAGCTAACTCGATTCATCGCAGCTAACGTGATTCATCGCAGCTAATGTGCGATTCAATGCAGCTAACGTGCGATTCAATGCAGCTCACATGCGATTCAATGCAGCTCACATGCGATTCAATGCAGCTAAAATGCAATTCAATGCAGCTAAAATGCGATTCATTGCAGGTAAAATGCGACTCGCCGCAGCTACAATACTATTCACCGCAGCTAACATGCTGTTCAACGCAGCTAACATGCTGTTCAACGCAGCTACACACGTCATGATTCAATGCAGCTGGCGTGACTTGATCCAATGTAGCTAATATGCGATTCAATGCAGCTACTATACGATATGAGACACTACTCGTGGCTGGTAGTGCCATAGGAAATAGTTTTAACCCCTGGCACTACTGGTTGAGTCACGGGAAAGAAAAATTCCCCACGGCTCTCCTGGTAGTGGCCACGCAGTACTGTCAGGGTAAACAAATTTATCAGCTGACATGCGATTTTAACATGTGATGCAGCTAATATGCGATTCAATACGGCTGACTTGCGATTAAATGCAGCTGACTTGAGATTCAATGAAGCTGACTTGAGATTCAATGAAGCTGACTTGAGATTCAATGAAGCTGACTTGAGATTCAATGAAGCTGACTTGAGATTCAATGAAGCTGACTTGAGATTCAATGAAGCTGACTTGAGATTCAATGAAGCTGACTTGAGATTCAATGAAGCTGACTTGAGATTCAATGAAGCTGACTTGAGATTCAATGAAGCTGACTTGAGATTCAATGAAGCTGACTTGAGATTCAATGAAGCTGACTTGAGATTCAATGAAGCTGACTTGAGATTCAATGAAGCTGATTTGAGATTGAATGAAGCCGACTTGAGATTCAATGAAGCTGAATCGCGATTCAATGCAACTGAAATGCGATTCAATGCATATAACAGTCGTTCAACGTACTTTGAGGCTGTTGTACCGCATTCGGTCAATCGACACGGGCCATTTCGGCTTGCCGGCATTCGGTGACAACTCATGTAACCAACCCATTATTAAAAAAATATTGCCGCCGTTGGTAATCAACGACGTTATGGGGGACAGTACAAGTACCAATGGTTCTTACACAATAAAACAAAGACATGTTATGAACATTTTATTAACAAAACAATACTTTTTTACCCAGCAATTTTGTATCATCGTAGGCGACAAGATACCCGTGGAGGCCCACGCACATCATTGTCACCACGACTAAGAAAGTGACTATAAAGTGCAAGTTCTCTTCCAACACACATTTTTCATTTAAGTAGCATGGAGTCTGGAAACAAAACAAAAATGTTGTTATTACACATGGTTGCATAAACATGTTGCCGAGTTGCTGTCAACATATTGCGGGCAACACTTGTGTTGCGGAGATGATCACGCCATGTTGCAGAGTTGACGCCCGGTGAGCGAAAAACATTTATCAACAAAATGTTGACGTGTGTAGACGTGGTTGCAACTGTTTATTAATATGGCGGTAGAGTGAAGCAACGTAAAAATTATGCAATTACAGAGAACCCAACAACACTACTTCCTCGGGCAACATTTTAACGCAGACTGGCTTTGTTTCCAGCATCATTCTCGCCGTTCATCAACAACGTTGATCAACTGTTGCCAAACAAATATGTTTACTATGAATACGAGGCTTAAGTTTTGAACTATGTTTAATAAAATATAGATTTTTAGGCAAAGTCTACAGTGTCTCTCCGCGTGCACAGAAGCTGCGCGTGATGCAAACAAGCATAATACCTACATCAAATTTCTTACAGTGGACGACACAGGAATTCTTGTGTCGTCTAATATAAGAAATTAAAGTAAACCGTACCTATTTAATATAATAGCAAATACTGAGAGTGGTATATCCTTACTAATATTATAAATGTCAAAGTTTGTGAGAATGGATGGATGGATTGATGTTTGTTACTATTTCACGTAAAAACTACTGAACGGATCTGGATGAAATTTGGCACAGAGATAGATTATGGTCTGGAATAACACATAGGCTACTTTTTGCAGCGATAACCGACATCCACGCGGGCGGAGCCGCGGGCAACAGCTAGTACAATTATATTTACAATTAGAAAGACGTAAATATCGCACTAGCGATAGCGCGCGGAAACTGCTGCGTCAACAGTAGCTAAGTAGGGTTTTCTTCTAACCTGGTCAACGACTGCAGCCGCAGTTGGCGCCTGGCAGAATGCATCCAGGACCGCATCCTCCAATTGTTGGTGCGCAACGCGTCGCATATAAGCAGTATCCACCTCCCTGTGGTCCCCCAACGAATCCACCATAGTAGGTCGGCATGCTATTGTATAACAGAAATTTATTATGATTTTTATTTTTTCTACAAAAATAATTTAAGGTACTGGTGTTGTTGACAGATGGCAGCGATCAGCGGCTATGTAAAGTGTAGTCTATTTTCGAATAGTGAACAGGGTGGATTGTAAAAAAAAACATCCGTTTTATTTTATTCATATTTACAGCCAGTTTTCTTTTATTTATTTTTTAAGCTGGCATTTAGTATAATCTGAAAAGGAGGAGGTCAGTGCCAAGCTACGAGTACATACAGGTAGTAGGTAGATAGGCTCGGTTCAAATTATTATAACGCCACATAATTATTTGGCACCGACATAAATCTGTAATTCAGTTATTTTTCACTTGTTCAGTACTGGAAAAGCAACGAATAGGCACCCGTATTATTCGAACAACTCACATATTTTTTTACCCACTTAATTAACTAAGTAATCCTTACTTATATTATAAATGTGAAAGTTTGTAAGAATGGATGGATGGATGTTTGTTACTTTTTCACGTAAAAACTACTGAACGGATCTGGATGAAATTTGGCACAGAGATAGATTATGGTCTGGAATAATACATAGGCTTTTTACAGCGATAACCGACATCTACGCGGGCGGAGCCGCGGGCAACAACTAGTTAACTTATAAAACTAACTATTGCTATGTCGGTAGTTAGGGGAAATTGTAAAGTTTAATTAAAATACGTTTTGTATTGCGTTAATTGGCATTTCACGTGGATTATATTATATGTACCAGTATGTAGTTAGGTATTAGTTGGGATCGAGTAGCGGTTTCACTCGCGTGGTATCTGTATAATGTTTGTATGGATAGATAGATAGATAGATAGATAACTCTTTATTGTACACCAAAATACATATTGCTTACATTGTTTTGCTTAAATAGTAATGCACAATGGGCGGCCTTATCGCTAAAAGCAATTTCTTACAGGCAACCTTAGGATGGACAGAAATGATAGATAAAGATATTTGTAGAGTGAGCAGTTTGGTGTTGCTAGTAAAGGGAAATATAATAATATATTTACATAGGTATCTAATACCTACCTATAACTAATATACTAATACTCATAAGTACTTACATAAATAAATTATATACAACTATATAAATACATTTTATTGATACATATAATATATAATGTAATTATATACAAACACAGCAAGTTAATATATTTACAGTAGGTACTCAAGAAGGTCGAGGACATAAAAACTACTGAGAAAGGTAATGTCTGTAAACCATACTTTTAAAAGTAGCTAAACTCTTTGCCTGCCTAATGGAAATAGGCAATGCATTCCACAGCCGGGCAGCCTGTACAGTAAAAGATTTGTCGTAGAAATTTGTGGAATGCATTGGTACTTCCAGTCTCAAAGTTTCCGCCGACCTTAGGGATCTCACATGTGTGTCATTTAAAAACCTAAAACGTTTCTTTAAATAAGTGGGAGTGGCAGGATTAAACAAAATGTTATAAAGTAAAGAGAGAATATAAGTATTCCGACGAAGGCGAATAGGAAGCCACTTGAGCATGTTTCGATATTCTGATACGTGATCATAATTGCGTAAACCAAATATAAATCTTATGCAAAAATTTTGAAGTCACTCAAGTTTATCAAGTTGTTCCTCGGTGAGATCTAGATAGCTGACGTCGGCATAGTCTAGTATAGGAAGAAGAAGGGATTGAGCTAACGCAATCTTGGTAGCAGTCGGAAGAAAGTTCCGCAATCTTCGCAAGGACCCCGCAGAAGCAAACAGTTTCCGACTGACTGCCTGAACCTGGGGACCCCAAGACAAGTTTTTATCAACAATTACACCCAAATTCTTTACAGTATTACTTATAAGTAATGGTGTATTGTTAAAATGTAATCGGGGTAACTGAAACCAATAAATTTTAGACATCATCTTGGGGCTGCCAACAACAACAACTTGGGTCTTTGCAGGATTTACTTGAAGTCCAAATTTTTTTTATTAGGTGTATGGATGTTTTTTATTTAATCAAATCTGGATGAAATCACAAAGCTAAAATATGGTCCGTAATAGCACATAGGCTTTTATCTCGGAAAAATACTGTTCTGTATTGTACGCGTGAGCGTAGCCACGGTGGAATCTAATAATAGCAACCCATATATGTCCCACTGCTGGGCACGGGTCTCCTCTCCTCTATCAAGAGAGACAGAGGGTTTACGCCTTAATTCACACACGCTGGCCTAATGCGGGTTGGTAAATCAGACATGTCTTTAGAATTTCTTCTAAGACATGTGGGTTTCCTCACGATGATTTCTTTTACCGGTAGCAGATGGCGAATCATTTGATTAATTAGTACATGTAAATTCCACAAAGCGAAATTTACATTGGTACTGCCGCCCGGAATCGAACTCGCATCTCTTGCATGCAAGTCGGTTACTTTTCCACTCGGCCACCACCGCTTTTGGGTGTGGATGGAATCTACTGAGTTTATAAATTTATATAATGTTTTTCAACACAATTTAGTCAATTCATTATTGTTTGCTAGTAACCATCCCCGTTGCACACGGGTGTTATAAGAAGTGTTCATACAAAAATACATACAAATATTTGTATGTAGTTTTATGCCTCGGAGTGCGTCGACACATCGACGGGCCTGTGCCTAATCTATCGGTTGTATTAGATTAATATCGGAGGTGCACCTTGTCTGTTAATACTGGCAAAATAAAAATAAATAAAAAATAAAACAAAAGCAACTCGTTGACAGCAATTGACAGTTCACATACGAGCATCAATCAGATTTGTAGTATAAATTGATTAAATTTAAAAAAAAGGTTTAAAACTCAAGAAAATTCTTATAAATATTTGAAATATGCCTTATCAGCACGGGTGTTACAGAGACTTCAACATTGGGATGTATAGAAGGTGTCCAGGTGGATGTGACTGCTCATGTTGTATGGCATGTGCCCCCTCCTGTGTGCAAGGATGCTGTTGCCCCCCTCTAGGTCCCTGCTACAACACCCATGGCAATTTTACTTAGTTTTTATATAATAGGTAGGTACCTATTAATTGTACTGTCCTAAATAAATTCGTCTGAATGAATATAATTATTTTTATTTTTTCATATCTAGGTGCACTCGCTGTTCGGTAAACGATCAGCGGGTTAAGCTACCAAGGGCGCGGTAACCCTATAGATGGGTGACCGCATAGTGGTATTCCATCTGAGCGACTCCGTGCTTCGGAGGGCACGTTAAGTCGCTCCCGACTGTTATTAGTCAGATCACGACAGAGGCCCAAAAATGGGCGATCTAAATAACTGTCGCCAGGTTGGCCACTAACCAAACGATAAGAAGTATTTTTATTTATTTTGGCCAACTTAATCAGTACAGCCATGAAGACCGCTATACAGCCACCCACCGATATAGGTGGACCATCGGAACCTGATATGACGTCAGTGGTCCAATAAGCGGCTGCTCGCTTTCCGCCGCGGGCTTCATCCCTAGTGACAGCGTCCGGGGACACTTTCCCTCCGCGGAAGGGTGCGGGTGAGACTCTACTGCCCCGGACTTGGGCAGTAGAGTCTCGCCCGCACCCTACCCAGCCTCACTATAGCGGCATCGGACGCTCGTAGGCGCGCCATGGCAATGTTACCTAGTTAGGTCGTTGAGTATGATTACTGATTGATAACCAACGAATAAGATTCAATACTAAGCACATCAAAAAATGCCAACTGTCTTATATAACCACGACCTCTACCCGCCTATCTTCGGAACTGTCTAATACCTTTGAATCAATTTAATATTTCACGACCAGTCTGTTCTGTGAGTTTTCGTCTGCCCATTGCCATTTGGTTGCCGTAAAACTTTAAACTACATATATTGGTCATTATGAGCAGCACACTGCGTGGACAGGCAAAAAGGTGCACCTGGTAAAGGTTGCGGGCGGGATGAACAAGGACAGGGTATGACCGAATGCTGTGAAACGAACGTTTGTCGGTCAATATGATGACGAGCCTCAGTGGCGCTGTGTAAGTGCGTACGACTGCTGAGTGAAGTTGTATTTTATTTATTAAACTTTTGCACATATATTTGTACATAGCCGGACTTACTGCTAAAAGCATTCTCTAACAATCAACCTAGGGTAATTCAGAGAAAACATGATAGTGTGCATTCCGAAATTTAGTGGTATACAATATACCTATTAAAGTTGTAGATATTGACTTCTTTTAACGATCAGTACGGTAGTCAACATGGGATCTCATCTTCTATATCTAGGGAGCAGAGAGAGATCAGATCTTAATCTACATCCGCCCAGTGCCAAATGGTAGCTATAGAATTTGGTTGTATGGAAATTTAGCGAACATAACAACTCGACTAAATTGTCGTAGTTTAGTCGATGCGAAGTACTTCATTGTAAGAAGACAAGAAATAAAAATTACAAATATATGGACCAACCTATTTTAATAATTAGGTTGTAATGCTTTCGTTTGGTATTCATTCACTTAATATTGCCTTGTGGCTCTCGAAAGCGTGAACACGAACTGTATTTATTTTATTTCTGTACAGCAAACATAAAATAGAATTATACCTGACTGCTTAATCGGAGGTCGTCAGTTCGATTCCCACATGGGACAAAACTTTGTGTGATCCATTAATGTTGATTTGTTTTGTTTACATAATTTGTGTCCGTGAATAGTAGGTATGTTTGTAAAGTCCCACTTACCCGACCGCTCTTTGTAGTATCATAAACAATTTATTAAAAAAAAAATGACAGTGTAGTCTCAGTCTGACATACACTGACGTTTCAGTGTCAATGAAACACGTTTTTATAAAGTAACAAATAAAATTCTAAAAAAATATCAAAACGTATAAGAAAATACAATTTAAAACCTGACAGCATAAGTTCAAAATGCCTCAACTCGGATGTTACAGAAGCTTTAACATAGGGAAGTTTAACAGATGTCCGTGTTCACCCCCCGAGCCATCGTTGTACATAACTCCTTACCCTTCATACGCCGCCTGCCCTCCACCGACACCCTGCGGGTTCTATTGTTGTAATTTTTAATTAATCTTTGTAAACTTGTGACTGTTATAATATAACATGAATGAATTTTGTTAGTTTTTTTTTCTCTTTTACTCCATCGCACTACCTTTTTTTTATATTACCGAGGAGGCAAACAAGCATACGGCACGCCTGATGATAAGAGTGATACCCCCGGTGTTGCAAGCGTCCATAGGCTACGCTTGCAACATCGGGGGTATCACTTGCGCGTTATTGACCCTTTAAAATCCTTATAACTCCTTTCTTAAAGACCCCATGCTAAGTATAGTCTCTCGGGAAACCTCAGTAGCTCATTCCAACAACCTAATCGTACGTAGGAGTAGATTTATTTCCTTTTTGAGGCTATATATCTACCTGTAGGAAGAGACACAAGACACTAGCTTTAAACAGAGCACTAACATTACTGTAGGCAAAGGCTTGGCAATGTTACAAGCTATGTCAAAGTCCATGAGCAGCTATCACTTACCATTAGATGGGCCACAAACTGACTACTTAAAGTCGGCATTCACCTCTATAACTCTGACTACACATATGCTAAAAACATTCCAGGTTTCAAGAACAAAACCGTCAACGTTAAATTCAAAGGGAACATTTCGGCAAACGAATAGACGAACGACGCTTGAGATTAAAATCTAATTCCTAATAACTTACTATACTCCCCCAGAATTCCTCATTAATATACGTCACACACAAAAATAGAATACCGTACGTACACAAGATATTCGGAGATTGATTACTTTACCGCTGGTAGAGGCACATGTCACGTTATTAGAGAGAAAGTTATAAAAATAAACAATGACATTGTATGGAGGGGGCCCGTTCGTGGAAGGCCCTCGGTCCCCTATACTCGCGTTCCATGAACACACTACCCGCATCTATAAAAAGCCCTGACATATCCTGACCTACGATAATAGTATCCATTAAATATATTAGAGCTCTACTTATATTGGTTACTATCTACTTCAGATAATAGGGAAAAATTAAGGATTCGCCGAAACGAGTCAAATACCCAACGGACACGCAATTTACAAGAATAGTGTGAAATACAATAAAGCGACATTGCAGTGTGTGGTTCAGTGAACAAAATGGCGTCGACTTTTTCCTCGATTTTAATAGCGGGTTATGGATCTAGTCACGCTTTGTTTTGCGGCTGGAAATTCAAAGGAATTTTTAGAACAAATTGGTTCGGAACATTGTTGTGGTGAATGTATAGTTCGCGGGTTCTACTCGTGAAATTGTAAGGATTTATTTTACTTTTCTACAGAGCATTTATGGAAATTACAAAACCAGTCGAATCCTAGAACCAAAATGGATCTAGACTATGGTTCTAAGTGATTGAATTATTCTTGACGATGCACTCTGGAAGTCTGTTTAGCATTTTAGCTAAAAGAGTCTTATCGCTGTCAGTCTTATTATAAGACTACCCTGGCTCATTGTGCAGCTCCGCAAGTTCCGCAACACAGGGCTTGAGCCATGAACCTTAGTGCGCGAGTTGTTTGTCTTTATTAAAATATATTGTTTCTCCGTTTTTTAGCCCGGTTCTATTATGAGCCTTTAGTCAGTATTCTGTGGTCCGATAGTCTTCTTACGTTTTATTGACTGCAAAAAGCAACAAAAAAAATTGTTCAGGTGATTTTGTACCTTATAGGGTCAAGGAAAAGAAACGATTTTGAAAATGTATCTTTATACTACTTGGGCTTGGCAAACAAGCATATAGCCCGCCTGGTGTTAAGCAGTTACCGTAGCCTATGGACGCTTGCAATACCAAAGGTATCACTTGCGTGTTGCCAACCTGTATTTTTGCACCAAGGCTTTAAGTGGGCGTATCCCTGGGAAAGAAATACGTTTATTTCAAAACGTATTCTTAAACGAGCGCTGGAGACCTGTACTCACACACAGGAACACAACTACACCGCCGTGTGTAGTTATTTGGCTGTGGTCTTCTGTAAGGTGGAGGTCTTTCCCCAGTTACGCTTGCTCACTAGTATGGTGTCCTACCTCTAACTCTCTGCATGGGCAATTCAAACTCAAACTTCATTTAGGTTACAAAGTAACTATTACACTCTAATCCAGTCCCCAGTCTGTTTATAGAAGTGGATAAAAGTATATTCAAAAGCGGAATCTAATCCATTTATGGATTTGACCAATGGATTAGAGTGGAATAGGGGACACTTATGAAGGTCATAAATTATGAATAAGCCAGAAAAGATGATGTCAGCAATTAACAACATTGCTCAAGTGGCACATGGCTAGTAAACTATAAGTAGGTACCCTCTACTATAAGTAGGTAGCGGAGTGATGCTAGGGAAATGAAGCGATATTATAGGTTCTAACAAACACATTCCACGCTACACATCTCTAGTGAAAACGTAGCTTTATAGTTTTTACATTTTAAGAATTCAGACAAATTGTATACCGGGCAGCAAACCGGCAACGGACATTGAGGTGGGACATATTTATCGATTCCGAAAAATCGATCAATATCCGAACGTGTTCCTCGAACTTATTTACGAAACACCCGATTAACATCGTTATAATCTGTACAACACTTTGTTTTTACGACTTTTGGAAACTCACGAAACAATTTTAATATTTTACGGTTTCCACGTAAGAACATAAATTAGGTAATGAACGTGGAATACATGCCAAATACATTTAAAAAGTTGAGCGATGAAATTGTGTTGTTACATTTGAATTTATTAACCGACTTCAAAAAGAGGAGGTTATCAATTCGTGTGTATTTTTTTTTTATTTTTTTTAATGTTTGTTACCGCATAACTCCGTCATTTATGGACCGATTTGAAAAATTCTTTTTTTGTCTGGCTGGACATACTTCCAGTTTGGTCCCATTATCATCAAAAGAAAGTTCTGATTATGGGATCCATGAGGAATTGAGGGAACTTCTCAAAAGTTATAGGCACACATATAGCAATTTCAATATTTTTAACAACTAATCGATCATTTGCATTCAGAAAGTGTAATTTGGTGAAGTAAAACTGATGAAGAAGACCACAGATGGCCATCCGAACTTTTCAATAATAAGTATTGTAGTGATGGCGATTAGATAAGTTTCGGTTATTGTTGCTAAGCAACTATTAATAAGAAATAATGACGTGAATGAATTGAGCGCGGATTGCACAGATTAAATATTGCTCTTAATACCTACTTGACCTGTGTTCAGCCCGACGCTCAGTCGATTTAATTCGATTGTAACAAACAAATATTTGAAAATTTTACAACTTGCCGTACTGAAGTCGGTTTTTTTTTGTTAAAATTATTTATGTAGATCCACTCAAAATATATAAAACTTATTTGGTCTAATATGATGAAAACGCCTACTTAAACTGATTACCATCTGCTCTAAGATAGGTCGACGGAGCCCCGTTTCACCCATTTTTTTATACTACTTAGGTGGCAAACAAGCATACTGATGTTAAGCAGTTACCGTTGCCTATGGACACTTGCAATACCAGAAGTATCTCACTTTTGTGTTGCCAACCCATTTTTTTACACCAGTGCTTTATGATGGGAGTATCCCTGGGATAGGAATACGTTTCTTTCAAAACGCATCCCTAAATGAGCGCTGTAGACCTGTACTCACACACAGGAACACAATTACACCACTGTGTGTAGTTATTTGGCGATGGTCTTCTGTAACATGCGAGGTTCTTCCCCAGTCGGGCTTGCTCGCTAGTATGATACCCTACCTCTCTTAAAAATGATGTGTATTATTTTTATTCTGTGGAAATCCTAGGCGAGGCAAAACAGCCTCCCGGACATAGGAACGTCTAGCAGTGGATGTTATTTTTAACCGACTTCCAAAAAGGAGGAAGTTTTATATTAGTCTGTATGCATGATTTTTATGGTAGGCACCCGGCTTGCTGCTTTTATCTCTAGCAATGCTGAAACTCGTCCGAAGTCAAGAAGCTACGGCTACCAGGGCCGCAGGCTAATCTGTCACCATTGGTAATTAAAATAAGTCCTTTGTTTCATGAAGTCAGTTCAGTTCTTCTATTAAGTAGATAGGTGAGTGATAGGTCCTGCCGCCGTAAGCTTGGTCCACACACGACACGCTAGGTACGCTGATGTTACAAGATGTAGAGGCGCATATAAGTAGGCAGATCTGCCCCTTCTCCCTCCATAGCAATTAAACAGACCCACACCTGCCTCAAACCTCACAAAAATAAAGTTACAATTTAAAACACTTCTGACTGTCAAATATTTAATATTTTCGGGACAACTCACACATCGCTATCTGATCCCAAACTAGGCAGAGCCTGTACTATGGCAACCAGACAACTGATAAACATATGTACTTATATATTTCTAAATACATACATATTATCGATAAATTACACCCAGACACAGAACAAACATTCGTGCTCATCAAACAAAGATTTGTCCTGGGTGGGTATCAAACCCACGACCTCCGGCGTAGCAGTCAGAGTCACTAACCACTAGACCAACAGGCCAGTCAAATTCATCTTAAATGGTCAGACAATCTGACCATTTAAAAAAAAAGGAAAGCAAGATATACCCCCTCTGGACACGACCAGCTAGCGCTTATTCGTTTAGATGTCAGCTAAGTAATTTACTTACGGATACTTCGCTAATAGGATCCATATCACACAGACGAAGAACGGCACTACCATTACTAAGGGATCATTCCACTTACAATCGTAGTCTAGATCCATCTTGGTTCCACCGAGTTCCTTTTTTCTCTCCTCAGAACCAAATATGGAGATTTTGGTTCTACTGGGAACTGTATTGAATGAAATGAATCTATAAAGAATGTACGAGGAAGGCGGCCATCAGAGAAGAGTGGCGGCGGCGTGTTGTTAAGCTTGCCACTAACACCTGAAGTGATGACCACGACCACTCTGTCAAGAGTGATACCGAGAGAACTGTATTAAGAGATCATTCCACTTAAAGTCATAGTGTAGATCCATTGGTTCCAGTGTTCATGTTTAGGGATAATAATTATGATAATCCATATATTATGTCCCACTGCTGGGCACAGGTCTCTATTAGAGAGGGGGGTGTAGACTTTCATTAAAATCTTATATATAAAAATGAATCCCTATTTCCCTTGCTCACGGCATCACGCGTGAACGGCTGGACAGAATTCAGTAATTCTTTTTTTGTTGTGTTTGTCAGGAGAAGGCTGAAAATAGTTTAACCCAGACGAAGTTGGGGCGGGGCGCTAGTTTGATATAAAAAAAATGGCTGATATACTTATATAAAATAAAAAAAACAACAAATCACATCAAATAACTTTTACTGACAACAACCAGATTGACCCGGGCGGAATCTATAGCTGTATGTGCCAAACTGCTTACCGCACGGACCCGTACAAACTCCAACACATGGCCCAGTGAAGGGGGCGGGGTATGCCAGTCCAGACACTTGACAGTCACAGGCCGAACCACACCACGCAGGGCAACTGCTAAAACCAGACAAACACATTTTATATTATTATAAAAATATTTCAGCGGATAAATAATTACTTTTTGTATTATTTATAAGATTTTCGTTGTTTTTTTAGATTTTATGTATTATATCAAAGTGGAGAGATATTCAAATTCAAGATAGACAGTGATTGTCTCTCGTTCTGATTATAAACGTTGTATTCTTATTCTTTTTTGTCTTTCAGTGTAACTAACCAGTACTAAACGTGGTTTTGGAGTGTGACCTCCGTCAAACTTAAACTTAAATTGATTTATTTATATATACAAAGTAACACTTATGAAGGTCTTAAATTAATAAGCTAAAAATATGGCGTCAGCTAAATTTGCCTACGGCTAGTTCGCTGACGTGGAACCATGAGAAAAACTAGCAAGACTCTTATGCCACTCTTTTTAATCGCCAGATAGTTACAATCTTTTGTAAAATACAATTGTTTGAAGTCGATAGGTCCCCCCCAAGAACATGGTTTCCTATTTCATTGATGCCTTTTAAAAAACAAAATTAATATCGTCGTAAATTGTAAAGGCCTATTCAAACCTACTTGTCTAGAGGGTATGCCATAAACCGTAAAGTAGACAAGTGCCATAATCCGTAGTCGAATAGAAAAATCAAAAAAGCAACCCCTCTAGACAAGTGACATTTACGGTAGTCGAATCGATAAGTCAAAAAAGCAAATGTATGGGATTTGACTTAAGTTTACGGCATTATATCGTAGACTTACGTCAAATCCCATACATTTGTTTTTTTGACTTTTCGATTCGACTACCGTTTATGCCACTTGTCTAGAGGGTCAAATGTATGTGATTTGACTTAAGTTTACGATTTAGTGACGTAAACTTCCGTCAAATACCATACATTTCCTTTACTGACTTTTTCAATTCGACTACGGTTTATACCACTTATCTAGAGGGGCTGAGCGGTATTCGCCGTCGCTGTAGAAGTATATACCTATATACCTACCTACCTAGGTATTTAGTATGAAATTCAGTAACTAGAGCGAAATACAGTAGTATTACATACCCACTCTGTTTTCTCTCAGGCAGGCTATAGCGATTACTGCTCTGAGCCTATAGACAAAAAATGTATGGGATTTGACGTAAGTCTATGATAATAAAGTCGTAAACTTACGTCAAATCTCATACATTTTCTTTTTTGACTTTTCGATTCGACTATCACTTATGCCACTTGTCTACAGGCTCTGCCCCTCTAGACAAGTGGTATAAACGGTAGTTGAATCGAATAGAATAAAAAGCAAATGTGTGGGATTTGACATAGGTTTACGATACAATGTCGTAAACCTGAGACCTGACGTAAGGTCTTCACGATACATGCTTGCCTAGTGTCGAGATCACAGAATTGTTTATGTTTAAAACTAACAGCGCTTGAAAAATACTTGTTAAAGTGTAAACTACTTGTATTAGATACTAGCTGGTGCCTGCGGCGCCGCCCGCGTGGATGTCGGTTCTCGCTGTAAAAAGTGGCCTATGTGTTATTCCAGACCATAATCCATCTCTGTGCCAAATTTCATCCAGATCCGTTCTGTAGTTTTTACGTGAAAGAGTAACAAACATCCATCCATCCACTCTCACAAACTTTCACATTTATAATATTAGTGAAGATATTGTTGAAAATAAAACATTTTTCATTTTCATTTTTTTCATTTCATTTTACGTCAAATCTTTTTATTCTATTCGATTCGACTACTGTTTATGCCACTTGTCTAGGGAGACAGGTTTCAATAGACATTTAGTCTCAAGTTTTGCTCGGGACAGTGGTCTTGTACGGCCAGTGTCGGCTTCAGCACTACCGGCACCCTTGGTCGAAGATCTACGGTCCTACCCCCCGCCTCCCATGAAATAGAATATGTTAGGCTTGATTTCGTTGGGTTTGATCTGTTTTTGTTCTTGGTCTTGACCAAACTTAAAGAATGAAGTATGAAGTAGCGCTCCTTCATGCCTTCTCTCTACTAGGGACCTTCACTCTCAATTCGCATCCATTTTTATTTCGACTGGCCTGTTGGTTTAGTCGTTTGGGACTCTGACTGCTAAGCCAAGTCGTGTGTTCGTTTTCCACCCAGGACAAATCTTTGTGTGATGAGCACGATTGTTTGTTCTGTCTGGGTGTAATTTATAAGTATATTTATGAGTTGCCTGATTGCCATACAGGGTCTGCTTAATCAGCTAGCCGTATGTGAGCTGTTCAAAATTGATTGACGTGTCTGCCATACATATTATTACAATCAAACTTAGCTCACATAGGTTCCGTAGTTTAAGGTCCTCCGTTGTGCTCCTTTTCATAGGTTACAAACCTATACACATTGAATTTGCCTCCCGCTTTGCTATGGAGGGAAGTGGAAAAGTTTCTTTCTAACTCCTCCTATTTACTTTTGATTAAATTCATTGCGGGGTCCGAGACAGTAGGTTTAGTTGGCCACGGGACGCACGAGTGCCAAAGCTCGGTGTATCAGTTGGTTACTCCGCTGTTAATCCTGGCTCACAGGAGCCACAGCGGTGGGTATGTGGGTGGGATTGTCCCGAATGTCCAAAGTTGATCAAATTAAAAAAAAAGTCTTTATATCGAATCACCTAAGAGGTTGACTGCAAAAGTTTATCAATCGTGAAAAAGGTTCATACGGTTTTATTTAATGTAGAGATAATCTTGGAAGCTCAATCGTCCCGAACTATACCTATGTATTCAGAGGAATTTCCTCCCATGTACTATTAAGTTGTAGCTACGCCGCGTAGAAAAAAAAGTGTTGCTGGCATTTGTTTTTATGACGTTCATAACTATCATGTATTTGATCTAGATTAATAAATGATTTTGACATTGACTGAAGAACTACAACATTTTTTTATTTTGTTTTATTTTTTTAATTTGTCGCTGAGCAATAACATCGTCCGTCGAATTACATGTGGACAACAATTAAATAACAAAATAAAAAATACAAAAGAAAAGGAAATCTTACAACTAATTAAGGCCTAGATCTGCCAACTCAAAAAATGATTTAAAAGTTTTTTACAGTGTCGGCAAAACGCGAACGATATTGTAGTGATGCAAGCGTCCATCATAGGCTACGATGACTGGTGTACTACCAGTCATCGTAGCCTATGGGACCACAGCGTAAACGTACCACAGATAATATAATACTAGTACCGTAATATTAAGTATTCTGTGGTACAACACTAAAATGAAGGCCAAAACCTAGATAGAGTAAACTTCTTAAGTAGATACTTCATAAATAATTATCTACTATGGTACATATACATTTACTCTCTGTGCTTTTTCTTATTGCAGAGTTCTTGTTATTAGCCGTATTTTTGTAATAAACTAAAATATAATTAAATCAATGATCTAGCTATATTTTATTATTATTACCTTATGTGAACTATTTGTTATAAATTTATTTTATAAAAATCTAAAACATTGGTAAGTTGAACTTCAAAATGATGCTGATAAAGTTATTTTGATTTAGGTATTCCATAAAAGCTATGTTTTTGTTTTCAGATGTTGATCAGAAACTTTTGCCAAACTTTCATAAGATCTAGCTCACGATTCAGTGGCTTTTTCTTCCGTTCATTTTATGAAGGAGGTGGACCCGACTGGGGTAAGATCAGAGGAGTGTACGCATTAGATAAAGAAAGAGTATGGCGCGACCCCACCATGGCTGCCATGTCTGCTACGTCAGCGGCTGTCCCAGCGACGGTGATAACCCGTATTGCTGATTTCCTCATTAATAAAGTTCGGAACAAGTTTGGTATTTGAGGATTAAAGTAGAGGTTGCTATTGAGGTGTTTTGTTTTAATGTTGGTATATAGTAAACAATTTGTTTCCCGCGGCTCCGCCTGCGTGTATGACGGTTATCGCGATTTAAAGTATGTTATGTCCATGATACCATCTATCTCCTTGTCAAATTTCATAAAGATCCCTTCAGCTATTTAGTCAGAAAAGGTAACAAACAAACATACAAACAGAGTTACTTTTCTTTATATTAAATACTAGCTGTTGCCCGCGGCTCTGCCCGCGTGGATGTCGGTTATCGCTGCAAAAAGTCTGTGTTATTCCCGACCATAATCTATCTCTGTGCCAAATATCATCCAGATCCGTTCAGTAGTTTTTACGTGAAGGAGTAACAAACATCCACACATACATCCATCCATCCTCACAAACTTTTAGATATTTTTTAAAGAAAAAGTGGATGGCTTAAGCCATTTTCTTTTAACATCAAACCGAAATGGCCCTTTGGGGAGATCGTTTTTGATGTGGCACTAAAACGCAGACGTGTCGTGGGCATGCCTCCTTGCCTGCCCACGCTGGACCGACGACCTAGTATATGTTGCAGGCAGTAATTGGTCAAAGTTAACTTAAGACTAAATACTTACTTACTACGCGAGGGCGACGGAGATAGCTGTACGGGGCTATATAAGAAGATAAATTTTTAGAAAAACCAATGTATGAATTGGTGTGAATTATATTGTTATCTGTAGGTTTAGTCTAATAGTACACTGTTACCAAATTCCACAGAAATACTTATATACAATGGGTTTCATAAAAAGGAATCTTTTTCTAGTAGCCCTGTATCTCCGTTGCAGTGTTAAGCGATTTAATGCTAGCTAGGTACTTACTTAGCGACAAACAAGCAAACGCCTGATGACTGCGTAGCCTATGCTTGCAATACCTGAGGCATCACTGGCACGTTGCCTACCTAAAAATTTATAACACCTGCGGCCGCGGCGGATTTCATTTTCCAGCTAACTACGTCTACTGCTATAGGTACCTATGATGTAGACCTAGCATAAAAGGCTGCGGTTCCAATGAGACGGAGCGGACCGCGATTCACCAATTACATGGCTTGAAATCCACACACCTACCTCTTTTCACAGCTCAGTCCCCGCTCCGATTGGTGAATTGCGGTCCGCTCTGCCTCAGTGGAACCGCAGCCTAAACAAAGTGTAGTTCCCTGTCACCACTAACGAGGGCACCATAAAACCGAGCGACCCCGACTGGAGAAGGATTTCCACCTTACAGAAGACCATAGTCAAGTAACTACACAGTGGTGTAGTTGTGTACCTCAGTGCAAGTACATGATCAGTCTATTGTTTTTTTTACACCAGGTCTTAACGTATTCCAATACTTTTAGTTTTTATAATCTTACTATTTAAAATCACGGGTTGTTTCATAATTATTTTTCTATTATAGATATGACAAGTATTGGATTGCATTAAGACCAAGAAGAGGAATAATGATATCTACTAATTAGTATTAAATAATAAATATTTTTTCTGCTGATTATTTAGTTATTTAATTCCCGCACTATGCCTTTTACTGCCTTGGTCCAGTGGGCGCAGTATCCTACTATGCACGAGGTTGTGGGTTCGATTGTCCACACAGGACAAAACTGTGTGTGACCCGCAAAGAGTTGTTCTGAGTCTGGGTGTAATTTATGTCCGTTAATTGTATGTTTGTAAAGTCCCCCGCAACGCAACACAGAGCTTGTTCTCTAGTTCGGGAGTTATCTTTAAACAATATATATATACATTATATATATATGCGAGTCATACGTAGGTGTGCTCCGTGCACAACTACAACAAGTCTCACAACTAGATACATAGATATCTGTGAGGGAGATATTACGGCGCACAAGACACATCTCATAGTCCGATGAAACAACACTCCGACACGAATCGCGAGGTTTGAAGGTCCAATGAGGCAGTTTAGCGATTTTGTGAATATTTACAAGTAGGAGCAGAATTACTTTGTTTGTTACTAGACACACACACACAAATATAAAAAAATCATTTATTTTCAGAACCAGAGATCCATAGTGTTAGTAACAACATAACTTATACTATGTTAGTAACTAAAACTTAAAGTTAACCCCTAATGGGCAGGCTCACCGAACCTTTCCAACATGTAATGAACCTGCCCACCAGGGCTAAATCAAGTCTTTCACCCACCATCTTCAGGACTCTGAGCTCCGCCTTACGCTTGATAATATAAAATCGTTTCTCGTAAAACTACTTAAATCTAAAAAGTTAAAATTAAGGACATACGCTTCGTTTATATCATAATCCCTAAGAAAGAATTTTTAGAAATTCAATTCCTAAACGTGTACAAAATAGTCTAACCCGGGCAAAGTAACGTGGTAAGTGGTACTCTCCCAGTCGAGCTGCTTGAATTATTTGAAAGCAGGTATGTAGCTTAAAAAATATTTCTGAACCATGGTACAACACCATAGACGCTGGTACACACGTGTAACCTCTATCTTCTGTGAAAATAGCCAGCCAGAACGAAGGTTAAAAAAAAACTGTCACCCCTTTTGTTTTTGGTTTAACTTCATTATATTTTTGTACAAATTGGAAAACAGCAAAAAAATATTTATAACAAAATTATATAAACAATCTTTATTTTGTACAAAACTTTTGTAAGTTTATTTACTTTGCTTGTTTGTTATGTAAATGGGAATGTCCATTCAACATGGCAATTTCGCTAGTCTTTTAAGCACTTTTCCAGTTAATAATGCTAAGGAACATTCTTACACTCTCTTAAGTTTTGTTCGATAAATACGAGAAGATGTTCGTTTTGCAGGTAAATTTATCACAATGCCGGTTCGTAATTGCTGTCGGTGCTGTCAGGAGCCATTGTGTGGACCCTGTGGTCCATGTTCGTCTCGGTGCAACGACTGCGGCACAGGTCCCTGCTGTATATTGTCTGGAAAATGCTGTGCGCCCTGTGACGGTTGTCGTGGCTGTACACATGGGTGAGTTAACATTGTCATCATCTCAGCACAATGATGTCCGCTGCTGGACATAGGATATCCACAGCATTCGGTCCTGAGCTGACCTTGTCCATCGGCGTCAGCAACCTTCACTTATTCGTCGGTCCACTTTGTTGGATGCCTTATGGTAAGCAGTTACCGTAGGCTATCAAGAACGCGGTAACCCTGATGGGGATATTTGATCTGAAGCGTTTCCGTGCTTCGGAGGGTACATCAAGTCTGTCCTTTGTTAATGACAGAGGCCTAAATAGGGGCGATCAGGATGGCCACTAAGCAAACGATAAGAAGAAGAACAATACTTAATGGAATAGTTGTGTTCCTGTGAGTAAGTACAGTCCCGCTAGACAAGTGGCATAAACGGTAGTCGAATCCCATACATTTGCTTTCTTGACTTTTCGTTTCGACTACCGTTTATGCCACTTGTCTAGAGGGGCTGGTCTTCCTCATTTAAGAATGCGTTCTTAAAGAAAGAAATAGTGTTCACTGAATCCTAAGGACATTTTCAAAGAGATCTAACAAAGGTCCCTTCACACCACACGCATACGAATACCTATCTTAGGGATACCCCATAAAAAAACCCTTTTGTTAAATATTGAATTATTAAATGTCTGTTCACAGAGCTCGTGGTGGAGTAGCTGGTGCATACTTCAGCTGTGGTCATGCCTGTATCGGAGGTTGTACCAGTGGCCTGTGCGCTACATGTTGTGGCCCTGCTTGTTGGTAACCGACACGTTTATTGTTCCGTCCGAATAAAGGCTGTGATTAAATTGGACTTTTAATCCAAGATACTCTTGGACCACTATACTCGTATATGCTCTCCTTAGAATGCAAGAATTTAGAAATAGCATCGATGCAACCATCTTTAGATAAATCTCAAAAATATGTGTATTGTGTATGCAGTCTTGTTTTGGGCAACAGTTAAGAAAGCTTTAATGTTGCATCTGTCAGTGAGTAGCATGTAGGTGCATACTGCAACTGTTAGTGACTATCATGAAGGTGCATACTGGAACTGTCAGTGACGATCATGTAGGTGCATAACTGTCAGTGACTATCATGTAGGTGCTTACTGCAACTGTCAGTGACTATCATGTAGGTGCATACTGCAACTGTTAGTGACTACCGTGTAGGTGCATACTGCAACTGTCAGTGACTATCATGTAGGTGCATACTGCAACTGTCAGTGACTATCATGTAGGTGCATACTGCAACTGCCAGTGACTAGTGTAGGTGTATACTGCAACTGCCAGTGACTAGTGTAGGTGTATACTGCAACTATCAGTGACTACCGTGTAGGTGCATACTGCAACTGCCAGTGACTAGTGTAGGTGCATACTGCAACTATCAGTGACTACCGTGTAGGTGCATACTGCAACTGCCAGTGACTACCGTGTAGGTGCATACTGCAACTGCCAGTGACTAGTGTAGGTGCATACTGCAACTGTCAGTGACTACCGTGTAGGTGCATACTGCAACTGCCAGTGAATAGTGTAGGTGCAAACTGCAACTGTCAGTGACTACCGTGTAGGCGCATACTGCAACTGTCAGTGACTACCGTGTAGGTGCATACTGCAACTGTCTGACTACCGTGTAGGTGCATACTGCAACTGTCAGTGACTACCGTGTAGGTGCATACTTCAACTGCTAGTGACTAGTGTAGGTGCATACTGCAACTGTCAGTAACTACCGTGTAGCTATCCTGTAACTCTGACTGCAGTATAGGTGCATACTGCAACTATCAGTGACTACCGTGTAGCTGTATACTGTAACTGTTAGTGACTACAGTGTAGGTGCATACTGCAACTGTCAGTGTCTACCCACGTAGGTGCTAACTGACTACCCATGGGCCATCGCCAGAAATACAACTGCTGCTTTGAGTTATCCGTCCTGATGGATCATTTCATTGGTGCTTATTGCAACAAAGCGCGTGCTTAGTGTCGGGGCCATGGTAATGGCAGGTATAATTTGAGCTGCAACTATTAAAATTTAAACGTAGCTACCTAATCTAAATCCAAATCAAATCAGAATTTACAAAACGCAGAATGAGCACGACACGCAATATACCTTTACACCTAGTTAAAAGCGAAACCAAAATAATTTATGAATACAGTATCGCACTAAATGCCACTCCGCGTATCACCGCGATAAAATGCAAGGCACATCATTAATTGCAATTGTGTCATGCTACACTGCAGGCGCATATTGCAGGAACTGCCAATGGGCTGGTGACTGCCAAATGATCAAATAGGTGCTGAAACAACATTATGTGTGACATTGTCACTAAATAGCGTCTGTAAATAAAAGGGCTTTAAGCTTAAGCTTTATGGTAAATAAACTTTATTTTTTTTATTCTTACACTTCCACGTTCACTAACACTGACCTCTGGCACTACTTAGAACTGTTGACGTCGACCGCACTGGTAGATAGCTTGAGTCTATTTACAAAGCCACCGCATTGACTGGGACTTACTTCCAAAACATCTAAGAGCACCCCGCAGCAGGTGATTTTGCGGACAGTATCGACGTTACCCGCAAGAGGTAGGTCAACCAGGTGTAAGTGGTGTAACGCTTCTAGTTTGCTCGCTGTTTGTTTTAGTCATGCATCCCGCAGAGGTGCAGTTGTCACTAGCATGATTGGTGCGGCCACTACACTGGTGGCGGGCGTGGTGGTGGAATTGGCAGCGGACAGCACGGCGGCGGGCATGATGATGGACATGACGGCGGACAGCACGGAGCGCAGCAGGGTACGCCGCAACATGGCGGGCAATACATGTTTATAATATTATGTTATTTGTACCACTGAGCATCTATAATGTAAGCAAAGATTTTACTTTTTATTGCTTTTTATTTTTATTTTAGTGAATTTTATATTTTTTTTTACTTTTTATTTTTTTTAGGAAATTGTGTTTACCGCAAAAAATGCGTAAAAACTGTTATTGTACTTGATTACATTGCTATGAAGGTTTGAATTTTAATTTTTGTTTCCTTTTTTTAATTTGAGCCGCATTCTCTGAGCAGTACTATATTATTAACGAAAAAAGGCTATTACACTCCTAGTTTTAGAAATTAAACTCCTTGTTATACATTGCGAAGTCATTCACTACATATTTTAACAAAAATAGAGTTAGAATTTTCTCAGATAGCTTAAAAAAGCGTGTCCAATGCGAAAATCATTATCATCATGTCAGCGAAAGAACGTCCTAGTAGTTGATATAAGCAAAATGTTGGGGAGAGGTAGTCTTTTTTTGATAAACTTAATTTAACAAAGTTTAAAAAAAACTGCGGAGACATTGACTTCGGTGGCGCGTCTGCACCCCATATTACTCTGGAAAATATTTTTCAACTTTTTTTATTAATATTTATTATTTGTGTAAATTCAACAGGGAGGAATAAGTCTAATAAGCCGATCATTTCACAAACACTAATTGAACCTCCAAATAACAAAGCAACTTTCTAAAACTGCATGTAACACTAGCTAAAAGGAGACGCATGTGTCAACAGATTGTGAAAATATTGCTTCAACAGTAAAGTATCCTATTAACAGTTTCTCCTGACAAGCCAGCGCTGGCTACTTTGCTTACTGGCTAACTGGCAGTCTGCTTAATAGAGTAAGCAGACTGCCAGTTCACTGGCGAGCGCTAGCTTGTTATCGGCCTCGATTTCACGCGACTGTGCCTTACGTTCAGCTTCCGTCTAGATCTTTTACTTAACAAACACGCAATTGCCCGCGGATTCTACAGACGGCGCCGACAGTAGCTAGGGGACTTCCCGAGAATGCGAATCGTTTCGCGTGTTGAGCGGCGATCGTAACGATTTTCTTCAGATCCATCGTAACATTCGTAACGACGAATCGTTCTGTATATGGGGCCCTTAAATACTATTACCATTTTAATAAGCTTAAGCAGCGTACAGACATCGCGAACGAATGTTTCGTCACATGAGGCATACGACTGTACATTAGTCTCGAATTACATGCTCTGAGCACGCAAACAACCCACGCATGGTGATTTGGTATCGGCCTCGTGAGCGCGCAACGCGAATGACACCCGCCGGCTGATTCTCTAAGAAACAGCGATCGCAAACTGACAGTTGTGATTGCTCGGTGACGGCACACACGATTGCTAAACGTCAAAAAGGCTCGCTTTTCGCTCTTACGGAATACCGATTTTCAATCTGACAGCCAGATTTTGATTCGATTTTTGTTCCGGTTTTGCGGACGCTCGGTTTTCGCCCTTACAGAATACCTTTGTCATTCGTCCACACAGAGCGCACGGCTCGCAATGAGGCGGCGTGCTAAGCGATCATAATGGCGAATGCTCAGTGAACGCATGTCCTTAAAAACGAATGCATTACGATTGCAGCACCTACCTATATCACGGAATGGACTACTATGCCCTCGGGCTGGGAGTCGCAGTCCAAGGCGTTTAAACATCCGCAGCATTTGCCTCTGAACAGTTAAGGTACATATTGCATTGCAACTAGGCACTGCAAAAGTTGCTGCCGAACGATCAGATAAAAGTTTTAACTACATTTGTGACGGAGTCACGAGGAAGCGGTTCTAATTACAGGTATGCAAAGGCATACCAATAAGGTATAGTAAATCATTTTTCATTTTTTTTTATTCTTACACATTCCACGTTTACACTTGACCTCTGTCGCTGCTACGAACTCTGACGTCGACAGCTGAGGGGTAGTTTTCTGCTTCACAAAGCCACCACATTAGCTGACTATGCTATGTATATTTTAAGACATTGTAGAGCATTCGCGGCAGGCGATTTTGCAGACATTATCTACATGGCCCACAAAAGACAGGTGTCTGTCGGATGTAACGCATCTAGTTTGCTCGTTTGCTGCTGTTTCAACCGAGTGGTGCACCCACGCAGGCGCAGTCATTAGCATAACCGAGAGCATGATGGTGGGTAACTTGGCGGCGGGCAACATGGCGGGCAATACTGCGGTGGGCACGGTGAGCACGGTGCGTAGTAGGGTCCGCAACAACTTGGTGGAGGGCAAGGTCCGCAGCATGGTTGGCAAGGTCCACAGCATGGTGGGCATGGTCCGCAGCATGGTGGGCAAGGTCCGCAGTATGATGGGCAAGGTCCGCAGTATGGTGGGCAAGGTCCGCAGCATGGTGAACAAGGTTCGCAGCGTGGTAGGCAAGGTGCGCAGTATGGTCGGCAAAACATGCTTACAATATTATGCTATTTGTACCACTGGACATTTATTTTATGTAAGCAGAGATTTTATATTTATTTTGTTGCTTGTTAATTTTATTTTTTAAATTTTTATATTTTTTTTATTTCATTATTGTTTTTTATTTTTTTTTAGGAAATTACGTGTTTATTGTAGAAAATATGTAAAAAAAGTAATATTGTATTTGTTTACATTTTCGAAGAAGATTTTTCGTAATTTGAAATTTGTTTTGCTTTTCTATTTGTGCCGCATTATCTGACCAGTAGTAAATTTTAAACAAATTAAAGTCAATAGGTACTTTATGTTTGTATTTTAATAATTTCTTGCAAATGTTGCGATGTCATTTAAACAGTGAGCAGAGGTGTCTACTTTTCGCTTGCGAGCCCGCCATGCTGTACCCCAATACCAGTTATCACTCGTCAGTTGCTTAAAGGCGCCCTACTTTATTGTCCAAAGCAATACAATGCGCTTCACGAAGACGAACGCTAAAAAGACTCCCTTCGGAGCCGAAACACTTCTTGTACAGTTGATCCTAATGACTTACATAATATACGTCAAGACATATTGAATAGGATTATATGTACTGGGCCCCAATTCTGCTAGTTTACGGATGGCTCAATTAAATCTGAATTGATTCTCTATTGAATCTCAGTAGCATGTTTGGTATTCTGCTAATAAATTTAAGACCAATAGTTGGAACACCATTGGTCTTAAATTATTTAGCAAAATACAAATGTAGTAATACCAGAAATGCTAATAATTTAAAACCAATGGTTTTCCAACTATTGGTCTTACATTTATTAGCAGAATAGGTACCAGAAATGCTACTGAGATGCAATTGAGAATCAATTCAAATTCAATTGAGCCATCCGTAAATTAGCGGAATAGGGGCCCTGGTGTTGTGAGATTGCCGCAATATCTGGGACACAGTCTTGTACGTGTTTACAGATGCACTACACGAAGATCGTTTGACACACGTCCATAGGGTTTACACACCGCACGTCACAGACGCTATTCGTCACGTACGCAGTTGGTAATAGCTGTCTGATTTAGTATGCTACGGTTTTTATTTTTTGTTGAATTTTGGTTATATACCTCTTCGGAGACCAGGTACCATTCGTAACGCAACGTTGGTTTTTTTCTGTTAATGGGTAACCTAATCCATAGTATCCACCTTTAATGCAGCAAATTTTTACAAGTTATTTACCTAGATACCTACCAAATGTTTTGTTGACATTGATAGCTCTGACAGTATTCATAAAACGGAGTGATTAGTTACTCTCGAGTATTCATTGAAATAAAAAAATCCTCATGTGCCATTTTGAGAGATGTGGTCATTTTGAGAAGTGGTCATTGTGTTCTGGAGAGCATATTGACCTGAAAAAGAGGTTATCAAAAACTTTTCGAAAAAGAGGCTCCATCTAGTCATTTGCCCAGGCTTTCAAAAACTTTAAAACGGGTTTTTCCCTGTCCTCCAATCGGAACTTCGATTGGTAGGACGAGCGGGAATATTTTTTCCCATGTCTCCGATTAAGCATCTTAACGGACTCGCGCTCCAACTAGGTTCTCCTATAAATTAGAGGAGCACACCGTATAAAGTGTGCCCTCTATTAGAGAATAGAATATAATTCTGTACACCAGTTACATTTTGAAAGAAACAGATCCATAAATAAATAAATATAGCATATTTTAATAGAGCAACACAGGACACTGCCCGCGGCTGGAGCCAGTGGACGAAGCGGTCACAACTGAACATATTGGAATTTGCGAGTACCTAGTGCTCCTTGTGATTTGTATATTTTGCTATTTGTTTTCATTTTGTACATTTTGCATTTGCTATTTGTACATTTTTAACCGACTTCAAAAAGAGGAGGTTATCAATTCGTGTGTATTTTTTTTTATTTTTTTTATGTTTGTTACCGCATAACTCCGTCATTTATGGACCGATTTGAAAAATTCTTTTTTTGTCTGACTGGACATACTTCCAGTTTGGTCCCATTATCATCAAAAGAAAGTTCCGATGATGGGATCCATGAGGAATTGAGGGAACTCCTCAAAAGTTATAGGCACACATATAGCAATTTCAATATTTTTAACAACTAATCAATCATTTGCATTCAGAAAGTGTAATTTGGTGAAGTAAAACTGATGAAGAACCACAGATGGCCATCTGAACTTTTCAATAATAAGTTACTGATGGCGATTAGATAAGTTTCGGTTATTGTTGCTAAGCAACTATTAATAAGAAATAATGACGTGAATGAATTGAGCGCGGATTGCACAGATTAAATATTGCTTTTAATACCTACTTGACCTGTGTTCAGCCCGACGCTCAGTCGATTTTATTCGATTGTAACAAACAAATATCTGAAAATTTTACAACTTGCCGTACTGAAGTCGGTTTTTTTTTGTTAAAATTATGCATTTGCTATTTGCCTTTCGGGGAGTAATGACCAAGGTGTCAAAATGTTCATGGTGCTTATATGTCCATAGTGCTAAAATGACCAAGATCTTAATGACCAATTATATATATCGTCCATGAAGTGCCAAAATGTCTAAAATCCTTTCTGGGAGTAATGACCAAGATGCCTAAATGTCCGTGATGCTGAAATGTCCATAGTGCTAAAATGACTAAAATGGACAAAAGACTATCTGTAAAAAATACGTGTATTTATTTTGTCAGCATTAATTTTATTTAATTGACAAAACAAATGAACGTCGAAAAAAAAAACTATCAAAAAATGATCAGCTATTGGTAGTGCTTGTAAAAAATAGGTGCAAGCAATTTTCGACCTTTTTGACATTTTATCAGACTACAATATTTTCTTAAGTTATTGACGTAACAGCCAAAATCTTGTAGAACATAGTCACATTTTGAAATGTCAATAAGGTCGAAAATCGCTTGTACCTATTTTTTACAAGCACTACCAAAAGCTGATCATTCTTTGATAGTCTTTTGTTTTTTCGACGTTCATTTGTTTTGTCAGCATTAATTTTGTTAAAATTAAATAAAAAATTGAAATTAATAATTTTATGATTAATTTTGCAGTTCTTTAAATAAATAAACGTTTACTTTTTACTTTTCTTTTTGTAGGTTTGACTTTTGTAGGTCGTGTGCGCTATAACAATAAGTACGTTCCATTAACAAAAAAAACTTTATTTAGACAAATAAAAAAGAATTCCTCTTATAGTTACTAAATTAATATTATACAAAATAAAAATACCATATTATTATTACTCTTATGTTTAACCAAAGCACGTATTCGGCCTTTTAGTATTTCAGTTTAAGATACACAATTCTTTTTAAAAATGAAATAGGTGTGATCTTGGCTCTTAGTAGATGACGTAACAGTTTTTTATATTTTTTATCAAAAATTATATTCCTGTTACGCCTATTTTTTTTTCCAGGATTTAACAAAATGCTTTTGATTTTGAAATCATAGTGCTTGTATTCCTTTAATAAGCATTTAATAAACAAAAATATATTAGGGGAACGAGGAATCCTCGAATTTAGTCTTCTGTGGAATCCTTCCACAGGGTTTGTGGTTCTATGCTTATCCTTAGCACAGCTTATTATGTTTTCCAGCATAGGGTACCACTGATGAACAAAATACTTCTTAAAATTGTCCAGTTGGTTAGATTGTGGTGAAATACTTAGAATAGATGCCCATGCTTCCCTTGTATATTCAGCAGGTAGTAGTGGTAAATGAGAACACAATCTTGTAAAATTTCTACCGTCTTTCGTCTTGTTGAGTTTTAGCTCTTTACTCTTCCGCCATATTGCATTATTGTAATGATGGTAGCATCCGGATACAGACGCTTCTGGATATACCTTGAGAATTGCGTTAATTTGAGCTTGCTCAAAATCGCATTTGAACTTGGTTATAGAAACTCCTAGTTTTTCTTTTATTAATTTAAAAAAACGTGTGTAAGTTCTCTCGGTTTTATTCGGTAGTAATCCGTAGATAACTGGAACCACATTTGTCGAATTTTCACCCGACATTATATCTAGATGTAATGAATACAACTGGTAAAATATCTTGGGGCAGCAGCGGAAAGTACCATCGGCGAGATAGGATGTACTGTTTGAACTTTTTATGGTTTTCCTACCAGTCTTTGAACAAAATATTAGTATTTTTTCCTCTTCCCCGTCGTTGCAAATTAGAAAATTTTCCGCAATATCTTCAGGAATAATAACATCTTTTAAATTCTTAAAATTTAACGTTTTTGATTTAAGAAAGCTCTTTCTTTCTCTATATAAGACTGTTTTGAGAGACTCAAATGATGGTATTCGGTGTAAGTAGGCACTTCCTTTACCTCTGAGTTGTTCATATACTTTTTCATATATCGGTTGGATAGGTCCTAAATTCTGACAAACCTTTTTTTTACATTCTGCAATCGCAACCGCCAGTTCATTTTTCACATGGTCAGAAACGCACGAGTGACGTTTTTCATTTATAATTTTGGTTTTTGTTATATCCAACTTCATAGTCGCCGAACATGTATTCCGATTTACGCATCTCCAAAGAGTCGTGTTTTTATTAATGACACTCAAATTGTACCGATAACCACGGTTTATAACTGTTTCCCCCCCTTTTTGATTTTTTATAATCGTAAACATTTTTTTTAAATCAAATTTTTTTACAGATATATAATTCAAAAATAACTATGTGTATTCTAATTGATTCACAAATTATTGTCATATTGACAAGAAACAAAAACAAATACTTCAAAGAGATTATGTAAGTGGCCATAATCAGATAAAATTTTAAAAGAGATTTTAATGGGATACATATTATTATACTAATGAGTCCATAATGCATACCTACCCATCATTAATTAAATAATTTTGACAAAAAATTAACCGACTTCATTACGGCAAGTTATCAAAAACCTTGAAATCCCAATTCTGAAGTATTTAAACAGGATGAACTTTCATACAAACTTTAATCCCACTTCCCCCAGCTTATAACGGTTTTTTTAAAATCTGATCATTGAGAAGTTCAGGTCACTTCACCAAATCACACTTTCTGAATGCAAATGTTTGATTTGTTGTAGTAAATATCGAAATCGCTTTATAGGCGTTCCCTCGAATCTTAATGGATCCCATCATCACCAAACTGAACGTATATCCTTTCAGACGAAAAAAAATCAAATAAAAAACACGAATTGCTAACCTCCTCTTGGTACCTAAAAGCTCTTTTTTAAAGTCGGTTAAAAAAAGGATTCTTCTTCTTCTTTCTCAACCCATAAACGTCCCACTGCTGGGCACGGGTCTCCTCCATACACATGGAGGGATATTAGCCTATTATACCACGCTGGCCAGACGAATTGGTATAGGGTTTTTTTTCGAGTTTTCCCTCTCTTGCAGTGGACATCGTCTGCCTGACTCCTTTAGTCGACTCTTAAAAAAGGATTAAACTGGAATAACCCGCATTTTTAGTCACTACATTTTAGAACCACATTTTTTTTTATACTGACAAGGAGGCAAGCAAGCATACCTAGTACCTAATAGAAAGCAGTTACCGTAGCCTATGGACGCTTGCAGCATCATGGTCATTTCAGCACCATGGACATTTCAGCATCATGGTCATTTTAGTACTATGGACATTTAAGCACTATGGTCATTTTAGTACTATGGGCATTTAAGCACCATGGTCTTTTAAGCACCATGGACATTTCAGCACCATGGACATTTTAGCACTATGGACATTTAAGCACCTTGGTCATTACTCCCCGAAAGGGCTATTTGTACATTTTGCATTTGCTATTTGTACATTCTGCATTTGCTATTTGTACATTTTTCATTTGCTATTTGTACATTTTTCATTTGCTATTGATTGCGATTTGTACATTTTGCGTTTTGTACATTTTATTTTGAGTTTTTGTACATTTTGCATAATGTCATGCTCATTTTGCATTTTGTACATTCTGCGCCGAAGAGAATTGAGTTTTGTCCATTCTGCTCCGAATGGCTAAGTAGGTACCTATGATTAGCTTAAGCCGCGTACAGACTTCGTGGAACACAAAGATAATTATAATTGATCGCATTATGGTGGCTCTGTGGCAGAGCATAACACCGCTAATAAACACTCGTCCGTCCACAAGGAGCGCACGGCCGGCAATGTGGCGGCATTCGATTGTATAAGGTGAATGCTCAGTAAAAACTGGTGTAAAAATTTACGAATAAAGGAATTATTTTCAGAATGTCAGAGTTACAAAAGGTCAGAGTTTCAAAAGGTCTGCTTTTCAAATCGTCAGAGTTTCAAAAGGTCTGCTTTTCATATCGTCAGAGTTTCAAAAGGTCTTTAATTTAAAATGTCAGTTACAATTTCAGCCGATGTACAGTCAAACACAATTTTAATCATCAACTTAATTATATTTTATTCTAGAACTTAACCCAAAACCAAATGTGACTACTTACTACCTACATAAAAAATAAGTGCCATGTACTTCAGACATCAGCTAATAATTTCAAGCATTCACATGGCGAAATAATATTATTAATGAGATCACTTATAATATTGCAAATTTGATTTTCTTTCCGTATATCCTTAGTGAGTCTTTTTTTTAAATTATGATGCAATGCTCCTTGTTTGATTCGTATATCTTGGTAATTGGCTTCTTTTTTTAATAATTGTAAAAAATAAAATAGAGAACAGTGTTTTGAAATTTTGGTATTGATACGGTGGTGCCAACCTTCAATTGAATTTGTAGTCCGATATTTTTCTCCATAACAACTAAATAACTGTCCGTTAATTGTTGCCATCCATTGTTTTGTAAAATATACGTTGAATTTTGAAAAAAGCTCACAGTCTGAATCTTCAGCTTCATCGCAAATTGACAAATATCCCTCTGGGATCATATTAGGAGGTAGAAGTGCCAGACGAACGAATAGTTTTGTAATATGACGACCTTTTTGAGTCTTACTATAACCGATTTCATTTGATTTTTTCCAAATTGCTTGCATATAATGGAAGTAGCATCCTTTAATGCGAACATTTTCGTAGCATGTATTAATCGCATTTATCACAGCTATTTCATAATCGCATTTGTAAATATCGATTTTAATTTTTAATTGCTGCTTTAATATACTGAATAATCTCTCGTATGTTTTCTGTGATTTATCTGGCAATAAACAATATATAAGAGGTACAAAATGAGTACTTTCGGGATCGGAACTCAAGTCTGCAAGTAAGGTGTACATTTGATAAAAAGGTTTAGGCGTTACTCTAAATGTTCCGTCGCCAAACCAAACATTTATCTTTTTGCTTCTATCTATAGCAGCAGGGGAAGCAAAAATGAGAATTTTATCATCAGAACCTTCGTCGTACACAAAAAATGATTTAACTATTTCTTCGGGGATCGTTACATCTTTTAATCCTTTGCACGACTAATGTCCAAAATTAAAAAAGTCTAACTAGAATAATGTCCAAATGGAATAACGTCCAAATGGAATAACGTCCAAATGGAATAATGTCCAACTAGAATAATGTCCAAATGGAATAATGTCCAACTAGAATAATGTCCAAATGGAATAATGTCCAACTAGAATAATGTCCAATTATCAGTTTCCACGTTTCGAAGTCATTATGTGCTAACGTAAGAAAAAGGTATGTATTTATGGCATAAAACACTTTATTGAGCCAAAACTAATACTAAATTTAATTCTTAAACAAAAAAAGGATTTTTAACTTAAAATAACATCTTACAATCAGTGAGAAAAAATGTAGCCAATTGTAGCCTTTTTTGCCACTTTTTAATCACTGATTGTTAGTAAATTTAATCTGCAGAATATCATCTTTCGCAGAAACTGGAATGAAGTTAGAGTTCCGTCTTCAAGTTCCTTCAAATAACACTTATATTTTTTATCGTAAAGTATATCCGAGTTTCGTCTATTTTTTCTTGTTGAGAAGAATAAATGGTTTTTTATTTTATAATCATTCCTAGCTGCCTCTTTAATAAGTTTTTGTAAAAAAAGAAAAACGTTGGGTTTTTTCGGAATTCTCGCAGCAAGTCTTCTATGCCAGCCTTCTAATAAATTCGTCGTACGATGTTTTGTACAAGAACAACTCAAAGTGTTTGATGAAAATTTCCCCAGCCACTGTCTATCAAAATATTTTTTAAATTTTTTCATTTCCTCGCTATCTTCACTTATCTCTAAAATGCTCAACCAACCGTCTCTAATATGACTTGCTGGTAGAAGTGGCAAGTTGGAAATCATTCTTATTACTTTTCTATCCTTAGGTGTTCGGTCCAAATCAAGTTCCTTGGCTTTCTTAAAAATAGCCCTCTGGTAATGGTATAGGCATCCAAAAACCTCTGCCTCAGGGAAAACTTGAGTAGCTGCATTCATAATAGCTATTTCATAATCGCTTTTCAGGAATTGAATTCGGATTTTGAGATGTTCTTTAATCAAGCTGAAGAAACGTACGTACGTATGTTCTCTTTTATCAGGTAGTAAAGCAAACACTACTGCAACTACATTATTAGACTCGTCAGTAGATCCCAGATCCATGTGTAAGCTGACTAACTGGTAGAATGGCTGGGGACAAGTTTGAAATGTCCCGTCAATGAGGTAAAATCCTTTTCTGCCTTTAATAAGTCTTCTTGCAGTTCTTGAAGCAAATATTAGGATTTTGTCTTTCATTCCATCTTCACATACTAAAAAGTTTTTTCCTAATGCGTTTGGTACTTTTACCTCCTCTAAATTAGTAAAAGTAAGTTTTGGACAGTTCAAATACCTCTTGCGTTTTTTATACAGAGCATCTTGAACTTTTTTCAGTGGTGGTAAATAATCTATCAGGTTTTCTTTGTCCTCGTCACTTTGTTTTTGTAATAAAATATTAACATGTTTCTCGTAAATTGAACCCACTGGTGCTAGATCTTCACAAACTTCCTGCTTTATGCTATTCATCGCTAAATACACTTCTTGTTTAAGTAGACTTTGTTCACAAGTATGACTGCTTCTGCGTAGTATATTTAATTCTTTATCTAATGTAATAGAAGCTGAGCACTCTGTTCTATTGACACAACGCCATAATTGACTGCCATTCTTATTGGTTACATTCAAATTGTAACGATTCACACCTAAAAGTAGTGTCTTGTTTCCCTTTTGGTTTATTGAAAATTTAAAATCCATTTTGGTAAAAATATATTATCAGACACATTCAACTGACAAAACGTACCTAACAATACACGGAAATATGACATATGTTAAAGTGACACTTATTGTATACTTATTTTACAAGTGGCCTTATCAAATAGGTTTTATAAGTATTGGAAATAGGTACATACCTATTTATTATCATTGACAGCCTCGATGGCGCGGTGGCAGTGTACAGAAACTTTACTGTTAGCTATGGTTAGGATTAAAATTCAGACATTTTTATGTTTGGACAATTTTATGATTGGACAATTTTATGATTGGACAATTTTATGATTGGACAATTTTATGATTGGACGTTTTTATAAATGGACATTTTTATAATTGGACATTTTTAGAGTGCTGGTCATTTTTCATAATTGGTCATTAGTCGTACAAAGGCTTTTAATGCATGATAATTTACTTTACGAACATTCAAATAGTTATATCTTGCACGATACAATGTATTTTTCAATGAATCTAATGTTGGAATATCGCTCAGCCTAACATTCTCATTATGATGATAAAAAACTGTCTCATATATTCTACCAACGGGTTCCATATTTTTACATACTTCTTTTTTACACAAAGATATTTTTTCCAGTACACTGTTTCTGTTTTCATCACGTAAACACGTGTGTCTACTCATTTTAACGAATTGATTATTTTTGCACAAACTAATTGAAGCATTGCATACCTTCCTGTTCGCGCACCGCCAATTGCTTCTGCCAGACTTGTGCTTAACGCTTAGATTGTACCGATATCCATCGCGAAGCAGAAGCTTTTTGCCTTTTTGGCTTGTGGTAAAAATAATTTCAGGACTAGACATAACAAAGCAAAATAAGTATTCCGTTAGCAAATATGTATGTGCAATTGTGCAATGGAATATTACTATTATAATTATAATAGAAAATCGATGACACTAGTCATCAAATTGACTTTACATTTTCTTATCTAAATGACGTAAAGAGAATAGTAAATAGGAGGTCGTATACACCTTCTGGATCAGTTATATTGTTTACTGATTACTATAATCAGTCGTTTTAACATTTAAGTTTATTACTGTACATGGCATTTTGAAACTATGACCTTTTAAAACTCTGACGATATGAAAAGCAGACCTTTTGAAACTCTGACGATATGAAAAGCAGACATTTTGAAACTCTGACGATATGAAAAGCAGACATTTTGAAACTCTGACCTTTTGTAACTCTGACATTCTGAAAATAATTCGAATAAAGTACCTAACCTATGAATGGATGAATGGATGACCTCAATTCGCCCCCTGGCGGGTCGTGGCGGTCCAAGTCACCTAAACATCCGCAGATTTTGCCTCTGAACAGTAGGTTCAGATTGCAGTTCAACTATAGGCACTGCAAATGGTCAGGTGGCTGCCAAGCGATTAGATAATGGGTACTGTAACTACATTTGTAACCAGTCACCGAGGAATTGCTCTAATTACAGGTATGCAAAGGCATGCCAATAATAATAATAATAATAATAATAATAATAATAATAATAATAATAATAATAATTGTTTATTTCAGACAAATTTCCATAGCACATAATATTAATTCATAAAAAATAAATTAAATTAAATCAAAATTAAATTAATTACAAAAAATACAAATAAAAATATAAATTAAAATACACAATAAATAAAAATAAATAAATACCCACTGTTATAGTGCCAGTGTAGTGTGCAAGCGTATCCAGTGACGCAACAATGGAGTGTCCCACCTATCTACAAACACACTTAGAATGCTGTTGGAGCTCGACCTAACACGCTTTAGCATCGACGCACACTGTTTTCTAATAACGGCATGAAAACCGTCTGTGTGCGCCTCTGCAAACATGTTTGAGGCGCTGCAGAACCTCGGCAGCCCCAACAACACCCTAAACGCGTTATTATATTGAACACGTAAGGCGCTGTATGCCGTAATTGTGTAGTTGACCCACAGGCTGCACGTGTATAACTGTTGACAGTATGATTTAAAAAGTGTTATTTTAATTTGATTGTTGCAACGTGCAAACCTGCGAGCCAACATGTTACACCTGACAGCCAGCGCCCTACGTGCCCTTTCCACATCCATGTTATCCTTGAGGTCCTCAGTAACCCAGTGGCCCAGATACTTAAAGTGTGCAACCCTTTTTAAAGCGGTACCGGCTAAGTTGACTGTAGGTACAGACAGGTAACTCTTGCCACGCGCCTTAAATACTAACAGTTCGCTTTTCTTGGCGTTGTATCTGAGCCCGTGGGCCTCCGCGTATGACTCACACATATGGACTAGTTTACGCAAAGCACCAATCGATGGGCTCATCAGTACCATGTCGTCAGCGTAACTTATATTGTTAACACAGGTTCCGTCTATGTAACACCCGACATTGGTACTGCTAAGCTCACCGATAAGCTGGTTTATGTACAGATTGAAGAGCTTGGGTGAGGTCAGTCCACCCTGCCTCACCCCGCACTGCAACCTGTACACATCTGAATAAGAGCCAGCCCATCTGACACTGTTTGTCTGGTTATTATACCAATATTGAAAAATCGATACAATCTCTGGGCTACAATTTGTCTCACTTTGTAGCTTTTGCCATAACTTGTCATATGATACTAAGTCAAATGCCCTGGAAAGATCTAGGAAACAAGCAAACACAGGTGTTTTCCTAGCACTGTAATATTGTACAGTCTGCTTGAGACACATGATAGCGCTTTCCGTAGACAGGCCTGATCTAAATCCAAATTGTGCATCGTGGAGCTTAATGTGCTTATCCAAGTGCTGGTCAAGCAGACTGTCCAATATTTTAGCTACAATAGTGGCAAGTGAGATTGGTCTATAGTTCATCGAATCGGAAGTATCTCCAGTTTTATTTTTTATTATTGGAACAACAATAGTATGCATTAATTCCTCAGGTAAGTACGTATGGCTCACACAAAGATTAAAAAACATAGCCAGTACTCTCGGCAAGTGGCAACCAGCATTTTGCAGATGTTCTATGCTAAGGCTGTCGTGACCCGGAGATTTACCTCGAACCATGTTTTTAATAACTTTAGCCACATCTTTGGCTGTAAACCTAACTTTCAAATCTCCATCACCACCACAGCCCGCACAAAACATTTGCGATGTACTTCCCAAAGGTGACTCAATGTTGTACATTTTTTGAAATATATTGGCTATTTCTTGTGGTTCGTGCACACCAGCCACACTCACGGGATGTCCAGGCCTCGGATTTAATTGGTTTGTCTTTTTCCAAAAGCCCTTAAAATCTTTTTTACAGTGGTGGTCTGCAATGATGTCCATCTTAATCTGTTGTTCGTTATTTTGACAAAATTTCAATTAATTTCAAATAAGATACGGAAAATAATTTTCAAATTTTTTTTATTCTTACACATTCCACGTTCACTATAACACAAACTTTTGTCACTGCTACGAACTCTTGACGTCGACGCCACTTCTAGATATCTTAAGTCTTTTGCTTCACAAAGCCAGAACATTGTTTGAATAGGCTTTCTTTCAATACATTGAAGAGCATCCGCGGCAGGCGATTTTGCGGAAGTATCGGCGTGGCCCGCAAGAGGCCGGTTGATGCGGGAACGCATCTAGTTTGCTCGTTTGTTGCTGTTTTAACGTAGCGGTGCACCCACGCAGGCGCAGTCATTAGCATGACGGAGGGCATGGCGATGGGCAACAAGCTGGCGGGCATGGCGAGCAACAAGGTGGCGGGCGACATGGAGCGCAACATGGTGGCGGGCAACATGGTGGCGGGCAACTTGGCGGGCAACACGGTGATGGGCAGCATGGTGGCGGGCAACTAGGCGGGCACGGTGGGCACGGCGGGCACGGCGGGCATGGCGCGCAGCAGGGTCCGCAACAACTTGGTGGAGGGCAAGGTCCGCAGCATGGTGGGCAAAACATGTTCACGGTATTATGCTATTAGCACCACTGGGCATCTATTATGTAAGCTGAGATTTTACTTTTGTTGCTTTTTAATTTTATTTTAATAAATTTTTATGAATTTTTATTTTGTTATTTTTGATTTTAATATTTTTTTTAGGAAATTATGTGTTTATCATAGAAAATACGTAAAAAAGTGATATTGTCTTCAATTACATTTTCGAAGTAGATTTTAATTTTAAATTTGTTTTCTTTTTCTATTTGAGCCACATTATCTGGCCAGTAGCAATTTATTAACAATAAATAAAAAAGACTATATACATTTAATATGATTGTATTCTTAACTCCTTGGTATACTTTTTGCAAGCATTTCCCTATCACCAGGACTCACTCGGCAGTTGCATAATATTGCATCCCATCCTTTTCCTGAAGGGGTAGGCAGTTCTATATTTCACATCAAGACATGGAAATGAATGGACTGGCCTGTTATAATTACTATATTATTCAAATATTTTGCCAAGAACAACAAGCTTAAGCCCGGGTGACACGAGGCTAGTATTTTGAAGCTAGGATAGTAAGCTAGTAAGGGGTCACTAGCTTGGTTTCTAGCTTACCTACTAGCCTGGATTGTAACCAAGCTAGTGCTGTCTACACGAAGCTAGGAAATTTCAAGCTAGTCAAGTCAGTAGTGAGTTGTGCTTAACCTGATAACACGTATACGTAAAAATGAACAGTGTGCGTAAGAGAAAAGCAATTCTACTAAGAAAGTTAATTCGGAAGTTGTGTCAACATGCGCTAGATGAAATATTAGCTCTGCTAGAAGAAAAGCGTACTTGGACAAGACCCTGGATCTTAAGAAGACATAGTCATGGAGCATCTGCATTACTTTTAAAAGAACTGCGATCTGAGGATTCCGGCGAATTCAAGAGTATTTTGCGAATGACACCTAATATTTTTGACAATTTACTGAATCTAGTGGGACCACAAATACAAAAATTAAATACTAATATGAGAGAAGCCATACCGGCTAAAATAAAATTGGAAATAACTCTAGATTTTCTATCATCTGGTGTCAATTACAGGAAGTTAAGTCACATGTATCGTGTTTCAAGATTACTATATCTAGATTTATACCAGAAGTTTGCAGTGAAATTTATAAGGCATTAAAGAAAGATATACAGGTATGTAGAATTTTATTTATTTCAAATTAAAGTAGGTACTTTTACGCTTACATAAATGGCGAGATTAAATTCTAAATTACAAAATGAGAAATCATAAATGACGACAAAATGTACGTTTACGCTACATAAATGGCGAGAAATGTATCAAGCATTTTGAAATGCTTGATAGATGGGATCTTCATCTTGCTCCAACTCTTGCTGTGGTGGCGGATGGATGATGGGTTCATCACGTTGCTCAGTCTGTTGTAGTTGTGATGGTGGATTAGTGTAGAGTGGACTTGCTGCAGAACTATTGTAAGAAAATGTGGTTGACATATTGGAGTCTGAAGAATTGATAGGTGACTGGTACGAAAATGTAGTATTTCCGAAGTTTAAATCATACATCCGACAGCGGGATAGTGTTGCGTTGATCTGATCCCTAGCTAAAATGGCCTGTCCGGGTGAAAGCTTTTTCAACTGACTTGCTACATATTTTGCAAATATCTGATGTTCATCCAGCTCTGGTTCCTGAAATTCTCGTGAACTGTTTAAATCCTCCTTAATCACCTTAATTTCATTTATCAATGAACTCACTTGCGAAACCTTCCGTTTCTTAAATTGCGGAATGTTACTTCCGGGGGAAATAAATTTAGAAGTTTTATCTTGAATAGACGACATTTCGCTTGCAGGTTGAGACATTTCAACTGTCTTTTCTGACAGATTTTCTGCTACGGGTGGTTCTAATGACTGACTGTTGCTTGCACTGTTGTCATCTTTATTATTGTTTGGAGAATCTTTATTGTTCTGAAAATAAAAAAATTGTTAAAAATATTGTTACAGATTCCAACTACAACTGAAGAATGGGCAGCTATAGAAAATGGTTTCAGAGTGAAATGGAACTTTCCAGCGTGTTATGGCGCCGTCGACGGGAAGCATGTTCAAATCATAGCTCCTGGCAACAGTGGAAGTTTGTTTTTTAATTACAAAAAAACATTCAGTATTGTTCTTATGGCTATTGTTGATTACGATTATAATTTCATTTATATTGACGTCGGCGCCTGTGGAATGGCATCTGATGGAAGTGTTTTTAGGAATTGCTCCATATATAATCAACTAGAAAATAACCTTATACCACAAGGCGGAGTAATTTTGGCGGATGCTGCATTCCCATTAAAATCGTATATTATGAAACCGTACCCAGGTGACAATTTAACACATGAAGAAAAAGTATACAACTACCGGCTAAGTAGAGCCAGAAGAACTGTAGAAAATGCCTTTGGCATATTGGCAAGCCGATTTCGTGTTTATCAAAGACCAATCGCAGTTGACGTAAAAACAGTAGACAAAATTGTACTAGCATCATGTGCTCAGCATAATTGGTTACGAAAAGAGCAAAAAAGCACTTATTGCATTAGTAGTGATGTCGACCAAGAAGACATTGAAGCGGGAAACATTATTCCCGGTTCATGGAGAGTGGAAAATTTATGTTTACCCAGTATCAGTCGACAGGGAAGTAACCACTCTTCTCTGTCAGCTATCGAAAAAAGGGAGAAATTTAAGAGATATTTCAACAATGATGGAGCAGTACCATGGCAAGCAAGAATGATTCGTTAATTCAGACAAAACTACAAGAAAAATTAAAAATGCCGACGATTATTAATATTTCAATAAATACTTTTAAGGTAAATAATTGTAAAGAGTAAATAATATTAAAATAACTTACCGAAGTTTTTCTCTTCATTGGCACCTTTTTTATGAAATTATGCATTTCAAATTTTCAAATAATTTTTGGCTTATAGACTTCTGCAGTTCCTGCTCCAGACCTCTCAGATTTTTCTATCTTTGTTAATTCTTGACAATATATAGCTCTTAGATTTTTAATTTTATTTTTAATCTCTTTTATCGACATTTCTATTCCATCTTTATTTAGTATGTCGCGTATTTTTTCTAGTGACGAGTCTCGCATTTGCTTGTCCTTGTAAGATGGAATACTTGCATTCCACAAACATTCCTCTTCTCTGTACAATTGAACGAATTTTAAATTAATTTCGTCCGCTAATTTCGGCATTTTAACAAATTGCACGCACTCTCACCACGCTCTCCGACTGCACACTAGCTTAGGTTCGCTAGCTTCGCGGTTGACACGAAGCTAGTAACGAAGCCAGGATAGTAAAACGGGTGGTGGGGGGCGCCTACTAGCTTGAAAAATAGAACCCCAAGCTATAAAACTATCCTGGCTTGAGGCACTAGCTTGCTAGCTTCCACACTAGCTTACTAGCTTGTAAACGAAGCTAGTTCCGTCTACACGAAGCTAGTGTCACTAGCTTACTAGCTTGGCAGCACTAGCTTGGCTCACTAGCTTGATTTACTAGCCTCGTGTCACCCGGGCTTTAGAGATTGGCCTAAACTGCCGCACATCATGTTTATCACCACCTTTAGGAATTGGAGTGACAAGGGTAGCTTTCCAAATACTAGGAAAGTGTAGGCTGATTCTCTAAGAAACAGCGATGGCAAACTGACAGTTGTGATCGCAAACTGACAGTAGTGATTGCTCGGTGACGGCACAATCTATTGATTAAACGTCAAAAAGGCTCGGTTTTTGCTCTTACGGGATACCGATTTTCAATCTGACAGCCAGATTTTTCTCGGTTTTTGCGGTGGCTCGGTTTTTGCTCTTACGGAATACCACTGCGGAAAAGACAGCTCCTAGATAATTTAGATTTTAATTAAGGATGTAGGATCTTCTTAGGTTACTAACTAGTATATTTTTAGGGTACTTTTATATGTATTTTGAACTGTAAATATTCGGTAAATGCTGTATTTATCTATAATTATTTTTTGCACCTGGTTGTATCTACTTTGTAACGTATTTATAAGATTATTGTGTATACAAATGTTGGTAAAAATAAATAAATGTACATTATCCACTCCAGCGCCTTTATTAACGTATACTCTGTGAAGATGTTTCGGCATAAGGCCAATTAATTTGCGATATGTTAACTGAAGTTTAATTATTTTATTCTGTCAGTCAGTTTATTTTTAGGTCGGCGCGCAAGTGACACCTCTGGTATTGCAAGCGTCCTGCTACGGTGACTGCTTAGCTTATTAAAAGCTTGTTTGCCACCTAAGTAGTATAAAAAATTGACGATTCCACTTGTCGCTATAAACATTTTTAGTCCTACGAAAAGAATTGACCTCTAGATTACGAGAGCAGTTGAGCGGGAACTGGCTGGCTGAAAACATTTTTTTTTACTGTGGGCGCACTTGCATTGCAATGGCGTCTGTCATCTTTTTACGAACGCTTAATTTTATGCTACTAAAATAGAGAAAGAATTTCGATTTCAGAAGAAGATATTGATAATAATAGAGTGATTAAAGAATTGGAAGGCCTTTATTAAATACAATAAAAATATAAAATAATAATAATAATATTATCGCGAAATCCAATGCTTGGGAAAAGTTTGCACTCAGCTATTCCAAGTTTGGGGTCAGTAATCAACATAAAAAAACAGATACCGGTTAGTTTAAACAATAGTATTTTCGTATATAATAAATGATTTCAGACTTAAGTAGGATCCTTTTTTAAACGTAATCATTATATTTATACGTAAATGTACACATATTTATAATCTGCATCAACCCCGGCCATAAGAACGATAAATATTTTTTTGTACAGTCGAATGTATTTACCGTTTATAGCCCCAATAATATATTATTTGGAAAATCTGTTCGTTGATTAAACTGACTTGCAATGTTCAACCAATCCTCTTCACTCTTCTCTGACATGTAAAGAGGCTGCACATTCTGCGATTCTGCCCAAGTATCCAAAGTTGCGTGAACTTTGGATACTTGGGCAGAATGCGCAGCCTCTTTCGCAGTCAATTTTACTATTTTTCTTTACCCAGCAGGTAATCAGAGAAAAGATGGAGGATAAAAGCTTGCGCCAGTCGCAAGTTGCATCTGTAAATAAAGGAATGGCTAAAATAGCTTGTTTTAGAAAAAAACTTAAGATTTTTTTTATCGCGATTTTGTGATTGATCCGATCGTAACCAGTTTATTGATAGATATAATACCCCCTTTAATTTTGACGATTGTATTACAACAATTGATTCATACTCATGCTTAGTTATCTTTTTCAGGTAAATTAGTCCAAAAATGGTGGAGTAATATTCAGTCATGTTTTGCGAAGGAAATACTCGTACGCGAACAGAAGCAAACTAGGTCTGGTCAGGCAACGAATAAAGATCGCCGAAAATACATTTTTTTCGGCAGACTTGTGTTTCTTACCTTACTGTACCTTCAATCGAAACACGTAAAACATAATTATATAAATTCAAAATTTAATTGCTGGTACCTAGACGAAGGGACACTTGGAGGGGATGTAGTCACAGTAGGTACTTCAGGATTTGGCTTTTTTTCATAACAAAATTTCAGTCAATTGGTTTGGATTTAAATCCCACTAAATGCGAAATTTATCTAAATGAAAACATAAGCAATAGACTTTCAGTAATCTCAAAATTTAATTCTTTGGCTCTTAACATTAAAATACTTAATTTGAAAAAGTTGTCTACGCCTTCTTGGTTCCCCAGTCTTGGAAGATGCTTATGATCTTTTTTATAGATGAGAAAATACAAAAATTTTGTGAAATTTCGGATCGTCTTCTCATAATTAATGAACATTCGGCTTTCTCAATTATCAGATATTGTCTTTTCGTCCCAAAATTTACGCACGCTCTAAGGTCTTCACAATTTTGGTAACATATATCACTTTTAGGAAAAAAAATCAAAATTATCAAAATTACATTGAGCAAAGTTCTAAATGTGGCTATGAACGACCAAGCATGGCTCCAAGCAACACTTCTAATTGGCTTTAGTGGCCTCGGCGTTCGCAAAATTTCAGATATAAGCTTACCAGCATTCCTGTCCTCAGTCCACAGCACGGAAGAATTAACCAGAAAAAAAATTAGAACCCCACACTGGTTAATTCAGAAGTGTCGTGCAAGACTGATGCAGTAAATGCTTGGAAAATGGTTTGTCCAAATACGTGTATGTCTAAAGTGATAACAATGTATAAAGTGTAAAAAATGTATATTGTTTCTGTAAATAAATATTATGATCACTACACTATTAATTTGATTTTGTATGAAAATTCGAAACTACTATATTAATTTGTTATGAAAATTCTAAACTACGAGTAGTTATTTGAAGTCGGTCTTTTTTTTGTTAAAATTATTTTACCTCCCGCGCCGAAGCAAACAATAAAAAATAATTATAATGTCTTATTATTGCTAGTAATAATAATAATCGTAAACACACCTCAGTGTGACAGCTAGGTCTTATCTCTGGTGAGCCAGTATCTTCATATGCGATGCGAGGTCGTAACATTCTGCACAATTCATCAAAACTTTCGATACTTATACTAAAAGTTATGAAATCTTGGTTATGAACGTGAACGAGTTCTAAAATAGCGAATAATTATTTTTTGGATGCTCTCAAATTAAAATTTTCCTAATGTTAATGCACCCAATTTACCTTTTTCGGTGTCGTCTTCAGAAAACAAGCGCACAGACCACAGCCGTATCTTCGAAATCCATGTTGGTGCTGTCCAAATCTCCGGCAAGGAGACCGAGACAAAGACAAAAAAGTTCTCGTGCAATCAAGTTGTCCGTGGGCGCCCTGCCTAACCCATAGAGTGGCACACTGGCCACAGGCCACAGGCGATAGCCACAAAACGCTGTCACCTACCTATTTCTTGTAGTTTTTATACATTGAAATATTAAAGCAATGTGGAAAAATTTATTTTAAACATTTTTTTATATACATAACAAATCAAACATTTGCATTCAGAAAATGTAATTTGGTGAAGTGAATATGATGAAGAAGACCACAGATGGCCATCTGAACTTCTCAATAATAAGTATTTCACGGATGACGATTAGATAAGCTACGATTAAGGTTGTTAAGCAACTATTACTAGGCGAATGTAATTTGGCAAATAAAAATGGTACAGTTGAAATTAACTGATGATGAAGCCGGAAGGTAGGCCACGGAACTCCATGATTAAACAATGTAATCTAGCCGTGTTTGGGCTTCTTTGAATGGTCATGAGATGCACTTTCACTTTAAATGATCAGATTTAAAAAAAAATGCATATAAGGGAGGAAAAGTGAGATTAGAGTTTGTATGAAAATTCATCTTGTTTTTTGAAAATTCTACAACTTGCCGCATTGAAGTAGTTTTTTTTTGTTAAAATATAACATATTTATTTATTTAAACTTTTGCACATAATTAAATTGTACAACGACGGACTTAATTCCTTAAGGCATTTTCTACCAGTTAACCTTTGGGGGACCCAGATAAAATATTATTGTATGGACTCGCCAACTGACACTTGAACCATGGCACTGGTTGAGTCACGGAAAGGAAAAATCTCCCACGGCTCTACTAGTAGTGCTACTCAGTAGTATCAGGGACAAATAACGGAAATTTGTTGGCAAAATGACGTCTGGATATCCGGCACGCTGGCGACGTCGCCAATAAAAAGCACACGAGTAAGCTCAATCACTCAATGGCCAACAGGATTCCATATTCGATACAACAGAATTGACTGACAGATAGTATCCACTGGCTACTTTAGCAACCAAAGGTAGCCAGAGGTAACCATGTCTAGTTGTTCGTGTGTGTGAGTACAGGTCAGAGCCAGAGCTCATTTAGCTGGGTTAAGAAAACGTTTCTTTTAAAACGCATGCCGCGTTTTAAAAGAAATGTTTTCTTATCCCAGGCATAGGTACTCTAGTTTTAAAGCCCAGGTGTAAAAAAACAGGTTGGCAACACTAAGTGATACCTCTGGTAAACATAAAAAAAATACGCATATACTGCATATCATTATGTGATAATATTAGTCTCGAAAAATAAACTACATAAGTATTTAATAACATTTTTATTCTTATACATAGTTCACTGTAAAACACTTGATTGGGCACGGTTACATAAAAAATGCCGTCACTTCTAGAAAACACAAAATTTTCTTAACATCCAATGGATTGCCGTCACCAAGGACCGCCGCAGCACGGTCCACCGCACGCTGTTCCACTGCAAGGTCCGCAGCAGGATCCAGGGCTTGCCCCCACGCAGGGCGCACAAGCCCCCGCCGGTACACACGGCCCGCAACAACACCTCGTGTAATGAGGAGCGCAGGGCTTACAAAGTGGAACACCACCAGTTTTGCAACACCCCGGAGACATAAAACAAGACATTGTGTTTTCTAATAGATAAACCGAAATCCCAACAAATTATTATTTTTAGAGTATTAAAGATTTTATAATTTTTAAGGATTTTTAATTTTATTAAAAAAACTATGTTTACAGTGAAATTGATATAATAAAATGATCTTCAAGTCGATGTGTCAAAAAGAAAACATTTGTTTCAAAAATATTTTTTTTATTATCTTGTGTGAACAGTATTAATTTATAATGATATTCATAAAAAAGGTTTGTAGTTTCTGAATATCTTGATTCATCACGCAAGTTATGACCCAGCATTATGCATTATAAGCATTTATAAGAAAATAATAAGACACAAAATAAGGAAAATATTTTGTATGCCTACCGTCAAAACTAATTCAGGTCTGCAGTCTCCACTTTATAGAACCCTGGATTGGTAGAATGTTGTACAAACTCGCGAACCATTTATTGACATCTTCCATGACTCGTTTCATAGCTCGTTTAAACAAAAATGAATAAATATTGTGTAATTATTTAATACTAGCTGTTGCCTGCGGCTCCGCCCGCGTGGATGTCGGTTATCGCTGCCTATGTGTTATTCCAGACCATAATCTATCTGTGTGCCAAATTTTATCCAGATCCGTTCAGTAGTTTTTACGTGAAAGAGTAACAAACATCCATCCATCCATCCATCCATCCATTCTTACAAACTTTCACATTTATAATATTAGTAAGGATAGTCTATGTAAATAGGTTAGTGTAGGTATTTTTTTTTGTAAATGTTATGTACACCTTAATTGTCATATGTATCAGAATTAATATCATAGTAATGTTACTTAAAATGTATAAATATGTATGTTGTGGTTGTGCTAAAAAAATAAATATAGATTACAGAAATTGCTTACCACTCAGGCCAGCCGCACCTCCGTTTATGATAATCAAGTAGTATATACATAATGTGACAAACAAGCATACAATTCATATTAAGGTAGATAAGGCGGTGTACAAAAGAGCGGTTATGCAACAGACAGCAATCGAAACGCGCGGCAAATTGCCACGATTACCCGCATCCGGCGCGCTTACACAGAACCGTTTCTACCAACACACGGCGCGTCGCCGCGTTGCGCTCACGCACCCGAAAATCAGATATAACCAACAATTTCTACAAAGTCACAAGTATCAATATAAATTATTGTAAACGTAGCTTCCGAACGTGGTTTAACCAATAAAATATAGTCGGTGGTCTTTCTCAGGGTTTAATGTATCTCATACCAATTTTATCAAAAATGTAGCAAAGCAAACAAGACACCGATATAAAGACTTACTTTCAGACATAAATTTTATAGAGGTACCTTACCATCATGACATCTTTATAGCTATTTATTTTAGATCTTAATTTAAAATTCTTGAGTTGTTGACTTTATTACCTAGCTTTATAAATAGCTATAAGGATGTTGAGGTACGGTCCTAAGCAAAAAATATAATAATATTATTTGGAATACCCGAATTTTCTTTCTCCAATTGTCCTAGTCACTAAGTGTGAATAGGACAATTGGAGGAAGAAAATTATTATACCTATCTAACTTAGACTGCCTCGGTGCGGTGGTCCAGTGGCCGTAGTATGCGCCTGCTGTGCACGAGATTATGGGTTCGATTCCCACACAGGACAAAACTTTGTGTGACCCACAAAGAATTGTTCTGAGTCTGGATGTAGATAGATAGATAACTCTCTATTGTACACCAAAATACATATTGTAATTTGTGTCCGTTAACTGTATGTTTGTAAAGTCCTTTTTAAGAAAAAAGAAAAACTATAAAATAAAACTTTTATCAAAAACAAAAATGTTGTTGACCCCTGTCGTACCCAAGTCACATCCGTCAGTGCCTTCCCACGACAGAAGTAGGAAGTGTGCCCCAAATGTACATACAGCAACGCGACATGTTGCTTACTGCTCACCGTTGCGACAAAACGAGGGTGTGCACTCAGCCGAATACTAGCAACCAGCTTTTTTACTTGGAATTGTTTAAATTGACGGAAATTTCGTCACGGTTAAGGACACGGATAGAGAGGTAGGGCTCCATACTTGCGAGTAAGCCCGACTGGGGAAGAACCTTTATCTTACAGAAGAACACAGCCAAATAACAACACACAGCGGTATCGTTGTGTTTCTGAGTGTGAGTACAGGTCTCCAGTGCTTATTTAGGGCAGAGATGCGTTTTGAAAGAAACGTGTTTCTGTCCCAGGGAACTCCTTCTTTAAGTTTTGGTGTGAAAAAAATGTATCAATTACGTATTGCGGACTCATTTTTTTACACCAAGGCTTTAAAAAGGAGTACTGCAAGCGTCCATAGACTTCGGTAACTGCTTAACATCAGGCGGACCCTATAGTTGTTTGCCACCCATGTAGTATAAAAAAAACAGTAATCGATAGGAGAAATATTCTTCTACGATAACTTAAATGCTGGGCCTATTTTTTTTTTTTTTAAGACAGCTCCCGCACTAGAGAACAAGCTCTATGTCGCGGGGGACTTTACAAACATACAATTAACGTACAGACTCAGAACAACTCTTTGCGGGTCACACAAAGTTTTGTCCTGTGTGGGAATCGAACCCACAACCTCATGCACAGCAGGCGCATACTGCGGCCACTGGACCACCAAGGCAGTCAATTTATTCCTGGATCATCCTCATCTTCTCCATGTTTCTTATGATCCCATAACGTCCCCATCCCATAACATTAAGATGGAGAAGAAATATAATGTATGAATAGGTAAGCACTCATACTTTCCTTAGCTCGATATAACCAAGCAGTATTTTATCCCACAAGGAGAGTACTACGGATATAAACGATGAAGGACCGAGTTAAGAAAAAAATACCATAGTCCATATGTAACATATAAGTGATGCCCCGGGTATTAGGGAAAAAGTGTCCAATTTTTTTTTTTATACTACCAATGTGGCAAACAAGCATACGGCCCGCCTGATGGTAAGCAGTTACCTTAGCCTATGGACGTTTGCAACACCAGGGGTGTCACTCACGCGTTGCCGACCCTTTAAAAACCTTATAAGAAGACCACAGGGTCACTCCCAGAGTTTTGCGGCAAGTTAATTCGCCTGCCGGTCTTCTGGAAAAACTAGGTTAGCTGGAACAATCAAAGAAAATTCATACCCAGAGGCGTCGAGCTGTCAAGTGCAGATACGCTCTATTCAAGCTAAGGAAACTGTTTACCATCAGAACAATACACACAAGAGCACAAAAGAACACAGCCACCACACAGCAGTGAAATTGTGTTCCTTTGTGTGAGTACAGGTCTCCAATGCTCATTAAGGGATGTGTTTTATTTATTTATTTATAATTAAATGGTACGGTCGGCAACAAGATAGCTGTACAGGGCCGCTCCGCTCACCCGCACCAGTCAACCCGTGACCACGGTCGGTGCAATTCGACCGAAACGTCGGGTAACAAGAAGGTATGAAAACCTTTAAAATATTACGCGATTTAGACCCGTTGTCCATTATAGTTATAATATGTGTACAGGGCCGCTATAAAAAGATAAGTTTTTTAGAAAAATCAATGTAAGAGTTTGTGTGAAATGTATTTTTATCTGTAGGTTTAGGCTAATAGTACACTGTTACGTTACCAAATTCCACAGAAATATATACAATGGTTAAAACTTATCTTCATATAGCGGCCCTGTACAGCTAACTCCGTTGCCGTGTGTACATTAACAATATACTTACCTACATACATTTTTTTATAACATCTGCATCAGGTTTAATGTATATCAATTCCAAATGTACACCACGTTCAATGTAATTAACAAAACATATATGATATATTTAAAAATGTAAATAATGAGAAAGGAAAAAATAAAATATAACAAATCAAATTATATAGTAATTATGTTTTAAAAGATACGCAAAAGATAAGAATAGATGCTAGCTTGCCAGATAAAAAAAGTATTTTCCAACACAATATAAATTCTCTTCTTAACATACAAAGTATTTTACGGAAAGATAGAACAAATAAACATGGCCGAACATTGTTCACATTCTTCACAGAAATCGTATCGGAACAAACATTGGCTGTTATGTTTTTAACCAGAATACAAGTAATTAAACATTACAATGAAAAATACCAATAACAGGTTCTAAAAACACTTGAATAATTAACATTCTTATTTAAAGTATTTGATTGCCTGTTCTCCCCGCACATTTCTAGGTAATTTTCGTTTACAAAAACATGTATAAAAACTGCTCAACAATAATTGTGTTTACCTACATAATTGTGTTTAATTCAGACAAAGAAGTAAAGATAGATAATTTGTGGGAGATCTGGAGTCTAAACTAAGCCATGGCCTGTATTTTAGAACTCCAGGCCCCCCATCACAATAATGTTATTCTGATGTTGTCAACAAATTATTATGTGCATATATGTGTGTGTGCGTGTGTGTGCGTGTGTGTGCGTGTGTTTGCGTGTGTGTGTGTGTGTGTGTGTGTGTGTGTGTGTGTGTGTGTGTATGTGTATGTGGGTGCGTGTGTGATCCTATATAGATAAAAAGGTAAGAATTATATATATATATACCTAATGTTACGAGGTAATTTTTAGGACTTCTTCCGTTTTATGGTAGTCTAGGTTGAGTAACCAAATTTTGAGCTTATTTTTACACATGGTTTTGCGGCAGTTGGATATGTTAATTTCTTTATTTAATCTATTGTATAGCATACTTCCTCTGAAGGGAAAGAATCTTTGTGCAAAGGTGGTATTAACTGTAGTGGGTTCACATATAGCATAGTTTCTCCTTGTGGACATTACGCGTTTTCTCCTGTCATCGGGTAGGTCCGTATGCTTAAGAAGTACAGTTAGCATAATGTATAGCTGACGTACAGATAGTACTGTTTGTAGTTTGATAAAAATAAACAAATTGGCTATACCTTTGCGTAGTAAAAACAATTTATATAGATAGGGCACGGTATACGGTAATTTTGTGTTTTTACTAATTGACTGGACTGGACTGCCTGTTGGAGTTATAGGTCGTTTCGCTCGCCATTTGTTCGCCCGAACGGGCCAAACAACCAAATTATAAAATTTATAATATTTGATTAGTACTACTTACTACTAATTTTCATGTACAGACAGCATCAAAATCTGTCTGTACATGAACAGTAATAAGACCTCCATCAGGCGAAAAGCCTAACCAAATATTATAAATTTTGTAATTTGGTCGTTTGGCCCGCTCGGGCGAACAAATGGCGGGCAAAACGACCTATAACTGGCCTGTTGGTCTAGTGGTTAATGACCCTGACTGCTAAGCGAGGTCGTGGTTTCAATTCCCACACGGGACAAACCTTTTTGTGATTCATAAATTTGTTCTGAGTCTGAGTCTAATTATATCCATGAATTGTATGTTTGTAAAATCCCCCGCGATTCAGTGCTTGTTCTCTATTGCGAGAGTTGTCTTTAAAAAATATGTATTCTTTAACTGTCTGTCGTGATTACTGCATGTGTTGGGCAATCAGTCATCATTATCTCAACCCATAAACGTCCCACTGCTAGGCATGGCCGGCTGATTCTCTAAGAAACAGCGATGGCAAACTGACAGTTGTGATTGCTCGGTGACGGCACAATCTAGTTATTCACTAAACGTTAAAAAGGGCTCTTACGGTATACCGATTTTCAATCTGACAGCCAGATTTTGCTCGGTTCTTGCGGTGGCTCGGTTTTTGCTCTTACGGAATACCCCTGCTGGTCTCCTCTATACATTAGGAGGCCAGGCAGCTTGGTATAGGGTTTTGTTTCGAGTATTCTCGCTTGCAGTGGATATGATGAAACGGGGTAGTGAAATTTGTATTCTTAATCAGTAACTACACGGATAATGACGGGCAGTGTGTAGTTGAAATAAGTACTTAATTATATGGATTTGGCTCATTTAAGCGTAAAGAATACGACAATTACAGGTGCATCTTGTTGCAAATAATTAAATGTCCACAGTGCCGTAGCTGTATCTTCGTAAGCTGTGTATTTAGTCAGTACTGGACTACTGGGTAATAACAAGTTTCTAGTTAAGCAATTTTGTACTAAGTATTGTAAGTAAATTTGTTACAAGGAGGGTGTTTATTCAAGCGAAGGTATAATTTGAAATGAATTGTTTCCAAGAAAACACTATTTACAGTAGTTGCAGATATAATAATAAACTGTTCTCGCACTTCAAACAAATAATTTAAACTGTATCTAATTGGATTGTTTTAATTATAGACAGGAATACCGCAATTTGTTCAACGGCTGAAGGATAGAAGAGGTGGGTTTTGTCTTATTTGGCTAAAGTCAGATTCTGGTTACGACAAAATCTTTTCACGGCTGATTCGTGATGACGTAGAGGTAATATGAATAAGAGAAATATGAATCGCTTTCGGCAATCATGTACCATATCAATGTATCATAAAATGTACTTGTGTAGAATAAAGAATTTTCTATGTTAGTCCGATCAAAGAATGACTCAAAGGAGGGTATAGAGTGCGTGAGCGATATGTTTTCTCTCTAAGTATTCTGAATGAGTTTTTGAAGAAATCACTTAGGTTCCTGCTCACGCACTCTACAACTACTTTATTGATTGGACTATGTATCTATTTAAGAGAAAGAAGGAACTATTTCGCTTCTACTAATCAAGTACACTGGATTTAAAAAAGGAAACAAATTAGAAATTTTCTCTTTGGTTCGAGTTCAAGTTTCTTGCTAGTTCTTCTTTTGGATTTACACTTGTCAGCTCAGCAAGCAGCTGACTTCGTTTTTTTTGGCTTACCTGCTCCATCAATAATTTAGACCTTCAAAAATGTTACGTCGAAACCTAAATGAATTAAGTGTTTGAGTTTTAAGTCGAAGTTTGGTTTGGTTAGTAATATTCAGTGTTATTTCAAAAGAAGTATATCCAAGAAGCCAATATAAATATTATCCTTAAATTTAAAGAGACAGCGGGACGTTTTTTTACATTTGTTATAGCTCTAACCACTTAAGTAAAGTGTGTGATAACCTGAAAACCTAATAAACACGTCATTACGCGAACAAATTCTTTGTTTGTATGACTACGAATCGACGTCACACATATATACCGTCTGAGTGTTACTAAATGTATGACTTTATAAACAAATATATTTATTTAAAAGTATTTCTCTCAACCGCAGGAAACCGCATGACGCGCGGCTCGACGTCATGACGCGTCCGAAATAAACTCGCGAATCACACGCGTGGACATACCACACCATCATACACGGCAACCATTATTCCTATGATTCACATGTCTCGTACAAAAAACTTACGCAAAGTATTTACACACAGGCTAATTGCGTCGCAGTCGGCGCCATCGCTAAATAAAACAGTTAATTAGATTTCCAAGAAATGCTATTTGTGTTTACAAGCATCGCACAAACATCTCAAGAGTTTATTTGTGGATACAGCGCCCTTGAAATTTTATATCATTTGAATGCCAAGCAAGAAAGTATTGGGTAATGAATTTCATTCGACAATAGGTAATAGGCGGGTAATTGCCTCGAGAGGAAAATGTCCTCGAGTGAGCGAGGCAGCCAGCTGCCGCGCGCGGTAAGCCCGAGTCATTTGTTCGTTTGTTCAATTGAACATTTTGTTTCGTGCCTCAGGTGAGGCACGAAAGAAAACATGCATGCGTCCTGAGTGTGAGCGGCAAACGATCGACGCACCTTTGAGCAGAACAAAAAACCAATACTCAGTGGCTCAGCCGCTCGAGCGCTCGGCCGAGGCAGCGCGCATGCTTGCCTCATCCGAGATCCTGCTATATACATATATCTAAGGCCAGCTCCACTAGACAAGTGGCATAAACGGTAGACGATTCGAATAGAATAGAAATTAAATGTATGGGATTTGACATAAGTTTTCGATATAATGTTGAAAACTTACGTCAAATCCCATACAGGAAATCAGCGCTACAGCATGAAAATGCCGCAACACAAAGCTGAAATTGATACCTATACTGATATTGCACAGGATTATCATTTTTGTGTTCTATGTTACATACCTACTTAGTTTAATGTTTTACGATTTTCTTTCAATGTATTGATGTTCCCGCGCCCCTTCGCTTCTAACATAATATAACTAAGCTAGTGGCTCAACACCACAACAAGAAAAGGGTTGTGTAAACTTTTTATCATCAACACTTATGGACAACACTAAGCTGAACTCACCTTTAGAACGAAGTGTGATTTGTAACATCGAAAAGAGGCACCGCCTGCGTAAGCCTTTGTGCTATTTCAGACTATAATCTATATCTGTGCTAAATTTCATCTTAATCCATTCAGACATTCTGGCGTGCTTAACAAACATACTCACAAAATTTTCAAATAATATTAATTATAGGATTGTGACTGATTTCATTGTGGACGCACCACAATACATACCCAAATACATTGTTTACCAATAACTCCAATCGATTTACATAATACAATTACGTTTCCCATTTTGGAATTGATATTTTGACGTAATGACAGCATAAAATGAATGCGGTTAATCAGAAATTAAATGATATGTGCCAAAAACAATATGCAGTTAATATAATTGAAATAGAAGTTGTTTTGACGTAATAATAAATAAATAAGAATTGTCTCAATTAAAGGGCAATGAGCAGGACACCAAAGACTTGGTAAAGGTTGCGGGCAACGGATGGACAAGGTCGGCTTAGAATCGAGAGTTGTGGAAATCCTTGGGGGTGGCCTATGTCCAGCGGTGGACGTCTTTTGGCTGTGATGATAATGATGAGCAGGACACATAGCTTGCAAAACCGAGGGCCGGAATGAGCCAGAAAGATTCTCGGGTATATTGTATATTTTTCTGTAGAATTTGGTAACAGTGTACAATTAGACTAAATCTACTGATAAAAATATATTTCACATACTTACATTTCTACACTGGTTTTCCTAAAAAACTAATCTTCATATAGCGGCCCTGTACAGCTAACTCCGTTGCCCACCATACCTATTATGTAACTGCTATGTCGAAATCGCTAATTGAAGCGTGTTATTAATATTATTGGAATCATAGAATATTCAAGTTAACGTCTTTATCGTATATTATAAAAACCTTTCTACATAATAGTGTGTACCAGGAAGGACGGGCATCGGGCGCGCAGGCGCATTGCATTGTGCGGGCCGGTGCGCGCGCGCTGTTCCTCGAACGCGTCGCGCACCACGTCGCTCTCAGGCGCAGGCGCAGGCTTTCTACACAGTACACAGAGAAACGGCGTTGCAGCCATATTTGTATTGTTTCCTCTTTGCTTCGGAGAATGAAATCTCTTTGTAATGCTATTTTAGATTATTCTTAGATAATAGACTGACTGTTGCACGTGGCTTCGCTTCGTGGATGTCGGTTATCGCAATAAAAAGTAGCCTATGTGCTATTCCAGACTTTAATGTATCTCTGTGCCAAATTACATCCAGATCTATTCAGTAGTTTTTGCGTGAAAGAGTTAGAGTATATCGTAAATTTCTATTTTACATTTCTAAGTACTGCACTGAGGTATTTTTTTTATACTACAAAGGCCCAAGATGACAAACAAGCATGGCCAGAATCCGCCTAATGGAAAGCAGTTACCGTGGCCTAAGATCGTGTATGACGAATTATAGACACATGCAATATCCAGAGCTTTGCACATCCAGTATAAATTTCATTTTTTGTTTATAACATACCTGCTAATGTAATACGGGTAGGGTTTTTTTTTGTACTAATTGGGTGGCAAACAAGCATACGGCCCTTATGTTAAGCGATTACCGTAGCTTGCAATACCAGAGGTATCAGTTGCGTGTTGCCGACCCATTTATTTTACTCAAGGGCTATATGATTATCCCTGGGATATAGTAAAACGTTTCTTTCCATACCTAAATGAGCACTGGGGATCTGTCTGTACTCACACACAGGAACACAACTACACCGTTGTGCGAAGTTATTTGGCTGTGATCTTCTTTATAGTTTCTTGATAAGTGGTAGGCAGTGTAGACCACAGATATAGATACACATAGATAACGCAAGTATCAAAGTTTGTATTGAAATCAAGCGTGCCGACTTTTTAACACCTACTGTGACGTCACAGCCGAAATTTAGTGACGAGAAATCCAAACCGATTCAAAGACACTGATGCCGCCAATGCTCCTCCGGCCGCTACGATTCAATCGATTCAACTGGAGCCGCCGCACTGATTATCTCACACTTACTCATATTTTTAATGTCGTTACTACTTGTTCTGAGTCTGGGTGTAGTTTGTGTCCGTTAATTGTATGTTTGTAAAGTCCCCCGCGACACAGAGTTTGTTCTCTAGTGCGGAAGTTGTCTTTTAAAAATATATACAATATACATATACCTAGATTGTTGTGATTTTGCATATACCTATATATCACTTATAATTTTTATTTTTATTTAATTTATAATTATTATATATTTCTCATAATAATTACTTCTTTCTAGACCTCACACTAATATGCACACACTATGTTTCATCTCTGCATTACCCTATACCTAGGTTGACTGGCAGAGAGAATGCCTTTGGCATTAAGTCCACCTTTATCTGTATATTAAGTTCTAAATAAATAAGATCGTTTGTCACTGCCGCCACTAGATTTAATCAATTCACGTTCTTCTTCTTCTCTAATATTTACTTCGAGTACTCCCTTATACTGTTTTATTTGCGGTAATACGCTCTCGAATTTTCACACCATTTTTGTATTTGTTTTTGCTGTTCATTTGTACTTTTATCTTGTATAGATACAACGTGATTTATTTTTTCTTGTGCATTATTTATTTTAGTTAATAATTTCTTTTCCATTTCACTTTTTCTTTTTGATATGGGTAGTTCATGGACATCCTGTAAAGTAAAATAAGTTATAGTTGTTTATAGTAGCTGATTCCTAGTCTCTCTCAATCCCTGTTTCCGCTGCCATTTCCACCATAGTTCCGTTACTTACACGCTTTCGCTCAAGTCTTCCACTTTTGCTTCTAGCTTACATTATACCGTTAGTCTTTTCTTATATTTGTAGGTACACATTTACACGAAAAATATATTTTAACTATACCTTTTCTAGTTTTCTCTTCCTTGGCAATGATGAAGGATTTTGCGATATATCTTTATTCTGTAAAGCACAAATAGGTGTATGTCATATATTTTATACTTTATTAAATAAAAATATGTTACACATTTAATCTATTCACTAACCTCATTTTCATTGTCAATGAGTTTTAGTATATCAATAGTGGGGCATGCCGTTTTTTTCAATAATCTCAACTTTTTCCCTTCAATGAAACTGGTGTTTTCAAAATGTTCGGAACAAATAGTACTGTGTTTCGTCGGGAACCAGTCTTTTCGTCCGGTGGCCGCAATCCATTTTTCTTTCGGTCCGATATCGATTAAAATCGATTATTGATATATGTTGTAGAACGAACAACACTAGTCGCTAGATTTGACAGACGAATGATAAATTGCCTGTATCACGAAGTCGAAGCGATGCGCGACAGTATCGCTTGTTGTAATATTCATCGTCTTTTAACACACAACGTCAGTTCCAACGCTCAAACCAAACACGTCAACGTAATGTGAATATTGTTTTACTTAACGTTAATCTATAGTTACTTAGGTATATCCTTGAAATCACAGCTCTAAATACATAAAAAATAGTTTTAAAATGAATTTACGCATAATATAATGTTAAAATAACTTACCTGTGATAAGAAATATGTTCCTGTCTTTGGGTGCTCGAAATTTTTGGGATATTGCAGTTAATTATCACGCAACGAGGCATTTTTTTAGTTTTTGCGGACGACCGGCAGCGACAACAGACGCGCGCGGACTGTAAGTCGCGGCGACCAACCTCGACGCTTTGTCGGGGTTCGGACACGCGAAGTACGTGCATTTGCGTTATCTATGTGTATCTATATCTGTGGTGTAGACCCATGAGAAAAACTAACAAAAAAATCAGGCCGCTCTTTTTAATCGCTAAAAAGGTACAAAACGAGCATGCTAAATAAATTAATGATCAATTTGGTGTATGGCAACCTTCTGCTGAAGCTCGTCCTTTTATTTCCGGAGGTGAGCAAGGAAGTATGTCAACAGCTGCATCCACCTGTGTGCTCATTACATCATAACTACGTTAATAAATTCGTCTGCCAAGCGCGTAATGATTGAGTCGATTCAATTCACAGAATCGCTCTCTAGATTGGCAATAAATAACAAATTGTAAAAAGAAGTGAGAACATGCAACTGGCATGTTGGTTTAGTGGTTAGTGACTATGACTGCTAAGTCAGAGGTCGGACTATACTTTTGGCGAAATAAGTTAAGCGAAAAAAAAAGAAATGAAGCGGAGAAAAAATGTGGGCAAGAATATGCCCGCTCCTTCTACCAATCTTTAGATTTAAATAATGATTTATATATACATATATATAGTTTTTTTTTTTATTTGCTATGTTGTGTTCTTACTGTTAATTTTAGTTTATTGTTTCGTTCTTTTTTGTGCTCCATATACTTTTGTACCACGAACTGGAAGACGAAGCGTGGGCAGGCCTCCAACAAGGTGGACCGACGACCTGGTAAAAGTTGCAGGCAACCGATGAACAAGGTCTGCTCAGGATCGAGAGTTGTGGAAATCCTTCTTTTGGCTGAGATGATATTTTTATCTAGTCTATCCTAACTGTTAACTTGTTTTGTGTGTGCTAATAAACGCTTATTCTTATCTATTCTATTCAATCGGAGTTCCGTCCGGAGGACAGGGAATAACCCGTGGGTTCGATTCCCACATTAGACAAAACTATGTGATTCATAAATGTTTGTTTCGAGTTTGTGTGTAATTTGTGTCTGTGAATTACATGTTTTTCCCGCGACACATGGCTTGTTCCATAGTGCCGGAGTTGTCTTTTAAAAGGAACAATTTTATGATTACCTTTTGCGTTATAGAGAGGTAGGGACCGTACAAGCGAGCAAGCCCGGCTTAGGAAGGGCCTTCAACTTACAGAAGAAATAACTTTACATGGTGTTGTTGTGTTCCTATGCGTGAGTCTTACGGGTCTTCAGCGGTCATTTAGATACAGATGTATTCGTTTTCCAGGAATAATAAAAATTAAAACACCATGGAGTTAATTTTTTTTGGGTGCAACACGCTAGACTGTGATCCCGAGCTCCGAAGGTACGGTAACTGCTTACCATTGGCGGCCTATTTGCCACCTTAGAACAGAAAAAGAAACCATCGATAACCTAACAGTATTTGACTGCTTTGCCAGTGGCCGCAATATGCTGTGCACGAGGTTGTGATTCCCACACAAGACAAGACTTTCCAACTCCGCAAAGAGTTGTTCCGAGTCTGGGTGTAATTTGTGTCGAATAATTGTATGTTTGTAGTCCCCCGCGGCACAGAGCATGTTCTCTAGTACGGGAGTCGTCTTTCTAAACAAAGAAAAAAAGAAATGTTTAGTCTGACTCTTAAACCGGATATTAACATTGCGAGGCTGCTCGTCTGGTGAGAGAGAGAGAGAGAGAGAAAAAAATATTTTTGTTTAGGTACTTACAATAGGTACAATGCTGAGACTAATATTAGTCTGAGGTACAATTTTAGTATACAAAAAAAAAATGACCTCCCTTTCAGCTATTTGCTACCTACCTACCTACAATGCATTAAGTATTGTAGAAGCGCTGGTTTTCAATGGGTCCACATAATAAGAAATACAAGTCGAGTACTTAAAAAATAAACTACATTTAACAAAACTATATTATTTATTTCCCATGTTGAGATGCGTACTGTGTGATTGAAGATGGTGCTCAAGCAGGCAGTCTGTCAGGCAACGTTCAAATTGGCTCGCGAGGCAAACACGTCTGCACATCATGAGGATGCCGCGCGCTAGGCAGCCGTGATGTCGACGCCTTTACAAAGTCTTTAAACATTATTTCGAGAAAACATTGTCCATAATTTATCAGGCTTAATGTATATTTAAATCTTACGAATACATTGTAACGAATATATTCTAATATTATAAAGCTGAATAGTTTGTTTGTTTGCTTGAACGCGCTAATCTCAGAAAGTACTGGTTCAATTTGAAAAATACTTTTTTTGTTGAATAGTGCATTTATCGAGGAAAGCTATAGGCTATATAACATCATGCTATGATCAATAGGAGCGGAGCAGTAGTGAGATATGTTGCAAAATCGGGAAAAATATTCCAAATTACCACGTGGACGAAGTCGCGGGCGACCCCTAGTATTTTATATATGACATTATTTATATCATTGAGTTAATCTTTAGAAAGTCGTACGTTTTCGTGTTGTTCGTGCGTTTCCGTATTTGTCGTTCGTCCTACTTGCACAATTATATATTATGTTTATGAAATTGTTATAATTTCTTGGTAAAGAAAGTGGATTAATACTTTTATGTTTATGGAATTTATTATAGTTATATAGTATTTTAGGTTTTTATGTTACGTAGGTGTCAAATTTTAGGGCTACAGCAGACCGATTTAGTCGATTTTTAGAAGTTAAATGCTGCGACAGAACATTCCAATAAAAACGTCAAATAGCCGCTCGAAACAGCGACAAACGCGACTCCGCACGCCTTCAAATGCCGGTCGCATCGTTTTCGTTTATTGTTAACCGAACCTAGACAGTCGCCAAATATCGATGCAGCATCGATACAGTCGCAAAATCGCTGATCGCCGATCCTAAAAGTAGCATGACTGCTTATAACCTTAGGCCGGGACTCCATCAAAGCAGAGATGTGTGCGGTGTGCTGTGTGCTGTGCGAGAAGAGATGTTTTTCAGCTCAATTGCAAAGCGTTGAGTTGTACGCCGCTCACATCTCTCGTCTCCACTGCGCGTGGTCCGCGCACAGCTCACATCGCCGCTTCCCTCGCGCCATACAAATATTACACAATTCCGCACAGCGATCTCCACTGAAGCTGAGCGGAGAGGAGATTTGTCAATAACACAATTCCATTGGTTGTTTAAAAAACATCTCCTTTCCGCTCGTCTCCGCTTTGGTGGAGTCCCGGCCTTAGGGTCGGCAACGCGCGAGTAATGCTTCTTTCTGATATTGGTATTGCAAGTGTCCATAAGCTACGATAGCTAAGTACTAACCATCAAGCTGTACGCAATTTTTTCGCCATGGTAATATAAAGAATAATAATAGTAAGTATTAAAAGTTAGTTAGCATTAAAAGTGATTGCGAAGCTGCTTAGCTGGTGCTTGCATTGAGCAGGCAGTCAGTCAGGCAACGTTCAAATTGGCTCGATGAAATGATGATGAAAATGAAATAAGATGTTTTGAGAATATCATGTACTGCGAATATGATGTTTTGAGAATATCATGTTCAGCGAATATAGGCTCGAGGCTGCCTTATGCGGCATCCCTCACGAGACAGCCACGCGAGGTATATATCCACCTTAAGAGAATATTTAATAAGAATGATCATTCATTGAATAATCAATGTTTGATCATTCATTGAATAATCAATGTTTCTTAGTACTCATTAAAGGTCATATGAGACGTGGTGTCCTTATGGATAATGATGACTATCTTTGTTTGTGTCATCCTAACCTCGTTCAGACTGATTCATCTTCCAAGATGACTTGATAGCAATTATGCTGACCAATTATTGAGTACCTACTTCACGACTACTGAAGAATTAAATGAGTAAATAGTGAGATATGAATATAATGCCGGACGCAAGGAGTTCAAAATGACTGCAAGGTTGGTTCAGTGATCACTTCAGTGGTAAATGGCGAGGTAAACACTTAAGCCTGTACCAAACTCACAACACGCCTTTGTGGGTTCGACCCATAAATGGAACAAAATGAATGGATCTTGAGTTCGAATGTACTTTGTGTCCGTTAATTTATGTTTGTAAAGTTCACCGCGGGCTTTATTTTTCTTTTTTTTTTTTTTAAAATAAACTACCTTATGCAATAAAGAGAACTATGCTTAAAGTTTCTCTGCGAAATCGAGAACCAATGTGACCGACAGAGCTCGAATAAGTGGCAGAACCGATAAACGTTGAGGCAGAAAAGTTGTAGAATAGCGCCAGTGAACTGGAAAACGCAGTCATCAGACAAACCACACGTTGTAAAGGTTGCAGGCAACAGATGGAGAAGGTCATCTCTGGACCGAGTGCTATGAAAATCCTTGGAGAAGGTCAATTCAGCAGCAATCAGCACCATCTATCTAATATGTCATGATGTATTTTTTGAAATTAAATTCATCATCATCTCAACCCATTAACGTCCCACTGCTGGGCACGGGTCTCCTCCATACACTTAAAGGGATATTAGCCTACTATACCACGCTGGCCAGACGGATTAGTATAGGATTTTGTTTCGAGTTTTCCCTCTCTTGCAGTGCATATTGTTTGCCTGACTTACTCCTTTAGTCGACTGTTACGACACCCTCGGGATAGAACGGGGTGGTGACATTTGTATTCTTAATCCGTCACCACACGAATTAAATTATTTTATTTTAATGCGAACATGCTTAATAAATATATTACCTAATTTCCCTATACCTAATATATGATTATTATCCTTACAACTTCCCACTTGTACAAGCCCGTTTGATCAATTAGACAAACCCAGATAACATATACGATGACTGTTCCTAAACCCTGACGTAATACAAAATCATGACGAGAATTTCTTTACGTAGAATTAACCTGATCTTTTACCTTTTGCGGTTTTCCACGACAATTATTGTTTTCCTCTCGATAATAATACTGCTATGGGAAGTTGAATCGTTTGTGACGTATTCTATAAATAGGTTTTATTAAATGTTCTTGTGCGAGGTTAGTTTCCTTGTCAAGTTCAGGTACAGGAAACTAATCTTACAAAGACTAAGACATTTATTTATTCTAGCTTTATTATATACTAGGGGTCGCCCGCGACTTCTTTCACGTGGTAATTTAGAATATTTTCCCCAATTTTGCAACATATCTCACTACTGCTCTGCTCCTATGGATCATAGCGTGATGATATATAGCCCATAGCCTTTCTGGATAAATGCACTATTCAACAAAAAATATTTTTTCAAATCGAACCAGTACTTTCTGAGATTAGCGCGTTCAACCAAACAAACAAACTCTTCGGCTTTATGATATTAGTATAGACAATAAATTATGTATAAAGGCCACCAGGTCTACCAGTCAACTCAAGATGGTGCAGAGATATTACAAAGTATAACCTGGTGACGAAGTTATTTAGATCTTCGATGTTAAGGCCTCTGCCGTGATTTAATCGAACACCGACCGACCGACTACCTTGGTGGTCCAGGTCCAGAGGCCGCAGTATGCGCCTGCTTTGCACGAGGTTGTGGGTTCGATTTCCACACAGGACAAAACTTTGTGTGACCCGCAAAGAGTTGTTCTGAGTCTGGGTGTAATTTGTCTCCGTTAATTGTATGTTCGTAAAGACCCCCGCGACACAGACCTTATTCTCTAGTGCGGGAGTTGACTTTAAAAAAAAAGCTTTTAACATGTCTTCTGAAACACGGAGACTATATTAGGTTTTCCCATCTCTTGGTAGAATTACCATAGCCTATGGCATCTTTAAAACCTGGGGCATTGTTCACGTGTTGCCGATCCAAAAATGTTCAAGTTCCGAAACAAGAAAACGTTTCTTTTAAAATTCATTTCTAAATGGTCTACATTTATTATTTATGCCTACAATATAATCTACATTAAAGCTAGTTTAATTATGTAACAGTCAAGTGATACCTTGTTATCCGATGAACAATCCGATTTACTTCGAATGCTTTGAGAGCTTTGAGAGCTTCAGGTTCTCGGTAAATACATTTGTACTGACTAACCCAGGAATATCGAAGATAAGTAAATCATTTGATTAGTACTATTAAGTATTCTGTGTTAGTCGGTATACCTACATTTCACGAAATGAAATTCACATTGATACCGCCACGGATGGAACTCACATCTCATGTAGGTATGCACAGGTTACTTGCCCACTTGGCTACCACAGCTTTTTCCTTTTTTTTTTTTTTTTTCTAAAGACAACGCCCGCACTAGAGAACAAGCTCTGTGTCGCGGGGGACTTTACAAACATACAATTAACGGACACAAATTACACCCAGACTCAGAACAATTCTTTGTGGGTCACACAAAGTTTTGTCCTGTGTGGGAATCGAACCCGCAACCTCGTGCACAGCAGGCGCATACTGCGGCCACTGGACCAGCGAGGCAGTCAATAATTATAGAAAGGCTTGAGACAAAACTCCACAGTTACAGATTTCTATAATTCAGGAGACTTGATTCAAGACCCAATCTAATTTAAACTTATCCAATAACATTTTATAAGTTAATCGGCTATTACTCGTAAACTTGTGAAGTCTACTTAACTGTAATAGTTTTCCTTTTAATTTCGTTATATATACTACTACCGTGAATTTTTTCACATTTCCAAATACCACCATTTGGCCGGCAGAGCCAAATATTTCACAAACGAATCTTTCAATCAAAAAACTACGTCTTAATTAACCTACAATATTTTTAAAAGACCTTTTTAACAATACCCAACACCATGGGGTAGTTAAGAAAAAAAAATATAAAAAAAATATTTTGCAAGATTTTATTTTACCACTTTGTCGGCATGACTAATATGTGTGTATTCATGCCAAATTACAGCTTTCTAGGACTAAGGGTCTCTGAGCTAAGCTGCGGACAGACGGACGGACGGGCGGACATGGCGAAACTATAAGGGTTCCTTGTTTACTTTGGAACCCTAAAAAGTGGTGGTGGCCGAGTGGGAAAGTAACCGACCGAACCGCAAGATGTGTGAGTTCGATCCCGGGCAGTACCAATGTGAATTTCACTTGGTAGAGTTTATATGTAGGTACTTATCAAATTCACCATCTGCTAACGACGAAGGAAAATAATATCATGAGGAAACCCACATGTTTTAGAAGAAATTCTAAAGACATGTCTGATTCATCAACCCGCATTAGGCCACCGAAACCCTCTCTCTCTCTCTCTTGATAGAGGAGAGGAGACCCGTGCCCAGCAGTGGGACATATATGGATTGCTATTTTAAATTATATGTATATAATAAATTATAGTGTAAGTGGACTCTGCACCGTTCTATTCCAATAAATAAATATACTCAATATACTTTTCCTCTAATTTCAGACATAAACTTAATACTTCAAGGGAAATATATACAAAACAACAATACGAGTAATAGTACAGAATATAACAATAACGATGTTACAAAACAATGACATGTTAAGTTCCTTCTCAGAAACTAACATAATAGAATACATAATACATTTATATGATCATAAACATTGACTCATAACGACTTATTTCGCAAAAACAATTTTCTCGTTTGAAAAATTATATTATGCAACATTATATAGCCTGAACAGAAAACATAATAACAATTATGGAGGAATACGAACATAATTTATAACAATGAGCACATTACTTATTAACCGACTCAAAAAAAGGAGTTTCTATGTTAAGGTTCTATGTTCGACTGTGTTTTTTTTTGCGATCACCGCTTTTTCCGCCATTTGTGGACCGATTCTCAATTTTTTTTTGTTTGAAAGAGTATACTTTTGAGTTGGTCCCATTGGCACCAAGTCAGGATCTGATGATGGAATCCCAGGGAAATCGAGGGTAACCCTGAAATCGAGGGTAAGCCTCAAATGTTAACTGGTTTTGACAATGTGCGAGGTTCTTACGTAAGAAAAAAGTAAGAAATTCCCGATCAACTGCACCAAATAAGACAATTTTTTTTTCTGTTTAGGTTTGTATAGTAAAAAATTAAAAGAAAATAATCAAGAAAAAAAACAATATGGCGGCGGTACGAAGTTCGCCGGGTCAGCTAGTGTATAATAATTAAGAAGCTTGTTTTAAATTTATCTTAACTTACTTTAATTTTAGAACCGTATCTTTTGATCTAATAACTTGTTTGTTCAAAGAAGCTACTTATTTTATAATACAGGTCTGTCCATTGACAAAACTTTATGAATGTACATTATACGATAAGATCTATGTTCACGCTTTACCAGAAACGTCTTAAATTGTTTATACTTTATGTTACATTAAAATATTTTATTGTGGCTGCGGTTTCATTGATATAAGAGAAGTTAAATAAAAACATAATAAGTATTTACTCTTGCAAAACAGGTAAATGGCTTAGGAGAGGTAGGGCGCCATAATGATATGCCTGGAGGAAGGACTTTCACCTTACCAGTCTATGGTCACAGCCAAATACATATCTTTGTATTTCTCTGCATCATCATAGGTACACTGGTATATAATGCATGTGGCATTAAGTTCGCCTGTGTACATTATATACTACCTGTTGCCGGCGGCTCCGGCCGCGTGGATGTCGGTTATCGCTGTAAAAAATGTAGCCTATGTGTTATTCCAGACCATAATCTGTCTCTGTGTCAAATTTCAACCAGATCCGTTCAGTAGTTTTTACGTGAAAGAGTAACAAACATCCATCCATCCAACCATACTTACAAACTTTCGCATTTATAATATTAGTAGGATTATATTATTTTCTTACTTCTCGAATTCTGCCTTTCTCTAGTCAGCGAATTGGTCGTAGAAAAAAAAGGCTGGCTTTTGTTTTTATAACATTCTTAATGTTATGCATTTGATCTAGATTAATTAATTGAGTTTGAATTTGACTATAGTCACTTGGGATAACCTCGGCAGGGATTATTCTGCCGCAAACTTACAACATACAAAATGAGAAAACATCGAGTCCGAAAGTTTAATGTCGTTATACAATTATTAGTTGCGATGTAAATGCAAAATTAATTTAAAACAGAATTTGGTATTTTGGTACTGTGTAGAGAGTTACAAAACAAGTAAGTAAATTATTTAATGAAGCCTGGAGTTTCAGAAACTGAAGAGCAAAGTTAGTGTTTGTTTAAGTTGAATCTATTATAATAATATATTCTCTCTCTGCGTGAATATTATAAGTTTATGCCGGTAGTTCAATCACTTAGTTTTCTCAGTATACTTTTTTGAAAATGATTAAAAGAATAACATAGTTTTATTAGGACATAGAGACGATTTGATGACACGGACAAAAGAACATATTATCTATCTGGAAATAAATGTCGACTTACTAGCGCTAAATAAATTACATATAGGATATATCAATCAAATCAATTAGGTACCACCATGACACGTCTGCAGGTCAACAGCTAAGACATCAGCTAATTTCCCTACTGGGTTCGCTGACTAAATAGACAGGGGTAGAGTCTAAGGAAAGAACCGGCAAGAAAATCAGGTCACGCTTTTTAATCGTCAATTTGTTTTACAGGTTGGTGGATCAGACATATCTTTAAGTTTTTTCAGACATGTTGATTTCCTTACCATGTTTCCTTCACCGTTAGCAGCTGGTAAATCATTTGATTGGTACGTATAAATTACCGCCACTCGGGATCGAACTCACACCTGCCCCTCTAGACAAGTGGCATAAACGATAGTCGAATAGAAAAGTCAAAAAAGCAAATGTATGGGATTTAACGTAAGTTTACGACATTATATCGTAGACTTTCGTCAAATCTCATACTTACATTTGTTTTTTTGACTTTTCGATTCGACTACCGTTTATGCCACTTGTCTAGACGCTCTGTTCTGTACAAGTCGGTTACTTTACTACTCTGCTACCACCGTTTTAACGTCCTACTAATATTAGGTATCGTGAAAGTTTGTAAGTATGGATGGCTGGATGTTTGTTACTCTTTCACGTAAAAGCTACTGGATCTGGATGAAATATCGCACAGAGATAGATTATGGTCTGGAATAACACATAGGCTACTATTTACAGCGATACCCGACATCCACGCGGGCGGAGCCGCGGGCAACAGCTAGTATTAAATATTTTAAGGTAAATAATACTTGTAATCTACAAATTGTGGTAAAGTTCCAAACAATTCCTATCAAGTTTTATTGACTACAAATTAGGGCTATTACCATATTTTAGTATGCTATTAAATATATACTACTATAAGTAGAATTGGACATCATGATAATAATTAAACATTTTACATAATTATTTTAAATATTGGTTTTTGATCGACTTAAAATTATTTCTACGAATTCGTTAAATTTATTATGCGCATTCTAATTTAGTTATAATTTTGTCTCAAGACGAAAGTCTTTGACCAGTGTGTGTTGCCAGTGATTACCTATGGATCCGAGACGTGGTCGTTCACTATGGACCTCATGCGAAGGCTCAAAGTCACCCAAAGAGCAATGGAGAGAGCTATGCTCGGAGTTTCCCAACGAAATCGAATCAGAAACGAAGAGATCCGTAGCAGAACCAAAGTGACCGACATAGCTCGAAGAATTGCCTCAATTAAGTGGCAATAAGCAGGGCACATAGCTCGCAGAACCGATGGCCGTTGGGGCAGAAAGGTTCTAGAGTGGCGACCACGAACTGGAAGACGCAGCGTGGGCAGGCCTCCAACAAGGTGGACCGACGACCTCGTAAAGGTCGCGGGCAACCGATGGACAAGGTCAGCTCAGGACCGAATGATGTGGAAGACCTTGAGGGAGGCCTATGTCCAGCAGTGGAAGTCTTGTGGCTGAGATGGATGGATGGATTCTAATTTAGTTAGAAGCTTATGGACTTTACTTCCTTTTTTGTAATTGGCCAAACATCTCCATATCTATAATATAAAAATGAATCGCTGAATATGTTGCTAAGCGCAAATCTCGAGAACAGCTGAACCGATTTTGCTAATTCTTTTTTTGCTATGTTCGTTATTGTCAGGAGAAAGTTCTTATGTAAAAATAGTTTAACCCGGGCAAAGTCGGCGCTAGCACTAGTTTTAAATAGTTATTACATTCGGACATTTATAGATGTTACTACTTATTATTTAAAAATATAAAATTACTATTACGGTTAAGGTAAAATAAATATAATAACTAATTTATTTTTTTTATATACTACCAAGGTGGCAAACAAGCATACGGCCCGCCTGATAGTAAGCAGTTACCGTAGCCTATGGACGTTTGCAACACCAGGGGTGTTACTCACGCGTTGCCGACCTTTTAAAAACCTTATAACTCCTTTCTTGAAGAACCCCATGCTATAGTCTCTAGGGAAAACCTCTGCAGGGAGCTCATTCCACAGCCTAATCGTACGTGGTAAGAAATTCCTCTGGAATCTTACGGTACGGCATGTTTGAGGTGCAAGGATGTGAGGATGAACTCCCTGTCGGTGGCGAGAGGTGCGTTGATAAAATGAGGCCGTGGTCATCATCTCGAACAATTCCTCAGAACACAGCCCAAGTCTCTCCTTAGACTTAGTGGAGCCTGTGAGCTTGGGATCGTCAACAATCCTCACAGCGCGTCTTTGGATTGAATCAAAGGGTCCAAGCTGGTATCCAGGTGCTCCCGCCCAAAGATGGCAGCAATTTATTTCTCTTTTACAAAAATGTAACATGTTATTGACTAAGTACACAATTTAATACAATTCACACTTTATCAATAAATACACCTTTACAGATAATATTACCGTTCCTTTACTAATTAGATAAATACTTCAGGGTGCATATGACGTCGTTTTAGGTATTTTTAGTATAATTACATCATGATTGTTGACTGTAAGACTCAACTGACGGTGGACTGTACCGTAGGAAACTAAAATTGTTGATTTTAGTTTATAAAAAACTACATTACTTATTATTATTATATTTCTTTATACATATACATATGAGTATATACATATTTATTATATTATTTAGTATATATCTACATTTATGTATATGGTATATATTATTATTAGTACGCCATAAGCTACCATCTTTTCTATCAATAAGTCCATCCTAAGGTTGTCTGGAAGAGATCGCTCTTAGCGATAAGACCGCCCATTGTACCTACTTATTTGAGTGTTTAGTTAAATCTTCTTGTAATTAGTTTTAGTACTTATGTGGTGTACAATAAATAATATTCTATATATATATCTATCTATTATTTAGAACACGAGTCGACGAGACAAGATTTCTTATTGATAAATTAGTTTTCTAATAGAATGTTCAGCTATTTAAGTTCATATATGAATATTATTTATATTCATGAATAAATAATTTAACAATGAGTTAATCCTTTGGCAGACAGGCTGTCTGATATTTATGCCTTTGCCTCTGCACTAATGACTTCTGATAAAACCCACGCGCTCGGCCAGTCCTTGTTAATACATAGGTACATTGAGTGCATAATTCTCTACATGATTTATTTAATTTTCAACTCTATTGTACAACTATTATGAAGCAAATTCAAGGATAACTTGCAATAATGATCGTAATACTTTACCGCGAATTAGTTGTGGATCATCTTTGTTGGAATTGATGTACCTACCTACTAGTTGGTACCTACGTAGTAAAAATAAAATATTTCCGTTGGTGTTCCGCAGGATTATATCTTCAATAGAAAGAAAGCGTAAGATATACTGTCTTGTTTAGCAATTTAAATCTTATGCTATTTGGGTTAAAGTTAATCCTTACTTATATTATTTAAAACGCCAAAGCAAACTCTTTAGTAATCTGTGGCCAAAGTTTGTAAGTATGGATGCATGGATGTTTGTTACTCTTTCACGTAAAAACTACTGAATGGATCTGAATTAAATTTGGCACAGAGATAGAATAACACATAGGCTACTTTTTACAGCGATAACTGACATCCACGCGGGCGGAGCCGCGGGCAACAGCTAGTAATAATAAATTGGTCTTATAACAATTAGATTATTAATACATTAACAGTTCAATAAAATAAACCACAGATCTGTTTTTTAATTGAAAAAACTTAACTGTATCTACCTAGGTAAGTACTTACTTACAACAATAATTGGATACCGTATCCAATAATTATCTAAATTCCAACAATTATATCAGTTATTTCAAATATGGAACGTAGATAATTGTTTCATATAAAACTGGCCATGTTATATTCCGTGTAAAAACAATTACTGTTTTACTAATTAAATAATTGCATAAAAACTTTTTAACGAAAACACAGACAACAAAATAATAAAGTAAGCTCACAAAAAACGCGGGAATTTTTTAATTCGTTATCTGTCTTACAACAACGGCATGTCGTAACTTCGAAAGAGGTAAGTTCCAATTAAACACAAAAAATAAATAAAAAAGTGAACGTTATAAAGTGCACTCGATTATTCACATTTCTTTGAAACGATAGCGACTTGAATTAAATGAATTCCAGTAACTGACGCGACCGTGGAATTTTGTAGCTGTAATGTTATTTCCATATGTGTAGGATTATTACGTTTAATTTTCACAATATACACACAGGAACACATTTACACACCGGTGTGTGCAGTCCTAAGGCTGTGGTCTTCTGTAAGGTCCAGTCGAGCTTACTGACTTGTATGATGTTCTAATTTCAAAAATAGTTTCTTTTTTTTTACTAGGTAGTACCCTAGTAAAGAAAAACAGCCTAATGGTAAAACTCTTTAGTAATCTGTGGTAGTGATTAGATACTCTGTGCCTAATGGCAAGCAGATATCGTAGCTGTGTGTTGTTAGTTGCGTGTTGCCGATCTAAAAATTTGGAGGATTTGTGATAGAGTATCCCTGGGATAGCAAAACTTTTCGTTGAAAACGCATCCCTAAATGAGCGCATTATACATCAGAAAAGCATACTTTCCATTTTTACCTAATCTTTAACTTCAAATTGCACCAACTTTGTATATCTCACTGGTAGAAAAATGTACCTACAGTGAAGTTTTAAATAAACAATTTTTTTTAATGAAGTCCACGTGATCCAAGCAAAAAGCAAAAGTTAATTATTATCCTGCTATATAAGTAATATTATAAATGTGAAAGTTTGTGAGGATGTATGTACATATGTATGAATGTTTGTTACTCTTTCAGGTAAAAATTACTGAACGGATCTGGATGAAATTCGGCATAGATATAGATTATAGTCAGGAATAGCGAATAGGCATTTTATGCCGAATTATTTTTATAACCGAAATCTACGCGGTCGGAGCCGCGGGCAACAGATAGTTTACTATAAATGTATAAAAATTAAATATTGTATGATGTGGCTGTACTAATTAAATAAATATATAATATTATACAATATAAAATTTCATATCACCAAACGCAACTTTTGTAAAGTCCATAATTATTCCATAATGAGCAAGTTCCTAAATAGGAACAAGCCTTAAACGACAATGGTCCTTAAACAAGGACAAATTACTAATAAAAGTAATGAGTAAGTAGATATATTAATATTTATATAGAATGTTAATTTTATATGACCTAAATATGGTGTTGTGGGTCCTGTGGTCTTTGTTTCCAATAAATTGGTACAGATAAACTACCTCTATATATAAAGTATATACCTACACTGATATACAACGCTTGTACAGTCAGAAAAGCAACCACATCATTACTAATATTATAAATGTTAAAGTTTGTAAGAATCGATGGATGGATAGATGGATGTTTGTTGCTCTTTCACGTAAAAACTACTGAACGGATGATGAAATTTGGCACAGAGATAGATTATGGTCTGGAATAACACATAGGCTACTTTTTGCAGCGATAACCGACATCCACGCGGGCGGGGCCGCGGGCAACAGCTAGTAAAGTATATACCTACACTGATATACAACGCTTGTACAGTCAGAAAAGCAGCCACATATTATATTGACTGTCCCTAGATTAAGTTAATGATCTCTCAGGATTGTTTTATAACATCTATACTACTTCCTACTAATATTCTAAACGCGAAAGTTTGTAAGTATGGATAGATGGATGGATGGATGTTTGTTACTCTTTCACTACTAGTAAAAACTACTGAACGGATCTGGATGAAATTTGGCACAGAGATAGATTATGGTCTGGAATAACACATCGGCTACTTTTTACAGCGATAATCGACATCCACGCGGGTGAAGCCGCGGGCAATACCTAGTATTATATAAATGCCAAAGTTTGGATGGATGTATGCATGTTTGTTACTTAATCAAGCCAAAATGGCTTGACGGATCTGTATGAAATTTAGTATAGACATAGTATATAGTTTGGAATAGCACATAGGTTCCTTTTTATTCCGCAAACAAACACTGTTGCCGTGGAATGGTACGCGTGGGCGAAGCCGCGGACGAAAACTAGTATATGATAATAGATGGAGATTAGAAATGATTAGAGAGAGAGTTATTTGGAATATTTTCCCCGATTTTGCAACATATCTCACTACTGCTCCGCTCATATTGATCATAGCGTGATGTTATATAGCCTATAGCCTGCCTGGATAAATGCACTATTCAACAAAAAAAAGAACCAGTACTTTCTGAGATTAGCGTGTTCAACCAAACAAACAAACAAACTCTTCAGCTTTATAATATTAGTATAGATTATTGTTATATTGGTCTTACTACGTAGTAACTATTTAGTAATCTGTGGTCTTACTATAATGTCCTATTTACAACTTTACTGCTACGTAATAATGTTGACATATGTATTAATAATTTAAAATTAAAATCGAAAATGACTCTCTATATACTATGTTACAACCCAAGTTTACTTTAATTTTATCCTTTTACAAATTAGAAATTGGTGGTAAACCCGCAAAGCCATTAATTAAACAGCGAGTAGCAGAGTTAAGCCACAGCGTGATGTACCTACACCGATAGAAAATGTATAAAGTTTATACTTAATAATCTTTCTCAAGTTTTAATGAAAGTCTACCGTTACTAGGATGATGAGAGATATTTATAACAAGCCTTCAGAAAAGTCCAAAAATTTAATCGAGTTTTTATTCGATTTTGACTAGCCATGCTTCTTTTACAAGCATCGGCGATCAGCGATTTTGTGACTCGTATCGATGCTGCATCGCGTTTTGGCGACTCTATGCGTTCGGTAGCGGTATGGGAATCGTGCGAATTTGCGACTGTATCGATGCTGCATCGCGTTTTGGCGACTCTATGCGTTCGGTAGCGGTATCGGAATCGTGCGATTTTGCGACTTGTATCGATGCTGCATCGCGTTTTGGCTACTTCCTGCATTCGGTCGCGGATCTCTTCATAATATATGAAACATTGAACTATTCGGATGAAGTTCGCATCGATTTGCGATACGACCGGCATCCGAATGTAGCGTTAATCGCTGTGTCAAGCTTCCGAAAAGCGACTCAATCGCTGTGTTTGGCGTTTTGAAGTGTCCGGTGTGGAATGTTTGGTCGCAGTATTTAGCTTCTAAAAAGCGACTATATCTATAAAAGTCCGTGTGGTGACGGATTAAGAATACTAATGTCACCACCCCCTTCTATCCCGAGGGTGTCGTAAGAGTCGACTAAGGAAGTAAGTCTAGCAGGCAATATCCACCGCAAGAGAGGGAAAACTCGAAACAAAACCCTATACCAACCCGTCTGGCCAGCGTGGTATAGTAGGCTAATATCCCTCCAAATGTTTGGAGGAGACCCGTGCCCAGCAGTGGGACGTTTATGGGTTAAGATGATGATGATGATCTATAAAAGTAACATGTCTGCTGTACCCCTTATTTCGAAGGAACGCTGGCCAATCCACGGCGCAATAGTTTATTATATTCATTTTTTTTTACTCAGACTAAGATATATATATTTTTATTTATTTAAAAACTTTTGCACAAAAAATGTGTACAAGGCGGACTTAATGCCAAAGGCATTCTCTACCAGTCAACCTTTGGGTGATGCAGAGAGAAAACTTGGTAGGTGCATTAAAGTGTAGAAAAATTGATGAGGCAAAATAATATAACTAAATTATCATATTACACATATATAATAATAACATAGACATACATATACAATTTAAGTATAAAATAGATAAATAAAATACTTAAATAAATACCTACATAATAAAATATACATATATTAATTATAAATGTTGTGATGATTCTGCTAAATAATATAATAATAATAATATTTTCAGGACAACTCACACATCGCTATCTGATCCCAAACTAGGCAGAGCCTGTACTATGGTAACCAGACAACTAATAAACATACTTATATATATAAATAAACATACTTATATATTTAAATATTTGTTATAAAGCTGCCGTACTCTAGCCTTGAAAATATCACGGTTAGTGGACATCCTGATTTCCAGAGGAAGTGGATTCCCAAGAAGAATAGACTGAATATGGAAAGAAGAGTGAACAAGACTTGAATTATGAGGAGGACAAAAGAGAAGGTGATTGTTGGAAGAACGCAAGTTTTTGTTATGAGTGGTACAAAGATATTGAAAATGGGGAGTTAAATACGTAGGGGCATTGGGAGAGTTAAGAATGCTCTATCATCTCGTTATCAATGCTCTACTCTCTGTAGAGCATTGATAACGCACGCCAGCTACGTCGCTGACGGATAGGCAACCACTGCAGCTGGGCGCGGCAAAAAATATGTATCTATATATATGTATATATATATAGATACATATTTTTTGCCCTTCATGTTACAGCTCTCAAAATTATTTACCATAAATATTTTTCTTGAGACAAAGCATGATGATAGATAACGACTTGGAACTTTTATAAATAGTACTTAGTGCACAAATCATATACGCAAAATATACCCAATCTATATATATACAACTAGTACCTACATAAACAAGTACGGAAGCGAATAGATTCCTTCGCTAGCTACAAGTAATTTTCTTCGAAAAATTACGTTTCTAAGTAAGCAAAACCACAGGAAATAATTAGTAGTCCCATGACTGTCATTTGCTTGCCGGATGCTAATGTTGCGCAAGAAGGCGGTGTCTTCCACGAACTTAGATTGGACAATCATAAAGGATTCAAGTAATAAAAACCAAAAAGGTTTCGCAGAAAACGAACTTTAATTTTAACCGTTGAAAATGTGTTTCATTTTAAAACTCGACGATCACTTCTAAGTATTTGTAATGATCGGAAATTCTTCACCAATGTCGAATTATCCTTACTAATGTTATAAATGTGAAAGTTTGTGAGTATGGATTGATAGATGTATGGATGTTTGTTAATCTTTCACGTAAAAACTACTGAAAGGATCTGGCACAGAGATAGATTATGGTATTATATCACATAGGCTTTTTACAGCGATAACCGACATCGCGGAGCCGCGGGCAACAGCTAGTATGTAAATAAATGTATAATTTAACATATTTTCAGTTCAGGATCGGCCATAATAGAGGCATATGAGGAAGGTATACGTTCAAAAGTGGACGTCATCAGACTGAGATGATAACGATGATAATTTACCTTTTATTTTTTGTAAGAGAATACTCAAAAATGTTAAATAAATATACAGTATGTTATACAACTTAATGACCTCAAGAGAAGTAGGGCAGTATACAAATGTACAACGCTAACTGGGTTTATTTTTATACTACTTGGGTGGCTAACAAGCACCGCCTGATGTTGAGCAGTTACTGTAGCCTATGGACGCTTCCAATACCAGAGGTACCACTTACGTGTTGCCAACCAATTTTTTTACACCAGGGCTTTAAGATGGGAGTATTTATGGGATACGAATATGTTTCCTTTAAAACAAGCTGAGGTCTTCTGTAAGGACGTCCTTCCCCAGTCGGGCTTGCTCGCTAAAACGGTGCCCTACCTCTCGTTTTCTCATGATAACAAAATTCATTCCGATATTATCAAAGAGAAAATAAACTACAAGAACTCAGGGAGCACTTTGTAGATGTACACAGTGCGGTTATATAGTATCTCGTGTGGTTGCCAGCAGAGAGCGGCTTTCAAACTAATTGAAAACCCATTAGTGGAACATATTGCATCGGTACGGTATGTAACGTATAGATCGTCAGATCACTTAATTACATCAGTTTGTTATGTTTACTTAATCTATATTTTTAGATTTAGATTTTATCTATATTAAATACTAGTGACGTGTATCGTGTGGTGACGGATTAAGAATACAAATGTCACCACCCCGTTCAATCCCGAGGGTGTCGTAAGAGTCGACTAAGGGAGTAAGTCTAGCAGACAATATCCACTGCAAGAGAGGGAAAACTCGAAACAAAACCCCATACCAACCCGTCTGGCCAGCGTGGTATAGTAGGCTAATATCCCTCCAATTGTATAGAGGAGACCCGTGCCCAGCAGTGGGACGTTTATGGGTTGTGATGATGATGATGATGAAATACTAGTGACTCTTCCCGGCTACGCACGGGTGGACATTTATCCCATATTTGTTTACCCGCGGATAATGTAGCTTTCTATTGGTGAAAGAATTTTTAAAATCCGTTCAGTAGTTTTTGAGTTTATTCGTTACATACAAAATACAAATATTTCCGTTTCATTCTTTCTTTATAATATTAGTGTAGACATAAGGGGGAGATCGACTGCAGAAAGCAATTACGGTCGAATTTCGACCACCAGGCGACCTCTAGTAACATTAGATATAGCATTTCCCCTTTCTCCCCTTAGGGGAAGGCAGTTAGGCAGAGGTGTATAGGGTCTCTCATATCGTTTCGCGAACTATTTTTGGTCTGTAATGGTGCGATGGGCACAAGAATAATTCCCTACTCCCACTCTAATCAACCCCGCCTGGGATGAATCCGGAACCTATAGCAGTCGTATTTACATTAAATTAATTTATACATACTTAAGTAACTAAAAGTTTTTGAAAATAGAACTCAAGCCTAACAATTGTGTGATCAAATTAAATTTTCGGATTGAGCTAGTTCTAAAAATCATGTGTAATAATATCTTTACTAGTTGCCACTTTCCACTCGCGGCCCGCGGCTTCAAGCGCTCGTACTATTAGACAGTGCCTTGTTCGGAGTAATAGTTACAAATTCTAAATTTCAGATGAATCTATTTGTGAGAATTTCATCCGAATTCGTTCTGCTGTTTTGGCGTAACTTCTTTCACATGACATAAGTATTATAAAGATTATTGTAACCTTCCATCTCTTTGGAGAATAGGCGTGAGTCAAAGTCAAACTCATTTAATTATTTAGATCAAATACATGATACTTATGAATGTCATATAAACAAATACTTTTTTCCTACGGCCAATCCGCTGACTAGGGTTGGCCCTCGAGAAGAATCTGCAAGAAACTCAGGCCACTTTTTAATCGCCAGAGTATAACATTTACAATTTGGTATGAGTTACAATACAATATTATTGTTAACAAAAAGGGAAGGAAACCGGACGTGATACATCACGTCCACAATTCTTATGTACTCTGGCCATGGCCATGATATCAGACTCCAGATACTGAGCATTGCTCGAAAGAAAAAAACCAATTCTTCAGACTACTCTGTTCGTCTAGTGGGTGGGTAACCACTCAAGCCACAAAACCAACTGTAAAGTTTTTACTACTACTTACAAACTACAAAATCTACCTCCAAAGAGGTAGAGTTAGTAATTAAAAAAAACTTAAACAAACGTCATTTCGATGAAACTTGAATTCGTTATCAAGATTTGAGATACGATTTTTACATGTTAATTAAACATTAGTAGCCTATCTTTGCACACCGGCCTTTTATAAACAGTTTTATATGAAAATAAATTAATGCTTTTTATATACGAGTAGAGTACCCGTTACTTAGTTATTTGTGCTTGATTTTGTTTGTGTAAGGGGCCTTCTCCACGAGCGAGAGAATCGTCACGATACTGTCGTCGTGCCACGTATACGATACGTACACTTTCTCGCAGCGAGAACATCGCCGTGTATAAACACGTTCTAGAAGAGCGTATGGAAATATGTGGCACGACATAGATATTATAATAAGAAAGACTCGATATCGCACAAGCGCACGAAAACTGTTGCCGTTAACAGTAATTCAGTAGCTTTGTTTTATCTATCAGTATCTCTTTCTGTATCATTAAGTTTTGTATTATCTATCGCATTCATACTTGAAATCTATAAGCAAATACGCACCAAAACATGGTAACATAACTGAACGCCGCCGCCGCCGCCGGCGCCGCTCAATATGAAGCCTATAGATACCTTTCTTATCATTGTTGCCCGACGATAATATCGCCGCGATTTTCTCGCTGGTGGAGACGGCCCCTAATAGTCATCGAATGAATGATTCTGTTCGGTTTATAGACAAGCAAGGGTAAGCAGTTATCGCAACCAATGAGCACTCAAGCCGAGCATTTCCGATCTAGAATTTACTCGAGTTTTTGTTAAGAGACATGAAACGAAGTAAATTAAAAAAAGATTGAAGATGTACATACAGAGGGACACAGGTACATCACTGCCTGTTACTTGGTTGTGATCTTTATAATAATAATAATAATAATAACCCTAACCCATAATGGAGCCCTAACCGCCGGTAGCTTGGAATTTATTGAATTTGAATTTGAATTAATCCCGATACCGGTGGGGAACTGTTTTTTATATTTTCAAATATATAGGTTTTTTATTTTTGTTTTTATATATTTAAAAATGTAAATCATATGTTTAAAAAATAAATTAAGAGAAGAATAATCGCGTCGCATAAACGGATAGATTAACGTACATATTAATATAAACCTGTGTTAGTATTAAAAACTTAAAACTATACTACTATATATAGCATACAACCCCAGCCCCACCTTTCCTAAACCTATAAAAATGAAGCTTTTCTTTGTACATTTAAATGTAAAAATAACAAGCTTGTGCAGCTTTAAAAGATACCTTCTAACTGAAGTCTATTATACATGTATAGAGCACCAGCCGACAAGAAGTCGGCAAAATCCCAAAGCTTTTCAATAAAGTATTGTAGGTAAAGCAATTTTATATGAATTCCTTTGCCATTATGAATAAAATTGAATATTAAATTCTTCGATATCAAACGAAAGCATATTTATCGAGATTCTTTTGAAAAAGACGAAGTTAATACTACATAATGTTGTAGATACGAGTATTTTATACTTTCAGTGGCTTCCTTCAAGAATAATAATTCTATTTGTCGATATTTTTTTATTGTGAGTGGGTTTTCATAAAATAATATTTTCTATCAAAATGTATATGTGTGTAGGTAGGTATCATGTTTATTAACTTTCTTTCTTTTTCTTTTTTTTTCTAAAAAGACAACTCCCGCACTAGAGAACAAGCTCTGTGTCGCGGGGGACTTTACAAACACACAATTAACGGACACAAATTACACCCAGACTCAGAACAACTCTTTGTGGGCCTTACAAAGTTTTGTCCTGTGTGGGAATCGAACCCACAACCTCGTGCACAGCAGGCGCATACTGCGACTACTGGACCACCAAGGCAGTCGAACAGGCCAGGCAGCTCCTCTAGACAAGTGGTATAAACGGTAGTCGAATTGTTAATTGTATGTTTACGATCTAATGTCGTACGCTATATTAAATCCCATACCTACATTTGCTTTCTATTCTATTCGATTCGACTACCATTTATGGCACTTGTCTAGAGGAGCTGTTGGTCTAGTGGTCGTTTAGTGCGGCTGCGGATAACGAGGTCCTGGGTTCGATGCTCAAGTCGCGACGGGTATTTTCTGTAAAGAAATTCACAAAAGTTGCCTGAAGATAGAAAATTGGTCATTTTTACAACTTTGCACCTGCGTGCCTCGGAAATCGCTTGAAAAAAAGAAAGCCTGATCGCTCTCCGGTCATGTTGAATTGCCTTCCTATGAGAGAGCGAGCTAATAAAGACGTTCGCTGCACTTAAAAAGCTACATCAGTGGGTCACATCCTTACTAATCCTTACTAATATTATAAATGTGAAAGTTTGTGGGAATGGATGGATGAATAGATGGATGGATGGATGGATATTTGTTACTCTTTCACGTAAACACTACTGAACGGATCTGGATGAAATTTGGCTCAGACATAGATTATGGTCTGGAATAACACATAGGCTACAGCGATAACCGATATCCACGCAGGTGGAGCCGCGGGCAACAGCTAGTATCTAATAACTCCGTTGGCTACGTGCAGATATAACTAGATATTATTATTATATATTAGATTCTTATCGAGTGTATGAAGCCACACCGTCTACCGCATACTGTTATCACACCTCACGACTCAATTCCACGAAACTACAACAACGCTCTCGACTGCGCCAACTTATGTAAATTACGCAGTACTGTAGATAACACAAATATTCCAGGTTTCTTTACACAAACAGTAGACAGATAGGCGCCCTATCTATCTGATATTTATGACAAGCTTTTAATATCACCTGAACATATAAATTACTAGCTGTTGCTCGCGGTTCCGCCCGCGTGGATATCGGTTATCGCTGTAAAAAGTAGCCTATGTGTTATGCCAGACCATAATCTATCTCTGTGCCAAATTTCATCCATATCCGTTCAGTAGTTTTTACGTGAAAGAGTAACAAACATCCATCCATCCATCTATCCATACTTACAAACTTTCGCGTTTATAATATTAGTAGGATTGTCCGTTTGGTGACGGATTATGAATACAACTGTCACAATTTCGTGCTATCTATAGGGTGTCCTAAGAGTCGACTAAGGGAGTAAGTCAGGCTGACAATATCCACTGCAAGAGAGAGAAAACTCGAAACAAAACGCTATAACCCGTTTGACCAGCGTGGTATAGTACGCTAATATCCCTCCAAGTGTATGGAGGAGACCTGTGAACAGCAGTGGGACGTTTATGGGTTGAGAATTGAATTTTGAATCTTAATTAATTATATATTTTTTTTCTTTTTAAAAGACAACTCCCGCACTAGAGAACAAGCCCTGTGTTACGGGGGACTTTACAAACATATAATTAACGGACACAAATTACACCCAGACTCAGAACAACTCTTCGTGGGTCACACAAAGTTTTGTCCAGTGTGGGAATCGAACCCACAACCTCGTGCACAGCAGGCGCATACTGCGGCCACTGGACCACCAAGGCAGTCAAATGATGAACAAAATTTATTTCAAAAAAAATGTATCGCTGTGTTGTCTTAATGTATTGAATTTTGAACTTTCATTAATTATAAATGAATAAAATGTATCGATGTGTCGTCTGAATCTATGTAATGTGTATGTCTGTGTATTTAATTTTCCAAAATTTTATATTTATAACATGTATGTACATGCTGAGTGTACTGACTAATCAATCACCTGTATACCAAAAATATTTGCATGCCTAAAGGTGAACTAAAACATTGTAAGACCTAATTATTGCTATTGTACCCATATTCGCAAATAAAATATTGATTTGATTTGATTTCAGATAAGAACATATAGCGTGTGACTGCTCTGCTGAGACCTTGAGTCCTATTAGGTGGTATTATGCCCGGGAAACATCTTGACAAATTGCGCAGGAAGCGATTTTAGGTCGCCTTGGTAGTATATTGTGTGGGCCACAATAACCGGGGCGCAACAATGAACCAATCCAAGATTGAAGAATTCATGTCATTGGTTAATACAGTCGAACTATACACCTTAGAATTGGACCAAGTATAACACATTTTTTGTTTTTTATACTACCAAGGAGACAACAAGCATACGGTTTGCCTGATGGTAAGCAGTTACCGTAGCCTTTAGACGCTTGCAACACCATATATCAATCGCGCGTTGCGGACCCTTTAGAAACCTTATAACTTCATCCTTGAAGAACCCCATGCTATAGTCTCTTGGGAAATCCGCGGCAGGGAGCTTCCACAACCTAATCGTACGTGGGTGGAAATTCCTCTGAAACCGTACATATACGAAGTACGATGACTATTGTTCAAGATCTTTGCCGGGCTTTATATCTACGTGTAAAGTTGTAAAGTTTTTGTGTATAGAACAACAATATTTCGAACTGAATGAGGAAACCCACATGTCTTACAAGAAATTCTAAAGACATGTCTGATTCACCAACCCGCATTAGGCCAGCGTGTGTGAATTAAAGATTCAGATTCATTTATTTAAAGTGTGAACCCTCTCTCTTTTGATAGAGGAGAAGAGACCCGTGCCCAGCAGATAGACATATGGGGTTTTTTTTTTTATACTACCAAGTAGGCAAACAAGCATACGGCCCGCCTGATGGTAAGCAGTTACCGTAGCCTATGGACGCTTGCAACACCAGGGGTATCACTCGCGCGTTGCCGACCCTTTAGAAACCTTATAACTCCTTTCTTGAAGAACCCCATTCTATAGCCTCTCGGGAAAACCTCGGCAGGAAGCTCATTCCACAACTTAATCGTACGTGGGAGGAAATTCCTCTGAAACCGTACATGCGCGAAATACGATGACTATTGTTCAAGATCTTTGCCGAGCATTATATCTACGTGTAAAGTTTTTGTATATGGAACAACACTATTTCGAACTCGAGGAAACCCACATGTCTTACAAGAAATTCTAAAGACATGTCTGGTTCACTAACCCGCATTAGGACAACGTGTGTGAATTAAGGTCTGAACCCTCTCTCTTTTGATAGAGGAGAAGAGACCCGTGCCCGGCAGTTGGACATATGGGGTGCTATTATTACATATTATTATTACTATGTTTGGAGTGGAGCATTCCGCACACATTCCTCACACCGCACAGGAGACAAATCGTGTCGCGTGGGACTATACAAATATACAGCCAATTATTTTATAACTAAATCATACGCTAATTACCACCGGTTTTCGATTTCTATAGCATTATCGTTCCACTCCGTATTCCAGTGGGAAATTTCCCCGAAATATATTAAAAGACTTAATCTTCAATCGAAATGTTCTAAGAAGAGGCGGTTAACAAACTGTCAATGTCGACGAGAACAGCCTTGACTGGAATTCTAAGAGTATTATCAGTTCACTTTTATCCACCTCGGTCAACGACTCTCAAAGTTTCCAACATGTAGATGTAGATATAAAACTTGACAATGTCAATTAAATGAAAATGACTGCCTTGGTGGTCCAATGGCTGTGGTCTTCTGTAATTTTCCTTGAATGACGTAAAAAGGCAAGATTTTTTGGCTCCGATTGGTTCCAAAGATTACTCTGCCTCTTTATAATATTAGAATAGACAAAAACATTTCCAGCTATAAACTGTTCCTGCGCACCCATCTGGGAAACAGGCGTTAGATTATGCAGCCTCATACGCACCTTATAGATTGACACTGACTGATTAACTGCTGCAAAGGCTAAAAGCACAGTGTAAAGAACTTTTAACTCTTCTAATAGTTTGAAAGTCCATCTCTATGATGACTCAGTTTATGTATCCTTTATAACTAAACATCGTTACATCCTGAGGATGTCGTAAGAGTCGACTAAGGGAGAAAATCAGGCAGACAATATCCACTGCAAGAGAGGGAAAACTCGAAACAAAACCCTATACCAATCCGTCTGGCCAGCGTGGTATACTACGCTAATATCCCTCCAAGTGTATAGAGGAGACTAGTATGTAAGATGTTTTATCTGTTGAGATGATGATGATAATAATATTATAGCTGTACTAAATCAGTTAAACTTTAAGAAACCTAGATCTGATAATAAAACATGTTTTTATGTGATAATACTGAGAATTTGGTGTTATATACGTTTCGTAGTATTGATAACGTGTTATCATATATGTATCGGAATCCCAGCACTCTACTATATATGTACTTAGTAACTATGTGTAGTGTATCTACGCAAATGTCATATCGACCGTATCTTTTGTGAGTGATTCGGAATACGGCTACAATCGTGAGGTATGATGACGTCAGGAGGTACTTGAATTTACTAGGTCCTGTTTTGTCTTGTAACAACTATGTAATTATTGAAGTGAATTTTAGCACGGTACGCATATTTTTAGATGAAATAAAATCTCTGGATTCGCGACACCGTTACGAGACGCAGCTTGGCATATCCGAAAAATCTTTTTTCGATTATCACGTTATTAAAGCAAAGAGGCGATATATGCATGTACATATAGCAGACCGCGAACGCGTCTAGATAAATAAAAAAAAACATTTATTGCTATAAAACAACTGTTTTTACTTCTGTCGGCAGTCCCGGAGTGCTTTTTTTTGTAGATTACTGTAATCAGCCCCTCTAGACAAGTGGCATAAGCGACAGTCGAATAGAAAAGTCAAAAAAGCAAATGTATGGGATTTGACGTAAGTTTACGGCATTATATCGTAGACTTACGTCAAATCCCATACATTTGTTTTTTTGACTTTTCGATTCGACTACCGTTTATGCCATTTGTCTAGAGGGTCAGAAATTGTAAAGACAAAATAAATATGTCGTCTTTCTTTCTTTCAGTGCCGGCTTTAGCAGTACCGGCGCCCTTGGGCGAAAACCTACTAATATATTAATATACGAATATTATAAAGAGGTAATGTGTGTAATCTCTGAATCTACTGAACCGATTTAAAAATATATTTTACCAATAGAAAGCCACGTTATTTTATTCACAAACACATCCGGGAAATGCGACCCTTGCGAAACCGGGGCGGGTGGCTAGTTAAATATGTAGTGTAGGTACTATTATTATTATTAAAAAAAATATATTTTTACACTTTTGTTGTAATAAATAAACTCAAAAAGTACTGAACCAATTAAAAAAACATTCACCTAAAAAGCCACATTATCAGCGAGTAACGTAGTCTGTTGTTTTTAAATAAGTGTGACTTGCGAAAACCCGTGCGAAGGCGGAAAGTGCCTCTAGTATAACGCAATTATATAATTACGAATTTTCTCATTAAGATGTAGGCAGTGAAAGGCACTTTTACATTTCGCTAGCAATGAACATACATACGTAAAGGTCGCTTAGCAACGACCTACAAAGTAACCTTATTTGAACTTTGTACGCGTCCTTGTGTAAATACTACCTACGTAGTAGTTAAACACAATGTTTTGTTAATGTATTGGGTCGCAATACGATACCGTGAATTTAAAAGCAAATACTTACAGCTTTCAGTAGCCTATGGACGCCCCCCTAAATTGCGAAAATTAAATAAATGTCCACCCTTACAAAGCATATTGCTTGATTTAAAAGCGGGTCCAACTGACCAAAGAAAATTAATGAACTAGTCATCTCACCCCGCGGGTCCACTTTAGAGTGGGATCAGTTAACTAAAGAGCCGTAATATGTACATATGTAACACTTACCTTATTGATTGTATTGAATGTGTTTTGACTGCATCAGCTTGCATGCTATCATACCTACTAGTATTTTACAAAAGATTGTTACTATCTGGCGATTAAAAAGAGTGGCCTGAGTTTCTTGCTAGTTCTTGTCAAGGCTCCACGTCAGCGAACTAGCTGTAGGAAGATTTTGCTGACATCATCTTTTTGGCTTATTCATAATTTATGACCTTCATAAGTGTTACTTTGTAACCTAAATGAATAAATGAATTTTGAGTTTGAGTTTGTTTTAAAAAGACAACTCCCACACAAGACCTGTTTTGCGGTGAACTTTACAAACATACAATTTACGGACACAAAATATGCCCAAATTTGAAACAAACATTTATGAATCACACAAAGTTTTGTCCCGTATAGGAATCGGACCCAAGGCCGCCGGCTTAACAGTCAGGGTGACTAACCACTAGACCAACTGGCGAGTCGATTGTACTATATAGTAAGTACCTACTTACTTACCTTCTAAAGAGTTTTACTAATTTTATAAAGTTTCCCAATTAAAAAACATAAACATTCTAATCAAAATAATTAGTAATTTTATAAAGTTTCCCAATTTAAAAAACATAAACATTCTAATCAAAATAATTACTAATTTTATAAGGTTTCCCAATTATAATACATAAACATTCTATTAAAAATAATTAAATTAACACGAAGTAGGCACCTACTTAGAAACTGGGGCACACGTACTTACTTGACGGGCTTTTCCTGAAAGTGTTATCACTTTAATTCATGGCACTCGTTTCCTTTCGGAAAACATAAATTCTCACGAATGCATTATGTTTTTTAAGATAATTAACAAAGATAAACATAATAAAATAGTAATGTGTGTATTAAATTAATTATAATTACCGTTTATAAAATAGACAACATTCAGTTCGTTGTAGATTTATCGTCTAATTAGTAGGTAACCTTTTTAATGCAGACCTAATTTTTTAAACATACTAGCAGGATAATATGAAAAAAACCGAAGATGCCATTAAAAATGTAAACCTAAGTGTAAACCTATTTTTCTTTATCACAATAAATGGTATCACGCACGGTAGGTTTTTTTTCTTACCACTGCTGCCGGTTACATATTTAAATTTAGGTACATTTTCGAAAAAGGTTATGAATTTGAGGTTGTTAGTTTATTATCTAATCATAAAAACATACATACCTTTTTTTAACTTTTTTTTATAAATTTATTATATGGACTTTGTCGCTGAGCGATTACATCGTCATATATGTGGACAACAATTAAATAAAATATAATATTTATTATCTACATAATAAATAATATAGCCAGCTGGTATCAGGAAAAATAAATCGAAAATGACATTAAAAATAACAAAAAAATATATAAACTACATGTTTTTCACTAAATTAATGGTATCATGTCAGTTTTTTTTAAACCGTTGCCAGTTACTATTTTACTTTTGTAAATATTAATTTAAAAGTTTCAGAATTGTAGGTTATATAACCCATTAAAAAAAATCTATCTATAGTTAAAATTGCATTTGTAGGTATATATACCAGAAAAAATTGTGAAGAACTGTCAGTGCTTTTTGTCTATGGGATTTTGAACTTTTCGGAACATAAATTACACAATGTGATTTATTAATTATAATAATTCAGCCTCATCCACCAGAGGCAGCTGTTTCCTCCCTTTCTTCGCTCTGTATGCCGCGCCGCACCCGTACAGTTTTATGCAAATAAAATACGGATTTCTATTTGTATAGATACTTATACAATTTTGTAAACAAACTCATTCATGTCATCCGCCAATGCCATATACGATCGCTGTTGTTGTTCCGAGAAGTTATTATATATGCTAATAAAGTTAATAGTCGTTACACAACACCGCTATTTTGATAGCACGCTATAATTATTAATATAATAATTTATGTAAATTGACGTTATTACATGCAAAATGATGTTTTACATCAATAACATTTGTGAAAGTCTTGTTAACTGCTTTACAAGGTGATTGAAACAGAGTTATATGTTTATGCAGGAAAATGGCGACAAATTTTCTTAAAGTTGTTAAATTTATATCTTGGAACAACTTATATACGGCCATTTTTGTCTCAAACTATCGATAAACTAGCTGTTGCCTGCGGCTCCGTCCGCGTAGATGTCGGTTATCGCTGTAAAAAGTAGCCTATGTGTTATTCAAGACCATAATCTATCTCTGTGTCAAAATTCATCCAGATCCGTTCAGTAATTTTTCGTGAAAGAGTAACAAACATCCATCCATACTTACAAACTTTCACGTTTATAATATTAGTAGGATATACACGGACGAAGTCCGAGTGTTGTGGTGACGGATTAAGAATACAAATGTCATTACCCCATTCCATCCCGTGGGTGTCGTAAGAGTCGACTAAGGGAGTAAGTCAGGCAGACAATATCCACTGCAAGAGAGGGAAAACTCGAAACAAAACCCTATACCAACCCGTCTGGCCAGCGTGGTATAGTAGGCTAAATATCCCTCCAAATTAATGGAGGAGACCCGTGCCCAGCAGTGGGACGTTTATGGGTTGAGATGTAATGTAATGTAACACGGACGAAAAATGTGCTCATTACACAGAGGTAAGTAAAGAGTATTTTTTTAGGTTAAATCGTAAGTAACAAACAAACAAATAAGATCGAATCTTTTCTCGTTATAATATTAGTTGAGATGTAACTATAGCACGGAGTTCTTCAAGAAAGGAGTTATAACTGCTTACTATCAGGCGGGCCATATGCTTACTTGCCTTCTTGGTACAATAAAAAATATGTCCCGCTAACCTTTTCACATCGTCACAATCCATGTGTTAATAAGAAATATAATTAATATCTCGTATAAATAAAGATTTGGAGTTTCGCAGAATTCATTATCGCGAAGCCAATAATAATGTGAATGAGATCCAATGGTCAATTCTGAGAACTGATGATAACATTATATTAAGTACTCAAAGTACTATGCTGCTATGAAATGTGTGCACAACGGCAATCATTGTGGGTGTTTGGGACAATCCCACCTACATGACCACCGCTGTGAGTCCCCATTTTTTTTTTTTTTAAAGACAACTCCCGCACTAGAGACCAAGCTCTGTGTCGCGGGGGACTTTACAAACATACAATTAACGGACACAAATTACACCCAGACTCAGAACAATTCTTTGTGGGTCACACAAAGTTTTATCCTGTGTGGGAATCGAACCCACAACCTCGTGCACAGCAGGCGCATTTTGCAAAGTAATCAACTGATAAACCAGCTTTGACATTAACACTCGTGCGTACCGTGGATAATGACATTGTGGGTATGTTTACTTGTACTAGAGGTCGCTCTGTGGTAGTTGCTTTTTTCAGTCCTTCTCTGTGAACTAAACTTTAAGTGTACCAAATCTTACACTGCTTTTGGCTTTAAAAATGCAAACATCCACTGTTGGACGTATTATTGTCACAGCAAACGGTCTTAAGTTGACATTGTCCATCGGCTGCCCGCAACCTTTACCAATCGTAGTTTGTCGCTCCATGTTTTCCAGGTCGTACTTTCTAGAAGATAAGGTCTAGTGTGGCGTGGTCGCCACACTAGACCTTGTCTTCTAGGAAGTAATAAAAAATACATGTTCTTTATCGTCTTCTTCTTATCGTTTGGATTGACCTGGTAGTGACAGAGTTATTGAGATAGCCCATATTTAGGTCTCTGTCGTGAATTAACAACTGTTAACAGTCCGATCGACTTTCAACATGTCCTCCGAAGCACAGAGACGCTATCACGTACAACTTTTTTTTACATGTGATGAAGAATGCCGATGAACATACATTATATTGTATTATTGTAGATATATAAAATGTTATGTCGTATTACAGAACTGATATTTCTGAGAAACGAATATGATTGCATTAATGACCGTCCGGTTTCTTTGAGATGTCGATATTACTCGTAAAAACGGATATTCATTATACTAATGTTAAAGCGAAACTAATTATTTATTTATTTATAGTTTGATTTGGATATCGTTGCAAATTAAAATCCTTACTAATATTATAAATGTGAGAATGGATGGATGTTTGTTACTCTTTCACGTAAAAACTACTGAACGGATCTGGATGAAATTTGGCACAGAGATAGATTATGGTCTGGAATAACACATAGGCTACTTTTTACAGGGATAACCGACATCTACGCGGACGGAGCCGCGGGTAACAGCTAGTTATGTATAAAGTAAATTGTGGAGCAAAACGAAATTCTATGCTTGCTGTAAAAGAATGATGAAAGAAATTAGTTAAGTATCTATAAGCACTTTTTTATACTACTTGGATGGCAAACAAGCATACGGCCCGCCTGATGGTAAGCAGTTACCGTAGCCTATGGACGGTTGCAATACCAGAGGTATCACTTGCGTGTTGCTGACCCATTTTTTGCATCAGGGTTTTAAGATGGAGCTATCCCTGAATATGTATCTTTCAAAACGCATCCCTAAATGAGAACTGGAGACCTGTACACACAGGAACACAACTACACCGCTGTGTGTTAGTTATTTGGCTGTGGTCTTCTGTAATGTGGAGGTCCTTCCCCCGGTCCTTTCCGCGGACAAGTACCACCCGAACGCACAAAGACTTAAAGTGCAAGTGAAACATTACTAATATAGTTATTTAACTCTTTTTTTTTTTTTTTTTTTTTTTGTAGAGGGGAAATGCTTTACGCATACCGCCCCGCTTGGGGAAGCGAGGCAGTTATGTCGGACTCTCCGGCCTAAAGGTGGTAGGCGGCCGGTATACCGACTAAAACCCCCCTGTGCACCTACATCCGCCTTCACGGGTGGACCACCGGAACCTGATACGACATCAGTAGTCCACCCAGCGGCTGCCCGCGCTACGCGAGCTCTATCTTCTGTGACAGCGTCCGGGTGCACCGGAGACGCTGTCCCTCCGCAGAAGGGTGCGGGCGAGGCTCAATTGCCCCAGCCTCCCCGCAGCCTCACTATGGCGGCATCAGGCGCTCATGTGCGCGCCGGCGCCGCCCAGTTCGCCGGCGACGGATCGGATCAGCCAGGAGACTTTCCTCTCTGATCCGCCCCGCCGCCTCCTTCTGCGAGATGACGTCCTCGCAGAAGGATGCGACCGCCATCCACTCCCTGTCGCTGGCGACCATGGACCGTGCCACGGCGGGCAACGACAGGTCTACACCGATGACTGCGACGAGGTCCCGGCGCTGCACCGCCCAAGCCGGACATGACTCGAGCGTATGCTGCGCCGAGTCGTCGCCACAGTCGCAGTGGTGGCAGACGGGACTCGGTTCCCTCCTAGCGACCTTGTGCAGGTAATGCCCAAAGCAACCATGCCCGGACAAAACCTGCACCAGTCGGAAGGAAAGGGTCCCGTACTGCCGCCCTGCCCACTCTGACAAGATCGGCTGGAGATAGTTATTTAACTCTTATACTAACCCAAGTTGTGTATTTATATGTATGCTAGTCTATAAGGTATTTATCTCTGTGTTTATGCGACACGAAATAAATGATTATTATTATTATTAAATCGGGCTTGCTCGCCAGTATGATTCCCCACCACTCGTGTAAATTAGGATTGATATAGATACGTCACGTTTGACGTATAACAATCCTAATTTAATTTACATTTTATAACAAGTACAATGCAATAGCAACGCCTCAGATTAATGGTAGTGACGTAAGCAGGTCAGTGATGTGTCGTTGTGTAGTCATGTGAAAATAAGAGCTCTGACGTCAGCATCCCGCCTGCTGCATGACATCACTGATTACCGATACAAATACTATATTATTATGTATGTTTTGTATATCCTACTAATATATAAACGTGAAAGTTTTTAAGTATGTATGGATAAGTAGATGGATAGATGGATGTTTGTTACTCTTTCACGTGAAAACTACTGAACGGATCTGGATGAAATTTGGCACAGAGATAGATTATGGTCTGGAATAATACATAGGCTACTTTTTATCGCGATAACCGACATCTACGCGGGAGCCGCAAGCAACAGCTAGTAATTACATAATTAGATAGATATATCTTATGACTAGCTGTTGCCCGCGGCTCCGCCCGCGTGGTAAAAAGCCTATGTGTTATTCCAGACCATATAATCTATCTATGTGCCAAATTTCATCCAGATCCGTTCAGTAGTTTTTACTTGAAAGAGTAACAAAAATCGATCCATACTTACAAACTTTCGCGTTTATAATATTAGTATGATTCAATTTTATACCTACCTAAATACGTATACGACCTTTACGTATATCAGAAAGTTGAATTTATCATAATATATACAAAATTTTTACAAAAATTTCTTTTGTTCTTTGTTATTCATGTTACTCATAACATTACTCATACATTGATACTATACTACTTAACATATTTATTACAAAAATATTCAAAAAGTTGAAAATGAAATTGATTATTTCATTTAATTCATTGAAAACATAAGAGGATCGTGTACTAGGTGCTTGAATCTTTTGTTTACACTGATAACATTATTATAAATTATAAGGTTCTGACTTCTGATGCTCCCTTTCCGCCTTTACGGGTGGTGCACCCGTAAAGGCGGGAAGCACAGGGATTTTAGTCAGTATCTTTAGGCTGAGTTTACACAAAAGATGTGCGAGGATGCATAGCGCGGGATGGAACCTCGCTCATCAGTGAAGAATCTTCATTCAATTCAAGTGAATCTAATTTTCGAGATGGCCGGGCGGATCCGTACTAATTCGTAGAACCGTAAACTGTCCCCGGACACACGAGATACATGATATGCGTAAAGATTATATAGCAAAATAAACACTAATTAGTTTTTTTCCTATCAAATTAAATTATGTTGACAATGCTATCAATCCTCAGACTAATAGAATAAGATAGACGGAGCGTGTAGAACTCGCGCGTGAAGCCGCCAAAAGTCATACTAAATAGCAATGTCATACGTTTTCGTTTTCGCACGCAGTCGATTTGAGCCGCTAGTGAGTACGCACGTCTAAACACGTTTTGACAAACTATTATTATAATTCCGTATTGTGTAGTAAAACGTTGTAAAAATACTTCAGAGCGGCTCAAATCGACTGCGCGCGAAAACGAAAACGTAAGACATTGCTATTTAGTATGACTTTTGGCGGCTTCACGCGCGAGTTCTACACGCTCCGTCTATCTTATTCTATTAGTCTGAGTATCAATCCTACTAATAAAAAAAATGTAAAAGTTTAATTCCATAGTTGAAATATTTTAAATATTGAAGTCAGCTTTTCACTCGCATCGACAAGCTCGGTGTTGCACACTATAAAAAAAAATCCCTAATCTCATTGATTTAATTAAAATTTTTGATCAGATGGAATTAAATTTTTGAAATAATCCAATTCAATTAGATTAATTAGGTACATCAATCAATCAATCAGCCTATCGCAGTCCACTGCTGGACATAGGCCTCTCCTAACACGCGCCACAGCACACGGTCCTCCGCCTTCCGCATCCAGTCCGTCCCAGCGACCTTTTTTAGGTCGTCGGTCCACCTAGCTGGGGGCCGCCCTACCTTACGCTTACCGAGTCGCGGTCTCCACTCTAGGACACGTCTGCTCCATCGGCCGTCGATCCTTCTGCAGATGTGACCAGCCCATTGCCACTTCAGCTTGCTAAGTCTGCGAGCTATGTCGGTAACTTTGGTTCTTTGTCGGATTACCTCGTTGCGAATTTTATCCTTCAAAGAGACGCCAAGCATAGCTCGCTCCATAGCCCGCTGTGCGACTTTTAATTTGTGGGGTAGTCCCACTGTGAGTGTCCACGTCTCGGCACCGTACGTCATAACAGGTAGGACGCATTGGTTGAAAACTTTCGTCTTCAGGCATTGCGGTAAAGGCGAAGAGAAAACCTGACGTAGTTTGCCAAACGCTGCCCAACCCAACTGAATCCTACGGTTGATTTCTTTCTCGAAGTTGTTTCTACCAAGCTGGACAGTTTGCCCAAGGTAGACATACTCCCGAACAACTTCGAGCATCGAACCGTCGACGTAAATCGGTCCCGGTGTGATATGTTCGTTGAACATAATCTTGGTTTTATCCAAGTTCATACCGAGACCGACACGTCGTGAGGCTTCATTCAGGCTGTGCAGCATTCCGCTCAACTGTTCCAGAGACTCTGCAACGATGACGATATCATCGGCAAACCGAAGGTGTGAGATGTACTCGCCATTGATGTTAATGCCCCGTCCAGTCCAGTCCAGCGTCTTGAAGACGTCTTCGAGCGCGTTGGTGAAAAGCTTGGGTGATATTACATCCCCCTGTCTCACCCCTCGACGCAACTCAATTGGGTTGGTCTTTTGGTCCTGGAGCTGGACGGTCATAGTGGTGTTGTCATAAAGACATCTCAGCACCTCGATATAGCGCCAATCAATGCGACACCGCTGCAGAGCACCCAAAACTGCCCAGGTTTCGATGGAGTCGAAGGCTTTCTCGTAGTCCACGAATGCCATACACAGCGGCTGATTGTACTCTTCGGTCTTCTGTACAATCTGCCGAACAGTATGGATGTGATCCACGGTGCTATAGCCTTTTCGAAACCCGGCTTGTTCCGGAGGCTGGAACTCGTCAAGTTTTCTGGCGAGGCGGTTTGTGAGCACAATTAGGTACATTGAATGTTATAATTTTCAACCTACGTATTATGGAGGTCAGTAATTTTTTTGTTAAAAAGAATGGTATTTTTTGGTAACAAAAAATGAAACAAATCTATTTTAAATATATTTCATTCAAATTTAAATATATTTTATTCAATACAAAACTCTCCCATAAACACAGGGAAGCCAAACGAGGTTTTAACTGAGAAACTATGTGTTAGCCGCCAATATTTTTAATCAGTTTTTTTTATGTAGATTTAAAACAATAATTAATTGAAAACACAATTATCTTACATGTGAAAAGTAATTTCGTTTGCCTGGTTACACTTTTGCGAAACATGCGTTTCGAAATCGCAAAATTTCACCATACATTTACTCATTTTCTTGTTTCGCGCCATTCGAACGCCATGCTCCCGACAAAGCAAAAGACACTCGGACATATGCCCTGGGTCATATGTGAGGTGGTAGCATGTTTTCGCGGTGAAACATTATACATCAATGGATTATAGTCTGGAATATCGAAAGGCTACTGTTTATCGCGATAACCGACATTCAGGCGACCGGAGCCGCGGGCAACAGCTAGTATAAATAATAAACGGGTGACTCCCGGGGTGTACCCCATCGTCTCCCCCTATCTACGTCACTGGCAAAAGGTATAATAACAACCGAATATAAAGAGAGCTAATTATATCAAAATATTAAGCTTCACTTAATACATAATGGATATTAATAACAATGTCTGACTTTGAACAACCTTGAGAAGCCCCGAGGCAGAGGACGAAATAAATCAAAACTCTATTATTTGATACACGTGGAATAGAATAAACAATTCACTATCAATAATAGATATTAAAATACAATCCGAAACGAAATAACTTTCTAGGTATTCTAGAATATTCTTTCTAGAACAAAGGATGTACACACGGCAACGGAGATGGAGATATACAGTCATATTTTATACAGTCCCTCTAGAGTCAGTTTAGAGCGGCAGGAGCGCTATAGATTTATTTTTTTAGGAAAACCATTTATTTGTTGTTTTAAAAAGACAACTCCCGCTCTAGGGAACAAGCCCTCCTATATCGTGAGGGACTTTACAAACATTCAATTAAGGCTTCGGATATCGCCAACGACCTTGAGCATTTGGGCGAAGCTAACACGAATCTATTCTTTAGGCGAGCGCGGGTATACAAACAGATGTACTCTTTGAATGGACCTCTAATTAATTTTTAATAAATGAAAATTCAAACTTATTTTAGATATAACATTACCAAATTATAGGTGTATGTTTTCTTTAAATATTGGTATTTTTTTCGTATTATTTTATAAAAAAATAATTCATAAAGTGGTTACTAACTTACTACTATTTCAATAATTTCGTGCTGATTCGATATTTTTTTACAAACTATTTAGAATTATTATATAATTTATTACAAGACCATATTATGAAACACACCTTGTAAATAAATAATAAATAATACTGAATTTTTAGCAGTCATTTGTCTATAAATGCCAACAAAAATAGTTTTATTAACACCTCTTTTTTATCATTTTTTGAGAGAGGGGCCTTAATTGTATGTTTTTAAAATCCCCCGCGACAGAGTAGTCTTTAAAAAAAGAAAGAAAGAAGATATATTATAAGCTATATACTTGGCGCCTTTAAAAAAAACGCTTAAATTATTATTCTTTGAAGATGTTTAATAACATATTTCATGTATCAAGTTAACATTATATAGAAGAAAGATTTGATTTTTGTTTGTTCAAAAACTACTCGACCGATTTTAAAAATTCTTTCACCATTAGAAAGCTACTTTATCAGCGGGTCCGTGTGGTGACGGATTAAGAATACAAATGTCACCACCCCATTCCATCCTGTGGGTGTCGTAAGAGTCGACTAAGGGAGTAAGTCAGGCAGACAATATCCACTGCAAGAGAGGGAAAACTCGAAACAAAACCCTATACCAACCCGTCCGGCCAGCGTGGTATAGTAGGCTAATATCCCTCCAATTATATGGAGGAGACCCGTGCCCAGCAGTGGGACGTTTATGGGTTGAGCTGATGAGATGATTATCAGCGGGTAAGATAGGCTATATTTTATTGAAAAAAAATACGCTATTGTATTATATAAAGACACAGGTATGTATTGAGTAAATGTAGTTATACTTAGAATAAATAACAATAAAATTCCAACGCTAAACAATACAAATACTTCTAGGAAAACCATTGTATGATCAATATGTCATTGTGGAAACATGCCAAATGTACTATTTGATTAAGTATATATTTAATCACTAGGTATTGCCCGCGGCTCCGCCCGCGTGATTGTCGGTTATCGCTGCAAATAGCCTATGTGTTATTCTAGACCATAATCTATCTCTGTGCCAAATTTCATCCAGATCCGTTCGGTAGTTTTTACGTGAAAGAGCAACAAACATCCATCCATTCTTACAAACTTTCGCATTTATAATATTAGTAAGATAGTAGGATAGGTTATAGAAAGAAATAAATCGCACTAAACGTCCGTGAGAACATTGAGAACTATATACAGAACACACTAGAACGCCGCCGGACGCAAGTAATTTTAGTATTAGTATCATTGATAGTATTAAATTATCTGTGGCCTTATGTAGATTGAATAAAGTTTTTGATTGTAGGTGCCTATACATTGTGTGTCTAAGTAACTATTTAGTAATCTGTGGTATAACGCTGTGTGTTGTGACGCTGTTATGTCGCGGATGTTGATGTTTTACGAATCTTAAATAAAGATCGAAAATGAATCGTTATAAGTCATGATACGGCCATATACATACGACTTTGGAGCGTGTCGCGGCGTGGGCTCGTTCCAGAAAGTGGCGTAATACCTAGTTAAAATGGCGGATTACTGAATTCGATTAATTAACATATAATTGAAACATTCCCTTGAATGGCATGAATATTCATTTAATTTGGTATGAATATAAATGAATCTAAATTCTGTTTTAAACAGAGAGAATATTGACTACGTATTTAATATACATACCTAGTTAGGATGTAATATTTCATAAGATATATTTACATGAATAGTTATTAAAATTAAAGTAACCTAACCTAACCTACTTACAAACAATCAGATATTGTATTAAGAGGTTTAACCTATAAATAAAATATCTGATTGAGGTCGCAGTTCTGAGGATAGGTGCCCAAAAGACTGGCTACATTTCCACGCTGGTTTGCAAGGCTAATACGTTGTCCCAAGTAAAGGCCAGCGTTAGGATCGTGAGATGACGCGACCAAACGCCTTGATATCTCATGATACAATTTGTGGGCACTTAGGCCTCATGGTCCTAGAGTTTCGACCCCAAATGACTCAAAAATGTAAGTCTCACCGAGACTTCCATATTTGCACCGCTTGAGACACTCTGCAGAAGTGGCGACCGAACCCACTTTAATGCCAGTCAATGAAAAATGGGAAAGCGCCAAGGTATCTACACGGGTAGCATCCCACACTAAGGGCCTTCCCATCCTCCAAGGAACGAGAGTCATACCGTCGGGACGCTTGCCATCACTACGAATGTAGATGTAATATGAATTTATGAAAGTCATGATTTTAACCAATAATCGATCGTTACGTAAGATGTAAACTTTATCTAGCTAAAATCGTAAATCAATCGCTTTATCGACGTCACACGAACTGCCCCAGATTAGTACGCATCCAACTGTATCACTTTTTGCAATTCCATTTCGGATGATGTAATGGGGAATTCGGCAAAATGACACATAACGAAACGAGTTTTTATAAAGTTATAATCGTCGCGGGTCTCAATGAACCGCTAACCCGTAGCTATACCTACTATCTGTTGGACGTTGCTAAGCCAATCGCGTTTTTTCCCCAAGAAATATAATGGATATTCCCGCAAGTTAAATCTGTGAATAACCCATTCGAATAATAGATTAGATTTCATTTGAGGAAAATGGCCGGTTGTACAAATTACAGTTACACTCGATTTGTTGCATAATCCTACTAATATTATAAATGCGAAAGTTTGTAAGAATGGATGGATGGATGGATGTTTGTTACTCTTTGTCGTGGAGGTCGTTATGTAGTTGTGTTCCTGTGCGTTAGTAAATTGTAAAAGCATAGTGTAAGGAAGAATCTTATATTATCTCTCTATTCTTCCCGATACTATGGTATAGATAGGTCCAATGCTAATTAAGGGGTTTTTTTTTAATAAAGCGTTTTTTTATCCCAGGTGTATGTTATGGTATGTAAGATGTCAAGAAAGGAGTTATAAGGTTTTTAAAGGGTCGGCAACGCGTGAGGGACGTTTGCAACACCCCTGGTGTTGCAAACGTCCATAGGCTACGGTAACTGCTTACCATGAGGCGGCCCGTATGTTTGTTTGTCACCTTGGTAGTATAAAAAAAAAAAAAGTAAGATCGGCAACAGGGACAAGTACCCCAAATGTTACAAGCGTACAATCGGCAAAGTTACCGCTCGACCACTTATAGAATGTTTATTTATTTATTCAATAAAATTATTTTAATAAGGCAAATTTGTCCGTTAATGTCAAAATAGCCACTTAGATAACAATGTTATTTGGCCGATCGTAAATAGGCTACGGTAACTGCTCACCATCAGCCGGTCCGTATGCTTGTTTGCCGCGTTGGTAGGTAGGATAAGGCTCTATTATAATGGATAACCTTCATATGTTGGTAATACATATCCTTCTTAAAACCACCGGAATAAAAGACGCTAAAACCTATGTATATATTTAGTCTATGTTATCATATTTATTAGAAATATAATTTTCCACATCTTGCACCTACTACATTCATCTCTGCATCACCCAAAGGTCGGCTGGTAGAGAATGCATTTGGAATTAAGCCCACATTTGTACAATATTGTGCATAAAGTGTAAATAAATAAATAAATAAAACCCTCCACAATAAAAACTACGCAGTAAAATCTATCTCCACAGTAAACAGATCAAACAACATTTCCACAAATAGTTGCAAATAATTACATTGTAATTGCAATTTTTAGCGAGTACTAACAAATAGTTCCCCGAAACGCGGCATTCGAATGACCAGTAATTAGAGGAACAGAAGCACCGCTCGGTACCACGAACACTGCAATTAGACCCTTCATTAACTCACTACTTGGAAGAGACGGTAAGAAAAAGAGTTAAATCAATCAACTGAATAACTAGTATCGTTGCTCGGATTCGATAACCGTTTATACAGGCGCTTAAATCCTTCGTTCCACTCAATAAGCTATTTTTATTAGCTTAATTAGTTGCTGTAGTTATAAGTTCCGAGTTTCTTGCCAATTCTTCTCGAGGCCCAACCCTAGTCAGCGAAATGGCCGTAGGAAAAAAAAGCATTTGTTTTTATGACGTTCATATGTATCATGTATTTGATCTAAATTAATAAATGAGTTTGACTTTGACTTTAAGTGTTTCATTTATGAGTTTACGGGCAAAAAATGATACCTAGTTTTTCTGTCTGTATAGATACATTACTAAAAGTTATTGACATGATCCTTGTTAAATTAGTAACTTAGTAGGTTATAGTTAATAACTTGTTATGAATAATGATTAAGTTGTAATTTTAAGTTTTTATAGTATTTTTTACAGCTTAAAGCGTTATAAGAAACACTTTCTGTAGAAGAAATAAAATCTAAAAAAACCCTATTGCAATAAAAAAGGTCAAAATTGATATTAATACACAGAAAAGGAGAGAAACAATAACTTGTATATATTTTTGTAATCACCTTTTAAAACTCTTTATTTTGATATTCCATATAGCTTTCTGAGAAAGGAAATATTTGAAACCATACATTTTAGTGCCCAAAAGCCGCCATTTTAAATTTAATAATACACAGTGACACTCGCGAAATAATTACGAATCTAACGATATAATACATCATTCATCAAAACGGTTCCGCCGTTTAGTTACAAGGAAACATAGAGATTATAACTTTTTAAGATTAAATGTAAATTAAATACAAGTACACAATTATGTACATGTTTTTAAGTATTCTGGTCATTCTTGTCCATCTCAAGGTTGCATAGAAGAAATCGCGATAAGGCCGCCCATTGTAGGTACTAGATTATTGAGTGATTGTATGTGTATCTAATATTAAGGGTCGCCCGCGACTTCGTCCGCGTGGTAATTTGGAACGTTTATTTTTTTCCCGATTTTGCACTACTGCTCTGCTCCTATTGATCATAGCGTGATGTTATATAGCCTATAGCCTTATAAATGCACTATTCAACAAAAAAAGATTTTTTCTAATCGAACCAGTACTTTCTGAGATTAGCGCGTTCAACCAAACAAACAAACTATTCAACTTTATAATATTAGTATAGATAAGCTTTTGTAATATTATGGTGTACAGTAAAGAATTATTATCTATCTATGACATAAACACAGGTCAAACACACAACCCTCCTTTTTTGACTTCGCTGTAATAAACGTTTAGCGCGAATAATTAAATAGTACTTCATTTACGACACGAATTACTAATAAACCAATGAATGTCAATTGTACCTAATTACTTTCATCTTATGTATTTATTGTAGGAAGTCACGCGACGCGATGTGACGTCATCAGCGTCATCAGTGTCATTAGTTCGATGACAATTATTGTATTAAGTATTTCTCTACGAGTTTCTGTGAATGAATTAAAGACAAACCGTAGATCTAAATTGGAATCTTGAAAGAAACTGGTAACTGCTTACCATCAGGCGGGCCGTATGCTTTTTTGCATTCTTAATACCTAGTATAAAAAAACTTGCAGGCAGTCTTTGGGGACTGCCGATAGAAGTGGAAACTAAGTAACTTGTGAATTGTATCGTCGAGCTAATTACATTATTATTTTTGAATATGGAAAGCGCTCGGTGACAATGACGCGAGTTCCATGATTTTTCCCAAAAAGTTTGAATATGGAAAGCGTTCGGAAACGATGACGCGAGTTCCATGAACGTTCACGCTTTTTTTTAAATATTTGTTTTTTTTATTCTTAATTTCATCTTAATTTAAATTTATTACAATTTATTTTCTATTTTTTAGTTCGGTTTTCTATAAAAAGCGTGTTTTGTAGTTTTTATTCACTATTATTTTATTTTAAAAAAATACAGCGTCCACACAAAACCTAAATAATTGTTCACCCGTACAAAGCCGGGACATGCCACTAGTATTTTATAGAGTAGGTAAACAAGCATATTAATATACATATAATGTTTCACTAAAGCCACAACAACATATATAAACATTTATTAACATATAAATCGTAATAATTAAACAAATAAACACACATTTATAAACTAAACGACCTTTTTGCAAAACAAACAAGCCATGGTCTACGTCGTGAGATTAAATTTATCGTAAAATGGAAAAAAACAATGCGTTACTTATTATATGTTTAAAAATAATATTATCTTAGAGAATAATAAAACCTTGTTTCGGATATTTCCAAGAATATGTTAAATATCTTCAAAACAGACAAAATGTCGGACTAAGTCAAATAAATTATGTTTTTCTAAAACATTGCGTAGGTATTTTATGCACGGATGACCTTGACTGTCAGTTGAAGTTGTTAGAACTATTTGGGAACCACATAAATATCTGGCTTATCCAAAAATATATGATAGCGATTACTTATTACAAAAGCTCATCGTTTCGGACCTCATTTAAATTTACAATGAAAGTTTGTGAGCATGTATGGATGAATCTTTGTTTCTGTTTCACGTAAAAACTATTGTACGGATCTGGATGAAATTTGGCATAGAGGTAAATTATAGTCTGAAATAATGAATAGGCTACTTTTTATCGCAATAACCGAAATCTACGCAGGCGGAGCCGCGGGAAACTTACTTTCTCTAACTTACAACTTAAATGTCAGAAATTAAATTATTGAATTAAGAAGGTAAAGGTTCCTTGTCGATGGTGTAACGGTCAGTTTTCTTCATCCTTTGGCTGAGTCTGGCTTAATTTCGACCTCCTTATAAAACACGACTTGCAACGTTCTCCTTTAGTCATTAGTTAGATCTGCTTTTCATAGAAATTTCCACCCAATATTGTTTTAATTAAGAAAAAATATAATGTCTGAATGGCATGGACTCAAAATCGGCCAGTTTCGCTACACTTACGGTACGTTAATGTAGCGAAACTGGCCGATTTTATTATTTTCTTAATTAAAACAATATTGGGTGGAAAATTCTAAGAAATACCTACAGACATTTTATTTCGTAACAATTTACCATCATTTTTAACCATATTTTTGTTTCGAACGTAAATCAACGCAAGACATTAAGTTTTTTCTATTGTGCCTATATTGGCAGATGAGAAGATAAGACAGAAGCTAACCTCTACTTGTAAATAGTCTTAAATGCTTAGCTATAATAAGAAAACGAAATTAGCTTACAGCCAGTGATACATATATATAATGCTTTAATTTGGAGTGGATTTTTTTGAGGTTAGAGCGTTAAAATACTTATAATATATCTTTCCCGCAGCTTAAATTGAAACTAGGAAACCCAAAACAGAAAGAAACGAAGTAATTGACCTACCATAGTCTCTGCCTACCCCAGAAACGGGCGTGACGATATATCTATAAACCCAAAACACCTTCGAATTAAATTTATTAATCAAAGTCATGTATCCGTTTTTGTTAAGTTTTATTACGCCATTATGAGCCTTCTAACAAAAATAATTCTAATCACGTTTCATTGAAAATTGAATCAGGATTTCCCCGCTACAATCTGTTCAGAGAAACCTAGGGGCGTCCCAAACAATATAATAATATATTGACTCACTAACAAAGCACAGTTAGGTATAATTATAAATAAATACAGTCAAAATTAATTCTGAATATTCTGATCCCGTAAATTCGAAATATACATTAAGTCAAATGATCCCACGGGATCAGTTCGAGCGGGATCAGTTGACTAAAGAGCACTAAATTCGCCTAGAATAGTCAGTTAATTCACCCATCTTAATTACACTCATTGCGACTTCTGTGGGCCGTATTAATGAAGGCGACTTATAAGTATAACATTGAGACAAACTATAAAATAACGCTGCATAATATACTGCGTCTTGAGGGCTGTTTCTATTGAATCTAAAGAGTTCCAAATTGTACTGCGCCACAGATGCAATTTGGAAAAATTGATACCCAACATTAGAAATCCAAATAGACTTGTGTTGGACTTTATATCTAGGACTAGCCGGTTTCAAAACAATTGTTATTCGATGTGTGTTAAAATAATAAAATCCCTGACCGCTCTAAAGAATTACCGCTCAGTAAATTTATTTTATTTTAAGTGTAAAAACATGGCTCATTCAACATGCTTTTTATTCAATTTAAGAATTTTTATCTACACTGAATAACAGAAAAATAATCAATACACAACTGACACTTAAGTACTTATCAAAATTTGCATGCTATTGGAACGAAGTTCCTTATCGCGCGTTGTGAAAGGGGGCTAGACGGAAAAAAATCTTACGAAAAGTTGTCACGACACTTTTTGCTATAGTAAGCTATTGTAAGCTGTTCGGCGTGCGCATGTTTCTTTGTCTGTCTCTCTCTCTCTCTCTCTCTCTCTCTCTTATAGAAAGTATATTTGTTAATAATAAAAAATATATTATTATAACTTAATTTAAAAAAAAAATATTACAATTCCTTCACTAATTAATCGAAAGGAACTTCGTTCCATCCGGGTGTCCCTTGACACCTCTCAAGTTTTTTTTAATGGCTAAATGGGTTTGCACCTAATATTGTACTCAATGTAACACCACATTATGTACCTACCCCGCTTACAGCAAATAAATAATTTGAATTTGACAAAAGTATAGAATAGTCGTTCCTTGAGTTGTATAATCATTAGATTAATATACATTCCAATACTATCCTTCGATTTATTTATGAAGTGAAAACTTCTTAAGGCGCGTTGAGCACTTTTTGAGTTAATAAAAATCATGGAACTCGCATCATCATCAACGAACGCTTTCCATATTCAAAAATGAACAAAAATCCTGGAACTCGCGTCATCATCAATTAACGCTTTCCATATTCAAAAATAATAATCTAATAGCTCGACGATACAATTCACAAGTTACTTATAATAGTTTGCACTTCTATCGCCAGTCTCCTAAGACTGCCCCGCATGTTTTTTGAAGCAGTGCAGTTTCTATGAACTACAGCCACAGAAACTAAGCTTTAATTATTGCCGCGCTTCGTTGGATGAGTAAACCAATGCCTGTGTAATTCTTAGCATCCCTTATTACTAGAATTACTTACTTTCTATTCACACAGCAATTCTCGTGCACAAACTTTTTAACACGTTCCACGAGATTATTGTTTACTCTATTCATATCTGGGAAAGTATAACATTAACTAACAAACAAATTTGTTTGTACGAATGTTTTTTCTTAGTTTTTTTCTCACTATACTTAATATTATTGAAGTGTACTTTATATTTTTAATGAGCTGGAATTTAATCGTAAGTGCACGTATTGTTTACTTTGATCAAAGCAAACATCAATTAATTTTCGCAAATTCCGTATTTACGGAATTTGTAACATAATATGTTACCTTTTTCCCATTCGGAATTGCAATTTAACTTCAATTCCAAGTTTGTATATACTTTATGATTAAATAAAGTGTATACTCTGTTATATACAACTATTGTTAGTATTTATATTTAAAAGATGAGCGGGGTCGCCTGGCACAAGTATTTACAATACTTAAAAGGTGGCCTCAGTAACCATGGTAAAACTAAACCATGTAATAGTTATGAAATAAATGAATTTTGTTTTTTTTTTAATTTTATGATGGTCATGATTTTAATCTTCCTGTGATACATTTTCGTAACACGGAAATAAATTCAAATCTATATTAGATTACGAAAACTTTCATTTTAATCCGAATTTCACACGGACAAACTCACATGACAAGCCTTTATACATAATACCAAGAAAAGACACGAGAACTAATAATTAGTTTACTCTCAACAGTACGCTATAGATAGTTTACAAGTAATACCTAGTTGCGGAGTGTTTTGTGAAGATTATGTTGTAATGTTATAACTATGTAGTTTCTCGTTACTTTTTAATGGTTGTTTCTTTTTGTTCATTGCCGGTATCACTCTTGACAGATTGGTCATGGTCATCACTTCAGGGCCCCAATTCTGCAAATTTACGGATGGCTCAATTGAATCTTAATTGATTGTCAATTGAATCTCAGTAGCATTTTTGGTATTCTGCTAATAAATTTAAGACCAATAGTTGGAAAACTATTAGTCTTCAATTTTAGCATTTTTAGTATTACATTATTGGTACTCTGCTAAACAATTTAAGACCAATGGTTTCCAACTATTGGTCTTAAATTTATTAGCAGAATACCAAAAATGCTACTAAGATTCAATTCAGATTCAATTGAGCCATCCGTAAATTAGCAGAATTTGGGAGGTGTTGGTGGCAATCTTCACAACACGCTGCCACTCTTCTCTGATGGCCGCCTTCCTCGTACATTATTTACGATCTACTTACTCATAGACGATCTTCCTCGTGGCCTGGTACCCCAACCTTTCCCTGGACCAGTCGCTCAATAGCCACCTTCCCTCGGCTATACGTGACCAAAAAAGGTGAGGATACGAGACTGTGCCAAAGATGATAAACGCTGTTTAATGCCGAGTTCACGAAGTATAGAATAGAATAGAAAACTCTTAATTGTACACCAATTACATTTTGATAAAAACATTATTTATACTTATTTATGAACAATGGGCGGCCTTATCGGTAAAAAGCAATTTCTTGCAGGCAACCTTTGGATGGACAGAAAAGAAAGTTAAATATAGACTCGTTGTTACGGATTTTTTTTGTTATGAAAATCGATATAATAAGGATATACAAGTGTGTTTTCTTGAAAACGTTTCGAAGTAAGTAGTAATTGTAAAGTGTATTCATAGTTAAACATGTACCTATAATAATAAATGAGACAGAGGTAGGTCCTTTCTCAGTCGGGTTTGCTTGTTAGTATTGTACTAACAAACAACCCCGATTGAGGAAGGACCTCCACCTTACAGAAGACCTTTTAACCATACTTACTGACTGCCTTGTTGGTCTAGCGGTGTCGAGTGCAATTGCTGATCACGAGATCCCAGGTTAGATTCCAGAGTCGGGCCAAAAATATAAATTGACTTTTTGTCAAGAAATTCATCAAAGATATCGACCCCTCCAAGCAAAAACTCGGTAATGTGCTATTATGGGGTTTATGCTGTTATGTCAAATTCGGAATCCGGGGACTGGAATACACCTTAGCAATTTTTTTCAGATTTTTTCTATTAGTATTTACAAAGATATCATGACACACCCTTTTATTGCTGGGAATTTAGAAACAAAAATATTTCGGCAAAAAACATGTTATAGGTCTGTGCAAAAAAAAATAAAGTTTTTTATTTTGGTAAGTTTCATTTACCGGGTTATTGGCGTAAATAATTTTTATAAAGTTTTTGGTAAACGTCAGCACGGGTTTTTTTTACAAATAATTTTAATATAAACATTGCGTAATATACATTAACAATGTTATTTAAGTTTAGTGTTGGCTCATTAATTTACGCAACATTTCAATACGGTCAATTTATTCCAAATTTCAATTCACCTAGCATGTTTGCAAGCGCATTTATTCCTTTCTTCTGATAGCTGCTAGGCAGTAATATGCTCTTGCCCATCGTGCCGGTGCGTAAAGTTTAATGGATAACACTCTCTCAACTTTGCAAGAACTAGACAAAATAGAAATAGCAAAATCTCTGGAATCTTCGGTAGAAAACTTCTCCAAAATCACTAACATAAACAATACCGACTTAACAATCATTTCGCAGAACATCAGAAGTGTATAGCAACATTTCCGATCTACAAATTACGCTGACAAGCCTTTACTCTGAAATCGATGTAATGGTTCTAACTGAGTGTAGACTAAACTGTGATAAACCTATTCCCCAAATCCATAACTACATATCTTACAACAAATCATATTAATCAATGCGATGGAGTCGTCTTCTATATAAATAAATCCTATAAAGTTAATGTACAAGAAATAAAACATGTCATGCATCAAGTCTACAAGTCTCTATGTACAACCTAATTATCTTAGGTATATACAATCTCTTGCTCACCATCAAACAATTATGCTACAAGCTTTATAAATTTCCTGAACTCTCACTTAGAATCCATCAAATCATGCTCCAACATAAATATAAATATTACACCTAAAATGAAAGAAAATTCTAGTGAACGCACAAATAGACATATCTGTCTAAATATGTTATCGTTGCACGGTTTACTTCCCAGTCATACTTTGCCAACACGAGAACAAAACTGCCTGGATCACTTTATGCTAAAAATAAAAGAAAACAATATAAGTGCCTTCATAACAGTTATACAGACCACTGTTACGGATCATTACATGATTTTTCTGAAATTATCTAAAGTAAAGATCTTTTCTACAATCTAAACTAAAATTGAAATTGACTTTAGCAAAGCCTTAAATAGTATTAATAAGTACAAATTAACTTAATTACTATCATGCAGTGATCCGCAAGTATTATCAGAAAAAAATATTTAACATTTGAGCGACTGTTTGCTGCAAAATACCATTACATCACTAGTTCCAAGGAGCCAACGCGCAATTTAGCCTTGGATAACGTTAGGCATTCTACGCTGTGTAAAAAATAGAAATGATATGCAAAAGAAATTGACGACCGAACCAGACAATGAATTATTAAATATATTATATAAGAGATACCGTAACTTCTGCAACAGCCTTATTAAAAAACATAAACGCAAATATGATAGAGAACAATTAAATAATGCTTGTAAAAACCCTAAAAAATTATAGACTTTGATAAATATAACACACAGAAACATAACGCAACGAAAAACAAATAAAACGCAATGTATAGAATTAATAAATATTGAAAACTCTTGGCAAGTATTTGCTAATATGGGAAAAACTTTGACTAAAGCGATGGTTTTAAATAGCTCGACACAACAAACCCATAATACAACACAAAAAAAGCAATTGTCATCTTTCCCGCTAATGGATGCTGATAATCGAGAAGTTTTCTCTGTACTAAATCAGCTAAAGACAGATAGTGCCCCGGGATACGACAACATCCCTACTAAATTTCTAAAGCTTTCTTCTGAACCAGTTATCCCTGTAATAAGTCATTTGGTTAACCTATGCTTCAAGCAAGGCAAATTCCCTTCATCTCTCAAGCAAGCTATTGTCACGCCGGTGTACAAGGGTGGTGGCAGAGATAAATCCTGTAACTAAAGACCTATCTCTGTATTACCTGCAATATCTAAAATCCTAGAGAAACTTATAAATAATCGATTACTAAATTATCTAGACAAATTTGGCATACTCTCTGACTCGCAATTTGGTTTTATACGTAAAAGGTCTACAGTAGATGCTGTTAGTGCACTCACGTCTCTTATTGTCAAAGAAGTACACTCAAACAAAAAGTGTCTAACAGTGTCCTTTAAAACTCTCAGAAATGTTACTTCAAAAACCTTGTTAAACAAAATATACATCTCGTTGGCACAGTCGATCCTAACTTATTGCATTCCTGTATAGGATGGAGCAACAAAATTAAATCGTTGGAATTGGAGCGAGCGCAAAGATCCCTAATTAAGGTCATGTACTTTAAACCGTACAGATTTCCCACCTTTGAACTGTACTCCATTAGTGAACTGCTTTCTGTTAGAAAACTATACATCCTGTAAACTGTCTTGAAATTACACAAATCCATCTCATCAGTTCCTCATCCGTTCGTTCCTATCAGCCGTCAACTCTTCGCTCACTCCTTTCACATACATATTATCATGCTTTACACTATCCATCCACTTTATTTGACTTCCTCTGTTCTGTAGATTTCTGTGGTTTAATAAATATAACTCTAATAATCGAATAATTGTACTATTTCTTTCATTTATACTTACCTTCTAAAATTACATTTGTTTTTAAAATTATTTAAAATTAACGATATTGAATGGTAACAATAAAACTGTTATTTAAAATTTCCTTGTAATAATAATGTTACATAACAATACAGTTTCTAAAATTATTTGATATTACCACAATAACTTCGTAATATAACGTCACGTATCATCCCGACGATAGAAAATAACGCTGTAAAAGTCCATAACATTATGTTACGAAATATATTGTTAAATAAATTTACTACAATAATCCCGTAAGTACTATTTCTGTAATATTTTATGTATAGAATTTTAGGTATTATTTATTTTCCCAAATTTCTAGGTTTTGATTAAAAAGAATTAAATATATAATTACACAGTCATATTTCACAAAAAATTACTTTTCTTATGATACATCAATGACTGCAATAGACTCACTCATTAAAAAGTTATTCCATAAAATCAGTAAATAATTTCTCCTGTAAAATTTAGATTTTTCGATTACCGAGTTATTGTTTGGAGGGGTCGATATACTTAAATATTAAAGCAATCATCCGAGTAGGAGCTCGGATGGCACAGTTGGTAGTGCGCTGGGCCGGAACCCGAGAGGCGCAGGTTCGAGTCCTGCTCCGGGCTCGTCTTTTTCCACATTGCTTTAATATTTAAGTATATTTGAGCTAATTGCATAGCAAAATGCTAAAAATATTCATCAAAGATGCCTGAAATTTAGCAGTGCACACTCCCGAACCTTGGAAAGCACGTAAAGGCGTTTGGTTTTTCACTTGATATCTCTTCGGCCGTGAAGGATTGCCGTCTTACCTGACCTGGATAGTGTACCTGTGTATGCACACACTTGTGCACTGCTATTAAAACATAAAATATTATTTGGTCCTCCATTTTTTTACACTAGCAAGGTGGTAAATAAGCATACGGCCCGATTGATGGTAAGCAGTTACTGTAGCCTATGGACGCTTGCAACACCAGGGGTGTCACTCGCGCGTTGCCAACCCTTTAAAAACCTTATAACTCCTTTCTTGAAGAACCCCATGCTATAGTCTCTTGGAAAAACTTCCCTTATAAAATATCATTACATAATTAAAACAGATATTTAATCTTTATTCTCTTTCACTTCTGCCTCGCAAATAGCATATTGTTACGTCCCACTGCTGGAACCAGTTGTTACGAACTACCGCTGACACTAATTGTTATGTTCAATGACGACAACAATAGTTACTTGTCAGGATAGGGTTCGATTAAAATGCCAGGTTACGCGATAACGAGTATATTAGCATTTCAGCACAAAACACACAATGACACTTACAATACACCGTAAACACAATTACACACTATAACAGTTCACTCACTAAACTCTTCACTATAACACAAAACACTTCACTAAAGTCTTCCAATATCGTCCCGATATATCGCCTGTATCGCTGTCTTCTTCTCAGTGAAGACCCGTTGACTTCTCAACGAAGACTCAACTAAGACTCTTCAACCAAGACTGACTGTCCGCCGCACGTCGGCCCCTTATATATCACTCGCCACGGAATCGAGAATATACGCGAGGATCGTAGTAAGTTATAGTAAAGTCTTTACGAAGAAACCCGTTACTCGAACGTTCATTCATGATGTAAACAAGTCACCGTGCTAAGTGCCATAAACCTTGTGCCTAAACGCTAAGGTTCATATTCGCACGTTCCGTTCGACCGCTATTCATCCTTTGTTCTCTTTATGATGTTTTTTCTGTATTGTTCGAGACACTATGAATAGCTATTGTTTTCAGATAGCGGTAGTTTTTAGGGCCAACCTGTGCGTCGTAACACTGCCCCCCTCTTAAACTTGCTCGTCCCGAGCAACATCTCCATATGGTCTGTCACTCGGCATGTCTACACGGCACCCGCACGATTCCTGTCGCGGGTCTGCAGAGTAATCCTGCAACTTCATACGCACACGGGGCTTAACTTCTTCTTCAACCCATAGCCATCTTCTCTTAGGCGGTGGGTCACGATCCTGTTCACCAAAAGTTCTATACATAAATTCACAGTTATGTTCTCTTCGTGCTAATCCAGCACGTCCAATAATGCGGAACCCGTCGCGACCGCCGTAGCCATCAATATCCTCACGTCCGCTATATTTCTTCAGTGCCTTCACAAAATCTTCTTTCTTCCAGGATTTATTCAACTCTCGAATGTTTAAAATCTTCACATTACTCTCTTCCACCTGAGTCGTAAGTTGTTCTTCTTCCTTCTGCATGTCCACCGGTTCGGGGCCCGGTTCTAATACCGCTGCCTCTCGCTACAACTCACCTTTCTCGTAGAAAATTTGACTTCGTCTTCCGTAGCATACCGCTGGCAATCCTTGACGTCCTCCATAACGTGCCTCTGAAGATCCCTGACGTCCTCCATAACTTCACGTTGGCAATCCTTAACGTCCTCCATAGCCTCTCCATAGCTATCCTTAACGTCCTTTATAACTTCACTATAGCTATCCTTGACGTCCTCTATAGCTTCACCATAGCTATCCTTGACGTCCCCCATAGCTTCACTACAGCTATCCTGGACGTCCCCCATAGCTTTACCATAGCTAACCTTGACGTCCCCCATAGCTTCACCACAGCTATCCTGGACGTCCCCCATAGCTTCACCATAGCTAACCTTGACGTCCTCCATAGCTTCATCGTAGTTATCCTTGACGTTCCCTATAGCTTGTCCTTGGCTATCCATAACGTTCTCCATACCTTGCCTCTGAAGATGAAGATTCTTGACGTTATCCGTACCTTCACGTTGGCTGTCCTTGACGTCAACCACAGCTTGATGTGTGCTAGGCTGAAACTTTATGGAGTCGATGACCTGCATTATCTGTTGCATACTTCGGTTAAAATTCTCATTGAAATCTTGCCTCAATATCTGAAAAGCTTGGCTTAGGCTCTCCTCATATCGACGTTGTCTCTCTTGCATAGTGGCCGAGATGATATCACACACAGTAGACGTGGTCATTCGGGCCGTAGAGGTACCCCGAATAGTCTGTCCTGTGCTATAATCTTCCTGAGCTGTATTCGCAGGTTCACAAGACTCCAAAACAGCCTGTTGACGAGTGCATGCCTCCTTGTCACCGTCGCTCGGTCTGACAGGCATTTGCACTTCTGTCGTCAACTGTTGCATGTATACTCCCTCGTTTCCGTCGCGTAGTGTGACTGACATTCCGCTTCTGACACCAATGTTACGTCCCACTGCTGGAACCAGTTGTTACGAACTACCGCTGACACTAATTGTTATGTTCAATGACGACAACAATAGTTACTTGTCAGGATAGGGTTCGATTAAAATGCCAGGTTACGCGATAACGAGTATATTAGCATTTCAGCACAAAACACACAATGCCACTTACAATACACCGTAAACACAATTACACACTATAACAGTTCACTCACTAAACTCTTCACTATAACACAAAACACTTCACTAAAGTCTTCCAATATCGTCCCGATATATCGCCTGTATCGCTGTCTTCTTCTCAGTGAAGACCCGTTGACTTCTCAACGAAGACTCAACTAAGACTCTTCAACCAAGACTGACTGTCCGCCGCACGTCGGCCCCTTATATATCACTCGCCACGGAATCGAGAATATACGCGAGGATCGTAGTAAGTTATAGTAACGTCTTTACGAAGAAACCCGTTACTCGAACGTTCATTCATGATGTAAACAAGTCACCGTGCTAAGTGCCATAAACCTTGTGCCTAAACGCTAAGGTTCATATTCGCACGTTCCGTTCGACCGCTATTCATCCTTTGTTCTCTTTATGATGTTTTTTCTGTATTGTTCGAGACACTATGAATAGCTATTGTTTTCAGATAGCGGTAGTTTTTAGGGCCAACCTGTGCGTCGTAACAATATGTATAATTAATGGAAAATTACTTACAAAATTCTGCGCGACTACGGATAAAAAGCATAACTGCATATCGAAATATATGGGAAAATGCATCTTAGATATCTAACTTTAAAAGCATTAATCCCTTAACTCGTGTTATGAACTTGTGTCGTTCTTCGTTAGCATGGCAGAATTGTTTGCAAACAATCCCAATCCCGATTAAATTACCTTTAACTCGGTAACAGGGTTAATATTGAAATACAATACGGTTAAATTGGTTTCGCAACTAAGTGGACAGCGATTGGAAATAGTCGAGAAATGGTTTTAATTATTTATAGCTTTCAATTGTATTTATAGCGTAATAAAAATTGTACTTTTGTGTTTTAATTCCGATTCGGAATAGGGATAGACTGAATTATAGTAAGTTCTTTTTTTTTCGTACTACTTGGGTGGCAAACAAACATATGACCCGGCTGATGTTAAGCAGTTACCGTAGCCTATGGACGCTTGCAATATCAGAGGTATCTTTTCCGTGTTTTTTACACCAGTACGAAGTTTCAACTAGGGTCAGCTAGTAACACGTTTTTGTATAATATACATAGGTATACCATGTATTACAATTACGTGTTTCGCAACAACATAAAAACAGACAATTTATATGTAACACTAGCTATATTGTCAATATATTTTAAACAAAAACACAAAACGTCGAAACGTTTGCTTTGCGCTCCGCTTGGCTCGTCTTGGCAGGGGCACTCCCGTGCCCCCAGATTCAAACCATAACCGCGTAACATCAGGCCGGCCGTATGCTTGTTTGCCACCCTAGACCGGCCAATATAACACTTTCAAGTAACTCCGTTGGTAGGTATTTGTTTCCAAACCTTTTTTATTTGTATTTTACGAAAATACAACACAAAAAACCCTTAAAATGTGTTATTGAGTTAGCTGGTACTTCCCAATTGAATAAATATTTCACCCCGGCGTTCGTGTAATGTTGTTCGAGTTTTATTTAGTTTTGAATACTGGGAGGACGCCATTTGTCATATTTACACCGACCGACAACGGCAACTATAATGTCTTCTAACCGTAGTGTAGAACCCTTTCGGCCACCTATGTAACGAACAGTGTTCCCCAAAGTGTTTGCCTGGTGTTCCAGTGTAATATAAGATTATCTCATAACGTTTGATAGAGGAAAGAAATATATAAACGCGCAGCATAAAGTCTAGATTTGTTGATTAACCTCTCGGATGCGAGTTGACGAAACTTAAATAGAAAATACGTAAAATACGTGTCACGCGTAGATTTGCGTTCGGACGATTAATAAAAAAAACTTCATTTATAAAATAATATTTTGGGGCAACTCACACAGAGTCTGTACTATGGCAACCAGACAACTGAAACGGTACATGTACATATTATACATACATAAATAACACCCAGACACAACAGAACAAACATGTATGCTCCTAACAAAAGAATTGTTTGGTTGGGTGGGAATCGAACCCACGACCTCTGGCGTAGCAGTCAGAGTCACTAACCACTAGACCAACAGGCTAGTCATGTTTATGGTGTTCCTTAAAAATTTCACAATATTCTAGATGTACCGAAGACTAAAAGTTTGCGGAACATTGGTGTAGGTCACCCTCAGGTTAGGAGCAATGATCTATCATGATAAATGAATGATCGGATGAAGTGGCTAGGGGCAACTGGGTGCGAGGCTCGCGGCTGCAGGTGACCCTGCAGCCCGTGTGTGACTACCCTATGCGAGGCACGGATGTGTAAACATTGCCAATTACCTAACTTCGAGAGTCAATTATATTATAATTGACTCCCGGAATTTAAATCCGAGACCTCGTGTCAGCAGTGACACTCAGCGACCACTAGATCAGGCAGTAATACAGTGTCGTGTCGGAGTCGTTACCGTCCAGTGTAAAATGACATCGGGAGCTTTCAATTTTGGCTGCAGTCAATACGGGCAACAAGCTCGCTGTTTGAGTTAGTTTTCATAAAAATTTCAGTCAGTATTTAGCTTTTACTGCGTTTTTTATAAAAACAATTTTTTTGTTTATTTATTTGGTACAGAGATTTGTCTGTGACCATAACTAACAAACTATAATTGGTTTATCTTTCAAATTATATTAGAAATATATTTATTCAATGTTGTAGTTAAATAATAAAATCAGGTTTTAATAATAATATTACTAGTTACAATTCCACGGGAGTAATAATTTAGCCTATTCCAGATTATATATTATTTAGTAGTGTTGGCGTGATGAACAACAAACATCCATAGGTACATCCATACAAACTTTTGCATTTATAATATAAAAGTATGTATATCGCTATATACCATTATTTAGGGATTTGGGCCTAGCGCCTTTAATACAAGTTATTTTCCAATAACTTAGCTAAGGCGCTAGTCACCGCAACCTGTTTGTATATGTTTTTAAACAGCTATTGTATAGAATGCTAATATTGTGGTGAAAAAAAAAAAAAAAAAAAAAAAAAAAAAAAAAAAAAAAAAATACCATTATTGCGAACTGCCTCGATGGCTCAGTGGTCAATGTGTGTGACTGCTGATCACGAGGTCACGGATTCGATTCCCGGGTCAGGCCAAAAATTTATATTGGGTTCTTCTGTCAAGAAATTCACAATAGATACCCGGAGTTTGCAAATTGGCGGTGTTTACCTCCGCTGTTGGCCCTACGCTTAATCTCGTCCCGGACTCAGAGATGAGAGTGAAGGAGTTAAGAGTGCATTCGTGTTTGCGCACACACTTGTGCACTATAATATCTTCCGCGCAGGTGGCCGGGGACTGAAATTCGGTTAGGAGGACATTATTATTATATCACAAATAAAAAGTATGTCTAATCCTAATGACCTTCTGTAGGATAGCATCTATCTACTTGCCAGATCCGTTCGACTGCTTAGGTACCTATAAACACAAAGACCATAGGTCTCTACACACTCTCGAAGGTTCGAAACGGTAACATTATGTAAATGATTTAATTTATTGCATGTACCTACTGTAATAATTGATTTTAACTATAAGCTATATATTACGGTATAGCAAGCTGCCACATACGGCTACTTTGCTATCCTTACTAATATTATAAATGTGAAAGTTTGTAAGAATGGATGGATGGATGGATGTTTGTTACTCTTTCACGTAGAAACTACTGAACGGATCTGGATGAAATTTGGCACACAGATAGATTATGGTCTGGAATAACACATAGGCTACTTTTTGCAGCGATAACCAACATCCACGCGGGCGGAGCCGCGGGCAACAGCTAGTATTATATATTTTTGCATTCATTAGCTCTGCGGCCAAAATATACCAAAATATATCGTGCTATATCTGTCGACATATTTTGGTGACGTAATAAAAATATACGTTATAGTATACGTCTGTGGTCACTCGCCGATTACTATAGAAAATATACCGCAATATACTTTGCTATGATTTAAATATATCCGTCTGTTGTGGACTTAATAGCTACGTACATTTCCATTGAAAAATCTATTTCTTTGAAACGCAGGGCATTGACCTATAATATTATCAATTCCCAGTATTATCACCACGTTCCGATTTCGCCAATATCCTGCGACATGCGCAATATGAAACTTCTTACAGTGTGACCCAATTGGAACAGGACCAGATCAAACATTGACTACCGGTTAAGTGATTCCCGAGAAATACACGAATAAATAAACATACATTACGAAATTCACTGTCTCAAATTTATATTTCTAATAAAATACCATGCGTCTAGTAATTTACTGGGTAAACATGACACCACTTCTTAACTATGTCGATGGCTTTTCAAGAAATCTATTTTTTTTTTCATTAAATCTAAGAAGTGAGTACCTAGGTACCTACTTTAGTTTATACTAGCTTTTGCCCGCAGCGCCGCCCGCGTGGATGTCGTAAATTAATAAAAATAAATAAAATTTCTAAAATAAAGTAGTAGGAGTAACTAAACTCCTTATTATATCAGCTATCTGCCATTGAAAATCCCGTCAAAATCGTTCTAGCCGTTTTAGAGATTTACCTGAACAAACAGACAGAAAAAAAATGTAAAAAAAATATTTTCGTATACATCCATATGCATTTAGTAAAAAGAGGCTATTTTGATGTAACGATCAGACACTCCAATTATATATAGACTAGCTGTTGCCCGCGGCTCCGCCCGCGTGGATGTCGGTTATCGCTGTAAAAAGTAGCCTATGTGCTATTCCAGACCATAATGTATCTCTGTGCCAAATTTCATCGAGATTCGTTCAGTAGTTTTTACGTGAAAGAGTAACAAACATCCATCCATCCATCCATTCTCACAAACTTTCACATTAAATTTATAATATTAGTAAAAGGATGTTCTAAGAACGATGTAGCCATAACAAAACGCAGTTGCAATTTTCTCTTTTATAATATTAGTGGAATTAATAATTACGGAATCAGTCTTGTGGCGTGACAAACAGATTTCTCAGTATAGATACGAGTGCATCTTAGAAGTATAAAGGGAAAAGTACAATGGTTATATTATTGCTAACAGCTATTTCCGTTGTAAACAACTATTTAATACAATTGTATGTTTTACGTATTAAATTGTCTGTTGTACGACAAATTGCTTGTTCGCACTACATTGTAGGGGAACTTTCGTTTTAATAGAGTTGTGCGAAAAGGGGCCAGTATTTTTTTTACTGCTTAGGTGGCATAAAAACTTGCGGGGCAGTCTTAGGGGACTGCCGATAGAAGTAACTTGTGAATTGTATCGTCGAGCTATTAGATTATTATTTTTGAATATGGAATGCATTCAGTGAGGATGACGCGAGTTCCATGATTTTTGTTCACCCAAAAAGTTTGAATATGGAACGCGCTCAATGACGATGACACGAGTTCCATGATTTTTGTTCACCCAAAAAGTTTGAATATGGAAAGCATTCGGTGACGATGACGCGAGTTCCATGATTTTTGTTCACTCAAAAAGGTTGAATATGAAAAGCGTTCGGTGACGATGACGCGAGTTCCATGATTTTTTGTTCACCCAAAAAGTTTGAATATGGAAAGCGTTCGGTGACGATGACGCGAGCGAGTATCATGATTTTTTGTTCACCCAAAAAGTTTGAATATGGAAAGCGTTCGGTGACGATGACGCGAGCGAGTATCATGATTTTTTGTTCACCCAAAAAGTTTGAATATGAAAAGCGTTCGGTGACGATGACGCGAGTATCATGATTTTTTGTTCACCCAAAAAGTTTGAATATGAAAAGCGTTCGGTGACGATGACGCGAGTTCCATGATTTTTGTTTTGTTTTTGCTTAAAGAACATTTCACTTAAAAACCTCTTCAGTGGAAAAAAGATGAGATAATAAGTACTACAACAGATTTCCTGCGCTGAGAGCTTTTTAGATGTCGGCTTAGCATTGTCTGGAAAATTAAGTAGGTACTTCGTAGCAATAGACAATCCTAAGGCTCCTAGATATTGAAACGGCTGTGTCTAAGAATAGAGTGGAGTAGTAGACACTGGTATTTTCTTAGCGGTGAACGTGCAAAGTACCTGCACGGTTGGTTCAGAGATTGTTGTTTTATTTCCCACTGCACGACGTGTTGTGGGTTTGTTTTCCACACTAATACTTGTTCCGACTTTCCGTGTCATACCCACACACACACACACGCACGCACGCATACACGCACGCACACACACGCGCACACACACACACACACACACACACACACACACACACACGCACACACGCACACACACACACACACACACACATACACGCACGCTCGCACTCACCGCCCACCGATCTAGATTCTACAACACAGGGAACCCTACACTAACATGTATTTAGATGTGCACATTTTTAATAATTTTATAGAGTTCTTTCGATGTCAGAGACAAACTTCATCACGACTTTCATCCACTTCGTATAAACTATATACCTACCCTGTATTAAACTACTCGCCAGCATGCCAACGAAGTTTGTGAAGATTCCTTTGATATTTAAATTACTGTCCTTCGGAGTCGCCCTAACTTGAAAGACTCAAGTTACTTTGTGAAACAAGAAAGCTGCGTTATTTGATCTTAACAAGAATTTGGCTTCAGACTATATTTAGATACTAACGGTCGAGCGAGCGGTTGGTAAGCGAATTAATGAGACAAAAATATTTTTTTAGATCGAACTTAAACCCAAAACAAAAATCTTTTAAGGTCGCGAGAACACAGCGAAAGAAAAGAGATAAGAGTTTCAGTAGAAAAGAGGCGTAAGTAAGAAATGCCATTTGACAAATTTGAACCTTAACTGTAATGTAGTACAAGTTACTATTGCCTTCTTTTTTTTAAATTATAGTATATTTAGGTTTAGTTAATTTAAATAAGATTTTAATATTATTTAAAATTGATAAATGATTAATATGATTATTAAGTACAAGATGAAAATTATAAATAATTAATTAAAAATTATAAACAGATTTTATTTCTGTTTCTAAATTTAATCGTGAAATCGATTCATACTTCAAAGCAAATTATATCGTTTAAATTATTAAATCAAAATTCTTAAATTCGACATTTTCATTACTACGTCTCTAGATACTTTAAATACTAAACGTCACCACGTTTATTATAGTTTCAAAATAAGTGGATTTATTCCCCGTGTCGGCGTCGCCGTCGGTAGAAAACCCGAATAAATATTTCATTATATGTATGTGGTGGTAAAGCATTGGCAATATAATAACAAGTTGCATACATATTTTTTTAAATATTACTAAGGAGTGCAAGCATATGCCTCGCCTGATAGTAAGCAGTTACCATTTTACCATATTATAGCCTATGGACGCTTGTAACACCAGCCCCTCTAGACAAGTGGCATATGTGATAGTCGAATCGAAAAGTCAAAAAAGCAAATGTATGGGGTTTGACGTAAGTTTACGACATTATATCGTAGACTTACGTCAAATGAGTCAAATCCCATCCTCCACCATACTGCCTACTTATTTGATTTTATAACATATTTATAAATTTAACTTAGAAATAGGTTATAAGGCTTCCATTAGATATAGTAGGTACCTACCTATTACGAAAATAGTCTCAGAAAACTTTCTGAAATTTTGTTTGACATTGAGAAAGATGTTGTTCCTTTCTCACTAACTTGAGTACCTCCTAACTCTCACTAAGTATTACAGATTAAAACAAAACCTTTTACAAAGGCTTTTTCTAATTGTAAGCCAGCGGATAATTTACCTATTAGTCTGCGTCCATGAGTACTAACGACTATGCCCCCAGAATCTACGCAATATTCCACCACGTGGGTTTTAGCTTATTTATAAAATTATTTATAAGAACATTGCAACGTGAGAGGAAAGTCTCGTTCGGAAATACCATAGACGTGACTTAATTCTGTGAACGCAAATTACGTAACAAACAATTCCAGAAAAATAAATAATTAAAATAACTTTTTAATTTTATAACTCACGTAAATATTTCCTCTCATTAAAAGTTTTGCTTTGATTTGTCTTCATTTCATTTCACCATGAAGTAAATTGAGTTCTTGCTAATTACATTTTTACTTTGTCGGAAATAATTTCAAAGTGAAGAAAGCTACGACGTCTTTTCAAATTTAAATGATTTCAAAAGACTACACGACAATTAATTGTGAAGTTCCATTTAATTTTTATTTACAAGTAATTTACATTTCATACTATAATATATTTACACTTATTAAAAAGGAAAAAAAAAGTGAAGTGAATTAATTTATTATGAGTAGAAAAGCACGCAAAAGGAGTACTGATCTTTTCTAAACGAAGTTTTTCTTTCAAAAACGTTCAAAAACGCCCTAATAAACTTACTCACTAGGTACCTAAGTGGCGGGCGGGCATGATTGCGTAGCTAATATAATACTAGCATAGAAGACTTAAAGAACAAAATATAGCACACACACCCTAATCATTACGTTTATTATACTTATTTATTTATGCCATATGTCATATTAATCTAATTACAATTTCGCATAGTGTTTGATAGTGCAACTTGCCCCTGATATAGATTTACCAAGTTTTTCAAATTATACCATCTTACCCCATAGTACGATTAACGATATGGGGCAAGACGGTATAATTTATTTTTTCAAAGCTACATTAAAGTTTAACTGCCCCTCTCTTCTCTCTGACTGCTTGACTGCTGATCACGAGGTCCCGGGTTCGATTCCCGATTCGGGCCAGAAATTGATATTTGGTTTTTCTATTAAGAAATTCACAATAGGTGCCCGGAGATTGGAAATTGGCGGTGTTAACACCACCGTGCCTCAAAAAGCACGTAAAGCCGTTGGTCCTACGCCTGATCTCTCTCCGGTCGTGTCGGATTTGCCGTCCCATCGGACTATGAGAGTGAGGGAATAAAGAGTGCACTTGTGTTTGCGCACACACTTGTGCACTATAATATCTCCCGCGCAGATGGCAAGTCTCCGTTGAGATTAGTCGCCGTGACCGAAATTCGGTTAGGAGGACATTATTCATTAAAGTGTCAATAAGTTGCCTTGAGCGGTTCATTCCCCGACGCATACCTAATGCACTTTCCATGTTAGCGATACTTTCCGAGAATACGGTGCTTGAAAAAATGTTATTGCTGTATTTAGATTCAGTAAGCGATTTGTAAGTTTACTGCTTAGCCAAGTTAGTACATAATATGTATTGCTTATATTATTCGTAGACATCTACTAATAATATTATAAACGCGAAAGTTTGGAAGTATGGTAGATGTATGGATGGATAGATGGATGGATGTTTGTTACGGACGTTGTTGGTACGGATCTAGATGAAATTTGGCACAGAAATAGATTATGGTCAGGAATAACACATAGGCTACTTTTTACAGCGATAACCGACATCCACGCGGGCTGCGCCACGGGCAACAGCTAGTTTACTATAATATGCCTCTAAGACAGGTAGGGTCTAGGAAGGATAGAAGACCGCTTCCAAATATCTGCACAGAAGATGTAGTTTGGTCATGTGCGTGAGTACAGGTCTCCAGCGCTCATTTAGGGAGACGTTTTCCTATTCTAGATCTATCACAAAACCCTGGTGTGAAAATTTGGGAAACGTTTCATTCAAAACCCTTCCCTATATTTTTTTTTATTTTTTATTTTATTTTATTGGCCAACCAACAGTAGTTTACACTAACATATTATATTACACATGAATCATTAATTTTAGAGTGTAACTACCTCTTACAGGTAGGCACCGCATGCATTTTTTTTTTTAGCAGTTAATACAATTCGAAGTTATAACATGCAAATTATTAACTAAATTAGAGTACAAATATAAATTTTTATAATGATAATAATATTTAATTTTATATAGCAAATCTGTATGTATAAAAAAAAGAATCTAATTGACAAATAATAATAATAATAAATAGGTAATAATAATAATTGAATTTGATTTAACATGATAATTTCAAATTTTACACACATTCAATGGTTATTTTGTGGAACTTTGCAAGCGAATCAAAATGCACGTCAACAAGGTCACTATAGCTATTTAATAGTTTACAAAGCCGCGGGATGGTAGAACATGCACCAAGTACTGTTCTGCGGAGTGGAGGGTGCAAGGGAGTAATGGGGGCTCGCGGATATCTAGCTGGAACGCGAAATTGTATTTTTTCCAGAATTTGGGGACAGTCAATTTTACACCGGAGTAACTTGTATAAGAACAAGGCATCAATGATATTTCTGCGTCTTTCAAGAGACACCATTTTAAAATGTGATAACCTGGCTTCGTATGATCGTTTCTGTTTAGCAACACCTGAGGAATATGCTAGATGCCACAGAAATCTTTTTTGGATACGCTCTAACCTTAGGTTATGTGTGGCATAATGTGGTCTCCAAATTGTGCTGCAATACTCCAAAATACTACGTACCATGCAATTATATAGCATGATCTTAGTACCGAATCGTTTAAAACCCGCAGCGTTCCTAATAACGAATCCAAGCATTTTTGAAGCCCTCTTAATTATGTTTTCGACATGGGGTACGAAAGTAAGTTCTCTATCATATATCACGCCTAGATCTCTAACTTGGTTCACCTCACGGATGACGCCACAGCCCACACGATATGCTGAGGGCGAAAATTTCTTTTTTCTTGTATATTTTACGTGGTAACATTTATTCACATTTAAAACCATGCCATTTTCGTTACACCACTCCGCAAGCGAATCGACATCTTGCTGAAGTTGAATGTGATCATTAGTTGTTTCGATTACTTTGCATAATTTCAGGTCATCAGCATACATGTAACATTCTGTGTAGCGAAGGCAATGAGAAATATCATTCACAAAGATGTTAAATAGAATCGGCCCAATATGCGAGCCCTGTGGAACTCCTGAGGTGATTTGGTAGGTTTTAGATTGGTAACCATTCACGGCGACATAGAATAGACGGTCATTTAGGTAAGATTCGATCCATTTATAGAGGGCACCAGTAATTCCATATGCAGATAGCTTGTAAAGTAGTATATTATGAGGAACACGATCGAAGGCCTTTTTAAAATCAGTGTAAATGACGTCCACTTGTTTGCCACAGTCAATAGCACCTATTAGTGTTTCAGTGAATGTCACCAGGTTAGTACATGTCGACCTTGAATGCACAAATCCATGTTGACGGTCGCTAATGTAAAGTTTAAAATGTGACTGAATACAGGGACAAAGCAAAGTTTCAAACACTTTTGCGAATGTAGACAAGATAGAGATAGGTCTATAATTAACTATGTTGCAGTTGTCATCATTTTTATAAATAGGAACGACTTTTGCTTGTTTCCATAGCTCCGGGAAGATTCCAGTATTGAGAGATTTGTTAAATATATTTAATAGTGGAGACACCAAAGCGGAGGCACATTTCAGAATAAATATGGGGGGGATACCATCGGGGCCAGCACCTTTCCGAGGATCTAACGCCTTGAGTTTGTTTAAAAGGCACTCATGAGTAATCACGGGAGCAGTCAATGGCAGGCTATGGTTCTTCATATTGTCAAGGAAATCCGACACTGGCATATACTGAGCTTGAACTACCTTGGTATCATTGAAAGCCTCAGAAAAGTGTGAGGCAAACATTTCACAAATTTTCAAACAGTCAGACGTTTCTGTAGCGCCATAAGTCATTGTGACAGGGAAAGTACTGGTGCCGCCTCGTTTCGCTTTAATATAAGCCCAGAAATGATTTGGGTTCTTAGAAATCTCCTTTTCAATATTATTTATGTAGTTGTTATAGCTATTGGTAGCTAAAGTAGAGCACCGCTTAGTTAATAGTTTAAGTTCAATCAGATCTCTAGGATTTTTATATATTTTATATCGGTTTCTGACCTTTACTTTATCTTTCAAGGCTCTAATAAGACTCTTGTCAAACCAAGGCGGATACTTCTTATTCATAGGCGGTGGCATCAAAGATGATTGTGAGTGAATTATAGTTTGAATTCTCTGGTAAAAAATTCTAAGCATATCATTGACATCAGTAACACCTTCAAATAAGCCTCTCCAGTTCACTTCATCAAGTTCCATACAAACTTGTTGGTAGTTTAATTTAAAGTAGTTGATTCTGATATTATTGGAATTATAGGGCAGCTTAGGTTCAATACTAGCTTTCAGTGAAATTTCAATAGGGGGGTGCAAAGGATCAACCTTACTCAGGGGATTCTGTGCAGCAGATACACTATTAGAGGGTACGTTAGTTAGCACTAGGTCCAATATCCGCCCAGACACATTCGAAACGTCATTCAATTGAGCAAGTTTATGCATGTGTATAAAATCTAATAATATATGACTAATACCAGGAGGGGAGTAAACATTCAATGAGTCACTTACCAAATTCCACTTAACATTACCCAAATTAAAATCACCGACAATACAAGTGCGCATATTAGCTTTCTCAAGTACGGGAATACAACTGTCCAAGAATGCTTCCAGGGTAGAGAGCAATACAGGGGGCGGCAAATAAACTGCGCACAGAGCTATTTGACTAATAGATTTCAGATGTGACACCTCTACTGTTATCCAGAGATCCTCACATTTGCTTTCCCAGTGAGGCATACGTTTAGACTTTATACTATTTAAAACAGCAATAAGCACTCCACCTCCATCCTTTTTTCCCCCATTTATCTCTCTATCTTTTCTATAAACTGAGTATCTAGTGTCAAACAACTCTGTGCTCAATATTGAACTATTCAGCCATGTTTCGGTTAAAATTATAATGTCATAATTTTCAAGAGATAGTTGGCGATAAAAGCTATGTGTTTTTGTACGTAAACCTCTTGTGTTTTGATAATATATATTTATCGCTGAGAATTTTATAGAAAAGTAATCAATACATTAACCAAAAAGGAAACAAAAATGTAACAAACTAAACTACACTAACTTTTTTAAGGTGTCCATGTTTTTGACCAGGATATGTTCCGTATCTTGTGACTTGCGTATAAATATACGCCTCCTCGTACCCAGACGAATTGGTAACCGCATTCCTTAGCCTTGATCCTTGCCGCGGCATGTAGCGCCTTGTTTGTGGTGGAGAGGTGTTCCGAGACGAAGATTGCAACTTTAGGTCCAGTGTACCCAAGATGGGTGCTGTTCAGTTTATATGAGCGCTAGAAACCTGTATTCACCTGAATACAGGTCGAAGTGACCACAAACTGTATCGTGAGATATCTAAGCGTTTAGTCGAGTCATCTCACGATCCTAAGGCTGGCCTTTACCTTTTTTTTTTGGCCCAACGTATTAGCTTGCAATCCAGCATGGCAATGTGGCCAGTCTTTTTTCTTTTTTTTAAATTATAGTATATTTAGGTTTAGTTAATTTAAATAAGATTTTAATATTATTTAAAATTGATAAATGATTAATATGATTATTAAGTACAAGATGAAAATTATAAATAATTAATTAAAAATTATAAACAGATTTTATTTCTGTTTCTAAATTTAATCGTGAAATCGATTCATACTTCAAAGCAAATTATATCGTTTAAATTATTAAATCAAAATTCTTAAATTCGACATTTTCATTACTACGTCTCTAGATACTTTAAATACTAAACGTCACCACGTTTATTATAGTTTCAAAATAAGTGGATTTATTCCCCGTGTCGGCGTCGCCGTCGGTAGAAAACCCGAATAAATATTTCATTATATGTATGTGGTGGTAAAGCATTGGCAATATAATAACAAGTTGCATACATATTTTTTTAAATATTACTAAGGAGTGCAAGCATATGCCTCGCCTGATAGTAAGCAGTTACCATTTTACCATATTATAGCCTATGGACGCTTGTAACACCAGCCCCTCTAGACAAGTGGCATATGTGATAGTCGAATCGAAAAGTCAAAAAAGCAAATGTATGGGGTTTGACGTAAGTTTACGACATTATATCGTAGACTTACGTCAAATGAGTCAAATCCCATCCTCGACCATACTGCCTACTTATTTGATTTTATAACATATTTATAAATTTAACTTAGAAATAGGTTATAAGGCTTCCATTAGATATAGTAGGTACCTACCTATTACGAAAATAGTCTCAGAAAACTTTCTGAAATTTTGTTTGACATTGAGAAAGATGTTGTTCCTTTCTCACTAACTTGAGTACCTCCTAACTCTCACTAAGTATTACAGATTAAAACAAAACCTTTTACAAAGGCTTTTTCTAATTGTAAGCCAGCGGATAATTTACCTATTAGTCTGCGTCCATGAGTACTAACGATTATGCCCCCAGAATCTACGCAATATTCCACCACGTGGGTTTTAGCTTATTTATAAAATTATTTATAAGAACATTGCAACGTGAGAGGAAAGTCTCGTTCGGAAATACCATAGACGTGACTTAATTCTGTGAACGCAAATTACGTAACAAACAATTCCAGAAAAATAAATAATTAAAATAACTTTTTAATTTTATAACTCACGTAAATATTTCCTCTCATTAAAAGTTTTGCTTTGATTTGTCTTCATTTCATTTCACCATGAAGTAAATTGAGTTCTTGCTAATTACATTTTTACTTTGTCGGAAATAATTTCAAAGTGAAGAAAGCTACGACGTCTTTTCAAATTTAAATGATTTCAAAAGACTACACGACAATTAATTGTGAAGTTCCATTTAATTTTTATTTACAAGTAATTTACATTTCATACTATAATATATTTACACTTATTAAAAAGGAAAAAAAAAAGTGAAGTGAATTAATTTATTATGAGTAGAAAAGCACGCAAAAGGAGTACTGATCTTTTCTAAACGAAGTTTTTCTTTCAAAAACGTTCAAAAACGCCCTAATAAACTTACTCACTAGGTACCTAAGTGGCGGGCGGGCATGATTGCGTAGCTAATATAATACTAGCATAGAAGACTTAAAGAACAAAATATAGCACACACACCCTAATCATTACGTTTATTATACTTATTTATTTATGCCATATGTCATATTAATCTAATTACAATTTCGCATAGTGTTTGATAGTGCAACTTGCCCCTGATATAGATTTACCAAGTTTTTCAAATTATACCATCTTACCCCATAGTACGATTAACGATATGGGGCAAGACGGTATAATTTATTTTTTCAAAGCTACATTAAAGTTTAACTGCCCCTCTCTTCTCTCTGACTGCTTGACTGCTGATCACGAGGTCCCGGGTTCGATTCCCGATTCGGGCCAGAAATTGATATTTGGTTTTTCTATTAAGAAATTCACAATAGGTGCCCGGAGATTGGAAATTGGCGGTGTTAACACCACCGTGCCTCAAAAAGCACGTAAAGCCGTTGGTCCTACGCCTGATCTCTCTCCGGTCGTGTCGGATTTGCCGTCCCATCGGACTATGAGAGTGAGGGAATAAAGAGTGCACTTGTGTTTGCGCACACACTTGTGCACTATAATATCTCCCGCGCAGATGGCAAGTCTCCGTTGAGATTAGTCGCCGTGACCGAAATTCGGTTAGGAGGACATTATTCATTAAAGTGTCAATAAGTTGCCTTGAGCGGTTCATTCCCCGACGCATACCTAATGCACTTTCCATGTTAGCGATACTTTCCGAGAATACGGTGCTTGAAAAAATGTTATTGCTGTATTTAGATTCAGTAAGCGATTTGTAAGTTTACTGCTTAGCCAAGTTAGTACATAATATGTATTGCTTATATTATTCGTAGACATCTACTAATAATATTATAAACGCGAAAGTTTGGAAGTATGGTAGATGTATGGATGGATAGATGGATGGATGTTTGTTACGGACGTTGTTGGTACGGATCTAGATGAAATTTGGCACAGAAATAGATTATGGTCAGGAATAACACATAGGCTACTTTTTACAGCGATAACCGACATCCACGCGGGCTGCGCCACGGGCAACAGCTAGTTTACTATAATATGCCTCTAAGACAGGTAGGGTCTAAAAAGGATAGAAGACCGCTTCCAAATATCTGCACAGAAGATGTACAACGAAATGGTTTGTACTCTGGTATGCGCAGCGCTAGCGGCACGTTCCACTAGATGACCATAATTTTGCAGGAAAAACAACACAGTCAAATCAGCTTATAGCACCGTGAGCTTTTATTTTTCTTATTTTTATTTTTATAAAAACGAATTTGATGCGTTTCGGTATTTTACTAAACCAAAAATAGCATTGTATATACATTTATTTAGCTTTATGATGAAACTGAAGAATACATACAATTATGCTCAATTCCCGAATACGTCTTGTATATAAATAAATATAAATAATTGAATTGTATTCTATTAATGTTAATGATGAAATTTGAATTTGATTGCGCATGCGGTCAAATAGGTAACGTAGTCAGTTCTCCGAGTGTGTACAATAGGCGGTCTTATAGCCAATAGCGATCTCTTCCAGACAACCTTAAGCACCCTTAGAACCTTAGAATTAAAATGCCTCCCATTTTAATTCTAAGAATCTAAAGTTGCTTAAAATTTAACCTTCCACCTATTTTTTACCGCTTTTGGTGACCTAGATTGTGTTTTCGATTGCGTTTTCCTTCCACCCAATACCCTATACAAACAAGACACACCTACATGTCAACTACCGATGATCATACTATTTGTCGTCGTAGTAGTACCGATTACGCATTAGTAGGTTAAGTTTACGAGCGATGCACTTAAGTACTAAGAATACATAAACAATAAACAAATATTTCTAAGCACAAATGATTCATAAGAAAAATTAATAAAACCCACATCCATGTCGTCACATACAAATAATACGCGTAATTCGCAACACAAACAAACACTCATACCATAGTATAATAAAGAGTAGGGAAAGTAAGAGTTTTAAGAGAGGTAGAGAACCGTACTAGCGAGCAAACCCGACTGGGGATGGGCCTCCACCTCCACCGCAAGTAATCCAAGTAATACTTCAGGTATTGCAAGCATCCATATGGTACGGTAACTGCTTAACATCAGGCACCCCGTCTGCAACGTTGTCAGCCCTTACCCACATGTACGCCGAATTAATCGACGCTGAACTGTAGGTATTAAATTTGTCATTTTGGCAGAGTTTCTATACTACTGGCTAATTTATACTATGCTCATACACGCGCCAGTCTCGTTTAATAAAGTTGCGCAGACGCAGCTGTCAGTTACGCGTGGGGCAATTTCGTTAATGCTATTTTAATCGCATAAAATTGGCTGCTATTGGGGACAGGAACATGGCAACACATAAATTATACCTATTTCTCGGAATATTCGGTAATAACACTTCGGTATAAACAATTAAAATGTGTTTTTGTGATACGAGGCCATAGTACAATCGACCGAGTTGGCGCTTGACTATTCTTAACATTTTAATCTAGCAATTTTGACAGATGGATAGAATTGCCTAGCTAAAAAAATCTAGTTTTACTGTATCACTTTATTTATCCGTAGATCATATTATATCTTACGTAGATATACCATATTGTGTTTAATTAATAAATAAACATTATACGAATGTTCGAGCGACAATTTGGCCGATCGTACTTCATTCATAGTAATCGCCGCATATCAGCAAATTAACTGACACCAAAAAAACTACACATTCATAGAAACCATGGGTTTCCTATAATACATTAAACATCATTACAAAATAGCTATAATATGTTTGCTAGATACGTTACGCGGAAAATTGTTTGCGTGCAATGAAAATAACTGACTGTTTTGCTACTTCTTTTTTTAAATAAAATATCTACAATGTGTATAATTATCTGTGGTAACAGAGCGGGAAAGTATAAATCGATTAGTGATGTGACACTTCAGGTGTGAGTTTGATTAATTATTATGTATATGGTATACGTACCTAATAATAATGTCCTCCTGACCTATTTATAAATGACGGTCACGGCGCGGCGTGGCTGTTTATCTCCACGGAGATTATAGCTGCTATCGACGCAGGAGATATTATAGTGAACAAGTGTGTGCGCAAATAAAAAAGGACTGCCTTGGTGGTCCAGTGGGTGCAGTAAGCGCCTGCTGTGCACGAGGTTGTAGGTTCGATTCCCACACAGGGGCAAAACTTTGTGTGACCCACAAAGATTTGTATCTGAGTCTGGATGTAATTTGTGCCCGTTAATTGTATGTTCGTCAAGTCCCCTGCGACACAGAGCTTGTTCTGTAGTGTGGTAGTTGTCTTTAAAAAAAAAATACAAGTGCATTCCTTAGGTTTCAAGACATGCTACTGCATCGGCCAAAACAATAATGCTATGTATTTAAAGAGAAATTAAGATAAACTTGCGTTTTTTTGCGACACCGACCGAAGCCGGTTTTATAATATCATTACTAGGTAGGTATTCATTGTTCTTTTTCATAGCATTTCCACTATAAACTATTTTCATTTTGATATGCATTTTAGCATACCTACTACAGAAAATTATTTTAAAAGCAATATCACAGACTTTTGGCCAATATTTAGTCAGTCTAGTAGACGTTGAGTGCGACACCGGCAGGGGTATTCCGTAAGAGCAAAATCTGGCTGTCAGATTGAAAATTGGTATTCCGTAAGAGCCCTTTTTGACGTTTAGCCAATAGACTGTGCCGTCACCGAGCAATCACAACTGTCAGTTTACGATCACAACTGTCAGTTTGCCATCGCTGTTTCTTAGAGAATCAGCCGGCTGGTTCTTTTATACTATTTGGTGACAAACAAGCATACGGCCCACCTGGTGGTAAACAGTTACCATAGCAGGTATTACCAGTTACCATAGGTAGAGGGTATCAACTGCGGGTGGCCGACTTTAAATCTAAACACCTCTTATAGGTACCTACATACCTACAAACCTAAACAAAATAGGTAGGTAATAGGTACCTAATTCTCATTAAAATTGTCGTAATGACTGGTTTCACAAATATAATTATATTTATTATACACAATTACACAACACAATAATTGAATACCTACCAAGGTAGGTACTTAATTATTGTGTAAGTATAACCACAGAATACTTAATAGTACAGAGTACTTATAACGCACCATAAACTACGCAATAATAACTTTTTGTTAAAGTTGAATCTTATTTCTTTTAATAAAATAAAATCTTTATTTTTTTAAATTCCGCAAGAATAATGTCGTTTATTCAACTTAAAATAACTTTGTACCAACCCACCTTGTGCGCATGGAGAATTGCAAGACTTGACATACGGAAAAGGACAGCAGAAAGTAGATACAGTTGATTTTCGACCACCTCTAGTAAGAATTAAAGTCGAGTATTTTTCTGTTAAGAAAGTAATTCTACATATGTCAGTAGGTTTCAATAAAATTATTTGACCAGAAAATAATTACATTTTTCTTTTTCAAAATCTGCTTAGCATGGAATTCTTATTCTCTGACTGGATTTGACTGCTATTGGTCTAAAAAAAAAAGACGTGTGGCACTGCCGCGGTAAAGCTATTGCATATTTTTAGTATGATTTTTTTATCGAAACAAATAAAAAAATACTTTACAGAATTATCTAAATCATTTTATTTTATTCTCAATGATTTATAAAAATATATAATAATAAATATGAATACTTGTAATATTATTCCTTAAGACTCCTTATACTAAAATCTTTTTCACATTAATATTCTCTTAGATCAAAACCTTCTTACACAAATTTGACATATTATTATTGGCCGTTTAGAGAATTCGTCATTAAAAAAGCATCACTGCTCTGCCGGTCGGAGTGGGGGGTGTTAGGTTTATTATTTTCGTTACGGAATTTCTGGATTTGGTCTCCACGCCCAAGGCCCACGATAGAAGCTGTGCAATAGCTTAAAAATTCAAATATAATATTTTTTTACCTCTCTACTAAGGTAAATTATATTATTCAGGGGCAAAATAGATATTTATTAAGTAAGTAGATGTCCAAGTACACAAAGTTGTTTAGTAGCTCATCGTAATTCAAGTCAAGCCTGCCACATACCATCAAATGCCAAGTGTAAACTATGGGAATATCCTCCATTGACCTTTCAAATTACACCTTACAATATTGCACCTTGAGTGGTAAATAAGACCGCTCGGGAATTTGCCTCTTATGCTTATTATATTAGGGTTAAAAATTGCTAAATGGCATTTTCTTACCTTACGCTTATTTTCCAATGATGTATTTTAGTAAAAACATGTCCGCCATAGTGTTTTAATATTATTGACAGTTTGAGCCTATCTATACGAGTACTTACTTACTTACTAAGTAATTGAGCTAAACAGTTTGTTTGTTAAAACTCGCTAATCTCTGGAACAACCAGTCAAATTTGAAAAATACTTTTAGCATTCAATAGCCCATTTCTTAAGGAAGGTTATAATAGGCTATGTAAAATTACGCTGCGATCAAAGAGTATCATTGCAGTAACAATTAACCTGACACGGGATGACATTTAAATTTAACGCAGATGAATCTACGGGAAACAACAAGTTTTTAATAAAGCATGTTTCAATATAAGCGGTTTCAATAGACAGACAAACAAAACAATGTATTCATAACAGAACAATAACTTCCAATAATAAACAAAAACATTAAATTATAAAGAATTCAATCAATTAATAAATTGTTATCATTTTCATTGATCAGCCTTTTGTATGTAAACTATTAATTAATTGCAATTGTTAATACTTCCATACCTATTGGTAGGGTTACCACAATTCTTTAGTTAATATTTGTTATTAAGGCAATGAATAATATGATTTTTTTTTCCTTAATACTCTGTAGCTCTGTACGATATTATTAAGATATTATTGGTTTTTTTTTTTGTTTCTTAATGTTATGTAAAAGTATCTATATCTCTATTGGTAAAAAAATAAAATTACTATTTTGATACCTACATAAGTAGGTACCTATCAAAATAGTAATTTTATTTTTTTATAAGACATAGAACTTTTCCAAAGAGTATGATCTTTCCCAAAATTAAAAAAAAAACTTTATCTATTGCTAAATTTGCAACAAACATCACATAATAATCAAGAAGACCCTAAAAAAGACAGATCACGGCCAGAGATTCGGAGGGCCAACCCTAAACGACATGAAAAATGAACTCGTACATTTTTAAATTTGGGAAAAATGGCGCGAAAAAACTGTTTTAAATAAAGTAACGATAACATCTACGATACATATGCCACAGTACAATAAAAACAATAATAATTCATCAAATCTGATTACAACAAAAGATAGACTACTGTTTCCGAGGTAAAATAAAAATTAACTTTATCTTTTCCCGCTAGTAGCGAACGCGTTTATTGGTTTCAAAATTCATAGAAACGATAATAATCAACTAGTACTTATTATGTATGCATGATACGATGTAATTAGTTGAAGAACAACATTATCTTATCTAACGGCCTATTTACATAGTTTTACGAGAAATAATAACACTGCGGAATTGAATTTTGCGAATTGTATTAGAATCAAGGACTCGGTACTATAGTGAGAAGTGGGCACATCGGCAAACTGCCTGTTGATTATTTTACTATCACGTTAATAAACAAGGTTATGAACGTCTGCAATACTAAGTAGGAGCATTACTCGCGCTTTGTCCATCCTACTTCTTGTAAAACCAGAGGTTTGTGTTATTGGTACCTACCTAACTCTGGAATAATCAAGTTATTATTTTACAGTTTCCCTGGAATGAAGAAAAGACACCAAAAACTAATCTTCTTTCTTTAAAAGACAACTTCCGCACTAGAGAACAAGCTCTGTGTCGCGGGGGACTTTACAAACATACAATTAACGGACACAAATTACACCCAGACTAAAAACAGTTCTTTGTGGGTCACACAAAGTTTTATCCTGTGTGGGAATCGAACCCACAACCTCGTGCACAGCAGGCGCATACTACGGCCACTGGACCACCGAGGCAGTCAAATATTATACCTAATCAATATTAATAATATTAAAAGGCAATATTTTTAAACATGTCATCTGTGATCTAATATCCCTAATACAGTCGCAGGGGACTTTACAAACATACAATTCACGGACACAAATGACATTTAAACTCGGCACAAACATATATGAATCACGACACGTTTTGTGCCATGTGGGAATCGAAGCCACGACCTCCAACTTAGCAGTAAGGGTCACTAGCAGACCAACAGGCCAGTCAATATCTTATCAGCTGCGCCGGCGGCGGGGCGCCCAATACATAATATAGCTATTGTAATAATGAATTCGCCGTATATAACATGATAACGTTTTTCCACGAGAACGAACAATCAATCGGATTATATACCTAAACAATGATTTCTACAGAAAGATTAATTTGTTATAATTATCGAGTTGTGTTTAAGTTAATCGCATTAGTGCATTACGTACCAAAACAATTAGGCTGTGGAATGAGCTCCCTGCCGAGGTTTTCCCAAGAGACTATAGAATGGGGTTCTTCAAGAAAAAAGTTATTAGGTTTGTAAAGGGTCGGCAACGCGTGAGTGACACCCCTGGTCATGGGGTCTCATCAGGAACAAATCAAAATTAGTACGAATAAATACCAATAGATGGAGTTACATATATCGATTTGTTATTTACGTTTATGTAAAATTCAAACCTGGAAGAAATATAGCCTGAAACATATACGTACATATTTTAAGAAATCCTACTAGCATAGGAAAATGAAATAGAGGGCTCATAAAACAAAATTATAATTATATATTTTCAAAATTCAATAATGTCGCCGTAGTCCTGGCGGCAGTATTTTGTACTACTAAGAAGTTGAAACTTGCGAGTGACTTGTGAGTAATGGCGCTGGCGCTGTATGCATTTTTAGATTTTTATAAATTAAAATTTTACTGTTGGGTCATACTAGGTATAAAAATATATAAAGTTAGGTTAAAAATAAATAATACTGGTATATATATTTTTTCTCTCAACAAAAAAACTTTAAAAATGTCTTACGTTATCAAAATTATGAATAAAAATTTAAGATTTATTATCATAAATATTTTAAAAACTAAACAAATACAAAAAGTGTATCCTATGTTGGGATTCAATATTTTAAAAACTAAACAAATAGAAAATACAAAAAGTGTATCCGATGTTGGGATTCGAACCCGGTTCGGCCGGATACGGGTACCTACGTACGGTGCTAAGGTATCGACGATCCTTACTGTGAGAAAATTACCTATTTGTGAATTCGAACTGATACTTAATAATTACAGTTTTATTATATTTTTCCTAGTAATTAAAAAAAATATTATCTGATATTAAAACCATCTACAAAAAACAAATTTCAAAAATTGGACATGAATCCGGGATTCGGACCCAGTACCATGGGACTGTTGGACGAATACCACAGAATGCTATACTTACTCCTGATTGGCCTGTTGGTCTAGTGGTTAGTGACTCTTAACTACTAAGTTGGGGGGTCATGGGTTCGATTACCATTCAGGACAAATCTTTGTGTGATGAGCTCTGTTTGTTGTGCTGTGCCAAGCCTGGTTTCAGATGGTATGTGAATTGTCAGAAAATATTATTATTACTCTAATTCGACTCATCTCGTAGGTACTGAATTGATAGATGCTAGGTAGGTATAATATACTTATTTGTTAATTTGAACTGACAAAACAAAAAAAATGTTTATTATAGTTTCACGAATAATTAAAAAAAACATTTTATTTTATAGGTATACGTAATTAAAGCCATCAACATAAAACTTAACACTATACCGTAAACTTCTGTTAAGATACGGGAAAAAATTGTTTAGCCCGGGGCGAAACCGGGGCGGAGCGCTAGTTAAATACGGAATATCAAACAGTCAAAATAAGTGTATATTTCGTACGTAAAGCGCGTGACCTTGAGCGAGTAAACGTGGCCCGAGCCCGAGGCAATAAGCGATACCTACCCTTGGCTTATTCCCGCCCGCTCCACGATTTTGTTCCCAAGCGCTCCAAGACTAAAATTAAATATTATTATCATTTATAAAATCGTTCCCAAGGGCTCCAAAAACTTATGAAAGGTTTTTTCTTCAAAACTTCTTATCTCCATACATCAATTCCCAGGAGCTCCAAAATATAGTACATTAATTAAAAAAGACCCACATAATACTGTGTTCCCAACAGCTCCAAAACAAAGTGTACGGTTAGCAGAATTAAAACATTTAATACTATAATATTACCTTTTTATTAGGTAACGGTGAACATGGTTTAATATAGAAAGTAGTAAATAAAGAGATTATGTTTTCTTTTATAAATAATAGGAACATATTATTTGCTTTAAATGATGTATTAAATTCAAATTATTTAATACATAATTCATAGTCAATAAGTCAATTATAGTATTCAAACTATACCTGTTTGTCATCACAACCAACATTATGTTTAACGTAATTCGAATAGTATCAATTAAAAAAAACAGTTTGGGGTTATCACAATCAGTCTTAAGCTATTCCGATGAGTATAGGCTGGAATGTGGGGTGAGACAAGGGGGGCTTACTTACACGGGCCTTTTTAGCCTGTACATCAATGAACTGATTGAGGCACTCAGCAGAACTCATGTTGGATGCTACATTGACGGCGTATGCGTCAACAACATAAGTTACGCTGATGACATGGTTCTGCTGGCCCCCTCGGTCAGCGCCTTAAATTAACTATTAAGGATATGTGAACAGAAAACGCCTCCTTACATGGGCTCAAATATAATTCACAAAAGACTGAGATTTTGATATTTAATGCTGGCACAAAGAGACCCAGTGCGATTCCTACGATAAAATTAAATGGGGCCGCACTCAATGTTGTAAAATCCTTTAGGTATCTAGGCCATTTGGTTACGGAGGACCTAAAGGATGACCTGGATATTGAGAGAGAGCGCAGGGCGTTGGCGGTTCAGGAGCAACATGCTGGCCCGCAGGTTTGCTAGATGTACGGAGGGAGTAAAAATCACTTTGTTTAAAGCGTACTGCCAATCTTTTTACGCGAGCAACCTGTGGGTTCAGTACATGCAACAACGCCTTGCGTGTACAATATAATAACGCTTTCAGGATGCTGTTGGGGCTGCCGTGGTATTGCAGTGCGTCACAAATGTTTGCTCACACGCGTGTGGATGGCTTCCACGCAATTATGCGTAAGAATGCGTCACTGTTTCAAAGATTGCGTGACAGCTCTAACAGCATTCTGGAAATGATAGCTTCCCGCAGCGATTGTCCAATACAAGCTCACTGGGTTGGGATCGTTACGGGGATAATATAAATCATGTTTTATGTACTATTATTACTAACATAGTTTTTAAGAACATTGTTACTAACACACTATGGAGTAGGTTTTTTTGAATCCGAAATAAATGATTTATTATTATATTATTATAATTACCAAGTCGTATATTCGTAATGCACAATTTCTGAAATTATTTGAATGGCAAAATAATCCAAAAATGGCATGATGTAAAAACAATACATGTTTAGTCCCAGAAGTATATCTCTTAAAATCCTTATTCTTAATCTATGCTCAAGTGTAGGCGTCAAATTAAATCTGCCAAATCAATCTATAAGCTCTTTTTCTGGCTATCTGCTCAGATGTAATAATAATAATATAGTTTATTTCTCTCAAAAAGGTAAAATACATTTGGGTTGTCTTATAATAATAGTATACAATTTGGTGAGAAACCTTAGTGAGAGCTGGAGTCTTTACTAGGTACGGAACCTGTGTGACAAATCTCCAGGCTCTCTCGTTTGGTAAAACTAAATATATGGAGACATGGAACGCACATTTAAGAAAGAAAAACATATAAATGTATCTATCTAATCAAGGAATGAGAGCACAGTTAGATACGAAATAGATCATATATTAGGAGTGTTGTGTGTGTGCATATGGGTGTGTGTATTTGTGTGAATGTGTGTGTATGTCCAAGTGTATGAGTGAAGTAAGTTTGATTATAAATATAGTGTGCTTGTGTGTACCTACTATTTATATGAGGGTTTAATTGATCATTTCAGTTTCATCATAATCTAAATCTTTCATCCAGTCAGTGACTGCTCTTTTACATTGCACCTTTGTCATGGGATACAAGATTAAGATTTTGTTTACCTTATTGTAAACATAGCTTCCAAGGTAGTAGTAACAGCGTTGGGCTAGTCTTGTTCTAACCGAAATAACAGGACATACATTATGTTTTCGACGCACAGAATCAAATTTAGAAGGGACATAAGGAGTTTGTGAGTGAGTGGTGATAATTATGTTGAGGATAAATAGTTTGCAAATAGACAGGACATTACATATTTTGTACAATTCCGATGTGGGAAATCGGTATGGTAGCCTCTAACCAACCTTAAGCACTGCTCTCTGAGCACGCTCTAGTTTTAAAAGATAGGTTTTATCTGTACCACCCCAAGCAACTATGCAGTATTGAGCAAGAGATTGGCAAAGAGCAAGGTAAGTAGTTCGAAGGATATCAGAGTCAACTACGGGCGCGAGGGCTTTAAATAAAAATATGAGTTTGCGTATTCTTGAGGCGAGGTTATCAATATGCGTGTGGAAGGAGAGAGTGTTGTCAATCTGAATTCCTAAATACTTAACGCAGTTTGTACGGGAAAGGGTAGGACAGTTGCAATTAAGTTCTGGAAGGCGATTACAGAAGTGGGCTGTAAGGGAGTGGGATAAGGAGGGGATTTTACCAGGAGACGTCAGAGAAAAAGGGAGATAATTAGTTTTGCTAGCATTAAGTGAAAGTAGGTTTCTGGTAGATGTAGGACTAAGATAGCTGTATGTGTGTGTAAGAGCAGCTCTTAGTTATATCTGTATACTGACATATAATTGTTGTATCTCTCTTATAAACATTAAATGTACTTACCATCTCCAACAACGATATCAAATTGTTTAGGTGTGGAGGGACCGGCAACTGCGTTATTTTGATTATCACACATCGTGCACGACTTACTTTAAATTATTATTTGTGAAAGATGGACGTACGCATTGCAAGGGCGCAAGGTCAACTATTTATTTTGCACATCATTAGGCAAAGTTAGATTGCAAGGAAAAGGTGCGGGGTAGGGGTGACGCGACAACGCTAAGTGGACACACTGATAGATTTACTATTACGTTCGGGATTGTTTTGCCTACGTTACTTTAAAATCTTTGGAGCTCGTGGGAACGATTTTTATATTGAAGAATTGACTTTTTTCTTGGAGCTGCTGGGAATAAAATCTGAAAGTACCTAGACAATGTTTTGGAGCTCTAGGGAATGAAAGTGGTAAATGTGGCTTTGTTTATTATTTTAATACAAACATCCTTGGAGCTCCTGGTAATCAATGTATGAAAACATGAATTTTAGAGAACAATAGATTTGGAGCGCACGGGAATAAGCCCTACCCTTTATGGTCGGTGTTCGGTGTAGATGCCTACTATTTTTTGGGAAGAATATAATTTCTTTAACATAAATAAATTCGGTTATAAAGTGTCGCCATCTGTTGATTTTATGTGTATGCACGTAATCTGTTGGATATAGACATCTAGTGTCGTATAAATAGTAAAAATTTAGCCGCACGGTTAGCCCGAGTTAGCAGGGAACCAATTCTTTGTATGGGATGGGGTATCTGTACTAGTATTATATTATCTGTGCCCCTGGTGTTGCAAATGTCCATAGGCTAAGGTCTTCTTCTTATCGTTTGGTTAGTGGCCAACCTGGTGACAGAGTTATTTAGATCGCCCATATTTAGGCCTCTGTCGTGATCTAACGTCTGATAACAGTCGGGATCGACTTTTAACGTGCCCTCCGAAGCACGGAGACGCTCAGATGGAATACCACTATGCGGTCACCCATCTATAGGGTTACCGCGCCCTTGGTAGCTTAACCCGCTGATCGTTTACCGAACAGCGAGTGCACCTAGTTATGAGCGCCTCGGCAGTTACCGTAACCTAGTGATAGGCTACGGTAACTGCTTACCATGGTAGTATAAAAAAACCAAAGCAATATTAATATGTTACGGCAAAATATGTTACACAACGGCTGCTTTAAGATAAGTAATCTTCATCTTTACATTACATAGTTATCAATCAATCAATCAATCATCCTGTTTCAGTCCACTGCTGGACATAGGCCTCTCCTAACACGCCACAATACCCGGTCCTCCGCCTTCCGCATGCGGGCTATCCCAGCAACCTTCCTTCCTTCTTAAGGTCATCGGTCTAACCTTACGTTTACCAAGTCGCGGTCATGACAAATTATAGGTAAGGCTCTTTGATTATTAACATGTCAATAATCAAAGGTAAGGGCTTTATCCGCGTGTATAATACCGCGGGAACATTACTTTTTCCGGGATAAAATTAGTCTATGTGCTATTCCAGAATTGACTTTTTTGATTGCCTTGGTGGTCCAGCCGCAGTATGTGCCTGCTGTAAACGAGGTTGTGGGTTCGATTCCCACACAGGACAAAATTATTTGACCCACGAAGAGTTGTTCTGAGTCTATGTGTAATTTGTGTCCGTTAATTGTATATTTGTAAAGTCCCCCGTGATACAGAGCTTGTTCTCTAGTGCGGAAGGTGTCTTTAAAAAAAATGACTATATTCTATATCTGTGCCAACATCCAGCAATTTTGCCATGATCGAATATCAAACATCGATCCATTTATTCAAACTTTAAAACCTAACGCATCCTACTAATATTATAAATGCGAAAGTTTGTAAGTATGGATGGATAGATAGATGGATGTTTGTTACTCTTTCACGTAAAAACTACTGAACGAATCTGGATGAAATTTGGCACAGATATAGATTATGGTCTGGAATAACACATAAGCTACTTTTTACAGCGATAACTGACATCCACGCGGGAGGAGCCGCGGGCAACAGCTAGTTTATAATATAAGTATAAATTTATATGCAAAAGTTATTATCGCCTAGGTACTTAGGAAATCAACTTAATATACCTACTTATACTTAATTTGCTCAATCAGTTTCCACCCTTTGATTTTGTACTTACGAGTACACAGTAAGAGTAATCCTTTTGATGCTTTGTACAACTTCAATAGAAAATGAACAAAGGAGAGCTTAACTAAATGCGGGGTACCTACCTATTAACAATGTAAAGGGTGAAGAAAAATACAAACGGGAAGGAATAAAGCCAAAGCTTTAAATGGGTGGCGCACAATAAAAGCGAGAAAACCACCTTATAGGAGACCACAGCCAAATCATTCATTAATTTATCATATTAACTAGTTGTTGCTCGCGGCTCTGCCCGTGTAGATGTCGGTTATGGCTATAAAAACTATATCCTATATTCTATTCCAGACTATAATCTATCGCTGTGCCAAATTTCATCCAGATACGTTCAGTAGTTTTTGCGTGAAAGAGTAACAAACATCTATACATTCTTACAAACTTTCGCGTTTCGCGTTTATAATATTAGCAGGATTCCTGATCTATTTCTGTGAGCAGGATAGACAAAAAATTATATTCTGAATAATCTTTTTTTTTTACACCAACGCTTTATGATGGGAGTATCCCTGGGATAGGAATACGTTTCTTCCAAAACGCATCCATGAGCGCTGAAACCTATACTCACACACTCCTGTGTGTGAGTACACAACACAACACAACTACACCACTGTGTGTAGTTATTTGGATGTGGTCTTCTGTAAGGTGGAGGTCCTTGCCCAGTCAGGCTTGCTTGCTAGTATGGTGCCCAAGCTCTCTTACTAAGACAAATTTCACACAAGAGTGTGAAAAAAGGAGTACAAAGTAAAAAGATTTCCTTCACGTATTATTAAAAAGATATAAATCTAGCTGTTGCCCGCGGCTCCGCCCGCGTGGATGTCGGTTATCGCTGCAAAAAGTAGCCTATGTGTTATTCCAGACCATAATCTATCTCTGTGTCAAATTTCAACAAAATCCGTTCAGTAGTTTTTACGTGAAAGAGTAACAAACATCCATCCATCCATTCTTACAAACTTTCACATTTATAATATTAGTAAGGATTAAATTGAGGTCACAGTTCTGAAGAAAGGTTCAATTTCAATGAAGACATCGCATTATCGTGCTTCCTTTGTATACGATCTCCTCTTTCTAACACGTACATAAGTAGGTACATACTACATTATATTGTTGTGTTGTATGCATGTTTGTCCCACAGAGGAAATAGGCCGATCAATACTCCATCCCATTGTATTACGAATTGTTTGCACTTGCAAACTCGTATTATACGAGTACATGGATATGTTGGCACAGAACTAACTGGTGTAAAAGCGCGAGTTATAGCAGTGTTTTTATAAAACTAGAGCCGTACCATGATGTACTAATAGCGAGTCATTTTCGGTCATGTGAAAATCGTAAGATGTCAACTTTGTTTCTTTAGTAGCAACCCATATATGTCCCACTGCTGGGCACGGGTCTCCGCTCCTCTATCAAGAGAGAGAGAGGGTTTAGGCCTTAATTCACACACGCTGGCCTAATGCGGGTTGGTGAATCAGACATGTCTTTAGAATTACTTCCTAAGACATGTGGGTTTCCTCACGATGTTTTCCTTCACCGTGAGCAGATAGTGAATCATTTGATTAATAAATATAAACTCCACAAAGTGAAATTTACATTGGTACTGCCGCCCGGGATCGAACTCGCACCTCTTGCGTGCAAGTCGGTTACTTTCCCACTCGGCCACCACCGCTGTTTCTTTACATTGATGGAAATCAGAAAATTAGAAATTATTTAAATGGAGAGATGGAAAAAGACCTGTTTTTTATTGATAGCAGCTAAAGCTAATTCTGTGGTAGATACATATTGCAAACACAGTAGAAAAATGGCTCAAGTTGATATCTTTTTGTTTTGCAATTTGCATCGTATTCTTAACAGCTAAGATTCAAAATTGCCCAGGGACATTTCTGAAGTTAAGCTAGTTTTCTGCTAAGTTGGTTTAAGTCCGCTTCAAAAAACGGCTGAACGGATCTAAATAAAATTTGGCTAGGATATAGATGGTATTCCAGGGAAAGACCATGGTAAGTAGAAGGATCTTTTTCTTTTCATAGCTCCACGTCAGCGAACTTGTCGCAGGCTAATTTGCTGACATCATCTTTCTGCCTTCACAGAATTCTAAGAGGAAGGATGGTGTTTTTACAATGATAACCGACGCGGGCGGACTGGCGGGCAACAGCTAGTAACTAATAAAAAAATATATTGGTTGACAATCACAGAAGAAAATGGTACCTAATGAACTGTTTTGTATTTACCTATTTATTATATATAGATATTACATGACTAGGTACTTTTGGCCTTGCGCCAGAACACGTGCATTCACAATAAAGACTGAATTATCCGAGTTTAGTATTAGAACCAGACAGTATTAGTATTAGAATATAGCTCCAATATTTAGGTGCTTATATCCTACTAGGTCTGATTTATATAAAAGTACTAGTTGTTGCCTGCGGTTCCGCCCGCGTGGATATCGGTTATCGCTGCAAAAATTATCGTAGCCTATGTGTTATTCCAGACCATAATCTATCTCTGTGTCAAATTTCATGCAGATCCGTTCAGTAGTTTTTACGTGAAAGAGTAACAAACATCCATCCATACATCCATTCTCACAAACTTTCACATTTATAATATTAGTAAGGATTTAGGTAGGTAGGATCCGTATCCTTGCAGATAACCTCTATCCCGACTCCTTCACTGAGGCTTACCATGGCGTGAGTTGTTCCAATGAGAAAGAGTGAGAGAGAGAGAGAAAAATAATCTTCATATAGCGGCCCTGTACAGGCATCTCCGTTGCCGTGTGTACATTTTTTTTTTTTCATCCATTATTTCAAAGATTTTCTCATTCTCGATTGTTGTCTCTACATTTTCTTTATTCCACATAAGCTGTCTCTAAGCCGGAATTAAGGTAAGTAGGTATACTAAAAAGTTTAAACAATACCTAATCCCTTATAACCTAATAGAGTTCTTGGCCGTAAATTTGGTTACTTCGCTATTTCCCATTGTGCTGAATGGCCGCGTGGCGCGTGTTTTCGGACCATACGGGACAAAAAATTGCATGATCCATAAATGGTTGTTCCGAGACTAGGTGTAGATACTTTGAGTCCGTTAATTGTATGTTTGTAAAATCCCCTGCGACCGAGAGCTAATTCCATGGCACGGGAGGTCTTTAAAAAAACAGTTCTTATGTCTATGACAATAGGGATGTATAGAATCTGGTCAACTGACAGATGGTAAAGATAACTGAAAGTCAAACGAGGTCAGTTTGTTGCCAACGCATTATTCCACGAAAAACGGTACGTTCAAAAATGTATACTTTCATCTTTCTTTCTAGTGATCGTGAAGATAAAATTAGCAAAGCGTCTGGTGTAAACAAAAACATGGTTTTCTCGTGATCGCTGCGGCTATAAACATCTGAAAATTTAAATGAGTATTTAGGCGACTTGTTTGATTCGGGAAACCCAAAACATTGAACATTTTCTCTGAAATGTTTTGCAAGACTAACTGTTCTTGTTACTCATGAATTTTACTAATAGCATTTCTGTAGATTATACGTACATTTAGCTTTCTAGCTTTTTCAAGCAAAATCGGTTTAGTAGTTGCATCGTAAAAATGCGTACCAGATAAACTGTTACTTTCATAGATAGTTATATGATAAGTTAAGAGTTATTTACAATGTGAAAATATTATAAAAAGGGTTAAGTTTGTTAGTTTAGATACTTATATGGAGTAATCTTTGAAACTACTGATCCGATTGTGAAAGTTCTTTCAGTTATCCCTTAGGTTTTTTTGTTCATGTAAGCGAAGCGGGTGGACGCTTTTTTATTATAAACAAGGTTATCTTTTTTAAATAAAATATAGTCTATGTCCTTCCACAGGAAACAATCTTTCATTAAGATTTGTTTAGACCTTAAAACGAAACAAACGGACTGACAGAGTTACTATCGCATTATAATATTAGTATGGTAGTGTGTATACTCGTATAGATTTTTAAAATGTTGTCAATTAAAAAAATAAGCACGTAACAATAAGTTATAACTTGTTAATGGCGCGTAATCAAAAAGGCGAAAAAAACATTACGTTTTAACATAAAACAGAGAATAACTATGAATTTAAAGCAAAGAGGATTTGTGTTGCACTCTGGCAAAGCTGTTGCCTTTTCACTGAAAATTATGCGATATTTTATTTTAAATACGAAAAATATTCCTCTTGTCGGAAAATCCTTATCCTTACTAATATTATAAATGTGAAAGTTAGTGAGAATGGATGGATGGATGTTTGTTACTCTTTCACGTAAAAACTACTAACTGGATCTGGATAAAATTTGGCACAGAGATATATTATGGTCTGAAATAACACATAGGCTACTTTTTGCAGCGATAACTGACATCCACAACAGCTAGTAGTGAATATTTATTATAATAACTATTAATTGTGATATTTTATTTTATATGTTAGTAAATCATATTAATTAAACGAAAAATTACACAGCCATTATAATACAGTCTTTGGGCATTTTAATGTTTTATACTTATGAAGGAAGCGGTTCAGGAAGGTTCAGGAATTGATCAAATGGCACAGGTGAAGTCTAAACTGACATTCATATCATTCTTACAGTTATTTATTTTTGTTCTTATTTCGAAATTCATAAGATGACTAAGAGAGGTAGAGCACCATACTAGCTAGCAAGCCTGATTGTGTAAGGACCTCCACCTTACAGAAGACCACAGATAGATTACTACAGCGTTATAGTTTTGTTCCTGTGAACAGATCTCCAGCACTCATTTAGGGATGAGTTTTGGAAAAAAAAAATTTCCTATCCCAGGAACCCTCCTGATATAAAATAATAGGTCTGCGACATGCAAGTGATTCCTCTGGTATTACAAGCGTCCATAGATTTGCTTAACATCAGGCGGGCCGTAATGCTTGTTTGCAAACCAAGTATGGTAGTCGTGGTAGTACAAAATTCATCATCGCAAAATAAATCGTTATAAATACGTCATGATATCGGTCATACCATGACGTACTTAACAGCGATATACATATTTACTAACACGTATAGGAGTAATAGGCGTATACGTAATACTCAGCAGATATTGCTCATCACTCGTCATATGGGTGTTCAGGCCGAAACAATTGCGTTTAACGCACAATTACCCACAATTCATTGTTGACGTGGAATCTAATTAATTTCGGTGATTGAATATCTGTCTACTTGATTAATTTGAGTTAAGCCTGAGCGTTGTCAGCAGCACTACGGCGGAGCGGATCTGCCTCTCTAGACAAGCGACATACACGGTAGTCGAATCGAATAGAACAGAAAGCAATTGTATGGAATTTGACATAAGCTTACAACATTATGTCGGATTTGACGTTGGTTTACGACATAATGTCGTTAACTTATTTATTTATTTATTAAACTTCATACACAAAATTTATGTATAGGCGGACTTAATGCCTTGGGCATTATCTACCAGTCAACCTTAGGGTGATGCAGAGAGAAACAAGGTAGGTGTATACAAGAAGTCAGGGTAAAATTTTATACATACTAATATAATATATATTTATAGAAAGAGATTCAATACATAAACTAAATAATATATATGTACTATTACAATATAATATACCTACATATATATATAAAATATATAATAAGTGTAGTTATGATAAGTCTGCCAGTCTATTGAGATAACAATAATTCGCGAACCTTAACTTTAAACGCGTGACGGTTGGTGGACGTCCTGATTTCGAGAGGAAGGGCATTCCAAAGTAGAATAGATTGGACAGGAAACGCAGAGTGAATAAAATCAGTTGAGTGAGAGGGACAAGATAGGAGAAGATTGTTGGAAGAACGAAGGTTTTTTTATCATGCACGGAGCAGAGATACTGGAAGTAAGGATTTAAGTAACAAGGGGAGTTGGGTGACGTCAGAATAGAAAAATGAGTAGTGAGAGTAGTTTGCGACGTTGTGCAATAGGTAACCATTTTAATTGGGACCTATAAGTTGACACATGGTCATACTTGCGGAGATTAAAAATGAATCGAATGCAGTTATTAAGAAGACGGTCATGTTTGTAGAGAAGATCTGCATTCAGGTCGAAATAACACACATCACCATAGTCAACAATAGGAAAAATTAAAGCCTGTACAAGCGCTATCTTAGTTTTGCAAGGAAGAAAGTTTTTCAAGCGATAAAGAGCACGTAGGGTACCAGAGACTTTTTGGCAAACATGGGTCACTTGAGGTCGCCAATTTAATGTGCTGTCAATAAATAGGCCTAGGTCTTTAACAGTCGGCGACAGATTTATGGTGGCCCCTTTATAAGTTAAAGATGGCAGTGCAGAAGTATTTAACCTACACAGTAGCCGCTGGCTGCCTACGACAATGGCTTGACATTTAGTCACATTGACCGTTAGACCAAATCTATCAGACCAGCTACTAATATGTTTCAGATCACTATTGACCATGTCAATAGCTGATGACACGGTGTCCACGCTGGCCTGAGAGTATATCTGCAAGTCATCGGCATACAGATGATACGCGCATTGAAGATTTTTAGTTATGAGGTTGATGAAAATAGAAAACAACAATGGAGAAAGAATACCGCCTTGAGGAACGCCAGCGTCAATATCATACCAACTCGAAGATGACTCATCGAGGCGGACAGATTGCTGACGAACTCGAAGATAGCTAGAGAACCAATCCAGAGCTTCAGAGGATATCATTAGATGGGAGAGGATGGCTAGCAGGATGTCGTGACTGACGGTATCAAAGGCACTATAAAAATCAACCAAGGTCAGTACAGTGACCTTGGTGTCTTCCATGCCCTCCCAAACAAACTTATGTCAAATCCACTTAAAAACAAACATAAATCAAATTAGAAAAATCTGTTCGAATTCGGCGAACATGGCGGCGCGCGGCAGAAAAACAAACACGCGCGTTTGATGCTGGCTTAGTGAAGCTGCGGGGCCTGCGGGCCCCATCCAATTGGGGTTTAAAAGTCCCCTAACAGCAATCTTCCGCGTAGGGAGAGCATCCCGGTGCACTCGAACGCTGATAGGCCAGCTGCTAATATTATATTCAGTTTCGAATGTCCCACCTGCGCAAGCGGAGTGTAGGGAGGTTTTAGCTCACCATTTCTAAGCTAAAGAACACGACAAAACCGCTCCGCTTCTCCGAGTAAAGCCGGATGCATAAGGTCGTATTTCCCTTCAGAAAAAAAAATAGCGTTGTGTACCTACAAAGAAATAAAAATGCGGTGCAGTCTTTGGAGACTGCCGATAGAAGTGAAAACTAAGTAACTTATGAATTGTATCATCGAGCTAATAGATTATTATTTTTGAATATGGAAAAAGTTCGTTGACGATGACGCGGGTTTTTTTATACTTCTAAGGTGGCAAACAAGCATACAGCCCGCCTGATGGTATGCAGTTACCGTAGCCTATGGACGTTTGCAACACCAGGGGTGTCACTCACGCATTGCCGACCTTTAGAAACCTTATAACTCCTTTCTTGAAGAACCCCATGCTATAGTTCCATGATTTTTGTTCACCTTAAAAGTGCTCAACGCGCCTAAAAAAGTTTTTACTTCAATTACAGGCTCGAAGCGCATTTTTTTACCACAGATGTATTTTAAAACTGCACCTGGAAAAATATAATAGATGGCGCCAAATTTTTGAAGGATCATTAAGTTGAACACCAAAGTTCTCAAGTTTTACGACCCACGTCATTACTTACTGACGAAATATAGCATCGTGCAGTAACACGTGTACTACAGCTGTCCCTGTACAGTCGACGACAAAAGTTTAATTAAAAGAAGTGGGTCACGCACGCAATGCAACTACGTGAATGAATTACGTAATGAGATTATAACAAACCAATGTTGAATGTAGGTCGCGTTTTCGAAATTTATGTTATGAAATTTGTATTCGTCTCAATTAAGTATTATTGTTCTCTTAACCGAATTTCGGTTACGGTGGCTAGTCGAGACGGCTAGACGGAGATTAGCTATCTGCGACGTTATTGTAGTGCACAAGTGTGTGCAGAAACACAGGTGCATTCTTTATTCGATCACTCTCATAGTCCAATAAGACGACAATCCTATACGGGCGGAAAAAAACTGGTAAAGAACCAACGGCTAAACCAAGATATATGTATTTAAGTATGTATGTATTACCTTCTGTATTTTGTTATAATTTTGTTTCTACTATGTTTTTTTTACTACTAGCTGTTGCCCGCGGCTGCGCCCGCGTGGATGTAAAAAGTAGCCTATGTGTTATTCCAGACCATAATCTATCTCTGTGCCAATTTTCATCCAGATCCGTTCAGTAGTTTTTACGTGAAAGAGTAACAAACCTCCATCAAACATACAAACTTTCACGTTTATAATATTAGTAGGATATGAACACTACGTTTACCCTTGCTTGCCTCTAAATATTGCTGTAATAGAACTCAAATTTGAGTTAAGCTCACCTTTATAAAAACAATCGATGTATAAATTTTAAAAAGATTGACGAAGTGAAAATTATTAAGAAACGTCAAACAGCTACACAGGATGTATTTTGTAGTTGACTGTACTACATACAGCGAAGAGAACTCTTTCGTAGAACCATGGCACATGTCACACGCGTTGTTTTTCGAAGAACTCTCTATTATCTCCGGCATTATTGATTATTGTACCAGTCTGGAGACGAAATCATCTATTGTTATGATCATTCATAATATTGTATATATTTGTATACATTTCTTATAAAAGATTCTTATCAAGAGACATATGCAACCGAACAGATGTTATTGTAACTTTATAAAAACTATGTATGTATGTAAAATGTATGTAAGTATAGAATTTCTTTTTTTTTTCTTCATTCTTTTATTATAAACTAGCTGTTGCCCGCGGCTCCGCCCGCATGGATGTCGGTTATCGCTGCAAAAAGTAGCCTATGTGTTATTCCAGACCATAATCTATCTGTGTGCCAAATTTCATCCAGATCCGTTCAGTAGTTTTTACGTGAAAGAGTAACAAACATCCATCCATCCATCCATCCATTCTTACAAACTTTCACATTTATAATATTAGTAAGGATGCGAAATTTTGGATGGATGTTTGTCTCAATAACGCCAGTCGCCAATACGGCTGTACACACTTTTCGTTTTTCCATAACGCCTTTTTACGTGAGGCGCTCATAGCTAGGTGCACTCGCTGTTCGGTAAACGATTAGCGGGTTAAGCTACCAAGGGCGCGGTAACCCTATAGATGGGTGACCGCATAGTGGTATTTCTTCTGAGCGTCTCCGTGCTTCGGAGGGTACGTTAAAAGTCGGCCCCGACAGTTAACAGTCGTTAGATCACGACAGAGGCCTAAATATGAGCGATCTAAATAACTCTGTCACCAGGTTGGCCACTAACCAAACGATAAGAAGAAGATAAGAAAGAAGACGTGCACGTAGGTACCTATATATTATAATGTTCTCTTTATGGATACTTAGATGAATGTCTAAACATTTTCATCGAGTATCCACGGCCATGCAGCAGGTACGTAGCAATTTTATTGTTTAGGGGCACAGACTGTTGACCAACATTCCAATAATTATTGGAATGTAAGTATAATGTAAGAATGTAAGTATATTATTCTATAGTACTTAACAATAATTACTGTATACTTAATAATATAAGTACTTAGGTACTTCACATTCGGGTCGCATAGGTTGTTTTGCCTTTCATCCCATACACAAATGACACAAGACAACAGAAGTACAGTTAGCAAAATACATGATTTTAAAAATAAAGTTTGACATAAAATTATTATTGTTACATCCAATTTTTATTTCTTTCTCTCTGTATAAGACTGTTTTATTAGTCACCTGTTGAATTAATAATGCCAAAACGGGATCTGATGTCATACTCGTAAAAGTGGCATGTAAATCTTGCATTGTAGGTACTTGTTCGTTGTATCCGTATGGTGCTATTCTGGGTAGATGCAAAACTTTATGCAAAGCTTTGCGTCGCTCTGCATTTCATTACACCTACAGCATCTTGAATGATGTAAGGTTTCTAATTATCGCTAATCTTAGTTACATAACGAGTGATGAGAAAATGTTTCTATTGTCGTTGACTATAGAATATAAATACCTATTGAAATAGTTTCCAACGAGGGTGATCATACTACAACTCATTCAAAACCACCTGCGCATTGAATTAGGCGTATGGGTGTGTTCGTCGACAAAAAATAGACCAAGAAGTGAATGAACTTTCTAACGTTTATTACCTCCACGGTGGAGGCAGGGGGCCGCGCTCGCTCTTTGATTGATGGATAGATAGATCAGGTACTACAAGTTACCTAATTTGACGTCGTGTGTCGGTCATCGGGGTCAACTGTACCTGGTGCACGTTTTTAACGTTACCGTAACGAGCTCTCACGATAGAGCACTCGAGCACGGGCCGTGCGTAGCGTGCTCGCAAGTCTTGGGACGGAAGACCATAAGTTTTATAAATTAGTGACAATGCCTTGAGTTATTTCGTGGAAGTGCCAAGGTTGGTAGTTCTGAGAAGTGGCGGCTCGTCGGCAAGTACGGTCGGAGCGCGTCGCCCGTTCGGTCTCGGTCGCACATTCACATGCCGGTCCCCCCTGCCAGCCGCACTACCCGCGCCCGCCACGCGTGTTTACCTCACTCGCATCGTCGCGCGCCGCGCGCCGGCTCCCTCCGCTCCGCGCTAGCCAAGTTCAGTACGCTCTTGTACACGAAAGAGGATTGTCACGCCGAAGCGACCCAACTCGCCGAACTTTCACCTCCCGCCGCGATATCGTTATCTGTGATAAACACCGACCGTTGAGTGAAATTGAATGTGCGCGTACATAGAAAGCGTTTCTGACGAAACACGCGGACGGACCGCCATTGGCGAAGTCGATTTCTGCAAATTAATTTCTCCAGTGCAGTCGGCTTCTACGAAACTGCTTATAAAGAGTTTTACCGAGAAGCGAAACGGCCGTAAATTGGATTTGAGGAAATATAAGTAATTATAAGTGGGCCTTTGTGTTTCCGTGTTTGTTGTTATCTAAGGCGTTTACATTGGATCCCAACCGACCACTCACACCTCCAATGGTGGTCAAACTACCAGGTGAGAACCTACAACTTGTTTATAATGCGATTATTTATGCACTTGTGTCACTACTTCCTTGTTGTTGTTACATTATTTAGCGACTTGCATTATGTTTATCTTATAAAAGTAATTGACATGTATCTTCCGTGTATTCTTGGCTGTGTTGGCTGACGTCTACGTCGCGTCAGTGCTAAAGCAAATTTGTTTACGTCTCAACACGTGTGCAACGACTTGAGCCACGCAAAAATATCGAGCGGCGCCAGCTGTTATCATTATCACTTGGGCTTCGGGGTCAATGCGTTCTCAATGATAACGCCATTGCCATATTCATAAATGACGTAATTACTGGCCATTTAGTGAACGAGACAAATATTTATAGAAGTTTCACACAGTCGTTGTTTATTTTAGTAATCTAGTACTCTGTAGTAGGTAGATATGTGCTTAAAGACTTCGATTGTAGAGTCTAGACCTACTTTTGTTCACAATGGCCGGGGTAAACAAAATTCAGGTCGCGGCCGGTCAAGCTGATCGACCATACTATTACGCATTGGTAATTTCTGGGCTAACGCTACCGGTTTTAATAACCAGATCGAAATGCCAAAAATATCATGGACGACAATATTATCGATAATGAATTCTTAATGGATTTCGTTCGGTAATAATTTGATATTAATTTTTTTAAATATGTTTTAATGTTTATTCTGACCTTACTTAAATAGTAGGTATCTTTCAACTAGCTTGAACGGGGTATAAGTTAGGTATTTGAATTTTAAGCCAGTTTTGAAGAAGTGTGACATAAAAACAACATTCTAGGTGTTCCCAGCGGGTTCACCAAAGGTTTGAGTTGAAATTTTTGCATGGAACCCAAATAATTTATCTTTGAAAAAAGAAGCCAAGTAAAAATCAGTTCAGTCGTTTTGGAGCTTTGTCGAAACCAACAGACTGACATACAAGTTTTTTTAATTTTAAGAACCGTATGTAATAAGTTACCTTCTTAATTGAATTTTATTGGTTTGTATATTTTCAAACTATTATAAGTGCTAAAGTCTAGTACCTTTTCATGACATGGATTTTTTTTAAATTGGCAAGGAGATGAAGATTATAGCCTGAGAAATGACATGACAAAGAATACGGGCAGAGACGCGAGCAATAACTAGTATTTACGCACAAGCGTGCCCTCAACATCTGCTAATGACAATTAGTAGACGATTAATAGGTAACTTAATTTGAAAACCATTGATCGTGTTCATCACGCAACGATGTCTATGTAATATAATTAACTTCCAATATTCAATACCGATAGAAATCTAAACAGGGATAACGTAGAAGTGGCATCTACGCAAAATGTTGAAATGAGGATGTCAAAGTGACACCAAACAGCTATTTGGTAAATAGTTCTATTATTGTAAGCGTCCGTAGGCTACGGTAACTGCTTACCATCATGCGGGCTTGTTTGCCTCCTTGGTAGGTAGGTAGGTAGGTATATAAAAAAGTGTGAATAGGTGTAAAAGCAAATAAGCCAATGGCCTGCCTGTATACGGTAAGCGGTTACCGTGGCCTATAGACGCGTGCAAAATATGGGATATCACTTGCGTGTTGATTGATAAATTCTATTTTACAAAAAATAATTTGGTGTAGCGAATTTTTATGTATTTTTTATTCTTATTTATAGGTAAGCCAACGTGTGATCATGTTATTTTAGCCGCGTGTGAAAAGTATCTAGCGTATACATTACTAGCTTCACGACTTCGTCGACGTAGGAATTTCAAATGTTTATTATAGCGTATTTCCTGTTCTGTACCTAATCTAAAAATGCTATAACATTGAAAAAAAATATCAAAATTTGTCCCGTAGTTTTTGCGTGCATAAACATTTATACATCATCCACACAAAATAATATCTGTAACGAATCGTATACCTACCTTTTGATATATATATTTTTTAATTATAACTTTCTACAGTTCTATTATTATGATTTCTATGTCAACAAACAATGTTCACTGATTGGAAATACACTCTGCATAATTATGTAACATGCACATTGTAAACTGGGCAAAAATACATTTACATATTTAGATACGTGTTTTTTTCTGTTTTTAAGATAACTATGATTATAATTTTCGATTAGCGTGTTGGTTTAGTGGTTATTGACCCTGACTGCTACACCGGAGGTTGTAGGTTCGTTTTTTTTTATAGTAGCAAGGAGGCAAACAAGCATACGGTCCGCCTGATGGTAAGCAGTTACCGTAGCCTATGGACGCTTGCAACACCAGGGATATCACTCGCGCGTTACCGTCCCTTTAGAAACCTTATAACTCCTTTCTTGAAGAACTCCATGCTATAGTCTTTATTATTATTATTTTACGTTCATTGTTACTACCGCCTATAACGTTCCTTAGGAATTGGGCTATCAAAAGAAATCATTTGTCATAGGTATTCTAACAAGCGTGGGCAGGCCTCCAACAAGGATGACCGACGACCTGGTAAAGGTCGTGGGCAACCGATGGACAAGGTCAGCTCAGGACCGAATGATGTGGAAGCCTTGGGGAGGCCGTTGTCCAGCTGTGGACGTCTTATGGCTGAGATGGATTTTAACAAACGCACTCTTCAGCTTTATGGCAATGCTTCGCTGTGGCACAGTTTAATGTGCCGTAAATTTCTTCCTACCGTGGGAGCTTCGAGATAAAAATCATATTATACACTCTTGAATCCTGAAATCCTGTAAAAAAATCAAGTCAATCAATCACAAATATACGAAACCTATTTTTTATTAAAGATTTAGAAGCTATATAATATAAAGACGGATTAACTGACTTCAAAGAATTAGTTTTTGTAGCTTTATCATACGTATTCACTAATTGACTTCTAAGAAAGACCTTACTTAGAATCTGAACATTTACTATTTTATGTAGTACTAGCTGTTGCCCGCGGCTCCGCCCGAGTGGATGTCGGTTATCGCTGCAAAAAGTAGCCTATGTGTTATTCCAGACCCTAATCTATCTGTGTGCCAAATTTCATCCAGATCCGTTCAGTAGTTTTTACGTGAAAGAGTAACAAACATCCATCCATCCATCCATACTCACAAACTTTCACATTTATAATATTAGCAAGGATATATCATATCCTTATTATGTACCTACCTATATTTCGGATAATACATTTATGGTGCTTCGTATTCAGAACTGTGAGCCGCCAAATACATAATATGGTTTTCTTCTGAACCCATATTTTAAATTTAGAATCAGGCTCTGTGAAAGCATCAAATCCATTCAATAATCCGGTCTTGTCACATTCGTTTTTACGGTATTATTTCAGTCCGTTCGTTAGTGTGGTACGTAGATAAAAACCGTATATATTCAGATTCAGAAAACCGTATGTAAGTGGTGCCTCTCAGTAAATTTTCTAAAGAATTGTATAAGAGTATACATTAGTCTATTGTTATACTCGGTACTTCTATATCTGTACTAATATTATAAAGCTGAAGAGTTTGTTTGTTTAGTTAAGTACTGGTTCGATTAGTTTTTTTTTTTTTTTGTTGAATAGTGCATTTATCCAGGAAGGCTATAGGAAGAAAGAATGAAAGAAAAACGTTTATTCGAACATACACAGGACATTATGGAGGGAAAAAAAAGGTATTAAATAAAAATCAAAAAAATTACAACATAACTATAGATATCAAATTTTGTTATCCTGTGCGATGTCAGAATAGGTCCCAATCTCAGCTTTGGGCTGCGGCATTTGCATGCTGCAGCGCTGATTTTCAGATAGGCTATTTAACATTACGCTATGATCAATAGGAGCGGAGCAGTAGTATATGTTGCAAAATCAGGGAAATGACGTTCCAAATTACCACGCGGACGAAGTCGCGGGCGATCCCTAGTAAATATTATAAAGAGAAAATATTCGTACTTTTGTAGAAGAAGACATGGTACTATTAAATTCGGTATTTCCCGTATCCCGTAGCTATACATAGTTAGCAATCCTTACTCATATTATAAATGTGAAAGTTTGTAAGAATGGATGGATGGATGGAAGAATGGATGGATGTTTGTTACTCTTTCACGTGATAACTACTGAATGGATCTGGACGAAATTTGGCACAGAGATGGATTATGGTCTGGAATAACACATGGGCTACTTTTTGCAGCGATAACAGACATACACGCGGGCGGAGCCGCGGGCAACAGCTAGTATATATAATACAGCTAGTCAATGATGAATTGGGGACAGAAATAACTTGTAATTATAATGAAGTAGGTAATTATAATGTTCTATTTCGACATTCGATGACCTACTTACTACGTTAGAGAATCCAATCACAATAAATTGCTTTCAATCGATACAGGGAACTACTTATTATTATACCTAATAATATACCTACTATACCTAATTACTTGTACAATATTAACCTTATAATTTTGTTGGATTTCTTTTATTATATACTAGCTGTTGCCCGCGGATCCGCCCGCGTGGATGTCGGTTATCGCTGCAAAAAGTGTGTTATTCCAGACCATAATCTATCTCTGTGGCAAATTTCATCCAGATCCGTTCAATAGTTTTTATGTGAAAGAGTAACAAACATCCATCCATACTTACAAACTTTCGCGTTTTTAATATTAGTAGGATTTAAATATAATAAAAGCTGCCTATATTAATTGCTTATCAGCTAAAACTAGCAATTTTTACCAAAGTATTCGGTGCTGAGCTGCTCTTTTCCATCTACTATAATGGATCCTCACGCTGCCTCTTCCAGTTCATGGTCGTCACTTCTGAATCTCTCTACCGGTTCTACTAGCTATATTGGTCAACATTTTATTTCTATTTCAAAGGAAACCTTAATGCATAACTTTCTATCCATTACTTTTTGGGTGTTTATAAGTTATATATTATTTTTTACATTGTCACATAGCAAATTTAGAAACTTACTTTTACAAAAAATTAATCCTTAAATAAATAATATTAATATTTTAGTAAATCAAGATAAAAAAAAGAATACCTGTACTTTATTGTAATTTTCGATTTTGTATAAACTCTGATTTCACTCACTGAGTTCACAAGCTAGAATGTTGTTAGTTAAGATGTGGATAACGTTGTGAGCTGCACAATAATATATACATTAATGTTAAAATCCTAGTGTAAGTATATTGTGTAACTGTTTGTTTTCCCAAATAAAATAAAATAAGCTTCCGTACGTGCCCGATGTATGGTAATAGGCTTGCTGTCTATAACACGGAACCTATTAGCTCGTGAACGTGAGTCCTGTATACCCCTTTCCGCAAAGAGGTGTAGTACTTTTTTTATACTACTTGGGTGGCAAACAAGCATACGGCCCACCTGATGTTAAGCAGTTACCGTAGCCTATGGACTCTTGCAATGCCAGAGGTATCACTTGCGTGTTGCCGACCCATTTTTTTACAAGATGGGAGTGTCCCTGGGATAGGACACGTTTCTTTCAAAGGACATCCCTAAATGAGCGCTGGAGACCTGTACTCACACACAGGAACACAACTATACCGCTGTGTGTAGTTATTTGGCTGTGGTCTTCTGTAAGGTGGAGGTTCTTTCCCAATCGGGCTTGCTCTACTTCTCTTTAAAAAAATAGCTACAAATACAATTTACATATTAAGGTTGGATAGGACTGTGTCTTTGGTACCATGAAGGGACATATTGCATCAATGGCTACGAGTTACGAATATCTCGCTGCGATAAACAGCTACCATAAACCTTCAGCATCATCACCCTTTCGTAATTTACTGCTGAACCTCTCCTGTACGCCATTTAGTACAATCTACGGCTCTCGCTTCCAGCTGCCCCCAGCCACTTTGCAAAAATCATAACTTACGCTAGCCTGAATCATTCACTTCAAATCACCAAGTCGCAAATTTCATCTACGTTACGCATTCAAGTTCAGTGTAAAATCAGCCCGTATGTGCATTCTACAGTACACAATACGCGTTATGTAGTATGGACAATAAATCTTATTGGCTTAGTAACGTAGTCGCAACTCCGTTGACGACACTTTAGTTAGAATCAGCGTTATTGTTGCCTACCAATCGCATTGTCTACATATTACCGGGAACATCATGCTGTTAATTCGTTTACAGGAATCGCGGTGGCCTTTGTTTATGTTCAAAGAGGAATACTTTTTTATTTTAAAACTGAAAGGCGTCGGCGTCGGTGCCTATTGTTGTAGGTTAGCGTACTATGACGCGGGTATTATTCGCAGAAGCACTCCAAGTGTCAATGATAGAGGACCGTAACAACATTATATTGATTATGATGCCTTTTATGTTGAAGAATATTCGAATAGCACCTTGGAATTTCGATACGGCTATGGTGATGATAATTTTATTCTTTTAAGTTACAATATAAAAACTTACCAGAATCGGTTACTGAGTAAACAGGACCAGAGCCTCTAGACAAGTGGCATAAGCGATAGTCGAATCGAAAAGTCAAAAAATAAAATGTATGGAATTTGACGTGAGTCTACGATTTAATGTCGTAAACTTACGTAAGTTCCATACATTTCGCTTATGCCACTTGTCTAGAGGCTCAGAGTGGTAAATTTATAAGAAAAATATATGTAAGGAAGCCTTTCTTACCAATATTTTTCTTATTACTTTTCGGAGAGGTTCAGCAGTAAAGTTTGATTGTCACTATTAATAATTTTCTGACATTCATAAGTGTTAAAGTCCTTTAATTCCTTCCTGATTGTTGCACACGAGGTCAGAGGTCTAACATAAAATTGTACACTATTTTTAGCAATTAATAATTCGATATAAAAATTAGTAAGCCTTAGTTTCTTGTCAAACCTTTTTTAAATATCTTGATTAGATCTTAAATATTTAGTAACTAGGGGCAGCCCTAGCGTATAAGAGCATAGAACGACCGGTCACGAGCCCCTCTAGACAAGTGGCATAAACGGTAGTCGAATCGAAAAGTCAAAAAAGTAAATGTATGGGATTTGACGTTAGTTTACGATCTCATATCGATAACTAACCTCAAATCCCATACATTTACTTTTTTGAATTTTCGAGTCGACTATCGTTTATGCCACTTGTCTAGAGCGGCAGCTGAGTGACAGACACTTGAGGAATTAGGGCTGTCGATTTTACAGTAGAGTAGCAGTTAGTAACTCTCTTATCATAGTCTGAGCAATTTAGGTATAATAAGTAAATAATAATAAGCGTTTATTCAATAGCGGGAACACTGTACTTTCAGTTTATTTTGCACCTACATAAATACGGCCAGTTGTATTTTATGTAAAACTATGCAAATTATGTTAATATTACTTAGGTAGAAGTTCGGTATCTAGTATAGGTACCTACGTACTATAATTCTTGTACTTTATGGTATGTTAGCCTCGTTAGAATACAAAATGTAAATCTATGCTAATTTAATTTTAACGTTCTCTTCAATACATTCTTTGTATAATAGAATAGTAATTATTACTTGTAAATACACTTCAATAATAGATTTTTAATATTCATAAATATAAAAATAACAATACATTTTATTGTTATTATGAATTAAATTTTATTTAAGTAGAATTATTCTTAAAAAGATTATTGTTGTCTATTAAATTAATCATTTTGAATAGAACTATTTAAAAATTTTAATTTCATAGACAACAAGTATAGACTTTTAAATACCTAACAGTTAATAACTTTTTTAAATGACCCGACTAAGTAAAATCACATAAAACCGATTTATGTAAACTCACTTACTCCTATATATTAGCGTATCGGTCCGGTGTCTTTTAGGACAACCTTCCCTAGAAAATAGGCAGTCGAATAGCAAAAACCCCACCCAAATCTGATAAGTACTTTTGAGAAAATCACGAACATACGGGTCAAACAGAGAACCACCTTTTTTTGAAGTCAGTTAATAAATACGCATCAACCTATTCTTATTTTGTTCGATATGATAAGACATCACACGCCTACATATTCTAACTAAAAATACAATTCTTGAACACAAACTAACAATGTATGTATAAATATACCTACCTACATTGTTAGTTTCCCAGAACTTATCAATATGAAATACCTACTATTGATTTCTGAAATGCGATAATAAGGATCGCCTTTTACATAAAGACTTACAAAATAATTTATGTTTCAAAAAATCCGTATTCGTCCTACATTTTATTCCGTTTTAGCCCCAAATGTAATATTTTTGGGGCTAAAACGGAATAAAATGTAGGACAAATACGGATTTTTTACAACTTCGTGAGGCGAATGCTTAAATCTATAGGTACATAGGTAGGTATACCTACGTATACTAGCCAGAGGCGGATCCAGCTATTCAGGGGGTGGGCAATGGGTGCAACTAATTCTTCTAAACGTTTTATATATCACTTTTTTGAAAGATTAAGTTTAATGAAATAAGCTAAGAATGCCCCCTCCCCTCTCCCTAAACCTCCGCCTCGACCAGGATCACGCACCTGATCCTCGCGGATTGACTGACTCAGCAATGAAGAGCTTAAGTCTTAGTAGAAACAACAAACTTGAAATTTTGCACAAGATTCCTTGAATTAGGTACGTAATTTAGCACTAAGAAGGGCAACAATTAAGGATGAACGGTTTTATGGATGGAGTTCAAAGTAAAATAGCCCGAAACTTCATATACCTACCAACATCTGGTTGGTAGGTATATGAAGTAGATAATAATAAGTATACGCGTATATCGGCATTTTTCTAAATTTTACCCCTAAAAAGGAAAAGGATTTTTCAAAATACAACTCGTGGTAAAAAAAAACGCCTACGATGTGAGGTCAGGACAGGACACTAGTTTTGTATATACAAACTTACATACTTACTATCTAAAAATATATATTATACAGCCAAAAATGATAGAGCACCTAATGGCTAGAATTGATAAGATTGACTCTACGTCTTTCATGTCTATGTTTTTAGATAGTATTTAGTACTTAAGCGGTAATATGTTAGAGTCACGAGTGTTATGTAGCGTGCTTGCTTGCTTGCTACAGTTTACATGATATGAAAAAGAGAAAATGTTGTTTTACTTGAGAGAGTAAGTACTAGGAAAATGTGAGTTCTCTCGAATTGGCGGGCGGACGGAACAAGGTGGGATGGCTGCGCGAGCGCAGGTATGCGTGTTCTCAGAACGAGCCGCGTCCGTTTTTGCTCCTTTTTCGATTCGAGTTTACCGAGAATCGAATGGCCCGGTGGCGGCCCTACTCGGAACTCGTAATTAATCCTTGGAAGCCTCCGACCCAAGGGTTGTTATGAGAAATCGCCAACATTATGACTTCATTTTTTTTAATATTTTTTTTTGCATTGTCTCATTTTGAAAATTGTATACGGGTTATTGTTCGCAGAAGGACCGACAGTACCATACAGAGCATTATGCACGGCTATTAAATTTTATGCAGAGTTCGCCTCTGACCTCAGGCTCTTAGGAAACTGACTTGCTGATGCGCTTCTAAGAAACCTTTCATTTGATTACAATACATGTTAATCTTGCGCTCAAATAACGCAACACTCGTTAGAATTTATATTAAATTAGCTATTCATGCTAAGTACGACGAGCGCTACACATTATTGATATTAAAAGTATAGGTCGTGTACAAATCTAAAATTAAACGCTTTTCAGTTAAAATAATAAAGTGGCATCCAGAATGTCCAGCCATATAACACACTAGCTGTTGCCTGCGGCTCCGCCCGCGTGGATGTCGGTTATCGCGATAAAAAGTAGCCTATGTGCTATTCCAGACTATACTCTATCTCTGCGCCAAATTTCATCCAGATCCGTTAAGTAGTTTTTGCGTGAAAGAGTAACAAACATACATCCATATATTCTTACAAACTTTCGCGTTTATAATATTAGTAGCATTACTCGTCATACCATTAAAGTTAGTCTACATAGAGAAAGTTGGTAGGTACTTCGTCCTTTTAAAGATCATCAAAGACGAGAACCCGAGACGATGCTTTTTGCTTCATACCGATATTCGATTTGCTTCGCTCTCCGGGTATCACTTGTACTGTTGGGCTAGGACTGAACAGAGCAAAACGAGGTAAAAAGATACAGTCACACTGTATTCCCAGAAGAGCGGCTAGTTTAAATTTCAATGGCGGACTACTGCGAATACGCTCGACAGTTTCGACTAACGAACTGATTGAAATACTGCTTTGATCTGCACTTGTGCTACACAAATTTACCCTCTATATCCAATGACATAAAGTCCTATTCGTCATCAATACCGCTATGCAATTTAATTTACTATTTCGTCTTTGCTGCGGTATTCGTTCATCCTTGCGTCTGTCGACGGATTTTTTAATAAATGACGTCAAATTTGTTAGTGCATAGGTACTTTTTATCGAAGAAATGTTTGATATTAATTGTAAATGAGATACTACCGAAGAAACTCGTTATTTTTACTTTCATGTGCTCATATCTCACTGAACGCTGCTGACACTGATTGCTCTCGACTGATAACTAGGTAGGTAGGTACTAAAATGTCAATAAACTCCTGTTAGTAAGGTGAAGGCAAACAAACTGGTCACCTCTAAGATTTATTTTATTATTATGTTTGTATTGTATTTAATTACCAGTATAAAATGACGTCATATGATACAGGTAGGTACATTCATTACAAAAAATGCTAGCTAGGATACGAAGTAGATTTGATAAGCCAGTTGTAGGTATATTACTTACTGAGGTATTGTTACTGCCTACGGAATTAACAGGATAACAATTAGGTATGCGATACGTAATTATGCGGTTTCGCAATCCTTCTAAAGGATATTTTGGAACTTGCTTATTCAATTGCGTAGGTACAATCAAGCTCAAACAAAATTAAACATCGAAGGAGGAAAGTTCATAACGCTATAACCCGTTTTACAAGTTCACAGTAGGAAACCCCTTTCACTCGGAAACGTGTCTGGGCTGGGGATAAAAATAGACACTCTTATTTACAGATTACACAACGTTTAATTGACTGGCCATAAATCGGTGCTTTTCTATATTGGATCACGTATAACGGAACGCGTCTATTTTAAAAATCGAAACTGCCGCGGGTCGACGTTCCTGGAACGCAGCTCAGCGTCGAACGACCGGTCGACCGTCGACAAAGTTCCGAGAACACCCGAAGGTTGCTCAGCTAAACTCTTACATTGAATCCGAACGGTTATTGCCAAAGACTTTTATGTTGCGTCGTCGAAAGCGTCAGTGATGCATTACAGCTTTTATTGTGCCATCAATTGTGAGATTGAGGCCAATACGAACATTTGGAGGCGGTAATCGCATGCCTTCATCAAAAAATATAATGCACGTTTATCTTGCATCGTCAAGTTACTTTCTACGTAGGGTCATTAAGGAATTCTTCGAGTGTAGCTCGACAAGAGCCGTGAGGCATGATGGAGATCAGCTGACGGCTAGCTTAATGGCGCCACGACGCGTTCTTGTCTTGATGTCAAAGGCCACGAACACGGAAAGGATTGCTTTATCGCTTCTCTACATTCATTTAAAGTTGTCTCATTAACTTTAAATAGAGAATGAACATTATACCCGTTCTTCCTGGAATAAAGCGGTCTTAATAATGTTGCCATAATAGGTATTTCTAAACTGCTACTGACGAATTTGCTAACTAGCGCTACGCAAAAATACCTGAAAATAAACTGAGTCTGTGCGTTTTAATTGCCAGTTAGTAAAGTTATTTGGTATATGTGACATTTTAAAACGAAATAATCATCTCGGACTTAAATTTTCTCAAATCACTATATCGTATCTCGTTTTGTTTATCTTTAGTAGAATGTGAAAGAGAAGCGTCCATATGTCTCTCGTCAGACGCACTTCAAGCTGAATGTTTTCAATATCAGCTGAACAAAATATGTGGAATGATCATGAATGATGTTTGTGAGTTATTTATAGTAGGTAGGCAGAAGTTGCGCTTCTGAGAACACCGAGTTGATTATAAATTAAAACAAGAAATGTATATCTTATAATATATTATAAATCAGTTGGTTTACTACGGTGTGAGGTCAAAACATCTGTTCCTACTTCCGATTTCTAAGATGTTGGGAACTGATTTATTGTCTTATATCTCGAATTTTGTTGAAGTTTCTATATTCAAAATTAAAAATAATTTATTATTGGACTTCCCAACTTAACGTCTTCGGCCAGGAAAGCAAATTAGGAACGCTACTTAGGTTTCAGAGTAGGACACAGACAAATCAGTTAGTTTCCTATAGGTAGGTACCTAATCGGACAAACGTAAAACGTTGTATAGTAATTCTAAAGATGACAGTTCCAGAGCAGGCAGGCCTTAAGGACGGCGGCTGTCTTCTTCCTCGATAAGCCCATAGGCACTTTAAAAAGCAAACAATTATAAAAACTACAATCTGCTGGTGTTTCTATCCCTCTAGACAAGTGACATAAACGGTAGTCGAATCGAACAGAAAGCAAATGTATGGGATTTGACATAACTTTACGATGTCAAATCAGATTTGAGCCTCTAGACAAGTGGCATAAGCGATAGTCGAATCGAAAAGTCAAAAAAGAAAATATATGGGATTTGACGTAACTTTACGACATTAAATTGTAGACTCCCGTCAAATTCCATACATTTTATTTTATGACTTTTCGATTCGACTATCGCTTATGCCACTTATCTAGAGGCTCAGGGATGGTCAGATAGAGGCTGTTCTCCATAAAAGTCTAAGAGTGCTATTCAATTTTAATACTCGCAGTTTTGCTTCTATAATGGTGAGTTATGCAAGTAATGTATAAAATCTACTGTATGTAACCACTCCTTGTGTTCACGCAACAACACTCTGGCCTGAATAATGAAAGTGTAACTTGTTCTTAAACTGCAGAACAATGAAACGACGTTGGGCACATTGTCCGTGTTCCGACGCGTTTCCGACAGCTATGAGCGAAGCGGTCATCAGTGCCAACGTGTATGATGCTTTAAATAATAATTCTGTTACCGCACCAACCAGTTATACCGTCTGAAATAAATAGAACAATATCAATCATATTATCAATCCGTCAATGACCGTCAATGACATTGATTACATGTGTCTTTAATTTGTCAAGCGCAAATAACATTATTTTGAAAAATAAATAAATAAGTCGTTTTTAAAATATGTATTGCATAACGCAATAATACTTAAATATATTCAGGTAATTTTCTGACTGACGATCCAAGACAAGCATAAACCGGTGGTACTAGAAACATGGAATTTAACACAACATTCATGGAATTTTACATTCTAAGTGCAGGTACGGAATGTTGGTACCGGCACTGAGAATGGACGTTTTAAAATTCATCCCCTAACGGAGTTAAATAGGTGGCTAGCGCTAGTTACAGAACAGACCCGCCGGCTAATTCTCTAAGAAACAGCGATGACAACTGACAGTTGTGATCGCAAAATTGACAGTTGTGATTGCTCGGGGACGGCACAATCTATTGACTAAACGTCAAAAAGGGCTCTTACGGAATACCGATTTTCAATCTGACAGATGGATTTTGCTCGGTTTTTGCGGTGGCTCGGTTTTTGCTCTTACGGAATACCACTGCGGTATGCTTTGAATGATGTTCAAAACTCTCTTTGCAATATACGAACCTAACCTGACAAAGACATAAGGTAAGACATTGCCACTTGCAATTTGAACCTTACGCCAATTAACACACGATAAAAAATATCAAAAAAGACGACATCTCAGACGACTTTCTTCCACAAAGAAAGCATTATGTAAAACCTGATCATAAACTAGACAGGCACAATTTCATTAATAATAGGTGAGTAGAAATACGAGGGTTATAAATAACTGTAATAACTGTACGTGAAACCGTTATGGCTATTGAAATACAAACTAAAAGCACCGGTCGTTTTACAGACTCAATTAGCAGTAAATAATGGTTGTAAGCGCCGTACCTAGCTGGCTGTGGAGCCAGCAATTAGATCTTACACTCGTTAGGATTGTAAAGATAAGAATGTTTATAATATCAGCTTGAAACTCGATATGATCCTAAGTAACTACTATTTTAATGAAGAATTAACTAAGGAATGCAGTCGTATAGGCCATTTTATCTCAATTTAGTGAATTTTAGAAGTACCTTTACGTATTATAAATAAATAAAATAATTTACAATTCTATATTATCGCCATGTGTATTTTTTATGTCAGTCTTATGGTCTAAATATGGTGATACTCTATATTTAAAACTAAATTATTTGAATTTGTAACCTTCATTAGAATTTAAAATAATGTAGATAGAAATTGCACTTATCTACTAATGTAGGTAATGTATGTACATATAGACCGTTTCAATATGCTATCTGTGGATACATTTCCAATTCAAATTCATCTCTAGATACGACACATAGGCTTTTGTGGAAGAGTCATCATAATTTCGCCAATACCATGTTTAAAATAAATATAGGTAGGTATACTGTCAATAGACTTCATCCTATCACTATAGTCTGTCTGAACTTGATGCGAGAGCACGTTTGCGTCCCGATTGTATCTTTGTGCTGTACCAGGTTGATGCAAATGTTGACATAGACACGAAGTTTGCATGCATGCAAGTCGTAGTACTCGTGTATGCTCTCCTCGCCGACAATTTTATGAAAAGCAGGACATGCAACTGATACCACGAAGACTGAGATCGCAGGTACCAGTCGCTCAATAGTTCTTTTGAATCAGTCGATTCAGGAAATTGTATAGATATTTATGCATTAAATGATTATTGAATGAATATTCGTAAAAGAGCCCATATACGACACGGCTATCTTGTTTCGTTGAAGAGTTCTTATGGCCACCTTGCGACTGCATCATCAGACCAGCTCCATGGTACCATATTATTGCATTTGACCTAAACAAACTAAAAACTAATATACCTACTTTGCAAGGTAAATAAAGCATACCTAAAGCTTGTAAAAATAAAAATAAAAATCTATGTTTGCAAGTCCAAGTCGCCTGAAAAAAAATTGCAATTTATCAGGCATTTGGGATCGCAGTCTCATTCTCCTTGTGGTCGCATATCCCAATTTTATTTACAGGTTATGTGTTGCAAACTCAGTGCAAGTGCAGCTATTTTTAATCAATGATTTTAAGTAGGAACTTACCTCCGGCGTTAGAGATTACAAAAAGATGTTTGCAATCAACTTAAATAAATATTGACATGTTAATGAACAATAGGTAGGTGTACCTAGCTATCAATATTTACACAGACAGATTGTGTTGCTATTTATAGTTATCAGGAACGTTTAGAAGGAATCGAACAATGATGTTTAAAAAATGGACAATCAAACTATGATTGTTGTTTTGAATTAGGCTATATACTTAAGTTTAAGTGGAGCCCTAACTCTTATACCTACCCATATGTAGAGATTAGATAAAAAAATAACATGCACGGCCGTCTTTGGGGAGTTTCAGCCAATGGAAGTGAAAACTAAGTAGGTACCTAACTTGTGAATTGTATCGTCGAGCTATTAGATTATTATTTTTGAATATGGAAAGCGTTCGGTGACGATGACGCCAGTTCCATATAGTTTTTTTTTAAATTATTATATTGACTTTGTCGGTGAGCGATTACCTCAAAAAGTTTGAAATGGAAAGCGTTCGGCGACGATGACGCGAATTCCATGATTTTTGTTAAAAAAAATGCTCAACGCACCGAAAGAAGTTTTCACTTCAAAAATTACAACTTGTGCTGACTTGTACAGTGTGACCAAAATGACTAATTGCTATTATTGACCAACTCTATAAACAGCTAATTCTATTATAGCCCAATTCTATAAATGGCTTATTCTGAAAATGGACCACGACCGTGTCGCAAATTTAGCTTTAGTAATTCAATAACAAAGAGCATTCATTACCGACTAGGTATTATCATACCTACCAGTAAATACTTACAGCAATTCTACAATTAACGGGAATTCTTATGTATCATCATAATGTTAAACACAAACCCAATATTCGCAAGTAAAAACAAATTAATAATAAATTTATCGCCAATTTAAACAACACAGACTTATAAATTAATAAATATAATTATTTTAAAGTTATTCATAACTCTATGTATACGAATCCAATGTGTTCTGAGAAAGTATTTATACTTTATATTACAAGGTCGAATTATAAATAAAATGAAGAACGTTAGCGCGCCAACCTTACCCCAACGATGGTCGATGACTCAGTTTTACCTGTATATGGACGAGGGCTAGGTTATTTCTAGCGAACTGACGATAATTTTAACATTATGACACACCCATTCCCAGTATTGTTACCAAATTGCAAAAATACTCTCTAATTCTGAATAAATCATAAATTTTGAATAGGTACGTGATATGATTGTGACGAACTGAGAAGGCGTACGCGACTATTATAAGTACAATAAGTATAGGACACTGACGGACAGTCGGAGACATACACTGTATCGAAGTCGGTATGAAATGATTTTCAAATGGAAATGTTAGCAGTGAATAGCTATCACTCTAATATCCAGGTGCGGTGAGCAGGAATGCAATCCGAATTATTCGAAAGCCGAAAATGACCAAACAATCTAGTTTATTGCCGTCATTTTATAAATCCGGATTTTGGTGCTAAAAACCGGATTTTGCAATGCCTATTCGAGGCGTAAGACTATGTAGTAATAACGACTTGATGCAAACGCTATAGTTTTAGGTCCATCTCTTTGCATCCGTAGATCCGTAACCGTACTAATCTACCAACATTTGAATTTAGATAACGTTTTGATCAAGCTATGTGTGTCTTTTATAATGATATACCTTACAAATATTGGATAAAGCATCGGTGATTTAAGTTGTGATGTAGCAACTTAAGAATTTCACCTGCCAAAGTAATGGGGTAGTTTCGGAATATTAAACACCTAGGACCGTTTAAGCGGGAGTGAGGGGGAGACAAACAGGAATTTCCTGTACTCGATCTAACGTGATTTTATATTAACGTTTTGAAGCCGGTCAAATCAAGTTCTCAACCTTTTCTTTCGTAGGCCTTTCTAACACTGGCACGAATGTAACTTTCTCAGAGGCCATTATGCAGGGTACTGGTAATGCTAATCTCATCATCTAGTACAATCTGAGCTAAAATCAACTGTAAAAAGCCAAAGCCACGCGCGCTGACAATGATGTGAGATGTCATACACGTGGTTAGTGGAACGGAGGCATTTAAAAAAAGAATCACGACAATACAAACAATAAAATTAGCGCTTCATAATGAGTAACAAGACTCAAGAGGACGGAAGTCACACTTTTGCACAAAATATTTGTCACTATCACGATGTTGACAACGGGCGTTTTATTTATACACATTCAGAGTTCGTCCGCTGAAATAAGCTATAAACATACTGAAACGTATTTCATATTGATTTCCACAACCCCTGTTTTGAATATTCATGATATTATTCATGATTACATTTGAGGACAATTATAACCAGATTCTGTAGATCTGGTCGTAATTTTCCTCTAATGACGGTAACTATCACGTAGTGATACAAATAAATTAATCATCTAATCGAATAAACTGACCCAGTGATACAAATAAACAAATAAATAATTATTTGGTTACCATATTGACAACGGGTGATGGACCTATGTATATGACCAAGGGTGTTGGATGATATTGGTACCAGTCTAGGTTTATAATCAAAATGATTGTAATCATTGATATATTATACATACATATTAAACTTTTACCATATACCTAGATATGGTAAAAGATTTACATATTATACTTACTATATGCTTCTGAGCACAGAGTAAGTATAACAAAAATAAAACTAATGCGTTCTTATTATTTTAATTGTTTTACTGTTAAGCCGAGGCTTTAACATTGTGACCAAATGCCTAATAAAAGTTGGCTTTTAACAGAATTTTGCTTTTCTGTGTCATGAAAACATTTAAAAAAATGGAAATGTATATTTTTAACATTTTTAAGTATATCTGTGTTGCTAGCTTACTGCATCGTTACACGTCTTTTTGGCAGCATTTATCACAACTTCGTTTCGCTATGTTTATATTTCTCTTGTAATTGGGGGCAAGCATTATAATATAGTCTACCCGAGGTAGGTAGGAAAGGTACCTACTATGAATGCTGATTAAAATATATACAACGGTTTTCTTAAAAAACTAATCTTTATATAGCGGCCCTGTACAGCCATCTCCGTTGCCGTGTGTACATAGAGTATTTTATTTTGCGGCATCGTCATCGGTCTTATAGATTAATGGTTCAATGTATTAAATTATTACCTATTTCTGTTTGTAGTAGCTATTTCAAATTGCAACGCAATTCCCTACGCTCGGTGCAGTCACGTTTTTATTACCATTGGCTATAACTCGACACATTCGACATACAAATAAGCTATAATAAGTATTGTAGAAATATTTCATTCTGTCGATAATAATATAAAACAACACTGTTGATTTAGTCATTACCTCGCCGTATGCCACTGCGTAGCGTGTTGTGAGTTCGATTCTCAAAACTTTGTGTGATCTGTAAATGTTTGTTCTGTGTCTGGGTGTACTGTGTCTGTGTTTGTTAAGCACCCCACGACACAAGACTTGTTTGCTAGTGCAGGGGTTGTTTTAAATTGAATTGGTATCTATATTTTGACGATTTATGCATTATGCAGACTTTTCGATAAGCTCAGAGCCTCTAGACAAGTGGCATGAACGATAATCGAATCGAAAAGTCAAAAAATAAAATGTATGGGATTTGACGTAAGACTACGATATAATGTCGTAAACTTACGTCAAATCCCATACATTTGCTTTTTTGACTTTTCGATTCGACTATCGCTTATGCCACTTGTCTAGAGGCTATGCCCCTCTAAACAAGTGGCATAAACGGTAGTCGAATCGAAAAGAAAAGAAAGCATGCATGGGATTTGTTGCAATTTTACAACAAATTATCGTCCACTTTGCTTTCTATTCTATTTAATTGACTACCGTTTATGGCATTTGTCTAGAGGGGCTCACTTTTTAATTATGTCCTTACGACACAAGTTCGCAATTGCTTATTTCAGCAGCTAATTTATTAACAACTATTTTTATAATAGGTACCTACCTATTTATTAACCGGCTTTAAAAACGAGGAGGCTATTTTTATGTTTGTTACCGCAGAACTCCGTCATTTACGGACCGATAAAAAAAAAACTTTTTGTATTAAAACCTATGTTAGACTAGGGGTTTGAAGATATTTGAAAAGTTTACAATTTGCCGTACTGAAGTCGGTTTTTTTTGTTAAAATTATTTATGAAGACTGAATGCGGCGGAAACCCATGCAGGAGGCCTATGTGTCCAGCAATGATCGTCTTTCGGCTAAGATGATAATGATGATGAGCACGATTTTCCATTTAGATAATGTAGTACTATAGGTTTCAATGAAGTCATAACCTGGGACCATTATCTTTTATGGGAACTATACTCTGATATTAAAATTTAATGGCCTGCACGAGACCATAAATAATAGTAAAGTTTCATTTATTTATACCTACTGAGGTAGTGTTATTACCTCGTGGACATTGTGGCCTGAATTTATATCAGTTTAAACAATCGGAACTTTACTCCTAAACTAAAGTTAGTTGACTAACTACCTACGCTTAGTTTATTTCACATAGCATGTACTGTGACACTTAACATTTTACGATGAAGATGAAAGAAAATGATTGAATCAATCTCTAACCAATTTGTAAAATGAACGATCAAGAGCCTAGAGTATTCAATCGATAGGTTTTAATTGAATCGTCTTTCATTTTCATTTATATTTATCTTCAAACGTCAAACGTCACAGTACCCATGTTACGTGAAATAGACTCCCAACATTCGTATGCCATATGTAAGTAGGTTTCTAAGTAGTTGAAGCTTTATTATATTTCTACGAAACATAGCGGCCATAATAACCTTTATGATGACCTTCCTGGAACATCTTTTGCAAGATTTCCAAGATTTCTAATCAGTGGATAATTCATTTAAAACTTCGTATTGATTACGTAATACTTGGTCGTGACTGGACGCTATTTGGGGTGGTGGTTTAGCTTCAAGGTCTTGAATTGTTTTTAGGTGCGTAAAGTCTAAAATTTGTCCTTGTAAAGGTAAATAATATTATAGTGGAAATATATCTCCCTTACCTGGTGAAACGTGGCGCTTGGGTGAAGTACACATGCTGCCGTTTATAGAAAAAAGCGTAAAATTATTTCTTAACGAATAATCATTTTGACAAGTTCTTAAGTTTTGAATACTATAAATAAAGGTACCTCGGATGTAATGTATGTATGGTAATTTTTAAAGTTGTTTTTTTCTAAAACACTAAGTAGAACGGGTAGGAATCTAGAACAATAAAATCCCAAGGGAAATTACATTTAGGTAGGTACTGCACATCGTAACTTACGACGGAGTTAGCTTGCTACGTTTTTTCTACGGAACAATTATTACGTAAATTTACGAGTAAATGGAGACATTCATAATCAAAGCAGGGGCATCGTCCAAATGAATCATTTCAGTTAGGCATAACATTAATCATAGTCGCTTCACTAGAACTACAGATAAAGAAAATTATTACATTACACAACATACACAGTACACACCTTTAAAACACACCTACATTCACCTACATAGATATCGAAAGATCTGTTCTAAGAAAAATATCGTCATACAACTGAGAGTTTTAAGAAAACCTCTCAAGCTCTTAGTAACAATGCAATGTAAAGAGTAAAGGCTGTGGCCGCGCAGTGCGGCCAGCGACAAAACGTTCACCTCTATGACTGGGATAACTTAATATTTTTACAATGGTAAAAAAAAAATCGTGAGTAATTAAAATCTAAGAAGTGATTTTATTTCTGACTTATGTAAACTTAGTTACCTTCTTTTGTTTGTTGACAAAACTTGTTTTTTTTTGGTCTTGTGGTTAGTGACTGTTAAGTTGGAGGTCGTGTAGGTTCGATTTCCTTCTACCCTGGGTATTAATTTGTCCTAGGTGAGATGGGAATCGTACCTTTGGATTCAGATTCAGTTTGGGTGAAATTTATCTATATTAATAAAAGATCGAGGTTTATAGAAAAATATAACTAAGTAGGTACCTATGTCTATAAATTTTATGATTAAAATAGTAAAGGCTGGCCTAGTTTGGCGTCAATCGGCCGTGTGTGATTTGTCCTTACGACCGAACACGGCCTGATTTTAGTAATCCTAATATCTTTAACGATATTTATAAAATATAGAATAATATACAACATTGCACGATCTCCACACTTTTTATCACTTTTTATTTTCCAGTTGTTAAGTAAGATTATAAAATATATTATCGACCTCTACGAAAATGGTAGATATAAAGTATCATAAAACAAAAAAAAAGGTATTTATGGTAGGTATTTTAGAAGAGTAAAAAATGTATGTAAGCTAACTGGTTTCAAGATCATTTATTATAATTATTTTATTACACCTCCGGTTATTATAATTATTCCACTATTCACGAAACGCATTTTTGTTATCAACTCAATTACCAAAGCACAAAAAAAGAATGAAGAAAATCTAGCAACACTTTTACTTAATAGTGAACCGCAACACGATCGAAATGTATATTCAAGAGTACTGTTATTTATAGTTAAATAATTATTCAAGTAACTGTTATTTATAACAGTATAATCGTATAATTATTTTTTTCTTAGGGCGTACCTAATTTAAAACATATTTTGACAACAAAATAGCTATTTTTAAAATAACACTACCTGATCGTTTATGATAAAAATCAATGCATAATTTTTTGATTATTTTATATCAATGTGGCGCCAAGTTTTTATATGTATTCATTTTATTGCCTAGTCAGTAGACAATATCTTATTACAAACCGATAATTATAATGAATTCAATGAAGACTAATTATTGACTCATCGTAAAACGGTATTACTCACTCATTTTATTTGGACGTGCTAATTTTGCAATTAAGAATGACTTTATACGAAGTGCCTTTATAAAAAAATAACAATTGATTTTATCTTTAGTACAACAACAGTTAATCAAGTTGTTAAATCCTGTCGATACTCATATTATTATATCAAAATAAAAAATATTTCCATAGATACGCTTCGGCTGGGTAAGCTTCGAATAATATTATCGCCACACACATAGATCGCCTGCAATTCCTAGAAATAATAACAATTACAAAACTAAACAACCATAAAATTAAGCGTATTATTGCGTTGGCGCAGGAGGCGCCTCGTGTATTATTTTACAATTTCTTCATCCAAACATTTTCTTTCGTAATGCTGCGCCATTTGCATTGGTATCATTATTTACTTACGTTAGTTAGTAGCTGACCTATAAATGTAATGGAAAACTAAACGCTTTTGAAGTTATCAGCTTAAGTGGGGTAAATGGAGGTGAAAGTACTCTCGTTAATGTAGATGGATGTTATAAAATTGTTTTATTCAATGTAAAATAATACTACAAAACTGTTTTAAACCATTTACGGATGAATAGTGATATACTACTATCTACTTCACTTTCACAATATTGTATAAATATAAATATAAGATGGTGAGTAACACTAAGTTACAGAAAAACTTTCTATTTAGAACATTTCAATAGTACTCAATTCGAAGCATATTGATTTTTTTTACTGTAGCATCTATTGCTATTTAAACTTCCGTCTTATGCTATATTCTTCATTGATTACAGTTATATCTTCTGGCCACGTTCCTATGTCGTTGAACAAGTTATCCGCTACAGTAGGTACGGTACACAAATGATAAAACATTATCGGTATGGATTCTGCGAATATGTTTATTCAGCCTCAACTCTTCGCATCTAATAAAGAAGTACCGAGAACAACGGTATTCACTGTGAAATTGAAATCGGAGTGTGCCAGCCAAGTTCCGCGAAACGTTGTGACCTCCCTAAATAAATACTTGGTTGGTGTCGATTTTCCGTTCTACATACCTAAATTTTATAAGATAGTTTATGATAACTGAATTCTTATATTATATCTTAACACTGCCTTTTTTGTAGAGTAACAAATTTATATTTAGTTCTCTTTTAAAGAGAACACTAATTGAAATATTTTTCTTGCGATTAAATAAACCTAAACCTGTTACTTAAAGACCTATATTTGATTATAAGCTTTTGTAGGTTTGCAAATAATAATAAAAATATACCTACGTACCTACCTACCGAATAAAAATAATGTATATAAACAGTTTAATCTCCCAAATTGTTGTAACTCCTGCGGCGTCCAAATGTCTACTCTGTTAGATTAATCTTAACAATACAAAAACTCCCTACATATTATGTATGTGTACAACATTATACGTTGCTATCTGTATCCACTCCATATCCTTATTAATCCGGCGGGGACATTATGAAAAGCCATCAAATTACGATGAATTCATCTGTAGTAAATCTTCTTTACCATTGGGGGACTTATGCCTATTCAATGGGTGGCAGCTGCGCGGCTGCGTTGCGAGTGCGCGTCGCGCCAATGACAGCCGGCAGATGGTTGTGAAAGCTGCTCTGGCGCAGGTAAGGGATTCCGAGAACGCCGAATATAATCGCACTACGAGGAACTCGCTCTCTATGGCACGCTCGAATGCGAATCGAACACCTGCGCGCAACGCCTTTATAACGAAACGTTGAAGAGGATGCTAATTGTAACGAACGAACGATATATCCATTGTGCCGTATATGGGGGCTTTAGAGACCAAATAATATCAAATAGTTTTGTTGAAATACTGTGAGCTGCAATAATATTATCATTAAAGTGGCATAGGGAATTTATATTGTCAAATGTTTTCACCCGCTTACTTACTTGATTTTTATAAATTTGACAATTTATTGAAAGCTTGATGAAATTTGTGTTACATAGGTATTTCATTAGATTGGTAATCAAAATTATATCAGTTATGATTCACCTTACTTTGTATGAAACGTAAGAACTAAGCTAGACATGTGCGTGCATGTTGATGATACGATTTTTATCTTATCGCTTAATCGAAACGGAAGCTGTTTTTAACATTCATCATTACTCATTGTACCTAGGCGATTTCAGGTAGATTGCATTGTTAAAGAGAAAACAAATAATTCTATAGAAATGATTTTCAAAAGACGAAAAGGAAGTCCCCAAAATGTTCTCAATCCCTATTTACACAATGCTTTATTTTATGGATCCAACGTCAAAGCATTTATTTGCTGTCCTTTAAACATTATGCCGATAAATAAGTAGGTATATATCAAATATTATATAAATAGTAGCTATAAAATTGAGAAATTAACAGACTGTAAAAAACCAAAAAAACAATTTATACAGTCTACAAAACTGTCTACGGCAATCCCGTTAAACACAGTAGGTACCTACATTAGAAACCTACACTAAAATAAATTTCCATCCGCAAAACCTACATAAACAAAGCATATAATGGTTAAGATTTCGCAGAAATGGAGATCGTGACATGTTGTAAAGGTAAAACCATTCAACAGAGGTACAGTGCACAAATACTTTCAACATGGAGTACGACCACCTACAATACGCGACAGAATTTACGAATGGAAGCTAGCCAAATAGTTAACAAAACGTGAAAATGTAGTTATTATAATAGGTATTTCTTCGTATATGAGATCATGCAAATATGCGCTACCAACCTTAAACAATACGAATTTTAGGTAAATTATACTCAGTTAGTACGAGTTTCCAGGCCTAGGAAACTATGTTAAAAATCTGAGTGTAATTTTAAGACATATTCACACTCAAAATTAGGTTTTTTCCCATATTTCCCTAGCTTCCACCTTATGTTGTAAAGGTTCGATTTTAAAATCAATATTTTTCTAGCTTCTATTTCGAATGTTTCGTTTATTCAAACGACCTTTTAAGTATCCAGGATGAAATAAAGCCTTATGTACTTTTTGAGATTCAGCTAGAGTTGGCTTTAAACTTTAACTCCTACTCGGTTTTGTCTAAAAAAAGATTACATTACGATTCAAATGGCTAGCTACTCGTAAGCCATAGTGTGGGTGGATTGAATGCTTTACGCAATATTCCGAGTAATAGCAATAACTGTTAACTACAACTATGTATATATGCATAAAATACATTTTGGCTTTTACAAATTGCCTGTTTATTTTATAAAAGTTTACTGAATATCTATAGCTTATTGGCAACGGTATTTAGCATATCGATTCAAAGAATAATGCCGATTTTAGGGTCCTGGTTTTGATTTGAATGGAAAACGCTTCTGCGTACCCCTTGGAGAAAAAAAGTGGTGCTATTAAATCTATCCTTTTTTTAAAAAATCTATAAACGCTGTCATAGTCATTCAAATTCCTACAAAAAATTATTAACAATATAAAAGTGACTCTAATTTTTATAGCGATACCCAATATCGGCGTATTGGCTTACAATAAAGAGTTTTCTATTCTATTTTATCCATGCAGACGCAGCCACAGGCAATATACTTAGTATTTTATAACACCGTAGTTCCGTACTAGCTTTCGCAGTTTTTGTCATTAGTAAGTATAAAGAAATAGTTTTACGCAGAATCGCCTAGCCACACATTACTGAATACAATACAATGTAGATAGTAAATGACTAGATAACTAGTAATAATTATTGTCGGTGAATGAATTCTCGGAAGGCAGTGAACGTTCGAGTTTCGTATCAGTGTCTGTTGCTCAGCCTCGTCCACCAACCGATCCCCACCCCCACCATCTGTTCTATCGTTACAGACAGAGTAGTGCTAGCGTCGCTTCGGTTCGGTTGCGTGCGTGTCGAGCGCTCCGCTTCGCAGCTCACCCATTCATTTTGTTAATAACGTTTAGTGAAGTTGTATCATGTGTTAAGTTATTTTTTATTCGTTTAATTAAATAACGGATACAACACTAAAGTAAGGAACTACAGTGACGTGACAGTGACATTTAAGGAATTTTGTGCAAAAGATTGTTTATAACTTTTTAGTTAGTACATACTAAAGTAAGAAGGAAGTGAATGAAGACAGTAATTTTATACATGATCACATTTTGGATGCGGACTTTGTAAAGTTTTGCGTTATTTTGATTGAATCGTGGCCTCCGGACAACGGGTGGGTGGTTTACACGTCAGGCCACCGTTGAGTGAACAAATGTGCTTAATTGAAAGGCGAGAATCAACAATTTGTCCTTTAAACATGACATTAACAGCGAGGTTATCTCCGCAAAGTAAGTTTTAGGCATCATAGCAATGTTTTATGGTAGTTATTAGACAAACTTTAGGGGTATGACATTTTAAAAAGTTTTTCACTTACAAAAAAGTTTTATTCCATACAAAAAGTTTTTCACATACAAAAAAGTTTTGTTCCATGTTTTATGCTTAGTTTTATGATAATATTAAATTCTAAAATATACCTAATTTTGAACATTAAATGTCATTTTGGTACAGTACCTACAGTATCAAGTGAATTTATGTCATAAGCAGCAAAAATAAAGTAGGAAGTAAAATCTTATTTTCAACACAATAATGTATGTAGGTATGTTTAGTCTATAATAAATCAGTGCAAACATAGTTTCATTCTTACATACAATTTACGCTCTTATCAGTATTCTGAATCTAAAAATAATGTGATAAGAAAAGCAAATGTGTGTATGCTGTGATAAGAGTAATTGAGAGTTTTCTAGGAAAAATCCACCACATGCTATTTATAAAAAATAAATGTATTATGGTAATGATCATTAAAGTTGTTTATCCACAGCTAGCTTCCATTTGTGGTTTTGCTTACATCTAGTTAATTTTCTATTGGGATAAATACTTTCTGCCTATTTAATGATTAGAAAAAAAAACTGTGATGATGCATTGATGCATTTTTGTGTGTACCTCTGAATTGTCAGAGGTACACTTTTGTGTGTACCTCTGAATTGTCAGAGGTACACAGAAAAGTGCATTGGCAATTGGCATATTATGTAAAATTTCATGATGAATTAGTTGAGTAGTGTAATATTTTAGCTATTTATCTGCTTATGTCTCAAACTACACAAGTAACCTACTACAGGGCCTGGTAATCTGTAAGACAGGATTCTCCTAGTAAACAGTTTTAAAGATGTCTTTGAAATTAGGTTAGACTTAAGCAAAAAAAATATTGTTTTCTTGTTCCAAAGATTTTCCTGGAACCATTTAAATTTTCAAAATTGGTCAAACAGTTTCTAAAAGATCTAAAATTTGCTTACATTAATTATATTGCAGCGCTCATTTAGGGCAGGGTTTTGAAAGAAACGTATTCCTATCCCAGGGATACTCCCATAAAGCCCTGGTATAAAAAAATGGGTTGGCAACACGCAAGTGATACTTTTGGTATTACAAGCGTCCATAGGCTACGGTAACTGCTTAACATCAGGCGGGCCGTATGCTTGTTTGCCATCTAAGCAGTATGAAAATAATAATTATAAAAGTCAGTTTCATTTTAAAAATAAAAAGATTTATATTATTACTATTTGAATAGAAATTTACCTTATATAAAATATTATAACAGTGCCAAATATTCTAAACAGATTTTTCTATCTTTCCAGATGCCTGTGTGGAAGTTGGTGTGCCGTTAAGCAGCTGGTCGACAGGAGTAGCATGCTGTCCCAACTGCAGGCACGAGCTCAGGGTATCACTGACCCCTAGTGCTGGCAAATGCACCGGCCCACACACCCTATCACCGTTTAACTTCCAACCCACCTACTTGCCACATACTCAATTATATGCCACACCGTCAACACCTTTAATACAGTCACCTTATAATGAAGAATTAAAAAGGCTAGAAGACACCCTGAGGGCGTTAAGGCTCTCAGGGTGGTACTACGGCAGCTTAGATTGGCAGGTTTGTATTTTTATTAAACAATTTTTATTATTTAAGGCCTTAATCTCTTGATAGAGGGTCTCCTCTATCAAGAGATTAAGGCCGATATAATCTGTCTGACATAATCGGTTGCTATCTTTTATTAAGGCATATAATGCGAATATCGTTTTTCTCCCTTATGCTAATGCTTGTATTTACATCGAAATGTAGAAAACGCGCATTTTTGTGATATGTTCAGATTTCCATTGCTTTTAACTTTTTTGTTATGACAATTTTTTTTAATAAATTTGCATTTTTCGAGCCATAGGAACAAAAAATATTTTTTTATGAATATAGGTTGTAAACTTTAGTGCCTAACTGTAGCTAAAAAAAAATCACTGTTTACAGTTTTGTAGCATGATCTTACATGTAGCGCCATCTGTTGACATTATTTGAAACTAATTCAAGTTTAGAAGTGGCTATATTAAATTTATTTTTAGGGCTTGTATTGTTAATACCTAGGTACCTATACAATATTATTATATACTAGCAGCCCGCGCCGACTTCGTCTGGGTTAAACTATTTTCAGCGCAACTTTCTTTTTTTTAAAGAATCTCCTGACAATAACAAACACAACAAAAAAGAATTACTGAAATCTGTCCAGCCGTTCACGCGTGTTGCCGTAACAAAGGGAAATAGGGATTCATTTTTATATAAGATGAATGATTACTGACAGTAGATTTTCCTTGTTTACAGGGTGCAAGAACACTATTAAAGGACGCCAGTGTCGGAGCATTCGTGATCCGAGACTCTGGCGATAGGAATTTCATATTCTCATTATCAGTACAGACTGAACGGGGCCCCACGTCAGTGAGGCTTCACTATGAGCAAGGATTCTTTAGGTAAATATCATTATATTATGTATGGAACAAAATAAGTATAGACATAAGAATAACTCCTGATGTTGCTAACGTCCATAGTCTACAACTGCTTACTGTCAGGCAGACCATAATAATAATAATCTTTATTTAGGAATGTATACAGTTGGTACAAGAACATACAGTAAATGTAGATAGCTACAGAAGTGGAACACTGTGGCGTAGCTATCAACGATATCAAATAATATATTTGTTGCCTTCTGAGTAATAAGAAAAGAAAGCCTCTCCCTTGTGAGAGACAGCAAGCAAAGTCCTTACTACCCCATCATACAATTACATAAATGTATGCAAGTATAATTCCTTTTACAATTTGTCAACTGTTTATCGCTTTTTTGCTTAAGTCAGTATTCACTATTTCTCACTGTCACCATAAAAAAGGAACATACATCATATGGTCCTCTTTGATGCTTTCCTAATATATGAATGACACCAGAGGAATAAAATAACATTAAATTAATATGCACTTATTATAGCAAACACTAGTTTCGCGGGATCTCGTAATGTTTTTCTCAATAAAATATAGCCTATGGCACTCCCAAATAAAGTGGCTTTCTATTGGTAAAAGAATTTTCTAAATCGGTTCAGTAGATCCATAGATTACCCCCCTACAACATCACAAACTCTACCTTTTCATAATCTATACTAATATTATAAAGCTGAAGAGTTTGTTTGGAACGCGCCAATCTCAGAAAAAAATATTTTTATCTTTTTTGTTGAATAGTGCATTTATCCAAGAAGACTATAGGCTATATAACATCACGCTATGATCAATAGGAGCGGAGCAGTAGTGAGATATGTTGCAAAATCGGGGAAAATTTTCCAAATTACCACGCGGGCGATCCCTATTATAGTATAGATTGGGACTTGAAATTGCCTAATAGACATATTTTAACTTACGCCTCTATTCTAACGAACTACATCATGAGTTTCAATACATATTTTTTTTATATATAAAGACAAAAAATAGGTAGGTATTCAAAATTGTTACTCTTTTCCTACATAGGTACCTTCACACTACTACATAACTTAATACACAAAAAAAACATCAGATATTATTAGAACACATTGACTGTACTCGAATATTCTGCCTACTGTATTGTTACGTCACAAAGGCACGTTACTTATTACGTCATAAGTTCATCGTAATAGTAATTCGGTGGCAACTGTTGACTCAGTATTGTCGCGGTTTTCCTTAAAATTTAACAGTAGTATTTGGTCACACGTTTTTTATAAGAATCTGTTCTGTTTAACGTGACTGGCATTCGATATTTACTTTTGCTCGTCTCAATTTGCAAGTAATGCCTTTGAACGAGTTTGTTTTTTTACGATTTCAATGAAGTGTCACGCGTTTAATCGATTTATGTTACAAGTAAATTGAAATCGATTGGAGGAATACAATTGAATCTCCTACATTTGCAATGATGGTGATTGTTGAGAACTATCTTGTTTTTTATACGACTGCCGCATTAGGGAATATTTTTTTGTATATTTTCGTCTTTATTTCTTCTTTTTAAAAAGGCACACTCACTAGGAAACAAGCCCTCCACTTACGGACCCAAAGAACACTATTAGACTCGGGACAACTATTTATGGATCTTACAAATTTTTGCACCGCGTGGGAATCAAACCTATAACACGCCGCGCAGTAGTAAATGTAGAGGTAACCACTTAAGCCACTAAACCAACCTTGCAGTCATCGAGTGTGTATGTAGGATTTACCCTGTACTATTAAGTATTCTGTGGTTTTACTAACAACCGATGTAAAAAAGGTACATAGCCACCTAGACTCATAAAAATAATTTGAGTATAACACGATTTTTGGTCCTGTATTAGGAATATTGGGATCTCACAACAAGTTACAAAGAAAACGCCCTTGGTAGTAAAAACCGCTGATGTTTTCCTCTTAGTAATAATAATAGCCATTTATTTCCGGAACTGACAAGTCAATTTAGTTGGTACTGATTTGTGTGGTTATAAAATGTCCCTCAGTTCGATGTCTCTTTTGACATAGGCCTCCTCCAACTTTTTCCACTGCATTCTATCAGTTGCTACTCTTGTCCAGTATGGCCCCAAGGCTAAGCGGAAATCATCTTTCCATCTTTTTGTAGGACGTCCCCGTTGTCTACACGCATCTCTCGGTATTTCATTCTCATCTCATTCCTCTTAGTAGTAAGTTTAAATTTTATTCCGTATTTATAATGTGTGTTACTTGTTTCAGGTTAGACTGTGACCGACCACTGGCTCGGTACATGCCCCGGTTCAGATGCGTAGTGGAACTTGTACACCACTACACACGTGTGGGCGAGCGTGGAGCAGCTGGAACAGTATGGGTAGACCGTGAAGGATGCCAGCACTCCCCTGTACTCCTCAATACCCCTCTAAGGAAAAGTCCTCCATCCCTCCTCCATTGCGCGCGTCTAGCCGTCCATCGATCACTAGACTCAAACCCTCTCACTCCTAAACTGTGGTGTGCCCCCAAACACAGGCTGCTACCACTCCCTTCTACATTAATAGACTATCTCGGCGAGTACCCATACTCGATCTAACGATTGGACAATCTGTATATAAGTTAATAATTTAGTCCAATCTGAGCGATGCCTAGTGAAGATATTAGTTAGTAGAGATTGCGAATGTTTAGCTGATAAATCAGACTAGTAGGAGAGTGCAGTCTGTGGTACTGAGCCGGTAGATTCCTAAGGTGGACTTGGTGTTTGCACTATCATAATATAATAACCTTATTTGTACAAATTAATATGCATCGTATATCTAGTACAGGTTGCTAGAAAGGGCCGGATCCTTTAAATACCGAACTAACAAAAAAACATAATTTATGAATAGTTAAATTAATAATGTATTATTTGTAAGTATTTGAATATGGGACTCAACTATGGTATTTAGTGAAATGTTTACGCAGATTATTTTTATTATGCCAATTCTGTGTTTGTATATAAATGATGTATGGGAAATAACGCAAGACTGATACCTTGAACTTCATTATTTTGTGTAACAATTACCTGTATACTTTTCTGTTAAATGTACGTAACTTCACCATCATTTAGTAAGCAGACTAGGGGTTAAGGCCTATTTACATAATATACTGATGGGCACAGAAACTGAATCACACTAGATAATATGGACATGTCACCCATACATACATAACTGTATGTACTCACGCCTTTTGCCCAGAGGGGGTGGGCAAGATTGTGCCCGTCAGTGTATAAGCTATAATAGTCATATATTCCCTACCATTGTGGTTAGTAAAAACCGAATAGTTAAGTGGTATTTGCACAACATATTTATTTTTTTGTTACCTACAGCGGTAGTGAATATCGTTCATACCTAAATGGGCTTTTACCTTTGCACCCTCAGTGTAAAAAAGACGTAAGATCAAAAAGTCTGTTAGCCAAATTGTATCTTATTAATGTTGACTTAAGATTGAAAATTACCAAGTGGCCTTTTTGCAACTGAGAGTGTGATGTGTTGAAGCTTTTCTCTAATATTTTGCTTCCGTATCAGTCTGAATGATTGACATAATCGAAAAAGTAATAGCAACCTAGGCAGGTGGCAGTACCAATGTGAATTTCACTTTGTGGATTTTATATGTACTAATCAAATGATTCACTTGCTAACAGTGAAGGAAAACATCATGAGGAAACCCTTGATGAAATTTTAAAGACATGTCTGATTCACCAACACGCATTAGGCCAGCGTGTGTGAATTAAGGCCAACACCCTCTCTCTTGATAGAGGACAGGAGATCCATACCCAGCAGTGGGACATATATGGGTTGCTATTATGATTGTCAACCGACTGATCGAAATCAAAATTTAAATATTAGTTTAAACACATTAGCTCGTCACTAAGTGCTGATATTTCTAATATAGCAATTGTTCACTAATGCCTTATCTTGTCCATCCTCATAACAAGTCATCACATTATAGAGCTATATTTTATTTATTTATTATTTAGTTAAGATTTAGGATTACATCTTGCATTATATTTAGTTCTTACTTTGTTCCTATACACAGTTGGCTTGTAGTATATACCCATGCCACTATTTTCGGCACCTCCCCCCCAACAACATAATAACAAAAAACAAAAGTGCCATCAATACATGTCTGTCAATCCACTTTTTGCATTATTGTCAATAAAATTGAAGTATTTTGAGGCTGAACTTGTACATAATTCTTGTTTTGTTTTCTATTTATTACATTATATAAAAAGTCGTAAAATGCGTATATATTATATAATCCGTGGTAGTGTATGTAATGGTTTTATGTATTTTAAGGATGTTGCCACAGTCATACAATTGATCTAAACGTCTCAACGCAGAACATCAATTTCGCAAAATGTGTATGACATTGTGTTAAAAATTTAGCGATGTAATTTTGTGAAAATGACTTTCTGTTTTGAAACCAATCTATTGATTTATTTGTCATCTAGAACTAGCGAATCGCTCTCGCTCTTACATTAAATCCCGTTGCATTATTTTTTACATTTGCAAGTTTAAAACATCTAAGCGTACAGCCAGCGGGAGGGATTTATTTTAACTATGTAAAGCTTACTAAATTGTTTTCGTGGTGGCATCCTAATATGTTTTGATTATGCGATACTTAACTATTACCAGTGCCGGCTTTAGGGGCGCGGCAAGGCGACGGCCCTGGGGCGTTCGACGCCCCTGCCTGGCGTCTCTTTAAGTTTGGTCAAGACAAAGAACAAAAAAAGATCAAGACAAACTATATTCGCCCAGGAGCGCCGACAGTGCTAAAGCCGGCACTATTACTTTTATATTTCGCATAATTATGGCACTAATATAGTGTACGGTGGAAAGTTCGGCTAGTGACATTCACTGATGTAGGGTATATAGGTACATACAGCAACATTTCCGTTCGAAAATCATTAGCCGAAAAAAGTGTAAAAATTCATTCCATTACACTATTTTTGGCCGCCTGTTTATACAGCTAAAGAGTATGATATTCGATCGAATATGTATGCTGATTGTACCTTGAATAATCTCAATTAGAATAATTAGGCTTCACATTATATGTATATAAATATGTTTTATTAGCAAAATACATGTGTTATAATTATAATTTACTGAACATAATGAGCCTCAAAATTGTTTTAATATATATAATTAATTGTCTGTAGTCTTTGTGTTGAATATAACCAATTATTTATTTTAAAACGAAAGTTATTTTTGTACCATTTTGTAAGGGGAAGCACCAATTAAATAAGTGTGACATAATAGAGAATACTTGTGTTTAAACGTTTGTAGACTAATGTATGACAAGAACTGCAAATAATTTATATACAAAAAAATACAAAATATACATTCTGCCTATAATTATGTATTTTATTTTTGTCGACTAGCTTACTTCGTTATTTCCTTATGCCTAATAAACGTTATTTTTATAATACCTACAACTTCGACGATGGAGTCCGAGGACCAGCCCAGTGTTTAGACGCCTAAAAACATACAATTAACGGACACCCGGACTTTAAACAAATAGATCACAACAAGTTTTGTTCCGTATAGGAATCAAACCCGCTACACTCGGTGCGGTGTGTTATTGAAAAGGTTATTATTATAACTTATGTATTATTCCACTGCAGGATAAACTGAAAAATAGGCCTCTCTTTTCTCGATCTTTTGCCGGTATAGTTATTGAGGGATGAATTTAGCTTATCCCGGATCTGTGGTCCTGCAACATTGCCGTTTTCTGTCACTTGGAATAACTACATAATATATATATAGAAATAGATTAGTTAACCAGGCAGGTCCTATAGTTAATTTGGTCTAAACGGAGTGGTTACCTATTATCGCACGGTTCTGGTAGTTACACCAGTGTAACCACGCGGATTATTGAAGAGAAAAGTTTTGTATTTTTGTTTGTAATAGTTCTAACTTTTCTCTTCGGTAATTCTTGTCAGGAACGATTATAAACAAAATACATACATATAGCTACATTATCAGCGCGTAACAGGCTTAAGTATGTTATTTAAAAATAAGGGTCCCTGGGTGGGTTTAAAAATAAGGGTGCGAAGCCGGGATATGCCGCTAGTCTTAGATTATAAATGGCAACACTGATAAACTGCCCTATTCAATGAACGTACAATGGCAAGATATTATCGATTAAAGTACGTACCTGCGTTGATTTGGTTTCATAAACACACGTTATTTATATAAGTGAGAGAATAATATATAAATTTAACGAAACATGTCAACGTAGACGCTAAAGAATCAATTACACGTAAAATTTAACAATTATTGATCGTCTATGGTAAATGGGTACATATTTAAAAAATGCCCGACTAAATTGTGATGGGAAGTGGGAACATAATAGGGATGTATAAAACCTAATTAATGGATGCTTAATACTTGTATTTGTATCAGTTGTAACAATTGATGCGATACCAGGGTTTAATCGATTTACATCGATACGACCTTCGAATTAATATTGTATTGTATCCTATCAATATACAATAGTTAACATTCAAAGACACTTAGACACCCAGGGTATTCACTACATAGGTAATAATAAAACGAACATGAAAATCATGAACACCTTTATAATGATGAATACATACAGAATAATGAAATAAAACAAAAGATGCCTGTCTTCGAACTGAAAAATATTTTAAAAAGCAGACTGAATGGACGTGACTGTCATCATTAAAAACATTTCAGGTATGTTAGTACATTTCATTCCATTTTAATAAAGAAGGTATTTTGGGGATAAATAAGGTAGACCCATAATATCATAATCTCATTTCCCTTACCATCCTAAAACATAAAACAAAATTCAAGCATACATATAAAAAAGCATTTCTTTTCGACCCATCGTAGCTACTAATCAAAAATATTCGATTATATTAGAGCACTAACAGCATATTTGTGTAGGAGTTTGAATCAAACAGGGTTTGTTGCCTAAAATGAACTGGAACAAACTATGGGTACTTACAGATATTTTAAATCATCTAATATGCATTTATGATAATGTGATATGCATATGATCTGTCAATTTTTATACCGGTATCTACCGGTAAAGTATCGGAAAATCGTATCGTGTAGTATCGATACTGTAAAGTTTGGATCGGATCGAGCGTGCCTCCCTAAAAGCTAGGAAGAGCGAAATGCCAAAGTCAACCGAATTTTGTATTCTGCTATCTATTGTTTATTGATTGAGCTTGTTCGTATATTTTGTAAAGTACTTCAAAACATTTTTATTAGATAAAAACAATGTGAAAAGAAATAATTGTGGAACGCCATGTCAGCTAATGGGAACGGCGGTAACTATGCCCCGCTGAAACAAATCCTTTCTGATTCGGAGTCTGAAGACGACAAGCTCGACCATAATGCTCACATAGTCACTGGTAGTTGCAACAACTTGGATTTCAACAGCGGTCTTCAGTCGTCGAAGAACTACAGTATAAGCGACATGGATGAGTTTAATACAAATGCGAATACTGTAGAAAGTACAATGGATAACGTAAGTTTTTTACAATCGGATATATCGACTAAGATGTCATTTCCTCGCCGGTGCGCCTTCATAGCTTCAATTCTCATGTGTGTATTCACTTTAGTGATATTTTTATGGGGTACACCATGTTCTGATATCGGCACCTGCCCTAATGAATGGCAGGATAAGACAACAAGCTGGGAACTCCCTTACAATGAAATGGAACTATCGGGAGCTGTCCAAGTCGTCGATGGAGCTATACCTAAAACTAAAAACTTGATATTTATATACAGAGGTAATCATATGAGGCAGGAAACTAAGCAGATTGATGACAATGTGAATGGTGTTGTTCTGATAGTTGGTAATTCAGGGAAGGTGGGATGGTTCACAAGGGAAAGTAAGATACCAACTGAAATCAACTGCCATCTACTCGACGTTAACAAGGATAGACAAAAGGACTGCATAATATCTGGGACCGATGGACTCTTAGCAGCCCTTGATTCTATATCTGGGACGTACTACTGGCACATACATAGGAAAGGCACTAGCTTCAGTATTGCTTTGCTAGACTTTCCTGTACTTATAAAGGACTTGAATGATGACAAAGTGAATGAGCTGATGACTGTAGCTACTGTGTACCCTAACACAAATCATAACTCACTAATAATTATATCTGGATCATCAGGAAACATTCTAACTGAACCGATTCTGATAGAAGACTGTTTGTCAGTGAAGTTACTCTCCGAGTCTGATACAATCACTTATATCTGTAAGAATGGCACTACGGAAGCTATCCGGCTTATTTCATACTCAGCACTCAAGAGAATGATAAAGAAGGAGCGTCCTAATCCCCATATTCAATCTCCAACTCCTAAAAGGATCAGTATGAAGAAAAATATTGGGAACACAAGAGAGACGTATATCAATGGACCCGGTAAATTGATAGTAGAGAACTCTGGTGAGTGTCCTAACTCCTGTCGAGTTTATTTAAAGTTAATACTGGAAAGGAACGGCACAACAAATGTTAGTTGGGAGTACACTGCCAACAATGTGTATGCTATGAAGCCCAGCTCATTTTCCTTCGCAAACTCCATACGAGGGTTTGTGTTAAAATTATGACAGTGGAACAGTGCACACCTGGCCAAGGGTGCACTAAAAATTGATGAAGTCAAATATAATGTCCAAAACCAAAGTCCGAAGAATTTAAATGACATGTTTTACCGCTCCACTATAGATGTAGCCTCAATAGCAGCTTTCATTAAATATTCCAACTTTACTGTACATGATATCTCGGAGAGGATAGTTCTTGTATCGTTTGACAAGCTGCAGACTCGCAATGTAAACATCAGTCAAACTGACATTGTGCAAATATGTGTACGCGGTCCTATTGACAGTCCAATGCCTTTACCACAGTGTCAGCCTGATCTAGAATATCAAGAGAAATCTCTGATGATAGCAGACCTTGATGGAGATTCGTCGCATGAATTAATATCGTACTACAGTACTTTTGTCCCACCTGAGCCATATACACCAAAGAGTTCTAATCCTTATAACAATTGGAGTTTGACATCTTTGGTACGGGTGATTCGTTTGGAGTCTGAATTACCAAAACTGTTTCTAAATGATGTTTAAATCATTCAATTGGCTTACAATGTATTCTGCTAATATATGGTTTAAATTTGCCAAATTTAATGCTGGTTTGCTGTACTTAGCTTGAGAATAGCAATAAGGTGTCTAGTCATTTCAAATATATCACTTGTAATTTTATCAAAGAAAGTATTACATGAAGATCTGATCGTTACTTTTAAACTATAGCATTGTATGATATACCAAATTATGTACTTCAGGTATTTACACAATCATTCTTTATTTACCTTTGGATTACTTGACATTTCTACCAGGTTACACCTAGCCATTTTCACAAACTGACCATCACCCGTCAGCTTGTGACCACAGCCCGTATATAACCCCATTAAAATGTCTAAAGGTATATAAAGCACTAACTTCTGAACAGGGGATAGTCGGAAAACAATGATTTCTCCTGGATAAAAAGTCCAGACTATATTCTATCTCTATGCCAAATTTCATCTAGATCCGTTCATTTGTGTTGGCATGATTATGTAAGAAATATCCATACATCCATGCAAACTTCCGCATTTATAATATAAATATAGATGTTCTTGTTAATACCCAAAAGCATATAATAATGAAGATCTGATAATTCTTTGACAGTATAATATAAACTGATTATCATAATGGTACATAACATATTTGCATGTAGTACTTAAATAGTTTTCGCCTGGAGTGTTCAATGTTTAAATATATTATTGGTCTAATATTACTCGTAAGTTAAAGTATAAATGTTTAATTTTTGTTTTGTCTAGTATATAACTATAGTTAGATATATAAATGTATACCAAATAGATTGTATAATGATTGTTGCCTATTTATTCTGTATTGGAGCCCCCCAATTGGGCAGTGTGTAAATGATGTGTGAACTCTACGACAGTTTCAATGGACTTTGTTGAGATAATAAATTGTATAGTACAGTCAGCATTAAAATTAGCTGTAATTTTTTGTATTTAACACTTTCACGGACAGTAACGTAGACACAATAGATGTTTTATTGTCATGACGTCTATAGGCGTTCACTGTCCTTCAAAGTGTTAAAAAGTAAAACGACAGAAAGTACCTGGTTGTAGGCAGACCTGCTTATACTGTATTTTTCACATTCATTTTGTGAGCTATGTGCCATTGCCAATTTATTAATTAAGATAAGATGGCTAAGGGCCTTAAGACAGAATGTTGTGGAAATTCTTGGGAGTAGGCCTGTTTCCAGCAGTGGAAGTCTTTCACTTGAATAGATTGATAGTGTTTTTTTAAAGCCTAATATAAAACTAAAATGTTAACCTACTTTTGCTGCTGACTGTACTTACTCAACCAAATTTTTATATTGGAATTGTTTGTTATTTCATATGGGATAACAAAAAAATCTTGGAATGTTTTGATCCAGTTATGGAATGTTATGTTTTAACTATGATGGCTTCCTCTCAAGTAAATGTCGACATTTTAATTTATTTATAATATGCGGAGTGAAGTGCCTTAACGCGGGGGCTAAGGATTGGTTCTTTTGCGTCGATTCTTAAAAATAAAACTCCTTATTAATTAAATGAGTTTTTCTATATTGGTATCCCATATATGCTTACAACCTGGTTATAGCTTTCTTTAGTCTTAGTCGGAGAATGTAAGTAAGCTGCTTATTGTTTTACCTAGAAGTTTCTTGGACAAGGCAAGGCTGCGTAATTGCGTATTGCTTCTTAACAAACACCTCGCTACGTACGCATCTTCGCACATCTCTGTTGGACTGGTCTACAGCTGCTGCGGGAATAAGCTGTCAAGTGTAAGGTCGAACTACTTCTGGATCTCCATGCAAACGCCCACCATACTGAGTCGATGCATACTCCCACCATACTAGGTAAACGAACGTTAGTTTCAAAATTAGGACAGCAATAGCATCAAGCTGCTAAATTACTAAGAAGACTTGTTAGTCCTTTTTTATGGTTCTGTGCCTACCCAAAGAGTGTCAACCAGATCCTATTACTAAGCTTCCTAAGTCAGGTCCTTTCAAGAGGGACTGTATTTCATGAAGCGAAATAAATAGGCAATATAATAAATACACCCTTTGTCTGAAAATGTCAACATACACCTTATTGATAGTGTTGAAATTTTCACAGTATATAATTTATCAAATAAAAATAGACTGATTTTTTTAGGTGTTTTGGTAAGGAATCTTTTGTATGCGATTTCACTCGCACTTAGCCGGATTATTTACAAATGATATACAACATTATACTGAAAGCTTTTATTTACCAAAAAATCATACAACTGTAATAAGTTCTCACTAATTTTTCTACAAACTTAAAACATTACTGATAACTTAAGAATAATATCACTAATATAGGAATCTGTTCTTTAATGAACATTGAGATTTAATAATAAGCTTACGACCATTGGCAATGGATGTCTCGGCATTGTGCCAGTGTTGTGAGGCGCAGCGACTGTATTTTTTAACAAAGCAAAGTTAACATGAACAATAATATCAATCCCATTAACCTTCTAAAACTTTATTTGCGTATCTTGTTTTTGGGTTGCCGGATAATCAGGTCAACTGGTGCATAAGATGTTGACGCGTCTGAACCCAATATATAACCCGTGGATAAATTTATGTATTTATTGTTAGAAATATTTTGTATGAAAGATTATTTTTGTCATATTCTTCTGTCAGTGATTTTGTGTACACACGCTAGAAAAAAAATGTGTACCAGAGACAAGGGCGCTAGAAATATTAAAATGTACACCCAGTCTTGAAAAAACCATTTACGTATCACACGATTTTTTACCACTGTGCCATTTGTGCAATAAATCTATCCGCAGATACAATATTGGTTCTATTACTTTACTATAAATGACCGATGACATGTTAAATTTATAACTTATGGCCATGTCAATGGTGGTCGAAAATGCACTTACAAATTTAAAAAGTTAATAATTAGGTTATTATGTCTAAATAAAAGAATGCGTGTGGCAGTTTTCTAAGAAAAACATAATATACATAGAAACAGCTCTGATATATATAGAAAGGCGATTTAATTACTCGAATGATGTAATTTATATTCAATACCGAGTTAGGCTTGGTTCACATGTAGGTAACGCGCTAACGCACGATAATATTTAAAGAGCATTGATATGACTAGTGCTAACGCAAGTTACTTGCAAGAGTATTTGTCACTACTATATATCATATTAATTACAAAAAAAGTACGTGCAATCATGATAAAAGCGCGATCGCCTGCGTCTACAGACTTTTATCTGAGCGCTGCGGTAATGCTCGCTGACGCGCGTTAACGCGCGTGTATGTAAACGGTAGTTAGCCGAATATCAGGAACTCTAAACGCGCGTCAAAATTTTGCCATATGAACATAGCCTTCAAGGAAAAATTAAGTTTACGTTTTTATATAGATTTGGGTAATGTATCATGATTCAAAGTATATTACTAAATTGCCTTTCTGTACAATTAATGTTTCCAAACTTATAGCTATATTAATATCAAATATTTAACAGTACATAGTATTACTGATAAATACTATAATATAATATATAATACTAATATATTATATTCCTTCCATCATATCTCACTTTTGTTATTTATTATACAATAAAAATAAACAAGTTTTATATAAATGAATAGTTATATGTTTGTATAAAGTCTATAGCGCATAGTATTTTTATTCTTTGAACTAGAGGCTTATAAGTTTAAGTGCACTTTTTACAACGTATATTTTTTACGTTATTTTAAAGGTAGGTACGTTACACGTACGTAAACAAGATGGAAAATAAAAGGAGCCCTTTGCGACTTTATCCATTCCTCCGTTATATCTTTATTTATGTTAGTAATTAATTTAAAAGGGTTTTTTAATGGTAAGGTTAAAAAAGGTGGATATTTTGTTTATACGATTTATAACTTACGATTTATTTTTGATTTGAATTTTAAATTCGTTAGATGGTAACTTTATTACCTATCATTAAGGTTGTCTTTGTTCGAAATTCAAATTAAAAATAAATCTATAAGAACGTTATGGTACAGCCCCAGTTAAACAAATCAACCAATAAGCGTCTAGCAATTACTGTCGAATGGAATCAAGTTTATTAACACCTAATGAAAGCAACATTTACAACACTATGTAAATATCACAATGCAAAAATAATGCTTTCTCTGTTATTCTTAGAGAATAAGACAGAGATAGTGCTATCATAGAAAACCAGACTGACGGATACACTAACAAAGAACTGCATCATAAACAGAATGACTTTCAAATAAATATACTTATCCAATATACAACTATTTTTAAGACATCTCTCGCACTAGGGAACAAGCCCTGTGACGCAGGGGACTTTACAAACAAACAATTCTCGGACAAAGCACACTGAAAAAAATACTTTGAAAAACTGGCATGGGCAGATACGGCCGGCAACGGAGTCCGCTATATTTTTTTTTTTTTTTTTTTTTAATTTATTTATTCATATTAAGTAAACAGTATATTAAATATATAAACATCACAAAAAACCTTAACAGGTTTGTCTGGATGTTAAAACACCCTTGAGCAACTCGATACAAATAATATTACTACCTATGTTTATAATATACATAATTAATGAATACACTTTTTCGATTCTACCTTGTTTACAAAAATATAGAACGGCAAGGAATCGTTTATAGATAGAATATAATAAAAAATAGGTATGCAGCTCGGTCCTCGCCGGCGCCAGCCGGGCGGCCGTGTCTACCTGAGTGTAATATACAGTATGTTGCAATATTATAACTCTAATGTATTAAAATATTTTTTAAATTTATTTTTATAGTTTTCATCATTTATTTCACTTCGTATTTGTACTGGTATATCATTAATGAGATTGGGTATTAAATAAGCATTTGTTCTTTTACCATAATAATTCGTAAAACTTGGAATTTGTAGTTTTGATTGAGTAACTTTACGGGTTTTTATTTTATGATCAACTTTTATTTGTAGTTCTTTGTTAGTAAATTGTTCTATTAATAGCCACATTTTCACTTTTGTATGTATCGGTAGGATTTTACAATATTTGAACAGTCCTTCTACATCGTCATCCGTACAGACTTTTTCTTTAATTTTAATAGGTGTAATTGCTTTTAGAATTCTAAGTTGTAGATTATAAATTTTATACAAATAAGTTTTGAACGTTCTACCATAACTGGTAATACCATATGATATTATTGACTCTGCTAGTGCAATGTATAGATTAAGTAATATATTGAATGGTACTTTATATTTTAAAATTGTGAATTTGGCTAACAATGCCCTAAGTTTATCACATATTGTGTCAATGTGATAACCCCAGTTAAATCTGTCGTCAACTACTAAACCTAGGTATTTGTAATTAGAAACCTGTTTTAGCAACTCACATTTGCAATTTATTGAGTTTGTGCTCCCCCCATGCAAACACTGGTGACAATGTGCTATTATTTTTATGGGCTTATCATAATTGATTAAGTGATTTGAGCGAACATGAATTATTTTGGTTTTACTTGCATTTAATACTAGGCCGACATCGTGAGACCATTTACATATGTTGGTGAAATCATTTTGTATACATTGTTCAGCCTTAGCCAAGTCTCTGTTAGCTGAAGATTAGTATTTATGAAGATTAGTTTCTTGGAAAAACCAATGTATTTATTGTTAAATATATTTTTTATCTGTAGGTTTAAGCTAATTGTACACTGTTACCTAATTCCATAGAAATATATACAATGGTTTTCTTAAAAAACGAATTTTCATATAGCGACCCCGTACATATGTATGTAGTCTGATATTGAGTATTCTTATGTATCCGTCAGTAAAGTTAAATTTAAACAAATTATAAATTTAAAATGAAATATAATTTCTCGCTAAGATTGTTTTTGACCGTGTGATTAAAACTAACACTATAGCTATAATTATTATGATAATATAAAATTAAATGTTCTTTGAGATATATTTTAAGTGTTTCACACAAGGATGGAATTGAAAGCTCATTATAATGTAATTATAAACCTTAATTATGTCATAGAAGCGGTGGTGGCCGAGTGGTAAAGTAACAGTTATACACGCAAGAGGTGCGAGTTCGATCCTGGGTGGAGCTTATATGTATTTATCAAATGATTCGCCATCTGCTAACGAATTAACCCACATGTCTTAGAAGAAGTTCTAAAAACATGTCTGGTTCATCAACCCGTATTAGGCCAGCGTGTGTGAATTAAGGCCTAAACTCTCTCTCTCTTGACACAGGAGATGAGACCCGTGCCCAGCAGTGGGACATATATGGTTTGCTATTAAGCCATAGAACCGAGACTATGTAGTCACATTTTAAATTTCATACTTAATTATTGCCTTTTGAAGGATATTGCCAACTGCTTGCCACCCTATTATTGCCTTTTGAAGGATATTGCCAGCTGCTGGCCACCCTACTAAGTATTAACAATTCTTATTGGTGGATTTATTAGCTACACAGCTCACTCCGGTGGAAAAGCATCCTTACTTGGAAGTTGCACAAAACAATTATAATACCCTTGTCTCGTATGAAATACATGAAGCGGCTACTTAAAGCGCGGTAACGGTCTCCGTGCTTCAGAGAGCACGTTAAAAGTCGGTCCCGGCTGTTAACAGTCGTCAAATCACGACAAAACCTAGCCTAAATAGGCGATCTAAACTCTCGTCACTAAATTGGCCACGAACCAAACGATAACAAGAATGGCATACTACTAATACAAACAAGCACCTACAACAGTAATGATGTGCATAAAGCCTAACAATATATAAAATATATATAAAACTAATGTTATAAAAAATATATCCAACGAAATGTTATTACATTGTTATATTCTAATTTGCGCACGCATCAGGGGTTTATATCAACCCCCAGTCTAGTATAGCTTGAGAATGTCAATCCAAAATTAAAGTAGCGGTGGTCCATTAAATATTTATATTATTATATATAACTCCTCCTAAACAGCTCGGCTGATTTTAATGAATTTTTGTGTGTGTTCACATAGGGCCTCGGATGGTTTAGCTTCACAATTGGACCCGGTAGGTGGCACTGCTGTCGGTATGTCAGCTTTCATTAGAAATTAAATATAATTTCAACATTGTCCTATATAATATAGATAGGATTGGGCGCAAAATGCCACACTCGCAAAATGACATATTGGGATTTCGCAAAATGTTAAGCATTTAAATTGACATATTCAGAAAAAGCCACATTTACAAAATACCATTTTGGCACAATAACGTTTTCTCATAATGCTTTTACGCAAAAAGTCATATTAAAATAATCTGTTAAAATAAATCGAACTCAATAATGTGATTAAATACTGAAATGATAAAATAAGTATTTTTTATTCATAAATCATCATAGTCACTTAGTGACTTTAAAAAATACATTTTGCTGCTGTGGCATTTTGAGAAAACAATTTACAAATGCGTAATTTTGCGAATGTCGCATTGTGCACCGAATCCTAAGAAAGGTTCAAGTCATGTAATACCTAAGGACCTTCTATACCTACACTTAGAAGCAAATAAGTTTGAGTTCACCACAGCGTTAGATATCAATATCTTAGGATAACATATAGCTGCGCTAATAACAGATTCGATTAAAACCTTGTGCGTATTTAATTGTACTCATTGATTCATGGACCACCCCAAGTCAGGCTTCTTTGATCAAACAACGTATAGTTTTACCTATGTACAGTAAAAAAATCCTTTTTGACGCGATAACGTCTTATAAATCGATGAACGTCGGTTGCACGCACGAAAAATGGTCACGTTCCGCCTGAGCCGAGTGTGTAAGCGAGAGCGCGGAGCTAGCGATAGAGAGGCACGATCGGACTAAGGGTTCGGATGACGTTGTCACGTAAAATAATCGTCCTTATCCTCTCGAGCGCCCAAATGTAAAATGTCAATATGACGTCAAGCGCCCAGTTCGAATTTTGTACGCGAAGCAACATCAGCGGAGAACGTTCAAACGCCAATTTCGTCGTAAATTTATAGGCATACATATTATAAAGTATATATATTTGAAATCTAGATTAAATTTGCAGTATTTATAAAGTAATCTATTTAATTTTTATCTTTAAATGGAAATACTATAGTCGATCGAATCAGAGAAATGTGTTAATTTTGACGAAGTTTTCAAAACGACTTATGGAAATCAAAATAAACTAATTCATGAATAAAAAAGCTTATATAATATTAACAATTAGTTATTTTATTCATATCAATCGAAATTTACCCTTTACACTCAATATTTATCGACAGAAATAATTAACAAAAGGGATCATAAAAGCTATTTTGTTGTTTCAACAGATGTGAGTTCGAATGCCTCTTTGGCCAAATCTATCAGGTTATTGGTTATATTTATGTGTTTTGGTGGATTTTAAACTCATTTACAAGTCTTATCTTAACAAATCAATTGGTTAGAGCCGACAGATTTTTTATTACTCGACAAAAGAAAAAAATATTTGCAAAACCTATCGTCGCTGAAAAAAAGGCCGTAGCTATAAAACTATCGGTTGTTCTGCAAATTACTTGAATCCTTAAAAACTACAAAAAGTAAGAAATTAAAATATGTAAACAACATATTTCTAATGATTACTGAGATTCAAAGAAATCACTGCAAACATTTGTAAAAATTCTCATAAACTTGTGAAACTTTCTGGTCTCGTTTCTGTACTAACAAACAACAAAAGTGTGCATATGTTTGTATTCTATTGCCGTCTCATTTTATTAGCTTCAATTTCTTATGAATTCGAAGAGGATAGATATAGTTTAAGGCATTTTATTGTGACATTTCTGAAACGGGTAGAGATAACCGTAGAACGGTGGCCGGGCGCTTATCCCACTTTTAAGTTACCGCCGTTGTACGGTGTCAGGGCGCTGCAGAGGTTAATCCGACTTTACAGACAATCAATTTTTTAATCACGAATTTTCGACCAGTTACTTTTTATCTTTCATCTATTTTGTCTTTCAGAAATCCTAAAAATGCCTGCTATTAATTAAATATTAGGACAAATAACTTGGTATACAATAAGGAGTTTTAGGTAAAGCTATTCGTCGTTTGATTAACTGTATTAAAAAAACAAATCCAGTGACTGAACTGGATTAGTACGTACATGTACATGGCTTCATTATGTTGCAAAATGTCACCAAAGATTATTTTAGTATTATATGTTACAGGCAGAATGCGGAATACGTAAATATCTAATATGCACATTTACTAGGTAATCTGCAGTCGTATACTCGGGTACGATTAAAATGCGAACTTTTACTTAGAAGTAGCAGGTATCTGCAAATAGTTTATATTCGGCATAAATTGTTAAATTGGGGAAAGGAGTGACCGAGACATTTTTGTTTTTTCAACTCGGCTTAAGAAGTGAGATTAATCTTCATTTTTAAAAAGTGTTATGTAAAAATACGAATCGTAAATTAATTTTAAAGTGTAATTTTTATATTGACATCAATATAAAAAATACACTTCTCGAAAACAAAACTATTTGAAACACGTACTCGGCGACTGCAGATAAAAAAGTTATTATTCATTTTTCATGCACATTAGCGGTAACATAATTATATAATGACAATATAGGTTTCTATATAAAAGCATTTGTACTTATACCACATGTAAATATCAACTTAATAGACAAAGATAACAAGAAGTTAACTGTGAAATATGTGACTGTACTTATAAACAAAGATAGAAGAGACTTTTGCAAGATAGAAAAGCCATGTGCATTCTTGTATAAATAGGAAATTAAAAGTCCTTGTAGATGATCCTCTAAGGCACTACCATCCTGTGCGTGAGTGTTGAGTCGTCGACCACATTGTAAGCGACCAGATCGACCATGTTGATGGCGGCGAGGTGTTCAGCTATGCTGTATCCGTCGTCATCGTATAACTCTACAGTTACCTCGTCGTAGTCGCGACCACTGGAATATACACGTAATAGGGTATAGGTAGCGGCACGGAACTTGGGTTCTGACCTTGAGTGCATTCAAGGTCAGCTCTTTAAGGCGAATTTAAAAACTAGAGCAAATGCATGTTTGTCTTTTATGCATTTTTAAATTATTCATCGGATTGCGATGAAATTTATACAAGTTATTCTACCTGCACCGACGTATATTTATGTATAATATACCGGCACATCCCGGCATCGCCCGGGTGGATATTTATTAAGTTTTCGTATAAAACCCGCAATTTTTTTTTCAATCAAATATAGGCCATGTTACACCCGCTGATAAAGTAGCTTTCTTATTGTGAAAGGATTTAAAATCATATAGAAAAAATAGATAGAAAGTAAAATCGTAATGTTTCCTCTTTATAATATACTAGCTGTTGCCCGCGGCTACACCCGCGTGGATGTCGGTTATCGCTGTAAAAAGCTGTAGCCTATGTGTTATTCCAGACCATAATCTCTCTCTGTGCCAAATTTCATCCAGATCCGTTCAGTAATTTTTACGTGAAAGAGTAACAAACATCCATCCATACTTACAAACTTTCACGTTTATAATATAAGTAGGAAGTAAAGACAGCACCGGCACTCACACAACATGTACGTCGAGCCGCTTGTCCTGCACCATGTCGGACAGCGCGCGCTTGGCCTGCGCCCACTGCTGCGAGTGTCGCGAGCGCGCGCGCACGCCGGCCAGCACGCAGCGCACGGCCTGCGCCGGCAGCGCCGCGTGCCGCGCCTCCAGCGCGCGCAGCTGGTCCTCCTTCACCCACAGCACCGTGCCGTAGTCCACGTACATCACCTGTTCACGTACACACCGAACACTATAACTTTAACTACGGACCAGAGTAGCGTGGCCAGTCGCTGGGTGGACCACTATTGTCATATCAGGAAAGCCGGCTACCTACCACCTCCAGGTCGGCAAGCCCAACATAAACGCATAGCTACCTTGGGTGGCGCGGTATAAGTAAGAAGAAAGGTCTCTGTGAAAGAGCCGTGTTCACGGGGTCTATGCCCTATGTCCCTCTAAGCTCCTGCATTCGATCAGAGCGTCTGCAAGTATTAGAAATAGGCTTAATAAATTTATTAAAAGTGATCCACCAGTGGAGCTTTGACGATGGATCGTAGTGGAATGAGGCGTAAAATTAGAAAAAAAGGTCGATTATTTGTATGCCAATGACAGTTAAGGGCACAAAAAGTTAAGCGATCCAATATACAAGTGATAACTTAGACTGCTGTGTTACCGTGCGATCAATTAACAAAGAATATTTATCCCTTAAATTTTACAACGCTCGAACAAAATTACCTAACTCACGAGATTGATCCTTTGATCTCAGATTAAAAGATCAGAAGAAAGAAGATTGGTAAGTTATAAAAAAAGCTTGATCTGTAATGGGGTAATAAAACAAAGTTAGATTACCTCAACGCTCTGATCGGCTCTAGTGATTGACATAACTCTGGCACGGTACCAGTTCCCATCTGGCGGGTACAAGGCTGCCACAATCTCACCCAACGCAGGAGTTATCTGAGGAAACAAAACTTATTAATACTTTTTAAATATTAGATTTATACTTACTACTAGCTCACTCTCTAGCTCAACTCGGCCATGATTAACTATGGCCCAGTTTAATATACTTATAATTTCATGTTTCCGAATTTTGTAAATAACTTCATGGGTTCTCATTTATTCTTGCATTTAATAGCCCATGTTACTGTTCATAACGTCAGCTATCTGCCAGCTAAAGTTTAGCTAAAATCAATCAAAGCATTCCAAAGAGAGCCTTGCAATAACAAACAGATTGGCAGAAAAAAAAAACGTATTTTTTGGTTTAGGTGCCTAGAGTAGCGACCACGAACTGGAAGACGACGCGTGGGTAGTCCTTCAACAAGGTGGACCGACGACCTGGTAAAGGTTGCGGGCAACCGATGGACAAGGTCGGCTCAGGATCGAGAGTTGTGGAAATCCTTGGGGAGGCCTATGTCCAGCAGTGGATGTCTTTTGGCTGAGATGATGATGAAAAACATTCATTGATATTACAACGAGACAACTTGAATTATTTGTATAGGATATGAAGCTAAACTACACTTTATAAATACTATAAGAATTGTATATAACTGGTAGTCTGGATTTTGCCGGTCCTCTTTAAGCCAGAAGCTCATCAATATAAAAATCAATTGCTGTTCGTTAGTCTCGCAAAAACTAGAGAACGGCTGGACTGATTTGACAAATTTTGGTTTTGAATTATTTGTGGAGGTCCAGGGAAGGTTTAAAAGGTGAGTAGTACCTACCTACCTGTCAAACATTTGATGTTCGTCCCGTCGTTTTTAAAAGTCGTTCAGAAATCAAATTAAATTTAAAAATTGTTTTTTTTTAAATTTTTGGTTATTGATTCTAAGGCGATACGAAGTTTGCCGGGTCAGTGTGTCATTTAAATAAAATAAAATAAATACCGTGAGCGGTTTGTATGCTAGGCGCGTGGCGTGGCTGTTCATGTCTTGTACTAACGCCGCGAGGTTCGTCGGTGGCAATACCAACCCGAAAGGTGGCGGTCCTTCGTCTGTAACCAAACAATTAGCTTCATGATGACTGCCTTTGTGGTCCAGTTTCCTCTACAGGACAAAACTTTGTGTGACCCACAAAGAATTGTTCTGGGCCTGGGTGTAATTTGAATCCGTTAATTGTATGTTTGTAAAGTCCAGCTAAGTCGAGGCTAAAGTCGAGCTAAGTTTTGTAACATAATTAATAATTTAAAGTGTGCTAGGTTTAATGAGCAATCCACAGGGATTTTATTATTTGGTGACAGCTTGAATGTCACAAAAAAAGACATTTTGCAGGCAATTGAAGTAATGACATTACTTCACAATAGTTTAGGTTGTAGATTTATATTTAGTGCCTTGCCATATTCATATGCCTTGACTGAGAAACAAAACAGGCATATTGAAAAGCTTAATTTATTAATTTATAATAGTACATGTCGCCTTAGCGAGTTAATTTTATTTTTCGACACTAATATATTTATTAGTAATTTTTAATTAACAGAAGATACTATGTATCTTTCCTTATTTGACAAACGACAGGTTGCTAAATTATTAGCATTTAGTTTATTTAGTTTATTCACTGATGCAGGTACTCATAGAGTATTGAAGGACTTAGTTAATCATAGTATTAGTAGTAGTATAGTATCTAGTACTATTAACAATAATTTTGATACATCTCGTAGTTTAAACTACTAGATGCGACAAAGGGTAAGCAGACACATAGCCTTAACATATTTCATCAAAATATTCAGGGCTTATCCGGCAAGATGTTAGAGGTAGAATTATTTTTAAAAGAACATAACATTCATATTCTTTGTGTCACTGAGCATTGGTTAAAGAGTGACATTATGTTAATAAATAATGAGTATTATTCTATTGGTAGTGCATTTGTAAGAAAGAAAGCTATTCATGGTGGCTCTCTAATATATATTTGTAATAGTATTAAATGTAAAGAACGTAAAGACATAGTTAAACTTTCTATCGAGCGCACTATTGAAATATCCTGTGTTGAGCTTGAGCAACATATCGTAGTTTGTATATACCGACCACCGCAGAGTGACTTTAGTACATTTGAAGTAGTAATGGAAGACATATTAAAACGTTTAGCTGTTGGTAGTAAATATGTAGTAGTTTGTGGAGACTTTAATGTCAATATACTTGAACAATCAGCTACTTGCAGTAGATTGATTAGCTTATTTAAGTCATTTGATTTACATCATTTATTTTTCGAACCAACAAGGATCACCTCTCATTCAGCTACATGCCTCGACAATATTTTTTGCAATTGTCAGTATTTAAGCAAATCTATATTGAATGATTTGACATCAGATCATTGTGGCCAAAAGGTTGAAATTTGCACAAACACAATACCTAAAGTTACTAAGATCACATGTAGGCCAATGACCTCTGGACGCCTAGAACACTTTAGTGATAGTATAGCCACCAAAATCATCAATATAGATATTACTCTGGATGATCCAGATGAGCTTTATGAGTCTTTGTTTAATGTAATCAAATTCGAATATGAAAAAATTTTTAAGCCTAAAACTTTCTTTAAGAACATCAAAGTTAATTTTTGTGACTGGGCAACGAACGGCATCTATAAAAGTAGGGCTAGGCTATACGAGCTATATGGTATGAAACAATACAATAGCAATCCGACATTTCTTATTTATGTTAAAAACTATTCAAAAATTTTTAAAAGGGCTTGTTCTTTAGCCAAGTCTCTATATTTAAGTAATAAGATTAAGCAGGCAGATAACAAAGTAAAAACAACTTGGAATATTATCAATAATGAAACTGGTAGAATCAAATTGCGTGATGACAACTTTCAACTTAAGCATGATGATAAAGTGGTCTCAAATAATTTAGATGTAGCGCATATGTTTAATAATTTCTTTACGAACATACCAATTAACACAACTAGCTCCTTAGATTCTTGCCCAGTCAAAGCCGAAAACTTGGTAAAGGGTAGCGTGGAAGAGTGTAGCGTCTTTTTTTGTTTTAAATATATTGACCCCAATGATATATTGAAAGCGTTCAAAACATTGAAATCAAAAAGAACTGCTGACTTATGGGGTATATCTGTTAAACTAGTTCATAATATAATTTTGAATATAGCTCCACATCTTGCAGCAATATTTAATAGATGTGTTGATACAGGCGTATTTCCTGATCTAATGAAACACAGTAAAGTAATACCTTTGTTTAAAAACGGATGTAAAAATGATCCAACTAACTTTAGACCAATATCCATATTGCCTGCTATTAGCAAAATTTTCGAGAAAATTATACTGTTGCAGTTAGAGAGTCACTTTCATTTAAATAAATTATTACATAATGAGCATTATGGTTTTAGAAAGGGTCGTTCTACAGTCGATGCAGGTGTTAAATTGATAAAACACATTTTTAGAGCCTGGGAAAATTCAATGGATGCTATTGGTGTTTTCTGTGACCTTTCAAAAGCCTTTGACTGTGTTGAACACAATACGCTCCTGAGAAAACTCAGGCATTACGGTATCAGAGATGCTGCACTCAACCTAGTTGCCACCTACCTAAGTAACAGAGTTCAATTTGTCGATATTAACGGTAGTAGATCTTCAGGATTATCTGTAGATATGGGTGTCCCACAGGGCTCAATTCTAGGCCCTTTTCTCTTTTTAGTTTATATTAATGATTTGCCTTTCTATGTGCAGGATTTCTGTGACATTGTACTATTCGCAGATGATACGTCGCTTATATTTCAGGTAGACCGTAAAAAATCAAATCTTGATGCTGTGAATGGTTCACTCGCGAAAGTCCTGGACTGGTTTGATGCAAACAATCTACTGTTAAACTCAAAAAAAACCAAGTGTGTTAAGTTTACTATGCCGAATACTAAAACTCTTACATTAAGAAATATAATTTTGAACGGTGAAACGTTAGGTTTCGTTGAATCTACAGTGTTTTTGGGTTTGACTTCAGATCGCAAGCTTCAGTGGGGTGCCCATATATCATGTCTTGCAGGGAAACTTAGTTCCGCAGCTTTTGCAGTAAGAAAGGTAAGGCAGTTTACAGACGTAGAAACAGCTAGGCTTGTATATTTTAGTTATTTTCACAGCGTCATGTCTTATGGCATACTACTGTGGGGAAAGGCCGCCGATATTGAAACCATATTTATACTCCAGAAAAGAGCAGTACGCTCTATCTACAATTTAGGCGCACGAGTTTCACTTAGAGAAAGGTTTAAAGAAATAGGCATTCTGACAGTTGCATCTCAGTACATTTTTGCCAACATCATGTTCGTTAAACAAAATATACACCTGTTTTGTAAAAACAGTGACATTCATACACTAAACACAAGGAACAAACATAAACTAGTTGGTACGTATCACCGTCTTCATAAAGTCCACAATTCATTTGCGGGACTCGGGGTACGTTTCTATAACAAACTACCTCTTGAAGTTATGAACCTACCCTTACACAAATTCAAACTAGAAGTAAAAAATCATCTTTTAAGCAAGGGTTATTACACTATTAATGACTTTTTAAATGATAAAAAGTCATGGGGTTAGTTGCTAATTTTGATGCAGAATTATATAAGAATAATAACTTCATTTAAAATTTGTCAGGAGACGTTTTGTGATCATTATTGGCTTTCTATTGAGTTTATTTTTTCTTATTATGTCCTGGATTGTCATGCTCACTGAAATGCCATTGCTTGTGGTGTCGTATTGGCCGGGTCAGTTCCTTCCCTCTAATATGGCGAAGGAAATGATGGCTGGTCTGTGCGTCATGCTCGTGAACGGGTGCTACTTGGGGTGGCTGGTCAATCTTGGCATGATTTATTTTTAAATATTAAAGATATTAAATATCTAGAAACTCTAGATATTTACTAAGATTGCAATGTGATCTCGACACGTTTCTATCTTATACTTACAAAAAGAAACGATCCCTCATTACCATACAGTGGAAAGCTAAATTCATTTTTTTTTTTCAATATTGTTTACCCATTAATTAAATACTTATCTAAATTTCTCATATGGTATATTGGTTTCCGTTCCTTTTTGTTACCACTATTGTAACTCATACCAAATTGTAAATGTTATACTCTGGCGATTAAAAAGAGTGGCCCGAGTTTCTTGCCAATTCTTCTCGAGGCCCAACCCTAGTCAGCGAATTGGCCTTAGGAAAAAAGTATGCTGGCATTTGTTTTAATGACGTTCATAAGTATCATGGATTTGATCTAAATGAATAAATGAGTTTGACTTTGACTCCACTGCGACACAGAGCTTGTTCTCAAGTGCAGGAGTTGCATTTAAAAAGAATAAGCTTGCATTTACTGGACACAACGCGTTGTGGTTGTTATTAGACCACAACGCATTGTGTTGAAAGTCACAATACGAATTTTAACAGAGCGTCATGGGTGTTTTTATAATACAAATTTTGCGATGGTTTTACAGTTACCACAACGAGTTGTGAACAGACTTTTCACTAAATGAGTGTTTTTTTATGTTTTTTGAGCCTATAAAAAGCACCTAGTCTAGTCCCTGCAGTATGCGCCTGCTGTGCTCGATTTCCACACTGGGACAAATCTTTGTGTGACCGACAAAGAGTTGTTCTGAGTCTGGGTATGTCCGTTAATTGTATGTTTGTAGTCCCCTTTAACAATCTTGTTCAAGCTTGTTCTCTAGTGCGGAAGTTGTCTTTTAAACAAAGAATTGCATTTACTGGTCACAACGCGTTATGGTTGTTTTTAGACCACAAAACGTTGTTTTCGCCACAAGGCGTCATGGGTGTTTTTATAATACCAATTATGCGATGGTTTTACAGTTACCACTACGAGTTGTGTTGAAGGTCACAATACGAATTTCGCTATGTAATCTTTCTGTGTTTGCCACAAGGCCTCGTGGGTGTTTTTTATAATACGAATTTTGCGATGGTTTTGCAGTTACCACAACGAGTTGTGTTGAAAGTCACAATACGAATTTCGCTATGTAATCTTACTGTTTTTGCCACAAGGCGTCATGAGTGTTTTAAAGCCATAATACGAATTTTGCCATGGTTTTACAGTTAGCACAACGAGTTGTGAACAGATTTTTCGCTAAATGAGTGTTTTTGTTGTTCAGCCTGTATAAAGCAACTAGCCTTTGCCCCACATGCATTTAGTTTAAAATATATATAGCCAAGTTATTTTACCTTTAAGTTCATCTTTATCTTTATCACTAAGCAGGTGCACGTATACCCTGTCGTAGTGACACACGCAGGTGACGAGCACCTTGTGCCAGGTGTCGGGTGCAGGCAGTGGCACTGACTTGCACTTGCCGATCACTTCTTGTTTATCCAGCGTCCATCCATCTAAAATTAATAACACAAGAATTATACCCTCGGTTGAGGTAGAGTTGGACTTAATCCACGATAAAAGATCTCGAACAAAACAGGTTTCGTTTTATGCATACTAAATTTAATGGAAGGTATAACTAAATTTCGCAGTATGAGTTTTTAATATCTATATAATAAGGATATTTCGAGTAATTTTTAGTACAAGCTGTGTCTTTGGCATTGATAATTATTAATAACTATACTAATATTATAAAGCTTAAGTTTTTGTTTGTTTGGTTAAACGCGCTAATCTCAGAAAGTACTGGTTCGTTTAGAAAAAATCTTTTTTTTGAATAGTGCATTTGTCCAGGAAGGCTATAGGCTATAACATCACGCTATGATTAATAGGAGCGGAGCAGTAGTGAGATATGTTACAAAATCGGGGAAATGTACGTTCCAAATTACCACGCGGACGAAGTCGCGGGCGACCCCTAGTATATTTAACATTTTTTTTAAAATCACAAACTCATATTATGAATACTGAAATGAATATTTAGTAATTTTTTATAGGGTGGTTGGTGGCTGGTTACCTACCAGGGTGTTTCAGAATATGTTTCTTGGAACATTTGTTTCCTTTAAAACAAGACTTCTCAGGACCTCCTTTGTAATGTTTGCAGATATCTGCTTCATCGCGATTGCTGTAACCCTGGTCATGGAACACAAAAATGGCAATATTAATTATTTTAATTATGTGGTGTTGTTGCGAAAACAATAGAACATTTAATATTATGCCCTGCGTGTGCCAATCCTCTTTTACATAAAGAGCAAATGACTGCCTTGGTGGTCCAGTGGGTGTAGTATGCGCCTGTTTTTTTACCAAGGGCGCCTGCGCACTGGAGACCAGTACTCTCAGGAAAACAACTACATTGTTATGTAGTTAAGATTATTTGGCTGTAATCTTTCTTGAAGGTCGGCTCAGGATCGAGAGATGTGGAAATTCTTGGTGGAGGCCTACGTCCAGCAGTGGACGTCTTTTGGCTGAGATGATGTTGATGAGGATGAATCTTCGAAAAGGTGGAAGTCTTTCTACAGCCGAGCTTGATCGCTTGTATTATACTCTTACACATACCGTGACAGCTTCCACAGGGTCGTCATACTCAGGGTACTCAGAGATGCTGACTCGATCGTTGTCAGATTCATCTGGCGGTGGGCCGAACTGTTTGCAAGCGTGTTGCGGCTGAGGCATGTCCGTCTCTTTGTCAACTGGTACAGATAAAAACAGCTTGTATTATTATTGCTATTATTTATTAGCCAAACCCAGCCCGGCTTATTGTAGCTCAGTCTGATATAAGTATTTGGAATTACCCATTCCCGTGCGGAACCCTAATTGTTATTTTAAAATAAAGTAGCCTATATTACGGTCCATAATATTAGCTATCTGCCAGTGAAAGTACAGTTAAAATCCACCTAGCCGCTGCGGAGATTAACGGCAACAGACAGACAAAAAAATTGCATGTTTATTATAAGTAACGAGTAGAAAGCTTTTATTTTGATATTACAAACCGACACTTCATTTATTTTTTTAATATAACTATATTTATATCGCTTATGCACTTTTAACAAACCATTTATATGCCAAACCAATTTTCCTAGTTATCCTTACTATTATTATAAACGTGAAAGTTTGTGAGTATGGATGGATGGATGGAAGTTTGTTACTCTTTCACGTAAAAACTACTGAACGGATCTATATGAAATTTAGCACAGAGATAGATTATGGTCTAGAATAACACATAGGCTACTTTTTACAGCGATAACCGACATCCACGCGGGCGGAGCCGCGGGCAACAGCTAGTATGTACATAATTTAATTTAAAGCCCAAACTGAAAATGAGTGTGAATGTGAGAGCAATCTCAGTTTTGTGTGCCGACATTTTTATGCTGCAACATGTAACACGAGCCCCTAATTAATAAAAAAATAAAATAATAATGAAAAAAATAAAATAATAATAATTACTTGGTAGAGCAAGATTCCGCTGCACTATAATAGAGTTGAGTGTCTTGCCCGATGGAAATAATACATAGACACCCAGTGATTCAGAAGTACTGTCAACAAAATAACAAAATCGTCAACAAAAATTCATCCGGAAACCAAATTCAAAGAACCATGCTCATAACAAAAATCATATTGGGTGAGAAATCAGGAACACCAGTTCAGCACTCAGGGTCACTTACCACTGAAGTACTAGACCAAGAGGACTGCCAATCATGTTAAAGAAATATCTAAATAATGCAAATGAGGACAAGAGTACACGTATACGCTCATAGCGTGAACGTAGACGTGCGATTCTTTTATAAGTTTTTTTATGCCCTTAGTGGAAAATCTACTGCTAGGCCAAGGTCTCTCCCATAGTCTTCCACTCCTCTCTATTCGATGCCAATTCTATCCAGTTCTCCGCAAATGCGTCCAGCTCATCACGCCAGCGTTTTCGAGGTCTACTGCGACAACGACGTCGTCGTCGTGACGGTCTTTGTCCATCTGTCCAAATGCATTCTGTAGTTGTACCCCACCCATTCCCATTTCTACTTGGCAGACTTGGAACCCACGTCAGCCAGTTCTTGCGCGTATAGCTGTATTAGGCATGTGGTTGGTGAGCTTAACACCTAATACACTACGTTCTATTGACCTCTGGCAAACCTTGAGTTTGGACTTTTGAGCCTCGGTCAAAAGCACCGTGTTAATAAGTAAAAGTTAATCTAAAAAATGCATTATAACAGTACTTACTTGTCGTCTACTTCAATGGTGCATTGAGTCCCTACGTATCCTCTCATGAACTCCTCCTGTTTCTCCATCAAATTCTTGTTGTGGTAACTTATCAGATCCACCTAGTCAATAAGGATAAAATAATTTTATACAATGTGGTAATTTCAGATAAGTAATGTAGAAGCAGCCGATGGAAAAGGCCATGTCCGAATAATAGGTTTATTTTTAGAACTTATTTAACTAAATCTACATTATTTAAAATTTCGACGACTACTGTAGGTAAAGTAACAGGATTAAAAAGATTGGCCTGAGTTTTTTGCTAGTTCTTCTCATGGCTCCACGTCAGCGTTAGCCGTAGGCAACTTAGCTGACATCATCTTTCGAGCTTCGTAATTTATGAGTTTCATAAGTGTTACTTTGTAACCTAAATGAATTTTGAGTTTGATGGAATGTAAAAAAATTGGAAAAGTGTAGCAAATTTTAGTGCTGTACCTTAGTAAGGTTACCTTTTTTGACAATTGTTAATATCACTAGATTTAAATAATACTATTAACTATTAAGGTAGCTGCTGCCCTTACTCTCCAAATTTGAGATGAGCATTTAAGATAACTTTTTAGTGGTAGTTTTTCCTAATTTACATCTTACTAATTATCATATCCTAAAGAATTAATGGATAATAGGATGCAGATAGAAGTATATATATAAGTTTAGTACAGTAATAACTGACCCCAGCGAGATAACAGCAGCGAGCATATGGCGCTTTCTCACAGAAGCGCGCGTACAGCGGTTGTACGAACTCGACGGGCACCAGCCGCATCTCGCCCGTGTCCACAGAGTATATCTCCGCTACTTTGTCCTCGTCCTAGTACAAACAGATCAAAATTTAAGATTTAAAAAGAGGTAGCCTCGACTGGGGAACGACCATCCATCTTACAGAAGACCACAGTCAAATAACTACAGTGGTGTAGTTATGTACCTGTGTATAAGTGCAGGTTTCAAGTACTCAATTAGGCATGCGTTTTTAACTAGCCTATTCCAAGGTTACTCCATCTTAAAGCCCTGGTGTAAAAATACGGGTCGGCAACACGCAAGTGATACCTCTGGTTTTGCAAGCGTCCATAGGCTATGGTAACTGCTTAACATCAGGCGGGCTGTACGCTGGATTGCCACCCAAGTAGTATAAAAAAAAATACAAGGAAGTAAACTTGACTGGGGAACGACCATCCATCTTTCAGAAGACCACAGTCAAATAACTACAGCGGTATAATTAAGGATATGTATAATATGTATAATTAAGGATGCGTTTTTAATGAAACTTTCCCCATCCCAGGGATACTCCATCATTAACCCTGGTGTTGAATTTTTTTTGGATCAGCAACACCCAAGTGATACTTAGTATCACTTGTACTGCAGGCGTCCAAAGGCTACGGTAACTGCTTACCATCAGACGGGCCGTATGCCATTTGCCACCTAAATACTATAAAAAAAGAAAGAAAAAATACAGGTACTAACCTCTCCAACTTTAAGGAACAATCCTCTATAATAGCAGTCACTTTCTTCATCATAAAATGCACAACAGCCGAGTGATTTCAACTCTGTCAAGCTCAAAGTTTTGTGGTTCTGTGTGTAGTACTTCGTCATATCTATCATCAGCCTAGAATAGAAATTACCAATTTGTTTATTTATTTTATAGACTGGTTAGTGGCCAATCTGGTAACCAAGTTGTTCAACTGTTAACTAACGGGATTGACTTCAAGCAGCAGTAGCTGCAAGAGAGGGAAACTCGAAACAAAACCCTATACCAACCCGTCTGGCCAGCGTGGTATAGTAGGCTAACATCCTTCCATATGTATGGAGGAGACCCGTGTCCAGCAGTGGGACGTTTATGGGTTGAGATGATGAGGAGTAGCTCAGATGAAATAACACTATGCGGTCCAATTTAGAATAGTGTTTATTTGTACATATGTGAAATTTTTAGATTTACATTGTCACTGGAAAACCAATAATACTGTTACGTCCCACTTCTGAGATCAGTTGTTACGAGCTACCGCTGACACTAATTGTTAAGTTCAATAACGACAACAATAGTCGCTTGTCAGGATAGGGTTCGATTAAAATGCCAGGTTACGCGATAACGAGTATATTAGCACTTCAACACAAAACACACAATGACACTTACACCGTAAACACAATTACACACAATAACAGTTAACTCACTAAACTCTTCTCTATAACACAAAACACTTCACTAAAGTCTTCCAATATCGTCCCGATATATCGCTTGTATAGCTGTCCTCACAACTGACTACTCAGTTGCTCAACGTAGACTCATCGACTCTTCAAAGTAGACTCTCAACTAAGACTGATTGTCCACCGCACGTCGGCCCCTTGTATATAACTCGCCAATCAATAGGGAATTTACGAGATGATCGTAGTAATTTCTAGATAACGTCCTTCCATAGAAATCCGTTACAATGATACTCGAACACTCCATTCATGTGTAAACAAGTCACCGGGCTAAGTGCCATAAACCTTGCGCCTATACGCTAAGGTTCACACGCAAGGGCTAAGGGCACGTTCCGTTCGACCGCTATTCATCCTTTGTTTTCTTTATGATGTTTTTTTCTATACAATTCGAGACACTTTATGAATGGGTATTGTTTTCCGATAGCGGTATTTTTTTAGGGCCAACCTGTGCGCCGTAACAATACCTTTGAAAAATAAGCCCTATCTATCTAATCTTACTTTTCTTTAATATTGGCTTCCTAGTGATGATCCGTAACTAAAAATGTATATATTTCTATTGTCTACTATAAAGGAATAAAGAAAGAATAACTCACCCCCTAACCTCATCAGGGTCATCAGTAATTACCCAGAAGAATGCTGCATCAACATGCATGATGGTGGCTTCATATACCTGGTCACAATCCAGCACTGTCTGCGGTGGCAGGTTGCTGCCATCCACAGATAAAAGAGATGGTGATTCTGGAAATTGATTGAGAATTTAAAAATGCGTGTCCGCTGGCATGATAACCTTCAATATAGGGGGATATTTGTGAATCACACTTATAAGACAGAGTGTGACAGATAACAAAGATGGCCGAGTGCTTATTTAGTAATGTGTTTTGAAAGAAACTTACTTTCAATTTTGATATTGGTCAATTGATCTCCAAGTTCACATTGCACCTCCTTCGCAGCTACATTAGTCTTCGTTTGCGTCACAGTTTCCTCTGAAGAACTGGTACTGGAGAATACTATCAATGATTGGTCAGTTTTATCAGATTTCACCCGTTTGGGCTTCTCTGGAGGGCAAAGGTTGAAGCATGCGGTGGATGTGGATGGTGCTGGCTCGGACAGTACATCAATAAGGTTAAGAGGTCCTGGTGGAGTTGATGGTAATAATAGCTTGGGGCTGTCGTGAACTGGTGCGTATTCAATTTGGCCAGTTTCGTCTGTAAGGTTGGATAAAAAAAAGAGTTAAAAAGAGGAAGAATGCAAATAGAAAAGAAAAGAAGAAGAAAATAATTTAAAAAAAAAATGATCGGATTTTAATTAATAAAAATTAAGAAAACAATACGTGAAAAGAGAAAAGAAAGAAGATAATAATTTAGAAAATTTTGATCGGATATTAATTAATAAAAATTGTAAAAAATTAAGAAAACAATATCTGACTGCTGGAGGCCATGCGTTGATGTCCTTATAGCAATTCTTGTCTAGAAAGATTTTAACTTAAAAATATTAAGATTGTCATTGATGGAAATTCAAAGTAAGTAGATTAAAATTAAATTGGTATAAGGCAGGTGATGGACAAGAACATGTCAGGGCTGTGAAAAACCTTTGGGAAAGCCTATATCCAGCAGTGGACGTCTTTTGACAGCTGTCAAAATTGTCATGATTGAATTCATCAGCCAGCTTCCCCTTTTACCTCCTAATAGAAGCCTCTCCCTGTCAGTACGTTCGCACTTTTGTGTCATCTGTGCTATTTAAGTATTCATATAGCTTGTTATAATCAACAAAGCAATGTGACAGTGACAGCTGTACAATTATAAAAGTCTGTAGAAATGGATCTGGAGAGACAGACATACCGTTCCTTATCTGAACAGATGATAACAAAGAGAAAAATACTTACCAACTTTAGTTAAAGCAAGGTTAAAGTCTGTAATCAAGTACATGTACTCGTCAAGATGCTTCATGCAGTTCAGGAAACGCTCCTTCAATTCAGACGGTTCACAGTTCAGCTGCAGGACAAACTCCTGGCTCTATGATCAACAAATTCAAATCTTATTACTCCTAAATATACCATAATATCGCAACTATATTAAAAAACTGTGACAAATCTTTGTGTGACCCGCAAAGAGTTGTTCTGAGTCTGGATGTAATTTGTGTCCGTTAATTGTATGTTTGTAAAGTACCCCGCGACACAGAGCTTGTTCTCTAGTGTAGGAGTTGTCTTTAGAAAAAAAAGAAAAGTAAAGAAAGAAAATATAATAAGCTACAGAGCAGCATACAGTTTTGATGCCATGTTTTTCTGTGTAATTGCTTATAGATTATAAGTATGAATGCAATAGATAATACAGAATGTAATGATACAGAAAGACATAATGATAGATGAGATAAACTTGGCTACTGTTGATGGCAGCCATTTCTATGCGCTAGTGCAATCTTTGTATTTTTTTTAAACAACTAGAGAAAAAGCTCTGTGTTGCGGGGGACTTTACAAACATATATTAACTGACACAAATTACACCCAGACTCCGAACAACTCTTTGTGGGTCACACAGAGTTTTGTCCCTGTGTGGGAATCGAACCCACAACTTCGTGCACAGCAGGGACATACTGTACCCACTGGGCCACCAAGGCAGTCAGTTAAAATATCATTGTGTAATATGAAATGCTTTAGTGCGTAATGCATTTTCTCACTGGCACTCACTGTGTGAAGACCCTTATTTCACACATTGAGTACCTGAAAAGGGATTTCTAAAAAGGCATGGTGAATGCCTTTGTAGAGATCTTATAGAGGCTGTAAAATATCATTTGAATCTCTACCAAAATAATTAAGTTTTATAGTTTTTAACAAATATTAAAGGACAATGTCATTATGGATGGCAGAGCCAGTAGGAATAGTACCAAATAAATTAATTGTTAAATAATAGCCACATGTTTTAAGTGGACAACTAATGTGAATTTAATGTTTTAAAATAATGAAATCTGATTTATGGGTTTCTTATCAGAGGTACAGAGAATGTAGATCTTAGAAAGTGAATCCTACTTATATTATAAACGCGAAAGTTTGTAAGTATGGATGGATGGATGGATGGATGTTTGTTACTCTTTCATATAAAAACTACTGAACGGATCTAGAAGAAATTTGGCACATCCACGCGGGCGGAGCCGCGGGCAACAGCTATTTAGACAATAATTTGTAGAATTTATGAAACATTTTTTTGGATGACAGCTGTTTTACCGATAACTATATAAATACGCGAGTGAAACCCTATCCTACCTACGCAACCTAGAAACGAGATTGAAGGTCCTCCAATTCTACCGTCAAATACAAATTTGTTACATCGGTTATCCATAAGCGACACATATTTCGGGGCCCGTATTTCTGCGACAGAGAAAATGCATTGTTTTTTTGTTATACAACGAATACACCTCCCCATTTTTTGTATTATTTTATCGTATTTTAGCCGGGTGCTATGGGCACGGCAATATTAATATTTAGTCAAGCGCTTAAAAGGTTAAAAAAGTTACGACATACCTTCATTTTTAACTTGTTAATGTCTTCAACAGCGCGATCGCATTTTTCGTTAAATATGTTCAATCTAGCTTCTAGCTCGTTTCTCCGATGAAGAGTCAGCGTTGCGAGATCTACGAAACTCCTAGAAAAGTATATTAATTCACATAATTATAAAGAGTAACATGATTTCGAAAGGCATGTTTAAAATACTTACATTTTAAAAAACTTCTTTTATAGCATTAGAAATAGTAAAAATCTCTAAAATCGTGTACTTGATTTTAGCATATAGTATTAAGTTTGTTCAATAATTAATGTAAACAAAAACAGCTTTGTTTCAAGCATTCCCTGATAATTTTGTGTAACACACTTCACTGACAGAAGAAGTGACAGACAGGCAAAAAAACGTCAAGCAAAGTTGAAAATATGAAACAGAGACATAATAGAGTGAATGAATTATTGAATGATATTTTAACAAAACTTTTAAATATAGCTTTCAAATGTTGAGATAACTATAGTTTTTGTAATTTTCTTTTTAAATATATAAACATTTGAAACATGAGAAATATTGATAGATTCATAGATTAATAGGTATGTATGATAGATTTTATTTAAAACCTAATGCTATTAAACGAATTTCTTAACTAAAATATTTTGTTGTTGCGACTATTCGACACTAGATGGTGCATCAACCATAGCATATCACCTATACGTCTATTGTCTAATAGATGGCACTAGTAGTGATTAAACTATTATAATGTCAGAATTTCGATACAATTTCAATAGTACCTATATAATTTATTTCATGTGTTGCTATTCTAATTTAAGATAGTTACCAACTGTGGATATTATGTGAAGTATTTTATTTTATAAAATTTCAGATAAGTTTGTGCTACAGCATGTCTTTAATATTGTAATGGCTTAATAACATTTAATAAGTGCCTAGCTAGGGAGCAAATAACCAGTGTCATACCTAATTAGTTTTATTAAGTCAGCGTTTATCATAACAGTAGCTAAGCATGCCGCTGAGACTCACTCGCCGGGTGGCGACAAAATGTTAACTAGGTATTTTCAAGCGAGAAAGATAATACCTACCTACTTTGTTTAGAGCAGTTTTAGCAGCTAGCGCACGAACTTACGCCACAGTATAATCCTTACTAATATTATAAATGTGAAAATTTGTGAGAATGGATGGATGGATAGATGGATGGATGTTTGTTACTCTTTCACGTAAAAACTAAGTACTGAACGGATCTGGATAAAATTTGGCACAGAGATAGATAATGGTCTGGAATAACACATAGGCTACTTTTTGCAGCGATAACCGACAACCACGCGGGCGGAGCCGCGGGCAACAGCTAGTTAATACATATTATTATTCGGTGCTTACGCTCTAATCTTATCATATGACGGGGCTGTTCTTTTCTTTTGTGTACGCTCACATAGTTATTACTGTACTTTGCGAAAATGCTAGCAATACTTCTGTATCTATTTGATTTTTCTGCTATTTGATAAATTCATACCTATTTCATTCAGGAAAATTAAATTATTTAAATTGTCGAATAAATGAATTAATAAAAAGTATTTTTCTATTTCTGATTAATCAGTGTAATTGATGTTTTTTGTCGTTCTGATTATATAAATAAATTATAAAATGCTTTAAACCTCTCGCTCAGCCTACTGTTGGACATAAGGATTTAGACAACATTCGGTTTTAAGCTGCCCTTGTCTATCGGCTGCCTGCAATCTTCAACGTCGTCGGTCCACCTTATTACTTTGTTGTTTTTATACTGTTATCTTTTAGTAGGTACTTATATTTAGCTCCAAAGTTGTATTTAAGTACATAGGTACCTAGACCTATGTTAAAATTATGATCTTTTTGGGGCTCGTAATATCTAATTATTTTTTAACTATTTTATTTCTTGTAGTAGTCCGAGATTATGGCAAACAACCATGCTCGAAACAAATATTTATGGACCACTAGCTGTTGCCCGCGGCTCCGCCCGCGTGGATATCGGTTATCGCCTATGTGTTATTCCAGACCATAATCTATCACTGTGCCAAATTTCATCCAGATCCGCTTTGTAGTTTTTACGTGAAAGAGTAACAAACATCCATCCGTCCATTCATACTCACAAACTTTCACATTTATAATATTAGTAAGGATATATAAAGCTTTGCCCCGTACGGGAATCGAACCTACAACACTCGGCGTGGTGTTGGAGGCGAGGTGGCCATCTTCACCGCTAGACAACCCATGCAGTCAAATGACTCACACACATGTAAAAATCTTTATTAAGTATAGGAAAAGTAACCAGAATTCGCAGCCTTTCCTAGTCAGCCATTTTCATTAGACGGGTAGCGGGTTACGCACTACGTTTCAATTAAAAAGCCGAGAAACTAAACAAGAGAGTATAATAAATTCAGTGCACCCCGCTCCTACCCACCACTAATTGGATTCAGAGGTTCCAGCAACCAATTAGAGTGAGGGAGACGGCAGATAAGGGTGTTGCTGACCAACAAGGGAGGAAAGCGAAAGATATTGGCGTGTGTTTGAAAATACGTGTATGGAACATATTTCACATAGTCTCATCTTATTTTATATAGCTGTCGCTCGCGGCTCCGCCCGCGTGGATGTCGGTTATTGCTGTAAAAGTGTAGCCTATGTGTTATTCCAGACCATAATCTATCTCTGTGCCATATTTCATCCAGATCCGTTCAGTAGTTTTTACGTGAAAGAGTAACAAACATCCATCCATCCGTTCTTACAAACTTTCGCATTTATAATATTAGTAGGATCAAGCATCATACTAACGAAAAAAATTACATTTATTTCATAAGATTTTTACAAGAATAGTTGCTAGTTCTTCTCAAGGCTCCACGTCAGCAAACTAGCCGTATGAAAAAAATTGCTGACATCATCTTTCTGGCTTTCATAATTGATGACCTAATAAGTGTTACTTTGTAACCTAAATGAATGACATTTTTGTCCCGAGTCTGGGCTCGGGACAAAATTTACAGATCACACATTTTTTTTGTCCCGTGTGGGGATCGAACCTACAACACACCACGCAGTGGTAAATGGCGAGGTAACCAGTTAAGCCACTGAACCAACTGTGCAGTCGATATGCCTGTATATAATTACTAGGGTCTCCTGCGACTTCGTCCGCGTATTAATTTGGATTTTTTCCCCCGATTTTGCAACATATCTCACTACTGCTGCGCTCCTATTGATCATAGCGCGATGCTATATGGCCTATAGCCTTCCTGGATAAATGCACTATTCAACAAAAAAAAAATCTAATCGAACCAGTACTTTCTGAGATTAGCGCGTTCAACCAAACAAACAAACTCTTCAGCTTTATAATATCTAATATATAAAATTCTCGTGTCATAGTGTTCAACTTTGAACTCCTCTGAAACGGCTCGACCTATTTTCGTGAAATTTTGTGTGCATATTGGGTAGATCTAAGAATCGGACAACATCTATTTTTCATCCCCCTAAATGTTAAGGGTAGTCCACCCCTAATTTTTTTATTTAATTTTTTAGACATTTTTTTTTGTTTTTATTTATTTGTGATTCAGCATTAAAAAATACACACAACCCTTAATTTTGACCCCTCTACGATCAACCTCTATATTACTATTTTAGTAGCAAAACAACGTTTGCTGGGTCAGCTAGTTAGTATATGTAGATCTATATATCTAAATACACAGATGGCTTAATTAGACAGGCTTCAGTGTAATTAGTTACCTGTCTACTTGCATCAATAATCGATTATTATGACAACCTAATATAGACAACAAGATTTATAGTAAACAACTTATATTGCGTGTATTATAGTTTGGAATTTCTATATCTACTCGTACTTGTAAATAAAATCGTTTGTCCTGAATGACGCACAGCCAATACTACCAAGTCTAAAAAGCTGAAAATTGAAACATAGGGTTTTTATAAAGCTTAAAGGATTTTTGAAAATTCAAGTCTGAAACATATTGTTAAAACCGGTTGAAGTCTTCTTTTTTTACATTAGTTGTAATTGATATTTTGTATATAAACCGGTTGAAGTCTTATTTACTTATTATATTAGTTGTATAAAAAAACAAAAAAGCAAAAACTCGGTAATGTGCTATTATGGGGTTTATGCTGTTATGTCAAATTCGGAATCCGGGGACTGGAATACACCTTAGCAATTTTTTTCAGATTTCTTCTATTGGTATTTACAAAGATATCATGACACACCCTTTTATTGCTGGGAATTTAGGAACAAAAATATTTCGGCAAAAAACCTGTTATAGGTCTGTGCAAAAAACAAAAAAGTTTTTTATTTTGGTAAGTTTCATTTACCGGGTTATTGGCGTAAATAATTTTTATAAAGTTTTTGGTAAACGTCAGCACGGGTTTTTTTTACAAATAATTTTAATATAAGCATTCCGTAATATACACTAACAATGTTACTTAAGTTTAGTGTTGGCTCATTAATTTACGCAACATTTCAATACGGTAAATTTATTCCAAATTTTAATTCATCTAGCATGTTTGCATTATTCCTTTCTTTGGAATCTTCTGTAGAAAACTTCTCCAAAATCACTAACATAAACAATACCGACTTAACAATCATTTCGCAGAACATCAGAAGTGTATAGCAACATTTCCAATCTACAAATTACGCTGACAAGCCTTTACTCTGAAATCGATCTAATGGTTCTAACTGAATGTAGACTAAACTGTGATAATCCTATTCCCCAAATCCATAACTACATATCTTACAACAAATCATATTAATCAATGCGATGGAGTCGTCTTCTATATAAATAAATCCTATAAAGTTAATGTACAAGAAATAAAACTAAGTCATGCATCAAGTCTACAAGTCTCTATGTACAACCTAATTATCTTAGGTATATACAATCTCTTGCTCTCCATCAAACAATTATGCTACAAGCTTTATAAATTCCCTGAACTCTCACTTAGAAGCCATCAAATCATGCTCCAACATAAATATAAATATTACACCTAAAATGAAAGAAAATTCTAGTGAACGCACAAATAGACATATCTGTCTAAATATGTTATCGTTGCATGGTTTACTGCCCAGTCATACATTGCCAACACGAGAACAAAACTGCCTGGATCACTTTATGCTAAAAATAAAAGAAAACAATATAAGTGCCTTCATACCAGTTATACAGACCACTGTTACGGATCATTACATGATTTTTCTGAAATTATCTAAAGTAAAGATCATTTCTACAATCAATTCAATTCAATTTATTTTTTATTCATTCGCAAGGACTAAAACTAAAATTGACTTTAGCAAAGCCCTAAATAGTATTAATAAGTACAAATTAACTGAATTACTATCATGCAGTGATCCGCAAGTATTATCAGAAAAAATATTTAACATTTGAGCGACTGTTTTAAATCAGCTAAAGACAGATAGTGCCCCAGGCTACGACAACATCGCCACTAAATTTCTGAAGCTTGCTTCTGAACTAGTTATCCCTGCAATAACTCATTTGGCTAACCTATGCTTCAAGCAAGGCAAATTCCCTTCATCTCTCAAGCAAGCTATTGTCACGCCTGTGTACAAGGGTGGTGGCAGAGATAAATCCTGTAACTAAAGACCTATCTCTATATTACCTGCAATATCTAAAATCCTTGAGAAACTTATAAATAATCGATTACTAAATTATCTAGACAAATTTGGCATACTCTCTGACTCGCAATTTGGTTTTATACGTAAAAGGTCTACAGTAGATGCTGTTAGTGCACTCACGTCTCTTATTGTCAAAGAAGTAAGTACACTCAAACAAAAAGTGTCTAACAGTGTCCTTTAAAACTCTCAGACATGTTACTTCAAAAACCTTGTTAAACAAAATATACATCTCGTTGGCACATTCGATCCTAACTTATTGCATTCCTGTATAGGATGGAACAACAAAATTAAATCGTTGGAATTGGAGCGAGCGCAAAGATCCCTAATTAAGGTCATGTACTTTAAACCGTACAGATTTCCCACCTTTGAACTGTACTCCATTAGTGAACTGCTTCCTGTTAGAAAACTATACATCCTGTAAACTGTCTTGAAACTACACAAATCCATCTCATCAGTTCCTCATCCGTTCGTTCCTATCAGCCGTCAACTCTTCGCTCACTCCTTTCACATACATATTATCATGCTTTACACTATCCATCCACTTTATTTGTCTTACTCTGTTCTGTAGATTTCTGTGGTTTAATAATTATAACTTTAATAATCGAATAATTGTACTATTTCTTTCATTTATACTTACCTTTTAAAATTACATTTGTATTTAAAATTATTTAAAATTAACGATATTGAATGGTAACAATAAAACTGTTATTTAAAATTTCCTTGTAATAATATTGTTACATAACAATACAGTTTCTAAAATTATTTGATATTACCACAATAACTTCGTAATATAACGTCACGTATCATCCCGACGATAGAAAATAACGCTGTAAAAGTCCATAACATTATGTTACGAAATATATTGTTAAATAAATTTACAACAATAACCCCGTAAGTACTATTTCTGTAATATTTTATGTATAGAATTTTAGGTATTATTTATTTCCTCAAATTTCTAGGTTTTGATTAAAAAGAATTTAATATTAATTACACAGTCATATTTCACAAAAAAATAGTTTTCTTATGATACATCAATGACTGCAATAGACTCACTCATTAAAAAGATATTCCATAAAATCAGTAAATAATTTCTCCTGTAAAATTTAGATTTTTCGATTACCGAGTTATTGTTTGGAGGGGTCGATATGATATTTTGTACCTATAATTCTTATTAGGTATCTAGTCCAAACGCAGTATATAAATAAATACTTTTTTATTGGCTCCTATATAAATAATCAAATATGTATAGGTACGTCCCCACTTTTAATAGGTTTTTATAGAGATCCCATGTTTTTTTTTTCAATAAAATGGAACCTATTTTACCCACCGATAATATTCGGTAACGTGCTTTCTAACGGTGAAAGACTTTTTTAAATCGACCGTGTAGTTTTTGAGTTATATCATAACAAACAAACAAAAAAAAAATCTTTCCTCTTTATAATACTCGTATTAGTTTAGATTTACTGTAAATTATTACAGGAGGACTCATGTCCTCCTGTAATAATTTCGAAAAAGACTAGCTCTGTGCAGGAGATATTATAGTGCACAAATACATGTGCATTCTTTATTGCATCACTCTCATTGTCCTATACGACAAAAATTACGACATAACACAAACAAAATGTTTACCAAAATGTCCCCACCAATTTTCTCCCTTTATTCTAAACTAGAGCCAGTAAAATAACATGTCATTAAATAAAAGTGTTCTGTACAGTTCAATCGGACTTATAACATTCCGACATCATTATCGTATTAGTCTGTCGTATCTACCGGACACCGGCATAATTTCGCGACGTTTTGACGCTCCCGGTGCCGGAGCCGACAGCATACAGCATAGTATAAACAAATAGGTAGTAGAGAATCTTCTTTATAGTTAGCTAATAAATTTGTTTTTATTTGCCGGGTTTCCAGTTGCATAGCTCCTCGTAACGTATAGGGTTGTCACAACGCATTGATGTAATTATTGTAATACAAGATCATTTTGCTTATATGAGATAGGTATTTTAGGTAGTTAGGGCAGGCCATATCACTCGAATAATCAATAACCGATGAGGAAGAAAGTTTCACGGATGGCAACCATGTTCATGAAAACACAACGAGGGTCGACTTCCCACTAGGTAGACAGATTATCTGGTCAAAGCTGTAGGTACACAGGATTCAGACTGCTTAAGACCGCGGCGGCATTTGTGGATTCATATGGGGAGACCTACATTCAGCAGTGGACATAAACATGCTGAGAAGAAGAAGAGTTGCGATGAACAAAACAACGTGGCCAGCTTGTAGTTAAAGTCTTATTTGATAGATATGATTTTTTTTTTTACTACCAAGGTGGCAAACAAGCATATGGCCCGCCTGATGGTAAGCAGTTACCGTAGCCTATGGGCGTTTGCAACACCAGGGGTGTCACTCACGCGTTGCCGACCCTTTAAAAATCTTATAACTCCTTTCTTGAAGAACCCCATGCTATAGTCTATTGGGAAAACCTCGGCGGGGAGCTCATAGATAGATATTAGGTATTTAGTTTGATATTTTGGCTCAGTTTCTGTACTACCTATTTCTTTATACTATGCCGACTCTGAACACCGATACACCTCACGAGCTGTTATTACCATCGGAAAGGGCGTTTAACACAATTTGAGATAATGTTCTGGGACAGATAGTTACCCTGATCGATGTTAATACCTTTTATTGATATAGGCCAACTATTATTAGTGTAAGGGTGTATGATAGTTAGCGTCAGTAAATTGCGTTAATATTGCCGTTTGCCGCTCACAAGACTTACAAATTGCCGACTATTTCATGAGTTATTTGATAATTCTAAGGCGTGCTATTTTATACCGTTTTAGTTAAGATTATTAGGTACATATAGAGCTTGCAACGTCACATGGTGTGACGTATTTAAAAATCACAATTGGTAGTGCGCTGGGCCGGAACCCGAGAGGCGCAGTTTCGAATCCCGCTGCGGACTCGACATTTTACACATTGCTTTAATATTTAAGTATATTTGAGATAATTTCATAGCAAAAATGATAAAAATATTTATAAGTATTTGAAAGAGACTATTAACTTAAATGTTTTTTTAATACTACTTGGTAAAGAATATTCTTCTCTTCAAGAAAGGAGTTATAAGGTTTTTAAAGGGTCGGCAACGCGTGAGTGACACCTCTGGAACACCAGAGGTGTCACTCACGGGTTGCCGACCCAACAACAAACGTCCATTTGCATTTGCAACAGCAAACGTCCATAGGCTACGGTAACTGCTTACCATCAGGCGGGCCGTATGCTTGTTTGCCACCTTGGTAGGATATAAAAAAAATAATTACAATTCGTTTCAGCACAAAAGATACTGTGCATGCGCAAATACAGGAGCACTATCTATAACTTCACTTTCATTGCCGGATTGCCCCATCCGGCCCGGCGCAGGATGCATTTTGAGGTACAGAAGGCTGTAATTTTATGTTAGAAAATGATTTTAAAACTTATTTAATCTTGCGGTTATATTAATTTGTGCAACTGATAGCTACGAACCCCTCTTCATCTCCTTTATTCTTATTTTTTAATTTTTTAAAGACAATTCCCGCATTAAAGAACAAGCTCTGTCGCGGGGGATTTTACAAACAAACAACAGACACATATTACACCCAGGCTCAGATCAACACTTTGCGGGTCACACAAAATTTGTCCTGTGTGGGAATCGAACCCATAAATTCGTGTAGATATAGCAGGCGCATACTTTTATGGCTATATTACATTTCAAATTTTTTAAAGACAACTCCCTCACTAAGAATCAAGCCCTGTGTCGCGAGGGACTTTACAAATTTACAATTAACGGGCACAAAGTATACCCAGAGTCGGAACAACTATTTTTGAACACCATTTGTGGTCCCGTGTGGGGATCGAACCCACTACAAACCGCGTAGTGGTAAATAACGAGGTAACCACTTAAACCACTTTTTTTTTCTTTTTTTGAAAAGACAACTCCCGCACTAGAGAACAAGCTCTGTGTCGCGGGGGACTTTACAAACATACAATTAACGGACACAAATTACACCCAGACTCAGAACAATTCTTTGTGGGTCACACAAAGTTTTATCCTGTGTGGGAATCGAACCCACAACCTCGTGCACAGCAGGCGCATACTGCGGCCACTGAACCAATCGTGCAGTCAAATTCAAATCTATTGTACATTACTATAACATAATTTAAATAGTGAACAAGTCATTGGCTCTGGTAAATTACAGATAATATATAATACGCCCACGCATAACATGTCTACCCAAAGGAGTTACAATACTAGAAATGATAGATGATTTAGCGAATTTTCTATTATCCTTACTAATATTATAAATGTGAAAGTTTGTGAGGATGGATGGATGGATGGATGTTTGTTACTCTTTCACGTAAAAACTACATAACGGATCTGGATGACGCAAATGAGCAATTTTAATCCCTAGACAGGTAAAAAAATGTTTTTTTTGTTATTAATATTAGCAGCCCGCGGTGGACTTTACAAACATACTTACAATACACGGATACAAAGTTTTGTCTCATGAGTGAATTGAACCCACGTCTTCCGGCTTAGCAGTCAGGGTCACTAACTTTACCAACAGGCTACTTAAACCCGGGAAAAGTCAGGACTGGCCGCTAATAGTAAGTATATAAAAAAAGAAAACGTGCATTAGTTATGTAATACGTAAATAACCGTTAAAAATTTCAAAAATAGAATCATCAAAGATAATAACTTATTTCGTTCCAACGATACACGAAAGACGTATCACACATTAATTTCATTCTTCGAATACGAAAAGTTAAACATTAATTAGTTTATAATCCAACGTGTTACGTTTCCCGCTATTTAATGAGTAATTAAGGAGGTTCGAACATCACTGCGGGGCTCATTTTCCCTCTAATTACGATTACAACTCAACCAGAAATCATAAGCGTTGTACGGCGGAGGCGTCAATACGCCCCCTGGTATGCTTCGTTCACATATAGTACTCGACTTGCATGTTCATGCTAGCACTAAACAGTCGCTGTTGATAGTGGAGTGACAAACTGCTGTAACATATTATTATAAATATACATTATTATGGGTAAAAGACGTGCTTGAAAAAGTTCTACTTAACTGCTTATTTTTAATATCTCAACACATTATAACAATTGTTCGAAGTTTTAAATAGGTAAAAAAGTAAAATATTCGAATACTTTTAAATAAGTAATTAATAATAATTAATTAAGCAAGAAAAGAAATCATAGATTTTATAGATGTAATTTTATTACATTTCAAAGTTTCTGTAGGTATATTTGAAAGTTAATAATTTAAATTTGTATGGAATTATTATGTTTTTAATACAATATGTTATCCCACGCCAGGGCTCTTCGCTCTTTTGTCTGGTGATCTGCTATTTCAGTCCAACTATCCAGTCCGTTAGGTTTGAGTCTAGGTCATATAAAAGCCTGCCCGTATTGCAGTTTCCTCTCATTTGCGATCCTATTAATTAGGTAGTTTGAATATGACACATAAACTCCGTTCCATAGCTGGTTGCCAGGCTCCAAATTTGTTATAATTCTATGTATCTTTGATTTTCACTTTGTGTTCTCACAATCTCACATTGTGGTCATAATTCTATCTTTGATTGCTTTCTTGACTTATACAGAAATACTAAGTATTTATTAAGCAAATCATCATTAAAAAAATATAGCAAATAATCAATCGAAACCTTCATTTTAACTTGCCAAATTACTCTCCTACACTAACTACATATGACCATACGATTCAAACAGGGCACAGTCGGCGCGGTCCCTATAATTATTATTAACATTCAGCCGTTTCGCCCGTGGCCCGTAATTAAAACATACTTAGGCTGAACAAGCTCTCGCCTTTGCCAGATTAATGTCTAATAGAAATGTAGCACATGATTACATTAATAAAGTACAAGGGCATTATCGCGTTTTTACATACTATATGGATGATTGATTGCGCATAGATTATAACCATATCACTGGCACGCATTATATATTTACATTAGATTAGTTTAGTTGAAGTATTAGACAGTGCGAAGCGCTCATAGCCAGCAATCTCTCTCAGCCCTCCTCTTTACTATTGACCACTCTGGACAAATGCCTACGGCCCCCTAGTCGATGGGAATTCCTGCCAAATTACCAATTGACAACAGATATTATCAATAAACATCCTATTTATTTATATGGAGTGATTTTAAAGAAATAAAAAAACACGCGGCGCAGTCTTTGGGGACTGCTGATAGAATTGATAACGAAGTAACTTGTGAATTGAATCGTCGAGCTATTAGATTATTTTTGAATATGGAAAACGATCGGTGACGATGACGCGAGTTCAATCATTTTTGTTCACCCAAAAAGTGCTCAATGCGGCTAAAGAAGTTTTTACTTCAATAATAACAACAACATGAAGAATGTGAACGAGGCATAGGTTAACTTTATGTCTATCATTGATGCTCAATATGCCCATAATATATTACATGCAATTTATGAATAGTTAAAAGAAAACTCTAGAAAAATAATATGTGCTATTAATAATAATGGTTATTAGCTTTGTTACAAGGATATTAGCTGAGATTACGCATTAGCAATAATAGAGTGGATATTCGCTTTAAGCGATAATTTTATTGTAATTTCATCCTTACTAATATTATAAATGTGAAAGTTTGTAAGTTTGTAAGTATGGATGGATGGATAGATGGATGTATGTTTGTTACTCTTTCACGTATAAACTACTGAACGGGTCTGGATGAAATTGGGCACAGAGATAGATTATGGTCTGGAATAACACATAGGCTACTTTTTACAGCGATAACCGACATACACGCGGGCGGAGCCGCGGGAAACAGCTAGTTTTATAATATAATAGCAACCCATATATGTACTACTACTAGGCACGGGTCTCCTCTCCTCTATCAAGATAGAGAGAGGGTTCAAGCCTTAATTCACACACGCTGGCCTAATGCGGTTTGGTGAATCAGACATGTCTTTAGAATTTCTCCTAAGACATGTGGGTTTTCTCACGATGTTTTCTTTCACCGTTAGGAGATGGCGAATCAATTGATTAGTACATAATTAAACTCTACAAAGTGAAATTCTCATTGGTACTGCCACCTGGGATCGATTTCGCACCTCTTGCGTGCAAGTCGGTTACTTTCCCACTTGGCCACCACCGCTTTTATTTCATTTAATTAAATTTAAAATAAAAATCATTACTAATTTGCGAGGCCCTTGTCTTTTGAGGAATTTAAGTATGCGAATAGTAAGAGTATACAAAAGAGGGCAGGAGTGGTCGTATCTTACACGTTGTGGTCGTATCTTACAAGCGCGAGAGTCAAATATTGTACAAAAAGTTTTTCTTACTTAGTTTGTTCTGCGAAGGCGCCAGGTTTCTGCTCCCGCCTCTAAGTCCGCCATTGCTACACAATAGGAACAAGACAGTGGACAGAAATAAGGTATAGCTTTCTCCGAGACCCCTGAGTATTACAACTCAAAAGTATTTTGGGAGGTATTCTCTGTTAATCCTAGCTGACCGGAGTGTGGGACATAACATACCGAGAGCCGTCAAATTTGGTATCTGTGATGTAGTGATATCAATCACGAAGTTTATCTACTAATCCGTTCTGACCCTCTAGACAACTGGCATAAACGGTAGTCGAATCAAAAAGTCAAAAAATAAAATGTATGGGATTTGACGTAAGTCTACGATATAATATCGAAATCTTACGTCAAATCTCATATATTTCCTTTTTTGACTTTTCGATTCGACTACCGCCTATGCCACTTGTCTAGAGGGTTAGTAATTTTTGCGCAAAAGACCAACTAACACCCGTAAATACTTACACTTTCGTGTTTATAAGTAGGAATAGTAAAAATATTTCGGCATTTACTTCAAACTTCTAAGGCTCAAGACCCGTTAAAATTCCAATATATTTATAGTTCACATACAAAACATTGTAATTTAACATTTAAATCTTTGAAAGTCGTGAAATCTCATCTAGTGTAAGTAATAAACACGAAGCCAAAGCGAAATTGCGAACCGTAATTGTACTTTAAAAGTGTCTGGAACCGCAGTCCATAGCGTGGGCGGGGCGCTCGCATCAAAGACTTTATTAACATGTCAATATGACAGAGATAGCAAGATAACCACTACGTGTGTAAGAGGGAGATGGCAATGAAGCAGCGAGAGCTTCTATGCGCGGGCGCACCACAAAGGATGTATTGTTTTCAGTTGTTAACGCCCGTTGTGTCTAGTTGTTGATGTGAAAGCATTTGTTTATGGTCTTATTGTCTATGTTTGGCTACCGTACTGTACGGTTATTAGGTGGAAAATGACTTTTGTTGACATAAGTATTTGAATAAAGAAAGGTTTTGCTATTTTTATTTAGTATTAATTTTCTTGCTACTAAGGTTGTAATAAACTGTTTTTTCGCATTACCCTACCTAAAAAGTTTGAGTATGAATATTATTAATAGACTGCACGCTTGGTTCATTGGCTACCTCGCCATTTACCACTGCGCGGCGTATTGTGGGTTCCATCCGCACACGGGACAAAATTGTGTGATTCATAAATGGTTGTTCCGAGTCTGGATGTACATTGTGTCCGTTAATTGTATGTTTATAAAGTCTCCCGCGACACAGGGCTTGCTGCCTAGAGCAGGTTGTCTATTTAAAAACTAACAAATAAAACATGATGAATATTTTAAGTGAGGTAAGCGGGAACGTAGACCTTCCAGAAGACCGCAGCCAAGCTAATACACAGTGTCAGTGGTGAAGTTGTTTTTCCCAGTGCTCGAAAATTGTTTATAGAAAACGTTTTCCTCGCGTCCATTAGGCTACCATCACTGCTTACCATCCGTTCCCCTATGTTTATTTATAGGTACCTATAAATAAAAATGAATTCCTATTTCCTTTAGTCACGCCATAACGACTTTACCGATTTCATTCTTATTAAAAAAAAAAAACCTTTTAAAGATTCTTACGAAAAAAAGAAAGAAAATTGTGGCAAATAAGCAGCAGAATAATATGTTGGTACTGCAGTGGTACCCTTCTAGACGAGACCCTTTAATATCATCTCAACCCATAAACGTCCCACTGCTGGTCTCCTCCATAAATTTGGAGGGATATTAGCCTTCTATACCACGCTGGCCAAACGGGTTGGTATAGGGTTTTGTTTCGAGTTTTCCCTCTCTTGACCCTTTAATACCTACCAACATAATATATGTTGTGACTCTGACTGCTAACACCAGCGGTCCACAACCACAGGTATTAGCAGTCAGAGTCACTGTTCGATTCCTACCCAGAACAAACCTTTGTGTGATGAGCACGAATATTGTTCTGTGTCTGGGTGTAATTTATCCTTTATATTAATGTATGTATTTAGAAATATGTAAGTATGTTTATCAGTTGTCTGGTTGCCATAGTACAGACTCTGCAAAGTTTGGGATCAAATAGCGATGTGTTAATTGTCCGAAAATATTATTATTATATGTCTTTCTCATCACCATACTCTTAGCCAAAAGACGTCCTCTGCTGCCATAGGTCTCCCCCAAGGATTTCCACGACACTCTGCCTTGAACTGACATAGGTATAACTATATTATGTCTACCTATGTTAAAACGAAGGTACCTTTGACAAATCCTATCAATATTTTTTCACATACTACCTTCAATCAACATCAATATAACGGTCACAATTCTATTCTATATTCAAATTAAATGACAAGACAATGCGACAAAAAGGCGTCAATATCACTAGTCTGTCACAAAGGAGCTGTAATGACGTACGTAGCGACAAATCGGAGAACATTACCAGCTGTCAGTGTGTCACAAACTGTGAATTAATATGGGAACAGGATTGACACTTGGAGGCATATAGTGGGTACATCAGTTTGGGGTTATTGGAGACGAGTCCGGGAAAAAAAATACCCTCGTGTTATACTCAATTTTTTCATTTTTTTGCTAAAACATGAATAGTTGGTTTTTAAACCTATATTTAAGGTTCTAAGATAAAAAAAGGCTATTCAAATGTTCTTGCTTTGGCGTAAATAGGCTTTGAAAACTACTTACAGACGGGCTGTACACTGTGGTGTTTGTCACTGTGATAGTATAAAAAGGTGTTTTCAAAGCATCTTTCATAAATTACAGCGACACAATTTAAAAATAAATGTATGAAAAACATTCTAACAGCCAGTCTTCGCACATTAAAAGTCTTTTAGCTTTTCAAATTACAAGCTCAAAAGAATTAAAGCTTCATTTATCCTGTCTCTGATGAATTTCTACACACCCTATTAGCAGATCGTGAACGAACGAATGAGTGAGCTGTAGAGAGCGGTTCTCACGGCGAACGACTCACAAAATAGCTTTAATTCAACTTTAATGATCTGTTCGCGTGAACTAAATTGATTTGATTGTGTTGTGACTTCGAGTTATAAGTCTTTAGAGAAATTGACAATTCGTCAATAATGGAAAATGTTGTGATGCTAAAAAATGTTTCAGTATAGAAGCTTAATGGTATCTTCTGAATTACCGTAGCCTAACAATGAGGTGCTCATAGCTAAGTGTTGTTTGTAAGCATGCCGCGGTCTGTCCGTAGACGGGTGACCTTTTTATAAAAACATAGCAAGACCCATTCTGACCACGGAAAGCACGTAAAGCAGTTGGTCCTGCACCTGACCTCTCTCCGGTCTTGTCGGATTGCCGTCCCATCGGACTATGATAGTGAAAGAATAGTGATTGCACCTGTGTATGCGCACACACCTAAGCACTATAATATGTCCTGCGCAACTGCGCAGGGCGGCCAATCTCAACTAATATAACCAACTGGTTTTCTGGATTGGCCGCCCTGACCGAAATCGGTCTGGATGACTATTATTAGCCTAACAATGTCGAGAGCGCATAAGAGAGGTAGGAAACTGTACAAGAGAGCCAGTCGAAAGGAAACGAAACCTTACAGAAGACCATAGCCAAATAACAATGGTGTAAGCAGTTCCTTATACGACGCATAAAAACAGTCCACCAGTATTTATATTCCTGATGCAGAAACAGTGCCGCCCTAATAACTTAACGCATTATAAAGTGGATTATAAAAATATGAAATATTTCAGCTGATAATAATCTGGGTGATTCATAAAAACAAACCATTTTGATATTTATATTTTACTGACAAAAAGCTGTCAAACACATCCACATAAAAACAAAATAAAACTAAGAATTTAAAAATAAAAAGCGTAATTACTTGTGCGACAAATAACTTAATTTTGTGTCAGGTGTTGAAGCTGCGCAACTGCGCACTGCGCAATTATAGACGCGCAGAAGCACGCGTTCGTGCTGTGATTAAAAACACATTTGTATGAGGAAAGTTACGTTTACGTTAAGTATGTTTTATTTTAAATTCCGGGCGTAAGAATTGTCACATTATTAGATTAGAGAGTAAGCAATGTAAGCATGTTGACTAGAAGAAAATAATAAAGTAATAATGTCCTCCTAACTGAATTTTTTGCCAAGGCGGCTTATCTCGATAGAGATTAGCCAGCTGCGCAGGAGATATTATAGTGCATAAGTGTGTGCGCAGACACAGGTGCACTCTTCATTCCCTCGAATCATTCTTATAAATACTTAGTCCGATTCCGATGAGACGGCAATCCGACACGTCGTATACACAATACACACTCATTATATTCTTTTTGCATTCGTCGATTCAGAATGTCAGTTATTTAGTCTCCGAGTGTCGACATGGTCTTCTTCATTTAGCCGTATTTTCTACCATTCTTTTCCCATGACCTAAATAATTTCTTTATCTTAACATTCATTTTGTTTCCCTTTAACAATAATTACAAACATGCTATACCCACCTATTTATTAACCGCCTTCAAAAAAGGAGGAGGATTTATATTCGAGTGTATGTATTTTTTTTCCTACAATGAAAGCCATGTCGGTACCTACTATGTTATAAAAAGTTAAGTAACTTTAAATACACATATTATATTATTAAGCATAAGTATGAACCCATTGGTCCCCTGGATGGCATCATGGAGATGGGATGCGACAAAATACAGGCTAGGTATGGTATATGTATTGAGTATTGTCTTGTGAGACCATAGTCTCACAAGACAATACTCAATGCATATACCAAGCAGAGAGGAATGGAAAGTTGGCTTGATACCCCAAAAGGATAACAGCCAGATATGGTACACAGACGGATCCAAAATGGAATCAGGAACGGGCGCAGGAATATACAATAAGACCTGCAGCCTTAGTGTGAGCATGGGCAAGCTAGCAACAGTCTTTCAAGCGGAGACATACGCGATAGCAGCCTGTGCTCAAGAACTGCTAGGTAGAGAAACGAAGAACCAATCCATCTACATAGCGAGTGACAGTCAGGCAGCACTAAAAGCACTGACGTCCTACAAGGTGCAGTCTGCAATAGTACTAGACTGCGCCAAAACCCTGAACAGACTAGGTAGACACAATAGTGTAAAACTAGTCTGGGTACCCGGCCATGAAGGCGTCGTAGGTAACGAGGAAGCCGATGCTCTAGCACGAAGAGGATCGGAATCGCCTATGTGCGGCCCAGAGCCGTTCATAAACCTGGCACAAACGGTGGTCATGCAATCTCTAATACAAATGGCTACCAAAAAGCATGGCGAGTACTGGCAAAACACTGAAGGCCAAAGCCATGCGAAAGAATTCCTAAGGCAAGTGGAAAAAGGCTGGACGAACAAACTCTGGAAGTACAGCAGAACACAAATGAGGGCAGTGACCGGTGCCTTCACGGGTCACTACCCTACAAACAAGCTTCTCCACAAAATGGGCCTGTGAAATAGCCCGACATGCAGAACCTGTGGTGAAGAAGAGGAGTCAATGCGGCACCTGCTATGCACGTGCCATGCGTTGGCCTCAAGAAGAATGAGCCTTCTGGGACTGGCATACCCGGAACCAGAGGACTACAGGCGCGCCCCCGTCAAGGATATACTGAAACTCATGCAGGAAGTATTCAGGGACCAAGACGTAGGGTGAGCGGTAAGGTAAAAAGACCCCAAGGGTCGAAGTGCGCTGGCCGCAAGGTCAGCCCCGTCACAAGATAAGATAAGATAAGATGAACCCATTGATTAACAATTAACACTTTTGAAATAAATACTAATTTTCCAATCAATATAAAAAGATGAATTAATTAATCATACACGCACTATATCTTTTCGGCCATAACTTTAAAAGAAGTTAATAAAAGTTGTTTACAATATTAATTTACGTTATAAAACGATAAATTAAAAAATCTATTTCCCGTATGGCCGACAAAACGATATAGTTTAATCGTAACAGCCGCATAATAAAATTAGGATAAAACTCATTGGTTCGAACGCGAGCTTCGAATTTTCAAATTTGGAACGAGCACGGCCATCTTCCAAATTGCCGCCATAAACGCGATAATTGGATCAGCTCATTGGCCAGTAGCTAACTGAAACCAATTTTTAATGGCGACTCTTTTATTGTGGCGATGTTTAAAGTTCTAATAAAATATAACCTTTATTTTTATAAGCTGTGATGGATGGTTTAATATATCAATTTCAATTTGCTATATTTTTTGTGTTTAATATTGGTAGGTATGCTCAAAGAATCCTAACGTTCAAATATAACATACCTAAGGCTAATAAGGTTCTTAATCTTATGTTAATAAATTACAGAGGTAACTATCAGGTGTTCATATTTACCTTTATCTTCGCCGAATTGTAGTAGTGATTAATTACACGTATTCTATCATACAATCTATTTAATTTTAGAAATAGATTATTCAATGTTAAGAGTACCTATTGGCTAACGTAATTAATAATATCACAGAATGAAAAAGTAACAAGACACAAACGATAGCATAAACAACAAAATTCATTTCTCAGTACAAAAGCGACAATAAATTATAACACTGGCCGCAAGCTCATTTCGTTGGTAGAGCCAAAAAGGCTCGGAAAAAATGAAGCGTTCGAAATTTAATTTATTCAAAATTGAAACGTCACGGCACACAAAGGCGAGCGACGCACAATGGCCGCGCGCCACGCCGCACTGTTAACACGAAAATTAAATGCTGATATCACAATTAATCAAGGGTCCATATTAATAATTGGCTATTCACTACGCCGTGAGGTGTCAAATTATATTGCTCAATTAACCGCTCGTAGAATAGAATAGGGCGTATTTGGCTGTTTGTAAAATACGGCGTTTGGCCCTTTGTAAGTGATAAACACAAATATTTTTGTTTACCTCAGGGTTCGCTTCAATAGAAGGTAGTTAGTTTTTTTCATTAATTGCATGGATGTTGTTATTTTAATACATTATCGGTGTCTATTATTTTACATCAATAATCCGTACTATACCTATTAAATTTCAGGATCAAAAATCGCAGAATATTATATTATACAATTTGGTTTCTTTTTATATTAGTTCCTAAAAAAGCAAACAAGTATAACCTTATAGTAAGCAAGAACGCTTGCAACAACAGGGATATCACTCGCGCATTAAAGGATTCCGTAAAAACCTTGGTAATTCCTCTCTTGAAGAACCCCATACTATAATATAATCTCTAAAGGAACCTTAATTCTCGGAGAAAAGTCCTGCGACTCATATAGCGCCTCTTTTAATGTATCGAATGGTACTAGTAGATAGTAGTTCTGTTCTTCTATCCTCTTTTGACTCCGGCTGTTCCTAAAACCAGCTTAAGCTGAGCCCACAGCGATTCCACTTCTTCTGTTTAGTCTAAGCACAGATAATATAATACTGTCTAAGTAATTTTATATATTTCTGTTTGTCTTGTATTGTTTATTTTATTTATAACTGTATGTTATGTGGAATAAATCATTTTGAATTAGATTTTTTCTTCCTATCGTTTGGTTAGTGGCCAACTTAGTGACAGAAAAAAAATTAAGTATTTTAAATATTTTATAGCACTTGGGCGGCAAACAAGCATACGGCCTGCCTAATTTTAAGCAGATAACGTATTGACTTTGATACAATTATATAGAGTAGGTCCACTCTCGCCACTAGTATAGGTACCGATAATAATTCTTATATTTATATGCCACTTCTAGTTACATATTTGGCTTGGCGCTGACTTCACTTCATTATATTTCGCATTTGGTACCTATTCGTTGATTTTTGAAATCGGTATTTTTGTTTATGAAATTCTTTTATAAAGAAAAATACCGATTTTAAAATTGTTTATGGTATTATTAGATTTAAACAGTAGACACCATAAGTATTGACAAGTAAAATAACCAAGGATTAGGTTAGTAAGGTCATGAAACTTAATACGGTTTAACAGTGAGAAAGTGACCTGATGCGTAAAAATGTTTATTTTAATAACGTGTAACACTTTAATAAAATATATACATATATTTTAATCTGTACAAACGTCTTACTTGGAAGAGCCTTTTAGTGTTGCTCCTATAAGGATTCCTGTATCAATAATATCGATATTAAACAGTTGTTTGAAGTTGAAAAAGTAATTTTTGGTACAATCATGTTATGAGTATAGATGAGTGAGCTTTTACCTCATAACAGTCCCAAAGAATTTTTAGTAGAAGTAAGCGAAATAATACGATATTTAGAACTTCAGATTTTAAACAGGAATGCAACCATAATGTATATTGACGACGTAGGGCATCTACTAATTTAAATCTGTTTTTTGTACCTTTTTTAAAAGTTTATATCAAAAAATGTCTTGGGACTACTCAATTAGGCAGAGTCTGTACTATGACAACCAGACAACAGTAAGAATACCTACCTACATAATTCTAAATACAAACAAGATAATTTACATCCAGGCACAGAACTAATAATCGTGCTCATAACACAAAGATTTATCCTAGATGGGTCTTGAACCCACGACCTTTGACTTAGTAGTCAGGTTCACTAACCATTCGATCGACTGCGACCACTCAAAATAAAATGGAATAAAAAAAAAATTAACAGATGTTGTTCGACATGGTCCCATCACTATAATAGGGTTTGGACAGGCGGCAATATGAACGATTATTTACGGATAATATATTTTTGGGATTAGTGAGGAAATTATTTAATTTCTAGATCGCATTAACGCGCCGCAATGTGATGGGGCAAAAGGCAAGATCCTGATGCGGCCATTAATATTATTTTATACGTGTCAAACAAGAAAAGCTACCGTTAAAAGGTATTAAGAAATATTTAAAACAACTTTTACGAGTCTGTCCGTGGTCTTCAATGGAATTATACTTTTATGGTGTTACGCCAAGTTTACTTAAAACATCTTTTTAAAACGAAACCTATTTCAATTTATACCAGTAGACTTTATTACAATAAAATTGATAGCTACGGGTGCGTAAGATGACTACTAATTTAATTGTAAGTTGTTACGGTGTTTTCCGTCAATATTATTTTTACCACTGGAGGGAAATTTAAAAGCGCCTTTATAACATACTAGCTGTTGACCGCGGCTCCACCCGCGTGGATGTCGGTTATCGCTGCAAAAAATTTAAAATTATAATATTAGTAAGGATAATTTCATTTGTTCTGTATTCTGAGTCAATTGCAAACATTTTGTTTTTCTATTTGCAGTGCTCTACGACGTCGACGATGTAATATTATGATAAAAATCGCCCACCAAGATCATATTATATTATTAATAAAACAAATTATTGTATTGTCTCGTGCAAGAGTTCAAAGCGTGATTCTTAATTTAAATAATTAAAAAAATATAAATTACATTCTACAGGAATTCAATTTAAATTCATTTTATTAATTACAGGAATTGGCGGGCTTTCATAGATTTTGACAAGTCTTTTTCATTATAGGTTTTGTCTGTTTCGACAAATTATTATATCAAAGAAATGAATAAAATCGTGACAGAAGTCTAATTAAGTCACCAAGCAATTCTATTAAAACATAGCTATCTTGTGTAATTAAGATAAGATCTGTCACAGAAGCGCAGCACGGTATATTTTAATGTCTCTATAGTCTTTTACGAATAGATTAGAATTTGCTTTATTGCTTGTTCGCGTGTCTATTATCATATATTTTTTTTTACGTAATTCTTATGTGCCTGTTTACGTTACAGTTCTGGCGATGGGATTTCATGAAAATTGATTCAGCGGATAATCATTGTCTGTGAATCCGTAGATAGTATGGGATAATTGGTAGGTTTGGAAAATCGAAAAATATAGTTACGATCACTAATCGCATGTTTAGTATTATTTTACAGCTTATTATAGCTTTGTGTGTTACCTACTAGTTTATGCAATGATATATGTAAAATAAAGAATGATTAGCTTCATGTTGAGCGGCGTTCAATTTTGTTTCCATGTTTTTGTGCGGACTGCTTATATAATTTCAAGTCTCAGACTAATAGAATAAGATAGACGGAGCGTGTAGAACTCGCGCGTGAAGCCGCCAAAAGTCATACTAAATAGCAATGTCATACGTTTTCGTTTTCGCGAGCAGTCGATTTGAGCCGCTCTGAAGTATTTTTACAACGTTTTACTACACAATACGGCATTATAATAATATTTTGTCAAAACGTGTTTAGACGTGCGTGCTCACTAGCGGCTCAAATCGACTGCGCGCGAAAACGAAAACGTATGTGACATTGCTATTTAGTATGACTTTTGGCGGCTTCACGCGCGAGTTCTACACGCTCCGTCTATCTTATTCTATTAGTCTGAGTTTCAAGTATGAATGCGATATATGTATAATACGACACGTAATAATGCAGAATGAGACAGTGACAGATCTAATGACGCTACTTAGCTACTGTTAACGGTGACAGATCGCTAGTGTGATGTCTATGTCTTTCTTACTGAGTGTAATATAATTGAGTTTATATTAATACTTAGAGAAAAGCTGTAAAACACACACGTGAAGGTGCTTCTTCATTTGAGCCGATAAAAAAAACCGTAAGAAAGTGTTATATTTTTATTTTTATTTATCTTTATTGTGTAGGAAAACAAACAGATACAAAAGGAAAATAATAATATACATACTAGTCTGCACATAATTCAAAACAAATTCCACCTAAGATATGCCTTTGTGAAGAGAGAAAATTATTTTTGCATTATTATTATTACGTTCATAAAATGTTACTCTGTAAATTGAATGAATTTTAAAAAGTTTATATCAGTTAATAGAATCACACTTTAAATAATTCAATTAATTCCTCATAAAGTTTCTAATTAAGTCTGCGTTATTTTCGGTCAACATTTATAAGTTACATTATTTATGATTATTTCTTTAAGAAACTTGTTTATCAAATAATGCCTTATATTATCATAGTTAATTAAGGCATGCATTTATAAAAAAAACTATTTTCTGTTTAAAAAAGGAAGCAAAATATTGCATGGGATAATGACAACATCCTAACGGCCCTTAAATAAGCATTGGAGGCTTAAAGAAAGAGGTAAAGCACCAAACAAGGGAACATGTTCAACTGGGGAAGTACCTTCACTTTACAGAAAACCACAGCCCACACATTGGGGCACATTTAAGGAAACCATTAAGTATTATTAAAATAAGGTATTTCTTGTTTAGCTTGGTCTGCTTACCATCGGCTTTTTAGTCACTGCAGTACAACAGTCTAAAGAACTCTCATAAGAATCCTTACACTATACTTAACACTGCCGGATCTAGGTTTTTAAGAAGGCAGAATGTGAATTTGCCGCCCCATTGGTAAAATTACCTAACAAATAATATTTAATTAAATTGTATAATATATAATATTGTAATTATTTGTTGTCATTTTTTGTGTGACTGCCGCCCCGCAGTCTTTGCCGCCCGGGGCCACTGCAACCCCCCTCCCCCTCTCCTTTATAAAAACTCAATCAAATTTTATCCGAGCCAGGAATTGAATCTGAGACCTCAGCACTATTATACAGCCTCTTAAATAATATCTTGCTGTCACATTTGCAGTATAATTGACATGTTTTCTAGTTTAAAACACATGCATACCATAGTAATTAAATGTTCAATGATAACTTTTAATAAGACAGGTATACGATCTCGAAAGAATCTTGATTAGTATGAATTAACATAGATTAAAAATTACTTTGTAGTGTTGACTGAAACGAATCGGCGGGATATTACCGAAGAGTATTTAACCAATACATGTCAATAGGGTTATCAAACTTAAATAGCTCTAAATGGTTTATTCCAGAAAATCTTCACATCCACATAAGAAAGGATTAATTTATTATTAAGTAAGTATTTAATAAAATACAGTAGGAATTTCTGGAGAATATAATGACAATGATTTTGCTTGTTGCCAAGTGTATGGATAACGATAAAAATACACTTGGCAACAAATGTATTTATACATACACATGGCAACAAAAAAAAAAGGATAAATGATTTTCTTTTCTCTTTCATTCTTTCATTTTAACTAAAGGTAAGCAGTGGTGCTATTTAGGTACCCTTTGTGGAAAGTATGATGAATGTGGTTTGGTAGTTGTTCTTATTATTTGTAATTAATGATTTATTTATTTATTTAGGTACCTTGATGTAATTTTATTACAAAATTTAAAGATTTTAGAAAACACGTAGATTTTATCTTTGTCAAACAGTAGTCTTCTCCTATTTTCTTCTTACTCAGTACCCTAGTTCTTCTCTCCCTATATTATCTTTAAAAGAAAACAGCAAACACAACTGATTCTGCATAATCAGTTGTCATTTCACCTTTACCAATAACATACAACAATATTGTATGACAACCCTAAATATCGAACTATCGATAACGTTGTAACGATATTAATTAATTGAATATTCTATATTCTCATTATGAATTTTAACGTGGCGCGGTAATGAGCCCGAACACGTAACGATTTGTCTTCGTTATTTGACATCCACGCTTAGGTGCCCACGTATTTAATTAAAAAAGAATAAATTATACCGTGATTTACTGTTAATTAAGCTAGTGAGAATAAAACGTTCGTTTTTTAAAAGTTTTTTTTCTCTCTTTTTGTTGTTCGGAATGTTGTTTAAATAGTTTATTGGATATAAGCATGTTATTAAGATAATTAGGAATGATAGGTGTTGCAAAAAATATAGATTGAAATAAGATTGAGAAAATTAATTGTTAATTGGCGGGCCTGTTGGTATAGTGTTTAGATACTGCTAAGATGGATATCGTGGGTTCGATTCCCACTTAAACTTGTGTTTATTAACATGATTCTTTGTTCTGTGTCCGGGTGTAATTTATATATCAGCTTACGCCATAAACGTCCATCTGCTGGGCACGTGTCTCCACCATACACTTGGCGGGATATTAGCTTAATTACTATACCACGCTGGCCAGACGGGTTGGTATAGGGTTTTAATACGAGTTTGCCTTCTCTTTGTAGTGGATATTATCTGACGACACCCTCGGGATGGAACGGGGTCGGACTTTATTTAAGTATTTAATAATATATATGTTTAAGAAAGAAAAAACAGTATGTCTACCAAGTACCAAGTATATTTATTTGTCTGCCCTAATACAGACTCTTTCTAGTTTAGGGTCAGATGGCCGTATGTAACCTGTTTAAAAATATTTATTAGATTGTGTGATGTAAAATTGAATAGTAGGTGTGAATGGGATAATTAAATACCAATTAACTGATGTTTTGGCAAAAGGCCAGTGAAAGGGTACTCGAAACTAATGAGGAAGAGCTTCGAGTTTGGAGAATAAAAATCGTAAATAAAGCTAACGAAGTATGTTTAGATAACACACAGCCAAATAAAATGTGGTGTATTTGTGTTCCTGTGCGTGAGTACAGGTCTACAGTGCTTATTTAGGAATGTGATTTTAGGGAAATGGATGAATCAATGGATTTGAAATGTTTTGCGTCTGCAAAACGCAATTGATACCCCTGGTATCACATGCGTCCATAGGCTACGAGTAACTGCTTATAATTAGGCGGAACGTATCCTTGTATGCCACCACCAGGTAGTATAAAAACATAATATATACTTACCTATCAGTAATATGAAGAAAATCAGCACCAGCTTAACCAAGGCGGGTACCAATAAGACTACCATGATCTAATATAAAAAAATCTAAGACTAATACTTCGAGAATATTTCGAATATAACTTATAATAAACAAAGTAAATAAATAAATATTTAAAAATTTATACATATAGAATGATTAACTTAATCATGTGACGATCTACCTACAATTCGTTACCTACCGAAGATACCTATTCATAAAATGTATATTATTACTATTAGATAATGTTATCTACCCAATTTGCGACGCCTGAAAAGGGCGCTAAGTCATGTGCTACCTAAATATTAAACCTATAACTGTACACTTAGGTTGCATATAAATATTTGAATTTTTCAATACTTATAGATCGTCTCAAATTAAAATTCTAAAAAAAAAACGCAGTAAACAGATGTGTTGCTATTTAACCTTTAAAAATATTAATCAGTCGAATTCAAATTACGAAATGACAAATTGATTTTGATCGATGTTGATCTCAGAAATCGATGACAGATTTCATAAAACGATTTAGTATTTCAACACCTTCAACACCTAAGTACGAAAACTATTAGAAAGATTTACACCAGAGTATATTTAATATATTAGCTAAAAGTCAATAAGGTCACAACGGTAAAAACACGGGACCATCCTAAAATATAAAATAATAATAAATGGCGAAGACAGCTTAAAGTTAATGAATAATGAGGGCTCATTTTTATTTCGGCTGTACTTAAAAGAAATAAAATGACAATTCATTTTATTAGATACTCTATTCGTGGCGTACAGATTAATATTTTTGACACTTGTGTGTTTTGTTTCTTTTTTCATAAATTTAAAAATGGAATTGTTTACATTTGAGTGCGTGTTACGAAAGAGGTTCATAAGGTGTGGCGTTACAGTCTACTTCATGATATTAAATGCGCTTTACATAAAAGATACAAGGCAAGTATCTGAAAATGTATACAGGAATTTATTAAGTTATTATGTAATAATGTTCTATAAGCATACTTCGGTCACAGTGGCTAATCTGGACGATTACAGTACACAAATATGTACGCAAACACAGGTACACTCTTGACTTATTGACTGCCTCGGTGGTCCAGTTGGTGGAGTATGCGCCTGCTGTGCACGAGGTTGTGGGTTCGATTCCCACACAGGGACAAAACTTTGTGTGATCCACAAAGAGTTGTTCTGAGTCTGGATGTAATTTGTGTCCGTTGATTGTATGTTTGTAAAGTCCCCCGCGACACAGAGCTTGTTCTCTAGTGCGGAAGTTGTCTTATTAATAGAAAAAAATAAATAAAAAAACTCTCTATTCCTTCGCTCTTATAGAATCATATACTTTCCGAGACGTGGTGGTGTAAAAACTGTCAATTTCCAAACTTCGGGCAACTATTTGTGAATTCCCATCTTGTGATGAGCAGATGCACTCAACGAAAACTAGACCATCGATTCAGTCAATATTCCGAAAATTCGTCCGGGAACAGCTTAATGATCAAATAAGAGAACTTAAAAAAAAAATAGTCACGCACTAGGGAACATGCCCTGTGTCACGGGGGACTGTACAAACATACAATTAACGGACACAAAGTTCACCCAGACTCAGGACAACCATTTACGGATCACTTAAATTTTTATCCCGGGTGGGGATCGAACCCACAACACGCCGCGCAGTAGTAAATGGCTAGGCAACCACCTTATGCCACTGAACCAACCGTGCAATCCGATTAGTATTGCTTTATATACATACACGGTAATGACATTCTATCTGATAACGACCACTCGACACTAAGATAATAATCAATATAGCTAGTAATGACAGGTTAGTCGGTTCGCCTTCGGCATCGCGGCACCATTTCTTACAGCTCCCTGTTTTAATATTAACTGGCAGTCTAGTTAGACTGAGCAAGTGTCCTATTTGTCTTACGTAATATAAAGGGTAACCACGAAGAGAAACATTATTGAAATGAAACCTTCTTTAGGCGCACATTATAAAATCTGGGTGAAAAAATCATGGAATTCGCGTCATCGTCACCGAAAGCTTTCCATATTCAAACTTTTTGGGTGAACAAAAATCATGGAACTCACGTCATCGTAACCGAACGCTTACCATATTCAAACTTTTTGGGTGAACAAAAATCATGGAATTCGCGTCATCGTCACCGAAAGCTTTCCATATTCAAACTTTTTGGGTGAACAAAAATCATGGAATTCGCGTCATCGTCCCGAACGCTTTCCATATTCAAAAATAATAATCTAACAGTTCGACGATACAATTTACAAGTTAGGTACTTAGTTTTTACTTCTATCGGCAGTCCCCAAAGACTGACCCACATGTTTTTTTTTAATTTTATTATAAGGCTATGTGAACTTGTTGAAATTCTTACACCATTAGAAAGCTACATTATCAGCGGGTAACATAGGCTATATATTATTGATAAAAAAATACGGGATTTCTACGAAAACTTAGTAAATGTCCAGCCGTGCGAAGCCGGGACCTGCCGTGTCAAATAAGTATAACACAAAACTAATCATGAGTAACCTTCATTTTAACTGTAGAATTAAAACTTTTTGTCTCTTTTCATATTACTCGAACTGTTGCCGGTTTCAGGTTTTTAGAATCATTTCTAAAATACTGAAATCGGCAGTAGACGAAAGTTTCTATAGGAAAACAAAGTTTTATTATAGAAAAATATTAGTAAAAAAATTATCAAAAAGCTTTTAAAATATCTGTATTTATATATTATGTTATGTTGATCATTTAATTTAAATACTTATGTAGGTATTTTTTTTCTATATATCATGAAACAATGCTTTTATATGGATAATTTTGCATCGAAAGTAGGTAGATGTTTCTGATTACAGCTCGAACCGTGACGTCCTTTCTTATAGCGAAATATATTTGCAATCTTAATTTTAAATCCCAAACACTGGAAGTGACTTACAAATTTCTAATTAAGAACCAAATAAATTACAAGTGCTTCATAGTACTGCCTCAGTATGTAGGTAGGATTAAAAAAACTAGCTACACATGGCTACACATTATTTAAACCAATAGAACCGAAGGCTACAAATGATTAGAACGAAGTGTTAACTGCATTTGTATATGACACATATATCATGCGCCATTTGAATAGATTTCTGTGTGTATAAATATTAATTTAAACATAGATACAATCGGCCAAGTTGGCGCTCGGCTACTGTTAACATTTTAATCTAGAGATTTTGATTTGAACGAACAAAGTTGCTTAACTTAAATATTTGATTTTAGAGTATTACTTAAGGATGTTCACGATAAAGCGAGTTGACGTTAAAAAAATAGGTAAAATCGAAAGGTGCCAACTTGCACGCGCAAGTTCCACGCTCACAACTCTTATTTATCCGTAGACCATGTTAAATCTTTCGTAGTGATATAGAATGTTTTTTATTTTATTTATTTATACTACTTGGGCGGCATACAAGCATACGGCCTGCCAGTAAGCAGTTACCGTAGCTTATGGACGCTTGCACTACCAAAGGTATCACTTGCGTGTTGCCAAACCATTTTTTTTGCACCAGGGCTAAAGGTGTCTTTCTAAACGCATTCTTAAATGAGCGCTGGAGACCAGTACTCACAAACAGGAATACAAATACACCGTTGTGTGTAGTTATTGGACTGTGATCTGTAAGGTAGAGGTCCTTCCCTAGTCGGGCTTGCTATCTAGTATGGTGCTCTACCTACCTTAACACATTATGTTTTATCTATAATATAAAAATGAATCGCTAAATGTGTTGCTAAGCGCAAATCTCGAGAACAGCTGAGCCGATTACGCCACTTTTTTTTGCTATGTTCGTTATTGTCAGGAAAAGGTTCTTATATAAAAAAAATGAAAAAAGTTGATCTGAAAATAGTTCGACGCGGGCGGTGTCGGAACGGGCCACTAATAAATAAATAAACATTCTTTGGCTAAGCGCCAACTTGGCCGATCGTACATATATCTAAACAGGCGCGGCCCGATTATGTTCATAGTCCGTAAATCATTGGAACATGTCCAATGTCACTTCTAACAAGAAAAGTTGTTATTTAGAGCCTTCAAAATTAACATATTAAACATATTTTAACACTTATTGATATCAACTTTATTTGTTTTTAGATTTACAATGGTAAGTTGTAAATATACTCGTATTATTTGTTGAATATCTACAATATATTTCATATGGACATTTATTAGGTTTTCAATAAAATTGTAGCCTTTGTTACCCGCTGATAATGTAGCTTTCTAATGGTGAAATAATTTTTAAAATCAGTCGAGTAATTTTTGAGTTAAATCGTAAAAAACAAACAAATAAAAATGATATCTTTCTTCTTTATAATAATTACGAGTAGTTTACATTTATGTGCAAGTGTGAAATCAGCAAGTTTATAATCCTTTTAATTAAAAGCATGTTTAAACATAACTCTACGCGCCGTAAACGCCGTAGAGGTGGCAAAATTCTGGGCTTGTGCAATTTAATTATTTATCGTACCATCGACACGAAGACAAACATAACTCTCGAGTAAACTTTAGTTGTTTAAAAATTGGCGTAAATCTAAAAATTGGGTGTTTACACCCTGTCTCGAAAAGCACATAGAACTGTAGTCTCTCGTGATAGATTGCCATCCCATCGGACTATCAATTGAGAAAACAAAGAGTGCACATTAAATGTGTTTACACACACACTTAAGCACTATACTTAAAATATCTGAAGCGCTAAATTATATGTAAATAAAATATTATTTATCCGTCTGGGCAGCGTGGTGTAGTAGGCATATATCCTTCCAAATGTATAGAGGAGACCCGTGCCGGCAGTGGGACGTTTATGGCTTGAGATGATGATAATGATGATGAAAATATTATTTGACGTTTATTTACAAGATATTGTACAACATTTTTTGTACGATTTAGAAAGTCTCAGGTTTTATATTTGAGTGCTCAACTTATGAACAACTTATAAGCGTGAAATGACTATGAATAAAGTGAAAAATTTGTTAAAATTGTTCCTTGTCATTTTTTTAAATTGTTCATGGTTATGTGTGGCTCCATTCATTCGAATCAATATTGTATTTTCTGAATTATGTGATTTATTTGCGGAATACATTTTTAAAGATCGTAAATCAAAATTGTATAAAAAAATTGGCTACTGGCGTGTGTAGTGTGTGTGTGGTAGGCGTTAGTAGCGAGGACTTTGGTAAAAATAAATACTGCGGGGTCTTTGATGTATTCACAACTACATTTACTTAGTATAAAAAAAATACTTCTTGACCTATAGAGTCATTTTCTGAACAGAAGTGAGGCAAGACAGACAAAGTTTTCAAAGGTTTAATTCGAAAACGGTATTCGTTATTTCGTACAAACACCACACACATTCGGTACTTTCTTCCGTTCAGTATTCCGAGTAGGTATCATTTGAAATTAATGGACGGAAAAGTTTCGTACGGAATAAAATCTAACGTGGGTGAAGCCCTGATTTTTATATGGATTTGAAGCGTTCAGGTTCGATTCAGCCTGATTTAAAAAACAAATGGCGGGCTTTCGGCTTGTCGCTGTTCATCTGCTGAATGTACGTATAAATTCTAAATTTACATTGGTAAATTCACCTAAACTTTTTCTGTTCTCTTGATACGAAATCTCGGTGCCTATAATATCATACAAATTATAATTAAAAGTACCAAGAACCGACGTTAATGTATAAAGAGTCTGATGAATGTAGAGGAAGCGAAAGAAATATATCTGGTTCCAAGAATTTGGCGTACCATACATAGTCTCTGCCTACCCAATGGGAGACGGGTGTAGTGATATATATATAAGTATTTATTATGATAATAAATCAATTATGTGAATTTTCTTATTTCCTATTCTTGTTTTATTCAATATAATATATGTTATATTGAATAAAACGAGCTACGAGGTCTCAAAGTCAATTTTTATTTATTTACTTGACTCTCAATTAGCTATTCACGCTACAGGTCGAGTACCAGGGCACCATAAAATTGAAAGACTATTGGAACAGTGTCATTACTCACAAGCGTTGCTCACCTTTTACGTGAGCCCATTCTTATATTTATAAAGCTGTCAATTCCGAAGGCATTTCGGGTTAAAGTGGAAAGAAACGCAGATGTTTGGTCGTAACTCAGTAAAAAAACGTTGTGGAGTCGGTACGGGTCGGTGCGGCGGCGCAGCCAAGCCTCGGCCCGCATTAAATTATTATGATTTATGTGTTTTAGCGAGCCCAGAGCCTCCTTAATTATATGTGAAGGTTTAACGAACAAAGCCTGATCGGTTGGTGCTCCGCATTTGGTTGGGTGTCTACTGAACGTTCTATTGTGAGTTTGGAATTGTTCATGTTCAAATATTTAAACAGGGCTACGTTTCTATAAAGATTTAGAAGTTAATACTACCGTTGTAAGAGCCTAATTTTAAAATAGATTTATTTTAGTTTAGCAGATGAAAAATGTGTGAAATCGAATACTTAAGTAGTAAATAATTTCTAATTGTTTTTTTTTTATTCTAAGGTGGCAAACGGCATTCGGCCCGCCTTATGGTAAGCATTTACCGTAGCCTATAGACGCTGGCGACACCGGCGATCACTCGCACGTTTCCGACGCTTTAAAAACCTTATAACTCCTTTCTTGAAGAAGACCATGCTATCTTCTTGTCTAAAGCTGAATGCCGTCCAATGCTGGACATAGGCCTCCTTTATTGGCTTCCCATACAATTGTTAGTACTATTGAAATTCAACCTCATTTTTTGAACCCAATTGTCCTAACCTGCAAATCTGAACACCTCTACAAATTTGATTCGTACGCATAAATTCCACCAAGTATTGAGTTCGAACTCGCACTCTATGCGTTACAGACCGACTACTTTCTCACTTGGCTAAGTAACAGTATTTTATACTAAACTAAATCATAGTCAAAGAAATAAAATACTTTATATAGTGAGGACACTGACGCATCATGTTAAAATAAATACCTAACGTTCAGACCCTATTTCAATTAGCAAATAAGTACGGACTGATAACGTAGTGAGTAGCGAGCAGGGCGCCCGCGCCCGCGCCCCATCCCCTCTAGACAAGTTGCATAAACGGTAATCGAATCGAAACGTCAAAAAAGCAAATGTATGGGATTTGACGTAAGATAAAGATATAATGTCGTAAACTTACGTCAAATCCCATACATTTGCATTTTTGACTTTTTGATTCGATTATCTTTTATGCCACTTGTCTAGAGGGCCAGAGGCGTTCGAAGTTCAAAAACGCCGCTGATGCCGGCCGGTGCCCTGGTCTTGAGCGGTAGGTAGATAGATAGAATATTCTTTATTGTACACCACATATGTACTAAAACTAATTAGAATTAATTAAACATTAAACAAGTAGGTACAAAGGGTGGTCTTATCGCTAAGAGCGATCTCTTCCATACAACCTTAGGATGGACTTATTAGGTATTTACATTTATTTATTTATTTATTACTAGCCGCACGTCCCGGCTTTGCACGGGTGTACATTTAATTAGTTTATGTAGGGATCCCGTTATTTTTTTTTAAATGTACCCTATGTTTTACCCGCTGATTATGATACTTTCTGATGGTAAAATAATTTTTAATATCAGACAAATAGTTTTTAAGTTAAATCGTAACAAGCAAACAAACAAACTAAATATCAAATCTTTCCTCTTTATAATATTAGTTTTGATTACATAAAAATCACAGACAGAAATTAACACATTGGCCTAATTTGCTGTTGAAAATATTAACTTCTGGGTATTGAGCAGATTTAGGTATAATACGTCAGTGTCCTCACTATATATAGAGTCTTCCTTATACTATGACTAAATAATATCATTATAAAAAGGTATTACAATACACCGGTAACTATCGGTCTAACCGTCTAACAATACCGTTTTCAATTTCTGAGCCGTCAGTGTGTTGATGGCACAATGCGTTATTATAGGACAGGCTTTATGATTGAGCGGTCATTATTGACCGTAGTAGCCGCTTCTGATGTGTGTGACGTCATATGTCATGATGGACAGATTGTTACCATCAGTATAAATAGAAAAATAGTGGTTATTTTAAACGGTATATGTTATATTCAATATATATGATGCCAAGTGTGCTCGAAATCTGTACGGTGTATGGCCATCAAAGCATTGAGCTTTACATAAGTAGATATTTTTTAAATATTTTCGGAACAACTCACACATCCCTATCTGATCCCAAACTAGGCAGAGCCTGTACTATGGAAACCAGACAACTGATAAACATACTTATATATTTCTATATACATACATATTATAGATAAATTACACTCAGACACAGAACAGAAAATACAACTCCCGCATAAGAGACAAGCCCTGTGATGCGGGGGAATTTACAAACATACAATTAACGGACAGAAAGAACACCCATACTCGGAAAAAAACTTTAGTGGATTTGGGGATCGAACCCACAACACACCGCGCGGTGGTAATTGGCGAGGTAACCACTTAAGGCTTGTGACATCGCCAACGACCTTGAGCATTTGTGCGAAGCAAACACGACCTAATTCTCTAAGGGAGCGCGGGGATGACGAGGAACAGATGTACTCTTTGAATGGACGTCTTTTTAATTTGTATAAAATTAAAATTTTAACTTATTCTAAATATAACATTAGCAAATTATAGGTGTATGTTCTCTTCAAATATTGTTATTTTTTTCGTATTATTTGATAAAAATTGAAGTCATAAAGTGGTTACATTTCGATAATTTGGTGCTGATTCGATGATTTTTTTACAAACTATTTAGAATTACTATATAATTTATGACAAGACCATATTATGAAACACATCTTGTAGATTAATACTGTATTTCTTGGCAGTCATTTGTTTATAAATGCAAACAAGAAATGGTTTCATTTACACCTCTCTTTCATCATTTTTTTAAAGAGGGCCTTAAGCCACTGAACTAACAATGCAGTCAGACATTTACACGTGTCGAGTACTTATTGTACATGTGTCGTGTGAATTTTTGTATGACATGTCTACATGTGTCTATATTGTACATGTGTCGTGTACTTACATTATTGTACGACAATGTAATTACATAGTGCGACAACTGTACTAAATAAATTGTCATTTAATTTTCCTTTTAGGGTTCTCGTTTTTAGATTACTGATACTTTATTTTTGTACTATAATAATGTCCTCCTAACCGAATTTCGGTCACGGTGGAGACTAGGTATCTGCGTTCGACCGGAGAGAGATAAGGCGTAGGACCAACGGCTATACGAGCTTGCCCGAGGCACAGGGGTGTAAACACCGCCAATTTCCAAACTCCAGGCATCTATTGTGAATTTCTTGACAAAAAAAAACAATATTAATTTTTGGCCCGACCCGGGAATTGAACCGGGAAGTCGTGATCAGCAGTCACACACATCAACCACTGAGCCACTGAGGCAATTATATTTATAGTTGTATACTACTTATGTGGCAAACAAGCATATGGCTCGCCTTACCGAATTCTCGTACCGTTTGTTACCGTACCGTGGTCATTCCTGCCCACCCTAAGGTTGCCTGGAAAAAATCGTACTTAGCGATAAGGCCGCCCATTGTACTTAGTTTTTATTCTCCGTATACTTTATTTAAAATGTTCTGATATTTGGTGTACAATAAAGAATTATGTATCAACGTAACGTAGCTTATGGACGCTTGTTCGTCTTAGGTCTGATTTTGGATTTTCTTTTGTTATCCCGTTATGTCCCACTGCTGGACTAAGGTCTCCCCTATGGTCTTCCACACCTCTCTACTCAATGCCAAATCTACCCAGTTTTCATTAAAGGCATCTCATCACGATTTCAGGGTCTACCGCGGCGACGGCGTTCGTCCTTGGGCACCTTTCTTTTTTCAAATAAGCATACGGCCTGCCTGATGGTAAGCAGTTACCGTAGCCTATAGACGTTTGCAACACCAGGGGTGTCACTCACGCGTTGCCGACCCTTTAAAAACCTTATAACCCTTTGTGTGGCGGTCTTTGTCCATCAGTCTGGATACATTCTGTAGGTGTACCGTCCATACCCATTTCAAAGTTGATTGAAAGCTGAAATAGAAAAATACTTAGTCTTGATCTATATTGCTTTAAGATCTCTCAGTATTAAGCCTTCAAAAATTAACAAAATTCTTGATAACGCACATCAAGAATTTTGTTAAGTAGATTAAAGTTAAAAAGATTTGAATACACAAAGTAGATCAACTATATACGCAACTCTTTTAAATTGTATGCGGAGGAAGAAACAACATTACTGTTTATGAAGTGCCGACAAAGAACCACATCGCAGATAATAACGTTCACTAAAGTAAATAGTTTTGCCCACTCTCTTGCCCACGCAAGCCAAAATTTCCATACAGTTTACATTTAATAATAATCATTTACATTCTTATACGGAACTATGAAACCATAAAAGCTATTATTTGACCACTTTATATTATAACGAAACTAAAAATTTCTACAAATTACATCGCGTTTTATGTAAATGCATGTACTCTAAGTAAAATGTGATAATAATAACCTTCTTAGCTGTCAATCCGATTCGCCACGCCACAATCAAGTGGAAATTCTGTGAGCTCTCCACGACTTGTGTGTTGAACAACTCACGTGCGAAAATGAACTTTAAAATTGGAAAATTTAAATGTTAAATTTGAATGAAAACTTGAATACATACATACACACTAATATAAATCTTAAGTTGTCCGATATAAGGTAGAAATTGTGTTGTATTGTGATCATATGTACAGTCAGATAGAAATCTCTCGCGAGCCGGTGACCGCGCGATATAATGACGTTGTCGGCAAAGAAGTCATTATTCATTTTTTTAATACAGTGTTTTGTTGAAGCGACATTTTCACTAGCGTAATCACGATTTGTACAGGCAATATATCAAGGTAATAAAAGCCACATTATTACCAAGCGGTAACTGTTGATGGTTTTCAATTTGATGTCTTCATCGGCATGTTGTTTTATACGATCGCTCAATCAGTGAGTAAATTAAACTTGAAATTATTGGTGCAAATGAGGTAAGACGGCTGATCGACCATTTTTTTTGCTAGTGTGTAAAGCAACACGTTTTAATGTCAGTCGTGGGCAAACAGATGGCGGTGTAATTATGTATGTTACGTAGAAGTCGTTGGAAAATATATTGGATTTTATATTGGATTGTGTAAAATGTAGATACTATTAGCTGATTGCTGTACGGCTAAAAATATGTGTAGTGATTCAGATCAGTATTATTAGTATTTATAGGTGAACTCCATTTTTAATGTAGGTTTCCATCTTTAATTCTATTTTTAGTAATATTGGCATATGTAAGTATACTTCTATGTCGTCCATTATATTATATTGTTGTATGATAATAATAATAGCAACCCATCTTTGTCCCACTGGTAGGCACGGGTCTCCTGCCCTCTATCAAGGAAGAAGGTAGGATTGAAGTCTTTATCCGCACACCCTGGCTCAATGTAGGTTGTTATATTTATTTATAAAAATAAGAACATTAAATACCTACTTAAATGCATTTATCTATTTCCAAGGTTAAACTTACTTTGTTAAAATATTGTCTAATATTTATAAAATAAAATTGTAAGAAAAGATCTAATCTCCTGACTTTAACATATTCTGCGTTATCCTTAAATAATACTCCATTCTTCTTTCACAAAACAAACAAATGAACTACAACATAGAAACATAAATATATCAAAACACATTAATACAGTCGAATGTTCACAATAGTGAAAGATACATTGCGGGTGCAATACTAAAACTTTCTCATTTCATAAGCGGAAAGCTGTAAGCCTTAACTCACAAATACAATGTAGGGAACCGCAACAAATAATAGTTTCCGACTGTACATCTAAGTTACGACAACATACTTCAGGAATACCAACTTTATTTTACCGTTTACACTTAAACTGACAAACGAAATTCAACTTTAACATGCTTAAGATAAGGTATATAGCATATGTAGTTGTAAGTTTGTGGAGTGCGTAAACCTGCTGAAATAACGTCGGTGATGGCTCAATCAATGGAGAACGACTGCGGGTGTGTTAGACGTGTCGTCGGTAAAACAATTTTGTTTTACAATGTACGTGGTGTTGGAATGTTCGCGGTTTTTTTGCTTGACTGTACTGTGTTCTCGCTTTGTGAGCGGCTAAGGATTTTGCACATTGAAGTGTAAAATATAAAGAGTTAGTTAAGTACTAAGTTGATGAATTTAGAAAATTGTTTGTTAAGATTTTGCACACATCGTATGTCAAACTCATTTATTTATTTAGATCACATACATGATACTTATAAACGTGATAAACACAAATGCCAGCATATTTTTTTCCCACGGCCAATTCGCTGACAAGAGTAGAGCCTCCAGAAAAATAGGCAAGAAACTTGGGCTACTCTTTTTAATCGCCAGAGTATAACGTTTACAATTTGGTATAAGTTACAATATTAGTGGTAACAAAAAGTAGCATGTCATTTAGTAGTTGCCATTTTTATTATACTCGTCTTTTGGATATAAGTTATTCCTAAATCGTGTTATAACACCTGGTCTTCCAGCTTTCAAATCCAGTCTACCCTAGCAGACTTTTTGAGGCTGTCGTCCACCTGGCCAGTGGTCATCCTTTACCAAGTAGTGGTCTCCAATTTGCGACTATGATTTTCAACTATTTTATAGGACAAAAATAAGTTGAATTGAGATCTTTTTTCACATAAAAAGGGGTCATCATGTCACTCAAGTTTTGTCAGCTAAGTGAGGTCATTTTCTTGTACTACTCGTAGGGCAAACAAGCTAACGGTCCGCCTGATGGCAAGCAGCTATCGTAGCCTATGATTGCTAGCAATATCTGGGACATCAATTGCATGCTACCGATCAAAATGAGTGATAGAGTCACTGGGATAGGAAAACGCAATTTTAAATGAGCACTGGAGACCAAGTTATTTGGCTGTTTGGTCTTCTGTAAGGTGGAGGTCCTTCCCCAGTCGAGTTTGCGAGCTTATATGGTGCCCGACCATTGACTGTTCTTGTCATAAGTGGCGAGACTTGAGAACCATTCCCGTATTCCGTGCTGTTACTGAGAACTTTCTGGCAGAAAACCCAGTAACACATTGCCCGACCTCTCCGATATGGTTGTATGTTATTCCAATCAGCAGTTAGTAAGAACAGTTTCAGGGTCGTCTTTAATATGACTTCCTTGTCACCCAAGGGCCATGACATAAATTAAATTTTAACATACTGGTAGTGGCGACTAGCCAATATATTCATTATTTATATTATTTTATTATACAAGCTGATCACTTGGACTTCGCGTCGTCGATGAAGATAACTGTTTTACTGCTAACGAGATATATATAGCAGCATGGCAAGGAAGTTTTTGCAAAGATCTTTACATTTTTTTTTATACTACTTGAGTGGCAAACAAGTGAGCGTCTGGTATTAAGCAGTTACCGTAGACTATGGACGCTTGCAATACCACTTCTGGTATTGCAACGTACACAGCGGTGTAGTTATTTGGCTGTGGTCTTCTGTGCGGTGGTAATCCTTCCCCAGTCGGCCTTGCTCGCTAGTATCACCATACTAGCGAGCAAGGCCGACTTTTTGGGTTGGCAACAAGAGAGGTAGAGCACCCTCTACCTCTCTTGTTGCCAACCCAAAAAGTTGTAACATCAGGGTTTTGTAAGTTATCCCTGATATAGCAGAACTACATCACTAATGTATTTACTGGATTGTGGTCTTCTGTCAGTACAGAAATCATTTTAAACAGCATTATAGGCAATTTTTATGTGACTTTTGTTCAGGCTAATAGACAAGTATCACTAATTCAGCTAGAAGACGTAGACGTAGACCTCCGTCAAGGATATCTATAGCATTTCATCTTGCGCTGAACTTCTCAATTGGCCGCCTGTCGTCGGTGGTACTTGTTAGAAATACAATAGATCTCTTTGTGCGTATTCTTCCGCCTGTACAACAGGCTGTGTTCCGAGGAATTGTTTGATATGATGCTCACGGCCCTATTTTATAAACGCACCTCTCGCTACCGGCAGAGAGTTCGTCCACACATCTTAGACACCTCTACAGTGTTGTAATGTACGGTTTCAGAGAAATTTCCTACCACGTACGATTAGGTTGTAGAATGAGCTCCCTGCCGAGGTTTTTCCGAGGCTATATCATGGGATTCTTTAAGAAAGGAGTTATAAGGTTTTTATAGGGTCGACAACGTGTGAGTGATAACCCCGTGGTGTTGCAAGTGTCCATAGGCTACGGAAACTGCTTATCATCAGGCGGCCCCTATGCTTGTTTGCCTCCTTGGTTAAAATCTACTTTTATTGTTTTAAATATTTTCTTTGTACAGACATACAATTTATCCTTTTTATTATAAGTATAGGCTATTATACTTATAATAAAAAGGATAAATTGTACATTATATTTGTAATTTACAGAAGGGACCGCTCTGACGACAACTGGGGTCGTTTTAAAGTTGCAAGAAATCGGTGTAATCAGATAATACGTAATGCAAAACGCCGCCACATTATCAGTAATATCAATTCCTTATCTCCTGCTGATATCTGGAGGTTTCTTGGAACCCTAGGTATCGGCAAACAGAGAAGCTCTGATCCTCAGACGATGGTTGATTTGGATGAGATCAATCAACATTTCACCTCATCAATTTTGCTTGATCATCAAACCAGGTGTCGTACTCTGGATTTTATAGCTGCCATACCTAGCACAGATTACTTAATAGTTACTACGTAACAGATACATCACTCCCATACAAAACCAAAAATACCTACGCCATAATAGCCTACAAATTCTTAATAATAATACCTGCTGTTCGCAGCGAAAAGAAATATACCATAAGTACGCGAACAAAGAGTCGAGATTGTGTTGCCCGCCGTGCGACTCACGTGCAAGCTCGTCATCGCACGAATGCGGTAGGGTTGTCTTTCTACCTTTCTCGTAGATTTTTAAGAAAGAGTAGCTACACGCAAGGTGCATTTTAAAATTACTAGGTACTACTAACTGAAGCCAGCTGAAATGCGTACCTACTTTCAAATAACGTAACGTACCTTTCTTCATCTTTCGGCAATGAAAAAAAGACATTTTTTATTTTTCTTTTGACTATGACATCCAACGACTTCACAATAATTAAACATCGTGTCGTTAGTCAAAACTTAATAATATTAACTTAATATACGTAGTGTACGTAAATATCGCAAGCGTTTTGAGCGGGAAACGTGCTGTGTGCGCTCTGTGTCGCGTGCGGCAGCCCCACTGGCGATCGGCTCGGTTACGAGCTACATAGCGGTAGGCACATAACGCGTAACCTTGAGCGAGTGACGGAGGCCTGTACCTAGTCCCAATATTGACAATCCTTTTAATTTTTCTCCAGTGTCACCGGGTGAAATCAGAAAGATAATCCTCTCTATCACGTCCAATGCTGTAGGTTGTGATGGCATTAGCCGCCGTATGATTGCCCAGATTTTAGAATTTCTCGTCCCCGTAATTTCACACATTGTGAATTTCTCCTTGGAATCTGGGCAGTTTCCGGCATTGTGGCGTAATGCTTTTATTATTCCTCTCCCTAAGATTCCCAATCCTTCTGCTCCTAATCACTTCAGACCTATTTCTATTCTCCCGTTTCTATCGAAAGTGGCCGAGGCCTGTGTTCAGAAACAGCTGTCGCAGTTTGTGCTCCGTAATAACTTATTGAGTCCCGTGCAATCCGGATTCAGGCCCGGTCACAGCACCACGTCCGCTCTTCTTAAAGTGACTGGCGATATTAGAGCAGGCATGGAGGAAACTAAAGTCACCGTTGTGGCTCTGGTCGATTTCTCTAATGCCTTTAATACCGTCAGTCACGAGATCCTGCTATCTATCCTCTCCCATCTTATGGTTTCCCCAGTGGCACTGGAATGGTTTTCATCTTATCTTCAGGGACGTCGGCAGTTGGTCCGCTCCGAGGATTCTACATCTGACTGGTGTGACCTGAACTCTGGTGTCCCTCAAGGTGGCATTCTTTCTCCTCTACTGTTTTCTATATTTATTAACTTCTTGACTCCTAATCTTCAGTGCGCGTATCATCTTTATGCCGACGACTTGCAACTGTATTCTAAAGCTAGCACTGACAGTGTGTCAGTGGCGATTGCTGACATTAATGCTGACTTGGAAGCTATAAAATGTTGGTCTAGCAAATTTGGTTTATCTGTGAACCCTACCAAATGCCAGGCCATTATCGTAGGTAGTACTAGGCTGGTAGGCAGATTAAATGTTGAAGACCTGCCTTCAATTGTTTTTGATGGGTCGACTATTCCTTTTAGCCAAACCGTGAAAGATCTTGGTTTATTTATCGACTCAAACCTAAACTGGCAAGCCCAAGTCACCAGTGTTAGCAAAAGAGTTACTGGTACCCTTCGTGCCTTATATCGCTTGAAGAACTTTCTACCATCTAAGACCAAAACGATGATTGTGCAGACTTTAATCTTTCCTATAATTGATTATGCTGATGTTTGTTATTTCGACCTGAATGCAGATCTGCTCAATAAATACGACCGTCTTCTCAATAACTGCATTCGATTCATTTTTAATCTTCGTAAATACGATCATGTCTCTTCCTTTCGTTCTGAGCTGAGATGGCTACCCATTCGGCAGCGCCGAAATTTGCGAGCCCTCACGACTTTATTTTCTTTTCTACATTCACCGTCCCCTCCTAGTTACTTAAATTCCTATTTTCAATATCTATGCTCAGTGCATGATCGTAAACTACGTTCTTCTAATAATCTACTTCTTGCTTGTCCCTCTCACACTTCTGATTTTGTACACTCCTCCTTCTTCATACAGTCTGTCTTGCTTTGGAATGCGCTCCCTCTTGAAGTCAGGATGGCAACTAGCAAATATATGTTTAAACTGAAAGTTCGGGATCTCCTCTTCGACGGACTGGCAGGATTATCACACTAGTAGTATAGTATATATTATATATCTATTATTTATAGACTTGTATATTTATTTATATATGTGTAGTTAGTGTATCATGTAGTTTATGTAATTGTATTATTATAAGTAAGTATATTTGAACATATTCTGTTTTAGTTTAATATTGAAATAATTTTCTTATTTTACTTTCGAATCTTGCACCTACTTCGTTTATCTCTGCATCACCCTAAGGTTGGCTGGTAGAGAATGCCTTTGGCATTAAGCCCACCATTGTACATTGTGTGCATAAAGTTCTAAAATAAAAAATAAAATAAAAATATTATGATGTTGATAGATCAGTATCGTTTAGTCGAGTGTCGAAGTATTATATTGATTCTAATTGAACTGTCAAGGTAAGAGATTTGCATATTTGTGTCAATAACACACCCTCAGTTGATAAAAGTCATAAGTGAGAAATGTTAGTAGTCAATTTTTAAACTTATGATAATAACCAAAAGATGAATATTCCCCGACAAAACGTATTTCGTCTTAAGTTTTTAAACGATTTTTAAACTAAACGTGCGATATATGTATATATAGTGTGTTTTGAGTTGACTGTATAATTTTATCTAATACATATAAAGCAAAAAGCAGAAGTTTATGATTTGTCATATAATAAATTAATTCAATTACGACAAGAGAGGTAGATTTTTAAGCTATTGCATAGCTTCCTATGGCCTTGGGCGTGGAGACCTAATCCAGAAATTCCGTAACAAAAATAATAAACCTAACACCCCCCACTCCGACCGGCACAACGGTGATACTTTTTTTAATGACGAATTCTCTAAACGGCCAATAATAATATGTCAAATTTGTGTAAGGAGGTTTTGATCTAAGAGAATATTAATGTGAAAAAGATTATAGTATATGGAGTCTTAAAGAATTATTACAAGTATTCATTTTTATTATTATATATTATTATGAATCTTTGAGAATAAAAAAAATGATTTAGATAATTCTGTAAAGTATTTTTTTTTTATTTCGATAAAAACATCATACTAAAAAATATGCAAAAGCTTTACCGAGGCAGTCCCCGAGTGCCACACGTCTTTTTTTAATATTTTTTCTACAACTATTGTAATATCACATTGACCGACTGTTTAAAAATGTTTTGACTCATTGCCTGAAGAACTCCATGCTATTGTGCGTCGCATTCATGGTGCTGTTTGCAGAGAGTAAAATAAAAGAGTGGAAAAATAAAAAAAATAAAAAAAATAAAAATAAAAAGAGCGTGGACAATTTCTATGCTTTCATGTGTGAGCGCTGTACCTCTCTGATGAAGCGCATGCGTGGTAGCTCAAACAGTATTCTGACCGTATTGGAAGGCAGCTAGGTCAGGTCAATGCGAGAGTAATGGCGTGACTGCATAATACAGGTCGTTGCATCCTGTATTATATATATCCTCTCCCGTATGTCTAGTAACAATAGCTTTTAAGATAATTATTTTCTGTACTGCTAACAATCTATGAAATATTTCTAAAATACCTATATGATTATTTTCTTTATTAATCAACATTCTCATAGAATAACATTTTATAAATCGACTGATCTGTTGGTCTAGTGGTTTGTGACCCTGACTGCTACGTCGGAGGTCGTGGGTTCGATTCCCACATGGGACAAAACTTTGTGTGATCTATAAATGTTTGTCGAGTCTGGGTGTAATTTGAATTGTATGTTTGTAAAGTACTCCACGACACAGAGTTTGCATAAAGAAAAAAAAAACATTTTACACACACACACACACACATTAAAAATAAGAATATGGAAGCCCACCGGTATCGGTTATAGGAACCAAGCTACCGGTGATATGATTATTATTATTATAGTCCCTCAGGAGAATCTCAGCAGGTTGCTCATGTATTTATAAGTTGACGTTTTCATCATCATCATCATCATCAACCCTATCGCAGACCACTACTGGAAACACACAGTTGACTTTTTCATCACAACCCACAAACGTCCTACTGCTGGGCACGGGTCTCCTCCAAATACTTGGAGGGATATTAGCCTACTACACCACACTGGCCAGACGGGTTGGTATGGGGTTTTATTTCAAGTTTTCCCTCGCTCGCAGTGGATATTGTCTCCATAACATACTCCCTTAGTCGACGCTTACGACACCCTCAGGATGGAATGGGGCGGTGACATTTGTATTCTTAATCCGTCACCAGCGGAGTTGACTTTTTATTCTTCTAAAATTCCAAGCTTAGGATTCCTAGTATATAAGGTGTATATAAATAAAGACAGTACATATTGTAGTCACAACAAGGTGTACGTAGAGATCGTTAATCAACTCGCGTAGATCGGAGCGTGTGGATGCGCCTGCGCCGCGCTATCGTGTGATTATAGTTAATAGAGACCGGCGGCCCAGATATCTTACTCTGATGTAGGGTAAGCGATGCTGTTCACGTCCGTAGTGAAAATTAAAATAAAATACAGGAGTTTCTTTGTAAAGTATACTAAAATCTGTTTTTTTTTCTCTTTTTAAAAAAGACATCTCCCGCACTAGATAACAAGCTCTATGCCGCGGGGGACTTTGCAAACTACAGTTAATGGACAAAAATCAATCTTTAATTGTATTGTACGGCAAATAAACTATAATGAAAGACTTTGTGGAGAGGTAAAGTATGTATCGGACTAATATTTTCGATTGTATTGTAATTTATTGTACTTATAGTAATATATATATATTGTTTATTTACCGATAACTATTGGAGTATACGTGTTCTTGAGTGGAAACCGCGATTCGGTTAAAGCAGTGTAGGACGCCGACACCGTCAGGCTAGGTGGAGCGACGATCTTTGCAAGAGAATAGCTGGATGCGAAAGGCCGAAAACCTATGTCTTAATATACACTATACAATCATTTGTTAAATTATATTTTTCGCTGTTAATATCGAATAAATTTCTTGTTAATCCTCATATAATAACTGTATAGTAAATGTCTATTGCCGATGATGAGCTGCACCACCCTAACATTCCCGTCGCAGCGGGACGCAAGCGCAGCGGGGTGCCTCGTTATTAGCACCTCGCGGTTCAAAGCGCGCCGCATCGCGCCTCTCCCCCCACCCCTCGACAACACCCCTGCGCACACGCAACCACTGTCAGTCTATAGTAAGTGAAATAATTTTTATATCTGTCTTTTTGATATGTGTTTCTGATCATCGAAGCGTATTAGAAATAACTGTGAGAGCGATCATGTCTAGTTTTATTTAAGTCTTCTTATTTAACACGTTTTTTTGTTTTATATTACTTCGGTTGCAATTCCAGAAGTATCACTTGAGTGTTGCCAACCCATTTTTTTTCATTTTTTATGATGGGAGTATCCCTGGGATAGGGATACGTTTCTTTCAAAACGCATCCCTAAATGAGCGCTGGATTCCTGTAGTCACACACAGGAACACAACTACACCACTGTGTGTAGTTATTTGGCTGTGGTTTTCTGTAAGGTGGAGGTCCTTCCCCAGCTGGGCCTGCTTGCTAGTATGATGTCCTACCTCTCTTAAACGTTGCTTTCGGTTGGTTCATATGAGTTTATAATTCTAAAAAGTTATGGGTGCCTATTTTCACTTTGAATATCTGTTGTGAATTTCTTGACAGGAAACCTATTTATATTAAAAATCTATTCATGTCCTGTACCACAAATCGAATTTGGGAACTAGTGGTTGTTTCTCCTCTTTTAGTTCGTATAGAGACATAAATTAAGCATTCACTGGCCTGTTGGTCTAGTGGTTAGTGACTCTGACTGCTACGCCGGAGGTCGTGGGTTCGATTCCCACCCAGGACAAATCTTTGTGTGATGAGCACAAATATTTTTTCTGTGTCTGGGTGTAATTTATCTATAATATGTATGTATTTAGAAATATATAAGTATGTTTATCAGTTGTCTGGTTACCATAGTACAGGCTCTGCCTAATTTGGGATCAGATAGCGATGTGTGAGTTGTCCCGAAAATATTATTATTATTAACATTATTACTACCTAGGTTGACTGTGTTTGTGGCGTACAGGTTAAGGTGGTTACCTATCTAAACGTTTCGTAAAACACCTCTACCTACCCTTTTATATAAATAAAAATAATCAACTGATAACCATCCATAATTGTACATAATCAAAATAAGTAATTGTTAACTTCAACCACTAAAGAAATCATACGTACAACCTATTAAAAACCATTTCTATATTTCATTTTTGCAATTCACTTAAATCCAATTAAGTCTGTGGCCATAAAACGTACAATTGCACGTAATAAAATAATAGTTGGTGTACTTGATGTGATGGTGATCGCGTGCTGCGCATGCGCAGGCCGGTGATTGGCCGCGTCAAACCCGCCCAGTTCACACGACATGCGAGCAGAACCCAAAACAATGACCACCCGTTAATTAAAGATGGGTATACATAGGCATGCGTACTTGAAGGTAGTTGTTAAAACTTATAATTATACATACTAGGTTTTGCCTTTGGTTTTACTTGCATTGTCTCCAGCATTTAACCCAGTATTATGTTTATTGTAACTATATCCTTCTCTTGAGATGTATGCTGATAAAATGTATATAACCTTTTTAAATATATAAGAAATAAAGTGTAAATACACAAATATTTTATTCTAGGTTTAGCCCGCTTAATCCTTCGAAAACAGAGATTTTGCCAGAATAAAAATAGCTTATGTGATATTTCAAACTATAATATATCTCTATGCCAAATTTAATCCAGATCCGTTCAGTGGTTTTTGCGTGCAAGAGGAACAAACATACATCCATACATTATTACAAACTTTCGCGTTTATAATAAGTAGGATTAATAGATACATGTGTACAAACAAAAATCTTGACAGCTTTATAGAATTAACTATACATACAAAGACACCTGTCATACATTTCTACATCCCCATAATCCCAGTCTAAATTCTTGCCAAGTTTACATTGATGAGGTTTTGACAGTACCTTAAAATAAAATTCCGCTAGAACACAAGATTTTATATGAAACTGAAGCTAAATGAGATGGGAGTAAGAAAGAGTAGCTATAATAATATCCATTACCTCACTTCTATGATGGCTAAAAAAAAAAGGTTTAAAAAATAAATTATAAATTAAATCTTGTGCTCGTTGATGTCTAATGTAAGCAAAGGGCACATTTTCCTTTACTCATACTAATTTAACAAAATGAAAGTGCAGTGTAAATTAGATTATTTGCCAAAAAAAGATAAGCACCTACCTTCATACTGAGTGGCGTTCAGTTTTGTTGCGATATAATTACGCGTACATACTTTTACATTTTGAGAATGCATGCGATAGATAATATGAGACGTATGATACTGAAAGAGATAGCTACATATTAGCCGAATCACAACAATAAGGCCTTTTTGTAGAAAAAAATCTCTTGCTAGTGCGATATTTACTTCTTTCTTCCTACATATATGTAAAATCATTGATATCTACTTATTAGTCTTAGTCTTTTAATAAACATTGGTGGACTGATGACCTAGTAAAGGTTGAAGGCAGTCGATAGGGAAAGACAAATATAATATTCCGAGTGTTGGCTTATCCTTCAGTGAAATAGATAAATAGAAATATACTTATATGTACATATACATATATTTTTCGTTTTAAAAAGACAACTCCCGCACTAGAGAATAAGCTCTGTGTCGCAAGGGATTTTACAAACATACAATTAACGGACACAAAGTACATCCAGACTCAGATCAACTCTTTGTGGGTCACACAAAGTTTTGTCCTGTGTAGGAATTGAACACACAACTTCGTGTACTGCAGGCGCATACTGCGGCCACTAGACCATCAAGGCAGTCTAATATGTACGTTATTTTATGAAATTTCTTCCATTTTCCAAAAATATTCTTTTTTTAATGGTTATAATTATATTTTTAATACTATTATTCAATGTCCTGTTGTAAAATACCCACAGAAGAATTTTATACAATCAGTAAAACTAAAAATAATTAAATAAATTAACTCGTGAGCTATCTGATATACACGTGAATAACACCCCACTGTTTTAATGAAGGCTTGCAAATAATACGAACAAATTAAAAAGTATGATTTTAATTACAAGTGATATGTAATTATAGGCTACTGGACTTTATCATTGTATGGTAGACATGTCAAAGTCAAACCTGACGGAAGATAACACCTTTTGCTTTAAGTATGTAACTATAATATATGTACAATAAGCTTCCAAAAAAATGGAAAGAACAGAACTCTCGTTCAAAAAGCATATTATGGTATTTCGGGACAATCCCACCCACATGCCCACCGCTGTGACTCCTGTGAGCCAGGATTAACAGCGGAGTAACCAACTGATACACCGAGTTTTGACACTCGTGCGTCCCGTGGACAACTAAACCTACTGTCTTGGACCCCGCAACGAATTTATCAGAATAGCCTATGTGTTATTTCAGACCATAATCTATCTCTGTGCCAAATTTCATCTAGATCCGTTCAGTAGTTTTTACGTGAAAGAGTAACAAACATCCATCCATTCTTACAAACTTTCGCATTTATAATATTAGTAAGGACTGTCTAAACCCGCTGAAAGATGTTTAAGCAACGACAAAAACTTGACACCCGCAGGCTAGCAATATCCGTTTCCCACAAATTTTCATACGAAGCCCAATTATGCAAATATAGACAATTTGATGACTACAATTTGTATTAAATACCTATACAGCTGCTGTTACACTTGTACATCAATCAAATCTATTTCGATACAACAACTACAAAACATATCAATAAATAACAAAGGAAGATCAAAAAATAGCAAAAAACATAACTGTAAACGCCCACAAATAACTACCAACCCTAATTAAATACACACATACGTGTAGTCACAAACAGACAGACAGAACTATACGAGCGCAGACACACACAGAGAAAAGAAATAACCCAGCCGCGTACAACTTATTAACACATCAAGCTGCTCCAACGGGACTCGAGAGAATTATTATTTAGTCGGTTAATAATGGAGTCATCATTTCGTCCATGACAGCTTCACACCTTGAGACGTAAAGCGAATTGACTCTCTTTATTATACTCTCGGGCTGTTTTTGTTTTTTTTTGTTCACTCCATGTTGGGTTTACGATCGGCTTTTGTGTACGGCTGCGCCGCCGACGTATCGTGAGAGGTGTTAAACAGTCTCAGATGTAAGAAGATAATCTAAATTGTTATATAGCTTTAATGAATTGAACGTGAAAATAATTAAGATAATGAACTGAGTTTAACGATTTGTTAGGAATGGTCGACATGTAAAAAGATAATAATTTGATACAAGTATAAAAGCTATTGTTGTTATTGATTTCGGATTAAGATTTAGATATATCTTTACTAATATATAAAACTGAAGTTTGTTTGGTTGTTTGAACGTGCTAATCTCTAGTCAGTAAATTAGTAAATTTGCATTAAATGCATAAATATATCACTAGACTGGCCTTTACTTGGTTCAACGTATTAGCCTTGCGATCCAGCGTGGCAATGTTGCCAGTCTTTTGAGCTCCTTTCCTCAGAACTGTGACCTCAATCAGATGTTTTATTTTAATTTAATTTTACCTTTAAATACAGTATCTGATTAAGAAGTAGTTAAGGGTAAGTTACTTTTATTTTAATAAATAATAATAATAATAATTTGGGACATCTCACACACCGTCATGTGATCCCAAACTAGGCAGAGCCTGTACTATGGCAACCAGACATCTGATAAACATACTTATATATTTTTAAATACATACATATTATAGATAAATAACACCCAGACACAGAACAAACAATAGTGCTCATCACACAAAGATTTGTCCTGGGTGGGAATCGAACCCACGACCTCCGGCGTTGCAGTCATAGTCACTAACCACTAGACCAACAGGCCAGTCAATAATTAATAATGAATGAAATAAATATATTCTGGCTTTTTTGCATTTGATAGCTCAATTCTTTAGCAATGTTATAGACTATTTAACTTCATGCTATGACACAAGGGGGAGCATGGTAGTAACAGTTAACGTAACACGGGGTTAAATTTAAAACGTTACGCGGGTGAAACTGCGGGGTCCAACAAGTTCTATAAACGGTTTTTCTTGTTTTTATTTCTTGTTACGGTTTAGAAGAAATGCGTCCTGGGTGTTACGTAAATTGTTATTTATATTGACTTCTAATAAAATAATAGTTTTATTTAGATAACAATAATTAGGTTTTCTACGAGTCATTGCAACATTTATTTAGGTTGTTTACCGTTTGATGATTCTATTTCGTATTCGTTCATGGAATTTTTGCAAAGTTTGACTCTTAAAATAAAGGAGGTATCTCGCAAACTATTTATATACGATTGTCTTGTTGTGTAAGGGGTAAAAATAGGGGATGAACGGTTGTATGGATCTCCCGTCATTTTCAAAGTAAGATGCACAAAACTGTATATACCTGCTTCAGATTAAAAATAAATGTATACCTGTATCGGCGTTTTTAAAAATTTCATCCCTGAGGGGTTAACATAAGGGATGAACGGAACGAAACGGAACTTATATGGAAGTCCGTCATTTTCCAAGTAAAAAGCAAGTAATTTCATGTAAGTACCCGCTTACTATACTATTAATGAATTTTTAAGCGATAAAACGTCATGGGGAAAAGTTGCTAATTGATTGTAGGATTAATATTGTAATTATTAAATTTAAATGATCATTGTCAATAGAGGTGTTTCGTGATCTTACTATTTTGTTTCTTTTATTGATTTCATGTCAACCTTGGCATGATTCTCTTTCAAATTTAAAATATAGTTTATGTAATTTCACTTAGTGTACAATGTGATCACCTTATGCTTTTATATGTGCAAAAAGAGACGATGCCTGATTACCATACTGATAGATACTAAATTGTGATTGTGTAATTGATACGTTGTTTATTTTAATTTCTTATATTTAAATTTCTTTTTTTTGGTATGGTGTGTTGGTTTCGTACCTTTTTGTTACCCTCGTCAAATTGTAACTCATACGAAATTGTAAATATTATACCTTGGCGATTAAAAAGAGTAGCCAGAGTTTCTTGCCAATTCTTCTCTAGGCCCTACCCATGTCAGCGAATTGGCCGTAGGAAAAAATATGCTGACTTTTGTTTATTTTGACGTTCATAAGTATCATGTATTTGATCTAAATGAATCTCATGACTTTGAGTTTGAGTTTGGGTTTGAGCTTCTATTTACAAACAAAGGTACATGTATATCAGGATTTAAAAAAAAATTAACCCTAAGAGAGTAAAAATCAAATTGAAAAAAAAAAATAACCCGTGCGAAGGCATGGCGGGCTGCTAGTCTACACTAATATTATAAAGAAAAAAGATTTGTTCAAACAAACTCTTAAGCTTTATAATATTAGTACAGATAGATTCAAAAAAATCTTTCCAACTTAAACTCAACGTATAATCTTAAAGTCACATCATCATACATTTTAAAACTTTTATAATTATAACAATACAGTGCACAATTTCACGCCTTCTCCAAACATTTTATTCTGGCTGTTGCGGCTAATCGGTTAAATTGTACGAATCAATAAGGCACCGAGTGTTGTAGGTAGGTACCATCGTACCGGTGAACATTACTGTATATTGTAACATCGGACTATTGTCCAGTTTATTTTATTAACCACGTATTTGTAAGTTCAACTGGAAAAGAAGATTTTGTTTAATAGATTTGGATTTTTAAAGATATAAATTTTTAATACTACATAGGTGCTTCTATGTGAGGATGAACTATCGGTCGGTGTTTTTAATATTATTATTATAAGCCTGTACTGTCCCACTACAGGGCAAAGGCCTCCCCACTCTCCTTCCACTTCTCTCTGTCTAAAGCCGCTGAGGACTACTCTTGGTTGAATGAATCCAACTCATCCCGCCATCTCCGTCTGGGTCTACCGCGATGTCGCTTGGCATTTAGAGGCACCCACTGGGTAGTGAGTTTGAGCTATTGATCATCTGACATGCGGCAGATATGACCAGCCTAGTTCCATTTTAGCATGGCAGTTTTCCTCGTGACGTCAGTGATTTTTGTGCTGGAACGGATTAAAGTATTCCTAACTCGGTCTGTTAGTTTAATCCCCAGAATACTTCGTTCCATAGCTCTTTGACAAACCTCGAGCGTGGACCTCTGTTGAATTGACAAACATACTTTAAAACATACATATAATCAAGCCTAACTTCCAATGTGGTAAGCAGAGACTATGGTACGCCAACGCCTTTTTCCATGAAGAGGTATAGGGTGTAAGAGAGTTTCACTAACTATTTTAGGTCCTAAATAACAGTGAGTGGAGCCAATTTACATAATATACCTCTGACACTTCAAATTATTCAAAAGCAAAGATAAGATAAGATATATTGATTATTCGCTCAGACCATGGTACAAAAGATGACAGAATACAGAAGTGGCCCGATATATTATTCACCTTTGGAAGGCATGCGATTTTTTTAAATTACACAAAGCAATACATAATAGTTTATACATAATTCATGTTTTACACTTAAACAATTCAATACCACAAGATCCAGGGATCGAACCCGTGACCTCTGGCCGTCTGCACACATGCTACCAATGCATATAAATTAAATATGTTATGTAAATCTTAATCAAATTAGCTAGTAATAAATAATAAAAAAAAAAAAAAAAAGATTAGATATAGTAGATATAGATATAGTAGTGTTAATAATATATGAACATAGTTTGTTACTCAAGCTTAATTAACTAGACTCAACAAACTAGACAAGTTTGACTTTGAAAGTGGTTAGTGGAACCTAGTAATTGGTCATAATCCTTAGGCTAAGTAATATTTGTAGATGTATCTGTCTCGGTCATCTAGTGGTGATGAGTGCTGATAATGAGGTCGCAAGTTCGGTTCTCGAGTTAGGTCAAAAATAGGTAATAGGCTTATTTCTATCAAGAAAATCATAATGGATGCCTGAAGTTTGTAAAATGGTGTTTACACCCCCGTGCCTCGGAAAACACGTAAAAACATTGGTTCTAAATTTGACCTTTCTGCTATTGTGTCGGATTGCTGTCCTATAAGACTAAGAGAGTACGCAATGTACCAATTTCCAAACTTCGGGCATCTATTGTGAATTTCTTGATAAAAAACCCAATATCAATTTTTGGCTCGACCCAGGAATTGAACCCGGGACCTTGTGATCAGCAGTCACACACATTGACCACTGAGCCACCGAGGCAAGCAATTTAATAATGAAACTCTTGTATATACAATCCGGGCAGTACCAATGTGAATTTCACTTTGTGGAGTTTATATATGTACTAATCAAATGATTCGCCATCTGCTAACGGTGAAGGAAAACATCGTGAGGAAACCCACATGTCTTAAAATAAATTCTAAAGACATGTCTGATTCACCAACCCGCATTAGGCCAGCGTGTGTGAATTAAGGCCTAAACCCTCTCTCTCTATTGATAGAGGAGAGGAGACCCGTGCCCAGCAGTGGAAAATATATGGGTTGCTATTATTATTATTTATTATATACAACGCAACTATTGACTACTACTAACATAAGACAACAATTTGAGCTACATTGTTGTCTCAAACAAAATGGTTAGAAAGGCCTGTCTATAGTTATTATTTGGCGAAAGGTGAACAGTGAAAACTAACAACCAGTCGCAATACTAACAAGTAATAATAGGCAAACGGTGAGTGTTTATAACATACCTATTTGTCATGATTTATCTTATACTAGTGGCACATGCTGGTTTCGCACGGGTTTTGTTTTATTTTTTTCGTAGGGATCCCGTATTTTTATCTTTAATAAAATATAGCCTACTTATATACACTATATATAGCCTTTTTTTTTTTTTTTACAAAGGCAACTCCCGCACTAGAGAACAAGCTCTGTGTCGCGGGGGACTTTACAAACATACAATTAACGGACACAAATTACACCCAAACTCAGAACAATTCTTTGTGGGTCACACAAAGTTTTGTCCTGTGTGGGAATCGAACCCACAACCTCGTGCACAGCAGGCGCATACTGCGGCCACTGGACCATCGAGGCAGTTACTTATATAATTTATTCACTGATAATGTAGCTTTCTAATGGTGGAAGAATTTTCAAAATTGGTTTAGTAGTTTTGAGTTAAATCGTAGCAAATAAACTAACAAAAAATCTTAATATTGGCACTGTATCTAGTGTGTTTGCCAGTTTCGAAGTTTCCGATAGTAGAGTTCGTTTTCAAATCAAATAAACTGAAAACCAAACCAATATCAATCGTTTAAAAAAACCTTTTAGCCACAGATAATGATAGACAATTTAAAGAACTGTCAAATTACTTAACGCTGTATTCTACTAATGTAAATTTAATCATCACTGTATAATGAGATAGAAAGAAGTCCCTTCATAATGTAATCAGAAATGAAAATATCGCACTCATAGCGGAAAGATGACTTAAGTTGAAGCGTGTTTGTTTTGCAATTTAAATCTTATTCTTAACAGCTAAGGTTCAAACTTGCCTAGTGATATTTTTCAAGATACGCTATATCTACCAAGGTAAGATATGTATAAAGCCATCTCATTAAAACTAGGCGCAACTAAACGTGGCAATACCAAAATTATTTAATTTAAAATCAATAATTAATTTCGTTTCATATTGACATAAACGGTTCATTTGATTCTTAATTTATGGACTGTTGAAATATTTGAAATGTTTCTATGGGAATACACGTTTTTTGTATTAACAAATACATTTGTATATTATTTATTTATATTGAGTTATTTAATACGTCTATTTATAGCATTCGTTTCGTCTGCTTTTCTATTAATAATCTCTTTACATCTTCATGTAAATTGGTTTTCAAATTCGATGTCAAATAGGATTGTTAAGGCTGCGATATATGATCAAATGCTTGTCGGTAGACCGTTCTGCTGATATTAGTTAAATCGGTCGTGGATTACTAAATATTTTTGAAGTGAAAACTTATTTAGGCGCGTAAAGTACTTTTTGGGTGAACAAAAATCATAGAACTCGCGTCATCGTCACCGAACGTTTTCCATATTCAAACATGAACTTTATTGACTGACTGTATATAAACTTAAGTTTATATCATGTATGTACACCTTAACATCTTTATCTCATAACCCTTCGATATGTCATGGCTTAAATAATTTTTGTATCGTCTGAATCGAAAAGTTTGATTATGTCATTATTTTTAGTAGTGGAGAAAGTGTAGTGTTAATTGTAACCTTTGACATCTATTTGTTACTTAAATTTAGATATACTTACGATGATAAATATACGACAAGTTTAGCTATGACAAAGGTGTTTTGGAGATACCTACATGTTACGTACGTATATAATTATATAAATATGTATATACTGCGGCCTGTTGGTCTAGCGGTTAGTGACTGTGACTGCTACGCCGGAGGTCGTGGGTTCGATTCCCACCCAAGACAAATATTTGTGTGATGAGCACGATTGTTTGTTCTGTGTCTGGGTGTTATTTATCTAAAATATGTATGTATTTACAAATATATTAGTATGTTTATCAGTTGTCTGGTTACCATAGTACAGGCTATGTACAGTTTGGGATCAGATGGCGGTGTGTGAGTTGTCCCAAAATTATTATTATTATACTAGCGGGCAACCGATGGACAAGGTCGGCTCAGGATGGACAGTTGTGGAAATCCCTGGGGAGGTCTATGTCCACCAGTGGATTTCTTTTGGCTAAGATGATGATGATGATACTAGCGGACCCGGCAGACATCCTGCTCGGAGGGAGGGAGAAAAAGAGAGAGAGAGAGCAAGAAAATCACAATTGATGCCCGAAGTTTGGAAATTAGCGGTGTTATGATTGGTCTTGGTCTATGATTTTTCTGATTAATTTAGTTTCAATTAAGTTACTGCTCTGTTCCTTATAGTCATAGCGTAATATAAAATACCCGATAACCTTTCTTAATAAATGGTCTACGAAGTGCAAAAAGAATTTTTGAAATTGGACTGGTAGATGCTGAGATTAGCACATTCAAACAAACTTTTTAGGTATAGTTGTATGTACAGTGGGCAACGGAGATAGCTGTACAGGGCAGCTATATGAAGATTAGTTTTATAGGAAAACCAATATATGAATTTGTGTGAAATATATTTTTATCTATAGGTTTAGTCTAATTCTACACTGTTACCAAATTCCACAGAAATATATACAATATTTTTATAGGAAACTAATTTTACTACAGCAGCCCTCAACATATGTATGTTAATGGAATGCATCAAGAATCGAAAGGAAAGAGAGGCACTAATGGGAACACTGAAAACAAAACAAGTTGATGTCGGAATTGTGCAATCAATTCTGTCAGTTCCTACATCGGACACAGCGAAGGTGTTATGTCGTATGGCTCGTATGGCTTCGGTGTTCCCATAATGTTTGTCATCAACACGCTAAGGGTGTTGTTATCTAATTAATTTAAAAGTGTTATTGTTGTTATTTAGAGGACTACAATGGGTTAACATTTCAACACAAAACACAAAAAACAATCCCTAAATTTTTATAAGCAAAAAAAAAAACTATAGCGGCCCTGTACAGCTAACTCCGTAACCGTGTGTACATGAACAAAATACATTGTAGGCAACAAAACCGGTACAGAAAACAAAGTAATTAGCCATAAATTAAATATTCAATTATTGCAGCCACTTAATTAAGTCGTACCCGTCGCGGTCGGTAATTTAATTATGTCTGTCTGTCTGTCCGTCTGTCTGCGTTCGGTCGTTGCGCCTGCGCCGACAATACTTTGTAGTTTGTTTCCACAGACATCTATGAATATTAACTGGAGGTTATTTTGGATTATTTTTGCGTTAATTTATACTATGGAGTTGGTTAAGGCTTGTTTTTATTAATAACATCTGACGGTAAAACTGAAGTTTTAGTATAATAATAAATTAAAACCTATATTCTTTATAGAAAGGCACCATACTCGTGAGCAAGCCCAACTGTGGAAGAGCATTAAACCTTAAAGAAGACCAAAGCCTTTGGTCTTCTAGAAGACCAAAGACAAAACTCTACCTACAGCGGTGTAGTTGTGGGTCTGTGTGTGAGTACAGGTTTCCAGACCTCAGGGATGCGTTTGACTCGGGTTAAAAAATTGTGTGATCCATTACTGGATGTCCCGATTCTGGGTGTACTTTGTGTCCGTTAATTTAATGTTTATATAGTCCCCCGATACAAGGCTTGTTCCCTAGTGCGAGAGTTGTCTTTTTAAAAATGAGAAAAGTTAATTTGAAGGTCCGATTTTAATTATCCTAAAATCGAAATAAACCATTCGAACAAAATTATTAACTTATTTATTTTTTGTGAACGTTACCGTAGGGGTTAATTAATAAAAGAGATACTAATTATAATAAAAGATGACGTATTGTAATTGTGGTTCAACGTAACAGAGCACGTTCGATGGCAATCGTAAAAAAGAGCCAGCCCCGCCTGTTCGGGGAACACTGTGCGTATGCGCAATGTTGCGGACAAAAAATTATGCAAGTTTATTTTGTACTAGCTGATGTCCACGGGTTCGGTCGCGTGGATGCCTGTTAAGGCGGTAAAAAGTACCCTATATCCCTTCCCCTGGATACTATCTATCGCCTTACCTAATTTTATTAAGATCCGTCCAGCCGTTTATTCGTGAAAAGATAATAAACAAAGTTACTTTCACATCCTTACTAATATTATAAATGTGAAAGTTTGTAAGAATGGATGGATGGATAAATGGATGGATGGATGGATGGGTGTTTGTTACTCTTTCACGTAGAAACTACTGAATGGATCTGAATGAAATTTGGCACACAGATAGATTATGGTCTGGTATAACACATAGGCTTTTTGCAGCGATAACCGACATCCACGCGGGCAGAGCCGCGGGCAACAGCTAGTGAATAATATTAGTATTATGGATCTCGTAGCCAAGTAATACAGTTGACAGATTGCTACGCTTGCTACCACTAGTCCTTTCTTCTTCATAATAAATATATCATATAATACCTATCATCAGTTCAACCAAAAGACCTCTGGACCTTGGCGTCCCTCAAACATTTTAACACAATCCCACCCACATGCCCACCGCTGTGACTCCTGTGAGCCAGGATTAACAGCGGAGTAACCAACTGATACACCGAGCTTTGACACTTGTGCGTCCCGTGGACAACTAAACCTACTGCTCTGTGTCGCGGGGGACCTTACAAACATACAATTAACGGACACAAATTACACCCAGACTCAGAACAATTCTTTGTGTGTCACACAAAGTTTTGTCCTGTGTGGGAATAATAGGAGCAGTCATAATAATAGGAGGAGTTAGATAGAAAAGACATAACAACAGTGTTGGATCACACAAATTATTAGAAAATAAGATGGTTATTCCGAGTTCAAACTCGGAACAAAGTATACCCAAGTATTCTTTGTGTCCGTTAATTGAGTACTTGTAAAATAAGACTGCCTTGGTGGTCCAGTAGCCGCAGTATGCGCCTGCTGTGCACAAGGTTGTGGGTTCGATTCCCATACAGGACAAAACTTTGTGTGACCCGCAAAGAGTTGTTCTGAGTCTGGGTGTAAATTGTTTCCGTTTATTGTATGTTTGTAAAGTCCCCCGCGACACAGAGCTTGTTCTCTAGTGCGGGAGTTGTCTTTTTAAAAGAAAAAAAAACCCTCGTGACACGATGCCTGTTTTTGGCGTTGCCTTTAACCAAACCAAACATGATGCAGAGGCAATACTCATACGCATCGGTAGTGTATGAGCAATCACCATAACCAAAGTGGCTAACGTGCACTAAGTTAAATTAGCTTTATTTAATTACGTATGAGTGTAAGTAATAAGCATGTTAATAGGTTTTTAAAGTGGAGTATGAAGAAACTTGTAAGATAATTAGATAATCGTACGTTACTAATGATGAGCGAACAAGCCAACCGTTTTAACTCTTGTTAATTTACAACGTGGCGCAAAAAATTGCGCATTGCTAACATTTTGCGTTAAGTTTTTAAATAGCAACGAGTGATGGAGATGATAATGATATTTAGAACACGTGAGATAGTAAAGTCTACAAGTTAAGTAAATTAAAATGACTGGAAATTTTAATTGTTTTAGTTAAAATTTAATGAATTTCGTTTTAACTAGCTGTTGCCTGCGTCTCCGCCCGCATGGATGTCGGTTATCGCGAGTAAAAACCTATTTGCTATTCCAGACTATAATCTATCTCTGTGCCAAATTTCATCCAGATCCGTACAGTAGTTTATACGTGAAAGAGTAACAAACATACATCCATACATTTTTACAAACAATCGCGTTTATAGTATTAGTAAGATAGACATATAAAATGCATCAAAGTAAAGATGATTATTAAAACAATCAGCCTATACATAAATTAATCAGCCTGTATAAGTCCAAACCTACATGTCTGCATAGACTCTTCTGTTTCTCAGAGGAGTTTGCAAAAACGGCTTTTCACTTCTGGTAATATTTGCAAAATAGATAAATATGATTCCATCCATCCATGTCAGCCATAAGACGTCCACTGTTGGACATAGGCCTCCCCCAAGGTTTTCCGAAGTGGTGGACCGACGACCTGGTAAAGGTCGCGGGCAGCCAATGCCAGCTCAGGACTGAATGTTGTGGAAATGCTTATGTCCAAATATGATTACTTGATAATAATTCAGTACTTTATTGTGCTGCTTTATTAACTCATATTTTTTAAAGAAATTTTGTTTAAATTTTCGTTTACGGTGCCCACTGTGCGCCGGCAACATCGGCCAATTACATAAAAGCGTTTCATTTGGCGCTGCAAAGTGTTATTGTGTGACCCCGCGCGATACCATCAGGTACCGTGGTGCTTTACTCCTCACTGCACCGACGCTACTGCCCCTAAGGGGTTTAAACTGCCTCTTCTGATTTCCCAAAGAGCTTGTTTCTACTATATAGTGATAAAACTTTTTTGAACGTTTAGTCACTAAGAATATTTATAAGTTCAGTTAAAAAAAATGTCTGCATGTTATTAAGTACTGTGAATTGACTGGCCTATAGAGGATAGGTCAGACAATTCAAAGTATTGTTCTATAAAAATCTGTACTTTATTTTAAAAAAATACGAGAGCCCTATGTAAAACGTACCGCTAGTTACAAATAAAATAGATTTTGATCCTAATCCTAAACCTTTATTATTATCACTCAGGACCTTAAAATTATAGACCGACTACTTACTCCTATCGCTGTTTAATAATAATAATTGCCTTGTTGGTCCAGTGGCCGCAGTATGCGTCTGCTCTGCACGAGGTTGTGAGTTCGATTCCCATACAGGACAAAACTTTGTGTGAACCACAAAGAATTGTCCTGAGTCTGGGTGTAATTTGTGTCCGTTAATTGTATGTTTGTAAAGTCCCCCGCGACACAGAGCTTGTTCTCTAGTGCGGGAGATGTCTTCAAAAAAAAAAAGGATTGTTGGTAATGTACAGTCCTCCATCTCGTCACGGGCGCGGCTTCGTACGGGTGGACATTTGATTAGTTTTCATCGGAATAAAATATAGCCTATGTTATTCGCTGATAATGATGCTATTAGTGAAAGAATTTTTAAAATCAGTTAAGTGGTTTTGAAGTTCACTCATTATTAATATAGATAACCACGACGGGAAACATACAGCGACCTAGGATTTGCTAAAAAAGGGCCAAATTAAAAGTACCCAGAATCAACGTTCATGCATAAAGAGGTTGATGAATGTAGAGGCAGCGAAAGAAGTATATTTGGTTTGAAGCAATTGGCATACCACAGTCTCTGCCTACCCCAGTGAAATACGCGTGAAGACATATATATATAACCACGATATCCACTAACAGTCGTGATTTTCCAGGAGCATAGCGGAACGCACCAGTACCTGATGTTCGGCGCGAGTGAGAGATCCGAAACAAATGCTCGTATGCGCTGTATTAATTAATGAACGCCATTATTCTCCCCTTATCCTGCTCACTCAGGTCCTGAAGCTTGCTTTGTTTGAAGCAAGAGGCCAAATGTGGGAAAAAGGATTAATATAGGTACGTGAGGGCTTTTGCTATACAGCTAATAATCGCTGTTGGGAATAGGGAATGTTGAAATAATTATAATATGTCTTTGGATAATTCACATAAGGCTGTTAGATTCCAAACCAGGACAGAGTCTGTACTATGGCATGTAGGTGAAATCTTTTTTTGTTCATAATACCAACCAATAATATGTCCTACTGCTGGGCACGTCACCTGAGTTCTATCGCAAAGGCATAAATGACCTTCCTATTAGATTTTTTTTGGATCCTGACATTCAGATAACTTACAAAAAAATGAAGTTAACGTTATGAACCTTGATTGTAAGCTGATCTCAGAGATAGACATTTGTTTAATTACTAGTAATGTAAATTTATTGATGAAGAATTTTTGTTACAGTTTTTATTATTTACCCATAAAACTGTACAAGAAAGTAAGGTGCAAATTATTATTGATTGAAAGCAACACACATTATTCTGATTATATTTTTTATACTTGACTTGAGTGCCTTGGTAGCCCAGTGGTCGCAGTATGCGCCTGCTGTGCACGAGGTTGTGGGTTCGGTTCCCACACAGGATAAAACTTTGTGTGGCCCACAAAGAGTTGCTCTGAGTATGGGTGTAATTTGGGTCCGTTAATTGTATGTTTGTAAAGTCCCCCGCGACACAGAGCTTGTTCTCTAGTGCGGGAGTTGTCTTAAAAAAAAGATAAAAAAAAGAAAGATACTTAGTATACTTTCTGTATGAAACATTGTATTTACATTTTTATGTTTGTATTCTTTTGATCTCTTTTGTTATTATTCGTTAGAATTCTAGAACAAGTTTCTAGATGAGAAACACTACAAGAATGTTTTGGCCCTATTTAAAATAATTTTGGAAGTTTATTTTAATTAATGAAAGTATATTTCTTACATGATTTTAATTTTCTTAACATACAATACTGCATATATTTAGTTTGACTCATCGTACACTATAGTATCTAACACATACAATAAAATACAACCATTATTTTCCAATGTAAACGATTGTAAGTATCACATACAATTTTTTTTAAGATACATATCGCTGTAAAATATTGTATGAGTAAAATCTCAAAAAGTACCAATATTTTCATAAATTATCTTGCCTTATAATTGAAAGTACCCAAAATTATATATACATACCAAATTTCACAAAAATATTATAAAAAATGACGATTATATTTCAATTTATAACTTTAAAACGCTCTACTGTAAATTCTTGTTTTTGGGGTTACAATAACTTACGTGGGAGGTATCGATGAGTGTTGTCGATCCAAAGAAATACGATACGCTTGCAACACCAGGATTTTGTTTTCGAGTAACCTATGCCAATAGGTTTCGTTAAAATGCATCCTTAAATGAGCGTTAAAAACCTGTACTAACACAAATACAACTACACGTTTTTGTGTAGCTATTTGCCTGTGGTCTTCTATAAGGTAGAGCTTCTTCTCAGGCGTGCTCCTCGTATGCACCTACCTCTCTTCACAGCTGAGACAACAAAACATTAATTTCACTTGCTTTACTAAATTAATGTCTAACACCTAGTGCTGGCACGAAAGCGTAAAAGAAAGGCTTCATTATTAAAAAGTTAAATAAAAAAAGTAAATAGATGGTGTTAAGAGATTGTCTTGGCGCTTGCACCAGAAGCGTGTCAAAGTAGACAGGTAAGATGTAGATTAGTTATCACAAATAATCACTATCATTTAGCGAATTAACTATTGTGTAATTGGTCTCGTTATTCGACGCGTGAAATTGCAAAAAAAAAAATCTAAAGACAATGTTGTGTTTGACTGCCTCGGTGGTCCAGTGGCCGCAGTATGCGCTTTCTGTGCACGAGGTTGTGGGTTCGATTCTCACACAGGACAAGAATTGTTCTGAGCCTGGGTGTAATTTGTGTCCGTTAATTGTATGTTTGTAAAGTCCCTCGCGACACAGAGCTGTTCTCTAGTGCGGGTGTTGTCTTTAAAAAAAAAAAATTTTTGGTTATGTACAGTCAGACTGAAATAAAATATAAAATAAATGTGAGGCTTATACAGTTCATTTATAATAAATTAATTAATTAATCAATCAATTCGTTTATTTGCTCAAGTATGGTGCATAATGATGTTTACATTTTCCAGGAGTCCAAGCATATTCTTTTTCTTTTTCTGAATTTAAAAAAGACAACTCCAGCACTAGGTAACAAGTCCTGTGTCAATAGGCACTTTACAAAAACACAATTAACGTGCACAAACAATAAATAGTATAATAAACCAAACTGACACACAAACCTCTTTTACTTATATATTATAACATAATAATATCGGATGAAACACGGCAGTCTTATGCACTATCACTGTGTTAATAGAAGTTAAAAAAAAGACATAAAAGTGCGCAAATTAATCTATTAAAATTATGCCTGCAATCTTAACTATTAACCCTGGGCAATCCCAACATTACATTTCTTAATTCAAAACAAAAAGAATACTCAACAAAATGGAGGCGTTGCTATCAAAACGGTTATTATTTTTCACTGTTATTGTTATTACCATCAGAGCGCTTATTATACCCGCGTTACCACTCTTAACAAACTATTAAAGGTATTCTCTTAACGCCTTATTATTTTGATAAATCCACGCGATTGTCCGAGCCCGTTTTATGCTTTTTCCTTTTTTGTAAGAACAATGAAACTCCTAGACTAAGTAAAAAGAAATTCTGTTTTATTTTTATTAAACGTATATAATAATATATATAGAATAGGATAAATTTGTCAGGTCCTTGTAGATTAGTGTCCGGTAACTACATACATGACAATAGCTCCGTTACATGGGATTAAATGAAGCTGGAAAAATTTATGTGCGTACGTACGCAAGACACCATACTAGGGAAGAACTTTACACATACTACAGTCAAATACATACAGCGGTGTATTTGTGTTCCTGTACGTATGCATAGATTGCCAGTGGTTAACGAAAAACACAAAACTTTAGTAATAATTATGTTTAACAGTTGTTTGCCTTATACATATGTTCACATGCTCAGCTAAGTTTGGGGTTAGATGGCTGTGTGTAAGAAGACCCAAGATATTTATAATATCTTGGATGTATATAAATACTAGTATCCGCCCGCGTGTACAATTCGGGAACAGAGATTTTCCGGGATAAAAATTAGCCTATGTGTTATTCCAGACTATAATCTATCTCTATGCCAAACATACATCATAAAGAGTCAAAGTCAAGTCAAAGTCAAACTCATTTATTCATTTAGATCAAATACATGATACTTATGAACGTCATAAAACAAATGCCAGCATACTTTTTTCCTACGGCCAATTCGCTGACTATGGTACAAGTCACAAACATTCATCCATAGCTCCATACATCTATACAAACTTTCGCGTTTATAATATGAGTAGGATTAATAATATCTTGGGACACACACACTATCTAATAGACTTATATATGTTATTATTATTTTGTTATGCAAGATCTTAAAACTTAAACATAATCAAAAACATTTTTATTATCAAACAATCTCGCCTGTTATCGATATTCAATCTTTACAAATCTATATGCATCCATGAATCTGTTGAAATAATTGGCAAAGATGTAGTCTTTAAATTCAAGTCACGCGCCGGACTGCATATCGTTTTACAAAATGGTTTTTAATGAAATGTACATACATCATGATAGCGGCCATATTTGACCATTACTTTTTATGTGTCGAAAACGTGTGAGTATAAGAGTTAACTGCATTATATGACTTGCACTGTCCAGTTTCCGTGTTCGGGGAATTATAATTTGACGAGTCTTTAAATATCAGCTTCAATGTTTTTGTCATCATCACCAGGGCATTATGTTATTGAGCAAGCCTGACTAGGAAAGGACCTCCTTACAGAAGACCACAGCTAATTAACTACACATAGCGGTGCAGTTGTGTTCCTGTGTGTGAGTACAGGTTTCCAGCGCTCATTTAGGGCGTTTTATAAGAAACGTTTTGGTGTAAACAAATGGATTGCCAGCGTTCGTCGCAATAGGCTGCGATAGCTGCTTGATATCATTCAGGCCGAATGCTTATTTGTCACCCAAGGTGTATAAAAAAAGCATCAGCTTATCAGAGTTTACTGTTGGACGAAGTGTTCACCACATGGCACGTGCAGTAATTTCTTGTATCCTTACTACTTACATTACTGCCTACCTTATCTATCTGAAGAAGAAGCATAGCAGTTAATAAATAATAACTAAGTTATAGCGGCTCGATCTTACAATACAAATGGCGGGGCGTCGCGGCCACGGTGCGCTTGCGTCGATGCGCGATACCGACGCCTTTACCATTTTTATTATAACTTTTTATTTGGTTTAAGTACTTATTTTAATTTCGAAGTTTTTTCTTCGTAATAGGTATATTGAACTATTAAATTTAAGTATAATTAGGATTTGCTTGTTTCTCAGAGGGGTAAATCAGAAGCTAGATAGACCACACAAGCGAGAGGCTCGACTGCGAAAGGACTTTATTGAACTTTTAGTAGCTGCTTCTCAGTCTTAAAAAAAAATTATTGCGTTTTTCTGTAATTTGCCTGAAGGCCTCGGAAAGCACGTAAAGCCGTTGGTCCTACGACTTGTCTCTCTCCGGTCATAGCCGTGCTATAAGTCTATAAGAGCGAGTGAATAAAGAGTGCACCTGGATTTGTGAACACACTTATGCACTTAAGTATCACCCGCGTGATTTTGCTCGGGTGATTCTCCCGAGCTATTGTGCATCGAGGTTATTACTTGGTTAGCACTTTGCTTACCAATTTTACTTATTGCTTTTTTATATATCTAAGAATAGTGAGTATTGACTAAGACTTTGAAGCATGATATATTATGTCGGCTGCACTCAGTCTGCTACAAACCTTTATGGGACAACTCCTAAACTAGACAGAGCCTATACTCTTGCAACCAGACAACTGGTGAACATCCTCAAACATTTCTAAATACGTCTGTATAGGTAAACTACACCCAAACACAAAACAAATAATGGTACTCATCATCCAAAGGATTGTCCTGGGTTGTGGGAATTGAAGACCAACAGCCAGTCTTGAAAGGATTTTTATTTAAATTTTCTCTGCACACAGTGAATCCATTGGACTATGCAATATATTTCCTCAATGTATCTATCAAAACCCACCAATGAAGGCGTAGTATTTAGCGCGGGAACACAAATCACGCGTTAACCCCTCAGCCGCCGCGGGGGTATTTATCGGCACAATAAACTTGAGTAATTTATAACGAGCAATAACAATGTGTGCTGTATCGCAGGGGTAATTTCTCAAAGGCACACCTCGCCCGTAGCGGCTATCCGACAAATTAAATAGCGAGTTCGGATGTAAGGGCGCTCGGACTCTCGGACTGCGGACGCCCGGACGGACGGACGAACAATCGGTAGGCTCTACTCTTATTAAATGATAAGCTTCGTAATATTAATGCTATCGTGTATAAGCCGTTTTGTTTATTGTGTTCGTGTTTGGATATTATGTTGAGGAATTTTTGTTTTGTTTGAAGGTTGGCAGCGATGTTTGTAATAATAATAGCAACACATATTTATCCTACTGTTGGTCATATGGTTGTGTTTCATATCCATAGAGGAAAGGAGGACAAAATGTTATTATCAATAAATTACGCAGCATAAAAGAGCGCTATTATTGAATTATAATTTTATCAAGACAATTATTAATTGCGGAACAGCGTTGGTCGCTAGATATCACTGAAAAATTATAGGTACCTAAGTATCTATAATGCTAAAAATCGCCAAACCAATTTTCCTCGTGTACATAAAATCGTTTAATGCACAACATGAACGTCAGAGTGTGCCAGCGTCAGAGTTATTACGAGTCGAGCCTCTTCACGTGTACGAGCAGCATTAAGTGCCTGCCGCCTCTCACGTCTCTGCTCCACAGGAATAAACGTCGATTACTTCATTAGCGCTATGAATAACTTAAGTAGAACCAAATGACCATACACTCGTATAATATAAACATCTGTCTGAGACATTCCAATTACCGTTTGCAGGTAATTACACATAAACCAGGTGGTTTATCTCGCGCCGGCCACATTAAAACCTTTATTAAATTACGGGCCAAATCAATTTGTATCTTATGGGAACTAAACAGAAATTTAATTAGCGAACCCCAACAGGAGAAATGTCAAAAAGGTATTAAGAAAAAAAGTTAAAAACGTATGCGAGAGGCTCGCATACTTCCAGGTACCCGCACGTTGTGGCAAATTGAAAAGGACGCGCTTGCTCTCCGAGCTAATAATAAATTCTCAAATAATAATAATTCATAAATAATAATCGTGGAAGGAACAAAATAAAAATATACACGTCGAAATAATAAAGGATTTGCTCGGGAACCGCGTTCGACACGGGTTGATTCTGATCCCGGACGGCGACGTGCGGCGCGAGAGCACCGCGATACATATTTTGTTTATCATTTTGGTTATATGTTTCGAAATACGGAACATGTGTGAATACAATTGTATAGATGTTAAAGCTGACAGGTATTGCTTAAAAACTGACGCGTGTTTCACGCGTCTACTATTCGCACTAAGTGCCGAAGTCGGTCGTCGTAAACGACGAAACGGCGCTCTCAGTCACGAATGCATTACGATAGTTTTAATTCTTATCACAGTAATGTGGCAAGTTAGTAGCAAGCATGCTATAATCAAATACCATAAAGGCGCCCCGTGTGCGTCGGTCCGGCGAACATAAAATTGTTTTTTCGTTCAACAGCTATAATTAGGCGATACGTTACGTTTTTGTTTGGCCCACATTTCCCGATCCTCTAATTTTTGTGTTTTTTGCCGCTCCTTTTGTAGTCGTTAATATGATTACACCGTTGGGATGATGGCTTCATACGTGTTTTAGGTTATAACTTAATTTGCTCGGGTTACTTATTTGTTTTTTTATTGTTGTCCGACTTCCTGAGAGTCTGTCGTGTGTTTTTTGTGGCCGGTCGTTAGGTGGAGGTGATTGAATGTGATGGTGGGCAAATTGTTGGGCTCGGGCGTCTCGTCGCCAGCGCAGAGCCAGGCTCGATGTTTGACGCTCAGCGGTCAGCGGGCACGTACTTAGATTGATTCCGAGTGTTGACTCAGTGTGTGCTGTAATTGGATTGTAATCTGTTAGCGCAAGTTTTTGTGGTCTGATGTGATTGCGTGCCATCATCACTGCTCGTCATACTTCGATGCTATCGAACGTTTAGCTCATTTTGTAAGTGTAAATTAATTTCTAATGGGGTAGGTAGTCGGGGCCGTCGCGTTAGGCCTGAGAATGTCTTAATAATGTTCGCGTCTGTTGCAATAAAGCGGTAATCGCTTTGCAAAGCCGCTTCGGGTTTGTTAAAAGGCGCAAAGCGGCTAGCATTAAATATTGTATTCTTTAAGGCTTAAAAAATATTTCTGCAGCGTTTCTTTCACATTGACAATTTGACATCAAAAACTTCTGTTGTTTCAACTACCATGAATGTTAAAAAGTCATCTTGTCTTTCTATAAAAGTTGAAGAAACTCGAAAAAGTTGTTTCATTTTCCATAAAGCGCTGTAATCTAACACGATCGGGCGAGTGTTCGTAATGGCGCGGAGTTGGTTTGACAAGAAAATTGGCGCGACTTGCGACGTGCAAATTGGCACAACACCGACTGCACGCAACGGGTTCGTGTCCGTGCGTGGAACACGGAGTGTCACTCCACTAACACGCCTGCGCTGAATTACTGAACAACACTTTCATAGTGGCTATTTCGAAAGCAAAATAAACCTAATTAATAAAAAAATACTGCCATATTTAAAGTTTAAGTTTTATTAATTACTGCTTGCGGCTAGACTTGTGTCTGGCGTGATAATCGCATGATATAAGTCTAACAAAGTAGCTTAGCAACATACAACATTAAATATATATTTTGACATAATAATCACATGGTACTTACGTATCTAATTCAGCCGATTATGGTCGATAACACGATACAATCGTTACGTGTCAACTTTACCACTGCATTACTTTTTCTAATAAAGATATATGAAATAATAATTAATATTTCATATATAATTTCAAATACTTTAAAATTTAATGAATATAGTGATGACTGTCTCGGTGGTCCAGTGGCCGCAGTATGCGCCTGCTGTGTACGAGGTTTTGGGTTCGATTCCCACACAGGACAAAACTTTGTGTGACCCGCAAAGAGTTGTTCTGAGTCTGGGTGTAATTTGTGTCCGTTAATTGTATGTTTGTAAAGTCCCCCGCGACACAGAGCTTGTTCTCTAGAGCGGGAGTTGTCTTTAATAAAAAAAAAAGTGATAGAAAAGAGCTTACACCTATGACTACATAAATCGCTGCACACGCATGTTTTTTTCTTTATACCAAGGAGACAAATAAGCATATGGTCCGTCTGATGGTAAGCATTTACCGTAGCCTATGGACGCTTGCAACACCAGGGGTTTCACTCGCGCGTTGCCGAAATTTAGAAATTTTATAACTCCTTTCTTGAAGAACTCCACGCTATAGTCTCTCGGGAAAACCTCGGCAGGGAGCTCATTCCTCAACCTAATCGTATGTGGGAGAAAATTCCTTTGAAACCATAAATATGTATCGTGTATTTCAAACATTGAACAAAAGTGCAAAAGTGATGAGCACAATTCTTTGTTCTGTCTGCATTGATAAAAACGCGAATCAAACTCCTGCAAGTATAACCATACAATTATAGAAACCAATTCGTAGTTTGACGTTGCCCGCGGCTCTGCCCGCGTGGATGTCGGTTATCTCTGTAAAAAGTAGCCCATGTGTTATTCCAGACCATAATCTATCTCTGTACCAAATTTCATCCAGATCCGTTCGTAGTTTTTACGTGAAAGAGTAACAAACATCCATTCATCCATCCATCCACCCATCCACCCACCCATCCATCCATCAATCCATCCATACTTACAAACTTTCACGTTTATAATATTAGTAGGATATTTCAAACGCGCTACTGCATTGATAAAAACGCGAATCAAACTCCTGCAAGTGCAACGATACGATTATTATCATAGCGTGATGTTATATAGCCTATAGGCTATATAACATCACGCTATGATAATATAATATAGATAAATGCACTGTTCAACAAAAAAACGCTATGATCAATAAGAGCGGAGCAGTAGTGAGATATGTTGCAAAATCGGGGAAAATATTCCAAATTACCACGAGGACGAAGTCGCGGGCGACCCCTAGTATTATTATAAAGTGCTACAATATTCATAGTAAATAACAACTAACTGAATGACGTAGTGAAATAATGACTTAATAAGACGAAAGACCATAATTTGTCAAATAATTGTACAACACACAAGCAATCGCTTTCGTGTATCTAAATCAATTTTTATTGGTCTATACCATAGCGTCGCACACTTGTTAAATAATTATCCCTGTCCAGTTTAAACAGACCTCTGTGATCGAACAAAAAATATTAACAATAAGCAGGTTTATTGATACCAGGTGTCTTGTATAACTGGGCGGGGTTGTAGCCCGCTTTGTATGATAATTTTAAAATCGACCTCGACGATGAAAAATTGATTTTGGTTGATACGGTTTTGATTATACGGTTGGTGGCAGTTAGATATAATTATTTGGATACAAGCTACGGATTGTTTTCTGATCATCATGTTGGTATTGTTGTAATAAACTTATTATGTTAGGTAAAGGAATAATCGTATTGTTGCACTTGCAGGCGTTTAATTCGCGTTTTTATAAATGCAGTAGCGCGTTTGAAATATCCTACTAATATTATAAACGTGAAAGTATGTAAGTATGGATGGATTGATGGATGGATGGATGGATGGACGGATGGATGGATGGATGGACGGATGGATGGATGGATGGATGGATGGATGGATGGATGGATGGATGGATGGATGTTTGTTACTCTTTCACGTAAAAACTACTGAACGGATCTGGATGAAATTTGGCACAGAAATAGATTATGGTCTGGAATAACACATAGGCTACTTTTTACAGTGATAACCGACATCCACGCGGGCAGAGCCGAGGGCAACACCAAGCTACGGATTGTTTTCTGATCACACACAGGATAAGGAAAATATTATTTTAAATTCAGTTTTCTTAATATAAATACTGGAGATCTGTACTCACACACAGAAACATAACTACAACACTGTCAGTAGTTGTTTGGCTGTGGTCTTCTGTAAGGTGGAGGTCCATCTCCAGTCTGGCGTGTATGGTGCAAAAGTGATGAGCACAATTCTTTGTTCTATCTGGTTTCATAACTTTATATATTTGCGAGTAGTTTACTCACGCATCGCATTTGCCCCGCACGGTCCCCGCATCCACCCTGCACACGCTCCGCAAACGCCCCGCAAACGCCCAGTTTACATAGTAATCAGCTTTCAGTGTTTCATTGTTGTATACCCGTACCAAAAGCCGTGGGAAATGATCAACAACTGCTATTGCTAGGTAAAATTATGGCGGTTTTAAATAGATACAAATCACTTGAACGGCTATCACGTTTCCCTGAAAGCCTATAAAATGATAAATAATAATAAATGCCAAGCTATCCATTGAGTACTGAGTGGTCACGGTGGAGATTATCGCTTGCCGTGGTCATGGCAGACTAGTTTATATTGTGGACTTCTAAGATCTAATATATCACTCTTCGATTAAAAATTGTATTGCTTAATACTATTAGTCATGGGAAACTTAGCTCTTGGCCTACGGGGAAAGGCAAATCAGGTGTTAATCGTCTTAGAGGGGCAGGAATGGGAAGTTACCGATAGGTCAAACATGATTTTATATGTAAATTTTAAGCAGTTCAGATCAAAAACAAAAGGCATCTCCCAGTCAGTATACCCATGTATTACATTCTAACTTCAAAGAAATTGAATTGCGAGTCGAGCTTCTGAAAATCAAAGTAAGGAAATTTTATTTGGTTGATGATTTTTAAATTTTAAAGATTGATTTTTATTTTTATTTTATACTACTTACGTGGAAATCAAGCATACGGCCTGCCTGATGTTAAGCAGTTACCGTAGCCTATGGACGCTTGCAATACCAGAAGTATCACTTGCGTGTTGCCAATGCATTTTTTTACACCAGGGATTTATGATGAGAGTATCCCTGGGATAGGAATACGTTTCTTTTAAAACGCATCCCTAACTGAGCGCTGGAGACCTGTACTCACACACAGGAACACAACTACACCACTGTGTGTAGTTATTTGGCTGTGGTCTTCTGTAAGGTGGAGGTCCTTCCCCAGTCGGGCTTGCTCGCTAGTATGGTGCAAATTGGTGGTGAAATTTTCCGGTTAAGCTTTAATCTGAAAATCTAAGAGAAGATTTTCAGATTAAAGCTTAACCGGAAAATTTCCACCTTCCAGAAGACCACAGCCAAATAACTACATACAGCGGTGTAGTTTAGTAGTCCTGTGTGTAAGTAAAGGTTTCCAGCGCTCATACAGGAATGCGTTTTTAACGTAACGTTTTCGAAAACGTTTCAAATTTTAAAACTCTGGTGTAAAAAAATTTGGTCGGCAACACGCAAATGATACTCCTACTATTGCAAGCGTCCAAAGGCTGCTTACCATCAGACGGGCCGTTTGCTTGTTTGCCACCTAGTAGTATCAAACATACAAAAATCATGCACGTTAAAAGTCATGACCGACTTTTAACAGTCGTTAGATCACGACAGAGGCCTAAATATGAGCGATCAAAATAACTCTGTCACCAGGTTGGCCACTAACCAAACGATAAGAAGAAGAAGAAGTATCAAACACATCGTAATCAAAATACTTACTTATGGGCCACTGGCGTTTCTCTAGTACATATTTCATGATATTTCCGTATTTATTTGCGGGGCAAGTGAAACTGGTGCACAGTGGTGAACAGGTGAGGTAATCACTTTATTATAATGCCGCCAGCTCCTAGCGTGCCTCGCTTAGTAGGGTGACAATGATATTAGGTGAGAAGAGGAAGTATTCCACTTTCGGCACCAATTTTTTTGAGCACCAATGGTTTCGGCACCTAAGCTATTCCACTTACAGCACCAATATATACCTATTGGTGCTGTAAGTGGAAAAGCTTAGGTGCCGAAACCATTGGTGGTCAAAAAATTGGTGTTGAAAGAGGAACACTTCTAGAAGAGAGACAGACAGTCGCAAATATCTAAAAAAAAGTTGTATGTCGTTTCTGACGTTAGATCATGAAGTCAGGACAGATTTTTGTATCTACAGTGAATGAACGTGATCAACACTATGTTTTTGAAGAAATTCTAAAGGCGTGTTTAATTCACCAACTCGCTTTAGCCCTTCGCATATGGATTAAGGCCAAAACTCTTTCAACACGTTTGAAAGCGGAGAGGAGACGGAAGCCCACAGTAGTAGGAAATTAACTCAAACTCAAAGTCATTTATTCATTTAGATCAAATACATGATACTTATGAACGTCAAAATAAACAAAAGTCAGCATATTTTTTTCCTACAGCCATACAAGTACCTATGTATAATATATGGATTTATGTGATGTGAAAATTATACTATTCACAATATTTATTAAATTAGATTAGATTCTAGGATCTTTATACGTATCTATTGAATAAATGATTTACCATCTGTTAACAGTGAAGGATATCGTAAGGAAACCCATGCTTAGAAAAATCTAAAGGCATGTTTGAGGGTGATCAAACATGCCTTTAGATTTTCTCTAAAGTTTATTATCTAATCTAATTTAATAAATATTGTGAATAGTATAATTTTATTTTTCACAATATTTATTTAAGACTTTGTACCGTTCGTTCTATTCAATGGATAAAATAAAAATAATTTTTTTCTTCGTTAAAACAAAAGCAGACTAATAAAGTTTACAAACGAATATCCTCTCAATTGCTATTGCCTAATCACCCTACACTTTTGTATTACAGAAAAGAATGGAAATTGTGAAAAATTGCTTCTTGTTAAATCGCACCGGCGCACTGCCGCTTGGCTGTGATCGCAGACCTGATACAACTACACAGTAACTACACTAATCATTTTGAAACATTTTCCACCTAATTTCATAGAAAACTGAGAATGAAATATAATGTTCAATATTTTTTAATTAGGATTGAGGAAGGTTCTACAAACAACTTTTTTTTTTTTTTATTTCTATGGCAGCTTTCTGTAATTTCTCCTTCTTGTTTTCTTTCTTTTTTTGACTCTTAGTTATTTCTTAAGGTTGTAAACCTTTACACAGCTTCGTTAGCCTAGTGATTGTTGAGTGCGTCTACTGATCACAAAGTTCCGTGTACTACTAATGCCCAGGTCGGACTAAAAATATTATTTCTGCCAAGAAACTCACAATGGATACTCGTAGTTTGGAAATTAGCGATGTAAACATATACAAAGTGCGGAATACCATCATACATTCGCAGACCGGTATCAGGGATGTCGGTAGCAAATCTGCCACACTTAGTGGGACTGGGCGGAACACATTTCTCGTATGCATCCTGAGAGATGGGCTCGTGTCGTCACACAGTGGATGCCTGAAGATGGGCATCGCCACCGAGGCCGACCTAGAAAACGCTGGCGTGACGACCTGGATGCATATGAGAAGGATTGGTGGAATTAGACAATGGACAGACGGGAATGGAAGTCAATGGGGTAGGCATTTGCTCAGCAGTGGGATAATACAGGCTGGAGAAGAAAAAAAAACATATTTAAGCCCTATTGACATAGGTGTGTGCGCAAATACTAGTACTCATAGTCCGATGGTACGGCAATCCGACACGACCGGGGATACTTCATCGTAGAATCATAGACTTTACTAGCTTTCCGAGGCACGGAAGTGTATAAATACATAAGAACATAAGGCCCACGATAGCACAGTATTACAATATCAGCCATTATACACCTACCATGAAAACAGTATAACAAATTAATATAATTTCCTGCGATCGTAATTTTATTTCTGAAACGTTTTTATCGTCGCGCGCATTTTAATTTCCTGTTCAAACTTAATTAAGTTATGCCATTTTTTCATGTAAAACACTTTTTTTCTTTTGAGTCACGAAATATTATTTTCTATTAAGAATATGAAAACGGCCCGTTTTTTGACTGAGTATAATTTTATGCTACTGTTTAACATAAGTAAGTTGTGAATTAGAATCTTAATGTGATCTTGTAGTTATAGGTTTGATAGCATGTAATGAAATAAATCTACGCCAAGTGAGAGTCGGATTTGCACATTAAAGGTTCACAAAAAAAAATGGCTTCTTAAATTTTTAATTAATACTTGTTTAATTTTTATTATTTGTTGTTATAGCAGAATGTTTGATGGCTCCCTTTCATTTTTAATTGAATTCATATTCAATAAATACTCTCCTCTCTTTCTCTTTTGATAGAAGAGAGGAGACTGGTGGCCAGCATTGGGACATATGTATAGGTTGGTATTATTATTTTAATACATTGGTACTTTGTAAAAAATTAAATTGTCTACCTCCTGATAGACGGACAGCAAAATCTTAGTAATAGGATTCCATTGGCACCCTTTGGGACGTGTCCTAGAGTGGAGACCGCGACTCGGTAAGGGCGGCCCCCAGCTAGGTGGACCGACGCGACGACCTAAAAAAAGGTCGCTGGGACGGACTGGATGCGGAAGGCGGAGGACCGTGTGCTGTGGCGCGTGTTAGGAGAGGCCTATGTCCAGCAGTGGACTGCGATAGGCTGATTGATTGGCACCCTTTGGATACGGAACCCTAAAAACTGTATATATTGGTTACTTTACGTGTATAACAATAGTAGATTAGAATAATGTCATTTTTATGAAATAAATGGTTGTTAATAAACTTTATTCTTTGCGGAAATTGGCTTTACATCTTACAGTCCTCGTATATCTTAAAATAACGTATTACTTACGAGTTAAAGAAACATAATCTGATCGTACAAATCCTTTAATACTCGTACAACACATGGAATAACCTCATAAATATTACCACAGTATACAAATTGAGGTATCACGATTAAAAGAACCATTAAAACTAACTTTTAGTTTCTCGTAATGCGTACGACTGTGATCAGATAAGGGCGCGTCCACGATCGTGCAATTATAAAAGAATTAGTTCAAAACAGCGCCTTCAATGGACACAAATTGATATAATAAAAAGTAGTGTGGTTAGCGCTGGCGCTCGCTAGGGCTGCTCAATGTGCGTAAGTGAACTTTGTCTATGTTTGTAGCAAAAGAAACAAATAATAATACGAGTATCATGGGACAGTCTTTCTCGAAGTGGACGAAAACGCGACGAGAATTAGATGGCTATTAGATGGCTATGTATGAGTTGTCCTCGGTCAACTCTTAAATAGCCATCTGATCCCAAACTTGACAGTGTCTGTAAATGTTGATACTGTATAGATCTCAAGTATTTATTTAATTTATTTTTAAATAACGTTTTTCTTATCCCAGTGTTACCCAGTTATCCACACAAATTCACGCAAAGATCAACTTAACAAATTAAGGTCTCCGACTCAACAGTCTGAGTCACTACCACTACCAACAGGATATCCAAAATAAATTTTATAAAAATAATAAAATCTTAAAAAAAAACAAAAGATATCGGAGTTATAGATTAATGATTTTTCATAATAAAATATCGAGTACAGAGATCAAACTGCCAGTTAGTTAGAGCTCCAGGGACAGGAGCTATTCAAACTAATAATTATTAGATTAGACTTCTAACTCTAAGGCAGAAAAATCAAAGGGAGTTTACGTTACTTCAACGGACAACCCTACGAGTCGAGGTGTCGCCCAATAATTAAGTGATTACGCCAGTAACGCGTGTCGCTCCGGCGCGCGATTTGTATCTCAGTTTGGGCAGTCATTAGCGCAGTCTGGAATTGCCCTTATTCGTGGCCTGGGACCGACGCGGAATTATTGTAATATTAGTTTCAAGTAAAGATTTTTGTGATGAAGTAATTCTGCGTTAGCTTATTGTTAGAAGTGTTGAGCAATTGGTTCTTTTGTTTTTAAACGTAAACATTTAAAACGGTAAGCAGTAAGCGTAGCCTATGGACGCTAGCAACACCAGGGGTATCACCCTTTAAAAACCTTATAAGGAACTCCTTTCTTGAATAGTTACGCAATGCTTTATCCACTTGTTTCGAATGTCAAATTGTTGATGACAGACAGTGAGAAATCGAAGTGTAACTATTCACTCGCAACACAACTTTATAGTACATTTCACATAGCATGGGTACTGTGACGTTTGACATTTCAAGATAAAGATGACTGAGAATGATTGAATCAATCTCTAACCAATGAGCTAAGAGAATGATCAAGAGTCTAGAGTATTTAATCAATAGTTTCTCATTCAATATTTTATCATTTTCATTAATATTTATCTTCAAATGTCAAACGTCACAGTACCCATGCTATGTGAAATATACTATAGTCAAATGCTCAGTGTTTAAGATCATTAATTCTTAAAAATATGAAATCATAAAAAAACAGGGTTTTATGATAATATTTCCCTGGGATAGGAAAACGTTCGTTAAAAACGCATCCCCAAAGGAACTATGCAATGTTAAGTAGTCTATGGACGGTTGCAATACCAGCCGTATCACTTGTGTGTTGCCGATCCATTTTTACACCAGGGCTTTAAGATGCGGTATTCCAGGGATAGGAAAACGTATCTTTCAAAACGCATCCCTAAATGAGCGCTGGCGACCTGTACTTACACACAGGAACACAACTACACCACAGTAATACCACAGTCTAAGGATTGAAAGTGTTAAGAGTTCATTACACTGTGGTAATACCACATGGCAATCGCCCTAATATGATAACTCCATATTTCCTACTACAATATTAAGCCGCACCCCAAAAAACCCAAAATTACTAACATTTATAGATACATATTAAAACTAAACCCAAATAGGGTGGACAACACAATTAGAAGTAAGGTAATTGTAACAAAAATATATAATTAACTGAACAATGGTACATAGATGGGTATTAATTGCTTACCCAGTAAAAGATTAATGTTGAACGATAAAGGCTAAATGAAAAGTTGGTCGGTGCTGAATTGAAACATTTGGATATGAATGGCTTCATTTGCATACACTATAATTAGTGCATGGTTAATGTCGAGCCTACCACTGTGTACCGCTGTGCTTTTTTCACTATACAGAAAATACAATAGGTTAACTTCTATTTGCGTTATTATATATTTACAAGTGTCTGTCCGTGTGGTGACGGATTAAGAATACAAATGTCACCACCCCTTCCATCCCGCGGGTGTCGTAAGAGTCGACTAAGGGAGTGAGTGTTATCCACCGCAAGAGAGGGAAAACTCGAAACAAAACCCTATACCAACCCGTCTGGCCAGCGTGGTATAGTAGGCTAATATCGCTCCAAATGTTTGTTTGGAGGAGACCCGTGCCCAGCAGTGGGACGTTTATGGGTTGAGATGTATGTGTGATGTGATATTTATAAGAAACACGTCTCGGCTTCGCATGGATGGACATATGTTATGTTTGGATCCCATTTTTTTTCAATAAAATATTCACTGATTATGTAATTCACTAATGGTTAAAGATTTTTTTTTATCAGTCGAGTAGTTTTTTATGTTATCGTAACAAACAAACAAAAATCAAAAGCTAGTTAGGTGGTAAACAAGCGTACTGCCCGGTAGTTAGCAGTCCTACTTCAATAAACTCAGAGACACGACCTAGCCGGTACCTACCTTGAAGTTAGTGTTCTCTTAAAAGAAATACATTTTTTTTATACTACCAAGGTGGCAAACAAGCATACGGCCTACCTGGTGGTAAGCAGTTACCGTAGCTTATGGACGTTTGCAATACCAGGGGTGTCACTTACGCGTTGCCGACCCTTTAAAAACATTATAACTCCTTTCTTGAATAACCCCATGCTATAGTCTCTTGGGAAAACCTCGGTAGATAGCTCAATCCACAGCCTAATCGTACGAGGTAAGAAATTACCCTGGAATCTTACGGTACGGCATGTTTGAGGTGCAACATGCCGTACCGTAAGGATACGGATGTGAGGATGAACTCACACTGTCGTAGCACTTGGGAAACACCATAGCAAGTAGTTCATTCTTCTTTTCTTTTTGTTTAAGACACCATCCGCAGGGAACGAGCCCTGTGTCGTGGAGGGCTTTACAAATATACAATTGACGGACACAATATACACCCAGACTTGGGAATGCAGGGATTTTAAAATTATAGGCTTAATTCATAATTTGTTTGAGATCTGGAGTCTAAACTAAGCCTAGGTCTGTATTTTAGAATTCCAGCCCCCTATTAAATTGTATTGGGTTTCATTGTCGTTGTCAACAGTATGATAATATGTTGAAGCATTTATTCTATATTGCTCTACTTTTCTTACTTTGTCACGATTACTGATTATCATCAACAGGTAATATTATTTGATATCTTATTCATATAAAACCCACACATTCAACGTATGACGCTGACGTGCGTGTAAGCGTTTGCAGTTAGTATATCGGGAATTCATGATTCATTCCAGTTCCCTGAAATTTAAACTTGTGTGGTCGAGCGGCGTTCGTGTACCTACTGATGTCTTATATTCTGTGAAAACACCGCTGTCTATCGCTGTATGTCTAAATCTATGCGATCATTTGATCTGCTAGGTTTATAACTGAGTCTTACTGCATGGTTGATTCAGTGGCTTAGGTATGTTGGGCGGGGCAGCGCCGGGACCTCGTCGCAGTCATTGGAGTAGACCTGTCGCTTCCGGCCGTGGCACGGTCCATGGTCACCAGCGACAGGGAGTGGACGGCGGTCGCATCCTTCTGCGAGGACGTCATCTTACAGAAGGAGGTGGCGGAGCGGATCAGAGAGGAAAGTCTCCTCGCTGATCCGATCTGTCGCCGGCGAACTGGGCGGCGTCGGCGCGCCTACGGGCGTCTGATGCCGCCATAGTGAGGGTGCGGCGAGACTGGGGCAGCAGAGTCTCACCCGCACCCTTCCGCGGAGGGACAGTGTTCCCGGTGCGCCCGGACGCTGTCAACGGGGAAGGAGTCCGCGTGAAGCGGGCAGCCGCTGGGTGGACCACTGACGTCATATCAGGTTCCAGTGGTCCACCCGTGAAGGCGGGTGTTGGTGCACAGGGGGGTTTTAGTCGGTATGCCGGCCGCCCACCATCTTGGAGCCGGAGAGTCCGACATAACCGCCTCGCTGCCCCAGGCAAGGCGGTATGCGTAGGTATGTGGTTATGTCACCATTTAAACGCCTAAATATGGGCGATCTAAATAACACTGTCACCAGGTTGGTCACTAACCAAACGACAAGAAGATAAAGAACGCGTATGTGTAAAGTAAAGATTGAGTAAAGTACACATATATTCTTAATAACCATGCGTAGATCACACAAATTTATTCCGTGATTGAACCCACAATGTCCGTAAAATATATGTTCGTAAAGTTTGTGGCTGTGGACTGAGCGGTTGTCTTTCCAAAACTAAAAATGAATAAAATACAATTAAAGATAATATTTTGGGACAACTGACACACCGCTATCTGATCCCAAACAGAGCCTGTTAAATATACTTATATATATATATATATATATATATATATTTAAAAGACAACTCCCGCACTAGAGAACAAGCTCTGTGTCGCGGGGGACTTTACAAACATATAATTAACGGACACAAATTACAGCCAGACTCAGAAAAACTCTTTGCGGGTCACACAAAGTTTTGTCCTGTGTGGGAATCGAACCCACATCACGCCGCGCAGCAGGCGCATACTGCAGCCACTGGATCACCGAGGCAGTCAATACATACCTACATATTATAGATAAATTACACGCAGACAGAATATACATTCGTGGTCATCAATCAAATATTTGTCTTGGGTGGGAATCGAACCCACGACCTCCGCCTTAGCAGTCAAGTCAAATAAGTAACTTGTGGTAAAAATCTGAAACGATAGAACAGCAAGGTGAGCAACTTTGCCGAGGTCAGCCCGTATGTCGGTAATATTTTTTTAAAACCACAGTGATACCCCTCCGTACCTAGGAAAGTATATAAAGCTGTGTTCGTGTCGGGTTTTCGTCAAATCGGACTTCATTAATTTAGTAGTGAAACTACTGTTTCTCACCTGCCCTTGTAACAACATTGTATTACATATTTACAAATAAGACAGAATTTTTGTTTATTTTACGCTCTGTAGAGTTACTTGTGCTAGAAATTTTGAACATTAAAAATAATAATAGACGAATACATTTTTGTGGTGTGTAATTTGTGTCGGGCATGAATATAAATAGCGTGTACGGGGCAATAACAAGACTATTTAATTCACATAAATCGTGGGATATATTTAAGAGGTGTATATAATGTAGATGTATGATGGTTCGTTGAGTTGTTGTTTGTGTATGCTAGCCTTATGTTCAGTTTTTTCTGTAGGTAATATGCCATAATAAAATCTTAATAATGAAACACCTCTTTACTTATAACTAGCTGGATGTGAGAAGCCTATAGTGGACTGCGGTAAGCTGATACATATGAGCAAGCCCAACTCGAAGGCCCTTCCCTAGATGGGCTTGTTCATATACCTAACAGAAAAACACAGCTAAAATACTACACTTCATTTAAAAGGACAGCGCCCGTACTAGGGAACAAGCTCTGTATCGCAGGGGACTTTACAAACATACAATTCACAGACACAAATTACACCTAGACTCCAAACAAATATTTGTCCATCACACAAAATTTTATCTCGTGTGGGAATCGAACTTACGACCTCCGGCTTAGCAGTCAGAGCCTCTAACCACTGCCGATGGGCCAGTCGATATAATTTATTCATCAATTCAATATCAATACCAAGTACGAGCATTAACCTTTAAATCCCGCTGTCTAATGATAAAATGCAACAAAACAAATCAAAACGTTAGGTGCCCTTAACTTCACAACATGTTTAAAAAAAGAAAAATTGATATTACAGCAAATAATACTCACACCATAAACGTAGTCAGTATTTTTTATACAAAGATGGCGAAAATTACACGAAATGAACACCAAATGTGCCTCTTAGTATTAAATCCCGGGTAATTTAACTAAACACCCAGTTATTACGCACTTCATCCTCACCGTGGGGTAATATGTTATATAAATGGGTAATAATAACAGAAATGGCTAACGATGATGGGCAGTGTGGGGTAAGTACAATGAGTCGCTACGAGTATATATCCATTACTCGCGAGAGATGGATTACATTCGTGAAAGTAAACTGTAATCAGATATAATCTGCGCGATATAACGGTTCTGTCATATTAGTTTAAATGTCAGAATGTGTTATTTAGGCAGTTTAAATTTTGTATTTGATCTCGTTTCTAAGACATTTATTGTCTTTGACCAGTCGTAATGTAGCAAATACTTAAGGTTTCCGTAGCCCACTTAGATGCAATCTTGGGCATCACTCATACGTTGCCGACCTTAAATTTGACAGCAGATTTTTATATTACGTCTAAACTTGTGAAAAGATTTAAAATAGATTTAAAAATAAATAATAAAATAAAATGAATATATTCTATACGTATTATATCAATGAAGGTAGACTGTATCAATATTTAATCATTATTATAAATCCGAATATGTTTATGTTTAATATGTTTTCGCAAAATTTCCGATGTCAGTTTACCAGCATTTCTGTCCTCGGTCCATAGCACGGAAGAACTAACCAGGAAAATTTTAGAGTCCACACTGGTTGGTCCCGATGTGCTATGTAAGACCGATGCCATTAGTGCTTGGAAAATTACTGTGCCCAACACTGAGTTACCCACTAACCTTTCTTCTCAGAGACAGTGGGATGAGCCGTTTTGCAGGATGGTTAGGAATAACCTCATAAACTCGACTACCAGTCCTGCTGAGCGCGCTCGTTTGCTGGCTGTGGGGGAATGGGAGTCGGGCCTCTGGCTTCAGGCACTCCCATCGCCCAAAATAGGTACCATGTTGGACGATACAACCTTCCGCATGGCTACTTGCCTTCGTCTAGGTGCTCCTTCTGTTTCTCCGCATAGATGTTGCTGTGGTGAAGCCGTCGACAGCCTTGGACACCACGGCCTGTCATGCAGCAGGAGTGCAGGCCGCATATCCCGGCACGCTAACCTAAATGACATACTCCGACGTGCCCTTGTCACCGCTGGCGTACCAGCTGTACGGGAACCCAACGGTTTGGTACGCAACGATGGTAAGAGACCTGATGGTATGTCTTTACTGCCATGGAAGATGGGTAGGCCTTTGGTGTGGGACGCAACATGTGTCGACACCCTCGCGCCATCTCATCTTCCAAGCACTGCAGGTTGTGCTGGTGCTGCTGCTGCATCCGCGGAGACTCTCAAGCGGCGCAAATACAGTAATCTCATTGGGGATTATGTTTTTGAGCCGTTTGGAGTCGAAACGCTCGGGCCGTGGGGTGCTAGTGCTCGCGGTCTTTTTAAAGATTTGTCCAAGCTTTTAGTCGACGCTTCACGTGACCAGAAGGCTGGCTTATATTTGGCTCAAAGAATAAGCATTGCCATTCAGCGTGGCAATGCTGCCAGTCTCCTGGGCACGTTTTCAGTAGACGTCGATGCGGAGGAATTTTACGACGCCTATTAAGCAGTCCCCCCCTTTTTTGTGTTTTTTTTTATTTTTTATTTCTAATTTGTGTAAATATAGTTTTAGTTGTAAATTACTTGTATTATATATTCTATGACTAATTCTATGTATTATAATAATGAAATGACACAAAGTTACTTAAAAAAAAAATATATATATATATGTTTACGATCAATATCATTTTATCATTTTATCATTACGTTCTTTTTTAAGTATCCTCCTTATTAATAATGTGAGTAAGAACTGGCCGTATTTTTTTGAAATCTATGTTGCCCATTTGCACAAAAGATGGAAATGAAAAAAATAAAACATGCTTAATGGCATCCACTATTTCTTTGACGATTAAAATGCTAGTAAGTTTAGAAAATTTAAAAATATAAATATTGAATCCTTACTGCTGTTCTTTTGTTTTTCATATTAAAATGAGGTTAAGATAAAATAGCTTAATAATCGACAATAAAATCATAAGACAAGAAAAAAAAAACAATTAAAGACAAGACAATGCAATATCCTTCTTCTCTCGTTTAACAACAGTTTTTTAAATAATATTTTTGGACGACCACTAGTTTATAAAAAAGCCTATTTATAAAAAAACGATTATGGAATTTCAACGAACGGGTGTTCTCTAGTACTTATAGGTATATAAACGAAAATTGGAATGATTTTCTAAATACTTAGAATTTTAATAACACATGTATGTAATGTAAGTATAGATACCTTATTAGTAAGTATGGTGGTTTCACATTTTTCTGTAAATCAGACAAAGAAAATAAAAAATAAAGGCAAGAATAGGATATTCAAATAGCGCATAACTAAAATTTCACGGCCACTCTGGTGTTCCGTATCAAGTACACTGACTGCCATCTGTGACCAAATAGGACCATTTGGCCAATATTATTTGTGTCTTCATGCCTATCTGTTACAATTAACCTAACTTAACCTATACCAAAAATATAAAGATAATAAATATTCGATATCATTGGTATTTTAATAAAATAAAATAAAAAAATTGTGGTATGATTTTATTGCAAAGCATTTATCTACGATATGCATAGAGTAAGTCTTATTATATATAATTTATAAGAGCTTGGTGTCTCTCTGAAGGATCGGATCCGCAATGACGTCATCTGATAGAGACCCAAAGTTATCAACCTAGCTCAAAGAATTAGCTGGGTGAAATGTCAGTGGGCGAGCTAAATTCACGCAAGAATCAATAAATTTATAATTGCTAGAGCAGAAGCTTTCTTGATTGCAGACTACTGTATAGGATGCCCTCAAACACGTGTTTGGTTAGTGGCCAACCTAGTGACAAAGTTATTTAGATCGCTCATATTTAGGCCTCTGTCGTGATCTAACGACTGTTAACAGTCGGGACCGACTTTTAACGTGCCCTCCGAACACGGAGATGCTCAGATGAAATACCACTATGCGGTCACCCATCTATCTTCGTTAAATAAGTCCAACTCATCCCGCCATCTCTGTTGCACTGCATTATTTCGGAGGGGCTCATTAGATCTTAAGTTACAACACTGCATTTAATTTTTAACCGACTTTGAAAAAGAAGGTGGTTCTCAATTCGTCTGTAGGTACCAAAATATTTTTGTATTATTTTTCCTGTTATTAATTTAACCATATTTAAACTCTCTGTTATAAGTTGTTGCCGCCATTTCACGGTTGTCATCTGTCAGACAGTTGACAGTCAGTGAATGAAATCTCGATCGGGATTGTTGACTTGGGTCAGCGCGGGCGCAGCCGCGGCCGCACAAGCGATCGTTCTGGTCCACAAGTACACGTGTTTCATTTAGTGATTTATTTAATTGTCACGCTTCATTTTAATCATATTATTAACATTGTGTTTGTGTATAATTTTTATATTGTTGCCTATCAAATAAATGTACTATTATGTGCCTTTCAAATAAAATTTAATGGAATGTGGGTTCGATTATTTAAGTAACAAATTGTGTAATTACCGTCTCTAGCTAACTTGGTATTAAGTGTATGAGTGTACTCTATAAAGAAGAGGGCCTGGAGATGCGTCATACATACATACATTCTCGAACCTACTACAGACTCCAGCTCTCACAAGGTTCCAACTACGACATCCAAGATGCTTATAATCTTGTAACATAAATAATTATAATACGTTATACTGTAGCTGTTGACCATTGTAACCTTCTGAGAGAAATAAATGATTTTTATTATTATTATTATTTATTATTACCACATGGGACAAGACTTTGGTGATCTGAATTTATGTTGTATTTTGTGTGCATAATTTGTTTGCTTGTGTCCTGGTGAGAGAGTTGTCTTTTATCACAAGAAAAAAAATGACGGTGCAAGCGAAAAGCATTGTTAAATTAAACATTTTAGAAAAACTTTTGCTGTGCGTTCGACGTAAACTCCCTTCAGAAATATTATAAGCCAGTATATTTAAGATATATATTTTTTTATTTAAAAAAAAGACAACTCCCGCACACGAGAACAAGCTCTGTGTCGCGGGGGACTTTACAAACATATAATGAACGGCCACAAATTACACCCAGATTCAGAACAATTCTTTGTGGGTCACACAAAGTTTTATCCTGTGTGGAAATGGAACCCACAACCTCGTGCACAGCAGGCGCATATTGCGGCCACTCGACCACCGAGGCAGCCAAAATACTTATAATACTAAGTGTTTTGTAATATTACTGTACAAGCATGTTTAGAACTTAATAAAAACTCTCTCTTTATCCTATATTTATGTATTTCCCCATCATCCAAGGAGTTTAGGAATTGGAAGGCTTACGCAGAACACGCAGAGGCCCTAAGAGAATTTTAATTTTAAATGGGATGAGACGCTTACCATAGTCATGTCACAGCAGCACGATTGCAGTACAGCCATGATCTGCCTATGGCAAGTGTAGAGCTATTGTAACATGTGAAATCAAATGACATTAATCACACATTTAATATATTCTTAATAATCTGTTTTTGATAATACTTTTGGTAACCGTACTTACAACACAGCTGGCATTTATTATCATTTGTTTTTATTTCACCCAAAAATAATAATATAGTCAACAAAGCGACAATTAAATTCACCATTATGTGGTTATTACACGCGGTGTCGCGTATCAAAGACTCCGGCGCACATTTGGCGAATAATTTGTGTGTTAAATTATTAACGCGCCCGCGCATTCGTCATGGCGGGCTTGAGCCCTCACGTATTCCAATCAATGGATTATTTTTTTCATTTTGACCAACATCCGCGATTGTTTAAGATGTGAAATAATCAAATACTGAAATGATTTTAGTTGATTCAAAAAAGAGGTAGGCCACCATACTAGCGAGCAAACCCGACTGCGGAAGGACCTCCACCTTACAGAAGACCACAACCAAATAACTAAACAAAGCGATGTAGTTGTGTTCATGTGTGTGAGTAGGTACAGGTCTCCAGCGTTCATTTAGGGATGAGTTTTGAAAGAAACGTATTCCTGTCACAGAAAGATCGAAAGATCTTAAAGCCCTGGTGTAACTAAAATGGGTTGGCTACACACAAGTGATACCTCTGGTATTGCAAGCGTCCCGTCCATAGGCTACGGTAAATGCTTAACATCAGGCGGGCCGTATGCTTGTTTGCCACCCAAGTAGTAAAAGAAAATGGTGTTAAGGGAGCGTGTACAGGCGTAAACATAAACTTATGTCAAATCACATACAATTTCTTTCTATTCTATTCGATTCTTATGCCACTCTTCCACTTTCCTATCCTTGTGTTATTTGGTGTGTCAGTCTATTCTTCTATAATTGGTAAAGTTAATATGTTGGGATGTAGTAACGTAATCTCTGAAACTACTGACCCAATTCAAGTGGACACTAGTTATATTACAATTTCGTATGGGATAACTATTACCAGCCTCTAGACAAGTGGCATAAACAGTATCGGGACAATCCCACCCACATGCCCACCGCTGTGACTGTGAGCCAGGATTAACAGTGCCAGTAACCAACTGATACACCGAGCTTTGACATTCGTGCGTCCCGTGGATAACTAAACCTACTGTCTTGGACCCCGCAATGAATTTAATCAGAAGTATATAGGAGTAGTTAGAAAGAAAAGTTTCCACTTCCCTCCATAGCAAAGCGGGAGACAAAATAAATCTGTATAGGTTTGTAACCTATGAAAAAAAGCCCCACGGAGGACCTTAAGCTATGGGATCTATGTAAGCTAAATTTGATTGTTGTAGTATGTATGGCATAAACAGTAGACGAATCTATAAAACAAAATCAAATGTATAGGATTTGACGTAAGAGCACGATATTATGTCGGCAGAAAACATTGTTTAGATGAACGTCCCAGCATTAGCACCGACTGTTTTGATTTTAGTTTATTGACATTTCTTATTAGCAATTATGATTTAAATGTACTAGGAAGAAAACATTCTGTGTTTACTATTTATGGTTTAGTGTTGAAAGCTGTTAGTAACATTAGTTGTCGTCTAAAATGCGTAGACGTGCGGTGTCTTTGTGTTACCAAATGGGTACTTAAATACCTTGTTAATGCTACGTAAAATACTTTGTTCAGTATAATCACAGTTGTAATGTTTAAAAGGAATTCATTTGTAATTCTTATTGTCGTTTCCCTTATTTTGATATCGGTGTAATGTGTCGGATTATGGCTCGAGTATGATGTTCACTTGTTGAATATTGTGGTGTTGTTTAAATGTAAACTGTTTTGTTGATAGGATAATGTTAGGAATTTGGATGTTCTGGAAAGGGTACTTTTTATACTAGGTGGTAAATAAGCATACGGCCTACCTGATGTTAAGTAGTTACCGTAGCCTACGAACGCTTCACATTTCTGGGGTATCACCCACGTTTTGCCTACCCGAAAATGTTTATACCAGGGTTGGATTATCCATGGGCAATGGCGTCCACTAAGAGGGAGTAGGGAGGGCAGTTGCCCCCGCCTAGAAGAGAAAAGTTCTTAGTCCATTAACGTGACTTGATTATCTGATCATGCCTGCTTAAGAGTTTGTACAATTTTTATAACAATCGCTGTAACTATTTATTTTTTGTTTAATAAAACGGTACAATTCACAAAGTGTGTTATTTCATGTGCTGTTGACTGTATCGTCAGTTTATTCTTGCCCTATTCTCTCTCTGTTTATACGCCGCTCCTGGGCCATCGCCTGGCGCCTTTATCCCTGGGATAGGGAAGCATTACATTAAAAACGCGTCTCTAAATGAGCACTGCAAACCTGTTAAATGAAGTAATGAAGGTACAAGGTGACAAGTGGTAGCAGTTGTTGATATTGGCAAATATGAAAACACCATGAATAATTGAAGACTATCTACAATGAACTGCTACGTTGGATTCCTAAGCGAATTTCGGTCACCGCGGCTAGTTCTCGACGGAGACTATAGAGAGAACAAGTTTTTTCGTAAACACGTGTGCACTCTTTATTCTTTAACTCCATAATTAAAAATGTCCAGCGCAGTCAAATCTAAATGAAGATTAGCCATAATCGGCATAAGTCGTGATCAAAATTAGCCTGGAAAACGCTTATTTCATACGTTTTTCTATACATTACTTCTTAGGTGGCAAACAAGCATACTGCCCGCCTGTTAGTAAGTGAGGCATTACATGTGCGTTGTTGATCCACAAATTTTCAACACCAGGGTTTTCTCTGATGTAGTGTGCATTATACTTTGGATAGGAAAACGTTTAATTAAAAACTCTTTCCTAAAATATGCAAAAGAGACCTGTACTTATACAAAAATAAGTTTGTCTGTAGTTTTCTGTAAAATGGTGGTCCTTCTCCAGTCGGGCTTGCTCGCTTGTATTGTGCCCTTAATCTCTTTGAAGTGACGCTGATATAGTGTTAAAGGTAAATTAATAACAAACAAAAATGTGTTTAATCGTGTTATATTTTGATTCAATAAATTACTCACATAACATACCTTTTTACAACTTACATACTGTGTGATAGATAATTTATTTTCACTCGTCTTTAAATATAAATTAAAACTTAATTGTAATGTTTTGTACCTAAGATATTGTTTTGTCGACTACAAAAAATGTACAGTTAGTAACCATTTATTTATTCTACATATTATTATTTATCAAAGTTAAAAATCAATCTAATCAATCAATCAATAGATGTGGTGAAGAAATGATCAAGTACACGTTTTATATCAACAATTGACCGCGTCGTGTTGTTGATTGTAGTTGACATCAAGAGTTGAGTTATAGGTCGTTTCGCCCGCCATTTGTTCGCCCGAGCGGGCCAATAGACCAAATTACAAAATTTATAATATTTGATTGGGCTTTTCGTCCGATGGAGGTTTTATTACTGTTTATGTACAGACAGCATCAAAATCTGTATGTACATGAAAGTAATGAAACCTCCATTGGGCGAAACGCCCAATCAAATATTATAAAACCGTTTGGCCCGTACGGGCGAACAAATGGCGGGCGAAATGACCTATAACTCCAAGTGTTGTTAGCCGGAGAGACATCTTAAGACATTATTTATTGCCAAATTGCACGACTATCTTTTTACAGAACATAAAAATCTTCTAGTTTCTAGATATATTAGCCATCAAATTAATGCAGAGGTGAATCATTATAAGGCTGTACCGCCTCGTCCTTAAAGCGATAGGTAAACATATTTTCGAAGTTTATTTAAAATATCAACTTTACTCGTATATAACTTTAGTTGTCATTGATAGAAATTCAAATAAAGGTCGAAAATAAATCGCTATAAGGACTTCATGGTATGGCTGATGTAATAATTTTGAACCTAATAAGCAATTGCTTATAAGTAGTAATAACAATTTAATTCAAAAATATACATAAAACAAAAGAAGCTTAAGCTGTCGTTTTTTTTTTAAAAGAATACATACTGTCCATTTTAAATTATACACATGTCAGTTATGTACAGATTTTGAATTAAATTGTTAATAAATTTTGATGTTATACCTATGTTCGCAAATTTTACAGAAAGTCGTGAAATTTATCAATAAAATTACATATTATAGTGGTTTTCCAATAACGATCTTAAATTATATAAGATTGAGAATCATAATAGTTCAGTACTTCTGGATACAATGTCCATAAATTTATCATTTAAAGCTAAAAATAACATTTAGTAAGAAGCTGTAAAATAACAAGTATTTTGAAAATAAATAAAAATAATTTAGCTATAGGTTTGTTAGTTCAATACAAATCTTTGTCCAATATAATTAATATTCTGAAACCGTCGAATACATAATGCATAAATGGTGTCATTTCAAGATCATTTTTAACGTGAATTTTGTGAATGAAATTTTTATACATTCAATGTATATCATTGTGTGGTCGGAAAAAGAGGAAAAATTCAAAAATAAAACATGCGGGGCAGTTTTTGAGTACTCCCGATAGAAGTGTTTAAACTTCTACCTTTGTAACTTTACGTAAAAACTACAACAGTATACATATATAGCTCATAGGAAGCATGCGGTGACGATGCGATGACGCGAGTTTCACGCTTTTCTTTTCACCCAAAAAGTGCTCCACGCGCTTACAGAAGTAATCACTTCAAAAATATTGTTGATGTAAATGACAATATTACATTATGCTTATCTTGCGGCGTAGAAATACTTAGACATTGTCACTGTCAGACAAGTCATCGAATAATTGACATCACAAGGCTGCCTCGCGAGGCACGCAGGCAGCCTTATGATGTGGAGTCGCTTTTGCCTCGCGAGCCAATTCAAACGTTGCCTGTATGACTGCCTGTTCAATGCGAGTTCACGTCAGAAATGAAAACTTCTGAGCTTTATAAACTTGTAAACATTTAAATGAGTGTGACTGTCACGCAAGTTTAGTGCTTTTCCCCTAACCCAAAAAAGCCTACGTTACTGAAGAAAATTCCACTGCACACAAATTGGAAGAATAAATAGTATCTTCTCTCAAGGTCCGAGATTCCTTCTAGAGAGTTGACCAATAAGTCCGAAATTATAATGTATATGCTGTAATGTTTGCATGTCAGAACTGGTGAAATGTGATGATCCAACACTTTTTGTAACACCTTCATTTGTACCGCTTTTCTTGCAAATAAATAATTTCTTTCTCTCTTTCTAATTATGTAGAATACCCTATAAGTAGGTACAGTAACTTGGTATCGGTACACATGAAACTAAATGTTATTCTTCTGATACCTAACGACATTGTATCCATTAGTTAAGATAAAATAGAGATCATATAGTAATAAAAACGCTTATCAGAAGAACTGGAGGATTCAAACTGACTGTAACATTATCAGGATATGCCAAAATTGGTGTCATAAGGTTACATTTAACATACATGGTAATAAGTCAGAAGTCAATTAATGTAAAGTCACATGACAATAATTATAATATGCCACTAAATTTGTTTGCTGATATAAGTTTCCATAACATAGTTTTGTATAAAAAAACATAAAAGTATGACGTCAATATTTTGGTTAATAAAATTGATAATATTATATCTTTTGTTGCCCATGGCTTGTGGAGGTCAGGTGGCCGTCGCTTCATATAAATACTGATTCAGTCGAAACTGGTTCGATTTGAAGCTATTTGAAAAAAGACTGAATGATGTAGGTATTATGATGTTGTTTTGCTGAATTCACAATAATTTCTTGGTACACTAAGATTCCAGTCTGAATTCAACAAAAGATTCAAGAAGCTATTTTATGAAATTGTACAGAGCTTTTCCGATAAATTTTACTATCAATGTTACTGTTTTTCGTCACAAATATTTAAAAAAAAACAATCGTTTATTCTTGTTTAAAGCTGTTGCTTGGATATTGATTTCTCTTTTTGTATTTTTGCTAATTTTTATCTAAGTTTATGGTTTTAACCATAGTATGTTACCACTAAATCCGTCAAAAAAGATGTGCCTAGTTTCAACCATTTTTGCGACTAACATTGTATTTACTATTAACCGTTTAGCCATGTAATTAGAAAAAATATTGTTGATAGTATTTGGTTATGTATAACATAATTTTTAATATCATCATTTTGTTGTATTATGCTCACCATACCAAAATAGCTCTGGGGTCGGCTAAAATATTTAATTTTAGAGATTAGAAACTTTGATATATTCTCCGACGTATTTAGTACTAGCGATCGTTTATGTACGAATACTAGTTTTCATAAAAGCATAGCTCGACTTTCAAAGTAGGATAATTTAATGTGCCAACGCTTTGAGACAATAAACGTGTGACCAATCGGCTTGCACATTGTTATGTACCTATTAAACTCACTGCGGAGTAAGTAAAAATGGTAATAAACTAAGTCGGCCATATTGTTTCACTAATTGGCTCGCTTATCGGTCGTTACGCATTATACATTCATTAATTGTTGTTATTTTACGAGATATTGTATTTCTTTCGCCAATAGTAATTGTATTCGAGACGCCATTTTTATTTGGCAAATGGATTTTTTTAATTAGTTTTTATAGCTCTATTGTTCTAGTTCATAACTATATTTGCTAGCAACGTTGATAAATTATAAAATGCGATTGGAAATTATTTTGGAAATGCAGTTTTAAATAGATTTAATAAGTTTGCCTTGCTGCAGTAGCTTTCTGAAGTCTATTGTAGTAGGAGTTCGACTGTTGTGCCGTTGCGTTGTCTGATAATTCGATCTCGTGATCGATAATCAAGTCTGCCTAAGTGATATTGGATTTTTCTGTAAAAAATACTCAGTATTATGAGTCTGACAGTGTCAAGTATTTATGGTAATAATATCGCTACCTAATCTCTGCGGATTGTCAAAGTTTCATCTCTAAATAATTATCCCGTATTTAACCGATGATTCAATTTCTTATGAAGGCTTGAGGGTTGGAGAAAAATACGCTATTTTTGACATGACGTGGGCTATACCTTTAAAAACGGTTTTGAGTTGATTGATTGTTTATAGTTAACTGAGGAAATCCAAGATGACCTAAGTGTACCGTTGCAAATGTAGAATAGATATTGGTTTAATTAAAAGCAAGTCCAAATAATAGCTGTAGCTTCTTTATTATTTTTAGAATGTCATTATTTTCTTTAATATCTACAAGTTGAGTTTATCGTTTAATTATGACAAAGAGCCTCTGTCAAGAAATTATAGTAATGGCGTGGTAATTAAGTTAATCGCTCACCGCTTTGGCTAATGGACGTTATAAAGTTTTGTTTAGTTCACTTGTTAAAGACAGCACCACCTCCTATTGTAATTAAGTTACATTGGTGACTCAGGTTTTTCTGTTGATGTATATTTGGAGTGATAACACGCTGTCTACCCACTGCAAAGCACATCAACTCCATTGAATATAGCGGCCATTCGTTAAAATTTTAAATATAAAACATTCATATTTTCTTTTTTATTTATATTTGAAGTTTTTCTAAAAAAAAGGTTTGATTTTAGCAACATTTTTTCAGCCAGTAATTTTAAAAGATTCATTTCAATACATTTGGTAAATCAACAAATAAAATTTAAAAATCGCATAAAAAATAAAATACCACATCATCAACAAAATCAATATAAATTATTGCCCCGAACTGTTATAGAACATATTTTAATAACATCAAAGAAAATAAATATAAAGAATTACTATATACACACTACTATCTATATAATACAATCACCTACATCTAGTATTCACACGAGATATGTTGTTATACGGTACTTATCAAGTCTTTACTGAAGCTGATTAGAACTAATGATAATAACAGTTTAATATTAAAGCAAAGGAACATCTCTGAAATGCCTGTAGGCCGTGGCTGGAACAACGGTGCAAAGTTCTCTCACACTAAGAAAGTTCACTTAGCCGACAACAAATACTAGACATCCAACACTGCTGAACTCACGACAACTTCACTGATAGACGAAATAACGGAGAGCCTCTATAGTCTTTTATTAAAGTCACTTTCACGTGTTAAGGAGGGATTCTATACTGAACGGATTGTGTTTTCTTGTTCCCCCATTTTTGGACATGTCCTGTTCAGTTGCTGTCCCTCCGCCGCTGAGGTCTAAGGACACAGCTCGGCCAGAGTCAAAGTCAAATTTGTCGAAGTTACTTGAAGCTCCAAACTGCTTGAAGAAGGAGGGTTGCGGATCAGGTATAGGACTGAAATTCCTCGCTGAATGGGCATCAGACGTTGAACTATCAGAGTTGTTCATGCCATCTGCGCCTGATGGTGCTCGGAGTCGACCAGATAGGGAGAAATCTTCAGGACCTGAATCGTGACAAGAGTCTCCTCCAACGACGTCTATCATGCATTCTTCGCCTTCCCCATCTCCATCAGAATCGGAATAAAGGCCGGTGTTCTTGTGTTGCGCGAGGTACTCCGCCTTCAGAGCCTCGAGGTCGACAGCAATGCCCTTGGCACGCAGTTTTCTGGCTTGCCTCTCCAACGCTTTTGCCAACTTCTTTCTTCTTCTCGCCCTGTTGATAAAATCGATAGGGCCCAATTAGTATAGAATCTAATAGCAATGAGACAAGGTGCTGTATAAAATTAGAAAACCGTTTACTGGATATAAGGATTTTCACGTATTTGCTAATCAAAGTCCAAAATAGAGATATCCTAAGGATAAATAACAAGGTAAGTAGAGACCCACTGCACGGTAAAAGCGGTGTCGTGTAATATAAAATAATACTGTTCAGATATCAAGGTCATATCTGTTCAGTGTTTACAATAATTATAAAAAATGCTTGTCATTTGTTATAAAAAGCGAGACCTCAAAAAAAATCTTAGTAAAATTATTGAGAAAGTTGATGTTTCTGGCATTGTAAACGTTAATGGTAAAATAATAAATGTTAGGTACCTATGTAATTCGGGATTTTTCTGTTTAAAAACTAATAGAGCATAATTAAACAAAAAATGTACTAGGCAAGTAGAAAGATATAAGAGTTATCTGAGTTATCAACATGTCTTGTAATTAAATAAGCCGCTGACCTAAGCAGCCTATTTGCGGTGCATGTGATGCGTCACTTATAACCTTTTGCATATTTGCAGTATCTTATCACTTTAAGTACATGTTTTTTTCACTAATAATGCAATTAAGTATATACATTGTATTGAGTTATTTTATGACAAAAGCTTGCTGTTTTCTAGTTTTAGTATAAATAATGTAAACATGAAAGGGAACAAAACAAACAGAAAGCAATATTTTATGGATAGAAACACGAAGCGCATTGGCAAATGGCGAACGTGGTCAATGTGGTCACGTCTCAGCCGATACCGCACCGTAGTAGGTAAAAAATAACACCAGGAAAATATAATATCCCTGATATAGGAAAACGTTTCTTTAAAAACGCATTCCTAAATGAGCCCTGGAGACTTGTACTCACACAACTATACCACTGTGTATTTGATTGTTATTTTCTGTATCGTGTCTCTACCTTACAGAAGACCACAGCCAGTAGCAAACAAGCGACCAAGAACGACTGGGGAAGGACTTCTTTCTTTTTAATCCTTACTAATATTATAAATATGAAAGTTTGTGAGTATGAATGGATGGGTGTATGGATGGATGGATGTTTGTTACTCTTTCACATAAAAACTACTGAACGGATCTGGATGAAATTTGGCACAGAGATAGATTATGGTCTGAAATGACACCTAGGCTTTTTAAAGCAATAACTGATATCTACGCGGGCGGAGCCGCGGGCAACAGCTAGTAGACAATAAAACATGCCCAGAATCGGAACAACCCTTTATGTATCATAATTTTTTTTTACCCGTGGATGGGATGAACCCAGATGTGTGGGGGTTGAACCCACAACACGCCGCACAGTGTAAAATAACGACCAACCGTGCAATCAAGTCACCTCTCCTTCCCTAGTCGGGCTTAGTCGCTTGTATGGTTACCCAATATACCGTTCACCAGTCTAAAATTACTACGTTATGCACATATCTCACCTCTCCCTAGCCCTGAGCTCGTGTGGAGGGATGGGCTCTCCGGAGCAAGATTGTGGGTGAGCGTTGTGAGCCGGCCGACCTGGACCTTTCTTTGTATGCTCCTTCTTGCGCCACTTAGCTCTTCTGTTTTGAAACCACACCTGTGTAACAAAAATATTAAATATTAATAACAAACAAAAATCAAGACATGGAGCGAGAGGATTTAAGAAGTGGCTTCTTATGGGATGATGTAAAATAAATGACGAGCACCGCAGTTAATCTCGACAGATACTGGCCATCTGCACAGAGTGTATGCAAACACAGGTGTTTTTTTTATTCCCTCACTCTAATAGTGATGAGACGGCAATTCGACTCGATTGGAGAGAGATCAGGTGAAGGACTAACGGCTTTGTGTTTTTAAGGCACGTGTAACCACCAAGCGAACACATGGTGTAAACACCGTCAATTTTAAAACTTTGGGCATCTATTGTGAATTTGTAGACGAAAAATCTCAATATTTTTTTTTAACCCGATCCATTAATCAAATCCGAGACCTCGTGATCAGCAATTGGTTTAATAGAATAGAACATACAAATTGAGTTCGTAACTGCCATCTTAGCTTAGGTTAGGAAGCCTGTGTTAAAGACCAGCCCCTTGTTTTTTTCTTTAATATTTCAATAATGGTTATTATTACAATATTAAAGAGATATACAGTGTAGATTAAGTTTTATTTCTTATATACCCACTACTAATTTGGCCATCACGAAGGCTAAATACAGTTTAACTATTAAATTTATACCAAAAGGATAACTGAAAGACACGAAGCCGTTAAGGTCGTTCTGCACGATCTTGAACATAATCATATTTATCGCTTTCAAATGGTTTTTTACGTCAGAATACAAGTTTTAGGTTTAGATCTTTATTTTCTTTCAATTAGAATCTAGGCTATATGAAACGTTGACCGGAAAATAGTGTGGTATTATAAATGAATGGATTCAATTTAAAGTGATATTTGCATGCTGTTTTGTTGTTGATCTTAAATGTCAGTTATTGATAAAAAGTATCCATTGTTCTTCTTTATAATACCATTTATTTTCTTTTGCCAAATTCTATGAACATTTAGGTAATTATAAAAGGTAGGACGGCGCGACGTCCAGCCAGATGGACTGACGAACTCAAGAAGGTTGCTAGAATAGACTGAATGAGTGACATGGCGTGATTTAGGAGAAGCCTAGGTGCAGCAGTAGACTGAATCAGGCGAATTAATTGATATAAGACAGAAATGCAAAGCATACGTCAGCTCAAATGAGCGGGGGGTCTTAAAAAAATAACTGCCAAGAAACTCCCATTCTTTATATTCCATTCTAGACATTTGGATAATATTATGTGTACAAATCATAAAAGTTTTTAAAGAATTTTCTTCATCATTTGTATTTGTTTCTGTCTCCGATATTTTGACTACCAAATCTTAGTTACATTTTTTTGAGTGGCAAACGACACAACAAAAATCGTAACAAAAATAGTTAAATAAATCACATCACCAGCAGTGGTGTACGGCGTACGGCATGTTGATTTGACAGATTTGCCCATTTGAAAGTGGCACAAGCCAAAGCAAGTTAACTTTTACGAACTTACGGGATTAAATGCTAAACTGCATCAATAAAAGGTTTCGAGGAGTTATCTCGCCGCACAAAGGTATGTAAAGTGCTCGGCTCGGCAAGAATTGAGACGTTAAATTTCAATGCGCTGGCGCATTTGCAATAATTTGCATGGTAATGTGATGCGGGCGTGCGCGCGCATTTGACTCGCGTTCATATCGGCGCTATCTTCCGTCCAGAAACAATGTGTTGTAGCAAACGTACCATGCACTGCCGCCTCATGCTTTTTGACTGTCGCCACTATTATTTTATTGTTTAACATTTAGGCTCGTTTTCTACCTATGCTAGTTAAAACATCTTAGGGTCAACAATCCATAGCTAAATACAAAATATTTATTTCATGTCTAGCCTCGTCTTGTAACAATGCTTAGGAAATATTTATTTTATGTTTCGACTCATGCCAGTTGTTAAGGTCTGATAATACCTAGTAACTGTACATCTTCAAGTTTACAACTTAGTCTGGGACTTTCAAAAGCTTAATTTCTTCAGTTTTCATTCGCGTCATCACAATTATAATATGGCCACCTATTATCATACTTTAATAGCAGTAAAATATTTATGGCTAACTTAATGTGATGTAATTAACATCGTGAAAGACAATTAGGATTAACTGTAACTTAGTACGTAAATACGTATGTTCACCTACCACAATGTTCATATATTTATTATGGCGGTCTCTTCAATGGTTGTACTTAAAATGACCCGTAATATGTAGTTTTAATTTTGCACTAAGAGGGTCATGGGTGCCGCTATCTATTACTGTCACAGAACTCAATATGTTTTGTGCTCGATCAACCAAAAAGCACGACGTGATTTCTATAGACGTAGAGTATTAAAGTGCCTTGATATCTCTCTATATAGTGTTTAATAATGTTACATGTGCATTTGGAAAGGCCTATGTCCAGCAGTGGACTAGGATAGGTTGATGATGATGATTATGTATTAGTATTAACAGAAAAAAAACTAAATGCACAAAAATCACACGGCGAATATAATGGGGTAAGAGACTGATATACCTATTTATTTGAAAAAATTAAGTTAGTTTTTTTAATATTGACTGATGATTCTCGTTAAGATATAAAAGTAGTTAGATTGGAGCTATTTGATGACCATTAATTCTTAGTACTGGCTAAGCACAAAAAGTAATAAAAAGAAAAAATCAATTTAAATTCGAACTTTAAATTTTCAACGCTGATTGCCAGTGTTGTCAAACTTGAAAAAGGGTTTATGCATGATGAAAACAGCAAAAAAATATTTTAAGTCATAAAATAATGTAGGATTTTTTAAACATCTCTTTTAAAAACATATGTGATTGAATAAAACGAAAATAAAACGTAGGTCGTATAAGCTCGTCGGGTCGGGTCCGAGGTCAGGTTTACGAGCGGCCCATCGCGGTTTATTGCAAAACATGTATAATACGGGCAGTCTCGGCCGACCCTCCGTCGGATTCATTTGGATTAATTTAATAAAACGAAACATAGCGCCTTCCAACATATTATTATTGTAATTAAGTAGATAAATATAACGAGAATACTTATTATGAATACTAATTCTGATTTTCATTATTTATCACCCGTAAATTATATTTGGTAGCAAAAATACAATTTTGGTATACCTACCGTATATTTTTGGTAAGTTGTGTAAGTATGTAGTTATTATTGTATGAAATGTAAGGACTTTCCAGTAGTGGTTAACTAATAAGTTTATGGATTAACTTGACATTAACCGATGAAGATTTTGTTGAGCGGCATAATGAAATTTTTTTTTTTTTTTTTTTTTTATAAACTTGTAATCTTAAAAAATTAATACTGAATTGATATTTATTTTGGACTAGCTATTGCTGTTGCCCGCAGCTCCACCCGCGTAGATGTAGGTTATTACAATAAAAGTAGCCTATTCAAGTCTTGCCTTAGCCTTGCAAAGCCTTGGTTCACAATAAAGAGTTATCTATCTACCTATTCGCTATTACAGACTAATCTATCTCTATGCCAAATTTTATCCAGATCCGTTAAGTAGTTTTTACGTGAAATAGTAACAAACATCCATACATACATCCATCCACACAATCTTTTAAATTTATAATACTAGTAGTATGTAGTTATATACCTACTAAGTGACTTTATTTTTCGTCATATGGCATGGTTAAATGTCAGGCTATCCAAAGGTTGACTACCTTTGGATATCCTGACCGTAAGTCGATTATTATTATTAGTATTTTTTAAATTAGGAATAAAAATAATATACATATTATTATAATTCGTCACTGGTAACACTTTTAAGTTGGGTGTTGAAATGTCAACACAAATGTTACGTGAATGTTAGTTTAATTTGTTGTTTCCGATATTTAGATACAAAACTACATATATAATTATGGTACTTTTAAATATGACAACCCTTTTGATACTTACACTCATTTAATGACACCTAGTGTCAGTCAAATGTCATACAACATTTCAACTCACGATTTAGTATAATTAAGAACTTTTTTCAAAAAATTGATGACATTTGATTTTAATCACGTTTTTTTATTTTTCAATTATTTTATGTATTAAATTTTGATTCATGATTAACTAGAATAACGGTTTTGACCCGCCTGTAAGTTCAGTAATTAGAGGCCCTGACTGCTAAACCGAAGGTGGTGGGTTCGAATCCTCCGTTGGTTTTATCGTTAGCCTGAACACAAAATTTGAAGATCCTAACTTTTAAATTAACGTACTTTTATACAAACTACATCCCCTATTCTACCTCTTTAGAGGGTGAATTTGGAAAAATCCTTTTTTAGCGGATGCCTACGTCATAATAACTACCTGCGTGCCAATTCAGTGCAATCCGTTCAGTGGTTTGAGCTGTGCGTTGATACACCAGTCAGTAACGGTTGCCTTTTATATCCTACTAATATTATAAACGTGAAAGTTTGTAAGTATGGATGGATGGATGTATGGATGGATGGATGGATGTTTGTTACTCTTTCACGTAAAAACTACTGAACGGATTTGGATGAAATTTGGCACAGAGATAGATTATGGTCTGGAAAAACACATAGGCTACTTTTTGCAGCGATAACCGACATCCACGCGGGCGGAGCCGCGGGCAATCGCTAGTATACATATAAATAAGGTGCCTACTTATTATTAAAACAGTAGCTGGCTGACTAGGGCTCTAATAATTATAACAATAATGGAACAAAGGCATGAAAAATGCAAAGATTAATATTCTAATCAATTATGTAAATATGTGACGCACATAATACCTACATTATGAAATACGCATTGTTCTGTACATTTAAAACAATAGTATATTTCGTTCTGGTCAGTTATGTTCTGTGGTAAGTTCTATTATCTATGTTTATATAACAAACTTTTTTTTCACTTAGATTCCATACTCACTTATTTATTTATCAGTTTGTTGGTAAATAATTTAAAGCAAAAAAAAAAATACCTAAAGCATTTTTAATGTTTTTAAAATTAATTACTAAGAGATAATGTTAACGTAGGAAAAAAAACAAGCTATACCTTAAAATTCTCTTTTAAAATCCGTTTAAGTACGTGAAAATTTTGTAATATATTCAATTATAACCCATACAAATAATAACTTAATACATATATCTTATATGTATACCTATAATAAAAATGAATCCCTATTTCCTTTGGTCACGCCATGACTTGAGAACGATATTGCCTATTTCTTTATTATTTCTTTAATACTTTAGGAAGAAAAAAAACCTTGCTTTTTTGACTTTTCGACTATCGCTTATGCCACTTGTCTAGAGGAGCAGGTTCATTTAAAGGTCGCAAATAATGTTTTATGGACTATCTCTTACTCTAAAGAATAAGTTTAGAATAAGTAGATATAGTAGGTATTTTTTATGATATTTTTTTGGTAAAGGATATACTATAATAATTATTAATGGTATAGTAATTTTTTAGATATAGATAATGTCTAGTTATACATTAGGGTTTTCACCTGTATTAATAGCATAAGGGAAGATGATGTAAATAAATAAACGTTGAAATATGGTTGAACCAACCATATCTTAATTAAGCTAGAATTCTAACATCTAATCGACTGCCATTGATTACAACCAGTAATGGACATCGGTAGGTAGTGCCCTCAGCTAATGAGAGCCGTGTGTCCTCCCCCACCTAGGGTGGGAGGGGTGGCCATTAAGGGAGGGGATTTGTTTTTATTACGGATTTACGATTGATATGTAATTGCCTTTTTATGGGGTAGTCTGTGGGTTCGTAATTGGTATATATATGGATCTTTTGGATGGGCTATGTACTATGCTATTTATATAAAAAAAGTTTTGTTTAAACATTGAATTCTGGTCGTTGTTCGATTGCGTGGTGTGTTAAGCGAAGTAATGACCATAAAGGTGATATGGAATGAAAGATGAAATCCAAATAAGGGACCAGCTAGTAAGTAACAAATAATAACAAAATAACATAACACAAAACTGTTACACAATTTTAAAACAAAATAAAGTGGTGTTACAACTAGGTAAGTAAAGTTATAGACGGAGCTATTGTGATGATTGAATGCCGCCATGTTTTGTACTCGCCCACAAATTATTTACTAACCTTTGTTGTTAAACACATTTAAATAATTAACAAAATAATTGTTTAACTATTGTTTGGATTTCAATGGAAATTATTGGCAGTATTGAAATTGGTGAATTATTACGGAAACGTAGGTGCTAAAGCCACGGATAGACATTATATAGGTAGTATAGGTATGCGGGAAGCCGAGGATCATGCTAGGTGGCGTGCCCTTGGAGGGGCCTATGTCCAGCAGTGGACTGCGATAGGCTGATGATGATGATGATGATGTTATATTATGTTACTAACTTCCGACCGTGGCTTTACCCGGCGTATAATTCTACAGGAACAGTGTTTTAGGGACAAAAATACAGGGATAAAAGCCTATGTGTTATTCCAGACCATAATTTATCTCTGTGCCAAATTTCATCCAGATCCGTTTAGTAGTTTTTACGTGAAAGAGTAACAAACATCCATCCATCCATCCATTCTTACAAACTTTCACATTTATAATATTAAAAAGGAAGTAAAACCTCAAGATATTACTTCGATTACCGTTAAAAATAGAGATAGAAGACAATTACTTTAGAAAGAGTCCCTTTACGACTCACGTGAAAGAATAGTCGTCACCCCAAAGAGGGTGTCGAGTCAATGTATTGGCTCAAACGTCTTATTTACACCTTCGATAGGGGAGAAGCGATTGTCTCCGTGACTGTCTTTTCCTACAAAATATCTACTAAATATTTTCTTCGGGTTTTCTTTATGTAGAGTTTTGTTTACATGTGTTCTGAGGAATAATGCTTTTCTATTGTTTTTTTTATACTACCAAGGTGGCAAACAAGCATACGCCTGATGGTAAGCAGTTACCGTAGCCTATGGACGTTTGCAACACCAGGGGTTTTACTCACGCGTTGCCGACCCTTTAAAAACCTTATAACTCCTTTCTTGAAGAACCCCATGCTATAGTCTCTCGGGAAAACCTCGGCAAGGAGCTCATTCCACAGCCTAATCGTACGTAGCAAGAAATTCCTCTGGAATCTTACGGTACGGCATGTTTATTGTGGTGTTTTGTAGAATTTAAATGGTTTATTAATCAGATTTTTAAAGCAAAGCACAGCAAAAGAAGGTTACCAAATAAATTTGTTTTTAAAGCGATTCAATAAAGTTACTTTCTGTGATGGATGGGCAAAATCTTGTTCAAATACTTAGCTATTTTTGTAAAAGGTTCTTAATTCGGTTGTATTTTGATTTGAAATATACCTAGATATACAAATTCGACTGCCTTGGTGGTCCAGTGGCCGCAGTATGCGCCTGCTGTGCACGAGGTTGTGGGTTCGATTCCCACACAGGGACAAAACTTTGTGTGACCCACAAAGAGTTGTTCTGAGTCTGGGTGTAATTTGTGTCCGTTAATTGTATGTTTGTAAAATCCCCCACGACACAGAGCTTGTTCTCTAGTGCGGGAGTCGTTTTTAAGAAAACATAAAAAAAGCACCTGATAGATAAATAAATAATTGTCATTATATTCTAGACATCCTGGCATTTGTTAGTCTGCAGACACAAACAAGTCTACAACAATACTTACATTATATTATTTTACTATATCTATCTATAAGGATCGAACACATTAAGCGAAATTCATTCATTCGTTCAATAGCCATCTCTCCCCAGAGTCGTCCCACGTGTAAATAAGGCTGTGATTTATATTAGAATTACCCGCGTCCCCTCTGTGGCCCAAATTATTTCCTTGTTCGATAGATAGGTAGGGTACCTTCGGTTTCATTGTATACCTACTATAAGGCACGTTTTCTATATAAGACTAGCCTTCAACCGCGGCTTCACTCACGCGTACAATCCCACTGGAATAGTAGTAATAGTTTTTCCGGGATAAATAGAGCCTGTGCTATTCCAGACTATATTTCTTCTCTGTGCCAAATTCATCCAGATCGGTTTAGCCGTTTTGGCATGATTGAGTAACAAACAGTCATACATCTATATATCCTAGCTTTCGCATCTATATAGTTGGCTCAGTCTAAGGAACTTTGAAAAATTTAAGAGTTCTTAACACCGCGATATACATACTAATTAGAATATAAATAATATCTACGCAATAAAAAATGGTTTCTTTAAAGTTTGGCAAGTTAAATAAGGCATTAACTGCTATATAATCAAGTCAGCAATAAGCTATAAGGTTTTACATTTTGTAGTTACTGTAGTGTGTTCTACAGCGCTGTATTTCAGCGTATGCTATCTCTCTCATTTCAGTCGACAAATTGATATCAAAGCGTTAGTGTGACAGAGACGGATATAAATTTCGCAAGCGCCCGTAAATTGCCACCTAAGCGATATCTAATAGGGTTGGCGATCAGACTTTTATATCTTTTCTTATTCTAATTTAATTATATATAATATTTGCTCGTAACTTTATACACTTATAATATTTTTTATGGTGGCATAGTATGATGAAGAATTTATAGTATACATATATTTATATACAGAAGTGATTGTTTATTGCTGTTAATAAAATTGACATAATATTTATTAAACATGAATCGATTAAGGAATCTATACTAATATTATAAAGCTGAAAAGTTTGTTTGGTTAAACGCGCTAATCTCAGAAAGTACTGGTTTGATTAGAAAAAATATTTTTTTGTATATAATAATGCATTTAACCAGGAAGGCTTTAGGTTATATAACATCACGCTATGATCAATAGGAGCGGAGCAGTAGTGAGATATGTTGAACAATCGGGGAAAATATTCCAAATTACCACGCGGACGAAGACGCGGGCGACCCCTAGTTTGATATATTATAAAAGTGTCTCACTGTTGGACATGGCTTCTCTCCTGTATTATTTAGAATTTCTGCTAAGACATTTGGTTTCCCTATGATGTTTTTCTCCATCGACAGCAGATGGTAAATCATTAGATTACGTATGATTTTAACAAAGGAAAATTCTAATAGGTACTCTCACCCTAGATCTTATTCACACCTCATGTGTACAAGTTAGTTACCAACGCTTTTTTAAAGAATTTCAAGAAATTATTACATGAAAAGGATCACAAATTAAAACTATTAGTATCAAACAAAAATTCACTATGTAAAGAAATAAATGAATCAACACAGACGACAAGTAAGGTTTCACATTAAAATTATACAGTTGTCGTATATGTGACACGGCGCATTTCATTAGGCAAAGTAATTACATCAAAGCAATTTAATACCAAGTAAATCTTGTTTGCGAGTGAGAAAATTATTCATGCGCGATAATTCACCGCCTCAGGAGCAACCCTGCGTAGAGGTCTCATGTCTATCTTTTACCGCTAAGCCTACGGCGGTAAAGTCGGCTCGTGTTTGATAGCACCGAGTGTCGAGAAGGACGCATATACACGATATTCCCGAGAGCGAGAAAGACACCCCACACTCCTTAAATTTTATATTCTATCCGCATTTTGTCGCCTAAGCGTTCCATTTAGTGTTCCATATTTAAACCTCGCGCCATTCTTTTTTCTTCCCAACCAAGCAGAGAATGTAAGGAGATTTTCTATTTTTTTTTACTTTTGGGGTGTACCCAGCCAGCGCCGGATGTGTGTGGAATACTGATGTGTGCGTGCGACCGCCGACGCCCTGTTAGGGAATGAAATTGGCATATAAATGTAAATTTTATGCTATGAATTTTAAAATGAAGTCGATACTTCCGCGCTTACGGCGGAGCGAGTGAGCCGTTTTCACAAGTTTACGTCAGGCAGGGATGAAATTAGATTAGAATACGCCACTTTTGGTAAAGAATGGGCTTTTAACGTCTCTCGCGAAACCCTTACGATGTAAGACCCTGATTACTTTTAACATTTCCGAGAAACCTGAGAACTTTTATCACTACAGTCTACGGTAATGTATGCTGTTTTGTCAAAAATATGTATTCTAATTAGACTCATATAAGACAACATATTTAATAATCTATACAGGTATAAATGACATACCTATAATATATTATATAAACAGGTGTAATATAGGTACTTTCATACACTGTAATAAGTTTACCTAACAGCCCATAAAGTTCAAAGACGATGCAGCCAAACTGCGATCAAAAACGCAACACGAAACGTTGATCGAACGAAGGAAAATATAGAAATCAAAGAGGAAGAAAAAATCCACTTTACAGACGCAAACAAGTCACTTTAACTTTATTGAGCTGTAATCGAATTGTGACGTCCCTACGAGCGGCGGCGCGCTCGAGGTCGGAGCGGCGCGATCTGCAGCCATCCTTATCTGACCCGCCCATTTAAATCTATGCTATTCAATCGTGCCGTCTCGCTCGCGTCCCAGGGGTGCCGCCGAGATTGCAATCTTTTGATTTATACCAACTATTAGGAGTGGTGCGGGATAGTCTGTCTCTGGGAACGAGATCCGCCGCGATAAATGTCGGATACAATCGACGTTAGTACTGATTATAGAAATGGATTTACTTATACGAGATATTCACGGAAAAATAATATTGTGTTAGCGTATTTTGTAATGTTATAAAAGTTTTACGAGCTTTATCTGTTCAACGCGAATGTTATGTCATATGTTTTGGAAAATAATTAGGCTTGCTATATAAAGTTTTGTTTCGAAGTCATAATGTCGGGGTCGCTTTTATCTGCCAATTAAATGAAATGATAAAACTGGTAATTACGATAGAAGTAATTTGTAAGTGCTTGTAAACTGAGTGATTTGACAATACCTATTTATAAACGGAGATACGGCAAAGGTTATTTGGAAGTAAAAGACCCGAGACAAAATGCCATCAATTCGAGGGTTGGCCGCAAAACGGCGTCCATTCAAAACTGTATTATCTCAAGTCGAACATTATTTCGGATCCTAAACCTTATATTAAAACGGTGGGCCCTCAGTCCCCGGCGGCCGCTTAGCCTCGGAAGGTTCGGGGAAAATAAGGGAAATCGTCCCTCATTTATATTGAACGGAAACCTTCAGCTTTTTACCCTTATGTAGAAAGTACCGTACGTCTTGTTTGTACGAGGATTTTGTTTTGAGTTACGTCACATTGGTATACAATATTATTTTGTTTATTTTGATAAGAACCTATTCCTTATTATGTATGTACCAACTAGTATGTTGCTTTTGTTGTTAATCGTAAAATCTGATGATGATCATGAAAAGTAATAAAACCTCCATTGGGCGAAACGCCCAATCAAATATTATAAATTTTGTAATTTGGTCGTTTGGCCCGCTCGGGCGAACAAATGGCGGGCGAAACGACCTATAACTCGGTCTTAAATAGAACTTTGAAATTGCTGCACCTATATTTTTTTATTGATATATACATACATATCATCACGCCCGTCTACCATTGGGATAGGCAGCGACTATGGTACGCTAATTGTTTAGATGCAGACATACTTCTTTCGCTTCATCTACATTCATCAAACTCTTTGTGCATGAAAGTTGATTCTGGGTACTTTTAATTTGGCCCTATTTTAGCAAATCCCCTTTTTAATAATTTATGTAAAAAATCTACAATAACAATAAGGCGGGAATACTTATATACCTACATAATACCATAAATAATTACGACAGATTTCTGTCAAGGTTCAAGTCAATTAAGACAGAAATCGAAAACTGCGCAGTAGGTATTAAATACTTAAAAATACTTTCCTAAAATTCCCCATTACATATACCAAATATAAATAAAATATGATTGAAATTTTCTTGGGCTTCATATGTTATAGATATCAATCAATCAGTCAGCTTATTTCAGTCCACTGCTGGACAAAGGTCCCTCCTAATTCTCGCCATAATACCCGTTATGGTTATATAGCGCTTATAATAATATAATATATTTATTTATGGCAAGTAAGCTGTTGGTAACATTTTTTCTTAATTTAAATGTAAGTAAAAATAAAATAAAAATAATTATGTGTTTTGGGTTACCTACTATCTTATCGAAATTTTATATTTGTAGTTTATAATATGTTTGGTATCAGTAGGGAATTTTTATTATATCTTGCGGTACATCATATCTGTGCCATGCGGTATACAAGAAAATCATTATATGTTAATATTTTTGAAATGAAAACTTGTCTTCTTTAGGCGCATTGAGCACTTTTTGAAGTGAACAAATATCATGGAACTCACGTCATCGTCACCGAACGCTTTCCATATTTAAAAATAATAATGTAATAGCTCGACGATTCAATTCACAAGTTACTTAGTTATCCATTGGCAGTCCCCAAAGACTGCCCTGCATGTTTTTATAAGACATAGGAAGCATAAGATTACAATAATTTGCACTCAATATATCTATTGAGTGCAGGCGTACTCTGTAGTTTCAAATTTCAGTGAAACGTAACTTCCCAATTATGGTTTCAAAGAGCAATCGTTCAAAGCGACTGTACTCCATAATTATAGACAATAACCAGTTTGTGATGATTATGACTTCAGATAATGTTCCGCGCACTTCCTAACACTTCCAGGAGTTCCCTCTTTACAATTACGTGAACACAACGTTGCACATCATCTAGTATCGTAACTCGTACGACTTCCGCTCAGTACTTAGAACTTTCAGCACTCAGTAGTCAGTACCATAACATATTCGGTGTGTAATAAAATTAGCTATTTCGCTTTGCCAACAAATATATTATAGTCGGAGCTCGTAAACCACCCGCGATGGATTGAGACATTAGTTTCGAGTGGCCTTTCGTCGCGTCGCAATGTATATATAGCTTCAGTCGGTGTTACAAAGGGTTCTCCAGTGTTTAAACACCGTGGCTAAAGCATGCTTGAATGTACCGTTCAATTTTATATACTTTTGATACACACTTCCTGTACTTGGTATATTTAAAGCTGGCCACAGTTCTTTGTGCGGAGTAGTAGGTAAGAGTTTCTCTTTTAAAAGGCATTTGTTTCAAGGCCTGATTAGGTGCCAAGCCTAAGGCTGGCCACCTAGATTTATTATTTAACGGACTTTAAGAATTGTTTGCGGTACAAATAATTATATACGACAATAAATCTAATTTATCTTATCCTACTAAATAATGGCGAAGGTTTTTAAGGATAAATGGATGTTTGTTACTTCTTCACGCAAAAAAACTATTAGACTGATTTTGATGGAATATCAGCTTTATGTTGTTGAAGGGTAGACAAACTACTTAATGAAGTTATCCGACAAAGAATCAAAGTTATTGAGATAGCTGGAAGTCACAATAAGCTGACCGTATTTACTAAAGCATCAATGGTTGCCGGAATAAACGAGTCCTCAAGTGGAAACCGCGACTTGGGAAACTTAAGGTTCCAAGTTACCTTACCTTTACAACAGTTTTTTTTACACATTTTCTACTAAGAGATATATTATATATATATAAATGTATCCCTCAGATGATAATTATTATTATTATCGTTTGGTTAGTGGCCAACCTGGTGACAGAGTTATTTAGATCGCCCATATTATATAGATGGTAATGTAGAGATGCGAAGTTCAAAACAATTACTTTTCTTTTCTCTTTTTATTTCTGTTTTATTACTGTCAGGAAAACATCAAAACAAAGAAAACACTTATTTTAAAACCAATGCAGGTCTAAAGCAATTAAAAGTATATTGAATTAATGTATATGTTTATAAAAAAAAATACCGTAGCAATTGTAAACTTAATAATTTCTATCCACCTTTCGAATTATATCTTTTAAAACTGAAAATTTTAGTTAGCGTACTTACCGCCACCCTGCTTTCTTTAAGATCCAGCCTCATAGCCAACGCTTCCCTCATGAATACATCAGGGTAATGCGACGCTAGGAAGGCTCTCTCTAGCTCTTCTAACTGCCAGGAGTTAAAATTAGTTCTGGAACGTCTTCTTTTGCCACTGTCACCGTCATCATCGCATACGCCACCTGTAACCAATCAGATTGTGACTTTTAGAATTTATAGTATCTCTTTACTTGTTAAACCCTTAAAATAATGCCCCTTTGCCTCATCTACTTAAATGAAAAGAACTGTTCTTTTTATACTGCTACTACGGTGTTAAACAATAGTACAGCCCGCCTGATAAGCAATTAGTATAGCTCATAGACTCCGTGATGTGATCTCTGTATAGGAAATAGACCTCTACGAGTTTACAGAATATCACATTCCCAAAAATCTTCTTTAAAATACAATCGCGAAAATAGTTCGGTTATTTGCTTAAGAAGTTCAATGAATGATTGGACAGGGCTTTAATTTATGAAACCAGTATTTTTGTGTCAGATTTTCAAATAAGATCATTAGCTGTCTCAGGAGTCTCAGGACGTTAGAAAAAAAAGCTTCTTGAAAGAATACTGATTTTTATCCACGTGTTATCAGTTTTGGATTGAAAAACATACAAATACTAAGATAAGACAGTGAAAATGATCATAAATTCAATTAGACCCAAAAGTATGAAATGTCTCGTATGATAATAATCCTAAGCTATGATATTGTAAATGAAGAAAATGCTGTTATAAATGTTTAATTGAATTTGAATGAGAGTGAAATAAAATTAAGCTAAGACTTCGCAATTACATGTTATAATATAAAAGATATATGAAACGAATAGACTAACTCACGTCGTTGAAACGAAACGAGCGAACTTGAAACATTTCCAATCATCAGGGAAGCGGGATTGAAATGAACAAGATATAATCGTTAAAGGCACCACCACGCACACGAACAAACTCCATTCAGCCAATTCCTTGGCAGTTAAAACAAAAGCCGCGACCGGGGGCTCATAAAAAAGAGATAATCTCCTACAAAGCGTCAGAGCAAGTTTTTGAAAATAGAATATAATTTCTAATTTTCTCCCAGTGATTTTAATTAAAAATGGTCCCAGGAGAACGAGACGGCTGCACGCGCGCTGCCCCAGGTTGGAAAGGGACAGCTATAAATTACTCGCTCGGTCCTCCGAGGGGCTAAATAAATTAGAAGTGATTAAGAGGAACGCGCTTCTGTTGTGCGTTGAATGTATCGTTGTTTTGTTGCTTTGATAATTTGGCAAAATTGCTTTTTACCTTAATTAACTTATGAGAATCAAAAAAATATATTTAAATCGAGATCAAGATAATATAGAATGAAAGGAGCGAAACAATCAATCATATCAAAATGATTACGACACGGAACGTGTTCAGGAAGTGTTGTAATTACAGTGTTTAAAACTTTTTGCTGGACACCTCGACAAGAACATAATGTTTTCAATTAATACAGAAATCACTTGCCGTTAGATTAATATAGTTGTTTTTAGTTGTCAGACAGCCGATACGTTACGTTGTCGCCTTAAGAGAAAAGGCTAAATTACGTGCGTGGAAGAGAGATAGCGATACGGTCCTAATGAGAGGAGTGAGAGAGAGGTTGTCGGTTATTGTATTAAAACAAACGAGCGCCTTGGGCCCACAGACAACAGTTTTGGCGCGCTTTAATTTAGTCTGCTCAATGTTTTAATGTCACAGGGGAGGGGAGCAGGGGGGACTTACTAAGTATCTATTTGAGGGTTGTATAACGCGGTTTATAAATTCGTCCAGTTAATAATTCAGCTTCGTTCTGTTGTTTTGTTACGATGACAAACGAATGAGTTATTGTATTTGATTTTTCATTGTCTGGCGTTTTAGGTGCGGTTTTGTGCAAAAGGTTTTTCATGTTGTGATTAGGCAAAGGCATAGTAAGATTCTGCCACAATGCATTCGTATTTTGAAAATGTATGTCAACAATATTATGAACACAATGTGCGTGTACAAAGGAACAATATAATAATATTAAATGCCATAGATAAAAATACGACGACATAAATAAAAGTAGGTTCTCGTTCAAAGACAATATTTTTATTTTATTCATAGAGAGACTATCGGAGCACGATATCGCAGACCGGAATTAAATGCTTCTATTCAATAAATGCGCTTTTATTTGTGATGCCTTTTATATTTCTATTACAGAGACGGTAAAGGGGAATTGATACTCAATGGTACAGTCCTCCTTGTATTACAGATAATTTATGACTTATATTTGGCGAGATTTTTATCTTTATCTGTGCTCGGCCTGATTGCCTTTCCTATGGTCTTACATTGATTTGATTGTAGTAATATTTGGGGATCATAATTTATGTGATATTGTTGATTAGGTAATTTTTGGTAAAATTATATTGAATGCATGGCATGAATTATAATTGAATTGCTTTATAATTTGTTCATTTTATTAAATAGGTAACTAGGAGTCGCCCGCGACTTCGTCCGCGTGGTAATTTGGAATATTTTCACCGATTTTGCAACATATCTTACTACTGCTCTGCTCCTATTGATCATAGCGTGATGTTATATAGCCTATAGCCTTCCCGAATAAATGCACTATTCAACAAAAAAAAAGTTTTTTTTCCAATCGAACCAGTACTTTCTGAGATTATCACGTTCAACCAAACAAACAAATGATTTGATTCTCATTAAATAGAGATTTCTGTCCGCTTGTTCAAATCCGACTCGTAGTTCCAGAGATTATTATATTAAACATAGATACAAACAAGCATTTTCACTTTTATATGTTTTTATTTAACATTAATTGTAGTAAGATATTAATGTGAGGCGAATAGATACTTAATGGTTGCCTACGTAAATTATTATGCTAAACTCGTAGCTATCTCGTAGACAGTGCTACGCTAGAAATCTTAAATACAAAAAAATAAACCTATACCTATCTATTAATATTATAAAGAAGTTTTTTTTTAAATTTGGATGTAGGGGGAGGGGGGGTTGCCTACTGATCTGATTCTGAAAATCATTATATTCTCTAAAACAAAGCTTCACCATCCTTAAGTGCTATAACGTCACTTATTAGTAAATGCTATAACTAGTAATAACATGTAATGATGCGTCAAAGATTAATAGACTTATTAAGAAAAACGAATTACAATCCAAAACTATATTAAACCCTTAGTGGAAAAAAGACAAAAGATGAGATACGTTGCAAAGCAATTCATATTTTGTATCAATTGAAATAAGGTTTAAAATCCTCGGTAATATATCAAATGTTATGTCTTTTTTTCACTGACGAGGTGATGAAGACATGTGTAGTTGGCAGCGTGCGTAATAAAGTTCGCAATGCAATCAAAATATTGGGTACATTGCTTTATAATTTCATTATTCCAAGAATCAATTGTGCCCAAGCATGGGGCGGACTTGGATGTAAAATTTTACCGGTAATAATTTACCGTTGAAACGACGTAATACCACGACACCATAGTTATCACACACGCTGATAATTTCCTACGTATAATGTTCACACTAGCGGTCTAAAGAGTTTTTTGGAATCGAATTATAATAGTTACATACATTTCCTTGTTTTCTGTGAAAGTGTAAGCAGAAATGATGGCTGGTTTGCAATTTAATTGGCTAATTGGTAACCAATGACCGGTTTTTGTGTCTCAAAACCAAAATGGATAAAGTTATTACGCCGATATCAGAGAGTTGCGGTTTGAGGTGTAATATAATCGGTTTTGTTCGTATATTTTCGTTTTTTGTTTTCAGAAAACAAATATAGGTTGGTGTAATGTTATTCTTGATTGAGCTTGTATTAAATTAAAGTATGAATTTCGGAGAATAATGTGTTTAAAACTGTTACTGTTATTCACGCCTTTTCAGTGTGAATTACACGAAAACAGATCACTTATATTAATTCAAACGTGTTTTTATACCAATATGGCGGTAAATGAATATACAAGTCACCTCATTGTAAGTAAAATGTAATGTAAATAGTATGTGGATATTTATAAATGCTGCTGTTTATAATATAGAACAGTACTGTATCTTAGAATTTAGGAGACAAAGATTCCACTGCTCTTAGTTCAGAGCTTTCTTGTGGAGCTCTGTAAACCTTTAGTAACTAACAGATATAACATTAAATTGGTAATCGACGAGGTAGTAAAAACTGTAAAAAGTTTTGTAAGACTTTTTGCTTTGTTGGTCTTTTTCTTTAAACAACTCCCGCATTAGGGAACAAGACCCGTGTCGCGGGGTACTTTACAAACATACAATTCACGGACACAAATTACACCCAGACTCGGAACAAAAATTTATGATTCACACAAAGTTTTGTCCCGTGTGGGAACCCACGACGTAGCAGTCAGAGTCACTAACCATTAGACCAACAGACCGGTTTTATAAAATAGTAGTTCTAAAATACCAATTTAATTTATTTGAGTAACTCAATCGCCTTCCTGTACTTATAGTCAAAGAACATCTTACTTAAAAGTGTGATTAAGTCTTAGTCGACAGAGACCTAAGTGCAATCTGAACATCTTTGCAATCAGGTTAACCACTAACCACTTGATAAAAAACACTGCCAAATATTTAAAAAAAACTAAAGATATTGTAATTTATCTTTATAATACTTTCACTGACATCCACTTTAAATTCATATTTTATACCTCTTACAGTTATATCTTCTTTTTAAACATGCGGCAACGAGTTGATATGTCTTCACCGCCCGGAGTGGGGTGCCTACTCACTGTAATTTACCTTCGATCCCGGGAAATTAATTCCCGAAATCACCAGCAATAATAAAGTTATAATTTTGAACGAAATAGGCGGGTACCGCGCGTGTGGACAGGCATTACAGGGGTGGACTTAAACCTTGGTATCGTAACAAGGCGTTATAAAATTGTGGTCACAGAGAAGTATAAGCGACTTGTATTGTATGTGTCCTACTGCTAGGCATAGGTCTCTGTGTTCTATCAAGACAGTTAAGAGGTTGGTGTATCAGATTTGCGTTAGCAGTTATGTGGAAGTTAAAATAAAAGAGGTAGTGCACTATGTAAGCAAGCCTGATTGGAGCAGTGCCTCCACCTTGCAGGAGACTATAGCCAAATATCTACTCATAGTGTAAAATAGTGCTCATTAGTGGTTAGGTTTCTAAATAAACGTATTCCTATCCTAAGGATACCTACTTTATCACAAAACTTTAATTTAATAAAATGGCATCATTTACGCATTGCTGACACGCGTAAGTAATGCCCAATCGTAGCAAGCAACTATAGGCTACGATAACTGCTTACCGCAGGCCGTAATATTTTTTTCAAATGATAAAAAATCTTTGATTTTCAATTTAATTAAACATGACATCTAATTTAAAACGGTATAAGCAACTCCACATATACTTGATATTGACAAATCAATTAATCGTAGTCAGTTGGAATCCGTCCCTGTAATGTTGGATGAAGACATTGGCTTCGAAAAGTGGCTTCATTAGCAGAACTGGTGAGCGTTCAGTTCCGCGAACCGGCCCCGACAGACTAATTGAATTTATTTATGTAGCCGAAGTATGAGAAATGGGAGGTTTTATAAATATACTGGAATGTTGCTATACACCATAAATATTATGTTAAGTTAATAATAATATTTATTTAATACTTGTTTCCGCCCGCGATTTCGCCCGTATTACAATACAATTGTACGGGATGAGAGCTTATGTGATCCAATCAGCCATTCTGGCGTGATTGAGTAATATAAAATCATCCATACTTGGGCATTTATCATATTATCATTAATTTATTATTAGGAAAAAAGTTAAATTATTCACCTTTTTTGTGACAAGTGGCATAAGCGATAGTCGAATCGAAAAGTCAAAAAATAAAATGTATGGGATTTGACGTAAGTCTACGATATAATGTCGTAAACTTACGTCAAATCCCATACATTTGCTTTTTTGACTTTTCGATTCGAATATCGCTTATGCCACTTGTCTAGAGGCTCTGGAAAGAATAAAGATGGACAACTATCTGCTATCGACGTTCCAATTCAACTGATTTATTTTAAGTACATAGTTGGTAGGTAGTGGCGCCAAAAAAGTCACAAGTTCAAATTGATAATGTCGTCATATCAAAATTATTTTATTGCCCATTATAGGCTTGGATAAATCTAAAATATATGCAATAACATAATCATTAAACAAGACATTATGATTATGTGTACCAAAACATTTTACATAACACAATAATTTCAGTGCAAAAAAATATATTGCGTAGTTGGCTGCCCTGCGCGGCGGGTTGTGTGTTCGATAATAACCCGCGACAAAAAATTGTGATTTATAAAATAGTTTTTATTCGTTAAATGTATGTTTGTATGTCCGTGTGGTGACGGATTAAGAATACAAATGTCACCACCCCTTCCATCTCGAGGGTGTCGTAAGAGTCGACTAAGGGAGTAAGTCTAGCAGACAATATTCACCGCAAGAGAGGGAAAACTCGAAACAATACCCTATACCAACCCGTCTGGCCAGCGTGGTATAGTAGGCTAATATCCCTCCAAATGTTTGGAGGAGACCCGTGCCCAGCAGTGGGACGTTTATGGGTTGAGATGATGATGATGATGTTTGTAAAGTCCCCCGCGACGCGGGTTTCGATACCCAGTGCGGGAGTTGTCTCTTAAAAGAGTTTCAATAAAAATAAAGTAGTAGGTACCTAAGTAGACTTAAACACAGTGTTTATATCACCAATAACACTATAAGACGAACAATTTTAATTTTCATAACCTTTTTCAAAAACACCAGTTTGCTACTTGGTCTACGACAATTTTAATGTTCTAGTAAACCTTGCCCTTCGCTAATTATCTCTGTATTATCCTGCCACATACAATTACCGGCTACTGCATAAATGGTGGATTATTAAAGAGGTCTTTTCAAATTATTAGCAATATACATATCATTTGGAGTCATTTACGCTTGTAAGGATGGCTCAGATGCCAATGATCCTTCGCTTATTTCGTTTTGTTAGTGCTCAACTAATTGGAAAAGTAAATTGCAGCTTAAAACATGTGCCTTGGGTGTTAAGTTTAAATAATAAAATACATAATATGAGTTTTTAAAGTTCATGCAAGAAATCAACCGATTCAACTATAAAAGCGTGAATTAAAACGCATTTAAATTAAATATTTATATTATTTTAATAAATTAGTAATAAAATTGAAAGTTTTTACAAGGTTATGATGACCTATTTAAATAGTAATAAAACCTTTTTTTTATAGAATGGACTCTAATTGTACTAGCAGGTCGATAAAAAAAACAGTGGGTTAAGCTACCAAGGGTGTTACCATGGGTGCTATAGTATTATATGGGTGACAGCATAGTGGTATTTCATCTGAGCGTCTCCGTGCTTCTGTACCAGGCGGCTGTCAGCAATCATTAGAACACTGTAGAAGTTTACGTGAGCGGTATGAACAATTCTGTCACCAGGTTGGCCACTAACCAGTTGAATTATTTTTTTTATAAAGTATAATGGACTGCAACCAACCAATTCGTTTTTTTGTCCCGCCCACCCTATTGTAAGCAGTTACCGCAGCCTACTGGTGATTACAACCTATACTTCTATACTAATATTATAAAGCTGAAGAGTTTGTTTGTTTGGTTGAACGCGCTAATCTCAGAAAGTACTGGTTCGATTAGAAAAAATCTTTTTTGTTGAATAATGCATTTATCCAGGAAGGCTATAGACTCTTCACGCTATTATCAATAGGAGCGGAGCAGTAGTAAGATATGTTGCTAAATCGGGGAAAATATTCCAAATTACCACGCAGACGAAGTCGCGGGCGACCCCTACTTAATATCCAACTTATCCAAGAAATTTAACACCAGTTATTATTATTAGTTTTGTAATAGAGTAATACTAGGATAAGAAATCCTTTCTTAAATAATCAAGTAAAAATTTTGCAAAATATAAAATTTTTAATTGACTGTATTCTACCTCAGTCGGGCTTACTCGCTTTTATGGTACCCCTCCCTTAATTCTAAATTAAATACTCTAGCACCCTTACTTAATCAACATAATATTCTCCTTGTTAACTAAACTATATAACATTAAAGTTTACATAACCACATTTTTACATAAAAACAGTGAATAGAGAGCGACTATTTTTCATATATGTATTGGACGTGTAATATTTCGAAGCATCTACCGGTCGGATCGCCTCGCCCGCGGCACATTCGAGATTGAAACATGATAAATTGTACTTCTATACAACAGAACAACGTTTATAACCGATATTTTATGCCCGTGAAAATAAGGTGTAATAAAATTTAATATTTTACCAAAACAATATTCGATGAATTGTATGGTTTGGCGTATTTTGCGACAGCTTGATTGCTTTGCGACACACCTTTTAATTTTTAAGCTATTGCATAGCTTCTATCGCGGGCCTTGGGCGTGGAGACCGAATCCAGAAATTCCGTAACGAAAACAATAAACCTAACACTCCCCACTCCGACTTTTTTAATGATGAATTCTCTAAACGGCCAATAATAATTTGATTTATTTTGTCTCTGGTACTTACAGACAACAATTATAATGCCTGTGTCGTAATATACCCTTCATAGCACGAAGACGCTTAAATTAAATACCAATATGCGGTCACCTATCTACCTACACCCGCGCCCTCGGTAGCGTAACCCTAGGTGATAGTGCACCTGGTTATGAGGACTTCAATAAAAAAATAAATAGACAATTTAAAAAAATATTTGTCAACTATGTTTACAGTTTTATAGTGTTAGTCAATTCAACTTTTTAAGTATTTCTTCTAACGAGCCTTAACATAAAGATGCTATGTTTCATTAAGGAGTTTCTATAGCCACATTTTGACTTTAACATTACACCCTGTACACACACCTAACACCTAGGAATATAAGACTTTTTTTATACTATTTCGGTGGCAAACAAATTTACGTCCTATACATGCCCACCATGATGTAAAGCATCGCAGCCTGCAACACCAGAGGTATCACTTGTGTGTTGCCGACCCATTTTTTTTATACCAAGTGCTTGAAATGAAGATATGTCTGGGAGAGAAAAACGTTTCTTTTAAAGCGTATTCCTAAGTAAGCAGTGAAGACCTGTCCTCACACACAGGAACACAACTATACTGCTGCGTGTACTCCTCCAACGTATAAAAGACCAGTTCCTCTACAGTCAGTCTTGCTCGCTAGCATGGTGGCCTACCTCTTAACATCAGGCGCGCCGTATGCTTGTTTGCCATCGAAATAATATAAAAAACAAACGCTGGAGACCTGTAGACTTGAAATAGAAAAGAGGAACACCTTAAGAAATTTACTAACATTGTAAGTTAAATAAAAGCTTGTATACTACCTATATAGTGTTGTGTTTTTGTTGGTGAGTTTCTGTCGTTCCAGAGCTCGTTGGGGTAGTGTTGTACTAGAAGCAGGTGTAAGCTTCTCGCTGTAAGTACAACATTTTATTTTTGTCAACGAATACGTATATGTAAATGATGCTCTCGGCATTATAGGTATGATGTTAGACTGCCTATCCCCGGGTAGTTCTACCTTTTGAAGAAACTATAGGACTATGGCAATGTGGTTAGTTTTTAAGGCACCTTTTCTTTCACTTCAGTAAGATTCCTAAGGATACAGATTCTATTTACAAACATATAACTGATGTTTGTAAATAGTTTAGGGTAAGTTTGGTTACTTTTATAATTAATAAAATACAATTCAACAAGCAATAATTCGGTAATTGTAAAATTCAATTTTTACGGGCGAAACGTTTTACTGAATTGTGTTGAATGAATTTTCAATCAGTATGAATATTTAGCAAATTGACATCTTTGTTAATATCGATAGGAACAATCTGAAAAAAATACTAAGATAGTCCATTTGAATTTGCAATAAAAGCGAAAAGTTCATTATAGCCGATTACCAACTTATTGCTTGGGGGCGTCGATACTAAGCTTGTATAAAAAATGCTACAAATACCCGTAAAATAACCATCAGATATACTTAATCAGTCTAATGTTAATTACATAAAGTTATGCTAAGCTTTTAATAGGAACATGAGTGTTATTAGATATGAAATGTCATAGCTATCTTGTGATGGGGTTTATGTTTTATCTGATAGTCGAATATGATAGTAATTATGGCGGCTAATGGATATATAAAAGTTGATATAAGTGGCTAAATACCATCCTTTAATCTATCCTACTAATATTTGTAAGTATGAATGGATGGATGGATGGATGTTTTTTACTCTTTCACGTAAAAACTACTGAACGGATCTGAATGAAATTTGGCACTGAGATAGAATAAAGTCTAAAATAGCACATAGGCAGTAGCCTATGTGCTATTTTAGACTATTATCCCAGAAATATCACTTTTCCTGTGGGATTGAACGCGCGGGAAAAGTCACGGGTGGAAACTACTGCTGCATATTTGTACGTTTGAATGAAATAAGGAACAAGACTGAATGAATTTGAATGAATTAAGACAGAGAAATAAATAAAGAAAATGGGGATTTAATGAAGAAGTTATAAACTTTTAAAGTTTGCTAATCGGGATGTTGTTGTATTTTTTTGTTAGAAAACATTAGTACTACTATATGGTGTTACGGGATCTGTTTATGTAAATGAATATTCTATTGCTTGTACATTAGAACTTCTTAAGCAATACTATTTTTGTTTATTTTTAAAATCTAATTTTCTTAAGGCTTGTGATATTGCCAAAGACCTTGAGCATTTGGGCGAAGCAAACACGACTCTATTCTCTAGGCGAGCGCGGGGACACAAACAGATGTCCTCTTTGAATGGACGTCTTATTACTTATTAATAAATTAAAATTCAAACTTAATTTAAATATAATATTACCAAATTATAGGTGTATGTGTTTTTTAAATATTGGTATTTTTTTTCGTATTATTTGATAAAAATTGAAGTCATAAAGTGGTTACATCTCAATAATTTGGTGCTGATTCGATGATATTTTTACAAACTATTTAGAATTAATATATAATTTATTACAAGACCATATTATGAAACACATCTTGTATACTGTATTTTTTGGCAGTAATTTGTCTATAAATACCAACAAAAAATGGTTTCATTTACACCTCTTTTTCATCATTTTTTGAGAGAGGGGCCTTAAGCCATACACAATTGATTACTATGAGATGGGCCGTATGCTTGTTCGCCACATACGTAGCACAAAAGTAAAGAAATCTGTAAAACTCTGTACACAAAATTGTATATAATATACCTTTATCATTGTAATCCACAATTGTTTGTTACTTGTCATACCTAGACAATAGAATCGTTCTACAATTCCGTTACAAGGTAGCTGTTAATACTAAACATACCATATTTTGTTGAGGTAATAAATATAAAAATGGCACTCTGTATTTTTGAAACCAAATAAAATTGCGCGCTTCAATTTGAATATTTTACATATTATGTAGTACTCGCTGTTTCCAGCGGTTTTACTTGCGTTAAATTTGGATTTCGTCTCGTGTCACGATTGATGTTACTTCCATGCTCTTCTCGGCTCATATCGTGATTTTAATAACATTTAACGTTTAATAATTGGACTCGGGACAATTCCACCCACATACACACCGCGGTAGCTGTTAATACTAAACATACCATATTTTGTTGAGGTAATAAATATAAAAATGGCACTCTGTATTTTTGAAACCAAATAAAATTGCGCGCTTCAATTTGAATATTTTACATATTATGTAGTACTCGCTGTTTCCAGCGGTTTTACTTGCGTTAAATTTGGATTTCGTCTCGTGTCACGATTGATGTTACTTCCATGCTCTTCTCGGCTCATATCGTGATTTTAATAACATTTAACGTTTAATAATTGGACTCGGGACAATTCCACCCACATACACACCGCTGTGACTTCTGTGAGCTAGGATTAACAGCGGAATAACCAACTGATACACCGAGCTTTGACACTCGTGCGACCCGTGGACAACTAGATCTACTGTCTTGGACCCCGCAACGAATATAATCGTAGAAAGTCGAAAGAAGTAAATAGGAGGAGTTAGAAAGAAAATTTTCCACTTCACACTTCCCTCCATAGCAAAGCGGGAGACAAAATAAATCTGTATAGGTTTGTAACCTATGAAAAAGAGCACCACGAAGGCAATTGGACTATCAAAAACAAAAATATCCCTTAAAATTGGACTGATAGATTCTGAGGTAAGCTTTTTCAAACAAACGAACTTTTCAGTTTCTATATACGAGTAGATTACTAGCTGTTGCCCGCGGTTCCACTCGCTTGTAAATCGGTTATACCAATTAAAAGTATTCTATGTTCTTCCTTAGAGTACCATCTATCTCTTCACCAAATTTCATTGAAATCTTTTCAGCCGTTTAGTCGTAAAAAGGTAACAAACAAACAAAGTTTCTTTCGCTTTTATAACATAAGTATGGATACCTATTTTGTTCGGCCAATTGTGTCAAATAAATGTAATACATTTTCATAGTAATAATGCATTTTGTCACACATTTACCGCCGTAACTATTACCGATTTAGTAAAACCAATTGTCGAATGGTGCAGTCTGCGGTTTGTGGACAAATTGATGGTACATTGTCACCTTTAAGCTGAATGTATGGCAATCAAACACTGTTTGACGATGCGCGTCAACGGTCATGAAATAAATAAGTTTCTTTTTTATGATTACAGGTAATAAGTAGTTCCCATGCATAATTATATGCTTTGTTTTATAATGTGTAAGCTTTGAGAATAAATTCTGCTTAATAAAATATTGTTTTATAGTCAAAAATCTTTGAAGTAAGTAGTAGAGATTTTCTGTACGCTATACGTGTTTTTATAATATCCTACTAATATTATAAACGCGAAAGCTTGTAAGTACCTATAGATTGATGGATGAAGGGATGGATGGATGGATGTTTGTTACTCTTTCGCCGTAAAAACTAGGTACTGAACGGATCTGGATGAAATTTGGCACAGAGAGAGATTATGCTCTAGAATAACACATAGGCTACAACGATAACCGACATCCACGCGGACGGAGCCGCGGGCTACAGCTAGTATAAAATAAATACATAAACAGTTGTTTTTTTTGTATTAACTGTACTGAAATTTTAACTTTACGATAGTTTGAATTGATTTTGTATTCATACTGCTAATGGTGTCAGTTGCCTGAAAAAAAATGTAAATTAATCAGGCATCTGGAATCATGGTCCAAGTTGCCTGTAGCCTCGACTACGCCACCCGCTCCGCGAACCCCTGTACTACGTCAATAATAAAGTTTGTTTGGAATATCATTACGTCATCACCCGAAGTCAGGAGTAGCCAATATATTGTACGTACAGCTTACAATACACCGCAATAATTATTAGGGGATCACTCCCCAGTGACTTGCAATGTCTACTCGACATATCGATGATAGTGATGTGCCGTGCAACAGCGTCGATATTATCGATATTTTTTTACATTAAGTCTTTTCCATAAATAAAATAAATAAATATCTTTATTTACGTAAACAAAATATACTTAAATTTCTATTGATTGGTGTCTCCTTTTAAGCATATAGATGACTGCCTTGCATAGGCAGAGAGATTTTGATTAAGCCTGTTGGTTCAGCGGTTAGTGACCCTGTCTGCTCAGCCGCAGGTCGAGGGTTTGATTCCCACACGAGACAAAACATTGTGTGATTTATAAATGTTTGTTCCGAGTCTGGGTGTAATTTGTTGACAAGTGACACGGGACTTGTTCCCTAGAGCGGCAGTTGTCTTTAAAAAAAATCATAAGTACCATCATTGACAGCATATAACTTACACTCCTATTTGGTGGATATGTAGATTAGCCTGTGGATCTAGTGGGTTGTGACACTGATTGAAGCTAAAAGCCAAATAAAAAATTCAAATCTGACTGGTAGTTGCAGAGATTAGCGCGCTCAAACAAACTTATCAGTTTTATACATAAATTACTGTTGGACATAAGTATTTTAAGCTTTTTGTAGACCATTATACTTTCTCAAACTATATTCTTCTTTTATCGTAAATATTATGATAAAGGATTTAAGACATATTTCGATCGACATTTTATAAAATATTAGTTATTTGGGGATTATATAACGTTACAGACTCATGAGACATTCGATGTTTATTTATGAGATGCGATAGTTAAAATGAAATAAATCTTAGCAATAAAAATGTTGACTTTATTTAAATTTATTTTTTCCAAAATTAAACACAATTTTAATAAATTAGTAGTTTATATATTAGGTTCTAAGCTAAGAGAACAAACGCTGGGAACTTTACAAACAAGTACACCAAAACTCCGAATAATCTTTTGTGGGTCATTTAAATATCTTTTTTTTTGAGATAAATAAATTTTTATTTACAAGTAATTTACAACTATAAATCTAATAATAAAAACAACACAAAAAAGGGGGTAGGACTGCTTAGTAGGCGTCGTAAAATTCGCAATTTTAGTGTCGAAGTGACTATCTATATCACTAGACTACAAGTGCTTACTGCACTTGTAGTCACTAAAAAAAACTTTTATTCATACCTATATTATATTTATGAGTCCAATACTGATCAATGAAGTAATTCAAATTATTTCAGATTTTCTCATTGTTTTGAGTCTGATATTTTCTTTATTTCATTCAGTCAATAATGTATCTAAATTACCTACAGAACTATCTCGCAAATTATCAAAAACAATGTTCTTACATGTTTCCTTCTGTTACCAAAAATACAAATATCAGAGATCATAACATCACTATTTTTTGCGTATGGAGTTTCGAACTTCGGTCCTATATTATCTGTGGCGTTTCCCATGGGAGCTATAAATTCAGTCAAGACTGTTTGTTGTGTGTCTGTGCTCGACTTATTTAATCATCTCATGTTGTCTGTATTGGTAAACATAATAATAACAACAAAATAAAATCAATCTAAAATGTATACCTTCTATTATTATAAATGTGAATGTTTGGATAAATATGAATGTTTTTTAACTCAATCACGACAAAACGGCTATTATTTGGCCGTTTGGATGAAATTTGGCATAAAAGATAAATTTTGATACTTTTTATCCAGGTAAAGATCACTATAGGTACCCGTGGGATTGTCGTGACGCGCAGCCGAAGTCGAAAAGTACCTAGTAAGTAAAAATATACTGAAATACATTTACTGCATCAGAGTAGAGATAGACTTTTAAAATATCAGCGATATGAAATATTTTATTTAATAGCAACATTACATACATACCTGCAAAAACTTGCGCGTCTTTTCCAAAAACAGTGAGCAGAAACAGGTTTTCATGACAGGAAATATTTCCAAATTTGATATTTTTTTAATGGAAATTCATTCATTTCATTAGACACTTACTTTATATATTGAAGTACCACAAAATTCTTTAGGAACGTTGGCACTTTTAGGATGGTGGAAAAGCATTAAATTGCCCTAACCATCATACATAATATACAAATGATTGCTTAGAAGTTTGTAAAGTTATAAAAAATCACTTCTGAATGGAATTGAACATGACATTAAAATATTTTTGCAGCAATTAGTTACGACCGTCAGAAAATTCACTATACCTATGCCAAGGCTAAGATAGGAGTATCCCTGGTATAGAAATTCGTTTCTTTCAAAACGCATCCCTAAATAAGCGCTGGAGACCTGTATGTATTGACATTTAGCCCGCAGAGCCCGAAAACAACAGTTGTTTTCGGGCTCTGCGGGCTAAATGTCAATACATACTAAAATATATAAATGAGATATTTTTCCTCTTATCTTGTATAGTTTCTACGAATTAGTTATAATTATTTATTTACAATTCCGAGTATTTACTTGCACTAGGTTAATCTATTATCAGAATAACACTTAATCACAATAATGTCCGACAGGAAAACTGTTACTGGTTATCTTTATGGCCCTCATTGCTTTGTTGCGACTGTATTATTGTATTTGTTTTGTATTTTGGGTATTAGATACTAGCGGCCAGTCCCGCCGGCTGATTCTCTAAGAAACAGCGATGGCAAACTGACAGTTGTGATTGCTCGGTGACGGCACAATCTATTGACTAAACGTCAAAAAGGTCGGTCTTTACTCTTACGAAATACCAATTTTCAATCTGACAGCCAGATTTTGCTCGGTTTTCGCGGTGGCTCGGTTTTTGCTCTTACGGAATACCCCTGCCTGGTTTCGTTTGAGTAAAAATTTGTTTAGATTTTTACTCAAACGAAGAAACGAAATAAGTTACCTCGCCATTACACTACATATTGTGGGTTCGATCCTTACATGGGACTAAATTGTGTGATCCATAAATGGTTGTTGCGAGTGTAGGTGTAGTTTGTGTCCGTTAAATGTATGTTTATAAAAGTTGACAACACAGGGCTTGTTCCCTAGAGCGGCTGGTTGATTCTCTAAGAAACAGCGATGGCGAACTGACAGTTGTGATTGCTCGGTGACGGCACAATCTATTGACTAAACGTCTACAAGGCTCGGTTTTTGCTCTTACGGAATACCGATTTTCAAGCTGACAGCCAGATTTTGCTCGGTTTTTGCTCTTACGGAATACCCCTGCGGGAGTTGTCATTTTTTAAAGATCAAAAAAAATAGAACACATGAACCTACATAAACATTTTAGAATTGAACATGTGTGTGTGTTATTATAGAATCTGTGGTTGTTATAGTAAAACAATGTACAGTATCCCTTGGGAGCAATATATCACTTGTCCACGGTACCCCAGCTTTGAACCCCATTGTCAAGTAGCTATAAGGTTTATTATTATACTTTTAGACAAATGCCGAAGATGACAACAGAGATATAGGGCAATAGAAAAGCGAGTAACCCCGACTGGGAAAGGTCCTTTATAATACAGAAGACCACAGTCAAATAACTACACACAGTGGTGTAGTCGTGTATCCAGTCGGGCTTGTATAATTGTATGGTGTTCTACCTCTCTTGAAAATTGTATTATTGTACGATAAATCCTGCTAATATTATCACGCAAAAGTTTGTAAGAATTTATGGATGTATGTTTGTAACTCTTTCACGCGAAAACTACTGAACGGATCTGGATTAAATTTGGCATAGAGATAGATTATAGTCTGGAATAATACATAGGCTTCTTTTTATCCCGGTAAAATTTCTGTCCCTGAGGAATTGTAAAAAAATAAAACAGAACGATAATACACGGTCTTATATTATCATATTATGCATTCATACAAATTTGATATTATAATTTGTTGGTAATTGAAGTTGAAAACTGGTTATGATGATACCTAAGACATGTATTTGATGTTATATTTAATGGTATGCATATCTCGGCGTTGATAAAGGACTGGGTCCCAATAATGATACCTGCAGTTTGTTTTTTTATACTACTTAGGTGGCAATCAAGCATACGGCTCGGCTGATGTTAAGCAGTTACCGTAGTCTATGAAAGCTTGCAATACCAGTGTAATTTGACTGCACGGTTGGTCCGGTGGCTTAAATGGTTGCCTCGCCATTTACTACTCGTACTTCGCGGCGTGTTGTGGGTTCGATCCCCACACGGGACAAAAATTTGTAAGATCCATAAATAGTTGTCCCGAGTCTGGGTGTACTTTGTGTCCGTTAAATGTATGTTTGTAAAGTCCCTCGCGACACAGGGCTTCCCTAGTGGTGGAGTTATCAAAGTCAAAGTCAAACGTTGGTTGCCAACAAAACTTTCTTTACGTCAGGGGTTTAAGATAGAGTATCCCTGGGATAAGATAAAGGGATAGGAAACCTCAGACTCTCCTGGCCAAATTACTACATCCATATAACAATTTAAACAGTATCTTAAAATACACCATTTAATATTTTTTTCTTTAATACTACTTACCTAGTTGGCAAACAAGCATTGTACTCACACACAGGAACACAACTACTCCACTGTGTGTAGTTATTTGGCTGTGGTCTTTTGTAAGGTTGCTCGCTAGTATGGTGCCCTACCTCTCTTTAAATATTTTTACAAAGAACTGCTTATATAGGTTTTTACTATGGGCGGCCATATCGCTAAAAGCGATTAATAGGGGTCGACTTTTAGACCTCGTCGACCTCCATCAGTCCCCAATCAGTTTTCGTTTTTAACTTTGGACACTTTGGGAATTCCTGGTTTGTAATAACTACTCATAATTCGGTGATTTATATGCTTGTTAATCACCTAATAAAATAAAAAAATCCTTACCTTTTAATAGAATAAATCCCAGTGAAACCCAAAAGACACAACACAGACATAAGTATTTAGCTAATTCGATGTAATATTGTTTACAAACATCATTAACCCTCCAGCGCCGAGGCGAGGGTCTGTTGTACCCGGATTCCGAACTTACATTATCTAGTGACGCGACTTGTGCAGATTTATTTGTGTTATTATCACAACACCCCGCACTGTTGGGGGATTAGGGATGTGGACGCTCGATAATCGCTTGATTAGGGATGAGGTTTTAAATGAAGATTTTTCTAAACTTGATTTTTGGTCTAAGCGTTATTTGATTTTATTGTGTAGTTACATAAATTAAAGAAAAAGTACCTACACTTCGATTTTGCATAACAAAATTAATTGACTGGCCGTTGGTGACTGGATTTGTCTTGGATGAGAATCGAACCCACGACCTTCGGATAAGCAGTTAGGGTCACTGACCACTAGACCGAAAGGCCAGTCAATATATCAAATAATATAAAATAGATAAAATGACTAAGGATTTTAATCAGATCCAAAACTCGAGTGCAGCTGAATTTTCCAATGTCTAGTTAGATTTTTACAATCAAATATTGTTTTGTTTCCATTTACCGATTTTTACACATAAATAGGTAGGTAGGAGAGGTAGACTACACATAAAATAAACTATTCTACCTCCTTCCTTATTGCAAGGTTCATAAACTTTATGCATCCAAGTCCATATGCACTTAAAGCTGACCAAAAATCCTAACGGCCTTTTAGACCCCAACCAGAAATGTCGTACTTAAACATTGCACGCATCAGGCGTGACGCGCGGGTTAATTTTATGCTACATTAATGCAGTGGAGGGTTGGAGCCACTTTTTAATAGGGTTAGTTATGGTGCAGGGTCTCTCACACCCCCGCGCGTTCTCAGGGTTAGCAATATGTTACACTCAACAGGATTATCTGCTTGTTTTGTGATAAAACGGATTAATTTTTGTATTACATGAGCATTTGAGGGTTTATTTGCGGATTTTGTTAGGCAATTTGTCCCACTATATTTATTATAATGAGGAGTTATACTTGTGATGGGTATTTAAATTATGGGAACAGATTGATATGGTATCTTTTGAGATTAAAACATACCTATTTTCATATTTGCGCTTAATTATTCCCTCTCTAAGACAAGTCTCCTTTTAGAGGAATTAGAGGGTTAAGTCCTCTAATGTATTTCTGATTTAATTTTTAATAAATTAGATATATTATGGTGCTATCTTATGTTTTATTTTCTAGTTGTACCAAAATACTTAAAACAAAATACAAAATTACAAAATAATTAGTAAACAGAACAAATACAATAATAATCTATTAAAATAAACAACGTTTAATGTAAAAATACAAAAATTTACCTAAAAAAGACATGGAATCCTTTGATCCATTGGAACCCAATTTGTAGCAAAAAAAGTTACAAAAAAATGAATTAATAGGCATAATATAACACAATAAAAATATATTCATAACATACTGAACCGTGAAATGGGCTGTTTGTTTTTTTTTATCTAGGAACAAAAAAAACTCGTGGGTGACATTTTTTAAAATAGTCCCACGCAAAAAAGTCGCTCCTTTATAAAGGTTAAATCGATTCGTTACATTATAATGGAAAACAAAAGAATGGTAGCAAAAATGCAATGATTAGTTAACTCAAGGAAGTTTTTGAGAGATGTAGGGTACTATGCAAGCGAGCAAGCCTGACTGGGGCAGTACCTCCAACTTATAGAATACCTTATAGCCAAGTACCAACACAAAGCGACATAGTCCTTACTAATATTATACATGTGAAAGTTTGTGAGAATGGATGGATGAATGGATGGATGGATGTTTGTTACTCTTTCACTTGAAAACTATTAAACGGATCTGGATGAAATTTGGCACAGAGATAAATTATGGTTTTTGCAGCGATAACCGACATCCACGCAGGTGAAACCGCAGCTAGTCAATAATAATATAGAAATAAGGACATAGACGTTGCACTAGCACGCAGAAATTGTTGCCGTCAACAGTACCTAAGTAGCTTTATTTCATGTAGGTATCTCTTTCTGTATCATTACGTTCGGTATTATCTATCGCATTTACACTTGAAATCTGTAAAGTCAAGTGCAAGTTTGCACTAAAACATGGAAACAAAACTGAACACTGCTCAGTGTGAAGGTAGCTTATCTTTCTTTATATTATTAGATGTAGTAGTCTTCCTGTGCTTATTTAGGGATGCGTTTTTGTACAAACATACAGCCCGGTTAATTGCAAGCAGTTACCGTAGCCAATAGACTCTTGCAATATCTGTCGCTTGCATTTATTTGGGGTATGGTTATAAGAAGCGGTATCGGATCATAACGCATCAATCCTGGAGACCTGTAGGAACACTACTCCAGTACTGTGATGTGATTGTAATCTTCTGTAAGATAAAGGTCCTTCCTCTGTGTGGCATACTCGGTTGTATAGTGCCTATTCTCTTATAAAGTTCAACAGTTGTATATAACTTAGACAGTCCTATTCTGAAATGCCTACCACTGATCAATAGTTATTTCCAGCTACATACAACACGAGCAAAGCCGCAGAAGGTTTTATAAAAGAGTTATTAAAACTTTTTATCAATAAGTTTTTTGTTAGAAAAACATGAATAACAGTTGCAAAGAGATAAATATCTAAGAATACTTATCATCATTGAAACTGAAGTCCCTTTGACATAATATTGTTAAGCACTTATAATAACCTTATAACCAAGTTAAATACTCTTTATAACTGTCTGCTGTCTGCTAGAGCTTGTTCAATATAAAAACTTTATTTTAATGCATTTTATGATTGTTAATTTCAGTAGTAAACAGAATAACGACACGCCCGGTTTGCAGTTAAAATATAAAAGCAATAAAGGTGACAAATTAATTAAATGGTCGGTAAAGTGACTATTCAGTGGCAGCACTTTATTGTAGTGCTTCTTGTCTCGTCAAATTTACAAGCGCCCACGGGGCCAATTGCTACAATCGAATAACCAATAAACCGCTAAGTTACAGGACATATTGGCAGAAAATCACACAAGTCTCCCGTGACCAATTTCTAGAAGGGGTGAATGGGACAAAACGGTGCACTATGAAAAAAGTAAATAGTAAAAAAGCGAATCGAATTTGACAAATGCGTGTTTTGGGGCACGCGACTGACGATTCGCCACACGCCGCCGCTCGCGCCGCAAGATGCGATGACGCTACACTATTTTTGGGTGTAATCAAATTTTAATGGGCTTTTGTCACATGTGCTTATTACGGAAACGGCTATAAAACTGTGCGGTGTAGCGACCATACTATATCGGCTTCTGTGTCGAACCAAATAAGTACATATCTACTATACCACGTTGGATGTAAAACCGGTATGTTAAAACTATTAATCTAACACATTAATATCTCATTATACAAAGACAAAAAAAGTACTAAAGTAAGTACGCTGAGTACTTCATTATAGTATCAATTTAAACAACAGCTGTGCGGTGTACGAGGTCTGGAACATGGCATCTTTGGTTTTATTTTTAACACGAAGTCCCTCCCTTGTTGGGTGAGGAAATGACCCTTGAAATTGGCCCCCTCCCGGTTCAGTTACATTTCGCACACCTTGCGACTGCCCGACAACTTGACTAATAGGCCTTATTATCAACATTTTTGGCCTGTTGTCACTTGTTTGATGTAATGAGACTGTTTTTTATGTGCGTAAGTAAGAAGCGGTATCCCCTCTGCGGTTAGGTTTAATTTCAACTTTATATGTCTTTATCGTCGCGGACATTATATACTTTACCACTATTTTATACACCTTAGGCTGTTTACTGTTAAGTATATGGTGATTTTATGATGCGATAGACTCGTAAACTTATGTTTAATAATAGAATTTCCTTTGAAATTATAAAACTATTTCCATAAAAAGATGGTTTTCATTTAGACATTTATGATAAATACTAATAGCACAGTGGTAAGTGAAGAAAATCAATAATATCAACCCATTTATGTCCAGTGGGACAGAGTGTCTAGCAGCGGCTGGGCATAGGTCTTTGCTCCTCTATTAAGAGATCAGAGAGATGTAGACCTTAATCAACAGACGCTGGTCCAATGCGTATGGATCAGACATGAATTTGTTGATTTCCTCACGACGATATCCTTCATCGTTTTTGTGCGTAGGTATATCTTTTTGTTGTTTTTTTTTGTAATCCTTGTTTATCTTTAATGTACGGCGACATTTTTTATGTTGAACTAAGTTGTTTTTTTTATTCTTCAGATGGCAAATCATTGATTACTCTACGTTTAAATTCCACAAAGAAAAGTCTAGTCAGGATCGAACTGACACCTTTTAATATGTGTTACAAGTAGGTTACATTCTCGCTCGGCTACCATCGTTTCTAAGTAAAGGGGCAGATAATTTATGCGCGTTGTGCCATTGCTGCCGAGTCTCCCCTTTCCCCTTATTGATGTACTTTTGACTAGTCGTGATTTCTGTTTATTAGGCCATTTAGCTTTTATTGTTGCTAGTTTGTTTTTTCCATTAAAATTGTTTGTTTTGAGATTTTTATTGACTATTTATTATAGTTGTAAATTGTGGTCGATAGTTTTTTAAGTTCGTTTTTATAGTGACGTTTAATATTGTTATCTGGTTGGTAATAAAATAATAATAATATTATAGATATATGAGCATTTTAATTTTAGTAAACGAGACGAATAATGTTTGTCATTCTTGTTTTATTATTATAGAAAAATATTATTTTACCACATCATAAAATATTTAACGATTTTTAAGTAATGGAATAAAATTAAAGTATCTAATAATAATATCAATATCTAAGAGTAAACAAAATCTGCCTATAATAAACCGTCTAGACATACATGCCTGGTACATATTATATAGAATCTCGCTATTTCCTGCGTTAGAAGTATTTAAAAAAATGCGATACATCACATGCGTTTCAAATAAAAACAAAATAAGACATCTAAAAAACAACATTGTATAGATAATAATAATTAAATAGTTTAGAAAACTGTTTAATGTACAAAGAAGGAAGTTATAAGGTTTTTAAAGGGCCATAGCGGCCATATGCTACAGTAACTGCTTACCATCAGGCGGGCCGTATGCTTGTTTGCCTTCTTGGTAGTATAAAAAAAAGTAACTCTGTAAGTGGATTTTTATATCATCATATTTTTATATAAGTAATTGATATACAATCATTTTTTTCATGTGCTTACATATTGGGACCATATATTATTAGTAGATATCAAATATACAAACAATTTCTTGTGCAGTCATTACAACATTTGAACTCTATCTTTAATTGACAGCCACTATTTTTTTTTGCTAAGAAAAAAGAGCGTATCGTTTCCCGCCTTTAATTCACTGACGTTTCTCTCACCGTTTAAAAATGGAATTGATTAGTTTTGCTTCACGACAACCCCAAACAACTGACAATTGTTTACAATCATTGATGTGAAAAAAAAAGAAATATTTTCTACGTTTTCCGTAACTTTTGCCACCAAAAAATGTTTTTAGTTGAATGAATTAGAAATCTTAGACGTTAGAAAATGATTTGTTATTTGAAATGTGATTGCTAGCGGTTATTTCTTGTTTTTAATTATGCTTTATTTATTGCACGTAAATGGAGTGATGGTGGAGCAATTTTCCTCGACACTATTCGTTTTAAAACAATTAAATTTATAATTTATGGTCTGTGGGGAGTGTTACAAAAATGGCGTCGATATTTTAGCTGACGGCTACAGGCTAACCAACATGTTGTTTTATTAATGTAATTGTGTTGAAATAACCACTGGCCATTTTTATTGTATATACAAACTTATTACTATAATTAAATATGACATTTCTCGAAATGGTTTTGTTCGAATTGGGACTTTAGAATTTGACAATGCATTTTGTATAATGTTTATGTATTTATTTAGGTAGGTACTTAATTTAGGAAAACCAATGTTTTATGAACTAGGTATAGGGCTCAGACTAATAGAATAAGATAGACGGAGCGTGTAGAACTCGCGCGTGAAGCCGCCAAAAGTCATACTAAATAGCAATGTCATACGTTTTCGTTTTCGCGTGCAGTCGATTTGAGCCGCTCTGAAGTATTTTTACAACGTTTTACTACACAATACGGCATTATAATAATATTTTGTCAAAACGTGTTTAGACGTGCGTACTCACTAGCGGCTCAAATCGACTGCGCGCGAAAACGAAAACGTATGACATTGCTATTTAGTATGACTTTTGGCGGCTTCACGCGCGAGTTCTACACGCTCCGTCTATCTTATTCTATTAGTCTGAGGTATAGGGACATTGCTACTGAAAACTAGAATGCGTCATAAAAATTAAAAAAAATATGATAAAAACGAAACATTTCAGAATAGTATTTTTTTTCTAATTACTTAAGCTAAAAGTAATTAGTTAAAAACTAATAAGGTTGCATAAGTTAAATAATTATTTGTCCCTTTTTAATATTATCACCAGTAATAAATCGAAACATGATTTCACCGGTCAAAATGTCAGCATTTACGATTACTGTTATACAGAAAAATATTGAATATAGTGCTGAACAATAAATATATCGATAATTAACAATAATAACTGATCTAATAATGAGCTACTTATTCTATAAATAGCTGTTAACCAATCGCCACAGATAAATACATAATAATATATTTACTATTTATGAGTAATCTCTCAACAATACCTATAGTCTATTTCACATAGCATTGGTACTGGGCCGTTTGACATTTTTAAATGTAGATGAATAAAAAATCAAGCTTTACCGGCTAATTGAATTGAATGATGAAAAGCTTAGAGTATTGAATGGATAGGTTTTAATTTAATTTTCTATCATTTTCATTGATCTCTCCAAATGTCAAACGTCAAAGTACACAAGCTATGTGAAATAGACTATACTGTCACAGTATATAGAACTATGAGAGTTGAAATAGTTCTTTACACTGTGATACTGTAATATTATTTGCTGTAATACTAGCATATTTTTTATACTGCTTTGAAAGTAGAAAGAAAAAAAATCATAAGGTGTAGTTTAAGCTGTGCTTTTATTATAGTATACTTACATACACATTTTAATACTACAGGAAAAAGAAGTTCTACAATAAAAAGTGAGCTTTAACTGCAGAAAAAGTCGAGCAATCCTGACACGGGAAAAACACTGCTTAAAAATAAATTAAATAACTACACATGATGGTGTCGTTGAGTTCCTTTGCAGATGAGTGTAAGCCTCCAAGTGTTAATGTGTACGGTGAGTAAGTAAGAGTAAAACAATGTTATTATAAAAAAACAGTTACTCTTTAATAAGTTAAAGCGTAGGGTCTATATTTTTGATAGTTTAAAGAACTACAAGTAGCGACTGGCACTCATCTCATCAAAAAAGGTTTAAGAACCATTTTATTTTAAATTGTAGAGTAGGTTAGAAAATCAGAAATTGCTAAATAATCTATAAAACTAATACAAATATTATAAACGCAAAAATTGTGAAGATAGATATTTAATTTCCTTCACGGAAATTCTACTGGACGGATTTTAATGAAACTACAATTTTATAGCTTTTACGAGTAGACACATCAGTATTTTTTTTTTTTTTTTTTTTTTATACTACCAAGGTGACAAACAAGCATACGGCCCGCCTGATGGTAAGCAGTTACCGTAGCCTATGGACGTTTGCAACACCAGGGGTGTCACTCACGCGTTGCCGACCCTTTAAAAACCTTATAACTCCTTTCTTGAAGAACCCCATGCTATAGTCTTTTGGGAAAACCACGGCAGGGAGCTCATTCCACAGCCGAATCGTACGTGGTAAGAAATTCCTCTGGAATCTTACGGTACGGCAAGTTTGAGGTGCAAGGATGTGAGGATGAACTCCCTGTCGGTGGCGAGAGGTGCGTTGATAAAATGTGGCCGTGGGCATCATCTCGAACAATTCCTCAGAACACAGCCCATTGTACAGGCGGTAGAACTGTATAGCACATAGGCTATAATTCATTTTATTAAATATAGAAATTTGCTGGCAAAGCTGCGGGAAAAAGCTAGTAAACTAATATAATAACCGGCAACGACTTAATTACATATCAATTTATAAGTAGGTACCTACTCGTTTCCGTGTATGTCTCAACTAGATAAGTATTCGAACGATTTCACACATGATCATCTATAATTTACAACACAAAAAATCCTATTGATATTTCTATTACTTATACAAAAAAAATAGTGATGGTACACAAAGCATTTCGACTATGAGTCATGTACAAAACATTTAACATCCTAATTTCGAGGGTAACACCTCAGCGCTAGTGCCGACAAAAGAATCGATAAATATCTCGGTATCGACGCGGCCAGCGCCCAGCAGGACGCCGCGGCGACCAACTAATAACTTACATTTGGATTACGCTCGTTAGCCTCTTAGCACCTTAACCGACGTTTATTTTTTATTAATATAAAATTTATTCAAACGATCCCGAGAATATTTCGGGAATAATGCCTTAATATTATAAAAGCGATAAGTTATGCCTAGAAGGATAAGCGTATGCGACGTGTCGCTGATATTATTTATACCATTATTTGTTAGTTGGTTTTAATCTTCAAGAGGTCACGCTATGAACTTTAAAACTAAGTATTTAATCTAGGCATTTTATTTTAAGATTACAGGCCTTGGCTTAATTGCAATTTGGTGTGAGTGACTGAAGATCGATTCATAATCGATGCTGACAGGTCGTGTCCGAATCGATTGCAGAATTATTCATCGATTGTTTTTGTTTCGATTCGTGATGAGTAGTTACAACTGTTTGTATCGAGAAATGATTATTATTGTAATGAGAATATTACTTTTTTTTTTTTTTTTTTTTTTTTATACTACTTGGGTGGCAAACAAGCGTACGGCCCACCTGATGTTAAGCAGTATCCGTAGCCTATAGACGCTTGCATTACCAGAGGTATCACTTGCGTGTTGCCAACCCATTTTTTTACACCAGGGCTTTAAGATGGAAGTAACCCTGGGATAGGAATACGTATCTTTCAAAACGCATTCCTAAATGAGCGCTGGAGACCTGTACTCACACACAGGAACACAACTACACCGCTGTGTGTAGTCATTTGGCTGTGGTCTTCTGTAAGGTGGAGGTCCTTCCCCAGTCGGGCTTGCTCGCTAGTATGGTGCCCTACCTCTCTTAAAATTATACTTATTGATAAAATGGAAAATTTCCGTTATTAATTAGAAATGCGCGGCGACAAGTAGATATTTATTGATTTTATTTATCAATGTACTTAAATTACAGTATTAAATTACATAACATGCGGTTACGCTTTTTTCTCTAAACTGGTAGGCAGGGGTGTACAATTTAGATTTTTATTACAAGAATTAATCGTCAATTAATTCTATAAAAATATTAACTTAAGGTAATATTTTACAATTATTAAATATTATTTAATAGCGGCCCGTCCCAGCTTTGCACGGGTTGACATTAAAATTTATTTAGTTTTATTAGTGATACCTGTTTTTAAAATAATATACCTATAGCTTATGTTACTCAGTGATAATATAGCATTCTTCTGGTAGAAGATTTTTTCAAATCAGTAAGGTTTTTTTTTTGTTAATTTAGGGTAAAACCGTTAGAGATGGCCATACGGGAGAGATGGCCAGTCGAAAAATTTCCCAGTAATATACGCTAGATGGAGTTGTGTTGCGATTAGTTCGCTTCGTGCAGTGCTCGGGAGCATTACGTGATCAACATTTCGGACGAAAGCAAATAAAAAGTAAGTAAATAATGATTTATTTTTCATAGTAGTGCTAAAATTTTATACTAGGTTCATGTTTTAACTTGGCATGCTATATTTTCAATTAGTTACTTGTGTTTTAGTGTGTTTTTTGTACTTTGCATAAACAAGTGTTCGTTCTAACCTCAAAATGGCGGTCAATTAGTTTATTATTACTTTAATATTCCGTATGGCCATCTCTCCCATACAAAAAGGAGAGATGGCCGTATTCACTCAGGCTTAGATGGCCATATTAGTTCGTGTTATTTTCTTATATATTTAACGGTATGTTTGTTTGTTACAGATGCCAAATACGTATAAAAGGAAGGCTATAGCTACTCGTGGCAACTGGAGTGAAGATTCTTTGAAAGCCGCCATCAATTCCCTAAAAAATGGAGAAATGTCTGTATACAAAGCTTCTATCATCTATAATATACCTCGAAAAACCCTTGAAAGGCGGTACAAAAATAATAATGATAAAAAAGGACCAATGGGGCCCACATCAATGTTCGGAGATGAAAACGAGAAGAAACTTTCCAATCATATTAAAATAATGCAAGAAAGAGGTTTCCCATTGACAATGAAGGATTTGAGATTGATTGTCTTTCAGTTTGCTGAACAGTTGAATATACAACACAGATTTAATAAATCAGAGCAAAAGGCTGGTTATGATTGGCTACAAATGTTTTTACGCAGAAACCCCGACATCGTTTTGAGAAAATCTGAAGGCGTATCGATGGCTCGATGTCAAGGTATGAACCGGGTTGAAGTGAATGGCTACTTTCGTTTGCTAGAAAACATTTTGATAGAAAATGATTTAATGTCTAAGCCAAATTGCATATTCAATATGGACGAATCCGGATTACAATTAAATAATCGTCCTGGACGTGTACTCGCCGAAAAAGGCTCTAAGGCTGTATCCACTACGGCATCGACTGAAAAGGGCGAGACCATTACTATCATTGCTTGTTGCAACGCAGAAGGTATGTTTTTGCCACTGGCATGTATAATGAAGGGCAAGAACAAAAAAAGCGAATTTGAAGATGGAATGCCCCCTGGATCTCGTGTGTTTATGTCAGAAAAATCGGCCCAGGAAACCAGCTGGCAAAGTTTTATTGTTGCTTGACGGACATTCCACCCATTGTAACTCAGTGGAAATGCTTGAATATGCTGATCAAAACGACATAATTTTGCTATCTATGCCTAGCCACACTTCGCATTTTTTACAACCTCTTGACCGGGCAGTGTTTAAATCCCTAAAAAATCATTTCTACGAACAATGCCGGTTATGGATAAATCAAAATCAAGGTCGCCGAATCACAAGACTGACATTTGGTTCTCTGCTGAATAGGGCTTGGGGTAAAGCTACTTCAACAGAAAACGCTATTTCGGGATTTAAGGCATGCGGCGTTTGTCCGTTTAATCCAGAGGCAATACCAGATTATGCTTACTTTGACACGCCGGCTGTACTCAACTTACCTCCTCGTATAACTACTCCTACTATAACGTCATTTAATGCACTTGAGGTCCAGGAAAATATTGAAAATGAACCTATACCGGGAACATCAACTGAACAAAATAGTGGCAAAGATAAGTGGACACCTTCTCGAATTTTGAAAGAAATATCTCCTATTCCACAAAAGTTAATAGAGGCCCGTAAACGTAGCAAGCAACTTGGCAAGCTTTTGACTTCTAATGAACATATAGCAATAAGAAGAAACAAGGAAGAAGAAAAAACTTTGAAAGAAAGTAAGCGTAGAATTAAGCAAGAAAAAAGTAATGTAACTCAAATCAAAGAAAAGAAGACTGATAAACCTGTGATAGTAAGAAAACGTAGAGCGGTGAGACAGATTTCAATGAGTAGCTCCGATGAAGATAATGATGAACCAATTTTGTGTGATACTTCGTACGAAGATGATAAAGAAAATGAAGCAGATAACTGCGCGGGATGCGGCGAAAATTATTAAAAACACGTCTTGTTGAAGATTGGCTTCAATGTTTGATTTGTGAAATGTGGGTACATGAAAATTGTACAGAATTTGAAGATATGTGTGGAAAATGTGGAAAAAGAAGAAAAATTATCTGAAGCAATTAAACGTTATTGGAAAAGGCAAGGGAAAAGGCAAATCTAGCCATGGCCATCTGTCCCGTAGTACTAAGGCCAACTCCCCCTGATGTGTCGGGTGAGATGGCCAACTACGTTTTTTTCTAAACTACATTTTAAATGCTGTTTTTATTATAAAAATCTTTGTATCGTGTTGATTTTTCGAAGACTAATTATTGTTGATTATTTTAGGAATAAAAGTTTTATTATAACATAAATATTTTTCATTTTATAAGCCTTCAAAAAAACTATGGCCATCTCTAACGGTTTTACCCTATTCATTACAAACAAACATTTAAATCTTTTAAAAAATAAGTTGAATAGATATACAAAGATAATTTTACACCAAAAAGTAAAATATACTAAGCTATATTCATCAGGTATAACCATCATTTCCACGGCATCAGGATATAAAATGCCTTATATAGATATGTTATTCTCCTAGATTATACCGCATTTAAAAATCCAAAACAATAAGCTCATATTTTATGTTATAGGAAAACAAATCATTTTAACAATGACTTAGACCCGTAAGGACTATCTAAGGATCGAATTTATATGCCAATCAAAACCTACGTCACATGCCGAATTATAAAAACAATACAGTAAAATTTATTCTTTTAATATTATAAATGTGGAAGTTTGTAAGAATGTTCATAGCTCTATCACTCAAAAACCACTGAACAGATTTTAATTAAAATTAACAATATTGACAAACAAGCCCTGAACCAGCTGACGACAAATAGACACGATAGAAGACCGCCTGCCAACTGGCTTACAACGATCCAAAAGCGTACAGATGCCGCGACGGCGCAGGATAAAAATAAGTGGAAAAGGCAGACAAGGAGAGCCGATCCCAGATCATGGGATATAATTTAGAATAGAAGAAGTAGACTATATTTTATTTTGGAAAAAAAACTACATCCACTAAGGCCAAGCCGGGGGCAAATGCTGTATACCAGTGGTCGACAACTTGTAAAGTTGCTGCTCTCCAACTCCTTACATCCTGATAAAGTAGATCACTAGTACACTAATAGAGACAAAGTGACTTTCAAAAAAACTTGGAAATGTTATAAATCGTAACTTTTGACTCTTCCGTCTTAAAAGGTTGCCGACTCCTGCCCTATAGAATAATGTCTAACATCTAATGAATTAAAATCGTTCATCATTTATATCACTTATATAACAGTCTATCACTAGGAATGTGGCTTCCACGACAAGCGACGGCTTTAAAAAAATCTGCCATTGTTCGTGCAGTCGCAGGGAAATAATTAACGTAGATAACATGGTAATAGAATTGAAAAAGAAACGTTTTTTATTAATTAATTTACTACTTACTTATGTGCAATTTTACACTACATTATTGTAATTAAAGTGCAAATTTCTGTTAACAGAAATTTTAAATAATAGACACATAAACCTGTAGTAGTTAAATTAAAAAATGGCTTTTTCATATCGGAATATGTAATATTTTTAATTCATATTAGAAAACTAATCTACACTTTTCACAAAGTCTACAGCCTAGACTCTTTGTAACATGTAAAAATATACTTTCTATCATATTCCCTAAGTGAACAAACTTACTAAAATAACAAAACGAGTGACTGAAAGGAAACCTACGCGATATTACTGTACCTAACAAATTGTCAATCAAGAAAACATGTTACTTGTAAAATCATTAAAATATACAATACTATGATCTACCCACGGCTTCTCCCGCGTTTACAATCCCTATACAAGACTATTATCTTTATGCCAAATCTCATCCTGATCTGTTTAGCCGTTTCGGCATTATTGAGTAACAAACATCTATATATTCCAACTTATGCATTTATAATGCTAGTATAGATTATAATTATAGACCTAGGGTTTTAACTAGGGGTCGCCCACGACTTCGTCCGCGTGGTAATTTGAAATATTTTCCCCGACTTCGCAACATATCTCACTACTGCTCCGCTCCTATTGATCATAGCGTGATATTATATTGCTTATAGCCTTCCTGGATAAATGCACTATTCAACAAAAAAATATTTTTTATAATCGAACTAGTACTTTCTGAGATTAGCGCGTTTAACCAAACAAACAAACTCTTCAGCTTTATAATATTAGTATACCTAGATTTACTCGTACCAGTCAGCTTGTGATTACGACTAGTGTAACCTTTCTTATCCCAGGGTTACATATAACACAAAAATGTAGTGTTACAAGATGTATATTCGACAACGCCCGAGTTATTAGTATTGCACGCGTAGCGTTACCGTAGCCAATGGCTACGGTAACTGCTTACCATCAGGCGGGCCGTATCGTTGTTTGTCATGATAGTATATGTAATGCATGATCATGTATTCAATGCTATTCATGATATAAACGAAGCCTGAAAGTAGTTCATTCAGAATCAGGTAATAGATTTGAATACAATTATTTTTAAACCAAGTTATATTTTGTTCCAATACCTAATGTATGAGAATTATTCAAAGTTTGATACCAGTATTTTAACGGGCCATATTTTAATTTTATAAATGCACAATACATTGTAATGGTTTGCGCGGCGCTAGCGGTACTAACCGTTAGGTTTTCATAAATTGCAGAAAAACTACACAATGACCTTATAACATCGTGAGTTTTTATTTTTTCATTTTTCTTATTTTCTTTATTCATATTTTTACATATTATTTACATTTTTAAATATATAAAAACAAAATTAAATAAAAATTGCACTCGAAGAGTGCAGACAGAAGTGAAAACACTAGGCAAAACAGTTGTTATAAATTTTATAGCAATAAATATTTTATTTTATTTATCTAGACGGTTTCGCGGTCTGTTATATGTACCTACAGTACATGTATCGCCTCTTTGTTTTAATAACGTGACAGTCGAAAAAAAATTTTTCGGATATGTCAAGCTGCGTCTCGTAACGGTGCAGCGGTGTCGCGAATCCAGAGATTTTATGTCATCTAAAAATATGCGTACCGTGCTAAAAGATGTTTTTACTTCAAACACTACATTTTAATTAATAAAAAAATTAAAATGTTCGGGAACAAAGTCCCGCTACGGGTGTGTTATTTTTATTCTTACTTACTCTTGTAGTAAAAACAAAGAGGTGTTTCGGTATTTTACTATACTTACGAAAAATAGCATTGTAAAACTTATGTATTATATAATTTAATATGATGTTTAATATAATTATCATTTTGGACATACAATATTTATCCTATAACAATTTTATTAACACTCATTATTAAATCAAATAACGTAGTAATTAATTTATTAAGCTATTAATTATTGTTTAATCTATTAGAGAAATTAAATGGGTAAAGTAATTATTATCTACCTGTTCTATGTTTCATTGAAGCCGTAAAATTCGTCTGTGAAAAGTGTTATAGGCAATTTAGAAAATAATTACTTACCTACCTTTATACCTATAATAATTGTTTACTATTAATGTGTGATTAAATACCTAACTATAAATGCTGATTAAACCTGCCGAGCGAACTTAGGAATAAGTGTCAATTGTCTAGATACGCAGGATATTTTTCAGGTAGGTAATTCATCATCATCATCATCAACTCAACCCATAAACGTCCCACTGCTGGGCACGGGTCTTCTCTATACATTTGGAGGGGATATTAGCCTACTATACCACGCTGGCTAGACGGGTAATTAATAAAAAATTAAAAAAGTTCGAGAGCAAAGGTAATTATTTTAATATAATTTGTTTTTAATTTTTATTACTTTTGTAATTTTTAAATTGTCACGCAACACACATTTTGATATCAGTTTTCATTTTTTTCTTATTTTTTATAGCTATAATGTACCTAAGTAGGTACCTACCAACCTACTTACTTGTGGCTAAATTTTCATGCGACATTATTATCTAAGTAAGCCGAAACACGTTTTTTATTTCATCATGTTGTTTTAATAATCGCATTTTTGTAGTAAGTGCCTACAGCGCTTATGACAAAAAAACGTTACTTTTAGTCACCCGTAGATAGAACCTTGTTATCTAAACAAATGAAAATACTATACTCGTATAATTTTGAATTATGAGACCAGTATTCGATTGGTAAGTAGCATTTCAAATAATTTAGATATTTGTGACCACCAAAATACATTATGAAAATTGCATGCTATCTGAATTATGGAGCTACTTATCGATCGGAAGTCTTGTTTATTTCCAGATAAAAAGCGGGAAACTTTCACAAATAGGCGCAGACTGAAAGATTAATAACCTTTCACTTGAATTCTTGACTTAGAAATAGACTTTCAAAAAGTAACTGGCTGGTTTGCAATATTAGAAAAAACAAACTTATAATAAAACTTTTCTTAAGTTTTTATGTTTGGAAAATGTTTTTAAAACGATAGATTATTTTCAATATGCACTGAAACCACAGAGTGACTAATCACTACGTTTTAACTGAAACGAACTCTGAACTCAAAACATGAACCTAATTATGTTTTCTATTAACCAAATCAATCAATAACTAATGTTATTGAATATTGCCGAATAGTAATTATGAGCTCTAATTAAATTTAGTTTGATACGAATTACTGATTATTATTTTATTGGACATAAAATACGGGCTGTTCTTTGCCGATAGTCGAGGTTATCTTGTGTTAGTTACTCTCGGTGCTAATCATCACCACTAACAGGATATCGGACTTAACATTTACATTTTAATATGTACCTACTCAATACTAATTTAAGCAAAATGTCAACTAGCTAGATATAGCTATATGCACTTATTATAAATTGCAAAATTACCGTTTTGTAACATAGGCCATTTCCTTTGCAATTTAACAAATTATATGTATTCAACGTGATTGCATTCACTTTGTCATTGCAATGATTGTCAATTTGAAATACGAAATTGGACGTTTTTTAAACAGCAGTAGTCTTATTGGATTTGATAGAGTTGGTACAGTACCTTTGCTGCTAGCGCCGTCTTCATTAGAATCTTCGCTGGGGGGTCCATGTGGAGCCCTAGCGGGCATAGGATGTGGGAGCCTCGGCCTGGCCAGGAACGGCGGAGGCACTCCGAAGAAGGGTAGGAAGGGCGGCCAGGGCGGGCGGGGCGCTAGCTGCGCCGCCGCCGCCGCGTACAGCTGCAGCGGCGCCGGCAGCCCGCCCTCGAGCACCATGCTGCCGCCGCCGCCGCCTCCCCGCGCACCAGATATCTTGCTGACACGCTTCACCGCGCGGACACCATACCATTCTCTACTGTCATCGCACAATAGTCACTCGAGTTCAACACAAACACTAGCGATGTCGAGCTGCCACTCCGAGCGCGTGTGTCGCGCGTGTACCGCGTCGTGTCCGTACTGAGCACTGCGCTCGTCGCTCCGTGCCTGCCGCGCCCGACGCGAGATGGCGCGCCTCGAGGGCGGAGCGAAACCCCCCACCCCTCCTCTCCGACCCCCACTACACACAAATTAATTCTCCGCCTCCTTCATATCATAGATTTATTCCTCCGACAGTACATCGCTTCCCTGCTAAACGCTTTCAAACCTTATGCCGTGAAGTTACAGATCTGTATTGAATAACGGACCATAAATTAAGGGCCGGAATACATTGAATTAACGGTAACGTAGGCGACCGGTGGCGGTGAGCTGAAATAAACTTTATTCGTACGCCTATAACGTTTGTTATCGCGCAATAGAGGGTCGAACATGGGATTTATAGGGTTGTCGTAGGTTAGCGCGGGCCCGTGGGGTTGTCATAATCTTTTTCAGCCGCATGGCGCGCCGTGTTCTATACACTGACATGTACGGAGTATCGGTAAGGAGTTATGTTATGGAATGTTGTCGTAAAGGTTCACGGTTTGCGATTGCCCTTTTAGGTAGAGCTGGCTTTGTACCTAAATGTTAATGGCGTTAAGGCGTTCTACTACCAACTGCTCTTTGTATATACGCTTATTACTTATAGCACATTTTTTGATTTGTATATCGATATATTATTGTTGTATCGGTGAAGATGAATGATGTTTATTATCTTTGATGAAAAAATAAACAGGTATAATCGTAGACAGAAAATTGGTTAAAGATAATAACGGGGATATATTTTAAATTTCACCCATTCTTATAATTTGACAGGTAATTGTGTGATGGGTGAGCAATCAAGTAGTAATGGAGCCCTGAGAGCGACTGGAGGCACAATAGAGTTGCGTAAAACTAGATTACGCCTCCGCAAGCACAGCGCACCGCGCGCTCGCCGATCGCTCTAATGACTCACAAACTATCAATCATACAAAATTAACACGTTTCAGATGATATTTTTGACAGTGATGAATCATAAGCGGCCGAAAGGCAATCAATTTCACAACCAATTCCTTATTCCATTAAACAAAAAAGTAATAACGTAATTGACATAAATAATAATAAAATATGTCAAGACAGCGTAACGAGCGCTCGGACGCGACATGACAGCTCTATCAGGGATCTGGAACTGAGAGCGGCGGCGGCGGGCGGCGGAGGCTCCTCCCGACGCGCCTATTGGCCCCGCGGCGCCGGGCGGGGCTCCGGCCCTCACCGCTCCATCACCCGCCCGCTCCCGCTGCCGCTAGCGCCCGCGCCCGCGCCCGCACTCAGCGTTGCATGAATTTAATTAGTGCGAGGAGCACCTCGGGCGCATTAGGAGCCGCGATGGGCGAAGCAATAAAAGATATAAAGAAATGAGTATAAATTAAAAGTTAAATAGAGAGCGTCGCGCGCGAGCGAGAGAGCAACACTTTTCCTCTCGCTCTCACACGCTGCCCGCTCCTAATTGTTTGACGATCTTATTAGTATCAGTTAAATGTCGTTCTCTCTTTTTCTGGCGCGTATTTAATTACGTTTTAATTAAAGCCGGGTTAATGAGAGTTTTGCAGGATTCACTGCGGGCGACTGTTTTCACCATTGTCATTTTTGCGCTTTAGGATCATTTCGATTATTGATTACGTAACCGAAGTTAACTGGAAATATGTTTTTTGCGGCTCCTGACGCTGGTTTCATCTAAGTGAATAAAGTTTTTTGTTTACCGACAAAAAATACTCGGAAATTGTTTAGGTATTTAGGCTATTTAGTTGTAGAAGTTGTAAGCTTTTTTAACTTAGGCATTGAGTTTGGTAAGGTAACGTACGTGATAAATGGTTTCATGTTTGTCGTTTCAGAACTGTCCAAATTCTAATAGGCACTAGATTACTTTTGTGAAAATGTCTTAGGTACAATTGAGAATTGTCACACGACTTTTAAGGCCAAAAGAACTTAGTTATTCTTTTATAAAGGAGTTATTGCTTTATAAAAGAATAACTAAGCTCTTTTGTAGGCTGCAGAAAGCCACACTATCTTAATGTTAACTTTTATTGTCTCTGTTAGAAAGTTTTAAGTAGAACTTTACTTTGGTGCAATGTAGTTCCAACAAAACAGTTATTAATAATTTTAGACTAGGTATACCAAGATAGTCTACAGTCTCTCCAGTTCTTGGTGGAGTTATCTAATTGGAACTCTAGTAAGGCAAAACTGGAAATTACGTATCCTTAAACGTCTAAATGAAGAGATAAGTACAGTCAGCAAAAACATAACCTACTAGCTGTTGCCCGCGGCTCTGCCCGCGTGGATGTCAGTTATCGCTGTAAAAAGTAGCCTAAGTGTTATTCAAGACCATAATCCATCTCTGTGCCAAATTATATTCAGAGCCGTTCAGTAGTTTTTACGTGAAAGAGTAACAAACATACATCTATCCATCCATCCATACTTCCAAACTTTCGCGCTTATAATATTAGTAGGATAGAGGACTAACTAACAAAGTCGCTAGTATTTAATAATAGCAACCCATATATATCCCACTGCTGGGCACGGGTTTCCTCTCCTCTGTCGAAAGAGAGAGAGAGGGTGTAGGCGATAATTCACAAACGCTGGACTAATGCGGGTTGATGAATCAGACATGTCTTTAGAATTTCTTCTAAGACATGTGGTCGTGAGAAAACCTCGCGATGGTTTCCTTCACTGTTAGCAGATGGTGAATCATTTGATTAGTACATATATAAACTCCACAAAGTGGAATTCACATTGTTACTGCCACCCGGGATCGAACTCGAACCTATTGCGTGCAAGTCTGTTACTTTCCCACTCGGCCACCACCGCTTAGCTAGTATTTATTAAGTTTTAACATCAGGGTTTTGTTATGAAGATGGTCCTGGGTTCTGGAATAGGAAAATATTTAGCTGAAACCGCATTCCTAAATGAGCACTGGAAATCTGTACTCACACACAGGAACACAACTGTATTCTTCCGTACAGAATTTGGCCGAGTCTTCTGTAAGGTGGAGGTTCTTATCCAGGCGGTTTTATTATTATTCTACTTGGGTGGCATACAAGCATATGGCTCACCTGATATTAAGGAGTTACAGTAGCCTATGGACGCATGCAATACGAGAGATATCACTTGCGTGTTGCTTATCTATCCTTTTACACCAGGGCTTTAAGATGGAATATCCCTTGGATAGAAAAGCGTTACCTTCAAAACGCATCCCCGAATGAGTGCTAGACCTCATTTAGGGATGCGTTTCTTTCTCTCACTCACTCTCACTCACACATAGGAACACAACTACACCGCTGTGTGTAGTTAGGTATTTGGTTGTGGTCTTCTGTAAGGTGAAGGTCCTTCCCTGATCAGGCTTTCTTGCTAGTATGGTGCCTTACCTCTCGTGGAAGCATAATTTATTCTTTCGAAAGCTAAAAATATGTATCTATTTGGATGCAGTTCGAACTCCGAACCCTTCATAAATGAGTGCTGAGCAAGTCAATCCAGGTTTTTGACGCATCCAAATGGAAGTTTTTCACGGGGTTTGTATTTATTAAATATATTAGGTACTTACGGAACCAACGGCCGCTGATGCTGTAAGGTTCTGGAGTTGCGGCCACAAACTTGAAGTCGCACAATGGGCAGGCCTTCAATAAGATGGACTGATGTGACCACCTGGTAAAGATTTTGACCAGCCGATGGATAAGGTCAACTTAAGAGCTAATGATGTGGAAATTTTTGAGGGACGTCTATGTCCAGCAGTGGAACTACATCAGCTGAGATGATAATATAAAGGCGAGCTTAACTTAAAGTTGAGTTCTCATACAGCAATCCTTTCAGTTGTGGAATATTAAGAGGAAATTAAGAGTAAACGTTAAATATTTTTAGCATCTTTGCTATGCAATTAGCTTTAACTTCTTCGTCCGCGTGGTAATTTGGAATATTTTTCCCGATTTTGCAACATATCTCACTACTGCTCCGCTCATAGCGTAATGTTATATAGCCTACCTAGATAAATGCACAATCGAGCAAGTACTTTCTGAGATCAATCAGCGAAAAGAAAGAAAATCAGCGCTGTTGTGTTGCAACCCTTGCTGGTTGCAGCATAATTAGCAATATGCTGAGCGATGGCCGTTTTTAACATACGTGTGGCGTATGTTAAAAACACATTTTTTTTTTCCTAAATTGTTATTATTTGCTGTTATATTGTTTTTCTTGTTTTATTTTAAATGTCTTTTGTTTTTGTTTTTGTAATCCTGTTGTTTCTATTTTAATGTTGTGCGTCATCTGCGAGTTAAAATAAATTGTTTTTCTTTCTTTCTTTCTAATATTATAAATGCGAAAGTTTGTAAGAATGGATGGATGGATGTTTGTTAGTCTTTCACGTAAAAACTACTCAACGGGTCTGGAATAACACATTACCTACTTTTTACAGCGATAATGGGACATCCACGCGGGCGGAGCTGCGGGCAACAGCTAGTATTTTTATGTTTAAGTATATCTTTCAAGAAGACCAGTAAATGTTTGGTGATGACGCCGTTCTCTCGGATAGTATTAAAGTATTTGAGTTACCAAAGTAGAGGTACTAAGCCCAGTATGTGGCCAGCCCTGTAATGGACCCTTATAAATTATACCTTATTTTTCCTGAGGTAAACAAATATAGAGGTTCCGTATTCGAGAATACTTCGCTACATTTATCACCAATTTCAGTTTAGACATCAACATTGTGAGCATATATTTTTGTCTCGTTCTAACACATGGTGGTTGTATGCAGCTATCTTACTCTACGTCATTAGGCGGGCTATGCACGCGCGCGTCGTTACTCCTCATTATGTCCGGGCTTATGTTCGCAACGTTATGTATTGTCTGCCGGGAATGGGCCGCTTTAGTTGTTTTATTGATGTAGCATTGTACGGATCAAATGTTCAGTTGATTTATGAAAAAGTTTCAAATCTGTAACTTTTTCAATAAAAATATCTAGGTATAGGTATATATTCGGTACGGCAGATGATACTCAGATTTAGTAAAACTGGCTGTCGCTAAAAACCAGCATTGTTATCTCTTATGTATAACTAGCTGTTGCCCGCGGCTCCGCCCGCTGCAAAAAGTATATGTTATTCCAGACAATAATCTATCTCTGTGCCAAATTTCATCCAGATCCGTTTAGTAGTTTTTACGTGAACATCCATCCATCCATCCATCCATTCATCCATTCTTACAAACTTTCACATTTATAATATTAGTAAGGATAACATGCTGAGCGGTGACCACGAACTGGCAGACGCAGCGTGGGCAGGCCTCCAACAAGGTGGACCGACGGCTTGGTAATGGTCGCGGGCAACCGATGGACAAGGTCAGCTCAGGACTATGGATGAGCGGCGGCCATTTTTGCATGCGTGTGACGTACACCACACAAAATATTACTGTTTTGATGTCTTCTGTTTAAATGTGTTTTTTTTATACTACCAAGGAGGCAAAGAAGCATACGGCCCGCCTGATGGTAAGCAGTTACCGTAGCCTATGGACGCTTGCAACACCAGGGGTTTCACTCGCGCGTTCACGACCTTTTAGAAACCTTATAACTCCTTTCTTGAACCCCATGCTATAGTCTATATGTTGTGCGTCATTTGTGTGTAAAAATAATTTGTTTTCTTTTTTTATTTCTTCCATATACCTAATCAATTTGACATAACTAAAGATCATTCACCAGCCATTTGCTTATTGAAATCAGTAAATAGATTCATCGTTCAATAAGTGTAAACTAATACTCTATTCTTTTGCCCTCATATTCCGATGGAATGGCAATCCGACACGATGTGAGAGACATCATGCTCAAGACCAAAGGCTTGTTCCCAGTTGTATATCGGGGCTTTTAGAAAATGGTTACTCTTCCCCGGTCTGATCGCGGCCAGCTTGCATACATATATATCAGCGCGGCTATTCCTTAGCTACGAGCTTTTTGTGAGCTTTAGGTACATATTGAGCATATCACGATAGAAAACCTAACTGTCTTTGAGGAAAGAAATGCTCCTCATGCATACCGCCCTGCCCGAGGAAGTGGGACGGTTATATTGGGTTCTCCGGCCTAGAGATGGTAAGCGGCCGGCAATCTTACCGAATAAAACCACTTGTGCACCTCCACTCACTAGACATCGAATTCGAATACTCAGTACTGTAGTCTCTGGCACTACGTCTGTCCCACCCATTCAGTAAATCACCTAATGAACCTAAGTACCTATATGTACCTACTTATTTCAAAGTCAAAAAGTCTTTATTCACTGACCAAATGCAATTTCTTTACAGTTATTAGCTTCTAAATTTAAATATACAATAATATAATATATAATATAATAGCAACCCATATATGTCCCACTGCTGGGCACGGGTCTCCTCGTAAATATACAAAGTTAATAAAAATGTAAAATAAAAATAACATTAATACCTATATTAATATGCTAAGTCCCTATATTAATATGTTAAGAAACGACTAAGGGAGTAAGTCTAGCAGGCAATATCCACCGCAAGAGAGGGAAAACTCGAAACAAAACCCTATACCAACCCATCTGGCCAGCGTGGTATAGTAGGCTAATATCCCTCCAAATGTTGAGAGAGACCCGTGCCCAGCAGTGGGACGTTTATGGGTTGAGATGATGATGAAGTCGCTACATTTCAGAAATTTATTTTTAGCAACCAGTTTGCCAGGTTGTCCTTCGACATAAGCCTTTCCTATTTTCTTCCACTCGTCTCTGTCTCGAACAAGTCTTCGCCATCCTTTTGGTAGATAATATTAATATTTTTGGGACAACTCACACAACGCCATCGGATCCCAAAAGCAGAGCTTGTACTATAGCAACCAGACAACTGATAAACATACTTGTATATTTCTAAATACATACATATTTTAATAAACTTAACTTCAATATGTACTGAAATTGATTTATTCTGTCGTAGCCCTAATACTGTACTGTGAATATATTGTCTAAAGAACCATCACTATTATTATAAGAAATTTATACTTATGTTTATTAGTATAATTCTGTTACATTGTTTTTTATCCACATGTGGAAGCTTGTAAATGGTATATGCTAGCTTACAAAATAAGTATAATTTGTGAAATTAGCTGTAATTTCCCAGATTAAAAAAATAATTAATAACACCCAGACACAGAACAAACAATCGTGCTCATCACACAAATATTTATCCTGGGTGGGAATCGAACCCATCTTCCCACCTTTTTATTTGTCGTCCTTTACGTATTTTTCCAAGTCTAGGATACCATTCTAGTATGTCTCTCTATCTACTTATTAGTTATGTATATATGTGGGTGTACATAATAATGTTAGCCTCCCATCCGAGCTAAGACCACACGCGACTAGGTATAATGTGCATATAAAGTATGCATTCATTTGTTATTTATGTTTGTATGCCATGTGGGTGATCTGTCGTACACAAGTTAATAAAGATAAGAATATATATACCTAGGCTATCCTATGTACTATTTTTTCCGGACAAAATTATGTAAATCGATTATGTCTTTTTTGTGTTAGAATAAATTTAGATATTATTTATTAATAATAATAATCGTTTATTTTCAGATACATACATACCTTACAGGTCCATAGATACATACCTTACAGACTTATAACTTTTCTTATCATATACATAATTATAACTTTTCTTACTTTATTTATTACATAAAACTATGTTAGTATCACTTCACTAGCACTTGTCTCAGTGCGATATTGTACGAGTATCTACACAAAAATTAACTATCTACACAAAAATTAACTATCCAAATAGGAACAATTTGCAAGATCAAAAGTTGTACAATGAGCGATCTTATAGCTACTACTGGTCTCTTCTAGACAACCTTAAGATCGACTACCTTCTTGTACCTACTTCCATCTTTTTAAGAAGCTCTAGAATTCTTATTTTCCATCAGAAAACGGATAAGGATATTAAATCTTTGACCATTCTCCAAACTGAAAGTTTATTGAATGCACTAGACTACATTTAGATCCTTTTCAAATGAATTTTGATCACAAATTGAGCTATCACATAGCTAACTCTCAACCACATAACACAAGAGGTGAGAGGTTACACACGTCATCAATCAACCCCCTCCCCCTACTGCAACATGCACCCACTTCACCCCCTCTGTCACCTGATTGCTTTCACCTGAATTACGTGAGCGCAGTCGATGCTAAAAGCAAAAGATTTAAACTAGGTACATTATTTTACTATATATACAAGAATAATATTAGAAACTTATTTAAACTCACTAAACCTAAATATGAAAAACTAATTTAAACATAAATACTAAAAAACGAAAAACATAATACAAATGAAGACTGTTGTTTAAGCGTCGAAATATTCCTCAACATCACTGTCCACTGGGAACGTGCCCAGAAGGCTGGCGGCATTGCCACGTTGAATGGCAATGCTTATTCTCTGTGCGAGAAACAAGCCAGCCCTCTGATCACGAGAAGCGTTGGTCAGTCGTTTCGCTAGGTCTAACGGGAACGGTCTAAAGGAAACGAGCACTCGGCCCCCATGAACCTACAGTCTCCACCCCAAACGGCTCAAAAATGTAGTTTCCAACTAAATTGCTGTACTTTTATTTTACTTATTTAAATCTTCTTGTTCATCATCTGATACCCTCTGAACTCTATTTCCGTCCGTCACATCAAAAATATTGATATAACAAGATGAATGGGGGGCACGCGCGTCACCAATTGATTTTAAAATTAAATACACGTTGCCTATGATTGATGAACAACTAACGGGTTAGGGGTAAACCCTGCTAAATGGATTTTTTGCCCATTTTACCCCATGGACCAGTGGGCACGATCATTAGGAATGTTTTGGCTTTTCAACGGGTTGTGATTTTGTAAAATGTCGTGAGAATTCTTTTCGGAAATTAAAAATTTGCTTCTTATGTTGTCTAGTTTTGTGTCTTGGATAATTTGTCATCAATAGATTATTAAAAAATAATGTATCGTGTTCAAATTCCGTTTCTTGGTTTAATTTAGTGAAAGAAACTATCAAAGTCAAAGTCAAACTCATTTATTCATTTAGATCAAATACATGATACTTATGAACGTCATAAAAACAAATGCCAGCATACTTTTTTTCCTACGGCCAATTCGCTGACTAGGATTGGGCCTCGAGAAGAATTGGCAAGAAACTCGGGCCACTCTTTTTAATTGCCAGAGTATAACATTTACAATTTGGTATGAGTTACAATATTAGTGTTAACAAAAAGGGACGGAACCCAATATACCATACAAAATTAAATTTAAGTAAAAAAATAATAATAATATGGAAACAATGAAGGGAAAAAAATTATAATATCGATAAGCGAAGTAGCAGGCGAAACACCGGTGACGTCAAGGTTATTAGAGGCCAACATCTCTAGCTTAGCTCAAAAGTTCTCATAATCTGATTCATGGAAATTGAGAAAACTTCTCAAAAATTATAAACATAGATTCATATACGTAGCAACTTCAATATTTTCTACAACCAATCAAATATTTGCATTCAGAAAGTGTAACTTGGTAAAGTGAAACTGATAAAGAAGACGATACATGGCCACCTGAACTTCTCAATGATAGACATATTGCTGTATTTTTTTACCGCATAGTGGTATTTCATCTCAGCGTCTCCGTGCTTCGGAGGGCACGTTAAAAGTCGGTCCCGACTGTTATCAGTCGTTAGATCACGACAGAGGCCTAAATATGGGCAATCTAAATAACTCTGTCACCAGGTTCACCACTAACCATACGATAAGAAGAAGAAGTCAGTTTTTTTTTTGGTAAAACTACACTGCTATTGTATCCAATTCATACAAGAAGTATATACCTACAACATGTTTGCCGCCTGATGTTAAGCGTAGCCAACTAACGCTTGTAATATATGTGTACATTTTTTTACATCAGGTCTTGAAGATGTAGTATCCCTGAGATAGGAAAACGATTTTTTCAAAACGCATCCCTAAATGAGCTTTGGAAACCTGAACTTATATTATCTGTGCCTGAACTCACACACAGGAACACAGTACCTACTTAGTTATTTGGCTGTGGTTTTCCGCAAGGTGGACGTCCTTGCCAGTCGGGCTTTCTCACTAGTATAATAATAATATAATAATATTTTCGGTACAACTCACACATCGCTATCTGATCCCAAACTAGGCAGAGCCTGTACTATGGTAACCAGACAACTGATAAACATACTTATATATTTCTAAATACATACATATTATAGATAAATTACACCCAGACACAGAACAAACATTCGTGCTCATCACACAAAGATTTGTCCTGGGTGGGAATCGAACCCACGACCTCCGGCGTAGCAGTCAGTGTCACTAACCACTAGACCAACAGGCCAGTCAAAAAGTATGGTGCCATATCTCTCTTACATAGATCTCTCTGATATCCAATTAATACATTTGACAGAAGCAATCACCACGCACCATGTTATATAAATTTGTATTTAACCATACTAAATGTATGATCCACCTAACACATTACAAATTAGGAAGTAGCAGTGTACGTGAGCTAAGCTAAGCTAACTTCGCTTGGGTCACGTACACTGCTAAACGAAGCGAGCTAAACGAAGTTTCGTACAGCTCCGTACAGCTTGCGCATAAAGATCGTTAGTAAAAGACAAATAAACTCCATGTTTCATAAAGTAACTTTACTAATTACACTAGTGGGTTACAATTGCGTACATGAAACATAACATACATTAAGACAATAAAGTACACTCATACACAAAAGTGTTATACATAAACTTAATGAACGAGCCCACAGACAAAAGCACTTGCGTCTTACAGCTCAAAAAGCACCAGATTCATAATCTTGTTAGCACTCAAATTTGCATTAATTAAGGCGTTGAGGCCTCACAGTTGTGTCTAAACTCCAGGGGAGGGACAAGAGGGTGGTAGGAGGACAAGGGAGGGTGGGGAGTGTTAGATAATATTCAAATGGTACATGTAACGACGCGCCCAGCGCTCGAGCCTCGCCGCCCGCAAGCAATATAGTCGGTACACTTGGATAGAAAAGTGCTTTAATTTTGGTATAATTAATAATGTTATTGAAAATTAACCATTACGTCTTTTAGTACAAAGATCGCTTTTTTAAGTATAAAGTGGACGAGATGTGGAAGTTCATGAAACTCATATCTCACTATAAATAACTGAGGTATAATTTGAAAAAAATCGATATTTAATATTCCCCTTTTGCACTACGAAGTAATATCTGTGTAACAAACATTGTAATTAAATACTTATTTTTTATTTTTATTTTTTTATTTTTCTTTATTGGGACAAAAAACGGTTGCACATTACAATATTACCCACAGTATAAAGCTAGCTTTTATTATCACATCTTTAAAAACCTTATAACTCTTTTATTAAAGAACCTGTTTAAAATGTAATATGTACAGTTAACACTTTTGTATGTGACAGTATATCTGCGAGAGCACCAAGGGTACGCTCGACAATTTCCTCGTCGGGTAATTCACTAGGATTTAATTTAAATTAGTTTTGGCTTGGCTTAATAGCTTCCCCCCATAGGGTGGTCGGGACGTGGCGGGGCTCCAAACGATGTATTCTGATGCTGAAGGGAAACAGACGAAAGAATTTTGATATTTTATCATATAAAGTTGAGTGTAGTGACAGATTTATGAATTGAAAATATCAAGATTATTTATTAGGATTTACAAAAAAGTATTTATTTGCTACTAGAAAATTGTTTTTAACCGACTTCAAAAAGAGGAGGTTACCAATTCGTGTGTTTTTTTTTTTTAATGTTTGTTACCGCATCACTCCGTCATTTATGGACCAATTTGAAAAAATCTTTTTTTGTCTGACTGGACATACTTCCAGTTTGGTCCCATTATCATCAAAAGAAAGTTCTGATGATGGGATCCATGAGGAAATGAGGGAACTCCTCAAAAGTTATAGGCACACATATAGCAATTTCAATATTTTTAACAACTAATCAATCATTTGCATTCAGAAAGTGTAATTTGGTGAAGTAAAACTGATGAAGAAGACCACAGATGGCCATCTGAACTTTTCAATAATAAGTATTTTACTGATGGCGATTAGATAAGTTTCGGTTATTGTTGCTAAGCAACTATTAATAAGAAATAATGACATGAATGAATTGAGCGCGGATTGCACAGATTAAATATTGCTTTTAATACCTACTTGACCTGTATTCAGCCCGACGCTCAGTCGATTTTATTCGATTGTAACAAACAAATATTTGAAAATTTTACAACTTGCCGTACTGAAGTCGGTTTTTTTTGTTAAAATTATTAGCCGTTGTAGACTTAGTGATGCGTTCTGATCTTTTAAACTTTCACGATTTGTATACATATATTATTACTATACCTAATAACTGCCTCGGTAGCTCAGTGGGCAATGTGTGTGACTGCTGATCACGAGGTCTCGGGTTTAATTCCCGGGTCAGAAATTTTCCGGTGTTTACACGCCCGTGCTTCGGAAAACTTTACGAGCTTTCCGAAGCACGGGCGTGTAGCCGTTGGTCCTACGCCTAATTTCTCTCGGTCCCAATGGACCAGGAAATAAGTGAATAAAGAGTGCTGTTTTTGCGCACACACTTGTGCACTATAATATCTCTCGCTCAGATAGCTAGTCTCCGTTGAAATTAGTAGAAATTCGGCTAAAATCCTACACGAAACAAAACTTTGTGTGATTCATAACTATTTGTTTCCAGTCTGGGTGTAATTTATATCCGTAAATAGTAAATTCACCCACGACTGCTTTAAAAACGCACAATACTGCCTGCAGTACTGCAGCTAATAACGAGAATATGGAATCAACTAAAACTAAACAAAACAAAACGTTTCAGTCTCGAATCTCCAGAATAGCGACACAGGCAACTTCAGTCGGTAAATAGAGAGGAGGGGTGGAACCAACCTAATTATTTGTGTCGACTTAAACCGCTACCAATTATATTAGCATTAATACCTATAATACTATGACTAAACTTTTGACTACGTTTATCGTAAACTAGGGGTCGCCCGAGTCTTCGTTCGCGTAGTAATTTGGAATATTTTCCCCGATTTTGCAACATATTTCACTACTGCTCCACTCCTTTTGGTCATAGAGTGATGTTATATAGCCTTTAGCCTTCCTGGATAAATGCACTATTCAACAAAAAAAGATTTTTTTCGAACCAGTACTTTCTGAGATTAGCCTGTCACCCAAACAAGCAAACTATACAGCTTTATAATATTAGTATAGATGTTACACAAGTATAAGAGTTACAAAATACTATGTAGCTTGTCAACGATGTGTTGTTTTTTATGCGGACGAAGTTGCGTCTTTGTAATGATTATTTTTTTATTTAAATCAAAAGCATGTCGTTGTCGTTATGTAAGTACAAAAAAAGCTCATCAACATAATTATTTATTTTATTTATTTATTATAAAAATATATATTCATAGTGTTTCTAAATATTAACTTATAGTTAACAGTGTAACATAAACCATTTTAGATTTTTATAACTATGTGTTATTCCAGACTATAATCTATCTCTATGCCAAATTTAATCCGGATTAGTAGTTTTTGCGTGAAAGAGTACCAAACATCCATACATTCTTACAAACTTTCGCGTTTATAATATTAGTATAGAAGTATAGATAAAACTATATAGAATCATTTGTCCTAATTAACGACCAACGCTTAGCCAAAACTATTATATTTAAAACCTAAAATTTTGAATATACCTAGATTTATTTTATAACGAAAGCATTCGCTACAAAAAGATTTTTGGAAATTCAATTTCTAAACGGATAACATATAACTTTACCCGGGTGAGGCCGGGGTGAGCCATTAGTATAATAATAATAATATTTTCGGGACAACTCACACATCGCTATCTGATTCCAAACTAGGCAGAGCCTGTACTAGATAATAGATATAATAGATACAAAAAGACAATATTGTCTTTAACTCATTTGTTTTGCGACATGTAATCACTATAGGTTGTAAGCTTTGATTCAAGACCACAACCTCAAGATCTTAGGTTAACAGTGTCATACGTTGGTTACAAGTAGGTATATAAAAAAAAGTACAAAATAAATTAAAAAAAAAAAAAAAGTTCAACCAAAGACTTATTTGTCAACTCGACCCACGTGGTCGAGTTGGGAAGATTTAATTCTACCTACTATTTCTCATCTCGACCAAAGGCATATCCACACGTATCGAATCGATTGCATAATTTGGTTGGATTTGGTCGAGATGTATAATAAAATAATATATATAATGGACGAGATTTTCGCGGTCGAGTTGACGAATAAGTCCAACCAAAATACAAAACACGTTTAAACTACCTATCGGCAATTAGATCTAGTAATCTAACTAACCCCGCGGCTGCCGTCGGGGTTCAATTCGACCCGACCGCGCTCTGTCCGACAGATGCGCCAGTTACGCGTTATAGCACGTTTGGGATATGATCTCGCGAGACAACACTGCGCTCTCTGCTGTTATCACCGCACTGTGATTATGTCCAAGTGATATTGATATTTAATGATGTAGCTCCGAGCTTGCTTTTATAGCTTTCGATTATATACCAACCTGTTGTGAATTGCCGTTTATAAAAATAAATATAATTTTCTTTAGTTTGATAAATTAAATGTAACTCTTTATATTAATATAAATAAATATGTATTACTAATAATATAAACGCGAAAGTTTATATAGATAGAAGCATGTTTGTATGAAGGTGTACTTCATGGAAAAGCTACTTGACGGATTTTAATAAAAATTGGTAGGGGTTTTAGTTAGTTAGTTTACTGGAAAAGATCATAGGCTATTATTAATTTTTTTGTTCTGACAAGGTGGGCCGATAACCAATGGGATGGTGAAGGTTGCGGGCAACCGACGGACGAGAGCAGCTCAAATATTGTGAAAATCCTTGTCTTGAAAGCCTTTATCTCAGCAATGGACGTCATTTGTCTGATTAGATGGTCTATTCTACATAATTCGTAGTTTTATAATAAGTTTTATTATTATATCTATTTATTTCTTTATGATCGTCACTATAAAACATCTATTGTAAAAAAATAATATGTTTATTCATTTAATAAATACGTTATATTATAAAAAAGCCGAAGTTAATTTAGGAAATGAACTCACAATCGCTCAATATATTTTTACGAGCCATCCATCATGGTTTATCGTCACATCATTGTGTTATACTTCGTCGGTCGTAACTCTAAACGTTCAAGCTTGTATTATAAAAGTTCCATAATGCCTAGATGATATTTTATTACTCATTTATAACAAAAATTGATGTTTTTGTCGTATTGACTTGAAATATCTCACGTTTTGGAGATATACCTATTAATAAATAATGACACGTATTTTATACCATGTTTTAGGTGAAATAACATTAAAATATCTTTGGACACACGGACTGTACTATAGTAACCAGACAACTGATAAACATACTTATGTATTTCTAAATACATACATAAGTAGGTACCTACTATAGATAAATCTCACTCAGACACACAACAACGAATCTTGCTCATCAAACAAAGATAATATACCTATTTTATTCTGGTTGGGAAAAAACCTACTCCTCTCTGAGTAGCTGTCAGAGTCATCAACCATACACCAATACACACACATGATGATATAAAATATTAAAACGTTCGTTTGACATTTTTTTATTACCTTGATATTTAACCAAAACCGTCCGTAATCCAACATTTTGATAACTAAATAACGGAATAACATGAATGACAGGTGTCGGGTTAACAGCTTTTATTACGTTAAATAAAGATATAGATAATATTCGGCAACCACTAAAAGAGCCATAAACAATGGAGGAGCTGTCAAAACGACACCATGACACATGTTTCAATTACTCTTATCAGTTATCTCTTTCAATCACATTTAGTCCATCTCTATTTATAAATGTAAAGGATTTATTCATTGCTGCCTTTATTTAATTTAGTTTTAAGAACTACAATGCAAAACTACCGATGGAAGTTGAATAAGAAGGGTCGTTGAACAAAATTTCAATAGTTAACCGTTTAAAAGATTATCTCTTCGCATTCAGCCGCAATCGACACCGCGTTTTGTTGTAATTGTGACATCTGCCAAAATACTCGAAGCTCCCTACCGCGGGGTTAGTTCGACCCATGCGGCAAGTCAAGGGTTAGGTACAATGACATTTGTTATTGTCCTTGTTGAATTAAAAATGTTGAATTATTTATTGTTTAATGAAGAGGTATAAATATTTATCATTACTTTTAAAGCTCAATATGAAAATAAATATTTGGATTTTTTGACAAGATATTTCTGATTTGAGTTATGTTTATAATTGAATGGTTATCGGTATGACATTGATCCGATTTGTATATATGTATATGACATTGGTATCCGACATGAATCTTTGATATCTCTGTATATGTACCTCTCATACCTATTTAGCACATATCAATGGACAAAGATCTGCGGTAATAATACCCTAATTTTAAATAGGTTCTTCAAGAAAGGAGTTATAAGGTTTTTAAAGGTTCGGCAACGCGTGAGTGACACCCCTGGTGTTGCAAACGTCCATAGGCTACGGTAACTGCTTACCATCAGGCGGGCCGTATGCTTGTTTGCCACATTGGTAGTATAAAAAAAAGACGCCCGTATCGATGAATCTGCGGGGGTAAGCAAAGATTGGTAATCCGAAGATAGGTAGGTAATCATTTTATACGAATACAGAGAAGCAGTATTAGTAAGTATAGACTAGTTATTCTTGTGTTACCACTGAGGTAAAGTACAGAGACATGAAGAGTAAAAAACCCATACAATTATGTCAAAATATTGAAGACTGAAAAACATATATTTATCTCTTTTATTCTAGATCTTTAGCACGATGACATCAATTCGATATGACAGAGACAGTAATATTAGTTGCATCGATAAGCTCGATATTGCATTCCATTTAAAAAAACAAAAGACGCTCGGGCATTATGAGCGGTCTCTTACATTGTTTTGGTAGGTATCACGTTTTTTTCTGTTATTGCTCATCTATTAGAACATATTATCTTCTAATATATAAAATTCTCGTGTCATAGTGTTCAACTTTGAACTCCTCTGAAACGGCTCGACCGATTTTCGTGAAATTTTGTGTGCATATTGGGTAGATCTGAGAATCGGACAACATCAATTTTTCATCCCCCTTAATGTTAAGGGTGGTCCACCCCTAATTTTTTTATTTCATTTTTAGACAAAATTTTTTGTTTTTATTTTTTTGTGATTCAGCATTAAAAAATACATACAACCCTTAATTTTCACCCCTCTACGATCAACCTCAATTTTTTAATAGCGATATTGCTGAGCTGACCCAGCAAACGTTGTTTTGCTACTGAAATAGCAGTAGCAAAACAACGTTTGCTGGGTCAGCTAGTAATATATATATTGATGGGTGTAACAGTGTGTTAATTAAAAAACCTGAAGTCGACAATCAAGTCATGTATTTGGAGTAAACCATGTTGTAATGACTGACTTGGTGGTCCAGTGACTGCAGTATGCGCCTGCTGTGCACGAGATTGTGGGTTCGATTCACAGGACAAAACTTTGTGTGACCCACAAAAGTTTTTTTTTTTGTAGTAAAAGACAACTCCCGCACTAGAGAACAAGCTCTGTGGCGCGGGGGACTTTAATAACATACAATTAACGACTCAAAGTACACCCAGACTCAGGACAACTCTTTGTGGATCACACAAAGTTTTATCCTGCGTGGGAATCGAACCCACAACCTCTTGCACAGCAAGCGCTTAGAGTTGTTTTGAGTCTGGATGTAATTTGTGTCTGTTAATTATATGTTTGTTAAGTTCCCCGCCACACAGAGCTTGTTTCAAGTCCCCAGCGACACAGGTCACACAAAGTTTTGTCCTGTGTGGGAATCGAACCCACAACCTCGTGCACAGCAGGCGCATACTGCAGTCACTGGACAACTTAAAAAAAACCACGACGCAGCCTAGTAAGTAAATCTCATATTCCATCTAAACTTAACTCAAGACAATGTATAAAATCCTTTTAACCCTTTACACGAGTCCATACATAGCGGTTACGTGTTAAATTTATATTCAAAGCATGACTTCTCGGCCTTCCAAGCGCAGAGAACGACGTAGGAACGTAAAAAAATAATATATTGCCGGGAAAAGCAGAGGAAAGTGTAGAAAAGCGGGAAAATCATGAGTTATGGCGGAGTATTCGATTCGCGACCCGTCTGCTCTACGAGTATGTCATTAGTGCCAGTAAAGTTGTTTATCTGGAGGCAAAAACAATGCGTGAAAACCTGCTTCTGTTTAGAAAAAATAAGGTGAGTTTGAAAAGAAATGAAGCTTGTGTTACTCTGTTTATCAATATTTATATCTGTTATTATCCCTACTAATATTATAAATGTGAAAGTTTGTGAGTATGGATGTATGGATGTTTGTTCCTCTTTCATGTAAAAACTACTGAACGGATCTGGATGAAATTTGGCACATGAATAGATTATAGTCTGGAATAGCATTAGGATACTTTTTATCGCGATAACCGACATCCACGCGGTCGGAGCCGCGGGCAACAGCTACTATATTATAATCTAGGTAAACTTACATACATAAAGGAACTTTTTCATTAAGAGTTCTTTACTTTGTGCTTATGTTATAAATGTGAAAGTGAGTTTGTTTGTTACGCTTTCATGACTAAACAGCTGAAGAGATCATAATGAAATTTGACAAGGAGATAGATTGTATCCTTGACTTGGGAAGGACATAGAGTACTTTATTACTGAGATAACCGACATTCACGCAGGCGGAGCCGACACACCAGCTAGTATTTAATATGTATAAAAATAACTATTTACTAAACGTTAAATAACTAAAAGTTACAAAGTACCTATTATTTAACTCCACGATTTTCATTGCCCAGGTTCAATGTCTAAAAATAAAATCAACTAGTTTTATATAACTATGTTAAAATAACTAGGGGTTGGCTTCCTAATCTGTAAAGATTACACCTCTACACTCGACTGGAGCTCCCTTAGATTCAACAAAGCGACACATGGGGTATGTGTCGCTGTTAGTTTGTTAGTAAATCCGCCAGGGGCCGCCACTAAGTGGCTTTTCATTTTCCCTCCCACAACGCATTTTTATTTATTTTTCATCGCCCGCGGCCACCCCTATATTATATAGCCTACTTTGTTTTATTTTTATTGCATACGCTCACAAATATATCTATTATTTTTTATAGAATGCATTATAAATATTAGAGTAGGAAGAATAGATAGATATACCTTTAACATTGCTTAGGTAGGTACTTCTATAGTCTATTTCCCATAGCATGGATACTGTGACGTGTGATATGAAGATAAATATCAATGAAAATTAAAGACGATTAAATTAATACCTATCGATTGAATCCTACTAATATTATAAACGCGAATGCAAGAATGTACGGATGTATGTTTGTTACTACTCTTTCACGTAAGAACTACTGAACGGATCTAAATGGAATTAGGCACAGACATAGTCTGGAAAATTAGGCACAGACATAGTCTATCCGTGTGGTGACGGATTAAGAATACAAATGCCACCACCCCGTTTCATCCCGAGGGTGTCGTAAGAGTCGACTAAGGAACTAAGTCAGGCAGACAATATCCACTGCAAGAGAGGAAAAGCTTGAAACAAAACCCTATACCAACCCGTCTGGCCAGCGTGGTATAGTAGGCTAATATCCCTTCAAATGTATGGAGGAGACCCGTGCCCAGCAGTGGGACGTTTATGGGTTGACATGATGATAGTCTGGAATAGCTACTTTTTACCGCGATAACCGACATCTACGCGGGTGGAGCCTCGGGCAACAGCTAGTACTTTATAATATAGGCTCTTGATCATAGAGATTGATTCATTTTCTTTCATCTTCGTCGTTAAATGTTAAACGTCACAATATGCTATGTGAAATACACTTTTTTTTACTTTTTTTATTGCATTGATGATTCGGGTAGTAAAGTTGTTAAATCGTCCTTTGCCACTGCGCGTCGTGTCATGGATTAGGTTCCTATACGTAAATGTTTAATCCAAAAATGACTCTTCTGAGTCTGAGCGCTCTTTGTGTCTGTGTATTGTGATGATAAAAACATTTTAAGCCTTGTGATTATTAACGCGAAAGATAGCCTCAGGTATTGCAAGCGTCCAAAAGCTACGGTATCTGCTTATCATTAGGCAAGCCGTATGATTATTTTTTACTTAGAATAAAATAAAATGAAAAACCACTAATTTGTATCATTAAATTTCTACCAAGTTACGTACAAATAAGTACTCGCACCTATTTTACGTACCTATTTTCTTTTTTTATACTACTTAGGTGACATACAAGCATATGGCCTACCTAGGCCCCTATTTTGCTAATTTACGAATAGCTCAATTGAATCTGAATTGATTCTCAATTGAATCTCATTATAATTTTTGGTATTCTTTTTCCTAGATGTTATTTTTTGTCTATTATAAAAACCTTTGTTACAAACTTACAACCTGATGTACTACGTGGTGAGAAATAAACTATTTTATTTTATTTATTTATTGACGTAGTAGCGGTAAAACTAGTAGGAATCAAATACCACGCGCGATACATAAAACAGTATTGAATCCACGTTCCGCTTACGACGCTCTTGTTTACTGGGCTGTACCAATGTACCTATTTCTGATGGATGGGATTATGCAACATGTGTAAAGTTCTAAATAAAACGAAATATAAAGATTTTTAAAGGGTCTGCAATGCGAGAGTGACATCCCTGGTGTTGCAAGCGTCCACAGGCTACGGTAACTGCTTACCATCAGGAGAGCCATATGCTGGTTTGCCACCTTGGTAGAATAAAAATTACAGAGATAATTACATCCCTTGACAGAGGAGAAGAGACCCGTGCCCAGCAATGGGTCATATAGGGGTTGCAATAATGATAATTTATAAACAAAATACACTGCCTCGGAACATGAGATCTCGAGGCTTTTCTGTCAAGAAATTCACTATAGATGCCCGAAGATTATAAATTTGAGGTTTCGCTTAGGTAAAACCAGCATTGGTTGTTATATTATATCCCGCGCGGAAATTTGGTTTGGATTACCTTTATCATTAAAATATTATAAATGCGAAAGTTTCGAAGGATGTTTGTTAATCAATCACGCCGAAATTGCTTAACGGATCTGGATGAAACTTGGCATAGTGTCAGTTTACCTCTAGTCTGGAAAAGCTTTGCAGCTGGAAGTGCTTTTCCAAAAATTAAGTTCGGGTAAAATCTCGGGTTTTTGTTTGTATTTTCGTTTCTTTGTTTGTTTGTTACGATTTAACTCAAACACTACTCGACTGATTTTAAAAGTTCTTTCACCATTAGAAAGCTACATTATCAGCGAGTAACATAGGCTATATTTTATTGAAAAAAAAATACGGGTTCCCTACGAAAACTTAAATGTCCACCCGTGCGAAGCCGGGACGTGCCGGTAGTTTATTATAACTTAAATAAAAATCATATTGATATGTTGGTGCTATCTCACATAACACGTCCGACTATTTCGTTTAGTCATCGTCTATCAGAATCGTGTCCAATCTGTCTCCGTTTCATACAAATGCTATCCTTTTGCGTTCACAAACACATTCGGTTAACTTGTTTGTATGTTTGAGGTTTTTCTCGTGTGTTTATGTTTTTTCACTAGAGGATGTACTTTGACGTTCTTCTAGCGATCTATTTTTGATTTTAATTTAAAAGTCGAATGAATGAGTACCTCATTTCACTTTTCGGTATGTATACGTAGGTACTAATCATGATTATCATCGGCTAACGTTGAAGAAGTACCTACGTTGTGAGGAACGTGGGTTTCCTTAGAAGAAATTCTAAATGCATGTCTGAGCCACCAACCCGCTCCGTGCCAGTATGTGTGGATGAGAGTCTACACCCTCTCTGACACATATAAACGTTATCAATTTATAATAAGTAGATATTATATAAATAATAGCAACCATATATATCTCACTGCTGGGCACGGGTCTCTTCTCTAACAAGAGGGAGACCTTAATTCATGGCCTAACGCGGGTTGGTGAATGTGACATGTCTTTAGAATTTCTTCTAAGACATGTGGGTTTCCTCACGATGTTTTCCTTTACCTTTAGCTGATGGCGAATCATTTGATTAGTGCATATAAACTCCTCAAAGTGATATTCACATTGGTACTGCCACCTGGGATCGACCACGCACCTCTTGCGTTCAAATCGGTTACTTTCCCACTCGGCCACCACCGCTTATTAAAGACAAGTATTAGAAATAAGTATTAGGATTTCGATACTAATAAGACTATCCTACTATCATAATTTGATTAAAGTTTGTATATGTGAGCGTAATTTTAAGATTTAAGTTTCCCACTTAAATCTACACTCTATACTAGTATCTATAGTCCTATTAATACATATAACAAAAAAGTTTGTATGTTTGAACGCGCTAATCTCTGGAACTACCACTCGATCTTGAAAAATATTGATAAAATATACGCATTTGGCGCCCAATCTTTAAGGAAGGTTCCTTTTAACAACACGCTACGATCCAAGAGGATCATTGCAGTAACAGTAAACGTGCCGAAATCCAAATTTTACAACAGTGCAACTGCTGAAAACAGCTGGTTATTAATAAAGTATGAATAATTTACGCAAGCGCCAATAATTTATATCCAAAAGACAATAATTTTAATAACCAAAGCAACTAAATCACCTAGAACTAGACAACATTACAAATCATTCTGTAAGCCGTATCTTAACAAATCTGTATCAATAATTGTTATTTCGTAACATTATGCAACCAACAATATCTACATAATCCTTTTGTCTAATTTACGAGCGTCTGATACCAACAAACCTATCTGTTGGATCAATCAGTAATTAAAACGGAACTGTACAATCGCGAGCTAAAGTGCTAATCCGGGTTTAGGGCGCGCGCAAACAGAGACGAGCGGCGGACGTCGCGTCGACGCTGCGGTCACGTGACCGCCACGCGGCTACCCATTACATACACATTAAGGAGATATTTGGACTATTACCAGACGCTTATCGCGTTATCTTTGCCATCGGCTCATCCCCAGATTTTGCGGAGTCTGGGAAATTTATACAACATTGTTTGAACGGTCTAAGGTTACTGTTTGAGTTTCTAAGTAAAATCACAAATTATGGATAGTACAGACATACCAAACGATTGCTGGGATATATTTTTTGTTTTTTTGGCTACGTTTTTAGATTAACTTTTTTCCTAATTTTAATTTGAAAACGATATTTTTTAATAATTGTCGTCAATGTTTCCTGGTTAATAAAAGCTCGGAGTTTATAACTTAGAAGCCAAATAATTATGTACCTACTTTATATAACATAACAAACATTTTGTCTTTTTTCCAAAGGCGTAAGCAGCGGTGTGTGACACCACATTTTGCTAGCTATGCGTCACATACCTTCTAATCAACCTCTGTATAAATAAACATTCTGAAAAGAGTGTACGATATTTTACTTGCAGGTGTAGTTAACTAAAATATAACACAATGACATTGTGAATTTTTATTAAGCAAATAACGTTAAAAAGAATGCATACTACGCAATAAAAACGACAGTCATAACACCACTTTAATAAGAAACATTGCTTCCGATCCCTGACACCATCAAATTACAACAGGCGAAGGGGAGGACTCACTTAAATATGAATCATTTCATTATAATGCCGTATTCAATCCGAGTAAACCTCACTTCATGTTGTTATTACAACAAGGGGAGCGTACAAACATAAAAATGTATTATACGCGCACACTAAGCCCCGTGGAGACGATAACTGACACTTAATACCATAGAGCGTGACCGCATTATTCTGTGATCTATGGTCCGCGGAATCTGTACGCGCAACTTTATCTATGAATCGCCATTGCCGACCTGTCAAAAATTGGAGGGAATCGAAATCGGTTTTGTGCAAAACTGTACTTTGTCAAAATGCAATCAAATTTGTTCTCTAGCACCTTGAATTAAAACTCGTTTTCGCGTTTTGAAGTACAGATTTTTTTTATTTGTTTATTTACATACAAACATAATATCTAGATGTATAGTCATAAGACAGAAAGTTCAATGGATTGTTGTACATTTGGGTGGCAAACGAGGGGTGGCCGACGTTTTATGGGAACAGCAAATTCGGCACGTGTCAACCGATGGAATTAGCCGTAATACTTGCATTAATAAAGTGTGAAATTGCCACCGACGGCCGGTGTTTGTTATAATTCTTTATTAGGCGTTTTTGAGCGGTTTCCCCCTGAGACTTTAGGATTGTTCTTTTGAAGGTTATTACTATATACACCGAGTAGTTGCAGTTACTCATTTTGGTAGTGGAATTCTTATCCGATTCGTCAAACTAAGCAAGTTAAATCGAATCGTAAAGTGCGGTGACTGCACCTATTTCGGAATCCACTTAATTGTCGATGTTTTTTCAATTTTTTTAATTACATCAGTGGTTGGTGCGTGACGATCGATACCTGCCTACATTGGACGCAGAACGCCGTATTTAATTCCGGCGTGGTTTTACGGTCACAGCGTTTTATTGATTGCTCCGGCCAGTGAGCCGCGACGCCCCGGACTGGATAAACAAGGGCTAAAAAAATAATAAAAATAAAGATGGCGGAGAAGCACCGCCCCCTGCTGCGACGGTGGCTACCGTTTTCAAATGTCATTCTCAACTTTATCAAACAGCTGGGATGAATTTACTGACGATATCGATAAATAAATTTAAAGTCAATACATTTTAGAGGTAGAGCACGATAAGTTTTCATTGAAAGGTTTTCGTATCTCAGGGATACCTCATCATAGCCCTATTACAATGTTTTGGTGCAACACGCCAGTAATGCCCAACGTATTGTAAATGTTCATAGGCTACAGTTGCTAAGCATCACTCATCACTCATCAGGCGAACCGTATACTTGTTGGCCACCTAATATAAGACTTGTCAATTTTCAAAGAACGAAAAAGAATAGTATACCTATAGTAATAATATAGTTTTGTATAGGTACCTTTTTAAACACTTTGCACACAGAGGAAAGTAAAATTAAGAAGTTTATACGGAGAATGATTACAGAAAGCAATAACAATCTAATTTGACAACCAGATGATTTATTACGTACTGCTGAGATTAGTTCTCGTCTTTAAAAATTGATAATTGCTTTTTGTTCATATACCGTAACTATCGACGATAAAGATTTTAAATTAGGTAATAACTAATAAACGTGGCACTAATAATATTATCTTAAAGTAGAGATACCATACAAGCCAGCAAACCCGGTTGGACAGGACCCCCACGTTATAGAAGACCACAGCCAAATAATTCACTTTCAGAAAAGCGCATTGTGGGAAGACCTCCCACAAGGTGGACAGATGACCTGGTCAGAGCTGCGGCAACAGAGGCAGCCCGTTCAAGACCGGCCTTTCTGAAAACATATAGAGAGGGCTACATTCAGCAGTATACATTACCGACTGAGAAGAAGAAGAGGAAGAAGCCAAATAATTATACACACAAATATAGGTGTATTCTTGTACGTGAGTTTAGATCGCAGATGTTCGTTTAGGGATAAGTTTCAGAGAAACGTATTCTAGGAAGCCATCACAAATCTTGTGTTAACATTGTCGTCTCGTACGTATACCGAAGCGAAGCGGTGATAGCCGAGCGGCAAAGTAACCGACTTGCACGCAAGAGGTGCGAGTTCGATCCCGGGCGGCAGTACCAATGTAAAATTCACTTTGTGGAGTTTATATGTACTAATCAAATTATTCGCTATCTGCTAACGGTGAAGGAAAACATCGTGAGGAAACCCACATGTCTTAGAAGAAATTCTAAAGACATGTCTGGTTCACCAACCCGCATTAGGCCAGCGTGTGTGAAGTAAGGCTTAAACCCTCTCTCTATCTTGATAGAGGAGAGGAGACCCGTGCCCAGCAGTGGGACATACATATATGGGTTGCTATTATACGTTATACCCCTGGTATTGAAAGCGCCCATAGACTACGTTAATTGCTTACTATCAGATAGGACTTATTATGCTAGTGTGCCATCAAAGTACTACAAAAGTATTTTTAACAAATAAACCTACAAATCTTGATACCTAGTCTATTACCTAGTTAACTCTAACTAAATATTTTCTAAGCCAACAATCACATGTTATAGTTAAGTACCAATAAAACCCACATAGATAAATCAGGTATTCAACAGCAGCACCAATAAAACATTTACGATTTAATCGACTATCGATAGTTAATAACCAGAGCCTACTGAAGCAGCAAATCGATAGATTTTTTTCCATCAATCGTCATTCAATTCCTACTTTGGTGATATCGACTTATTCAATTTCGAGAGCTATTCTCATTTGTCGTGGTTTGATCATTTCCGTTGATTTTTTATGGTATCGATGTCGATAGAAGCATCGTCCGATTGGTCACGCGCATTCCTACGTTTTGAAAAAGACTTGCTTATAGAATTTTGTTTGGATGCGTGGATCAGGTGTATTGGAGATCACGATTTTGACTTGTTACTGTGATATTCAATTGTGAACATTATGTAGAAGCAAGAAGCTATCAAATAAAATCATGTTTATTTGTAGAATCTCTTATATTTCATACAATATTTCATACAATGTGTCTTAAAATTAGTTTTTACAATATATTGTTATGTAGACCTATTTACTAAGTCCGTTTAGGTTGACACTACCGCTGTTCAATATGCTAAACGGCAGAAAAAATATTATTTTTATAGAAAATATAGTAATGGTGCTGCTATGTAGTATATATTTTTTTAATATTTAATTTTTGAAGAAATTTTTAAGACATGTCTGATCCACCATCCCCCAATAGCCCGTCGCGTCATGTGTTGATTAAGGTCAAAATCCTCTCTTTTGAAAGACGAGTGGAGATCCGTACCCAGCAGTGGGTTGTTATTAGATATTATTATAGTATTATTTTTGTATTGAGTTCTGTATGTGTAATTTTGTGTAAGGTTTGTCACACATGAAATTGTAACTGTCGGCCCTGTCGGGCGATTGTAACGAATGGTCCAAGTTCTTTTGCTAGTTTTTTAGTGTGTAAGAAAAAACTATAAAAAAAAAAAAAATATATATATTCAGTCTGAAAATCTGACACACAAAATAGCTGACCTTCATAAGTATCACGGTGCGCCGTATATAAAATAAATGAGTATTTTCCGTGCATACTATTCTGAGGGATCATCATCCCGCCTCCTAATGGTAGGCAGTTACCGTATTCTATGGATTTAGCAATACCAGACCCTCTAGACAAGTGGCATAAGCGATGGTCGAATCGAAAAGTCAAAAAATAAAATGTATGGAATTTGATGTGAGTCTACGATTTAATGTTGTAAACTTACGTCAAATCCCATACATTTTATTTTTTGACTTTTCGATTCGACTACCGTTTATGCCACTTGCGAGAGGCTCTGGAACATTACTCGCAAGTTGTCGACTCTACATCTTCTAACACCAGAGTTTCAATATATATGGGTTAATCTGAGATGTGACTGTCCGTGTGGTGACGGATTAAGAATACAAATGTCACCACCCCGTTCCATCTCGAGGGTGTCGTAAGAGTCGACTAAGGGAATAAGTCAGGCAGACAATATCCACTGCAAGAAAGGAAAAACTCGAGACAAAACCCTATACCAACCCGTCTAGCCAGCGTGGTGTAGTAGGCTTATATCCCTCCAAATGTATGGAGGAGACATGGGCTCAACAGGGGGATGTTTATGGGTTGAGATGAAATCTGTGATAAGGTAAAAACCGTTTCCTTAAAATGAACACTGAAGACCAACACTTTATCACAGGAACAAAACGGGGTAGAAATCCAACCCACAGCTTCCAGCAGTTAAGACCAATAAGCCAAAATGTCAACGTAAATAGACTCAATATTATATGGATTGTATCTGATATATTTTTTTGTTTTTATTAGAAAAAATCTCAGCCTACAAATAAACATCATGATCAACCAATCACAAAAAATCGAATTATAAAAAAAAACCCCATAATCATTGGTGTACAATTAAGTCAGTTATCATCTCCATGAGGGGTATATCAATTCCGTGTATTTAGCGCTGCGGTACAGTCGCGTTGAAAAGTATTAATTACTGGGCAAGAGGTGGATCCCCGCCGCGACTGATCCTGCGCACCGCATGGGGCACGACCGACCAACGTCCTTGATTGTACGAACACCATAAACTTAGAATTAATACACCCAAATAAAATTTAGATAGTGATTTATTATCTGTCCTTAATTATTTAATTCACACCTGTTTATAAAAATTGGTGTTACGTTGCACCTTTGAATTAAAGTAATGTTTTTTTTCTGTTGCATATGTGCCAGTTTGTTTGTGTTCATTTTTATAACTTTTTCATTTTTAATACTTTTTCATTCTTTGTGTCCTTTAATTGTATGTTTGTAAAGTCCCCCGCGACATAGAGCTTGTTCTCTAGAGCGTCTCAAAAAAAAATCTATAATAATAGCAATCCATTATACGTCCCACTGCTGGGTCTCCGCTCCTCTATCAAGAGAGAGAGAGGGTTTAGGCCTTAATTTACACACGTTGGCCTACTGCAAGGTGGTGAATCATTCATGTCTTTAGAATTACTTCTAAAACAACTGGATTTCTTCACGATGTTTTCCTTCACCGTTAGCAGATGGTGAATCATACATATTAAACTCCACAAAGTGAAATTCACATTGGTGCTGCCACCCGGTATCGAACTCGCACCGCTTGCGTGCAGGTCGGTTACTATTCCACTGGGCCACCACCGCTTGCTTTTTATTATTTATTTTAGTCTTCAGCCGCGTGTCCTGGAATAGGAAGACTCCCTAAATGCACACAGGAACACGACTACATCATTGCCTTTAATCATTTGCTGTGGTCTTCTGTAAGGTGGAGATCCTTCCCAAATCGGGCTTGCTTGCTTGTATAATTCCCTACCTTTTATTCAGACAATCTTATTTTATTATTCCACTTCCAAAAAGAAGGAAGTTCTACGTTCGTCTGTATGTATTTTTTTTAGAGAATATCTGAAACTTGTATTTACATAAGCTACAAGGAAGTAATTGATTGATCTTGTTATATCCTCTACTCAAAAAGCACATAAAACAGTTCCGCATAATATATTACTTGTTTCGTTGCTTTTATTAGGAAGTATTATTGTCGTATATTGTGTCGTAACGTCGCATAGGTCGCTCTCACTCAGCTCACGAGCATACTGCAAACTATGCTAGGAAGTACTGTAGAGGTAGGTGGTCGCTCGCTGGCCGTGTGACCAAAGTAAAACCTCTGGCGTTTTTCAAATGTTAAAAATAATATAAAATGGAACAGATAAGTTGCGGAGGTTGAAGATGAGTCATGAGCGGGTTACGAAGGAGTATTTTCTATCCTTCTAAAACTAGCGCAGGCATAACAAAAACATATTCTATGAAAGCTTAGCTCTTAATAGACAGGCGACCTTACGTATTACTCAATTATCTCATCCATTATAGAGACATAATCACCTTGTCTGAGCTTAATGAAATATTGTGGGATCTTTGTTGAGCTGTCCAACACCTTTACTATAACTATGGATAAATTATACTGCGAGAGATGATTAATATTGTGGTGAAACTAAGTCCCGGTTCTACGGAATACCTAATATAGTATCTTTCACATAGCAAGTTTGACATTAGAAGATAAATATCAATGAAAATGATAGATGATTCAATTAAAACGTATCGATTGAGAGTATTCACTCTAGGATCATTCAATTAGCCATTTGGTAAGAGATTGATTCAACCATTTTCTTTCATCTTCATCGTAAAAATTAAACGTCACAGTTCCCATGCTATGAAATACATTATAGTAAGTACATATTACAGTAAACTTTGTGAAATTTCATTCGTTAGCAATACTTTTATCATTTCATAGCATCATGAACAAGTCGCAAAACATGCAGGCTATACAATGGGTTTGATATGCTTCCATTGAAGGAAAACCCCTAAATTAAATAAAAAAAAATAAAAAAACATGCAGGCTACGCAAAACGTGCAGGTCGCAAAATAATAAAAATAAAATTAAAGTTATTTATTTTCAGTCTATAGTTTGTTAGAATCAATATTTGCTTTAACCCACAGAACACATGAATTGTTCTATGCTACTGTTCTCCCTATGTTAGCAACTAATCTAATATTATCAGGGACAGGCACACTTGCTTCACTCTCCACGTAGTCTCATGAACTGCCCTCAGTATATTTTGCTTTTGATTGTCAAAGATGTGATATATGAATCACTTTTACCAGCACTAAAACAATAATTTCATGCTAACTGCAACATCTCAAATGGCATAAAGGATTGGTGAATAAGATACTTTGTTATAAAACTCATGTATTTCCAATAAAAGCGCTCTTCATACTTGACTTATGATGAAACACCTGTTTTATTACAACTATTTCCTCACCTTGCTTGAACCAGTATGAGCGGTCCACATTGGCCCTAATTCTGCTAATTTACGGATGGCTCAATTGAATCCCAGTAGGTAGCAATTTTTGTATTCTGCTAATCATTTACCAATTGTTGGAAAACCATTGGTCTTATATTATTAATATTTCCGTAAATTAGCAGATTTGGAGCCCTGATGGTAAGTGTTTACCGCTGCTTATCTCACTAATGCCAGGGCCGTAGCCAAACCGTTGCCTACAGTGAACTCAGTGCTTAAACCTCCTTTAAAGAAGCCTGTGTAAAGATGTAAGTACCTACAAGTAATACGACATCAAACCATCACGCCTTCTGGTGTGTAATTCCTACATAAATCTGCCACAAGTTGTCATTAATAAGAGCAAGCAATAACATCCTATTAAATTAAACAAATCGTTAATAATTTTGCCTGCCAATAAATATTTAGATAAAACATCACAAAACACCGCTTTTAAATCAACGCAATTATTAGACGGACAGATAGACAAGACACAGCAAAGGGCAGTCATTCTAAGTCAATAGAACGGAAGACTTTAAAATTAGATTCCGATAATTAACTGAAAAATGCTCATATAAAATAATACTCTATTTCTATTATATTACGGTCGATTTCACGTTGTAATAAATGCAGAAGTGCATCGGAAGTTATACCTATCGATATAAAGATAACGATTTTTAATTAAATGTTTTCTATATTTGATTTATGTGAGCTGTTCGAAATTTATGATGGAAAATTGATTTTTAATGTGACATGTACTGGTGAAGCTGACAACGCAACTGCCAGATACATGTTACACGAAAATCGTAGCAAAAATTAGGTAATTAAATATTATTTTCCTATGACATGTGCTTTGCAGTTGCGTTGTTCTTTATTAACGATGAAATGTATTGGTACTACGTTTGTAGACTGAATCGGTGTAAACAAAAGTCAAATATTTGAAATGAAAACCAGCGCTTAGCTTAAGGCACTTGATGATGCTGAACTCTTAAAGTTTTTGGTTCAAATAGGTATTATAGTTTATGTATATACTTACTCCTAGCTTTACTGCTAGAAGTAAGTATATACATAAACTGTCTATACTAGGAGAGGCTGGAGATCTGTCGTACAGACACCAGTCTCTTACTTAGATAATCTCATGACTAAATTTTTATACACCTAGATTAAGTGTACTCATGTTACATTATTATTACGCTCCCACTAGGAAAGAAAGAAAGAATGAAATTTACTAGAACTCACATAGAATAACAGATGGTAAACAAAAAATATCCACATAATAACAACAGAAAAAATATTCTTCAGTGACGTCAGAAAGGGTCCTAATCTCAGCTCTGTGCCGCGGCATTTTATACTGCAGCGCTGATTTTCTACCATTTTCTATTAGGCTACCAACGCTTTATCATCTCAGCCAAAAGACGTCCACTGCTGGACATAGGCCTCTCCCAAGGATTTTCACATCTCTCGACCCTTTTTTTTTGTAGAGGGGAAATGCTTTACGCATACCCCGCCCGGGGAAGAGAGGCGGTTATGTCGGACTCTTCGGCCTAAAGGTGGTAGGCGGTCGGCATACCGACTAAAACCCCCATGTGCTCCAACACTAGCTTTCACGGGTGGACCACCGGAACCTGATATGACGTCAGTGGTCCACCCAGCGGCTGCCTGCTTTACACGGGCTTCATCCGCAGTGACAGTGTCCGGGCGCAACGGGGATATTGTCCCTCCGCGGAAGGGTGCGGGTGAGACTCTACTGCCACAGTCTCCCCGCAGCACAACTCTCGACCCTGAGCCGACCTTTAGTTACTACAGCCACCACTACCCTTTTCACAATCTATATTGGTATATTAAAATAACCAACACTGATGTTAATAACTACTGTAATAATCATTTCACGTCATGCAACAATATTTCATTTAAACACTTGATCAATTTACAAGATTTTTATCATAAAATTAATGACAGTAGCGAGTATTCATTAATCAATCGTTAATTAACTTATACACAAACCATTCGCACTCCTCTCAATTAAACAACAAGATCTTTAAAGATAATAATGTAAATTTTTGCCTTCATGCATCTTTAATGTCAATACATCTCTTTCTTACTTAGACAAGTTTATATATATCTGTCTTTGTCGCAAACAATGTTTGACATTGATGCTCGAGCATCTTCAATTGTTTGCGATAACTTTAATGCGTTTTTTTTCTGTCTTATTCTTTCTTATACAACTTGTCATGTTGCATCTCTCTTTAATAAATAACAAATGACACACACAATAAGTAAAATGCCGCGTATTTATTAATTGGAGAGAGAGACGTTGGTATTTCGATGTTTATTAATCTTATTGATGACTTTTTCTTGCAAAGGACATGGGCAAGTTATGCCGGCTGATAGAATGTAATTATTTCATTATTTCAAACTTCTGGCATTTGTTAATGGAAATTTATTTTTTACTAGGGGTTGCCCGCGACTTTGTCAGCGTGGTAATTTGGAATATTTTCCCCGATTTTGCAACATATCACACTACTGCTCCGCTCCTATTGATCATAGCGTATAGCGATAAATGCACTATTCAACAAAAGAAGATTTTTTCTAATCGAACCAGTACTTTCTGAGATTAGCGCGTGCAACAAAACAAACAAACAAACTCTTTAGCTTTATAATATTATATAATAAGGTATTGATTGTTAATTACTAGTTACTGGTATTAACACAGAGTAAATACAGTGCGTTGTAAACGTTTTAATCTAGTTCTATTTGTGTCGATAACGAACTTAAATATAGGTCAATAATTGCCACTTACTTTTTTCTATATTTAAACTCCGGCTGTTCCTATAATGGGTTAATCGTTTACCCGTTCTGTCAACCTCATGTAGGAAAGAGAAAAAGAACGAATATGTGTATTCATCTGTCTTTACCTAGTTTTAAGAAATCTGTTCATGATTGTCTGGTGGCCTATGTCTAGTAGCCTTATGGCTGATAAGGAAACCTTTGTGTTACGAGCACCATTCTTTGTTTGTAATTTGTCTTTAACATGTATCAATCAATCAATCAATCAGCCTATCGCAGTCCACTGCTGGACATAGGCCTCTCCTAACACGCGCCACAGCACACGGTCCTCCGCCTTCCGCATCCAGTCCGTCCCAGCGACCTTTTTTAGGTCGTCGGTCCACCTAGCTGGGGGCCGCCCTACCTTACGCTTACCGAGTCGCGGTCTTCACTCTAGGACACGTCTGCTCCATCGGCCGTCGGTCCTTCTACAGATGTGACCAGCCCATTGCCACTTCAATTTGCTAAGTCTGCGAGCTATGTCGGTAACTTTGGTTCTTAGTTAGATTACCTCGTTGCGAATTTTATCCTTCAAAGAAACGCCAAGCATAGCTCGCTATTTAACATGTATGTATTGTATTAAATAATTGCATCAATTAAGTGGCAATGGGCAGGGCATATAGCTCGCAGAACCGATGGCCGGTGGGGCAGAAAGGTTCTAGAGTGGCGACCACGAACTGGGAGACGCAGCGTGGGCAGGCCTCCAACAAGGTGGACCGACGATCTGGTAAAGGTCGCGGGCAACCAATGGACAAGGTTAGCTCAGGACCGAACGATATGGCCGGTGTCAGGACCGTGGAAGCGCTCCAGCCGATCCTGTCGGAGTGGGCGGGGCGGCAGTACGGGACCCTTTCCTTCCGACTGGTGCAGGTTCTGTCCGGGCACGGTTGCTTCGGGCATTACCTGCACAAGGTCGCTAGGAGGGACCGAGTCCCGTCTGCCACCACTGCGACTGCGGCGACGACACGGCGCAGCATACGCTTGAGTCGTGTCCGGCTTGGGCGGTGCAGCGTCGGCACCTCGTCGCAGTCATCGGTGCAGACCTGTCTCTGCCGGCCGTGACACGGTCTATGGTCGGCGGTGACAGGGAGTGGATGGCGGTCGCATCCTTCTGCGAGGACATCATCTCGCAGAAGGAGGCGGCGGAGCAGATCAGGGAGGAAAGTCTCCTCGCTGATCCCATCCGTCGCCGGCGAACTGGGCGGCGCCGGCGCGCACATGAGCGCCTGATGCCGCATAGTAAGGTTGTGGGGGGGCTGGGGCAGTAGAGCCTCACCCGCATCCTTCCGCGAAGGGACAGCGTCTCCGGTGCGCCCGGACGCTGTCATTGGGTATGGAGCTGATGTCATATCAAGTTCCGGTGGTCCACCCGTGAAGGCGAGTGTAGGTGCACAGGGAGGTTTTAGTCGGTATTCCGGCCGCATACCACCTTTAGGCCGGAGAGTCCGACATAACTGCCTCGCTTCCCCGGGCGGGGCGGTATGCTTAAAGCATTTCCCCTCTACAAAAAAAAAAAAAAAAAGGCCCGAACGATATGGAAAACCTTGGAGGAGGCCTATGTCCAGCAGTGGACGTCTTATGGCTGAGATGGCATGTATGCATTTAGAAAATAATTAAGTATACTCGTATTGTATGTCGTAAGAGTCTACTAAGGGAGTAAGTCTAGCAGACAATATCCACTGCAAGAGAGGGAAAATTCGAAACAAAACCCTATACCAACCCGTCTGACCAGCGTGGTATAGTAGGCTAATATCTCTCCAAATGTTTGGAGGAGACCCGTGCCCAGCAGTGGGACGTTTAGGGGTTGAGATGATGATGATATCTATACCTACTATAAATGGATGGATGTATAAATGTTGCTCATCACGCCAAAACGGCTTAGCTGATCTGGATGAAATTTGGCAAGGAGATAGAATATAGTTTGAATACCACTTAGGCTACTTTTAAATCTGTTCCTGTGAGATTATACGAGCGGGTAGAGCCGCAGGTGGAAACTAGTTTACTACATAGTTGTCTGGTTGCCATATTACAGGCTCTGTCTTATTTAGGATCAGAGAGATGGCTATCTGGCCTCAAAATAGGCAGTCACATGGGTGTGAGATGTCTTAGGAATCAAACTCACGACCCCCAGCTCAGGAATCAGGGTCACAGACCACAACACGGACAGGCCAGTAGTACTAATCTACTACTACATTATCATTTTTTTCGTGATTTGGACAATTTTCTACGTGATAAAAAGTTTTCTTCTCAGGAGGCAGTACAAAATGCTTTCACACAGTTTGACGAATCTAGATCACCAGAGTTCTATTGCAAAGGCATAAATTACTTTCCTATTAGATGGCAGCAATGTACAGATAATAATCGTAACTATTTTGATTAAATAACTATTATTATTATCATCTGCAAGGCAGTCCGCCTTGGTGGTCCAGTGGCCGCAGTATGCGCCTGCTGTGCATTAGGTTGTTCGATTCCCACACAGGACAAAACTTTGTGTGACCCACAAAGTGTTGATCTGAGTCTGGGTGTAATTTGTGTCCGTTACTTGTATGTTTGTAAAGTCGCCCGCGATACAGAGCTTGTTCTCTACTGCGGGAGTTGTCTTTTTAACCGACTTCAAAAAGAGGAGGTTATCAATTCGTGTGTATTTTTTTTATTTTTTTTAATGTTTGTTACCGCATAACTCCGTCATTTATGGACCGATTTGAAAATTCTTTTTTTGTCTGACTGGACATACTTCCAGTTTGGTCCCATTGTCATCAAAAGAAAGTTCTGATGATGGGATCCATGAGGAATTGAGGGAACTCCTCAAAAGTTATAGGCACACATATAGCAATTTCAATATTTTTAACAACTAATCAATCATTTGCATTCAGAAAGTGTAATTTGGTGAAGTAAAACTGATGAAGAAGACCACAGATGGCCATCTGAACTTTTCAATAATATGTATTTTACTAATGGCGATTAGATAAGTTTCGGTTATTGTTGCTAAGCAACTATTAATAAGAAATTATGACGTGAATGAATTGAGCGCGGATTGCACAGATTAAATATTGCTTTTAATACCTACTTGACCTGTGTTCAGCCCGACGCTCAGTCGATTTTATTCGATTGTAACAAACAAATATTTGAAAATTTTACAACTTGCCGTACTGAAGTCGGTTTTTTTTTGTTAAAATTATTTAAATAAAAAGAAAAAATAGTTAAATTAAAAGAAAAACGAATTTCAATTTTTCAGTACAAATCGGCAATTTCATACTTAAACTTCCAATATATTCAGTTAATTATTTTTTATTTCTAGAGAAATACCTTTAATCAATCCAATCAGGGTCACAGACCACAAGACAGTAGTACTAATTTAACTACTAAACAAGTAAGTATTGAGGTCGTGTTGAATGGCTAATGTTTGAATGAGCGATAACAAATATGAATGTTATTCAATGAACGTGAATAATAATTAATAATATGTTATCATTTGCTGCACAAATCATTACCGACTCTGTTTTATTAACCAATTAAATTTGTCGGGATAGTACAGTTATATAAGAAACCACGTTTTTAAATCTCGTATAATGTTTAGAAAAAGAGGTAATAGCCTTGGGAGAAAATAGCAGTGATTAAGTGAAGTGTAAGTGTGATTCTTCCTTTTGGTTAATTTATATATCTTGTCTTGAAGACATTGTCGACAGGCCTGTTGGTCAAGTGATTGTTGACTCTGACTGCTACACCGGTGGTTGTGGGTTCGATTCCCACACAGGACAAATTTTTGTTCTGTGTCTGGGTGTAATTTATCTATAATATGTATGTATTTAGAAATATGTTTACATACAGGCTTTGCCTAGTTTGGGATCAGATAGCGATGTGTGAGTTGTCCCGAAGATATTATTGTGAAGACATATCTGATCTACCAACACAGTCTGATCTACCACATCAGCGAACTAGGCGTAGGAAAATTTTGCTGATATCATCTTTCTGGTTTATTCATAATTTATGACCTTCATAAGTGTTACGTTGTAACCTAAATGAATTTTGAGTTTGTGTTTGAGTTCATGATGTCCTTGATGTTCGCAAAGAAATACAACTTAAAAAAATAACGAAAAAACTGTATCTTAATGCAAATTTTACAAATTTCCTAGCCAAAGCATAAAATAACGATAATAGAAAATTAGCTAAATTTAGTGCAAGTTCAAATAAAACAAAAACAATTGCTTGGATCCAGACATTCAATTGATTTTTAATTTGAAAACACGTTGTTCTCAATTTAAATTAAATAAAACCAGCCAGCAATGTGGCACAAAAAGAATATTCGGATCTTTTTTTGTGTTCCGCTAAATATGCGTTAGTTTAGGTTAGGTTACTTTCAATAACTATTCTTGCAAATATCTTATGATATAAATGTTATTTTCATTGCAATATCTCATAAGACCATCCGGCGCGGGCGCACCGATGTCAAAGGAGCTGTTGGTTACTGCTATGCTATCATAATTTCGTATTCGACATCTCGCAATAGGTTATCAGTCACAGATCCATTCGGACCACTGCATCCGCTCTTAATGATAACACTATCGGTAAACGCAACTAGTTATCTTATTTGTAATGCCATTATTTCTACTAATTTATTACAAGATACTTATATTAGCAGCCCAGTAATGGCCCACCGAACCAGTGGCTGCTGAGTGGGAAAGAAGCCAAATTGTATACACACATGAGCTAGGTCATGTACGACCGGCAAATATAGTCAGACTATTCTTATTTCTGTGGTGGTTGAGTAGAGTTCGATCCCGGGTGGCAGTACCAACGTAAATTTCACTTTGGGAAGTTTATATGTAATGTATCTGTTAACGGTAAAAGAAAAATATCGTAACGAAACCCTAAACCCTGTCTTAGAAGAAATTTTAAAGACATGTGTGATTCACCAACCCGCATTAGGCCGGCGTGTGTGAATTAAGGCCTAAAACCCTCTCTCTCTGTGCCCAGCAGTGGGACATATTATATGGGTTACTATTATTTATTTTGTTTCCTATTTTTGTTTTTATATTCCTATTTTTATATTTGTTTGCGCTCGTTGATGACTTGCAAAGCCAAATTTGGTTTTAAAAACTCAGCCACACTGCACTGCCTGCATAAGAGTTGACCGGAGTCGTTGTACCTATGTAGTATGTAATAGTTAAATTTTGGAGATTCTTGCGAAAGTTATGCTTTTCCTCGAAGTCTTTAAGACAACGCTCCTCATAGGAAACAATCGGATAATCCAGAATAAGAAAGGAAACGGAACACAACTACATAAATTAGTTCATACATCCATACACACATTATCTTCAGCATCTTCCCTCTACATACAATAAAATACCTAAATACCATACATAAGTACTTACTGCTGACTAAACCCCATATATCTTGAGTAATAATATAATACTATAACCCCCACATAGGCAATTTAAGCACCATTATTTTTCACTATATCCACCGTATCGCTGTGCAAGCCACTTTTACATGAGATGAGGCCATAAAAACAGAGGGTATAAGTTTAAGTGAAGCATTACTAACATAGTTATTTAACTCTTATACTAACCCAAATTGTATGTTTATATTTATTTATTTATTCACTCATTACAACTATTTTTACAGGGTTACCCTAATACAATAGTGTAGCTATCTTATTTTTAATTAACTTTAAATATTATCACTAATTACTATAACATATGACACATAATGCCGACCTTGTAAATTCACTCAGAGAACAGCAGAATATGTATGCTAGTCTATAAGGTATTTATCTCTGTGTTTATGCGACACGAAATAAATGATTATTATGATTTGATTTAATATGATTATTATTAAGGCTTTTTTATACTAGTTTTTGCTTTTTTATATGTACAAGAATAACATTAAAAACTTATTTAAACTAAGTTAACCTAAATACGGTAACAGTTTAGGTGTCATAATATTCCTTCACATTACTGTGAACTGGAAAAGTGCCCAAAAGGCTGGCGGTATTGCCACGTTATGTGGGAATGCTGATTCTCTGTGGGAGAAACCGGCCTTGTGGTCACGCGAAGCGTTGATCAGTCGTTTTGCTATTTCTGTACGAAGGAAGCGAGCGCTCGGACCCCAGGAACCAACTGTCTGGTTCAAATACGGATGGAACCGGATGGTCCGCCGGTGACAAGAACACGATGGATAATGTCATTAAGTTGGGCGTGCCTCGAGATACGGCCTGCACTTCTGCTGCAGGACAAGCCATGGTGTCCGAGACTATCATCGGTTTCTCCACAATGACATTGATGCGGAGAAGCACACGGAGCACCTTAAACAAAGGTTTTCGACTTTAACAGTAGAAAACTACTTTAAATATAGTATACTTTATATAATAGTGTGTTGTCAATTGTTCCATAAGCTGTAGCGTTTTTAGCAAACTACTTACCGCTGACTTAGAAGCCACACTTTGATATAAATCGAACAGTGTCCGTACGCCCGCGGGCTTTTTGATCTGGCGCGTACGCTTAAGTTATGTGTCCCTGGTGACTGGCTCGTTGTTCGTGATACATGCGTTCTGTTCCCGGGCCGTGCTAGGAAATTAAATTGTAATATCACCATGTTATATTCATTTCGATCTTGTTAGTATCTTATGAATTGACTTAAGTGTTCTATAGCTAATGGTGTCTAGTTTGAATTGTAGAATTATTTATAACAGAATAGAAGAATAGAATAAGCGTTTATTAGCACACAAAATACAAATATACAATAAGGAAAGTCTAGAAAAGAATATAGGTAAATTACAATAAGTTAAGTCCTGCTTATTGCTCATTCAATAATTACATAACGAGTTAATATTTTTAAAAGAAATAATACATTTGTCAATTCACAGTAGGTATATAAGGAGAATAACCAGTATATAGCTTCTGAGAGCAATATAACTGCTATTCAGCACAATAGAGTACAATAATTCAGGAAATTGCCGAAATGTGCCGGCGGAATAGCCCATAAAGATGATTCATGGCTGAGAAATATACCAATAGTTTTATCGTATTATTGCAACGTGTAGGTACGTACCTATTTTATTTAGAAACAGTAGAAGGAGGTATTCCTCGAAGCGCTACCATTTTGAGGCGCACCTAATGAGGCGCTCCTTTTTTATTCCTCGGAGCGCACCTTTTAGGAGGAATAAAATTTTAATATTTAAATTAAAGGTGTGCTACGAGGAATAAAAAAGGAGCGCCTCATAAGGTGCGCCTCAAAATGGTAGCGCTTCGAGGAATACCTCAGTAGAAGGTTTAAATATTCGAAGGTTTAAAAATTACTTCTTCTTAGCATGTCGATGGCAATCTAAATTGTGTCAGCTCAGCCCTTCTAGACAAGTGGCATATACGGTTTTTTTCTATACTACTTGGGTGGCAAACAAGCATACCGCCCGCCTGATGTTAAGCAGTTTCCGTAGCCTGTCGACGCTTGCAACACCAGAGGTATGATTTGCGTGTTGCCAAAACATTCTTATACACCAGGGCTTAAAGATGAGAGTGTCCCTGTGATAGGAATACGTTTCTTTCAAAACGCATCCCTAAATGAGCGCTGAATTTGCATATTGAATCAAATGGAATATAATTTTAACAAAAAACCGACTTCAATGCGGCAAGTTGTAGAATTTTCAAATAACAATAATTTTTATACAAACTTTAATGTCACTTTTTATCTGTTAAATACATAACATTATTTTTCAAAACTGATTATTTACAGCTAAAGTGCATCTCATGACCATTTAAATAAGCCCAAACACGGTTAGATTACATTGTTTAATTATGGAATTCCATTGCCTATCTTCGGCTTCATCATCAGTTCAGTTTAATTGTACCATTGTACTAAGCAGTAATAGCTGCATAGCAACCTTCATCGAGACTTATCTAATCGCCATCTGTAAATACTTATGACTGAGAAGATGAAAGAGACCTTCTGTGATCTTCTTCATCAGTTTCACTTGACCAAATTACACTTTATGACTACAAATTTGACTTTGTTGTAAAAAATATTGAAATTGCTATATGTCTGCCTCCTATTTTTGAGGAATTCCCTCAATTCCTCATGGATCCCATCATCAGACTTTCTTTTGATAAAAATGGGACTAAACTGGAAGTATGAATTTGACATAAGCTTACAATAAAACTTTTGTGCAATTCCATACATTTGCTCTCTATTCTATGCGATTATAATACAGTTTATGCCACTTGTCTAGAGAGGCTAGACTTAGCCACGAGTTTAGCTTTATTAAAGCATCCATAACAAGAAAGACGAAGTAACAATGAATGATCTTTTATAAGGTGAAAGCTCTTCCCAAGTTGGGCTTGCTCGAATCGCTTCCTTGGTGCCCGTTTACTATATAGAATTTATTGTATGTATTTTTTTATTAAATCCTTTAGTTATTTTTTATCTTTAGCTAATCTGCATCTTCAAACGCATCTACTTTATATATCTCTGCATCACCCTTAAAGGTACACTGGTAGAGAATGCCTCTGGCATTCAATCCGCCTATGTACAGTATATATATTTATTTTTTATTTATGTAAACTTTATTATACACAATAAATATGATGTATAAAGGCGGACTTAATACCTGAAGCATTCTCTACCAGTCGATCTAAGGTGGTGCAGAGATAAGTCAAAGTAGGTGCATATTTATAAATTTAGAATTGGAGAGAAAAAAAAGATTATGTATACGTCTCCGCCTGTCTTGTTTTTTTTTTCTCTTTTTTTAAAGACCCCGCACTAGAGAACAAGCTCTGTGTCGCGGGGGATTTTACAAACATACAATCAACGGATACAAATTACACCCAGACTCAGAACAACTCTTTGTGGGTCACACAAAGTTTTGTCCCTGTGTGGGAATCGAACCCACAACCTTGTGCACAGCAGGCGCATACCTACTGCACCCACTGGACCACCGAGGCAGTCAATATGTATACATTAACTTAAGAAATGTACAAAAATAAGAGGTCTATTTATACTGGTTCATTTGGGTACATTATATATGATATAAAATCTATTTACACGAGTTACAATCACATTGTCACGGCGAAGGCAGCAAATTAATACAAGGGATTTATCTAATGACCTCTGACTCGTTCTTATTTGGTCTGCATCATCGGAACATGATGTTTTATCTCGCAACTGTCGCCAGTTGCCTAATTATTATATATATTGAATTAACACAATTGTTATTGAATTCGGGTATTTTTAGGGTTGTGGCATGATAAAGTATCAAAGGAACCGCTTTAATGTTTTCGAGATAATTCTTTGGAAGTGTTTTGACATCATTACATAGTTGGTTCAATGATTTGAGTAGTTAGATGGCATTTAGGTACCATTGAGCGGCGTGTTGTGGGTTCTATCTTCACACGGTTTTGCACGGTCTTGCATTTTGTATTCGTTAATTGAATGTTTGTAAAGTCCCCCGTGACACAAGGCTTGTATCCTAAAGCAGGACCTTAAAAAATGGACAAGTAGTGTTTATGTGTTGTGCATCATTTGTGTGTAGGCATAAATATTGCTTATATTCCTTTGTCATCTTTCTAAACAAGCATTTCTGTGCATTTTTTCTAAGAACCCTCTATTTAGTATTAGGAAACGTTTAAAAAACAGAAAATTCGTTCTTAAGTGTGACTAAGGGAAAATGATTCTTTAAGAAATGTGTTATAAGGTTTTTAAAGGGTCGGCAACGCGGAGAATAATCCCTTTTTACTATTGCAACGCGTCCATATGCTACGGTAACTGCTTACCATCAGGCGAGCCGTATGCTTGTTTGCCACCTTGGTAGTATAAAAAAAGGATTTTTATTTAAAAGTATGTTATAGATGGTGACAGACGAGCTGACGATCCACCTGATGGTAAATGGCAACGGCCACAACTAAGCCGCTACCTACCATGAAGTTAGTGCTCTCCTTGTAAGAAGGATTTATCGTAATGCTAGAAAAAACACCGTAGCAGGCAGAACATTCTAGAGCCTACACGTAATACTGAAAGCAAACCGTTCTTTACGAAATCGTTTCCAGGGGGTACAAGTTCAAACTGAAACTTTATATTAATTTTAGAACAAAGCTATTGAGTAATTTATATTACATATTAAAATTACTACGGAGTGCACACCAAGAAAGAAAGAAAATCAAATTTATTTTTACACACAAATGCTGCACAATATACAAAAACACATTTAAACAGAAGATACAAAACAATATCATTTCAATCTTCTCTAATGTAAGTAAGTTCTTTTTTAATATGGATGATGAAGGATTGAATAATAATAATAATAAACATCGTTTTTGAGACAATAATGTCTCAAAAAAAGATGTTACATAAAATTAGTGCTTAGAGCCATCGTTTAAGCAAATAGATGCCAGTATTAGGTGGCTCTTATCCTTACCACAGATAATATAATACTCCTAACTAATATTATAAATGTGAAAGTTTGTAAGAATGGATGGATGGATGTTTGTTACTCTTTCACGTAACAACTACTAAACGGATCTGGATGAAATTTGGCACCGAGATAGATTATGGTCTGGAATAACACATAGGCTACTTTTTACAGCGATAACCGACATCCACGCGGGCGGAGCCGCGGGCAGCAGCTAGTTATAAATAAATAAATTGATGCGAGAACCGTATCGATACATATCAAAATTATTTTTGTTTATAAGCGCTCTTTTGATGCCAAAAAAATAAGCACGTAATAAGATAAGATATAGCTGTTTTCATCTTGTTCTAATCAAAATTAAGTTTACATTTGCTAAGTGACAATTCTCATTTGTGACCTTTTACTAATACGAGTGTAAAATATGTTAATTGCGAAAAAATATAATTAATAAGTTACTTTCAGTAGGTAGAGTCAAAACCAGGATTGTTTAAATATACAAGCTTTGATCCGCGACTTATTCGCATAGAATTTTCTCGTTTTTTTGAAAATCTTTGTTTGGCAATTTGGCAGGCCTACATTACATACCTTTAATAAATCAGGCCTTAAGTTCTATCGGCTTTCGCAGTGAACATATATTGTTAACCTTCAAGAAACGTCTCGGAGATCAAATAAAGAGGTTTACTGACTGAAACTTATTAATAGACAGTGAAAGCCACTGAAGACACAACAACAGCTAGCTCAGCTGCTGTTGTTGTGTCTTCACTGGGTTTCACTGTTGGTGGGTTCGTCTGCTACCATATGCAATTAAAAGAAAGCAAAGAGAGAATAAGAATTTACTCTCAGAAAACCTAGGCTTTTTTAACCGACTTTACAAAAGGAGGAGGTTCTATGTTCGACTGTATGTATTTTTAATGTATGTTCACCGATTTCTCCGCCATTTGTGGACCGATTCTCATGATTGTTTTGTTTGTTTGTTTGTTTTATAAAAGACAACTCCCGCACTAGAGAACAAGCTCTGTGTCGCGGGGGACTTTACAACAATACAATTAACGGACACAAATTACACCCAGACTCAGAACATTTCTTTGTGGGTCACACAAAGTTTTATCCTGTGTGGGAATCGAACCCACAACCTCGTGCACAGCAGGCGTATATTGCGGCCACTGGACCACCAAGGCAGTCAAGAGAGATTGAATTTCTTGAGGTGGCACCAAGTCCGGATCTGATGATTGAATCTTAGGGAAATCGAGGGCTACCCTCAAATGTTATAGATATTGACAATGTTTTTATTTAATATATTTTTTACTTTCATTTTATCACAAAAAATAGAAAAAAAAATACCGACTTCAAAAAGCTAAAAATAACTGAATACAGATTGAAGTATGCAAGCTGAATATTAGGTGACAGGATAATCATAGCACTGAGTATCAATCTGTATTCTGTTATTTTTAGCTTTTAAGTCGGTTTAATTTTGTTTTTATGACGTCACTTTTACAGAAACTGTATCTGTGTATTGTTAGATGTTTTGAAAGAAGAAGACTAGTCACTATGACTATTACCATCGTTATTTGGTCACCTTAAAACTGCGTCGCGGTCTCTGTCTTTTAGATACGTAGGTTATCTAACTTTGCTCCACTCTAATAAATTACCGAACTCTTCTTTTTTATGTGACCGCCATTGATAAACATGTTTATTGAAAATTAATATCGCTTTCGACGCAATTAAAAATGAGGTTGGAACGTTTTTAGGTTGATGTGGAGGTCAGATTAATAAATATTTGTTAGTATTGTGTTATGTCGGAAAGGGCATTGAGTCATTGTGTTACTTACAAAACTAAATAGCTTATAGATACGCCAATCTGTCTGTAAGTTACAACAGTAAAAAAATTATATGAGTACTATCTGTTGCCCGTGGCTCCACCCGCGTGGATGTCGGTTATCGCTGTAAAAAGCCTTATAAAATATTATAAAATATTTTCAAACAGGAATCCTAAGTTTTAGTTTCCCTTATCCTACTAATATTATAAACCTACTAACATTATAAACGTGAAAGTTTGTAAGTATGGATAGATGGATGAATGGGTGGATGTTTGTTACGCTTTCACGTAAAATCTACTGAACGAATCTTGATGAAATTTGGCACAGAGATAGATTATAGTCTGAAATAGCACATAGGCTTATCCCTAAAAATGTGCGGTTCACGTGTTATAGATTTGTTTTTGCTTAAAATGGTAATATGAAACGGTGCTTTAACTGTCTCCTTGCATTCAGCCGCGAAATTCCACATAGGACGTTGGGCCAAGTCACTCATGATTTGTAGCCAATACTTGTTCTATTGTGCCTAGTACACCATTGTGCTACCAACGCGACGGCTACAACGTTGCTTAATATGCGCCTGCGATGATTTGTTTGTACTTCAATGTTGGTACCCTTTGTTAAAGCTAATGTGCTGTGTAAAGGACAAGGAAGTAGTTCCTTATTTTGTCTGGCACTTAGTTTAATTTCAATGATGATTGTTGTTTCATTGGCAACCATTATTTAATAGACTTTTTACTTACAGAAGACTACAGCCAAATAACTACACACAGCTGTGTATTTGTGTTCTATATTGCATAAATTTAACTGCCTCAGTGGCTCAGTGGTCGATGTGTGTGACTGCTGATCACGAGGTCCCGGGTTCGATACCCGGGTCGGGCCAAAAATTTATATTGGGCTTTTCGTCAAGAAATTCACAATAGATGCCCGGAGTTTGGAAATTGGCGGTGTTTACACCCCCGTGCCTCGGAAAGCACGTAAAGCCGTTGGTCCTACGCCTGATCTCTCTCCGGTCGTGTCAGATTGCCGTCCCATCGGACTATGAGAGAATAAAGAGTGCACTTGTGTTTGCGCACACACTTGTGCACTATAACATCTCCGGGCAGATGGTTAGTCTCCGTTGAGATTAGCCGCCGTGACCGAAATTCGGTTAGGAGACAGTACAGGTCTCCAGCGCTCATTTAGGTATGCGTTTTTAAAGAAACATATTCCTATCCCTATATCTTAAAGCCCTGGTATAAAAAAATGGATTGGCAACACGCAAGTAACAACTCTAATATTGCAGGCGTCGTCCATAGGCTACGGTAACTGCTTAACATCAGGTGGGCCGTATGCTTGTTTGCCACCCAAGTGGTATAAAAAAAAGTACAGGTCTTCATTGCTTATTTACAGATAAGTGTTGATGTTGTGGTCACATTCCATCAAGAAAATTTGGACATCTCAATGGGCATCCTTTGTGAAATATGTCAAACAGTTGATGATGTTCAACATCGCTTGATGGAATTGAAACTCCTTTCTTGAAGAACCCCATGCTATAGTCTCTACCACGCGGACGAAGTCGCGGGCGACCCCTAGTACCTAATATAATGTATACTGTATTGCAAACGTCCATAGGCTTCGGTAGCTTCGGTTAGAAGCAGCAAATTTTTTTTTAAATGCAAGAAAACAGTCCCATCCCACTGCCCTCACAAGGGCATCGTAGAGTTGACTGGGGTCTTTGTGGCGATGCATTTTCGGTCTTACTTAAATATGTTATTATTCAAAATTCGAAAACCAATAGATATAGGTACATGCGTCATAGTACGGCGGCCACTGGCCGTGAATTGCCTAATAGTATCTTTTTTCAGTTTTTTTTTTACATCTTTAACTTATGACCTACCATTTTTATATTATTTGTAATTTTGAAATCAAAATCAATAAATGAATTTTAGTCAAACAAATGTTAATGTAAAAAGTTATTATTAAGTAAAAAATGACAACTTGTTACTATCATAGGGAGGTTACATTTTAACCATATCAAAAAATTACATGCAAATGCATAGATTTTTTTTATGTGTGCGTGACGTCATAGTGCATAACAAACATAATTGCCTCAGATAACAGCTTCAATTTCAGTTCCAAAAAAAAATTGCACCAATCTATCTCTATTTTGTACACCGCCATAGGCAAATATAATCCCGGTCCACAAACAAAATCCAATACAAACTCAAATAAATAAAACAATTTAAATAAATTTCGTTCATAAACGGTCAGTGAAGTTAATACAGATAAAAAATACTCTAGGCACGTACTGGCCAAATACAAACGAAAAATAATTTAAATAAAGAATGGTAACGGCATTGCAGGGCGGGAATGTATGCGCCGCTCACTGTTGCCAACCGAATAAAAATAAATCACATGTGATTTATTCTAGCTGCGAAGTCACATGCTATGTTCCGGACCGTTGCAGCGGCAGCGTGCTATGTATGACAACTCTCTTGCATATGTTACTGCATAGAACTTTGTATTCAAGGAAATGCTGGCGACGTGTGTTTTATTTACATTTGTGTACTAGTTTCCTATGGATATACAGTATAGATAAGCAAAGCTTGTCTACTTCTTCGAATTCGAACTAAAATTCTACATTGTATTAAGTACATCAATATAATATTATGTCGTATTATACCTAACGATGGATGACTGAGCCATTTCAAAATTAAATTCAAATCATGCAACATCGTCACACCCTCCGGAAATTGAAGCTAGCGACGGACGCTTGACCCGAGCTGTCAAAGTGACAGGTGTCAAAACGCCCGCCAACAATATCTGGAAGCAAAGGCGTTCTTACTACTACTCGACCGTAAAGATTGCCGAAAAAAAGTAAAATTAATATAAAATTAAAATGTTGTTTTTGGGGGACTCATAATATTCGCTTTAACTTTTTTTTATGTACAGTAAGTTATACCTTAAGAAAAAAAAAGACCTTTCCTACTCAATACAGGACTCTCCCAATGATTTCCACATATTCGCTGCTTGACCTGGTCCATCAGCTACCCGTAACCTTTACCAGGTCGTCGCTCTATCTTGTTAGAGGCTTGCCTACGCAGCGTTTTTTCTTTCGTGGAAAACACTAACATAATAGTCTTAATTCTATTTTTATTTTTTTATCACTGTTTTTAGACGCTCACTAATAAATAAATAGAAATTAAAATAGAGGTCATTTTAATTACACAAAGGCACAAAAGTAAACTAAAAAAATATATAGTGCTATTATTTATACCAGCTAGATCCTTTTTTGGCACTATTAATAGGGGTTAAAGTATGAAATTGCCGTTTTATTGTAATAGGTACTTCGAATTGACATAGAACCTTCATGGTTTGAGATTTTTGAGTGAAACTTTTTTCACATGGCATCTATAAGGTTATTCTTTGCAACATTCGATTATCGACTTTCAGTTGTTTTTTTTATTCAGCTTAGACAAGAAAGCTGGATACTTCTAAAATTGGAGTGATTTTTTAATACGAGTTCCGACGCGGAACTAACGCGGCCGAAACAGCTCGCAATATCAATGTTGCATTTGGAGAGGGACTGCTAATGACCGCACTGTGCGATTTTGGTTGAAACGCTTTCGTGATGGAAACTTTGATTTGAAGAACGATCCACGTGGAAGACAGCCCACACAGATGAATAACAATGAATTGAAAGAGATGGTGAAAACCGATCCGAGCCAAACTACCCAGGAATTAGCGGCATGGTTTAACGTTACCTTACCAACGATATTGACTCATTTGCGTCAAATCAATAAATATATATAAAATGGGTGCCTCATGATTTGACTTTGAAAGAAACTTGTGTTGCCTTGTTGAACCGATACAGAAATAAAGTAATATTGGATCAAATTGTGACATGAATTAAAAAATGAATTCTTTACGATAACCGTAAGCGAAAAATGCAATGGCTGACCACAGGTCAAACGCCGCAACAGTGTCCTAGAGCAAAGCTTACCAATGAAAAGGTAATGGTAACTGTTTGGTGGTCTCAGCATGGTGTTATTCAATTTAGCTTTCTCCGATCTGGCCAAGCAATAACGGCAGATGTCTACTGTGCCGAACTCCGAACAATAATAGCAAAACTAGCAGTGAAACAGCCCTGACTCATGAATCGGTTGAAAATGTGTTCACAATGGCAACCTGCGAACTATTATATAAACTATATAAGTAAATCATTTTCCATATTAATTCAACATAATTTATATGTATGTAAAAAAAGTTATTAAAACAAGCGCTCTAAACAACGTAGTATAATTTACAATCTGATCAATGTCATAAAACTTAACTGCTCGTAACAATCTCTATTAGTTCAATCTTAATCCTCAGATAACTGTACAGGGTTGTACATAAAATAGAAACTTAAAAATCAATTCATGACCTGCAAGGTCAAGTGGAGATGGGACCGATAAACGCTGGGTATGGTTAGAAATGCATCATAAACGGACATCGGGGCGAGCATCGATGGTTCCAATAAATTCTTTGCCATATTTCTCAGGACCAATAGATAAGGTTCTATGATGTGCTCTGCGCACACGACTCTTCCTTAATGCTTGTATTGCATAGAGACGGCTTTCTTATGAAACTTATATATGCTAACGTTTCGATAATAATAATAGTTTATTTATTTGCTCTTTCACATAGAATAATATAACATTAGTAGACTTAATCCAGGTGTAGAAAAATAAAAAAAATTGGCCATAGGTTATCTAAGTGAGAGACTCCCAACTCTGAATAGGTGAATATTAGGTTAGTTCTTTCGGAGTAAGTCTTAATGGCTAAGCGTGTGTGTGAGCGTGTGTGTGAGCGTGTGTGTGAGCGTGTGTGTGAGCGTGTGTGTGAGCGTGTGTGTGAGCGTGTGTGTGAGCGTGTGTGTGAGCGTGTGTGTGAGCGTGTGTGTGTGTGAGCGCGTGTGTGTGTGTGTGTGTGTGTGTGTGTGTGTACAAATGTGAAATTTTGTGTGAGTGGATGTTTGTTACTCTTTCACACAAAAACTACTAAATCTATTTTACTAAATTAATATTGGCATTGTTATAGATTATAGTCTGGAATAGCACATAGGCAACTTATATCCCGGCAAAAGTCACAGTTCCCGTGAATGTACGAGAGGGCGAATCCACGGACAGAAGCTAGTTAGTACTAATAAACGACGATACTTATTTAAACTAAATCTTCTTGACAGATTGTTGATAGCTATATTTTTTTGGAACGAGGTATTCTTTTTGATGGATAGATCTTTATTGACTCAAGAAATACATAAAACCACTTTAAAGCACTTTCACAGGGGAGGTCAGGTTGATACCATTCCAATCCCATGCTAGAAATGATCGTGTGTTACGTGTTGGTCGAGGAATAGACCCAACAACTCTCTGCAGTTGTAAGAGAAGTTCATTGAAATACATAGAAACCATTTGTTGTTGCGACGATACGTCGCCTATTACTGCTGCATGCGGGTAGCTACCAACTTATATATTTAAAGAGAATATGATACATTGAGAAGCATTGATACAGCCAAACAGCGACACTGATAAGTAACATGTCGATGCGCTTAAGTAGCACGACGCTGCGTCGTTCATTCCAAACCCTGGAATCGAACCATACTGGTCGTTCCAGGTAGTAAGAAAGAAAGAAAGAAAGAATATTTTATTTGACAATAATTAAGAAACACACAACAAAAATTGACAAAAAGAAGAGAAAAAAAAAAATAACAATATTGTGTCTCATGATTATGCCAAAATGGGATCCAGCTCAGCATAATGCCTGGCAGTAATGCTAGGCGCTGATTTTCAGCTGGAACCAATTGAGCAGTAACCCACGGATGTCAGTCAGCACTTAATGAGTTAATATTTATTATTATATATGTATACATAGTAAAAACAAAAAGTACAAAATAATAAAAAAAAAGTAATAATAATAATTAAAAAAAAAACAAAGATAAAGTAAACCAACCTAAACAAAAATACAAAATAAAATTAAACAAAACAAAAATAATGAATTTGAACAAAAAATTAAAATAAATAAACAAACAGTACATAAGATATACAAAGTTATATTATGGACAAGTTAACATTGATATTCTCTAGCTTTAATTGCGCGTCGGTAAGGTATGTCCGTAGATGGGAACGGAAGGTGTGTGTCGTAGGTAAATTCCTAATAGGGGGAGGGATATTATTCCAACATCTTGTGGCGGCATAGCGAAAGCTGCCCCTGAACGCTGCTGTTCTGTGCGGCTGGCTGGATAACGGCTGTGCGCACTGCCTGCCACTACACTCTCGCCTACTTGTCACCCACGTAGTACGGGTAAACTCTACTGTGAAGTCTAGCGGTGAGTTAATAGAAAGGTTACATAGGCACTTGATCAAACAGTTCCTCAGAGCTCTCCCCGTGGAACTGATGGGAGAACAGGCATGGCGGACAGTCAGGGCAGTTATTAAATACTTATTATAAAAGCCTCCTCCACACAAGTGTACCTTCTCTGTAGTAATGAAGACATACTGTAGTGAGCCACGCCCTCACTAAGCAGATAATTGAGTCATTATAGGTGCGGTGCGCGTACGCCGCTCCGAGCTCGCTATCTGCGATCGCCGATGCGAGCCGATGGCGGCCGATCCGGCCCCAGGTACACCGCGCCGTGACGCAACCTTGTTTATATGTAGCTCTTGGTAATCATGATTTCTTGTATTTACGATAATTTTAACAAAATAATTTTAAGCGCTATAGATCCAACAAAACAAAACTTTAAAACTTATATCTATAATAAACATTAACATAATAATATACCTATTATAAAGAGAGAAGCCGAATTTTGTGAGTTTATACATACAAAAAACGAAAAAATAAAATACGGACGAACATAGAACCTCCTCCTTTTTGTAAGACAGTTAAGAACCCAAGAGAGGATGGTTTGCGGCTGCGAGTGGAACTGCGGGGAACTTGAATTTTAATATAAAAAGAAATATTTATTTTTTGGTTTGAAATAATCTCTAAAATCAAATTAAGTAAAGTTTTCGAAAAAATACCCTTTAAAAAAAATGGACTGAACACAAAAATATATTCCTTCTGAGTTACACTGTGACGACACTTTTTTAAGCTATTGCATAGCTTCCATCGCGGGCCTTGGGCGTGGAGACCGAATCCAGAAATTCCGTTACAAAAATAATAAACCTAACACCCCCACTCCGACCGGCACAGCGGTGATACTTTTTTTAATGACGAATTCTCTAAACGGCCAATAATAAAATGTCAAATTTGTGTAAGGAGGTTTTGATCTAAGAGAATATTAATGTGAAAAAGATTATAGTACATACATATAAGGATTCTTAAGGAATTATTACAAAAAATCATTTTTATTATTATATATTTTTATGAATCATTGAGAATAAAATAAAATGATTTAGATAATTCTGTAAAGTATTTTTTATTTGTTTCGATAAAAAAATCATACTAAAAAATATGCAATAGCTTTACCGCGGCAGTCCCCGAGTGCCACACGTTTTTTATTTGTCGTTGAGTAACACTGTCCATCTCAGCCACAAGACGTCCACTGCTGGACATAGGCCTCGCCCAAGGTCTTCCACATCATTCGGTCCTAACCTGATCTTGTCCATCGGTTGCCCGCGACCTTTACCAGGTCGTCGGTCCACCTTGTTGGAGGCCTGCCCACGCTGCGTCTTCCAGTTCGTGGTCGCCACTCTAGAACCTTTCTGCCCCAACGGCCATCGGTTCTGCGAGCTATATGCCCTGCCCATTGCCACTTAATGGAGGCAATTCTTCGAGCTATGTCAGTCACTTTGTTCTCCTACGGATCTCCTCGTTTCTGATTCGATCTCGCAGGGAAACTCCAAGCATAGCTCTCTCCATTGGTCTTTGGGTGACTTTGAGCCTTCGCATGAGGCCCATAGTGAACGACCACGTCTCGGATCCATAGGTCATCACTGGCAACACACACTGAGACACTGCGGTATTTGCGACGAGTAAATATGGTTTAGTTTCCTAAACGCTGCCCAGCCGAGTCGGATTCGACAAGTGACCTCTTTCTCGAAGTTGGACCTACCTAACTCGACTGTATGTCCCAGGTAAACATACTTGTCAACAACTTCGAGTGTAGAGCCTCCAATTGTGACAGAGGTAGGTGCGACATGGACATTTGCCATAATTTTGGTCTTGTCCATGTTCATTTTAAGACCCACTTGTAGGGAGACTCTAGTAAGGCCATCAAGCATAGTGCCAAGGTCTTCCAAGGTCTCAGCCATGACCACAATATCGTCGGCAAATTGAAGGTGGGTGATGTACTCGCCGTTGATGTTGATGCTGAGTCCATTCCAATCCAGAAGCTTGAAAGCATCTTCCAATGCAGCGGTAAACAGTTTCGGAGATATAAGGCCTCCCTGTCTCACAACCCGCTGCAATCGGATAGGCTTCGAGCACTGATCTTGGCAACGGACTGACATGGTGTCGTTTTCATACAAACACTTCAACACTTCGACGTACCGAGTATCAATTTGGCACCGTTGGAGAGACTGTAGCACAGCCCATAAGTTTCGATCGAAGCTTTCTCATAGTCCACAAACGCTAAACATAGGGGCTGGTTATACTCTTCGGTCTTCTGTATAACCTGCCGCAGCGTATGTATGTGGTATATGGTACTAAAGCACAGTAAACAAACAGTAGGTTATCTAAGGCCGCCCGCCGAGTTATTAGCCTACTCTTGCGTTGATACCCAGGGTTGTTCATACGATAGGTAAGCGAAACAAAAACAAGTGTCAAGTGGCCGACCCGAACGCCGGCCAAAAAAATGCGATGTACACACAAGTATATAAGTCGATCGTCAGACTACCGGAACCATATTTGGATTGAACAACACATCAGACAATAGAAAAAATAATAATTTCAAAAGTAATTAATTTGCAATATTAATTATTGTGAAATTGCCCTTATTACAACTATACCTACGCGAAAAATATGTTTACCTAAACGATGTTTCGTACTCAATCCTCTATTTTATAGTAAAACTAGACTTCTTAAAATAAACTTTAGCTCTAAACATAGTATTCAGAAAAATGCGACTCGGCTACGCTCTTAATAAAGCAAATAAACTGTGAAATAAACAATACAATACCATATTTTCTAATAATATTTAAGTATAAGTAGGTACTTATATTTCTGGTTGAGTAGGAGGTATGATAAGTCCGGGTTTGCGAAATCATTATTGAGGCACCCGAAAACACTACAATATTTTTTTCCCCTTTTTGAAGTCATGATACTCGTAATTTACGACAAGTGTCCGCCGCCCGCGCCGGCGAGAGTTGACGAACGCAAGCGGTCATGTAGCGTACGCGCGTGCTCACAGTCGTGCTGCACAGCCCGCACTGCCGCTACCTTATTCCTACCTTATATTATGCTAGCGTGTGCGTGAAATCGCGTGCCGACATGGCGCGCGGCGCGCACGCACACATTCAAACCGAGAGCGGCACGTTTGTATGAAGATGTTTTACTGTTTGTTTACTGTGACTAAAGCCTTTTCGGAAACCGGCTTGTTTGGGAGGCTGGAAGTCGTCAAACCTACACGCGAGACGATTCGTAATGGCCCAAGAGCCAGTGACCTTTTTACTTTAGTCATTTTATAAGTCATGAAAATTAGCTCACTAACTCTTCTTAACCTGTAGAATAATGAACTGCTGTTCTGGCAACCCTCCGCGGCCGGAGTGTTTAACCCTAACATGACAAAGATGGTAAGAAATAAAGTTCAATTTAGTTATAGTATCAGTCCTAAAAATTTTAGTATATGATATTGGCACTATTCTCTATATAGAAAAATGATTGCCAGAACATTTCTGACCCTCCTACTGGCCGCCAGAACGCTGTAAATATGTATAAAAATAAAGTACAATTTAGTCATTTTATCAGTGTTGAATTTTTTACAGAATTATTGGAAATATATGTAGGATATATAATTTCAAACGCCAGAACAAAATTCCATCACCAACTATTTGCCAGAACAAAAAATGTTTCCCTAAGGAAACGTTTTTCGTACATTTCTCAAGACAGTTTTAAAGGAATATCAAGCTATTCTTTTTTTAAAAAAAGACAACTCCCGCACTAGGGAATAAGCCCTGTGTCACGGGGGACTATACAAACATACAATTCACGGACACAAACTACACCCAGACTAATGTCCAGAGAAGACAACCATTTATGGACCACACAAAGTTCTGTCCCGTGTCGGGATACAATACACGACCTCTAGCTTAGCAGTCAGGGTCACTAATCACGAAACCAACAGACGAGTCATTAAATTCAATTAGGTATCAACTTAATAAATGTAGATAACAATTAAGTAGAATGAAATGAGTCTTTGTTAATTTTATGGAATGCATTTCTTTGTTTTTTTATACTACTTGGGTGGGGTGTTGTGGGTTCAATCCCCAATAATTGTGTGATCCTTAATGATTGTACCGAGTCTGGGTGTACGTTGTGTCCGTTAATTGTATGGTTGTAAAATCCCCCCCGACACATGGCTTGATCTCTAGTGCAGGAGTTGTATTAAAAAATCTTACCTACTTACTAACCAGAACTGCTCTCTATGCGATTTTTAAAGCCTTATTTCACTCTGTTAGGGGAATAATAATAATATTTTTGGGACAACTCACACACTGCCAACTGATCCTAAACTAGGCAGAGTTGCACTAAGGCAACCAGGCAACTGATAAACATGCTTATTTATATATTTCTAAAAACATATCTACATATTATAGATAAATAACATCTAAAATACCTCAAATAATAAGAGAGCTACCATTAACACATTTTAAGACTAAACTTAAGTATTAGCTCCTTGAAAAGTGCTTTTACACATTAGATGAGTTATTTAAGTGTAAGACATGAATTGTGTATAAACTATTATAATTATGTATTGCTTTGCGTAATTTAAAAAATTCACATGCCTTCCAAAGGTGAATATGTCGGGCCACTTCTGTATTCTGTCATCTTTTGTACCATGATCTGAGCGAATAAATATCTTATCTTATCATCCAGACACAGAACAGACATTTGTGCTCATCCCACAAAGATTTGTCCTGGATGGGAATCGAACCCACGACCTCTGGCGTAGCAGTCAGTGTCACTAAACACTAGACCAACAGGCCAGTAGAAATAATTTTAGGAAAACTGTAATACAAGTGTAATTTTGACTAGAAAACCCTTTCTTAGGGGATACTTACGCTTTATAAAGAGAACTCTTTATAAAAATCCTCCAAATGTTATGTCTCATGGACCAGCCGTTTAGGCTGTGGGTTGATATAAATAAGAGGGTCTAAAGTTGTATAGGTACTTCGAATTGACCTAGAACCTTCATGGTTTGAGATTTTTGAGTGAATTTGTTTCAAATGGATGTATGTCTTTACCGCCATGGAAGATGGGTAGGCCTACATTTATTAAGTTTTATACCTAATTCTCTACCTACGTCTCCCACTTCAACTTCACAACCTAAGTCTCGTGATTAGTGACCCTGACTGCTAAGCGGATAGAGGTCGTGTATTGTATCCCGACACGGGACAGAACTTTGTGTGGTTCATAAATGGTTGTCTTCTCTGGACATTAGTCTGGGTGTAGTTTGTGTCCGTGAATTGTATGTTTGTATACTTAGTCCCCCGTGACACAGGGCTTATTCCCTAGTGCGGGAGTTGTCTTTTTTTTTTAAGAATTGCTTGATATTCCTTTAAAACTGTCTTGAGACATGTACGAAAAATGATTCCGTGTGAAAACATTTTTTGTTCTGGCAAATAGTTGGTGATGGAATTTTGTTCTTGCGTTTGAAATCATATATCCTACATATATTTCCAATAATTCTGTAAAAAAATCAACACTGATGAAATTACAAAATTATACTTTATTTTTATACATATTTACAGCGTTCTGGCGGCCAGTGGGAGGGTCAGAAATGTTCTGGCAATCATTTTTCTATATAGAGAATAGTGCCAATATCATATACTAAAATTTTTAGGACTGATACTATAACTAAATTGAACTTTATTTCTTACCATCTTTGTCATGTTAGGGTTAAACACTCCGGCCGCGGAGGGTTGCCAGAACAGCAGTTCATTATTCTACAGGTTAAGAAGAGTTAGTGAGCTAATTTTCATGACTTATAAAATGACTAAAGTAAAAAGGTCACTGGCTCTCCCTCCATAATGACTCTTGAAAACAACTTAAAGACATAGCTCAGGAGTGAGACGGGTCTGTAATTCTTTAATAGGGTTTTGTCGCCCTTTTTGAAGAACAGCACCACCACACTCCTGTGTCACGCCTGCGGCGTCTTCCCCGCGAGTATCATCGCAGCTTGCTCAATTCTCTCGCAGTTCAACAATCTTCTCGTCGGTCTGCAGTGTGCGCGTGTTATAAGTTGCCAGGGCCAGTTTTCGTTGTTTGTGGTAGCCTGGCCTCTGCTCGAGATTCTTCGCACCCCTTGCCCCACCGTTACCGTGGCCGCTACCGGAGCCAGAAATAGTGGGGCCGCCAGGGACTAGGGGCCGTTTTTTACTGGTGTGATTCATTTTGGGGGGATATTACCGTAATCGCCACGCTTGGCAGGCGGGTTGGCGATCGCAGTGGTAGAAGATTTTACATTGGGACGCTGCTGCCCGTCCTATGTCTCTCAATTTTCCTCCCACCCGGTTTGAATGGACTGATTGACCGCCATTGTTCGGTTGACTGACTGCACTAGGGTAGATATCCGCGGTGTCATAACCGCGTATAACCACACCAGTGGGCGGTGGGATCGTCACTTCCCGACGGTCACAGTAACACTGTAAATAAAAGGAAATTCAAAAGTTAGGCTTAAATATTGGAAAAAACTATGCATTATGTCACAGTGTTACTCAATGGGAGTTTAATTCCTAATGAGTCACACTGTTACATATCTGGGTGTTACTAAACGGGAATAATAAACCCTATTTTTGCGGTAATTTTTTTTTTGTGGTGGGCATTAATTGTGCACTGCCGGGACTGGCAGCTTGTTTATAAATAAATGGTTGTATATTGAAGGTCAGTGTCGCAGAACTGGCACAAAATAATATTTGAAAAAAAAAAAAAACATTATGACTGTCAGATAAAAATGACATTGTAAATTCTTGGGCTACCCCGCCTCGGATAGTAAGAAAATTTATTTATTTTGGCTACATAAAGAACTGCATAATGTCTACTAATAAAACATATCCAGTTCCACATGAGTCATCGCCATATGTCCCAGTGTACATAGTCTCTGGAGTCAGTGCGAGCATCTTCCTTTTTGGGCCGCTTTTAGTCCGCAGAGGAACTCATCGGGGGTAACTACAATGATGTTACAGTAAGAGAGAAGTAGATAGAAGTAGAGTGGAAAATGATGTCGTCAACAGTAGCTGAGTAGCTTCATTTCACTATCTCTTTCTTTTCAATTACGTTCCGTTTTATGTATCTTATTCAAACTTGAAATTTATAAAGCAAGTTTGCATTAAAACATGGGAACAAAACTCTGAACGTCAATTAGTTTGAAGGTAGCTTATCTCTCTTTATTCTATTTGAGTAACTAAGTATTATTAACTGCTTACTGCTTACCATCAGGCGGGCCACATGCTTGTTTGCGTTCTTGGTATAGCCCTACTAGTTATCCCTACCGGTAGGTCTAGGTTAATTGGTTTTGGACATTTTTTATATTGGACATTTTTATTGTTGAACATTATTTATATTGGACATTTTTATTGTTGAACATTATTTATATTGGATTTTTTTATTGTTGGTTATTATTCGTATTGGACATGTTTATTTTCAGGCATTATTCTTATTGGTCATTTTTATTGTTGGACATTATTAGCAGTGGAAATTTTTTATTTGACATTCTACCGAACCGTATAAATTTGTTAATACATTGGCGTGTCAATCATGACATCCTACGTTAGTGTTTAATTAAATATGGATGTGGTATCTCTTGCAGCCGCGGCAAATTATATTATTATTATTATATCATCATCTCAGCTAAAAGACGTCCACTGTTAGTCATAGGCCTCCCCCACGGATTTCTATAGCACGGACCTGACCTTGTCCATCAGTTGCCCGCAACTTATAGCAGGTCGTCGGTCAATTTTGAGAACAAAGTCTAATGCAGCAAAGTAGTGACTTAAATCAAATTGGCGCAAAAATTACAATGATGTATGGTTTTGAATAGCTACATATAGATATAATACCTAGAGGCCCGCCCCGACTTCGCTTCGTTGAAACTATTTTCAGCTCATCTTTCCTAATTAGCAACATTAAATCATCACATAGAACTTAAGTCTTATTATCGACCTATTCTTGTTCTGGTTGATTACCTATTTAGCCACTACCGCTTGCTGTATTATTCATGTTTAACTTTTAATTCTCTGTTTTCAGAATTATAAGATGGTGTATAATGTTAACAACCTTCTGTCTCTGGATATTGTAAGTATTGTTTTTTGTTACTTTGTTACTCCTTCACGCAAAACAATCTACTTAATTTTATAGTAAAAGCTTATACGTCAGGATAAGCACACAGACGCTGATGATACCTTCTGTTAAAATTCACGCAGACGATTTCCTTGGTCACGCCAAAACTTTAAAATCGTTTTTTTTATAAGTTTTCTAAAACTTTGTAGACGGTTCTTACAAAAATAAAAGAAAGTTACGCAAAACTTAGTTTAACTCAAACAAAGTCAGAGCGGTCCTCTAGACTTGGGCAAAATCGTTCACTCTGTGGAGTTCGTTCATCAACTCTCGTTCCGTTAAATGAAATCGTTCCGCTAAATCGTTCCAGTTCCACAGTTCCGAGAAATCAATATGTACCGTTGAGTCCGGAACTCCAGCTTTGACGTTTAGCTCTCAGCTCAATTCATGAACTGAACTCTGAACTCCGCGGGGAACGAACGAGCGACATGGTTGAATCGCAGGAGCGTGCATTTTGACACTTAGGTACAATCTTCGTAACATTCATACACAACAATTCGTTTTTGTAACAGTTGTTTTCCATGTATATCCAGGAGGAATATTCTGACGCCTAAACTATTCCCTTTTATTTAATAATTTTTTCCATAATATTTAGGTTTAGTTCAAATTAATTTTTAATATTATTCTTGTTTATATAGAGCATAATCCTTTACTGAAATAAATACATATTCTATTTATATATAGATTGCATGTAAAAATCAATATAAACATATATTGGCAATAAACGATTTAATTTAAATAACATTGTTTCAGTTGGACAATAATCTACATAGCGCAAATAAACCCCCTTGTGGGACCTCGACTAGAGAACACCTCACTCGCATGGGTCGGACACTTCTGGGTAATCTGTCTTTACTTTACATTAAGGCTGCGGTTCTACTAGAGATGTGCGAGGATGCGTAGTAAGGAGTGTGACTGTTAAGAAACAAAACAATCGCTTTATTTACCTAACTCGTACAGCGCAGTTCCTGTGGAAATGGCTTAGCGGAGAGAGGTTTTTGTACGTACAAAACAAGCGAGGGATGGGTGTGAAAACTGTGTATGAGATGGAAGCCAGCTAGAACCATTTTTTTACATCAGAGCTTTTGAGATGGAGTATCCTGGGATACGTTTCTTTCAAAACGCATCCCTAAATAAGCGCTGAAGACCTGTATTCATACACAGGAACACAACTACCGCTGTGCATTTATTTGGCTGTGGTCTTCTGTACAGTGGAGGTCCCTTCCTAGTCGGACTCTCTTGGAGTTTTACTTACGTGCCAAGGAGTTTTAGTCGGTATGCCAGCCGCCTACTATCTCTAGGCCGGATAGCCTCACATAACCGTCCAGTTTCCCCGGTCGGGGCTGTATGTATAAGGAGCATTCCCCACTTCAAAACAAAAGTGGCCGTCAGCTGCATGCATTAGTTTGTTTGGACCTGTTTAAGCTGTATCTGAAAGCTGCGTTGCCTTTCTGCTGAGTCATTAAGTTTGCGAGTGCTAGAGTTGTGCAAGAAGGTCACGATAGACTGGAAAACACAGCATAAGCTTACCTCTGACATTAAGATATTATATTTTAATCATTTTAATTTCTACAGGGCAAGAATCCTAAAGAAATTCCCGATTAAATGTAAGAAGTAAGAAGAAACAGTGACGTTTTACGATAATATCATGTGTACCTATTAAGTATTTTAATTTTAATAAAATGTACCTAAGTGCAGAACTATTTATCATTAATTTATTAACCGACTTCAAAAAGAGGAGGTTATCAATTCGTGTGTATTTTTTTTTTTTTTTTTTTATATGTTTGTTACCGCAGAACTCCCTCATTTATGGACCGATATGAAAAATTATTCTTTTGTCTGAGAGGACATACTTCCAGTTTGGTCCCATTTTCATCAAAAGAAAGTTCTGATGATGGGATCCATGAGGAATTGAGGGAACTCCTCAAAAATTAAAGTCGGTTGAAGTGAAGTCGGTTTTTTTTTTGTTAATTTTTTTTTTTTTTTTTGTTTAATAGACAACTGCCGCTCTAGAGAACAAGCTCTGTGTCGCGGGGGACTTTACAAACATACAATTAACGTGAACAAATTACACCCAGACTCAGAACAATTCTTTGTGGGTCACACAAAGTTTTGTCCTGTGTGGGAATCGAACCCACAACCTCGTGCACAGCAGGCGCATACTGCGGCCACTGGACCACCGAGACAGTTATTTTTAACCGACTTCAAAAAGAGGAGGTTATCAATTCGTGTATTTTTTTTTTTTTTTTATGTTTGTTACCGCATAACTCCGTCATTTATGGACCGATTTGAAAAATTCTTTTTTTGTCTGACTGGACATACTTTCAGTTTGGTCCCATTATCATCAGAAGAAAGTTCTGATGATGGGATCCATGAAGAATTGAGGGAACTCCTCAATAGTTATAGGCACACATATAGCAATTTCAATATTTTTAACAATAAATCAATCATTTGCATTCAGAAAGTGTAATTTGGTGAAGTAAAACTGATGAAGAAGACCACAGTTGGCCATCTGAACTTCTCAATAATAAGTATTTTACTGATCGCGATTAGATAAGTTTCGGTTATTGTTGCTAAGCAACTATTAATAAGAAATAATTACGTGAATTAATTGAGCGCGGATTGCACAGATTAAATATAGCTTTTAATACCTACTTGACCTGTGTTCAGCCCGACGCTCAGTCGATTTTATTCGATTGTAACAAACAAATATTTGAAAATTTTACAACTTGCCGTACTGAAGTCGGTTTTTTTTTGTTAAAATTATAATTATTTTACACTTCTTCTTATGAAGGTTAATATAAGGTGTGATTTCAATGTGGCGGGGCGGTACTGTGGATGTGCAACTGTAATGTGAATTTCACTTTGTGGAATTTTTATATACTTATCAAACGATTAACATTTGCAAAGCAAAATGCGGAATCCCATTTATTTAAAAAAAAAAAACTCATCCACCAAGCCCGTTTATTTTTTTAAGACAATGGAACATGCTCTGAGGCTCACACACATACAATTCACGCATACAAATTACACCCAGACATTTATCAATCATACAAGTTTTATTCAGATTGGAAATCGAAGCTACGACATCCGGCTTCTCTGCCAGGGTTACTTAACACTATGTCTATCACGGGCCAGTCTTACTAGCTTCTGGCCAGAGTGTGTAGATAAAATCCTGAACCTTCAGGTTTCTTGATTAAGAAGAGAAGACCCGTCCCAGCAGTGGCAGGCAGATTAAAAGAGGCAATAAATAAGAGGCGCTCATACAAAAGGCAGGCAAGTTTCCGTGTGCTGACGGATTAAGAATACAAATGTCACCACCCCGTTCCATCCCGAGGGTGTCGTAAGGGAGTAAGTGTTATTCACCGCAAGAGAGGGAAAATTCGAAACAAAACCCTATACCAACCCGTCTGGCCAGCGTGGTATAGTAGGCTAATATCCCTCTGTTTGGAGGAGACCCGTGCCCAGCAGTGGGACGTTTATGGGTTGAGACGTATACAAAAGTGAAAGTTGCTCGGCATCGGCACCATCTACAGGGGTACAGCAGAATACCAGCGTCAGTCAACTGAAGCAGTAGCTGAGCTGAATACCTATTTTGTGCACAGAACCTCATGGTACACTGGAGCAAATAAGAAAAATAAAAACGATTGTCGTTTTTTTCTGTAAGTGTTTTAATATATTACTTTGTACCTAATCTTGCTATCGTTTTCTGTCTTCTTTATTATAATCATGTGTCTTTTGTTAGCAAAATAAATGCTCTTTCTTTCTTTCTATACATACACAACACAGCTAGGTAAACTCTAATTGATAAATGAGTAGCAGGTGAAACTACTAATGGGTGGTACTAATAGATGGGTGACCGCATAGTGGTATTTTATCTGAGCGTCTCCGTGCTTTGGAGGGCACGTGAAAGCCGCAGGGGTATTCCGTAAGAGCAAAATCCGAGCCACCGCAAAATCCGAGCAAAATCTGGCTGTCAGATTGAAAATCGGTTTTCCGTAAGAGTGAAAAAATTTTATGTTCTGGCAAATAGTTGGTGATTGAATTTTGTTCTGGCGTTTGAAATTATATATCCTACATATATTTCCAATAATTCTGTAAAAGAATCAACACTGATGAAATGACAAAATTATACTTTATTTTTATACATATTTACAGCGTTCTGGCGGCCAGTAGGAGGGTCAGAAATGTTCTGGCAATCATTTTTCTGTATAGAGAATAGTGCCAATATCATATACTAAAATTTTTAGGACTGATACTATAACTAAATTGAACTTTATTTCTTACCATCTTTGTCATGTTAGGGTTAAACACTCCGGCCGCGGAGGGTTGCCAGAACAGCAGTTCATTATTCTACAGGTTAAGGAGAGTTAGTGTGCCAATTTTCATGACTTATAAAATGACTAAAGTAAAAAGGTCACTGGCTCTTGGGCCATAATATCACTACATAGTATAAAACAAAGTCGCTGCCCGCTGTCTGTCCGTCCCTATGTATGCTTTGATCTTTAAAACTACGTAACGGATTTTGATGCGGTTTTTTTAAATAAATAGAGTGATTCAAGAGGAAGGTTTATATGTATAATTTATAAATGGTATAATAGAGATATCCAGTATAAACCGAAGCAAAGCGAGGGCGGTTTGCTAGTTGTATCTAAAGGACAATAAACGATTTTTCTTATATATATTTAGTAAACATAACAAATAAACAAACAAGCAAAATGCAATCAAAAAGTGGCAACACTGAACGAATTGTATGTATTCGCATACGCCCCAAAACAAATCAGCGGGTATCGCGAAAGATCAAAATAACATTTGTACCGAAATCATTTATCAGCGTTGATTCTCTTTCCATTTGGCCTCCCCCGACTCACACCAACGCTTCGTCGTGTCATTAAAAGGGTCATATTATATTAACAAACGCGGGTTTTTTTGCAACTTTTATTCCTACTCATCTAGAGAAGCGGTCAACCACGGTTGGCGGAGGACCTTAAAAAAGGCCACAACCAAATGACTACACACAGCGGTGTAGTTGTGTTCCTGTGTGTGGATACAGTTGTACAGGTTTGGCTGTGCGTTGATCATCAGTCAGGACAAACAGCACTTGCGAACAGAGGGCAGACAATTTAGAGTGAGAATACGGACACAATTTAGATTGCTGATTTATATATTTGAGATAATTGCGAAAATGCTAAAAAATATTTTAATAAGTTAATTTGTCTGTTGCCTTTCCCATGACCAAACAGTTAAATGGATTTTTATGGAATTTGACATGTAATGGTACTATAGAGAAGGACATAGGGTATTCTTATCGCGATAGCTGTCATCCACGCGGGCGGGGCGGAGTCGTAGGCAAATATAAAATCGCTGCCGCTTGTGACTGTGGTAGAGGTCGAAACCCTAACGTGTTCAGACTAATGTGTTTCAGGGGAATAACATCTTTGTGGGGAGTTAGTCATTAATACTTGTTGGCGACGACGTTTGGATTAAAATTTAATATTTGTATTAACTCTATGCTTGTTATGAATACTTAATTAGTCAATCTACTGATAGATTTGAGAGATTTTGTCTAAATTAATTGGTTTTTAAATCGTAGCTTTTATACAAGTACTCGCAGTTTCAACCGCGTTTAATTGTCTCGTGTCAGATTTGCTTATTTTGGTAGAAAGAAGAAAGAAAGTAAGTTACCTAGCCCAATTATTATAAATCTTCATGAGTCAAACTTATTCTAAACCTATCAATAAAATAAATAAACCCAAAACAACACGCAATAAGAAAGTTTCGGTCGAGATCAAACCACTCATCCATAAACAAAAGACCCTTGACAATAAAATAGGTGCAATTACAAAAATCCCAGAAAAAATCCCTTTACAAGATCATCCCTAACCGTAACTCAATTGTCGCGTTGGCTGTTTGGCCGATCTATTTTTTTTTTTGCTCGACACGAGAATTCGCGCCATATTGCCAACCACCCTATCTAAATGATAATTCGAGGGCCCTTCTTACAATAAAAATTATTGCGGACGGTTTATTTTATTACACTTTATATTGTGTTCGAATATCTACACAAGGGAATGCGTTCAAAAAAATAGTTTCCCGCTCAAATATAATCTCTATGCCCCGACCATAGAGAATAAATATTTTTAAAGTGAATGAGCACCGGTATTGTGTCAGTATGTCCGAACTTGTCACAAATGTCGTATTCGGCAAATGGACAGTGATTTCCCGTTTACCCTTTGACCAATTCGGTTACGATTCGTCGACGTATTTACATATCGTTGGGCTTCCATATAAATTGTGTTTCAGTTTATAGTTATAGTTTTTACCCGTTTTTTTCTAAGGCAACGTAGAATAATAAAATGCAAAACATTCTTTTAGGTATTTTACAAATTCGATAGTTCACGTTTTTATTTGCCTCCAATTTGAGAGTGAGTGATGACAAAATCTATTTTAACTTTTATGAAAAGAGATCCTTTGACTGTGGTATAAGTACATAAGTACAAAATCATTTTTTTCTGTTCAATTAAATCAAACTGCACACGTATTTTTTTCCTCCCGCTTCTCTTTTTAAAAACATCGGTTTAATCAGTTACCAAGACAAATCAAAATAAATAGGAACCTACTTATAATTTAATACAAGTTGTTTTAGATCAACTAGGCAAAGGTGCTGGTCACCACTTACTATGCGACTGTAATAATTATTATATTAAGTCATTACCTACCTATGTATGCAAACATCAAATTGTACCAAGTTTTGTATTTACTGGTGAAATAAACTTATTATTATTATTAATTACACACTTAAAAAAGAAATAGATCTTGATTAAAGATTTTTGTAAATTTGTATTTAACATGAGTTATAGAATTATATACTAGTTTTCTAATAACCCGGTGTTCACTATTTAGGCCTGCATTCAGGTTTTTCACATTTTTATAAACACTCCAAAAATTTTCCACATAACTACCTAATTATTATCAGACTATAATTTCTAATAATGTACAAAATACGCGCCAATCTCCATTAGGTAATTAAAACAGATAAAACTAAATTACAAAAATGTAAACATTTTTTTTTAATTTACCTTTATCTCTTTTAATTAAGAGAACTTTTACATTCCTTGCAATAATCAAGAGCAGCTGTTATCCTTATCCTTACTAATATTATAAATGTGAAAGTTTGTGAGTATGGATGGATGGATGTTTGTTACTCTTTCACGTAAAAACTACTGAACGGATCTGGATGAAATTTGGCACAGAGATAGATTATGGTCTGGAATAACATATAGGCTACTTTTTACAGCGATAACCGACATCTACGCGGGCGGAGCCGCGGGCAACAGCTAGTTTTAACATAATTTTACATGTTGGACCAACATAAGCCAATATATAGACCACAGCATACTTGAAGCTAAAACATTGAACTACTGTAAATTTTCGTAAACTGTCCGTTTGAATATTGATATACCTACTGTGGCCAGTATTGGCGCATGTTGGGCCAACGTATAAAAAGAGGGCAACAACGAACATGTCGTAACATTGACATCGAACAACGCAGGTATTTTTTTCTATCCAGCAGAATGGCGATGGGTGTACGTATAATAGTAATCAAGGCAAGACAAAGCCACCCCATTCTTATCTCCCTTTCAGATCGCAATCAGTGCCGCCATGTTGATGCCATTATGAATCAAATTCCCGCCTTTTTACTTTTTTCCATTCGCTAGGCACCGGCGTCAGATCTCACAGCCGATAAGTTCTTTATTATCCTGGATGATTTTTTAATCTGTGGAGCTACTTGTGGCGGTTTCGCATTAGCGCATTGTTAGTATTGTGTGGGGAATTGCGAGGTACCAAGAACAATGGCGGTGATGTCGACGACAGTCTGCTAATGCACTGTGTGATTAAGTACAAGTATTTACGAGGACTACTAACTAATATGTTATAAATCAAAGAATTGTATCGTAGGGAGATCGGCTTTTTTGCTTATAATGTAAAAGTATTTAATGTCCTAACCGAAATTCGGTCGTCGCAGCTAAGCTCAACGGAGACTAGCCATCTGCGCGGGAGATATTATAGTTGTATATTGCGCAAACACAAGTGCACTCTTTATTCTCTCACTCTCTTAGTCCGATGGTACGGTAGTCCGACACGACCAGAGAGAGATCAGGTGTAGGACCTAAAGTTGGACCCAAGGGGGTGTAAACACCACCAATTTCCAAATTAGGCTGTGGAATGAGCTCCCGAGGTTTTCCCAAGAGACTATAGCATGGGGTTCTTCAAGAAAGGAGTTATAAGGTTTTTAAAGGGTCGGCAAACGCGTGAGTGACACCTCTGGTGTTGCAAACGTCCATAGGCTACGGTAACTTCTTACCATCAGGTAGGCCGTATGTTTGTTTGCCACCTTGGTAGTATAAAAAAAAAGAAAAAACTGGCTTTCTTGACAGAAAAACCTCATATAGAACCGACCCGGGAATCGAACCCGAAAACTCGTAATCAGCAGTCACACACATCATCAACTAAGCCACCGAGGCAGTCAAAATAAAAAAGTAACCAGTTACTGATACCTAATATATAAAAGTCTCAATACCTATCCAAATAAAAACTCTTTAAATAAAACATTTACGTACCTAACGACCGTCCACAAACCCCCTTACTTATGTGTAAGAGAAAATTAGAAAAACAACAAGAGAGGTCCGAGTTCGCGTAAACTTTGAGACTAAGTAGATTTTCCAATTTGAAACTCGTTACTGTGGCGAATACGGATCTTTTTCACTTGGACTCGACCACGATTTATTGTAAAAGTTAGTCGTGCCGAGAAAACTTACGACAAGGATGAAAATACTCAGTTATTTATAACCTGTGCATGTATAGGACTGTTTCAAACTATTATAGTTGTTATAGGCTAGGTTATCTGTGGTATTTTATTTTTAAACGATTTTAAAATGAAGGAGGTTATCAATGCGGCTGTATAGAGGTATACTTTTTATACTAGTTATATGGCAAACAAGTATGTAGCCCACCTGATGGTAAGCAGTTACCGTAGTCTATAGGAACAACATCAGAGGTATCACTTGCTCGTTGCTGATCCCTTTTTTACAGCAGGGTTCTAAGAAAGAGTTTCCATGGGATAGGAAAACGTTTCTTTAAAAACGTTTCCATGGGATAGGAAAACGTTTCTTTAAAAACGCATCACTAAATAAGCTATGAAAATCTGTGCGCACTCAGGAGCGCAACTACACTGCTGTTTGTAATCGTTTCTTTGAAACGCATCCCTTTCTATCCGTTTCTTTAAGATGCAACGCAAGCTGGAGACCTGCCCCTCTAGACAAGTGGCATAAGCGATAGTCGAATCGAAAAGTCAAAAAAGCAAATGTATGGGATTTGACGTAAGTTTGCGACATTATATCGTAGACTTACGTCAAATCCCATACATTTGCTTTTTTGACTTTTCGATTCTACTACCGTTTTTGCCATTTGTCTAAAGGCTCTGGAGGTCCTTCCACGCTTGCATTCTACATATTGCTTTGATTATACTTGTAGGTAACATCTTGCCTGAAAAAGTGATACTCTGCAGCCATTGTACATTTAACTCTTTTTAAAAGACAACTCCCGCACTAGGGAACAAGCCCTATGTCGCGAGCGATTTTTCAAACAAACAATTAATGGACACAAAGTACACCCAGATTCGAGTTTTTTTTTAATGCATTTTTTTCGTTCCCGTGTGGGATTTAACCCGCCACACGGTGCGCACTGGTAAATGGCGAAGTTACCACTTTAGCCACTGAAACAAGCAGTCAAACAAATGAATACTTACACAAATCCTGACGTCATTATAATCGATTAGGGAGTTGTTGAAACGTTGTTGAAAGTTGTTGAAGAAGAGATTGATGACCAAAATATCTACCGGAGGTCCAACGACATTCAATCTATGTAACAACTCACCCCTTATATTTGTCGAAAGCTTACCTATATTGCAAAATAAACACGTCGCTCAATGTAATTATTTGAGCAGCACTAGCGACGTAATGGCGTCGCTTCCGGCGCGGCCGCCATTAGTGGCCATTTCCTGTCGACTTCCGGCCTAGCAGCGCCACCTAGCTGTGGGCTGTAACAATCTCTAAAGGCGTTAACTGTTACATTACGTTTCCATTCAGCGTGTAAGTACGATATTATCGCGACGCGTTTTATTAGCTCAATGCTTCGTAATGGGACACAAACTGATACTGGTTTACAAAGATATTATATAATTTAAGCTTTGGTGTAAGCTTAAGTTTCAAAATAAAAATCCGGGTCTACTTATTTCACTTTTTTTTAAATACTTTAAAAGTGGCAATTGGCAAACCAGGGCCCCAATTCTGCTAATTTACGGATGGCCCTATTGAATCTCAATTGAATCTCAGTTTCATTTTTGGTATTCTGCTAATAAATCTAAGACCAATATTTGGAAAACCATTGGTCTTAAATTATTAAGCAGAATACCAATAATGTAATACCAACATTGCTAATAATTTAAGACCAATGGTTTTCCAACTATTGGTCTTTAATTTATTAGCAGAATACCAAAAATGCTACTTAGATTCAATTGAGATTCAATCAAGCCATCCGTAAATTAGCAGAATTGGGGCCCAGTATCTTTCATCCAGTCCCTTTTTGTTACCACAAATATTGTTACTCATACCAATTTGTAAATGTTATACTCTGGCGATTAAAAAGAGTGGTCCGAGTTTCTTGCCGATTTTTCTCGAGGCCCTTCTCCTAGTCAGCGAATTTGCTGTAGGAAGAAAATGCTGGCATCTGTCTTAATAACGTTCTTATGTATTATGCATTTGATCTAAATGAATGACTTTGTCTTTAACTCTAACATAAGCATATGGCCTGGTGTCAAGCAGTTAAAGCACAATTTTAATTTTACCCGCTATGTTACTCGCTGATAAAGTAGCTTTCTAATAGTGAATTATTTTTTTTAAATCAGTCCAGTAGTTTTTGAGTTGAATCGTAACAAACAAATAAAAAATCAAATCTTTACTCTACAAAATATTAGTTTAAATATAGTCGTGGTCGTTATCAGTCGTCATCATAATGTCATCAGCCACGTTTACTGTAAGTAGTCATCAAGTAAGTCATCGTTTAAAAAATTTAGCCCTACTCAAAATTCTAATAATATTTTGCACTGTCATCTATTTGCTGACGTATAGTGGGTAGGGAACCGGAAGGTGTCTAATGCCTATAGATACTTAGAGAACAACTTCCGCCACTTAACAGTTTGTGGTTACATTTATAATTCATTTTCTTTGTTAATGATTTGGTTTTATTTTTGATGACGTTGTCAAAAATCATTTTCAAGTCTTTTTTTACACTTATAAATAGTAATAATGTCCTCCTAACAGAATTTCGGTCACGGTAACCAATCTCGGAGATTAGCCATGGGGGTTGGGAGTAAGCAGTTAACTTAATAATAATACTCGCAACTCTTATAGGTAATTATGTCCCACTGTTGGGCACGTGTCTTCTCCCCTCTATCAAAAGAGACTGCCTTGGTGGTTTAGTGGCCGCAGTATGCGCCTGCTGTGCATGAGGTTGTGGGTTTGATTCTCACACAGAACAAAACTTTGTGTGTTACAAAGAGTTGTTCTGAGTCTGAGTCTGTAATTTGTGTCCGTTAATTGTATGTTTGTAAAGTCCCCCGTGACACAGAGCTTGTTCTCTAGTGCGGGAGTTGTCTTTTTAAAAAATAAATAAAATAAAGAGGGAGGGTTTTTTTTATACTACCAAGGTGCCAAACAAGCATACGGCCCGCCTGATGGTAAGCAGTTACCGCAGCCTAAGGACGTTTGCAACACCAGGGGTATCACTCACGCGTTGCCAACCCTTTAAAAACCTTATAACTCCTTTCTTGAAGAACCCCATGCTATAGAAGGTTAAGGCCACACTGGCCTAATACGGGTTGGTAAATCAGACATGTCTTAAGAAATGATAGCTATAGATTATTTCCTATTTTGGGAGTACCTTTTTGGTATAAAAAGAAATAAAGAGTGAAGCTTTCAAAATTTTCCGCTTAGCTTAATAATTTCCCTATACTTCATCAAATAACCACTTTCTTAAAATGGGCCATGTACTTTCAATACGGGGCGTATGGATACAAAATCTCACGGGGCAAATGGGTACCAAAACCTAATAGGGGACGAATCTTGGCCCGTAGCCTTCTAAAATGCCAACATTTCTAAAATTAACATGTCCTGGTAGGTATGTATTTATTTACTAATAGCAAACCATATAATATCCCATTGCTGGGCATGGGTCTCCTCTCCTCTATCGAGAAAGAGGGTTTAGGCCTTAATTCACAGACGCTGGCCTAATGCGGGTTGGTTAATCTGACATGTCTATAGAATTACTTCTAAGACATGTGGGTTTCCTCACGATGTTTTCCTTTACCGTTAGCAGATGGTGAATCATTTGATTAGTACATATAAACTCCACAAAGTGAAATTTACATTGGTACTGCCCGGGATCGAACTCGCCTCGAACGCACCTCTTGCGTGCAAGTCGGTTACTTTCCCATTTGGCCACCACCGCTTTTTTTTTTTAATGTATTTATTTAGTGTACCTAAAGTATTTGCTAAAATATGCGGCCTCATTTTTATAAGCACGCATTAATCAATGTCAAGTAGAATAATGTTTTTCTCTTTACATTTTTTATTTAAATAAGAATTATATTTTGTACTTAAGTAAATAAAATAATATATTTAGCTACCTGTTTTTACATACATATATTATATACCCACACAGACTAGTTACAATGACGTAGTTTATAAAAAGACACTAAGGGGCTAATAGCTATTTTCATACATTATAACATGACTAGTTGTTGCCCGCGGCTCTGCCCGCGTAGACGTCGGTTATCGCTGCAAAAAATAGCCTATGTGTTATTCCAGACCATAATCTATCTCTGTGCCAAATTTTATCCAGATCCGTTCAGTAGTTTTTACGTGAAAGAGTAACAAACATCCATCCATCCATCCATTCATTCTTACAAACTTTCACATTTATAATATTAGTAAGGATTTAAAATTATATTGTACGGTCGGCAATGGAGTTAGCTGTACAGCAAAAAATTCCAAACAATTTTATGTTAGTAAAATACAAACTTAAGCTATGTTAGTAAGATATTTTTCAAATTTGTAAATTATATTATTATTCTAATTCATTAATCTATTATACATATATATTCTATTATTATTCTACATACAATTTTATTCTAATTCTGTATTACCTAATTCATGTACCTACTATATGAAGACTAGTTTTTAGAAAAACCAATGTATGAATTTGTGTAAAATATATTTTTGTATGTATTTTTAGTCTAATCGTACACTGTTATTAAATTCCACAGAAATATATACAATGGTTTTATTAAATAATGAATCTTCATATAGCGGCCCTGAGCCTCTAGACAAGTGGCATAAACGGTAATTTATTAAATTTTTTAATTTTCGATTCGACTATCGCAGCCATTTGTCCACAGGGGCTGGCCCTCTAGACAAGTGGCATAAGTGATAGTCGAATCGAAAAGTCAAAAAAGCACATGTATAGGAATTGACGTAAGTTTACTATATAATGTCGCAAACTTACGTCAAATCCCATACATTTGCTTTTTTGACTTTTCGATTCGACTACTGTTTATGCCACTTGTCTAGAGGCTCGGAACAGCTAACTCCGTTGCTGTATGAACCTACTCGAATCTATTACAGACTCTGAACAAACTACTTATAGGTTTCTTCTATACTAAAAATAGGGTTGTATACCTATATTAGTTATAGAGGAAAATTATCTTTATCATCACGCTGCAACCTAAGGGGAACAAGCCAGTTTTTTTTTTAATATACTACTTAGGTGGTAAATAAGCAAACGGCCTGCCTGATGTTAAGCACTTGCCGTAGCCTATGGACGCTTGGAATACCAGAAGTATCACTTGCGTGTTGCCAACCCATTTTTTTTACACCAGGGCTTTATGATGGGAGTATCCCAGGGATAGGATTACGTTTCTTTCAAAACGCATCCCTAAATGAGCGCTGCAGACCTGTACTCATACACAGGAACAGAACTACACCATTGTGTGTAGTTATTTGGCTGTGGTATTCTGTAAGGTGTAGGTCCTTCCCCAGTCGGGCTTGCTCGCTAGTATGGTGCCCTACCTCTCTTAAATCTCTTTTAACAATAAACATGACACAGGACGATATTTTTAACGTGGATAAAACCGCGAGGAACAGCTAGTTAATAATATGTTTAGATAATATTTAAGTAGGTTTTATTCTTATAACATCAAAAATAAATAAAATTTCCACAATCAAAGCGCAAGTTTAGCGAATTTTTCCAGCATCAATTTTCATACGGCGTTTCCCCGCCGACTTTCCACCTAAATCACGTGGCCATTGCAAAAAAATCAAGATGTCTACCGAGCGAGACGCAATCACCCGATGGATCGGTCGTAGCTGCATGGAATTTTAAAACGACTTGTATTTTTATCATATATTTTCCCCTTTATTTTATTTGCCGGGAAATACGTGTTCGTAAAGTAATTAATAGGTTGGAATAGAAACAGAGTTTATCTCAGGTTTTTTATTAAACATATTTTTAATAGGTATCTAAGTAGATACCTATTAAAAAATATGTTTTTAGATTTAGATTAATAACATTGATTCTTGAATGTAAATACATTAAAGAATAAATTTTATTAATCTACATAAATAAAAATCTATTACGTATGATTTAAGTTAAAGTATCACTTCAGAACGGCTTGACCGAATTGAATTATTGTTTTTCGTCGTGTGCGTCGTTGTCAGGACAAGATTTGATTTTTTTTCAACTGGTCAATAGTGCCACTTCTTTTTTACTGGCCAGCTATAACAAGTGTCTAAGGTTTTATATATAATTATGTTTCAAAACTTTATATTTTTTTGTATGTATGTTCTTCAGTTTTATCAATGATGAAATATCCTTATTTAAGTATATTAATACTTCGTGATAAGTTCATTTAGCACAATAAAACATATTTCACTAGAGATGTTACATGTGCAAATTGTGTAACTGTTCTCCGTAACAAGCATATTCACTAATAATTATGCAACTCTAGCGAAATAAGTAATCCGATGAATAAACTTTTTGCATCGTTTCACAACCAGAAGCAGTAGGTACTAAAAAAAAGTATTGTGGCATCAAGTAACCGATTGCGATGTAACGACAACATTCATTAGCTTAAGTGCCCACTACACTGTTGAATCATGCTCAACGACGCTAAATGAGCAAAACCACAGAATGCGAAAATGGCGATCGCCGCTTTACCATTATATTGATTTCGACGCCATTAAAACGAACCGGAAATTAAAAAGAAATAAAAACATATTGCTTTCCCGCGCACACCGAACTTCACCCAATTTGTACACGTTCTGTTTTCGAACAAGCCATTTTTGACACATTTCAAAATGGCGTAGCTGTACCCGAGGACATTCAAAACTCAACTTTATCTTTTTACTAATAAACTATGAAATAAATTGGCAGGTAATTTGAGAGAATTCGTTTAAAAACTCCGTCAATACGTGTAATATAGGGTAGGTAGATTTTATTTGGCATGCCATTATTGTCAGCGTGATATGATTATTATATTATCGGGCGATAAACGGGCATAAAAAAGATATATCGTGGCGAGGCAATCATCTCGACGGGATTACGACGTTATTACACTGTTTCATGTGAATTTATTGGGAATTTTCCACGCTAATTAGATTTGCGAGAGAAATAACTCGTGTAATATATTACCGAGTATGTTAGTCAGATGTTAGAACATTAATAGACTGATTATGGTGGCTATTTAGTTGGATTACGAGTGCTTATTATGATATACTCTAATCTTGTACTGTTATTAATAATACCTATTATTTTCATATTTTTTTGAATAATATACAAAAATTATAGAACTGTTTTTATAGTCGTTGACTCGTGGCCGACAATCTTTTGTTCTACTTATATTGCCACGGTCAATAGAAAACTGTCCTTATGTCAATCATGTTACATACTATAGTTTATTAATGAGAATCATTACCTTGCCGTAACACAGTCTTTTGACTAGCACGGGAGGTAAAGTTCTTTTTTTTTGTATACCGCCAATTAGTAAATATTATTAATATTGTTAGTTTATAAAAATAAACAACTTTGTTATTTAAGTTTACCATTTTGTTACATGCACATAATATATTTTGTTTATGTTGTGTATCAGAACTATACAATGTACCTAATACTTACTTTGTTTTTTAAATAAATTTCTAAATTTCTATTTCTATTATATATTTTTTATACTCACCAATAAGGTGGCAAACAAGCAAACCGCCTACGTGCCGTGGTCAACCGTAGCTTTACAGAGCGGCAGTGTAAGAAATGAAGTCATCAGCGAGGCTGAATAATTTTAACATCAGATTTTAAGATTAAAGATAAAATTCTAATACGTAACAATTCTTCTAGAAAACACGTGGGTTTCCTCATACTATTTATCTAACACACTGCGTGTGAGCCAAAGATACCTACCTATCTACCTATACCTACTTTTAAATAAAGAGTTCGTTTTTCGCTGACAAACAAAGAAAATAATAGTCATTTGATTTTAACTAACATACGTTTCGTATTATCTATCGTATTCATTCTTAAATTCTATTTTTCACTTATAAGTAGGTACGTGTAATAATAACGCAACAAAACTGAACGTCGGTAACCAGTATCTTGCTTTAAATATCATTGGTCTTTTTTTCAGTTTACTCTAGTATCACAGTGTAACTCCTAGTAGATACTATGATTGCACGTGCGGTATATGGCCTCGCCGTCAACACTGCACCGAGTGTTGTGGGTTCGATACCCACACAGGATAAAACATTGCGTGATCCTTAAATATTTGTTCCGAGTCTGAGTGCTTTGAGTTCGTGAGTTGTACATGCTAGGCCGCTTGCAGAAAATAAATACAACAACACATATATATCGCATCCTTAGTAAAAAACTGGCGTAACTTGAGAAACGTTACTGGGCAATTTTCAATCTTAGCTGTTAAGAATAAGATGTAAATTGCAAAACAAACACACTTCAACTTAAGTCATTTTTCAACTGTGGGTGCGATATGTATATGGGTTGCTACTACTGTATAGTAGAAGACTAGTATACAGTAGTAGCAACCCATATACATATGTCCCACTGCTGGGCACGGGTCTCCTCTCCTCTATCAAGGGAGAGAGATAAGGGGTTAGGCCTTTATTCGAGTCATTCGTCAACTCGCTGAATACCTATTATTCAGCGAGTTGACGAATGACTCCTTAATTCACACACGCTGGCCTAATGTGTTGATGAATCAACATGTCTTTAGAACTTCTTCTAAGATATATGGGTTTCCTTACGATGTCTTCCTTCACCGTTTGCAGATGGTAAATCATTCGATTAGTATACATATAAATTTCTCAAAGTGAAATTCACGTAGGTACTGCCACCCGGAATCGAACTCACACCTCATGCGTGCAAGTCGGTTACTTTCCTACTCGGCTATCACCGCTTCTTTTATTCGTCATAATACCATATTTTGAAATGGTTTTTACCATTTAAAAAATGGTATTATGATGCTTATATCTATTTTAATGTAGGTACGCAGTCTTGTCAGTTCAAAAACTATATCAAATGTATTCAGTTTACGTAGCAAAAGCGACCTGCCACTCTATAAACTTAGGTATAATATTTATTTTTGGTAGATAATATAAAAAATATACAACGTAAGTAGCAAATAAGAAGGGGTCTGTCTGGTGATACTGTAGCCTAAAGACGCGCAAAACCTGAGATACTTACGTGTTTCACGTAAATTACAATATTTATTTTATTTACGTACGTTAAAATATTTAAACACTATATTTTTGTAGTGGACTATCCCTGGGATAAGAATACGTTTTGTCAAAAACGCATCCATAAATGAGCGCTGGAAACCGCTGGAAACACAGGAACACAAATACACCGCTGTGTGTAATTTATTTGACGTAACTCCAAGACGTAAAAAGCGGTGGACAAATTACTCTAATTAGCGAACTCTGGAGTAGGGGCTCGGATGACACAATTGGTAGTGTGCTGGACCGAAATTCGACAGGCACAGGTTCGAATTTAACTCCAAGCTCGACTTTTCCACATTGCTTTAAATATTTAAATACATTTGGCTTTGTATACCATTGTCTATAGGTAAGTCGATACTAGTTAATAATTTAATACATTCAACTCTGTTTAATAGACAAATATGGTGACCGATTTTATCACTCGAACTAGATCACGCGTGACGTTAAGTAGAAAATTTGTTTATTTATCCATTAATCATGGATTGTTACGTCATAACTCACTACCTATGTTTAATGTTAACATTTATAGGCGTAAGTAGGTATTAATATTGGGTTTTTTTATTAGATTTTTCTACCTTTTGAGCAGTGACGGCTTTAAAACTACCGGCAGGCGCCCTTTGGCGAAGACCTAACACTTTTATACAACTTGTCTAGAGGGGTTTGTCTCTCAATGATTAATTAGGGATACGTTTTCATAGATACTCAGGGATACTCTTCACAAAACACACGTGTTACAATTTTTTTGAGTAGACCACACGAGTGATGCTTCCAATATTGCAAACAATACCATGGGAGAAAGCTTTTTACCGGGATAAAGCCTATGTAGTATTCCAGGCAATAATGAATGCCTCGGTGGTCCAGTGGCCGCAGTATGCGCCTGCTGTGCACGAGGTTGTGGGTTCGATTCCCACACAGAACAAAACTTTGTGTGACCCACGAAGAATTGTTCTGAGTCTATGTGTAATTTGTGTCCGTTAATTGTATGTTTGTAAAGTCCTCCGCGACACAGAGCTTAAATTGTTCTCTAGTGCGGGAGTTGTCTTTTTAAAGAAAAAAAATCTATCACTGTGTCAAATTTCATCTAGATCCGTTTAGCTGTGTAGCTGTGTTGCCTTGATTGAGTCACAAACATCCATACATCCATCCATCTAAACTTTAACATTTATAATATTAGTATAGTTTATATACACACCGGATACGTTCACAAACCGTGGAAAATATTTTCCTGAAAGCCATTAAAGTACATTCGGTCTCGTTGTAGGCGTTTAATATCAAATATCGTTAACAAATATTTGCGATCCATTAGCACGTTATCTTATTATTGTATTTCGCGTGTGCCGACAACGACAACGTTACGTTATAAGCACTTGATGAAGTTTAACAACTGATTATAACGATCAATACTTTGTCAAGCTTTTATTGAAAAGTTTATTATTTACTAGCTGTAGCCCGCGGCTCCGCCCGCGTGGATGGAGCCTATGTGTTATTCCAGACTATAACCTATCTCTGTGCCAAATTTCATCCAGATCCGTTCAGTAGTTTTTACGTGAAAAAGTAACATCCATCCATCCATACTTACAAACTTTCGCGTTTATAATATAAGTAGGATTAGCTGATGACCGTGTCTCCGCCCGCGTTAATGTCTGTTATCGTAATAAAATATATTCTTTGCCCTTCTCCAGGATACCACCTATTTCCTTACCATTTTTTTTTATACTACCAAGGTGGCAAACAAGCATAATAATATGGTTCCATGATTTTGGTTCACCCAAAAAGTTAGAATATGGAAAGCGTTCGTTGACGATGACGCGAGTTCCATGATTTTTGTTTACTCAAAAAGTTTGAATATGGAAAGCGTTCTGTGATGATGACGTGAGTGAGTTCCATGATTTTTGTTCACCCAAAAAGTTTGAATATCGAAAGCGTTCAGTGACGATCACGCGAGTTCCAGGTTTTTTGTTCATTCAAAAAGTTTGAATATGGAAAGCATTCGTTGACGATGACGCGAGTTCCATGATTTTTGTTCACCCAAAAAGTTTGAATATCGAAAGCGTTCAGTGACGATCACGCGAGTTCCAGGTTTTTTGTTCACCCAAAAAGTTTGAATATGGAAAGCGTTCAGTGAAGATGATGCGAGTTCTATGATTTTTGACAAAAAGTTTGAATATGGAAAGCGTTCAGTAAAAATGACGCGAGTACCATGATTTTTGTTCACCCAAAAAGTTCTCAACGCGCTTAAATAAGTTTTTACTTCAAAAAGCCACTAGACCAACAAGCCAGTCTATCTATTATCACACACTACGATAATTTTATCCGGTACTCGAGATACGTAACAATTATTGACTAGGTGTGAGCTTTTTGCCGGCACTTTGATAATGCATTACAATCTACTACTTATACCGTAACAGTTTATTTATCAAATAATGCTTTTAATGTATAATACGAGTAATCTAGGATTAGCATAAGAGATTAGATCGTTTAATGAAAGTAATTTATTTTTGTTATCATATAGGGCAATTTATAGATAATATTCTACTAAATGCAATCTAAATTAAGTGGATACCTACCTGTTTTGTTTTAATAATATAATAATAATTCATAATTATTATATTCATTTTTTGCAAAATCAATCAATTAAATTATTAACATTATCAATTTATTATTTTTATTTTTGTTGGGGCAGAAAGGTTCTAGAGTGGCGACCACGAACTTGAAGACGAAGCGTGAGCAGACCTCCAACAAGGTGGACCGACGGCCTGGTAAAGGTTGCGGGCAACCGATGGACAAGGTCGGCTCAGGATCGAGAGTTGTGGAAATCCTTGGGGGAGGCCTATGTCCAGCAGTGGACGTCTTTTGGCTGAGATGATGATGATGATATTCAATTTTTTGAGATACCATACTAGCGAGCAAGCCCGACTGAGGAAGGACCTCTTACAGAAGACCACAGCCAAATAACGACACACAGCGGTACCTATAGTTATGTTCCTGTGTGTGAGTACAGGTCTCCAGCGCTCATTTAGGGCTGCATTTTGAAACAAACGTTTTCTTATCTTAGCTATAATCGAACTCGCAAATTATTTTGGTTAATTCCCACCCACTGCATTTTAATATGAACAAAATAAAATCAGTATAAGAATAAATAATTATTATAATATAAACACATAATTAATTATTACAAAATATCAAACAGTTGTTTCTAATGCTGCCATCTATTAGGCAATAGCAAAATTAAGTGCATACCAGCTTGCTCTATCTGACAACAGATGGCAGTACTTCAAAAAATGAACGGCTTTTATACTAGATGTCGCTGTTGGTCAGTTACTTGACAATAAAGCAGTGAGGTCATTGAACGCTTGCAAATTACTACTTGTTCATTCACATCATTCATTCAAACTTTGTTAGTGTAGTTTGACTAGTTTGTACTTATTGTATCTGTGACTCGCCAATAGGCTGTTTCACCTGCGTAAAACAGGTGTTTCTATTATTATATTTGGACACGTAACTGACGAAAATATTGTGAAAAACTTTAAGTTAGCTGTGAATATTTACAATATAATTTAACAAACTATTTTTGTGTAATACAATTAAGTGAAACCTTTATTTCTATAATTTGTTAAGGTGTAAAGTGTGACAAAACAGTAAACTTTCTCAGCTTATCAATTTCGCGGTTGTGAACTGTAGCAATTTGTTAAAAATGAGTTGAACAAACTTTCGTGCGGTCGTTGTGAAGTGTTTGTGGCACAATTTATATGAAATAATACAAAAATGACCACGGACAGGTTTCATAAGTAAGTTACACTATCTATTCATATGTTGCAGATTTTTGATAAGATACGGTGCTTGGCTATTTATTACCGATAACATTCAATATTTTCAATGAATAATTTAGATATTGGTAGATACAATGTGAGTTGGAAAGACACATTTTAAATATTAAAAAAAACGATTTTATATACTTATTATTTGATGCAATTTTGTAACATAAAACAGTAGCTGTTGATGCTAATGATTATTATGACCATAGCATCAAATTCCACATTTTTCCCAGAAAGGATAAACAGAGGTGTATCCTATTGCTCAGCAACCCTACTGTCGTACAGGTACTAGACGCAGTTACCTACAATATAATCCCGATACCTGTAGCCAGTAGAGCACCTTACAAAACAAGAGCAATCCCGACTGGGGAAGAAGCTTTACCTTACCGAAGATAACAGCCAAATAACTACATACAGTGGTGTAGGCGTGTTCCTGTGTGGACAGGCACAGATAATATAATAAATACTAACCCGAAACATTTAAAGTAGCGTAATATAGGGTTATCTATAACACAAATCTCTAGCCAGTGTTTGAACTTGCGTTGCCAACCCTACTTATTGATCACACGTTGTAGTCTTCCTTACACTATTGAAAGGAAGACTATGTAATGAGAACACTGCCGCTTGCCGCGTTAAAGACGTTGGAGTGTACGAAACGGGAAAAAATTTAGACAATTTTTTTTTAAATAGGTATCTCTTTTGATACTATCGTATAGAACACCTAAATTTAAGACAATAAGCATTTGGGTGATAAACCTACAACCATCGGTTCGTCGTAAAACTGATAAAGGATAAAAAAACAAACTAAGCTAAGGAAAAAATAGGTACATAATCCCGACCTGGATAGGTTAGTTTAGACGTTAGTCCTGCGTGCCGATCTTGTTAGAGGGGGCAGGGCGGCAGTACGGTAACCCTTTCCTTCCGACTAGTGCAGGTTGTGTCAGGCATTACCTGCACAAGGTCGCTAGGAGGGAACCAAGTCCTGTCTGCCACCACTGTGACTGCGATGACGACTCTACGCAGCATACGCTCGAGTTCGGCTTGGGCGGTGCAGCGCCGGGGCGTCGTCGCAGTCATCGGTGTAGACCTATCCCTGCCGGCTGTGGTGTGGTGTGGCATGGTCGCCAGTGACAGGGAAGTGGATGGCGCTCGCATTCCTCTACGAAGACGTCATCTCGGAGGAGGGGGCGGAGCGGATCAGAGAGAAAAGTATCCTCGCTGATCCGATCCGTCGCCGGCGAACTGGGCAACGTCAGCGCGCTTACGGGCGACTGATGCCGCCATAGTGAGGCACCGCGGAGGGACAGCGTTCCCGGTGCACCCGGGCCCTGTCGCTGAAGTGGAGCTCGCGTAGCGCGGGCAATCACTGCCGCCTACCAGCTTTAGGCCGGAGAGTCCGACATATCCACTTTGCTTCCTCGGGCGAGGCGGTAAGCGCAAAGCATTTCCCCTCTACAACCAGGAGCACCGTGAAGCGGGGCTCTGGCGACCAGTTCTATAGTGTTTCGTATCTCTGACCCGTATAATAAAAAAGAAATAGGCAACTACCGCTCAGGCCCGAGCACTCCCGTTCGTGCCGGAACGTTGCCAGCCCGTACTTGTTTGCTAACTGAATCAGTCCTGAGCGGTAGGTATTTATCTTGAAATAATGCGGCAGTGTCCTCACTATATAGGTATGGTCTTCCTTACACTATGCTCCTGGTCCATTGTGCTCCTGGTATCTTTTACAAGCGTCCACAGACTACTGTAACTGCGCTTATTCGTCACCGCACTATCACCGCGTCTCGCCGACACGCCATTAAATTCTGATCACAATTGGATAATTGTGTTCAGAATTTAGTTAGATACCTAAATTAGAAGTTGAAGACATAATTAAAATCATACTTATTAAATAATATGTATGAAACGCTTTAATTAATTAAAATGCCAATTAAATTACTTAATAAGCAAATATTTTGTTTTTACGCTTTTCTGCACAATGTTTTTATTCAAATTAGCGTTACATAAAATAGAAAACGCACTAAACTTTTTAATTATAAATTAGTTAACAACAAGCTGTTAACCGCTATGGTTACTTGAATTTAATTGTCTATTACTTAACTTTATTTAAGAAAACAACGTAACATGTACTAATAGACTGTTGTTTAGTGAGATATAGATAATTAAACTTTAAATGTATGTAGGTAATATCGTTGGTCCTGACTGACTGAAGATCTAATAATAGTACCAAGTCTAGAAAGCTGAAATTTGGAATAAAGATTTAATTTATAATTTGGATGCTTACGTCATAAAATAAAACTTAGCTAAGAAAGGATTTTTGACAATTCAATCCGTAAACAGGTAAATACAAAAATTAGGTACTGCACGGTTGTTAGTTGCTTAACTTGTTACTTCGCCATTTACCTACCACTGCGCGGCATGTTATGGGTTCGATCCCCACACGGGCCATAAATTTGTGTGATCCATAAATTATCGCTCTGAGTCTGGGTGTCCGATAATTGTATATTTTATAAAGTTCCCCGCGACACATGGCTTGGTGTCCGCGCGCGTGGATGTCAGTTATCGCGATAAAAAGTAGCCTATATGCTAATCTAGACTATAATCTATCTCTGTGCCAAATTTTATTCAGATCCGTTCAGTAGTTTTTGTGTGAAAGAGTAAAAAACAAACATCCATCCATCCATCCATACTTTACAAACTTTCGCGTTTATAATATTAGTAGGATAATTAGTATAGATACTTATTTCTTCTCTTTAATCCGATGGAATGGAAATCCAATTCAATCGGAGATCGATCAGGCAATCAACTTCTTCAGCGCTGTTTCAGGTATCACCCATCTGCAGACTGGTCGCCTGGGTGACCAGTCTGCAGATGGGTAGTAATAATTCAAGCTGACATTATCAACCTTGTCACCAATACTACACATCAGCGATGTGATACTATGGCGGTATAGCTAACCTTATTTTGTGCCTCATTAAAATGTAGATGGTGTAAAGGAGCTTACACCGTTAAAGTTGGCCAAATAATGTAATTAGGTGACAAGTTTTAGAATCAAAACGTTTTGGAAAAGGTAGAAGCAGGGTGATAGAGGGTTCATGAGAAGTAGGGCACCATACTAGTGAGCAAGCCTGACTGGGGAAGGACCTCCACCTTACAGAAGACCACAGCCAAATAACTACATAAAGCGGTGTAGTTGTGTACCTGTATGTGAGTACAGGTCTCCAGCGCTCATTTAGGGATGCGTTTTAAAATAAACGTATTCCTATCCCAGGGATAGTCCCATCTTAAAGCCTTTGTGTGAAAAATGGGTTGGCAACATGCAAGTGATACCTCTGGTATTGCAAGCGTCCATAGGCTACGGTAACTGCTTAACATCAGTCGAGCCGTATGCTTGTTTGCCACCCAAGTAGTATAAAAAAGGGTCACAGGACATTTAGGTCGCAAGAATAATCTGGTAATCTGGCTTTTTGCTAAAAACTCTAGGCCCATTGGAAAAAACCGGTTAATAGGAAAAATAGAGTTTTGAAATCATCCGAAATATTTTTAGGTTGCCTAACAATCATTCGTAATCCAATTCATTTAAATAAAATTAATGAATAAAGTCATTTATAATCAAATTTTTCTAACTGTGCAGCTGTCAATGTCAAAATGTTGCCATGTTGGCTGCATTGGAACAAAATTTCATTGATAATTATAATCATTTTGATTGATAATACAGATAGATACGGTAATGTGAAGAAAAAACATTTTTATTATATTAAAGAGGGATATGGATACTCAAATAGCACAGACGACACAAAAGTGCAGGCCATACTGACAGGGTCATGTGCCTTAGCTTAGCGGAGAGATTAAAAGAGAAGCGGGCGGGTAAATTCAATCATCCCAATTTAACGATTTTGACAGCTCCAACTGCACAGCTATAAAAAGCTGTGCAGTTCTAAACATTTTCGCTGCTTTAAAAATGTAATAAATTAGTGTATGTAGGTAGGTATGGCACGTTTGTTTTAGTCATTGTATTGGTTTTACATTTCAAACAATAAAATGTTGGTTCCCAGCGCAATGCATGAACCGACTAATCTTCGATAAAAACTCTTATCAGATGTACTTAACTAAGTACAACATAATTTTTGTTTTCAATTTCAATGAATTTGTACCAATATTATGTAAAGAGCATGGAGGATAAGGATTTACACAGCTTTTGAATGCTGCAGAACTCCTTATAAGAGAGCTATATCAGCAGATGATGATGATAGAGGTGTATACTTAGTGTAGATAGATAGAGAAATCATAGATTCATTTGCAATTACATCTGCGAACGCTTGCAGAAAGGCAAAGCCGCTGTTCAACATTTCCTATTAGTGTGCGCTTTAGCATACACAACACTATCCAGGTTATGTGTGGGCTTTGCTATTCTGCAGAACGCTTATACACATTCGAATGAATCATAGAATTTCACGGTTTCCCGGGTAGTCCAGAGAAATCTAATTCGAGAATTTTAGATGCTTGACAAATTCAAAATCTCGAAACCACAAACCATAGTGTTTTAATTATCGAAACTAATACTGTAATATAATAGAGTGAAAAGATTAGATTTTTTTTTGTTTGATTTAACTCTAAAACCGATTTTATTGACATTTTGTACCTTAAATTGCTGAATGTTTTTCTATAATGAACTATGTATATGGACTGGTGCTAAAATAAAACAAATTATTAAAAAATGTTACACTACCAGAGGTTAATATTGGCTATATATTTTTTTAATATCCATATAGTATCAGTAAATAGTATGAATTAAACATAAGTCGCTTCAGTACTTTTGTAACTAGGTATACACCTACTCGCACGAACATCATTGTCGAATCAATATCACCCGTTTTTCACTCACCACAATAAGTACAATATGACCCCTAATCGTCACCATCATAAAGCATGAGGCAGGACGTTAAACTATTTGGTCGGTAACCAACCGTGTCTCCTACATGGCCAGTACTTCCACATAGTAGGTACAATCGACCAAGTTTGACCTCGACCACACGTAACATTTTAATCTACTGATTTTGACCATAACGGACAAAATTTCTCGATTATTCCGAACCTGACCTAAAATCCGGTCGCGGGTTAGGTTAGAAAGAAAGAAAGAAAGAAACATTTATTTGATACAACCAAAGAAGAACACAGTACAATTTGAGTCGATATGCACAAGCTTAGTAGGTACATACGAGTAGAAATAAAAACATAAATTTTAACATAAGAACATAACATATACAAATATTGAAATGACAAAAAAACTATTTACTAAAACTAGCATATAGTGCATATAGTGAAGAAGCGGGGGGCTGGGGCACTAGAGCCTCACCCGCACCCTTCCGCGGAGGGACAGCGTCTCCGGTGCGACCGGACGCTGTCCCTCCGCGGAAGGTCACTGGGTATGGAGCCCGCATAGTGCGGGCAGTCGCTGGGTGGACCACTGATGTCATATCAAGTTCCGGTGGTCCACCCGTGAAGGCGAGTGTAGGTGCACAGGGGGGGGGGGGGGTTTAGTCGGTATTCCGGCCGCATACCACCTTTAGGCCGGAGAGTCCGACATAACTGCCTCGCTTACCCGGGCGGGGCGGTATGCTAAAAAAAAGGATCTTCAAGAAACATATCAGGTTACGGTGGTCTACTTACATAGGTGAGTGTAGGTGCACAGTGGGTTTTAAGTCAGTAGGCCGGAGAGCCCGACATAACCGCCCCGCTTCCCCAGGTGGGGCGGTAGTCGTGATGCATTTTCACCCTAAAAAAAGGATCTTCAAGAAAGAAAAACATATTCCGAACTCTTCCTTGAGTAAAATATTTTATGATATCACAGTACAGTGTCATTTTATTTATTACCCATATTCAGTCTTGCTTAAATATACCGTATTAAGTTTAATAAATAAGCATTCTATGAGTAGCCAAACGCCAACTTTCCGGATTGTACCGCCTTACTTCCAACTAAGCCGAAATGAGGAAGTGTGACGTTCATTGTTAAATATCGAACATATACCTTTATACAAGGTAACGCAATCAAAATACACGGTAGACAACGTTCTTTTTTTAAATATTGGACATATATGTAATTATTTTACGGTGGAGTTTCTTCCCAACGTGGGCTTGCTCGCTTGTGTGGTGCCAATTTTTTTAATAAACTCTTTTAAGTCAAAGTCAAACTCATTTATTCATTTAGCTCAAATACATGATACATATTAACGTCATAAAACAAATGCCAGCATACTTTTTTTCCTATGGCCAATTCGCTGACTAGGGTTGGACCTCGAGAAGAATTGGCAAGAAACTCCAAGATGTGATGGAGCGCTCAGATGTCGAACCCTGAACATAACATTAAGGCAGAAATTTAAATAACCACTAATACTCTAGGCAAATGTTAGTACCTACTGGTCTTAATGACCCATACGCTGTACAGTGACTAACGGGTTATATTACTGTTCAACGCAGCTAATGTTTGTAGTTAACCCCATGCAGACGATGAATTTTATATCATATGGGTCGCCCGCGACTTCGTTCGCGTGGTAATTTGGAATATTTTCCCCGATTTTGCAACATATCTCACTACTGCTCCCCAACTATTGATCATAGCGTGATGTTATAAAGCCTATAGCCATCCTGGATAAATGCACTATTCAACAAAAATAGATTTTTCTAATCGAACCAGTACTTTCTGAGATTAGCGCGTTCATCCAAGCAAACAAACAAACTCTGCAGCTTTATAATATTAGTATCGATAGTATACATATCAGCCTTACGGCCACCTGATCTCAAACTAGGAAGAGCCTGTACTATTACAACCAGACTACATATACCTACATATTTCTGAATCATCATGATCATCATCATCATCTCAGCCTGATGACGTCCACTACTGAACGTAGGCCTCCCTCATATGTCTCCACAATGGCCGATCTTGAGCTGTCTGTATCCAGTGCTTTCCTGCAGCGCTGATGATATCATCTGTCCACCTTGTGGGAGGACATCGTCACGCTGCGTTTTCCTGTACGTGGTTGTCACTCGAGAACCTTTCTACATCCTACTAATATTATAAACGCGAAAGTTTGTAAGTATGGATGGATGGATGTTTGTTACTCCTTCACGTAAATACTACTGAACGGATCTGGATGTAATTTGGCACAGAGATAGATTATGGTCTGGAAAAACACATTATGCTACTTTTTACAGCGATAACAGACATTCACGCGGGCGGAGCCGCAGGCAACAGCTAGAGTACTTACATATTCCTAAATTAACATTATTAGTAAATTATACGTAGACACCGAACAAATAATCGTTACCAAAAAAATGTCCTGGGAATCGATCCCACGACCTCTGACCTCCTAGCTGTCAATACCACTGGATCAACAGACCAGTCGAACTTTAAACTCAAACTTCATTTATTCATTTAGGTTACAAAGTATGAAACAAACACTTATGAAGGTCATAAATTATGAATAAGCCAGAAAGATGATGTCAGCAAAATTTTTCTACGGCTAGTTCGCTGACGTGGAGCCTTGAGAAGAAATAGCAAGAAACTCAGGCCACCAGGTTAACATATGAGTATAAACTATTAACATAGATCGATAGCTCAATGTGTGTTTGCGGCAATACACGATAATACCCACCATTGATCAAAATTGAAATCAAAATCTAGAATCGCTAATGGACGTTTTGGAACGAGGAAATGCCGTTTTACTTTCACTTTGTAGCTTTTTCCTTTACCAAAATTTACACATTGACAAAAATGTATCGCATTTTAAGTTTATTTTTTTATACAGCGAGCTGGGATACACGCTTTTATGGTTCCCGAAGCTACGTATTTAAAATTATTATTTTTTTAAATGAAATATTGTTAATTTAAATTACACAAAATTTTGCTGTATTTCGTTACTTTATGGGGAGATTGTGCTATTAGGTCCAGGGTACAAAATTCTGAAACACTACACTGTAATAAAAAAAGATTGGGTGCCCAACCTTTGGAGGTGGAGGTCCTTCCCCAGTTGTTAGTAAGCAATCCATACTGGGGAAGGACCTCCACCTTACAGAAGATTATAATAATAATAATAATAATAATGTTTATTTCAGATGATTCCATAATATAATTTTTTGTTAGTATACAAAAGACCTTACTAGCTATGTTAGTACGTGTAATTTACATAAATAATTTACAATGGGACTGTCATATTTGGAGGCAATGACCCTCAGGTGGCTATTGGAGCTACCACGTATTCGCTGTAGTAGCGAAGCAGCGCGTTTACGTCTAATCGCTGCAAAACTGTCCGTGTGTGCATCTGCGAACATGCCTGAGGCGCTGCACATCCATGGCAGTCCCAACAGCATCCTGAGTGCATTGTTGTACTGGACTCGAAGAGCACTGATGGTCTTCAGCGTACAGCTAGTCCAAAGACTGCACGTGTAAAACGTTTGACAATAAGCTTTAAAAAGTTTTAATTTTACCTCACATGTGCAACGTGCAAATCTTCGGACAAGCATGTTGCTTCTGACCGCCAACGCTCTTCGTTCCCTTTCTACATCCAAATCATCTCTCATGTTCTCCGTAACTATATGTCCCAAATACTTAAACTGTTGAACACGGTTTAAGGTACTGCCCATTAAGGTAAAAGGTGGTAAGTTTTCCGATAATTTTGCCCCGAAGACTAGAATTTCGCTCTTTTTGGCATTGTATCTTAAACCGTGCTCTCCAGCATACCTCTCACACACCTCCAGTAAGGCCCTCAAACCAGCAACTGAGGGGCTTAGTAAAGCCATATCATCGGCATAACTTATATTATTAAAAGCTACGCCATCTATGTAGCAACCTGATTGCATACTGCTAAGCTCGCTAATCAGTGCATCAATATATAGGTTAAACAATATTGGAGATGTTAACCCACCTTGTCTAACCCCACATTGCAACCTATATTCCTCCGATTCAGCATCTGCCCATTTTACAAAGTTTATTTGGTGCTGATACCAATATTTAAATATGTTAACAATGTCTAATGGAACATTTGAATTGGACATTTTCTCCCAAAGCTTGTCGTAATTCACCATGTCAAAAGCTTTGGACATATCAAGAAAGCATGCAAACACAGGCGTCTTTCTATCGGTGTAGTACCTCACTGACTCTTTTAAACATAGAATTGCCGTTTCGGTTGACACACCCTGGCTAAAACCGTGCTGAGCATCGTGCAAAATGATATGCTTTTGTAAAAAAGTGTTCAAAATACTGTCAAATACCTTGGCAACAATTGTGGCAAGCGATATAGGCCTGTAATTCATTTTGTCCGATATGTCCCCCGTCTTATTCTTTGTGATAGGTACAACTATTGTTTTCATCATGTCACTAGGTAAGTAGGAGTGTGATACACAGAGGTTATATAGCAACGCTAGAACCCGTGGCATATGTGCACCAGCATGTTTCAAATGTTCAACACTGAGCCCGTCATGACCTGGGGACTTGCCATGCTTCATCTGAAAGATAGCATCTCTGACCCCTCTAGCTGTAAATCTAATTACAAAATCCCCAGACTGTGAATACTCGACAGTAGTTCCAGGTGATGGCAAGCCCAGCGGTGAACTTACAATGAACATATCTTTAAACATATTTGATATGTCGTTGGGTTTAGTCAGTCCATGAACGCTGATCGGGCGGGCCGGACCATGACTCAGACACTTGGTACTTTTCCAGAATTCACGGAAGTTATTATTCTCATGATGAGAAGCTATTCTATCCATCGCTATCTGCTCTTGATGGTCCTGACACCATTTTAGCTTTAATTTAAATTGTTTTCTAGTTTTAATCATATTATCATAACTGTTACCATGAGATGGCTTGCCCGATAGAATCCATGCCTGAAACATAAGCCTGGCCTCCCGGTGTGCCTCTCTAACATGCTTATTCCAGCCTTCAATATAACCTCCTTTTCTCCTACATCGCGGTTTGTTATAGGACGCAATAGCGGCCTTGCTCATTATTCTAATAATGTTTTGATATAAACAATCAATAACTAAGCGATGTTCTAAATTAGTACAATATTTATCGCCACATTGACGAAACTCATTAGGAAATTCAATATATTTTAATTCATTATTACACAATTCATTATATTTTTGTAACTGTTGCAAATGCCTATTTCCCCACACATTTAACATTATGATAATTATATTTTGATCTTACGACATTTAGATCACAAACAATAAACAATGGCAAATGATCCGACCACGTCACATCGTACATAACATTGATACTAGTGAGTGAGTCGTATGCTGCTTCCGTCACCAGACAGTGGTCCAGCCACCTTTTACAACCGTGGGCCTCACTTATAAAAGTGTAGGTATCTGAGTTCATACCTAACAATCGCGTGTCCGCACAGACCCAGTTTTGTTCTATACAAAAATTATGTAACTCTTTGCCAAATAACTCATTTGGATGAGAATTAAAGTCACCTAGAATATATGAAAATTCTACCTGTTGGTCCTCAATGACAGCGTTAATTCGACTTAGGCAGTCTGTGTACTCACTGAGATTCTCTGCGCAATTGGTAGGCATATAAACACTGAACACTAATATCGATTTATCACACAACACTATTCTAATGGCCGATAAACGCGCACAATTACAGTCGACCACTGTTACAGTCTGAAATACGCTTTTCTTCCACAACAGGGCAACACCTCCGTACGGCCTGCCTTGTAGCAAGCCGGCCGCTGAATCTACCGCTGAAGTCCCAGTGTATGCAAATTCTTGGTCTATAGAACTAAGATATGACAAGTCATGACTCATGAGCCATGTTTCCTGCAGGGCTAAGATGTCTGCTGACCCACATAATATCTTCACGCTATCAATAGATCTTTTAATAGACTTGCAGTTAAAACTAACCATTGTACAATGTTTTTCATTCATAATAACTTTATTCATTATTATTTTGTCGATGAGTCACCGATAATCCTTCCCTTTTGTAAACAAAACGACGGAACGAAATTCCATCGGGCCATAAACTCGCATCCATAAATATACTTAACTTTTGTCTCGGAACTAAAAGTTTATATGCATCGTAATCTTTTTCTTTCCACATATTTATTTTCTCTAAACATATTTGTATACCTGTTTTCTGTAATATATAACTAGATATATCTTCTGCTAATGTATCTTTATGCACATTGTTAATAAAAAGCGGTATTTTGAGATCTGCTGCCTTGAATTTTTCTTCTGGTTGTATATTTGCTTCGCCTTTTGAACTAATAAATCTGTTTCTATATCTTTTTCTCTGAACTATTTTCCACTGTTCGTCATTAGTTTTTGTTCTCCATTCTCCTCCCTCACTAACCGTTTGAGCAAACGATTTTCTCACTGGATGGGTGACTAAGTTCATATCAACACCGTTATAACTAGGCACCGGTAAAATCGGCTCCTGGACAGATGTTTTAATACCGCTTGTAGTATTCTTTGCAGAACTACCCTCAGATTGAATGTTCTCGGTGGCTTTTTGTAACATATTCGGACTTTTATGTGAATGTTTTTGTGACGATCGAAGTTCCTTATATCGCGATGAATTAATTGCTGAAAAACAGTTCTTCGCAGCATTCAGAGATGTCGTCGCATTTACACTGGTTTCCACAATATCCTCCGCAGTAATAGAACTACCCTCAACAACATTAATGTTTTGTTTTCCGTTTTTTAAATTAGTTATATCTGTTATAATGATATCTATTTCATCCTTCTTAACATAATTTTGCTTCATCTCACTCATCTGTTGTTGCAATACAACAATATCTTTCAATAACCGTGTGACATCGACATGGTCGAATGTGACCGGAGGGAGTTTACACAGATTTTTTGCCACAAAAACAGGAATTTCATCCGGATCCACTTGCCTCATAAGTCCCACTATATCTTCCAAATCCCGTTGGGACTTTCCTTCCTTCTTCCTCTGTATTTTCCGTTTCGAACTTTTAACGGAATCAAATAAAATATCTTTGGCGATGACTATATCCTCTTCCGAGAATGCACTATTACAAATTCTTGTTAAACTAATATTATCCATTACATCCATCTTATTTTGCACAAACGCAAGTAACTCATTAATGACAAGATTGCAATTAACACATTTCACGACGGTTGTCGCCATTATCGCATAAAAATATCACCCGACCGACCCGGTGCGTGCGCGCGCGACCGGAACGACACGACGACTCGATTAGCCCAATAACAATACTGCTACACACAGTAGTGTAGTTCTGTCCTGTGCGAGAATACAGGTCTCCAGTGATCACTTAGGAATGCATTTTTAAAGAAACACTGTTTTGTCTTGTGCAAAATCCAGGGAGTTTTAATGGTACAATTTTTTTATTGGCAACATGCGATTAATGCCTCAGATATTGCAAGGCTTGATTGTTTGACCGTATAATTTCCATCCGTATGGTGACGGATTAAGAACACATGTCACCACCCCGTTCTATCCTGAAGGTGTTGTAAGAGTCGAGTCGACTAAGGGAGTAAATCAGGCAGACAATATCCACTGCAAGAGAGGTAAAATTCGAAACCAACCCGTCTGGCCAGCGTGGTATAGTAGGCTAATATACTTCCCAGTGTATAGTGGAGGAGACCCGTGCCCAATAGTGGGACATAAATAAACAAAAGACAACTAGTCATGAGGCTAATATTATTGACAACAATTCACCAAAACATCATAGGGGTTCATTACTGCACCGCTAACACGCTTGCTTGCCCACCATAACTAAGGGTCGCATATAGTGCCAAATATACATATGCTATTATCGCACCTTTGTCATACTAAATAAGGGTCAATATTACCTGTACTATTGTTATCAAATATATCGATTGTTTACAAGCAGGTGTTATACTGCAGGGGTGGAGGTACACCTTTGTCATTAGTTTAGAGTTCAATGACATATTATTTACGATAAATTTAGTTTCCGCGTAATATAAAAATAAATAATCTATTTATAATCAATGAGAAGTTTTAATTTACTATTAAAACTTCTCATTGATTATAAATAGATTATTTTAAGAGAGATAGGGCACCATACTAGGGAGCAAGCCTTACTGGGGAAGGACCTTCATATTACAGAAGAACACCACGATATAGCTGTATTCCTGTGAATGAGTACAGGTCTACAGCGCTCATTTGGGGATGCGTTCAGAAACATTTTCATATCCCAGGGATATTCCATCTTTAAGCCCTAGTGTAAAAATGGGTCGGCAACACGCAAGTAGCCGTAATCTATAATAATAATAACATTTATTGTTTAGAAAAAATACATAGTTACGAATAGATACTGGTCGTAAAATCACTGATCTCCACACTAGGATTCCCTGTGTCGTGGAGGTCAGTCTCTTTCATCGTGGACAGAGGTCACCTCTGGTATTGCAAGCGTTCGACGGTTAAGTTACAATTACTCATCATATAAGAAATTTGTTTTTTTTTAAAGACAATTCCCGCACTAGAGAACAAGCTCTGTGTCGTGGGGGACTTGGTGGTCCAGTGGCCGCAGTATGCGCCTGCAGTGCACAAGGTTGTGGGTTCGATTCCCATACAGGACAAAACTTTGTGTAATTTGTGTCCGTTAATTGTATGTTTGTAAAGTCCCCCGCAACACAGAGCTTGTTCTCTAGTGCGGGAGTTGTCTTTTAAATAAAAAAAAGGGGGGGCCAAATTAAAAGTACCCAGAATCGACGTTCATGCATGGAGAGGTTGATGAATGTGTGAGGCGAAGGAAGTATGTTTGGATCGAAGCAATTAGCGTAGCATAGTCTCTGCCTAAAGATGTAAAGAAGATGCTGAGGAGCAGATTTTTTAGATTTGGGTAGAGTACATCTGATTTAACGCCTTCAGGTATTCTACTGATTATATAATTTTCCTTTATAATCCAGGCAAAGTCTTGTCCTTATATCTTCTTTCATCGCAACCCATAAACGTACCACTGCTGGTCACGTGTCTCCTCAATAGACTTGGAGGGATATAAGCCTACTATACCACGCTTTTTTCTGTTTTGCAAGAATTTGATTCTTCAAAATATTATTAAAATTATAAATTTATTACATAAATTAATACTATATTATTATACAAGAATAATATGAAAAAACTTATTTAACTAAACCTAAATATGAAAACCTAATTAAATAAAAGGCAATAGTTTAGGCGTCATAATATTCCTCCGAATCACTGTCAACCGGAAAAGTGCCCAAAAGGCTGGCCACGTTGAATGGCAATGCTGATTCTCTGTGCAAGAAACAGGCCAGCATTTTGGTCACGCGAAGCGTCGATTAGTCGTTTCGCTATTTCCCTAAAAAGAAAGCGAGCGCTCGGACCCCACGAACCAATTGTCTCGACCCCAAACGGCTCAAATACGTAATTACCAATTAAGTTACCGTATTTGCGCCGTTTAAGGGCCTCAGCAGCTGCAGCAGCAGCGCCAGCCGATCCCGCTGTACTCGGAAGATGTGATGGCGCAAGGATATCGACGCACGTTGCATCCCACACCAAAGGCATCTTCCAAGGCAATAATGTCATACCATCAGGATTACAATTTGATTTTCAGTTCCTACCGTAAACGCAAGGTTTACGTCAGTTGCTAATGGAGGCATTTTTAGCTGATCGTTGCCTTTATAAGTCGTTCACCTCATAATTCGAATCAATGTGTATCTATTTTCAGCATAATTATAATTATACATTGATTAAATTCCTTGTAATATGATATATTTTCTAATCCCCGACTGGGTTTTTACAAAGAAAATACTTATCATAATCTAAATACAATGAAAATTTGTGTCATGCTTTAATCAATAAACGTCATATTATCTTCTTTCATACGTGATGGGCGTCATGGCGATTGCTTTGCGGGTTTTGAACCCTTGACTGGTCTGTTGGTGTAGTGGTTAGTGACTCCCACTCCAAACTAGTACCTATTTGTGTGATGAACACGTACCCATATTAATCAAATCAATCAATCAGCCTATCGCAGTCCACTGCTGGACATAGGCCTCTCTTAACTCGCGCCACAACACATGGTCCTCCGCCTCGCGCATCCAGTCCGTCCCAGCGACGTTTTTAGGTCGTCGGTCCACCTAGCTGGGGGCCGCCCTACCTTACGCTTACCGAGTCGCGGTCTCCACTCTAGGATACGTCTGCTCCATCGGCCGTCGCCGCGTCGGTCCTTCTGCAGATGTGACCAGCCCATTGCCACTTCAGCTTGCTAAGTCTGTGAGCTATGTCGGTAACTTTGGTTCTTTGCCGGATTACCTCGTTGCGAATTTTATCCTTCAAAGAAACGCCGAGCATAGGTTGCTCCATAGCCCGCTGTGCGACTTTCAGTTTGTGGACTAGTCCCACTGTGAGCGTCCACGTCTCGGCAACGCACGTACCTACTATATGGGGCGCGTTAACTCAAAAAAAAAACTCATATCCTCATCCACTAGTCCATCCCAGTCGCCCATCTGTCACAGCCAAATTGCTTCGAAACTACTGGACCGATTGTGTTGAAATTTGGTACACATAATCATGTAAGTCAATGACTTAAATTACACACTTTTGGGAGTGAAATGATGTATATTTTTATAATTTCAAGATAGGTATGAACTTATTTAAGAAAAAACTTAAAGACTAAAATTGACCGGTTAATATGATGATGTTGCTAATGATGATATCTAATAAAATAACCTACCTAATATATTATTTGTATGAAGCATATAATCATAAAACAATATATAATATGTATATAATGATAAAACTATAATATTTATATAGTACGGCTGTATAATACGACTCTTGTACGTTTATTTTTATCGTAGATTTATAGCCAAAGTTGATTAAATAACCAAATAATACGATTAGAGTTTATCACTTTTCAATTGGATATCGACGAACACTACATTTTTGTGCTAAACGATTAGTATGTATTATATATATAAGTCCGTGTGATGACGGATTAAGAATATCCTCGGGTGTCGTAAAAGTTGACTAAGGAACTACTTCCTTGAGATTTTCTTCTCTTGCAGTGGATATTGTTTGCGTAGGAGTAGAAGAAAATCTCGAACCAAAACCCTATACCGACCCGTCTGGCCAGCGTGCTATAGTAGGCTAATATCCCTCCAAGTCTATTGAGGAGACACGTGCCCAGCAGTGGTCGTTTATGGGTTAACATGATGATGATATAAGAACTAGACTTTGCCTGGATTATATAGAAAGACAATTTAATCAGTAGAATACCTGAAGGCGTTAATGACCATGATACTCTACCCAAATCTTAAAAATCGACACCTATATTTTTCATCGAAGTATGTATTATATTTTTTTTTTATGTATCTAGGGGTCAATGTATACGTATGGACAAATCACTTTATCTCGGTAGTAGCATATGTAAAGAAGACAAAAAGATAGTGAGGACATTGCCGCATTATATCAAAACAAATACCTATCGCTCAGAACGGCCGGCTGATCCCCTAAGAAGCAGCGATGGCAAACAGACAGTTGTGATCGCAAACTAACAGTTGTGATTGCTCGGTGACGGCACAATCTATTGACTAAACGTCAAAAAGGGCTCTTACGGAATACCGATTTTCAATCTGACAGCCAGATTTTGCTCGGTTTTTGCGGTGGCTCGGTTTTTGCTCTTACGGAATACCCTTGCCGATTCAGTTAGCAAACAAGTGTGTTTATTAGTTAGATGTAAGTACTGTACTGTAGCTGACGTCTCTATAACTGTCAAAACGTAAAAAGTAGTTCGAAAGAAAAAAACTTAGCAAAAACTAGCGCAGGGAGAAGGGTTTTGTCCCTTGAGTGAATCAAACTTGCTGCATTTGGTGCAATGTTGCAAACGAGGTGTCAACCTTATGCATAATAATAGCAACCCATATATGTCCCACTACTAAGCACGGGTCTCCTCTCCTCTATCGAGAGAGAGAGAGAGAGAGGGTTTAGGCCTTCTAAGACATGTGGGTTTCCTCACAATGTTTTCCTTCTCCGTTAGCAGATGGCGAATCATTTGATTAGTACATACAAACTGCACAAAGTGAAATTCACATTGGTACTGCTACCCGGGATCGAACTTGCACCTCTTGCGTGCAAGTCGGTTACATTTCCACTCGGCCACCACCGCTATACCACCTTATGCATACTTATTAATATTTTCTTTCTTTTCAGAGCGGCCAAAGACGGCTTGCTAGACGTTCTTCGCGAGGCTACGCGAAAGGAATGCAATAATAAGGATGAGTCGGGAATGACTCCCACCCTGTGGGCTGCCTTCGAAGGACACATAGAAGCTTTAAGACTCTTGTGTGGCAGAGGGTGAGTTATACCTCATTACTATTATTATTTGAACCTGGGAATAGTGACCAGCAGTTGCCCTCAACGATATATATACTTATATTATAAAGCTGATAAGTTTGTTTGTTTGGTTGAATGCGCTAATCTCAGGAACCACTGATTTCAATTAAAAAAATCGAATTGTGTTGGATATTTAATTTATCGAGGAAGGCTTTATGCTTTATAACATCACGCTGCGACCAATAGGAGCGAAGCATCAATGGAAAATTTTGCATAAACAGGAAAAAAATATTCCTTTTTGAGAGCTTCCGTTGCGTGATATTCACGCGGACGAAGTCGCGGGAAACAGCTAATACTTGGTAAATCTTATCATACTAAATGTATAAATTCGATACCCTTCTGACGCATAACACAAAGCGTCATATCGCCGTGGTTGCGGCTGTAGATTTATTTCGTCAATATGCTTATCACATATGTATACATATTTTAAAATTGCACATTTAATAATTTTAACAACAAAAAAACCGACTTCAGTACGGCAAGTTGTAAAATTTTCAAATATTTGTTTGTTACAATCGAATAAAATCGACTGAGCGTTGGGCTGAACACAGGTCAAGTAGGTATTAAAAGCAATATTTAATCTGTGCAATCCGCGCTCAGTTCATTCACGTCATTATTTCTTATTAATAGTTGCTTAGCAACATTAACCGAAACTTATCTAATAGCCATCAGTAAAATACTTATTATTGAAAAGTTCAGATGGCCATCTGTGGTCTTCTTCATCAGTTTTACTTCACCAAATTACACTTTCTGAATGCAAATGATTGATTAGTTGTTAAAAATATTGAAATTGCTATATGTGTGCCTATAACTTTTGAGGAATTCCCTCAATTCCTCATGGAGCCCATCATCAGAACTTTCTTTTGATGATAATGGAACCAAACTGGAAGTATGTCCAGTCAGACAAAAAAGAATTTTTCAAATCGGTCCATAAATGACGGAGTTATGCGGTAACAAACATAAAAAAAAAAAAAAAAAAAAAAATACACACGAATTAGTTATCCTATCTACCAACACATGGCTTGTTAGCTTTATACTTCTTATGTGGCAAACAAGCATACAACACGTGCTGCTCCAGGGCTGGACCACCTTAAGCTTTGTAGATTTAATAAGCAAGAAAAAAATGTATATAATATGTATATAATTGTAGACTCAATTAACAAAAATGTATATCTATAGTTTCGTTGTAAAAATTAAATCAATGTGGGCCCGCCGGAGAGCATACTCATCAGCGGGCCCACCAGGATAAATCAGTTACTGAAGGCTTTTCATATTCGTTTATGACATATTTATTCTTTTAATTTTCTTCTATACAAACCCTGACAATAATAAACACTAAAAAAGAACTATCTAATTTAGTGCAGTCGATCGGAAATTATGCGCGTACATACGAAATATATACGATACGAAAGTTTTGATGGATGGATGTTTGTTACTTAATGACGAGAGAACGGCTAAACGGATCTGAATGAAATGTGGCACAGATAAATTTTAGTCTAGAATACACTTTTATTCCGAAAAAATATACGGTTCCAATAGGATAGATTTATTTTTACTTTTGCTGTCAGAGCCGTGGGCAGCAGTTAGTAACTTATAATAACATCATAGTTTAAAACCTTGCGTAATATATCGATAAGTATTATTTTATCGATTTTTATTGACTAGAAATAAAACTTTCATTAAAAATGCAAATTAATCGGCTACAGTTTCGATGATTATAAAAAGACTACTTTCGCCTAATTTTAATTGAAAGAGCCTAAAACGATGTTAGATAGCTTTGTGATAGGTGTGGTTAGTGTGAGTCGGTCAGGGCCTCGTCTCCGGCTTGCCTTTATTGGCTGTCCGAAGTGGACTGACAAGAGCGCCCGTAGGACTCTCAGCTCTGGCTTGCCTTAATTGGCTGATCAGAGCGGGGTCGCCAGAGATATATGCTCGAGGGTAGAAGTGTCATTTTCAAGGGCATAACTACGGTGAAACCCGCTCTCGGGTCTGCGTCTGAGACCCCCGATGGTGAAACCGACGCTGCATCGATACCCCTAGCCTATTCTTACAAGGAGGCTTCTTTTTTTTTCTGCACAACCTTGATGAAGCCGTCCTTGTCCGTGTTTCATCGATGTTCCTTCTTTCTGTCTCGCCACCACCGCAGACTTGTTGGTGGCGGCAACATTTGTAGCCGGTGACGCAACTGTACTCGCCGACTTAAAACTGCTGATGGAAGCATTCAGTACCCCGAGACGAGTGTTCATATTAAAGGTGTCAGGTGTCCTATCGCTTGAAATAGCATTGCGCAACATCACTACTTCTTGACTGCTTGTGTCCGTTAATTGTATGTTTGTAAAGTCCCCCGCAATACAGAGCCTGTTTTCTAGTGCGGGAGTTATCCTTTTAAAGAAGAAAAAAAAACTTCCGCACGTCCACGTATGGTGTTTTTATACACCTCTAATTTAGTTTGCACTTCGGCTATGCTCGCTTTTAGAACTGTAATGTCCTTCAGCAGCCTGGTGACATCGACGTGGTCAAACGCATCAGGGGGCAGCCGATGCAGGTCTTTCGCTACGAAAGTAGGCACGTGGTCCGGATCGGTCACCTTCAACAAGGTGATAATATCTTGAACTCTCCTTTCGGCGTGATGGCATCTCGTCAAGCTTATCCAATGTCTGACAACAGCCTCTTGGCACTGCTTACCTCTTCCTCCTTGAAGTGTGACTTGCAGACCTGCATAATGCTGACCTCGTGCATAGTGTCGATGGCATGCTGTACGAATGCCAAAAGCTCGTTGGCTATAAGTTGCTGTGAACTCATAGCGTCGAAAACTGGCACCGGCTAGAGTCGTGCAACGCGTGAATTTTAAATTCGTACTGTGTAGAGCGTCCGTACTCTAGTGCGCATCGATGACGACTGATAATGACGTTACGTGAAATCAAATCCCATACATTTGCTTTATATTCTATTCGATTCTACTGATGTTTAAGCCAGTCGTCAGTCGACTAGAGGGGCTGTAGACACACAATAGATTTTTTTTGTCATAACGTATACATAGATGTTTATGCCCGGAAAGTGTTTATTATAATAAAATTATTTTTTTATAAATAAGTATTGTCTATATATAAATAGGTAAAAATAAAACAGTTTAAAATTTCTCCCTTGTTTGTCAACAAATTTTCTTTTTTATATGTACTATTATGATATCCCCACCTTATTTTCTTAATTAACCTAATGAATAACGGTCGAAGGTCGACCATCGGACAAAAATCTAGTGTTATGATGTTCCTTACTAATCGCGGAAACTGCTGAATCGATTTTAATGATATATTGCTTAGTCTAATTCAAGAAAAAGGGTAGTTTTGATCTCAATATTGCCCCTTAATTTTTTTTATTACAAATACAATACGTGCGAAGCCGCTGGCAAAAGTGAGTACCCTATATATCCTTATCCTTTCTAATATTATAAATGTGAAAGTTTGTGAGTATGAATTTGATGGATGGATGTTTGTAACTCTTTCACGTAAAAACTACTAAACGGATCCGAATGAAATTTGGCACAGAGATAGATTATGGTCTGGAATAACACATATGCTATTGTTTACAGCGATAACCGACAACCACGCGGGCGGAGCCGCGGGCAACAGCTAGTCATATATACTATAATAATATTAAAAACGCGAAAGTTTGTAAGAATGTATGGATGTATATTTGTTACTCTTTCACGCAAAAGGTACTAAACGGATCTGGATGAAATTTGGCATACCTAGAGATAGATTATAGTCTGGAATAATACATAGAATCATTTTAATCCCAAAAAAATCTCAGTTCTCGAGGGATTGTACGCGCAGGCGAAGCCACGAGCGGAAAGTAGTTAATTATATTTTAATCGATGACAGGTCTCTCGAGTAAGTTTACGAATAAGTAGTTACTACGATTTCTCTAACGACAAACCGTCAACACTTGTGCATACTATGACAAGATTATAGCGTTACCGTCATTGTATAATAGCTTAGCGAGCAAACAATGCGTGAAAGTGACAGTGAGTGATACCGCTTTGTTCCCAGACACGCGGTTATTTTAATAAACTGGAACATTCTTTGTTGAAAAACACGGATTATGAAGGTAATTCACGATGTTTACGTTTGTAGCGAACACGCTCTGATTGTCGTGCGTTGATCAATTTTGTCGATAGAATGTGGTAACACTGATAGCCTAAATACCGTTAGGTTTGAATTTAAATTCAGAATACCTTTTTTTTTTAACTATAATTTGACAAACAAGCTTTATGCCCGCATGCTTGCAACACCGAAAGTTTTACTCGCGCGTTATCGATGTTGTAAACCATGATAGAGAAAATATAATCATCCTAATAAGGTTTTTAAACGGTCGGCAACGCGTGAGTGACACGCCTGGTGTTGCAAACGTCCATAGGCTACGCTTACCATCAGGTGGGCCGTATGCTTGTTTGCCACCTTGGTAGTATAAAAAAAACCTGCACACATGATGTTTTTTTACATCTGTCATTGGCAGAATTGTCGACATAGGCATTACTTGCCATATAAACAAATTAATAGTGGTCATTTCATATTCATGGCGACCTTGTAGCTTCATTTTAACTTTAGTTTTTTTTTATACTACCAAGGTGACAAACAAGCATACGGCCCGCCTGATGGTAAGCAGTTACCGTAGCCTATGTACGTTTGCAACACCAGGGGTGTCACTTAGTTTGGTTTTAAGTTAGGTCTTTAATCAGATCGAAAATCAATCACTCTACCGCGTTTTTTGCTACTATTAGACAGCAAGATTATACCTATATATTACGGTATTTTAAGCCTAAATAGCCCTTGAAATAAGAGATCTACCAATCAACACCCTACTTACAACTCCTAACTATACAGATAACTTGGCATAACAACTATTTTACAAAAATCATCGAATGTCATTCAATAATACACGCTTTCACTTTTAAATTTAATAGAACGCCATTACGCTTAATTTAGTCAACGGTAAAATTTCTACAGTATAATGTATATTTCCGAACTATTGACAATGTATCTCCGGAAGTTTTGCGATGACTGCCTTGCGTGGTCCAATGGCCACAGTATGCGCCTACTGTGCTCGAGGTTGTGGGTTCGATTCCCACATGGGATAAAACTTTGTGTGACCCGCAAAGAGTTGTTGGGTTTGGGTGTAATTTGTGTCCGTTAATTGTTTTTTTTTTTTTTTTCTTTTTTAAAAAGACATCTCCCGGACTAGAGAACAAGCTCTGTGTCGCGGGGGACTTTACAAACATACATTAACGGACACAAATTACACCCAGACTCAGAACAATTCTTCGTAGGTCACACAAAGTTTTGTCCTGTGTGGGAATCGAACCTACAACCTCGTGCACAGCAGCCGCATACTACTGCCACTGGACCACTGAGGTAGTCGAAGTGTTCGTTTGTAATGTCCCACATGACACAGAGCTTGTTCTCTAGTGCGGGAGTTGCCTTTTTTAACCGACTTCAAAAACGAGGAGGTTATCAATTCGTGTGTATTTTTTTTAAGAATGAAAAGAATGAATGAATGATGAAGTTTGGTTCGCAGCACGGGCGACAACAAGTCTGCTCAATATCAAAGGTTGTGAACTTCTCTCGTCAGTCTTGTACTCCTGTGGTATAACATGTTCTTGCATCGGTCTGTTTAGCCACTAGAAACGATGTCTCCTAGACCAAAAACATCGTCTGCAATAGACATAAAGGCCGATATCTCCGGAAATATTACATAGTTGAATCACCATCATCACTCATCTTGTGGTGTTATTGACATACTGTTGATAAGAAAATTCTATTCACCAATATCAGTACAGATATCAATTTTTTGCCCTTTTATAAGCGAGGGGAATACCTGTACATTATGTCCAATAAGTTTATAGTTTAATACACTTGTAAAGACGTCTCTGCCTGGTCTCTTTCCAATTTGCTGTCTCTATTATTACTTACATATTATATTAGTTCCAAAATTAAACTCATACTAACTTAAATGGTTACCTCGCCATCCATTACTACGCGGCGTGTTGTGGGTGCGATTCTCACGCGGGACAAAAAAATATGTGATCTATGAATGGTTGTTCCGAGTCTGGGTGTACTTTGAGTCCGTTAATTGTATGTTTGTAAAGTCCCCTGCGACACAGGGTTCTTCCCTAGTGCGGGAGTTATTTTTTAAAGATATTATAAGATGAGAACTTAAATGTGTACGATTACACGTAATTCGATAACAAAAACCAGTCCTGAACTATCCTTAAATGACACTCAAGCACACCTTATCCTTTGATTTTTATTAAATTATTAATAGGAACCCATAAATGTCCCACTTTGGGGTTTTTTAAGGGTTGGCAACGCGTGAGTGACACCCGTGGTGTTGCAAACGTCCATAGGCTACGGTAACTGCTTGCCATCAGGCGGGCCGTATGCTTGTTTGCCACCCAAGTAGTATAAAAAAAAACTGATTAGTACATATAAACTCGACAAAGTGAAATTGATATTACTACTGTCACTTGCCACCACCGCTTGTTTGATTGCGCAACCTTTACTAGGTCATGAAGTATACGAGTAAATACATTCTTAATATAATTTATCATTTCAGAGGTGAACCAGACAAAGCCGACTACTTCGGCAACACAGCACTCCATCTCTCAGCCGCACGGGGTCACAAAGAATGCGTCACCTTCCTCGTCAACTTCGGCACCAATGTGTTTGCTATGGATGTGGATGGACACACAGCTCAGGAACTTGCTGCCATTAATGGACGCGACGATATACTGAGATTTCTAGATCAGGCGACGGCTAAATTGGAAAATAATGATAAGTAAGTTTGACTTTAATCCTTAGGTAACAAGGTCGTAATTTATTTTTGAGTAGTGAACTGCATACTCAATTATCATTATATATGAAACTAGCTTGCGCTTTTTGTTTGCAGTATGACGATAATAAGGAAAGTATTTTTCACATAGCGTTGGTACTGTGTTGTTTGATATCTGACTATGAAGATGAATGACAATGATGGAATCAATCTCTAACCAATTGGGTAATTAAATGATCAAGTACCTAGTATCCAGTAGATGTGATAACTTTAGTTACAGTAAACATATAAATATGTCAAATCAACTGACACTAACTCCTGCAACACAGTTATTACTAGCGCGGGAGTTAGGGAATTCTTTAAAATGTTAAAAAATGTTCATGACAATAAAGAATTTAAATTTTAATATTAGTCGATTAGGATTCCAATCAGAGACTTTATAGCTTTCTATTAATGAAATAATTTCCAGAATCAGATGAGTAGTTCTAGAGACTACCCCCTACCCTACATCCAACCTTACAAAGTTTTATTATCCTACTAATATTATAAATGCGAAAGTTCCTAAGAATGGATGGATGGATGTTTGTTACTCTTTCACGTAAAAACTACTGAACTAATCTGGATTCAATTTGGCAAAGAGATAGATTATGGTCTGGAATAACACATAGGCTACTTTTTACAGCGTCAACCGACATCCACGCGGGCGGAGCCGCGGGCAACAACTAGTAATCTCATACTAATGTGTTGTATTTATTTTTTAATTTATATTAAGTGCGAACATTTTAACCATTACTGGTATATAAGAACCACCAACAGTGTTGTTATAGTGCCTACGTATAACGCATTAGTCCAATTTTATGAGTGATCGAGTTACGTCTACCCGTCTACTAAATGATGGGAACATTCTTATATAATGATAATTAGAAACTACACGCACGTGTTAATGCTATGATAGCTATTATTATGTTATTAAGGTAAACATTTACTGCACTGCACGGTTGGATCAGTGGCTTAAGTGGTTACCTCGCTATTTACCACGCGGCGTGTTGTGGGTTCGATTATGTGATAAAAAATTGTGCTATCTATAAATGATTGTCATAAGTTTGGGTTTAATTTGTGTTCGTTAATTGTATATTTGTGAAGTCCCCCGTGACACAGGGTGTGTTCCCTAGTGCAGTAATTGTATTTAATTGTAAAAAATGAAGATAAAAAGTTACATAACCTAAGAAGGTATATTTTTATTACAATTTATTCTTCAGAATAATGAAAAAAAAACATGCCTGTTCGGTAAACGATCAACGGGTTAAGCAACCAAAGGCGCGGTTACCCTATATTAAGATGGGTGACCGCATACTGGTGTTTCATCTGAGCGTCTCCATGGTTAGGTAGTTGGTATGGTAGTTTTAACGTATGCAGGTTTAGATAGCTGGGTAATATGAGGCGGGCCAACTCAGCCCACATATGTATTAATAATCCCATCCCATCGATGAGCTGGGATGGAATCCCCAATGGGCAAGAGTATAGAGAGTATTATTAGTGAGGACAACGTGATAGTTATCATAATATCAGTCTTCTAACTTGTTAGGCATGAAAGTCAAAACAATGTTTGATAACAAAGCGTACATCGCGTCGCCGCGTCGTGTACGTGAAATTTAACGTGAGATGTTATATCATGTTGAATTTCCTGTGATGTATTACTGCTCGGTTGCTTCAATGGCTTAAGCGGTTACCCCACCATTTACCACTGCAAAGGATATTGTAGGTTCAATCCACACGCAAAACATAATAATGCATCATTCACAATAAATGGTTTTTTATACTACTTATGTGGCAAACAAGCATACAGCCCGTGTCATCATCAGCCTATCGCAGACCACTGCTGGACTAATTCTAAGTGCACGCCACGTAGCACGATCCTCGACTTCCCACATCCAGCTACTTCCAGCCGCTTTGCAAAGATCGTCTTTCCACCTTCGCCTGAGGGCTTCCTACATTACGTAGGACCACTTTACCTTCCCAGAAATCGAATCTAGTACCATAGCTCCATTGCTTAATCGCAATCGAGACAGCCCGAAATTTATACTCTCCCATGTTCTAAATTTCAGGAAAAAAGCTAAATCCCTAAAAGAAAAGGCTAAAAAAGACTACGAAAAATCCCATAAACAATACCAGAAACGTCAGAGCAAAGCTGAGATGATGGCGGAGAAGGAGCTGAAGAAATTAGCGAAGGAGTGGGACCAGGATTACAATGAAGAAGTGAGCACTATGCCGCATCGACCGAGCAATGTGCTATGGGCACTCAAACAGAAGATGACCAGATCTACTAGCCATGGTATGTGCCCTTTGTCGTCCTGACCAATTTCAGTCAGTGCTATGAATTTTGACGGAGACTAGCCATCTACGCCACGGCGTAACACATGTTATACACTCACTATTCACTTCACTCTCATAGTCCGATGGGACGGGAATCCGACATGATATGAGAGAGATCGAGCGTAGGACCAACGGCTTTACATGCTTTCCGAGACACATACGGTTTTTGCTGTGTTTTTAGAAAATAGTCCCCAATCTACGGACTGATCGCGACAAGATTGCTTAACCTGCAGATCACTTAGACACGCGCCTCTCGGCCTTGTCTATTGTTCTCTAGTGGTAAATAACTGCTTCATTAGTCTAGTGATTATTGATTGCAACTGCTGATCACGAAGTTTTGAGTTATATTCCCGGTTCGAGTCAAAAATACATTGGGTTTTTCTGTCAAAAATACACAACAGATGATCGAAGTTCACCCCTTGGGCAAAGTGGGCTCTGGATCGAGAGTCGTGGAAATCCTTGGGGGAGGCCTATGTCCAGCAGTGGACGTCTTCTAACAGAGAAGATGATGATGATGATGACACCCCTTGGGCTGCAGAAAGCACGTAAAGCCAGTAGATTTCGGCCATGTTGGATTGCCGCCGTCCCATTAGACTAATTTTCATTCTTCGGTTTCAGGTAATCTCCTAGCAGATGAACAGCCCCGTCCGACTTACAGTACTCTAGTAGGTACTGTAAATTCTGGTGCTCGAGGACGTGGCGCTGTGTACAAGAAGGCTCTCGCCAGTAAGCTGAGGAACAATACTGTGGGACGTAATACACTCAATAATGATGATTTTAAGGTAATTTTAGTTTTTTATTTTTACACTCTTTAGATTTTCCATACGTATATTTAATGCGTGAACCATCACTTTTTGATTTCTTTTAAAGAATATTGCAAATATGAAAGTGTGTGAGATTTGGCATAGTTAAAATTATTTCGAAAATGGAAGGACTTCAGAAGATGACTTGGGTCAAATTTAGACCACAGGGACCTCTAGTATTTATTACTTACCTTACCGCGCAGTTAAGTTACTGTGCCGAGTGTTGTGGATTTGGATTGTTTTCTATATGGGACATTTTTTTTGTGATTCATAAATGGTTGTAAAGAGTTTGGGTGTACTTTGTGGCTGCTGGTAGTAGTATGATCGACCACGTTATGATCGAGCATACATAATCTATTCTTTATATTGATGTAGGTATGTAATACGAATACAAATGTCACCACCCCGTTCCATCCCGAGTTAGTCGTAAGAATCGACTAAGGGAGTAAGTCAAGCAAACAATATCCACTGCAAGAGAGGGGAAACTCGAAACAAAACCCTTTGCCAACCCGTCTGGCCAGCGTGGTATAGCAGGCTAATAGCCCTCCAATTGTATGGAGAAGACCCGTGCCTAGCAAGACGTTTATAGGTTGAGATGGTGATGATGATGATGTTAATTACACCGAAACGGCTGAACGGATCTGGATGAAATTTAGCACAGAGATAGAATATATTCTAAAATAGCGCACAGGCTATTTTTTATCCCATAAAAAACACTGTTCCCGTGGAAAATCTTACGCTACTAACTAAATATTTTGTATGTGTGACAGGTAGGAGAGATAGAGACGACAGGTCGTCGGTCGGTGACGTCCCTGAGCGGAGTGCGGCGCGACAGCGAGGTGATGTACGTGGGCACGTTCGGCGCCGGCCCGCAGCAGCGCCAGCCCGTCGCCGACGTCTTCACCGAGCACAACGACAACACTCTCACCACCAAACCATCACTTACAAGGTACTTAGATAGAGACGACAGGTCGTCGGTCGGTGACGTCCCTGAGCGGAGTGCGGCGCGACAGCGAGGTGATGTACGTGGGCACGTTCGGCGCCGGCCCGCAGCAGCGCCAGCCCGTCGCCGACGTCTTCACCGAGCACAACGACAACACTCTCACCACCAAACCATCACTTACAAGGTACTTAGATAGAGACGACAGGTCGTCGGTCGGTGACGTCCCTGAGCGGAGTGCGGCGCGACAGCGAGGTGATGTACGTGGGCACGTTCGGCGCCGGCCCGCAGCAGCGCCAGCCCGTCGCCGACGTCTTCACCGAGCACAACGACAACACTCTCACCACCAAACCATCACTTACAAGGTACTTAGATAGAGACGACAGGTCGTCGGTCGGTGACGTCCCTGAGCGGAGTGCGGCGCGACAGCGAGGTGATGTACGTGGGCACGTTCGGCGCCGGCCCGCAGCAGCGCCAGCCCGTCGCCGACGTCTTCACCGAGCACAACGACAACACTCTCACCACCAAACCATCACTTACAAGGTACTTAGATAGAGACGACAGGTCGTCGGTCGGTGACGTCCCTGAGCGGAGTGCGGCGCGACAGCGAGGTGATGTACGTGGGCACGTTCGGCGCCGGCCCGCAGCAGCGCCAGCCCGTCGCCGACGTCTTCACCGAGCACAACGACAACACTCTCACCACCAAACCATCACTTACAAGGTACTTAGATAGAGACGACAGGTCGTCGGTCGGTGACGTCCCTGAGCGGAGTGCGGCGCGACAGCGAGGTGATGTACGTGGGCACGTTGACATTTGTATTTTTAAACCATCACCACTCGGACCAGGATAAGGATGTTTGTTAGTCACGTAAAATCTGCTGAATGAATTTGGATGAAATGTAGCATAGAGATAGATAGTCTGGAATAGTGAATAAGCTAGTTGTATCGCGATAACCGATATAAATGCAGGCGGAGCCATGGGCAACAGCTAATAGTATATAAATCTTTAACATACAGGTCAGCAAGCCAACCAGACTTTGCAGCAGTGAACGAAGACAGTGGTATTGGACAAGAGGTGATGTTGCAGGAGCCTGCTAGTATATTCGAGAGACCTGGCTTTGGTAGTGTGGCCTTCAGGTAAACAGTTATACAATTGATTTTGATCTATTTCTTATTGATATGGCACCATGCAAGTTGGCAAGCCTGAGAGGGAAGGACCTCCACCTTGCAGAAGACGAGAGCTAAATAACTGTACACAATGGTGTTACCATCGGCTTTATGTGCTATCCGAGGCTCGGAATTTTTTAAACTTCGAGCATCTATTTTAATTTTCTTAATAGACCTAATATCTATTTTTGGTCTTTCGGGGAATGAACCCGGGACCTCGCGATCATCAGACGCACTTAACGACTACTAGATGAACGATGCGATAATAAAACTAAAACATACCTGGCGAAACTTAGTAGAAATATTCTGTCTACGTCTTTACATAATGGCATCCTAACTGAATTTCGGTCACGGTGGCTAATTTCGACTGAGACTAGTCATCTGTGCGGAAGATTTTAATGTGCACAAGTGTGTGCGCAAACATAAGTGCACTCTTTATTCCCTCACTCTCATAGTCCTATGGGGAGGAAATCCGACACGTCGGCTCTTCGTGCTTTCCGAGGCACGGGGTTGTAAACAACGCCAAATTTTCAAATTGCGGGCATCTGTTGTCAATTTGTATATAAGGTTTTTAAAGGGTCGGCAACGCGTGAGTGATACCCCTGGTGTTGCAAACGTCCATAGGCTACGGTAACTGCTTACCATCAGGCGGGCCGTATGCTTGTTTGCCACCTTGGTAGTATAAAAAAAAACTTAACAGAAAACCCAATATAAATTTTTGTCCCTAGCCGAACCTGGGACCTCGTGATCAGCATTCATACACATCGACCACTAAGGCAGTTACTACATTATGTTACATACATACATCATCATCATTTCATTTCATTCATTTCACTATGGATCAACATGATGTCAAATTATTTTTAAATGAAATATGGTGTTATCCAGACGTTCAATAACTGCAACCCTGAGTGCCCTGGGCGGAGCAGCTCCGGGCGAGGACTTGTCGATCGGCTCGGCCGGCTCCCTCGCCGCGCGCCACACATCCAGCTACCAGCCTGCCGAGTGGACCGAGGCACACTCAGGTACTCACGTGGAGACTATCTTCTCTTACGTAGCTAGCTAGTGAAAACTATGGATTCCTTTTTGGAATACTACATTAAAATAAATATACAAAAAACCCAAAATACACAGTTTCGTATAAAATAAACACTGACAACTGTCGGCAGTTGTTATATTAATAATATAATAAAAACTTATTATTTATAAAATTCAACCTTATGCGCATGATATAAAGCTGAAATTGTAGTGTAGTGCAGTGACGCGATCGAAGTGATACTATTAGAAATAGACGCAACAATTCCTGTATTTTATGCGGTTTTGAGACGCTGATATTGTGTCTTGGATTTTTGTATATCAATGGCAGGAAGCAATACCTACTATAAGATATATGTGTCTCAAATCCTACTTATATTATAAACGCGAAAGTTTGTAAGAATGTATGGATATTTGTTACTCTTTCACGCAATAACTACTGAACGGATCTGGATGAATTTTGGCAGAGAGATAGATTATAGTCTGGAATAGCATATAAGCTGCTTTTTATCGCGATAACCGACATCCACGCGGTCGGAGCCGCGGGCAACAACTAGTATATGATATAGGTAACAATATATAACTTCCATAATTCTTCATCAAATTTAATTATTTATATATTATTTTAAAGCTTGCTCGCCGGTATTGACAGAAAATACCACATACAGACAAATATTTTAAAATACTTTTTTTCCAAATAAAAATGAAACATGAACAGTGCCATCTGTTGACTATGAGTGCAAAGTATTCGAACGAGTCACGACTACAATAATTCAATATTTATGTATTAATATAATTTTAATATAGATATGTGCTTTTATCATAATATGTTAGATTTAAGTATATAAAAACAAAGAATATAATAATTTTATTAATAGCAAAACCTTCTACAAAATTCCAGAAAGTTCGACAGTAACATCAGACGAAGAGAACGACGCCGACGAATCAGGGTACGGTTCCCTCGAAAGATTCCTAACCGCCTGGGGACTATCACAATACGTCCAGAAGTTCAAAGATGAGCAGATAGACCTTGACGCCCTCATGCTACTCACTGAAGGTGATATGAAGTCACTGGGACTACCTCTAGGACCCTATAGGAAATTGGTGACAGCCGTCCAAGAGAGAAAGCAAGCCTTATCCCATCCCGGACCTATAATTGACACGGCAATTTAACTTTGACGGATAATATTTTTATATTTTAGACAATTTACTTGTGACAATTGGAATTGTATAGATATAGGGCGTTGATTCTGCATTTCTTCTTTTCTTTTAAGTAAGTATTATAATATATATTCGTCTAGTAAATCATTAATTCAATCCAAAAAAAATACAAACGCTTAAAATGAAATATCGGTACGATCGTTAAAATACTCTACATAAACAAGTTATATAACGCTTTTTATAGCGATTTAATTTTGATCTTAATTTGAATTTCAAACAATAACGCTAGGTAATTTGTTTCCTTCTTATAAATAGACAACTCTGCACTAGGGAACAAGCCCTGGCCCTGTGTCGCTGGGGACTTTACAAACATACGATTAACGGACACAAATACACCCAAACTTTGGACAACCATTTATAGATCACAAAAATATAAATCACGTTTAATTAACATATTTTCATATTCTACGATTTCTAATTAAGATCGAAAATGAATCGCTAATCGGCTATGCTCGATACGTGAACCAATACACATATAAGGATATATAAATAGTAATGCAAAAGTTAAAAAAAATAGTATAAATATGTAGTAAAGTATTCTGACTTTTATAAAATTGCAAATGTGTTTGTTTGTTTGTACGAACGGAGCTCCATTTTGGAGCGAAGTGATTATTTTTGTAAAAGTGAACCCAAAATATATAAAAAAAAAATTATAAAACAAAATTACTTTATTAGTGTGTACGACATGTGCCTTTTTAATGTGTACACACAGCAACGGAGATGTCTGTACAGGGCCACTATATGAAGATAAGGTCCCCCTTAATTTTTACATAGAAGAAAAAGAAACGTAATTTCTGTGGAATTTGGTAAATTAGACTAAACCTAGAGATAAAAATATATTTCACACAAATTCTTACATTGGTTTTACTAAAAAAACTAATCTTTAAGTAGCGGCCCTGCTCCTCTAGACAAGTGGCATAAACAGTAGTCGAATCGAAAAGTCAAAAAAGCAAATGTATGGGATTTGACGTAAGTTTACGATATAATATCGTAAATTCACGTCAAATTCCATACATTTGTTTCTTTGACTTTTCGATTCGACTACCGTTTATGCCACTTGTCTAGAGGCTCTATACAGCTAACTCCGTTGTCGACTGTACTTTTATATTTGTACATTAGAGCAATAATTAAATAATATACATTCCCTTATATTTATATATAATTTACCTAAATATCTTTTAAGTATAATGTGTGTGGATTAAGGCCTTAGCCCTCTTAGCTTAGTGGCGATGTGACCTATGCTATTTTTTTATTAGTTTCTAGTACGGTCAACAAAAAAAAATCTGAACAATTTCGTGTTATTAAAAAATAGCATTCATTGGAAAATTAATTGATGAGCTCGATCCTTGAACCCCCGTGGTATTGCATAAGCAAGTGGCTTATAGCCATATTCTGGGCACTATTTCAGATTTCGGCAATGTCAGGGCCTTTTCGTCAGAAAATTCAATACCACCGGGACTCACGGATCGCCTGTGACCTGATAGTCCAGTTCTCTAAGACAATCGTTCATAAATTTCTTTTCCGAATTATGCTATTATTACTTTTATTGCTGACTGTACCCACTTGCTACATTTTGCCTTTATTCATACAAAGCGCTTCATTTTTTCAATAAATTATTTTTTTATATAAATTATTAGTGCCTCATGAAATGTGATAATAATGTTTGAGAATCACTCCATCCATTGTAATATCTACAAACGCCATATTAAATGATTTTGTATAGATTTTATTAAATATACATTTTGTATTAAAATTTTATTTTATTTACCTGATATACATATTTACGTCGACATGATGTTGGGAAATTTGAGCACGTGCACTGGTAAGATATTATTTTAAAAAAGGAATAACTAAAATTCCTCTTAAGAACTCATGATAGCCTAGTACTACTGATTTAACATATTCTGGTATTAGTTTAATGTAAACATATCCGTGAAAGGATAATCTCCATACCTTTACTGGGAGCCTGGTACTTCTGAGATAACATATTATTGAAGATAATTATTATGCTTCTATTATAGAGTGAATCATAAAATAATAATCTCCCTGCCTTTACTGATAGCCTAGTACTTTTGACATATTGCTGATTGTTAAGATATTCAGCAATATGTTTTTCCTCTACATTTTGTAAAGAAAATTGTTAAGGATAATCTCCTCACCTTTACTTCCAGTAACCTCCATTACCCTCTGATTTAGTATATTACATTAAAATAAAGGTATAATAAATCCTCTTAAAAACCATGAAAGGATAATCTCCTGTCGTTTACTGGGAACCTGGTACTTACTTACTAATTTTACAGATTGCGGTTATAGATAGATGTCTGGGAACAACCCGCCTGAGGTTAAGCAGTTACCGCAGCCCATGCACGCTTGCAATACCAGAGGTATTACTTGCGTGTTGCCGACTCATTTTTACACCAGGGCTTTAAGATGAAATATCCCTGATTTGTCTATTAGGTACTATAACTTTATTATTTGGGGACCGATTAAAATGACTCACAACAACTATCACACAAATATCTGTCCCATGTAGGAATCGAACCCACAACACACGGCGGCATTACCGGCGAGATAACTTCTTAACACCACACGTGTCATTAGCCTGGTAGTCGTCTGCCGACAGCAAAATTAAAGTACGAAGTACTTCATCTCCTGCCCTCACCCGATACACCCAAGATAATAACAATGACTTTGACTGGCCTGTTGGTCTAGTGGTTAGGGACTCTGACTGCTACGCCGGAGGTCGTGGGTTCGATTCCCACCCAGGACAAATCTTTGTGTGATGAGAACGAATGTTTGTTCTGTGTCTGGGTGTAATTTATCTATAATATGTATGTATTTAGAAATATATAAGTATTTTTATCAGTTGTCTGGTTACCATAGTTCAGGCTCCGCCTAGTTTGGGATCAGATAGCGATGTGTGAGTTGTCCCGAAAATATAATTATTATTATATTAATGTCACCCATCTAATAAATTTATACCAATAAAACAACCAATATTTTAAATTACTTTTATTCAAGGAAGTTTTAAATACAATTAAAAATAATCTACCAAATTATTGTAATGAATAACCTAAAGTGATTAATTTACAAGTAGTTCACCGCTAACTAATTGGTACCATACGCATACCGCGACGATGTTGACTAAAATAATTGTGTACAAAACTCAATAGAATAATACCATATTATGCTAGCATACATATCAAAAGGACGGTTTTCACGATTTGACATTGTAATCATACAAAATACAAAATTGAACTACACCAAAGAAATTAAGATATATCAAAGAGAAAAATATATCATATTTCTTCAAACTTCAGAATTACCTACCTTGCATTATTGTTTTGTGTACAAAAATATAATCTAACTACTATATACCTAATTTAAATTAGATTAAGATATGTTTAAACAGTACAAATGAGCAATATTTATTACATAGAAGGCACAATACTTACGAATATATTGATCAGAGTAAATAAGTCGAATTTTATAAAAAAAAACTATATTATTATGAATCCAAAAATCTATAAATTCTTAGATTTTAACTTAGGTACTACAAGAATTTGTTTCATTTCTGTATGTTATGGCGGAGTCTTTACTTACTTACTCCTAATTACAGCATCTCCCATACATTGTTAAAATAACCGATCATTAACTAAAATTCGTAGCAGAGATTTGTTCGATAATGTCGCATGGAAACGTTTAGAGTCAGTGGTGTCAGAGTTTCGTACAGCCGTGCGCAGAGCCGTGGCGCGAGTTCGGTCGGGCGAACAGTAAACTCACGCCGCAGCAAATATAAAATGTGCCAATAGTCTAAAGAATTATTATCTCTCAACCAGATTCGGGCCACCCATTCTAAAAGACAGTGTATGAATTACTTCAATAGATAAGAGACAACTTTCAAAATGAATCATGGGTTGTGGCGTCATACACTGTACGGCAATAATCGAAACTCGTAACCATTGCATTTCAGTTATGTTTCACCTACACCCGCGCGGGACTCAATACATGAACGCTAGATACAAATTGCTGTGTTTCGAGGAGAACTTCCTCCTCTTGTTGTTTTGCCGGTAGCGGCCAAACCGACACCCGTCGTCATGGTAATACGTGTACTCGGGGTATGGGATGTACGCGCCGGTGGCAGGGTCCAGTGGAACCATGATGGGCAGGTCCGTCATCGACGCTGGACGGTCGAATGACGAGCCTGACTCTGAGCTCTTCGGCTCGGCGTACTGTGGGCTACTACTCTCTATTTGGTTTTCGACGTCGTGGCTCTGATTGCACACGGGCACACTGCGGCTGGTATCCGCTGAAATGTTCGATCGCGATCGAAGGATCAGCCGCGTCGACGAAAAGTCTGTGGAATGCTGCAGACTCTTCGAACGCGGTCGAACCGTGTTCGGTGGCGTCTCGTCAATACGTGAGAGTGTGTGTCGTCGAACAGGTCTATAGACCTTCCTGTCGCCGAGCTTCGGCCGTTTGATCTTGCGGTGGGAATTGTATGTCTCGAGGGAGGATGGTAGGGAGGGGGGAGGTCGGGGCAGGGTGGGGCTGGGGTTACGCGCGGGTGCCTGCGGGGCGGGGGCGTTGGCGAAGTGTGCCGCCACGAGGTCCCTCATCTGGTCACATGCTCAGTAGTTGTAGGGTCCGTACTGGGAGCCGTGGTAGTAGGGTCCAGGGTACGCTTGGGGAGGTGGGTAGCCCGCGTACGCGTACTGCTGCTTCTGGGGGTACACTGTGGGACCATACAAGAATAAGTTAGAAATCTATTTATTTTCTAAAGCTCAGAAAAAGCAAAGAAATAGACAAAACGAAACGAGTTCAAGAAGATATTTTTATAAAAGAATACCAATATTATAGAGAGAATATCACTTTTTAGATATTATGTTGATTGATTTTTAAGTTACATTTCTACAGTTCATGAGTTGATAGTATGTTCTCGACATAGAAAATTGGACATTAACATTTAAAAGAAAAACAACTTTAGTAAAACATCCAAACCAGATTAAACATGCGTCCAGTCCACCTGTTTGAAAAAATATTTACAACAGATTTTTCCGCCTTGCGTGTTTTGGAAGAAGCCAAAGAATTGGAGACATGTAAACTAAGTTTTTAGGAATTAGTTACGATTACTTCTACTACGATACTTCTCAATATGTTTATTACATAAATTACCATCTTATTAAGTACTTATATACAACTGAGTAGGTATTTCTTTACTAAACGAAAAAAGAATGAAGTAGATACAAGATTTATTTACTTCGTTTGTTATGAGCTCAATCTTTGTAGGTACCTACATATAATTTCTGGAGAGGCTTTTTATATGATTTAATTCAATTGATGTAGAAAGTTGTAATTTGTATGAACCTTTTTAAGTATTCAGTAATGTCAGATTCGATTACAATATTAAGGTCCCAAATGAAGTAGAAAATAAATTTCCTACCTACTTTAAATTTTCTAGAAATAAAATTTCTTCATGTTTTCTAAAACTAAACACGAGCAAAGAGCTGAGCTTGATTTAAGCATACCCGGCATGAGGTACTGCATATTAAGCGCCTCCTCCCGTTCCCGCTCGCCGCGCAAGCAAATGGCCGCCGACGAGAACAAGATGGCGGACAGCAGCGACAGGCCCACGCCGCACCACGCGACCATGTACGACCAGTCGTACCAAACGCGAGAGTTCTCACGTAATATCTGGTTTATACCGGTTTTTGGACAATATTTTGTGGGTAGTTTAAAAAAATGTGTGCGTGTAATTATTTTAAAGTTATATAGAATATTTGAAGTTTGTGTAATTGCGTGAAATGTTCATGTGTGTCGAGTAAGGTTTATATGTGTGTATAGTTTTTATGTATTTGTTGGTAAATAAATTTTCACAGAGTTACGTTTATTATGTACAGCACCAATGTTAATTATTTTGAAGCATGTTAGTATTGCGTTGGCGTAAACCAGATATTATGAGATAGCATTATATTTCAATGCGTTAACGACAGGTCGCATTGCCGCCATGTTATACGCAGTAGCCAAGTTTCATAGAAACATGAAAAAAAAGAGAAAAGCCTTTTGTTAGTGAAAAATACTTACATGACCTTTTACTTAAAATTAAGTTATTCATGTTTTACAAACTAGAAAGTAAATATGTGTGCTAAGGTACGCTACCTTTTTTTACCATGAGGTAATATACTTTTAAACAAATTTATTTAAAATAAATAATGACTAGAAATGATGCCACTATACTGTTAAACTTTGCACACATATTTACACCAAACAATAAAAGAAACGAATATACAAAAGAGTTACAATCGTCTAATAACCAAAACCGCCAAGCGTTACAAGATGGCCGCTTTTCAATATGGCGGTCTAACCTGGCATTATGTACTGCACATTATTCTGCTGTTCCCGCCTTTTCTCTTTGCCTAAGCAAATGGCGGCCGAGAAGAATAAAATTGAGCTGCCGAAGGAAACGGCGACAGACAGCCATGCGAGAATGTACGACCAGTCGTACCAGATTGACGAGTTGTCTTTTAGCACCTGAGTTTTGAATGAACATAAGTGACATGTATCTATAAAACTTATGAACTAGTTGCCTAGATTATAATAGTCAAATCAATTTACATTTACAGACACAAACACTGCATCAAAGTGGAGATTTAATTATATTTATGTAGGTAAGCTAAAAACAAAATTTTCTGATTCAATTTTTTTTTAATTACTTATTTGACTTGACTACAAAATACATAAAAATAAGTAGTCACATATCGACTGGCCTGTTGGTTAGTGTTCCTACACGGGACAAAAGTTTGAGTGATTCATAAATGTATATTTCGAGTCTGGGTGACATTTGTGTCTGTGAATTGTATGTTTGTAAAGTCCCCCACAACACAGGGCTTATTACCCAGTACGGGAGTTCCCTTAAAAAAAAGTGTATTAAAACTACTTAATAATAAAACCTTCATAGTAAACACATAAATACCACTATGTTAAAAAACTTTTTTATAATGCAATAAGTGCCTACAGAATATATAACCTAACTCTCAAAGATATAATTAAAGACTTTTCTACGTGATTGTAATAATTATTCTCACGCTTCAGATATTATATAAATATGATACAATGTCAGTTCTCTTATTCAGACAAGGCATATATTGGATGTCCTCGCTAAACAATGAACTGTTACTCTACCACGTCTCGGAAAGGCGGTACCAGTCTATAAGCCAGCCCGCTCAGGAAAAACGTGGATATTGTATCTTTACAAGTTCCCAAGTCTTTAACAAATCTGCAATAGGTATCAATAGACGTAAAAGAATATGCTGGCATTTGTTTTTACGACGTTCATAAGTATCATGTATTTGATTTTAATGACTAAACGAGTTTGACTATGAGTTTGACTTTGCAAATGTAAGGCATACTGTAATTAGAAAAGGTTTTATTTTACTTGTCATTTTTAATAAGAAAGAGCTCAGCCTGGAACGTGGCATTATATATTATATTAGCATGTGTGCCCGATTCCTTAGTGGCTATCGTAACTTTAATAATGGCAAGCTGCTTTCTAGAGAAATACACACAGAAAAACAAAGCTAAGTTGATATTAGTACAAAGTTAAAAGCAGTGCTTACATTGGGCCACTGTTGGAAGAACTCTTCTCCTACAACCTTCTCCTTCTCGTAGAACTCAACTCCATGCCATAATGCCATTGCACCTGCTGCTAGTAAACCTGAAATTGTACAAAAATCACATGAATTTAAAAGGCCCTGAACTGTCGACCACACAAATATAGGTACATAATATACTAAGGGTCACCCGCGACTTTGTCCACGTGGTAATTTGGAATATTTTCTCCGATTTTGCAACATATCTCCGCTCCTATTGATCATTGATCGTTATATTATATATAATAATAATAACTTTAATTTTACAGTTTAATCTCCAGCAATAATAAAATCGTTAATTTTCCTCTCGCTAAAGTTATATAATTATGTATATGTACATAAATACACGAATTACACTTTTTTTTAAATATTTGGTGACCTCACATTGAGAGAAATTTATGCCTGATGTAGGTTTTAACAAAACCTGTATTACAGGTCATCAGGGCATTCCCACAGCTGGTTTAACCATAGATTTATAACATATTCCACGACTTGTTTTGTGACAGCTATAATGATGGCGTATGTTTCAAAGTCCAAAAGTGTTATTAAAATGGCTTTGTTGGAATAGGTACATAAATAATAATTATATTATTTTCTACGATTAAAATACCTGTGCCTACAATTTTCGATCAAGAATGCCAAAATGTTTTTTATGTAACTAATTGAGAGCTGTTTGGTAACATACAACAACAAAAAATAAAGGAACTGTGCATTCCTCCTATGGTTCACTTACTTTCCTCATCCGAAGACTTAATTAGACATGCTTCGCTGTGATGGACGGACAGACAGAGACAGCTAATTCAATTCAATTTCGACTTATATTAGAAGTAATTTATACGCGATTTCAAAACGTGACTGTATGTAGCTATTTGGCTGTGGTCTTCTGTAAGGTACGAGTACTTCTCTACTTGGGCTTACTTGTACCACAATAATGCCAAAGAGACGTACGCCTACACACATGTGATTGTAGCCTTTGGGGTGTGCCACCTTTGTAGTACGAGTATATCGTAAATAAGGAACTATTATAAATAAAAATAGATTTATTGTTCAGAAATACTACACTCAGGTCTAAGTTCCTTTGGCACAAGGTTTGTTTAGGGCCCACTAAGTGATTAGTACACCTAACCGGCACCGAGGCCGAAATAAAGAGGGGTCGGTTGTGTCCAGTGCTCCTTATATAGTGTCCCGAACGAGCGGGCAAGTACGGACCACCTCACAGGTATAAAGACAATTAAGCGGTAACTTACATGTGACAAGCATAAGTATAGCAGTGGCGGTGATGTTGCCAGGGCTGCGCTTCCAGCAGCCGACCACGCCGGTCCAGAACGCGATGAACAGCGACAGGAATGCTACGATGAACAGTGCCACCGTTGAACGCGCCATATGTAGCCTGCAAGCGACATGGGAATACATCGTCAGTATTTTATAATTGTCTGCCTTAACCCGAAGAACGTCGTTTAGATTAATGAAATTAATTAAGGTCTCCTTCTGGCTTGTCTTTTCAAATTCATGCAACAATTTTCACCGAAGATAAAATTTACCGCCATATTTGCGGCACCCGCTGGCTGATTCTCTAAGAAACAGCGATGGCAAACTGACAGTTGTGATCGCAAAATTGACAGTTGTAATTGCTCGGTGACGGCACAATCTATTGGCTAAACGTCAAAAAGGGCTCTTACGGAATACCGATTTTCAATCTGACAGCCAGATTTTGCTCGGTTTTTGCGGTGGCTCGGTTTTTGCTCTTACGGAATACCCCTGCCGATGTCTTAACAATTAACACTGTAAAGTACAATGATGTTGATTTTAAAATGCATTATGTACAAACAATAAACATTCAATTGTTATAAGAAACAAACATTGTGGTAAAACAGGTAACCGCAGTCAATAAATATAAACCAGAGAAACTATTGATAGTGCGTTGTATAAAAAAAGAATATAAAAAACTAACTACACAAAAAATAAACTCTTTTTAGGCATTTTCTACCAGTCAACTTTTGGGTGTTGCAGAGATATTCATGGCAGGTGTACAAACTAAATTAATGTATCATTGGATTTAAACTGATTTTCTAATACATAAATATCTATTTTATTATATACTTCGTATAGGTATTCCGTAGAACAAGGGGCGAGCATGATGAGCATGAGCAAGCATTTACCATCTTTTGGTATTAATCGCTCTTTATCTGCTTATCTCAAGGTTCCAGGTTGATCTAAAATTTATATTGGATTGTCTATTAAAGAAACTAATAGATGCTCGAAGTTTGCAAATTGGCGATGTTAACACCGACCGCCTTACCTTTCTCCGGTTTAGTCTGATTGCATTCCCAACGGATTATAAGAGTGAGAAAATAAATAATGCATCTATAATTGTGAACACACTTGTGCACTATAATAATGCCTATGCAGATGCCTACTTAGTCTCGTGATTCGATAGTGAATAAAATTCTGTTAGAAAGACATGTTTAGTATGACTTTCGTAGATTTTTGAGGTGTGTTATCGCACCAAAGAGTTTTGTACGAGGTCTTAGATCTCAAATTACTCAAGCAAACCGGCTATAAGATTAATAGTCTGAGATATAATTTATTGTTTATAGCAAACGAGTTGCAAAATGATTGGTAAGACAATGTGTCGATTTGTTGTTCAATGCTCCAATAGTTCCAATGGCAATCGGTTTATGTTGGGCGTTGGCCCAATTGGTTACTATCTGATACAAGGCCGCCGATGTTTATAAAAAAAAGCCAAAAAACCGTATAATTCTAGGTAGCTCTATCGCGTGTATGGGACTTTCGAGTGTCGTAACCTCTACCATATTTATTACCTCTAAATATCCATAAAAAATGTGTATGGAATTGTATATTTCTATTTTATATTAGTAATTGTGCTTGCCCGAATTTTGGTTACTGATGCCAATCTCAATCCCCGCAATGATCAAATTCGTTTTGAGGTCCAAGACAGTAGGTTTACGCACGAGTATCAAAGATCGGTGTATCAGTTGGTTACATCTCAACCCATAAATGTCCCACTGCTGGGCACGGGTCTCCTCCAAACATTTAGAGGGATATTAGCCTATCAGTATCAGTTGGTTACTCCGCTGTTAATCCTGGCTCACAGGAGTCGAAGCGGTGAGCCTGCGGGTGGGATTAATGTCAATCTTTTCAAACAGGTGCGTTATTTATTTCAATCTTATGGAGCTGTTCTGTTGTTCTGTGGATGCGACACTTAGGTATTTGTTTCGACTCAGACTTAACCCTTTTCTACCAGTCAACTTGAGGACGATGCAAAGATTGTCATGGCAGGTATAGATATTAGAGTATTATTTTTGTTTTGGTCTAAATTCAGTCTTATTGTGAGATAAAACTATAATCTGACACGCCCGGGGACTAACAAGTACCTACATGACCGATGACTGAATATGCCTTCCAAGGCACAGGGTATTTGTACACCACCAATTATCTGATTCCATGATACTATTTGCTGAGAATTTTGTATCAGGCGAATCCAGTATAGATAATGATTAGCTGTACTCACGCCTAACCTCAAAATGTTTGTCATTTTATAATACCTAGCTAGCAAACAAGCATACGACCTGTGTGATATAAAGAACTGCTTTTATTATCTACCTGTTCATCGCGTCGTCAGAGAGTCCTTTGGTTTCGTTGTTTTCGTCAGGTATGAAGTAGTCCACATTGCTGCAGTGTGTCTCGACTGGTGATAGGTAGATCTCGACTGTAATAGAACAAACAAAAATAAATTAGACTTGAGACCTTTCCATAAGTTTAAAGAGAAAACAAAGTATAGGTTCTTTTTGGTTTTACAAGAAACACGTATCATAAACGACATAGGTGAAGACTTCTGTTGACGGGTTTGACACAGAAGTCATTTGTTTTGCAGCCAAAGCTACACACACACATCATAAGTGGTACAATATCTCTTGTTCCTAGTTTATTTATTGTTAAATTACAAATCCATGTACCTTAACGAGAGAAGTAAAAATAAAAAATATTATTATTATAACAGGTCCTGCATGCATTAATGTACCATATTTTTGATAAAAATTTTTTTTTGACTTTGCAGGAATTAGTATACAGACACCATCCATCCATAACGAATGCAGCGGATATGCAATTTTATTTGTATCTACCTGTTGCCTACGTTTCCGCCCACGTATGTCCGTTATCGCTAATAATTAGCTAATCTCTATTAATTATTTATAGTAAAAATTGCCTTTCCTAGGATACTATCTATATCCTTGCCAAATTTCATTAAGATCTGTTCAGTCATTAAGTCGTAAAAAGGTAACAAACAAGCATACAAACAGAGTTACTTTCGCATTTTTTTATGATATTAGTCCTAGGATCTTCATGAATGAGTTCTTTACACTGTGATATTAGTATGGATTTATCAACTGTCCCTCAAACGAATGTGGCGAACAATTTTGACGTTTATAATCCCCATTCCAGTATCAATACAATCATACATTGCCAAGTATCAACCTTGACAAAAAGAAATTGTAATATTTGCATTCTAAATCTACACCAATGTATTGTAAAATACGATTAAATCTATTGTTAACTAAATGTTAGATTACGTCAATAACTTTTGCAGATTCTTAACATTGAGATTGAAGCTTCAAGTGTTTATTTTTATGTGTCTATCAACGTTCGTGAGGTCGTATTTTTTATGACAATTTACAGAATTCAATGACTACAGCCGGTTGTTTCCTTGTCTGAGTGTTGTGGGTTTGTTTCCATGATTTATGTAATTGATTTCTTGTAAATTCTTGTTGGAAGAATCATTCATTGGAAATAAAAAACTTGAAGTTAACAGGTTTAATTAAGTACCTATGCAGTTTTTTTATGTAGTCTACGTCTCCTTTGCTTGCAAATTAGTATAATTTGTTTGCTAAGAATGCAACATGTTTTTAATTTATACATAAAGAATACTTGTCCTGACTGGCTGACTCATAAATGCAAAGCCTAAACCGTCAACACTGTAAATTTGAAATGTTACCCCATGTCTGTTCAGTTAGCAAAACCCAGCAGTAGGCAAATTAGCTGACGTCTTATTTGACTTTTTTTTTCATTGATCTGCATAAGTGTCATCGTGTCACTTATATGAATAAATGATTTTAATTTTGACTTAAATGTCGCAAATGAACACTAACAAGGGATTTTTGGAAATTCAATTCCTAAGCGGGTAACAAATAGTTTAACCCAGGCGAATTCAAGGCTAGCCACTAGTCTCTTATATAATATTACACATCTCAAGCATACATTATCAAAGATGTTAGTATTTCAAACTAATTTAAATCTTTACATCATATATCATTTTTTTGAACGCGTTCTTTATACACACCTGCAAATACTCTCAAACTATTGACAATCTGAAACATGTCTTAAACAGTAACCATAGAATCTAAAATCACTTTGCTAATACTCTTATGCATTGAACCAGGAAGCGCTTGATCTCATCATCAATGAGCGTAAACAGTGAAGCCGCTCACGTTTCACAAGCTATTGTCTACACGCCTCATGGAGAGCATTTCTACACAATTGTAACTAATAACAATTAAAAGTATGTTAAGTGAGTATAATCGGCATTATTTCGACGCTTTCGGCTTTGTTTTTTGGACTAACGATGAAAAAATGTCTAATTATCAAAACATACTGTAGAAATATACCTCTGCACCCTAAGAGCCGCCACATACATACGGGTTTTTTTAATCTGTATCAGTCAATCAAATACCATACAAACGAATTGACAGAAAAAAAACTTGAAAAAAAAAACTTGTGTTTGTGTCCAAACATTCATCCCATTCAGATTCAGAAATCCAAATATGTGTGTGACCAAGCTTAAACTGCATCAAAATAGAGATGGGCTTTCAAACGATCAACGACTACATCAATTAATTTTACGTCTGTCTTCCAGAGGTGGGTTTTTGAGTGCTGAAAATGTTGCAAAGACTTGGGTATGGGAACCCAATTGGATAAATATTTTTATTTAAAAGATATTCTGTACTTTGATGCAGATTATTTGTGTGTCAATGTAGTTTTATTTTATACTAATGCGAAACTATTAAAATAGATTCTAAAAGAAGGTCGTTCTTGTTCGCATAATTAAAATTGTCTTATTCCAAATTGGAACGACAAAAAAAAATTATAAGTAGGTAGGTACAGTCCAGTTCAGTTATCACTTCGACGGACAGCTTTTTTAGATAAATGTAATCGTATCTCAATTTTGAATACAGATAATCAAGAGATACACTCGCTAAAATACACTATTGTAAACAGTTCTCACAAAGCCCATTCATTGCGTTGAACAATCTTTCTTTCTAACTTCGATGTTGTGTTCGGCATGACATGACAAATGAATTTAGTACCTACGTATTTAATAATAATGATTAATTTACTACTGCATAGGTATTTTCTCATCTTTTTACAGATACTTTTATTATTTATTAATTACGTGATAAGTAAGTAAGTCAAATATAATTAATAATGTATGGTTTAAATTTGTTTAAGTCTGTTTTTATAACAGTATATTAGTGTTAGCTGGCTGTTCTCTAAGACATAATTAGAAATAAAATAAAACATTTTGCAATATTTGTACTTAATCACTTTTTAATAATGCGATATTTGTATGTCCTCTGAATGTCATTAATTGACACTCGTTATATAAGGTACACTGACAGATACTTAAACTGCATCAAAGTATAGAAATATTTTGATATTTTATGTTACTGCTGGAACTCAGACTAATAGAATAAGATATTATTCGATTAGTCTGACATGACAGACAGACAGATTTTTATGCTGTCTGTACATGAACAGTAATAAAACCTCCGTCGGGCGAAACGCCCAATAAAATATTATAAATTTTGTAATTTGGTCGTTTTGCCCGCTCGGGCGAAACGACCTATAACTCAATTTATGTACCTTCATTTTAATTTTTGGTCTAATTTGACCGGAGTAACTAGCTATCTACCTCTACTTTGATGCAGTTTATGTCTCTGTCAGTATTATTTGACAAACCATTTGGTTCACTCTAGATTTTTAGTTTTGAATTATCACTACATATAACAATACGTGGATATCGTTGTGAGCTACACATGTGTACATAATACTTTGTTAAAACTATTTAAGTAATAACTTTGTGTAACTGTTTGGTATCCCTAAATAAATAAATAAATAAATAAATAAATAAACCATGGCTGCTTACAAATCCAAGGTCAAGTAACAAATTAGTATAGAGTAGCTATTTTGTTTTTGGGACTAACGATGAAAAAATGTCTAATTATCAAAACATACTGTATAAATATACCTCTGCACCCAAAGAGCCGCCACATACATACGGTTTTTTTAAATCTATATCAGTCAATCAAATACCATACAAACGAATTGACAGAAAAAAAACTTGAAAAGAAAAACTTGTGTTTGTGTCCAAATTATATTAAAATTATAAATTTTGTAATTTGGTCGTTTTGCCCGCTGGGGCGAAACGACCTATAACTCAATTTATGTACCTTCATTTTAATTTTTGGTCTAATTTGACCGGAGTAACTAGCTGTTATCTACCTCTACTTTGATGCAGTTTATGTCTCCGTCAGTATTATTTGACAAACCATCATGGCTGCTTACGAATACAAGGTCAAGTAACAAATTAGTATAGAGTAGCTATTGTCGTGCGTTTATCAGTATAGTTTGAATATTCAATGAGCATCAATATTGATGATGTGACACATTGTTCTGCCTACATGACCATGGTATGCAATGTGCACTTACTAACTGCCAACTGAACTTTTATGTGGTACAAGGTACAAGTACCTGGGTTTCAAGCAGTAGGTACTTGTACCTTGTACCACATAAAGCTCCAGTAGTATAAAAAAAAACTTTTAGAACCGGAGTAGGTTCTAAAAGTTTTTTAGAGCGCTGGAGATCTGTCTCACACACAGGAACACAACTATACCGCTGTGTGTAGTTATTTGGCTGTGGTCTTCTGTAAGGTGAAGGTCCTTTCCCAGTCAGGTTTGCTTTATCGTATGGTGCCCAGAAACTATCAGAAATGATAATAACGCGTAAGTGATACCCCTTGGTTACAAGCATTCATAGGCTACGGAACTCCTTGGTAGTATAAAAAAGGAATAGAAAAAGAAATGTCATAAGGTGGCATTATTCACGATATGTTTCTAATTTTTACTGCATCTGTGGATCACAACAAGGTTTGTTACGTAAAGGAACACGTAACAAAACTTTGTATGATCTATAAAGGTTTGTTTCTTTAAAGTCACGACACTCGGCTTGATGCCTAGTGCGGGAAAAAACTGATGAATTAAATATCATAATCTTTTTTGCACCTCAATATTTTTCAGTCTGTAATTTTTATATCGTTATCACTTTACTTGCAAAAATAGCAGGCTCATGAGAGAGTAAAACAATAAAAATAAACGGTTTGTTACCTCAGTTTAAGCCCAAAAAAAATAACACTATAAATAACTAGGATTTGGACTGATTCGCCCCAAACTTACCATAAGGGGTAAGTTTGGGGCGAATCCACTTAAACTGGGCAACCCCATGACCGATTTGGCTCGTGTTAAAACAAAATTAAAAATAATTTTGCGTCATTAATTCGCAGTTACACTACGTTCGCGTTCCGATCAACGATACTCGAGCTATCGTCGATCAAACATTTATACATACATACAAAAACTGGATTGATCCAACTTTACACGCTCGGTCAAATATGAGTACCTACTTAGTTCAATCATCAAGCACAATGTAGGCATTCCTTCACATTCCTACATTGATATTCAACAAACGCTGTACTCGCATCGCTTGGCCTGCACCCAAATACAGAGACTAACAAATAGGTGACCGGGTTCCGCGACATTTTGTCGATCCGTAGGCGAACTATGTAGAAAGTTAGCATGTCCTTGTTACGTACGTACCTACTAAGTCGAGCAGGTGTTAGGTATAATTACTGATTCGATTGTAGTAAGCTCAATAGCCCGTGATTGGAATTATAACCAATTTGCTGTTGCCCGCCGAGAAAACAAAAAGGAATTGAACTCACGGGTACCGAAAGATACCGATAGTGTATAAATTAAAAGTTGCGACTACTTATTCCGTTATATGGGATCACGAACGCGTAGAAAACTAGAATGTAACGCAATTAATTGTCTATAGTAGGACCTCATTTTACCTTATAAGTCAATCGGTACTAACTTAAAAGAAAATATTAAGATAAGCCTTTTTTATAGAATGGTATGATGTTCTATTATTGTTAACTTATTACAAAAAGCACTAAAGTTTTAAAGGGAACAAAGTTCTGTTTTACAATTTTTATCTTGTGCATACTATGAGTTAAGGTTCAAAATGGCCAAATGGTATGCTATGTCTAAATTTACGTCTTTCCTTCACCGCGGATGCGGTTTTCAAAACAGAAGTCGAAATTCAAATAATATCACAACGTACCTTTATGAAAGCTTTTTTGTAAGTGAAAAACAACAAAGAGGATATTTTAAAACAGTTTTATTCTCTACCTCAAGATAAATCAAAGATTTCTTAACTTATTGGTGATTAAGTAAATAATAATCTCAAAAATGGGTCGTCTTTAGACTGTGCTACATAGCTTAGTGTACATGAAGCGTCACTAACTCAAAATAAAATTAGACCGCTTGATAACTAGACCGCTACATTGTTCTAATCTGTAATTAGTTGTTGCAACTACAGAATACACGGAAATTATGTTCATCATTTATCAGATTACTCAGTAGTCAAAAATCTCCGTATAAGCCTAGCATTACTTAACTCTAGCACTATTAAGTATTCTGTGCTCTAGCCCGATATTATTAAGACGGCTGAATTATTTTTGATTGCGTCTGTGTACCTGTAATATTAAGTATTCTGTGTCTGTGTATAATCTGTATTCTTATACAGATTATACACAGACACAGAAATATTTCAAAAACATTACCACATACTTATTTTATATACCCGCCTGATGGTAAGCAGTTACCGTAGCCTATGGACGTTTGCAACTGTTTGTTGGATTATCATAATGAAGAAATATAGAGAGCACCTGTGTTTGCGCATACACTTGTGCACAGGCGGCTAGTCTCCGTCGAGATTAGCCACGCCCGCTGCCCGTGAGAGAAATTCGGTTTGGAGTTTATATTCTTCTTCCAAAAACATTACCACATACTTATTACACACATTTAAGAGACGCATCAAAGATTTTTAGCATTTTAAAGACAATAAAAATATAAACTTTTCATTTTCTATGTTACACACCTATTATGTAAAGTTTACTATGTTTTAGACACATCTGTTCAGTGTTTATTTACAAAACAGATAATTGCTAGTGAAATATTTGTATTTATTTCAAACACGCTTGATATTTACGACAACAGGATACGTATAAGCGTGGGAAAAGGTCAAAAATAAAAATTCTATGTTGTAAGTTTTATAGGAAATTACGATATTATGTCTAAAATAAATCTATCTGTTAGAATTACCATTGAAGATAATATTAAGTTTCCAAGGTCATAAACCTTCTTCACCAATAAGATATACCATAGTGTAAGGAAGAATCTTATCTTTCTCTATCCTTATATACTTACACAGACAGGTACACAAACTGCATCAGCGTACAGAAAATTTAAAAAATAAAAATATTTATTCAATATGCAATTATTTATTAATTGATAGAAAGGCTAATAGTTTGAAGTCCATCTCTAGTTTGATATGGCCTTCGTTCGTTCGTTAGTATATTTATTATATTTGACAAGAAATAATTTGTAGATCTAAAGCAACCACTAATTTACGACTTTATTAAAGTAGACTATTACCTATCTATTTACCAATAATGATTTAAATCCAATGCCATATGTAACGGAAACAACTACTAATAGAAGTTAATTATTTCCGATAATAAAACATAAACTCACACAATAAAATTGAATATTAAACCTTAATTAATTTATGCAAGTGGACCGCACGCATTATGCCAGCAGTATTTTATTGTCGTGGCCTTGGTTCTAAATTAAAAAAAAAACATTTGTAGTAAAAGAAACTGACAGGAAAGAAAACAAGATGGCCACCGATATTTCCACGGCTCACTTTTCCCGCCAATTATCTATAGCCAGTTTCACTTTCTTATTTTCCAGTGTACTTAGAAAGGCTGATGGTACGACGGCTAATTTACAGAACATCTGCTACCTCGGTATGTTAATTCTGACCTCAGCGATGAGTCGATGGCCAAGGTGTGGTGCAAATGAAAAATGTTTAAGTATATTGGCTAGTGGAGCAAAGAAAGTTATAGTCGTGCCACACTTCGTGCTCCTTTAAATACGTACCTTGGATAAGTAATTATATAAATAATAGTTCAATTATGCGAAGTTTACATAGAGCTGGGTATATTCAAAAGGTATTTCATTTTATATAAAAGACTTAATTAAAATAATTAAGGATTCTATTCAAGACTGATTTTTTTATTTGAATTGGAATTTGATTAAATAATTAGAAAGCAGATACATATATCTAGGTAAATTTAAAACAGAATAAATAGGTACCTACGCCTGAAACTGGCCATTGCAAATTTTTAATTTTATTTATCATCATCTCAACCCATAAACGTCCCACTGCTGGGCACGGGTCTCCTCCAAAAATTAGGAAGGATATAAGCCTACTATACCACGCTATTTTATTTATAAGACTACTTTATCTTTATTTAATTAAAAAGGTTATCATTATTAAGTATAGCGCCAACTTACTTTTGTCTGTACACAGAGTAACTAATCACTACGTTTTAGTCAGTCATCAGATCAGTCAGTCACAGAGAGAGATAGAGAATTTAGTAAGACCTTAATACACGACATCCCTTTAGAATTGCTTCTAAGACGTGTGGGTTTCCCTATTGATGCTTTTCTTCACCGTTTGCAGATGGTCAAATCAATTGATAAGAAAATCATTTTTTTTCCGTATTGACGTTCTAAATGCCAATTTTATTAGAATATTATAGACCCATATTATTGTCAGCCTACTGGCTGCACTAATTATTTTTACTGTATATATCAAACATCTTAATACCCAAAGGGTTTTGCATTCTACAATTCACACGTCTCGTAGTCACAAACAAAAGTTTAAATAAAACACAGATTAAACCGCACATTGAATTTCCATACCAACTCCAAGTACGATTAGCCAATTCTAAAAAGCAATAATCGTAACAGCGAATACAAAATACCTGTTTATAAATCACAAGTTCGTTTTGCGAAATAAACACCACGTAATGGCTATGTACACATTAACAATACATTGAATTTGAATGTTATTTTATCCATAACAATTTATATTAAAACTTCAATAACATATCGTACTTACGTAGCTTACTGACCGATGAAGAATACAATATTACATTATGCCAGTTTCGGCATTCAGGTCATACAAAAAAACTTTGGGGACTGCCGATACAAGTGAAAACTAATTAACTTGTAGTACAACAGTATACATATAGCTCATGGTGACGATGACCCGAGTTGCATGCATGATTTTTGTTCACCCAAAAGGTGCTCAACGCGCCTGAAGTGTGCTGTGCTCGAAAGGGTCTACAATTGAATCTTACCATTGTATTATCTTAAGGCCTTTTATAGACATTGTGGAACGCAGGTAAAGTATTGAGTATTGAGAAATAAGTTTTCACTTCAATATAGATTAGGTACGATCCACCATACAAGCAACCAAGCTCGACTGAAGGACCCCCTTATAAAAGACCCCAACCAAATAACTATTCATAGAAGGGTTATATTCCTGTGCGTAAATAGAGGTATGCAGTCTAGGCTGCTCCTGGTATAGCAAAAAAATTAAAATAAAATCTAAAGGTGAATAACGTCTGAGACTCCGCGTCCAAGGTTTCAATAGAGGAAGCTAAAAAGCGTTCATACGATAACTGCTTACTGTAACTTGTAAGGTGGACCGTACCCTAGTTTGTCACTGGTTCTATAAAAATACCATCGTATAAATGACACGTTAGGTAGTTAATAACTTTGAATGATACTTTGACCTACACAGAAAGATGTTTCGATCATTCAACTACGAACACTGATCGATGCGAATGTATTAGAAGAGTAACACAAAGTAAGGAATGTTGTTTTGCTATTTAATATCTTCAACAAGACAGACATCTTAATATTGTTAAGTTATTTCCCAGGTGTTAGTGATAAATCTTAGAGAATAAACATTCATATTAGCAAATGGTTAGAGAGTGTGAATAGAGGTGTGTTTAAGGCCGCGCGTAATTTAATATCTTTTTTAGTCACCTTTAAAAAGTATGAATGTAAATTTCACTTTGCGTACGTGCTAATCAAATGGATATAAATTAGGTACTATCTGCTTACGGTGCGGTGTAGGAAAAAACAATCTTCTTTTTATCGTTTGGTTAGCGTTCTTATATTTAGGCCTCTGTCGTAATCTAACGACTGTTGTTAACAGTTGGGACCGACTTTAAACTAGTTAAGGTAGTGAATGCCGACTTTAGACAGTGTGCCATCTTTTCTGAAACACCACACCTTCATTCCCGTAATGCCGACTTTTCAAACTTTTTACTATTTTGTACTAAAAAGCCAAACGTGCACTCCGAAGCATGGAATCGCTCAGATGAAATACCACTATTCGGTCCTCTATCTATAGGATTTTTTACTCAAATATAATCAAACCTAAATATCTAACTACTAATTTGAATTAAAAATGTTACTGATACAATAACTTTATGTCACGTTGAACAAACAAAGAGGCACACTTTCAAACTTGAAAATTCAGTTTATGATATTAGTAACATCGTGTGTTGAATTTCAATCACATCAAGCATGCGGCATGCCTTCAAAAATCTATTAACACACAAAAGGAACAGTTTCCATGAAAATGTAACAAGTGAATCGTGATTTCGTGTATACATAATTGGTCAATGGCTATCGCCATCCGGTGTATCGTCACGCATTCGATGATACGTAATCAGGTTAGCGTGATCACTTGATCACTGATTGGCGGACATGACAGGGACTTGTATTATATGTATTCAGTTCAGTTGTTATGATGATGGCCGTTGGGGCAGAAAGGTTCTAGAGTGGCGACCACGAACTGGAAGGCGAAGCGTGGGCAGGCCTCCAACAAAGTGGACCGACGACCGACCTGGTACAGGTTGCGGGCACAAGATCGGCCCAGGATCGAAAGTTGTGGAAATCTTTGGGGGAGGCCTATGACCAGCTGTGGACGTCTTTTGGCTGAGATGATGATGATTTGTATTCATTGCGTACCAAAACTTGCTTTGGACAAAGTTCATTTAACTAGCTTACGTACTTAATTTGGTCTATATCTTTGACATCTATCTCTCGTACCGGTGTACGACCGATGGATATTACTTTCGCGTTTTTGATACTGACCTACCTATTATTTTAATCTATTCTGAAACGCAAAAGTTTTTGAGTAAGTAAGTATGGATATTTGTGACTCTATGTTATAGCCACAGAAATAGATCAGGATAGAACGGCGAAGTAGGCGTGGTACGCGTGCTAACACTTTGATCGAATGAGCGTATTTAACATATATTTCACATCGAGCATCCTCATTACGCCGTGCGACTCTTATAGGTGCGTTCGGGACGTACAAAATTATTAAATTCTACAAAAATATGCCGTATTGCTCCGTCGCAAATTGTAAAAATCGAAGTAATAAAATGAACAGGAAGAAAGGAGGCATTTCATTTCATCGGTAAGTGTTTAAATATAACTAAAAACGAAGTTTTACGAGAATCAAAATTAATATTTCACCTTTACCATGTTTGACAAGGACGATTATAAATTATTTACTTTTCGTTAAGCTTAATATCCATTACTTTCGCTGTACAATGTTCTTACTCATAACCACTAATTGAGCGCGCAACGAACATCGAAACAAATTAGATTTACAATATTTTCAAATCGGTAATAAGACGGCAGTCCTTTGCTGTGATTGGTTGGTCGTTGCATCGAATATAGCTACTAGAGCGCTAGAGATTGACGCAACGTGTCGTCACAGTCGTTGTGTTTATCGATAAATAAATTATTTATACAAAGAACACATGATCTTAGCTCATCTGTTTATTTATTATATTCTCTTTGTGATTTACGTAATATTTTAAATGAAATTGGTTTTAAGCATGCATTACATCGATTTTCAATAATAAAGTTATTTTATGACGAAAAACTATAAAGTAAATGTTAGACAACTTTAGTTTAAAATTAAAATCCTTTTAATTTTACCTATTATAGATACCTGTTTGCCATAGAAACATAACGTAAAAGCGCCCATACTTTTTTGGCATAGTCATCATATAAGGAAGTTTTAAAAATTGTTATTTAAAAAAAATGAGTTGGTAATGTAACTTATCTAAAATATGTAGTTATATTTGTTACTTATCTAAAACATTCAGTTATATTTACGTTTTAATTAAAGTAATGAGTTTTACTTTTCTATCATTATGCCTTGATGTAATAACACGTAATTAATTGTTTTCATTCATGTATGACAAAAAATACAATTAAAAATAAATAGGTACTTCAACACCCCACGTTGCATAGATGGCTGTCGATAGTTGGGTAAATATGTCTCCTCACTGCTTTGGGCTGGCTAAGACTGGTTGACCCGCAAAGTGGGTGTGACTTGTTGAAACAGTGGCACGCGCGAAATATATGCAGAAATGTGTTTATCACCATTCTATCTCGATCTATTTCTGTGGTTATAGCTAATACGTTAGAATAGCACACATGCTATAATAAACATCAAAACTGCACAGATGAAGCCGCACAACGAGTTGTTCTGAGTCTGGGTAGGTATATTTGCATCCGTTAACTGAATATTTGTAAAGTCTCCCGCGACACAGAGCTTGTTCTCTTTGTCTTTGTTGGTAAAAAAATATTATTGTTCTTTCTTTCTTACTTGCGTGCGAGAGTTGCTTTAAAAAAAACTGGGCAACTCAAAAAAGTTGTTTTTACTTTTAAAAATCGGTTCGACTATGGATGTACCCGCTCGGGCACTCAACGGTATAGCCAACGTACACAACATGAATGAGTTCGCATCTTGCTAGTGCTTTAGTAAGACTCGTTATACGCGGTTTACCACTCTTGGCTCTTCCGTAATAAAATGATAGCTTCCTCATACTGATCTTAAGAATTATTTTTACCAGATAATATAGAGTTAAAACTTAAGTGTAAAAGGTAGGTCTTTCTTGTATACTGCTTCGATGACAAATAGACATACAGTTCGTGTATGTAAGCAGTAATCGTAGCTTCCAATACCTGGAAAATCACTTGCACGTAGCTATCTTAAAAATGAAAACACCAGAGCCTCTAGACAAATGGCATAAACAGTAGTCGAATTGAAAAGTCAAAAAGCAAATGTATGAGATTTAACATAAGTTTACGACATTATACATTTGTTTTTTTGACTTTTCGTTTCGACTACCGTTAATGCCACTTGTCTAGAGAGGCAGATTAGTAATAGGGTATTTGTGGAATAATTTAAAAAATGAGATACTTTAAAAACGCATTTCTAAATGTGCACTGGAGTATACCAGTTGTTTAGAATAAAATAGAAAACTAATAATCGTGCATTAGCCGTATGCTTTTTTGCCTCCGTTTAAGGCACAAAAGCTGGCCTATTATAAAAAAAAAAATTGACAAGTGTAAATTTAAAGAGGTAGGGCACCATACAAGCAAGCCCTTCATCTTACAGAAGACCACAGCCAAATAACTACACACAGCGCTGTAGTTGTGTTCCTGTGTGGGTAATTAGGTACCGTAGCCTGTGTTTATAGCCGCTTTGGGTCGTTTTTTTATACTACCAAGGTGGTAAACAATATTACGGCCCACCTGATGGTAAGCAGTTACCGTAGCCTATGGACGCTTCCAACACCAGAGGTATTAAGATGGATTTAAGATCCCTCGGATAGGAAGCGTTTCTTTCAAAACGTATCCCTAAATTATCTCTGGCTTGTATATTTGTTTTCCAGTTTAAACAATAAACTATCGGCCACATACGAAGCGAAGGTTGGCGCATCGCAAAAGTGAATTCCTTCACGGTACGTGGCTGGTTGCAAAACTCCTGATATGGGCGTAGATACCAACTAACTTGCGAAACACTAACGATTAGTTACGTATGACCAACAGTTTTCTACCTCGATTCATACGAAGATTGTCAATCGTTACAAAATTATTGCTTATAATGGATACTGGTTAGTTTCCGTATATTACGTGGTTTCAATTAGGCGATAGTAGATATTTATACTTTCTAGAACTATTTTTGCAGTGCTAATCCACCTTGCAGTAAAAATAGTGACTTATTCGTCAACTCGACCGCGAAAATCTCGTCCACGTGGTCGAGTTGGGAATATTATTTTATTATGCATCTCGACCAAATCTAAAACCAAATTATGCAATCGAAACGATACATGTGGATATGCCTTTGGTCGACATGCATAATAAAATAATTGGTAGAATTAAATCTTCCTAACTCGACCACTTGGACGAGATTTTCGTGGTCGAGTTGACGAGTAAGTCCAAAATAGTAGGTGTTAGAGACAGCAATCCGTTTAAGAGAGATAGAGGTAACCAAGCAAGCAGTTTCTATCTGGTGGACCAAATAACTACACACAGTGGTGTAGTTGTGTTCCTGTGAGTGAATATAAATCTCCAGAGTTCATTTAGGGATATCTTTTCAAAGAAACAAAAACGACCTAAGGACCTTTATAAAAATAGGTGTTTTATTATTTACTCTAAAGTTTGAGTTTTAAACGAATCAAAGCAAAAAAAATACCAAAGACACTTTCCCACACTGTTGAACCTCCCTTGGTTTTGATAATGTGGTCTAGCCTATGTGTTATTCCACAACCTATACTACCTGTATTCCAAATTTCATCGAAATCGGTGCAGTAGATACGATGATACGTGGTAACAAACACACACACACATACTTTCGCATTTATAATATTAGTAGGATTAGTATCGATTTATTCAACCAAGTCTATCATGAAAACTTCGACAAATTACATATTAAACTTCCTATATTAAATCTAAACGATTGTGTGACAATTTAAATATTATTTATCGAGGAAACGCACTAGAGCATACATGAATAACAGCTATAAAAACTATACAGCAGGAACTGCTTTCTTACATTTCCTTATATGTTTGACTGATAGTTCGATTTAAATTTCTTTATACGCAAATATTTTTGTTTAATTTGGTTAGTTACTTTCATATTGGGAAACTTTGGGATTTGTTTATTCTATGTCTAATTATTTGGATGGAAAGTAGGTTTACCATCTAGTTCTGAAATGGGTAATAGAAACCCATAGGTATATGTATCACTACTGAGCACGGGCCTCCTCTCCTCTATCAAAAGAGAGAGAGAGAGAGAGAAAGAGTTTAGGCCTTAATTCACACATGCTGGCCTAATGCGAGTAGGTGATGACGAAGTGATGTTTGATTACTTATTAACCTAATCTGAACTCTATGATTTCACGGCTCTGTCTGTGTAGATGTCGGTGACCGCGATAAAAAGTAGCCTTTTCCAGACATAATCTATCTCTGTACCAAATTTCATCCAGATCGGTTTAGTACTTTTTACGTGAAAGAGTAACAAACATCCATCCATCCTTACAAACTCACATTTATAATATTAGTAAGATACTACGCAAATTAGTTCTTAAGGTAAGTACTTCAGTTTTTAACAACACAACATTATATTACAAATAATGATTTTGCCCTTGATCAGTAGGCTGGTTAAGTCCACGCGTGTTTAACCAGCCTACTCATAATTATTTTCGTTTGTACTATCGATAAAGTTGGCGCTCGACCACTCTCTGACAAAGGATGTTTGTTACTCAATTACGCTAAAATGGCTGATTGGATCTGGATGAAATTTGGAAACGAGGTAGATTATAGTCTGGAATAGCATTTTATTTTGAAATAAAATGTTTGCCGATTAAACACGTGGGTGACGCCGCGGGCACAAACTATAATATAGGGTATAACGTATAACAACACAAGTGTACACATGGTCTACATGTAAATGATTAATTCTTGATTGGCGTACCTTTTTGGAACATAATAATAAACTTATTTCATTTCAAACCTCTATAGTCAAGGTATCGTATATACCTTGACTATAGAGGTTTGAAATGAAATAAGTTTATATTTTAAAAAATATTTTTAAATACAAGCTTTTATAGTGTATTTATGCAATGGGTGATTATGCATTAAATATTCTTAAACGAATATAGTACTCGTCAAGATAAATCCAAAAGACCCAAACACGACACGGCTATCTTGTTTCGTTGAAGAGTTACCATCACCACCTTTCGACTTCATCATCACTTCTTGAAAACCCATCTAAAAAAATAGTACTTGTCAAGATAAATAAAAAAAAAACTCAAATGCGACACGGCTATCTTGTTTTATTAAAGATTTGCCATGGCCACCTTCCGACTTCATCATCACGTCCTCAACACTCACCTAGGAATATAGTACTCGTCAAGATAAATCCAAAAGACCCAAACACGACACGCATATCTTGTTTCGTTAAAGAGTTGCCATGACCACCTTCCGACTTCATCATCACGTCATCACGTCCTAAACACCCATCTAAGAAAAACTTGTCAATATAAATTCAAAACACCCAAACATGACACGGCTATCTTGTTTCGTTGAAGAGTTGCCATGGTCACCTTTCGGCTTCACCATCTTGGCCTGAACACCCATCTAAGAAAATAGTACTTGTCAAGATAAATAAAAAAAATACTCAAACACGACACGGCTATCTTGTTTCGTTGAAGAGTTACCATGACCACCTTTCGACTTCATCATCACGTCATCACGTCCTGAACACCCATCTTAGAATATAGTTCTCGTCAGGATTAATCCAAAACACCCAAACACGACATGGCTATCCTGATTCCTTGAAGAGTTGCCATGGCCACCTTCCGGCTTCATCATCACGTTCTGAATACCCATCTAATAATATAGTTCTCGTCAAGAAAAATCCAAAACACTCAAACCCGACGCGGCTATCTTGTTTCGTTGAAGAGTTCCTATGGCCATCCTCCGACTGCATCATCAGACCAGCTCCATGGTACCATATTATTGCATTGTCACCGAAGTTACGTAGGTATACCAAATTTCAGCTCCATGAAACACCGGGAAGTACTTCAAATCTAGCTCACAAGATTTGCTAACATACAAACTAACTAACATACATTGCAAGCTAAATAAAAGCTTGTAAAAATGATGTAAAACATTGAACTTAACGTTTTTAAAATATTATAAGTGATCGAGCACCAACTTTATCAATAGTACCTACCTCAAACAATGGTATATAATAATCCACCGCATTAATTACGAGATACCAATTTGTTTGCTGAATAGTCTCACTATGCCATAATTGATCAAACAAACACACATGACATCATTGTCATGGCGAACCTTGGCACGTAAACCTGTGCTCATATAGATAAATATAATTTACAAGGTAGGCATAGTTACAGGAGAAAAATAAATTAGTAAAAACGTACACAACAACTACTGAATAAACGGGCTCTATAAAATCAATAAAAACCTATTTTGATAATATTTAAATAGGACCACCATGGAAGTAGATATACCCTTTGAAACAAAAGAATTTTTCCAAATCGGTTCAGGCGTCTTCAAGAAATCGGTGGACATTAAATATTATCTAAAAATAAATTCTGATGAATTCCACCTCCTGCTTTTTTAAGTCTCAGGAAAATAGCTGAGGCACGGCCTGCCGAAGATTTGTCTTAATTAGTAATGGGTTTCTGTCCGGGCGATTTGGACATAAATCCATATTTGCCCGATAAATGTCCAAAACGCTCGGACAGAAACTCCTCACTAGTCCTGACCAAAAGATTGCAGAAAGTTTGCTAGCATATCCTTCTTCAAAGGAGTTTCAAGAAATAACATGACAGGCAGCATTGACTGTGTCTTCGGCACTGCTGAAGGCCATAAGTGGAGGTTACCATTTACAATAACGACACCAGGTTTATTCAGGAATAACACGTATGCAGATTTTAGATGAACTTAAAAAGCAAATCCTTGAATAAAATTTGATGTGTTTAATTTTCATAGTTTTCACCCCACTTTATGGGTTGAATTACCAAAAATCTTTTCTTTGTGTTCACCTACAGTGTTTCTTCTTTTATATATATGTATAAGTAAACCAAAGTATACGATAATGATCGGTGCTAAGAGCGAGAACTTTTTAGATATAAAAATTAGCATGTCTAGCAGTCTAAGTACCTTAATACTAGTGTTAAGTCAGAGTATTAGGTATACATTTACTGCACTGAATTTAGTTAAGCCTCTTCATCATGAAAGTATAGAATCCTGTTTCTTTATTAAGCTCATGGTATTCAACATCATAAATGATGCAGATGCTATTGATCATTTCGTCGACTAATCATTATTTCGGAGAACAAAGGACATGCCATTATGAGTAATAATATTGTGCAGTCACGGCTTGGTCGATATTGCAACATTTCACATCGAGTTTTGATATTATATTAAATACCTAATTTTTTATGACTATAATTACAAGATCACCGTCTATGAAAACTCTCATATGGACCTGGTTATACCATTATTCCAGGTCCATATAATTGTTTTTGCACATTTTCCAATTCTAACTTCTAATTGTAATTTGGTGTGATAAAACATGTTCTTTCATAAATATGTTGACCATACATAATTCCATAAATTGCATGAGTATATTGAAAATCAACAACGTAAGTATAGGTACATCTTTCATATCTTTATTGCAGCTTCTTCAAATAAGGTTATCTTATAAAGTTGCTTCTCTTAAAGTGTACATCAGATTTAATACCTTCGCTTCCTCTAAATTCATCAACCTTTGTTAAGCATGTACATCGGTACCGGGTATTTTTACTTGGCTTTTTTTAAGCATGCATTCATTCATTTTTATCTTTATTTATTCTCGCTCTATATAAGCCTCTTTTGTTATTCTCCTTCCATACATCCTTTCTACTTCTTTCCGTGACTTTAAATCATACCTAACTCATTTCATTCAGAAATTATGAAATATTAAATAGTAACTCTGATTAAATTTTGGATAAATCCGCAAAATTAAAAATATTGTGCCTAGTATTGTGACTTTCCTAAAATCAAAATACCTTCGTACTTCCACCACATAGCCAGTATTAACACAAGACATTCCTAAGAACATCACATAACGGATGGAAACACGTATTACAGTTACCCATAAGAAAATGACAACATTACTGACACGGAAGCGTAAGGTATTGTAAAACTTAAAACTGGTTCCAATATAATGATCTAAAATATAACAGTACTGTTTTGTGGTCGAAATTATGGCTGATCCAGACAACTTTAGACCCACTATTTAAAAATTTATGATTTGTATCCATCCATCCATCTCAGCCACAAGACGTCCACTGCTGGACATAGGCCTCCCCCAATTGGTAGACGAAGCTTGGGCAGGCCTCCAACGAGGTGGTCCGACGACCTGGTAAAGGTCGCGGGCAACCGATGGACAAGGTCAGCTCAGGACCGAATGATGTGGAAGACCTTGGGGGAGGCCTACGATTTGTATACTTACATATATTTGCCATACTGGACCGGTCCAAAACGTAGGGTAACAAAAAAAGGTTTGACAACAACAAAATGTATATATTCAGGAATATACAAGTCTCTGTCTAGTTTGAGATCAGATCGACATAATCGTCAAGTCTCAAGATATTATCATATTTTAAAGATATATTTAGACCGTACCTATTGTGATAGTTTATGTATTGTATAAGCTCTATATCTTAGCTATACTTCTGTCCGTGTCTTCACCTCTAAGGTTCAATCAATCAATCAATCAATCAGCCTATCGCAGTCCACTGCTGGACATAGGCCTCTCCTAACACGCGCCACAGCACACGGTCCTCCGCCTTCCGCATCCAGTCCGTCCCAGCGACCTTTTTGAGGTCGTCGGTCCACCTAGCTGGGGGCCGCCCTACCTTACGCTTACCGAGTCGTGGTCTCCACTCTAGGACACGTCTGCTCCATCGGCCGTCGGTCCTTCTGCAGATGTGACCAGCCCACTGCCACTTCAGCTTGCTAAGCCTGTGAGCTATGTCGGTAACTTTGGTTCTTTGTCGGATTACCTCATTTCAAATTTGATCCTTCAAAGAAACGCCGAGCATAGCTCGCTCCATAGCCCGCTGTGTGACTTTCAGTTTGTGGACTAGCCCCGCTGTGAGCGTCCACGTCTCGGCACCGTACGTCATAACAGGTAGGACGCATTGGTTGAAAACTTTTGTCTTCAGGCATTGCGGTAAAGGCGAAGAGAAAACGTGACGTAGTTTGCCAAATTTTAATGCTGCCCAACCCAATTGAATCCTACGGTTGACTTCTTTCTCGAAGTTGTTTCTACCAAGCTGGACAGTTTGCCCAAGGTAAATATACTCCCGAACAACTTCGAGCATCGAACCGTCGATGTAAATCGGTCCCGGCGTGACATGTTCATTGAACATAATCTTGGTTTTATCCAAGTTCATACCGAGACCGACACGTCGTGAGGCTTCATTCAGGCCGTGCAGCATTCCGCTCAACTGTTCCAGAGACTCTGCAACGATGACGATATCATCGGCAAACCGAAGGTGTGAGATGTACTCGCCATTGATGTTAATGCCCCGTCCAGTCCAGTCCAGCGTCTTGAAGACGTCTTCGAGCGCGTTGGTGAAAAGCTTGGGGGATATTACATCCCCCTGTCTCACCCCTCGACGCAACTCGATCGGGTTGGTCTTTTGGTCCTGGAGCTGGACGGTCATAGTGGCGGTGTCATATAGACATCTCAGCACCTCGATATAGCGCCAATCAATGCGACAACGCTGCAGAGCACCCAAAACTGCCCAGGTTTCGATGGAGTCGAAGGCTTTCTCGTAGTCCACGAAAGCCATACACAGCGGCTGATTGTACTCTTCGGTCTTCTGTACAATCTGCCGAACAGTATGGATGTGATCTACGGTGCTATAGCCTTTTCGAAACCCGGCTTGTTCTGGAGGCTGGAACTCGTCAAGTTTTCTGGCGAGGCGGTTTGTGAGTACTCTCGAGAACAACTTGTAAACGTGGCTCAGGAGTGAGATGGGTCTGTAGTTCTTCAGCAAGGCTTTGTCACCTTTTTTGAAGAACAGAACCACCGCACTCCCGCTCCATGCTTGAGGTGTTAGGCCCTGGTGTATAACGGAATTGAAGAGACTCGCTAGCTCTTTCAGGATTGGAGCCCCGCCTGCTTTTAGGAGCTCTGTGGTTATTCCGTCATCACCAGGCGACTTATTGTTCTTAAGCTGCTCGAGAGCCACTCTGACCTCGCCCTGGTTGACATCAGGGATGTCTTCCGTGTAATGGCGCGTGAGTGGGGCTCTGTGGTCATCAGCGCTGGGTCTCGTGGGTTCAGTCATCCATGATGCGTACAGGTCTTTGTAGAAACTCTCAATTTCCTCGAGAATCCCGAACCCTGAGGTCACGGTTCTGCCATCCGCAGTATTTAGTTTCGTCAGATGGGATCTACCTAGCTGGCGAGCGAAGATTTTGGTGCCTCTGTTCTGTTCAATCGCAGCCGCGATGGCGCGGGTGTTTGAACAGCGGAGGTCACGTCGCACCAGCTTCCGGATCTTCCGGTTGAGGTTTCTTTCATCTGACGAAGACGTCTGCGTAGATGACATTTCCCGTCTTTGCCTCATAAGTTCGAGAGTCTCGAACGAGAGTTTAGACTGTCTGTTTACGCTTTTTCCGGGAAACACCCTTCGAGACACATCCTGTAGCGTTTTGACCACTGTGTCGGTTTTCTCGTCAACAGTGCCTTCGGTTTCCAGCAGATCGAAACGATTTTGAAGCTCCAGTTGGAACTTTTCAGACCCTAATGCTATTTGAGGCGCAGTAGGTCTGAGAGTAGACTTAATCATGCGACGCCTTTCGGCTTTGAAGTCTATATTTAGAGCGCCTCGTACAAGTCGGTGATCACTGCCGGTGTTGAACCTGTTGATCGCGGAGACGTCTCTAAACACATACCTCCTGTCGGTCATGATGAAGTCTATCTCGTTCCTCGTCACAGTATCGGGGCTTCGCCATGTCCACTTTCTCTGGGGCTTCTTCTTAAAGAAAGAATTCATTAAGAAGAGCCCCTGGGACTCCAGAAAGTTGACCAGCATTTGCCCCCTGTGGTTTCGGCGCCCCACGCCGTAGGATCCGATTTTCGTTTCGCCGCGTTCTTGTACTCCCACTTTGGCATTGAAGTCCCCCATAACAACGTTATAGTGAGCCTTGGTGGTACCATGTAGTGCCTTGGCTATGTCTTCGTACATGGCTTCGGCTATGTCGTCGCAGTATGCCGAGGTCGGCGCATATACCTGTACCACCTTCAGGGAGTACCTGTCGGTGATTTTTATTATGAGGTACGCTACCCGCGTCGACACACTGCTGACTTCTACAACGTTGTTAGTGAGAGCCTTGTTGACCAGGAAACCGACACCGCCCTGAGAGGGCCGATCACCTTCCCGAAAGTAGAACAGGTGTCCTGACTCAAGGGTTATCGTATCCTCTCCCTGTCGTCGGACTTCAGATAACCCCAATATGTGCCAGTTTATGCGACCTAATTCTACCTCGAGTTCGGTGAGGTGTTGGTCCAGCCGTAGAGAGCGTCCGTTATACGTCGCCAGGATCAGGTGTTTATGGTAGCCTTTTATCGTAGCCCGGAGATTCTTCGCACCCCCCGCCCCGCTGTTACCGCGACCGCTACCGTGGCCACGGACAGCGGGACAACCGGGAACTGGGGGCCTTTGCATTTGGCGTATTTGCATTGGAGGTTTTGGCCTTACTATACCACGCTGGCCAGACGGGTTGGTATAGGGTTTTATTTCGAATTTTCCTTTTCTGGCAGTGGTGTTGTCTGCATTTTAGTTTAACGCCATATCGGAGGCGCGCCACAGTTTAACGTCATGTTGGACCTCTAAGGTTACCAACTGAAAACCAGCGTTAGGTATTTATTGCCCAGCTCATGCTGAGATGGCATCCTTTTCGATAGGGGCTTTCAAAACAGCGTGTCGACCGAAGCAAATTTTATGTTTTTCTTTTTTCTCTACTCTCTTCTTGTTTTGTACTTTATATAATAATATGTTTTTTCTTTTTGTGATGTTTTTTATCGTTGTTGTTGTGGGCCTTAAACCGAATTAAATGTATTTTCTTTCTTTCTTTCTTTCTATTAGGCACAGGTCTCCTTCTATATCCAGTTAAGTGAGCAGAGAGGGCAAGAGTTTCGTTCAGCCGTTTTGTTCCTTTATCCATCCATCCATCAATTGTAACTATTCTATAAACTACTTTTTATGAAATTACTTATGTATCATGAGTTGGTTACCATAAACTCGACTCATTCACATCATGATATCGAAGTTGTTAGAATGAATTTATTATACTTTTATCGTGACATAATTCCTGCACACACTCAAAAATAGGACATCAGCATCGCTTATCGGACGTTGACCTCTTCTACACACATTTGAACAATTATTAGAAATTTAAACATTTAACAAATGCATCTTATCGATGACGACGTAAGTTAAATTGTAAAGTATATCACTATATTATAAAAACATTATTACCCAATTACTTATTATTACTATAATGGTCGAAATCTAGTAATATTTAGAAGGTTTCATACCTTTACGAATGACTTTACTGATTTCAATCATCTTTTTTTAATGTTGTTTAATACGAAGTAGAATATTCTTAAGTGAAAAAAGGACATAAAATTACGCAGAAAATAATTTATCTTGCGGTGAAATAATTTAACCCGGGGTGAAGTCGGGGCAGGCCAGGAATATTATAAATGTAAAAGTTTATGAGAATGTATGAATGGATGTTTGTCTCTTTCACATAAAACTACTGAACGGATGTAAATAAAATTTGTCTTAGATATACATAGATTATAGTCTGGAATAGCGAATAGGCTACTTTTTATCGTGATAACCGACATCCCAGGGGACGGAGCCGCGGGCAACAGCTAGTCACAAATATAAATTCAACCATCTCAATCCATAAACGTCCCACTACTGGGCACTGTCCCCCAAACATTTGGAGGTATATTAGCCTACTATACCACGCTGGCCAGACGAGTTGGAATAGGGTTTTATTTCGAGCTTTCCCTCTATCGCGGTAGATATTGTCTGCACCCTCGGGATAGAAGGGGGTGGTGACATTTGTATTCTTAATCCGTCACCACACGGATCCATCTCAACCAATCCAATATTTATAAAGACAACAATAAAAGTAATTACTTTATAGCAACCACAGCCAATCTATACTAATATTATAAAGCTGAAGAGTTTGTTTGTTTGAACGCGTTAATCTCAGAAAGTACTGGTTCGATTAGAAAAAATCTTTTTTTGTTGAAAAGTGTATTTAACATCACGCTATGATTAATAAGAGCGGAGCAGTAGTGAGATATGTTGCAAAATCGGAGAAAATATTCCAAATTACCACGCCAACGAACACGCGGGCGACCCGTAGTTACTTTATAGCGACTATAGCCAATTACTACATAATTATAAAGCTTGATAATACCACACACAGTTTTATCTCCAAGCTAAGTACCAGTTTAACAGGTGTAATGTAATGACTCAGGTCATATCTAAAGCAACAAAGCTAAAACAACATTCCAAGTTTCACATTGCACCATTCTTTGTCCAGACAAAGATGGCGTACTATCATAACGAGCTATACGAATATTTCTGTAATTACTATACAACTTCTATTGTGATGTGGGGACTAGACGAACCGATATCTGCAAAATAATCTTGGGGCTTTGTCAATTTTTTTTTGTCAATTTTGACTGCCTCGGTGGTCCAGTGGCCGCAGTATGCGCCTGCTGTGCACGAGGTTGTGGGTTCGATTCCCACACAGTACAAAATTTTGTGTGACCCACTAAGAGTTGTTCTGAGTCTGGGTGTAATTTGTGTCCGTTAATTGTATGTTTGTAAAGTCCCTCGCGACACAGAGATTGTATTCTACTGCGGGAGTTGTCTTTTAAATAAAAACAAAAAAAAAGATAACTTTTAAATAAGCTGAAAAAAGATCGCTATTGAACGTCATGGTGCTAAAAGTATTGACACCATAGTTGCCATATGATAATGAGCGAATGCATATATCTTGCAATTTGGATGAATGGTGTGGTTTGAAGTCATTTAAGTTTTTAACGTCAGTTTAATGGACACATCGTCATAGAACAGAATGATTGCTGTCATCAAAAATAATTGGTTTCATTTTCTTTACAGAGTGTTCAAATTGAACCATATCTAGAAGCCGTAAATGACCTCACTAAAGCGATTAATTTACGATCTTAATTTTAATTTGAAAATGATGAAGTTGAAAATTACACGAATTTCAAAAATAAATTGCTGCAGTGTCGACGTCATGGTACGGGCCCTTATCGGATCAATATTAAAATAATATCTATTCAAAATATCACACGTGTTCATAAAAAGTACCGTTCACAATCAATGCTTATAATATAAGTCAAGAACAGTTCTACAACAACTTACTAAATAAATTGAGTGACAGACGAAGACTTAAACTGGTCTCAATAACCCAAATACAACGTCACCCAGTTCGTGAGATAAACATCCTCTTTTCAAGTTTTTGTCGAGTTCGGTTCCCTCGCGACCTTCCCGGCTATCTAAGAAAAAAAAACAAGAAGATGTACTCATCTCCCCGTCAGAGCGAGACGCCAACAGTCGACAGGACCGGTTATTAGTGGCACGAAAGATTTCACCTGCGCCCATCGATTCTTCTGATGTAAAACTATATTCACTCGTTTACCGAGAAAGCAACGTGAGTCAACTAAGAATCGAGAATTAGCGAATCGATGAATCGTTATGATGTGTGGTTGCCAGCGTCGCTTTCTGCACTTGCATTGACAATCAATCTCAATGAAACAGCTTTTGGCGTGACATTTGGTCTAGTTTTAAGTTTTATCGATTGTTCTACATCTGGTATTCGCTGATTGATATTAATCGGACAGGGTATAAATACAATTTTCAAACGGTTTTGCAAATCATGACTGATTGAGATAGTCGGCAGGCTGACAATTTCAGATTTATCAAGCTAAAAGTTGTCTGCGATCTTATTTCCGTGGCTAGTTTAAGAAAAGATCTATATACTGTAGACATGCATTGCATACCAATCTAAGGTTCAACTTATTGGGCATAGCTTGTACGAGTAGAATGTCGAAGAATCCTTATCTTATTTTGAGGTTTTGGCATATTCAGGTCCCCGTCAAACCCAAAATCAGTTTTGGAATCCTGTGGAAGAATTTTATGACGCCGGTTGCAGGGTTTTTTGTTTCTTTTTTAAATCGTGTAAATATAGTTTTACTATAGTTATTTAAATTATATATAATATTCTTGTTACCTAAATAAATATTGCACTTTAAAAGTCAATGTGCAAATTAATATTATCTATCGTATTTTTTTATTTTATTGCATGTGTCATGTGATTGTTAAGATTAAGCACACGAGGCCTTCTTAAGGTCATGCGTAATTACGACCAGCTATTATTGTAATATTTAAATCCATGTTTATTTTCATATATCTCATAATAATATTAGACACAGCTACTATGTATTTTATAAATTTAAGTTGTAGAACATTACACATGCTTTATTTAATATAGCCAATTTAAAGTAGTGAGTTTCTATGAGAGACGCTTAGAAAATAAGTGGAGAGAGGACCGTTTTCTAGAAATTCCTTACGATCATTGACAAGATGTTCCCGCGTTTGCAAGATTGCTTATCCAGTTAGTAAAATAACTCAAACTAAAGAAACGCGCAAATAAAAAGCGCAAAGCTTCAATGTAATTATATAATGAAAACATGATATGGCGTACTCTAAAATGTCCAGCAGTAGAATGCGATGATGATGATGTTGAAGAAAAATGATCGATGATGATGACAGTGGTCCCTTAGAGAAAATAGTGATGCTAAGTAAGTATATGAAGATTAAACTAACACGATAGTGGGTAATAACGAAGCCTTATAAGTAACAATCGGAATGTAAGTATAAATACCCAAATTGAAACTAAAATCGTAGAAAGGGATAACTAAATGAAATTCCGATAAGGCGACATGCCTTAGGCATTTCAACCTGCCGGAATTTTAATCAACTTGCTTGTAAAATCAATTCGCAAATCTCTAAGTAGGCATAGAATGTCTGATTAATTAAACACCTACGACTTTCACTACAAGACTTAAACACAAAAAAATGCCATGTAATTTTTTTGAATTAGAATTACACTATACAATTTATACTGTAGGCCAGTGTTCCGCAAAGTGTGTGCCACGGCACAATGATGTACCGTAGTCATTACTTGTTGTACCTAGGAAAGATAAGATTATATCATAAAAACTAGGGTCGCCCGCGCGTTCGTCCGCGTAGTAATTTGGAATATTTCCCCCGATTCTGCAACATATCTCACTACTGCTCTGCTCCTATTGATCATAGCGTGATGTTATATAGCCTATAGCCTTCCTGGATAAATGCACTATTCAACATAAAAGGATTTTTTCTAATCGAACCAGTACTTTTTGAAATTAGCGCGTTCAACCAAACAAACTATGGTTACTCTTCGGCTTTATAATATTAGTATAGATAAAATAGATAGACAGAAGAAAAACATAAAAGTAAAGAACAAAGTTTAAGTTTGTTGGAAAGTCATTTTGATTTCTGGTGTTCTTCCAATATCCTGATATTCTACATGTGCCTTGAAAACTAGTTTTATAAATGTGGTTTGCAGAACACTGCTGTAGGCTATAGTCAAGTACATTTTTTTCACACGTCCAAATACATGGTTACCAAATTGTTCAATCGCATGATTGCCGACTATTAAATACTTTATATTGCTGTCTAATACGTGTTCCTCTATTCAGGTCGTTGCCTAACCGACTAGTCGCGTTCTATTGTCGCGGAACAAGATAGTTTAGACAATAACACGTTTTGTAACTAGTTATAGATTAATATATGTAAATATAACTGGTAGTGGAATTAAATTGTTAATGGCTGTATAAGATTTCTGTTAACGTAACGCTATAATGTGCTCTTAACCGAATTTCTTTCACAGTGGCGAATCTAGACGGAGACTGGAATAAGTGTGTGCACAAACAGGTGCACTCTTCATACGCTAATTCTCATTGTCCCATGAGACGGCAATCCGACACGACGTGTTTACACCCTAAACACGGCAAATTTTCAAACATTGGGCATCTCTTATGAATAAGAACTACGCAATTTTGAACATTTATTATTTTATTATAATATCACGATAGTATGTTCTTTAGTTCATGTACTTATTTATTCTTATCGTATATACAAATTAAGAACTAATCCATCTCAGCCATAAGACGTCCACTGCTGAACATAGGCCTCCCCCAAGGTTTTCCACATCGTTCGGTCCTGAGCTGACCTTGTCCATCGGTTGCCCGCGACCTTTACTAGGACGTAATAAGAACTAATATTATGTTATAAGTAGTATATTTTGATATGTGTATTTCTAATAGTTACAAAAAAGAGACGTTAAAAATAAAATACAATCCTATTATTTGGTGACAACGCGACGTATCCCGACGACCACATTAACAGTTTTACACTACCTTGCTTCTGTGACCTTTGCCAAGAGGATAGTAGCCTTCCTTGTATGTATACCTAGAAGCCTTATGAATAATAAGTAGGTTTAACACCAAAAAGTTAAATATATTTAAAGAATGTTAATTTTATAGTAACCTTAACACCCACCTTGTTACTATAATTAAACAAAAAAGGCTGTTACAAGTAACATCGTGAAGTTAGCCAACAGTTCAACTGAAACTAACCACTAAAGGTTAACCGCCAAGGCTGGCAGAAACACGCTACTATATTATTTTATTGTATAAAAACTAAAAATATAGCGTTTGGTTGTAAATTATTGTAACAAAGACAAAAAACTTGAAAATAATCTCAAGACTCCACCGGAGTCGTCCTCTTCAAATTCTAAAATTAAATACCTTTGAGGTCAACCATAGTTATTATAAACGGGGGTAACTGAAAAACAAGCACCGTTTAAATAATAATTCAATATATGCAAAAGCATGTGCATTAATAATTCAATATGTGCAATAGTCAATCACGCCCAGTATCGCGAATGTTGAAATTTGTATAACTATATTAAATCCAGTAATAGACAGTACCATATATAGATAGATAGATAGAATATTCTTTATTGTACACCAAGCAAAAACACAACATTATAAAATAACAGTTTGAAATATATATATATATAGGGTATAGTTAGCTGAGAAGAGATCGCTTTTAGTGATAATACCGCACAATGGGCGGTGCAATGCACATGCTTTTGCATCTCAAAAAAAAAAGCGATCTCTTACAGACAACCTTTGGATGGATTTTGACTGGTCCATATACTGGACACATTTCCGATTCAGAACTCCGGATAATCAGTATTTCTCTACAGAAAAACCCATTTGAAGAATTAACTCAAAGCTATTTTGCCAGGTGGTCTCCTCTTGCCGATACAAACAATATTATTTCCCTTTATCCATTGTTTTTAACAAATAATCAATAATGCCTGTGGTCCACGGAGCCAAGGTCTCGGCCTCAGTAGGCGGGTACTAAGCCCATTGTCATCTATTAGACACACTCCAAACAATGTTGCGACATTCACTAATATTTGGATTTGGGATAATACTATTCAATGGCATTGCAATTGCAACAGGATATTAATATGCAAATAGGTACCATAACTTGGCGTTGATTCATTGGTAGATTATTAATTGATAGTTTATTACGACCATCATTTTAGTTACCATTAGCCTATTGGTTTATTATTAATTATTATAGTCTACTAGCTGTTGCCCACGGCTCCGCCCGTGTGGATGTCGGTTATCGCTGCAAAAAGTAGCCTATGTGTTATTTCAGACCATAATCTATCTCTGTGCCAAATTTCATCCAGATCCGTTCAGTAGTTTTTACGTAAAAGAGTAATAAATAAACATCCTTCCATCCATCCATTCTTACAAACTTTCACATTTATAATATTAGTAAGGATTGCTGGATAGAAGCTGAGGATAATGTCAAGTGGCGTACACTTGGAGCAGCCGATATCCAGCAATAAATAAAAATTTAAATTCTGTAGTCTAGGTCTAATAAAGATAATTGGATATGCAGTGTAGTGACCACAGAACAGATAGTAGCGACAATACTAATATATTTTAATGTTTCCTAATGAATATATTGTATATTCAAAATATCAAGATTTTTGAGTTCGAAATTTGGATTGATAGACAAGATGGCCGGAGGGGAATTCGTTTACTATTCTTATAATCTATTGTTCTATTTGAGTGAACAGCTAAACATGAGGTCTCTGGTTCGAACCCCGGGTCGACGGTCCAAAAGTCGATAAGTATTGGATTTTTCTGTCAACAAATTAGATGCCCGAAATTTGAAAATTTACCGTGTTTACGCCCTGTGCCTCAAAATTCACGTAAATCCGTTGGTCCAGTCTTCGATTGTGTCGGATTGCCATCTCACTGGACTACGATAGTGAGGGAATAAAGAGGAAAATATCTCACGAGTACCTATGTCTATTCTCCGTGGAGATTAGCCACCACCATGACCGAAACACCAAAAATTATAAAGCTAGCTTAAGTTATAAAACTGGTATTTAAATACTCAGTAAATCTGAGTATAAGTAACATTTATGAAATAAAATGTGCAGAGAAATGTTATGAAAGTTAAAATTAGCACTCAGTTGTGAATAAAATTTCTCTTTCATTCTAACAATTGACTTAGTGTTGATTTATTGTCTTTTTCTTCATAATATTTAATGTTTTTATTGTAAATAGCGAAGAAAGTAAAGCATTATTTATGTTTAATGTGTATTCTTAGTTATTTTATGACGAGAAGTAATAAATTTACATCGTTGCAACATTTTGATGTGTCATATTTCCGCGGAAAAAGTTGTGGTAGAAAGTTACATTAATAGACTGATTATTATTATATTATATATTGATTAATAGAATGATTGGTTCGCCCCAATTGCGCCAATCGCCCCGAACTGTGAACTAGCAAATGAACTCATCTTACAACCCTTTGACTGACTTGGCTCATGTTTGAACCTTTATTGTATAATTAATTAGCTTTCCAAATTTCACGACGGGACGTTTCGTTAAACGATATTCGATTTTTCAACGAACCAACACTAATACATCAGACTCCGGATTGATTCAGTCGATTTAGAGAGCTTCACTCACTCATTCAATAAAGAGTACCTGGATGACCAAGCTTTGCTTAGTATTTTTTTTTTTTGGAAATTAACGTTTTCCAAAAATGAAACCTAGTTAGATCGAATAATCGCCCCCGAAACCCCCTGTGAATTTCAATATTTATGTATGTTAACTAGTTGTCTGGTTGCCATAATTACAGGCTCTGCCTAGTTTTATGCGTGAGTTGTCCTAAGATAATATACATACTCGTATTATACAGACGGATAAAGTTAGGTTCACATTTATATATAACTAGCTGTTGCCCGCGGCTCCGCCCGCGTGGATGTCGGTTATCGCTGTAAAAAGTAGTCTTATCTCTGTGCCAAATTTCATCCAGATCCGTTCAGTAGTTTTTGCCTGAAAGAGTAACAAACATCCATCCATATATACTTACAAACTTTTGTGTTTATAATATTAGTAGGATATACATAGTATGGATGCTTTTTCAAATATTTCCATACACTTAAAACTTTATTCGTATCCGTATTATTCTGACAAATAACAGAATATCTTCACCTGCGTCTAATCAAATGAAACATTGTTGAATATATTTCCAATAAGGTCATCACTGTATATAAATGTTGTCTATTGCGGTATTTTTATAGTGATGATCATCAGATAAATAGTCGACGTCAGACGTTTAGTGCATCACCTAACATAGTAATCAGGTTTGATATAATGATATCATTTAGACTTACTTAATGGTAGGTATCAAAGATATAACTAAAATTGATGATTACATCCTAACTTTATTTGCAGGCGATATACTAGGTGAAACAATAATAGGAAGTCGTTATACAGTTAATCTTAAAAATCTCATCGTTGGTTTTTTGGAGGTTGAGTGTGACTACTGATTATGAGATTCTGGGTACGATTCTCGAGTCGAGCCAAAAATAGATATTGGCTTTTTATAAGAGTGAAGAAATAAAAAGTGCTCCTGAGTTTGCGCACACACTTGTGCAATATTATGAATTCGGTTACTAAGATATTATATTACAAAAAATATACAATAACAGTTCCTAAAAATACATAAAGTATCGTAGCAGTGAGTATTTTAGTATTATTTAGAGAAACAGTATGTATATCTATCAATTATCAGTTCGTTGTTAATGGAACGTGAGACGTGATGCATATGTCAAATTAAACCTTGAGTTATGCACGCACAGCACATAGCACGTGCCTCATCTCATGTGACAATAACACTGCTAAATAATAGCAACGTTTCATTGTAACAATTGCTACATGTCTATCTATAAAACCTGACTGAGTGACGTATCAGCACACAGCCGAATTATCGGGGACTAGGGCTACGAAAATTTTGCGTGCGATCCTTTAGTTGTAGGAGAGCACTTATTTATTGTTTTTAAACAAGATATGTGGGCAGGTATTTCGCCAAAAGCAATCTCTTCTAGGCATTCTTCTTCATCATCAACTTTTATCCACGCACTGATGGGTATAGATGGAGATCTATACCCATCAGTAATAATTGGCACAGCATCGACACAAATGGCGCGTAAAAGAGGAGTCTTTTACGCGCCATTTGTGTCGATGCTGTGCCAATCTCTAGACAATATTTGTTTATTACATATGCCACATACCTACTATACAATCACTTATATTACCCGTGATCAAAATCATAAGATTTCGTAATTTCATAATCTTCATAAACCGATACCAACTGGGAGTGGATGACAAATGGATTCAGAGATGGAAGTGACTGGTATGGAGCTGTATCTTCATATTATACTCTGTGTCAATTGAATATAAAAATAAGGTAAACACAACCCGACCATTGACATTTTAGTCATGTCCACGTGCACTGACAAATAATTATGATATAATTATAATATTATTCGATTCGATAAATTCAATTATTTAAATTAACAGTTTTTTTTTATTTCGTTGTTTATAGTCAATAGGTACTAACAAACAAACTTTTTTCGATACTCAGTGATAATATTTCAATAGAATTAGGAAATAATAATGTGTACTGATAGTTTGTGTATGTACTAAATTCTGCACATTGACCGCTGCGAAGACAGAAAAAGGTAGGATAAATAAATAAAACTGTTCTTCAAGTTTAAATATGTATGTATATATTTTTTTAATTATTAAAGTCAGTTATAATAATATACAGATAGGTACGGAAAAAGTCTGACGTGTGGATAAGACGACCTCATGTTGTAAATAAATAAATAAAATAAATATATATAAATAGTTATAATAAAAATAAAATAATTTAAATAACTTTATTATACACAAAAACACTAATGTATAAAGGCGGACTTCAATTTTGGTAATATACATTAGTTGATTGTTAATAATAAAATCTACTTTGTTTTTTTATATCTTTTAATTGATCGGAAATGCCAAATTCGATTTACTACTGACATAATCGATCACTAAAAACTTAAATTGAGCGCGTCGATTATATTTATTCGCACATCACTATTTTACACAATAGGACCATAGACAATACATCATTTTGCGAATGACAGTTATCCAAATTTTACGACTTAGATTTTTCAAATTAGTTTATTTAATTGATTAAAAACTAATTTTGGTATAAACAGTGCTGGTTAATCAAGTTGAAACTTTCGAAATTCATGTAGATGTGTTACTTATTCCATTTAGTGACATTATGTGTGATAACTTTAAACTGATAAGTTTTGTTTACCTTATTTATATATTCAATTGACATAGGGTATACATTATTAATTAAATTCATAATTCTGCGGTCCCGCCTAAATCAAATCAAATCCCTCATCTATGTATGTATTCTAATTTCAAATTACTAGCACGACTGTTTTCACAAGCCAGTCATTAAGGCGAAAGTCATCACCATTCAGCCTATTCGTTAAAAAGTAATTAATTCATTCTATGAATTAAATTTGCGAACACGTTTGACCTTAGGATTTGTGAACGAAAACAGTGGCATAAATAGATAGGCGACTCGACGCGACACCTTAATTAGCGATACAATACATGAAAGAGGTCTCAGCTTTCGAATTAACATTAAATACAAAGGTTCAAGGCACTGTAATTGTTTTAAGTGACACTGAGGAACCTTATAAGACATGTAGAATGTGTGGTAGTACGTTTCATGATTGACATTGCGATTAATGACGTCTCACTCTTCCGCATAGTTTTTCATACTGTCATGTTCAAAATGAGCATTTTTGTTAATATTGAATTTTAAACTTCGAATTTACTAACCATTTTTGTCCAATGATTTATTGTAAGTTGTAATATTTCTGTTTTGTTTTTGGCCAGTATTTAATTTTAGCTTTTTACAAAAAAAAATGCCTCTGAACAGATGTATTTACAAGCAAGAAAGTGAGTTTTGATTGCGATAAACTTAATTTTAGGAACTTATAAGAAGGCCTGACCTTAAATAAATAGGAAAATAATTAAACATAATAATAAAGAAGATGACACGTTAATTAGTGGTCATCACACACTATAAGGTTAATTAAAAAATAATATCCATTTAACTTAATATCGGTCACGGCGGATAATTTCAACGAACACTAGCCATTTGCGCGGGAAACATTATAGTTCGCAAGTATTTGTTCAAACGCAGGTGCACTATTTAATGGCTTATTCTCAAATAATAGTCCGATGGTACGGCAATCCGACACGACTGTAACGAGATCAGGCGTAAAACCAACAGTACTTTTCAAGGCGTAGGGTGTAAACACTGCCAAATAAATAATAGTAATACGATATCAACAAACTTGTATATAACGGCACTATCAACTTTTCACACGATTGGGGTCAAAGCACACATCACACTTAACGCGAGCCGTAATTTAATACGTAAGTATACAGCCTTTTTAAAGACGACGGGTTTCCCCATCTATCAAAGATCTTGAACTTTCTGATAACAGGTTCACTGAGTGCGAAGAGTTTTTATTCTACAACTTATCGTCCCATTAAGAGAATAATGTTTTATATGCATGTAGTAATAATAATAGTCGTCCAGAGTAATTTCGGTCACGGCGGCTAATATTAATGGAGATTAGTCAACTGCGCAGAACATTATTGTAGTGCACAAGTGTGTGCGCAAACACAGGGGCACTTCCTTCACTCTCATAGTCCGATGGCACGGCAATTGAACTATCTTTTTTAACATAAGAACCTTCTCCTGACAATAACAAACACAACAAAAAAAGAATTACTGAAATCTGTCCAGCTAACGCGTGATGCCGTGACCAAGAGAAATAGGGATTCATTTTTATTCATATAATATAAAGATATGATTTCACATCTTAAAGTATTCAGTCTTGTTGGTGTTAAGTACTTAGTTGTAAAAATAAAACTTAATTACAACATAACCAGATTTAAGAAGCCCTAAATGCTAATAAAATGAGGTTTATTAACCAGAAAATGTTAACTTCTAGAAAGTAAAAATGCCATCTAGTTTGTCATGGTCATAAAGCACCGTTTCTGAACGTAGCTGTCGGTTAAAATGCAAATAAGTATGTATAACATATGCATTAAAACTTATTTTACAAAATGAAATACAGGCCGGAATGAATCTGTAAAGAGAATCCCTAGAAGAAATTATAAAGGCGCTGATCCACCAACCCACATAATGCCAGCTTGTGGATTAAAGCCTAAATCCTCACAGCTCTCTTAGAGGCGAGGAGACCCGTGCTCAGCAATGGAACATAATAGGTGGCCATTATTATTATCATGAAAGACAATTTGCTGAATTAAAAAAAAACGATTGTTTCACCTTATGTTGGTAATACTGATTGCCAAACAGACATTGATTCTGTACATAAATTAAAAAATAACTAGACTAAGTAGGTACCAGACGTGTTTACTTCATTTTTTTGACAATATTCACGCATCAGCCAACAAATGTAACAGAATAATTATCAATTAACTAGTGCATTTTACAAAAAACATGTTTATCTACAAATCATTCTAGGTTGATAACACACACATGTGAAAAATTCCTTTAACAATTTTATACACGAAGAAATTCTTTTCATTCTATACAGATATCACGATAAACTAAACGTATCATGCATAAACAGTAATCTAACCTAGATGTTTTACTTCTTACAAGAAAATAATCATTATTGTGTAGTTACTAACAGTAAGAATACTGCCTCTATATACCGTATTCCTGTACTACTGACCACTACACATCACTCAAGCTAAAACACATCATATTTCTTCATAAATACAGCTTATAATCACTTGTATTTAAAAGCAATTAGTATATTTACGCCCCGATAGATAATCATGGTTATAAAGTATGAACAATTAGATAAAACATTGGCAGGCCGTTCAAATGTTATTATTAGGATTCCGTATTTAAATAATATGAGGAGCTACAGAGTAACAGCAATAAAGCTTTGTTGGCTTTATTTGTTATTCTGCTGTTAGTCAAAAACCGAATATTGAAGTATTAACTAAATTATTCGCATCGATCTGTTCAGCCAACAAAGACAATGTATTTCAGATCTTGCGCCATAATTCGTCTGCAATAGACGTAAATATCAACTCAATTAAATTATTTTTTAGGTAGTTAAGTAGTTTTTATTTTTTTTTTCTATGCACAAAGAGTTCATTGTCTTGAGCAAGGTAAAACAATATTTTAATCTCCAAAAAGGAATAAGATTTCACTTTTAGGCTAATTTTCTTAAGGAGATTCGTCTCTATTAGTTATATTAAGTGACAAAAAATGAAATAAAAACGCCGATTAATAAAGTAGTTTATAAGCTGCGACTAAAAGAAACATTTCTCTTTCATGTATACGGAACCCTTACAGATCGAGGCCCGACTTACACTTGGCTGATTTTTTTAATTCTGATTCTTCTGATGATTCCATATTGAGTCAAGCAAGTATTCAGAACATTCTAGATAAAGATAGATTGTTGAACATTGATACAAAAACACTAAATAATAACGCCACATGTTGGTTTAATGTACCTAATGGGAAATGAAACGTTTATTTTCCAATATAGACTCTATACCAACGTAGGTAATAAATCTAGAGTATGTTTATTTTTTTATTAAAACGGGTAAACTACTTAGCAGTCGAAATTGAAAAGTTCTTCTTACATTTGATAGCCAAATTCTTGAGTACTAACACTATAGACTGACTAGAATAATAATACACTAGGTTAACTGTTAGATAATGCCTCAGGTAATAAATCCAGCTGTACATAAATTTTGTGTATGAAGTTTAATAATAAATATAGGTAATAATCACGCTACGACTTAGGGGTAGCACGGCACATGACGAAATGTGAATATAACGCCAAGGGGAAACATTGCTAAAAGAGCGGTAATTAAGTAGCTACATAATAGATATTAAAATTTATATAAAATTCTATATTTATAATATTATGATGTTTTACATAAGTAGTTTTTTTTAGAACGTAGAGCCACGACATTACCATAACGTCCTTACATTTTTTTTAAACTTCCTGCAAACAAATTGCACAAGGCGGACTTGTCAACACTTGTCAACTTTAAAGTTTTTAATTTTCAATATTCGATATTCAAATTAAGATCGAATATTAAGGTCCCTGCACTCGAAAACTTTTTTTTTTGTATTTCATTTTCTACCGTGTCCCCGTTCGTATTATTCATACAAAATACCAAAGTGACTAATACTGAGAAAACGGATATGCACAAAGGCTGATATAGTAACAGAATGGGCACAACTCAAACACGTTTACAATACACAACAAAATCTCAATGACAATAGTCGTCTGCGACGAAATCGTACAATGTTCATGAATGAACGTATTATGTAAGCGTAGCTGACAATTTGATGACGATACCCTATTAGTTATCCTAAGTAGGCTTTTTGAATAGCATTTATTGTAACCGCTAATTAATATATATAAAATCAACATAATAAAACAAGTTTTACTTTAATACTGAACTGAACTCAGAACAGATTTCTATCAAATATGGCTTAGACCCATCCTGATTAAAATAAATAAGTTTATCAAGAAAGAAAAGACACTTAAATATATTAAGGCTATTTAACTTCATTTATTTAATAGACAGTAAATTCATTATAATTATGGCTTTCAATTGTAGGCGTTCAGCAATCATTAGGAGATTTTTTACTACTAAGCAAAAAGAAAAAATAGCTTTATCTTGTAAGGAACCAGCCCTACACATCGTTTCAGATACTAGGCGTCCAGCAAACACTAACAGTTCTTTTAAACACTAAACAGGCAGTCATGTCATTATACACATAGGATCTATCTTACCTGAAGGCGGCCGCTCCTTAGGATAGCAAATGCGGAAGAGTCCTCGCGTCCTCGTGTAGAAGAAATACTTGTTGTTCAGACTCTCCAGGATCGATTGTGAGTTGCCTGCCGAGTTATCCGCAGCGTACGTCTGCAAACAAACGAAAAATATTGTGAGCCAAGGAGTGGTTTGGTAGGTCACGGTGAGATTTCACGCTCAAAATGATTAGGTAATGTTATGATCTCAGACTAATAGAATAAGATAGACGGAGCGTGTAGAACTCGCGCGTGAAGCCGCCAAAAGTCATACTAAATAGCAATGTCATACGTTTTCGTTTTCGCGCGCAGTCGATTTGAGCCGCTAGTGAGTACGCACTCTAAACACGTTTTGACAAAATATTATTATAATGCCGTATTGTGTAGTAAAACGTTGTAAAAATACTTCAGAGCGGCTCAAATCGACTGCGCGCGAAAACGAAAACGTATGACATTGCTATTTAGTATGACTTTTGGCGGCTTCACGCGCGAGTTCTACACGCTCCGTCTATCTTATTCTATTAGTCTGAGGTTATGATATATACGTGTCTATAAAAGCTCTATGAGCCTTATGACAGTAGGACCTTACAGAAGACCACAGCCAAATAACAACACACAGTGGTGTAGTTGTGTTACTGTGTGTGAGTACAAGTCTTCTTGTAACAGAGTTTTGTTCAGATAACTTCAGGATAAGAGAAACGGTATTGAAAAAAAAAATTTTTTTAACTACCCTACTTCTATCGCTTATGCCACTTGTCTACAGGCTCTGGGACGCAAACAAGCATACGGTCCTTAGCGTGATGTTAAGCAGTTATCAAAGCCTATGTAAGCTTGCAATACCAGAGTTATTACATGCGTGTTGCCGCCCCATTTTTTTTACACCAGGCAGCGCTTATCCCTGGGATAGGCAAACGTTTCTTTCAAAACGCGTCCCTAAATATGCTCTGGAGATCAACACTCACTGATACTAAAATGTAGTTATACTATGTAGTATAGTAATGCTTCGAAATTGAAGCGGCATTTTACGTAGTAGTATATTATTCATAATTGGCTGCCTTGGTGGTCCAGTGGGTGTATATGCGCCTGCTGTGCACGAGGTTTTGGGTTCGATTCCCACACAGGGACAAAACTTTATGTGACCCACAAAGAGTTGTTCTGAGTATAGGTGTAATTTGTGTTCGTTATTTGTATGTTTGTAAAGTCCCCCGCAACACAGAGCTTGTTCTCTAGTGCGGGAGTTGTCTTTTTAAAAAAAACAAACAATAATTATAAAAACAAAACGGTACGAAAATTTTAAAGACAAACTCTTAACTGTTTATTAAACTTGGTGGCTATAACCATTGCCCTACAGATTCAAGGTTCGAAGTTGAAACAGACAATGAACAATACAATCAGCTGGCTTTTGTTTTTATAACCTTTTCGAGGAACTAACTGTCGGAAGGAACCTGGGAAATGGCGCGTGAAGAGGCATGCTAGGAATCATTAATCCTATTGAAGCTTCGTTGACCAGGCAGGGTCACAGACCATTAAACCATGAGTGGTTGGTGGGTCACCCAAGACAAGACATATGAGTTTAATCACGATGCTTTCCTTCACCTAAATAACACAATTGGCAAAAAAAATACCGGTTACCATCAAACAGATGACAAACAGTCAGCTTGTCAAGCTACACAGCCTTATCATTTGTAAATTGACCGTATCCGTGACAATCGTGGCTTAAAATTTAATGCTTTTGACACCATTTCTTCATACTTGCTAAATGTGCATGTCTTTGCACACCATACTACTAATAACAAATCGGTTAGCTCTTACCTCACCAATAACCAATGCGCGGCGTGTTGTGAGTTCGATCTTGTGAAAAATGTGTGTGATCTCCATATAATTATTCCGAATCTGGGTGTACTTTGAGTACGTGAATTGTATATTTGTTAAGTCCCCCGCGACACAGGGCTTGCTCCCTAATCCAAGTTTTATTTTCGACAACTCTCGCATTAGAGAACAAGCTCTGTGTCGCGGGGGACTTTACAAACATACAATTAACGGACACAAATTACACCCAGACTCTGAGCAAGTCGCATTTATAGAATTTACATACAAGTCAAACAGAACACCATCTTTTTTGAAGTAGGTAAAAAAAGAGTCGAGTGAGTTATCGTTACCCTTAAGTGCTTAATAGCTATTCTACGTATACATATATTTAAAGAGATTATCGAAAACGACGTAAAAAGTATTAACCTCTATTGCCATCATTAACTAAAACGTGTAGTATAATTAAAAAACAATCAAATTGAGGTTCTAACGGCCACACAATGGGCTGCGCAATGTAATAATTACGTACGTCAAACCGGCCCGGGCTGCATTCCTGCCATGGCCTCCAGTTTCCCGAAGGACGGAACGGATTGATTGCCTTTGCCTTCAAGGGCATTCAAGGACCGTGTGCAGGCCTTTTGTTAGCCTCAAACTAACCTTTTTTTATTTTGTTTGTTCAGTTCTGGTAATTTTATGGGATAAAGGAGTTTCTGGAAATATGTTGCCTTGGATTGTGTATTGTAAAATATTTCGTGTGGTATTTTAATTTTGTATTAAACTCTTGTTACGGTCACTGGGTTCCGAAGGCAGAACGGATTGATTAACTTAGGCGTCCAAAAAAGACTGAGGAAGGCGCGTTCTTGTTTTCTTAAGCTTGAACATGATTTCAAATTTATTTCAGAATTCTTCATTATCTATAGAGAGAAGATATTTTTAGATTTCACACTGCGCAATGGTGCAATTTAGAGTCGAAAATTTATAGTTGCGATTTTCTTAGGGATCTTTATTTTTTTGTAAATAGAATACAGCCCAATTGTTTAAATCCATTAAGTAGTTTTTGAGTTTATTTATTGCAAAAAATAAACAAAAAAGTAAGTAGGTAAGCACTAAGATAGGATTTTGGGAAATATAATCCCAAAACTTATGAATTATGCATCGAAAACCATGCAAATTATTTTGTATTAGGTATGCGATATTATGTGTGGCGTAAACTTGATTCAGTTTAAAAAATATACTCTGCTATAATTGCGAAATAAAAATTTAATGGACTAAAATTATTTATGCAACCAAGCATCACGTAAAACGTATAGGAACAATTAACAATTCGAACAATTAGTGATGGAAAACACATTTGCTAATAATTTAAACTGTTTTGAAAGTGTTAACATTAATCAATTGGAAGTATTATATATCAGACTTAGTTTAGTTTATTAGTTACGTTTAAAAATAACTGGTTTCCGCCCTCGGCATGGCTTGCATTGTGACCAAATGCGAATAAATGGTTTAACGTAGTATTCTTACGCAAGATGCAAGAAATGTTAATCCCAAGTGTCATATTTTAAAAATGCTTATTTAAAAATAGGAAAAGATTATTCATGGTTTTAATATTGCAGTTAGTGTACTTGTAGTTTTAGTCTTTATTGTTCTCGTGACGTTAAGTTTTATGTATTCCGTGACACCGTTTAGGATGTAATTCCTTAATAACGAGAGAGTGAAGCTCTCAGAGTGTAATGAAACAATCCAACGTTTGTAAATATGTATACATTTTCATTTGACGATAACAAGAGTATTGAGATCGGAACGTGGTGAAGTCAAAAAAAAAACGCCAACCAATTAATAATTTTTTTTTTTCTTTGGAGGAGGCAAACACCCAAACAACCGTAGCCTATGGACGCTTGCAACACCAGGGGTATCACTAGATTAATTAGTAAGATTGAATATACACTAAATTGGTCACTTGTACCTAAAATTTTAGCACAGCCCACATATGGCCATCTGATCACAAACTAGGCAAAGCCGGTACTGATAAACATATATATTGTACATTACACCCAAACAGAACACACAATCGTGCTCATCACACAAAGATTTGTCCTGAATGGGAAACGAACCCACGACCTCCAGCTTAGAAGTCAGGGTCACTAACTATAGTGCAATAGGACAGGTGTATACTTTTCTACATTACACTGATTTTACATAACAGTATATAAGAATTATCTAACAGCCTCGGTCGATGCCCGGAGTTTGGAAATTGATGATGTTTCCACCCTCGTGCCTCGAAAACACGTAAAGCCGTTGGTCCTACGCCTGAACTTTCTCGGCCGGCTGATTCTCTAAGGAACAGCGATGGCAAACTGACAGTTGTGATCGTAAACTGACAGTTGTGATTGCTCGGTGACGGCACAATCTATTGTCAAAAAGGCTCGGTTTTTACTCTAACGGAATACCCCTGCCGGTCGAGTCGTATTGCCGTATCTCGGACTATGACAGTGAGGGAATAAAGAGTGCAGTTGTGTTTGCGCCCCCACTTTTGCACTATAATATCTCCCGCGCAGATGGCTAGTCTCAGTTGAGATTAGCCGCCGTGACCGAAATTCGGTTAGGAAGACATTATTATTATCTAATTGTTTATTACTGTTGTGTTAGGCTAAACAGTAATTATAACAATATATAATATCAGCTCTTTAAAAATAAGTATATATGTTTGAAATTATTTTACCTCAGTAATTAGCCACGTCTTTAAATGAGTATGCTAGATATTTTTTGTCATTAGAAAGTAATTACGAAGGTGACTGGTGCGATGGCGCCTTAACATATGACTCGTAGTTTTTTTAATCTAAACTAATATTATAAAGCTGAAGAGTTTGTTTGTTTGGTTGATCGCGCTAATCTCAGAAAGTACTGGTTCGATTAGAAAAAAATGTTTTTTTGTTGAATAATGAATTTATCCAGGAAGGCTATAGGCTATATAACATCACGCTATAATCAATAGGAGCGGAGCAGTAGTGAGATATGTTGAAAAATCGGGGAAAATATTCCAAATTACCACGCGGACGAAGTCGCGGGCGACCCCTAGTAATACATAACCAAGGTATAGTAGGATTAGCCTTCTCCCCTACTGACCCGTTACTAGCAGTAGGACGTTTATGGGTTGAGTGAGATAGACATAACCAATGTGTAGCGTTGCCAAACGGGCGTGACCCGATTAATGAGACAAAATTTATGTACTTAGGTGGCAAACAAGCATACGACGATACGAGTTACCATAGTCTATGGACGCTTGCAATACTAGAAGTCATGCAAAAAGTACGGTATAGTAAATCGAAACAGCCGTTTTCAGCAACCTCGGAAACACATGGTCTTTTTTAAAATATAAAAAAATAACAGGCATTGACAGAGTTCCTACCTGGGGCTGTACGTTTACGCCCTTATAGTAACCAGCGCTGCGGCTTCAAAGTTGTAAAATTATGCTGAGGTAGGAACCATTTTATGGCCTGCAGACCAACGAATTACAATTGTAAAGTGTGTAAATGCCCTGTAGTCCGTAAATAAATGTTTTTTCTTTCTTTCTTTAATTTATATTCGACCTTAAATTAAATTTCGAACAGTGACATACATACTTATAGCTGCGTAATAAAATTGACATCTTACTGATTTCAAATTAAAATCGAAATTTAATTGTTAAAAGGATATCATGATACGTAACCAAGTACCTATTTATTAATCTGTGCTCTGACTACCTGGATATCGTTGGCACGCGTAACAATATATCCTTGCCTATTAAGTTTTCCGTTCATTGTTTTTCCTGTCGTCGCGGTCGTATGGCTAGCGCCATATTTGTACGAAACGATTTCGAACAGTGACAACCAAACATACTGGTAACTTACAAATCTATCTATATATGTATATAAAAATAAATCCCTAGTTTTCTTGGTCATGCCATAATTGGGAGCGACTTTAGCGATTTTATTCATCAGTTTTTTAAAGCTTTCTGATAGGTACTTTATATAAATTTCTTACGTTAAAAAAATAAATAAAAATTGCGCAAAAAATAATCTAAGTTGGGTGTTGAGATAGGTAAAAAGATATGAGATGTTTCGGAGTCGGGAGTGTAGTCGCTAAAGTCAATATCAGACTGAAGGACAAGCAGCAATAACTCGAATACACAAACAATTGGATGGTGTTTACAATGAGCAGATAATTTAAGTTTTGAAGAAAAAAAAAAAAATAAGCCGTACTTCTCAATTGTACGATTCATAAAACAACTTTTAATTACATACTACTTTAGTTTTTAATAACAAAAAGTCAGTTTTTTTTAATACTACCAAGGTGGCAAACAAACATACATATGTAGTTGGTAGGCAGTTACCGTAGCCTGTGGACGTTTGCAACACTAGGGGTGTCACTCACGCGTTACCGACCCTTTAAAAACCTTATAACTCCTTTCTTGAAGAACCCCATGCTATAGACTCTTGGGAAAACCACGGCAGGGAGCTCATTCCAAAGCCTAATCGTACGTGGTAAGAATTCCTCTGGAATCTTACGGTACGGCATTTCCGAACAATGCCAGAAAAATTAAAATCTTTTAATTATATTTCACGGTGTTTCTATCAACAAACTGACACTTCACCTCCGCACTTCGTGAGAATCATCCTGACGGCATTATCACAACGCTTGGATTCCCATTGTAACTACAAATACACAACATGACCAGAATTCGTAATTTATATATTCATTCGTTTTGTAAGAAACTAGCGGACCCAACAGACGTTATCCTGCAGTGCCACCTACCGGGTCTAATTGTTAATCTAAAACTTCCATGGACTTACTCAACAAATTAACAAAATTTATTAAATTGGACCCAGCCGTTTAGAAGTTCAGTACAAAGAATTTTACGAATGGAAAAGTGAATGGAATAGGTTTTTTATTTGTTTTGTCTTGGTAGCGCCGAGGTAGGTTGGTGATGTAGACTAAATGATGTAGTAATAAGTGGTTGGTTAGTCTAGTTGTTCTTAAGTACGTCGAACAGCTGTTCACAAGGTGAAGGGTTTAACTCGTTGTCTGACAAAAATTTACAATAGATGCCCGAAGTTCCGAGACAGCACGTAAAGTCCTACGCCTGATCCTTTCCGGTCACGTTGGATTATCGTCTCATGTATCATGGGAACAGCCCCTCTAGACAAGTGGCATAAGCGATAGTCGAATCGAAAATTCAAAAAAGCAAATGTATGGGATTTGACGTAAGTTTACGACATTATATCGTAGACTTACGTCAAATCCCATACATTTGTCTTTTTGAATTTTCCATTCGACTATCATTTATGCCACTTGTCTAGAGGCTCAGAGCAGACTGAAGAAAAGCTAAATGTATTATTTTTATTATAATTATAATAGCAATTCATATGCTGTGCAAGGATCTCCTGTCCCCTGACTATAGAAAGAGACAGAGAAAGAGAGAGAATTTCGTCCTTTCGAGAATTGAATTTAGTCTTTAATCAACACGCTGGCCTAATGCGGGTTGGTGAATCAGACATCTTTAAAATTTCTTCTAAGACATGTGGGTAATAGGCTTCCTCACGACAATTGCCTTATTTCTCATATAACCTTTCATTTATTTATCAAATGCAATATCAGACCGTCAACAGCGCAATATATCCGCCATTATCTTTTTACGTGTTATAAACAATGAAGCTCACAAAAACGTGGAGACACAATAGCTACTCGTATCGTAAATATAGTTAGACAGACCATCAGATACACATTCCACCATAGCAGGTTGTAATGACTTCCCGGTACACCCACCTAAGTGGGGAACAACATCATTATGGAAAAACGTAGTAGGTATGTAAAGTTAGCTTTAATATAAGTAACTTAATGTTAGTCAAATGTCGAAAAGTAAACATGATTTTGATTTTCTTATCTCGAAAAATAAAGCTAAAAAAAACTTACGGAGAACTAAGTGCTTCGCGTTATCAGAGGGCTGGGCTATTTTTCGCACAGAGAAACACAAAGAAATTGCCATCCAACGTGGCAATGCTGCTAGCCTCTGGCTATCGGGAACGATCCCGATAGACAGTGATGTTGAGAAATATTTTGACGCCTAAACGACAGATTTTTTTTCGTATTTTCTTTATTTTTATGCATGACTGTCAACTGGAATTTAAAATTCATAAAATTTCAACTTTATTACCTACCTTCTATAGTGTCATTGTACGAAATTCAAATGAGTTTCGAAAATAGTCACGTACAGTCCATGATAAGATTAAAATGTGTTTTTGGTATAGAAGAAAACAGTGATTTTCTAGTATATTCCAGATCATAATCTATCTCTATGCCAATTTTCATCCAGATGTCTTAAGCCGTGTTGGTGTGATTTGGTTACAAACATCTACCCAAACTTTCGCAGTTATAATATTACTAAGATAGGTTTCCTGTATCTCTATGAAGATGTCCCAGGTCGTTCTACCGCATCAAGGCAGAACTAAGGGCATCTTTTATTACCGTTATTTATCATTCCAACATGCTATTATAGTATCCTGGAAATTGTTTGTAGGCGGACAAAGTCGTTAAATAAGCAGGCTATAAACCTTGCAGCATATTATGTTTAACACGAGGAACATGTGCAAAATGAAACAAACAAATTGAAAAACTGAGTCTTTATATTTTAGCCGACTTCAAAAAAGAGGAGGTTATCAATTCGTGTATATTTTTTTTAAATGTTTGTTACCGCAGAACTCAGTGAGTTATGGACCGATTCGTTTTATTTTTGTCTGAGAACACATACATAGTGGACATACTTCCAGTTTGGTCCCATTTTTATAAAAGCAATGTTCTGGCGATGGGATCCATGAGGAATTGAGGGAACTCCTCAAAAACTATAGGTATACATATAGCAATTTTAGTATGTTTTACAACAAATCAAACATTTGCATTCAGAAAGTGTAATTTGGTGAAGTGAAACTGATGAAGAAGACCACAGATGGCCACCTAAACTTCTCAATAATAAGTACATATTTCACGGATTGCGATTAGGTGAGTCTCGATTAAGGTTATAATATATGTGTAGTAAGTATAATTGAACTGAACTGATGATGAAGCCGGAAGGTAGGCGAAGGAACTTAATAATTAAATAATCTAATCTAACCGTGTTTGGGCTTATTAAAATGATCATGAGATGCATTTTGGCTGTAAATAATCAGATTTTTTTTTAGGATTTTAGGGTTTTTAAAAAATTCTACAACTTGCTGTATTGAAGTCGGTTTTTTTTTTTGTTAAAATTATGTATTTTATATTTATTTCAAAAAAAAATCCGTTACTTGAGTCACTTTTTCAAAATCTGACAAATACAGAATCTGTCAAATGTAGAATCTGTCCGTAGAAAAGAATATTACAGTCCTATCTAGGATGGCAAAGTTCTTCCATACATTTTATCTATGCTATCCATATATTCCATACATTTTATTTATGTATCTATCTAGATAGGTACATAGCTGAGATACTTATTAAGATAAAACTCGTTTTATTATAAGATAAGAGAATATAGCTGCATTATAACTTGTTTTACAAGTTAATATCAGACTAGATTGTGATTCATGCTATTTTTTTTTATCGTGTTGTTAGTCTGTCGATAGCCAACCTTGTGACAGAATTTTTCAGATTGCAATCATTGATCGCCTAAATATTATGCCTCTGCTATGATTTGAGAGACTTTTAACGTGCCCTTCAAAGCACGGAGGCGCGATTGGCACGGCGAATACCAATATGCGGACAGCCGATAATAGATAATCGCGCCATTGATAGAACAAAATAAAATAGAATAAGTAGTTTAATTCGCTGATAGTTTGCCGAATATCGAACGATATCGAGCGCTCCTTCATAATAATATAATGAGAAAAAATTACGTACTTATTGGTATAGCAATAACATATTTATATCTTTTAAAAAGTATTAGAAACCATTTGGTCATTTTGGTCTAGTGATAGTGACCCTGCCTGCTAAATGATAGATTGTGGATTAGATTCAGGTCAACACAACCCTAAGATCTGTGTCTGGATGTAAATTATGTATAGGTAAGGTATCCTTGCTAATATTATAAATGTGAAAGTTTGTAAGAATGGATGGATGGATGTTTGTTACTGTTTCACGTAAAAACTACTGAACGGATCTGGATGAAATTTGGCACAGAGATAGATCATGGTCTGGAATAACACATAGGCTACTTTTTGCAGCGATAACCGACATCCACGCGGGCGGAGCCGCGGGCAACAGCTAGTTATAAATATATACGTATATTTACCAGTTGTCTAGTTGCCATAGTAGATACAGACTAATTATATCATTTAAAAAATAAAAATCTAATTTAAATCGAGGCAAATCGAGGCGAGTTACGTGAAAACCAGTTCGTAATTAAACCACTTTACTAAAAATTCTGTTTTTGATACAGAATTAAATTCTTGATTATGTAGAGCAAGTATTCAAATCGAATTTTAAAATATCGACCAAACAGTAATGTTGCCAACTTGCAATTCTTGTTTTAAAATCAAAGAATAAAGACGAAAAAAGTGAATTACCAACTGCCCACCCACTTTAAGTAATGAGAAATACTTAGTTTTTTGCAATACAACACTAACTCGAGATCATCAGAGTGATCAGCCATCGAAGCGAAACGTTCCTTCAACTCGACTGGAGTTCATCGATCGTCGTATTCGTTTTTATCGAATCGACTATCCGATTACGATTATCGATGGGAAAGTGCAAAGAAAGTTACAGATACTAACTAATACAGTGTCAATGATTTGCTTAATCTGTGGGAGAAGTTTTATGTAATATATCTTGAGAATGGGAACTGATGAAGCAAAACGGTTGTAGAAATTCTGTAATTGAATGTCACGCGTCGTTTGCTGGATTTGGTTAATCAATTTTATGAATTTGGCAATCGATATTTGTCTTATATTAGACGACGCTTTAAATATTATTTTAAATATCCTCATTGTTGTACAATGTTGAGTCAATAAACTAAACTATAACCACTTTCTTGTTTCAATAGTTTATAAAAGAACTGGGGATGTACAATTAATTTCGATTTAAATTTAATTTTCAAATTAAGACCGAATATGATTTGCTATAACGTTAGTGTACGGTCTCTTAGTCTAGATTTTGAATAATACTTTTTACAACTGACAACATACCTACCAAACGATACAGTAAATTACCGATTCATTATTATATCAATCCTTAGGTTAATGAACTCATTAATGTCATCATATTACTTAACAACAGAATTACAATATTGTGTACATAAGTGTAATAACTTTCACATTGCGCAATGACATACTCACGCAACTCAGGAAACCTATTTAGTTCAATAAGTTACGATTACGGGTCATTGTTTAATGAAATTTTAATTAATAATAATAATGTCCTTCTAACCGAATTTCGAACACGGCACGGCAAATCTCAACGGTGACTAGCGACCTGCGCGAAAGATATTATAGCGCACAAGATTAGTGTGTGCGCAAACACAAGTGCATTCTTTATTACCTCACTCTCATAGTCCTATGACGGCAATACGTCACAACCAATAAAAATTAAAATAAATAAAAACATATATAACTATTTCTGGTGTTCAATAAAATTCGTCGTACCAAAGCAAATTTGTGGCAACACTAAATAAAAATAAATATAGCTTATATAGGTACTTTAATAAATAAAAAAATAAATCATAGACTATAACTAGATTTAACAATAAGAAAAGACTACGGTTTTGTCGTACTTTGCAAATATATTTTTTTTAATCGTATACTAAAGTTTTATTATGGTTAAGTAGGTACATAATATATTAACTTAGTATAATACTATGTACCTATATAGTTTTAATTGTAAATAAAGATTTAATAAAAACTATTCATATATTAGATAGAGCGCCCGCCTGACTCGATCTAGTTTTAATATTGAATAATTATGTAAAAATTGAGAAAAACAACAACGTTATTATAATTTTATTAAATGTAAGTAGTACAAGATTTTATCGACAGATGGTCATGCAGAAATCTGCAGTTATGCAAATCTAGAATTTATTTCCACAAAGTAGTACGTATTAATTTTTGAAAACAATCCTCTGTGGTATCTGACCTAGGCTTTCCTGTCACACAGATTAAAAATTTTAAGACAAGCTGTCAAACGCTCAGTGGTCAAACCCATCAATGAGTACTTAATAAGACTATTTATTACGTTTTGGGCGTTTGGCTCTTCTGGCAACCCTCTGCAGCCGGGGTGTTTAGTTTAATTTCTTACTCTCTTTGTTATTTCAGGATTAAACACCCCGGTCGCAGAGGGTTGCTAGAAAAACATTTTATTATTCTGCAGGTATATAAGAGTTAGTTTGTGAATTTTCATGACTTATGAAATGACAATAGTATCTAAAAACGTCGTTGGTTCTCCCTCTATTTAAACAATGACAGCTTAAAAGCCGAAAAGCGTTTTTTTACGTAGATCAAGTGATGCACCTGTTTTGATTTGTTTACAAAAACGATAATCTTTTAGATACGAAACTTTATGTAAATACAGTTACATGAACTGTCGAACATTCCAGAACGTCAGTCGTGTTGTGCATATTTTTTGCTTCACAATGAATATTTGCATAGATAAAACCTTATCCAAAAACATATTGGTTGGAATACTCGTATTTTTATAAAAATCACGTATGCTTGTTTGTTAGCTATGATATTTACAAGTTTTGCAGACAGCAATACGCCATAATTATCTTGATTTGATCCTAAATTCGTCATCTTCCCAAATTATTGGTTATATTTCAGATTCGTCACATTCCAGACCAAACTGGTCATCACCAATCTCGTCATAGTCCAGATTCGTCACATTCCTAACTGGTCATTTTCCAAACTCGTCATTCAACAGTTATATGAAATCGCGAACTTTCAAGATTAACTAAGTTATACTTTGTACTACGAATATTAGATAATTTGCCCACTTTTATGGTGAATTATTATTGTTGCTAAGCTGAGCACTTTACTTGTCCCTGGGTTACCCATAACATAACAATGGTGCTTCTACAGTGCGCACTGCTGGGCACGGGTCTTCTCTTCCCTTTAAGGTTTAAGCCTCATTCCACACACACTGGCCCACGGCTCAGACGTGCCTGTATTAGACATGATATCTATACTATCTTGAATACAATCATTTATTACTTTTTAATTTGGCGTTAGGAATGCCATGCAAACAGTTACAATGGAAATTCTATGGTTTGGTCGTAGGGTTCGAAGACTAGGTACACACTGCCGCCGATGTATGAATTTGTGTGAAATATATTTTTATCTGTAGGTCAACACTGTTACCAAATTCCACAGAAATTTATACAATGGTTTTCTTAAAAAAGTAATCTTCATATAGCGGCCCTGTACACATATCTCCGTTGCCTGTACTAATCTTGGTACTTACTTTTATAGACGACTCTCGCACTAGGGATCTAACCCTGTGTCGTAGGGAACTTTACACAATTAACGGACCAGAACAACTATATTATTGGACAACACAATTTTTTTCTCGTATGGGGATTGAACCCATAACACGCCGCGCAGTGGTAAATTGCGAGGTAACTACTTAAGCCACTGAACCAACCGTGAAGTCAAGTCTATCAGTATTAATTAGGTAATGCTTTCATCATGCCAAATACAATACACAAACACATTTGTCACCTTAGTGATAGGAATTAAACAAAGGCTGTTTCTTTCGCCTCAAAATAGTAAATATTTATCGAAATAAAACATACGATGATGGAGTATACAATACAGGCTTGTCTCACTAATTCTTAACCTATTCTTCAAAACATAGGTCTATGTGAATAAACAATTATTTTATACCACCCATAGTACTTTTAACCCAAACACATAGGTACTAAAAGAAAGGAGGGCACTGTATATGGAATTATGGTGTAAACTCTATTATGGGACGAACATTAGTTGACATCATATTAGGGTGACCGAACATGGGCCTGTTTCATACATTTTATTTCTAGCGTGTGGCCGTGTCTATATAAAATGTATGAAAACTACAGGAAATATGCCGGTGGTGGCGTTTTGTGGTTATGGCCGTTGGCCCGTGTGAGGCTTCAAGCAGACATGGTACTTTTAGCACCACCGATCAGTGATTTAGCGATTTAAATCACACAACCCTGGTGGTTAAAATTACATGACATTAAACCACGCCAATATATAATAATGGGGCATTATTGGCGTGGTTTAATAGTTTAGGACCAACGCTTTTCGAGACCTGGGGGTCTCGGAAAGCACATAAGGAAGTTGGTTATGTCGGATTGTCGTCCCATCTGACAATGAAACAAAGAGTGCACTTGTATTTACGCACAGACTTGTGCACTATAATATCTGTCACGCAGATGGCTAGTCTCCGTTAAGATTAGCTACCGTGACCGAAATTCGTTTTTGAGGTGCGTGACAAGGATAGCACCACGACATATGGTCAATATCGGCCACTTTCGCCGCACTCTTCGCGCAGTAATTACGTTGAACCATTGTCTACAATGAGAGTATATACAAAACTTTCGCTCGAACAAGTAGCTCTTCCGCCAAACACCTGATCATTACACACATAATCTTATACTTAATAGGTTAGAGAGTTAATTTTATGTACACCAAGTGGAAATTTTTATGTTTATTTTTTGCAATGAGATTTGCACGACGACGCAACGACGTAAATGTTCACAATAATATTATGCTATTTATTTCTGTGACGATAGAAGAAGTACTAAGAAGGGGCAGCTATCCCTACCAGGCAATAGGTAACTGCCTATTTTCAAAATATTTTCATACAAAACAAAACTAAAATTAAAAACTATTTTAAATTTAGGTACCTACATAAAATTATTTAATTGACTGCTTTGGTGGTCCAGTGGTCGCAGTATGCGCCTGCTGTGCACGAGGTTGAGAGTTTCCCACACAGGACAAAACTTTGTGTGACCCACAAAGAGTTGTTCTGTGTCTGGGTGTAATTTGTGTCCGTTAATTGTATGTTTGTAAAGTCCCCCGCGACATAGAGCTTGTTAATCTAATGCGGTCTTTAAAAAAAATGTAAAATTCAGAAAATACAAGAGGAGTACCACCTGTTATGAACACATCTGACAATGGAAGTAGGTACCAAGAAGGAGCAGACAAGTTACAAAACAAATTTAACAAATCTTTATTTTTGAACCGATAGATGGCGCTCACATTTGTTTATTGGTAGTGCAAGCGAAGTGTGACGTCAGAAAATGAAGTGCAAAGATTTAACAAAATTAAATACAAAATAATAATACAACGGTACATACAGTTGTTATCAAACTAAACTCGTTGATATCTTTTGTATAGCGATATACAATAAGCAAGGAATAATCTATACTTACACATAATTAATTATTAATGATACTGCAACAAGAAAGACGCAGATATCACAGTAGTGCGCGGTAATTTTAAGAAGGGTAGGGACCATACTAGCGAGCAAGCCCGACTGGGGAAGGACCTTACATAAGACCACATCCAAATAACTACACACTGCGGTTGCAGTTGTGTTCCTATGTGTGAGTACAGATCTCTAGTGCTCATTTAGGGATGCGTTTTGAAAAAAACCTTTTCCTACCTTGTGCTACCTATCTCAGGGATACTCCATGTTAAATCCATACTTTAAGAAATTGGGTCGGCAACACGCAAGTGATACCTGAGGTATTGCAAGCATCCATAGGCTAAGATAACTGCTTAACATTTAAAATCGGTTCAGTAAATTCAGTAGTACCCCCTATAACGACACTAACTCACAAACTTCACCTTTTTTTTTCTTAATCATTTTAGCGAGTATTTATTTTGTACCAAAACTCATTTATGAGTAAATATAAATAGTAACATGCACTGTAACCGTCTGTAGCACAGGTTTTAATACCTAGTATAGGCACAAAAAAAATACCTTGAGTTATATTTAAGAACTATATTGTATCTAAATTCCTTATTATCTGAATAAATATAAATTATTATATAGTATAGATTATTAAATTATTTGTTCTGACTGACAGATTCATCAACACAGATCTTGAACCGACTGGGGCTACAAACTTGAAACATTGCGTTAAGGTCCAAAAGACGTAAGTAAGCACTAAGAACAGATTTTTGGACTATCCCTAAAAAGTTTTAAATTGTTTCCCCCGGTCGAATTGAAGGCGCTTTGTAATACATATTCATAACAGTATTGCGTCCGTATAATTTAAATTCGTATAGCACGATTTATATCTAAAAAGGCTGGCTCGTTTTTAATGCAAATACATACGGTTTCCCTTGGCTAGAACGGCGGACGGTGAGCGGCGTTTGCGCACATACATCCGCGTCAATGTATGATCGGGCACGTTCGGAATTTACGAACGCCCGATCGAAAAAACCGGTCAACTATGACTACACATACATCGTTCATTACTCAGCAAATATTGAGATGCCGCCAGTTTCCAATACATACATATATATTATTTTAATTTATTTTTGCCTACTACAATAATATTTACGTATTAGAAAGTGACCCATGCTCAGCAGTCGGCCATAATATGGGTTATTGTTATTATTATATATAAAAGTGTGTCTTTTTGTAATTAGTTTTTGTTTCGAGTAAACTATTGAACGAATTAGGATTTCCCAGGTTCTAACCCCAGGTGAGAATTTCCCGTTCTTTAATTTAAGGAAAACTGTTTTGAAAAACTCTTTTTCCTTATCCCAGACTTACTGTCACTGTTCAGGGTCACTGTTCGAAATTCAAATTAAATCGCTTTATGGACGTCATAATAAGGCCCCTGCTATAAGAGCCTAAATAAAGTACTACATGTATACTATAGCTACTACATACAAGTTCAAAACCGGTGCACCACTCGGCGGGACATACACTCAGCTGTACCACGTTTTTGCAAGGCGAATCGCGGGTCATGTACCCTGCGTGCCCGGCCCGTTCACCTTGCAATGCCGACCATTGTGCCATCTACCCTACTACACATATCTACATATATATAGCTATAGGTCTCTCTTGATTGTTACGCACTTACAAGGACTGGCCAGAAAGAAGCTTACGTTTTGAAATGAGAACTTGCAATGAGTTCGGTTTTCTGGATTACATTTTTATATGATAACTCGCGTCATCATCACCGCTTTCCATATTCAAAAATAATCTATACTACTTAATATTATAAAGCTGAAGAGTTTGTTTGTTTAGTTGAGCGCGCTAATCTTAGAAAGTACTGGCTCGATTAGAAAAAATCTTCTTTTGTTGATTAGTGTATTTGTCCAGGAAAGCTATAGGCTATATACCGCTATGATCAATAGGAGCGGAGCAGTAGTTTGATATGTTGCAAAATCGGGGAAAAGTCCGTATAATGTAGGTACGTACCAAATTACCACGCGGACGAAGTCCCGGGCGACCCCTAGTAATCTTATAGCTCGACGATACAATTAACAAGTTACTTAGTTTTCACTTCTATCGGCATTCCTCAAAGACTGCCCCGCATGTTTTTTAAATTTGATTTTTACCTTCTTAGGGTTTACGTTTTTAAAAATCCCGATATACATGTTACTTTTGTTTCTAAATAGAAGCGAAATGACGAACTTCCATACAGTTCATACCTTATGTTATCCCTTATTAGTGCGCATTTACGTCGTGCAAAATTTAAAAACAATCATTTCAATCATACCTGTTTTATCATAAACTATTATCATTACAATACACCAGGCAGATGCTACACTCATAGTCAGCTTACAAACCCGTCTTGAATACCTTGAATACCAACCGATATAAAGAACTATGCGATTGTATTACTACTTATAATTGCTTATGGTTTTTCATTTAACCTCCATCGGTATCATAGCCAAGAGGCTATAAAAACTAATATTATAGTTGTAATTATAGGAAGTTAAAATATTAACCTACACTTTTGTTAAATTTGAACTTTGGTTGGCAAAAGTTTAGGCCGATTTTATAATGTAATTCAATATTATTATGTGATGTAATTTTATTTTATTATTGTTTTGTTTTATTATTATTTCTATTATTTAATTTGTTTTATTTATGTTTAAATATTTTAATTTACTTCATTGAAGTTGTGAGCAATATTATTATAATATTGCTCAGTATTATAGTTTTGATACTTGAGAATAAATGATTTTGAATTTGAAAAAAGCAGGGGCATATCATGACGTTTGTTATTTGTTTTAAATCTGAATTTGAAAATAGATCAATAGCAACTAAAGCTAAGTAAATGAATTGCTATTGAGACATAGTACAGCTGTACAGCCCAGGTTTAGCGGCCGTCAACAACATTATGTAATTTTACAGGTGATGACAGCTGTATTACAAATGCTGGAATGTTGTAAAGTGCATATATATGATTCCGAATATAAATCTTTCTTAGTAAGATAACACCTTTGATATTTGGCTCAGTTGTCTAATAAATTTATCCACCAGCTTGTCTAAAACAACCTTGTCTACTGAAAATATTCTTGTATATCGTTTTTTTCCTTTAAACAAAGGAAAAAAGAACTTAGTGTGACTAGATTTTATATAAACAACAATATTTTCCTATTCACTAGACGTGAAAATATGACTTAAATTATTTCAGTTTCAACAGATTATATAATAATATTGAATACTGATGACCCGACCCGATACAATTAGCAAGGCAAGTTACATCTCAAGGAATTACATCGCTGTAGGCATCGTTAGTTTTATAGCTGCTAGATTTCTAGAAATCTGCTAGAAACATAAAACGATCGAATGCTGTATTTCAAATATTTACCAGAATTGAAATAGACCAATCTGACCATTCAAAATATTTCTATTTCAAACTTTAAGCGAGCATGATAATGACAGATTTTGTTTAATAATTATACATATAAAACCTATATCTCTGTTCCACGTTAAAGTTTTAAAACGTAAGCATTCTTTTTTCAAGTTATTAGTATAACAAAGTGCAGGAATACAGGTCTCGTGTTACAAAAATAACCAACCACCTGGCTCGTGTCCTATAACGCGATCATCTGCCCTCACAGTAATTCAATATCGCACAAAGACTATGCTACTCAATATCATTTATGTAACAATAGGTATTAAACTCTTCTAGCCAGTCTACGTTTTTGCCACATACTTACCTATAAACTCAATGCCACATACATATATTTTTCTGTTATGTATTTCTGATTCGTTTTTCGAATCAAACTTTTCGAATGCATCAAATCCATACAATTATCAGGATCATCCATAAATTCGAATTAGCCCTTGCGGAATTCCGAACGAAACGAAAAAATCGAAGTGTGTTTGTATGAATTTAAGAAAAACGGTTTTTCGAATTAGGAAAACAAATTTATGTGCCTGCCCCTAGATTTCTAACAATTTCTGGTCAAATAAAAAAGATTAAAGGAAGATTCCAAAATTAAAATAAAAAAACGCGCTGAGTCTGTTAGTTCTATAAATTATCGGCGATTAGCATCAGCTATGATTTCCAACATAACTAAAACGATTATAGGAAGGTGATAATACTTTCACAAGTTCAAAGTTTTATTGATTATAAATGTTCTTTAATATATTTAAATTAAATTAAAAGACCTCTAATAAAAACCTTAACTTTTATAATATGGTAAATAATGTTAAAAGTATTCAAAACATTTATTGTATAGGTATCTCAGTTTTACTCGTACCATACAAAAACAACCAACTTAGTACAGTAGCGCCCTCGCCGTCGTCAGCAACTTCTCCTCCAATCTGGCTCCTGGGACGTAGACAGTTGGTTGAAGCTAGGGTTTATAATACGGCGACTACTTCTTTACTTCGAGTAAATGAATAACACTTTTGATAAGTAATAATAACTTATTTATTTTATATTCTTGTTTCAACTCTATTACACAACTTGGCTTCAACGAAGCCCGAACCTGTCTGCCTTTTTCCAATCTTCAAGACATTCACCTTTTTTCCAAACTCTCTGAATTCAAATATATATTTAACATTTACTTTTATAACGCGCTAGAGGTTTTACTATTGGTATGCGGCCAGCTAGTGACCACCAATAAACCTCTACAGTACCTACATACGATATAGATTTTCTTTTTTCTTCTTCTTTCATTTAAAAATACTTATTCATTTGTCTTGTTTACTACAAAAGGAACTTTAAAATACAATCTTTAAAAAATATGCATAAAATGAGATAAGTAAAATAGGTAGGTACTTAAGTAGTAAAGTATTTACTTCAATTATAAACTTATTACTTAACTAAAAAAATCATCAAGTAAAATTTCAGAACTGCACACAAACAGGCAACCCGACAAAATGCTGTCAAGTGAAACATTAATTCAATCAAACAAAGATTAAATCAGAACAACAACAAAACTTGCCTCCAACTGACAATAAATAAATCAATGTACTGTAGTAATGAAGTAACATCTTAATTGATTTAACTAGTTAGTGAACGTTGCGTGTTTATTACCTACATGCGTTGTCAATCGACATTAAGTTTCACTGAGACGAGGTGGACGATCCTATCCACCAACCACGCGATACGTAGGTAATCTTGGCAATCATTCCTAATTCCATTCTTAATCTTCTCACGCTCTTTCAGATGGAAAATACGCTATTTTTATATACAACTTAGGTGACAAACTAATATACGGCCAACCTGATGATAAGAAGCTTTATAGACGCTTGTACTGCCAGACTTTTGTGATGGAGTATCATTGAGATATGAAAACGTATTTTCATAAACGCATCCTTATATAAGCACTGGAGACCTATAGGTACTCACGTAAACACAATTAAATACTCGAATGTTTGTAGTTATTTTGTTGTGGTCTTCTGTATATTGAAAAGGCTATACTATTAAGTATTCTGAGGTAAAGGTTCGCGTCGCACTGCATGGTACATATACAGACTGTTTTCCGCAACCCAGAGTAAAGAGCAATAATTAACAACTAGGCATTAATTATTCACCCAAATGCTTCAGCAAATTAAGAACACGTAAAAACCTAAGATTTGTAAATTATTACTTATGCGCGTCATAATTAGGTATTAAGTATAAAAACATTACTTATGCGCGTCATAATTAGGTATTAAGTATAAAAACATTACTAAACGTATGTAAGAGAAAGTAGAGAAAGATTCTGAATAATGAAAATACGAGTAATTACACATTAACCAACACTTTCATACAATTTTGAAATGTATTCCTCCAAAGTCTTAAGACATTTTATTTTATCTTTTCATACGTGTGACTATTCAAAACGGCAAATATCAAGTATTATGAGGCAATAGTAAATTTTATCACGTTTCTAACTAATAAAAACTATAATGGCGCCTTGACACTTCCAATTCAATGCATTGATAATCTAATTTATGTATATAATTATGTTATATACATAAATTAGATATATATAATTATGTGTTTACTTGTCGTGATTGGCGGATTCATCAACGCAAAGCCTAAACTGCTGGGGCTACAAACTCGAAATTTTGCACAAATAATCCTTGAATGACTTGGGTGAGCACTAAGAAATTTAAAATAATGTCATTCCTAAACGAATAAAAAAATGTTTAACCCCAGCGAAGTCGTGGCGGTTCGCTAGTAGCACTGCCCCTCTAGACAAGTGGCATAAGCGAAGGATTTGACGTAAGTCTACGATATAATGTCGTTAACTTACGTCAAATCCCATACACTTGTTTTTTTGACTTTTCGATTCGACTATCGCTTATGCCACTTGTCTAGAGTGGCTGATATGTTACTAGTAGCTAGTAGACACGTCATAAAAGTATTGCATAAAAATCTACATTTTTTTATTCTACTACCAAAAAAGAAAAGCACTATTTTATATTGCTTGTAAGTTGTAAGCAAATAACAGAAATGCAAATAAAATTTACAGCACCTTCGTGTAAGCAATAACGTTCCAAACATTAATTTCTAACAAATGGCCTCCACAATACGTCTCTATACTAAACTGCATGATTCTAACTTAATTTTATTTGCATGACGGAATAGAGAGAGTAATGGCCTGAATGTTATGTGTATTATCTGTACATAATACTATCTTAATACAGAAATTATCTCCGCTTGAATACAATTAAGATAATTTTATCGATTTATGTTTAGCATCGTTTTGAGTTTACGATGGTCTGTTATCTGATTTTAGAAAGTAAGAAAAAAATCGTCTCAGAATACATATAACGTTTGATCCGCACATACGTGCCTACAACTAAATCGACACTATTCCATATTCGTTCTCAAATTAACTTACCTACCTTAATACTTGCGTAATATTATTTAAAACTATTCAATATGTTATTAGATAAGTAAAACTATCAAACGTTATTTTTTTCAAGACGCAAAAATATCCAACATTTTTTTATTAATATCACGAATATGTAATACATAATTTTACTAGTGTGCTAACAATAGAGCGTTATTGCAAGTGACATGAATCCAACATTAAAGTCATCAGATACTTACATGGAGAAGTACAAAACTGAAGTGGGATTCAGCGGATCATGTTCGGTAGAATACAACACGATAAGTCGACGAGCATAGACAATCAGTGAATTATTAAAAGTATCTAGTCACTTTAATCAAAGATTACTAAACGCTCACCAGTAGTGTTATTTTTTTGCTTTTTTTTTACTTTTAGAACGAGTGAATAGAAGCTTTAGCTACAGCAGAACTAAACTAACTTTTTTCTAGAGTGGCTCAAGCCGGCAGACAGAAATTTAAAGTAGAAATAAGCACAGTAAGAAGTGGTCCTAATAGAACAATTAATTTATCGATAATGACTGTTGAAATTACCAGAGCGCTTATAGAGAGCTAAATTGATGAAGACACAAGGTCGCACTACTACACTAATAAAATAAACAAGCTGGAAATTGGAGCAGCAATAAATATTTTTATAGCAGCAAATAAGTTGTAACTACTTCGGAAAATTGTTTTCAACTATTTAAATAAGTTAGTAGTTGTAAGTTATTTTAATTCTAAGTAGGTAAAATTGCTGAAAGATGAGTATGTAGAGGGAGAGCCAGCAAAGTATTTACTTTTGTCATTTTATAAGTCATGAAAATTTACAAACTTACTCTTTTTATTATTCTGCAGGTATAAAACCTGCAGAATAATAAAAAAATATTCTAGCAACCCTCCGTGCCCGGGGTGTTTAATCCTAAAATAACAAAGTAAATACATTGCTGGCTTTTGGTCCAATGAGATAAATATTGAAATAGAAGTACGTGTCTATTTAGGAAATAGTTATTATCTTACCTACTGGAAAATTTAAAAACAACAAAATGTAGACCATCTTAATAAATACATAGGTACGAATATTAATACTTACATATAGATATATAAGCTTATTTTTTAATTCAAGCAACCTACATAAATAAATTATTCTAAAATGAATTATTTATATACATATCCAAATTGTGTTAATACTAATCGCGCAACAGTAGATACCTTTATAGAATCTTCAATATGAGTGAGCGAGACAGTTCTATGTTTAATACTTCAGATTTCAATCAGAAAAACGTTCATATTAATTTAATCTTTGCATTACATAAACGCACATTTTTCCAACAAACTTCAATATCAAACTGAGCCATACTTGTCACTAATTAAATGAAAAAATGACATTATTAAACATTCTTGCCAAATCAATGAACAAACCTCAAGTGACACAATGGCATAACAATAATGAGAGTATGCTGTGCGAAACTGGGTGTTTATACGTACCAGTTTGGCAACAATATAAGCATGATTTTGCTTCTTATTAAAAGTTATTATTACAAATTCGTGTAAGAATATTTATAAAGGGGAAGTCTAGTTAGGTTTTCGCACTATTGTGAAGATTTTGTAGTCTAATTTTGAAGTTAAATTTTAATCAACAATAAGCTATTGTTAGAAAAGTAATTTATTTTAGAACCAATGTTGTGTTTGAAGCTGTAGAACTTTGAAGCTGAGTCTCTTCGTGAAGAGACCTCCTCCTAGTTTCAGCATAAGTTCAATGTAACGAGTGCTGTACTATTCATATTGATATAAGGAAGAAGGAAGGTAACTCTAGTACGAAGAGCGAGCTCAAAGAAATTAAAACTAGATAGTCTTATGCAGAACCCATTGAGGCAAACATATAGAGATGCAATTCCATACAGTTTATGTCAAAATATTGAAGTCAGCTTTTCACTCGCATCGACAAGCTCGGTGTTGCACACTCTATAAAAAAATCCCTTAATTTAATTAATTTTTTTGATCAGATGTAATTTAATTTTTGAAATAATTGTATTATTAAAATTGGAACATATTCAATTAGATTAATTACATTGAATGTTATAATTTTCAACCTACATATTATGGAGGTCAGCAGGAAAATTTTGTTAAAGTAGCTTTTTTGTTATTTTGTTTGTTTTTCATTTCACAATATAAATTTAATTATTTTCTTACTAATATTTGATTTAACTAATTTAAAAATTGATATTTTTTTTTTTAATTATTTAAATCATTTTTTTAACTAATTTTAAATTTAATAAAAATGAAACAAATCTATTATAAATATATTTCATTTAAATTTAAATATATTTCATTCAATACAAAAACCTCCCATAAACACAGGGAAACCGAACGTGGTTTTAACTGACAACCCTGAACGATGTGTTAGCCGCCAATATTTTTAATTAGTTTTTTTTTATGATTTACAACAATAATTAATTGAAAACACATTTATCTCACATGTGAAAAGTAATTTCGTTTGCCTTGTTATACTTTTGCGAAACGTGCGTTTCGAAATCGCAAAATTTCACCATACATTTACTCATTTTCTTGTTTCGCGCCATTCGAACGCCATGCTCATGACAAAACAAAAGACAGTCGGACACATGCCCCGGGGCATGTATTAGGTGGTAGTGTGTTTTCGCGGTTATTGCATATCTAGTGAAACATATAAATCTATGGCAGAACCAGTGTCATAAATAAAGATACGTTATCAAGAAATGGCCTAAATTGCATTTTTTTTTAATCCGATATAAGGCATGTATTAAAAATATAAAAATTTATTGTCTATTCTAGTGTCAACAGTGTACCTAATTATCTCCTTTTATCTTTGGTTCATTTAGACCAAAAGTAAGTAGCTAAATCAAAAAACGTACATTGGAATTACCTTTTTTTATTAAGTAAACGCATAAAACAAAGAATAATAATCCTATTACAGTTAACCCTACTCAATTAACGGTTTTTATGTTATCTTTCTGACACAATAGCAAAACTCGAAATATTCTTCTAAACGCTTAAGTTCAGTGAAAGGCCGTCAAACTATAAACCATGGACAGAATTGTGAAAGGTAGGTAACTATAATAATGATCTGAGAAACAGATGGATTCATCACACTTTCCAACATTTTGAGTTATTTGTTTTTGGATCAATAAAATTACTACAGTTATGCAATGACGAAAATTGACCGCGCTTTACGCAAGCAAGCATACTATGCCAACCGGGCCATACTATGCCGACCTTATAGCAATTTATGTTCGATCTTTGGTTATAAACTTATATATTTTTATTTATAAGGTTCAAAATATAGGTACCTACAGTATATTATCTAACGCAAATGACTATAAATTAAACTATATTTATACAATTAAAAAGCACAAAAATGCCTTACACCTAAATTTAAAAAAATAAAATACTGTTTTTTTTATACAGTGACAGCCGTAAAGCTATGTAATAAAGTTGACAATGCCTTTTCAGTAACCAAGCCTAAAATGAAGTTGTCCTACAATAAAAAAAAAAAAAATTAAATTAAGAACGTCATATAATACGGTCCCAGTCAATAAATAACACCATTTTAATTGTAAAGCAGGCACAAGCCCAGTGACGTATACAGCCTTACGTTCACATGTCCATAAAAAACTTGTATGCGTAACATAGCATAAAATCACGTTATTTAACAAAGTCGAAGCGGTCTGGTAATAATGCAATGACGGAAAAGTAGTCCAAGTAAAGGGACTATAGATTAACTACATTTATAGCACTTATTAATTTTCATCCATTGCCCTTTAATTGAATAAAGGCATATTTTTCTATGGTACAAAAATTATGCCTCAATTCAAGGAATTTACCCGTGCCTTTGGAAGGTTTATGTGAGCATAAAGGCCTAGTGACCTTTAGAGAATTTTTATTTTAAATGGGACAAGACATTTACCATAGTCGCACCACAGCTATATCTACTTAGCAACGCAATGCAACTTGCCTATGGTTACTATGAAGTATTCTGTGCTTATGGTAGGTTAATGTAAGGCAATTTTTAAATTTCATATCGAATAAACTATGGCTATGGCATTAGGTCTTGGGTAGACTAGATTATTATTAAGAATATAAGTTAAAATTACGCATGCCATCGTTTAAAAGTTAGGATGATAGATCATACGGAAAATAGGCAGATGTTATATATAGAAACAGCCCATAGATAACAGGGCAACACCATAGATACACAAATTATTATTATTACTACCTCGTGTAGCTGCTACAATTACATGTGATTAAACTGACTATTAGAAGCAGCAATCACGCTTGACCGTGCAATATCCGTGCATGCATGCAATCTTGAGCAAGTAGTTTCATAACACAGATACGTACACACGAGTTGTTTTCAAAGCAACAGTTAACACTATTTTAATAATTGCAGAATAATACTTATTGTGTCTTATATAGTTTAAATAAATAAATAAATCTATGTACTATATTTTTATTGAAGTAGTTTGGTAAAAGAACTATAGGTTTTTACTGGCTGTATATAAAAAAATAAGCCTACTGCAATAATGAAAAAAAGTATTTGTTTTCTTTATTTCATTTCTTATTTCTTTTTCGCTATGGACCAGCCAGTAGCTGAGATTCGTAAACCGTTGACCACTATCTAGTATTATATTATCTGTGCCACTATTATAGAAAAATAAAAGAGGTTAATATTTTTTACCTACACAAGTATGAAGTTCAATATTTCTTGCACATACTGATTGAGGAATATTTCGTCATTTACCAGGTACTTCAGCTAGCTTCTTTTTTTTTTGGAACATCAATACGTCCAATGTACGTAACCAAACATAACTAAACTTTCAATTGGCTTTCCTATGAAACCAAGAAAGCGGAATAGTATAAAAGAATCGTAGTCGGAAGTCGTGAGAAGTGGGTGGCATCGTGCAGGAAAGCGGGTTGCCGTGACAATCATCCATTGTCAGCGACTTGTGTGTTGACACTGGTATTTTAATATTAATTGGTCAACTAAGGTACCTACCCATTAACCAAACGAAAATGCTATTATACAGGCTTATTGAGCCTGCGCATGACATTTCTAAGGACTAAGCAGGTTTCACGGGCTGTAGCTTAAACAGATTAACCCAAATATAAACCTTTTTACCTGTATTTTTTTTTTACCAATGACGTTTACTGACTTCTAAACAAACGTAATATCCGGTCTCTCGCAGGTAAGGCAATAAACAAACTTTGAACCCCTCATTGGCCATATGGCTGGCTTTTATGTAAATAGAAATCTGTTGTTTCTTTTACTTTCAGACTCGTTTAAGAGAAAATCTTCATCATTACAGTTAAAGTTGTAAAAAAAGGTTTCTTCGTATACCACATGGTTTCAGAATTTAAATTTGTTTCGTTTTATTTAACTATATTCACTAAAACGTTAGAAAGTCTACGGCTTGTCTAAAACACATCACCGGTTGTAAACGGAATGTTTGCCGAATTACATAAGTAATCTTGTGCCTCAGTAACCGAACATACTTATTTGCATAAACCACTTTCTTTGACGTCTGCATAACTAAACTGACTAAATATTAGGAAATGATTAGATACTCTTCGAGATGAAAGTCTATCGGTTAACATTTATGTTCTTTAAAAATTATATAATATATGTAGTACCTACCATGCAATTTTTCTATAAACGTACGCAAAGATACGCCCACGCTTTGTCGGCTATGTTAGCTTCCATAAATTATTTCCACAAAATATACCGGGCGTAATTTCAGACTCCGGATTAAATAAAACATTTCATTATAGGAAAGTTTTATAACACTTTCCGTGACTACCCCGAGATTCAATATCTTGGTCGAGTTGAATTTTGATTTTTACCTACGATTGGTTGGAACAATAAAGCAGTTATTTAACAAATTATGCGGTTTAACATGTTCTTCATAGCGGTTCTTACCGAAGCTTCTGTGAAAGTCGTTACTTGTCGCCAGAACTGAATTCATTTTGGGTTTACATGTAAAAATTGGGAGGTAAAAGTGAATTTATGACACCAAACGCTTCAGACGACTAAACCTAAAATAAGTATCTACCTAATTAAAAGTTTTAATATGTTTACAACAAGTCAAATGCTGTCAGTCTTGACTAATATTACGGATTGCTTGATTAATTCTCTATTACGAGCAATCATAGTTTTATATTAATAAGTAGCAGAACATCTATTTGAAATGATAATATAATATGCTTGAATAAAATATCTACGTTCTTGATTTACGAGATGTTGATTTTCATACCTGTTTGCTACAAAAGGAAGAAATCATTTGCAGTGAAGTACGTGTTTAGACCAAATTTATGTAGATGCCCACAACATTCACACGTTTGATGCTTTAAACTCTTTAACTAACTAGAAACTGAACTCAATAAAGCATATTATTGTCTCGAAACTTATGTGACCCTGCCTCGCCTAACTTAGGTATTAAGTGTATCTTTATAAAAACTCTCTTAATTCAAATCACGAGTCAATCAATTACTATGGGAAATATTACAACTAATCACTTAAAATGTTAATAACTAACTATTAGCATAACTACTATGGATTATCCACTGCTGCTGCCATGGCTGTCCAGAGATGTTCACATAGATTTCGTCACTTTCACGATTGATTTCTCGCAAGCTTTCCACTGTTTGTTCTAAGAACATCTTAAAGACTGAAGTTGTGTATGGCTGATGTAGATATCAAACATTTCATTCACTCCACGTTTTTAGTGTCGTTGAATGATTAGCTGTTTAGCACTTTTAAGTTAAGCTCACTAAAATACGTTGGTCGAAATTTGATTGCGTCTAGCATATTTATTTAGGTACAGCAAGACTTTTATTTATTTAAAGCTTTATACACAAATTTGGCGGACTTAATGCCAGAAGCATTATCTACCAGTCAACCTTAGGGTGATGCAGAGATAAACAAAGTATTACCTTTCAGGTATTGACGAAGGCTTCTAAGGATCTCATGGACTGCCATGAGAACAAATGAGTCGGTACCGAAACCAACACCACCAAGAGGCTATTTAAAAAAGTACCTACCTTAGCTTTTTCGGACTTTGAGTTCGCATTGTCCAAAAATCTCTTGACCGAAAGTAAAGTTCGCCTAAGGCTAGGAAGACTCAGAGGTATTAAGTACCATGAGGTCCACATTTCGAAACATCTCACTCATAGCTTGGAAACGCGATATGGTCAAGGTTCCTTAGCGGTAAGGAAATGATGATGATGATGAAGATCCTTTCCTGAACTTTAAAGCTACGAAACATTATGTATAAGCATCCGCACCAAACGACAAAATAATCATCTATATACTATACTTAGGTACTCGTAACTATCCAAATTTATCATTCATTTTGATCTTACTTTTATGATGCCACAAAATGTTGCATCTTATCGGAATGCATACAATATTGACCTTTGAGCCACAATAATTTTATAACACACAATATCACGAATGAATGTTTCTGTATTGCGTGTTCAAATAAGCAAATAGTGTACGATTATACATGTAAATTATATGAGGAAACTATGTTCCAATGAATGCACACATTAGCAGGATAGGTATCAACAAAAACAAGAGGAATGGATCCTTAATTTATGGGCTGGTAGCTATTATATATACTTAACTTCTTGCGTAAGATTTGTTATTTATCTAGCATTGAGTTAAAATTAGAGACTGGCAAAAAAGAGTCGCAAAAACCTTTCAAGTTTAACATCAAAGGGAAACTATGTAACAATAAAATTGGTCACGTACGTGCCTGCCCACGTAAAGCTTCAAACCCACCCCTATTATCGAGGAGGCAAGAAAAAACTTAAGACGTCGTAACTCTCAAGCAGGTAGATGTCGGAGCAACAAGTTGGCTCGGATCGTAAAAAAATGTGACCCCCAACTGAAAGAAACCAGAACTTGTCTGTACAAAAAGTTCGACGCACATAACAAGCAAATTAACCGTGAGATGTTCCAGTTTTTGCAAATTACGCGCTTTCTGAAATATCTTCAACTATCGAGTTTTTGTGTATGTCGACGACTTGTCGATTGAAAGAAAACCTCGAAGCTAGAATAGTTTCTATTTCAACATTGAATTCGTGTGTCTTGTTATCGGTGGTGTCGTGGTCGGTGGTTTCTTTATCTCCACGTCTGGGTGCACAGGAGTAGCTCACGGAATAGTACAGTTACCCACACATATATTCGTGCCATTAATACGTGCATATTTATGCGTAACGTGTCTGTTCTAACGGTGTATCGGCAAGGACTCGAAAGAATACGTGTTACGATGATTTTATCGAGTTCATTCTACCTACTTTGTTTTAGGTACAACTTGTGAATGAAGAAAGATGTTGTTAGTTCACAGATTTATTGATGTCTAGATCGGTTGTTAGGAATTATACAGTAGGCAAATGTAACAATTGACAATGATAAATTTTGAGATGTTTATCAATTGTATGTTTTGTAGCTCAAGTTGTTTGCTCCAGCTGTTCTTCAAGTGTCTGTTAGTTCTTATATCTGCGTAAACTTCGACCTTGTGATTTTAACGGTGATCCGAAATTTCTGTATTGGTGGCGACTTTCTGCGAGTTAAATAATTAGTAAAACTGACCTCAATCTACTACAACTAGCTAAATATGACACCTGAGAAACCAGTTAAGATTTGTTCAGGCTCTTTAAAACTTTTTTTATATTTTAAGTTCAGGCAAATAAGGTAAACAGAAGTTTAATAAATTTGTTTGTTAGATAAGCAGGTATAAATATTTTGTTTTTATTTTCTCACCTGTATGCTGGAGCGCTTTACTTCAATGTATAGCCAGTTATCCGTCGAAAATGCTATAGCCATTAGAGCAGCAGCCACGATTGCTGTAATGGTCGCTATAGACAAAGTTACCGCTGAGCAAGGCATTTTTACAACCTTCGAAAGACAGTAAGAGATAGAAGAGGGTTAAAAGGATGATATCACAATCACAACACTTAATTTTGTAAAAGTTCACCTATACAGCATTTTCGTAAACACTTTAACGGAACGGAGAACACGACAGCACACACACAATATAATAAAAACTCATATGAATGCGGTCATCGCCTGCAGCGTACCGAGTTCGCGCGCGAGACTTCTTTGCCTACTTCACTTCGCCTTGCCTTGCCGCTCTCTTGCGGATGTGAAACTTTCGAAAGCGAACCTACTCCTCCAAGTGGCGGGAATGTAAATTAAAAAACAGGTTTTGTGATGCCACAGTAAATAAATATTTCAGTATTACAATGATTTTTTAATATAGTAACACTTGCGATATTATAAATATTATTCCCCGCTAGATGGCGCTGTCTAGTGAGTAACACTCAATGAAGAGCTCCGTATTATTTTAATTTAAAAATAGTAAATGTGAATAAAACTCCACAAAATTATGTAAATATGTGTATAACCGAATAAACTATAAGTGTGAACGTTATCTAAACATTTTCTAAAATAATGTGTAAGTTATAACAATATCAGTGAAAGTAAAACCAACTCGTAAAATACAGTGTAAAACATTCAAATATAACTCAACAGTGCTATTAGTGCGACATACTCTAATGTACAGTTTATAAACAAATCAGTTTTACGGTTAAAAGTGTCTTTAATCAAAAAAAGTCATATAATATGATGAATACAAAGTCATCAAGTGAACGTTTTGTTGAAAAACAATGACTCATAGTTAACCGACCGGCTAATTTAAAAAATAAAATCAGCTAAATGTAATTCACTATTTCACTAACATTTGTAACAGAAACCGTGGTGTAACGGATATGTTATACGATCGGTGAATTAAAGACTGATGGTTCGAATCTCCGTGAAGTTGTGAAGCTCTTTTTGTATAAAAAAACTTATTTATAAAATAGTTTGAGATTACTGAGCATATATACATAATAAAACACTGAAAAAACTGTACAAAATATTGTGTATATAAATTAACATTATTTGGCAATGTTCAAAGAACAACATTATAATACATAGAGGGCGCCGAGGTTGTATTGTAGAAGAGATTATCAGTATCAAACATTATTTAAAATGGAGGTAGACAACGTAACACAACGCAAGCCACAGAGAACGAGTTCTCTAAATGATGTTACTAATATTCTTGATAACTCTTCGTTGTTCGATGCGACAATGACAAGCCTACCTGATGATTCACAACTTAATCACATTATAAAAGGACTTAATGACAAAATTCTGTTACTAAGTGCCGACTTAATGAGTGCTCACAATGAGATCGATAACCTAAACAGCGAAAATTACCGCTTAAAAGAAGACCTGCAAAAGTCATTACAACTAAATGCGATGTACAAACAACTTAATACACCGTCGGATAAAATAAACAAAACTCCTAGATCTGCACGTAAAAATAAATCATCAATTATAAGAACTACGTTTACCGCAGCTTTAACAGCACAGAACTGCACACAAAATGAAATACCTTGTAATGAACAGTCTAACAGTCAGGGTAACAGGGCACATTCAGAAAACGTACATACGACACAACAGAAAATATATCATCCTGACCAGGATAGAACTAGTATACCTGATGAATCAATAAAAATATCTCTAACTAGTCATCGAACCAATCATATAGAAAAGGTGCATTCTATCGAAAAACCTAAAGACTTACGGAGGAAAATCATTATTTTATCGGATCAACAAGGATATAAAATGCGACCAGTCCTACAAAACCTTGTTGGGGATCAATTCTTGGTTACTTGCTTTTGGAAGTCTGGAGCAACATTAAAGCAATTAATATCATCATTACATTCGGATCTACGTGAATTAACAAATAGAGACTTTATAATAGTGCTTGGAGGTATAAATGAGACACAACCGGCTGAACCACTTTCTTCCCTTCATAATTTCTTGACTAATATTAGTAATAGTAATGTAATAATTTCTGAAGTTCCTTATAACAGATTTCTGAATGAGCGTAAACTTAATTATGAACTTAAATTTATTTGTTCTAAATTTAAACATGCCATTTTTGTTGATATGAATTACTGTGCTTTTTTACCTACACGCTATTATTCTGTGCTGTACAGATGCCAATTAATACTTAAAGAACTACTGCATGTCGACTACAAATTAAATTTCGAACTGTATTCAAAACTTAAATCATATGACAACTCAGAACATAATCCTACCTTTAAAGATAACAGTACTCAAACTGAAAGTCTACATGATAATTCCACCAGGGTTCCAAGGTCACCAGCCATATCAAGTGAGTTTTTTCTCGTATAAGTATATAAAAATCCTCCACCAAAATATTAATGGGTTAATCTCAAAAGCGGATCTGTTAACCTTAAGTATAGAATCTATTGTTACTACACATAAATTATTGGGTGTGTTATGCATAACGGAACACAATATGATATATAGTGATGCAAATACTTTACAAATTCCTAATTACGTACTCGGCTCTGCTTATTATAGAAAGAACCGTCGAGGTGGGTCGTGCATTTTAGTACATAGGTCTCTTGATTTTAATGCAATTAAGGATATTAATGCATACTCATACGAAAATGTCATAGAATGTTCAGGTATAGAATTGAGAAATCACAATTTGTATATTATCTGTATTTATAGACCTCCAAAATCAAACAATAGTGATATTGATAAGTTTTTTAATATGCTAAATTTGATTCTTAGTCGCTTTTGTTACACAAAAAAGAAAGTAATACTGTGTGGAGACTTCAATATTAATATTCTTCATAAATCTACTATATCGGATGAATTTACTCAAACTCTTGATAGCTATAATCTTAAATTAGCCATAAAAGAGCCAACGCGTTTATCAAGTGGTACATGTATCGACAATTTCGTATACAACATAAGGAACTGCAAATACGAAATTCTTGAATTTGCGCTGTCAGACCATACAGCTCAGGTATTAACATGTCCGGTAAAGATAAGCTACACTTTAAAATACTGGTATGCTGATAAACGAGACTATAGTGAAGAGAATGTTATTAAATTTAAGGAATGTATAGATTCTCTTAGTTTCAGTGATGCTTTAGGTAGTCAAGACCCAAACGTAGCATTTAATTATTTCTATGATCTCTTTTGTTTATTTTATAATCTGTGTTTTCCCATAATTCGAAAACGAGTTTCTGCCAGGATTCGACCCAAATGGGTTACCAAAGGAATCAAATACTGTTGCAAACGTAAGAGAAAACTTCTATGGGAATATAGAAAAAAACCCAACAATGAAAACAAAAACCACTTTAGGTCCTTATCTATCAGATTAAATAAGATAATAAAGTTAACTCAAAAGTCGCACAATGCTAAATACATTAATACTGCCTCAAATAAATGTAAAGCCACATGGGATATAATTAATGATAACAAGCTCAATAAACCAAAAGAGGAAATTGATTACATCACTATTGACGGAGGTAAGATTAGTGAGCCAAAAGATATTGCCAATTTATTTAACAACTTTTATATTGACCAAACAACGACCTTATATTCTGACAATCCCAGAGTAAATATTCCATATCATTGCAAATCTATGTTTATGCAACCGACTATACCCAGTGATATTAATAAAATTACACGAAGTCTCAAAAACACATTCAGTACTGGATATGATGGTATATCAGTTAACATTTTGAAGCGTGTTTCAACAACAATATGTTATGTTCTTAGCCATATTATTAACCTATGCATTTTATACGGTGTTTTCCCACAGAAACTTAAATATACTATCATTAAGCCATTGTTTAAGCAAAAAGATAAACACGACATGAATTGCTACCGTCCTATCGCACTTGTTCCAGTCATTTCAAAAATTTTTGAGAAGGTCATACATGAAAATATCTATAATTTTTTCGAAACAAACAACTTATTTTCTAGTGAACAAGTGGGTTTTAGACAAAATAAGTGCATAAATATGGCAATCTACGACTTTCTACACTCGGTAGTTACAAATATGGATAAAGGACAGCAGTCTTGTGCGCTCTTTATGGACTTGACCAAAGCGTTCGACTATGTTGACCACAAAATACTACTAGACAAGCTTAATGCGTATGGAGTCCGGGGAAACGTACTAGAATTAATACATTCTTATTTAAGTGATAGAAAACAATCAACGCAAATTACTAAATTATGTCTATCAGAAAAAAAAGTTACTAACTACGTTTCAGCCCACCGTAAAGTTGTGTTTGGCGTCCCACAAGGGAGTGTATTAGGTCCACTCTTATTTATAATTTATATAAATGATTTACCTAAAGTGACCACCCATGAATCTATATTATTTGCTGATGATAGCACTATTATATTTACAGGCAATGAGAGCTTACAAATGCAACTAGATATTAATACAACTTTATCCAACATTATTAAATGGCTGACATCAAATAATTTGAAAATTAACCTTACAAAAACTAATTTTATGACATTTAAAAATAGACTTGACCGATTAACTAATATTGAAATTAATTATTCTGACCATAAAATTGAACAAGTTAATACGACAAAGTTTCTAGGCATAAATATAGACTCCTGTTTAGACTGGAAATATCATGTTGAATCAATATGTACTAAGCTCAACCAATTCTCGTATGCACTTACTATACTATCAAAAAAAGTTAATACGGCAACAGCCTTAACGGCATATCATGGTCGTGTAACACCCATCTTGAGGTACGGGATAATGTTCTGGGGCAACTCAACTAACAAAGAAGCAGCATTTATATCGCAAAAGAAATGCATAAGGGCGATTTGTGGGATAAAACGGACAGATAGCTGTAGATCTCACTTCATAAGATTAAATTTGCTCACACTTCCTTGTATTTATATACTAGAAATTGTGTTATCCTCTCGAGCGCCCAAATGTAAAATGTCAATATGACGTCAAGCGCCCAGTTCGAATTTTGTTCGCGAAGCAACATCAGCGGAGAACGTTCAAACGCCAATTTCGTCGTAAATTTATAGGCATACATATTATAAAGTATATATATTTGAAATCTAGATTAAATTTGCAGTATTTATAAAGTAATCTATTTAATTTTTATCTTTAAATGGAAATACTATAGTCGATCGAATCAGAGAAATGTGTTAATTTTGACGAAGTTTTCAAAAACGACTTATGGAAATCAAAATAAACTAATTCATGAATAAAAAAGCTTATATAATATTAACAATTAGTTATTTTATTCATATCAATCGAAATTTACCCTTTACACTCAATATTTATCGACAGAAATAATTAACAAAAGGGATCATAAAAGCTATTTTCTTGTTTCAACAGATGTGAGTTCGAATGCCTCTTTGGCCAAATCTATCAGGTTATTGGTTATATTTATGTGTTTTGGTGGATTTTAAACTCATTTACAAGTCTTATCTTAACAAATCAATTGGTTAGAGCCGACAGATTTTTTATTACTCGACAAAAGAAAAAAATATTTGCAAAACCTATCGTCGCTGAAAAAAAGGCCGTAGCTATAAAACTATCGGTTGTTCTGCAAATTACTTGAATCCTTAAAAACTACAAAAAGTAAGAAATTAAAATATGTAAACAACATATTTCTAATGATTACTGAGATTCAAAGAAATCACTGCAAACATTTGTAAAAATTCTCATAAACTTGTGAAACTTTCTGGTCTCGTTTCTGTACTAACAAACAACAAAAGTGTGCATATGTTTGTATTCTATTGCCGTCTCATTTTATTGCTTCAATTTCTAATGAATTCGAAGAGGATAGATATAGTTTAAGGCATTTTATTGTGACATTTCTGAAACGGGTAGAGATAACCGTAGAACGGTGGCCGGGCGCTTATCCCACTTTTAAGATACCGCCGTTGTACGGTGTCAGGGCGCTGCAGAGGTTATTTGTCAGAAAAAACATTAATATGTTTGAAAAATTAAATAATCCCAGACATAATTTAAAAATTCGCTTTCCTAATAATAAAACAAAGTTCCTAAATAGTAGCGTATTAGGTATGATCCCACGGATTTACAACAATCTACCAAATTCAATACTTGAAATATCAAATTTTAATCTTTTTAAAATTCAGGTAAAGAAATTGCTGGTTCTAAAAGAGTACTACACTACCAAAGAATACTTAACTGATAAATTGTTATAAATCTGTTGACATTATAATAATCTATTGACATGCAAATTTTAGTGACATTGTATTTTTCCATTGACATTATATTTATTAAAATCTCCACTGACATGAACTATATTGACATTATGTTATTAAAAATCCTACTGACTTTGTAATTACTACCTATTGACATAACTAATATTAATTGAAATTACCTATTATTGGCTTTAATTTTAACCAAATTTATATTGAATTAATTAAATATTGCTGTAAGAAGAATGATGTCCCAATCGTTATGATATGATATTTTATAACTTGAAATTTGAATTTATTAATTTTGTTATACTTAGAACTAAGCTCATTGTCATACCTACATTTATATAAATTTTATTTTATTATTGCTGTAACAAGAATGATGTCATACTTAAACTAGAACTTATTTTGCATGCTTACAAAGCTGTTTATGGCGATTTCTTATATTTTATTAATGTAATACCTTTTTTGTACCCATAAACGCAATGAATAAATGAATTGAATTGAATTGAATTAATAAATTTTATTTTACAATATTTTCAAGTGAAATTAAAAAGTTGATTATGAAATTAAAAGTGCAATAAATTAAATTATAGGTATTAAATTACAGTAAAAAATAACTTTTCTGATTCTATGATAATATTATCTATCTCTGTGAAGTGTAACTTTATGAAGTCTGTCTATGGTCTGTCAGCTGTCATACGAAATATGTCAATCAATTGTCAAGTCAAAAGTCAATCATTTTCATTACATTTCGTACGGCTATTTATTATTTTGTAAATAACAAAATATTAATAAGTGAACTTGTAATAATGACCAGTACTATCGAAACAACAAAATATGAAGAAGTTTTAACATCTATACTAGTCAATGAAAAATCAATCTTGGGCTTTTTATCAGCTATATTCAACTTTTTGGCGAGGAGGTAAATTTATTTGTTTTCTACACATTTTATTAAGAGAAGACTCGTGCCCAGAAGTAGAAAATATTATAAACTATGGGTTCATCCAATTATCATTTAATATTTCGTTAGCAAATCTGCTTATAATACCGTAGTAATTGTGTATATGTAGCACTAGATTATTAATACAAGTAGGTATTCAAATTTCTTTGAAATATACTTTTCCAGGACAGATTTCTACTATGTACCAGATGGCCCTTATGAAAACATGGGCTTTCCTCCAGGTGTCGCCGAAGAGCTCGTAATCAAAGTCCTCAGGACATGTGACCCTAAAAATTGGAAAGGTCCAAATGGTGCTACTAAAACTGCTGATCTGAGCAACGAAATTATGTGTTCAACAGTTGCTCAAGAAGTAGAAGTGATTGCTGAAGAAGACCTTGAAGTAAATGACTCACTGGAAGTGGAAACAGCAGATAATACTAACATTTCGATAAACACAGAACCTCAGTCTACCGCCAAGAATGCTAAAGAAATCAAAAAATCAAATTTACCACTCCCTATTACACCTCCTAAGACTAAAGACCAAAAGACTATGAAAAACACTACCAAAGGTATTCCAGATGATTATAAGCCACCAGTGATTCCTACACAGAAGAACAGTGAAACTTACAACGGTGCTGAGAGGGAAAATTATTTGTGGTCACAGACTATTATGGAATTAGGTAAGATGTTCCTCCAATCACGTAAAAATACCCCAATATTATAAATTTTTGTGTGACTATACCAGGGGTATTGCAAGTGTCCATAGGCTGTAGTAACTGCTTACCAAGCATGCCATACATATATATGATTGCTTGTTATTTTTTAACTACTCACCACTACGATTGCGCTGACTGTTATGGGTTCAATCCCTACATAAGATATACATTTGTGTGGCCTTAGCTATTTTAAAGGTGAGAGTACTTTCTGTCTGTGACATGTAGTGACTCGGGACACAGAGCCGGTTTCCCAATGCAAGTCTTATTTTGGAAAAAAAAACTGCAGTACTGCAATTACATTGGAAATCTGTTATAATTGCATACCCACTCATGTATAATTTATTGATGTATATAAAAATAAATACTTATATTACCTTGGTCACACCATAACTTTACCAATTTATTTCAACTCTTTTAATACTACAAAAAGTTTAAAAAAAAATAAGAAATTTACATAGAAAATAGTTTAAAGCAAACAAAGTCGGGGCGAGTGACTAGTCAATTTTTATTTTTTCCCTTTTTGCTATCTGCAATTGGCTCTACAGCCATAATCAGATGAGTTCCACGCCCCTATTGTTGTAGGTCTTATATAGTCAAATATAAAACAAAATGTTTTAATTTACAGAAGTGATAGTGAAACTACCACCAGAAATAAAATCATCAAAGGACTTGAAAGTAACCATCAACACTAAAGACATTTCTGTGTTGAGACGGAACGGAGGTGTCATCATTAAAGACTCTTTGCCGTACAAGATAAAGACTTTAGATAGCTTTTGGAGTATCAGTGAAGGAAAACTTGCTATTCATTTAGGTATGTTGCCACTTTTATTATTATAATTTTTTTTTACTTACTAGAGAACAAGCTCTGTGTTGCAGGGGACTTTACAAATATACAATTAACGGATACAAATTACACCCAGACTCAGAACAGCAATTTGTGGGTCACACAAAGTTTTGTCTCTGTGTGGGAATTGAACCCACAACTGCATACTGCACCTACTAGACGAATGCGTGCAATCCCACGGGAACAGTCCTTTTCCCAGAATAAAAAGTGGTGTGTGTTGTCTTCTGTTAGGTGGAAGTCATTCCCCAGTCGTGCTTGCTTGCTAGTATGGCGCCTGCCTCTCTGCTTGTAGACAAAAAATGGTGTGTTCCATAAATAGTTGCCCAAGTCTGGGAGTCTGGGTGTACTTTGTGTCTATTAATTGTATGTTTGTAAAGTCCCCATAGTGTCCACATGACCGGGGCTTGTTCCATAGTGCAGGTCTTGTCTTTAAAAAAAATAAGAAGTCAAGAATTATTCATATTGGACTAGTAATTCCTGAAATGATGACTGATGTGGTTCAGATAACTCTGGCTGATTGGTCCCAGATGTTAATATAACATATTTTGTCTTGTTTACAGAAAAAGTGCAAGAAAGATGGTGGAACAAATTTTTGAGTAACGAAGAACCTATAGATTTGGATAAAATAGACTGCTCAAGGCCTTTAGATGAACTGCCAGAGGATCATGTAGCCAAGGTAAACGTTATATTTATATTAATAATAATAATAAAATGCAGTGGGACTGATCCAGAAGGCGGTACTCTTGGACACGGCGCATATCGTGAGGAGGTTTCTGTCTCTGGAGCCTTAACCACCGGTAGCGGTCCCTGTACCCAATACCACTCCATTTTTATATTTTTAATTATATGTTAGTTTATTATTGTTATTGTTATAATAACATAGGAAAAACAATATATCAACATTGGTTGCCTATTAAATACTTTTTTGTAATGAATTGTAAATATTATACTCTGGCGATTTAAAAGAGTGCATAAAGTTCCGATGATGGTTGGGGCAGAAAGGTTCTAGAGTGGTGACCACGAACTGGTAGACGCAGCGTGGGTAGGCCTCCAACAAGGTAGACCGACGACCTGGTAAAGGTTGCGGGCAACCAATGGATAAGGTCAGCTCAGGACCGAGTGATGTGAAAATATTTGGGGGAGGCATATATGTCTAGTCGACGTCGTTAGGCTGAGTTAAATGGATAGATGAATAGAGTTCCTTGCCTATTCTTTTCATGACCTTACAGTGACAGTCATGTCAGTGAATTGGCTGCAAAAAATACTGACATCTAATGTTTTTTTTTTATTCTTAATTATGCATTTAATCTAAATGAGGTTGACTTAATCTTTGAAAAAAAAATTTGAAAAGTAAACCATGCTATGAGAGTGAGGCAATAAGAACGTGCACCTGTTTGCGCACACACTTGTGCACTATAATATCTCCCGCGCAGAGTTTACTAGTATCTGTTGAGGCACAGATAATATAATACTAGTACAGATACCCCATCCCATACAAAGAAATGGTTCCCCGCTAACTCGGGCTAACCTTCGGGCTGAATTTTAATTATCTATCTATCTGTAGATGTCTGTATCCAACAGATTACGTGCATACACATAAAATCAACAGATGGCGACACTTTATTTAAAATTATATTTTTCACAAGATATAGTAGGCACCTACTTCATCACTCACATAGATCTACCGACCATAAAGGGTAGGTATCACTCATTGTCTCGGGCTCGGGCCACGTTTGCTCGCTCAAGGTCACGCGCTTTACGAAATATACTTATTTTGATTGTTTGCTTCCGTATTTAACTAGCGCTCCGCCCCGGTTTCGCCCGGGCTAAACAATTTTTTCCCGTTTAGGTATATTAAAATGTTAATATACCTATTAACCTAAGTTTATTTTTTTGTTGATAGCTTATATTAGGTATACCTATAATATAAATTGATTTATTAAAAAGAATATTCGTGAAACTATAATAAGCAATTAATTTATCAGTGCAAATAAACAAATAATCTGTTTGAAGTGAGAGTGTAGAGAGAGTTGAGAGAAAAAAACATATGCCCGTATTATTTATTTTTAACATAAGTCACTGTTTTACATAGCTTTATATATTTTTATACCTACGAGTAAGTAGTATGACCCAACAGTAAACTTCAAAACCAGGTAGGTATTTTAATTTATAAAAATCTGAAAATGCACACAGCGCCAGCGCCATTACTCACAAGTCACTCGCAAGTTTCAACTTCTTAGTAGTACAAAATACTGCCGCCAGGACTACGGTGACATTATTGAAATTTGTAAATATATAATTGTAATTTTGTTTTAGGAGCCCTTTATTTCATTTTCCTATGCTAGTAGGATTTCTTAAAGTATGTACGTTTATGTTTCAGGCTATATTTCTTCCAGGTTTGAATTTTACATAAACGTAAATAACAAATCGATATATGTAACTCCATCTATTGGTATTTATTCGTACTAATTTTGATTTGTTCCTGATGAGACCCCATGGTTGAGGTTTCCTTTTTGTAAATGAAACTAAATCTATAGAACACACATTTTAGCAACTACCTTACTGCTAAATATACTTTTTTTTTTATACTACCAAGGTGGTAAACAAACATACGGCCCGCCTGATGGTAAGCAGTTAACGTAACCTATGGACGTTTGCAACACCAGGGGTGTCACTTACGCGTTGCCGACCCTTTAAAAAGCTTATAACTCCTTTCTTGAAGAACCCCATGCTATAGTCTCTTGGGAAACTTTTATACTTACCTCCTTTTGCAAGGTGCAGCAAAGCTTTGTGTTGTGTTGCCGACCCATTTATTTACACTAGGGCTTTAAGATGTAGTATCCCAGGGACAGGTACACGTTTTCTTTAGACGCATCCCTAAATGAGCATTAGATACTTGTACTCACACACATATTTGGCGTTGGTCCTCTGTAAGATGGTGGTCCTTTCCTAGTCAGGGTTGCTCGCTTGTATGGTATCTTAGGCTTCACAGCTGTCCCGGAGACCCGTCCAGAGCGGGCCACTAGTGCTAAGGTGATGCCGATGTTCTAGCGCCTCACGTGTGTCTCCGTTCTGGGAGCCCATACGAACGGACCGTACGGTCTCCTCGACACTTATGAAGCCAGTCTTAATAAATTTTCTTTTGTTGCATTTTAGGTTCGGGAACTACAATGGAATCAAGAACGTAAAATGCAAGGTTTACCAACTAGCGATGAGATACGTAAAATCGACATTTTGAAGAAAGCATGGAATGCACCAGGGTCGCCGTTCCAAGGACAAAAGTTTGATCCCAGCATCCTCAATAGCTCTAACACATTACCATCGTTTTCAGGAGACAACTGAATAAATTAGTTTAGAAAAAATTAAATGACTTTTTTTATTCTACTTTATCTCCTACTCGCTAAACCCGGTCATGCTTCGCTGTGGCTCAGTTTGATATACATACATACCTACTTGGATTGATCCGTTCCCTTCCCGAATATTTATACAACTAAGTACATGAATATTCTTTTTTTGCGCTAAAATAAAACTCGACAGACGCGTATTTTATGCGGATGGTTTTGAGACGCTGATTGTGTATCTTGGGTTTATGGTAGGTAGGTATATCAATGGCCAGCGTTATCAAAGTTTACTTCGACGACACCTCTAAGCGACTATATGCTTGTTTGTAAGTATGTAGAATGTAGATACTTACCTATCAGATAACAAGAAACAAAATGTATAGTCGCTTAATTGCAATTAGCGTAAGATAAACAACATAATAGGCAAACCCAAACATTTGATATGGATACAAAAACAACACAATAAAAACGATACGTATTTTTATTAAAATAACAATGTTAACACATAACAACTGATAAATCTTTGATACCATTTGATTAGGTAACTAGGCACCTATGTAAACAGAACAGCATACGTAAGTGACGTATTTATAGATCCCTATGCATAGAGTATAATAATATAGTCCCTATGGCTCGAGGCGGTAAGATACTTGGAAGCACCTCATAACCAACTTCAGCCGCCTCTTATAATCAAGATCTATCTTATATTTTGCTGCCTAGCCAAAAGAAAATTATACAGATTCTAACAATAAAATAACTGAAACTTAATATTAGTTGAAAACCAGCTCGATCTTAACCAGAAATAAATGCCTAAACCCAGATTTTTAGCTCTCTAAAAAGGCCCCAAATCTCTGTTCTGTATGAGTTAAGCTGACCTTGCTGCTCGCAGCAAGCCTCAAAGGCCCAGGGCATTATTAACTCTTAACATATACTACCTACAAAAATTTCGATAACACTAATTTTCCAATCATTTTCTTCTCTTCGATAATTCTGTGAGCCTCTCGTAAGTTAGCGGCATTTATTGGAGACAATGTTTTCGTAAGCGTACATTTTAATTTTCCCTCATCAACTAATCTAGACACTTCTTTTAAAATCTCATGATGTCTAATCTTATCTTCGGTATCGTACTTTATTCTTGTAAGCATCATTTCTGATACCAAAGTTAAACTCTTATCTTTTAATGGCTTCAAATCTAAAAGAGTAGAACTATCAACAATCAAACAGATCCTCCCTTGTGGTTTAATTACTGTCATTAGCGTATCCCAATACGGCGCCGGGTCGTAATTAACAAGAATAAAATCGACTCCTTTTTCATAACCGTGTTCTTTTAACTGGGAAACCAAGTCATGTGTGTGATTAAGAACAAGATCAGCTCCAAATTCACGAGTGAATTTCATAGTTTCTGGCCGCGAGGCTGTCCCAATAACATTGAGACCTAATATCTTCCCAACTTGTGTTGCCACCGATCCTACTCCACCGGCACTGTTTATTATTAACAATGACTTGCCTTTATCCTTCTCTGATAAAAGTAAACGATCGTAAAGTGATTCAAAAGCGGTGACTGCGGTAAGGGGTAACGCAGCAGCTTGCTCGAAAGATAACTCCTTAGGTTTCGGTCCCACCAGAACTTGATCAAGTGCTACATATTGCGCGTTAGATCCGCTTCTTCTCAAGTCACCGGTGAAAAACACTTCATCGCCAACATTGAATAAGTTTGCACCTTCACCTTTAGCGACCACCACACCAGCACCGTCCCAACCCAAAATTCGAGGTGAAGATTCTATATTTGGTTTCGGCGCGCGTTGTTTTGTGTCTATAGGATTCACTGATGTAGCTTTAACCTCAACCAACACATCAGATTTGCTGTAAGTCGGCAAATTCACTTCCAAGTCAATAAGACTATTAACGTCCGTTATCGGCAAATATTTATAAAGGCCGACGGCTCGCATTGTTTTTGGTAAAGACATTGTATTGTTTTGAAACGCGTGCACTTCGAATGCGAAGAGAAATGTGACTAAAATAACTGAAGCGTAAGAAATACTCATTGAATAGATAGAGGATGACGGTGCTAAATTATTATCAGCTTTACTTATACACTGTTATCGATATAATCGTGGAGCTTGTGTGAATAAATCAACAAGCGGTGTGCACCCGGCGTACGTTTACGTTGCGTAATGAAATGAAAATGCTCGCAAGCGGTGTCCCTGACCTCCACACGTCAACGAATAATGAACAACTTCATGTGGAACTGTCAAGCTCAGACATAAACAGCGCCTGCGCGTTACGCTCCGATCTCTACAATAGAGTACATTTTTCGTCGACCTGCATCCGTCACGGTGAGACCTATAAAAACATAAATCCCATATATTCAGATCCATTCTGAATATATGGCGTCTGAAAAATATTTTGTTCGTATTTAAGTTTAGGTAAATTATCTTCGAATGCTTAAGTACCTACTACCAACCAACACCTACCGAATAGGGACACCTCGTTGACACGGGTAAAATTGGAAACGCCCAACATTATAAATTTGTTTGGCAATGCTATAGGCACCCACCCATCAATATTTTGTATACAAGGAACTAGTTTTGGAATCAGCAGTTGGTGTTCAACAGGGTGATCCTATCGACGTGGACCGACGCCCTGGTATAGGTTGCGGGTAACCGATGGATAAGGACAGCTCAGGGCCGAGTGATGTGGAAAACTTTAGGGAGGCCTATTTCCAGCACTGGACGTCTTTTGGTTGAGAAGGATGGATAGAGTTCCTTGCCAATTGTTTTCAGTGAATTGGCTGTAAAAAAATCCTGATTTTATTGATATCCCTATTGTTTTTTTTTAAATTCTTATGTATTGAAAGCATTCAATCTAAATGAGATTGACTAACTTTGATTTTTTTTTCTTTAATTTAACTATTAGTCTATTACCATGCTATGAGAGTAAAGCAATAGAACGTGCAGTTGTTTGCGCACTCACTTGTGCACTATAATATATCCCGCGCAGATTACTAGTATCTGTTGAGGTTACCTTTTTGTAAAAACAAAATCTATAGCCGCTCAACATATTTTTATAGTTACCTCCTCTCGCAAGGTGCAGCAAAGCTTTGTCACAAATAATATAATACCTAAGTGACCTATTTATACGTCCCTATGGCTCGAAGCGGCAAGATACGTGGGAGCGTATCAACGCCAAATTCAATCCGTTGTTCCGTCCGTCAACCGCCTCTTATAATCAAGATCTATCTTATGTTTTGCTGCCTAGCCTAAAAAAAATTATAGGTACAGCTTCTAACAATAAAATAACTGAAACTTAATATTAGTTAAAAACCAGGTCCATCTTAACCAGAAATAAATGCGTTTTAGCTCAAATCTCTAAAAATGCCTCAAATCTTTGTTCTGTATGAGTTGAGCTGGCCTTGCCGCTGGCAGCGAGCCTCAAAGACCCAGGGCATTATTAACTCTTAAAATATACTACCTACAAAAATTTCGATAACACTAATTTTCCAATCATTTTCTTCTCTTCGATAATTCTGTGAGCCTCTCGCAAGTTAGCAGCATTTATTGGAAACAATGTTTTCGTAAGCGTACATTTTAATTTTCCCTCATCGACCAATCGAGACACTTCTTTTAAAATCTCATGATGCCTAATCTTATCTTCGGTATCGTAATTTATTCTTGTAAGCATCCTTTCCGATACCAAAGTCAAACTCTTATCTTTTAATGGCTTCAAATCTAAAAGAGTAGAACTATCAACAATCAAACAGATTCTTCCTTGTGGTTTAATTACTGTCATTAGCGTATCCCAATACGGCGCCGGGTCGTAATTAACAAGAATAAAATCGACTCCTTTTTCATAACCGTGTTCTTTTAACTGTGAAACCAAGTCTTGTGTGTGATTTAGAACAAGGTCAGCTCCAAATTCACGAGTGAATTTCATAGTTTCTGGCCGTGAGGCTGTCCCAATAACATTGAGACCTAATATCTTCCCAACTTGTGTTGCCACCGATCCTACTCCACCGGCACTGTTTATTATTAACAATGACTTGCCTTTATCCTTCTCTGATAAAAGTAAACGATCGTAAAGTGATTCAAAAGCGGTGACTGCAGTCAGGGGTAACGCAGCAGCTTGCTCGAAAGATAATTCCTTAGGCTTCGGTCCCACCAGAACTTGGTCAAGTGCTACATACTGCGCGTTAGATCCGCTTCTTCTCAAGTCACCGGTGAAAAACACTTCATCGCCAACATTGAATAAGTTTGCACCTTCACCTTTAGCGACCACCACACCAGCACCGTCCCAACCCAAAATTCGAGGTGAAGATTCTATATTTGGTTTCGGCGCGCGTTGTTTTGTGTCTATAGGATTCACTGATGTAGCTTTAACCTCAACCAACACATCAGATTTGCTGTAAGTCGGCAAATTCACTTCCAAGTCAATAAGACTATTAACGTCCGTTATCGGCAAATATTTATAAAGGCCGACGGCTCGCATTGTTTTTGGTAAAGACATTGTATTGTTTTGAAACGCGTGCACTTCGAATGCGAAGAGAAATGTGACTAAAATAACTGAAGCGTAAGGAATACTCATTGAATAGATAGAGGATGACGGTGCTAAATTATTATCAGCTTTACTTATACACTGTTATCGATATAATCGTGGAGCTTGTGTGAATAAATCAACAAGCGGTGTGCACCCGGCGTACGTTTACGTTGCGTAATGAAAATGCTCGCAAGCGGTGTCCCTGACCTCCACACGTCAACGAATAATGAACAACTTCATGTGGAACTGTCAAGCTCAGACATAAACAGCGCCTGCGCGTTACGCTCCGATCTCTACAATAGAGTACATTTTTCGTCGACCTGCATCCGTCACGGTGAGACCTATAAAAACATAAATCCCATATATTCAGATCCATTCTGAATATATGGCGTCTGAAAAATATTTTGTTCGTATTTAAGTTTAGGTAAATTATCTTCGAATGCTTAAGTACCTACTACCAACCAACACCTACCGAATAGGGACACCTCGTTGACACGGGTAAAATTGGAAACGCCCAACATTATAAATTTGTTTGGCAATGCTATAGGCACCCACCCATCAATATTTTGTATACAAGGAACTAGTTTTGGAATCAGCAGTTGGTGTTCAACAGGGTGATCCTATCGACGTGGACCGACGCCCTGGTATAGGTTGCGGGCAACCGATGGATAAGGACAGCTCAGGGCCGAGTGATGTGGAAAACTTTAGGGAGGCCTATTTCCAGCACTGGACGTCTTTTGGTTGAGAAGGATGGATAGAGTTCCTTGCCATTTCCTTTCAGTGAATTGGCTTTAAAAAAATCTTGATTTTATTGATATCCCTATTGTTTTTTTTAAATTCTTATGTAATATATTCTTATTCAATATAAATGAGGTTGACTAACTTTGATTTTTTCTCTTTATAGTCTATTACCATGCTATGAGAGTAAAGCAATAGAACGTGCAGTTGTTTACGCACTCACTTGTGCACTATAATATATCCCGCGCAGTTTACTAGTATCTGTTGAGGTTACCTTTTTGTAAAACAAAATCTATAGCTGCTCAACATATTTTTATAGTTACCTCCTCTCGCAAGGTGCAGCAAAGCTTTTTTACAGATAATATAATACCTAAGTGACGTATTTATACGTCCCTATGGCTCAAAGCGGCAAGATACGTAGGAGCGTCTCAACGCCAACTTCAATCCGTTGTTCCGTCCGTCAACCGCCTCTTATAATCAAGATTTATCATATGTTTTGCTGCCTAGCCTAAAGAAAATTATAGGTACAGCTTCTAACAATAAAATAACTGAAACTTAATATTAGTTAAAAACCAGGTCCATCTTAACCTGAAATAAATGCCTTAACCCAGATTTTTAGGTCAAATCTCTAAAACGGCCTCGAATCTCTGTTCTGTATGAGTTGAGCTGGCCTTGCCGCTGGCAGCAAGCCTCAAAGACCCCCAGGGCTTTATTAACTCTTAAAATATACTACCTACAAAAATTTCGATAAAACTAATTTTCCAATCATTTTCTTCTCTTCGATAATTCTGTGAGCCTCTCGTAAGTTAGCAGCATTTATTGGAGATAATGTTTTCGTAAGTGTACATTTTAGTTTTCCCTCATCGACAAATCTAGACACTTCTTTTAAAATCTCATGATGTCTAATCTTATCTTCGGTATCGTACTTTATTCTTGTAAGCATCCTTTCTGATACCAAAGTTAAACTCTTATCTTTCAATGGCTTCAAATCTAAAAGAGTAGAACTATCAACAATCAAACAGATCCTTCCTTGTGGTTTAATTACTGTCATTAGCGTATCCCAATACGGCGCCGGATCGTAATTAACAAGAATAAAGTCGACTCCTTTTTCATAACCGTGTTCTTTTAACTGTGAAAAGTAGGATAGAATTGGGGCTTCTGCATCACTCACCTCGCTGCGCTCGGTTCGTAATGCAGAGCGCCCCAATTCTACCCTACTAACATGATTTGCATTCCGTCTGATCCACAATAAAGATTTAATATGCTTTCGTCGACGCATCTCCGTACTGATACCATAGTAACAATGTAACATACTTATATTTAGTTTTACTGAGATTCAATATGATAAAAAACCCTCCCTCGTGTATGCATGTTGCATCTAAGGCTCTTGATAAATCTTTCAATGACCAATAACTTATCATGGTACTTGATCAGTTATTTTATTTTTGAAACAAAGGAAGGAAAAGGAACTACATTTACTGATTTAAATAAAATAAAAAAAATATTTATCAAAAAAGTTTATTGTCAAAACACCATTTTTTTAAACATATAACATTTTTTAAAGCACATATTGTGTCATGATAAATACAACTATACAAATCTTCAGAATACTTATATCGATCATACAAGCTTAACAACTTAGGACAACTTTTATCTTCTAAATTAATTACATTATTGTTTTTTAAAATACTTTTTAACCATTCTACTTTTTCTACACCTTTTGTGTAAACATACTTATCTTTTAAGATATCTGAAATAACTAACTGATAATTTGAATAAGGTATAAACCCTTCACTCCAATATATTTTTCTGTTACGTTCAATCCAACCAACTTGCCGTCTTTCTGCTTTTGTCAGATCATAAAAGGGAAATGGCTGTTTAATTAAGAACACTTGCAATTTTTTATCACACCATATAGCAATTTCTTTTAGTATAAATTCATTTGCTTCTGTTTTAAAGCCTTGAACATCTACAATGGCTGTCATGATAATCGGCGCACTATGTTGCTCAGTGGTTTGTATTCCACAAGTCGATCGTTTATTATTAAACAATATGCAGTTGTGTTATCTAATATTGGCACTGAACATTCAATTTCCAAACGAACGTCTACTGGACCTGTTTTTAGACTATCGTTTTGCCTTGAACAATCTATGATGAACAGTGGAGCTTTATCTTTAAACTCCTTCAGATTAAGCAAGGGATCTGCGGGACAGTTGTAATACGACTGCCGAAATTTCACATACATTTCATATAATATACTGTATCTGTTCTCAGAAAATTTTAAACCTAATGGCTCATATGGATAATATTGCGAATTCAAAAAGAGCGTAACGTTTGTTACTTCACAATGATCAAAGAGTGAACTATCTTTTAGTTTATTATTTTTTTTATTAGTTTGTAAACAGAAAATAACGTATCTAGGCTTTTCTAGTTGTGATGCAGTTTTAACTGACCATGAATGTTTTGTTGTTTTTGGTAGTAAAGGATACTCATACAAATCCCAATTTCTAAATGCTATTTGAATAGGCCTATCTTTTTCTAAATGCTTTAAAAGTGTTAGTCTTTCTCGATCTGATACTTTTATGTGTGGTACTCTCCACTGTACTCTATCGAGATTTACTTGGAAGTGAGAAACGTCATCTGTAAGTATAACACTATTTAAATTAGAGTTACTCCTATTTAGTATAAGTTCATGTTTACAATTTATTACTATTTTGTTATAATCTTCTGCAAAGCCCAATATCTTATTTAAAGGTATAACGGCGCTAAAGTGACTATCATTTTGAAATCCGTTTAAGTTCCAACCCCACAAGGCAGCAACTTTACTTTCGGATTCATTTAATGAAACGTATGACTTTACTGTCGACGTTATCCCCGAATTTTTAATGCGATCTATTTCAATGCCGTTTATTTCGTATCTGATGTCTTGAAACAGGAACAGCACAGCATTATTAGTAAGTTTAACAGCTTTCTCAATCGGTTTTCCATCTTTTCCGAACAGCTTTGTGTGACCCTCGATGTAAATTGAGCTGGCTGATGGCAATACATATATGTCTTGTTGGTGGATGGGTATTCTGATTTCATCGTTTTCTCTAAAGCAGTTGTTGTAGGGATTGTAAGAATGAATCTCATAACTTTCGATAGAAGTATCGAAGTGCGGTAAATCGCTGATATGTAGTATATTCATACTTTAAAACCCAACGCTTTGAGAAAGTCTTTATTTGTTTTAGTCAATTTATTAAATTTTTCCTTACGTCTATTCACCTTACTGACTGTAGAAGAATTAAGATGTTTTAATTTGAGTGGAGGATTTATATTGTATAATATCATTTTATTTCCCTTAAATGAAGTCGTAGTTGAATATGTTCTATAAAAGGTATGCTGCAACCGAACTGATCAACAACCTTAATAGATATAGATGTAACTATATTTTTGTTTACTGGGAAGTAAATAACGTTCCGAGGTGCTTCTAAGTAATGATGTTCGGCAGTAGTATCAGCTACAAATTCATGAATAATATGAGTTGGTATACCGTTAGTGTAAGAACCATATATTAAATCACATTCAATTCTGATTACAGGCAGAGTATTTTTAGAAAGCACATTTGATACAGGGTTCAATATTGAATAGAACAACAAACCACATTCATATTTTTCAGATAAGCTAAGAGGTGGTTGAAAATACGACTCTAATTCTGATTTATTTCCAGAGATAGTCACAGTTATAGACATAGTTGCATACTGAACGCTTTTCAATAATTTTGTTTATTATATTCTATGGCTTTTCCAAAAGTTTGTTAAAAAATTTAAACATAAATGGCCGCATTTATAAGGGTGATCACCTTGTATATTTTCATAGTTATAGCGGATCCTTGAGCCTAAGTATTTTATTAGCTCCTTTGAAGGCTTTAGATTTCCATAGCTATCAAAATATTCAATATAATCATTGTGTTTTGCATAGGCTACCCAATGAGAACCAGGATTCTTAGAACTATCTAAATTAACAACTCCACATTCATTTTTATAAGGATATTCAGGGAGTTCATCTCTCATAAAGACACCTCTAAAGTAGGGAATATTATTTCCATATTTTAAAATGTCAATATTAGTTAAAGCTCGTTTGGGTAGCCGACGTTTTAGTTTTTTTCTTTTGATACAAAAATTCCAAGTCCATTTTTATGTGGTTTAAGATGTAGTCCTTTTCCAATGCAAAGAGCCTCCATTTTTTCATTGTGTCTCTTCGATTCTTCGTACAGTTTTTTAGCTGCCTTGAAATCATTTATAGTTTTAGCAATACCAGCTGCTCCACCTGCTAAAGCTCCAGTGGCTGACAATCCAGCAAAAATTGGAATCAAAGGTAAAAATCCACCAGTTTTTGGTATTGGAATGATCCTAGGAAGTTTAATGGATGAAGCATCAGCGAAGTCCCTAACAGCAGCCATAGCTAATGTTATAGCAGCTTTTTTGCACTTTGGTTTTAATTTTTTTATATGTTTTTTTGCAGCAGATATAACACTTTTTAATTTCTTTTTAACACCTTTTCCACTGGTAACTTTTGGTGAAGAGTTTTGGCGACGACTTTTTAAGCCAGTACCAGATTTAATTTTTGCTAACATAGCGTGCCTTACTAGACGTGCTGCAATTTTTTCTCCTATATTTGCATCAGGAGCATGTGTTCGTTTTTTTGCCATTTTTAATAGGACTAAATCAGCACTGTGACGATCTTTCAAGTTTGATGACTTGTAGTATGCAATATCGTGGTCTTTACAATATTCATCTAATTTATTAATGCCTTTGTCTCCACGTGTAAGTCTCTTAATTAATTTTGTTCCAGGACCACAATAATTATATCCCGGTAAATGTAATTCAAACGGTAGGTGGTTTATCAGCCAATTAAGAAGACTACTCTCTCCAGTACACATAATAAGACTGAGCAATTAAAGTCTCATCACTTTATAATATAAGGAGTTTTACAATATCATGTAAGTCATAACACGTTTGTCTTATCTATCCAGCTATTTTCATCTGAAGATAAACCTAGCCATTTTACGAAAACTCTATTCCCTTTCCTTTTAAGAACTTTCTCAACAAGATATACATTAGGATGTTTTGTCTTTTGAAGTTCCTGTTCATAAAATGCTCCTAAGATAGGCTGTCCTCTGATAGTATCTTCAATCAAGTAAGTGGTAGGAGCAGTATTTTGTTTGTATCTAATTTTAAATATTTCTGTTGACCAATTGGGAGTATAGCCTTTTTCGAATGTTCCTTTGTACTTACTAATACGAACATAATCACCCACTTTAAACTTACATTTTATACTCTCTTGTTTTTTCATTAATCTATGAAATCTTTCTAATATTTCTTTTTTATTTACATTATTGACATTTAATGGTATTTCATTAATCGTTCGATGATATGTATGATTGTATTTATGAACAACATTGTCCAGAGTATTTTTTATCCAATTATAATTACCTTTTAAACTAAACTCTTTGTACAGTTTAGATTTTAGTGTTCTAATAAATCTCTCTACAATTGAAGCTTTTTTTGATGAAAATGTTGAATAATGATTAATATTATAAGACTTCATAAGATATTTAAATTTATTATTGTAAAATTCTGTGCCATTATCAGTTTGTAAATTCTTAGGAACGCGATTACCATTTAATAAAATCATAAAAGCCTTATACACCTCATCTTTGTTCTTACTTTTCAAAGGAATCGCCCAAGCATATTTTGAAAATGTGTCAATTATAGTGAGAATATATTTATTATTATTATTTTCCCTCGAAATTGACTGCATATCTATTAAATCTGCTTGCCATAGATCATCTATATCCCTCATAATAACATGTCTTCGCGGAAAGTTCACCCTCACACTTTTATGAATTTCATTTATCACGGCCGCTTTGCTCATTTAAAAAAAAAAACATATTTTATTTTATGTAGGTAGACTATATTATATATTTATAATATACAACGCTCCTGCTTATTCTTTATTCATAATGAATGACTCTGCAATACTGAATGAAAAGTTTCCTAATTATCAGTATTTATTCTTTTATTATATTAGCTTCTTTTAATTCTTCAATTATTGATAAAATTTCATTGTCATGGTTTGTATTACCCGCATCTCTTGAAGCTACTAATAATTTTAATCTTTCAACTAATTCATTCGGGTCGTCCCAATATACTAAGTCAGTATTATTTTTATAACATTTGAGCGTAGGCAAACTGCCTCCAATTTTATTCTGTTTGTCTTTTATCGAAGTCTCAGCAAATAATGGTCTGATTATTTCTCGATATTTGAGTCCTTTATCACCTTTTATTTGACCTTTAGGATTAAAATCCCTCTTATGAGCGTTAGTGTAATGTAACATATCTTTGTATACAAGTCTATCGACGTTAGTTACAATTTTTAAATCGGGTTTCTTTCGCAGTAACAGTTCTTTTAGTCCAGGAGTTAAATCGAAACTTTTATCTCCAATTTTAACCAAAACTAAGTTATCGCCATCAACATTTTCAATTTTAGAAAATGATACTATTGAGTTACCCATCGTTATGGTTTTATTTTCGATTCTTATTCCAAATGGTATATTTATACCATCATAAATACCGCAAATGTCTTTACTTTCCAACGAAGTTTCTAAATTATTTTTTACTCCTCTATTAGGAGTGCTTAAAAAATTTATATCAGCATCATGAAATTCTTCACAAGTGCTTGAACAATTTGTATCTGATTCAATAGGTGTAAAACTTTCAGGTTCATTTTCATCATGCTTAATATTTTCAATAAATCTTTTAGAATTTATAAGAGTTGAACATTTTATCTAAAGATAAGTTAACGTCATGTTCTTGATTTTTCATTTGTTTTATTTTATTTTTTATGGAGTCTACAGAATTCATTAATTCTACCTTAATATTTTTCTCCATTTTTGTAATCACAACTGTGTTAAACTATGTCAGAATTAATACTAACAATGTTTTTGTACAGCATTCATTTATATGCACATATAAACATGCTATTATCCTTTAAATTTAAAAAAAATATCGAAGTTTTGTCTGTACCTTCCATTATTTAACGATGAGTCTTTGTTAATAAGAAGAAAGTTATAAGGGTTACTCCAAACAGTTTTAGAAATATCTTTGAACTGATTCCACGTTAGGTCAGAGTTGACATGTTCTTTATAGATATGCTTTAAGTTCACATCATCTTGTTTAAATATTATAAGAAAGTTAGCATTATCGCGTAACAATTGTTTAGGGATTTTTGAATAGGTTTGCGTTAAATAAAAGCAATCAATTTGCTTATGTCTACCCATACAGAAATAATTACGGATGTTTATTTGATTTTCACATACGACATCATCAAATATAAATACCGAATTTGGCAAAGCTTCGCTAGGAGATACAACATCTTTACTGTCACTGAACTCGTTGAATTTTATCTGAGGTACTCTTTTTAATACTTCTCGTAAAAAGCAATATTTTGGCTGAAAAGTAGTCTTCGAGTAAAGGTAAATGTTTTTAAATTTGAGCCCATTTTCATGCAACAACATACTAATCATAACGTTTGTTTTACCACAATTCGAGGGACCGCAAATTATACAACGAATCGTATTTGGCAATAAGGCGCTATGTCTAATCTCTTGAGAAGTCTCACCAAGATTTATATTTTTAACATTTAGTGATATAGGTTGTTTGATCAACTTCATCTTGTCAAATAAGTTAAATATTGCCTCACATAGCTATATATATATATATATATATATATATATATATACTTTATTTTAGTACTGTAGTGACAACTATAAAGTTAACTGTTTGAACTAGTCACTACTTGAATAGTTTTATTCTCATCTTACAAAATAGGTATGTATAAATATGAGTTACGTTATGACACGTGTTACACATCATATATCAAGTAATTTTGCATGTATGCATTAAAACTTGTCACGACAGGAATGTTTCTTTTTTCAAGTTACAGTATAGGTATGGATGCATATGAGCTACGTTATGACATGTGTTACAGACCGTATATTAAATCATTTTGCAAGTCAATATAATCACTTCACAGCGTGTTCTTTGCATAAGCAGACGGTTTTGTCTAAGATTTTGTGTTTTCAAGGTAAGTCTTTAAATCCTTTTAATTTATTTAATCTATTATGTAATAATAATAATAATGTAATAAAATACCTTTTCTTTTACAGAATCATGTCACACTCACCGTCTTACAGTCCTGTTATAGATATTGCAGACAATATACGCACGGTAAGTAACAATTCAGGTTCTCTTAAATCGTATCTACATTATTATAAAACTTCGTTTTGTTTTTAGTTCTAATATTAATGTGCTTTTTCTTTCAGAATTTGATAGAAGATTCAGACCCCATATTGAATCCTTTTTACCATGCTCAAGATAGAGAGAGCTGGTATGCTGAAGTAGCGGCAAAATCACGCGAGGAGTATCAACAACGAAAAGCTGAAGAACAAACTTTACAAAAAAAGAAAAAAGGAAAATCTAAAACTTTCAAGAATAAATCCTTTGTAATGCGAAAGGAGTCAGAGCATGTTCATCATCTCATAATAATTAATATACATGATATGGATGGTCGTAATATGGAGGACATTAACGTAGAAACTGATAATGCAAGTGTAAATGTACAGTATTTAGTAACTAGTGCCTATGACGATATTATGAATGAAACTGAACAATTAGTAGGTAAAATAGTGCAAAAATTAAGCAAACGCACTACGTACTCGTAAGTGTTTTTATTGTACATGTTTTGATTATTCTTAAACTAAGATATTGGATTAAATAAAATAAACAACTGTTATTTGAGTTACGATTGTTTTTTATTCCTACCTGTTTCGTAAAACGCTATAGTCTATAAATAAAAACACAATGATTTATACTCGATACAAGTTTATTTCATCTCAAAAATAATATTTTATTACATAGTTACTTATAAATTAATTACTAAACTAAATTAAATACATTGTTTATGTACTAAAAGACAGTTTTATAATGGCCCCAAGGTAACGTCTCATAATTATCTTTTAAAATTTGTCTCTTATCGTCATCTCTACTTAATATGAGCTTATTAATTTTTTGAGTGAAAACATTGTGGTTTTTTGACTTAATTATAAACATATTTTCTCTTAACTGTTCATTAAATCGTAAAACTTTTTTATAATTCTCAATATTAAGTTTATTAGTAACCGACTTTTTAACACCTTTTGCTTTTTTTATTGAAGTGTCTATGGAGTTTATACAATATAATTTAGCTCGTAAACCAACAAATTCAGATATTATATCACCACCCATTTCATCTTTAAAAAAACCTGGTATTTTAGCATTTACTTTAGGCATATCATATTTAGCATTCTGAAAGTTACTTGTGTCAAAATACTTAATATGTTTTTTCATATCCTTATAAAAATCATCGGTGTTTATTAAATAAAGAAGACTGTCAGTATCAGTATAACAAAGTTTGATCGATTTTTTATATATACGTTTCATTATAGAATAATGAAAATGATACAAATGACTCTTAGCCAATTCCAAAATTGAAAATCCTATGTAAATTGGACGATCAAGAACTATTTGTGTTTGTTGTAACTGTACTGCCACTAGTGATTCTGATAAGATTGCCAAATTTTTGAAATTCGGAGCACTTATGTATTTTTCTGCACCACAAATTTTATTAGTCTTATTTGATGTATCTTTCCAAACACTAACAAGTTTCACATCAACTTGTTTTCTTTTATTTTCTATTGTTTTACCAAAAATTGAATTATTTTGTTTTTTAAAAAAATCTCTTTCAAAATCAGAATTAGCTTCTTGCCGAAGTTTAGTGTTTAATAAAATATATGGTGCTAAAAATGCTTTTTGCTCAAAAGTTAATACTCTATAAATCTTTAGTAAAATAAGACCCCTTTTTAAACATTCTTTTAAATGAATATAATGAATTATATATTTACACTTATCATATAAGTTAGCTATTAGTTTACAATTTTTACTGCCTGGTGGCACAAATTTTTCAGCAGCAAATGGTAAATCAGAGTGATCATTATGTATTTCAGGTGGATAGTGTAAGTCAACTTCTAGAATATAACCACAGTCATTATCGTTAGAAACATTCATTACATCAAATTGATGGATTTCTTGATCACTCAAAAATTTAAAATTTCCTGCTGGTAGTTTTTGCATCATTGCATACCCATACAAATTTACACAATCAAGATAAACTAGATAGCTATTAGGTTTTTCTTTATTATAATGTTCAAGATATTTGTTATTCGCTTTAGCATATCTTAAAGAACATTGAGCAAGACCTCCCCTTATACCCTTTTCCAACATTTGATACATTTCAATGTCTGTAATTAAGTCTAAATTAATATTTGTGTACAACAACATGGCATCCCAACTTAATGATGGTGAAGATACATAATAACAAGGATCAAGGTTGTAATATTTCAAGCTCATAGCTCTAAATTTTTCAAATACGTCACATAAAAGTAGGACATCACTTTTTAGATATAAATCAGTATATTCTCCCAGATTAGAAATATTAAAGACTTTCCAAACTTTTAATGCATGCTGATAATCATCGTCAGAAACAGTCTGAGATGTTAGAGTACTGTAAAAATTAGATTTTTCGGGTAATTTTTTTTCTTCGTAACGATCCCATGAATCAATATATTCGTAACAGTAAATACCTTTTTTGCAAATTAGTTTAAATAAGTAATCATCTTTGAAACATTTTCGCAAGCTATAAAAATCCTCAGGTTTCATTGATTTGACTAAATTATCAAGGCTTGAACTTAAAAAATTAAAAGAGTCTAAAAATTTTAATTGAGCTACATTTTCACTGTCAATTGGTATAAATTTTGTAAATGAAATATATTTTTCTTTATTTTTTGGAATTAAATTTATGCGTCCACAAATAGTAGAAAGTTCTTTTATAAACAGATGACAATCATAGCCAGAAAGATTATGGAATATTATTGGTATAAATTTACATGTTTTAGCCTTTAAATTACATTTATTATGTGCAGGTCCTCTATATTTTCCTGTAAAATGATCATGATCTGCAACTTTTGCATCTGTATCACTTATTTTTTTCTTACACAAATAACATTTATTTGCATTATTAAAAGATTGGCGTTCATTTTCACTGATAATAATAGTCTTGGATTCAGAAATTATTTCATGTAACCTTATTACATCTTTGCTTATAGCTCTAGTAAATTTTTTTGCACAATCTGGTCCTCTGTACGATACATATTTATTTAGTTCAGGTCTAGAATGACAAAAAATATAATATGCAAAACAACTTGCTTCGTGAACCTGTAAGTTTTCGACATATTTAGTTTTATTTTTGTCAGAATATTCTCGTAACAAGCTCTCAAAGTCGCCGTAAATAACTATAGGAATTCTTTGAGTTCTTTCGAAATTCGAAAAATAAAGTTCAGAGTTATCATCAGGAAGTATAGTTTTTACTCTGGCACAGTTATGATTAATAAGTTTCTCTGGTGTATTAAAATATGTGAAACACTCATCACATAAATGTATCTTTGACTTATGCTTAGTTAATTGTTTATGCACAAGTTTATCAAATTGTTTTATTAAACAGAAATGATTTTTACCGTCTTTATTGATCCAAAGTAAGTTAATGTGATGTAATTTTCTTTTTACAGTTTTATATAGCGGTCCTGTCACTCGATTTTTTGAATCTAAGCCATAAATGTTTATGCTCAAACTCGGATTTAGATTTTCAAATAATTTAATATCTGTGAAACTCGGTGGAAATGTCATTTTTGTTATATTCAGAAGTTTGGAGTAATGTGGGTATGAAGTTGCTCTATTTGGATTGTTTTTAGTAGGATACAAATGAGCTATTATACACCATAGAAAACAATGTTCGTCTTTATTAACTATATTCAGACATGATTTTGTTTTTCGAATATTGTCGGGCAATGGAAGGTATGAACCAGCTCTTAAGGGGTTGTATTTTAAAATATTAATTTCTAAATGACTAATTGACTCAATTGTCCAGCCTGACTCACAAAGCTCAAATTCAGAACATTTGTTAATCATTTTTGAGGCACATGCATTGTAAATGGATAAAATATCAGAGTTTGGAAATACTACTTCATACCTAGTATTAAAAGATTTTAGAGATGATTCATTATTTTTAGGTAAAATATATGAAACGTACAATTCAAAACTGATCTTTAGTGATTTATGTAGTTTTAGTTTCTCATTGATAAGTTTACGACATATAATTGAAATATCATTTAAAAATAGTTCAGGTGAAATATTATTCTGGTTTGGGGGTTTAATTTTGTAACTGATGATTCTATTTTTGAAAGCACATGCAATTATATGAACATTTTCAAATTCAGTTTGCAACAAACAATTTGATTTATGAATATTGGATTTCTTGTGTGAAGCATTGTTTTTGACATATGCGTTACAATGTTGACAGAAAAACATGTTTTGCAGTAAATATATTTTGTCTTTTTGGAGCTACTTGTGTATAAAATATTTATTCTTATTTAGGTATATTGTATGACTTTCGAGTTTAATGTTTTTGTTTTAGGTTCATAGTTTTTGTTTATGGTTTTGTTTGGGCTGTAAGAAAAGACTTATTATTATAATAAATGCAGAAAATTATATATTATTACCGGTAGATTACACAATATAAAAAATAATAAGAATATAGAATACTTAATTTTTAGTTGGGTACAAAATAGGAGTAATATGTTGATACTCTTGTTTAACCGCTGAAACCAACTGTGTAACTGCTTTCCATGTTGGCGTCTTCTCATCGATAGCAGTTTTTAAACTGATTAATGAATGTTTCCAGCGGTTTTCAGTTTTGGCCTCCAGTTCTCGATAGTTAGAGATGCGGACTTCAATGTAGTACTCGCCTCGCTTGGTCGGATCACTTTGATGCGTAGTACCAGTAGCTATACGTCGCGACAGGTAATTTTTCAATACTGCAGCTCGCGCAGGCTCAGGTTCATCTTCCTATGAAATTAAAAAAATATATACTATAGTTATTATTAAAACAATGTTAATTTCCTAAATACCGCCGAATAAAAAAAATAAAAAACTATATGAGACATTTATATGTATACGTAAGTATCCCTAATATATACCTAGCTTAACATTATTATGATTTCATTATCATTGTTATGTTAACAGAAAAATGAAAAAAATATTATAAAAACTCATGAACAGCTCTGATCCCGAGGATCGAACCCAGGCTCACTTATTAACAAACAATAACAGCTCATGCCCATTCTTAAAAAATTATAGATCATAATTATTAAATAAGTAAGTGCCTACAGTAACTACAGTTAAAATTATAGCTTACCTCAGAATCTAGGCAGTAGCTGGTGCGTTTACGTTTCTTAACATTTGATGGCGCTTGATCAGTGTCCGATGAATCACAGTCGCTACCAAACAATCCTGCTGGTTTCTTTGACTTGGAAGCTTCACGTGTTTTCTTTGATTTTATTTTATTTTTCGGCCGGTCATTTGTTTTCTTCTTAGTCAATGTTGAAGGCGCTTCAACGTCTGAATCAAATGGATTAGGAGACCTAAAATATAGAGAAATAAATATAAAATCTAATAGAAAATTTGCAAGACAAAAAAAATATTAGCCCATTAACAAACAGAGCAGAATTGCCTTGTCTGCTGAGGACCTAAGTGATACATACATACTTGACAGTGTAAAGAATATCCACTCCAACAATTAATACTTAATGTAATGACATATCATAACGCAGCTTCCCATTTTATACCCTAATATTATAAAGGTACGAACATCCTTACATGTTTTCATTTTTTGTTTACGTAGCACTTTAAAACGATTGATTATTGTGTTTAATATTAAGCTTTAATTGATAGATTATATGAACCATAATTGCATATAACATACTAAAGTTATGCACTCAAGTGTGAACACGTCCCTTACCAAACCAATATGGAAGAAATATTATACCAGATGATACCATTGTTGCAATTTGAGACAAAATTTTTATAAGGTAATCGTATGTACTTACTCTATCTAATAATTAATCAGACTTAGATCAACTTATAATGGTTTTCCAATGTATTAAATGACGATCCAATTTAAATTGATATTTTAAGTTAAAAATCTGTAAGCTTAATTAAACCGATATAAATAAACTTATTCACGCGGCACTAACAATTAGGTAACAAAAAAAAAATATTATATCAATATTTTTTTAAATAATATTTATAAAATATGCATACCATTTAAATTATATTATTTGGAGTAAACAAAACATCATAATTACATGAAATTACATCTGTTGTTACTAAACACTTGCAGTCAAATTATAATTAACTAGTGTTACTTGTACGTCGAAACCTTGGTTCCAATTCCCAAGTCGGAAATACATTAATCAGTTTTTTTTTTAAATACAATAAAATTCTAATTGTGTAAAAAAATAATTTATTAGTTTTGTCTTGGACGATAGAAATACGTGGGTATATACTCGTATTGTGTTTCTACATATATTTACTATAAAGTTTATTTAAAAAGCAAATTTTTTTTGGATAATACTTATATTATCTAATAAACAATGTTTATAACATAACAATGTTTGTCCAATCACTAAAGTATGTATAAAAAAACGTATGTGTGCAATGTCTGTCTAACGAATCTCCGCACCTGGCTAACACATAAAGTTTCAAGTTCGATTTCCATCGAAGTAAATTGGGAATAGGCCACATATTTATGTGTAAGTAAATCAGGAATCCTATATATATATATATATATGTATATATATATATATAATAAATTAATATGTAATAAATATTATAATAACATACTTACCTACCTACTTTATATTGATTACCTGAATGTACATAGGTACCTAGGTACCTTTTTTTTTTACCTTATTGTTTATTTAAGAAAAATACTCACCGATTTTTTTGCTAAGTATCTTCAAATGTTATAAATGAAATGTTTTAATTTTTTTTTCTGTTAAATTGTAAGAAAAAATCGAATGACATGTTTCTACATGTTTAGATTTTATGACATAGTAGGGCAGCGTATTACATCATAAATTGTTACAAAATTCAAATCTTTGCACTCAGTAAATAGAGTTCAAATTAAATTATATGTAGCTCAAACATCTTTCTTACCTAATATAGAGAATGGCGCCACATCGTCGCGGATACCTGAGATGAAATTCTAAAAAGGAAGTGGTATGTACTTTTGTTCGTGATAGCCTAGTAGTATGAATGTTCACCTTCTATGTAAGCTGTTGCGAGTTCGAATAAAGTCAACGGCTCTTAGAATCTTGTACACTGGTATAGTTTTTAGGGTTCCGTACCTCAAGGAGGAGAAAAAAATAACATTTTATACGAAAAAACTTTTTAACAGTACGTATTTGTACCGAACATTCGTCCAAATGTTTGGAGGAGACTCATGCCCGGCACTGGGATGTTTATAGGTTGAAATGATGATGATGTTGATTTATACGGAACCCCCAGCGTGTTAGTCGGTAGACCGGTTTTTTTTTCAGGAATAACGGTGAGAATACTATAGAAAGGGTTCCATACACCTACTAAACATATATTCCCTAACACAAAAATATATATTAGAACTGAACCCTCGTCTCATCCGATGTCCACGCACTCAGTAGTCGCAATTATAATCACTAGACCGATAAGACAGTTCCCTTACTTCTACTAGGTACGTCTAATATCTACAATTATGTTGCACCAATATCTTTATTATTATTTTTATGTTTTACCCAATTTTATTTATAAATAAAAAAATTACATCTTATTTTTTATTTAAAGATATTTATACTAAAAAAAGTACACATGAAAATTTTGCTCGTCTAGGACTTGAACCTATGGCCTCTCATCAAAACGCTTAATTTTTTGCACAAACTCTTAATGTTTGACGACAGATGCATCGATGAATGAAATAATATTAAATCTCTATTGCGGATCAGACGGAACGCAAATCATGTTAGTTGTGTGTTATTAGAGCGCTCTGCATTGCGAACCGACCGAAGCGATATGATTTATCATATTCTAATCTCAGTAGAAACTAAATATAAGTATGTCACATTGTTACTATGGTATCAGTACGGAGATGCATCGATGAATGAAAGCATATTAAATCTTTATTGTGGATCGGACGGAATGCAAATCATGTTAATAGGATAGTATTGGGGCGCTCTGCATTACGAACCGAGCGCAGCGAGGTGAGTGATGCAGAAGCCCCAATTCTATCCTACTGTGAAACCAAGTCTTGTGTGTGATTTAGAACAAGATCCGCTCCAAATTCACGAGTGAATTTCATAGTTTCTGGCCGCGAGGCTGTCCCAATAACATTGAGACCTAATATCTTCCCAACTTGTGTTGCCACCGATCCTACTCCACCGGCACTGTTTATAATTAACAATGACTTGCCTTTATCCTTCTCTGATAAAAGTAAACGATCGTAAAGTGATTCAAAAGCGGTGACTGCAGTAAGGGGTAACGCAGCAGCTTGCTCGAAAGATAACTCCTTAGGCTTCGGTCCTACCAGAACTTGGTCAAGTGCTACATACTGCGCGTTAGATCCGCTTCTTCTCAAGTCACCGGTGAAAAACACTTCATCGCCAACATTGAATAAGTATGCACCTTCACCTTTAGCGACCACCACACCAGCACCGTCCGAACCCAAAATTCGAGGTGTCGATTCTATATTTGGTTTCGGTGCGCGTTGTTTTGTGTCTATAGGATTCACTGACGTAGCTTTGACCTCAACCAACACATCAGATTTGCTGTAAGTCGGCAAATTCACTTCCAAATCAATAAGACTATTAACGTCTGTTATCGGCAAATATTTATAAAGGCCGACGGCTCGCATTGTTTCTGGTAAAGACATTGTATTGGTTTGAAACGCGTGCACTTCGAATGCGAAGATAAATGTGACTAAAATAACTGAAGCGTAAGGAATACTCATTGAATAGATAGAGGATGACGGTGCTAAATTACTATCAGGTTTACTTATATACTATTATCGATATAATCATGGAGCTTGTGTGATTAAATCAACAAGCGGTGTGCACCCGGCGTCGCGGCTTTGTCGGTATACGTTGCGTACCTAATGAATATGCTCGGAAGCGGTGTCCCCGTCTTCCACACGTCATCGAATAATGAACTTCATGTGGAACTGTCAAGCTCAGACATAAACAGCGCCCGCGCGTTACGCACTGGTCTCCTGCAATAAAGTAAATTTTTCGTCAACCTGCATGCGTCACGGTGAGACCTATAGAAAAACATGGATCCCATATATATTCAGATCCATTCTGAATATATGGCATCTGCAAAATATTTTGTTCGTATTTAAGTTAAAATCTTGAAATGCTTAAATAAGTAATAGATACCAACCAACACCTACCGAATAGGGACATCTTGTTGACACAGGCAATATTTTGGGCAAACAAAATGTTTTATACACAAGGAACAACTTTTGAAATCAGCAGTTGGTTGTCAAACAAGATAATCCTCTTGGGACACTTATTTTCAGCTTAGCAATAGTTAAAATAATTTAATAATCTCGTCTTCCAGTCTTACTGAGTGCCTAGTAAAGTGGAGGTCCTTGCCCAGTCGGGCTTGCTCGCTAGTATGGTGCCCCACCTCTCTTAAAATTATTTTATAAATAATGCAAATATCATTTTGTTAGATAAAAATAGGTATCTAGTTCCTCTTTTTATCGTTTGATCAGTGGCCAACCTGGTGACAGAGTTATTTAGATCACCAATATTTGGCCTCCGTCGCCATCAACTATCTACTCTTAATTAATGGCTAAATTATTCAATTAAAAAAGTGATGCAATATAGAAACTTATTATATACTTAGGACTTACCTAAGTATATAATAAGTAAATATAATATAAATACCATACGTACGTAATTATTCGACGAATTGTGAAACATATTACACCATTGTCACTGTAAGTTATTTAGTTAATTAGTAGGTATTGTTTATAGACGTTTTATGTTAGGTATGTAAAGATACATACGGCAACGGAGTTAGCTGTACAGCCCCTCTAGACAAGTGGCATAAGCGATAGTCGAATCGAAAAGTCAAAAAAGCAAATGTATGGGATTTTACGTAAGTCTACGATATAATGTCGTAAACTTACGTCAAATCCTATACATTTATCTTTTTTGACTTTTCGATTCGACTATCGCTTATGCCACTTGTCTGGAGGGTCGGGCCGCTATATAAAGATTCGTTTTTTAAGAAAACCATTGTATATATTTCTGTGAAATTTGGTAACAGTACCTATACAATTAGACTAAACCTACAGATAAAAATATATTTCTGACAAATTCATGCCTGTGTTTTCCTAAAAAACTAATCTTTATATAGCGGTCCTGAGCCGTAGACAAGTGGCATAAACGGTAGTCGAAACGAAAAGTCAAAAAATAAAATGTATGGGATTTGACGTAAGTCTACGATATAATGTCGTAAACTTACGTCAAATCCCATACATTTTATTTTTTGACTTTTCGATTCGACTATCGCTTATGCCACTTGTCTAGAGGCTCTGTACAGCTAACTCCGTTGCTGACCGTACCTTACCAATTGCAAGACGCTAAAGTATACTTTTTTTTATACTACTTAGGTGGCAAACAAGCACACGGCCCGCCTGATGCTAATCAGTTACCGTAGCCTATGGACGCTTGCAATAATTGCTTATATAATATCTTATAGTTAGGAATAAATAATGTTAGTTAGGTTTAATTAATGTTAAGTTTATATGTATATAGTTTGTAACTACACTATTGTATTAGGTTACCCTGTGATAATAGTTGTATGTGGTAAAAATAAATAAATAAATAAATAAAATACCAGAAGTATCACTTGTGTGTTGCCGACCCTTTTTTTTACACCAGGGCTTTATGATGGGAGTATCCCTGAAATAGGAACACGTTTCTCTCAAAACGCATCCCTAAATGAGCGCTGGAGACCTGTACTCACACACAGGAACACAACTATACCACTGTGTTTAGTTATTTGGCTGTAGTCTTCTGTAAGGAGGTCCTTCCCCAGTCGGGCTTGCTCGCTAGTATGGTGCCCTACCTCTTAAACTTTACCTATAAAAAGTAACTTTCAGATCCTGGCATGACCTGGCCCTCTAGACAAGTAGTGTGGGATTTGACAAAAGTGTACGACATCATGTCATAAACTTATGCTGGTAAGAGCTTCACACTTATCCAGTCCGCTCAAGACCGGCGTTTGTGCTAACATAATAGGGGAACGCTACATTTAACAGTGGAATACCAGGCTGAGATGAAAATTATGTCAATTTAAAGATGTTCCGAATGGCGAATTCGGATGTCAGAAGCACACGATATTCATAATTTATTAAGTATATGCTTTAATTGCTTCAATCCGTGAATGTTTTTGGCGTTCATCTCATGAAAAAAATGAGAATCTAGTGTTAGAATAGTCATCTGCGCGGCAGATGTTATAGTGCATAAGTGTGTGCGCAAGCACAGGTGCACTGTTATCTTCCTCACTCTTATAGTCCGATGGGAAGGCAATTCGACACAGCCGGAGAGAGATTAAGCTCAAGACCAACGGTTTTACGTGCTTTGCTAGGCACGGGACGGGAGTGTAAACACCGCCAATTTTCATACTCCAGGCATCTAATTTGAATTTCTTGACAGAAATACCAAGGCAGATAATTTAAAAGTCCATCTCTATTTTAAACCAGTTTATCTGTAACTGTCCGTAGGTGTTATTTACTTTGTTATTTTTAAATAAAAACCCAACATAAATGCTTGTACATTTATTTCTAAATAGATATGCCTCCTATTCCCTCAATACATTAATTTCAACATTTACACAATATAATACAAGCAGATCGTATATATCACAGGTAACGCGTAACAATTCACAATATGCGAAAATAAAACATTTCTAATATATCATAGCTTAGGTATAAATATTACCTTCATCGTCATTAACAATAATTATAATTTTAGGGTGGCCGCTCACGAGCCACAGGCGACAGCCACAAAACGCCTGCTGCCACCGACTTGCCCCTCTAGACAACTGGCAAAAACGGTAGTCGAATTGAAAAAAACAGAAAGCAAATGTATGGGATTTGATGGATATTTACGACATTGTATCGTACACTCACGTCAAATGCCATGCCATGAGGAGCTGTTTTTACATATTTTAATGTAACGAGTGGCGACCACCGCCGTTAACCGTATGCGGCGAGTCCATATAAAATGTATGAAAAGTACAAGCAATAATAGGTCGGTGAAGGAGTTTTGTAGTTGTCGCGTGTGGCCCGTGTGCGGTCTTGTGGTTGGTAACACTGACTGCTCAGGTAGTTGGTTCTATAGCCTGGACTATGTGCCCGATTGACATAGTCCAGGCTCTTCCTAATTAGCTGCGTCCCCACTCGGAATTCACATTTGTATTTTGTATTCACATCTGCTATTTGTAACAGTGACAAATACTCGCACGATAATGCACACCATCTTTAGGTAGATACAAGTATTATAGTATTTTTCACATAGCATGGATACTGTTACGTTGGACATTTGAAGATAAATATCAATGTAAATTTTAGACAATTGAATTAAAACCTATCGATTAGATACTCTAGGCTCTTGATCATTTAATTAGCCAATTGGTTAGAGATTTATTTAATCATTTTCTTTAATCTTCTTCGTAAAATGTTAAACGTCACAGACGTCACACGCTGTGTGAAATACACTATAGCATAGTAGTATAGAGGTGGGCTAAGTGTAACATTGATTTTTTAAAAGTAGGTCTAGGTTTCTACACATGGTGATTAATCCAATGACAAATGGCGTATAGCGTACTGAATTATTCATAGACTGAATGCAATTTAGTCACTGCTAGGCTAAAAAAACTTTACTATGGAAATTTTAAAGGTTAAATACAAACAGGAATCCATAAATAATTAAATTCATTACATTTGCAATATTTTCATTGATTTCGTCATACGCAATTTGTACGCATGACATGCGTTATTCATAAATGCAAATAACGAAGTATTTACCTAAATTAATTCTTCATTCTGCAACCAACCAACCCAGTGCTGAGCATTGGTCTATTCTCCTATATCGAGGAAACATTAACACACGCTGCCTGGCCCTATGGCCTGGCCCTGGGTTGGTGCACAGACATGCCTTTAAAATAATATTCAATTTATTGCATTTGTACCGACCATCATACCTTCAACTATAAATTTATCTAATCAATTTAATTTATTTATAAATTTCGGCATTTAACAGCAACGAATGAATATGAACACACTATAAATTGATATATTCTATTATAAAAAAAGTTAGGTATACCTACCTACATTGTGTACCTACCCAATAATGCTGTCAGACCTCTTTTTGATGATAGGATTGTTATTCAATTGAACGTAGTAGTTAAGAGGCCGTAACTTGACGTCCTTATAGCAATGCATTGACGTTCTAAATATGAAATTAGTAAAATATCAACTTTATTATCTGGTTATAAGATTTAAAATTCAAGTTTAAAATTAGAATAACAGAATTTCAATTAAACTGAAACTGAATTCAGTTTAATTAAAATACAAATTAAGATCAAAAATTCATAAGGACATCATGGACGTCATGGTACGGCCCTTAGTTTCTAAATATCTATAAATATAATAGGTACTAATAATAGCAGCATAGTATAAATAATTAGAACCTTCATAGGTATATATAATAAGGTATTAATATTTTTTTTTTCTGAAAATAACAGCCGGTTTGGTTTTTTTTATTTGATAGCCCTATTCTTGAGAGCAGCATTATATAATCACGCTATGACATAGAGAGCAATGATAGTAGTGACAATAAACGTTACACATGAAGAAATTCAGATATAACGCGGGTGGAACCGACGGGCATTCCTAGTTACTTAGATTTCCAATCAATTTTTGCGTCTGATATGAAATCTATGATATTTAAGACCAAACACCATGACTGCCAGCATTTATCCTGTATTTACTCTTGTCCATATCCATTTCCTTTTAACAAGCTTGAGGCATCGACTCATATCCTATTGCCCTTCCTACATGCTGCACAAGCCATACTTAGACCAATAAAATGTTCCGTAAATATAATATGTAACAAGAATAATTTATAGCAGGTACATTATTTAATAACACTAGATAAATAGAGATTTTATTCGTACCTTTAGTTTGATAAGTAATAGAACATATTTTGTTACCATGTTGATATGTTCTAGCATATCCTCAAAAAAATCCATTCCAGTGAAACCATCAAATCCATATTTCTTTCCCTTTTGTACTAATACTGATAAATTTGTACTAATTATAGTATTTTTGTACAATTCTCATACGTATTTAATAAATATTATAAGACACTCAACAGCTTTGTTGAGTAGAGCTTAGATAGAAGCTATTAGCCGCACGACTGTGATTTTTGATATTAAGTAGGTAGCTGTGACTGTGATTTTTAGTTAAATTATTTTTGTAATTATATAAAATAATAGCAGCAGTGGTACTAGTTCATTTTTATAATAAAGCTGCCAGATTGTTAAGCAAATTGTTAGAGATAATCGTTATCCTTGTAAATATTTGTCATTAAACAAACACTGAGAATATCTGTTAAATAAATAAACAAGTTTTGTACAAAAGCAGATAGAATATAGGTCATTTTCACATTACTTACAAATACATTCTTACTCACTAAAAACTTTTAGCACAATAAATAAACGACAATATGTAAAATCGTGACTTTTCTATTATTATATCTTACAGCTATGTTTTGCAACTTTCTAACAATAATCGTGATATTATACTTAGAAACTGCCGCAAAAGCATCTGAGTAAACTAAATTATTTCAATTTCTCTTTGCAAATTTAATATTCCAATAACCACTTATACACATTTAAAACATTTTTCTTACCTATTCTTACTTTTTATTTTGTAACATTTATGGCAAACAAAATAATAATCCTATTATTAACTTAGTTATCTACAATAACGCACAGCACTACTAACTTATATAAATAAATTTTAAAAAAACATTCTGACTTAATGAATACCTACGTAGGTACCTACCTAATATATATACCTACAATACCGAATGTATCCGCAATTGAATGAATGCAAGCGTAGGGATGTGATAACCGATGATAAACGCATATAAGTAGGTATATTATCTACTTAATAAGTAGGTACTTATAAATATAAACTCTAGCAAAATGCAGCGGAATGTAATAGGTAAAATTACAATTCTCAGTATTTTGTTTTTGAACGTCGAATGCATTTTATAAAAAAAATTAAGAGTTTGACAGCTTCTTTTTTGAACATCGAATGCGTTTAACAAAGAAGTCTCGTAAAATTGTTGTCGTGGACATAGCAAGTCAACGCTATTCGCATTTTGAATACATGTTTAAAATGGATAAGTAATATTCGTGGATCATTTCCTTGGAAATAAAATGCATTCGATTGCGTTAGATTCAAAATGTTTAACATAAAAACAGTCTATACAAAAGTAATAATTATTGCTATAAATATTATCTTTCTTATTGTACAGCGTATTTGCAAAAGTCGTGAGCCCCGGTGCATTCCACACTAGGCCTGTGTGTAGAGTCCCATATACCTGGACCACAACGTTGACACATCCCAGCTAAGGTGCAAGGAATCCGGACCAGTTGACGAAATTGGTGGAGTAGGCCTCTTGCTTTGCGGAGTATTAGGCGACCATCCATGTACATTGCTGGAAAGAAGTATAATAGGTGAAATTTTGGTTAAGTCTTATTAGGAGTCCTTACCCTATAAGTACTATTTTATTAAAATATCATATATTCTATAAAATTAAGTATACACATCATGGATGAAATTTCTACACGAACATCAAATTACGATTAGACTTAAAATTCACTCACGGCTCCACGACACACCTATTCTAGAAGAAAGCAATTAAAAAATCTAAATTTAAATTCAGACCGAAAATCGTATCTAATGTTTACAATACCTATAGTTTTTTTTAATTATTCAGAGGAGGCAAACAAGGATAAAGCCTGCTTTCTCGATCTCGGTATTAAATAAACTTTGAAAAGACTTTGACTACGTCAGAGCGACAAAACTTTAGACCAGCAATTTGTAACTAATTAAATATCCATTGTGGAAAATGTTTGAAAAGTTTGAGCGTAATAATATACTAACTTCATTAAATAGTTAATTCATTAAATTAAATTTAGACGTAAGTATTTGAATTTTAAGCTAAGAAAGATATAATATGCATACCTATTATATATAACAGACACATACGCTGTTACCCAAATGTCAATCTGCATCTATAAAAAGTAATTTTCTACAAATAACTTTTTATAAATGTTTACAAATTAGGTACACCACTCTATTTATACATACGACCTACGACCCTCGTTTCGCTTCGGCTTTCTTAGCCTATCTGAATAAATATAACTCCCACTTTTCTTTATTATATTAAGTATATTAACATTATTTTCAGTCCATCCAAAGGTTGCCTGTAATAAATTACTTTTAGCGATAAGGCTGCCCATTGTACATAATTGAATATAAATAATGTTTCTGTCAAAATGTAATTCGTGTACAATAAAGAGTTTTCTATCTATCTATAATATGCGTGTATCCTACTAATATTATAAACGCGAAAGTTTGTAAGTATGGATGGATGGATGTTTGTTACTCAATACTTAATCGTTTATTGCTTTCACAATGCATTAAACTAATTCTCTAGGCGAGCGCGGGGATACAAACAGATGTACTCTTTGAATGGACGTCTTATTAATTTTAATAAGTCGAAATTTAAACTTATTCTAAGTATAACATTATCAAATTATAGGTGAATGTTTTCTTCAATTATTGTTTTTTTTTTCGTATTATTTGATAAAAATTTAAGTCATAAAGTGGTTCCATCTCAACAATTTGGTGCTGATTCGATGGTTTTTTTACAAACTATTTAGAAATACTATATATTTTATGACAAAACCATATTATGAAACACATCTTGTAGATTATTACTGTATTTTTTGGCAGTCATTTGTCTATAAATGCCAACAAGAAAAGGTTTTATTTACACCTCTTTTTCATCATTTTTTTGAGAGAGGGGCGTACAGGAACGACAGATCACGCCTTTTTTCCCTAAGGGATAGTCAGAAATGTACCACGCGCGTTTTGCCAACCATGTTAAATCTCATGACATGTATAAATAACAAAAACAACAGCCAGTTTCTTTCAGTCAAAGCAATTGTATAGACAAGTCTAATATAATTACTAACAACTTTCACGTACCTAAAGAACTAAAATGCAGCAGCATTTCGTCAGTGTTGAGATCCTGAGCGATGACGTCATCAGCGTAGACTGCAATGATAGCCAGGCACAAGAACAGGTGAAAGTAATCCGTCTGGTAGTTCGCCCAGCAGGCCTCCCACATGCGAAGTGCTACAGCTTCCGTAAACTCACGTTTGAAACATCTGGAACGTTATGTAGAGATTATTTTAAGAGAGGTAGGACACTAGACAAGTAAGCAAATTGTACGGGGGAAGGACCTCCAATAATACAGAAGACCACAGCTATCACGCACAGTATACTTAGTTGTGTTCCTTCAGATGTGTTAAGTAAAACGTTTTAGCTATCCCAAGGTCACCCCTAACAAAAACTCTAATGTATTTTTTTTTGTAATAGCAACATGCTAGTAAAGTCCCAGTTACAACAAGCGTCTCTAAGCTACGATAACGAATCTATTGTTCTGCAAAGCAAGTATGCACCATGAAGTCTAGCATAAACCTGCGTAGAGGGTGTAACCGCTGTAGGAGTCCATGCTGCCATCTTTATTATTTCGTAGCAATGCTACGCGGCGTAGTAAAGACAAGTGACAGTTACAGAATTTCAGTGCAAATCCTTATCCTTACTAATATTATAAATGTGAAAGGTTGTGAGTATGGATGGATGGATGGATGGATGTATGTTTGTTACTCTTTCACAAAAAAACTACTGAACGGATCTGGATAAAATTTGGCACAGAGATAGATTATGGTCTGGAATAACACATAGGCTAATTTTTACAGAGATTGAGAGAAACCGCAGGCAACAGCTAGTATTTAATATGTATATCAATATGTCATTGAATTTTTTCATTTAGTCAATGGCGTACTCTATGAAGTAAATATCAATGAAGTGTTTAATTATATCAGAGATTAGAGTTTGAAAAGAATAAATTAGGTATTCAATAAATAAGAAGTTATTTCAATTCAACAGAAACATGTACACATATTGTAAAAAAAAGGTAAAAACAAAACAAGAAAGTCAGGACAAATGAGGCCAGCTGGTCTTAGGTATATTAAGTCCTTATAGTTGGTAGAAATTAAGTACCGTAGGTATGTATACCTCTCACTCAACCCATAAACGTCCCACAGCTGGGCACAGGTCTCCTTCAAACATTTAGAGGGATATTAGCCTAATATACCACGCTGGCCAGACGGGTTGGTACAGGGATTTGTTTCGAGTTTTCCCTCTCTTGCAGTGTATATTGTATGCCTGACTTACTTACTCCCTTAGTCGACTCTTACGACACCCTCGGGATGGAACGGGGTGGTGACATTTGTATTCTTAATCCGTCACCACACAGACAATGTATAGGTACCTACGATTCTATATTTATGTAAAAGGAAATAAATATCTGTTTTATCCGTTTACGTAAAGGGAATCAGAATATAATCGATATTACTGCGAAGTGCAAGGCCGTGTTATCGATTTACAACGTATCGCTTATTAAATTCATTACTCCGTCTGTGACAAGTAATGAAGTCAACGTTGTTGAATGCATGCAAATTTACCATCATTGTACGACATTAGATTTTACGCAGGCCTTTCATAATTAATTTTTACCAGACTTTTTGTATTGATCTATAAATGCTAAGTTTGGATGGATGGATGCTTGTTCCTCAATCACGTCAAAACGACTAAACGGATCGGGATAAAATTTGGCACAGAGATAGAATATAGTATGGAATAGCACACAGGCTACTTTTCTGTCTCCTTAATTTTATCTTAATATTAATACTGTATTATTCATGTGATACTAATTTTATGTCTCATTGTTATTTTATAGATAATGTGCTTATATAATATGTTTATTTTTCATATATTGTACTCTAATTTAAATATGCGGTGTTAACCTTTAATTATTTTTTACACTTGTTATTTTTAATAGTTTTTATGTTTAAATAATGTATTAGTGTAAACAATTGTTGGTTGACCTAATAAATAAATAAAAGAAAAAATCACTGGTCCCGTGGAAATGCACGCGTGGGCGACGCCACGGGTGGAAACTAGTATTTTATGAAATAACTACCATATCAAGTACTACCCGTTGCAGTTTACCTCTGTGTTAAATTTAGATTTCTGCTTCTCCTCTTGGTCGTAGCGTAATGTTAAATAGCAACCTTCTTCAATAATTGTGCTATCAAATGCAAAAAGTACAACAATTTATTATCTTGATTTTGGTTGACTAAGTATAACCTAATTTTACAAAAAAAAAACCCCGCCGATAGTAGTAAACTAAAGGTAACTAAAGGTCAAGTATTAGATGTCGGTTATCGAGATAAAACGTCTATATGCTATTCCAGACTATAATCTATCTCTGAGCCAAATTTAATCCAGATCCGTTCGGTAGTTTTTGCGTGAAAGAGTTACAAACATCCATACTCACAAACATTCACATTTATAATATTAGTAAGAATATTATGCTCAATTTCTACCCACGCAACAGAAAGCTTTCAAGTATATAAGATAGATTATGTATACAATTTACGTTATTATCTACAAAGGTTGTGTCGAAAGGTCAGATCCTACAATCCACGTCTATCAACATTACGTGAGATAATCAAATAAAGATCCCTTCAAACTTCAACATCAAAGATTTAGAAAATCCCTTTGCAAGTTAAATATGATAAAACTTTACTTGACTATCCTAGCCGGAGGGCGTGAGTTCGATTCCAAGCCAAGACAAATATTTATGGGATAAGCACGATTAGTTATTTTTTGTCTTTCTGTGTAATATATTTTTAATATTTATTTATAGCAGTCCATATCTATACTAGTGGCCCACCTCGACTTCGGCCGGGTTAAACTATTTTCAGCGCGATTCTTATTTTTTTTTACCAACGAACTTTCTAAAAAGTATTACGAAACTTAAGAAAAGGTGAATTTAATCGTTGAAGTCGTTGTCGAGTTATGGCGTGACCATGGATAAACACAAAATGAATTCCTGTTTAGAATTCATTTATTTATTTATATTTATTAAAGATACTAGCCGTTGCGCGCAGCTCGGCCCAATCGGATGTCAGCTATCGCAAAAAAATGTCTATATATGTTCTTCCTCAAGATACCATCTATCTCCTTGCCTAATTTTATTAAGATCCATTCGTCCGTTCAAAAGCGTAACAAACAAACTCACGCATTTATAATATAAGTATGGAAATACGTACCTATTAAAAATATATATACCTACCAATATCTTCTATACCTACTAGTCTTCGGGTTGCATAGTACAAGCAGTGCCGTAAATAGGGCGGTGCCACCGGTGCCCAGGCACAGGGCGTAGACTCTACAGGGCGCAAGAATGGCCTGACCAGACAGGACTATTATTTTTTCGGTTTGCTTCTGATAAGTTCCCGCTGCGCCCCTTGTGCTCGATTCCAACACATGCGTACCTACATGCCAGTATCATCAAAAAAGTCTATTAAATTAGACCAAACTACGCGCTCCTTTTTTTGGCAGCGCACGGGCGTATTTGTGTGCTAAAAAAACATGCCGCTGATTTGAGTCTCACATATTCAGCAGACTATAGCTACTGAATTTTGGGCTGAATTAAACACTTTAAAGAGTCAAGTTGAAACGACTATATTATTTGATAAATGAGATGTTTCCCAATGTAGTAGTCGCTATAAAAAGCTAGTAGATATGTATGTAGCTTCCTGCAAAAAATCATTCAGTAAGCTCAAATTAATAAAAACTTACTTGCGCTCGACAATTGGCCTAGCGATTTTGTCAATTGAACGCGACATAGGACGGTGCCTGTCTTATGAAAAGGTTATCAACAATTTCGCAATGAAAGTGCGAAAAGTAAATCTTTAAATGGTTTGCTTTAATAAATCTTTACTGTCTAAACTCATTCATTTGTGTATTGTGAATACTCTTGCAAATATTTTCGAATAAACGTTTTTTCACCAATTCATACTTAAACGCAATTTATAATATATGCTACCTTCCTTATTCAAAACTCTACCATACCACAAAATACTGCTTAAAATTAAATTAATTTACAGTTTACTGAAACTTTACAGGGTGTATTTTATTATATAAGTATGAAGACCATAGTAGCCCAAAAATTAAATCTTAAGCATCAGGGTGGGTAATGCATTTGCACTAGTGAACTTGCGTTTGAGTTTTAGTGAGTGAGACACAGTGGGTGGTATAATAGGTAAAGGGTCCACTTAACATTAGATGGCTTGTCTGCTTGTTTGTCTACATCAGTTCTTTAAAAAAAATTGATTTTTCTTCCAAAATATTAGGTAACTAGCGATCCGCCCCGGCTTCGCACGGGTGCAATGCTGATACTGAATATACCTACTACAGAATGTTTTTATAAACAACGTTTACAGCTTTTTTATCATTAGACAATACAAACATGTTTGTTACTCTTGAAAGAGCGTCATATAATTTGGCCATATTACACTCAACGCTCAAATCTACTCCCGGCCGGTACCGCCGCAACCGCTATGTCCCCGCATTTTAAATCTGTAATATCTTCGAAAATATTCATTTAAGTTACATGCTGTAAAGAACCATATTGATCTGTATTAAATAGACAATGTATTTAAGGTACTTATTTGGATAAGGATTACTGCTGTATTGCTTAAAATCACTTCGTAAATAAGCCTTTTTTTCCCGTAAAATGTATAGAATAAAAAATGGTTATTGTTGTTTATCCTTAAGAGATAGACATATACCATAGCGGACTTTTTTTTTACCTTTTTAAGGTTTACAATACTGTAGTAAATTATTTTGATTTATCTAATGGGGTTCAGCCAGCGTTTGTAATGTAAGCGCAAAAAATGAGTTTAGTTCCTTGTACTTTATTTTATCACCCTGAAAGAAATGGCCTATTCATAGCATTGCTCTAGGGTACCTATAATATCAAGATGATGCCCACGGCCACATTTTATCAACGCACCTTTCGCCATCGATACGACAGGGAGTTCATCCTCACATCCTTGCACCTCAAACATGCCGTACCGTAAGATTCCAGAAGAATTTCTTACCACGTACGATTAGGCTGTGGAATGAGCTCCCTGCCGAGGTTTTCCCAAGAGACTATAGCATGGGGTTCTTCAAGAAAGGAGTTAGAAGGTTTTTAAAGGGTCGGCAAGGGCGCAGTTATAGAAGCTCGCACAGGGCGCAAAAAGGGCTATTTACGGCACTGAGTACAAGCTCTGCCTAGTTTGGGATCAAATAACCGTGTGTGGCCATGGCCGAGGAGACACCCGCCCACGTCCTTTTGGAATGCAGAAGCGTATAAGACACAGGCTCTTAAAAAAACCAGGCTCTCTACCGCAAGCCTGCGGTCACTTAGCCTACTGGCTTTCTGGATGGGTGGATGGAATAACCACAAGGAAATTCACGCATAAAGACCCACCTGAACGGCTAAGCGCAAAAAACCACTCGTAAAACTAACTAACTAAATGGCTAAATAATATTTTTAGGTACTTACAAAAGAATCCAACGGTGGCAGAATAGCAGTTCCATTGCATCGACATGTTTTTCTAATTGCTTGTAGAAGTGTGGCAACATTATTCTGATTAATTCCCGCAAGAAACTCTGGAATAAAGATGACGTAGTTAATTGGATACTCTAAATAACACGCAATGTCCAATAGAGATATATAATTATATAAAAAATAAATTTGATAAGTGTTACGAAGAATCTAAATATATACAAAAAAATAATTTAAATAGTAAAAGAAATAAAGAAACATGGATAAATAATAAAATTAATAATATGTGCCATAAAAGGGATTTACTTTTTAATCAATGGAAAAAAGATATGAATAATCACGTGCTTAGATTGGAATATAATAAACAACGCAATAAAACACAAAAGCTAATAAACAAATGTAGAAACAAATATTATAACGATTTAATTAACAATAATAAAATGAATAAAAAGAAATTATGGGATATATTAAATAAACTGTCGGGTCGAATGTGTAGGTCAGTTGACGAAGCGGTTATCAGAGCATTCAAAAAGAATAATATAACATCCAAAAACATAGCTGATAATTTCGGAATAGAATTCTGCGAAAATGTCAAGAAAATCTTACCTAATTGCAATAAAAAACTTATACCTGAGTCGGATTATGTATTTCCAGAAAACAAATCGATGTTTTTTAAAAATCCTACTGAGAGTGATATATTTACTATTATAAAAAAGCTAGACACGAATAAAACAGATGGTAACGATGGCATTCGGTGTGTAGATGTGAAAATGTTGAGTAACAAAATAGTTAATGTTATAGTTAAATTGATAACTACAAGTATTAGGTTAGGGAAATATCCACAAGAACTAAAAACTGGCATCGTGAGGCCAATTTATAAGAAAGGATCTCATAGTGATTATGCCAGCTATAGGCCAATAACAATACTTCCAGTCATAGACAAAGTAATTGAAAAATATGTATGCCAACAAATTCATAAATTTTATGCTAAAAACGAAGTACTATCAAATGCTCAATATGGGTTTCAATCTAATAAATCAACTACAATTTTACTTTCAAAATTTACAGACGAAATAAATAAACATCTTAATGATAAAAAACACGTTATCTTACTATTTATTGATTTTAGTCGGGCATTTGATACACTCAGGCATAATACTCTTATAAATAAACTTGACAATACAGGTATCCGTGGGGCATTACTGGAATGGTGCCGAGACTATTTAAGTAATAGGAAATACCGCGTTAAGATCGGGTGCGAGTTCAGTAATGAAATATTTACAACGTCAGGAACAGCCCAAGGATCAGTCCTTGGTCCTCTACATTACCTAGCATATGTTAACGACATGGAACACATAATTAACCACTGTTCGGTATACCAATACGCGGATGACACATGTCTTGTTGCAGCTAACAGAGACTTGGCTAAGGCTGAACAATGTATACAAAATGATTTCACCAACATATGTAAATGGTCTCACGATGTCGGCCTAGTATTAAATGCAAGTAAAACCAAAATAATTCATGTTCGCTCAAATCACTTAATCAATTATGATAAGCCCATAAAAATAATAGCACATTGTCACCAGTGTTTGCATGGGGGGAGCACAAACTCAATAAATTGCAAATGTGAGTTGCTAAAACAGGTTTCTAATTACAAATACCTAGGTTTAGTAGTTGACGACAGATTTAACTGGGGTTATCACATTGACACAATATGTGATAAACTTAGGGCATTGTTAGCCAAATTCACAATTTTAAAATATAAAGTACCATTCAATATATTAATTAATCTATACATTGCACTAGCAGAGTCAATAATATCATATGGTATTACCAGTTATGGTAGAACGTTCAAAACTTATTTGTATAAAATTTATAATCTACAACTTAGAATTCTAAAAGCAATTACACCTATTAAAATTAAAGAAAAAGTCTGTACGGATGACGATGTAGAAGGACTGTTCAAATATTGTAAAATCCTACCGATACATACAAAAGTGAAAATGTGGCTATTAATAGAACAATTTACTAACAAAGAACTACAAATAAAAGTTGATCATAAAATAAAAACCCGTAAAGTTACTCAATCAAAACTACTAATTCCAAGTTTTACGATTTATTATGGTAAAAGAACAAATGCTTATTTAATACCCAATCTCATTAATGATATACCAGTACAAATACGAAGTGAAATAAATGATGAAAACTATAAAAATAAATTTAAAAAATATTTTAATTCATTAGAGTTATAATATTGCAACATACTGTATATTACACTCAGGTAGACACGGCCGCCCGGCTGGCGCCGGCGAGGACCGAGCCGCATACCTATTTTTTATTATATTCTATCTATAAACGATTCCTTGCCGTTCTATATTTTTGTAAACAAGGTAGAATCGAAAAAGTGTATTCATTAATTATGTATATTATAAACATAGGTAGTAATATTATTTGTATCGAGTTGCTCAAGGGTGTTTTAACATCCAGACAAACCTGTTAAGGTTTTTGGTGATGTTTATATATTTAATATACTGTTTATTTAATATGAATAAATAAATTAAAAAAAAAAAAAAAAAAAAAAAAAATTACGTCCGTCGTCGTCATAGTGATAAAACATTGCAACACTCATATTAACCTTTGTGAAGAGTATCGACTGATAACATAGTTCCTGTTTGTTTTTAAAGCTCAATATCTGGATATATTAAACTAGATATTGAGCCTTGCTGTACTGTACCTACTGATTTCATGGTAAGCAGTTACCGTAGCCTATGGACGCTTGTTATACCAGAGGTATCATTTGCGTGTTGCCTACCCATTTTTTTACACCAGGGCTTTAAGATGGAGTATCCCTGGGATAGGAATACGTTTCTTTCAAAACGCATACCTAAGTGAGCTCTGGAGACCTGTACTCATACACAGGGACACAACTACCGCTGTGAGTAGTTGGCTGTGGTCTTCTGTAGGTGGAGGTCTTTTTTCAGTCGGACTGGGGACCTCTCTTATTTTTATATGATTGTTTTGGCCAAAAGACTGCAAAACTGCTGGGCATAGGCCTCTGCCAAAGATTTTCACAGCGCTCAGTCCTGAGCTGACCTTATCCTTCGCCTACCCGCAACCTTTACCAGGTCATTGGTCTACCTTCTTGGATGCTTGCCCTCGCTGCGTCTTCCAGTTCGCGGTCGCTACTCCAAAACCAGGCAATCCTTTATCCAATTTAAGAGATCACAATAGGGCCAGGGTTTCATGTGCATTCCACGGCACGTATTGGTCGGTCTCCGGATTGCAGATACACAGAAATGGCTTTACTTTCTAAACCTATCTATCTTATCTTATTTAAATTGACCATAATTTAAATATCAGAGCTAAAGTTGATGCTTCTCTTACAGTGATGTAACTCATCGGTTCCCCTACTATTTATTACTTACTTTATATCTTTCTTATTGACAGGATCTAGTATGTCCAAAAAATATACTTGATCATTTTTTGGATTGCTAAGCTAACAATTCATTATCTCAACCCATAAACGTCCCACTGCTGGGCACGGGTCTCCTCCATACAATTGGAGGGGTATTAGGCTATTATACCGCGCTGATGGGTTGATATAGGATTTTGTTTCGAGTTTTCCTCTCTTGCAGTGGATATTGTCTGCCTGACTTAATCCCTTAGTCGACTCTTACGACACCCTTAGGGATGGAAAGGGGTGGTAACATTTGTATTCTTAATCCGTCACCACACGGACTAGCTAACAATCACCTAAACTAAATTTTATTTTGACAGAACAACTCTGAAACGCTCATCAAATTGTGTTCAGTAATGAAGAAGACAATACCTAATTCAAACAAACTATTCGAATATATCATACCCGTGCCCTAAGTTTCAACATAATCGATGTTTTGGTTCACTGAAGCTAATACATTGCCAACAGCGATATTAATCGACCGACATCAATCGCGTGCGTGAGCTCTTAGTGAGTTAACTGTTAAGATATTTATAGGCTACTCTTGTGTTACTTTTGAAAAACATATCTTTAGGCCTGATAGGACAATTTTTAGGTACACATATTATTACTATAATGGACAACAGGTCTAAATCGCGTATTATTTTAAAGTCAACCCGTGACCACGGTCGCTGCAATTCGACCGAAACGAGGGGTAACAAAATGTATGAAACCTTCATACTTAATATTACGCGATTTAGATCGGCAGGGGTATTCCGTAAGAACAAAAACCGAGCCACCGCAAAAACCGAGCAAAATCTATCTGTCAGATTCCATTATAGTAATAATATATTGTGTTTGACGTTAAGGGTCAAGAGCCGTACCATAACATCCTTAGCAGATCATTTTCGAACTTAAAGAAAAAATAATCTTTACAAAAGGACATCTAAACTCATTACTTACTTAGAATTTATTTGGTTTTCATATTCTCTCAGTATATAATAATCGTAATATTTCCTAAGCTTGTCATTCGATAAAATAATTACGCAACAGCCTGTTACTACTCATGTCTCATGTCATTCTATAAAAGTACTCGTAGGTACCTATAAACAATGCCTTTTGTGGTTTTGTTTAAGTATCTACTGAATAGATACTCAACCAGGTGTAAGTAATAAATAGTTAATGTTACCCTTGTTGTTACGTAAGTAAGTACCTAAGCATCAGTTTATGAGTGACGTCTCAAACCTTCAACGATAAATTGACGAAATTCAGTCTCAACAAAAACTGGAGCAGTGCGTACAATAGGTCCTTATAGCGATTTATTTTCAATCCGATCAATGCCAACCTTTAGGATGCGTTTCCATTGACGCGGAGCTGGGTGGAGTGGAGAAAAGCGGACTGTGAGTTGGCCAATCACAATGCACGAAATCTCTTTACTCCGCGTTTGTGGAAACAGTGTAAGTGGAGCCGACAGGAGCTGAGCAGACTTTCAAATATGTATACACGCGGCCCCGAGCTGGATAGAATGGTGTCGAGCGGCCTCGACTTGACTGATCGAAACGCGGCTGAATCCAGCTTTGGTCTGCTAGATCAGGTCCACTCCGCCCCACTCCACTTCATTGGAAACACTTGCCACTTTTCATTGCTCTTCCCCACTCCACTCCGCCCAGCTCCTCGTCAATGGAAACGCATTTACGCTAAGTTAAGTAAATAAGTCGACATACGAACAAATGACAACGTAACAAATTTCAAATTAAAATCTGAAACGGACGTCATGGTACGGCCTTGAGTATATTTTAAACGTATTATAAATAATTTGCGTTCATCTGTGGTTATCAACAATAAAGCACATTTGCATGACCAGAATAAACATGAAAAAACTTACAAGATTATTATCCATATCGTTGTCAGTAGGCGTGCACACAAATATGGCTCGCTGCATCAAGCCAACAAAGCACCAAAAAGCTTCCGCTTCACATTTTATTTCACAAAGCACAGGGGCTAATAGATCACTCATTCCTTGCGTGTACCTGTAAAATACATAGCATGGTTAAATGCGACTTTGACCAAATGTGACCTTGTCAGAACGCGACTTTGACCAAATGCGATTTTGACAACATGCTACAAATCCATAAAAAAGAAGGACAAAAACAAGCCAGTACTTAGATAATAAATTATAAAAAATATGTTACCCTAATACTGGATTGAAGACAGCATAATTTAATAAAATATTCTTCATAATTTCTACATTATAATTATTTTCTCCAGCGAAAAACGGATTGCCTCTATCAGTTCTGACTACATCCTTTTCTATTACACACTGGACCGTCTTCCAGAACAAAGCATATTGCTCCGGTGTCATCTTCTCCAATCTCCTTCTAGTTATCTCCTCATATTCTCTTGTCCTAATCTGGAGTATAATCTCTCTTTCATCATAAGTTGAATTGTAAGGATAGCAATGCAAAAGGAATGGCCACACTTCTCTTCTAAGCTCCTTGTCCAGTCCTCCAAAGAAGACACATTTTCTCAAGAACAAGTCGTCTTCAATCACCCCTTTGCCGTTCATTATTTTGCCGTAAAACAGTTCGGGTGTAATTTTAGGAAGTTTGCCTTCTTCTGGGTGTTGTTCTGACTTCTGTACCTCTGGACGGCATACCATAAAATGGCGATACGGTAGGTTGGGCTCCTCAGAACCTGTAACGACATTACCTACTTACATTATAAAAGCCTTTTTTGAATAATCAACAAAACTCCTAGTACATATATACTTTAGAAGACTTAAACTGCTTTTGGTAGGAGGCTGTTCATATTCTTATAGCTACAAATTGAATTGTGACCAGGAATATTATGTGATTGAGACATTTACAGTCCTTCAAAATATACGTAAGAGGTACTGGATTTTAGTATTTACTTAGGTACCTGGTGTAAGCTTAATGTTGTGTAACAAGGAGTGCCATCGATGTAGAACCTGTGCCAGGTGGTCGAGCCCTCCGTGATGAAAGTGAAGGATTTTGTATTGAGACTCTCTGGAAGCCACGACTAGCTGTCCACAGGTGCAGTTGTCGTCATTGAAGAAGAGTCGTAGGGACCGCATTTGGCTGAGGTCTACCGAGAACCTGTTAGACATTAATTATATTACTACTTGTTACAACCAACAAAGTTAAAGCTATGGACATTACAGAATCGTAATTTCAACGCATTTTCTCATTGGAATTTTGCGTACCTATTTATGAACTCTGATATATAATACTGCATTCTCTTCGGTCGAATTTTATTTATTTTTAAACTTTATGCACTAGGTGTACCTACAATAGAGGGCTTGATGCCACAGGCATTCTCTACCAGCCAACCTTAGAGTGATGCAGAGATAAATGTAGTATTCAGTAAACGTAGTAGTGAATTCAGAACTCAGATTATAACTGTATATGTGGATTGTTATCACCTATGTCCTCCTAACTGAATTTAGCTTACGGGGCAGTGGTATAGTACACAAGAATGTGCTCAAGCACTATTTATTCCCTCACTCGTAATCCGATGGCATTACGTGCTTTCCAAGACCCATGCCTTGGAAAGCCTTGGAAAGTGTAAACGTAAACACCGCCAATTTCCAAACTTCGGACATCTATTGTGAATTTCTGGACAGAAACATCCAATAAATATCTATTTTAGACCCGACCTGGAAATCGAACCCAAAACCTTGTTGATCAGCTTCATCATCTCAACTCATAAACATTCCACTCCTGTGCACGGGTCTCCTCCATACACTTGGAGGAATGCCTACTATACCACGCTGGCCGGACGGGTTAGGCCGATAGGGTTTTGTTTCGAGTTTTCCCAGTGCCAATCCATTCCGCAGTGGATATTGTCTGCCTTGTTGATCAGCATATGGCTGTGTATAGATACGACTCTTTGATAACCAACAAATTTCGTAGATGTAGGTAAGTTACATAAAGGCATAATGGGTTATTTACTATTCGTGTTGAACACCTCGATAGAATTAGATACAGTAGTAGGTAACCGATAAGTAGTAGATTGGTTTGTTGGACCAGTGGACGCAAACGTGACTGGTGTTTTGGACCTATGACCGACTCCAGGGTTATGCAATGTATTCTTTGGATAATATTATAAACACGAAAGTTTGTAAGTATGGATGAATGGATGGATGTTTGTTACTCTTTCACGTAAAAATTACTGAACGGATCTGGATGAAATTTGGCACAGAGATAGATTATGGTATAACACATAGGCTACTTTTTACAGCGATAACCGACATCCACGCGGGCGGAGCCGCGGGCAACAGCTAGTAAGTATGTTTGTTTGGTTACGTTTTCACGACTTATTTATTTTTTATACTACTTGGGTGGCAAACAAGCATACGGCCCGCCTGATGTTAAGCAGTTACCGTAGCCATGATGCTTGCATTATCAGAGGTATTACCTGCGTGATGCCCATTGTTTTTTAAACATCAGGCATTTAAGATGGAGTATCCTTAAAATAGGAAAACGTTTCTTTCAAAACGCATCCCTAAATGAGCTCTGGAGATCTGTACTCACACACAGGAACACAAATACACCGCTATGCGTAATTATTTAGCTGTGGTCTTCTGTAAGGTCCTTTCCCAGTCGGGCTTGCTCGCTAGTATGGTTCCCTACCTCTCTTCTCTATTTTCTAAATGGCTAAATGGATCCTAACAAAATTTGTGCAAGGAGATAGATGGTATCCTGAAGCCTTCTCCAGGATACCACCGGTAAAAGTACCGGGTTAACCGATATCCACGATGACGGACTACTAGTAAATACTTCATTTTTTTAGTAGTTTATTTTAATTATTATTAGGACCGAATGTTGTAGAAATCTTTGGCAGAGGCAACTATGTCCAGCTGTGGACTTCTTTCGGCTAATACAATGAAGATAATTAAACCATTGTTCCATAGTATTTAGCAAAATAATTAAATTCTGTGGAAATACTTGGCTTGGTGATTGAATTAATTTAATGGACTTGATGTGATGAACGAAATGTAATGTATTTAATTAAATAATTAAGTAATTTATTCACTTGGTCAGTAAACTGATTTATTATGTCGTGATCCGAAGTCATTAAATGCGTAGGTGAGCCTGCTTATTACCGATAAACGTCAAATAAGTTCGTGATAGCTACTCGTATGCCCATAACTTCTTATTTTTAACCGACTTCAAAAAGAGGAGGTTATCAATTCGTGTGTATTTTTTTTTTTTTTTTTTTTAAATGTTTGTTACCGCATAACTCCGTCATTTATGGACCGATTTGAAAAACTCTTTTTTTGTCTGACAGGACATACTTCCAGTTTGGTCCCATTGTCATCAAAAGAAAGTTCCGATGATGGGATCCATGAGGAATTGAGGGAACTCCTCAAAAGTTATAGGCACACATATAGCAATTTCAATATTTTTAACAACTAATCAATCATTTGCATTCAGAAAGTGTAATTTGGTGAAGTAAAACTGATGAAAAAGACCACAGATGGCCATCTGAACTTTTCAATAATAAGTATTTTACTGATGGCGATTAGATAAGTTTCGGTTATTGTTGCTAAGCAACTATTAATAAGAAATAATGACGTGAATGAATTGAGCGCGGATTGCACAGATTAAATATTGCTTTTAATACCTACTTGACCTGTGTTCAGCCCGACGCTCAGTCGATTTTATTCGATTGTAACAAACAAATATCCGAAAATTTTACAACTTGCCGTACTGAAGTCGGTTTTTTTTTGTTAAAATTATTGTTAATAGTAATGTTCTTCTTGCCAGTGGCGTATTAACCCTACTGCAATAGGGCTTATTAGCCGAAGTAGGTGGAATCCGGGAGAGTTTACCCGTCCTCCATGCAAATGCTCATTGAATATTTTTTTTTGGGAGGACATTTAACAATTTTTAAGTAGGTACTTACTAATATTTATACTGCATATTTATTTATTTTGCTATATTTTTTCTAAAGAAAGTTTTATATCAAGTAAAATAGCAGCATCGACTGTGTTATTACAGCCATACGTATGTTGCTATCGGATATACAGAGGGGGAAATTTATATGGTTGCCTGTTGCCCCTATTGAATAACGGGAAGCCATAACGGCAACAAAATTTATCCCAGGATCCAGAATCCAGAAAAGTGATACATAAAAAGTTAAGAAGAATTGGTCGCAAGCAAGGGGGGACTTAAAGGACTAAGGACTTACTAATATCTAATATTGCATATTTGTTTATTTTGTTTTATTTTTTCTGAAGAAAGTTTTATGCGCAGTGGCTATTGTTTTCCCCTTGCTACACTCTTCCGGACTTCCCCCTACTTATATCTTATTTGATTCCTTTTGATTTGTCTAGCCTAAATAAATCTAAACAAAAACAACTGTTTTCGAAAACACAGATAAGGTATTGTGAGTCTAACGTAGTGCGTTATTAAATACAAATTAAATGCCTGTTTGTTGTCATATTGCTACCTATACAAAAGAATCGAATTAAATCATCACTATTTATCACATCAACAAACATTGTTTATCGCATTGTATATATTTACACATTGTACGTATTATCTACAATTTATTTTGAAATTCTATCCAATATCCGTCATCGTATAATTATACCTAGGTATTATGGGTGGAGGCCTGCCCACGCTTCGTCCAACAAGGTGGACCGACGACCTGGTAAAGATTGCGGGGGTTGCGGGCAACCGATGGACAAGGTCGGCTCAGGATCGAGAGTTGTGGAAAACCTTGGGGGGAGGCCTATGTCCAGCAGTGGACGTCTTTTGGCTGAGATGATGATGATGATGACTATGAGTGGCCCGGTAATCGAAATCTCAACACTTCTTTGTGAGCGCAATATGAAGGGGTACAAAGTTTGGTCTTCACGTATATTAATATATAGATGCAGACCAGAAGATATTAGGAATGTTGTGGATTTGCTTCCCACAAGGAACAAGGGCGTAAGGTAGAGCGGCCCTTAGCTAGGTGGACCGACGACCTAAAAAAGGTCGCTCTGACGGACTGGATGCGGAAGGCGGAGGACCGTGTGCTGTGGCGCGTGTTAGGAGAGGCCTATGTCCAGCAGTGGACTGCGATAGACTGATTGATTGAAGGGACACACCTTTGTGTGATAAGTACCTAAATATTGTTCCGAGTCTAGGTGAATTGTTTCCGAAAATCGACTTTATTGATTTAATTCTTTTTTCTAATACTTTTACGAAAAAAAGAGAAAATTGCGTAAAAAATAATTTAACCCGGACAAAGTCAGGGCCGTTAGTTTTTGTATAAATATTCTAAATTTATCTTTACGAAAATGCATCTTTTTGCATCTACCTAACATCCAACCATTAAGACCTTTTTATCTTCATTATACGGATTTCCACTTCATAATCAGTTGCTATGTATATATCGATTTGTTTAATTATATAGAGAAGTAGGTACGATATACACCACAATTATCTAGGCACACTTACGAGTTCAATATGATTATGCACTTCAGAAGTTGGTGCCTACGTAACATAGACATGCAAATATGTATGCAAAGTTACTTGGCGCTTGGTTAACACTTAAATTATGAGCTGTGATCGGAATCAAGTATACTTATTGCTTTAGAGAAGAAAGAAAGAAAGAAAAAAAAAAGAAGAAAGAAAGAAAAGTATTTATTTGGACACTAACTTTGGAGACAACACAAGATTAAATATAACAATTGAAAAGAAGAAGCAAAAAAAAAGACATAAAATAAGACAAGGTTAATAAATGTGGATGCCTCAAAGCTGTGCCAAATAAGTCCAAGTTCAGCATAGGTCCAAACATCCAAGTTGATGTTCGACTCTGATTTTCAAATGAACCTAAACCTATACCTAAAGTTATTATACTTTTTCATTTCCTACGTTTAAATATTCTACTTAGCTAATCAGATTACTATATGAATCTGCCTCGTTTTGTGCATCAATTTGACGATCAAAAGTTTACCTTACTATCCTTATCGAAAACTGATGAAATATTCAGAATTCATCGTCATTTCCATAAATCCATTTTGTTTGAAGTTGTTTAGGTACTTCCGCATTGTCGACCCTTCATTTCGTGCCACCAGAGTTTTGTATTATGGTTAACCACATAACTAGGTAGTTATTTGGCTGCGGTCTTCTCTCACTGGTGTCCAGTAAATATTCTAAGGGATGCGTTTTAAAAACAATTTTGCCAGTTTTGTCTATCCATAACACAAAACTGTGGTGGTAAGAAATGGCGGTACGGTATTCAGGGCTTTACCACTTTGCCCTGGATTTACTATAGGGACATGCGGGGCTGCTGTTATTTGGCTGCGGTCTTCTGTAAGGTGAAGCTCACTCACAAGGTCCTCCTCCTCCAGTAGGCTACTGGAGGAGGAGGACCTTGTGAGTGAGCTAGTCCTACTAGCTGTAAGACTAACTCACTTGTAAGGGGCCTCCTTTTTAAGCTTTAAGTGTGTCTAAACTATTATATCAGAGTTGCAGGTAAGCACTGGATGCAGGCAGCTCAGGATCGGCCTTTATGGATGCATATGAAAGAGGCCTACGTTCAACAGTGGATGTCATCATGCTGAGATGATGATGATGTCCAAACTTCGTTCTCTATTTGTTTTAACCAACACAAATTACTAGCATATATTTCCCAAAACAAAACAAAGAGACAAAGAAATTCAACCTTGGCTGTCCTTGTCACTACGAACAATTGCATTCTCGTACGACAAACCTTTCGAGGAATGTCATTATCACTCTCGTGTCCCATAAAGTCTTAAAACTGGAACCTTCTCGAATATTAACGATCTAAGAATTGCTCTTATTATGATATTGGTCACGGAACGTACGACGTCTATATTTAGGTAGTTTTATTGTCAAAGGTCAAAGGTTGTTATGAATTGCAGTGACTAGGTAGGTATGTTATTTAGTTTTGAAGAAAGCCGAGTCGTTAGAGTCTTTTTGTTCTAGAAGATTCTTTGGGCGTTTCTTTAGTAGTAATGGTATCCCTGTGTAAAGTATAAAATTACTTAAGTTATTTACCTATTTAATATTATTTCAACAGAGTAGGTAAGTAGGTATAGTAAAAAAAAAAAAAAGAAGTAGGTATCTTTTGTTTTTAGTACGGAAGTAAATACACGAGGACCATAAAGTTTTTACAGGTCTCAGAACACTGCCATAAAGCTTTAGCTGGTCGTTACCCTGAGGTATAGCCCACACATGATTGGGAGTTATCAGATAATGAGCATTTATAAAAAGAATAAAACAAAGTCGCTCTTTCCTTGCTGGTCGCTAGTATTTACAAGGAAGTACTACTTACTTACCTTATCATAAAATAGGTAATCTATCCATACTAATATTATAATTATGAAAGTACTTAACTCTGTCTGTTGGTTTGTTACCTTTTTAAGACTTAACGGCTAAACGAATGATAATGAAATTTGACAAGTGTATTTTCGTAAAGAATATAATATAAGAAATAAACTAAGTAAGTAACTATACATAACATGACCTATATTACATAATATAGCTACCATAAGCTATCAGCAGAGTTATGAGAGTTCAACGTCTTGTGTACTCAATGACCTGATTAGATTTACGTCACTTACTTACCTACTCTTATTATAAAAGCTCTAGCTTCAGTAAGCACACTAGTGATATACTATTATTAAATACATTTCCGATATTTTTTTTGTGATAAAATAAAAGTAAAAAAATATATGAAATAAAAACATTGTCAATACCTATTACATTTGAGGGTTGCCCACGATTTCCCTGAGATTCCATCATCAGATCCTGACTTGGTGCCAATGGGACCATCTCAAGAGTATACTCTTTCACATAATGCATGGATGCAATTGCCTCCCCCTCTGGCTTTCAACCAATTCTTCTTAACTTTTCATGTATCACTTTTCTGGATTCTGGATTCGCGCCTGGGTTAAATTTTGTTGCCGTTATGGCTTCCCGTTAGGAATGAGCGATATTAATAAAATATATAGCTCAATATTGATAATCCGATATTATCGGGCACAAAATATTGATATTTTATAATATCGATCGGAAACCATGGTCATCTGTTAGTTATGTGGTAAAAATATTGTAAGAAATAATGATCATATTTTTTATAATATCGATATGTCTGGGATTGTTTCCGAAAATCGTATGTAACAAACATACGATTTTCGGACACAATTCACCTAGACTAGCTAGTGTAGTTTTATAAAAGAACAAAAAATGACAAAATGACTACCTACTATCCATTGATATGTACGTATACGTTGTTTAAACTGTACCTCTAAACAACAAGATAAACTTACTGTTGGTAATAGGATACGTATACGACGACAAGGCATGACACCCAAGGGAACTGTGGAGTAAAATAGCAGCATCGACTGTGTTATAACAGGCATACGTATGTTGCTATCGGATATATAGAAGGGAAAATTATATGATTGCCTGTTGCCCGTATTGAATAATGGGAAGTAAGGATGTGCGATATCGTTAAAATATCGATATTAATCCCAGACATATCGATATTATAAAAAATATGATCATTATTTCTTACAATATTTTTACCACATAACTAACAGATGACCATGGTTTCCGATCGATATTATAAAATATCAATATTTTGTGCCCGATAATATCGGATTATCGATATTGAGCTATATATTTTATTAATATCGCTCATTCGTAACGGGAAGCCATAACGGCAACAAAATTTAACCCAGGCGCGAATCCAGAATCCAGAAAAGTGATACATGAAAAGTTAAGAAGAATTGGTTGAAAGCCAGAGGGGGAGGCAATTGCATCCATGCATTATGTGAAAGAGTATACTCTTGAGATGGTCCCATTGGCACCAAGTCAGGATCTGATGATGGAATCTCAGGGAAATCGTGGGCAACCCTCAAATGTAATAGGTATTGACAATGTTTTTATTTCATATATTTTTTTACTTTTATTTTATCACAAAAAAAATATCGGAAATGTATTTAATAATAATATATCACTAGTGTGCTTACTGAAGCTAGAGCTTTTATAATAAGAGTAGGTAAGTAAGTGACGTAAATCTAATCAGGTCATTGAGTACACAAGACGTTGAACTCTCATAACTCTGCTGATAGCTTATGGTAGCTATATTATGTAATATAGGTCATGTTACGTATAGTTACTTACTTAGTTTATTTCTTATATTATATTCTTTACGAAAATACACTTGTCAAATTTCATTATCATTCGTTTAGCCGTTTAGTCTTAAAAAGGTAACAAACCAACAGACAGAGTTAAGTACTTTCATAATTATAATATTAGTATGGATAGATTACCTATTTTATGATAAGGTAAGTAAGTAGTACTTCCTTGTAAATACTAGCGACCAGCAAGGAAAGAGCGACTTTGTTTTATTCTTTTTATAAATGCTCATTATCTGATAACTCCCAATCATGTGTGGGCTATACCTCAGGGTAACGACCAGCTAAAGCTTTATGGCAGTGTTCTGAGACCTGTAAAAACTTTATGGTCCTCGTGTATTTACTTCCGTACTAAAAACAAAAGATACCTATTTCTTTTTTTTTTTTTTTACTATACCTACTTACCTACTCTGTTGAAATAATATTAAATAGGTAAATAACTTAAGTAATTTTATACTTTACACAGGGATACCATTACTACTAAAGAAACGCCCAAAGAATCTTCTAGAACAAAAAGACTCTAACGACTCGGCTTTCTTCAAAACTAAATAACATACCTACCTAGTCACTGCAATTCATAACAACCTTTGACCTTTGACAATAAAACTACCTAAATATAGACGTCGTACGTTCCGTGACCAATATCATAATAAGAGCAATTCTTAGATCGTTAATATTCGAGAAGGTTCCAGTTTTAAGACTTTATGGGACACGAGAGTGATAATGACATTCCTCGAAAGGTTTGTCGTACGAGAATGCAATTGTTCGTAGTGACAAGGACAGCCAAGGTTGAATTTCTTTGTCTCTTTGTTTTGTTTTGGGAAATATATGCTAGTAATTTGTGTTGGTTAAAACAAATAGAGAACGAAGTTTGGACATCATCATCATCTCAGCATGATGACATCCACTGTTGAACGTAGGCCTCTTTCATATGCATCCATAAAGGCCGATCCTGAGCTGCCTGCATCCAGTGCTTACCTGCAACTCTGATATAATAGTTTAGACACACTTAAAGCTTAAAAAGGAGGCCCCTTACAAGTGAGTTAGTCTTACAGCTAGTAGGACTAGCTCACTCACAAGGTCCTCCTCCTCCAGTAGCCTACTGGAGGAGGAGGACCTTGTGAGTGAGCTTCACCTTACAGAAGACCGCAGCCAAATAACAGCAGCCCCGCATGTCCCTATAGTAAATCCAGGGCAAAGTGGTAAAGCCCTGAATACCGTACCGCCATTTCTTACCACCACAGTTTTGTGTTATGGATAGACAAAACTGGCAAAATTGTTTTTAAAACGCATCCCTTAGAATATTTACTGGACACCAGTGAGAGAAGACCGCAGCCAAATAACTACCTAGTTATGTGGTTAACCATAATACAAAACTCTGGTGGCACGAAATGAAGGGTCGACAATGCGGAAGTACCTAAACAACTTCAAACAAAATGGATTTATGGAAATGACGATGAATTCTGAATATTTCATCAGTTTTCGATAAGGATAGTAAGGTAAACTTTTGATCGTCAAATTGATGCACAAAACGAGGCAGATTCATATAGTAATCTGATTAGCTAAGTAGAATATTTAAACGTAGGAAATGAAAAAGTATAATAACTTTAGGTATAGGTTTAGGTTCATTTGAAAATCAGAGTCGAACATCAACTTGGATGTTTGGACCTATGCTGAACTTGGACTTATTTGGCACAGCTTTGAGGCATCCACATTTATTAACCTTGTCTTATTTTATGTCTTTTTTTTTGCTTCTTCTTTTCAATTGTTATATTTAATCTTGTGTTGTCTCCAAAGTTAGTGTCCAAATAAATACTTTTCTTTCTTTCTTCTTTTTTTTTTCTTTCTTTCTTTCTTCTCTAAAGCAATAAGTATACTTGATTCCGATCACAGCTCATAATTTAAGTGTTAACCAAGCGCCAAGTAACTTTGCATACATATTTGCATGTCTATGTTACGTAGGCACCTACTTCTGAAGTGCATAATCATATTGAACTCGTAAGTATGCCTAGATAATTGTGGTGTATATCGTACCTACTTCTCTATATAATTAAACAAATCGATATATACATAGCAACTGATTATTAAGTGGAAATCCGTATAATGAAGATAAAATGAAGGTCTTAATGGTTGGATGTTAGGTAGATACAAAAAGATGCATTTCCGTAAAGATAAATCTAGGATATTTATATAAAAACTAGCGGCCCCGACTTTGGCCGGGCTAAATTATTTTCTACGCAATTTTCTCTTTTTTTTCGTAAAAGTATTAGAAACTTAAAAAAAGAACGAATTATAATAATCTTGAGAAGGACAAGGGAAATAGGGAGTCGTTTTTATAGACTTCATATTGAATCCTAATAATGTATTTTAACCCTTTTTACATGTCCCTAATATGTCAATTATGTCATGAACGTTTACGATGTGAAAATTGTCACAACAAATTGGTAATTTTCTTGATATAATAACTAGGGGTCGCCCGCGACTTCGTCCGCGTGGTAATTTGGAATATTTTCCTCGATTTTGCAACATATCTCACTGCTGCTCCTATTGATCATAGCGTGATGTTATATAGCCTATAGCCTTCCTGGATAAATGCACTATTCAACAAAAAAAAGATTTTTTCTAATCCAACCAGTACTTTCTGAGATTAGCGCCTTCAACCAAACAAACAAACAAACTCTTCAGCAACATCTTCAGAAAATAATAAGTCCGCTATTAAAAAACATGACATGTAAGACAGTTTTTTTTAACAATACAGCCCGCCTGATGGTAAGAAAATACCGTAGCCTATGGACGCTTGCAACACCGGGGGTATCACTCGTGCTTTCCCGACCCTAAAAACCTTATAACTCCATTCTTAAAGAACCCCTTAAAATAGTCTCTCGGGAAAATATCGGCAGGGAGCTCATCCCACAACCTAATCGTACGTGGGAGGAAATTCCTCTGAAACCGTACAGTATAGCACGATAGAGGTTCTAAGGTTCTGCTTACTATTAGGCTGGCCATATGCTTGTTTGTCTGTTTAAAAGTATAAAAAAGCCAACCCTTAAGACATTATTGGGCTAAAGATTTGAAAATTACAAAGTACTTAAATGTCCGGGTATCGCCAGAACCTACGGTCGTATACCTCACAAGGGTTTAGGGCCCTAGATCTGGCAATTGTCTACTGCCTTAGACCTAGGTCATACTAGGACGCAAAGGCTATGTCTGCTCCTGTCATAATGACAGATTTTCTTGGTATTTTAATTGAAAACTTAGTTACAGGCCGCATTTACACGATGTATATAGGTAACTATCGTAGAAGTACTTTCGATGAAAGAAAAGACTCAAAGAAAGCCTGTAGATGGTACCTAAATAACATGAACTGGCAATATGTAACAGGTTGCCCGTTAAAATTCTCCGGGTACCAAAACACTTTATTAATCTCTGATACGACTTGTGCTGAATAATAAATCAACTGATAGACACGTCTACATTTCATTCTCCGATCTACATAAAAATGTAATCATGTCTCCCAGGTCCTCATAAAATATTTATGAACATACTCACCTTCGACATTTTAAAGGCGCTCTTCTTTGTGGCACAGGAGAACTCTGAACGCTATCAGGAAACACCAGGTTGTGTTTTAGGGCTAAAAACTCCGGCGTACTCATCCAATTAGGGTTGCCCTCGTCACAAGAACTCATTGACAATGATCTAATAAATTTATCGCCGGATACAGAGTCAGGAGTTAAGTCAACGTTCTCTATATTTGGATTAGCAATCGTAATGTTAACCGATGTCATCGACTGGGAACGTACTTGTTTATCGTATACAAACACCTCATCTCTAGGCTCATCTTTCTCAAAACTACTGAAAACATTATCTTTTACTGAATCTATAGATTTTACTGTAGGCTTAGAACTGGAGGTGAGTTCGTCCTGCGTCGTATCGTTCTGAGTGTATCTGGTATCAGACGATTTGATACTTTGTTTGTCAGAGTTAGAATTCATACTTGTAGTTTCTGAAGAGTCAGAAAATGCATGCTCATTATTAGCGTCCACTTTTCCATTGCTTGCGTAACTTTGCGATTTCGGAATGTCTTTTAAATTTGCCAGCTTACTAGCACATACTAGTTCTTCGCTAGGACTAGTTTCAACGGCAGAGGGGCATTTCCGCAGCGTAGAATTTGGAATCCAATTCAGAAAAAGCGTAGGTCGTTTGGAGTTATTATGTTGGTCAGTAAAGACTTTAGTAGTTACTGTGAGGTATCCAGGGTGGTGCACGATGTCTAGTTCGTGCCTAGCGACAGTCGGTGGATGCACGCACACATTGTTCTTGCAAAACAATATTTCGTTGTCTACGTAATCGGGAGGTTCCTCGTTTTCGTCGAACTCCAAACCGAGGAAATAACTAGAGGCTCGTTTTAAAAGTTCTGGCAGCGGCATCTCGCTGCAGATATGTTCACATTTCCTAAATAATTCACGATTTATTTTTACTGCGACGCGTTATCACTCGCGACAACCTCATTCAAGCGAAGCTGTGTGTGTACTACGCGCATGTAAACACCTACACAGCTATGTTGATAACGATGTATTGATCGGACGGCGAGAATAGAACCGGCTCTCGGACAAACGTCACAGCTGTGCGACTCTGTAACTTGAACGGATAACATGTGTCCTTGTTGTTGGATGGGGATTTATTTAAATAAGTATATATTATTTATTTTGTAACAAAAACAAAACTTGTTTTGCGTAATCTTGGTTCAAATGTAAGAAAACTGTATTTTCATACATTTGAATTGCTGGGATGAAAATAGAGTAGGTACATTTTTATCATAAAACATTAAAAATAACAAAGTAGGTAGACACCTACGCTGAAAATAATTTGCTGGTAGGCAAGCGTGGGCAATCGTTCAATAGTATGTGGGTATATTATACAAGGAATTTCAAAAACCTTATCTATGTAGGTAGATATGCCTACAGATATAAATAGTCGTAGCTTCTAGTAGACAATGCAAATAATTAAATTAGGTAGATGCACGGATGATAGGGGGTGAGGCAGATCAGAAATTTTATCGGTGAGGGTAAAAATTTTAAAGGCAGCTTAACGCATGGCGCTATAGGGGACACGCCTACTAATGGCGAATGTAGGTACGTTTAATATATTTATATTAAATGTTCTGATGCTACTACCTAAGTACGCACCTATCTAATACTTTTGTAAAATAAAGAAATTGCAACACACAAGTAGCAAGTAAGACACGATAGCAAGGGCGTTGTACTGGATTAGGTATTATTAATTATTCGGCATAATCTATGTAGGTAGGTATGGCCAACTAAATTGCTGGTTTTGTTATTTCGGCAAATGTTATAGTTTTAATAACTTCGATGTATCAGCGACCGGCTATAAATTAAATTTAGTTTTGTAAAATAACTAGGAAGGTATGAATTTAAAATATTTTTTAATATTATTTAAAATCACAGGCATGTTGCGTAAATAAAGATGAAGCCAAAATTTAATAACTTTGTAAAATGATTAGAAATATAAATTATGTAGAAAAAGTATTTTTCGTACAATAAATACTTTTTCTACATCATATATATTTTTATAATTGAACATAAAATACAACATTTAAGTAGTCTTGTTCATATTATCACTTTAATTGATTTCTTTTCATAAAAAAGTACAAAAAATATCAAATGTTTTAACTTAAAGTTGTAGAACGGAACGTCCTTTAGTTTAACAAGAAATCCGCAAGATGGCGTTTCCGTTGCATAATTAATTGACGCATGCGCCACACATTGCAATCAGCTGTCAGAAAGAACATAATCACGTAAAAAACAAAATTATTTGTGTCTTTAGATAATTCCCGTCAATATGGCGGGGCAAAATCCAGGTTCGCCGACTGACTTTCAATATTTTTATGAGGATGAAGTGTATAAAATCAACAATCGCGGTCAAGTGGTCTTCGGTCTGGTACTCGAGAACTATGAAGCCAACTCCAGCGATCAAGAGAGCGACATTGAGACACCGATACAAAAAGGCGAAATTCGTGTTGTCTGGCATCCTTCCGGCACAGAGCGAGTTATATCCGAGAAGTCGGTAAGCGAGGATACTACAAAGAATATATTTCGTCTCAGGCGGGGTTCGCTACCTGCGTACTATCGCAAATACTTGAAAAAACATCTCATGCCGTTACTTATAAGTTTAACTACCCTAAGCCTGAGACTAATGCGATTTTTCTTGAATAATACATGATACGCCCTTGTATTAGTTTATGAGGGTAAGACTAGGTCCTTCATTTGCATTATCTACCCACAAAGAGTTTGTTTCAAGATATTATTTTACAATACAATCGATTTTTTAAAAATGTTTTTAGATTGTTACAGCAATGAGATGGAATAGAATTAAATACTCTTTAAATGCAGTAATTGACTAGAAATTTATTCAGCCAGTCCTTTGAATTTATATGAAAGTTATTTGTATGCACATGCTTATTAAAAAACCATGTTGAACCAAAAAGGTCTATGTTCTAATAAGGATTAGTACATTGTATATAAACAGTAATGTCTTTATGAATAAGACTATATTTTATTCAAGGAGATTATTTTATATTAATATGTGGCAACAATGCATTATAAACTGCCTTTTAGTAAGCAACTGTACTAGACAGATAATATTATTATTCAAGGATCATTACTTGTATATTAGCATTCATTTATAAAGGGAATTTCTATACTTGCAATACATGAGACAAGACTACTCACCCTTTAATAAATGGCAATTTAATTTCTGTACTAAGTTTTATTTATATTAAGAGAATTAAGCACCAAAGAGTTTCAACCATTGTTACCTCAAAACCGGTGTCCGGTGGTGCTGTGCCTGTTAAACATATTATTATAATATCGTATTATTTTAAGCAATGGTAGCCGAGTGGGAACTTTTTATTTATTAGACAACTCCTGCATTAGGGACCAAGCCCTGTGTCGTGGAAAACAATTAATGAACACAGTACACCCAGACTCGGGACAACCATATATAGATGAGACAATTTTGGGGGGGTCGAACTCACAACACCCACAATGGTCCACAGTGGTAAATGGCGAGGTAACCAGTTAAGCCGATAAACAAAACATGCAGTCGGAATGTGTCTGATTTTCTCATTCATCCGGTGTGAGATAGATCCAGACCAATTATACAAATGTGAGTTTCACATTCTGGAATTTATTCATCCCAAACATATCATGAATCTGATAATGGTGAAGGAAAACATTGGAAACCCGTATATCTTAGAAGAAATTCTGAATACATGTCTGTTCCACCGAACGGGTTCGGGCCAGCGTATATAGCTAAACCCCCCTCTACTCTTGATAGAGGAGCGGAGACCTATGCCCAGCAGTAAGGCATATGGGATTCATTTTAATATGTTAATTGTAAGGTGGTTTCTAAACAGGTTGGATTAGCAGACCGCTCATTGATGCCTGGAGATGTAGTCCGTCGTCTCATCGCCGGAAAGGACACACAACGAGGTTACTGCAGAGATATTATAATGACTGCAGCATTACAAATAGTGGGCACAAAGCATATAATACCAAGTGTTGCTAGTGAGAGGCTGCAGCCATTAGAAGAATTCACTCCTGATTTGGCAGTCTGCCTTGATTCCTGGGTTGGGACTTCTAAGGTTAGTATTGTAAACTAAATGTTTAATGCTCCCTATACACATTGGTCTGATATGCACCAATACTGGCCACAGTAAACCCATATTATAGCAAGCAGTTTATGAAAACTGATGGTTGTACAATCTTCCAATATTGTTCCCCATCCCATGAATCATATCCTTACTAATATTATAAATGTGAAAGTTTGTAAGAATGGATGGATGGATGGATGTTTGTTACTCTTTCACGTAAAAACTACTGAACGGATCTGGATGAAATTTGGCACACAGATAGATTATGGTCTGGAATAACACATAGGCTACTTTTTGCAGCGATAACCGACATCCACGCGGGCGGAGCCGCGGGCAACAGCTAGTCTGATATATAACAATAGATTTTCTATTGTGTCTAACTTAGGACAGTGAAAGAGTTAAGTATGCTGTGGTCTACATTGGTGTGTGCCCAATGGCCCATAGGTTAAATTATCAAAAGTTTACCACACTTTTGATCACTTAACCTACTGATTGGTTTCTAATTAGTGTGGTGTGCACTTGCGCTATGAGTAATGAGCATTTTACCATTGTTCATTAAATTGATACTACTACTGACAGACAGATTGAATCTTGATGGAGACTAGCCATTTTATAATGCATATGTATGTGCATAAACACATTTACACTCTTTATTCCCTCACTCTCAGTTTTATAGGACAGCAATCCATCCTTGGTCGGTTTTCAGAGTACTTTATTAGCAGCATGCCTACTTCGCGAGTTAACTTAATATTCGATTGATTGATCCAAATCGTACAGTGTAGCAATGACCATATAGGATTCCTGCGGACGATCGTAAAGTTATTCGTAACATAGAAAAGGAATTATTAGACGCGAATGGGTCATAATCATGGAAATTGTACACATTACCAAAGAGAGATCAGGCTTAGGACGAACAGCTATACGAACCGTTTGACTTCATCACAAAACCCTTGAGTTAAAATTTTGGGTCGGCAACACGCTAGTGATGCCCCTGCCCCTATAGACAAGTGGCATAAGCGATAGTCGAATCGAAAAGTCAAAAAAGAAAATGTATGGGATTTGACGTAAGTTTACGACATTATATCTTACGTCAAATCCCATACATTTGTTTTTTTTACTTTTCGATTCGACTACCGTTTATGCCACTTGTCTAGAGGCTCTGATATTGCAAGCGTAAATGCTTACTATCAAGCGCCTGTATGATTGCCAACTAAGTTGTATAAGATAAAATCAACACGCCTTTTACATTGATCCAAACTAGACAAGGCTGTAAACCTTGAATTCTGAAATTAGATTGCATGCAATAGTTTAAATTTTCTACTTCTCATCGTATTAGTAACATCACACGTACACAGTACAGTAGCAATCGACGTTACGCACGACTAACTTCGCGTGGTATCAATAGCACGCGGCTGATAGTGTTCTAGAAAAAATATCTCGCATAAAATCTAATGTTTAACATCATTCTATACCAAAAAGAAGTATACTCTAAAAATATCGTGAGCTATGCATTATTCCTCATTACCCGAGTTTATTGTCGTCTTTGTCTAACGCGTCCAAAATAAAAGAGATAGAAAAAACGATTGTCTTAAGAAACTTGTACTGTGTTACTGAAGGTTTATTCAACACTTGTACGATTTGAATAGATTAGGTTAATATTTGATACCTACTCGAACAGATACATAAAATCCTGTGGATATCCTTTTTCTTTCATTAAAAAAAAACTCGCGCACTAGAGAACAAGCTCTGTGTCGCGGGGGACTTTACAAACATACAATCAACATACACAAATTACACCCAGACTCAGAACAACACTTTATGGGTCACACAAAGTTTTGTCCTGTATGGGAATCGAACCTTGTGCACAGCAAGCGCATACTGCGGCCACTGCACCACCAAGGCAGTCATCATCCTCCTTGGAGGAGGCCTATGTCCAGCTGGCCATTAATCTTGCGGCTGGGACCATAGTGTGCAAAAATGATGTTTAGATGCTAAAAATCGCACTAAAATATTGTTTTCACTTTGAATGATCTTGATTATTTAATATTATTACCTACTTAAGCTTTATATACCTAAATAGTAGCGACCCGCCGCGCTGCTCCGTCTCTTCGCTTAAGTTTTTTTTTTTCACTATTATAATACGCATGTATTTATCCTTACTAATATTATAAATGTGAAAGTTTGTGAGTATAGATGGTTTAGGGGCATTTGGGCTAATTCTCATAATGGCAACCGACTCGCTAATGGACTACTTCTCATTTTGCCTACTTCTGATTAGGGCTACTTCTGGAGAAGTTCTGATTAGGGCTACTTCTGGAGAAGTAGCCCTAATCAGAAGTAGGCAAAATGAGAAGTAGTCCATTAGCGAGTCGGTTGCCATTATGAGAATTAGCCCAAATGCCCCTAAACCGTATAGATGTATAGATGTTTGTTATTTACGCAAAAACTACTGATCTCGATGAAATTTGGCACAGAGATAGATTATAGTCTGGAATAGCATATAGGCTGATTTTTATCGCGATAACCGACATCTACGTGGGCGGAGCCACAAGCAACAACTAGTTATACATATAAACCTATCCCTTGGATCAATTACTATTGCTGACAACTGCATTAAAATCCGTTGCTTAGTTTTAAATATCTAATCGTAGGTACCTACAGACGGCGGAGGTGACTTTGTTTTATACTATGTAGAAGAAAGACTAAATTTCATTTTGTATGGTATATTGGTTTCCATCCCTTTTTGTTACCACTAATATTGTAACTCATACCAAATTGTAAATGTTATAACTCTGACGATTAAAAAGGGTGGCCCGACTTGCACGCCAATTCTTCTCGAAGCCCTACCCTAGTCAGCGAATTGGCCGTAGGAAAAAAGTTTGCTGGCGTTTTAGTCCATTGAAAAGTTACATTTGGGGTAGCATTTGTCAGAGGATTTTTTTTATTTTTGGTTGTACTAACAAATTTACTTGACAAAAGTTGTAGATAATCTTATTGGCAACAAAAAATGGTAACAATTTTTTTGTGAGACCTATAGTTCGTCAGATAAACCGTAAAAACCATTTACACCTCTTTTTTCAAGATGGCGGCCGTGGGGCAAGGGTTGCAGCCCCACAAACTTGGATTTAACTTTAAACGGACCCCTCCTTGATATCTAAAAAATAAAATTGCGTCCTCTGACAAATGCACGCTAAGCCCAAAAAAATTTAACATTTCAATGGACTATTTGTTTTTATGACGTTAAGTTTCGTGTATTTGATCTAAATTAATAAATTAGTTTGACTTTGATGTCGGGCGAATAGTCTGTAAGTTTATTAATGAAATGCTGACATATCAATACCCCCTCGTTCCTTACATAATATAGCCTGCTAAGAAAAAACAAACCGAAATTTCCACGTGGAACTAATTCGCTGACAAAAAGCAAATTTCCTATAAATGAACTTAATACCTTCCATACGCGTTGTGAAGCCGTGTTGATCTCACGATACTGATAACGCAACATAACATAAAACAATCACATTCATTTTCACGATTGTTGCTTACAAAATAATATTACTTTATCGCTCTATTTAAAACCTTTTTATGGACTTTTATTAAATCCGTTATACCGCATAAAACATACAAACCCAACAACATTTTCTATCTCCAAAATTTTCTGAAGAGAGATTTTCTCTCTTCTTTTAATGAGATACATACGTATTATATTTTTACAGATACCCGCCGCATATCAAAACATAATCAATAGGCAGTCCTTGAAATTATAAATGCGAAAATGTTTTATTATATTACACCAAGCTACTATATTGTGATTTTCTCGTCGGATATAGTTCGTCTTTAGAGGAGAATAAATTAAGCTACATATTATCGACATACCTAGTGGCCTTACCGAGCAAGCTTAGCCTCGGGTGGAGGCTATTATCTAACGTAACCTTTAGCGACGTTAAAATTAAACTTTTATTTACAGGCAGTCCACAGCAAACTACGCCTTGTATCAGCCGATGGTTCTCGTCTTGAATACCCAGACCTCGACACCTGTCCTCTAGAAGACTACTCAATGCGTCGCCGACGTTCAACCCCATATTCTTCCTCCGAGTTCTATCCGGGACAAGTAGTGTACGGGCCACTTGGCTCTTTGGATAACGCCAATTGGTTGCACATCACAAAGGAAATGAAAGCTGCCAGGAAACATAAGATGCATGATCATAAGGTAGGACATCGGTTATTTAACACTAGACTGCACGCACGGGCTACATCGTTGGTATATTATTTGACTGCGTCAGTATTGCAATGTAACGTATTATTTCACTTGGCGGTCGATAGCGCAATGGCCTTATTACTTATGTACTATCACGGTGCGCGGTGGAGGCGCCTAAGCGGCACTTAGCGTTGTATGCATGTAGTTCAATTTGTAAGAAAATACGTCCATACAACAGGAGCCCGCTTGTACCGCCCTTACGAGAAGTAATTTAGCTGTAGTACGGTGTGGTGTGGAACACATTTAAATTTATTTTTTTCGATGGAATGAATGTGCGATGCGATCGATCAAACATTCGATATTTTAAACATCGAACAAGCGTACGATGTATTGAACGTTCCATTTATTAACCATTCGATATTATAAACTTTCGATTTATAGTGGTCAATCAATTGATATTCGATTATTTGGCATTCGATTTGGTGTAGTACACCCCTGTACAGCTAATTTACTACTCAGTTTTTTAGTTATGTCCTTGGGCGTGAGTATCTCTAGTGTTCATTTAAAGTACGTTTTTCTTAATACCAGGGTTATTTATTACACTAAGTCCTGGTGTTACAAGGTGAAGGGTGGGCAGCGAAAGTAATACTTCACATAAACGTCACTATTAATTTCCCTTAATAAATTATGACGACATTTAAAAAAGAGTAGGTATACATACATTGTATGTCTTGCACTAGTTAGTGCCTGTAATAAATGGACTTATCGAAGGAATTGACGTAATCGGAACTTGCACGTGCGTTTCATTTTTCCTAATATTTAAATTACCTTGGAAGTATAGACACGCGTTCCGATTGTGACATATCGATGGAACTTAAGTAAATAACATATGCGTCAGAGTTCATGTATCCACAGGCTTACATTATTTACGTACTTTATGTCATTTTTTATTGCGATTTGAATAGGAAGTAGCTCCAATTTGAATCCTACTAATATTATAAACGCGCAAGTTAGTAAGAATGTATGGATGTATGTTTGTTGTTGTTGTCTCTTTAACGCAAAAACTACTGAACGGATCTGTATAAAATTTGGCATAAAGACTTTTTATCCCGAAAAAAAAGGAACGTTGTTCTATCCTAGATAAGTTCTATCATAAAACCCTGATGTTAATTTGTTTGGGTCGGTAACACGTAGGTCATACCTCTGGTATTGCAAGGGTGCATTGGCTACGATACCTGCTTAACATCAGGTGGGCCGTATGCTTGTCTGCCACCTTAGAATTATTAAAAGATCACCTTAAATGAGGTATAATACGTATTTTTTTATGTGTCAGTTCACTGTGGAGGCGGTGGTGACGGAGAGCGTGAGCGTGCACTGGCAGTGTCGCGCGCTGTGCACGCACCCTACCGACGCTACCGCGCCGCAGCAACCCAAGTTCCTTGTTGAAGGTACACCTAACTATCTATCCATTTATCTCAGCCATAAGACGTCCACTGCTGGACATAGGTCAAGGATTTCCACATCATTCGGTCCTGAGCCGACCCTGTCCATCGGTAGCCCGCGACCTTTACCAGGTCCATTAAATTTTGAACGCAAGGAAAAAAATATATTATATGGAGACTAATCTGGTTGCTAGCATGAGGAAATAAACCCTCTCATTTCATATACTGACGTCAAAATCGCACACTATAACTGCCTATACGATTAGAGCTGTCGCGCAGCAGATTAGAAAAAAAAATGTTCTTGAGATTAGTTATAGGCTATAATATCATCACGCTGAGACTAAAGGGTAGTATGGTAGTCGAGAAACGTGACACGGAATATCCTTATATCTTTTAAAAAGACAACTCCCGCACTTGAGAACAAGCTCTGTGTCACAGGGGACTTTACAAACATACAATTACCGGACACGAATTATACCAGAACAACTCTTTCTTCTTTCTAACCCACGTCATGCAAAGTTTTGTCCTGTGTGGGAATCGAACCCACAACCACGTGCACAGCCGGCGCATACTGCGGTCACTGGATCACCAAGGCTAAATCTCAACAGCCATATTATTTGTCTTTTCCACTCTATACATATTATTTACATACAGCTATATTCGCAATACAAATGTCACCACCCTATTCCATCCCGAGGGTGTCGTAAAAGTCGACTAAGGGAGAAGTCAGGCAGACAATATCCACCGCAAGAGACTAAACCCTATACCAACCTGTCTGGCCAGCGTGGTATAGTAGGCTAATATCCCTCCAAATGTATGAAGGAGACCCGTGCCCAGCAGTGGGACGTTTATGGGTTGAGATGATGATGATGATGATGATATTTCCAATATGTAGTCATAAAGCGAAAATCTTTTATAGTGTAATTAGACGATATTTATTAATTACCATATTCAAATTTGTCCTTCTACATGTATACACAGCTTATATACGAAAAAAATATGTTTGTATGGTTTGCTCATGGAAGCGTACAATGTAACTTATTAGTAATGAATCTATACTAATATTGTAAAGCTGAAGAGTTTGTTTGGTTGAACGCGCTAATCTCAGAAAGTACTGGTTCGATTAGAAAAAATCTGTTTTTTGTTGAATAGTGCATTTATCCAGGAAGGCTATATAACATCACGCTATGATCAATAGGAGCTGAGCAGTAGTGAGATATGTTGCAAAATCGGTGAAAATATTCCAAATTACCACGCGGACGAAACCGCGGGCGACCCCTAGGCTCAAATAAAAACCTCCTAAATGAATTTGAAAAAACCCACATGTCTTGAAAAATCTTATTATATTTATTAGACTAGCGTGTGTGGATTAAAGCCTTATCTCTCTCAGCTTTCTTGATAGAGGAGAATAGACCTGTGCCCAGCAGTGGGACATAAACATGTGGGTTGATATTAAACGAATTCAATTCGGTTACAGCATCTAATCTCATACATTTTCTTTTCCCTTCAGATATGCACGGTTGATTCAGTAGCTTAAGTGGTTACCTCACCATTTACCACTGCGCGGCGTGTTGTGGGTTCGATCCCCACAAGTGACAAAAAAAATGTGATTCATAAATGGTTGTTCGTAATCTGGTTGTAGTTTGTGTCCATTAATTGTATATTTCTAAAGTCCCTCGCGACACAGGGCTTGTACCCTAATATCTATTTTTGTCCCGAACTGAGAATCAAACCCGGGATCACGTAATCAACAATCGAGATCAATGACATTAGACCAACGAGGCAATTTCTCACATACATATATTTACTATATTATAATTTTTATATATTTTCTATACAGGCGAAGACCTAAAAAACCTCAAATTGTTGAATGTATTTGAACCGTGCACACTGCAAGTCGGTGACAGAAACTTCTTAACCATTGGCCCCGAAGACTCTTTCGTCAGTAAGAAACAATGGAGGAAACAGCAAAGTAAGTTTATACGCATAGTAAGCTTGCACCTACTTTAACACTTTAGAAGGAGAGCCAGCAACTTATTTACTTTTGGCATTTCAAAAGTCATGAAAATTCACAAATTAACTTTTATATACCTGCAGAATAATAAAAGGCCCCTCTCTGCGACTTAATCTAAAATACCTAATTTTAAACAGAAAATACTATCAATATCATTTTCTCAAATAAATACTGTCTGTACTCTTTATTGTGAGAACACTGCCGCAATCTTTCAAAATAAATCGGACTGTTTCGGACTAATTTAGTCGGCATATAAGTACGAGTTGGCAACGTAGCGAGCGCGATGCTCGCGACCGGCGGCATTGGCTGTTCAAAAACCGCCGGTGCGCGAGCGCCCATAAGCATTTATTTCGATATAATGCGACAGTGTCCTCACTGATTCCTTCTTACACTATGCATCTACCTTCATCTTTTTAATGCGTATATTCAATATGTTAAAATGTTGATATTGTGGAGGCTGCCACACGCCACCAACGTAAAGGTCCATCGACCAGGATAGGTGACCGTGACTGACGGGCCGCGACTCAACGGATAGTCGTTGCATTGTGTAAACACTGAGTGTCCGAAAACTTCGATATCGCGATTCAGACTTTCGAAGAAATGTCCTACGGTTGCGTGATTCTGAGAAGCGTGCCATCTGTATTTTCTTTGTAGAACTTTGTGCTGTGGCCAGATAGATCGCGCTACCATAATATTAAAACATTTTTGTTCTCTCACAGGTAAATACTACAGGAATCTCCGCAAGCAAACTCGGCCGTTAAAAAAACCCTCGAAGACAGAAACAAACTCTACAGAGCACATGCCTTCAAGACCCAAAAAACGCGCCTCGTCACACCGGAAACTTAAAACTGTTGATGTGAGTATATGCTAAGAGCTAATAGTTAAGGTAACCGATGTTGGTTAATGTTAAGCGTAGGCCACACTGCAGGCCAACTATGTTAAACAAACTGACATAACCCTAATTACCCACAGAATGATATGGAAATAGATGAGAGAGCAGACGACAACCTAGAACGTTTAGTGGATGAAGCTCTGAACCGGGACGCAGTGAAGTGTCCCAGTATCAAGATAGAGCCCATCGGAGACATGTCATCGTTACCTATGGCGAGCAGTCAGGAGGATACAGCCACGGAAGAAAAGAACGACTCGGGAATCAGGTGGGATGTGTTGGAAAAGCTTGGCTTTGCAGGTGTCGGGTTTTATTTAAATATTTATGTCTATATTATGGAAAGAGTATGGTTTCATTGCTGAATACTGTAAACATTCTTCTGTTTTTATGTTCATGGTACTAGATTGTTAAAATTACCGCTTCGTGAAATCTACGACGTTGTTGTTTGACTTAGAATTGTACATTGCCAAATCGTCGCTCTATGAATTAGCGTCACATTTCTAAATGAATTGTTTGATGACGGTGTTCCTATAAGATTCAAAAATAGCTTTACAAGTCCGAAATGATGATATGCAATACTATAATTTTACAAAAGATATTAAAATAAAGTATAGGCATTTATTACACAAAATATTATAACAACATTACACAGATATTTGTAACTCATAACTACACAAAAGAAATGTCTATAAATTTTGCTTGTTCGCTTGCAACAGCTACTTTACCCATACATTGATTTACAAACAAACATTGACTACAACATAGCGGGCTAACTAGATCGCACGTCCGCAGTCCGGAGCCGACGCGCGAAGACAGCTCTCTACTGAACGGTGACAGCAAGTCTGACATCGCGCTCAACGATGATGACTCGGACAACTGGGAGAACACGAGCAGTGACGGCAGCGATACTGACAGGTGAGGGAACTTTATGTATTGATGTTATACTAGCTAGTTTTGTTAGCGTATACGTTACGGAGACGTATACGTTTATTTGCGAACACAAATCAACATACACGTAACGCTGTTGTAAATATATAAACGAAAATTTATGTAAAGAAACAAATAGTATAATAATAAGCTAAACGAAATAAAGTTTGAACAAGAATAAGTCGATTATAAGACTTAAGTTCTATGTGATGATTTAATGTTGCTAATTATACATGAGTATAGCAAATCTTATTTAAAAATCAATATTGTGATCAAATTAAATATATACACTGTTGTCTACTTTTGAATTAGAATACCTATTTGTCTAAATAAATAACAGGAATTAACTTCTTATTTATATACAACTTTCATAACTTGTTTGTTTGATGTGTCAACATGTATATCACAATTTGTTACAATACTACTAATAGCGCAAACTTGTAACTGGCCTTCAGCTTACTACCATTTTGGTTGTATTTATTTTTGTTTTTTAAGATTTTATTGACTTGGCCGTGCTTAAACGATCTCAAAAGTTGCAAAATATAAGTAGCGCGGTCTCAATCATCTCGCTGATGTAAACCATCAAAAAGGGTTGCGGGCAATAAAAAAATATCACAAGCGCGTTTTAGGTTTATTTAGGGAGCCGTCCATCGTTCTCACATTCCGTATAGAAGTAAGCATAGTTCTGCGGTTGAAGTGTACATGTGTGCAGTGGCGCCACGTGGTCCTCCCGCTGCTCGTCGGCGGCGTCGGGGCGCGGCAAGCGCTCGCCGCAGCTGGCCGTGCGCCTGCTGCGCGGCAAGAGGCTCAAGCGCACCGTGCGCCGCGCGCCGCCCGCGCCGCCGCCGCGCAAGGGCGACCGCGTCGTGGTCGAGACGCTGCACACCACCAGCCGCGCCAACGTCGTGTGGCAGGTACGTACCCCACACCCAGCTCTCACAGTTGCATCGAACATGACAATTGCAGAACGTTGCATACACGGATGTCTGACCAGAAAATCACCATTATTACGCGTGCGTACACAAACACTCTAGCGTGCACTAAGGACGAACATCCACGCGGCGTATACCTACTCTCTGCAATCCGCAATACGCTGTCACTTAGGACGTACACGTCGACCACTCTATTGAACACTTGCTCCTACTTGTCTGCTAATTGACTTTTTATAATTAGGATTTTAAATTGTTTCAAACAACATTATATAAATTTGTTATTTTTTACTATTTTCAGGACGGCTCAATAGAAATGGGCATTCCATCGACACAATTGTATCCTATTCATCACTTAGATGGACAGGAATGCTTCCCTGGCGACTTTGTAGTTAGTGGCGCCGCCAACGTCGAAGAAAATCAACAGGTTAGCACTATTACCAAAAATAATTACTACAATTGGTAACGAGCTGAATGGAAAAGTAACCGACTTTTACGCAAGGAGTGTGAGTTCGATCCCGCGTGGCAACACCATTGTAAATTTTACTTTGTAGAACTAATATGCAGTAATCAAATGATTTACAGTCTACTAACCGTGAAGGAAACCCACATGTCTTACATGAAATTCTTAAGAAGTGTGTGTTCCACCAACCCGCATTAGGCCAGCGTGTGTGGATTAAGGCATAGAGCCTCTCAGCTCTATTGATAGAGTAAACCCATTCCCAGCAATAAAAAATATTATGAGTTACTATTAATTACTTCATAAAGATTATCTTATTTTACTTTATGCATCGCAATCCAATTTGAGCCCATTGTGACTTCGCATTTTTTTTTCATTATACCATACGATAATACAGATTAGTTTATTTGGTTATTATTTGTTTACAGTTAAAACACAGAGAATATGGAGTAGTACAACGCGTAGACCACCACGGCCGGACAGCCATCGTCAATTGGTATCGCACTTATACAAGCGCAGATGAGCCTGTGTAAGTATATATTTTTTTTATGTTCTTAATTTATATAATACATTCCAACAACCAGATAGAATAAATAACATAAGACAGTATCAATATTATATCAAGTCGTCATGATGCACGTTTCCCACAAAAATAAAATATATCACATCGCATTATAACGCTCCGCCCAATGGGGGTTCTTTGCATTGTCACTCGCACGTATACGCACTCAAACAAACCTCGTGTACTTCTTATAAGGGTGACAAGCTTACGATATGAGTGGTCAAAATACACCACATTTTTATAATTCATGCATGAAGAAGGAAACGTGTACGTGCACAGATTGAATGCACCTTAATACCGGGCGTCAGGATTATGTAAAAAAATTGTAAATTACTTTTGTTTAATCTCTAAACCCTGGTTAAAATGTTGGTTCTGCAACATGTGAGTAATGCCCCAGGCATTGCAAGCGCCTATAGAAAATGGTAACTGCTTACTATCAGGCGGGCCGTATGCTTGTTTGTAACCTAAATAGTATAAAAAAGATTATTACTCTAAATCGAGGTATCATGCCGTTACTGCATCAACCTTTAATCGCTGCCATTAGAAATTGGATTTTAAAGACTTGATATTAAAGTTGAATATAACTAAATATATTTTGAATTTGATTGTCAATAACTTTGATGAACTCCTCGCTGGAATTCAGTCTCAATGCCTGTGAGAACAGAGTTTAAAGTAGTTTGATTGTTTTTATAGGCCAACAATGTTAAACGAGAGCGAGGTGAGCGTATACGACCTAAAAGATCATCCAGACTTCCAGTACCGGCCTGGCACGGTCGTCATCAGGGTCGCCAACTTCACGGGTGAAGATGCCAATTGTACCGCTGGACAGGTACGTTTTAATACCATAGTATAAAAATACATATAGTAGGTATTTAACATCTGCAAAATGCTGTTACGGATACAGTTCTGCAAGTACAAATATTCCAAGCGTCCATAGGCTACGGTAACCGTTTAAAATCAGGCGGGCCGTATGCTTGTTTGCCACTCACATAGGGTTTACGTATAGTGGTGTTTAGGGGCTCGAGGGCAAAAGGGGACGTGTGTGGAGTTATGAAACTAAAAATGACATTGCAAAATAAGTAGTTATAGCCGCCAAGAGGGAGGGAGCTGCTAGCCTAGAGCGCTGATGAAATTTTATCCAGCTCAGTTTACGTAAATAAGTTTTTTCTTTCTTGTACAATAAATAATGAGGGCCTGGCGGGCTTAACAGGTCGTCTCATAAGCACTTACAACAAAAATTATACTATTATTATATGGTATATATAATTTATATACCATATATTGCAAAAATTGCTTACTGCAGACCTTCTCTATATAAACTTTAACTATGCCAAATCTGACACTTCTCCGTGCGCGCAATATGCTTAAAAATAGGCACAAAGTTTTTTACGAAAATTTATAATACATACTTTCATTTTTGTGTTACTATAACATTACTAGCTGTTGCTCGTGGCTCCGCCCGCATGGATGTCGGTTATCGCTGTAAAAAGTAGCCTATGTGTTTTTCCATACCATAATCTATCTCTGTGCCAAATTTCAGCCAGATCCGTTCAGTAGTTTTTACGTGAAAGAGTAACAAACATCCATCCATACTTACAAACTTTCGCGTTTATAAAATTAGAAGGATTCTACTAATGGGACGAGGTGCTGTATGAAGTACCTTTGTTGGTTTATTATCTGCCAAGACATTTTGACGATATTGCATTTGTTACACTCATGTTCTGCCAACTCGTTAACGCTTTATTATGCCGATCCACTGGCAACAAAACTATATATCAGAATGATAACAAAATATTTAATGTTCCCATAGCTTATTTGTTATTGTAAATAATTCCAAGCGTCCATAGGCTACGGTAACCGTTTAACATCAGGCGGGCCGTATGCTTGTTTGCCACTCACATAGGGTTTACGTATAGTGGTGTTATCCGTGAGGCAACCTAGACACGTGTGTAGGGGCTCGAGGGCAAAAGGGGACGTGTGTGGAGTTATGAAACTAAAAATGCATTTTTAGTTTCAGGGACATTAAGTTTAATGTACTTATATATTTGCAGGTAATCGACAATTTCCCGTCAGGTCGAGTTAAAGTATGGTGGGTTGACGGACATACAAGTATGTGCTGGCCACAGGATCTCTATAAGGTAACTCATCTCTTTAATTTTTAGCTAGCTGTTATTCGAGTTAAATTTGAATGCAAAGTTGGTCAAAATGGGTTTAATTTTTTTTTGCATGGAACCCTCATTTTTTATTTAAATATCGAAAGTCCTGTCAGAATCCGCCGTTTCGGAGATGATAATGAACAAACGGAAATGCAGGCAGACAAAAAAAAAATTGTTTATTATAGGTAAATTATCTTAGAGAGATTTTTGCATTTGTAGTTGTGTACGGTCAGCACATAAGGAAATAAATAATTGAGAACTTTTATATTTTTTATACTTTTTATAGTCAGTTACACCAACTGCATCAAATAACATTAAACAATGATAAGCTAGAGACTAAAATAGTTAACAATCATTACATTATTAATCCTGTTAATAAACATAAACAAATACTACTACAGCTGCAAAAATCTCTCGAAACTAATTTTACCATACGATGCCAAAGTTTACCTCGGGCATATATCATCATCGGAACATTTTTATTTAACAATGTTAAAATAATAAAATATTGATCAGAAAATATTACACAAAATAAATACTTAAATAATAAAAATGTGACAGACCTTATTTGCTGACCGTATAGTGGAATTCAAATTTCAAATTTTGAATGCGTGTACATATACGAACACTACTACAAATACAAAAATCTCTCTAAGATAATTTACCTATAGTACCGCATCATACTATGATACGGTACTAATATACTGGCGGCCCGCCCCGATTTCGGCCGGGTGTAATTGAAGCCCCTTATCGAAATAAAAAATATCTTTTAAGTTTGATAAAACTGCACAAAGTGTGCAAAATTTTAGTGAAATCGGTTCAGTAGTTTAAGGAGTCCATAGCGTATTAAGATATATAAAATATTCGTATCATTGCTTGTATTTAAGTATATTAATATAATTTTTTTTTAGTTTTCAATCATTTTAACCTGTCTTTAACATCTCTGTATCACCCTAGTAGAAAATGCCTAAGGCATTAAGTCCGCCTCTGTATAACTTTGCGCAGGAAGTTTAAATAAAATAAAATATATATTAGGTTGGGGAATACGACAGTGAAGAAGGTGAGCTATGGGGCTCGGACGGGTCGGGTTCGGAGGATTCGTGGGAGACGCAGAGTTCTGCGCACGACGCCGAGCCGAGGACACCCGACCAGCCACCAACACCAACGCCGCCAGAACCTAATGCCACCGTCAACTCAGGTACCAGCGTTATATGTTATGCCAATGAAACGTATACACCGTTTCAATCCCTCTTGTAAAAAAGGTAAACAACCCGACCATAGACATTTTAGTGATGTCGAGATGCACTGAGAAAAAATATTATATAATTTTAATATTATTAGATAAATTCAATTATTTGAAACAACGATTTTTTTGTGATTTCGTTGTTTATAATCAATAGGTACTAATAAACAAACTTTTTTCGATACTCAGTGATAATACCTTAAATTAAAATCAAATGCAAATATAAAAAATCATTAATAAACATGTGTGCAAGGAAGGGACCGCTTTTTACCTGCTCCATATTAACTGCATTGTTTAAAACGGTGAACTAGTTTGGTCCAGCCAAACTAATATTCCTTTTTGACCATGTTTTATTATATAATTTGTATTATGTCGCATATCATTACCAACCAGAGAACTTTTTAAAATAAAACTAAATACACAACGGCTTACAATTTCTGTTTTAAGATTTTAGAATTGGAAAGTTTTCATACACTTACACATTGTTTGAAACTTTGGAAACTCAGAGACAGATTTTTTTAAGCCAATTGAAACAAGAAATAGTGATTGATTATGATCAAGCAATAATTGTATGTATATATACATAATAATAAAACTGTTATTCCATACTATTACGACTACAAACAACAAACTTATGACGATATATAGCGAAATATTGGGTATTTAAAAAAACGGCAACACTGATATTTAGGGTATGGGGCATGAGAAACATATCTAAAGAAGCCCCCAATCTCTCAAAAATTGTGTCGGTCCATGTACCCAACACCCTGTACATAAAAAGAAGAACGAAGTCACGTCAAAATATGTACATAAATACGATTACATACATTTTGGTAATATAAATTGATTGTTAATTTTAAAAACTACTTTAATACTAGATATAATATATTATTTTTAAATTGATCGGAAATGCGAAATTCAATTTACTAGAGACAATCAATTACTACCTTAAATTGAGAGTGTCGATTGTATTTATTTAGGACAACCAACAAGGTATACACCAAACAGTTCCTTATGACTAGTACTTATATCTAGTGTTTGGTGCTACCTTACTTAAAGGTCGCCACGGCATGCACTTACATAGAAGCTATAAATTATAACAGGGTAGGCTATATAAATATTAAAGAATTTATTCACACATCACTATTTTACACAATGGGACCATAAACAATACATAATTTTCTCTTTTGTCAGATAACCTAATTTTAAGACATATTTTTCAAATTATTCTATTTAATTAAGTAAAAGCTAATTTTGGTGTAAATAGTGATAGTTTATCAAGTTAAAACTTTCGAAATTCATGTGTATGTGATGCTTGTTACGTTTTGTGTGATAAATTTAACCAGACAAAATTTGTTTACCTTTTTTACAGACTGGATGGTATCATCGTGTAATATGGAGTTAGGTAGGTTTCCGACCACGTGGCACAGGGGGACAAGCCCATTGGACATGGACATTAAAAATATATATATATGTCACCGGAAAATAACAAGAATCGTAAGTTGATCAATTTACGAGGAAGTTGATCAACTTTCGGAATATAACAAACGGTAGTTGAAATGTATTATTTAACGCATTGAATTTTAGTAAATTGAGAAATTGACGGCGTCTTGCCGTTAAATCATCCGACGAAGGCGATGTGTGCGTTGATTGGTTGAACGACTCACGTGCTTTTACACCGCTCCAAGTGAAAAAATCAAAAATGTTATTCAAATGGTAGAAGAATACAATCTTGCTAAAATTTTAGGTTAGGTTAGGTTTTTTTCTCTATCTCTAAAATATCAGTATTAAAATAACATATCTAAGTGTTTGTTAACTCTATGAATAAACACTTGCCAAATGCTTGTAATTAATGCCGGCGACCAATCAGAGAACAGTGTATTAAATGACGGGTAATTGTGTACCGTTAAATAGTACACTGAGCAACGATTGGCTTATTTGTGGATGATTTTACTTGTAGCAAAATAGTGAATTATTAAATTACTGCCAGGTACCGTAAGTTGATCAATTTACTAAAATTCAATGCGTTAAATAATACATTTCAACTACCGTTTGTTATATTCCGAAAGTTGATCAACTTCCTCGTAAATTGATCAACTTACGATTCTTGTTATTTTCCGGTGACATATATACCAAAGTCCAAACTGCCTGTTATTATGATATAATAACAGGCAGTTAGGTACATTATATTTTTAATCCATGTAATTAGTTTTAAGATTTAAAACATATTATGTCTTACATCTTAAAACTAATATGTAATGTATTGCATCAAAGTTGAACAATTCGAATTCACTTAAATATTACATGTTGTGATTTTTTTCTTTTTTTTTTTTCAATTTTACGTTTGTGTATGCTATAATTGGATGACCTATACGCTTAAAGTAAACTATGCTTATAGTCCTAACAGAGTAGTTAAGAATGGTGAAAATATCATAAAACTAGTATTTTAGTTATCTGAAACGAATTTGTTACGAAACAGACTACATTCATTTAAAACCTTATGAGGACTGGAATATTTCCCTAGAACATTATATATCCCACGATTTTAAGAAAAAAACATTGATGTTTAAAAAGTGTTCTTATGATATATTGCATTAATATTTAGACAGAAAATTATCGCTTTTATATGATGATGACGAGATCGTAATGCTGGGTAAATGGAGGTAGGTAAATAATAATATTGTAGTATGTGCATAATATAGCTTAAAGTGATTTCTTAGTCATTCCATCCAGTGGTTTTATTTTTATGTGATTTAATTTTCGTGGTAAAATATTTTTATTTTTTAAATGGATAAGTACAATTAAAACTATTAAAGAGTGAATTGAAAGAAAGACAATGTTTTATTAAAAATGGTTGCCTTGATGCCGAATAATAGATATTAATGGACTTAATTACATATTTAAACTACATGAAAGTCAATTAAGTCTTTTTATTAGAATTATTAAGGAACTGTAATAATTACCATATTTTAGAGCTTTCTAGCATGGTTAAAAGTCCCTCTTCCCCCGGACCTCCGTAAGGTGTAGACGTGCATAAACTGTTACTGAATTAAAATCAAATAAATAATATATTTCTGTGTAAATAAATCAAGTGCAAAAATAGGACCACATAAGAAGCAAGAGGTGGCGGAGCGCGACGAGTTACGTGAGTACTGCTATATTAAACAAACGCTCCGTGTCACAGTCGCCGTCTATCTCATTCTGCTGCCCTGGTACCTGAGGTCGCTCCCCACTACCTAATCAGCGCCCGAGCAGAGGGACGTCGCACCTATTAATTAGCTACCTGCTAATTAGACCCCGCCCACCGGACCACCCATTTTGCCTCATTGGTAGTTGACCTGCGCCTGCGCATCCAATTACACCGAACCCCTGCGTCTACCTACATCTTATTGGCTGATCAAGATATTATTATAAGTCCTTTGTGTTTACAAAAACATAAAATCCTATACAAAAATGAGTCAATCTACTTCTAACAAGAAGTCTGATAAAAATAATGTTACTGTTGTTACTACTCCGCCAAATAATGTCACTTTACGGAAAAGGGAAAGAGAAGAATGTCTTCCAGAGGAATTCCGTATATTCAAAGACGAAATTAAGGAGTTGTTAACCAGTTTTATAGCAACACAGAAGTCTGAATTAAAAGAAATCCGTGACAACCTAAGGGAGATTCAAACCACAAACAATAACATTGAGACCTCCATCGCGATGCTGTCCAGCCAAAACGAAGAACTACAAAAGAAAGTTAACTCACTAGAATTACAGACGAAAAAGGACCAAGAATACATTGCTGTTCTGGAGGATAAGGTGGAAGACCTGCAGAAAATTACACGCAAAACTAGTATTGAAATAAAAAATGTGCCGAGAGCTACTCAAGAAACTCGGGAAGATTTAATTAATATGGTTTTAAATTTATCTAAAACTATATGTTTCGAGATGGAGTCACGCGACATAAAGGACATTTTTAGACAACCAGGAAGAAAGGAAGGTATAAAAAACACCCCTATCGTTGTTGAACTGGATTCCGCCATAATTAGAACGGATCTACTAAAGAAAGCAAAATCATACAATATTCGAAATAAAACTAAACTTCAGGCCAAGAATCTAGGAATAACAAATAATGCGGACGTCCCTATATTTTTATCAGAGCAGTTAACACCCAAGGCCTCTCGACTGCACTTTTTGGCCCGAGATCTGGTTAAATCCAAGAAATATAAATTTTGCTGGACATCATTTGGTCGCGTCTTTATAAAACAAGATGTAAACACAAGTGCTATCCTCATAAAAAATGAATCACAAATACACCAGCTATTACAGAGTGCATGACTAGCTTATAATGTAACTATTACTACAGTACCTCAAAAAATGTCATTATTCTGGTACTTTAAATATCGCCTAATAATTAGTTACGTAATGTTTTTGCTTTCAAATTGTTTGTTTCTACTCTTTACAATATGTTTAAATCAAAAATCAAATGCCATAGTGATTACACTAATATTTGCTATAAAATTACTATTTTTTTTAAGATTACTTATCTGTAATGCATGCCTACAACTTGAATTCTATAACTTAAAATTACTATGCTTGTCTACATATAACACACTTAACCACACTACACTATTTAACGCCTACAAAGAGCTACACCCTATTACCACACACACTTACCCCGTTCTACGCAAACTTTACACACACAATCTCAATAAATACATGACCGATATCCACTCACCACATGCGCACCTATCACACCCACTCCGCCTAAATCTAGCTAAAACTATATCTCCTTGCAAATCGATAATAAATCAAACTTACGTCAACATACTACTGTTGAACACTCAAGCCATTTATGGGAAACACTTCCGTCTTACTCAAAACGACTATGGATAGTATCATTAACTCAGCTCATGAAATAGACAGTACAGAAATTGCAAACTCAGCTATCTTTAGTATAAATCACATAACTACTTACTTACAAAAAGATAAACCGAACTTATCTATACTGACTCAGAATATAAGGAGTATATACAGTAACTTCGACGACTTCCAGATTACCTTGTCTCAGTTGGTCTATGAAGTGGACGTATTGATTTTAACTGAGTGTAGGTTAAATGTGAATAAATCTATTCCCCTACTAAACAATTACTCAGTCTTTTCAACTACTAGACAATTAAACCAAAATGATGGTGTAGTCGTCTATGTCAAAAATGACCACGTTCCACAGGTAACCGAAGTTAACCTAATAAACTCTTCAGCTTTACAAATAGTAATTCGTAATTTTACTATTATTGGTGTTTATCGTTCCCCGTCATTCGCATCTGCAGATAACTTTATAAACTCACTAAACCAACACCTTGAAAGTATTACGTCACATCAAAACACTATTATTATAGGGGACCTTAACATAAATTTAATTGTAAAAACGACAGAAACATCACAACAACGGAACAATAGACTAAACTACTTAAACATGCTATCATTACACGGGTTCCTTCCAGGACACTGTCTACCAACCCGCGAGGACAGTTGCCTAGACCACACAATTATCAAACTAAATAAATTTCAGAACTCAGCTTTTGTGGCGGTATTAACAACATCTATCACGGACCATTCAATGGTGCTTTTAAACATTAAACATACATATCAATCTAACACTTGTGCTAAACTAAAAACGATAACAGACTATGAAAAAGCCAACAAATATCTCGTTAATACTGATATATCTTCTTTTACTATATATGAGGATCCTAATATACTAGCTGCTAGGCTTATAGATATAATTAAAACATCCATTACTGAAAACACAAGAATAGTTCAAATCTCTAGTGCTAGACGTATCTTAAAGCCATGGATATCTGCGGGTGCACTACGATGTATTAGACTTCGTAACAAAATGCAACTTCAATCCAGAATGGATCCACATAATAAAATAATAAAAATAACTTATAAGCGATTCCGCACTTTTTGTTCTAATTTAATTATGAAACTTAAACGTCAATACCATAAAAGTCAAATTTCTAGTTCGCTAAAAAATCCAAAAGCTCTCTGGAACAAAATAAATGACTTAACCCAATATAAAACTCCAAAATCATCGAATTTATATCTACTTAGTATAACACCGTCACATATAGAATCGTTAAATAAAATAAACCAATTTTTTGTTACTATTGGAAATGAACTAGCAGAGAATATAAAATCTAAAGCTGGCCCAATCACCGGTATTAATACACACTCTCAACTTGCCTCTTTTGTGTTACTAGATACGGATGTAGGAGAAGTAGACAGTATACTTAAGACTATTAATTCAGAAAGTGCTGCTGGTTGGGATGGAATACCCGTCAAATTTCTTAAATTAGCTCGAAATACTGTTGTCCCTTTAATTTGCCATTTAACAAATCTGTGTTTTCGAAAAGGAATATTTCCTGATGCCTTGAAACGATCTATTGTAACGCCTGTGCACAAGGGTGGAAGCGTGAACGATGTCAACAACTACCGGCCCATATCTGTGTTAACCTCAATTTCTAAAATAATAGAAAAAATCCTAAACAAGAGACTTATTAGCTACCTAAATAAATTCAACATTATATCTGCTTCACAATATGGGTTTAGGAAAGGACTTTCTACGCAGGACGCTGTTATAGCAATAACCTCCGAAATTGTGACTAGAGTAGATAAAGGACAAAAATGCTTAACAGTGTTTCTGGATCTCAAAAAAGCTTTTGACACCGTCTCCGTTTCTATCCTTGTGCAGAGGCTTGAATCTATAGGAATCAGAGGCACATCGCTAGCGCTGTTTGAAAGTTATCTTCTGGGTAGAAAACAGCAGGTTAGAATAGGTAACTCACTCAGTGAAGAAGAAAGAGTCGTTTTCGGCGTCCCACAGGGGAGTGTGCTCGGCCCCACGCTGTTCCTGGTTTACATAAACGACTTGTGTAAACTAGAAAACGGTGGGGGGCGCCTCTTCTCATATGCGGACGATACTGCGATTGTCTACTCTGGGGATACTTGGGAAACTGTACATCATGTAGCCGAACAGGGCCTGGTTGTGATAGATACCTGGCTAAAAACTAATCTTCTGACGCTAAATATTCCTAAAACAAACTATATCTGTTTCAGCCCAAGTAGAAGATCACAACCAAAAGATAATTTCAATATCAGGCTCCATGAATGCAACAACCCACTAAATTGTAACCGTACTTGCCAGTCGATAAAAAAAGTGAACTCTACTAGGTACCTAGGCATTATGATTGACCATGGACTGACCTGGCAAGCGCACATTGAAATACTAATGGGCCGTGTGAGAAAATTAATCTGGGTATTCAAAACACTTAGGCATGTGATGCCACCTCAGTTGCTTAATAATATACCTAGGCATTATGATTGACCATGGACTGACCTGGCAAGCGCACATTGAAATACTAATGGGCCGTGTGAGAAAATTAATCTGGGTATTCAAAACACTTAGGCATGTGATGCCACCTCAGTTGCTTAATAATATTTACATCGCATTAGCACAATCAATCATCACTTACTGTATTCCAGTATGGGGGGGTGCAGCCAAAACAAAAGTTATAGACTTAGAAAGAGCCCAGCGATCGCTTTTAAAGGTGATGCATTATAAACCTTTCAGATATCCAACAGCTGAACTGTACAGGACTAGTGACCTATTAACCGTTAGACAACTGTATTACTTATATATTACTTTAAACTTACACAAATCCATACCATTTTCTTCAAAAACTAAAAACAAACGACGTAATGATATAGTAGCTTATTCCCCTTCAGTTCACACAGTTTTTGCTAGGCGACATTACACTAAACAATCGACTTATATATACAACAAAATTAACCGAAAATTAAAAATTTATAACAAAAGTAGATATGAATGTAAACGCATTATTACGGCCTGGCTTAAAACGTTAACCTACGATGATACTGAAAATATACTGGTGAGACTAAGTTAACCGACCCATATACACACACACACACACTCATGAAACACACACACCCACACATACACACACACGACACACACACACAAACACACACACACTACACATTTTAAACTAAACTTAAGATAAGTATTTTGTATTCCTGTCTAATGTTGCACTGTCATCAAAACTAATATACTTATGTATGTAGATACTAGGGAAGAAGCGAGTCAACCCCAACACAAGTGTTTTTGATTACTTACTGGGGCTGTCTCAATTGTTTATTAATGTATATGTTTTGAGACTGAATAAACATTTATTATTATTTATTATTATTATTATTATAAAAGATTTATTAAAATAATTTGACAAAAAAATGGAAATGCAACTAAGTATATGGAAGACAGATTTTTAGCTTCCCATAACCTATGGATAGAATAGGACATTAAATGGTTTGATGAAGTGACTAGTAGCATATTTTTATATCCTGGTTCGGGACCTTCTACTTTATGTACAGGAAATAAAATTAAGTGAAAAAAGAATTTACGTACGTTATACTGAAAACTTATCCTTTTTTTTAAGCTGAACCATTTATACAAAGTTGTGCTTACTACAATAGAATACATACCTAGATGAGTAATTTTCACAAAAAAAGTAAAAAAATAAGTACTAAATTAATTAGGTATCTAAAAGTTATATTTCATAATAAATACTAGAAATAAGCTGATTTCTAAATACTTTTCGGTTATTTTTGTAAACTTTGAAACTTGTATAAGTAAATGATTGAGTTATTTACAGCATACGCAATAAAAGTAAAGCAATATTTCGTAATAAGCCTCTCTAAACAAACGATAGGCCTGCCAATTAAAATTAGCGTTGCAATATAGCAGCTGAATGGCAAACCTTTTCTCCTAACGGGGTAAAGCGGGATACATAAAAAATATAATAAGTATTTTGTAAAAAAAAGTAATGTTGTAGGTACTTAGTACCTAATGAAAGTGTACTGATTTATGAATTTTATTTTCATCCATTCATATATTTGTAATTTTTATTTAAATAGTTTTTAATTATCTACAGTGATGTAGAATTCATTTAAAGTATACAAAAAAAAAGCTAGGTGTCGTTAATCACGATTTATATTATAATAATCAAACACCGTAGCCATGTCCAACGGTTTGTATGGGCTTGTCCCACGGTGCGTGGGCTAGTTGACTCGCTTGGCCGGTCCTGAACACACAAAAAGAAACACTTTTAAGAACAAATAATATATATGGATTAATAGGAAACGTTACGCAAAACTGTGCATAGGGGGCGACTCTAGCACATACCGTAAACAAACCGCCATGACGTATTATGTCATATTTATTTTGTAACAAAACGTGTCGATTTATAATAGTTTTATTATTATTCGCATATTTAACACTTTTAGTGCTAAGAACCCGACCCCAGAGTTCTTGGATAGGTACGATATACGCCGAGAACCCGGCTACCGAGTCCATCTATAGATAGTTATTAATTACCTGCCCTCGTGCCTAGCACTCGGCTACCGAGTCATATTCTCCGTTAGCGAAATAGTAAGGGTTGGTAATGCTATACTTTTCTTAAACCAATTGAATACAATATTTTTTTGACTGAGTAAGAAGTCGTAACAGCTTTCTTGGCACTGGAAGTGTTAAAAAATGTCCTGCGATATAATGGCATCCTACGGACATTTAAAAGTGGATGACCTTATAAAACTGCTTGTCAATAGTACTGTTTACGGTCTGCGCTAGTGCTGCATTCTGGTGGGAGAACATTGCAGTAATACTCCCTATTAAACGACAAGAAAGATACATAGATACTAATTTGGCGCTACCTTAGTACAATATTGTATTGTACTGAGTTGTGCTACATTGGGATTTTGAGTAGTTTGGCATACAGTAGATTGTTAGTTTATCAGTTTCTTTTTTTAGTAGTATTTTCAGTTATCCAAAATGTTGTGTAATTTTTTTCTAAGCATGCTGTGTTTATCTATAATTAGTTGTACAGATTGTTAAGTTTTAGAATACGTATCTACGTAAATACGTAAGCACACACAAGAACACATCTATACTGTTGTGTCTAGTTACTTGGCTGCGGTCTTCTGCAAGGGGGACGTCCTTCCCCAGTCGAGCTTGCACGCTAATATGATGCTCTAGCTCTTTATTTAACAATTTGTAGGAGTCATATGACACAGGCTGGCTAGTCAAGATTTTTCATATTTAAAAAATATATATATGCAGTATGCACGCTTGTCTACATGTTTGATGTCAATATTTAAATATGGTAGAGTAATTGCGCTTTTATGTTTAAACATAAAAGTATGTATATTCTATAAGTGACCTCGACCTGAAGTAGTAATTGAATAATTGTATTATACCTTATTTCTTTATACTGAATTATTAATATTATATTCTGATTAAAGAGAGTGGTTAGAGTTTCTTGTCAATTTTTTTCGAGGTCCCTTGTCAGTGCATTGGCTGTAAGAAAAAAAATTCTAACTTTTTGTTTATTCTGAGGTTCATAAGTAGCATGCATTTGATCTTTATGAAAAAATGAGTGAGTTAGAAATTATAAATATTAGCATTTAAACTTTTGAAGTGTTCGTTGTAGCGGTGATATCGGCAGCGGTGCTGCTGACGAGCTCGGAGTTCGCGACGGGCGAGTGCGTGCTGACGAGCGCGGCGGGCGCGCACGTGCCCAAGCTGCTGGAGCCGCGGGTGGCCGCGCACATCGAGCGCGGCCGCGTGGCCATGCGCCGCCTCGAGGAGATGTTCGCCAAGCAACCCTCTCTGCAGAACCAAGACGTAACTATCACCATTATACTTAGATACACTAGCGCGAATTAACGTTGTAGGTCACTCAGAACTTAATAAAAAAAGGCTTTATTAATCTGGCAGAAAGACGATAAATGTTAAGATAATAATCGATTACAATGAAACTTACGTGACTATTTATCACAAATTATTACTAACAAAAGAGCATTCGGTGGGGAGAGATGTTGTGATGCAGCTAATATTAACTGACTCAGCATACTTAACTCGCGCGGTTATTGTTGACTTCCACAGTACCTAGGTAGCTTAATTTCATCCATCACTATCGCTTTCGCATCTTAATGTATCATTCCGTAATTTATTGCATTCATACTTGAAATCTATAAGCAAGTAGGCACGAAATCATGGAAATCATCAATAAAGAAATATCATTGACTTTAGTGACATGCCAACATGTAATTCAGCAACGGTGACGTTTAGTACCTTAAGATTCTGTAACTTAATATGCTAAACGCAAAAAGCAAGAGTTCTTTTTATTAAAAAGTGGGATTTATTTCTCGTGGTTGTCATGATATAATTTGTTTCAGGTTATGCGAAAATTATTAAATCTATACAAGGATTGCCGATTTTTAGATCGCCTCATGGGGACGACATTTTTCCACGAAGATCACTTTCTGGTTAGTGAGATTTAGCTTTATTATTAATAGTCCGATATGGTACAATTTTTATATTGTTTGATTCTGTAAATTTAGAGTTTATAATTTTAATTACAAAAAGATTTCACAACGGTATTATACATATTAAACATTCAAAGACATATTAAACATTTAAAAACATGGAGTTATTCAAAAAAAGAGACGAGCCTTACTGGGTTGTCAACGCGCAGTAATATATCTGTTATCGCAAACGTCCACAGGGTACAGTAACTGCTTAACGTCCGACAGCTATAAAAAAGGCTATGAAGAATGTTACCCTGCTATAAAAATAGGACACTACTTCATGAAATGTCAGAACCAATGCATTCCAAAATCGTGTGTCTTTAGATGCATTTTAGTGCATCTGTTTTTCGTGGCACATAAAACAGTATTCTAAAATAGTAGTTTCGATTGTAAAGGGTCTGCTGGAGCGCGTGCGCGAGCGTGGCGCCAGCACGCCGCGCGCGGGCGAGCGGCGCGTGCACGAGCAGCTAGCGCGCTTGTTCGCGCCCGCCGAGCCCGCCGCGTCCGCCACACCCGCCGCGACCACAGGACCTATAGTGCTGCAGTCCGCGGTTATCGACCCTGTGTTATTCCCCTCCGACGAGCCCACGTCGCCCACGCCCAGCCCGCCCGCGCCCACGGCGCCCATGCCCGCGCCGCACTCCGTGACGGCCGCGTGTCCCGTCCCCGCCGCGCTGACGCCACTGGACGCCATGTTGGTGGACGACGAAGTGGACAAGCAGAAAACCGTCGCGCCGCTCGTCGAAGTCTTCGAACCCATGGAGGTAATATAGCTTCGTTCCATTCGTGTAATTTTATTTTAAACGTATGTATTGTACAGAAATATAATAAACATACTAAAAGGACATTCGGACTGACACTACATAATCCTGGTTATTTATTCGGGTACGGTGAAGCAAAGGAAGGATAATTAATTTGACCATCTTTGGTATTTTTACTTGGGTATTTTTAAATGTTCTCGTAATGGGTCAAACAAATTTCAACAAATGAGGTGTCTGTGCAAAATTGTATACTTCTGGAATCCAGACTAACCGGTTAAGGCTATTCTTTCGCTATCTGTTAATCAAGAATTATATGAAATAACATTAAAATTATTTTCATATAAGACAACAGGGTAAGTAGAAAGCAAGTGAACTAAACAAGTCAACCAACACAGTCGAAATCAATGAACTACCCTCCCAGCACTACATAAACTATATATAAAAATCATTATCATTATATATATTCTTTATTTTGTCCATTCAAGGTCGAAACGTCAGCCAATAAGAAGCAACTACATTTGCAGATAGAACCGGTGCAGGCCTCTGGATCTGATTCAAGTGTAACACCAGAAAATCCAAGTACAGCTGGAGTACCACTCAGTGAAAATCGTAAGTACACAATTTACGTAAAGACGTTCAAAATGCATGTTTCGTTTATAAGGCTTAGTATATAATAGGGTCAAAGTCAGATTTGCCAAGCATATTCTTAACATGAAATAATGTAAACAAAATTTTTAATTTAGTGAATTGGGATTTTGCTGCCCATTTCCCACAAAACAAACAAGCTACGACAGAACTCCCAACAAGACCGGGAGTGTGACGTCACAAATTAGAAATGTTCTCTTATTATCAATATTAAAATAAAGTTGCAGGCATTTTTATTTACTTTGCGCCTGTTCTATTTAATTGTAACGAAAAAGTCAAATACTCTATTTTGATTTGAGAGAAAAACAGGGCAAACTTGACCATGGCTAGAGATGGGCAAATTTGGCGAATCAGGTAAATTGGTGAGGCAGGGATTTATTACGATTCCCACCAAAAACTTGGTCCCATTAAAGCTTGTTACAAGCGTATTGTTTAAGATAACCATAATATTGTTCTAAATAAGTGTCAGACAAGAAGTACTAAAACATATATGTTATCAAATCAGTTCGTCGTGACATGATGCTACGTCATAACCAGTAATCAGAATTAGGTGAGCATTTTATGGGCTTTTCGCACGTTATAACAATGTGGATTTCGGGATCATAAAATAAAATTTGTAATATTTCATTAATACATTTTGGTTTTTTTTTTACATACATACGTTTGGGTATTTGATAATATAATTAAACCCAGCATATACCGCACAGGAAGCAGATAGGCTGACTATTGCTTGAACACAGATTTTTACTCCTTTTATCAATGCGGCTACTCTGAGCTTTTAATGCTTTTATCAACCAAGCGGCCATTTTGGACTGCTAAAATAGCCTATCATCATCATCATCTCAGCCAAAAGACGTCCACTGCTGGACATAGGCCTCCCCCAAGGTCTTCCACAATTCTCGATCCTGAGTCCACCTTGTTGGAGGCCTGCCCACGTTTGTCTTCCAGAAATAGCCTATAATTATATGAAATTATAAAATCTCACGACTATAATTAAATTTGTTGTCCTAGGAACACAATATTATATTATGTAGTAAATACGGAAGGCAATTATAAAAATCCGGTATTTTGTGGGCTTATCCATACTAACATCAATGTTTAAATTTCTTGAACTTAAATAGCCGATCTAGTTCCGATCGCTGGTCATAACATAGCATCACGCTTTGAAGACACCTTCGTTTCGCCAGCTATGTTAGATCCCATATAATGGGAGCGAGCCTATTGTCCGGTAGGACATAATTCTACTCCATGCTGCTACTACTGAGAATTTTCTAACAGAAAACCCTATAACACTGCCCGATCGCAAACGTGCAAATTTATGCTGCGAGGGTCTGGACTATTATAACGTATTTAAGTCTTGTTACTTTAGATTGCGAGCGATTAGTCGTGCCAATTTAAACATGTTCATACAAATTGGTCGACTCAATCGTGCCCTGCTTGTTACGCGAAATTTGCATCTATTTGATGCCTTAAAAATTGAATTTGAATCCTGTGTGTAGCGTCCGGCGAAGGAAGCGATGGAGAAAGCATCACACGTAACGTCTGCTATAAACTATGCAATCTAATACACACGCAACTTGTCAAAGCACACGCCGAAGTCAGCCGGTAAGTACAAACCAAACGCTAAGGCGAACATTAAACTAAATATCGACTTTATTTTAAACGCATACGGGTTATTATCGATTAATGATACAAGCTGGAATATTTTGTATTCAATTTAATATAACAAACTAAAATATGCCGTGCTAATTACATCTACCGAATATTTTTCCAGCTGTCTTTATGTATGGTTTAAGTATGTATTAGCCGTGCACAAACGGAGATTCACCATTTTCCCAGATCAGAAACCCCTTGTTTAGCGCTCTCTACGTGACGTGTACTCATGACGCTATCACACACTACCTCGTAATAGGTAGTGACGTCATGGAGCCATAGCAAATTATTGTTCTCATAATTCTGCGTGAAGCAGGCACCACAAATATTTAGTAGATGTAATTAACATACTAAAACATATAAGTACGTGTTTTAGTAAAATAATTCGAAAACATATGTAATGTTCTTGACTTTACATTTATTTTCGATTAACAGTTAGTAAATATGTTATTTTTATTATTTATTTAATATGATGTGTATTTATTTATTTTAAAATATATTTCGCACACTTTTAAATTTAGGCAAACTCTTTTATTTTTATGCAATTTTAAAGTTCTTTGATCGTATTAGCGTAACACAAAAATGGCAATAAGTCACATAGATATACTTCTTGGAGGCACCCAGATATTAAATTAGCCTGCCTTATGCACATTTCACCACTCGCAACTTTCTTTCGCACATTGTCTAGTTAGACATCGAGATTGAGCTCACAAGATCATTAGTACACGCAATTATTTCATATTTTTCAGAAATCAAATCCTTCATGCACTCAGAGCCCAAGAATAATGTCTTAAGTGCTTAATCTATATTTCGGTAGTCAATCAGTCGTTTTCAGAATAAAACCCAGAGTGTTTATTGAGTACACTCTGCAACATCTCTTGCTAGACAAAGATCGACAGTTAATTTGACTTACGAAAATTGAGAGCCGAATTGCTGCCTGAATTTGTCGCTAAATACCTTTTCCTTGATAAAGACACTTCTGTAGGCTGCGGTAACTGCTTACGATCCGATGGGCCGTATGCTTGTTTGCCACCGAAGCGATATTAAAAGAGGGCGTCCAAAGGCAACAAACAGTAATAGTAAAAGTAACAATTTGTTTCGCAGGAGAAGGCCTCAAGAGTTGGCCGATTTCTTAAACACCTTAATGATGAAAAGAAACGCGACTGAAGAGAAGTTACTCTACCACTTTTCAGTGTGAGCCTACATTATTGTTTATTTACATTTATGTTTTTAACAACTGCTTCTGTACATGTTTTTGGCTTAAACGCCATTTATACAATGCAAATTTTGTGAAGCAAGTTACAAACCATCTTTGTTTTTTTCAGCGACTAAAGCTAAAAGGCAATTTTAACATCACACTTTTGTCTTAAGTTGTCGAAAAAAAAACGTGATGGCATGAGACTTGCAAGAAGCTTCACAAAACTTGCGTCGTGCTAAAAAGCTAATATTTTTGTATATAATTTATTCCCGTAACAATGTTAAATTAATTCTCTAGTTTTAAATAATCATGAGTCACACTTTTTTAATAATCATAGCACTAATCGGTATATTCAAATAATTATGTGCTTTTTTCGTCTGAAATTCCATGTAATATATATTTCGTATATTTATCGCGATTATTTAGCTTTTAAAAACATGTACAGACGCCATGCTTTTTGTTATTGTTTTTTTATTTATTTAAATGTTATTTTCAGTTTTATAATTTATTATGTGCGTGCATCTCATTACCTGTCGTGTTGTTGGGTACATATTTAATATACGTTGGTAATAACATTATAGTCAGTGCATGATATAGGGCTTATTTCACCATTGTAAACTTTGTATGGAAAATACCATTATACTTATGACAACCATAGGTTACGTTAACTGCTTACCATCAGGCGGGCCGTATGCTTGTTTGCCACCTTGGTAGTATAAAAAAACCTTGAAGATTGATGGAATCAAATTAAGCGTAATAGAAGGAATATTATGGCGAAAGTAATAAGTTAAATTGCGGACATACTATTGACACATGTTCAAATAAGCAAATACAGTATTTGTGATTTGATGATGTAGTATATGCGTGCATTTGGTCAAATTTAGCGATACCACATTACAACGCGCAGTGGCTATGAGACATAACTAAAGAACCTAAAGACCAATTTTAGACCTTCAATAGAAAAAGCTTATTGAAATAGCACAAGATGAAAATTTATTAGCATTACAGTCCATAATTTTGAGCTACTCGCATAGTCGCTGACGGAGAATAGGCCAATTGAAGAGCGCATGCGGACTTTTTAACTCGCGCTCTTATTGGCCTATACTTTAAAGTGACCGCACACAGGCCACAGGCGACCATAGAACGCCGCCACCGACCTATTTCTTGTAGTATTCATTCATTTTATATGGACTCGCCACACACGGTTGACGCCGGTGGTCGCCATTTGCTACAAATAAATTGTGTATAAACAGCCCCCAATGTGTATCAACAGTATGGGATTTGACATAATGTCGTAAATTGAAGTCAAATCCCATACATTGTTTGACAGTTCTATTCGATTCGAGTACCGTTCATGCTACTTGTCTAGAGGTGTTGGTCGGTAGCGGTGCTTTGTGGCTGTCGCCTGTGGCCCGTATGCGGACACCCTAAAAAAGTAGACAGTGGTGAAACAGGCATTTATAAAGTAATCGATGTTAATTGTTGGTCATTCATTTACGCATTCATTTTCAACAGTCAATCTAATAGATACTTATATTAAACAAATGTTTCAATTTAAATAGAGATCGCATTAATTTCATTTTTGTTATCATTCTTAATCATTTCATTTTGTGATTTGTTATGAGTTGAGTATTAATCCCTAATAATGAATAAATTGAATTATAAAGCCCGAGAATTATATAATTGGCTACTTGACAGTTTTTGAAAAAGTATTTTAAAGTTTACTGCTGTTTACTTTATACCTCTTTTAAATTTATATTTATTGAAAATACGTTATGTAATCATTATATAAATTTATGAACAAAATCATAAATTTGAAATGTAGCGTTTACATTTCAAATAAATGAACAAAATCATTTTTTTTCTTGTATTAAATAATGTTTTTTCAAGAAAAATATATCTTTAAGAGGTATAAGATAAGCAGCAGTAAACTTTAAAATAAGTCACCACTGTGACATCAATTACCAAAACTAAACTACTTATTTAGGTTCTTACGCGGAAGTTTTATTATTCCAAAACTCGACAGGGCAATCAAATTGTTATGTTTATTTTCTACAGTTAATTTTTAACAAATATTAATTAATAAACCTCGAGATGTCAAATGTATTGTGCAATGTGCAGCGTCATTTATTTTCATACAAATAAATAAAAATATTTACAAATTTTGTTTATCTATAAGCTGCCATATCCAATTCATTTTATACAACTGTCAGGTAGCACAATTTTGTGCACGTTACATTTTAATGCGTGTAATTTTATTTTAAAAGGGAGTATATACCATCACAAGAAAACCCCTATATAATGTCCTTCAAACCGAATTATGGTTGGAAGGTTAATCTTGACGGTGACTAGTGTCCTCTGTGAGAGATAAACACATGTGCACTCTTTATTCCTTCACTCTTATATCGGCAATCCGACACGACAGGAGAGAAATCAGGCGTAAGACCAACGATTAAGTATAATTCCAACGCGAGGATAATTACTAGAAATAATTACATCCCAAATCATAGTCATTTTGTCGACATGTTTTTAGCGTTTGTCCACATTTTGTTTCGTCTGCAATATATCCTTTTTTTGTTTTTATTATTTTTGTTAGTAGTAAACTCTATAAAGTGGTAACTTAATTTCTCTGATTTTCGTGTCCTAAAACCTAGTAAAATTGTGTTAGTAAAAATATATTTGTTTAATGTAAGTTTTGTATGTATGTAATAATAGTCCCCTGGACCATGTGCATGGTACTATTGTTGAATTAGTACTGTTCTGTCCGAACTCGTTTCGTATCTCACTATTTGTTTGTGTATAACACATTAGCGACACAATCACTAGATGCCTAATATTTGATTTGTTGCAACGAAATTGTATCTACAACTTGAGGTAATTAATTTTAAGAGAAGTAGGGCACTATACTAGCGAGCAAGCTCGACTGGGGAAGGACCTCCACCTTACAGAAGATCACACACACAGCTGTGTAGTTTTTCCTGTGTGTGAGTACAGATCTCCAGCGCTTATTTAGGAATGCGTTTTCAAATAAACGTTTTCCTATGTCAGAGATACGCCATCTTAAAGACCTGGTGTAAAAAATTTTGTCGGTAACACGCAAGTGATACCTCTGGTATTGCAAGCGTCCATAGGCTATACTGCTTAACATCAGGAAGAGCTTGTTTGCCCCCGAAGTAGTATAACAAAGGTAAGAAGTGATTATGGTTCGTATTAGTTAGGACGATACTCAGTTCGGTCTTGATTTGAATTGCCTGGGCACGAGCGCAGTGTTCTCGGTATAATATGAGTGCCAAAATCCAGTTTGTGGCTTTATAAAGGAGCCCTTAAAATGTCTGGTTTCTGTTTGGTTCTAGTCAGCCACTACCAACTATTTGTGTCCAGCACTAATACTAAACACAGCTACGCCACTATTTGTAGTGTGGTTGTAATCTTTTATAAAGTAGAGGTATTACTCTGGTAGGGTTTGCAAGCTTGTGTGGCGCTCCACCTTTCATTGAATTGTCTAACAATAATTGTTAATATCGACAAATCTTTATTTCCACCAGTTTTCGTTATAGAGAGTGTTTCCCTTCCACACAATATAAGATTTATTAACTATTGATTTTGATAAACACCTTAACCTATTATTAGGTGACTAGTCATTGTATGGTTGATAAACATAAATACTGTTGTATTAATTGGTACAATTGCCGTCTAAATATATTATATTGTGTACGAGAAGTTTCGGTCTACAGCATCGTACACGTAGGACGGGTACTTTTTGTACATGTTACTCTATTAATAAACGTTGTGTAGTGAAATGCTTTGTCTTCTTCTTTCAAATGTAAAATTACTGATGTCAGAAAGAGAGAAATCGAAGCGTAATTCTCTCGCTACATAACGTTTATTAATAAAGCGGTAGAAGTTTATAAGAGAACATTACAAGTTCTTAAGTGCTTTTTAGGTAAGAGGAAATGTTCGGGAAATTACTCGCAAATTTATATTTGTTGCTTAACTATGACGGTACTTGTACCAACTCGTGCGCTTGTTCGATGGCACATGATTTATTTGTCACCAATTGTAGTCAATATGGCGCGCTGGTAGTCAGCATGGCGGACCAAGAAGACAAGGGCGAGGACAAGGCCATCACAGAGACTGATGCCAAAGATACAAGCTCTAGCCCAACACCCAAGACTGAAGAAGCTGCGCGTGAGTTGATAGAGTAGTTTGTTTAAGATAGTATTTTCGCGTTCGGCTTTACTTATGTTTATAAGCAGTGGCAATTGATTGCCTAAACGGCGAAATGGTGCCGGGTGCAATTCTCGAGTCGAGCAGTAATATTGCTTTTTTTCTAATCGAGTAAAACTCAGTATCAGCCTGAAGTCTAGAATTGTGCCCGGTATACAACAATAGGCTCATTCTCTATTACATAGAAGGTAACATAGCTGTCGAAAAATGCCATGGAGGGGTAGGTAGAGGTGTCTTACCGTTACCTACGCCTTCGGTCAATATTTTTAATACGTACATAAAATGTAATTCTACAAAAAATCTAACAGTTTCTAAATTACTCATTTAAGTGATTTACCAAACTAGTTTAAACTTGATTATTATTATTTTGGGTTCAAATTCCTAATATTGAATGAACAGCAGCAGCCACAGAAACAGCGCCCCTGGCCACAGCGGAAGGCTCTGAGGAGTCGGAAGCCCTGGACGGCACGACGCTGGAGAGCGGCGGAGAAGGATTCTGCGTGCTGGAGTCTGCTCCCGCCGGGCACAGGTTCCGCCTCTCCATGCTGCAGCCCTCGGAGCCTAGGACCTTCTACTCTGCCGTTAAGAGGGAGATCAAACTACTAAAAAGTGATCTACCTCCCGGTGTAAGTACATATTTACTTAATTAATACCACATCTCCAAACCATAATGCAGTTTTTGAGATATTTTTATTTATTTATTTTATTATATGATTACATCATAGACTTATTATTAATATGTATACTTATAGCTCATAACTCATTGCTAAAAAATTGCAATTATGGACGCTTATCGAATTATACTTATAGTATTGAATTTCTAACTTGGAATTTTCTATAAAGGCAGAAGCATAAGGATTTGAAAGGTTTTTACAGGTTTGAGAACAAGCTAGTAATAAACTTGGTTTTGCAAGCGTCCATTGGCTACAAGTAACTGCTTAGCATTTACATATATTATGCTTGTTTGCCTCCAAAATTGGTTTATCTGATAATTTCATTATAGTAATAATAATGTCCTCCTAACCGAATTTCGGTCACGGCGGCTAATCTTAACGGAGACTTGCCATACGGAGACAAACTCCGGGCATCCATTTCTGAATTTCTTAACAGAAAAACCCAATATCGATTTTTGGCCCAACTCGGGAATCGAACTCGGGACCTCGTGATCAGCAGTCTTACACATTGACCACTGAGCCACGGAGGCAGTTAAAAAAAAATTTCATTGTAGTAGTATAATAGTATGTATTCTATAGTTGTATAATCCTGTTGGCCGCAGGTATGGGTCCGAGGTTACGAAGACCGTATCGACCTGCTGTCCGTGATGATCGCGGGCCCCACCAAGACTCCGTACGAGGGCGGTCTGTTCGTGTTCGACGTGCAGCTCGGCGGCGAGTACCCGCGCGCCCCTCCACTCTGCCACTACCATTCGTACTGCACCGACAGGCTCAACCCTAACTTGTATGAGGATGGCAAGGTAAGATCCCACGAGAACTAATAAAACGCAAAGCGGGTTAAGTTGAATCAAATATACAATATTTATAGATGAATATAACAGTTTTTTTTTTTTCTTATACTCTTAAGGCGGTTTCAAATGTGGAGCTCCACATTCTCGCTAAGCAAGAATCTCAGCGAGAATCTTGATGAAAACTAGTTTGGGGTAAACACTCTAAAGGTTCTCATTACAATTCTCACGTTCGATGAAGATGGACGCATCATAGTTTTTTAGTTTATTTTTATAATATCGGTTCTGCCTGAAAATATTCTATTCTTAATAATATATAATTCAAGTTCGTTCGTCCAAATCAGACTCATATTGATGCTCAGTAAAAACCACGCACAGCAATGGGCGAGTCGCTCGCTACTGAGAAACATTCTAGTGGAGTCAATACAAGTTCTCGTCTGTTCACGCGTTCTCAGGTCTTTTATCTCACGTCAAAAAAACGACAAAAATCAGAGAACAAGCCGAGAAAATTATGTGAATTGGTTCCACATTCACGCTTCTCGTGTTTTCTCGGTGGCTTTTAGTAACGAATGGTATATTTCCAGGTGTGTGTATCACTTCTGGGCACGTGGTCGGGACGAGGCGTGGAAGTATGGGGCAAGGATAGCTCGCTACTGCAGGTCATCGTGTCGCTGCAGGGGCTCATTCTCAACGCCGAACCCTACTTCAACGAAGCTGGCTATGAGAAGCAAAAAGGTTAGCATAAATTTTACTCATCATCGCCGCCATTTTATAGTTGGTAGTATGTTGAGAGTTGCCAATTAGACGGAGGAGATCTTCAACAGTTTAATATGGTGGTCGCACCTTCAGGTACCCAGCAAGGCAGGGAGAACTCGCGCATGTACAACGAGATGGTGCTGCTGAAGCTGGTGCAGTCGATGACGAAGATGCTGCTGAACCCGCCCGAGCCGTTCCGGCGCGAGATCCTGCGGCACCTGGGCGCGGCGGCGGGCGCGCTGTGCGGGCGCCTGGAGGAGCTGGTGGGCGGCGCGCCGGCCGCGCCCGACTACCCGCTCGTGCCCGCGTCGCGCGGCTTCTGCCTCACGCTGCGCTCGTCGCTGGACTCGTTCCGCGCCGCGCTGCGCCGCCACGACATCCAGGTGCCGCCCTCCACCTTATAGCCGCGCCCACCCGCCCGACGCTAAACGTTCAAAAATATTCGTAGTCTATAGTATTTATTGTGATGTACTTTTCGAGTATTAGTACGGCGAGTCCGGCCCCGCTCGTGCGTATCGCGGCGGCGATCGGTCCTCTCTAAAATTAATGATAATCAAATTCTAAACGAGACGTTCGATCCTGTGCGAGCGGTACGATTGTTAGATTTATCGATGCGTAGATTAATATTATTTATTTGTTACACAGTAATGTCTACTTTTAATTCGACATTCGACGTTATGATGTTTAGATTATGAGTACTTATTAAAAATTGCATACTTTTTACGAGGCGAAGCTTTTTGCTGTCATTGGAATATTTGCTACACTAATATTATTAATAGTAATATACAATAAAGACAGGTCTTTTAGATGTAACGTCTAGAACGTTTTGTTCCCGCGTCCGATATTGTTTAATATTTACGATCGAAGCTATTATCAATTTTAGGGAATGATGTGCGAGTATAACGAGTATCTCATCAATGTTTATTTTATGTATGTGTAATGTTGTGTGTAAAAATATGCATTCACTCATTTTTATGTAATTATAGTTTTGTTTTTATTTTATTTTTGTTTGATATTGCGGGAAATATGAATTAGTAACAGTGATGTGGTAACAGCGACAGTGACACGTAACACTAACTCCACCAGTACATACCACGTAGTTATAGTTAGTTGGGCGCCGACACTCGGCTGTTACGTAGAGGCACACGATGTACACTCAGCATTGTGTTGTTTCACTTATCGTTACCAGTGTTTTAAATTTATGAAAATAATTCACACTCTTAGGTTATAGTGCGAGTAGAAGTCGTTCAGATATATATCTTTTGTCTCACGCCAAATATTGTGCGTCACAAAGTATCGTACTACTTGCGGTGATACCTACATTCTTAATATTAATAATAATTTTACATTTCCCGAACTTTTAATTAATTAAAAAAAATTAAAAGTGCTATCAAATGATTTGGCGCTTATTAGTGATATTTTCTAAATTTAGTTTTAATTTTCTATCCACTATTATTTTAGAATGAAATTTTCCCCCTCAATAGTGCTTGTAGTGTTAACATCGGCGCATGCGCCGGCCCCGCGCAGCACAAATACAATGAAACCTTATGCCAAAGTCAATTGAGCTATGGAAGGCTTTTGTCGCTTGTGTACGCGAGATAAGTGACAACTATGTATAATGATAAAAAAATAAATAATTCTTCAACATTATTACGCTTTTATTTATTATTAATTATCGCACTGTCCCCTTTCAATCTAAATCCTATTCCAAACTTTCCTATCAACATCCTTGTACATATTGATATAAATTAATAGTCGAGCTAGAAATATAACTAAACAAATGAGGTCACGGCGCGAGGTTGGTGGCTATCTGTTTGTGTCGTTGTAATCAGAGCGTGAACATCTAAATTGCATAAACCGCAAGACACGATGAGGCGAGAGATTATAACTGTACTCGTAGATAAACATCTAGATTTATGACGGTACCTACTTGTCTTATATTGCGCAAAGTTATATTGTATGAATATTTTTATAATATTGCTCATTTAGGCACAATTGCTATAAGCAATTGGACACATTATATAATAGTAATTACTACTCATTTAGGCACAATTACTTTTATAGTCTAGTCAAGTGTTTTTATGGTCAACTTTTTGCAGCACTCTCGGGAAAAGAATAAATTCGTAGGTGATTTTTGAAAGTACCGCTTTCCAAAATTATAAACAATGAACTAAAACAAAAAAGGGGGTTTAATTTTTTGGAAATATCCTTATAACCTAATTGAGATTTTATTAAAAGATGAGGAAATTTCCTTAAAGGAACTCCAACAACTGTATTTTGTTTTTGAGATATTTTCAATAAACTTTTTTTTGTTTTGCTTACTTGTCTATAACTTTTACAAACGGTACCTTATTTTTTCAAAATTTACATGCTGTTCCGAATCAAATGACACTTGGTTCATATTTTTCCGAGACTGCTGAAAAAGGGTGACCAAAAAAGCACTTGTTGACTAGAAGAAGACTACACACTTAGGCCACAATATATTAGAAAGGTGCGCAGCAATTGAAGGATGAACTAAGAAATGAGTTTATCCGAGAAAGGACCAAAGTTACCGATATAGCTCGCAATTTAAACAAATGAAGTGGTAATAAGCTGGACTGGACGTAGCTGAAGGACCGATGGTTTCTGGAGCAAACGAGTCCTTGAGTGGAGACCGCGATTTGGTAAACGTAAAGTAGGACGCCCGTCGGCCATATGGACCGATGAACTTAAGAAGGTTGCTGGTCTGGTATACTTTTTAGGGGCGGTTCATATCTAACGACAAATGCGTCGCGTATTATCTGGTCTGGAATAACACATAGGCTACTTTTTGCAGCGATAACCGACATCCACGTGGGCGGAGCCGCGGGCAACAGCTAGTATATAATAAAACATTCATCCTTTCACACTTAACCAACGATGCGTTAGTGCATCGAGCATAAGAATAGACGGGACCGATGATACGCTCGACGCATTTTCCATCAGATGTGAACCGATCCCTATTCATAAAAAGACAACGCCTGCAATAGGGTAGCCCTGTGTCCCGGGAGACTTTATAAACATACAATTAACAAACTCAAAGTACATCCAAGACCATTTAAAATTTATTGCTGCATGTGGGGCTGGGGATCGAAGCCTCAACACGCCGCGCAGTGGTAAAAGGCGAAGTAGCCACTTAAGTCATATAACTACCGTGCAGTTAGACTGGATGCAGAGGGCAGAGGACCGGAATAGAGAGCGAATTAGGAGAAGCTTTTGTCCAGCAGTGGAGTGGACTGAAACAGGCTGATTGGTTAGACTTTGACATGACAGAAATGAATTTGATATAATAAGCACAGGTCTCCTCTCCAAATAGAGCTGAGATGGTTTAGGCCTTTTAATCCACACACGCTGGAACAATGCAGGTTGGAGATTCAGACACGTCTTTAGAAATTCTTCTTAGACATGTGGGTTTTCTCTTGATGATTTCGTTCGCCGTTAGCAGATGGTGAATTAACCTGCTAAATTCTGCTCTGTATAAAATTTAATTTAATGCAACGCAGTATGGGACTAGGTCTACGTCGAAACGGCAAGCGTCAACCAATTTGCTTACAGCCAGTTTCGCTGACAAGTGTATTTTCAAATAATAATATGTAGAATTTTAGAAGGTCAAGGTGTTCTGAGAGTAGGGGTCAAATTACATTATTTTTGAGCTAGAACGCACCGCCTACGAGATATATAAACGAATTTTTATTATCTGCTTGTCTTGGCCTTAAGAGCATCGTATCCGGGCACTAAAACAATTCAAGACTACGAAATGTTTCCTCTAAATCTAAAAAAGTGTCAATTTGCCATTAAGAGAACTAGCCGACTAAGTATCTATTCCTGTTAATCATAATAGGGTCAATATTAAGGAAAACACGCAATTAAAACGAAACAGTAGAACACACATTAATTTATTTTTTATAAAAATATTTTGTACTGCTAAAAATAATGAGTCAGTCGTTACAATACATAATTTTACAATAAATAATTAACTACTCTTTTATATGGTGTTACTATCACAGTGAAACAATAGTATGGGGTTAAAACATAATCATTGACTACAAAATTGGACATGGTAAAAAGAATTACAACACCAGCTCTATATGGATAAAAAAATATATAAATAAAAGTTAGAATATATCATTTATATAAAACTGTATAAAATAGGAATAATACTAATAAAAATAAAGACAGCAAAAATTGTCATATACATTCAAAAAAAATTTAAGTAAGATCGACAAAGATGGCGCTCGACCTGTTACATTTTAACCATGTTATTTTTGACCTACGGTGAGTGTATTGTATCCTTACATACATATCAAATAAAGTCGCTTCCCGCCGTCTGTCCCTATATAAATTTAAATCTTCTAAACTACGCAACGGATTTTAATGTAGTTTTTACAATTATTTTGTTTTTTTTATTTAAAAAAACTCCCGCAGTAGGTGACAAGCCCTGTGTTGCGGGGGATTTTACAAACACACAATTCCTAGACACAAATTACACACAGACTAGGAACAAACAATTATGGATTACACAAAGATTCGTCCAGTGTCAGAATCGAAACCACGGACGGCTTAGCACTCCAGACATTAACCACTAGACCTAGACCTCACTACTACTAGGCTAGTTAAAATATAATAATTTTATATACTTTCTATAAATATAAATGCACATATTTTGTGCATTTATATTTATAGAAAGTATATAAAAACCGAAGCGAACAAGGAGGCAGATCACTATTTTACAAATACAGAAAACATTCCATAAGTGGTCAAGCGCCAACTTTGTAGATAGTACGTAATACTAAATATGATTACAAATATATGAAAGTCTTTAAGCAATAATAGATTTATAATAGTTATTATCAGCAATCACAATTACGAGTCGACAACACGTAATACTTATATATTTTATAGGTTTTTAATATAATACTATATCATAACATTTAGGCATACTATTGTTTAAGAAAGACTTTTTATTTTTTATTTGTTACTTAATTAACCAAAAGAAGATGGCGAGATGAACTTGACGCCTATAAAAGGGATTGGCTCCAAAGCGTATCATGGATAAAAGAAGGGGAAGCCTTGGCCCTGCTGTGGGACAGTAATTAGGCTAATAATAATGACAATAATTGTTACTTAAGATAAGCCAATCATTAACAATAACATTTAAGATCCAAAGGAGAAATTATTTCATAATAGGTTCTATATAATACATTAAATAATGTACTAAACGTATACTGTTGTAAAATCTTTATTTTTTCACGTTAATATTATATTTTAGTAATTCTACATGAGGCTACATATTATCAGCCATCATGCGGAGCATGCTTAGTGGTCTCGAACATTCTACGAGACTACGGAAGACACGCCAGCTACGCCCAGATCAGAAAATCGATAATGCGAGCACGTGCAGCACACGTTTTTGAAACAAAATTAATGAGATCGGGGAATACTACATATGTCTTACATTTCATTCATCATTAGAGGCGCCAGCTGCAAAAGTATGGCAAAAAACTAGATATCGTTTTGTAACTATCAAAAAAACGCAGTAGCACAAAGCTTTACAGTACTGTGAATGTGAATTTGGGTAACTCAACAACAGCCATGTTTTCTACATCAAAAGAATGTTGAATCTGTTTTTACCCGATTATACCAAAGCCAAAGGGAGGGTAATGATTTTAGCCTGTGTGTATGTTTATCACGCTATGGGCGGACTAATAAATAATTACGTACCCGTATAATAATTGACTGATTATGACATGACTTGTATTTTTTTTTATAAAATCGTAATAAAAATTATATAAATAAAGTATAAAACAAACAGACAAAATTACTAACAGTAGGTATGCGTATTTGATTACATATAAATCTTTTTTTTTAACTTGTATCCCTTAACATTCTTTGGGATATTAGGTAACATAATTAGGTATATTAGTAATAAGAATCTTATAATGTGTAATTAATACCCTCTTAGCTCTCTTAAAAGAGGAAAGACCCGTGCCCAGCAGTAGGAGCTGATGAAAATCTTATAGAAAACGCTCAACAAAAGTATCTCTATCTCTTCATCTTGATGAGTAAAAGTATGATACTTATTTGTGAATACTAAAATGGCGACTGGGTTCCTTTCATAGCGCGTATTCCTGTTAAGAAATACTTAACAGGAATACGCGCTTCTTTTTAAAATTTATATAATACTTTATGAATTAAGACTGATTTACAAGATGCATGTTTTGCAAAACAAATTTCATGTTTGCCACTCGCTGACAAAAACAGGGTATACTATGCTATAAAATTTGCTTTTGAAAACAAAACTGTGCTCCCACACTGCTATTAAAAAATGTTTAAAAACAGTATCTAACACTACATTTACTAAAAAAAATTAGGAGTTACATTCTGGTAGGTATTGTTAGATGTTTGTTTGTTAGCCAATTTTGTTAAACATATTCTAACATTGTAATTAAATGTTTTAATATTATTAAACAGCAGTGTGGGAGTACTATAAGAATTGCAATATTAATACATATAAAAATACAAATTGTGATCTGCAAAATCGACAATAATTTTTGTATAATTAAAAAGTTATCGACCTTACAGTACGAGTAACGACGAACATGCACTACATAATATTTTATTGTCCTTTAGGCTTTATAATACGAAAGCGTCATTTACAAGATGCAAATTTTTCAAAGAAAATCGCTACATTTGCGAAATGACAGCATGATATTTATTTTACAATATTTGCATCTTGTAAATATTTATACTTTATACCTACGCTCAACAATAACAATAATACTAAAATTTATTATTTTTAATATTGTTAGTGATTTTTTTTGTATTTTATAATGCACATTAAAATTTGCCAATTATAAATATTCGGTATAATAGTTACCGTAAATACTATCTCAATCAATAGACTGCCATTATTTACTCTCTCCTCTCTCTCTACTCAAAGATTTTATATTGTTCTATTATTTCGATTCCACATCTTTTACTACAAATTAATGTCATGATTTCTTCTCGAACATATTAACAGAAACTAGCACTATACACATCGCTGACCACAGCAAGACAAACACAGCCCACGCAATGTGAGAGAATGGACTCTTGTACTTATTAACTACGCCCAAACCCAACAAATTAGTACAGTGATGCCGAGCAGACATCACTAGAAACGTAGGTATAAAGTATTGGATACCTGTACCCGCATACGAACCAGTAAACTCTATTAAAATACTTATATCTTCAAGGAAATACGTCAGAAGTACCGGTGGAACAACTGTTATAATCGGAAATATTAATTTTCTTAATATAAAATTGTATGACTCTAAACGAGTAGTATCTAAGAAAAGGCTTTGTAGATTATTTCTTAATGTGATCGCAATTATAGGGAAGCTAGTTGACAGAGTAAATACAGGAAACAGTGCTAGGAAATATTCTACTATTTCAAGAAATATATTCTCATTATCTGTTGGTACAAAATTCAGTGTGTATAAGTCACTTAGCTGTGCGAAAGCGAACGCTCCTGTGAATGCTAGAAGGAGATAAAATATAGCTATTAGTGCGTAGTTGAGCGAGAGGTGAAGACCTAGGTATGATTTGCCCCTGATGGGTGTGATGAGGCCGGGTAGTGAGTGGTGGCACATGAAGGAGTAGACGCAGGCACCGAAGAGCGTCGGCATACCGGTCACGTCGAAAGCAGGTGGGTGACCTTGCGGCCCACGTTTGACCAGCAGGTGGATGGCCATTGAGATCATTATGGTGAATGCTAAAAACAAGTAATAGAAGGATTTTATTAATAGTATTTTATAAATACTTGCTAAAAGCAAGCTAGTTACTATATAAACTTACCCGCTGCGGGCAAAAGCTAGTTAGGTAAATTTACCTGGTGCGGGCAAATCTAGTATCTATATCAACTTACCTAGTTTATAACTTCCTAGAAAAAGCTACTTAATAATTTAACCGCTGCGGGGGAAAGCTAATAACTTAATAAACTTACCCAGCCAGCGCATGCTGGAAGTAAATAACTGCAGATACTTGGTCTTTTGTACGTTGAAGAAGACGAAAGGACCCATAGCTGCCACAAAGGTTAGCAAGGCTACTCGGTACAGGCCGAACCTGGTGTATGCCTCTGGGTCATTTGAGGTGGAGTTGAAGCATGGCAGCTCGTCCCATGAAGAGGAATCTGTCATGTTTGCGGGGATTGGTGAACTGGAAACAGAATTAAGAGGAAATGCGGTGTGTCTATTCTCCATAGAAACGCTCTCGCCTGTTTTCTACCTGGTTTACGATCGTAAAGTAAACATTTTTTGCAATAAAATTAATATCAACTTCTTGTATGTTCCTATGTTTTCCTTTTTAATGATTCATTATATTTATAAGCACTAGAAACCCTTAAAAATGCTCAAAATAACCATTTTAGACGGCTGTCAACATAGGCCTGGTGTACAAATATGACAACTGTTATTGAAAAAAGGAAAACATAGGGGCACATTTTATATCCTAATCATGCAGTTTACGAAATATCTTTTTAATTGGTCTAATAATGGAGGAGGAAATAGGCGAGAGCCAAACCTCGAATTACGACTTTTTACTTATGCTGTTTAGTCGGATATGCAGTTGTCCCTGTCGCACAAATCGCGCGGCCGAGCGGTCGCAAGCGACAGCGATAGTTTATTCAAATACTGTTCGATCATATCGTATGTACGATAGAAGTTCATGCGTAACGTCATAGATGGCGTTGTGCATTTCCAAGCGATTTCTGAATCGCGATATTAAGATTCTCCGAGGCATGTATATAAGGTCCTCGGATTAAATAAATTTTTGGTTACACTCTGATCAAACAGTTGTTTTATTTGATTATTTACCCGCAGCCGACGAGTGGTTTGTTATTGAACTAACATATTTTTGATCCTTCGTGACGGGTGGAGTTAATTGGTATCAATTACTCCTGGTTCCGGACCCGAGCGTTGGCAGCGGTAAAACGCACACTATTGCAAAGCTTGCTAGTGTGACGCGCGGTTACGTACGTGACTACTTACGAGCGTGTGTCGGTGTGTGCGTGTGCGTGTGCGCAACGTAGTGCAGACAGTGACCAACAGAGGGCGACACTGGTACGTGCGGTTGAAGACGATCGCTAAGGTACTTTGCACGTGGTGCGGAAGTTGGCCAACAGAGGGCGCCGCCAGTAGTGCGACGGAAGACAATCGCCTTCAAAGGTACAGCGTACCTGGCGCAGAGGGCGCCACCTGCACGGTGTTTCGTGGCAAATCAAGGTGTGACGGCAAAAAGTGATATACCTACAGTGACGTGTGAGGTTTGGCAGATACAAACTGTGAGTAGTGAACAATTAATACTTATTAGACTTGCAAATTATTAGTGGTTTTAACTTAGTAAATTTAACGTAGTAATTTAACTTTATCGTAGTAACTTGTAAAATTTAGTTTTAGTTAGTTTAGACTTAGAATAGTTAAGCAAAAATTGTTTAGACGGGGAACCTATGCCCGATTTTATAAAAAGTTGAAGTTGTCTTAAACACTTAGAATAATTTATGGTTTATATCCATCGACTTGTATTATTTTAATAGTTGTTAACGGCTATTAGTTTGGTTATTATAGTCAAACTTACATAATTAATTAGTTGTAGTACATATTGTTTGCTTTAGTAGATTACACTTTAAGTTTGGTGACAGTTCAACAATGGAATCTTTTATTAAATTACAATTAAACACTAAATCTATTATAGAAAAAGGTAGAACTAATTTCAAAAAGTCGCCAAAAGAACGCTTAACACTATCATATTTAGAAACTAGATTAGAATCATTAGAAGAGCAGTGGAAACAATTTGTAGATACACATAGAAGTATTATAGAAGAGGCAACAGAATCAGATAAAACCAATGTTTATTTTTCTAAGGAAGTTTATGACAAAACAGAGGACATATACATAACATACAAATCAGAATTAAAAGAACTTATTGTAAAACCCAATCCTACTGTTATTGAGAAATCAGGCAAAAAGGCTAGTTTAAATATTAAGTTACCTAAGATAAGTATTCCTACATTCTCTGGCATATATACTGAATGGATTTCATTTAAGGATTTATTTGTATCACTTATACATAACAATGAAGACTTAGACGATGCCCAGAGACTTTACTACCTAAAGGGTTATTTAACCGGCGAAGCTGAACAGTTGATACGGCATACTCCAGCAACTAACGCTAATTATAAAAATTGTTGGTCGATATTAACGAAACGTTACGATAATAAGAAATTCTTATCTAAGGGTATGCTAACTGAATTTATTAAACAGCCATCTATTGTACGCGAATCATCAGCTGCCATAAAAAACCTTTTAGATACTACTGTTGATTGTTTAAATGGATTAGGCACTATTGGTATTGATGTTAGTACCTGGGATGCTATAGTCATATATTTAATAAGTGAAAAGTTAGATGATGAATCTCGCAAATTATGGGAGGCTAAAGTTAGTAATGATGACAACTTACCTACATTTACTGAATTTAAAGAATTTTTAGAGATGAGATTCCGTTCTTTGGAATTTCTAGACACCAAAACCACTAAAGAACCAAATAGTAAAGTTCGTATAGATAGCAAGGGTCGTAACAACAATGTCAAGTCTTTTCTTGTTACTTCTCAAACATGTGTACTATGTTCAGAGAATCACAAGTTATGTCACTGTAAACAATTCGCGAAAAAAGATGTTGATGTACGTCGTGAATTTGCTCGAACCAACAAGCTATGCTTTAACTGCTTGGCTAAAAACCATGCCGTTTATTCTTGCCGTCAAGCCACCAAATGTCACCTTTGTAAAAAGAGACACCACACATTACTACACCCTAAAACAACTGTAAATTCTGTTGAACCAGGTTCATCGGTTTCAACAGAAGGGAATGTTGTAGTTGCTGCGGCAGCTGCTTCTTCCAACCAAAACGAGTCTTCCAAGACTGTTTGTTGTTTTGCAGATGTCCACAGCCAAGGTTTGCTAGCAACAGCCTTGGTCGACGTCGAGTCAAAAACTAGTACTGCTTTTGTTTTAAGAGCTCTGATGGATCAGGGCTCTCAGGTCTCTTTTATTACAGAGTCCGCAGTACAGTTGCTTGGCTTAAAGAAAACACCTGCTTACACAACGATCTCACGTCTAGGCGATGATGAGGGTGTCGCGATACCCTCTAAATGGTTAGTTAGTTTGAAAATTCAATCACGCCTAGACCCCAAGTTTGTTCTACACATTAATGCTTATGTTTTGAACAAACTTACTTCACACCTACCTGAAAGGAAAATTGTTAAAGTTCTGCCTTACATTTCATCCCTTGAACTTGCTGATCCATCCTTTGACACACCAGGTAAGATTGACTTACTGTTAAGCACGCGTGTGGTCAGCAAGGTTTTAGAGGACGGTTTAGTCCGTGGCCCACCTGGAACTCCAGTGGCCCAGAAGACTAAATTAGGATGGATTTTGTTTGGTGAGATCCGTAATGATTACTCAAATCCAGTATGCTGCAATGCGATTGCAGGTATGGACGTAAATGAGCTTTTGAAAAGATTTTGGGAGTTGGAGTCAGAACCATCTGCACAAAAGGTCATGTTGACTGAAGAAGAGCAGAAGTGTGAAGAATACTACTCCAACACGACTCACCGAGATACAGAAGGGCGGTACATCGTGAAGCTGCCATTTAAGACCGATAGTCCTGTTTGTATTCACGGCAGCTCCGAGGTTATTGCACGCAAACGTTTTCACATGCTGGAAAGAAAACTAGCACACAATCCTGAACTCAAGTTGCAGTATAGTACAGTCATCAATGAGTACTTTCAACTAGGCCAAATTGAAATTGTGCCTCAGGCAGAGATAAGCAACGACTCATTTTATTTGCCACATCACGCAGTAGTGCGCGACGAGAAAAGCACTACAAAAGTTCGGGTTGTCTTCGATGCCTCTTGTTCAGGAAGCAATGGGGTATCGTTGAATGATGATTTGATGGTTGGCCCATCGTTGCAACCTGATTTACGTCAGATTATCATGAGATGGCGCTGCCATCCCATAACTATAGTAGCGGACATCGTTAAGATGTACCGACAAGTTAAGGTCGCTGCAGATAATATAGATTACCAACGTATTCTGTGGCGTGACAATCCAAACTTAGAGTTGCAACATCTGCGATTGTTGCGTGTCACTTTTGGTGTATCTTCAGCTCCTTACTTGGCGGTCCGTTCCTTACAGCAACTCGCCTACGATGAAGGAGGAGATTTTCCTTTGGTAGCAGGGCGGATCCTAAGGGATTTTTATGTTGACGATTTCTTGTCAGGTTGTGAAACTGTAGCCGAAGGAGAATTGATATACCATGACATGAATAAAATGCTCAAGCGCGGAGGTTTCCAGCTTCAGAAGTGGTCAACTAACAATGACGAATTGTTAACCAGAATGAAGAGTGGAACAGAATCAAAGGAACTGAATTTAGAATTTAAATTTGATCAGCTTATGAAAATCCTAGGCCTCACATGGGATAGAAATACAGATTCCTTTCGATATACCGTCAACCTCCCTCCGCTGGAAACTCCTGTGACTAAGCGACGGGTAATATCCGATGTTGCTCGCCTATTCGATCCTCTGGGCTGGCTTGCACCAGCAATTATAACAGCCAAAGTGTTTATACAACGCTTGTGGCTATCAGGAATTGAATGGGACGAGGAACTTCCGGATCATCTACTGAAAGATTGGCTAAGTTACAGAAGTAACCTTTGCAGTCTCAAGGATTTTTATTTGCCTCGATGGTATCACACAAGTCAAAGTGATAAGTGCTTTGAGCTACAAGGCTTTTGTGATGCATCGAACGCTGCTTATGCAGCTGTAGTCTATACACGGTCTATAGACGCCCATGGTCATGTACACGTTAGTCTTGTCGCATCCAAAACCAAAGTGGCCCCAGTCAAACAGGTTTCCATACCTCGTTTGGAATTATGTGGCGCAGTGCTGCTCTCAAAACTTCTGCGTGAAGTTTCTGTCACTTTGGGAATTGCAAAGAATAATATTCATGCCTGGACTGACTCTTCAGTGGTTCTCGCTTGGTTGAGCAGCCACCCTAGCCGTTGGCAAACTTTTGTCGGTAACCGTGTTTCCGAAATCCTCACAGTTATGGATCGCAATCAATGGTCGCATGTACAATCTAAGGATAATCCCGCAGATTGTGCATCACGTGGTGTTGTTCCTGCTCAATGTGCAGAGCTTGAATTGTGGATAAAGGGACCTAGTTGGCTTAGAAATGAATTAATAGAATATAGAAATGAAAATATAAATAAAACTAACCTAGAAGAAAGAAAATCAAATTTAGTATGTACAGTAATCACAGATGAGAATGAAGAAAAAATAATTTTAAAATTTTCATCTCTAAAAAGGCTTACTAGAATTATTGCATATTGTAAGAGATTTCTTAATATAAATCGTAATAGGCAACAAACAAAATCAGTTAATTTAACATTTGACGAAATAAATCAAGCTCTAAATACATGCATAAAAATTTGTCAAGGTCAATATTTTAAGGAGGAAATAAATAGTTTAAAACAGACGGGAAAAATAAATAAAAAGGGAAGACTTAGCTCCCTTAACCCCTACCTTGATGAAGAACACGTTTTAAGAGTTGGCGGAAGATTGAATAGAGCTGATATACAGGAAACAATGAAGCATCCAACAATTCTTCCTCACAAGTCGCACTTCACGAAACTTTTAATTGCTGATGCTCACGAGCGCACTTTGCATGGCGGGCCTCAACTGGTCCTTAATTATTTAAGATCCAAATATTGGATTCTTAGTGCTAAAAGTGTCGTTCGACAATATATCCGTGAGTGCGTCACTTGCATCCGTTACTCTGCTCAAGCAGTGCCTCCGTTAATGGGGCAGTTACCATCTGCCAGAGTCAATGCTAGCCGACCTTTCTTCAAAAGTGGTGTTGATTATGCAGGGCCTATTAGCGTTAGGTCTACAAAGGGTCGCGGTTTTCACTCCACAAAGGGCTACATTTGCTTGTTTGTGTGCATGTCTACCCGTGCCATCCATTTGGAAGTTGTAAGTGACATGACGTCACAAGCATTTTTGGCAGCTTTCAAACGTTTCACAGCCAGAAGAGGTCATTGCGGGGAGTTGTGGAGTGACAATGGCACTACTTTTGTAGGCGCTAATAAGGAACTCAAAGGCTTATTCAACCACGAAAGATCGGGCGTAGCACCTGACATCGCTGATTGGCTTGCTACGAATGGAACAAACTGGCACTTCATTCCACCCCACGCTCCAAATTTTGGAGGGCTTTGGGAAGCTGGCGTGAAGTCCACTAAGCACCACCTCAAAAGGGTCATTGGCACAAGCACTCTAACATTCGAAGAAATGATTACAGTCCTTGCTCAGATTGAGGCTTGCCTCAACTCCAGACCCCTGTCAGCAATCAGCAGTACTTCTGAGGATCCAAGACCGTTAACTCCAGGCCATTTTCTGATAGGAGAACCTTTGCTATCAGTGCCGCAATCTAACTTTGTGGACTCAAATATAAGTCCTTTAAAACGATGGCACTTGACTCAACGCATGGTTCAAGATTTCTGGCGTCGATGGTCACATGAATACCTTGTCCAATTCCACCATCGATACAAATGGTCACATCAAACTGCAGAACCTAATTTGGGTGACGTAGTATTGGTCATGGAAGATGACTTACCACCTGCTAGGTGGCTTCACGGCTTGATAATTGACAAACATCCTGGTTCGGACAAGGTCACGAGGGTTGTGTCTTTGCGCTGCAAGGATACAGTTATAAAAAGACCCGTTTCCAAAATAATAGTGCTTCCTGTAGCACGTTAATTTCTAGTAGTAGAAGTAGTTTTTTAGTAGCAATTTATCGCATTGCTAATTTTAGCACTCCCAAGTGTCTTTAGTTAAGTGGAATTTAGAAGTAAGGAAATATTGTTCTTAGTTTAACCTGTAGTTAATAAATAGATGTAAGTTGTATGAATATACAGTCCGCTTTTATCACCAACGTCCCACTATATTATTTTACCAGCACTTTTGATGTGCTAATTGTTGTCATGGTGGGCGGTTACCACATCTTGTTAACTGTAGTTACGGACATTCTGTCCATGGCGGGCGGGATGTTCGATCATATCGTATGTACGATAGAAGTTCATGCGTAACGTCATAGATGGCGTTGTGCATTTCCAAGCGATTTCTGAATCGCGATATTAAGATTCTCCGAGGCATGTATATAAGGTCCTCGGATTAAATAAATTTTTGGTTACACTCTGATCAAACAGTTGTTTTATTTGATTATTTACCCGCAGCCGACGAGTGGTTTGTTATTGAACTAACAAATACCTAATATTCAAAAGTCTCTCCGCCCGCATTTCCTCTTAAGGTTGAAAATAATTACATAGCCGTGCTTAATTATTTTTATTTAAGAAAGGTAGGGTACTATATAAGTGAGGAAGCCCAACTGGGAAAGGACCTCTACGTTACAGAAAACCACAGTCAAATGACTTGATACAGCAGTGTAGTTGTGTTCCTGTGTGTGAGTACCAAATTCTAGCGCTCATTTAGGAATGCGTTTTCATCGAAACGTTTTCCAATCCCATGGATACTCTTCCATACCAAGCTAGTAAATCCTAACCACTGGGTAACAGGCTGTATTAAATGGCTTTTTTTTAATTAGAGATACCAAGAAAACTAAATACATTTCCACCCGAAAGCAGCCAAGACAAACAAGCATACGGCCCGTCTGATGGTAAGCAGTTACTGTAGCCTATGGATGCTTGCAACATCAGGGGTGTCACTCGCGCGTTGCTGACCCTATAAAAACCTTATAACTCCATTCTTGAAGAACCCCATGCTATAGTCTCTTGGGAATACTTCGGCAAGGAGCTCATTCCACAACCAAATCGAACGTGATTTGGCTCTGTTCATATTGTAGACTCACACGGATATAGCGGGTTGAGTTGGACTCATTAAATAATTTATTTTAATGTTTGTTATGGATCAGAATGCAATAAGTTAAAAGTAAGCCCGTTTTGTTCCACCGCAGGACAAAGGGTTCCCTACTTTCCTTCTACCTATCAATCTAATTAAAACATTGTTCCTGTCGGAACAGTGTATTTTTTCGGGCCAAAAGTTAGCCTTTGTGATATTCCAGACTATATTCTATCTCTGCGTCAAATTTCATACAGATCCGTTCAGCCCTTTTGGCAAGATTGAGTAACAAACATCCATCCATCCATCCAAACTTTCGCATCTATAAGTACCTATAGATGAATAGACTGCGTCAAGTGGGCGTACTCTTGGGAAGACCCATGTCCAACAGTGGACTGTGAAAGTCTGCTGATGATGATGATAAGTGAATTAGCACATACAGATTATTCCATTATAAAGTCTTAGTAGGTACCTATAAGAATGCCCAAGGCACAACAAAACCATAATTGGAGATTTATCAGCAATTTTCTCTTCGATATGATTACCTTATGTTGTACTACAGTCATAAATGCAAATAACTAACATACTGATGGAATATTGGAAAAATTAAATTAGTGTTTTTCTAATTTACCGCCACACAACAAGCATGGCAGCAATTTGAAAAAAAAAAACAAATATAAGATATGGCACAAATACAACTTGCTCGATTAATTGATACATGCGAGCAATTAGAAGATCTACGGTCCCTCTCCTTCTGAAATTGAAGGTACGGCTGGCATGGAATTTGTTAGGCATAGTTTTTTGTTCTCGTTCGGTCTTGACGAAACTTAAAGAGATGCCATCCGGCGCTCCTTCATGCTTTGCGCCCTAGTAGGTAGGTAGTTGCCTTACGTAGCCCCCCAAAAGCTGGCACTGCAAGAGCAAGCGACTGGGGAGCAACCTCCAGAAGATCACAGCCAAATAACTACAAACAGTGGTTTAATTGAGAATATGTCGTTGAAACGTTTCTCTTAACCACGGATAACCCACAATAAAACCTCTTTTTTGATACTACTTGGGTGGCACACAAGCTTACGGCCTACCCGATGAGCTGCCGGCTCGCCTGATAAACTTATAGCCCGCCTGATGTGACAATTTTTATTTTATTTTTTTGCGTCTATAGGCTATGGTAACTGGTCTGCTTGCCATCACGCATGCTTGTTTGCCACTTTAGTAGTACAAAATACAACAGTCTACGTTAGTGCAAATATATTTTTTCGTTTCGATAAGTCTATCGTACAGTTAGGGACATCCATCTAATCTAATCTCGATAATACGAGAATTCCCACAAATCAATATTTTGATAAAGCTATTTAGAACTCCCAGTAGATACGTCGTGAATAAATATTTACGCGTATCTTGTTCATTTCGAAATAACTGTTCAATACTTCGAAATGTGATAGTTAACGTGGTTTATGTAACAAAATTTTGATACCTACGTAAACTATCAAATATCTATTCTTTTTTTTAACTACTTGGATAGCAAACAAGCATACGGCCCACCTGATGTTAATCAGTTACCACAGACTATGGACGCTTGCAATACTAGAGGTATTACTTGCGCGTTACCTTCAAGCGGGCCGTATGCTTGTTTGCCATCACGGCAACACTGTGGCTTTACGATGGAGTATCCCTGGGATAGGTAAACGAGTCATTCGTCAACTCGCTGAATACCTATCTCGTAGACTTTGGCGAGATGGCACATTTAAATTTAAATTATTATTCGCCGAAATAGGTATTCAACGAGTTGACGAATTACCTACCCAGGTAAACGTTTCTGTACGCATTCCTAAACGATACTTTCCGCTAGTTGCGAATTTATAACAAAAATCAAAAAGAGGTAGGGCACCATACTAGCGAGCAAGCCTGACTGGGGAAGGAAGGACCTCCACCTTACAGAAAACCACAGCCAAATAACTACACACAGCGTTGTAATTGTGTTCCTGTTTGCGAGTATATATAGGTCTCCAGCGTTCATTTAGGGATGCGTTTTAAAAGAAACATATTCCTATCCCAGGGATACTCCCAATTTGAAGCCCTGGTGTAAAAAATGGGTTGGCAACGCAAGTGATACCTCTGGTATTGCAAGCGTCCATAGGCTTCGGTAACTGCTTAACATCAGGCGGAGGTATTCCTCGAAACGCTACCATTTTGAAGCGCACCTAATGAAACGCTCCTTTTTTATTCCTCGGAGCACACCTTTTAGGAGCGCTCCCGATAGCAATTTCTCCTAAAAGGTGCGCTCCGAGGAATACCTCATCAGACTGGCTTGTTTGCCACCCAAGTAGTATAAAAAAACACTCATGCTAAGGTAGGTACTCGTTTAGCTTATTCGTTACATATTGTTTTAATATAACGCATATAATAACTGAAATAACATGATTATCTACGGATTACATTGATTAGGTATAGACGGTATTATATTATTATTTATAGTATGTACCTGCCTTGTATATGGCATGTATGACATTAAAAGTTATAGCGGCGATCTATTTATACAGCTGTTTTTAGAAAAGAAAAAACGTGTTTTTATCCTATCCTACTAATATTATAAAATATGTGAAATTTTGTGAGGATGTATGTATGTATATATGTGGTACTCTTTCATTCTTTCTTTCTTCTATGTATTTTTTTTCTGATTCTTTGATTTTTTTTTCAATTTTTATTTCTGTAACGTGTCTTTATTGTGCCAAATAAACATTTTTTCTTTCTTTCTTTTCTTTCACGGAAAAACTACTGAATGGATTTTGAATGAAATTTGGCATACAGATAATAAGTCTGGATTAGCAAATAGACTTATCTTTATCGCGATAACCGATATCCACGCGGGCGGAGCCGCGGGCAATTGCTAGTTTATAATTATTATTTCTAAAACAATAGCAACAGCGTGTTTTACACAATATTGAGTCAGGTGATATAAAGTAGTGACGACATTTAATTAAAGCGTTTGCCTGTTTATTTATATTTTAAACGTATTATTATTAAGACATTCCTTCAAATGGATTTATTTAGGAAAGCTACATATATAGGTTATAATATAAAGGTATAGTGGGCAACGAACAGGGCTATATGAAGATTAGTTTTTTAAAAAAAACAATGTATGAATTTGTGTGGTAATACATATTTATCTGTAGGTTTACTCTAATTTAATGATGATCTAATTCGTTTTTAAGAAAACCATTGTACAATATGTATTTCTGTGGAATTTGGTTACAGTATATCTGTTACCAAATTCCACAGAAATACATATTATACAATGGTTTTCTTAAAAACGAATCTTCATATAGCGGCCTTGTATAGCTATCTTCGTTCCCGTGTGTACAGGGATTGCGAAATACTTGACTTGTGCCATGAGACTTAGAAAAAACAAAGATATTTACCAGATGACATCCATGACAGACTTCGCGACGGCAGCCGAATATATGGACAGATCTCCATACAAATAAACGCAGAGTGAACAGTAGAACGTTGTCCTTCCAATCTTGTTAAAGAACAAGTTGGCCATCTCTCCCAACTCGACCCGTCTGTCCAGGCTGTAGTACCGCGAAGGCATCGTGTCTCCACAGACAAGGGGCTCTTCAAGATCACCATGGTTGTTTTGTGAAGTTGTTTGCTCTTCGTCCGACTCGTGCTCTTGAATCTGGAAGATTTGGACTCTTGTCAAATATGGTTCAAATAGCAAAATCAATGCAAGGTTGGTTCAGTGGCTTAAGTGGTTATCGTCATTTACCACTGGTCGGCGTGTTGTGAGTTCAAATGCCACACGAGACGAAAAATTTGTGTGTCTCAATTCAACTTAATTCAAAGTCATTTATTCATTTAGATCAAATACATGATACTTATGAACGTCAAAATAAATGGTTGTCTCGAGTCCAGACTCAGGGACAACCATTTATCACAAACATACAATTAACGGATAAAAAGTATACCCAGGTATACTTTGTGTCCGTTAATTGTATGTTTGTAAAGTCCACCGCGACACAGGGTTTTTTTCTTTAAAGAAACGCCTCGCACTAGAGCGGGACTTATCTTTAAAGAAAAAAATTAGGTATCTCGTCATACTAAACGACCACATTCATTGGGTATGCATTATCTTACGCAACCAATAAAAAAAGTCTATACTTCTATACTAATATTATAAAGAGCAAAGATTTATAATTATTAAATAAAATCTTTTCTAGTAAAATTGGCTGGAGGGTAGGGGATGAACCAAGAGACAACTCCCGCACTAGAGAACAAGCTCTGTGTCGCGGGGGACTTTATAAACATACAATTAACGGACACAAATTACACCCAGACTCAGAACATCTCTTTGTGGGCCACATAAAGTTTTGTCCTGTGTGGGAATTGAACCCACAACCTCGTGCACAGCAGGCGCATACTGCGACCACTGGACCACCAAGGCAGTCAATGTACCTACACGCTGGCCTAATGCGGTTTGGTGGGTCGGAGATGCCTTTAGAATTTCTTCTAAGACAAGTAGGTTTTCTTAAGATACTTTCCTTAACCACCAGCAAATAATAAATCATTTGATTAGTCTGTATACCTACCACTTAGAATCGAAATCTTGAAGTTTCGAAACTGCGTAAGTCGGTTAGGTACTTCCCACCTCGGCTACCACCACTCTGACTGTTTACTTTATAATTGAATGCATATGTATAACTTCACACACATTAAGATAAGGTTAGGTTATTTGTTACAACAAATTATAAATTATATTTCAAATACTGTTATGCTCACTGCTTAAATTACAAAATAATGCTATTAGACATGTCTGCATTATAAACTATAGGTATTGGAAGCAGTGGTCGCTAAGTGGGGAAGTAAAGCTCACAACAGATGGAGCTATAATATATATTAATATAGTACATCGTGAGACAAAATGCCTTAGAATTTTTTTTTATTGCAAGAAGAGGAAGAAATTATATTCTAATGCACAGGAGCATGTTTTGTAAAGCAACCCTCTTAGGGCTGCTTTACAAAACATGCTCCTGTGCGAAAATCGATCCGGGACTGAAATTAACATTCAAAACTCAAGAAAGAGCTCCATATTACTCGATCCAGGAATATTTTAACGACAAACCTTTGACGTAATTACTTTTATTTACCGACACTTGAATTAGATATTGATAATTAACAGATATTTGTTACTATTAATAATATTGGCACACCATTAAGGTTACTAGCATCTTAAAATTACTCATGTTTAAGCAAAATAAATAAATTTAATTTGAATGCATTTTGATCCACCAATGCGGGCTGCAATTAGTCAAATTGTGTAGACTAAGGGCTTAATGCCCTCTACTATATGATGAGTCGTTATTGAATAAAGGTAGAGAATGTGCTATGAACATTGAACAGCTGTCACAATATCACATCAGTTATAGCCCCACCTTGCACTGTATTCAAATCATTTACCTATTTGCTTATTTAATGATTTATTTAGCAGTTGCTATAGTTAACAATTTGTTCAACGAGATAAACTTTTGCAAAATACGTCACAAAAAAAATATATTTTAAAAATTATGTTAAAATCTTTACATTACTTTATAAAGATGTAGCTTGGCCTGTGTGCTGCAATAAAAACGATAAGGCCTAGAAGAAGTTCCTTGCACTGCCCCAAAGTCGCTCCATACAAGAAGAAGCACCTGGGCAGCACAGGTACACTACGAAAGCGGTTGGCAACATTAGGCATCTGCTGGACTTTTTTTCCAAGAGCTGAGGTGGATTGAGTGTAACCCAGCCACCCACCCTCACGCAAAATATGAAATGGAATTGTTGACACTAGCCTGCCATACCATACCACACAATACCAAGAAGGCCTACAGGTATATAGTCCACAGTATCAATAAAATAAAAAAATCACTTAATTTGCCGTCACACTTTATCTTTTCATCTACCACTCAAAGGTTTGCTGGTAGAAAACTCATGAGTTAAACTCGACTATGTACATAATATTTTTAAGTTTATTGTATTGTTATTTAGCATGTATACAATAAAGAATTAAGAAAAAATATGACATTTATACTTACACTTTCCCGTTTAATAGACTGTAGCCTCTTCCATTTGAATACTGCATTCGCACATGCCATCGTCTCTATGACATATGTGGCATTCAAAAAACTCATAAATGCGAGGAATAACAGAGATATAGTACTGAGTCCCCATCCTGCTCTTGCGAAAGCTGCCGGTAATGTTAGAGCTCCAGTGCCAACAATCAAGTTGAATATGTATATTAAACCCACCTAATAAACAAAATGAAAAAATTATTAGAGCATTTTTGGTGCAATTTTTACATAATCTATACATCTTCTAATTATTATTATAAATGCAAAAGTTTGGATGGATGGATTTTTGGTATTTAATATGCCTAAACAAATTAATGAATCTAAGCATCAGCTATTTTAATATTTTAATAACAGAGGCTATGATGTGTTAAAACGTGAGTCTATTAAGAGGGAAAAGGGGATGTAGCTACACACCCTATGTAGCTCCGTCCCTCTTTCTTGCGCGAACTACTCAAGTTTTATGTGTCATGATACCATGACAATTGATGATGATTATAATAATATCAGGCATATGTCACCTTATCTAATTTAAAAAAATAAACATATAGTACCTCTATAATAAATTATTTCATACCAACAATATTAACAAATTAAATATGTACATCTAGCTGTCTAATACATTCATAAAAAAAGTATTTATTGTTATTTTATCTGTTCAAGGCTGAATTAGAAGATATCACTGCTATTTACAATACATTATAACCATATGGCAATAAAATATTTTAATTCTAACATATTTTACATAATATTATTTTGTCATAGATGACATCATTGCATGATGTTTTATTAATCAATACTTATAAAATTAGCAGGTATTCTTACCTGTATTTTGATTTTTTTTTAAATAAAAGCTTGACAGCTTTTATTTTTATAATAATACACTTACTTTACTTCTTTAATATATGTGTAGTTGAAATAACTAAGCACTAAAATGAATGATGACGATGAAAAGCTGTGGGAGTCATTTTAGGAGGTAGGAAGAAATAACAGTTCCTACTTTTTGAATCAAGAACAAAGGATTTGCAAAATCTTTTGTTAACTACATAAAGTTTTTTAAAAGCATTTGCAAAATCGATATTTTACAGCATAATTATGTTAATTGTTAAACATGATAAATTATTTTCTCAGTATAAAATACATACCCATACTGAATATTGGTCCCCTGCCTCCGTTAAAGGCATTCTTAACAATCTCCTTAAACCCCACAAGCGACGAGGCATAACATTCCGTTATCACACAACATTGCTGCCGTATAACTGACACAGCAATGAGCAATTTTACCGAATATACAATTATATTTGAATATCTATTGATAATAAAAAAAAAATGAGGTAAACACAGCACCTACATATTCAATACATAAATAAATAAATTGACATTAATTTGACAAAGAGAGAAAGCCAGGCAACTTTTGACTTAAGTCCATAGAGATTGGTGATTGGTGGTATCGATAGTTTGACAATTTGGATTGAAGTAACTAGCAAAAAACACTATTGATAAAAATTATATATTGGGTCTCAAAAGGTTCATAACATAATCTTTAATAATGAACTGGCATTGTATTACAATGGCATGATTTTATAATATACCGTCGCATGGTGTTGTAGGATTTTATCGTCATGATTCATAACACACTAAGAAGGAAATATGCATGAAATTGACAATTTTATTTTTTTGCCGAAACACAAAAAAATATGACGTTAAATTTTCTAAAATAAAATGAAGAAAATTTTGATCAAACAAATATTCAATCAGTGACAATGTTTCTTGTTCAAAATAATGGAGCGCTACTGGAAAATTCTCTATTGTTGGACACTGGCATATTATATAGGTACAATGTAGTAAAACGTCAGTGTAATAAAGTGCATTTCCTACGCTTACCACCCCGCACAGTGGAACGAAAATCAGATATATAAATAATATTTTTCATACTTGAATTTAAAAGAGGTAGGGCACCATACAAGTGAACAAGCCTGACTGGAGAAGGACCTCCACTCCCACAAGACCGCATCTAAATAACTACACACAGTAGTAGTAGTTATGATCCTGTGTGTGAGTAAACAGTGCTAATATACATATATTATTATAATTTTATAATGTTATAAATATGGAGGTATTCATATGTATACATTATAGATTATTTATTAATATTTAGCACGCCAACCAGCAACAACTACCATTAAATCCAACCAACCAAGGGTGACCAGGTGGAAATCGCTCTTAGCGGTAAGGCCGCCCACTGTACAATCTTATTTATAAGCAGTTCTTTGAAAAATATTTTGAATAATGTACCTACAATAAATTATATAATAAATAAATGAATAAAAACCCCCAGCGCTCATTTGGGGATGCTTTTTGGAAGAAATGTTTACCTATCCAAGATTTCAAAGGCGAGGCGATTTTTTTAAATTTTATATTTTAAGTGATAAAATAAAAGTAAAAATTATATGGAATAAAAACACGGTCAATACCTGTAACATTTAAGAGTTGCCCTCGATTTCCATGGGATTCCATCATCAGATCCAGACTTGGTACTAATGGGACTACCTCAAGAGTATACTCTTTCGAATAAAAAATAATTTTGAGTCCACAAATGGCGGAGAAATCGCTGAACATACATAAAAAAAATACATACAGTCGAATATAGAACCTCCTCCTTTTTTAAAGTCAGTTAAAAAAAAATTATGAATCGTCCCATTGCGGCGGCGGGCGGCGCGGCGCATTGTTTTTGTTGCGAAGTGTCCTACGTGACAACAGCTACGTCACGTGTGGTGACAAGCACACGGTGCGTGCGGTTCGGTGCGAGCCGAAGCGTACACAAGCAGTTATATGTCCAGTCAGTACTATATCGGTAGATATTCAAGAGTATAGAAGATGAGTATAGTTCTCAGAAATTACATATATATAAGTTCCCAAGGCCAAAGATTCTTGACCTTCAAAGACAACTCTAACAGGAGAGGATTCTTACATAGATATGAGATTTTTTTTAGACATAATACTGCACTAAGACTTATTCAAAGCGCAGTACCTTTATATGTCCAAAAAAATTGCTCTTGACCTCAATGCTAGTAAATGTGCTAGTATCACATTTACAAGAAGTAGATAAACACCCGATTTTGTTTAGCTATTCTTTAAAAAATCAGAAACTGCAAAAGTTTAGGGAAGTCAGAGATCTAGGTGTCCTCCATGATTCAACATTGGTTTTTGATAAACATATAGATACAATCGTAAAAAAAAGGCTCAAAGGCTCTTGGTTTCATCATGCGCACGTCTAAGGATTTTCAGCAGGCTAAGACTTTAAAAATCCTCTACTCCACCTATGTCAGGCCTCACTTGGAATACGCCTCTCAAATAAGGTAGGTACCTCAATTATCGCACTAATTAGAATTGTGAGGATTATGCTGTTTCATGTCGGAAGCATCATATTTTGGAACTTCATATGCAGCGTAAAATTGTTAATTTATTGTTTCTTGTACGAATTATAACTTCTACCTCGATTGATTGTCCAGAGCTACTACTCAAGGTAAACATTTACATTCCAAATCACTCATTGCGACGCGCTCCCTTTTTCTGTATTCCCTTGGTTGCTACAAATTATTGTTAAAATAGCTTTCTGTATCGTACCTGTCACAATTACAACAAATTGGTACGTATTCATGACCTTGATATATAAATCATGAGTATACTCTCCCTGAGTAAAAAACTCAGTTCAATTTCTTTTAAACAATTCTATTGCCATAGAGTGACGCCAACTATTACTACTTACTATTTAATTTAATTAGTTGCTATTTAGCAGGTATTAACTTAATAATTTACTGTCATTATGTTTTTGCTGTATTAGGTAGTTTTAAAACTATGATATGGGTCTTATCTTTATAATATGCTGTTTCTACCCGTGGAGACTTATTAATGGCTCTGTATTGCTACATAAGTTTTGTTTTTTGCTGTTAGTTTCCCTAAGATTAATAAATAAAATAAATTAGAATTAGTATTTGTAGGTACTACTTAAAAATGAGTATTTTTACGTTTGAAACTAACTAGAAAAAGAAGCAGTAAAGTACAAAAATAATATTCAATCCACTGTGTAAGTGTGTAGCGGGCGGGACGCTTCATTTTTTACGTTTAGTGTTGCCATTGTGAAAAGAGAAAGTATAAGATAAAAAATGTGACAAACATTTTTTTTATGTAGGTACTAAAAATACCTAAGTAAATAAAATTCCAGTTCATTGAAATTTCAAAAATAATGAATTAGTTACTACACTGTCAAGTTGGCGTTCAAGAGAAGTAACGAACTGATTATAAAAATAAAACTTTAGGTAGAAATATAATTATAAGTAGGTATACATACATATATACATACTATTTTTTCCATGGTAGAAAAACATTCCAAAATGCGGTTTGTAGTTATGTTTTACAAACATACATACATAACAATCCATTGTTATTATTTTTGTAATACAGTTAAGATTCAGAAGGGAGGTAGGCCAAGTAACATTAAGTATTAGGTAAATACTGCAAAATATTATTTTGTTGTTTCTACAGAAGAAATAATTAACCAATATGTCGCTTTTCCAATAAGTCCAACGTGTTACGTTACATTAAAGCTAAAGGCATCCCATTCAATTTAATGATAAAGTTAGAGTTATTAAACATACAACAGTATAAAAATAGGTAGGTATGTATTCGTACGGTATTATTGTAGGTACACATTTATAGATAGACACTATAGATAATACCCTCTGCTATACGTATGTATGTATAGTAAATTGCTATTACCCGACCATGATAAAAATACGGCGTCTCTCAGTATACCAGTATAATGCTAATGTCCATTTTGCTTTAGTAGCGTTTCGCAGCTCTCCGTGCGAACCCCGACGACGAAATCATTCCATCCAGCCGTCGAAGCCGTGTTCTCGGGGGTTTGGGATTGTGATTTTGTAAAAATCTCCAAGTTTATGTGCCAACAACATTACAAAACGGAGGTATGAGCTAAAATATGTTAGTTTTTAGAAATAGTACATAATGTCGTCTTTGATCGCTCTGAGCATTTATGGCATCGCTTTCTCAGGCGTATGTTTTTTCTCATTCTAACAAACGGGATGTCAGCGACATGTTTCATTTTCCGTCTCATTCCTCCTAGTAATATAACACCGTTGTGCTCGGTCGTGTCACGTAAGATTTTTTGTATTTTTGCTTGATTATAGTGTGATTTTTGAAGCAGTTTTGCAATATTTATGTCAATCAAGTGTTTGTGTATGTGGGTTACTAATTTCTTTCAAAAATATTAGCTTTATTTGTTAGATATGGGTCGTGCTAACTTTCACTCTAGATATAGATAGGTACCGTGGATGATATAGCATAGATAGATACATGTATACGACTGTAGATATTCAACATCGAGTCGTCGAGTCTCAAGGCCGAAATATACAAATACATAAGTATAATAATGTAAGAAAAGAATATTGGTTTTTAGAGGAATGTGAAAATTGAAATGGGAATTGTGATACGTTTTATTCTAACAATCACAGTGTGGTCGGTAAGTACTTGCGTCGTATTACATTGAATACATTTTTGGAATGGCGTATTGTGAAACACCATCATGATTTTAGATGGAAATCAATGTCTTTATCATATCACTGCGACGCAAATAGCTATGAAATAATTTATTGTTACCATGGCCTGTGTATAGACGATATCTATCTACGCTATAGGCACCGATCCAATTGACCTGTCTATTTTCTGATCCCTGAAATAACCTCAAAAAAGTATTTTTATGTTAACGTCTTACTGTTCAAAAATGTAATAACCCGCAGATTTATTGATTATTTACATTATTGTCGGTTAGTAAGAAAATGTGAATGTAGAATCCTTTGTGTGCAGATAATCTAAAACGTTACGAGCTGACCGCAAAGCTGCTTCAAGGATCTGCCGAGCCCGCATTATCTGTGATATACAGCTCAGCCTCTCGTCCGTCCTATAAGGTAATTATTTTGTTGATTAAAAATCATTTTGTCATTTCCATTAATTTAGCCCAAATGAAGGGAATAGGCTGAACTATTAGTAGGTACCTAATCTTATCTAGGTATTTGTGAATCTTGTTTTTTACTAAAGTGGCTATACAATAACTCCATATGTCACACATCTAAATTGCATACACTTGTTACTATGGTAAACTAAACAAAGTTTATTGGATATTTTATGGTATATGAGAAATTTTATAGTATTTCTACCCAAGTTTAAACAGCAATATAATTATTATTTTGTTTAGTTTATAGAAGTCAAATGGCTTTATTTCTGTTTACAAATTTAGAAAATAGAGCATTTATTACTTTACTAGGCTTTTATAGAAAACCTGTTATTGGAATTTGGAATGCTTATATATTGGTCTTTGATTAAAAAGAAACAATGTGATGCTAATTAGACAGGCACTAATTTGAAATTTTAAAGTTAATGATGTTTTTATAATTTTGCTTCATGAGCATTTTCTTACATTGTGTGGTTCGGTAGTAATATGTTCTGACAGAATGTTGTGCATTCTTTATAGGGCTGGGCCACTCGGGGCTAGGAGGCGAGTCCGCAGCAGCAGCTTCCAGCGGTGATCTCACCCTGTCCTCTGCCATAGAGGCACTAAACACTGCTACCTGCTTTATTGACTGCATCACTACGAACCATTGTTACTTAGTCTATAATTGAAACAATATGCTATCTGTGAAAATAAGTATAATGTTAGGTGAAAATTGTAGCAAATTATTCTATTTATAATAATTGTCTGATGTCTAATGTTTCTGTAATATTATGTGTTCGACATCTAATTAAGGATAATTGTTACTCCAATATTAATACTGTTACCGAACCAATGCAATGTAATTACTCCACCTCAATGTTGGTGGTGAACACAAATAATTTTGGTGCTTTTAAGCGAGTTGAAGAGAAGAATGAAAGTCATGAAGCTAGTGTTAAAATGGTAGATTTAAATATTTATAATGTAGAATTTGTTGATAGTGTCCAACAAAACCAAATGATTGGCGATACGCCTAACTACTGCATTCCTTTAACGATTAACGCCATAACAGTCCAGGGTATCTCATACAGTGACCCATATTTCAGTAGCTTTAACTTAAACTATAAGATGGCGTTTGGAGCGCCGGAGCATATGAACAAGTCTGATTACGCTTTTAAATCCTCAGTTTGTATTATACGAGATGAGCCTTGCGATACGCAACTACTAAACGACAAGTCTGCTCATAATATGATATCCAAAACGAAAACTCGAATCAATAATGAAGACAAGTCTGTGAAGACACACCATGACAATAATGAATCGGAAGTTGGTTACAACAAACACGCCAGTAAGACGGCTCTGCGAACGTTCGCAAACGGTGATCTCACCTTCGATGCTATGTTGAAACTCACGAAAAACGAGGATCGAATAATCAAGGATATGTCGAAAAGCCACGAGGTGGACAGCTGGGGCGTGCCGCGCCGACTGCGATTGTGCGGGGGAGGCGAGAGCTCTCTGAACGCTGCCACCGGCTGGGGCAGCCCGCCAGCATCCAGCAACAATAGTAAGTACAAAGGGATCAATGCGCCGCTTGAGAAGATCCGGCTTTTTAACCACTGTTGTAGTTTTTTTTATACTCATTAAATTATCAATAGAACATACAATAATGATAATATAATAAATCACATGCATATACATATTTGGCAGTTGCCGCCGCGATACGGAAATCGTGGTTTGTGATAAAGAGTTTAAGTATATTTTTTCTTTGGCAGCTGGAAATTGGGGCGGTAACTCCAGTGGCCAAAGCAATAATGGTACTAACAATACTCAACAATGGAATAATACGGCTCAGCGCCCGCCCACTTCTCAAGCGGACAGTAAGTTGTTTTAATATCATCATGCTAATACTGATGAAGTCATCAAAATAAAATTTGCTTCTATTGTTGGCAAATGATAATTATCGTCATTAGAAATACGATTAACATTGTGCATGTTCGTATTTTGTCTAGGTGTTTATGAATGTTGGGATTGTCTCTTGCAGTGAATAGTAACAAGGGTGGTAATGGTAATCAAATGCCCCCGACGAGTGCCGCGTCTGCAAATTGGCCAAGTTCCCCGCCAAACATGCCAAATTCACCACCTAACAATAATGGTGCACCTACAAGCAACGGTCAGTTCAGAATAAATCCAATTTGCAGCAAATGCGTATTTTATTTAATTACGTATTCGTTTTCTTAACATCTCGTAATTTTATTTAGGTACAAACAATGCCAGCAATGGGAACAATGGCGGTACTAATCCTCCCAATTCAACTGCAAACTCAAATGGGCCCTCGGCCGGCAACGGAAACAATGGCAATAGCGCCAACAGTACATCCTCTGCTAAGATTGAGCAACTCAACTCCATGAGAGAGGCTTTGTTCAGTCAGGATGGCTGGGGAGGTGTAAGTATTAAACAACAAACTTAATGAACTATAAATGCTATCTTGATTGAAGCAATATTTTTTAATCGTATTTATAAATATTTTAGCAACACGTGAATCAAGATACCAATTGGGATGTACCTGGATCCCCTGAGCCAGGATCTAAAGTGGAACCTACCCCAGCTGGTGGTCCACCAGCTTGGAAACCGAATGTTAACAATGGTGCATTCCTCGGAACCGATCTCTGGGAGGCTAACCTGAGAAATGGCGGCCAACCACCACCGCAACCGGCTGCGAAGACGCCATGGGGACATACACCAACGACGAACATCGGTGGCACCTGGGGTGAAGATGACGATGTCGCCGATTCAGCTAATGTTTGGACCGGACCGCCTCCATCGCAGCAGTGGCAGGCGGGACCACCCCAGCATGCGCAACAGTGGGGTGTGCCTAAAAAAGATGATTGGAATGCGTGGGGAGAGCCCCACCGACCCGTCGATCCGAGGCTCGACCCTCATCGTACGCCAGACCCGCGCTCTCAGCAACAAGACCCCCGCCACGACCTGCGCGGAGGGATATCTGGACGTCTCAATGGCGATATGTGGAGTCAACATCATCAGCACGCGGCCGGACCTAACAAGATGATGCCCGGCGGTGGAGTCAATCAGTGGGGCAGCCAAGGACCCAAAGATCCGATCAAGGGAACCGGATGGGAGGAACCATCACCACCTGCAGCCAGGCGCGCCCCTGGCGGCTTCGACGATGGGACGTCACTGTGGGCCCAGCGTGGCGGTGGGATGGGAGGCATGGCGGCGCGCGGTCCTCAGGGTCCGCCCGGCCCTCAACGCATGCCACCTACACCTACGAAACCCGACACAGTCTGGGGGTCGGGGGCCCACGGCCAACGAAATGGATCATGGGAAGAACCTCACGCGCCTGCTTGGTCCGACCGTGAACCAACTTGGCCTGATGCATCAGGACCCGCACTATGGGCTGTGCCTAAGCAGAAACCATCTGGTCCGAGTGGAGCTTGGACTGAAGACATTGGTGAATGGGGTGGACCAAAGCCACCGCAAGGTCCGCTCGGCAAGCAGTTGCCTAAAGAAATGGTGTGGAATAGCAAGCAGTTCCGGTAGGTGCTATTTCGTTCACATTTGTAACTTTTTATACTTGTATTTCAGTATATTTTATGTAACATTTATTCCTCAGGTTCTTGGTTGAGATGGGCTTTAAGAAAGAAGAAGTAGAGGCTGCTCTGCGCAGCCGCGATATGAATGCTGAAGAAGCGTTGGAGTTGTTAGCGAACGCTCGAGGCGACGGAGGTTGGCGCCGAGACGAACACTTTGGCGGTCACCACGGTGGGCCCTTCCAACCGCCACCGTCGGTACCTGCTGTATCTCCTGCTGTGGTACAGAAACTACTTAACCAGCCGCCTCCGCAAACCGCTCCGCATCACCAGTCTTACAACCCTAATAGGTATGTTAAATTTATTAAACAGACCAAAACAAATTAAAGTATTGACATAATTTTAGCTGAAGTTTAATTAAATCTTCGAAAATTGTAATGTTATTATGTTGTTTTAGTGGTACGGGTAACAGTGGTCAGCCCAGCGCCGCGCAGCTCCGTATGCTGGTCCAACAGATCCAGATGGCGGTGTCCGCCGGTTATCTGAACCATCAAATACTAAACCAGCCCCTCGCGCCGCAGACTCTCGTCCTTTTGAACCAGTTGTTGCAACAGGTAACATATATCTCGTGCTATTTTAACTTGTGCTAAAGGTGTTAGCTATTTTTAACTTGTCACTTGTTTACTTCCTGATACTCGAGTTTGATTGTTGTGTTTTGTTATTTCTAGATCAAAGTACTCCAGCAACTATTGCAACAAAACTCTCTCGCTATGACCAAAGGTCACACTTCACTCGCGTTGCAGTACTCTGTACAAATTACAAAGGCCAAGCAGCAGATAACTGCTCTACAAGTAAGTTTTGTATACAATAAATTTGATTGCCAGTGTTTATTATATAATGAAAATGTAGTAACTGACGGTTTTATTCTCGTAACACAGAATCAGATAGCCACCCAACAAGCTCTATACATGAAGCAGCAGCAAGCCGGCAGCACAGATCTGTTCAAGCAGGGCCACGACCCTCTTGCACAGCTGCAGAACAACTTCGGCGATATGACCATCACTAAAGATTCTCAAGTAAGTTTAAATTATTGATTACTCTCCCATTACCACTCACAATACACAATAACATCTACTTTTTGTTACTGAACAATGTCATTCTCTGATCTGTTTGTTTATAAAACCTTAAAAATAATAATGTGATGTAGAACTGTTGTCCAACATTGTAATATAAAATTGTGTGAGTCAATACCTAATAATACATCTATAGAACTAATAGATTTTTCTACTGTTCCTATTGAAAAACAATTATAGGATACAAAAATCTATGAATTACATTTAATATATTAGGAAATTTTGAAAATGGTCTTGATATTTAAAATGTTATATTTTTCTGTATAGGCTTACGGTGCAGGCAGTAACCAACAATCGCGTTTGAACCAGTGGAAGCTACCTTCTCTGGACAAGGATGGTGAAGGCTCAGAGTTCAGCCGTGCACCAGGCACTGCCAAGTCTACGACAAGCCCACAGCTCAATCAGCTGGGACTACAGCCTGACTCGTAAGTACTGTATTTATATTTAAGAGTCCATAAGCAAAGTTCTTCCAGCTAAAACTTCTGCTGAGGTCGAAAATGACCAGAGGAAATTATTTTTATTGTTTATTAATTATTGTTTGTTTTTATTTATCTACAATACTTACAATATTATTTTATTTCAGTAAGGAATTGATAAGTTATATAAATTATTTTGTTAATAAGTAATTTCACATTCTATGATCTATTCTGCACAATGTCAGAATTATTGCAATAATAATGCATCATCATCTTGATGACCCGCATTGGATGATTGAATTGCATCAGTATCGCAATAGTTACACAAATTGATGTAAATGCGTATTTTAACCTGATGTATCATTCAGTTGAGTTAAAAAATAATATTGAATTCATTATAATAGTATTGAAAACGAATAGATATGTTGTTATTGTATTGGTTTTCTTAAAATACATTGAATAAATTTACGCGTTAGACTAAGAACGGTGGTAATGTAGGTAAAGCACGCGCGCATGCGCAATTTAACGCGGGCGTGGTTCTTTCTGACTTCGTAGAAGTCTTTGTCTACAGTTAGTTAAATAATTTCATATTAGTAAACTCATAAGTACATTAAATGTTTTCTAAGCTAAAACTCCAACAAGCAAGTTAATTTAGTAACAGCCTGAAATCTTTCTGACATGCAGTAGTAGATTTCTGATTGCAAAGGTTATTGGTGTGCAGACTAGTCTTCCAATGTGCCTTGTACACAATCTTCCATCGAATTTTTGTCTTGTAATATAAATTCTAGAAAAAATGTGTTTTCCTTGTCGGCCGTAAGGTTTACTCTACATATATCTACAAATCTTTGCACCATGCACCTGTGCAGCTGTGGCCGAATTGTGTTCGAGAACACATTTTAATAGTGCCATAAGATTCTGTTGAATTCTGGCTATTGTACTGACGGCACATAAATCACGTTCTTCCATTCTTTTTACTGTCGGTTTACTAACAGTGACACCTCGTGCAGCTTGAGGCTGCCGTCTGAACAGCGTCAGGAAAACAATTTCTCAACATAGCCATGAGTCGATCGACACTTGCGGCATTGCCCTTTACTCTGCCATTTTGCCGCCTAAACAGTCTGTCGATAATTCTTACAAGTGGTATGTGGTACATTGAAAATAGGCATGATGACTGTAACAAAGAACTAATTATGTTGTGGTTTTATATGTCGTATATTTTAAATAATATTAAAAACGAGATCTGCATAGTTTTTAAATGAAATATAAAATACTCTGTCGTGTTGAGTAAAAAACCTACCAGATAGAAAGAATTTGACGGATTTGGATAGATGTGTGGTAATGACGTAACTTCTAACCAAATCTGTCAATTTATGTAATTTGTTGGGAGTTATCTTGATGTATTATTATGCATATAGACACAATACAACATTTTGGAATTTATTTTTAGTGCACATATAAGTTACTGCACATTTAAATAATGTTGTGTTTGTATCAACTTGAAACTTTCGATTGTTTGATTCAAAAGCCAAATTTGGTTAAAAAATAAATAACATGTTGTTGTTGTTCTTATTAGAAATTCGATTAATTTTAGAAATTTTGTATCTATAAGTACATTGCAGTTTTTTCAAAATTAGTCACCATGCCTATGATAGTAAGTTCGAGTTTGTTCTTATTTGTTTTACGTCGCTCGAATCTGATCGGCTGTAAGTGACAGCCTTTTCTTGAAATTAAAATGTGTAACAAATCAATTTAAAAACATAATATATCTAGGAGCATAAAAATAAACTTTTTACTTAACTACGCTTGTAAATATTTACACATTAAAAATAAACTTGATACCTATCCACATTTAATTTAAAAATCAAATAAATAAAGCTTTGTTTAGTTGCGTTAGAAAATGTATTAACAATATTTGTTTGTTGACAGCACATGGGGAGTAGGCCGCAGCAACGAAGGTTGGGGAGATAGCGGCGCGGACGTGGCCGACGGAAAGGACGCCTGGCCCTCGCACCCATCACACCAGGTGTATGATCTCGTGCCCGAGTTCGAACCTGGCAAGCCCTGGAAGGTGAGTCGTGCAATCGTAGATAACCAACCCCATCTCATTCCCCCAAACATTTAAAGTGAATTATCAAAATTAGCATTCGATCATTAAATACAACGCCAATTCTAAGTCCCAGTCTTTCTTTCTCACAACCCGTTACAAAGTCGACCACATTCAAACAACGATAAAGTCGACGGTTCGTTATCCCAATTCACATAACTACGCTAACAGGGCAATCAGATGAAGACGGTGGAGGACGACCCAGCGATGACTCCTGGGTCCGTGGTGCGGTCGCCACTGTCGCTGGCCGTGATCAAAGACACAGACATGCTCGGCGGCAAGACCTCGCCGCCCGGCGGAGAGCGCTCGCTCTCGTCGTCCACCTGGAGCTACGCGCCTCCAGGCGGAGCGGGCGGGGCTGGCGGAGCTGGGGGCGCAGGGGCTGCACCCTCCGCTCTCAAGGGAGACGCATGGGGCGCCAAGCCGCGCCCCACGCCGCCCGGTCTCAACAAGGCCTGGCCGCAGCACCACGGAAACTCGCAGCAACGCGCCGTGCCCTCCTGGCAGGCTTCCACTTGGTTGTTGCTGAAGAACCTCACTGCCCAGGTGACGATGCATTCATTGCTCTCGAACCGAGCCTTAATTTTTCCCGCAGCCTGTGATAATAAGACTGACGATTGTTGCTTTTCCATAGATTGACGGATCCACTCTGAAGACGCTCTGCGTCCAGCACGGTCCCCTGCAGAACTTCCACTTGTACTTGAACCAGGGTCTCGCCCTTGCCCGCTACTCGACGCGCGAGGAGGCCGCCAAGGTGAGTCTATCGATCGGTCGAGTGACAGTTATACGATGTTTTATTTTTTGTTCACTATAACGGTGTGTTCGCCCCCTCAGGCCCAGATGGCTCTGAACAATTGTGTCCTGAGCAACACGACGATATTCGCTGAGTCCCCGGCAGAGTCGGAGGTGCAGATGATCCTGCAGCACCTAGGCTCGGGCGGCGGAGGCGCGTGGCGCGGAGGGAGCAAGGACGGCTGGGGCGGATTCCCGGGACTGTGGCCCGACTCGCACGACCAGCGCGCCACTCCTTCCTCGCTCAACTCGTTCCTGCCGCCGGACCTGCTCGGCGGGGAGTCCATCTAAGGTGGGGAGTATCGCTCGCCCCCTTCGATCTGTACAGATGCATTTGTCCGTGTCGATCCGGCTCTGGGCCTCGCTCCCGATCTCACTTCGCCCGCGATCGTCGATGTCGCCTCGGTCGACCCTGAGGTGCGTAATTTTGTATGTTAGAGAAGAATTCGATGTGTAAGATAGTGTTAGTGATCGGCCGGCATGCCACCGCTCGCCGGCGACGTGAGGTTCGGACCGGGCCCTCGGTGTCTAGTTGTAATTACGCTTTACCGTCCCCCGTACGGGGATCGACTAATTTTATTCGCCTAGTCAGATCGTGTCGAACGCGTCGCGTCGCGTCGCCGCACGCGGTGCGACGCGGTCGCGGTAGCCAACTGTCCACAATACTATATTATCTTACTGTGTTTTAAGTGTTCATGTAGAATATTTAGTGTATATAAGAATTATACATATACAATGGCAAAAGAAAGTGTATCGAGGTTTATAACGTTAAGAGTTGGGTCGCGGCGGGCGCGGCCCGGGCGCGGTCAGACCGCGCGCGGTTCGCGTCTGGGTTCTACCAAATAATGTAGGTATCAGATAGAGTAGTTGCCTCGCGGGCTACCTCAGTCACTCGTCCCGTGGCCTTATTTTATAGCGTATATTTATTTTGTTGTGCTCGAGGGCTGTTGCTGTTTCGCCCGTCGAGCTGTTGCGTTCCGAGTTTCTTTCGTGTTCGTTTTTATTTTCTCGTTTTATTATCTGTACTTGTCGTATTTTAATTATTTATTTCTGTTTTGAATTCTCACTCGCATCGAGCCCTCGTTTTCCAGTAGTGATATTTTTATTCAGCAATAAACGTTTAAGTGCATTTCGCCCACTAAAACTTGTACGATTAGTTGTAATTTTTATAAAGGTAACAAAATTGTAAAATGTTGAGATTTGAAGTGCATTCTCGTAGCGGTAAATTCCTTGAAGCCGTAAATAGTCTGAGGCGTACGAGTATATAGTTATATTGCGGAGCGAGCCGCTAGTACAAGGTGGGGCGCGCGCTCCCTTGCAATCCAGTAATCCTGTGATGTAAAGTATCTTGCCTAATGTAAGGATAATCTATTTTGTTGAGAGTATCATAGTAGCGCGGCCGCCGGCGGTCGGCCTCCGCCGAAGCTGACGTTTCCCCAAATTGTTTCCAGTATTTGTGATTGAAGTGCCACTTTATGTTTAATATAATGAGACGATTATCTAGATTATACGATTAACGTAAGGGTAACCTAATATAATAAATTAAAAATTGTTTTATCATTTTATATTACACATACATTTGTGAGAAATGTTATTAAAGTACTATAATTGACAGTAATTAAATATTACACTTTTGTGTATAGGTAAGAATAAAGTTCTAACTTAAATTTAGCCATATCAATATCTATTTAAATAAAAGATTTGTGGTATTTTCTATAGGCTCAATTTGAACGTTATTCAAAGTGACATATGCTTTAGATATTCTGTTAATAATATACTTGTAGCCGTAGGTTCGTCGGTATTAAATAATTATAGGTGTAAGTTTACATTTTAAGTCCTATCGTAGAATTCAATAAGCATACTACTGATATTTAACGGCAACGATTGCACGTGTAAGGTAAAGTTCGTTATCATAAAGTTTATTTACACTTTTATTTACTTTTTAATTTATTGATGGTGTGCCACAGAGATACTCTGCCAAAATATAAAATTACCAATAAGGTGGGGACGAGCAGGAGCAGGCGGGCACGGCGTGCGGCCGGCCTCGCTCGCCCCACGACCGACCACCCGGCTCGCGGCGTCGACCGACTTTAAATTATGTAAATTGTAACTATTTCGAACATCTTCCAGTGTTTTTATGATAAAACGATCCTAGAATTAAGTTAGTTGTAAGCGATTCGCTGTACCTTGTCGAGCTCCGGCTCGAGTACTCTTCACAAATTAATTAAGTTAGTTAGGCGATGTTGGGCGTGTACGTAACGTGCGTGCGTTCACTGATTGCTTCGGACCCGTAGTAGTTAGTTAAATGTTTCGATGTGTCATGTGTTCATTTAGAAACAATATTAGCATTTGTCATAACAATCGTATTATATGTTACTATAGGGACCGACGACAGTGTCGCGTTTAATGTTTGCATATTGTTGGTTGCCTCTAGCGGTTCCTACTGTGTATGATACAGATGAGCGATACTCACAACGAAGGCACACACACATGCAACCGACCGTATTTCGAAGGGCCGCAATCGAGATTGTCACGACTTTTAATGTTAGGTGCCAAAGAGTGTTTATCAAAGATATCCGGAACAATTGATTGCATTTCATTGCTTGATTAAGATTCTTCCAAAATTTGAAATTAATTTCGCGGTACGGGTTTATGATCTGATGTTCCTATAACATTCGTGTTACGTCTATGCAACAATAGTGCACGTATAAACAGACAAAATGTCAATTCTATGTATTGTTAAAGCTCAATTTAAGTGATGAGGGTGTTTCTTTTTACCGATTGATAGAATAAATAAAGAGTATAGGTATTATTTTTAACTGATATTGTTCTGTCCAAGTGTACACCAATATTCGATAACGCCTAAATCTCAGTTGTTACTCTGGTGCAAATTTAAATTTTAATGCAGCAATAAAATGTCATATTTAATTTTTTATAAAGTTTTTTCCATTTTAAGATTAGAAAAGCCGATCAAACGGAGAGTATAATAAACCAGTGCCCTTTAGAATACGTCATCCATAGTATATAATATATAATAAATAAATAAATATGAAAGAAGTTTTATGCCTTGAAGTTTTTTAGTCAGTTAAAGTTATCAGTACTTAAATAATGGGTATATAACAAATGTTGTAAAGTGGACGTATTTTAAATGTGTAGTCGTGTCGGTGATAGCGGTATATAGTTGTGTTGGAGGTGTATATCGGTAGCGGAGTACGCGCCACAAGGTTGTGAGAAGCGGCCATGCGCCATGCGCCGCGCTAACTGAATCTCCTCTCGGTTCAATGACTGCATCATTATTTCCTGCACACAATTATTGCGCCATGTGCAATTTAGTCTGTGTTATATTATTATGTTGTTGTGTATTTATATCATACGTCTATACTGTAATATGTATATATTGTGGAATTATATTCGTAAAAATTTAATACGCTTCACGCTTCTCTTTTAATAACATATTTCGTGATTTGTTTCTGTTATTTAGAATAAATTTACGTACCTAAAAGTAATTATAATAACGATCATAGATGTAAATATAAGTAAAAAAAAAATAAAAAAAAACGAAAAAAAAATATATTAAAGAAAAGCAATTAAAAGAAACCAATGATTGTGCCTCAATGAACTGTGGTACGTTACCGTAACCGATGGCAGGTGTAATCGTTTCCTTTCAAAAATGTATTGTAATGAATTGTGCGCCTAGGCACCGCTCTGTGACTAGCTGTAGACAATATAAGGCTGCGAGCAGCGGGGCCCGCGCCCACGCCTTGTGTAATCATTAATGAGCTTAGCTATGTTTTACTTTTATTGTAAGTGTTATTTCATCAATCAACATTTTATATATATACCTACATATATGTAAATATTTTTATTATCTGTATTTTTTTTGGTTTTCATGAAGTTTACCCGAATTTACGTGTAACCTAAAATTATTCGGTATAGTCAGTAGACAGATGAAGCGCGGGCGTCGCGTGTGATACGTTCACATCTATTCCATAACACTTGAATGCCAAAGTCGATGTCTGTAAGCCATTGGACGACCGCTTGTGTTGTTTACATAATTATATTGCGTGGATCTCTGACATCACAACAAAATATTGATCGTACAAATAAGAGCCATTATATGTCGACGACGCTTAGGACGCCGTCGCCGTCGCCTATCCAAGCTGCTCTGGCGTTATTTTAGCTCAACTATTCAAGTAGTTTGCTCATAATATTGTTGTTAATTTTAATTTTTTTTATTATCTTTAATTATTACTACTTCCCTTAGTGTGGAATAAAATTCTAAAGTTATTTTGTAATCTCCAAATTAGCTTTTAATGTACTGAACCATAGCTGTTAATCGCATTGTCTATGACGTAGGTCTTATGCCGCCTAACTGCGCGTTACGCGTTTTATAGTTTATTTTATAGCTTCCCTTCGCTTGTCACTACCGTCCCATTAACCTTGATGTGTAAGGGTATATGTCAGTAGCTTCATTAGTTTAACCTCTATTCGAATGGTACAAGTCGATCGATACAATGTTTCTTACAACGATTTAGTCGTGTTCGCAAGGAGGTAGTGCTTACCGTGTCAAGGGCGACACGTTGGCGTCGACACAGCCCGTAGTCGGCACTACTCGCTCGTTCAACTGTGTATCACATAGGGACCAAGATATATATATATGTATATCTATCAATATAATGCAGTTTTATTTGAAACAGAACAAGCATAACCCCGAGCTGAACTCGATGCAAACTAAAAGACATAATTTTCCATTTGTTAATACGTTAAAACTAAAGATGTTACTTATATGACATAATTGTACCTAGTGATAGTAATAACGATATTCAAGAGGGCCTTTTTAATTTAACATAAGGTTAAAGTTTTGCTTGTTGTCTTTATTTATATATATTTTTGTACGTTACGACGCGAAGTTGACGTCCTAATACAATAGAACACATTAGGTGATATATCTACAAAGAAACTAGTCTTCCTTATTAACGAGGGATCGTGTTGAGATGGCGAGACGCGTCGACACAGAGGCAATCATTCCTCTAGTCTTGTTATGTGGTGCGAATAAGTGAATACCAAATATAAACTAACGAAGGCTTTGACGTATTGTGTAGTGTAGCGATAACTATAGTTCGGCCGAGCAGCTTGGACCCTGTCCAACTTTACAAGGGAATGGTTGGGTAGTATTATTATAATGCATTTATTTCTCTTTTTCATAGTCACTCAATCATATATTTAATTAATTGAGCTAATGCCTAAAAATTGGAATATCAGAGTTTATTTAGGATGTTCATATTTTACATTTTAGTGTTTAAATATCTAAAATTTACCTTAATTATAGTGAATGGATTTTTGTATTATTGGAATATATAGCTGTAAGATAAAGGGTGTTCTTGATAAAACACAAACAACTGATTATAAACAAAATAATAAAAAAAATAATGTACTGAGTGACTTTACGTGTAAACAGAGGGCCATTGATAAAAAATGTTGAACTAAGCTAAATTCTCTATGTGGTAATTTAACTAAATGTGATCGCTGAGAATATTTTAACTGCTACTTATTGTGTATAGTTATAATAGAGCAGTAAGTCGCCATTTATCCGTTAGCTCCGTGAGCGTACAAAGAAAATGCACACCGTAGCGGCAAACCTCACAATTGGAGTAAAGTTGCATTTGATCGATGAGTACGTATGTAGCGTTTATGTATATATGTATGTGTATCAAGGCCAACCCCCCCTCCCCACCAACAGTTAATTGATGCAGTAGACTCGAGACTGCTGCTCGCTAACTCCAAGACACTGCTTCTCTAGTCTCTCTCGCATCGATGTATCGCCGCGTGATATAATCGAGCGATTATAATCGAGCATAATTTAACGATCATATCCTATATGAAACTAGTTTATATTCGTATTATTCTTTCATTAGATCTCTGTTGTACCTGTGTCAAATTGTTTATATTCAATGTTCATTTGTACTATAAGAGAACTGTATCGGTCTCGACGACAGTGCTTCATATATATACGTAATTGCGTAGTTTGAACGACCAAATTCGTTAAATTGTTCCACTAAAGTACTAATAACCTCTCAATATATAGATATTTCTATTGGCGTCAAAATCAATACTCTGCGGTCTTAAATTAGTGTCACTTTTGTACCTTGATTGTACTTGTACTTGAATAATCCTATGTAAGTGAGGAACGACTAATCCAATTCTGAAATATACTTAATTTAAATTTTGACAGACTGATATCTGTGATTAAGAAAATATTTTTAATATTGTCCAGTGAGTCGGATGAGAATATTTATTTTACTAGAGGTCTCCTACTGGCAGCGGCACATAGTTATGTGACGAGACATAATATTTAACTGCTTCGTATATTTTTTTACTTTAGTGATGTATCTAGCTGGGTACATTAAAGAGCATTATACGAGTGGAGCTGTACCGTTGTCGGTTTATGTTGTACAAAACGAACAAGCTTAATTAGTGTATAAAAACCCCACCATACAGATGTAGTGTACTGAGTACCGATGATCCCAATGAATCGATGATTTACAACGTAAGTGTATCATGACATGACGCCTCATGGGCCACATGGGCCACGCGGCCACTCGGCCCGAGACTGAACTTACAAACGATGTGTACCACCGATGTCAACTGAACGTTTTCCTTAATGATTGATCTTACAACGTTGCATATCGTCTACATTTCTAATTCGAATTATTTTGTTGTATTCATATCCGTGATTCCCGTGATGTGCGTTAAGTTTGATATTTAATTTGTTTTTGATAACCTTAAGTTATCATATTAGTGAATACTAAATTGATTGCCTTTTTTAGTATTGTAGTGAGTGACATCTCTTTAAAATAATGAACGATTGGCGTTGTTTTAATAATAAAAAAATAAATATTTTTCGGTACCACCTTTGAGTTAAAGTACAATGTAGTTATATAAAGCATGTTTCAGCGACGTATTCTTTGTAATAATATCAACATAACTAATTGTTAAGATTTAGAGTAGAGTTAGGATGTCTCGTCTCAGGTTACACCAATATTATTAATAATAATTATCCTTGATATTTGTATTGGAACACTTTAAGTCATAAGCAGATACTAAATTATGTCATAATTATATCAATAGGCTAAATATATTAAAGAAAAAAATAAAAACTAAAAAAAAAATATAAAGATTTTTCTGTGCAAATCTCTGTGATGGGAAAATTATTCTAAAGATCTAGTATTAACTGAAAGTGACGCGAGGGTCGTACTATGAAGCATGTTCCTTGCGTTTGCGGGATCTATGTACGCTACAAATATAAGCACATCTCGGTCGAACGCAGGGAACATCGTAACATGTAAGCGCATCTCATATTAGGGCCCAAGTTTCATGTGACTTTAAAAGTTGAACTTTTCAGTCTTTTCGCGCAAAGGGTTGTGTATTATTTTTTATGTAGTACAAAATGTGTTCGCAATTTGATTGCTGCTGTAGTGTTCCTTATGTTCTTATTCAAATTAACTTGGGTATTTATTTGAAACTTTGTATTCTCAATGTCTAAAGTATATCTAATAATATAATAAATAATATAATTGTCGTAATAATTATGAGGCATGCGTAAGAAATTTCACGTAGTAAGTTTATGAACGGCTGCCTTAATAGTAATATGAATTTCTATCGATCTGTACACCATCCTCTACGTATGTTCCGTCGACGACTCGCTCCGGGTCGTTTGTGTTCCGTCACGTACCAAATAATAGCGTAGCGGGTGCGCGGGGCCCACGGCGCCCCGGCGGCGCTCCCACACGTCTCCATATTTACATCTATTTTTGCAATAATCGCGTTTTTAGACGCGGCCACATACATTTATGACGCGTGGGAGACGCGACAGACCGCGGTGCGCCGCGCGTCCCGCCGCCTCTGGGCCTCGGCAGCCCTCTCTCGTTCTTTATGTCTGTATTACCTCATTCAATAACCTCACATAGTATGTCCTATATCTAACTATTTATCAATTCCCAGTACTTATTGCGCACTGCACTGTTATTTGGTACACAAACATAACTTTGTTTAAGTTAATTTAAGGATCTATCGTGAATTTTATCAGTGTATCAAATAGTCGATATATTATATAAAAAAAAAATATATATTTTATTGTTATTTTTCTGATATACTACCTTAAAAGCAATTGTATATTACAAACAAAGCAGGAGAACAATAATTATTATGTAAGTGTAACAGTTAGTGAATTTAAGTGTGCTATTTTCCATTCCAGAACTCAACGATATCAATGTTCTTGTAATACTTATGTTCGGGTTATAAAAAATGTTATTATTGTATTTAAACTAAACCTTATGTGATTGAAATGCAATGTTTAGAAGTATTTTTATTCTTTATTTTTTACCATTAATTAATAATAGTTAGTAGAGATCTATTTGAGAGTCTAATGTATCAATTATTTGTAAAGTTGGCTGTAACTAATTAGAAGTTACTAAGTAGACATATTTTAATATAAACATTTGGAGCAAATTTTATGTAGATGACAAATAGTTGTTTTGATCATTATGTGAAATGTTGTCTCGTATTGTTAGCGCAATGTGTACGCACAAGGGTGAGTGGAGCGGTGGTGGCGCCCGCCAGCCCGCCAGCCTGCCCACCCACCTGTGGACCCTCGACACTCACTGCACAGCACTGCTAGACTAATTCAGTTATTGCGTAAGGATATTTTTCTTACATTTCGATAAGAGTAATGTTTATAGAATAGGCAATAAATAATGTTTAACAAAAAGTCCCTATATAATCGAACTGACGACAGAAACGCATGTTATATTTGTGGCCTCTTTATGAAGTAAGATCTAAGTTACATGTTAAAAGAAAATTAATTTTGCTATGCACATAAATGATACTCAATTAATTGCCAAAAAGTTAATATATATTCATAGTTCAACAATATTTCTTTTGGGCATATTTACTTTGAATTTATGCAAAACTTAGATTATGAGTAAGTAGGTTGTAGAATATATGTAGAGTGAACGCATATTATATTATTATAATATATCTATATATATTATTAAAAGTAAGGTGAATTTGAGAGGTATCAATTTCTTGTATTGTTCGTAAGTTTAGATAATAAATGGGTTTAGCCATACTTCGGCTGGTTTGATATGTATGTTATCTGATTAATTGTAAAAAAAAAATAAAAAAAATCAATAAAAACATGTTGTTTTATTTATCTCCAACTACTATCCCTTGTATCGTTTTAATAAGAAACATGTTTTGCGCTCTCTTTGGTACAGAGGACTCCTTCTCTTTATCGAAGAGAGCACAGAACATGTTTCTTACTTCTTACTCCGTACCCAGCAATGGGACATCGTTACTAATAGTATATCATTGAACGAGTGAGTTAAGCAAGCCAAGTTCTCTAGTTTATATGTGTTTGTCTGAGTAGAATTTGTGTATAGGTAATTAATCTGTGCGTCTCCTGAAATTGTGGACAGGCGAATTTATGAAACCAAAAGAAGCACGTGCCTAATCTGTGAAAGACAGAGATATAGGGTGTTGAAAAACGACTTCTCAGTTCAGGCACACCACTAATAAACTAGTGACAAATGGAGTGGAGAAGATGCGATTAATTCAATTTATTCAAAAAAGTACGTGTACATTGTGTCTGAATGCAGCAAATATGACTCGGATTTTATAAAATTTTGGCAAGCAGATTTTAACAAATATAAAATACTAGCACGGAGAGATTTTTTTGGGGATAAAAATCAGACCATAAGAATCAGACCAGATCCGTTTAGTAAGTAGTTTTTTCGGGATAGAGTAACAAACATACATTCTTACAATCTTTCGCGTTTATAATATTAGTAAGATTTCTTTTGGGTTGCTATAAAAACATAGCTAGATACAGTTAAGTAATTCATTATAATTATTTTTATACTAACCGATTGTATAATCCTGCTGACCAAAAAATAATTCTGCTGGCAGTGGTAATTTTGCTGGCCAAATAGCAAACATAAACATTATGAAACTTATCAAATAGGCATATTATTTACTTATTTGCTGATATTTTTTGATTAAGCTGCTAACCTAGAAATGCTGACGGTGTTTGATAAGTACCTAATTAGGCATGCTGTCAAAGTAACTTACCTATCAGATTTTTATTGCTGACCAAATATTTAATAAATACAAATATTAATTACATAGTAGGTGTTTATCTTAATATATATATTTCTTGTGTGCGTGTGTATGTGACTGAACTCCTCCTAGACGGGTGGACCGATTTTGATGAAATTTTGTGTGTGTGTTCGGGTAGGGCCCTGGATGGTTTAGATTCACAATTGGACCCGGTAGGTGGCGCTGCTGTCGGTATTTCAGCTTTTTCCGGCAGGACGACGTCTGCCAGGTCCACTAGTTTTATTATATAATTAGTCGGTAAGTTTAATGTTGCTAAAGATATTATTAACACATAGATAGTACGCTTCGCTCAGATCAATAGTTTATCATAATAACATTAGATTGGAACGTCAATTCATAAACATGAATCACGTGCGCATTCATCTTAAAACTCGTTTGTAGTCAACATATTTACTATGTTATGTAAATGTTTGTACTATCTACGCATTTAAGTAGTTGTAGTAAATACTTGGAAATTAGTAGATTTCTTGGAAGAGCTCTCTAGTAGTCGGTCTGTTGTGTAGTAGGTAATGGTAGTGAGATAGGTAGGTTACCTACCATTGTTTATGATGAATCCTTACTAATATTATAAAGGTGAAAGTTCGTAAGAATGGATGGATGTTTGTTACTCTTTTACGTGAAAACTACTGAACGGATCTGGATGAAATTTAGCACAGAGATAGATTATGGTTTGGAATAACACATAGGCTATTTACAGCGATAACCGACATCCACGCGGGCGGAGCCGCGGGCAACAGCTAGTATCTTATATATATGCTAGTGCCTCGACGCTTCCAAGAAAAACACAATCTGCTGCTAAAATAAAAATCAATTTGCTTCTACGTACCTACATAGGTACATATCGTCGCGCCCGTCTCCCAGTGGATTATAGGCAGAGACTAAGGTAGGCCAATTGCTTCGATCCAAACATACTTCCTTCGCCTCCTCTACATTCATCAACCTCTTCATGCATGAACGTCGATTCTGGGTACTTTTAATTTGGCCTTTTTTAGCAAATCCCCAACTTGGTCGCTGTATGTTCACCTAGGCCGGCCCCTACCGACATCTCCATTCATTCTTGCACGATATACCTCTTTTATTATTATTCTTTCATCCGTCCTTTCTAAATGTCCAAACCATCTTAACATCCCCTTTTCAACTTTTGTCACTACATCTTCTTTCAATCTACATCGTTCTCTTATGTCACAGTTTTTTACTCTGTCTAGCATTCTGACTCCACACATATTCCATAAAGCTCTAATTTCCACTGCAATAATCTTGCTTTCATGCTTCTTCTGCCATACCTACCCATGATTTACTACCATACATCAATGTTGGCGTCCATTCTCCCTGGAAAATGGCAAGACGAGCTTTGCTCGATATGTTTTTGCTTGCCAGGATCGAGTTAAGGGCACCATTTATTTGGTTTCCCACTTTCACTCTTCTTTCAATATCTCCATCAGATTTTCCATTTCTCGTAAACAAAGAACCTAAATAGGTACACAAATTCATTCACTTGCTCCAATTTTTCATCTCCTATCATTATCGGACACTCAGTAACAGTTTCATTCTTCTCTATTACCATAACTTGGGTCTTTTTAGCATTTATTTTCATACCTTTCCTTTTATACGCATTTCATTCATTACAGTGACAATTTCTTGGAAATCTTCGGATATCGAACCAGTCCGTGCAGACACCATTAATCCTGACACTGGCACTCGAATCCTTATATAAGGATTGGAGTGCCCGTATCAGACTGCTGTTCGCCCCAAGTTTATACATCTCCACTCTATCGTAAGCCTTTCCTAGGTCAATAAAGGCGCAGAAAACCTATGTTGTTTGGCTAAGGTTTTCTCGGCTATGCACCTTAGGGAAAGACCTAGTCTACCCATCCCATCCCGCTTGTATATCCCAAATTTGACTTTCCGTAACAGACATCACTCTTTTAATTAGTATCCTTGCATAAATCTTGCCTACACTCAGAAGGCTAATACCGCGATAATTTTTGCATTTATGCTGTGAACCTTTACCCTTATATAGCGGCATGATCAAGGCTTTACCCCAGTCACCTAGCACACGACCGGAGCGCCAGCATTTATAAAAACAGAGGTACAGTAGGCTTGCTATGTCGCCTCCACCTCCTTTGAGCATTTCGGTTCTCTAAAAGAAACTCGAATCAACTCCTGAGGTGGCTCTCGTTAGGTGATTGGATCGTGAGCCTGATGCAGTAGGCTGTACCATAGTGTCAAGAATATCTTTCTCTAAATACACGGCTCGTCTTCTCTAGCATGTGGAACCCTTTCAACTATCTGACGGGTTAGTGGACACATTTCTTAGGAAAATTCTAATTTCTGGGGGTTTTCTTTTAATTTGGGTGTTTGGGATGTTTTCCTTATATTTCAATAATATCTATCTATCTATCTATACATATACTTATAATTGCTTGTAAGTTGTAACGACTAACGACTGACTGATTAATCAACGCAGAGCCTAAACCGCTGGGTCTACAAAATTGAAATTTTGCACAAAGGTTCCTAAAATGACGTAACAGAGCAATACGAAGGGATTTTTGGAAATTTCACCCTTAAGGGGTTAAAACAAGGGCTAAGCAGTTGTAAGTTACCTACCTGTATTGAGATTTTTCGAAATTTCACCCCTAGGGTGTTAAAATGTAGTATTTTTTATGAATCCTTTAAAAACCATTGCTTAAGGCATACCATAAGTAATGAGGTTTAATACAGTCAGCCATATCATAATAATATGACGGGCTGAATTGCTGTCTAGGCGCGTAGGAGTTAAGCGTGCTAAAATCATCACTTATTTGATTAGAAATTCTAGAGGACGCAACAGAAATTGTGTCGTATGGAAGTCCGTAATTTTCTTCTCTCTCTTCATACCAAGCACGAAAATTCATATAGGTACCCGTTTGTGGTTATATTGGGGTTATAAAAAATGTTAACACTAAAAAGTTAAAAAAAAAACAATCCCTAAATAAAAGAGAGGTAGGGCACCATATAGTAAGGCCAAAACCTCCAAATGGTAAGACGCCAAAAGCAAGGGCCCCCAGTTCCCGGTAGTCCCGCTGTCCGTGGCCACGGTAGCGGTCGCGGTAACAGCAGGGCAGGGGTGCGAAGAATCTCCGGGCTACGATAAAAGGCTACCAAAAACAACTGACCCTGGCGACGTATAATGGACGCTCTCTACGGCTGGACCAACACCTCACCGAACTCGAGGTAGAATTAGGTCGCATAAACTGGCACATATTGGGGTTATCTGAAGTCCGACGACAGGGAGAGGATACGATAACCCTTGAGTCAGGCCACTTATTCTACTTTCGGGAAGGTGATCAGCCCTCTCAGGGCGGTGTCGGTTTCCTGGTCAACAAAGCTCTCACTAACAACGTTGTGGAAGTCAGCAGTGTGTCGACGCGGGTAGCGTACCTCATATTAAAAATCACCGACAGGTACTCCCTGAAGGTGAAGGTGGTACAGGTATATGCGCCGACCTCGACATACTGCGACGACATAGCCGAAGCCATGTATGAAGACATAGCCAAGGCACTACATGGTACCACCAAGGCTCACTACAACGTTGTTATGGGGGACTTCAATGCCAAAGTGGGAGTACAAGAAAGCGGCGAAACGAAAATCAGATCCTACGGCGTGGGGCGCCGAAACCACAGGGGGCAAATGCTGTTCAACTTTCTGGAGTCACAGGGGCTCTTCTTAATGAATTCTTTCTTTAAGAAAAAGCCCCAGAGGAAGTGGACATGGCGAAGCCCCGATACTGTGACGAGGAACGAGATAGACTTCATCATGACTGACAGGAGGTCTGTGTTTAGAGACGTCTCCGTGATCAACAGGTTTAATACCGGTAGTGATCACCGACTTGTACGAAGCGCTCTGAATATAGACTTCAAAGCCGAAAGGCGTCGTATGATTAAGTCTACTCTCAGACCTACTGCGCCTCAAATAGCATTAGGGTCCGAAAAGTTCCAATTGGAGCTTCAAAATCGTTTCGATCTGCTGGAAACCGAAGGCACTGTTGACGAGAAAACTGACACAGTGGTCAGAACGCTACAGGATGTGTCTCGAAGGGTGTTTCCCGGAAAAAGCGTAAACAGACAGTCTAAACTCTCACTCGAGACTCTCGAACTTATGAGGCAAAGACGGGAAATGTCACCCATGCAGATGTTTTCGTCGGATGGAAGAAACCTCAACCGGAAGATCCGGAAGCTGGTGCGACGTGACCTCCGATGTTCAAACGCCCGCGCCATCGCGGCTGCGATTGAACAGAACAGAGGCACCAAAGTCTTCGCTCGCCAGCTAGGTAGATCCCATCTGACGAAACTAAATACTGCGGATGGCAGAACCGTGACCTCAGGGTTTGAGATTCTCGAGGAAATTGAGAGTTTCTACAAAGACCTGTACGCATCACGGATGACTGAACCCACGAGACCCAGCGCTGATGACCACAGGGCCCCACTTACGCGCCACTACACGGAAGACATCCCTGATGTCAACCAGGGCGAGGTCAGAGTGGCTCTCGAGCAGCTTAAGAACAATAAGTCGCCTGGTGATGACGGAATAACCACAGAGCTCCTAAAAGCAGGCGGGGCTCCAATCCTGAAAGAGCTAGCGAGTCTCTTCAATTCCGTTATACACCAGGGCCTAACACCTCAAGCGTGGAGTGGGAGTGCGGTGGTTCTGTTCTTCAAAAAAGGTGACAAAGCCTTGCTGAAGAACTACAGACCCATCTCACTCCTGAGCCACGTTTACAAGTTGTTCTCGAGAGTACTCACAAACCGCCTCGCCAGAAAACTTGACGAGTTCCAGCCTCCGGAACAAGCCGGGTTTCGAAAAGGCTATAGCACCGTGGACCACATCCATACTGTTCGGTAGATTGTACAGAAGACCGAAGAGTACAATCAGCCGCTGTATATGGCATTCGTGGACTACGAGAAAGCCTTTGACTCCATCGAAATCTGGGCAGTTTTGGGTGCTCTGCAGCGGTGTCGCATTGATTGGCGCTATATCGAGGTGCTGAGATGTCTTTATGACAACGCCACTATGACCGTCCAGCTCCAGGACCAAAAGACCAACCCAATTGAGTTGCGTCGAGGGGTGAGACAGGGGGATGTAATGTCCCCCAAGCTTTTCACCAACGCGCTCGAAGACGTCTTTAAGACGCTGGACTGGACTGGACGGGGCATTAACATCAATGGCGAGTACATATCACACCTTCGGTTTGCCGATGATATCGTCATCGTTGCAGAGTCTCTGGAACAGTTGAGCGGAATGCTGCACAGCCTGAATGAAGCCTCACGACGTGTCGGTCTCGGTATGAACTTGGATAAAACCAAGATTATGTTCAACGAACATATCACGCCGGGACCGATTTACGTCGACGGTTCGATGCTCGAAGTTGTTCGGGAGTATATCTACCTTGGGCAAACTGTCCAGCTTGGTAGAAACAACTTCGAGAAAGAAATCATTGGTTGGGCAGCGTTTGGCAAACTACGTCACGTTTTCTCTTCGCCTTTACCGCAATGCCTGAAGACGAAAGTTTTCAACCAATGCGTCCTACCTGTTATGACGTACGGTGCCGAGACGTGGACGCTCACAGTGGGACTAGTCCACAAATTAAAAGTCGCACAGCGGGCTATGGAGCGAGCTATGCTTGGCGTTTCTTTGAAGGATAAAATTCGCAACGAGGTAATCCGACAAAGAACCAAAGTTACCGACATAGCTCGCAGACTTAGCAAGCTGAAGTGGCAATGGGCTGGTCACATCTGTAGAAGGACCGACGGCCGATGGAGCAGACGTGTCCTAGAGTGGAGACCGCGACTCGGTAAGCGTAAGGTAGGGCGGCCCCCAGCTAGGTGGACCGACGACCTAAAAAAGGTCGCTGGGACGGACTGGATACGGAAGGCGGAGGACCGTGTGCTGTGGCGCGTGTTAGGAGAGGCCTATGTCCAGCAGTGGACTGCGATAGGCTGATTGATTGATTGATTGAGGGCACCATACCTACTAGCGAGCAAGCCCGACTGACCGTACGAAAAAAAGTATGCTGGTATTTGTTTTTATGACGTTCATAAGTATCATGTATTTGATCTAAATGAATAAATGAGTTTGACTTTGACTGGGGAAGCACCTCCACCCTACAAAGACCACAGCCAAGTAACTACACAGAGCGGTGTAGTTGTGTTTCTGTGTGTGAGCACAGGTTTTCAGCGCTCATTTAGGGACGCGTTTTGAAAGAAACCTTTTGCAGTTTGCTATCCCAGGGATACTCCATCTTAAAGGCCTGGTGAAAAAAAAATGGGTCGGCAATACGCAAGTAATATCTCTATCTCTGATAATGCAAGCGTCCATAGGCTACGGTAACTGCTTAACATCAGGTGGGCCGTATGCTTTTTGCTACCTAAGTAGAATAAATATATATTACTAGCTGTTGCCCGCGTGGATGTCGGTTATTGCTGCAAAAGTAGCCTATGTGTTATTCCAGACCATAATTTATCTCTGTGCCAAATTTCATCCAAATCCGTTCAGTAGTTTTTACGTGAAAGAGTAACAAACATCCATCCATCCATTCTCACAAACTTTCACATTTATAATATTAGTATTAGTAAGAATATATATAATAGTAGCTGTTGCCCGCGGCTCCGCCCGCGTGGATGTCGGTTATCGCTGCAAAAATAGTAGCCTATGTGTTATTCCAGACCATAATCTATCTCTGTGCCAAATTTCATCCAAATCCGTTCAGTAGTTTTTACGTGAAAGAGTAACAAACATCCAACCATCCATTCTCACAAACTTTCACATTTATAATATTAGTATTAGAAAGGATGCTCAAAAAACATTTGGGGCCCGCCCCGGCTTTGCACCCTGCTACCTGGGATCTAACTTAGGTACCTACACTTCATTGTTTTGTGCTACTATCCTACCACCGTTTCCTTATTCCAATATAAAAAAATCATCGAATTCTTAAGGTACCCACATAGTATAAATCAAAGTCATACCCGCTGTCTGTACGCTTAGATCTTTTAAACTATGAAACGGATTTTAATACAGTTTTCAGTAATAGGTAGAATGATACAAGATGAAGGTTTATGTATAATACATGTGCATTATAATAGAGAAATCCACAAGATACAAATGAAGCAAAGGCGGGTCGCTTTTTAAAAATATATTATTTTGAGTCTAACAAAACGAATAACGAGATGTATCGTATCGTAGCTAAGTACGTGAACGAGAGGCGGCGACGACGAGCCGCGTTAAATATGCAGCAGACTGAATAATGCAAGCACTTCAGTCGCTATGTCCTACCTACGGTCGCTTTGCGAGACTCGGGAATTTTATTATACAGCCAAGTATTACATAAGACAACGGTTTGAATCGTAAGTGGTTGTGAATATTATGCGTAGGTTCACACCAACATGCTTTATAAGATTTCATTATTCAAACACCTGGTAAAGGTTGCGGGCAACCGATGGACAAGGTCGGCTCAGGATCGAGAGTTGTGGAAATCTTTCGGGGAGGCCTATGTCCAGCAGTGGACGTCTTTTGGCTGAGATGATGATGATGATACAGAGTAAACAATTGAATTCACAATACACCGCAAAGTGGTAAATGGAGAGTTACGCAGAAAGCCGTTGCGTTGGTCATGCGTTTGATCTCTCTCTTGTCGCCGTTCCATCGGACTATGAGAACGAAGGAATAGATAGTGGTGTACCTATATTTTATTTATCCACATTCACAATTTAACAAATCTCAGTTACTATTCTTGAAGAATCTGGTACTTACCGTAATACAGAAGTTGATGTACATTGCGTGGAGACCAGTGAACTGACACTAGAAAAGTGTACCTAAGTATAAGTAGCTGCATAAAATAGGGAGGTAGGTAGGTACTCAAAGTTCACAATTTAAATATCTAGTCTATGGCAAATCAATCACTCAAATTTATCACAGTTGCTATGCTACAGATGGGTGGAAAAGCACTACCATCGCCTAATTAAACAATGTCACTATCACCACCTATCACCAAATTTGTCTACACACAACTATTAAGAAGGTAGAATATTAACTTCAATATTCTTTCCGTAACATTAATTCGAGCTGGTATCTACTATCTACCCACAGTCCCCAAGTATAAAATATTATTTAATTTCTAATTAACAATTAAAATAGGTGTATCTAAGGAACTAAAATACATATTCAAAAACTAAATCATATCTACTTATATAAATAATTTTGATATAATTTTTTTGAGATATAATAGCAGGTTGAATGTACCTATAGAAAAATATTTAAAATGAGCAATTATTTCGTATATGTCGGATATTATGTGTAGGATCGATTCTACGGGTTATGACAGTCATAACCCGTAGAATCGATCCTAGTCCTATCCGAGTCTGACAACCGAGCACAGTTGCTGGGTTGTCAGACTGCGAGTTTGCCGCCCCCTAGGCAAAATTTAAGAACATTGTTGTTTTTTTTTGACAATAGAATTACTGCTAGACTAGCTGGGTCTAGTGACTGCCGCCACCCAGCCTTTGCTGCCCGGAGCGACTGCTCCCTCGCAATGTCGTATAGTTGCACACTAAAGTGGCAATATGCTGGAGCAAATGATAAGGTACTAGAGTGGCAATACAATAGGGTGGCATTATGGGCAAAATACCACGGGCCCACGGGCTTCTAATATTTATGATTACAATATTGCCACAGGCCTCCAACGGTAGATATAGTTGCCACTGGTGGATACCGTGACTTGGCAAACGTAAGGTGCGACGCCTCCGAACTGACGGGTCTAATGAACTCAAAAAAGTGGCTGGGGTCTCACTCAATGCGGAATTGAGAGAATCGGGTGTAGCGGCCAGGCGCGGGTCCAGCCCCCAAAAAAAGGTTCTGGGTACAGCCACCCGAAAATCGGTCAAGTGCGAGTCGAAGTATGAACTCGGCTCATGATATAGTGCATTACCTACTAAAATTGAGATAAATGTATTCAAAGATGTTTACAAAACAATTATTATCTACTAGCTGTTGCCCGCGGCTCCACCCGCGTGGATGTCGGTTATCGCTGTAAAAAGTAGCCTATGTGTTATTCCAGACCATAATCTATCTCTGTGCCAAAATTCATCCAGATCCGTTCAGTAGTTTTTAGGTGAAAGAGTAACAAACATCCATCCATCCATCCATCCTCACAAACTTTCACATTTATAATATTAGTAAAGATTATTAGCCAATGAATCTCAATACAGTGTAAGTGTCACTAGAGTTGTGGGCATATGTGGTGGTACGGTGGATCCGCGCTTGGTTGTAGCGCGAATTAGATAGGCCGACGTCCAGTAGTAAACTGAAACTGGCTGAATGATTTATTGATTGTTGAAATAAAGGCCCCTTACATTTTCATATAAAATTTAATGAATCAATAATTAAAATCGTTGACAATATTGAATATGTATTTACATAATATATTTTTGGTTTAACAAGTGTACAATGTACAAAAATCCACAGCTTTATTTACATTATAGCTATTTACATTATGCAATATAATATGGAAGATGTTTGAAGCAAACTCTAACCTACAATCTTAAATGCATCTTATTATTAAATAGACAATTATACACACATCAAAAATGTTCCAAATAATTAAGGGTTGCTAAAATACATTTAGAAGTATATCATTTGTTATTTTTAGAAATTATTTAAGGATAAAATTGAAAAGGTGGTTTAGGTGTTATTGATATTAGCAACACTAAATTTAATTTAAACATTTATAAAATATTAATAAATATTTAAAAATAAATTGATATTTATGCCTCATTACCAGTTAACGTAATAGGTAAGGCAAGTTTCATTAAAATTTCGAAATATACGACATAGAGTGGTTAACTTATTTTTTGAATCGATGGTCTTAAAATCAAAATCAGGAAAAGCTATGAAAAGACAGTAGCTTTAAATTAAAATCTTTACCTGCCGAGCTTGATTGATTAATTAAAACTATTTCCGAGATCACAGAATTTAAAAAATACAATAAAAAAAATGATCCTTTTGCTAACTTTAGGGTAACTTGCCTTACATATTACGATCTGTGCTCATTATATTATTATTATACATTCATTAAGAACAGAAATAGATATTTCTTCTCTTCTTTCTGACTTCTATCTCGAAAATTCAAGAAAGAAGTCGATAGAATGATCTAGTTGAGTTCGGTAGCATTAACATTCAGCAAACTAAGTGTGATGAGATTTCTAGATCTAGCTTTTACCACAAAGTCCCAACACCAAAGAAAATATTATCAATATGACCCATGGTGCCGAGACGTAGTCCAGTTTGTTCTTTAAAGGATAAATTTTGCAGGTATCTAATGGGATTATCTGACAAAGATAAAATTAACATAGCTTGCAGATACTAAAGCAATATTGTCGCAGGACCGAAGGCAAGGGAATCCTTAGCGACTGTGACTCTGTACATATAAGGTGAAATGTCTTGGTGAATTAATGCCCTGAAGATTACTACAGCAAGGGTTGTTAGAATATATTTCAGGTGGATAGATGTGTCAGATGGTGCAATTGCGCAAATTGGGAAAGGCCTTCGTCTAGTAATAGATAGATTATTTAGGTATAACAATATACCTACGTCAAATATAGAAATACAAATGTACTTAAAGTCAATAAAGAAAAATAATGATTAAACTGCCCTCTATAACAATATTATGAATTCAGCCTGGTGGTTCACCGCGAAAAGCAAATCGTATTAGTGTGACTAGTTAACAAAATAATCTCATAATGATTTTTAATGACACAAAAAATAAGAACACAGAATTTCCTCTTTGGTAGTCGGTAAAAAACTTTGTAAAAAGAAAATGTTCCATCGTCGTCAATTAAAATATTAGAATTTAAATATTGAATAATTCAATTCGAGATTTAATTTTTCTATGGCATGTAATTCTTTTTACACATTGCCAGTTCTATTTTTTAAAAACAACAAAGAAGAAAATAGATCTCGATGGTCATTCTTTTTGTTTGTTTTTCATGAAATTTGCTTAAGTAGAAACTATATAAAAATATATAGATTATGTGTAAATAAAAGTTGCGTATTGTGATTTTAATACCCAGTTCTCACAAAACATTGTCAAATTACATAACTATTATAATAAATGTTTCCGCCATCACAAGCGTTTAAAACTGTTAAATTCAATTATATCCAGTTGTGCTGAATAAACGTCATTGTCAATTTTATAAATATCTACCAATTGTAGCGTCCAAGTAATTTTCCCATCATCATAAAGATCAAATCGAGTTTGCTTTTCACGGAGTCATTGTACTAAACTAGTCTATTGTAATGTTACAATATGATCTGTTATCTGCTCTCTTCCGGTCTATTGAGAGTCTCGAATATGTGTTTGTACCAGAAATCAACCGTCTTGCCCCACGCGCCGAGCGTCGCATCGTCCAGGTGTAGGACTTCTATGAACATCTTCACTATTACGTCTTTCAGCTCCTAGAATTGAAAAATACAATGTGTGAGGTAAAGTCAAGTCCAAATATAACACATTCGGGATTTTACATATTATTTAATTTATTTTGACAAATGAAATAATATGTGGTTTACAAGCTTTTAAAAATAAATTTCTTTATGTATGTTATGGTCACCAATGGTGGTCCTAGGTCTCTTCCAGATTTTAACACTCCTGGGCTATTTTTTACCCCCGGTTCTTTATTTATTGCTACTTTACACGTAGGTATTAGAATAAGAATTTAGAACCCAAGCTCTCATGACAATCGTAAGCTAGTGCGGGACCATCTAAGCAGTCTTTAAGGTTAAGTTCGGTAAATATTCATAGTTAAATTACCTAGTAATGGATAAGTAAGTATATTAACTTGTTTATCGAAAAGAAATAAAAAGATCGAAAGGATCTTTTCATTTTTTTTTCCTTAAATAAATTAATTAGTAATTTTTTTATGTTAAAACATAAAAAAACGATTCTTAAATTCTCAATCAGAAGTTAACAAGGACTGTATATGCATTTGCCCTAACGTACCTAACAGTAAAATATTTTAGCATTAGCATTTTACTGATTTTCTCCCGTCTTCCTAATATCCAAATCATAATTATTTATGTAAGAACAAAACCAATGAATCTTAAAAACATCGGATACAATCTACAAGTAAGAAGTAAACACCTTGTATTAAACCAATATAAAATTTTAGTTTAATAGGTGTATTATTTATACATATTTATTAATATACCATATACCTAATATATTTACACTTTTCAGAAAAGGAAAAAAATATATACAGAAAATAAGGAAAAAAGAAAAAAAGGGAGGGAATGCTTAAAAGGCGTCATAAAATTCCTCCGCATCGAGCGACGTCTACTAGAAACGTGCCCAGAAGACTGGCAGCATTGCCACGTTGAATGGCAATGCTTATTCTTTGAGCCAAATATAAGCCAGCCCTCTGGCCACGTAAAGCCTCGACTAATTGCTTCGACAAATCTTTAAAAAGACCGCGAGCACTTGAACCCCACTGCCCAAGCGTTTCGACTCCAAACGGCTCAAATACAAATCTCCGATGAGATTATTGTATTTGCGCCGCTTGAGAGTTTCCGCGGATGCAGCAGTAGCACCAGCACAACCTGCTATACTTGGAAAATGAGATGGCGCGAGGGTATCGACACATGTTGCGTCCTACACCTAAGGCCTACTCATCTTCCATGGCAGTAAAGACATACCATATAATATTTAACATGTAAAAGCGCGTATCGAGGCATATTTGCACGGAACGCAAAATGAATTAATTCAATTATTTATGTGATGTTTCTAATGTATTTATTGCGCACACGTTTGAGCATCGATTAGGCAGAAGATGGTCCTTAGAATAAGAATTAAGTACTGTCACTAAGTACCTATTCTATAAGTATACCTATTAATAACTTCTTTCATATCCACACAAATAAAAGGTATGAAGTAGTCTGTTTGTTCCGTTAATACGGTGGAAGGAAGTAGCTTTAAGTGGTTTGTCTAAACTAGCGTATGTGGTCCCAGAAGGACATGGCTACTTTCGACAGATCATACTTTTGCTATAGAGCAAGCACTGGAGCCGTTCAATTTATCATTATAGAGATTTTTTTTCCTTTATTTGAAATTTTAAGCCAGCTTTAAGATTGTCTTTATAGCGATTCATGTTCATTCCTAATTTATAATTCGTAAGATTTAATCTTATTACCCAACTACGGCGAAGCCAAAAGGAGGGTTATTTTAAGGTTGTCATTATAGTTTGGATTGTGGTCCACCTGGTGACAGAGTTATTTAGATTGCCCATATTTAGGCCTCTGTAATGCCTGTTAACAGTCGAGGACCGAGTTTGAACTCCTTCAAAGCACGGAGACACTCAGGTGAAATACCATTATACGTTCACGTCGGTCACTCAACTACGGTATACCCATATACGGTTGCTTAACCCGCTGATCGTTTACCGAACAGCGAGTGCACCAGGCTACGAGCGCTTCATAGCCAGGTTGTCATTGATTGAAACTCATATATGCATCGGAAATAAATCGCTGTAAATGGCCATAGTGATTGTACAGCCCTATTTGATAAAACACAGCATGCATCCGTTTGGAATGTCATCTAATAATAATTTTAGAAAGGTGGATATTTTTTATATATTTCCTTTTAAAAATTCGGAAGAATTTCATTCTTTATAATTAGTTATTAACTTATGAGACAATAGCCTCGAATATATTATGTTCTTATGATTTAAAAATATAACTTACATGGAAATTTTCCGCTTTGATTTTTCTCTTGCCGTGTGACTCTCCAATTTTATTCATCATAACAGCTACTATCTCTGGCTGGTTCATCGTGACCACGGCGAGGTTTAACGACGTCATCAGATTAATCACGTGCGCTTTAAACTGAATGTTTTGGGGATACTCTTCTTCGGATTGATTTTTAATCATCTTGAAGTACTCTTTGGTGTGGGGGTAGGCGTTGAAGAATCTGTAATGGAGAAACATAAGATTTAGAGAAAATATATAGATATTTTAGGAGAAACTGATGATGACAAAGCAAACACAGTTGCACTTTTTATTTTCTCACTCTCATAGTTCGATGGGACGGCATCGGCTGTCCGACATGCCCAGATATAGATCCAGCTTTCTGATGGTGAGCCGTTGCTTTATTGATGTGATTGTGTGATTTTTGAGGCACGGAGGTGTAAAAATACCGACATTTTACTACCGATTTTTTTGTCAGAAAATCAATCTACTTTTCAAGGAATCGTCTGTAGATTTTAACAGGAGTTTTATTTAATCTACTCTTCAAAGATTTACTTATAAATTAAACATAACAAAATAATTCATTTTGCAAGTAATCCTTTTTGCTTTTTACATGTCTAAGAGAATGAAGTTTCTCTTCATATACGAGTGTTCGTACACGTAAGGTAATAGAGGACTTTAATAGACACAAATTGCTTCAAGCGGTTCTTTTTTATGTCACGATCGATCGACAGCACGGTGTATATGAGGGTAGGTCACTTCAGTAATAACTTATTGCTTTATTGACTTTGAGAAGGAGGTTAGGCAGAGGGTGTGTGCGTCTCGGGCTTCTTTATTGGGTTTCGTAATGATTTTATCTGTTTATTGTAAAGAATTTGAGAAAATTGTGTGTTCATAGTAATTAATATTGGGAAATATTTTTATATGTGAATATATATTTACTACACTTACGGAATTGCAGTCATTTAGTGTGCTTTTATATTTTATTAACAAATAGCGACTCTCGTAATGAGGTATAGATTTAGAAAATTTAATTGCATAGGTTCATATTGCGGGCTGTTTTACTAACATTTAAATAATGGACTCAAAGAACACCGAAATCGAAATAGTTATTAGTGGATCACAAAAAAATAGTTGTATGGGAATGGGAACCCGCTACATGAAATGGCGAATAATCTAAATATACCTAGGTATATAAATCAAATTCGGGTTTGTTCGAACACTTATAGGTAACTTGATAACGGCTGGACCGAATTTCATGGTTTTATTTTGTTGGATTTGGCTCCATCCTGAATAGCACAATAACAATTTAAAAAAAAATGAAAAATTATTTTGTGTATAACCGATATCCATGCGGGCGGAGTCGTAGGCAACAGCTAGTTTTACTATACACATTTAGGGATAAGTTTGTGTTCTTTAGCCTGTTTTATTGTTGATTTTATTACATTACAAGGTATTTAGGTAATCCGAGCAGCATTCACGCTCATACTGTATTTAAAGTGACAACTTAAAAATAGTTTATTGATTTGTTACTTGGTATCTATTTTGTAGACGAAGTTCCATTCGTAAATAAATGCTTCTCGTTATTTTCCTAGACAACTACTTTGGAGTAGGTACCTTGAACCGATCAGTGCGAAGAATGTTATGAGTGTGAATGAAGCGAGATTGACAAGCGAAAATCAGTAGTTTCTGCCTACCCTTTCGGTAAATAGACGTAATTTTACATATTACCTATGTATGTAATACCACAGCGTGGGTTGTTAGTAAAATTATACCCATTGGTTACTAGTGACGTACATAGTTCATCTACACTGCACCAAGAATGCAAGACAATCAACAAAACATGGTCGTTGACCAATTATTATTGTCCTGATATCTTCATACCTATATTAGGTAATGTATTAAGTGGCGAAGTATTTACTGCTAATTGAACAACGGTTTTTCTTGATAACTTGTGTTTTATTACACTAAGATAATTTTCTGCGAGCTACCATTGTTGAGATATTGAGCCAAGATGTGGACACCTACGGAACTGGTAACCACAAAATTTAAGTAGCTCAACGAGTTATAGAAAGGGCTATGCTTGGTGTCCTCTGTTGGATTGAATCTGGAACCAGGCGATCCGACAGCGTACCATATCTATACTGATTTTATAAAGCTGAAGAGTTTGTTTGTTTGTTTGGTTGAACGCGCTTATCTCAGAAAGTACTGGTTCAATTACAAAAAATATTTTTTCGTTGATCGTATTCCTGGATATATCGCATTTATCCAGGAAGGCTATAGGCTGTATAACATCACGCTATGATCGATAGGAGCGGAGCAGTAGTGAGATATGTTGCAAAATAATTTAAAAAGGAGTAAGTGTAATTTAAAATGAGTTTAAAATATATAGATTGATGGCAACCCTATACCAACTCGTCTGGCCAGCGTGGTATAGTAGGCTTATATCCCTCCAAGTGTATGGAGGAGACCTGTGCCCAGCAGTGGGACGTTTATGGGTTGAGATGAGAGAGATTGATGGCAAGGAGTTGTGTGATCAGTGTCAGTAAAAGTTAAATCTATAGACTATTTAAGTTTAGTTTTTACAATATGCAGGACACTGAACTCTTCTCCTCTATTAAAAGAATTGACAGGGCTTAGGACAAGGGTGGCTTTCCTCACTATATGTTTTCCTTCGCAATGCAGATGGCAAAACACGGTTACGATAGACACTATAGACACACTATAATTTCTACAAATTGATACATATTTTTATTAGACAACATGTAGGAACTTTAAATGTGTAGATAGATCGATAGATAGCCGTATGCAGCTAATATTTGGATATCAGTATATCATGTGTTTTGACATCAAAACCACACAAAGCAACACGACCCAGTCAAAGTTGCAGAAAATGCAAGTAGTACGATAGATCATATAAAATATTATATGTACAATAGAAACGCAGAAGGTTTATTTTCAGCAAAGAACATTATGGAGATAATAACATTGAACTGTAATGAACGAGAATTAAAAACTGTAATAAATAATTTACAGTATGATGAAGGTACGATTACGTAACAGTAGCGTGAATACAAAAATGGCAAGGTAAGTTTATGTTCGTTTTCAAAAAGACAAAAGCCTCGAATAAACTCACTCGACCTAGATTCACCATTCACATTATATTTCCGTCCACAAACAATTACAAATAACAATTTCCATTCAGGAACATTTTATTTATTCATCTTAAGACGCTTATGAAAGGCGGGTCATAAAAAGAGCAATTTGGAGTGCGCATTACGAATGCCGTGCCTAAACACGCGGGTCGAGGATAATACCTGAATTTATATTTTATACTGTTTTGTGAACCCTATTGTAGAGACGATTCAACAGAATGCTGGAAGGTTGTGCCAAACACATCACATTACATCGGACAGAAATAAGCTTAGGTAAACTAAATTAGCAGTTTTAAAAATTCTTGACCTCAAAAATCGAAAAACACATGGGACAAATACCAGGGTGTTGCAAGCGTCCATAGGCTACGGTAACTGCTTACCATCAGGAGGGCCGTATACTTGTTTGCCTCCTTGGTAGTATAATAACAATAGACAATTATTATGATTCTCGGTAAAGAAAAAGTCAGCCGTACAAAATGAAAATAGAACAATTTAAAGTTCATTGGATTTCATAATGCTGTTTTGCAGAAATAATGAAAAGCTACTTACGTTTACTTTGTCATATTAATAAATTTGGCCTAACGTATGCCAAAACACGCCTTCATTTCTAATAGCGGAATACTAAGTAAGTACTACACGGAAGGGAAAGAAGGGAATTCCATTCCGATATGCGCTAGGCCGGGCGTGAGCACACGTGGTATGTCAACAATGTTGGGAGCTTGATTATAGAAGACATAATGACATGGAGTAATATAAATTCTTACGTTTTGTTCTTACGCAGCTTTATTTTTTTGCTTCGATCGAGAATGAACGCCTAATAAAATTTTGTCAACCAGGTTCAATTAAGACCAGTTCATGGTCGCCATCTAGTAAGATGGCGACCATGAACTGGAAAACAGCGTGGGTAGGCCTCCAACAAGGTGGACCGACGACCTGTTAAAGGTTGCGTGCAACAGATGGATAAAGTCAGCTCAGGACCGAGTGCTGCTTAAAGCTTATATTCAGCAGTGTGTAGTGTGTGACGAATCGCTCCTCATTCCTTTATATAATGTAAGATAGTAAGTAAGGTAAAAGTATTAAAGCTCGACTTTACACGTGACATCTTTTAATTTAACAGCGCAACTCCCAACATTGCAAGTGGACGTTTTTGGCTGTTATGAATTAAAGAACTAGATACTAACTGCGTGTCTGTCTGCATTTGCTAACGACCACAAATCTGGACGACTCATCAACTTTGACGATTGATAAGTCAAACTTCGAACTGTCATAAGAGAAATAGAATAATATTGGAATTGATTTTCAGTTTGGATTATTAAAAACCTATTTCATGATTTTGAGGATCATCAATATAATCAAAGACAAACAACTATTTGATTTATCAAAAAAAGTAGGTCAAAATGAATGAAATAACAAAATGATGACTGATCTAATATCCAACTTTATTAAGTAGGTAGCTTAGTGTTGAGATTGACTACGCTAGGGTAAGATAGTCTAATGATTAGTTTGATTCATAAAATTAATATACCTGCATCCTCGAAAATACTATGACTAAGCAGATGACATGTAGAGAATTGTAAAGAAAACGAAAATTTTGGGTTTTTGATTGTCATATTTAACGGTATTGGACAATATTCCAAAGCTTTTGAAGCTAGGTTTAAGTTATTATATTCAGAGTCTGGATGATTCTGTTATTTTCGGTTTGTTTATTGTCTTCGTCAATGAAATATTACACCAGACAAATCGATGTAGGTGTGTCAATATATTACGTTATTATTATCGAAACCGGATTTTAGCTTAGTATTAAAACTGGAAATACTAGAAAAGAAGTCACTGGGTTTTGCTAGTAAAATACCTATATAAATAAATATACGCAAATAATATAACATATTGGCGAAACATGTCCGAATAATGAGGGCCTCATGGACCACAGACTCAGATTTTTACGACCGTAATTTTCCAGCCCCCAAAAAATACTCAAGGTAAAATGAATTTTAAATAAATATACCCCATATGACTGGATGTATTCAATTCCCCTAGATAATGTTTAAGAGCATATTAGAGAGGAGGGCCAATACACAAAAGAGCAAGACCGACTGGGACAGGACCTCCATCTCGTCCACACGCAGAAAGTTCAAAAGGTAAAACGATCAAAACGCAAAATGTTCAGTACGCAATATGTATAGTTTCGCAAATCGTTCCAAACGCAAAATGTTCAAAACGCAAATCTTATACCATACACAAACCACAGTAAAATAACTACTCCTAGGATATTAAGTTGTTTCCCTGTGCGTGAAGAATGCAGGTCTCCAGTGCTCATTTTTATTATCCTATACCAGGGATACCCTGACCAATTGTAACGACTTTTTGTGTCGGCAAAACGAGTGTTACCCTAAATATCTCCTGTACAGTACCTTGACCATAGGCTATATAAGCAGTTTAATTAAAAAAGCTTGTAAATCCGTTGGTTCTACGCCTAATCTCTCATCGGTCGTGTCTGCTTGCCATCCCAAATTAATATGAAAGTTGACTAATGGAATAATGAGTTTGAACGACTGCACTGTATTCGCGCACACATTTGTGCACTGTTATATTGCCATCTTTCTAGTTTCCATCGAAATTAGCTACCGTGACCGAAATTCGGCTTAGTGGATATTATTATTAGTACAAAAAAATACATGCGGGGCAGTCTTTGGGGACTGCCGATTGAAGTGAAAACTAAGTAACTTGAGAATGGTATCGTCGAGCTATTAGATTATTATTTTTGAATATGGAAAGCTTTCGGTGGCGAAGACGCGAGTTTCATGATTTTTGTTCACCCAAAAAGTGCTTAACGCGCAAATAGAAGTTTCCCTTCAAAAATGGTTATTTCCTTTTTTTTTATTGTAGGTAGGTACTGTTATGTGTTTCTTACCCTTAGACTGTACTGTTGTTTGGATCAAAGCCAAAGCCAATGTACATAAGTACATTTTCAATGTATCGTAAATCAAAATAAGATTGGTATTAAAAACGACACGGCAGTAATAGTTGTTGTTCAATTTAATGGCGACAGTAACAGCCTTTACGAGCGCACACTTAGCACTGATTGATTTATTGTCGGATAAAACACCGATACGATATACATAATAATGCCTTAGTTATATATACTTGTACTACATAAGTACACACACACACATATCGCGCCCACAGTAGAAAAATGACTTAAGTTGAAGCGTGTTCGTTTTGCAATTTACTTCTTATTCTTAACAGCTAAGGTTTAAAATTTGCCAAGTTACGCCAGTTTTTTACTAAGGATGCGAATATATATACCAGTATTATGTTATACCATACCACGCCATATATTATATAGGTATATATTTATGCTATAAGTGGTGGTAGCCGAGTGAGAAAGTAACCGACTTGCACGCAAGAAATGTGAGTTCGACCCCGGGCGGCATGGCAGTACCAATGTTAATTTTTCTTTATGAAATTTATTATGTACTAATCAAATGATTTGCCATCTGGTAACGGTAAAAGAAAACATTGTGAGGGAAATACATATGTCTCAGAAGAAGTGCGCAGCAGTGGGACATTATTATATGGATTGCTTTATTATTATTATTTATATTATAATAATGACTCCCTAACCAAACTTCGGTTACAGACTAACCATCTGTGCGGAAGATATTATAGTGTACAAGTGTGAGCGCAAACATAAGTGTATACGTTCACTCTAATAGTCCGATGGGACGGCAATCCGACACGACCGGAGTGAGATCAGGCGTAGGTTAAATGGCTTTGCTTTCCGAGGCACGGGTTACGTAGTAACTCTTTAGTAATCTGTGGCACGGGGTTGTAAACACCGTCAATTTTCAAACTCCGGGCATCTATTGTGAATTTCTTGACAGAAAAACCCAATACCAATTTTGGGCCCGACTTGGGAATCGAACTAGGGACCTCGTGATCAGCAGTCACACACGTTGACCACTAAACCACCGAAGCAGTTAGTGCAAATATAATATTGTTACGTCCCAACTCTGAGACCAGTTTTACGAACTACCGCTGACACTAATTGTTATGTTCAATGACGACAACAATAGTTATTTGTCAGGATAGGGTTTGATTAAAATGCCAGGTTACGCGATAACGAGTATATTAGCACTTCAGCACAAAACACACAATGTCACTTACAATACACCGTAAACACAATTACACACTATAGCAGTTCACTCACTAAACTCTTCACTATAACACAAAACACTTCACTAAAGTCTTCCAATATCGTCCCGATATATCGCCTGTATCGCTGTCTTCTTCTCAGTGAAGACCCGTTGACTTCTCAACGAAGACTCAACTAAGACTCTTCAACCAAGACTGACTGTCCGCCGCACGTCGGCCCCTTATATATCACTCGCCACGGAATCGAGAATATACGTGAGGATCGTAGTAAGTTATAGTAACGTCTTTACGAAGAAACCCGTTACTCGAACGTTCATTCACGATGTAAACAAGTCACCGTGCTAAGTGCCATAAACCTTGCGCCCATACGCTAAGGTTCATATTTGCACGTTCCGTTCGACCGCTATTCATCCTTTGTTCTCTTTATGATGTTTTTTCTGTATTATTCGGGACACTTTATGAATAGCTATTGTTTTCAGATAGCGGTAGTTTTTAGGGCCAACCTGTGCGTCGTAACAATATATTGGTAAGGTAAGAACTCTTTATTCATACTAATTAGGTGGCAATCAAGCATACGGCCCGCCTGGTGGTAAGCAGTTACCGCGGCTTGCATTACACCCAGGATTTTGTGATGAAGTAGGTATACCTGGGATAGTAAAAAGTTTCGGTAAAATAAGCATTCCTGAATGAGCGCTTGAAACTACACATAGAAACACAACTACACCGCTATGTGTAGTTATTTGGCTGTGCTGTGGTCATCTGTAAGGTGGAGGTCCTCCCCTGTTCGAGCTTTCTCGCTTATGTGGCGCTCTACTTCTACGTCTCTTAATGTATTGAATAATCTGTCAATGTTCTGCATTAAAGTATGAAACTATGAACTCCATTTTTATCAGTGTGACTAATGGGGAATTTATTCACTCTCATACAAAAACACATAGATATATTTTGCATAACAATTCTTGCCACAATTAGATTTTCCTAAAATATATAAGAATGGTTTGCCCCTGGATTACGTATTCGTTCTCGTTGCTTGTTGCACCCCCTTAGGGACTGATTTTCGCAAATTGTTTTTAGGGTTGTTTCAAAAGTAGAGTTCAGAAAAAAGTTTTGATGCTCGTTTGATAAATCAAAACTCGCTAAAATAATGGAACGAAATCGAATACCACTAGAAATAATTCTGCACTTTTTCAACCTTTTGATGCGGAGTTCCAAGTTAGAAATGTCAAGCGGGCAGTTTTATAATGACAAAAATAGCTGACATGTTTCAGAACTCATGATTTCAGACTATTTCAGTTAGGTAACAGTTTAGATAGGTAAATCTAGAAAGATGTTATCCAATTGATCTACAGTAATTTCGCTTACATAGGTGGAGCTATGAGAAAAGCTGACAAGAAAGTTATGCCAACATTTTCTTACATTCATCTTATGTAAGGTACAATTTACAATTATGGTATGATGCAAACTGATGCAATCAAAACAGCATACTCAGTGTATTTAAAAAAAAAAAAGCTTAGTCATCATAAAAAACTACAAGAAACCCGCAGAATTAAAACCTACGTCACTTTTTTTAAATAAATTGTTTCTCCATATATTGAAAACATAATAAACTGTAGAGTGAAATTGCTCGGCCTTGTATAAATATTGAAGTAATATTTTTACATGTCATTTTTATACACCACAAGGCTAAATGCATAACGATAAGCATTAGCCATACATGGCAATCTCCATAAGGAGTAAAAATTGGGGCTTTTGGTGTCGTTTCCTTAATCATTGAATTCATAAAATGGCATTGATGCCAGAGCTAAGCTACTTATAAGGCAGGCAACAGTAGATGGATGCAGGTTGTGAATTTGATTAAATCTTTCGTTTGAGCTTATTTAATACGCAGCAACTTAGTCACCTGGTATGAAAATATATGTTTTAATATTAAATTATCTTTAAGGCTCGCAAACTGAACGTTTTTATTTTAATGTAACGTATCGTATGCAAGTATATGGCAGTGAAACGATCTTCTTCATTCTTACGCGTGTACTTTAAAATGCTTTGCTTGCAATTGAGATGTTATTATCATTCTTTAAACACTTGCTTATGCTTTATCGGAAAAAAAGTAAAGGAAAAAAGAGGTAATTAAAATAAATTCTAATTAATCTTATAGATTTACGTAAAAAAATCTTACAACAATCGTAATTTCAAGGAAATATTACCTTCTCAGCAGTTCAGTTCCATTAGCAAGTGAATTAGCGTTGACTGGAGCCCAAGACTTCTGTACGGCGTGGACCTCTCGTCTTGTGAGCCCAGATATAGGAGACACCTCATCAGGGTCGCCACCCCACCAGAAGTAACTCAGCCAACCGCCCATTGCCAACTGTCAAAAACAATATTTAGTGTAAATGCGAGGTGGAAAATAAACAGAAGATTTTTGCTTTGTGCTATCCAATAGTAATAATAAATCTAATATTATTTAAAAAAATATTTATTTCATAATGTGGTGTTAGATTTGTTGATTTTAATTATATTATACAGGTAAAATCGCGTTGGTCGCGATTAGTGAATACAAATTTAGATCCCGGCATTTCGGAAAACCGGAACTCCGAATGATTTTTACGGGATTAATCCCATTTTTGCGCGGGTTTATGTCTTACTGTATCAAAATGTAAATAAAGCTTGCTTTTTTCGTCGTTGTTTGTGAACTATAAAAATAAATAGATGTATTGTTTTCGACCTGTAGTCACAACCTGCGGGATTATGTACCCGCGGGACGGGTATGCAATCTAGCAAAATAATTCTGGATCCGTTATTTTAAAGTCTGAGGGTCGCACATACGAATAGCTGATAGATAAGTTTTAAATCTGTTAAAGCTCGCCAATGTCACACAATAATTTTGAACTTTGGGTTTTATTTCCTGTAATGGTATGGTTAGAAATTGTTCAAAATTAATTTTACCTAAGTATATATTTTTTATAAAAATAGCAGGGGTCTTGTTTAACTACTCAGGCAAATGATAGTACTTTAAGTTTAGATTTTGATTTTTTGCAGAAATTTATAATAAGAAAAAGACTTATTTTTTAAGTAAATTAAAACATAAAGTATTTTGTTAGCAAAATTTTTAATTAACACGCATAGGAACCTTCCTCTGTACAGTGCAATATAACATAGGTATACACACACACGACACCTCCCTCTTTATGCTACAGATGCTTCAGATTCCTAATAGATGGTCCTATATTTTCTCCGAGAGGGTTTAAAATAGATAAAAGTTCAAAACTAAAAGTGTTAAGTATAATAAAGCTTGTCTTCTTTATAGAAGACATTTAAAATGTCAGGAGCGACACTTGTTCTTTGCCACTCTATAGTAAATTTGATTCTTCCACAAGTGTGCTGCTACGAAGGTCTCCCAAGCATAAGCAGAGGGACATATTGTGTATGACAGGAATTGCCTGGCCGAGTGTTAAAGGAGACATTATGGATCTACAGATGAAATTTCGTTATGTTGTACCTCCCAAATTTATTATTAATGAACTGATAAAAAAGCTACCTTATAGGATTTTTCTTTCCTTAACACAACTATAGCAGCCAACAATACAAAAACTGTAGAAGCGTAAATTAAAAGTAACATTTTGTTTTAAAAACACAAAACACTAACATGAACCGTTCACTACCAATATTTCATATGAACTAAATTTGTTCTAAGATACAACGATATTTATTATTTTGTCTCCAAACTAGTTTCAAAAGTAAAGTTTTATCAGAGTCACAAGATGAACAATAAACATTCTGATATTAGGTAGGTATATAATAATATGTAAATGTATGTGTATCATCATCATAATTATGCGGTATTTGCTTCATATTACAGGTAGCTTGATTACGTTGCATTAGTTTTTTTTGTTGATGAAGAATATTTAACTGGTTTTATACAAAAAAATGGGGCATCATAAGTATGACGATGCGAGGTTTTAGGTACGTCATCGTTGACTCATTCGTGAACTTTATTATTCCATATCACCTTAGAACAAATTAGAACCAAATTATCTTACAAAAAAGTGCGCCACTGCCTGGTCGTAGGCATTCTCTAAGGACGATTCATAGGGACTCCATTATTGCTTGATCCATCGATCTGCGGTGAAGCCGCCAATTTTATCAATCAATTCTGGTAGCTCAGCCAAATTCATCTCACAATCTTCCAGAGGTACAATTTGAACAAAGGCTACAGCTTTGAACTGTATTACGTCTTGTCTAAAGTACGAATTGGCCGCACCGCCCCTGGTATATTGGTGGTCTTTTAGTAAGGATAACCCAAAGTTATTCTGGCAAAGTGCTGGTAGGCAGATTTCATATATCATCATCCGATAATGCAATTGCAGTCCACTGCTATATGTTGCCCTCTCCAAGTGCACGCCACTTATTCTATATGTAAATCTAAAATTAATCGAGAATATTATTGTGACTTAGATTTCAGACAATTTCTATCATTCTTCTAGTTTGTTGATTAATTTATTGAGTTATTTAATTTATAGTGCTGTACTTTATTAAGACAGAAATAAGTTTATGTATACCTACTCCTAAAATCTGTGAACCGAAGCAAAACATCAGGCGCCGGCGCCGGCTAGTTCACAAAGTAGTTTATTTACTCGTTCAAACACTCATTCAAGTTTAGTAGATATGTCAATGTTACGACAACCAGTTCGTATTCTGTTATTTGTTGGCGGATGCAACTATGTATCAGTCGTTGACCGATCTAAGAATTGTATATGGTTTTATAAATTTAGCCTGCGACTTCCATTTTCTTAGTTTCCCGTGGGAATAACAAGAAATTCATTTTTAGAGAACGCTTACATTACGTAAAGGACGTCTCGGCGTCTCAGTACAATTGTAAGCTTGAGGTTTCAGTACTTTCTGTCTATTGTTCCTCTTCTAATACACAGTAAATTTTACTATACGGTGTAGTTAAAAAATGTTATAGAGAATATACCTAAGTATGTATTTACAAAACACATAACCATTGATGAAATTTGTTAAATACTATAAACTAGAATAGAACTAAAAATTACTTACCTATAATCAAGTATCTCTTTCTAGATTACAAAAAATCTCAAAACTGTGTTGTTGCAAAAAACTAAAAAATAATAGATATTAAATATTCATCAAAGTTTAGATGATCACATAAACATTTTGGTTTCTGGGAAAATATTATTAATGGCACCAAAGGTCATAAGTGGAAATCTTTTTATTGCTATAATATCTAATAATATAATCGCGCTTATAACTTTGCCGTGTAGGTAGGTAGGTATTACGTAACAAATAAGAGTAAAAGTGATAACATTCCAAATACGTACATCATATTGTATGTTTAACTGAGGAACAAAAACAGAGATAACAAAGAGCTTAACATTATTTAGTTTAACCGCTACTTTAAATAGTGACAAACCTTTTAACAAACACTGCGGATGCAATGTACCTAATTATGATCATTGTGTAAACGTAACGCGTACGACAAGGCACAAGACAGGGTCAATATTTGAGAAACGCAATCACATGGCTAGAGCTAATATGTTCGGCTAACATTACTTAGCGTTTTGTACACTTGGACAAGTTACTAGGGACGAGAAGAAAAAGAAAGAAACATAAGTAACAATAATTGCAAATTCAATCAAACGTAACGTTATTCTAATAAACGTATCGTTACTCAATTAAACAAAACGAAATTCACATTAAAGGCCTTTGGGAAACTGTCTTTCGGTGCTGTTTGCGATATAGCTGTTAATGTCCTTAAAAGAGGCATTTTAGGGCGTGAAATTAAATATAAAACAGTATTTGAGAAAGAATTAGGTGCAGTTTGTGATCTAGCTCTTCGTCTTAACGCCTTAAGTTAAAGTGAAGGTGTGTGATTTTATGACGCAAAGACAACTGTTCAAAAACTTAACGGACTTTGGGAAACAGTTTTTTTTGCTGAAACTTGCGATTAAGCACTCCGTGGATTCTTTGCGATGTAGCAAAGTGGACGCGTTGTGAAACGCGTGAGGGTAAAGTTCGTAAACATGTTTGGGATATCGAATTTAGATTATTTAGGTGCATTTGTAATCTAGATCTAGACTTCTGATGACAAACTGCTTCTGAGTGTAAGTATTTAGTAATCGTGAGGAGTATCTGTAAGTAAATAAGTATTGTTAATTTGTAACGCAAGTGAGAAGACCTTGTCAAAATATAGTAATTGTGTTAATCAGTGTAGTGATTAGGAGCATTACAGCTAATTAGCAGTTTGTCAGTATGAAGACATAAATGAGATGATTATGCCTGTCTTATATACTTAACAGAAAACAGTTTTTTTTCTATTTACGAGTCTATTTTTCCTAACCGGGATTTCTAATATAATGCTTTATGACTGAAAATACCCTTTATTTCTGTGCATTAGGAGTCATAATGACGTCCTTACATCGATTTATTTTTTATTTTAACATTTTAGGACAGGTTGACGGCTATTTACGTCATGATAATAAAACATCTATTGTCTACCTGCCCGCGAAACGGTTAATTAGAATGTTGGCAATGACATAATAAAATTGTCATCTCAAAATGAATGAAGTCACGGTAAAGCCTCTGTTCCATTTTATAAAAAAATTATAAAATCAAAATATGGCCATGTTGTTTATGTTTTATTATCAACTTACTACCGCCCTCGCTTCGCTTCGGTATTTTTGATTTTATGTAAATATAACATGCATGTATTATACATACATATATGATATAAACCTTCCTCTTGAATCACTATTAATTGCTGAAAAATCCGTCACGTAGTTTAAAAGATCTACGTGTACAGCGGGAGCGACTGTTTTTAACTCTGTTAAGGTAACCTATATTGTAGTATAGGTATAGCTGACAAAACACGGGAACACCTCTACTTAACCCTTTGAGAAACAGGTATAATGCTATGTTATGAACATTGTATTATCATTTGAAATTAATGATGCTGAGTAGTGCTTGCTGTCTTAACTAATGAATATCATTATGAATTATGAGCGTGCTAATGATATCAGTTGACAGTTGTCAGTGACAAAACTGATGATAATTTTGACGTTACCAAGGTATCTACTAGTCACACAAGTGGGAAAGGAATTAGCGTTGAATTAGTCTGAACTGCTAAACTGCGTGGTATTACTTGTACTATAATGATCTATCCTACTAATATTATAAACGCGAAAGTTTGAAAAAAATGGATGTACCTTTGCTACTCTTTCACGCATAAAATTACTAAACGGATCTGGATTTTTGGCATAGAGATTATAGTCTGGAATAATACATAGGCTACTATTGATCCCGAAAAAAATCTCTGTTCAAGAGGGATTGTACGCGCGGCAAAGCCGCGGGCGGAAGCTAGTACTATATCTTCATATGTATATGTATATAATTATCCTGTATGTCACTGAACTCCTCCTAAACGGGTGGACCGATTTTAATGAAATTTTGTGTGTTCGGGTAAGGCCCCGGATGGTTTAGATTCACAGTTGAACCCGGATGGTGGCGCTGCTGTCGTTATATCAGCTTTTCCGGGTAGAAGACGTTTGCCAGGTCCGCTAGTAATATAAATTCGAAAGTTTGGATGGATGTAGGTATGGACTATGAATATATCTTTCTCAATTACGCCAACACCGTGGACCTGGATAAAATTTGGCACAGAGATAGAATATCGACTGGAATAGCACATCGGCTACTTTTATCCCGGAAAAACACTTTTCCCGTGGAATTATATGCACAGGCGAAGGCGCGGGTGGAAACTAATATATAAGAAATACTACATTGCTACGTATTTAAACTATTGAAAATTGAGATGTTCATAAAACACGAGTCACATTGATAAATCAAAAGTGTCTCTTTCAGGATTTTATATCCTTACTTATTAGTATAAATGTATTAATATTATAAATGTGAAAGTTTGTGAGAATGGATGGATGGATGGATTTTAATTTAGTTATATATACTACTACCGTGATTTTTTTCACATTTCCTGTCCTCGTCATGGGACACTTGACTCTACCAAAAATTAACACTTAAAAGCCTAATATTTCAGAAACAAATTCCTTAATCAAAAAACTGTCTGACTAATCTACAATATTTTCAAAAGACCCATTCAACGATATATATTATATCTTAGATTAACCTTGTGTGTTTCGTGGAAATAATAATATAATATATCCTACATATATGAATGTAGATTGTGGTCAACTATTTAATATTAAGTTTGTGGTCAATTCCACTATAGATAAAAGATGTTGAAAGTGGTCCGAAAAACATATTTTAACGTTTTAACTTTTGAACAAATTAAAGTTTATATTTGTAAGTGTATTTTTTTAAACCTTCGGTCTATTCTATGAAAAATATTGTACGCCGAAGACTATTTTGTGTTTTGTAACATTTATGATGTAGCCTATCTACGTTTTACTTGTTTGAAATAAATTAGTCGTGATTAATTTGTCAAACAGATTTAAACAGTGAGTTTGTATATTTTTATTTATTCAAAAAAAGATCGTGTGCCTCGTGGGGTTTGAAAATCCATTATGTTAGTAATTTGAGTCTGCAAAACGATTTTGGAGATAGAGTGAAGGCGTTACTTTTTATACCATTGTACGACAGAGGTACATCACCTTGTGGTTCAGGTAGTTCGTCCTAAGACTGAGGAGGATTAAAAAACGAAAGGTACAATGTATTGTAGAGTAGAATCAACTATTTATTAACATTAACAAATAAGGGCTATATCAATCCATCCATCCATCTCAGTCAAAAGACTGAAACGTCCGTTTTACAGTCTAGTCTAGTGCTAGGAGAACCAGAGTGACATAGCTCGAAGAACTGCCTTAATAAAGTGGCAATGGGCATATAACTTGCAGAACATATGGCCGTTGAGGCAGAAAGCTTCTAGAGTGGCGACCGCGAATTAGATAACGCAGCGTGGTCTGGCCTCTTAACAAGGAGAACCGATGACCTGGCAAGAGTTATATATTCTAACAAAATTGCCTGCGTATTAAAGCTATATAAGTATATGTATACATAGTAGGTTTTATCTCTAAGTGAACACGCGGCTTTGTACAACTTTGGCAACGATGGATACGTAGTTCATCTCTAACATACAAACTCCGGCAACAATGCATCTAAAACTGCCGCTCGCGCTCAACCGAGCCACATAGATAATATTATGGAATATATTATACCTACGTACTTAGATTTATAATTAAATACAGTAATGGCGCGAATTAGGACAGGCCTACGTGCGTCATTCACGTTTCAAAACTTTCATGTTGCATTTATTTTGGGTTTTCAATACAGGTATTAATTGTGAATAACTAGGAGTCTATTTCTTACACTCCTAGAACAAGGTGATTAAAATGACATCTAAAAATGTACATTTTACATATCGTAAATTGAGTTCAATTATTTAGTTCATTAATAACCACCTACCCGTTCACTTAACTAATTGGGAATTAGGTTATAACTTAATTAAAGTAACCTGAAAAAATATAACTGTCGGTAACTGGGTAATTTTGAGATGTATTAATTAAAACGAAAGCCATACTTTTGAGTAATGGTGTCGAGCCGCCGGGGATCAGGCCCGATATTACGAACACCATGCCTGCGTGAATTTCTAGGACACGTTTTTTAATCAAATGTGACTGCTTCTGAGACTCCCAGGGGTATGGTTTCGTGTATTACTCGTAAATGTCGAAACAAATGAGAAAATTTACCTTATATTTTTAAGGTGATATAGTATTTTTTTTAATAAAACTAGGCAATAAATTTACAATGAATATTACATATTGTCCGTGTAAATGCAAGCAGTAACTGTACTATGAATACTATTGTTGAAAGGATATTATTATATATTTAAATTTGACAAATTATCACTATTTCTTTAGTTATTATTTTTTTAAAGGAAACACCCACAATAGTGAAACTTCTGTGTGTGAAACACACTTTACGAACTTACAATTCACAGATACAAGTACACCCACACTCGAAACAACTGTTTGTGTGGCACACAAATACTTGCCCCAAACGTGTGGGAATACCACACCACCATATATAACTAGTAGACCACACATATAGTCCAAGATCCTGACTGTGCAATGCTTCATACATTATCTTCATAAAGCTGAATGTTTTATATTATGAAAAACAAACAAAATTCCGTCGTAATAAGTTCTCAAAGTAAATACATAATAAATAAAATATTCAGAGCGGGTACCTGAAATTTTCTTTTTATTCAGAAAAAATATTTGAACACGTCCAACAATATTGTTCGAAACTAATTTTTATTCAAAACGGGAAAAGTTATCCAATAAATGTTATCATGTAGGTATTCAAATGTGGGATTTCTTATTAAGTTTAGCTGGATTTTTTCTTACAATTAATTTTGGAAAAAGCCTTTTATTCCTTGCAAGTTGTACAATTATTTAGGTAAGTAATTATTATGAACTGATTTATCCTAATGATAGTTTTTTATAATATAGATATATGTATAAATTAGTTAATCAATGGAGGTTTTTAAACGTTTGCAAGAACCCCATTTTTATTGGTAAAGGCCTCTCTTCCATAGACTGGATTATATTTTGTTCATATATATGAAAACGTCTATAGCAGTTGATCCTTTGTTAATGATAAAAATAATTGGTTCATAAATTGATAGTTCGCAGAAGGTTGATTTACGTGTAGAGCAGTAATATTTAATAGATACAAGTAAAAATTAACATGTGGAAAACACGAAATTTCTTGGCAACAGAAATCAAACGAAAACATTTTTTGCCGACTCCATAAAAAAGGAGGTTCTCTATTCGCCTGTACCTATATATTTTTTTATTGTTTCAAGTCGTGACTATACGATCGCCCAAATGCTAGGTTACTTTAAATTGAAAATGAAGGTGTACATTTTGGTTGTAAATACATATTATTTTGCAATATTGTGATACATGAATATTGTTACAAAAACAGTTAACGTAGTCATCCTACAAGTAATTAATTGGACTGTGACGGGTGGTTCCACTCACGCCACGTCAAACCAATTGAACTTCAATAATTGCATTAACCCATCATCGAGCGAGCCTTGCCAATTGAAACATTATTCATTGAGACTTAATGCCAGGCCGTCAATTGGCGACGCTACTGAATATTTAAATTAGACCAGTTAAATTAAAAGGTTTTAATTGAACCCAATTGATTTACAGGTCATTTATATGCATAAAGTGAACAAAAATTTAATATCGAGGATTGGCAATTGAGGTGAAATTGAACGCTTTAAATTTTTACGGGTAAATTGAACTGAAGCAACTAGGAACATGATGATTGTTTATGTAACAATCGTGATATAGGTACGATCGAAGAACATATATATGGCAAACAAGAATGTGGCCCGCCTGATGTTTAGCAGTTACCGTAGCCTATAGACGCTTGCAGTGCCAGAGGGATCACTTACGTGTTTTTACACCAGAGCCTTAAGATGGAGTATCCCTGGGGTAGGAAAACGTTTTTTTTCAAAACGTATCCTTTAATGAGCGCTGGAGACCTGTACTCATTCACAGGAACTTTGGCTGTGGTTTTCTGTACGGTGGAGGTCCTTCCCCAGTGGGGCTTGCTCGCTAGTATGGTGTCCTACTTCTCTTAAATGTCTGTCTTACTTTATTTATAACGAGCGCCAAGTTAGCCGACCGTACCTTTTAAAAAATGAAGTATTTCATTTAATCTACTCTAAAATACTTGTTGTACGAGTACATAAGGATCTTCGAGGCTTGCGTTAATGAACGATCAAGAAGGATATTGCCAATTCCCGCAGAACGTTCCACTTTTGATTATATTACACGTGGGTGAATTGCTTTATGAGAATATTCACTGGGTCCTGGGTATGTATTATTTTATTCACGTTATAATATTAAAGATTTACAAAATTGTAAAGAGCATAGGAATTTATTGTGTTGTTATTCAGATACACTATACTCATAAATCTGGTCATGTCAAATTGATTTCTTTTTTGTAACCATACCTATTATACTCAAACTCAAACTCAAAATTCATTTATTCATTTAGGTTACAAGGTAACACTTATGAAGGTCATAAATTATGAATAAACCAGAAAGATGATGTCAGCAAAAATTTTCCTACGGCTAGTTCGCTGACGTGGAGCCTTGAGAAGAACTAGCAAGAAACTCAGGCCACTCTTTTTAATCGCCAGATAGTTACAATCTTTTGTAAAATACAAGAATGATAGCATGCAAGCTGATGTAGACAAAACACGATACTAACTATATTGATAAAATAAGGTAATCGTACTTAGTACTTACTGGTCGTGCGAGAAAAAAAAAAAGTATGGTGTTAAAGTCTGCTTCAATTTACATATTGCTATTAAAGAATAAGGCAATATGTGAATAGTGACAATTTATATTGTAAAATTTAACGTATTGCTACTAAAGAAATAAACAAAGAAAAAAAAAGAAAAAGTACAGAATTATCACTAGAATTCACAATGTGCCTCACGTCACAAATAAGAACTTATGTACTAAGCTGATTTATTGTAAATTAAACAAACATATAATGCAACTAATTCCAAGACTTTTTATTCAAATAATCATTTATTGTATAATAGCCCTTCCCTATGAGATGATTTTTAATAGTAGGTTTAAATTTGTGTAAGGGCAAATTCATTATCTCTTTCGGTAATTTGTTAAAAAAACGTATACCGAGTCCTACAAATGAATTATGCACTTTGTGTAAACGATGGTACGTGCCAACTAACTTATGTTTATTTCTGGTATTTACTGAATGAATATCACTGTTCTTACTATATAGATCAATATTCTGTTTAACAAACATAATATTTGCAAATATATATTGAGATGCAACTGTTAAAATACCTATTTCTTTAAAACGTTCTCTAAGAGAAACTCGTGAGCCTAGGTTGTAAATTGAGCGTACAGCTCGTTTCTGAATTAAGAAAATAGTTTCAATATCAGCAGCCTTGCCCCACAGCAATATGCCGTAGGACATGACGCTGTGAAAATAACTAAAATAAACTAATCTAGCCGTATCTACATCAGTAAGTTGTCTTACTTTACTAACTGCAAAAGCCGCAGAGCTAAGCTTACCTGCGAGGCATGATATATGGGCTCCCCACTGAAGTTTACGATCTAAAGTTAAACCCAAAAAAACTGTAGACTCAACAAGTGAAATAGCTTCATTATTTAGACTTAAATTAGTGGTAACACTTCTTACGTTAGGCATGGTAAATTTAATGCATTTAGTTTTTTTTGAATTTAACAGTAGATTATTTGATGTGAACCAGTCCAGGACTTGTGCGAGAGAACCATTTACAACATCAAAGTTACTTTCTTTACGGTCAATTTTGAAGAGAAGCGATGTATCATCTGCAAATAGCACTATGTCGCACAAATCCTGTACAAAGAAAGGTAAATCATTCACATACACTAAAAAGAGAAAAGGACCTAGAATTGAACCCTGGGGCACGCCCATTGCTATAGGTAATCCAGAAGACCTATTTCCATTTACATCTACGTATTGAACCCTGTGACTCAGGTAGGCAGCAACAAGATTAAGTGCAGCGCCTCTAATACCGTAATGACTTAGCTTTCGCAAAAGCGTATTGTGTTCAACGCAGTCAAAAGCTTTAGAGAGGTCACAGAATACACCAATAGCATCCATAGAATTTTCCCAGGCATCAAAGATATGTTTTATTAATGTAACACCTGCATCTACGGTGGAGCGACCCTTTGTGAAACCATATTGCTCTTTGTGTAATAATTTATGTAAGTTAAAGTGACTCTCTAATTGCTGCAGTATAACTTTCTCAAAGATTTTACTAATAGCGGGCAATATGGATATTGGTCTAAAGTTAGTAGGGTCGCTCTTAGATCCATTTTTAAATAACGGTATCACTTTACTGTGTTTCATTAAATTGGGAAACACACCTGCATCCACACATCTATTAAATATTACAGCCAGATGTGGCGCTATATTAAAAATAATATTTTCAACTAATTTAACAGAAATACCCCATAAGTCACCAGTTTTTTTTGAATTAAGCGACTTAAAAACTTTAATTATATCATTGGGGTCTATATATTTAAAACTAAATAGGTCACTGCACTCTTTCACGCTGCGCCTAACCAAGGATTCAGCTTTGACTGGGCAAGAATTCAAACTGCTGGTTGTGCTTGAAGGAATGTTTACAAAAAAATTGTTGAAAGTTTGAGCTACATCTACCTGTATTATTTGAAATTATTTTATTGTTAATATTCAATTGAAAATTATTATCTCGCAATTTAATACGACCAGTTTCATTATTAATTATATTCCAAGTAGTTTTTATTTTATTGTCAGACTGCTTAATTTTGTTACTTAAATATAATGATTTAGCAGCTGCACATGTCTTTTTAAAAGTTTTCGAATAATCTCTAACATACTGAACAAATTCTGGCTCAAAATTATATTGTTTCATTCCATAAAGTTCATACAACTTAGTTCTACTTTTGTAAATTCCTGATGTTGCCCAGTCACAGAATTTGATGTTAGCTTGTTTAGTAAATGTCTTAGATTTAAAAATAGTATTGTATTCCAATTGAATTACATTAAATAATGACTCGTATAGATCATCAGGATCATTCTGGATTAGACTAATATTGGTGACTTTGGCGGCAATACTCTCATTGAAACGTTTTAGGCGAACAGAGGTCATTGGCCTACACGTGATCTTGTTCACTTTAACAGGTGTACTTAAAGGAAATCCAGCTTTTTGCCCGCAATGATCTGAAGTTAAGTCACTTAATATAGTCTTATATAGGTACTGACAGTTATAAAAAATATTGTCTAAGCATGTTGCAGAGTGAGAGGTGATTCTGGTCGGTTCAGAAAATAAAAAAATCTAAATTGAAAGACTTGCTCGCGACGATATCAGTTATCACGATAAAAAGTAACCCCTGGCCTTCCTCAGCATACCATCTATCTCTTTGCCAAATTCCATTAAGATCCTTCCAGCCGTTTAGTCATGAAAGGGTAACATACAGACCGAGTTATAATATTGATAGAGATTTACCGGTGATTTGATTCGTATTTTCCTGCCCCTGAGTCGATCTTACCCCAATGCCGGCGATGCATAATACCTACTTAACTAAATTTGTTTTGTTTAACTGATATGATAAATTAAGCCAGGTTTAAAAAAACAAATTTAACCAGAGTTTTTAGATAAAAAAGTAGTTGTTTTGTCATTAAAGAAAATATAATACCTACAATTAAATACGTCCACAAATAGTTTATATTTAACTACTAGTCATGTGAATGTTTCAAGAGGGCATAGGTTTGTCTTATCAGTCATTACTTATCACATGTTATCATTGTTTATATGACAGACCTCCTTGTTAGCCTACTTAATTACACGAGTTTCACAGTACTGTCCCGCAAAACAAATAGAATTGTTGGTTACAATTTTATTATAATTATCTTTTGTTGTACCTACCTATGTTATAATTTGCAAGACTAGATTATACATGGACATAAATGCGATTGAGTTTAAAACGTATTAAAATATTATATTTATGAAGTTAGTTCAAGAATAACATCATTAGAAAGAATAAATATCACTTGTTCGAATAATCTTGCTATCTATAAACGCAGCACATCTTTATATTTCTTGTGTGCGTGTGTATGTCACTGAACTCCTCCTAGGCGGCTGGACCGATTTTGATGAAATTTCGTGTGTGTGTTCGGGTAGGGCCCTGGATGGTTTAGATTCACGATTAGACCCGGTAGGCGCTGCTGTCGGTATTTCAGCTTTTTCAGGCAGGACGACGTCTGCCAGATCCACTAGTATTATATTAAAATTAAAAAGTATGTAGAGACAGATTGTTATTTCATACGCGTTATCTCTGAAACCACAGATCCGATTCTTGAAATACTTTCACTAATAAATAACTCTATAAGTAAGGATGAATTAATGTATTACTTTCTTTTTATGGTTAAGGTACTGTACGTGTTAGTGTAGTGAGCAGTGGCAATATTTAAATAAATAAGACATACGAGTAAAGCCGCGAATGTAAGACAGTGATTTTATATGTATAATGAAAAGATCAAATTTATCTTAAGTAGGTACTTCTAGACATACATATACAAGCTACTACGTTTGTTTTTCGTTAACTAATTTACTCTGTCACCTTTAATAAGCTACGTTACCATACAAGGAGTTGTAAATCAACATGTCATATTGAAACTATGTAATTTTGGCTGTAAGTCAACAAATAAGTATTTACTTGATCTTTGTCACTAGTAGATAGGTACAAATGTTTGTATAAACGCCCACATTACTAATGATAATGACATCAGCCCCTGCATAAACGGTAGTCGAATCGAATAGAGTAGAAAGCAAATGTAAGTTGTTTCGACTATCGTTTATGCCACTTGTATAAAGGGGCAGAACTGTCTGAAAACCACCTTTTGTCGTGGAAAACATTTTTGTAGATACCTATTGTTTTGTAAGTATGTACAGTTGTTCTTAACCGGTGGTCTGTGAACCACTGGGGTCCCTGAATACAAACGATTTGGTCAATTTACTTAAAAAATATATTTTTTGTTTGCTAAAATATTGTAATTACCTTGTGAAACATTATGTATCATATTCTTGCTTTCAAATTAATATATTATATTTTATTTGCAGAGAAAAACCTAATACCTAGTAATTTACATTTCCGGCCGTCAACCAATTAGGGGTCCTTGATGAAACAAAAGTTTTGTCAAATGGTCCGTCACCACTAAAAGGCTAAGAACCACTGATCTACAATATAAGATTTTTTATGTCATTTATTTGTATGCGGTTGGGGTTGGACACCACTGGAAAACGGTAGCAAGAGATAGAGCTAAATGGATATTGCTTAAAGAGGCCTATGTCAAAATACACGCTGTACTTATACTATATTATACTTTAAACAAAATTTGTCTGTTACAGTTTAAAATAAAAGGCTATAAGTACATATTATTATTATTATATTTGTCAGTCTAAGAGGCTCGTAGCTAAGTAACCCGTGCAGATAGATATACATACTTTCTCAACCCATAAACGTCCCACTGCTGGGCACGGGTCTCCTCCATACATATGGAGGGATATTAGCCTACTATACCACGCTGGCCAGACGGGTTGGTATAGGGTTTTGTTTCGAGTTTTCCCTCTCTTGCAGTGGATATTGTCTGCCTGACTCCTTTAGTCGACTCTTACGACACCCTCGGGATAGAACGGGGTGGTGACATTTGTATCATAGATAGATATACATATATTCTAGGTAAGTAAGCTTGTCGAAATCTGGCCGTAGATGGGTGACCATTTCCTAAAAACACAGCGTGTCGTCCCTCTGTGCCTCGGAAAGTACGTAAAGCTTTATGTGCTTCATAAATCTTTGTACCGAATCAGGATGTACTTTCTGTCCGTGAATTGTATGTGTGTTAAAGAACCTAGTCCTACCCTAGTCAGCATACGATGAATAAGGTCAGCCTAGGATCGAACGCTGTGGAAATATCGGACCCCGCGGACACCGCGACGCAGGGTTTATACCCTTTAGAATATACCTAATGTTAAAGTTGTCTTTTAGGAATATTGTTTTGTATAGGTACTAAGTACGAGCATGGCATGTAACGCAAGCCGCGTGTAAAATCTGTCTTATCAAATATATTAACTATCTTATATTTAATGAGCTATGGAGATCGTTAATCAAACCAATTACGATTTAATTGAACGAATGTCTAGTGAAAACAATAAGAGACAGCTATTGTCAATAAATACCACATTCCATTGCCATTAATTAACTCCAATTGTTTGTCAAGTTTCCTTCTAGTACAGGATGAAAATTTATTATCATCTTTAACCCAAAACTAAGACAACATAAACTAGTTAGTATTGAAGAGTTATTTTGTAAGATCGCGTTTTTTTAAGGAAAGTAGGTGTAGGTATTGCCTAAAAAGCAACAACGTCATACAAGTGAGAATTTTCAAATAAAAACCTCAATAATAATTATCGCTAATAAGATTTTAAAATAAAAATGCTTTTATAATAATAATTTAAAAAAAATGCAATCTATAACCCTATCAACAAGGAAAGACTGCAAACTAGTTACTCAGATATAATTATACTTCAGGACTACACTAAAAACGTTCTAACTATCTAATCTACGTTTCACTATTCGATATTAATCATTTCGAAAATACTCGAAATCTGCAAGAGCGAAAAATTAAAACAATAAAAAAAGTATATTTATTGGCTTACATAAGTATTGTGTTGTTTGTTTCTTATCAGTACTTTTTCTTTGCAATTACTGTGACGAATACTGTTCTCAAACACGAGTATCGATAATATTCAAGTTCAACAAAAAACCACAATGAATTTCATTGAATAACCAGGTTCCTAATGGTTAATTTTACGATCAGAAATTATACGATATATGTCGTATAATTTAAGTTATGAAGGTTAATTTAGACAAATTGCTTATTGATATACTAAATAATTAATATGTAGATGATATAATCATCTCAAGCAATGCATGTGCAAATCATTATTCATATTTTTTTTTAATATGAAATTACCATTTTTACATCTAAAAATACTACATATGATTTGATTCTATAACACTATGTTTTAAGGGAGAAACTTTGTTATAATACATTCATAAAATTTAAACTAAATCTATCTATCTCTATCTTAAAACATATCAAACAGGATTTAGACGTCATTATTATATGTATTGATTGATAAATTTTAGAAAATCTGATTTGTATATATGTTGATGTATTAAACAATGAATTACTATCAGTTATTTGTTTCTAGATAAGCATTATTGGGCTTATCAATGAATTAATAAATTTATTGACAATCATTGAATGGTTGATATAACACGGATGCAAGACAAAAACGGGTGTTTTAGGAGAAGTAAGATAAATGTAGCCTAATGGTTTTTATTGATGTACACCGTATGTTACTGTATAACGGGCCATCACCTCAAATTATTACGGTGTCTATATCTTATGGTGATACAAGTAAACAAAACTGTTTAGAATCCACTTTTCTAATTAATGGATCATATGAAGGCACCCGTAAATTTCAATTTCCAAGTAAGAGAGAGACATTTTTGTACTAAACGATATAAAAATGTATCGTTTAGTTACTATAATTGTTATATCATAAGTACTGTAAGTATTATTTCACCTTTCCGAAACATATCTACTAGGTATACGGTAGGTATCATATAATTATTTTATGCTTTTTAAAACTGTACTTACTTATTCTACTGACATTATTATTGTACTGATATAAATTTGATTTATTAATTTTGTGCGATGTTTTATTGTAATTGACATGAACAAATTGTATTATGTAAATATGACTTTTAAGAATTCTTTACCAATAAAATATGACTATGACTACTAATAAATAACCTTTGGTAGTAACGAAGTAGTAACCACAATTTGAAGGTGTTTATTTGTATGTTTGATTGTTAAAAACCAATTCAGTGTTTTACCACAAAATTGATTTTGTCACTATGATTAGGTATTATGTCTGCGGTTACCCGTTTACCCACAAGAAAATCCGCCCACGTCAATGTCAAACATTTTATATAAACTAACGTAGGTACACTAAGCTGATCACTTGTAAACTCTAGATTTCTAGTCAGCATATTCATACTTGGGCAACCCCAAACATCGCTTGCAGCTCGGACATTGACATATGCATAGGAGAATCAACTGATGTAATCATAAATCGGGTAGATGGTAACATTGTTACAATAGCAACCGTTGAACTGATTTTGATGCGATCGCTACTTATTAATTTAACCGTAATTAACAAGAACGCGACTACAGAAAATTGATACGAAAAGCTATTTTTACATTTTCCTGAATACGTTGTACCTGACAACAAATTAATGAGTTAATAATAATTATATAATATTAATATTTTCAGGACATCTCACACATCGCTATCTGATCTCAAACTAAGCAGAGCCTGTACTATGGTAACCAGACAACTGATAAACATATACATATTATATATACATATTATAGAAATTACACCCAGATACAGAACAAACATTCGTGCTCATCACACAAAGATTTGTCCTGGGTGGGAATCGAAACCACGACCTCCGGCGTAGCAGTCAGAGTCACTTACCACTAGACCAACATTGTTTTTGTTTTGTATTTATTGTTTGCGGGGTGAGGATTTAATAAAAAATCAAAGTTATTTTTATATATAATCATAGCTGGAAACAGTAAATTGCTCTAATGATACTAACGAGGGATAGTAACGGCAAGTGCCAATATAAATAGACCATGCACTTGATCTCATATTTTTCTAATAAAGCACGAACTCAGTAAAAATAATAAAAAGGCCGAATATAATGTCTGGTATCTCCCGAAAAACCAAACGGAAGAAATAAGGAAATATTTTTTTGCGTTGATCAGTCTTCCATAAACCGGGCGTAAGTTCACGTACCTTAGTCTTATGTAAAGAAAGACATAATCAACAATTGCGCTTCCACGTGTAAACTGAAGTATGTTTGTAATTCAAATAGCCTTTGTAATTAGACGTCATTCACAACAATTGTCTAGTAGTAAACAAGTTCGTTAACTGATGATTGAACTTCAATTTGTTGTTTGATTATATAATGTCGCAAGGCTGTGAAATAACAGAGGTTTAAATAAGCTGGTCATGGGTAGAAATAGTTTAGACCTAAATCCTTCACGCTCTGCACAATGCAGTGAAGCTGATACGTCTTTAGATTAGCTTCTAAAACATGTTACGTGATCACCTATTAACTAAATTTTAATCATAATTAGGCAATAAGAGAGTGTAATTGCTGCTCTGGAAATCGACTCATTATCCAATAGTGGACGGATTTTGGTTGAGATGATGATGATAAATAGCAATTCGAGCAACTCTTCTACGCGTTTATTAGTTAGCGATTGCTAAAATAAGGACGATGTTGGCGACAGTCTGTTTCAAGTTAAACGTTTCCCGAAGGAACTCTACAAACTTTACTCATAATATAATAATACTACTCAGGTTACGTAATATAAATTTAAACAAAATTATAAATTTAACTTTGTGAATTTCACATTGACGGCTTGCTTGTAACCTGTGATCGAACGCACACATCACATGTTACAGGTCACTTCAACACTCGGCTACCACAGACTTTTTTTATATAAAAGGAAATTAATCTGTTTAAAACTAAGCCTTTATTAGTACTCGCATGGTAATTAAAAAGATCCCTCCTAGATCGACCTGCCTTCCCTGTTAAAAAGGGGTTTTCCGACATCGCGTAGGCAATATCGACCTTCTGCACTTTATACATAATAGCCCTGTTGGGCTATTATGTATAAAGCATTGTGTATTGTGATTGCTTTCGTCTGCCGAATCGTCTGTCTGTCGTTTTTTCACTTTGGCTGCACAGTACTTTGTTCCCGCCCGTCAACCATTTGTATTTTTGCAACTTTTTCTCTCTAAGTTTAAAGAAAGCTTTATCATTCTAACCATACCCTTCCCCCCTCTCCTCATTGAGGGTGGACGGCATATTTTTAGTGTTCCGTAACAAAATTGTAAAAGCGGAACACTTAATATGCATTATAAGATTACCTCGGTATATAACCGTTCACATCTGTTTGTCACACCAATTTAACTCAGGGATTACCTATGTTTCGTGTGGTTTGTTGTTTGTACAGTCAGCAACAAAAGTAACTGAATATTTTGGTTTTACATGACGTTATTTGAAAAACTAGTTGACGCACAATAATAACTTTAAGTAGAATTTATATAGCTTAAATATTTGACATTGTCTAATCGAAATTCAGTTTGCATTTATTTACTTTTTATTTATTTATAATCCCTTAGAATATTTTGAAGTCTTCATATGAACTGAATTCATTTTGAAGGCAATAAAAGCTTGATGTGTGCATCAATATCAAGCTTTTATTGCCTTCAAAATAATAATTGAAAAGAAAAAAAAATGTTTAGCTGTTTTTGTTACTAACTGGCTGATTTTCATACAACTATATAACCCGCTTTCCTTTGACTTCACGTTATTAATATTGTAATGCTTTTACATTTCGCTAAACAAATTATTACACTTTCTTCAGTTTGACTAAAACTGAAGAAAGTGAAATAATTTAGCGACCAGTATAAGTTATAATTTTTACACATCATTTTACTCTTCGTACCTTAATTTCATCTTCTATAGGCATACAAAACACTTACTTATAGTAGCCGATATCTACAAGGTACTTGCAAGTATTTTGACTTTGACCTTTTAAAATAACGACTCACTAATTGATATAAATAAATAATTGTTATAAGAATAAATGATAATAGATATGTTTATCAATATTATATAATATTAAACAACATGATAAATTATAATGATAAGACCAATTTATAGCGTTAGGAAAAGTCCCTAATGTGCCGATTGTAGATAAAATAATGATTTTAATTTCCTATATATTTGACGTTATAATCATTAAAAAAATAATATATTATAAACATAATTAGATTTTTTCTTATTTACCTATTAAATATATTGGTGGTAAAATAATTATATGATTGTTCGATTTCATGGAGAAGGAGGAGGGACTCTTTATGATGAACTCCAACTTCAAGAAACGCGAACATCGCAAATGGACCTGGGTGAGTCCTGACGATGCAATTATATATTATAATAGATACATAATTTATAATTAACATTATTGTTAATTACCCAAAAATAAATGATAGGTAATTGTTTCGAATTATTTTTTTATTTAATATCAAATATTTGAGGACATGTATACTAAGCCTAGGCTTCAATGACGCCTGTATAATTTATTAAATAAGGAAGTGCTCTCTATTCACCTGCTTTATGATACCAGATTTTGATGAGGTGTGGCGTGTATCAATCAGATGATTTATATTTGGCAATTCATCCAAGGTAACTTTTAAATAGTTATATGATTTTTAGCAATAAGGCATTGTAAAAACTCTGTATTTTATGGAAAGATTTGTTTAAATTATGTACAATAATACGGATTATTATTAAGATTGTTAACGATAGAAGCACCATAAGCCGATGCCAGGATATAAGAATATTCGAATAGGAATCTACGTAGACATATTTTTGTGAACTCTACCTTATTTATGAAGTAGTCACACAAGATTTCTCACATTGTTTTCATAGTTATAGAAATAGCGTCACCACGTGCGCGTCTACGTCTGTGAATTCTGTGACAAAAAAAACTTGAATAATTTAACCAAAAGGCTTCTTCTATAGTGGCGCCGACCGGTTTTATAAAAATACGTTATTATATATCAACGCTAGTATTATCATTGATAAATAGTATATTAAACTCTGACTGTCGCATGTCGTATAAATATGCAATTCGTAGGTATAATTCGACAGTATTTCGGCAGGTATATTGCACCTAGCCTTGCATCATAGCAGTAATTTAGTACTTTCAAACTTCATAGAATCGCAGCGGTTACTTTATTGAAATTTAAGTAATTTTTATTTAAAGTTGGTCTGTCTGCTATAAATTTAAAAAATAAAATTTAAAATTCCAAATAAATTTTAGCCACTTTACCTTCTGTGATCCGGATTAAAAAAAGGTGCAAAGTTATAATTTTTGGATTAAGTTGAAAATAATAAAGGTATGAATTACTAGTTAGCTATGTTAGAGAAATGTACAAACAACTATATAGACAAATTAAAAATATTGTTTACTACATCTCTATATTCACGTCTTGGATATTCTTCAAGATCTAACAGAAAAGTGTAAATGCATGCTTAGCTCGATCAATCTCTAATACAATGCATTTTAGTATCAATTTTGCAATATTAATGCATATTGGGTGTCAAATTTAAATTGCAATCACATGTTTAATTTTTATTCAAATATTGTATTATCATTAGGCATATAGGTCGTCGAAGTGTCATGTGTAAAGCACACAACAACAAGTTTGCAAATACTGGCATTTGATACTGCTTGTTAAATTTGCAGAATGTGTGCTTTGCACATGACACTTCAACGTCCTATGATAATACAAAATTTAACTAGAATTTCTTGACACCTCTAACCAAATTTAGAAAATGTAAAATGTAATGTCACAACAATAGATTTAAAACAGCCGTTTTCTAGATATATAAATAAGTATTGTATACATATCTATGAGTATGATAATTTAATTCATCAATATACATAATATGTATTAGTTTAGTCCTTGAAAAATTGATGATAATAAGAATGATAGTTTTACGCACATTTTTTTATTTCTCAGATTTAAAGTTTTGTTCAATGCTACTCATTCTAATAATCGAAGGTGGTAGGTACAGCACAATAAATTCCAAATTCACTTGATTGACTTTATTTACAATAACCGGTATTTACTTTTTTGTTGAATTTCCAATAGATAAATAATATTTGAAATGGAAATATACCTTTTGTTAACTTACTATATTCACTTTTTGGATTAAAAAATACAGTTTAAAATGTTGTTTTACTACATCGTGACACGAACATATAATAAAATCACATCATAATAATATGAAAACCAGCCAGTTTTTATATAAATAAAAACTAGCTGGTTTTTTATATCATTTAAGTACCTGTCTTAATCTTTACTTTAGAGGTGTTAAAATATATTTCTTGACTCAAACATCTTACACAAGTTAAATTACAATCTTCTGTGTGTTTTAAATACGCAATGAAGATTGAAATACTCGTATATATACGAAGAGAAGATTTTATATCTATTTATATTATCGTAAAAATCCCGCCGGCACCGTGAGCATTGACATAATCCGCTTTGATACAATAAATACCGCGATTCACACAAAACCAACCACCCTTTACATTTCTTACATCTACGGAATAGTTATAGGAACACAATATAAATGTTACTTACGAGTCACTATCTCAATTGATGTGATTGAACTTTTACGCGCGCGTTTATCGTGGGAAATGTAGAGTGATATGTAATTTAAGTAAGGTATAGGTGGACGCGTGTGTCGCGTGCGGTGGTCTGTGCGGTACTGCCTGCGAGTTTGTTTACTATGCCCGCCGCCCGCCCGCCCTCGTACATATCTACGAAGCCCTATCAAAATAATAGTATGGTCTCCGATTATATATATGTTTTACGAATTCATTAGCTCATGTTATATTCATGAAATATTTATTTACACAAATTGGTTTTCTATCAAGGGATTTCATCTGTTTGGAGGATTGCAAGAGTTTATATGAATAACTGGCAATAAAATAAATAATTCGTTTCTTAATGGTGAAAACAATGTGCAGTAATGTGGTACGGATTTCATACATTAAATAAAACTTTATAAATATAAAAGTAAAATTAAGATCCTATTCTAAAGGCATAATAATTATATTATATGACTGATTCAACAATCCGCATTGGCCACGTGTGTGTATTAAGGCCTTAACTCTTTCAGCTCATTAGGTAGAGGAGGGAATACCCGTGCCCAGCAGTGGGACGTAGGTACGTCCCACTGCTGAGAATATATAGGAATATGCTATTACTTATAAGCACCTATGGCAGCGAAACCACGATGTTGGTGTTTTTACTTGCCTGTCATGATAAATGGTATTCAATTCTAAGATATATTTTGAACAGGGGCGCATATATTAGATAGAAGAAGTTAAATAGGTAGAGGGAAGAAGGAGAATTCATCGCGAGTTCAGCGTCGTGAATGCAATCAGCAAGCTAGGCCTAGATAACCATTTGAAGAAGACACAGGGTCATACTTACATCAGTCTACAGAAGTCTTACATTATGCATTAAGTTGCCAGTATGGGAATCTCATACAGATTTTCATAAAACAATATATACATGTATGTATGTATAATATATATATTTTTTTATTCTTGGAAACAACTATTTATTTCATAATTAAAATAAAAGTAACTTAACCTAAATTACTTACAAACAATCAGATAAGCAGATAATCAGCCGCAGTTTTGAGGAAAGGTGCCCAAAAGACTGGCCACATTTCCACGTTGGATTGCAAGGCTAATACGCTGCCCCAAGTAAATATAAATACGAATATACACGAAACATAAATATCTAACACGTCATGGGTTTTAAAGGATAATTTTACGAAAAGAGAAGGAAGGAAGGCAAATTGCGAAATTTAATAATTATATTATAAACAAATTCTTCCTTATTATAGCGTACCAAATGATATATGTAGGTACCTACCTATTATAATAATGTCCTTCATACTGATTTTGTTTCGGACGGCCAAACTCACGGAGACTACTGCGTGGAACATTACTATAGTGCACATGCACAAGTGTATGTGCAAAGACAAGAGCACTCTCTATTGCTTCACTAGAAACAATCCCACCCACATGCCCACCGCTGTGACTCCTGTGAGCCAGGATTAACAGCGGAGTAACCAACTGATACACCGAGCTTTGACACTCGTGCGTCCCGTAGACAACTAAACCTACTGTCTTGGACCCTGCAACGAATGTAATCAAAAGTAAATAGGAGGAGGAGTTAGAAAGAAAAACAAACCTCTTCCCTGCATAGCAAAGCAGGAGACAAAAATCTGTATAGGTTTGTAACCTATGAAAAGGAGCACCACGGACGGAGGACCTTAAACGGACCTTATGGGCTTATATTCTATTGCTTCACTCACTAGAAAGAGATCAGGCGCAGTACCAACGGCTTTACACGGCTGCTGTGGCACGGGGATCTTGATATATTATTAGAAAATGGTCACCCATCTATAGACCGCGACAAGCTTGTTTTGCCTCGCAGATCAATCGACTTAGCTACGAGCTCTATCAATACTAAATCCTTATATATCACAATCAATGCTACTTTTCGATGTAATTGAACTGCTCCTAAACGGGTCGGCTGATTTTAATGAAATTTTGTGTGTGTGTTTGGGTAGGGCCCCGGATGGTTTACATTCACAATTGGACCCGGTAGGTGGCGCTGCTGTCGGTATATCAGCTTTTCCGGGTAGGACGACGTCTGCCAGGTCCGCTAGTATTATAATATAAAAGATTTGTATTTTGTTTGTTACGAATATACTTAAAAACTACTGGACCGATGTTAAAAATTGTTTCTTCTATGTTCTAAGCTACATTATCAGAGAGTAACATAGGCTAAAACATGTAATAAATCTAATGTCTACCCGTGCGAATTCGGGACGTTCTGCTAGTCTATTATTATTATGCTATGATTGGTAGGTATATTATGTATTTTTTGTAACTCGCAACACAATGATTCAATTGAAACATGTCTTTTTTGTTCAAGTTAACTTTATTATAAGTGGTTTGTTTGGTACATTATTAAATTCAATTGTGACTAGGGTATTGCGCATAGCTCAGATTAAGTACCTATCTATGTACATACTTATATAATTATGTACTCGCAGAAGGGACCTGTATTTATTTTGTACAGCACTTAACATAAAGAATGGTTTTTGTTTATGTATACTTTAAAAGAAGTGTTTTGTTTGGTGTATTATTAAATTCATCATGACTTGGTATAGGACATTGCCCGTAACTCAGAGTATTTACTTATGTATCACGCATTGGTATTTTTTTTTGTCAAATTCAATCATGTTTTTTATTCACATGAACTTAATTTGAGTGGCAGTGGTGGTTTGTTTGTTACCTAAATAATTGATTATATTTTTACAGAAAATTATATTAATAAATTCCCATGCAAAATGTCCAGTTTTATTCGGAACACGGCCATTTGATTACATACAATTAACGGACATAAATTACACCCAGACTCAGAACAACTCCTTGTGGGTCACACAAAGTTTTGTCCTGTGTAGGAATCGAACCCGTAATCGAACTACCTCATGCAGGCGCATACTGTTACCACTGGACCACCGAGGCAGTCAATAATGTTGGTGATTCGGCTGGTGAATTGATATCGCGAATATCCAAGGTTATTTTGAACGAAGTCGAAGCTTACAGTGTTATTAAGCTGTCATGCAGATATACCAAGTGGTTAAAATTTGCCCGATTTTTAGGTATTTATGTTTTTACGGAGAAATTTATATTAAAAAAGAATGTGCGCGTTATTGTAGTTTAAATTTGTCGAATTTTTCATTGGTAGATATATTGTTTGTTTATAATAATTAGGTTACGTTTGAGATTGTATAGGTACCTATCTAAGTAGGTATACTTATGTAGGTACCTAGATATACAATCTCAAACGTAACCTAATTTGGATTCAAAGAAAACAAATGTGTAATTTAATCTCCTGAAAATTAAATTGCTATAAATATATACTTTTATGAGCCGATACAAAAGCCGCATGATGTATGAGATATTTTATAGACAGATCAATCTGATGTAATTCCAAATGTTTATGAACATAAAATTAAATATTTCTTTATATTGTTATAGTTATATTATAAAGAGAGATCTGGTTATTTATAACAGTGCTAAAGCTATAAAATAGTTCCTCATCTACGAGTATATTATATAAATCTGTTCTGTGAGAGGTTTAAATTTTAACAACTCGACTAGAGTAGGTCGTATTCTCCACGAAAAACAAATTACATCGGATGATATCATGTATCATCCGATGTAATTTGTTTTTCGTGGTAATGATGATAAACAAATCTTTAGAGCTATCCTCGAGTAGGACGTCTGTTGAGTTTATTTATTTAAAACTTCTTGCAACATACAAAGTCGGACTTAGAGAAAAAACTATAATTCTTAATATACTTACAACTATGCTTGTGGTAAAACTAAAGGATTATTATATGTATAGATTTATAACGTATAATAATAGCAAAATTAAGATGTATTTTGCTGTACTGTTGCTGCACGCCAAAAAATACTTCATGAGGGATAATCCATATTAACATTATAAATGCGAAAGTAACCCTTTTTGTTGGTGTGTATGTGTGTTTGTTTGTTACCTTATCACGATTAATGGCTAAACGGATTGTAATTAAATTTGACAAGAACATAGATCATACGTCACTGGAAAGGCAAAATTACTGAAGTGAAAATAGGTTGTTTCGAGATAAAGCCGATCAAAGTTTTTATTTTTAGAAAAAAAATCATATCTTTTTACACAATCATCCGATTTCAATGAAATAACTTTATAAATAATTCTATTTGTAGCATGCGTTTACTGGAAGTGGTTGAAATTCGTTTTTTTTACTACTTTCCAAGATAAGTGGCGCTTCAGTAATTTTGACCCAATAACTTAGTAAGCCAAATTTTCTTAAACGCCACCAATGTAAACAACGATTGTATTTTAAAAGTACTGAACACAATACTATTAGTAAATTTGAGTAGGATAAAATTTCTTTAGCATAAATTTTAGTGTCGTGTTGGTGTATCAAAATAACTTCAAGGGAAATATTTTATACTCCTCATGTCTAGGATTTTGACTCATGAGGCGATAGGATAACTAAGTAACTTCAACTAAAATTACTTAAAATGATTTTTTTTCGTAATCAGTTAAAATTTCTTTAGCTGAATTTTTATTACATTCAAGGTAAGCACAAATTACTTAAAGGCCATTCTTTTTTAGGCTACACAAAGGCAATTTTATTCAAGCGCCAAACTTAATATTTAATATTCAGGAAATATTTCTTGAGCGACATGAGTGAAAAATTGGCCAAAAAACGCGTCGCTTCAGTAATTAGGAAAAAAAAGCAGCACCTTTTTTTAGGTTACTTAAACGCCACAAAAATGCTCTGATTGCAATGGTTCCTAGGCAGATCGACGCAGAAAAAATCGCTGATTCCGAATATGTATATAACTCAATTATGCCCACTTTGTATGACAGAAGTAATTTTGCCTTTCCAGTGACGATATCCTGGGGAAGGACATATATACTTTTTACCGCGATAATTGACATCCAACCAACAGCTAGTGTAGTGTAGTATATTTTTTTCTGTTATTCTACGCGGAAATGGTTACTCCTATGGCGTAGTTGCTACGCGAATTTAAACGCCCGCACGTCGCTCGTAGCGATTTCAACTGTCGGGAATGTCGGGATTGTGTAGCATGCATGCAAATGTGGTCAGTTTTAGTAGTGTTCAGGTGGCATCTACATACATTAATCTTGTCATTTTCCCTTGCAAAGGCTATTAAGTAGCAATTATGCCGATGCCGCCGAAAAAAAATGGACGGCAAATTAAGAATTTTGGTTTTTAGTTGGCAAAATATTATTCTTATTTTATTTTGAAGGAAGTCTTCAAAATAAAATAAGAATAATAATTTAGGACAACTGACACATGGTTATTTGATCTCAACTACGCAGATATGGCAATCAGAATCATAGCGCACTTTTACAAAAGTCTTTTACGATTCTCTTTGGAAATGAAACATCGCAATCTTAATTAACATCTACCTGTAGAATGCATTTTTGCATTGTGCTCTGCATTATTATTTTAGTTAAATGGTTAGCACAATGAGTAATAAAAAAAATAATGTGCAATGCAATATCATGTGTTGCACCGAGTTAATCGATGATAAGTATCTGCTAATGAAGTATTGTTTTACGTCCTAACTAGTATTTTATATTATGTGCGTATAGTGTTATGGCATATGAATGGAATATCAATGGCTTATGGTCAAGAGCGTCGACCTGTTCGCAATTGTTCCTTTTTCCGCTGTAGTACAGTTAAAAGGATGAGGAAGGGTTTTAATGAAGAGGAAACTAACAAATGATATAACAATCGGTCAATTATTTATGAGGAGCGAAGGAATAAAACCGAATTTTAAAAGCTAAGTAATAAAAATGTAATCTTACGAAGCTATAACGCTATAAGGACGTTTTGGTGCGCCTGCCCCTCTAGACAAGTCGCATAAACGGTAGTCGAATCGAATATAATAGGAAGGATTAGACTAAGTTTACGGCATAATATTGTAAATTTATGTCAAATCATTTGCTTTCTATACTATTCGACTACCGTTTATGCCACCTGTCTGGAGGGGTTGGTATAGTAACCGATCATAGGTTACGGATACGGTGTTACGATGACTGTTCAAAATTATACAGGCTGTATGCATTTTAGATTTTGTATGTTTAGTATTGAGGTAATAAAAAATAAAACATACAAGTGAAACTTACGACGAATATGCCGATGAGAACGATTTTTGTCGCAGTACCGTACTTATTTAATTAACGTTTTTCCAATTAAACCATTCTCATTAGCAAGTCCATTATAGAAGAGTTTAATTTCGTATGTGGTAATTATTTGTAGGTTGACAGCGGTAGTGAATAAAACTTAACAAACATTAATAATTAAGCCTAGATAGACTCCCAGTGGTAGATGTCAAAAGTTTAATTTGTTAATGAAGTCCCAAAGAAGCACTTGCGTGTGAATAGATGATTTAGGGTAGTAGGTACGCCACATAAATAGATCAGTACGCACTCTTAGTTCTCAAAGTAAATTTCGTTTTTATTACATCATCATAGCGGCTCGCCCAAGCTTCACACGGGTTAAACACTATTTTATTTAAAAAAAACCCGATATTCATATACTCTGGCGATTAAAATGAGTGACCCGATCATTTTAATCGCCAGAGTGAATTCTTCTCGAGGCCGTCCTCGAGAAGAATTCACTTTACCAGAATTGGAAGGCACTGACTGACCCTAGTCAGCGAATTGGCCTTAGGAAAAAAGTATGCTAGCATTTGTTTTTACGACGTCCATAAGTAGGTATCATATATATGAATAAATGAGTTTGACTTTGGCTTTCGAACTCACATTTCATGTGTAAGGCCAAGTTATGATTGTCAGCTATTTTGTATATAAAGTACATATATTTTAAACAGTGTTACGATGGTCCAGCCAGATACGCCATAATACTTAGCGCTTGTTTGTGGCTGATGCCGACCGTGCAAGTGTACGTGCGTGCATAAGTGCCTGTTTGCGTGCAGGCGTGCGTGTGTGTGATTGTATGTGCAAAAGTTAAGAAGAAGAAAAAGTTTACCTACTGTATTATTAATAGTGGTTATATTCATACTATTTTTAGAAATTTTTTTATTAAGTACCTATTGTTATTTAATATAAATTATTTTGTAATGTAAGCACGTCTACCAATTTCGTATCAAATATTATTAGGTACCTACAATAAATAAATCAATGAGGATGTTTCGATGTTGAATAATTAAAATTGATTTATTTGCTTCGTTATCTGCATAGCTAATTGTACTTTGTGGATGTGTAAATTGACAAATTACGCCTATGGCCTATACCTATGGTTCACACTTGGACAGTTTAGAATAAGAAGGCTAAATCGTCCCTTAACCTCAGTGTCCTTTTAATCAATGTATCATCTTTATCAAGCTCAATGGTAGCTTGTTCACTTCTTGATTCTCAGTCACTGAGTAGGCACAATAAAATAAAATCGTTTTCAGGATCACTGCGAATCACTATCCTCAATGATCCTGCTATTTGTGGGTGGTGCTTTTCTATTTGTTCCTGTAGGTACCTACCTGCATTGATATTTAGAATGAGATATATATATTGTTATCATGTTCTAACGATAGGACTTTAAAAAGGTAGAAATTTAGGAACACTTAAGCCATCAAAGGCAGGGCCTGATTGTTCCTTAAGATATAAATATCAATGCAGGTAGGTATAGGAACAAATATAGAAGGACCACCCACGATAGCAGATCAGATAAGTTCGATCAGATCAGAGGTTAATTTTATAATTAAAAACAGAAGATATAAATAATACGAAGATAGCAAAAACACGAAACTTGAGAAATGCTACTAGCCAATTTTGAAGCGATTTGTTTTTTTTTTTTTTTTTTATGTCTATGACATACTTCCAGTTTGGTCCCATTATCATCAAAAGAAAGTTCTGATGATCCATGAGGAATTGAGGGAACTCCTCAAAAGTTATAGGCACACGTATAGCAATTTCAATATTTTTAACAACTAATCAATCATTTGCATTCAGAAAGTGTAATTTGGTGAAGTAAAACTGATGAAGAAGACCACAGATGGCCATCTGAACTTTTCAATAATAAGTATTCTACTGATGGCGATTAGATAAGTTTCGGTTATTGTTGCTAAGCATCTATTAATAAGAAATAATGACGTGAATGAATTGAGCGCGGATTGCACAGATTAAATATTGCTTTTAATACCTACTTGACCTGTGTTCAGCCCGACGCTCAGTCGATTTTATTCGATTGTAACAAACAAATATTTCAAAATTTTACAACTTGCCGTACTGAAGTCGGTTTTTTTTTGTTAAAATTATTTTATACCTACTGCAATAACATTTAAGCGTCTCTATGCGTATGAACAGCGTCATTGAGACTTAAGAGACTCTAAGTGAAAATATTTAAGGTTTTGCTCAGCTTTTCTATTCCGTTTCCAAATGCATGCCGGATGGCATACCTACTGTCACGTAGGAGTAGGTAGCTTATACCAAATAAGCAAGTACCTAGATACCTATGCGTGACTACTCAGCGACGCACATAGGTATCTACTTATGAGAATATTAGTTTTAGTGCATATGTAACAAAGCACCACGATTTAGATACACTTTTTTTTTTAAATTGGACTCGGAATCGGAATCCCTGTCGTAAATGATACCCCAGGTAGCTATTACAAGCATCCATAGGCTTCAGTAACTTCGGTATACTTATTTGCCACCTAAGGTTGGCATTGCTGCAGTTCATAAGCGGCGGCTACCAGACTTAGGTACCAGTTATCATCAGGTGGGCCGTTCGTTGGCTCGTCTGCTACCATAGGATTTTTACACCTCCTGCACTAGAGAACACGCTCTGTGTCGCGGGGGACTTTACAATCATACAATTAACGGACACAAATTACACCCAGACTCAGAAAAATTCTTTGGGGTCACACTAAGTTTTGTCCTGTGTGGGAATCAAACCCACAACCTCGTGCACAGCAGGCGCATACTGCGGCCACTGGACCACCGAGGCAGTCAAAGTAGTTGGTACTTATGTATAGAATAGCTTAAAACTCACCCAAATGTATTTAATTTCTTCGATAATATTCCTCATTTTATTTCTAGATTCAAGCTTGTGAACAACTGATAGTTTCAAGTTCTCCATGGCAATGTGATTGTTACACTGTTCACCGATAAAATATGGTCTTGAATTTAGGTCTTGAAATCTGCAATTCGAAATGTAGATGCATAAGACAGGTAGGCACCTTACAAGTGGGGAAGCCCGACTGGGGAAGGTCCTCCACCTTACAGAATACACACAGCGCTCATTTAGGAATGCGTTTCGAAGTAAACGTTTTATTAGTACCAGTAGCTACCTACTAAGAAAAAGTAATACTTGAAATCTATATGCAAGTATGCTTATAGATTTCAAGTATGCGAAAGATGAAATTAAGCTACTTAGCTTCTGTTCACGACAACATTTTTCGCGCGCTGGTGTGATATCAGCGTCTTTCTTATTATAATATTGTGGCGTCATCTATCCGACCAAAGGAATAGCGCCACAACAAGCAACGAAGTTCAACATACGAATTTCGACAGATAGGAATTTTGTAGGAAGCAAAACTTACCTTTAATGTATTAAAAACAGATTTATATTATGATGTAGGGCATGTTTGTAGTTAAGTATAACTTTATCACCAACAGTCTATTGCAATCCACTTTATAGGCATCTCCAAGTACCTACCTAAGTAGTAAATGTAAAGTGTTAAATAAATAAATACCCTACAAGCCCTACGTAGTACTAACTACTTACAATACAATAATCCTCGACTACTCGCACCGCTGACTGCTCTCAAATGACACCTGGTCAAAGTAATTTAAATAGATATAAGTAATAAAATATATTAAAATGCTTACCAAAGAACTATCCAAAGATTTTTAGTAAGATAAGCACATCTACAAACACAGTTCGATCACAACAGTTATAACATATTATTGTGGGGGGTAATTGACGATCGACTTTCAATGAATTCACACAAACAAAAGAGAATCGAATTCGGTACCCCAATTTCCCGCCAAGTAAAATTGTTAGAATATTCTCGATATTCTCGTTGACCAACGTACCGTTGACTTAGATATGAATGTGACTTTAGCCCACTGTAAACTTTAATCGATAAATATTTTGGAGAAAAATAAAGGTATCCAAACCATATTGGAAAAAGATGTAAATGCGACTACTTAAATGAAATACTTTATATGTCAATTTATTTGTGTTTTTATTAGCAACAATGGTATCGTATCGACGTGTTTGTTGTATTAGAGGTCAGTGATCATTCTCCTCTCCTCCCATCAAGTTAAATTCATAAAAAATCATAATACTATAAGGCGATATAAATTATTCGATATAATTTCTTGAATGTTTATTCCAAAAATAATATAGGTACTTTAACCTTTTACGCGTTTGACTAAATATCATTTGCCAACAAAAATAATGCGTTTACTCTGTCGCAGAAATATGACACGGGCGGTACGGACCCGGAAATATGTGTCGCATAAATGCGACACTAGCAGTCAATAGGTTAAAGAATAATAATTTATAAAAACAACACATCTAGCTTCATCGATATTTATTCGAATATCGAGTCAATACTGGCAATTAATATTACCTGAATTTTAAACTGCGAACACTATCTGCCAGTGTCAGTGTCGCTGTTCTATTATGTCAGTGTCATTACCGCATGTTGTTGCTTTCTTGATAGTCGTCTACACATACACATTTTAATATTCTATTTAACCAAGAATAATGACGAACGCTAGCGTAGATGCTGTGAAAAAAATTAGCAAAGTCCTTAACGACCCTACGAGGCCGATGAAAGAGCGATTCAGAGCTCTTTTTACTCTCAGAAACTTAGGTGGTGAGACCGCTATAGAATGCATCAGCCAATGCTTCGATGATGAATCTGTACTGTTAAAACATGAATTAGCATATTGCTTAGGACAAATGCAAGACGTACGTGCTATTCCTGTGCTCAGAAGCGTGTTGGAGAATAAAGATCAAGACCCCATAGTGCGACATGAAGCAGGTGAGTATTTTTATCTAAACTCCTGAGTAAAGATAAACACATGCGATTAAGAATACGTGAGGGAGTGCACGCAGGTTGTATCCAATTTGCCGTCTATGACTCACACATTTTAAGTAGATATTATGTTTTAAAGTGCATTATAAAGTACATCTAAACACTGTTTTGTGGCATAAGAATATTAATTGATAGGTATTCATTACAACCTTATGTTTTAGTTATTTTACATAAGAAAAGCTAGTATGTAAGTTTTGCCTTATATCAATGTTTAATTTTGATAAGTTTATCTTACATGCTTTGTACTACTATGACTAGTATTAGACCATGGTAAGATAGAACGCTTAAAAAGCTGTACAACTGCAGAAATATTTCTACCCAAAAATGAAACATGCCTTAAAAGAAACATGTGGAGGTGTAATTTTTTTTATTTATTGCTGCTAAATCTCACTAGTAGTTAGTAATGGCATGTGTGATCAAACTCAAAATACATTTAGAAGGTTATAAATTATAAATAAGCCAGAAAGATGATGTCAGCTGCAGATGAATTTCCTTACGGCTAGTTCGCTGACTTGAGGCCATGAGAAGAACTAGCAAGAAACTCAGTAAACTAACTTTTGTAAAATACAATTATGGTAGCATCAAACTATATTAGACCAACATTAAAATTGGAAGATTAAGGACTAAAATCTCTACCCACAAATTATTTTTAACCTTAGTTACTTTTTAACTCAGAAGAGTTAAGGAATAAAGCAGGAGGTTCTATGTTCCCCTGTGTGTATGTTTTTATTTTTCACCTTTTTGTATGTACACCAATATCTCAGTCATCAATTGTGAGTGTTTTTTTTAAGAGTGAGCTGTTCCCATATAAATTTTATTGGTAAAATTATATTTTACCTTGGATCTCGGAGATACACCTAGAAACCCTTTAGAATCAATTAACAATTGTTGCTATTAAAAATCTCCTAGGCATTCAAATATTTTTTCTCAATTTTCTGTTATTTTTTATATGTATTTTTGTTTGGTGTGGGCACACAATAAAGGAATATATTGATAATTGATTGTTATTTTGTAATAAACGCAAGTTAGTGTGAGTCTGTGCACAAGGTTGAGGGTTCGATTCCCACACAGGACAAAACTTTGTGTGACCCATAAAGAGTTGTTCTGAGTACGTGTGTAATTTGTGACCGTTAATTGTAAGTTTGTAAAGTTCCCTACGACACAGTAATAATAATAAAAGTTGTTGTAAGAATCTCCGAGAAACAAATGTGTCCAATGAGAACTGACCAAGCACAAACAACCATAATTATTTTCTAGCTGTTCAGAAAAATTACAATTTATTTATATCCCACAATTAACCAAAACATAGTATTAATTACATTTTGCCAACCAACAAAAAAGTTTGGCAACATTTAGGTGATGCCACTAGTGTAGGTCCAGCAACCAAAATGACTGCATAGACACTGGCCACATAGTAAACAATAGTATTTATATAAACATTCCTATTTTTCAGGTGAAGCATTAGGTGCTATCGGTGACCCAAATCTTCGTTTCATTCTAGAAAAATATCAAAATGATCCAGCTGTCGAAGTTGCTGAAACCTGTCAGATTGCTCTTCATAGACTCAACTGGGTTGCCAATGAAACTACTATAGACTTAAACCTACCAAAGAGTTTGTATTCATCTGTTGATCCCGCTCCTCCAAGTGAAGAGAGTGATGTAGAGAAACTAAAGAGTATTTTGATGGATGAATCTGAAACATTATTTGATAGATACAGAGCTATGTTTAGCTTGAGGAATCTCGGTACTACTGAATGTATCAATGCTTTAGGTGAAGGTCAGTATTTTTATATAAAATATTTTAATAATAATGATTTGTTTTAGAATAATATAAATTACTAGCTGACTAGTGCCCACTTTGTTGGGTGTTATACATTTTTATAGCCTATGACACTCACAAGAATTTTCGAAAAATATAGATATTATAATCTTATGACATAACACTATTATTGTTACTCATCTATAAAAACAAAGACAAATCATGTATTTTATTAAAATAAATTGATTGATTGATATTAATAACCAACTTTTCGAACCTTACCAGGCTAGTTGTTCTACTTATCCCTATAAAAAGAAAGTATTTGTGGGATAGATAACTGTTTTGTGTCTGGGTGCAGTATGTGTACGTAAATTGCATGTTTTTAAAGTCCCCCGTGACAACGGGCTTCTTTCCTAGTCCAGGAGTTGGCATTAAAAAACAAGAAATATTGTTTAATTCTATTTATTTTTAACTGTCACAATAAAATCAGTAGTTATATTGTGTGTCTAAATCGCTAGATAAATATGTTATGAGTGTTATTATGTCCCTGAATTGTATGTTTGTAAGGTTTATTGTGTTTATATTGGTGATCCAATAACACCCATTGTATACATAGTGTGGTATTGTTCTCTTAATGAGGATTAGTTAGCTAGAACTGTTAGCATGTTGTTGACAGAATGCTCATCATGTTTCAGAACATGTTTCCATAAACCAATACAAAGCTTTGTATTTTTCGATGACGCCATTATAGCGATTTATTTTATTGTCATTTTACAGATGATTGAAAATGAAGTCTGTGTTATCCATATGTTTAATCAGAGTTTAGGTGTACTCTGTCATTGAATTGTAATAAATTTATGTAAAGCCTTTCGCGAGTCAACGCTTGTTCCTTAGTGCGGGAATTGGCTTCTGAAAATTATTTATGATCTTTAAAAAAATAACTCCTACACAAGGGAACAAGCCCTGTGTTGCGTGGGCTTTTACAAACATACAATTCACGAACACGAATCACCAGACTTAACGAAACATTTATGAATCGCACAAAGTTTTGTCCCGTCTGGGAATCAAACACACGACCTCTATCTAGGTCGTGTGTTTGATTCCCCCCCTAACAGTCAGTGTTCTTCTTCTTCTTTATCGGTATCACTCTTGACAGAGTGGTCGTGGTCATCACTTCAGGTGTTAGTGGCAAGCTTCACGCCTCAAATCTTCTCTGATGGCCGCCTTTCTCGTACATTCATGCAGTGATGACGAGCCATTTACTGCCGCTTTTGTTTGGTCAGTCCACCTCGTGGCCTGGTACCCTAAAACTTTCCCTGAACCACAAGTCGCTCAGTCAGTGTTACTAACCGCTAAACCAACAGGCCAGGCAAATCATTATTAAAAAGTAAATTTATTATAAATTCCAGGTTTCAAAGCAAACAGTGCACTGTTCCGCCATGAAGTTGCCTTCGTCTTCGGTCAGATGCAAGACGAGAAAAGTGTACCGTTCCTAAAGAATACTCTGGAGGATACCAGTGAACATGAGATGGTGAGACACGAAGCAGCTGAAGCACTTGGCTCGATTGCTACTGAGGAATGCACTGAAGTTCTGCAGAGGTAAATGCTTTGATCGAATATACAATAGATACACGATCGCCGCTCGAAAAACGGTACCAACTTTTTTTTTCTAATACTAACTGGGTGGCAAACTAGCATACGGCTTGCCTGATGAAAAGCAGTTATCGTAGCCTATGGACACTTGCAATACCAGAGGTATTACTTGCGTACCGACCCATTTTACCAGGGTTTAAGATGTAGTATCCCTGGGATAGGTAATCGTCTTTTTCAAAACGCATCCCAAAATGAGCTCTGGAATTTATTTATTTATTTAGTTTTAAGAAAGCTTACAGACTAATAACATATGTATAATTACTTGGTAGATAGGTTTAAACAGGTTGCTATTTACAAGCTTCCACATATAAACAATAATTATAAAATTAGTTGGTAAACAAGTACGGGCTGGCAACATAGCGGGCGGTGCGCGAGTGTTAGGACGCGTCAGCAATACCTACCTGTAGGTATTTAAGGTTTAAGAATAACTTTATTTCTCATAAAGAATTGCATACAAAATTCACTTACTGAGAAACATAATTCACTTAAAATTAACATTTAGAGCGCACAGAGTACGTATAACTAACAAACAAAACAAAGTAACAAAAATGTGGGTAAACTAAAAATATTTAAACGGCGCCGACCGTAGTGAGCAAAACAAAACGTACAGAAACAGGGATGCACAATTTATTCTCTATAATGCGGCAGTGGTGTCCTTACTATATAGTATTCCTTGCACCATGCTTATACCTAGATTTATTTATTTATGTAAACGTCCTGCAAACAAATTGCACAAGACGGACTTAAAGCCTAAGGCATTTTCTGCAGTCAACCTTTGGCTGATGCAGAGATAAGCATAGCAATATGTGACAATATTAATAAAGAAGAATAAAGAAGAAACTAAGGCATAAAATGCAAAACAAAACATAACTACATCCTACTAATATTATAATCGCGAAAGTTTGTAAGAATGTATTGATGTTTAATTCTTTCACGCAAAAATTACTGAACGCATCTGGATAAAATTTGGCACAGAGATAGATTATAGTCTGTAATAACACGTAGCCTACTTTTTATCCCGGAAAAACGTTGTATGCGCGGGCGAAGCCCTTTGCTTCGCCCATACATAAATAAATATATATACCTATAAAATATATAACACATGATTACTAATGTCTACATAGATTTATTTGTGCCTATTAATATTACAGGTATTTAAAAGACCCACGCCCCGTGGTTCGCGAGAGTTGTGAGGTAGCCCTCGACATGTCGGAGTATGAGAACAGCCCGGAGTTCCAGTATGCTAACACAATGCTCACCATTGAAGCCTGAATACGTGATATATATATACTTATTGTTTGTTAACCTTTTTTATGCTTACTTCTGTTTGAAATGAAGAAGGAGGTTCGATATCTTGTTCTCTTTTTAGCAATTAGCTGAAGATTGTTTATTATTCTGCGAATGTCATGTGTTCAAATTTGAACTGTTATAATTATGTGTCTTAACGTAAATATGTAGAATCTAATTACTATTACATATAAATGAGAATATTGGATTGATGTTAATTACTTAATCATGCCAGAACGGGTCTGGATGAAATTTAGCACATAAGTAGATTTTTGTCAGCACATTTACTACTTTTTATCCTGAAACCTAGAAAGATCGCATGTATTTGCTTACGTAGCAAATCGAGTATTCTAAACATCATCATCCCAAACAATTCAATAAATTGCACCTACCGCCTTAAAAATATAATATCCTAGTTGTTGCCCGCGGCTCCGCCCGCGTAGATGTCGGTTATTGCGATAAAAAGTAGCCTATATGCTATTCCATTCCATTATAATCTACCTCTGTGCCAAATTTAATCCAGATCCGTTCAGTAGTAACCAATATCCATACATCCATACTCACAAACTTTCACATTTATAATCTTAGTAAGGATGGAGAATGAAGTCGAAGAAAGGAGTTTAGTTTTTAAATAAATAAATAACAAGTAGTACGTTGGTAGTTGGGAGTATCTGATTCTGGCCGTCGCGAATGGCCTTATGCATTTTATATTGCCCGTTGTTGCCTCCTTGACATTCGCAGATTAATAGTAAAATATTATACCTAGCTATATAAAACAGAATTGAAAAGCGTTCGTCAGAATAAACTGTGAACAATAACAGCTTGGCATTTACAAAAAAAAAAAATGTTCGCCTATTTAGAACTGGCTGAATAGTCATTACAGGGTCATTAAAAAAGCTAATGTTTTCCAGAAGTTGCATTCAAATGGTTATCTATAATTAAAAAATATATATAATAATTTATGTATGCCTAGTTTGTATACCTTTTTATTATTTTTGAAAATGGAATGCACTAACTATTCCAAGATTACAATATATTTAAATAATGCCAGTATTTTTGTAAATAAAAGTTGATTTAATATTTCTTTTGTTTTACTTAACTGTATTTTTCCATAATAATGTATTTGATTTTAATACAATTGTTTTATTTTATCGGTAAATAAATAAAACTGAAAGCATATTACAGTTGTGTTTTATAGATTTGCGCAAAATGTAAAACAGTACAAAAACGATATTGCGAAATTCTATATAGCGTATTTGTTCTAAATAATGCCACTTTATATAAATGATGCGCAATGTTTAGTGCGCTGAAGTTTAGTGTTATATTTGTGTTTATTATTAAAATGGCCGTGAGTATGAATTTCCAGATTAAAATTTTTCATGATAAATATCCTTGTGACGAATTTAAGTCATCATCATCCCCATCAGCCTATCGCAGTCCACTGCTGGACTTAGGCCGCTCCAAATGCAAGCCGCTTAGCACGATCCTCGGTTTTAGCATTTAGCTGAGGATTGGCTTCGGTCACGGTGGCCAAACTCATGAGATTAGTCAACCGGATGAGAGATTGCGTGGATCACGTTGCTGTTACTTTTATAAAATCGTGCTCTAATAAATAACGGCCATGCGTCAGTGCTGCGTCAGCCCAATATAATTTGTATTGTTGATTGGCGAGATTTACCTATATATATGGAGTAACACACGTCACAATGTTGCCGTAGTGCCAATTTGCCGACCCTAAGGCTTCGTTCGGACGAGTCTTAAAAAAGAATTGAATTTGTAGTTTGTTGAATTTTGAGCTCTGGATGGTAGGTACCGCCCAGAGCTTAAAATTCAAGCTCGTTAAAAAACGTTGCGTTTTAAAAGCACTGAACTGCGAATAAATACTAAAAAATCCGTTAATATATAAATTTGTTTCGATTAGACGCTTTTTTTAATGGACGCTTTTTTAATGCTCCTCCAAACGAGGCCAGGCGGGCGCCCACCTCCTCCGTTGCCGGTTATTTGCTCACTGAATAGATCCTGAGCGGTAGGTATTTGTTTTTGCGGCAATGTTTTCACTATGTAGTCTTCTTTGCACTATGGTATTGGGTAGGTTTTATGGTGGCATGATGAAGATCCTATATCTCTTTTTTCCTTGCAAAAGGTATCAGACGTCCTGGAAAGTGAACGTACCTCATTCTTGGGCTTCACACGAGAGATCCCGCTTAGTGGCAGTACAGTAGAATTGGTGGAACAGCTCCAGGCGGCCATATTCGAGAACAGCGTCGGTGACCGCCGCGTACGACGGTACTTCGAGCAATATGAAACTCCGTTCATTGGCGACTATTCTAATTAGGATATTAGTAATAAATGGTTTTTAATCGTAGATTTTCCAGACTTTTTAATATTTCCTTTAATGTAAGAGCGTAATTTTTCTACGAAGGGATAGGCAGACGTATTGCTGGCAAAACGTAGTTGTCATACCACAGACCACCACATTGTTATCTACTATAATGTGTGTGTAATAAATAATTAAAGTAGGGTCATTTCGCCTGTTCGCGTCCATTTAGTGCAGTTGGCAAGTTTGACGGCGATTATAAAAATGTCCCAGCACTAATTTCTATGAACAATTTATGTAATGTGTACATTATATTAGTGTATTTTAAGATTAACTTACAGTTTTGTTCGAAACATCACGTGTTTTTTTTTAAAATATATAAACTTCAGAATTAGGCGTTTTACCCACTTTGCGTCCACCCGTGGACCATTTAGCGTCCACCAGCTTAGAATAAGAATATAGGGCAGATATTAAGGGATTTAAGGGGGATATGTTTAAGAATTTGTAAAGAAAGATTGTATTTTAAAAATTTCTTTATTTAAGAATATAAATATTCATAATAAACATAATTATCATTAAAAATATCACTTTCCTTTTCATTACTTGGTATATGTTTTTGGACAAAGAGCAAAACCACTTTCGTCTCCATTAAAAATTATTTTCGGGTCACTCAAAATATCTTTTTGGTGTATACTGTCCAAATATTCCTCTTATTCTCTAAACCACAATCTGATTGACTCTTCTGTAACTTGGGCTCTAGCTTTATGAATACCCTCCGCATTTTTTAGTTATTATATATTAGTTATTATAGAGATTTTTTTATTTCTGGGCAAAAAAAATCAAACCACTTTTGACCTGGGCGACCATCTTTGAATTTTTTTTTAAACTCCCCATCTCGTATTATCATCAACTAATCAAAAGACGTCCACTGCTGGACATAGGCCTACCCCAAGGATTTCCACAACTCTCGATCCTTTGCCGACCTTGTCCATCGGTTGCCCGCAACCTTTACCAGGTCGTCGGTCCTTGTTGGAGGCCTGCTCACGCTTCGTCTTCCATTTCGTGGTCGCCACTCTAGAACCTTTCTACCCCAACGGCTATCAGTGCTGCGATCTGATCTTTCTGATTCGATCTCGCAGAGAAACTCCAAGCATAGCTCTCTCCATTGCTCTTTGGGTGACTTTGAGCCTTCGCACGAGGCCCATAGTGAACAACCACGTCTCAGATCCATATGTAATCACTGGCAACACACACTGGTCAAAGACTTTCGTCTTGAGACACTGCGGTATTTGGGACGAGAAGATATGACTTAACTTCCCGAACGCTGCCCAGCCGAGTCGGATTCGACGAGTGACCTTAAGAAGCCATTCAATTACTTTTTTTTCACCATCTGCTCCTAGCGCTGGTTCTGATCCCGGTTTCTTTACTCCATCTGGTCTGCGCCCACTGATTTTGTCCAATATTGTAGTCTTGGGAATAGCATATTTTTTGCATATTTGTTTGTTATAGATTTATTCTTTTCTCGAATTTTATTTAACGCTTTCTTTAAATCGTCTTCTGTGTATGTTCTCTTTTCCTTATTCTTTCTTGTCTGCAAAGAACTCATCCTAATAGAAAAAAAAAATGAAATTATAAACATGTAGTCTTAATAAAAAAAATTACAATAATAATAATAAACAATACATTTTAAATTATTTTTACAAGTCAAGTAATAACGAAAATATTGGACGCAATTTTTTGTCCCAATAAAGAAAAATAAAAAATAAAATAAAAAATTTGGGTTTATTATTATGCCCTGTAGGTATAGTTTGCGTCCGTTACAGACACTTGCGGACGCAAATTGGAAGTTTTGTAAATTCGATATAGTGATTCGCGTCCACCTTATTTTAACCGTTAAATATAAAAAAACAAGCAAATTCATAATTAATATTATTCCTTTTTTCATTATAAAAGTCAAGAAACAGCTATGTATCCTAATATTCACATAAAACAATAAAAAACTTACCATTGAACGCGCCGTTACACACTATTTATTATGTAAACTTTTGCGCGTACGCGCTCTCTTGTTGAACAGCCGAGATTTACTATTTTTTTAAACGGGATTGGTTTTGCGCACGGACCTTTTGGCCATGTGTGCATGCCTCTTATACATTGAAGTATACGCGGCAATGACGTTTCGTTTGATTGGTCTGTTAGTTTACTTATTTTCGAGGATTTTTAAAGGAAGATCCGTAAAATGGACGCGAATTGGGCGATGGACGCGAAAAGGCGAACTTACCCTATGCCACATGTCTAGAGTGGCTGATCTTACCTACGTTCGAAGTCTCAAAATAAAAAAAATACTTCAGAAGCTAAGTTTTTTTTTATTATTGTATAATAGTTAAGTACCTACTTAAGTAAGTAGGTATATAGATTAAATATATATATAGATATATTAAAAATAAATAAATAAATACCTACCTACTACATAATAGCATGTATTTTCTATCACATACTATTGGATAGCGCCCAAATACATCTACAACAAGGCAATAAATAACTAACAATTTATACGGTAGCACTTACGTTCTATATTTTAGTGTAGTAAGTCTGTCGTGTAAATGTGCCTACTGCCAACGCCAACAGCAAAGCGACAGGCCAAGCTCCTCATGAATAAAGGTCACCGTGAGGTCCAGAACTGCTCTTTTTAGTTACTTCGAAGGCAAACAAACTCCTGAAACTCATTACAAAACCTGATAGTAGGTAATCTGGTGTTTAGCGATTCTGGTAGTTAGCTTCGGAGCTGGAAGGAAGTTTTTTTGAAATCGCACGAGGATTACGTGGAATAAGGTGGAGTAAGGGGAGTCTATAGTATGTGGTTCTTTAAGAAAGAATAAAATACCTATAGGATCAGCAATGCGCAAGTTAAAAGTACGACTGGTGCTGCTAGCGTCCATGGTAGTTACCGTAGCCTACGGACAAAAGAACAAAACATTCATACGAATAAGCATACCGCAGAATAAGAAAAAAGCGTTTGGCCAGCCTCATCAAACGGACTGAATGCTGTTTTCTTATACTGCTATATGCATCTTCGTTTACTCTTTTGTAGTATAAAATAATGTTTCAGAGTCCGCGATGCCTCAAGCTATATTTTAAAGGCTGCCGTAGACGTAGCTGCTGATGGTGAGCGTTTACCGTAGGCTACGGAAAATGCTTACATTTTTTTTAATGCAACTCCCGCACTTGAACAAGTTCTGTGTCCCGGAGGACTTAACAATCAGACAATTCACCGACATAAATAACACCCATACTCGGAATAAACATTTACCTATCACCCAAAGATTTCCGTTTTGTGTCCCTGGTGAAAACCAAACTTACGACCTCAATCTCTAAACCACGGTTTAGTATTCAAGGTCACTAACCAGTATACTAACAGGCTAGTCACTTTGTCGATATAAAATGACACAAAGATAAAAGATTTTGAAATGACATAACTGAAAGGTTATGGATTGGTGAAAGGTTATGGTGGGTTAGGTTATACTCTTTCAAAAAATGTTTTGGCTACATGGCCAACTTAAAACAACGCTTGTAGAAACAATATTTTTTGCTTAAATCAGATTTACTACCCAAAATGTTTATTCTTAAAACCTACTATAAGAGTTAAGCGCCATTTAGACAATGCAAGTTTTGCAAGGCTAATCTCATGCTGTCTCTACTTTCCTCAATAAATTAGACAGTGACAGCATGCAAGTTGCTTTGCGATACTTGCATGGTGTAAATCAGCCTTTATAAGGGAGATAGGGCATCATACTAGCGAGCAAGCCCGTCTGGAGAAGGACCTCTACCTTACAGAAGTCCACAGCCAAATAACTACGGCTACGGTAACTGCTTACCATCAGGCGGGCCGTATGCTTGTTTGTCTCCTTGGTAGTAGTGTATAAACAAAAAAACAACACCGGTGCAATTGTGTTTCTGTGTGTGAGTACAGGTCTCCGGAACTCATTTAGGAAGCACTTTGAAAGAAACTTTTTCTATCTTAGGGATATTCCATCTTAAAGGCTTGTAAGATGGAATAACCCTAAGATAGGAAAAAGTTTATTTCTTTAAAAAATGGGTCGGCAACACGCAAGTGATACCTTTGGAATTGCAAGCGTCATTAGGCTACGGTAATTGCTTACCACCAGGCGTATGCTTGTTTGCCGACCAAGTAGCATAAAAAAAAACTGCTTCTTACATAGAAACATTAACCCTCGTTTTCTTGCCCCGGGAATTTTCGATTCCCAAGCTTCCTTGTCTCATATATCGTAAAGACAGTTGTTAGAAAAATGTCTTCGGGTTAAGAGTTGGGGACAGAATAAGTAAAGATGCGACGTGACGTAGTAGGTATTATACTTACACATAAAAGTAGGTAGGTATACTTACGTAACATTTTCAGGATTTTCCTCTACATTTTTATGGTACCTTAGGTAATTACTTGAACCCTTATAAATTGAAAGCTACTGTTACCTTTCTCTAATTGTACGTTGTAGATGGCTTTTCTTTTAATTGTTATTGTTTGGTTTGGCGTGTCCGGAATCACCGTCCTAAAGTTTTAGTCAGTCAGACCATGACGTACCTATAACGACTTATTTAAATCTTTATTTGAATTTGGATTAATAACAATTATTGTCATTAATCGAAATTCAAATAAAGCTTGGTTATAAAGCTGTCACCATACAAATTTCAAATTAAGATCGAAGATCGACTAAAATCGTTAGTTTCCTACCTGGCTAAGGACGTCATGTGGTACGGGGTCAGATACTCATGACGTGTTCAGATGTCAGAACGAGCCGGAGGAAATTTATAGTACCTACCTACCTACCTAATATGTCTATGAAAGTGTTTTTTTTGTTTCTTTACATGTTATAATAAGTCAACGTATGGAGATTGCAAACACGTAAAAAATTGGACTTAGGCATACCACCCGAGCAAAGTAAATAGATACCTATTGTAATTAATATAATGGTCACATAAATTGCATTTAATATAGAGATAAGCTTTCAAACTATCACCAGTCTTTCAATCAACTAGTTTTAGTCCTTGTGTAAGGACTGAAACTGGCCTATACCGGCATAGACTTACGGCAGTTTCCCAGAAGGGTGGGCAGATGCAGTTTTTCACAGACTCACCAAAACACGATGCAATATGAATACAGTCGTAAAACCACTGATCGCGATGCTAAAAGTATTGTCTATTTGAATAAAATAGACATTTGAAATTAGCCAAAGAATGACGGGGCCGGTTCTAATTAGTTCAAGTCCGTATATTATATGTTTTTATGTGGAAAAACTATTAACGCGCATTCTAGGTCGCCTCATTGTTTCCTAGAGTAGTTTTTAATGAGGAAAATCCCATGTGAGTACGTAGAGCTTTAGCAAAAATAAAGTGATTTATACCTACGTGTTCGTTTTCTTTTCTGGGGTTTTGTTTTAACGTCTTTACTTATAAGTAGGTACATTATATTAGCTGGCATATCTTTGGCTTTAAAAGTAGGTTTTCCGGGTTTCCGATGCCAGTAGACGATACGGAGGAATTTTATGTCGCCTATTCACGCGGTTTCTAACTAGAAAGCTAGCATCTTCTATAATGCTGCTAGTTATCTGAGTTGCCACGTTGCCAGTAGACAACGATGCGGAGGAATTTTATGACGCCTTTTCAAGTTTGTTGTATGGCTTTTTATTTTTTAAACTTGTAAATATCTATTTTATTACAGTTCATTTAGATTGTGTATATAAATTATAAAAACCTACTGTTATTACATTAAAACAATAATTTATTATAGTATTTTTTGGTATTATTATAAGTAGTAAGTATAAGTTAACTTTTACACTTTGGTGTAAGAGTATAGGAATGACACGACTACCTATATGTATAATGGAGGTAGGTACTGTTAACCAATTTACGGCGGCTTAACTTGACGGAGACTAGCCATCTGTGCGGAAGATATTATAGTACACAAGTGTATGCACTAGTCTACATATCTCTTTATTTCTCTTAGGTTATCTTTATTCCCTTACTCTTTTAACCCCCAATACCTATTTTTGTGCCGAACCGGGAATCGAAACTAGGCCTTCGTGATCAGCAATCACCTTCAACAACCAGTAGACTATTTTTTTATACAACTTGAGTGGCAAACAAGCATATGGCCCGCCTGATGTGAAGCAGTTACTGAAGCCTATGGACGCGAATGAATACCAAAAGTAACTTGCGTGTTGCCTACCCATTTATTATGTATAGCTGTTGCCCGCGGTTCCGCCCGCGTGGATGTTGGTTATTGCTGCAAAAAGTAGCCTATGTGTTATTCCAGACCATAATCTATCTCTGTGCCAAATTTCATCCAGATCCGTTCAGTAGTTTTTACGTGAAAGAAGTAACAAACATCCATCCATCCATTCTTACAAACTTTTACATTTATAATATTAGTAAGGATAAACTATACCAATATATACGTAGGTATAAGATGTCATTGACCATAATAATAACGTCGTGTAACGTTTAGGTGGGAATTTGCTAGTGTTAGTTCCACGGCAGCTCTGTGTCTAATAAACATGTTCACAAGCTCCGACGGTTCGTTGCAGTCTGATGATTTAAATTGGAAACATAGGGGACATAGTAACCAGCGTGTGGACCGTTAATAATAATAATTTATTAGCAAAAAATACATACAAACTTACACAATATTGTACGTGTTGTAGATAGATAGAATATTCTTTATTGTACACCAAGCAAAAATACAACAGTATAAAATAACAGTTTGATGTAATAGTTAGCTGTACAATGGGCGGTCTTATCACTAAAAGCGATAAATATTTTTAAGGTAAATATTAACATAAACTACAGTGCACCAACAACTGCCTTTCTCCATTCATTCTGTCCATCCAGGTTGTCTGGAAGAAATCGCCGCTAGCGATAAGACCGCCGATTGTACTAGCCTTAACTTAGTAATTTAAGTTCGAAAATGTAATTTTATGGTGTACAATAAAGTATATTGTATTGTATTGTATTGTAAAAGCGATCTCTTCCAGACAATCTGTGTTGTAGTTAATTTCCTTACTAATATTATAAATGTGAAAGTTTGTGAGAATGGATGGATGGATGGATGTTTGTTACTCTTTCACGTAAAAACTACTGAACGGATCTGGATGAAATTTGGCACAGAGATAGATTATGGATATATGGATTTTTACAACGATAACCGACATCCAGAATATAATTACAGAATGTGTGTTGACTCCAACATCTTTGTTAATATAAGTTGTTATAGCAACTAGTATTAAAGGTGTTACTTGTATTTAAATAGACATCTCCCAAGGGCCGGGCCCTTGGGAGATGTCTATTTTATATTAATTACAAACATATATAATTATTTTACATTTTGCATGAAATCCATGCTAATATTATTAGGTAATGCAAAAGTAAGTAACTCTATTTGTTAGTAAGTTTATTTTATACTATTTGGGTGGCAAATATTAGGGCTTTAAGATGGAGTATCCCTGGAATTAGAAAACATTTATTTCAAAACGCATCCCTAAATGAGCGCTGGAGAACTACATCGCTCTGTGTAGGTAGTTATGCGGCTGTGGTCTTCTGTAAGGTGGAGATCCTTCCTTAGTCGGGCTTGCTCGCTCTATCTAGAAGTTTTAGTTTGTTTGTCGAATACCTTTTCACGACTAAATTGATTGATTTAGAAACTTCTTTATTAGCATTAAATAAAGGTACTATATAATGTTAAACAGGTAACATCAAATATACAATTTATCGTTTCTTACGATAAATTGTATATTTTATGTTTTACTTTCAGACTAAATACTTACTACCTTATAAAACACTAACGGTTGCCCGCGGCTCCGCCCGCGTGGATGTCGGTTATCGCTGTAAAAAGTAGCCTATGTGTTATTCCTGACCATAATCTATCTCTGTGCCAAATTTCATTAAGATTCGTTTAGTAGTTTTTACGTGAAAGAGTAACAAACATCCACCCATCCGTCCATACTCACAAACTTTCACATTTATAATATTATTATTAGTAAGGATATCAGTTTAGATATATTAATACGTGAAGCAAAACTGTGTACATCTTTTTAAGCACATTGCGCGCATGGAGGAGTGTGATATTTGGCATAGTAAAAGTTTATACAGAGAAGGACTGCAGAAAGCAAATTACGGTCGAATTTCGACTACCTGGCGAACTTTAAGAGCAACTAGTCATGAAGACATATTTATTTCATGTGAACATAAAGTTGTTATAACCATTTCGCGATTATACTATGCAGAAACATTTGAAATTTAATACGGTTTAACTTTCCTAACCAACAAAAGCTAAAGTTAACGTACACGGAAGTCAACGTTCACGGCCCAATTAATAAACCGTATGTAGACGTTAGCACATGTGGGCTTCATACGAACTACTGCGTCTAATGCAAGAGATAGCCTGCTGCAAATCATCCGGATTATTTTCCATTTTTAATTTATAAAGATGAGTTATAGGTCGTTTCGCCCGCCATTTGTTCGCCCGAACGGGCCAAACGATCAAATTACAAAATTTATGATATTTGATTGGGCGTTTCGCTCTATGGAGGTTTTATTACTTTTCATGTACAGAGAGATTTTGATGCTGTCTGTACATGAAAAGTAATAAAACCTCCATAGGGCGAAACGCCCAATCAAATATTATAAATTTTGTAATTTGGTCGTTTGGCCCGTGCGGGCGAACAAATGGCATGTATGTATAACTCATAAAGGTAGATGAGAGAAAGATATTACGTAGAGTACATTTGTTTCTTTTTTAATTATTTTATGATGGCTGCAAAATATGACGGCAGATGAATTTTTCCAGTATTGGACTAATGAAAGATTTTTAGGCGAAAAAAATGCATACGGACCGGCTGACGGTAAGCACGACTGATGCTTGCAATACCGGAGGCATTACACCCATGTTGCCGGTATAAAAACTTTTAATAATATGCTTTTATGTCTTTTTTATACTACTTGGGTGGGCACGAGGTTGTGGGTTCGATTCCCGTACAGGACAAAACTTTATGTGACCCACAAAGAATTGTTCTGAGTCTAGGTGTAATTTGTGTCCGTTAATTGTATGTTTGTAAAGTCCCCAGCGACACAGAGCTTGTTCTCTAGTGCGGGAGATGGCTTTAAAAAAAGAAAAAAAAACTTGCCTAGTTTTGATGTTCATTATTATGACGTGCAATAGCAACCCATATATGTCCCACTGCTGGGCACGGGTCTCCTCTCCTCTATCAAGCGGGAGAGAGGGTGTAGTATTTAATTCACACACGCTGGCCTAATGCGGGTTGGTGAATCTGACATGTCTTTAGAATTACTTTTAAGACATGTGGGTTTCCTCACGATGTTTTCCTTTACCGTTAGCAGATGGTGAATCATTTTATTAGTGCATATAAACTCCACAAAGTGAAATTCATATTGGTACTACCACCCGGATCGATGCAAGTCGGTTACTTTCCCACTCAGCCACCACCGCTTTTTTATTATGACTATGACGTATATAGCTGTAAATACCTATTTATGTTTTGTTATTTCGTAAATAAATCGTGCGGGTTAAACTATTTTAAGCGCAACTTTCTTTTTTTTTACATAAGAACCTTCTCCTGACAATAACAAACACAACAAAGAAAGAATGACTGAAATCGGTCCAGCCGTTCACGCGTGATGTCGTGACAAAGGGAAATAGGGATTCATTTTTATATATAAGAAGATAAGTTTTGTGATTCCAGTGATATATATACAGGCGTATAAGGTTTTCAATCATGGGTTATGTGATTGCAGTCTGTTATCTATTCAGTGCGTTATCACTTTAAGAGCAGACTGTTGCTGTTGCCAGATGTAGCTCTAGGATACTAGGATTATAGCGTGTTGTGTGTGCTGTACAATCGCTCTGATATCACATGGAATACACAAGACATTAAGGGCTGTAGCTATATAGAGTTGAATTTGAGGTAGGACAGCATTGGTTACAGGTAGGGCGGAAGCAAAAAAAATATCATAATTGATATGCTCCGAAGCAAATCAATCACCATGTATTCAATAACATTTTTTTAATTTTAATTATTACTTTTTTTATCTCAAACTATAAACAAACAATTCAATTATAATAATTTATCTTAGTTTTTGGTGGTAGGGCATTGTGATTTCAAGGTATGACATTGCCCCACAATGCCCCTCCCCCTAGCTACGGCCAGGAAGACATTTAATACAGGGTTTAAGGTGTATCATACCGATATACAGTCCTATTATATTCGTTAATTGTTACATTTGGTAGTTGGCCACTTATGTTGTTTAGTAAAAAGAAATATACCTACTAATTATCATGCCATCATCATCTCAACCCATAAACTTTCTACTGCTGGGAACGGCAGGCGTATTTCGTAAGAGCGAAAACCGAGCGACCGCGAAAACGGAGCAAAATCTGGCTGTCAGATTGAAAATCGGTATTCCGTAAGAGCAAAAACCGAGCCTTTTTGACGTTTAGCAATCGTGTGTGCCGTCACCGAGCAATCACAACTGTCAGTTTGCGATCACTGTTTCTTAGAGAATCAGCCGGCCGGTCTCCGCCATACACATGGAGGGATATTAGCCACGCTGACCAGACGGATTGGTATGGAGTTTTGTTTCAAGTTTTTCCTCTCTTGCAGTGGATATTATCGACCTGACTTACTCCGTTAGTCGACTCTTATAGTACCCTCGGGATGGAACGGGGTGGTGACATTAGTCATCACACTGTGACAGACGACGCATGCCATACTTGTATCATTTATCAGAATTCTAAACCTAAAAACGGCTCATCTAAAACCAAAGAAACCCAAATCCCTTTCCCCTCAAAAAAAGTACGGTTCTTTACCTAGCAATGTCAAATTGTCAACACACATTGAAGCTTTATCCTTTACGAGCAAAACTGAGTATAAATAGAAGCTCATCATTTTCTTACATAATGTTTCGTACATAAGCTCCTAATGCGGTCTATACGTTAATATTAATAAGGCCGACCCATCTGTCCGCGCAGTTCCGTCCGTACGTTCAGGAAATGAGTGACGCATAATGCTGAATCTTATTATGTAGGTGGGTTGTCAAAGCGAGCGGGAAATAAGACTTTTTAGATGAAATTTGTCCAATGTTGGTAAAGGATTTATGTGGCAAATGTTTGACGATATTTTTTTTACTACTTGTGTGGCAAACAAGCATGCAGACCGCCTGATGTTAAGCAGTTATCGTAGCCTATGGACGCTTGCAAAACCAGAGGTATCATTTACGTGTAACCGATCCGTTTTGTTTACACCAGGGCTTTAAGATAGAGTATCCCAAAAATCTTTTTTTTAAATGCATCTCTAAATGAGCTCTGGAGACCTGAACTCACACACAGGACACACACAACTACACTGCTGTGTGTATTTATTTGGTTGTGGTTTTCTGTTAGGTGCATGTCCTTCCCCAAACGGGCTTACTCGCTAGTATGGTGTATATATTTTTTTACTACTTCCGTGGCAAACAAGCATACAAACCGCCTGATGTTAAACAGTAACCGTAGCCCAAAAGGCTATGGTACCTGCTAAAAGCTTGCAATACCAGAGGCATCATGTGTTACCGACCCGTTTTGTTTACACCAGGGCAGACCGTTTGCTGATTTGCCTTCTTGGTGGTATAAAAAAAAGCCAAACTTTAGGCATCTATTGTGAATCTCTTGACAGAAAACCCAATACGTAGGTACCTATCTGTTTATTTTTCTCAACATCGAACCCGGCACTCGAGCTCATTAGTTGTACTCAGCAACCACAAGAAGAACAAGGCAGTTAATAATAATAAAAGAGGTAATAAAACAAAACTACAGAAGACCCTTCTCTGCAATGTATTTAATTAAAAGGAACTCTGTCCCTAATAACGTAAATACCTCATCCATAAGATCTTACTTGGAAGAAACCCTTCGTATCAAATTATGTTACTGGCCATGGATAAGATTTTGAATAAGGTTGTAGAGCGATAACAAGACAATGTCCTATAATGACTGTAACTTGTGTCTATTATAGTGTAATTATTAATTTAACTAGGTCGTATATCCACCTTCTTGGAGACCTACTATCGCTGCGTCTTCTAGTTTGTAGTCGCCTATACAGAACCTTTTTGCACCAACGACCATAGATTCTGCAAGCTATGTGCCAATTGCCACCTATTTAAGGCAATTTGATTGACCTATAGGTTCTGACTGCTAGGCCGCAGGTCGTGGGTTCGATTCCCACGCGGTACAAAACTTTATGTGATTTATAAATGTGTATTCCAAGGCTGGGTGTAATTTGTGTCCGTGAATTGTATGTCTGTAAAGTCAGTGTCTGACAGAGTGCTTGTTCCCAAGAAAAAAAATCTAGTTAGGTAGGAATTATTTCAGTCACTGACTCACTATGGTATTGGGTAATAAAACTGGCTACTGTCTAATAATATCATAGAAAATAAAACGATACAAAAAAACAATTCGTATGGGAATAGGCATTATAAGTATCGCAATATTTGCTAAAGGTACAAAGAGTTTTATTCCTTTTAAAAGTTACCAGCTTCAAAAAATACAAAACTCTTTTCGAGAAATAAGGATTTGTTTGAATAATAAGCCGAAGGTTTCTTTGTTGCCAGTTATTTTGATCGCTGATATCTTGAATATTGTTGAACTTCTATTGTATTTTGCAGAAAAAAGGTTTTGGAATAATTTGTGTGTTTTATGTTAATTTGTTGGATGTGCTCACAACTTTTAGGGTGTTTTCTTAGAAAGTCTTAGTTCTTTGGTATTTTTTAAATAAACTCTTCAAAAGTTATTCGTTTAATGTTGATACATTTATCAATAAATAGTAGTATTCTATAAATAGTAGAGGTAACATTTATTAATTTGGTTGTAGAGATAATCTTTGAGGCCACTCAATCCAATTCTTAAAAATATTTTGCTAATAGTGCGTGATATTATGTTTGCTATGGGCTACTTTGTGTGAATGGTGAGCGAATACGCGGGCAAAAGCTAGATAACTATTTCCCTTTGACCATCTTTGTCCATCAATCGAGTACATACAGGTGTAATCTTCATCTACACTTTCGTAGTTCGATCGGCCTGAAAGGCTTTACATGCTCTTCGAAGTACGAAGTGTGGAAACTACCAACTTAATAACCTCAGACTGCTATGATAGTTCTTTGACAGGAAAACCCAATATTTTGACTTCTACCCCTCATGTTAAAGAGAGGTAGGGCACTTTACTAGCGTGCAAGTCCGACTAAGGAAGGACCTTCACCTTACAGTGTTCGTGTAGATGTGTAGTGTGTGTGCGTTTTGAAAGAAATGTTTTCCTATACCTGGGATACCCCATTTTAAAGCCCTGGTGGAAAAAAAGGGTCGGCAACACGCAAGTGATACCTTTAGTATTGCAAGCGTCCATAGACTGCCTTGGTGGTCCAGTGGGTGCAGTATGCGCCTGCTGTGCACGAGGTTATGGGTTCGATTCCCGCACAGGGACAAAACTTTGTGTGACCCACAAAGAGTTGTTCTGAGTCTGGGTGTAATTTGTGTCCGTTAATTGTATGTTTGTAAAGTTCCCCGCGTCATAGAGCTTGTTCTCTAGTGCGGGAGATGTCTTTAAAAAAAAAGTCTACGGTAAATGCTTAACATTAGATGGACCGTATGCTAGGATGCCACCCAAGAAGTATAAACAAAGCCGCGTATCGTACGTTAAACTTAACAAGAACGACTTTCTTCTATGTTTAATTCCACCTTCAAATGCAAATGTTCCGTAATTTGCGAAGCGTGTTAACACCGTTGTGGTTAGATCTAAAACAGTACGCCCTAAGGTTAAATGCACTAATTACCACAGATTAGAACGTTTTCGTGCGACGGAAATATAATTTATGTCTACGATATGAAAACCGCTTAACATCGTTTCATGACACTTACACGCTTTAACCGCTTAACATCTACCTAATAGTAATAGTGCATAATTAAAAAAAAAAACATGCGGGGCAGTGTTTGGGGACTGCCGATAGATGTGAAAACTAAGTAACATGTGAATTGTATCGCCGAGCTATTAGATTATTATTTTTGATTATGGAAAGCATTCAGTGACGATGTCGCGGTTCCATGATTTTTGTTCACCCAAACAGTTTGAATATGGAAAGCGTTCGGAGACGATGACGCGAGCTCCATGATTTTTGTTCACCCGAAAAGTTTGAATATGGAAAGCGTTCGGAGACGATGACGCGAGTTCCATGATTTTTGTTCACCCAAACAGTTTGAATATGGAAAGCATTCGGTGACGATGTCGCGGTTCCATGATTTTTATTCACCCAAAAAGTGCTCAACGCGCCTAAAGACGCTTTCACTTGAAAAGTAGGGGAGATAGGGCAACATACTAGTGAGTTAGAATAGAATAGAATATCATTTATTCCAGTACAGGGCACACAAGAACAACTTACAGAATAGCCAAGAAAATACACAGTAAAAACAATATTAAAAAAAAAACATAACAAGAACAAAGATAATGAGGTAAAGGTAGTGAGCACTCTCATAGTCCGACGTAACTTCATACGGGACGGAATCGCGTATCGGTATATCGGTTGTGTACTTCATACGGGATGGAATCCCGTATGAAGTACACAACCGATGAGAACACAAGTACACAACCGATGAGAACACAATTACACAACCAATGATTATGACATATCATATGCAGGACTTTACGTACCTTCCGAGCCATGGAGGGGTTTCACTGACTTGAAGGAAACGAAAATCTTGCTTAACTTCATTATTATTGATTCGTTAGCCTCTTACTACAAAATTTACTAATAGAGTAAAGGCAACATTTACTCGAGAAAAGTTTTTCGTCTCAAAATTAATAATTCATCGTACTTCTTCTTGTGTGCCAGGCTTTTGTAGGTGGAGTGTTCTACACTGCGCCTTATTTTAACTACTATGAGCGATATGCCTTAAAATTTTGGGAAGTATATTAAACAAGCTTTAGCTCGCGTAGTATGCAGATAAAAAGTAGTCTTATCTCAACTTTGTATTAGGCATATATGTATATTCATAATTAGGTTACATTTTATATCTTAGGGAATTTCATTTTAATCAAAATATTATGCTCTTCCGGTACTGTTCACAATTATAACTTATTTGCTACGTTCACTAATAGATAGATCTAAATTTAGGTGTTAAACAAACAAAGGTGCAGGCAATGCGCGTAATGTGTGAGCGCGCATTATCATCATCATTTCAACCTATAAACGTCCCACTACTGGGCACGGATCTCCTCGATACATTTGGAGGGATATTAGGCTACTATATCACGCTGGTCAGACGGGTTGGTACAGAGTTTTGTTTTCGAGTCATGTCTCTCTTGCAGTGGATATTGTCGGTCTTACTCTTTTAGTCGACTCTTACGACACCGAGATGAAACGGGGTGGTGACATTTGTATTCTTTATCCGTCACCACACGGATAAAAAGTATGTTGCATAATACGACTGATCGACGCTTCGCGTGACCAAAAGGCCGGCCTGTTTCTTACACAGAGAATCAGCATTGCCATTCAACATGGCAATGCCGCTAGCCTTTTGGACACTTTTCTGGTTGACAGTGATGCGGAGGAATATTATGACGCCTATTGCCTTTATTATTAAACTATTGCCTTTTTATTTAATTAATTAGTTTTCCATATTTAGGTTTTGTTAGTTTAAATAAGTTTTAAATATTATTCTTGTATATGTCCTTTACTGATATAAACAAAGTAAGTAGTACAACTGAACACATAGCTGCTAATTCCTCGCTACGAAAGTACCTAGTGTACTATTAACAACTAGTACCTACTACACGGTCCAGTTTGTCAACAAAGTAAAACTTGTAGGGTTACACTGTAAATACCCCTTGCAACGGACTCTGTAATCCTCTGAGAGAAATTAAAAAGTTTGCAACCGGTTTAAACTTTAAAAAGGTTTTGGTGTTAGGGCAATGTGAAGTTTGGTTATTAAATCATGATATTAAACTACAACATACTACTAGAATGACCAGAGTATTTTAAAGTTATACTATTGAGCTTTTTCTCGGAAACTACTACCCAAGCCCGCTATATTTAAATGTCATGAAAACGTTTTCTATCTTGTATAGACCTACCTTTTATAAATGTCAAATTTAAAAGTGGAAGGACCTTCAAAGTCAAAGTCAAACTCAAAATTCATTTAGATCAAATACATGATACTTATGAACGTCATAAAAACAAATGCCAGCATACTTTTTTCCTACGGCCAATTCGCTGACTAGGGTTAGCTTCACCTTACAGATAACCACAGCCAAATAATTACACGCAGTGAAAGAAAGAAAGAAAAGCATTTATTTAAAACATACACAGGATAATAGATGGTAGACAAAAGTTAGACACATAATAACAACACAAAAATTTATCCTGTGTGTGAGTACAGGTCTCCAGCGCTCATTTAGGGATACGTTTTTAAAGCAATGTGTTCCTATCCCATCGTAAAACCCCGGTGTTATTATGGTGTTTAACAACATGCAAGTGATAACTCTGGTTTTGCAAGCGTCCATAGGCTAAGGTAACTTACCATCAGGCGGGCCGTATGCTAGTTTGCCGCCTAAAAGCCAAAACTGTTCGAAATAAAGTTCTCACTCTCCGCTTTAGTAATAAATAATATTTATCCAGACAAAAAGGCTTTATTTGAACGATAAAACTACAGTTCACAGTACATAAATATTTATTGAACTTTTTTCACGGCTAGATGGCATTATATAAAACAAATTCACGTTTAAAATTGCATGAACAGAGCGATGCACGACGAATATTTTTTTTTATTTACGTTCGATGTCCCATCAAAACTTTACACAAAAATGTAACTTCAAATCAAATCGTGATCAAAATTGAACTATTTCATCTTTAATTCAGCGGCCTGTTTTTAAAGTAACTTTTGCGAGAGGGAAACATCGATTTTATTGGTCGTTTTGCCGATATAGTGAGGTGTTTTGGAGTGCACACCTCTCGGTAATACAATCTTTTATTTATTTAGAGGTTACATGAAGCAGACAGTCACTGGCTAGACGACGTTTGGTCGTGTATCACACTGTAGTTTGTAGACGATTATTTATGTGTTCAATATTTAGCTTATTATTATAAAGATATTGTAAAGTGTGGTGTAGCAGTGAATAGTTACGTCTTCTTTTATCAAATGTCAAATTACTGATGTCAGAAAGAGATAACGGTTTTAGAGTGAGATACAGTTTTCTTTTCTTTTGCGTTGCCTTATGTTCGATATCATAATTAATGCTTTTTCTTTCTTTCTTCTTTCTAGGTATAATTTCACAGAAGCAAAGTTATTATATTAGTTTTATATTATTTTCGGGTTATCCATAACTCAAAACTCTGTTCCATAACTCAAAACAATGTTACAAAATGTAGGATCACTAACGTGCAAGTGATGTTCCTAGTTAGTATTGCAAGCGTTCAAAGGCTACAAAAACTGCTTGCCATTTATAATAATAATAGCAACCCATATATGTCCCACTGCTAGGCACGAGTCTCCTCTCCTCTATCAAGAGAGAGGCCTTTAGACCTTAATTCACACACGCTTTCCTAATGCGGGTTGGTGAATCAGACATGTCTTTAAAATTTCTTCTAAGACATGTGGGTTTCTTCACGATGTTTTCCTTCACCGTTAGCAGATAGCGAATCATTTGTTTAGTACATATACACACAAATTTACATTGGTACTGCCACCTGGAATCCTTTTGCGTGCAAGTCGGTTATTTTCCTACTCACCCACCAACGCTTCTTACCATTTGACGGGATTAATAATAATCAAGCTGATCATTGAGAGATTTGTCCTGGGTGGAAATCGAGCTTACAACCACTAGCTTAGCAGTCAGCGTCATTAACAACAGGTCAATCATATTTCTCATAAGAATAGTATTAAATTCCAAGTTGTGTCGTCTTGCAGCATTGCAAGGTAGACGTTCTAAGTCGGTGTGATAGACAGCCCCATATAAGAAAACGTGCAATAAGCAACAACGGTACCAATTGGTACCTAATGTTAAATGCAACGCCAATACATAGCGGTATTTGGTATCGATATACCGATACTTTGGGGATTTTCTTCTTCCTATGGTGCACGATTTTATTTTGTAGTACATTTGGAATATTTTGGGATAACCATTTGAAAGTATTGTTTTTTTAATTTTTTTTGGAGCTTATTATGTATACTCCATTGTAGCTACCTTATGTTCTAATGTTTGTATATAAAACTTATACAGGTCTTTGGCTGCGTCAGAAATAAGGTTGGTTAAATTTTGGTTGGTTGGTAAGGTTGCGTCAAAATACTGTTATAAATACCAAAGTTACTAAAGTATTGTTTTTGAATTTGGTAAAAAATAAGACCTAAGTGTGGCCGCACACGGGCCACACGCGAAAACCACAAAACATCATCACTGACCTATTTCTTGTAGTTTTTATGCATTTTATATGGACTCGTTGACACTGGTGGTCGCCACTCGTTACAAGTAAAATGTATGAAAACAGAGACCCGTGTGCGGCCATCCTTAGAATAGCTTTTTTATACATTACATTGGTGGTAAACAGTTACCGTAGACTATAGACGCTTGCAGGTGTCATTGTATCATTGCGTATTGCCGACCTAAAGATGTTGAAACCAGGCTTTTGTACTGGATAAAAAGCGGTTCATTAAAAATGCACCCCGAAATGTTCTAGGGAACTGTAAAATAACAGCAAAGTTGCAAGAGTTGTGTGGGAGGCAAACAAGCATACAGTCCGCCTGATGTTAAGTAATTACCGTAGCCTCAATAGGCTTGCAATACAAGAGGTATCGCTTGCGTATTGTCGACCCATTTTATTATACCAGGACTTTAAGATGAAATATCTCTGGACTTGGTTAGCCTAATATAATTTGTACTAGCGGCCTTTTTTACCCTATAAGGTGGTGAGCTCGGGAGATAAATGATACAACCGTATCGATTAGAATAATGTTTATTACTACTCCACAATTACATGATACAAGATTATATATATGATGGGTTCATACACACACTACACGCCCACCGGCACAAGAAAATAAAAAATATTTTTATTTTTAGATAACAAGTAGATACTTTAATATATTTTACTTACTACATTTACCCACTAAACACATTTATATAATGCAATAAACAAGCTTATATTTAAGACAAAGGTAAGAAACAAAAAAAATTAACAATAAAACATAATACTTACAAATAAAAAATTACAAAGGTAAGTACGAGTATATGTATTTTAAAACACAATAATAAATCATTTATGATAAGGTTTGGTCCTATTCTTATGTACTAACAATTCTTTTCCTTTATATAATATTTTTAGATTAGGGTTACAATCTTCTATTACTTTGTATGGACCAATGTATAACGGATCAAATTTGCTGACACTTTGTTCATTCTTAAGTAGTATCATATCACCAGTATTGTATGTAATAGGATTTGTATACAAGTCATATCTACATTTTCTTATCTGTTTATTTAAAATTAAATTTTGTCTCGCATCATATTGTGATTTTTGGAGTCTATATTTAAGTTGCTGAGGATAGTCATAGTAGTTATATAGAGGTTCTATATCTGTGGTTAAATTACTTGGTAAATTGCTTAGTTTACCAAATACTAACTCATATGGAGTGTATTTAGTTTCAGTGTGTACCGTTGTGTTTAAAGCAAAGCACCAATACGGTAGCCATACACTCCAATTTTGTGGTTCATTATTAGTCTGAATACGAAGAAACGACATTAAATTTTTGTGACTATTCTCTAATCCTCCAATAGTTTGATGGTGGTATGCTGTTGATGTTATTTGATTAATCTTAAGAATTCTACACACATCATTCATAACTTTTGAAACGAACTCAGTGCCCCGATCAGATATAATATTTCTTGGAATGCCATAGCGTAGTACAAAATTATTAATGAAAGCTGTCGCCACAGAAACTGTATCCTTATTCCTAAGTGGATAAGCTTCAACATACTTGCTAAGATCACACTGTAGTGTGAGTATATAAGTGTAATTATCATAATCCTTACTTAAGGGCCCAACTAAATCTAAAAATATCCTATCAAAAGTCGAATGTCCTGTATCAGTGAGGACCATCGGCTCTTTTATGTGTCGAAAATGTTTTTGTCGTTGGCAGTTATCACAACGATTTACGAACTCCATGACATCTTTCTTTAATTTTGGCCAAAAATAACGTCGTTTAATATTATTGACCATGCGTCTTATACCAGCGTGACCGCTACTTGGTAATAAGTGGTAGTCATTTAAAATAATACGTTTCGTATCATGATCATTTATTACTTTCACACCCTTTAAAATACATAAACGTGGTCCGGACCAATTATGTGTGTCATTTATACGAGTAGCTAACTCTTTTAATATTTCAACATTGTCACTATTTTGAACAATGTACACACTATCTATATTTATTTGTTTACAGTAATAAGCCAACTCCCTCACAAAGGCATCTCGTGCACGATATGATCGGAAAGATGGATTTACTCTCAAAATACAATTTGATGTATCATAATTAAATAAATTTGACTTTTCAGCGCTTTTTATACTACTCCACTCTTTTACATTCATAAACCTTAACTCCGTACAATCCTTAGGTTTTTTAAGCATTTCTATAACTCTTGGCTGATCAGACCAATCGTTTGTAGATTGCTCAGCAACCTTAGGGTTGTCACTCACATCCTGTACACATTCTTTAGACATATTTTTCCTCTGAGCCCTTGTTAATACAGACACAACGTGCTGATTTATTTCCTTTAATTCCTCACTCGTTATTCGGATACGTGACAAAGCGTCTGCAGCTGCATTGTCAGCACCTTTAACGTATTCTATTATGTAATCGTATTCCTCTAATAATAATCGGAATTTAGTTAAGCGACTAGACGGATTTGTTTGATTAAATAGGTATATTAATGGTTTGTGGTCAGTTTTAATAATGAATTTTCTACCGTAAAGGTAAGGTCTAAAATATTTTACAGACCACACGATAGCGAGTAACTCTTTTTCTATCGTGGGATATCTAATTTCCGCTTTATTAAGGCCGCGACTCGCAAAAGCTATAGGTCTGTTATTATTGTTACATAACACGGATCCGATTGCATAGCCAGATGCGTCTGTTTGTAAAATAAAAGTATTGTTTTCATCGAAATTCGGATATTGTAGTAATGGTGGAGATATTAATGAGGATTTTAGAGATTTAAAAGATTTTTGACATTCTTCCGACCATTCAAATTTAACATTTTTACGACATAATTTATTAAGAGGCAAGGACATATTTGCAAAGTTTGGAATAAATTTTCTATAAAAGTTTACAAATGCTACGAATCTTTTTATTTCATCAACATTTTTTGGAACCGGGTAATTTTGAACTATATTAGTTTTTTCTGGATCTGGCTTAATCCCTTCAGTTGAAATAACGTGACCTAAAAATTGCATTTCTTTTCTTAAGAAATCACATTTATCTGGGTTTAATTTTATTTATTTTATTTTATTTTATTTTAGGAAAGCTTACGGACTAATTACATCGTGTATAACTTATTATAACTTAACAAATTGCCAATGACAAGCTTCCGCATATTAATAACTAAGTAGTGTGTTGACAATGACACTAGTAGGTAATTATATATAATGGAACCTTAGATTTTCTCAGTATGCTCACAAAATAGCTGCTATAAAAAGAATACCTTAGGTATGATTAATATATTAAAAATAAAATAATACAATGACTTAATGAGTAGACTACATTAAATTGATACATGCTATTTCCCTTACCTTACTCGTCACCGAAAAACTGCCGAGATAGAATTCTTCGTGCTGTAATGGGCTTTGTGCAAAATAGATCTAAGTCTAAGTCATTTACAACTTTGTTGAAAAATGTCATACTACGTGGTATGTATGAATTTCGTCGGTAATTAGTAGATGCGGATGGTATGTCTAAAAGTGGGCGTCGTCTAAAGCTAACAGAGTTAGTACGAATTGTTATTTTAGAAACTAAATCTGGACAATCAATACTTCCATTAGCGATTTTTAGTAAATAAGTTAGGTCATCAATGTATCGCCTTTTCTCTAATGGTAAAAAGTGATACCTTCGACATCGATGATTGTAATCTATTGACCATACCTTCGCCTTATAGTCAAGATAGCGCAAGAACTTTTTCTGGATTGCTTCAATACGCGATATATATAGCGCATATTGCGGACTCCACACTTGAGATGCATATTCTAGGTGACTACGCACGAGTGAACAATATAATATTTTAAGAGATTTAATCGCTCGTAAATCTGATGAAATTCTCATTACAAATCCTAACGATTTGGACGCTTTTTTAACTATGTTATCGACATGTTTATCAAACAGTAATTTGCTGTCAAAGATAACTCCTAAATCACGAATTTCGTTTACCTTTTTTATTATAGTATTACCAAATTTATATGTTGTGTTTAATTTATTATTTTGACGAGAATAAGTTACATGAGAGCATTTAGATATGTTTAGGTGCAGCTTATTTGACACACAGTACCTAACAAATCTATCCAAATCTTCTTGAAGGTCTCGTGCATCAGACATGCTATTTACTGATTTTAAAATTTTCATATCATCGGCATAGAGTAATATTTTGGATTTTAAAAAGCATGACTTGACATCTTCTATAAATATCGTAAACAATAAAGGACCGAGTATGGATCCCTGAGGAACTCCGGAGGGCACAGTTATCCAGGAGGATATATATCCGCGTAACACTACTGCTTGGGAACGGCGATCTATATAAGATGATAACCAGCGGAAGAGGTCACCATGGATCCCAGCCACGCTTTTCAACTTTTGCAGAAGTTTTCGGTGATCTATACGATCGAAACATTTGCTATAATCAGTATAGATCACTTCCACCTGGGTACGCTGTTCCATTCCCTGAGTAATAATATCGTTACAAAGCAGTAGATTGGAAGTGGTAGAACGTTGACTTAGGAAGCCATGTTGTTCTACGCCAAAATAGCCACGTAGTGCTGAATATAATTGCGAGTGCACGATGCTTTCTAAGATTTTAGAGAAAATACACAATTTTGAAATTGGACGGTAGTTATCAATGAGTGACGTGTCACCTTTTTTAAACACAGGTGTAATAAATGCGGTTTTCCATACTTTAGGAACTGTACCCTCGGATAACGAACGCTTAAAAAGGAAACAAAGTGGATTAACGAGACTTTCTGCGCAGTTAGCAATAAATATCGGCGGGATATGGTCTGGTCCACCAGATTTGCTAAGGTCTAGGTTTTTTAAGAGCTTAAGTAAAGTATTTGGTCTAATTTCAATAGATGAAATGCCCGTGGCATATGAGATGCTATCATCAGTTTCGCAGACAGTTTCGTTCCCATCAGGTGTTAAATAAGTGGAACTGAAATAAGAAGCAAATAAATCGCTTATTTGTTCACCAGTGCAGGCTACCGTTTGCTCATATTGCATTACATTAGGAATAATACAAGTACTATATTTAGTTTTAACATATTTCCAAAAGTGCTTAGGATTATTTACCAACGATGACTCAACACTGTCTATGTATTTATTGTAACAAACTTTCTCTACAGCTATGGCCCTTTCTCTCAAAATTGTGAACGAATGATAGTCAGATATGTTTTTATATTTTTTATATTTTTGATGGTATTTGTATTTTTCTTTTAAGATTTTTATTAATGCACGACTGTACCATACTGGGTGATACGATTTTTTACTAGATTTGACTGGTATATATTTATCTCTTATGTTATATAATATTTGGTAGAAGTTGTCAGTTGATTTATCAATTGTATCGGTGTGAATTATGTTTGCCCAGTTTACCTGGTCAAGCTCCGTTACGATGGCAGTATAGTCACCTCTATGGAAATTGAACTTTTTATGATTTTTTTCAATTAAATTGTGATTGCTTATAATTTCGGTCTCTAATATAAGTGGTTTGTGATGAACGTCGACAGGTACAGCTAATGGGTCAGTACATTCGCTCACAGTGACATTGCTATTTGTAAATACTAAATCAAGCAATCTCAAATTAACGTTCCGTTCTCCATTTAATTGAGAAAGGTTATATGTTGTTATAGTGTCGAAAAAAAATTGTAAATTATGCCGAATAATAGAGGGAAGTAGTTCATTACTATTTGGAACATTATGCCACTCGACGTCACTACCAAAATTAAAATCGCCGACTACAATAAAACTATCATGTGGATTCAATGATATTAAATGATTAAGATTATTAGTAAAATTTGAAAGCTGAGTGATATATGAATTACCTGTGTTTTCTCTGCATAAATATATAGTACAAATATGTATTTTCTGTTTTACCAATGGTCTTGACTTTTTGACAGTAATAGTGACCCACATGTCTTCCGCGGAACTACGCCAAGAACATCGCTCAGTAACTAAAAGGTTATCCCTGGCAGCGATTAAGACACCTCCTCCTCGCGCCTGTTTCGTTCGTGAGTAGTCACGATCGCGCCTCCATACGATATATCTCGAATCAAATAGTTCACTATTACAGATACAATCCGTCAGCCATGTTTCTGTAAATATTATTAAATCATAGGAGTTAAGACATATATTACGGTATAAATCATTTGTTTTCGTGCGTAGTCCCCGTGCATTCTGATAGTATAGTTTAAGCTGATACATAATTAATGATTATTATAACAAAGTAAGTCTTATTTAATGTGTAAGTGTGGATTATAAGTGTAAAGTATATATTAAATACTGGAATCAAGTAAAGGCATCTTAGTATAATGTAGGTATATTGCAAAAATATGTCACGACGAGGCGAATCAATTGACGAAGCAATACACTGTGTATAAAAAAGCACAACTTTGAAATGACCAATAAATCTCGGCAGTGAATAGGCACAAAGAAAGGAATGCGAAGCAGCGATAAAAAACCGGCCGTCATAATAAATCAATATTGTCGATACAAGGTTTACTAATTGACACTTTAAATAGCAGATATTAAGGTCGTAAATAGCACAAAAGCATTTGTAAAAAATAAATGTACATTTTAATTTATAATAGATGAGCACAAAACACAAACACAGTCCGTGTTGGAATACGATAGGTTCACGCAATACCAAGCGATTCTCAAAGAGTAACAAATGTATTAATACTAATATATATAGATTATAATGACTATGATAAGTAAAGTTGGATAGATGAGTGAATTTATAGGAAATCACAACTATTGTATTTTTGAGAGATCTATTTCTGTCTTGATTGTTAATATAGGAGATGTAGCGTTCTTCCTGATAAATATTTTGGCGTGTTTCACCCAGATGTATTGAAAATCCCTTTCAATAACCAGTTTTTTAGCTTTAGACAATAGGATCTTATTTTGTATAGTGAGATGTTCATTAATATATATTTTGTGTCGACCCGACAAACCAAAGTATTCCGCCGTTAGAGGTGACGTCTTGGAAGTCATTCTGGCTGCAGCTATGAAATCTTCTTTTACGTATTGATTATTGAAACCGACTATAATCGATTTTATATTATCTTTTTCACGGGTAGGAACCCTGGTAACAAAGTCAATCTGGGATTTTATGATCGGGTACTGGATTTTATTACCTATTTTCATCACAATGTCATACAGGTTTTCAGCGCCGGTTTGTGGTACACCTTTAATTTCTATATTTTTCTTTCTTGCCCACTGTTCTTGAGCGTTAGAATTCTCTTCTAGCTTATCGAGTCGAGACTGGATATTAGTGACCTGGTTTTGTAGTTTATCAACATGCTTAATACGTTGTTCCGCTTCAGTTAACCTTGTATTATAATCTTTTAGTAGGTCATTTACTTCACCAACGGATGTTTTCAGCGCCGCTAAGTCGTTACGGAGAGCTTTGACTTCGTCACTCTGTGACACCAGTGGTGCCAGCTGGGCAGATATAGCTCTTACTTCCAATAGCAGCTGTGACTCAGACTCTGGTTTTGGCGAGCTTGGTGCATGACTAAGACCTGACTGCTTACACTTCATACAACGGAATGTTGACTTCCTTCCTTCACCAAGTCTGCGAAATCCTGTCTCCTTTACTCCCGCACAATGAAAGTGTAAATTTTGAAAACACACTGTACAATATACTCCTTCCGTTAAGGACTCGCTACAGAGGCCGCAGTTACGTACATCCATCGCAATGTGATACGATAATTTATTTGAGAAACACTGGAATTGTTGCGAATAGAACGCGGCGTAGTAGTTACAACGACTGGACGTAGCGGGGTCCAAGACCGAGATTATTATTTATTTTAAATTATTATTTTACTTGACTATTTTATTTGACTATTTTAAATTAACCTTTCGTAGTCTATCTAAAATATCTACAAGATTTTTATTGTGCACTTGTAAATTACGTCCAAAACAAATAATATTATCTAAATAAACAAATAATTTTTCATATGTAAGTCCTGACATGGCAATTGTCATCAATCGAGAAAATGCACTCGGGCTTATCTTTAATCCCATAGGTAATCGGGTCATTTGGTATTGTCCCGAAGGTGTAGTAAATGCAGTATATTTTCTACATTCTGGTTTTAATTTTGCCTGATAATATGCTTGCGATAAATCTAATTGGGAAAAATACATAGCACCGGATAAAGAATCTAAAATATCGTTAATATTAGGTAGGGGAAATTTGTCATCTAAAATTCTAGTATTTAACTTACGAAAATCTATAACCAATCTCCATTTCTTTGATGAGTCATCAGATTTTTTAGGCACCAACAAAACAGGGCTAGACCACTCACTCTTTGCTGGTTCAATAATATTTTCCGATAACATTTTCTTGACTTGCGTTTCAATTTCGTCGCGTTGCGAAAAGGGTAATCTATATTGTTTAGTATAAACCGGGTCTGCATTTGATTTTAAATGTATAGTTTGTTCGTACAAGTTGTTAGTAGATAACTTGTCGTTAGGCAAATAAAAAACATCAGAATATTTGGCACATATACTTTGAATAGATAATCTTTCCTCCTTATTTAAGTGACTTAAATTTAGATGAGAAAACATTGTGTGTACTCTGTCTCCATCAATACTACTATCACGCTCAAAATTGCAAATGTTATAATCCGATAATGAATGTACTTCTGGTCTAAAATAATTAAGATCTACTTGCGTTTCACGTGTATTTAATATTTGTATACTAATTTGACCATTTATAGGTTTACAAATACTACCGGCTACAAAAATTCCATCGCATAATTGACTCGGCAAAATTACACATTCCTCGTTAAAACTACTGTCTAACATATAAATTTTTTCACATCTTGGTGGAATTTTCAGAAAATGTGAGCCATTGTTCATAGGTAAAGTCAAAATACTGTTGCAATTATTTAATGTTAACGTATTATCTTCAAAATTTAAAATAGCTTTATATTTCCGCATAAAATCTCTGCCAATTATACCATATTGTTTGCAAGGTAAGTTTCGCATTACATAAAATTTGTTTACAAATTCCTGTCCATTTGCAACCAATGTAACAAAAACATAGCCTAACGTTTGCACTTTGCCCCCGATACCGTTTATGGAGATGCATTCTGTGTGTATTGGAAGATTCCAATGTGTCACAGTGTCGTATTTCAACACTGACAATGATGCTCCGGAATCTATCAGCAAACCATATTTGGCACCGTATATTATAAATTCCACTGAGCTATTGTAATCACAAGCAAACATAAAATTACGATCGAAAAAACTCTAATCGCTCCCCTCTGCGTAATTCCGTATCTTGGCTGTTTTGATTTTGATCGGAAATCTCTATATTATTTATACGAGACTCTAAATTATGTACACTACCGCGTGTAAAAGTTCGACCTGGCCTACCACGGTTTGAACCCCGCATGTAACCACGATTATTAAACTGTTGGCGTTGGCCGAAAGTTTGATTTTGTATCTGGCCATAAAAGTAACCTCTATTATGACTTCTTTGTAGGAATCTATTATTTGAACCATTGAGTCGTCTGTTATTATGACCTCGAAAATTTTTTGGACCTCTTTGTTGACCAAAATACACATGAGCATCTGTGTGCTGTCGACATGATAACTCTTCGTCCTTAGCGGCTCTAATCGTATCCTTTAATGTACTATAGTTACGCGCCGATAGGATAGTCCTTATATCACGATTTCGCAATCCATCAATGAAACTTTTAATTGCAATTTTTTCATTTTCGGGCCGTAATATTTTGTAAGCGTTCTGATCGCCTACCGCTTGCGCAACCGTCAAGTCAACGAACAGTTGTTCGACTTTAGAACCGTATTTATCAATAGACGAACCGTTTTGATTTATTTGTGTTAGTTCTTTATGTATTGCCGTTCTAGATTTTTTGGTCAAAAGGTGGTGACGCATTTCACTAATAAGCGTTTCACAGTTGTCATATGCAGTTGACAATCTCAATTTTGCATTTTCGTTTAATCTGGTTTTTAATATAAATTTAATTAACATATTATAACTCTCTGTAGTTAGTGTGGAACTGTACAACTCTATGGCATCTATCAAGCTTTTGGTGACGTTTTCATCACCATTCATCACCGGTAATAACGACACAGCTGTTCTAAAATTAAAAGTCTCCATCGTATTGTTATCAAAATCTCCCTTATAACTCGATTGTGCGCTGTAATCTATAGAACATAGCGTCTCAATTTGCGAATATAGAACCTTTATCAAATCACAATATGATTGTACATCAGACAATGACCGACCTGTAATCAGTTTTTCTTTAATTTGTTTATCTATAGTAGCATAACAAACATAAAATTCTTTCTGTAACTTACAAGCTTCATTTAATCTCGCATCTAAGACTTCTTTAGTTCTTTTAGGATAAGCTAACTTCACTAAATTAGCTTTAATAGTCTTTAATTTATCATGTATAACTTTGAGCTCACTGGCCATTACCAAATTAAAGTATTTCCAATAAGTACTTATTCCACAATGACATAATAAGGATAATTAAGTATACTGACTACAAATCAACCATTAAATTGTTCAGCTTAAGTTAATATTAAAATGTTTAAAGATTTAAAACATAAAATGGGCATACTTGGCTAATAAAAAAAAAAGTTTATCTAATAATCCTTCCACGAATATTCACTACTCACTTTACTACCGTAAGTTGTCTCACTACACTTTGCACTGATTGACCTTTATATTATAAAACATTCCACTTACTATGGTTTTAGCACGTTGATAGTCGCCTCCTGGCGAGTTGAATCCTGGCGTTGTTGATGGCACTCGTAACAGACACGAGCCTCCGGATTCGATCGTCGAAAAGAACGTAATAGGTTTTGTGATACAAACTCTTTCCTTATCCATCCATGGTGACAATTTCGATATAACCTATATACAGCATAGAGACCGGCGATACCAAGCAATGTACATATGATGAACATTACTATGCTTATATTGGATAGGTGGTACTCCTGCATGGAAGCTGCGTTATTTCCACCCGACGTATTCTGTGTTATAAAAACGTCTTCTTTCGCCACATTGGACCGACACATTTTCGCAAAAGTTCTCTACTCATTACACTTTATCGATATTAAATTAATCTGTTCAATAACGCGCCGCCGACCGATGCAACCCGACTCCCGTACATGGCAGGGTCGCCATATAAGGTGGTGAGCTCGGGAGATAAATGATACAACCGTATCGATTAGAATAATGTTTATTACTACTCAACAATGACATGATACAAGATTATATATATGATGGGTTCATACACACACTACAACCCGTTTAAACACCAACTTTTATATATTACTAGCGGCATCCAAGTAGTGTAGGGATGTGGTAAATTAAAGACGAGTGCTAGAATCGATCGTTTATTAAGGATCAAATATATATTGTCTTACAACTTAAAGTATAAACTTATATCTATTTTATACTACACTATAGTAATATAAAAAAAAAACATGCTAGAAAAAACCATACAAATTTCAAATTAAGATAAAAATAGAATGTTAAAAGGACGCCTTGGTACGGTTAAACCACCTACTACTATAAAAGCTGATATTATCCATAATTCACCCAAAGCACAGATAATATAATACTCCCAAAGTAAAGTTGTTATCTTTATACTTAATAAGTATAATAATAACAAAACATGGACTCTATTTTATTAAAATTGATCATAATGGCGTATCTCCAACGCCATTTAAAAGTCTATATGGGATATTTAATTTTGGTTATGCACTTGGGACCAAAAGAAATACCACTTTTATATATATAAGTCCTTTACTGATATAAATAAAGTAAGTAGTACAACTGAACACATAGCTGCTAATTCCTCGCTACGAAAGTACCTAGTGTACTATTAACAACTAGTACTTACTACACGGTCCAGTTTGTCAACAAAGTAAAACTTGTGGGGTTACACTGTAAATACCCCTTGCAACGGACGCCGTAATCCTGTGAGAGAAATTAAAAAGTTTGCAACCGGTTTAAACTTTAAAAAGGTTTTGGTGTTAAAACGTAGGTCAGAGCGATGTGAAGTTTGGTTATTAAATCATGATATTAAACTACAACATACTGCTAGAATGACCAGAGTATTTAAAAGTTATAGCATTGAGCTTTTTCTCGGAAACTATACCCATGCCCGCTATATTTAAATGTCATGAAAACGTTTTCTATCTTGTATAGACCTACCTTTATTAAATGTCAAATTTAAAAGTGGAAGGACCTTCAAAGTCAAAGTCAAACTCAACATTCATTTAAATCAAATACATGATACTTATGAACGTCATAAAAACAAATGCCAGCATACTTTTTTCCTACGGCCAATTCGCTGACTAGGGTTGGCTTCACCTTACAGATAAACACAGCCAAATAATTACACGCAGTGAAAGAAAGGAAGAAAAGCATTTATTCAAAACATACACAGGATAACAGATGGTAGACAAAAGATAGACACATAATAACAACACAAAAATTTATCCTGTGTGTGAGTACAGGTTTCCAGCGCTCATTTAGCATACGTTTTTAAAGCAATGTTTTCCTATCCCTTACTCCATCGTAAAACGTGTTATTATGGTGTTTAGCAACATGCAAGTGATAACTCTGGTATTGCAAGCGTCCATAGGGTAAGGTAACTTACCATCAGGCGGGCCGTATATTCTTGTTTGCAGCCTAAAATCCAAAACTGTTCGAAATAAAGTTCTCATTCCTCGCTTTAGTAATAAATAATATTTATCCAGACAAAAAGGCTTTTATTTGAATGATAAAACTACAGTTCACAGTACATAAATATTTATTGAACTTTTTTCACGGCTAGATGGCATTATATAAAACAAATTCACGTTTAAAATTGCATGAACAGAGCGATGCACGACGAATATTTTTTTTAAATTTTCGTTCGATGTCCCATCAAAACTTTACACAAAAATATAACTTCTGTGATCAAAATTGAACTATTTCATATTTAATTCAGCGGCCTGTTTTTAAAGTAACTTTTGCGAGAGGAAAACATCGATTTTATTGGTCATTTTGCCGATATAGTGAGGTGTTTTGGAGTGCACACCTCTCGGTAATACAATCTTTTATTTATTTAGAGGTTACATGAAGCAGACAGTCACTGGCTAGACGACGTTTCGTCGTTTATCACACTGTAGTTTGTAGACGATTATTTATGTGTTGAATATTTAGCTTATTATATAAAGATATTGCTAAGTGTGGTGTAGCGGTGAAAAGTTACGTCTTCTTTGATCGAATGTCAAGTTACTGATGTCAGAAAGAGATAACGGTTTTAGAGTGAGATACAGTTTTCTTTTTTTTTGCGTTGTCTTATTCGCTATTATAATTAATGCTTTTTCTTTCTTTCTTCTTTATAGGTATAATTTCACAGAAGCAAAGTTATTATATTATTTATATATTATCTCCGGGTTATCCATAACTCAAAACTCTGTTCTTACAATGTTACAAAATGTAGGATCACTAACGTGCAAGTGATGCTCCTAGTTAGTATTACAAGCGTTCAAAGACTACAAAAACTGCTTACCATTTATTATAATAATAGCAACCCATATAATGTCCCATGTGCTAGGCACGAGTCTTCTCTCCTCTATCAAGAGAGAGGCCTTTAGGCCTTAATTCACACACGCTGGCCTAATGCGGGTTGGTGAATCAGACATGTCTTTAGAATTTCTTCTATGACATGTGGGTTTCTTCACGATGTTTTCCTTCACCGTTAGCAGATAGCGAATCATTTGATTAGTACATATAAACTCCACAAATTTACATTGGTACTGCCACCTGGAATCACCCGTATAATAATCACTGTACTCACACCGTTTGCGTGCAAGTCGGTTATTTTCCCACTTGGCCACCACCGCTTCTTACCATTTGACGGGATTAAAAATAATCAAGCTAAGCACTCAAAGATTTGTCCTGCGTGGGAATCGAACCTACAACCTCTAGCTTAGCAGTCAGCGTCATTAACAACAGGTCAATCATACTTCTTCTAAAAAAAGCTTCAAATTCCAAGTTGTTTCATCTTTCAGCATTGTACGGTAGACGTTCTAAGTCGGTGTGATAGACAGCCCCATATAAGAAAACGTGCAATAAGCAACAACGGTACCAATTGGTACCTAATGTTAAATGCAACGCCAATACATAGCGGTATTTGGTATCGATATACCGATACTTTGGGGATTTTCTTCTTCGTATGGTGCACGATTTTATTTTGTAGAACATTCGGAATATTTTGGGATAACCATTTAAAAGGATTGTTTTTTTATCTAATTTCTATTTTTATTTATTTATTAAACTTCATACACAACATTTATGTATAGGCGGACTTAATGCCTGGGGCATTATCTACCAGTCAACCTTAGGGTGGTGCAGAGAGAAACAAAGTAGGTGCATACAAGAAGTCCGGGTGGATCTGAGAGTACTTAAAATTTATATAAGCAATTACATTAATATACATTTATAATATATATTTATAAAAATGTTTTTAATACAGAAACTAAATAATATACTATAACAATACAATATACCTATATAAAATATATAACAAGTGTTGTTATGATAAGTCTGCCAGTCTATTGAGGCAACAATAATTCGCGAACCTTAACTTTAAACGCGAGACAGTTGGTGGACGTCCTGATTTCGAGAGGAAGGGCATTCCAAAGTAGAATAGATTGGACAGGAAACGCAGAGTGAATAAAATCAGTTGAGTGAGAGGGACAGGATAGGAGAAGGCTATTGGAAGAACGAAGGTTTCTTTTGTCATGCACGGAGCAGAGATACTGGAAGTAAGGAGTTAAGTAACCAGGGGAGTTGGGTGACGTCAGAATAGAAAAAAGAGTAGTTAGAGCTCGTAGTTTGCGACGTTGAGCAATGGGTAACCATTTTAATTGGGACCGATAAGTTGACACATGGTCATACTTCCGGAGATTAAAAATGAATCGAATGCAGTTATTAAGAAGACGGTCAAGTTTGTAAAGAAGGTCTTCATTCAGGTCGAAATAACACACATCACCATAGTCAACAATAGGAAAAATTAAAGCCTGCACAAGCGCTGTCTTAGTTTTGCAAGGAAGGAAGTTTTTCAACCGATAAAGAGCACGTAGGGTACCAGTAACCTTTTGGCAAACATGGGTCACTTGAGCCCGCCAACTTAATGTACTGTCAATAAATAGGCCTAGATCTTTAACATTCGGTGACAAGTTTATGGTGGCCCCATTATAAGTTAGAGATGGCAGTGCAGAAGTGTTTAACCTGCATAGTAGCCGCTGGCTGCCTACGACGATGGCTTGACATTTGGTAACATTGACCTTTAGGCCAAATCTATCAGACCAGCTACTAATGTGATTTAAATCACTATTGACCATGTCAACAGCTGATGACACGGTGTCCACACTGGCCTGAGAGTATACCTGCAAGTCATCGGCATACAAATGATACGCAAATTGAAGATTTTCAGTAATAAGTCCTGGTGTGATAAAATGGGTCGGCAACACGCAAGTGATACCTCTAGTATTGCAAGCGTCCATAGGCTGCGGTAACTGATTAACATCAAACGGGCCGTATGCTTGTTTGCCATCCAAGTAGTGTAGGGATGTGGTAAATTAAAAACGAGTGTTAGAATCGATTGTTTTGTCTTAAAACTAAAAGTATAAACTTATATCTATTTTATACTACACTATAGTAATATAAAAAAAAAACATGCTAGAAAAAAACCATACAAATTTCAAATTAAGATAAAAATACAATGTTAAAAGGACGCCTAGGTACGGTTCTAGGCCGTACGATTATACCATCTACTACTATAAAAGCTGATATTATCCATGATTCACCCAAAGCACAGATAATATAATACTCCCAAAGTAAAGTTGTTATCTTTATACTTAATAAGTATAATAATAACAAAACATGGACACTATTTTATTAAAATTGATCATAATGGCGTATCTTTAACGCCATTTAAAAGTCTATATGGGATATTTAATTTTGGTTATGCATTTGGGACCAAAAAAATACCACTTTTTATTAACAAATACTTTTAAGCTTAATTTTGATTTGATTGGTGATTAGCCATTTCTTATTAAATTGAAACTAACATATACATATTATATAGGTGGACTAAGAGTCAACAACGTATTTAATTTCAACAATAATTTAATTCACAAACTAATTGTCTTTTGTCTTTTTAAAAAGACAACTCCCGCACTAGAGAACAAGCTCTGTGTCGCGGGGGACTTTACAAAAATACAATTAACGGACACAAATTACACCCAGACTCAGAACAACTCTTTGTGGGTCGCACAAAGTTTTGTCCTGTCTGGGAATCGAACCCACAACCTCGTGCACAGCAGGCGCATACTGCGGCCACTGGACCACCGAGGCAGTCAATTCAAGTCATTCTACTAGTTTGTGAATTAAATGATTGTTGAAATTGTACTATTCTCTATAAACCTGTAGAACAATAAAAGGCTCTTCTGGCAACCCGCTGCGGCCGGTGTTTACCCCTAAAAAATAACAAAAACTTAACTTAATAAGGTGTAGTATCATGCCTAAAATTTAAAGTGATAGTATTTTATAAAACTTTCACGTAATATTTTTAAATGCTTTTAGGTATATGATACTTCAGGAGTATCATATGCTTGTGTTCCATCTATGTTATGAAAAAAAAAACATAAATATCGTTCTAGAATATTCCTCAAAGTAGGTATATTCGGCGGGATCTACGCCACCATAGTTGGCTCTTTAGTTAACTGAACCCGCTCTTACATGGACCCACGGGATGGGATGACTAAATCATGAATTTTATTACCTTTCTTTACTTTTTCAATTTATTGCGATTGCAATAAATTAGTACATGTTCTGTCGAGAGAAACTCATTTTACAGCCATATAACATACATACTGTTAATTAATAAATTGTACAAAACTGTGTTTTTAAATCTTGAAATGGATTTTAATTAAAATGCAAGCGGAATATCAGCTGTCATGCACATTTACGGCACTCGATAAGTATTAATTTATTATCATCTCTTTGATTCCTTTTTGTTAATGTACTGAAAGTATTAATTAAATAAATAAAAGTATTCTTTTTTATATATTCAGAGGCAGAAAAGTAGGTAATTTCGGTCACGGCGGCTAATATTGACAGAGGGACAGAGGCTAGCCATTTTTAAGGAAGACATTATAGTACTCAAAAGTGAGTTTACTCTAATAATCTGATGCGACGGCAATCCAACATGTCCAGAGAGAGAGATTAGGCGATGGACCAACCGTGTTACGTGTTTTTCAAGTCACGGGAGCCTAAAAAACGCCAACTTCCAAATTTAGACCATCTATTGTAAATTTCTAAACAGGAAAATGGAATCAACTTTTGGGCCAACCTGGGAAATAAACTCAAGATCTTCTTGTAGTCTAAATTTTGAAATATTTACTTATTTTTAATATTTTTATTTCTAAACGTCCTATGCTCGCCAGACACAGGTTAGCATAGGACGTTTAGGGTATAGGGTTAATACAGGGTTTTGTTTCGAGTTTTCCCCTCTCTTACAGTGGATATTGTCTACCTGACTTACTCCCATAATCGACTCTTACGACACCCTCGAGATGGCATGGCATAGTAACATTTGTATTCTTAATCCGTCACCACACGGACAAAATTGACGCTTATAAATCTATACTAATATTATAAAGCTGAAGAGTTTGTTTATTTGTTTGGTTGAACGCGCTAATCTCAGAAAGTACTGATTCGATTAAAAAAATATTTTGTTGAATAGTGCATTTATCCAGGAAGGCTATAGGCTATATAACATCACGCTATGATCAATAGAAGCGGAGCAGTAGTCAGATATGTTGCAGAATCGGGTAAAATATTCCAAGTTACAGGAAAATATACACGCTAACGAAGTCGCGGGCGACCCCTGGTAAATAATATTTTTAAAATCCTTCCAAAGGTAAATAGAAATATAGTTACTCGTCTAAAAATATAACAAATGTTATAATATTTTGAGATATCCGTCATGCACGTAACCTAGTTTTTTTGTTAAGACATATCCTACTTAGACAAAACATAGCTAGATAAATATTTCCGCTCGTAACATGAAGAACTCGTAACGCAAGAAAAATATAACAAAAAATACCAACATAAATAAGTAGGTTTACGATATAAAAACAGGCTAGGTTTATACTCATACGTGCTTATTATCCTTATATATACTTTATTTTACACTATTTACTCCCCGCGGTTTCATCTGGGTTAAATGTGGATTTCTCAAATATCATAAACATCAATTTTGCAAGAATGTTTGGCAGTCTATCTAATATGATTTCTGCTCCGCTTCCTTGGGTATTAGCATGATGATATATACTCTATAACCTTCTTCATTAAACGGGTTATCTAATACAGAAATAAATTTTCAAATCGGATTAGTAGTTCCTAAGATTAGCGTGTTTAAATAAACCAACAAACAAACTCTGCCTTTTTATAATATTATATTAAGATAAGATTTTTTACTGTGCGCTGTAACGTGGTCGTAATTGTACCAAACCAGCATGTCTGGTTAACGTACTTAGAAAGACAAAGCTCGAATTATATGAAGGGACCAGTAGGGACCTAGCCTTCTTAATTACGTAGATAGGACTATAGAATTTATTTGTTTGATAGCCATCTACACAAAATACAAGTATTATTGTATATGGCAACAGCCATAACTAATATTGTAAAACGTGTGAACGTGTAAATACATTAATATGGCAAAGTGCTGTCACTGCACATTACTCACGTTCATCGTTTAATCCCTTCCAACACATAATTGTATTTTCCTTTGTTATGTTTTAATATAAATAGATTAAGATTAAGAATAAAGATCAGTCGATTACAAGCAAAAATCATCGTCTTATTTTACTCCTCAAAACGAATATAGCAATACGCTATAATTGGTGACCCCGACTGGCTACCGCTTCTCTAGTGCTGATATAATACCGGGACGACCGGAACCCAAATTGGTTTTCAGCATCAAATCTAGAAAGTGATAGAAAACAAACAAGACACCATGGCTCCACCAGCGACTCCAGCGAAAGGCGACGCCAGCACTGATAGTATTGCAGCGATATCAGTTACCGAGAAACTGCCTCAATTTTGGACTGACTCACCAAGATTGTGGTTCGCGCAGTTCGAAGCAATCATGGCTCCCCAGAAACAAGGAGAGGAATATAAGTACAACATGGTAATTGCCAAATTGCCAAAGGAGGTGATCCATCAAGTAAGCGACATCCTGACACATCCTCCAGACGAGCAAAAATATACGGCTATTAAAGATCGCCCTTATAAGCTGTTACGAGGAGAGCGAGCACAGAAAATTTCAAAAGCTATTATCAGAGATGGACCTCGGTGACCAGAAACCTTCCCAGCTATTACGAAAAATGCGGGAAGCAGGCAGCGGGAAGATGAACGACGATACGATACGTCTCCTGTGGTTCCGACAACTCCCAGCCACCATTACATCTATCATTGCAGTATCCGAAGACTTGACATTGGAAAAACTGAGCGAAATAGCCGACAAAATTCACGAGAATCTAACGTATACACGAACGAGCGCCATATCGTCGACAGCTGACATCAGTTTAATAACAAACCTGACGTCACAAATTGCAGCGATGCAAATTGAAATAAACGAGCTTCGCAACAATCGTCTGTCTCGAACGCGACAACGCAGCAGTTTCCGGTCACGTAATGATTCACGCTCACGGTCAATGTCGCACTATCGAAAGCCGCAGAATGGCATTTGTTATTATCATAACAAATTCAAGCAAAATGCAATAAAATGCCGGCAGCCGTGTACATGGAAGAAAAATACGAATGCGATGTCGGAAAACTACTAATAGCACAGAAAGCGACGGATCTCTGTGCTATGCACCCCGCTAACCGTCTAACTATAACCGACTTAAACAGTAGTTATAGATTTTTAGTCGACACCGGTGCAAACATTTCCGTTTTAAATCGCACGGAACATGATAGCGACGCATGCAAATACCAAGTATACGCCGCCAACGGAACCCCAATTAACACATATGGAGAACGCACGCTAACACTGAATTTCGGACTCCGTAGAGAATTCAAATGGTGTTTTACCATCGCCGACGTGAAAATGCCGATTCTAGGAGCCGATTTCCTCGAGCATTTCCAGCTGTTAGTGGATATACACGGACGAAAATTGATCGACAAAGAAACGGGATTAGAAACGCCTGCACGAATAATAGTAGCAAATATTTCATCAATACGAACAATTAACTCGAACTTACCAGATTCGATCAGGTGCTTGTTAGAAAAGTATGAAGATATTACAAAGCCTGGATCGATGAAGAACCCTCCGAAACACAATGTTAAGCATGAGATTATAACAAAAGGGTTCCCAGTTGCTACACGGGCACGTCCTCTTCCTCCAGACAAATACAAAATCGCAAAGCAAGAGTTCAAGGAGATGATGCATATGGGAATTTGCAGACCCTCAAGCAGTGAGTGGGCATCCCCACTTCATATGGTCAAGAAGAAAAATGGCGAATGGAGAGCATGCGGTGACTACCGCGCACTCAACAAAATTACCGTACCGGATAGATACCCATTGCCACGACTGTTAGATTTTACGTATATCGCAAGCGGAAAAACCATTTTCAGTAAAATCGATATAAAGAAAGCATTCTATTCGATTGCTGTCGCTGAACCAGAGAAAACAGCGATAATAACGCCGTTCGGACTTTTCGAATTTACAAGACTTCCATTCGGTTTAAAGAACGCCGGACAGTCATTTCAAAAGTGGATGGACTCTATATTTAGAGATTTAGACTACGTATATGTTTTCGTTGATGACATTTTAATTGCTGACTCAGAAACCGACGTCCACTACAAACACTTAGAAGAAATATTCAAACGCCTGCAAGAAAACGGCATTACAATTAACACAAACAAGTGTGAATTTGCAAAATCGGAGATTGATTTTCTTGGTTATCATATAACGAGCCAAGGATTGACGCCTACAACGGAAAAAGTTCAAGCAATTAACGAATATCCGAAACCAAATACAGTGAAAGAACTACGACGTTTCTTAGGCATGTTAAACTTCTACCGAAGCAGCATACCGTACGCAGCGAAGCATCAAGCGCCTCTAAATAGATACTTGAGAAATTCGAAGAAAAATGATAAAACAATCATTCAGTGGAATAAAGAAGCGGACCACGCTTTCGAGCGCTGCAAACAGGATATACGACAAATAACGTCAATAGCCTGCCCAGACAGCCAAACCCAACTAGCAATGATGACTGACGCAAGCTTAAAATGCGTAGGCGCCGTCCTACAGCAACGACAAAAAGGAAAGTGGGAACCGATAGCTTTCTTTTCAAAAGTACTAAGCGAAGCTCAAACGAAATACTCTACTTACGACAGAGAGTTACTGGGAATTTACATGGCAATTAAACATTTTAGAAGACTCATCGAGGGCCGAGAATTCACCGTCTACACGGATCATAAGCCATTGATTCAGGCATTCGATAAGAAGCCATCATTGAATGACACACCGAGGCGGATTCGATACCTGGACTACATATCGCAATTCAGCACTAATATAACACATATTAGCGGCAAGGAAAACACAGTTGCAGACGCCTTGTCTCGAGTTGTTGAAACGATATCATTACCATCCAATATAGACTGGAAGGAGGTAGCAAATTGTCAACAAAACAATGACGAACTCGAACGATTGAAATCAAATAAATCATTACGGTTCGAAACGGTACATTTTCACGAGAAAGGAATCAAGATATTCTGCGACTTATCAACCAGGAAACAACGACCATTTCTTCCCCTTAAATTCAGAAGAGACATTTTCGAGAGTTTCCACAATATAAGCCATCCCGGAAAAAACACTACGAGGAAGTTAATTGCAGCGAACTACATTTGGGAAAACATGAACACGGACATCAACAAGATGACTGAAGCATGTTTACAGTGTCAACGTTCAAAAATACATCGGCACACCAAATCACCACTTGGAAAATTCATGCCAGCAGAAAGATTCTCTCATCTACACGTCGACATTGTCGGACCCCTCACAACATCCCAGAATAAACGATACATCATAACAATGATTGACCGATGTACGTCATGGCCAGAAGCTTTCGCAGCGTCAGACATCACTGCAGAGTCAATTGCAAGAGTGATATACGAAGGGTGGATAACCCGATTCGGATGTCCTGAATACATAACTTCAGATCAGGGAGCTCAATTCGAATCAAGAATATTCAGAAGTTTGGCAAAACTCATGGGAATAAATAAAATACGGACAACTCCGTATCACCCACAGTCAAACTCGAAAGTCGAACGATTACACAGAACTATGAAAGCAGCATTAATGGCAAGAGGGAACACTACAAACTGGACAAAGGAACTAGCCACAATATTACTCGGTATCCGTACCAGCTTACGGCAGGATACTGGATTTTCGGCAGCCGAACTAGTATATGGAACAACAATAACGTTACCTGGAGCATTTTTCGAGACAAGAAGCCTAACAACCTACACTGAAATGGTAGAAGAGTTGAAGAAAAACATCGAACGAATAACTTCCGTGCCACAGAGAGAGCGCACAAATGACAAAATATTTGTACATCCAAAATTAGCAGAATGCACGCACGTATTCTTACGATGCGATAGATTGCGGCCGAGCTTGACGCCGCCATACGACGGACCTTATCTCGTAATTAGACGGAGCGATAAATTATTCACGATATTGATAAACGGAAGACACAGTACCGTATCTATCGACAGGATAAAACCCGCCTTCGTAATAAACGATAAGGAGATAAGAAATCGCACATCAGTAGATAAGAAGATAGTTGTAGAAACGCAAGATAATCTAGCAAATAAAAAAACACGTGCAGGGCGAATCTCACGCCCAACGGTTCGATTCCAGCTATGATATATAAAGCTATACAAACGATCTACAATCACCACTCACGACAAAAAGTTTTCACACGCAACATGGGATCCAACACAAGTACTCATGAGAAAGAACAAGTCAACATGGTGCAAAACAACGCGCCAGCCATTCCGGAAGAGTTACTGCAGATACACTCTAGGCTCGCTGAGGACCTACAGAGCATACGAGGTTGGATCACAATAACGATTATCGCAGTGATAATAATAATATGCATCATCAGTGTCTACATGTTGTTCCGAGCGATCGGAACAAAAATCGAGAAGAGATTTATGCGTGTGATACGAGAAACCAACGTGGTGTAGGGTAATAAGTTTAATCGTAAATATTTTTTTTAAGGAGGGAGTATCTATGGCAACAGCCATAACTAATATTGTAAAACGTGTGAACGTGTAAATACATTAATATGGCAAAGTGCTGTCACTGCACATTACTCACGTTCATCGTTTAATCCCTTCCAACACATAATTGTATTTTCCTTTGTTATGTTTTAATATAAATAGATTAAGATTAAGAATAAAGATCAGTCGATTACAAGCAAAAATCATCGTCTTATTTTACTCCTCAAAACGAATATAGCAATACGCTATATTGTACCATTCTAAAAGATGACTACTATTAAGTGCTTAATTATAGAAAATTATTGCGATCCTTTTAGCCTAGGGCGGCCATAATTGTATCGTTTTTGAAGCTATGAACATTCTCTGAATATTATATTATTATTAAATATATTTAAGGTTTATTAAGGTATGGTGTATTAAAATGGGAATTGAATGTGTTATAGGTTCGTATAATTTTATGTTGGGTTCGTTATTTTATTAAAAGGCGTGTTAATATTGTACTGAATGATATTTTAGTGCCTTAAATACTTTGGTGTATTATTTTAATTTGTTATAAAAACTTAATAATACGTTATTAAAATAACGTTTTCCCTTAACCCAAAGCGCCGGTGTTTATAACACGTATCGCTTTATTAATAAACAAGGTGTAGCGAGTGAATAGTAACGCTAAGCTTTGTCCTCTTCTTTCAAATGTCAAATTACTGATGACAGAATGAGAGATTATATAATAAAAATACACATATTCTATTAAGGCGGGTAGGGTTGGCACCGAGCGAATAATGGCCTTAGTATTTTAAACTACCGTATATAAGCTACCGTAACTGCTTACCATCAGGCAGCATAGTATAAAAATAATAGTCAAAGTCAAACTCATTTATTCATTTAACGTTATAAAAATAAATGCCAGCATATTTTTTCATACAGCCAATTCGCTGACTAGGGTAGGGCGTCGAGAAGAATTGGCAAGAAACTCGGGCCACTCCTTTAAATCGCCAGAATATAACACTATACTTATATACATAGTTACTCCCCAATTTTAAAAGTAGTTATAGGTCACTGGGAAAGATAAATGTACTAGTTTTCACTTCACGTTGAATAACAATCTGTCTTGGTACATCCTCGCAGAAAGGAACTTGGCACGTCTGCACGTACCAAAGTAGAAAACCACTTAGCTAGTAACTTTTGATACTATTGATGCATTTGGTACTTAAACACTTATGACTTTCGTTAGATGACAGCAAACACATAGTAAACTAACTATAGTATATTTCACATAGCATGGGTACTGATATTTGACATTTATTTATGTATTTATAGGGTCACCAACACAAGTACAGCAATACAATACATTAAAAAGAATAAAATAAAATTTGTTGAGCTAACTGCACTTACAACTGCCTCGGTGGTCCAGTGGCCGCAGTATGCGCCTGCTGTGCACAAGGTTGTGGGTTCGATTCCCAGACTAAGTATTTTTCAAATAAATAAAAATAAATAAATATCAGTATTCTTCAAGGAACATTATATAAGAATTGACAAACAAAGCATGGGACAGTCAATTTGGTTGTTTATCAATTTATGCAGGAAAGACATATCCAGGTAAACGCGACGTACGGAGAGCGCATCTAGATGGAAAATTTGAAGATACATATCAGTGAAAATGAAAGACGATTAAATTAAAACCTATCAATTAAATACTCTAGGCTCTTGATCATTCAATAAGCCTATTGGTTAGATACCCATTCAATCATTTTCCTTCATCTTCATCGTATAATGTTAAACGTCACAGTTACAATGCTATGTGAAATAGACTATAGTAACCTATCTTAAGTTTAGCTTTAAATTAGAGAAGTAAAGCTAAACTTAAGATAAACGTAAGACTGCTGCTCTACAAAGCGCAAGTCCGGCCCCACATGGAGTACTGCTGCCACCTTTGGGCGGGAGCACCTGGATACCAGCTTGGACCCTTTGATTCTATCCAAAGACGCGCTGTGAGGATTGTTGACGATCCCAAGCTCACAGGCGGTATTGATCCACTAAGTCTAAGGAGAGACTTCGCCTCTTTGTGTGTGTTCTACCGCCTGTACAATGGGCTGTGTTCTGAGGAATTGTTCGAGATGATGCCCACGGCCACATTTTATCAACGCACCTCTCGCCACCGACAGGGAGTTCATCCTCACATCCTTGCACCTCTAACTTGCCGTACCGTAAGATTCCAGAGGAATTTCTTACCACGTACGATAAGGCTGTGGAATGAGCTCCCTGCCGAGGTTTTTCCAAAAGACGCATGGGGTTCTTCAAGAAAGGAGTTATAAGGTTTTTAAAGGGTCGGCAACGCGTGAGTGACACCCCTGGTGTTGCAAACGTCCATAGGCTACGGTAACTGCTTACCATCAGGCGGGCCGTATGCTTGCTTGTCACCTTGGTAGTATAAAAAAAAAAAAAAAAAAAAGCACCATGCAAGCGAGTAAGCTTGACTAGGAAAGGAATTACAACTTACAGAAGACCGTAGCTAAATAGTCCTTTCAATTCTCCTAATAAACGAAGGGAGACCCGTGCCCAGCAGTAGGACATACCTATTATACGGTTTGCTATATTATTTTGCAAAAATCTTACGGTCTTTTCTTTTGTTACCTCATTCTATCGGTTACGAGTATTTAGATTTAGACTAATTCAAAATTCAGTAGGTACCATAAAAATTACGCAGCAGTGTAGTTGTGGTCCTATGCGTGGGTACAGGTCTCCAGTGTACATTATGGGGATTTTTAATGAAACGTTTTCTAATCCCAAGGATACTCCATCACTAATCTTATTTGCTACTTTAGTAGAATAAAAAAAAACTTAATTCTAAATTAGCTACTTAACAACCATGTTAAGTAGCTAATTTAGAATTAAGGACCTCCACCTTACAGAAGACCACAGCCAAACAACTACACGCAGCGGTGTAGTTGTGTTCCTGTGTGTGAGTAAAGGTATCTAGTGCTCATTTAGGGATCCGTTTTGAAATAAACGTATTCCTATCCTAGGATAGGAATACGTTTATTTTACATTTTTTTACACCAAGGCTCTAGAGCCTTGGTGTAAAAAAATGTGTTGGTAACACGCAAGTGGTACCTCTGGTATTGCAAGCTTCCATAGGCTACGATAACTGCTTAACATCAGGCGGGCCGTATCCTTGTTTGTCACCCAAGTAGTATTGAAAAAAAAAAAAAAAGTTGAGTGAGTTACAAATGTAATGGTTGATAGAGGTGATTGTCTTTTGAAATCAAAGGACCTATATTTTAACTCAACAAGACTGATTATATTCGTTATCGACTGATGATAGTTAAAACCGGAGAAAAAAAGAATCTGAATGCCATTTTTATGTTGACAGTGAAGAAACTAATAAACCTAAAACTAAAAACAATATTATAATTATCTTTTTCCTCGATATTAAAACTAAATTAGTTTGTAAGTTTCGTAACAACAGAGCCGTGGCATTGGTAAACATTGTAAAGTCCTACGGGCCGAGTGGAAGTACTAACGGGACCAAGCTGCTAAAGCTGAATTCTTAATGAACTTGGAGCCATGGTGCTGTTGTGAACAAGCTTAAATAAAAAAAACTTAACAGTGAAATAAGGCAGAATGGAATTGCAAGAACATGGACGCAACGTAAATCTAAATTTATAATAATGTACTCGTATACTTATCATGCAACGCGATAGTTCAAAAGTAGAAATTGTCGGCAATTAAGTGAGGTAGGGCACTATACTAGCGAGCAAGCCCGACTCGGGATGGACCTACACCCTACAGAAGTGTTATTACAGGTCTTCAGCGCTCATTTTGGGATGCGTTTTACGTTGTGTTTACGTATGTACTCCAACTTAAAGCCCTGGTGGAAAAAATAATGGGTCGACAACACGCAAGTAATATCTCTTGCATTGAAAGCGTCCACAGGCTACGGTTATTGTTTAACATCAGGCGGGCCGTATGCTTGTTTGCCAACCAAGTACCTAGAAAGGAAGGAGCCGGTTTAAACTCTGGGTTGATAAGTCAGGATATGAAAATGTACATAATTATATTATAGGTTACATTATTTTCTTCGTAATTGTCTTAAATTCTCTCTCTCTTTTGCCTAGCCTTGTCCCTTTATTTGGGGTCGGCTCTACTCGTACCGCGGCGCCAGGACGCTCGGTCCCGGGTTGTCTGTAAGTCTAGTCGTAATTGTCTTAAATTACTTTTTTATATTATTCCGTGTGGTGGCGGATTAAGAATACAAGTGTAACCACCTCATTTCATCCCGTGGGTGTCGTAAGAATTGACTAAGGGAGTAAGTCAGGCGGAAAATATCCACTGCAAGAGAGGGAAAACTCGAAACAAAACCCTATACCAACCCGTCTGGCCAGCGTGGTATAGTAGGTTAATATCCCTTCAAATTAATGGAGATGACCACTGCCTAGCAGTGGGACGTTTATGGGTTGAGATGTACTTTTTTATTATTATTATTTAACAACTCCCGCACTAGAAGACAAGCTCTGTGTCGCGAAGGACTTTACAAACATACAATTTACGGACACAAATTACACCCAGCCTCAGAACATGTCTTTGTGGGTCGCACAAAGTTTTGTTCAATGTGGGAATCGAACTCACAACCTGCGCATACTGCGGCCAATGGACCACCAACGCAGTTAATAAGTAAGGATAAAGTTTTTGAACGTACAGTGTATCACAAAAATATTTGTCCTGTATTGTTTGATATGTAACTCATATGTACAGTCTGTACAATAACTAGTTTCAAACTTCAACTCGTAGTTTAAGTTTTGAACTGATATTGCGTTATGGACGGTATTGCTTGTAAACTATATTTATTGCCGCAAAGATTATAGCATCGATTGATAAAATTTTGAGGTTTTGAGGACAATTTTGAAGCTTATTAGGCTAATTTTGATAAACGCGAGCACTGATCACGAGGTTCCGGGTTTGAATTTCAGGTCAGAAAATTAGATATTGGATTATTTCATCAAGAAATTTACAACAGATGCCTAAAGTTTCTTTGAGATTAACCGTCGAGCCGAAATTAGGTTGGGAGATTATTTTCGACAAAATTGTAGTCGGCAGGCTACAATTAGCGCCTTGGCAAAATTTCTAATATACCTATATGAAATTATAGCTTATAGCTACTGTATGATACGTTCCGTATTATCTATCGCATCCATACTTGTAATTTATGAGTTAGTGCGCGTGATAATAACGTAACAAAATTGAACGCCGCTGCTTATTATGAAGGTAAATTCATCACCATTATCATCATCAGCCTATCCACTGCTGGATATAAATATATTTATTTATGTCTACTGTGATGTGTATGTGGACTGCGGTAGGCTATTATTTAATTATTATGCTATTTAATAATATAAATGCGAAAGTCCCTCTGTTTGTATGTATGTATATAACCTTTTTACGACTGATGAAATTTGGGATCTAAATTAAAGGCAAGGAGATAGATGGTATGCTGGGGAACAACGTAGAATAATATGACTTTTTATCGCGATAACCAACAACCAAGTGGGATGAGCCGTGGGCAACTAACTAGTCATCTATACTAATATTATAAAGCTGAAGAGTTTGTTTGTTTTGTTGAACGAGCTAATCTCAGGAAGTACTGGTTTGATTAGAAAATACTTTTTTTGTTTTGAATAGTGCATTTATCCAGGAAGGCTATAGGCTATATAACATTACACTATGATCAATAGGAGCGGAGCAGTAGTGAGATATGTTAGAAAATCGGGGAAAATATACCAAATTACCACGCGGACGAAGTCGCGGGTGACCCCAATCTCTAATATTATGAAGCTGAAGAGTTTGTTTTGTTGAACGCGCTAATCTCAGAAAGTACTGGTTCGATGAGAAAAAATATTTTTTTTGTTGAATAGTGCATTTATCCAGAAAGGCTATATAACATCACGCTATAATCAATAGGAGCGGAGCAGTAGTGAGATATGTTGCAAAATCGGGGAAAATATTCCAAATAACCACGCGGGCGATCCCTAGTTCCATTATAAAATTATGAGGTCGGCAACATGGACTAGCAATACCAGGGTATCACTTGCTTGTTGCCGACCTATACAACACAGCTTTAAGATGGCTATATAACATCACGGAGCAAATAGAATCAGCGGAGCAGTAGTGAGATATGTTGCAAAATCGGGGAAAATATTCTAAATTACCACGCGGACGATGTCTGAAAATCACAAACATAGGCATTTGCCACAATTCCCAGTTAGATCATTAAATCGTTATGTGCCATTATTTTGTACCACAAACTTTTCTCCTCTTAATGCCTAGCTACAACTGTCGAAGTTTTAATGATGTTAGTATAATTTTATTACTAAAGCAGCCCCATTTTGTTTTTTGGCCTTGAGCTGTGCTTATACGGGATTTGGTTGATCGTAAAATAGAAATGATAAAGATGCAGACGTGGAAATAATTTGATCTTATGTATTGGCTTCATAAAACAGAGAGAAGTAGGGCGGCATACTAGTGAGCTAGCCGGACTGGGAAAACACCTCCACTTTACAGAAGACCACAGCCAGATAACTACACACAGTGGTTTAATTCTGTTTCTGTGTGTGAGTACAAACCTGTACTCACACACAGAAACAGCTTATTTACAGCAGCCAGAAACAGCCAGAGCTTATTTAGGGGTGCGTTTTTAACGATACGTTTTCCTATCCCAGGGAATTCATTATAATTTTTTTGTGTCGGCAACACGGACTCTAGCAATACCAGGGGTATCACTTGCGACCTATTTTTTTACACCACAGCTTTAATTAAGATGGAGGATAGGAGTATTCCTATAGTTTATTTAAAAACGCATCCCTAAATGAGCGCTACCTAGCGATGGTACAGCATCAGCGGATGGTTTGCATTTTATCAACGCACCTCTCGTCACCGACAGGGAGTTCATCCTCACATCCTTGCACCTCAAACATACCGTAAGATTCCAGAGGAATTTCTTACCACGTACGATTAGGCTGTGGAATGAGCTCCCTGCCGAGGTTTTCCCAAGAGACTATAGCATGGGGTTCTTCAAGAAAGGAGTTATTAGGTTTTTAAAGGTTCGGCAACGCGTAAGTGACGACCCTGGTGTTGCAAACGTCCATAGGCTACGGTAACTGCTTACCATCAGGCCGTATGCTTGTTTGCCACTTTGTTGGTATCAAAAAAAAATACCTGGGCTACTTAAGGTCTAGTAATGCCTTTTATTAATGCAAGTATAATTACACAGTTAAATTATCACTTGCTGCAGATAAAGTATATTCGGCCTTAGTGATACCAGAGTATATAAGCAAAATTTGTAATTTTTACTTTTTTTTTGTAAAAGACAACTCCCGCACTAGAGAACAAGCTCTGTGTGGCGGGGGACTTAACAAACATACAATTAACGGAAACAAATTACACCCAGACTCAGAACAATTCTTTGTGGATCGCACAAAGTTTTTTCCTGTGTGGGAATCGAACCCACAACCTCGTGCACAGCAGGCGCATACAGCGGCCACTGGACCACCGAGGCAGTCAGTTCTATATTAACTTGACAAAATTAATAAAGTAATTCTCTTGGAACGTCATTTCAACGTAATTTAAAAGTATTATTTAGCCCGTCTTCACGTGGTACATTTCACAAATAAACGAAATTAACATTTGTTCAAAGGGCAGATGTTCGAGCTGCAAGGTAATAAGATGGCGGCATTCTTTTTTCTTTTTTTTCTTTTTTAAAAAGACAACTCCCGCACTAGAGAACAAGCTCTGTGTCGCGGGGGACTTTACAAACATACAATTAACGGACACAAATTACACCCTGACTCAGAACAATTCTTCGTGGGTCACACAAAGTTTTGTCCTGTGTGGGAATCGAACCCACAACCTCGTGCACAGCAGGCGCATACTGCGGCCACTGGACCACCGAGGCAGTCAATTGTTTTTTTTGCATTGTGTGACAACTTATTATATTTTCAGCCTGTATTGTCCCACTGCAGAGCCATCTTTGGCCTTCTCTTTTCTTATTCCTCTCAAGCCGATCCTGAGCCTCTAGACAAGTGGCATAAACGGTATAGTGTGGCCATTAGTGCTGTGCACTCCCTGAGGTATGCACGGCGAGGTGGGGGGCGAAGAAAAAAATGCATGAGTTCACATGAGGTCGATACATGTCGGACAGATCTTACGATATCAGTTTGCATTTCTAAGGCAAGACTTGTGGCGGGACGTTGCGTTGGTCGGAGGCTATCTATCTGTAATATATACTTACTTTGTTGATTAAAATGTAACCCAAATATACTCATATTTTATTAAAAATATGCAGGTGATAAATAAGAATTGAAAGTTATAATTCACAACAGGACTTGTTTTATTAAACATTTTTTATATTTACAAACAATTATATATTCTAACGAAAGTTATTCTGACATAGATTCTGTTTCAACTTCATCTTCCATTTCGTCATCATCTTCATCTTCCTCTTCGCCACCGGAACTTGAATCAGAGTCTTGCAAATTTATTATGAATGAATCGATAACATTATCGAACCTACTATCGCGACTCCAGTAATCATTTTCATTTTTCTGGACATGATCGTCGCATTTCTGCCATTTTTCCGCCGTGAATTCCGAAAACAATTTATCCAATAAGATTATCTTTTCGTCTAGAGAAGAATTAATATAGTTTTGGGCTATGTTGTTTTTAATATCAGCCCAGACCAACTCGATTGGATTTAAATCTGGATGGTACGGAGGTAAACGCAGAACAGTGTGTCCACTGGCTTTCAGGAGTTCGTCAATTCTATACACGGGTTCTTTTTGTGTATTTTTGATAAGAAGTAGCAGTTGAGCCTTTGACATGGTTCCTGAAAATTCTACATTATGGCGTAGCAACCAGTTCTGCATTTCACTTTTGAGGCTTGATATAGTTGGTTTCTTCTCAATCTAAACGCTGTGGTAAGACGCGTTGTCCATTACAACCACAGAATTCGGCAGCAACTTATCTTTTAACTTTTCATCTACCCACTTATAAAAAGTAGGTCCGCTCATATCTCCATGATAGTCACCGGTTCTAGCATCGGATTTGAATATAGTCAATGTATCATCCACTAAGCCATTTCGACACCCAGCGTGGAGTATTACTAGTCGCCGTCCTTTCCCAATATCAGCATGAATACCGGGTTCTGACGATGATTGCCAACATTTGCTGGCATGGTGACTGGCGTTGATGTATGTTTCATCAAGAAAATATATGTTTCGGTTTTCCGTTCTGTAATTTCTGATTTGTGTAAGATATTTTTTCCGCCACACTGTAATATTAGGCTGCTCTATAAGGAGATGTCTCTTTGATTTGCATTTTTTGTAACGGTAGCCCATTTTGTGTAAAAGCTGTCTTAAATATTCCCGTCCACAATTCAATATGCCATCCTGTCTCAAACTTGATAGTAACTTACGGACACTTGGTATTTTTTTTTCAACTTCGTAAAACTGATGAATTTTTCTTCTGATAACTCCAAGGTCAAAATCATCCACAACGTGTTTTTTCTTTAGAACTTTTGGTTTTTTTGGCGATTGAAATTTTAATTGGCTTGAATTTTCAATTGATAAATAACCCGCAGAAATCACATTATGTACGGTTCTTTTGCTGTATCCCGTAGCCTCCGCAACGATTTTAGCAATATTCACGTCATTTTTAAATTCAAAGCTTTCTTTGTCTGCTTTTCTTTTCTTAAAATATTCAGCCACCTTAAAAATGACAGTCTTCATATCACGAGATAACGCACGACCCATCTTTGAATATTTATCTCGTGTGCGTCTGACATAGACAGTCCGATACAAATAACACTACCTACCGTCACAAGCGTTGACGGCGCACTGACAGCGCAGCAGCCGATTCTAACCCCCCCGTCTCACCGCGCGCATACCTCAGGGAGTGCACAGCACTAATGGTCATACTATAGTCGAATCGATAAGTAAAAAAACAAATGTATGGGATTTGACGTAAGTTGACGACATTATATCGTAGACTTACGTCAAATCCCATACATTTACTTTTTTGACTTTTCGATTCGATTATCGCTTATGCCACTTGTCTAGAAGGGCTGAGCTAAAATAGTCCAGTCTTTCGGATACACATCTATCATCTGGCCATCTACAATGCCGTTGGACGTTGTCCGAGACTCACCTATCTCTGTGCCAATTTTCATTCAGATCAGTTCAGCCATATTAGCGTTATTAATAATAAACATTCATCCCTCCATCCATACTTTCGCCTCCTACTTATATTATAAATGTGAATTTGTGAGTACGAATGGTTGCTCTTACGTAAAAACTACTAAACTGATCTGGATGAAATTGCACAGAAATATATTATAGTCTGGAATAGCACATAGGCTACTTTTTATTGCGATGACCAAAATCCACGTGGGTAGAGCCACGGGCAACAGCTAGTTTACAATATTAGTATCGATTACTATATAAGGTGGACCGACGACCTGGTAAAGGTTGCGGGCAACCGATGGACAAGGTCAGCTCAGGACCGAACGATGTGGAAATCCTTGGGAGAGGCCTATGTCCAGCAGTGGACTTCATATGGCTGATATGGACTATATATTATTAATTTATCATTACTATAACAACACACATCATAACATTTTCTATTTAATCTATTATGTGAAGAGCCTCACCTTTTTTGTTTTAGTTTAATTAGAAGTTGACGTAACCGAATTGATTGATTACTATGTAATGACTTGAGTTTTCACAAGCTTAAATCATTATACAAGATGTTTTAGAAAGTGTAGTTATATAAACATAATATACAAAGATTACACTCATGTCGAGGACTTCAAGGTTCAGTAGCTCAAGTAATAACAGCCCGTCTAGACAAGTGGCATAAGCGATAGTCGAATCGAAAAGTCAAAAAAGCAAATGTATGGGATTTGACGTAAGCTTACGACATTATATCGTAGACTTACGTCAAATCCCATACATTTGTTTTTTTTTTACTTTCGATTCAACTATCGCTTATGCCACTTGTCTAGAGGCTCTGTGCGAGGTGTTAGGATCGATTGATCGATCGTGAAAAAACATGTGATCCACAAATGTATGTTTGTAATTTGCCCGGGAACTTGACCTTCCCTAGTGCAGAAGATGTCTTTTAAGAAATAGCTTTAATGAAAATTTAATTGACTGCCTTGGTGGTCCAGTGGCCGCAGTATGCGCCTGCTGTGCACGAGGTTGTGGGTTCAATTCCCATACAGGACAAAACTTTGTGTGACCCACGCGGAGTTGTTCTGAGTCTGTCTGTGTAGTCTGTAATTTGTGTCCGTTAATTGTATGCTTGTAAAGTCACCCGCGACACAGAGCTTGTTATCTAGTGCGGGAGTTGTCTTTAAAAAAAATATTGAAAAAAGTTTTAAAGTTTTTCATTGTATAACAAGCAAGACTTGACGTATTTGTAATACCATAAAATATATATAATCAGATATTATCATATAATCAGTATCAACACCAAAACCAAAGGACAAAATCTAAATAATCTGATTTCCTGTTTTTTTATTGTGGTCGTGTTGAGGGAATTCATTGAGATGTATGTAACATGATTTCACCTACTTTTTACTTAGAGCGCCAGAGTTTGTTTGATCCAGTTAAACAACTTCTACATTTAGGGTTAGCGGGTTCAGGTATAAAAAGTATCATTACGGTTTGGGCAAATATTTTTATGGAACTTTTTATATAAAAACTTGAATGGTCTAGATTTTTAGTGGTCTTTAACTTTTTATTGTCCTGTTGTTAAGTTAAGAAGGGATTTTTCACACGTTTTTGTGGCTTTTTCTTATATGCTTATGATTTTACTGGCGTATATTATAACGAGTATTTCCTAGATATGTGTATTTTATAGTTAACTTTTCTGGAGTAACTAACACGATATATATATATACATATTGTAGATATATAAATAGCCTAGCTAGGCTCGTAGATAAATACTTAAGTAATGGCGCTGTTCGATAGAGCAACCTTGCCGTGATCTAGCTAAAGATGGGTGACCATTTTCTAAAAATACAGAGAGGCCTTTTCATTCCGTAACCATTGGACCTGCACCGCTGTTCCAGTTGTAGTTTAGATGCTTGCATTCTGTTCTATTCTTTGCTTCTTTTTAACTAACTTCAAAATCGAGGAGGTTATTAATTCGTGTGTATTTATTTATACTTACAATAAAATTTAGTCCGTGTTTCGGGTTATTTGAATGGTCATGAGATGCACTTAAGCTGTGAATGATCAGATTTAACGTCACAAAGGGAGGAAAGTGACATTAAAGTTTGTATGAAAGTTCATGTATAAATATTTTAGAATTGGAATTTTAGGGTATTTCAAAATTCTACAACTTGCCGTATTGAAGTCGGTTTTTTTTTGTTAAAATTATCCAAATAGCTCTTTCTATTCTCTTCATATCGTCTTCATCTTTTGATTAGGTATGGGTCGAAGTAAATATTAGATTGATATTCTAATTCACACATTTTTTGTTAATTTATCGACAACAGCAAAATACTAAAAATAGATCCTATCAAATTAAGGAATGAAATATGTAAAACCACTTTAGCTTCATCAGAACAATAGCTATACAATGTCACAAAAAATACCCCAAACAATAAGAGACCTACCATTACATTTTAAGTCTAAACTTAAGTGTTTGCTACTTCAAAAGTGCTTTTACACATTGGATGAGTTTTTTAAGTGTAAGACATTACAAGACAAGACTTGTGCATTAATTATTATGTATTCCTTTTTTTTCTCTTTTAAAAAGACAACTCCCACACTAGAGAACAACCTCTGTGTCGCGGGGGACTTGACAAACATATAATAGACATAAAGTACACCCAGACTCAAGACAACCATTTATAGATCACTCAAATTTATTTTACGTGTGGGGATCGAAACCACAACACACCGCGCAGTGGTAAATGGCGAGGTAATGTAAGCCACTGAGCCTACCGTGCAGTCAAATTTTATGTAATTGTAAAAATTCGCATGCCTAATGTCGGACCACTTCTGTATTCTGTCATCTTTTGTATCTTGTTGTTAGCTAATAAATATCTTTATCTTTATCTTCAGCCCTAGGCATCTAGACAAATAAAACTAAACAGCATGTACCACAAATTTCTATTGACAAAACTGCTGAATTGTCGCTATAGCAAAAAGGATCAGGCATCCCTATTTCAAATCAATTTTGTTTTCATCATATACAAAAGTCATTGGAAGTTACTCGAGCTTTGCGTAAAGACTTTTTTAAAGCAAGGGATTGAAAGAAATTGGGTCGAAGGCGACTGTCAAAGCTTCAAGTATAAAGTTCTGTGCAGTTGATCTTATTATCGGTGTTAAGATACTGATTGACAGAAGTTACTCTGCGGCTTTATCTGAAGAATGTTTAGTATAATTGAGAGAGGTAGGGCACCATACTACTAGCGACTGGAAGGACCTCCACTTTACAGAAGACCACAGCCAAATAACTACACATAGCGTAATTGTGTTCCTGTGTGTGAGTGAAAGAAACGTTTTCCTATCCTCCTACTCCATCTTAAATAGGGGTGTTTCGTGATCATAGTTGACTTACTATTTTGTTTCTTTTGTTGATTTCATGTCACTTTATGGCATTATTCTCTTTCAAATTTAAAATATAGTCTATGTATTTTCACTTAATGTACGATGTATAAAGAGATGTGTAAAGAGACGATGCCTCATTACCAAACTGATAGATACTAAATAGTGATTGTGTAGGTAATTCGATACCTTGTTTATTTTAATTACTTAAATTTCTTATTTCGGTATGTTGTGTTGGTACCGTGCCTTTTTGTTACCTACTTCAAATTGTAACTCATACCAAATTGTAAATATTATAATTATTTATTCTGGCGATTCAAAAGAGTGGCCAGAGTTTCTTGCCAATTCTTCTCTAGGCATTACCCATTTCAGCGAATTGGCTGTAGGAAAAAAATATGCTGACTTTTGTTTATTTTGACGTTCATAAGTATCATGTATTTGATCTAAATGACTTTGAGTTTGAGTTTAAAGCCCTGGTATAAAAATGGGTCGGCAACATGCTATTGATACCTTTGGTATTGCAAGCGTCCACAGGCTACGGTAACTGCTTAACATATGACAGGCTGTATGCTTGTTTACCACCCAAGTAGTTTATAAAAATTATATTAAAATAAATAATTCATTAGAGGACATCATACAAGAGCAAGCCCAACTGGGGAAGGACCTTCGCTTTACACAGGATCACAGCTTAATTACTACACACACTGGTATAGTAGTGTATCTGTGTGTAAGTGTTTATTTTGAAACCGCGTCTAGTAAGATCGCATCTAGTATTGTGAGTTAAATTTTCACAGTCCGAGTCTGGGTGTACTTTGTGATAGTTAAATCATCCGCAAAAAAATCAATACTACTTCGATTCACCTGGATTTTATTATTTTAGAGACAGTTTATTAAACTAACTTAAAACCTATTCTACGCCTATCCCGTACCTTCAACTGGATTTAATTTTGCAGACAGTTCATTAAACTAACATAAAACCAATTTTTGCAGTAAATATACTTAATACAAGGAAGGGGAACAAAATCTTCAACTTTTGAACTTTGTTTAAAATTTTCATCCGATCAAAATTTTCATCTCAAATATTTAGTATCCCCAAAATGGTGGGAATTTAAAAGTTGGCCAAATTTTGATTAAAGTTAATTCAATGTGTAAGAGACTTTCAAACCTAACTCCCATTTATTTTTAGGATTATAGTGGGTGTAACTTAAAGTTTATCCTAGTATGAAAAGAGATAGAGCGACGTATTATTTTGTCGGACACTGACCCGTATGGACGCTATATTACATGGGGCATGATTCGCATGTTGCTGATTCAAAAATTTGTAACATCTTGATGCTTTAATGGAGTATTTCTGGCATGAGAAAAGATTTACGTTCTTTCTTTATTGAAGTGTAAACTTCTTTGGGCGCGTTAAGCACTTTTCGGGTGAACGAACATCATGAAATTCCCGTCATCGTCACCGAACGCTTTCCATATTCAAAAATAATAATAATAATAGCTCAAAGATACAATTAACTAATTACTTAGTTTTCATTTCTATCGGCAGTCCCCAGGAACTAGCCCGCATGTTTTTTTTAAAACAACCCTCTGCCGCGATTTATTTTTTGGATCACACAAAGTTTATTCACATGTGGGAATAGGACTCTCTACCTCCTCCTTAGGCTTAGCAGTTAGTGTCACTAATCACTAGACCAGCAAGCCAGTCAGTTTGAAACGCACATGGACATGAACACAACTTTACTATACTACTCTGTGCTGTCATTTGGTGTAGGTCCCTTACCAGCTGGGCCAGCTAGGCTCACCAACCGTATGGATTTTTTGTACATTATTTTTTCTGCGGTTTAAATTCGGACGGAAAATCTTGCCGTACATTTCTGTATAATATGTTTTTTTCCGTAATTTTATATTTAAAATGTAATATAAAAATCGCAGCTTAAATATGTACTAAGCCCTGCCGGGCGCGGGCGCTGTGTTTCCCATATAAAATGGGTAGCATTTAAATTAAAACCAATTTTTAACTTGAGTATTTGGTTTCTCAAATCTATAAATTATCATCTCCCTCTTTTGTTAATTATGTAGTGGAAATGTGAAGCCGAATTTTGAACTTTAGTCAGTCATGTCTTGGAAATAAGTGCATCAAAATCTTGAAGAATATATTATATTGATTTTAATCTCCACATGAAACAATTTATAATACCGTAAAGTATTTACAGTCTCGTCTGAAGAAAGTGTGCGTGGGACACGAGTCGAATAAATCCGGTTTGTGCCAAGTACCTATACGAATACGAATCTTGTTACTTAGATTCATTGATGTATATAATTATGTGTTTCACTAGAAGAGCAATGTCCGCGAAAACGTGCTACCAAAACAATGCAAGACCGCGGGCATATACCCGAGCGTCTTTTGTTTTTTATATGAAATGCAACACCCTACTTGTCGATGCAAGAAATGTGACCGTCTCTGTCATATCGAATGTATGTCATCGTCTTATCGAACTAGAGTAAAAGAGATAGATATAATATAATTATGTTTCCTTCGTAATGTATGGATTTTCTACGTTTTATTTTTACCTCAGTGCTTACATTAATATGAGACGCTGATGTCTATTACATCATGAGAAAAAGACTTATTAATATTGATTTCATTCATCAATACAACCAAAAAAACAAACTAGTTTTGGCAAGTTAGTTTTTTCTTGGCTTGGATACTTGGATACTGACAAAATCCCAAGAAAATCAAGCAAGTGTTCTCCAAGTTTTCCTGAAATAAGTAATTTATTTACGAACCAAATCTATTTTATAGACATCTACTATAAGTTCGCGCATGGCTTAAGATTGAAGGACTAGAGAAACTCTATCATGGCGTGAGTATTGGGTAGACGTGACTGGAGGTAATATGAGTCCGACGTCTATCAGGAGACGTGATGCTTTTACAAAAGCGTGGCAATAGCTTCAAGGGTTTCAAGGTCGTTTGTTCACCTAGAGGCCGCGGCCCCGAGGTTCCAAGACTCTGAGTAAGTTTAATTTGTTGACTTAAAGCTTGACAAAGGTATGCGTTGCATTAAAATGCATCGTCTTAGTAGTCAGCGCTCAAGCTTCTTAGGAGGTAGTTTGAACGGTACGGAGAATAATTTAAAATTAGAATAATACTACATAATCTTACTTTAAAAGCTGTTACCTATGTTATTACCGCGTAGCATAATATACAATCTATAGTCGATACAAAAAATATATAGAAAAATATTTATACAGAAAAAATATTTATATATATAAAAAATATTTATATAGAAAAACTAAAATACGCTTAAGCTTAAGCTTGCAGCTCCGTATTTTAGTTTTTCTATATAAATATTTTTTCACGCAACAGGTTTCTAGCGCTCATTCAGGGAAACGTTTTCCTATACCAGGTATACTCCATCACAACAAGCATACAGCCTATCCATCTATCCCAGGATTACTCTTTTTTTTGACAGGTTTTGCGATGGAGTATCCCTAGGATAGGAAAACGATTCGCTAAAACCGCATCCCTAAATGAGCGCTGGAATCCTATACTGACGCCTCTGTGTGAGTCCAGGTTTCACACCTACAACGCCGTGTGTATTTATTTGGCTGTGGTTTCCTGTAAGGTAAGGTCCTTCCCCAGTCGGGCTTGCTCAAATTTATTTATTTATTTAAAACTTTTGCACATAATATACATTGTACAACGGCGGACTTAATGCCTTAAGACATTTTCTACCAGTTAACCTTTAGGGGTGCAGAGATAAAATATGGTAGGTGCATTTATTCATGATATCAAATCTTAATGTTTGATGTATAATATATACTCTAGCTCTGCTCGTGTGTATGACGATTATCGCAATAAAAAGTATATATCCTTCCACCGCATACCATCTGTCTCCTTACCTAATTTCAATAAGATCAGTTCAGCCGATTTAGTCGTGAAAAGGTTTTTTTTATGCTACTTGGGTGGCAAACAAGTATAAGAGCCGCTTGATGTTAAGCAGTTACCGTAGCCTATGGACGCTTGTAATATCAGTGGTATCACTTGCGTGTTGCCAACTCATTTTTTTTTTACCAGGGCCTTAAGAGTGGAGTATCCTTGGGATAGAAACACGTTTCTTTCAAAACGCAAAAAAATTGCGCTGGAGACATGTATTCACACACAGGAATACAACTACACCGAAGTGTGTAGTTATCTGCAAGGTGGTGGTCCTCCGCAGTCAGGCTTGCTAGCTAGTATGGTGCCCTATCTCTCTTAATAGTTATTTTCGCATTTCTAATATGAATATGGATAATAATAAGTATATCAGTTTGAAATATTATTTTCACAACGATATTCTACTAGAATGAATACGAAAGTTACATAATCGAGACTCAACGGGGCTTCAGATGATGGCGAAACTTTGAGAGCCAACTTGCGTCACGGAAAAAGACTTGATCCAGTTTTTATCTCAATAGCTTAGATCCTTTGGGACGTAATATGAAATATTATTTGTCTTTGTTGTCCAATCAAATGTCTGCGCAAAATAAGATAACAGAATTTAGTTACTGAGCTAAGTACTGGCTTTTTTAAATAAGTGTAAAATGAATGGAAATGCCGCTGTGGTCTGTGAGGTAACCTAAGATGTTATCAATTGTGGAAAATATAGTTCAAGGAGGCTATTTTACTTTTGTCTTTTTGTATAAGAAAATAAATACACTGTTTATATGATAAGAAACTGGCATGCGGCAGTACCTTTATATATACTTCTAAGGAAACAAACAAGTATTTGACCCGCCTGATGCTAAGCAGTTACCGTAGCCTATGGACGCTTGCCTTACCCTTACTTACTTACTTGTGTGTTGCCAACCCATTTTTTTAATACCAGGGCTAAAGCCCTGGGATAGCCAAAGTATCCCAGGGATACTTCCATCTTAAAAGATGGAAGTATCCCTGGGATAGGAATAGATTTTTTTCAAAACGTATCCGTAAATGAGCTCAGAAGACCTGAACTCACACACAAGAACACAATTACACCGCTGTGTGTAGTTATTTGGCTGAGGTCTTTTGTAAAGTGGAGGTCTTTCTCCAGTCGGGCTTGCTCACTAGTATGGTGCCCTACCTTTCTTAAATACTTCTAAGTAAACAAACAAAAATTCGGCTCGCCTGATGCTAAGCAATTAACGTAGTTAATTTAATATATTTTTAGGATTTTACACACTCGGAGTTCTGCAAAAGAAACACGTTATGCTGTCGGTCCTGAGCCTATATTACCGACCTTTTAGACTTGTGCACTATTACATAGACTGTACGTGTGGTCACCCTACGCAGAGTGTTGTAGGTTCGAATCCCTTATAAATATATAGATAAAACTTTGTATGTGCAAAAGCCTGGTTGTAATGTGCATCTATATTTTTTTTAAAGTCCAACGTAGTTGGTTCTGGGCACTGCAGCCGAAATTATGATAGAACACTTTGTTTTCTTTTTTTTTTTTTAAAGCCATCTTTCGCACTAGGGAAGAAGCCCTGTCTTGCGGGACCTTTAAAAACATTAATTAACGGACACAAAGTACACTCAAATTCGGGACAACCATTTATAAATCACACAATTTTTTGTTTCGTGTGGGGCTCGACCCACAACACGCGGGTCCTTCGCTGTTTGACACCACGACTTATTGACACCACGGTGTCAATCGCAGAAAAACGTTTTTTGACTTACCTGTTTGGCACCATTTTCATATTAATTATCGACCGTGGTGTCAAACGACGAATATCTTATTTTGTTTTCGTCGATTGACACCAAGGTCAAGTGTGATTTGTGTACTGACGAAAAGAAAACGGTTATTACAACAAACAATTACAATCAAATGTTTAATGGAATCTTGGTTGTTATGGAATACATATTTATTAGTACAAATCATATTTTAATAAACCGTAAATAAAGGGAATAACAAACAATAAGTTAAAATTAAGAACTGAACGAATGCAGTTTGACATTTCAATAGACCAAAATAAAAGTCTAAAGTGTTCGTTTTGAGTTTCGTGAAATAGTCTTACAGTTTGTTTGGTTCGTCAATTATATTATAATTTTATGATATTAGCATCAACAATGTTTTCGGACAAAAAACAGATAAAAATGTATTGTACAAGACCTAGCCCAGGTTCTATACATTTCTGAAACATCGCCTTTATATTTATTTGCATTTGCACTTTATAATATATGAAATACAAATGAATGTATTAGAAATACAAAATATTGCATTGTGTCAAAAATGCATGAACATTATCTTCGAGATAGGAATAAGTAAACATTTACCTGATTCACCTTTTAAATTAACTGATTTCACTATTATTGCCTGGGCCTATTATATCCAAGACCTTATGATTAAAACTTATAATTTTAATGTGAAAACAAATCCATACTTACCATCCACTTTGAAGTGAGCAATTTTCGATGGCCCCACCGAATAAACGTGCAAGAGTTCTTACACGATTTTTTTTCATTTTGCCTATCTTACACCTACCTAATATTTTTTATGAATTTTAGACTCAAAACATGCCTATTATAATAGTGAATTTCTTTATTATAGGGAAATAACGAATTAAAAAATACAGGAATAATAGTTTATGCTTTTATTACATGCTTTTTGAGTTACCAAGTATACAAGAATAAACATGTTAAAACCTACGACGATTGAGAATTTCTGATTGTTTTCAAATTTGGGTAATGTTTTCTAATCTTCTTACACGTTTATTCGTGAAAAATGTATGCAAATTTTATTAGTAATGTTTTATCCCACAAAATGGAAGTTTGAATAAAAATAGGTTATTAAAATTAAAGTATTTCTATTTTTTTTTCTAACGAATAATAGTGTAACATTACCGTGCGTTTTATTCGTTATGTATCGTTACACAAATAAACGTGTAATGATATATTACTGTGCTAGTCATGCAAATTTCACAAGAGTAAAAAAAAATAGTTGTACCTATATTCATTAATTTCTTCAAAGTCGTTGATGTTTAAAAAAAATTAAATATACAAGTCTATAGTTTATTTTTTTACCTATAATTCGATGATACATTATTTATAGCTACTTACAATGAATTGAGCGTTATTGAAGTTTAAACGTTTTTATTACACGCTTTTTATTAGCTTCACCTGTATGTTTGTATGATTGTAACCGACTTCTTTGGGCGCGATTTTGACCCACTTTAAACCAAAACAAAATACAAAAATAAAAGTGTATCCGATGTTGGGATTGGAACCCTGTTCGGTCGGTACTACCTTCGTACGGTACTGTGAGAAAATTACCTATTTGTGAATTTGAACTTATAATAAATATTATCTGATATCTAAACCATCTACAAAAATCAAATTCCTAAAAGTGGACTTGAATATGGGATTCGAACCCAGTATCATCGCATCGTTCGCGTTGGACTAATACCACAGAATGCTAATACTCCATCCATTATTGACAGTCCAATGAAGTTTTTACTTCTGCCGTGTGGTCAACACACACTCGTTTTTTGACTTAAGATTTTTGTTTGTTCTAACTCAGGTATTTCTACCCTTTCTTAAACGTTCTTGCCAATATATTTAAGGGCATGTAATAATAATAATTTGTATTTCATTATTTTTTACCTGCTGATGTCTTGAATATTAAAATTAAATTTTAAGAGATGTAGTAGTAAAACGTAGTAGTTGTTGCTATCGCAAAACTGTTGTGGGTATCTAAACAGTTTTGCCTTGCCAAGCACTCTCAGAAAAAATGTATAATTTAAATAAAAATCATGTAAACACTTTTGTGCATGATTGTTATGTTATAATAAAATACCAATGCGGCCGTTCTTTGCTGTTTTACGTCATGGTGTCAATCAACGAAGACAAATAAGATATTCGTCGATTGACACCGTGGTCCCAAACAGGTAAGTCAAAAAACGTCCTTCTGCGATTGACACCATGGTGCCAATAATCCGTGGTGTCAAACAGCGAAGGACCCAACACGCCGCACAGTGTTATGTGGCCAATCGTGCAGTCACTATTATCTACTATTATATTTTATGTTGGTCAATTTGCTGCATACTATTCAATGTTGTTTTTGGAACGAAGTTGTCACGACACGTTTTGCTATAGTAAGCTATTGTAAGATGTGCGGCGTGCGCATGTTTCTCTGTCTGTCTCTCTCTCTCTCTTATAGAAAGCGAGCCAGATAACTAATAAATATTAATATTATTAATGAAATAATAATTTAATTATTTATTTCTCTGTCTGTCTCTCTCTCTCTCTCTCTTATAGAAAGCAAGCCAGATGACTAATAAATATTAAATAATAATTTAATTATTTATTAACATAATAAAAAATAAAATAAAAATATGTGTGTTATATGGAACTTCGTTCCATCTGGTGTCCCTTGTCACCTCTCAAGTTTTTTTTAATCAACACAGTCGTTCAGCTTTCGTGAGCAACTTCACATGCGTAATACATATAAAATAAGGACAAAAGTCAGCATACCCTAGTGTTGCAAGCGGCCATAGGCTACGGTAACTGCTTACCATCAGGCGGGTCGTATGCTTGTTTGCCATCTTGGTAGTATAAAAAAACGAATCTTCTTAAGTTAAGCACGAAATCTATTATCCATTTGAACTTAAACTAGGCAGAGCTTGTAATTAACAACTAGACAATTAATTAACTCTTTCTGACCGTATGAATGTTGGTTATCGCGATCAAAAGTAGCCTATTCGCTATTTCAGACTATAATCTATATCTATGCCAAATTTTATCCAGATCTGTTCACTTGTTTTTACGTGAAAGATTAACAAACATTCATCCATACATCCTCATAAACTTTCACAATTATAATATTATCTAAGTATAATTATTTGTTTATTTAAGCCAAATACTTCTCGTTACAATAACAATGTCTATAAACAATCAGATTTTTAACTCGATAGCGAACGTCCCTATCGGGAAACTATCAGTCAGTGTCATTACGGCATCCTGTTTTATTGTTTTCCATTAAAACTCGCAATAATTTTACTATTGAACAAAATGGGTTTACTTAATTGCGTGAAAATGATTGAGGTATATTTTACTGTCGTCCAAATATTATTATGATAATACTAGTTTCCGCCCGTGGCTTCGCTCGTGCGTACAATTCTACGGCAATAGTGATTTTAAAACAATTTAAAAGAAACAGCCTATGTGCTGTGCTATTCCAGACTCAGATCTGTCTCTATGTCAATTGCATCAAAATCCAATCAGCCGTTTCGTATCCGTTTTGGCATAATTAAGTAACAATCAACCAAACAACCATCCAAGCTTTCGTATAAACTATTATACACCTTAGTATAGATAAAGGATGGTAAATACATTATAAAAAAAATAATCCTACTAATATTATAAATGCGATATTTGGGATGAATATATGTTTGTTACTCAATCACGCTAAACTATAATCTATCTCTATGTCAAATTTTATCCAGATCGGTTCAGCTGTTTAAACCGATCTGGATATATATTTTTTTCAATTATAATTTAAAATAGCGCAAAGGGTACTATTTTGTCCTGAAAAAAAAAAAACGCTTTTCGTCAGATTATGCATGCGATCGAAGCAGCGTTTCAAAGCTAGTAAATAATAAAAAAAAGAAAAATAAATGAAATATATACTTGGAAAGGTCAGTGCCCGCCATCTCACTCTCACATTCCTAGTCCATATCAATTCGAGTTTACTCAAGTGAAGATTTGAAAGCCACACTGACTGGCGGGTTGCCAAGTATCGAGTAAATTCGTTTAGTATAGTGAGTGGCTATTCCATAATTGTTGAGATGCAATAGCCCGGTTAAATATTTATGCGTAATTTGTAAAAAAACGGGTTCAGTCAATGTCTTCAAGCTTCAAAATAGTTGAATATAATAATAATAATAATTTCACATGTTGCAATAGCTCTACACTTACCAAAGGCATGTCATGGCTGTACTGCAATAGTGCAGCTGTGTCATGACTATGGTAAGCGTCTCACCCCATTTTAAATTAAAATTCTCTAAGGGCCTCTTCGTGTTGGACCTATGTCCCCGCGTAAGCCTTCTAAAGGCCCGGGTATTCTCCTTGAATGATGGGAAAATGCCCGTGATAAAGAGAGAGATAATAATAATAAAAGGAACCCATATATTATTATGTCCAATCACATGGGTCTCCTCTATCAAGAGAATTTAGGCCTTAATACACACACACACGCTGGCCGAATGCGGGTTGGTGGATCAGATATAATATACTTCTTTAATTGAATATTTTTAATCTATGTTTATAAGTTTTCTGTAATTATGTAGTCAATTTACATATACATAAGCAGGTTTAGGTGTATGTACATAAAAACGTAGCGTCCAGTATTTTTTTAGAGGGGTGGTCAGAAATGCGCCTATATTTCTAGCTAAGAATATAAGGCTTTACATATTAAGGTTTATATTTCCAGATCCGGCTGATAGCTGATAGATCCTGAGCATTTTAACAAAAGAATTGAATCTGGTACCGCAACAGGTCAGTCGTATATACTACTACTACTAGACCATGAAAAGATATACAGTATTTTCTATTATGTTAACATTAACTAGACTAAAAACTAAAATTCAAGACATAAAATTGTAGACCAAAGCTACGTTTTATCGTAGCGTTTGCTGTAGCTCTTCGTAGCACTTCGCCGTAGATCTAACCGTAGACCTTTATCTAAAGCAAGCGTTTTCAACTTATTTCTATACTATTAGCTACGGTTTCAGCCACCTGCGGCCGCACATTCAGCTTCGGCCAAAAATCAGCCGTAGGTTTTAACGAAGCAGAAGCTTTTTATTAGCCAACGTAAAAGGAAGAACTGTACGAACGCGCACGAGTTGTTCCTCGAGGGAGTGCATACGGCACCCAACTCGTTTGTAAAAGTTTAGTTAGCAAGCTGGAATTGCTTCAGTTATCCAAATAAGTGAGTAATAAATAAGTTTTCCAATATTTGCGTTAGTATTATTGTATATTATGATATTTTCAGCGAAGATTATAATTTTTGAATTAAAGCTGATCATTTTGTTTTGGCCGAAGGTTACAACTGGAGCCGAACAATGGCATCGGCTTATATTAAGCCTTTAGTTACTAGTAACTGAAGGCTTAATATAAATTACCACGCGAACGAAGTCGCGGGCGTCCCCTAGGGGTCGCCCGCGACTTCGTTCGCGTGGTAATTTGGAATATTTTCCCCGATTTTGCATATCTCACTACTGCTCCGCTCCTATTGATCATAGCGTGATGTTATATAGCCTATAGCTTGTCTAGATAAATGCTCTATTCAACAATTTTTTTTTTCTAATCGAACCAGTACTTTCTGAGATTAGCGCGTTCAAACAAACAAACTCTTCAGCTGTATAAAATTAGTATAGATTTCGTTTGATCAACTTAATTACAAAACACGTATTCTATCTAATTTTGTAGTAATAGTAAGTATAAGCATGCCAGTGGAGCCAACTCCTAATTAATGTTCTAATACTTGGAATCAATGATATCGAAACTTCAGCCGGTTGATCGTCAAACAAGTCTACACTAAATTAACTGGGAATAGTGTGAACGTATAATTTGTGCTTAATATGAACAATGGTTACGTATAGCTAATGTATGTATGTGTGTGTATACGTAGCTAACGAAATTCCTTTCTAATTATAATATAGAAGAAACCCTGGAGTTGCAATTTTTTTGATATGGCAACGCGGCTAAATTTTCCAGAACTGATGGCCGTTGGGGCAAAATGGTTCTAAACCTTGTCCATCGGTTGCCCACAACCTTTACCAGGTCGTCGGCAACCGATGGACAAGGTCGGCTCAGGATCTGAGAGCTGTAGAAATCCTTGGGGGAGGCCTAAGTACAGCAGTGGACGTCTCTTGGCAGAGATGAGAAATGCTCCAAGCTTTCGAAACGTCAGGTATTGCAAGCATCCATAGTCATCTCGTAAGCGATGGTGGCCGAGTGGTGGAAGAGGTGCGAGTTCGATTCCGAGTGGCAGTACCAATGTGAATTTCGCTTTGTGGGGTTTATATGTACTAATCAAATGATTCGCCATCTGCTAACTGTGAAGGAAAACATCGTGAGGAAACCAACACGTCTTAGAAGTAATTCTAATAATATGTATGTCAGATTCATCAACCCGCATTAGGCCAGTGTGTGTGAATTAAGCCCTAAACCCCCTCTCTCTCTCGATAGAGGAGAGGAGACCCATGATCAGCAGTGGGACATGGGTTGCTATGTCCCACTGCTGCTGCTGCTATATATATGAATCACAACATGGGTTGAGATGACATATGATAGCAGTGGGGCATTTATGGAAATGCCCCACTGCTATGCTCGGGTCTTCTCCATATCATCATGTCGTTCCCTCACTGCTGAGCATCGCGACCACATAAGACGCGTGTCCAAGCTATGCGCCTTCTTTCATATACATATTATACTTAGAGTGATATTAGCCTACTATACCAGAGGTTTTGTTTCGAGTTTTCTGTCTGACTTATTCCGTTTGTCGATTCTTACCCCACTATCCTCGGGACACCCTCGGGATAGAACGGGTTGGTGTCATTTGTATTCTTTATAAAATATACTCTACGAATATTTAAATATTAAATTATTCTATATTCTGTATCATATATGTATGGAGTACAATAAGGAGTGATCTACCTATTTATTTATCTGTATAACTCACCGTGACTTTACTAAGGCCTAAAATGCCGCAGCACAGAGCTGAGATTAGGACCCTTTTTGACATCACACGGGATATATATAATTTTTTGTGTTGTTATTATGTGTCTATTTTGTTTTCTACCATCTGTTATCTTGTGTATGTTTGAATAAATTCTTTTCTTTCTTTTTTTTTAATCCGTCACCACACACGGCTAGCAGCCATAGGCCACCTAAAAATTGTAAGGGCTTTCGCTTTGATCTATCTTTCCACATGGCTATGCAATAAAGATACATAGATCTGTGAAGTAAAGCAACCAGTCGCGGTCGGTCTTTAGATGGGTGACCATTTACTAAAATCACAGCAAGATACCTGCGTATCACAGAAACCATAAAAAAATGTTTAATACCTATCACTAGAAGGTCCGTCGCCACTTAAGTTTTCTTTTTAATTACCTCTTCAAAGTAAAATCTGTAGGCGAAAAATCCATTTCAAGATTAGTTCGCAAAAACCAGCTACTTGAGACGGTGGTGTTGGCCGCTTGGTAATAGCAGAGCAATCGTAGTAATGCATCCACTGGTGGACTCGTCTCAGATATTCCCAGGGAGAATTTATTTTTAATACTGGGCAGAATAAAGCAGAAGGTTAAATAAGGAATAGTCATTCAAACCAATTTTAAAGGAGAGCCAAATATGCAGGACATATTATAGTGCACCCTCTATTTCCTTACTTTTATTGTCTGATATGATGGTTGTATTTCCACAATCAGAAGATTCAGAGGCACAGCTCCTTCATGCCTCTAAAACTTATGATTATTTCGCTCTGTTTATATAAAAAGGTACCTATATCTTTATTTGTTTAACTTCAAACACAAATATTATGTAAAGACTGGCTTAATGTTTATGGCATTATCTACTAGTCAACCTAGGATGTTGCAGAGTTATAACAAAGTAGGTAAAAACAAGAAGTCCAGAATATAAGTATTTAGAATAAAATATTTGCCAGGTTTTTGGTCGTACCTAGCTTAGTTAGATGACAATTTGTGAGTTGTTCCAAGATGTATTAGATATAATAATAGGGTGTTGATTCTCTGATAAACATATTCCCAATATTATAAAACTAGAGTCCCGCCCCGGCATCGCACGGATTCTCTGATAAACATATTCCCAATATTATAAAACTAGAGTCCCGCCCCGGCATCGCACGGGTAAGTTTAAAGTCGATCTGACCAAGAAAACACGTTGTTCCATACAAACTTTTAAATATTTGTGCAAAATTTCATGGTTCTTGACCCAGCAATTTTAGCTATGCGTTGATCGATCAGTCAGTCAGTTTCTACTTTTCTATATAAATATAAGATATCAGAATCCAACATGACTAACGAGAAATCAGGCGTAGGATCATCGGTTTTCGGTGTTTTGCTCGTCATAAAACGCCCCATATTCCTCGCAAAGCACGAACACCGCCAATTTTCAAACTACAGCGGTCTATCATGGCAGAAAGTCCTTAGTTTTGGGCCGAACTGGGTATAGAACCCGGGACCTCGTGATCAACAGTCGCATTCAACGATGACTGGACTAATGAGGTAGTTAAAGGGAGACGAAAACCTGTATATATAAGTACATAATATATTTAAGAACATGAAACAACTGTTAATCTGTACATCATACATTTTTTTTGCTACGCGCTAGAATCATAACTCATGAACTGTTGTACCTAATGGTGATTCATGGCACGAATGGAAGAAATACGGATATAATTATTATCCATGTTTCAAAGATAAGTTTTACATATTAGTTTCATCATAATCCTGATGGCGTCGACTTTTGAAAGTAGGCCTCCGCCATATGTTTCCACTATGGTCGATCTTGAGCTGCTTGCATCCAGTCCTTCCTTGCCTATTATTACTATTATGTCATCTATCCCATTAGTTAAATTAAATTCAAGATTTTATTTCTTAAGAAATATAGTCCCTTATATTTTTCTTAAGTACTTGCATTTCTGTATAATCTTTTCAGAGCGCAAATACGAAGTCGTTTAAGACTACATTTTTTAAATACTCGCAACGGTCGAGATTTAAAGTGATGCTGATGGAAATCGCGCCGTCGGCATTATTAAATTTAGTTTCTGCGAGCTACTGGAAAGGTTGGAACCTTTTTAGATGTCTGTTGCGTTAGTACAAAGTAAAAATAAAACTCTGCTTCAGTACGGTCGGTATTAGAATGTTCTGAATGAAATATCACTATACTACAGATACTTATTATTTATTTTTTTATTAAAAAAAGACAACTCTCGCACTAAAGAACAAGCTCTGTGTTGTACAAACACAAATTACACCCAGACTCAGAACATCTCCTCGGGGGTCACACAAAGTTTTGTACTGTGTGGGAACCGAACCCACAACCGCGTGCATAGCAGGCACATACTGCGGCCACTGGACAACCAAGGCAGTTATTATTGTAGGATCCGTATCGGTAGTATCCCACCACAAAGGCCTCCTTTAAGAATTTCCAGAACATTCGGTCCTGGTTCTGAGCTGGCCTTGTCTTAGTGTTAAATTGTAAGAAATGTAATAAACGAAAATTTAATACGCAAGCCGCTTTCGTTTTAAATTGATTAATTTTGAATAATAGAATTTCTTTTCTGAGCCATTCATTCGGCTCTGGTAAAGGGAGTCTAGGTTAAGCAATTTCCGAATTAAATGTGGCGGAAAATTCCGGAGAGGGACTTTAATTCACAGTACCAACTGTTTTAGGTTTTTTTGTAGCTATATAAGAATTGTTTTGTTGATTTTACGTAAAAAAAACGTTGCTTCTAAAGTGATTTGTTAATCAACAGTGTCCCACCGCTGGGCAAAGGCCTCCCTCGAGTAGTTTTATTTTCGTTTTGGATGTAATCCCTTTGTAATTTTTGTTAATCAATCTTTATTTTTTACTTCTACATTACAGCGACCAAGTAGAGGATTTGGTAAAAAAAGCTCAATTAAAAATACCTAGAATCGACGTTCATGCATGAGGAGGTTGATGAATGTAAAGGAAGCGAAAAAAGTATGTTTGGATCGAAGCAATTGGCGTACCATAGTCTCTGCCTACCCCAGTGGAAGACGGGCGTGATGATATGTATGTATGTGTTATACAATAAAGAATATATCATCTATCTATCTATCTATCTTATCCTAAATCGAAATCCTATAAATAAAAGTGTCCTTTCGTGAATAACGCTCACTGTTTTATCCTTTGCCTGTATAAGACTATAAAGGAATAACCTTTGACGTCAAATACAGTTAAAACAAGTTCATTCTAGGTGCAATTTGTTAGTTATTTCGTTGTACGATTTAACGGACAAAATGTGATGAAAATTCCTGTGACGCAACAAACAAGTGTGAATCGAGTCAAACGTTTTTAGTTTATATCACCCGAGGTGGTTCTGATTCTTTAAATATATTTTTATACTACTTAGATGGTAAACAAACATCATCATCTCAACCCATTAACGTCCCACTGCTGGGCACGGGTCTCCTCCATACACAAGGAGGGATATTAGCCTACTATACCACGCTGGCCAGACGGGTTGGGATAGGGTTTAATTTCGAGTTTTCCTTCTCTTGCAGTGGATATTGTCTGCCTGACTTACTACTCCCCCAGCCGGCTCTTAAGACACCCACGGGATGGAACGGGGTGGTGACATTTGCTTTGTTAATCCGCCACCACACGGATGTAAACCAACATACGGAAAGAATAAAGCTCAATTTTAATAAATAATAATAATAAGTCATTTTATTATCACGTAGCATAACCCTCTCTGGTGCGCTGTGTGCGGGCCAGCCCCAACATCATCTTGCGCTGCATTGCAGACAGACTCTGACTCTCTCTCTCTCTGACTGTGTGTATGTTAGTCGTTGCTGCAAGCTTTCCACGTCACTGATAAGCTTGTAGCAGCTACTCATATATCATACAGTGAGTCATATTTGTAAGTAGGTTTAGTTATAATTGTTACTAACGTAGATATAAGTGAAATCGTTACTAACCAAATGAGTCTTGTAACTTAATAAATAAATTTATTTATTATTATAAACGCATAGATATATTATAGGTACCTTACAGACTGACGTACATAGTAATATCACAGTATATGGAACTCTTTCATAGATTAAAGGGTTATTTACACTGTGGTAATATAAACCTGTGTTAGGATCTATTAAAAACTTAAAACTATGTTAGTACACTTCTCTTGCACTGTGTCGCAGTGCGTTCGTGTGGCACTTGGCAATTTTACATACACGCAAGTGATACCTCCAGTATTGCAAGCGTTTATAGGCTATAGTAATTGCTTACCATCCGGCAGCCCTAAATGAGCACTGAAAACTGGCAAGAAACTTACGCCGGTCTTTTTGATTGCCAGATAAAATAATCTTTTGGGTACTATTTAAAATGTGATCCAAATATGCATAATATAACCTTTTTATATAGACACTTTGTAAAAAGGTTTGAATCATTTCAACCCATAAATGTCCCACTGCTGGGTACAGGTCTCCTCCATACATTTGGAGGGATATTAATCTACTATACCACGCTGGTTAGACGGTTGGTATAGGGTTTTGTTTCAAGTTTTCCCTGTCTTGCAGTAGATATTGTCTGCCTGACTTACTCCCTCGACTCTTACGACACCCTCGAAATGGAACGGGGTGGTGACATTTATATTTTCAATAAAAAAAAAAAGGTTTTAAAGTAAAGGATTACATATCACTCGTATAAATTTTGAAAATGTATGTTGTATTGTAAATACGACATACAATACTTTCATGAAACGCATTCTATGTTACGTTAATCCAGGTTTGCTAGAATATCCACGCATGGGTGTGATCCAAACCTGTTCACAATAGTTCAACCCGCTTGAAAATGGCGATTTTTTCCCGTTATTCCAAAATAAAACAAGTCACAGCGATAGCTTACGGCTCAAAAAGCGAGCAACATTGTTCTTTACGCCTTTACCTAGTCATAGAAATAGAAAAATATTGTTTGCAGCTAAAAATACTTTTGCTCTTTTGGAACTGAGGTAGGTGTTAATCCAGGATATTGACTATGTATGCACCAAATGTCATGCACAGCACAAAAGCTGTTTCCACACAGACTTTTCGTGCTAATCCAACAAAAAATAAAATGTTTCATACAACAAAGCTGCGAGGTTTGCAATATTTACCGATGTGTGAGATTGTCGACAGTGACAATCCAATTTTAGCCGAAACTTCCCAAGAGAACTTCAGGTTAAAGCCTTACAGTATATTATATTGATGTAGAAATTCGTGTGAATAGGTAAAATTTGGTGTACGGTTTCTTGACTAAAGGTACACTCTGGTAAATTTTCGCTTTGGTTATACTGTATCTCATAATAATAGCAACCCATGTATGTCCCGCTGCTCGGCACAGGTATCTCCTGTATCAAGAGAGGGTTTAGGCCTTAATTCACATACGCTGGTTTAATGCGGGTTGGTAAATCATGTCTTTAGAATTTTTTCTAAGACATGTGGGTCTCCTTACGATGTTTTCCTTCACTGTTAGCAGATGGCGAATCATTTGATTAGTACATATAAACTCCACAAAGTGAAATTCACATTAATACTGCCACCCGGGAAAAAACTCGCAACTCTTGCGTGCAAGTCGCTTACTTTTCCACTTGGCCACCACCGCTTTTTAAAAATACATACATTATTAAAAATAAAAATAAACATTGAAAATAATGCAATTTTCGTAGGATAATATCTATATTTTTTTAAGTAAAATTCAGCTTTATATTCTTCGCTGTTCATATAGTTTTCTATAGTTGAAAGCGTAAAAAATCGGTGAATTATTTTCTGAGTCAAAGTCCGCTACTTTGTAAACAATTTCGTAAAGGCAAAGTCACGACAGTTTTACTGACGTGCAATTGACACGTCAATCCTGATCGTGAACAAATATCCGCGTATTACAAAATACTTTGTGTGTAACTGTTTTGTCAAAACTGCTGTACACAGCGCATAGTGAGTGACAAGGGAGACATTTTAAACGAAATGCACCAATCGTGAAACTTTACCCATTTGTTATTGGAGATTTCTAACGCAAAATCTGTGAAAGGCTTTCATTTCTACATAAAATAGGTATTTTGTTAGTTTCCACATATTAGGTGTTATATTATTATTCCATATATTTTACTGTTAATATGTATACACATATTTTTAAACTCAACTCACGCATTAAGGAACAAAAGTCCTGTATTGCAGGGGTCTTTACAAATATACAATTCACGGATATAAATTACACTCAGAATCGAAAAAAATCGTTATAAATTAAACAAAGTTTTGTCGCATCTGGGAATCAAACCCACAGCCTCATGTTTAGCAGCCAGGATCACTAACCACTAGGCCAGTAGGTCAGTCTTATACCTAATAGAAAAGCAAAAACAAAGGTCAGAGGTTCCTTCATCATCTCAACCCATAAACGTCCCACTACTAGGCACGGATCTGCTCCAAAAAATTAGAGGGTTATTAGCCTACTATACCACGCTGGCAAGACGGGTTGGTATAGGGTTTTGTTTTGAGTTTTCCCTCTCTTGCGGTGGATATTGTCTGCTAGACTTACTCCCTTAGTCGACTCTTACGACACCCTCGGGTTGGAAGGGGGTGGTGACATTTGTATTCTTAATCCATCACCACACGAACCTTGAGATTCCTTATTTAAAAGTAAATAAATTAAACACTCGTTTGAACTATGAACATAATATATTTTCTTTTAACTTAAATATAAATTTTCTTAGAACGGTGACTCATTTTCTTAAACAAGTTTTTGGTAAATAACGCATATTTTACATGTCGAATTCTTTTTAGGATGTCAAGATAATTAATTATTGTATTCAACAAGTGGATGTTTAGAAAATAATAACACCCAAATATTTTTTTAAATGTCAAATTGTATTATTTATGATCACTCCTTAAGACTTAATCCACACACGCTGGCCAATACGGGTCGGTGGATCAGACATGCCTTTAGAATTTAACTTTTGACTTCAATATTTGTTCAGTGGCTTTAGTGGTGTCATGTGTTGCTTTAAAAACATAACATAAATACATGTAGACATGTATGCAGATAAGTTAAAATGTATTGTGTAAACGATCGTGGGCTAATCTAATAAAAGAAAAAAAAAACATTGGGTGAAAATCGAAGTCACACCATTTGGCGCGGTGTTAGGGCTCGTACACATGAACACGTCACGACGACATGTTTATGTGTGCCCTTAGTAGTATGCTGAATACCTGAATCATTAGGCCATACATCTCAGGTGCATTATAACTAACTACTAGCTAACATTATATATTTCTTGCAAAGTTTAACCCTACAAAGATAACCCTATTTTGATGTTCATAAAAGATAACCATACGCTTTAGAAGCGCATGATATAATAATGCTTTTTTAAAATTAAATATAGAATCTAACATTTTATATTTTTTGCAAAGTTTAAAAGCTATCATAAGTTTTTTCTCCCCAGCATTTTTTAATCTCTATTACTTGCACCTTCAAATGGAATATAGAACCTTCCATTAAAGTGATATTCTGGAATGTTCTGTAGTCTAGACCGGAATTGTTTGTCACTGTGGGATAAAAGTAATTGTGCTCCACAATTGCATGTGTCGTCTAATCTCTGTTCAATGAGTCCCGATGGCTTTGAATACACTTGTTTTTATTTGTAGTAGTCTTTTAAAAGAGTTTATTTCAGGAGTATTATGTGCAATAATATAAGTGGCTAGATTTTTATAGCTTTGTATGCTGCTTGTAGGATATTATGGTATAAAAGTTTTGTATCTACGATTTATATAATATACGATATGAATAATGTTTAATCAGCACATACAACAAAAATGGTTTAACAAAATAATTGTTCTTAAATTAGCATAATACTAGCGTAATATTTATAAAAATCTTTAGATACTTTTGTTGTATGTGTTCACAAATATACCTATGTATTAAATTTTTCTTATACGGTGAAATGTATAAAACGCTTCGAGAAAAGATTAGTAGTTCCTTGCACTGCCGTTGTATCGTCGTTGTGGCGCGGGGGCACTCCTGTGCCCTCAGATTTATTAGGTTAGGTTAGACTATAATCTATCTCTGTGCCAAATTTCATCCAGATCCATTCAGTAGTTTTTGCGGTAAAGAGTAACAAACATCCAAACATCCATACTCACAAACTTTCACATTTATAATATTAGTAAGGATTTCAAAAGGAGCAAGATGCGAGCTAACTAGAAATTTAAATTCCTTACCCAGGCAGGTTGCCTGGGTAAGGAATTTAAATTTACAGAAGACCTACTTAGGTCCTACTTAGTTGAAAGCAATTTCTCACTCTGTCTAGTATAATTTCTGATCAATCAATCAGCCTTCTTCTGTTGGACATATAAGTTTAATTTAAAAAAAAATGTTGTTCATAAACATGGGATATAAAAAATAATACTGTTACATTAACTCCTCATAAGTCAAAGCGCCCTTAAACTTCCCTAGTAACAGACGAAAAGCAGACCTTATTACGCCTTAGTTATCGTTATTTTCATTGAAATATAACAGAAACAGATCCTGCACCATTTTCACTGTTGATTTTTTAATTTTATTTGTTTTCACGGGTTGTTTAGTATTCGTTATTTATGATACCTGCATTCGGGTCAGTTTCCTGGACAATTTTCAAATTCGTTAATGCGAATGAATGTCCATGAAAATGACTTGAGCGAAAACAATGTAAGCTTATATGTAATCGTAATTTCTACTTACTTTCTACCTCAAGACAAGCCGAAATACCGTCGTTATTAAAATAAAATAAATTTTGGATTAATAATAATTTAATCAAAAATAACTCTCGAAGATTATGACTTATGAGGAAAACTAACGGTCAACGTCAGGTACAAAATACATAATAATAAATTGCCTCATTATTTAGTTATATTGTAATTGCCCAAATTGATATGACTAGTTTGGAATGTGACAAATTTGGAATATGACTAATTTGGAGAATGACGAATTAGGATTAAATGAAAAAAAAAAGTGAAACTCCTCAAATAAGTTCTTATTTAACCTTTACTTTAACGTTAAACCTTAACACCACCTAGGAAAATATTACTTTTAAATATATATCCAATAAATCAAAAGACGACGCAGCTATCTTGTTTCGTTGAAGAGTTCCTATGGTCACCTTGTCTGACTGCATCATTAAACTAGCTCCATGGTACCATATTATTGAATTGTTACCGAAGTTATGGATACTAAATGTCACTACTTTGACTATGGCTAGTCTCCTCCAAGATTAGCCCCTGTGACTGGAATTCAGTCAAAAGAACATTATTATTATTGGCAAAAACTCATCATTATAAATCCTGGTCCTTGATAAAATCTCTTCAAAATAATCGTATTACACGCTCGTCTAATTAAATCAAAATGTCGGAAATTACATAGCAAATAACTAATATTCTTTTTACCTTCAAAACTCTGCCTTCCTCATTAAAATTAATAATATCTATCTTTTTCTTAATTAATTATGAAGTGACTTTTTAATTTATAAAGGAAATTGATTTAATATTCGCCGAGGTGATTATTAAAATTATGGAAAAGTAATCTTTTTGACTGATTATTGACTGCCTTGGTGGTCCAGTGGGTACAGAATGTGCCTGCTGTGCACGAGGTTGTGGGTTCGATTCCCACACGGGGACAAAACTTTGTGTGACCCACAAAATGTCTCTCTCTATCTGGGTGTAATTTATGTCCGTTAATTGTATGTTTGTGAAGTCTCCCCCTAACACAGAGCTTCTCTAGAGCGAGAGCTGTCTTTGAAAAGTAAAAAAAAAAAAACTGGCTTGTTGGTTCCACGGCATAAGACTCGCGAGGTTGCTCTTCTGGTGCTCTCCTTGAGCAGACAGTCACTCAGGCAATGCTCGCGAGGCAAATGCGTCTCCACATCACGACAGCATCGCGTGGTATTCCTCACGAGGCAGTCTCATGATGTCGATACCCGCCTTGCCGTTCGATTCCAGATTCCAGGATCAGGTTCAATGTTATTGGGTTTAAGGAATACGGTATGGCATCATAACGATGGTCTAGAAGACAAATGTGCTAATTACAAAATTTTGATAATTTAATGCTAAATGTATTAAATAAGCATGCTTATACATTTGGCATTAAAATATTAAATTACTAGCTGTTGCCCGCGGCTCCGCCCGCGTGGATGTCGGTTATCACTGCAAAAAGTAGCCTATGTTAACACATAGGCTACTTTTTGCAGTGTACACAGATAGATTATGGTCTGGAATAACTTCCAGACCATAATCTATCTGTGTGCCAAATTTCATCCAGATCCGTTCAGTAGTTTTTACGTGAAAGAGTAACAAACATCCATCCATCCATCCATCCATCCATCCATCCATCCATGTGAAAGTTTGTAAGAATGGATGATCTATCCATCCATTCTTACAAACTTTCACATTTATAATATTAGTAAGGATTAAACATTTGTAATTAGCACATTTGTCTTCTAGACCATCGATATTAGCAAGTAAGCTTGTCTAAAGAAGGACCGACTTTTTAACGATTTTTAAGTTTTTCTTGTTTTCTGATTTGCTTGTTTTTTGTCTTGTTTGGAGTTGTCATTAAAACAAATCAAGAAGAGAATACAATTCCTAATATTCATCTATAGCTCTAGATTCTCCATTGGATTGTTTCCAGAAACTTCGAGATATCCTTTCGAGAACCGTTTGAAGTTCATTTGATTGTAGAATCGCACTTGTAGAATCGAGGCTTAGGTATAGCATATTATTCTGGGGAGGTAGTTATAATTATAACATACAAAGAGCATTTATCTTGCAGAAAAGAGCTATCAGAACCATGGTGGGAATTAGACAGGATGTATCATGTAGGCATTATTTTAAGGAATTAGAGATACTGACGGTGCCTAGTTTATATGTCTTAGTCTTGCTTACTAACTTTGCAAAATATGTGCATGAATTTGAAAGTGAAACAGAAAGAAGTTTAAGAGAGAGTACGAGAAGAAAAGACTTTCACACTAAATTGGTTCCTCATCTCAATGTAGTAAAGCACTCCTCAGACTTGATGTCCATCAAAATCTTTAATAAATTACCAATTGAAATAAAGGAGGCCTTATATAAGAAAGAATTTAAAAGTAAGCTAAAAAACTTTTTAATAAATGGGTGCTATTATTCAATAGAGGACATTAAACATAAATTTGATTAATAATATAATAATTGTCAGTATTGTATTTATTCCATTTTATATTATTCTAATTGTAATGTTATCAACGAATATTGTATTGTATGTTAATAGTAATCGAATTTAATGTTATCTACGAATTTTGTATTTTTTTTGTGATGTAATATTCAATTTCAAATACAATGTAACGATTGTTTGTGAATAATAAATAAATAAATAAATAAATAACTTATGCGACTTCGGGAACTGCGTGAATAGAAAAACTTAGTTCGATAGCGACTGTTTGATGTGAAGTGACGCGGTGAAAGTAACAAGTAGGTAGCCTAGTTTTGGTAAATAACTTGACGTCTAAAGATCTTTACAATAAGAACATTAAAAAGATGGGAGATGAAGGCTTTTTCATAGTGGCGTAAGTGGTTACCTCGCCATTTACCATTGCGCGCCATATTGTCGGATTATTTCCACACTGGATAAAAATTGTGTGATTCACGAATGATCATTTCTTTTTCATAGATAGGTCCTTTGTGTCCGTGTTTACTGAAAACCTCGATACGTGTCCGTTTATTTTAACCAGAAGCAGGTATATACTACTTTCACAATAACTGATTTCCATAAAAAACCACATTTTCAAAAATCCCTTCTTAGTACTTAATAACGTCATTTAAGGAACTTTTGTGTAAAAAATCGCGTTTGTAGGCCCAGGGTTAGGCTCTGATCTGATAACGCGTTATCAATCTATCTATACATATAAGATTGCATATCCATACAAACTGACTGATTCATCAACGCAGAGCCGCCAAATTCTAGCTTAATATCGCAAAAAAATAAGAATATCAAATATGCATGCTGCGTGCAATGAAAGTACTTACACCTGGTATTATAATAAAATGTGGTATACTTAAACACATTTTAAGAAGTTAACGTTCGAAATTTTAAACATTTTAAAAAGTCACGTTCTCTTGCCAGTACCTTACTTAATATTTAATTTTCCAAACGTTTTACGCAAAACGTCTAATCTGCAATATAAAATACGTCTTTTTGTCAGCTTACATATGAATTAACCACATTATATTCATGAATGAGAGCCTCTGTTAGCCCATGAATATAAATGAGATTAAAAAAGTTTTTATGTGAACATAACATAGTATAAAACCACGTATACACTGCTACTGCTTTTAAAATTATGCTTTGCGTATAAAGGGTGAGTTATAGAGATATTAATTTTAATTTTGATTAGATATACCGCTATAATGTTATAACTCAAATGCAATATAGAGAAGTACGCCTGGAGGTTCCTTTCGAGATCGAATTAGAAACAAGGAGATCCGTATGAAAACAAAAGTTATCCATTACAGCTTTCTTGTACTCAGAGTCTTTAAGCCGCAGACAGATAAATATATCGGCGGACGAACATGGGGAAATTACATATAAGGGTTTCTTGTTGACATAAAATCCTGAAACACTGGAGATCCGCCGGCTGATTTTCTAAGAAACAGCGATGGCAAACTGACAGTTGTGATCGCAAACTGACAGTTGTGATTGCTCTGTGACGGCACAATCTATTGACTAAACGTCAAAAAGGGCTCTTACGGAATACCGATTTTCAACCTGACAGCCAGATTTTGCCGTGGCTCGGTTTTTGCTCTTACGGAATACCCCTGCGGAACTCACATATATTATGTGGTTCTTAGGTTTTTTGTATATCAATGTCTCTAACACAGGGATGGGTCATAGTATAGGGAAGACTATAATAGAGATGAAATTCTTCCTTACACTATCAAACGGTTCTTGCTGTTGTTTTTTTTTATACTACTTGGGTGGCAAATAAGCATACCGCCCGCCTGATATTAAGCAGTTACCGTAGCCTATGGACGCTAGGTATCACCTGCCTGTTGCCGACCAATTTTTTACACCAGGGCTTGAGATGGGTTATCCCTGGGATAGGAAAACGTTTCTTTCCAAACGCATCCTTAAGCGCGGAGGACCTGTACTCACACACAGGGACACAAATACACCGCTGTTTGTTGTAATTTGACTGTGGTCTTCTGTAAGGTGGGGGTTCTGGCCCAATAGGGTTTGGTGCTTTACCTCTCTTAAAAAATACGACTGGTGTCTTAAAAAAACAACTAATTGAATGAGCAAAAAACTCTCTCGCTTACTATACGCGTTCGTTCAATAACTATTTGCACTTTATATACTACTAGGGGTTGCCCGCGACTTCGTCCGGGTGGTAATTTGGAGTATTTTCCCCGATTTTGCAACATAGCTCACTACTGCTCCGCTCCTATTGATCATAGCGTGATGTTATATAGCCTATAGCCTTCCTGGATAAATGCACTATTCAACAAGAAAAAATATTTTCTAATCGAACCAGTACTTTCTGAGAATAGCGCGTTCAACCAAACAAACAAACAAACTCTTCAGCTTTATAATATTAGTATAGATAGTCATTGTACAATTTTTAATTAAAAAGCATTTAAAATTTATAAATGTTAGGCATTTTGTTTATTGTAGTACTTAAATGTCAGTCAACAACAATAAGTAACCAGGAACGCGCTATAATTGTTGGCGGTACATGCAGCAAATTAATGTTTTGAGGCCACTAAATAAGCAGTTATTTATAATAGTAACAACCTGTATAATATGTCCCACTGCTGGACATGGGTCTCCTCTCCTCTTTAAGAGAGCAAGCAGCAATTATATAAAATTAAAGTAGGCTAATATCCCTCCAAATTTATAGAGACCTGTGCCCAGCAGTGGGACGTTTATGGGTTGATGAAAGTGCCTGTTTGTAATATCAAATTAACAGCTTTCTGCATTTGAACGTTTTACACGATGTTTTGTAACAACATTTAAAAATATGGTTGTTTATCTGTTTGTTCCTGGTCATCTTCGCAATAGTTGGATTGATTTTAACGGGTTTTTTACTAGCAGGCTTAAGCAGGTTATAATTATTGTGGACGTATCCCGTTTGGTGAGATTGCTTAGTGATTCAAGAGAGTAGTAAGTGAGGTAACGTACCATAGAAGCGAGCAAGCCCGAATGTGGACGAACCTACACCTTACAGTAGACTACAGGCATTTTTTTAAATTTATGTATAAACATAAACATATAGGGCACTTCACAGCAGTAATGTACTTTTCTATTTATATTATACAAACAAGAATTTACTACAGATTGAAAATACTTTTATATTCCATCAAAGTTTGTTACTCATGTATAATTGAAAGACAAACTTTCTGGTTCTTGATACCAAGGTAAACGAATCTGTATAAATCTCTTTGGTTATACATAAGGTGAGGATTATCGCATCTTACGTCTCTTGCATTTTAATACTTTGTAATCTAACATTAGACCTGCTAATATTATAAACGCGAAATTATTCTTGTTCACCCAAAAAGTGGTCAACGCGCCTAAAGAAGATTTTACTTTAATAAAAAAAAACATAGTACGAAAACAATTAGAAACGCTCTTCTAAACAAAATTAGTAAACACATTACACAATTGTAATAAAGAAACACAAACTTAAATTGAATCTTATTATCAACGGTGAAAGCTGATATTACATTACAGCACACCATGCAGATGTTCTAATGCTGTAGCAGAGGCTCACGAGACTAGTGATACGCAGTGCTAGAACAAATACGTCATGTTCCGAGCATGGTGTAACGCGCCGGTGGTCACAGCTGGCCAAACTTACTACATCACGATTACGTCACTGGATCTATGTTGACGTTTTAGGAGTTTAATTGTGTAAGTAGGATGCGTTCGGTATAGTTTTTATATTACTTTGGTCAAATATACTAGTAAGTGTAGTAAGTAGTTTTATGTTAACTGTGTGACAAGAAAATAAAAAAAACGATTTTCTTCTGGATAATGCTGACGCACAGAAATATAATCATGCTTCTATGTGTAATTATATAGCTGTCGAAAGGTGCTTTTGGCGGTTTTTTTTTAAACTTTTTCGAATAAGAGAGGTAGGGCACCATATTAGCGAGCAAGCCCTGGGAAAGGACCTCCAACTTACAGAAGACCACAGCCAAATATTTACACAGCGGTGTTCCTGTGTGTGAGTATAGGTCTCCAATTTAGGGATGCGTTTCGAAAGACACGTAATCCTATTCCAGGGATACTCCATCTTAAAACCCTGGTGTAAAAAAGTGGGTTGACAACACGCAAGTGAAAGATTTTTTTTAAAAGAAACTCAAGAATTTTTCAAAAAGCAGGATAGTAGAGAAAATGTAAGCATTGTACAAAACGATTATTTAAATGAACTGTTTTGTAGTTATGTATATAAAAAACGATAATCGCGCGTTCTTTGGCTGCATTCCAGTTGCAAGAAGTTCTTCACTAAAGTAAATTCAATTAAGAAACTGTATCAAGTGAGAAGGCTTCCTAGATGTTTTGTTGTCACAGAAGTGATTCTACACTTTTTGCTACAACTTTCTCTAATAAAGAAAATCTATAAAAAGTTAGTAGACATTTTCTAGTGCAGTTCCGAGTTAGTCTTAGTTATTTGTACTTGTTTCCAATTGAGTTTATTTTCAAGCTCAACGCTTCTTGTGATTTGTTAAGTAGGTTAATATAGTAAGCTATATAATACGGTACAAAAAAAAGCGGTGGTGTCCGAGTGGCAAAAGGTGCGAGTTCGATCTCAGGCAGTACCAATGTGAATTTCACTTTGTGGAGTTTATATTGTACTAATCAAATGATTCGTCAACTGCTAACAGTGAAGGAAAACATCGTCAGGAAAACCACGTCTTAAAAGCAATTCCAAAGACATGTCAGATTCACCAACCCGCATTAGCGTGTGTGTATTAAGACCTGAACCCTCTCACTCTCTCTTATTAGAGGAGAGAAGACCCGTACCTAGCAGTGGGACATATGTATATAATAATAATAATATAATAATAATAAATAATTTATTTTCAGATAATACAATCCATAGATACATACCTTGCAGACTAACATACATAATTATAACTTTTGTTAGTTTATATTACTTAAAACTATGCCGTGTATTTAGTCTACTGACGGACGTACTCCACGATGTCCTTTGCCTTAGTGGTGTAATGCAGGCGAGAGATATACATCGGAGTGTTCGATGCTGCGGCGCGTAGGCTTACGCCGGCGGGCTCCATAGGAGCTGTGCCGCAACAGTTCTTTACAGCACGCTGTCGGCGCTTCCTCCTTTGCACCGTCACGAAACCGTTTTCTTCAGTCTGATTCGTCGCCTTTTTAGGCATAAGCTTGGCGGGTGGAGCAATTCGAATGCTCTGCTTGACCGGCAGGTCAGCTGATCGCGCGGCGGGGCGGAGGGAAGCTGCGGGGACGGGGACAGGGCTGCGAGGCTCAGGCGCAGCACATACAGCCGACGCTGCATTCCGCGGCGTCAAAACCGCTGACGCTATGATATATGCAAGTATATATTACGGTATAGCAATCTGCCACAGACGGTGGCTATGCTATAATATATATTTTTGCACTCATTAGCTCTGCGGCCGAAATATAACAAAATATATCGTGTTATATCTGTCGACATAATAAAAATATATATTGTAGCTGCTTCTGTTATCAATCGCCGATTACTATAGAAAATATATCGTAATATACCTTGCTATAGCTCTATCTGATGTGGGCTTCATAATAATTGAATATTTATTTAGGTATACATACTATCTTCGAAACGTTCTTATACTAACCACTGGTGCCAAAGTATGCCGTGTGTGGCACGATCATAACTCTAGTTTGCCATTATGTTAGACACTAACTACCTGAGTGGCATCCCGAGCGCCTATTGGCAACTGGCACGTGTTATGTCATCACACATATACGTATACGAGCCACCCGCCCCGACTTCGGCTGGGTTAAACATAAGTGTAAAGGTCATTTATTCATTTAGAACAAATCCATGATGCATATGAACGTCATAAAAAAACAAATGTCAGCATGTTTTGTTTTGTTTATGGCCAATTTGCTGATTAGGATAGGGCCGGATTAAAAATTGGCGAAAATTCAGGATCTTTTTAGGGTTCCGAAGTAAACAAGGAACCCTTATAGTTTCGCTATGTCCGTCCGTCTGTCCGCAGCTTAGCTCAGAGACCCTTAGTCCTAGAAAGCTGTAATTTAGCACGAATATATATATCAGCCATGCCGACAAAGTCGTAATAAAATCTTTAGAGTATCTCCTGTACATGTAAAGTGGAGATGTTTATTAAAAAAAAAACAATCATCATCAAACAGTCATCCAGGTACCATAAGATACAAGCGTGTGGTGATCACATGGATTTTGTTTCGAGTTTTCCGTCTCTTGCAGTGGATATTGTCTGCCTGAGCTCGAGATAGAACGGGGTGGTGACATTTGTATTCTTAATCCGGCACCACACTGAATACGTTTACCGTTAGCATATGGCGAATCATTTGATTAGTATACTTAATATAAACTCCACAAAGTGAAATTAACATTGGTACTGCCACCCGGGATGAAACTCGCACCTCTTGCGTGCAAGTCGGTTTCTTTCCCACTTAGCCACTATCGCTTTTTATTTGGTTTGGTTGATTTGGGATGGATTATCCAAAAATCCCGTTCACTTAATCATCTATGAGAAGTTCATAGCTAAGTACTATTTTGGCAATGAAGTTCTTATTTATTCACAAAATTATACAAACGATTGTTATTCAAACTATTTGCTTCTTTCTTCTTGCTTTTTTCTTAAAGTTGCTTGAGGCTCCACCCGTTTGTAGTTTTAGTATTACTTAAACAAAATGTTTTAAACCTTTACCTAAAGCGCAGGTTACCCCTATATAATGTCATCCGTACTGAATTTTAGTCAAGGGGCGGCTAATCGACATTCATGCATTAAGAGGTTAATGAATGTAGAGGAAGCGAAAAAAGTATGTTTGGATAGAAGAAATTGGCATCTTTGCCTACCCCAGTGCGAGACGGGCGTAATGATATGATTCCCACTATACTATTGTTTTAAGTTCATTGTCATGCTCTGATTGTAGACACTTTCATTTTGTCTGTAAGTTACGTTTACTTACTTTTCTATCGAATTTTAGGGAGAAGAGAAATCTTCAAAAGTTATCCGACACCCTTGAAGGTTGAAGGATGATTTTAACCCATATAGATAAATCTTAGAGACCGTTCTACAGTTACTTACCAGATAAACGAGCGATATAGTATGGACTATTCTATGGATGGCCATGAGAACTATAATAATAATAATAATAATAATAATAATAATAAACCCGCAGAGCAGCTTGTGGCGGGCTGAATGTGAGTGGCGACACTGCGGTCTCGAATGCCCCAGAGAGTCGGTCAGGGCCTCGTCTCCGGCTTGCCTTTATTGGCTATCCGGAGTGGACTAACAAGAGTGCCCGCAGGACTCTCAGCTCTGGCTTGCCTTAATTGGCTGATCAGAGAGGGGTCGCCAGAGCTATATGCTCGGGGGTAGAAGTGTCATTTTCAAGGGCATAACTACGGGGAAACCCGCTCTCGGGTCTTAGACCCCCGATGGTGAAACCGGCGCCGCACCGCTCGATACCCCTAGCCGCGCACTATGGTGTTGCCCTTATGCCTGTGGGCTGTTGCCCATGTCGGTTGTTTCAAGGGGCCCATCTAGTGTATAGGCGAGTCACCGTCTGCCTATTTTACATTTAGAGTATATCCCAACTTTTAAATGATGGCAGGCGACGTTTTATCCCATAATCATTGTAAATCAGTCCATCAAACACCCAATCCCATAGCCCAAAATTATTTGATTTCTCATGTTGCAATAGCTCTACACTTACCATAGGCATGTGATGGCTGTACTGCAATAGTGCAGCTGTGGCATGACTATGGTAAGCGTCTCATCCCATTTTAAATTAAAATTCTCTAAGGGCCTCTGCGTGTTGGATGTATGTCCCCGCGTAAGCCTTCCAAAGGCCCGGGTATTCTCCTTCAATGATGGGAAAATACCCGTGATAAAGAGAGACATAATAATAATATTCTTTATTGTACACCATACATAATTTATACAAAATTCTACAAAAAAAAATTTTTTAACTAGCAGTATGTACAATGGGCGGTCTTATCGCCAAGAGCGATCTCTTCCAGACAACCTTAGGATGGACTTTGTCGAAAGAAAGAGCGTTGTTGATGGTGTAGGTATAACATACCGAAATACTTAAAATATAATAGATAAGTGATAATACATATAAATATATGTGTTTATATATAATACTAATATACTTAATAAATATAATATATATACATAAATCAATATTTATATATTTCCTATAATGACAAATAATAATCTTTAACTAAGGATTTAAATGTACTTAAAGTCTGAGCGCGTCTAATTTGCAAGGGTAGTGCATTCCACAGACGTACAGAGATAACTGTGAAGGAGTTGTCGTAAAAAATTGTGGAATGCAACGGCATTTTTAACTTTAGATTTTCTGATGATCGTAGGGACTTCGTATGTGTGTCGTGAAGGAACTCAAAACGTCCTTTAAGATAGGAAGGTGTAGATGGGTTAAACAATATGTTATATAGCAGAGAAAGGATGTGAGCATTCCGGCGAAGTCTGATTGGTAACCACTTGAGCTTTTTACGAAAATCTGAAACATGATCATACTTGCGCAGACCAAATATGAATCTTATACAAACATTTTGAAGTCGCTCAAGTTTGTCTAATTGGTTTTCGGTGAGATCTGGATAGCTGGCATCCGCATAATCAAGAATAGGAAGTAGGAGGGAGTTCGCAAGCGCAGTTTTGGTGGCAATGGGCAGAAAGTTTTGCAACCTTCTCAAGGAGCCTGCAGAAGCGAAGATTTTGCGGCTGACCTCCTGCAATTGTGGTCCCCAAGATAAATCTCGATCTATGAAAATCCCTAAGTCCCTGACTTTATTACTAAAGGGTATAATAGTGCCATCAAAGATAATGTGAGGTAGTTGAGACCACTGTATTCTTGAGACCTTCCTTGAGCTGCCAATAACAATGACCTGGGTCTTTAACGGATTTACTGTAAGTCCGTGTGATTTACTCCATTCACTTATAGATGTTAAGTCTTTATTCACATTACTAATTGCGTCAGTTAATTTTTCGAAAGGTGTTTGGAAGTATATTTGTAAATCATCTGCGTAAAGGTGGTAGGACGAAATAAGTTTATTGGAGATAGAATTTATAAATATTGTGAAGAGAAGCGGAGATAGAACGCCACCCTGGGGCACACCAACGTATGTATTACACCACGCGGAGAGAGAATCCTCAACGCGTATACGTTGCCGGCGACCACACAGGTAACTGCGAAACCAATCGATTACCATTGGAGATATGTTAAGAGAGCGAAGTATATTTATTAGAATGTCGAAATCTACCGTGTTAAAGGCATTGGAAAAATCTAGGAGAGCTAGAACAGTAAGATTTCCACTTTCCATGCCGAATCTTATGTCATCCGTAATATTCACCAAGGATGTGACGGTACTATGACCAGGACGGAAACCAGACTGGAAAGGATTAAGGATGTTATTTCTAGTAAGGAATGTATGGAGCTGACTGTGGACGAGGCGTTCAATAACTTTGGAGAGGAAAGGCAGGATGGATATTGGGCGATAATCAGTATATGATGTGGGATTTGTCTTTTTGGGTATGGGAGTAATTTGGGCATCTTTCCATAACGTTGGAAAGATGCCACTGGACAAGGAATAGTTTAGGATATGACAGATAATAGGAAGGATTTGATTGAGGATAGGAAGGATCATATTACGGCTGACACAATCACTTCCAACAGCGTTAGATGTGATTGCCATGATACTCTTCTTAACATCACAATCAGTAAGTCGATCAAAAACAAACGGCTAATGAGTTCATACTCAGGGAACTCCACTTTAAAAAGCTACTAGCAGCGACTATCCATGATTTGAAAAGAGTGCTCCTTCAGTTTTTCGGACATATTATGCATCGTCTAGAAAAGTTCTTGATTCTGGGCTGGAAAGAAGGTAAACGCGCTCAAGATAGAATGCCAAGAAAATGGTCTGATGCAAATAGGGCTATCGGAGGTAGCATGTCTCGTGCGATCCACATTTTGGAATTCAAAACGCGTCATGACCGCGATCCTCAGCAGTGAGGGAATAACGAAGATGATTAAGCGTTTAATAGATGATTGGGAGATAGTTACCAGCCTTTTTATCCAACTGACCCAGATCGAGGGTAATATTTTTCACGTATGTACATATGTGGGCTATTTAAGTAACTTCCGCTTCATTACGACTTTCTGTAGCTTAACCAATTTTTAAGATTGATTTATCATTACACTTGTATTCTTCTTTGGGGTGTCATAAATAATAATGACGTCGGCACTATTTAGTTATTTGAATATGGATTTTTGGTTTTTGTATGGTGCCCTAAATCTTTTAAACAAAGTTTTTTTTTAGTTTTGGCTAAAAAAATCTTTAGTAGTAATGTTTTTTTTTTTTTATTACAACTCAATTAACCTTTGCTTTAGAATTTTAATTGTAATTAGAACCTGTTTCAAAACAATTAATAAAAATTTTATTCGTTTTGGTAATTGAATTATCTTTCCATATGCAAAGTGGATTACCTACAATTCAAAAACTAAAACACGAAAAGAAAGGTTGAGCGGTATAATCTGAATAGAACACGCAATAATATCATTATAGAAATAATATCTAACTATATAAAAATACTATCTGGTAGCAAGTGGAACAAACTAATGGGATTTTAATTTTTTTAAGCATAATTTGTAATATTATTATTTAATTTACACTTTATTGTACACTAATATAAATTACACAAAATGAAACTTATGCTACAGAGTACAGTACAATGGGCGGCCTTATCGCTAAAAGCGATTTCTACCAGGCAGGTAATAATCTCCTCCTTACCAAAATTCATGAGCGTCTAATATCGACGTTGGAGACAAATCATCGGCGTTGGAGATAATAGTAAAGTGTGTGAGCAAACATTTGCACTCTATTACATTATAGTCCGATGGGAAGGCAATTTAATACAACCTATATTTTATGTTAAAAATACAAGTAATTAGATCAGAACCTTCACTAAACACGTCATAAAACATCAATAATATTTACGTCGTTATGGTGCTCAATCTGTTAAAAAAAGTCTACAAACATTATCTAACACTAAACATTTAGTAACAAATGTTAGGATATTTTTGAGTGCTCCTACAATTTAATTTAAAAATTTTTAGGTAACATTACCTATCATGAAAACATTTTCTAAAATTGTGATTAAATGTTTTAAAAACTTGTTTACTAATGTTAGTAAATATTGTTTAATAGCAGTGTGGGAGAATTATTAGGCTGTTGTGTTAAGCGACAGTTTATTATTTGAGCTATTTCTTCTTTTGTTTCGACTTATTGTTTCGCGGCTGCGTTTACCAAACAACTTCCAACATTAGTTCAATCGCAGTATATTACAAATAACAATGAAAATGTCATCAACCTCCCTTATTTATGTTTGCTTTGAATATAACATTCATAAATAAAATCTGAAGTGTGATTGGAAAAAGTTGGAACAACTTCTTACACTGATCGTTGTTCAGTGGCAAACTTCAATCATTTTTTATATTCAGTTAGCGGATACGCCTCTCAAGTTCCCCGAGAACAAATAAAACTGTAGTAAAACAAGTTATTATTTACACAAAAGTTAGTTCCCCGATTCCTTTACGTTATTTAGTGAATGATTTATAGGTTCCGTGTTTAGAATACGATTATGTTGTAAATATTCCGAGTGGTTCCGATCGCGGACGATAATTTCTGATGTACATTTTTTGCTAGATTTAATTTATTTTGTTTGGTTTTTGCGTTCATTTTGCTCTAATACAAATACTTATTTTAAGACAATATTCTGCTTTAGAGAACAAGCTTTGTGTCGCGCGGAACTTTAAGAACACAATAATTTAACTGAAGTAAAGTGTGGATTACACAAGGTGTCTTACATGAAATTGTGTTTGGGTACTGCCCGTACTGATTTACTGTCAACGTTGTCTAGTTTATTGATTATAATAAACAAAGAGTTCGTCATTTTATCAAAGCATCGAGGGCAATAAAATAATTTTATAATATTATGTATTTTTTTTATACTAGGTGGCAAGGTTGGCCCGCCTGATGGTAAGCAGTTACTACGGTAACTGCTTACCATCAGGCGGGCCAACCTTTGACACCCCTGCTGTTGCAAACGTCCATAGGCTACGGCCTATGGACGTTTGCAACAGCAGGGGTGTCACTTACGCGTTGCCGACCTTTTAAAAACCTTATAACTCATTTCTTGAAGAACCCCATGCTATAGTCTCTTGGGAAAACTTTGATCAATAGGTTGGAAGGCCGTACTTAGACACAAGCTTCTTTGCCTATCAGGCGTGGCCAGCCTATTTATCTTCATCAAACAGTACTTTTGGCCTAACTTGCAAATTTTGTAATAAATCTTATGTTTTTAACTCGATACACATCACTTTTTTTGCTGCCTGTGTTATGCCTTTTTTAACTTTGGCACCTTCCTATCTTCCATTGACTGGCATTAAAATGGGTCCAACCGCTCCTTCCGCAGAGTGTCTCAATCGGCGCAAATATAAAAGTCTCGGTGATACTTACATTTTTGAGCCGTTCGGTCGAAATTCTAGGACCATGGAGACTAAGTGCCCACAAACTGTATCGTGAGATATCTAAGCGTCTAGTCGAGTCATCTCACGATGCTAAGGTTGGCCTTTACGTGGGTCAACGTAGTATTAAGATCCTGCGCGGCTATTTGGCCAGTCTTTTGGGCTACTTTCCTTCGAACTGCGATCTTAATCTGATATTTTAATTATAGCTTAAATACAATATCTGATTGTTTGTAAGTAGTTTAGATTAAATACTTTTATTTTAATAACTAGCTGTTGCCCGTGGCTCCGCCCGCGTAGATGTCGGTTATCGCTGTAAAAAGCCCATGTGTTAATCCAGACCGTAAGCTATCTTTGTGCCAAATTTCATCCAGATCCGTTCTGTAGTTTTTACGTGAAAGAGTAACAAACATCCACCCATAATAACTATTCTTGTGAATATCTTATGTACCTAAAGCTTACCTACATCAAACAGTAAAATTGTTTGATGTTTTAGCTTCACTTTACAATAACGATTTTATATTATGAAAAATAAATTAGTAATTTAGGTGGATGTAATTGTCAAACGTCGGAATTAGTGTTTGTTAATTAGTTTTAAGTACCTAGTGGTTTTTAGTAAATTTGTGGAATAGTAATTCGACTGATTAATTTAACATTTGATGTTTAATAGTCAAACTATGCTATAATAATAATATATGTTTTTCGTTCGTGCGTAGTCTAAGGAAAAAGTCGTATTTTAAACAGCTCTACAAATAATATTAAATTAAAATAATTAAGTATATTAAAAGTGAATTTTAATGATAAAAATATAAATCTAACATCCAATACCTGCTAGTAAAGTGTTATCTCCACTATCCAAAGTTCCAACATTACACAACACTAATCATGGATACTATTGAGGGCTCAATCCTGGATATGCAGCAATATTTTGATGAGAGGATGAACAAATTTGAGGCAGATCTCCAAAAAAAGTCTCCATCTGATACAGGAAGCTTGGCAGAAGAATTTTCTGCTTTCAAATCATTTGTTGTCAAAACGCTGCAATCATTCTCTGCACAGGTCCAAAATCTTGCTCGTGAGGTTGATAATATAGAGATGCGCATGCGATCCGCCGTAAGATCTTGCTGATTCATGGAGTCCCAGAGAGGAAAGATGAGAAAGTTTCTCAAGTAGTCACTGACGTCGTTAAGGAACGCCTCAAGCTGGACACCTTTACGCTTGACGATGTTCAACGCTGTCATCGTATGGGACGGAAAAGTAGCACACAGAAGCCTCGCCCCATAATAGTTAAGCTCCAAAATATTGCAGTACGGGACACCATGTGGTTCACAAAAACTATATTAAAAGGTACTGGTGTTACTTTGTCGGAGTTCCTAACCCCAACGCGCCACCGTACTTTCATAGCAGCGCGGGAAAAGTTCGGGGTAGCGAAATGCTGGACTAGAGAGGGCTGCGTGTATGTCCTGGATTCTGACGGCAATCGGCATCGCGTTACTTCCCTTGGCGATCTGGGAAGAATCAAGTGCATGGACAAAGAAAAACCTATCAAAACAACTGCATCGAAAGCTAGACGAGCGGCTGCAGCATTGAAAAAGTAATATGCCTCCATACTATTTACATATTACATTGCTGGGTAATTTGTCTCTTTCTTACACTTTGTACTTTGTTTTCCTCTAAACCACTTATTTTTATAATTCTACCTTAAATATTATTAGTTTATTTTGATTGCAAGTCACAAACTTTTATACTAAATGTCAATGTCATTTAATACTTCCTGTCACTATCATTTACAATACGTCAAAACGTTTCGTTCATTCGATACACTTGCTTTTCTTTCATTTGAGTACTAGCAATTTAAGCTATAATTATTAATTATTGTCGTTATATTTACTCGGTGTATGTCAATAGATTAAGTTATTTTGTTATCAAAGTTTTCTCTTCATATACACGAAACTGGCAGGTGGGCAAAAGGTATTATAGTAAATTAATTAAGTAGTTTATAGTATACAATTATTTATTTTTATTATATATTTATATATTTACTTGATGTCAGATAGTGATAATGAAAGTTATTTTTCAGCAAGTAGTAACAGTAGTTTTGTTAGTGTACCATCGTTAGCTGAAACATTAAATGCGCAGTATTCTGATTTGTCCAAGAATTTCAATGTTATTCACATAAATGCCCAAAGTATTCCGGCACATTTCTCGGATATGCTGGCTAGCTTTGACAATAGGAACATACATGCTGTTCTTATTTCATTTAACTTCGTCATACTAAAATCCTACTCGGTGTATATTATTGTCCTTCTATGCGCATAGGCTTTTTTTCCTCATTCGAAAACCTGTTAGAAAATCTTATCCCATCCTACAGTCATACCATTGTTATGGGTGACTTTAACACCTGTCTCCTAAAACATGATTCCCGCTCCTCATCCCTTACTGCAGTAGCACAATCCTGCAATTTAAATATTCTTCCACTTAGTGCTACTCATAATTTTCCTAACTCCGTTCCTTCACTTCTAGACCTTATGATGGTTTCATCAAGAGAGCGTGTTGCAAAGCATGGTCAATGCTCAGCCGATGCGTTCTCTTATCATGACTTAATTTTCCTCTCCTATAAAGTTCGCCCACCAAAGGCTAAATCTAGAGTCCTCATGCAACGTAGTTTTGGTGGTATGAATATCGATGACCTTTGTGAAGACGCTAAAAAAATAGACTGGACATCACTCCTCGCAAGTAATTCTGTCAACGAGAAAGTACATCTTTTTACAGAAAATATTAAGCATCTGTACGACAAACATGCTCCAGTCCGACCAGTAAAAATAAAACATGTTCCAGCGCCATGGCTAACAGACGAAATAAAGGTGCTCATGTCAAAGAAAGCTGCGGCGAAATTTAAATATAAAACACGACCTAGTGAAGCCAATCATGAAAATTACATCTCCGTACGAAATCGCTGCAACAAGGTGTGTAGAGACGCACAACGCCAACATATTCATAACTCTGTTCAAAATGGAGATCCAGCTAAGGTCTGGAAGTTCCTTAAAACATTAGGAGTTGGAAAATCTCGCCACAATACTATTTCTAAAATAATAAACATTGATATACTCAATCAAAATTTCTCTGCTTCGTCCAATTTTGACAGGAAAACTAAATCAAACACAATCAATTTTCTTTCATCTATTCCAACTCCTACCTATGATCCATTAGTTTTTGATCAATTTACTGGTTGTGATGTTAAGAAAAGTATTTTGGCGATCACATCCAATGCAGTTGGAAGTGATTGCGTCAGCCGTAATATGATCCTTCCTATCCTTGATCAAATCCTTCCTGTTTTATGCCATATCCTTAACTATTCCCTGTCCAGTGGTGTCTTTCCAACTTTGTGGAAAGATGCCCAAATTACTCCTATACCTAAAAAGGCAAATCCTACGTCATATTCCGATTATCGTCCAATATCAATCCTACCATTCCTTTCCAAAGTCCTCGAACGTCTGGTCCATAACCAGCTCAGTTCATTCCTTACTAAAAATAATCTCCTTAATCCTTTCCAGTCTGGTTTCCGTCCTGGTCATAGCACCGTCACATCCTTGGTGAATATTACGGATGACATAAGATGCGGCATGGAGAATGGCAATCTAACTGTTCTTGCACTCTTGGATTTTTCTAACGCATTCAATACAGTGGATTTCGACATTCTTATCAATATACTTCACTCAATTAACATATCTCCAACAGTAATTGATTGGTTTCGTAGTTACCTGTGTGGTCGCCGGCAACGTGTACGCGTTGAGGATAATCTTTCTGCGTGGTGTAATACATATGTCGGTGTACCCCAGGGTGGCGTTTTATCTCCTCTTCTCTTCGCAATATTCATAAACTCCATTTCAAAACAACTTACTTCTTTCTACCACCTTTATGCAGACGATTTACAGATATATTATCAAGCTCCTTTGGAAAAAATATCTGAGGCGATTGATATTATCAATAAAGACTTGATTCACATTAGTGATTGGAGTAAGTCGTATGGACTCAAGATTAACCCGACCAAGACTCAAGTGATTGTTGTTGGCAGTTCAAGAAGAGTCTCCTTAATCAAGTGGTCGCAACTGCCTCAAATTACTTTTGAAGGTAATATAATTCCGTTCAGTAAGCAGGTCAAAGATCTGGGCATACTAATAGATGCTGATTTATCATGGGTTCCACAGCTGCAGGAAGTGAGCCGCAAAATCTTTGCCTCAGCAGGTTCTTTAAGGAGATTGCGAAATTTTCTCCCAACTGCCACCAAAACTGCGCTTGCGAATTCTCTCCTACTTCCTATTCTTGACTATGCGGATGCCAGCTATCCTGATCTCACCGAAAACCAATTAGATAAACTTGAGCGACTTCAGAATGTTTGTATAAGATTTATATTTGGTTTACGCAAATATGATCATGTTTCAGAGTATCGTAATAAGCTCAAGTGGTTGCCTATACGACTTCGCCGGAATGCTCATATCCTTTCAATGTTATACAGTATACTATTCAACCCTTCAACACCTTCCTATCTCAAAGGACGTTTTGAGTTCCTTCATAACACACATTTGAAATTCTTGCGGTCATCAGAAAATTTAAAGTTGAAAATGCCATTACATGCCACAATCTTCTATGACAAGTCATTTACAGTCCTGGCCACACGTCTGTGGAATGCATTACCGATAAAAATTCGACGCGCCCAATCCTTGGCTTCCTTTAAACTGATGGTTAAAGATCACTACCTATCTTTATAATTTATTTTTATTTTATCTTCATTATCTATTAAAATAACTTATTTAATAAAATATTGTAGATATATATTTAGTGATAATTATATATATGTATATATATATATATTTATATGCTCATCTATATTATTTGAAGTACCCCAGATCACTTACTCTACCAGTACCAATAAGTCCATCCAAAGGTTGTCTGGAAGAGATCGCTTTTAGCGATAAGACCGCCCATTGTACGTCATTTTATTTTAAGGATTTTTATTGTCTTTTGTTTATTTTATTTGGTGTACAATAAAGAATATTCTATTCTATTCTATGCTTTGTGTAATTACTAGGAATTGCAGAAGCCAAATGTATTCAAATAACAAATATGTATATAATGTGTAATTAATGTCCGTGTGGATTGGAGTGGGTGGATTATAAATACAAATGTCACCACCCTGTTCTATCCCGAGAGTGTCGTATGAGTCGACTAAGGGAGTAAGTCAGGCAGACAATATCTGCTGAAAGAGAGGGAAAACTTGAAACAAAACCCTGTACCCGTCTGGCCAACGTGGTATACTTAGTAGACATAGATCCCTCTAAGAGTATGGAGGAGTCCAGTTCTCAGCAGTAAGACGCTTATTTGTTAAGATGATAATGATGAATGCGTAAAAAAAGTTATCATTTTAAAATATGTTTTATAACCCTTTAAAATATAGAGGTGGCGTTTCGACCAAGTTTTATCGGTTGTGGTCACAAGCTAATCGTAATAATACCCGTCGTTTATAATCACGAACTGATAATGTATCTAGATAATAAGTTAGTACAATAGTTAGTACAATATATACTAATTGTGGCCCCACCCACGTGGATGTTATATCCTATACCCTTTTTCAGGATATAATCTTTCCCCTTGCCAAATTTCACTACGATCCATTCAGCCGTTTAGTTATAAAAAGGGTAACAAACATACAAATAAATAAACTTTCACATCTATATAAAAAAAATTAAACCCCCCAAATGTGTGTACGCGCAAAACTTCCGATCGACTGCACCAAATTAGATTTTTTTTTGTTTTGTTATTGTCAGGACAAGGCTTGTATACAAGAAAATTAGTTATAGCTAGTTTATAATATTAGTATTGAAGTATGGATGCAATGCAAAAGTTTAAAAGTTAGCAGGTATTCCTTTTACCATCACGAACGTCAAACGCTATCGCTTTGTTAGAATACACGTTTGACGTTTCACTACCGCGCTACAAAGCAATGTTGCCAGCATAAACCTAAACATTCATGTTACGTTCTTTGGAAAAATTGTAAGGGAAAATCAAAGGGATGCGTGCCAAAAGGACTGGGAAAGATTTTAAAAGCATATGTGGAGGTTTAATGAATACAAGTCTGCTTTTACCAGTGACCTATTTTTTATGGTCTCGATGCAAACATTTTTGTTTAAATTTGTAGATTAATTACGCGTATATTGTACTTATAGTCTTAATGAGTTCTTAAGCTACGGCCGACGTCATGATATGTCATGACGTCCTTATAGTGGTTCATTTTTAAACATATATTATGATCCTTCGGTCCTTCGACATATTCGATTCTTCGGCCTAATGGTCAGTTAGGTTGCCATTGATAGACTGGTGGTAGAGAGATTCAGATCGTCTATTTGGCTTTTGCCGTGGTCCGACAATCTGGCAGTTGAGACAGACTTTTCCCGCTGATCGTTTAACGATTAATATTTTCAAGCTTTCATATTTTATTAAAAACATCATATTCATAGTCTACTAGTTGCCCTTCGACTTCGCTCAGATCAAACTATTTTCAGCTCAACTTTCTAATTTTTTTTTTTTATACTACCAAGGTGACAAACAAGCATACGGCCCGCCTGATGGTAAGCAGTGATTTTTTTTACATAAGAACCTTCTCCTAACAATAACGAACATAGCAAAAAAAGAATTAGCGAAATCGATTCACCTGTGATTTGCGCTTAGCAAAGCGATTCATTTTTAAATTACCTATAGATTTCACATAGCATGGGTACTGTCATGTGACGTTTGACATATGAAAATTAAAACCGATTGTATACTCTAGCCTCTTGATAATTCAATAAGCCTGTTGGTTAGAGATTGACTCAATTATTTTCTTTCATCTTCGTCGTAAAATGTACGTCACCACACCAATGCTATGTGAAATAGACTATAGTAATACAAATTGCAGGCTTTTGAAACTTTACGCGGTCAAGTGGATACATTGAAGATAATACTTAATTATTGTGATGTCGAAATATTGGCAGTATGCCAGAGGCTCGCCATTTTCGCAGTCGCGCTTGAAAATACCGTTTTTTTCTTATTATTTGTACTCATTATTACAAAAAAGTGATGACGTTGTTTTTTTAATACTTAAATACTGACTCAGTCAGTCAGTATTTTTTTTAATGTAAGGACAATAATAAAGTATAATAATATGTACAATCAGCAAATATTTCCATCGACATTCATAAGGTGAAATTTATTGCATCACGTCTGGTGCTGGTGAGACATGGGTGACCTTTGCCTACCTCTTTAGACGAAAAGTAGTGGTGCTTTATTTTATTATTATAATGGGCTGAACGATCGCAATTGTATCCCTGTGGGAGGATATATGTGTATGGTACTTTTTACCGCAACTACCGACTTTGACGCAGGCGCAGCATGCAACACCTATTTTCATATAAAAAATAATCTTGAATGTTTCTTTTTAATCTAAATATTTCTTTTTTATAAAATAAATGAAACCGACTTCAAGAACTCCTTAAGACTTAATTCCTTAAGACTCCTTATACTATAATCTTTTTCACATTAATATTCTCTTAGATCAAAACCTCCTTACACAAATTTGACATATTAATATTGACCGTTTAGAGAATTCGTCATTAAAAAAAGTATCACCGCTGTCGCGGTCGGAGTCGGGGGTGTTAGGTTTATTATTTTCGTTACGGAATTTCTGGATTCGGTCTCCACGCCCAAAGCCTGCGATAGAAGCTAAGCAATAGCTTAAAAATACATACAGTCGAACATAGAACCTCCTCCTTTTTTGAAGTTGGTTAAAAAAATCAAACGTGTCTCGTAATATTTTTTTTACTACCAAGAAGGCAAACAAGCATACGGCCCACCTAATGGTAAGCAGTTACCGTAGCCTATGGACGCTTGCAACACCAAGGGTATCACTCGATTGATATCGTAACATGCATAGTAACATGATAAATCAAAAATATTTTATTTGTACGTAATATTTGTGTCGGTTGACCTTCACAAGAACTTGAAGCATAATAGAGCTTATTAAATATTCATGAAAAACGAGATGAGATCTCGTCATAGATGAAGATATAAATGTAGATGTTGGCCATTGTCAGTATATGGATTAAGCTTACGATTTGTAGCATATTATTAAGGATTATATAATAATAATTTGTTTATTGAGATAAAAACGAACGAAGTCAGTAACAATTATCTCACATATATATTTTTTTTATTTATTTATTTATTTACACACACATAAAACTATTATTACAGGCTTACAACCTAATTCAATAGCCTATGTACATAATTATAAAATAAGAAATGGTAACTTAAAATAATAATAAAATAAGTTAAATTACACTAAACAAATTACACAATAAGCGGCCCGTGTGAATTCGTTCAGTGTACACGAAAAGAGATCAATTTTACGGGCCAACGTGTTGAGCACATGTAGCGCACGCGTGAGCGGTGCACGACCAGCATCTCCGGCCGCCGCCGTCGCTCCACGTACTCATCCGGGACACACAGCTGGAGTACCATATACCATATATAGTGTATATAAATAATAAATGTCAAACAATAAGAATATCATTAAAGTACAATGTCAAAATGTCAATAATAATATAATTACAATGTCAAAATGTCAATATTAATATAATTACAATGTCAAAATGTCGATGATACCTGATACCACAATGTCATAATAAATGATAATCGTCAAGCTCGTCACACAAATTATCTTTCTTACATCTACCCCATTTAAAATTAGTATGATCCCTATAGACTCTTTTTATATTTTAAGAGAGGTAGGTCACCATACTAGCGAGCGAGCCCGACTAGAGAAAGACCTCCACGTTCTAGAAGACAACAGCCAAATAATTAAACATAGCGGTGTAGTTGTGTTCCTGTATGTGAGTCAGGTCTCCAGCGCTCATTTAGTGATGCGATTTGAAATAAACGTATTCCTATCCCAGAGACAGGTGTAAAAATATGGCAACACGCAAGTGATACATTTTGGTATTGCAAGCGTCCATAGTCTACGGTAACTGCTTAACATCAGGCTGGCCTTATGCTTGTTTGCCACCCACCCAAATAGTATACACATAGTGGTGTAGTTGTGCTCCTATGTGTAAGTCAGGTCTCCAGCGCTCATTTATCAGGCATACTCCATTACAATAATGTAATTACACCCAGACTCGCAACACACATTTATGGATCACATAAATGTCCCGTGTGGGTATTGAATCCCTTTGGTTTAGCAATCAGGGTCACTAATCTCTAGACCAACGGGCTAGTCAATGTCAATGATGATTAAATTTATTAGTGACTTATTTGTTGCCCGCGGCTCCGCCCGCGTGGATGTCGGTTATCGCTGTAAAAAGTAGCCTATGTGTTATTCTAGACCATAATCTATCTGTGTCCCAAATTTCATCCAGATCCGTTTAGTAGTTTTTACGTGAAAGAGTAACAAACATCCATCCATACATACTTACAAACTTTTGCGTTTATAATATTAGTAGGATATTATAGAGGATACAATTATTAATCAATATTTGACTACACGGATTATCTGAATGGTTACCTCGCCATCGACACCGCGCTATGATGTGTGACTGTCTTGAGTCTGGTGTACTTTGTGTCTGTTAATTGTATGTTTGTAATGTACCCCACGACACAGGGCTTGTTTCCTAGTGCGGGAGTTATCTTTAAAAATCATCTATAAAACCCTTCCCCAGCAGTGGGACATTTTGCTAAAATTATATTAATTACTTATTTTGTTCAATGGGAACAAGACCTAAGTTTTATTATTTTTGGTGTTGTATTTCCTACAATAGTTGGCAGAAATGTACTCAAACCTTATAAAGAAAATGTAAGATATATCATTTGAATAGTTCGATCATATCAATAAATAATGTCTATTCTTTGAGTCTGACAAAGCAAATTTCAAGTCAAAATATTTTATGTTGTCTTTCTTACAAAGTCAAACTCATTTATTCATTTAGATCAAATTCACGATACTTATGAACATCATAAAAACAAATGCCAACATACTTTTTTCCTACGGCCAATTCGCTGAGGGTATGATCGAGGAGAATTAGCAAGAAACTCGGGCCACTCTTTTACAATTTGGTATAAGTTACAATATAAGTAGTAACAAAAAGCGACGGAAACCAATATACCACACAGAATGAAGTTTAGGTAAGTATATTTTTAATTAATAAATAAATAAAAAAAAAATGAGTTTAGCTTCCTGCACTGTATGACAATAAGGAATCATATATATATATATATCACATCTCAACCCATAAACGTCCCACTGCTGGACACGGGTCTCCTCCAAACATTTGGAGGGATATTAGCCTAACTATATATATATATATATATATATATATATATATATATAACTCAGAGCTTGGCACCTAGTGCGGGAGTTCACTTTTCCAAAAAAATGAGCTATCAAATGCATAGAATGTTTCAATTCCAACTGTTAGTTTCAAAGATTAGCGTTTTCATACAACTAAACAAACTCTTCAGCTTTATATATAAGTAAAGAAAACAAATGAAACAACTAAGTTCTGTAAGTAATAGATGTTTTGTTTTTGACATTGAAAATAAATTGTACTTTTAGATAAATTATGTTTAAGAAGTCTTCTTAGTTCATATTTATTTTTAATAATACAAGTTTATGAAGATAATAAAATTTTATATACATTTAATGTATTCTTAGAAAATGAATAAATGAGCGCTGGCAGTTTTAAAAGGGCCCGTAACGCGCGAGTGATACCCCTGATATTGCAAGCGTCCATAGGCTTCGGTTCCGTTTATCTACTCTGTGACTTCGGTAACTGCTTACCATTAGGCGGGCCGTATGCTTGTTTACCACCTTAATGGTATAGAATAATCTCGTCAGTATTTTCTACCCGTACTTTGAATATAGGAACGTGACTACGCAGCCACAGTTGCTCACACTACGCAAACGTAACCTACTAGCCTACAATCTTATGTACTTGTACATACACACGGCAACGGAGATTGCTGTACGCAGGGCCGCTATATGAAGATTAAATTTTTAAGAAAACCATTACACATATATATACATATATATGTCGACGCAAGGAAATTAAAGTAGTATTATCTAGTTTTCGATTATTCAAATTATTTAATAGCTATCATGTTTTACTGTAAATTTATTTGTATTTACTTTAAATAAGGAGTTTTAGTTAGTTGTTATTTTGACAACAAACTATGACCTCTAATATTATAATTCAAAGATGGATTATAATGTAAATAAGACACTGCTAAATTCATATTTTGATTTTTAATCAATAACAAATGCAGTTCTATGTATTTTTGTTTAGTTTAAAGTAATTCCAACAAACTATTTGAAAATTATTTAAAAGTCTTAAACGACTGATGTTATAAAAATGTTTAAATGATTTAACTACAATTAAAATGTTTTAATAATAAAAATAACCTATTAAATTGTCTTGAAGAATTAACGTATTAAAATCAACAAATAAAAACTAGATTTATTAGCAGTGTATTGAAATATTGTAAGTTGTATTGACTTCACGACGCCATTTTGAATGTATACTGTGAATCGGTTAAAACGCATTATTCTGGTGTGAGCCTGGTGCGAGGCTAGCTGATCGAGATAAATACCTGTGAGTAATTTAATAATAATAATAATATTTTCAGGACAACTCACACATCGCTATCTGATCCCAAACTAGGCAGAACCTGTACCATGGTAACCAGACAACTGATAAACATACTTATATATTTCTAAATACATACATATTATAGATAAATTACACCCAGACACAGAACAAACATTCGTGCTCATCACACAAAGATTTGTCCTGGGTAGGAATCGAACCCACGACCTCCGGCGTAGCAGTCAGATTCACTAACCACTAGACCAACAGGCCAGTCAATTATTCCTATATACTTAGCTGTGTTTATATAGTGTTAGATTTATTCTACTGTTATAATAATTTGTGTTAGAAATAAAAGTTTATTTGTTATACGTTTCATTATTTGCAAATGAGTGATCCTGTTAATGAGGGTAGTGATGTCGGCTCTGCCGACATCACTGCTTTTAAAAATCCTGCTGGTACGAGTGCTCCGTTATCAGAAGTGGGATTACCACCCACTTCTGCTCGTCCATCTAATAGTAATTACGAAAATAATGCTTCTGTTAGCGGTGTACCAGCGGAATTTTTTACACAAATGTTGCAAGTGGTGAAACAGGTATCGGATCGAATGGCGACACAGTCTGATTCCAAAATCAAAATTAGTGATGTATTTTTGCCGTCATACGATCCGGATTCGAATATTGGGGTTAGAGAATGGTGTCAACTTGTGACTACAGCAATAGAAACTTATAACCTTCGCGACTATGAAGTTCGAATGAAAGCCGGTAGTTTACTTAAGGGTCGCGCAAGGTTGTTCGTTGACAATTGGCTCGTTTCAACCGCCACGTGGTCGGAATTGCGTGACGTTCTGATAACTACTTTCGAACCTGAGAATAGATATTCTCGCGATATTTTTCGTTTTAGACAACATTCATATGATAGTACTAAGGACATTGCGCAGTTTTTGTCACAGGCTTGGGTTTTATGGCGACGTATCAAAAAGGATAAATTATCGAATGATGACGCTGTTGAGGCTGTGATAGGTTGTATTGGCGACGAGAGGTTGAGAATCGAATTATTGAACGCAAGGGCAACATCGGTACCAGAGCTGATTTCGGTTGCGTCTTCCATAAGAAGCGTTAAGCGGCCTCACTCTGGTACGACAGGTGTACAACAGGGTCCCACCAAGCGACCGCGATTCGATAAACAATCACTGTTTTGTCAAGTCTGTAAAAAGCCAGGGCACGATACACGCGACTGTCGGTACCGTGATAAGTCTGAAAGCTCTCAACCGCGTCAGAATGATAATAAACCTACGTCTCAAAACGCCGGTAAGCCGACTTGCACGTTCTGTTCAAGGGTGGGTCATACTTTTGAAACGTGTTACAAACGAGAACGAGCAGTAGTTTCTAACGTTAACTATGTCGGTGTACCTAAATTAAATTCGATGCCAGTGTTGGTAGGGAATATGAAAATAAAAGCAATCTTTGATAGTGGTGCTGAATGTTCAGTAATGCGTGAATGTTTAGCGACCAAACTACCCGGTAAAAGAAAGGATATGGTTAAATATTTAAAGGGCTTAGGGCAATTCACAGTGGTTTCGCTATCAACACTGACAACGGTTTGTGTCATTAATAATATAAAAGTAGAACTTCAGTTCCACGTGGTCCCGGACTACGAAATATGTTCAGATATTGTTTATATTGCGACTGGCCTGTTGGTCTAGTGGTTAGTGACTCTGACTGCTACGCCGGAGGTCGTGGGTTCGATTCCCACCCAGGACAAATCTTTGTGTGATGAGCACGAATGTTTGTTCTGTGTCTGGGTGTAATTTATCTATAATATGTATGTATTTAGAAATATATAAGTATGTTTATCAGTTGTCTGGTTACCATAGTACAGGCTCTGCCTAGTTTGGGATCAGATAGCGATGTGTGAGTTGTCCTGAAAATATTATTAAATATTATTATTATTATTATTATTTTAATAGGAATGAATCTAGTCGAGAACACAAATTTAAGTGTGATAGTAAATGCGCAAGGTGCTACATTGGTACATCAACCGGTGGTTTACCACATGCAATCTCAAAGTGAAAAATTTGATAAGCTTGACTGCGACTTGACGAACGGTGACCAAATTAATGAATTAAAAATACTACTGAACAAATTCGAACATTTATTTATCCACGGGTACCCTCGCTCGCGCGTTAATACGGGTGAACTTGAGATACGTTTAAAAGATAATAGCAAGTGTGTTGAACGCAGACCATACCGATTGAGTCCGGTTGAGCGAGAAAATGTTCGTGGTATAGTTAATGAATTACTTGAACATAATATTATTCGTGAAAGCAAGTCGCCATTTTCCAGTCCTATAATAATAGTTAAAAAGAAAAACGGTAAGGATCACATGTGCGTAGATTACCGGGAACTTAACAGAAATACTTTGCGGGACCATTACCCCTTGCCAATAATTTCTGACCAAGTAGACCAACTGGCGGGCGGGATTTTCTTCTCTTCATTTGATATGGCGGCAGGATTTCACCAGATTCCTATATCAGCGGGTTCTATTGAAAAAACTGCCTTTGTTACCCCGGATGGTCTATTTGAATACCTAACAATGCCGTTCGGGCTTAGTAACGCAGTTTCGGTGTACCAACGTTGCATAAATAGGGCTCTATCACATCTTCTGAACCCAGGAGATCAGGTTTGCCAGGTTTATGTTGATGATGTGCTCTCAAAGTGTAGGGAGTTCACTGAAGGGCTATCACACATTGAGCGAATATTAACTGCACTACAAAAAGCCGGGTTTTCGATTAATGTAGACAAATGTGCCTTCTTCAAACGCTCTATTGAGTATTTGGGCAATATTATATCAGACGGACAAGTTAGTCCCAGCCCAAGAAAAGTGGAGGCTTTGACAAAGGCACCAATCCCGAGAACGGTTAAGCAAGTCAGGCAATTTAACGGTCTTGCCGGGTACTTCAGACGATTTATTCCTGATTTTTCGCGTGTGATGGTTCCCCTTTACGAACTAACAAAAAACGATGCCAAGTGGGAGTGGAATGAACGGCATGATAATGCTCGAAACGATATTATACAACACCTATGTACTGCGCCTACCCTTATGCTCTTTCAGGAGAATGCACCAATTGAACTTTATACCGATGCCAGTAGTATCGGTTACGGAGCAGTCCTGATTCAGATCATCGGGGGCCGCCAGCATCCAGTCGCATACATGAGCCAGCGCACCACTGAGACTGAGAGCCGTTACCACTCCTACGAGCTGGAGACCTTAGCAGTGGTAAGAGCAATAAAACATTTTAGGCATTACCTATATGGCCGAAAATTTAAAGTTGTTACAGACTGTAACGCCTTAAAAGCGTCCAAGCACAAAAAGGATTTGCTCCCACGAATACATAGATGGTGGGCCTTTCTGCAAAACTACGAGTTTGAGGTGGAGTACAGAAAAGGTGAGCGTCTGCAGCACACTGATTTTTTCAGTCGGAATCCATTTACAGAAATGTCTGTAAATATCATGACTAATGATTTCGAATGGCTACAAATCGAGCAACGACGTGATGATGTTCTTCGCCCGCTGATAGACAACATAACTAGCGATGGCCCAGCTGCAGACTATTTTATGGAAGAAGGCGTACTGAAGAGATGGATTACAGATTCTTTAACAGGGACTCGTAAAGCAGTAACTGTAGTTCCTAAGTCATTTCAGTGGAGCTTAATAAATTCTTTCCATAACGCACTACAACATCCGGGATGGGAAAAGACCTTACAGAAGCTGAGACAGACATATTGGTTTGAAAAAATGAATACAACTGTCAGAAGGTTCGTAGATAATTGTATCATATGTAGGACCTCAAAAGGACCCTCAGGTGCTATGCAAGCGCAGCTGCATCCTATTCAAAAGCCTACCGCGGCATTCCAAGTCATCCACATGGACATCACGGGCAAACTTGGTACGAGAAACGACGAGGGACGAGATGAGTATGTAATTGTAACTATCGATGCATTCACTAAATACATACTGCTTGAGTACTCTATTGACAAAAGCCAAAGCAGCAGTCTTGCAGCACTAAAACGAATTAATTGTACATTTGTTTGGAACCCCAGTACAGATTGTTGTTGATGGTGGCCGAGAGTTTTTTGGTGAATTCAAAGTGTTCTGTGATCGCTTTGGAATAGACATACACTGTATTGCGCCAGGAGTAAGCCGAGCAAATGGACAAGTCGAACGCACTATGAGTACATTGAAAAATGCACTCACCATGATTAAGAACTATGACACTGAAGATTGGCAGACTGCGCTGGGAGCTTTACAGCTCTCTTTTAACTGCACCCCACATAGAGTAACTGGAGTGGCACCACTCACACTTTTGACCCGTCGCCAACAATGTGTGCCGCCGGAGCTATTAAGGTTGGTGAATTTTGACAATGAATCGATAGACTTTGACTTGCTCGAGCATCATGTGCGACAGAAAATGACTGCAGCAGCACAATATGATAAACAACGATTCGACAAAAGCAAGGCAAAAGTACGTCCGTTTCAACGAGGAGACTACGTGCTCATCAAAAACAATCCACGTAACCAGACTACTCTAGACCTCAAGTACAGTGATCCATACGAGATTTACAGAATCCTTGACAATGATCGTTACATGGTCAAGCGCGTGATTGGCAGAGGGCGTCCACGTAAGGTCGCTCACGACCAACTGCGCCGAGCACCACAGCCGGGCGAGCAGGAAACCGTGTCGACTAATCCTGAAGACAACGTGCAACAACAAATGACAACGCAACTCACTGAGGGCGCATCAACTAGCTTGGCTGATCCTACCCAACCGCAGCCGTCAACGTCACAAGCTGCCTGGTCCCTGGACGCTTAAAATAAAAGGTCAGTCTTAAATGCCTATTTAAAATAATAATAATAACTGTCTCTGAACATAAAGAAAGTTGATAATGGTTTATCGACAGTACTGTCAAAATTACGCATTGGCTTGTTCTCTGCAGTGAGCAATTGATAAGCCAATAATATAATTCTCAATCATGGATTAGAAACCATCGGCACCTTTACTTCCTTTCCTATTTCTACATTTTCAGAGCCACTGGGGACCACGGTCATAATAATAAGGCCTAGGCCCCAGCATCGTCCTTCCTAATCCTTTAGAGCCCCTGTGGACCACGGCGTGTGAAACCGCTTAGCACCACAGCATCAGTTCCTGTGAGCTTCTATGTCATTTTTCAGAGCCACTGGGGACCACGGTCATAATAATAAGGCCCAGGCCCCAGCATCGTCCTTCCTAAATCCTTTAGAGCCCCTGTGGACCACGGCGTACAAGACCGCTTAGCACCACAGCATCATCCTTGTCTACGAGAAATCATGCAAGTATGCGTGGAGCATCTGCATTGACAATATTTAAAACAAATCATGCAAGTATGCGTGGAGCATTTGCATTGATAATATTTAAAACAAACCGTGCAAGTATGTGTGAGACATTACAAGCACTACAAACAAAACTTCGCTCACCTCCCTCTATGTACCTACAGCTATTCTAGTTCATGTACTTATACATTTTATATACCTACTTGATAATACTGCGCTTTTAAATACATACCAACATGTTTCAAATGAGCTGATAACTTGGTTACCGGAATCTGTTATCATTTAAAGTAAAAATATTTACTATACAAAGATATTGATTGATATATGTAATATCAACACGACCGTAACCAAATTATAAGCTAGTATCTATGAACGGATACCTAGCTCAAAAAGAAAATTTTTGCCTATTTCAGAAACGCGACTGGTGCAGGGCACGCACCCCGTCTCGCAGAATGGCCGTGTCGACGCAAGGAAATTAAAGTAGTATTATCTAGTTTTCGATTATTCAAATTATTTAATAGCTATCATGTTTTACTGTAAATTTATTTGTATTTACTTTAAATAAGGAGTTTTAGTTAGTTGTTATTTTGACAACAAACTATGACCTCTAATATTATAATTCAAAGATGGATTATAATGTAAATAAGACACTGCTAAATTCATATTTTGATTTTTAATCAATAACAAATGCAGTTCTATGTATTTTTGTTTAATTTAAAGTAATTCCAACAAACTATTTGAAAATTATTTAAAAGTCTTAAACGACTGATGTTATAAAAATGTTTAAATGATTTAACTACAATTAAAATGTTTTAATAATAAAAATAACCTATTAAATTGTCTTGAAGAATTAACGTATTAAAATCAACAAATAAAAACTAGATTTATTAGCAGTGTATTGAAATATTGTAAGTTGTATTGACTTCACGACGCCATTTTGAATGTATACTGTGAATCGGTTAAAACGCATTATTCTGGTGTGAGCCTGGTGCGAGGCTAGCTGATCGAGATAAATACCTGTGAGTAATTATTCCTATATACTTAGCTGTGTTTATATAGTGTTAGATTTATTCTACTGTTATAATAATTTGTGTGAGAAATAAAAGTTTATTTGTTATACGTTTCATTATTTGCAAATGAGTGATCCTGTTAATGAGGGTAGTGATGTCGGCTCTGCCGACATCACTGCTTTTAAAAATCCTGCTGGTACGAGTACTCCGTTATATATATTATGGAATTTGGAAACAGTGTACCTACAATTAGACTAAACCTACAGATAAAAATATATTTCACACAATTTCATACATTGGTTTTCCTAAAAAACTAATCTTCATATATAGCGGCTCTGAGCCTCAAGACAAGTGGCATAAACGGTAGTCGAATCGAAAAGTCAAAAAATAAAATGTATGGAAATTGACGTGAGTCTACGATTTAATGTCGTAAACTTACGTCAAATCCCATACATTTCCTTTTTTGACTTTTCGATTCGACTGCGATTATCGCTTATGCCACTTGTCTAGAGGCTCAGCCCCTCTAGACAAGTGGCATAAACGGCAGTCGAATCGAAAAGTCACAAAAGCAAATGTATAGGCTGTACAGCTAACTCCGTTGCCGACCGTACACAGACATAGACACATAGGTCGTAGATTGCAACACACTTAGTTTTCCACAGCATGTGTGAAGTGCCAGCCTAGAGAGAAAGGTCGGCTTTATCGTCCAGGATTTTGTACCGCATTTTATATAGAACTTTACTGTTTCTAGGAGTTCCACTCGCATTTAATTTGGATTTCTTTATTTTGTTTATTGTTTCTACCATGCGCCCTTTAATCGTAGTGTGTTTTTTTATACTACTTGGGTGGCAAACAAGCATACGGCCCGCCTGATGTTAAGCAGTTACTGTAGCCTATAGACGCTTGCAATACTAGAAGTATCACTTGCGCATCCCTAAATGACTGCTGGAGACCTTACTCACATACAGGAACACAACTACACCGCTGTGTAGTTAATTAGCTGTAGTCTTCTGTAAGTTGTAGGGCCTTTTCCAGTCGGGCTTGCTCGCTAGTTTGGTGCCCTACCTCTTTTAAATAGATGTTTAAGAGTTTCAAAATCTGAATCAATGAATATCTATCGGGCTATCGAATGCAAAATGGTAGTTCCAAAGATTAGCGCGTTCAAACAAACTAGCTTTGCCTTTTTATAATCATCATCATCATCATCATCTTAGCCAAAAGATGTCCACTGCTGGACATAGGCCTCCCCCAAGGTTTTCCACAACTCTCGATCCTGAGCCGACCTCGCCCATCGGTTGCCCGCAACCTTTACCAGGTCGTCGGTCCACCTTGTTGGAGGCCTGCCCACGCTTCGTCTTCCAGTTCGTGGTCGCCACTCTAGAACCTTTCTGCCCCAACGGCCATCAGTTATTAAGTACAAATTTATATGATAGTGCCTGCCTTTGTTATGTTGAACTTTTTTGCCGTCTCCGTTATTTGTTGAAGGCTTTGTAAACTGAGGATTTGTATAAGTGTAATTTGTGGAAATAAATAAAATATATTCTACATTTTTTGTCGACTTGAGTTGGATTTTTGCTGAGCACAATATTGTTGTTTGTCTTAAACAAGTAACTCAGCCAAATAACTATACGCATTGGTGTAGCTGTGTTCCTGTGCGTCCAGAACTGATTTAGGGACCCTTTTTTAACAGTCTTCAAAAGAGGACAAGGTTCTCAATTCGTCGGTATCTTTTGAAAAATGCATTGTGTGTTCACCGATAACTCGAAGACGCCTGAACCGATTTACAGAATTATTATTTTTAAAGGGTTACTTCCCAGGTCCCATTTAAATTTTATTGAAATAGTCAAGCGGTTTTTGAAAAATCAACAAAAATCTGAAAGTTATGTACATCGATTATTATTTTAGTCGGTCATTCGGTTTCATTTTTAAAATAAAAATTAAAAAAGAAGCTTAATTAATTACGTGTAATAAATTTAATCCCAGGGATATCATATCACAAACCCTGATTTAACAAATTTTTGGGTCGGTAATACGCAAGTACGGTAACTATTTCCCATCAGGCAGGCCGTTTGTTTACCATTTAACTGGTAAAAAAAAGTTTGTAGCTCGATCACTTTGCGGTGACCCTAATAAAATGTATTCTCCTTTCATCTATACTAATATTATGAAGCTGAAGAGTGTGTTTGTTTGGTTGAACGCGCTAATCTCAGAAAGTACTGGTTCGATTAGAAAAAATATTTTTTTGTTGAATAGTGCATTTATCCAGGAAGGCTTATAGGCTATGTAACATTACGCTATGATCAATAAGAGCGGAGCAGTAGTGAGATATGTTGCAAAATCGGGGAAAATATTCCAAATTACCACGCGGATGAAGTCGCGGGCGAGCCCTAGTGATATATAACCATGGGGTTGCGATTCACGAATAATACAGGCACATTTTTTTATACCGGCATATAATATATATCTTTTTTATGCGTCATAACTGTGCATCGGCTAAACTATAGGCAGCTTAACCTCTATAGTTTGTGAACCTACATAAAAATGTCTATCTGATAACTTATTGGGATATATAATATAGAAAATGACGTATTTATATACGCGTTTTAGTTTAGAGGTTTATGGTATTATTGTAAAGGTTGGTGTACATTTTTTTATACTATTAAGGAGGCAAACATGCATATGGCCTGCCTGATATTAACACAGCAGTTACCGTAGCCTATGGATGCTTGCAACACCAGGGGTATCACAATATAACTATAAAAAGGTGTACAAGAACTCAGCACCAATAAGCGGCTATTTGTATTTTTTTTATACTGCTTGGGTGGCAAACAAGCATACGGCCCGCCTGATGTTAAGCAGTAACCTTAGCGTAGGGACGCTTGCAATACCAGAGGTATCACTTGCGTGTTACCAACCAATTTTTTTTACACCAGGGCTTTAGGATCGAAGTGTCCCTGGGATAGGAATACGTTTCTTTCAAAACGCATTCCTAAAGCGAGAGATGATGAAGAGCGATGGAGACCTGTTCTCACATACAGGAACACAACTACACCGCTGTGTGTAGTTATTTGGCTGTGGCCTTCTGTAAGGAGGAAGTCTTTCCCCAGACGGGCTTGCTCGCTGGCCTAGATGCCCTACCTCTCTCAAAACGTATCACATATAAATATAACAAGGTGTATAAGATCCACAGCTTTTTCGAACATACTATGCATTCACCTAAGCACCGTCTGAAAAAGCTCTTGATACTGGGCTAAGTGGCAGGTAAATGCGCTCAAGGTAGAGCGCCGGCGAGATGGTCAGACGTCATTAGGAAGGCGTTCGGAGATAGCATGTCTCGTGCGGTCTACACTTACAGTCCGCAAAGCTTTGAGACGCGTCATATGTGGTCGCGAACCTCAGCAGTGAAAGAACTACGGTGATACTGATGACATGTAACTATAGTAGTCACAAAATAAGAAGTCCGTTTTGACATTTTTCATCGCTCAGATAAATTATTTATTTATTTATTTATAGGACAACTTACAAAACATACACTTTCGATAGGATCATTACAATATTTTAAGTGGCTCAAGCAATAGTGCTGTTTCAATTACAAGTTGCCACGGCATGCATTAAAGTTAACAAGGTATTTGAGCAAACAATGTTATTGAAATATTTTTTAAGAAACACTTATCTAATTCCATATAATGACTTAAAAATAAGTTGGTACCATATAACTTATCAGTTGGAGCAAAAACTTTCATATTCAAATCTTTTACATCGGCTGTTTAGACAATTATTCATAGCGGAAATTAAAAAAATAATTTATATGATTAATAAATATTTTAAATAGTGTTTAAAAGTATTTGTGTTTTCATTTTCGTGTTAGTACGTTCATTCAAAGTTAGCTAAACATTAAACAAAGGTTATGACAAATGTCAAAGCAGGCATCTTATTTTGTGAGGACTATAAATAGCTTTCACATCATTTGTCTCCTTGGGTGTTTCAGTGGTCTAATTGGTTACTTTGACTATTATCACTGCGTGACGTGTTGTGGGTTTGATTGATCAATTCTTTAAGGTCTTTGTTCTCTAGCGTTAAATTTGTCTGAAAAACATGTCAAAACTTGGTTAGCAGTTAAGCCTATGAACGCTGCCAATACTAGGAGAATTACTCATTCGTAGACGACGAATGAGTAATCTTACATTTCATAACACCAATTTTTTATTATTTGTTATCCAATATAAGGGAAACGTTATTTTTGAATCTGTTTCTTAAATGAGCACTGATGTATAAACTCTAACCCATCATATAATTTTCTTAATATATTTTAGATAAAGCTTAGATCATACAGTTATAACATCAGAGCCTCTAGACAAGTGGCATAAGCGATAATCAAATCGAAAAGTAAAAAAAAAATATGTATGGGATTTGACGTAAGTTTACGACATTAAATCGTAGACTCACGTCAAATTCCATTCATTTTTTTTTACTTTTCGATTCGACTATCGCTTATGGCACTTGTCTGAGGCTTGTGAGAGGCTCATACATATATTCAAATGATAAATCGAAATCACGGCTTCATAACGTAGCCTTAACAAAAGAACTGGCGAACTCAAATATTCACTACTGAGTATCGGAAAGATTATTGCATTGCCAACTGGGTATACTCGTATGTGCACAAGCCTTATGGAACTCTCATAAAATAGACGGAGACGTAAATAGTACCTTCGTATAGTTCCTCAATACCATGTAAAGGAACGAACGAATGAGTAAAAGAATGAATGAACGGATTCATGTTATTGCCTCGTTTTTTTCTCTACGTTTTTATGGTTTATCTTGTTTTTTGTTTTTGCTGATATATTCATTTTATTTTTATTGTGATTTCTTGATTAATTTTGCTGTATGTTTTGGTTTTATTAGATTATTTTGTGTGATGAGTTTTCCGTTGAATATACATAGTTATGAACTCTTGTAAACGTTTCAGAAAGTTTTGTTTATTTAGTTCAGAGATTTTACTTTGACATCATTATTGTGATTAATTTTCGGTCTTCATTAGAATTTTGAACAACGATAACCCTAACGGTTTTTTTTCTTTTGGTCACACTAAAGCTCGTCAAGCTACAAAACATATATAAAGACAGATGAGAGAAAAAAAAGGGTACGAAACTCTTTTGTCTTTCGAAACCTTCTTCGTCAAAAAGTAGGTAAAGACAAAAAATCTTTACCAACTTTACGACTTCACAATGGTGAATCTAAATAAACCAAATATTTAGATTCACCATTGTGAAGTCGTAAAATGTTAATCAGTTAGCTAGTACTAGTTTTATTGGCCATATATAACTGTAAAAAATATTTTAATTATTATTACGTTTTGATTTACGATACTACCAACAAATTTAGAAGAGATAGGGTACTCAAATGAAAGGAGGAAGGACTAGTTCCTAATAGAAGACCACAGGCTAAAAACTACACATAGTGGTGCAATTGTTTTACGGTGCGTAGGTATGAAGGACGTACCATGACGACCTTAGAGTCATTTATTATTGAACTTAATTTGAAATTCGTAAGATGTAAATTTATTGTTTAATATTTAAATTAAGATCGGTAATAAATCGTTATAAGGACATCATGTAGGGCTCCAGGGGACTTACTATGACTTGTTAAAACGTGAGTTTGAGAGAGGAAGAGGGACAGAGCTTTATACGCTATGTAGCTCGGTCCCCCTGCCTCTCTCAAACGGCTCACATTAAACAAGTCATGGTATGGCATCTGGAAAACAGTTCTCATTCAAAGATGCATTTTTAAAGAATTGTTTGCCTATCCCAGTTTTATCTATAACAAAATATGCTCGTAGGTATTATGCCCGTAAGTTGAGTCGACAACACACAATATAAATAGAAACAGTGTCTATGGCTATTCGGGCTACACGCAAGTGACGCTCTAGGTACTACCTCCTGCTTATCAGTCGGGTCATATGATTGTTTGAAAGAAAGAAGAAAGAAAACCCCTTATTCGAACAAACACAGGACAACAGACAGAACACTTTTTTTTTCTGTGCGATGTCAGAAAGGGTCTTAATCTCAGCTCTCACGCCTTAAATTTGCTTATTCAAGTATTATAAAAAAAATATGTACATGCGATATAAACATGCGTCGCCATTGGTTGGAACATCTGTTTTTTCCTGTGGTTTTCACTGCGCTTTATATCGATTGACTCTCCAGGAAAAACGAATCAATTTTCAAAGAAAATATCACATGTCCTTCTGCGGATTTCCGGGTGCCTCACAAGCGTTGAAATTAGATCAGTGGTTGAGTTGTACACAACGTTGTATACAGCCGTTAGTTGATATTTCAGTTTGTTGGCAAGGAAAGTAATTCTCTGGTAGAAAAACTTATTTCTGTTTTTTTATAGTAGAAAATGTTAATCTTAAAATTTATTTATGTCTGTTAGTTTAGTCTTCTTCTTATTGTTTGGTTAGTGGTCAACCTGATGACAAATTATTTATGATATTTATTTATTTAGATCGCACATATTAAGACCACTGTCGTGATTTAACGACTGTTAGCAGTCGGGGCCGATTTTTAGCGTGCAGTCTGAAGCACCAAGATGTGCAGATGACATACCATTATGCGGTCACCCGTCTATAGGGTTAGTCCAGTCAACTGAGACCGTACAATCACGTTGGTATAGCGATTTATTTCCAATTTTAATTAGTATTTCTATGAATGACAGCCTAAATTATAAGATCGTTATCCTACGAATATCAAAATAAGATCAAAAATGAATTGCTGTCGGTACCCTTGCAAGTGTGATTTATCCGATTTTTCTAAAGTATGAATTAGTGTTTCTTACTGAATCACGTCAGGCCGGCTAAACAGATCTGGATGAAATTTAGCACCAAGATAGATTTTAGTCTGGAATAGCCAATAGACTACACTTTTATCCTGGAAAATATACGGTTCCTGTGGAAAAGATTTGTTTATGAGGGCAACAGATAATGATATAATGTATGTTGGTTCGGATGGAAGTTAACAAAAGTATATCACGTTCTATTTTAACACATCTGTGTCCCATTCTTTATCTTAGAGCTCTTAAACGAACTTAAAGCCGATGACTCTTGTTGTAAGTGCTCTACAACACTCTTGAGCCAATGTTTAGAGGTAAGAGGTCTGTCTTGTAACTTGTGGAGGAGTTAGGCGTGAAAGGGTTAAATCATATCTGATTCATCCTAGTATTTTGTACTTCCTTTCTTGTATTGAAATTTGACCACGTCCTTATTAAGCGATTAATTCTTGACCTAAATGTTACATTCCCTTAGAAATTTCAAATTTAGATCAATAATAAATCGCTGAAATTATGATAGCAACAGTTGACATTACATCATAATGTCAACTGTTGACGACAGGAGAATATTTAATATAAACTAACCTCATCAAAGAGGTTTAATTATATCAACCTCATTGGTAGTTTAAATACTGTCTGTAATTTTCACCTTTTATTTTAAGTTAATGATTGTACTTTTTATTTATTGTTCTTTTGTTTTTTTTTTTAAATTGGCCAAAACCACCGGAGTACTTACACCTCAAGCTTCCCCATAAAGAAAGGCATGATATTATGTATACTAAATTGACTCAGCTACTAAACTTGTCTAAGTTCCTACAAGAACATACATTAAGTTCGAACAGGCAGGCTTAAAACTTACACACACATGCTCAAAATTGTCAGACTATTTACTTCATGGTACAGACACGTAACTACTTACACGGCGGAAACTTTACCTGTCGTTTTGATAAATTACAGGAGCCCCTGTCTCCTTGGACAAAGGATCGTACTAAAGGTCATTCAGGCTTTATCGTTATTGAAAGGTACAGGCTTCTCTTGTGTCACTTGAAACCTCAGTGAGGTCAAGTAGTATTCAGCATGTCTTACATACAAAATTCCATTTTGTTTTATATCACTCTTGGGATAAGATAGATTTACCCTCATTTTTAGAATTGATTTTAGACACGGATTGAAATAAAATAGACTCTATAAGTGATAGAATATAGTACAATTTTAATTAATTGGTGTTTTTAGAATAAAAGTTCCTATTGGCGTTAAGTTATTTGAGATGTAAAAGGTCAAGTTATCGAGCCCTAAATCGGGGAAATTTTACGACTGTTTGGTGTAATAATAATGTCCTACTAACCGAATTTCGGTCACGGCGGCTTATTTTACCGGAGACTAGCCATTTGCGCGGAAGATATTATAGTACACAAATGTGTGCGCAAACACAAGTGCACTCTTTATTACCTCACTCCCATAGTCCGATGGGAAGGCCATCCAACACTAATGGAGAGAGATCAGCCGTAGGACTAACGGCATCACATGTTTTCCGATTTTTATCTATTGTGAATTTCTTGACAGAAAAATCCAATATCGAGCTTGGCGTGTAAGTCAGCAGAATAATAGTACCTACACTGAACAATGTAGTTTTTGACTACCTATTCCGAAAAATAAAGGGTGTTCTGTGCGGATGGTCAAAACCTTTTATATTTTTGTGAAGAATTAATTTAATCAGGTTGGTTCTTAACGGTTCAGCTTTTTTAAAGATATGAGCCTATTATATGCTGCTTGGAAACCTTCCCTTTGGTCTTTGAGAGTAAGATAAATAAATTTTAGTGCCCACATGTGTGCGCAAAGGGCACAGGCAAAAGGCATAGCTGGCTAATCTGAGTTATAGGTCGTTTCGCCCGTCATTTATTCGACCAAGTGTGCCAAACGAACAAATTACAAATTTTATAATATTATATCGCCCGGTGGAGGTTTTATTACTTTTCATATACAGACAGATTTTGATGCTGTCGGGCGAAACGCCCAATCAAATATTATAAGTTTTGTAATTTGGTCGTTTGGCCCGTTCGGGCGAACAAATGGCGGGCGAAACGACTTATAACTCGCTAATCTCCGTAACGACTGGCCGCTTATTATCATTACCTACATATAGATTTACGTTTGCATCAAACGCGTGATACCTTTGCATCAATTGAGGATATTGGGAGAGGTTTACATGGAGCATGTCATGGGTAATTGGCGAGGATTTAAGGCCGTTAATATTGAATGCCGTATCCCGACACTGCTTAATGGGTGTATTGAGTTGTTCGACAGGTAAACAACAGTGGGTCTAACTAGATTTAATTTTTTTAGGGTAATTTAATCCGAGCTTTACCCGTGGTCCCACCGCTACACTCCACAGTGCGGTGGGACCACGGGTAAAGCTCGAATAAATCGGACTATCTACTAATTTCTTTTAAATATTCACCATTTGTACAAATATTATTACTCTAACGGACAAAGGGTCTAAATCGTCTGAAACGTCGGATAACAACAGGTATGATAGATTGCAAAATATTACGCGATTTAGACCAGTTGTCCAATAGGAAAAATAAATTTATGCCACTGTTTGGCAAAACTTGCATGCCGTGAAGTTGTTGATCTATTTCATATATAGGGTGCTACTTGGGGTGGCTGGTCAATCTTGGCATGATTTATTTTTAAATAATAAAGATATACTTAGTTTTTAGATTCTTATTAAGAACGCAATGTGATCTCGACACGTTTCTATCTTATACATACAAATGGAAATTTGTAATCATTTAATTTTGTATGGTATATTGGGTTTCGTCCCTTTTTGTTAACACTAATATTGTAACTCATACCAAATTGTAAATGTAATACTCTGGCAATTAAAAAGTGTAGCCCGAGTTTCTTGCCAATTCTTCTCGAGGCCCAACCCTAGTAAGCGAATTGGCCGTAGGAAAAAAAGTATGCTGGCATTTGTTTTTATGACGTTCATAAGTATCATGACTGTATTTGATCTAAATGAATGAATGAGTTTGACTTTGACATACGTTATTAAGTTATGGTGTCAAAAGTAATACTCTAGCTGTTGCCTGCGTGGATGTAGGTTAACGCAGCATAAAGTACTCATTATCATTCCCCAGAATAATATCTATTTCTTTTCCAAATTTCAATAAGATCCTTTCAGCCATTTAGTCATGAAAAGGTTAGAAACATACAAACCAAAAAATATTAGTAAATATATTTTTACTGGTGACGTCCCAAAACCGAGAGAATCGTTTTGACACTATCGATCGTATGTATTGTACTCTAACTCCTCGTCATACATACCTATCTTACACAAACATCAGAGGAAGGGTAATGTTTTGTCATATCGAAATCGTTGATTAGAGTAGGGCCTCGGGATATAGCCTTATATAGCCTTTGAGCGTCTCGTTTGTGCAAAGTTAATCTACTGTACATAAACTTTGTATGAGTTTTGAGGTAAACGGTGTCATGTGCAATAGGCTAGTGACGTAGATGGCAGCATTCCAAATACGCTATACATCTTTGGATAGTATAAAGCTAATATGCTTTCCGCTGTCTGTCCGCTTATATCTACTAAATTGCGTGTCGGATTTTGGTGTGGTTTTTAGTATTACTATAACTAGCTGTTGCCTGCGGCTCCGCCCGCGTGGATGTCGGTTATCGCTGCAAAAAGTAGCCTATGTGTTATTCCAGACCATAATCTATCTCTGTGCCAAATTTCTAGATCCGTTCAGTAGTTTTTACGTGAAAGAGTAACAAACATCCATCCATCCATCCATTCTCACAAACTTTCACATTTATAATATTAGTAAGGATGGACAACGGGTCTAAATCGCGTGATATTTTGAAGGTTATAGGTATTTTTTTTATATTCAGAATTTAGACCCGTTGTCCATTATAGTAATAATGTAAATAAATGATTCTATTCTATTATATGTATGTGTACAAATCGTGAAAGTTTAAAAGAATATAGGTATTATGTGGTTTTTTATTATTATACAGATAATTATTACAGATATTATTGACTACCTCGGTGGTCCAGTGGCTGCAGTATGCGCCTGCTGTGCACGAGATTGTGGGTTCGATTCACACACAGGGACAAAACTTTGTGTGACCCACAAACAGTTGTTCTGAGTCTGGGTGTAGTTTGTGTCCGTTAATTGTATGTTTGTAAAGTTCCCTGCAACACAGAGTTTGTTCTCTAGTGTGGGAGTTGTCTTGAAAAAAAAAAAACTAGTTGGTTCATAGGTATTAATGCCGCTAGATTTTATTAGGTATTTATTTTATTCTGTTTAAAACTTCCGGTTTGGGTTGATTCACACGATTTTAACGTATCCTCAGTCTGATGTAGCCAAAAAGTTGTGTGAATTGGTAACATATTATTTTGATTGAGGATCCTTTGTGTTTATATAGTTTTATTTATATAATAAGAATGTTGTATATTACGAATAAGGTACGATGGGGTTTACGTATTCAATAGAATAACAACCTCAATTAAAAAAAAAACTTTCGGCAAAAAAAAAATCACAAGGTGGACTTAATAATTTAAATGACATTGATTCTATTTGTATATATATAGCATAATTTCTCTTTTATTGCATCTTTTATGTATTATTATTGACATTTTGTATCCTAACTTGCTCAATGTATTTCTATAATTAACTATGTATATGGACTGGTTCTGAAATAAAACTATTTATTATTATTATTAGTGACAAGGAGTCAGACACTTAGATGATGCAGAGACATTCTAACGTATTACTTAATAGTTTTTATTTTTTTTTCTATAAAAACGACCACTCGTTTTTTAAGGAACAAGCCTTGTGTTACTTGTTACGGGGCACTTTACAAACATACAATTGACTGTCGACCGACTCACTGGAGAACGATCTCAAAAGAGAATTAGGTTGTGTTGCTCTCTTGTTGTTCTTCTGTGTGGTGACGGATTAAGAATACAAAATAATGTCACCACCCCATTCCCTCCCGAGGGTGTCGTAAGAGTCGACTAAGGGAGTAAGTCAGGCAGACAATATCCACTGCAAGAGAGGGAAAACAGACTTCGGACTCAAGTTGGTCAAAGCAAAAAGAACGGTGGGGATTCTTAGACATAGGTGCTCTTCCGCAAACTATGGGACATTTAATGTCATGCCCTGTATGCCCTGATACCTGCACGCTGGGGGACGCTAAGCTCGTTTCTAACACAATTTAGATTGTCATCGACACACTAAGAAGATTGATTGTCAACAAAGTCGAAGTCTCTGTCTATGCGGACTGTTCACTAATAAAGCCACAATATGTTTTATCTGTTAATCAACCTCCTTTGTCTGATAACCGAGCACTTTCAATCATTCGTGTAGAGACATTTAATTAATTCAGACAAGCATCGCAATCGGAAGGTACATATAGACCAGAGATTCTCAAACTTATCGTCTACCATCCCACTTTAAGCATCAATTTGGTATCTGCACGTTCAGTTGTGGGTACCTCTGAGCGGCGTGGCTACCACGGGAAAAAAGATTGTATGTTCCGTAAATGATTGTCCCGAGTCTGGATGTACTTTATGTCTGTTAATTGTATGTTTGTAAAGTCTCCGGTGACGTAGGACTTGTATTGTGGCCGAGCATTATCTTTTAAGAAGAAAAGAATATACATTTTTCAGTGTCCCCAATTTTTTTTTTACTATGACGATGGAATGTTTTTCTTTTGAAAAGTATTTTTTCTGGGCTCTTTAGTGCCCTCCTCTTCGACTTCCAGCGCCCATAGGGGATGTTATCGCCCAATTTGAGAAAGACTGGCATAGGTTGTAGACGTATGTAGATAGTAGGTAAACATGTGGCATTTATCTACTGATTAACACTAGGAAGTTATTTCTAAATCAAATAGTGTTTGAAGCTTTGAACTGAATGACTGCACGGTTGGTTCAGTAGCTTAAGTGGTTACCTGAACATTTAAAATGGCGTATTGTAGGTTCGATTCTCACAGAAGACAACTCCCGCACTAGAGAACAAGCTCTGTGTTGCGGGGGACTTAACAAACATACAATTAACGGACACAAATTACACCCAGACTCAGAACAACTCTTTGTGGGTCACACAAAGTTTTGTCCCTGTGTGGGAATCGAACCCACAACCTCGTGCACAGCGGGCACATACTGTACCCACTGGACCACCAAGGCAGTCAAGTTTTTGTTTGTTCTATAATGCGGGAGATATCCTTAAAAGACTTAGTAACTACGTAAATGTTGAGAGATTACTGTAGTGTGTATAATAACTTAATTGACAGTAAAATTGACCAAAAAACCCATTGTTACATTGCATAAAATCAATGTTGTGTACAAAATATAAAACTTTATAAAACAATATAGAATTCCATTTTAACGACATTATTATTAAATTCTTCAACCATTCACTGATATGATGCCAATACATTTTATTTTTTTGTTTATTTACTGCAATTGTAACATCCAATTCACGAATGTTTGCTGTACAAATATTTGATAACTAAAAATAAAACGTATGTTAAATCAACACCTATTGACAATACCTTTGTATGTGAGGGTGTGTACACATTGGTGAACGGTTTATTGTACCTGTGGTCCAGTGATTAAGGTGGTTACATCAGTATTAACACCATGCTTAGTATTGTGTGTTTGATTTTCACACGGGGTTGATTTGAACCACGTGACGTAATTGTATACGTTGGTAGCTGACGTATTAAAACATAATAAAAAATGCAATTTATTAATTTTTTTTTAGATCTCATTATTGTTCCAATACCTCTACACCTACCCTAGTCATATTGTGGCTGGTACTGTATGACTATGATTTGGCTACGGTAAGTATCTCATCCCATTCCAGATTAAAATTCTTTAAGAGCCACTGCGTGTTGGACCTATATCCCCGCGGAAGCCTTCCAAAGACCCGGGTATTAAATATATCCTTAAATAATAGGAGAGTACCCGTGAAGAAAGAGACATAATCATTTATTTCAGGAATAACATCGTTTACACAGTACCTAAAACATGGTGTGTAGAAGAATATTTATCTATATAATAAGGACACTACCAAAATCTGTCAAAATAAATACCTACCTCTCAGGATCTGTATTAGCTGACATCATCTTTCTGGCTTATTCATAATTTATGACTTGATAAGTGTTACTTTGTAACCAAAATAAATTTTAATTTTATACTTTGCTTTTGCTAACATCATAAAATACTCTGCTAGTTCAAATAGCTACGAAATATGATAGGTTACAAATTTGAATAACGCATCGTATTGTATGTACTATGAATATTCTCAACAAACGAGACTTGTAGAAATTGAGACGTCAAAGCTTCGCTTCGTAGCAAGTGCTTCGGCTCGTAGCAAATACATCAGTACATGTTATCGATACATTTGACCTATTTGTTAAAATGTAGAAGATCTTTGTTCATAAATTCTTGTCAAAGAAAATGTATAAAATATAGAGCATTTCTTAGAAAATAAAGCGTTGTTTCAATACGTATTGGAATTAAATTATTCTATGATATACATCATAAAAGCATCGATTCTACAAAGGGTTGGCAGTAACTCATAAAATCTCCTGAGTCTCATTGTAGTCAAAGTTAGCAGCCCCATAATGATAGGGTAAGTAAATAAATGTACGCTATGGCCAGTGTATCCTGGACAAAAAGACACGCAATCTAAAAGTAAATAATGCAATTATAATGTTGTATAGCAGCTTGTCTCGACTTCATATGAGTGGACAGTTATTTTAGTTTTTTATGGATCCCAATTTTCATCCATCCATTATTTTCATTTCATTGTTTTGAAAATGATGGATTTCCATACTACGTTATTTGAATTTATTTTTTTAGGAGTAATATTTTCCAAAATCCCTTCTTAGTTGCTTATTTACGTTCTTTAAGGAACCTTTGCGCATTTTGCAGTTTGTAGCCTATGAGTTTAGGCTATCAGTCAGTCAAAATAAGTAATATACATAATAATTATGTAAAGATATCATGCAACGCGAAAGTATGAAAGTTATTATTGAGACTTTACTGAATGATAGTCAACGATCAAGCCAAAAATCAAAAGTTAAAAATATAGGTAACATTTTGCATAAATTCCAACCTTCCCGGTCAGTTAGTTTCGATTTTCCATTTCGCCGCTCCTAGTTTCCATGTCACCGCGAATATGAGCGTTCAAAGAGCAGTCGTATTACGTCTCCAGTGCTCGAAAACGGTTCTTAATATGACGTTTGTCTTTATCCCGGGGTTACACATAACACACACATACATGGGAAGCTAATTTTTTTTTAATTCATTGTATATTGTTTGTTTCCTTATTAACTAAATAAAAATAAATATTAAATATAAATAAATAGCCTGGTAGACATCGCTTTTAGCGATACGGATACGGCCGTCTATTGTACTCTGTGGCATAAGTTTAATTTTGTGTAATATATCGAGGTGTACAATAAAGTGTAAAATAAATAAATAAATACTCTTTATTTACCTAAATTTAATTTTGTATGGTATATTGGATTCCGCCCTATTTTGTTACCACAAATATTGTAACTCATACCAAATTGTAAACGTTATACTTTGGCGATTAAAAAGAGTGAGCCGAGTTTCGTGCCATTTTTTTCGAGGCTGTATCCCTAGTCAGCGAATTGGCCGTAGGAAAAAAGTATGCTGGCATTTGTTTTTATGAAGTTCATGCATTTGGTCTAAATTAATAAATGAGTTTGAATTTGACAGGCTTACTTTAGAGTGGTAGGGTACCTTACATATCCTTGGATGGAATCATCACCCGCGTGTAAAGCAAGGCACAAAAACTAGTATTAGATACGAGTATAAAGATAATGAAAACCCTGACATACTTACCTACAAGTACAATATAATCAAAAGAAGATAACTTAATACATGGTCATTTGGTTTAAAAAACCATTTACCCATATCCCGGACACTGTAGGGATAAATCCCTAAATTACTTTATAATATCCTGTTTTGTTTGGACAGTTGCTTTTTTTACCTGTTTTCAAGAGGGGTCGCATAGAGCATATAATGTCTTGGACGTGAGGTCCATTTTAAACTTTACTGGATACAAAAACTCAGAAAAAGATTGTAAAACCTAGTTTGCTATGCTACACTAGCTCTCATCCGCGGCTTTACTTGTGTGTTATTCTTATGTTTTACCGATGGTTTTTTTGGCCAGGAACCTTTAAGGACATATGCAGCATAACTCAACAAAGTAAAGATAGACAAATGATCATTTAGGGATGCGTTTTGAAAGAAATGTTTTTCTATCCTAGTTTATAGTTTTTCTGCCATAAATCCTCGTGCAAAAAAATTGAGTCGGCTACACGTTGGTAATACCTATAGTATTGCAAGCGTCTATAGACTACGGTAACTGTTTAACTTCAGAAGAAAAGTATGCTTGTTTGTTACCCAGGTAGTATAAAAACCAAATAAATAAAAAAAAAAGTCAATACAACGCATCCTTAGGCACACTAGCCCTTCCACCAGCAAATGTATGGGTTTTGACATAAGCGTACGACATTATGACGTCGTAAACGTATGTCAAATCTCATACGTTTGCTTTCTATGTATTCTTTTCGATTCGACTACCATTGTCGTATGTCACTTGTCTAAACGGGCTGTACTCACGAATGGAACACAAATATATCAGCGGTTTTTTGTAAGGTGGATATTCTTCTCCAATCGAGGTTGGTCACTTGTATGGTGCTCTATTCTTTTAAAATTTATCGTGTAATTTTATGTTGTTGCATGTTTCAAATAAGAAATATAATGGTTCTTCAAGAAAGGAGTTATAAGGTTTTTAAAGGGTCGGCAACGCGTGAGTGACACCCCTGGTGTTGCAAACGTCCATAGGCTACGGTAACTGTTTACCATCAGGCGGGCCGTATGCTTATTTGTCACCTTGGTAGTATAAAAAAAAAGTACGCTTTGCCTCAATAAATATATTGGACGTGAGGTCCAAGAGATATATAGGTTTCAAACTACACTGGATACAAAAACACAGAAAATTTCCGTAAAATTTAATTTGTCATGCTACACTAGCTCTCAACCACAGCTTAGCTTCAGTTTTACTCATGTTACATCATATTATTTGCCCAGGAACCTTTAAGGACAGAATAATTCAACAAAGTTTAGATAGATAAATGGTAATTTAGGGATGCGTTTTGAAAGTTTTTTTTCTATCCCAGGAATCCAACTTAAAGCCATGATGCAAAATATGTAATAATCCTTTGTTACTGAAATTCTCGAGTGTCATAGCCTGGTTTGCATAGGGTTTTCGTTGTTAATCCTGGATTACAAAAGATACAGTGCCGACAGTAAAGGTGGGATTGTCCATATTATCAGTACAATTATATTTTGTACCATTGTGTCTAAAATTTAAATAAAATGCTACATTAACAAAATACAAGTTTTGCATAATTAATAGCATGCTAATCTAATTTGTTAAATACAGTTTTGTGGTTCTTCCTTTTTCAGCTTACAGTTTTGCACTCGAATGGTGCATATATGTGTTAAAGAGACGGCAAGCAAGCCCGAATGGGGAAAGACCTCCACTTCACAGAAGACCACAGCCAAATAACTACACACAGCGGTGTAGTTGTGTTTCTGTGAGTACAGATCTTCCTTTCTTTTTTTCTTTTTTTAAAAGACAACTCCCGCACTAGAGAACAAGCTCTGTGTCGCGGGGGACTTTACAAACATATAATTAACGGACACAAATTACACCCAGACTCAGTACAATTCTTTGTGGGGCACACAAAGTTTTGTCCTGTGTGGGAATCGAACCCACAACCTCGTGCACAGCAGGCCCATACTGCGACGACTGGACCACCGAGGCAGTCAAACAAAAGTTCAGCGCTTATTTAGGGATGCGTTTTGAAAGAAACCTTTTCCAATCCCAGGGATATACCATTTTAAAGCCCTGGTTTAAGAAATGGGTAAGCAACACGCAAGTAATACCTCTAGTATTGCAAGCGTCCATAGGCTGCGGTAACTGCTTAACATCAGGTGCGCCGTATGCTTGTATGCCACTCAAGTTGAATAAAAAAAGAACAAAAAAAGCCTAGCAACATTATAACTACGGGAAAGAAACATAAGTTATTGTTTATCGGGAGGTCCGCCTGACCCTCCATCTAGTGTTCAGATAGAGCCTCTAAATCACTCTTATATGCCTCTTTTATTTGTTCTGAAGGCGTTCCTCATTCATCTGACTAAAGCAATTGAATACTAAGTTGGTATATATGTTACTGTTAAACACCAAATAGCGGTAAATCCTAATTTACCGACTGTAACTGGTAACAGTCTTCTATGATAATCTTATCTAATATATATTTTTTTCACTTTATAAGGAGGAGGAATAAAAAAAACATAACTTTTTTATTCCTTATACATATATCTTCAATATTGATGATCTTTATAAGTGTTACTTTGTAAGCTAAATGCATTTTGAGTTCGAGGGACACTGTCCCGCCTAGAAAAGCGAGACGGTTATGTGAGACTCTTCGGCCTAGCGAAATAAAAAAAGCCGGATCCTGATATGACTTCAGTAGTCAGTTGCTGTAGTAAGAGGACAGCGTTCAGGTGCATCAGGGACGCTGTCCCTCTGTGATAGAATGCTGTCACTTGAAGCCCGGCCTCCCACCAGCAATATAACAATGTTATATTTCTGGTGGAAGGCCGGGCGGCCATTTAGTTATGTCATAAATAACCTGCGATAAATTAGCGATTAATTAAAGAATAATATTGTAATAAATAACAATTAATAAGTGTATTGTTTAGATTTTGACATTGTGTAATAGTATGACATTAATTATAATTTCATGTTTTTTTTTAATTTAATTTGTTTGTAATTTTAATTTAAGTATTGTAAATAATATAAAATATGTTATGGTGTCTACATACAGTTAAAATTTGCATGCCGAAAAGTAGAATTTGAATGAACTATTAATTATTAAACTTTTACACCTTCATTTTTGTACCATATTTGCAAATAAAATGATTTAATTTAAATTTGATTTGAACTTTTTCGGACTTTTACCACTCGGAGATAGTAAATCTTAGGATTTACCGTAGTTCGGGTTTTTACGGTAACATATACATAATTTTCTTTTGTTCAGGTAATGTTTGTATATGATTAATACTACCTTATTGTTAGGCTCATTTGTTAGATTATATTGTTGTTGTTGTATAAGTTTATGGTATTGTCGGTTTTGAGATTGAGGTAAAAATATGAATGGATAAAGTAGTGTAGTTTTGTATTTAAGATCATTAACATAATATTTTAATAGTATTTATTTAATTGGCATTATTTCATATTTCTATATATACAATATACCTAATATATTTACAATTCTTAAAAAAAGGAAAAGATATATACAATACAATTATATACATAGAAAATACACGAAAAACGGGAGGGACTGCTTAATAGGCGTCATAAAATTTCTCCGCATCGACGTCTGCTGGAAACGTGCCCAAAAGACTGGCAGCATTGCCACGTTGAATGGCAATGCTTATTCTTTGAGCCAAAAATAAGCCAGCCCTCTGGTCACGTGAAGCCTCGATTAAACGCTTCGACAAATCTTTAAAAAGACCGCGAGCACTTGCACCCCACGGCCCAAGCGTTTCGACTCCAAACGGCTCAAACACATAATCTCCGATGAGATTATTGTATTTGCGCCGCTTGAGAGTCTCCGCGGATGCAGCAGCAACACCAGCACAACCTGCTGTACTTGGAAGATGAGATGGCGCAAGGGTGTCGACACATGTTGCGTCCCACACCAAAGGCCTACCCATCTTCCATGGCAGTAAAGACATACCATCAGGTCTCTTACCATCGTTGCGTCCCAAACCATTGGGTTCTAGTACAGCTGGAACGCCAGCGGTGACAAGAGCACGTCGGAGTATATCGTTGAGGTTGGCGTGCCGGGATATACGGCCTGCACTCCTGCTGCATGACAGGCCGTTGTGTCCAAGGCTGTCGACAGCTTCACCACAGCAACATCTATGAGGAGAAACAGAAGGAGCACCTAGGCGAAGGCAAGTAGCTAGGTAAACTTCGTACCGCCATTTTTTAAAATTGAATATTTCCTAAAATTTTCTTCTATAAAAACCTTGTCCGGACAATAACAAACACAAAAATAAGAATTATCTAATTTGGTGCAGTCTATCGGAAGTTCTGCGCGTACATACATTTGGGGGGTTCATTTTTATTTTTATATATAGATAACTTAATGTTTCCTATTCTTAGTAGTAGTCTTCTTTTTAACATAGATACGTCAAGTAATTAAATTGTACAAGCCAAAGTTATGCCATTTTGAAATGGGGAGCAAGAAAGGAGCCTTCCCGAGCGACGTAATAATTTAGTATCCAAGCCACAAAACGTCTAACCCTGCACTTGGTAACGCAAAGTCGGTGTCGGTGATCTGAGTTGGTGACTAATCCTTTCACTATGATGCGTTTGAACTTGACTGCACGGTTTGTTTAGTGGTTTATGTGGTTCCCTCGCCATTTACTTGTTACTGCGCGGCGTGTTGTGGGTTCGATCCCCATGCGGGACAAAAATTTATGAAATCAATAAATGGTTGTCCCGAGTCTGTGTATACTTTGTGTCCGTTAATTGTATGTTTGTAAAGTCCCCCGCGACACAGGGCTTGTTCTCTAATACGGGAGTTGTCTTATAAAATAGTAATATAATATGTTTTTCAAGGAAACGTAGTCACCAGAAAGACTTCTTCCACGTGGTAATTTGAAACGTACATTTCCTCAATTTTGCAGTATATCTCACAACTGCTCCGCTCCTATTAATCATAGCGTGATGTTATATAGCCTATAGCCTTCACGGATAAATACACTATTCAACAAAAAAAAGATTTTTTCTAATCGAACCAGTATTTTCTGAGATTAGCGCGTTTAACCACACAAACAAAAAACTCTTCAGCTTTATAATTTTTATTTTTTTTATTTTAAAAAGACAACTCCCGCACTAGAGAACAAGCTCTGTGTTGCGGGGGACTTTACAAACATACAATTAACGGACACAAATTACACCCAGACTCAGAACAATTCTTTGTGGGTCACACAAAGTTTTGTCCTGTGTGGGAATCGAACCCACAACCTCGTGCACAGCAGGCGCATACTGCGGCCACTGGACCACCGAGGCAGTCGTATAATATTAGTATACATTACTCGTAACATGTAAAGGAGGCGTTACACGTCTGCATTCTGACACTGCAAGTGTCGCTCACTATACGGCAACCACTTCATACACTAACAGCCTTACAAATAAAAATCTGTTATATCACATTTATCTCATTCTTATACGAGGTATAGTTATACGAGTTATAAATTAAGAACAAGTCAAAAATATTTTTTAACAAATAAAGCAGGTATTACTTTCGTATAACTATTTATCCGTTATGTCAAATTGCACGATTTGGCAACAGCACCACCAAAGAGAAACTTCATAAAAAAACATATTTTGTCTATGACAACTGAATCTATTTGTCAACAAAACTTTTTTCGACAGTTTTTAATTTTTAAATCTCATTGAAATTTTTCATAACATGAAGATGTTCGTTTATAGTATGTGGCATGTAAATGTCATCGATTTTTTTAAAATCGATGACATTTTCTTTAATATAGACTGCTGAGTCAAACCGTGAATGTCCACAGCATCTTCTTGCACTTGAAGGTACAAGGAACGAGTAGGTAGTTAAATTTGTGAAACTGATAGAACAGATTTAGTTACATGTGTGAATATCCAAATGTTTTTACCTGACGGGGACGTAACCCTATATCTCAAAGCAATCATCAATTGTAGAATAGAAGATAATCCGGGTGGATTACATTCTATTTTCCATATTGAGATATCTACCAAATAATTTATCCAAAAACATCACACCACTTTAAGAAAACCGATATTTTATTTGACTTATCTTGCAGCCTGTATTAAAACAATGACGTTATTTACTTGTTCTACTTCTTCTATTGCTTTTAAATCCATTTCTTGAAACTAAAAAAAATATAAAACACGTAAATAAGCCTGAAACGTGGTATTTTTATGATTATACTAGGTTTATACTAGGGTACGGGCGCGTATAACTTCGACATAACGATTGTATGGACAGAAGTGTCAACGCTATACTTGGTATAAGCTATACTTTGTTTATTTGTAGACATTTTGCTTATTCTCGAGTATAACTGTTATACCACGTTTATTTGTAAGGCTGTAAGTGATTGGTTCCATGCAATAAGAACCGTCCCATTGAATCTAGTCGGATTGCCTGTGTTACGAGATATGTCTAGTCTATATAATCTCTGTTGTAACTGACAGAATGGATAGGTGCAATGATAAACCGTAGGTCGTGGGTTCGATTTTTCTTTGCTACTTGGTTGGCAAACAAGCATATGACCCGCCTGATGTTTAGCAGTTACCGCAGCCTATTAGACGCTTGCTTTACAAGAGGTATTAATTGCGTGTTGCCGAACTTTTTTTTGCACTAGGGCTTTAAGATGTAATATCTATGAGATAGGAAAACATTACTTCGCCATTTACCACTGCGTGACGTATTGTGGATTCGATCCCCACATGGGACAAAATTTGTGTTTACTTTGTGTTCGTTACTTGTATATTTGTAAAGTCCCCCGCGACACAGGGCTTGTTCCCTAGTGCGTGAGTTGCCTTAAAAAACTTGAATTATTTTATTTAAGTATGTTTGTCGGCTGGTTAATACGAGTAAGAGACACGATACGTTTTAAAATAAACGTTTGACTTTACCAGATCGTCGGTCTACCTTGTTCAATCTCGATTCATCGTCCCACTGCTGGGCACGGGTTTCCTCGGAACATTTGGAGGGATATTAGCCTACTATACCACGCTGGCCAGACGGGTTGGTATAGGGTTTTGTTTCGAGTTAACCCTCTTTTGCGGTGGATATTGCTGCTAGACTTACTCCCTTAGTCGACTCTTACGACACCCTCGGGATGGAAGAGAATGGTGACATTTGTATTCTTAATCCGTCACCACACGGACAATCTCAATTACCACTATATAATTCTGCACTTTTTCAACCTCTTGATGCGGAGCTCCACGTTAGATTAACCGGTATTTTTTTTGTGTAATGTAGTTGTTGGCTAAGTGGCCTTTACAACTTTACCTGGACTGTGGTGAGGTCTTAAAGGCCCTCGACCTAAGATAACTTTAAATTTAACTATAAACTGGGCAACGTTTTCCCTTGAGCAGTTTTAGTTTATAAAAGCACCCGCTTTAGTTTATAATAGGACCCATTAAATGGGTACAAAATGTCAAACGGGCCTTTTTATAGTGCTTAAAATAATTGACAATGGCAATTCAAATGATATAAAACTACAACATAAAAAAAAAACATGCAGGTCTTTGAGGACTGCCGATAAAAGTGAAAACTAAGTAACTAGTGAATTGTATCGTCGAGCTATAAGATTATTATTTTTGAATATGGAAAGCATTCGGTGACAATGATGGGAGTTCCATGTTTTTTGTTCATTTTTAAATATGGAAAGCGTTCGTTGAAGATGACGCGAGTTCCATGCTTTTTATTCACCCAAAAATTGCTTAAAGAAGTTGTCACTTAAAAAATATAACCAACTTGATTAAAATCATCACACATTATACATTTCTAGCGTTATACAGAACAGACTCCTTAGCCTCAATATTAAAATCTCAAGAGCATGTGTGGACGGTAATCCATAAGCGTAGTACATAATTATATTTTGTGAGACAGTAAGTCCGACACATGTTAGTTTCCGTTTTAAGACCTAATAGAACATTTGTATGAACTGTCACGTACGCTGAGTTGGCCTCTGACCCTCATATGCTATAACATGATCAATACTTTTGAATTTCACGTGCCAGGTTTGTTAGATAATATTTTAGCGTAGTAGTATACAATTTATAATATAATACAATGTATGTGTATAATGTATACCTTCTTCGAGTATCAAATAGGCCGCATTTTTTGTACTACTTGGGTGGAAAACAGCAACCTGCCTGATGTTAAGCAGCCTAGCATAATCACTTGCGTGTTACCGACCCATTTTTTTACATCAGGATTTTAGATAGAGTATTCCTGGGATAGGAAAACGTTTCTTCAAAACGCATTTCTAAATGAGCGCTGGAGACCTGTAATAAAATAAAGGCAGTTAGGTTAGGTTTTGACCTCTGTTTTGACCTCATTCTCATAAGAACAGATGCATGTATATAGGCAGAAAAAGAAAAACATTTTGTACATAAAATGTCAAAGAATGAAATCATCATTATCATCATCAACCCATCGCAGTCCACTGCCGGTCATAAGCATTTCCAAGTGCACGCCACCTAGCACTTCTCACTTCCTCGGCTTCCAATGAAATATACCTACGTAAATTAAACTATACCTTTTTAAATACTATGACTGCCTGCATGTCTCTGGGATAGTTCATTTATTTGACAGCGCATCCCTAAATGAGAACTGGAGACCTGTACTTACACACAAGAACACACTATTTGACTGTGAACTTTTGTAAAGCGGAGATCCTTGCCCAGTTGAGTTACTCACTTGCCCAACCTCTGCTATACAAAAATCTCTCCTTCTTTTCAGTCGTCCAAAAGATATCTACTGCTGGACATAGGCCTTTCCCAAGGATTTCCACAACACTCGATCCAGAGCTGACCTTGTCCATTGGCTGCCGGCAAACCTTACCAGGTCATTCCACCTCCTCCATCAAGGAGACCTGCTCACGCTTCGTCTTCCAGTTCGTGGTCGCCACTATCTCTTATACATATTATAATAATACAAAAGTGTAACTAACATCAAACAGCTTAGTTATCTTACTGTCTTTACATTGCATTGCTTGATAAGAATTTCTGGCAACCTCGCAGTGAAAATTTATTAAGAGGAAAGGTTTTAATTTACCGTTGTGAGTCGCTTATCTTAACTTACGAAAGTCGGTGGAATTTCTCAAAAGATACAGAGGTGCGGTGAACTGCGCGGTAATTTCTCACCAAACACTTCTGCCGGTGTTATAATTCAAGAGGTCTTTACCAACATTATATACATTATCGTAATAGCTAAGATATATAATAGAATTAAATGTTATTTAACACTTTCGCGGACAGTAACGTAGACCTTTCCTCAGAACTGCGATCTCAATCAGATATTTTATTTATAGGTTAATACCTTTAAATACAATATCTGATTGTTTGTAAGTAGGTTAGGTTAGGTTACTTTAATTTTAATAACTATTCATATAAATATCTTATGAAATAAATGTATTTTAGGCAATAGATTTATCGATACCTACGTAAGTTGTCGATATGTTAAGAGTGAAACCTGTGTAACGTAGACACAATAGATGTTTTAATAATAATAATAAATATTCTTTATTGTACACCACATAATTTTTACAAAAAAGAAGAAGAAGAAAAAACAGTAAAATAACTTTAGAGTATGTACAATGGGCGGTCTTATCGCTAAAGCGATCTCTGCCAGACGTCTAAAGGCGTTCACTGTCCTTCAAAGTGTTAATGTTGTTGTAGAATTGTTACAACTTCATACAGTAGTTATACTTCAAGAGAGGTAGGGCACCATACTAGCGAACAAGCCCGACTGGGGAAGCACCTCCACCTTACAGAATACCACAGCCAAATGACTACACACAGCGGTGTAGTTGTGTTCCTGTGTGTGAGTACAGGTCTCCAGCGCTCATTTAGGAATGCGTTTAGAAAGATACGTATTCCTATCCCAGGGTTACTTCCATCTTAAAGCACTGGTGTAAAAAAATGGGTTGGCAACACGCAAGTGATACCTCTGGTAATGCAAGCGTCTATAGGCTACGGATACTACTTAACATCAGGTGGGCCGTATGCTTGTTTGCCACCCAAGTAGTACAAAAAAAAAAAAAAAAAAACTTACAATACTTTTATTTGCACCACTAATCCATACCAACACAGAGTGGTGTAGTTGTGTTCCTGTGTGTGAGTACAGGTCTACAGCGCTTATTTGGGGATGCGTTTTGAAAGAAACGTATTCCTATACCAGGGATACTCCCATCATAAAATCCTGGTGTAAAAAGAATGGGTTGGCAACATGTAAGTGATGATTTTTTTTATACTACCAAGGAAAACAAGCATACGGCCCGCCTCATGGTAAGCAGTTACCGCAGCCTATGGACGCTTGCAACACCAGGGGTATCACTCGCGCGTTGCCGACCCTTTAGAAACCTTATAACTCCTTTTTTTAGAGCGGCCAAGTGCGGATAACGCCCCGACAGACTAACTAACTAACTAAACTCCTTTTTTGAATTGATTTTAGGTAAGTTATATTAAATAAGGTAGTTAGTATAAAAGTATATTTGTAAGTTTGATGGTTCAGTGTTAGCGAATGTTCGTGAGTATATTATAAATGCGAAAGGCATTCTGTTTGTTTGTTAGTTAGTTTTTTAGTGGGCCATAATTATGGGAAACTTTTACTGCAATTACTGACATTCCCGAAGCGCTAATAAGCCACAGGCAACATCTAATAATATATTATTATAAATGCCTAATTTCCATTACTAATTATTTAAAATGTAATAACTGAAACTCAGATTTTAATAAAAAAAACTATGAAAACATTAGAGACCGTCTTCAAAAAGCGAAATATAACTGAATACAGATTAAAGTCAGTGCTAAAACTGCTCCCGTTACTTAATATTCAGCTGCATTATTTTTCAGAGAGAGTTGTTAGGAAGATTTATTTTTGTTTTGTTTTTTTTTAAAGCGCTGAATCCATTTATATGGGACCACCTGAATCCATTTATATGGGAACAAAAAATTATCATCAAAATCAATTAATAATTGGTGGAATGATCGCGTAATAAACATACAAAAAAAACATACAGTCGAATTCAGGATCCTCTCCTTTTTTAAGCCAGTTAAAAAATACACCTTAATACTATAGAAATAAAATTGAAATAGTACTAACTACATAACCATTTATTCCCTTTTAATGTTCACCTGGAGTCAAAATACTAACTTCACTATACAATGTACAATGCTTCAAACGTAACTATTTTCCGAGAACACATCCAATACTGTAGCTAACTGGTCCCGTAACATCATACGTCACACCTAGCTTCATACACTGCCGTACATAATTCACGAGACCAATTTGTCGTGGCACTACAAAATTGTCGCCTACCCCATATATCTAGGGAGCGAGCAAAAGTGTTTCTGCAGTTTTTTGTCGACGCAAACGTAGGTGATACATTGAAAATAATAAGGATATTATAATAAGTGTAATTCGCTAAGCATTTAAAATAGGAAGTTAAAACTTTAGCATACATTTTTTGATTCTATGATCTACCATATGGTAAGAGGAAAACGTGATTGGAAGAAATATCCTCGATAGAAAACAGCTGCGAAGTCCATTCTATTTTTTTCCCTTTTTCTGTATTATGTAATAAAACTTAAGATTTATTCAACGGGGTTTACTTTAAAACATAGAGGACAATCGTATCAAAGTTTTGCTAAGATTTTTTTTTTGATTTGATAATGTATTTTAGTAAAAAGAAGAAAATTCAATTTGGCACATACGTTATTTTATTCTGAGCGCATGCATCATTATAGCTCTCTCTTCTTTTGCCTTACAAAAGTATTTGCATCACTCTCACTCGCCACACTTTTAGTCGGCCGGTAGGCCTCACCAACGACGGACGTATGCTACTTTTTTGCAGATCGGTTCTCTCAGATTTTTGTAGTTTTAAATGTTATAATTTATTAAACAGGTCATTAACCAAATTAGTTATTCAATTCATCACAAATTCGTATTGAATGTACTACATTATAGTATATTTTTAAGACTTACTTTATAAAGTAAATGATAGCAAGAGATGCCCAATGTGTTTATGCCTGGCGGGCAAAATAATAAAACCCGATAATACCGACATTATATATTTTTGGTTCAGAATCAATTCCTAATTATCATCAGCTTTTGCATTCCTCTGCTGAACATAGAACTTCTCCAAGTTCACGCCACGATCACAGGGCAAAAATTAAATCGTGACTTTATGCCTTTGCGCATCCTTCGTTTCATTTCCCTTCATTGCGTTATTCACAAAGAATAACTAACAATAAGTGTCGAATGCGTCTCAAAGTGCAACTGAGCACATGGTATAACATTTTACAACTTACATAGAATTTCTTCGGGCATTTATAGACATTCTGCCAAATTTGCCTAAAATGCTCAGGCATTTTCCCAACTCTAGTGGAACTATTACCGAAAGTGACAGACTAATAACAAAAAGAGGGATGGAGTAGCACTTCAACTTTTTGTATTTAAAAAAACTGTAAATTTTCGAGATTATTTTTAGTATTTTTTGAAGATATACGTAAGGTTCTATTAGTATAGTAGGTAGTAAAATATGATTAAGTACCTACAGGACGTAGGTACTTAATCATATTTTAAGAAATAGAATATTTTTAAGATTGGATTATAAAAATCCAATCTTAAAAATATTTCTGATTAGTTTCCTTCAATGTAATAATAAATAAAATAATTTTAATAATAAGAAAAAAAAAAGTATTATAGATTTTCGTTTCACTTTTTTTTATCATATTGTCATTTCATAGAATATTCAATACACGGAATATTTACTCTAAACAAATTCAACTCAAAATTTTTGTTAAAAATTACTTTTTATTTTTCGATATTCTCATAGAAAATCAAATTAAATGTTCTTTATCCTCATATTGTTTAGTTTATATAAAATTTATTACCGAGAAAACGAGTTTGCGATCTTTTTTTAAATACAAAGAGTATTTAAAAAAAGATAGAGAGATAAAGGGTTGCAAATTTCACTTCAGTCAAATATTTTACAGGTAAAGTATAATTTTGAATTAAAATAATAATGTTATATTTAAATTATATATTCTCAGGCTGCGGTAAGTTTTTTTTATTTATGTAAAATTGTTTCTAGCAGGTCGCAGTTTTAACCTAACCTACTTGCTATTGTCATTTCTGGTATTAACAAAATTCTATGAATTTTCTGTCTGCGAATGATGGGAACGCCGTTTTTTTATAATGAAGGGAACGCCCTTCATTCACAGACAGAAATTTCATCGAATTTTGTTTCGCAGAAAATGTTTCATATAATATTTAAGCTACAAGGCCCAAATATTATATGAAACATTTTCTGCGAAACAGTATTTATATTTCGAATATTATTGTTTCAATGAACTTTAAAATGTCCATATTTCGAATATAATGGTTTCAATGGACAATTGACTTCAATTAAACATATTCGACATTGCAGAAACTTAATGAATTTAAAAATATTTGTTTTTATTTAACAAAATAATCAAACAGTAGAATTTTTAACGCATGCTGTTTGATCGGTATATTTTTCCATGGTATTTTATTTCAATAAATATGTAGAAATAGATACATTACGTATATATACATAGATTTTATTAATTATTAACATTCTATGAAATTTCTGTCTTCAAATGAAGGAACACCATATTCAGCAGTATAATTGGAAATATTAGATTAAAACACCTAAATTAATTTGCTAACTGTAAAATACGTTAGACCAAGTTAGAAATAGCTACTAGAAAATTAGGTTAGGTTGCAAACTGCGACTCCGTCAGATACGACTTGTTACCAGAAAAGAAAATAGTTGGTTAGGTTATAACTGCGGAGCCGTCAGAAACAACTTGTTACAAGAAAATTAAAAAGAAATCACCTCAGCCTGAGTAATTTTAAGAAAGATAGGGCACCATACTAGCGAGCAAGCCCGACTGGCGAAGGACCTCCACCTTACATAAGACCACAGCCAAATAACTACACACAGCGGTGTAGTTGTGTTCCTGTGTGTGAGTACAGGTATTCAGCGCTCATATTGTGTTTTAAATAAACGTATTCGTATCCTAGGGATACTCGCATCTTAAGCGCTGGTGTAAAAAAATGGGTTGGCAACACGCAAGTGATACCTCTGGTATTGCAAGCGTCCATAGGCTACGGTACCTGCTTAACATCAGGCGAGCTGTATACTTGTTTGCCAACCAAGTATTATAAAATATATATATATATTTACTAGCGGACCTGGCAGACGTCGTCCTACCCGGACATTTTCCGGGTAGGACGACGTCTGCCAGGTCCGATATACCGACAGCAGCGCCACCGGGTCCAATTGTGAATCTGAACCATCCGTGACCCTACAAAATTTCATTAAAATCGATCCTGCCGTTTAGGAGTTCAGCGACATACACACATACAGAAGAATTATAGATATTTATTTATTTACTTATAGTTGATTAAACACAATAACACAATCGTAGTTATATTATATAATAGTTATTACCAAGAAAAATATTTTATCGAGTGATATTTTCTGAACTTTTTAATTAAATATATATATTTATAAATATGTATCTATGTATTTTGCCAATGGTAAACATTTAATTTTATAATTAATTGTTCTATTTTTGTCTACTCCATGCCTCCTGTGCTAAAATTCCTAAAAACTCAATAAAATATTTCTAATCACTTATTTGACAACGTCACACGGACGAAGGCGACGCGTAGCGGCCAGCCGCGGAAGCTAAGCCACGCCCACAAAACCACAATTTATTTTCGAGGTATCGCCTTAAGGTGTTTTTGTAATAAATTGCAAGAAATGTACTAAAATGTTTGCCGCGTGTTAGTTATGAATATGTACTGAGTGCCTCGGTTTATATTACTAAAGACAATTTTGTAGTATGCTTTCTGAATTGTTGAGTAAATAAATTTGTCGTATTATTGATTCGACATTATATTAAGCGGTGGTGGCCGAGTGGGAAAGTAACTGACTTGCACGCAAGAGGTGAGAGTTCGATCCCGGGCAGTACCAATGTGAATTTCACTTTGTGGAGGTCATATGTACGAATCAAATGATTCGACATCTGCTAACGGTGAAGGAAAACATCGTGAGGAAACCCACATGTCTTAGAAGAAATTCTAAAGACATGTCTGATTCACCAACCCGCATTAGGCCAGCGTGTGTGAATTAAGGCCTGAACCCTCTTTCTCTTGATAGAGGAGAGGAGACCCGTGCCCAGCAGTGGGACATATATGGGTTGCTATTATTATTATTATTGATTAACTAGTGGCCCGCTCTGGCTACGCACGAGTTAACTATTTGGTACCAAATGGTTTTCTTAAAAACTAACTTTCATAAAGCGGCCCTGGATACATATTTCCGTGGCCGTGTGTACACGCGGGCGAAGCCACGGGCAGAAGCTTCTTCTTATTCGTTTCGCTCTTGGCAGAGCGGTCGTGGTCACGATGATTGTTTAATGTGGAAGAGGCTGATGTAGCTCGCCTTACGATGTCGCGCCAATTATTATTGTGGATGGACTGTCTGGTGCACTCATTAACAGGACGATTTAATGCGATCTGAATCTGGGCAGAAGCTAGTTTAAATGTTTATCAGCTATAGTATCTTAATTCAGGTTTACATGCCGTGTATTATTGTCCTTAGTAAAAATGAATAAAAATTGTATATTACCATAAGACCATCAACAAAATTTGCCTACTTATTTCCTCATGATTTACTTTTAAACAAACTTCCATCAAAACAAAATGGTTCAGAATATCCTTGGCCGAATTTTACGAAAATAACTCATAAAGATACCCAAGAAATTGTCCCAAAGTTTCTTTATACGAGCCATAAATGGGAACAATCCACCTGAATATTAGTGTTATTTTTTTTATTTTATATTCGTCTTGTAATAAAATAATGTTGTTCGCACTATAAACCGTTTATCGGCACTAAGCCTCCATTTGTTAGATTGACAGTTTATGACACTTTAGTTTGTTGTTCTATAATATGGTTCTTGGAATAATGTATATTACAGAAAATAGGTTGTTTGTCAGTTTGTTAGAACGTATATATTACTGAGTAATTTGGCAAATAAAACATAGCTTAGAGAGCTTTTACACATCACGTATTTCTAGGCGCCGTCGACGCGTGTTGCACGCAACTGTAACGCGCTGCAAACGCGATGTTATTATTTTGTTTTGCCCTTTTCAAGTTCGGCTACCGAAAAAAACGTGGTGGGTAACTAGCTATTACATTGTCTATTTTGATTAAAGTCTGTCAAGTAAATGTTTCGTGTTTAAACAAAATACATCCAAACAAACCGCATAAAACTTATACATTTATAATATTAGTAGGAAGTAGGATAGTGCGTTTTTTACTGATAGTAAATGCCTCTAGAATGAAGTCATGAAAATGGTTTTTTTTTGACGACTTGACAACAGTGTCAGAGGAGGAGTGTGTGTGTACGAGATGAATAATAATAATTAATTATTATTAGTATTTTATTGAATTTTCCATTATTTGGCTGGGGTCTTCTGTGTTGAGGGCTTTTACCATCCAGGCGTGCTTGCTTGTTTGCTTACCTCTCTTTGAATGTCTTATAATAATTTTGCGCAATAAGTTGAACAAAAACGAAGCACTTGGACGCAATAACCTGATATAATTACGCGATAGTCTTATGAATATGATGAAATTATGCGATTTACACAAGTGTGTGTGAAGATGTTGTTTCGAAAACAAATTGATATGTATTAACACATGTTTCCCTTCTACGGAAAGCATTCTTAGGAAGACTTGACAATGATTGAGAGGTGAAAACATTCGGGTATTTTGATTGATTAGCGTTCCTATTATAACAAGGTTTACGGTTCGGAAAATGCGCTGTAATATCCGGGTAATCGGGTTTAACAGAATTGGACAACATTTATATCTAATTTATAAAATTTTCGTGTCGCAGTGTTTGTTGCCAAACTCCTCTGAAACGGCTCTGCAGAATTTTATGAAATTTTGTGTGCATATCGGGTAGGTCTGAGAATCGGTCAACATCTATTTTTCATATCCCCTAAATGTAAGGGTCGTCAAACCCAAATTTAAATTTCTTGGACGAAATTTTTTGTTTATATATTTTATGATTCAGATTTGGAGCAGACGGGTGTGGAGACCGCGACTCGGTAAGCGTAAGGTAGGACGGCCCCCAGCTAGGTGGAACGACGACCTAAAAAAGGTCGCTGGGACGCACTGGATGCGGAAGGCGGAGGACGTGTGCTATGGCGCGTGTTGGGAGAGGCCTATGTCCAGCAGTGGTCTGCGATAGGCTGATTGATTGATTTATATTTTATGATTCAGCAATACACAACCCAAAATTTTCACCTTTCTATGATCAACGCCTATTTTTAATAGCGATATTACTATTATTACTTGATATGGCAAAACAACGTTTGCTGGGTCAGCTAGTATACTTATATTATAGGTAGGTATATACTTTAATTATAAATTGGGATTTTATTGTCTTTCTTTCTAAATAAAATACACAGTAAATAAAGAGATTACAATAATAATTTACGGGACAACTCACACATCGCTATCTGATCCCAAACTAGGCAGAACTTGTACTATGGTAACCAGACAATAATTATAATTATTGAATACAATTAATCGACAAGCAATAGGTACTAACACAATATAAAACTTAACAGACATAATACAAATCCCGATAAAAGCCAACTAAACTAAAACCCAGCAAAACGCTACCGAGAAAATCCGAAGCATCAACCTACTTTATTTACTTTATTTATACGACGAAATCTCCAGAACGGACGTCAGAAATAATTGCGAAATATGTTTTATGTGTCCCTTGTCTCTGTATGTCGGATTTAAGAGATCAATCTTCTAAATATTGTCAGTATTATTGCAGTTGTTTCGAGTAAGAAAGTCGTCAAATGTAAGTATTGTGCTTAAAACTATTTTAAGACGTATTCGTAATTTCGGTACTAAACTTCTATGAACAACTTTTGAGATAGACAATTGTGACATTTGAGTAGTTTTATTACTTAATGTAAGTGTACTGTGTCATGTTATTGTTTTAAATTTACTACTACACTTAGTTGTAAATTACGAGTACTTTATAATTGTAGTTGTATATATGTGTAGTAATACTGTATTACTACATATATATGAAATGAAAATGAAATGAATGAATTTATATAATTTGCAACGTAAACTTAGATATGGTAATGTTTCTAAACGAATATAAAAGAAGATATATGTATAAGAGAAATGGAGTACTATATTAGCTAGCAAGGCCTTGCTCGCTAATAAAGTGCCCTATCTCTATAAGGTGGAGGTCCTTCCCCAGACAGGCATCTGAAGAAGGACCTTACAGAAGACCACAGCCAAATAAATACACACAGCGGTGTAGTTGTGTTCCTGTGGGTAAGTACAGGTCTCCAGCACTCATTTAGGAATGCATTGTGAAAGAAAAGTTTTCCTATTCCAGGGATACTCCATCTTAAAAAAAGGGGCAGCAAAAAGAGTCGGCCACACGCAAGTGACACCTCTGGTATTGCAAGCATCCATAAACTACAGTCGGGCCGTACGCTTGTTTGCCACCCAAGTAGGGTAAAAAAAAACCCAATCTTTTAGAGCTCTCTCAATCAGCCTATCGCAGTCCACTGCTGGACATAGGCCTCTCCCAACACGCGCCATAGCACACGGTCCTCCGCCTTCCGCATCCAGTGCACCCCAGCGACCTTTTTTAGGTCGTCGGTTTTTTTAGAGCTCTCTATTCAATGCTAATTCTGCAAGGCATCCATAAACCGCGACGATGTCGTCCGTTCTCAGGCACTCTTATGTGTCGGTTTTTGTCCATCTATCCAGATACGTTCCATAGCCAAATCTTACTAATACTACGCGTATAGCATCAACTAGTATACAATAAATAACTAATGGATTTGATGCAGTCAAGTGAAACGCGCTAATAAATAAAATTGTTCCGCATTCGCCTCAGAAACTTTTGCCCCCCGTAAAATATCCGCTTTCGTCCTACATTTTATTCCGTTTTTGCCCCAAATAATATTTTTGGGACTAAAACAACTAAAAATGTAAAACGAATACAGATTTCTTTACGTGGGGCAAAACTTCGTGAGCCGAATGCGGAACAAATCTAATTAAACTGTGAAAAGATTATTTCTTATAACATAAATAAAACCAGCATTAAATAAATATAATATTTTCCTACTTTGAACACAGAAGGGAACACATAAAACGATCGATGATATAAACAGCTAATAGAATAATAATGATATCCAAATATTTTCATAGGCCGTTGAGAGGGCTCATCAATCGTCCTCACGATGTGACTTTTAATTTGCCTGTTAACATTTTATGGTGAAACTTTTGGGAACAGACGCCATTCCTGTAAACACAGAAGGGACGGCCTTTATAATAGATGAAAAAAAGAAGAATTAAAATGTTTTACATCCATTACAACATTAGTTATCTTTTTTTTTTCTTTTGAGGAAGACAACTCCCGCACTAGGGAACAAGTCCTATGTCGCAAGGGACTTTACCAACATATAATCAACGGACACAAAGTACACCTAGACTCGGGACAACCATTTATTAAATTAAATTAAAATTCATTTATTTCAGATAAAATACCTTCATACAATTGTGTGCACCAAATAATGAATACAATATAATCGATACAATTTCCAATAAAATAATTAATACAAATAAATAATAATAATGATAATTTTAATTTAAGGCCTGCTTGACGTAGTATGTCTGGCACAACAATATCTTACATACATACAGTCAACGCGTCCTGCAATCATTGCCAGGACTGTATTAGTGCTGGCCCGCACCCTGCGCACCAAGAACGCGCACCCCTTGCTTGATTTATGGATCACACAAATTAATGTTTGACGTGTGGGAATTGAACCCACAACACGCCGTGCAGTGGTAAATAGCCACTGATAAGTTAAGCCACTGAACCAACCGTGCAGTCTCGAAACAGTCAGCGAACACAGTGAAAATGCAAATATAAGTAGTGAATGCTATTTTCATTGTGACTGTTGAACGTTTTTTAAGGTTGAACATTGTAAATGAATAGTTAAATATGCTAAGTAAGCTTGTCTGATGACTGCACGGTTGGTTCAGTGGCTACCTCGCCATTAAACACTGCGCGGCGTGTTGTGGGTTTGATGCCCACACGGGACAAAAATATGTGTGGGACAAAAAAGTATAACCAGACTCGGAACAACCATTTATGGATATAAATGGTTGTTCCGAGTCTGGGTGTACTTTGTGTCCGTTTATTGTATGTTTGTTGTAAGTCCCTCTCGACACAGGGTATGTTCCCAAGTGAGGCAGTTGTCTTTTAAATAATACTTAGCTCTCTGATGGGTAACTATTTTATAAAACTTAACTAGAGCTCTCCATGCCTCGAAAGCCATGTGAAACCCTTGGTCCTGCACTTGATATCCGACAGCGATGTGTGAAAGAGAGTGCAGTTGTTCTTAGACACACATTTGTGCACAATGAAAATAAGTCAGTTTGTCAATCGCCTGGTAATCATAATCACATACCATGAAATGATTATCACATACAGAAACTAATCGATCACGAACCTGAAACAATAAATAATCACAATTCATGAACTCTAAGGGTGGATAGCACCATTAAGATTAAATTTCAAGTAATTAATTGTTAAACTTTCTATGGAACAAAGATAAACTAAGTTTGGTCATACTCCCTGTTTTATAAACTTCGTTTTAATGAGTGGTGCAAACTCACAATCAGAATATGCAATAAATTTTAGATAGAGTTTTCGTTCGATAACATTTGACTAAGCTATACATTTTCATCGCTTTTTGGTATCCATGCTTATACGAACGAATTAAAAATAATTTGAGTGTCGTTTTATTTCATAATCGACATTATTACTTAAGATTTATTAAAGTTTGGATGCTATTGTTCTAAAATAAAGAAAATTTTGCTAGATTTTAGCGGTTAGTATTATGCCATCTTTGTCTAACTTGCCGAAAAAAACAGAGATGGCATAAAATTAGTTTTTCAGCTTGTAAGTGACAGTTTAAATCTACCTTTTGTTGATATTGTATTAGGAAGTAAATGTGATTAAGACAACTGAGCGTAGACTGGTATTTATGGTAAGCTATCATCAGGAACAGAAATGTCCGAGTATTTACCGTTGAGATATTAGGTTTTGCACTGCAAGGCCGAATGTACACCGCGGACATCAAAATGTCTTAATCTATTACGAGTCCAATATCTACTAGTAGTAGTTTGTTTCTAGATTTCCCTCGTTTGCAAAAAATATTATCTGCCTGACTTACTCCCTTAGTCGACTCTTACGAAACCGTAGAGAACGGGGTTATAAAAAAAAACAAAAAAACGCCAACAGATAAGTTTTAAATTATCATAAAAAGATAAACATAATAATACATTAATTCGTTTAACTGACAGATTAAAAATATTCCACAAATTGTATTATCATCTATAACAGAAGGTCATTAAATAAAATCACGCTTTAAGACATGGCTTTTAACATGGTTCCATTATCAGTGAAATATGACGAGCCAGTGATGGCTATTGCTTTGTCACTAGCTAGAAACAGAATCACATCAGCTATTTCTTCAGGTAAGGATATTCTGTCGAGAGCTGTCATTCTCTGCATATTATCAAACGTTGCTTCCACTTGAGCTGCACTTGCTCCCATATTCTCAACTATATCTGTCTTGACTGGACCAGGATTCACAGTGTTGACACGAACCCCACTTGGCGCTAGCTCCAAAGCGATAGATCTTGAGAAATGATCTAAAGCAGCTTTCGATGTACAGTAGGCAAAACTTTGTTTAGAAATTACACGAACTGAAGCAATACTAGAGACATTTACAATGTTTCCTTTAGTTTTCACTAGGTGGGGTACAGCGAGGTTTGTCAAGTACACAGCAGCGCGAAGATTGGTATTCATCACTCGGTCAAAAGCTTCCATAGTGTTGGGAAGTAAAATGCTTGCTGGGACGCCAATGCCAGCATTGTTCACTAAAACGTCCAGATGGCCAAAATATCTTACAGTTTCTGTCACTATTCTTCTAGCATCTTCGTCTTTGCTGACGTCACCAGTTAAAATTAAGGGATTGTTACAGTTTTTGGCAACATTATTTAGCTTATCCTGATTTCTTCCAACTAAGCAAACGTTAGCACCTTCTTCTGCGAACTTGATTGCTGTGGCGGCTCCGATCCCGGAGCTAGCGCCTGTTACAAGAACTACTTTGCCACGAAAACTCATGTTTTCCCCGCCAATATGTTAGTAACTAATGTTATGAATTCGGATCAAACTGTTGTTTAATACATACTGAATATCTTATCGGTGTATACGTCAATGATAAAACTATATATTCAGCATGATTACAGGCAAAATGAGATATATTATTTGGAATATATTACAATCAATAATAACTAATATTTATCTTTTATTATCTTAACAATAATCGCACTTATCTTATTTATATGTTCGGAACAGTGAAAATAATAAACCTGAAAAACGATATTTAAAAAATGCACAATTATCTATCTTATTAAAAACTAAAATTATGTTTGAACTTGAAACGTGTTTTATGAAGGTATGCCTTTGTTTAGTTGTTAATTTATGTTTAATATCTGCATTGCATAAGATTACTCGTATTTAGGTGGTTAATAAATCAGTCAATACACAGTATGCAGGAAGACGGAAAGATCACTATTTCAGGCTTTGTTTGTGAACCCAGGAAGTCAGGATCAGCAAAAAACATAAGCCCAAGCTTACAAGGAACCAACAAGGTAGATAGTAGGCAAAATTTTAAAATATATAGGTACCATTAGTATTATCAATCAATCAGCGTGTTTCAGTTCACTGCTGGACATAGGCATCTTCTAATTCACGTCACAATACCCGATCCTCCACCTTCTGCATCTAGTCTACCCCAGCAATAGGCCCATCTGGTTTTACAATTACTATTACTTAAATAAAAAACAAAATTAATAATGTAAAACTTAAATGAACCGTTCAGTGAGCTCTTCAATCCTCTAAGTTGTTTCTATGCTACTTTTAATTTTCTTGTTAACATTATGTTAAGAAATTTCGGAAACAGATGTTTCCATTCGTGTAAACATAAGAATCATGACTCATGAGTTACATTTTATTTGAGCAAAAGAAAAAGTAATTTATGTTAAATTATTTTTTAGCTCCATGTTTTGTAATACATACATTAAAAGAAAGAGTATCAAAATTTAAATACCTTGGGCACATAGTTACCGATGACCTTAAGGATGATGCAGACATCGAGCGTGAACGTAGGGCTCTAGCAATCAGAAAAAATATGTTGATCCATAGATTTACTGATTGTAGCGAGGAGATAACTCTATATAAAGGCTATTGCCAAAACTTCTACACAAGCAGCCTATGGACCAGCTTTACCAAGCGTTCGCTAGACGCATTTAGTGTTCAGTACAATAACTACTTCAGGATGTTCCTGAGACTACCGCGTTTTTGTATGTTTGCAGTCGCGCATACCGATGATTTCTATGCAATCCGTCGTAAAAGACTATACTCGCTGCTGACAAGAGCGCGGTCAAGTTCCAACGGCATCCTGAAAATGGTAATGGAAAAAATTCGATGCATCATGGCTGCGCCATGCTATAGCTCTGCTGGTCAAACCGGCATTAGTTTTTTAGGAATTTATTTTTATTTACTAACATTAGAATTCAGAAAAATTGTTACTAACAAATTGCGCTAACTTGCCATAAATAAATAAATATGATATATTATTATATTAAAAATAAAATAAATAAAAAAGAACTCTGTCTGTCCGTTTATTGCCTTAGTCTCGACTAAATGGCCAAACGGATCCTAATTAAATTTGGCAAGGAGATATAACTACTTCTATGTCACGATCGTCAAGCACGTGAGAGGAGAGGTGGCGAACATCATACTTCTGTGTGGAAGGGAAACACTGTCTATAACGAATATTTTTATATATTATAGTTACAATAACAAAAAGAAGATCAAAGTTGAAATGCTTTTAATAAACATCCATTATCGGTGATAAATAAATATTAAAATGCTTTTAATAAACATCCATTATCGGTGATAAATGAAGAACCAGTGATGGCAACAGATTTATCACTAGCCAGAAACAGAATTAAATCAGCTATTTCTTCAGATTCAGAAATTCTATTGAGAGTAGTCATATTCTTCATATTTCCAAATGATACTTCTGCCTGAGCAGCAGTTGCTCCCGCATTCTCAATGATGTCTGTCTTGACTGGACCAGGATTCACAGTGTTGACACGAACACCACTTGAAGCTAGTTCTAATGCGATACATCTTGTAAACTGATCCAAACCAGCTTTCGACGCGCTGTAGGCAAAAATGTCTTTAGCCAGTGCTCGGATGGCAGCAATGCTAGAGATATTCACGATGTTTCCCTTAGTTTTCAGCAGGTGCGGAACAGCTAGGTTTGTCAAGAATACAGCTGCTCGAAGATTGGTATTCATTACTCGGTCATATACTTCCATAGTATTCTCTTGTAAAATGCTTGCCCGGGGACCGATACCAGCATTGTTTATCAGAATGTCCAGTTGACCAAACCTACTTACAGTTTCTGTAATAATTCTTTTAGCGTCATCATCTTTACTGATGTCAGCTACTACCACTAGAGGATTCCCACATTTATTGGCAACACTATTTAGCTTTTCCTGGTTTCTCCCAACTAAGCAAACTTGAGCGCCTTCTTCTGCAAACTTTATAGCTGTCGCTGCTCCAATACCGGAGCTAGCGCCAGTCACAATAACAACTTTCCCTTGGAAAGTCATGTTATACTAAAATAATTTTATGATTTCGTAACGACCCATTATATAGTATACTCTGGGTATCTTATCGATAAACGCGCGATGATAAAGATTGTATATCATGAGCTTGATAACGGGTGCAATGAGTCTGATGGTAAGCCTCTTCTTGCAGTTTATGTGGATATGTCGATATCATTTAAATTATGATGCTTTTGTCCAGTTGACAATAAATTAAACTCACTGCGCTGTATATCTTGACGCGATGATAGTTTAACAATTATTTTAAAACCTTTTTATTCTAAAAACTGGGCTTAAGACCTAAAACTGCAGTGATTAAAACAGGACTCTATGACTCCTCAAGCTCAGGTTGAATTTTAAGAGAAATTAAATTTATTCGGCATATTTTTATTTGATGAAATGTCATAGATTAATGAATGCTAATACTCTCGTATAATCAAGTATGAATAGAACTTCAGCCGCCAGCAGTCGATAAACCAATGATATCGAGTAATGAAGAGATAAGATTTTATTCACCTACGACCTTCGGCGTAGCAGTCAGGGTAGCTAACCACTAGACTAACAGGCCAGTCATTGTAAAAGAATATTAAAAGACAGATGAAACCTACTCTTGCTTAAATGTCGTGGGTCCGATTTCCTTAGGACAAATCTTTGTGTGATGAACACGATTTTCTGTTGTGTTTGGGTGTAATCTAATATATACAGACCTATTGAGAAACTGACTTCTTACGAATTCGACGTAATCCGCCTAAAGGAAAATTCTCGTGTCTCGGTGTTTGTAATTAAACTCCTCCAAAATGGCTCGACCGATTTTCGTGATATTTTGTGTGCATATCGGTTAGGTCTGCGAATCGAACAAGATCTATTTTTCATCCCCCTGAATGTTAAGGGTGGTCCACTCCTATTTTTTATTATTATTTTTTAGACAACATTTTTTGTTTTTATTTTTTTATGATTTAACATTAAAAAATACATACAACCCTTAATTTTCAGCATTCTACTATCAACCCCTTATATTTAATACTGATATTACTATTTTTGTAGCAAAACAACGTTTGCTGGGTCAGCTAGATTATGTATAATATTATGAATGTATTTAGAAACATAAGTATCTTTATCAGTTTACTCGTTGTCATAGTACAGTTTGGTATCAGATGGCCATGTGTGAGTTGTCCCAAAATATTTTATTTTTATTATGATAGCTAAGTTTTCTTTCGAATCTTATTTGAGTATAAATTCTATTTATTTTACACCTACATATGTATATATGAAATTAAGTAACTGATTTAATGACTTGCAATAATTTAAACAATACTTTATAATGTAATAAAAATGTAATCCTTTGGATAAATCTTCATGGCCATGTTAGGTAATTAATAATATTATAATTATAATAGCAACCCATCCCACTGCTGGGTTCTGGTTTCCTCTATCCAATTTAGAAAGCTAAAAGGGATTTAGGCCTAGATTGAATATGGCTATAATTCACTTGTAAAATAGTTATGTTATAAAATATTCCATTAAATTTTAGGGTGAGCTTGTTATAAATTTAATATTAAATGTCTGCACCTCTGCGCTATGTTGAAGAATGTTTTAGTTTAATATTTTTAAAGTCTTAAGGAGATTCAAGGCTCATAACTCGTAGGTAGTCTTAAATCTCATAGATTTTGATCAAATTCGACAAAAAACTGAAGATATAAGACTATATAAGACTCTTTAGATACGTTCATAAAATAATTTCAACATAATTCAGCCTACTTAATAAATATTAATTAAAATAGCATCCTGAAAAGTGCGTGAGGCATTTCGTGCGGACTATGATCAGATAATAGTCTGGTCATAGAACTGCGCGGGATGGCTCACCCACGGGCATGAAGCCATTAAATTGTGAATTAGTTTTTATTTTTATTTTTGTGATTTTATTAATTAAAATATAATAAAACTAACATAGCTCATAAGAATTGTAACTAACACCAAGGATCTCTGTTGTCTTAATAAATTATTATTATTATTATAAAATAATTACAGTCCACCATGCTGACTAGAAAGGTTGTTCATTCTGCAAGCGAGTCCTCTGAATGTTTTATTTGTCCTTAAATTAAATGTTGTAACATATGAATACAATTATATGTCGTCTATGGTCCACAAAAATGTATCTAAACGATTTTAACATTTGTTTAAAGAAAATAAATACATATTCTATTAGTGAACAGCCCCTCTAGACAAGTGGCATAAACGATACGGTATGGGATAGCGGTGGGTAACTCCGGAGGTACTGATCCAAAGGTGCCAGTTCCGAACGCGGATACGTAAACCTTATTTATTCCTCACTATCCTTACCGGCACCGCGGTACCAAATGATTCCGACTAATTCCGAGAATGCGTGGAGCCAAAGAGTCGTGGAGCGCTTGTTCGCACTCGCTCACTCGGTACGTACCTATCGTTTCGTTTGGTTTGGTTGGTAGAAAGTTAGAAAGCTATTATTTTTAAATCATAATATGTAGGTAAAATTAGCAAAATAAAAATTGTTACCTAGCTAGTTAGGTATAAAGTACTGATTATAAATTTATTTTTATTTAATTTCTTTCTTTCGTTTTATTTACACTGTCCGAAATTTAAATCATATGAATAAAATAACCTACTGTGGAGTCTGTAAACGGTTCAATTCAAAATGTTCCAAATGATCCAACGAACCGAACTGAACCGAATGAATAAAATGTTCTAGGGGAACCGGGAGCCAAAATAACCGAGTGAGTGCCGGTGCCAAATGGTGCCGGTGCCAAATGGTGCCAAAGGAATAACTAAGGTGAACCGGTACCGGGCTCGGAGTCGGAATAAGTGAATCAATTCACTTTCCGGAATAAGGATTACCCACGCCTAGTATGGGATTTGATGTAAGTTTACGACATTATATCGTAAACTTATGACAAATTCCATACATTTGCTTTTTTGACTTTTCTAGAGGATCAGACCTCTTGATTATTATCTACACTAATAATATTATATAGAGGAAAGATTTTTATTTTTGTATGTAACGAATAAATTCAAAAACTACTCGCCCGATTTAAAAAATTCTTTTACCATTAGAAAGGTACCTACATTATCAGCGGGTAGGCATGTTTTTTTTAAAACATTACGGGAGAAATGTCCACCCGTGTAAATCCAGGACGAGCCGCTAGTAATAAATAAATAGTTTTAGAGAGGTATGGCACCGTACTAGCGAGCAAACCCGACTGACTTGACTCACCTTACAGAAGACTACAGCCAAATAACTACACACAGTGGTATAATTGCCGTGTGTTAATTCCTGTGTGTGAGTACAGGTCTCCAGCGCTCATTTAGGGATGCGTTTTGAAAGAAATGTATTCCTATTCCAGGGATAGTCACAGCATAAAGCCCTGGTGTAAAAAAATGGGTTGGCAACACGTATAATAATTCTGGTATTACAAGCGTCCATAGGCTACGGTAACTGCTTAACATCAGGCGGGCCGTATGCTTGTTTGCTACCCAAGTAGTATAAAAAAACACAAACAATAATTCATATATTTTATTTTTTTATAATTAACTTCTAAACATTTTTTTTTATATAAACGGATTCAATTAAGCCATGGCTTTTAACAAGGATCCGTTGTCGGTGATGAATGATGAACCAGTGATGGCAACAGATTTATCACTAGCCAGAAACAGAATTAAGTCAGCTACTTCTTCAGATTCAGAAACTCTGTTAAGGGTAGTCATACTTTTCATACTTTCAAATGCCGCTTCAGCCTGAGCTGCACTTGCTCCCATATTCTCAATGATGTCTGTCTTGACTGGGCCAGGATTCACACTATTGACACGAACACCACTCGAAGCCAGCTCTAAAGCAATACATCTCGTAAACTGATCCAAAGCAGCTTTTGATGCGCTGTAGGCAAAGAGTTCTTTACCGAGCACTCGGACAGCAGCAATGCTAGAGACGTTTATGATGTTTCCCTTAGTTTTCACTAGATGCGGAGCAGCTAAGTTTGACAATAATACAGTTCCACGAAGATTGGTATTCATCACTCGGTCAAATACTTCCATAGCATTTTCTTGTAAAATGCTTGCATGGTGAGCGATACCAGCATTATTTATCAAAATGTCCAATTGACCGAACTTACTTACAGTTTCTGTGATAATTCTTATTGCGTCCTCATCTTTGCTGACGTCAGCTACTACCACTAGAGGATTTCCACATTTTTTGGCAACACTATTTAGCTTCTCCTGATTTCTTCCAACTAAACAAACTTGGGCGCCTTCTTCTGCAAACTTAATAGCTGTAGCTGCTCCAATACCGGAGCTAGCGCCAGTCACAATAACAACTTTACCTTGGAAAGTCATGTTATAATAAAATAATCTTATAACTTCGTGACAAACCATTATATAGCATATGCTAGGTATCTTATCTTTACCCGCGCAATGATAAAAATATTAAATCTGAACAACACGGGCGCTATACAATGAAGAAAACGCAATAATTAATGTCTTTCAGATTGAAAGGTGATGTACCACCGAACTGTGGGAACCGTAACTTAGTTAAAGTTGACTTGATGCGTTGATGGTATGACCACTATTTAAAACATTTACTATAACAACTACCTACTTTTATTCTATAAGACTTAAAACTACATCATTAAGATAAAATCAGGGTCAGCACTCATCGACTCTTTAGGCTCAAGTTGCATTTTAATAGAGATGTTAAATTTACTAACTGTACAGCATATTTTTATATCATGATATCAACCCGAAGCTTTTAGGAAATTCATCATAATCATAAAATTTTATCAAGTAATTTCTCAGTAACTAAGTATTTTTAGCTAGGACACATAATTTATTTCATAAGATATTTACAAATACAGTTATTAAATTAAAAATAACTTTACCTACATTCCAACCATCAGATATTGTATTTAAAGGTACTTATTTATCTATAAATAAAATCACTGATGGAAGTCGCAGCTCTGAGGAAAGGTGCCCAAAAGACTGCGGACATTGCCACGATGGATCGCAAGGCTAATGCGTTGACCTAAGTAAGGGCCAGCCTTTTATCAAATTATGAACAAATTTACAATATTCGAGGCATATCGATTCATTGGTTCGAAAACTTCGGGATTAGCATCTAAGTACATAGCACTTTGCGTTAGCTAACTTTATAATCATACTCCTTTGTGTATACTTTTCTATACAAGTATGATAAACTGCCAACGGTTGATAAAGTTATGATATTAGTTTAACTGAACTCAAAAACATTTAATCAATACATGTTACTTATAAACGTCAAAATAAACAAAAGTCTGCATATTTTTTCCTACAGCAAATTTGCTGATAAGGGGTATGAGAAGAATTGGCAAGAAACTCTGGCAAATATTTTTAATTAATGAAGAAATAGATAGAAGGATGCTCTTGTTTTTACATAGTAAGTAGTATTAGCATCTCTGCTTGTCGCATTTTGTTATTTTGTCCTGATTTCATGAAATCATGCATGTTTGTTTTCTGTGTCTGTGTGTAACTTATCTACAATAATATTAAGTATGAAATTCAGAAATATATAATTAAGTTAAACAGTTTTCTTGTTGCCATAGAACAAGCTAGTTACGTATCAGAGGGGCTGTATTTGAGTTACAGTAAGAGACATTATTGTTATTTATTTTGAAAAAAAAGGGGTCGTTGAAATGTAATAATATTATATTAAGCATTGTATAATTATGTTCCTTTAGGCACAACAGTATACATGTTCCTAATTAACTGTGTAAGAGTGCTGACTACGCGCCTTACCTGACATACCATGCATTATAACGTGTATTATTTTAGAGATTCAATAAATGTAAGTTGACTTGAGAAGTTGTCTTATTTCCACAAAACTCCAACATTTCATATATCAAATAATTAAATTATCGCAAATAATTAACTATTTTTTGTTACTGTTTTTGCTTTTCGTTATAAACAAATAAATATTTACTTTGTTGACAAATACTCAATTATCTCAAGATTGTTACTTTCCCATTACCTTTATATTTAAAAGTCGATAGCTATTATTATTTTAGTACAAACTCAAAACTTTTCCATGATTTCTAAATTGGCTAGTTAATATTGCAAGCAAGGGCGAGAGTAGCTGCTCAGTGCTCATGAATGAATCACTATGACATAAATTCTATTAAACTTTAACAACTTAAGTGGTTCAGACAGACGCAGACGGCAGGAGGCGACGACTTACATTCAGCTTTATCTGTTCAAAATTACTTTTTAATACCACTTGGACTTTTTTCAGGAAATTATTAATTTTTTTATCTCAATGCGATTGTGACTGTGGAAAATAGTGGTAAACGAGATTCTTTTTTATAATAGTCCTGTCTCAGCGAAGGTGAGCCAACTGAGCAGGATATAAAATCTTTAAAATTTTTACGATTAGTATACATATTATAATGTAAATGAAAAAAACTATCGCGGTAACTTTGTTTAACCGTGCCCACCAAACAAGGCGCGATGAAATACAGAGCTAGCCTTCATGCTCACTCCGAGTATGCTGCCGATGTAAGCTTGATCTGTACCCTATTCTTCTCTTCTACGCACCTGAATTCCATCAGATCGTGGGTAGGCGTTTCCACCGCCTCGATTCTACCTCTGCAGTGTGAACTATCGAACTGCCAACGACCTTGAGAATTAAATAGTCATTGGTCACTGTCGATCTGCGTAGGAATGAAAGAGAAGCAAATAAAACAAACGCGCCAGCGCATCGCTGAAATTGAGTACAGTACTGAGAAAAATAATATTTTCAACAAAAGGTAGTGGTATAATTGAAAATATAAAACGGTATTATTGTTAAACATGTCACTAACTATATATCTGAATGTGACTTTGGCATTATTTTTATGTAAGTCTTTTTCAATTAAATGTATTTGGAGACAACTATATATCATCGTTAATATTGTGAAACACAACAAATATTTTTTTATTGTGATAAATGAAGCAGATTTTACTACAAAATCTTTTAAGCTTTTTTGCTGTTATCATCACATTAAGTCTAGGTTGTGAAAGTGTCCGTTGAATGGGTCTATCAAGATGTTTGACTTTCTAATGTTGGCTTTACGAGAGCTTGACTAACAACTGTTCATAGCAAATACTTCACAAAAACGCGTTAAAACGAAATCACCATACGCACAATTCAAAGTATCGTCGGTGTGTCTTCACAAATATTTATGACTGACTACATGATAATGTTATTTAATTTTACGTACCACGAATAAAGAATATATTTTGTGTAACATATTAGAATATTATTCACAAAGAGATTTGCTTATAAGAAAAGTAAGTGCCTGTCAGTTGTTATTTTCTTCTCAAAGATTGTGGATTCTGTTACAATGTCAACATAAATAATAGGTACCTAATGTTGATTCTTAACAAAAAATATATTATTTATTCATCGTGTAATTTACATCGTATTTTAAATAATTCTTGACACTTTCTAAATATTTATAATAATAATGTACTGCTAATCGAATTTTGTCACAAGGGCTAATATCAACAGAGACCTGCCATCTGCGCAGGAGATATTATAGTGCACAAGTGTGTGCGCAAACACAAGTGTACTATTTATTCCCTCACTCTTATAGTCCGATGGAACGGCAATCCGACACGACCGGTGCGGTCCGGTCTATTGTGAATTTCTCGACAGAAAAACCCAATATCATGTTTTGGCCTGTGATGCAATGAATTTGTCTCATTCAAATATTATTATTAGCTGCCTTTGTGGGAGAAGTACTCGTGAAATGTAAAATGAAGAGTGTGCTGTATCGATCGCAAATTAAAAACAGGTAGGTACCTACGAAATATGAGTAATAATTTAGAACCTTTATTTCGGTTCTATAGAATGAAAACTGGTTTTCGTAAAAAATATTTTAAAGATCACAAAACGTGGATATTGAATATACAAAATATTAATGTGAAAAATATTAAACATATCGTCAGAAGGAATAATGGTCTCCCCGTACAGCTACATCGGTTATTTTATTCCTCCCTGTGATAATAATTAAAGTTAAGTAAGTACAAGCCTAATTTTTTTTCTTAAGTTGCATAGTCGAATCGAAATCTATTTTTTGTAATAATAATTTCAATTATTTATTCAATACTAACCTCAATGACTTATCAAATGGTAAATGTGCTGTGAACAAATATTTGTAAAATACTTGTGATATAACCACATTTCACATGTGAAAATAAATGAATTTTAATTTATGACGATAATCAAAAATCACTGCTATTCACTCATAGTGTCTATAGCTAGTAGGTAACAATAAGAAAACTAATTAAATTCAAAGAAATCTTATTTATTTCTATGTTCCGTACTGTTGAGTTGTTCGGTACACAAGTTTAAACTTTGTTATTGGAAACACACAGTTTCCAATCATTTACAAGTGTTGCAACTTGAACTTTTACATGAAGTTATATAATATTGTGTTAGAAAAATTCTGATTGATTTTATTAACCGACTTTAGAAAAGGAGGAGGTTCTATGTTTGATTGTATGTTTTTTTTGTTTTTATATATTATTATGTTCACCGATATCTCCCCCATTTGTGGACCGATTCTCAAAATTCTTCTTTTATTTAAAAGAGTATACTCTAGAAGTGGTCCCATTGGCACCAAGTCAGGATCTGATGATTGGAATCCCAGGGAAATCGAAGGCAATCCTCAAATGTTATTGGTATTAACTAGGTATTAGCAGATTATCAAATTCGTACACATTCTATCTGACTAACCCAGAAGAACACACACAGGAGTCACAGCGGTGGGCATGTGGGTGGGATTGTCCCGATAACCCAGAAGAAGGGTTATGTTTTTTGTATGTATGTATGCATACACACAAAGTGCGTATGTCTACTTCTTTTGGCACGCCCTATAGCCTAAACAGCTTGATAGTTTTTAACGATATAATAGTCTTAATTGTTAATTGTGAGAGTAACACTAGGTATATTGAAATTATAAACAAAATTAATGGCGGACATTTTGTCAGTCAGTTTTCTTGGCTTCACACGGCTGGTATTTCTCGGGATCCCGTAATATTTTTGTCAATAAAATATTATTTATATTATTATTATTATTATTCTGACTGCCGTGTTGGTCCAGTGGTCGCAGTATGCGCTTGCTGTGCACGAGGTTGTGGGTTCGATTCCCACACAGGACAAAACTTTGTGTGGCCCACAAAGAGTTGTTCTGAGTCTGGGTGTAATTTGTGTCCGTTAATTGTATGTTTGTAAAGTCCCCCGCGACACAGAGCTTGTTCTCTAGTGCGGGAGTTGTCTTTTCACTAAAAAAAAAAAAAAAAAAAAATTATATATAGTCTATGACACTCACAAATAACTTGGCTTTCGATAGGTAAAAGAATTTTCAAAATCGGTTCAGTAGATCCAGAGATTACTCGTTATAACGTCACAAACTCACAAACATTACCTCTTCATAATATAGATGTATCTTTACCCGTGTATCATAAAGAAACAAAAAGTTTATATTATAAAGCAAAAACTGAGCTCAGAATATAAAATTATGGTACGTTAGTTTCTTTATAAAATGGCCGCTCTGTGTACTACATATGAGTACACTACGGGCTCCGTTACACATTGCAAAGACTAGTTTTTGTTTCTACAAGAACATTTTGCACTCCAAGGAGTTTGTTTGAGTCTCTCGGAAACCGCAGTTCTTACACGAAGACGCTCTTAATTAATATTTTCCACCCGTGTTTTTCTTTGAGAATAACTTAATCCCACTAAAATAAGTCCTGTAAAAATAAAGCCAAGTCTTGTGACCATGAGACTTTAGAAAGTTTATCAAGTAGCCTATTTAGAATATCTGTCAACCATCGGTAGATTACGCCAAAAGTCTATTTGAGTAATCAGAACCATTCTATCACTAAATTGGCCACCAGGTAATAAACAAGTTTAAATGTTTTTTAGAATCTTTTAGTTATTTGCTAATATCCATTCGTCATTTTTTTTTGACACGAAGTGTCTACCTATTTATCTTTACCTTAATTTACTTATGGCTGGCCTGTTGGTTAGTAACCCTGACTGCTAAATCAGAGGTTAAAGGTTCGATTAACATAGAGGACAAATCTTTGTTTGATAAGTACGATTCTTTGTTTTATATTTGGATGAATTTATCTATATATATGTATAATAAATGTGTGTATTAAAAAATATGTATGTTTAGCAATTTTTTGGTTGCCATAGTTATAGGCTGCCTAGTTTGGTATGAAGTAGTCTATGTGACTTGTTCCAAGATTACTATATTCTTTTTAAAGCCAAATTGCTTGAGACATGGTCACACAACTTGGCTGGTCCACTACTGTACTCTAAAGAAGCTCTTAGATTACCTGACTTGCTTGTTTTACAGAGCCTTTCTGTAGATTAAGGGGTTCTTGTTTATATGTTTTTTTCTCTTTTCATCTTTAAATTTGAGTTTGCTAGCTTTAATTATATAGAAAAAAAGACAAAATAAGAAGTTAAAATTAAAAGAAAATCTTCGTTTTCATAATCAGCCTATTGCTGTCTACTGATGTACATAGGCTTCTCCAAATGCATGCCACGATCTTTAAAAAGAAAAGACGACTGCAATATTTTATAACAGAAACTGTGAAATTGTAAATCTTAATCAGTATACAGATATGAATGAATAGATCAACGAATCGGTAAACCTTTCAGCCCTGAGAACTAGCGATTTTAAATATTTTATCGTTTATTTTTTTGATGAAATACACTGTTTTACGAAATAAATAAATCAATGTACGTACATCTTATCTAAAATAGAAGTTATTAATTATGATTCAATTCTAATACTATATTATAACATTAAAAGTTTACTTCGAATACAATATAAATTATCATTAAAAGACATTTAAAAATAATATTTACTATTTTTTCGCTCATTCATGCTTAGTATTTCAATTTTGTCGCGATAATTAGGTTACAATCATCTAATCATGTTTTTATAATCTGTTGTCTAATTAAGTAATCTATGACTTTTCTAACGACACACGTGGTAACGATTACTTCTTATCACTAACACATGGTTTGATAAGATGCCCAGTAATGTGGTATATAACTGTTTGTCATGATTTCTTGACATTAATCATTCCATTATCAGAGTAACGAATATGAGTTTTCAAGGCAAAGTGGTTCTTGTGACCGGCGCTAGCTCCGGCATCGGAGCCGCTACAGCAATCAAATTTGCAGAAGAAGGTGCCCACGTCTGCTTAGTTGGAAGAAACAAGGACAAGCTGAAGAATGTTGCCCAAAAATGTAACAATCCCCTAGTGTTAATAGCAGACGTCAGCAAAAGTGACGACGTTAGAAAAATAATGATTGAGACTATAAAAAAGTTTGGCCAATTGGACATTCTGGTTAACAATGCTGGTATATCCGACCCATCAAGCATTTTGCAAGAAAACGCTATGGAAATATTTGACCGAATTATGGCTACCAATCTCCGTTCAGCTGTGTTCTTATCAAATCTAGCTATACCCCATTTGGTGAAAACTAAAGGTAACATTGTGAATGTTTCAAGTATATCTGCACTCCGAGTAATATCTAAACAAAGTTTCTCCTACTGTGCATCGAAAGCTGCTTTAGATCAGTTTACGAGATGTATTGCTTTAGAACTGGCTCCAAGTGGTGTACGTGTCAACACTGTAAACCCTGGTCCAGTCAAGACAGATATAATTAAAAGACCGGGAATAGCTGATACTCAGATAGACGCAATATACGAATATATGAAAGGTATGACTACCCTCAATAGAGTTTCTGAATCTGAAGAAATAGCTGATTTAATTATGTTTCTGGCCAGTGATAAAGCTGTAGCCATTACTGGTTCATCATTTGTGACTGATAATGGATCCTTGTTAAAAGCCTTAGCCTAATTGGTTTCGATTATTTATAACGAATTATTTTGAATTTTATAATAAAACCTTATGACAATACATAAAATATACAATGAATTATTATTTTATTGTATACATTATTTATGATTATATTATACTATTTATTCAATTTTTTAACAATAGATTCTTTAATTTAATTAGCTTGGATAGCATTTCATTTGAGCGTCTCCGTGCTTCGGAGGGCACGTTAAAAGTCGGCCCCGACTGGTAACAGGTGTTAGATCATGACAGGGGCCTAAATATGGGCTAAATAACTCTGTCACCAGATTGACACAAATTACACCCAGACTCAGAATAATTCTTTAGTATTTTATATATAGTATTTTTGTAAAGTCCCCCTCGACACATTATTCGTTCTTTAGTGTGACAGTTATCCACTCAAACTTTACCTCTTTAAAAAAATAGTATTGAATACTTAATGTAGCTACATTTTACTAAACCAAGGACACAAATGTATACCAAAATATATAAAATATCCTCTTATCTCAAGCTTACTTAGTACAAAGCTCACGATATTAAAATACTGTAATGACAGTTCATTATCATTTGGGGCAGGTGCATCAGTATTCAAATGGGATGTTGTGGATAGGTGATAGCGTTAACGTTGCCCCTACCATTGTTTACTCGCTCGATAAAATATCTTATGTAATATGTATGCGAATGTAATAAAAACGTTTGTGAATTTTGATTGGGGTGAGATAGTCTTGTTAATGAGAGAAAATATTTACATCGACATTATTAGTTGCTTCCTAATGCTAAATTATAGTAAGAAAACTCATTCATGATTCTAACAGCTTTTGTTAAGGACCACACAAGCGAGAAAGCCTGGCTGGGGAAGGACATCCAACTTACAGGCGACCACAGCCAAATAACTACACAGTGATGTGGTTGTGTTTCTATGCATGAGTAAATAAAAAAAGAAGAAAAAAAGAAAGTAACATATTAATTTTGTACTTAAACAAAAAAAAACATGGCTCGCATGATTTTAAGAGCACCATAGTCTTTGGACGCTTGCAATGCTGGATAGAGGACCTATATAGACCTATCACTTTTTTTTTATACTACTTAGGTGGAAAACAAGCATACGGCTGGCCTGATGTTAAGCAGTTACCGTAGCCTATGGACGCTTGCAATACCAGAAGTATCACTTGCGTGTTGCCAACCCATTTTTTTACACCAGAGTTTTGTAATGGAAGTATCCCTGGGATAAGAACACGTTTTTTTTTCAAAACGCATCCCTAAATGAGCGCTGGAGACCTGTACTCACACACAGGAACACAACTACACCACTGTGTGTAGTTATTTGGCTGTGGTCTTCTGTAAGCCTTCCTTCCCTAGTCGGGCTTGCTCGCTAGTATGGTGCCCTACCTCTCTTCTTACTTGCGTTTTGCCGACCCAAATTTTTGTCACCAATTTTGTTTCATGATGAAGTAACTACTCATGCGAAAGGAAAGCTTTTGTTGAAACGATCCTTTAAATTGCGCTGGTAACCTATACTCACACACAGGCACACAACTACACCTCTATGAGTCCTTTTTTGGCTGTGGTCTTCTGTCCTTCTTAAGCCGGATTCGCTCTCTTCTATGTTCTATGGTGCATTTCCTTAAATAATTATGCTTATTTGTCACATAATATGCAGTATAAAAATAAACGTAAGTACTTGAAAGAACAGATTTGTCACACCACGAAGAAAGCTATAAATAATGTGACCACGTATTTGCTATAAATAATATGTTTGACCCTTAGTTAAGGTTTCACTTGATAAATTGAGATCTAAAAAGAGAAAGTTCAGTGAATTGTGGTAACATTATCTTTTTAGTAATCCACTTTAGTAGATTAAGCGTGACTTGGCGATTTTATTGAAATCTAAGGAGTTTATTTTCTGACAATTTTTATCCAAGCACCGCCGTTGTGTTAAGTTGTGAGACATAATAATATAAGTGTAAGAGAGAAAGGGCATAAGGGGAAGGATTTTCACCTTACAGAAGACCACAGCCAAATAACTACACTATTATATATTATTTTGGGAAATTTTATTCTTCTTTATTAAATCATTTGGTTAACTATCGATTTGCATAAAATTTTAAGACTTAATATATGTAACAAGGCATACTTTTATTTATCGTAATGATATTTACGCATAACTTTATTTACGCTTATGCATTATGTTTGGCAAAACGTTTTAAGTAATGTTTAGGCATGGCATTCTAAAGCATACATTTATTATAGGCATGTAAAACATATTGACAGTTTAAGAGGGATCACCTATATAAATGCAAAAGTAAATTTGTTAGTTTCTTTGTCTGTTACCTTTACGTCTAAACGGCTCTTGACATGGAAATCTTTAGTATCTTGGTGTAGGAGATAGGTGACTTTTTACCAAAGTCAAACTTTAGACTTGAGTCGGCAACGTGCGAGTGATACCCTTGGTGTTGGAAGCGTACATAGGCTACGGCAACTGCTTAATATCAGGCGGGTCGTATGCTTGTTAGCCTTCTTGGTAGTATAAAAGACTGACCGCGGCAAGATTGGCTGATTTACTGATCCATGTGGCTAGTACTAAGCTACGAGCGCTCGAATTAACCACTCTTGATTAATCACTCAACTGGAGCAGAATAGTACGTATAGCTTGTATCTCGAAAATATAAAGTCGAATAGACGATGATAATTCGAGTTTCAATAGTAGTGACAATAATAAGCAATGCAATTCTAGCTATACCTTCTATAGTTTGCAAGTTATAGCGGTTTATTATACATTGTTACTGTTTTAGTACTCAACGATTTATATATTTATGACTAAGTTGATAATGTTAACTTTTGTTTATACCAAAACTCGAATATCATTCAAATAAGTACTATTTATGTCAAGTTAAAGAAAGAGAGGTATGGCACCATACTAGCGATAAAACGCGACTGGAAAAGCACCTCCACCTTACAGAAAATCACAGCCAAATAACTAAACACAGCGGTGTAGTTGTGTTCCTGTGTGTGAGTAGACAGTACAGGTCATCAGCGCGTTCGTACAGTAATGAGCACTGTCCTATTAAATGTCGGCTCCTTGGTGGTCCAGTAGCCGCATTATGTGCCTGTGGGTTCGATTTCCACACAGGACAAAACTTTGTATGACCCACAAAGAGTTGATCTGACTCTAGTTTTTTTTAAATAACGTCCGTTATTTATATTGTTACGACGCACAGGTTGGCCCTAAAAACTACCGCTATCTGAAAACAATAGCTATTCATAAAGTGTCTCGAACAATACAGAAAAAACATCATAAAGAGAACAAAGGTTCATCCTTTAGTGGTCGAACGGAACGTGCGAATATGAACCTTAGCGTTTAGGCACAAGGTTTATGGCACTTAGCACGGTGACTTGTTTACATCATGAATGAACGTTCGAGTAACGGGTTTCTTCGTAAAGACGTTACTATAACTTACTACGATCCTCGCGTATATTCTCGATTCCGTGGCGAGTGATATATAAGGGGCCGACGTGCGGCGGACATTCAGTCTTGGTTGAAGAGTCTTAGTTGAGTCTTCGTTGAGCAGTCAACGAGTCTTCACTGAGAAGAAGACAGCGATACAGGCGATATTATATCGGGACGATATTGGAAGACTTTAGTGAAGTGTTTTGTGTTATAGTGAAGAGTTTAGTGAGTGAACTGTTATAGTGTGTAATTGTGTTTATGGTGTATTGTAAGTGTCATTGTGTGTTTTGTGTTGAAGTGCTAATATACTCGTTATCGCGTAACCTGGCATTTTAATCGAACCCTATCCTGACAAGCTAATATTGTTGTCGTCATCGAACATAACAATTAGTGTCAGCGGTAGCTCGTAACAACTGGTCTCAGAGTTGGGACGTAACAATATGTTTGTAAAGTTCCCCGCGATATAGAGCTTGTTCTCTAGTACAGAGTTGTTTATAAAAAAGGAAGAAATTTTATAAAACTTTTTCCTACACAAACCTCTTGCGTTACATTTTTTTGGGTCGGCATTATGCGAGTGATGTCACAAGTACTGCAAGTATCTATAGGCCATGGTAGCTGCTTACCATCAGATTCACTCAAGGCAGTAGCAATACTACCATTATCATATTTTAAACATAATACAATTCAGAAACAACAAGTTGAAACGCTCTAATTTGTTATTTATACTTTAATTTGGAGATATTTCGAGTCCTTTACTGCGTTAATTGTTAAAGGTATCTTGGAGTTACTTAGAGTTTAATAAACTAACTTTTCAAAGGGATGGAGTTTAAGCATATTAATGAATGCCTGTTTTCCATTCTAGGAGCATTCGCATTTTCATGCCAACTTGTTTAACATTTAAAAGACAACAAACCATGTCATGCAATGACGTCAAAGAGCTATGTATATAATGTCTATGTTCTTTGTCTGAAATAACAATTTGAAGAGCAGAACGATCGTACAAACTAGGAATATTTCTTTATGAAGTTTATTAATTGCGGAAACTAAATGTTTAAAAGAATAACGTAACTGGCTAATCAACAAACGCACAGTTTAAATCACGAGACACTCAGATAGCTATTATGATATAGGCATCCGCTAGGAAAAGTTTTTTAAATGTAACCGCTAAATATGAAAATCAGCCGGTGAAAGTTAGTAGTTTTCAAATTTACAGTAAAAGACTGAACACGCGGACGAAGTCGCGGGTACAGCTAGTCTAAATTAAATAAGCGTCAAAATGTCAAAAGTACTACAACTGTCTGACTTGGCCTGTCAGTGTAGTGTTAAGAAAAACTTCTCTGTAAGGACACTGCCGTAATCTGTCAAAATAAACACTCTAAAATATACTATACTAGCTGTTGCCCGCGGCTCCGCCCGCGTGGATGTCGGTTATAGCCTATGTGTTATTCCAGACCATAATCTATCTCTGTGCCAAATTTCATTCAGATCTGTTCAGTAGTTTTCACGTGAAAGAGTAACAAACATCCATTCATTCTTACAAACTTTCACATTTATAATATTAGTAAGGACTAGCTGTTGCCCGCGGCTCCGCCCGCGTGGATGTCGGTTATCGCTACAAAAAGTAGCCTATGTGTTATTCCAGACCATAATCTATCTCTGTGCCAAATTTCATCCAGATCCGTTCAGTAGTTTTCACGTGAAAGAGTAACAAACATCCGTCCATCCATCCAATATTACAAACTTTCACATTTATAATATTAGTAAGGATATATAGTCTAAAAATAAAATGTTAATCCAATGATGTTAGAGATTACTTCTTCTCTATTGGTATCACTCTTGATAGAGTGATCGTGATCATCACTTCAGGTGTTAGTGGCAAGCTTAACAACACGCCGCCACTCTTCTCTGATGGCCGCCTTCCTCGTACATTCATTCAGTGAAGAAGAGTCATTTACCGCCGCTTTTATTTGGTCTGTCCACCTTATAGGCGACCTTCCACGTGGCCTGGTATCCTCAACCTTTCCCTGGACCACAAGTCGCTCAATAGCCACCTCCCTACTACTACTACTAGTGTTTGAATTATTACGTTTTCTACAATAACAATGACAATGCCTAATATAAAGCGTGATAAGCATCTGTATGTTCATGTCCTTATCTGCCAAGTGTCTAAATTATTATTTATCGCGAGAATAATTATGTAACACCTATTAACCAGTAACGGTAAAGTAGTAGATAAAAAACATGAACATATAACAATTGGCTGAGACTTTTTCTGACAAGCATACTTTTAAGTTTCATTATACTACTTAGGGTGGCAAACAAGCCTATGGACGCTTGCAACACCAAAGGTATACACTTACGTGTTTCCAACCCATTTTTTTTACACTAGGGTTTTAATGGATGGAGTATCTCTGGGAAAGCAAAACGTTTATATTATTTTTAATAAATTCAACACGCAGAAGAAAACGCGGGTAGTAAATTCCTACTAGAAGTTTTTTAGTCACGGCAGATAATAGACGGACACTACCCATTTGCGTGGAAGATATTATAGTGCACAAGTGTGTGCGCAAACTCAGGTGCACTCTTTATTCCCTTACTCTCAAAGTCCGATGGGACGGCAATCCGACAAGACCAACGAGAAGTCAAGGTGTAGGGATTATTTCCAACTTTCTGTCATTCCTCGAAAAAAAAATCGAATAGCTATCTTTTAGCTCGACCCGGTAGTCGAACTCGTTACCTAATGATCAGCCTTGGCACTCACCGACCACTTGACCAACGAGCCTTGTCAATAAAATATTTTGATATTCATCGTAAAACCGTTCAATGGACAACTTATTAAATAAAGCTATTCCTATTTAACAAAGATCGAGCAAAGATAATAAAAAATAAGTTCAAAGTTAAAATCTGACACAAAATGCGTATTTATCACATTTCATAGTAAAAACAAATGGTAGGAGCGATAATGCCGTATGCAGAAAAAGTAGAATTCACATTTCATCGGCGGCGCACCTCCCGTGGCGAATGCTTTTTATCCTGCATTTTTAATATTGAGTACAACTGTAAATGATCACAGTAAAGTAAGTAAGCAGTAGAACAACAGCAACAGATTTCATTAGGTATTTCAAGATTCATGTTTTGGATTGCAAAATTTTTGTACAAAATATTATATTGATGAATATAATATTTTGTACAAAAATTCAATCTCAGCCTGATTACAACCACTGTTAAACGTAGATTTCCCTCGTATTTTTCCACAATGGCCGATCTTGAGCTGCCTGCATGATTTCCTCCTGCTTTGATGATGTCATATTCTATCCATCTAATGTCCAACACTGCGATATCCTGCACGTGGTCACCACTTGAGAATCTTTCTTCCCCATCGGTTGTCGGTTCGTCAAGCATCATGTTGTAGGTACTAATGGTTAGTTACCTTGATTGCTAAGTCGGCGATCGTAGGTTCAATTCCTTGGCCCACCCAGGACAATATTTTTGTTTCAATAGCACAATTCTGTCTGGATGTAAATTGTAAGAAGCTGACGTCACTCCTAAACGTAAAAAAGCGGTGGACAAATTCTAACTCAGGAGTAGCTCAGCAGTAGTCAGCTTAGATGGCACAATTGAGTGGCGCAGGTTCGAATCTTGCCCTGGCTGGACGTTTTCCACATTGCTTGAAATATTTAAATATATTTGAGCTAATTGCATAGCAAATATGCTTAAAATATTTAATAGGTGTAATTTGACTAATATGTATGTATGTTGATCTAAGGTTGCCATAGTACAGGCTCTATCTAGTTTGAAATCACATGGCAGTGTATGAGTAATCCCAAGATGTTATTATTACGTTACATATACCAAGGTATTGAGTAACTCAATTATACTGGTTAAACACGTATCGTGTAAATAAAGGGGCAGGTGCAGAGTTAGCCTATCAAGACCACAAATACGAGTACCACTATAGTATTGTAATGTTCTCCGTGTGGTGACGGACTAAGAATACAAATATCATTACCCCCTTCCATCCCATGGGTGTCGTAAAAGTCAGGCAGATAATACCTACTGCAAGAGAAAGAAAACTCGAAACAAAACCCTATACCAACCCGTCTGGACAGCGTGGTATAGTATCTCTCCAACTATATAGAGGAGACCCATGCCCAGCAGTTGGACGTTTATGGGTTGAGATGATGATGATCATGATTGTGATGTGGTATCGGGATAATTGAGAGTATAGTGTATTTGCAACTAGCTCGAAGCTGTCACTTCGTTCTGACGGGTATTTAAAAAAAGCATTGTTCCATTCAGTTATGAACGGACCAATGCTTAATATATATGTCGGAGTTTGTTTTCAAAGTATATCTATGGCTATTAATAATCTGTGGTTATTTTAGCAGAACTTATTTTTCATTTGAAATTCCTATTAATAATAATAGTAGGAATATTAATAATTCCTATTATTTTGTATCAATTAATGTCTTATAATTCAAAACATGATTTATTAAGTATCGATTTATATTGCTTGTGCCTGTCCTAAACTAGAACGTACAAATACAATTAAATACCTTGGAGTGACACTTGACAACAGATTGAACTTTGCACCACACGTTGAACTACTGTCAAAAAGAATTAGAAAACTAATATTTGTCTTCAAGAATCTCCGTCATGTCGCTGAACCTCAAGTAATAAGGAGTACATACTTTGCGCTCTGTCAGTCCGTTTTAAGCTATTGTGTTTCCGTTTGGGGTGGGGCACCCAAAACGGTCATGTTAAAACTCGAACGAGCGCAAAGAGCGGTTCTGAAAGTCGCCACCTTTCGACCTATTCTCTTCCCGACTATAGAACTGTATAAAAATTGCGAAGTGCTAACAGTCAGACAACTGTTTATCTTAAATACAGTACTTCTGCAACATAAAAAAACACCCTATCAGACACTAACCAAAAGACGTAAGGACAAAGTATGCCAACCCTACAGTAGTCGGTTCACCACTACAAAAAGACTACTATGTTTCCAAGGACCTCATCTCTATAATAAATTAAACAAAATACTAAAATTTTACTCATTTCCAAACTCATCGCTTAAATACACATTAAAAAATTATCTACTGACTGTTAATTACAATGACACGGAAAAATTATTACAGACTTGACGCTCTATTTCATCTCTTAATCATGCTACTCATACACACACACAAACAAACATACACACACACACACACACGTATACACACACACACACACACTTTCTTGTTTTGCATAATAAATAAGGCATACCTAACTAAAAGTTTTACTGATAAACTATGTAGATTATATGTACGAATTAACAAAAGGAATTGTAATATAGAATAGATATCTCCTAAGGGTCGGGCCCAACGCCTTTAATACAAGTTGCTGTGACAACTTAGCAAAGGTGTTGGAGTCAACACACAATCTGAAATCATATCCTAAGTTAACTGTAACTGTAATACGTACAATATTGTGTAAAATTGTATATGTGTTTTTGCTAATAAAATTTATTATTATTTATTATTATTCTCTTTATTTAATTACATTCACAAAAAAATACATTTTTAAATATATAGGTATATAAAAACAGTATACATTTAAAAATATAAAAATGGAGACCCACCGGCATCGGGTACAGGGACCAAGCTACCGGTGGTTAGGGCTCCAGAGACAGGAACCTCCTCACGATGCGCGCCGTGTCCAAGAGAACCGCCTTCTGCATCAGGCCCACAATCCAACCGTCTAACGAGAGCCTCCTAAGGTGTTGATGGAGGCTCTTGGCGATCAGTCCATTCACCGATACAACTATCGGGACAATGATCGCTGAATCTACCTCCCACATGTCAACAATCTCGTGAGCCAAATCCAAATACTTAATCTGTTTTTCTTTTTCGGCTTTCACGAGATTCTCGTCATGTGGGACAGTGATATCAATGATCATTGCAAGGCGCTCTAATCGATCTATCACCACTATATCAGGCTTATTGGCAACAATAGTCCTGTCAGTAATGATAGATCGATCCCAATATATTGTGGCACGACCATTCTCGAGAACTGGGTCGGGCACATACCTATAGTACGGTACCTGCGAGTCTGCGAGGTTGTACTTTACAGCAAGTTGCTGATGGACAATCCTGGCCACTTGGTTGTGTCTGTGCAAATACTCGCCGTTTGCAAGACGAGAACAACCAGAAACTATATGCCTGAGAGATTCTCCGGGATAGTGGCAGGCCCGACAAATGTCAACCGTCCCATCTTTCAGGATATACTTACGGTAGTTGTTCGTCATAACAACTTCGTCCATAATTGCACAGACAAAACCCTCGGTTTCTCCAAAGAGATCGCCGAAACGTAGCCAGGACACAGATGATAAAAATTCTACATCGGGCCCATGCAAGGCCCGATAGAAACGTCCATGCAACTCCTTGCTCCTCCATACTTCCTCGCGCTCAGTAGTACTGAGTACTACAGGTTTGCGCCAGTTCTCTTTAGCTAGACCTAGCGGGGTGAGCCCGGTATCCACAGCAACCACGTCTCGATGCACATCCACGTCAGCATTGAGAAAGTATTCTCTGAGGTTGCATACCTCACGGTTGTGGAGGGTCTTGGCACATAAAAAGCCACGACCTCCACATTTCCGCGGGATATACAACCTCATTACTGACGATCGTGGATGATGCATACGAAAAGCAGTTAACTGTGTACGGACTCTCCTATCCAGGGCATCCAGTTCGGTCTGAGTCCATTTGAGTATGCCAAAAGAGTACGTTAGGACAGGCATGACCCAGCTGTTAAAGGCACGCACCTTGTTACCACCCGACAAAAGGCTTTTAAGGACCTTTGTCAGGCGGCCGAAGAAACGATCCTTCAACACCTGTTTCATGCCAGCATCGGCTATGCCTAACGCCTGTGACATACCCAAATATTTGTAGGTTTCGGTCGCAGATAGCGATCTAAGTTGTGTAGAATCCGAGAGTTGTATTCCCTCAGACTCCACCATCCCACCCCGTTTTACATGCATGACCGCACATTTATCCACACCAAACTCCATCTTGATAGAGCTACTAAAGGCTTCAGTAACCTTTAGTAACGCCATCAGCTGGAAATTGGTGGGGGCAAACAACTTTAAGTCATCCATGTAAAGAAGGTGGGATACAACTCGACCACCACTCCGCAACCGATAGCCCAGCCCTGACCTCTCCAGTATAGTACTGAGAGGGTTCAGTGCCAGACAAAACCACAAGGGACTCAGACTGTCACCCTGAAATATACCCCACCTGATCATGATCAGCTGATCGCCATCCCCATCAATCTGCCGACACCCTGGATAGCACAAGACAGACCTCCATTGCCTCATACATGCCTTCAAGAAAGTGCATAGAGTTGCAATAACTTTGTACAACTCCAGCACCCTCAAGAGCCATGTATGTGGCACTGAGTCATATGCCTTTTTGTAGTCAATCCAGCATGTAGACAGATTTTTCCGGTTACGGCGAACCTGCTGATTAATGGCCATGTCCATTATCAGGAGCTCTTTAGTGCCACGGGCCCCATTCCTGCATCCATTTTGAGAGACAGACATGATGTTATTATCTGCAACATGGGATGAAATTTTTGTTCTCAAAATGGATGTAAGAAGTTTATAGACCGTCGGTAAACAAGTAATTGGTCTATAATTCTTGGGATCCGTGGCGCTGCCAGATTTATAGAGAAGGTGGGTAATACCAGTCGTCATAAACTGTGGGATCGATCCTGACTCCAGAGATGCCTGAAACTGGGACGCCAAACGATCGTGTGAGCTATGGAGCCATTTTAGCCAGAAATTGTGCAGTCCGTCCGGACCAGCTGATTTCCAGTTCGGTATCGAACGGACTGCACACGCCACATCCTCTTTTGTTATGGATAATGGCTCCATATTTCGAATAGATTCACACGATCGCTTGACATCCTCAATCCAGTCACCCTCAGTATGACTAACAGGCACCGACCAGATGTTGCGCCAGAATACACTAGTAACATCATCTGCTGGTCGGCACCCGTCAGCCACATCGGAGACAGGTCGTTCCCACCGTCTATACACCCACCTCTCGTCCCTTTGGAAGGTACAATTCTGGTGGTACCGTTCCACCCTTTTCTTATAGCGACGAATGCGATTCGCCCACGCACAAACCTTCTGCTTCAGGAAGTCGATGCGCTCTGTGACCAGTGACGCATAATCTCGAGGACTAACATCAGTCCCCGAAAACGCCCGCTTCACAAAGCGCATCACTCTCGGGCGAGTATTGCCCGACCTGAAGCAGATTAACTTGCCAATGAGTGCCCTAGCTTCAGCGATACGACGCTCAATCCTACACTGCCATGCAGGCACAGCGGGTTTTGGTCGGGCAGCTGCGTTGTTATTAGGAAACCTAACACCAGCTACCCGACATGCTGCAATGGCCGCACAGTAAAGGATTGAATGTGTATCACTAATATCTTCACTGCTGTCTAAGTAATTAGACAACAGTGAATCCAGGGCACACACCAGTACAATATTTTTTTTGTGCGTCGGCAAACGCGGCACTCGAGGTCTGTCGCTAGAGGGTTTGGACCGATACTCCCGAAGGGCACACTCCAAAGCGCTCCTTAAATGATCATAACATTGGGTACTTACGTTTGTAACCCCGCAATCTACCTTTTCAACTGCCTGTATGTGCTGTGGCTGGGGCACACGGGGTGCCACCTGGGTAGCAACTTGCGTCGAAGAAGGGATAGCAGGGCTACCCCGCACGTCAGAGCGAAGCCTTTCAAGCGTAGCGTCATCCAGCATGTGAGCACGCTGGATAGCCCGCACTTGATCCGATAGTCGTTGCACCGAAACGTTGACGGAAGGTTCAAGGGCCTGAAACAAAGGCAGCATCCGGTCACGATACATCGTGAGATTGGTTCCCCCCTCTGTTGCCACAAAATATGCCCGCATGACATTCTCATTTATAGACTGTGTCCATCGCATGCGGCGCACATTACCACCGGCAGCGGGGGCCCTATTCGAGGCCGATGGGCCTCGGGACCCTAAGCATGCAGGCGGCCGGCCTCTGCCCCGACGACGTACAGGTGTTGGCGACGTCGGCGGGGAGAAATACTCGTCGCTCGATGTAGATGACCTCGACGCCTCAACAGAAGCCGGAATCGCTGGCGCGGGATCCGGCGGCTGCGAGGCGGAGGTGTGCGACGAGTCCGGAGGTGTTATTTGTGCCTTTTTTCTGGCTCTAGTCAACATTTAATTATAATAATTTCACTTTTTCCACTTAGATTTTTTGTATATAATCGGTGTTTCGTGACATATGTCATTATGGGTTGTTTTGGTATTTCGCTTTGTTTTTTATTGTTATAATGTTATTTTTGTGGTTTTTTATTGATATAAAATTGGTTGGATGTCGTCTATTGCAATAAATTATCATAGAACATAAAATATATTTATAAAATTAATAAAAGTGAAAAAATAAAATTTTATTGCGTATATGTTTTAATGTTGCCAGGTTATTATTATTATTATTATTATTATTATTATCTACGAACTCCGTCTGGGCACTTATTGTAATAAAAGTATTGCTAGTCCCATACAAAACATGTAAACATTGGGAACGCCATTTTGACGCCATTTTGTTATCGTAACATTTTTATTCCTTTAAATTATCAAATATTAGATTCTAGTAAGTAATTGAGAATGTTAATGTACCATAATTATGTTAGTGATATTTAAAAACTAACGAATGTGTTTTACACTGTGCAACTCATTAGAATGAGATAATTTAAATGATTTTCCAAACAGTAAACGCGTGGCGCACATTTCCGGGTGCCCATGGACAGAGTTGTCGGGAGGGAAATCTTCCTATAAAAGGCCATGCATTGCCCTAGACCGGCAGTCTCTCTTCGGACTGACTCATAAGAGCTCCGGCTCCCGACAAAACTGTCGGTTTACTTGGTACAGCTTGGCTGTATATTCTGCATAGCTGTATTGCTGCGGTTCCCGCCGATACACTTTGCACTTAACTGGGTAGCTCTGTGCTACTGTACGAACTGTGACCAATTTACTTGGTCTGTTCGCATACATACTGGGCGGCTCCGCCGCTATAGGAACTGTGACTCCCAGAGTCTGTTCGATTACAGAGCTTGGCTGTATATTCTGCATAGCTGTATTGCTGCGGTTCCCGCCGATACACTTTGCACTTAACTGGGTAGCTCTGTGCTACTGTACGAACTGTGACCAATTTACTTGGTCTGTTCGCATACATACTGGGCGGCTTCGCCGCTATACGAACTGTGACTCTCAGAGTCTGTTCGATATTAATTGGATGGCTTCACGCCATTATACGAACTGTGACTCGCCAGAGTCTGTTCGATATTATTGGGATGGCTATACGCCATTATACGAACTGTGACTCTCAGAGTCTGTTTGAGTTATTATTGGATAAACGGCTATGCGCCATTTTGCGAGTTGTGGTGACCTTGCACTACGAGATTGTTTGATTTATGAAAATCATACCTTAGTTTTTTATTAGTTAGTTAGCCTTATATCAATAGCACTTATTGTGATTTTGTCTTTAATTGTTATTATTGTTTTCTTATGATTTTAATTATCATCGTATCTTGTTTATCTTTTTAAAATGGATACTTCTAACTCTGACGATAGGCCCCTCGGCACTCCTGTTCCTACATATATATAAATCTTCGTTACGAGTCTGGCTCTAATTTGTGTCTTAATTATGTTATTACAAAGCACCCCGCAACAAAAAACTTGTTCTATAGTGTGCATAAGTACAAAATGTGAGGCCACTAGAAAAACCAACAAGATTAGAAAACTATACCATCAGTCTGATCAAAACAATTGGTACTACCATAGTCTCCGCTTCTCCTCGAATGTCTACACCAGGATTGATGATCTGTATGCATGTGTGACGAGTATTACATTTCATTTTAAAAAGGATTGCAATTTTTCTTTGTAAAAAGTATTATTGTTATATATAAAATATTTAAAAAAATATTTTGTCTAGAATCAACCTACTGCACTACATTTTGTTCTGTGACAAAAGTATTGTTTCTCTATTTAATACATCAAACTAAGTGTTAAATTATCATTGTAATATAGTTCTTGTTGCTTTTGCATAAGGTTGTAATTGTTATTGCGTTTGCTGTGCTGCACCTAGAATTATCATTGCAGATATTTGTCAATTTTGTGTTGGCGACAAAAGTGCAGCAAAGCGGCTTGCGATTCCTTTTTTATTCGTTAAAGTCGAAACTCTAAAAATGGCGTGAATGAAATGTAGCTTAGTGCCTATGTTTTTGAAGAATAGAAAATATTCAAACATTTGAGAATCAAACAAAGTTATATTATATTTTTTTTATGTTTTATATTATATGATATAATTATATGTACACATAATATGTATGTATATGTAGGTAAGTAAGTATACATTAAGGTATACATTAGTCAGCAAGATTGTTCATATTCTAGTCTTCGGTTGTACACTTCGCTTTTATATCTTTTTCCTCTGCCACACTGGTTTGCTGGTAGAAAACTCAATCTTGAGTTAAGCTCGCCTTTGTACATGTTATATTTATGTGTATTTGTTTTCTACGTTATTGTGTACAATAAACAATTTAAGAAAGTTTTGTTCCGTGTAGTCTGTAGTTTGGGATTATTAAAGAAATAAATTATTGGTTTTTATAACTTTGGCAACGCGCAAGTGATACCTCTGGTATTGCTAGCATCCGTAGGCTACGTTTAATGCTTACCATCGGTATGCTTGTATTAAAAACACACATTAGACCAACATGCTAGTTAATCATCATCACCATCATCATCTCAGCCAAAAGACGTCCACTGCTGGACATAGACCTTCCCCAAAGATACAATGCCAGTAAATAATACTTCAAAATTTTATGTTTCCTTACACAGAACACCTTCGTAAATTCTATTCCAAGTTAAATAAAAATTGGGACAAAGTGCTCCCGGTGTACGGATTTCCTTAGCAAAGCGACACTTGGGCGCAGTTTTGTAGTAAGCCTAGACATCTTAGTTCGATTTTCTAGAGAATTCCAAGAGAGTAAAGGAAATGGAGTATTTGAGTAAATTGCGCTCGGAACTGCGTGCGATTGCATAATGCTACCACTTACAGTGTTTTAGCGAAGCTAGAGATAAAAATGAGAGATGGAAAACCATTACGTAGTTTTTTGATTGTATAAAAAAATTCAAATAAAGTTTTTAATACAAGCATACCGATGGTAAGCATTAAACGTAGCCTACGGATGCTAGCAATACCAGAGGTATCACTTGCGCGTTGCCAAAGTTATAAAAACCAATAATTTATTTCTTTAATAATCCCAAACTACAGACTACACGGAACAAAACTTTCTTAAATTGTTTATTGTACACAATAACGTAGAAAACAAATACACATAAATATAACATGTACAAAGGCGAGCTTAACTCAAGATTGAGTTTTCTACCAGCAAACCAGTGTGGCAGAGGAAAAAGATATAAAAGCGAAGTGTACAACCGAAGACTAGAATATGAACAATCTTGCTGACTAATGTATACCTTAATGTATACTTACTTACCTACATATACATACATATTATGTGTACATATAATTATATCATATAATATAAAACATAAAAAAAATATAATATAACTTTGTTTGATTCTCAAATGTTTGAATATTTTCTATTCTTCAAAAACATAGGCACTAAGCTACATTTCATTCACGCCATTTTTAGAGTTTCGACTTTAACGAATAAAAAAGGAATCGCAAGCCGCTTTGCTGCACTTTTGTCGCCAACACAAAATTGACAAATATCTGCAATGATAATTCTAGGTGCAGCACAGCAAACGCAATAACAATTACAACCTTATGCAAAAGCAACAAGAACTATATTACAATGATAATTTAACACTTAGTTTGATGTATTAAATAGAGAAACAATACTTTTGTCACAGAACAAAATGTAGTGCAGTAGGTTGATTCTAGACAAAATATTTTTTTAAATATTTTATATATAACAATAATACTTTTTACAAAGAAAAATTGCAATCCTTTTTAAAATGAAATGTAATACTCGTCACACATGCATACAGATCATCAATCCTGGTGTAGACATTCGAGGAGAAGCGGAGACTATGGTAGTACCAATTGTTTTGATCAGACTGATGGTATAGTTTTCTAATCTTGTTGGTTTTTCTAGTGGCCTCACATTTTGTACTTATGCACACTATAGAACAAGTTTTTTGTTGCGGGGTGCTTTGTAATAACATAATTAAGACACAAATTAGAGCCAGACTCGTAACGAAGATTTATATATATGTAGGAACAGGAGTGCCGAGGGGCCTATCGTCAGAGTTAGAAGTATCCATTTTAAAAAGATAAACAAGATACGATGATAATTAAAATCATAAGAAAACAATAATAACAATTAAAGACAAAATCACAATAAGTGCTATTGATATAAGGCTAACTAACTAATAAAAAACTAAGGTATGATTTTCATAAATCAAACAATCTCGTAGTGCAAGGTCACCACAACTCGCAAAATGGCGCATAGCCGTTTATCCAATAATAACTCAAACAGACTCTGAGAGTCACAGTTCGTATAATGGCGTATAGCCATCCCAATAATATCGAACAGACTCTGGCGAGTCACAGTTCGTATAATGGCGTGAAGCCATCCAATTAATATCGAACAGACTCTGAGAGTCACAGTTCGTATAGCGGCGAAGCCGCCCAGTATGTATGCGAACAGACCAAGTAAATTGGTCACAGTTCGTACAGTAGCACAGAGCTACCCAGTTAAGTGCAAAGTGTATCGGCGGGAACCGCAGCAATACAGCTATGCAGAATATACAGCCAAGCTCTGTAATCGAACAGACTCTGGGAGTCACAGTTCCTATAGCGGCGGAGCCGCCCAGTATGTATGCGAACAGACCAAGTAAATTGGTCACAGTTCGTACAGTAGCACAGAGCTACCCAGTTAAGTGCAAAGTGTATCGGCGGGAACCGCAGCAATACAGCTATGCAGAATATACAGCCAAGCTGTACCAAGTAAACCGACAGTTTTGTCGGGAGCCGGAGCTCTTATGAGTCAGTCCGAAGAGAGACTGCCGGTCTAGGGCAATGCATGGCCTTTTATAGGAAGATTTCCCTCCCGACAACTCTGTCCATGGGCACCCGGAAATGTGCGCCACGCGTTTACTGTTTGGAAAATCATTTAAATTATCTCATTCTAATGAGTTGCACAGTGTAAAACACATTCGTTAGTTTTTAAATATCACTAACATAATTATGGTACATTAACATTCTCAATTACTTACTAGAATCTAATATTTGATAATTTAAAGGAATAAAAATGTTACGATAACAAAATGGCGTCAAAATGGCGTTCCCAATGTTTACATGTTTTGTATGGGACTAGCAATACTTTTATTACAATAAGTGCCCAGACGGAGTTCGTAGATAATAATAATAATAATAATAATAATAATAACCTGGCAACATTAAAACATATACGCAATAAAATTTTATTTTTTCACTTTTATTAATTTTATAAATATATTTTATGTTCTATGATAATTTATTGCAATAGACGACATCCAACCAATTTTATATCAATAAAAAACCACAAAAATAACATTATAACAATAAAAAACAAAGCGAAATACCAAAACAACCCATAATGACATATGTCACGAAACACCGATTATATACAAAAAATCTAAGTGGAAAAAGTGAAATTATTATAATTAAATGTTGACTAGAGCCAGAAAAAAGGCACAAATAACACCTCCGGACTCGTCGCACACCTCCGCCTCGCAGCCGCCGGATCCCGCGCCAGCGATTCCGGCTTCTGTTGAGGCGTCGAGGTCATCTACATCGAGCGACGAGTATTTCTCCCCGCCGACGTCGCCAACACCTGTACGTCGTCGGGGCAGAGGCCGGCCGCCTGCATGCTTAGGGTCCCGAGGCCCATCGGCCTCGAATAGGGCCCCCGCTGCCGGTGGTAATGTGCGCCGCATGCGATGGACACAGTCTATAAATGAGAATGTCATGCGGGCATATTTTGTGGCAACAGAGGGGGGAACCAATCTCACGATGTATCGTGACCGGATGCTGCCTTTGTTTCAGGCCCTTGAACCTTCCGTCAACGTTTCGGTGCAACGACTATCGGATCAAGTGCGGGCTATCCAGCGTGCTCACATGCTGGATGACGCTACGCTTGAAAGGCTTCGCTCTGACGTGCGGGGTAGCCCTGCTATCCCTTCTTCGACGCAAGTTGCTACCCAGGTGGCACCCCGTGTGCCCCAGCCACAGCACATACAGGCAGTTGAAAAGGTAGATTGCGGGGTTACAAACGTAAGTACCCAATGTTATGATCATTTAAGGAGCGCTTTGGAGTGTGCCCTTCGGGAGTATCGGTCCAAACCCTCTAGCGACAGACCTCGAGTGCCGCGTTTGCCGACGCACAAAAAAAATATTGTACTGGTGTGTGCCCTGGATTCACTGTTGTCTAATTACTTAGACAGCAGTGAAGATATTAGTGATACACATTCAATCCTTTACTGTGCGGCCATTGCAGCATGTCGGGTAGCTGGTGTTAGGTTTCCTAATAACAACGCAGCTGCCCGACCAAAACCCGCTGTGCCTGCATGGCAGTGTAGGATTGAGCGTCGTATCGCTGAAGCTAGGGCACTCATTGGCAAGTTAATCTGCTTCAGGTCGGGCAATACTCGCCCGAGAGTGATGCGCTTTGTGAAGCGGGCGTTTTCGGGGACTGATGTTAGTCCTCGAGATTATGCGTCACTGGTCACAGAGCGCATCGACTTCCTGAAGCAGAAGGTTTGTGCGTGGGCGAATCGCATTCGTCGCTATAAGAAAAGGGTGGAACGGTACCACCAGAATTGTACCTTCCAAAGGGACGAGAGGTGGGTGTATAGACGGTGGGAACGACCTGTCTCCGATGTGGCTGACGGGTGCCGACCAGCAGATGATGTTACTAGTGTATTCTGGCGCAACATCTGGTCGGTGCCTGTTAGTCATACTGAGGGTGACTGGATTGAGGATGTCAAGCGATCGTGTGAATCTATTCGAAATATGGAGCCATTATCCATAACAAAAGAGGATGTGGCGTGTGCAGTCCGTTCGATACCGAACTGGAAATCAGCTGGTCCGGACGGACTGCACAATTTCTGGCTAAAATGGCTCCATAGCTCACACGATCGTTTGGCGTCCCAGTTTCAGGCATCTCTGGAGTCAGGATCGATCCCACAGTTTATGACGACTGGTATTACCCACCTTCTCTATAAATCTGGCAGCGCCACGGATCCCAAGAATTATAGACCAATTACTTGTTTACCGACGGTCTATAAACTTCTTACATCCATTTTGAGAACAAAAATTTCATCCCATGTTGCAGATAATAACATCATGTCTGTCTCTCAAAATGGATGCAGGAATGGGGCCCGTGGCACTAAAGAGCTCCTGATAATGGACATGGCCATTAATCAGCAGGTTCGCCGTAACCGGAAAAATCTGTCTACATGCTGGATTGACTACAAAAAGGCATATGACTCAGTGCCACATACATGGCTCTTGAGGGTGCTGGAGTTGTACAAAGTTATTGCAACTCTATGCACTTTCTTGAAGGCATGTATGAGGCAATGGAGGTCTGTCTTGTGCTATCCAGGGTGTCGGCAGATTGATGGGGATGGCGATCAGCTGATCATGATCAGGTGGGGTATATTTCAGGGTGACAGTCTGAGTCCCTTGTGGTTTTGTCTGGCACTGAACCCTCTCAGTACTATACTGGAGAGGTCAGGGCTGGGCTATCGGTTGCGGAGTGGTGGTCGAGTTGTATCCCACCTTCTTTACATGGATGACTTAAAGTTGTTTGCCCCCACCAATTTCCAGCTGATGGCGTTACTAAAGGTTACTGAAGCCTTTAGTAGCTCTATCAAGATGGAGTTTGGTGTGGATAAATGTGCGGTCATGCATGTAAAACGGGGTGGGATGGTGGAGTCTGAGGGAATACAACTCTCGGATTCTACACAACTTAGATCGCTATCTGCGACCGAAACCTACAAATATTTGGGTATGTCACAGGCGTTAGGCATAGCCGATGCTGGCATGAAACAGGTGTTGAAGGATCGTTTCTTCGGCCGCCTGACAAAGGTCCTTAAAAGCCTTTTGTCGGGTGGTAACAAGGTGCGTGCCTTTAACAGCTGGGTCATGCCTGTCCTAACGTACTCTTTTGGCATACTCAAATGGACTCAGACCGAACTGGATGCCCTGGATAGGAGAGTCCGTACACAGTTAACTGCTTTTCGTATGCATCATCCACGATCGTCAGTAATGAGGTTGTATATCCCGCGGAAATGTGGAGGTCGTGGCTTTTTATGTGCCAAGACCCTCCACAACCGTGAGGTATGCAACCTCAGAGAATACTTTCTCAATGCTGACGTGGATGTGCATCGAGACGTGGTTGCTGTGGATACCGGGCTCACCCCGCTAGGTCTAGCTAAAGAGAACTGGCGCAAACCTGTAGTACTCAGTACTACTGAGCGCGAGGAAGTATGGAGGAGCAAGGAGTTGCATGGACGTTTCTATCGGGCCTTGCATGGGCCCGATGTAGAATTTTTATCATCTGTGTCCTGGCTACGTTTCGGCGATCTCTTTGGAGAAACCGAGGGTTTTGTCTGTGCAATTATGGACGAAGTTGTTATGACGAACAACTACCGTAAGTATATCCTGAAAGATGGGACGGTTGACATTTGTCGGGCCTGCCACTATCCCGGAGAATCTCTCAGGCATATAGTTTCTGGTTGTTCTCGTCTTGCAAACGGCGAGTATTTGCACAGACACAACCAAGTGGCCAGGATTGTCCATCAGCAACTTGCTGTAAAGTACAACCTCGCAGACTCGCAGGTACCGTACTATAGGTATGTGCCCGACCCAGTTCTCGAGAATGGTCGTGCCACAATATATTGGGATCGATCTATCATTACTGACAGGACTATTGTTGCCAATAAGCCTGATATAGTGGTGATAGATCGATTAGAGCGCCTTGCAATGATCATTGATATCACTGTCCCACATGACGAGAATCTCGTGAAAGCCGAAAAAGAAAAACAGATTAAGTATTTGGATTTGGCTCACGAGATTGTTGACATGTGGGAGGTAGATTCAGCGATCATTGTCCCGATAGTTGTATCGGTGAATGGACTGATCGCCAAGAGCCTCCATCAACACCTTAGGAGGCTCTCGTTAGACGGTTGGATTGTGGGCCTGATGCAGAAGGCGGTTCTCTTGGACACGGCGCGCATCGTGAGGAGGTTCCTGTCTCTGGAGCCCTAACCACCGGTAGCTTGGTCCCTGTACCCGATGCCGGTGGGTCTCCATTTTTATATTTTTAAATGTATACTGTTTTTATATACCTATATATTTAAAAATGTATTTTTTTGTGAATGTAATTAAATAAAGAGAATAATAATAAATAATAATAAATTTTATTAGCAAAAACACATATACAATTTTACACAATATTGTACGTATTACAGTTACAGTTAACTTAGGATATGATTTCAGATTGTGTGTTGACTCCAACACCTTTGCTAAGTTGTCACAGCAACTTGTATTAAAGGCGTTGGGCCCGACCCTTAGGAGATATCTATTCTATATTACAATTCCTTTTGTTAATTCGTACATATAATCTACATAGTTTATCAGTAAAACTTTTAGTTAGGTATGCCTTATTTATTATGCAAAACAAGAAAGTGTGTGTGTGTGTGTGTATACGTGTGTGTGTGTGTGTGTGTATGTTTGTTTGTGTGTGTGTATGAGTAGCATGATTAAGAGATGAAATAGAGCGTCAAGTCTGTAATAATTTTTCCGTGTCATTGTAATTAACAGTCAGTAGATAATTTTTTAATGTGTATTTAAGCGATGAGTTTGGAAATGAGTAAAATTTTAGTATTTTGTTTAATTTATTATAGAGATGAGGTCCTTGGAAACATAGTAGTGTTTTTGTAGTGGTGAACCGACTACTGTAGGGTTGGCATACTTTGTCCTTACGTCTTTTGGTTAGTGTCTGATAGGGTGTTTTTTTATGTTGCAGAAGTACTGTATTTAAGATAAACAGTTGTCTGACTGTTAGCACTTCGCAATTTTTATACAGTTCTATAGTCGGGAAGAGAATAGGTCGAAAGGTGGCGACTTTCAGAACCGCTCTTTGCGCTCGTTCGAGTTTTAACATGACCGTTTTGGGTGCCCCACCCCAAACGGAAACACAATAGCTTAAAACGGACTGACAGAGCGCAAAGTATGTACTCCTTATTACTTGAGGTTCAGCGACATGACGGAGATTCTTGAAGACAAATATTAGTTTTCTAATTCTTTTTGACAGTAGTTCAACGTGTGGTGCAAAGTTCAATCTGTTGTCAAGTGTCACTCCAAGGTATTTAATTGTATTTGTACGTTCTAGTTTAGGACAGGCACAAGCAATATAAATCGATACTTAATAAATCATGTTTTGAATTATAAGACATTAATTGATACAAAATAATAGGAATTATTAATATTCCTACTATTATTATTAATAGGAATTTCAAATGAAAAATAAGTTCTGCTAAAATAACCACAGATTATTAATAGCCATAGATATACTTTGAAAACAAACTCCGACATATATATTAAGCATTGGTCCGTTCATAACTGAATGGAACAATGCTTTTTTTAAATACCCGTCAGAACGAAGTGACAGCTTCGAGCTAGTTGCAAATACACTATACTCTCAATTATCCCGATACCACATCACAATCATGATCATCATCATCTCAACCCATAAACGTCCAACTGCTGGGCATGGGTCTCCTCTATATAGTTGGAGAGATACTATACCACGCTGTCCAGACGGGTTGGTATAGGGTTTTGTTTCGAGTTTTCTTTCTCTTGCAGTGGGTATTATCTGCCTGATTTTTACGACACCCATGGGATGGAAGGGGGTAATGATATTTGTATTCTTAGTCCGTCACCACACGGAGAACATTACAATACTATAGTGGTACTCGTATTTGTGGTCTTGATAGGCTAACTCTGCACCTGCCCCTTTATTTACACGATACGTGTTTAACCAGTATAATTGAGTTACTCAATACCTTGGTATATGTAACGTAATAATAACATCTTGGGATTACTCATACACTGCCATGTGATTCTCGCGTGTACTAGTAGTATATAACCAAGGAGGCAAGCAAGCATACGACCCGCCTAAGGGTAAGCAGTTACCGTAGCCTATGGACGCTTGAAAAACCGGGGGTATCACTAGCACGTTACCGACACTTAAAAACCTTATAACTCGTTTCTTAAAGAACCCCATGCTATAGTCTTTCGGGAAAACCTCGGCAGGGAGCTCATTCCACAATCTAATCGTACGTGGGAAGAAATTCTTCTGAAACCATTCAGTACGGCACGATATGTCTTTTTATACCTGGTACTTAAATGTTAAAGTTCAATTTATTGTTACCTTGAATAATAGATATATTATTTCGTATACAGGTTCATTACACTTAGACAAGGGACAGCCTTTTAAAACCGTTTGTTTTATCTGCGTGGGCGATAGTTTGTCTGGGCATAAATAATAATATATTATACAAGTTTTATTCATAAAGAAGAAACCAGTTTTCGTTTAGGGCTCAGAGTATTTTGCTCTTGAAAGGTAGTGCACCATACAAGCGAGCACGCCTTATTGGGGAAAGACCTTTACCTTACAGAAGAACACAGCCAAAATTTTTCTTTCAATACACATTCCCAAATGAGCGCTAGAGACCTGTATTCACACACAGGAATACAACTTCACCGTTGTGCGTTTGGCTGTGGTGTTCCGTTCAATTTTCAGGTTGGATTAAAACACAAGAAATTCACAATAGGTGCCCGAAGTTTGGAAATTGAAACACGAGTGCTACGCCTCCGCCTATGTACTCTCAGGTTGTGTCAGGTTGCTGGCCGAATAGATAATGATAGTAAAACAAATAAAGAGTGCACCTGTTGGCACACTCTTGTGCACTATGAATAGAATAGAATGGAATAAAATAGAATATTCTTTATTGTACACCAAATAAAATAAACAAAAGACAATAAAAAACCTTAAAATAAAAATGACGTACAATGGGCGGTCTCATCGCTAAAAGCGATCTCTTCCAGACATGTGATTACTATGATACATTACGTGCGGATGGCTACCCGTCAAGATTAGAAGCCGCGACTGAAATTCAGTTAGGAGAACATTATAAGTACTAAAATCGCAGCAACAGTTCGATAAAAAGACAGAAGTTATTTCTAAATATATCAGCCACGCTAAGTCTACGTCAAATTCTGAAGGTCTCAAAATTTACGTGTGGTTTGACAAATTGTCTGATTGCGGAGCGAGTCGTGTTTCAAAACTTTTGGTTTACTTTAGCATATGTAATAATATTAAGCGTGCTTTCAATATTCATGTTGCAAATGTTGATTTTGTCACGAATGAGTTTGGAATAATTAAAACTGTCAAAGTAAGCAAGTGATTGAATTAAAATTAAATAACTGGTGTGTAATCGAAAGCGGTGTTTTGTTTTAGTGTGCGTAAGTAATTTATAATTAAATTTGTGGATATAATTTTTTTGTTTCGGATAAGAATCAAACCCACAACTCGTCGAATTTCCTCCCACGTACGATTAGGTTGTAGAATGAGCTCTCTGCCGAGGTTTCCCCTAGAGACTATAGCATGAAGTTCTTCAAGAAAGGAGTTATAAGGTTTCTAAAGAGTCGGCAACGCGCTAGTGATACTCCTGAGCCTCTAGACAAGTGGCATAAGCGATAGTAGAATCGAAAAGTCAAAAAGTAAAATGTATGGAATTTCTCTATTTCTTTTTTGACTTTTCGATTCGACTATCGCTTATGCCACTTGTCTAGAGGCGCTGGTGTTGCAAGCGTCCATAGGCTACGGTAACTGCTTACCATCAAGCGAGCTGTATGCTCGTTTGCCTCCTTGGTAGAATAAAAAAAACGGGCTTAATTTTACAATGTATTAGATGGTAACACAAATAAATATTTAAAAAAAAGCATTGGTTTTTATAGTTTGTAGTGAGATAGATTTCTTTAAGAAATTACAGAAGGCTATGAAATATTAGTAATAGACTGTGGATTCTGGACTCCTGAATATCTCAGAATATACTTATACAGGAGTCCAGTATAACAGAAAGTATGACAGCCACACTAGGCCACTGAAGCAGTCAAAATCATCCTCAAAAATAAACAAATAAAAACATTGTTATCAGATTAACCTCAAGGCAGACAATAAAGCAATGTCAACCGTAATAAATTGACATGCTAACTCTACTAACACGCATATCACGTTGATTTCTGAATTGTAAATGTATGTTCGTACGTTGTTCACTTTAGTACGAACAGTCACATTAATCTTCACTTACACTCGGAACCATGTAAATTTGTATATCTACCTGTAAAGTATATATGGGGAAGCAATGGTAGCTGAGTAGGAACATAAACGAATGGTACCACATAAGATGTGAGTCCAATCCCGACCAGTAAAAACAATTTAAATTTCACTTAATAAAAGTTATTAAAAAGAGCCTCATACGACTGCCTTGATGGTCCAGTGGCCGCAGTATGCGCCTGCTGTGCACGAGGTTGTGGGATTCCCACACAGGGACAAAACTTTGTGTGACCCACAAAGTGTTGTTCTGAGTCTGGGTGTAATTTGTGTCCGTTAATTGTATGTTTCTAAAGTCCCCCGCGACACAGAGCTTGTTCTCTAGAGCGGGAGTTGTTAAAAAAAAAAAACTAGTGAGCAAGCCCAACTGGAACTCCACCTTACAGAAGACCACAGCCAAATAATAAACACCGGTGTAGTTGTGTTCCTGTGTGTGAGTACACCTGTACTCACACACAGGAACACAACTACTAAACAACTTTCTACTAAACAACTTTCCTAAAAGAGCGCTGGAGACCTCTCCAGCGTTTTTTTAGGAAAGTTGTTTTGAAAGAAACGTTTTCCTGTCCTAGGGATACTACATCTTTAAGCTGCCGAGCTATAAGATGTAGTATCCCTAGGATAGGGGTATTCCGTAAGAGCGAAAACCGAGCGACACCTATTCAGTAAGAGCAAAAACCAAGCCTATATGACGTTTGGCAATCGTGTGTGCCGTCACCGAGCAATCGCAACTGTCAGTTTTCGAACGCTGTTTCTTAGAGAACCAGCCTGCGGGTGTAAAAAAATGTATCACGTAAGTGATACCTGTGGAATTGCAAGGGTCTATAGACTCGGATCGTATGCTTGTTTGCCACCCAAGTAGTATAATAATGTGCCAGTCGGGTCGCTTGTATGTTACCCTACCTCTCTTCAATATCTTCTTTATATATAGTTCTTTATAGTTTCACAGTGGTTAAGCTGTGTTCCTTTGCCTTAGTACAGGTCGACCATTGAGCACATGAGAAAAATACACCCATAAATGATTACGGACGCATTTTTAAAAGTTTTTTTTTTCAATTGCTGAAACGAAAGCCAAAATTTTTATTCGTGAAGAAAGTCTCAATTATAAATAACGTACAGTTCTAGACCTTATCTTCACGTCGCCCAATAAAGAAATACGTAAAGTAAGTTAACGTATAATTAGTTCGACTCAGCATTTGAATAGTGATAGCAAATGATAAATGGGTCACTCATTTAAATGTATAATTTAGTACATTTACGTGGAATTTAAAAAAAATACGAATGAACTGGAAAATACGACGGTATCCTTGATAATCAAATTAGCAGCTTGATTTTTACAGGAGTTGATAATAATTAATCTAAACTAATAATATTAAGAGGAAAGATTTGACTTTTTGTTTATTTCTTATGTTTCAGCTACGATGAAGCCGATTGAAAAAAATTACAGAAAAATATCAAAACGAAATAAATGTACATCCGTACGAAGCCGGGACTTACCGCTAGTTGCTAATATTATGTTGGTCTAGTGGTAAGTGACCCTGACTTAGCCGGAGATTGTAGGTTTCATTCCCACCCTGGTTAAATCTTTGTGTGACGATTCGATTATTTTTATCTGTATGTAATTTATCTGTAATACACACGGCAACGGAGATATGTATACAGCGCTATTATATGAAGATTAGTTTTTTATTTATATTATACACAAATGTATGAATTTGTGTATAATATATTTAATCTGCAGGTTTAGTCTAATTTTACACTGTTACTAAATTTCATAGCAACATTTCATATAGCGGCCCTGTACAGCTATCTCTGCTGCCGTGTGTACGTACTACGTACCTACCATATGTTTTTAGTAAGTGCCTCATAAGACTATTGGTCGTTGAGTGCAGTTGCAGTTTCCTGCGACACGAGGTCAGATTCAATTACCGGGTTAGACCACAAATTTATATAGGGTTTTTCTGTCACAAAAATTCACATTAAATAAGTTAGGAAATTGGCGTTGTTCATACCGCGTGAACCGTGACTCGGAAAGCACGTAATACCGTTTCTTCTACGCCTGATCTCTCTCCGGTTCTTTAAACGTAATAAATCCCGATTACCTAATAAAACTTGGTAAGTACATGTTGTAAAGAGAGAAAACGTTTTATAATCAGACTACCGCTTACCGGCCCGCTCAAACTTCGCCTGGTATAACTAATTTCAGAACGGAATCGAATCGTTCAAGGATTGTATTTCCAAAATTCTTTTCTTAGCACATCCTTAATTTATATAAAAAAAATTAAGATTTCTAGACTTAGTTATTTTGCTATGTGTTTAAGGCTGTTTTACAAACGATTTTATAATATACTAGCGGCATGTCCCAGTTTTGCATAGGTGGACATTCATTTAGTTTTCGTAGTAGTCCCTTAATTATTTTTAAATAAAATATTACCTATGTTACTCCTGTTAAAGTATAATATATTTTTTTTTAAATCGGTCCATTAGTTTCATTATTCATTGCAAACAATTAACAAAACATTTTTGTAAATCGGATCTCAATCAACTGAAAAATCGTAGTACAAAGAAACAGGGAAAAAATCATTGAGACAAACACAGAACCTCCTCCTTTTTTGGAAGTCGATTAAAATACAAATAATTTCTCTTTATAATATTGATATAGATAGATAGATGACAAAGTTCCCATAATACCCACGCTCGTGTTTCGACGACTGTACAAATATCTTTTTAGTATATTTTTTGCATAAATACACTTAACTAACGACTAGTCTGTTAACATAGTTTGGAAATAAAATGTCGACGAAGTAAGGCAGGGAATACGGGTGACGCGGCCAAATTGACTGTGGGAGTTTCTAGTACTGTGTTAGAGTTGATCAAATAGTTGAAATATACTAATGAGGAATAAAATAATGTGTTTCATATGTGATTAAATGTATAGATTCTATACTAATTATAAATATGCGGAAGTTCTCAATCATGTATATAAAGTCTGGAATAGTACATAGCATACTTTTTATTTCTCTGTTAAATATGGTCCAGTTGTTGCAGATATAATCCGGAACAAACAGACAGGCAGATAGACAAAAATATAAAAAGCAGGCAAATCTAAACAACCCTATCTCACTGTTGGCTACTAACCACTTGATATAAAAATATATTTTTATTCGTAGATATATTTTATGGGTCTGAACATAAAAACATATTTCGAATAAAATCTAAAAGATTCTATATTTGTACTGTAAGACAGAAGCAAAACACTGAAATCCTACACCGTATTCGGCCATTTTTTTTGCAACCATCTGCCAAAAATGTTTACTATCACATTTATGAAAGATGAGAAAATATTTTAGCGCAAATGTCGAGTCCGAAGGGCTTGATACCCCAATTTCGCTTGGATGCCACTATCATTCAAATCTTTAGTTATTACTGCTGTATTCATACGGTTTGCGGAGTGTTTTGTCAATACCAAAAAGTCTGAGTTTTACATTGTCTGCTATGGATTTTACGTACGCCTTTGCCTGACAACTTCATGTGATAACTTCTATAATTCTTATATCTCTTTTTAAACATTAAAATAACAGTATACATTTTTCAGAATCAGAAGATTAAAATTCTGTAAATGTCAGAATAGTGAATTTAACCACGGATAATACATATTTTATTCTGGGTTTTTATGCGTTGTAATCGAAGACTTACAAAAAACCTCAATAATCTGGCATTGACAAAACATAATTTTCCGAATCTGAATAATGTATACTGTGAATTCCATACTTATGAAGAAGGATCTGGTGTAGAACCAATTGCTTCGCGTGCTTTTTAAGACACGGAGACCTTTGTTTAAATGTTCATAGTGCAAGATCCAACTGAAGGAGTCGACAGAACGTCAGACATATTAATTACTAGCTGTTGTCCGCGACTTCGCCCATGTGGATGTCGGTAATCGCGATAAAAAGTAGCCTTCGCTATTCCAGACTATAACCTATCTCTGTGCCAAATTTCATCCAGATCCGTTCTGTAGTTTTTGTGTGAAAGAGTAACAAACATCCATGCATACATCCTCACCAACTTTCACATTTATAATATTAGTAGGAAGTAGGATTACAATCAGATCTATCACATATCAAAGTTAATAATACTGTTCTTTTTTTGTATTATTTCGAATAAGTTGTACAAAATAATCATGTCATGCCATCACATTAGTTTGAACCAAATACTCATTGCATTCCTGGTCCCAAAGGATAGGGCCAAGGTTCAAAGAACATACATTATTATCCTCGTTTTACAAGAATGTAGAATTACGGATGCGGCTTGCAAAGGTACTAGTATGGTACAATTAACTTCAGCCTTTTGGCGAAGTAGAAGTGGGAATTTAATAAGCCTTTAGGGAGTAGTGAAAAGGTCTCTGGCATGCGATCCTGTGCATGTGTTGGTAGTATTTTATTGTATGCTGTCCAATTGTCTTATTGTTACGAATTAGTTTTACGTTCACCCCTTTTTACTTTGTGGAAATATATCAGGACTTTCTTTATTATTTGTTTTGTAGGTGAGTACAGTTTTGAATCTCTTGATTTCGCATATGAAATAACGTAGGGTCGACAACGCGCGAGCGGTCTATATTCAACGGTAACTGCTTACTCCTGTAATTTGTTGTAGTCATTCTGTGAGTTGTGTGCTTCTTTGTCTCGTTGATAGTGTAGTTATTAATAAATATATATTGTTACTAGTGGACCCGGCAGACGTCGTCCTGCTTGGAAAAGCTATCATAGCGACAGCAGCGCCACCGACCGGGTCCATTGTAAATCTTAAGCATTCTCGAATCCATCTAAAGACAAAAAAAACATTAAAATCGGTCCAGCCGTTTAGGAGGAGTTCAGTGATATACACACGCACAGAAGTATTATATATGTATATATAAAGGTTACCGAACGGGATCAAATTCACACCTCGTGTCGGTTACTTTCTCACTCAGCTATCAGTTTTAACTCTGATAAATATAACGTTATAATATATATTTGCTAACGGAACATAAATTATATTCTCTGTAGTAAATCCAATTGCAGAAATAGCCTCTGGTAGGCAATTCGCAGAGCAAGTCCCTCGCTGTCTCTAGGGGAGCTTTGGATGGTATACAGAAAATATTTATAAGCTAACATTATAAAATATGAAACTAGAGGCTTCTAAATCGATTTGTATAGACATTGACCGCTTAATACATAATATATATATAGCCTTTTTCCCTAAGGATTCAACAGAAAGACACTAAGTTTCATCAATTTTATTGGATCCAATCATTGTTATATATACCTATGTATATACAAAAAGCCCAAGATACACATTCTAGAATGGGCACGTTCCCATAGACAGTGATGTTGAGGAATATTATGACGCCTAAACGACAGTTTTTTTATTTTATGTTTTTCTTACCTTGTAAGTTTAAAAAATGTATATTGTTTCTGTAAATAAATAGTAACTAATTCTAGAATAAAATAAACACTAACCTGTCAATTATAGCAATTAGACAGGGTGTCCGCTGGCAGATTTTATATTTTGTATTGAGCTTACGGCCGACTAGTAAGGCGGCAGCGGGGGTGCGGGGTGTCATTCGACGCAGGAGCGTTGCAGATTTTTGGTAGCCATGATTCAGTGGTCAGGAGCGCACCGCGCTTTTGCGGTTGAGTTGTATTTCGTGAACAATAATTCGATTAGTGTGGCCAGGCGCCGGTTTTATTCTCACTATGATATTCGGCGATTAAAGGACGGCCTGTCAAATTAACTGGTATGGGCGTGGGTACAGAAGTTTAGAGAAACTGGATCAGTCATTAATGAGCCTCGGCCTGGACCTTCAACGTCTATTACTGCTCCTGAAAACACAGAACTTGTGAAAAGATAAATTTTGCAAAATCCGCGTAAGTCTATTCGAAAGATTGCAGCATCAACGGGTGTGAAAATACCTCAGTTCACAATATAATTCGAAAACAGTTAAAATTCCTTCCATATACGCTACAAATTATCCAACAATTAAAAGAAGATGACTACATAAAAAGGCAGAATTATTGTAAAGTCATTTTGGAACGTTTTTCTACCCCCACGCGTTCATGTAACATTTTTTTAGTGACGAGGCGCATTTCAACATTGGAGGGTATGTAAACAAACAGAATATGCGTTATTGGAGTGCCACCAATTCAAAAGAAATCCATGAGAAGCCTCTCCACAGCCCGAAAACCACAGTTTGGTGTGCCATCTCTGGAAATGGCATAACTGGACCTTTTTTTTTGGTAAAATGAAACCGTTACCGCACGTTACCGGACATTTTTTTATCAATCAATCAGCCTATTGCAGTCCACTGCGTGACATAGGCCTTTTATACTTTTTTTATACCAGAGCTGCATCAGCATGTTTCTTTTAATAACAGAGCCCATTTTCAACAAGATGGAGCCTAGAGACTCAATGAGTATAGTGAAGGAGATTTTTCCTGGTAAATTGAAAAGTCGTTTCGGCGACATAGCCAGGCCCCCTAGGTCACCAGACTTGACCCCTTGTAATTTTTTTATGAGGATATCTAAAATCTCGTGTTTGCAAAAACTCGCCATGGACAATAGAGGCCCTACAACAAAATATCCGACGTGAAATTGCAGATATCGATCCTGAACTTTGCAAGCGTGTTTTTGCAAACATGAGTGTTAGATTACAAAAGTGTTTGCAGTTCGAAGGACGACATTTAAGTGGAGTTATTTAAAAAATATAAAATCCGCATTATTTATTTATAATAAATAAATATCTTTGATTGCATACATATTTTTATCGCATTTTATTTTTTGAAGTGTAAAATCTGCCAACGGACACCCTGTACATAATTTATTTATTTACTCATTATAAGCACGGTTATACCAATTACGCTAATAAGAGAAATAACACAGAATAATATAATTAATGTTATAATAATAGTAAAAACGCATGAGTCCTCAAATTCAATTTTAGGCCAAGTTATAAACAACGAGCCCCCGCGACACAGGGCTTGCTTGAAGCGCGGGTGTTCTCTTTTTAAAATAAAAAAGAAGAAATTGAATTAAACCCCATATTCCTTACATTATTTGACACTATAGAGCGTGTGGTAGACCTGGGTTAAAAAAATGTTTTTTAAGTAAATACCTTACATGAGCAATTCTTCTTCTTGGTAAATGGCCAACCTAGTCACAGAGTTATTTAGATCTCCCAAATGAATACTAAAGATCTAATACAATAACTACCACTCAATCCTATCAATAATGTTTCCAGCCAAATGTTGCCTGGTAGAAATCGCTTTTAGCGATAATGCCGCCTAGGGTACTATATTCTGTATAACATTTTAATTTTAAGTACTAAGTAAAGGAACTTTATTGGTGTACAATATAGTTCCTATCTCTTCTCTCTATCGGTATCACTCTTGACAGAGTGGTCGTGGTCATCACTTCAGGTGTTAGTGGCAAGCTTAACAACACGCCGCCACTCTTCTCTGATGGCCGCCTTCCTCGTACATTCATTCATTCAGTGATGATGAGTCATTTACTGCCGCTTTTGTCTGACCTCCGTGACCTCAGAAAAAGACAGATTAAAAAGAGCACAATATAAGGTAAACAAGTTTTTACCTCATATCATGATATGACATAATATAAAATATGATTACAACCTGCATGTAATAATGTGTACCAGGGAGTTTGTACCTTGGTATGTTTATATTGCACTCGGGACACGGGAACAACGTCATTATGGATGTGTTCACAAAATATACATATATAGAGGGAGAGCCAGCAACGTATTTACTTTTGTCATTTCATAAGTCATAAAATTTCACAAACTAACTTTTATATACCTGCAGAGTAATGAAAGGCTCTTCTCACAATGCTCTCCGGCCTCGGTGTTGTGCCCTAAATAACAAAGAGGTTAAGAAATAAAACTTAATTTAAAATACATAAATGTAATGGCAATGTGGCCAGTCTTTTGGACACCTTTCCTTAGAACTGATAAATGAATGAAAGAATGAGAATGACTGCCTTGGTGGTCCAGTGGGTGTAGTATGCGCCTGCTGTGCACGAGATTGTGGGTTCGATTCCCACACAGGGACATAACTTTGTGTGACCCACAAAGAGTTGTTCTGATTCTGGGTATAATTTGTCCTCGTTAATTGTATGTTTGTAAAGTCCCCCGCGTCTCAGAGTTTGTTCTCCAGTGCGGGAGTTGTCTTTAAAAAAAAAAAAACTGCGATTTCAATCAGATATTTTATTTGTAGGAAAATGTCTTTAAATACAATATCTGATTGTTTGTTTTATTTTAATAAATACATGTATTGAAATAGAAATACTGTCAATATCATTTATTTAAAATTTTAGGACTGATAGTAAAACCAAATTAAGTTTTCTTTTTTACTCTCTTTGTTATTATAGGGTTAAACACGACGACCGCAGAGAATTGCCAGAAGAGCCTTTTATTATTCTGCGTTTATGTAACATTTTTTTTAGTGACAAGGCGCATTTCCACATTGGATTGTAATGTAAAGAAACAGAATATGCGTTATTGGAAATGACAAAAGTAAATACGTTGCTGGCTCTTGGTCCAATACAAGTACTAGTGAACGTGGCAGCTTATTTCAAGGTTTGTTTTTCGTTGCATGTTAATTAACAAGTTTTAGAGTTAAATTATATTAATAAGATTTCATTATTAAACCTGGGGTATCATTTGCGTGTTGGCAAGCCAAAAACGTTTTTGTTGCAGGGTTTATTCACGGAGTATACCCTGGGATAGATAAACTTTTCATACAAAATTCATAAACAAGAAGTAGTTGAACAAGTGTTCAACTACTTCTTATTTACGAATTTTGTCATTATGTCATGTTTTGAAAGAAAAACAAATTACTTGAATCGCAAAACGGCAATTTGAAACATAAGTATATTTGTCTGACTAGATCAAATATAGTAATTCATGTAAATAAAACACATGATTGAATTTATTTTGACTCTTTGAATAAGGTAAATATTCACACGAATTTGTCAATTGAACTGCCGATTGGTTGATTGCAGAGCCAGTAAGCACCAGTGACCTACATTATATCTAAAATCTACAGTCCTATAAAAAGGACAAAATAAAAACGGTATTTTACATGGCATGCTTGTTTGTTTCTATAAAAAATACGAACAAGCTACTTTGAATGAAGAAGGACTTTAACCTTATGGAAGACCACATACAAATATTACAAGCATACAAATGTAGGGTGCAGTACACCATTTAAAAAGTCAGAACGCCACTGTCCTATAAAAAGGACCAAAAAATAAAAATCAATTCACTTGAAACAATACATCAATGCTATTACAATCAAAGAATTACATCTGTCAACATTGTTCTTTTCATATCAACAACAGGGTTATTAAATAATATGCTGATCTTTTCCCGGGAGGTTTACCACAAATCCTACATGACATACGCTTGGGCCTTCACTGAATATGCCGCTTACGCGATCTAAACCAGTCAAATGATTAAAAAAACATCGTATTATTGTTTTTTTATATAAGTAATCATGATAATTTAACACACTTGGTAATTTGCGTTGTCTTATCGGACTGTGTGAGTAAAGGAATATGGAGTTCTCTACTGCAACTGAATTTGAGCACACACTTTTGCACTGTAATATATCCTGCGAAGTTGGCTAATCTTCATTGAGAATGGCCGCTGTAATCGTAAACGGTCTGGATGACTATTATTATTATTGTTTAATGGTGTAATAATGTACCAGATAAAATAATACGAGTACAAGATATTAAGCACATACCTAATGTGTAACAGGTGTGCCATTTGGTTTTGTGTTTTAAAAAGGACAATGGGCTTTATGATATTATGATTTTTGTACTATTAATGTTGAATCCACCCATTAGTTGTTTAATGGAGTGATATTCACACATACATAATATATGGTAAGTTATCCTGTACTGGCGAGGATTTAAGGTTCAATAACTGTAGAAGAAAAAAGAAAACTTTTTCATTCGCATGCTTTTATCATACATTTTTATTTTTACTAAGTATATTAAGGATATAAGGACCGTGCGCTGTGGCGCGTATCAGGAGAGGCCTTTTTTCAGCAGTGGACTGCGATAAGCTGATTAATTGATTGATTGTATTGTATTGTATTCTTTACTGTACACCATACATAGTATTCAACCTCTTCCAGACAACCTTAGAATGGAATTTCTGGAAAGAAAAAGCGACAGTTGATGGTGTATAAAATAACAATGAAATACCTACTTAAAATACTCGTATCATAAACCATAATACATATAAATATATACAATAATATTTATTTAAATATTATACTTACATATTTAAGGAACTTGTAGCTAAGTTTATGCTTAAAAGGAAACCCAATCCCACTCAATACCCACCCAATCAATAGAAATTTAAGTACATTTTGTTTACGTAAATAAATATATTTTTATTTTATTTATTATTATTTTTTAAGTGTTACCGGCGCGAATCGAGAGATCTGCAAGGTTAAGCGAGCTTGCTAAGGTCGATCCGTAGATGGATGACCATTTTCTAAAAACACAGCACGAACCATGCGTGCCTCGGCGAGCACTTAAAGCCGTTGATCCTGTGCCTGATCGCTCTCTGTTCGTGTCGTTTGCAACACCCCTGGTGTTACGCACACGTTGCCGACCCTTTAAAATTATAACTCCTTTCTTGAAGAACCCCATGCTATAGTCTCTTGGGAAAACCTTAACAGGGAGCTCATTCCACAGCCTAATCGTACGTGGTAAGAAATTCCTATGGAATCTTACGGTACGGCATGTTTGAGGTGCAAGGATATGAGGATGAACTCCCTGTCGGTGGTGAGAGGTGCGTTGATAAAATGAGGCCGTGGGCATCATCTCGAACAATTCCTCAGAACACAGCCCATTGTACAGGCGGTAGAACACACACAAGGAGGCGAAGTCTCTCCTTAGACTAAGTGAATCAATACCGCCTGTGAGCTTGGGATCGTCAACAATCCTCACAGCGTGTCTTTGGATTGAATCAAAGGGTCCAAGCTGGTATCCAGGTGCTCCCGCCCAAAGGTGGCAGCAGTACTCCATGTGGGGCCGGACTTGCGCTTTGTAGTGTATACTATAATAATATGTCCTGCGCGGCGGCTAATCTCCTCGAGATTAGCCGCCGCGCGCCGAGACCGAATTCGGTCTGGACGACTATTATTATTAAATATAATTTTAACATTTTTTTATTTTATTTTATTGTAACCACTTTATTTAAATCGGGATTCAAATCCAAGATTTAAGCACTACCATTGCACCATCGAGGTCAGAGTATATAACTTTATTACAAATGGGCTTTATACTGAACATATTTCGTTATCTGTATGTTCGTGTGGCTGTCACAGACATTGTTTTTGTAATTCGTCCAAACTTACAATTCAATCACACAAACTAAATTACACGAGTTTTGATGAATGAAAGTTTGTTTGTTTCGAGCGGCACCTCTCCTCGGCTTAATTCACACAATTTGATAAAGAAATCTGAACCGTAAAGTCCTTGAAATTACGCAACAAATACGTGATTCACTGAGATTGGTCTTTGTACGTATATAAATTTGTTTTTTCTTGTTCTTTTTGCTGGGTAGCGAGACGGTTTAAGTGCGTCTCAGCTTAATTGGCTAAAACTTTCAAGTTAGGCTGTCAAATGTAGTGTTTGTGTCACAAATCAAATCGTCTTACTTTTTGACTATTTTTTTTTGTAAGTTTTAATGGTTTTACAGCAACCTTGTGTGACCTTTCAAATTATACGTAGGTAAGCAAAATTTATGGAGATAAACGATAGAAACTAAGTTATCACAGAGTGTATGAATTATTTTGGTTGATTTTACCCTACGTTGGGTGGTAGGGTTGTGCCCTATGTCCTTCCCCAAGATACCATCTATCTCCTTGCCAAATTTCGTAAGGATCTGTTTAGCCGTTTAGCGAAAAGGTAACAAACAACTGAACACTTTCGCATTAATAATATTATAAGTATACATATCTAATTAACGGCCCCAAATATGAAGCGGCTATCTCGTTTCGTTGAAGAGTTCCTATGGCCACCTTTCAAATGCAACATCAGACCAGCTTCATGGTAGTTCATAGGTATATGACATATCAGCTCAATCGGATACAATTTGACCCTCAGAAACAAAGGTAAGTAACATACTAGCACGGCAAATCAAATAAAAGTATCAATGCCTTTATATTACGCTTCTCTATTGACAATACCATAGAACTTCAATCTGCAAGGAGCGCACCATAATCACATCACACATTACCATTTGTTACCAACGAGGTTTGACAAACAAGATTGTGAGCCCCACATGTTACGTCATCAAACTGATCGGGTGCAATTTGTGTCGATCTTGAGTCGTGATCAAATTGATTTGATATGTTGCTTAGTGTTAAAACATTCGGCATGCAAGTTCGTAAAATGTCATTTAAATGAAAATTGTTTTGTCATCTATACCGATTTATACTAGAGTATAGATAAAATCAAATCAAACAAGCAATACACGGACAAAAAGTGCTTTTATAATATTAGTATAGATACTAATATTACAAAAGCACTTTGTGTCCGTATATTGTTTATTTGTATAGTCCCCCGCTACACAGGGCTTGTTATCTAGTGCGGGAGTTTTCTTAAAAAAAAGGAACCAACGACCTGAAGGTCGCTGGCAGCCATTGGATAAGGTCAGCTCAGAACCAACGGCAATGGAAGTCCTTGGGGGATATATGTCTAGCAGTGGACGTCTTCTGAACGTATACCTTTTATATAGCCCACTATATTTCATTTAATATCTCTTAGATTCATAAAATGCTCCTAAGAGCCTGATAAATTATTTAGATAAAATATTTTCTTGAAATAAGTACATACCTACTTATACATACATGAAATAGGTACGTACATACCTCTGTACTAACGATCTATAAACTAACATATTTTTATTTATTGAGTCTCTAAATTATTTCTTCGAAACTCATTAGGGTCGTCGTAACCTAAGTAAACAATTTTATTTCCAAGAATTAACTAAAATATCATGTAGCGTAATATTTTCAAGAACGTTCTGGAATTAAGAAATAAACTGACAAGGCAACTTTTGAGATAATAATATAAATTAAGTTAATTAGGACTAAGATTACACAGCTAATTACATTAAACTAATTACGTAATTATATAAAGACATATATATACATATATACATTGTAGACCCTGTTTATCCTTTAACCGAAACCGCATGTTCGTAAACCACAGCCAAAACACTACTTTCACAGAAACCCAAATAAAATACACCACACATTTCCTTTTGTCAAATAATCCCGTTAATATTTAAATAACATTTACAAAATTCGAATAATCTCGCTTTTGCGCCATGGCATCACAGTTCAAAGTGGAAATGCTGCCGAATTTCCACAAAAAATACAACGATTTTTCTTTTAATTACGTTTAAGCTGTTATTCTAACATTGAATTAGTTATACTTGCCGTCACCGTGGGCTTTTATACCGTTACCTAAAGACCAAACATGAGGATATTTTTAAATAAATCAATATCCTATACGCGTCCCAATATGCCTAGGGTTAATTGATTAACACGTCGTTATTTGGTTAATTTAATACATATATAGCTAAGCATTAATTCATTACTGTCTTGCAGTGGTATTGTGGTTAGTGATTCGGAATGCTAAGCTAGAACTTGGTGAATTCGATTCGCATTCAAGACAAATCTTAGTGACAATATTTTTTTGTTGGTGTAATTTTTACTTGTAATTTCTTGTTCTTCTTCTTTTCAGCCTGTTAATGGCCACTGACTGGAAGACTGAAACCCTCTCTCTCTCTCTCTTGATAGAGGATAGGAGACCCGTGCCCAGCAGTGGGACATATATGGGTTGCTATTATAATGGCCACTGTTTAACGCAGGCCTCCCCATATATTTCTACAAAGGCCGGTCTTGAGCGGGCTGCATCCTTAGACTGCCTTCAGCTCTGACCAGGTCATCTGTCCACCTTGTGGGAGGTCTGCCCACACAGCGCTTTCCATTGCTTATCGATTCTTTGAGCGATGTGGCCTGTCCATTGCCTCTTCAACTTGCTTACTATTACATGAGATTTATGTCGTAGTAATAACTCTGGCTCTGTCTATTTTGGGATCAGATCGCTATGTCTGAATTAACCCAAGATAAAATTAAATATTTTCCAGTTATTTGTCGGTTTTTGTTCCCCGTTAGTAGATAGTAATCCATTGTATTATACTGCTACATCTAAATAAGACGGTTACTTTCTCAGTCGCTTAACACCGTTTATATATTATAACAATTTACCTGCAAAACTTTGTTTTCTTTAAAATAATTATTTAGTAGCAAAAATAGGCGCTCATAGACAGATGGGCTCGCTGTTCGGTGAACGACCAGCGGGTTAAGCTACCAAGGTAATGGTAATATGGTGGTATTTCATTTGAGCGTCTCCGTTCTTCGGAGGGCATTATGTCGCACAGTCGTTAGATCACGATATAGACTTAAATATTGGCAATCCATGTAAATAATGCTCGCTACACACTTTCAGTTTTAACTTTGCAGTTTAACTTTACAGTGGAACTGTACAAATACATCGTTAGTAGGTCCCTACAGCCTAGCCTAGTTCAACTGTTTGTCCTAGACACCTAACGATTTATCTGTACAGTCCAACTGTAGAGTTAAATCGCACAGTTAAAACTGAAGGTGTGTAGCGCGTTTTACGATAAGACGAAGTAGCAAAAGTAAATAAAATAAACTTCAATACTGATTTGCATACCGTATTCCCAAGTATTTTCTATTCATAAATTCATAGCTAAAGGCTGTAATACACTACATTTTTTCTCCAATATTCTCACGGCTGCTCTTTTTAATGGCACAGATTGAAATGCAAATGTCCTCGTTATGTATCTACGACTTAAGTGGGTTATAACAGGGAATATACAAGTGCAGCTGCGTAAGTATTTATTGGAAATCTGAATCAAATTATTAAAGATTATGGGAAAATAGTTTAGTCAATTTATTTCTATAAAGTGTTTAAGGCTTGCTTTATACAATGGATAGCCCGACTAAGGAAGGACCTCCAACTTGTAAAAGAGTTGTGTGCGAGTGCAGGTCTCTAGCGTTCATTAAGGGATGCGTTTTTGACAAAACATGTTTCCATCTCAGGGATATTCAGGAATTCTCGGATCGAAAAAAAAAGGTTTTTCTGTGTTGACATAATGTCGAGGCAGAAAATTTGTCTACCAATAGATTTAAAGATATTCACATTATGGTGTGGAAATTGGCGTTTTTGTTAGGTAAGAAAGAATTTTAAAAGAGGTAAGACACCAACCATACTAGCAAGCAAGACCGACTGGGGAAGGACCTCCACCTTACAGAAGACCACAGCCAAATAACTACACATAGCGGTTAGTTTGTTTACCTGTGTGTGAGTACAGGTCTCCAGCGCTCATTTAGGGATGCGCTTTGAAAGAACGTATTTCTATCCCAGGGATACTTCATCTGGCCCTGGTAAAAAATGGGTCGGCAGCATGTAAGTGATATCTCTGATATTGCAAGCGTCCATTGGCTGCGGCAACTGCCTAACATCAAGCGGGCCGTATGCTTGTTTGCCACCCAAGTTGTATAAAAAAAGGTAAGAACTAAAACAAGATTGCATATAAAATAAATTAGACCGATGATATTAAACATTTTATTCTCGGACACTTATACCAATAACAATTTCTTTTATGCCGTCGACATCAGCCGTCTTTAAAGCCATAGAGCTGCTTCGTAACTCCAACAAAATCTAGCGAGCTGTCACTAACACGTGACGTCATTTCTTATTAGTTTTAAAATGAACATTTTCTCCCTTTATACGTTATGTCGACGGAGAAATTAGTGACGTAATATCGTTCGGAACCACCAATTACGGTTCCATGCTTCTTCGTTTTTGGATTATGACTTCTACGTTGGATAAAGATGTCGAGATTTTTCAGAAAATGTTTTCTTTCAAAATGCTCTTGTGAAATTCTATCAGGTTATAATTAAAATGTATTAAATTGATTCTTTATTTTTAGTTCAGCAATTTCTTACGTGAAAATAATTAAAATCGCTTAGTAAAGAGTAATTAATGGTCGAGCGCCGAATTTTGATAGTGCCGCTTATAGCGTATTGCTATATTCGTTTTGAGGAGTAAAATAAGACGATGATTTTTGCTTGTAATCGACTGGTCTTTATTCTTAATCTTAATCTATTTATATTAAAACATAACAAAGGAAAATACAATTATGTGTTGGAAGGGATTAAACGATGAACGTGAGTAATGTGCAGTGACAGCACTTTGCCATATTAATGTATTTACACGTTCACACGTTTTACAATATTAGTTATGGCTGTTGCCATAGATACTCCCTCCTTAAAAAAAATATTTACGATTAAACTTATTACCCTACACCACATTGGTTTCTCGTATCACACGCATAAATCTCTTCTCGATTTTTGTTCCGATCGCTCGGAACAACATGTAGACACTGATGATGCATATTATTATTATCACTGCGATAATCGTTATTGTGATCCAACCTCGTATGCTCTGTAGGTCCTCAGCGAGCCTAGAGTGTATCTGCAGTAACTCTTCCGGAATGGCTGGCGCGTTGTTTTGCACCATGTTGACTTGTTCTTTCTCATGAGTACTTGTGTTGGATCCCATGTTGCGTGTGAAAACTTTTTGTCGTGAGTGGTGATTGTAGATCGTTTGTATAGCTTTATATATCATAGCTGGAATCGAACCGTTGGGCGTGAGATTCGCCCTGCACGTGTTTTTTTATTTGCTAGATTATCTTGCGTTTCTACAACTATTTTCTTATCTACTGATGTGCGATTTCTTATCTCCTTATCGTTTATTACGAAGGCGGGTTTTATCCTGTCGATAGATACGGTACTGTGTCTTCCGTTTATCAATATCGTGAATAATTTATCGCTCCGTCTAATTACGAGATAAGGTCCGTCGTATGGCGGCGTCAAGCTCGGCCGCAATCTATCGCATCGTAAGAATACGTGCGTGCATTCTGCTAATTTTGGATGTACAAATATTTTGTCATTTGTGCGCTCTCTCTGTGGCACGGAAGTTATTCGTTCGATGTTTTTCTTCAACTCTTCTACCATTTCAGTGTAGGTTGTTAGGCTTCTTGTCTCGAAAAATGCTCCAGGTAACGTTATTGTTGTTCCATATACTAGTTCGGCTGCCGAAAATCCAGTATCCTGCCGTAAGCTGGTACGGATACCGAGTAATATTGTGGCTAGTTCCTTTGTCCAGTTTGTAGTGTTCCCTCTTGCCATTAACGCTGCTTTCATAGTTCTGTGTAATCGTTCGACTTTCGAGTTTGACTGTGGGTGATACGGAGTTGTCCGTATTTTATTTATTCCCATGAGTTTTGCCAAACTTCTGAATATTCTTGATTCGAATTGAGCTCCCTGATCTGAAGTTATGTATTCAGGACATCCGAATCGGGTTATCCACCCTTCGTATATCACTCTTGCAATTGACTCTGCAGTGATGTCTGACGCTGCGAAAGCTTCTGGCCATGACGTACATCGGTCAATCATTGTTATGATGTATCGTTTATTCTGGGATGTTGTGAGGGGTCCGACAATGTCGACGTGTAGATGAGAGAATCTTTCTGCTGGCATGAATTTTCCAAGTGGTGATTTGGTGTGCCGATGTATTTTTGAACGTTGACACTGTAAACATGCTTCAGTCATCTTGTTGATGTCCGTGTTCATGTTTTCCCAAATGTAGTTCGCTGCAATTAACTTCCTCGTAGTGTTTTTTCCGGGATGGCTTATATTGTGGAAACTCTCGAAAATGTCTCTTCTGAATTTAAGGGGAAGAAATGGTCGTTGTTTCCTGGTTGATAAGTCGCAGAATATCTTGATTCCTTTATCGTGAAAATGTACCGTTTCGAACCGTAATGATTTATTTGATTTCAATCGTTCGAGTTCGTCATTGTTTTGTTGACAATTTGCTACCTCCTTCCAGTCTATATTGGATGGTAATGATATCGTTTTAACAACTCGAGACAAGGCGTCTGCAACTGTGTTTTCCTTGCCGCTAATATGTGTTATATTAGTGCTGAATTGCGATATGTAGTCCAGGTATCGAATCCGCCTCGGTGTGTCATTCAATGATGGCTTCTTATCGAATGCCTGAATCAATGGCTTATGATCCGTGTAGACGGTGAATTCTCGGCCCTCGATGAGTCTTCTAAAATGTTTAATTGCCATGTAAATTCCCAGTAACTCTCTGTCGTAAGTAGAGTATTTCGTTTGAGCTTCGCTTAGTACTTTTGAAAAGAAAGCTATCGGTTCCCACTTTCCTTTTTGTCGTTGCTGTAGGACGGCGCCTACGCATTTTAAGCTTGCGTCAGTCATCATTGCTAGTTGGGTTTGGCTGTCTGGGCAGGCTATTGACGTTATTTGTCGTATATCCTGTTTGCAGCGCTCGAAAGCGTGGTCCGCTTCTTTATTCCACTGAATGATTGTTTTATCATTTTTCTTCGAATTTCTCAAGTATCTATTTAGAGGCGCTTGATGCTTCGCTGCGTACGGTATGCTGCTTCGGTAAAAGTTTAACATGCCTAAGAAACGACGTAGTTCTTTCACTGTATTTGGTTTCGGATATTCGTTAATTGCTTGAACTTTTTCCGTTGTAGGCGTCAATCCTTGGCTCGTTATATGATAACCAAGAAAATCAATCTCCGATTTTGCAAATTCACACTTGTTTGTGTTAATTGTAATGCCGTTTTCTTGCAGGCGTTTGAATATTTCTTCTAAGTGTTTGTAGTGGACGTCGGTTTCTGAGTCAGCAATTAAAATGTCATCAACGAAAACATATACGTAGTCTAAATCTCTAAATATAGAGTCCATCCACTTTTGAAATGACTGTCCGGCGTTCTTTAAACCGAACGGAAGTCTTGTAAATTCGAAAAGTCCGAACGGCGTTATTATCGCTGTTTTCTCTGGTTCAGCGACAGCAATCGAATAGAATGCTTTCTTTATATCGATTTTACTGAAAATGGTTTTTCCGCTTGCGATATACGTAAAATCTAACAGTCGTGGCAATGGGTATCTATCCGGTACGGTAATTTTGTTGAGTGCGCGGTAGTCACCGCATGCTCTCCATTCGCCATTTTTCTTCTTGACCATATGAAGTGGGGATGCCCACTCACTGCTTGAGGGTCTGCAAATTCCCATATGCATCATCTCCTTGAACTCTTGCTTTGCGATTTTGTATTTGTCTGGAGGAAGAGGACGTGCCCGTGTAGCAACTGGGAACCCTTTTGTTATAATCTCATGCTTAACATTGTGTTTCGGAGGGTTCTTCATCGATCCAGGCTTTGTAATATCTTCATACTTTTCTAACAAGCACCTGATCGAATCTGGTAAGTTCGAGTTAATTGTTCGTATTGATGAAATATTTGCTACTATTATTCGTGCAGGCGTTTCTAATCCCGTTTCTTTGTCGATCAATTTTCGTCCGTGTATATCCACTAACAGCTGGAAATGCTCGAGGAAATCGGCTCCTAGAATCGGCATTTTCACGTCGGCGATGGTAAAACACCATTTGAATTCTCTACGGAGTCCGAAATTCAGTGTTAGCGTGCGTTCTCCATATGTGTTAATTGGGGTTCCGTTGGCGGCGTATACTTGGTATTTGCATGCGTCGCTATCATGTTCCGTGCGATTTAAAACGGAAATGTTTGCACCGGTGTCGACTAAAAATCTATAACTACTGTTTAAGTCGGTTATAGTTAGACGGTTAGCGGGGTGCATAGCACAGAGATCCGTCGCTTTCTGTGCTATTAGTAGTTTTCCGACATCGCATTCGTATTTTTCTTCCATGTACACGGCTGCCGGCATTTTATTGCATTTTGCTTGAATTTGTTATGATAATAACAAATGCCATTCTGCGGCTTTCGATAGTGCGACATTGACCATGAGCGTGAATCATTACGTGACCGGAAACTGCTGCGTTGTCGCGTTCGAGACAGACGATTGTTGCGAAGCTCGTTTATTTCAATTTGCATCGCTGCAATTTGTGACGTCAGGTTTGTTATTAAACTGATGTCAGCTGTCGACGATATGGCGCTCGTTCGTGTATACGTTAGATTCTCGTGAATTTTGTCGGCTATTTCGCTCAGTTTTTCCAATGTCAAGTCTTCGGATACTGCAATGATAGATGTAATGGTGGCTGGGAGTTGTCGGAACCACAGGAGACGTATCGTATCGTCGTTCATCTTCCCGCTGCCTGCTTCCCGCATTTTTCGTAATAGCTGGGAAGGTTTCTGGTCACCGAGGTCCATCTCTGATAATAGCTTTTGAAATTTTCTGTGCTCGCTCTCCTCGTAACAGCTTATAAGGCGATCTTTAATAGCCGTATATTTTTGCTCGTCTGGAGGATGTGTCAGGATGTCGCTTACTTGATGGATCACCTCCTTTGGCAATTTGGCAATTACCATGTTGTACTTATATTCCTCTCCTTGTTTCTGGGGAGCCATGATTGCTTCGAACTGCGCGAACCACAATCTTGGTGAGTCAGTCCAAAATTGAGGCAGTTTCTCGGTAACTGATATCGCTGCAATACTATCAGTGCTGGCGTCGCCTTTCGCTGGAGTCGCTGGTGGAGCCATGGTGTCTTGTTTGTTTTCTATCACTTTCTAGATTTGATGCTGAAAACCAATTTGGGTTCCGGTCGTCCCGGTATTATATCAGCACTAGAGAAGCGGTAGCCAGTCGGGGTCACCAATTATAGCGTATTGCTATATTCGTTTTGAGGAGTAAAATAAGACGATGATTTTTGCTTGTAATCGACTGGTCTTTATTCTTAATCTTAATCTATTTATATTAAAACATAACAAAGGAAAATACAATTATGTGTTGGAAGGGATTAAACGATGAACGTGAGTAATGTGCAGTGACAGCACTTTGCCATATTAATGTATTTACACGTTCACACGTTTTACAATATTAGTTATGGCTGTTGCCATACCGCTATTCAATTATGCCTATTTGCGAGTGGTGTACATAGAAATTACACATATACTAACGAAAGTAATACTAGAATTACTTATTAAAAATATCGCAAAGCAAGGCTCATCAGGTCTTCTTCGTATTGTTTGGTTAGTGGCTAGCCTAGTGGTAGAGTTATTTAGATCGCCCATATTTAGTCCTCTAAAAGATCAAACGACTATTAACAGAGACCAACTACTGACGTGCCCTCCGAAGTACACAGACACTGAGATAGTACCACAATGCGGTCACACAATCAATCCGTTACCGCTCCCTTGATAGCTTAACCAGCTGATCGTTTACCGAACAGCAAATGCACCTGGCTATATAAGCGTTTTATCACCTAGTAATTTCAGAGTTTATGAACAAGTATAGAATAAGGAGTTAATATAAAATTGAGTGGGTACTTTTATTTTTGTCTTGCATCTGCCTACCACTCTGGCAAATATAATATGCGAGAGCTTATGTATGTATCTAAGTAGATACATACATAAGCTCTTAGATACATACAGAAGTCTTCCGAATATGTTTTATCGTACTTACATTATAAATGCGAAACTATTGATGGAAGTGTGGATGGGCGTTTGTCACTCAATCACGCAAAAACGACTAAACGAATCTGTATGAAATTTGGCACAGATATTTTATACTAGTTGTTGCCCGCGGCTCCGCCGGCGTGGGTGTCGGTTATCGCTGTAAAAAGTAGCCTATGTGTTATTTCAGACCATAATCTATCTCTGTGCCAAATTTCATCCAGATCCGTTGAGTAGTTTTAACGTGAAAGAGTAAAAAACATCCATCCATCCATTCTTACAAACTTTCGCAATTATAATATTAGTAGGACTTTCGCATTTATAATATTAGTAGGATGCTATTACGGAATAGTACATAGGCTAATTTTTATCCTAAAAATCACTGTTCCCGTTGCATTGTACACGCGAGCCAAGCCACGGTCAGAAGCTAGTTATTAATATACATTTTCACTAGCAAAATGAGTCGAGGCCATGGCCTCTTATACGAGTGACAAAACAACACTTAAGTTAAGCTTCCAATAAACTGGACGAAGCGCCTTGTTTCAAAGAGCTTTACTAGCGTAACGTCGGCAAAGGCTAGAGAAAAATAAGTGGATTGTTTGTAAAATAATATTGTTTCAGTATTTATTAAACACTTTAAGAAATCGAAAAGAATAAGTAATGTTATGGATTATTTTGGTGACAACAGTCATACGGCTTTTAAAGGGTAGGCAACGCGCGAGTGATACCCCTGATGTCCATAGGCTAAGGTAACTGCTTACCATCAGGCTGGCCGTATTCTTGTTTGCCTCCTTGGTAGTATAAAAAAATACGGCCTGCCAGATGGTAAGCTGTAACCTCATCACCTGCCTGTTGCAGATACAAATACATTTTTTTAACACCAGGGTTTTATGATATAATTTTCCTGGGATAGGAGAGCGTTTCATTAAGAACATATCCCTAAATTAGCTCTGGAATCCTGTACTTACACACACAGAATGTACTCAAATACTCGTAGAATAGGTTTTAGAAAACGAAAGACTTGTACTCACGCAAAAACAAAACAAAACTAACTACATCACCATTTTTTTATACCACTTGGGTGGCAAACAAGCATACGGCCCGCCTGATATTAAACAGTTACCGTAGCCTATGGACGCTTGCAACACCAGAGCTATCACTTGCGTGATGCCAATCCATTTTTTTACACCAGACCTTTAAGATGGGAGTATCCTTGGGATAGGAATACGTTTCTTTCACAATGAAATACCGCTGTGTGTAGTTATTTGGCTGTGGTCTTCTGTAAGGTGGAGGTCCTTCCTCAGTCGGGCTTGCTCGCTAGTATGGTGCCCTGCCTCTCTTAAAACCATGATGTGGTAATTTGGCTGTAGTCATCTGTAAGATAGAGGTCGTTCCCCAGTTGGGCTTACTTACTTTTATGGTGCCGTACCTTCTTAATTGTCTAAAAATATATTCTATTTCATTAAAAACCGTAAACAGAAAATACCAACAGCGAATATACAGAACAATTTTTTTATGTATAAATTAACATGCAAATAAAAAACAAATATAAAGACATCCATCATGTTTTTGGCGAATAAAGTTTATTTGAAATGTCTAATGATGTATTAGATCGGGTGGCATCGAAATAGGGAAATGAGATACATTTTATGCACAAAATATTTTTTATGTCGTTGTTTATTTTGGTTAATGATTATTTATTCGACTCTTGTGGTTTTGTAAAGCGGGAATTTTAGGCCACGTGTTTTTTTTTTTAATGTATTGCGAGTCCTCGCGAGTCTGCTCAGCTGGTGCTCACATTGAGCAGACAGTCAGTCAGGCAACGCTCAAATGGGTTTGACGCATTTGATGCACATCTCAACTTGTACACCAAGCTCAAATGGTGAACTTAGCAACTGGTGCACTTCTCATATGGTACATTTCGCAACTGGTGCACTTCTCAATTGGTGCACTTCGCGAAAGGAGCACTTTTTAAGATGAGTGGAGATATGGAAAAATTTACTAAAAAAGAAAGAATCTTCGGTTTTGCGTAGGTAATTTTCTGAAAAATTCAAGTAAGTAGTAACCAAAGATTCTTTCATTTTTAGACATTTTTTCCATATCTTCACTCATCTTAAAAAGTGCTCCTTTCGCGAAGTGCACCAATTGAGAAGTGCACCAGTTGCGAAATGTAACTACCTGCACCAGTTGCTAAGTTCACCATTTGAGCATGGTGCACATCTCAACTTTTGGCTTGCGAGGCAAACACGTCTCTACATCACGAGGCTGACTCTTGTAACATTCCTCGCGAGGCAGCTTCGTGATGTCAGTAAACGCCTTTAGTATTCAAATAAAATCGTGTGCGCGTGATACAGGGACTTTTTCGAACTATAGTAGTGTCTTTTTCACTGATAGTGCGAATTGTGCATTATTACACTATGGTTACAGTTTGAATAGTACTAAAAGAAGTAAAATTCTTTTAGGGTCAAAACGTTTAAACACATTATTAGTGTTTAAACTCAAAAAACTCGCAGTAATTAAGCAAGGTGACAGTATAACCGTGACTATCACTTCTGAAATGGCATTTAGCATATGAGGGAGGCCTACGTTCTACAGTGGAGATGATGATGATGATGAACATTTGAATAATGCCCCAGGTAATCAAGCGTCTCTGGCCACTGTTACTGTTTACTTTTAGACTTGTTTGTTACTTTAGTAGTACACAACAAAGCTAAGTATTACAAATCTGTCAGATTTTCAAGGTTAAGCAAGCTTGCCGCGGCCGGTCTATAGATGGGTGACCATTTTCTAAAAACACATCAAGACCTCGTGCCGGATTGCTGTCCCATCGGACTATAAGAGTGAAAGAATAGAGAGCGCACCTTTGTTTGCGCACACACTTGTGCACTATAATATCCTGCGCAGTTAGCTAATCTTCGTTGGGATTGGCCGCCGTATCCAAAATCAGTATGGACGAATATTATTACACAAAATAAATACATTATATGTCAGATAGTACACTTGCTTCCGTATCAACCAATTTAAGGTTAAAGGTCAAAGGTAAAAGAAAAAACGAAACTATAAGTAGGTTACTCAATTATTAACAAAAAGTTCTTAATGAAGATTATCTACAGTCTACTGTGATAAAGGCATAGTTCCTTCACGTTGAGCCTAATAAAGCTGAAGTTGTTATATACGAACAAGGATTACTGAATTGTTTTTTCTTACTTTAAGTCTACTTAACTAAGTTAACATTTACAGCAAATAGTAGATGGTAACTATGCTTTGTGGGCAGATTTTTTAAGTGTGGTTTAGATAACGGTGTTTTTTTTTTCTTAAAGACAAGTCCCGCACTGGGGAACAAGACCTGTGTCGCTGGGGACTTTACAAATATACAATTAACGGACAAAAAGTACACCCAGGCTCGGGACAAATATTTATGAATCACATTTTTTTCCCGTGTAAATCGAACTCACAATACGCCGTGCAATAGTAAATAGCAAGGCGAAAAATATATGCAAAGGGACTGCATGATTGGTTCATGTCCTTCTACGCTGCTGAGTTACTACTACGCGAATTTTCCGTCGTGCTACGGTTTTGTGTTACTACTTGGCGGATTTTTCAGTGACTGGTTATGGACCCAAAGTAGGTGTCAGAGTCGGAACAAACATTTGTATGGGGATCGAATCAAAATGCGAGCATTTCAAATATTGCAAGCGTCCACAAGCTAAAAATGGATTTGCTTACATCCCGCAAGCTGTATACCTATTTGCTATCTATGTAATATAAAATATATTAAAAATAATTATAAAATAAATTATACATTGTTTACACTAATATTATAGTTTTAATTTATACCTGCCTAGTTGAATTATATGGTATTACATAACGACTAAATACCTACAACTAAATATAAGGAAAATCAAACTCCCGCACTCAAAATGTGACGCGCATACAAACTGCAATATGGTGGGCCTGGTGACCAGTGGCACAGATATGATATATCTATTTCTGGCACCAGCTTTTCGCAAATTGCAAGTATAATTTATACAACTTGTTAACCTTATATATAGTAATTAAGATGCCATTTGTGAAGGAAAATAAAAATTATTACTATTATAAAAATATACTTGCCCAATTAAGCTGCCTAAATTTAACCGCAAAATCTCGCTTAACCTGCATCTCAAATAATAATATCATACATAATTTTAATATTTCTAAAAATACAAAAACGCGTATAATGACCAAGCTGTTTTCGTAGCTCTTTCAAACCAGGGACGGGGGTCCTGACCTCAGCAACTCGCAGTAATTAAACAAGGTGACAGAGTAACCGTGACTGTCAGTTCTGAAATGTCATTTGAGGTTGCACGGGATGTAAAGAGTCACAAGTTTGAATACAGCATTAATATTATTAGAGTGACTTTCGTTAGAGAATTTGTTATGTTACATTATGTGCCGGAGAAAAAAATAAAAGCCTGTTCGAAAAATAATACTCAATCGTTTAGTGCTTACATAATGTATTAATCCTTACTAATATTATAAATGTGAAAGTTTGTGAGAATGGATGGATGGATGGATGGATGTTTGTTACTCTTTCACGTAAAAACTACTAAACGGATATGACTGAAATTTGGCACAGAGATAGATTATGGCCTGGAATGACACATAGGCTATTTGCAACGATAACCGACATACACGCGGGCGGAGCCGCGGGCAACAGCTAGTAGATGATAAATTATCTTATAATTATGTAACAATCATGGACCCTGTCGGGCACAGCATAGTCGGTATAGTAGGAGAGAGGAAGATGGCGTCTATTCGCTCATAATGAAATGATTTTCTAATTTCAAATTTTATTTTTAAATATATTTTAGGCGCGTTGAGCACTATTTAGGTAAATAAAAATCATTAAACTCGCGTCATCATCACCGAACGGTTTCCATATTCAAAAATAATAATCTAATAGCTCGACGAAACAATTCACAAGTTACTTAGTTTTGAGTTCTATCGTCAGTCACCAAAGACTGCCCCACATGTTTTTTTTAGAAATCTACACTACTATTATAAAGAGGTAAAGTTGGTAAGCTTGTGAGGTTGTTGGGGTTATCTCTTTATTTACTAAACCGATTTTTAATCATTCTTTTACCAATAGAAAGCCACGTTATTTGTGAGTGTAATATTATGCTATATATTAACCCGAAAAATGCCCAACGAAGTGGACATGGTCAGCTAGTTATTAATAAGAAGGTATTTTATGTTCCTCTATTTCGTTTTATTGCCGTCACATCGAAGTTAAACTGTGTATTGTGAATAATAATATGTCGCAGATTTATCGGATAAAACAGTACTTCGCGAAAACTATAGGAAGATTGCAAAACACCGATCAATACAAAACTAATAAAGATTTTTTAGTTATTATCCGAGGTATTTTCAGGCTCTTTGCAAAAGTCCGACCCATTTTAGCCGCGAACAAATGCTGCCGTTATAAAACTTATGAGCGCTGACTGGCTGGATAAAAGTTTTAGTCACTGAAGATTACGTTTGCCAACGGCTACATTTATTCGTCATTTGTCACTTATCAGCTGTTAAATTTTCAATCGATTATTCTGCAGCATTATATACAATCTACATTCTACTTTATATTTTTCTTTTCATACCTATAATAAAATAAAACTTAAAAAAAGCAAATAAAGTTCCTGCGTCAGCTATAATGTTGTGGTCTCGACCACAACGCTGGTATTCTCGCAGGACTTTTATAACCTACCTATGAGTGACGACGGAATGGTCCGAATCACTATAAATAAATGTGCCCTAAGTCCCCATCTAGGTGGACTGACGACCTAAAAAAGGTCGCTGGGACGCACTGGATGCTATAAGCCGAGGACCGTGTGCTATGGCGCGTGTTGGAAGAGGCATATGTCCAGCAGTAGACTGTGATAGGCTGATTGATTGATTGAAATGTGCCCTAGCACTTTAACTATCACTGTCTAAAAAATACAATTGATTTAAAGGCGCTCCTCCATTCTAACGAAATGACAAACTTAATGTTTTCTATTATTCATCAAGTAAATTTCACGCTACGTTAAATAATGTACGTATTTCACTTTAAACGTATTGAAATCATAATTGAAATATCAATATTATAATCACTCATTTAAATTCGAATTGATGATTCCAATTTTCTGCGGGCTAATCTACTCTAGAGTTATTAAAATTTAAATTAGTTTTGTTAACTGATGTTTTGTTGTTACGTAGACTATATTAAGTTAACTAGACGAACTTGCATTGAATTAAACTGTTCATAAACCTTCTTTGATGTTGAGGCAGATCTCAAGCTTCTTTGTCGAAGTTTAAGAAGAAGTGCGAAAGTGTTTATGTATATTTTTAACGTATGTTTGTCTGTGGCTTCGCTTATGGGGTAAAAGGTATCTTCAAGAAAGGTAGGACACCATACTAGCGACCGAGCCCGAAGATATATAAGATACAGAATACCACAGCCAAATAACGCAAGTAATACCTCTGGTATTGCAAGCGGCCATAGGCTACGGTAATTGCTAAACATTAGGCTGGCCGTATGCTTGTTTGCCATTCAGGTAGGATGAAAATAAAAACTGAAAATGCGTGCGTGCGCGCGCGCGTGTGTATGTGTGTGTTTTTTTTATTTTGATGGTGAGTGAGTTGTATGTGGTAGGTGAACGGAGTGGGTGACAATATGTTTGATAGAGAGAAATGTATTTGAGATGCGAAAAAAATGTGCTAGCCACACAAATACTTCCCGCGATAGTAACGCTATCGGCGGGGCCTTAGCAAGGTATAACTACATCATAGGTACAGTTAAAATACAAGTAGCCTATGTTCTTCTTTTCTGGAGTTTTTCTATCAAGAAATTGACAACAGAAATTAGCGGTGTGTACAACCTCGTACCTCCGAAAACATGCAAAGCTGTTGGTACTACGCCTGATCTCTAACGCGGTCGTGTTGGATTGCTATCTCATCGGACTATGATAGTCATAGTGATAGTCATCGGACCTTGATAAATATATAAGAGTTCTCATGTGTTTGTACTCACACTCGTGTAGGAGGAGGACTTTATTGTTAGACATGTTTTAGATCAAATATCTTTAATTAAGAATAAGTTCTAATTCGTTAAATTAGGACAATTCCACCCACGCACCGATCATTGTGACTTTTGTAAGTCGGGATTAATAGAGATTAACCCTCAGTCTCAGAACATTGCCTGTGACACTCGGGAGTTCCGGGGATAGCTTAACCAACTGTCTTACATCGCGCAACTAATTTAATTACGACAAAGGTTGACGAGTTAAAATAAAACATTAGGTAATAAATTTAAAAGAGGTAGGCCATGCAAGCGAGTAAGCCCGCCTGGGAAAGAAAACACCCTGGTGTTAAAATTCATAGAAGTCAGTATCCAGAGCTCTTTACAGGAGAGCGGATTACAGGCGCACCCCCGTCAAGGATGTACTGAAACTCATGTAGGAAATATATGCAAAATATGCAGGGACCAAGACGTAGGGTGAGCGGTAAGGTAGGGGCATGCACAAAAGACCCCAAGGGTCGAAGTGCGCTGGCCGAAAGGACAACCCCGTCACAAGATAAGATAAGATCCAGAGCTCATTTCTTCTTCTTCTAATTCGTTTCGCTCTTGGCAGAGCGGTCGTGGTCACGATGATTGTTTAATGTGGAAGAGGCTGATGTAGCTCGCCTTACGATGCCTCGCCAATTATTGGATAGGGATGCATTATTAACAAAATGTTCTATTCCGGGAAAATTCCATCATAAAACCGTGGTTATTATTTTTAGGTCGGCAACACGTAAGAGGTATCTCTGATATTGCAACTGCTTACCATCAGGCGCCTGACCGATGGTAAGCAGTTACTGTAGTCTATGGATATATATGCTTGTTTGCCACTAGGCTGTAAAGAAGAAGGACAAGAAACGCAGCAAGCAGCAAGGTTTTATAAGTTTGTAGGAGTTACGAGCTTAGCCTGATTTGATTTGAACTACAAAAATGGTTGATATATAATTATTATCATGACTCAATGTGTTGTTTATTTGTTACTATTCTATTGTTAAATATATCACAAGGAGCGTTTATTTTTGTTATTTCGATGTAGAAGTTTCAGTTTCTCTACTCTGTTTTAAGTATTTTTTGTTCTTAAGGTATTATTGTTACTGTTTATTTTTCTTTTCTCTTAATTATGTATTATATTTATATGCGGATTTTGGTGTTGGTTGTACATTTATTAAGTATCATTTACATAATTGTTTCTTCTTCTATCTTACAATTATTTATTTTCCTCAATAAAATAAAATAAAAACTCTTTATTATTACACCAAAATACATATTGCTTACCTACATAGTTATGATTTAATCAATCCTTACAAACTTAGAACATAGTCTTATACACTGTATCTCCCTTGATTATTTTCATTAGTATTTGTTTCATACATTGTAACAAAACATAATTGGTTGTAAGTTGTTCATACATAAATGTTTATGAAACAAGTTAGGCTTACTGTTTCTGTACTAAGAATATAACATTATCATCTGCACGGGTAGTTCAGTAGATTAAGTGGTTACCTCGCTATTTATTACTGCGCGGCGTATTGTGGGATCGATTCCCACATAGGACAAAAAATTGTGTGATCCATATATGTATTTTTTTGTTGTTTTTTTCTTTTTTAAAAGACAAGACAACTCTCGCACTAGAGAACAAGCTCTTTGTCGCGGGGGACTTTACGAACATACAATTAACGGACACAAATTACACCCAGACTCAGAACAATTCTTCGTGGGTCACACAAAGTTTTATCCGGTGTGGGAATTGAACCCACAACCTCGTGCACAGCAGGCCCATACTGCGGCCACTGGACCACCGAAGCAGTATATGTATATGTATATATGTTTTTTTTTATAAATCCCTTCACTACACAGGGCTTGTTCCCTAGTACAGGGGTGGTATTTAAGATAAGAAACATATCATCTCGCCTTAATAAATAAAAAATGTTCATTTGTCACAATTTTTTTTGTGACAAATGAACCAAGCTTGTACGTATGGTGTAATGTAACACAGAAAAGATGGGTTTATGCCAGTGGGGCATAAACCAAAAGATGGAACTACTGGTTCCCAAACTAGACTACCTAATGTCTATTGTATATCTTTTAATAAGCCTTAAAAGAGGTAGAGCACCATACTAGCGAGCAAGCCCGATTGGGGAAGGATCTCCATCTTACAGAAGACCACAGATACCCTTGGTGTTGCAAGCGTCCATAGGCTGCTGTAACTGTAAGCAGATTTTTTAAGTAAATTATGAAAAAAGGAGTTCATTCCTTTTTTTATACTACTAAGAAGGCAAACAAGTATACGGCCCGCCTGATACCTTACTATCAGGCGGGCTGTATGCTTAAATAAAAAAAAGGTAGAACCCCTTTTTTCCTAATTTACTAAAGTCCATTTTGATCAAAATATAAATATTAGATTGTATTCCCTATCTAGTAGATACATTTTTGATAAATTCTTTGTAAAAATATGAAGTACCATCTTCAGGTAATATGATATCCGAGAACCAATTCCGTTTTAGTAACTCAAGTTAACCTTATTTTATTATGGAATAAATGTTAAAGTACGGATGAATGATTTTACTCTTTTCAATAAGAGAATGTCAGTGGATGTGAGTGTAAAGAGGCAGTTCACTACACAAACGAGCAAGCCTAACTGGAAAAGGACCTCTGTCTTACAAAAGACCACAGCTAAATTACTACGTATCCTACTAATATTATAAACGCGAAAGTTTGTAAGTATGGATGGATGGATGGATGAATGGATGGATGAATGTTTGTTACTCTTTCACGTAAAACTACTGAACGGATCTAGATGAAATTTGGCACAGAGATAAATTATGGTCTGGAATAACACATAGGCTTTACAGCGATAACCGGCATCCACGTGGGCGGAGCCACGGGCAACAGCAAGTATTTAAATATTCGAAATAATGTGGAAAAAGATGAGCTCGGAGCAAGTTTCGAACCTGCGCCTCTCGACCACTGATACCAATTGTGCCATCCAAGCTCCTACTCCAGAATTAGAATTTGTCCACCGCTTTTTACGTCTAGGAATGACGTCAGCTTCAATCAACTGTTAGCTGTTACAGGTCTATACGTACAACATCTTCCAATTGCTAGAAAATAATGTTATATTTGAGCTAATTGCATAGCAAATATGCTAAAAATATTTACTACGTTTTTTTTTACTAATTAGGTGGTAAACAAGCATACGCCTGATGTTAAGCAGTTACCGTAACCTATGGACGCTTGCAATGCCAGAAGTATCACTTGAATGTTGCTAATTAATTCGTTTACACCAGGGCTTTATGATGGGACTATCCCTGGGATAAGAATACGTTTCTTTCAAAACGCATCCTTAAATGAGCACTGGAGACCTGTACTTGCACTCAGGAACACAACTACACCACTGTTTGTAGTTATTTGGCTGTGGTCTTCTGTAAGGTGGAGGTTGTTCCTTCTCCAGTCGGGCTTGCTCGATAGTATCACCATACTAGAGAGGTAGGGCACCCCCTACCTCTCTTAAAGTTGTGTTTCTGTGTGTGAGTACAGGAATCATACTATGACATGTTAACCCTGAGTCTTTTAAGTGAGAAAGAGAGACAGAACTATACACGCTATAAAGCTCCGTCCTTCTTTCTCAATCGAAGTTCATGTTTTAACACGTCATGGGCCACAGGTCTTCAACGCTCATTTAGGAATGCGTTATAAAAGACACATACCTATTTCAATATTAAAGTCCTAGTGTAAGAAAAATTTGGACCGGCAACACGCAAATTGATATCCCTGGTTTTGCAAGCGTCCATAGGCTACGTTAACTGCTTACCACAGGCGGGCCTTATGCTTGTTTGCTGCCTTACTTTATCAACCCATAAACGTCCCACTGCTGAATACGGGTCTCCTCCATAGGTACATTAAGAGGGATATTAGCCTGCTATACCACGCTGGCCAGACGGGTTGGTTTTGTTTCGAGTTTTACCTCTCCTGCAGTGGATATTGTCTGCCTGACTCCTTTAGTCAACTCTTACGACACCCTCGGGATAGAACGGGGTGGTAATATTTGTATTTTTAATCCGTCACCCCACGGACAAGTTGTTTGCTGCCTTAGTCGTATATAATTATACTAATTTCCGCTCTGGGATTCGCCCGCAAGTAAACACACGCAGCCTACTCGTATGTGGTATTTTAGAATGTGATCTATCTCTATGCCAAATTTCATCCAGATCCGGTCAGCTGTTTTGGCGTGATTGGGAAACATTCACACATCCAAACTTTCACATTTATAATATTAAAGTACAGATTCATCAAAATTACGTAAGTTTTTTATCTATTAGTTTCCGCTAATCTCCTCAACAACTACACTACACAAGCAGGACTTTCACTGGCAGATAACTAATATTATGGGGTGTAATATAGGCTTCATTTATTTAAGGAAAATAATTAGGATTCCGCGTAAAAAAATAAATCCCCATAAAGTGTTAAAGAAAACTAGCGTAACAGGTAATTCAAAGTATTTTAAACTTAGCCACAGTGAAGTGAGGATGGGTATAGCTAGTATTAAATATGACGTAACTTTGATAAGCTCTTTTAAAGTATGACAAGTTTCCCGCGTATGAAGTTTTAAATAGATAACTATTATAATAATTTAATTATGTATTTTCAGTCTGAAAACTACTACTTTTAGAAAGATCTACTGAAGCAGAAATGGAAATTATTGAATACAAGCAGGCTGTAATTATCAATCCTGGGTTTGATTTCGGTGTTGACAGAACACATTATAGCTACGGTCAGAACGCTCATAAAACTATTCTAAAATATATTTTTTATATATTATTTTTTATTATTATTATTTAAAAAGACAACTCCCGCACTAGAGAACAAGCTCTGTGTCGCGGGGGACTTTAAAAACATACAATTAACGGACAAAAATCACACCCAGACTCAGAAAAACACTTTGTGGGTCACACAAAGTTTTGTCCTGTGTGGGAATCGAACCCGCGTGCACAGCAGGCGCATACTGTGGCCACTGGACCACCAAGGCAGTCTATTTTGATTTACTGCACAGTAATTGGTTCAGTGGCTTAAGTAGTTACGTTGCTATTTATCTCTGCGCGGCGGCGGCGTGTTGTGGGTTCGATCCCCACACGGAACAAAAATGTGTGATCCACAAATGGTTGTCCCGAGACTTGGTCGTGCACTTTGTATCTATTAATTGTATAATTGTAAAGTCCTCCGCGACACAAGACTTGTCTATCAGTTAACAAAAAGTCTGCAGAAACAAAATTACAAAAAAAGAATCAAGTTTGACATTATATTTTCGATAAGCACTAAAATAAATCAAACGTCGAAAACGGAATAAACGTATAATGAAATAGCCATAGCCCTCAAATATATAGACCATAAAAAACTACACCTATAACCATTTCAGTTACCACTTAATTCATTCACCGTCTGAGCAAAAAATACAAGATATTGGGAAGATTAGAGAGATAGAATGCTTGAATAGTAATAGCATAGAATTATATAAGAAATTCTATAAAAAGAGAGCTTAATAACATCCAAAGGACGTATAATAATAACCCTTATTCTGTTCAAAACATATCTATTATTTAGTTCTAGATACGTCTATAAAGTTTATTTGTATAAAAACATCTTATTTCTGAAGACGACCCTGAAAATCAAGTGTTGTAGCCGCGGCCTGACGTTGATAAATTACTTTGAAACATTTTGACGGATCATTATATTTGTGCTGTATTATTTTTTGTCTATAATGCTACGTATGTTGCTTACCACAAGACAAGCCATTTGAACGTTTGCCACACAGCATATGATTATGATTGTGGTATATAATGAGGACCTAGATTTCTGGACATAGTGGTAATGGGGACGTTTATAAGAAAATTTTCACTTTTATAAATTCTGATGTGCTCAAGTGGGTAGATTGGCAGCCGCGTTTTGTTTCTTTTTTCAAATACTGATAAATATTTTCGCACATGAAATAATAGAAGACGACATCCAAATGACTACACACAGCGGTGTAGTTGTGTACCTGTGTGTGAGGTCAGGTCTCCAGCGCTCATTTTGGGATGCGTTTTGAAAGAAACATGTTTTCACCCCATTTTTCATCTTCAAGACCTGATGTAAAGATATTGGATCGGCAATACGCAAGTGATACATAGGCGGGCCGTATGCTTATTTGTCACCTAAGTTCTACAAAAAAGACAGAAAGTCACATGCCTTATTACAAATCCACCACATACCAGTGTATGTGGTGGATTTGTAATAAACCATGTGACTTTCTGTCTAGTGTGTCAGTGTCAGTACACTTGCTGATTTTTATCACACCAAGAAATAATATAATAATAACTTTTACGTTTTTATAGCTCTTATAAAAACACTTTTATGACTTCAAAGGTTTACCAAAGACGTACCTCTTTCATACCTTGACACAGCCATGTAAAAAAACAAGTCTTAAATTAAAAAATAAAAACTCGGCTGCCAAAAATATATTTTTTACGGCCATCTACTTCTGCGACTCAGATGAATTGTTTAAAACCTCATTTCCTTAAATGGCAAACATTTACTTTTTGTAGCTTTTCGTACCTTTTTGTCGGAAATCATCAGTCTGTGTAATTTTTATAAGAAGATAATTAGCATAATAAAATTATGTCTGATTACTTTTGAAATGAAGAAAGAATTATTTTTATTTAATTTTGTAACTGATTCGCTTGTTGATCTTGACTGCTTAGATCTCTCTTTGCTCGTGTCAAATTGCCGTCCACACACACAATCAAAGAAGGTATGTTATGTGCTAGTCTCCTTGATAGTATTAATATTTAGTAATACATATTAATATATTTGTTGTCATATATAAGTATATTAGTCGTTTAACTGCGAAAACATGTAAATGGTGATTAGTTGTTACATAAGTTGTATTATTAGTTAAACTACACTGTATGTTTTCTCAATAGATTTCTCAAAAGATCAACGATATATTTATTCTTTTGTTTATAAATGGCATTCTTATATTGCGTTTTAAATTCGGAATCTTCCTTTCTAAATAGGCTAAGGCATTCACGTACACAGCCCATAGGGTTGTTTGTGTAGCAGTCATTGGAACTTTTACGATGTATACATACGCGGGGTTGCCAAATGGGCTCATGAAAAAGAGATCTCGCCTCGATACGGGTGAATATGTAAATTATATTTTTTATTTGAATCTTTTTGAGGTACGTGTTGGTGATTAGATTTGGGAAGACAGGTTGAAGTTTGTTGTTGTTTTAATCTGTTACCGTAGCCAATGGACGCTTGCGATACTAGAAATATTATTCGTGCTTTGCTAATCCTGTTTCTTGTACACCAGATTCAGCATTTAGTTACAGAGATTGTGTTCAAAAACGTAATTAGTAAATAAAACGCTTTAAAACTAAGCGTTTCTGCTATTGTGATATATGATAACATGATAATATATTTTTTTATACTACTTGGATGGCAAACAAGCATACGGCCCGCCTGATGTTAAGCAGTTACCGCAACCTATGGACGCTTGCAATACCAGAGGTATCACTTGCGTGTTGCCAACCCATTTTTTTACACCAGGGCTTTAAGATTCCCATCTTAAAGCCCTGGTACCCCTGGTATTGGAAAACGTTTCTTACAAAACGCATCCCTAAACGAGCGCTGGAGAGGTACTCACACACAGGAACACAACTACACTGCTGTGTGTAGTTATTTGGCTATGGTCTTCTGTAAGGTGGAGGTCCTTCCCCAGTTGGGCTTGCTCGTTAGTATAGTGCCCTACCTCTCTTAAACTATTGCAAAGTTTCATCAAAATCTGTCAAGTAGTTTTAGCGTAAAGGAGTATTAAACATCCAACCACAAGCTACGGGTGAGAATGTCCTTATTTTTATTAAGTTCCTATAATAGCAACACGGGAGCGGATTGGCGGTTACTAGGCAACATAAATGTAAACAAAAAATTTTAAGAATCCATCAAAAAGGTAGAACTATCGGAATAATAACATAAACAAATATAGGAACTTACCACCTACTGTTAGCTGAGGTCCCGTGTTCCAAAGATCGACTTGTGTGTAAACACATATGCTCTGTATTACTTCACTTTCATAGTCTTATGAGATAGCGATTCGATACAACCATCGAGAGATCAGGCGTAGCACAGGATAAAAGGTTTTACGAGTGCTCTAATTAGTTCGAGCTGTGTTGCCACCCATCTGGTAACCGACCGTAGCATGCATGTTTGACATTACATAGCTACAAACCCCTTTAAGTAATCACAATAACTATGTATATAAAGACCACAAACATAAGGATTTTGTATAAAGAACTATTCTTGGTTAGGATCTAAAACGTACCTTCGGACATATGAAAATTGCTTTTAAAAGGGTTCTGTTATACGGTGGATGTATTCATTGAATTATGCATACATATGTAGGGTACGAGAACCCTAACATTTTACGGCTTCAAACATAATTAAATTCCAAAAGTACATGTATATTCTGTTACGCCAATCTTTAAAGAAAGCCCACGAAAAATATTTGATGTCATCCCAACATTTAAATTAACGAGAAAAACTTCGGCACCGCTCAAACTTTGTCAATATGGCGGAACAATATGGGTGAACAATTTTAATAATCCACAAATGACGTCACGAATAGACGCGTTTGCAATTTTTTCATAGCTTTGTCGAACGTTTAACACTTCGGAACTTCGGTGATGACTCACATTTTTGGGTTGAATACACGCCTATCAATTTTTCGTTATAAAATTTATTAAAAATGTTTTCTTTACTAAAAAAAAGGTTTTGTTATTAAGGTTACACACATTGTTAATTAGCCTGTTGTACCATGAACATGATTCTAAATATAATTATGGCTCATTTAGGCGTAAATTTTGGTTAGCTTCAACAAATATTTTCATGCCTCAATATTTTACTTTGGGCTAAGAACCAACGGAGCGACTTTTTAACGTGTTTCCATGTGGTAGCGGGATCTACCATGACATGCACATCTACATATATATTAAAACGTAAAAAAAAAACATTTTTAAGGTGATACATTTAAAACAGTGAGCTTTAGCATTTTTTTTTAAATTTAGAATTAATCTTATCGAATAAAACCTGCTGCGCTGCTGCTTTTTTTCGAGTTAGTACCTAAAGCACAATACATTGCGCGCACGGATAACTAGAAATTGCAACCGTCGGGCAACTTCTATTAATGTCAAATTAATTTTGACAAAGTATATTAAGTATGTCACAGATCGTTAGCATCGTATCGGTAGCTTAAAAAAACTGAATCCGACTTTAAAAACCTAAAAATAACTGAATACAGATTAAAGTCGGTGCTAGGTTCATCCTGTCATCTAATATTATTAGTTTTCAGTTATTTTTAAGATTTTGAAGTCGGTTTCAGTTTTTCTTCAAAAATTGTTTTATTTGTCTATTTTTAGTGATAAAATAAACGTAAAATATATACGAAAAACATTGTTAATACCTAAAACATTTGAGGGTTGCCCTCTATTTCCCTGGGATTCCATCATCAGATCCTGATTTGGTGCCAATAAGACCACCTCTAGACTATACTCTTTCAAATAAAAAAATAATTTTGAGAATCGGTTCATAAACAACGAAGTTATCCGCAAACAAACATAAAAAAGTAATATATACGGTCGAATTGAGAAACCTCCTTTTTTGAAGTCGGTTAAAAATGTACCAATACAATTGTTTGCCAACCCCCTTATTGTATAAGACAAAAAATGTAACGTACTAAAAACTTAAACAGCACTAATTTGACCGCACGTAGTCACTTTACCGTTAACTTTGCCACAGATTACTAAAGAGTTACTACGGTACTGGTGCGGCGTGTTGGGGTTCGATTCATACACCCGTACTTTGTATCTACAATTTAAAATTAAGTATAATTTAAGTAAGAGAGGTAGGGCACCATACTAGCGAGCAAGCCCGACTGGGGAAGGACCTCCACCTTACAGAAGACCACAGCCAAATAACTACACACAGCGGTGTAGTTGTGTTCCTGTGTGAGAGTACAGGTCTCCAGCGCTCATTTAGGAATGCGTTTTGAAAGAAACGTATTCCTATCCCAGGGTTACTTCCATCTTAAAGCCCTGGTGTAAAAAAATGGGTTGGTAACACGTAAGTGATACCTCTGGTAATGCAAGCGTCTATAGGCTACGGATACTGCTTAACATCAGGCGGGCCGTATGCTTGTTAGCCACCCAAGTAGTATAAAAAAAAATCTGTAAAATCCCACCCCGAGTAGCAGGGATATTTCTAATTTCTAGTGGGTGAGTTGTTAGTACTGCATAGACCTTACTCTTTTTTTACAGTATTTACTTTTGAGTTTAGTATACAGGTATCAGAGAGAATAAAGTGTCATTTAATAACATTTTATTTGAAAAAATGCGATAGCTAATAAATTAATAATGACCAAGTACTTATTTTAGAAGGACGCAGCTTACTAAGTTACCTTTCGAAAGTAAGCTTATACGTAAACATTTTCCTACAGAAAACATTTAGATTGGATCTTCTTGGAAAACCAAACTGTTTTTCCTCTACAGTACTTGTCGTTGCTAAACTTAAATAGAGATTTATTTTTATACTACTTAGATGGCAAGAAAGCATATGACTAGCCTGATGGTAAGCAGTTACCATAGCCTATAGACTGTACGTTGACTGTATGGTATCATTCGCGTGTTGCTGACCCAAATAAAAATAATATTGTGTTGTGTTGATGGCAACCCTGGAACACGAACGCGATTATTTATAAAATAAGTCAGAACACCAAGTTCTTAGCGACTCATTTTTGGTCTTAATTTGAATAACGGCCAATGATAAGTTAGGGAATAAAGTAAGCATCTTACGAATATCAAATTAAGATTAAAATTGAATCGCTATTAGAATGTCATGGTACGGCCCCACGACACTATTGTTGTATTGATTATAGCGGCACGTCCTGGCTTTTTGTAGGGATCCCGTATTTTTTTCATTAAAATGTAGCCTATGTTAACCGCTGATAATGTAGCTGTCTAATGGTGAAAGCATTTTTAAAATCGGTCTAGTAGTTTTTGAGTTAAATCGTAACAAACAAACAAAAAATCAAATCTTTTCTCTTTATAATACTATATATATACATATAAAGTTGTTTAGACAAAAATAATAGTTACTACTTCAGCATTATTATGTAGTTGATATAAGTCAAGATCAAAATGAATATAAATATTTGATGTATAGCTAAAACAAGATTACTCTTCATACATACATAATATTATATATGTAATTTGTTGTCGCAGTCCTAATGTTGATCATAAAAACTGATAAACTGCTCAGGCTCAGCGCTGTATTGTAACTATAACATTGCATTATGTTGAGTGGTAACTTCGTTGACGCAACGTAACGACGTTTAGATGTTTATGGACTTAGAATAATATCGTGCTAACAGAATTTCGGTGATGGCGACTAATCCTGACGAAGACTAGCTATCTGCAAGTGAGATATTATAGTATATCGAAGGGCTCGAAGCTAAGTGATAAAGGCGTTCGATAAAGCTTGCCATGGTCGATCCTTGGATGGGGTGACCATTTTATAAAAACACAACAAAACTACTCCGTACCTTAGAAAGCACGTAAAACCAGCCACGCTGAATCAATGTTGATAAAATTATTTAACTATATTTTAGATAATAAATGGAACCACCTCTGAACTATGACCAAAAAAATAATCATCAAAATCAATTCATTATTGGCAGAATGATCGCGTAACAGACATATAAAAAAAATTGCACTCCGGGAGCCAGACGTGAAAACACTAGTCAAAACAGTTGTTGAAAATTATATAGCAATATTTATATTTTTTTTTATTTATCTAGACGTGTTCGCGGTCTGCTATATGTTCATGCATATATCGCCTCTTTGCTTTAATAATGTGACAGTCTAAAAAAGATTTTTCGGATATATGTCAAACTGCATCTCGTAACGGTGTCGCGAATCCAGACATTTTATCTCATCTAAAAATATGCGTACCGTGCTAAAATAGTTTTCACTTCAAAATCATACAGTCGAATTAAGAACCTCCTCTTTTCTTGAAGTCGGTTTTAAATATTCTGAACGTTAATATTTTTCTATTAATAAATAAAAATACCTGAACGGCCAGTACTTAAAAAATGTAATATTCTTCACACCACCATTTTCACGGCTCGACGTCAAAAATATCCCGGGGCGTTCACTTGACCTGTAAACAACTTGAATTTCATTATTAAAAATAACATGACAAATTTTGATATCTTGTAGGTAAAAACAGTATAGAGTAGCCAAGAATACCTACATTCTTTTTAGGGTTCCTTACCTCGAAGGGAAAAACGGAACCCTTATAGGATTACTTTGTTGTCCGTTCGTCCGTCTGTCTGTCAAGACCTTTTTTCTCAGGAACGCGTGGAGGTATCAAGCTGAAACGTATATCAAATATTCAGGTCTACTGTCCCTTAAAGCTGTGAACTTGAAAATCAAACTTTGAAGCCAACACAATCAAAGTATACAGTCGTTTATTTTGATGCATGCCGCAAATTTTCGACACTCGCAACGGAATCAAGACCTACAAGGTGACTCACGTGAACTCAGAATCTTGAAATTTGGCACGAAGCAACGTTTTATAGCACAGATAAAGGAAAAAATGCGAAAACCGTATTTAAAAAAAAAACCACTTATTTAATTTATTCACTCATAACAAAATAAATCGTGGTTTGACTCTCTTTCTTCCTACCTACCATACTTGTATTTTACAAAATATTAACTATCTGGCGATTAAAAATAGTGGCCTGAGTTTCTTGCTAGTTTTTCTCATGGTTCCTCGTCAGCGAATTAGCCGTAGGAAAATGCAGCTGTCATTATCTTCCTGGCTTATTTGTAATTAATGACCTTCATAAGAGTTACTTTGTAATCTAAATGAATAATTGAATTTTGAGTTTGAAATAATATATAATTTTTGAGCAAGTCGGACTCGAAGGTCGTGGAGAACCTTCCACAGTCGGGCTTGCTCAAAAATTACATCACACAAGGTGTAGTCAAAGTTTTCTGTAAAGTGGAGGTCCTTCTCCAGTCTTACTTGCTAGTACCGTGCTAGTAGGTGCCATACCTCTCCTATTAAAATATGCTGTATAAATGAATAGGTTCAGAAATATACGTGCACTTATCTTAATCTTGTGTAAAATTTATACTAATTTTCTTTATTAAAAACAAAATACAACTCCCGCGTTAGGCAACAAGCTCAGTGTTGCGGGGAGCTTTACAAAAATTAACACACAATTAACGGACACAAATTACACCCACACTCGGGACAACTATCTATCACATTTTTTTTGCGCAGTATTCAATATCCTATGAAAGTTTGTAAGTATTGATGAATGGATGGATGAATGTTTGTTACTGTTTCACGTAATAAATACTGAACGGATCTGGATGAAATTTGGCACAGAGATAGATTATGGTCTGGAATAACACATAAGCTACAGCGATAACCGACATCCGCGCGGGCGGAGCCGCGGGCAACAGCTAGTATTCAATATTTAGGTTACCAATTAAGCCACGGAACCAATAAAATCTTTACGTTTTTATACCCAAACCATAAACAGAAGCTAGCAAAATCACAAAATAACATACTACCGATATTTGTTCTATAATAGATTCAGCGGAGATTCGCTGGAATGGAAGGGAATGATAATAAAAATAGTTGTGCGAGAGATCAATCAGCATAATGCCGTATAAATGGGACGGGCGTCTATTTGTCTAGCGTAGGTGCTCCTATTGCTTCCACTGTATAAACAATATAGTGCTTCATAACTACAGTAAGTTAGTAAATATACACGAATTGTCTTGAATTTAATTGCCCCTTAACTGATATTGTTTCTTTTTTATACTTAATACTTTTAAGAGAGGTAGGGTACTATACTAGCGAGAAAGCCCGACTGGGGAAGGAACTCCACCTTACAGAAGACCACAGCCATATATATAACTATACAAAGCAGTGTAGTTGTGTTCCTGTGTGTGAGTACAGGTCTCCAGCGTTCATTTAGGAATGCGGTTTAAAAGAAAAGTATTCTTATCCTAGGAATACTCCCATCTTAAAGCCCTGGTGTAAAAAAATGGGATGACAACACGCAAGTGATACTTTGGTATTGCATGCGTCCATAAGCTACGGTAACTGCCTAACATCAGGCGGCCGTATCTTTGTTTGTACAAGTAGTACTAAAAAAAACAAAGTATTTACCGTAGAATGTAAGTTTAATTATGTCAATAATCTTTTGCGATTCTCAGAAAAAGCGGAATCCTTTGAAAACAAAGATTTATCCTTAGTGGAAATTGAATCCACGACCTTTGGCTTAGCAATGACAATCACAGTAGACCATGAGGCCTATCTATAGAACTCTGATTTGAAGGGTTAACCTTGAATGAAAAGGGTAAGAATAAAGCCGTTTTATTTCCAACATGAAGATCAAAGGGTATCATTGAATAATGTTTTATTGTAAACATAAATGTTGCAACAAAAACAACGGCATACACACAAAAGTTTTGTTTTTATGTTATACGGAAGAGATTTACTACCATAATATTTATTGTTTACCTATCTACCAACCCGTTATCGTTTACTGAAGGCCAATCTGAATTTATCTGTTTTTTAACTAGAAATGCAGTACAGTGGAAGTGTTTTGAGTATGTTTTTTTATACTACTTGGGTGGCAAACAAGCATACAGCCCGCCTGATGTCAAGCGGTTACCGTAGCCTATCGACGCTTGCAATACCAGAGGTATCATTTGCATGTTGCCGATCCATTTTTTACACCAGGGCTTTAAGATGGAATACTCCTGGGATAGGAAAACGATTCTTTCGAAACGACTTCGAAACCTGTACTTACACACAGTCCTTCCCCAATCGGGCTTGCTCACTAGTATGGTGCCCGATAGGGCAGATAGATATATCTTCTTACTGTGCAAACAACACTATTATTATTTAACTACGTTCTGTAATTACAGCGGTACCGCAAAAAGTCTTTTTCCATAATTAACGTGTACAACAAGCTCAAATACGACCGCTACCATTAGATACTGTATGTTATAATTTACTTTATCTATAAAAGTAATTTATTATTATATTTAAAAGGAAAGGAGGAAATAAAAGAGAGAGTCACAACATATAAAAACAGATTACAGCTACATACCAATACACTGGCTCATCACTTTATGGATGAAATATTTCCAAATGCGAGGAAACTGAAAAAAAGAGTACCTCAGGACTTACTCTAAAATATTATTTATGAGGACAAATAAATGGATAATGTACCTTTCATAACGCCTCTTCATTACGAAAATATTGCTTAAAGTCTCCAAGACAGATTGCAATAGGAAGAAAAAAAAATGATATACATTTTTAAAACTAGGTATATTATAATTAAATAAAACCCACATGTCTTAGAAGAAAATCTAAAGCGATGTGTGTCTGTCATTTAACAACCCGCATTAGGCCAGCGTGTGTAGTTTTATTTGTTTAAATACAATTATTTAATCGTCTTTAGGCTACGGTGACTGCTTAGTATCAGGGGAGACGTATCGTTGTTCGCCGATAAAATAAAAATATGTAGATACTAAATAGTATCGAATACATCACGTACATCTTGCTGACCCACAAATATCATACCAGGGTTTGTGCTGGAGTATCCTGGGTCAGGAAAACGTTTCCAAAATAAACGCTGGGGCATTTACTCAGGCATAAGAACACAACTACATAACTGTGTGAATTGTTCTTCGTTTGTCCTTTTTGTTTCGTTGAAATATAATTTAATCGATTTTATTCCTGCTTCGTCCAATTTTATATCCCTTCTACGACCCATTTAACTGTGTGTAGTTATTTCCTTGATTTTCTTTGTAGAGATACACCACTAGGGTGTCGTTCAGCGGTGTCGTTGGTAACAATTCAAACTTAATTTCTTAGCTACACTTTAATAACGTTTACCAACTATGTACACTCGAGGTAGGGGAGCTCACTCGGTAACAAACGCCGGAGGCTCTGCGCTCTTAGGGCCGGCGCACATATGGCGAAGCGCAGCGCAGAGAATTTTTTACTGAAAAACTATTAACGATATTGTTCTCATTGAAATAACATCCAAAATCTAGTTACACAACGATTAATTCCTAACAAGCATCAAAGCGAAAGATAGCGCACAGGAACGCAATCGCGCGAGCATGCGTGCTACTACGCGCGCAATCGCTTTTGGCCATCGGGCTCGTCGATTAAGTATACGTTGGACTCTTAAAAAATGCTAAATGAATGAAGATGGATCGATCAAGTATGCTCAGTCTATCATATATTCGCGCATCCGCGCGCATTCTTGGGTCGAAATTCGCCTAAAGTGTCATTCGTTTAAAAAAAATCACGAGCATGCTCTGCGCTTCGCTTCGCACTATGTGCGCAGGCCCTTAGTATCACATTGCTACAGGAAATGTTTGTAACTAAACTATGAAAAGTTCTCTAATTACCTGTTAAGACATGCTGCCATTTCTTTTGATTAGTACGGTCATTTTCATTAGAGCTTTTTTCTATGGTATTATTTTTTTTATTTGACTGTCCTGTTCGTTTTGTGGGTAGTGACTGCTAAGCCAGAGGTTCTGGCTTCGAGAATCGTGTCGATGTAAATTAATAAGCCTGATTATTTTGATTTTTGACAATGAAGTCCTAGTGAAGTGTTACTAACATAGTTTTAAGTAATATAAACTAACAAAAGTTATAATTATGTATGTTAGTCTGTAAGGTTGTATCTATGGATTGTATTATCTGAAAATAAATGATTATTATTATTATTATTACTATCTTTAACAAACTTCAAAAAGTGGAGGAAATCTTTGTTACCGCCGAACTACGTCATTTAAGAACCGATCTGAAATATTCGCAAAAATTTTGTACTGCTGCTGTGATTTTAATCAAATTGTAAGTACTCTCCCTGACTGATTAATTGACAGTTTAAACGATTATTATAAGATAACTGTTTCCCGCTTCTCCTTCCGCTTCTAGATGTCAGTTATTTCTATAAAAATTACCCTACGTACATCCCCATGTTAGAATGTATCTCCTTGCCAAATTTTATTACGATGCGTTGGGCTTTTTATCGTTAACAAGTAACAAACAAACAAACAGTAATTTTTGCATTTATAATATTAGTATGAAAGTGGATACACAGGTATCTACTAATATATATAAAATTTACTGAGTTCTTCATCAGATTCAAACGTTTTATTATAAACTATCGTACAATGAGCTATAGCCAATCTCATAAAGGCGTATATTGCGTGCACTTGACGGCCGAGGGTCTATCTATGTGGCTCGGTTATTCGCCTATCGAATGCACGCGATTTTCTACTTATGGGACGGATACTGACTATTATAGGGCGGGTTGGGACTCATCGATTAACGTCCTCGCTTAATTATACTATCTTGGATACTTTGGAGTATTGTGATCAATGAATGAGTTAATATAGGGAATAGATAATAATTTATTTCCTTTATCGGTATCTTACTATTTGGGTGGCAAATGAGCTTGATGGTAAGCAGTTACCATAGCCTATGAACGCTTCATCATTTGACGAAGGACGGAGACGCTCATTTAAAATGCGGTCACCCATATATAGTTACTGCGCCCTTGATGTCCAGCAGTGGACTGCGATAGGCTGATTGATATGCGGTCACCCTTATATAGGTATAGTTACTGCGCCCTTGGTTGCATTACCCGCTGATCGTTTATCAAACATAATGTGTACCTAGATATGAGCGCCTCATAGATTCATTGATTCATTCATTCATTGTTTATCAGTTGTCTGGTTACCATAGTACAGGCTCTGCCTAGTTTGGGATCAGATAGCGATGTGTGAGTTGTTGTCCCGAAAATATTATTATTATTATTATTATTATATTATACCGGAAGCATCTGCAAAGAAACGACTTTTAGAAAATCAATCCCTAAACTGGTAAAATATAGTTTATCCTGGGTGAAGTCAGGCCAGGTTCTTTTTAACTACAACTCCACAAGGAACAAGCCCTGTTTCACTTGGTATGTAAAGTCCCCCGTGACACGAACATAAAAATATCGGACACAAAGTACATCCAGATTCGGGACAGCCCTAAGGATCATACAATTTTTTGTCTCGTGTGGGGATCGAACTCACAACACGCCGTGAAGTGGTAAATGGTGAGGTAACCACTTAAGCCACTGGACCATCCGTGCAGTCAAGCAGGCTGCTAGACTGTCTATCTATCTATCTGTTTAGAAAATAGAATCTAGTACTACAGTTTTCTTACCACTAAAATCTTATTCCATATCTTAAGCTTTTGAGACAAGAGTAAACTGTAGAGCTTTCACATTGAATATAGTAATATTTTATTCGAAGCGCTTTCCTCCATTACTACAGGGGATCGTAAAAGACAGGTAAGGGATATATGTCACATTCTTACGAGATGTAAGGGATGAATAATCCCCGTATCGCTCACATCCCATGAATGAGACGACATTGAAACAAATGATTTGGTTTGAGACAGTGTATTAGGAAGACAAGTCAATAGTTTTATCGTTTTTGGGGTTCCGTACTTTAAAAGGAAATAAGGAACCCTTATAGGATGACTAAGGGAACGATAAAATAATCCAGAAAGCCCTTATAGGATTACTTTTTCTTAGGAACTTGTAAAGGTATCATGTTGAAAATACGAAATACTCTACTCATTACAAATCTCAGATATGCAATACCTTGCAGTTTCAAAATCAAACTTCAAAGTTAACTTCATCAAAATATGAACAATTGCAAAATAATTAAAACCCATGAGGTGGGACCAACCCTTGATTCAAAATCATGCACTAGTAAAGGAAAAACAAAAGTTGCGGGCAACAGATTGACAAGGTCAGCTCAGGACCAAGTAATGTGGAAAACCTTGAGGGAGGCCTATGTCCAGCAGTGGACGTCTTATGGCTAAGGTGGAAAGGAAAAATCTAAAAACCACACATTTAATATTGCACTTGTTTAAAAAAAATGGTTTAAAAAAACATTCTATTTATATGATAAAATTTTGTCGTAACATTTTGCAAGCATTTGAATTATTAAATAAGCATTATAACTTATAACTAAACTTAAACATAACTCGGCTACTATCTTATACCTTATTTACCCAATTTCCTAGAATTATAGTATATAATTTGTCTTATACAAATACTTGCACAGTACAAACGTAACACCTCAATCCACGCTAGTTAATTAATTAACTCGTATACATTCGGGGTAAACTAAATGTACATACTCCTTAATAAGGATTACGATATAATTTACTTGATTATTATTTGTAAGGCGCTCCTTCCAATCTAATCTTAAAGTTTAAGCCACTTTAATAGTGGTTTTAAAATATTGTTTTTAACCCAGTGCTGATATTTTTTTAAATTTGATCAATTAGTTCAAGACGATAGCGTTCTTAAACAATCTTTTTAGCTATATAATATTGATATAATAACAGCAATCTACATATGTATGTCCCACTGCTGAGCACGGGTCTCCTCTCCTCTATCAATGGAGAGAAAGGGTTTAGGCCTCAATTTACACGAGCTGGCCTAATGCGCGTTGGTTTTCAGACATGTATTTAGAATTACTTCTAAGATATGTGGGTTTCCTCACGATGTTTTCCTTCACCGTTAGCAGATGGCGAATCATTTGATTAGTACATATAAACTATGGTGTTTATTTTTTAGTTTGGTACTGCAGGGATCGAAGTCATACAAAGTGTACAAATATTAGATTATTTTCCTAAATCTATATCAATACCTATGTGAAATTTCACTTTGTGGAATTTATATACACCAATCATCTATTCTATTTCTGTTCTCGATCAGCCGACGGTGAATGAAAACATCGTGAGGCAATCCACATGTCCGGGCTAGGTGTTGGCAGAAACAAAAAAAAAACATTACAGCCCCTCGAGACAAGTACCTACTTAGCATAAATGGTAGTCGAATAGAAAACAAATGTATGGGATTTGACGTAAGTGTACGACATCTTATCGTTAATTTAGGTAAAATCGATTCGACTATCGTTTATGCCAGTTGTCTAGAAAGGGCAGTTTGGATTACACTTCGAATCGCTCAACGACCGTTTTTGACTGTTTCAAGCCAGTGAAGTATTTTTTTAATACCACTTAGGCAGAAAACAAACATACGGCCCACCTGATGTTAAGCAGTTACCGTAGCCTATGGACGCTTGCAATACCGGAGGTATCACTTGCGTGTTGCCAACCTATTTTTATACACAAGGGCTTTCTGATGGGAGTATACCTGGGATAGGGATACGTTTCTTTCTAAACGCATCCCTAAATGAGCGCTAGAGACCTTTACTCACACACAGAAACACAACTACACCACTTTGCGTAGTTATTTGGCTGTGGTCTTCTGTAAGGTGAAGGTCCTTCCCCGTCGGGCTTGCTCGCTAGTATGGTGCCCTACCTCTCTTAAAAAGGTGAATCGAATGAAATGACTCTACTATCGTTCTTGTTCGTTTCATACCACATTGCTATTAGGTAAAGATTTGACAATGCATCATATCTACCTACTTCAACGAGGTTACTACTCAGCATATTGTTAATTACGTTTACAGCGTTGATTCGTTAGTGAAGCTGACACAGTGATTTGTTATTGTTAAAACAAAGATATTCAGTATAATAACAATATATTATTTGCAATTAGCAGTCACAATCTTCTTATTTATATTAATTACACCGAGCAAAATGGTTTGGTTTACCGAGCCAAATAATCTGCGGTAGTTTTTGGCCACCATGCAGATTAATCAGCTTAGTTAAACTAGCCAGAACTAATTTAGCAACTAGAGCTTATTGACTATAGGACACCACAGTCAAATAAGTAAAACTGAGAGTATTTCTGTTAGTACAAATTCGTTTTTAAAAAACGAAATGTTTTCCTTTCTCAGGGAAAGCCTCTGCTGTTTTTCCCTTTTTTTTGTCGGCAGTATGTGAGTTAGTTACTGGGTTGTGCCCAGTAGTGGGACGTTTATGGGTTGAGATGATGATGATTATGCCCGAGGTCGTTTATAGCGATTATACCACAGGCTAAACTAACTGCTTACCATCAGGCGTAACACCATAAAAAAACTATTTTTTTTGTATTGTATAGGAGTCAAACCCACAACATTCATACTGTTTATAGAGAAGGGATTACCTTGACCACTACACCAGACATGCAATATTTCATCAATTTTACAAACGATAAACATAATATACTGTGATATAATTTAGACAATTAGATGCATCAAATTAAGCGCTGTGGTGTGTTCAATCATTTGCACGTGGCAGTGACGTGTTAGCTACAATGTGGCTTGCACAAGTACATATGTATTATAATTGTCACAATTGTAGTTTTAGTTCTGTTTGAATGGGTTAGGTACCTACCTAACTTCACCGAAGTTCACTAGACCAATTTCGGTAATGGTAGGCAATCTCAACAGAGATTAGCATACTGTGTGGTAGGTAGAGAAGACAGAATTGTGTGTAAATCATAGGAGCACTGTCTATTTCTTACATATTATATATCGCCAAGCCTTTCTCCCATTGAGGTAGACAGAGAATATTGCTTCGATCCAGACACATTTCATTCGCTTCCTCTACATCATCAACCTCTTCACACAGGAACGTCGGATCTGGGTACTGTTAATTTGGCCTCTTTAGAATATTACCTATTTGATATTTCTTCATTCCCATAATATAAATCTGGTATGATCGGAGAAAAATCTAGGTCAACGGCTTAAGGTGCTTTCTGTCCGAGGCATGAATGGGTGACTGAAAAAAACGTGATAACAGAAACATGGTAATAGTGTCTGATCCACCAACCCGCAACCCGGGCTAGAGACCCCTTTTTCGAAATGATCACCTTAGCCAAAATTACTTTGAAAATTCTATTTCTAGTTTTTTTCTATTGATTCAATTCTTACCAATTCAATGGCTAGATAAATGTTTTTTTAAAAGTACAACAATGGTACTTTGTACTAAAATATTCATCATTCTTATAACAAGTTGGTACACGTAAAAAAACTTATACAATATCTTGAAAGTTTCAAATAAGAACTTGTGTTAATAGGGCTCCATTTTTAGACCTCGTCGACCCTCTAAATCAGTTTTCATTTATGTTGGAAATCGACTTCGACCCCAAAGGGTTGATATAGACCACTTTGGGAGTCCCTGGTCTAAATCTTCCTAGCTCTCTTAATAAAGAAGAAGCGAAATGCGTTTTGCTTCTTCTTCACCAATTTACTCAAAATGTAAATATCTAAATTATTTTTATAACTTTTCAGTGCTCTTTACAAGGGAAACAAATTGAAAATCACTAGGTATCTAATGAAGTGAGATCTAACAGATTTAAAGGAAACATTTCTGAAGAATTCAAATAAACATTGTATTGTTGAAAAAAAAGTTGAAGATAAATAAAAACATACCTAAGTACTTCTCGACCTTTCTTCTCTCTATTTGTAAAAAACGTTTTCCAACAACTCTCAAGAGGCGTAGGTAGTTATTAAAATAAAAAATATTTCAAATGAAAGCTAAACATTTATTCAAATTGAAGTCGACTCATTTAGCAAAGGAAATTGAATAACCGTGTTCACATGAAGAATTTTTCTAACGAAGTCTATGAACTTCTAAGCTTTATATCTGACAAGAAATCGTTTATGTATCTCTACACAAAAGTTCTTTGCTCCTTTCAATTACTTAGCAGCTAAGAGGACATTATTTTTATCCTCCTTGGGTGGCAGCAGTTATCGGTGTCACAAAATTGTGGCGTGAAAATTTGATGAGATACCCAACATGATCGAAACACCAGATTCCTATTATACCAGATTCTCTTAATACCAGAAAGTGTACTGTTATTACCTTTGGTCTTCTGTAAAGTGGAACCAGAGGTCCTTCCCCAGGTGAGCATGCTCGCTAGTATGTTGCCCTACCTCTTCTAAACAATATATATTTGTGTATTCACACAAAATAACCATTGTTAACAAATTAAATGAGAATCAATATTTATAAATCTTATAAAAGTACGTAATACACTAGCTACGCTTAAATCAAAGCTCAATATTACAATTCAATAACTTAATAAACTTGATTCATCTTTATCACATCAAAAATTGTCTAATAGGATGTCATCAAGAGCTTTTCAAGTCAATAGCCACTCCATTTAATTTAGGTATACCTGCAGATTTATAAGCATTTATTATCCAAAGATGAAAGAAGGACGAACATTCACAGATTAATTCGACGTCAAAGGAGATATCTTGAATATCAAAGACTTGGTCGCAATAACACATTTTTCCCGCATATTTTCGTTCTTATTGACGGGATATTGTCTTGGCAGTTTAAAAGAAGTCTTTGGGACTTAAAACGTCTGGACGAAACTAGGCTACGATGGAAGAAAGATTGAAGTTTCTTTGCCGCGTCCAGAAAAAGTGATCTTCTTTTTATTTTTTCTTTTCAATCTATCTTTTATTTAACAATATATTTTTATTTATATTACTTAGATGTTAAACAAGTATACGGCCCGCCAAATGGTAAGCATTTATCGTAGACTTTAGGCGCAATACTTAGAAAATCCTTTTTCATTTAAGTATGCTGAATAAACTGCCTCGTTGGTGTAGTGGTCGATTTCCGGATCAGGCCAAAAAAAACTGTCAAGAAATTCACAATTAATGCCGTGCCTCGGAAAGCACGTAAAGCTCGGAAAGCAAGTCTCCGTCAAGATTAGCCACCGTGACCGAAATTCGGTTAGGAGGACAAACATTATTATTCCTTTTATTTATTTTTAACACATAATTTACATTTTTAAATTTATAAAATACAATAATAAAAAACCTATATATTTAAAAATATAAAAAACAGTTCCCCACCGGTATCGGGAACAAAGTCCAAGCTACCGGCGCGGCGCCGCGGCGGCGGTTAGGGCTCCAGAGACAGGAACCTCCTCACAATACGTGCCGTGTCGAGGAGCACTGCCTTCTGCATCAGGCCCTTGACCCATCCACCTAGCGTGAGCCTCTTGAGGTGTTGTTCGAGGCTCTTGGTTATTAAACCATTAACGGTTACGACTATTATTATTATTAAGTCAGTTGCTTAATACAAATAATTATATTAAAAGATAAAGTTTTATTTTTAAGTTATTACACCAATTAAAATAATGATAGACGTTGCCGTCATCATTTCATAGTTACGACTCTCTTAATAAAAACGCCCAATAAAACAGACGCCTTTCAAGCGCATTTAACAAACGAGACTTCAATTATTGGACCTTCTTTTGAAGATAAAAATCCAATTAAATTTTTCCAACTGATATTTTCTAATAGTCGTGCATTTGTTTCAAAGAATGTGCATGCGGTAAGCTTTTTTTGTCTTAAAACATGAAAAAACACACAAAAAAATTGAGAAACAAAATTTCCTGATATTAGAAATTCTCCTTGAAAAAAATATATTTATAATGAAATCAATAAGTCCTCACTATGAGAGAGAGATTCTACCTTACACTATGCTAATACTTCATTGTGTACAAGTAACCACTGTTACGGCAGATAATAAATAATTAATAATAAGAACATGGGAAAGAAAACAACGACAAGTCAATTGCTGGCAGACATCACATACATATTATATAAAAAATAATAATTAATCATTCCATAATAGTTATTTTCCTTCTACGTTACTGAGATTTATTAATTGCTTACTAGCTTTCGCCCGCGGCTTTGCACGCACAATTACTCGGGAACAGGGTTGTTTTTCCGGGATAAAAAGTAGATGATGTGCTATTTCAGACCTATATCCATCTCTGTCGTTCTGGTACGATGGAATAAGAAACAAACAGTTGTGTTCTTGTGTATGAGTATAGGTCTCCAGCGATCATTTAGGGGTGCGTTTTGAATGAAATGTTTTCCTATCCCAGGGATATCTACTCCATCTTAAAGCCAAGGATGTAAATAATGGGTCGGCAACACGCAAGTGATACCTCTACTATTGCAAGCGTCCATAAGCTACGGTAACTTCTTAATATCAGGCGGGCCGTATGCTTGCTGCCCAACAGTAGGTATAATAATTTTAACAAAAAAAAACCGACTTCAGTACGGCAAGTTGTAAAATTTTCAAATATTTGTTTGTTACAATCGAATAAAATCGACTGAGCGTCGGGCTGAACACAGGTCAAGTAGGTATTAAAAGCAATATTTAATCTGTGCAATCCGCGCTCAATTCATTCACGTCATTATTTCTTATTAATACACACGAATTGATAACCTCCTCTTTTTGAAGTCGGTTAAAAAATAACTTTTAGCCTACCACCATCACATCTGGGAATGGGACCATCTGGGAATGGGACGATCTGGGAATGAGACCATCTGGGAATAGGACCATCTGGGAATAGAACCATCTAGGAATAGGACCATCTGAAACAGCGTAACGAGTTTGGGAATAGGACCTTCTGCTACCAAACCTTCTATATAGGAAGCTAAGCCTAAGCAGTTGTATAAAATTATTCTTATTGTATTAACTTTATTTTGCCCAAGCTAATTCATGAACTTAAACAAGAAATGTACGACCATTAAGTATCAGAGATTATTTTGTGTCAATAACAGGGGCGTAGGTATATTTGATAAATGGCTTCTCATTGTTTATGTAGGCAGGACGCGAGGTCAATACCCACTTCTGTTTTGGTTTACAGAATACTATTTACACTTTAGTTAAGGACGTAGGATTCGATATTGCTATATTTTTTTAAGCTACGTCATTTTTATTTAGTGATTTTATTGTGAGTATTGAAAAAATCACATAATTATATTATTTTTATTAATATAAAAACCTTTGCACAAAAATGTGTACAATCCGAACTTAATGCCAAAGGCATTATATACTAGTCACCTTTGGGTGATGCAAAGAGAAAATTATTTTTACTTTTTAATAATTTACTAATTAATAATTTTTTACCGATTTTTTGACACCAGAGCATTAATATAGAATATCCAAGGGATAGAATATCCAAGAGTAATAGGTACGTTTCTTTCAAAACGCATCCCTGTGCGCTGGAGTTATTTGTCTATGGTCTTAAGTAAGGAAGTCCTTACCCAGTCGTGCTTGCTCGCCAATATGGTGCCCTCTCTTAAATTATTATATGAACTAGTTGTTGCCCGCGGCTCTGCCCGCGTAGATGTCGGTTATGGCGATAAAAAGCCTATATGCTATTCCAGACTATAATCTGTCTCTGTGCCAAATTTCACCCAGATCCGTTCGTTTTTGCGTGAAAGAGTAACAAACATCCATACACCCATACTCACAAACTTTCACATTTATAATATTAGTAAGGATTAGATACTTAAAATCAAATTAGACATACATTTTCATTTCAAGTTACTTATGTATCATTTATTACATCGCATTTTGAATAATGCATCGTTATTCCATCTATTTTGAAGCAAAAATGTAGACGCTTTACGCACGCAAACGGATAATAATGTGATGAAACTATTTCCATCGTTTTGTGAACTAAATATTGTTCATTTCTAATGTTAATTTCAACTACATGTCGATGTGTTCAGTAGTTTTTGGACAGTGATTTGTTAATTGTAAGTATATGATGATAAAAAGCAGTGGTCGCTGAATGGGAAAGTCATCAACTTGAGTGAACACGAGATGAGTTCGATTTCTGGTGGCGGTACCAATGTGAATTTCACTTTGAGAAATGTATACGTATGATTTGGAAATTTTTGGTGTAGTTCCAACTGTGAATGTCTTTTGATTGGCTGATGATGATGAATTATATGATTTACCAATTATCTATTACCGGTGAAGGAAAACATCGTAAGAAATCCCACATGTCTTAGAAAAAATTCTAAAGGCATGTTTGATCCACCAACCATTGAGATATATATATTACTAGCTGTTGCCCGCCTCTCCGCCCGCATGGATGTCGGTTATCGCTGTAAAAATAAGCCTATGTGTTATTCCAGACCATAATCTATCTCTGTGCCAAATTCCATCGAGATCCGTTCAGTAGTTTTTACGTGAAAGAGTAACAACCATCCATCCATACTCACAAACTTTCACATTTAAAATATTAGTAAGGTTATGGATTGCTATTATTCAGTATAAATATGTTATCGATTCACGTGCGCCCAACGTGATTTGTTCGTGCATGTGTGAAATAAGCACATTAGCGGCCATCCTCTTCAATCTGTCAAAAACAGACTACGTAATGTATTTTACAAATGTTCGCGGTTAGTTAATTGGTCGTACTGGCCATTTATAAGCCGTACTTAAATTCTGTGCTAAAATTAAATGTATCATTAAATTATTTACACTTCTATTACATAATGAGAAACGATTAGTAACTCAAAATGTATTGGTCAGATTAAAAAAAATCCTAAACATATAAAATGTTACATTATCAAGGAGTAACATAGGCTATATTTTATATTAAAAAAAGCTATAAGCTTTTACGAAAAGGTAATAAATGTCATCGCACGAAGCTGGTATATTCCGCTATCATGAATAAAAAAAACCTTAAATGGTTTAGTAGTAATTCAGTTAGGTACCCAGACTGATAAGCCAGAGGTCGTGTATTCGATTCCCATCCAGGATAGTTATGTGTCTGTGTGTAATTACCCTATAATATGTATTCAGAAATTTGTTGTGCCTATTTTTACTTCAGATGGCCGGGTAAAGTAGCCTCTCGATATTATTCTATTTAATAATTTTGCCAGAGAAAACGATGAGCAAACCTCAATAACAATATCTAATGAACACGAAACAAAATACTTAGCATCAAAAGCGTTATTATTAACGATAGTACGAAATACAAAGTAGTTCAACAAAATACTCGAAGGTATTGTTGAGCGCCGAGATTGTGTATTCAGCTACAAACAATGGTACGCATACGTTGAATGAATCTCTATAGTTTATCTGTTTATCTGCTGCCTCATCAGTCTAGTGAACGTTAAATGCAAGTGTTGATCAAAAGGTTCCACGTTCGATTACCAGGTAAGGCCAAATATTGGGTTTTCCAATAATATTTAAAGTGAGATACCCAAGCAACGTCCATAGGCTACGCATCGCTTGTTTGACACTCAAGTAGTATTAAAAAATAAACATTCATACTGAGTGGCGCTCAGTTTTGATGTCATGTATTGTGCGTACTTGCTTATAAATTTCAAGTATGAATGCGATAGGTAATACGAAACGTAATGATACAGAAAGAGATCGTGTATATAAAATGTTGCTAGGTACTTATCAGTAGCTAAGTTCCTTCACCTTTAGCACCGTTTATATTTATTCCTGTCAAATGATTTACCATCTGCTAAAGGTGAAGCAAGAAGTCGTAAAGAAGTTCTAAAAACATGTCTCATTCACCAACTCGCATTAGGCCAGTGTGTGTGAATTAAGATCTAAACCAACATGTCTCTCTCTCTCTTTCTTGAGAGGAGACCTGTGCCGAGTAATGGGACATAAATGGGTTGCTATTAATTTAAGGCAAACAAACGAATGCCCCAGTGCATCATTATTTCTACCACCAACCTGGTGGATCAAGGCCTAACCTCAGCTCTCTTGATAAAAGAGAGAGAGAGAGAGGAACTCAAGCTTAGTAGTAGGAAGTGAGACAAAAAACGAATGCGCCAGTACATCATTAAGTCTAACTTAAAGAAATAGTTCCTTTTTACCGTTAACCACGGTTTACAAGTTGCAGAATAAGTTTTTTATACAGCTGTACTAACGAGGTTCTTGTCTAAGTTATAACCGCTTTGCATTGTTTTAATCACCAGAGACTGCTATCCAACTAGTCCGATAAAGATACATAATTATCTGGATAAAAAGGAAAAGGTTTTATATCTCGACCTATGCATCGAATAAAGTTATATGTGCAAAATCACGACTTTACAGGAGAGCGATTTAAAGATTGTCATTCCTAAAATTTGGTGTAACTTATTTTTCATTTATCCTAGACAACTAAATCTTTTAAGAAACACATAAAACTGTATTAGGCAATGTTTTATGTATCTATAAAAAGTAAATTAAAAATCAATATTCATAAATTAAGGAGTGTGTATGTGCACATGTAACGTTTTACTGCGGACATCTCAACGTTATACATATACTTGTAACTTTATTTTATGGAAAAGTGTAAGGTAGAAAGTAAAAAAAATAGATTCTTTTTTTTTTCTACCAAGGTAGCAAACAAGCATACGGCCCGCCTGATGGGTAAGCAGGTACCGTAGCCTATGGACGTTTGCAACACCAGGGGTGTCACTCCCTTTAAAAACAACTCCTTTCTTGAAGAACCCCATATTACTTTCTAGATCATTTATAGAAGACCACAGCCAAATAACTGCATCGCTATGTGTATGTGTAAACACAGGTACAGGTATCTAGTGCTCTTTTAATGATGCGTTTTTACCGAAGTGTGTTCCTGTTCTTATGATATCTTATAGCCCTGATGTAAAAAAAAATAGGCCGGGCAAACGCAACTATTGCAAGCGTCCATAGGCTAAGGTAATAGCTTACCATCAGGCGGAGTGTATGCTAGTTTGCCACGGAAGTAATATAAAAAATACTCGTATATATCTAGTAAATACTCTTGCATTTCATACTGGTTTAGTAGCTTCGCTATTGACAACACTGCAGTGTGTTGTGGCTTCAATCTACATATTGAATAAGTAACTGCGAAAATCTAAATACGCGGAAAAACAACGAAAGAAATGACCACCTTCTGACCTCATTACCACGTCTTGAACTTTCACCTAGGATTATAGTACTCGTCAAGATAAATCCTACTAACCAAAACACGACGCGGCCATCTTGTTTCGTCGTAGAATTCCTATGGCCACCTTTCGACTGTATCATCACACCAGCGCTTAAGTACGTTACCTACATTAATAAAAGCTTGTAAAAATATACTTAACTGCTGTTGCTGATATTTTTATGTCAAAAGTAATAAAAAAAACAAGTGAAGGAAGTGTACTAATTAAGTATTCATACTCATAATTAATCAGCTAACATATAAGACATCGCTATATTGACAATTACAAGAATTCATACTCGTAATAACTCCATTACTACTCAAGCATTCGAAAGATGTCGCAGTGTTATTGATAATTTTGACATTTTATATTAATACTGGAAATAGTAGTATAATCGAGACCCAAATTGCCGTTGTAACCCCAATTGGGACTAGGCCGGACATGTTTGCCGCATGTCAGACGAGTTAAGGGCTAAAACTACCAGTAGGTTTGTGGATCCTATAAAACGTCCGTGTTAGTCACCAATATAAAAATATGACTTGTTAGACTTTTGGTGATTCAAAGCCATTTTTTTAATCTATCTATCTAAAAAAGGGCTTTAGAACATTAAAAAAAATTATGTCCTTTAACCAAAAACATTCACATTTAGACAAAAATAATCCTTTAATTACTTCTTACACACGGCTACATATTAATAGCCAAATAATAGTCTGATTGTAATAATACAGTTTTGACAATATCACTGCGACATTTTATACAGAACGCAATTATGTTCGAGATTTGCTGGACAGAGGACAATTATTGTAGGTACACACGGCAACGGAGATAGCTGTACAGGACTGCAATATGAAGATTATTTTTTTAAGAAAACTATTACATATATTTCTGTGGAATTCTGTAACAGTGTACAATTAGACTAAACCTACAGGTAAATAAATATTTTACACAAATTCATGTATTTCTAAAAAACGAATCTTAATATTATAAAGGCCCTGTATAGCTGTCTGCGTTGCCCACTGTACATACTAATGTAGATATCTATGTAGCCATTTGCATTGCCTTTATTTGACAAGGAGATTGAAGGTTTATTAAGATATTAATACAATGTAATATATGTATTATATCAGTATTATAAATAGTTACATAGATACTATACTTATCTTGATACTTGTAACTTTTAGGTTAACTATTTGATTTGATTTTTTGTTTGTTTGTTAAGTTTTAAATCAAAAACTCCTCAACCAATTTTAAAAATACTTTCACCAATCGAAAGCTTTATTATCGGCGGGTAACATAGGCTATATTTTATTGGAAAATAAATAACAGGTTCCCAAAGAAAACTTAATAAATATTCACCCGTGCGACTGCGGGACGTGCCGCTAGTTCAATAATATAATTATACTAGGGGTCAACCGCGACTTCGTCCGCGTGGTAATTTCGAATATTACCCCCGATTTTGCAACATATCTCACTTCTGCTCCACTCCTATTGATCATAGCGTGATGTTATATAGCCTTCCTGGATAAATTCTACTATTCAACAAAAAATATTTGTTCTAATCGAACCAGTACTTTCTGAGATTAGCGCGTTCAACCAAACAAACAAACAAACTCTTCAGCTTTATAATATTAAATTAAGTATAGATTTTGGGTATTAATACAATACATGCTTCATTTACCTTTAGATAACGTTTCGACTAGGTTTCACCGGCCTGCCCCTCTAGACAAGTGGCATAAACGGTAGTCGAATCGAAAAGTCAAAAAAGTAAATGTATAGGATTTAACGTTAGTTTAAGATTTCATGTCGATAACGTCAAATCCCATTCATTTACTTTTTTGACTTTTCGATTCGACTACCGTTTATGCCATTTGTCTAGAGGTCTGGCCCTCTATTTTCGAATCTCTAAATAAGTGGCATAAGCGGTAGTCGAATCGAAACATCCAAAAAGCAAATGTATAAGATGTGACGTAAGTTTACAACATTATTTCGTAAACTAACGTCAAATCCCAAACATTTGTTTCTTTGACTTTTCTATTCGACTACCGTTTATGCTACTTGTCTAGAGGGTCTGGACTGGCAATGACAGCCTCTATTTAGCAATATACTATTTGAAATTATAAGCACCAATAACGGACTCATACTGTCAGTACTGCGAAATTAATATTTTACACCTATCTAATAATTTCGCAGTAGCAATTAGATTTTGATTTAGGATATTGTCCTAGTAGAATATGTCAGAGTAATGTGCAGCGAATTTGAGTTAAGTCAGACTAGCATTGTTGTCTAAAAAGAATGTTGTCAAACTCGCATGGTTTCTGAGTTAAGTCTTGTCAAAAACACGCTTTGTTGGAGTATAGTGTAGTGTCGAGCTTAAGATATTTCGAACATATTGTCGAAATGAAGAACTGTTGGAGTTCCATGTTGTAGAAGTAAAACCTTGTCGTAAAAAAAATCGAAATTCAGTTTTGGAGTCCTTATAATATATCTGTCTCAAAATAGTTACTTATACATAAAATAGTATACCTAAATTAAAAAACATGTTTCAATAAACGTGTCACTTAGTATTATTTGAATTTCTTTTCTTAACAACTCGCGCTATTTTACTGAAACCAAATATTTTTCAGACGAAAAAAAGTTTTCCTATCCTGGGATACTCCATCTTAAAGCCTTGGTAAAAAAAATGGGCGCCAGTAACAAGCAAGTGATAACTCTTGTTTATAAGCGTCTTTAGGCTACGGTAACTGCTTACCATCAGGCGGGATGTATACTTGTTTGCCACTCAATACACCTTAATTAAAAAATACATTGATTGCAAGAACCTAACACTAACTGCAATCATTTCGCCTCTCCACGCCAACTCGATGCTTCACCGATCAGCTTGAAATAAATTCAACAACTCTCACTATTCCAATTAATACTTTTGGGTCAAAAAGTTGGTTTTTGACGCTCAATTTACTTTCTATCGTTCAGGAAATTCACATGGCGCAGAATACATTATGCTAAACAATATCCTTGCTCTGATATTCCATTTGAAAACTGTAGTTTCTGTTTTAGCAGTACCAATATGAATATCACTTTGTGGAGTTTATGTTATGTACTAATCAAATAATTCGCAAGCAATTGAAACGCAGAAGGACAGACGGCCGATGGAGCAGACGTGTAGAGTGGAGATCGTGACTCGGTAAGCGTAAAGTGGTAGAGTGGTCCTTAGCTAGGTGGACCGACGATCTAAAAAGGTCACTGGGACGGACTGGATGCGGAAGGCGGAGGACCATGTCCTGTAGTGCGTGTTAGGAGAGACCTATGTCCAGCAGTGGACTGCGATAGGCTTGATTGGTAGATTAAATTGAAACGCACATGTCTTAGAATAAATTCTAGAGTCATGTCTGATTTACTAACCTGTATTAGACCAGCGTGTGTGAATTAAGGCCTACACCCTCTCTCCCTCTTGATAGAAGAGAGGTGACCCATGCCCAGCAGTGTGACATACATATATGGGTTGCGATTATATAGATATACCAGTTCGGAACTTTTGACTTGATCTAATAACGCACTGTGCGCATGGCTCTCGCACAGAACACAAAGCGTATACATAATTGGCTGTGGTCTACTGTAAGGTGAAGTTTGCTTCCGTGAGATACATCGCCATTTGGGTTTGCTCGTTTGTATACCCTTCATCAATATAACTTCAGATATAAGATCTAATTTTAAGCTTACAAAAAGACTTTAAAATGCGTGATATAGAGAATACCGCAAAAAAGCTTTCATGGATGGAGGCATGAATTAAAGTAACGTTGAGCAAAAAACTTTCTTTTTTAAATCATATCATTATATTCTTAGAATGGTCGATAAATTCTTTAAAAGTTGATAGCGTCCAATTTAAGTTTGGAATTATTCCGATCGAAAAGTTACAGCTGACTAAACCCGGCCAATGATACAATCAAAAGGGTACATTCTGTAACTTTATGAGATTACCTTTTGGTTGGTAACAGCTAGCATGGGCTTAGTTAAATGGAGGCAGATGTTAAATCAACTCAGCTTACTATACATCTCATCCGGAAGACGTCCATCGTTGGATATAACTATATACTTCTGGTATTTATATATTAGGCTCGGCAACGCGCGAGTGTTGCACGTGTTCTTCATACGGCCCGCTTGATGGTAACTGTTTACTATCAGACGTGCCGTATGCTAGTTTATCCCCTTAAGGTAAGACCAGAGATATGTAGCGAGGAATGTGTTCGTGAGAACCAATAGAATCGCTTGATTTACCTAGCCTCGCTCCGCTAAGGGTAAACTACGCAATTCTATTGATTCTAACAAACACATTACTCGTTACATATTTCTAGTGGACACGCAGCCTAATAGTATAAAAAGTAAATTTAAGCGAGCAAAGCAAAACTACGACATATCCGTAGCAATATCCGCCTACGAAGCTACGGCTACGAACTACTGAAGGATCATGCATCTACCTATAGGTAATCTTAATCCTATCCTACCAAATTGAAATTTAGCTCAGAGATAGATTATAGTTTGGAATAACGAATAGGCTACTTTTTATCGCTATAGTCGTCCGCGCCGAGGATGAAGCCGGGGGCAACAGCTAGTTATATTATAAATTCGAAAGTTTGGGTGGATGGATTTTAAAGATTAATAGATAAATTTTTGTATAGATGTGGTATTGTAAAGTTGGCGGGCTGATGGCTCGTATGCTGTTTTACCTGTCCATCTTCTTACAAATCATTTGGACGTCCTATGTACTACTTCAACAAGGTAGACCGACAACCTTGTAAATGTCGCCGCAGGTCAGCTCAGGACCGAACGCTGTGGAAATCCAAGACAGTAGGTTTAGTTGTCCACGGGACGCACGAGTGTCAAAGCTTGGTGTATTAGTTGGTTACTCCGCTGTTAATCCTGGCTCACAGGAGTCACAGCGGTGGGCATGTGGGTAAGATTGTCCCGAAAAAAAAATCCCATACCCTATCCTACCTACCATACGTTATAAACTTTGGGGTGGTAACACACGAATGATGTCAAACGTTAAAAGATCAACATAAATAAACTTTAAAGACAATAAGAAAGTGTCTCGAAGATTACTCAACTTAAAACTTCAAATCTCAATAGTTTTAAGTACTTTTCAGTCGCTTCACTGAATTTAAATCATAAGAACTCAGACGGAGATTTGTGGCTTATTCTCTTTAGTCATTATTACTTTGGTGACTATTTAAGTGAACAATGCGGTTAGGTAAGTTGATTATCTAGACTTTATTGGTGACGCAGTGGCAGTACCTAAGTACGTTTGACTAAAATAGGCAGTGGAATAAATAAATTTTACTTTGACTTTAAGAAAAGCTGAAACTATAAAAATCAACTATTATATGGATTTAAATAAAAAAAAATTAATTGAGCACCATAAAATATAATCCTTAGAATACAATTTTCTTATTGTGAGTGAATTCTTAATTGTTTTCTTGTACATTTAATAAAATTTATAGGCTACATAGTATCGGATGGAAGTTTTTTCTTATCACCGCTGTGTGTAGTAAATAGAGACAAAGAGGCTTATAGGCAGTATTAGTAACCCTTGTTCCTGGTAACTGACTGTTCTTTATTCAACTTAAAGTCTGGTCACTGTACAGAGCAGAAGCAGAAGTTTTAGATGGTCTATAAATACATTAATAAAATTAAGTTTATAGAGGTTCGAATAATTATCTTGCCACTGAGAATGGCCGACCAATTGGGCTATGGAATGATAGTATTTTTTTTATACTACCAAGGTGGCCTTCAGTAAGTTGAAGGTCCTTCCCTAGTCGGGTTTGCTCGCTTGTATGGTGTCCTACCTCTCTTATCGTGGAAGAATAAAAAACGATATAAGTTACCTGTCTTACCATGTACGTTGTACAAACAATTGTCGGTAAGTTGTTTTAATGTTGCATTGGATAAAGAAAAAACATATTATAAATTGTTAACTTCGGGTTCCTTTTGATGTAACTGTTTTATAACGTAAGCATCCGCAAAGGATTTGGACAAGAATATTATATTATAATACATTTTTAAACACTATATACATAAAACAATGTTTAACTTAAAGGTAAAAAAAAAACAAAATAGGAAATAAATAAGACTGAAAAACAAAATATTCCTCAACATCTATGTCTATCGGGAACGTGCCCAGAAGGCTAGTGGCATTGCCACGTTAGATGGCAATGCTTATTCTCTATACTAGAAAAAGGCTAAGCTAAGCTAAGGCTAGCCCGCTGCTCACGCAAAGTGTCGATCAGTCGTTTCGCGAATAAACCGACTGTCTACACCCCAAACGGCTCAAAAACATAACAAACTTAAATTACTGCTACAAGTTTGTATATTGCCCAAGCTCAATAATACAGGCTGGTTCGTGTTGCGTTGTGCGAGATGATTGGCTTCCTATTGTGTCCATTGACACGACCGGCCCTTTATTATACGATTGTGCTTTAGCACATAAGCCAGTCAAATTGAATTGGACAGGATGTAAGCGCCTGAATAAAGAAAAAACAATACGTTTTTAATTTCGTCAGGTACAAGCTATTATGTCATCATTATCTTGAGTGCTTTGGTTTTCTTCCTATTGTTTGGTGACCACTCACTCAACTTGGTTACAGAGTTATTAAGATCGACTATATTTAGGCTTCTGTCGCGATCTAACGACGGTTTTTAGTGTTAATTAAGGTTCCAGATTTGATCTTCAGATCAGTATTCGCTCAGCCTGGCATTGTGCCGTATGCCCATCAGGCTTGCCTTCTGCGATTAGAAATTTCCAACATCGCAAATGAAGATATCGGGCTCATTTAACATTTTAGAAAGGTAGTTACCACACAAGTGAGCACACCCGACTGGAAAGAATCTAACAGAAAATTACAGTCAAATAACTACAGGTCTTCAGTACTCATTTAGAGATACGTTTTTATTAGATTTCCTATTCCAGGATTACACAGACAATTCTCTGATGTTAGAAAAAGTTCAATAAATTTTTTTATGGATATAAAATAATTATAAAAACAATGTGAATTCTTTGGTCATACTTCCTTCTCATCGTTTGGATAGTGGCTAACCTGATGATAGTTATTTAGATCGCCCATAATTAGGCCTCTGTCGTGGTTTAACGACTGCCAACAGTCGGGACCGACTTTTAACGGGCCCTCTAAAGCACGAAGACGCTCAGATGAAATACCACCATGCGGTCACCCATCTATAGGGGTAACTGCACCCTTGGATGCTTAACCCGCTAATCGTTTACGAAACAGCGAGTGTACCTGGCCGGCTAAACTATGAGGTGCTATCGCCATAGTAAAAACTGTGTTTCAGGTTCCAGTGACTTCCCCCTTATATAAAAACATTATTAGGTATATCTTAGGAATTAACATTTCAACAGTTTGAGTCGGTAACACTACGCGAATGATGATCCTATATCGTTCATAAAAAACTGCACAGCAATGATTACCTTACAGTGTACACATATCTTTATTTCAACCATTAATTGATCCCAAGAACGTCACCGATTGGATCCAGTTAAAACTAATTGCGGACCGTTTGCTTCCAAGAAAATACTGGAAAGCTTTGTACAATTAAAAAGAAGGCTCTGAAATTGTTTCTTAGCGATATATTTTATGTAAGACTGGCAACCCGCTTTTTCTTTGCAATTTTTTTTTATACTATTTAAATTTCAAACAAGCATACATAGATACCGTAGCCTTTGGCACCTGTAACATCAGAGGCATCAATAGCGCCCTGCCAACCCAGCAATTTTAATATCAGGGTAAACGTAAATAAAAATCATGCGGGGCAGTCATTCGGAACTGCCGATACAAGTGAAAACTAAGTAACTTGTAAATTGTATCGACGAGCTATTAGAATATAATTTTTGAATATGGGAGGCTTTCGGTGACGATGACGCAAGTTCCATGGTTTGTGTGATTGTTCACCCAAAGAGTTTGAATATGGAAAGCGTTTGGTAACGACAACACGAATTCCATGATTTATGTTTTCACTTCAGAAAAACATCAGAGTGCCTAGTGCCAGTTATATTTACGTCAACGCCAGTCAACGCGATCGAAACGGTTGCCGCGTTTGGCTCTCTGATTGGTTAAGAACATGAAGCGGGCCAATCGGAGTGCGCACCGGCGACGACCGTCATGAACGCGTCGATCGCGGTGACGTAAAACAAACTTGCACTAGGCACTCTGATTCGTTTAGCTGTTTTAGCGTGATTGACTCACAAACATCCATTTAACCAAAATTTTGCATTATAATATTTGCATAGATTAACTCATACTGTCTACCACTATATATCTACTGTCTATAAACCTGGCTCATTCTCTATTAGTGCATGTCAGTTGCCAGTTCAATTGTAACACAAATTACCTGAATATTGCATAGACTAGGCGATATTACATTTGCTCAAGGAATACTGTGTGTACATTATGTTATTAATCCTCAATCTAGCTAGCTCAATATGAACCGACATAATTACTGGTTTAGTTTGAAATAATTGGAAAATCATGCATATAATATAATATATATGACAATTGTATATATAAGTCTCCTTCTTCTTATCGTTTGGTTAGTGGCCAACCTGGTGACAGAGTTGTTTAGATCGCCCATATTTAGGCCTCTGTCGTGATCTAACGACTGATAACTGTCGGAACCGACTTTTAACGTGCCCTCCGAAGCACGGAGACGCTCAGATGAAATACCACTATGCGGTCACCCATCTATAGTGTTACCGCGCCTATGGTAGCTTAACCCGCTGATCGTTTACCAAACAGCGAGTGCACCTAGCTATGTGCGCCTCTATATATAGGTATAACTAGCTGTTGTCAGCGACTCCACCCGCGTGGATGTCGGTTATCACAATAAAAAGTCTACCTATTCGCTATTCCAGACTATAATCTATCTCTATGCTAATTTTCATTCAGATCCGTTTATTAGTTTTAACGTGAAAGAGTAACAAACATCCATCCATTCATCATTTAGATCAAATGCATGATACATATGGAGTTATGGATGTCAAAAATACAATAATTGTTAGTATATTTTTTTTCTTTAGGCAATTTTTTGATAAAAATAGGACCACGAGACAAATTGACAAGAAACTCTGGCAACAGTTTTAATCATCATAGTATAATAATATGATGATAGCAACCCTTCCAACCAACGACTAAGTCCTACAAACAAGAGAGAGAAAGAGCGCGAGAGAGGGAGAGAGAGAAAGAGAGATAGTATTATTTACAATTTGGTATGACAACATAAATTCCAAACTCAAACTCAAAGTCATTTATTCATTTAGATCAAATACATGACACTTAAGAACGTCATAATAAACAAAAGTCAGCATTTTTTTTTTCCTACAGTCAATTCGCTGACATGGGTAGGGCCTAGAGAAGAATTGGCAAGAAACTCTGGCTACTCTTTTTAATCGCCAAGGTATAATATTTACAATTTGGTATGAGTTACAATTTGAAGTAGGTAACAAAAAGGTACGGAACCAACACACCATACCAAAAAAAAGAAATTTAAATTTAAGTAATTAAAATAAACAATTCAATGCAATTCCTTTTGCAGACAGTAATTTATTTTTGCAGTCCTTCTCCGTATGAATTTAAAATGTGCCAAATCTTATACTCCTTGCGCACAATGTGATTAGAAAAGAATACTTTTTTTTACTTCACGTATGAATATACATATAATTATAAATAATGGCAATGCAATGCTTATTTCCTAGGAAAAATCCAGCCTTCAAATCATGCAAACCATCGATGTTTTTTTTTGTGTAAAAGAAACAAGCACTTGGAACCCCATGAACTAGTTGAGTTTAATAGTCATAATCACTTGTTTAAATAAAACAAAAAGTACAGACTTATATTTAATGTCTAGGTACTGTTCCCAAGACATTTACTAGAATTAATTGTCTACCCACTTCTTCGTGCTTGTATTTCAAATCTATTGTATCAAACAAGTTATTATTAAAAGTAGTCTCTAGTGAAACTTGAGAGCAATGACACTTCAGTGATCATTATATCGTCTCGGCAGCTGCGAAGAACTTAATTAGGATAATAAAAGTAGAAGGCTATATAAAAAGAAACGTCTATTAGCCTCTCAAGCTAAAATATGTGTTTACTAAAATATCAAACTTAAAAACAGACCTTTTGTAAAGATCAGATGTTAGTAGTAGTTGTCTATTTTCAAACTAAAAGATATTTAATGCTTTAGGCATTAAGTCTACCTTTATATATCATCTTCTTTATGTTATACTGTTTCTTTTAGATGAACTCGCGTGTGGTCTAGTGGTTAAAGTGATCATCGCGCTGCGTGAAGTATTGTAAGTTCAATCCAGAACTACCCACTCCGAATTGGACAAATCTTTGCTTGCTCAGTAAAATGTTTCTGGGTGTACTTTGTGTCCGTGAATTGACTGGACGACCTCGCCATTTACCACGTGCGCGTTGTGTTATGGGTTCGATTCCAACATGGGGAAAAAAATTGCGTGACACAAACTACACCCAGATTAGGGACATGTACACAAGTAGAAATAATATCATACGTATAGTATATATTATGAAATATTATCGTATTATAAATGAGGCGCTGATAGCCACTTATAGGACCAGCTGTTTAGAAATAATCAGCGAGTGAGCTACCAAAGACGAGGTGATCCTATATACGGGCGCCCAACTAGTGGTGTTCCATCAGAGCATCTTCATGCTTCGGAGGGTACGTTAAAAGTCAGAAGAACACAACAGAGGCCTAAATAAGGCCGATCTTAATAACTCTGTCACCACGTTGGCCACTAACAAAAATGATAAGAATGAAAAAAAAAAAGAAAATATTGAGTGAAAACCATCAATGCAAGAGATGATATTGGTTCAATCGTCGCACCGTAGAAAGAATAGCCAGCTCACGATAGCTGTTATTCTAAGTCCTTTGTGTACCTACGTGAATTGTATGTTTACCCAGACATTTTGCCTAGGGCGAATTTATATTTTGGTTAAAGATAACAAAAATATCTTTTGGTTTTGCAAATTTACTGCCTCACTGGTGTTGTTCTCGGGTTTGTGAAAAAAGATGGCAAACAAGCAAACAGTTTGTCTTTAGACAGGTCGTAAGCTTTTTGTCAACTTTTTTCTTTTGCTTACTATACAGTATGAAGAACTGGTGACACCAGAGATTTACATTATGGCTAATCCTGGTATAGGAAAATGCATAATAATCTATATATTAACAATTATCATAGAATTTTATGGAATACACCATACTCTCCCACATACGATAAAGTTGTGGAATGAGGTCGATATCAAGTATCGAGGTTTTCCCAAGAGTCTATAGCGTAGGATTTCTCAAAAAGGTTTTTACAGGGTCAACAACTAGCAAGTGATGTTAGTCTATAGGCTGTAACTGCTAACTATCAGGCGAGCCGTATGCTAGTTTGCATCTTTAGTAATATAATTAGCAGTTACGCCGCTCTTTCGTTCATTAAGATATCTTTTTACAATCACTGCAGTCTGTAATTAACGTTCGTGTTGCAATTTCTGCTCTTTACGACTGTCGATTAGATTTAATGAAGTGTTAAAGTCAAGTGTAAAGTTTACTCTGTTCTCCTTATTCATTAGTACATCGTAGTTTTTGGAGGACTGTTCCTTCAAAAGCACGCGATAAAGTCAATTCATATTTCAAAATAAATAAAAAAAACAAATGAAGAAAAACAAAAGAGCAACGAAAAGGAATTATAATAATTTATAAGAGGTCTAATTTCAGACAGTACTTAAAATGAAAAATAAGGTTGGGACATATTAAACCTTTTTGAATTGTCAATAGAAGAAATAAATTAAAATTAAAGAATTAGATGCGTTATTATCTCAGTGATGAGATAAGAGATGATTTAAAGTGGTTATCTCGCCACTAACACTGATTTGAGTTAGTGTGGGTTTCAATTCTCACATGAGATATTTGTGTGAGCCACAGATAGTAAAGTCTTTTGTGTCCGTGAATTGTATCTCTGTTTTGAAAGCCCCCTGTGACAGAGGGGTTGATCCCTATTGCGGAGCTGTCTTAAAGTAACAAATAGTCTAGTTTCATAAATACTGGGCATCGTTCACATAGTTTGATAGCTGTTACCTTCATCTTTTATTCTTTAACGTACACAAAATAAAATATAGATTAAAAACATACAACATTATTTTGTACAAAGGCGAGCTTATCTCAAAGTTGAGTTCTCTTACAGCAAACCTTTAAGTGATGGAAAATGCAGAGGAAAATAACGAAGTGAACATTTTGTAAAGAAAACATGGTAAAGACAGTGCGTTATTTTTCAACTAGATTCACGATGTACTTACGGTGCAACGCTGATCTTTTTTTTAATTACTAGGTATACAAATACAAGACTGCCGTGGTGGTCCAATAGCTGTAGTATGCGCCTGCTGTGCACGAGGTTGTGGGTTCGATTCCCACACAGGATGAAACTGAGTTTAGCTGTCATTTGTGTCCGTTGATTGTATGTTTGTAAAGTACCCCGCTACACAGAGCTTGTTCTCTAAATAAACAAAAACAAATATTTTATCGTTTATCATACTATAAAATCCCACAATATATAACTATTATTGTGTAGTACTTTGCCGTGCCTTCACGAGGTAAAAGAAAAACGAAATATTTTGTTGAAACGACGCCTAGTTAGATGAAGTCCCCAGAGGTTTCAATAGCTGCTAGCAATCCATTCAAATCTGTTTGTATAAGTTTTGTTGCCTGTCGTTTTGAGAAGTACCTAACTCTTTTATCAAAAACGGAAATAAGGGAACAAGACTAAAACGTGAAAGTCAAGTTGTTTGTCTTTACTGTATACAATAGAATAGTACATTAATTCAAAGTACAAAGGAGAGCTTAACTTATAATTGAATTTTCAAGCAGCAAACCTCAGGAAAGTAGCGCAAACGGTATTTGATATTTATTTTGCAAATGAGATTTTATTTATTGTGTGATTGACACTATTATTTATTCTGTGTTTGGGAGATGTTGGTTATCGTGACCTATGTTCTTTCCCAGGATTAAGAAAGATACGGCACGATACCAGCGAGCAAGCTCGACTCGGGAACGACCTCCACCTTACAGACCACAGCCTAATTCACACAGCGGTGTAGTTATGTTAATGTGTGTACAGGTCTCCAGCGCTAATTTAGGCATGCATTTTAATAGAAAAGTTATCCTATCCCAGGGATACTACATCTTATACCTTGGTGTAAAAAAATGGGTCGGCAGCACGTAAGTCATACATCTGGAATTGCAGGCGTCCATAGGCTATGGTAACTGCTTAACATCAGGCAGGTCGAAAGGTCGAAATTCGACTGTAATTGCTTTCTGCAGTCTTTGTTCGTTTAAACTTTAACCATGCCAAATCTCACAGTCCTACAATTTTTTTTCTTCACGTATTAATTTACATATTTCGGTCTTTCGTCTTTTACTAATTCCTGGATTATTCACCTAATGCGGCAACGCCAATAACCGTTAAACTTTAACGACAAAGTTTAAAAATATTCATAAAATATATTATTAAATGAATAAGTTTATAACGGGCTTTCTCAAGTCCATACTAAAAGACATTGTCACGACAAATAAAATTTCATAGGCCCTTATAAGGTTTCCTTTTTCACGCAAATATTTCTTAACTATATTACCATAACAAAAGTGTATTCATCTGCAGGATGGTTTTATAATATTAACCTTTTAATAGAAAGGTTGCTGGGACGGACTGGATGCAGAAGGCGGAGGACCGTGTACTGTGGCGCGTGTTAGGAGAGGCCTATGTAAAGCAGTGGACTGCGATAGGCTGATTGATCGAAAACAAAGGTCGCTTAAGATTGCAGTATTAATAATATGATATAGGACCTCCATTTTACAAAAGACAATAACCAAATAAATACACACAGCGGTGTAGTTATGTTCTTTTGTGTGAGTTCTTTCGCTCATTTAGGAATGCGTTTTCCTTTCTCAGGGATCTTTTATGATTTGAAGATGATGATGATCAAGGACTTTAGTTCTGGTCTAAAAAAATTGGTCGGCAACACGCAAGTGATACCTCCAGTATTAAAAGCGACAATAGGCTACGGTTACTGCTTACCATCAGGCGGGCCGTTTGCAATTTTGCCACCTTTGTAGAACAAAAAAAAAAACAAAAGACTACACATAGTGGAGTGCAGTTCTTCAGTATTCTTTTAAGTTATTTATTTTAAATTTGGTCTTAGAAAATGTAGGGTTAACAACCCACTAGTAATGCTCCCAGAATACCGGGCCTAGCGGGAAAAGCCTATGCACCGTAGCCTATGCACCGCTTACAACCAGGCGGGCCCTATGCTTAATTTAATAATAATAATATTTCCGGGACAACTCACACATCGCTATCTGATCCGAAACTAGGCAGAGCCTGTACTGTGGTAACCAGACAACTAATAAACATACTTATATATTTCTAAATATATAAATATTATAGATAAATTACACTCAGACACAGAACAAACATTCGTGCTCATCACACAAAGATTTGTCCTGGGTGGGAATCGAACCCACAATCTCCGGCGTAGCAGTCAGTGTCACTAACCACTAGACCAACAGGCCAGTCATTTCCACCTACATAATTTAAAAAAATATACACCCAAACAGAATACGGCCTACTTTTGCTTTAATAACCCTTCATTATTTAACAAAACATCGCAAATAAATATGAGGTGATGTAAAAACTCATTTTATAATTAAGTGCGGTCGACAGGCTGTTTCTTTTTTGGTGTAGCAACACATGTTATAATTTTAACTCATTTTAATCCCGAAATGTTGCTTAAGGCTACCTGTTCACTGGAGTGGAGAGAGGCAGCAGAGATGAGCGAGGGAGTAATGAAGAGGGAAGTTCTGGAATTAGAGGTAGGGTACCATACAAGTAAGCAAGCGTGACTGGAGAAAGACCTTTACCATACAGAAGACAGTCAAATCACTACACACAGCGGTGTAGTCGTGGTACCGTATGTGAATTTAGTTTTCTATGAATTCATTTAGCACATGTTTTCTCATTCTATATACTCCATCACAAAACCTTGTGGTTTTTTTAGGATGGCAACACCAAAGTGATACCTCTAATATTGCAAGCATCCATAGGCCATCAGGTAGGTCGTCTGCTTGATTGTCATTGTAAGAAATATTTAAAAAAAAAACATTCAAACATCGCTTTCCGCCTCGCGTTTAAAATATTTTCTTTTAAAAACTAGTTCGCAAACACTGAAACGGCGTGGAGTTTTTATGTTTCACATCTTTATATCTTTTAGTTTACAGACTGCGAAGATAAAAGGAAGGAGATGGATTATTTGGTTAGTGTTTTACTTTAAAATTTCCCTATCCAAATCACTCTTTGTCAGACCTTACACATCGAATTTAGGTCCTCAAATCGAGGCAGTAACAATACGTTATTTTTCGCGTAAGGACATTATAAAGGATTTAATTTTATTGGTACATTCACGCAGAGCATTAGCCGATGGGGCTACAAACTTTAAATATTGCAAAAATGTTAATTAAATGGAGCAAATGAACTTCCTTACGTCATATAATAAATAAGTATTGTTAATGTGCTAAGATATTGACATTGTACTACGTGGTTTCGAGTGGAGTGGAGTGACCTGTAACACAGGTAATTTGTACCTACTTCAGGCACCACCAATCCAGAACAGGAATTTTGTACCTATACCTTAGCTCTTAGTTGTTTGTACATTGTATTTCGGTTTTGGATAGAAATAAACGTATTATTATTATTGTATATGAAGAGAATTTTGGAAATAAGCATGATGACTAATTTTGAAAATTTATACTACACGGCACCTACGAGACTACTATTAATATAAAATCAGTCGTATTTCTGTATAAAATAAACGTTTAATAGCACAACTTTACAAATTTTTTTTTAAATAAATTTAAATTTCGTGGCTAAACGTGTTACGTGTCATGGCATCGCCTTTAAGTAATTAGGTATACAATTTATGATACAAATCATACAGTCATTCCTCAGTAATGGCGTTTCACGCAACATGGCTGATAGCTGTATTTTATTTTATCAAAAATCAAGCGGATCTAGTATTTATTATTATAATTAGTGTGTTTTTTTAGAATCCTTCAAAAATATTTTAACCTAAAATTAAATGAATATTATAAGTTCTTTATTGCTGTCATCGTGCCTATTTAACCCCTAAAATAGAGTATAAAAATAATCAACCTGGAAAAAATCGGAGCGGGCCTAGCTGCTTTTATCTTCTAATCTTCATATACGTTACGTATACCGGAATTTCCAAATTAAATCGACACTTAAAACCCTTCCAAGTCACTTTTAATGAGTTCAACTTGTTTATCGTTAAAAGTTTTATTTAAACTGACAAACACCGATCGTATTTCCTACTTTATCTACGCTTCGATAACTTTGCTATAATGAAACTTGTATTGCATTAAAGAGATTGCAATTTTGTTAAACGGGAGGAGTGTTTTGGATTTTAAAAGTTCGATCGAAGTTTATTTAGTTTATGTTTACACTGTAAAAAGTCGTTTGTGTGGAATAAAAAGGAAATACTAGTAACATAATAAAAATAAATTTTTATCTATTTTAATTTCAATTGTATCATGCCCCATTTGACAGGTAGGACATCATACATTTGAGCAAGCCCGACTGGAAAAGTACCTTACAGAAGACCAGAGCCAAATGACTACACTTAGTTATGTGTTCCTGTGTGTAAGTACAGGTCCCTAGAGCTTATTTATTAAAAATGGACACGAGAGTTTTAATGACGGAGTATCCCTATACTCCGTCACTCTCGTGTTCATTTTTAGGGTTAGCAACAAGCAAGTGGGTACCTCTCTTCCTCCTATTGCAAGCGTCTATAGGCTACAGTAACTAATTTGAGGCGAGCCGTCGGCTTGTTTGCCTCGCTAGCTCGTAGCTAGCAAATTCATTATCATTAGGCTATCGCAGTCCACTATTGAACAAAGTCCTCTGCAAATTTACTAACAATCTCCTAAGTACGATTCTCGGCTTCTCGCATCTAGCTGACGAAAAAGCAATGGCAGTTAGAGAAAAATAACAGACGAAGTATATACTTACCTTACTTAAATTAAGAATCAATGTAAGCCATCAACAAAATGAAAGGTAGTAACGTTTATTTATTGAGAGGCTTTCATGACACTAGTGACGGTCAACAAACACGAGTCGATTTAATCTATACTTATATTATAAAGCTGAAGAGTTTATTGGTTTGGTTAAACGCTAATCTCAGGAACTACCTACTGGTTTGAATTGATAAATATTGTGTTGGATAGGCTTTATAACTTCACGCTGCGACCAATAGAAGCGAAGCGAGGAAAAAATATTTATTTTGGATAGAATCCGTCGCGTGCGCTGCGTAAACGGTTTTAGTTACGCAAAAATCATGTATGATGGTGTGGGGGGGTTTACTGGACGTGAGGAAATAAAAAACGGCAGGAGTGCGGATTACGTGTATCCCGTGTAATGTCCGAGCGTTGAGTCCATACAGTACATAATATACATATATAGGCCTTAACCTACGGATTTATCAATATATGGCGCGGAGACGATCTTGCGCATAACAAGCCCTCAGGCGCTTGTACAGATGGAATTGTTTCTCTTTAAAAGTCAAAAAAGTCTGCAAAGGCATATGTCTATCTTTTAAGATTGACCTACAGTGCCTTTTTTACGGTAATCAAATTTGTTCGAAATTAATGCATTATTTGCGAAGGATCCAACTACAATAACTGATATTCACGCGGACGAAGTTGCGAGCAACAGCTAGAAATAAATAATAACTATTATCTCAGAATTTTTATAGTTTACATAGTACTTATAATAAAAGTAGAACTCGAAAACTCGAAACAAAACCCTATACCAACCCGTCTGGCCAGCGTGGTATAGTAGGCTAATATCCCTCCAAATTTATGGAGGAGACCCGTGCCCAGCAGTGGGACGTTTATGGGTTAAGATGGTGATATATTCTTATAGATAAATACTTTACTAACATATCCTACTAATATTATAAATGCGAAACTTTGTAAGAATGGATGGATAGATGGATGTTTGTTACTCTTTCACGAAAAACTACTGAACGGATCTGGATGATATTTGGCACAGAGATAAATTATGGTCTGGAATAACACATAGGCTACTTTTTGCAGCGTTAACCGACATCCACCCGGGCGGAGCCGCGGGCAACAGCTAGTTATACATATTTTAAAACTTGTAACTAAACACATTTCACCAGTGTTATGTTACACCGCGCTGTGCATTGCAATTGTTCGCGAAAACGTCGATATACAACACACTATAGCCAAAACTTTATCTTGAGGAATGTGACAAAACCACGAGTCGGCACCCGCATCACAAACAAGTTAAAATTGGTATCAGGACGCGGTACCAACTTTTGAATGATCAAAGCTGAGTTGACCTTCTTAATATACTCCACAATGTCCTCAACCTTTGTGAAGTGATACAGACAGGACACATAAAGCTACTATCAATTAATGTGGACATACGGATCAGTTGGGCGATGTAACCGTCGGGTAGTGGCATCGATATCTAAACGGTATAGGTACCTAATCGTTTATGATAAATTCGTTTTATAATATACTACTGCAGCAAAGGCTTCCCTGCCCACTTTTCACCACTATGGATGTCTAGAGCCTATAAAGACTGAGTCTTTATTATTCAAATTTGAATGTTAGAATTTAAAGTTGTTGAATGATTCTTGAATGTGTTCATCGCTGACTTAGTCATCAAGGGTGACTAGTCATTACGTTAATAGATGAGGATTGAAAGAGTAATTCTAGACTATCTAAGCATCCTCATCTTAGTTATATGAGGGTTAGGCTCATTGGGTTTTCGCATTTACCAATATTCGGATCCGTAAAGTAATACTGGTCCGACTTCCCTTATGTATACGATTCCGTCGACGTCTATAGGCATTCTTACATATCTTTATATATTTCTTGTGTGCGTGTGTATGTCACTGAACTCCTCCTTGACGGCTGGACCAGCGCGACCCGATAGGTGGCGCTGCTGTCGGTATTTCAGTTTTTCAGTCAGGACGACGCGGCGACGTCTGATAGGTCCACTAGTTATTCATATATTTCAAGTCCAAACCCTACTTTGATGTTTTAATCTAAATCTCAAACACATATTTATTTGAAAAACATATTAAGTAAGTAATAAACTTAACAAGAAATCTGTAGAAAGGAAAATCACAAAGGCTTACTCGTCGTAAATAAATTTAAATCGCAACAACGCGTTTTCAACTCTCTATTCTATTTCATTCGAATCGCATTCTTGAAGTCGGATTGCAAATCAAATCGAGCTCAGCTCATCCCTATTGCGACCTCATTTTTTATTCATTACAGTAAATAAAATTATACGCCATGTCATTTCATTAGAGGATTAACATAAAGGATAACAGCGTTTTTGTAGGACAAACGTTTTTCTTCTTTTAGTATATATATATGGGTTTTTGTGATGAATTCGCTTTATATTTATTTATTTCTGAAACTTCGTGCACGCAAGTAGACAGCGGACTTATGCCTAAGGCATTCTCTACCAGTCAACCACGGTGATGCAGAGATAAAAGAAGTTATAATATACATACATATAAATATAAGCGCAGTTACTTCATAATTTGTATGTGATATTATTACCTATTGTAGTAGGCACATATTGAATTCTATTGGTTAAGGTGGTCATTTTGCCATTAATACCACCCCGAGTATCCCACACGGGATAATTGATCTGAGCCATATGTATTAGCTACGTCTTAGTGAACTGCCCGCGAAATAAGGTTTCTTTCATAGTACAAATGATTTAAAAAACCTTCTCTTTTATTACATACTTATCTATTTTTAAAGTGCCGAGAGCTTTTATACATTTTCACGTCAGCATTATAATAAATATAGGTACAACATTATTCTAAAGCCAAAAATAATAATGTCGTAGGTTAAAGCCTCTTCCCTGGAAAAGCTTTACCAAAAGATAATTACGTTTCATGTTATTTATTTTAATTCCATGTACTGCACTGTTACTTAGTATAAACCTTGCCATATTTAATCTCGCCTTAGCCAACAAGGAAAATCTGTTATCCTCCGCAAAGCTGTTTTGACACTTCAAAATTTATCTCAAAACTTACTAAGTATGGAAGTTACGGTACACATATTATTCCCATATTGTATTCGCAGGTACGGGATCCCATAAAACATGTTAAATGTCATCGCAAGCAATCGAAAGCAAACTTAATTTTATAAATTTTGTAAAATGGATTAAATCAGACCAACCAAAGGTTTGATTTTTAGAATCAGACTGAGCTACAGTCTCGTCTTGGCGGGTGCACTCCCAGGGCCCCAGATAAGACAAATGACATCGTAGCAGATCCAAACAAAGATGTCGAGATGAGCTGGATTTATTTAACCAAGAGTTTTAACTCCAGTAGCTCTAGATAGATAGATGTGGAAGTAAAGTGGGGAGTCCTAGGCCCTGCCCGGTGGGAAAGAACTGGCCTAGAATAATACATATATTATGTAAGATACATTTCTTTAAATGTTAACTGTGTAACTGGTAAAGAAACAAGCAAGCATACGACCCACCTATTAGTAAGTATTTCCCATTAAGCGGGTCATACACTTATTAGTTTATTACTCATGCGTTGCCGACCCTATATATATGTATATATATATATATTTGTGGCGTGGATGTCGGTTATCGCGATAAAAAGATAAAGCTTATTCGCCATTCCAGACTATACCGAATCTATCTCTATGCCAAATTTCATCCAGATACGTTCAGTAGTTTTAACGTGAAAGAGTAACAAACATGCACATATTCATTCATCCTCACAAACCTTCACATTTATAATATAATATTAGTAGGATGAGTATGTTTACCTGATGTCTGATTGTCATTGTTACAGGTTCTGCCTTGTTTAGGATCATTGTGTCCCAAAATATTGTTTAAATATTTATAAAAGTGTGTCATTTCTTGAATGATCATGATTTCTGGAAGTTAGAAGTGTAAGAAAGCAAATGTAATACATAATATTATTATACTAGCGGTCGCCCGCGACTTCGTCCGCGTGGTTATTTGGAATATTTTCCCCGATTTTGCAACATATCTCACTACTGCTCCGCTCCTATTGATTATAGCGTGATGTTATATATCCTTTCTGGATAAATGCACTATTCAACAAAAAAAGATTTTTTCTAATGGAACAAGTGCTTTCTCAGATTAGCGCGTTCAACCAAACAAACAAAGAAACTCTTCATCATTATAATATTATTAGTATAGATATTTGGTTTTACGAAAACTGTGTCAAACTGATTCTCGCTTTTACTTCGACAGATAACTTTAGGTCGTCGGACAAATATTGACTTGGCCGATTTTCTCAAAATTCTCTTTACAATATTTCAGTTTCCTCGAAACCGTTTGAGTTAGTAAGAGTGCGTGTTACATAGATGTGTAATTATAAAAAACTGAAAATATTTTTATCATTATTACAACCCATAAACGTCCCACTGCTGGGCACGGGTCTCCTCCATATTCTTACCTACTATACCACGCTGGCCAGGGTTGGTATAAGGTTTTGTTTCGAGTTTTCCCTCTCTTGCAGTGAATATTGTCTCCATAACTTACTATCTTAGTCGACTCTTACGACACCCTCGGGATGGAATGGGGTGGTGACATTTGTATTCTTAATCCGTCACCACACGGATATTTTTATAAATTAGATTTAATTCATATGTTCACAACATAGCAATATGCCCCGAAAATAAAACAGGGCTTCTGGTGGACACTTATATAGTTTTCGTGTATATGTTTTTTATTGGAATCTTTCCAATAAAAAATATGCTTAGCTTGTTACTCAGTGGTAATCACTGAGTAACAAGCTAAGCATATTTTTTTTGTATTAATTATTATAACAGTGATTGTAACAGTGAATGAATTTTTAAATCGATTGAATTTACCCTACCCAATAACTACAGTACCGATTTTCTAAATTACAAGAATAAGATTTTTTTTAATGACATTAGTGTAGTTATTTATATTTTTTGCATTCAACATTTTAATTTTAAATGACTTGGGGCACTAGACAAGCCAGCAAGCCCGACTTGAGAGGAACATCCACCTTACAGCAGAAAGATTTGTTTCAAGTCTTGCTATAATTTTTATCCGTGATTTGTGTTTTAAAATCGTCATCGACACATTGCTTACCTTACTGCAAGTGAAGTCTTTAAAACATAAATGTCAAAATGCCCATAGCATATAAAGAAAACAACTCAAAATAAATATAAACCCTGTATTCGTATTATGCAGTGAATTTTAAATTAAAAAAAAAAACTCATTGACTGCACACGTAGATTAGCCAAAACCTGTTTGAATTACTGATGGCCGAGAGACCCACGTCGAATGGTATTAGCTCCGGGGACATTGTACAACATTCGCTAAATTATTTCTATGTCACATGCAGCCGGCCTTAAAAATGTACCAATTTAGAACGGACTACTTTTTCAAGTGAGCCCGTTTAATAATAAGTTGAAGTGAAAAATTTCGTTGGGAAATTTTCCTAGTATTTTAAATAATCGTTAAGTTTTTAATTAGACTTTTGTAGTGAAGTAGTCGTATGTAAGACTGCATGGACTTCACGGATGGAGTAGAATTGGTTTTTTTTCGACCTAAAAATGTTCGGTATTAGTGTATTTACCAGCTCAATTTTCTGATCTGTATACAATTAGCGGGTTAAGCTACAAAGGGCGCAGATATTCCATGGATGGGTATATTACAAGTCTTCGTGCTTCGGAGGACACGTTAAAAGTTAAACAGAGGCATATTTGGGCGACGTGACAAGTTCGTCAATTGATTCGTACCACAGTCTTATATTCGTCGTCGTCGTCCTCCATTATATGAGACTTGTTGGCAAGAGTTATAGGTCATTTCGCCCGCCATTTGTTCGCCCGAGCGGGCCTAACGACCAAATTAAAAAAATATATAATTTTGATTGAGCCTTTCGCCCGATGGAGGTTTTATTACTTTTCATGTATGTAGCATCAAAATCTGTCTGTACATAAAAAGTAATAAAACCTCCATCTGGCGAAACGCCCAATCAAATATTATAACATTTTGTAATTTGGTCGTTTGGCCCGCTCGGGCGAACAAATGGCGGGCGAAACGACCTATAACTCGTTGGCAAAACATGGATGTCATACATCAAATACACATTCACCTACTTACTGCCTACCTTTTCTATAATTATAGAGCTAAACATACTTGTAAGTAATGATCAGTTTATATTAAAAATTGGTTTCAAAAAGTGTACCTAGGTACTTATGAGCTAACTCGTAGTTTTTATTTTCTTCTTTTATATTACTTGGATGGCAAACAAGCATACGGTCCGCTTGATGTTAAACAGTTACCATAAGCCTATGGGCGCTTGCAATACCAATGGGATCACTTACGTGTTGCCGACTCAGTTTTTTACACGAAATGTGGATTTTATCACAGCTGCGCTTTTGCCTTTTAGAAAAATATAAATATTGGTATAAATTTATGTTCACAAGTAATTTTACTGGACTCATGGGGCTAGTAAAGGTAGGTAGCCGACGGACAAGGTTACCTCAAACGGTACTCTAAAGCCGTTGCGCTAAAGTATACTCTTAATTAATAGATTCTATAATCCAGCACTGTCCCATACCATTATTTATTTTATGATCACAAAATAACTTGCCAGTCTTACCAAAAAAAATCAAAAGAAGAAAAAATCCTTTTAAAATCTAATAATAATGATATAGTGTTTATTATTCAATTTTGAATGTTAGAATTTTAAGTTGTTGAATGATTCTTGATTGTGTTCATCGCTGACTTAGTCATCAAGGGTGACTAGTCATTAAGTCAATAGATGAGGTTTTAAAAGAGTAATTCCAGACTATCTGACAACCTCATCTTAGTTATATGAGGGTTAGGCTCATTGGGTTTTCGCATTTACCAATATTCGGATCCGTAAAGTAATACTGGTCCTACTGCCCTTCTGTATACGATTCCGTCGATGTCTATAGGCATTCTCACATATTATTCATTCATTTCAAGTCCAAACCCTACTGTGATGTTTTAATCTAAATCTCAAATACATATTTATTTGAAAAACGTATTAAGTAAGTAATAAACTTAACAAGAAATCTGTAGAAAGGAAAATCACAAAGGCTTACTCGTCGTTAATAAATTTAAATCGCAACAACGCGTTTTCAACTCTCTATTCTATTTCATTCGTATCGCATTCTTGAAGTCGGATTGCAAATCAAATCGAGCTCAGCTCATCCCTATTGCGACCTCATTTTTTATTCATTACAGTAAATAAAATTATACGCCATGTCATTTCATTAGAGGATTAACATAAAGGATAACAGCGTTTTTGTAGGACAAACGTTTTTCTTCTTTTAGTATATATACATGGGTTTTTGTGATGAATTCGCTTTATATTTATTTATTTCTGAAACTTCGTGCACGCAAGTAAACAGGCGGACTTATGCCTTAGGCATTCTCTACCAGTCAACTATGGTGATGCAGAGATAAAAGAAGTTATAATATACATATAAATATAAGCGCAGTTACTTCATAATTTGTATGTGATATTATTACCTATTGATAAATATGATTCAAAGCAGTTATGCTTTGAATCATATTTATCAGTAGGCACATATTGAATTCTATTGGTTAAGGTGGTCATTTTGCCATTAATACCACGCCTAATATCCCACACGGGATAATTGGTCTGAGCCATATGTATTAGCTACGTCTTAGTGAACTGCCCGCGAAATAAGGTTTCTTTCATAGTACAAATGTTTTAAAAAACCTTCTCTTTTATTACATACTTATCTATTTTTAAAGTGCCGAAAGCTTTTATACATTTTCACGTCAGCATTATAATAAATATAGGTACAGCATTATTCTAAAGCCAAAAATAATAATGTCGTAGGTTAAAGCCTCTTCCGTGGAAAAGCTTTACCAAAAGATAATTACATTTCATGTTATTTATTTTAATTCCATGTACTGCACTGTTACTTAGTATAAACCTTGCCATATTTAATCTCGCTTTAGCCAACAAGGAAAATCTGTTATCCTCCGCAAAGCTGTTTTGACACTTCAAAATTTATCTCAAAACTTACTAAGTATGGAAGTTACGGTACACATATTATTCCCATATTGTATTCGCAGGTACGGGATCCCATAAAACATGTTAAATGTCATCGCAAGCAATCGAAAGCAAACTTAAATTTATAAATTTTGTAAAATGGATTAAATCAGACCAACCAAAGGTTTGATTTTCAGTTTCAGACTGAGCTACAGCCTCGTCTTGGCGAGTGTACTCCCATGGCCTCAGATTAGACAAATGACATCGTAGCAGATCCAAACAAAGATGTCGAGATGAGCTGGATTTATTTTACCAAGACTTTTTACTCCAGTAGCTCTAGATAGACAGATGTGGAAGTATAGTGGGGAATCCTTTGCCCTTTAGTGGGAGAGAACTGGCTTAGAATAATCTATCTATATCTATACATCTATACATATAATAAAATCGTAACCAAGTCGCGTCTGTACATTGTTTTTTTTTTTCGAAAAAACAAATTATATACGTTGTATTTATGTACTGAGGCCAAAAATGTGGTTTTTAGAATTTTTGTCTATTTGTCTGTGTGTCTGTTTGTCTGTTTGTGGCCGCGTTTGTGCGCGATAAACTCAGCAACCACGCAACCAATTTGAATGCGGTTTTCACTTATATATTGTGGCAATCTTCCCATAACATATAGGCTTTATTTTATTTCAATCGGTTCACAAATAAAAAAGTTATGGTCATATTAATAACACACGTGCTATACAAGAAACACGCTTCGATTTATTTAGCTAAAACTTTTAAAATGTAGTTTGTAAAACCACATTTGAAGTTTATATGAAAATAAATTTTAAAAATAATGCGAGGTTTCGGAGATATAGCATTCACCAATTTAAGTTGAACTCTCATCTATATCGGCGACCATATTAAATAGAGATCAGCTGACTGGTACATCACGTATTAACGGTACTAGGTTAAAAGTGACCATTTTACAACGAAATGTTATAGAAGCAGACATTTTAACAGAATGCGTTGCAGGTGATAATCTTTTATGCCCCGGGTTCTTTTGATTTCAAACAATTTTCCGTTTAGCAACTCCAGGAAACTCTATGTTTTAATCCCTGAAGTCCACGCAAACGAAGTCATAAACACATTATCAGCTATACTTCTATACACACATTAATAAAATTGAAGTGTCTGTTTGTAATATAAAAATAACAGCTTTCTATTAAATTCATGTGGCTATTTACATGGCACTTACAGCAGAAATACAATTTTAACAGTTTTATCTCTCTGTCTATCTGTTCATTGCAGCTAAAATCGTCTTTGATAAAACTAAAACTATGTAAATATACTATAAGTACGAATAAAATACGTTAATCATGCCAAGACCTAAGACAATCACTGACTAAATTAAACGCCTAATAAAACTTAAACACAAACTATAAAATGAATGCTATTTCATTTTGTGTAGGCGCTAACATTTAACAATACCTTAATTTAGGTAATCAGGAAAGCAGCACAGAAAAGAAAACACTCCACCGAATCTGTCTGTCTGGTCACGATAAACTCAATAACTACCAAACAAAATTTCATACGATTTTCACCAGAAGACGGCGTGATTTTTTCATTATAGTTTTGCGAGCGTGAATTGGCTGAAATATTACGATGATAGTTGAGCGAGTCGGAAAAATCCTGCCGTTGGAGGAGATGTTATTTGCAAATAGATCTAAAAAACTCCGCGATACTATGTGTCTATCTTCGACCAAAAAAAATCACTCACAGCGAAACGCATGATCGGCCTCTGTCTCATCGGCATACTTAACTGATATATATTTTTAACTGAATTTTTAAAGATGAGGTTCCATTGCATTGCTTTTTTATCCCTGAACATCGTCATTTAAGAGCCGATTTGTTATATTTTCTTTTTAAGTGACCGACATAGCTCGAAAAATTGCCTTCATTAAGTGACAATGGGCAGGGCATATAGCTCACAGAACCGACGGCCGTTGGGTCAGAAAGGTTCTAGAGTGGCGACCACGAACTGGAAGACGCAGCGTGGGCAGGCCTCCAACAAGGTGGACCGACGACCTGGTAAACGGGGGCAACCGATGGACAAGGTCAGCTCAGGACCGAATGATGTGGAATGAGCTCCCTGCCGAGGTTTTTCCAAAAGACTATAGCATGGGGTTCTTCAAGAAAGGAGTTATAAGGTTTTTAAAGGGTCGGCAACGCGTGAGTGACACCCCTGGTGTTGCAAACGTCCATAGGCTACGGTAACTGCTTACCATCAGGCGGGCCGTATGCTTGTTTGTCACCTTAGTAGTATAAAAAAAAAAAAAAAAAAAAAAAACCTTGCAGGAGGCCTCTGTCGAGCAGTGGACATCTTATGGCTAAGATGGAACTACTTTTGTGGCAAACAAGCATATGGCCCACCTGATGTTAAGCAGTTACCGTAGCCTATAGACGCTTGCAATACCAAAGGTATCACTTGCGTGTTACCAACTTATTTTTTACACCAGGGCTTAGATGGGAGTATCCCAGATAGAAGGATAGAAATACGTTTCTTTCAAAACGAATGCCTAAGTGAGCGTTGGAGACCTATACTCACACACAGTCTTCTGTAAAGTGGAGGTCCATCCCTCTCTTTAAAAATTCTCTTAAAAATCTTTTTGTAATTGGATGGATAATCTTTCATATTGTTCTCAGTTTTTAAGAAATCCAGTTCTGGTGATGGGTTCCGTAGGGAAGTGAGTAACCTCCTCAAATACTATAGGCATACTGCAATGAATCAAACAAATGCATTCAGGAAGCATCAATTCGTTAGTGAAACTAATAAAGAATACTGCAGATGACCAACTTCTCAATGATAAATATTTTTCCGATGGAGATCAGACATAATGTATCTCAATTATGGTAATTAAATGACAGTAACTTATCACATTCAATGAGCAAATTAAAATGTTACAATTGAACTAATATTATGATACAGCGAAACACATACACCGAAACTTCGTAATTAAACAATGGGTGTACAAAGTAAAAAATGCAAAGTTTCGGAGATAAAGATAATAATTAACAGATACCTATATACCGAATTTACTTTGAACTCTCTCTAATATGGTCGACAATATTAAATAGGGTTCAACTTACTGGTTTTTCATTCAGTTTTGTTCCGAAAGCTTATATAAAGTACTATAACTGTATTAAAAGAACAATGGATTAAAAGGGAAGTTCAATTTCTGAAATCCTTGAGCACTACGACGGACCATTATGCCCTTTAAGAAATTAATACATTTTTAGCCCACATAAATTAAGGTTATTCACGTTTGCGCTAAGACAATTTGTAGAGCAGAACAATCATACAAACAAGGAATATTTCTGCATGAAGTTTATTAATTGCAGAATCTAAATGTTTAAAAGAAAAACGTGACTGACTAATCAACAAACGCACAGTTTAAATCACTAGACACTCAGATGGCTATTGATATGATATAGGCATCCGCTAAAATAAGTATTTTAAAATGTAACCGCTAAAGATGAAAATCAGCCGTTGAAAATTTGTAAGGGGATAACTATAGTTTTCAGATTTACAGTAAAAGACTGAACACGCGAACGAAGTCGCGGGTACAGCTAGTACATTATATAATGTAAGATACATTTCTTTAAATGTTGACTGTGTAACTGGTAAAGAAGCTAGAAAGCATACGGACCCACCTATTGGTAAGCATTTCCCAATAAGCGGGTCATACACTTATTAGTTTATTACTCATGCGTTGTATATATATTGTACTAGCGGTTGCCCGCGTCTCCGTTTACGTGGATGTCGGTTATTGGTAAAAAAGAAAAAGCCCATTCGCTATTCCAGACTACAATCTATCTCTATGCCAAATTTCATCCAGATACGTTCAGTTGTTTTTACGCGAAAGAGTAACAAACATGCACATATTCATTCATCCTCACAAACCTTCACATTTTTTAATATAATATTAGTAGGATGAGTATGATACCTGATGTCTGATTGTCATCGTTACAGGCTCTGTCTTGTTTAGGATCATGACTGTGTCCAAAAATATTATTTAAATATTTATAAAAGTGTGCCATTTCTGATATGATTATGATTTGTGGAAGTTAGAAGTGTAAGAAAGCAAATGTAACACATAATTATTATATGTTCTGTTTTGCGAAAACTGTGTCAAACTGATTTTCGCTTTTACTTCGATAGATAACTTTAGGTCGTCGGACAAATATTGACTTGGCCGATTTTCTCAAAATTCTCTTAACGATATTTCAGTTTCCTCGAATCCGTTTGAGTTAGTAAGAGTGCGTGTTACATAGATGTGTAATTATAAAAATTGGTATAGGGATTTGTTTCGAGTTTTCCCTCTCTTGCAGTGAATATTGTCTCCATAACTTACTATCTTAGTCAACTCTTACGACACCCTCGGGATGGGGTGGGGTGGTGACATTTGTCACCACCCCACCCCATCCCGTCACCACACGGACGGATATTTTTATAAATTAGATTTAATTCATATGCTCGCAACATAGCAATATGCCCCGAAAATAAATCATTAAATCAGCCCGACAGGGCTTCTGGTGGACACTTACATAGTCTTCGTGATATGTTTTTTATTGGAATCTTTCCTATAAAAAAAAAATGCTTAGCTTGTTACTCAGTGACAATATAGTATTCTAACAGGGAACGAATATTTAAATCGATTGAATTTACCCTACCCAAACACTACAGTACCGATTTTCTAAATTACAAGAATAAGATTTTTTTAAATGAAATTAGTGTAGTTATTTATATTTTTGCATTTAACATTTTAATTTAAAAAAAACTTGGGGCACTAGACAAGCCAGCAAGCCCGACTTGAGAGGAACATCCACCTTACAGCAGAAAGATTTGTTTCAAGTCTTGCTATAATTTTTATCCGTGATTTGTGTTTGTTTTTAAAATCGTCATCGACACATTGCTTGCCTTACTGCAAGTGAAGTCTTTAAAACATAAATGTCAAAATGCCCATAGCATATAAAGAAAACAACTCAAAATAAATATAAACCCTGTATTCGTATTATGCAGTGAATTTTAAATTTAAAAAAAAAACTCATTGACTGCACACGTAGATTAGCCAAAACCTGTTTGAATTACTGATGGCCGAGAGACCCACGTCGAATGGTATTAGCTCCGGGGACATTGTACAACATTCGCTAAATTATTCCTATGTCACATGCAGCCGGCCTTAAAAATGTACCAATTTAGAACGGACTACTTTTTCAAGTGAGCCCGATTAATATTAAGTTGGAGTGAAAAATTTCGTTGGGAAATTTTACTAGTATTTTAAATAATCGTTAAGTTTTTAATTAGACTTTTGTAGTGAAGTAGTCGTATGTAAGACTGCATGGACTTCACGGATGGAGTAGAATTGGTTTTTTTTCGACCTAAAAATGTTCGGTATTAGTGTACTTACCAGCTCGATTTTCTGATCTGTATACAATTAGCGGGTTAGGCTACAAAGGGCGCAGATATTCCATGGATGGGTATATTACAAGTCTTCGTGCTTCGGAGGACACGTTAAAAGTTAAACAGAGGCATATTTGGGCGACGTGACAAGTTCGTCAATTGATTCGTACCACAGTCTTATACGCGTAATAAAGTGGTTCGTCCTCCATTATATGAGACTTGTTGGCAAGAGTTATAGGTCATTTCACCCGCCATTTGTTCGCCCGAACGGGCCTAACGACCAAATTACAAAAAAATATAATATTTGATTGGGCTTTTCGCCAGATAGAGGTTTTATTACTTTTCATGTATGTAGCATCAAAATCTGTCTGTACATAAAAAGTAATAAAACCTCCATCGGGCAAAACGCCCTATCAAATATTATAAAATTTTGTAATTTGGTCGTTTTGCCCGCTCGGGCGAACAAACGGCGGGCGAAACGACCTATAACTCGTTGGCAAAACATGGATGTCACATACACATTTGCCTACCTTTTCTATAATTATAGAGCTAAACATAAGTAAGTAATGATCAGTTTATATTAAAAATTGCTTTCAAAAAGTGTACCTAGGTACTTATGAGCTAACTAGTAATTTTTATTTTCTTTTTTTATATTACTTGGATGGCAAACAAGCATACGGCCCGCCTGAAGTTAAACAGTTACCATAAGCCTATGGGCGCTTGCAATACCAATGGGATCACTTACGTGTTGCCGACTCAGTTTTTTACACGAAATGTGGATTTTATCACAGCTGCGCTTTGGCATTTTAGAGAAATATAAATATTAAGATAAATTTATGTTCACAAGTAATTTTACTGGACTCATGGGGCTAGTAAAGGTAGGTAGCCGATGGACAAGGTTACCTCAAACGGTACTCTAAAGCCGTTGCGCTAAAATATACTCTTAATTAATAGATTCTATAATCCAGCACTGTCCCATTAATAAAGTTATGATAACAAAATAACTTAAATATTAAAGCTTTATGGAAAAAGACGAGCCCGTAGCAGGACTCGAACCTGCGCCTCTTGGGTTCCGGCCCAGCGCACTACCAACTGTGCCATCCGAGCTCCTACTCCAGAGTTCGAATTTGTCAACCACTTGTTTACGTCGTGGAGTGACAAATTCGAACTCTGGAAGTATATTTGAGCTGATTGCATAGCAAAAATGCTAAAAATATTTAACAAAATAACTTGCCAGTCTTACCAAAAAAAAATCAAAAGAAGAAAAATTCCTTTTAAATTCTCACATTCATAAATATAAATCAAATTAGCGCCTACTAATATTATAAACGTGAAAGTTTGTAAGAATGGATGGATGGATGGTTGTTTGTTACTCTTTCACGTAAAAACTACTGAACGGATCTCGATGAAATTTGGCACAGAGATAGATTTAGTCTGGAATAACACATAGGCTACTTTTTACAGCAATATCCACGACATCCACGCGGGCGGAGCCGCGGGCAACAGCTAGTACCATTAATAAAGTTATGATTACAAAATAACTTGCCAGTCTTACCAAAAAAATCAAAAGAAGAAAAATTCCTTTTAAATTCTCACATTCATAAATATAAATCAAATTTGCGACATACGAACAATCCGACATCGTAGGTATTATACTTGTGACAATTTTATCCACTTGGTAGAGAAGATAAATTCCTCGTTCCCCGAATTAAATTCATTTGTTGATAAATGTATGGAGTAAGCCAAGGCCTTCTATAGGCCACGATAAATTTTCACATGTGATTTTTTTGTCGGGTTTGTTTTTTGTGTTTTCATTGTTAGTTATGAATAGACGAGTGTTGTTATGAATTTAACGGCAACAGTTTGTTCAAGTGTTTTTATTGTAAATATTTATTTATTAAACTTTATGTACACAGGTACATAGGCAGACTTAATGTCTAGGCATTTTCTACCAGACATTATTCTATGCATGGCAATAAAGAAAGAAAAAATATTGCCAAAAAGAAAAAAAAAACAATTACACTTTTTAAATGTTATGTCAAAAGAAAATTATTCAGAAAAGTTGAGAGCGTGTACAGCTCAAGCCAAAGCACTGCTTAACGCTGATTTTCAATCCGTTCCCACTTTGCTGTACATACTAGAAACAACACAACAATACTGAAGAAGTGGTATTATAGCCATTTGTAAGGTTATAAGAATTATTCCAGCTCTGTAAACAAGTCACGCTATGCCCTGTGAAAAAGATCATCATCATCGGCTTAGCCGAAAGACGTCAACTGCTGGAAAAATGGCCTTAATCAAAGTTAATACTTTTAATTCTACGTTTGAGGTGAAAACTTCTTTAGCGACGTTGTGCACTTTTTTAGGGATGGGAAAAAAAAAATTAACTCGCGTCAGCACACGTTACCAGATCGAAAATTCGAAAATTCCTCTCTTCTTCTACCGTGCGGCGGAATGTCATGTTTGTTTACGATGGCGCAATAAATGAATATTTTATTTTACCACATAAATGATAGTACTTTTATACTGATAAATAAAGCAATTCGTGCGAAATTATTCTCTAACCATTCCAAAATATTCACCAATATATACCGGCACTCCCGGGGTGCAACCCGTTGTTTTGTTTAGCCAGTGGCCCATTAGACGGTAAGTGGTAACCGCCGCTTATGGACTTCAACAATACCAGGGACACTGCTGGACACAGTCAAGCCGCTACCTACCGTGAAGTATGTGCTCTCTTTAAAACTTGGTTGAAGAAGAACAAGTCGTCTCTACGGCTTATCTTAACAATATTAAAAGACAACGTAGATATTTTTAACATAAGCCAAGATTTCAAGCAATTTTGATACAATAATTAAATTTCCTGTATAAAATTGTGTCACGCTCGCTTCGGTGTGAGATAACGTAATTTTTTACGCGTGTGTACGAGAAATGTTGGCTTTTACCCTGGGGAATGAACTCTTGTTTGCTCAGATATACACATCCATATGTGCAAGCTGTCCACTTTTAGGGAGTAAATATTTACAAAATATTTTATGTGTGTTTTGTAAGTAAGACATCATCATCTTATCGTGATGACTAGACGTGCAATGTTGATATAGGTTTCCTTCTTTTCAATTCACTTAGGTACAAACTCTGTTGCAAATCAATTCACGAACTAATAAAGTATATATCCAGACTTGGAACAAATATTTATGGACACTCAAAGTTTACGCAAAATACACATTAGTATCTACAATAATAGAGTCAATTACTGTGGCGTTACAGAAGTGTGACGTCATAAATCAGTAGTATCATCATCATTATCTAAACCCATAAACATCCCACTACTAGGCACGGGTCTCCTCCAAACATTTGGAGGGATATAAGTATTGTCTCTGTATAATAATCAATTTTAATATTTCGCACTTTTTAAATGTGTGTTAAATTATTTTAATATTCTCATAAGGATTACGATTAGAATAAAAATTCTTGAATCCAGAGACCAGAGAATGTCCTTGAGACAACATTAACGATAATAGTTAAGCATTCTTTGGCACAAGTGCCTATATAATTGCATAGCTTTTGTACGAAAAAAGCCTCATCATTTTGCCGCAGAAGTTCTATTGTTCGCATACTCCAACTTTCATTTTGGCACTTACTAAAAAAAATAGCAGCATCAGTATTGTTGTACTAGATAGAGGATTCATTATGAAATGTGTACTATCTGCTTTCTAAAATATTACTTAAATATATTAGTATTATGGTTTCTTTTTCAAATACATAATTTGAACGCTTATCTTCTTGGTTTTTTAAAATCATTAGTTTAGTTCGTGCTTGGTTCAAGAAGAGATAGCAGGCGATATGTTACGATATAAGCATTCATTTAATTCTAAGTCTGCTACCTTATTTTTGCCTATGGTAGACTGATCTATCTTAGAAAAATGTCGGGTAGCAGACTGTCTCTTAATTTAGCTTATAAAATATTAGATATCGATCAACTGACATGTAAGTCTTAACCGCCTCTAAGTAGCGTCACAACTCCTGATCTACCGCTTTTCGTATTCAGTCTATATCAGCAACCTTCTTGAATTCCAGCTTCTGTTTACCAAGTCATGGTTTCCATTCTAGGGCGTTAGTATCCATGTCTCGATGTCGTAGGCCTTGTCATAACGTACAAAATATGATTGGAATTAAAATGTTAGATATTATCAATTACCTGAGTCCATCGAATCAAATCGTTAGGTGTCCGATCGTCCTTTACGTGAGTTTGTTGCAATATTGGACCACAGATGAAACAGTATGTTAGGTTAAGGCTATGAGTGACTCATGCATACAAATAACTAGAAATTAAATATATACCGGACTACATTTTCATGGTTAAACAGAAGAAAATAAAAAAAAGGACACACGTACCGACGTAGTTGATTCTGACAGCATAATAAGGAAACGAGGTCCACGAGAAAGTGATATAAGAACGCCGTCACACGAGACGCTGATAAAATATATTTTTCTCATATATTTTTTATTTTATCTACATTTTCCTTGTATTTTATTTCTTTCTTCATATTTATCAATATTTTCTACGAATATTATGTTTGTTTTTTATTAAGGTTGCGTCCCAAATTTTTAGCTTGTTATTTATTATAATCTAACATCGCAAAATAAGAACGGTCCACCACCACGGTGGCCGAGTGGGAAAGTAACCGACTTGTACGCAAGAGTACCAATGTGAATTTCACTTTGTGGAGTTTATATGTACTAATCAAATGATTTGCCATCTGCTAACGGTGAAGGAAAACATCGTGAGGAAACTAACATGTCTTAGAAGAAATTCTAAAGACATGTCAGATTCAGAACCCGCATTAGGCCAGGGTGTGTGAGTTAAGACCTAACCCTCTCTCTCTCTCTTGATAGAGGAGGAGAGTCCCGTGCCCAGCAGTGGGACATAGAATAGAATAGAATACTCTTTATTGTAAACACTCTACATTTACTCTACATTATTAACATATATGATTGTGAACTGTTTGTACATCTAATAAATAAATATATGGGTTGTTATTATTAATTTTAATATAAATAATAATTATGAAAAAGAGAAGTATCATGAGTTTGTCCGTCTGCGGCTACATTGCTTCTAAACGTATGTGCTAGTTAGAATGCAGTTTTTACATTTAAAATCTACATTAATTAGAATGGTTCTTGGCTATGTTTTATGAAAACCAGTAGGTTATTTTTTCAACCTGTTTTCACTGCTGGGCAAAGGTCTCTTCCATGGTCTTCCATACTTCTTTCTCTATTTGGTGCCAAATTTAGCCAGTCCTTCGAAAACGTCATCGTCGATCTCATCACGACAGCGTTTTCGGGGTCTACGGCGACGACGCGACGGCGCCCGGCTTCCGACCTCTAGAACCCATTGTGTGATGGTCTTTGTCCACAGGTTTGGATGCATTCTTTCATAATCATCGTCATCTCAGCTGATAGACTGATCCACTGCTGTACAAGTACTTTTACTTTTATGCGCCTGCTGTGCACGAGGTCGCGGGTGTTGTCTTTTTAAAATGCAAAAAAAAAAGTAGTGGGGTGATCCTAACCATCTGCTACTTGCACTCTTTACCAAGTCATCGGCCCACCTATTGGACGCCTGCCCACATTGCGTCTTAATGCAAACAATGCCCATAAATTTTTGTTTTAAAACGTAGTTTAATTGATGTTTAAAGCGTTAAAAATATTTAATTTATTTTATATCAAAGTTTTAATCAAATTGTATTAACATTCAGATGTCCCTCATTTGATTAAAAAAGACATCTCATATAAAAAACATTATGAAATGCGACCGTTGGTACTTTCATAATGGATATTGCAGTTAAAGCTTAAATGTTCAGTTAAATTATCATAATTATGCCATGAATTACGTCGTTCAGCCACAGTAAACAAACAGTAGGTTATCTAAGGCCGCCCGCCGAGTTATTAGCCTACTCTTGCGTTGATACCCAGGGTTGTTCATACGATAGGTAAGCGAAACAAAAACAAGTGTCAAGTGGCCGACCCGAACGCCGGCCAAAAAAATGCGATGTACACACAAGTATATAAGTCGATCGTCAGACTACCGGAACCATATTTGGATTGAACAACACATCAGACAATAGAAAAAATAATAATTTCAAAAGTAATTAATTTGCAATATTAATTATTGTGAAATTGCCCTTATTACAACTATACCTACGCGAAAAATATGTTTACCTAAACGATGTTTCGTACTCAATCCTCTATTTTATAGTAAAACTAGACTTCTTAAAATAAAATTTAGCTCTAAACATAGTATTCAGAAAAATGCGACTCGGCTACGCTCTTAATAAAGCAAATAAACTGTGAAATAAACAATACAATACCATATTTTCTAATAATATTTAAGTATAAGTAGGTACTTATATTTCTGGTTGAGTAGGAAGTATGATAAGTCCGGGTTTGCGAAATCATTATTGAGGCACCCGAAAACACTACAATATTTTTTTCCCCTTTTTGAAGTCATGATACTCGTAATTTACGACAAGTATCCGCCGCCCGCGCCGGCGAGAGTTGACGAACGCAAGCGGTCATGTAGCGTACGCGCGTGCTCACAGTCGCGCTGCACAGCCCGCACTGCCGCTACCTTATTCCTACCTTATATTATGCTAGCGTGTGCGTGAAATCGCGTGCCGACATGGCGCGCGGCGCGCACGCACACATTCAAACCGAGAGCGGCACGTTTGTATGAAGATGTTTTACTGTTTGTTTACTGTGGTTCAGCTCTCAATTAACAAATTGCAAACCACCTGCTGCCAACAGTACGTATACGCAGAAATGAAATTGATATCGTAAAAGGGAATTCATTTTATTTTTTATTTCATTTTACAAAAACACAACTCCTGCACTAGATGTGCAGGAGTTGTGTTTTTATAAAGTAAAGTAAAGCTTTTAACGACAAATTACACCCAGACTCAGGACGACTCTTTATGGGTCACACAAAGTTTTGTCCTGTGTGGGAATCGACCCCACAACCTCGTGCACAGCAGGCGCATACTGCGGCCACCAAGGCAGTCGGTCAGTTGGTAAAGTGGTTTTTTTATACTACTTGGGTGGCAAAGAAGCATGCGGTTTGCCTGATGATAAGCAGTTACCGTAGCCTATGGATGCTTGCAATGCCAGAGGTATCACTTGCGTGTTGCCGACCCTTTTTTTTTCACGGTGTATCACACACAGGAATTCAACTACACCGGGCTGTGTGAAGTTATTTGGCAGTAGTCATCTGCAAAGTGGAAGTCCTTTTCCAGTCGGCCTTGCTCGCTAGTATGGTCTAAAAACAGTACCTTCCTAAAAAAATGCTCTGCTAAATTTGGGATAAAATAGCACTGTGTGAGTTTCCCAAAAGATTTAATAAATATTAATAATTTACTTTAAAAGCTTTATTTTAAAAAATAGCTTTTAGGGTTGATTTTAGATATTGTTGTTTATTTGATGGGGCTGTGTATTTTAGGGTTCCGTATTTCTTGTTCACAAACTAGTGACGCGTCCATAGGCTACGGTAACTGCTTACCATCAGGCGGGCCGTATGCTTGTTTGCCTCCTTGGTAGTATAAAAAAAAACTAGTCTTATAAACGTCAAAGTAATATGTATAATTAATTACCCTTTTTATACACCTCTTTTGTCCCCCTGCTGGACAAAAGTCTACCAAATGATCTTCCACTCCTATTTGTTTGGTGCCAATTATATTCGAAGGCATCCAAAGTCTTATATTATTATTTTAAAAGTAATTGTAAATAATAAAATATCCAGATTTGATTGAAAATAAATGAATTATTCAAATTAATTGTAGGTAATATTTTTAAAATAATTTTACACGTACCTTTAAAAATGTTACAAAATATGTTTTTGTAAAATTTTTTTTGTGATTTGTTTCTAAGAACAAATCACAAAAAAACGTATAAAGCTTGTGACAGCGTTAAGGTATTGTAAGAAAAAAAATGAAAAAATAACGAATATAAAAGATGGTTATATTTGTTGGTTCTTATCACTTCAATGTTGAAACTGTTTGTTATTATTTGTTATATAACAAATATTTTGACATCAATAACACCGGAACCAGTCCCTCGTCAACCAAACATTGTATTGACACGATTTTTATTTTGCTACATTATTTTTATCGTCCCCATTTATTAGCAGTAAAACCGTTTAATTTGTTTGCGGTGGACCGGCAAAGCATTTTACGAGCCAATGTGATTACAACATAGCCTTAACGATACTCCTGAGATCGGGATGTGATACACGACCTCCTTTTGTATTTTGAATGTAGTTCGTAAACGGTTGTGGCAGCTGTTTTCCTTCTCACGGAGGAAAATATGTTTTTTGTTGTAAGTTTTTTATCTGAATTTTCTTATATGGCAGGTTTTCCAGACTAACAATTTTTGAGACCGTATTTTGTACTGAGTAAAAATTTTAACAAGTTTTTAGCAATCATGTTTACTTATATTCTCTAGTAACATTGGATATTTTTTTAATATTACTTAGGTTGCATAAGCTTAAAGCCCGCCTTATGGTAAGCAGCTACCGTAGCCAAATTTATAATACTTGTGGCATCGCATCGTAACATGTGTTACCATAAACTCAAAAACATGTTTTGTGTTAAGTACCCAAAAATCGCAAAATGTTTTTTTTTTCTCTAAATGAGCCGTGAGAAAGAAAGAAACATTTATTGCTACAATTAGAGACTTCAGTGTAACATGTGAACTATATATTAACAAAACTATCCTAAACAAGGCATAAAACAAAGTACGTGCATATGTCTCACAGTTGTAGCAATCAGGTGTCCAGTTCTCTGTGCATATGGGCATTAGTCAAATGCCCATATGCACAGAAACGCAAATAGACCACTGTGTAGTTATTTGCCTGTGGTCTTCTGTAACACTTTACAGCAGGCTTACCATGGAATCCAATACCAATCTCAATCCCGTTCCAATCCCGAACCAGTTTCAATCCTACAGGCCAATGAATTCGTTTGAAATTTGACATTAGCTCGATCCTAATAACATTTGGTACTCTTGACGCGATTTTGACATTACAGATCAAGTTTGGAATAGAGTCTGGGATCGACATTATACGATTACAAAAAGCTAACTTTTTTGGGATCGAGTAAACTCAATCCCAAAAATTACTCACAATAATAAACTATTGTGTGTGATTTATTAAGAGATTGTCATCAATAATAGCACGTTTAGCACTTATATATAATATTCTGGATAATGCGCATGCATTGGATGTGTGACAAAGGCAGAATTTAAACCCAATGGTGCATTATGCCTACAACGCGTTTTCTAAAACGGTGACAATAAATAATAGAAAACAATAAAACATTATCTAATACTTAATAGAGAATTTCGACGTAATAAGAACTTTTGATACTACATTATATACTAATATGTAATTATATATTGGAGTTGATAACTTATTTTCTCTGATTTATGAATTTATTACTAGCGAGTGTGCTGAAGTAATGAAAGTTTTCGTATTACGATACTTCATAAGATAGGTAATCATTTAAATTGTGTGGTGTAAAATGCATCTATCATGTAGTATTATGTATGCCCACCGGGCAACGGAGATGGCTGTACAGGGCCGCAGTGTATGAATTTGTGTGAAATATATTTTAATTTGTAGGTTTAGGCTAATTGTACACTGTTACCAAATTCCACAGAAATATATAAAATGGTTTCTTTAAAAACGAATCTTCATATAGCGGCCCTGTACAGCTATCTCCGTTGCTGCGTGTATCTACCTACATTAGTGCACAAGGTAACTAAAGTATTTAATTTGATAAGGACAAATAAGTCGTACTGTCTTATAAGCTTTCCGAACTCCACCTAGTTTGTATATTTTTTTTATACATAAAAATGGTTAGGTATGGAAAGCTATTCGTATAATATAGACATATGCCGTCGCTGACTATTTTGTAGTTCTAATAAAGAGAAACATATCCATCATACATTATTATGTTAAATTAAAAATAAGACAGCACTTTCTATGAAACCTTGGGCTTGATTTCTTCCGACATCATTATGAACAATCATCGTTATATTTCAACAAATTAACACAAAACGTAAATCATAGTACCTATGTATCATCTAAAATAACATAAAAATCTATATCTACGTCTTCGATACTTATAAAATTAAGATATAGTCCCTAAAATACATTCAAAATATAGGTATTGTATTGAATTGGCTATTGTTTGTTGACAAGTTGAAGTAGCGGGAACTTTTTTTTCTAATGGAGGGTTGCCATTGTAATAATAATAATAATAAAAAATAATAATAAATATTCTTTATTGTACACCACATCATTTTTACAAAAAAAAAAGAGGAAGAAGAAAAAACAGTAAAATAACCTTAGAGTATGTACAATGGGCGGTCTTATCGCTAAAGCGATCTCTGCCAGACATATCATATAATTTATAAAATGTATTTATTTATTAATTAAATATAAATATTTAACCAGCTGAAATATATGCGAAATATACTTTTAATGGTAATTCATGCTATAATAAATATGAAAAGTAATAATTAATAAATATTTCACTTTATTTAATAATATTTTATTTGTTAGTTTAATTTTTTTATTTGTATGGCAGCCCAGTATAGTCGCTCGTGAACTCGATTCCAATTTCAATTACGATCGTGTTCAAGAGTGCCAATTTTATCACACACAGCTCGCAGTACAAAATGACATTCTAATTTCAATTTTTAAACGGAATCGAGTGTCCAGGGTAGACCCGCAGGTCTTTGCCTAGTCGGCCTTCTTCGCTTGTATGATGTATAATCTTTTTTTATATAAATAATACATTTATTATTGTTTTCGAATTGAACAATAACCGAAATACATTTTGTATACCAGAGTAAAATAATATTAAAGCCATTAGGAGCTCATTAAGATATACATTACATTGTGTATAACATTAAACTGAAACATTGGAGCTAATTAAAATAAATATAATATTATATATATTATTTATGTTTCAGAATTATACACAATAACATTCGAAGAATTAAGAAAGGTTGGGTAGAGGAAGAGAGGAAGGTCTGAATGACTAATAATGATTTAAAAAGACAACTCCTGCATTAGTGAACTTGCTGTGTCGCGGCAGACTTTACAAACATACAATCAACGGACACAACATTACACCCAGACTCAGAACAACTCTTTGCGGGCCACACAAAGTTTTGGTTTGTGTGGGAATCGAACCCACAACCTCGTGCACAACAGGCGCACACTGAGGTCAATGGACCACCGAGACAGTCGAGTATTATTTAGAGCTACATATAAACAAATCTTTCAACAATACAACGTTGTTTACAGAACGAGGCCAAATGGTTTCGTTTAGTTTATATGACGGTTAAAACGGCCAATAATAATATGTCAAATTTGTGTAAGGAAGTTTTGATCTAAGAGAATATTAATGTGAAAAAGATTATAGTATAAGAAGTCTTAAGGAATTAATGAATTTTATAACAGACCTTATCGCAAAGATACATTTTAAAAACGTCTTTAACAACACGTGTGTTTCTAAGTTAAATTGACTAGTTTTTTCATTAGTTCGCGTGGAAACAGCGGGGCGAGATGGATCGCCCCCATTCGTCTCCATACTGAGCATTTTCTTTAATTTTGTCCTGTAACTATTGCGGTCCGAACCACCATTTGTTACTTTATCAATGTCAGTGTGGGCCTAGGAAATCCATTGTCCGTTTCATTTTGGACCCAACGGTATGTGTGGCTTGTCGTGAGGATTTCTTAGAAAATGAACATTATATGTATACTTAAGAATTTTGCCGCTAAAGGGTAAATTATAAATGAAATTTTAATGAAAAGGATTGTATCCTAAGGATTACGTCGATGTTTTAAGTTTTCTTTTGTAATTTATTAGCACCTAGCTTGCAGTTTTACATGCGTGCAAATAATAATAATATATCTACCTTGCAGCAGTGGTAGTCGAGTGGAATTTAAACCGACTTGCACGCAAGAGTTGCATGAAATGAAGAAATTCTAAATGCATGTCTGATTCACATTATTCGCATTAGGCCAGCGTGTGGATAAAGGCTCTCTCTCTTGATAGCTAGTTTGATATCTCAGCAGTGGGAAGTATAAGGATTGCTATTACATATAATTAAACTTGCTAACTATTCTTGATGGAGACTACTCTGTTAAAAACACAGGAACACTCTTTGTTCACTCACTTATATAGTCCAATGTGATAACAATCCGACAAGACCGATGAGACATCAGGAGCCAAGGAACGGGAAACTTCAGGCTTATATTCTAAATTTCCTTACTACCATACTAGCGAGCAAGCCCGACTGGGGACCTCCACCTTACAGAAGACCACAGCCAGATAACTACACACAATGGTGTAGTTCCTGTGTGTGAGTACAGGTCTCACGATACGGATATTTTAGCTTAAAGCCCTGGTGTAAAAAAATGAGTTTGCAACACGCAAGTGATACCTCTGGTATTGCAACCGTCGATATGCTACGGTAAACGCTTAACATCAGGCAGACCGTAAGCTTGTTTGGCACCCAAGTAGTATAAAAAAAAACAATACCAATACCAATTTTTAGTCCTATACTAGGATCAAACCCTGACTCTTGTGCTCAGTAGCAGTCAAGGACAATTGACCTTGTAGACAAGTGGCATAAACGGTAATCGATTCGAAAAAAATACGTCAAATCCCATACATTTGCTTTTTTATGCCACCTGTCTACGAGGAGCTATACCTTCGGTGCAGTTACTTACTTGACAGGATAACTATGAATAAAATTAGAAGTTTCTAAGATTGCGCGGATAAACCAACTTTTCAGCTTTATAATGTTGGTATGGACCTTTACTTTGCAAGTAAAATCATTAGGTGTAAGGATACTTATAATATAAATCAACTTAGCACTTCTCCAACTTCTTACTGGGCTTAGTTGCTTGAACAACAATAGAGTTATTAAACAATAATTATTATTCTGATATACGAGATACTAAAGCAAACAATAAAATAAGTTTAGAATTAGTTGAAGTAAGCGAAATAATTTATAGAGAACTTTAGTATCATTCTCCTAAATTTGAGTACTAGTTTCTCGACCATAAAGACGCTGATAAATGCCAACGATCTTGAGAATTAAATACTGCTGATCTGCATAGGAATGAAAGAAAAGCAAAGAATACAAACGAATCCGCGTATCGCTAAATTCAGGATATTTTTAAGGGGTGTCTTTGGCATTAATTTTATGTCTGACTTTAAATTAAATGTTTTTCAGAGATGACTATAGATATTATTTTAAATATTCTAAAGAAACAATAAATATATAAAACAGATATTGCCAAAAAAAAAATGGAGTTAAGCTATTTTGATCTGTTGAACTGAGAATATGGTGAGTAGATAGTCTGGTAAATTAAGAACCTGGTGAGTTGAGAATCTTGTAAGTTAAGAGTGTGGTTTATTGAGAATCTGGTAAGTTAAGAATCTGGTAAATTGAGAATCTGGTGAACTGCTCACGAGCCTTCTCATTTTATAATTATCTCTTTTAAATGGGGCGATGTGTTTCAGTAGTAGTTTGCTAGCTGTTTTTGCATCCTTCTTTCTTTCTTCGCCAATCCTTATCCACCTACTGCTAGGTATAGGTCTCCTCTTTTGCAGACCATCTGTTTTGGTTCTGTGCCAGCTCATCAGCCAAAAAAACTTGAAGATTCTTCTAATAAAATTTAATTTTTATGCCATGCCATGCCTGTTTCTGCCATTAACATGCCACTTGTATACCTATACAGTGCTATTCTGGATAAAGTAAAATATCAACACAATATCAAATTTGTTTTTATTAGAACATTTTTTTTATACTCCTTGGGTGGTGTGGGGACGTAGTTACTTCCACGTACTCCCCACCAATATGTATCGGAGATATTGCCGATACATCATTTATTATTGTATAAATACACGTACATTTATGTTAATAAATAACTTATATTGTGTGGAACTTATGGCTCTCATTTATCCACCTCTATACGTTCATAGGTGGCAAACAAGCATACGGCCCGTACCACCTATGGACGCTAGCAATACCTACTTTCAAGTTTTGCCTTTACCACAAATGTTTTTTTTTTTGCATTAACCTAAAATAGACTTGACTGCCTTGGTAGTCCAGTGGCCGCAGTATGCGCCTGCTGTGCACGAGTGTGTTGTTCAGATTCCCACACAGGGCAAAACATTTTGTGACCCGCAAAGAGTTGTTCTGAGAATGGGTGTAATTTATGTCCGTTAATTGTATGTTTGTAAAGTTCCCCGCGACACAGGGCTTGTTCTCTAGTGCGTAAGTTGTCTTTAAAAAGCGAAAGAAAAAAAAAGACTGAAACCATAAAAAAATTGACAATGGCATGACATCAATTTTTATACTTTTCAATGCAGAACATTTAATGAATAAATAAATTTGCACATTCAGAAAAAAAATCACACACAGCCATCTTGATTACTCGAAGCTTTTTTCCAATAAAGATAAATAAACTCACGCCACGACTAATAACAATAATGGGTGCAGCAGCACTGTGTCGGTGCGGTGCGTGACTTGTTTCTATAAAATCCTGATTTATTCTCAATATTGTTGTATAAGAAACATCTTATACATTAACTAGATTAGATATATAATATACTAGCTGTTGCCCGCGGCTCCGCCTGCGTGGATGTCGGTTATCGCTGTAAAAAATATAGCATGGGGTTCTTCAAGAAAGGAGTTATAAGGTTTTTAAAGGGTCGGCAACGCGTGAGTGACACCCCTGGTGTTGCAAACGTCCATAGGCTACGGTAACTGCTTACCATCAGGCGTGCCGTATGCTTGTTTGCCACCTTGGTAGTATATAAAAAAAAAGATAGTAGCCTATGTATTATTCCAGACCATAATCTATCTCTGTGCCAAATTTCATCCAGATCCGTTCAGTACTTTTTACGTGAAAGAGTAACAAACATCCATCCATCCATCCATACTTACAAACTTTTGCGTTTATAATATTAGTAGGATATATTTATATACTAACAAGGTGGCAGTCGAGTATACGATCCGCTGATGGTAAGCAGTTACCGTAGCCTACAGACGCTTGCAACACCGGGGGTATCACTAGCGCGTTGCCGACCCTTTGACCACCTTATAACTCCTTTCTTTAAGAAACCTCGGCAGGGAGCTCATTCCACAACCTAATCGTACGTGAAGATAAGATGGAAGATGATTGAGGTATCATCATCTCAACCCATAAACGTCCCACTGCTGGGCTCGGGTCTCCTACATAAATTTGGAGGGATATTAGCCTACTATACCACGATGGCCAGACGGGTTGGTATAGGGTTTTGTTTTGACTTTTCTCTCTCTTGCAGTGGATAATGTCTACTTACTACCTTAGTTGACTCCTACGACACCCACGGGATGGAATAGGGTAGTGACATATGTATTCTTAATCCGTCACCACACGGAAATATGATAGAGGTAACATGAATGAAATACATAAAGCTTGATTTTCATTGAGGTTGTAAGCCAATCCTAAGGACAATAAATCCTCCTTCTTACTAATATTATAAAATATGTGAAAGTTTGTGAAGATGGATGGTTGTATGGATGTTTGTTACTTTTTCACGCCAGAATGACTAAACGGATCTGGATCTTATTTGAAACGGAGATAGGTTATAGTTAGAAATAGCATATAAGCTACTTGGGATTTTTTTCAAGTCATGAAAATTCACAAACTGACTCTTAAATACCTGCAAAATAATATACGGCTCTTCTGGCAACCCTCCATACGCACAAGCAATATGTACCTACGTCTTTGGCTCTCCTACTATTAGTGAAACTTCAGTACGATTTATATTTGAGTGTTCATTGAAATTACATGTTTTTATCTTAACCCAGAGTTACCTAAAACGCAAATCCCTGGTGTTATAAATATTAAGGTCAGCAGCTCGCTCATAATACCTTCAGTATTGAAAGCGTCCATAGGTTACGGTAACTGTTTAACATAGTGTTTGTTTGTTACCTTAGTCGTACAAGACTAACACGTAGTATGTAAATTAACTAAAATTTCAGTATGTATACCCTTACGAATACAACCCATTATTATTCTATTGTTTGTTGTAATATTCGGTTAATGTTGCGCAATAACATTTGAATGGGATAGTACTATGTTCCTGTGGGCACAATAATTGACATAGATACGTTGGTCAAGGAAGTAGTTACGACCTGAATAGTAACATTTCCGCATTTTGAACAATATAATGAAAATTATTAATATTTTGATAGTTTTATTAAGTACTGGGTTAATGGCAATCGATGAAATGCCGCCCGCGGTATTCTAGGAAACTACATTATGGGGAAGAATAAAAAAGATAAAAGGATTTTACTGATGACCAGTTTCTAATCAGTGGTATACAAAATGTAAGAATAAGCACAACATCTTATTATAGAAGCATTGATATACAAAAAACCTCAGATACACATGTCATTCTCGAATAAAAGAGACACTCAAAACTGTCGCCAGTTATACGTAGGTAGTTATAGTAATAACAAAAACATTATATTTTTTAAATTCAACCTTACGCGCATGATATAAAGTAGAATTTATATTTTAGTGTAGTGACTTGACCGACACGATACTATTTAAAATATACGCAACCAATTTAAAGAGTTTGCGTATTTTATGTGGACAATTTGAGAAGCTGATTGTGATCTTTGGTGTTTTGTATATCAATGTGTGAAGTCCCAATTATATCGCAAGAAAAATGATATTTTTCTGTTTTATCTATTGACCTATTTTCAGTTAATCTTGACTATAGCCTTATTTAACTAACTATACAATTACCTAAATAGAAATACAGCTCTTGGGCATGAAACGAAATACACCATCATAAGTTATTATTTTTCCTTAAAATAATATTCCATATCAACAGAAACTGAATACTTTCCAAATGAGGATAATCAGAATACAATAAATATAAATATAATATGGTGTATCAAATAAAGCAATATTACTTTATCTATCCGATAAATATTGGGGATAGTTTTCAATTTGGCAAATCTACGGACATACGAAATATCAGTTTGTATCATATTTTTATTGCGATGTGTGTATTTGGATTATAAGGGTGTGCTTATATCGTGTGTTTATTTTGTGACAATTCAATATTCTTACCTACTCATAAGGATGAGATACTCATAGATTAATTGGAGCAAGCTCGACTGGAAAAGGACAAAAGAACAGCCAAATAACTACACACAGCGGTGTAGTTGTTTTCCTGTGTGTGAGTAAAGGTCATCAGCGCTCATTCAGGGATGTGTTTTGAATGAAACGTATTCATAAAAGCCCTGGTGTAAAAAAAAATGGGTTGGCAACAAGTGATACTTTTAATATTGCAAGCGTCCGTAGACTACGGTAACTGCTTAACATTAGGCGGGCCGTATACTTGTTTGCCACTCAAGAAGTATAAAAATATGCATCATGGTGGCAATGGGTAAGGCACATAGCTCACCGTAACTATCGCCATTGGGGCAGAAAAGTTCTTGAGAAGCGTCTATGAACTAGAAGAAGCAACGTGGTAGGCCTCTAACAAGGGGGACCGATAACCTGGTAAAGTTTGAAGGCAGCTGATTGAAAAGTGGAAATCGTTGGATGAGGGCTATGTCCAGCAGCGAACAATGCTCGGATAAAATGATAATAATTAATCATGGAAGCCGAGTAAGTGCAAGCTTATGTTTGCAGGAAGATGGCTAAAGGAATTCGTTAAGGAAAAATATAACTCCACCATGATTGAGCTCGTTAGAAATAACATGGATATTTATATAGAAGTTTAATGAGTAAAAATAAATAAACCAAAAATACACACGAATTGATAACCTCCTCTTTTTGAAGTCGGTTAAAAAGAAAATAAACTGAAAATCATTTTTTCAAATTAGATTTTCTTTTTTTTTAAGTTTATTTAATCAATATATATAGTTTTATAGCAATCGTTTTAGCGGTTTTAAATTTATTGACTTGTCTCCTCTACGTTATGTTTTTCTATTGTGTATAAGTCCTAACATTTATTTTAGTGGAATTGTACACCGTATGTAGCCCGACGAGGATTACCTTGAAACTTGACTGAGTGAAATCGTTATATATATTGAAACTGGTCTATTATACACGTATAGCAGGCAGTTCTAAAAAAGGTTATATGTAAATTCAATCAATAATTTTATTTCTGTGCACTGTTCGACATAGGCCTCTTCTATTCCACGCTACACAAAAAATCAAGTAAATGATTTTTTTTTAACTTGGGTTAAGGTATTAGCCTTGCGATCCAGCGTGGTAATGTGGCCAGTCTTTTGGGCACCTTTCCTCAGAACTGCGACCTGAATCAGATATATTATTTATAGGTGTAAATAATAATAAATGAAAAATAATAAAAATAAAAATCGTAAACGCGCGAATGAAATTAAATGTCGCCAATCTTCCGAAGAATCAAAAGACGATCTCTCTCTCTCTCTTTCATTACGATTATATAACTATTTGTTTTTTAATTACACGTTTGGATACATAATTATAGGATACTTAAAATCTGGTTACCGGGTGTAGAAGAACCCTTAAATTAATAAGTAAACTATAGCAACTCTTTAATGGCGTGGTTGATTTAAAAAATGAAATATCCTAGCGATTTTAAATACTATTTTTTTATTTTATTTACATTCAACGATATTATGTACATAAAAGATGCAAACATGAACTCATTTGAGTTTTGCCGTACATCCTTGACATCGGCTATACAATATAAAATAGATATTATTATACAAAAGCAACTTAATAATATGATTATGCAGGCCTTATATTAGTTGTTTGATAAAAAATAGATAAGTGGATAAAATCGAATTCCTACTAGTTACTATAAAATATATAATACTACGCATGCAATGTTAGCAATTAATAAGCATCACTAATTTATAATTATAGGTCATTTTAATTAGGTGTTAATTTGTAATTTACTGCTGGTCCGGCACTATAATTATTATAGGTTGTTTGTGGTTGATTAAATTGTATTATATATTCCTAACTATACATCTAATGTGACTTAATAGAATGGTGCTTCTGGTTTTGGGTGCCGGTATCTTATTTTCAGGGTGACGGCAGTGGTGCATCCGAAATCGAAAGCGTAGGCCCGTTGGTTGGTAAGCAGTTACAGTAGGGAAGTTTTCAGTACCAGGGGAATCACTATCGTGTTGCCAATGTAAAAACTTTTACTATTAGGCTTTGTATTTTTGGTAGGTCCCCATTTAATCCTACTAATCTTATAAATGTGAAAGTTTGTGAGTATGGATGGATATTTGTTACTCTTACACGCAATAACTACTGAACGGATCTGGATGAAATTTCGCATATAGATAGATTATAGTCTGGAATAGCACATAGGCTACTTTTTGGATGAAATTACGCATACAGATAGATTATAGTCTGGAATAGCACATAGGCTACTTATTGGATGAAATTTCGCATACAGATAGATTATAGTCTGGAATAGCATATAGGCTACTTTTTATCGCGATAGCCGACATCCACATGTGCGGAGCCGCGGGCAACAGCTAGTAGGAAAGAATTTCTTCAAAAGAAGGCATCCGCGATCAATCATGTCATCTTTACTTCATTTCCAGGGCCAGTCAACCTTTTTATAAAAAAAAGTCACAACTTTTAAATTAATAATCAAACTTTTGCCATAACTCCAATGATATCCCTATAATCTTTTAAGCCCCTACGTGTGTCATACAACCCCTGACTCAAAGGCAGTTGTAAACCTTTAGTTCTAACCATTGCTATTAAGATAACGAAGGTTAAAAGCGATACACGTAATAACATTCTAAGTGATTGTAGATGGCGGTGCGTGGAAACGTTTGGGGCGCGATCATTCCCGGGATCGTAATGGGAGCGAACGGAAGGGGAGATGCGGTTTTGTATTAAAAATAATCCGAGACTGTGACGTTTAGACGATACGATATTTTTAATGAGACGCGTAATTATAAGATTATGTGAAAAGCGATTTTATGATACGAGCTTCACACAGCGATTTGAAGCGGTGACATGAATAAATGATTCTTTCTTTTCGGTGTAGTTGTGTTCCTGTGAGTGAGTACAGGTTTCCAGGAGCCGTACCATGATGTATAAAACGCAGTTCTTTTTAGCAAGAACGAGAGACAAAGACACGTTATATTATTATAGCTCCGTCCTTCTTTCTAGCACGCACTACTTACTACGGCGACAAAGCTCATTTAGAGATGCAGTTTTAATTAAGGTTTTCCTATACATCCAATGTCAGTAGAGTCTCATTACAAGTGGGTCTTAAAATGAACATGGACAAGACCAAGAATCAGAAATGAGGAGATCCGTAGGAAAACCAAAGTAACCAACATAGCTCGAAGAATTGCTTCCATTAAGTGGCAATGGGCCGGGCACATAGCTCGCAGAACTGATGGCCGTTGGGGCAGAAAGGTTCTAGAGTGGCGACCACGAACTGGAAGACGAAGCGTGGACAGGCCTCCAACAAGGTGGACCGATGACCTGGTAAAGGTTGCGGGCAACCGATGGACAAGGTCTAATCAGGATCGAGAGTTGTGGAAAACCTTGGGGAAGGCCTATGTCCAGCAGTGGACGTCTTTTGGCTGAGATGATGATACATCCAATGAAGCTTCCGTAGGCTACGGTTTATGCTTATCATTAAGCGGGCCATATGCTTGTTTGCCACTTAAGTACTATAAAAAAGCTAACACGCCCGACTCAAGATGGACTTCCACCTGACAGAAGACCACAGACAAAAAAGCTCCTTACCTAGTCGGGCTTGTTGGCTTGAATGGTAAATATTTTTCAATCGTACCATATAAACAGAACGGACATTAAACAGTGTTTTATTTTCATTTACACTAAAATTGCAAAGTCCTTTCCTTTTAATGTTGGTTAGAATTAAAAGTTCCGTCATTATAATATGTACAGCAACAATGCAGCAAAACTTATTCCTTTGAGTTATAAAATTATATTACAGGCGCGACTTGTATCTATATAAATTTTCCTGCAAACATAATATATGATAAGTAATAATATTGTAACTCATACCAAATTGTAAATGTTATACTTTGGCAATTAAAAAGAGTGGTCCGAGTTTCTTGCCAATTCTTCTCGAGGCCCAACTCTAGTCAGCGAATTGGCCGTAGGAAAAAAAGTATGCTGGCATTTGTTTTTATGACGTTCATAAGTATCATGTATTTGATCTAAATGAATAAATGAGTTTGACTTTGACTTTGGCTTGTGATTTAGATGTTGGTGATCGCGATTGGTTGTTGGTGTCCATGTGGTGGTGGATTAAGAACACAAATGTCACCACCCCGTTTCATCCCAAGGGTGTCGTAAGAGTCGACTAAGGGAGTAAGTCAGACAGACAATATTCACTGCAAGAGAGGGAAAATTCCAAACAAAATCCTATACCAAGCCATCTGGCCAGCGTGGTATAGTAGTATCCCTCTAAGTGTATGGAGGAGACCCGTGCCTAGCAGTGTGACGTTTATGGGTTGAGAAGTGGATTGCAATAAAATTACCTTATGAAAACATAGGGTAATTAATGTCCCAGGATACCATCTACATCCTAGCCCAATTTTATTAAGATCCGTTTAGCTATTTGGTTGAAAAGAGGCAGACAAACAGACAAGTTATAATATTAGTAGTTATGTTGACTAACGTCAACCTTATTAATATAATTATAATTATGGATCTAACTGCCTTCTTGGTTTAGTTGTCGTTTAGAGCTACTGCTGATCACGACGTCCCAGGTTTGATTCTCGGATCGAGTCAAAATTTGAAATTGGGCATTTCTAACAAGAAATTCACACTGTTGACCGAAGTTTAGAAATTTGCCACCAATAACCAAAATTCACTTAGGACATAATTATTAAAGTACCCATACTTACCTTTTATTACATTAACCTTTTTATATTCATTTATCTAATACTTCAATCCAATTATAACAAATAAATCTTCATCTTTCAAGAACACAGCTTCCTACGCTTTCATTATCTGTACAAATGCAGGTCTCTGCAATCCGACATCCCTGATTTACAGCATCTTTAACGGAAATAGATTTATGATTGGTCTGAGAAAATGCTTTTACACTTATACAACCCAATGAAAATTCTGAACGCTTTTTATCCATTTAGGACTGAAACGTTACTTTAATGAAGGATTTTGTAATTTGTAATATCGTCGTGGCAAATGAAAATTTTCTATGTGACATTATTTATTTTATAAGATATTTACTAGGATAGTTATTAAATTTATATTATAGACTACTAGCTGTTGCCCGCGGCTCCGCCCGCGTGGATGTCGGTTATCGCGATAAAAAGTAGCCTATGTATTATTCCAGACCATAATCTATCTCTGTGCCAAATTTCATCCAGATCCGTTCAGTAGTTTTTACGTGAGAGAGTAACAAACATCCATACATCCATCCATCCATGCATCCATACATCCAAACATCCATACATCCATCCATCCATCCGAATCCATCCATTAATACGCGAAAGTTTGTAAGTATAGATGGATCCATACTTACAAACTTTCGCGTATTAGTAGGATAGCATGGGGTTCTTCAATCATAAATAATGAATCACACAAAGTTTTGTCTTGTTTGAGAAACGAACTCACAACTCTGGCTTAGCAGTAGCACATACATTATTCACTAGACCATCAGACCAGGTCGAATAGTAAATATTACTGCGTTACTTACATATTAAATCAATACCAATTAAAATTAATCATCAATCACTATCGGTAATGATGGCTGCAAATATTGCTCTGTAAATTTGATACGAGCAACAAATTAAAAACCTATTATAAGCGATGGAGTAGACCCTTAAGCCATTATAGGCTCCAATTACAAATTGTATATTTATCGTATTTGGTTCATAAAACTCGCGGGGATATAATAAATGTATTTTTTATACAAAGTGGTGTTTGCAATTGCCTCTGGGTATACTTTAGGTTACCGTTTCGGCTTGTCTGTTTGTTTTTGTACTGCTATCTTATTACTACTAAGCTTTATACATAAGGCTGTTTAAAAATCGTAAACGTTTTTGGCTTGAGCTTTTGACAGGTTAGGTTTTAAATGTCAATGTTATTATATTATAATATAAAGATGTACCATACTAGCAAGCAAGCCCGTTTGGGAAACGACCTCCACCTTATCGAAGACACACATCGGAGTAGTTGTGGTCCTGTCTCCAGCGCTCATTTAGGGATGCGTTTTAAAAGAAACGTGTAAAAAACAAGTAATGTCTCTAGTATTGCAAGCGTCCATAGTCTACAGTAACTGCTTAACATCAAGCGGGACGTATACTTGTTTATCACACAGGGTTAGCAGTCGACGCCTAAACATCCCACTGCTGGGCAAGGGTCTTCTCCATACACTTGGAGGGATATAAGCCTATTATATCACGCTGCCAGACGGGTAAGCATAGGGTTTTATTTTGAGTATTCCCTCTTTTGCAGTGGATATTATCTGCCTCATTTACTCCCTAAGTCGCGACACCTTGTAGATGAAACGGGGTGGTAACATTTGTATTCCTAATCGGTCACTATATGGATACACTATAATTTATCCTTGTGCCAAATTGTATCAAGTTTCGTTCAGCCGTTTTTGCGTGTAACAAATTTCCATCTGTGCTTACAAACTTTTACATTTATAATATTAGTAGGATTACAATAAAGTAAGTAACCGAATGGTACACATAGGTACATATGAAGTGAGTTCCAACCGAGCTGGCAATTACAATGTAGGAATTAAGTCTAGTTTAATAAGTATATTACGTAATGAGCGAGTCATAGGAGTTCCTATACAATTGATTCTATCACTCGGTATTGCTAAAAGACGTAATTTTTTATCTCTGTTCGGAATGGAAACTTGTAAAGTTGACTACGTTACGCGTTATGGCTGATATGGGCCAACTGGTCAAAAATTGCATCCTGATTACTCTTACGGCCTATATGTCCGAAATAACTGGGTTTGATTTCTCTCACACAGGACAAAATTTGTGTAATCTATTAATGGTTGACCCGTGTCTGGATTTTATTTTGTGTCCGTTAATTGTATGTATGTTAAACCCCCCGCTACACAGGGCTTGTTTTCTAGTGCTGGAATCGTCTTTAGAACAAATAATGAACAAGAATTTAACAGTTTAAAACAAAACAAATTACATATTCAAACATATTGTTCTATTCAAACAACTGAAAGCGTGTAAGCAAATAATTTATTGTTACGAGAACTAGGAATACCGAAACTAACTTCCAGAACCAGATTTATTGTAGTATACCTAGAAAACGTGAAACTATTTGTACTAATTAAATACGAACATGGAACATTATAACTCAACATGCCTAAGTAGTGTTCCTTAAATCATGGCGGCATTTGTAATTAACTAGTGGCCCACCCCGACTTCGTCCGGGTTATATTTTCTGCGTTTTTGTTTTTTTTGTTAATACCTAAAAATACAGTAGAAACTTAAAAGATGAATTAAATCAGTCGTTCTAAAGTAACGGCGTGACCAAGGGAAATCGGTATACATTATAAACCGACTTCAAAAAAGAGGAGGTTATCAATTCGTTTGTTTTTTTTTTATGTTTACACTCCGGAACTACGGCATTTATGGACCGATTTGAATATTTTTTTGGTTTGAGTACAATTGAACTGAACTGATGATGAAGCCGGATGGTAGGCAACGGAACTTCACAATTAAACAATGTAATCTAGCCGTGTTTGGGCTTTTGAATGGTCAAGAGATGCACTTGCACTTTAGCTGTAAATGATCAGATTTAAAAAAAAACTGTCTTAATGGAAGGAAAAGTAGGATTTGAATTTGTATAATAGTACATTCTGTTCAAATACTTTAGACTTGGGATTAAAGGGTTTTTGAAAGTTCTATAATTTGGCGTACTGAAGCAGGTTTTTTTGTTAAAATTATTATATTTAAAGAAGATGTAATAAGTTTAAAGTTTCTAACAAATGAATTGTGTAAATCGATGTGAGATATGAAGCAAATAGCCGAACTTCGTACTTTGAACTTAGTACTGTCTTGAATACAAAATTAGAATCACGGTGACTTTCCATCTTTTGACATTGTATTGACAGCTGGAAAGTTATATTAACTGGTAGAAGCCCAAGTTTTTGACGGTTTCCGTTGCTGCCAAGATATCAATAAGCATTAATGATATAGAAGAAATATATAATTGTGATAGAAAAGCGCTCATAGCCCGAGGGGCACTCCCTGTTAGGTAATATAAGCTACCAACGATTCTTTTTCTTCTTATTGTTTGTGTAGTGGCCAACCTGGTGACAGAGTTATTTACGTCGCCTATATGTATTTTAGGCTTCTATTGGGATACGACTTTTATCGTAAACTCCGAAGCACGAAGATGCTCAGAGGAAGAACATGTCTCTACTGTCACCCATGTAGAGAATTCTCTAGATGCTCAGACGAAGTACCTGTCTCTACTATCACCCATGTAGAGAATTCTCTACCCATGTAGAGAATTCTCTAGATGCTCAGACGAAGTAATTGTCTCTACTGTCACCCATGTAGAGAATTCTCTACCCACGTAGAGAATTCTCTAGGTGTTTAGACGAAGTAACTGTCTCTACTGTCACCCATGTAGAGAATTCTCTAGATGCTCAGACGAAGTACTTGTCTCTACTGTCACCCATGTAGAGAATTCTCTACCCATGTAGAGAATTTTCTAGATGCTCAGACGAAGTAATTGTCTCTACTGTCACCCATGTAGAGAATTCTCTACCCACGTAGAGAATTCTCTAGGTGTTTAGACGAAGTAACTGTCTCTACTGTCACCCATGTAGAGAATTCTCTAGATGCTCAGACGAAGTACTTGTCTCTACTGTCACCCATGTAGAGAATTCTCTACCCATGTAGAGAATTCTCTACCCATGTAGAGAATTCTCTACCCATGTAGAGAATTCTCTAAATGCTCAGACGAAGTACTTGTTGTACTTGACAGTAGAGATAGGTACTTCGTCTGAGCATCTTCGTGCTTCGGAGTTTACGATAAAAGTCGATCCCAATAGAAGCCTAAAATACATATAGGCAATGTAAATAACTCTGTCACCAGGTTGGCCACTATACAAACGATAATAAGACCACGTCTGCCAGGTCCGCTAGTTTAAATATATAATTATTTAAATCTAATCGAATATTTTAATCAACATTATTTCACGGTTAATTCTAAAAGAACTTATGAATTTGAATATGACAGCATAATAATAGCGTTATTACGTAACGAGAAACAATAAAAAATCATTGTGACACGAAATTGCTTCTAGGCAGAGTGACCCGTCGCTCGTCGTTGTTGACACGTTCATTTGTCAAACTTGACGCGATGAAATAAATAAGTTGTATTGCGTAAAGCTGAACTTAACAATCAGGTTATGGGACGTGTTTACATGATGATGCTTGTTCGAAGATTGTTTGAAGTTTACACTTTAGATGAGAAGTTTTTAACAGTTGTTAGGTATAGTGCAGTGTAGTTTAATTTGTGTGTAATTTGCACTACTCTATCCTCAATTTTTTTCATAACTTTATTAAGTAACTATTCTTCCTCATTTTTTATTTCAAAAATCACGGTTCCCGCGGGATCGTACGTGCGTGCGAAGCAGTGGGCGGCTACTAGTTAATTATATATTGGAGAGCGAATTCATTATTCGATTTCAATCACAAACAATACTTGATTATAAAAACTTTCTTTTAAAATATCACGCATTTTATGTGAAATCGTATTGCATTTTATTTTAAAATAGCAGTTCTTCCAATATAATATATGTTTTATGCATGTTGGAAAGGTAATCATGTTTGTACATACTTTTACAAAGGTTTTTGTACAGTTTTAATTAATAATGATGAGATTCTATTGCTAATATATGTTACGAATACACACAAAATAAATACTTTTTTGGAAAATTTTGACGTAAATTGTGTTTTTCAATTTGCATGCTCTTCAGTTCAGGGTTATTTATTAGGAATTTCACCTGAATTTCGGTTTATTAGTTCTTAAACAAAAAAAAATATCAATATGCTTCAGATTCCACCTGCGGTTTTGCCCGCGTGTATAACCCCACAGTTACATGTTTAAAAACAAAACCTTATGTACTATTTCAGACTATAATCTATCTCTATGCAAAATTTAATCTAGATCCGTTGAGCTGTTATGGCATGATTGAGTACGCAACCCATACATCGTAAATATTTTCCTATCCCAGGGATATTTCGACAACACGCAATTGATACCTCTGGTAAAGCAAGCACCCATAGGCTACATCACGCGGGCCGTACGTTTATTTGCCACTCAAGTAATATAAAAAAATACGTAAAAAGATCCATCCATAGAAACTTTATAATTGAAAAGCTTATTTATACTTAATATTATAAAGCTGAAGAGTTTGTTTGTTTGGTTGAACGCGCTAATCTCAGAAAGTACTGGTTCGATTAGAAAAACTCTTTTTTTGTTGAATAGTACATTTATCATATATAAGGCTATAGGCTTTATAACATCACGCTATGATCAATAGGTGCGGAGCAGTAGTGAGATATGTTGCAAAATCGTGTACCTACCTAGTTTATAATATGAGTATTGATAGATACACAAATAGCTAATTGTTTGGACGGTACATTATATGTACATATATTATAATCCAATTTATATAAATGTGCAGCTGTCATTGTCAAAATTTTGCAACGTTGGCTGCATTGGAACAAAATTTCAATGAATAATTATAATTATTTTGATTGATAAGTATACTTACAGTAATGTGAATAGAAATCATTTTTACTATATCAAATAGGGATATGGATACTCAAATAGCGCAAAACGAAAGTGCAGACCAAAACAAGATACGAAAGTGCAGACCGTACTGACAGGGACATGCACCTGAGAAGAGATAGGAAGGGAAGCGGGTGGGTGAATTCAATCATCCCAACCTAACGATTTTGACAGCCAACTGTACAGTTAGAAAAATTGGGTTATACATACTTGTATAATAATAAATAAATAAAAACCATTTATTGACAAAAAAAAAATACAAAAATACACTACTATTTGACTGCCTCGGTGGTCCAGTGGCCGCAGTATGCGCCTGCTGTGCACGAGGTTGTGAGTTCGATTCCCACACAGGACAAAACTTTGTGCTACCCACAAAGAATTGTTCTGAGTCTGGGTGTAATTTGTGTCCGTTAATTGTATGTTTGTAAAGTCCCCCGCGACACAGAGCTTGGTCTCTAGTGCGGGAGTTGTCTTTAAAAAAAAAAAAACAAAAAGATATATCCATTAGCCCCACACTAGGCAAGCCTGTCCTGTGGGTGCCTGTTACGACTACAATGAGTGAGATAACAGTTTTAGCTCGGTCGGAATCAATAAACAGATACATAGTAGGTAAGTAAGTGCTTATAACTAGTTTAAGTTTAGCTACCTAAACTTAAACTAGTTATAAGCACTTACTTACCTACTAGGTTACAATTTTTTATTATAATATGAAATGTGTATTTTTATATATATTAATATTAAATGAAAGAATGAAATATATATAAATATATAATTAACTATACATAAATGTACATATAATAATAAAGAATATTATTAATATTTAAATGAGTACTGTCTGTGACATAGGTATCTATGTCACGTGCATGATCCGCCACATCGACCCATCATCACGTTTTTAGGGCGACACTCCATTTCCTCGGATCTAGTTTCTTTACACAACTAATTTTACTTTTTACTTCACTGTAAGTGGATTGAGTGGTTAAATGTAGAACTCGTTTTTTAACTAAATGCACACTGCGACATCTGAAAACAATTAAAAAATTATTAGAACCCATTTACACGTGCAGCTTTACAATTTTTGTATAAATATAGATATATATACACCCATAATATGTCCCATTGCTGGGAACGGGTCTCTTGTTTTCTATTAAGAGAGCTGAAGTCTTAATCCACAAACGCAAGCCTCATGCTGGTGGATCAGACTTGTCTTTGGAAATTCTTCTAAGGCATGTGGGATTTCTTTCCCACGATATTTCCTCCACCGTTATCAGATGGTAAATCATTTGATTACTTAGTACGTATGAATTCCACAAAGTAAAATTTACATTATTACTGCCACTCAGAATCAAACTCACATCTGTTGCGTACAAGTTACTATACCTACCGCTATTCCTTTTTTAGTGTTTAATTTAATGAAAAAACCTCATAACTTCAAAAAAAAAGGCTAAGCGTATTTCAATCAAACTTGAGAGGTTTCAGGCGACTGGAAGCACTACACAACTGGGACCGCGGTGTCAGTTGCATTTGAAAGAGCAGGCAGCTAGATTTGGTTGGTTCCGCTGCGAATAATATAATCTGGACTTCAGGTCGAAGCCACTGAGCCTCGTTGTTTGTGTTGATTATTTTGTGGCAATATTTTTTATGCGAATAAATAAAAACTATCAATTTTGTAATATTTGCAAAACATTATCGTATAAAATACAGTGTGCATAATAAAGTAATATGTAAAACAAGTACATAAAGAAATACAATAAAAGAATAATAAAACGGAACGCGCGTAAGTTTGCATACATTTTATATTTATTTTAAAATGAACATCAGAATTCTACGTGCTGCGCAAAGCGCTGTATTTTTTGTTGCGGTAAATAGTTTCATAGTTTATGATAAATTTTTTTATATTACCTGTGACCTAGGTGGCAAATTAGCATACACCCCGCATAATAGTAATGCGTCCGTAAATATCATATTGTTCAAAATTCGATTACGTCGTTGTCGTTTTTATAATATTTTCGTTTAGGCATACTCAAATGGTATAATTTATTGATAGTATTGTTTATGTATTTAGTATTGATGGAAATATATGTGTTACATAAGCCCTACTCAAGTGAAAAAAAAATGTAATTATGTAATTAATTATTTTATTTTATTTATTTTTGCTTATATTGTCCCTGGGCCTACCTGAAAACCAGCGCTGCAGCTTTTATATTTAGTCGTGGCATTATGCTGAGGTAGGCACCATTTTTTGGCCTCCAAAAAAAATATATTCGTAACAAAAACTCGAGCGATTTATTTGTATTCAATAAATATTTTGAATCTTTTCTAACACCTTTAAATCAGTTACGGTCAGCCATAATATAGTCAACAAATAAATCGCTGTAAGAACGTCATGGTACTTTCCCTAATAGTCTATTTTAGATTCAAATATTTCATTTAGGGACGAGTTTTTAATTAATCTTTTTCCTATCTTAGGGATACTCCATTATAAAACCATGGTGTTAACATTTTTGTCTATAGGTTATGGTAACTGCTTACCATCAGGCAGGCCTGTGCTTATTTGCCACCTAAGTTGTAACAAAATAAATAAAAAAAACAACAATCATTATGCGATGAGCAATATTCTTTGTCTGGGTGTAAATTATAATACGTATTTGATATTCTGTTTGATTATACAGATTCTGTCTAGTTTGATATCAGATAGCCTTGTGTGCGTAGTGCCATGATATTATAATTTTTTCCCTCTCTGCTGATAAAGGTGAGTCATGCCCAACAATAGGACATCATTGTAAAGTATGAGTTACTATTATAACAATATTTTCAGATTGGAGTACATAGTGCAGCTGCAGCTATTGAAAATTCTAAATATTTTTGGAATATGAGTGAAATAACTATAAGGTATGTATAGTATAGACTTTTGCTTTGATTTTTGTGTCACCTCTAGCAGCATTGTTAGGTATATATACATATGTTCCAATAGATGAAAATAGCCGCGAAAACGTGAAACCAAAACAATGTGTAGGAATCCAACACCGAGCTTGTCGATGCAAGTAATATCACTGTCATATGAAATTTTTGTCAGCGTCCTAACGAACTACAGTAAATAAATGTTTACTTCGATTTTTTTTTGTGGTTTTAAAGCTACGTCGCTCGGCATTGTAATAGCGGGAAAGTAGGTATCAATATTTTGCTATATATTGTATAGGTTTGCTACTCTATTTATGTATTACCTCAATGCCTAGAAGCATTTTGATTGTGTCTGTCTTCAAGATTGTATTTTTTATTTCAATGGATGACAATTTTTATAGAGTATTATATGCCTGTTATCTAATAACTAGGGGTCACCCGCGACTTCGTCCGCGTAATGATTTGGAACGTACATTTTCCCGATTTTGCAACATATCTCACTACTGCTCCATGATAATATAATCATGATGTTATATAGCCTATAGCTTTCCTGAATAAATACACAATTTTTTAACAAAAAAAGATTTTTTCTAATCGAACCATTACTTCCTGAGATTATTGCGTTCAAACAAACAAACTCCTCAGCTTTATAACGTTAAGTATAGATAATGTCCTCCTAATTTCGGTCACGGCGACAAATCTTGATGAAGAGTCTGTGAAATATATTATATTGCTCAAGTGTGTGCAAACGTGCACTCTTTGTTTTCTTAATCTCAAGTTTCGATAGGAGTATAGGCTGGCAGTCCGCTACACCCACAGAGAGTCAGGCGTAGCACCGACCGCTTTACGTATATCTGAGTCACGAAGGTGTAAACACCGCCAATTTCCGAACTTTGTGCATCGACTGTGATTTTTTGTCAGAAAAGCCCAATATTTACTTTGGCTCAACCCGAGAATTGAACCAGAGACCTTGTGCTGATCACAAGGTCTCTGGTTCACTAGTAGTCACACTTAACAACGACTAGACAAACGAGAAAATCTTGCCTGTTATATAAGTATAATCTACTAGCTGTAACCCGCGATTTCGCCCGCGTGGATGTCGATTATCACGAAAAAATATGAACCTATTCATACATTCATACATTCTTTTTAGGATTAGGATTAATCTCAGATCATAGAAATAATAATCGGAAGTAGCAATAGTACCTATCCATCTCAGCCATAAGACGTCCACTGCTGGACATAGGCTGGATACCTATAATATATCATAATATATTCGTTTATATCTCGTTACATACATTTTTGTAGCTTATAGTTAGTTACTTAGATATTTATAAAAATCTATATACGAGTATATAAAGGAGAAACTGTCTGACTGACTGACATATCAACACAGGGCCTAAACTATAGGTAGAAACTTGAAATTTTGCACAGGGGTTCCTTTTATAATGGTAGGGAAGCACTAAGAAAGGATTTTTGAAAATTCAAACCCCTATGGGGGTGAACAGGGGTTGCAAAGTTTTTTTGGTCAGATCAACTTTAAACTCACCCGTGCGAAGCCAGGTGGGCCGCTAGTAGTATATAATTACTTTACAATACTTCTGCTTAATTAACTAATACTCAAAATACCTTCAATGAATGATGTAACTACGACACTCATAAGTGTTCACTCAACACACGGGTCCCGAATTGCCAATTAAAACTTTTTAATTTTTCCCAATTTTTCCACGTCCTAAAAGTGAACTACTGTCAAACTTTTTAATTTAATTTCACAAAGTTTAACGCTTTTGTGACACACATGGCCACATTACATTTTGAAGTGAAAACTTCTTTTAGCACGGTACGCATACTTTTAGATGAGATCTCTGGATTCGCGACACCGGCCGGCTGATTCTCTAAGTAACAGCGATGGCAAACTGACAGTTGTGATTGCTCGGTGACGGCACAATCTATTGACTAAACGTCAAAAAGAGCTCTTACGGAATACCGATTTTCAAGCTGACAGCCAGATTTTGCTCGGTTTTTGCTCTTACGGAATACCCCTGCCGCAGGGGTAAGAGCCCTTTTTGACGTTTAGTCAATAGATTGTGCCGTCACCGAGCAATCACAACTGTCACTTTGCGAACACAACTGTCAGTTTGCCATCGCTGTTTATTAGAGAATTAGCCGGGCGGCGGCGGCGGTACGAGACGCAGCTTGAAATATCCGAAAAATCTTTTTTCAACTGTCACGTTATTAAAGCAAAGAGGCGATATATGCATGTACATATAGCAGACCACAAACGCGTCTAGATAAATAAAAAAATGTCTTGTCACAATGTCTAAAGTAGTCTCTAAAAAGTTAGTGCTAGAAATGCCTTTTATACATACTAATATGTATGTTTGTTACCTTTTAACGACTAAACAGCTGAACGTGTCTTGATGAAATCTGGCAAGAAAATGTTTTTTTTTTTCCTTTATTTAAGCAGGGCTTTTACTATAAAGTATGGTAGCCCTTTTATTACAAAAAACATCTTAATTTAATTAACAAAAAAATCTTATATTCTAAATAAATTGTATAAAAACATAGCTACTTCGGAAGATGGAGAAGCCAGAATGGTTTGAAAAACGCCAACATCTACTCTTTTAACATTAAATATTTGAAAAAGGTTGTGTCTGCCTGCCCGATACCGATCACATTCCATCAAGCGTTTGACATATTTCGCAATTAGGAGAATCCTCTTTGCCCATGAGATGTCCAAATTTCCTTGATGGAATGTGACCAGAACGTAACCTTAGAGCCGTAACCGAAGAAAATAGATGATATCTTGGTTAAGGACATAGGGTACAACCTACATCTAAGTCAACAGAGTCGCGGGCTACAGCTAGTGTTTTATATATTTTTGTGTCTTCTTTATTGTTTTAATTATTGAAAGCGGCTTGTTGCTTTTCAAATTAAGGTTAAATCCTTACTAATATTATAAATGTGAAAGTTTGTGAGTATGGATGGATGGATGTTTGTTACTCTTTCACGTCAAAACTACTGAACGGATCTGGATGCAATTTGGCATAGAGATAGGTTATGGTCTGGAATAACACATTGGCTATTTATATATACTTTTTACAGCGAAAACCGACATCCACGCGGGCGGCGCCGCGGGCAACAGCTAGTTAATAATAAACATATCTGTAATCTTTTTCAGTCCCTCAACAATAAATTGGGTATCAACATTAGAAACAATCGTCAACCGAATGTATAGAGGAGACAGGTTTCCAGATCGATATTTTATGAGTTACAATTCACCTTTTTATAATGAAGAGAAATCATTAAGAAGAATCGCTAAATTATGAAGAATCAAAATACAAATCTGATATTTAAATAATATACCTATTAACATTATATTTTTGTCTAAAACAGTTTGTGGAATAAAATTATTTGCTATCTGACCATAAATTACTGTTTTTTTTATACTACTTAGGTGAAGCATACGGCCCGCCTAATGTTAAGCAGTTACCGTAGCCTATGGACGCTTACAATACCAGAGGTAACCCCACTAATGTGTAACTAACTTATTCTATCCGTAGCAAAATGGGTACCTAATATGATTAATGCGAAAGTACCTTTACAACTAAACGGATTTTAATGAAATTTGGCATTTATACCTTTAAGAAAGAGCCTTATTTTATTTTTTACCTTTGAGCAAGAGAACTGTGAGCAAGCCCAACTGGGGAAGGACCTCCTTACAGAAGACCACAGCCAAATAACGACACACAGCGGTGTAGTAGTGTTCCTGTGTGTGAGTACAGGTCTCCAGCGCTCATTTAGTTATAAGTTTTGATAGGAACATATTCCTATCCCAGGGATACTCTCATCATAAAGCCCTGGTGTAAAAAAATGGGTTGGCAACACGCAAGTGATACTTCTGGTACTCTATTCAAGCGTCCATAGGCTACGGTATCTGCTTAACAACAGGCGGGCCGTATGCTTGTTTGCCACCTAAGTAGTATAAAAAAAATTGTATCCTGGAAAATTTTACTGTGATAAACCGGCAACTACGCGGATGGGACCGCGGACAATAGTTAAATAGAGGTATAACACATTAAAGTTGTTCTACATTAACTAAGATGTCGATAATTGCAACAGTTGAAAGCAAGTTTCCGTAGTGTAGCGGTTATCACGTGTGCTTCACACGCACAAGGTCCCCGGTTCGATCCCGGGCGGAAACAAACTTTTTTTTAACCATAATTTTATCCCAAGACTTCACTTATAATACGCATATTATGTCGTTTTATAAAATAAAATGTAATATATTTTTAGTTAAGTGCTAAATCTAGAATTACTTTAAGAAAATTATTCTTTGTGGGTATTGAACTCGCAACAGGTTACACAGTGCTAAATGGGAAGGTAAACAATTGAATCACTAAGCTATCCATGCAATCAAATGTACTTTTATTCCAAAAAAAAAGAAGACAATGCAACGTAAAATGTAGACGCCTAATAATTATATTCTGCCTCTGTTTAATTACCAAAGTTTAAAAATAGTATGCAAATACCTTTAGTTTCATGCAAGATATTTTTTTTACTTTTTTAACTATGCATTTGCTTGAATAGAAATGAGGACTCGGTGTGAAACTTCTGATTCAAGATTTTGCATAATTATGCGTTAAATAAATCTTTTGAGATCGTGTACTGGAATATTTTGAATAGGAATTACGATAATGTTGAATTTAACTGGTTTTATAATACGTGAGCCTGACTGCTAGGCCGGGCGTGGACACAATATGGTACCCCTAAAGAATAATAATAGCATTATGTAATTTAATATTTTAATGCCAAATGTATGAGTATGCTTATTTAATACACTTGGCATTAAAATATTAAATTATCAACATTTTGTAATTAGCACATTTGTCTTCTAGACCATCGATATGTCCAACTGCTCGGCACGGGTCTCCTCTATCAGGAGAGAGAGACGGTGTAGGCCTTAATTAACACACGCAGGATAAATGCAGGTTGGTGAATCAGACATGTCTTTAGAATTCAAGGTAAACCTACGCAAGATAAAACATGGTCTACGGATAAATAAACTGACACAGTAAAACATTAATTAATATTTTGTACCTATTTAAGTATTTTTGACAATTGCACAAATAAAAATGGTCGGTCGCCTCATCATCATTGTCGTTACCTCACTGCTGATGGTCGCGACCACATACGACGCGTCTCCAAGCTATGTGGTCTTCTAAAGTGTGGACCGCACGGTACCCACGGCAACGAAGATACCTGTAAAGAGCCGCTATATGTATATATTTCTCTATATACATATCGCTATATGAGGAATTAGGTAACAGTGTACAATTAGACTAAACCTTCTGATAAAAATATTTTTTACACAAATTCATACATTGGTTTTCCTAAAAACCTAAGCTTTATACAGTGGCCTTGTACAGCTACCTCCGTTACCTACCATACATGCTACCTCCAAACGCCTTCCCAATGATGTCTGCCCATCTCTACCTTGAGCGCGTTTATCTCTCGCACGGCCCAGTGTAAGCATTTTTCCAATTGAAAGATAAAAATTGTCGAACGCCTATAAATTATATAATATACCAGCTTATACAAACGATACATAATGTGTTATAAATATTTTATGTATCAAAAATGTATTTGGTGTACAATAAAAACTTTTATATTCTATTCTTAGACAAGCAATAGTAGGAGGTACATAGATAGATATTGTTTTTATTGTATAATCAAAGACATATTAAGTAGATGGCTTAGTTTTGTAAACCTGTCATTGGCATTTACCTAACTATTTAAGTAATTGAAATGTTATTGGGTCTATTTTCTTCAAATTAAGATGAAAAAATACCATAAAGCGGAGCAATTCTGACTATTTAAAATAACTTAATTATGATTCACACCTTGAAAACGATCAAAAGCGTAACACTTAAGCTATTACAAAAATATTAGGCGCTACACTTTACTAAATACAATAAAAACTAATTATTGTGATAATTACTACTAACTAATAACTACTCCATTAAAGTAACGAGGCCTACTATGCAAGCAAGCAATAAAACATGCAAGCAAACAAGCAAGTGTGCATTTGATGTTCTACTCACTCAACTTTGCGTAGTCGTATAACTATATACAAACAAAGATTAAGAGAAAGAGAGTAACAAGAACAAAAATATAATTTTATATCTTTGTTCTTGTTATGTTTTTTTTATATTGTTTTTACTGTTCTGTACTGGCTATTTTGTAAGTTGTTCTTGTGTGCCCTATACTGGAATAAATGATATTCTATTCTATTCTATGTGACCCCATTTGTTATGAATATGAATCAAATACATAAAGAAATCCTGATCAAATGCAAGTCATTTACAAAAAATACGAACAAAATAGTTTTAAATGTTTCCGCCCGGGATCGAACCGGGGACCTTGTGCGTGTGAAGCACACGTGATAACCGCTACACTACGGAAACTTAGTGACAGTTGATACAATTGACTACGACATAGTAAAGCAGAAACAAACTTCAGCAAAATACTCATAGCTAGATGCACTCGCTGTTCGGTAAACTATCAGCGGGTTAAGCTACCAAGGGCGCGGTAACCCTATAGATGGGTAACCGCAAAGTGGTATTTCATCTGAGCGTCTCCGTGCTTCGGAGGACACGTTAAAAGTCGGTCCCGACTGTTATCAGTCGTTAGATCACGACAGAGGCCTAAATATGGGCGATCTAAATAACTCTGTCACCAGGTTGGCCACTAACCAAACGATAAGAAGAAGAAGACTGCCACTTGACGTACCATATTTAAAGTTAGTTTGATGATTGAGGGTCATGGGTTCGATTAGGCTACTACCGACTAAGACCCCCCTGTGCACCTACACCCTTCACGGGCGGACCACTGACGTCATATCAGGTACCGATGGTCTTTTTTTTATATACTACTATGTCCAGCAGTGATAATGATTATTTATTTAATTTAACAAAAGCAATACCGTCCACAGGAGCCCACTAGTATGAAAATAAGGATTTATCAAATAAAGCTTACAGAATTGATGGCGTTGTTATTTTGTGTACATCTCATTAAATGGCCACGTTCAGCAGATTTAATAAAGGGTAGCGTAATAATTTACAAGAAAAGCTTCCAGTAATACAATTATTTTGCCGAAATCATATTGAATTTAGGCCGACTATTATGGATGGTTAAATTATGATTTCATTAATGTATAATAATGACTTACGTATCTTGCTTTGTAGAAATTGTTAGGATGTTTAGTCGAATTGTGATTTATTCTCAAGTTGTACTGTTTATAAATGCTTCATTATTAATTCATGCTCCGACAGCTTTGATATGATGTAAACAACAGCTAATATCTTCACATAGTATTATTGTAAGTACGTTTTAAAAAATGATTTTGTATTCCATGGAAACATTAATGGTGTTACATTTTTTTTGGGTTGGAATCACGCGAATTTTGTAAACGCCTATAGGCTACGGTAACTGCTCACCACCAGGTGGGCTGTACGCTTTTTTGCCATCTCGTCAAGAAAGTAATGTAAAAATATTACTCATCTATAACGTTCCGATCAATGACTATATAACTTTCGATGATAATATTTCTAATCTGAGGACTACGACTTGATTTTACAGCTGGGGCCACCTGACGAGACAACCCTATGACCTAATAGCATAACCGTAATGCCATTGGCAATATATACTAAATAATATATAAAAGTAGACCTTGTTTCTCTCAATTATTAAGCTATTGGATAGCTTCTATCGCGGGCCTTGGGCGTGGAGACCGAATCCCGAAATTCCGTAACGAAAATAAAAAACCTAACACCCCCCATTCCGACCGCTGTGCCGATCGGAGTGGGGGGTGTTAGGTTTATTATTTTCGATACTTTTTTAATGACGAATTCTCTAAACGGCCAATAATAATATGTCAAATTTGTGTAAGGAGGTTTTGATCTAAGAGAATATTAATGTGAAAAAGATTATAGTATAAGGAGTCTTAAGGAATTATTACAAGTCCTCATTTTTATTATTATATATTTTTATGAATCATTGAGAATAAAATAAAATGATTTAGATAATTCTGTAAAGACGTAATTTTTTATTTGTTTCGATAAAAAAATCATAGTAAAAAAATATGCAATAGCTTTACCGCGGCAGTCCCCGAGTGCCACACGTCTTTTTTATTTTTGGAAATATTATGACATACTTTTACCTTGCAACTTTTTCTTATAGGTGTTCATTATTTTTTTTTTATTTTAATTATCATATCAATCTAGTCATGTCCACCCACTGTAAAAGGTAGGCTTTCCCAATATGTTTCCATTAAAACCTGTCTCGAGCGGCCTGCAGCTCTGACTAGGTCATTTGGCCAGCTGGTGAAAGGTCTTCCCATGCTGCGTTTTCCTAAAAATTGTTGCCACCCCACAACTATTTGTCCCTATCCGTTATCAGTGAGCAATGTGGCTTGCACCTCGCTCACCAAACTGATAAACTTTAACTTGTTTACTATTAGAGCTATGTCGGTAACTGGTTTGCGGATTTTCTCATTACGAATTTTATCACGCAGAGAAATAGCGAGCATAGCTCTTTATAGCGTAATAAGCAACTTTGAGCTTAAAAACGACGTTTCTAATAAAAAGACTTTCTTATTGCATTTTTAACTTGCCATCAATTTGTCAATTGGCATATCAAAATATTAGATCTTCAGTGAAGATTACATTTTTCAAAGTACTTACTATAACTTAGACATCTGATTTTTAATAGAAAGTAAAGAATTCCTATTGTTAATCAGAGTTTAGTGCTATCTATTTAAATTCAATGGCCTCCACCTGTATGCCGTTAACCCAGTTTTATCTTTATTCTGGCCATTCTCTCGATACCCTCTTCGCCAAATCCAACTCAAATGTTTTTAGACTTACGTATTTTCTGCTTTCTCTCATTTTCCTTGTCCTCTATTAATGTTTGATTGGTGTTAAACCATAATGTATTTCAATGACTTTTTTTTGACGACTCTTGCAGAGATTAGTAATATGGTCTCTGTTGCGGACTTTACAAACATAATTTAGGAGTACAAAGTACACCCATGAAACAACTATTGAAATTTGTAGATCATAAAAAGTTGACAATCAGCATTGCCCTATCGCTAGTCTTTTGATTACGTTTACAGATGACAGTGATGCTGAGGAATATTTTAAAGCCAAAACCAATCCGTTTGATTATTTATGTACGATATTTTTTTGATTTAGTGTAGGTTTATTTCGGTTTTAAAAAGTGAATTAAGTATACTGAGCTAAATTGGATTCATTATCAAAATACTTATGCACTCTGTGGTGGTGTCAAGGTAAATGATCGGCAGGTATGCGACCAAAGGCGCGATAACCGTGTAAATGGGTGAACGCATAATAGTATTTCATCAGAGCGTCTCCTTGCTTCGGAGGGACGTTAAAAGTCGTGGCTGTTAACAGTCCTTAGATCATGACAGAGGCCAAAAATATGGGCGATCTAAGCAACTCTATCACCAGTTTGACCACTAACCAAACGACACGAAGAAAAATTGTAAATAAGGAAATCACAATTCTTCTATTTCTATTCATAATACAGTACTTCTCAGATAACTTATTCCAATTACTATACTAATGACTTGCTCAATCAATATGGCCTTGAGCAGTAATCTATATACCGCTCACATCTTATCAGAGCAAGTTTGGCCCAATAGCACAAAGGGGGTAGAGCTCCTCAACAATAGGCAACGTTCATCCTGGACAACATTTTGATCATCATTGGAAACCTTTAAATAAAATATAACAAATTTATTTTTGGCTAAGTTACAAAAAAAATTGAATCAATAATAGTAACAACCTTTTAGCTAACTTTTCCCCGTGACGTCGTCCTCGGTTTAGCCTACGTACTAATGTAATGTATAAATTATAACATTGTAAAGCTTCATCAAAATCCTATGAGTTCTACACATATGTCGAATGATATGTTAGCAAACACAGATGGATACCACAGAACATCAAGAGACGATGTAGCAGGCCGAGAAAAAGAGAGAAGGAAGAATAGGAGCATTTTGTCCTGCAGTGGAACACTAATCGCTGCAAATGAAATAATAATAAACAATCTTTCTGTACTTTTATCATGGGAATTAGTTTCTCTAATGACGTCATCGTGCAACTTCTACAAGTTTCTTCAACAATATTGTGAAATGATACGTCATGAATTTATCTGTCTAATGAGAAAGCGCCCTTAGCGGTGAGTGCCCTTCGCCTGTTTAGTCTAAGATATTATTAATCATAACCGTAGTATTAGTAGCAAACAATGAAGCGTTGATAAAACCACTACATGTTTAATTACTAGGAGCTAGCTAGGAGGTAATTTTGCCTGTATGTTTATGCTACAAAAGATTTGATTATTTTATTAAACGTATAATATGTATCTAAATGTAAACATATCACATATTTTTTTTATAATTATTTTACAAAAATCATGATTTTTGATACAATCTATACTCCCTCAGTCTACGTACAACTCCATTCCCTAAGGTCCCGGATTAAAATCCTCTAGAAGAAAAATGCTCAGTATCAAGCTGGAGTTTAAACTTGTGTTCAATCTTCACAAGTTTATGCTCTAGCTTGATACTGAGCATTTTTCTTCTAAAACCAATGAACGCGCTATAATGACAGTCCAAATCGAAAGTCAAAGACTAACTAAAATAGATGGCAAAGGCAGAAACTTGAGAATAAATTGAGAAAATTGCAGCGAATCTTATGATCTAAAAAAAGAAAACGGAGGGGCATAACTCTGTCTACTCTTTCAGGAAGTAAGTCATGATGCTGTATGTTGTTTAGCTGTAAACAATTGTTTAGCGGAATAGAATCATTCCAACTCAAGTCATTCAAAAAGATGTAAGCCTATAAATTAAAGTACCGACATTAAAAAGGTCACAGTTCTTCATTTACAGAGACGACTGATTCATTGAGACGGCGACACCTCTCGACAAGCTCGGGATTAGACTTTTAATTTATTACCTTAGTACTGCTACTATGAATTTTAATAAAATTTATTACTGTTACTATTCTTTAAATTATTTCAACTTAAAGATATAAAAAATACAACACATTTATAAAGCCCAAACTTATGAATGCTAAATTCTCTTGTCTATTTATTTTCAGCAAGTACAGAGTCAGAAGAATTTCGGGCTATTTTTTTAAATGCATTATTTTGGTTGTTACAATTATTAGATGCAGCATTATATTTTAACTAAAACTACATCCACGTGGGCTATTCTGCGATTCCCATGCGAATTTTAGTAGATTATTCTTTAACATCTGAATTGTCTAAAGAAACTCAAACTCATCATACATTTACGATACTAAGTAACACTTATGAAGTTTATGAATTATAAATGTAACAGGTAAGCTAGTAAGATGATTAATTTAATATCTTAAAATACACTTTCATCTAATTTTATATGTATATTTCAATGACAGTTTTGATTTTTACCACCCATAATTGTATACATTTTGCATGCCTTACGGTAGAATCACTTGAAACATGTACATGTAATAATACCCTTGATTGTAACAGTGTTTCTTGCAGAAAATAAATGATTTGATTTGATTTGATTTGATGTTAGCCAATTTATCGAAGACGACGCGACGGTTACAAGGGAAAAATTGTATCTCTGCGAGTTTAAGTCATTCAATTTCTTCTTTTATTATAGAAACGAATTAGTGACTGGCCTGTAAGTCTAGTTATTGGGACGGACTGCTAAGACTATATGAAATATGTGATGAGCACCATTCTCTGTTTTGTTTCTAGTTGTTTTATCTTTTATATTATTAAGTATGTAAGAATATGTTTATCAGAGCCTCTAGACAAGTGGCATAAGCGATAGTCGAATGGAAAAGTCAAAAAAGAAAATGTATGGGATTTGACGTAAGTCTACGATTTAATGTCGTAATTAAATCGTAGACTTACGTCAAATTCCATACATTATATTTTATGACTTTTCGATTCGACTATCGCTTATGCCACTTGTCTAGAGGGGCAGTTGTTTGATAGCTATAGAGTAGGATCTGCCTAGTTTGGGATAGGATGGGTAGTTATTTGGCTGTGGTCTTCTGTAAGGTTCAGAGGTTCTTCTCCAGTCGGGAAGGCAGGAGTAGTAGTTGGTCGCTATAATGGTACCCTACCTCTCATAATTTGTTTTTTAAAGTATGTACCTAGTTTTAATTTAGCTTTTTTATTGTTACTAGGGGTCGCCCGCGACTTCGTCTGACTTGATTACAGCGTGATGTTATATAGCCTTCATGGATAAATGGACTATTCAACAAAAAAATATTTTTTCTAATCGAACCAGTACTTATAATATATATATTATAGTATATATATGTAAGAATATGTTTATCAGTAAAGTTGTTTCATTGCTATAGAGTATGCTCTGTTTGTTTGAGACAGCATAGCTTTGTGTGAGTTGTCCCCAGACATTTTTTTTAAATTATATTACTATTTCAATCTAAAAGTATTAACTAACTTTCTGTTGTTATAAGACTTTCCTCTTTGTTTTAACAATACCATTTAAAAATAAAGTGGTAAACAACTATGGAACTATAGTAGGGGCAGGATGTTAGTAAAGTCGGAAACGGTGGTTCCATTGTGTACAAATTACAGTGACACGGAGTCTTGAGTGTTACAAAAGTTTTAACCGCGGACCGCGGGGGGTTTTTATAGGATCATTTGTTTGTGTATGGTGTTTTCAAGTACATTATAAATAAGTACGTAGGTATATTGCTTCTGGTATGAAAATGGAATCGATTTTTGCCGTAGGATGAAAACGGAATTATTATTATTATTTTAGCTCGTGGGATGAAAAATATAGGAAGAAAACGGAAACACCCGTTTCTGTTTATGAGTGAAAGAAGAAGAATTGCATTCATATTTATGTTTTTTTTAGTTTCATTTCCAGAATTTTGTGATCCCTGGAGTATCCCTGGGATAGGAAAACGTCTCACACATAGGAATTAAACTACACCGCTGTGTGTAGTTATTTGGCTGTGGTCTTCTGTAAGGGGAAAGACTTTCTCTAATCGGGGTTACTCACTTATATGTTGCCATACCTTTCTTATTACCTATGATTACATTTTTGCCAACATCATGTTCGTTAAACAAAATATACACCTGTTTTGTAAAAACAGTGACATTCATACACTAAACACAAGGAACAAACATAAACTAGTTGGTACGTATCACCGTCTTCATAAAGTCCACAATTCATTTGCGGGACTCGGGGTACGTTTCTATAACAAACTACCTCTTGAAGTTATGAACCTACCCTTACACAAATTCAAACTAGAAGTAAAAAATCATCTTTTAAGCAAGGGTTATTACACTATTAATGACTTTTTAAATGATAAAAAGTCATGGGGTTAGTTGCTAATTTTGATGCAGAATTATATAAGAATAATAACTACATTTAAAATTTGTCAGGAGACGTTTTGTGATCATTATTGGCTTTCTATTGAGTTTATTTTTTCTTATTATGTCCTGGATTGTCATGCTCACTGAAATGCCATTGCTTGTGGTGTCGTATTGGCCGGGTCAGTTTCTTCCCTCTAATATGGCGAAGGAAATGATGGCTGGTCTGTGCGTCATGCTCGTGAACGGGTGCTACTTGGGGTGGCTGGTCAATCTTGGCATGATTTATTTTTAAATATTAAAGATATAGTTTCTAGATATTTACTAAGATTGCAATGTGATCTCGACACGTTTCTATCTTATACTTACAAAAAGAAACGATCCCTCATTACCATACAGTGGAAAGCTAAATTCATTTTTTTTTCAATATTGTTTACCCATTAATTAAATACTTATCTAAATTTCTCATATGGTATATTGGTTTCCGTTCCTTTTTGTTACCACTATTGTAACTCATACCAAATTGTAAATGTTATACTCTGGCGATTAAAAAGAGTGGCCCGAGTTTCTTGCCAATTCTTCTCGAGGCCCAACCCTAGTCAGCGAATTGGCCTTAGGAAAAAAGTATGCTGGCATTTGTTTTAATGACGTTCATAAGTATCATGGATTTGATCTAAATGAATAAATGAGTTTGACTTTGACTTTGACTTTGATTCTAGTGTGTAGATAAATATACTTATTCGTTTTATTAAAATCATGCTGAAGTAAAATGTAATTCATCGAATTTGTTTGCTCACGTCGCCGTCGTAGAAATCCAGCTATCGGGGAAACTAAGTTATACGTTCTATTAAACTTATAATGCCTTTGGATCCGAAAATTTGTGAGAACTGCAACTTAAAGTACTTATTCTATCTACACCAAAGCGGTTTTCGGATTACAACTTCTTGGAATTAACTTAAATGTTTGGAATAGGCAAGATTTGTTATGCAAGCGCAATGATTGCAAAGAAAACTGTTTCGCTAGGTAACTGTATTCATTTTTTAACACATTTTTTGTGAGAATATAAAAATGATTAAAATTTCATCAGGTCAGAGCTTTTTGACAGAAAGCTCTCAGTAGCTGTACGACGTCTGGAATAGTGCCCAGTATGGAAATAGGCGCGAACCATTTGACATGAAACCAAAACGTGGAAGTCAGACACCGCTATCTACCCTTAGGGAATAAAATCGTGATGCTATGCAAATCTTAAACAAACATAACCAATCCTGCTCAAATTAGTTGAAAAACTAGCCAAATGGGTACGCAAGCACAAGTGGTCTCTCTCTTCCTTCTTCTTGTGGGAGACAAGAAGAAGGAAGAGAGTCACTCGAGTTCACTCTCACAGGTCTATTTATAGAATAGTACGATCGAAGACAAGACCAAGGAAGATCGCTCTACACTTTGAGGTATGGACAATATCCTTACATAAAATTCTATAAGAATATTCTCCATACTTCAGAGAGCATCACGGATCGGCAGGGGTATTCCGTAAGAGCGAAAACCGAGCGACCGCAAAAACGGAGCAAAATCTCTTAGATTGAATATCGGAGCAAAATCTGGCTGTCAAATTGAAAATCTGTATTCCGTAAGAGCGATAACCGAGCGTTTAGCAATCGTGTATACCTTCACTGAGCAATCACAACTATCAGTTTGCGATCGCTGTTTCTTAGAGAATCAGCCGGCGGAATATAAAACCAGGCCGCACTTATGCAGCAAAAAAGAACGCGTAACTTTCAAAATTTCAATATGTGACATTATTTAGTTAATAAATAATTACTACCAAAATAATGTCTCACATTTATTATTACATTTTACTTATCAAAAAGAAAAACAGCATTTACCAGTCCATAGACCTATTCAAATGAAGCACTTAAGACATTATGTTCCAAATAAACAGAGCTGATCCCTGAATGCTTACTGTTCCATCGACGCTTAAACGCTTAATCGGTCAATGGCTTATCTACTTATAACATCACTTTTAATTATTAGAACTTTATATACGAAAACAAGTTTTTAAAAAAATTTAAACCTATAATGGCGATCATCACACAATTTCCTTCTCTGTCATTTCATCTCGTTTCTTAGAATTAAAATTTTAAAGTTGAGAAAAACTAACAATGTCAACGTATATTTGCCTCTTATGCATTTCTAAACCATCTTTCCGATTAAGGCAAACGTTATTGGCCCAATTGAATATAAAAATCACGTGAAAATAACACGCAAATGTACTAAAAGATTATTAATTTTATGTGCATATTTTCATTGAATATCATATCGACTCGAACCGTACTTAATTCCGTAGAGAGCCATCGGGAAACCAAAAGTATTCAATGTATTTATTACTTCTGTTTTGTGTCACTGTATTTGTGGCATATGTGCCAATTTGTTGGATTCAATGAATTATTTAATTAATTGAACTGGGAAGTGCTTTTAGTGTTGGATGTAGAAAGGGTTAAGCTTTATTACAATGTAACAAATTTATTTCATTTCATGGAATATTATTTGGTATGGCATATATGATGTAGTTACACATTATATATTTTCAAGCCGGAACTTGGTACACTTGGCCGTTAGCTCGTATTCAATTACCTATAGTATTCGGAAAAACGACTAAGTGTAAATGAACGGAGACGAGGTTACAAACCTTTACAGATTTATTTTGTCTCCCGCTTTGCTATGGAGGGAAGTGGAATCTTTTCTTTCTAACTCCTCCTATTTACTTCTGATTAAATTCGTTGCGGGGTCCAAGACAGTAGGTTTAGTTGTCCACGGGACGCACGAGTGTCAAAACTCGGTGTATCAGTTGGGTACTCCGCTGTTAATGCTCACAGGAGTCACAGCGGTGGGCATGTGGGTGTGATTGTCCCGAATAATGTTGTGGCGTACGCATGCCGCGTACAACACCTTCCGCTGTAACTTCATAACCGAGGAACTGTGTCTTGTCTTTGCCAAATTCGCATTTATCGATGTTCTGCTTGATGTGGTAAACAACTGCGGTAAAAGTGTGATGTGATGTGATGTGGCGTACGCATGCCGCGTACAACACGATGTCTTCTAAAAATCTGGTTCAGCTTTTGTTTTGGTTACCCGATTGAGGATACCCGACTCACTTCACTGATTCACTCGTTTATTCTGATGTTAGGTACTTCCTGAACGCGGGCGCATGCTTTTGTGCGTTTTCGAATTCTAGCAAAACAATGTAATTAATGCATCGGCTGCCCGAATTCGAGTAACGTCTTATCTGCACCCTAACGAACTAGTGTACTTGCGCCTTTATTCTGTAAGGTGGAAATTTTTCCCCAGTGTGTATTACATGCTAAATTACTGAACAAAGCGTATGTACATTGTACAGTCCATACCAAAATACTCTTAATATGTGCCAAGCTACCCGTATAAGTCTTTATAAACAAATACGTAGGCCAAATTATTTCTGATCGCCGGAGGCATGGGACTGTAAAAAACAATTAACAAAGTTATTAACAGAAAAAATAAAAGCCCAACAGAATCACCTTCTGAGTATATTTATTTGTCTGTTTACCCTATATTTTCTCGTTTACTCGCATATTAATAAAAATGTACCTTCGGGATATAGCTTGTTAATCCCGATGAATATTCCAGTTGAATTTAATCTCAGTGATTATACGAATATGCGCCATACCTTAACTGAAAGGTTGACTTTAGGGCACCTTACCCTAATTTATTCTGGGTAGCTAACAGCGGTATTAACCATATTTTCATTGGGAACGGAAATTTTAGGGTAGATAATAACTTATGTAGCTATGTTATAACAAATAATAATAGGTACCTAATGAATGTTGATAAATTTTAGTGCCGTTTTCTCTAGTTATTTGGCTTTTTGATATTATATTTTTAAGAGCGGTAGGGCACTATAATATCGATTATGCGGTATGCCTGACTGGGGAAGGACCTTACAGAAGACCACAGCCAAATAACCATACACAGCGGTGAAGTTGTGTTCCTGTGTGTGAGTATAGGTCTCCAATACTCATTTAGGGTTGCGTTTTGAAGAAAACGTATTTATATGTAAAGCTTACGTCGTTTTAATGCCCTGGTGTAAAAAAGTGGGTCAGCAATACGCAAGTGATACCTCTGGTTTTGCAAACCATAGGCTGCGGTACGGAACAGCTTAGCATCAGGCAGGCCGTATGCTTGTTTGCCAACGAAGTAGTATAATAAAATGACATCCCCCTAATATTATAAACGCGAAAGATTTTTAGAATGGATCGTCTGTCCTTTACTTTTTTCTGTAATTAAGTGACTAATCTGTAATGAAGTTATTTTTCTTTTCGGTTGCATTTTGTTCTTTTTAATTCATTTTTTAACACTATTGTATTACCTTATTTATTTATATAACCAACCGTTCTATTTGACCTACAATATCTAGAAATCATTCGAATAGTAACAACAAATAATCGTTTATTTTTCTTGTGTACAGCTCATTTTTCAGACCAGTGACTTAAATAGTGTAACTTAAGAGAACCAATCGGATAATTTAAGTCTAGAAATGAAGTGAAATAAAATTTACTTAGAACTTACTCATCTTCTTCTTCTTATTATCATTTAATTAGTGGCCAACTAGGTGACAGAGTTATTGAGATTGCCCATATTTAGGCCTCTGTCGTGATCTAACGACTGATAACAGTCGGGACTTACTAATGTTTTATTTTCAGGAATTAAAGAAACGTATCACGCGTTGATACAGCGTATTGCTCTTTTTTTTTATTTTTAAAAAGACGACTCCCTCACTGGGGATCCAGCCTGTGTTTGGAGGGAATTTACAAACACACAATTAACGTTTGACACAAATTACACCTAAACTTGGGACAACCATTTATGGATCTAACAAATATTTGTCCCGTGTGGGGATCGAACCCACAACACGCCGCGCAGTTGTAAATGGCGGGGTAACCACTTAAGCTACTGAACCAACCATGCAGTCAACATCAGTGCTTGATTGCATGTATGTAATCTATAAAATAAACAAAGTTGAACACGCTTTTACTTACGATCAGATTGAACCAATATCTAGACAAGCTTCGTTATTTAAAACCTCTATTCACATGACTGGACCTTTTCATAACGTATAATATGGAGGAATTATTTATTCTATGGTGCCCTTATAAAGGCTTCAGTGATGCGTGGCCACGAGATGATTAATATCTGGCGAGTTGGCCATAGTTTATATCCTTTAAAGCTGTGTTATACTAGAAATCAGGGTAACTATCCTACCAATATTATAAACGCAAAAGTTCGTTAAAATTATTAATATAGATTGAATAATATAGATGTATGTTTGTTACTCTTTCACGTAAAAACTACTGAACGGATCTGGATGAAATTTGGCACGGAGATATATTATAGTTTAGAATAGCACATATGGCTTTTATGGCGATAACCGACATCCACGCGGGCGGAGCCGCGGTCATCAGCTAGTAAGTATATTTTTTTAGCCTTGGAATAATCAGTTACTTAAGGCGAACAATATTTTTTTCTTTACGTATTAATATATAGACAGTAGATATTTTTTTTAATAATATGAAAATTCGCGTAGTAATGCACGCGGACTGCCACGAAACGTGAATCAGTGTGTTCTAAACCTAAACTTTCCAGAAAACATTGACGCATGACTTTTTTATCGTATAAAGTGGTCTTTATAAGCCTTTGCTTCATAATGGATGTTTTAAACTTAATGTATAGAAATTTTAAAGAATAATGAAGTCTACCTTCTGGCTTTACATTAAAAATTCTATAACAGAGCCTATACACACTATGAGCTTCTCAATAATTCAATAGTAAAGGTACGAGGTAATCCTGAATAAAGTAATTTATTACTGAAACCGTTTCGGGTACCTGGCCACTAACATTTCATAGGTGAAATTTATTTCCTTTGTGTAAATATGAAAATTAATGTTGGAGCCAATCTAAAATGCTTCTACAAAATTAATGCAGCAAATTGTCCTGTATTATGCATGATTTGTGTTCGATAATGATTAATATTTATAATAGAAATGTCCTTCTAACCGAATTTCGATTTAGTAGCAAAATGCTACAGTATTCATACTAATATTATAAACGCGAAAGTAACTCTATCAAGTCAGTTTATATGTTTGTTACATTTATACAACTAAACGGCTTGACGAATACAATAATAACAGTCCGTTTTAATTTTTATAGCTTTAAAAATTTAACACGGACTGTAGTTTACTTTTTAATACGTGGAGGCGCGAGCAACAGACATAATACGACTATTTTCCATTTGTATGGAGTTTTGGTTGCGTCACTTACTGTGCTACTATGTGGCGTCGAGTCATCCACCACCGGCTGCCCTTCCACGGCGCGCTGGCTCGACGCGGCTTGTCTAAGATACCTATATATAAGGGTCTGCGAGCGTGGCTGTCCTTTACGTTCTCCTGCGCATCGCCAGCCAGTTAAGTTCTTATTACTTAGCGGATACTCAATGAATTTTGTGCCTTAGAAACTACACCCTGAGTCAATATATCTAGTATATTTGTTTCTTTATTGTTTGTTTTCTTTATATCAATATATTATAAAAAAGTGTTTTTAAGTGTTTCTTTCCTAATGATTCCGTGCCGGCCACGCGGGTCAACTAGCTCACGTGGTTGAAAACCAAGCTCTTCACCTACTCAACCTTACAACTACAAATTAAAATATATCAAATTGTACATAACCCGTCTGGCCAGCGTGGTATAGTAGGCTAATATCCCTCCAAATGTATGGAGGAGACCCGTGCCCAGCAGTGGGACGTTTATGGGTTGAGATGATGATGATGATGATGTACATAACTATATGGCGATTGATAATAGAGGCCTAAGTTTCTTCCCAGTTCATGCTGTAAGGTTTACTCTGGGTAGAGTATTCATCCAGATTCGTTGACTGTACAGGGGTCTGTACAGTCAACGAATCTAGCAAACGGCTTTGGCAAATCAGCTGTTGTCTCATTTGCCCTTATGCATTGACCTACTTATGACGTGACACAGTGTGAATAAATAATGTTGGTTTCGGTTTGCGTACATTACAGCCACAAGACATCCACTGGACCGTTTTCGTAAATACATTACATACGTAATATAGTTTGACAAAACTGTGAATCTCATCAGAAAGAAAAGAAAGAAAATGCATTTAATTCCAGCAAAAGACATACACTGGGGAATACAATAAAAATACAATTTTAACAAACTATGTAAATTTACTGACACTTACAGAGTTACTGAAAACAAAACAAACAAAAAATTTAAATAAAAAATAAAATAAAAAAAATACATATCCTTACTAATATTATAAATGTGAAAGTTTGTAAGAATGAATGGATGGATGGATGGATGTTTGTTACTCTTTCACGTAAAAACTACTAAACGGATCTGGATGAAATTTGGCACACAGATAGATTATGGTCTGGAATAACACATAGGCTACTTTTTGCAGCGATAACCGACATCCACGCGGGTGGAGCCGCGGGCAACACTTAGTATGTATATTTATTTTTTCATCACGTGAATCTGAAGGTATAGCGTACCAAATTTTGTTGCGAACCAATCCTAAACAGTGTTTTTAGTTCTTAACATCAGCACATCAAATAAAAGATAAACTAAAACATTTTTGTTCTTAATATTACTTTAATTTTATAATTAGATACCTGATATCTTGAGACTGAATATAAAATTACTAATGTATTGAAATTCACGTTCTACCCATGGATAACGTTTAGGGGTTCAATTTGGCCGGGAATACATTATGGTGAGGCTTGAACTTATTTATTTTATTTCGATTTTATAAAAGACTAGCTGTTGCCCGCGGCTCCGCCCGCGTTGATGTCGGTTATCGCTATAAAAAGTAGCCTACTATGTGTTCTTCCAGACTATAATCTATCTCTGTGCCAAATTTCATCCCGATCCGATCAGTAGTTTTTACGTGAAAGAGTAACAAACATCCATCCATCCATTTTCACAAACTTTCACATTTATAATATTAGTAAGGATAATTATAATTAACTAGTTAAACATTGTTAAATACTTTGACCTCGAAACGAGATCAGAAAAAATCTGGTCGTTCGAGATTTTTCACTACTTCTTACGCCCTCGTAACAACCATTGAAAGACAATGTTAATATTATTTTTAGAGACATTGTTAATTATAATAAAAATATTATTATCTTTTTATTTATAAAAAATATCAAGTTTTTCCTTATATTTTACATTTATCTCATTAGATATTTACATGAATAGTTATTAAAATTAATATTAATTAACCTAAATTACTTACAAACAATCAGATATTGTTTTTTTAAGGTGTTATTAACCTATAAATAAAATATTTGATTGAGGTCGCAGTTCTGAGGAAAGGTGCCCAAAAGGCTGGCCTATTGGGCACTTTTCCTCAGAACTGCGAAAAATTATTACACTTACACAAATATATTTTTTAATTATAATTTCAGTAATTATTCTGTCTGTGACTAAAACTAAACTAAACGGTTATACAGATCTTAATTAAATTAGGTTAAGTGATAGATTGTATACTGTGGATGAATATAATCTATATTTTATTGTTAAACTTCTAGTCTTTATGACAGGTAGGGCATCAAACTAGCGAGCAAGCCAGACTGGGGAGGACTTCCACCTTACAGAAGGCTACGGCCAAATAACTACACACAGCGGTGTGTTCCTGTGTGTGAGTACAGGTCTCCATCATCTGGCTCATTTAGGGATGCGTTTTGAAAGAAACATTTTTATATCCTAGGGATACTCCATCTTAAAGCTCTGGTGTAAAAAATGGGTCAGCAACACGTAAGTATTGTGAACCTCTGGTATTGCAAATATCCATTGGTAACAGCTTAACATCAGGCGGGCCGTATGCTTTTTTGCAAAAAAAAACTTATATCTACGCCGTTAAAGTCATAAGCAAAATTAAAATCTAGTGTTAGTGTAGTTTAATCATTATTATGTTTCGATAGGGTGAAACCCCATCCTCGATCGAACAATGTGTTATTGGGTGATTCTGTTCGAAAAACTGTTACTGTTAGGATTCGTACCTAGCTTAATATGGCAATAGGTGATCCTTATTGCATTATACTTACTAATATTATAAATGTGAAAGTTTGTGAATATGGATGTTTGTTACTCTTTCACGCAAAAACTACTGAACGGATCTGGATAAAATTTGGCACAGAGATAGATTATAGTCTGGAATAGCATATAGACTACTTTTTATCGCGATAACCGACATCTACGCGGGCGGGCGGAGCCGCGGGCAAAAACTAGTGCCTTATAATTCCGATACGTAGGTGTGCTACAGCTCTACCTTCCCCTAAAAAGCGAGTTGCTTTATATTTGTTTTTTTTACAGTTGATGTTTGTCAGCAACATGTAAAGCTGTGTCGTAGTGTTGATACGCCTAAGCCAACAAAACATTCACATAGGATGTATTATTTATTCTCTATTGTATGGTATTTATATGCGGGTCTATGCCGTCTGTTGGAAAGGCAGAGCTTGTTCGTCCCTCGTCATATTCGCACAGTTACACCATTATGATAATGTATGTCATAGCGCAAAGTCACGGAAAAATCTGAAAATTCCATTATTTTGCTTCGTTTGAAAAATAACAACAAAACAAATAAAAACAAAACATGTCTTTGGGGACTGCCGATAGAAGTGAAAACTAATTAACTAGTGAATTGTATCGTCGAGCTATTAGATAATTATTTTTGAATATGGAAAGCGTTTAGTGACGATGACGCGAGTTCATTTGTTCTCCTTAAAAAGAGTGGCCTGAGTTTCTTGCTAGTTCTTCTCAAGGCTCCACGTCAGCGAACTAGCCGTAAGAAAAATAGCCGTAAAAAAAGCATGCATTTGATCTAAATGAATAAATGAGTTTCACTCTGTGCTATATTTCTGTATTCGGCTTAGTACAAGCTTATTTTTTAAACAAATTATGTTGGGATTTAATATTTTTATTTGGAGTTCAAAGAGACAAAATCAAATTAATTTTGTTGTCTAAATGGCAATGGGTTGAGCATAATAGCTGGCAGAAAAGTCCTAAAATGGTGCGACAACCTGGAAATCGCAGTATGGGCATTCTTTCAAAAAGATGGACTAATTATCTGCTGGAAGTCGTGAACAACCTAACATAACGATAAACAGGGATCAAACCCGGATCCTTTGCACAGCAGTCTTAAATATTGCCACAGGACCATTGAGACTCTTTCAATCAAAGTACACAAAACGTATTAGCCTTGCAATCCAGCGTGGTAATGTGGCCAGTCTTTTGGGCACCTTTCCTCAGAACTGTGATCTCAATCAGATATTTTATTTATAAGTAAATACCTTTAAATACAATATTTGATTGTTTGTAAGTAGGTTAGGTTAGGTTACTTTAATTTTGATAACTATTCATGTAAATATCAAGTACACAAAATATATATCCCGAACCTTAAACATAGTCTCATTTTTAATACGCGAAATAAAGTAATAAATATTTTGAGGTTGTACCAACAAAAAATCGTTACCAACAAAATTGCCTTGCATGTACTTAAACTGAGGTTGTTTCAAAATGTTGACACAGCTAATAAAAAAGGTTCACATTTTCTGAAATGTTTTTGCGTCAAAGGTTCAGAGTGCTCGGTAATTTAAGTTTACGTTTGAATAAACCTTTTGCATATCGTTATATAGGCTATTAACAGTATTTTTTGAACTAAATAAGAGATTACACCGATAAAAACAAACACGTATTTATCTATTTATCTACATGTATTAGTGGTTGACAGGTTTCCAGTTCTCATTTAGGAAAGCATTTTTAAGGAAGCTTTTCCTAGTTTTATTGATGTACTATGTGATGGAAAATAAACTTTATTTTTTATTATTTACATTGAGCACTAGCTGTTGCCCGCAGCTCCGCCCGCGTGGATGTCGGTTATCGCTGTAAAAAGCCAGCATGTAGCCTATGTGTTATTCCAGACCATAATCTATCTCTGTGCCAAATTTCATCCAGATCCGTTCAGTAGTTTTTACGTGAATGAGTAACAAACATCCATCCATCCATCCATTATTACAAACTTTTACATTTATAATATTAGTAAGAATAGGTTGCGGTTTACAAATTCCCTTTATTTTATATTGGGCTTGTTGAACTGTGCTGGCTCTGTTTATTTGTGTAGCACCTGGGTGAACGAGCAACATTGGATATTTTTTATTTTGTTTCGTAAAATCGTTTATTTAATTATTATTAAAAAGCAAATCTTCAAATCGAAAAAGCCGTTTTCAAGATAATTTAATAATTTTATTTATTGGAACAAAAATATTTACATGGGTTTTTATGCACGGTAATAACTGCATTAGTTTAAAAAACTGTGTCGCAGTCATTAACGCCCACCTCCAGGACGTTTAGTATAGTTCCAGATTACATAATAATAATACTTTGAACAATTAAAAATAGCTTATATACTTGTTTGATAGTTGTAAATAATATATAGATATATTAAATATTTTTTGTATCCCTTTATTATAGCCTACTTTGGGCAAAGATTTCCTCCATAATCTTTCACACCTTTCTATTCCCAATAAATAATATAATCGATCTCTATTTCATGTGATTCGGGGCGTAGCGGACACTTTAATTTTACTGAAAGCCCACTTACAGAGTATTTTATTTACAGTCTGTATCTTTTTACCCGTTATGTTTCACTGCTGGGTTAATGTATCTCCGTGGTCTTCCATACATCTGGATTTCATGTCTCTCTTCACAAACTCGGTTATAATAATTTTCAGGGTGCTGATGGGGTTGCCTCAGCGCATCAGGAATGTTCGCATAAATGCGCGTTGATTGCTTTTATGCGTTAATGCGTAAAAGATGTGCATCCCTGGTGCGCAGAGTCCAAAACAGCTCCAACAGCATCCTGGGTATGATTGCGGACAGGTTAGACTGTGCAATCGTTAATCGTTGCTCCAGAATATCAGCTGGTATTCTGAAGCAACAAGTAAATAATAATATCTTATTGTTTACCATAAAAAATATATTGTACCTAATATACTAACATATCCTATGTTAGTATATTAGGTACAATATATTTTTTTATTTATGCGTCATTTTCGACCAGGTCGAACGCTTTTTTGAGATCGAAGTAAGCAGCATCGACATTAATAATAATTTTTATGTTTACGTATTGTGGACCAGAACAGGATGATTGATTGAGTATTTATTTTGTTAGCTGATCATTGTTCTGATGTTTTTTAAACAATAATTGAATAACTACTAGAATGTATCGTAAAACATTGTAGTCGTTATTCAATTTTTGTATTTATATATTTACGCCATTTTTGACTTCGAATTTTATCACCAATAATAATGTAGTTTAGCAATATAATAATAATAATCTAGTTTACCGTACCTATTTTCTTTAATATATTTTTTAGTTTATAATAAATTGGTTTAAAACAAATACAAAACTCAGTTCATTATTTTAAAATAACATAACTAACTATATAAATGTAGCTATAACACATGTAAAGCAATATAGTGCATAGCGAACTTAGTACACATGGCAACGGAGAAAGTTATACGGAGCCGCTACATTTATGGAGATTAGATTTTCAAAAAAATATTGAATATAATTTCTGTGGACTTTGATAACAGTGTACAATAAGACTAAACCTACACATAAAAATATAATTCACACAAATTCATACAATAGTTTTCCTAAAAAACTAATCTTCATGTAGCAGTCCTGTAAGCTATCTCTGATGCCCACCATACAAGCCATGTCTTTCTTTACGCATAAAAAAACCACAGAATATTTTTTTATTTTTCAGACAATTAAAATTGAATTTGAATCTGTAGTTTTATAAGTAGCACAAAGATACCGACTTAACGTTAAAATACTCGTAAACCTGTTTATTATTATCATTTTATCGCAGGAAATAAAGCCATATAATTACTAATTGTTATTACTATATAAAATACTAGCTATACCCGCGACTTCGTTCGCGTGTTCAGTCTTTTACTGTAAATCTGAAAACTACAAACTTTCATCGGCTGATTGTCATCTTAAGCGGTTACATTTTAAAAAACCTTTCTTAGCGGATGCCTATATCGTAATAGCTATCTGAGTGTCTAGTGATTTAAACTGTGCGTTTGTTGATTTGTCAATTACGTTTTTCTTTTGAACATTAAGGTTCTGCAATTAATAAACTTCATAAAGAAATATTCCTTGTTTGTACGATTGTTCTGCTCTTCAAATTGTCTTAGCGCAAACGTGAACAATCTTATGGCCTATCGCATAGCTTATCTGCCCTGCTTAGCATATGCCCTGTAGAAATTTCTGCATCTATACATTTCGTTTTAAATTGGTCACTTCTAACCTGATAGGATTCCGTGTGGTGACGGATTAAGAATACAAAATATCACCACCCCTATCTACCCCAAGGGTGTCCTAAGAGTCGACTAAAGGAGTAATTCAGGCAGACAATATCCACTGCAAGAGAAGGAAAATTCAAAATAAAACCCTATACCAATCCGCCTGGCCAGCGTGGTGTAGTAGGCTAATATCCCTCCAAGTGTATGGGGGAGACCCGTGCCCAGCAGTGGGACATTTATGGGTTGATATGATGAACCTGATAGATACTGTTACACAGTTTGGGTGAGCTAAAAATTTATTAGATTCCTAAAGATAAAAATTTAAGCGACGCGATAATAAAATGATTTATTATTATTATTATTATATTAAAGGGCATAATGGTCCACCGTAGTGCTCAAGAATTTCAGAAATTGAACTGCATAGTTATTAGATTCTTTTTGATTCATCATTCTATTAATAGAGATATAGTACTCTACATAAGCTCCCGGAACAAAACTGAATAAAAAACCAGTAAACTGAACCCTATTTATTATAGTCGACCATATTGGTGAGAGTTCAACGTAAATTCGATATATATGTAGGTAGGTAGGTATCTATTAGTATGTATATCTCTGAAACCATGCATTTTTTTTGAACATTGTTTAATTACGAAGTTTCGGTGCCTATATCCAGCTGTATAATCATATTAGTTTAATTGTACCATTTTAATTTGCTCGTTGAATGTGATTAGTTACAGTCATTTAAATACACATTATGTCTGATCTCCATCGACTAATTATTTATCATTGAGAAGTTGGCCATCTGCAGTATACTTTATTAGTTTCACTAACGAATTGATGCTCCCTGAATGCATTTGTTTGATTCATTGCAGTTGTGTGGTGTTTTTTTTTAATGAGAACAATATGAAAAACTATCCATTCAATTGCAAAATGATTTTTAAGAGAATTTTTTCAGATAGGGGAGGAATTCCACCTTACAGAGAACCAACACCTTAGAAGACGACAGCCAAATAACTATACACAGCGGTGTAGTTCTGTTCCTGTGTGTGAGTATAGGACTCCAACGCTCACTTAGGGATCAATTTTGAAAGAAACCTATTCCTATCCCATGGATACTCTGCTCCCATCTTATGGCCCTGGTGTAAAAAATGGGTTGGTAACACGCAAGTGATACCTTTGGTACTGCAAGCGTCTATAGGCTACGGTAACTGCTTAACATCAGCTGGGCCGTATGCTTGTTTGCCACAAAAGTAGTTCTATCTCAGCCATAAGACATCCACTGCTCGACATAGGCTTCCCGCAAGGCTTTCCACATCAGTCGGTCCTGAGCTGACCTTGTCCATCGGTTGCCTGCGACCTTTACCAGGTCTTCGGTCCACCTTGTTGGAGGCCTGCCCACGCTGCGTCTTCCAGTTCGTGGTCGCCACTCTAGAACCTTTCTGCCCCAACGGCCATTGGTTCTGCGAGCTATATGCCCTACCCATTGCCACTTAATTGAGGAAATTTTTCGAGCTTTGTCGATCACTTAAAAAAGAATATTACAAATCGGCCCTTAAATGACGATGTTTAGGGATAAAAAAAAACAATGCAATTATTTTAGGGAACCTCATCTTTTAAAAGTCAGTTAAAAATATATATCAGTTAAGTATTCCGATGAGACAGAGGCCGATCACGCGTTTCGCTGTGAGTAATTTTTGTGGTCGCAGATAGACACATAGTATCATGGACTTTTTTTTAGACCTATTTAGGAATAACATTGCCTCCTACGGTAAGATATTGCCTAGTCGTTTAACTATCATCGTAATACTTCAGCCAATTCACACTCACAAAACTATAATGGAAGAATTACGCCATCACCTGGTGAAAATCGTATTAAATTTTATTGGGTAGTTATTGAGTTTATCTTGACCAGACAGATTCGGTGGAGTGTTTTCTTTTCTTTGCTTTCCTGATTACCTAAATTAAAGTATTGTTAAATGTTAGCGCCTACAAAAAATGAGATAGCAATTATTCTATAGGCGTTTATTAGGCGTTACTAATTTAGTCAGTGATTGTCTGAGGTCTTGGCATTATTTACCCCTTTTTTTTAAAATAAAATATAGCCTATGTTACTCGCAGATAATGAAGCTTTTTAATGGTGAAGGAATTTTTAAAATCGGTCCAGTCGTCTTTGAGTTTATCCATTACATACAAACAAACAAACAAACAAACAAACAAAAATACAAATCTTTCCTCTTTATAATATTAGTATAGAAGTATAGATAGTATAGATTATAAGTATGTGTGTGCTCAAGTGTGAAATTGGCCATTTTACGATACGCCTTTTTTATTATGCCTAATAAGGATGTCCTACTAACCAGATTTTGGTTACGGTGACTAATCTTGCCAGAGACTAATAATACTAATAATAATAATAAAGTGCGCTCTTTTTTCCGTCACTCTCATAAACCGATGAAGGTTCAGGCACAGAGAAAACGGCTTCACTTGCTTTCCGAGGCACTGGGATGTAAATACCGCAAAACCGTTAGATCACGACAGAAGCCTAAATATGGGTGATATAAATAACTCTGCCACAAGGTTGGCCACTAACAAAACGTTATGAAGTGCATTCTTTAAACGTTGATGAAGGAAATGTTCTACCTCGCCAGATAAACAAGTACACAAGTAGGCTTGATCAATGTGTTTTGGTGTATTAGTAGACCAAACGTTGGTCAACAAATTGCTAAGTGAATCGTTAAGTTAAATCACCAGAATCAGCCTATCGCTGTTCACTGCTGAGCATTAGGGCATTTAAGTGCACACCACTGTATACGATTCTCGGCTTCTCGCACGCATTTTTATAAAAATAATATATTTAGGTGAACATACTCGTACATCGACTAAGTAGGTGATGTGATAAGGGGCAAATTAAAACTACCCAGAACCGATGTTCTAGTATGAAGAGGTCGATAAATGTGGAAGATGCGAAAGAAATATGTCTGAATCAGCAATTCGTGTACCATAGTCTCTGCCTACCCCAATGGAAGATACGTAGGTATGACGATATGTATGTATACTATACTATACTATTTTTGGGACAACTCACACATCGCCATCTGATCCCAAACTAGGCAGAGCCTGTACTATGGTAACCAGACAACTAATAAACATACTTATATATTTCTAAATACATAAATATAATAGATAAATTACACCCAGACACAGAACAAACATTCGTGCTCATCACACAAAGATTTGTCCTGTGTGGGAATCGAACCCACGACCTCCGGCGCAGCAGTCAGAGTCACTAACCACTAGACCAACAGGCCAGTCAATATATGTATGTAGAATGTAGGAGCTGACGGGAGCAACACTCGTTTCGACAAAATAAAATATTATAAATAATGCCATATTGTGTTGTAAAAATACTTCAGAAACTCTTAAAAAGAGTACTGGATTAATAAAAGAAACCACCAATCACCGTTTCACCGACTACAATAAAAATTATATGAAAATTGATTGCTGTCACATCCTGTCACATAAAAATCGCACTGTCTGCATGCTGTCTGAGGAATAATTAATAAACACCACCAATTTTCAGGCATATATAAAAATTATTTTGAACAAATAGCTTAATATGTTTTTTGAAGCGGAAATCGAACTGGATACCTAGTGATCAGCAGTCACTAAACCTACGTGGCAGTTCTCCGCGTTCGTGGCTCACGCAGGAGTATAAGTGGCCTATAAAGAGGCGGAGGAGCTGTACGCCTGCGCGGAGCCCACGGGGCTGCCGTGGCAACTGTCTCACTATGCGCCGGCACTTTGCGCAGTCTCTGACAGTGTTGTCATTGTTTTTCTTGTATATATATTTTTAATTGTATTTTATAAAAGTGTAAATATTTCTAGTTTATAAGTGTTTTTGTACATATGCAAGCCTGTTCTGGCATTGGTGTTGCGGACATAACTTCAAGTCAACCGACTACATCACTCGATGGCTTGGTAAGTTGCCCATTTTGCTCACAATCACGTCTTTTTAAAGGTGATCGGGGTTTGAAAGTACATATTGGCAAATGTCATAAATCCCAAAATGTACTTTCTGGCCCCGCATCTACACAACAAGACTCCTCCGAAATTCCTTTTTGGCACAAGTTAGCTAACTTAAAAAATTCCGTTCCGATTTTAAAGAGGGTTCCCCGAGGCGCGAGACCTACGGTTGCCCAAAGTTTAGCCAACTGCATAGGCCTCGTGGTTCGGGAGAATTCCAAGGCGGCGTGGGAGCAACTTCTCACCTTTCCTTACAAGACACTACATTTACCTAAAGATCAGGCAACAAAAAGAACTTTAACAGCTCAAATTAAACACAACTGTCATGTTTCGGCCCCCAGTTTCGACGCAAAATTAGCTTTTAACAATAATAAGACATTATATCATTATGTAGAGTCCAAATTAAGGGAAGGTGATATCAGAGGAGCGTCACGGCTGTTATTCAGTAGTGATGTGGTTGCGCCTTGCTCTTCAGACACGCTTGAGGGTCTCAAGAGCAAGCATCCAGCGCCAGCAAATGATCTTTCTTTCCCTGATCCTCCAGAAAATGATTTGGAGTGTGTCAGTGCCACCACTAAGGACGTGTATATCGCCATCAGCTCCTTTCGGAGTGGTTCTGCTGGCGGCCTTGATGCTCTTTCACCCCAGCATTTGAAGGACTTAGTATGCCCAAGTGCTGGGGAGGCTGGTGAAACGCTTCTAAGGGAGCTGACGGCTTTGATAAATTTAATGCTCTCCGGCACCGTGGACGATGCCATCATCGACATTTTATATGGAGCAAATTTATGTGCCCTTCGAAAGAAGGATGGTGGCATTCGTCCTATTGCCGTAGGGTGTACTTACAGGCGTATGGCAGCCAAAATTTGTTGCAAAATTTACAGCACAGAACTTTCGGCTAAATTTCAGCCCCTTCAGTTAGGCTTCGGGTCTAAAGGGGGCTGTGAGGCTGCCGTACATGCCCTGTCCACATACCTTAGTTGTGGTGAAGGTGAGGTCATTTTGAAGGTTGACTTGAAAAATGCCTTCAATTCAGTAAACCGGGACACTTTGTTGACACAAGTAAAAATTGAAACACCCAAAATTTATAAATTCCTATGCCAATGCTACCGTAACCCTTCAAAATTACTATACAAGGACAATATTTTAGATTCTGCTGTTGGTTGTCAGCAAGGTGACCCTCTTGGACCTGCCATTTTTAGTTTGGCAATACACCCTATTATTCGACAACTAAATTCTAAATTTAATTGTTGGTATCTAGACGATGGGACACTTGGAGGCGATGTAGACACAGTACTTCAAGATTTGGCTTTTCTAAAAACAAAATTTCAGTCTATCGGTTTGGAATTAAATCCCACTAAATGTGAAATTTATCTTCATGGAAATATGAGTAATAGACTTTCGGTAATCTCAAAATTTAATTCTTTGGCACCTGACATTAAAATTATTGAAAGAAGTTGTCTACGCCTTCTTGGTTCCCCAGTCGTAGAAGACGCATATGACTCTTTTATAGAAGAGAAAATACAAAATTTTTGTGAAATTTCGGACCGTCTTCTCAAAATTAATATTCATTCGGCTTTCACAATTATCAGATATTGTCTTTTCGTCCCTAAATTTACCCACGCTTTAAGGTCTTCACAATTTTGGAAAAATATTTCACTTTTAGAAAAAATTGACAAAATTATCCAAATTACATTGAGTAGAGTTTTAAATGTGGCCTTGAACGACCGAGCATGGCTCCAAGCATCACTTCCCATCCGCTTTGGTGGCCTCGGCGTTCGCAAAATTTCTGATGTAAGCTTACCAGCATTCCTGTCCTCGGTCTACAGCACGGAAGAATTAACCAGGAAAATTTTAGAACCTACACTGGTTAATGCGGAAGTGTTGTGTAAGACTGATGCAGTAAATGCTTGGAAAATGACATGTCCAAATACTGTCTTGCCAACCAGCCTATTCTCCCAAAAACAGTGGGATGGGCCGTTGTGCAGCATGAGAAGAAATTATCTTATTTCTACTGCTTCCAGTGCTGCGGAACGCGCCCGTCTACTTGCTGTGGGTGAGTGGGAATCTGGTCTTTGGCTGCAGGCATTGCCATCGCCCAACATAGGCACTATGTTGGACGACACTACATTCCGCCTCGCCACTTGCCTCCGTTTGGGTGCTCCTTGTGTTTCTCCGCATCATTGTCTTTGTGGAGAAGCCGTCGACAGTCTCGGACACCATGGGCTATCCTGCAGCAGGAGCGCAGGCCGCATATCGCGACACGCCCAACTTAACGACATTATCCGTCGAGCTCTTGTCACCGCCGGCGTACCAGCCGTACTTGAACCAAATGGTTTGGTACGTGACGATGGGAAGAGACCTGATGGTATGTCGTTATTGCCTTGGAAGATGGGCAGGCCTTTGGTGTGGGATGCAACGTGCGTCGACACCCTTGCACCATCACATCTTCCAAGTACAGCAGGTTGTGCTGGCGCTGCTGCTGCAGCTGCAGAGTCCCTCAAACGGCGAAAGTACAGCAATTTAGTTGGAAACTACATTTTTGAGCCGTTTGGGGTGGAGACTGTAGGTTCATGGGGTCCGAGTGCTCGTTTCCTTTACAGAGACCTAGCGAAACGACTGATCGACGCTTCTCGTGATCAGAGGGCTGGCTTGTTTCTCGCACAGAGAATAAGCATTGCCATTCAACGTGGCAATGCCGCCAGCCTTCTGGGCACATTCCCAGTGGACAGTGATGTTGAGGAATATTTCGACGCTTAAACAACAGTCTTCATTTGTATTATGTTTTTCCTTTTTTAGTATTTATGTTTAAATTAGTTTTTCATATTTAGTTAGTTTAAATAAGTTTCTTATATTATTCTTGTATAATAATAAATAATTATATATGTATGTACTATATTTATTTAGAAGGAGTATTTAAATTGGACTAGAGGTCGCCCGGTGTGCGAAATTCGACCGTTATTGTTTTCTGCAGTCCTTTGCCAAAACGAGCAAAATCCAAAGTTTTATATTTAGCTGCAACACATATACGTATTAAGTTGTTTAAAATGATAATTACCTGAGGTGAAACATATAAAATTTGAGATTATTTTACAATAGATGTAATACTATTCAACGAAATGTAGAGACAAAATGACGGGGTGAGTAATTGTTGGGTAAAAGGTGTTATTTAAAATATTCATTATTTATACAATATACTAGAGACACGTCCCGGGTGGATATTTCTTTAGTTCTTTGTAGGAGTCTTTGTTTTGTTGAATAAAATATAGCCTATGTTACCCGCTTTTAATGTAGCTTTTTAAAAGTACAGGATTTTTAAAATCGGTCCAGTAGTTTTAGAGTTTATTCATTACAAACATACAAATCTTTTCTCTTTATAATATTATAATTTTTTTTTTACCTTTGAAGTTTCGACCACGTTACACCAACCGTGGTCACAAGCTGATTGGCATAATGCACTATCACCAGCGGCTCGACTAAAATTCAATTCAAGTTAAACAATCCGTTTAGGTGTTTAATTTTCAAAAATCATTTCTTAGTGTTCTCTTACGTCATTTAAGGAACCTTTATGCAAAATCAGTCTATATATAGCCTTCGTGGTTTAAGCTCAGCATTCAAATTGATAAATCAGTCAGAGGAGTAATTAAATTATGTATAGATATCATGCAACGCGAAAGTTAAAAAGTTAGTATTATATAATTACTAGCTTTTGCTCACGGCTCTGCCCGCGTGGATGTCGGTTATCGCTGCAAAAAAGCCTATGTGTTATTCCAGACCATAATCTATCTCTGTGCCAAATTTAATCCAGATCCGATCAGTAGTTTTTATGTGAAAGAGTAACAAACATCCATCGATCCATACTTACAAACTTTCACGTTTATAATATTAGTAGGATAACGCAAAATGTTGCAATGCATTGTGATGAAAACTTATGTGGACGTCTTAATAATCATTATAGTGTCTGTGACACAGTCTGGTTTGCGTCTGGTGTTTTATCAGTAATTTAATCACTACGTGAATTAATTCGGCAATTGCTTGCAACATACAACAATACAAATGCAAATAACACTTTGCCTTTGTGTGATATTTTTTAAACAATTTAAATATATTCGCAATGGTGTCACGCATTTTATTTAATTTAATTAAAATATTTTTATTTATTTATTCCAGTTATAATACATCGTGTGCTATATCGACAACAGGAGGATTTTCTAATATATTTGCTACAGCAATACAGTTTTTTGCAGCTAGTCAATGCATGATCTCTGAGGGCATAAGGACAGATGATGACGTTCCAAGTATGTATGACTTTTGTTTCTCTAACATTAGGTTAACAAACAAGCATAGAAACCGGCTGATGGTGAACATGTACTCTAGCTTAAAGGCGCTTGCAATACATCATCACCATCACTCACGTGTTTTCGACCCAAAACATTCTTACACCAGAGTTTTGTAGTGGGATATTCTTGGGATACCGCATTCCTCAATGAGACCACTCGAGAACCACGCACAAAAACATAGTACCTTATACGTGGCACTCCATAATGAATATATATCTTTTACAAAAAAAATTAAGGATCATCATGGATCCTTTCAATTACACTACTGTGATTAGTTATTTAGTGTGTGCTAATATGGTGCCCTACCTCTATTAATGAAGCAATTTATTGGAGAGTATTATTATTATCAATATCATCTGTTGATGTTATATGAGTTTAAGTAGGTGTTCTGTTATTTTGATATCATGGCCTGAGTCACAGCCAGTATCTACAAAGATTATTTATTACTTAAAAAACACAAAAATATGTCATCCTATTCTCTTAATTATAGCAACTAATATCCCCACTACTGATAGCCATTGGTCTCCTCTCCTGTGTCAATAGTACAGAAGAGCGAAAGTGCTGGCACAATTTGAGCAGGTGGATCAGACATGCTTTTAGAATTTATTATTTGACATGTGGGTTTGCCTCACGATGCTTTTCTTAACCGGTAGCAAATGGTAAATTGTTTAATTAGTACGTTGACAATGTTGAAATTCTCATTTAAATTAGTGCCACAAGTGGATACTGACCATTTATTAGAAGTCCAGTTCTTAATTTATTACAAATGTGACCAAACCAGACCATATTAAGAAACTAAACATTTTCTTACAGATAATAGCCAGTTTGACTTTATAATAGTAGGAGCTGGGTCGGCTGGGAGTGTGTTGGCGAATAGACTTAGTGAAAGAGAAGATTGGAATGTTTTACTTATAGAATCTGGAGACGACCCACCGCTTGAAGCAAGTGTAAGTAAAGGTACATGATGAACATGTAGGTACCTTTAAATATTCTTGGTAATAGTAGTATTATTATCAGCGTCTTCTAAATAATAAACAATTACTAAATCTTTTATTCTATTATAATTTAACTACATTTGAAAAATCTAAAATTTAATTTGGTTGGTTGTCTCATCAAGTATGAGACAATCATTGAAACTATTTTTAATATTAGAAAAACATTTTAGGTTCCAGGACTTGATAAAAGCATATATCGAACAAAATTCGATTGGCAGTACCTCACTACTAATGATGAAAGAATCAATCAAGCTAATATTAATGGGTCCATAAACTGGCCAAGAGGGAGAATGCTTGGAGGCTGTAGCAATATTAATGCAATGATTTATGTAAGAGGAAACGATCAGGATTTTCAAAACTGGTGGGACGCTGGTAACCTAGAATGGAGCGTCGAAGAAGTTCGTCGATGTTTTAAAAAAATGGAAAATTACCAAAATATGCGATTGTTGGCAAACCCACATATTTATGAACATTATGGTCACGATGGTCCACTTGTTATTAATAACTTTAACAGCACATATAGAAAAATTACTGAAGAGGTTCTCTCATCTTGGGAAGAGATTGGTATCAAAAATGTTCCTGATTTAAATACTGCAAATGTCTTAGGTTCAGGCTTTACAGCAGCTACTGCTGCAAATGGAATAAGACAAAGCTCCAACAAAGCTTATTTAAATCCAAAAGTCGTACAAAGACGAAAAAATTTGAAAATTCTAAAAAATAGCTTAGTGATAAAAGTTTTAATAAAACGCCTATCAAAAGTTGCTTACGGAGTTGAAGTACAACGTGGCCCTAAAAAGTGTACATATTACGTCACCAAAGAAGTTATTGTAAGCGCAGGTGCAATCAATTCCCCACAACTATTGATGTTGTCAGGAGTTGGCCCTAAAAGTCATCTAGTCTCAAAGCAAATTAAGCCTGTAGTCGTTTCACCAATGGTAGGTCAAAATCTGCAAGATCATTGTATTATACAAATTATAGTGTGTGGAAATCAGCCTAATCCGTCAATTCCAACCGATGAATATTTTGATGTAATTAAGTACCTATATGACAGGACAGGATATTTAGCACAAAACAGTATTTCGGATGTTTTGGCATTTTTCTCCTCTGATAAGAATTTAACATATCCAGAATATCAAAGTCATCTTTCAATCGTTTGGAAAAATACTGATGGATTTAAAGATACTTTGACTAAACAGTTTAGATATAAGCCCATATTGACAGACCACCTAAGTGATTTGAATAAAAATTACACACTCTTTTCGTTCCTGTTCAACTTACTACATCCAAGTTCCAGAGGTAATATTTCATTACAAACCAAAAATCCTAATGATCACCCACTTATATATCCGAACTACTTTATAGATCCCAGCGACTTAGAGTCAGCAGTAACTGGTATAAAAATCGTTACTAAAATATTAAATACTGGCTACTTTAAATCCATTGGCGCTTTCTTAGGGCGAATGAAGTGGCCGGAATGTGATGTATATGAATTAGATAGTAGAGAATACTGGAAATGTGTTTGTATAAATATGGTACTTACTGTGTATCATCCAGTAGGAACGTGTAAGATGGGCACTGATCCAAAGACTTCTGTAGTAAACAGTCGGTTAAGAGTCCATGGTGTGGACAAACTTCGTGTTATTGACGCTAGTATAATGCCAACTCTTACGAGTGGTAATACAAATGCACCTGCAATGATGATTGGTGAACGAGGTGCAGAGTTAATAAAAGAAGATTACAATGTAAAATAAAGTTAGCCAGAGCCAAAAATAAAAATAATGTATTGTTAAGTAATTTTTAGTTACATTTTAGATATTAAAAAGGCAATTAAAAAATATTTATTTTTCTTTCGAAACTTTCCATTCCTCTTTTTATACTCTAAAGAGAGCCTAGTAGCCAGCGTATAGGTACTTATACTAGTAAAAATAAAATAAAAGTATATTTAAAAAAGTTTCTACTAAGTCAGATCTTTCCATAAAATTGGTATCCTTATATCGAAATAACAACATAATTGAGTATGTTAAATACATACTGCATTTAAAAGTGGGACGATTATGATTTTATGCAGAAAGAAATATTTGCACTAAAAATACAGATTTTAAGGATGCATCAAAGTCTTTTGTACCTATCTAACAAGAAACATGTGAAACTAAAATTGTAATAAATACTACCGACGCTGAGTGCTGCTGCCTTTACGTCAACAACTAACGTAACATTGAGTGGCTTTTGCCACCCCAACTCATCCCTAAATGAGCGCTGGAGACCTGTACTCACACTCATGAATACAACTACACCGCTGTATGTTGTTATTTGTCTCTGGCCTTTTGTAAGGTGGAGGTCTTTTCCTAGTCGGGCTTGCTCACTAGTACGAGTATGGTATATATACCTCTCTCAAAATATTAAATAGATACGAAATTTATATTAAATAGATTTAATATTGATTCCGTATAATTTCACCTAAGGTACGAAAATAAATACTGAATGAGCCACGTTCTACAAGAAGTAGTACTTTTTGAGATCTCGTAGTATGCTGCTGCTGCTAAAAAAAATTGTCACTTTAACAATATTTGTTTAAATTACTTATTGTATGCTGCGCTAAAAATAACACATATTTATTGACATTTAAAACCTTTATATTAACAAAAAAATAACTTTCAAAATAATATTTATGACTTCGTCTACACGCGTCTAATTGCAATAACAAATACAGTAGGCACTCTGGTTCACACAAAAATAAAAACGCAAAAACTACTGAACAGATCTGGATGAAATTTTTTGGGTCCGTAGGTTACGCCCCCAGTGTGTTTTGCCCCCGTGGTGGAAGCCCCCGATTTCGTTTTAGTACTATAATATTTATTAGTTAAATATTTTTATCAAAAGTACAGTCAGATAGCAAAGTGTAACCTATTATAAAAAATGTCTAAGTCATGGTTCATTATTAAAATCAAAATCATAGTTTATTATTATAAATCTTTATTAACAATGTCGGTGTAACAAACGTTTGCTTATCTAATAATAGGTACTAATGGGTAATAATAGGTAATACGTAGGTACTTAATATGTAATAAAAATTAAATTAAATGTCTAATAAATAATAATAGGTATCTACGTAAATACAACTTTGATAACAAATAAAACCAAACATTAAAATAAAGCAACAATAACATGCAAAATCACAGATACGAAATTAAAAATCACAGTTTAAAATTAGGATTATTTTAAGTACTTATATACTATTTACGTACTAAGTATATAGGTAGGCATCTACTTAAATATTTAGAAGATTGGTAACAGAATGTTCAAACACTAAAATATAATAAAAACAATTAACATTTAAAATCACAGATAACAAAAGTAACAAAAGAAGAAAAACATAGTAAAAATATTAGGATGATTTGAACTTTGTAATTAAATTATGTAATTTAAGTCATTTATATGCAGTGACTATGGAGGTTACAACATTGATATAGATATAAAATTAAAATGTAGTAATTATGTAACAATAAACATGCAAAATCATTATTTTTAAGCTAAGTAAGTAGGTGATTATTTTTGCTTGACTTGCACATACGGACGGATTTGTTCCAAAAACTCCATAATTGTAATTTGTTTCTTTTCATATTTGTCTGTCAGCTTAGCAATGAGTTTGTCATTGATTATTGAAGATTTTTTCCTTTTACATATAGGACTGTCATTTCTTCGTAATCTGAAAGTGTCGTGTCACGACGTAGTGACATGTTGGCCCTATGTTTGTCTGCTTAAATACGACACTACGTTGTACAACGTGAACGTCACTCGACGTAGTGCCAAATGGAACATATGTTCGTCAGTCTAAAAGCGGCACTACGTCGAGCGACATGGACGTCTGTCGACGTTGTGTCATGTGAAACATATATTCGTCTGTCTAAATGAGACACTACGTCGACAGACTTCAAGTTTTCTAGGGAGAGAAAATAAAATATATATTTATAAAACAATCATCTATTCTCAAAAACAATCATCTATTCTCAAAAACAATTGTTCATCGACTACCTACATCATTCTCTTATGAAAAAACAAAAATTGTAATTAATCAACTAAAAAAATTAACAATCTCTTAATTATAATATTATCACATAGGAAATGTTTATGGCAGTACTCATGAGAGAAAACAAAGCTGTGCCATAATTATTGGTACACTGAACTAGATACCTACTCAATTAATTCTTTCGGAAAAACTTTATCGAAAACTTGCTCAACGCTAGTCTGAGAGCTAATCTCAAATTGTATGCCTTGTAAATCTGCATCAAATTCAAAATCAATAATTTTATGTTTTGTATGTGCCCACGGCTGTTCTTCTGGATCTGGGGATCTTTGGCGAGTCTGCACTCGTGCTGGATCTATATTATTATCGGGCTCAGATGTAAGAAAGGACGGCGAGTGGTCTCTTGATTCTGATATAGGTTCAGCATGTTCGGTAGATCTATCGTCCCGTTCAAAATCAGAACACCTATTTGAAACATCGGACTTATTTGAATCCGATAAAGCGACGGGGCCTCCAGACGTGCCTCGACGAGGCCTGAATGGAAATATATCTTCTGATGAACTAGAGGCGCCGCCATCTTCGTCTATATGCTGTGGTTTATAGTTGGTGTCAGATCCATAATCACCATCATTGTCCTCGAAAGGATCGGGATCCTTAGGAGTTAGACGACAAATTATCAAACAAACGTATTCTTGGACGTTTCTTGGATTATTTCTACTACTAATCATCACAATCATACAACAAATAAAAGACAAAATCTATGTTTCGTAAAATTTACTTTCGTTTTGAGCGGCGTAAATATGTGGTGGTTCACAGAATGGCACCGGGCGCACTAATTGTTCTAGAAACTACGCGCGCGCTCACGCCGGTCGACGTAGTACTCATGTCTGAGCGGTTTGCATGTGTGTGTGTGAGCGACTGAGACAGCAATAAGAAACTTAACATAAAATACTAGTGTTACGGCAGTACAAAATATGAGTTCTTCACAATATGACAGTGGATACTTATCTTTATAATACTTTTATGAAAACTTCTCGTCGAACGACGTAGTGGCGGTAGACCTTAAATACAATAGCCCGTCCCTCGACGTACTGCAGTTAATGCATGATTTTAATTTCCCGCCTAACGACGTACTGTCAGCGAACGTGTTAAGCGTTATGTAAGTAATCAGCATTTTACCTCACTTGACCTGTGCTATACGTAGAAATATCAGTTGTTATAATTTCCAAAAACGATAATAATGATGGTTTTCGGCCCAGATAGCACTGAAGCCGTTGATTCCAGGCCTCCACTAAATTTGTGGTTCTATGTCGTTCTTTATAGCAACACCACTTTGAGATCATCCCCGGAGGCTCAAGCCATTGTTCAACGAAATAATCGTTGAATTGGGTGACTTTTTCATCGGGAATACTGAAAACAAAAATTATGATATATATGACATGTCGTATATACCTAAGCATTATTTTTATTTTTGCGTACTTATAAAAACAATCTATGAGCTGTTAAAACTTTAAAATAAAATGAAAATTAAAATTACCTGTTTTCCATTACGGAAAGCCAACCATCTTCTATATCTTCTTTAGGAAGAAATGCTAGACAGGTGCACAGTTTCACATACAATGTTGTTTCTTCGTGTGCCAATAAACCTAAAGACTTCGCTTTTCTGTAAATGGCTCTTTGGAAGTGAACATTACAGCCATGTATTGTGACCGCTGGCAATACCTCTTTTATTGCCAGCATTGTAGCTAATTCAAAATCTACAGTGAATTTCATGGGGCTGAAGTCCGGCACAGCTTCTTTAATTTTTTTAAACATGACTTCATATGTACTTTTTTCTTTATTAACTAGTAGCACATAAAATATAGGCACAATATTGGTTGCTTGTGCATCACTTCCCATATCTCCATGAATGGTAAATATTTGGTAAAATGGACCTGGACAACAATCAAATGTACCATCCCCGAAGTAGTGTTGTATATTTTTGATGTGTTTTAAAGCCTGTGCTGATACGAATACTATAATTCTGTTGTCGTTCTCACAGTAATCAACTAATAGATATTTTTGAAAAATCTCAGGTATAATGACTTCAGCTGGATTACGAAACTGTGTCTTTTCTACATTTAAGGCTTTCTTTCGAGAGTTGTATAACTGTTGCTTGATATTATTGAATTTGGGTATGTATTCATCGAAGGCTGTGTCTGTGTTTTTTAACTCGACAAATTTTGTTTCAAATTTTTGTTGTATAGAGCTCGAGAAACTCGTTTTCACTTCCTTTTTTAATTTTTCCATAACAACTCTAACTTCATTTTTCATTAAGTTAGGTTGACACTCAGCATTATGACACTTTTGGATTTGTACATTGTCACTTTCCTCACTTAATTTTATAGAACCACTACACTTGCCATGTCTTTTATTTACGCATGTCCACACACTCGATTTATTATTTTTCCTATGAAGATTATAAGCAAATCCGACATGTAGTAACGTTCTTCCACCTAGTTTATTTGAAATTATTTTGTAATTGGTTTGTGCTAAACCCCGTGAAGGACCTGGACTTGCCATTTTGAGTTAACATGACCGACTAAACTTTCTTATCAGTAACATATTGCAACTATGTGGGAAAGGGATAGAAATAGTGCCCATCGCTATGTTTGCTATTTTCACTGTCCGTCACCCTGGACTCTATTGTTTTCAACCCTATCTTTCCCTTTCTTTGACTACCTATCTCTTTCTTTTAGAATTCGATCTGGCTATTGTGTAAAACCAGTTTGGCCGGGCACGGGCGCCTCGTTTAGACAAAGTACAAAGTAATGCATCTAAAGTAAATAATTGTAATATAGTAATAAAGTGAATATCCTTGTAGCATGTTTATAGTATCCAATATTGTGTTAGTTAGAATACTTATTTAGTAAGTTTGTCTACGTATTTGGTTCCGAAACACTTTTTTCATCGTCTGTATCTAGTAAAAAATATTTTTATTTCGGCGAAATCAACTATAATAACTTAATTTAAAATCGGGGGCTTCCACCACGGGGGCAAAACACACCGGGGGCGTAACCCACGGACCCGAAATTTTGCACAGAGACAGATTATTGTCTGGAATGGCATATAGCATATATACATACTTTTATCGCGATAACCGAGATCCCTGCGGGCGGAGCCGCAGGCAACAGCTAGTACATTATATTTTTATTGGCATTAAGTATTTTAATTATACACTCAACCCTGCAAATGCGTGCTTTACATACATTTTTTATAATTGTAATTATCTATTACTTAGACGCGTTAGTTCTATAAACAAGGATTACCACCACTAAACGCTTTGGCAAAAAACCATTTTGTTTTGGATCAAAATTAAGATGAAAAAAAAAAATATAAAAATAAATTATTCGTTGTTTTTTAACAAAACCATAAAAAAAATATACAGAGGCTATAGACTCTAGTGTTTAAATTACTCATTGCACTTATGCCATATTGAATAAGAATTGTTACGCACTTTAGGGTTCTGCAGCGATAAGAAAAGTTTGTGAAGAGTTACTGTATCGAAACATTCGCGATTTTATTGATGTTATATTGAAGCCGTATGGCACATGCTGCAGTCACGCTAGGAATTGACGACAACATCTCAAAAACAATTGCCATTAAAAGTCAATAAATTGTCTAAAGTCAAAGTAAGAAGCTATATTGCTATTCTTTGAGAATTGCATTGATGCAGAAGAAATGCAAAAACTCGGTATTTTATCGCTCATATACTACAAGACTACCTGTCTACCAGTCTATATATGACTTTCTATGCAATGTTTGCTTCACTTTATATGGGTGTAAAGAGCACTCACGCTCGTCTTTTGTTCACAGCAGACAATGTCGTTTACTGGAGCACTAGAAGTACTCAGAAGCCGCATAAATGTGCAACGATTCGAACATACTAAAGTAAGAAAGTCGTACTTTCAAATTTGTATTCGTGTTTGGAAATTGGCAGTTTTTATTTGATGATTTGATTCCTATTTTAGATGTAATTTATTGCGGCATTTTCGGACTTTGTGCCCTTAAACTTTTTCTTTAGGCGACTTTTGAATTGCATCGTTTCTGCTTTCCTGCATTTGGTGAATTTTGACGAGCTTAAGCAGGTGTGTCTGCATGCGCGCTCACGACCAACCTATGGGAGTGGCCCACGTTTAACAGTGGACATTAACAGGCTAAAAAAAAGAAGTAGGGTCACAGCAATCAGCTTTTGTTCCACCATTATTAATTTATTTCTTTCAGTATTAATTTTAATAAAACAAAATCTAAATCAATTAAGCGAAATTGATTAGTTATATTTTATTAACGGATTTTGAAAAAGCAGGAGTTTCTTTATTTGTTTCTTTTTAAACTTACCTTACCTTCTGTTCATTATTATCATGCGTCTTCATTAATTCTATATTTATATTTTTTGTGAACAGATTAAAACCTTAGTTATGCCAGTATTTAATTGATAATGATAAATTAAAAGCTGACACATTTGTTTAAATTTTATATATCACTTATGGCAATTAAGCCGTATGCCTAATTGCCATACATAAATTGCCATATTTACACAATAAAAACAATATAGAAAATATTTTTTCACAAGTACAGTACAGTTACCGGAGTAAGGCTGTAGGTAGGCAGTTAACCGAATTTCTTTAAATAATAAAACATACCTAGTTTCTCAAGCATTAAATACTTTATAAAATTTACTTGACTTGGTCTAAATTTTAGTAATATTTATTTTTAATGCAGTGGTGAGTAATTTGTTAATTCTTATTCGTTTTTATAATAATAGCAACCCACGGCACGAGCTCCTCTTTTCTATCTAGAGAGAGAGAGGGTTCAGGCCTTAATTCACACACGCGGGCCTAATGCGGGTTGGTGAATCAGACATGTCTTTAGAATTTCTTCTAAGACATGTGAATTTCCTCACCATGTTTTTTTTCACCGTTAGCAGATGGCGAATCATTTGATTAGTACATATAAACTCCACAAAGTAAAATTCACATTGATACTGCCACCCGGGATCGAACTCGCACCTCTTGACTGCAAGTCGAATACTTTCTCACTCGGCCACCACCGCTTTTTTTATTTATTTGTTTTTTTTTTATTATTAACAATATTAATTATTTTTTCGTAACTTTTCATCTCGTGAATAATATATTATTTTTAATATACTTATGTATTATTTTGATTACTAGTTACAATTCATCATGTTCTGCTCCAACGGCTGGAATAGCTTCCTCGGCCTTTGCATCGGCGGTACAGTTTTTTGCAATGACACAATGTCTTGCCTCGGAAGGTATACTACCTGAAGCTAATGTCAGAAGTATGTATTGATCACTACGAAACAATTTTTCAATCACCGGCCATCAGCTTATAAATTGAATAGCTTAATAGCACAGCAAAGATAACTATATTGCGGACCTTATAACCTTAAAAATATTGTATAACTAGCAGTTGCCCGCGGGTCCGCCCACGTGGATGTCCATCATCGTGATAAAAAGCCTATGTGGTAATCCAGACTAGAATCTATCTTTGTACCAAATTTCATCCAGATCCGTTTAGAAGTTTCTACGTGAAAGAGTACCTAACAAACATCCATACAGCCATCCACACGAACTTTCACATAAATATTAGTAGGATTATGTTTATTTTTAAAACAGATCCACAATCATGATGGGTTTAGAAGTCAAACAAAAAGTTAATAGTTAAATTTAATTACCAATGTAACCAAATTTCAGCTTAGAGGTTTACTAAGCAAAAAAACTAGTTACATACTTCTTCTACCAATATTACCTACTTGCTACCTATCAATAATTATTAATTTAAAAATAATTACCAACGTGTATAATTAAAAGCCAATATATATTTCAATTGCCGTGTTTTGATTTTTTCAGATTTTTATAAATTTGACTTCATAATAGTAGGTGCTGGTACAACAGGCTGCGTGGTGGCTAGCCGCCTAAGTGAAGTAAAATCTTGGAATGTACTACTTATAGAGGCTGGGGATGACGCACCAATTGAATCTGGGGTAAGTATGAATAGTGAAGATATTAGAACTTAAAGAAAAAAGTAGTTCAGTCAATGTGTAAATATTACAAAAGCATTCTAATGCTAATTATATTTATGTAGATTCCAGGTTTTCATATGATTTTATACGAAGGCAAATATAGTTGGAACTATAGAACTACAAACAATGGTATTACCAATCAAGCTAATATTAATGGATCTATAAATTGGCCACGTGGGAAGGTGATTGGTGGAGGTAGTAATATAAATGCAATGGTTTATATGCAAGGTAACGATGAAGACTATCAAAGAATTTATAATGCTGGTAATAAGGAATGGAGCTTAAAAGAAGTACGCAGATGCTTTAGAAAAGCTGAAAATTTCCAAGATATGAATTTGAACAAAATTCCAAAAATAAATAAACATTACGGTCAGAACGGACCGCTTGTTATAAATACTTTTAATAGCACGTATAGAGATAAGACCTATAAAATATTACGTGCGTGGAATGAAATAGGTATTAAAATGGTTTTAGACTTGAATGTAGCTAATGGTTTTGGATCAAGTATTATAAGAGCATTAGCTTCTAATGGGCTGAGGAACAGCTTAAGTAAAGCTTATCTGAAACCAGTAAAAGATAGGAATAACTTGAAAATTATGAAAAAAGCCATGGTAATAAAAGTGTTAATCGATTCTTCAAAAAATGCTTATGGAGTTATAGTGAAAAAGAAAAACAAAAAAATTGTAATACATGCAACTAAAGAAGTTATTATATGCGGAGGATCAATTAATTCACCGCAACTGCTTCTACTATCAGGGATTGGATCAAAAGAACATCTTAGTTCAAAAAACATTCGAACTTTAGTCAATTTACCTATGGTAGGTCAAAACCTTATGGATCACCTTCTTTTACCAATAACAGTGTTTACTAATGAATCCGATCAGGTAACAGAAGATGATCTTCATTTTGATGTAATTAAATACTTTTATAACCGTCGCGGAATTTTGGCACAACGCAGTTTTTATGATATTTTAGCACAATATTCAGTAAAGAAAGATGCTAAATACCCTGAGTTTCAAGTTTATGCAGAAAGATACCCAAAAAATGCACCTTATCTAAAGGAATATTTTGTTAACTCGTTAAGATATACTGACACAATAGCTGATTCCATTGTAGATCTGAATAAAAATCATGCGCTATATATTTTTCAATTGAGCCTATTACATCCATATTCAAGCGGTAATATTTCTTTATATTCAAAAAATCCTAATAAACACCCTCTTATTTATCCAAACTACTTTAGTGATGCACGAGATTTAGAGTTAACCGTATGTGGTATAGAAAAAATTATAAAGGTACTAAACACTACATATTTTAAGTCTATAGGTGGTTTTCTAGGCAGAATCAAATGGCCAGAATGTGACGAATTTGAACTAGGCAGTAGAAATTACTTTAAGTGTTTAGCAAAAAATTTGGTAGGTACAGTATTTCATCCCGTAGGAACGTGTAAAATGGGATCTGGACCAAACAATTCAGTTGTAAATAGTCGGTTAAACGTTCATGGAGTAAGTAATCTTCGTGTGATAGATGCTAGTGTAATGCCAAATCATATAAGTGGCAATACCAATGCACCTTGTGTAATGATAGGGGAAAGAGGTGCTGAATTAGTAAAGGAGGATTATCAAATAAATTAGACTTCATTTAAACGGCAACTGCTTATCTTCAGACAGGTCGGTTGCTTGTTTCTCACATATTACCTTGATACAAATTACCATAACATGTTTATGCAAGCTGTTGCCGGTGTGACAATTAAGTATATCTTAATTTAATGCAGTAATAACACATTATTGAAGTAATGTAATATACAGAGAACTGGTTTTCAAAATAATACTTTTGAGATAACTCACACTCGGCAATCTGATCCTAAACAAGGCAGTGCCAGCACTATGGCAAGCAGACAACTGGCAAACATACTTATACATTTCGAATCTTATAGTGAAATGACACTAAGGCACAGAACAATGAAGCGTGTTTGCCACAAGAAGATTAGTCCTATGTGGGAAACAAACCGACGCTCAGGCTTAGCAGTCAAGGTCATTAGAAGACCATGCCAGTAAAATATAATTAGGTATCACGTATATATAATGTACAAAAATAAGAATTTTATTACATGTAACTAATTGCTAAAAATACATTTATGTGAGAAAATAATACTAAGTCTATGTATGTCATTGTTATAAATGTTTGATTGTCTTTTGAATATTTTCCATCAACAAGAAGATAACCATTACTTTATTTTATTTATTACCCATAAAAGTATGATAAAATTACTACACACGCCTACTACAGATTAAATTACCTCATAATAAGAATTATTTTTAGATTATGCAGACAATATACTTAAATTTATATCTGTAGTAAAATTAAATAGCTTTTTAGGATAGTAAGACCAAGTAGCAAGTTTTTAAATTGGCAACACAAAGGAACCATATTTCAAGTATCCATAGGCTAATACAGTAACTTCTGTGGATGTCATACATCTCTGCCTACCCCTCGAATGACAAATCTATGATTTTGTTGTATGAGAAAAATTGCTAAGCCTTGCCTCTCAATCCACTATACTTAACAAAGATGTTTTTTCTCCTATTTATTTTTCCAACAAGATAACAATAAACTTTATTGAGTCCATACATGTAAAAAGCCTTGGAGACCCACAAAACACTCGACTTAATAAACAAAACGCAAATAATCCTACCCCCAATCCTTTGCCCCTTTGCCCCACATTTGGAAAGTAATAGCTATTTACAAAACATAGCATATTTCCTGAGGCCACAATACAAACCCACATAGATACCATTTATTTTAGGACCTTTATTTCTTGACCCTTTGTTGACATTGAAAACGCGAAGCTTTTTTCATGATTGCGGTCCCTAAGAAGATCAAGAAATAGTTTTTTATTGTCTTATTTTGCGTTTAAGCTGGAGGACAGAGATCTTCCATATATTATTATTACATGCGTAAGCATCTATCGTTATTTGGAGCCAGTCTCTATAAGGACATGGTTGGCCTGTTTATTTTTATTTATAAGTTAGTCACGGGTGTCGAATCGAAAGCTGTTCGGGTGTCATAATTTTTTTTTCGATATTGGTGAGCACCGATTTTGGAGTTCTTTACCAAGATGGATTGCCCCCTGAATTGCTCATTTGCCAGAATGTACTCGTAGTACATACAACAGATGGTAATCCTTACTAATATTATAAATGTGAAAGTTTGTGAGTATGGATGTTTGTTACTCTTTCACGCCAAAACTACTGAACGGATCTGGATTAAATTTGGCACAGAGATAGATTATAGTCTGTAATAACATATGCTTTTTATCGCGATAGCCGACATCTACGCGGGCAAAGCTGCAGGCAACAACTAGTAATTACAATATAACTATGGTGCTCTGCATTACTTCGGACGCATTCATATCAGAGAAGTACTGGCGCTCAAACAAGTGAAGTGATTCTAAAAGTGATGAAGACAATGACCAAAATAGGGAATGCATAAAAAGATCCCATCGGAGTTATTTATCCAGGAGAACAACCAAGATAAGAAAAGATGGTACCCTAACTTCTTTTACGTATTAGGAAGCGCAAAAATAAACATTCTACTACTTTAAAACTTGCACTTTAATAAAATCAAGAAATATATATTGTACTTAAGTAAATCAGATACCTCCATCTCAGTTTTATCCTTTTCGATTTTATTCGTTCACCTGTATTGTATTTTTTGCATCTGATTCCCAGAACACACAAGGGAAATACGTACCTAAGTTTCAACGCTTCACCGACGATGTAACGAAACCAAGGATTTTCTCGAATATTCCGAACAAATCTTATATTTATTTGAAGGAAAAAACATCGTAACATGATAGTGCGTTTCTTCAATGACGTAATTAATACTTGTTTACTTTTATAGTCTATTAAGTATAAAGGAAACGAAGCAGTTCGCGTCCCAAATGTTTTGCTGTAAAGATATCACGAATAATGATTACTACTATATTTAAATAAATAATTATTACCTACAACTGAGGTTTTTTAACAATCATGCCGTTGGTTATGTTTAGGGATGCCTTTAAAAATGTCTTCTAAGATATGTGGCTATAGCAGACCGATTACCCAATCTATACTTAATAATTATTATAAAGCTGAAGAGTTGTTTGGTTGAACGCGCTAATCTCAGAAATACTGGTTTGATTAGAAAAAAACTTTTTTTTTTATTAGTGCATTTAGCCAGGAAGTCTATATAACATCACGCTATGGTCAATATGAGCGGTGCAGTAGTGAGATATATTGGAAAATCGGGGAAAATAGTTCAAATTACCACGTGGACGAAGTCGCGGGCGACCCCTAGTATCTTATAAACGGAACTCAGGCCGACTTTAGTGTGTTTAAATTTTATCTGTATTCGGTTTCGCAATTCATTTTGCGCATATAACTATATGAAACTAATCTATACTATCTATACTAATATTATAAATGCCAAAGTTTGGATGGATGTATATTCATGTATGAACAAACATTCATACATCCATCCAAAACTCAATCACGCAAAATCGATCTAATGGATCTGGATGAAATTTAACACAGATATAGAGTATAGTCTGGAATAGCAAATAAGCATTTTTTACCCGGAAAACAGTATTACCGTAGGATTGTATATGCGAGCGAAGCCGCGGTCGGAAACTAGTAGTATAAATGTATCTGTAAGATATTTTTATCAAGATCCACATTCATAGTCGCTTTCATTCATAAGTTAGGCTTATAATATTCTGTACCTACAGTCCTACATGTTTCATCACCAACGTAAAATTTCCTCGACACATCGTAAACCATAAAACAAAGCTATTCGCTTATAAAATCCTCTCAAACATGAAACGAATCCCACAATAACAGCATGTGAATACGATTTGTTTACACTCCAAATCCCATCGTTTTCCTCATAAAATTACTTACAAAAAAGGCACCTGTATTTTTCCCATAAAGGGTAAAACCAATGAATAGTTTAGAGATGAAAGGTTGAACTGAATGATGACCTTTCATGCTATAAAATATAAGTATATCTTAATAATATTATAAACGCGATAGTTTCTGAGAATGTGTGGTTATTACTCTTATACGCAAAAACTACTTATGTGTATGTATGTGTATGTAGGCGATATAAATTGTGGAAAAAAGTAAATATTTCATAATTAAATTAGTCAGCGGCTCCGCCCGCGTGGATGTCGGTTATCGCTATAAAAGGTACCCTATATGCTATTCCAGACTATAATCTATCTGTGTGCCAAATTACATTCAGATCCGTTCAGTAGTTTTTACGTGAAAGACTACTAACAAACATCCATCCATCCATCCATACTTACAAACTTTCGCGTTTATAATATTATTAGGATTAAAGATTAACATAGCACCTGAAAAACTGCATGCTAATAATTAATGAAACTAGATTGGACATAATACCTGCTGCATATCAGATGAACAATGGACTATACATAATATGTCCCCCCATGGCAAGCGACATCGCGGTAGACCTAGGTGGATATCGCGGGATAAGCTGGACTTATTTAACGTAGACTGCAGTTCTAGTTAGAGAGTTGGAAGAATAGTAGGGAGCACTTGGCCTTACATTGGGAAAAACATGCTTATAATCGTAGTAAGAATGATATAGCACCCTAAATCTCTTTCTCTAAACGCAATGGTCTTTACTAATATTATAAACGCGAAAGTTTGTAAGTATGGATGGATGGATGGATAGATGTGTGTTACTCTTTCACGTAAAAACTACTAAACGGATCTGGATGAAATTTGGCACAGAGATAGATTATGGTCTGGAATAACACATAGGCCACTTTTTACAGCGATAACCGACATCCACGCGGGCGGAGCCGCGGGCAACAGCAATAAGAAAGATTTAGATATCGCACCAGCGCGTGAAAACTGTTGCTTACATACTTGCTTATATATTTCATTTTCAAGTATGAATTCGATAGATAATACGGAATGTAATAGATGAATTGAACATTAGAGCAAAACTTAACATTCTTTATAATATCTTTGATTTAACGTTTTTTTCTTTTTTTTAACAACTCCCGCACTAGAGTACAAGCTCTGTGTCGCGGGGCACTTTACAAACATACAATTAACGGACACAAATTACACCTAAACTCAGAACAACTCTTTGTGGTTCACACAAAGTTTTGTCCTGTGTGGGAATCGAACCCACAACCTCGTGCAGGGCAAGAGTATACTGCGACCATTGGACTACCAAGGCAATCAAACGTGTCGGCAGGGTAAGTGTAATGAAGGTACAACTTAACAAAATAAATAAAATACCTACGTGATAAGCAAAATTGTTTCAGCGGTACCTTAAAACCATTCAAACTTCTTTTGATACCAACTTTCCGTCATTTCTTAGGGTAACCACCTACACATCCAATCTCATCTCGAAGAAAACTTTAATCAGATGCGTGTGAAGAATGGGGTATATTTGTTCACGTCACCGCAGAGGCTTGCAGCCTTACTTTTTTTACAACATAGCTATAAAACTTTTACCCTGAGGTTTGAAATACGGATATTTTGTTCAGTGAGTAATCACAATTATTTTCCTATAAAATTAGTCTGGGTTTGGTAATTTTGTTTTTTAATACTTCTTAGGTGGCAAACAAGCATACGGCCCGTCTGATGATAAGCGGTTACCGTAGCAAATAGACACTTGCAATTTTAGAGGAATCATTCGATGTTGCCGATCCATTTTTTAAACCAGGGCTCCAAGATGGAGTATATATTGGATAGAAAAAGGTTTCTTTCAAAACGCATCCCTAAATGAGTGCTGGAGACCTATACGTACATACAGAAACAGAACTACACCAGTGTGTGTAGTTATTTGGCTGTGGTCTTATGAAAGGTAGAGCCTTTCCCAGCCAGGTTTTCTCGCTAGTATGGTGCCCTACCTCTGTATTTATACATATTTACGAGAAAAGATAAACAGCTTGACTACCTATAAAATTATAAACCACTAGTTGTTGCCCGCGGCTTCGCCCGCGTGGATGTCAGTTATCGCTGTAAAAAGTAACCTATGTGTTATTCCAGACCATAATCTATCTCTTTGCCAAATTTCATCTAGATCCGTTCAGTAGTTTTTACATGAAAGAGTAACAAATATCCATCCATTCATTCTTACAAACTTTCGCATTTATAATATTAGTAGGACTAATTCTATCTCTCGGGGTTAATGTATCAGTCAGGCAATGTAAGCACACCTGGCTAATTGCGGCTAGACTGTCGGTCTAGTGGTTACTGTCAGGTAAGCCGGAGATCGGGGATTGGATTGCACTTTGTATTGACAGCAAACATTCCTAAATGAGCGCTGATGATCTGAAGTAGTTCTAATTTAAGTAGCAAGACTATACAAATCAACAAATAAACTTAATTGTAATTGTTTAAACTTTCATGTAAATAAATAAATTCCCGTTATGTTAATATAATAGTTACATTTAAGTTGAAAAAAAGTTATAAATAATAGCTTTAAAAAAATAGCCAAACTCTGAGAAGAATTTAAAACCTAATTATAACTGAATTACTATCGAATTTTACCATATTAGAAAGCGTATATTGCAAAATAAACTACTGAGAAAGCATTATTCCAAATGCTATTTAATTTTTCAAGGCTTTTGTGTTATAATCGCAATTTCACGGGTTTACAAAAATCAATTTAAAACACAAATATACAAATACATTTAAATCTAGACACGTTAAAATATTTTACTCGAGTTATCCTTGCTAATGTTTTCAATGTGAACTTATTTGGTTTTTGTTATGCAAAAATGGTCTAAACAGAATAATATAATAAATCAAAGCCTGTAAAAATCTTTTATCTAAACGATTGTTATGTCAAATTAATATTTCATGTAAACTTAAATATTGATAAATGTATTATCATTTTTCATTGTAAATATATGAATAAAGGTAGCAAATATATTATTTTGTTCGAAACTGTCAAATTAAATGAATAATTGATAGTACCAGCGTTTTCTGTGATTTTATATGTAGCATTATCATTTGCTTTGATATTAATATTAGTTATAACATTGTTTAATTGGGTCCGGACTCGTGCTTCACCTAGGTTCTCCAACTGGGTGAAGCACGGGGACTTGCAAGGTCCCGTTCTCCAACTGATGATTAGTACAGTCGAGCAATTAAGAAAATACACAATTATAGGTAATCAAATGGATTTAACGCATTTTTTCTAAAAAAATGGGGCTTCAAAATTTTATTATGACTTAATTGCATTTGCGAATTTAAAATAAAATGGTCTTTCTCACAGTATTCTTTGCGGCGTTAAGTTACCAATAAGTCAATAGAATCGGTATTTTGCGATATCACTGTTAGCAATTTATTCATGGTAATATGGTTTTTTGAATTCTTTATAATGTTTAGAATTCCAACTCTCCGTTACGTTATTTATTTATGTGTTTTGAAAATTGGACTCAGTTTTTACGAACAAAAAATAGTTAAACGAAACAATAAAGATAAAAGTTTTCGCCAAGTGGCTGGAAGCAGCCACAAAACTTGGCGATACACCATGAAACCAAAAATATTGCCTAGAGGATTGGATTAGCATATGTCCAACAGTAGACATAATATTGTCGTTTTTTTTAGTTAAACCATATAAAATTAGATAAATGTAATTAGTAATTTCATATTAGATAATTTTATTGGTTTAAAAAAATTTGATTGATTTGTTTTTTTTTTTTACACTATCAAGGTGGCAAACAAGCATACGGCCCGCCTGGTGGTAAGCAGTTACCATAGCCTATGGACGTTTGCAACACCTGAGGTGTCATTGACGCGTTGCCGACCCTTTAAAAACCTTATAACTCCTTTCTTGAAGTATCCCATTCTATAGTCTCCCGGGAAAACCTCGGCAGAGAGCTCATTTCACAGCCTAATCGTACGTGGTAAGAAATTCCTCTAGAATCTTACGGTACGGCATTTATAAAAAAGTAATGAATATTAAATGAAATTGGTTATAATATTAATATGATTGTTAGAACTATTGTTATTATTTCAAACACACCCTAGGATAGGGGATATATAATATTAATGACATTTAAAAATTAGTATTACCTACATGTATACTAAGGGCCCTTGCAGATTCGAAAATCTATCACAGTGCTAATTCATTGAATTGTTTATGCAATGAATAGTATGTTGCCACATATTATATTTTAAAAGAAAAATAAATGACGTTGTCTACACTAAAGGGCCGTATGTCACGAAAAGATTCAAACCCACTAAACAGGCAAGGAGTGATTTATTGTAATTTTTTTTCTCTTGTTGTAATAAATAACAATAGATCTGTCATTGGTTTGATAAATTTTCACGTATTCAAATGTGCGCTTATAGTTCGTGAACTGAATCTGAATAAGAAAACTATGCCCGTAAGTACTTTAAGGATCTTCTGAATAAGCTAACATTAGGGCTATATTTATAATGAAAAAAAAAAGAAAAACTCATTTTGGTGTTGGTCATCAGTCACAAGTCTGACTGCCTTGGTGGTCCAGTGGCCGGAGTATGCGCCTGCTGTGCACGAGGTTGTGGGTTCGATTCCCACACAGGACAAATCTTTGTGTGACCCGCAAAGGGTTGTTCTGAGTCTGTATGTCTGTGTGCGGGAGTTGTCTTTTTTAAAGAAGAAAGAAGTCAGGCTTGTTCACTTGTATAGTGCTCCTAAAATAGTTAAATATATCGTTTTATATAATATACTCTTTCTGCTCTTAATAGGGGTTAGGATATCCGCAGGGATATTCCGTAAGAGCAAAAACCGAGCAAAATCTGGCTGTCAGATTGAAAATCGGTATTCCGTAAGAGCAAAAACCGAGCCTTTTTGACGTTTAGTCAATAGATTGTGCCGTCACCGAGCAATCACAACTGTCAGTTTTGCGATCACAACTGTCAGTTTCTGTTTTTAGAGAATCAGCCGGCCGGGCCCATTAGTGGAACATTATGAGTTACGAACTACTTTTTTCTTGCTCTTATAGTGTCAATACTTTTGTTGACAATGTTTTTAGTTGTATAATTTTAGTAATATTTAGTTTGTATTATAACAATATATTATGTTATTTGCATTACTGAGTAGTTTAACGGCGCCCAAGACACTAGCATAAGCTTAGTTTGGGCCCAAAGAAGAAAATTGAAATGTCAATTATTTTTTTATTAATCAATTACATATATACTTACGTAAATTTTAAAACTACTTATATACATAAAAATATTTTAATTAAAATGCAAAATAAATGAAAAATAAAATACAAACGAAGACTGTTGTTTAAATAAATTAAAATCGAATGGTTCTAGTTTTTGCAGTTCCAGTTACTTATATTTTGTTTGCATAATGTTCAGCTATTTTTACAGCAATAGGAGTGGCTGTATAAAAAATTACTTTGTGCAGGAATTCTGACAAAAAATTCAGACCAATAGTTCTAATATTGCGTTGCTTGAACCCTATATATATATATATATATATATATTATACTACTTGGGTGGCAAACAAGCATGCGGCCCGTCTGATGTTAAGCAGTATCCGTAGCCTATAGACGCTTGCATTACCAGAGGTATCACTTGCGTGTTGCCAACCCATTTTTTTACACCAGGGCTTTAAGATGGAAGTAACCCTGGGATAGGAATACGTTTCTTTCAAAACGCATTCCTAAGTGAGCGCTGGAGACCTGTACTCACACACAGCAACACAACTACACCGCTGTGTGTAGTCATTTGGCTGTGGTCTTCTGTAAGATGGAGGTCCTTCCCCAGTCGGGCTTGCTCGCTAGTATGGTGCCCTACCTCTCATATATATACACTATCAAACTAAGATATGCTATGTGTGAAGATTATTTTGAACTATTTCCAATACAGTTGTCTAAGAACCAAAAGACACAAAAGCATAGTTTGAATTCCGAGGAGTCAGAAATAGCTTAAATAAAACCAAACATTTATGCATTGCTGCGCTGCATTCTTAGTCAAGTTCTAGAAATAATTTTATATAAGCCTAGTTTACATTTAAGAATATTGTTATAAGAAAAACGTAGCTTTTTTCAGACATGAGAAACTCGGTACGTTTTTTTAAAACTGGTTGTCAAATGCTCATTAATTGTGTTTTTGTTACTTTGTGTTTTTTATACTTAATAATATTAATAATGTCCTCCTAACCGAATTTCGGTCACGGCGGCTAATCTCAACGGAGACTTGCCATCTGCGCGGGAGATATTATAGTGCACAAGTGTGTGCGCAAACACAAGTGCACTCTTTATTCCCTCACTCTCATAGTCCGATGGGACGGCAAATCCGACACGACAGGAGAGAGATCATGCGTAGGACCAACGGCTTTACGTGCTTTCCGAGGCACGGGGGTGTAAACACCGCCAATTTTCAAACTCCGGGCATCTATTGTGAATTTCTTAACAGAAAAACCTAATATCGATTTTTGGCCCGACCCGGGAATCGAACCCGGGATCTCGTGATCAGCACTCCCACATCGACTTTTATACTTAATCGGTGGCAAACAAGCAAACCACCTCCTGATCAAAGGCAATTACCGTAGTTTATGGATGCTTGCGATACCAGAGGTATCACTTGCGTGTTGCAGGTCCAATTTTTTTACATCAGGGCTGAAGATGGAGTATCCCTGGGATAGCTTGTATTGCTTTGATTAAACGCATAATACTTTCATAGTTGCATTTTTTAAAGTCTACAAAGTTTGTAACATTTTTACACGTTGCACCGAAGACACTCTCCTGAAACACTTGCCTAATGTACACTAGTCATAAATGTAGTACAAAGTATGCGTTGCAGCGTTTGAATTGATGTCATGCATACTGGACATCGAAGTTTATTTTCGTCACATTCACAGCTGGTCATGATATGCCTGTGTGAGTACCTAAGTATTTACATACATAGTGTCACTTGACACTCACATGCTCGTGTGATGTTTCTGCTCCCAATGAACTAGCTCTATATTTGAATTGAGCACAAGAATAGATTGAATGACTGAAGCAGAAATTTAAATCAAAGACAGATTTGCAGGTTTCCAGCTCACTTGCCTATCCCTGGGACATTCCATCACAAAAGCCAAGTGTTAAAACTTTTAGACATGTAACACGCAATTTCTGGTATTGCAAGCGATGCTTTTTTATATGACTAAGATAAAGAACGAGCACACGGCACATCTGATGGCAAACATTTAACGTAGTTTATGGCCATCTATAGTAGAAAAAAAAAAAGAATCGGGCAGTCTTGTGTGAATTCTGATAGGAGTTTTTGGAGAATAACGGTTGCTTTTAAACGCCCGATTATGTATTAAAAATAAGTAGATGCAAGAAAAAGTGAATATAAATAACGAATACGAATTCCAGTGAAGTTTTATTTTCTAATGAGACCGGCTCAAAACCTTGCATAATCATCACCTCTTGCATAGCCAAGCGAGGCCCCATACACACACACACTCACACACACGATAGTGAACGAGTTGGAGCTGGGGCTCCACAGTACCTACTAGGGTCAACAATTGATACCATTTGAGCAAGCAACAAAGCAGTGAAAAGATTCTTACCTACAGAAGACCAAAGATAAATAAATCATTACACACAGTAAAGTAATTACGCTTTTGTGCAAGAGTATTAGGTCTCTAGTATTTAATTTTTAATGGTTTCTTAAGAATACTTTTTCACACGTTGTTACTTTTTGTAATTCCTAGTTTTTTATTATATATTATAATCTTAATATTTAATTAGTAGCTAACTTAATATAAGTATGTGGGTATTATATAATAAACACTTGTTAATATTGGACTTTCAACTTTTGTATATAATTGACTAGCTGTTGCCCGCGGCTCCGCCCGCGTGGACGTCGGTTATCGCTGTAAAAAGTAGCCTATGTGTTATTTCAGACCATAATCTATCTCTGTGCCAAATTTCATCCAGCGGATCTGGTTGATTCAGTAGATTTTACGTGAAAGAGTAACAAATATCCATCCATCCATCCATACTAACAAACTTTCACGTTTATAATATTAGTAGGATTCAAATTAGCTTTAAAAACTAAATTTTAGGGATCAAACTAAATTTTAAACTTACAAGATAAGAAGTACATAAAATAAAAATAAAAGGGATTGGATCAAAAGTTTCCTCTTTGGAAGTCGGTTTAAAAAAGAAGCACAGGTCTTCTACGAAAATCAATGTCCGTGCTCCTAGTATAGAATTATTCAGGAAAAAAACAAATTTAGACTCTTTTTCTTAGGTATAATATAATATTTTCAAAAGACAATCATAATATCATAAAGTATTAACGAAGACTTATTCCAGTAATCAAATTTCTTTGCAAAATTAAGAAGGAATTTGTGTTAATTGTGATTTTTATACTGTATAACATTTGGTTATTAAGAAGGCTTTGAAACTGTTTTAACTTGGAGTAAAGGTTAAACGATGTCATCAAGGCCATTAATTAGATAGACGGCCATTGACACCAATGTTTGACACTTGATTAGAGTTTTTCAAGCGACAGTTCAGTCCCAATGTTATATGTACAAGGAACTTGTGGATTGTGTTTTTCTTATATATTACCAATAATCGATTTATTAGATGGATACCGCTTATCAACATCTTGGAATCCTGTTATCAGCAGGTTTAAGCCTGGCCGTAATGACAAAGTAGACCCGTGTGTAGACGTCATTAGTGTTTTGTGTCGACGTACTAACAGTTCCGAACATTATAAAAACTACGACCAAGTGAGTTATTAGTACGACCAAGGTAGTTACTAAACCTCTCGCATACCCGCACCAGTCGACCCGTGACCACGGTCGGTGCAATTCGACCTAAACGTCGGGAAACAAAAAATAAAAAGGTTTTTACCTTTAAAATATTACGCGATTTAGACCCGTTGTCCATTATAGTTATAATTATTAGGTGTCATATTAAAGTTCCTCTATGCCGAGAGAGTAACAAACATCCATCCATCCATACTTACAAACTTTCACGTTTATAATATTAGTATACCTAGATAGAAACGGCTTACTATCAGGCGGTAAGTATGCTTGTTTGCCACCTTTATATACTTCAAAAAAACCCGTGTAAAGTCGAGACAGGTCATGAGATTCGGTTTAGGTCTGGGGGTAGTGAAGTGTCAACAGCAAAAAAAAGAGCTCTTCAATATTTTAATTATTTTAATTCAGTATTTTAATATTATTTATGTTATTTATTAATTAAATCTTCTATTACCTCAATACATTCTATTCTACAACTTTCCTCTGATCAATCACTTGCACATTTCACATCTTATCTTCACTTCACTAAAACAACATGTAGTATAGGTCCATACGCAAAGCTGGCCACCTGCATGGAGGATCTATCAGCTACATTCTCCACAAGAATGTCACAGTACGAGGATGACTTGAAGAATGCTACTAGTGAGGCCGCACCACATAAAACTATTGCAAGTCTCTCCCGGGAGTTCACCGAGTTCAAGGCCTTGATGTGGAAGACAGTAGGCACACTGAAAGCGCAGATGGAGCTACTGGTGAAGGGGCTGGATCGGCACGAGATGGCGTCACGGGTCAAAGTACTTCTCCTTCATGGACTACCTGAAGATGGCACTGATTTGGCTACAACAGTCGTCCAGACATTCGCAAGTAAGTTGGGTGTTGATATTTGTGAAAGGGACTTGTCATCTTGTCACCACTTAGGCACCAATCGAAGCAAGCCTCGTCCTGTGTTAATCCGTTTTGGAAGTCGGATGCTGCGTACTGAGATTTGGAGGAGTAAGACCAAATTAAAAGGCACTGGTATAACACTCTCAGAGTTCTTGACCAAACCCCGGCATGATATATTTCTAAGCGCTCGGAAGCATTTTGGGGTTAAACAATGCTGGACTTCAGACGGCAGGATTGTCATCCAGGCCACGGACAGGTCTAGGCATAAAATTGAGTCTGCAGCCGAATTGCGACAACTCATCATTAAGTTTCCAATGAGTGAGTCGACGAGTCATAATCCTGCAACTGCAAATGCCAAGGCGACGACATCGGGCCAGGACAAAAAACATCGCAAGCCAGCAAAATAACGGGTACTTTTGTATTATTAGTTGCGGTCATTCTGACTTTTAATTATTATTTTTCTCGTCAGTCAACTTTTACAATTTACAATGTGGGTTTATCTTTGTTTTGATAACACTGACAAGACAAGTAACTTTGATTTGACAGTAACAACATGTCATGTCATATGACATTAGAATTTCGTTCTAAAATGTCATTCAATATTTTTTAATTTCTTGGCTCCTAGCCTTTTTGCGTAGAAATGTGTTTATATTTTTGTTCGATGAATGTAAAGAGGTCAAGTGATATATTTTAGCATAATTAAATTATTTTATATTTATTATTAGGTTATATTTATTATTTATATATTATTTTATTATAATGTTATCTAATATTGATATTAACGATGATAGTTTTGCTTCTTGTTCTCCTTCTGGTGCATCTGATAATTCTTTTGCTAGTGCGTTTAGTGATGATTCTATCCACCTGCGCGAACAGCTGTTTTCCTCGTTTTCTTGCTTCTCAAAATTTCTTAATATAGTACATATAAATGCTCAAAGCATTCACGCTCACTATCCTGACCTTTTATCATCCTTTGACGCTGATCTAGTACATGCTGTCCTTGTATCTGAAACTTTCCTAAAGCCACCAATGCCTTCTACTCAATATTCTCTTCCTGGCTATAAGCTTGTGCGTAATGACAGAGTGGGCAAGGGACATGGAGGGGTAGCGATATATCTCCGTGGTGATATCTCTTATAAAATAGTAGACCAGTCTCCGAGTAAATACTGCAAATTTTCCGAACATCTCTTTATTGAAATCGAATTTAAGCATTCTAAATTACTTTTAGGTGTTTATTATAGTCCGTCTTGCCAAATAGATTACTTCTCATCGTTTGAAAACAAGCTAGAATTATTTTCTCCTCTCTACGACCACACAATAATCCTCGGAGACTTTAACACTTGTTTACTAAAGAATGACTCCCGCAGCCGTAAGCTCCAATCACTTGTCTCATCTGTTAATATGCACTTGCTTCCACTTAATGCATGCTCATAGGGCTCCCCACTGCTCTCCTTCTCTCTTGGATCTTATTCTTGTGTCTGACCCTAATAAAGTAGCTACGCATGGACAGCATGCAGCGTCTTTTTCTTATCACGATCTAATATTTCTATCTTATAAAATTCGTCCTCCGAAGCGCAAGAGTAAATTTTTCATACTTCGTTGTTTTAAGAACATTGATTTGCAGCGTTTGAGGACAGATGCAGGCTGTATCGACTGGTCTCCTGTTTACAACTGCAATGACTTGGATGCTAAAGTGTCGACCTTTACAAAATTTATATTACGTTTATATGATACGCATGCACCACTCAAAAAGTGAGGGTGAAACATCTTCCTGCTCCATGGATTACCGAAGCCATCAAAATGAATATGTCCAAACGAGACAAAGCCAAAAGACGATATAAAGCATGCCCAACTGAGGATAACTGGGATACATATAAAAAACTGCGCAATCGTTGCAGCCGTTTGTTTAGAGATGCCAAACGCCGCCAATCACAACTCAATTCAGAATCTTAACACTGCACAAGTATGGCAATTTCTAAAATCGTCAGGTATTGGAAAAGCCTCAAATAGCATCAATAATAATATTGACCTAAATAAGCTTAATGCTCATTTTTCCGAGGCGCCAATTACCGTAGACAGCGATACAAAATCTTCAACTCTAAGTTATCTTTCTTCTCTTCCTTTGCCATTAAATACTTCTTTCTCTTTCCACGCTGTTGCGGTATCAGACATTAAAAAATCGATCCAGTCCATCTCTACTAAAGCAGTGGGTGATGACGGGCTACAACTTCGTATGATCCAACTTATTTTGGATGAAATTGTACCTGTCATTACCCATCTTGTTAATTTCTCTCTGTGCATGAGTACTTTTCCATCTTCTTTGAAGAAAGCTCACGTTTTACCTCTACCCAAAACTACAAATCCCTCTTCTCTGTCCCAATTTCGTCCTATATCCATCCTACCAATCCTATCCAAAGTCCTAGAAAGTATTGCTCATAAACAACTTGCCCACTATCTATCCTCTAACATCCTACTTAGCCCCTTCCAATCTGGTTTTCGCCCTGGTCACAGCACTGTAACGGCACTGGTAAAAATAACTGATGACATTCGCTTGGCCATGGAGAAGAAATTAGTGACAGTCTTAGTTCTACTGGATTTTAGCAGTGCTTTTAATTCAGTAGATTTTGACATTCTCCTAGGCCAGGGATCCTGTCCTCTTTTAATGTCTCATCTCCTGCAATTGCGTGGATCAAGTCTTATCTTCAAGGTCGCACGCAGTCTGTTCGCACCGAGGAGGGCTCCTCTGAATGGTGTGAACTGACAGCGGGCGTCCCTCAGGGTGGCGTTCTTTCTCCTCTTCTTTTCTCTGTTTTTATTAATGCCATCACAAAAGTTATCACTTCTAATTATCATCTCTATGCAGACGACCTGCAATTATATCGTCACATTGCAGTTGAAGATTTGGCTGACGCTGTGAATGCTATAAACAAGGACCTAGAAAACATTAACAGTTGGGCTCAATCTTTTGGGTTATTGGTCAATTCAGCAAAGTCACAGGCACTTATTATTGGTGGCAGATATATGGTCAATAATATCCAATTCCAGAGTCTTCCACCCATTGTCTACGACTCGGTTGCCCTGATTTTAACAAAGAGTGTTAAAAACTTGGGTGTTATAATGGACACTTATCTATCTTGGGATAACCACATTGCAGAGGTAAGCAGGAGGGTGTTCTGCTCGTTTCAGTCTCTCAAGAGTCTCCAGAAATTCCTGCCACTTCAAACCAAAATTACTCTTGCACAATGCCTTCTACTCCCTCTTTTAGACTATGCAGATGTCAGTTTTCTAGATGCTAAGGAGGAACATCTCAACAAACTGGAACGACTGCAGAATTTAGGTATCCGTTTTATTTTTGGACTGCGGAAAATAAATAACTACCTATTCGGCAGCGTCGGCACACACATATTCTCTCTCTCCTATACTCTGTCCTTAACGATCCTAACTCTCCTTCTTACTTACGTGAACGCTTTAAGTATCTCGTTCCTAGGGGTAAACCCTGTCGCTCTTCTTCCTCACTCCTACTTAGAACTCCTCTTCACAGTTCTAGTCGTTACGATGGGTCCTTTACTATTGAAGCAGTTAGGCTATGGAATTCACTACCGCACAATATACGTGCCAGTCCTTCTGTGGATGTCTTCAGAAGAAGAACGAGAGAGCATTTTCTGTCTGTCGTATATCAGTAATTTATGTATTGTATGTATGTTTATTTGTTACATATTTTTATGTATAATATTATATGATATATATGTACTCATTATATGTATGTATATGTAAGTAAGTATACATTAAGGTATACATTACTAAGTAAGTTAGTTCATATTCTATTCTTTCACTTTTCCTCTTCGGTTGTACACTTCGCTTACTCTCACATTTGTATCTTTCTCCTCTGCCACACTGGTTTGCTGGTAGAAAACTCAATCTTGAGTTAAGCTCGCCTTTGTACATGTTATATTTATATGTATTTGTTCTCTTTGTTACTGTGTACAATAAAGAATTTAAGAGATTTTAAGTAAAACACACACAATTGACAATACCAGTTGTTATTTATGTTTAATTTGTGTAACTTATTCTTTTATGCAACTGCTATTTTTATGATAATAATATAGAACTACTTTTTGGTAGTGGGGAGTGAGGACATAAAAATATAAACAGTTTGATACATGCCATACATGGGTGTGTAACGATTGTGGAATATATACATATATATACATATTTGAAAATGTTGAGGTAAGTGTAAAAAGAACTAGATTTTTATTGACTGGCCTATTGGCCAGCTGGAGTAAGAGTAAGTCGTGAGTTCCATATCCGCACAGGGCAAATCTTTATGCGACGTCATATAAAAATAAATAAAAGTAACTAAAAATGGCTATTGGCTAAAATTTGACAGTTTTTGAAAAAGTATTACAAAATAAAGTATATCTGTTACAAATATATTTTTCTTGAAAAAACGTTATTTAATACAAGAAAAAAAAAAGATTTTGTTCATTTATTTGAAATGTATCGCGAAAACAGTCGATCACGTCAATTCAAAAATGTGATGTCATTATGCGAAACAAAACTATTTATTTAGGTTCTTATTCCAAAGTTTTTGCATTTTAAAACTCGGCACATCAATAAAATGTTATAGTTATTATAACTCAGGTTATTTTCCTACCAAATATTCATAAAATAAAACAGAGATGCCAAATGATTTGTGCAATGTAGCGTCATAAGAGACTTAAACATGGCCGCACGCGTTTCGGTTCTTGTAATCCACAGATAAAATATCGCAAGTTTATTTTGTAAAAATAAAATACTAGTTACACTTAGTTTCTTGCAAATAAAAATTATGTATAAGTTATTTTAATCTGTAAGCTGCCTTAACCAATACATTTCATATTTTATTATAACAACTGTCTAATAGCCAATTATAATATAGGAGGGATTCTCATAGATAACGTTGAGGTAATACGAGAGTTTGGCATCATATTTCTTTTTCTTTTCTTTTTAAAAAGACAACTCCCGCACTAGAGAACAAGCTCTGTGTCGCGGGGGACTTTACAAACATACAATTAACGGACACAAATTACACCCAGACTCAGAACAATTCTTCGTGGGTAACACAAAGTTTTGTCCTGCGTGGGAATCGAACCCACAACCTCGTGCACAGCAGGCGCATACTGCGGCCACTAGACCACCGAGGCAGTCAAATATTGGATACAAAGTTGCACTTAGACGTACATGTAGACACTATAATCGGTAAAGCATTTAAGATAAGAAGAAGAGAAGAAGCAAATTTCACCCAGCCTTCTGCATATCTCCACTTATATAAATCTTTGGTCCGTTCACAGCTTGAGTATACCGTGCCTATCCGGAATCCGTTTTATGACAAATATGTCAATGCCATAGAAACTGTACAAATGATTTTTTTGCGCTGTATGCATTTCAAGTGTTATTGCAATAAGCTTTCATACTCGTATGAAGGATTGCTAGAAAGATGCCTGACATTAGAACATAGGCGTCTGTATTTACAGGCAATGTTACTGTATGACCTTTGTCATAATACTCGTAGCTATGATTGTATTCCACTCACAAATCGAATCTGTTATAGAATACCCACATAGTCGAAATTTATGTAATACTATTTGTTGCCCGCGGCTCCGCCCGCGTGGATGTCGGTTATCGCTGTAAAAAGTAGCCTATGTGCTATTCCAGACCATAATCTATCTCTGTGTCAATTTTCTTCCCGATCCGTTCAGTAGTTTTTACGTGAAAGAGTAACAAACATCCATCTACCCATCCATCCATACATCCATCCATACTTACAAACTTTCGCGTTTATAATATTATAATAGGATATTTGGGAGTTGGAGTCGCAGCTACTTATAAATGCTGGTAAACGATCGCCGATGTTCCAATTGGTTGATTCATATAACAAGCACTTCATTTCTATAGATTTAATGGCATTTTTTTTTTTACTATTGAGTCATTGTTCTCATCTAAAAACATACCCTTAGATTATTTTGTGTAGTAAAAATGTGGTAAATGTCGCTGGTGGCACAATTATGTTATTTACATATTGTTACACTATAAGGAACTATGTGTTGTGTCATTGTTTGTTTACCTAAATAAATAATAATAAAAAAAAGATTTGTCCAGGCAAAGGACAGAACAAAGACTAGTTGTCTAGGCATAATTTATCTATAACTAGCGAACTGCCCCGGCTACGCATCTATCTATATAGGAATAAAAATGAAACCCTCCAAATGTATACTATGTACCTACGCGCATAAATTCCGATCGACTGCACCAAATTAAATAATTCTTTTTTTGTGTTTGTTATTGTCAGGACAAGATTTGTATGGAAGAAAAATAAAATGGCGGTACGAAGTTCGCCGAGTCTAGAATATTTATATTTCTGCGGAATTTATATAATAACAAGTTTTCTGTTTATAATCTGGTGACCTTCACACAAAATCAGATATTGTGGGATATTAAATTCGAGTTTAGTTTGTCAACTCCGTGATATTTATCATCAGTGCTCGCGCCGCTTAAGTTGGTTATGTCTTCCTATTTTATATACGTATTTTCAGTTAGAATATACCCTACCATATCATATCTTCCCACCTAATACAGCTGCCACATCTGCCTACCCTCAGAGATAAAAGCGTGATATTGTTACATAGTTTTATATAATAGTGGCTTTGCTTGGTCACAAACAGGATTATGACATTCGGCATTCATGTATGATCATTCGGCATGCATGTCAACGAAATCTTAGACATAAAATAATCGACTTTGAACGACAGAGAAGCCGTACCGCCCACGATTCCGTGGTGTGGTATCGCCATGCCGGAAATCAGCATAACACAGCGTGAGGTCCGGCGGGAGTTGCTATCTCTTGACGTTCATAAGTCGAGTGGGCCAGACGGCATACCGGCAGTGGTGCTAAAGCAGTGTGCCCCTGAGTTATGTCCTGTATTAACGCGTCTTTTCGGACTCTCGTACAACAGAAGGCGAGTTCCGTCTTCGTGGAAGACCGCCAATGTGCATCCGGTGCCCAAAAAGGGCGATAGATCAGACCCAACGAATTACAGGCCTATAGCTATAACCTCCCTACTCTCGAAGGTGATGGAGCGAATTATAAACCGGCGGCTCTTGGGATACCTAGAGGATCATGAGTTAATCAGCGACCGACAATACGGCTTTCGCCACAGTCGCTCGACGGGTGATCATCTGGTGTATCTCACGCACCGCTGGGCTCTAGCCATCGAGAGTCAAGGTGAGGCGTTGGCGGTTAGCCTAGATATAGCTAAGGCGTGCGATCGGGTCTGGCACCGGAGTCTTCTGTCGAAGCTGCCATCATACGGACTCCCCGAGGGATTATGCGAATGGATTGCCAGCTTTTTGTCCAGCAGAAGCATACAAACTGTCGTTGACGGTTGTTGCTCAGATCGCCTGGACATCAATGCTGGCGTACCGCAAGGCTCTGTGCTGTCTCCGACGTTGTTTCTTCTGCATATAAATGATATGTTGTCTACCGACAACATTCATTGTTATGCGGATGAGAGCACCGGGGACACTTTTTACACAGGCCGCGCAAATATCCCTCGTTCCATTGTTGATGAAAGTCGCGAAAAACTTGTGTCTGAAATCAGTAGCACTCTTTCCAGAGTCTCTGATTGGGGACGACTAAATTTAGTCCAATTTAACCCCAGTAAGACACAAGTTTGCGCGTTCACCGCTAAGAAAGCCCCATTTGCTATGGCTCCACAATTCCAAGACACAGCCCTTACAATATCCAAGAGCATTGGTATCCTCGGCGTCGACATCTCCAGTGACGTCCAGTTCCGACATCACTTGGAAGACAAGGCTAAGCTGGCATCTAGAAAGCTAGGGGTGCTCAACAGGGCAAAGTGGTACTTCACCGCGGGCCAAAGACTGCTGCTCTACAAAGCGCAAGTCCGGCCCAACATGGAGTACTGCTGCCACCTTTGGGCGGGAGCACCTGGATACCAGCTTGGACCCTTTGATTCTATCCAAAGACGCGCTGTGAGGATTGTTGACGATCCCAAGCTCACAGGCGGTATTGATCCACTAAGTCTAAGGAGAGACTTCGCCTCCTGGTGTGTTCTACCGCCTGTACAATGGGCTGTGTTCTGAGGAATTGTTCGAGATGATGCCCACGGCCACATTTTATCAACGCACCTCTCGCCACTGACAGGGAGTTCATCCTCACATCCTTGCACCTCAAACTTGCCGTACCGTAAGATTCCAGAGGAATTTCTTACCACGTACGATTAGGCTGTGGAATGAGCTCCCTGCCGAGATTTTCCCAAAAGACTATATAGCATGGGGTTCTTCAAGAAAGGAGTTATAAGGTTTTTAAAGGGTCGGCAACGCGTGAGTGACACCCCTGGTGTTGCAAACGTCCATAGGCTACGGTAACTGCTTACCATCAGGCGGGCCGTATGCTTGTTTGTCACCTTGGTAGTATAAAAAAAAAAAAATGCGTCGCCAAATACAGGTTTGATGTTTATACAGGCGCATACAGACTTTACGAGGCATGCGCCGCGAATGGCGCATAACGAATGTCTCGCAACGAATGTGCGAGGACGAGGTAACGTATATCGCAAATGTTTAAGGACCAAAGCACCTCAGTGCGAGTACTATATTAGTTGTGACTAGACTAGACTGACAAACGAGAAATTTGCTTCACACGCGATGGGTCAACCAAAGCATATGTTTGTATATTGTTTTGACTTGCACGCCTCAAGCAAAGGCATTCGTTGTGCGCCATTCGCGGCGCATGCCTCAGAAAGTCTATATTTACCTTAACAGACCATTAAGACAGCGGTGGTGGCCGAGTGGGAAAGTAACCGACTTACACGCAAGAGGTGAAATTTCGATCCGGGGCAGTACTAATGTGAATTTCACTTTGTGGATTTTATATGTACTAATCAAATGATTCGCCATATGCTAACGGTGAAGGATATCATCGTGAAGAAACCCACATGTCTTAAAAGAAATTATAAAAACATGTCTGATTCACCAACCCGTATTAGGCCAGCGTGTGTGAATTAAGGCCTAAAAACTCTCTCTCTCTCTCTCGATAGAGGAGTGGAGATCCGTGCCCAGCAGTAGGACATAAATGGGTTGCTATTATTATATAGACTATAAGACACACACATAATTATTATTAGACCAAAAATTTTGTTAATTTGTACTAATATTATTAGTTCGTATTTGATTACTGGCAACCAGAAACTAGAAGACGTAGCGTGGGCGTGGTTCCAATAAGGTGGACCGACACGACCTGGTAAAGATTGCGGGCATCCGTGATTGATTGTGGACACCCTTGGGATAGGCCTATGTTCAGCAGTGGACGTCATTTGGCTTAAATAGATAAATGGATGAATATTTGATTAAATGGAACGAGGTATCGCAACTGCGACCGAATATTGTATATACAAATTTACTATATTTTCTACAGAATAATCTATTCACCGATGGACAAGGTCTGCTCAGGATCGAGAGTTGTGGAAAACCTTGGGGGAGGCCTATGTCCAGCAGTGGACGTCTTTTGGCTGAGATGATGATGATGATGATGAATCTATTCAGCACCAATAGTTTTCCGAGCAATAAGATGGTACACAAATTTGTAAGACAAATTGCTATTGGATGCTTGCAATACTTGGTGTATTACTTGTGTATTGCCTAGAAAAAAATAATTTATATTAAGCTATAGTCTAACAGCGACCCGCCCCGGCTTCGCACGCATGCAATGCTGATACTTTTTTTTTTTTATACTACTTGGGTGGCAAACAAGCATACGGCCCACCTGATGTTAAGCAGTATCCGTAGCCTATAGACGCTTGCATTACCAGAGGTATCACTTGCGTGATGCCAACCCATTTTTTTACACCAGGGCTTTAAGATGGAAATAACCCTGGGATAGAAATACGTATCTTTCAAAACGCATTCCTAAATGAACGCTGGAGACCTGTACTCACACACAGGAACACAACTACACCGCTGTGTGTAGTCATTTGGCTGTGGTCTTCTGTAAGGTGGAGGTCCTTCCCCAGTCGGGCTTGCTCGCTAGTATGGTGCCCTACCTCTCTTGATTGATTGATACTAAATATACTTCAGAATTTATAGGCACGCGCCGCCAGCCGCCCCTGCCGGTACCGCCGCATACGCTATGTCCCTGCAATTTAAATAAATGCAAAAAAGTGTTTATTACGACATCACATTAGGAACCTCTAAAATGTATCAGTGTTTTTCTACTATATTATGCATGTATTATACATATGAAACTTTCTCTTGAATCACTCTATCTATTAAAAAAACTGCATCGAAATCCCTTGCGTAGTTATATAAGCATACACAGACAGACAGCGAAAAGCGACTTTGTTTTATACTATGTTTGATAGGAGGGTATCCTATTAGCAACACAATATTATTAACATTATAAAAAGTCACCGAATTAAAATTATTTGTACAAATTTAAGTATAAATTACCCACACATAAACTAAGTAAAATATGTAAATAACCATTATTTTTATTTTATTGTTAGTATTGAACAGTTAACTGCCATTGTTTTCAACATTACTATGGTTATGAGTGGGAAACGAAGCAATTAGATAAGCCTGTCTAAAGTGAAGTATAATAATTGTTTTATTTATATTATAGTAAACATTTATGGAGATGTTAGTTTTAGCAACAATACTTACATATATATTACACCATAAACCTTCATTAAGTATCTTCTTCTTAAATTCTTTATTGTACACAATAACATAGAAACAAATATTTATAAATATGTATATTATAACACGTACAAAGGCAAGCTTAACTTTAATTTTTCTACCAGCAAACCAGTGTGGCAGAAATCTTCATTCATTGTCGTATTATAAAACACATAGCAATGCATCCATACTATTATTGTGCATGCGAAAGTAGCTATGTTTGTTCGTATGTTTGTTACCTTTTCACGACAATAGCTTAACAGATTAGAGCCTCTAGACAAGTGGCATAAACGATAGTCGAATCGAAAAGTCAAAAAATAAAATGTATGGAATTTGACGTGATTCTACGATTTTATGTCGTAAACTTACGTCAAATTCCATACATTTGCTTTTTTGACTTTTCGATTCGACTATCGCTTATGCCACTTGTCTAGAGGGGCTGAATGTAGTTAGACAAAGAGATAGATGGTGTACCGAAGAAGGACATATTTTTACCGTGATAGCCGAAATTCACGTGGGGAGAGCCGTAGCCCCACTTCTTCCCTTCTTTTTATATTTATAGTGTTTTGGGTTAAGGCCTAAACCCTTTACTGACTCGTTTTTGTCCACGATATTGTACACATCAGTAATTGACTTTAAATAATGTACCATCTACAAATTTAATGTATTTTTTTCAGTAGTGAAGCATGTACTTCTTCTACAGTTGGTGCAGCTCTCCCAACCTTTTCGTCTGCACTGCAGTTCTTTGCAGCTGCTACATGTCTCATCCAGACAAAAGATTGGCCGCCTAATGCTGATTTACGAGGTAGGATTTTCTTTTATTGTAATAAAATCTGTTTCTCGCACAAAGAATAAGTAATGCCATTCAATGTGGCAATGCCGCCAGCCTTCTGGGCACTTTCCCAGTAGACAGTGATGTTGGGGAATATTTCGACGCTTAAACAACAGTCCGCGTTTGTTTTTCGTGTTTATGATTATATTAGTTTTATGTATATAGGTAGTAAAATGTATACGTCATTAATTAGAATAGCCAATACATAACATTTCAATGAGCATTTAAATTTTCAGTGTAAGTATACTGACTGTAATTTGTAATTTCAATTCATTCGTAAGTAGTTGAAAATAGTGTTATCATGTGTGAAGTAGTAAAAAATATATGTAATTTTGACAAAATAATACTTTACCAACAAAAATTCTATCATAAATAATTTTAACAAAAAAAAACCGACTTCAGTACGGCAAGTTGTAAAATTTTCAAATATTTGTTTGTTACAATCGAATATAATCGACTGAGCGTCGGGCTAAACACAGGTCAAGTAGATATTAAAAGCAATATTTAATCTGTGCAATCCGCGCTCAATTCATTCACGTCATAATTTCTTATTATTAGTTGCTTAGCAACAATAACCGAAACTTATCTAATCGCTATCAGTAAAATACTTATTATTGAAAAGTTCAGATGGCCATCTGTGGTCTTTTTCATCAGTTTTACTTCACCAAATTACACTTTCTGAATGCAAATGATTGATTAGTTGTTAAAAATATTGAAATTGCTATATGTGTGCCTATAACTTTTGAGGAGTTCCCTCAATTTCTCATGGATCCCATCATCGGAACTTTCTTTTGATGATAATGGGACCAAACTGGAAGTATGTCCAGTCAGACAAAAAAATAATTTTTCAAATCGGTCCATAAATGACGGAGTTATGCGGTAACAAACATTAAAAAAAAAAAAAAAAAAAATACACACGAATTGATAACCTCCTCTTTTTGAAGTCGGTTAAAAAGTACTCTTATTAGAACTACATACGGTACATGACATCGATAATCATTTATTTTTTTAATACATCATAGATGGAGACGAGTTTGATTTCATAATTGTGGGAGCTGGTACGGCCGGGAGTGTTTTAGCAAATAGACTGAGCGAAGTTGAAAACTGGAATGTGTTATTACTTGAAGCTGGCGGAGATCCTCCAATTGAAAGTGACGTAAGATTTTTATTTAAATAATTTCACGAAAAATCTGCTAGTCTTACTGTAACCTTACATTGAAATCTAATATATAAAATTCTCGTGTCATAGTGTTCAACTTTGAACTCCTCCGAAACGGCTCGACCGATTGCCGTGAAATTTTGTGTGCATATTGGGTAGGTCTGAGAATCGGACAACATCTATTTTTCATCCCTCTAAATGTTAAGGGTGGTCCACCCCTATTTTTTTAATTGAATTTTTTAGACAACATTTTTTGTTTTTATTTTTTTGTGATTCAGCATATATACAACCCTTAATTTTCACCCCTCTACGATCAATCCATATTTTTAATAACAATATTACTATTTTAGTAGCAAAACAACGTTTGAGGGGTCAGCTAGTAACATATAATATGATTATCACGATTGACCAGATTAAGTTCTTAAAAAGATAGGCCAAATAAAAGTCAAAACTACTTATAACCGATAGTGACTGGGGCTGAAAGGTTCTCGAGCAGTGACCAGGAACTGGCTGGCGCAGTGTGAAAAGACAACAGCAAGGTGAACTGCCAGCATAGTGAAGGTTGCAGGCAGCCTATACCTAGTAGTAGGAGACATTTGGCTGAGCGCGGCAATAAAATAATAATAGACTGCATGATTGGTTCAGTGGCATTATCTACTTATTTACCACTGCGCGGCATGTTTCAGGTTCGATCACCACACGGGACAAAAAATTGTATAATCCATAAATGGTTGTCCCAAGTCTGGGTCTACTTTATGTCCGTTAATTGTTTGTTTATGTTGACCACCTGGAAAGGTGTCTTGTTTCAATAAACAAGAAAAAAAAAAAATTAAAATTGTTTCAGGCGGTTTCGACTAATTGGTAAACATACATAAAAAAGTATCCGACGAATTAAGCAACTACCTCCTTTTCTGAAGTCGGTTAAAAATATTAAAAGTACATTATAGGTAAAGATCACAATCTTGACAGTTCTTTTTAGTTTCGACCAATTGACATCATTTTATGGATTATAATTATTATATTATAATCAATAAAATAACATACTGCAACTACATTTTGTTTTTTACCTACAGATTCCCGGTTTCGATGTCAAAATGTACGATACAACATATGACTGGCAGTACAAAACTGTTAACAATGGAAGAACTAATCAAGCACTTAAATATGGACGAGTGAATTGGCCAAGAGGAAAAATGTTAGGTGGCAGCGGTAGTATTAATAAAATGGCCTATGTTCAAGGAAATCCCCCTGATTTTAAGAGTTGGTTTGATGAAGAAAATCCTGAGTGGAGTTTAGATATGATCCAAAAATATTATAAGAAAGCAGAAAACTTGCAAGATCCACATTTGTTGCAAATTCCCAAAGTCAGCGAACACTATGGTCACCATGGACCACTTTATATAAACACATATAATTACAGCAAAAAATATGATATTTTGGATAATCTGGTATCAGCGATTGAAGAAATCAGTGTCAGGCATGTTGGTGATCTAAATAGTGCTAATAATTTGGGATTTGGAAATTTTAGTTTTACTGTTAGTAATGGGAAAATAGTGAGCACGGCTACAGCATATTTAAATCCAGTAGCTCAAATAAGAAAAAACTTAAAAATAGGAAAACATTCGTTTGTGACTAAAATTCTAATTGATGAAAACTTAAAAGTGCGGGGCGTGGATGTTAATCGAAGTGGAAATACAATTAGGCTTTATGCGCGTCAGGAAGTAATTCTCAGTGCAGGTTCTATAAACACTCCGCAACTGTTAATGTTATCAGGTATAGGCCCTAAAGAACATCTAATTGCAACAAATATTAAACCATTAGTTCATTCACCAATGGTTGGACAAAATTTACACGATCATACTTATATTCCTGTCATAGTATTTGCTAATGAGCCAGAACAAAAAAATCAAGAAATTGACCAATTTGAAGTGTTGAGGTACCTGTATGAACGTAAAGGCTTTTTGTCATATCACAATAACCCGTATTGTGCATTCTATGCTGTAGATCAAAATCAATCATATCCTGACTACCAAATCCTTTTTGGCATACATGAGAAAAATTCTCATTCTATTAAATCCTCTGCCTCTAGATTTATAAATTCTGTAGAAAACTCTATATTGGAGCAAAGCATAAATAAATCAATGTTCGAATTATTGCATGTAAATCTTCATCCATATTCCAGAGGAAACATTTCATTGTATTCGAGTAATTCTTATGATCATCCTCTTATATACTATGATAACTATAGTGATTCTAGAGATTTAGATAGGACGGCTGTTGGAATTAGAATGCTGACAAAAATTATTAAAACTAAGTACTTTAGATCCATAGGTGCTGTGTTAGGAAGAATAAAATTAGACGCTTGTGATAATTACGAATTGGATAGTATAGAATATTGGAAATGCATAGCCCTTAATATGGCGTCTACTCTTTACCATCCAGTTGGTACAGCAAAAATGGGATATAATAACAAAGAATCGGTAGTAGACAGTCGTTTGAAGGTACATGGAGTATCTGGTCTTCGTGTCGTAGATGCTAGTGTGATGCCTTCTATTATCAGTGGAAACATCAATGCACCTACTATAATGATTGCAGAGAGAGCAGCTGATTTAATTAAAGAAGATTTTTCAATAGGTTGATTAGTAGAGGGGTGGGTATTCCTTTTTCAACAACATTTGAAAAAACTAAATATTAAGACAAAGCTGTAGTAAAAACTAAAATGTATTTTAAGCATTTAATTTATCGTGTACGTACTTATTAATGAGGTAAAGTAAAGTCTGAACTTAACTTGAGTTGACATTGATTAATTTACATATGTTTGAAAATATTGTCAAAGTCAATACTTTACGGTACTTTATTCAAGTTAATAGATATTTTACTTAAATTTATTATATTCTCTAACATTTCTAACGTATGGGAGAAATTTTGTAGCAGTGTAAAAAAATCGTCACGTTTTTCGGTTACGCGCCATGTTGCTTTTTTTATCAAAGTTTAGTATAGTGACGTAAACAATATAATGTAATATATTATAATAAAAACAACAATATATTAATTTTGAAGTTTGGTTTGAAATAAGAATAACAATATATTAATTTGAAAGTGATAAAATAAAAAGACTTATTCAAATTTAAGTGAATTTACAAGAAAAGTGAGAGTGATTATATATTTCGTTTTATAAATTCAACACGTATGAGCATGATTTTAATATTTGTTTGAGGTTAACCTCACTTTTTGATTGTAAGTATCAGTGAATGTATATAAATCTGTTAAAATTAGCAAGTATTAATAAATATGACTGTAAATCTAGTGAACATTATTAATTCTAAAAACAATAAAAAATATAAATTAAATAATAATTTAAAAATAAAACAAAACACGATTAGAAAATAAAAATAGTTTTTAATGATATATTTATTCATTTTTAATTTTATAAAATCGTTGCATTTCTACAAGATTAATGTCATCATATAATTGTATTACTTTGAAAAGATAATTAAGAAGAATTAAGATAAAGAAGTTTCGCTTCTTACCTGTGTACTCTGGTACACACACAATTTTTTTTACACTGTTACTTTCCAATTAGAAAGTAACAGTGTAATCAAACAATCAGGTTCTGAAATACAACCAACACAACGAAAATAAAAAAAAACTTCTAAACAATTCAGATTTTTCTTTTTAAAAGAATCACAATTCTTTTTTTTTTTTTTTTTTTTTTTATACTACTTGGGTGGCAAACAAGCATACGGCCCACCTGATGTTAGGCAGTATCCGTAGCCTATAGACGCTTGCATTACCAGAGGTATCACTTGCGTGTTGCCCATTTTTTTACACCAGGGCTTTAAGATGGAAGTAACCCTGGGATAGGAATACGTATCTTTTAAAACGCATTCCTAAATGAGCGCTGGAGACCTGATTCTAATTCAGTCTTTGTAAATATTAATCTACAGTTCCTAATTCGAATCAGACTCATTATTATTTGGCTGAGTTGAATGGAAATGATTAGATAAATTTATCTAATAATCATGATAGATTGCTGGAATAACATTACTTTTACACAAGCTCATCTAATCTTTATACTTCGCTATAGTTAAAGGCAAAAGGCATAAGCCATCGAAATGTTGCTACGTAACTCTTTTTCGTTGTTTCGAGGTTCCTTGGCGGCGCGACGAGTACCAGATCAAAGTGAAACTGCCCTATGTTTATCTTTATTTATAGCCATTTTATTATCACTCAGCGAATCATATTGAAATTTAAATCATATTTGGTAAGCCACTGATAAAACGGATGTGTATAATTTTGCTCCACGAGACTTTCACATTATTAACATTATATTCCCAGTTGCAACGAGGTGTGAGATAGGGAGATGTCATATCGCCAATACTCTTCACCGCTGCATTGGAAGATGCTTTCAAGCTGCTGGATTTAAATGGGCTCGGTATCAACATCAATGAAAAACAATATGAAATTAAAATGAACATGGACAAGACCAAGATTATGGCAAATGTCTATGTTGCACCCGCCTCTGGCACAATTAGAGGCTCTTCACTCGAAGTTGTCGATGATTATATTTACCTGGGACAAACAGTCCAGTTAAGTAGGTCCAACTTCAAGAAAGAGGTCACTCGTCGAATCCGACTCGGCTGGGAGCACTTGGGAAGCTAAGCTCATATCTTCTCGTCCCAAATACCGCAGTTTCAAGACGAAAGTCTTTGACCAGTGTGTGTTGTCAATTATATATTGATCTGAGACGTGGTCGTTCACTATGGGCCTCGTGCGAAGGCTCAAAGTCACCCAAAGAGCAATGGAGAAAGCTATGCTTGGAGATTCCCTGCGAGATCGAATCAGAAATGAGGAGATCCATAGGAGAACCAAAGTAAGCGACATAGCTCGAAGAATTGCCTCCTAAGTGACAATGGGCCGGGCACGTAACTTGCAGAACTGATGACCGTTGGGGCAGAAAGGTTCTAGAGTGGCGACCACCAACTGGAAAACGTGTGTGAGCAGGCCTCCAACAAGGTGGACCGACGACCTGATAAAGGTTGCGGGCAACCGATGGACAAGGTCAGCTTAGGATCGACAGTTGTGGAAATCCTTGGGAGAGGCCTATGTCCAGTAGTGGTCGTCTTTTGGCTGAGATGGTGATGAACGGATTGGATAGCATAGAATATTGGAAATGCATAGCACTTAATATGGCATCTACTGTTTGGCATCAAGTTGGCACAGCAAAAATGGGACTTGATATCAGAAATTCGGTAGTAAGCAGTCGTTTGAAGGTACATGGAGTAACTGGTCTTCGTGTTGTGGATGCTAGTGTGATGCCGTCTATTACCAGTGGAAACATCAATGCACTTACTATAATGATCGCTGAAAGAGCAGCTGATTTAATAAAAGAAGATATCTTAGTAATATGAGTAGTGGATAGGTTTTCCATTTCCAATAAAATAAAATATAAATAAAAAACTATATCTAAAAATTAAGGAGGAAAAGTCTTAAATTCAGTTTGATTAATTCATGTTGATAAATGACTTGAAACTTTAACATAATTATTTCATAATTTATTAAGAACTAAGTACTTCAATTAAATATAATTGTATATTCTCATCCATTGTCTATAGGTTTGCTGTAAATTAAACGTAATAATTAAGTTTCTGTACATTTTATTTATATCTTTATGTATACATTATTTTAAGTCCTAAGTAATAATAGAAAATCTCATGAAAATTAATACGAAATTATTATTTTGCCAATTATATATAAAGCCATAAAACATCTACCTTGGTTTTGAAATATTATTATCTCATAATTATTAGACTTTTTAATTTTACATTACGAAATTTGTGCACATTATGCAACTGATTAAGTATTTTATTAATTAATTTATTAAAACTTCATAAACATATTGCAGCGGTATTCTCTTCCAGTCCACCTGTAAGGGTACTACAGAGAAATACATAGTAGTTGCAATTGAAGTAATGAATAGTTAAGTAAAGATTAAGATATTAAAGAAAAACTAAGTTCTTATAACACAATTTATAAATAAATACAATATATTGACACTTCTCAAAAAAGGACGAATATATATATATACATAGAAAATACGCAAAAAACTATAATTTTAACACAAAATCTTACGTAAATAAACAGACATTAAATATATATATATACTCTATAATATATAAATAATATGTTATAATATATTAATGATTGAGATTCTGCCAATTTATTTAAATGAAGTTGCCGCACCTTCAACTTGAACGCGTAACGGTTTGTGGACATCCTGATTTCGAGAGGAAGAGCGTTCCAAAGAAGAACAGATTGAACAGGAAAAGAGGAGTTAATAAAATTAGAACTGTGAGGGGGACAACTAAGAAGGAGACTATGGTAAGAGCGGATGTTTCTGTTGTGGTTACTACATAGGTACTGAAAATAGTAAGAGTAAGATAGAAGAGAGTGGTGGGAGACCCACGGAAGGAAAAGAGAGTAGTGAAAGTACGCAAACTACAGCGTATATTTTATGATATCTGAACAAATCATTATATCTTTAAATACAACTTCTCCTCTCCTAAGCTATATACAAACAATTAGACATAACATCTATCATCGGAATTCACCTTTAGAATTAATATCCGATTGAGATCGCAATTCTGAGAAAAGGTGCCTAAAATAAAGGCCCCATATTACGCTAGATCACAAGGCTAATCGCGTTGACCTACCTTTTTTTTTTTTTTTTTTTTTGTAGAGGGGAAATGCTTTAAGCATACCGCCCCGCCCGGGGAAGCGAGGCAGTTATGTCGGACTCTCCGGCCTAAAGGTGGTATGCGGCCGGAATACCGACTAAAACCCCCCTGTGCACCTACACTCGCCTTCACGGGTGGACCACCGGAACTTGATATGACATCAGTGGTCCACCCAGCGACTGCCCGCACTACGCGGGCTCCATACCCAGTGACAGCGTCCGGGCGCACCGGAGACGCTGTCCCTTCGCGGAAGGATGCGGATGAGGCTCAATTGCCCCAGCCTCCCCGCAGCCTCACTTTGGCGGCATCAGGCGCTCGTGTGCGCGCCGACGCCGCCCAGTTCGCCGACGACGGATCGGATCAGCCAGGAGACTTTCCTCCCTGATCCGCTCCGCCGCCTCCTTCTGCGAGATGACGTCCTCGCAGAAGGATGCGACCGCCATCCACTCCCTGTCGCTGGCGACCATGGACCGTGCCACGGCGGACAGCGACAGGTCTACACCGATGACTGCGACAAGGTCCCGGCGCTGCACATGACATGACTCGAGCGTATGCTGCGCCGAGTCGTCGCCGCAGTCGCAGTGGTGGCAGACGGGACTCGGTTCCCTCCTAGCGACCTTGTGCAGGTAATGCCCGAAGCAACCATGCCCGGACAAAACCTGCACCAGTCGGAAGGAAAGGGTCCCGTACCGCCGCCCTGCCCACTCCGACAAGATCGGCTGGAGCGCCTCCACAGTTCTGAAACCAGCCCGTGGAGCCTCCAGCTGACTTGACCACCGGGCCATGATAGCCGTGCGGGCAGCCTCGCGCCACTCGCGGATTTGTTCGGGGAGAGGGGACCGCCGCTCTGCCCGAACTGCAGCCGCCCGCCGATACACCTCGGCGAGCACCTCCGCCTCCAAGTCCCACGGGGGCGTTCCGGCCAATGCGCACGCCGCGTCTGTGGACACGGTGTGGTAGCCGCGTATGGCTCTTACCGCCATTATACGCTGCGGCCTCGCCAGCAGCCGCCTGCTCTCGGCGGTCAGAGACCCCGCCCACACTGGTGCGCCGTAAAGCGCCATTGATCGGACTACCCCCGTGTACAGCCGACGACAAATGAGGCTGGGCCCACCCAGGTTCGGCAGAAGCCGTCCCAAGGCGGACGCAGCCCCCTCGAGTCTCGGCGAGAGACGGCGAAGGTGCTCGTCGAAGAGCCATCGCCCATCCAACACCAGGCCCAGATACTTCATCTGGGCCTGGACCCGTATGAGGACCGAACCGACGGATATCGAGGCGCCAGCAGGTGGACCGCGACGGGGCCCATGAAATAAAAGAGCCTCCGTCTTTTCAAGGGCCACCCTAAGCCCCAGCGCCCCGATACGCCCGACCACCTGAGAGACCCCCGTGGTGGCCAGGCGCGCCGCATCTTCAAATCTACGACCCCGAGCCGTGACCAACGTGTCATCGGCGTAACACAATATGCCCAGCCCGGGGGGAAGAACACCGCGCAGGACCCAGTCATAGCCGATGTTCCACAGGAGAGGGCCGAGAACGGACCCCTGCGGAACACCGCTCGAAATGGCCCTGCGCCGGATGCCGCCTTCTCGGTCCTCATACAGGATGCATCTCCTCTCGAGGTAGTCCACCACTAGCAGCCTCAGGTATTGAGGCACTCCATGGAACCGGAGCGCCTCCCTGATGCTGCCGAATGGCAAACTGTTAAAAGCGTTGGCGATGTCCAGGGACACCGCCAACAGCACCTCGCCGTTTATCACGGCTTCCTCGGTCGCAGCTCTAAGCGCCATAATGGCATCGACCGTCGAACGCCCTGCACGGAAGCCGTACTGGGCGTCCGACAGGGCGGGGCCGGCCTCGCTTAGGTGCTGAACGATGCGGGCAGCGACAATCCTCTCCAGCAACTTCCCCGCCTCGTCCAGCAACACGATTGGCCTATAGGCCGCGACCGAGTCCGGGGCCCTCCCCGGCTTCGGTAGGAGCACCAGCTTCCCCACTTTCCAGGTTTCAGGGAACCTTCCAGACACCAGGCAGGTATCAAAAAGGCCCCTGAGGCGGTCCCCCATGTGATCAAGGATCAGGGCCAGCACTCGGGCAGGTATCCCGTCCGGCCCGGGGGCGGTCTTCTTGGAGCGGACTCTGAGAACAGCCGCCCCTAATTCCCCCTCCGTGACAGGCGGCACCTCTTCAGCCTCCCGGACTTCAGCCCCAGCAGGGACCATCGCCGGGGGCGTGTGCTCCGCCTGTGGCGGGAATAGACCCTCGATCACTTCCGTGAGGAAGCTGGGCTGAAGGGACTCGGTGAGGGGGGACCCTGCGCGCAGAGCTTATTAAGCGCCGCACGGTAAGGGCGACCCCAGGGGTCACGGTCCAGTCCCTCCAGCATCTCCGTTCTGGAGTGCTCCTTGGCGCGGCAGATAGCTAGTTTGAAGGCCTCCACCGTAGTGCGGTAGGCCTCGTATAACTGCCTCCCCTCATCATCGCGGTTGCGCCGCCGGCTGCGGGTATAAGACCTTTGGGCACGGACACAGGCCGCACGAAGGTCTGCTAGATCCTGGGACCACCAGTAGACCTCCCTCTTTGGAGGCCGCCGTCGAACCCGAGGCATGGCGGCATCGCAGATATGCGTAAACGCATCTCGGATGCGCCCAGCCCCGGCATCGATACCCTCCGAGGGAGGCGGTGAGGACAGCCACGACTCAACAATGGCCGCCTCCGCCAGAAGGTCCCTGTCAAGCCTACCCACAGCCCACCGCGGGAATTGGGGAGCTCTGCCCGCCGTGTGACCCCTGCCAGGGTCCTGGGGATTTCGAGAGAGCTCTACTCGGATGTACAAATGATCCGAGAGAGTCTCGACCTCCTCCAGGACGCACCAGCTCCTCACTCGCGCGGAGACAGCGGGAGTAGCGAACGAAAGGTCCACTATCGACCCCCCCCGCTGTCGAACACACGTATTGGTGTTGCCTCTGTTGAGGAGACAGAGGCCCACCGAATTAGCCCATTCTTCGACCGCTTTGCCGCGGGCGTCCGTCCTAGGGGAGCCCCATGCCTGTGACTTGGCGTTAAAGTCCCCCATGACTAGGACGCGGCCCGGTGCCAATCGCCGCATCGAGGTCTCCAGCGATGTAAGGAAGACCTCGAAATCCGCCAGACTCCGGTTGGGGGAGAAGTATACTCCGTAGAGTAATATTCCTCCCCACTCGGCAGCGACGTATCCTTGGCCCTTGTCTCTCAGCGACAAGGACGGGGAACGAGGTGCCGTGGAGCCGACGATTGCCACGGAACCATCCACGTCACCCACCCAATTTGGGCGAGAAGGAACGTAGTATGGCTCCGCAGCTACGGCTACACCTATCGACCACTCCACCCACCGTCCATTATTGGGTCGGTAGTGCTGTGTCCTCCTCCATCCGCGACGTCGACGGTCGAGGTTCACTGAGGGCAGCTTGGGCCGAAAGACCGCTCCTCGGTTTGGGTTTTGAAGCCTGGGGGGGTCTGCACCTTTCTCGCCCCATCAGGTGATCGGCGGGCAGATTGCCCGCCGCACACGCAGGGCAGTGGGGGGCGGAAGAACAATCCGCCGCTCTGTGCCCCGGTCGGCCGCAGCGAAAGCATAGTTCGCTGCAGTCAAAGCTGCTAGTGCAGGCGGCACGAACGTGCCCCGTCGCCATGCACTTATGGCACCTCGCGGGGCGGGCCGCCAGAAGTGTCACCCTGGCGGAACTCCAGCCCACGAGGAGCCTCCCAGCTGTGGCCAATTTATTAGCCGCAGCAACGGGGCATTGCGCCCACGCAGCTCCGACTCCCGCCGGTCCGGGGCGGATGGCGCCAACCTTGACGGTGTCCAGGGAGCACTCAGTTGCAACTCTGATTGCGTCCCGGACCTCGTCGGGCGTTACCGAGTCGTCCAGACCCGATATGCGCATCTCTGCGCACTTGGTGGGCCTGGCGACCTTGACGCCATCCTCCTCCACGAACAAACCGCGCAGCCTCTGTGCTATCACATCGGCCGTCTTGTTGCCCTCTGCACCGGGGAACTCGAGTATTCGAGCCCCGGTCCGGGCAAGGCGCGTTCTAGCGCCAGTGGGGCCTAAATCCGCCACACTTACGCTTTCCCGCGCCCTCTTAAAGACGGCCGCGTACGTGAGGCCGCGCTCCACCGCCTCTGGTGACACCGTGATGACCACGGCGGCCGACTTGGGCGGCTGGAGTCTCCCAGGCTTCTTTTTGCCGCGTTTTCTTTTTCGCCGAGCCTTCTTGCCGCCGGCTATTTGCCAAGCATCCTTAGTAAGCCCGGATGGACCAGGGGTAACGGCATCCCCCGGCCTACTTGTAGGCGCGGCCACATGCGCAGGCTTGCGTGCCGGAACGCGGGCGACAGGCGCCCGCTGCGGGAGGGGTGGAAAATCCCTCTGGGTCGAGGAAAGGGCAGAAGCAGAAGCCGTAGTTTTGGGCGGCCCTTTTCTACCACTAGACCTTATTGGTGCTGCTGATGCCACTGCAGCAAAAGTCCGGCCACCTGCACTGGCGGAGGATTCCTGGGTGGCAGTGAATCTGTCCGCGGCGAGAGGTGGTCGCAGGCGTGGCGCCGGAGGCAACCTTGCCTCCAAGCTGCTAAGGCGAATGTTGATCATGGTCCCAACCGAGTCCATGATCTGTCGCAGCTGCGCATCACTAAGTGGAGGCAAGGAGGGACAATGTGGCTCCTCCGCCCGTACTGGCACCGGACTAAAGCGTGGCATCAGCGCCTGCGTCTTCAGGCGGTTGAGCTCCACGCGAAGTTCAGCGACCTCACCGATTAAAAGGTCATTAGAGGCCTGCAGACGTCTGGTCTCTTCCGACGTCGTGCGTGTGGCCAGCGTTTCCACTGCCGCCTTGAGGTTGGTAGCCGCCGTTTTGAGAGCACGCACAAACGTGCCCTTCAAATGCCTGCTCTTGGTGGCTACCTCAATTATCGCTGTCACTGATTCGCCTGCAGACCGAAACAGGTCAGCCACTGATTCTGGGCTCTGGTCTGTGCTCTTCAACTCTTGAAGTCGCGCCAATCTTTCCTCCGCAGCGCGCTCCCCTTCTTCGCGAGTACTAGCCACTTGCCCCCGCTTACTAAAGACAGCCGACGCCTTCGCCTTTGCCGACTTTCTGGGAGCCGGCATGTCAGGCTCATCTGGCCCGATACTCACTGAGGAGCGGCTGCGGCTCCGTTTGCGGCCCTGCCGCCTTCTGCCGAGAGTTTCACTGCCACTCTGGCTTGCCGTCGGCGTTACGTCCTCGGGGTCTGAGTCGAGCACAAAGCTCATGGAGCTCCTACGACTCCCGAATGGTGTAGACACCTGCGAGGACATAGACCTTGTATGAGGACGCGCAAAACTAGGCGTGCACGTCCTCTCCTCCGCTGAGAGTGGTGTAAAATCCACCAGCGGAGACGTCCACTCTGGACACGCAGGGATGGGCGTGCGTGTCCCTTCTTCTACGCCACTGTGAATGGCGGAACAGGAAGGCGCAGTACTGGGCGTGCGCTCCTCCTCTGCCAGCTGCGAAGCAGCTGGGCGGTGCTCTGCACCGAGGCCTTTTTTCCCCACCACAGATACGGTTGGGGTACGCCCCGAAGGACGGCCGGATTCGCCGGCATGTGGATATACTTCGTTTTTAAAATCGGCCATGATTGAAGTTACTTTTGTTTTGCCAGGGTGAGCTCCCTGGGCTCGCCCTCCTCCTTACTACACTCACCCCGCAGTCGAGCCAGCAAAACTCGGAGTGAGGGGCTGCTGTCCACAGACTACCCGCCTGCCACGCATCCCCTGGCCACAGCCGAGCACGGGATTAGGGGTAATTTTTTATAGAGGTTTTCTTCCTCGCGGCCCCCAACTCAGAGTTGGCGGCCCTCGCCCCCGACGCCTACGGGTCGGGATTACGAGATTGGCCGAACAGTGGTCTGTGTCAGACCGGATCCGTCGCCCATGGGTCCTCTTAGCTTCGCCGTGGATGGTTAGATCCACGGCTACTGAGCCCCCCCCGTCACGGCAAGGCGGGACACCCCGGGGGGGGTGCGTTGACCTACCTAAATCAACATTTTAAACATTTATACATCTCACGATATAGTTTGTGGGCAGTTGGTCCCCATGGTTCCAGAGTTTTGACCCAAAACGGTTAATTTCACCGAAAACTTTTTTTTTTTTTTGCGCCATTTTTATACACTTTGCAGAAGTGGCGGCAGACTCAGTCTATGATAGATTCTATTTTACAACAATAATATCGTTTATGCATTAGAATAGCAGTTACATTTTATTTAAAACAATTAAATACATGGGCATAGCTACGGGTAAAAGATAGTAGAATTGTAATATGGAGTGAATGTTGGTGATAATCATCTTATTTACATATTAAATTGTATTTATTTAATATAACTGACAATGGGAAACATCATTGTCCTATGTAGTGTGAGACAAAGAGGTTATTATTTGTAACTGTGTTAAGTGAAAAAAAAAAATTGTGAAAATGTTAACGTTAGTATAATATTTTTTACTATAATAAAAAATATTATCCATTATTTTATCCGCAGCCGTTTTTCTAATTATAGTTTCGCCTAGTGTCATGTTTTTTAATAATTATTACCAACCCTATTTTCACCCCTCTAGGTGTGTGAATTTTCAAAAATATCTTCTTAGCTACCAGCTCTTCAATTTCAAGTTTGTATTTGTAGTATGTATTTGCACTCTTTGTCAGTGAGTGGTATTTCGGTTTAAATAAGCTAGCTACTAGCTTTTGTGCAAGTGGCTCACTTAATAAAATGTGAAAGCCACCGAAGAGACAGACAGTACAAAAGGTACAGCCATGAAGGATATAGAAGCTATATGAGATGTGCAGCGATGATTACATTAAGGAACACTTTCCAAAAATCCTCAGGCCCTCACCCGTCGCATAAGATAAATAGTGGGAACATAGGAACAAATCAGATATCTTGAAAAAAATGTCGAATCTTCAAATCATTAATGATCGACACTCCAACCACTGCCACTGCCACAGTAGTAATTGTAAGTAAGCCGTAACATCATAGCCAGGAGAGGAAGGCGTAAGGACTAATATGATGATACGTGTATGTGCTACTTTTGCTATCGGATAATAACTGCCTTGGTGGTCCAGTGGTCGCAGTATGCGCCTGCTGTGCACGAGGTTGTGGGTTCGATTCCCATACAGGACAAAACTTTGTGTGACCCACAAAGAGATGTTCTGAGTCTGGGTGTAATTTGTGTCCGTTAATTGTATGTTTGTAAAGTCCCCCGCAACACAGAGCTTGTTCTCTAATGCGGGAGTTGTCTTTTAAAAAAAATAAAATAAATAACAATTTTATTGTATGTTGTATTTTTAGTTAAAAATAATTATACTAAGAAACCGACAGGTACAATTAAGATGCGTTAACCTAATTATACAAAAACTAAACAATAGACTATCTCGATTATGTAGGATGGTACAATCTCTTCCAGACAAAAGTAGGTATTGGTGATCGTTTTTGTTTTCAGTAGCGAAGTATGTACTTCTTCAACAGTTGACGCAGCTCTTCCGACCTTCGCATCAGCACTGCAGTTCTTTGCAGCTGCTACATGTCTCATTCAGACAAAAGATTGGCCTCCTGATGCGAAAATAAAAGGTATTTTGTTAGTGAATAAATTTCTAACTTTGATTGCACTTGTGGCGTATTAGTTAGCTTAGCTGAGTACCAGTACACTTTTGTCCTTATATTTGTATTTGTATAGTAATCCGCGATATAGGGCTTTTTGTTTATCCTTAAGGACTAATATAAAATCGAGAAACCATAATTAAACTTACTAATAGGGTTCATTATAAAATTTGATATGAAAAAGTACAAATCAATTAAAAGTTTACAAATATGAGAATACTAAATGTTGAGATAACAACTGCATTATTCAAATCTTATCTGAGACCTAAAGATACTTTTTCTATTTGTGTAAAGAGTTAGAAAAAAAATCACATAGATTTAACTAAACTAAGGTACGCCCGTGCCTCAAATAATTATGATGGTATGATATAATAGTACATTTTAAGTACGACTATTTTATAATAGCCTTTTAGTGTAAAAAAAATATCTAGCGGTAATTTATTTGCTATATTTGGTAATATAGTGGCAATACAAAATAAGCCAGTGATAAAAAAAATACAGGCAAAGACTATCAGATACCGCGACGTTTGACGCTGTTTATGCCCATTTGTTTCGGTACAGTGCAAATTATGAATGAATTCCTAAAATTGATGATTGCCTGCTTAACTAACAACTAAGCACAGCTAATAAAATGAGAAAAATAATATATATTTAATATATTTCAAATTACAGACATGTAAAATTTTAAAACTATGGCATCAGCAAATATAATAATTAACTTTATATTAATAAACAACTGTTTCAGAGTAAAAACCTAACTACATAAGAATTTATTTGTAAATTTTAGATGGAGATGAGTTTGATTTCATAATTGTGGGAGCTGGTACAGCCGGTAGTGTTTTAGCAAATAGACTGAGCGAAGTTGATAACTGGAATGTGTTATTACTTGAAGCTGGCGGGGATCCTCCAATCGAAAGTGACGTAAGATCTTTATTAATTTCGCATATGAATAATTGTTATATTATATCCATATACTTATATAATAATTTATAGCAGTCTGTCACAACTACGAATTTGAAATTTGATTTCGTAAGAACCTCCTAAAAAGTATTAACTTTAAAAATCAAGGAAATCCGAAATAATAGAGTATAGTCAACATTCACAACAAAGCGTATATGTTTTTTTAAACATGTATGCAAACTCTGTTGTAAACTAAAGGGATTTTATATTATATACGAATATTTAAATTCATTTATTTAGCAGTTAAAAGCTGAAGAGCGGTTACACTTTATTTTAGTCAACTCAGTTAAAATATATTAACCTTTTTATAAGGGCGGAAATACGTTACGCGTACCGCCTTTACACAAGGAAGCGGGATGGTTAACCTAATCCACTGGCTGCACCTAGCTCCAGCCGGCTAAATCTAGGTGTAACCGCACTTCGGCTTTAACCGTAACGTTTATACTTAACAAACGTATTACAGATACTTTTTATTTTACAGATTCCCTCTTTCGATGAAAATCTGCACGGAACCAAATATGATTATCAGTACAAGACCGTTAACAATGGAAGGACCAATCAAGCACTTATAAATGGTACAGTAAAATGGACAAGAGGTAAAATGTTAGGTGGCAGTGATAGCATTAATAAGGTGACATATGTTCAAGGTAATCCTCATGATTTTAAAAGTTGGTTCGATGAAGGGAATCCTGAATGGCATCCGGATATAACTAGAAAATATTACAAAAAAGCAGAAAATTTGCAGGATGCACGTTTGCTGAAATCTCCTAAAATCAGCGAACACTATGGTCATGATGGACCTCTTATTATAAATACATATAATTACAGCAGTGACATTTATCATGATCTTGTCTCAGCATGGGAAGAAGTTGGAGTCAGACATGTTGATGACTTAAATACTGCGAACAGTTTGGGATTTGGTAGATTTAGAGTCACTGTTAGTGATGGCAAAAGAGTAAGTGCAGCTACAGCATACTTAAATCCAATAGCAAAATTAAGAAATAACTTAAAAATAGGAAAACATTCATTTGTGACAAAAATTTTGTTTGATAATAACTTAAAAGTGCGGGGCGTAGAAGTTGATCGAAATGGTAATACAATCAAACTTTATGCGCGAAAAGAGGTTATCCTCAGTGCAGGTTCTATAAACACTCCACAACTGCTAATGTTATCAGGTATAGGCCCTAAAGAACATCTAATTGCAAAAAACATCAAGTCTTTAGTTCATTCACCGATGGTTGGACAAAATTTACACGATCATACTTATGTTCCTGTCGCTGTATTTGCTGAGAAGCCGGAACAACAAAATCGATATACTGAGCAATTTGAAGTATTGAGGTACCTCTACGAACGTAAAGGTTTTTTGTCATATCATGGTTACCCCAGTACTATTACATATTATGCTGAAGATCAAAACCAATCATATCCAGATCACCAAATCATTCTTACAGCATTTAAGAAAAATGCTAATGCCATAAAATCTTTTGCGTCTGAATATGTTGAGTCTGTAAAAAGTTCTATATTAGAACAAAGCATAAATAAGTCACTATATTTGTTTTGGCATATATTAGTTCATCCATATACCAGAGGAAATATTTCCCTATATTCAAGTAGTCCTTACGATCATCCTATTATATACTACGATAACTATAGCGATTCTAGAGATTTAGATATTACGGCGATCGGAATCAAGACGCTAACGAAAATAATTAATACTAAGTATTTTAGATCCATAGGTGCTGTATTGGGTAGATTTAAATTACACGCTTGCGACAGTTATAATTTGGATAGCATAGAATATTGGAAATGCATAGCACTTAATATGGCATCTACTGTTTGGCATCAAGTTGGCACAGCAAAAATGGGACTTGATATCAGCAATTCGGTAGTAAGCAGTCGTTTGAAGGTACATGGAGTAACTGGTCTTCGTGTTGTGGATGCTAGTGTGATGCCGTCTATTACCAGTGGAAACACCAATGCACCTACTATAATGATCGCCGAGAGAGCGTCTGATTTAATCAAAGAAGATTTTTCAGTAATTTAATTAATACTCTGATCCAGTAACAAAAAGATTTGAGTTAAAAAGTTGGAATTAATTATGGCTTTAACTTGAATTTCAGTATCAAGTAGGTACTTACGTGGAATATATATATTTTATTATATGACATATATAAGAAAGTCATTTGTATAAATTACTGTACCGTAGAATGGGGTGAAATTGATAGATTTAAAAATTTAAATACACATATTTTTTTAAATATAACTAAAATTATTTTACTCTTCCGATTTATAATGTTGGACGTTAGCTTACTATCGAATACAGCCATAAAATGTTACTTACTAAGCTTAAATAGTGAGAAATTACAAAATTTAATCGATTTTTAAGCTATACTGATAGTGGGGCTACTTTAAAACCCAGAACAAAATGCAAGAAAATACATAATCAAACTATTTATTTCCAAAACTAACGCTTAGTTTACTTTAACAATGAAGTATTCAACTATACATATTTGTAGGGTACTTTAAATATTGTCAATATACGCCTTCGCCAAAATTCTTAAGTCCATGATTGTAAGAGGAAACCCCCATTCGCCACATTTAGCAACAGCTTGATTTTTAAGCTATACTGATAGTGGGGCTACTTTAAAACCCAGAACAAAATGCAAGAAAATACATAATCAAACTATTTATTTCCAAAAATAACGCTTAGTTTACTTTAACAATGAAGTATTTAACTATACATATTTGTAGGGTACTTTAAATACTGTCAATATACGCCTTCGCCAAAATTCTTAAGTCCATAATTGTAAGAGGAAACCCCCATTCGCCACATTTAGCAGCAGCTTGAAGAATAGATATTTCTTCGCTATGGCTAAATATTGGTTGTGCACCAGGTTTTTTTATATGTACACCTTTGTATCTGTTGTATAACGTATCATAAGGGATTTTATAGGGTTCAGATGCTAGTTTTATAGTTATATACTTCTATTTCACTTTCTGTATAATTTTTATATTCTTTCTTTTCTTTTTCTTTTTTAAAAAGACAACTCCCGCACTAGAGAACAAGCTCTGTGTCGCGGGGGACTTTACAAACATACAATTAACGGACACAAATTACACCCAGACTCAGAACAACTCTTTGTGGGTCACACAAAGTTTTGTCCCTGTGTGGGAATCGAACCCACAACCTCGTGCACAGCAGGCGCATACTGCGGCCACTGGACCACCAAGGCAGTCAACCTTCTATTCTATTGTAGTTTATTGCCTGGTTCCTAAAAAAAATTGTAAGTACGCACCATGTTCCTGTTTTTTGTATGCTCGTTTACAAAATACTATATTTCGCAAAATAAAAAGAATATCAATACACACTTAGTCCAATTTTATAGTGAAACTATCTGGGTTGCCAATCGCTAACAAATAAATTATGCATTAATTTTCGTTTTACGCAAAAAAATTGTTTTCTTAAAATAAGAAGTTGGTATCAAAGTAGCCCCTAATTATTAAAGTAACCCTATTCCACCGGTACTGTACTCTAGTACCAGGTGAAAGATATTAAGTGTTAATTTAATTTTAATTATTAATAAAAATTGATTAAGTTTTATTTTAAATTACATTTTTGTGATTTGATTTATTCAATTACAGTTCATTATTTTATATTTTATTTATACGTATAATTTCTATTTATCAATTATTAGACAACACTTATTAGATTATAGATATTAAAAAAATATGTGATATTATTTTATTTTATATTATTGGTATGTAATATATCAATAACTAAACTCAAATTAGCTGACTGAACTGAACTTTTTTTATGTTAGTTACCGCAGAACTCCGTCATTTATGGACCGATTTGTTTTTTTTAAATTTACAGGACATACTTTCAGTTTGGTCCCATTTTTTTTAAGAAGGTTCTGACGATGGAATCCATGAGGAATTTGAGAGAATTCCTCAAAACTTATAGGCACACATTATAGCAATTTCAATATTTTTAACAACAAAATAAATATTTGCATTCAGAATATGATATATGATATGACATATGATGAAGTAAAACTGATGAAGAACTTCTCAATAATAAATATTTCACGGATGGCGATTAGATAATTTTCGATTATGGTTGCTAAGTAAGTATTGCTAAGCACATGTTACTACATGTGCTGTGCAAATGAAGATATTTGAACTGAGCTGATGATGAAACTGGAAGCTAGGCAACGGAACTTCATAATTAAACAATGTAATCTGGCCGTGTTTTGGCTTATTTGATTGGTCATGTGATGCACTTTAGCAGTAAATTATCAGATTAAAAAAAGAACCTTCTTTAAGGGAGGAAAAGTGAGATAAGAGTTTGCATGAAAGTTTTTCCTGTTTTAATAACTACCTACGTTAGACAAAGGGTTTTAAGGTTTAACTTAACTTAAGGTTTAACTGACGTCATATCAGGTTCCGGTGGTCCACCCGTGAAAGCGAGTGTTGGTGCACAGGGGGTTTAAGTCGGTATGCCGGCCGCCTACCATCTTTAGGCCGGAGAGTCCGACATAACCGCCTCTCTTCCCCGGGCTTTACGCATACCGCCCCGGTATGCGTAAAACATTTCCCCTCTACAAAAAAAGTAGCAATTGGGTTTTAAGGTTTTTGAATAAAGCAACTTCTCGTACTGAAGTCGATTTTTTTTATTAAAATTATTTTTATCAAATTATTAGGTATACTGATGTCATTTTATCAAAAAATAAATCATGACAGGTTTATCTAATATTACTATTGAAAACCAATAGAAAAATAAAGGACAATATTTTTACAAAAACATTTAGTGCCATCAACTGAAAAATTGCTTCATCTGAGTTAACAGTAACTAAAGTATTGTATACAGAGATACATTTTAATAACGTGGCAATGGCAGGACTCTACTACTATCACAAAATCGAAGCACGTACGTAAGTGTAAACGAATAAATTGTGGGTTCCTATTTCGCAAGTCACCGGATCGGTTCAGCTATCTACCAAAACATCAATTGGCAAACTCATTTTAACAATTTAGCATTTCACAGCGTTTTTGCTTTTAGTTGTATTAAACACTACCATACTATATACGCAATGTAATACAAAGCACATATAAAGGAAATCGTGTTGTTCAGTTTTGTAGTAGATGAGTTTCCTAAAGTTACAAAAATAAAGTCCAGCTAAATATAGAAGTAGGATAAAACGTGATTTTGTGTTAAGGTTACTTTGTATTAGAATGGATTTATTGGTGCCTCATTTATTGATAATTTCAGCTTCTGTCAAAATGCTTCCAACCAGAAGTATTGTGACAGAGGCTTGGCAATAGTTATCTGATATTTTTTTATTAATATACCAGAAATCCTACAGTAGAAATAAACAGGCTGATTGTAGATATGATGACTTATATTGTTGTTGTTAATGTTTATTAAAACGATTCAGAAAATCTGCTTATTTTATTTTCTCGTTTTCCTATTCGATTTATTTATCTAATATATAAAATTCTCGTGTCACAGTTTTCGTTGCCATACTCCTCCGAAACGGCTTGACCGATTCTCATGAAATTTTGTGAGCATATTGAGTAGGTCTGAGAATCGGCCAACATCTATTTTTCATACCCCTAAATGTTAAGGGTGGTCCACCCCTATTTTTTTAATTTAATTTTTTAGAGAATTTTTATTGTTTTTATTTTTTTGTGATTCAGCATTAAAAAATACATACAGCCCTTAATTTTCACCCCTCTACGATCAACCCCTATATTTTAGTAGCAAAACAACGTTTGCTGGGTCAGCTAGTATAATATAATCCTAACCATGCTTTCTTGCTTCGCAGTTATGTTTTGTTGCGTGAGTATTATCTATTTTAACCACTAAGAAATTATGTTTGTTTTTTTCTCTAGTATTACAAGCATCCGACCCGTTATTGGTAATATTTACCATCAGATCAGGAGGTATTTTTGTTTCTCCTATGAATAAACAAAGTTATTTTATTAACAAATTTAAATAAAAGAAAGCCACGAAAGATAAGATGATGGCATCATACTTTCTAAAGAAGAAGAGGGGAAAATGAAATCGCTTCTAACGATATTCTCAAAAGTTTTGTGCTTTATCATTGACGCGAAAGCTGAACACATACAATAGAAATGATAATCATAAAACATAGCTACGATATTATACACGAAATATGAACACTCATCAAGAGAACATAACGAGAGACTCAGAGATTATTATATAATTCCGTTCGCGGTTACTGTTAATGTTGAAAATTCTTTTTTTAATCTCAATCTTTTGGCCTGCAAATAATAAGGAAGGCATGCCGATCAGTAGCTGCTGTAAAAGATACAGACATTAGATTCTGCAAATACATGCAGGTTTAACAACTACAAATATTATTATTGTATTTGAATAAAAACGAAGCGACGACTCATTGGACACATTGTGCCTTTACCTCGATGAAAAAATTGTAACAAAAATTAAACCTACGAAAAATATCCGAATTAAACAGATTGAAATCAATGACATATTTATTTAGTTATTTATTTTATACAACATACTTTTAAGTATGTGATACATGTTATAAAACTGGTTTAGATGCCTTTTAGTTTCTTTTTTTGGGTTGTCATAGACCTACCAATATTAAAATCAGGCTTCAGATCCCCAATGAAAGTCAAGTTGTTTGAAAATAACTTGGAATTTAATAGGTATTACTTTAAATTTACTATAAAAAGACAGAGCAAATATGTGCAAGGTATGTAGGTGAAAGTGAATAGAAAAATGACAGAAAATGTATAAACATGATAAAATATAATTTAAATCACAATCATAAATATAGCATTCAATTTAATGTTGAGAAGTTCCGTAGTGTGTCTCCAGGGTCTAAACTTTAATACTAATAAAATTAATATGGGAGCTAAAGCAAACCTAACGCATAAATAAATTGTTATAACAATAGAAGTATAGTCCCCGACATGACGTTAAACTGTGACGCGCCTTCGATATGGCGTTAAACTAAAATGCAGACAACACCACTGCCAGAAAAGGAAAATTCGAAATTAAACCCTATACCAACCCGTCTGGCCAGCGTGGTATAGTAAGGCCAAAACCTCCAATGGTAAGACGCCACAAGCAAAGGCCTCCAGTTCCCGGTAGTCCCGCTGTCCGTGGCCACGGTAGCGGTCTCGGTAACAGCGGGATAGGGGGTGCGAAGAATCTCCGGGCTACGACGAAAGGCTACCAAAAACACCTGACCCTGGCGACGTATAACGGACGCTCTCTACGGCTGGACCAACACCTCACCGAACTCGAGGTAGAATTAGGTCGCATAAACTGGCACATATTGGGGTTATCTGAAGTCCGACGACAGGGAGAGGATACGATAACCCTTGAGTCAGGCCACCTATTCTACTTTCGGGAAGGTGATCGGCCCTCTCAGGGCGGTGTCGGTTTCCTGGTCAACAAAGCTCTCACTAACAACGTTGTAGAAGTCAGCAGTGTGTCGACGCGGGTAGCGTACCTCATATTAAAAATCACCGACAGGTACTCCCTGAAGGTGGTACAGGTATATGCGCCGACCTCGACATACTGCGACGACATAGCAGAAGCCATGTACGAAGACATAGCCAAGGCACTACATGGTACCACCAAGGCTCACTACAACGTTGTTATGGGGGACTTCAATGCCAAAGTGGGAGTACAAGAACGCGGCGAAACGAAAATCGGATCCTACGGCGTGGGGCGCCGAAACCACAGGGGGCAAATGCTGGTCAACTTTCTGGAGTCACAGGGGCTCTTCTTAATGAATTCTTTCTTTAAGAAGAAGCCCCATAGGAAGTGGACATGGCGAAGCCCCGATACTGTGACGAGGAACGAAATAGACTTTATCATGACTGACAGGAGGTCTGTGTTTAGAGACGTCTCCGTGATCAACAGGTTCAATACCGGCAGCGATCACCGACTTGTACGAGGCACTCTAAATGTAGACTTTAAAGCCGAAAGGCGTCGCATGATTAAGTCTACTCTCAGACCTACTGCGCCTCAAATAGCACTAGGGTCCGAAAAGTTCCAACTGGAGCTTCAAAATCGTTTCGATCTGCTGGAAACCGAAGGCACTGTTGACGAGAGAACCGACACAGTAGTCAGAACGCTACAGGATGTGTCTCGAAGGGTGTTTCCCGGAAAAAGCGTAAACAGACGGTCTAAACTCTCGCTCGAGACTCTTGAACTTATGAGGCAAAGACGGGAAATGTCATCCACGCAGACGTCTTCGTCGGATGGAAGAAACCTCAACCGGAAGATCCGGAAGCTGGTGCGACGTGACCTCCGATGTTCAAACGCCCGCGCCATCGCGGATGCGATTGAACAGAACAGAGGCACCAAAGTATTCGCTCGCCAGCTAGGTAGATCCCATCTGACGAAACTAAATACCGCGGATGGCAGAACCGTGACCTCAAGATTCGGGATTCTCGAGGAAATTGAGAGTTTCTACAAAGACCTATACGCATCACGGATGACTAAACCCACGAGACCCAGCGCTGATGACCACAGAGCCCCACTCACGCGCCATTACACGGAAGACATCCCTGATGTCAACCAGGGCGAGGTCAGAGTGGCTCTCGAGCAGCTTAAGAACAATAAGTCGCCTGGTGATGACGGAATAACCACAGAGCTCCTAAAAGCAGGCGGGACTCCAATCCTGAAAGAGCTAGCGAGTCTTTTCAATTCCGTTATACACCAGGGCCTAACACCTCAAGCGTGGAGCGGGAGTGCGGTGGTTCTGTTCTTCAAAAAAGGTGATAAAGCCTTGCTGAAGAACTACAGACCCATCTCACTCCTGAGCCACGTTTACAAGTTGTTCTCGAGAGTACTCACAAACCGCCTCGCCAGAAAACTCGACGAGTTCCAGCCTCCGGAACAAGCCGGGTTTCGAAAAGGCTATAGCACCGTGGATCACATCCATACTGTTGGGCAGATTGTACAGAAGACCCAAGAGTACAATGAGCCGCTGTGTATGGCATTCGTGGACTACGAGAAAGCCTTCGACTCCATCGAAACCTGGGCAGTTTTGGGAGCTCTGCAGCGATGTCGCATTGATTGGCGCTACATCGAGGTGCTGAGATGTCTATATGACACTGCCACTATGACCGTCCAGCTCCAGGACCAAAAGACCAACCCGATCGAGTTGCGTCGAGGGATGAGACAGGGGGATGTAATATCCCCCAAGCTTTTCACCAACGCGCTCGAGGACGTCTTCAAGACGCTGGACTGGACTGGACGGGGCATTAACATCAATGGCGAGTACATCTCTCACCTTCGGTTTGCCGATGATATCGTCATCGTTGCAGAGTCGCTGGAACAGCTGAGCGGAATGCTGCACAGCCTGAATGGAGCCTCACGACGTGTCGGTCTCGGTATGAACTTGGACAAAACCAAGATTATGTTCAACGAACATGTCACGCCGGGACCGATTTACGTTGACGGTTCGATGCTCGAAGTTGTTCGGGAATATATCTACCTTGGGCAATGTGTCCAACTTGGTAGAAACAACTTCGAGAAAGAAATCAACCGCAGGATCCAGTTGGGTTGGGCAGCATTTGGCAAACTACGTCGGGTTTTCTCTTCGCCTTTACCGCAATGCCTGAAGACGAAAGTGTTCGATCAATGCGTCCTACCCGTTATGACGTACGGTGCCGAAACGTGGACGCTCACAGTGGGACTAGTCCACAAATTGAAAGTCACACAGCGGGCTATGGAGCGAGCTATGCTCGGCGTCTCTTTGAAGGATAAAATTCGCAACGAGGTAATCCGACAAAGAACCAAAGTTACCGACATAGCTCGCAGAATTAGTAAGCTGAAGTGGCAATGGGCTGGTCACATCTGCAGAAGGACCGACGGCCGATGGAGCAGACGTGTCCTAGAGTGGAGACCACGACTCGGTAAGCGTAAGGTAGGGCGGCCCCCAGCTAGGTGGACCGACGACCTAAAAAAGGTCGCTGGGGCGCACTGGATGCGGAAGGCGGAGGACCGTGTGCTATGGCGCGTGTTAGGAGAGGCCTATGTCCAGCAGTGGACTGCGATAGGCTGATTGATTGATTGATTGAACAATAGAAAAATTGACTTGCAACAAGCTTTTTATAAAACTCGTATTTATAATTCACACCGCGGAAAACAAGAAGTGGTCTCTAAGGGGAAATGGAGTTTCTTCGAACATTTATAATGAAAATTGTTATTACGTTTACTTAATGGTGTACTGTACAATCATCTGAGCATAATATATTTGATCGATTTTGAGATTGGAGCCGACTGGCATATCATCACATACAGTTGACATTTTCAAGTTTATCAGTGAAGTTTAAATTTTGAACTTTATTTTGGTTTGAAAGGAGTGTGTTTTTGAAAAATGATTGTTGCATACGGTTTTAGACCAGCATTATAAGTTTGTCTGAGCAAAGAGTCAAGGCTAACATTTATTTTTATTTGCAAATAATTTCCGACCGCGAAGGCGTTGGTTGTCATTAAAATTTGGCAGCGTGCCGAAGGCAGCTTCGAGTTGTTCATTTTCTCATGTCAATAGTTCGTGCCTCATATTCTGTGTTATTACGTGACTTTGTTCACGGGAAAATGTTTTATAAAAGCTATTAAATAAGGCACTTGTTAAACCAATGCGTGTTTTGCTATTAGATGATGATCATTAGGTATTTTATTGATATTTAAACGTGCCTTTATTAGAAACATCTATACTAATATTATTTTTTCTTTATTTTACATCAAACACATATTATTATTTTTTAAATACTTATAAGTACACAGCCATAAAAAACAAAAATTAAAATATATGGAGAGGCATCAGTAACGGATATAGAAACCAAGCTACCGGTAAGGTTTGAGGTGAGAGGTTTCTGTCTCTAGAGACAGGAACCTCCTCATGATGCGCGCCGTGTATAGGAGTACCGCCTTCTATTAATATTATTATAAATGCGAAAGTTAGGATGTTTGTTACTCTGTTAAGTCAATACAGCTGAATGGATCTTGATGGAATATGGCACAGAGAACGATGTAAGTCTGGCATAGCACATTGGCTTTTTATCCCGATGAATACTGTTCTCGTGGGATTGTCCCTACGCGCGGGCAAAACTGCTGGTGGAAACTAGTATTTGATAATAACAATATGGAATTCACAAAAAGTACATTATAAAATACAAGAAAATTACTTTTAGTGGCCCGCCCTCAACTGTAGCCGGGTTAAACCATTTTTAAACCGTTTAGGGATTGAATATCCATAAATCCCATTCAGGAACATTTAAGGAACTTTTGCGCAAAATTATAAGTATTAAGCCTATGCGGTTTAGATCTGATCTGACTGACGCCAGAACAAGTAATATTGTATAATAATGTGTAGATGTGAAGAACGAGTAATATACCATTGCAATTTTATTCATAGCCTTACCAAACCAACATGCATCAATAATTTCCAAATATATTATATGTAATTCTCGGGATGCGACGATGTCCCGCCATTTGTCATGGACTACTACGGTTGTAACATAAATCCATCTAGTGTCCCCATTTGCGATCCTCGTTGGCTACGTGGTCTGCTTACTCTTAATGGCCTGTGTCAATATATCTTTGAAGCAACTATGAATTTCTGATAGTCGTTTGTGATAGGTTTTTTTTAAACATTAAGTTAACTGTTTTCTTAAAGGAAAAGTATCGAACTTCCACACAAGAGGTGTGAAGCTACTAACTAGAAAGCCCGTCTGGGGAAGGATCCCCAGACGGGCTTGCTGGTCAGTACTTATTTTATTATCAAAAAGTTATAACTCTAAAAAACAATATATTTATCCAAGAAATGTTTGAACCACACGGCAGCCACAGTGACCTATTTCCTTCAACTAACAATATCGTGGTGCGGTAAATTAATTCTATAATGTTTGTATTATCCATTATACATTAAATATATTAGTTTGGTAGCGCGTTTTCGTCACGAAACGTGATTTACAGCGACACGGACCCTTCCTTTCCTTATAATTAAGAGAAAACCGACACTTGCCACTACTATGAACTCAAATTTTACTGGGAAAATATACGCGATAAAAATTATATTGTTTTTATACTACTTAGGTGGCATACAATCATATTATGCGCCGCCTGATGGTAAATAGTTAACTTGCAGTATCAAGGGTACAAACTCACGTGTTGCCGATTCCAAAATCTTGCAACTCCACGGTTGTGCCAATTGGTATCCTTACGCTAAGAAATGCAGGTTTTGGGTGAACTACTGACGTCGTATTAAGTTTTGGTGGTCCACCCGTAAAGGCAGATGTGTAGGTGCACAGAGGGGATTTTAACGGGTAAGCCGGCCGCCTAACATCAGTTTCCCGAGCTCATTAAGGTATGCGATTTTAACGAAACGATTTTCTATCCCAGGAAAATTCTATCATAAACCATGGTATACAATTTTTGGACCGGCAACACGCATATGTATGCTTATATAAGCATATGTATGCTTGTTTACCATCTAAGTGGTATAAATAAACCGAATGCGCACATTAAAGATAACTTAAATGAAATGTTTCCATTAAATAAAACTAAACACGCATGCATGTCACGTTCGAGATAAAAGTGTGGTTTTGTGTTTTAGTAGGAGTTGAAGACAGTAGCGACAATTTTAAGTAATTACAGACAGAACGGACAACATACCTAGATGTAAAAATAAACCAGAAACTAAGTTATTCAGCTTTCATTTTGGTATAATTATTATATCTGAGACTTCAATCACTGATATATGGACTGATTTCTGAGAAAAACGACACAATGTAATAAGAAAAAATAACAATAGCAACCTAGTTGAACAAGCCAAACAGGGAAAAAACTTCCACAAAGAAGACCACAGCCAAATGACTAAACACAGCAGTATAGTTGTGTTGATTTGTATGAGTTCAGGTTTCCAGCGCTCATTTAGGGATTTGTTTTTAATAAAACGTTTTATTATGCCAAACGCCTGATGTTAAGCAGTTACCGAGATAACCACTTAAGCCACTGAACTAACTGTGCATTCGAAAAGTTTGTTTACATGCTCTCTGTAGGTATACAAAATCATACAGCTTGCTTCATCACGAAGTCACACTCTGCTCGAATCAACAAGCATTATTTCCCCTGACGATATCGGCACCTGGAGGCACAGTCAGGTACTGCATGTTCGAATGTGCTCGCTTATGTATTGAACAATATCCTTCTGACCGAATTTGGGGCGCGGTGACCGATCTTAATAGAAATTAGCCACCTGGACAGGATTTTATTATAGTGCACATATGTATCTGCAATCGCAGGTGTACCTACTCTAGGTGTTTTTTATACGTCTTAGTTGACGATTAAGCTGACAAAATGTATGTGGGATAAAAGAAACAGATTTTTCTTATTGAAAAGTCTAAAAATATTTTATGTATTTATTTTACCAAGTCTCGAGTTTTAGTTTAGAATGTTACTTTTTACTTTCTGGTGGTATTAACAGATATGCAGGTAAGTTTGTAACATAATCAAACTATGAATAATATTATTCAATCAGGCAAGTAAAAGAATATACATATATGTATTTTAAAAATACGTACATACAGTAGAAGAGGAAATAAAACAATATTTCGCCTGTATCTTCTTCAGCAAGATGGATACGGTGTACGAAATGTCGGAAGTAATTAAACTCGAAACCCGCATTGGTCTGGATAAAAAGAACAGAAACTCTTACTACACGTTTCATGCTTTTAATTTAGTTTTCTTTTGTAAACGACCACAATATTTGATGCATCCTTTATAATTGACATTCATCACTTATTATGAATAGATGCAATGTTGTATTATTTCTAAAGCAACTTTAAAAAAATAAATTTCTTTCAACACAAGCCTAACAGAAAATAACTGAGTTCCCCACATTAGGACGCGACCGTTTTGACCACAAATAAGATATTTACTAAATCGTACAGACCCAACCCTACTTATCCTTAGATTTACCTACCGTGAAGGTAATCAAATCGACTGAACCCTTTACCAACAAACGTTTTTTCTAATTTTATAAAGGACCCTTGAAGCAAAATAATCTATTAACTTGACATCGGTTAGGGCCAAAAGTGGTATTAGCTAGCTCACCAAAAAATACTTTTTGAATTGTTATATTTTGGTCCGAACCTTCCAAGGTGTAACAAGTGCCTAAGGATTTTCAATATCTTGGAATACATAATAATATTAATGTAGAAATATTTATATGAACATTTACACATAATATTAGAACTAGCTGTTACCCGCAAAAATATTTTTAGTTAATTAATTCTATTCCACGAAAACCGTTCACTTTTGTTGGTGTGAAAAGTAGGCAATAATAATGTTCTTTTGCAGATTATCATCTATTTCTGTGCTGTTCAACTTTAGTATTTACAATATTAGTAGGATTATCTAGTATTAGGTGGGTGTCCCCACCGTAAATAGAAAATACCGCTACTAGAGTCAAGTCCTGGACTGGATACGTTTGCTGATGAATAGGGGAAGATTAATTTTGTCGGCATGCATGAGGTTTTGTGAGATGACAGAGTAAAATGTTTGTTATTTTGATTGTAATCAGTGTTATTGATGTTTTGTCGTTCTGATTATAAAAAAATAAATAAGTGCTTAGAACAGCTGCGGCAGAGTGGAAACCAAGAACTGAGAGACGCAGAATGGGCAGACCGGGTGATGTAGTTTGTATTAGCCTTATTTTGTACTAGCTGTTGCCCGCGGCTCCGCCCGCGTGGATGTCGGTTATCGCTGTAAAAAGTGGCCTATGTGTTATTCCAGACCATAATCTATCTCTGTGCCAAATTTTATCAGACAGATCCGTTCAGTAGTTTTTACGTGAAAGAGTAACAAACACCCATCCATCTATCCATCTATACTTACAAACTTTCGCATTTATAATATTAGTAAGGATAAGGATGTTTTGGGTATTTTTCATTTGTCTGTTTCATTGTATGCTCTAATTTTGTTCTCCTGTCTGTATATTTTTTTCGTAGTGTCTGCTCGTTGCAAAATGTTGTTTTTTCTTTCTGGTGAAGGCTGTGCGGTAGCAGCAGCTGTAGTAGTAATATATTTATTCATTTACAATTTATTTAATAATAATATATATTATATATAGGTATATTATTATTGTTATATTTATATACAGAGGGTATGTAAGCTTAATTAATGTCAATTTCGAAAGTTATGAATCATTTTCTATGATAATTATTGCTATTTAACATCGAATGTTAAAGTCATTTGCCAATGACAAAAATATTTTCTACAACGTTTTACTTTTTTTCTTTAACGGTACTGAAAAATCTTCTTTAATTAAATCAGACGCTCTCTCAGCGATCATTACAGTGGGCGCATTGGTGTTTCCACTGGTAATAGACGGCATCACACTAGCATCCACTACACGAAGACCAATTACTCCATGTACCTTCAAGCGACTGTTTACTACCGATTTTTTGATATTAAGTCCCATTTTTGATGTTCCAACTGGATGCCAATCAGTAGATGCCATATTAAGTGCTATGCATTTCCAATAGTCTATGTTATCCATTCTGAGGCTATCACAAGCGCGTATTTTAATCCGACCCGAGAAAGCATCTATGGATCTAAAGTGTTCAGTATTACTTAGTGTTTCCATCAGCATTTTGGTTTCTCTGGCCATACTGTCTAAATCTCTAGAATCACTGTAGTTATCATAATATATAAGCGGGTGGTCATAAGGACTACTCGAATATAATGAAATATTCCCTCTGGAATAGGGATGTAATAACGCATGCCTAATTAATATCAGTGATTTATTTATGCTTTGCTCCAATATCGATTTTTCGACTGAAGAAATATACTGAGATGCATAATATTTAATACCAGGTGCATTTTTTTCTAAAATGATAACATATATTTGATGGTCTGGGTAGGATTGTTTTTTATCTTCAGCATAAAATGCACTAGTTGCAGTGAAATCGTCATACGACAAAAATCCTTTGCGTTCGTAAAGGTACCTCAACACTTCAAATTGCATGGTGTTTTGATTTTGTTGTTCTGGTTCATTACCAAATATTGGGATAGAAATTGAAGTATGATCGTGTAAATTTTGTCCAACCATTGGTGAATTTACCAACGGCTTTATGTTTTTTACAATTAGATGTTCTTTAGGTCCTATACCTGATAACATTAGCAATTGTGGAGTGTTTATAGAACCTGCGCTGAGGATAACTTCTTTTCGAGCGTAAAGCGTAATTGTTTTACCATTTCGGTCGACTTTTACACCCCTCACTTTTAAATTATTGTCAAACAAAATTTTTGTCACAAAAGAATGTTTTCCTATTTTCAAATTTTTCCTATAAGGTGCTATTGGATTTAAGTATGCTGTCGCTGTGCTGACTCTTTTGCCTTCACTAACGGTTACTCTCAATCTTCCAAATCCCAAATTGTTTACAGTATTTAAGTCGGCAACATTTTTGATTCCGGCTTCTTCCCATGTTAATCCTAGATTATCCAAAATTCCATATTGTTCTTTACTGAAATTATATGTATTTATAGTAAGAAGTCCATCATGACCATAATGCTTGCTGACTTTAGGATTTTTTAACAACTTTGGATCTTGCAAATTTTCTGCTTTTTTGTAATATTTTTTAACAATATTCGGGTGCCACTCAGGATTTCCTTCCTTGAACCAACTCTCAAAATCATATGGATTCCCTTGAACATATAACAAGTTACTAATGCCGCCACTGCCACCTAGCATTTTCCCTCTCGGCCAGTTCACTGTTCCATTTTTAAGTGCTTGATTGGTTCTTCCATTATTAATAGTCCTGTATTGCCAGTCAAACATAGTTCCATACATTTCTTCATTAAAAGAGGGAATCTGTAATAAACAAACAAAATGAAATTGTTGTAGTATAGTAGGTAAGTTTCTTATTCGTTAGTGTAAACGTTCTTAAAAAATAAAACTAATAATATTTACATAATTATATGTTAAATTCAAAGTCTTGACTGACTGACATATCAACCTACAGCCTAAACTGAAAATTTCATATCTCTAGGTCGCTTGTCCTAAAGATATGAAATCTGCAATTTAGGCTGTGGGTTGATATGAAATTTGATGGATTTGTATAGTATTTTTAGTAGTAGTTTTTCGTAATTCCGCCTCTAGGAGGGTAGAACGCCACTCCAGAATAGATGGACGGATCCGGATGAAATTTGCCAAAACGATAGATTACAGTCTGGAATAGTCTTTAATGTATCGTTTTGACAAATATTTTTATCATCATCTACAAGTACAAGCTTCCAATTTAGTTATAAATATAATTCAGGTGATAATTTGATTTTCATGCTTTGTAATGTTAATATGTAGGTTTTATCTTTAAACACTTTAGTTGTATAGGTACCAAATAACTTTGCTAAAATATTCTTTCACGCCACCTAGTATTTAAGTAGACATCGACTTCAATTCATTCATCTATGTTCTTTTCTTTTTTGAAGTTACTTTACCTGTTATCTATACTTTTAATAGATACATAATATAACTCATCTTAAATAATTAAAACTAACATCACTTTCAATAGGTGGATTTCCGCCGGCTTCAAGCAAAAGTACGTCCCATTTTTCAACTTCGCTTAGTCTGTTTGCTACAACACAGCCAGCTGTACCAGCTCCGACAATAATGAAATCAAACTCGTCACCATCTTAAATAAAATTCACAACATGAATAGTTTTAAGTATATATTATTACTATCTACTACAGTGGTGGTAACCGAGTGGGAAAGTAACTGACCTATATGCAGGTGTTAGTTCGATCCGAGGAGGCGGTACCAATGTAAATTTCACTTTGTGGAATTTATATATTATACTCATCTAATGATTGAATGGTGAAGGAAAACATCATGAGGAACTCACATATCTTAGGAGATATTATAAAGACATTATCTGATTTACCAACCCGTATTAACCGCCAGCGTATGTGAACTAAGTCCTAAGAACCCTTTCTTTGTTCATGCAAACTACTCATATCTTTACAATGAACCACATTTGATATTTATAGTATGTATGTATAAGAAATTACAGATTTGACTTTTTCTTTTCTAAGTAGATAAATAAATTCATTTAGCTAAAATTAAAATGGTTTTTCGACGTATCTCATTTACAAATTAAATTATTTTTGTAGTTAAAATCTTTTAAAATATACCTTGTAAATCAGCATTTGCAGGCCAATTTTGTGTCTTGATGAGACATGTAGCAGCTGCAAAAAACTTCAGAGCTGATGTGAAGGTTGGGAAAGCTGCACCAACTGTCGTAGTATTAGGACACACTTCGCTACAAAAAATATGGTACATCAATATTAACATCAAAAACATAGAAGTCAATTAGTATTAAAGTACAAAGTCCTATAGTAAGACCAACAACAGTTTGATCCCCGCAGTCCTGAGTCTGCACTGTGGGTGTACTTTATTTATTCATTTATAAAACTTCATGCACATAGGTTCATAGGCGGACTATATACTTTGTATCCGTTAATTGTTTGTTAAGTCCCCCACGGTACATGGCTTGTTTCCTAGCGCGGGAGGGTCTTATATATAAAAAAAGGAAAAAATATTCCAACCCAGTGAGTACCTCTGATTGGCCAGAGATCACTCGGTAGACCCAGACGGAGAAGGCGGGATGAGTTAGACTTATTTAACGAAAACTATTCATTAGGAACTGTAGACGGAAAAAATAGGGAGGTCTATGAGCTGCAGCAAGACAATACGGGCTTATAATAATAATAAATTATTATCAATACAAAATTTACTTCTTTGGGAAATTATTTTACAGGTAGATAAGTATACGTGAAATTTATTTGTAATTGGGTGTAATTTGTGTCCGTTAATTGTATGTTTGTAAAGTTCTCCGCGACACAGAGCTTGTTCTTTAGTGCGGGAGTTGTCTTTTTTTTAAATAATATAGGTAGGCTTTTAGTAAAACCACGACAACGAAGACGCGGGTAGAAAATAGAAGGTATTCAATAAAAATATGTATGTATATATTTATTGTATTTTAAATAAGATAAAAATAATACTCACTTCAGCATCCTCACAAAATAATATATGTGCAAAACACTGTAAAATAAATCTTTTTTTTATTCACTTTACAAAGACATAGTCAAATCTAACCGCTTAATTTTGCAGTACAATGCACTATGATGTCTTACAATTGCATTTGTCCTGTTAAATACGACGCTAAAAAATAATAATCACTATGTAAATAAGCAAATTTATCATTAAACTAGGTTACAACACGGTATAATTTTCAAATTAAGATTGTCTGCCTTGTAACTTAATTAGGTTAGATTAACTAAATTGTTAAACAAATAATGTAAAAAGAATAATAGAATTGCAACATAACGTCATAAGTACAGACATTGCTTATAGCAACAGAAGCCAAAAAAGCAAATTTTAGAATATTTGTCTGTCTTTTAGTATACATATATTATGAGAGACAAACCGACAGACGAAAATTTTACACGTGGGTCATCCATGTGGTATTACTTGCAACTTTTTTTTTTTTTAAGAAAACTCGACTTTACAAACATACAATTAACGGACACAAATTACACCCAGACTCAGAACAATATTCTTTGTGGGTCACACAAAGTTTTATCCTGTGGGGGAATCGAACCCACAACCTCGTGCACAGCAGGCGCATACTGCGATCACTGGACCACCGAGGCAGTCAACTTACTGCACACAGTCTGCGGAGAATTTTTATCCAAAGACATATTTGAAGACTGTTAATGGCGATAAACATTAGGCGCTGCGTCAGTTAGATGATGACCAAAAAAAGTCAAACTTTTGAAGAGGGCGTAGTCAGGGAAACTTCCAGCCGAACCTGTTCTATTCTTTCCCTTCCTGTGAAGTTTGGAAGAAATATCGGTGGCATCGATAAGAAGACTTTCTTTTCACGGCTAAAGTGGCAGAATCTAATAAGCGTGTTGTTAATTGTTGACTTTGCTTGCTACAAGATATTTTTATTTCAATAACGTCTTTTAAGTCATAATGGTCTTCCAAAACCACAGAAAGTCGAGTCTAGAGTATGCTGCGAAGATAAATAAAATTACAGTTATTCAAACCGAAACTGTGAACAATAATGTTGATATCCTTGCCGATGAATAAAATTCCATTATAAGATAAAATATCAGGAAACCTTTGATGAAATAAACTTTTTATTATTATATTCTCAAAAAAATATTATTATTATTATTACTCCACGCGTACGAAGTCGCAGGCAGTAAATAGTTAGTAATAAATATTTTTTTGTATTATATTATACTTATTTTTATTTAGATTGATTATTATTTATCCTTTTAATATGTATTTCAAATAATTTATAAATACATAATATATGTATATATGATTTTATAATGTAAGTACTTATACGTTCGGTATGGCAGATGGCACTCAGATCGAGTTAAACTGTCTGTTGCTGAAAACCCGCCTTATTATGTTTTATGCATAATAGCATTATGCTGAGTGGTGGCCATTTTTTTACATGCGTGTGACGTAAACCACACGAAATATTTTTGTTTTGATATCTTCTCCTTAAATACGTGTTTGTATGTTGTGCGTCATTTGTGTGCAAAAATAAATTGTTTTTCTTTCTTTCTAAACTATATTAAATGTCACAACAACTACATGGCATGTTAATTAGGGTTCCAAATTGACTGAAGGCATATTAATTATTCCTATATGAGTTGATAGGCGGCAGGTTTTGCAACAAACTTAAAATAAAGTAGTTGTTGCCCGCAGCTTCATCTATGTGGATGTTATTAAAAGACTTCTAACTGTCTTCAATAATAGCGAAAAATAAATGATATGTTGAAGTCCGTGCCGTTGGCACCGTACAAACGACGGTGCATGGTTGCCAGCGACAGGGAGTGGATGGCGGTCGCATCCTTTTGCGAGGACGTTATCTCGCAGAAGGAGGCGGTGGGGCGGATCAGAGCCTCTAGACAAGTGGCATAAGCGATAGTCGAATCGAAAAGTCAAAAAATAAAATGTATGGAATTTGACGTGAGTCTACGATTTAATGTCGTAAACTTACGTCAAATCCAATACATTTTCTTTTTTGACTTTTCGATTCGACTATCGCTTATGCCACTTGTCTAGAGGATCTTTAGCCCGGAGATAACCGTCCCGCTTCCCCGGGCGGGGTGGTATGCGTAAAGCATTTCCTCTCTACAAAAAAATGCCACCGTACACACGGTGCTTTTCTCTCTTTTTGTCCCATTTTTGATGTACCAACTGGATGGTTAACTGTAGATGCCATATAAAATGCTATGCATTTTCAATATTCTATGCTATTCAATTTTAGCTATCACAAGTGTGTATTTTAATTCTACCTAACACAGCACCTATGGATCTAAAGTAAGTATTTTAGATATTCGCGTTTGCTTTTTGATTCCAATCACTGTACTATCTAAATTCCTAGAATCACTGTAGTTATCGTTATATATAAGTGGGTAGTCATAGGGACTACTTGAATATAAGAGAACATTAATTCTTCTGGAATGTGGATGTGATAGTACATGCCTGAATAGAAGCAGAGATTTATTTTTGCTTTGCTCCAATATCGAGTTTTCTATTGGAGCAAAGCAAAATGCTATTAAATTCATAAGTATAATAGGATTTAATAGCAAGGGCATTTTTCTCGAATATACTAAGATAAATTTGATGATCAGGATATGATTGTTTTAAATCTTCGAAATAAAATGCACTAGTCCCGGCGAAATTGTGATATGACAAAAATCCTTTGCGCTCGTAAAGGTATCTCAACACTTCATGTTATATGGTGTATTAATTTTGTTGTTCTGGTTAATCAGCAAAGACTGTAATAGGAATTGAAATATGGTCGTGTAAATTTTGTCGAACCATTAAGGAATTAACCAAAAACGTAATATTTGTTGCAATGAGATGTTGTTTAGGTCCTATACCTGATAACATTAGTAGTTGTGGAGTGTTTATAGAACTTGCGCTCAGTACAACATCTTTTAGCTCATAAAGCCTAATTGTTTTACCATGTTTCGGTTACAAAAGAATGTTTACCTATCTTTTAATTGTTCCTATAAGGCGCTATTGGATTTAAGAAGGCTGTAGCTGTGCTCACTTTTTTACTTTTACTAATTGTGACTCTTAATCTACCAACTCCCAAATTGTTTTCGGTATTTAAGTCGTTAACAATTTTATTCCAACTACTTCCCACGTTGATCCTAGATTAAGAAAAATGTCTTATTGTTCTTTACTGTAATTATACATATATGTATTTATAGTAAGAAGTCCATTGTGATCATAATGCTTGCTAACTATAAGAATTTTAAACAACTGCAGATCTTGCAAATTTTCTGCTTTTTTGGAATATTTTTTAACAATATCCGGGTGCCACTCAAGATGTGAGAATTATAAAAAAATCCTTGAACATATAGCATTTTATTGATGGCGCCTTTACCACCTAGCATTTTCCCGTTCGGCCAGTTCACTGTTCCATTTTCAAGTGCTTGACTGGTTCTTCTATTATTTAAAGTCTTATAATATTGCCAGTCATAAGTAGTTTCATACAATTTTAGGTATATATAATGATATTAATAATGAAGCATACCTTGTTAAACAGCATCTGAGGGGCAATTTCTTGTCTGGACGAGACATGTAGCCGCTGCAAAAACTGCAGCGCTGATGTAAAGGTTGGGAAAGCTGCGCCAACTGTCGAGTAAGTATTAGCACATATTTCGCTACGAAATAGTTAATAAACCGTATTTTGTCCGTAGCGAAGTATGTGCTAATAAAGCATAACAAAATATATTTTGTCTTTACTTTTCACAGACACTTAATTTTACAGTACCTATATAACACAGTAATGTTTCACAGTGCCTGTTCTTTTGTTAAATATAAGCCTAAAACAGATAATTTTTGGTATGTAAATAAGCGATTATTACTAAACCAAGTAAAATAACATGCATCATTTAAATAAAATGTCAATTCTTATTTTGTTGTCTAATGACATTTTATCAACAAAATTGTAGTAACATCTTGACATAATAGTATCATATACATAGAATTTTAGTTTTCTTGGGACAACTCACACACCGCCCTCTAATCCTAAACTAGGCAGAGCCTGTACTTTAGCAACAAAACAACTGATAAACATAAATCCAAATATAATTATACAATCTATATTAATATTTTAAATTTAAAAGTTTGGATGTATGGATGTTTGTTACTCAATCACGCCTAAACAGCTAAAAGGATCTTGATGAAATTTGGCACAGAGATTTACTATATAATGTAGTTTGGAATAGCACATAGACTGCTTTTTATCCCAAAAATCGGATTGTAGCGAAGCGGGCGAAAAATGGTTATAAATAGTTTACACTAAGACATAGAACAAAAATCGTTCTCATAGAGTGCAGTCATATTTAATTTTGTAATGTTATGTATTCACAAATTATTCTAATATTTCAATTTGCATTGATACACATTGCCGATGGACAAGGTCGGCTCAGGTTCGAGACTTGTGGCAATCTATGTCCAGCAGTGAACGTCTTTTAGCTGAGATGATGAACACATTATTGAAAATTTCTGCAATCGGTAGAAATCTTTAGGAAATCTCAGCATTTCATCTCGGTTAATTTTTTTCTAAAAAAAAAACTATTTTTAGTGATTAAATAAAAGTAAAAAAATATATGAAATAAAAACATTGTTAACACTATAAAACTAAATCTATTTGAGGGTTGCCCTCGATTTCAAGAAAATAAAAGAATTTTGAGAATCGGTCCACAAATGGGGGAGAAATCTGTGAACATACATAAAAAAATACATACAGTCGAATATAGAACCTCCTCCTTTTTTGAAGTTGGTTAAAATTAATTATCTTTCCGTCTTATAACTGTTGTGTTGCTTAAATGTCTCATAAAAATAATGCATCGAGGCTTAAATATTTATGATAATTACATATTTCAAGAAAATGGCATCTAATTTTCCGCTACATTATTTTGTGTATCGCCGGTTGTAAAAATCACACGTGTAAACTCCACAAATAAGAAAAATATAGCTATAAGATTGTGTAAAGTTAATATTAATTTGAATACACTTTTGACGGCCTTGGTGGTCCAGTGGCCGCAGTATGAGCCTCCAGTGCACGAGGTTGTGGGTTCGATTCCCACACAGGACAAAACTTTGTGTGTTCCACAAAGTGTTGTTCTGAGTCTGGGTGTAATTTGTGATCCGTTAATTGTATGTTTGTAAAGTCCCCCGCGGTACAGAGCTCGTTCTCTAGTGCGGGAGTTGTCTTTATAAAAAAAAAGAGACATATTAGGAAAAGTGGATAGTACAGAAGACTGCCACTATTAAAACTCTGGTGGTAATGTTGTGTTTCTAATGATGAGTAGTCTACAGAGTATTCTCTATTAGCTAGTAGCAAGTTTTGCCATATATGGTGAAAGTAATTAGAGCGTTTTTGAGAGTGACTAAACTACCTCTAATAACGCTTCACTGGCACAATGTTACATGTGCGTTCAGGTGCACGAAAGTCCTTCTTCATGAAGAGGCTGAAAACACAGTGTTTGCCATGCGCCCCTATTAACTACACTCTCACCAAGTCTCACCGTATATCTTTGGTCTTCTTGCAGACGTACTTCATGATAGCATCTTCTAACAAATGTTAAACAATATAAAACTCGTTGAGTACCTAAGGGCTGTACGGAAAACATCCATTTTTTATTTTCACGAGGACATTTATTTCATTAAATCGACGCTATACGGGGGCTATATATTTTTTATTTTATAGCACCATTCGATCGTAAAAGCGAAATTAAGCCTTTTCGACCTCGCATTGCATTGCAAAAATAAGCCAAGAAAGATAAAGAAAATTGATTAAATTAAAAAAGTTTGTGCATTTGGGTTATTTATGCATTTTTTTGTAGCAAAAAAATCTTAAAAAAATGTAATTTTGGAAAAACAAGTAGATAATCCACCGATCGATAGTCTCATTGAAACCTTTTATTCTGTTTTAATTGTAATTTTTATAGTGACACTTTTTGAATATTTTAATTATTTTCCATTATTTCGTAGCTCTGTACTCTTGTTTAAGTATTTGAGTACCTCAATATCAATTTTTCTACATACGATATTAATAAATTGCATGTTTTAACGAAATTCTCGACAGAATTTCCCTGAATTTTATTTACATCATCATAATATTTTTCAAAAAGGAAGTGAAAATATTATTTTTTAAATTCAAATATTTGAACTGATTTCTCATTAAAAATAAATATTGTACGTTTAACCCGCATAAGAAAATATCTGATTCCATTAAAATGTTTATTTAATTTTAATAAAAAAATACATTATGTACAATTTTAACGTATCGTTCAATAACATGTTCCACAAAGGGTAGGCCGTGATGTGTGACAGTTACTTTTTGATAGGTATTTTGTAACATGTTTTGCCTATTGCAATGCCAGACACAATTTCAGATACCGTGCTGTTATTTAAAAAAAATAACAGATAAACCCAATATCATTTAGGTTGCCTCAGGAATCATCTCGAGATCTTGGTATTTCCCGCAAACTTTAGCGCAAGATTATGCCGCGAGACTAACAAGACAGGTAATATTTTAATAAATTATGAAATTATTCTTTGGATTGAATTTTGTTGATTGAATTTTATTTTCTATGTTTGTTTGATTCGATATTTGATCAATAATTATATTCTCCAGACTTATCTTCGGTCACGGCGTTTACTTTCAACAGTGATTAGCCAACTTTGCAGGATACATTAAAGAGCATTAGTGTATGCAAAAATACAGATGCATTCTTTATTCCTCCACCCATATAGTTCGATGATAGAAAATATCTCTGTAAAAATATCAATGAAATATATAGGTCTATCCGACAGCCCACTCTGTAGAGGCTGCATGGAGGCCGAGAAGACACCCGCCGACATAGGTACTAAAGAAATGCAGTAGCGTAGAAGACCATAGGTTGCAGACCCTCAAAATAACAGGCTCACTGTCGAAACCCTGTGGCAACTTAGGCCGCGTGCTGGCTTTCTAGTAGAAATTGGGTTGGTTGGAATAACCAACAAGAAACTCACGCACAAAGGCCCACCTAATCGGCCAAGTGCGGAAAACACCATGCCAAACTAATGCTAAGTATTATGTCCCACATTACATGCTTTTACTACTCTATCTTTTGTACTCGTATCTTCTGCTTCTTAGCGAGTGGTAAGTATCCAGGTCTACCGTGAACAATGACTGTTAACAGTCGGGACTAACTTAAAACGTGCCCTCCCAAGTACAGAGACGCTCAGAAAAAATACCACTATGTAGGCCCCCATCCATAAAGTACGTGTCCTTGTAGCTTACGCTGATCGTTTCTGCCAATCAGAAAGTACACCAAGATGTAGCTATTGTACTATCGTTTCATATATACATACATATTACATAAGTAATACGTAAACGATATCGTCGCTCCGGTTTCATTATCAAACAAATTCATTTGTTCAATCCATTTTACTAATCAAGTTGAAATGTTCGTAGAATTTCACAAATTAATCTAGGTGATAAAACTGTTTGTATTTTAATATCAAATGTCCGGTTTTAGTGAAACAGCAGGAATTCATTTCAATTTCATCTCTTAGAGAAAGGGAATAAAGTTCTATCTTCTTTTTTCATTTATTGTTATTTTTACCCAATTGATCTAGAAGGAGGGTAATGCTTTTCACGCGTATGTATGTATGTCTGTTCCATTGTGATCTTTTTTTTTTTTTTTATACTACTTGGGTGGCAAACAAGCATACGGCCCGCCTGATGTTAAGCAGTATCCGTAGCCTATAGACGCTTGCATTACCAGAGGTATCACTTGCGTGTTGCCAACCCATTTTTTTACACCAGGGCTTTAAGATGGAAGTAACCCTGGGATAGGAATACGTTTCTTTCAAAACGCATTCCTAAATGAGCGCTGGAGACCTGTACTCACACACAGGAACACAACTACACCACTGTGGGTAGTCATTTGGCTGTGGTCTTCTGTAAGGTGGAGGTCCTTCCCCAGTCGGGCTTGCTCGCTAGTATGGTGCCCTACCTCTCTTCCTCTCCTGTAGCTTCCTGACTATTTTGGCATAATAGGTATGAGGTTACAGTTATGGTTAGGGTAACGAGAGTGTTTGTGGTTATATAAACTATAATATAACCACAAACACTCTCGTAGTATGTTTGCTTGGTTTTATACTGCTTGAGTGGCAAACAACCGAACAGCCCTAATTTGATATTAAGCAGTTATCCGTAGGCTTGCGTGTTGGCGATCATTTTTTACAGGGCTCTAAGATGGAGTATCCTTAGCGCTGAAGACCTGTAATATTTTGGATTTAGTCTAAATTAAGTACATAAATATAAGTAAAATAAAGGCTGTCAAGATATAATTAGGTTTATCTGTTACTGTCACTAAATTGGCTACCTTTACCAAATTCCGTATTCTTATACAATAAAGCTTTCTTGTCCGTGTCGGTGTCCTATAGTGACAGATTAAGAATACAAAGGTCTACACCCCGTTCCATTCTGAGGGATGAAGAGTCAACTAAGGGATTAATCCCTAAGTCAACTCTTACGACAGTCAGGCAGACAAGTGTCATAGAAGTCGCAAGTCGCAAACAAAACCCCATACCAAACCGTATGGCAAGCCTAGTATAGTAGCTAGGCTCCCTCCAATCCAAGTGTATGGGGGAGACCAGTGCCTAGCAGTGAAACGTTTATGAGTTGAGATGCTGATGGCGATGAAAGCTTTCCTACATTCAACAATGGACGTCACCAGGTTTAGATGATGATTTTGACTGCCTGGTGGTCCAGTGGCCGCAGTATGCGCCTGCTGTGCACGAGGTTGTGGGTTCGATACCCACACAGGACAAAACTTTGTGTGACACACATAGAATTGTTCTGAGCCTGGGTGTAATTTGTGTCCGTTAATTGTATGTTTGTAAAGTCCCCCGCGACACAGAGCTTGTTCTCTAATGAGGAGTGTCTTTTTCAAATTAATAAAAAAAATGATTGCTTAGCCTCGCAGTTTTTACCGGGTTACTAACTACTAGTGTCACTCGGGATACTTTATTTCATTCTACTCCACTCCTTTAAATTGTAGCGCAATGTTATTTACTCTACTAACTTGCCTCAATAAGTAGGTATCCAAGACTACGGCTTTTATAAATTGGATTGGTAGATCCTGAGCTTTGTGGGTTTAAACATAAAAAATCTTCCCGCTTTATTTATAAACGTCGTGTAGCGAGTGAACTTCGATTTCCCTCTTTCTGTCATCAGTTATTTTGATATTCGAAAGAAAAGGACAAAGCTACACAAAGTTACTTTATAAAGCGATTCAGCTTTATTTGACCCTATTGAGTTCAGTAGTTTAAAAATCTTAAGGCTACTTACACACGGCCATTTGATCCCAAATTTGACTGCCTTGGAGGTCCAGTGACTGCAGTATGCGCCTGCTATGCACGAGGTTGTGGGTTTGATTCCCACACAGGACAAAACTTTGTGTGACCCGCAAAAAATTGTTCTGAGTCTGGGTGTAATTTGTGTCCGTTAATTGTATGTTTGTAAAGTCCCCCGCGACACAGAGCTTTAAAATAAGAAAAAAAAACAGACAGCCATGGTAATCAGACAACTGGTAAACATTGATATGCTTATTTCTCTTTAAAATACTAAATACATTGTCACGTTATATATAAACTACGCCCAGACACAGAACAAAGAATGCTGCTTCGATCTTGCAGTCAGCCAGCCCATCAATCAGTTTCTAATGATATTTATGGTTTTGTATGTAATTATCCTTCTATAGTCTGAGTGAAAATATAATCTTTGATACTCATTTTATGTTGAATGCCAACACACTATAAAGTCATCAACCCACTCGTATTTATAAATGTAAGTCACGCCAGTTTCGCAAAGAAATTCTGAAAAACAAATAAACTAAAATAATGAGTTTATTTGTATTACTGAGTAAGCCGTGTACAAAGAAGATTCTGGGAACGTTGCATTTGGTGCTCGTACTTGTCATACGTTACGCATTGTTGTGACTAACCCGGCGAATACATTGTTTTAAATATCAGCCAACTTGTTGGCTCTTCTTCTTAGCGTTTTGACTTTCAGCGCATGCGTTCATTTCTTCCGTGTACATGTCAAGGCATTTGTTTACACACTTTTGAATGTCATTTACAAGTGAGAACAAGTGGTAACAAACAGTAAACATACTAATGACATTCTGCAAAAGTGACTTTTTACGAAAGTGACATTATACGTCAAAAGCCGCAGGGGTATTCCGTAAGAGCAAAAACCGAGCCAGCGCAAAACGTGAGCAAAATCTGGCTGTCGATTGAAAATCGGTATTCCGTAAGAGCAAAAACCGAGGCTTTTTGACATTTAGTCAATAGATTGTGCCGTCACCGAGCAATCACAACTGTCAGTTTGCCATCGCTGTTTTTTAGAGAATCAGCGAGCTGTACATATGTACTTGCTTATAGATTTCAAGTAACAATGTAATGGATAATAGAGAACGTTTAATACCTTAAGTTACGGAAGGGTGAGGTCTGCTGGTACAGGCATACCTATCTTTGCTTAAAAGAAGATCTGAACAATTTGTGTTTGAAACTTTGTGTTGAAAATATGATAAAGAAAGAGATAGTGATAGATGAAATGAAGATACTGATAAGTAGTCTATTTCGCATAGCATGTGTAGTGTGACGTTTGACATTTGAGGATAAATATCAATGAAAATGAAACATGATTAAATTAAAACCTATCGCTTGAATACTCAAGGATCATTCGATAAGTCTATTGATTACAGATTGATTAAATAATTTTCATCGTAAAATGTTAAACGACACAATACCCATGGTGTGTCAAATAGACTATAGCTACTGTTGACGCCAACAATTTTCGTGCGCTAGTGCGATATCTACCTCTTTCTAACTATAATATCATTGATCTAAGGTGTATTAGAAGGGAAATAGACAACAAAATTCGTATAACAAGGTAACACCATAACAAAGAAGCCTTCTTTACACGTGCGAATCACACAATACGGTTGTCAATCTACTTGTCAAATGATGTGTGACATTATTTTTCCATTACTGTTCATCATGATGTTCGATATTTGGTTACAGTATTGTACTACATATTTGTATAATAATAACTTCCTCTTATTCCTAAAGACGTATTATTGGTAAAGGCTGATGAAGCTTATCTTACGTCATCATTATAATCTTACTTCTAACTTAAAATGTTATATATTATAAATGCGAAAGATTATAACCATATTGTAATAATCTTTGACTTGCTTTGGTTTTTTATTTTGATGTATATACTGCTATAAAAATATACTCTATGTCCTTTCCTTGGATATAACCTATCTCCTTGCCAAATTTCATTAAGATCCGTTCGGCCGTTTAGTCGTGAATGGGTAACAAACATCTAAACAAATAGTGTTACTTTCGCATTTATAATATTAGTATGTTTAATATTCAAATTATGTTCTATTTACACAATTTAAATAAAATAATTGTCTTCATTTTTTTTTTACCGAAAAGAAATATGGCAAAACGTTTTGTTTTCCCATTGTTGTTGAACCGTACTAACTGTGTGTATCACCACCGCTGTACATTAACTATAAAAGACAGGCCCGGCCTGAATTTAAACTATTTGAAACAACGACACATGAGCATTTTATTAAGATGAGTCTCGGTAACAACAGTTTTAACATTATCTACTAACATGAATGTGTGTAATATCAAAATATTTAAACTTTTTACTTTGATGTGGATAATTTAAAACGGGTTAAGAAGACAATTAAGCTTGTTTTATGGTATATAGTTGTGGCATTTGCAATATCATTTGCGCGTCAATACTCAACAGTCGTTTTGTTCTATACTCATTAAGCAATAATGATCGAATGAAAGAAAGAAAACAATATTAATTCTAGACAAATAATCACTGAGAATACACATACAGATACACTTACATTTTTGAAGTGAAAACTTCTTTTGGAACTTTAGTACGCATACTTTTAGATGAAATAAAATCTCTGGATTCGCGACACCGTTACAAGACACAGCTTGACATATCCGAAAAATCGTTTTTCGAGTATCACGCTATTAAAGCAAAGAGGCGATATATGCATGTACATATAGCAGACCGCGAACGCGTCTAGAGAAATGAAAAAAAAACATATATTGCTATATATTATAACAACTGTTTTGCCTAGTGTTTTCACTTTTGTCGGGACTCCCGGAGTGCATTTTTTTATACTACCAATGTGGCAAACAAGCATAGCTAGAATGTTTACCACAGCCCACACTTGCCAACAAAGATCACCATTTCAGCATTGGCTAGATAATAATCATTATAATAATCATTCTATTACTCATTTACTCACTTATTCCCGTTAGTAAATCACTAAAAAGACGTAGGTTCATATTCTTTTTTCCCAATTTCTTACCATTTTTTTCATTATCCAGCAAATCGGCTGTAAAAAAAATGCTGACATTATTATGTTTTTTTATGACGTTTATCATAAGTATTTTTATTATTCGTTTACATTACATTATTTAATTTAGTCGATCTAAATGAATAAAAAAATGAGTATGACTTTGATTATTGTCTGATTGCCATAGTACAGGCTCTGTCTAGTTTAGGATCAGATACGAATAGCTGTATGTCTGAGTTGTCTCAATATTATACTAGCTATATTCATTTTAACAAGTCTAGCCGAGTCAACCGCGAGCGGTTTAGTTCAGTGACTATCCTTTAAGTGCCTTATAAATATATTATCGCTATTTCTGAACCCCGAATACCGCAGTGCAGTGCAATGTTCGAAATAATCTATCTTATATAAAACTGATAACTAAATTATATTAGTCAGTACAATATTACGATTCTGCTTTATTTTATACTAGCTGTTGCCCGCGGCTCCGCCCGGGTGGATGTCAGTTATCGCTGCAAAAAGTAGCATATGTGTTATTCCAGACCATTATCTATCTTTGTGCCAAATTTCATCTAGATCCGTTCAGTAGTTTGTACGTGAAAGAGTAACAAACATCCATCCATCCATTCTCACAAACTTTCACATTTATAATATTCTGCAAAAAGTAGCCTATGTGTTATTCCAGACCATAGTCTATCTCTGTGCCAAATTTCATCTAGATCCGTTCAGTAGTTTTTACGTGAAAGAGTAACAAACATCCATCCATCCATTCTCACAAACGTTGACATTTATAATATTAATAAGGATTCTTAAGAAAGGTAGGGCACCGTACTAGTCAGCAGATCCGACTGGGGTATGACCTCTACCTTACAGAAGATCACAGCCCAATTACTACACTCAGTGGTGCAATTGTGTTCCTGTGTGTGAGTAACAGGACTTCAGCGCTCATTCAGGGATGCGTTTTGAAACATACGTATTCCTACGTTTCTTTGGCCATTATACATAAACTATTTCTGATATTAACCACCAATTTAGCATGCAGGGGTTTCGGGGTTGATTAATCGATCTAGCTAGTTTCCATTTTTAGAAAACAACAATTTCCAAAAAAAAAAGACGTGTGGCACTCGGAGACTGCCGCGGTAAAGCTATTGCATATTTTTTAGTATGATTTTTTTATCATCGAATCGAATCGTTTTTTTTTAATTATCAATCTCTAGATATTTTAAATGCTTAACGTCACCGTACCCATGCTATGTGAAATTGATGATGAGTGATCTCAATTCAACCATAATTCATAAAATTTTAGGCTACTATTTGACCTTTGATTTATTTTATACTTATTTTTTTATTCTCTTAGATCAAAACCTTCTTACACAAATTTGACATTTTATTATTGGCTGTTTAGAAAATTTGTCATTAAAAAAAGTATCACCGCTGTGCCGGTCGAAGTGGGGGGTGTTAGGTTATTTTCGTTACGGAATTTCTGGATTCGGTCTCCACGCTCAAGGCCCGCGATAGAAGCTATGCAATAGCTAAAAAATACCAAGCAAAGCTTGGTCATCCAGGTATTTTATATTATACCTATTATTAAACATCCTAACAATTTAAGTACCATAGCACCTGTGTCTGACGTGAGTACCCGCCCGGACAGTCGCGTAATACAAGCTGAACCAGATTATTGCTGTAGTTAGATTTTTTTTATGTTTTTGACTTTAATATTACCAATATTATTGGTAATAAAATCTTGCGCGTCATCAGGTGAGTTCCAGTCCTTTTTAAGTATGCATAGCACTAGTTTATTAAAGTTTTTACCGTTTAGGGTGAACTTTTTAAAACTCTATTCTTATCCTTTGTGTAAAGTTTCCAGTTTGTAGCTCCGGCGGCTCTGCGTTGATAAATCAGTCAGTCGTGACAAGCAATCATATAGGTATAGATATATTTTTGCGCTGTTCATACTATAATATTATAAATTAATGCCAAAGTAACTCTGTATGTGTGTTCGTTTGGTACCTTTTCATGACTAAACAGCTGAAGGGATCTTAATGAAAGTTTGTAAGTAGATAGATGGTATCCTGGAGCAGGTCATTCGGGACAATCCCACCCACATGCCCACCGCTGTGACTCCTGTGAGCCAGGATTAACAGCGGAGAAACCAACTGATACACCGAGCTTTAACACTCCCGTCCCGTGTGTCAACTAAACCTACTGTCTTGGACCCCGCAACGAATTTAATCATAAGTAAATAGGAGGAGTTATAAAGAAAAGTTTCCACTTCCCTCCGTAGCAAAGCGGGAGACAAAATAAATCTGTATAGGTTTGCAACCTATTAAAAGGAGCACCACGGGGGACTTTAAACTACGTGACCTATGTGAGCTAAGTTTGATTGCTATAATGGAGCAGGTCATATAGTACTTTTTATCTCGATAACGGACATCCACAAGGGTGGAGCCGTGACCAATAGTAAGTTTTACATAGTTCACAGCTGATAAAACGACATGTTTTGTATTGAGAGAAGCTAGACGCTTTCCTCGAAGAAAAATACTTAATGTGCGTGTGTAAATGTATTGTATTTACACACAACATTTCTATCTACGTCATCATGAATGTATGTTGTCTAGTTTCACGGTTTCCGCAAAAACAAAGGGTGTCGGTTCGAACTTGTTTTATGTTTTCAAGTTTCGTTTTAGCTGTTAGCCAGGGATTTATTATTGTCGATCGCCTTTTCGGTCCGGGTGGCCATATTTTAGGCTTCTGTTGGATATATCCAATAAAAATAGTAAGATAAGGCGTAAATTTATATGCCTTTTAACGACTTATTGGGGTTTTATGTTGCGTTTTGTGAATACAAATATTTATAAGCTTATAAATTAGACAGCATACACGCTACTAATATCGTGCGGGGATTTTGTCATGACTTTGTTGATGTTGGACAAAACTCGGTGTGCTTTATTTCTAAAAATCTAGGTGTACTCTGTGAATTCCATGTTTGTAAATTACACCGCGACATAGGGCAAGCAACGCCGAAATTGTCTTAAATAAAAATATATTTTATTTTTATTATTGCAATTGAGATTGTCTATATGAAAACACGTGCTGAGCAAAAGGTAATAATAAAACAAATTTAGATTGCGGCCCTGAAATTAAAAAAAATATATATCTGCAAAAACAATATATATTTTTTATTGATATTATTGAAGTTTTCCAGCGGTTTTGCTTGCGTATTTTTTAAATATCCGTACCCTTGATGTGTAAGCAAAATTTCGTAATTATCGGCTTAGTAAAGCATTATAAACAAACTCACATTCATTCATTTATACTGTTAGTTACAATCTTTTTTTTTTAATATGGCCTAATGTTTGGACAGAAGCTGTATAAATAATAATTATGTAAGGGGGCCTGGTGCTCTAAGATACAGGCTTCAGCTTAGTTTGGACACCAGATCGCCCACAAATTACTTGTAAGTACCTACCAAACTGCTGTATTCATCACACAACTGTATATTGTAACATTGGTAATTTGTGGAAATAAAATAAATGATTTTGTTAAATGATTTTATTATTACGTAGATAATAATATATAATTAAATTTCCAAAAAGCAATAATAGCTCAAGCAGCTTTGCTTGTTTACATGACAAGTCGGTATATAGACGTCACTTTACACTTGCCTTGCCATTTTATGCAACAGCTGTTACAGACACGAAAACGACATTATCCTGAAATTAAAGTTTGTTAAAGCTGCCACCCTAAGAACGTAAGTTGTGATGTCAGCAGTCAGAACCTATACACAGCCTTCTAAGACTGGAAGTTACTTAATAGTTTACTTTGTATATTTATGTAAGTACCTATTGTTTTTTAGCATTGTATTTTTTTAAGACGGCTTCGGTTGCCTTGCATTTATGTTAGCAGCCGATTGTGAGGTCCTGGGTTTGATTCCAGAGCTCATCTAGGTAAAACAGTGATTTGATACATAGTAATAGACTCGCCTCGTAGTACACGGCACCTAACCTAAAAAAATCTCTACCTACCTCAAAATTCACTAACTAACTCTTATGCTGCACTCTTTTGGTAATCCTCTGCGGTCGGGGTGTATTACCCTAAAATAACCAATAGAGTAAGAAGTATCAGTACTAAAATTTGTAGTAAATGATATTGATAGTATTTTACATTTAAAATTCTCTCTATGTAATTTTAGGGTTAAACACACCGCGCGCAGTAGGTTACCAGAAGAGTACTTCAGTATTCAGCAGGAATGTAAGAATCAGTTTGTAAATTTTCATGACTTGTGAAATGTCAAAAGTAAATACGTTGCTGGGTCTCCCTCTACTAAGGCCTTTTCCCAATATCTCTTATAGATTCAAATTGAACTATTCACAAATATTATATACCAACGTCATACATTATAACTATACCACTTCTGAGAACAATTTCTATTCGGTTCCGTGATTGATTGACTAGTTGATAGACTACTGACAACGTACAGACTAAACCACTTATGATAGAAATATGAAATCCAGGATATACCTACGCTTATAAATACTAAACGTTACTTTAGGCAGTTGAGTTGTGATAGATTCGGGTGAAGGTAAAGGCCTGATTAAGAAACAAGCCTCCAAACAAACTTTCGCATTTATCATATTGGTATTTATTGGTAATTGGTAGATATTATTTACTTATTAATAGCAAGTTTAAAACAAACAGTTTATCCTTAACGTTAAAGGATAATATTGTAACCTAAGTTACGTACGATAGGCGTTTATACACACGTCTCATGATACGATATCGTCTTTATTTAGTTTTATTAAGACTGAATGTGGTAAAGCCCAATCTCAAGGGTAAGCTTAATTTTCAACAAAGTCAGTCTGAAACATTTGACATAAAATGTGTGCTCATAATTAATTAATTCGTTTAATTTTTTATTTATATAAATAAAAGCGTAGCTTTTTATGGTATCAATGAAAAATTAGGGCTGATCTGTTTATACACTTTTAAAATGTTGATTTCCATTTTTTCAAAGACAACTCCTATAACTAGATATAACTCATTTTTGACTGCCTTGGTGGTCCAGTAGCCGCAGTATGCGCCTGCTGTGCACGAGGTTGTGAGTTCGATTCCCACACAGGACAAAACTTTGTGTGACCCAAAAGAGTTGTTCTGAGTCTGGGTGTAATTTGTGTCCATTAATTGTATGTTTGTAAAGTCCCCCGTGACACAGAGCTTGTTCTCTAGTGAGGGCGTTGACTTAAAAAAAAAAACTTCCCACTTATTGCAATTACTTTTCTTCGCAAACCTTGCATCGGAACATCGTACCCCGGTACTTTGAGCCCCAGCCTCCCCTACCTTAGACAAAGACATCAAAACCAGTAAATTGTCGTACAAAATTCATTCCTACAACGTCTATATTAATACAAAAATAACGTTTTTTAAATATACCAAAGGTCACAGTCTCAAACCGAAATTAGCTAAAGCCGTATAAAATCATCCAAATGAGATTCCTTGTTCAAAGTTACATAATCAAAGAAAACCTTACCATGGCAAGCCTATTTTTCCGGGGTAAAACATTGAAGCCTTGTAAATGAGAAATATTTGAAAAGCGAAATTACAATAGGTAGTAAATCTACCTGTCCACCGAACCGAAGAGGAGGTTGCGCCTAAGTCAAAGTCAAACTTATTTATTCATTTAGATCAAATACATGATACTTATGAACGTCATAAAAACAAATGCCAGCAGACTTTTTTCCTACGGCCAATTCGCTGCCTATTATAACCAATAGCTTTGCATAAAACCCCCGTTTATTTCAATTCAGTGGATAGTTTTGCTAATTAGTTTAGAAATTCATATATTTAACGGAGCAAAGCACAAGTTACTTATCACATGTACTCTCGTCTAGTTTCGCGCAGTCCACAAATCCGCTCCACTTTAATCCCTCACTCAGTTTCGATGGACTTGTAGCCTTAACATGAAATAAACTGAATATTACGATGGTGCCTATATAAGGGACGAATTTATATGAATTGCAAACATAGACCTTTCATATGTCAATAAGTAATCATAGAAGTTCGTAAAGAATCGGTGGCAGCGGCACAGTGGGCACTTTCAAAGCCAAAATATTAATTGCAAACTCTTGACCTTTATGATTTAATATATAAAATCACTTGATCGCAGTGTCTCAGTGACTATCTTCAGTAGGTATGTCTATGTAATTATTTTCCAGGTACCGCTGTTTGCTCGGTTTGATTTGAGTCTTAGTTTCAAAGACCTAAGATCACCAAGCCTTTTGGTCGCTAAGCTGTTGAATTACTGGACTTCAAACTAATGTTGATAATAACTAATGTTGACAAGGTTGATCCAATACGCTTTAGCATACCAAAACTGATTACCTCAAAGTTATAGTTCTCAATTTATTCCAAACCGTTGCATAGATAACTTTCGTAACATTAATTACCGATAAATAAATATCAACAATATACATATTCTGTAACCAGATACAATAGTAAACGTAATGTTTTTATCTCATGAATTCCAGCACCTAGTTGCCGCCAACATCGGGAGACAATTAAAGAAATGTGATCATGCATTATTTAGTTTTAAGCAACTATAATTACACCATCTTATTTTTAGAATATCCTCGGATAGCTTTTCTTTGATTTTATTTGTTAGAACCCTAATTAGATTTTCTAAAAATAGAATGGTGTAATTGCAATTAGTAAGTATAGTTTCTTCCTTACGTTTACTAGTTAGTATTTTATTTACAAAATCTAAAAAAGAATTTCTTGAATTCATAGGCTACGGAAGAATTTAAAGTTATACCGGACGGTTAGGAACCTAACTAGATTTTCTAAAAATAGAATGCTGTAATTGAAATTAGTAAGTATAGTTTCTTCCTTAAGTTTACTAGTTAGTATTTATTTACGACATCTAAAATAAAAAGGAATTTCCAAAAAAAAAACCTAGAAAAAAAAGTATTTTTGGAAATTCTTTTTTCTTTAAAAATACTTGAAAAGAGATAAGAAAAAGATTGACCGAAACAATTCCCCTTAAATGAGCACTAGAGACTTTTACTCACACACAGTAACACAACGACACCCCTGTGTATAACTTTTTAGCTGTGGTTTACTGTACTGTCCCTCTAGACAAGTGGCATAAGCGATAGTCGAATCGAAAAGTCAAAAAAGCAAATGTATGGGATTTGACGTAAGTTTACGACATTAAATCGTAGACTGACGTCAAATTCCATACATTTTATTTTTTGACTTTTCGATTCGACTATCGTTTATGCCACTTGTCTAGAGGGTCAGGTCTTAACTAGTCGGACTTGTTCGCTTATTTATACTACTTTGGTGGCAAATATGCATACATATATGAAGGCCCGCCTAATGTTAAGCTACCGAAGTCTATAGACGCTTGCCATACCAGAGATTTCCTTTGCGTGTTGCCAACGCCTTTTTTACAACAGAGCTCCAGGCAAGAATATCCCTGGGATAGAATTAAAAGAAAATCTTTTTTTCAAAACGCTTTCCTAAGTGAGCGCTGGAATTCTGTACTCACATACAGAAACATAACTAGACCCCTGTATATAGCTGTGGTCTTCTGTAAGCTGCAGGTCCTTCTCCAGTTGGGCTTGCTCGCTTGTATGGTGTCCTGCCTCTCTTAAAATGGTGGCCTACTTTTCTCATTTATAAGAAAATAACAAAAACGTCTATCGAGTTCATTTCAGCGATAATCTCAATCCATAATCCAAACCTTTGGCTTTTATTATGACGTCATTGCATTGAATAGCCTGCCTATAGACGAGCAGTGAAGCCTGACAGTTTTGTATCATCATGGCAGTTAGCCAAATAGGGTGCGTATTCAGAGCTATGTTGTATAAATATAAGTACATATTACTTGAAAGTTTTGCCGCTATTTATTAGGTACTTTTATTGCGGCGATACCCAATAGGAAGCTTACGTTTTTATTTAAGAAAAAGTACTAAAGATGGTAAAAATGGCTATAAAGGTATATAGAGAGCATGCATAAAGATGTTGATGAACATATATAAAGCCAAATAATGTTTGAATCAAAGCACTGCTTACCTCGGAGGACAGTCGTGAATTTTTGTAAGTATGTATATTGTATGTAAACAAAAATATATACCTAGCAACTTGAATATTACTAGTACTGCCCAAACAAAACGTAAGTTTACGACACAATGAAGCTCCAATAATAAAAAGAAAAACCAGCCAGTCGACAGTCGTAGGACTGCATGCCAGAAGTGAAAACTTCTTAGCTTCACATACTTGTAAACATACAAATCTGTATAAATGCATCTGAGCGTGACGGTCACCCGAGATAAATGCTTTTCCCCATCCCAAAAGTGCCCAACGAGCCTACAGAAACACTTTAATAAAAATCTAAAACTTAATTCAACGAAAACCTTTTGGATGCCAAGAATGATGTTTGCTGACTTAATCTAAATCCAAAGCATCCCTCGAGAGGTGTACCAAAAGTCACACGTACTCTACGTGATATTTGGAATAGGCTCCCAATTTCTAAAGGTATTTTATAGACGCAGCGTGATACTGAGCCGGCTAAGACTTTAAATGTATACACAAATATTTCCTTTTAGATACAAACTGCCATGAATTGGAGAGCAGGTGGTGTGTGGATAATCATTAGTAAGTTTTACGTATACTCGTAGATAGATAACTCTTTATTGTACACCAAGTAATATTTTCGACTGCCTCGGTGGTCCAGTGGCTGCAGTATGCGCCTGCTGTGCACGAGGTTGTGGGTTCGATTCCCACACAGGACAAAACTTTGTGTAACCCACAAAGAATTGTTCTGAGTTTGGGTGTAATTTGTGTCCGTTATTTGTATATTTGTAAAGTCCCCCGCGACACAGAGGTTGTTCTCTAGTGCGGGAGTTGTCTTAAAAAAAAAAAAACAATGGTGCTGTACCTTACCAAATGTTTATTTGTTTTAAGTATAAATTTGTAGCTATTTATAATCGGTGGTCTTATCACTAAAACCAATTATGTACTAACTTATTCATCCATAACACACACACACAACTCTGATGATACAAAACGTAGAGTCGACAATGAGCGAATAATACTTCTTATATTAAAAGTGTACAAAAGTAAGTACTCGTACTTACCACCAAGATGGCCGTAGACTAAGTCTGTCATCGTGAAACCGTAAAAAAAAAATTTCGCCTACTATTTCTTCAGAAGTTATAATAATAATAAAAGCAACCCGTGTTTATCCCACTGCTGGGTACAGGTTTCCTCTCAAGGTTTAGGCCTTAATTCGCACATTGTATTTAGAAATATATAATAATGTTTATCAGTTGTCTGGTTACCATAGTACAGGCTCTGCCTAGTTTGGGATCAGATAGCGATGAATGAGTTGTCCCGAAAATATTATTATTATTATTAATACGGGTGGGTGAATCAGACATGTCTTTAAAATCTCTTTTAAGAAATGTCATTGGAACTTATTAGTAAGTTCCAAAGTATTAGAGGGCAAGATCATTCTATTATATTATATCTATTATAGGGGGCATTGCTTTAGAACCCAGAAATGTCATGCTAAGAGACTACAGAAGCAGTTTTCATATATTCAAGCGCAAATAAACCTTTAATATTTTAAAGAATATTATAAATTTCCAAAACCACGACATCTTAAAACTAGCTGTCAAGGGAATTCCGAGCAGTTGGCGAATTCTTTATAAAAGAATAAGTTTGTAGAAAAGCGTCAGGTGGTACTAGTAATCGTAGACCGACACCATTTCCTCGTTAAAAGTAGCTTGACACCTTGAGTAACTATTCACAAACTACTTACTCATTCAACAAAGTTTGATGAAACCGGTATTTTGTTGATACTTTATTTGTTTTTAAATGCATTGTTTTACTTATACTTGATAACTCAGTACTTGACATTAGATAAGAATTTACAGCGACAATGCTTATAACCGGCAAACGAATAATTTAATACAATTTTGGTACGGTTTTTCAAAAAAGATAAGACACGGGCATTATACTAATAAGCAAACCTGACTAAGGAAGGGCTTCTATCTTACAGAAGACCACAGCCAAATAACACAATGGTGTAGCTGTGTCCATGTATATAAAGGTTTTCAGGTGTTTGAGGCAATATTATGCCTAAAGGGAGCACTCCCTTTAGGCATCCAACAATCTTATAAAGAGATTAAGTTGAGGTAATATTTTTTTTATATTTTATTTATTTATTATTTGAGTATTGTTTAGAATACTTGGGGACCTAATTATGTGGAATTTTCTAAACCGGATTAGCGGCTTTATTTGCTCTACGACACATGATGAATACATTAAAATTTCAGAAACTAATCATCATCAACATATCAGCCAAAACACGTCCACTGCTGAACATAGGAATAGAGATTACCACAGCATTCGGTCCTGAGCTGACCGAATGCTGTGGAAGTTCAGAGACTAATATTGTTTTTTTTTAAACCAGCCCATGAATAAAACAAAGTAAATAAACACAGCAATAGAATTGCATTTATCTTAACTGTAGAGTAACATAAAAATTCTGAGTAAAGTTTCTACGAACTAAAAAGGAGCAAAAATATCTACAGTAAAATACAAAAGGGGAAAATGTAAACTAAAAAGTCGTTAAGTTCAAATTCAGAAATGCGACTTATCAAACACACTAACAAAACTTTTACAGGCCACAAACGCCTCTTTACTTCAACAAATGGAAAAAATAACAATAGTTTTCAACCTAGCAGGCACGTTGCCAAACCTGTGCTCAGGTGTCTTCTTATAATGGACGGTGCATTTGATAACACATCATAGCCAAAGATTTGTGAAAGCTTAGCATCAAATTAAAAAGCGTAACATCATACAAAGGTTAAATACAAGCCAATTTTAAAGTAAAATTTACACTTTCAATTAAAATAAAAAAAGAAGAAATACTTTTAAAAGACTTGCTCGTCTACAAAGTGCAGACAAATTGTCGCGAAATCAAATTGAGTATTGGATCGAACACGTAGAAACTATAGACGACCTCTTCTGACATATTATTTCATGGAGACAAGAAATTACCTTACTTTGTTCATACTACGTTATAGAAAGGCGTATTTGTCAAAACATACGAGTACAATCAAACAGTAAAGCCTATATTCCGCGGAGCCGAAAACCAATGCAGAGCGAAATTGCGAACTGTGTCTCTTAGCTGCACTGATGCGGAGCTATGCAGCGGGGTACCTACAGCAAGAGAGTAATATACAATAATATACATATTTTAATTTATATAAAGAAATGTTTCAGTATTTACAATAATACTCGCAAAACTTTTAAGTTTAATGACAAGACTCGCTCGTTTTGTTTCAATATGAGTGCGAAGACGCAGAGTTGTAGCCATATATTTTGCTTCGCTTATCCACTCCGCTTCCACGTTCTGCATTTGAGTTGTTACGTACATCTCAAATGCAGAGTTTTTGAACTAGTTCGAACTAGTGCCCTCTTCACTGATGCGGAGCGGAGTATTTTTACATTTCTATTAGTTTTATTGGCACAGCTCTACAACGCATCGCTCCAGTTGATAAGGCGCCTAAAATTAGTAGGTACACACGGCAATGAAATGGCTGTACAAGTCCACTATATGAAGATTAGGTTCTTAAGAAAATCATTGTATTTATTTCTCTGGAATTTGGTAACAGTGTACAATTAGACTAAACCTATAGATAAAAATATAATTTACCCAAATTCATACATTGGTTTTCCTAAAAACTTTATCTTTAAATAGCGGCCCTGTACAGCTATCTCCGTTGCCCACTGTACCTATAAATCCAAAAAAAAATGAGCGTTGTCAATCATTTTGAAACATAAATAAAATAATGCTTTCTTCATGCGTTTCAAAGCATAAACCTCCTTCCATGACCGCAAGGTAAGGCATTTTGTTATTTTTCAGAAATATTTAAAGGCCTGTCTATTCTTTATATTTGGTCCAAGAGTTAAAAAATAGTCAGTATAATAAATAAAATTTAAAAACTATTGAAACTGAGACTTTTGTAAAGTGTCTTTTAGTTTCTATTTATATTTATCAATATAGTAATATTTTTATACTATTATATGTAGAGACTACATTTTATTTTGATTAAAGTAACAAAATCAAATAAATTTTGGATCTCTTTCAGGGAAATAACCCCGAAATCGTCAATATTTGTTTTTACCACACCAGGCGAGGGCCTGCCTGTTGTTAAGCAGTTACCCTATGAACGCTTGCGATACCAGAGGTATTACTTGCGTTAACTGCGTATTGCCGGCCCATTTTGATCAAGAAAAATCTGAAACATGATACTTATCCAAATATATTTGTAAATGTAACTGCTACCATCAGTGTAACTGCTACCATAAGGCTAGTCATATGCTTGTTTGCCAACTAACTGAGAGAGAAAACAAGATAAAGTAACTGTATCATCATCATCATCTCAACCCATAAACGTCCTACTACTCGGCACGGGTCTCCTCCATAAATTTGGAGGGTTATTAGCCTACTATACCACACTAGCCAGACGGGTTGGTATAGGGATTTATTTCGAGATTTCCCTCTCTTGCAGTGGATATTGCCTGCCAGACTTACTCCCTTAGTCGACTCTTACGACACCCACGGGATGGAATGGGGTTCCGTGATGGATTAAGAATACAAATGTCACACTATAAGTAACTGTATAAAAATACTAATCACTTTATCTACAACATTTACACAAATCAATTGATTATTACCAACACTGTCATTTTCATTACGAACACGTTTAATATAACTTTGATGACTCAAAACTTGTCCACGTTGTCCTAAACTAGACCCGGATATCCCATAAACCTTAAACGAAATTAAGGTACACACATTGCGGCTATAAACATGCAAATTATACTTGGGTCCGTGTTTATTGGCAAATCTTGCCGCAGAGGTCAGAGGAATGATGTCTCTCATGAATAAGAACTTGTATTGGTCAAGACACCTTCAAGAAGCGTGAGGAGAATGGGGAATGAGAACGAAACTGTGTTAGAATGTACCGTGACAATAGATTTCCGCCGAAGTTTTTTAGATTTTTGTTATGGGTTCATCATCCACGGTCGGTGTCAATATATATATTTATGTATTTATAATATTTCGTAAACATAGAATATTATTATATATGACTTCTTGTCAATGGTTTGAAAGAAAAATAAAAAAAAATATTACTCAGTTGGGCAACTAATATAGAAATATCAGGTTATAGATTTTGACTAGATTCGGATCAGATGGACGTGTATGAATTGTCTCAAAATTAAAAAAAATATTATGTGTAATAATAGCAAGTTCTATAATATAACTCACTGCTGGGCAAGGGTTTTCTCACTTCAATTCTATTAAGAGCAATGAAAAGTATAAAGCCTCCTTCAACATTCAGCCATGCGTTTAAAATTTCTTCTAAAACATGACAATGTATGTTTCCTATCGATGTTTTCCTCTTTCATTTCATTATTATGTATGTATAAATTCTATGTTAAATTCCACTCCAGTCAAAATCAAATTCACACCTCATATGCTACAATTCAACCGAATTTTTCTGAATGTTAAATCTGTTTTTCTTTTGTGATTTTTCAGTGGAAAAGTGGTTACTTTTCCACTGAAAAATCACAAAAGAAAAACAGATGTGACCGACATTAAAGAATCTGGTACCCCTTGGCATATTGCGTTTCGTATACACATCGAATCGGTCAGCCGAGACCCGCAATTTAATGATTTTTATTGGTCGGCCCTTCCTGTAAGGGACAGGAAAATTTACCTGACCAGAGAGCCCCGGCCACATACAATCACGTTATTGAACATTTATTAGGTAACACATTGAAAATTACTGCCTTTAGTCGGTCAGATCTTTAATGACATAGACAAAGATATTTTATTGCTTTAACTTTTATTGGTTTTCTCGAGAGACTTATAGCATAGAGTTCTTCAAGGAAGGAGATATAAGGTTTTTAAAGAGTCTACAACGGGGAGTGGTGTTGCAAGCATCCATAGGCTACGGTTACTGCTGACCATTAGGCGGGATGTATGCTTGTTTGCCTTCTTAGTAGTAAAAAAAAAACAAGGTAACGCTCGACCACTTATGGAAAATATATTTATTAATTAAACACACTTTAGACAGACATTTATTTCATACGATATTTACAAGAATAGTTATTAAAAGTAACTTAACCTAAGCTACATACCAACAATCCGATATTGTATTTGAAAAGAAATATCGAATTGAGGTCGCAGTTCTGAGGAAAGGTGCCCAAAAGACTGGCCACATTGCCACGCTGGATCGCAAGGCTAATACGTTGACCCAAGTAAAGGCCAGCCTTAGGATCTTGAGATGACTCGACTAAACGCTTAGATATCTCATGATACTATAGTTTGTGGGCACTTGGACCCCATGGTCCTACATACATCTACATATTTCTTAGATGGTTGGCAGATGAATAAAATTACAATAAAATTGTACATGAAAATTTAGGTACCAACACGCCAACATACTCGTATCTATCGATCGGATATACACCTGATCGGGTAAACAGTTCGAAAAACAAAATTTTAAAAAAATGCTTTATTTTTTTATACTAAGGTGGCAAAGAAGCGTATGGACTATCTAATGGTAAGCAGTTACCGTAGCCTTCGGACTAGAATGTTTTTTTTTGATACGATAGAAAAAGGATCTCTGGCATAGGAAAAAGATCTTCTTGAATACGCATTCCTAAATGAGCAACTCACATAGGAACAAAACTATACAACTCTGTAGATATTTAGCTGTCGTCTTCTGTTAAGTGGAGGAGGTCCTTCTCCTGTCAGACTTGCTCGCTTTTATGAACCTATATTTACCTACCTCTCTTTGGAAAACTCTCTTTTGAAATTTACGACCTTTAGTCGGTCAGATCTTTAATGTTGTCCAGGTACCTACTGTTCGGCTTTTGTATTTGTAGTGGCTATATACATTTCAGAGGTGCTTTGATAAAGGTATTGTATAGTAAAGGATCGTTCATGTACTTAGGTTTATGTGACCTGGCATGAATAGACATAAGATTTTGTGGGCGGTTTTGAAAGGATAATGAATCTGGTTGATATTTTGAACAAGGTTTTAAGCATGGGTTTGATAATTAGCGACCCTAGTAAACATATAACTATATAATGCTCGCTCAAGGCAGAGCGCCGGCAAGATGGTCAGATGTCATTAAGAAGGCGTTCAGAGTCCACACTACAGAACATCGCATAGCTTGGAGACGTGTCGTATGTTTCCGTGATCATCAGCAGTAATGGAACGACGATGATGATGATATATAATGTACAAATAATACATATAAATATAATGTACATACAGGTGAAAGTAATGACAATATGTTTTTAACCAACTTCAAAAAAGAAGAGGTTATCAATTCTATTTTACGTTTGTTAACGCAGAAATCGGTCTTTAATTAATCTAGGTATTTGTTTTTTTTTAATGAAAGGTTGGTTCCATTTTTATCAAAAGAAAATTCTGTTCTGTTGAATTCATGAGAATTGAGGAAACTCCTCAAAAATTATGTATATTCAAAAATTATACACGTAGCAATTTCGATATTTCCTACAACAAATCAAACAATTGCATTCGGAAAGTTTGTTTTGTTTGTTTATTAATTTGTTTTTTAGTTTGTTCGTTATTTTGATTGTTACCCTATGAACGGGTCTTATTGAAATTTGGTACGAAGATAGATGGTATTCTGGGGCAGGTCAAAGGGTACTTTTTCCCGCGATTTCGCACGTCTACGCAAGCAGAGCCGTAGGCATTAGCCAGAAAAATATAAATAAACAAATACCAATCTAAATCCACAAGATAAAAATAATTTTGTAAGTAAGTACAGTTTATTTAAAACGGGTGTTTTCATAGCGCACGAGCTCTCTCCATAATTAATCTGTATTCCCATGTGTTTGCATTACTTTTATGTTACCGGCCAGATGTTTTGCTTATTTTGTAGTCACGATTTTAATATTAAAGTTTATATTTTATTAACAATTTTTTTGTCTCTGTTTTCAAGAAATATGTAATGCTGTTTACATTTTCTGATAAGTAAAAAAATATTTAAAAATTCAGAGTTTGAATATGTAAGATTTTTTTTCTTTTTTAAAAGACAACTCCCGCACTAGAGAACAAGCTCTGTGTTGCGGGGGACTTTACAAACATACAAATAACGGACACAAATTACACCCAGACTCAGAACAGCTCTTTGTGGGTCACACAAAGTTTTGTGCCTGTGTGGAAATCGAACCCACAACCTCGTGCACAGCAGGCGCATACTGCGGCCACTAAGCCACCGAGGCAGTCAATTTATTTCAAACTCTTATATTATATCAAAAGTACCTCGCTATATCGCCCCTACGTAGCAACACCATGTATGTTATCTGCAGTACCGATAAAACATACCAGTAAATATTATGTAGTTTTGTATGCCTCTTTATGTCCGTACGGGATACGTGAACGGTCGGTAAACGTACCTGTGTAGTGAGTGACACATGCTACGTTTAAAAGACCATTCAAAGCGCCACTCTAAAAAACCTGCGTGTTAAAAACAACGTGAATTTCGTGCAAAAGCTACTGTCGAATAAGATCCACTGGGCCACCACCGCCTTTATCTTACTGAAACTTCAGTGATAACGCAATAATAGATCATGTGTTCGGTTCCCACGCAGGACAAATATGTGTTTAACTTACGAATAGTTGTTTCCTGTGGGTGTACTTTGTGTCCCTGGATTGACTGTTTGTAAAATACTCCATGACACAGAGATTATTTTACTGTGTCGTTGTCTTTAATAAAAACATATTATTATTAATATTAAGACTATTTAAACGAAATTAGGGAACTGATATACGTGCCTACCCCTTCGGAGACAAAAGCATAATGCTATATAATGATATGTCTTATTAAAACCGAATTTGAATTGAATTCATATTGAAACTGTAGAAGTTACCAAATTGAATAATGAATAAGTATTTTAAAATAACAAAATTTCCTTGAGCTAACTATACTTTGATAAAGTTAATAATTTTCCTGATTTCTATAATGATGTACACTAAGTGAATCCAAGTTAAAAACAAAAAATATTGTAAAATAAAAAATCTGGAATTCCCGACAGACTGTTAAAACAAAACAACTTAAAAATGAACGAAAAGAATATGAATCTAATAACAATTCACTCTTCAAAATCAATCAAGCCGTTAAGGAGATCACAATAGAACAGACATGAAGCATTAGCCTCCTTCTGGGTCTACCGGGTATTTATAATAGTAGCATTTAGTTTTGATTATGATTAAAAAATTGTGTATATTTAACTAGCTGTTACCCGCGGCTCCGCCTGTCGCCTGTCCTGCATGTCGGTTATCACTGTAAATGCCTATGTGTTATTCCAGACCATAATCATAGACATAAAAATAATAAAATAAAGTAAATTATTATAGTTGCGTTTGGAAACACAATAGTGTTTATAATTAGTTTTAATTAGTGTCGCGTTATGTTATTTTGTATTTTACTCGTATATGTTAAGTTTTAATTGTTTTTTTATGTGTGTGTCTGCTGGCGGGTGGTGCAGAAATAGAATCACTACAACAAATAAGTGTACGTACGTATACGTAATTTATTTATAATTATCTTATTTATATTTATTTAAGTTTATGTTATCTGATGATGATTCTTTTCACTCAGCTTTAGATTCCACAAATTCCTTCATTGATGACAGTTTTTCTTTTATAACAGAGACTCTTGGTGGCTTTGTGCGGCGAACTTTCGACCAACCCTCTAATTGTTTGTTGAATGTCTGCCACATAAATGCGCAAAGTATTCCAAGTCATTATAGTGATTTGTTTGATACTTTCAGTGAAGCTAACGTGCATGCCATCCTGATTTCAGAGACTTGGCTGAAACCTCATCTTCTGTCCACTACTTACCCCCTTCCTGATATCTCTATATCTCCGCAGCTCCTTCTCTTATAAAATTTTATTTTCTTCTCCATCTAGTTCGACTCCTTCTGCTGAATATATTTTTCTTGAACTTTCTGTCAAAGGAGTCAAGGCAGTTTTAGGGGTTGTCTATTGTCCCCCTTCTGTTGATTACTTCTCCAGTCTCGAATCGATTCTGGAATCTTTAGGGTCAGAATACGCACATCATATCATCATGGGCGATTTCAACACCGACCTCCTTGCTCATAACTCCCCTCGTTCCCATAAACTCCTTCACATCATTAAGTCTACCAGCCTTCATGTCTTGCCCTTAGATGCCACTCACCACAATATTGAAGGGCTTGATACTTGGCTAGACTTAATCCTTACCTCTGCCCCTTCCTTGGTTCACTCTCATGGCCAAAATCCAGCTCCCGGTTTTTCTCACCACGACCTAATATTCCTTTCCTATAACCTAAAACCACCCAAATCCCGCCCTAAGGTTTTGCACATGCGATGTTTTGGGCGAATGAATACCGAGATGCTCTGTAAGGATGCTTCAGAGACTAATTGGGATTCCCTGGTGGCGGCTACTACTGTGGATGAAAAGGTCGACATCTTTAACAGTGTCGTCATCAGTCTATATGACAAACATGCCCCCATCAGGAAAGTCAAATTAAAACGCCTTCCTGCCCCGTGGATGTCTAGAGGCATCCAGATGGCTATGAGGCGCAGGGATAGGGCATTTCGTAAGTTCAGAAGGGAGCGTTCAGACGATAACTGGTCCCTTTTCAAAACTGCAAGGAATCGGTGTAATCAGATGGTACGTAATGCTAAACGCCGCCATATCTTGGACAATATAAATTCCTCATCTCCTGCCAATATCTGGAAGTTCCTCGGGACTCTAGGTATTGGCAAACAGCGAAATGCAGATTCGCAGTTTACAATTGGTTTGGATGACATCAACCGTCATTTCTCCACTTCTTCCCACCTTGATCACCAAACCAGATGTCATACTGTGGACTACATAGCTGGTTTATCTTCCCCTAACATTGATCCTTTTATATTTTCTCCAGTTACAGCGGGCGAGATCAAAAAGATAATTATATCTATCAAGTCTAATGCGGTTGGGTACGACGGCATTAGCCGTCGTATGATTCTGCCAATCCTTGATTATCTTTTACCTGTATTATTCCATATTATTAATTTCTCTCTTTACAGTAGCACCTTTCCTTCCTTGTGGCGTAAAGCTTTTGTCATACCCCTCCCTAAAATTCCCAATCCTACCCTCCCTGAACATTTTAGACCTATCTCCATACTTCCTTTTCTTTCTAAAATCCTTGAGGCTTGCGTTCACAAGCAGTTATCTCAGTTTGTGTTTCGCAATAACATCTTAAGTCCTCTGCAATCCGGCTTTCGACCTGGACACAGTACCGCTTCTGCTCTCCTAAAGGTGACTGGCGATATTAGGGAGGGCATGGAAAACTCCAAAGTCACAGTGTTGGCTTTGGTAGACTTTTCGAATGCCTTCAATACCGTCAGTCACCATATCCTTCTGTCCATCCTCTCCCATTTTAAAATCTCGCCTGATGTACTGGATTGGTTCTCTACATATCTTCAGGGGCGCCAGCAGTCAGTTCGCTTCGACGACACGTCATCAAGTTGGTGTGAACTTAGCTCTGGTGTTCCTCAAGGCGGCATTCTTTCCCTGTTACTATTTTCAGTTTTTATTAATCTCTTAACACCAAATCTTCAGTGCGCGTATCATCTTTATGCTGACGACTTGCAGTTGTACTCACAAGCTAGCACAGAGGATGTGACGTTAGCCATATCTAATTTAAATAGCGACCTTGAAACTATTAAGATCTGGTCTAACAGGTTTGGCTTATCGGTAAACCCAGGTAAATGTCAATCTATTATAGTAGGTAGTCACCGTATGCTGGCAAGATTGAACATTGGAACTCTGCCACCTCTCCTCTATAATAATCTTATAATACCCTATAGTCCTGTCGTTAAGGATCTTGGCTTGTTTGTAGATTCCACTCTCAATTGGCAGGCTCAGGTTGCCAATGTGAGCCAGAGAGTTACTGGAATACTTCGTGCCTTTTATCGTCTGAAAAACTTTCTCCCTTATAGGACCAAGACAATGCTTCCCATAATTGACTATGGTGATGTGTGCTATTACGACCTGAATGCAGATCTTCTCTACAAATATGACCGTCTTCTCAATAACTGCATTCGATTCATTTTTAATCTTCGTAAGTATGACCATGTGTCTACGTTTCGTTCTGAATTAAAATGGTTACCCATTCGTCAACGCCGTAGCTTGCGTGCTCTCACCACTCTCTATGCTATTCTTAACTCTCCTTCTCCCCCTACCTATTTAATTTCATACTTTCAATTTCTATGCTCTATTCACGATAAAAACCTTCGCTCGTCGAATAACCTTCTCCTTACTTGTCACTCCCATAGAACTGAATTTATCCATTCCTCTTTTGTGATCCAGGTGGTTCTTCTCTGGAATAAGCTGCCTCTTGAAATCAGGATGTCCACTAACCGCTTTGTATTTAAACTGAAAGTTAAGGCTCTCCTCTTTGAAAATTTGTTGGAATTATCTCGTTAAGTATGTATTGTATTCATATATATATATATCATATATATTATTTATTAATATATATATTAGTATACTTTTATTTCATTTTTATATTTTATGTATTTATTGTAAATTTTTTTTATTTAATTTAGTTAAACAATTTCAGTTAAAACTACTTCATTTACTGCACCTACTTCAATTATCTCTGCACCACTCAAGGTTGACTGGTAGAGAATGCTTATAGCATTAAGTCCGCCTATGTACCTATGTGCATGAAGTTTAATAAATAAATAAATAATCGATCTCTGTGCCAAATTACATCCAGATCCGTTCAGTAGTTTTTACGTAAATGAGTTGTTACTCTTTCACGTAGAAACGACTGAACGGATATGGATGGATGTTTCCATCCAACCATCCGTTCAGTAGTTTCCATCCATCCATACTTACAAACTTTCGCGTTTATAATATTAGTAGGATAAAATTGAAGTGCCTGTTGTAATGATTTAATTAATTTAATAACATTTCTACTAAATGCTTACTTATGAATTGTAACACGAACTTTACACCAAAAATATCATTTTTGACCACGGTGTGGGTTTGATTCTCATACAGTATGAAAAATATGTGATCCATAAATGATTGTTTCAAGTCTCGGTGAACATTGTTTTGCCTAGTTTGCTTTTAGCCGTGGGTTAATTGTCTTAAGACATTAAATAAAAAAAATGTAAGCCCTTGCAAGACATAAAACATTGTGAACCTCAATATTTGTTATCATAACGCTTCGTCAAATATCACGTGCACACATAGATGTAACAGGATTTAGTTATGGGCAGTAATTAATTTATCGACGACAACGTTAAGCAGAGGATCGAAGAGCGTTGCAGTTTGAACTGAGTACAAACATTGACATTATAATACTATCTCATGTTGAAATTTGATCTTTCGTCATGGATGAAACTTAAAGGTTATATTTAAAAGAAACAGATAATGTGGGCGATCTAAATAACTCTGTCACCAGATTGACCACTAACCAAACAATACGAAGAAAAAGAGGTATATATTAAGAGGAAGGGCTCAATACAAATGAATGAGCTCAACTAGTAAAGCATCTTCGCCTTGCAGAAGACCACAATCAAATGTCTAGACATAGTGGTGTAGGTGTAGTAGGATATAAGTGTGTTAGTCTTAAGGATATCCAATCACAAAACCGTAAACCATTTTATTTTAATCAGCAATGTGAAGATAATGCCTTAAGTTTTCTATTGAACAGACTGCACTCGTGTTCGAATGACTCGGAACAAATCTTTATGGATCACACGAAATGACAATTCAAGTCTAAGAATCGTGCCAAAATATATCATCATCATCTGGGCAGCTGGTTCTCTTGTATAGCCAAATGTATATAATTTGTCACCGGAAAATAACAAGACTCGTAAGTTGACCAATTTTCTAGGTAGTTGATCAACTCTCTGAAAATAATAAACGGCAGATGAAATGTATTATTTAACCTATGTATTTTAGTAAATTGATTAATTTACGGCGTCTTGCCGTTAAATCATCCAACGAACGGGAGGTGTACGTTGATTGGTTGAATGACTCACGAGCTTTTGCACCGCTCCAAGTGTTTTTTTTTTATTTAAATGATAGAAGAATACAATCTTGATAACATTTTAGGTTAGGTTTATCAATTATTTAGTATACATTAACATTCACATCTCTTAAATATCAGTATTAAAATAACATAAGTGTTTGTTAACTCTATGAATAAACACTTTCCAAATGCTCATAATGAATGCCGTCGACAATCAGAGTATTAAGTGACGGGTAATAGTGTACCGTTAAATAGTACACTAAGCAACGATTGGCTCATTTGTGGATGATTTTACTTGTAGCAAAATCGTGAATTATAAAATTACTGCCAGGTACCGTAAGTTAAAATTCATTGCGTTAAAATACATTTCAACTACCGTTTGTTATATTCCGAAAGTTGATCAACTACCTCGAAAATTGATCAACTTACGATTCTTGCTATTTTCCGGTGACATAATATACAAAATAGTAATTCATTAAATAACAGCATTGAAATTGGTTTATCCGTTTTGACACGATGTGGACAGGCTGATTGACAAGAGCTTCAAACGTTTGACTATCGACCCTCTTTTTGCGTCTGGCGTACAAATATTTTTAAACTGCCAAATTCAAAGGGCTCTGAAAACAGCCATCGCCAACGGCTTTCTAAAATTAAATACCAACTGGCAGCTGACATTGAACGATTTCTGGACCTATCAATATCGCGGAGCCTGTGGTGATGATAATTATAATATTTATCAATACTGAATATTATCAATCTCTGAATGATATAAAAAGGATATTTAAAGCGAATGTAAATTTAAATTTATATTTTTTTTGTATTAAGCAAATTATTATTTAAACCTTGGGGGAGGCCTATGTCCAGCAGTGGACGTCTTATGGCTGAGATGAGATGAGAAGCAAATTATTATTATTTATATTTTTGTGGTCTTACAGCGCTTGACCGTATGTCTAATTTTGATAAAATTATTTTTATTTTAGCCATAAACTGCTTACAAAAGTTAAAAAAAAGAATTAGTCTAGCTATATTGCGTTACTACTTAGTCTTTTTTAATTTATTATATTATAAGTATATAATTTACATATTGTTTTCCTACATTAGTGTATAATGAAATTAAAGATAAGAATAGACATTTTAAATTATACTGTATCTTGCCTATTTAAATACCGATTGATTGAAGTAAATATACTGTAATTTGAATTGTTTTTCAGGAGCATAGTTCTCCTCGCCTCAACACAAACCTGCCAATATATACTGTAAAAAAATTAAACCTGTGTCTGTGTCAATTACAGAAAAGAAATTGTGAAGATGCTGACGTAAGTACCTATTCATTTAACATTATGTAAAACAATAAAATAAAAAAGCTGAAGAACAATATTGATGTACAAGTAATTTTTTTTTAATACTTGCTTTATTGAAAACTTCTGATCGCGGTTTTGCTATCGTAGCATATATGTGATACAAGTCTATGTATATACGGATAAAGGAAAAATTACTTTGGCAGTAATGTATGGGCTTATATACTTCAATAGAAAAAGTATTTTGACCTCAATACCTAAAAGTACCATGGAAGTTTATAGAAACGATCGATAAGTATTTCGGCAGATTACCTTAATCTACTTTATTTTGGTTTTTGGCCTGGCAGACTTTACATGTGCCTCAATGATGGTTCAAAATTCCATTGTTCTCTTTTTCCAGAGTAAGTTCTCGTCACTTTTAATGTTAGTGTTGATAAATCGTATTGTGTCAGTGATTCTAGAGATTTGGACAGTATTGACAGTGACATCAAAATCCTAATGAAAACACTTAGCAATACTGACTACTTTAAATCAATAGGTCTAATCTATCATGAGTCGGATGAGAATACGCGGTTGTGACAGCTTAAAGTTGAATTGTCGTTTGAAGTTTCCAATAGTAATGTATACACTATTGGAAATATATATCACTTAATATTGCATGTACCTACTAATTGACATTCATTTGGCACAGCAAAAATGGGACCTAATATCAGAAAATCGGTAGGAGACAGTCGTTTAAAGGTACATGAAGTATATGGTGTTCATGTTGTGGATGCTAGTGTGATGCCGATTAAGCCGAAGTAATGGAAACACCAATGCGCCAACTATAATGATCGCTGAGAGAGCATCTAATTTAATAAAAGAAGATTATTCAGTAATTGCTTACCGTCAGGCGGGCCGTATGCTTATTTGCCACCTTGGTAGCATTAAAAAAAAAATTTTTTTTTTTTTTTTTTTTATACTACTTGGGTGGCAAACAAGCATACGGCCCGCCTGATGTTAAGCAGTATCCGTAGCCTATAGACGCTTGCATTACCAGAGGTATCACTTGCGTGTTGCCAACCCTTTTTTTTACACCAGGGCTTTAAGATGGAAGTAAACCTGGGATAGGAATACGTTTCTTTCAAAACGCATTCCTAAATGAGCGCTGGAGTATTTGCTGCTCTGAGTATTTTTTTTAAAAATGTTTAAAAAAAATACTCAGAGGACGTCTGTGTACTTTTAAATTAATTTTGATGTAGTAAATTTCAACATAAATCAAATTATGTCATGTAATGGTAAGTAATGGAATAAAATATGAAGATTATGTTCCATTTACCAGGAATGAGAAATTGTTGAATTAAAATGTCATAATCATGACAACCGACCTGTTATATACATTAAAATAAGTTGAGTTGCATGCGTTTACCGATGCTTCTTAACTAGCGTATGGTGCTGCAGTATACATTCGTTTAGTTGACAATGAAGATACTATTATATTATACAATATTTGGGTTAATTTGGTTACTGCGAAAAGCAAGGTTGCATCAAAGAGAAGGCGGTAACTATTCCAAGGCTGAAGCTCTGTGGTGCTGCACAAGCAATGAATATAAGTTTTGATATATTCCTGTATCTTCTTATTCGTATCGTGCTTGACAGAGAGGTCGTGGCCACGATCATGTGTTTCATGTGGAAGAGGCTGTGTAGCTCGCTTTACGATGTCTCGCCAACTAGTTCTGAGGGTGGACAGTCTGATGCATTCATTAACAGGACTACTTATTGACGATTTAATAAGATCTATGTACCGCATTAGTGCTCTTACACGTGGTGTATTGCCATTTTTTTTTTTTTTTTTTTTTTTTTTTTTAATACTACCAAGTAGGCAAACAAGCATACGGCCCGCCTGATGGTAAGCAGTTACCGTAGCCTATGGACGCTTGCAACACCAGGGGTATCACTCGCGCGTTGCCGACCCTTTAGAAACCTTATAACTCCTTTCTTGAAGAACCCCATGCTATAGTCTTTCGGGAAAACCTCGGCAGGAAGCTCATTCCACAACTTAATCGTACGTGGGAGGAAATTCCTCTGAAACCGCACAGTGCGGCACGATAAAGGTTCTAAAATGTGTGGATGAACTCCCTGTCGGTGGCGGGAGGTGCGTTGATAAAATGTGGCCGTGGGCATCATATCAAACAATTCCTCGGAACACAGCCCGTTGTACAGGCGGTAGAACACACACAAGGAGGCAAAGTCTCTCCTTAAACTAAGTGGATCAATACCGCCTGTGAACTTGGGATCGTCAACAATCCTCACAGCGCGCCTTTGGATCGAGTCAAAAGGTCCAAGCTGGTATCCAGGTGCTCCCGCCCAAAGGTGGCAGCAGTACTCCATGTGGGGCCGAATTTGCGCTTTGTAAAGCAGCGATCTTTGGCCCGCTGTGAAGTACCGCTTTGCTCTGTTGAGCACACCGAGCTTCCTAGATGCCAGCTTGGCCTTGTCCTCCAAGTGGTGACGAAACTGGACCTCGCAGGATATGTCAACGCCAAGAATCCCAATGCTCTCGGATATCTTAAGGGCTGTGTCCAGGAACTGTGGAGCCATAACAAATGGGGCTTTTTTAGCGGTGAACGCGCAAACTTGTGTCTTAGTGGGGTTGAAATGGACTAAATTTAGTCGACCCCAATCAGAGACTCTGGACAGAGTGCTGCTGCTGCTACTATTCCAAGGCTGAAGCTCTGTGGTGCTGCACAAGCAATGAATATAAGTTTTGATATATTCCTGTATCTTCTTATTCGTATCGTGCTTGACAGAGAGGTCGTGGCCACGATCATGTGTTTCATGTGGAAGAGGCTGTGTAGCTCGCTTTACGATGTCTCGCCAACTAGTTCTGAGGGTGGACAGTCTGATGCATTCATTAACAGGACTACTTATTGACGATTTAATAAGATCTATGTACCGCATTAGTGCTCTTACACGTGGTGTATTGCCATTTTTTTTTTTTTTTTTTTTTTTTTTTTTTTATACTACCAAGTAGGCAAACAAGCATACGGCCCGCCTGATGGTAAGCAGTTACCGTAGCCTATGGACGCTTGCAACACCAGGGGTATCACTCGCGCGTTGCCGACCCTTTAGAAACCTTATAACTCCTTTCTTGAAGAACCCCATGCTATAGTCTTTCGGGAAAACCTCGGCAGGAAGCTCATTCCACAACTTAATCGTACGTGGGAGGAAATTCCTCTGAAACCGCACAGTGCGGCACGATAAAGGTTCTAAAATGTGTGGATGAACTCCCTGTCGGTGGCGGGAGGTGCGTTGATAAAATGTGGCCGTGGGCATCATATCAAACAATTCCTCGGAACACAGCCCGTTGTACAGGCGGTAGAACACACACAAGGAGGCAAAGTCTCTCCTTAAACTAAGTGGATCAATACCGCCTGTGAACTTGGGATCGTCAACAATCCTCACAGCGCGCCTTTGGATCGAGTCAAAAGGTCCAAGCTGGTATCCAGGTGCTCCCGCCCAAAGGTGGCAGCAGTACTCCATGTGGGGCCGAATTTGCGCTTTGTAAAGCAGCGATCTTTGGCCCGCAGTGAAGTACCGCTTTGCTCTGTTGAGCACACCGAGCTTCCTAGATGCCAGCTTGGCCTTGTCCTCCAAGTGGTGACGAAACTGGACCTCGCAGGATATGTCAACGCCAAGAATCCCAATGCTCTCGGATATCTTAAGGGCTGTGTCCAGGAACTGTGGAGCCATAACAAATGGGGCTTTTTTAGCGGTGAACGCGCAAACTTGTGTCTTAGTGGGGTTGAAATGGACTAAATTTAGTCGACCCCAATCAGAGACTCTGGACAGAGTGCTGCTGCTGCTACTATTCCAAGGCTGAAGCTCTGTGGTGCTGCACAAGCAATGAATATAAGTTTTGATATATTCCTGTATCTTCTTATTCGTATCGTGCTTGACAGAGAGGTCGTGGCCACGATCATGTGTTTCATGTGGAAGAGGCTGTGTAGCTCGCTTTACGATGTCTCGCCAACTAGTTCTGAGGGTGGACAGTCTGATGCATTCATTAACAGGACTACTTATTGATGATTTAATAAGATCTATGTACCGCATTAGTGCTCTTACACGTGGTGTATTGCCATTTTTTTTTTTTTTTTTTTTTTTTATACTACCAAGTAGGCAAACAAGCATACGGCCCGCCTGATGGTAAGCAGTTACCGTAGCCTATGGACGCTTGCAACACCAGGGGTATCACTCGCGCGTTGCCGACCCTTTAGAAACCTTATAACTCCTTTCTTGAAGAACCCCATGCTATAGTCTTTCGGGAAAACCTCGGCAGGAAGCTCATTCCACAACTTAATCGTACGTGGGAGGAAATTCCTCTGAAACCGCACAGTGCGGCACGATAAAGGTTCTAAAATGTGTGGATGAACTCCCTGTCGGTGGCGGGAGGTGCGTTGATAAAATGTGGCCGTGGGCATCATATCAAACAATTCCTCGGAACACAGCCCGTTGTACAGGCGGTAGAACACACACAAGGAGGCAAAGTCTCTCCTTAAACTAAGTGGATCAATACCGCCTGTGAACTTGGGATCGTCAACAATCCTCACAGCGCGCCTTTGGATCGAGTCAAAAGGTCCAAGCTGGTATCCAGGTGCTCCCGCCCAAAGGTGGCAGCAGTACTCCATGTGGGGCCGAATTTGCGCTTTGTAAAGCAGCGATCTTTGGCCCGCAGTGAAGTACCGCTTTGCTCTGTTGAGCACACCGAGCTTCCTAGATGCCAGCTTGGCCTTGTCCTCCAAGTGGTGACGAAACTGGACCTCGCAGGATATGTCAACGCCAAGAATCCCAATGCTCTCGGATATCTTAAGGGCTGTGTCCAGGAACTGTGGAGCCATAACAAATGGGGCTTTTTTAGCGGTGAACGCGCAAACTTGTGTCTTAGTGGGGTTGAAATGGACTAAATTTAGTCGACCCCAATCAGAGACTCTGGACAGAGTGCTGCTGCTGCTACTATTCCAAGGCTGAAGCTCTGTGGTGCTGCACAAGCAATGAATATAAGTTTTGATATATTCCTGTATCTTCTTATTCGTATCGTGCTTGACAGAGAGGTCGTGGCCACGATCATGTGTTTCATGTGGAAGAGGCTGTGTAGCTCGCTTTACGATGTCTCGCCAACTAGTTCTGAGGGTGGACAGTCTGATGCATTCATTAACAGGACTACTTATTGACGATTTAATAAGATCTATGTACCGCATTAGTGCTCTTACACGTGGTGTATTGCCATTTTTTTTTTTTTTTTTTTTTTTTTTTATACTACCAAGTAGGCAAACAAGCATACGGCCCGCCTGATGGTAAGCAGTTACCGTAGCCTATGGACGCTTGCAACACCAGGGGTATCACTCGCGCGTTGCCGACCCTTTAGAAACCTTATAACTCCTTTCTTGAAGAACCCCATGCTATAGTCTTTCGGGAAAACCTCGGCAGGAAGCTCATTCCACAACTTAATCGTACGTGGGAGGAAATTCCTCTGAAACCGCACAGTGCGGCACGATAAAGGTTCTAAAATGTGTGGATGAACTCCCTGTCGGTGGCGGGAGGTGCGTTGATAAAATGTGGCCGTGGGCATCATATCAAACAATTCCTCGGAACACAGCCCGTTGTACAGGCGGTAGAACACACACAAGGAGGCAAAGTCTCTCCTTAAACTAAGTGGATCAATACCGCCTGTGAACTTGGGATCGTCAACAATCCTCACAGCGCGCCTTTGGATCGAGTCAAAAGGTCCAAGCTGGTATCCAGGTGCTCCCGCCCAAAGGTGGCAGCAGTACTCCATGTGGGGCCAAATTTGCGCTTTGTAAAGCAGCGATCTTTGGCCCGCAGTGAAGTACCGCTTTGCTCTGTTGAGCACACCGAGCTTCCTAGATGCCAGCTTGGCCTTGTCCTCCAAGTGGTGACGAAACTGGACCTCGCAGGATATGTCAACGCCAAGAATCCCAATGCTCTCGGATATCTTAAGGGTTGTGTCCAGGAACTGTGGAGCCATAACAAATGGGGCTTTTTTAGCGGTGAACGCGCAAACTTGTGTCTTAGTGGGGTTGAAATGGACTAAATTTAGTCGACCCCAATCAGAGACTCTGGACAGAGTGCTGCTGATTTCAGACACAAGTTTTTCGCGACTTTCGTCTACAACGGAACGAGGGATGTTTGCGCGGCCCATGTAAAAAGTGTCCCCGGTGCTGTCGTCCGCATAACAATGAATGCTATCAATGGATAACATATCATTAATATGCAGCAGAAACAGTGTCGGGGACAGCACAGAGCCTTGTGGAACGCCAGCATTGATGTCCAGGCGATCCGAGCAACAACCATCAACGACGGTTCTTATGCTCCTGCTGGACAAAAAGCTGGCAATCCACTTGCATAATCCCTCGGAGAGCCCGTAAGATGGTAACTTCGATAGAAGACTCCGGTGCCAGACCCGATCGAATGCCTTCGCTATATCTAGGCTAATAGCCAATGCCTCACCTTGACTCTCAATGGCTAGAGCCCAGCGGTGTGTGAGATACACTAGAAGATCACCAGTAGAGCGACTATGGCGAAAGCCATATTGGCGGTCACTGATTAAATCATGATCTTCTAGGTATCCCAGGAGCCGTCTGTTTATAACTCGCTCCATCACCTTTGAGAGAAGGGAGGTTATAGCGATAGGCCTGTAGTTCGATGGATCTGATCTATCGCCCTTTTTGGGCACCGGATGCACATTGGCGGTCTTCCACGAAGACGGAACTCGTCTACTGGTAAACGAAAGTGCGAATAGACGCGTTAACACGGGACATAATTCAGGGGCACACTGCTTAAGCACCATTGCCGGTATGCCGTCTGGCCCACTCGACTTATGAACGTCTAGAGAAAGCAATTCCCGCCGGACCTCTCGCTGGGATATGGAGATTTCCGGCATGGTGATACCACACCACGGGATTGTGGGAGGTACAGCCTCTCTATCGTTCAAAGTTGAGTTGGAGGCAAAAAGAGAACCTAAAAGATCGGCTTTTTCTTTAGCACTATGGGCCAAATTACTGTCCGGCTTCCGTAATGGTGGCAAGGACGACCGACAAAAGTTTCCCTCGGCAGCTTTTGCAAGCGACCAGAATGCACGACTCCCAGAGGGGTGGCTCGCTAGCCGTTTGCCAATTCTGCCGATGAATTCAAATTTAGCCCTGGCTATTGCTCTTTTACTGGACCTCGAGGCAGCATTTACATGAAAGCTCTATAGAATCGTTGTTGTTTCGCTTTGAAGCTACGGGATTGTACTAATGATGATAGACACTGTTGAATGCATTCCTGTGTAGCATTTTCCTTTTCTTTATTAAATAACCTTACAAAATGACATCGAAACATGTATTTTATTATTAAATTGAAATTGATTTAAGAATATAAAATATACTAGTTTCCGTTCCGTCAGTTATAGCTATATTCTATATTTTCACCATATTTTATTATACGAACGAGAGTTCGTTTTCCGAGTTGGGTCAAAAACAGAAATTGGACCTTCAATCCAATTTTAAAAAGGCAGAAAGGATCTGGATAATGTTTAATTTGCATTTTCCATTAGTCATTCTCTGGATAGTTAAGATAATATTATTGACTACATTGTCATTATCGGTAACGTCTGACGTCAATTAACCCTAAGCCACGTCATTGTTCATTACAACGAGACATCTTGAGTTGATAATTATGTGGGTACATAGTGATGTCAAATTCAACTGCTTCATTACATGACAACTGGTGGACAACCTAATTTGCCATGTATGCTTGATATTCACGATATAACTTAAAAAATAATTAAAGTCGTACTCAAGTACAAGGGACCATAACCAAAAACTACCGAATGAATTAAGAAATCCTAGTAATAATATATCACGACTATTTAGCATAAAGCATTTAAAATTATATCTTATAGATAAATTTGCCAATAGTATAGTTATAGTATAATAGTAATACTAAGTAAGGATGTTTAGTAGTATAGAATTCAGCTAGTTCATATTAAGATATTAAAAAAAAATAGTGTTAATTCAACAAACTGTTAATAAATTTAGTAGAAGTCTTAAAATCTGTATTTTATTTTTGAAGTGAAAACTTCTTTTAGCACAGTATGCATATTTTTAGATGAGATAAAATTGCTGGATTCGCAACACAGTTACGAGACGCAGCTTGACATATCCGAAAAATATTTTTCCGACTGTCACGTTATTAAATCAAAGAGGCGTTATATGCATGTACATAAAGCAGACCGTGAACGCGTCTAGATAAATAAAAAAATCTGTGTTCACTTCTGTCACTCCCAGAGTGCATTTTTTTAAAATAAAAACGAAATAAATACTTTTTTCATTTTCCTTTTTTGTATGTCCATATTAACGTAGCGCAGAGGTTTAATAACAAAAAAAAGGTCGAGTCATGAGGTCTAAATTGGTCTTACTGTAGAGTCCTGGTCTTTGGTCCTGTTGATGTTACCGAGCTTATTAGATACCAGCTCAGCCTTTAACTCCTAATAAAATTATGATGCAAATTATTATAACCAGAATATTTGGACTAAATGAGCAATCTCCAAATTGTCTGTACATACTTCTACACTAATTATAAATGCGAAATTTTTTTTTTTTTTTGAATAAATGGTTGTTTGTTACTAACGCCAAAACGACTCAACGGATCTAGACGAAATTTGACTATTGGTAGGAACCAATAGTGATTTTTCTCGCTTATCTTTATCTCTGCTAAATTTGATATCGTGGGATTATACGCGGGCAGAAACTACATATAATTTTATAATGATACAGATGATAATATATTAATACCATCTTATGCAATAATTTGAATTACCCATTAACGTTGATTAGTTAATTTACAGTCACTGTGTATTATTAGCTTGTCAAAGATACAAATGACAGTTTAATATGACAACTAATGACGTTCCAAGAAACATGATATGTATCGCCGAGCGGTTTGTTTACTATGTACAATTCAAAGTAGGTACTGTAAAGGTTTATAGGTGGTTGCTCGCTGGCCATGTGAACTTAGTGAAAACTCAGACATTTGGAAAAAAAATGTTTTCAAATATTCAAAATTTAGAAAAGAAAATAAAGATGGCGTAAAAAAGCACGATGAGTCAGTCATAAGCGGGTTACGTTAGGTGTCTTAGCATCCCGTCGTGGTCCACCTGCTGGCGCCTCGATATCCGTCGGTTCGGTCCTCGTACGGGTTCAGGCCCAGATGAAGTATCTGGGCTTGGTGTTGGATGGGCGATGGCTCTTCGACGAGCACTTTCGTCGTCTCTCGCCGAGGCTTGAGCGGTCTGCGTCCGCCTTGGGACGGCTTTTGCCAAACCTGGGCGGGCCCAGCCTCACCTGTCGTCGGCTGTACACGGGGGTGGTCCGGTCAATGGCGCTTTACGGCGCACCGGTGTGGGCTGGGTCTCTAACCGCCGAAAGCAGGCGGCTGCTGGCGAGGCCACAGCGTATAATGGCGGTCAGAGCCATACGCGGCTACCGCACCGTGTCCACAGACGCGGCTAGCGCATTGGCCGGAACTCCCCCGTTGGACTTGGAGGCGGAGGTGCTCGCCGAAGTATATCGGCGGGTGGCTGCAGTTCGGGCAGAGCAGCGGTCCCCTCTCCCCGAACAAATTCGCGAGTGGCGCGAGGCCGCCCACAGGGCCATCATGGCCCGGTGGTAAGTTCGGCTGGGGGCTCCACGGGCCGGTTTCAGGACCGTGGAGGCACTCCAGCCGATCTTGTCAGAGTGGGCAGGGCGGCAGTACGGGACCCTTTCCTTCCGACTGGTGCAGGTTTTGTCCGGGCACGGTTGTTTCGGGCACTACCTGCACAAGGTCGCTAGGAGGGAACCGAGTCCCGTCTGCCACCACTGCGACTGCGACGATGACTCGGCGCAGCATACGCTCGAGTCGTGTCCAGCTTGGGCGGGGCAGCGCCGTGACCTCGTCGCAGTCATTGGAGTAGACCTGTCGCTGTCGGCCGTGGCGCGGTCCATGGTTACCAGCGACAGGGAGTGGAGGGCGGTCGCATCCTTCTGCGAGGACATCATCTTGCGGAAGGAGGCGGCGGAGCGGATCAGAGAGGAAAATCTCCTCGCTGATCCGATCCGTCGCCGGCGAACTGGACGGCGTCGGCGCGCTTACGAGCGTCTGATGCCGCCATAGTGAGGGTGCGGGGAGACTGGGGCAGCAGAGTCTCACCCGCACCCTTCCGCGGAGGGACAGTGTTCCCGGTGCACCCGGACGCTGTCACTGGGGATGGAGCCTGCGCAAAGCGGGCAGCCGCTGGGTGGACCACTGACGTCATATCAGGTTCCAGTGGTCGACCCGTGAAAGCGGGTGTTGGTGCACAGGGGGGTTTTAGTCGGTATGCCGGTCGCCTACCATCTTTGAACCGGAGAGTCCGACATAACCGCCTCGTTACCCCAGGCGGGGCGGTATGCGTAAAGCATTTCCCCTCTACAAAAAAAACAAAAAAAAAAAAAAAAAAAAAAAGGTGTCTTAGCATAAGTGATTTTATACTTTAAGTTGTAATAGTAATCCTAATGTATAGAGAAATATAACAAATCATATCGTTGTTTTATTTGTGCGTCAAAGTATCCTAAGTATATCAACGTTGTATATGAAATCATTTTTGTACTACTATTACTTACTTTAGAGCGAAATTAATTAATATTTTCACGGAATTCAAAAACGAGTAGGTTATACTATAAAGAAAGCTTGTTAATTGTACCTTATTTCCTTAAAATAATAATAACTTATAGATTTAAAAAAATACAACCGAACATTAACATTGGAACGGTGCTGAAAAACTCCATTTGTTTAACTATGACCTTTGTTTATTAAGCCAATAACATCAACTATATCGAGTTTTACATAAATTGTACAAAATTATGCTTACTTAGAATAACATTGTTATAATGAATGATAAATAAAAGTTATTCTAGTATAAAATAATAAATATTAATTTCTGTCGATATTTTTATTATTAAGTACTTACTTGCACTATCCGCGTCATATCCGTAGGTCTGCTTCGTGAAATAGACATTAATACATTTCGCACTTTTTGGGTGAACAAAAATGATGGAACACCAAACGCTTTCCATATTTAAAACTAATAATCTAGCTCGATGATACAATTCACAAGTTACTTAGATTTCACTCCTATCGGCAGTCCCCAAACACGGGAAGTCATTGGGGACTGCCGATCCCAAAGACTGCCCGTCTTTTTCGTATGGGTTTTTTTTTTTAATTTGAAGAACTACTACCGGTATGCTAAGTGGAATAATGCAGGCGTGTCTAGGCATGCTTCGTTTGGGCTAGATGGAATGCTTCAACCTAAATTATAGAGCCTAATTAACATAAAAGTTTATTTTATAAACTCAAATACTAACTAAAATGTGTATTTGTAGTCGATGACAAATATTTACTTAGTGTGTTGGATAATTTATAATTATTTTCATAAGTATCATACTTACGAGGATGTTTATAAATCAACTTTTTTTTTTTAATAATAGACATTAAAATTCTTAGGTATAATGAAATTCGGACTTTTGAAAATCAGAACATCAAAATTCGGAATAAAGTATTTCGGAGTATTTGGGTGTTCCCTTCACAGTACCTACTATTTTATATGAAAACATATATTATATTACATCAATTAAAAGCGGTGGTAAACGACTGGGAAAGTAACCGACTTGCACGCAAGAATACCATGTGAATTTCACTTTTTTGCACATATACTAATTGCTAAAATGATTCGCCATCTGCTAACGGTAAAGGAAAACATCGTAAGGAAACTCACATGTCTTAAAAGAAATTCTAAAGACATGTCTCTGATTCACCAACCCGTATTAGGCCAGCGGCCTAAACCCTATCTCTCTCTTTTGATAAAGGAGAGGAGACCCGTGCCCAGCAGTGGGCACGGGTCTATATGGGTTGCTGTTATTATTATTATATACATATAATTAAAATCAGTTAAAAAAGTGTCACTATCTATTGATTTTATGTGTATGCAGTAAACTCACGGACAATCCGCGTCACTAGGCGTCATTCGCGACATCGTTTTGTCGGAAAATTTATCCCGCTGATTAGACCGAATTAGCGCAATCGCTATTCCTTGTATGAGATGGTGTATTTGTACTATGTATTATATTATTTAAGGCTATGCGTATAATTTATTTATACGTCACGCAGTGCCAAGTGGGGACAGTCTATGTTCGACAACCCACAGCGCTGACGGCAGGCTTTACATACGTAAACTACAAAATGACGACGAGGGTGGGATAAAATTAACTATTTCACAATTTTTTTGAAAAAGACAACTCCCGCACTAGAGAACAAGCTCTGTGTCGCAGGGGACTTTATAAACATACAAATAACGGACACAAATTATACCCAGACTCAGAACAATTCTTCGTGTGTCACACAAAGTTTTGTCCTGTGTGGGAATCGAACCCACAACCTCGTGCACAGCAGGCGCATACTGCGGTCACTGGACCACCGAGGCAGTTAATAGCAAAAAAAGAGTAAATGCGAATTTTACCAACATTACCAAACACGTGCCAAAATGTGACTATATAAATTACTATATGACTGCAACGTTAGTTCAGTGGCTTAAGTGCTTACCTCACCATTTACAACTGCGCGGCGCCGGCGTGTTGTGGGTTCGATCCCCACACGAGACAAAAATTTGTGTGATCCACAAATGGTTGTCCCGAGTCTGGATGTACTTTGTGTCTGTTAATAGTATGTTTGTAAAGTCCCCCGCGACACAGGGCTTGTTCCTTAATGCGGGAGTTGTGTTTTTAAATATAAATAAATACGGAAAAAAAATAGTAATTATTTAGAAAACGACATCGAAATTAGTTCATCCTTTTTGACACGATGTGGACAGGCCGATTGACAAGAGCTTCAAACGTTTATTAAATTCTATCTTACAGGAAATGAAAATAAGGTACGTTAAAGTTCGTGAAATAGAATTTAAGCTCATTTTGCCGAAGAAAACTTGACCCATTTACACAGAAACGTTATTAGTTATTACGTGCAGTGTAAAATTTAAGCAACTTTGCAGCGGTCAGTCATCAGATAAGCGACTATGTTAGTAACTACTTATTGAGTATTAATAGGTATATAAACAACACAGTAACAATAAGCAAAAAACAAGAAATGCAAAGAATATAACATTAATTCTACTTATAGAATTATTAGATATGCAAGTTTGTGAATAAAGATGTATTACTCAATAAATTAATAGCAGAGATACTACTTTTTTCCCGAAAAAAACACGTTGAAATTGACTGCCTCGGTGGTCCAGTGGGTGCAGTATGCGCCTGCTGTGCACGAGGTTGTGGGTTCGATTCCCACACAGGGACAAAACTTTGTGTGACCCACAAAGAGTTGTTCTGAGTCTGGGTGTAATTTGTGTCCGTTGACTGTATGTTTGTAAAGTCCCCCGCGACACAGAGCTTGTTCTTTAGTGCGGGAGTTGTCTTTAAAAAAAAAAAAAAAAAAAAAAGAATGTACACGTGGGCAAAACCGCGGGCGGAAGCTAATTGAGATATAAAAGTAATTAGTCAAACTGTTATTTGAATTCTATCTAACCTAAATAGTAAGTAAAAAGATAAGTATGGGCATTTTAAATTTACAATTACTGTTATTTTTCCATTTAATTGCTAATTTACATATCAGTTATTTCAAAACATATTAAATGCAATTTTATTGTGCAATATTATCTATATATAAAAATGGTACAAGTAGGTAATGTAAAATTAATCGGTTACCTGAGTCAGTCAAGCAAAGAAATCATTTGCAGTGTTTTTCACGTAATATTTTGTGAAGATTATGACGTAAGTGTTAATTCTAAATTAAGTTAACTACCAAATAAAATAAGGGTCACAACAATTTATTGATGTACATGTCATCATATTAAATACTTACTTTATTAAAAACTTTTGCTCGAAGCTTCGCTATTGTAAAAAGTCTGTCATCGTCATCATTCTTGTATACATGGACATTAGGCAAATTTTGTTTTTATACTACTTGGGTGGCAAACAATTATACGGCCCGCCTGCTGTTAAGCAGTTACCGTAGCCTATAGACGCTTGCAATGTGAGAGCTATCACTTGCGTGTTGCCGCCCCTTTTTTACACCATGACTTTAAAATGGAGTATCCCTTGGCTAGGAAAATGTTTCTTTTAAAATATGTCCCTAAAAGAGCGCTTAATAGCTTTATTCACACACAGAAACTCAACTACACCACTGTGTTTAGTATTTTTTTTATACTACCAATGCGACAAACAAGCATATGGCCCGCCTGATGGTAAGCAGTTACCGTAGCCTACGGACGTTTGCAACACCGGGGGTGTCACTCACGCGTTGCCGACCCTTTAAAAACCTTATAACTCCTTTCTTGAGCCCCATGCTATAGTCTTTTGGGAAAACCTCGACAGGGAGCTTATTCCACAGCCTAATCGTACGTGGTAAGAAATTCCTCTGGAATCTTACGGTACGGCATGTTTGAGGTGCAAGGATGTGAGGATGAACTCCCTGTCGGTGGCGAGAGGTGCGTTGATAAAATGTGGCAGTGGGCATCATCTCGAACAATTCCTCAGAACACAGCCCATTGTACAGGCGGTAGAACACACACAAGGAGGCGAAGTCTCTCCTTAGACTTAGTGGATCAATACCGCCTGTGAGCTTGGGATCGTCAACAATCTTTACAGCGCGTCTTTGGATAGAATCAAAGGGTCCAAGCTGGTATCCAGGTGCTCCCGCCCAAAGGTGGCAGCAGTACTCCATGTTGGGATGGATGGGCTGTGTCTTGAAATTTGGCTGTGGTCATCTGTAAGATGGAGGGAGTTCCTTCCCAAGTCGGGCTTGCTGACTTGTATGTCTCTCTTAACTCAATTTTATTATAGATATGTGTGAACGGAATGGTATTAATCTTAATTACTAATGATAAGAAATAATGTGTTGACATGTTTAAGTTCTACCTGCAGATGTTTTAACCTTAAGATTGTTGTATGTGTCAAAACATTATGAGTGTGTACGTAATTTGGTTATCACAAATATAATGTTACCTATTTGGTAAGATATTTTTTGTTAAAGACTCCTGCACTATAGAACAAGGCCTATATCGTGGGGGACTTTACAGATATACAATTAACGGACACAAAGTACATCCAGACTGGGGACAACTATTTATGAATCACACGATTTTTTGTACCGTGTGGCGAAACACACCACACGCCGCGTAATATGTAGATAATGGTGACGTAACCATTAATGCTACTGAACAACCCGCGCGGTCAAATGTGATTGGATTGTTTACTACTTATACGCTTGAAAATGTGAGTGTGTGCCATTATACGTAGCTAAATCTGTAAACGGTCTGCACTTGTGCTGCCACCTATATTGATTATATACATATATTTGTCACTTTATTATAAAGTGTTTCTATACGTAGCCGTCAATTATTACCCGAAATCAATATATGTATGTCTCTGAAGTAAAAATTGTAATTTGTCCCTTTTTATCAGAAGGGAAATGCACCTTGGCTTGACAAAAACCTGCCAATATAAGGTGTAAAATTAAACGGTTACCTGTGTCAAGTAAAGAAAAAACTGTGGAGATGCTGACGTAAGTACCTATTAATTTAACTTTAGGTAAATCAACCAAATAAAATATATGAAACAACAATATTAATGTGCCTTTTTATACTACTTGGTTGGAAAATAAGCATACGGCCCACCTGATGGTAAGCAGTACCCGTAGCCACGCGACGACGATATAGCGACGCTTGCAATACCAGAGGTATCACTTGCGTGTTGCCGACAATTTTAAGTAGGTCTTTTTTTATCTCTGGGATAGAAAAACGTTTCTTCAAAACGCATCCTAAAATGAGCACTGGAGATGCTGCATACTGCACCCACACACAGGAATACAACTACACCGCTGTATGTTTTTTAGCTGTCCGTAAGGTCCTTTACTTTGGCTTGCTCGCTAGTATGGTGCCCTACCTCTCTTTAATGTCATATTTAATTATCGCATGTCATATTTTTATTATAATTAACTTTATTGAAATCTTTCTGCTCGCGGCTTTACTGTCGTAGTATTTTTGTAACACAAGTCTATGTCATTTAGCACTCCCCAGCTCCCCGCTCGCTCCATTTGACACTGTTGGTGGATGATTTCTGTATTACAGGTGTCTTATACTTTTAATTGAGGAGAATTTGCTCCAACTTAGGAGCCAATCGAACCAGAGAATGAAAAGTTTTATTGAAAATTCAACCCCTCATTTTACACTCTTAGGGATGGAATTTTGAAGAGTGAGAAGTGAATACCTACACTTTTTATATAGAATATCAGTGTGTATTTAGATAGTCAAACTTTTTTTTTCTACGGATATAATTTAATAAATGGAAGTACAGTGGAGTTTTATACAATCAAATCTTAATTTTGTCGTTCTTAATTTTGGTCTACGGCATGGCGGACTTAACATTTGCTTTGATGGCGATTCAAAATGGCGAATTCAATTGTTTTCTATTTCCAGAGTCATTAAATACCTTTTCAACAATATCAATGTACTTTAGTATTGATAAATTGTTTTTTGTCCGTAGCGAAGTATGTGCTAATACTACCTCGACAGTTGGTGCAGCTTTTCCAGCCTTCACATCAGCGCTGCAGTTTTTTGCAGCCGCCACATGTCTGATCCAGACGAATGATTGGCCTCCTGATGATGATTTCCAAGGTATATTATATTACATTTTTAAATGCAAAGAAATATTCAAATTGTAATGTAATGAATTTCATTAGTCGAAAAAGCAAGGTCACAGCTGTATCTTCTTATACAAATTTTACATACGGGTATTAATATGTATAATGGTATACTTATACATAATGATATCATTATGTTGTTTATTCATACGTGTGAAACAATGCACCCATCGGCTACGGTAACTGCCACTAACAAAAACGTAGCACTTAATTCAATTTGTTAATCTATCTTTCTAGTTTTTTTTTTACTATTTTGTATTATATTATTTAATAGGTTCAGGCATAATGTTGTTTATTTAATTTAAGATGGTGACGAGTTTGATTTTATTATTGTCGGAGCTGGTACAGCTGGCTGTGTTTTAGCCAATAGACTAAGCGAAGTTGAAGAATGGGATGTACTTTTACTTGAAGCTGGCGGGGATCCTCCAATTGAAAGTGATGTTAGATTATTTACATATTTTTTATCTATTTAACTAGATTAAGATCATTTAACGATGACTGGTCTTTTGAGGTTATGTACACAGAGAAGTGGAAGAAGAGAAGGAAGGCTCTTGCCCTGCAATAGGATCCAATGATGTCTATATTCAGTAATACTGATAGACCAAATAGCGCTTGTTGGCTCATTTATGTGTTTTTGATAGTTACTTTTTTTTAGTATACTAACAGAATCGTCTCTCACTTTTGTGACTTGAAGTAATCTCCGATTATATGTGTATAACTTTTTGCATCATTTCTGAGCAGACTTTGTGCATTATAGCTTCCAATTTATCTAGAAAGACATGAAAGATCAAGTTTGGTATTTAATATAAATACTTAATTTGCAAAAACCCTCCATTGAAGTACATATTATGTATATTGTACATATCCAATGACCAGAATTATTTATTATCAGTTTCATGTATCGAAGAAACTTTATACAAACAACTAGGAAACTTATTACAGCTTTTTCTTCTTTTTTATTTTTACAGATTCCCTTTTTCGATGAAAGCCTGCACAATACGTTTTGTGACTGGCAATACAAAACTATGAATAATGGAAAAACCAGTCAAGCACTTAAAAAGGGGACAGTAGACTGGACGAGAGGGAAAATGATTGGTGGCAGCGGAAGCATCAATAAGATGGTATATAATCAAGGCAATCCTTATGATTTCGAGAGTTGGTTCAAAGAAGGGAATCCTGAGTGGCATCCAGATATTGTGAAAAAATATTTCAAAAAAGCAGAAAATTTGCAAGACCCGCGTTTGTTGAAAAATCCTAAAGTCAGCCAGCATTATGGTCACAATGGACCACTAGCTATAAATACTTATAATTACAGTAGAGAACAATATGATATATTGGAGAATCTAGGATCAGCATGGAAAGAAGCCGGAATCAGAAATGTGGAAGATTTAAATACTGAAAACAATTTGGGATTTGGTACATTAAGAGTTACCCTTAGTGAAGGCAAAAGGGTGAGCACGGCTACAGCATATTTAAATCCAATAGCTCCCTTTAGGAATAATTTGAAGGTAGGAAAATATTGTTTAGTGACTAAAATTTTGTTTGATGACAACTTAAAAGTGCGGGGCGTAGAAGTCGATCGAAATGGTAACTTAATTACGCTTTATGCGCGAAAAGAAGTTATTCTGAGTGCAGGTTCTATAAACACTCCGCAACTGCTCATGTTATCAGGTATAGGCCCTAAAGAACATCTCATTGCAAAAAATATTAGGCCGTTGGTAAATTCGCCAATGGTTGGACAAAATTTACAAGATCATACTTTAACTGCGGTACCAGTCTTTGCTGATAAACCAGAACAACAAAATGAAAACACGATACAATTTGAAGTTTTGAAGTACCTTTACGAACGTAAAGGATTTTTGTCATTCAGCGAGTTTACCGCGACTAGTGCATTTTTTGCTGATAATAAAACACAATCATATCCAGATCATCAAATTTATGTTGATATATATAGGAAAAAATCACCTGCTATTAAATCTTATGCTTCTCAATATATTGCTTCCTTAGAAAACTGGATATTGGAGCAAAGTATAAATAAATCAGTAATAGTAATTATGCACTTAGTATTACATCCATATTCCAGAGGAAATATTTCGTTATATTCGAATAGTCCTTATGACCATCCGCTTATATATTATGATAACTACAGTGATTCTAGAGATTTAGATAGCATGGCTAGTGAAATCAAAACGCTTATGAAAACACTCAGCGATACTGACTACTTTAAATCCATAGGTGCTAGTATAGAGCGGATTAAAATTCGCGCTTGCGATAGCTTAAAGTTGAATAGTATAGATTATTGGAAATGTATATCACTTAATATGGCATCTACTGATTGGCATCCAGTTGGCACAGCAAAAATGGGAGCTAATATCAGAAAATCGGTAGTAGACAGTCGTTTGAAGGTACATAAAGTATGTGGTGTTCGTGTTGTTGATGCTAGTGTGATGCCGACTATTACTAGTGGAAACACCAATGCGCCAACTACAATGATCGCTGAGAGAGCGTCTGATTTAATTAAAGAAGATTTTTCAGAAATTTAATTTCTGTTAAAAAAGGGTTATAAAAGATTTTTTTTAAATATCAATTACCTATAGGTGATGGGAACTGAAACTGTTATTATTAGATTTTTTCAAAAATAAATAAATCTTTTATTTTAAATAAACAATTTATTTAAAAAAAACCTATTACTATATTTCTTCTCTAATTGCAGTAAAATTACCCTTAAAATGTACTTTTAAATGATTTTTTATTGTAATAAATTTCAACATCAATCAAATTTATAAATATGCCGTCTTAGCATAGTAATAGTCCATCTAAAGATCTATCCTTCAATCTTTGAATGTGTGTGATTTAATTGAATCATCTTTTTACCAGCCTCATCATCGTCAGCCTTTCAGTATTACTGGACATATACATCATTGTATCCCATTGCAGGGCAAGGGCCTTCCTTCTCTTTTTTTTTTTTTTTTTTTATACTACTTAGGTGGCAAACAAGCATACGGCCCGCCTGATGTTAAGCAGTATCCGTAGCCTATAGACGCTTGCAATACCAGAGGTATGTCTTGCGTGTTGCCAACCCATTTTTGTACACAAGGGCTTTAAGATGGAAGTAACCCTGGGATAGGAATACGTTTCTTTCAAAACGCATCCCTAAATGAGCGCTGGAGAGGTCTCCAGCGCTCATTTAGGTGTAGATGTAGGTTCCGGTAGGTGTAGGTACAGGTGTACTCACACACAGGAACACAACTACATCACTGTATGTAGTTATTTGGCTGTGGTCCTCTGTAAGGTGGAATTTCTTCCCCAGTCGGGCTTGCTCGCTAGTATGGTGCCCTACGTCTCTTCTTTTAGTTATAAACAAAATCAAATATTACACTTTAATTACCAGTGATGTCAATTTGTTGAATTAAAGTGTCATAATCATGACAACTGACATAATATTATAAATAACATGATAAGTGATAGCTTGCTTCGCTATCAAAGTAAGAAGCACGAAATGTTATATACATATGATCTATTCTGCTTCTGCACTTGTGTACATAATAGTACACAAGTGTAATTCAGTATAATAATGCTGAATTATATTATGGCCGTTTTTCTTTAAAATCATTCTTTCATTGAAAATGAATATGATTATTTTTTTCATAATTGTGATTTCTCGTTTTAAAATATTATTTTTATCATTATCAAATTCGAATAGCAAAAACTGAAAAGTATTTACATCCTTTTCATTATGGAATATCTTTTTCTTTGACCAAAACTAAAAATAAAAACAGTTTTTAGAGCTCCGTGAGGATGTGATGTACTGGCAGCCAGGTAGTTTGCAATTGCTGCATTTATTGTTTTTTTTACAGAGCAGTAGTATGCTTTTAGTCTACAGAACTTGCTAACCATCAGGTGAACCATGTGCTTTTGTTGCCAACTTAGTTCAATAAACCTGAACGTCGGTAATTTTAATTTTGTGTAAAAACTTTTTAGTATAACTCAGTTTTGTACCACCGAGTTTTGTCGATATCGAAGTTCCACACATTGCAAATGAATAAAATTCCTCGCCGGCTAATTCTCTAAGAAACAGCGATGACAAACTGACAGTTGTGATCGCAAAATTGACAGTTGTGATTGCTCGGGGACGGCACAATCTATTGACTAAACGTCAAAAAGGGCTCTTACGGAATACCGATTTTCAATCTGACAGATGGATTTTGCTCGGTTTTTGCGGTGGCTCGGTTTTTGCTCTTACGGAATACCCCTGCCGGTCTGCTTGGGACCGACTCCGACCTACTTGGCATTTAATATTGTTTTACAACTTGTAAATAAAATGCAATTCTTTGTTTGTTAAAAGGAATATTCCATTTAGTCATGGACTCTGATTACCCGAAACATGATACCGCAGACAATTGGTCTGTTTGTTTATTAAGTAAGCCATCACTGGTAGCGCAGAGCACGCTCTGCCAAATCCTTACTCTGTCAGAAAACGTTCAACGTTCTAACACGTGTTTACCTCATAATTAATAATATTTAAAATATTATCACAGAGAAGATTATGAGTATAAACAAAATTCTAAGATTTAACATACAGTCAGTAAAGATGAAATTATAATTAAAGTGTTTGATTTTTGGCTGTAATAATGACAATGACAATCATTTTAATACCTATTATACAAAAAAAAAGCTTAATTAAGCTGTTCAATTTATATTTTACTAGATAAATTAGACATACTTCAAACTTAAAAACATACACTTGCTAACATTATATCACAATAAAATGTAAGTACCTTCCTGTAAAATAGTTGTAGACTTTGCATCTTGCTTACTGTTTGTAAATGTGTTCATTTGCTCCTGCGCCAATTTTATCCCAACACATACTATATTACTTTATATGTATTATTTCCCATAGTTTGCTAATAATAAATCGACTGTGATTTTATAGAATTAAATAACCTTTCGCTGTTAACTTGAATTAAGTGCATATAGTACGTGCTAAATGTGCATGCACGTTCACTTTACCTTCAGAGTACATTTACATTCGGCGTTTACTGCCGCACCACTGGGCGCTTCGTTATCGCATTGTGGAGTATTTCAGACACAAATACGAGTAGTTCCGGTCGCCCATCAAGACGAAAATCACATGTATTCTCTCTGCAAGTGCGTAGCTGTGGCCCTGAAATTGAGATAGCAGTTGCAAGCGAATTTCCTGTCAGGATACTCGACCATAAATTAAAATGTTCATGAATGTGCCTAAAGATTTACCGTATATTTATGAAATTTGGGATAAAAATTGATTTTATCATCAGCAGCTCAGCTGAAAGACGTCCACTGCTGCACATAGGCCTTCCCCAAGAATTTAGTTTGCCTGTAATAGTTTCGGCATCCAATGCTGCTATCGGACGTTTGATCAAACCCAACGCAACATAAATAAATAGTGTACGTAGACTACTGCATGCAGCAATGTTAGTAGTTTACCTGTATAAATCTAATCTCCGTGATATATAGGGTGTTGAAGTGACACGGTTTAGTTGTGCCAACCAACATGGCAACGACACGTCTGCAGCTCTGTCACGTACCTTTCGCAGGAAGTTGAATAAAAGCAGCAATAGCACAAATAGTTAAGATCTTGGTTAGTTAAAAACACACAAAAAATAATAGCCAAAGAACTAAAAATAAAACAGAAGCTATGCCATTTGCTGCGATCTATATATCCCAGCAAATTGCGATATTTCAAATAAAATCACTTTCATTGGACTAATTAACACTTGCCGGTTAAACGGCTAAATTGAGCTAACCTATTTCCCGTACAATTGCTGCAGCAACAACTACGCTTAGAAATAATCCGGTTAGTGGGAACATCGGAAGCGTTATAGTCAACAGTAATTGGTTCCTAGACGCGTTGAAGTCCACTCGTGTCTTGTTAACACTATGCTAGAACTCGCCTAACTTACACGCGAAAGAACTTTTTTTTGAACTATAAATTTAGTAAAGTGCTTGTTATAGATTTCTTAAAAAAACACGTTTTAATTAATATTATTTATTCAAATTTATGTTTTTAATTTCATCTAAAACCATACCAGCAAAAATGTATGCAAAACGAGTAGAGACAGAGGAACTGATTTAAAGCGGCACTTAAATCTGGACAAGAAGATAGAAAGCTGTTATCCACTGTAGGAATTAAAATTTTAATGATGCCTTACAAACCTTCACAATCAATAAATGCGATGCTTTTAATAAGTAGGAAAATTCATTAGCCGACAAAATAGAAAAGCCTGAAATTACATCAAAATAACTCACGTTATAATGTGAAAACTCAAAGCGCACTGTTCTGAATAAATTATGACGGATTGAATTTCTCTTCAACGGAAAGTTAGAAAGTTGTCGCTCGCTAGAGTTCATTACAAAAAAAAGAAAGTTGCTGACAATTAATTTAGTTACAAAATAAAATATAATGAAAATTAAAAATCCTGACAGCTGGTCATGAGATACTTATTAATGAAATTAGAAGATTAAAGCACGTTTGTTAATTTAAACACGCATCCTGACTTTTTGAAAGCTTAGAGTTATTATGGCGTGCGCAAAACAAAACATTCTAGAATTCTCGGGATCGGTCGTATTGCACGACGCGGCGACGCAGAAAATCAAATAGTAGTCTGTCACTACCATTTTGGCCAGTATTCTCGATATAATAATTTACATTTGGTTTCAAAATCATTTACTCTTCAATAAATCGTTGACTAATAATATTGTGCGGAACATGGCAGGTTGGGCTGCTTATTAATTTATGATAAGAGTCATCGCATGCATATAGTGTAGTAATTTACCAAGCACCATAACTTTAACATATTAGGAAATAGGTTTAAGCTCGTAGTTTTATAACAAGAAAATCTTGTTATATTTACTGTGTTCTAACTGAAGCGTTAGACAGCTATTCCCGTTTTTCTGTTTCCTTTTTCAAAAAAGTTGTTGGCCTTTGCTATGCTTTTCAACATAACGCATAGCTTTCTTTCTTTGGGTGTTATGGTGCCTCCACATCTAAAAAGCCACCTCTTCCTCTTAAAAAGAACACTAAATTCATTGTATGCAGCGGCTTATCTGTGTTTTTGGCATTGGCAAGTTTATGAGCGGCGGATACCATCAGGTGCAGCAATGAAAATACGTGTATTTACGCGATACCTTTGGTAACTTACTATTTTATGCATGTAAAGCTTTTTAATCTCGTGATTCTAGCTGTATTGTATTTTAGAATTATTACCCTACTTCAAATATTGAATTAAAGGGCGATGGAAGTATAACATACATAAATATGAAGTAAAATAGTTTGTCCATATAAATATTGAAGGATTAGATAGAGTATTGGCCTAGAATAAATCACAATAGAAAATATAGGCCAAAACAAGATAGTTATATGAAACATAATATTTCTTCTATGATTATGATTCTTTGTATGATTGTAACAGTGCCAAGCTCTTAACTATTGGTGACATAAAAAGCTTCTATGTTATTATAGGCGGCTAGAGTAAGTGATGAGATTCAGAATGATGAAATGTATAAAGCAACTGTCAGTTGTTTTATTGCTTCACTAGCTGTTTCTTGCAGCTTGACACGTGACAATCTAGATTTCGTCCCGTAGTGGTCGTAGCGAGATGTCACTATAAATGTTTTTCAATACTACTACTTCCTCGACCGATTTCGGCCATGGCGACCTCTTCAACTCCGTTCTGATTCATGGCGTTGATGTGCTCGAATATGACTAATGTAGCCTATCTTATTACTAAACGTACGCGCACATTGCGGGCAGGTGAGCACACCATTACAGAAATTATAATTGATTGCACATGGTGGACGTGCTTTGAGTTCATCGCGTCGAGCATCTAGTTCAGAGCAGCGATTGGCCTCAAAGTCATTGACTTTAGTTTTCACCAGAGACCTCCACTCAGGTCGTCGAGTAGCTAATTGCTCCCATTGTAAGGGCTCAATAGCGCACTTTTTCATGTGACGCTTTAGTACATCTTTATACCTGAGGAATTGTCCGCCATGTTTACGCTTGCCCTTCTCAAGTTCAGAGAAAAAGATGCACTTAGTCGTACGTTGATCCGACATTCGCGAAACATGTCCACACCAACGGAGTTGCCGCCGCATCAGGTAAGCCTCTATCCCCATGATATTGGCTCTTCGCAGCACTTCCGTATTCCGGACGCGATCAAACCAACGGATGTTTAGTATTTTGCGAAGGCATTTGAGGTGGAAACGGTCCAACGTGCGTATATGGCGGCGATAAGCTGTCCATGACTCCGAAGAGTACAGTATGCTTGGTAACACCACCGCCTTATAAATATCTATTTTGGTAGCCAGCTTCAGGTCATGTGAACTAAAAACCTTGCGATCCAGTTTACCGAATACTGCAGCTGCAGCACCTAACCTACTGTTGATTTCAGCATCAAGGTCGCAATTTGATGTTATCATACTCCCGAGGTACCGGAATGCATTAACCTGCTTAACAAAATCATCACCGAGCTTGATGGCCAGTGTCTCTTGACCATGGATATCAAGGGACATCACTTCCGTCTTTTTGACACTAATCTTCAGACCAAAACTACGGCAAGACTCGTAAAGGGTTGTCATAAGCTGCTGCAAACCGTCTGGGGAGTCAGTCACAAAGCAAAGATCATCTGCATAGACAATTTCCGTGATCAGTGCGTAGGACACTTTAGTTCGGGCCTTGAATCTGGCTAAGTTGAAAACATTTCCATCAGTACGAAAACGGATGCGGATACCTTCAGAAGTTGTCTGCAAGACTTCCCGGACTACGACTGCAAAGTATAATGCGAAGAGTGTGGGTGCAAGAACACACCCTTGTTTCACCCCACAGGTAACAGGGAAGAACTCTGACTGATCAGCATTTACAGCGACGCAGCTCTGCATGTCGTCATGCAAGAGTCTCAGAAGTCTAACAAACTTCTCCGTGCATCCAACTTTCTGTAACACTATCCAAAGGGCTTCACGTGGCACACTATCAAACGCTTTTTCAAGGTCAACAAAACAGAGATACATATTTCGACCCTGTTCTCTGCTTTTTTCTCGTAATTGACACACTGAGAAAATTGCCTCACACGTACCACGATCAGGTCGGAAACCAAACTGGGATTCTGGCAAAATCTTTTCAGATAATTCTCTGAGGCGGTTTAAAAGAACTCTGGCGAAGACTTTTCCAGGCACTGATAATAATGAAATACCACGGTAGGAATTGCAATCAGCGCGGTCACCTTTGCCTTTATAAAGGGCCCGAATAAGAGACACTTTAAAAGTGTTAGGGACTCGCTCCTGTTCCCACATATCGACAAAGAGCTCCCACATCGCTGAAAACAAATCCTCACCGCCGTATTTCAATATTTCTCCAGGTATAGAGTCAACACCAACCGCACGTTTATTTTGCTGTTGTTTAATAGCACGAGCAACCTCATCAAATGAGACTGGCTCGTCAAGCTCGAGGGCATAAGTTTGTTGAGGTAGGGAGCGAACGTGGTCTAGGTCAACAGAGTGATCCACGTTGAGCAAGCTGTCGAAATGCTCAGCCCAGCGCTCGAGTATTTCCTTCCTACTTTTAAGAAGCCCTTCGCCACTAGTCGGCCTAAGTGGAACTTTTGCCATTGAGGATGTACCGAGTAAATTTCGTACTTCAGTATAAAACTCACCTAGCTGGTTGGTATCAGCGAGCCACTGTATATAATGAGCCTTCTCCTGCCACCATTTTTCCTTGGCGTTTCGTGCGAGTTTACGCAGCTCCAAGCCACTATGACGTATCTCCGTAACACTTCCAACACGACGTCGTCCACTGTGCCGCCTTAGGAGCCGCCGGTGTTTATTAATAGCGTCCGTTAATACCCCATCATTCACATCAAACCAGTCCTCATGTTTTCGGACGCTCAGACCCAAAGTAGTTCTAGCAGTGTCAAGAATATGAGTACACAGGGATTCCCAGACAGTACTAAATCCACTAGATTTTAGATCGAGAGGCAGTAAAGCAGTGCTCAATGTTTCGGCATATTTTGCCCTCGTGTTTACATTTTGGAGTCGTTCAATGTTTAGACGCTCCAGTTTTGGTCTTATCGATCTACAAGGACGTCGAAGACGAATACATAACTTAGTAACTACAAGCCGGTGATCAGTCCAACAGTGAGCACCACGCATGACACGAGTGACTTGAACTTGCCGAACATCTCTCTGACGCACGATTGCATAGTCAATAAGGTGCCAGTGTGTTGACCTTGGGTGCATCCACGTTGTCTTGTATTTGGCAGGCAATCTGAACATAGTGTTCGTAATTGCAAGGTCGAGTTGTGCACAAAGATTAAGCAACAGTAGTCCGTTGCTGTTCATATTACCAACACCATGTCTACCCAGAACTTTAGGCCAGGCTTCGAAATCACGTCCTACTCTGGCATTAAAATCACCCAAGAGTAGGATCTGTTCCCTCGGGCGAATACGATCTATGCACTGCGTCAGTTCTTCGTAAAATTTATCCTTAATTTCATCAGACTTGTCTAGCGTAGGAGCATAGACACTGATAACATTTAGGAAGTTGTCATGTTCCATATGAAGGCATAGTGTGGTAATGCGATCAGAAATGTGCACAGGACACTCCTGTAGCTGTCCAGTGAGCTTATTTTTGACAGCAAAGCCTACACCTGACCTTCGCGGCTCTGAGGAAGTGAGTCCTTTCCAAAAGAAAGTATACCCACCACCGTGTTCTACCAGCTCTCCTTCATCGGGTAGATGTGTTTCGCTGAGTGCAGCCACATCTACTTTATAGCGATGAAGTTCTCGAGATACAATGGCAGTCTTTCGCTCAGGGCAGGCATTTGCCTCGCGGTCAAGAAGTGTTCTCACATTCCACGCGCCAAACGTCATTGGTAGTGATGATTTATCTTTTATTTTCTTGTGGCGTCGACCGCGAATATTGGATGCAGAGGCAGCCGCGGTTGCTACCCTCCTTATGGGTTGGAGTGAGCATTTGTTTAGAGCACCTTTTCTAGCCCCCTCCCCAGCTGAGTGAGGAAAGCAGCGCCTCCCTAAATAGGGCTGCTTTGTCACCCTGGGTGCTGCCGAGCCCGCTCCGTCACCCCGATGCAGAGCAGGAACGACCACGATGTAAATACTACGCCCCCAAGGCCGCCTACGTGCAGGAGTCAGACAAAACCCAACGAGCATCACGTCAAGCCTCTCTACCTCCTCCCATCGCCGTAGGACTATGTAATAATTGGGTCAGCAAAGGGATATATTTTCAAATCCGACTGAAAGTTGCAGAGATTAGCGCGTTTAAATAAACAAACTCTTTTGCGTTATTCGCGATATTATGCTTAGATTCATTTAAAATAGTAGTACATTTTTGTGAAGTGGCAATAAGAGATAGGCCAAAGACAGTCAAGAACAAGAGTAGACTAAGATACTGCCCAGATACTAAAGAACAATGTTCATTACAGTAAATTAGGATAAAGTACGTCTAAACTAAAATGCATAATTAATATGTCTGTTGTTAAAATTGTTTTTTAAACGAAAAACGACTAAGTAACAGAAGAGTTTTCTTTTTTAAAAACCCATTATGTTTTAATGCTGAGCAAAGGTCCCTAATGCTCTGTCACACCTTTATATTAAATGTCAAATCTAACCAATCCTCGCGTATTGGCATCCAGCTCCTCAGCACTGTTGGTGGCTAAGTCCACTGGTCTCTTATCTTGATTTTTTCTATCTTTGAATGAGAAATTTATCACTGCTATAGCTCTCAACATGATCATTAGTAAATATTCTAATTACATTTCTTCATTACTTTGATGAAAGTTACTCAGTCTGATCTACGGTACTTAAAACATTACAAGTTCTGTAGAAATTACTTATGTGATTAAATTATAGCTTGATCAGAGAGTTTGCTTGTAATTAGAAAGTTTTCTATATACGTTTAACTCAGAAGGCAGATAGCGAAGCTGTAATAGACGACTCAACATGTTCATAATTTGAACTATACATAATTAAATTATTAAATTTTCTGAAGCCGGTTTTTTATAGTTTTTAGATAGCTATATCAATATTAAACTATTAAAAACCTGCATTATGAAATGATAGAAATCGTAAACTCAAAAAACATCCATTTTAATTATTAAATATAATGTAAAGGATAAATATGATCAACGCATAGATCTAAAATTAAATATATTTTTTTACAGCCCATGTATTGGAGATAGATTTACTCCATTTATTGTAGAGAAAATCCCTGTTTGAAGGTCCTTGTCAGACTTGACCCGCTTTCTGACTGCAATGCCGTTTACCTTTTGTGTGTGTGTGTGTAATTTTAGTCTACAATTTGTCAAACAGCCCAGCCCAGTATTGTTTGAGCTTGGATGCTTTTTGAATGACGTCAGCGATTAGGTCTTTCGAGCGCAGTATCGTGTTCGGTTGGTCGGTAAATCGATCTCCACGAATACAGCGCTCCATAGTTTGCTAGCAAACTATCTAAACTCCAAATACATTAATATTCATATCTATTGTAGATGAAAAACAAGTCAGTAAACTTCCCATTTCCAGGCGTTTGCCCTGATATACACTGCCACAATACCCATATCTGCAATACTACCACACGTATCAACTCCCACTTGCGGATACATGAAGCAACATGATTGATTTGTTCCCAATCTGAGTGTTTGTGTACGTCATTTATGGACGATGTTATCCACAATGTACGCAATATAGGAAGGAATTATCATAACAGCTCATAACTAATCCGAATCTGAATGAATTTGAAACAACTTGTTCTTCCGTTAGGGCGGGGGATAACTTCAAAACTCAATTTTAGTAAATGCAATCAATATAGCCGCGCAACAATATTGACTATTAAACACCAATCAAATTTAGATCAAAGGTGTTCTGTAAAAATATCAAGGAGATCAAAATCTACTAGAAGTATCTATTCATTAAATTCTTTTGTATAGAAATATAAATTAATGTAATGAATAAAAAACGTATACGACAAAACGAGAGCTATGTATATGATTATTATTTTTTCCATTCAATTCGGGAAGCTAATTCTGTCTGAGCCCGTAAGTATTCAAGAAACAGCTTTTAGAGTATCAAATGATAGTTTAATTAATAATTAATTCTATAATTCCATAATTGTTACAATTACGTACTTAAATAATCAAAGGACATAAATATAACTAGGAACATAGGTTTAGTTATTTACAATGATAACATCAAATAAACTTAGAATGTTATGTTATATAAATTAATTAATATAAAATATGATAGAAGGAAAAGAATTCATACTAAGGATGAATTTAAAAAAGTAGTTTACAAATAAGGTTTTGCTACACAATGATATCAATAAATGTGCAGAAAATGAACAATCTAGTTTGCTATACAAGCAGAATTATTTTGAAATAGCAAATTAATATAGTTATGATTATCAAATATACAAAACATAACAGCTCAAAACCGAGGAACTCCCAAGAGAAACAATGTGTATTCATATTATTTATGAATTCACTCACTGATTCGTTCGTCCGGCATACAAAACAATACTTAGTTATCAAAAGGTCAACACAGTATAATAAAGTTCTAACAACAATCCATCTCTCGATTCACAACAGAGGTACTGTTACAACCACACCGTCTTTCTGTGTCTACAGTTTGAAAACTGTTTGCAGTACAATAGGAAAGTTTTCAATTAATATCACAGTTTTCGTATTTAAAAGTAGAACATTACAAACTTCACTATTATTTTATTCTGTAAACTATATACACTTCACTACACGATTCAACTAGAAACAGTAAGTTCTAGAAACGTCTGGGCACTGGCTTTTATCTTCTTGTCACCCAAAGTAGTATTGGGCGTTGGAATATCGATATAAACTCCTCGTATTAGGGTCCGTTTCCGTTTGTATTTGAACTCTTGGCAGAGTTTTCACCGCAACTCCGCGCCCTAACGTGCCGTGCGGCATTGTTCGAAGAGGCATTTCTATGGGGAATTCAGCCACCTGTCCGTACATATTAGTGCTTACATGTGGATACGTGTTTGGTACTGGTCGACCAACGTACTTATTGATTTTGGGACTAAGAGCAACGTTGGTGTATTGTATGTCTTGCTTGATGCCTGAATCAACAGAGTCAACCGGCCCCGATAGGCTCGTTATGTTAATGTCGTTGTCAACTTCTGATATGCTGTCGTTGAATCCGTTTGGTATTTCAGTTGTGGCGGAAACATCCGGGCCTTTTGGTTGATCAGTTGTTTGCTTGTGCATCACACAGCGAACGATGCCAAGAATTGTACAGAGAAGCAGAGATACAGCAACAGCTACGATGATGTAAACGTAGATCATGTCGAATTGATCTGTTGAAGAGAAAATTATTTTAATATGCTGGCTTAAACCAATTCCGGTAAAAATGTGTATATTATTCGAAGTTCCACAAAGTTCAAAGGTGAGTTGGTCGTCATTTATTTGGCACTGTTCCAGGTCCTACTTACACAAGGTACCTACTAAGTTGTCTAACATAAATTTTTACTTAACTTAAAATTCGATCTTAAAACTTTGGTTGCGTCGTACATTACTTTATAGCAATCGACAGTGGCACTTCTAATGAACTGATTGTTGTTATTTAACCATGTGTATCTACTAGCTAAATCTTTAGTATAATTACTATACATAATGTTGTTATTAGAATATTCAAAATGAGTAAATATCTTAAATATCCCTACAATCAGTATTGATACAGTAATATAACTATAGTTAGAAGAGTAATTTTTTTTTTTTTTTTTTTTTTTTTTTCTCGCACGACCAGTACTAAGTACGATTATCATATTTTACCAATATAGTTAGTATCGTGTTTTGACTGCATCAGCTTGCATGCTATCATACTTGTATTTTACAAAAGATTGTAACTATCTGGCGATTAAAAAGAGTGGCCTGAGTTTCTTGCTAGTTCTTCTCAAGGCTCCACGTCAGCGAACTAGCCGTAGGAAAATTTTGCTGACATCATCTTTCTGGTTTATTCATAATTTATGACCTTCATAAGTGTTACTTTGTAACCTAAATGAATAAATGAATTTTGAGTTTGAGTTTGAGTTTGAGTATGGTGTTGCCAAACTTTTGTTATTGTAATTATTAGGGATGATAGCCGAAGAGTATCGCACCAAGCCTTAACATATTCTATTATTGGCTTTATCATAATATATTGTTTTTATTCTATTAATTTAGGTAATAAAAGTTGGGCATTTACCTTTTAAAATTCATTTACTACGATTTGATATAATTCAGTAACAAAAGATTTCTCAACATGATTAATTGCTTTTACTACTAACTCAATAAGATGCATCTAAGGATTCTGAAAATTACTATATAATACACATTGAAAATAGCAACCCATTATGTCCCACTGCCGGGCACGGGTCTCCTCTCTGTGGTCATGGATTTAGGCCTTAATTAAATAAACATATTAATATTGTAAAATCCAGTGTTAACTTAGAATACATAAAGGCACTAATCTCATCTAAGTACTTTAACAAAAATTAGCTTTAAATTTAATATCAACAATATTAATGAACGTTGGAAACTGCTTCTCACGTTTTACTCTGATCTTAAGCGCCTATAATATTTCTTACAAAGTAATATCACCCAAACACTTATCTTTGTTTACGCAACAGTGGTAATTAAGCATATTGCTGAGTCTTGTACGTAAACTTGGGTAAATGGGTAGATGGGGTAAATTCAATAAAGACCCTTGAAATAGGTAATTGTGTTTCAAAGTGCCATAAATTGCAGTGCTATAGGATATTATAGTGTAGGTGTAATTTGCTTTAATGCAGTTAAGGGATCTACATATGTATTATTAATTATTTCATTTAAAAAAGTGGTTAGTGGCCAATTTTCTGTCTTTCTTATAAACGTATAGAATAAAAACAAAAAAAAGATAGTATTTCTCATTCGTTTTCGACATTATGTCGTTAATTTACGCCAATTTTCATGTATTATTTTATTAATTTATTCCATTTTACTTTCGTTTATGTCACTTGTCAAGAGGGGCAGGGTTTTAAGACGAAGTTTCCTTGGTATAGAAATATGTCCCTTTCAAAACGCACCCCTAAATGGACGCTGGAATCCTGTACTCACACGCAGGAACACAACTACATCGCTGTGTGTTATGATTTGGCTGTGGTCCTCTGTGGCTCTTCATAAATAAATAATGTAACGTCATTCTCGAACCAACAAATGTGTGTACATTTTTGTATAGTTTGGCAACTGCGTTGTATCACAAATCTAACAACACAATAGAGAATATTGCCCTATAATCATGTAAGAAACTAGTTTCGAAGCTGTTTACTAAAGAGAGCTGAGGAATGATTAATGTATCTAATTTAGTTGTGAGGTCTGTCTGTTCGTCTTCGGGTAAAATTAGCTTTGTCAGACATATGTGGTCACGTGTAATACATCTCTGCTCTAGTGAACTGTTTCGCTTATAGACTGTAAGTTATTATCTTAATATCGTTTTATCAAACAAGGATATTGTAATTCTGATCTATAATATTTCATTAAATTCATCATTATATCCACTTCAAACTTGGCATATTTGTTCATATATTGACATGCCCGATGGAGGTGCAAATATTTGAAATATAGTAAACTTTATGATTAAAGCAAAAAGTTGTCTTTTCAGTGGCTCGATATAATAAATAGATTGAGTCACTGAAAAAGGAAGTGCTTGAAATGCATAAAATAAATACCCCTTAAGTTTATGATGCACGGATTCTAAGTTTATCTTAAAAACATGAGCCTCAAAAAAGAAATAAGTAGCAATTTACCTACTGTGTGATATTAGTATGTGTAGATTTAAAAACAAAATGCGTCTGCCTAATAATAAAACTTAGTAATAACTTGTATTATTAAAATGTAAAGTTAACTAATATTTTAAAACATAGAATCCGAGCACGTTGAATTTAATTAAACAGAAACTAGATAACTATTACAATTGAAACTCATAATATTTGTATTATACAATAGTAGCTAATAGAAGCTGTTATAAGTATATATGTGGGTATATTTACTTAATGATCACTGAATTCCAATTTTTGTTTTGTATTAATACTAATTGTGAAGTTCATACCGTCTTTAGCCAAATGATGTCTCGGTGGTGATGCCGACGGTTCATCCCTGTTGACACTAGATATATTCAAGCTAGTGGACATGGAAGGCCTTTGAGGAGGTACTGCAGCAACTGCAGGTGCTGGAGGCACTGCTGACTCGCCCCACCATCGGTCGTTGGTTTCATCTGAAATATTTAAATATATTAGTATTGTTGTCTAGACAGAATGCATTGCAGTGGTAATAGCGTCTGGGTGTACTTAGTTGTCATTGCTTGTAATCTTTAGTATTATTGGAGTTTAATACGAAACTATGCTAAATAATGTTGTTAGTGGCTTTTTTGTTTTAAAAGACTCAATGGGTATTTTGGTTGTCTATCAGGCCAATAGCAATGCTAACAAAACAGCATCACACTATACTATTAAATACGCAAACTCCTAACAACCACGAGGGTGTGAGTTTTGCTTTCAAGTTTTTACAAATATTTAGTAGTTCTAACGATTAACCGTTGAGTCGCGGTTCACCAAGAACTCCAGCCTGGTCAAAACATCGTGTCTTTGCTTTGCAGGTATGTGGTGACCTCTTAAATTCTACAGTATCACACTGACTCTTGTTATTCTGCCATCAAGTAAATAATTTGTAGATTGGACTGTACTATGGTGTAATAAAAATTCCTGGACATGGGAAATTATAAGGGAGACAATACACTTATAAAATGCGACGTGACCAGACGCGTCAACACAAGTGTTTAGTTAAATCAAATAGTATTACTTTCTATGACCAGGATCACACTATCAACACTCAAGGTGACACAATGCATAATTAAATTCAGGGGTATCCTCGCCACGCGTCGGGTCGCGTTGGTAAATATATAATGTTTCCTCCTCTATGGACAAACAAATCCCTGAGTAGGTTACGACCAATCTCTGGTATTACAATCGTCTATAAACTACTGTAATATTATCATCATGAATTAGCTCGCTAAAAAAGCGGTGGTGGCCGACTGGGAAAGTAACCGACTTGCACGCTAGAGGTGCGAGTTCGATCCCGGGCAGTACCAATGTGAATTTCACTTTGTGGAGTTTATATTTACTAATCAAATGATTCGCCATCTGCTAACGGTGAAGGAAAACATCGTGAGGAAACCCACATGTCTTAGAAGAAATTCTAAAGACATGTCAGATTCACCAACCCGCATCAGGCCAGCGTGTGTGAATTAAGGCCTAAACCATCTCTCTCTCTTGATACAGGAGAGGAGACTCGTGCCCAGCACTGGGACATAATATGGGTTGCTATTATTATATTATTATATATATTAGCTCGCTTGCCAAAAGAACTAAAATAAAAACTATATTTAATGAAAAGGTCATGAAAGTTAAAGTAAGTTTACTTATATCGTATTGACTTAACAAATAGTTAAAGGAAATATAAGTTTCAGATGTATTTGAAATCACTTCAATAATAGACGTGCAAAAATACAATTTTCCAAAGTACTTTTGTTAGATAAATTTCCTCGTAACCATTCCTTTCACAAATATAAAAGATGAACTATTCTCAAAGGGTTTTTATTATCAAGTTGGATCCTTCAAACTGACTGAAAGAAATTGTGATATTGTGAAACACTTGGCGAGATTTATATGTAAAATATGAAGAAGCTTCGTACAGGTAATATAAATACTGGAATACTGCAAAAACGTGTATACAATATTGAGAAAGATATATTGTACGAATACTAAATAATGTTATTACAGCAAATGCTTATAAATAGTAAGTAAAGTAAGCTGGTGAAGTGGCCTCGTGACGTTGACGCGTCAAAAAAATTACAAATGTTATGTTCTTACAACTCGTTGACACCCTTGAGACTTTCTTTTTCACTTGAACTGTTCTGTCTAAATCTTTGTCACTGCTTATTTCACACATTATTTAATAAATACCAGCGATTTCATCCGTGTAGTATTATTATGCGTATGAGCTATAACATGGTAACGTTTCATCAAAATCCGGACAGTAGTTTCTGCATAAAAGAATAACAACAATCCTTCCTTCCTACCAGTAAATGTTACATTGATTAATAAGTAGGATTCCATTTACTTATTTATATGACTACATCGCAGACTAGTCTGCAAGGTAGTTAAATAAAAAGGTCAGTAAATTAAGGTTTAAACTACTCTGTTCCGATAAAGTTTTCTTATAAGACGGAACTTAATAAACGTCGATAGAAGGCAGCAACTTGAACATTTCAATAGGGAAAGTAATTGCTTCCACGAGGAACTTGAAAGGTTACATCCTGAACAGGAACAGTACGTACCTGTTCAAGATGTTACTGATTACATTTTAGTGTAGTTTAGATTTTACATTACTTTGTAGAATTTTCATTTATTGCTTTAGCAATATCCTATGATAGGCTTCACTAGGAAAATATTAATAACGTATGCAAGCTCACCTAAATCTGCAATAAGAAGATATTATTTCTAGATTTCATTAGTATTATTCCCAATAATCAAGAACCGACTAATCCTTAAGGAAACACGCTGCGTCAGTTTTGCACTAAACCGTACTAAGAACATTACTAATTGAGTAAGAATATGAGTCGTCACGAGCGTCTGCCGTCTCAAGAAAACCTTTTATCCTATAATCCGTTTTTACACTGACAAAGCAAAGAACCGTCCTGACACGGAGCCAAACAAATCCTCGTAGATTGCACAAGTCCAAATTAAGAGCGGATTAAGTAAATTTCTTCGTTTGTCTCATACACTTTCAATGAATACACTTAGCGGATATGAATTTGATTGTAATTTATGCTTACTTGGTATTTAAATCAGAATATCCGATAAAAGGGATTTTTGAATATTCCTTGTACTTTAAAGTTTCCTTACTTTAAAGTACAAGGAATTTTCAAAAATCCCTTTTATCGGATATTCTAATTGTTCTAGAAGATACCATTTTTCTCTGGTATATTGGATCATTTTGAAGACTAAATATGCTTTTTCTATTTATAAAATCAAAATGAGGATATACTGCATTGTGTTAAAAAAACATCGGTATTGTAGAATAGAATAGAATAGAATAGAAAACTCTTTATTGTACACCTGTTACATTACTTGTACTTATTTAAAGCAACCTGTTACATTACTTGTACTTATTTATAGCGGTGGTGGCCGAGTGGGAAAGTAACCGACTTGCACGCAAGAGGTGCGAGTTCGATCCCGGGCAGTACCAATGTGAATTTCACTTTGTGGAATTTATATGTACTAATCAAATGATTCGCCATCTGCTAACGGTGAAGGAAAACATCGTGAGGAAACCCACATGTCTTAGAAGAAATTCTAAAGACATGTCTGATTCACCAACCCGCATTAGGCCAGCGTGTGTGAATTAAGGCCTCCTCTCCTCTATCAAGAGAGAGAGAGGGTTTAGCTCTCTCTCTCTCTTGATAGAGGAGAGGAGACCCGTGCCCAGCAGTGGGACATATATGGGTTGCTATTATTATTTATTTATTATATTTAAAGCAAATATCTTCGTGACTATAGTAACAGTTACAGTTTTATTTATGTTTAAAAGAACAGATTTTGCCACAATTCTGTTGGAACGTACAAAAACTTCAAACAAAATCTCAGCCACTGAGGTCCTAAAATTATTTGCAGACTCACTCTGTTCTTAAGATTCATTATCACCAAGTCCTTTATTGTTAATACAAGAAGACATCAAACGCCCTTTCATAATGTGCCAAGTACTCTTGGCAAGTTTACGGGGAACGAAGTTAGAAATACATTTTTCATTTTAGCAAGATGGTAGCCCGTATCAGCTCCCACTCCTCCTTTATACTGCTAAATATTTTGCCAGTTGTTTGTTTTACATTATACCTATGTTAGACTTTAAGACAAACAAGATTATTATTTAAGAAAACAAAACGTCTAACTTTAATTTTTAAATGTCAATTTTCACAAAGAAAATAAACTTTATCTCGCAGGAACATTTACAGACATTAAAATGATGGATACAAAATACACCCAGACACAGTAAAACAATTTATGAATCATACAAAGTTTAGTTTCATGGGGCTGAACTTACAATACGCCGGAAGGCCATTGTTAAATGGCGAGTGATAAAATAAATGACCACTAGCACTACGCCATCCGTACAATCATTATCGCTACACATTTAGGTAACATTGCGTCCATAACAATTATATTTTATAAAGAGACTAAAATATATATCCGTGGAAGTCAAATTAAAGGTAAAGGCTAATTTAACAAAAAAGTTAATCCTCTTAACTCGATATCACTTAAGAAATTGAGACAAGAGAAAGAGAGAAAAGGAATAAAGTTTTCTAAAATTCAATAATAAGAACGTCGAATTTTCCTTCAAACTAAAATTCTAGTAGAAAGCAAGCATCGGTGCAATTTATGTACTTCAAAGATTACCCGTCATTGAGATTTATCCACAGCAAGTTTATAGCAACACCTTTATGGGTAAGCTATAAAACTCTATACACTTTGCGAGTTGAACCATTCATGAGATTGTTGTGAACATTGGCTTTATAGTTTTCTCTCTGTTTCCTTGTTTAGGGAAACCATGATGATCGTAATTTGTTTAACTACATCAAAGGGTTTGTTTGAGCAATTATTTTGATCGGTGCTGTTAGACAAGTCGATCACTGTTGGCGTTGGTGATTATAAATAAACAAGGGTACTTCACGAACAATATTTGAGAAGTTTATAACAGTAGTTCCAGTTTTATCTTTTTATGGTCGCGTTGGTAAAAAGAGGCATAAAAAGACAACTCCTATTATAAAGATCTTATAGATATAGAAAATTCGTCATGCAATTTTTGTCCATGTGTGTTTCAGGCTTTACGGTTTTTTTTTGACAGCATTTTAATTCACTAGGCTACCGATAGATAGTTTTAGTGGATTAGTTTATTTTCACACATTAACTGAAAATGCTGGCTGTGACAAAGCATCCTTGAGCGATGCTCTATAAAATATTACGGAGAAACTTGGCACAATTCAGATCTTAAGTCTTTCGTAAATATTCCTTGTTCCCTTCGTTTAAGAAATATGTAGGATCTCATTGTTGTTGCTCATATTTTTTCTGAAATACAAAAGATATATTTTTCTCTCGTCCTTCATATTACTGAATATCGTATTGTCTGATTATCTTCTTACTATAATAGTTATTCATATTGATTATATTTTTGATGACTTCATCAATTTGTTTCAAAAATAATCCCGACTCCAGCCGGGTTTAACAATGTTTTACCCATGTAGAGATAGATATTTAAAAAAATACTAACGTCTACACAATACAAAAAGTGGCCCCAGTGGTTTTGGCTCTGGCTTCAGTCAGTCATACGTTATATTTTAAACAAAGATGCTAAAACGTATCCATGTATGAGTATTATTTTCAAACAAAAATCACTTCTACAAACTCGCATCAGATTGTTGGGATGTTCTTATAAAATTCTAATTTTATCTTTTAAAGAAGCTTATCTTATTTCTAAGGACTAGGCGTCTGGTGTGTTAAAAAAATAAAAAGCACTTACCGACATCATCGTGCTCAAGATCAGACACGTCGTGAGCAACCTCGTCCTCTTCAGGGGCACTCTCGTATCTCTCCTTTAACACCGTGCGTGGCACTACAAAAAAAATGCACTTTAACCTCATTGAAATAAAATACATTTTGAAATGATACAAGTGGCTGCTGGGTTCATTAAGGGGATGTTAATTTTAGATTTTTATCTGGGTGCTTCTTGTTTAGAGTATTTTTATTTTTCAAGTGCGGCAACGTTTGCAGTGGAAAAAGCAGTTTCAGTCGAACGTGACTCGTTATTTGAGGAAGTTTTATTTTTTCACTAAGATTTTATTCTGGCCCATAATGAGTTTCGAAGACAAAAGTTTGACATCTTTATATAGTTACGGTTATAATATAGAATAGTAATAACAAAAAAGATATCGAATGGTGATCACGTGTTTGTACTATATTTTATTGGTACCTATAATTATTATGTCAAACTCGGGCGTAGTGAAAGAGGGCGATCAACGTTTTTTCTAGAAAATTTCACAACTACATTGATGTAAATATAAAAAAACTTATCCTTCAGAAAATAATTGATGTACCTATTTGTATGTTTTTTTCTAATCAATTGCCGCTTTCAAGGGAAACATCAATTGAGAACGGCTAGACCAATTTGGCTGATTATGGGTTCATTGTATTCGTTAGTGTAAGGATAAGGTTTGTATTTATAAGATTTTGTTTTTAAAATCTACTGAAATGTTTTTAAATGTATGCCATGCTGAGTCGGATCGGCTAGTTATAGTATTATATAATTATATACTTTGTAAGGAACTCATCCCATTTCGAAATTATCATATTTTTTTAAAACATGATCCAATCTTCAAAGAAACACCGTGCCTTGAGATTTTAAATACTGCGTTAGATTAAAATTATTGCAAATCAGCCCTCTATCTTAATAAGCGATTTTTTATACAAACACAAACATTTTTATTACATTTAGCTTCATTGTGCATCGTCATCATTATTTTTAAACAATTTAGATTCAATCTACTAGGAATATTTTCACACCAATCTGATAAAAACAAAGCCATTACTTTAAATGAAATGCCGGATGTTTTCACTAAACTATAGGTACAAATTCTCCTTAATTCTCCTCTATATTATGTAAACAAGTAACTCCAAAAAAGTTTTGTTAGTACCTTTTTCTCCTATATTTGTTTTGTTTTTCCGTTTTTTGTTGTGTACTTGAAAAGTTCTAATTCATAACATAACAAAATTCCATCGCGATTAGGATGTGGAATGAGCTCTCTGCCGAGGTTTTCCCGAGAGACTATAGCATGGGTTTTTTTTTTTATATGAATTTTAAAGGGTCGGCAACACGGCGAGTGATACCCCTGGTGTTGTAAGCGTCCATAGGCTACGGTAACTGCTATCCATCAGGCGGGCCGTATGCTTTAGTGCTACTTTGGTAGAATAAAAAAATAGAAACAGTGTTTACTTCTTTTTCGATTAAATTAATTACGATAATAAACCCCAGTAATTATAAATAAATTTATAATAAAAAGGCCGTAACCCTCTTTTTACTATCTAGAAAGAAGAGGTAGACCCGTGTCCAGCAGAGCACCAGTTTGGTTTGGTATTCTAAAAAAAATTGGATAAATTCTCAAATATCGCAAACAAATATATTTTCGTGAATGCAATAAACACGGAACTCGTATATATTTCTGTTAAGTGGTGTAAGAGGTTAACAGAGAGGAACGAAGTATTATATTGCTCGTATACATTATGTTAGGAGGCTTGTAGTACTTGTGCACTATAAGGTACAGCCCTTAAGCCTAATACATGATGCTATAAGCTTACAAATTGGACCTACGCATTTGTCGGGTCAGAAACATTTGCGAAATATATGTATGTAACAACGTAGACGAATATTTAGACTCATAGGTATTCTCAACGAAAAAGGAAACTTAAATCAAATTAGTAATAAGCGTTGTTTTTAGTTTTCTAATAATTTGTGAAAGGTTCTTAAGGAAAAATAAAATTGGTAAGAAAAAACCACAATAATATCTGCGCAGAGGCAAAGCGGTTCGCTAGTTTCAAATAATTGTCAAATAGATAACTGCGGACTGTATGCCTTTATATTACACAAAACAACAAAATCCCAATAATTAAAATAATTTAAAAGAGTGACCCGAGTTTCTTGCCAATTCTTCTCGAGGCCCTACCATAGTCAGCGAATTGGCCGTAGGAAAAAAGTATGCTGGCATTTGTTTTTATGACGTTCATAAGTATAATGAATTTGATATAAATGAATGAATGAGTTTGACTTTGACTTTAATACAAGTCTGATTCGATTCCTATACTAAAAAATATAATATACATACTTCAAACTTTGATACTTCTAAAATTGCCTTTTCTACGGCGTGTATTGGCTCTGTGAAACTAATTACACTTTATCCTAAGTACCTATTTAACAGTCCGGTTAGTAAACTGAATTGTGATGGAAATAAGCAATATTGGTGCTCTTGAATGCAAATTATTTCAGCTCTTTGCACTCCAATATGAAAAGAGGTACAGAGTTTCTGTATCACCGCGAGATGTTTCGATAGCTTTGTTGTTGGCTTATTTTGATTATCTTTAACAATGGTTCGAGATTCTAAAATCTATACATTAAGGTTTAATTTAAAAATACATAGGTATTAACAACTTACAGAATGAGTCAGTATTGATTTAAATTATTCTTTTCTCGCACAGGAAATAAGCATTGCTATCTAAAATAGCCCTTCTGGGCACTTTTCTATATGGCAGTGATGTTGAGGAAAATCTATCTGATGCATAAACAACAGTCTTCTATTTTTCATATTGCTTTTGTTTTCTTGTCAACTATGTCATGTAAGGATCAGTGAGCAATACAATTTAGGACACCATTGAATTTAAAATAACAAGAATACGACAAGAAATAATCAAATATCGTCAAATCCAATTTAGTTGCGTAAAGTCCCAAAACATTCAACCCTTTTCACCCAAAATAATTGAATGAAGGAGCTCAGGCACACAATCAATTCTTTGGTCGATTAGCAGTTTCTACCAATGGTTATATATCGATATCAAGGAGAAAAGAATTTAGTCAACTCTTGAACTATCGTTAAATCTCACTGAAAAAAAATAAAACAAATCGGAATGTAATTAAACCTATCACTATAATGGACAACGGATCGAAATCCTTACTAATATTATAAATGTGAAAGTTTGTGAGAGTGGATTGATGTTTGTTACTCTTTCACGTAAAAACTACTGAACGGATTTGGATGAAATTTGGCACAGAGATAGATTATGGTCTGGAATAACACATAGGCTACTTTTTACAGCGATAACCGACATCCACGCTGGCGGAGCCGCGGGCAACAACTAGTCGCCTTATATTTTGAACACATTATTACACCTTTTGTTACCCGATGACCCGTGACCACGATCGATGCAATTCGACCGAAACATTGAATAAGAAAAAGTATGAAAACCTTCAAAGTACTATACGATTTACACCCGTTTTACATTATATGAAGTAATAATATGTGCACAAATGGTGAACGTTTAAAAGACTAATTAAATCTAATTGGATGTATCCACAGCATGTTTTATGTTCTATTTTAATGTCTATATTAAAAACTATCAGTGCATCTAATAACACTAATACTAGATATCACCGCTCTCAAACGAAGGTAATACCATGAAAATAATCTTACAATAATGACTATTAAAATGGAGATGTCATATAATCAAATTTGATATTAATTAGACAAAGGAGGATATGCTACTGGAAACCCAAGTAACTGATGACGTTGCCATTCAGAATAATACGATACCCGGCAATTATAATTAGGCGTAGTATGGATTAACGTACTGCCGTCCACTAACTAAAAGGCCGTTAAGCCACAGTTAGCCGTTTTTCACTTTTTAATGTAGTCTTATACAACTTTCGATGCTCTATCTTTTGGTCTAAGATTCATTTTGCTAGCTAGCTTAGTTTTAGAGATACAAAACATTGCTGAGCAGTTAAACCACATAAATTTCGTTACTTCCTTAATTAAAAAGCGGCTAAGCCACAATACTTCTCTAGAAAGACGTTAACATACTTCAACGGCAAACTGATGTATCTTTTTTTCTAATTTTACTTAACTAAAAGTACGTTATCTAGTCATGCTTGACTAAAAAGCAGTTAAACGTCTATAACTACCTTCATGTATTGTGTCATATAAGTAACCACCTGAACATCGTACCTTAACTATAAAGCAGTTATAAAGAAAAACTACACTAGAAAGCAGTTATACGCCAATAGCGGCTTTTAAGTTATGTATTGAAATTAGTATTAGCTAAATATCAATCGCTAGAGAGCAGTCAAACGACAATACTAGACTAAAAAGCAGTTAAACGCTTGTGATTTTTGTTTGCGTTTGACGAGCTCAGGATATATTCCGGAAGGAAAGGATCCAAACTATGATGAATAGTGTGTTGGTGGACCAGGAATTTCTAACTGCACAACGCCTTGAAATTAAAAGTATGCCATCTACACGCAATTCCACTTGCTCTAATATTAACCAAGAATCAAAGTACGCCCACATGAACAGTAACAATTTAGTTAATCTTCTTAACCAAGAACCTTACTCGATGACAACACAAGAGTTTCAAAAATTTCATGAAACACAAATAACATATAAAAACAGCCAACCAGAAGAAACTCTGAAGCTTACAATAGAAACATTAACTCAGCAACAGCTTGAAACACATTCTTTATACTGCCACGAATCGATACCCCCTCCTTCTCCGATGCCATCTTCTTCTCACTGCATTATACCAGAAATATAAGATTATAATAGTGATGACTCCGTTAAGGATAAGGACTAAGGCCAGCCATGTGACAAAGTTTTAAGTGATGATACTGAATATGGTTATGACATGCAGAGGCAAAATACAGTTTTAAACCCTAAAAGTAACCCAATTTTGAAAAGGAGAACATCAATAACTAAAACGTTTCCCGAAAAATTAATAACGCGACGACATACTCAAGAATTTACAAGAACAGAAGAGATTATTGGACATCGGTTACCTAAGAAAAGACGCATCTTTATCTTTTATTGATTGCTCTATTTCTATGAATTTAGTAAATTTAGAACCACCATCATCCACAAAGAGAAAGAAATATGATACCAGCTTGAAAGATAGATTAGTTGAGAAGGAAAAGGAATGCACATACAATTAACGGACAAAAATTACAACCAGACTCAGAATAACTCTTTGTGGGTCATACAAAGTTTTGCCGGAACCGAACCCACAACCTCGTGCACAGCAGGCGCATACTGCGGCCACTGGACCACCAAGGCAGTATACTTCACATACGCTGGCAGGATCGGATTCCCAACACGGAAGTACTTCGTCGGCGGATATGGTGGGCATGGAGAGCCTCCTTAGTAAAAGGCAGCTTCGCTGGTGTGAACATCTTGTACGCATGGAGCCCTCAAGGTTGCCAAAAGCTGTCTTTTACTCTGAGATCAGCTCAGACAGTATCTTTGTACAAGGATGTTCTTAAGCGACACTTATCTGTAACCGGTGTGTCTCCAAACTCATGGGAGGAGCTTGCTACCCACAGGTTAGACTGGCATAAGGCTGTTCACAGAGGTATAGAAGAGTTTGAAAACTGTCGTCTTTAAGACCTTGACGCCAAACGCCAGCACCGTAAAACTCAACTCAGGCCCTCTTATGAGTATACCTAATGCGCAAGGAGGGCTTCACTGCGCTTTGTGTGACCGTCTTTTTAAGACGTAATTCGGCTTTGCGAGCCCCGTCCGAGCACATAAGCGGAGACGTATGGCCGTGAGTTAGTAGGGGTCGCCGTCGACGGATACGTCTAGGAGGACATCATCATCATTAATTTTATAAATATGAAATATTGGATGCTCGTTATTAATTCTTATACTAATGTCTGAAATTTCGCACACACCTACTAGTAGCTTACGGTTCGAGTTGTAATATTTGGTCAAGTTCTTTTCGCATTAGTCGATGCGGTATCGGCGCGGGTAGCGTATGCTCGCAATGCGCAATACCGAAAGCTTGCCGAACGCTTATATTTCAACGTGCGCTTTCAGAATCGCATGGTTTGTGCGGACGTGGGGCGTTTCTGTAAACTGCGTCTCAAAGTTTTGAGAACATAAGGGAGGGTTACTACACACATAAGCGGCCCGGCATAATCTGTGCGGCAACAAAGCCAACTCAAAGCTTATACTTTTTCCTCGAACATCATCTACATATATAAATTCGATTTTACATTAATGCCGGCCCGCTTATGTGTATAGATACTCTTAGAAGCTTTGCTCGATTTGTTTACCAACAGGTACAAAAATCAAGACAATATAACATCTTTATGCATTTCGTTATAAATATCCCGCATTGATAACGCACCTACAAAAGTAAGAAGGACCTAGCTAGCTACTTTATCTTCCCGTTACAATTTGTTAACATTTTTAACGCAAGTCTTTATGTATGTATGTATGTTTTTACTTAAATCCATTATATATATGTATATGGTAGTTTAATCGCCAAGTTTGCTCGACTCACGCAATCACGAATTTTGTATTGAAAATTTTCGTTTTTGTCTGGAATTTTAAAATGAGGCATTTTTAATTGTGTTTTAATTTTTTTTATTAAACTTTGATTTAATACTTTAAAAATTTTATATTTCTCACATAATCCTATCAAATGCTTAGCAATAAGGAAGTTAAACTCAAGCGAAGTAAGTATTGCCGCCTTTTAGTTAAGTATTATTAGAATAATCTTGTGTTCAGTTTCATATTCTATAAACGCTACTTAGCTTAAAAGAGTCTAAGCCGCTTATTAGAAAATATATTAAGTTTCAGATTGATGAAAAGTTTCGACAATAAAGCCGTTAGACGACTTAGCGACTTTCTAGTTAAGGATTGCATAATAAATTTAACTAAGATTTAGAATCCTATAAATTTATTAAAATTACTTCACTAAAAAGCCGTTACGGTAACGTTAGCGACCTTTTAGTACAGGATTTAGAGCCAAAAGTTATCTAAAATGCTTAGCTAAATCGAAAAAGAACGTTTTTTTTAACGAGGTGTAGTTTTTTTTAATAACTAAAACCTTAAAATGATCCAAGGAAATAATATTCAATAATCTGCCTAACACCCATCAAGCTAAGTATTGTACTTTTTAAGAAATAACGGTTGCCGCCTTTTTTGCTGTTTTCTCCAAAACTACTTTTTGGGCTTAACGGCTTTCTAGTTATAGGACGGCAGCGTAGAGTAGTAATAACGTAGGATATTACGTGAGAAGCTATATTGAATGTAAAACGATCGGTTAGCTAGATAATAGTATATACCTATATCTTCTTTATCTAAACTAATATTATAAAGGATAAAAGTTTTTTTTTTGTTTGTTTGTTATAATTTCACTCAATAACTACTCGACCGATTTTAAAATTTCTTTCACCATTAAAAAGCTACATTATAAGCGGGTAACATAGGCTATATTTTATTTTTTTTAAATACGGGATCTCTACGAAAACTAAAAAAAATATTCGTTCACGATGTTTGTTCATGCTAATATTCGAAATCAATCCAACTGTTTTGTTTTATCCAACTTAAGAGAGACAATAGGTACTTTACGATTAGTAGATTTCATTATTTTAAAATTCAATTGTAAGAAGTAAGCAAAGTTAGTAGGTAATACATATATAGATAAACTAGGTAGTAATATATAGATGTCGGTTATCGATACGCAAAAAGGCTAGCCTATGTGTTATTCCAGACCATAATCTATCGCTGTGCCAAATTTCATCCAGATCCGTTCAGTAGTTTTTACGTGAAAGAGTAACAAACATCCATCCATCCATCCATTCTCACAAACTTTCACATTTATAACATTAGTAAGGATTAATCATTCTGAAAATTTGGATTGTAGGTTATTGTGAAAAGCTTGTGTATAGTTGAAATCATATTTCAATTTGAACAAACATTAATATCAATATAGTGTAGGCTCGACGTTTGTAATATTGTAAGTTCACTTAAAGTCCCTAATAAGTATTCCTAGTAAGTATTCCTAGTTAGAAATGGATAACTATAGATATTAGATTCGTAGTAATGTCATGTAATTTAAGTCAGCTAATAAAAATTTGTGAGACTTTTGCCAGAAAACATAAATAATGATATGTTTTCTGGCAAAAGTCTCACAAATTTTACTGTACTGTACTGATACAGTACAGTACAGTAAAATTTGTGAGACTTTAGACAGATTTCTAGAATAGTGTAATTTTATTACTACCTATAGTAAAAATTATGGTAGATCAGTGAGGAGTCCAACTTGAAGATAGGTGTGAGATAAATCCCAACTGGCAATACGAATGTAAATTACAGTTTGTTAAATTTAGCAAATAATATACATTTAGTTTATGGTAAAGACAACATAATGAGAAACCCCAATGTACTATTAACAATTCTAAAGTCATGTCTGATCCACCAACCCATACTAAACCGTCGTGTATGAATTTGGGTCTAAAATACTCTTAGCTCTCTTGATAGAAGCTAGAATACTCGTGCACTGCAATAGTACATAATGTGGATTGTTATTATTATATAATACCATAATGTTTCAACGGAAGATAATTTAGAACCTAAACTATAACTTAGGTTGGCTAACATCAGTCATCAATTTCTTTGCTCCAAAAAATTCTTGTGACTGAATAAATTGTACATAAGCATGTATATCTAAAGTATGAAGGCATATTTGTGTTCAGAATGCTATATAACAGCGAAAACAGGTACGACCGCTACACCGTTTGGCAATATGCCACAAGTATGGCTTTAGCTTAAAACGTGGAGACTATTTTCGCCAGAATTTGAAATATTAATGTTTAATTTACATAAAGTTTGTAAAGCAAAATTAATTTGTTTTGAAGTTTGGACATCATTGTAAATTTAAGGCTTAGTGCTCCCAAAGGATATGATGTTGTTATTAATGTCCTAGTACTTATTTTATATCTTATATTACTTGGGACAATATCTATACAGCTATCTAATAACAAAGTAAGTAGAGCCTGTAACACTGGTGAGCGTAATACATTTCTAACTATCTAGACAAAGAATAAAAACTCATCGTACAAAGACTTGTCCTGCGTAAAAACTGAACCTACGGTGTTCGATTTAACTACCAACACCAATTTTAACTTCATTTTAATTCTAATTAGGACTTATTTTTATTTTCCGTTTTGCTTAGAAAGTGATTGTATAAGAGACCGTTTGCAAAGTATATTTATTAAATATTAGCTATTACCCGCGGTTCTGCCCGCAGGGTTGTCGGTTATCGCGATAACAAGTTGCCTATTCGCTATTTCAATAAATTTCGTCCAGATCCGTTCAGTAGATTTTACGAGAAAAAGTGACAAACCAGTCCATGCATCCTGAACAACTTTCATATTTATAATATCAAGACGTAGGATTCGACGAATAACGAAGCCCCAACTCACAAATTGCAATTCTATTTCTACCTTATCAAAGTTTACGACCAGATATTCTTGATGTTCCAAAATCGCTTATGATTTCTACATAATAATGTAAGTTCACGAACTCGGAGCTTACACTAGATTGCAGTTTAACTACATAGTTAGAAATGAAACTGCAATGTAGTATTATGATAGATACCACTAGAATCTGCTGCTCTTCAGAAAATAGGATCTATTCTTGCAATGTTGAATTTACCTATTGAAATTTTGTTAAAATGCATGTTTTCCTAGCAATATTATAATATTCTTAAATTAAAATAAGGTAGCAAACAGTTTCTCAAATAAAAATCTAATACACTTCCTCTTACTTGATCAAAGAAAAGTCTTAACATACGGTTTGAAGCAGACATGCTACTTTTAGCATTGCCGATTAGCAACTTGACGCGTCGCGGTATAGGACTGGAATCGAGCAATTTAGCGACTGTTTCGATACTACATGACGATTGGGCGTATTATATGAAACAATGAACCAAATCGAGGCTACCGGCATCCGAATCCGTGCGGAGTGTAGTGTTTGTCACTGAGTCGAGCTTCCGAGAAGTGTGCGGTGTGGAATGTTTGGTCGTAGCATTTAGCTTCTAGAAAGCGACTAAATCGTAGATCGCCGATACTAAAAGTAGCATATCTTCTGTAGCCCTAAACAGACTCGCTTTTTTATTTATTTATTTACTTCTTGCACAAAATAAGTGTACAATGGCGGACTTAATGCCAAAGGCATTCTCTACCAGTCAACCTTTGGGTGATGCAGAGAAAATTAGGTAGGTGCATTTAGTAATAATTTTGATAACATTCATACATTGACAATTAATGAATACATAACGTACTTAATACATATCAATAAATAAATAAATATATATATATATATATATATATATATATATATATATATATATATATATATATATATATATATATAATAAAATACATAAATACCATAAAATGAATAAGAAAGTTAAGATGATTCTGCCAAAAAATTATTGTAAAGCTGACGTACTCTAGCCTTGAAAATTTCACGGTTTGTGGACGTCCTGATTTCGAGAGGGAGCTTTTCCTTTTCCTTTTCCTCGAGCATTTTTTTTTTCGATTTTAACATACATTTATTGGCTATTTCTATGTATTTTTAGTATTTTTAATAAGTATTAGTTATAGGAATAAAGTTTTAGTTACATAAACGCAACATTATATGAGCAGAATTACTTCTCACATATTATAAACACATAAATTAATATTAATAAGCAGGCTAAATTTCGACACAAAATTTAACCGTCTATTTCAATTATTAACAAAAGGTATGCAAATTAAAGTAATCAGATACACCTACATTAAACATACAACAGCAAAGTGCTTTTAACAATAAAATAAGAGAATGAATATATTTTTCCATGATAACTCCAGTATTATAGCTGTAATGTACTCAATACAGCAACAGTGCTGGCTAGAATAAAATTAAACAGTAAGTGCCAAGTGCCAAGTTATGAGTGTAAGTGAGCAAATGTATGGGCAATTAAGTGCCAGTAGCACCTGCACTAATGTTCCTGAATGGTGTTCAGTTACGACGCCTACAGTTTAACTTGATACATCTATACATAATATTCCCATTTGTTTTGATAGCTGCAATTTAATATAATGATGCATTTCCTTTCAAGTTTTGGGGAAATGCCTTTATCGATCTATATCTTACCTTTTTAATGATAGGTAGGTATGTAAATTTGTTGACGATGAAATATGACACGTTACACACCCAATTTGGATATTAAAACGAAATGAATCGCTGTTGCCTTTGTTTTGAACATAAAAACTGAATTATTGTAAAAAAAGAATTTTGTTGCTTCAGCTAAATGAAAAAATATAACATGGATCACTTCGTATAATTACAATAATAGTTATTAAAATAAAAGCAACTTAACCTAAACTATTAACAAACAATCAGATTGTAATTAAAGGAATTCACGTATAAATAAAATATCTGATTTGATCGCAGTTCTGAGAAAAGGTGCCTAAAGAACATTGCTACGCTGGCTCACTTGATATTAAATAATAATATTGTATAATAAAGTTATTATATACCTACCTATTACATATATTTTGTTTCAATAAAATATAACTTCAGCCATCAAAGAGCTCAAGTAGCATTTGCTTCTAAAATGAGCGCAAATCGATTGGATATCTAATAAGCTTTTACATTGAGGTATATTTGATAAACTTCAGACAAAGAATACATCTTTGTAGTCCCGCAGTAATTTAATAGGTTAAAGCTTATGCTGACAGAATGAAGTGACAATTTATTTTTACATAAATTTCAGTATAATAAATCGTAAGCCACTGCTCGCTACAGTCCACAGGTAACGACAAATTACGAGGCCATTACCTATAAGCACACCAATAAAATGTAATGAAAAGACATCATCCCGGCAGAAAATAACAAATAATAAGCAGTTAGAAGGGACAAAGCCAATTTAGAATACAACCACAATAACAAAAATAAAATCTTAGTCCAACATTACAAAATATACAAAGACAATGGAAACAAAGTTGCATATTATGATAAATAGAGCTCCTCTTAAACCACTCCTGAAAGGCATCCTCTATTCTTACCAGCTAATAAAATAGTGATGCTAAGAGTTTCGACTCTTGGCGGCACGGTCCGCATTTTTATAACTTGGATTTACTACGGACGCAGCGACAAGGAATAGTAATAACTTTACTAGAAGAACATCAGGGGAAAACGATGAGAAACATTATAATATATCTGCAAATACAGATAAAATGTATTTATAATCTCGATGGTATCCATAAATCATTTCGGCATAATGACTGATAGACTTTTGTTTGGTATTAGTTTACAAATTTAAATGGTCGCCGCTCAAAATTTATGCCGATATTAATATTTACACATTACAATATTGTTCGTTTGATAAATTATTTGTATTATTTTCACAAAAACATATTTAGTTAAATTTGAATGGCATGTCTGGTAATTAAAAAAATATCTTTTGACATCTGATTGATAATTCCAGAGGTTAGCATGTTCAAAGTTTGTCGTATCATCGTGAATTTAAAGTGAAGGTATATTTTATATATTGATGTATTTTGGTTAGAATGCGGATATTTTAATATACTTTAAAAAACATTGATCGACAAGCTAGTGAAATACTTATCCAACGACGAGTAACAAAACCTTTGAAGGACGAATTTAAAGATGAGGAAAATCGACTCTTTGTTTAAATCGTCTAACTTTATTTCCGTTCTAATTTACCTCATGCTATTTGGAAGGTTTTCCAGGAACTTCAGTATTTATGACTTGCTGCGATTTTCATTGTAGCTATAAAACTAAGGTACATCTGGTTTTTAGATGACCACTTTAGTATTATCAACTTACCGTTCCAATTCATCTATAACATTTTTACGAGGATTTTATATCTCTGTAATAACACTTTTGTTGAGTTTATATCTTTGATTTAAACTCTCAGAGATTTAACTTGAAACATCAACATGGTTAAGTATTAAAACTGAATGATAGTGTGGTTACTTTTAGCGGGTTGTTCCATCACAAGCGAGTGATATTGTTTTGTTTTGTGATCTATTTAATATTGTGTTTACGCACACATATTCATATTTTATTATATTTTTTTGTTTCTTTCTTCGTTATTTTTTGCCGAGAATAATATACCTAATCAGAATGTCTATAATTAAATTTGGCTAAGAACAATCATGGTGAAGATTATTCTTAGCTAAATCTAATTATATGTACAAACAGATGGTGGTAATAAAAATGCCTGTAGTGTAGTTATTGACGCGATCACCTTTGTACGGTGTGTTGAGATAATTTAATTCAGCATGCAGTAAAAAATAGCAGCTCACAGGTATTTTTATCAAGGTTTATAAGTTGAAAAAGAAGTAGGTTATTGATGCAGGATTATCTTTTCAAAACTTCTGCATTATTAAAATATTTGCATTATTCCGTAATACAATAATAATATTTTGACTTTATTCAAAATCCAACGTTTCTTTATTATCATACTTGTCTTCGAAAGCAAAATTCTACTTTGCAGTCAAATGCATACAAATATTACGATTTAGAGGACAATGTTATTATCGTGGTGGATATCTGATGGTAATATTTGCATATACGGACAGTGGTTTAGTCAGTAGAGCTGCATTGTTGCCTGAATCAAATATTATATCTGCTCTTCCATTATGTGCACCCACAAAATCTCTCTAATGTACGTTCGATCATAATATCGTAATAATGAACTAACAAAAGTGCACATACAAAACATAGAACTGAATGACGCTTTGCTTATAAAATATTGTTTTGAATATTCACGAAATTGACAAAATAAATTGTTAAATAAAATTAAACTCTATATAATATAGGAAGCAATATAGAAGTACTAGGGATTATGCTGCTGATACTTTTGAATGCAAGCTCTAAAAAGAGTATTTAAATTTAAATATTTGGGGCATATTTTGAATCCTGGCCTCAAAGATGATGAAAACGTGGAAAGGGAACGGAGGGCGTTGTCGATGAGAGCGAACATGCTGGCCCGCAGGTTTGCACATTACTCCGTAAATGTTAAAAACACACTCTTTAGACCCTACTGCACATCTTTTTATACATGCAGCCTGTGGGCTAGATATACTCGAAAAGCTTACGACTCCCTCCGTATACAATACATTCCCTCTCTAACAACAAACATTTCAAAATAAATCCGAAAAAAGTAAATGTAACCAGTTCGTCTAAATACGACGACCAATCACAATCACGGAGGTAAAGGTCCTGAACGCACAGCCACTTAACCTTAACCCAGTGGAATTGCGGCTTAAGTGCCAGTTCAAGCTTTAAGCCCTTAGATATACGTCACTGTTCCCTATAAAACAGCCCTAAGATAGAAGATTATGTTTAAGCAAAAGTTGATGATTGAAAAATGTAAAGCACCTATTCTTCAATCTGTCCCTTGACTTGAATATTTGATGAGACGGAAATGAGTTGGTGTGTCTTGAGATGTATTGTAGGGTGGAGAGTCAATTTTGGCTGGTTGAATTGAAAGTCTGGTAGACCCTTTTAAAGGTTATTTTCATTTCATATCGTATTCAAAAATTAATTTGAAACAGAAAAAATATATATTCGAAAATTTGTCATATTGTCATTGCTTTTAGTTTCTCATTGAGGCATTTTTTTGTCTATAGAAATTTGTCATCACACCGAAACTATTATTTATATAGTTTTACATTGTTTTAACTAAATATTATCAAATATTATTGCTGTGTTGAAAAGAATACCTTATAAAGTTGTACTGAAAACTATAAATCGTCACAAAATAAAATAACGTGTAAATTTTATGAAAAAAAAAACGTAAATCGTGATTTACGAAACCGCAGTACCAGTGTTGAAACATTGAAAGAATTATTTCCGCCAACTGACCTCAAATAAATAAACATTTGACAAGGAAAAGCGAAAAGAGAATTGCAAAAAATATTAAAAAATAAAACAAGTGAGAATAAAGGACAAACTTTTGACTGATCGACAAGAAAGAACTTTCCTAATAGGAAATGGAGGAGCTGTTTTGTTTCGTATAATAAAAAATAAATTGTTTTGTAATGAAATTCAAATTGTTAAGCGTATTTACTTACAAATCGCTTAATATCTTACGCAATATCGGTGTACAAAATGGAGATTTTGGATTGAAATAATGTCGACAGATGTTCATAAATATTGATAACTAACTAGGTTTGGTCTTTGGCGCTGGTAGGCAATACAGTTTAGTGGTCCCTAGTGATAATAATGTAAGGCCAGTAAAGTTGTTAGTATTAGTGCATATAGATGCTATAGATGTGTTCATTTGCTTCATATAATAGGTAGTAATAATAATAATGTTATCTTTTTTGTTCAAACCTTCTAACCATTTAACAATTTTGCATCTTTAGCTAGAAGTAGCTAAAGAAAAAAAACAGTAAAATGTTGAAACCTTTAATAACAAGGGTCTTCCTTTGTAATTCAAGATAAAACATATTAGGGGTTAAAGTATGAAATTGCCGATTTATACAGAAAAATTGAAATTCGTTTTTTTTTTAATTTAACATATTTATTTAATCAAAATAATTTCCATTATTATCTGTACATTGTTGCCATCTAATAGAAAGGTCATTTATGCGTTTGCGATAGAGCTCTAGTGATCTAGATTCGACAAACTGTGTGAAAGCATTTTGTACTGCCTCCTGAGAAGAAAACTTTTTATCACGTAAAAAAATTGTTCAAATCACGAAATAAAAGATAGTCAGTTGGAGCAAGGTATTGCGAATACCGAGGGTGACAAATGGTTTCTAATTGCAGTTCTTGTAGGGTTAAAACGGTTTCTCGTGTTGTATGAGGTCTCGCGTTATCATAGAGCAATAATGGTGAAGATCGATTCAGGAGTCAGGGCTGTTTCACTGCTAGTTTTGGTATCATTGTTCGGAGTTCGGCACAGTAGACATCTGCCATTATTGCTTGACCAGATCGGAGAAAGCTATAGTGAGTAACATCAGGCTGAGACCACCAAACAGTTACCATTATCTTTTTATTGGTAAGTTTTGCTTTAGGACACTGTTGCGGCGTTTGATTTGGGGTCAGCCATCGCATTTTTCGCTTACGGTTATCGTAACGAATCCACTTTTCAACACATGTCACAATTCGATCCAATTTTCCTTCATTTCTGTATCGATTCAACATGGCAACACAAGTTTCAACACGCGTTTCTTCCCGCAGATCAGTCAAATCATAAGGCACCCATTTTTAATTTTTTTTTATTTTATTGATTTGACGCAAATGAGTCAATATTGTCGGTAAGGTAACGTAAAACCATGCCGCTAATTCTTGGGTAGTTTGGCTCGGATCGGCTTTCACCATCTCTTTCAATTCATTGTTATTCACCTGTGTGGGCGGTCTTCCACGTGGTTCGTTCTTCAAATCAAAGTTTCCATTACGAAAACGTTTAAACTGAAATCGCACGGTGCGTTCATTAGCAGTCCCCTCTCCAAGCGCAACATTGATATTGCGAGCTGTTTCTGCCGCGTTAGTTCAGTTCCGTTCGGAACTCGTATTCAAAAATCACTCGAATTTTAGAAGTATCCATCTTTCTTGTCTAAGCCGAATAAAAAAAACAACTGAAAGTCGATAATCGAATGCTGCACATTTTTAAAAGAATAACCTTATGGGTACCATGTGAAAAAGTTTCACAAAAATCTCAGACCACGAAGGATTTATGTCAATTCGAATCGAAGTACCTATTACAATAAAACGGCAATTTCATACTTTTACCCCTATTGTTACAACATAATCATATCACGACATTTTGTAAAAGCACGTACTGACGAGTTTCTTTGTCATTATCATCTGCAGAATGTGAGCTAGCACCAACTTCATTCTAAATATGATAGTAGTGAGGTTTGACTTGCCATTGTGTAAATGTAATGTAAATCACATCCACACATTCAGTGTTTAAATAAACTTATTTGCAATGTTTTTATTAAAAAACTGTTGTTCAAACTTTGAGCTTTCAAATTTCGGCCTTTTTAACTTTGGTTTTTAAACAATTATAAATATATGTTAAATTTTCACCACCATACACAAACCGAGAGTGTATTTTGTTCATTTATTTGTTTAAAACAGTGACAAGATAGTGAGAATCCCACAGATTGGTATGGTGAAGCATTTGCCACTATATCACGTAAGTTATAAATGAATGTTTGCTTTTTAAGTAAAGTCAAAGAACGGAGTTAGCTATAAATAAAATATGTATTTATATTCAGCTAGGGATTATTACCAAGACAAAAGAAATAACAATTCAAAATTCTTCATTAAGGCTCTTTATAAGAACCACAAAGAAACTTTTATAGTATGAATAGCATTAATAAAGCTTTCATGATATAGCACGGAATATTACCTGCTCGTTACTATCATCTGCACGCCATCTTAATGGGGTTTCCACCTCTTTATCGAGGCAAAATATTGTATTTTTGAATAGACCTCTCTTTTTAAAAGCCATCAGAAAAGAATATTATAGTAATAATATGGTATTGAGTGAAATGAAAAATAAAATTTGCGTGCGTTACCTAAAGCGTTTAATTTTTGATACGTTGTCATGAATAGAGATGGATGTCTAAAATTGATTCCGATTTAGATAAAATTTTTTTATAAGTGTAGGTAAATACTAAGATAAATATATATTAAAAAAAACTGGTGCTCAGTTATATAGGAAAAAGCAAAAACTAAGACTTCATTAAGTTAAGAACGTTCCAATCCAAGCTCTTCTAGTTCGAACCACTTACATAGATGATGTTCAATTGCTAGTATGCATACTTATCTACTATATAAGGTTATTACGTTATGTATGGTATAAACATCTTGCTGATATGAATTTATTCCAAAGCATCAAAAGTTCTTGATAATGTAAAATAAAATCATATTGGACAAAAACTTCGACTGGTAACTGAAAAAACCATGGCAAAGAAGCGCCAGTTTCAGCCGTTTTAAATTCAAAATGTAATTTAATTACCCCTTATAAAAAATGAATGTAAACATTACTTTAACGACTCTCAAACAAACCTACTTTTTTACATTGGCTAATAACTTTACAAATGGGGTGGTTTACGACTTAATTGCTAAACTTATGGTGTTTAAAACATTCTCACAGACTCACCACAAGTGTAAACAACTTTGAGGTAGGTTCGACTTCCAGTTCGGCATGGTCTGCCAAACATATTGCTGTCTGCCGAAAGCACACACCGTCTCTTGCCGTGGCACTCCCTCATCGCTGTCTCCGTCGCATATGGCTCCAAGCATGCTGAGAAAAACAACGTTTTTATTATTATGGTCTTTAACTTAATATTATAAATATTTAGACAATATTTAATGGGATATTAATTGCTTGAGCCTTTTATCTTTTATGGCAGTCATATTGGGTTTATTACAACTCATTATAAGAAATCTCGGAGAAGGGTGAGTAAAGCTAGAGCTGCAAACATTTTATACTTTATTATTATCAGAAGAGATATGTTTCAAGTATAATTATAACTGAAACTTTAACTATTCTTAAATTTTCAGTTAAAACTACATCCAAATATTTTTCTTCTCATTGGAAATACTTATAATAATATTTTGCACAGCACACTTCTGTAAAACTAAACAGTAATGTCAAAATGTAGTACGCAACTTTGGCTTTTTGCACAATAAAATACTATTGTAAAATAAAACAGTATCAACATACAATAATAAATCCTCGGTAGAACCAGCAAGCAGTAAAAACAGTGATTTTAAATATCAAAAGAGTGGGTGAAGCCGCGCGAGCTTAAATCACCGTCATCGGTCATTATGACGCGCTTTCTGTTCAAATCAAAATAATTGCGGTAGCGATCGCAACCATTACTCTACCAGACGAGAATAAAACATTTTGAGGACAATTATGTGGTACGGTAAAAATTATGAACAACCTAATTGAAACTTTAAAGCCTTTTCAAAATTTGTTACAATTCTTTATTATATAGAACTGGTATTTAACGCACTTCATCTGGATATTTTGAGCATCGTTTGCATTTCATTATACATGCGGCTCTGCATTCTGACAAATTATTACTGCAGAGTATTACTTTTTAACATTTTGGCAACGCGCAAGTTATGCTCCTAGCATAATAAGCATCCATAGATTACTGTACAGTAGTATGCTATTACGTTTTTACCGTCAAGCTGGCCAAAAAAATATTTAAATTGTGCAATAGGTAAGCTGTGTTTTTTTCACTTTAATGGTAGGATCATCATGGACTAGTGGTTCGCCTCAAATTGAAAACTTGCGAACCACCCGTTGATCGATTTGGCTCATATCCGAACTTAAAAATTCTTTCTGCCTCATTAATGTATTCGCCAACCAAAATTACGTTTTGATCAACGATACTCGAGACATTGTCGAATAAACATTTATAATTATACATATGTATGTGGTTTAAACAAGTTTTTAATATTATTCTTGTATAAATACATATGTAGCATACAGTCTTTTACTAAAATAAATAACTTTATTATACATACAAATGCCGAAATCTGTCAGAAGATTTGGAGAACTTAGCTCGCTTTGTTCGGTCGTTCAGATATCAATATAGTCTTTTATTTAGTTTATAAATAAAAATGTGCAGTCAATATAAATTGTATCTGGTCTATACGAAAGTACATCACAAAACTGAGAAACTAACACTAACCAGCTTTAATATCAGTTGTAGTTATTAAATATGCTTTTAGTGTTTACTTTTATATTTTCGTCTCAGTGATGCTGATGATAAGTAATATAATATTAAATTTAATATAATATTTATAGTTGCAAAAATAACACAGAAAAAATAAAATCTAAAAGTTATTATAGAGTCTGACAAATACGAAAGCACCACTTCGGATCCAAACAAAAATGTTTCAGTTATATAAGACGGACAGTATAATGAGGGCCATTATCGATTTGATGTTTTCCAGCCGCGTTTATCGCTCACTTAGGGTTGAATAATGTGCCTACCCTCTTTCAGAGAGAGTAACGGCGCGGTTTCCAAACTAAAATTAGAGAGCCACGTTAAGAATGAACAATCGAAAGTTGCCTTTGGCTATATTCTTGTTATTCAAATTTTCAATATCAAAAATAATGGTTTTCTGTTTTACTTCAAAGTATATTTTTATATTTAATAAATAGCAAATTTTTATTTTCAAGGTCATGCATTTCTTTTTAGTATCTACAGATAACAATCGTTTTTGTTTTACTTTACTCTAATACGTAATTTATCTCTTCTTTTATAGTATGGACACAATAGAAAATGTATTGTTTACGGCGGCCGACGTAGATGATTAGCAGCGAATGAAGCAACTCATTTAGATCAAATAATACAATACCGAAGGTAGGCTAGTTCAAGACTTTTGGGCACTCTCCACTCCAAAGATGTTGTAGTCTAATACATTACATTTAAGTTATTAAATTGAAACAATAAACTAGACTTAAAAATTTAACCAAGGGTTTTGAATGAAACTTTTTTTGGAAAAAGGATAAAGATAAACGACAAATAGTTCCAAAATATACTTGAAAAGGTACAAACCATCACTCAACCGTTTAGATGGTTTAATCAAATAATAGAAATTCTAAACAATTCAAATATCATTTAGATCCGCTCAGCCTTTTCACATTTCTGTCTAAAATGTAAGAATCTAAATAATTTATTCAATAAACAGGCTTCAATGGGCTGAATTTACACGTTAAAATTAAATTAGCGATTCCGACCAAGAACGCTTTCATTTTGAAATTAGGTTTCCTCGAGAATGAATTGGAGATGATAAAAGTACGAAAGCATGCTTATTAAATTTATATTAAGGATTTATTATTGTTCAGTAATATTTTGAGGAGTTTTAGTCACGTATACGATACATAAAACTTCAATTTTCATAATAGACTCGTGGCCAAAATCAATCATCTTAAAATTTGCAAGAGTAACTCAGGATGTTTGTTTATTTTAAATGTAATAGAAGTTATTTGCAGCAAATATATTAAAATATACTAACTATACAAATAAATTAAATATATATTTATTTACATAATAAATACTACAAACTGGAAAATGCTCGTACGGCTCGAGTGATGGTCAGTAGTTACTCCAAGCACGAGAATAATCAGCAAAAACAGAATTCAACCTAGGTATTTTTTTCTAAAATGTTTTGCAATTTGAGCGAGAAATCATGCCGTGTACCGCCTTTTTTTTATTATACAGAGAACTGATAAGCTCTGCTATTGAAATACTAAGTATAATATAAGTAATAATGAATTTCATTTCCCGATATACAATCTCGATATAATACGTCTCAAAATATCGAACAACGATGACATCCATCACAGAAGACAAAGAGAAAATGAAAAAATAACATCTCCAGCTAGGGGACAAAGAGGAACAGGTAACAAAACAGATTAGAAACAACGTGATGAGTTTCACAGGTGAACAATGTTTCAAGGGAAGTGGATAATGGATTGAAAAAGGTAAGTTTTAAGGCGATTATTTCGCTGTGATTTATCCTATAACAACATTAAAAGTTGGATGGTGGGTAGATTAATTAAATTAAAAATCAAAAGACTACTACTGACATTTGATCCTTAATCTCATCATGTATTTTAGACTGATGAGATCAGAAAGGTTAATTTATTAAATAAAAGCTCTGAAAAATAAAGTTTATAAATAAGTACTTTAAATTTATAATCACAAAGAAAGTAATCCCTGTTTTCCAATGCAAATGTAACTATTTAATGTTAGCAAGCTTATAATATTCTAACTTAATACTAAAATATAACTGTAGAACAATGTTTATTCTTTACATTAATATCTTGACTGGCTACAATAGCTGGTATTGTATTATATTGTTTAGCTAAACCAGAGAGAGAGAGTCAAAGTAAGTTATTCTGTTTACACATTAATAATAAATAATAAAATCAGATAGATGTACTCACTTTCTTCCTTCATTCCTCTAGGCTGCGGACACTGTATGGAGTCGTATTCAGTTCTTCCGTACTGCGCCGAGTAGATCGCGACTCTCGAATGAGGGTTACAACTCAGGTGTAGCACGTCGTTTTCACAACCAACTTTACTTCGGAATTCATCTGTTAGAAGAAAAATAAAAGAAAAATGATGACCTTGTTTGTGTGAAATACGTATTAAATGAAAAATTTTATGTTTAGTTCCAAGAGCTTTTGGAAAAAAGAAATTTGCAGAAATTTGCCGCATAAACGGCTGTATCTTTTGATTGCGTTGGCTAAGAAGTTTGATTTTTCCACAGCTTTAAGGGACAGTAGACCTGAGTATTTGCTATAAATTTCAGCTTGATACCACGCGTTCCTGAAAAAAAGGGTCTTGACAGACAGACAGAGGGACGGACAAGAAAGGTTGATTTGGTTTCTAGGTTGACTGGTAGATAATGCCTCTGGCATTAAGTCCGCCTTTATATAAATTTGCATATAAAGTATAATAAATAAGAAATAAATAAACAAAGTGATTCCACTGAAAATCAGCGTTGTGTTGTTACCACAACATAGCATTATGCTGAGTGGTAACCTCATTGACACAGTAGTTATAAGGTACCTACAATGTACTCATACCAAAAAATTTTACTGTGTCAATAAATGTCATTTTCTTTCTTTCTTCTTTCTTTATATTCTATAAGGGTTCCGTTTTCTCCTTTCGTGGTACTGAACCTAAAAAAACATCCAGCCTAGAGATCTTCATCATAGTACTCTAGTGTTAGAATTTTTGATTCAGGGACGAATCAGGCTGAATGAGTGCTTATCTGTCACTAAGTCAAATTACAAAAATAAACTGGTTTTAAAAGTTAAGATTCCTGCACATGACAAAGATTTGATAATTTCACGTTTCATTATGCCTATAAAGTGTATAATGCTAAATATAACCGCATAGATTCTATAAAGGAATCTGTGGAGTTGCTTAAGTGACAAGACCGCAGGTATAAATGAGGATGAGCTTGCAACTTATTATTCAATAACGTGACCTGCTTTCAACCTACGCAATAGATCGTGACAAAGTATACAACACTAGCGGCACGTGCCTGCTTCACACGGTCCATCCGTGTGAAGCAGGCACGTGCCGCTAGTGTTGTATATATATTCAGTTTTTGTATGGATCCCGTAATTTCTTATCAATAACATATAACCTATGTTACCCGCTGATAATGTACCTTTCTAGTGGTGAAAGAATTTTTAAAATCGGTCCAGAAGTTTTTGAGTTTATTCTTTACATACAGAAATCCAAAACTTTATTCCTTACAATATTATATAATGTAGACTTATTAGAGTTTACTATCATTTTTGTATTTGAAAAGAGTTGAAACTAGAACACTAAATACATATAAGAAGCCTTTCTTACTCCATTTACAGTAGGGTAGCATCAAATACAATAAAGAACTCGCAAACAAATAGTACCTACTTACTCAAAGGAAGTAACGGAACAAGTTTGAAATAAATCGAATTTGATTCAAATCTCGAATTTCTATCAAAAAGGAATTTGTCATCAGAGAACGTTTTAAAAAATGTCTTAGAAAACGATTTCAAAAAGGACTGACGAAAATAAGAGTTCGATAAATTCTTGTTGCTCACTAATAATGAAAAGAAATTGTTGGAATTCAATTTTACTTTCTATTGGGCATATTATTTATAATAAATATACTAGCAACCATTGGGCGTATTATTTATAATAAATATACAAGCTTCAGCTTCGCACGGGTAGCTTTGTTGATCCACTCACTACCAAACTATTAGGTTATCGATTTATTCATCTAATTTAATGGCAAATTATATATTAATATTTTCTAGTACAGTTAACGCCTATATACTCGTACAAAAACATCTATGTGTCTACATTACTGGCAGCTAAAACCAAGTCAAGTCCCAAAATAAATCATAAACTAATAAAGCGATCTTATTTAATTTATACATAATTGTGTATATCAACTATATTCAACAACAATTATATTCTCCGAAATATAGCATTAGATAGGTAGGTAGTTAAGGAGAGCCAAACTTAAGTCACTAAAATAGTTTCTCAAACTCAAATCTTTATTAAGTATAGTAATAATAGTATGTACTTACAAGGACGGCATTTGTAGGCGACTTCAACGAACCTTCTGGAACCTGGGCACGGGTCGACGCCAAAGGCCTTAGGGCTGGTATGAAATTTACATTGTCGCTTCTTCTGACAGGCCTCCACCACAGTCTGTAACAATGAATACTACACAAATTAGTTAGTATGCCTATTCCGAACAAACTTTCGTCAAGGCATAGTTTGTCTGCCCTGAAGGTAAATTTGGAAGTTATATTTAGTTTGTAATATTAGACGATAAAGGTTAAGGTTGAATTCTGGGTCCTTTATTGACATTTTAAAAGTTTAAACTTAAATTAAGGACGGATTTAGTAGAGTACCTAAAACGGATTCTAAAATTAATATTAAGTTTCTTCCTAATGTAATCTTCCCATGGCTCTCATATCTGGCAGAGATTGCTCTAAGCGATAAGAAGACACAAATAAGTAGGCACAATGGACGGCATTGTTCCTACTTGTTTGTGTTGTATAATTATTTTGTAATTACTTTAATTTCTTATATGATGTACAATAAAGGGTATTCTATCTATCTAATAAGCCGTAGGTAAATTGGCTGAAATCATCTTTCTGGCTCTGGCACTGAAGCAAGTACTTCAGTCTTAATTTACGTCCTTCATGAGTATTAATTAGTAAACTTAACAAATTCTGAGTTTAAGATTTATATTTTGCCACAAGTAACAAAAAGTACTGCATTTACCTGACATTAATAATAAAACTCGCTTTAACATATTCGGTTTTAACAACAATATTTATCGAAAAATAAAACTGATTTTAAAACAATTTGTTCAATACAAAAATTCTATGATATCGAAGTATTTTACTGTCATATCAAACATTATTGTTTTATTGCGTTTAACGTCAAACATAATGGCTTTATATAACATCCGTAATACAACCATTTTACATTTATCAGAGCCATTTTATTTTTACAGCCTCCAATAATATCGTATAAAAACAATTCACATATTTGAATCAATTGGCTATGGTGAAGAAAAAACAAAAGGAAATAATGGATGTATTTTTGTACGTAAAGTTGCCTATAAGAAAAATATTGGTAAAATATGAAACGAGCGAAATCTCTTCGCATACGATGTCAGGATTAGAAGGGTTGACAGCATTGGCAGTATTGGCAGCTGCTCGTAAATTCGCCTTATTGCCTAAACACATCAGAATGAGTAATAAAGTTTCGACGAAAAGAACGCCTGTAACATGTTCGGTATTTCACTAAATAGATGTTTGAAAACTCGTAAAGTTCGTCGTAAAGCATAAAAAGCGTCTGAATAAAGGAATTTTGGTATAAAATAAGGATTCTTAGTGTGTGTTCCTGTGAATCTTGTACATCAATGACAAATAAGCTCTTGGATTAGCGTTTTCTGTTATGTCTATAAAAATCGTTGTTGATTTTATTTTTATTTACAGAGAGGATTCATTAACTGGTATTATTTTTTAATAAATCTTTAGATACAATTAAAATATAATAACCAAATAATATGCTGTGGTAGCTGAAGGGTAAAGTAACTGATGCAAAACACATGAGATGCGAGTTTATGATTCAACTATCAAAAATATCAAATATCGTTATTATATCGTACCTAAATAAATTACAGTAAAAATAAAACAAGAATTAATAGCGGCGAAAATCATAGATTTAACTTAGAACAATCAAAAACTTACCACCATTATCTTTGACAGCATAACTGCACTACAAATTTGATTGCGTGCCTAAAGAAATAGGGTAAAACCCTTATTTGATTAAGTTTCATACCCAGAAGCGTTTCATTACTGTCATGCTGTCATCAAAATAAACATGGCTGACGTTAAAAGACGATTTCCTTCTAAGTAAATCTTAAAGATATTAAAGAAACTTTTGGTTGGTTGGTTACCTGTCAAACAATTGCTGACAAGATTAGAACCATTGAAGTGTAAATGAACATTTTCTCATTTATTGAAATAATAATAATAATTTATGTTGAAAATAATTGAGAAGATCAACGGGCCTGATATTGACAAGTTAAGATTAAACTTGAAGGTTTTAGAAGGCCCAGATTTTAACTGGATAAAAATATAAATGTAATTTTGATTTGAAATTGTTATTTAACGGGTCTGTTTGTATCTAAACTGAGTGATAATTGAGCGTAAAAAAACCCTGAAATACGATGTCAGCCACTTGACCTACGGCTAGTTCACTGATAAAGTTAGAGCCTTTAGAAAATCTAGCAAAAAATTCCAGAAACTTTATGCCAGATAGTTAGCCGTTAGTTAGAACGGGTCTGAATGAATTGATGAAATTTGGCACAAAGATTAAATATAGTCTAGAATACAAACATAGGTTACTTTTTTACGCCCATCAAACTCTGTTTCAATCAAACAATCCCGCGGATTGTACTAGCGAACACAAGTTTTGTATAAATTGCAGCTAAAATACTCAGTCAGAACTCTCTGATTAGCATCTTTATGTTCTAACTCAATATTAAAATGTGCTAAAGTTTATAAAACTATCAGGTGATAAGTTAGGTTTAATTAAAATTACGATTGGTGGCACAAGCTACACTTAACCGAACTTTGGTTTAAATATCAAAAAAGGAACTAAAACATGAGTTAGAAGTTTTAAGTTTTTAAAGTTTCAAGTTTTAGCCATAATGTTAAAAGTTAGTGTTCTAGTTTACGTTACTAACCATATTAAAAGAAAACGGTGCCACACGTTTTCAAAAAGTTGTTTTCTCGAAGTAAAATTAGAGAAGCGGGCACGTCGTTATACGGTGTCGCAATATATTATGAGTTTCATCTATTTTAGGGGTGAGTATACTCTAGAATAAACAAAAGTCATTTATAAGTTAAGTTTTATTTTGTCAATATCTTAATATAAGCAACTTTTGCATAAGAAGCCGTGTATCGCGAGTGACTTTTCAAACATGATTTCAATTTTTGGACACTAAACCAAATATACCTAAACTCGACTGCAGTCAATGAATGAACTTATTCCTCGAGTTACGTATCGTCTTATTTTTGATATTATTCGATACGACGATTCGCAAATCGCTCCACATCGTTTCCTCGACCCTTAACACTGTAAAAGATATTTTCAAATTTTTAATGGAATCATCTAACCTGCAAGGCACTGGGCCACACACAAGACGTGTCTCCAACTACTTCAACAGCAACTGGTTGGTACTCAGCAAGGTCAGATGCACAAGACCCTTGCGCCGCCGAAGCTCCATACTGTGCAATTTGTATACTGATAGTAGTTCCTCTTGGACATATAAGAGTCACCATCTCTTCATCACAGGCTGCCTTCTGATGTGTACGAAGTGTGCCCAGAAGAAGCTCTGTGGACAAAAAAAAATGTTCTATGAATACAATATTATTGTTTTAAAAATGTTGATGCTGTTGTTAAATATTGATAGAGTTATGAGTTATTATTTTATATTTAAAAAAATGCATAATTATACCTATACTCGTAACACAGTACCCTCAGCTCTGTTCCGTGCATGAATCGAATCCACAATGCCAGGCGTGGCATTGATAGAGATGTAACAACCGTAACTACTAGACAATATTTATACTAGCTGCTATTCTTGGACTTCCACAAAATTGCCACTACATTCGGTTCTAAGCTGTTCTCCACCTCGTTTGAGTCCTAGTGATGCTGCATACTTCTAGTTCGTACTACTCGCTACTTTTCTACCCTAGCAGTCATTGCTCCTACTAAAAAGAAAATCAAAACATAGCACCGTGCTCTGTACATTAATAACGGGTAACATATTTAATTTCAGTGAGAACTAACATTGCGTTTGCTGATTTAAAAATGTCACGGAAAATCTCATATTAAATAAAGTCCCTGGTCTACAACTGCTGACAGGTTTATTTACCTTAGGAGCACAGCTGTATATTGAAAAATAAAATGAAAAATAACATTTCATCTCGTGGGACACCTCACCGCAACAATTTATCAATCTCCACGATCTCTGGAGATGGTATTCAAATTTTTCCATGAATCGATGTGAACGTTTCGTTCAATGTACGAATTACATTTCGTAATCGAATATTTTTGTACATTTATTTTTTACGTTGGTTTATCCAAATAAAATGTTTTACTATTGTAATAGATACCTATATTAATATTACTATAAATAGCAACCCATTTCGGTTCTACTGCGGGGGCATGAGTCTCTTGATCTCTTTTAATAGAGGTGAGATATATAGCAATAGATAACCTTGATCTTGATTGATTTTTTTATATAGCGCGGTGACATGCGTATGGTCCAACTGATGCTAAGAAGTTACCGTAGCCTAATGATGTTTATAATACTGGCAAGGGTATTCCGTAAGAGCAAAAACCGAGCCACCGCGAACGTTTAGTCAATAGATGTGCCGTCACCGAGCAATCACAACTGTCAGTTTGCAATCACAACTGTCAGTTTGCCATCGCTGTTTCTTAGAGAATCAGCCGGCGGGTACCTACATTACTCATATGTTTTTACAAAAGAGGTAGACTACCATACTAGTGAGCAAATGTATTTTCGCTTGTAGGTTCTCTTGTATTTTCCACCGCTATTTCTAATCTTAATAGGTCCGAATAACATTAAAAAGCTAACCAAATTAGGCATTATTAATAGTACAAGTGCGGTACCTACTATAATTTCTGTAGCAATAACACTAATTGGGTTTATATTAGCCACATAACAATCTGTGGCCAATGTAGGGTACTACAATAGTACTGCGGGACCGTTACGAGCGAATATTATTACAACTTTCACGAGAGAAATGACGCAATGGTTACTGTTGTTAGAATATTTTGGTACAAGGAGATCATTAAGTATATTTTGCTTTTATTGCGGAAAACAATGCTTGTTTGTTGTTTGATATGGGCTGTTATGGAACAATCCAAGATATTCACTGTATTACGGTACATGTATCATGAATCTGTGCTGTAGAATTGATCCCCACACAGGGCAAAATTTATGTCCACAAGAAGATTGTGTTGTTACTGTTTGCACCATGTACTATGTGCGTTGAAATTCGTTCGTCATCAAATCAAAGGATTGGAAAAAAATGTTTAATTTGTATTTTTCATTGATGACAATGAAAAACACAAAGAGAAAACCGGCCAAGTGCATGTCGGGTCACGCACAGTGTAGGGTTCCGAAATTATCATTCCCAATAATGCGGACTAAGAATAAGGTATATATGGTATCGGAGTTTAAACAAATAAAGAAATAACATTTGAACAACAAATGAGAAAAAAATACTATTTTATCTTTGCCCATTTCTATATCATTTTAGATACAAACGCTGGCAGATTTTTATTGTACGTTGTGGTTACGGCTGCGTTGTCAAAATAGCTTGTTGGACTATTGAGGTGAATCGTTGCTCCAGAATGTCGGCTCAAATTCTATAGGGATAGTTCATAGCTTCTTATAAATCCAATTGAATTATTGTCAAATAAAATAGTAATACTAACGCTAATAATAAGTTCCTGCGAGAATACCAGCGTTGTGGTCCAGGCCACGAGCTGACGCAGGGGCCTTATTTGCTTTCTTGTATTAAGTTTTATTAAATGTAGTAATTATAAGTTTTATTTAATTTAAGAGCAATTTTTTTTTCTTTCTTTCTTTCCGTATATGCAAATTAATAAAAGTTGTGCATAACAGCTACAGCCCTGTAATTAGCGCTACTAACTCTATTGCGTACGAAAACATAACTAATTACTACTCATGTTATTTATCCATAATTTGTGTAACTTTGTATTTTGTGCGAACTTCTCTTCAAGTTATATAGCATAATGATAATAACGTTTTGTGAATTCAATTTTGGCAAAGTGCCTGGAACGTTATAATGGATGAAAAGCTTCAAACACACCCTTAGGTTTCACATTACTATTTAAAAATTCAAGAAACACTCCTTTGGGCCCCTGTTTTAGACCGCACTTTTGAGTTAATCCTCGCCTTCCATACCTCTTTTAAGTGCATTATACGAGTACACTTTCAAGCGGATTTAAAAACCAAAGCAACTTTCAGAAAACGTACTATTTCAAACTTAATAATTACACGAAGAAGCAAAATATTTTTGGATTCTTAAGAATATCAATTTCTTTTCAAAATTACTTTAAATTTTTCGAAAGTAGTTTTGAAAGACTAGTACCATTTTGTTGCTGTGTGTCTTGTAAATTACCTCTGGCAAGTAAGACTTATACAGCTGTACACAGTATATATATTCTATTATATAATATACAGCTTTAAAGAGCACGTATTGTCTTGTGGTTAAGATGGTTTTTATATCGCCACCGATAGTTGTACCGAATCTGGCTTGTATTTGGTCGCCGTAAATCGTATGTTTGCTGAGTACCTAGCTACATATGGCTTGTCGTTTAGTGCCGCAGTTGTCTTAAAAAAAGAACAACTCGAGATTAAGACATTTGTGAACTATTACTTAGTGCACATGTTTCCTGAAAAAGCACGCTTGATAAGCATGCTATTTTATTAAAATAGCGTTTGGTTAACTAGCTTGTATTCAGATTAAATAACAGAAGCCGGGATTCATCGTATATTTTGTAGCAGAGTATTTAATACTAATTTACAATGTCCAATAAATCTAGAGTGGTGTTTACGTTATCTTTATAGAGGTGCCCCACACGTGTAGGATAATAAAGCTCCGGGATTACGGTTTATGAGTATTGGTTCTGTTTTGTATGAAAAAAACATGGCGGGTTTGTCTGTGGGATTTTTGGAGTTGTTTATTTACAATGTGTCTATTTTAAGTTGAGTAGTCTATTAAAATGCAATATTCATTAATTATAAATTCTTTATTTGACTTTGTTTAGAATACCACAAAAATATACGTATTTTTAAAAAAATACACACATCAAAATAGGTTTTTTTATATACTGCTTAGGTGGTAAACAAGATATGCTTGCCTGTTGTTAAGCAGTTACCGTAGCCTATGGACGCTTGCTGTACCCGAGGTATCACTTGCGTGTTGCTAACTCCTTATCTCCTCTTCTACTTCTTATCGTTTGGTTAGTGGCCAACCTGATGACAGAGTTATTTAGATCGCCCATATTTAGGCCTCTGTCGTGATCTAACGACTGATAACAGTCGGGACCGACTTTTAACGTGCCCTCCGAAGCACGGAGACGCTCAGATGAAATACATTTGAAATACATAATTATTATCTCTGGGTCTACCACATTTTTATTCGTCTAAACTAGTCTATAGTGCAGATAAAAATATAATTCAACAAAATGTATCACGAAATCCACCAAAATGAACATAATTTTCAAAATAACGGCCGGATTAACCGAAACCACGTAGCATCTCAGAGATTAACAAAAAGCCGGCAACTCAAACATTGGACGGCATAATGCACGAGTCGAACAACGGGTCATTAAGGGGATGTGATCTATTTATAGAAAATAAGCTCGTATTTCATACTCGACGAGAGGCGTAATATGGAGCACGTGGTAGCCGTCAAATGGACGCCAGGGATGGATTTGAAGCTGTCTGAAGTAACAGGCGAGGGCGTGATTACGTGTAAATACAGATGAGGATATTCTGTAGTATCACGTATCTAATTTATATTTGAAAATGTAAATTAGATATAAATGTTCGGTGCTTATAGGTATATGTGGTCAAAGAAACAATTTTAATGTGATATACTGTCATAAGTTTTTTTTTTATAATCAATAAAAAGTAATAATATAATATTTATTTTTTTACCCTAACTTCTTATAGCACATCCTTATAATAAAAGTATATTTAATGTTAATATGAAGCCACTGAATAATGTGTAGTATTGTTATACCTGGCTTTAAATGTATTTTTAATGTATTTAAAAAAAAAATACATTAACATTAGTAGTTGCCTACTTGCGGACATAATTGTTCAGATACCCATATAGGCTTTGGCCATTTCGACTATCATGACACTCATGATATTAGTCGAAAACGACTTTTTGACATTTCGTCCAAAGCAAAAAACCTGTCAGTTGATGCGGTCTTGGCAGCTTAGCCCGCGGATCGTTTACTAATCAGCAAGAGCGTATGGCTAATTGTATTTTGTTTTATTTAATTACTTTTTAAGTAATTATTATAGTAATCCAGCTTTGTCTTTGCATCACCCAAATATTGTCTGGTAGAAAATTACTTTAGCATTAAAAAAGCTTTGTACACATTTTTTGTGCAAATGTTTTGAAAAAAAAAAAAACAAAATAATAAATAAACCTAAAATTTTGTCCTTCGTTACGACCTTCAAGGAGATTGCGCATCTGTCTTTGCTTTTCATAGTTCAATCATTTTAGTTAATCTAATATTTGCAGATAAATATTATCTCACATATTATTCGAGACTGTTGAGACACCTATTTTTGGCAGTGATTATGTTGTTTTTTATTGCCACTTGTAAGATTTGATTTTGATAATATTTCTTTAGATTTGCGCTCAATTTATTGTATTTGCTTCTCATACCTACATATGTATATATTTGTTTAGTGACAGTTTTCTTTATTTGACCTTTTAACTTTATCTTGTGCTATAATATTGACAGATTTTTTTAAATTAGGCTACGTTTCATAAAAAATACATTCACAATACTCAGTGGTTGTTAGTGACTAGGCGATCACCTAACCGTTATAATAGTAGTTATCACTATTATAATTTAAACTAAAAAATCTTAAGAATAACAAATACAAAGAACGCAAAACATTTGAACTCAATTATCACTATCATTAATTTAAAAACGAAAACAATTCACAGTCGCCCCAAGATTCATTATTTAAACCAAAAACAAAAAAAACACTAACCACTTATAATCCTGTACTTAAAAATAATATTTTAAAAATAGAAGGAACAGTTAGCATCTGTTCGGATACACGCATAAGGGCGTACATAATGAGAGTTGAAGTTGATGAAGACACGGTTAGCGCGCCATCAATCTTTGTCACATGGGGATGCTAACTGTTCCGTACTTGTTATATGATGTAGTTTAGAATTTTCTTTATTTTTAGATGTATTCTTGTTACTGGTTGACTTCGTTATTGTACTGTGATTCAAAGTCAGTTTAATTTTAGAAACATAAGTCAAATTTAAAAAAAAAACCTAAAAATATCATATATAAATTGTAATGTGCGACTTTAAGTATACTTCACATAGCATGGGTACTGTGACGTTTAAAATTTTACGATGAAGATGAAAGAAAATGATTGAATCAATCTCTATCTAGTTGGTTAATTGAACGATCAAAAGCCTAGAGCCCATATTCAATTATAGGGTGCAATTTAATCATTTTCATTGATATTTATATTCAAATGTCAAACGTCACAATGTTATATGAATTAGACTATAATTATCTTATTAACGGTTTCGAAACCCAGGGTTATCCATAACAAAAACTCTAGTATTACAAGATATAGTGTTGGCAATGCGTACGTAATGCTCCTAGTATTGCAAGTGTCCATAGGCTACGATAACTTAACTTTAACCAGCTTACCATAAGGCAAGCCACACGCTTGCTTGTTACTGTAGTAAAATATAAATTTATTAATATATTATGTATTTTTTTATTTACTTCTTGGGTGGCAAACAAGTATACGGCCCACTTGATGATCAGCAGTTTTCTGTAGCCTATGGACGCTTGCGTGTTGAAGCCCATTTTTTTACAACAGGGCTTTAAGATGGCGTATCCTGGGATTTCTTCCAAAACGCATCCCTAAATGAGCACTGGAGACCTGTACTCACATACAAGAATAAAACTACACCGCCGCGCCATATGCAGTTATTTGGATGTGGTCTTCTATAAGGTGGAGGTCCTTCCCCAGTCAGGCTTGCTCGCTAGTATGATGCCCTATCTCTCTTAAACATTTTAATTATTTCTGTATTTTATAATTTAAGCACAAGGTGTTACCTACATAAAAACTTACGTTAATAACAGCGACCTTTCACCTATTTTGCCAGCCTCGCAAAAATGTTGCCTGTATATAAAATCCTATATGACAGGAGATCATAAAGACTTATATTTAAAAGCTAATACAAAAAGACCGGCCGTCATCCTACAGATTTTAAAAGGTTCTCTGGGCCTAATGAAATGTCGAAACACGAAAGAAGGAAAACAAGTGAAACAACAGAATTTGAATTAATTAATAAACACCTCGAAGGTATTATTAATAAGGTAGCTTTAACTTGTCCGGAAAAGCATTTTGGCTTTTATTTATAACTGACAAAAGCATTTTATTATACGGTGGCTGATTTTATGATGGCAAAAAGGTTCAGTTATTCTTTAATTTAGTCGATTTAATTTAATAATGTAATGAGTTTTATTCTTAACAGAAAATGGCGTCGTAAAACTTTTGTTCAGGAATTGTTATGGACATTCTTTAATGTTTATTGATGGCTAATGACTTAGGGTTTAGAAAATCTTAAGTAATAGCTTTGGATTTCTCTTATTATCGAACACTGTCGAATACTAGACTGCACGCGTGATTAAATGTTATAGACTTTGCCATCTACGCTGTGCCGAGTGCGTCCGATTCTCACACAAGACTCAAAATTGTGATCCATAATTTATTGTTCCGAGTCTTGATGTAATTTGTTTCCCAAACGTTAACAGCCGGCTGATTCTCTAAGAAACAGCGATGGCAAACTGACAGTTGTGATCGCAAACTGACAGTTGTGATTGCTCAGTGACGGCACATTCTATTGACTAAACGTCAAAAAGGGCTCTTACGGAATACCGATGTTTAATCTGACAGCCAGATTTTGCTCGGTTTTGCGGTGGCTCGGTTTTTGCTCTTACGGAATACCCCTACCGGGCTTGTTTCCTAGTGTTGAAGTAGTAATGTCAAATCTAAAATCAAACTTTGTATTTCTAAACTGTCTTATCCTTAAAGTAAATACTGGTAAATAGATATTTCCTATTTAAAGTCTCTTATTATACGTAAAATTGCCTGCCTCAGATCTTTTCTAACACTATATTTTCATACTCAAACATCTCTTTGAAACATATGATACGTGTAAACAAGCTCGTTTAAATTTTGTGATCTCAAGTGTCCTTTAATTTCAAATTATCTTTATTTATATTTCCTCTATACTTTTTCTTTGTCGTTTGATGTTCCGAGGCACCTTGTTCTACTGTATAAACATTTTAGTCTCCAAGTTTGGTTAGGTCTGATACGCAGAATTAAATTGTTTGTATAGTCTGGAATAGGAGAATTGTTTTTAAAGGAATTGGTCTGAAGGTTATGATAATTTTATTCAAATTTTATGCTTACAAACTATATTTGTTGATTATAAGCCAGAAATATTAAGGGTAATTTTACTGTGTCAGACATTTTCTTTATACTTCTTAGGTGGAAAACTATTATACGGCTCACCGTGATGTTAAGTAGCCACAGTAGCTTATGCCACTCTCAAATAACGTGGATTTGTATTGGTAAAATAATTTTCAAAATCGGTTTAGTCGATCCAGAGATTACCCCTTACAATCTTACAAAGTCACAAACTTTACCTTTTGATAAAATGAGTATAGATTATTAACGCGATAGTTTCGATATATGGATGTTTGGTATTCAATCATGCCAGAAAAGCTTTACAGATCTAGATGAAATTTGGCATAGAGATAGTTCAGATCCCGAAATTGCATTACTATCCTAACACTGTTGACAATTTTTAGTTTTCTGTAGCTTAAATAAATAAAATGTTTCTTCATAATTACATAGATACTTGTCTTGTATTACCTATTGTGTGGTTTAAGCGTATTCAGAGTGTAAATAGAACAATTAAAAGGTATAATTATGTCGATTGTTCTACATATCAGTATTATAATAATACGTTTCATTATTTTATGCTTGAATAAACGTACGAGTAATTAGTTTGGAGCTTTGTTTGAGGCTTTGTTACATGTAATGTTCATAATTTTAATTGACAGAAATTTTAATAAAATAGTAAATCTAACTGCGTTGTTGGCCTAGTGGTAGTTCCTAGTTCCTTTTTTGGTCAATCCAAAAATAGATATTATCTTTCTGTCAAAAATATACAATAGATGTCCTAAGAAAGCCGCCAGTCCTACGCCTAATTTCTCTTCAGTAGTCGCATTAGTCTTTGAGAGTAAGGGAGTAAAAAGAGTACCTCTGTTTGCGTACATGCTCGTGGAATATAATAATATCTACCTCACAGATCACAGTCTTTGTCCATAATAGACGCTGTGACCGAAATTTGGTTTGAAACATTATTGTTATTATAAATTTTAATACAACTAAGTTATGTCGCTTCAATAGAGTGATTCGGATTTAAGTTTCAGGAATATCAATTTCTGCGAGAACCTACCGATCCGATAAAATGGAATTACGTTACAAGCTTGATGATTTCAGTCGCTTTTATAAGAATATAGAGGTAAATTATTGTATTGACTGCCTTGGTGGTCCAGTGGCCGCAGTATGCGCCTGCTGTGCACGAGGTTGTGGGTTCGATTCCCGCACAGGATAAAACTTTGTGTGACCCACAAAGGGTGTAATTTGTGTCCGTTAATTGTATGTTTATGAAGTCCCCCGCGACACAGAGCTTGTTCTCTAGTGCGGGAGTTGTCTTTTTAAATAAAAAAAAATGAAAATACGGAATAATCAAAATAAAAATGTAAATATCTACATATATAAAGAAGTAAACTTACAAAAAAAAATCATGTCTTTATTTGGGCCAACGCATTAGCCTTGCGATCCAGCGGGGCAATGTGGCCAGTCTTTTGGCTACCTTTCCCTTAGAACTGCGACCTTAATCAGATATTTTATTTATAGGTAAATTACATAATACTTTATCTGATTGTTTGTAAATAGTGTTAATTGGTTAAGTTGCTTTTCTTTATCGATATATTAATACGTGAAGCGAAAAATTTCGGTCCGTTTTAATTGCGAAGTACGCAAAAATGTGAGATTTGGCACAGTTTAAGTTTATACAAAGGACGACTTAAGAAAGCAATTGTGGTGCAATTTCGACCTCCGAGCGACCCCTAGTTTTAGTAAATATCAAACGACAAAACCAAAAACCGACTTACAAATAAAAAGAAACTCAAACAAAGCTGATCAAGCAATACACAGTTGCATAGTATTCGACTTGCAAGTAGTAAGAGTCAGCCAAGCAAAATAGGTCAGTGAGGTGTCGTCGACGAACTAGATGCGGCTGTAAAAGTAGACGCTTGTATTAAGGTAAAATATAGTGCAGCACAAATCATTTCTGTGTCGCTTGATGTACTTGTACACTGAGGTGAGTTGTGGCTTATGTTTACGATGTGTTCGCTGAGTTTATAATCTAGTCACTGCAGTTTAAAATGGAAATTCGAGTTCGTATTTTGAATTTTCGCTCGGATTGTATTTTTACGGATTTATTTTTTCACCGAGCTGGGTTGATACACAAAATAAACTATGAACGATATAATGTTCTTCTTACTTCGGTTACGGTGGTTAAGCTCAACAGAGACTAGCCATTTTGCGCGGATACATACAATACGATAAGATACACTTCGCAACCACTAGACCAACTAGGCAGTTACATACCTACTAATATTGACTGCCTTGGTGGTCCAGTGGCCACAGTATGCGCCTGCTGTGCACGAGGATGTGGGTTCGATTCCACACAGGACAAAACTTTGTGTGACCCACGAAGTGTTGTTCTGAGTCTGGGTGTAATTTGTGTCCATTAATTGTATGTTTGTAAAGTCCCCCACGACACAGAGCTTGTTCTCTAGTATGGAAGTTGTCTTAAAAAAAAACGAAAAAAAAAAAACATTAATGCAAAAGTAACTCTGTCTGTCTGTTGCCATTTCACAATTAAAAAAACTAAACGAAACTAATTAAAATTTTGGCGAGAAGATTGATAGTAGATATCACGTGGAAGAACATGGGATTTTATCGTGATAACTAACATCAACGTAGATAGAGCCGCGAGCAACATCTAGTAGATAATAAACGTAAACCTTTGGCTACAGCAATCTTGTTTGCTTATCAGAGACAGGCTTAAGTTCTATGAAATATGAAACTTATATTGTTAAGTGTATACTGTGATTATATATATAATATTATAAAGTCAAAAGCTTTGTTTATTTAGGATTCATACTTGACAGCAGCTTATACTTAGACAACAAGTAGTCCTCGAGATAAGCCTTTGTTCATAAAAGATACAATGTAGATAGACGTACCAGTAGCCCAGGCAATGAATTCATAAGACAAATATCTGTACAAATAAATAATTCATTCATTAATTCATAGGGCGTACAGCTCGCAAAAACGATGGCCCTCAGAGTAGAATGGTTCTGGAGTGGAAATGATAAACTGGAAAATGCAGCGAGGGCAGGCCTTCAACAAGGTGGACTGTAGACTTGGTAGAAGTTGCGGGTAGCCGAAGAATAAGAATGCTTTGGAAATCTTTGGGATAGACTAGCAGTGGATGTCTTTAAGCTGAAATTATGATTAATTCTATAATCAATCTTTTTTTGCTCCCTGCTTGGTATATATGTTTCCTTGCGCCATTTGTTTCGATCGAGTGCCTAGCTTATCTATTACTTTCCCACCACCCTTTTTACATCGTTAGACGGGGTGGTTTGCCTGATAATCTCATTCCATTTCGCAGCTGTGGCTGGTTTGGTCTACCTTCAGTTTTCATGCTTATCAAGGTGGCCTATTTATGGTGTATTTAAATAAAAAGTTTTCAGCTGCAGCTTTCAAAAGTTGTACCTATTACATTAAACTTTTAATTATTGAACCAAGAACCGTTCATGGTTCATTCATCATACAAAAATATTATTTATTTATTTATTTATTTATTTATTTATTGGAACAAATAACAGATGTACATTAAAGTGTTTACAAATACAAGTTGCAGAAAAAAAAAAACTAATGTACAACCAACAACATTGTCCACGTGTTAACAATAAATATATCTTAATAAAAAGATGACGCTAACCTAAATAAGCAAACCATGCAAACCAAAAATACCTAACTAATTGAGTAGAATTACAATGTTATTGCATTTAATATTGATATTTTGAATTTGGATGCTGTCAACGCAAATATGTCTATATCCTCAAACCTATTATTATATATCTCAACAATTCGTCGCATTGGTGATCTTAGACCCGCGTTTGTCCTACATTTACTAGTGACGAAAAGGCGTCGTTTTTTAACTTCACGAATATGGATTGTTCTAGGCACGACGTAGCAAAGTTTGTTGGTCAGTTTATTGCAATCAATGGCGCCATTACATATCCCATAAAGTGTCATTGTCTGCAGGAGGAGCCTTCTGGATTCTAGGGTTGGTAATTTGTATGTTTTTAGCAGCTGGCTGTATGTTGTATGATTACGACAGGTTTTAAAATGCAAGGCTCGTAAAAACTTCCGCTGTACCTTCTCTATCTTATTTATTTTTCTTCTCATTCTATTATAATAGAATGCACTCTAAATATTTACCATGCGTATTTTTCCTCAATTAAACATTGAGTAAAAATAGGTAAAGGGACTCATACCTTTGTAATAATAAAATTCCAATTACGTCGACCATAATAAAAATAACGTTTTTTTTTCGGAACATAAAGTCGACGTTTTATTGCGGAAATCTTAATTTTCCTAATAATTAATCTCTGATTGTGGGGAACCCTTGCAAAAGCGTTTCATTTCGAGGAAATAAAAAAAGTTGTAAGGACCTGCCTACCTTTTATATAATTTACAAGTAAATGAACATAGATTTGCTTTTAATTTGTTCCTTTTTTCATTTACCTCAGTGATTATGAATAAAACATCGTGCTCGTTTAACAACAATAACATTTTAATTTTGAATGTTTTTATAATAATTATGTCAAAGTCCTACTAAGAGAGACTAAAAGGACTTCAAAAAGAATATCCAAATCAAATACACGTCCGTTTGAAGTCGACTGTTCTCAGAAATTACACAAAGAGATAGTTTTACGATTTAGGAAAGGGAAAAAACTGTGAGACATGAACGGACATTTATGGTTTTGGAATGTATGGGCCCATGCTATGCGGCCATCAAAACATTTTACGACTAACATGGCCAATAGTAGAAACTGCCCCCAACGACTGATTTATAGTGTTTCCGTTGAAAAACATAAAGAATACAGCTGCAGACATATTTAGCGGTTAATGGGACGCTTGACTTTTATAATGTTGCCTTAAACAGTTTAATGTTGCTTCTTGGGGGCCTATTAACGTTCTTTCAGATGTTCAATAGATATAACAATCATGTGTAACGGACATTTTATAAATAGTTCCACTCTGTAAGCAATTAGGATCTATCGAACTGGAGTTAAACGTTTGATTGTAAACTAAAGAGTTTTTCGTTGCGATGAGCGTACAACTAACATATCAGCCGTAAATAAAACCAACACAAACGACTTGGTTAAAAATAAAAGATAAGAAACCTACAAAAAGTCGTATTGTATAACCGCGTAGGATAGTAACGGACTAACAATATATAGGATGTGAGTTCGATACCGGCTAACAAGTGGCAGCGCAATTAAACTTTGATGTTTAATTATTTAAAAAAAATATTTTTAAAATAATTAATATAATAAAGCAACATTCGTAAAAAACCCTGAAACATGTCCTAGAAGAAATTTAATATAATATCATACGCAATATCAAAACCAAAGACTGAGAAAAGAAAAAGAGTTAACACTTCTTTACATAGGTATATGAGGAGAGTAGTTTTATACTCAGGAGTCAGGAAGATAATAAACCTACGTATATAGAAAGATAGTTTAAAATCTCGCCAAGGTAAACTTTTACATATTCCACATACATCATAAAAATAAAATCGTGGAGAACCGCTATTTTAGATTCAACTAGTTTGTTTAGTGAAAAACTACCACTAAAACTAATCTTTGTTTTTATACAGCAACCCACAACAAAGTCGTTAAATATCCCCAACTTGCTCAAATGTAGCAAAATAAGCAAACTTCCCACACAAACTATAAAATTGTAAAACACAATAATGTGTTGCGACAAATAACATAACAACCCAATTTCTTCAACATTGTGAGTGTGCTAAAAAATGGAGCAAAAACAACAGGTTCCCTTCCATTTAAAACCAAAAATTATATTAACGGCTAGAAAGGCACTTAAAATTTAACTACCCGACAATATTATGTTTGGTAACACAAATATTGGGGCAAACGTACCATATGTTATACAGGTATACCCAGCAAATGTTTGTCCATAAAGTTAGAAATTTACAGAGTAATTCCCTGTTTTGGCTTACCTTTGTGTCTTTGTTCCCACTACCTTTTAGGACCTTATGTGTATATCCAACCGCAAGGTTAGTGGATCTGGCGCAGTCACCTGTGAACTAGCCTAGCAAAATACCGTTTCAAAATTATCCTTTCTAGTGTTTCCATGAGCTTTGATGATATAAAATCTATTCGAAAATATTTGCTTAATATGTTAGGTACATGCGTGTCTGTTTTTTTTTAATGAAAAAGATCGGTGAATACGCTAGATAAGGAAAAATAATAATATAACTAATAGTGTCGTTCAGGCCGATTTTCGGTCACGATAGTCGATCTTAACAGTGACTAAATCCAAAACGACCGAAGAAATGAGGCATACACTTAATAGCTTTACATGACTTCCCAGGCACGGAATTAGGATCAGGCGTAAGATCAACCCAGGTAGATAGTTGGACAGGTATTCTGTGTTTTTCGAAACAAGGAGCGATTTTGATATGCGTCGCGTCGGTCAAGTACGGACTTACCGCAGCAAGAGAACATTGCAGATGTTTAAATTTGTATGGGTAATAGTCGTAATAAGTTTTTTTGTTTTTAACCAATAGAAAAAAAAACTTGTTAATTAACGTAACAATGTGTACACTGAATTCACTCTAGAGATCAACTTAGGACCGAATGCTATGGAAATTTTGGGGGAAGCCTTTGTTCAGCAACAGTATTTAGACTGAGTTGATTTTGATGATACTTAAAAAATGAATTAATTTATGATTCACTAGCTGTTGCCCGGGGCTCGCTACTATCGCTGTTATCGCTGCAAAAAGTAGCCTATGTGTTATTCCAGACCATAATCTACATATATCTGTGCCAAATTTCATCCAGATACGTTCAGTAGATTTTACGTGAAAGAGTAACAAACATCCATCCATCCATACTCACAAACTTTCACATTTATAATATTGGTAAGGATTTATTTAACTGTCCCTGTTATAGTAACTAGAATCTTTCCCCCGCCTAAGATTTCAATGAAATATACTAGGAGTATTATTTATTTGATAGGTAGGGGTGGCAAACGAGCCAATGGCCCACCTGATGATAAATGGCAACCGCATTTCATGAATGAAGTTCATGATGCAATGCCAGGGACGCTGCCTACCTTGATGTTAGTGCTGACATGTCATAACGTTCAGGAAAAACTGCAGCAGGCAGTTTAATCCAGAGCCCATATAAACGTCATAAAATCGTTTCCAGGTGGTATGAGTGAACCTTGCTGCGAAGTCAAATGGAGCAATCATAATGATAGAACGGTGATGGCAGCAGGTCTAATAGTTTCTCAGAGCACTCTTTAATACTTTCATTGATTACTATTTTAGAACGAGCTTATTAAAATCTTGCTTAACAAATACGTTTTACGTTTCAAAGGGTTGTTAGTCTTAAATATTTAAAGCACTAATATCAACCGTTTCATTATAAATTATTAACAAACTAAAGCCGGTACCAGTATATTTGTTAGGTAACTACATAATATAACATGTTGCGTACAAATTTTAATGTTTCGTAATATTTTATAAAATGATATGGTTCTGTTTCTTCTTGCTCTCTCTCTCTGTTCCAATTTAAGTATCGATATATCGCATCCTTAATAGAAAACTGGCGTAACTTGCGATGTCACTGGGCAATTTTGAACTTTACATGTAAAGAATAAGATGTAAATTGCAAAAGAATCACGGTTCAAATTAAGTCATTTTTCAACTGTGGGTGCGATATATTTTGTATCCATCGCATGAACTGGTTGGTATGTTCTATATCAAAACAAATATTTATATTGCTTTTACAGAAAATTGGCTACCTACTTATTTAGTTAAAATATTCTAATGCATCCACTTGGCAGCGGATTTCTGTATCTAAGATAAGTATGATATTATATATCAAACTTATTCCAAGTAGGGGTAATACTTGTAGTTGAAATACGGCACATTCAAATGCTGTGCTATACTTATATAGGCCAATAGTTTTGTATCTCCTAAATAGTCGTACCTACTTAATAAATCAACCGTACCAAACCAATGTATAAAAATTAAACCAATTCTACATAAGTCTGTAGAAATTTATTAGGAAAGAAATTATTGCGGCGGACGTAGCAGTAAACTAGTTGTTCCTATTGGTTTTAGTTGCGTTAAATTTTGCACGCTCGCCTTGGGTCGTAGCGTGAAAATATATTATAGCTTCAAGAATTGGGCTATTAACTGCAAAATGTTTTCAAATTCAAAAGATAAGCGCGCTCTAATATTAAACGAACTCTTTAGCTTTATTATGAGTAATGATGCAAAACCTGATGGTATATACTTGAGTGAAATTCTGTAACAATTATTGTATCATAAGCAAAAAAAGAAACAAATTACATTCTATGCAAGCTGGTATATGTTGTGTTTCTTACATTGGAAATGTCGGACTTACATACAACCATTCACTTCCCTTATTTTATCTCCTTAGAGGTGCAATTTCACTGACGTCATGTAGGGAATTTTTGTGCGAAATTTCAAGTTTGTAGCTCCAGTGGTTTAGGCTCCCCATTGTTCAAACAATCAGTCGGTCGGAATAAAAATATTTAAGTAACTTATCGATAAGAACTTTCAATAAGACCTAAAGCAATTGATAAAGCTACTTTAAGCCAAACAAAAACTAAAGAAAACTTAGCACAATCAAGGTTTGCCACAAACTTAGTTACTTGTGTTTGCTGAGCTAAGAACACATGGGTATTGTTCGAGATCAACTTAGCAACTCCAAACTCAATCACCCGAGCACGATAAAGTACTTGATTGTTGGGCATTTGCAAATGAACGGAGGAATGAACGAACGAATAACGAGTGAAGGAATTGTTCAAATGTACGAAAATAATTTATTGTTCTTACACTGAGAGTTTTGTATTTAACTTTCTGTGTTTGTTTTTATACTACTAAGGTGGCAGACAAGCATACGACCCGCCTGATGGTAAGCAGTTACCGTAGCCAATGGACGCTTGCAACACCAGGGCTGTCACTAGTGCGTTGCCGACCCTTAAAATCCTTATAACTTACAATTTATTATTATAAATTGTATAATGTAATGTTGAATGCAAATGATGATTACAAGGTCCCAATTACAGTGCATTCGATAGAGTTACTTTCATATAGACTGCCCGGTCTTGTGTTTAGGGACCTTAACTGCTTAGCCGGAGGTCGTGGGTTTGATTCCCAACCGGGGCAAAACTTTGTTTAATTCATAAATGTTTGTTCCAAGTTTGGTTGTAACTTGTATGTTTTTAAACAGGGCTTGATTCTTAGTGTAGGAGTTGTTTTTTTCAAAAAAAATATATTTATGATATTAATAAGGATATATTGTTCATGCGTAATGCACAAGCTAGAGAAAATACAACCTTAAACGAAGTTCAAGTTCGGAATGAGCTACAAAAACGTTTCGACTTGAGGAGAAACTTGTAAAAACAATCTGGTAGTTAATTAGGTTTAACATTTCGAACATTTATTAACTTATTTTATATTTTAATATTATTAACCAAAACGTGGTGTCTTGTTAAAGTTAACAAAATTAATTCCTTTTTTAAATGAATTTAGTAAAATAATACGAGTAAAAAATCTTTATGTGACAATATTAAATTTTACTGCATAGAGTAAAGAATGTATTGTTGGACGGTGTGTCTGTAAGCCGCTTTTGAATCGCAGCCAGATGGGAAATGTTCGCTTAAGTGTCTTACATCCGTATATATAAAATCTGTAGCCCTTAGGCAGTTTGTTGAAGATAATCAAGAAAACCGTGTAAAAATATAAATCTTTTATATAAAACTGCTACCAGCTGAAGCCGAAGGTAAATGATCCACGAATACCGGCAAATGATTATTAATTTCACTACAGAATATAAGTAGTTGTATTTAAATATTAAACCCGAGAGAACCCGAGAGGCACAGGTTCGAGTCCTGCTCCGGGCTCGTCTTTTTCCACATTGCTTTAATATTTAAATATATTTGAGCCGATTGCATAGCAAAAATGCTAAAAATATTTAATAGTTGTATTGTTAAAAATAAAATTAATTCTGGTACTTTAGATTATTATTGAGCTTTCTATATCTAATTAGAAATAGCAGGTAGACCACTAACTTCATAGACAATACAATTCCTTACAAAATTTATTACATTGTAACGTACGAGAGTTTTAAGAGTATAAAAATTTGTGAGGCGTCCGCTTTAACTTTATTTTACATCTACGTCTACAAAACAAAAATACCTACTTAATCGGACACATATTGTAAAAATAAATACATATACGAAAGCCGGTACCAACAATTACAAGTTCAAACAACAAATTCGGACGCAGCCTAATTAAAATCTATGTTGACGATAAATTACAAAATGATTGAGTTCAATACTAAACGGTATAATTCCACGAAATTGTTATTAATTTCCCGTTACATTAAACGTGAGAATTAATTAATTTTCTAAATATGATTGCGCAAATAAGAGAAATACTACCCAGTTTGTTTTTGATTTTACAATTAAGAGCTAAATTGGCAGTTATTAATGTCGTAAATATAATATATATGAAACAGGTAAGGCATATTGTTATAAAATTTCTCTCCTTAATTAACTAAAATGTGTATAAAATAATTACCCATAAAAATATGTTTATTTTTGTTTCGGTTCTATTATAATAAACCGTGAAATGAATACATTTTTTTTATATTTTCAAGGAATTTTAGATTAGGTTATATTATGCCTCGTAGGTAGGTTAGGATTTCCTTTAAGTTACATTTTCAGCGTTGTGATGTGTTCGGTAAACGGCTAAGTTAAGAGTGACTGTATAAGCGATATGTCATCTGAGTGTCTCCGTGTTTCGGAGGGCACGTTAAAGGTCGGTTCCGACTGTTAACAGTCGTTAGATTTCAACAGAGACCTAAATATGTTAGTGGCCATAATATAAGTTAGTGGCCAGTATAGTGACAAAGTTATTTACACCAGACTGGCCACTAACCAAACTATAAGAAACAGATGTTTAATCCATTTTCATGTTTTCGCTATCTAAATGATGATTATAATAATCATAATTTTGGCAACCTTAAATATCTTCAGGTTATGTCTATATATATTTATTATTCAATTAAAATTTCTAGGAAAATGTCCAATTATAATAATGCTACATAGGAACTCAGCGATAATAATATGATTGTTTCTGCTACAGTTATAATAAACTCTCTATATTTAGACGATTTCTTGACGATAAATCAACAGGTTCTATTTTTAGTTTCATGTTAACAATTATAGATTTGTCGCTTTTATTTATTTAAGTTTATTAACATTAGATTACACTTATACATTTATGTATTACATTTAATAAATTATACCATCGCGTAAGCGCGAGTTCTCATGGTTGTTTTGTTTAAATATTTTAAAGTGTCAAATACCACAGCGAATTTAATGTACCAACAAAATAGATCAGATACACATTAAAACATTTCTCAAACATTACAAATTGAAACAGTGATTACACAGAGGGTGGCCTTATTACTATAAGCAATTTCTTACAAGCAATTTTAGGATGGACATCAATAGATAGAATAGATATAATACGGTTATAGTCAGTTTTGACTGCCTTGGTGGTAGTAGCCGCAGTATGCGCCTGCTGTGCACGAGGTTGTGGGTTCGATTCCCACATAGGATAAAACTTTGTGTGACCCACAAAGAGGTGTTCTGAGTCTGGTTGTAAATTATATCCGTTAAATGTATGTTTGTAAAGTCCCCCGCGACACAGAGCTTGTTCTCTAGTGCGGGAGTTGTCTTAAATAAGAAAAAAAAACAGCAGTTGAGTGTTTACATAATTCTGCTTAAATATCATCATTAAACAAATCTTCAGCCAAAAGCGGCCGCGTCCTAATCTTTGTAGAAAATATTTCAGACTGCATCCAAAACATGTTTCTCAAACCGTTGTTCAGCATCCATTACTAACCCCAGATTACGCACTTCAATAACTCTCTCAAGTAGGCACTCCGATCACAGTAACCTGAAACCTTGTTTCGAGTGGAGCTGCACTTAGCTGAGTTTTCGTATCAACTTATATATAAAAGAAAGATATATTATACTAGTTGTCGCCCGCGGCTCTGCCTACTTGTATGCCGGTTATTGCGATTATTTAAAGATAGATTATATTCCCCAGGTATAATCTATCTTTTTCCAAATTACATTAGAATCCATTCAGCCGTTTTATCGTGAAAAGGTAACAAACAAACGGAATTACTTTCGCATTTATATTATTAATGTATAAATATGGACTTTGCCTTGTAAGGGTTGAGTACAAGACCATTACGTCTAGACCACAGAGCAATTCTACCGAAGTCTTCATTTATTTCGTAAACTACGAGTACCAACTGCTTGCTCATAGTCTGTTATTAGTTTGTTATCTATATAATAAAATAAGTACTTTAGTCAACCCGCAACTGGGCAAAATGACATGTTTAACCTTTGGTAGAAATAATAATCGTAATTAGTTCATCGTCTTCTCAATTTCGAGGTTGACCGATTTAGAATCATAAGTATAAAATACGGATACCAAGCTTTAAGATTAAAGTGTATAATAATATGTCGATTGAAACGATAATATGTTATACTAGTTGTTGCCCGCGGCTCCGCTCGTGTAGATGTCGGTTATCGCGATAAAAAGTTAGCGATAAAAATCTCTGTGCCAAATTTCATCCAGATCCGTTCAGTAGTTTTTGCGTGAAAGAGTAACAAACATCCATACATCCTAGGTAGGATCATTATAAGCCCGTTCTATCTTGCTGCAGGGCAAATGCCTCTCTACCTTCTTCTACTGTTCTGAATCAAGAGCTTCTAAGAACAGGCTTTGATAAATAAATGTAACCCATTGATGAACCCTACGATCTCACCAAAAACGGAAGTCAAATCAAATATGGGAATTGACGTAAGTTTACGATATAATGTTGTTAACTTACGTGAAATCCCATAGATTTGCTTTCTATTCTATTCGACTACCGTTTATGCCACTTGTCCAGAGGGTCTGGTCTACCACGTTGTCACTCGCTATTCAGAGGGACTCACTGGATCGTGAGTTTGACCTATTAATCATCTGACACGCGACAGATATGTTACAATGTTCATATTATTGTTCTATGCATGCTTTTTCCACAGTGGTTAGCTAAGTTTAATCTAAATAAAGTGACCGCTGCATTCAAATTTGGACCGAAATCTGAGGCATTAAGATTCCAACTCACGCGTGCAACTTAGCCAATATAGGATCCAGTAATTTAACCAAACTCGTAACTCGGATTTCAAGTTGGATAAGAAGTTTGTCATAGAAAGTGATTCAAGGTATTATCAGTGGAACCACATTGCCAATCATAACTAAAACAGTACGAAATGGAATATTCAAATGTTCAAAACAACAAGATTGCTTTATCCTATATAGAATTTATACTAACGTGCGATTTTGGTAAATCCGTGAATATATTAGTCTTAATTTACGTGCCTTTAGAATAATATTGTTGTAAATATGAGAGTACGAGTACTGCAAACCCTTGATTTATAACAGAGGTTTTAGCTGAATTTATATTTACTCTTTAGTAAAAAATGTATGGCTAGATTTTGGCAATTCTAACTTATGTGTATTTATTTTACTTACAATGCCAACAAACATACATCAGGCCTGATCGTATGCAGTTACTATATATCTGCCTGTATACGTTTTTTATATCAAATTATATATAGAAAACTCTATATCGTACAAACAATACATTTTGACAAAAATATTATTTAAACTCAATTATGTACAATGAGCGGCCTTATTGCTAAAAACAATTTCTTAAAGGCCGCCTTGGGGCATTACTCGTGTATGCTGACCTAAGAATTTGTAACATTAAGATTTAGTATAGTGGTACCTATATCCTTGGTAGGAAAATATTTCTTTAAACGTCATGTCTTCGTTAGTCAAGTCAAGTGAGAGATAGAATATAGGATGTATTGAACGACCGAAGCTTTAACACGTCATGGTACGGCCCCTGAGGACCTGTAGGTACTCACACATAGAAACACAACATTTCCACGGCGCGCTGTGTGGTTGGGTAAATAGGTGGTCTACCCCTATGTGGGTTTGCTCGCTTATATGATGACCAACCACTCTGTTATTAATGCTGAATTTGTTACCACTAATAATAACTTTAGGAATGTCAATAAAACTGTATAATTTTATTTCCGTAATAAGGAATTCAAAAACATACAATTTACGAACACAAATAACATCCACTCGGATTCACTTTCCTATGTTCTAAGCTCGGAACAGACATTTACTAATCACGCAAATCTTTAAAACCCCAGTGAAAATCAAACCCATAACCTCCGGTCACCAATCAAAATCACTGACCACTAAACCACTGGGCCAGTCGATAAAAATTTAGTGTGCCTTATCTATAGCTGTAAAAGCAAAATTTAAAAAGGAAAACGAAGGATTGAGCGCACGAAATCTAACCAACTAAGCCGTAACTTACGGTCCATTGCATAGACAAAAATATGATCGTATATTCCACTGAGCTAGCTATATTAAAACTCACCATTGTTTCAACGCATAATGGTAGCAGTCATAACTATTGATAATAAAACTTTCAGTAGATTTAACCTGTTTTTCATTCAATTGAATTTTATAATATTACTAGCGGACACAGACGTTGTCCTACTGCGCCATCTATCGGGTCCAATTGTTACTCTAAATCATTCCCGAAGACACATAAAATTCATTAAAATCGGTCCAGCCGTTTAGAAGGAGTTCAGTGACATACACACGCACACAAGAATTATATATGTAAAGATTGTCGTTTTTCTTTATACTACTTGGGTTGCAAACAAGTATACCATCTGATGTTAAGGAGTTACCGTAGACTATAGACACCAGGTCTTTAAGATAGAGTATCCCTGGGATAGGAAAAATGTTTTTTATCAAAACGCACCCTTGTACTCACATACAGGAACACAACTACACCGCTGTTTGGTAGTTACTTGGCTATGTTCTTCTGTAAGGTGGAGATTCTTCCGCAGTCGGGCTTGCTCGCTAGTATGGTGCCCTACCTCTCCTAAATCTTTTAATCTTTACGCCACACGTGCAGTCCGTCATACTAAATCCAGCTTAGGCAAACCTAAACCGGCGACTATTTCCTGAATGTATGGTCATTTTATGCGACTGTGTTTTGAATTCTCATATAAATTTTACAATAAATGGGAATTGAGAATCTAATCAAGTGAAGTATGATGATTATTTACTGGCCTATTGGTCTAGTAGTTAGTGATGTCACCGAAGACAAGTATTTTGTGTGATAAGCACAATTGTTTGTTTCGTGTCTGGGTGTAATTTACTATAATATTTATATATTCAGAAATATATAAGTACTAGCTGTTGCCCGTGGCTCCGCCCGCGTGGATATCGGTTATCTCTGCAAAAAGTAGCCTATGTGTTATTCTAGATAAATTCATATTCATAATCTATATCTGTGCCAAATTTCATCCAGATCCGTTCAGTAGTTTTTACATGAAAGAGTAACAAACATTCATTCATCCATCCATTCTCACAAACTTTCACATTTATAATATTCATATAGATGTTTATCAGTTATCTAGTTGCCATAGTACATGCTCTGCCTAGTTTGAGACCAGATGCGGATGTATGAGTAGTCTCAAAATTGGTAAATTACGATTTGTTGTCAGGTTGGATTGTCAGGTTGATTTTAAAAACCAAAGTGGAGAAAAGCGAGTGTTTTCATTAACAAGCGTATTAATAACAAGATTCTCGATTATGCCGATAGAAAATAGCCTATATCACTCCGGAATAATGTGGCCTTCTATAAATGAAAGAATTTTCAGAATTGATTCAGTAGTTTTAGAGATTATACCCTACATCCAAAATTTACCTCATTTTGATATTAGTCATCTAAAATAACTCATCATATTCTTCTATTCTAAACCTTATCCCATTATCTGGGGTCGGCTCTCCTTGTCTGCCTTTTCCACTTATTTCTATCCGGCGCAGTCGCGGCATCTATCCTTTTACCCTTAAGGTCTTTTTGGATCGTTGTAAGCCAGGTGGCAGGTGGTCTTCCACGGCATCTATTTGTCGTTGGCTGGTTCAGGGCTACTCGCACCATGTGGTCTTCAGGGCGTCGGATTACGTGGCCATACCATCGAAGGCGCTGCTCTTTAACCTTTTCAGCAATGGGGGCAACTTTGTAGCTTCCTCTGATGTGTACGTTACGTACTTTATCCAGAAGTGTGACTCCCGCTGACCAGCGTAGCATGCGCATTTCTGTCGTGTGTAGTTTAGACAGATGCTGTTTCGTCGATGCCCAACACTCTGTACCGTAAAGCATAGCGGGTCTAATTGCTGTTTTGTACAGTTTACCTTTAAGTTTGATGGGCATCTTCTTATCACACATGACGCCTGTGAGTTGTCTCCATTTCATCCAACCTACTGTTGTTCTGTGGGTTACGTCTCGCTCAATTTTGCCATCATTGCTGATTATTGACCCTAGGTATTTAAAGTGGTCAACTTTTAGCATGGATGCGCCATCGAAAATTATTTTTATATGCTGTGCTGTGCTACCATCGAATATACACGACATATGCTCTGTCTTTTTGCGGCTAATCTTCAAATCATTGTCTTCTAGCGATTTCAACCAACGGTCAAAATCACTTTGCAATTCTTTCACCGAATCGGATACCAGAACAACATCATCTGCGTACAATATATTCCATGGCACGGGCTTTTGACAGCGTTTTGTCAGATAATCCATGGTTACGTTGAATAATAGTGGGCTCAATGTTGAACCTTAATGTACCCCTACCTTAACTTCAAATTTGTCACATGTTCCTGCTGGACAGACTACTTGAGTTGTAGCACCATTGTACATGTCTTGTATAATTGTTATATACCTGTTGATATCTGAGCGCATCCCAAATTAGGTCTCGAGGCACATGGTCGAAAGCCTTTTCAAGATCAATGAAGATCATGTGCAGATTTGAGCCATTTACTTTCGATTTTTCCAGCAGTATTCGCAATGTTTGAATGGCGTCTGAAGTGCTTCTATCGGCGACAAACCCACATTGATTGGGTGTTGGTTTAATGTGTTGAGCTAGTCTATTGTTAATAATTCTTTCCCAAATTTTGAATGTATGCGACAAAAGTTTTATAGCCCTGTAATTGTTATAATCTCGAACATTCCCTTTTCCTTTGTAAAATGGCACCAAAAAACTGTTTCGCCACGAATCAGGCATACAATCTCCTTCAATGAACTTATTGAATAGATTGTACAACCAGGTCATCCCAGCTTCATCGAGTACTTTCCAGGTTTCTGCTGGAATTTCATCTGGTCCGATGGCCTTGTGGTTTTTCATTTGGGCAATGCTTTTTTGTAGTTCTTGGGGTGTATTGTTGGTATGGGTCCATATACAGGTCTAGGTTTCACAGGATTAAATACTCGAGGGTGTGAAACATTTAATAAATGCTTGTAATACACTACCCATTGTTCCCTAATATCTTTGTCAGATGTAAGTAATTTGTTATTGCTATCTTGTATATATTTTATTGTGTTAAAATCTTTGGTACTATCGTTTCTACTTTTAGCTATTTTATGTATGTCTGTATCAGTTTTAGCCGACTCTAATGTTGTATATAATTTACTATTAGCAGCTGCCATTGCTATTGCGACTTCTTTCTTAGCTTCCTTCTTTGCCATAATGTACGCGTCTTTGTGAGATTGTTCTCATCATATACATATATCAAAATAACTCATCATATAGACGCATAATCATCATATTCAACATATCGCAGAAGCATGAAGCTAGAAACGTTTGCTTTTGCCTACATAAAATATAATCATCATAAGCCTATTGCAATCCACTGTTGGACATATATAACCTTCTTCTCCAAGTATTTTCCACTTGGCACGGTCTTAAAATATACCTCCCATTAATAGCAAAATTTCAGATCTACCTTCGTTTGTAGGTATTTAAGAGGGAAATTTTAAGTCTACTTAATTGAGGTAGTAAGTGTCAATAAAGGTGGTGTGAAACGATCATCCAAATTGTAGTTAATTGCCAATAATGTAATGAAATTGACGAGAGCTACTGAAACGGTTGTCAAACTCAGCTTAATGAAGAGATAAGCATTTGTGAAACATTTCGTTCATTGACAATTGTTTTGAGGATTCAATTTACTTTGAAATTCGAAAGAGTTGAACTAAAATTCTTTTTTAAATAAAGAACTCCTTGTACTGACTTAACCCTTTCGCTGTCCCACGTTAGACACAATAGAAAATCTATTATTATGTATCTCATATGATTCATGGGACAGGGAACCTGGTAAGGTAAGTCGTGTCGTGGGGGACTTTACAAATATGCAAATCACGGACACATGCAATTCACGGATACGTTTTGAGTGTAAGTGTATAATAATAATAAAGTCTCTTTCACAAAGTACTCTTTCACAAAGGTAAGTTCATTATTAAATTATAAGTATAATACAGATGCAGCAATCTTCGTTTCTTTGCGAGAGTCTGGTGTCTGAAGTAGGTAAAACCTGTGTTACAGATCTCCAGTGTAGTCTACGCCCAGACTAGAAACAAACATTGGAGATCACATACAGTTCTGTTTACTATGTGAATACAATAAATAAAAAATATTACCTTTTTTTATACTACTAAAGTGGCAAACAAGCATACCGCCCGCCTGATGGTAAACAGTTACCGTAGCCTATGGACGTTTGCAACACAAGGGGTGTCACTCACGCGTTGCCGACCCTTTAAAAACCTTATAACTCCTTTCTTGAAGAACCCCATGCTATAGTCTCTGTATATTTTTATAACCTGTACCTGGTTGTAAAAATAATCGTGCTCATCACACGAAGATTATTGTGTCCTAGGTGGTAATTAAATCTCGGCCTCCAGCTTAGTATTTAAGATCTCTAACCACTTCATCAAGAGCTCTCTAGACAAGTGGTATAAACGGTGGCCGAATCGAATAGAAAGCAAATTTATACATTTGCATATATTTTTACTACGCAAGTTTACTAGGTTTTAGGACACGAAAATCAGAGAAATTAAGTTACCACTTTATAGAGTTTATTTCTGTTTCTATTCAATTCGATTCGACTACCGTTTATGCCACTTGTCTAATGGGGCAGGCCAGTTAAGATGTCGCTACGATAAAAAAATAACAACATGCAACATAATTAGTGTTTATATTTAAACTATTATTATGATAAACGGGAAACTTGTTAGCATTACAACCTTAAATAGCTGGCACTTTGCCATAATAAGCGTGAGTTCATACTTAAAACGTACAAAAACGGTTATGGTACTCGTACGTCCCCGAACGAGTGCGCCCGCGAACTCGACAGGGCTATCACGGCAACCATTATTTATATTTTATAGCTAACTGTACAACCTTCCATCCTTTGTATACTTATTTAAAATATATAATACTAGCCATTGCTTGTGGCTAAGCCCGCGTGTATATTCTTTGAAAGTTTTTCCGCTAAAAGGTACCCTTTGCCCTTACTTAGGATCAATCAATCAGCCTATCGCAGTCAACTGCTGGACATAGGCCTCTCTTAACATACGCCACAGCACACGGTCCTCCGTCTGCTGCATCCTGTAGAATGTACAGGATGCAGCAGACGGAGGACCGTGTCAGGTAAGAGAATTCTTACCTATATTAATATATATTATCTCCATGCCAAATTTAATTAAGTTCCCTTTAGCCGTTCAGGTGCGAAAAGGTAACTAACTAATTAATCAACAAACAAACAGAGCAACGTTCTCGTTTATATAGATATAAATAGGTATGGACTACTTTCCACCTATCCTTCTTATCCGTGTGGTGACGGATTAAGAATACAAATGTCACCACCCCCTACTATCCCGAGGGTGTCGTAAGAGTCGACTAAGGGAGTTAGTCTAGCAGATTTCATCAACCGGAAGAGAAGGAAAATTTGAAACAAAACCCTATACCAACCCGTCTGGCCAGCGTGGTGTAGTAGGCTAATAACCCTCCAAATTTATGGAGGAGACTCGTGCCCAGCAGTGGGACGTTTATGGGTTGAGATGATGATGATGTATTCCAGAATGTAAATAATCTATCTATTGAAATAATTAATCTCTATCTCTATAAAAAATAAAGTAATACTTATGTCATTCCTTAGGTTATTGTGATATTAAAATAAATCTAAAATGTCAATTATGTCCTCATTTTTGCAATAACCGCTTCAATTTTACAAAATCAGCTTGAATTGTGATTATTAGAAAGAGAGACTACATTACACCGATCAGACAATGATCAGAACAAAATTGCTCACCCAAAGTTACTCATGAATAAGTTCTCAGTCAACAGACAACTGACAGTTTCAAAAGCGTCCGAGTAATAAAGTCGTGAAGATGACAGCCTGAAACGGGTTCTACGGGGGAAAACAAAGTGTAATAACTTGTCAAACCCACCGGTTTTTTTATTTAGAATAATTTATTTTTAGTATGTTTGGATCGAAGAAATTGGCGTACCATACGTATTTGATATGTATATATTGTTCTTTAAACAGAATGAACTTACGAGCTATAGTGCATCTAATGACCATTCAAATAAGCCCAAATACGGCTAGATTAAATTGTTTAATTATGAAGTTCCGTTGCCTAGCTACCTTAGCAACCATAATGGAAACTTATTTAATTGACATCCATAAAATACTTATTATTGAGAAGTTGAGGTGGCCATCTGTGGTCTTCTTCATCAGTTTTACTTCATCATATTATATTTTCTGAATGTAAATGTTTGATGTGTTGTTAAAAATATTGAAATTGCTATATGTGTGCCTATAACTTTTGAGGAGTTCCCTCAATTCCGCATGGAGCCCATCATTAAACTTTCTTTTGATAAAAATGGGACCAAACTGGAAGTATGTCCTCCCAGACAAAAAAAAAATTCAAGTCGGTCCATAGATGAGGGAGTTCTGCGGTAACAAACATTAAAAAAAAATACACACGAATTGATAACCTCCTCTTTATGAAGTCGGTTAAAAAATACACACGAATTGATAACCTTCTCTTTTTGAAGTCGGTTAAAAAAGACAACTCCCGCACTAGAGAACTAGCCCTGTGTCGCGGGGGACTTTAGTCAATTGTACTATTTTCATTTGCTACATTGCATTTTCTTAATAATAGTTGATTGACAACCTTTATCGAGACTTATCTAATCGGTATCCATGAAATACTTATCATTGCGAAGTTTAGGTGGCCATATATATTATGGTCTTCTTCATCAGTTTCACTTCACCAAATTACACTTTCTGAATGCAAATGTATGATTTGTTGTAAAAAATATTGAAATTGCTATATGCATGCCTATAATTTTTGAGGAGTTCCCTCAATTCCTCATGGATACCATCATCAGAATTTTGTTTTTATATCAAACGCATGGAAGTATGTCCTCTCAAACAAAAAAAAATATTTTTGTGGTCCATAAATGCCGAAATTCTGCGGTAATAAACACGCATTGCCCCTCATTCCCTTAATATATATTGTAAAGTAGCATGTAAGTTCATGCATTAAAGCTAAGACACGAAGGAACATCTTTTACTTTGACCACCCCAACTCACAATATTGCAAAAAAAAAATGAAATACACACGAATTGATAACCTCCTCGTTTTTAAAGTCGATTAAAAACATAAGGTACGGAAACAGCTTTTAAATATGAGCACGATATTTTGTTCTGGCTGTGTTATATGTCTTGTCTATAACATGTGGGTATGTATTTAGAAACATGTATCAAGAGAGGTAGGGCACCATACTACTGAGCAAGCCCGACTGGGGAAAGACCTCCACCTTATAGAAGACCACAGCCAAATAACTACACACGGCGGTGCAGTTGTGTTCCTGTGTTAAGTCAGGTCTTCAGCGCTCATTTAAAAATGCTTTCTGAAAGAAGTAAGTATTCCCAGGGAGACTCCATCTTAAAGCCCTAGCGTAAAATTGTTTTTACACTAGGGCTAGGCAACACGCAAGTGATACCTCTGGTATTGCTAGCGTCCATAGGCTACAGTAGAGGGCCGTATGCTTGTTTGCCACCAACCTTTTGCAACTTCTCGTGTGTGCTTTGTCCCAGGATATAATTATTATAATAATGCCATTATAGAATTAAACAGGTAGGTACTTCTCGTCTGTTTGTTGATCTATTTACTTGATAACCATTGTTTTGACTGTTGCTATTGGCTAGAGGCAAGTGGTTTTGCAATGTAATTGAGAACTCTCAGCGTCGAATTATATTCCTTTGTACACTGTTCTTAACAGTTTGTATCTGTAGATAGTTGCATTGTTTACACAGTTGTCTATAAAGTCAAAGTCAAAATAAATGATACTTATGAACGTCATAAAAACAAATACCAGCATACTTTTTTCCTACGGCCAATAAGTCCATAAGGTATTATATTAATTGGCAAAAATAAAACAGTTCAGTACTTTTTTCGTTTTTGTTGCCAACCTATTTTCATTATTGATTTTTTTTATAACACCGGTCCCCTGAATCGAAGATCAAATTTCGGCCACTAGGCGATCTCTAGTATGTTTTATTGTTAATTTTCTGTTATTGTTTTTTATGAAAATGATGGAAGATGAACGCAACTGAAAAATAATGTTCCAAAACAGAATACGACAATGAATTTTTACAATCACGCCACTTAAATTTATGTGGATTTATTATAACTATAATGGACAACAGGTAAAAATCGCGTAATATTTTAAAGGTTTTCATACCTTTTTGTAAAAACGTCGGGAAACAAAAAGGTATGAAAACCTTTAAAATATTACGCGATTTAGACCCGTCGTCCATTATACATAGTTCTAATATGTGTACAAATCGTGAAAGTTTAAAAGAATTTATGTGGATTTGTATGGACACACTGTTTTGAGCTATGTTATACCTGCATTCAATAACTATTAAGTACTTTCATTTTAATACAAAAACGACTTAAAATAAACGCAAATACCTTCTTAAATATTTGCACATAATATTTATGTACTAATGTTATTTAGAGTTACAACAGTGAACAGCTTGTTCGTCACCAGTAATAAAATATTCGCTTCAAATATAATACAATCAAAAGCCACTCAAACATTAAAAGCGTTAAGTCTATTAATTCTCTACGAGTAAATCTATTGATATTATCTGTGTTTTGAACCGCAGTCGGCTGTTCATGCTCCGTGAGGCTTACAAAACATCCGATACGTAAACAACGACTGCATAGATAGATACACTGAGGCTTATCCTAGTATTGTTACTGGCTGACCAACATCAGCGATCCACTACCTATGCAGCGATAAAAACAAATATTTGGAATCGTGATCTAAGCTGAGAGCTGTAAAAATGCCATGTAATATTATGAAAGCCTAAAAAAAATATGTTTTTTAATTTAATTTTTGATAGGATTTTAAACATAGGATATATATACTTTTGCTTTATTATATTTAATTTTCTTTTCTGCCCATCCAAAGGTTGCCGTGCAGAAATTGTGATAAGGCTGCCCATTGTACATAAATATGTGAAATAATTTCTGTATCATAAATGTCATTTACAATAAAGAGTTTTCTATCTATCTATCTACTTATTTTATACGCCTTACAATACTCATCTTAGAAGACATGTGCATGTTATTACATTTTCAAAAAACTATTTTAAAAGAGTTTTAAATTAAGGTAAAGATCCATGATATCCTGCATATCATGACTTTTGATAATATATTAAATAGCAAAGCTATTTTTACACTGCAAGTAAATTAAAATAGGCTATATTAAATGTAAAAAGCGACCTATTTAAAGTAAACATGAAGTATGATGGGTGGCGTGTTTAGAATCGGCCATTTCAATCGGTCTTTGCACCACTTCAGTGTAAGTAGGCAATAAATACCACTTGACTGCCACGTAATCCCAATGAGCTTCAGTGAAAAAAATAAAAACGTTTTATCACGGAAATACATTTTGAATTCGTTGAAGTGGAAAAATGATTTGTTATTTTTTTATTCAGTTCTACATCACGTTGGTTTGTTTTCAGTTTTATTTTGTTATAACAAAAAAACTTACATTTATATATTATTTTATTTTTTTGTACTATCCATCTTATATTATATGAACCAATATCCAATTAAGATTTAAAAACACTAAAAAATTTTGATTTGATTTTGAAACTTCACTCAATCATAGAACTCCCTAACAAAAACAGCTGCAACTGTCAAGATTTAAAACTCTAAAAAAAATTTATTTCATGCTATTTAAATCTCACTGTTTTAATCGTGACACTGGTTAGTACGAAGATAAAGATACTTTATTTGTGAAAACATCTATGAATAATAATAATACATAGGTAGATAGATAGATTCATCTTATAGATGTAAAAGAAATCACAGCCAAATAAACCTACCTTTTACTTTTTTAAATGAAAAAACATTTTCAATAAGGTTTCAACAATTATTGGCATATTTGATTGTAATAACCTACGATTACATAGTATTTTGAATCGATGCTAACTTATTGTAATATTATAGGTTCAAAATTATAAATTTTGGTAACAAAATAATTAGTTACTATTAACGTACATAAAGATAAGAAATAAAATTCTCAGTAAGAATCTATCAAAATATGTAGAATTTTTTTTTTTTTATATCAATTAAAAAAAGACAGCTACTGTATATTATAGCTACAAAATACTTGAGTCAATATTGAAGGACAGTCCTCTAAGACCATTTTCCTGTAGACATAATGGTTAGGATAGCATCCCTTTCTGACCTATTTAAATTGCCATCACGTGTAAATCTGTTGATGTTTCTCAATAGACTATGAAATAAAATTTATAGGAACATCGATTGTGTGGTCCTATTCTAAATTTAGAGCAGTGTTATATCCGTGATTGACGTAATAGGTGCTTAATGGATTATTTCAAGTGAATCAACAGCATCCGGCTGTGTTTTATAAACGACTATCTCTCTGGCCACCCATAAAGTTGTTTTGTTCTAGCTAGAATAGAAAGAAAATAAATTATCTGTTAAACTTTAGTTAGGCAATGAACAACCATTATCCGAGATTAGTACTTAATCATCGAGATGTTTTGTCGACACTGACATAATTATGAGTCGTTAGCCTATAAGAGATTACCGCTTCTAGTCAATACGAAATACTTTGGGTAGGTAAGTAAGTAGTTAATTTTGTTTTATTTCTATGTCCTAATGTAAAACAAAGACACGCCCGTCACATTGGGGTAGGCTTCAACTATGGTTCGCCAATTGATTTGATCCAGACATACTTCTTTCGCTTTCTCTATATTCAATAGCCTTTACAAATACATCAATTAAAATAATATAATTATTTATTTTTGTAGGTAACAATTTTTTTGAAAATATAAAACTGTTGCTTTAATTGTTGAGCTATAAACAAACGACGATTTTAATAATAAAGTGCATAGAGTAGCTTTGTACAAAATTTAAAATTATTTTCAACTTTTAATAGAATTCTAACAGCTACTACAGGTGAAATCTCTAAGGAAATTTCCAGACAAGAGAAATATTTCAACACAACTTGTCTGACCTGTAATTGTATGAGGTCATGTTAGAATTACAGATGAACATACCGCCATATTCGCAGAACAAAAGGTGGCTTAGAAAACTTTTTAGAGATAAATCAAAATTAATATAAATGTAAATTAAAGTCAAGAAATAATTACCACTACCTAAAATGCCACCTTGCGGTAACCCGTAATGTTAGTAGGATCATGGTTTACCACAAGGCGGCATTTTAGGTCCGCACCTCTAGAATTGGTAAATATTTTAAAATAATATGAATTTTCAAATACTTATTATTGTATTTTGATGCTTTTATAAAGCAATAAGTTTAACTATAAGTATCGGAAATTACAAATTAAGCGGTTCCGTTTTCCATAAGGTCTTTATAAGAATATACCCAAATGAGACATTCTAAAGGCATCCCACCACAAGTCGCTCATCACAATACATCAATACTGTGTCAATATCGCTCGTATCACGCCTCTGGTTAAAAGTGAAATATGAGGGTAATATTTAACCAAAAGGAGATGAAGAGATAAATTAGACACCTTCAGGAAGGATTAGTTCCGAGACGTTCAAAGGCAAAGGAAGCGTTGAAAAGGGCAGGCCTTTGCCTTGTAGTGGAACCGTTAACAACTTAATAAGAATATTTAAATTGAGTGACATATAAAATATTTTTGCTTTACAGTTTGTTTTGATTCTTTTCAAATTATTATAATTCTAACTTAAAACTGCTTGCCCAGTTTCATAGAAAGGAATTATTAAAACTTGCTAATAATGTTGTCGACTGCAATGCCATTTAATTACACTCGTATCTGGAAACTTGAACCTTGTCATGATTTATTTAAGCTAGTTTTTAACTTAGGCTTTATTTTATATATTCTGAGCTGCACTGCTTCAAAGCTGTGTCTATACCCTAAGACTTCTTGCAGTACGTTAGTTATATTTATTTGTGGTTTGACCGCGTGCCGAATACACGTTATCTTCATTTTATTCCTGAAGGAGCTTCGAGTAGGATAATCTGAACTCTTCGTCACGTACAATATTTTCCAAGCGTTCTCAGTTTTGACACATGCTACGGCTATCAGTAGCACGTACGGGCTTATACTTTTTGACATCAGCTTATCTTTTGGTACACAATAAAAGGGGTTTGTTCAAAAAGTTACCAAGTATTCAGACAACTTTTATCCGTGTTTAATGACGAGCCTGCTTAAAAAGGGTTTTCTGAAATAAATATTCCACGTAATTTTCCACCTTTAATTTTTAAACAGGTGTATGTACGTTTCACACAGAGAAGAATTTTTAATATTTTTTACCGCTCTTATACTTTAGTGTTAGTATTTTTATATTAGTACTTCATCTGTTTCTCTTTTAATTATTACCAAGAAGTCTCCCGTACTGAAGAAGACTCTGTATCGCAGAAGACTTTTCAAACACAGAATTTATGTAAACTTGGACTCAGAATATCCACTACGCAAATATTTGTCCGTTTGTAACTTCAATGTAAATAAGAATTGATTCACGTACCAAACGTAATAAAATTCACCAACACGTGATACCACATCCTGTAATATCTCACAAACTTTTGTGTTCTTAAGAACCTGCAGCTGCCACAGTGCCAGGACTTTGAACATTATTTAAATTACATGGTATCCTAAACTTTCTCCATACGGATCATACTTTATTGCACTGCATTAAATTAACGTTAGTATACTTACTAGTAGAAGACAGAGTTTGTATGTGTTTATTGCAAAAGCATTTTCTTAAATAATGGACCTAGCTTATTTTATTTTCTTTAACCCTAGATAACTAAACTACATAGTTTTACAGAAACACCATAACTAATCTTTCGTCGAGCGGACTACGCATTAAAACACGTTATTATTATAATAAATGTTTATTAAAAACAGGAACTGGTTACATGGCACTTTAGCTTGGGTAAGTATTAACTAATTAAGAATAAAAAAATATAGTAAATGTGGTTACAAACAGTTGGTACACATGTCAACATTATGAGGGCCACAGATTGCGTTTTTACACTTGGTACAACGGTGTTTGGTCATTCGGCGAGCTTTTGACGGGCATAAATAACATATTTTGCGTATATTCGATGCAGAAGGAGCAGGTGGTTCTTCGCTGGGCGCTTCACTTAAAATATCTTGGATCATGGACTTTATTTCCCGTCTCAAAGTCACAGTCTGCAAACGTTGACGTAACCAGGGCGCCATGAGTTGATCTCACATCTTCATGACAAAATCGCGTCGAGACACAGGTTTCTTTTTATTTCGAATATTATTCGAGACATAGATAGCATAACTATTGATAGCTGACAGATTTAACATATTATAGAACATGCATAATGGCCACCTTTTAGTCTTTCTGTTAGTACTCATGTTAGAACACATTTGGTCCACCGTGTCGACTGCTCCTTTTGTACTATTATAAAAATGTATTATTTCAGGTTTTCCTGTATTCTCATTTATGTTAGGTTGATCATGTATAGTGGACAATACATAGACAACTTTATTTGACTTGGCTTTGTACGAAACTAATGTTTTGTCGCCGTCGTAACAAAATATTGATGTACCAACAGCGCGCGATTTTGAATTCTTTAATTTTTCAGGAATTTCTCGTTTATTACTTCGTAGTGTCCCTACTAAAGTTAAATTATAGGGCGATTTGAGCAGCTCATCTGCTAAAGATACCGATGTAAACCAGTTATCCATAGTTATGTTACGATTGGTACCATATAAAGTTGTTGTTATCTCTTTTATAAAAAATGTCGCTAAAGGCTGCTTCTGAGGATCGGTACCTTTCCCTAAGTATGGAATAGCATTTATTACATACTTACTATTAACATCTGCAGCCATAACTAGTTTTATTCCATACTTATTTGGTTTATTTGGGATATACATCCTAAAAGGACAACGTCCACGAAAACCAACCAGCTGTTCGTCGACGGTAATATAAGATCCCGGAGTGTACCATTTTTTAAAAAGTTCTATCATTTTTTCCCACAGTTCACGAATAGGTGCAAACTCATCTTCTGCCCTTCTCACATCTCTAGTCTGCTTGTCATCAAATCGTAGGCATTTTATTAAAAAATTAAACCGTTCAGCACTCATACAAGCTTTGAATATTGTACCCGATCGTTGAGTATTGAAAAGCATGCGGGTTGGCAGGTGATTACTTTTCATACCTGCTGCATTATATAATAAGCCAATCAAAGCTTTGATCTCTGCCAAATCAGTCAATGATACCGTATGCGAGTCATGCTTATATTTATTTTTTTGAATAAGTATCTCAGCGTTAGTAAATGTCACAACTAGAAGTAACATATCTTCAGAGAAAAAGAGAGAGAATAAATCTACAGGTTCAAGTAAATCTCTGGCCTCACCTCTTGGACCGGGGATGAAATGCACTATATTACGTCTCAAGGTTCGGGTAGTGGCTGATCTAGGTATAGACGACCACTTGTGTTTATTTTTCCCATATAGATATCGAGCAGTTGGCTGAAGGACACTTATGGTACTATTATGAGAGCTTGAAGTTTGAACATTAGTAAAATCTGTACCTTCACATTGGGAGTCATCCGAATCTATTATCTGTGTTCTTTGTCTCTTACTGGGTTGAATATTGTCGTCGTCAGACTCCGAGGAACTAATCAAATAATCAGATTCGCTGTCTGTGTCACGATGTATTTCCTCTACTAAGTTATCCTCTATTTCCGACACTGACTTTTCAGATTCGTCTTCATTATCGCCGTCCTCTTCGGCATCAATCCATTGGCTAATTAGTGCCTCTTGCCTCCTCAAATCCATCTGAAAGTAATAATAATATAAAACATGAGAAAAGTGTAAATTATGTAAAAAAGAAGAACAAAAACAAACATTCATTGCAACGAAAATATCTATATATTCATATATTTTTATAATTGCATTATAATTTCATTCAATTAGACATTATTCATCGTAAAAATAAAAATAGACATTGCATTATTCCCGTAAAACTAAAAAAGTTAAGAAAAATATCAAATACATACCTTTGCAGAAAAGTTTACGTAGTAACTAAACTTTCGTCGAGCGGACGACGCGATGCCTATAAGTCGTTTCTTAATTGGCGTGTGCTCGCAATTAGGGCACGCGCTGCACTGTTTGTTAATATTAATAAGGTAAATAAATGGCGGAACGCGGGGGGCGCGGGGAAGTATGCAAACGACACTTTCGAGCGTAAGCGCGTCGTCGTGTGGACGAATGATTAGTTATCTAGGGTTAAATTGATTTAAATATACCGAGACTCGGAAAAACCATTTGTTGCAGATCACACATTTCGTCTGCCACGCAGTGGCAAATGGCGACATAACTTCTAAACTCACTAAACCAACTATTCAATCAAAACTCAAACATAGATAAAGCTGCAAATTTTCTCTTAAAATTTTTAAAAAAATTGTTAAAATATTTTGTACATTTTAACTAAAATTATCTACGTGAAAATGATTATTACACTCATAGGTTTATATGTTTCACTAGATATGCAATAACCGCGAAAACACACTACCACCTAACACATGCCCCGGGGCATGTGTCCTATTGTCTTTTGTTTTGTCATGAGCATGGCGTTCGAATGGCGCGAAACAAGAAAATGAGTAAATGTATGGTGAAATTTTGCGATTTCGAAACGCACGTTTCGCAAAAGTGTAACAAGGCAAACGAAATTACTTTTCACATGTGAGATAAATGTGTTTTCAATTAATTATTGTTGTAAATCATAAAAAAACTAATTAAAAATGTTGGCGGCTAACACATAGTTCAGGGTTGTCAGATAAAACCACGTTCGGTTTCCCTGTGTTTATGGGAGGTTTTTGTATTGAATGAAATATATATTTTAAATTTAAATGAAATATATTTTAAATTGATTTGTTTCGTTTTTATTAAATTTAAAATTAGTTAAAAAAATGATTTAAATAATTTAAAAAAAATTACCAATTTTTAAATTAGTTAAATCAAATATTAAATAAGAAAATAATTAAATTTATATTGTGAAATGAAAAACAAACAAAATAACAAAAAAGCTACTTTAACAAAATTTTCCTGCTGACCTCCATAATATGTAGGTTGAAAATTATAACTTTCAATGGAATTAATCTAATTGAATATGTTCCAATTTCAATAATACAATTATTATAAAAAATAAAAATAATAAAAAAATTAAATTACATCTGATCAAAAAAATTAACTAAATTAAGGGTTTTTTTTTATAGAGTGTGCAACACCGAGCTTGTCGATGCGAGTGAAAAGCTGACTTCAATATTTTGACATAAACTGTATGGAATTGCATCTCTATAAGTTTACCTCAATGTTTTTTTTTTTTTTTATTTATTTACCAAACATAAAATAACAAAGTTTTTTTTTTTACAATTCTGCCACTTAAACCTAATTGATTTGTGTGTGACACAATGTTTCGACCTCTGACATAATTTTTTACTTAATTAAAAACGTAAATACCTTCTTAAATATTTTCACATCATAATAATACATTCACATAATTCTTAACACTTTGGAGGACACACGGTGGCTATATACTTTATTAGTTATGACAATAAAAACATCTATTGTGTCTACGTTACTGTCCACCAAAGGGTCAATAGTTACAACTGTGACAAGAAATGTTGTTTTAGCTTATTCTTAATATTATTAACATTAATTGTACTACGAACGGAATCAGGTAACAAATTTATAAATCGTGGAATAAGGTAGGCGCTCGTTCGCTCGCCGTAGTAGTTATTCGCTCGCACAGAAACCAGTTTATTGTGCGCGATCCTACGCGTATACACAGGATGATCTATTCTATGTTGCACCTTTTCGTTAAAGAATTGTTCTTTTAATAATAAATATTTAACTTTATGTTGAACTGGAAGTGTTTCACAGAACTTAAATAATTTTAAATCGTCACCTACGTCTGATCTTATTTTTGCTGGTACAATAAGTTTTAGAAGTCTAAGTTGAAGTCTATAAATAGGGTCAAGATAGGTTTTAAAAGTTCGACCATAACTTGAGAGCCCATATGATACGACTGAGTCAAAGAACGCATTGTATAGCAGCAGCTTTATTTTGTAGGGAAGGCGGTTTTTTATAATGTATAAGTTAGCTAGTACAGCTCGCAGTTTATCACATACCCGCTCGATATGTGGTCCCCAGCTGAACTTATGATCGATTAGTAAACCCAAGTACATGTGAGTAAAGACCTGATCAATGTAGGGACATCTCAAAGCACATTGTTCTGGATTCTTGTGTAGACAGACATGTGAGTGAGCTATGATTTTGGGTACATAGGTATTACATTGCATATAGGGTGATTTAATGTGCATTAATTTAGTTTTTTGTGCATTTAATACCAGTCCTACGTCATGACACCACATACACAACCGTTCAAAGTCTTTTTGTAGAAGCGATGTAATGGAATTCACATCTTTTCCAGCAATAAGAATGCACGTATCATCCGCAAATTGATACGAGGTACAGCTCTGAAATATATCTCTCATGTCATTCACATATGCCAGAAAATGCAAAGGTCCACAAACAGATCCCTGAGCTGTACCGCAGGTGACAGAAAAAGTGTCACTGAGGCTATCGGCAATCTTAACTTTATATTTCCTTTGTTTAAGATAGTCAGCACACCACTCATAAACCGAGCCTCTGATGCCTGTTTCTTCTAATTTCTTTAGCAGAGTATTATGGTCAAGAGTGTCAAATGCGCGTGAAAAATCAATAAATAAGGCTAGTACGTGTTGTTTTGAATGCAAGGCGGCATTTATGAAGTCTGTGAAATCAGAAAGAAGCGAGGTGGTACTTTTATTTCGCTGAAAACCGTATTGAGATTCGTTAATTATAAGGTTTTTCTCGTAGAATCTACGGATTTGATCACATATAGTTTTTTCTACTATTTTGTCAATTGAAGATAGCAACGTTATTGGTCGGTAGTTATATTCATCATTTTTTTTCCCTTTTTTGAAGATAGGTCTGACACATCCTAGCTTAAGGTCATTTGGGTACAGCCCGGTATCTATGGTGACATTTATTAAGTGAGATATAGTCGGAGAAATTTTCTTACTAATTGCTTGGATGTCTCTTACTCTGATTTTGTCGAGGCCCGGTGCTTTCCAATGGTTTAGGGAGCGAATAAGCTTGTGGACGCTTTTAGGAGTAGATTTTTGGAATCTCATGGTGACATTAGCGCTCTTGCGGGTGTGGTTAACAAGAAGAGGCAATTTACAATTAGGTAGTATTGATTTAACTGAATTATCAAAGCAACAGGCAAATTTATTAGATAATTGATAGGGGAGAAGATTTTGGGAACTAAAAGCATTTGTTATAAATTGGTCAACTGATTGTGTTATTCTTCCGCATATTGAGTTAATTATCGTCCAAAGATTTTTTGGGTTGTTATAGTTAGCTTTAATTTTAGATTTATAGAATTGATTTTTGTAATATTCAATAGTTTTATGTGTTTTATTTCTGATTGCACTGTATTTTAATCTAATCACGCTATTGTTCGGATCCTTCCTCCATTGTTTAAAGCATTCGTCTCTTAATTGACATAATTTTATGACATTTTGATTCAGCCAAGGAAGACGTTTTCTATTTTTAATTTTAGTATATTCCGTGCATTCAGATTTTTTCAATACACTATTAAAAGAATTTTTGATATATTCGTAAATAGATTCAGATGAAGTGAGGCTCAAAGTTTCGTTCCAACATATATTATTTAATGCATCATAAAGACGTCTTTGATCATAAAGTGTGCGTTGATAAAACAAATCATCCCGTATGTTACGCCGCACGGACGAGGCCCCACCACTTAGACAGACAATAATCATGCGATGATCTGCCAGAACAGTGTCGACTGCCGCCGTGCGCGGTATTAATGTGTGTGATCGTGTAAAAATATGATCGATGCATGATTTTGTAATTAAGTTATTTCGTTTTTCAATTCGTGTATAGTCAGATATTCCACACATTAAACCGCACTCGGACAGCATGTCTAGGTACGCTGTTTTTGCTGGCGAATGGGTTTTAAGATCGATGTTCATGTCACCTACAATAACAGTGGTGTTGTATGCTGAAATAGTGTTTAGTGTTCTATGGAGTTGAACAATAAATGACTTTCTGCTCGTCGACGGCGGTCTATAGACGGCACACACAGCTATTGTATCATTCAGTGAGGTTTTTAGTATACCACCGAGGTATTCAAAGCTATAAGTATTTTTAGATATCGAGGTGAATTTAAGGTGATTTTTTACATATATTATTATGCCCCCTCCTTTACGTCGAGTGCGTAGTTGTGTGTGCATTCTATAACCCGCCATCTGGAACATGCTAGCTATACCGTCAGTTATTCCTACCTCCGTTAGGACAATAATATCTATACACTGACATGAACTATGAACTAATTGTTCCAGTTTGTAAAAATTTTTGAGCATCGATCTTATGTTTATATGTATGCATGAGAAATGGATGTTATTACAAGGTATTTGACTAAAGAATGAATTAATATGAGTACAATCAAATAGTTCTGAGTTGTTTAATATGTTATTTGACAGGGAATTGAATTTTATTATTTAAATAGTCAGACATTAAGTTAGCTTTTATTTTATATAAACAATGTAAACTTATCACTAATTTATTGCATTGTACGACCATAAGACTTTAGTATAGACTCGATATCATGAGTGGAGCGAATTACACTAACCTTTTTGCTATCGTCCGATATTTTTACATAAACTTTGCCGGATTTACACCATACATATTTAAAGGGGCCGTTAGGTGTTTTCAAACGTTGTTTTGACTCGTATAGTAGTGTCTTCATGTTTCTAGTTAACGCTTCCCTCACGTAGATCTTCCTAATAGCTTGTTCAGTAGGTACTTTAGAGATATCACCAACCGTCAGCTTCTTAGACTTGCCCGCGGAAATCCATTGTTCTTTAGCCATTTTAGAGTTAAGTTCCACCAATAGATAGCCAGAATTCTCAGAGCGTCCAGAAATCTGGCGGACGTCTTGTACGGTTTCACTATTGACTTCCAGTTTGTCCGCTACAGTTTTGGTAGCTTTTACAGCGTCAGAATTTGACATGTTTGGTAGGCCGGCAATCTCAACGAGGGAGGATAAGCTTTTTTGTTCTGATTCTTCAAGTCGTTGTTCCATCGCAGACAAGCGAAGCTCTAAGTTCTTCTTAGCGTTTTGAAGATCAGTATTTTTGTTTTCTAGTTGTTTGATTTTATCGTTCTGTTGTTTGATTGTTTTCTCAATTTCTGTTACCTGGTCTCCAATGAATTCGAGGGTATCCTGGAAGCTGCTGAGTTCTTCTTTAATAGCTTTTTTTATTTCCGTAGCGAGATTTTTCATTAGCAACGTCATATCTACAGGCACCGTCCGCATAGCTTCATCGGGGTCGTCCTCGGGAATAAAGAAAGAAGAACGTTTGCTAGTACTGTTCGCACAATCTTCACAGCACCACTCCAGGCCGTCTGTGGCTCGGAGAGCTGCTAATTGTTTAGCCGTTAACTTAGCACAGTCGTTTGTAGCATGAACTATCTTTTCACACCTACTGCATTCTAGACCAGGTAGTCTTTTAGTAACATTGTTTTTACATATTACACACTTTTTTATCACCATTTTCGTTAAGTGTTTTTGAAAAGATTTATCTTTTTTCAATCACAGTTTAACACACTTACACTACACTAAATGAATGTTTCATTTTAATGTTTCATCAGCTGAAAGTGATTACAAAAAAAGTATTTTATTGTATTTTTTATCTATATTCAGGTAAGTATGTGTGATTGGGAGAACGGGCAGAAGAAGACAACGTTGAATAATATTATGAAAAAAAAAACAATACCTGCCAGCACCAGAAACAGATAAAAGAAAATAATAGTTTTTGATCATAGTTAGTACCTAGATTACCTTCTGTTCAAGGTGTGACATATTCTGATCGCTGAGTGTGTTGTTTTGATGCTATTCGTAAAAACCTGTAATTGACTTTATGTTTCATAACTTAAATATTAATTATTTTGTATGTAGCTGTTGGTTTTCCAAATATAAATAAATAAATAAATTTTCTTAATTAACATTCAACAATTCCAGACACAATAACTTTTGAGCTAATCCAAAGGAAAATAATAATAAAAGAAAAAAATATTATGGCTACAATGGATAAATGGAAATTTTGAACACAATTTACGTTTTAATATAACTTCTAGAAAAATATTTACGAAGCTTACCATGGCGCGTTCTCCGAAGTTTTATGAGACATTTGGATAGATATAAAAAGTACCTAAATATAATTTTGTAACTTTAGGAATTTGCCTAAGGCTAGGCTTAGATTATTTTTTCTAACATATAGCTGTTTTTGAAACATTTGCTTTCATTTAGGACAACAGAAATCTAATCTTCAAGAGAGGTAGAGAGCAAGCCAGACTGGGGAAGGACCTCCACCATACAGAAGACCACAGCCAAATACTTACCCACAGCGGTGTAGTTGTGTTTCTGTGTGTGAGGGAGGACAGGTACACAAAAATGAAACGTCTGTTTGTAAAATCAAAATAACAGCTTTCTAGTAAATCCAATATACAGGTTTCCAGCGCTCATTTAGAGATCGCTCGTTTTGAAAGAAAAGTATTCCTATTCCAGGGACACTCCCATCTTAAAGCCCAGGTGTCAAATATGGGTTGGCAACACGCACGTGATACCTCTGGTATTGCAAGCGTCCGTAGCCTACGGTAACTGCTTAACATCAGGCTGGCAGGCGTAGGCTTATTTTCCACCCAAGTAGTATAAAAAAAAACTAATAGACATTTTTGTTCATTGGGCTGTTTTTGGAATCCCCAACAATATGATAAGAAATATTAGGTAAATATATAGTGTTAAGCAAACACTAATCTTTCATTATGCTCCATCTAGATGTAGCACGCAGATTAAATTATTAAAGACTAATCTAAGTCATGGCTGAGACCTTGGAAGACCTTGGTGCAATGCTCGATGACCTCAGTAGAGTCTTCTTACAAGTGGGTCTTAAAATGAACAAGACCAAGATTATGACAAATGTCCATGTCGCACCCACCTCTGTCACAATTGGAGGCTTTACACTCAAAGCTGTTGACGAGATACACCATAAGAAATAGTTGGACCTACCTAACTGGACTCAGTTAAGTAGGTCCAATTTCGAGAAAGATTTACTCGTCGAATCCGACTTGGCTGGGCAGCGTTCGGGAAGCTAAACCATATCTTCTCGTCCCAAATACCGCAGTGTCTCAAGACGAAAGTCTTTGACCAGTGTGTGTTGCCGAGTAATGACTTATGGATCCGAGACGTCAAAGTCACCATAAGAGCAATGGAGAGAGCTATGCTTGGAGTTTCCCTGCCAAACCGAGTCAAAAACGAGGAGATCCGTTGGAGAACCAAAGTGACCGACATAGCTCGAAGAATTGCCTCAATTAAGTGGCAATGGGCAAGGCATAGCTCGCAAAACCGATGGCCGTTGGGTCAGAAAGGTTCTAGAGTGGCGACCACGAACTGGAGGACGCACCGTGGGCAGGTCTCCAACAAGGTGGACCGATGACCTGGTAAAGGTCGCGGGCAACCGATGGACGGAAGTCAGTTCAGGACCGAATGATGTGGAAAACCTTACCTATGTCTAGCAGTGGACGTCATATGGCTGATATGGAATTTTAGTATGTGATATTCTTGCTCAATTTTTTTTATCTAAAATTAGGAGGCTTCGATTTCTAAGAGATCAAGATAAATATATGCTTTTTTTTCGTATTATAGCTTAAAGAACTACTTTATTACTCATAAGTTAAAGTAATCCATTATGATTACTTTTAATTCTAAATAAAAAGCGGCGGGAGTTCATTCCACACAATCGTACGTGAGAGAAAATTCCTCTGAAACCAAAGTTCCTTTCAAAGCGGCATGACTTTTATTTTACAGATTAGAATAAATTTATTATTGTATGGGTAATTAACTAAAATATAATTCCTATAGCAGTAAACCGATCCGACTGAATATTTCACAAATTGGCAACTGTTTATTAAAAGTAAATAAATTCTCCTAATTTTCTTAAGATGTATAGAAAATTCTCGGTATAAAATAAAGCCAATACCACCAATTACATTTAGTACAATTTATTTTAGTGATTTATTAACAATGGGCAACCTTATCCCTTAAAAGAAAATTCTGTCAATTCTTTGATGCCGATTTTTTTTGTTAAGTTAATATGTATTATACTTGTGCTTTTTGTCCATTCCATCCTAAGGTTACTTAGAAGAGATCGCACCTAGCGATAAGGCCACCCATTGTATCTACTTTTAATTGTATATGTACTTTATTAAATGTTTGTTATTTATTCCTTATTGTGTACAATAAAGAGTTATCTATCTATCTATACTCTACCTATACCGTTTATAAACATAACATTAATAAACTTAACACCTAATATCAAGGACACCTTGGCCGTATTAAAAATAAAAAACTAATAATAAGAAGTACGGTGTAACACTGAATTCCATTTAACTTAGTTGAAGAAGCAGGAAAACTGTAGTATATTATTATACCTCAAAGAAACTTGGATAACTTACCGAGATTATCAGCTCTATACAACGGGAAAATTGCAACCCACAACACCACCAGGAGTCCCGTTTTCCTCTTCATCTTTGGAAAACACATTGTTAGTGTTGTGTTAGAAAGTTTTTATAACTTTTAGTTGTAGTTGACATGTTAAAAACTGAATTTGTTAGTCGTTGTTAGAACTTTGGTTTTGATTGGTAGAATCTGTAACAAGGAAATAATTTTGTCTTAATATCAAAATTTTGTAACAGGGTCTGATATAAAATAAATAACGATCTACATATATTTTTCTTAAGAGAGGTAGGGCCCCATACTAGCGAGCAAGCCCGACTGGGGATATGATTTCAACCCGCAGTAGCTCTTAAACAATGACCTTTAAATTATTATAGGTTTAGACTCTTACCAAAACTATGCTACAGCTGCACAGAGAGGTAGGGTACCATACTAGCGAGCAAGCGCAAATGGGGAAGGACCTCCACCTTACAGAAGACCACAGCCAAATAACTACACACAGTGATGTAGTTGTGTTCCTGTGTGTGAGTACAGGTCTCCAGCGCTCATTTAGGGATGCGTTTTGAAAGAAACGTATTCCTATCCCAGGGATACTTCCACTATAAAGCCCTGGTGTAAAAAAATGTGTCGGCAACACGCAAGTGATACTTTTGGTATTATAAGCGTCCATAGGCTACGGTAACTGCTTAACATCAGGCGGGCCGTATGCTTGTTTGCCACCTAAGTAGTATAAAAAAAAATTCTTTATGTCAACGGTCTAAATCTAAAAGGATCACTTCTGCTTTGCCATCCGTTAAAAAGCAGTAGTAAAAGTACTTGCAGCTTAAAAGCTAAAAATTTCTGCTGCCAACACAAGACTATCTTGAAGGAGCTCTGAAAATCATATTCTTAATAGAAGTACAGCTGCAGTATTTGGTAGAATTCAAGTAATTCTTTAGTTTAATAAAATTTGAGTCAATATTTGTGTCCTACATTTTAACTTGTGACAGTGATGAAGACACACGCGATATCAATAACATTATAGATGTCGTAACAGGTAGGATCATAGATGATACACGAACCTTAATTATTAGCAACAACTTATTTGATTATTGTCAACAGTATGCAAATTATGTTAAATGTTCTGTGAGAAGACACGAGTATGTTGGGTCGCGTTAACGAGGACCAGGGATGAGTTATTCCTCATAAATGCTTAAAGACTTAGCTCTTCTGTGTAAATCACATGTAAATGTGATACGCAACTACGCTTAATTGTTTTGCAAAATTAAATGCGGTTGCATACGTAATGAGGGTTTCATTGTGATCTCAGACGCGTTTTTGATGACGTCTAAGATCAATTCAATTAAAATCAGGGAGCATATTTCGGTTTAAATCATCTTTATTTCTTATTCAAAACACTTAAGTGTCACTTACATAAGAAACAATAACAATATATGTAACTTAAAAAAATATGTTAATGTCCATTACCAACTTCGAGTTTAAAATTTAATAATCTTATGTTGACGGTATATAACTACATAATTTATTTACTATCACCCGCACGCATTTCACTATTCCGTCGATAGTAGATCCAAGCTATTTAATTCTATTTAATTCTGATAAACTGCATAAAAGTACTTATGCACATCAAAGCATTTTCAAAATAGAAAAACTGTCTCTTCCCACATTTCTGAGAAACAGGCGTGAGCTTTTATAGGTAAAAATGTATTTACAATACAGTACTGAATAATTAATCAATTGTAATTGATGCAAAGGATATATAATATTCAATTTTACCGAAATTAAATGCTACTTAACGCTAACATACACACAAAATGACGCACATTGACTTAAAAGTTACAAATGTAAAAAAATGGTGTAAGAAAAGATAATAAATAATAAAAACCAGACTAAAACTAAACCTATTAAAAGCCGGGCTATAAAATAAATATGTGAGTATAAATCTTTTATCGAATACGATACTTAACAATATTGGAACAAAAAGAGGTGAAAGTCTAAAATTATCATGTTTTATCAAAATGAACGGAGAAGAAATGATAAAAGAAATTGGCAACTGCTTTACTGACACGACCAAGGCTCTTAAATTTTGTCTAAGATGAAAAGTTTGTTTCATCTACATTGTGAAGATCTAATAAAAAACAGAGTGATTAAAGTTTATAAGTTTCAATATTTATATAGGCGGGGAAACTACCCAATCGAAGAAAATTATCCAAGACATTTGATCTGTCATAGATCATAGCCCGAGAAATGCTTAACAGTAATAGAAAATTATTTATATCGTTCCCTAACCCATCAATTTTATGATGTTTGCTCGTAAATAATAATGACACCTTCTCGGTATTTTTCTTTATTTTTTTATGTTACTGTGATAAATGTGAGCATTGCATTGAGCAGGTCGATAAGAAGAAAAACGCGAAAATCATTTAGGATTTTGCTTTCCTTAGAACAGTAAATCTTACTAGGTTTTCCTTATCCAATCTTATATTAAACATATCTCTCGCATCGTTTAATTGTAAAAATGTCACTCGATCAGCTGATTGTATCAGAAGATTGTGTCGAGAGTCTGACGTCATCGCACTCCAAGAAACCTGGCTCTTACCTCATGATCTACCATACCTCGGCACGATACATGATGACTTCGCGTATACGGGAAAATCTGCTGTCGACACATCTGCTGGTATACTCATAGGGAGGCCCTATGGGGGAATTGCATTATTGTGGAGGAAGTCGGCTTTCTCAAAGGTGTCAGTAGTGTCGTGTAACAGTGATCGCGTAATAGCTATTAAAATTGATCACGCGGATCGTTGTCTGTTGATATTCTCAGTGTATATGCCTACCGACTCGAGTGAAAATTTGACAGAATTTACTAGTTGTTTAAGTGAGATAATTGCGATATGTGAAAACAGTGACACAGAATCGGTGTTTATATTAGGTGATCTAAACGCGCACCCGGGTGAACGTTTTGCTAATGAACTGTTGAACGTATGTATCGAGCAATCATGGTCCTGTGTTGATATGGATTTGCTACCGAAGGATACCTTTACATTTAAGAGTACGGCAAACGGAGCCCTACGCTGGTTAGACCATTGTGTGGTGAGTAGTGCTGCGAGACAATTAGTAATGAGAGCAACTGTTTTGTATGATGTTTACTCGTCAGATCACATTCCCTTAATTATTGAGTGCAATATTAATTTAATAGTACCTAAATTAGTGACGTTGGTCCGTTCTTGTAATAAAGTGATCTGGGGTGAAAGGAATACTAAACAAGTTGATGAATATCTAAGCTTTTGTCATTCGAAATTAAGACTTATTGATTTTCCTACGGAGTTTCGTGATTGTTCGCATGGAATGTGTTCTAATACTACCCACCACCAATTATTAGATAAAATGTATGATAACATTATAAGTATTTTAAAAGAGGGAGCTGATATTACCTATATAGGTAGTGAAAACAAGCGCTATAAACATAAACATGTGACTGGTTGGAACGTACATGTACGTGACGCTCACAGGGAGGCTCGAATGCATTATCAAACGTGGTTGTTACATAATAGACCTACATCGGGGTATATTTACAACAACATGTATCAGTCTAGAAAGGTTTTTAAAGACAAACTAAAGTACTGCCAAGATAATGAACAGCAAATTAAAATGGACATTATAGCTAAGAACCACTCAAATAAACAATTTGGGACTTTTTGGAAAGAAACAAATAAATTAAACCCTCGGATGAGTCTGCCAGTGAGCGTGGCGGGTGTGCACGAACCAGCAGATATAGCGAATCTGTTTAAGGAACATTTTAAGGTAGAGTCACCTTTAACTAAACCGGCACAGGTGGTCAATGCTGTGGCCACTCCTGAGGACATAGCCGTTCAATTTACTGCAAAAGATGTTGCATCAGTGATAAGATCAATGAAGAGAGGTAAGTCACCGGGGCACGATGGCCTCAGCATTGAGCACCTGAAGTATGCTGGTGTGCACTTGCCTCGAGTACTTGCTCTATTTTTTAATCTGTGTGTCAGTCACTCTTACTTACCTAACAACCTCATGTATACTATTGTAGTGCCTATTATTAAAAATAAAACTGGGAATGTCTCCGATACGTCCAATTACAGGCCTATATCCTTGGCCACTGTCACAGCCAAGGTGCTGGACGGTCTGCTTGACCAGCAACTAGCGAAACATCTTGAACTCCATGATGCTCAGTTCGGGTTTAGGCCCGGGCTATCCACGGAGAGCGCTATTTTGTGTCTCAAGCAGACTGTCCAGTACTATAAGCTAAGAAAAACACCTGTCTTTGCCTGCTTTTTGGACCTATCGAGGGCGTTCGATCTGGTTAGCTACGACGTGTTGTGGCATAAGTTACAGTCTGAAACTTCTTTACCACTTGAAGTTATATCGATATTTAAGTATTGGTATAACAATCAGCGTAACTGTGTAAGGTGGAATGGTGCCTTTTCAAATGTGTACCGGTTGGACTGCGGAGTAAGACAGGGGGGATTAAGCTCACCTCGCTTGTTCAACCTGTACATGAATAGACTGATCGTTGAACTCAGCAACACCAAAATTGGATGTCATATTGACGGGGTGTGTACTAATAATATCAGTTACGCTGACGATATGGTGTTGCTGAGTCCATCGATCAGTGCAATGAGGCACTTATTATCAATATGTGAGTCCTATGCGGTGACACATGGGCTCAAATATAATGTTAAGAAAAGTGAACTGATGCTCTTTAAAGCAAATGGTTTCGCTTACCCTACAATTCCACGTGTGTTACTTTGTCAAACACCCATGTGTAGGGTAACGAAATTTAAATATTTGGGCCACTGGGTCACCGATGATTTAAAAGATAATATTGATATTGATAGGGAACGTAGGTCGCTGGCTGTTCGTTGTAATATGCTGGCCCGCAGGTTTGCACGGTGTACGAAGGCAGTCAAAATTACGCTTTTTAAAGCATACTGCCAATCTTTCTACACCTGCAGTCTGTGGGTCAGTTATACGCAGCGAGCATACAGCGACCTACGAGTTCAATACAACAACGCACTCAGGGTACTGTTGGGGCTGCCATGGCGCTGTAGTGCATCAGGCATGTTCGCGGAGGCACGAGTTGATAGCTTCGCAGCCATTATTCGCAAGAGATGTGCCTCCCTTCTCGCTCGCGTCCGTGGCAGCACCAACACTATCATGAGTGTGTTTACAGATCGGTGGGAGTCCCCCATGTTACAAAGATGGATGCGGCTTCACACCGAAATATGTAAATAATAAAATTTAGTTATAGTATATTATTTTATTTTTACTACTAACATTAGTTTTTTAAGTATTTTATAACTAACAATCAATATGGAATCTGGTCTGAAATAAATGATTATTATTATTATTATTATTAAATCTCGATCAGTTTTGCGAACAACTTAAAAACATTTTACGCAGTTCTTGGGAATAATATTTTTGTAGAAACTTTAGATAAAATGATCAGATTTTATTCATATTCATATTAAAGAGAGGCTGCATTAATAAAAAATCTTATTAAGATTCTTCTTCTCTTTAACTATTAATAATTTTATATAGCAAAATATATTTTTATAATTGGAACAAACTGTGAAACCTCTCACATTTTGCCTTCAGAGATTCCCAATAAGTAAAAAATGCGTGTCAGCACAATTTTCCCTGTTTTATACTAACGAAAAATCTACTTTACCAAAACTGACGCAGTGTAGTTTTTCAAAAAAAATTTTTTTTTTGGAAAACTGTATGTTGCATTTTCACGGGCATCCAGTGTAAAAAAAATGTATTCGTGCCAAAAAATAAATCTAAGAATATCGTCTATAGGGATGTTTTACATTATTTTTTACTTTTAGAGTGGCCCATCTTGCTTCTTATGTTCCTGTTTCTGCTTTTATTTTGTAAATTTCACGCGGGCGAAGCCGGGAGTATCAGATAGTATATAAAACTAAAGCAGTGCATGACCTATATGTATCTATTCTAACTAATTTTAATTATAATACTGTCAGGTAAATAATGTGTGCCTATATTACGGTCTCGAAAAGTATCTATCCACCCGCTCATGTCTCATGTCCCTAAAATATCAGATTACGAAATCTGCCGGTAATGGCTAAGAAAACGAGGTTAGTTTACAAAGTTATTACATATATCACTTCAGCATTAAACTTATATACTCGTAGGTACTTATAGTTTGGAAACATATGTATCTATATAAAAATAAAATACTACCTACCCTAATACTACCTTTAGACTTCAACAGTCTGAGCGATACGACGTATAGCTAAAGCAGTGTGCCCCTGAGTTATGTCCTGTATTAACGCGTCTTTTCGGACTCTCGTACAACAGAAGGCGAGTTCCGTCTTCGTGGAAGACCGCCAATGTGCATCCGGTGCCCAAAAAGGGCGATAGATCAGACCCAACGAATTACAGGCCTATAGCTATAACCTCCCTACTCTCGAAGGTGATGGAGCGAATTATAAACCGGCGGCTCTTGGGATACCTAGAGGATCACGAGTTAATCAGCGACCGACAATACGGCTTTCGCCACAGTCGCTCGACGGGTGATCTTCTGGTGTATCTCACGCACCGCTGGGCTCTAGCCATCGAGAGTCAAGGTGAGGCGTTGGCGGTTAGCCTAGATATAGCTAAGGCGTTCGATCGGGTCTGGCACCGGAGTCTTCTGTCGAAGCTGCCATCATACGGACTCCCCGAGGGATTATGCGAATGGATTGCCAGCTTTTTGTCCAGCAGAAGCATACAAACTGTCGTTGACGGTTGTTGCTCGGATCGCCTGGACATCAATGCTGGCGTACCGCAAGGCTCTGTGCTGTCTCCGACGTTGTTTCTTCTGCATATAAACGATATGTTGTCTACCGACAACATTCATTGTTATGCGGATGACAGCACCGGGGACACTTTTTACACAGGCCGCGCAAATATCCCTCGTTCCATTGTTGATGAAAGTCGCGAAAAACTTGTGTCTGAAATCAGTAGCACTCTTTCCAGAGTCTCTGTTTGGGGACGACTAAATTTAGTCCAATTTAACCCCAGTAAGACACAAGTTTGCGCGTTCACCGCTAAGAAAGCCCCATTGGCTATGGCTCCACAATTCCAAGACACAGCCCTTACAATATCCAAGAGCATTGGTATCCTCGGCGTCGACATCTCCAGTGACGTCCAGTTCCGACATCACTTGGAAGACAAGGCTAAGCTGGCATCTAGAAAGCTAGGTGTGCTCAACAGGGCAAAGTGGTACTTCACCGCGGGCCAAAAGACTGCTGCTCTACAAAGCGCAAGTCCGGCCCCACATGGAGTACTGTTGCCACCTTTGGGCGGGAGCACCTGGATACCAGCTTGGACCCTTTGATTCTATCCAAAGACGCGCTGTGAGGATTGTTGACGATCCCAAGCTCACAGGCGGTATTGATCCACTAAGTCTAAGGAGAGACTTCGCCTCCTTGTGTGTGTTCTACCGCCTGTACAATGGGCTGTGTTCTAGGAATTGTTCGAGATGATGCCCACGGCCACATTTTATCAACGCACCTCTCGCCACCGACAGGGAGTTCATCCTCACATCCTTGCACCTCAAACTTGCCGTACTGTAAGATTCCAGAGGAATTTCTTACCACGTACGATTAGGCTGTGGAATGAGCTCCCTGCCGAGGTTTTCCCAAGAGACTATAGCATGGGGTTCTTCAAGAAAGGAGTTATAAGGTTTTTAAAGGGTCGGCAACGCGTGAGTGACACCCCTGGTGTTGCAAACGTCCATAGGCTACGGTAACTGCTTACCATCAGGCGGGCCGTATAAAAAAACAAAAAAAAAAAAAGGTCACATATCATTTACCACTGAGCACTGGTGGGGCGATACGGGATAAAAATTTGCTTTTAAAAATGGTTGTTCTGAGTTTGGGTGTACTTTGTGTCCGTTAATTGTACATATGGTTGTATAGTGCCCATGACACGACACGACACCAAAAATATATTTTACAGCATAAGTAAGAATAAATCATAATTATTTTCAAAAATACGTCAGTAGTTAAATTTAAAAAATTGGAAACTTATCAAATTGGTAGGATTCCAAAAATACCAACCGCAGCCGCAGCGTATAGATTTAGTTAACGCAAAGCACTTTTCCAGCTTTCGTTATCATGTTATCACTTGATTTACGAGCTGATCTTCGAATGCTTTTTAAAAAAGGTTCTACTATCACTACAAAAAATTACAAAATTCATTAATAATATCTTTATGATTCTATAAAATATGAATGTGAATGTACAAAGGGTTCCTAAAAGAAATCTTCTCAGCATTTACTCGTACCTAATCTAATGCAGATTTTGTAATAAAAACATTGTTTTTTTAAACAAGAAAGTGCGATAAATTACATCGCTATAATAATAACCATTACGCGGCGTGTTGTGGATTCAAGCCTTACAAAAGCAAACAATGCGTGCTTTCCAGTCCTCCAGCTCGAGGTCGCCATTCCAGAACCTTTTACTTTTTGAGCGCTATGTGCTTTGCCCATAAATATTTCTCAAATCATATAAATTGTGATTAACATAACTTATTAGAGCTCATTATCTACAACAAGTTTTCGAATGTATCATCTGATTATTTTAATTTAAGTTTTTGGCTCAGTTTCAAAATAGACTTAATACAGAAATAGAAATATTTATTATGCTGATATTCTAGTTCCCAACTAAATGTAACGTTATTATTAACATTTTCTATTTGGATTTACTTGAAGATAAATCACTTTATCACGTCCCTGTGTCGGAAAAGACGAATGAGAAATTATATCAATCGGAACGTATCAGCTTCCGTCTGATATTTCGCGTGCCGACGGTGTTATTGTGACAATATTTTCCTAGGGCTGCCTATAAATAGAAAAGTGTCAGTAACTTCTATTTTCGTTATATTAAATGTATACCTATCTATTTTTATATACTTATATCAAACTTTATTTCATGTTGTTAGTATGTATAGCGTTGTTAATGACCTGAGTCCATACCACGGCTGCTTCACTGTCATTTTTTTTCGATCTTAATTTAAAATTCGTTTAATAATAACCTTAAAACTTGGTAGGTAAGGTTAAGTTAACAATGAAATTGAAATAAAGATCGAAAGAAAAATACTTTAAGAACGTCATGGTCCTGTCAAGATCTTGGAAGATCTAGACAGGACTTGAGCGTTAATAGCGTAATTGTCAAGCAACACTGAAGTTAAACTGACGGCGTTAAATTTACAGACGAGTTAATGTACACATTGAATCAAAGTTAACACAACACAATTACAACATCAATTAAAAACACAACGAAGTACCTAATTTATTGAAAAGAATCTATCCACAAAACCCGAAACCACAATTAAACTGTAACAAGGGATCTCATTAAAACTCGTAAAAAACAGCAACAAAGTTTTAAACTCATAAAATTCAAATACACAATGATACAAGCTACCTTCCTAGACGAAAGATAAGCATCATGTAACTACCCGCAATACGGTAGTTAAACTTACGAGTATATTGTTATTAAGGCCCGTGGCTTTAAAAGGTACCTTCGCTTCGCCCAAGGCGCAATTAACAATATACATATTAGATAACTTTACCGTCCTGTCAGAGTTACCGAAGTGTTTCGGAATTTCAAAATTATTAATGCACTCCGCATAAATTATTTATCCATAATTCTCGTCAAAATAAATCTCATTAGCTGTACCTTACGTTAATTTAGCTGGCTTAAAATCTTTCTTATTTTGAAGAGGAAGCTCTAGCTTATATTTATATTCACGTAAAAAATCATCAGAGCAAAGAGTGTCAATTTGTGAAATTACTTTGAACAAGTCATTATAATAAAAATAAAAACTTTAAATCATCACACATCTATGCTTATAGAAAATGTTTTTCATTTGCATAAAATATTTTTTTATTAAAATAACATTATAAAAGGACTAATTAAGATTTCTAAACTAACCAGAGTTAATACTATTTCTGAAAAAGAAACCAATCACGGCATAGTCAATAACACATGTGTTCCTTCGTAATTCAGGTATTATACCTACAGATAATGTAAAACCAATTTTATTTTAAAATATTTTTTGCTCGATATATATTATTTTCAAGTTTATAATAGAGTTATTGTACGAGGTAGGTTGAATTAAAAAATATAAGCGGATTAATCTAGGGGATTATTTAATCTAACTAAAAACCACACGTCTGGAATTACCTGATCCTTCCTTTTTGCCCTAAAATTTCAATCAGTCGAAATGCCTTATAATAAATCCTTTCACGAACATTTCTAATTGATATAGCACTTATTATTCCGAACACGTCTTGTCTGAAAACCACTCTATATACTCTTCCACACGCCCGCAGTATAAACAAATCCTAAACTTTAATATAAACAAAAGAAGGAACAGGGCTCTTAAATTAAATTCCCAATTCCTTGATATATAAAAAGTCATTCATTGTGACCGGCGTTAAACCACTTCGGTAGCTATATAAAGGCAAGTCGTGGCTTCTACGATTGCCTTCATTTATTCTGATGAGTTTTATGAGAGAAATGTTTCGTGAATGTTCCGGGTTCCGTAAATATTTATGTCTTTAAAAATCACGTGTATTTTTGGAAACTTACACATTTAGTTTTGTTAACATTTCTTTGGTTTTGTTGATGGGTAGATAGTCGCTAATTAATTATAATCGATAATATGGCGCGACAGAATAGAATAGAATAGAATGATGTTTATTTCCCTAGTTCATATGTTCCATTATGTCCACATGTCGGTGGTGTATCCGGCCTGTGGGTGTGTCAGCTACTTACAGTCTACCTATGCTTGTCTAAGAGAGATCTATATAAGTGACGTGTAGTGTGTGCTGTAAACTTGTTAATGTGTACAGTGTAAATTTATATAAATTTATAATGTATATCTATATTGCCCTATCCTATTTACAGCTAAATTACAATTTATGGGGACGTGGAGCGGTTGTTCGCTTGCTGAGCAGCCGACTCCTGTCTATTTTTGGTACATACTCTATTTCACCTAGTCTAGTGTTAGTTAGAAGGGGATTGTGCTGTCCGTGTCCGAGGTAGGCGTCTCCAGGAGTCTCTAGATCCTCGATATGCATCTCACGGAGTCGGCGCAGCATGTCCTCGTTTAGATCTTGTGCACGTAGGTGCCATGGATCCCAATCGAGCATATCCCAGAGTAGTGAGGTTTCTAGGCGTCTTGGGAATTGTCCGCTGGTCTTGAGAGCCATTCGGTATTGGCGTTCAATTTTTAATAAGTTGCTCTTACTGTAGCGTGAGAGTAGTTGTACTACACCATAATCCAATATAGGAAGTAGGCAGGCCTGAATGACAGCAAGTTTCACAGTAATATCTGTCTTGGCGTGCCACCCTATGATGGGGGCTAGCGCGCCGCGTGCTCGTCTCGCCTTCTGCACGACGTAATCCGTCTGTTTGCCCATGGTCATGGTCTTGTCAAAGTGCACGCCCAGGTATTTTGTGCTACTTTTATATTCGATTACCTCGTCTTTGATCCGAATGGTTCTGCGGTAGTTTCTCTTGTGAGTGAATATGGCACACTCCGTTTTGTCTACGTTGCAGTTAAGTCCCCAGCGATGGTAGTAGTCAATGACGGTGTCTGCGGCCCAGCCTGCGCGGCGCGTCGCACAGTTCGGGTCGGGAGACCTGTTAAGGATGCACAGGTCATCGGCGTATTGGGATAGCTTAAGTCCGCGGATACGGTCCCATTGGTCCCAGACGTCGTGAACGTACAGATTAAATATGACTGGACCCAAGATAGAACCCTGAGGGACACCATGTGGCACCGGCTTTTCGTCGCCGTTGGTTGTTCTGAAGCGCCCGTACGTTATGCGACCCCTCAGGTAATTTTCTATTAGTTTGATGGTGTTGTTTGGGACGTCAGCTGTTTGAAGCTTCTTCATCAGACCTTCGTGGTGTATTGAGTCGAAAGCTGTTGAAAGATCTGTCAAGACCATGGCCACACTTTCCCCCGCTTCCAGCGCATCCGTGGCGCGACAGCCTCGCAGCTAATTCACTAAAGCAATTTTGATGATTTAAAATAATAAACTTTGACAAAACAACAAGTTTGACTAGATAGCTCCTTCACAATGATAAGGATATTATATTATGATACAGAACTCTAAACTAACTGTGTAACTCAATAATGTAGGCAACATTATAGAGTTACATAAGCATACAGTAGAAATACTGGAACTTTTAAATGAAACAATGAATGAAATTAATTTTATTTTTTTAATTTTTCTCCTATCACATACTACTTAGTAGCCAAATCTTAGTAATTAATTAATTTAGACATTTTAGCAAACGGTGTACCCGATTAAATAAAGAAAACAAAATATTAGGTCGAGCACTCGGAAGGATCTCTAAAAATACGTATCTTTTTATTCTTTGGGAAGAAGAAATTAATGTCGCTACTCAGAGAAATTCCCGTTTTTTTTTGTTTTATGCATAGAACAACAAGAGTGCACAATGACCAAGGAAGGAAAATAATATAACAAAATTAGATGTTTGTTTTGTGACTGATGTCATTCATTATTTTTTTTAATAACTGTTAGACTGCATAGATTGCTTACTACATAGTTTATAAATACTTAGTACAATTCTAGACTCAAGACAAATATTGCGTAAAAAAAAAACCCAACACCATTTTGCCCGTTTCATCGAATCTAATACCCTAGCATAAGAATCTTACCAAAGTCTTTATCGTATAGAAGACGTCGTGTCAAGACTTGAATTCTTTTGATGATTTACCAAAGACGCCATAGTTGATTAGGATACCAAAGACTTAATCTAGTTGAATGTCAAAATGGAATAAAAGTTAATAATTTAAATTAATATTTGAGATCAGAGATTGACCTGTTGGTCTATTAGTTAATGCCTCTGACTGCTAAGCCAGAGGTTGATTCTCAAGGTTTGATTCCCACACGGGACAAAACTTTGTGTATTTTATAAATGTTTGTTCCGGATCTGGGTATAAATTGTGTCCGAAAAATTGTATGTTTGTTAAGTCTCCCGCGAGACAGCGTTTGTTTCCTAGTGCGGTAGTTATCAGAAAAAAATATAATAGATAGTATATACTTTAATGTTCAAATAACAAAAACTTCGATTTTAAGTTTTAATATATAGAAACTGTAGGCGAAGCATTCATTCATATCATCTAATAGTATCCTGAACTATATCAAAGTAATATCTAATAAATACATAAGTATCTAATAGATGTATAATGCAAAGCTTGAAACACAAAATCATTTCTCAAATTACAAAGCTCCGAGTCCGTCTAAATTCCCACTTTAGTTGAAATTCACCAGAGTAAATCAGATTGTTCCGTACAACAACTAGACTCCAACATGATAATGGAAAATACACAAAATTCCTGTGTTTTAACAGAATAACAGTTACTCACAGGTGCAATTGGGGCTACTGAGCAAATCTATTAATTAGCTCTAATGCGGTTACGTAGTCCAAATTCATGGAATGAAGAAAACGTTTCTTAGTGGTTCTACTCAAACTATTCCAGACACAAGCCAGCTTTGGGAAAATCATACCGGCAATTTCAAAATGGCTTGAAGCTTTTTGTTTGTTAAGAAGCAGGTGGCTGGCGTTATTTTGATACAACAAAAGCTATTTGCCTGCTAGTTTTATTTTAGAACTTATGCTACTTGTTTTTTTGTTAAGTAAAATATTTTTTATTTTATTTTCATCTCTAACAATAAAACCTTTATCTACTGCAGGAACAGAAGATAATTTAGCTTTGTGCTCACACTGTGTGTAACAGCGTTACATAGCGACGTTCTATATTTACCTATGTCTCTGTCGAGAATTGTTACTAACATTTAATTAGATTATACTATCGAATACATATTATTATAATAATCTTATCTATTAACTTCTCTACCTACTAACTACGAAATAGCGCTAAATACGAAATTTAAAAATGTATCTTAAAATTTCAAAATTTCAGCTCTTATGGTCACAAGAATAAATAAGTACATGTCATGTACTTATGAATTATGGGCAAAACCCTCTCTGCTATCTTGCTAAAGGAGGGGTGACCCACACCAAGTACAGAATAATATCATTGTAATTATTACTATTTATTTAAAGTCTGACATTTAATAACTCTTTCATTGATCGAGTCACACTATTTCCGCATATATAATTATCTTAAGTAACACTCGATCGAAGACGTACAATCGCGTAAGCTCTAAAATTTGCCTCATGAATATCTTCATTTATCTACAAGTATATAGCTATACGTCAGTCACCCAAAGTTCATTGTCTTAACAAACCAAACTTCAATCTGAACCAGGAAAACCTGTTTGGACTTCTAATTGGATTTTCGAAGTACACTCGGATCCTTTGATAGCGCCGTCACTGAAGAGGTGGTGATTATGCCAAATACCTCAATGCTTGTAATATCAAAGCGACGCCTTTGTCTAAATTTAATAAGCTTATTTTATACACTTTCTTTGTATGTAAAACGCTACGTTGTTTGTAAAGTATGACATTATTTCGCCATTGTGAAATGATTACTAATGTATTGGTGTTTTTATCTCTTTCTTTTATACTATTGAACACGTTATTATTTTGATCATGCCTTTGATTATTATATTTATTTATTTATTTACCATATACAACAGGGTCACCAAATACAATGGAGTAGTTTCAAAATATAGATTATATCGATGGTCTAGAGACAAATGTGCTAATTACAAAATTTTGATAATTTTAATATTTTAATGCCAAATGTATGGGCATATTATTCTTAACCATATTATATTGATTCTATCGATATTTTACAGAAAGTAGTCTTTGTGAATTAATTCAGAGTACATACAGTTAAATAAATCCACATATATGCTGTGACACCATGTTGAGGATACGCAAGGCGCGTGTGAAAGGTGCTACTTAAGTGATCTACCTCTAACGGCCGCACTCAGAGACATTCATTAAATTAGTCCTAATGAGTATTTAACTAATAAGCATTAAATCCGCTAAATATCGGTGTATCCCAGAGTCAGTATTTAACGGTTCATTAGTTAATGACGGCTTTAAGGAATCTTTGGGTGAAGCGTACACTATCGATTGCATATCGATATATTTTCAGTGTGGCCACACGTAAAAATGTTAATAATAAGTATTTAAAAATCTATTTAAATACATCAAAAACTAAAGCATATCATAAATCTAAGTTTAATCAGTTCATATTATTTTTTCATCAACAGGTCAAACTATAAAAATTATAAAATATTTTTTAATTTATTTATTTATTACGATTTATTTTAATGGTATTACTTGTTGTGATTACGTAGTAACTCTTTAGTAATCTGTGGTGCTTACTGTCAAACTGTTAATGTCAATGGTAGGTATTATTGTTTTGATTTTACGTGCGAATGAAATAAAAGTTTATAGTACCTATATATATTTACGGTAATGTAAATAAGTAACTTTTAAATAGCCACTTCCAATGATGGGATCCATGAGGAATCGACGGAACTCTTCGAAAATTATAGGCAGAAAGTGTGATTTGATGAAGTGAAACCGATAAAAAACACCACAGAACGCCACCTGAACTTTTCAATGATATTTTTTTCACGGACGCCGGACGGGGTAAAATGGGAATAAAGCTTATAGGAAAATTTATCCTGCTTAAGTAGGTACCTACTTCAGAATTGGGATTTCAAGGTGTTTGAAAACTATACAACTTGCCGTATTGAAGTCATTTTTTTTTTGTTAAAATATAAAATAAAAGTATTGTTTGTTTAATATAATATAGTTTTTTATTTCTAAAGCAATCAGTGCGCATTAAGTAAAAAATCTTTCTACTAATGCTTGTCGCACTGTAAACCATAGCTATTAGGGTTTTCATTTATCGGTGCAACATCAACTAATTTATTGGCCACATGAACGGCCCCATTTGTTGGTTGTGAAGTGTTGCACATGCACGTATCACAGCAGCTACCTATTTTATGTACGAGTAGCTTAACACACATCCCCACTTGAAGACCCAAAACATCTTTCTATAGTATTTCTTGTCCTTATGTGGCTCTTATTATAATTTTCTTGAGTAGCTGAAGGCATATAGATATTCATCACATCCCTATACAATTTCTGTAAAATAAATGGATAGCTATAGTAGGTGAATACCTACTGATACCATTTAGGTATGAGTCATTTTCTGGTGCAAATGTGTTGTTGGAATCCTTAGATCTGGTGCTAGCATAGGCAATATAGTATTTTTTACTGAATAGGGAGTAAATCTGTAATGTGCATGGAATTATTGCACTGAATATTTTGTAAAGGATCCGCGTTATCACGTAAGGATCGCCAAGGCCCTCTATATATCTATTCCTTTTAGCATAATCCGACCCAAAATTCGGAACGTCTGCCAATACCATACCCATTTTAGCTTTTTGTTAGAAAATATTACGAATTTAATTTTTTTTCCACTAAATATAACTTTTACCTGTCACTCAAAATCAATAATTAAGAATGTAAGTAAAGGTTTTGCTCTACTTAACTATAATTGCCGATTAGGTACGTTAATGAACCATTAGCTGACTCTGAGAGTGAGCTTTTTTAAATCTCTACTAAGGGGCGCCTTAAGTAGCCGTTAGGTGACTCTGAGTGCGGCTGTAAGTGTTTAAACTGTAGTAAAAATAATATTATAAAACCAACAATCAAAACTGATGTTAATAACTAAACATTAGTTTTAAAAAAAAGTTGTTTTATGATAAATATTGTAGTTACCAAACAACGTAGAGGATTTAAAACTATTCATACTTTTAAATGAGATATAAGCAAATAACGAGATTCTATTTATTGTTTGCAAACTCACATGTCTTTTTAATGATCTGCCTCTGACGTCTTTTCTTTAGTTATACGCGAAGTTTAGAATTTCCAGTACACATAATAATATGCTGTAGTTTACAATTGTTAAACTTATTTATGTTTTGTATTTTTGTTGTGTACCTTATTTATCATGTCTATAATATATTTTTACTGGAAAATCTTGACATTTACTGTTGTAGTAACGGGATGTATATATTATGCAATAATAATAAAAATGCCAGATTATTTTTTTGCAAAACATGGTAGACTAAGTCTTGAAAACAAACTAAAAGCTTTTCTTGACCTCAAACCACTTTTGTCCTCGACTGTACTATACCACGTTTTATCTGGGCTCCGCCACACAAATCCTCCTCTTGAACCCGTCCCACTAACTTAGATGTCTATGTTTCGTCCTCGATCCAGTTACAGATTGTAAAATTCAAAAATTCTCTTTCCAAAGCTTTTAAGTGATTGAACATCGGGAAAACAAATGAGTGAAAATCTTTTTTTTATTTGTCACTCTGAGGGTAACATTTTCGGTGAATCAAGTGAAGTGGTCGCGTAATTTGCCTTTTACCAAAATTGAGTGTCGGGAAAGTTCAATCGTCGTTGAATCGTCTCCGAATATTTATCAAAGAGGGCCATTAACGTTGTAAACTACGGAAGTTGTGTGAACATCGCCTGTTTACAAGTTGGTTGAATTATTTCGTGTTGTGTACTAAGTACTGCCTTTGTTGTTTGTATGAAATATTTCGAATGAACTAAACTTGCTGTGAGAAACTCCGGGAAGATGTTATTGATTCATAGTTTTCTTATATTTTATTTCCTTCCTTCCTTTCTTATGCAATATAGAATTGAATAAAGTTTTGAGTTATTGTTCATTTGCTAGACACATTGTCTCCGTCCAATGCATCGATTTAGAATCAAACTTATCTATGAATCAGTTTTGCCCTTTACATACATTAACGGGATGAATAATATAATTCGATGTTGATTTAAGTAATGTGAATAAAAGGAATGTGCATAACGTAAATTTTACTTCATAGCTATAAACTTACAATGAAACAGATTTGTGAATGTATAAAACTAGCCGTAGGAATACAACAACAGGTAAATATTATTATTAAAAAGCTACAATTAACACTGCTTTTTACACATACGTAAAATTTTGTTTCCTTCTAAGATCAAATCAGAAACGAGGAATCTCAAAGAATTGTCTAAATTAAGTGGTCGTTGGGGCAGAAATATTCCAAAATGGTGACTACGAACTGTAAGATACAACATGGGCAGGAATCTAACGAGGTAGACCGACGATCTGGTAAAGATCACGGGTAGCTGATGGATAATATTTACTCAGGATCGAATGCTGTGAATATTTTTGGGGAAGGCTTAGCTAGTCCAGCAGTTGACGTCTTTTAAAATTTTAGCTGAGATGATGATGATTATCATGTTAAAATCTCAATAAAAATCTCCTATAGGCCTTTTAATTATTTATTCTAAACAAATCGAATGATTTGGCATAGATTTCGAATAAAAACGAATGTTTAACTAAAATGTTCCCTTTGACTTTTTCAGTGTCCAAAAATGACTCGTTTACTTTTTACGCAAAGTCGATACCAACCAGTAGCCAGTGAAATAAAAAATGTTTTACTGTAAAATTGTGCTGTAGTTTCCATGGTTCAGTTTAACTATCATTGTGTGGCATGTCGGTTTAGAAACTGATTAGTTTCTATGTGATAATTACATCAGAATAGGCTTGCGATGATACAAGGAACATGCACCGTGTGAAAATATTAGTTGCTGCTCTAATTACCCGATGTTTTTTTGCAAAAACTTTTTTTTTCTATACCTGTAGCTATCTGGTTTATAGAAATGCTCTGGTAAAAATCTTTGTTTCGACAAGAACGATGGTTGTTGAAGCAAATTAAATAAATAGTGGAGCCCATGACTTGGTTAAAGTTGGATGTCCCCTTCCAGATTGAACTGCTGACCTTAATAAAGTTGCTGAGACTGAATTAGGAGGTCTTGATTCCATCAGTGTTCTGAAGCAGACTGATTGATTGGTTGACAATTTTGGCGATCCAATTCGTTTCATCAAGCAATAATAAATAATAATCATGATCAAATAAAACAAACCACTAATATTAAATTAAATAGAAGCTACAAACGGCTAAATATTCATATTCGAAGAAGTGATAGAAAATGTAATTGAACGAAATAGAATAACGACGAGAGATTTAACGGTAATAACGCTTCTCAAGTTTTGAGCCCCATATATTTCATTACGAGATTCTAAAGCTCGCGGTTTCGGGAACAGAGAGGAAATAGGTATTTGAGAGACATTTTATTGATATCCTATATATAGCTGTGTTGAATATCTCGCGTGGTTTCCTTAAATTCCTTTCGAGTTTCAACATTCATTATAATTAGATGATTCGTATTTATGAGGTATTTTATATATTTTATTGTGTACATGAGATAAGCGTACTTCATCACGGACTCCGACATCAGGCAATCCTGCTATCAATTAAAAATAGATTCATTCAACCAATTTTGGTCCAGTGTTGTAAGTATGACTTTAATAAAATTTGCTGTTGCTAAAGAGTAGTAACACATTAAGATTAAAAGCTAATTATCATTTCAGTCGAATGACGTCCAGTTTTGAACATAGATCGGCTTGCTGACGACTTAGCCACAATATCGAATATATTGTGGCTGAGTCGTCAGCAAGTCATAGTGTCCGAATTGACACACACATTTTTTTATCTACAATCAGATAAAATGGTTTTAAAATATAATATGTGGAAAAAAAGCGTTAGCAAAATTATTTTAGGGTGGCTTTAAAGCGGCATTTTTCGGTACTAATTGTTTTGAGGACGTGTATCATTACATTGGTTGTCTTTTCAACATCAGCTTCCATAATTATGGTGTTCGAATTGCCAGTGAAAAAATATTAAAATAAAATGTGTCAATTCGGACACTGTGTCCAAGTCGTCAGCAAGTCACAAAGACCTCCGCTAAAGACTAATCTTACAAAATTGAAACAAAAGTAATATTACGCCAATTTTATTTTAAAACGTAAATTTAAAATATATTACTTTGTGTTATATTTTAACCATAATCAGCTTAAGTTTAACAGCTTTTATAAATACCGTCTGTCTGCTAAGATAACGGGGTAAGTCTTATGATTAGACGAAGTTATTTCGAAAGCTACCAAACGGCAAAAGAGCAGTAAAAACTGAAATAAAATACAGAGGAAATATAAGATCTGGAGACGCCGAATATATTATTTTTATGGCCTACCGCAGAATATATGTATGAAATAATTGGATTCTAGTCGTTTTTATATAATTTTCTCTCAAACACTGTGAGAAAGGGAGAAAGGAAAACCTTTTTTCGAATATAAAAATAGTCACCTGGCCCTATTTTGGTCACGAAGACCAATCTCAACAAAAAATACATAACGGAATTAAATTATAATTATTTATTATACAAATACAGGTTCCTTCATTATTCTATCACTCTCATAGTCGGATGAGACGGGAATCCGACACGACCGGAAAGAAATCAAGTGCAGAACCAACGGTTTTAAGTGCTTTTTGATGCACGGAAGGGTCCTGCTGTATTTTAAGAAATTGGTCATCCATCTAGGGACGGAACAGCTTGCTTTAAATATCTTTAAATATTTTTTGCTTAAAAATATCGATCGCATTGAAATATTTATTGATCCGCGCCGCCTACACTTAGCCATGAGCACCTCTCGAATTCTATTCGAACATACACAGAACAGCCCCTCTAGACAAGTGACATAAGCGATAGTCGAATCAATAAGTCAAAAAAACAAATGTATGGGATTTGACGTAAGTTTACAACATTATATCGTAGACTTATGTCAAATCCCATACATTTATTTTTTTGACTTTTCGATTCGACTACTGTTTATGCCACTTGTCTAGAGGGGCAGGTCAGCTCGGGACCGAATGATGTGGAAAACCTTGGGGGAGGCCTATGTCCAGACGTCTTATGGCTGAGATGGATGGATGGATGAATACACAGAACAAGAGAAATAAAAAAAAATCGCTGTAATAAATGTTAGCTACTTCTGATTAATATAAATCAGAAGTAGCTAGTAGCCTTCAAAATGGCTGACAAAACGTACCTAAGTAATATTACTTAGGTACGTTTTGTCAGCCATTTTGAAGGGCCAGCCTACAGACATAACCAAAATGCTATTGAAATAAACAAACCAAAAAACGTATCTACCAACTAACTAAACAAGAATGTCATTATTAGTTCTTCAAATATATTAAAAGTTTGTTGTGTATTATATTTTTTGTATTTAATTAGATACTTAAACATAGTCAAGTTATTTCAACTTTGTGAGGATGGATGGACGGATGTTTATTACTCTGAGATAGATTATAGTCTAGAATAGCATAATCAAAAACTTAGACAAGACGCAAGTGTTACCTCTGGTATTGGAAGCGCCTATACGCTACATTAGTTGCTTAACATCAGGATTCAGGCAGCCTGTATGCTTGATTGCCGCCTTAGTGCCTATCAGGTGGCAATCAAGCAGACGTTTGCAATACCAGTGGTAACACTTGCGTTGCCGACCGATTTTTTATACCAGGGCTTTTTGATGGAGTATCCCTATGATAGGAAAACGTTTCTTCAAAACGCATTCCTAAATGATCGCTGGAGACCGGTACTCACACACAGGAACGCAACTACACCGGTGTGTGAAGTTATTTGGCTGTGGTGTTCTGGAAGGTAGAGGTCCTTCCCCATTCGCGCTTGCTCGCTAGTATGGTGCCCTACCCCTCTGTGCAGTTGTAGCATGGCTTTGGTAAGAGTCTAAACCCATGATAAATTAAAGGCTTAAGAGCTACTGCGCGTTAAAATCATATCCCCGAGGAAGCCATCCTAAATCCTCAAGATAAAGACTATTCACCTAATATACTCCTAATATACTAAGAAGTATTCTAATAAGATCATGTAAAAATACCCGTGTGAAACTGAAAAAAAATGTTTTATTCAAAATGGCGTAAGTTCATCCTACTGATTATTAAACATACAATGATCTGCATATTGTACTTAAATTTAGATATTAATTAAATCGAAATTAAATTCAAATTAAAATTACAAAATTAATTGACAAATTATAATTATCATGTTTTCATTTTATTTAATTACTGTTTTTAATATTCCCTAAAATATGACTACACATATTTAAATTCTATAAAAGCAATTGCATATAATTATTCAAGATTTGCATGTGGCCAATCATTATCCATTCTACTCAACAATACAGCTTTCATGACCACAATGTCCCTTCTGTTCCAATCAGAACGAATACGCAATAAGCGTATTCTACATACAAATAAGTACGTATGTAAATAAAGGAACGTTTTATGTTGGTGCCAATAAAATACGCTCGACAGGGTACACAAAATTTTGGTCCTGGCAAAATTCACAATACAATTTATTTGCTGAAATGAATTGGATTTTACCAAGTAGGCGTATGTTAATAAATACTTTAAAATGAACGATACCGAAACGAAAAGTGTTTCATACAGTAGTTTACCACTTTAGTTTTTTTTTAATTTCTTTATACCTAATTTTAAAAAAAGAACAATTTGTAATTTTGAAAGTAAAAGATATAGTAATCTCTGTAACGATGCGATTCTGTAATTTCTTTTACTAGCAAAAAGCTACACTATGTTTGAGTTTCAGGGTATTATTTATTAACATACAACGCGAGTGAAGTCGTTAGTTTAAGCTAGTATTTAATAAAGCAAAAAGAAGGTTCAGATTATATTATCAAATAAGTTTACCAAAATGGATTATTTTAATTTTGAGATCACTTGCTATCTTTTTGCGTTATCGGATAATATTTCCTAAAATATCTTGGGGTCCCTTTGCTTCAAAGCGAACGGATCTTTTATCGTCCATGAGATAACTTTTAACCTAAACCCGCTTAATTCAGATTATCGTTTTAATTTACTCAACAGTAACATACATAATATAACTCATTATAAAAGCTGTATAATAATACTAATTATAATAATTAACGTACCTTTAAACACAATTAAAAGTCATGAAAATCCTTCAGATGTGTTCAAAATTACCATTTCAAAACTAATATTGTATTTAACACCGCACTGTTGTATATAGCACATTAAATAAACATATCACGTATTAAAGTTTCACATTTTAACACTGAAGTTTAAAATACTCTTACGGCAATACGCGCGTATTCCACGGCACATTTTGGCGTGCCCAATACGCGGGCGACTTGTTCGAGTGAGCGAGGGCGACTGACACACTCGGATGTTCAGAAAAGAATCAACGCAACCTAACTGCGCAGAGACGCTTCCAAAGGATATTTTATGGTGTTCTAATATTGGTTTGATGGTACACAGAGCGATGGTAGTGTTAATTGAAATTATATTTACAATTAATGATGGAAGCATTAAAAGGTTTTCGTAAAACGTTTTTCCTTGAATTTGGATTCGTTTTTACTGAATAAAATGTTAGCATGAAAGCTTGGAGTTTGTTTACCCTGAGTTTTTGATTTATGGTATAGGTATTTATATAATTTGTTTTAATTATTGTGAGCTACGGGAAAGTAACCGACTCGTGCAAGTTCGATCCCGGGTGGCAGTATTAATGTGAATTTCACTTTGTGGAATTTACATGTACTAATCAAATGATTTACCATCTGGTAATGGTGATAGAAAACATCATGAGGAAACCCGCATTATGCCAGCATGTGTGTATTGTATTTTTTTTTGTTAGCCTGTATAGTCTCACTGCTGAGCAAAAGGCTTTCCCCATTGACTTCCATTGCCGTCTGTCCATTGCCTTATTCCACCAATCCTTCTCATATGCATCCAGGTCCAGGATCCAGGCGGCGGATGCCCATCTTCGGCCATCGACTGTGTGACGACACGAGCCCATCTCTCAGGATGCACACGAGAAATGTGTCCCGCCTACACCTACTTAAGTTTGGCAGATTTGCCACCGACATTCATGATATTGTATTATTATTTACAATACAATAAGAATATTATAATTACTGTTATTGCTATTTACGATTACGCATTGGAAACTTGTAGAAGCAGATAACTTGTCAATAAAAAATCTGTTAATTGTTATCATTATAACTCAATATTATTTAGTTTATACAACTGATTTGCCTTAAAAGAAATTCGGATGCTTGACTAGCTAAGAACTGAACTAAAGTCCTTAGCCACGAACGTTGAGCTCTTGCGTATTAAAACACATATATAAATACAGTAAATAATACCACTCTGTGATATGTTACGGTAAATGTTTTAACGTCTGCGTATATAAGTATAATATGATGGAGTTTCCTTGATGATGATGATGAAGAAAAACGTTTATTTTTAAAACGCATGCCTAAATAAGAAAGCTTAAGGATGGTTAGCTATAACACATACATACACAGTAACATAACTAAGTATACCTCTGAGTGTAGTTATTCGGCTGTGATCTGCTGCAAGGTGGAAATCCAACCTCCAGTCAGGCATGCACGATTTGTTGTATATTGTACCTGCACTGTACTGTACTGCTAAATATACTTCATACTTTAATAGCAATCACAAATCACAGAAATGAATACAGCAAATTGGAGCTAATCTTTTAATAAAGGATTTATTTTTCGGAGTCAGCACCTACATATTTACAACTAGGGCAACGCTTGTTTGTCACCTTATTCATAAATAATTTTTTTTTTTATTTTATATGGGGAGCTTACAGTTTCATATGATAATGATAATAAATATATCAAAAAAACGCCAATAGCAAGCTTGCACAACTTGACTAGTAACGCTTTTTCACAAAAAAAAACAGATTTAGACTAATGCAGTTAGGTACGAATGTTTTATAAAATTAGCATATGGCTAATTTATTTTGCATTTATATTTTCCTTATCCTATTTGAGTTCAGTACCCGACAACTAATTTCGTGCCGACAAAACTAAATTACATATATCAATTATATTTACTCCCGTACAAATTGCACCCAGCAATCATACTCTGTAGGCATGAAAGTTAATTTATACCACCGCCTAACACGGTGAAACATTGAACAAAACTAATTAGTATCTGCAAAATAGTTTGCAATTCCTGATTAATACATTTTGGCAATGCTCGGCACGTATCTATTACGTTAAATTTATTGGTTTTTCTATAAATTCAACCAATATAATATTGTTAAGTATTGCCTCAGAAACCAAATTAAAAAGGATGGTAAAGGAAAACATCGTGAGGAAACCCACATGTCTTTTTATAAATTTTAAAAGCATGTCTGATTCACCAACTCTCATTAGATCAACGTGTGTGGAATTTGGCCTTAACTCTCTTAGCTCTTTTGGTGGAAAGGAGAAGAGATCCGTGCCCAGCAGTAGAATACTATATAGGTTGTTATTATTACTACTACTGAAGCAAAACGAACGACTGAAAATAAAGTATCTATTCCAAGAACACTTGAGGTAAAAAAAAAAAGTATTGTATTTAAATTTGTAGCCATCGAATTTGAATCGCCTGTTTATCTCAGAAAAAGCAAATGCGCAATGATGACATCGAATAAAGAAAGGTAAGTTTCAGACTTTTGCATTGCATTATATTTAAATATGTAACCCCATTTTAGCCGACTTTACCCCTGATTGCTCAGTCAGCGAACCCGGCAGTAGGCAAAATACTCGTAGCTGACGTCTCATTTGGCATTTTTTTCGACTGTCATACCATATGTACAATTAATGATTTTGATTTAAAATAATATATAAACAACGGGTATTAAGATGGTAGATTCTTCACAAATGAAGTCCTAACATCGTTTCACCAGTCAGCTTGTAGGCAGGCAGGTGTACATTGAACGTCAAGCAATTAAAATGTAAATAATGTATGTTTACGTTAATACACGTCGTTTACATATTTAATATAGCTATTACAAACCTACATTTTGTCACATAAATTTGAACCCTCTTAAGTTAAAATTTAATTACATATTGTGTGTGACAAACCATGGCATGCGGTGGTGGTCGAGTGGGAAAGTAACCGACTTGTTCGCAAGAGGTACGAGTTTGATCCCGGGTGGCAGTACCAATGACTAATCAAATGATTCGCCATCTGCTAACGGTCAAGGAAAAACATCGTGAGGAAACCCTCATTGTCTTAAAAGAAATTCTAGGGACATGTCTGATTCACCAACCCGCATTAGGCCATTGTGCGTGAATTAAGGCCAAAATTCTTTCTCTCTTTCTTGATAGAGGAGAGGAGACCCGTGCTCATCAGTGGGGCGTATGGGTTGCTATTATTTATTTATATAACCTGACTAGTGTAGGCCGGTAAGTTCTGCATCAAGCTTCTCATCTGCGCTGCCGTGCCATGAAAATACACTGTATCATGAGATCGTAATATAAAAGAATATTTTAGGTTGGATTATAAGAAGCTAATCTAATAAAATTTAATAAAATATGTCATATATTAAAGATTTTATTACCAATTTTCCAAAAAAATTGTAAATCGCGATTTCTGGAATCTGATGTCTTTTCAGATACAGTGTGTTGTCATGGCGCGGCAGCGCACCCTTTTCGCGGAGGGTATGTGTTCCTGATGCACTCGAACCTCTAATGCTGTGGCTGCTGTCTCTGGTGATGGAGCCCGCGCGACGTAGGCAGCCGCTGGTTGCGCCACTGTCCAGTGGAATACGCATCAACAAAACAATTGTAGAGTGACGTAATTATGTAAATAATAGCCAACAAAAAAGTAGTTAGTATTTCTGCGCAGGGTATCGCGGTATACCGGGCCATAGGTTAGGGGCTATTGTGCAGTGGATGTCTTAGCATTGTGTCCTTGAGATCCCGGCTAAAGGTTATCTACTGATGTTGTGAACGGACACAGTCTAGGAGGGGCTCAAGTTCTTTTATTCTGAACTTGAACTTTCATTGTCATAAATCCTTTTTCACCGGCCGTGAACAAATGACGTCCAAAAGATAACACGTAGACCCTAGGACACTAGGTGTCATCTTTTGCATGTCATTTGTTCTTGTTCTCTCCTAAGCTTTTTTCTCTCTAACTTCTTTCTAACCAAATTCTTATCGACTATAATTGTAGGTTCGGTTTAGTCATAAACTTTAATAGTCATTATTATTGTAAATAAATTCCACTTGAAAGGACTGATGGTCGCTGGAGCAAGTGATTCCTGGAGCGGACCGTGATTTGGTAAACGTAAGGTTGGACGACCCCCAGCCAGATGGACTGAAGACCTTAAGAAGATTGCTGGGGTAGACTTAATGCGGAAGGAGGACGACCGGCAGGGGTATTCCGTAAGAGCAAAAACCGAGCCACCGCAAAAACCAAGCAAAATCTATCTGTCAGATTGAAAATCGGTATTCCGTAAGAGCCCTTTTTGACGTTTAGTCAATAGATTGTGCCGTTACCGAGCAATCACAACTGTCAATTTTGCGATCACAACTGTCAGTTTGCCATCGCTGTTTCTTAGAGAATTAGCCGGCCGGTATTGTGGCGTGAATTAGGAGATATCAATGTCCAGCATTGCTTATTGAATAAGTGAGGGACATTAACCACTAGACACAAGTCAACCAACAGGGCGAGGTGATGTCGGTTATTGTATGTGCTCTTAATCTGTAGTCTACGATACCATGTTTTATCTACATATTGATGTTATTCAGTAGTCTGCTCTTGGTTAAACATAAAATTATCGCGAATTAATTACAATTGCTAGACATACAGCTTTTAATAATAATATATGTTGGTCATAACATGGCTATCCAATAAACACTTCAATTATGTTGCATTAATTAATTTCTGATTGTATTCGATCACATGTCTTGTTAATGTTAAGCCTGTTGTAAATACTGCGCAGTCCAATTATGACTTACAATAATAATGTACGAATGCGGCCCTGCCCTGCTTTGCTTTAGGGATCCTTTTTTATCATTTTGGTAAAACTTACAAAGAAAGTTAAAAAATAAAAGAGGTAGGGCGCCATACTAGCGAGCAAGCCCGACTGGGGAAGGACCTCCACCTTACAGAAGACCACAGCCAAATAACTACATACAGCGGTGTAGTTGTGTTCCTGTGTGTGAGTACAGGTCTTCAGCGCTCATTTACAAAATACATTCCTATCCCAGGGCTTAATGATGAGTGGAGTGAGTGGAGTACATGCAAGTGATACCTCTGGAATTGCAAGCGTCTATAGGCTACGGTAACATCAGGCGGGCCGTATGCTTGTTTGCCACCCAAGTAGTATAAAAAAAAACTTTTTCTTTTAGTATAGATAAAAAGAGAGATCGACGACTCAAGTCCGAATGCTTGAAGGTAGAGCAGGCCTATGTCTATGGACGTCTTTCGGCTTGGATGATGCATGAAACTTTGCATTAGTTAACTGTGCGTGTGCTCATCCCACACGACACAAGATTTATTCCCTAGTACAAAAGTCTATTAAAAAAACAACAATCTTTATTATTTATAAAAGAAAAAATAAGGATAATGAATTCAAAATATATAAAAATTGTTTTCTAATATTTCAAAGCAGAGTTAAATCGATATTGAAACCTATTATAGACTGCCAGGGGCATTTTATCTGTATAAGAAAATAAAGAGACACTGATAAAATCAGAAAATTGTAATAGATATTTAATAAAAATATTGTGACCAAGTGAGTGTTGGACGTATACATCGAAGATTCCGTATATTGGAAAGATACTCGTTAGTTTTGAGACCGCATTCTTTTTTAAAAAGCTCAGCAAGACTTTATATGCATAAACCTCTTTTACTTGTTTTATTTTTCGCTAAACTACTGATTTAAGAAATAAATACATAAGAGCAGCTGTACTGAATGGATAGATGGATAAAAGGTGGTCAAAATTCACTGTAATTTATCTAAAGAGAAAATGAGCTGAAAAGTTTTGTCTTTGGCTATTAAAACTAGATTATTATTTATACGGAACACTAAAAGAAAAATATTTGATGAAATTTGACATCATCATTATTTTATTTAAACATTTGATAGCCCTTGTTTAAAGTACATTTGAATGCCATTATTATTATCTCTTGCTGCAAACTAATAATAAATAGTTAAGTTTATTTATTTATTTATTTATTATAGCCTTATTTCAGAATGTTTACAATTTTTGCTTTTAATTTGATGTATTTATCACTTAACATTAGTTTATTCTGTGTGCCCTTTGGCAAAGGCCTCCTCCAACACTCTCCAGTCTTGTCTTTTCTGTGCTAGTCTTGTCCAGGTTTTCCCAGCTGTTCCGACCAATTCATCTTCCCATCGTCTGAATGGTTTTCCTCTCTTTCTTTTTCCCTCCCTTGGGTACCACAGTGTTACTTTTTTATTCCACTTCTCTTCTCCTCTAATTACATGGCCAGCCCATTTCCACTTTAATGTTTTTATTTTAAGCACCACATCTTGAACTTTTGTAGCCTTTCTAATTATGTTATGGTTAATTCTTTCTATTTTCCTCTTGCCCATCATACTTCGTTCCATGCTTCGCTGACATGTTTGGAGTTTGGTTTGTTGAGATTTTGTGAGCGCCCAAGTTTGACATCCATATGTTAGGATGGGTAGTATGCAGGTGTTGAATAGTTTTCCTTTAACCGAGATGTTTATTGCTTTGTCTTTCATTACTTCCCTGTATGCCCAATATCTCTTCCACGCATGTCCTGTACGCGTCTCTATCTCCCTACTTGACATGTTGTCAACCCTAATTATTTGGCCTAAATATGTATATTCATCCACATATTCAACAGGAATACTATTTACAATAATTGTTTCTTTGTCTCTATTCGTCATTGCCTTAGTTTTAGATGTGTTCATATTTAGGCCCACTACTTTACTATGTATGTCAAGATCTGTTAGCATGTTTTGAAGTTCTTGGGAAGACTTAGCGAACAAAATAATATCGTCTGCGAATCTCAAATTGGTTAGATACTCCCCATTGATTCTGACACCATAATTCTCCCATTCAAACTGCTTAAATATTTCTTCGAGGGCTGCAGTAAATAGTTTTGGAGAGAGTGGATCTCCTTGCCGTACGCCCTTTTGGATGTTGATAATTTCGCCTTCTCTTTCTAGCTTGACTTTTGCTGTACCGTTCATGTAGATGTTTCTTATAATCCTAATATACTTTTCTTGGACTCCTTGATTTTTCAAGGCATTCCATATCCTGTTGTGGTCCAGGGAATCAAAAGCCTTGCTGTAGTCGACGAAGCAGCAATATACTGGTAGATCATATTCCTTATATTTCTCAAATACTTGTTTTACTACGTGGACATGGTCCACGACTGAGTAACTGCTTCGGAATCCAGCCTGTTCTCGTGGTTGGTTCTCGTCGAGTACTTTGGTTATGCGCCTTAGGATAATTTTAGCAAATATTTTATAAACATTAGACATTAAACTAATTGGCCGGTAGTTGCCTACATCATTTCTATCTCCCTTTTTGTGAATTAAAATTATAGTGGAAGTAGTCCATTGGTGTGGTACGGTTTCAGTTTCCAAAATGTCATTGAATATTGTCTTTAGAGCTGGTAATATAGCGTGTTGTGTTCCTAATAGGATTTCATTTGTTATGCTGTCAGGGCCGGGCGTTTTATCTCTTTTTTGAGTTTTTATAGCCTGTTCTATTTCTCTTTCTAGTATTGGTGGGACATCAGTAGGGTTGTTAAGTGGTACATCGTCTGATGGTAGTGACTTTGAGTATAGATCCTGGAAAAACTCTGTTGCTGTTTTGATTATGTCTGGCCTCTTGGTTTTAACTTTACCTCTGGAATTCTTGATGCTTGGTATCCAGTCCTTCTTCATGGTTAGACATTTTATGGCCTTTTTTGTTCCACCTGATTTGATGATAAATTCCTCAAATGTTTTTAGTCTATATGCCTGCCTGTCTTTTCTCATCATACTCCGGAGCTTTTTTGAAAGATCTTGTATTTTTTGTCTAGTTTCCTTAGACTTACTTGTTGTGCTGATGAGTTTACCTCTGTCTTCTTGCAACTTCAGCGTCTCTTCGGAAAATATTTTGTTTATATTTCTTTTTGTGCTTGTATTGTTGCTTTTAGGAGCTTTCTTGGTCATTATATTTTGGAAGTACTCATATTTTTGCTGAAGGTTTAGATGGTTGGTGGACATTTTAAAGGTTTTCAGTTGGTCCTGAGCAGATGTTGCTAGTATTTGAAGATTCTCTTCTGTCCACTCTGTAGATGGTTTAATGTTGCTTCTCGAGTTTTTGGTTAGTTTCAGCTTTAGTTTTGCTCTCACCATTCGATGGTTGGTATTAAAGTTTAGATTATTGATTGTACCACAGTCTTCGAAGTATTTTCTTTTGTTGCAGAGAATAAAATCTATTTGGTTTCTATGTCTGTCGCCTGGGGATGACCAAGTCCACAGTTGGCTCTTGCTTCTCTTATACACGCTGTTCAGGACTGTGAGGTTGTGTTCGAGACAAAGGCTTACCAGTTTGCTGCCATTTCTGTTGCGATGCCCTATAGTATAGGGGCCAATAACTTCAGTTTCACTGTCAAGTCTGCTTCCTATTTGAGCATTAAAGTCTCCCATGACGATCAGGTTTTTGTATGCATGTTTATTCATGGTCGAGTTTAAGTCATTATAGAATTGATTTATGTCCTGCTTGTTTGCACTTTCCGTAGGTGAATAGACTTGAATGATGGTCCACTTCTCTTTAAGGTTAGGTAAGCTCAGATTCAGCACCGTTATTCTTTCGGAGACAGCAATGATCTGTTCTATGCAATTTCTTAAATGTTTCTTTATTAAGAAGCCAACGCCATAACTACCTTTTGTCTCTCCTTTGTAGTGTAAGATGAAGTCGTCATATTCTTCTATTCGATCTCCTATTCTTCTGACTTCACTTAGGCCAATTATGTCCCATTTTACCTTCCTCAATGCCATTAGTAGCTCTTGTAGGCTATCTTCTGACATCAAAGTTAAGGTGTTTAGTGTGCCGATATGCAAGTAGTTTTCTGTATCTCTGGGTTTATTTGTCTTATTTGGACGGTGGTGAATTGTTCCTTTTGTTGGAGGGTTGTGGTCTTCTTCCCCCACGGTGACCGGCCGGATTGGGGTGCTGTTTGTTGAAGTTTGTTTGGGTTGAGTTGCGATGGTTGTAGTGTTACGGTTCCGGGAGTTGGAGGAGGTTACAAGTTTTTTGCAGGCTGAGATAGTGACTCTGATCGTTTCCGCTCAACATAATTGAGTATATTTGGTCGTAGTAATTCTTTTGCCGCCGTCTTTGATTTCGGGTGATCAGTTGAGTTAGTCTTTTGTGCCGATGACGAGTTTGACGGACTTGGTGAGCCAGATCCGCCTCGCTTCCTTTTTTCTCTGTTCTCATTGGTGGGTTTTTTCACTACTAGCTTATCGCCTTTTAGGAATGCTATATTTCCTTTTTTCTTTTCTTCCTCTAGTTTTGGCAGTAGCTGTTTCCTTGCTTCTAATACATCTTTGGTGTAGTCTTCCATAACGTGTATGCCAGGCGGAAGTTCAGTTTTATGCTTTAGGATGATGTGTTTCTTCCAAATAGTCGTGATGGAGACTACAACGGGGCGTTTTTTGTTGCTATTCCACTGCCCAATCCTCCAGACATTACTAATCTCGTGGCTGTCTAAGTGAACTCCCAAATCTACTATGATCTCTTTAACGCAGTCTACTAGCTCACTTTCAGTTTTTTTAGTATCCTCAATTCCAAAGAATACTAAATTATTTTTTCGCTTCGCTTTTTCTATGTTGCTAAGTTTTTGTTCGAGTTCATATACTTTGGATTTTAGGTTTTTATTTTCTTCCTTGATTGCTTCCAATTTTTCGTCAAGTGCCTCCATAACATTTGTTGTGACTGAGGTAGATATCAGTAAAGCTTGCTGACTCAGCTTTTCATCTAGTGTGCGCTCGAGTTTTTTTAATAGTAAATCCATACTCTTATCCATTTTGGTGTGGTATATTGTAGTTTCTAAAGTGGCAACACTGAAGTTAGGGTAATTTATGTTTATTTACTGGCAACACTGTCCCCGGCTGTCAATGTCACAATATGTTATTTTCCCTCGCGTTTCGACTATTAGTCTATGGATGGTGCACTTTTAGGTTGTTTTGATTCTCGTGTTTCCTCACTAAATGCAAATAATTTCACTGTTCTCGTTGAGATGTTGTTTCCTTCTTCATGTAATAACGAAATCGAGATGACATACACTTGGTCCGTACTATTTGACGTTGATAGTAATTATTTTTGTAGGAGCGATTTGACGTACGTGTTTTTGTTACGAACGCCGGAACCGGAAAACCAAATAAATAGTTAAGTACCTAGATATAAATAACTTTAATTGTAGGCGACTAATATCAAGTTTGAAAAGGTTTGCGCGGGTCGAGGATCTATATTATTTCGCTTCATTTACTTACGGTATTTTATTATACCTTTAACAGACAGGCTATTTTTAGCTATTGATTAGGTAAATTAGGGCTTTGGTCTAATACATACAAGCTCTTGTTAGCAAAAACCAACAACACATTCGCTCTTACTAATATTATAAAGTTTGTGAGTATGGATGTTTGTTACTCTTTCACGCAAACACTACTGAACGGATCTGTATGAAATTTGGCACAGAGATACATAGATTATAGTCTGGAATAGCATATAGGCTACTTTTTATTGCGATAGCCGACATCTATGCGGGCGAAGCCACGGACAACAAGTAGTAATGATATGCTACTAGACAGTTACGACTACGTGTAATATTGGTGATTTGAAATATGCATTTCTTTTGTTTTTTCTTATATCCATTCTATCTAAACCCTCTTTGCTCTTTTGAACCAGAAGACCTGTGACCGGTCGTAGGACATATATAAGTTGATAATATTATATTTATTGTAACACAATGCATTAAAGTTTTAATAAATTATAGTATAAAAACAGAAAGGTACTATTTTATAGACCATATTTATTGTAGTTACAACATTATGCAAATGCAGTTTTTCCCTGACCAGAGCGTATACAAAACAGACAGCACACATGCATCAGGCACCCTGCAACGTTAGGATGCTTTACGATTCGAAAACGACACACCTCTAAATCATCTGCATCTAGGCACCTGAACTCGAAGGCGATTAGCGTTTGTGTGTGAGTGTGAAATATAGTTTTACTGTGCTGCATACAGCTTTCTGAAAACAACTAAATAAGTATTATAATTATACTAGCTATTGCCTGCGGCTCCGCCCGCGTGGATGTCGGTTATCGCTGTAAAAAGTAGCCTATGTGTTATTCCAGACCATAATCTATCTCTGTGCCAAATTTCATTCAGATCCGTTCAGTAGTTTTTACGTGAAAGAGTAACAAATATCCATCCGCCTATCCATCCATCCATTCTTACAAACTTTCGCATTTATTATATTAGTAGGATTTAAAATTTAAGCTTTTACAAACAATTATTATTTTAGACTAGAATGTTTGGTAAATACAACTCAACAGAGGATCAGAAGTGCGACAATTCAGATTTTTATTAAACATTTCTGAACTATTACGGTTAGTCTTTGTTTATTACTCTAGCACGTGTTAGAGGCACATGTTGCTAGCAAGTAACGGTTCACAAACATTTTCATTGCTAAGTTTGGTGTTAACCAAAAAGAGTAAATTAATAGCTTAAATTAGCAGATAACTGTGGTTTGTTAGATCATGCTTCAACTTCTGAGAACTTCCACAGTAACTTCAGCAATAAATGTCTAACAGTAGTTTGAAGTGTAAACGACGTAGTTAGTCTCGAGTATACTTAGAATTGTATAATATTCAGACCTCTAGCAATAACTATTTAGGGCCTGAAATATTGTAAGGAAAATTAGAACTTTTTGAACATAGTGTACAATGGCTTACTATTGTACATTATGTATTTTTTTATGGAAAACCAACAGCTTATTCTAACCTAAAATATAATTAGTATAGCAACAGAGAGCCAATTACAGGTCTTCACGTTTAGTGACCAAAAAAATGGTATATACCTATTAATGCCAAAGGCATTCTCTACCGGCCAACTTTAGGATGATGCAGATATAAACGTTGTAGGTGCAAGATTTAAAACGAAAGAAACAATATAACGGAATAATTTATTTCATGTTTTGCCTATATTTTAAGGTCTCATGTCTAACCGGTATTTTTTAAGAACTCCTGCACCTGGGAACACAAGCCATGTGTAGCGGAGGGGTTTCAAGATTCATGGACACAAAGTACTGGGTGTACTTTTTCTCAATGAATTGTATATTGTCCTTGGACTCAACTCTGACTCGAAACTAATATTTATAGATCAACACTGGGAACAATGCCAGTGGCGAAGTAATGACCTTCATTACTAAACCACACGTATGACAATATAGGCTCATCACCTACTGCACAGCAGTTACACTTAGTACAACTGCACTATAGATGGAGCCACTGAGGCACGAGATACACCAAGTAACGAAGTTAACGATGGCCATAATTTCGTGAATGATAAAGTTCCTATATTTATTGGTATAGTAAGAATAGATATGAATAGAAAACATAAAGGTTCTGCAATAAACAAGTACTTGTTAGTTCAGTGAATTCCCTTAGGCTCGTCTTTCAAAGCTCATTTCTGTCGACCTGTATCAAGTTTGATTACATTAGGTCAACACTTCAGTTCTGGATCGAAATTGAGATGCTCGTTAGAAAATCTGGGGTAGTGTTGATTGGAGGGAGTTATTATTGATGTTTTGAGGAAGATTAATGAAAGATTTTATAATTTATCTTCATTTACTGGTATATTCTATGGTTCAACAACCGACGGGATTGAAAGTTATTTTTAATTGTGAGGAATAATATTTGTCCGATTAATTTGACGATAACTTAAATAAAGAATGTTTTTAAAAGTTGTCATTAAACTACAAAAGTCATATACAATAATATATACTTCGGGTATTAACACGATCATGCTTTATTTACCTTTAGATTGCTTGACGTTTCGACCAGTTTGCACCGGCCGTGGTCACAAGCTGACTGGTGAAGCGATGTCAGGACTCCGTTAATCTAAAGGTAATTAAGCATGATCGTGTTTATACCCGAAGTATATATTATTGTATATCATGCAACGCGATACTTTAAAAGTTATTACAAAAGTCATAGTCATAGGTTGACTACCATAGAGCATTTATATACATATCGCAACGCGGCAACGCGTGAGTGACATAGAGTCGGCAACGCGTGAGTGACGTTGTGTTGCAAACGTCCATAGGCTACGGTAACTACTTACTATCAGGCGGCCCGAATGCTTCTTAGCCACCTTTGTAGTATAAAAAAAATATAAAATTGCAATATTTTAAATAAATAAAAGTCTGAACGATGATATTTCTCAAAAATATCATAATTTAGATAAAACAGTAGACCCTGGCCACTTGTTATAAACAAATAAACTAACCAGTATAATTTAAACTCTATATTATTATATTGTGTATGTTCTTTCAATATTAATTATGATTTTATTGACGATTAGCTGTTACCTGCGGCTCCGCTTGTATGGATGTCGGTCATCGCGATAAAAAGTAGCCCCTTGGCTATTTCAGATTATAATCTATCTATATGCCAAATTTTATCCAGATCTATCAGTTCAGTAGCTTTTACGTAAAAGAGTAACAAACATCTACATCCTCACAAACTTTCAAGTTTATAATATTAGTAGGATGTCTCTTTAAAAAAAGTTCAAACCACAAACATCAATATGAAATTTAAACGTTTTTCGCTTTCTGTATTGAATTCTAAAAATATATTCCATTAGTAGTCAGTAATCCAAGTGATATTGCCTTAGCACATGATAAACAGGATTAAAGAACGAGCGGATATTAATTGCCACCAATCGTTTAATGGGTTTCATTATAAAACTACATTCGATTCCATTATTCGATTAAGCTATTGTAAGGCTAGGTTTTTGCGTAGGGCTGGCAAAACTAAGATCAACAATTTATTGTTTTTGCAACGATATGTTGAGTCATTTTTGGTTTCAGAAGTACAATTTGTCACTTTGACAAAAGAATCATAGTAATTGGCTATTTTTCAAATCATAAACTCAACCATTACTGCAACAGTTCTTGTACTCGTACTCTCGCGTTTCGTTTTTCATCTGCGTACTCATTACGCATAATAATAAATCAATGCTTCACAACTTTCATCCTTTTGCCATATTTTAAGTGATTCACGTATTATTTATTGTTTTGCATACTCTGAGTAAGAATAATCTGAATGTGTTTGTAGAATTAGATTAGATAATAATATTATTATATTCATTATTTGTAATAGGTAGGGTACGGGACTCCTCTTCTCTACTAAGAGAGCTGAGAGGGTTTATGTCAGTTTAGTGGGACAGAAATGATTATTATAGGTTTTCTCACGTTAAATTAATAAATTATCATCTGCTTAGATAACTAATTTATTTGTACGTAATTATTCCATAAAGTGAAATGCACATCGACCATACTACAGACAGTATCAAACTAAAACCACATAATGTGTTAAAAATATAAAATAAAAATAATGTTTCAGAAAATTAGCCGTAAAAAATTAAAATGTTAAACAAAACTGTTGTAGGTACTTAATATTTAAAAAAAAAAGCGAAACATTTAAAACTAAGAGGCAACCCTAAATCGATGGTCCCAAACCGCGCCTATATCAACAGAACACAATATTTTTGTTGATATTTCAAATAATGTATTCCGGTTTTGCAGCAAATTGATAATTGATTGCATTCAATTGAATACCGATTTCAATACAATTGGGTAATGAAAAAATGTGTTTAATTTATTCTTGTACATCTGTGTTTTGAATAAGTGATTGATATTTTATTTGTTTTACAGATAATTACGAATATGAAATAGAGATAGTTTTAACATTCTATTTATATACGTGAATTGTTTGTATTTTTAAACGCTTACATATTATACATGTATTGTTTTTATTTTTTTAAATCTAAAATAAATAATTTAAATGTTGAATTTGAATATAGTATCAAAACTTGTCAGCCCCATAATAATCAGCCATTTAAAACATAAGTACAAACACGACGGTAATCCGACATGACCGCAGAAATTAGATGCAATAACAACACGAAATTATATTATTTATAATTAAATATATAAGAAACAAGTAACCATCTTTGTCCTTGCCTGGGTTAAACTATTTTTTGATAATTACGAATTGAATTTCCAAAAAATCATTTAAGTTATAAAATTAATTTATATTCGGTATTTCAGATCTTAGATTTCATGACAATTGAGAAGTTTAATAGTCTGAAATATCGTCAGTACAAACGATTTTTCTTTAAAAGGTTACGGAAAAATATGAAACATTGAACGAAAAACTGAAACTAAAATGCATTACATTTTGCATCCATCAATTCACCACGAATGTATATAAAAATTACCCCTTTTAATTATTCATCTCGTTGCCATCTCAGTTTGAATATATTTAGCAAGAAAACGTTCTAAGAAGCTCCTATTACATAATGCTCTTTTGTATTTTGTATAAAAGCCACGATGTTTTCACTTCGTTGTTTTCCAGTCGGTTTGTGAATTTTATAATACTTCAAACCGTTTTTAATATAAATAATTTAATTTAAAATCTTAGGGAAACGGTGTAGGAATTTATTAGTATCGTTTTAACCATACGTCATTATTCTGTGAATATCTTTTATTATAACTTCAAATGCAATTTAAAGTTTTGCGAAGACTTTACATAAAATTCATAGATAATTATTTAACTATATACTATTTACTATTATTATTATTTCCTCCAACAAGGTGGGCCGACGACCTGGTAAAGGTTGTGGGCAACCGATGGACAAGGTCGGCTCAGGATCGAGAGTTGTGGAAAACCTTGGGGGAGGCCTATGTCCATCAATATATGTATATTTTGTAGATATTATTACTAAGCTCGGTGTCGCGGAGATCTTTGTAAACATACAAATAATAAACACAAATTACATCCAGACTGGGAACAACCAGCATTGTGGATAATACTTTTTTTTGATAGTAGATCGAATCCAAAACATACTACGCAATAATAGTGGTAAAGTAACCATTGAAACCAATCAGCAGTTTTTCAAATTTTCAGGACTATCACAATCATTTTCCCCCATGTCATCATGATTTACTCGTACAACAAAAAAAACCAGCCTACACTGAAATTAATGCGATTCTATAATTTCATAGCTCCCGCCATATCTGTATCTGTGAATACGCCACTTAAGGACATCAGTCACCACTCATCATCATGTGAGCTGTAAGGCTAAAATAGGAAATAAAGAAAGACATACATCTCTCTTGATACTGTCAAAAGCAGGCCACTTATCACACAAAAGCCGAGATAGTATTATCCAAAACGTATTTAATAGATGCTAACAAATAAAACCAAAACTATGCTACATCAATCGCTGTCCTAAAATATCTGTTACTCGTTTACAAAATGTGTACCCCCGCAGATAAGAGAGAGGTCAGTAATGAAACCAGTTCAGGCGGAAAGAGCAACGATAAGGTAATTTGGACACAGTATACGGGCATATTTCGCCTTTCTATCAATCTAACCCTATTTTAGTCATTTAATCTAAGGGATTATGCTTTAGAATGTTTAGATATTAATAATAATAATAATAATAATAATTGTTTATTTCAGACAAATTTCCATAGCATAATATTAATTCATAAAAAAATAAATTAAATTAAATAAACATTAGATTAATTACAACAAATACAAATAAAAATATAAATTAAAATACACAATAAATAAAAATAAATTAATACCCACTGTTATAGTGCCAGTGTAGTGTGCAAGCGCATCCAGTGACGCAACAATGGAGTGTCCCACCTGTCTACAAACACACTCAGAATGCTGTTGGAGCTCGACCTAACACGCTTTAGCATCGACGCACACTGTTTTCTAATAACGGCATGAAAACCGTCTGTGTGCGCCTCTGCAAACATGTTTGAGGCGCTGCAGAACCTCGGCAGCCCCAACAACACCCTAAACGCGTTATTATATTGAACACGTAAGGCGCTGTATGCCGTAATTGTGTAGTTGACCCACAGGCTGCACGTGTATAACTGTTGACAGTATGATTTGAAAAGTGTTATTTTAATTTGATTGTTGCAACGTGCAAACCTGCGAGCCAACATGTTACACCTGACAGCCAGCGCCCTACGTGCCCTTTCCACATCCATGTTGTCCTTAAGGTCCTCAGTAACCCAGTGGCCCAGATACTTAAAGTGTGCAACTCTTTTTAAAGCGGTACCGGCTAAGGTGACTGTAGGTACAGACAGGTAACTCTTGCCACGCGCCTTAAATACAACCAGTTCGCTTTTCTTAGCGTTGTATCTGAGCCCGTGGGCCTCCGCGTATGACTCACACATATGGACTAATTTACGCAAAGCACCAATCGATGGGCTCATCAGTACCATGTCGTCAGCGTAACTTATATTGTTAACACAGGTTCCGTCTATGTAACACCCAAAATTGGTACTGCTAAGCTCACCGATAAGCTGGTTTATGTACAGATTGAAGAGCTTGGGTGAGGTCAGTCCACCCTGCCTCACCCCGCACTGCAACCTGTACACATCTGAATAAGAGCCAGCCCATCTGACACTGTTTGTCTGGTTATTATACCAATATTGAAAAATCGATACAATCTCTGGGCTACAATTTATCTCACTTTGTAGCTTTTGCCATAACTTGTCATATGATACTAAGTCAAATGCCCTGGAAAGATCTAGGAAACAAGCAAACACAGGTGTTTTCCTAGCACTGTAATATTGTACAGTCTGCTTGAGACACATGATAGCGCTTTCCGTAGACAGGCCTGATCTAAATCCAAATTGTGCATCGTGGAGCTTAATGTGCTTATCCAAGTGCTGGTCAAGCAGACTGTCCAATATTTTAGCTACAATAGTGGCAAGTGAGATTGGTCTATAGTTCATCGAATCGGAAGTATCTCCCGTTTTATTTTTTATTATTGGAACAACAATAGTATGCATTAATTCCTCAGGTAAGTACGTATGGCTCACACAAAGATTAAAAAACATAGCCAGTACTCTCGGCAAGTGGCAACCAGCATTTTGCAGATGTTCTATGCTAAGGCTGTCGTGACCCGGAGATTTACCTCGAACCATGTTTTTAATAACTTTAGCCACATCTTTGGCTGTAAACCTAACTTTAAAATCCCCATCATCACCACAGCCCGCACAAAACATTTGCGATGTACTTCCCAAAGGTGACTCAATGTTGTACATTTTTTGAAATATATTGGCTATTTCTTGTGGTTCGTGCACACCAGCCACACTCACGGGATGTCCAGGCCTCGGATTTAATTGGTTTGTCTTTTTCCAAAAGCCCTTAAAATCTTTTTTATAGTGGTGGTCTGCAATGATGTCCATCTTAATCTGTTGTTCGTTATTTTGACAAAATTTCAATTGAGATTTAAAATATTTTCTAGATTCAGACATATTATTATAAGCATATCCAACCGCAGGCTTTCCATTTAATACCCATAATTGAAAATACAACCTAGCCCTCACGTGAGCGTCCCTGACGTACCTATTCCACCCCGTTACATATTTTTTACGTGTCTTTTTAACATTTGCTGTGAGTTTAGACACATCTGACAAGATACACACTATGTCATGATATAAATTATCCAAATGGACTCTATGTTTTATATCAGAACACATTTTGTCTGCGCAACCGCTCATCTCCGGTGGAAAATCAATATCTCTAAGTCTAGCGTGGCACAACTCATGGTATTTACAAATCTGATCTTTATCTCTTTCACCCCATATAACTAGGTTACCATTACCACCAGTAACTATCCGCTTAGGTTTTATTAAGCCTATATTAAACTCCAATTGGACAGGATAGTGATCTGACCAATAGATGTCATAAAGCACTGACGCGTTTACAACTGCGAGTCGCGCGGCACTAGTCACTACGCAGTGGTCGAGCCAGCGCCGCGACCCATGTGCATCGCTAACAAAGGTGTATGTATCCGACGGTAATAGTTCCCTGTCCACACAAGACCATTTTTGTTCAAAACAAAACTGTAATAGCTCTGTATCAAAAAGCTCACCTGGATGGGCGTTGAAATCACCTAATATAACCACAGATTCCACATTATTACTTTCTATTATGGCATTAATTTCACTTAAGCACTCTGTAAATTCTATTAAATTATCTAATAAGTCTGTTGGCATATACACTGAAAAAACTATTATAGCGCGATCACCGAGCACAATCTTTATAGCAATCAGCCGCACACTTGAACATGTTAACACTGTCACTGTGGGGAACAAGCTTTTTCTCCAGAGTATCGCCACGCCTCCGTGCGGTCTCCCCCGTAGAATGCCAGCAGTGGTATCCACAGCCGAGTTACCAATAAACCCGAACTCCGTGTCAATGCTGCCTAGGTACGGGACGTCGTGGGGTAGTAACCATGTCTCCTGCAAGGCAATTATGTCTCCTGTCTTGCAAAGCCGCCTTATGCATTCCACAGACCGTGTCACATTTTTACAATTGAAACTTACTAATTTCGCTGTGCTACCCATGGTCAGTTTGTATTAGCAACATTATTCACTCTTGCTTTATTTTGCCGATCGAAGTAAATAAAACGACGAAAAGCTATGCCCTCAGGCCAAAAATTGGCTTCCATAAATATATCTAATTTATATTTTGGAACAAATACTTTATAAGCATCGTAGTCCTTCTCCATTTTCATATGCATTTTTTCTAACCTTACGTTAACATTACATTTATTCTTAACGTATTTTTCGATGTCACACACTGTCACCTGTTTTGCCACATTATAAATGTACAGTGGGATTTGTATATCCGCCGCTTTAAAATTTACTCCATCATCCAATGTCGCTTTGCCTCTTTTGCCAGCAAAGCGATTCCGATGTCTCCTCCTTTGTACCTCGATCCATTCTTCATTATTGGGTTCAGGTTTCCATTGCCCATCCCGCACAATGTCAGCAAATTTTTTTTGATTTTGCACGCCAACATGCTGGCCAGACGGGGCGTTCGTATAACCCAACCGCGGTGAAGCTAGCGCTCGCGCCGTACTCGTCGCCGCGGCCTGCGCCGGGCTCTCGGCTATGTTCGCACTAAAACGAAATGATCGCGCCGGCCGCTGATTGGCCTTCTCGCTAAACTCGGGAGTCTCCTCGCAACGGACACAGCTCGGTTGAGGTGTATTACAAATACCTCCATTACAAAAAGATAAATCTTCGGATGAAATCATGCACTTATTTTTATCTTTCATACATTTAGGTGATAATACCATAGGACCATTTTTGTCACCATCAATCCTTGAGGCGCCTCGTTTTGTGTTTACGTTACTAGTTTCACCTGACGTATTTTTTAACGTCTCCACATCAGACTTTAACAGCTGGTACTGTTCGACAGTGGTATATTGCTCCTTTATCAGACTTACTTCACTCTGCAGTTTTAAAAGGTCCTTTAATAATCTTGTTACATCGACGTGGTCGAATAAAACAGGCGGTAGTTTCTGCAAGTCACGAGCTACAAATATAGGAATTTCTTCCGGATCACTTTCCTTTAGTAGGCAAATAATATCGTCAATGTTACGAATCGTTTTGCCGTCTCTCTTCCTAATTTTCTTCCTTTTTGTTGTCGATATGGAATCGAATAACAGATTTTTAGCACTTTCAATATCAGATTCCGTAAAAGCACTTATACATATACGACTAATGCTTTCTTCGTCCATTACGTCTATTTTATTGCATATAAACGCTAACACCTCGTTTATAACAACATTGCATGAGTTACACTTAATCACGTTAGAAGTCATTTTCAAGGACACGACACAACCGACCGTACGACAAGCGCGCGCGCCGCTGACGATATTGATAGCTGTGTTTCTTTAAAACAGATTTTCATTAATAATTTAAGAGAGGTAAGGCACCATACTAGCGAGCAAGCCCGACTGGGGAAGGACCTCCACCTTACAGAAGACCACAGCCAAATAACTACACACAGCGGTGTAGTTGTGTTTCTGTGTGTGAGTACATGTCTCCAGCGCTCATAGAGATGTGTTTTGAAAGAAATATATTCCTATCCCAGAGACATTCACATCTTTATAATAATAAATTATTTATTTTACAAGTAACATGACTCAGTGTATTAGTAACAATATTTCTTACTTCTATATTAGTTTTCCTATTTTGAACACCTAATAATTATTTGTATGTGAATCACTGCCACTTGCTAAGCACCTAGGTGGATAGCTTGCAGCAGTGACTCACATACAAACAGTCGAGTCTACTTGCTATAGAGCACAGGATAATGTTGGGGCTGGCCCGTACCCGGCGCACCAGGGAGGCGCATCGTTTCCTCATTGTTGTATAAAAACAGTCGACGCGAGCTTCTGCAAACATCCCTGATGCGCTACAGAAACGGGGCAACGCCATCAGCATCCTGAACGCCCCGGTGTAAAAAAATGGGTTGGCAACACGCAAGTAATATCTCTGGTATTGCAAGCGTCCATAGACTACGGTAACTGCGTAACATCAGGCGGGCCGTATGCTTGTTTGCCACCCAAGTAGTATAAAAAAAATGATGGTCATTTTTTAGCTACTATATGTGGAGATGATTTGATAGATGATAGACATTTTATACTTCTTAGTAATAATCTTATCTTGCGAAACTCACACATGGCCATCCGATAGCAAATTTTGCCTATACTTTGGCAATAAATGAGTAGAAAATATTCTTAAGTATGAGACATACATCCTTACTTCCTTACTAATATTATAAATGTGAAAGTTTGTGAGAATGGATGGATGGATAGATGGATGGATGGATAGATGGATGGATGTTTGTTACTCTTTCACGTTAAAACTACTGAACGGATCTGGATGAAATTTGGCACAGAGATAGATTATGGTCTGGAATAACACTTTTTGCAGCGATAACCGACATCCACGCGGGCAGAGCCGCGGGCAACAACTAGTATTTGATAAATATTCTACTAAAGGTCTTGCTCTTCGCACAACGATTTTTGGTTATTTGAATCGAACCCAAGACTTTAGCAGTCAGAGATTAATAGACCAATTCAGATTATTTTGAACACGAAAAAAACATAAACATAAATCAGTCATGAAACTTAAAAAAATAGTACCTACCTAAACAGTCCAGCGTAAAAACATAAGATTCAACTTAACAATCCTTTTTCTTCGTTGTGCAACTTTCAAAGAACTTAAACCTCTTTCCGGAGGAACTGCGTACTTTAAACTAATCCCCGTATGCAACCAACCAAACTTTCTAAGCTGTATGTACATACTTGCAAATATTTTGCTTGGCTACTTCCTAGTTTGTTAAGTTGTTTAAAACTTTTCATTTGTCGTATTTCGAATTATTAATATGCTGCAAAATGCACAAATGATACTTGTAGTGTTGCAAGCGTCCATAGGCTACGGATTACTGTAGCTTATAGACGCTTGCAACATTGCCTTAGCAATAATGCTTAGGCACTATCAGGCAGGTTGTATGATTTTTTGTCTCCTTATTAGTTAAAAGAATAAAAAAATAAACTGGCCAAGTGCGAGTCGAACTCACGCACCTCAGGTTCCATACAAACCTGTAGGTATATAAGTAAAATATTTTTATTATATATGCTATATGATGGTAACAAAAAAAATATGGTTTTCGCGATTTTTCCTTCGTTTAAAATTTCAAGATTCTGAGTTTATTGGAAGTACCCTGTAGGTTTTGATTCCCTAATTTTTTCACAGCTTTATGGGACAGTAGACTTGAGTATTTGGTATAAATTTCAGCTTGATACCTACACGCGTTCCTAAGTCTTGACTGAGAGACGGACGGACGGACAACAAAGTGACCCTATAAGTATTTAGTTTTTTCCTTTCGAAGTACGGAACTCTAAAAACGGCCTAAAATCCTAATACCCATTTCAAAAACGCAATATTGTTAACGTCCTATAAGTCCTAGACCCATAAAAATATATTAAAATAATAAGTCACTGTCATCGAGTTAATACTTAGATTCCCCAAAGATATACCATCGAAGCTAAGACATTCTATTACACTATTTTTACGCCGAATATAAATTTTAGTCGAACCCTCATCTTTAAATCTTACAGGTGAGGCATTATGCAAAAGCGTCTTCTTTACTAAGATTTTTAAAGTATGTAATACTGGCTACCCGCCCTGACTTAGCCCGATTTTTTTTACTTTAAAAGTTGTTGAATATTGAAAATGTTAAATTTTTTTCACTTCCCTAGACAAAATAATTAAATCACCGACGTAAATGTACATTTATTTTTTATCAGGTGTATGAAATTTCGTACTTTTTACTTAAGAAATGACGGACTTCAATACCTTTTTTTGAAATTATCCGTTATTTTATCCGCATAGGGTTAAAATTGCCTAAAATCCCTTCTTAGAACTCGCTTACGATTTGAGAAGATTTAGGCTCTGTGTAGATGAATTAGTCAGAACAAGTATTATAATTTATATAGATATTTGAAATACTGAAGCAACGTTGAAATGTAAATGTTTATCGAATATAATGTTGTTTAATTTTGTATATGAAAAAGCAATTGGTTTACTCTTGGAAAACACGTGCAATTAAATTTTGTTCAGAGTTTCTGAATCATAAAAGTTTGATAGCTATGGTTTGTTTTAACTCGAAACTTCTAGGCAGTTTTAGGTCGGATTTCTGTTAAACAATTTCACAATAAATACCTTTTAACTGTTGTATGTATTGTAAAATGTATATAATTATAATTAATATTATAATCTATTAAGATGCAATTTTATTTCTGCCACTCCAATTTTTGAAAAATATTTTTTTTTTATATAATCTGAATTATCATACTGCACGTCTACTGTCCACTTACTGTGTGTCTGGGCAATACAGAAATTGCTCCCTAGTGTCAAAGTTGTATTTTCAGAAAGACAACATTCTACACAGTTAAACCAGAATTTTTAAAATTTTATCTAAAAACCTTTAAGACTTTTAATTAAAATCTATGTAATTAAAATGATGTACCATTTAGGTATGTCACAATAAAAAAAAACCTTAAAGACTCGAAATAAGAAAAAATAAGAATCTACGTTTTAAAACTGTTGTACAGTTTCAAAACGTAGATTCCTAAACTTGGTAGCCAAATTTTTCGAACTGAAGCAAAAATTTCAAAAACAGATTGTGGCGAGGCCATTTAATATTTTCGAGATTTGATTAATTCATGTGATAATATAGTAGAGGACGAAGCTTTTGCTTTCATATTGAGGCATTTCAGCACTACTACCTTGCAAGCGAGCAAGCCCGATTGAGGAAATACCTCCACCTGACAGAAGACCATAGGCACACAGCTCGACCATAGCTCCACCTCCTACTGTGTGCTTATGGTCTTCTGGAAGGTAAGCATGATTGTTTGTCACCTGGATTATCGTTTATATAACTTGATGAACGAAACGTCGAGGGTTACAAAGGACTAGCTAAATCAAAATTAAATATATTCGTAATCTACATATGTACGTGTTATATCTGGATATCATCCAAGCTTATCTCCAAATGTTATATAAAAGTTGAGGATTATCTGTTTTAAGGGTAACTCACATAAAACTCTCTCGGAGATAAAACAATGTCGAAATGGTATGAAAATAGAACTTGGAGTATTTTATTCGACGTTTACATTAAATTTTCTGTTGTTTTCTTTTCCTTGCGAAGGACTGTTTTTGTGAAACACTTTACGTAGCGAGTTGATGTGTATATGTTGTTATGTATCAATGCCTTAGGCCTAATGGATGGTATTTTGTAATATTCCTTTTTTTGGATATTATGAATAATTTTCGAGATGTCGCGTTCAATTTAAGAAACAAAGATTACTGTCTATTTTTTGTGTTATTTTTCAACGACGTTAAAACAATCTTGCTTTGATTCTAACATTCAATCTCATTAGGTTTGTTTTTAAATATCTTTTCAATTAAAATAAAAGTAAAAGTCATGATTATAATTTTTACAGAATATATACTGGGCAATACAGAAATTGCTCCCTAGTGTCAAAGTTGTATTTTCAGAAAGACAACATTCTACACAGTTAAACCAGAATTTTTAAAATTTTATCTAAAAACCTTTAAGACTTTTAATTAAAATCTATGTAATTAAAATGATGTACCATTTAGGTATGTCACAATAAAAAAAAACCTTAAAGACTCGAAATAAGAAAAAATAAGAATCTACGTTTTAAAACTGTTGTACAGTTTCAAAACGTAGATTCCTAAACTTGGTAGCCAAATTTTTCGAACTGAAGCAAAAATTTCAAAAACAGATTGTGGCGAGGCCATTTAATATTTTCGAGATTTGATTAATTCATGTGATAATATAGTAGAGGACGAAGCTTTTGCTTTCATATTGAGGCATTTCAGCACTACTACCTTGCAAGCGAGCAAGCCCGATTGAGGAAATACCTCCACCTCACAGAAGACCATAGGCACACAGCTCGACCATAGCTCCACCTCCTACTGTGTGCTTATGGTCTTCTGGAAGGTAAGCATGATTGTTTGTCACCTGGATTATCGTTTATATAACTTGATGAACGAAACGTCGAGGGTTACAAAGGACTAGCTAAATCAAAATTAAATATATTCGTAATCTACATATGTACGTGTTATATCTGGATATCATCCAAGCTTATCTCCAAATGTTATATAAAAGTTGAGGATTATCTGTTTTAAGGGTAACTCACATAAAACTCTCTCGGAGATAAAACAATGTCGAAATGGTATGAAAATAGAACTTGGAGTATTTTATTCGACGTTTACATTAAATTTTCTGTTGTTTTCTTTTCCTTGCGAAGGACTGTTTTTGTGAAACACTTTACGTAGCGAGTTGATGTGTATATGTTGTTATGTATCAATGCCTTAGGCCTAATGGATGGTATTTTGTAATATTCCTTTTTTTGGATATTATGAATAATTTTCGAGATGTCGCGTTCAATTTAAGAAACAAAGATTACTGTCTATTTTTTGTGTTATTTTTCAACGACGTTAAAACAATCTTGCTTTGATTCTAACATTCAATCTCATTAGGTTTGTTTTTAAATATCTTTTCAATTAAAATAAAAGTAAAAGTCATGATTATAATTTTTACTTTTATTTTAAGTTGGCTTTACTACATGTTAATAATATTATTTAAGCTATCGGGCTAATAGTATTAAATGTACGGGAACGAATTGAAAACCAGCGCCAAGTAGGGCTATAGCTTATGCTACGTGCTTTTAACTTTGCTGAATGAATGAATTTGTGAGTTTAAGTATTGGCCATAAATGTTTTTTTTTTCTTTCTTTTTCTGAATGTCAGTGTGGCAAAAAGAGTCGCTATATTAATTTTTAAAAATAGCGGTTACCCGCGAAGCAAAATCGGATCATTATTAATTAAATGAAAGATGAGAAGGAGAACATCTTTACTATTAAAAATATTAATACTCATCAATAACTCATGAAAATACTGTATACAAACAGAAGAGACAAATGCATTGAGTTATTTTATCTCAACCTATTCAAACATAAATTAAACTCTGAGCTATTATTAAATTTAAGTAAGTACTAAGTAGATACTTACACAAATAAGTAATGTTTTAAACTAATACACATACTCTATAAAGTACTAAGTAACTAGAAGTGTAAACGATAAACTGTGTTGGAGTTCGCAACAAACTTAATCAGAATAAAATAAGGGGCGTACAAAAACCATTCCCAACTTGCTTCCTAAGGAAAGTGGGACGAAAAAATACTGCAAAAAACATTGCTCAGTATACAAAAAACTACAGACAGTTGAATGAAGAAAATAGTCTACTATGCTAATCTGGTAAAATTGAAATGAGAACATCTTGGAGTAGGTTTTCTTCAACTAGCTAGTGCCTGCAACTTAGACCTCGGGGTACAAAAAGGAGTGAGAGAGTTATCCTTATATAATACTTTTTTTTTCTCTTTTTTTTTAAAGACAACCCCCGCACTAGAGAACAAGCTCTGTGTCGCGGGGGACTTTACAAACATAAAATTAACGGACACAAATTACACCCAGACTCAGAACAATTCTTTGTGGGTCACACAAAGTTTTATCCTGTGTGGGAATCGAACCCACAACCTCGTGCACAGCAGGCGCATACTGCGGCCACTGGACTACCGAGGCAGTCAAATAATTATGATGATACGCAAATAAACTTACAATCACACTTCCATTTTTCTATTTTAACACAATCCTTGTGCACGCGCCGGCTACATAGAATATATATGTATGTATGTAGCCCACAGGCACACATTGGATCATACTTTCTGGTCACTATAAGAATTATTAAAATGAACATGGTATATTAAACTTTAATTTACCAACTTTAATTTAACTCCGGGAGTGCCGACAGAAGTGAAAACACTAAGCAAAACAGTTGTTATAAACGTTGTTGCAATAAATGTTTTTTTAATTTATCTAGACGCGTTCGCGGTTTGCTACATGTACATGCATAAATTGCCTCTTTGCTTTAATAACGTGACAGTCGAAAAACGATTTTGCGGATATGTCAAACTGCGTCTCGTAATGGTGTCGCGAATCCGATGTAGAAAATGCCTAGTCCACCGTTATATAATGTATCTTATGTGTAAAAGTTAATAAATAAATAAATTGTGAATTAACATCACTATTTTTTCTTTTTTAAAAAGTGAAAATATATAGTAATATTGTATATGTAGATGTCTCTGTTTAATAAATTAAATAATAATTTAATAATAAAAATGATATAAAAAATATATATTTACAAGACTTACTAATTTATTCTACTTAATATGTTCTACAAGCAGGCAAACAGTCCCCTCTTTCAACAGTACCTACTGAGAGGGTTTGCGTTTTACAATATTTATAAAGCAAAGACCTTTTGCTAAAGCATTTATTATGAATCACGTTAGAGTTAAGGGTGAAACACCTGAACAAACATGCTTTGAACTCGGTAACTCCAGCACAACTGTAATGTGTCAAAGATATTTTATGATATTCTAAAAGTAATAGAGGGAGAGCCGGCAACATATTTACTTCTGTAATTTCCAAAGTTATGAAAATTCATAAACTAATTCTTATATACCTGCAGATCAGGCTCTTTTGCCAACACTTTGCTTCTGGGATGTGTAACCCTTATATTTTCATAACAAAGAGGATAAGAAGTAGAACTTATTTTAAAATAAAAAATACTGTCAATATCGTTTACTAAAAACACTAGGACTATACTGTATTCAAATTAAGTTTTATTTCTTACCCTTTGTTATTTTAGGGTTAAACACTCCGGCCGTAGAGGTCTACCAGAAGTTTTTTATTATTTTGCGAGTATAGATATAAGATATATATAACTTTGTGAATTTTTATGACTTTAAAATGACACAGATAAATACGTCGCTGGCTCTTGGTCCATAACGCTTAAAAAACTTGTTCTTTTTCGTCATTATCTGAATATTACACTAGGAACGTCTTCGTAACAGCTGTCTTTCATACTAGTTCGTTGTTGACTAACAAGCACACGGTCTGTTTAGTGGTAAGCAGTTACCGTAGCCTATAGATGTTTGCAATAACATTCGTGCGACATTTTAACACCAGAGTTTATGTTATGTGTTACATTAGATAACTGAAAAAGTTTATAATAAAACCTTTATTTAATACTAGCTGTTGCCCGCGGCTCCGCCCGCGTGGATGTCGGTTATCGCTACAAAAAGTAGCCTATGTGTTATTCCAGACCATAATCTATCCCTGTGCAAATTTTATCCAGATCCGTTCAGTAGATTTTACGTGAAAGAGTAACAAACATCCATTCATCCATCTATCCATCCATCCATTCTCACAAACTTTCACATTTATAATATTAGTAAGGATGAGCTCCAATGCACAAAAACACAACTAAGAAGACACATGTAGGGCAACATATTAGTGAGCAAGCCTAAGTGGAAAAGCACCTCCACCTTACGGAAGAACACAGCTAAATGACTACATACAGCGGAGAAATTGTATTTCTGTGTGCGAGTACAGATTTCCAGAACTCATTAAGGGATGCGTTTTTAACGAAACGTTTACCCATACCATAGAAATCACATCATAAAACCCTGGTGTTTATTTTTGGGTCAGCAACATGCAATGCCAAGTGGTACCTACCGCTGGTATAGCAAGCGTCCATAGGCTACCGTTACTGCTTACCATTAAACGGGCCGTATGCTTGTTTGCCACCTAAGTAGTATAAAAAAACTATATCATATATGCACTTCTACTTTACAGAAAATTACAGCCAAATATCTACATTTGGCTGTAACTTTCTGTAAAGTAGAAGTTCTTCCCCAGTCAGGCGTGCCCGTTTATATGGTGTCCTACCTATTTTAAACCTATGTATTAAATAAACCTCAATGCATTTGATTTTGTGGACCAAATTTAAGTATTTATATAAATCCATGAATATGTTTGTATCAAAAAATATATAAAATGTTTCTTACATTAAATTTTAAAGCATCGTAAAATATTTGATTTTTTTCTATTTAAATAATGCATTGCGAACGCTGAAACGTGTTTGCACATTTTATTTCCATTTTTATAACGCTTGTTTTAATATGAAGACGGTAAGTTATACTTTACTAAATTTATTTATTTTATTCCTCGGAAAAGTTCAATTAATTAATGATAAACGTGCAGAAATTATACAACGACAAAAATATACAACCTACAGAGTTGGCGCTCGACAATTTTTTAATTTTAATCTATACCATATAATAAATCTATACCATATAATATATCTATACTGAAGCGGAGCAATAGTGAGATATGTTGCAAAATCGGGGAAAATATTCCAAATTACCACGCGGACGAAGTCGCGGGCGTGTTCCACGCTTTTTTATAATATAAACTAGGGGTAGTTTATATTATAAAAAAGCGTGGAAAACCTCCACGCTATAAAGGAACTCGGCTGGTCCTATTTGCCGCATGTCAGATGATCAATGAACCAAACCTACTGTCCAGTCGGTGCCTCTGAATGGCAAGCGAAATCGCGGTAGACTCAGACTGAGATAGCGGGATGGGTTGAAGTCATTTAATGAAGACTGTTTCTCAGCGGCTCTAGGCAGAGAGAAATGAAAAGAGAGTAGGAGGCCTTTGCCCTGCAGTGGCACAATACAGGCTTATAATAATAGTACAGGTCTCCAGCGCTCATTTAGGAATGCGTTTTGAAACAAACGTATTCCTATCCCAGTGTTACTTTACGAACTTTGTGATGTGCTGTCTGTCAGAAAGCTATTTATTTTGAACTCCATCCTAAGGATACACAAAACTAATCCATTTGACTCAAGTATTTTATCTAAAAGAAGAAAATATGCTGTGATAGTTAAAAAAAGAGTAAGAACTGATTTTGCGAGACGCCAATATACGGCCCAATCAGCCTACCTATATAATAAAATAAATAAAAAAATTGGATTTGCCCAAAATTCGTATTATGCGTGCAAGCATATGTTAACTGCGTGGTTAAAAACCCTCACATATGAAGAGACCGAGTCACTTTTACACCCCATTATATAAACATAAATCGTAAATTTACACATAAAAATTGCACAACACACACACACAGACACACACGCACACAAACACACAAAGCACACACACTCTCTCACACACACACTCATAACACACACATACCATTATACATTATTATTTTGTTTATTGCTAATTTAATTAATTATTTCATCACATTTGGTATAATTATACTTCTATCTATTTGTACATCAAAATACTTAAGTTACGGAAGAGTGTGGTCTTCTGATACAGGCATATCTATTCTGCTTAAAAGAAGATCTCAACAATTTTTGTATGAAGCATTATGTACTGATGGAAATAAATTATTATTATTATTATTAGTGTTACTTCCATCTTAAAGCCCTGGTGTAAAAAATGGGTTGGCAACACGCAAGTAATGCAAGCGTCTATAGGCTTCGGATACTGCTTAACATCAGGCGGGCCGTACGCTTGTTTGCCACCCAAGTAGTATAAAAAAATAATAATAATAATAAATAATTTGATACTTTTATTTCGCATAGGTTAGAGTTTATATATATAATAACTAGTGGACCTGGCAGACGTATAAATAATATTATTATATACTTACAACCAACGTACATTCATGAAGAGGTTGACGACTGTAGAGAAAGCGAAAGTAGTATGTCTGGATAGTACCATTTAGCATACCATAGTCTCTGCCTACCCCAATGGTAGACAGGTGTAAAGATATGTATGTGTATATACTTACACTAGATGGTATCATCATCTTCTCAGCTAAAAGTCGTCCACTGCTGGACATATACCTCCCCCAAGGATTTCCACAACTCTTGATCCTGAGCCGACCTTTTCCATCGGTTGCCCGCCACCTTTACCAGATCGTCAGTCGGTATAGATGGTATAACAACGCAAGATAACACATAGTCTAGTGTGTTTAATATGAAGAGACACAATTAATTCATCGGTAACCGACGACCTCAAAAAGGTCGCTGGAACACACTAGATGCGAAAGACGGAGGACCGTGTGCTGCGGCGCGTGTTAGGAGAGCCCTATGTCCAGCAGTGGACTGCGATAGGCTAACTGATTGATTGAACAAATTTCGGCCATATTGAACAAATATCGCTTTTTTAAAATGTTATAAGTGGTCAAGCGCCAATTTTGAAATTTGAAACTTTTATTTCGCATAGGTTAGATTTTATATATATAATAACTAGTGGACCTGGCAGACGTCGTCTTGCCTGAAAAAGCTGAAATACCGACAGCAGCGCCACCTACCGGGTCCAATTGTGAATCTAAACCATCCAGGGCCCTACCCGAACCCACATATAAAATTTCATCAAAATCGGTCCAGCCGTCTAGGAGGAGTTCAGTGACATACACACGCACACAAGAAATATATTATATAAAGACTAGTGGACCTGGCAGACGTCGTCCTGCCGGAAAAAGCTGAAATACCGACAGCAGCGCCACCTACCGGGTCCAATTGTGAATCTAAACCATCCAGGGCCCTACCCGAACACACACACAAAATTTCATCAAAATCGGTCCAGCCGTCTAGGAGGAGTTCAGTGACATACACACGCACACAAGAAATATATATATAAAGATATACATAATAATGGTCTAAAGAAGTTCATAGTAGTTTGTAACGTTGGCACCTGTGTTAGTGAAATTCACTGTATTACCTTACTGTACTTTGTCGAACCTACATTTTATCTTCCGTTTCGACAAATAATTTATGTTTAGATTTTACATTCCATTTGACATTTCCTTTTATCATCGTTTCAGTGATATTTTTTTATTTTGTTTTTGAAACAAAATCTTTAAAATACCATTAAATAAACCTTAAAAGAAACTGGTGGCTAACAAGGTGTCATATTTTCTTCCTTAAAAACTGTTGACACCTATGTAGCACAAAACTAGAGCAAAGTGAAATTTAATCTTTAAATGCACCTTTGTCATAATAACTCTTCCTCGAAGCCATTTACCTTATTACATCTAACAGAATAAAACTAGGTAACATTTTTCATGTAAATTTCTTGCAATAAATGTACCTTATGTTTTCTATATTGTTTTAAAAAATGTTTTTTACATAATATACTCTTTTTTACTTGTATGATGGCTTTAAAAAGTTGTAAAGCAGAAAAAAAAATGTAGGTCAGGTAGAAAATAAACTCGATGAAATTATATTTGTATTTGGAAACATAACTCTATCTTACTATTTTATTTGCTCACGACTTCTCACTAGTAATTTTATCATGTTTATTTATGAAAAAATAAAGACCGGCCGGCTAATTCTCTAAAACAGCGATGGCAAACTGACAGTTGTGATCGCAAAATTGACAGTTGTGATTGCTCGGTGACGGCACAATCTATTGACTAAACGTCAAAAAGGGCTCTTACGGAATACCGATTTTCAATCTGACAGATATATTTTGCTCGGTTTTTGCGGTGGCTCAGTTTTTGCTCTTACGGAATACCCCTGCGGTAATTATTATAGCCTTCGTGCTATTTTAATGTATATAATATGCTATCACGTAGCAAAGTTTCATTTCATCTCTCTAGTAGTTTCTGCGTAAAGGAGTAACAAACACTCAGCTTTCGCTAGGTGGTCATTTATTTGGTCTGCGCCTTCCCCTTCACTCTTTCCACACTTGATTAGTCAATCTTTTTTATTATTTTTTCCACATTGTCATATTCTTACTATCTTAACATTCCATCTTCAATCGTTGTCACTACGTCTTCCTTTTTTTTATACCACAGCGCGCTTTTATAAATTATCCTTGCTCAAAAGTATGGGAAAATACTATATATATTTTTGTTTTTATACTACCAAGGTGACAAACAAGCATACGGCCCGCCTGATGGTAAGCAGTTACCGTAGCCTATGGACGTTTGCAACACCAGGGGTGTCACTCACGCGTTGCCGACCCTTTAAAACCTTATAACCCCTTTCTTGAAGAACCCCATGCTATAGTCTTATAATTAATTTATAATAAATAAGTGTTGAATTAAAACTCTTCGGATTCACTTGACAGTAAAACTTAATATTCTATCCATCGCTCCGATTTGCAGAGACTAAAGTACGATAATTTGGGTCCTTTCGATTGAACGATATTGTGCGAACTGGAAACAATGGCAGGCAAAATTGGCACCAAACTGACATTACAGATGGAAAATTGAAAGCCACAAACAGCTAACGACATAATAATTGTTTTTGTACAGACAACATTTTTGACTAAAAGCTGGTTCCTTAGATTTCGGTAAAAAAAGTTTGGAAATTGAAATTAGATTAGTGCATATCTCTTCAGTTTTATTTTGAATTCTTTTCCAATTTCTAAGGTTGGTGACAGACTACTGCCGTGCTGTGCAGTACGTGTGTCGTAAACTCGTGACATCATTTGAGATTAGTGCGAAACCCATTGAACGTACTTATTACGAGCGTTGCGTTCTCAGGTCTCGTTGCGCTGTTTCCTCGACGCACTGTTCTCTTTGTCGTCGTGTCAACAGTATTCAGAAATATAACCATCCATGCATACATGCTGCAGGAGTGCTGCCGGGTTGCGATGCATGCTACACATGAATCGCAACCAGGCAGCACTCCTGCAGCAGTTCATCACAAATTGTCTACTTTAAAAGCGTTTTGAGTGTAATTTATTTATTTGTATTATAATAAAAAAATATTTGTTTCAGCTTCAAATAATAACAATAATTACTGGATTTGTCTTTCATGGAACTAATTCGGTCCGTCTTCACAAGATGTTTCAATTTATAGATGGCTTCAAATCAGAACATGATTTACAAGGGTTCCTCCATGTTGGCAATGACTATTCAGTTTTCATTAGAGCTCCAAAATCTCATGACAAGTTTATCACTTATGAATTATATGAAGCTACAAGCGTACCTGATGATGAGCATCCATCACAGATACATACATACAAGCCACCGATGGTCGCAATAGCTAAAGTTCCTATAGAATACATAAAGGAACAGCTTAAAACATTTAGAAATGAACTGTACAGAGCTAAATATGTTGATGATAATATTGTACCTGGAACTCAAGTTAAAAGTCTGCGAGAGTGGCAGATAACACAAGCTTTGGTATCACCTGGAACTCTTAGATTGAGTGACCATGCACCTATTCTAAGAACGGTACTATAATAATAAAGCAATAAACAGTATTTGTAAAAAGATTCATTTATCCTAAAATTACACACATTGAGATGAATTATTTTATCATAATTGCCATTTATCCAAAGGTAAGCAGAGATTTTTGAAAGAACGAGAAAGAAAGAAAATTTTACAGCCACATATGTATATACATACGTTCAGAGAGAGCCATTCCATTCCGGCTAATATTATTAGCCGAAGTATTTTTCGGCGTTGATAAATAATGACTCAAAACTGAGAGTACCTCTAACGGTACCTGCCACTGCATCACTAAGACAAAACGTAAACACCTTATAACTCATATTAGGTACCTACTTTGGTCAAGCAATGTCCACTATTTCCACTATTCACTCACTATCTTTCTTAATGATTTTGCAGCACTGCATGTTAAAAGTTCGAAAATAGCAAAAGTCACTTCTTATTGCAAAACTTTGTTAACATTTGTTACTAACACTATAGTACGGTCGGCAACGGAGTTAGCTGTACAGGGCCACTATATGAAGGTTAATTTTTTTGAAAAACCAATGTATGAATTTGTGTGAAATGTATTTTTATCTGTAGGTTTAGTTTAATTATACACTTTTGTGTGTATTTGTGTCCGTTAATTGTATGTTTGTAAAGTCCCCCGCGACACAGAGCTTGTTCTCTAGTGCGGGAGTTGTCTTTTAAAAAAAAAAAAAAAAAAAAACACTGTTACTAAATTCCACTGAAATATATATAATGGTTTTCTTAAAAAAACGAATCTTCATATAGCGGCCCTGTACAGCTAACTCCGTTGCTGTACCTACTAAGTATTCTTTTCCTTTGTGTGCAAAATATTGCAAGTTAATACAACTAAATAAATGTCAACACATGGAAAACCGGGACAATAAAATTCTTAGGACAGTAAAATTCTTTGCATTCAGTAACTATTTTTGCAACTATTTATTTATGTAAAATTAGTAATATCGATACCAAAACATATTAATATACCTTCCCGCGAAGCGTACGGATATAAATAAATATTCTGATAGTTTTGTATCTAAAGAGCTAACAAATATCGGTTCCTTAAATATCTATGAAATTTAGGTTAGAATAAATTCGAGGCAATAGTCAAATGTTGGGACATGATAATTTAAATAAATCATCAAACTTAAAATAAAAGCGACGAAATTGCTCTTTTTCTACTTTTTTAAGAAGTTAGATACTGAGTTTCAATAAACGGTTGAAATAACATTTATCTCGATTATTTTTTCAATAAAAATAGACGACGAACAAAATGTTGACACTTGAAATAATGTAATAAGTACTATTACATTATTTTGTCGAGATTTTGTTCTTTTACTTTGCTTTCGCTTGATAGCAATTCTGTAAAAAGGGTCTTACGCCTTTAAATAAAAAAAAACAATTATCATCTTACCTTCATAAGCCACAAAAACAACTGGCATGATCAGGACTTTTTCAAAATTACTTAAGCCCTTTTGACAGCCATGGCAATTTAAAAATCTTTCATAAACGAAACAAAAATATCAAACATTATATTTCATGACCTCTTGATGTGCCCGCATCTGTCCTACATTCGTTTTCTCGCTGAAAATGGTATATTTTCCTTATCGAAACAGTTTTGATAAATAATTCTTAATATTCACTACTTGAGGCTCATTGACGGTCATCCATCATCTGAATGGTTCCCGGCAGCTCACTGTGCTAAGAGTTTCTTATTCGTTACTAATGGTTTTCACAAACGAGTTAAGTTTGTATTTCAGGTGACAAATATGTGAGAACATTTTAGATTGTTTTTGATAGATATAATTAAGATTATGAGTGCGCAGAATCATAACCTATGAGAATATAAAAATTTAGGAGACCACACAAGTGATAAAGTCCGACTAAAGAGAAACCTTCAGCTTATGAAATAAATACACATAGGGATATAATTCTGTTCAGTGCGCATAAGAACAGATATCACACGCAAGTAATGCCTCAGTTTATACAGCCTAGCATATTTGCAACCTCAAAAGTACAACAGAAAACACGTGGGTACGAAGAAATACGAGATTTTTGTTCAATAAAATAGAAAGATCTTCTAAAGTCATGTTTCAAATATGCATAACGTTTAATGTTTTTATCTGTAATAATTAAAAAGCGAATAACAATAAGAAAACTAGTCTAATAAGATGCAATATCTGTCCCAGTTGAACCAAGCAATTAGATAAGGAGAACAATATGTAAAATTTGTTAGGTGGGCGAATTCACAAGGAAAGTGGCTTTGTATTAAGCTTTTTTTTTCCGCTTAGCTTCGGAACCTACATACATTTAGTGTATTAGAAGTTTTAATATATCATAAGACCAAAATAAGACTCATACTAGTTGCAGTGATAAATTTAACTAACTAGCCCTCCGCCCCGACTTTGCCCGGGCCAAACTAGTTTCTGCACAATTATCTTTTTTGCTTTTTGTTGGCAAAAACCTTCTACGAAATGTTAGCAAATATTATTGAAATCGATAAAATCGTTCTAAGTTATGGCGTGACCAAGGAAAATAGAGATATTGTTTTATTAATATATAAAATGAAATATAATAATATTTATTTATATATTTACACTTTCTGCGGACTTAATGTCTAAAGCATTTTCTGCCAGTCAACTTTTGGGTGATGCTGATAAAAGCAAGGCAGCTGACAATATTACTAAAGAAGAATGGAGAAGAATCGAAGAAATAACTTGAAACTAAACATAATTACATAATACATACATATATGTGTATATACATATAATAACTAATGCATGCAACATAGAAATTTATGTCAACAAAAAACTGCTATACATCTGACGCACTTTAGCTTAACATATTGAATGCCAACCTACATATTATATTCTATTGCTGGGTATGGGTTTCTTCTCCACTATGCAGAGCAGAGAGGTTTTAGGCCTTAATTGACATAACCAAGCCCAGTGCAAATTGTTGGATCAGACATGCCTTTCGTATTTCTTCTACAACATGTTGGTTTCCTCACGTAAACAGATCATTTGATTAGTACGCATAAATTCAAAAAGCGCAATTCACATTAATACTGTCAGCAGGGATTGAATCCACGCCTTAACAGCTATTTCTGTTTAAAACATTAAGCCGGTGATTTCATTGATAGCTTTGATATAAAATCTATTATTTCATTTATCTAACACAATTTACAGTGAGATTTGGTAAGAACCACAAAATAATAGATTTCATCTCTGAATAACAATTCAGAGATAAAATCTATTATTTTATTGATCTTACCAAATCTCACTTCACCAACAAATCAATTTTTTGATGCATTAGTAGGGCTCCTGCCTTCATTATCGTATAATTTATCGCTTTTACGCGGTGCGGAAAGGGTTCATCACCCACGACATCACAGTGAGGAAAAGTATCGTGAACCGTGCATCATTGTATTTTTCTTATTCCGATATTATTATCGCATACAATAGAATAATGTTAGGAAATTTGTTAAATGAGGAATGAATAGGTTATTGAATAATGCATGTTTGTTTGAATATTTGTCTTTTCGCTTAGAAATTTGTGCTATTGTTATAACAGCAGTCGTTGTACTAAACTGCTCTGTCGTTGAGACTGATACGAGGTCCGAATCGACTTGGAGCAAAAATTGTTAATGGGATTTTCGGGTTTTTCTGTCAAGCCACAATAAAAATATGTATAAGGTAAAACATATACATATAAGGTAATAAATAAAAATATGTATAAGGTAAAAATGCCTGAAGTTTGCAAAATTGGTGATGTACACCCTTAATGTATGTAGTATAATGAAGAGATAAATATCTAAGTAGCATCGACTCAATAATGAACACGTATAGCGAGCGGTTAGAATTTTCAATCTTAAACAATGTTTTTAAATAAAAACTCTGTGAAGGGTTCGTGTTTACGAGGCTTCTATTGAAACGGGAAAACAGTATTTTCCCTAGCCTTAAATAAATATTTTGCTTTCGCTGTTTAGCATCGCAAAACAGACGAATATCTAAAAATATCCTCTTTTCTTTGTTTTTGATCATTTCGCTGTTTATTTCAGCTCGCATTTGATTATCCTACGGATAAACGGACACGTAAATTAATAGGCAGTCTTCACCCTCTTGGATAATAATTATCTTTTTTTACAAAGAAATAGCAAAATTACTAAATGGTATTTTATAAAATGAAAACAAAATGTAAGTACTTTATTATTATAAGTTGGTTTGAAGGAATTCAATTTGTTGTTGACTTTCCAAAGGTTGGTTGTTTGAAGATAAATTAAAAATAAAACGTTTTAGTTCTTTGAAGGCTGACCTTATTAACCTAACTCATTTTGTACCAATTCTTAAAACTTAATTCAAGTAAGTTTCAATATTGTAGGAGTATATACAATTTAATAATTTGACACGTAGATTATGTTTTAAATAAAGGACTTAATTCAAGTAATATTTACATAATATAGTGATAAGTCTGACGAATAAATTCTAAACTCAGTTACACTCTCAGTTATCATAATAGAGGAGAAGAGGTCCGTGCTCAGCAGCGGGACAAAATAATATTAAAGCGAAATATATCCAGCAATATAATTTACAAAAATAACGATTTAATTTCAAATTGTTAAACCAGATTTTAACAATGAATTCAACAATGTAAATACTAAACATGATAACTCACCTTAAATTAGGTATACAGGTATTTATGTAATCCATTATAAACAAAATAAACTGCGCTGGTGGTATAAACCATCATTATGTACTTACAGAGTTGCTAGTTACACCGAATCGTAACATTCTAAGCGATAGACCACATCTATAGCGCTCGAGGTGCTGATACAAGTAGATCTTAAGAGAGGTGGGGCACCATACTAGCGAGCAAGCCTGACTGGGGAAGAACATCTACCTATCAGAAGACCACAGCCGAATAACTACACACAGCGATGTAGTTAGGTTCCTATGCGTGAGTACAGGTCGCCAGAGTTCATTTCGGGGTGCGATTTGAAAGGAACGTTTCCCTATTCTAGAGATACTCCATCTTAAAGCACTGGTGTAAAAAATAGGTCGGCAACACGCAAGTTGCAATACATCTAGTATTGCAAGCATCCATAAGGCGGGCCGTAAGCTTGTTTGCCACATAGGTAGAAAAAAAAGATCAGAGGTAATCTACTAATGAGGTAAATAAATTTTCTGACAAAGCAATCAATCTACATAAATTAATATACTTATAATTTTGTTCGTAAGGATTTCATACGCAGAATAAGTTTCAGCGCTAAATGTATAAATCAATCGATGCAAAAAAATACTGGGTCTAGAAAAACTGCTTAGCCCACTGCCCAGCTTAGTTTTATCGAGTCACCAATTTGGACAAACTGAAATAAAATGATACATTTCGGTGTGAGAAACAGTATTTTAGTCTTTCAACGACATGTTTCAGTGACGTTTTTCGCTTGGGGGACATAATCTCTGAACGAGGCGGTTCCATTAGCGGACTTTCCCATTTCTTTAATAAGCGAATACAATTTTGTGATGATAAAAGCACTGGTATTTTGTGATAGTGTTAAAAATTATGGAACTAATTTATACTTAAGTAGATTTTAAAGTCATAAACATTTTGATACATGTTTTAATATTTTCTTGGTAATATTTAAGCCTCAGTTTATCGTTTCCTTATTTGAAAATGTTGCTTGGACACGTAATAATTTCGTTGAACACGCGTTCTTAATGTTTTCATTTTGATTTAAGAGCATCATAATGAAAAGGTAATAAGCTTAAGAAATATACGTTTATATTTATTTCACGTTTTTCATTTGGATCAGTTGTTGTGGTAATATTTATTTTTATTATTTTCTTGTTTAAAAATTTATCATCATAGGTCATCTCTTTTGTGTTCCATTTGTTTCAGTCCTGTGGTCAACTCATGATTTTATATATTTTTATAACGCGTTTAGGTTTTAATTTAAACTAACTAATGAATTTATTGTTCTAACTGGGTACAAATGTGCGCTTGGGACTAATACTGGCCATTATTTCCCTGATAAATCCATTATCATTTAAGAACCTAAGACCTTAGTTAGGACAGTGCATCAGCGGGGTAGAACATATTGCCTAATAGTATATTAAAACTTTGTGAATGATAAAATATTTGCTTGCTAATCTCGAACTTTATACCTGCCACAAATAATATGTGGCTTGTGAATAATACGGAATAGTTTATCTATGCTATTGAGACAGAATGACATAAAATAAGATCTTTATTAGAACAAGCAACCATATTTATCAAATCTCAATCAATATTTCCATATAACAAAATTGGTTTGATTCAAACATTTGTATCATACACGACAGATGCTCCTCCAATATGATCGTAAAGTCTTATTGAACAACAATATTATCAATAATATTCGGTATTTGATATCGTATAAGAAGAACACAAAACTCATAAAGGAATATGAATGTCAAAGAAATGACTTCCGATGAAGCTACTTAAGAAAAACTCGTGGAATAAGGTTATTGACAGACACGACTGCAAACTTATGAGACAGACATTGGCAGTAGAATGCTATAGGAAAAGAAAACAAATCCAAAATAAATAAAATTGACGATCGTTGCTTTGCATGCTAAGAAAACAAAAACAGGGAAAGTTACGTACAACTGTTATATTATTTAAGGCTAAGTATTAATTTAAAATTAGAAAATAATATAAATTATTTAATATCTAAGAGAAGATTTACGATGTTTAAATTACTATTTATAGAATTCTAAACACGGATATCGAGGGATATGTTACGCAGTGATAGCCACATGACGTAGAGGTTTACATTCGCAGGGCAGTAATCAACCAAACAACGAGCGGTATTATAAGTATATTGTATGCTTTCCGCTTGTTGAATTATTTAAAAAAAAACAGACGAAAGTATCGATCACAGTTTATAAGTATTTGTGTACTCACGTAAATCAAAATTCTTTATTTGTAAACATAGGTACATTGCATAGGTGTTATTATAACTAGGCGTCCGGCTATATTTTGTATTGGTGCGTACAAATTTAGAATAATATAATACAAATAAATCATTTATCAAATAAAAGATAAAAAGTGATAACACTTTTATTATACTGATGGCATTCATTATCTCTGAGAATTGAAGTCTCCCCATTAAATGAAACCTTAGTTCAATAATATGGAAACTTTTCACTAATGACTAGACCAGGCAAACATTAAACAAAATAATATTTTCAAAACTTACAGCTACATACATTATGCAATAGGATGGCAACAATGAATAAGACATAAAACTCCGTAAACACTGCGTTCTCATCGAAACAAAATTTGAATTCCTTATTTGCCCTACCTAAAATCGTGATTCCCAGAAATAAAAAACTATCTACTCAATAGAAGAAGGAAGCAGGAGTACTCCTTAAAGGGACTGATGCTAATTTATTGCCACCTACAAGAATTTACGGGCGCGAAGCGTGAAACTGGGTAATTTGTCTTTTGGTTAATATCCAACCGCCGAGTTCTGCTCTAATTGAATTAGCCAAGCTATTATTCTAGTAGAATAGAGACAAATACCATTATTTCAGAGTACTTTGCATCAAACATAGTTGTGTAATATGTATCAATAACAATAGGTATTTTGGATCCAAAATCCTATAGTAGTGTACCTATTCGATACACAATTATTAATGGATTTGAAAAACTGGTATTAGATTTTAACTTGATGTAAACTAGAAAGCGAGAACTCATTTATAAGAATATTGTTTGCAAACAATATAAATATTATGTCCTTATAATTATAATTACGGTTTAGAAAAATGGTCTTGTGGAAAAAACTAAATATTAATTAAGATTTTGTTCGATAGTAATATTTTTTTAAACCTTTGTTAAAACTGAATGGCCTATTGGTTAGTTATCCTGACTGCTTCGCCAAAGTACAGACATATTATGATATCAGTCGAAACGCCTACTAATAACAATGCTATAATAGAGAAATAATAAACCACACAACACATAATTTTGGTACCAAATTTGTATTCAAAATATGTGTGGTAAGAGCCTATTTAAACAAAATAAATATTGATTGGTCACTATTTTGTTAACTGGGTAATTGCATCTGGCTTATTGGTATATGATAAAATCATTTTATTTGGTTATTCACTATTTAATTATGATCATGTTGTATATCAATATATTTTAATAAATGGTATTAAAAGTTTATTTTAGATTTCATAATTGTCATTCATATTTATAACTTGCGGAGCTAAAATTTTTTGAGTTAGTTTTACTTAACTCTGAAATAAATGATGAGGATTAAAAAATAACTTATTTTACCCTCGACGATATCTGAGAAGCAACATATTTATATAGATATACCCTATAATCCTAAACAAAACTAAAGATTAATCGAAAAAGAAAATAGTACATAAACACTAACAGGCGAAACTTTTAAACTATTTCGTTACATGATACACCTTTCTCGTATTATATATCATTGAAAATAGTAAAGAGAACGCATTTCTATTGTATTTTCGTACAACCAGGAATAAAAGTATATCAAACAAAAGTTCGTTGTAAAAACACCTTTCTTTATTCATCGATACTCGTATTCTGTCCCAGTTTATTTTATTACGCAGATGCGATTTCAGCATTCATGAATCCAAATGCTTTTTTGTCTATTATTGCCTACGGTTTCGTACATTGTTGAAGAAACATTGTGGTGTATTTTTCGAAATAGACGTAAAATTAGACTCGATAGTATCTCTGTTATTCTTTTCTGGATGAAATAAAGTTCTCTTGAAACTTCATTTTATAAAGTAAAACAGTGGTTGAATTTAAATAACTTTCTTATTGTATTAAACTTTCGTTTTATTGATTTTAGTGGTTAAGATGAATGCCTATCCACCAATACCACGCTGATTGTACGTTTGATTTCTACAAGGGACAAAACAGCGTCTTAAAACCGATGGCATAAAATACACGCATTGTTTCGTATATTTTAAATAGTATGGCGTCAGTCGAGTCACTACACTACATTACAAATTCAACTTTATATCGTTGATATGTAAGGTTAAAAATTAAAACATATATATGTTTTATTATTACTATAACTATTAATGTATACTCGAAATTGGCGACAGTTTTGAGTATTTCTTTTATTCGAAAATGTGTATCATGGGTTTTTTGAATACCAATGGTGATCTATAAAGACTTGTCTACATGTAATTTGTTACCGAGAACAAGTCTCTTTCTTTACAAACATACAGTTTATAAAGCACAGGGCTTGTTCCCCTATGGGGATATCGTATTTAAACAAGAATAAAAATGACGTTTGTATTCAGATTGTAATAAAAGTGTTAAACTATTTGTGTAATTAAGATACTAAATCAGTCTTTGTGACGCGATACTATCCAACCTATTTTCACTAAAACTATTGTAAACATCTTCCATTAACACGTAAAGTTACATTAAGCCTGGACTAGACAGAAATAAACAACACCACTCTGTAAATTTAGTTAAAATTCAGTTCTGACCCCAATCACCTAGATGAAATAGATCGAGAGCTCAATTTGCTTCTGTAATTTATTTATCGGTCGAGACTTCACAAGGGCTTACTCTTGATTGTAGCTGAGCTAAACAAAGGCCTTATGTTTGTTAATAAATAAAATGTAATTAAATAGTATTTGAATCTTGTTTTATATAATTCTAGCGGCACGTCCCGGGTTCGCACGGGTAGACATTCATTTAGTTTTCATAGGAATCCCTTAATTTGAAAAAAAAAATACTTGCTGATAATGTAGCTTTTAAATGGTGAAAGCATTTTTAAACTAGTTGGGTGGTGGTGGTAAATCATAACAAACAAAAGTCAAATCTTTGTAATATTAGTATAGAAATACTGCTGATTTTTAATTTAATTTACTTTGAACCAAAATACTAGTGGTCCGACCGGAACTATGAACTCATCAGCCGTTCTTCACTGATTGGACATAAATATTAAGTTCACAAATATTTTTAAGTAAAACTTAAAAAATATTTTTGTCTCATTCATTCGCCAACCAAATTTCACGATGCGACGTTCCGATGAAAGATTATTATTAATTTAATAAAATAAAATTAATGCTGATCACTCTCTAAAAGCCAAGCTTAGCGATCAATTTTGTGTAGCGATTTGTTTTTACACACCCTGGGCTCAGCAGTTTCCGTAGTTACATCTTCATAGCCCATTTTACGCATAATCGATGTTCTTGAACCTATCGTTCGATAATTTTCTCATTTGTACCCAAAACGGGTGGTCTAGTAAATTAACCCGAATTGATCACCCATTCTTACACATTACGTTAATCTTAGGAGATAAAGTTAAGCTTAGGGAACATTAAAGCCTTGCACATAGTTGAGACCTGCCTAATGTATTTAATTGATATTATTATATACCTACTACTTTTAAGATAGATATTATTTTGTTAGAGAAATGTGTCACAAATTATTTTTTGTCTATTTTTGTTTAATTATGTCTTTCCACTGTGCACTTGATGCCACTGCTGAGCACACAGTGCTTTTATTTACCCACTGCAGACTAATATTAATGCCTACAACAATTTTATTTTAATCAGTTTTCATAATTTAAACTTATTTATTTTAAGCTTACTTGATATTTCACCCGCCAAATCCATTTTGTGTTTTGACTTTGATTGTCTATCAACATTATATTTACAGGGACGTTTGTTAATGACGTCTGAATTTATAACATTAATATGACCTCTTGAACATTCTTCAAAGAACCGTTCAATAACAACTCAACTGTCATCTTTAGAATTGCAATTTTGGTAATCACAAAATACTTCGTATTTATTACGATTGAGAATACTCAAAATCTCATTATGATTATTAACAAAATGACTGAGAAGTACAAAAGTCATTCATCCTCACAAAGCGAAAAAGGAACGACGTCTATTAATTTTATTATAGCGATAAAATAATAATTCAAGCCGATGGCATGACCGGAAATAATATCTTGGAGCGTTAAACAAAAGGTAAGTAACGATGCCCGGTCTTTCAGCAATATTGGGGAATTTCGCGAGGTGTGGCTTCTATTATAACATCGGAATCCGTGATCATAATTTTATTACGCGGCCGAATTAAATTAGCCGATTTTATTTTTAATCAAGTGAAGTAGGTTACCATTGTATATTGAGTACATTATATCTATATCCAATGATTCCTTACGACAATGATCCTTATTTTTTGTGCATAAAGTTGAAAGTCGTCAAGTTGGAGGTGTCGAATATTGGAGTAAGGTTTAATTGTAATTGAATTCCAGCGGCGTTTTTTGTGATGGTTAATTTTAGATACTCTTTGGCTTTGAGAATGTGACTCAGAATCAAATAGATAACGCGCTTTTTCCAATCGAATCGATGCTATTCTTTGTTCAGGTTACGATTTTTGTCCAAATTATCTGAGGATAATTACATCTTAAGTAATTTCGGCGCTCATTTAAGATAATGCTTTGTTTCACTAATGGCTATCTCCAAATGTTATGTCTTTGAAGATGTATTCTATGTAAATTAAAGATCAAAGATTATTATTTCGACAGCGGTAGCCGAGTTGGAAAGTAAGATATTATTTGTAACACGTAAGATAAGGCGTGAATTCCACAATGTGAATTTCACTTTAGCGAGTGTATATTTGTTCGTAACTAAATTAGTGAGTGATAAGTAATATGAAAATGGCTGGCCTGTTGGTAGTAACCCTGACTACTAAGTCGGAGGTCCTGGGCTTGATTTCCACTCAGAACAAATCATTGTGTAAAGAGCATTGAGCATGCTAAAAGTCGGTCCCGACTGTTTATCAGTCGTTAGATCACGACAGAGGCCTAAATATGGGCGATCTAAATAACTCTGTCACCAGATTGGCCACTAACCTAACGATAAGAAGAAGAAGAAGCATGCTTATTTTTTGTTCAGTTTTGGGTGTCATATATCTATCATTATGTAAGTATTTCGTAATAAGTATATAAGTATGTTCTCTTTCAAGAGTAACCTCTAAAGAAAACATGTTTGTATTGTCTAATGACAAAAAGCCGTGAACGTTGTATATAAAGACTTTCTGTAGTATATTTAGTTGGTACTAAATATCGGTACAAATAAATAAATGGGTGGCTACAATGCTGGTGCATTGTACCCGTGCGAAGCCTGGGCGGGTCGCTAGTTCCTATATAAAACAATACTTATACTAGCATACAAGGCGGATCGCGACGTGACGTCACAGTTATCTAGAAGACTTTGCAATGCTTCCAACCCACCCACCACCACGTTCAAAAATGACGTGCGTGAATTTATGATAGATGTTATATACGACTATCTTGTAATAAGAATTTATTTTTCTCATAATATTTAAGTACACCTCTCTCAAACGAACGCATGTTGTCCTAAAACAATATAAGGTCATTAAATCCCCCAAAAATACCATCACACGCCATAGCCCAATAACTAATATATCACGAAGCCAATAAGTGACCGGTGTGCCCGATAAATGACACCAAACGCCTGTTATTGCCGTGCCCAGGTGTTGAGCATTAGGCCCATTTGAAATATTAAGTAAATCCCTTCAAAGGAGCTTTATAGTATTGAATGTATGTTGCTATGAATAGAATTTAGTGGTGAAATGTGAAAAAACTGTTTTTTGAAGGTATTTTAAGTTACAGTTATGGTACAGAATCCTATTAATATTATAAACGCGAAAGTTTGTAATAATTTATGAAATTTATGTTTGTAAGTCTTGCAATATTCGAATCTGGAATAAATTTGGCATAGAGATAGATGTTAGTCTGGAATAACAAAAAGGCTACTTTTTATCTCAGAAAAGTCACAGTTCCCGAAGGATTGTACGCGCGGGCGAAGCCGCGGGCTGAAGCAAGTGCACATTAAATTTAAATCTCTGCTATATATGTAGTATTGTAAATGAAATTTGCCTTTCGTATCTTGTTAGTGAGGACGCATTACATTTTTTATACTACTTGGGTGGCAAACAAACCTTGCAATACCAGAGAAATCAATTGCGTGTTATCGATTGAATAACAACTACACACTGTTTGTAGTTATTATAGGTGGAGGGAGGTCCTTCCCCAGTCGGGCTTACTCGCTAGTATGTTGCCCTACCTCTTTTAAACATACAAAATATAATAATATATTTTATTATACCTTTTATTTAAAATTCAACATCTATCCTTTCGAATGTATAATAGTAGTAAGATTACGAAACCTATTCCTGATGACCTGACGACCAGTTGATATCACAAAGGAGCAGTAAAGGACAGCCATGATAAAAGTTCTTTTATATAGATATCAAAGCGATAACAACATTCTATACTGACCCATTTTCTTCTTTACATTCACGTCGATGTGTCTGTTGCAGTTTTGTTTCTGACGTGACATGAACGTAGCTAGCTCTACGTTTGTTGTGAGGCGTGTTGGAAAGTGTATACGCAGATTTGTTTATAAAACTTTAGTGGAAAACAAGCACAAAGCCCGCCTGAGGTAAGCTACTGTAACCTATACACGCTTGCAAAAGCAGGGTGTCACTTTTACAAAAATTGTACCACCAGTTTTTTGTGTTGGATTATCCCTGAAAACGGTCCGCTAGAAACCTGTAGGTACTCATATACAGAACCACAACTACGATGTTGTGTGTAGTTAAATAACTACACACAGCACACGAAGAAAAGACAGAGATAGGGCACAGCTAAATAGCTGTGCCCTATCTCTGTCTTTTCTTCGTTATTAATATTAATTATTGGCACATAAAAGTTACACGGTAAAAGCTGTATTCGTTAAACTGTGTCGCAGTCATTATAATCTACCTCTTAAGACGCGTTGAAAAAAAAAGCTCTAGACAAATATTTCATAATTTGTTGCAATTAACTTACATACAACCTAATGCTAGTAGACATAATTTTCTAGAAATAAAGACAAACAAGACAGCAAAATACAATAAACATAAACAACAAACTACCGCCTGTGTGTCGTTCGATTTGACATCAATGTTCGACTGAATTTGACAGTTGACATTTACCTTTTTAAATGAATAATATTCATAATACAAGTAATTTACAACTAAAACTATATTTACACAAATTAGAAATAAAAAATAAATACTTAATAATAATAATTAAAAACCGTAGTAATATTGGTGTGGAATTGCAGCCACCGCATCATCATAGTCGTCTCCTATCCATAAAAACACCCAGGATAGTGATGAGTGCCGTGGACTCGAGCCAGAAGAGAGGCACTTCTTTTTCCCATGATGGCGGCAAAAATCAATGTGTAAATATCCCGGAGGGTTGCATTGAAACCGGCACTACATTGAAACGGCAGTCCTAGCAAAACCCTCAGAATGAAAATACGAGAAAAAGAATAGTTTTTAAAATTAAAGTAACCTATACTAACCTACTTACAAACAATCAGATATGGTATTAACTTATAAATAAAATATCGGATTGAGGTCACAGTTCTGGGGAAAGGTGCCCAAAAGACTGGCCACATTTCCAAGTAAAGGCCAGCGTTTGGATCGTAAGGTGACTCGACTAAACGCTTAGATATCTTACGATACAGTTTGTGGACACTTGGGCGAGAAAAATAACTTACTACATAACATTAAAACAGGAGTACCGTCAAAATACAAAATAAACTTGCTAAATTCTTTTTACTGTACTATTTGTACTTAACAAAATAAACTAAAAAACTCTATTTTATTAAAGCAAGATTTAATTATAAACTCAAAGCTGAAAAAAACTTTTTAAGAGGGGAGCTAATTTTATCACAAAATCTGACGCTTAAACGCGTTGGGGATATTTTTTCTGACAAAACGAAAATAAATAATTAAGAGAAGAGACGAAGCGAAGTGTAATAAAACACTCCAGCGTTGACTGACGAAAATCACTACGACATCCATATATAAACTGTTGGAATTTTTAAGTTGTTCCCTAATGAGTCGAAACACCTGCGACATGATATTAATGTACACGCCTTAACTGTTCTTATGTAAATCATTTTGTTTATTGGGGATATATATCTCGATATCTACTTCTATATCCATGTTGTTGATAGATTGATATCGTCTTTGATGACGTAATAACAAAATCAAAATACGTTGGGATTAGCTTGGAATTTTTAATGATTTTTATCGCATTATTCTGTGAATTGAGTTAGTGTTTAATTACCTAGTTTATAGTTTTGTAACAGCTTCTTTGGTCTAGTAGAATGCGACTGCTGATTACGAGGTATCTGTTTGATTCTAGGGTAAGAGCAAAAATAAGTATTGGGTTACATAGATGCCCATTCTTTTTAATTCGCGGTGTTTTGAGGAGCACACAAAGTTAGATCAACTCTTGATGTTTCTCCGGTCATGTTGGATTGCCGTCACATCAGACTAGGAGAATTAAGAAGTTCTTCTAATTATATTGATTACGCACACACTTGTGCTCTATATTATATTCGGCAAGATTGGCCACCGTGACCATTGTCTTATTATAATCATAGAAACGAGTTATTTGTCGCATATGGTCTAAAACTAAGACAGTGTGTTGTTACATAATCTATTTAGTGGCTTAGTTGTGTATTATTCTAGTTTACTGTATCTAATTAGCTGAGAGCTGCATTGTAGACATGGTTGCACTTTCCAGCAGCTGGTGAATATTATTAGATTTGGTCAACTTAATATATTAAGTTCTCCAAATTATATAACGAAATGTAAGTGATAGAGATAATATACAGTTTGTATTTATAAGCGGTGGTGGCCGAGTGGTAAAGTTACCAACTTGCATGCAAGTGGTGCGAGTTCGATCCCGGGTGCCCAGTAACAATGTGAATTTCACTTTGTGGAATTTATATGTACTAATCAAATGATTTAGCATAAAGCTAAGGCTAAGCTAAGGGTGTAAACAAAAATTGTGAGGAAATCCACACATCCTACTAATATTATAAACGCGAAAGTTTATAAGTATGGATGTATGGATGGATGTTTCACGTAAAAAATACAGACATGGCACAAAGATGGATTATGGTCTGGAATAATACATAGGCTACTTTTTACAGTGATAACCGACATCCACGCGGGCGGACTCGCGGGTAACAACTAGTCAAAAAATAAATTCTATAGTCATCGACCAACCTGCGTTGGGCAAGCGTGTGTTCAAATTCACATTGGTTCGCCACCCGGGATCGAACTCACATCATATGAATACAAGTCGGTTATTTTTCCACTAGGCTACCACCACTAGGTCTCGGTTGTCTACGTTCTCGTACCTACATGTAGAAAAAAAACTCAATACTGTCCTCATTTATATTTAAAAGCAAATCTAAAATATTACCCGCAACACTCTCCTAAAACAAACTTCGACTAGATCTGAAAAATCAGTCGGACTTTTAAAAATTCAACAAGTTTCGTTCGATCCAAATTAAAGTCTCTCTGCAAGCAAACGAAATACTCGAACGTTAACTAGCTAAGCCACTTACTGACCTAAATTCAATTCTAGTTTTTAACACTATTACGGTAGAAACAGCTTAAGAGAGAGCCAAGATCGCATAAGGCGAAACCACCAGCCCTAATTTTACTTCAACCACAGTTTAACGGGCCAACTTAAATGACTGGTAATGAAAGTACTTTGTAAAGGAAAATTTGAGTGTTACCATTTAGTTGCCTAGGAAATTAGAATTAACATATTCTAAGTACGAGAAAATACTCATTCTACTTTGAAGCAGTTTTGTCTGAAACATTTTTAAAACCGCATAGTATTATGTAATTACTCCATTACAAAAACAGTTATGAGGGTTACAGTAAGATCGTATTAGAGGTTACAATGTATCGCAAGGGGTTACAAACTTATTTACATCCTGAACTCAAAAATATTCTACCATTACCGTTTAGCCGTTTTGGCGTGTTTGAGTAAAACATCCATCCATCTATTTATACAAACTTTAGGATTTATAATATTACTTAATTTAATTTAAATTAATTTGACTGCCTTGGTGGTCCAGTGGCCGCAGTATGTGCCTGCTGTGCACGAGGTTGTGGGTTCGATTCCCACACAGAACAAAACTTTGTGTGACCCACAAATAATTGTTCTGAGTCTGGGTGTTATTTGTGTCCGTTAATTGTATGTTTGTAAAGCCCCCCGCGACACAGAGCTTGTTCTCTAGTGCGGGAGTTGTCTTTTTAAAAAAAAAAAAAAACTAGGGGTATATATACTTCGCGTTGTAATTTGGAATATTTTTCCCGATTTTGCAACATATCTCACTACTGCTCCGCTCCTATTGATCATAGCGTAATGTTATATAGCCTATACCTTCCTACATAAATGCACTATTTAACAAAAAAAAATCGAATCAGTACTTTCTGAGATTAGCGCGTTTAACCAAACAAACTCTTCAGTGTTATAATATTATATAGTACATATACATATATAGTTTTGTTTTATCTTTGTTTTGTTTAAAAAAAAGACAACTCCCGCACTAGAGAACAAGCTCTGTGTCGCGGGGGACTTTACAAACATACAATTAATTTTTATAGTATAGATTAGTTTAAAATATCTTAGGTTTGAGAGAGACAATAGTTATATAACTGGCAGAATCACCACATCATTAATATGGTATACATAGTATTGTCTATATATGTAGTAATTAATGTAATTGTATTTATATAAATAATATTTGATCATAGCTATACTATTTATCGTAATATAATTTTATACACCTTGCACCTACTTCGTTTATCTGTGCATCACCTTGCAACATATATATAAATTTTTCTTGGTTGTCTGGTAGATAATGCCTTTGGCATTAAGCCCTCCATTGTATATGTACAATTATTTAAATCTTTATGCACATTATGATGTGCATAAAGATTTAAATAAATAACATAAATAAATATTTATCCAGCCTCATCTAAAGAAAACCTATAACCAAAAGTGGACTGTAATATGTAACTTGATTGATTGCATAACAAATTAAAGATGTACGTAGGCTTACCCATCAGTCATGTCGTCGTCAAATCGCCAACGCAGATCAATCACAATATTTGCACCATATGCGCATCGACTGAAATTGCTATAATTAAGAAAATCCATGGAAAAATTCTATCGAGAAGAAGAGAGATTTCATAATTTTCTTTTTACAAGAAAAAGAAAATACATAATAACTAGCTTATGCCCACAGCTTCGCCGGCGTAAATGTTAATTTAAAAAAAATACTAATGATAAGATTCATCAATATCCGTCCAGTAATGTTTGCGTGAAGAAGTAGCAAACATCTATCCTTACAAACTTTCGCTAGTAATAAAAAAATATTAATAAGAATTATATTTCGCTATTAATATCATTTTCGTTGAATTTAAATTTATTATTTTTATTAATGGTAACGGTAATTGCATCTCCACTGAGACCACACCGACATCGATGGATTCGATGCGCAAAATATAATGATTAACCTATAGATAGCTGTTCTAAGTCTGGGTATTCTTTGTGTCCGTAAATTGTATGTAAGTAAAGATTATCAAAAACTCCTATTAGTCGTATAAAATTGTGAAAGTTTCTGAAATACAAAAATGTACGCTTACGAATGCTGTGTTAAATGCGTACAGATAAATGGTGAACAAACAATGTAAGAAATCTTATTTAATGCTTTCCGCACTAGAAACAAATCCCGTTATTGTGAAGTTTGAATGGAAGCCGTTAAATTACGGTTACAAAATGCATTCATACCTTAACCAACCGTATGGATACAATGCCGACCCACTTAAACTACTGAACTTTAGATGTTTAATTCTTGACTGGCCTGTCTGTCTTGTGCTACGTGACTCTGCCTGCTGACCAGAATATCGTAGGTTTGACCTGAGACAAATCTTTGCGTGATGAGAATGTATTTTTTGTGAAAAAGTGCAATGAAGTAATCTAATCCAGCGTGGCTATGTGACCAGTCTTTTGGGCACCTTTCCTCAGAACTGCGACCTTAATCAGACATTTTATTTATACTTTTAGATACAATATCTGATTGTTTGTAAGTAGTTTAGGTCAAGTTATGTTTATGTTAATAACTATTCTTGTAAATCTATATCTATATCTATACTAATATTATAAAGAGGAAAGATTTGTATTTTTGTTTGTTTGTTTGTTTGTATGTAATGGATAAATTCAAAGACGACTGGACCGATTTTAAAAATTCCTTCACCATTAAAAAGCTACATTATCTGCGAGTAACATAGGCTATATTTTATTTTTAAAAAATAGGGGTAAATAATGCCAAGACCTCAGACAATCACTGACTAAATTAGTAACGCCTAATAAACGCGTATAAAATAATTGCTATTTCATTTTTTTGTAGGCGCTAACATTTAACAATACTTTAATTTAGGTAATCAGGAAAGCAGCAGAGAAAAGAAAACACTCCACCGAATCTGTCTGGTCAAGATAAACTCAATAACTACCCAATAAAATTTAATACGATTTTCACCAGGTGATGGCGTAATTCTTCCATTATAGTTTTGTGAGTGTGAATTGGCTGAAGTATTACGATGATAGTTAAACGACTAGGCAAAATCTTGCCGTAGGAGGCAATGTTATTCCTAAATAGACCTAAAAAAAGTCCATGATACTATGTGTCTATCTGCGACCACAAAAATTACTAACAGCGAAACGCGTGATCGGCCTCTGTCTCATCGGAATACTTAACTGATATATATTTTTAACTGACTTTTAAAAGATGAGGTTCCCTAAAATAATTGCATTGTCTTTTTTTTATCCCTAAACATCGTCTTTTAAGGGCCGATTTGTAATATTCTTTTTTAAGTGATCGACAAAGCTCGAAAAATTGCCTCAATTAAGTGGCAATGGGTAGGGCATATAGCTCGCAGAACCAATGGCCGTTGGGGCAGAAAGGTTCTAGAGTGGCGACCACGAACTGGAAGACGCAGCGTGGGCAGGCCTCCAACAAGGTGGACCGAAGACCTGGTAAAGGTCGCAGGCAACCGATGGATAAGGTCAGCTCAGGACCGACTGATGTGGAAAACCTTGCGGGAAGCCTATGTCGAGCAGTGGATGTCTTATGGCTGAGATAGAACTACTTTTGTGGCAAACAAGCATACGGCCCAGCTGATGTTAAGCAGTTACCGTAGCCTATAGACGCTTGCAAAGGTATCACTTGCGTGTTACCAAGCCATTTTTTACACCAGGGCCATAAGATGGGAGCAGAGTATCCATGGGATAGGAATACGTTTCTTTCAAAATTGATCCCTAAGTGAGCGTTGGAGTCCTATACTCACACACAGGAACAGAACTACACCGCTGTGTATAGTTATTTGGCTGTCGTCTTCTAAGGTGTTGGTTCTCTGTAAGGTGGAATTCCTCCCCTATCTGAAAAAATTCTCTTAAAAAACATTTTGCAATTGAATGGGTGGTTTTTCATATTGTTCTACTTAAAAAAAAACAGTTCTGGTGATCGGATCCGAAGGGAATTGAGAAACCTCTCAAATACTATCTAGGCATACTGCAATGAATCAAACAAATGCATTCAGGAAGCATCAATTCGTTAGTGAAACTAATAAAGTATACTGCAGATGGCCAACTTCTCAATGATAAATAATTAGTCGATGGAGATCAGACATAATGTGTAATTAAATGACTGTAACTAATCACATTCAATGAGCAAATTAAAATGGTACAATTCAACTAATATGATTATACAGCTGGATATGGGCACCGAAACTTCGTAATTAAACAATGTACAAAAAAATGCATGGTTTCAGAGATATACATAATAATAGATACCCACATATATATCGAATTTACGTTGAACTCTCACCAATATGGTCGACTATAATAAATAGGGTTCAGTTTACTGGTTTTTTATTCAGTTTTGTTCCGGGAGCTTATGTAGAGTACTATATCTCTATTAATAGAATGATGAATCAAAAAGAATCTAATAACTATGCAGTTCAATTTCTGAAATCCTTGAGCACTACGGTGGACCATTATGCCCTTTAGGAATTTAATATTTTTTTAGCTCATCCAAACTGTGTAACAGTATCTATCAGGTTCATCATATCAACCCATAAATGTCCCACTGCTGGGCACGGGTCTCCCCCATACACTTGGAGGGATATTAGCCTACTACACCACGCTGGCCAGACGGATTGGTATAGGGTTTTATTTTGAATTTTACTTCTCTTGCAGTGGATATTGTCTGCCTGAATTACTCCTTTAGTCGACTCTTAGTACACCCTTGGGATAGATAGGGGTGGTGATCTTTGTATTCTTAATCCGTCACCACACGGAATCCTATCAGGTTAGAAGTGACCAATTTAAAACGAAATGTATGGATGCAGAAATTTCTACAGGGCATAAGCTAAGCACAGATAAGCTATGCGATAGGCCATAAGATTGTTCACGTTTGCGCTAAGACAATTTGAAGAGCAGAACAATCGTACAAACAAGGAATATTTCTTTATGAAGTTTATTAATTGCAGAACCTTAATGTTCAAAAGAAAAACGTAATTGACAAATCAACAAACGCACAGTTTAAATCATTAGACACTCAGATAGCTATTACGATATAGGCATCCGCTAAGAAAGGTTTTTTAAAATGTAACCGCTAAAGATGACAATCAGCCGATGAAAATTTTTAGTTTTCAGATTTACAGTAAAAGACTGAACACGCGAACGAAGTCGCGGGTACAGCTAGTAATACATAAAAGATTCAATAAAAGTGAAATTATGCTGTATATATACAAATAGAATCAATGTCATTTAAATTATTAAGTTCACCTTGTGATTCTTTTTTTGCCGCAAGTTTTTTTTTTAATTGTGTTTGTTATTCTATTGAATACGTAAATCCCATCGTAGCTATTATCTAAATAAAACAATATAAACACAAAGGATCCTCAATCAAAACAATATGTTACCAATTTACACAACTTCTTGGCTACATCAGACTGAGGATACGTTAAAATCGTGTGAATCAACCCAGGCCGGAAGTTTTAAACAGAATAAAATAAATACCTAATAAAATCTAGCGGCATTAATACCTATGAACCATCTGGAAGGAATTATCTGTATAAAAATAAAAACCACAAATTCTTTTAAATTTTCACGATTTATACACATAGAATAGAATCATTTATTTGCATTATTACTATAATGAACAACGGGTCTAAATCCTGAATATGAAAACCTTCAAAATATAACGCGATTGAGACCCAGTCCATCCTTACTAATATTATAAATGTGAAAGTTTGTGAGAATGGATGGATGGATGGATGGATGTTTGTTACTCTTTCACGTAAAAACTACTGAACGGATCTAGAAATTTGGCACAGAGATAGATTATGGTCTGGAATAACACATAGGCTACTTTTTGCAGCGATAACCGTCATCCACGCGGGCGGAGCCGCAGGCAACAGCTAGTATCTTATAAAATAAATGTACCTATATATTATCACAATATTTAGAAAAGGTAGGCATAATAATATAATAACACTTGCCCGTTTCAAAAGGTATATAAGTCAGTAGGATAAAAGATCCCCGGAAATATGACGTCACATAAAGACATTGTTAGACGATATACATAATGTTTACTTGAATAATTATAAGGACGTGATTATTATATAATGTATTATACAAAACATAAGGTGCGACTTGGCAAAAGTTCAATTAAAGCCCTGGTGTAAAAAAAGGATCAGCAACACGCAAGTGATACCTGAGTGTAAGCGTTCAGAGAGTACGGTGACTGTTTAACATCAGGCGGGCCGTATGCTTGTTTGCCACTCTAGTACTCGTAATATAATATAAAAATATCGCATCCCAAAACGAGCATTGGAGACCTATACTCACACACAAGAACACAACTAACACTGCACCATCGAATGTAGTTATTTAGCTAAGAATTTCTATACGATGAAGGCTGTTCACACTTTTGTATTTTCCACTTCTAAACTTTTTTTTAAATGTAAAATATCGTATTGAAAACACCTTATTTCATTAAAAAAAGTCTTAAATATTTATTGTATTCAGTAAAGCATCAATGTTACCAACCGAGATACAATATTCAAACAACAATATTTCGGTTAGTAACACCAGTTTTTGATTATAACGATGTCCAGATGATTAAAAATAAACAACACGAATAAAACCGTCCCAATATAAACTGTACCTAAAACCTCTTTGTTTTTGTACTGTTATCTTCACGGTGTTCGCAAAGAGGTTATTATCTGGATCGGGTTTCGTACACAACCGACGTTGATGGAGGTGCCTCGTTTAGTTTATCTTAAGTATTTGACCACGACCTTTAACAATCACTGAATGAAAAACTCTATTTGAAGTGAACTAATGTTGAACAGATAATAGTTCTTTTTTTATACTTCTTGGGTGACAAACAAGCTCACCTGACCGTAGATTACGCTTGCAATGCAGGAGATTCACTTGCGTGTTGCCGAGCCCATTTTTTTTACACCAGAGCTTCAAGATGGAGTTTTTCTGAGACAGAAAAACGTTTCTTTCAAAACGCATCCCTAAATAAGCGGTGGAGATCTGTACTCACTGTGTAATTATCTTACTGGAGGGATTTGTGTTGAACTGAAGTTCAATACAAAGGTTTGTTCTCATAGGGGCCGCCCTAGGAGAACATACAGCGACTAAGTTGGGGATTTGCTAAAAAAGGGCCAAATTATAAGTACCTAGAATCGACGTTCATGCATGAAGAGGTTGATGAATATAGGAGGCGAAAGAAGTATATTTGGATCAAAGCAATTGGCGTACCATAGTCTCTGCCTATCCCACTGGGAGACGGGCGTGAAGATATGTATGTATGTACCTATGTAAAGTTCAATAGTCACTCTTTTTTTTAATACACGGCTATCTGGTCCCAAACTAGACAGAGCCTATATAAAATATAAACTGGTAGACATACTTATTATGTAGCTAATAACATACAAAAATTATCAGACATAAATTATACCCAAGCGCAGGACCAAGAATCGTGCTCAATTCACGAAGATTTGGGGGAATCGAACCCACGACATTATTTTGTTCATTTACGGTAGGACAACGGCACTGTTATGTAGCTCTCTTACTAAACCATACTCGTAACTTTCAAAGTTAATAAAAACTATGCTTACTAGTACCTATGTAGATTGATAGATCCATACATCTATTACTAATTTTAAATTATGTTCAAAGTTTGACTGCCTTGATGGTCCAGTGGCCGCAGTATGCGCCTGGGTTCGATTCCCACACAGGAAAAATCTTTGTGTGACCCGCAAAGCGTTTTTCTGAGTCTGGGTGTAATTTGTGTCCGTTAATTGTATGTTTGTAAAGTCCCCCGCGACACAGAGCTTGTTCTCTAGTGCGGGAGTTGTCTTTTAAAAAAGAAGAAAAAGTCTAATTTACGATGAAATATCGTCCTTGCAATTTTCAAATCTCTTATATGACGTTATTGCTATTAACTAACTAACATACATTGCAAGCTAAATAAAAGCTTGTAAAAATAAGTTTTAATACTTCTATTTTATCTTTTTAAATAGATACTAACTGAATTCAAAAACTTTTAAGTGATTTGCATTATCACATATTATTATTTCTATATGACAGGCTAAATAGTACACACAGTGGTGTTGTGTTACTCGGAGAAACAATTTAAAAAAATTACGGGAAGAAAGTAAATTTGTTTTTCTCGACAAATTACGTTTTACTCATGTAAAGTTTTAAATTTACAACGAGCGACGATATTAGTTTTAGCTGTTAAAAATGACGTACAAAAACCTACATGAATTCATTTTCTAGGCTACTTTACTACTAGTTTTTGCACGTGGCTTCACACGCGTGTATTTTTTTGTAAAGGATCTCTTTATATTCAAAGAAAAAAAATGTCTACGTGCTATTGTAATGTATATGTTACGGTAAATCTGATTAATTGAAAATTATTAATATTTTTACAAAATTATTAATAATAACCACATGTTTTGGTAAATGTGAATAATCGATCAAAATTTATTACTTTTAGTAGTAATTATCAATAATTCACGACACATATTGGTAAAAGTTAAAAAATAAATAAAAACCTAACCTAACCTAACCTAGGTTAGGTTAGGTTTTTAACCTTATGTCACAGTAAACAAACAGTAGGTTATCTAAGGCCGCCCGCCGAGTTATTAGCCTACTCTTGCGTTGATACCCAGGGTTGTTCATACGATAGGTAAGCGAAACAAAAACAAGTGTCAAGTGGCCGACCCGAACGCCGGCCAAAAAAATGCGATGTACACACAAGTATATAAGTCGATCGTCAGACTACCGGAACCATATTTGGATTGAACAACACATCAGACAATAGAAAAAATAATAATTTCAAAAGTAATTAATTTGCAATATTAATTATTGTGAAATTGCCTTTATTACAACTATACCTACGCGAAAAATATGTTTACCTAAACGATGTTTCGTACTCAATCCTCTATTTTATAGTAAAACTAGACTTCTTAAAATAAACTTTAGCTCTAAACATAGTATTCAGAAAAATGCGACTCGGCTACGCTCTTAATAAAGCAAATAAACTGTGAAATAAACAATACAATACCATATTTTCTAATAATATTTAAGTATAAGTAGGTACTTATATTTCTGGTTGAGTAGGAAGTATGATAAGTCCGGGTTTGCGAAATCATTATTGAGGCACCCGAAAACACTACAATATTTTTTTCCCCTTTTTGAAGTCATGATACTCGTAATTTACGACAAGTGTCCGCCGCCCGCGCCGGCGAGAGTTGACGAACGCAAGCGGTCATGTAGCGTACGCGCGTGCTCACAGTGCACAGCCCGCACTGCCGCCACGTTATTCCTACCTTATATTATGCTAGCGTGTGCGTGAAATCGCGTGCCGACATGGCGCGCGGCGCGCACGCACACATTCAAACCGAGAGCGGCACGTTTGTATGAAGATGTTTTACTGTTTGTTTACTGTGCTTATGTGAGCCGTAGTCAAGTGTAATTATTAATAATTCACGACACATATTGGTAAAAGTTATAAAATAAATAAAAACCTAACCTAGTTTTTTTTTTTTTTTTTTTAAAGGTTTTTATTTATTTATTTAACCTAACCTAACCTAACCCCCCGCGCCTCTCGCACGTCGCACACACCGCCCCGCCCCGCAATCCTTGGCCACTTATTACATTTATCACTACTGGGGTTAAATTATTAATAATAACCGACAAATGTGATTAATTTATCAGTTTAACCTCGACTTTCGGTAATTATTAATAATAATAGATAATTATTAATAATCTTCAATTATTCACTCTTACCGTAACATATATATGTCACCGGAAAATAACAAGACTCGTAAGTTGATCAATTTTCTAGATAGTTGATCAATTCTCGGAAAATAATAAATGGCAGATGTAATGTATTATTTAACGTATGTATTTTAGTAAATTGATTAAGATAAATCATCCGACGAAGGCGAGGTGTACGTTAATTGGTTGAACGACTTTGACACCGCTTCTTGCAAAGCGGTTGAATCTTGCTAACATTTTCACGTCTCTATGTTTAAAATATCAGTATTAAAATAACATATCTAAATGCTTGTTAACTCTATGAGTAAACACTTGCCAAATGCTCATAATGAATGCCGTCAACCAATCAGAGAACAGTGTATTGAGTGACGGGTAATAGTGTACCGTTAAATAGTACACTGAGCAACGATTGGCTCATTTGTGGATGATTTTATACTGCCACGTACCGTAAGTTGACCAATTAGTTAAATTCATAGCGCATTTACTACCGTTTGTTGTATTCCGAAGGTTGATAAACTACCTCGAAAATTGATTAACTTAAGATTCTTGCCATTTTACGGTGACATATACATTGTAAAGATTCATAAAAATCCGTCCAGTAGGGTTTTCTTCAAAAAACCCACATTTATAATATTAGTAGAGGATTACCTTATACTATAAAAATCTTGACGTCTGAAGAAATGTTCTATTGAAAAATTTTAGTTTAGCATAATGTGTGTATAACTATTGAAATTAAAACTGACGTAGTCATGAAACCATTATACGTCGTATTAGCACATGGTTACTAGTTCCATGGACGTATAATATTTGAATAATGTAAGGAAAACAACAGGAAACTGACAAGGAAAACTGCAACTAAAAAGAATACTGGCTAATAATAAAAAAAAAAAACTCTTTGGGAAAAGAAAAAGCAAAACTGAGATAAATAAACTAATTTATAAATACGAACAATAGAACCTAAACATTTTTAACATGTAGCGGTGGGTAGCTAAGTATAATTCCGAACTACAGTGCCAATATTTAAATTTTATTTTGTGTATTTTATGTGTACTAATTCGTGCTTAGAGGTGAGTACTTTGAGATGCGTGTTCTATCGATAGAAGGTATTCCTTCTATAGATCTAATCAAATTTGCTAACTTACTATAAAAAATAAACCACTATAAAGGATGTCTAAGACATCAATCCACGTTGACCACACACTGTCTGACGTAGAATGTGTGGATTAAGGCCTAAAATCCTCCCCTTTCTCTTGTCATTTTGTACAATTTTCATAACGTTAAATTACAAAAGATTTACGTTATACTACTAATAATGGTCAAATAATGGTTTAAGTTCAAATCAAATTAGTACATAGTTTGAAATTTAACATTATTAAAATTGTACGAAATGATAAGAGAAAGGGGAGGATTTTAGACCTTATTCATACACGCTACGTCAGACGATGTGTGGTCCACGTTGGTTGATATCTCAGAAGGCCTTTTTAGTGGTTTCTTTTTTCATAAGTAAGTTAGCCTTATATGGTGCCAACGTACAGAGGCTGCTGCTAACTTCTACTATCTGCTTTTTTCCTCCATAGCAGTATAAAACTATACCTAGTATAAAAATAAACCAAAAAATATAAATTTAAAGAAAGTTCAGTGAAATATTTGTGTCCAAAGTCATCAAAGTCTCCAACGACATTATGAGGATTGAAAGTTGAAGGAGTCCAATCACAAGGTTCATTAACGCTTAACAACTTTTTATGCAAAGTTCTGATGTGACACCGTATCATACCGAAATTCCGAACTTCCCGAACCCGAAATGGTATATTATGTGGATTATGCCTAGATAGATAGAAGACTCAGGGTTTTTTAGCACAAGAATCGTTGAAGATCCGCTAAGTATGGGGTACTTAACTGGCCGGCGATGCACAAGAGAAATATTTTTTTATTTTTCTAACGCACAGTGTAATAGTTTTTCTATTCTCTGTAGCAGAAGTAGCAGCTGTTGGAGCCGAAGTGCAACGTTAATTTTAAAAACTTTGTGGTGCAGGTACCGACGGTCTTCCTACTACTACGTGTTGTGTTCTTTTGTATCGCGGACAAGTGGCTCACGAACACTAAAGAATTTTAGTACTAACACTATATTTGTATGTATTTTAGTCTGCAAGGTAATTAAATTATCTATTCGTTTACGAGACGCGAAATTAAAATGATTGTTGACTCCGGGGTAAAACTGAACATTTTTATCCAAAAAGGCCAACATTCGTTAAGTGTTCTTATAGGCAAACAATAAAGAAAGACCAAATTTAGAAAGAAACACAAAAACAAAAATCAGAATCCATTTTTTCTATTAACAACAACTTAATATTCAAAATGCGTTGTTGATGAGCCGGTCAATAACGCTTTTTTATATTATTAGAAACTAATACAAATTTAAAAGAACTTTCTTTACAAAAACTGCAATTATATTTTAACATGAATGAGTAGTTTATTTGTTAATGAGTACCGCCCAAGTGCAATTATAACTGTATGAACATTTTCACAAACAATTATGTTGTTTTAATTCCCTACTACAAAGAAGCTACATTAATTTTTCATTCTGTTTTCTTACAAAATAAAAAGGTGAAACAAAGATAAATTCCAAACATTGTCGTTCTAGCATCCCGCCGGAGTGTCCAGTCCATTTACATAAGCACTCGGTACTCTCGAGGTGACCACATCACCTAGCAATGCAAAATTCAATTTGCCACAGTACGCAATACAAGAATGCGAGCAAAAATACTCTTGCAACTTTTATATTGGATCGCTATTCACTCTTTTCAGGAAGTTGGGACTAAATTTATGTACATTTTTCGTGAAGAGAGCATATTAATATATATTCTTGGAATATATCTGTAGAGCTATTGATAAAAGAGGTTAAAAATGTGGTTGTATATTTTATGGAATTTTATATGAGCACTGACAATGACGTGTTAAAATATCAGTAGTTCGAGCGAAAAAGAGATACGAAGCTATATAGTGTGTATAGCTCCGTCCCTCTTTCTCGCTCGAACGACTCACGTATGTATAACCATAGTAAGTAACTAGGCAGGGCCTGTTATGGGAACCTAACAACCTAATGATATCTAATATATAAAATTCTCGTGTCATAGTGTTCAACTTTGAACTCCTCTGAAACGGCTTGACCGATTTTCGTAAAATTTTGTGTACCCCTCTACGATCAACCCCAATTTTTTAATAGCGATATTACTATTTTAGTAGTAAAACAACGTTTGCTGGGTCAGCTAGTAGGTATATAATAATTGCAGGTTGGTATATCAGGTATGACTGTAGAATTTCCTAACAATGTTTTCGTCATCGTCAGCAGATAGTAAGTCATTTATTTAGTACGTATAAATTCCATTAAGTGAAATTCATATTGGTATTGCCGGTTAGAGGTGAACTCAAACTTTCAATTTCCCAACTGTGTTCATCAAAATCACAACACTAGTCGTGGTGTTAGTGGCAAGGTGACCACCACTATATGACATTTGCAGCTTTTTTCCGTACAAATTGACAGTACCGTACACTTAAATACGAGTAAAATGTTCATTCAGTGAAAAACTAAGTGCAATCAACTCTTACTAATAACTTTTAGGGTTGTCACATTAAAATCTTGTTCGATGTATGAAAGAGTAATCTTTAATTCATCGAACAAGATTTTAACCGAGTAATCACTTGATAGAGGAGAGGAGACACGTGCCAGAAAGTGGCACATTATTTGTTTTAATTTGAATTACTAGATAAACCTTATTAATCTAATTGAAACCCAACTACAAACTACGTAATACTAAAATCATTTATTGTTTAAATTAAATTTGCAAACGTCTTAACTTGTATTTGTTATACACCTACTCATCGTATGTGTATTTATAGCGCTAGTTATGTTAAAATAATACAAAATGACTTATGGTTATGGATTTTAAGCATAGAAAATCATTTTTTGTTCTGCTGTCAACGTGCTCTAACTGTCATTAGATGAGCAACCCTTGGTTGGCCATTAACCACTTGTTAAAATATAATAAAACCATTGATACTTCATTACATCAAGCAAAAACCATTTGATGCAGATAGTTGACAAGGGTGACAACCCTATTTGAAGCCCCACGTGCACTCTCTGTTCATTAACAAGAACATTTGTAAGTATTATAGACAGTGCGCTAGCAACCTGAGTGAAACGTGTCTATTAGCCACACATTATTTAATCCGAGTTTCAATTGGGACTATAATGGGTAAGTTTCTGTGCGTGCTTTTGTAATAGAGAGTCAGGGATTCACCGCTAGGCAAATAATGTTACGTGTTTCATCAGTTATCCATAATGATATTTGTTCACTAAGTATTTTTGTCCGTATCTCTATCATAAGGTTTAAGAAGCACTTGTTCAAATAAATATTTGACGCAAATATCATATTATTTGCTTGCATTGATTGTGACATTGCAGAATGCTGAGTCTGCTGTTCGTCTTCGTGCCCGCGTTCACTCCTCATATCACCGCGCGAGCTACTCAAACAGCTGGTTATTGCTGTTCCCTGAGAATATCTGCCTGAAAAGGCTTCTTTAGAAATAGCGATAGCGCTGAATACTCCCATCTACCTTGCCTGCACTATACCACAAAGACGGAAAAAATCGTATAGTACGTCTACAAAAAGACAAATACAGAAAGAGAGTGCAGCAGTTGAACTGCAGTTACACTGCAATGTCAATTTCAAGGCATTTTCAGTACGAGAAGCGACATTCAATCTGCACCTCTTCATGGAGAAGGACTTCGGAACGCAGTGTGTGGTGTTCTGTTGCTAAATATAATTTTCTTAATTAATTAGAAAGCTGTAGTTGAAGTTGTGCCAAATGCGCTATTATAGTGGTTGTTTTAAAAAATAAAATGAGTATTCGTGTGAACATTTAAATAAGCGCCCGTGAGCGTAAGCTGTGGTAAAATTTACTTATTAATTATCGTAAAGTGCAGTACGACAGAAACTTAGCAGCACTACACGAAGCTATCTTTAATGAGTTATTAATATTCAAACCATGTAGGTACTATAACTGTGATCAGGTATTACAGTTTCTGCATAAATATTTGATGCATGTTTTGTAAAGTATAGGATGAAAAGAGGTAATGCTTATATGGTCATTCATGATTAATGTATATTCATGCATTCATTCATTCATCTCAACCCATTAACGTCCCACTACTGGGCACGGGTCTCCTCCATAAATTTGGAGGGATATTCGCCTACTATACCACGCTGGCCAGACGGGTTGGTATAGGGTTTTTTTCGAGTTTTCCCTCCCATGCAGTGGATATTGTCTTACTTACTCTCTTAGTCGATTCTTACGACACCTACGGGATGGAATGGGGTGGTGACATTTGTATTCTTAATCCGTCACCACACGGACAATTTTTTTTTTCAATTATATATTAATATTATTAATAAAAAAATATATTCAATTCAATTCAATTTATTTATTCTCAGTCAACATTACAATGCCCATAGTGCTGTAAGTACAAAAACTAAGAACTATGTTAGTAAATAAAATGTATTATATTATTGCCTGTTCCATCAATTACATTTTCAACAATTAAGGATAAAATTAATTAAAATATATCAAAAAAATGCACAATTATTTATTTATTATATTCAACAAAAAAGATTTTTTTCTAATCGTGCCAATACTTTCTGAGATTAGCGCGTTCAACCAAACAAACTCTTCAGCTTTATAATATTAGCACAGTGTAAAGAACCCTTTATTTAGTCCTTATACTGTGATATTAGTATAGAGTATAGATAATGCAACAACTCTTGCGCATTACCAACCTTGTAAACACCTATATTAGTCGCGCATTACATTAGCTAAGTATATAATCTTGTTACTGTCATAACAATTTTAGATACTATCATTGTTGTTACGAAGATAGAGAATAAATGCCAAAGTTTCCAATTTATGCTGTCGTACTATGTAGTCTCAACTAGAAGTAAAGTGGCGCTTTGCCCCAGAAACTAGCACACCGTACTACCAATGCGTGCAAACGAGCTCTATTTAGGGCAACTTGTAACGACACATGCCGCTTCCAACATCTCGTAAATATTAAAGATTTTACACCACTCATATATAGATAATAGTTTCAAATAAAGTTTCAAGCTAGGGAAAAAGGATGTTGGTTAAGGGTATGCGGCAATTAAAAAGAAAGAAAATGTGTTAAGATTTGTGAGTAAAATCCTTACTAATATTATAAATGTGAAAGTATAGATGTATGGAGTTTTGTTACTCTTTTACGTAAAAACTACTGAACGGATCTGGATGAAATTTGGCACAGAGATAGATTATTATATATAGTCTTGAATAGCATAAAGGCTTATTTTTATTGCGATAACCTATATCTACGTGGGTGAAGCCGCGGGCAACAACTAGTATTCTATAAGATACTAGCTGTTGTCCACGGCTCGAGCTCGGCTCGAAAATAATAAATTTACCCATGTCTAGTTAGCTGACGATATAGACGGCACTTTTAATTCGCCAGATATGGGTGATCTGAAGACTTCATAAATCTTATCATCTAAATCTACTTATCCAAAATCGTTACTTATTTAATACTAGCTATTGCCCGCGGCTCCACCCACGTGGATGTCGGTTATGGCTGCAGAAAATAGCCTATGTGTTATTCCAGGCCATAATCTATCTCTGTGTCAAATTTCATCCAGATCCGTTCAGTAGTTTTTACGCGAAAGAGTAACAAATATCCATCCATCCATTCTCACAAACTTTCACATTTATAATATTAGTAAGGACGTATCAAAAAAACTATTAAGTCTTGAAAGCTACGAAAGGGTTTTTGGCGATTTGATCACTAAACGGGTAAAAATAATTCAACTAGGGTGAAGTCGGGGTAGACCGCTAGTTATCAATAATTGCAGATTTACTTCTCAACAACCTTTGTGAAATATCAAGCCAATCTCCAGCCCATAATAATAATATTATATACCCAAACAAATCCAAACACGTCACAAAACAGAACCTATCACGCCATTATCCAACTCGAACATATACCTTCATTCCCTACAACACCTATGGAGGGATAAACATTTTTTCTTATATAAAAGCAGGGATGAGGGTAGACCTGGGTAGACAGTGAAGTGGCACATTAAATTATGCGTGACGTAGAAAGTAAAAAGGGATAATCCAGCAAAGTCGCGCTACTTTATTGGACACGGAACGTATTAAGCCTAACGCTTTTTATCGTTATTTCTATAATAAGAACCTTTATAATTCAGGTATTAGTTTTTCAAGTAATTGGACTGGACGTGAGAATTCGTTAATTGGAAAAAATAAGAATATAAGTGGAAATAAATTTTGATTATTATTTGATTGAAATAATTACTGCTGAATATAAGCTTCCTCAATTAATTGATCAATAATGAATGACCGTCATTAATATTTTTATACCAACACAGGTAACTCACTACTATAAAAAAGTAGATGATATTGTTGATATTGCAGTTTTAACCTGAATAAGACTGAAGTTCCATCTCAGCCATAAGACGTCCACTGCTGGACATAGGCCTCCCCCAAGGTTTTCAACATCATTCAGTCCTGAGTTGACCTTGTCCCTCGGTTGCCCACGACCGTCGTCCACGTCGTCGGTTCGACTGACTGAAGTAAGAACGTAGAAATAGCAAGGAGGCAAAATAAAGATTTAAAAAGGCCTGAGTAACAGTAGCAGGTTGCTTATTGGGAGAGATATGGCTACACAAGTACCTAAGCCCGAATGGACAGTACCTGGGATTCCCATAACACAAAACTATGGTAAATTCTTTTAAACTTTCACAAGTTGTACACATATTATAACTATAATGGATACCTTTTTTAATCAACCCGTGACCACGGTTAGTGCAATTCGACCGAAACGTCGAGTAACAAAAAAGGTATGAAAACCTTTAAAATATTACGCAATTTAGAGCCGTTGTCCATTATAGTTATAACAAAACTATGGTGTTACAAGATGTACGCGTTCGTGATGCTCTTGGTATTGCAAGCCTCTATAAGGGAACGGTAACTGCTTACCATTAGACGAACCGTACGCTTGTCACCGTCTGTCTGCCTGTACACTTAGATCTTTGAAACGAAGCAATTGATTTGAATGCGGTTTCCACTATCATTTTGATATTTTCTTCCCAAAGGTTACATGTATATACTAGGGGTCGCCCGCGATTTCGTCCGCGTGGTAATTTGGAACATTTTCCCCGATTTTCCAACATATCTCACTACTGCTTCGTTCCTATTGATCATAACGTGATGTTATAATAGCCTATAGCTTTCCTGGATAAATGCACTATTCAACAAAAAAAAGATTTTTCCTAATCGAATCAGTACTTTCGGAGATTAGCGCGTTCAACCAAACAAACAAACTCTTCAGCTTTATAATATTAGTTTAGATTACATGCAAATTATAATAGAGAAACTCAACAAAACCGAAGTAATGGCTGGTCGCTAGAAATTATATAAATCATAATTTTTTCCTTAATTTATTTGCATTTGAAGTCTAATCACATTTTGATTACCATTACCAGAATGAATCTCTTTCACTGATAATTTAATTAAAATTAATCACATTTCTAAAGATAAATAGACGTGATACAAAGGAATATTTTCTTTTAATTAGGTTCGCTTTGTCCGTTTTTCTTTGAGGTTGATTTAGGGAACAAATAAATCACCAATATGATGCTACAAGTAATTTTCTTATCTTTTTGTAAAATAACGGCTGATAGAATAACGCAGTATAGAAATAAATAAAAAAGCGGTGATGGCCGAATAAGAAGAAACCAATTTGCACGCAAGAGGTGCGAGTTCGATCCCGGCAGTACTAATGTAAATTTCGCTTTGTGGAGTTTATATGTACTAAGCTTGCATGCTACCATACTTGTATTTTACAAAAGATTGTAACTATCTGGCGATTAAAAAAAGTGGCCTAAGTTTCTTGCTAGTTCTTCTCAAGGCCCCACGTCAATGAACTAGCCGTAGGTAATTTTTTGCTGACATCATCTTTCTGAATTATTCATAATTTATGACCTTCTTAAGTGTTATTTTGTAACCTACTTGAATAAATGAATTTTGAGTTTGAGTTAATCAAATGATTCGCCACCTGCTAACGGTGAAAGAAAACATCGTGAGGAAACCCGCATTAGGACAGTGTGGGTGAATTAAGGCCTAAACCCTCGCTCTCTCTTGATAGTGGAGAGGAGACCCGTGCCCAGCAGTGGGACATATTATGGGTTTTTTTTTTTTTTTTTTTTTTTTTTTTTTTATACTACTTGGGTGGCAAACAAGCATACGGCCCGCCTGATGTTAAGCAGTATCCGTAGCCTATAGACGCTTGCATTACCAGAGGTATCACTTGCGTGTTGCCAACCCTTTTTTTTACACCAGGGCTTTAAGATGGAAGTAAACCTGGGATAGGAATACGTTTCTTTCAAAACGCATTCCTAAATGAGCGCTGGAGACCTGTACTCACACACAGGAACACAACTACACCGCTGTGTGTAGTCATTTGGCTGTGGTCTTCTGTAAGGTGGAGGTCCTTCCCCAGTCGGGCTTGCTCGCTAGTATGGTGCCCTACCTCTCTTAAAATTTAGGATTGATAGAATTTAGGTTGCTATTATTATAGATATAACCTATTATACTAGACAAGTGGCATAAACGGAAGTCGAATTGAATAGAATAGATAGCAATACACTTACGTCACAACAGTTTAGGGGGCTGGTGAAGGTTAGCGAGAGTTACAAAGTTTTTAACTTCTCAAATGCTGTTGCTGTACGCTCTGTGCGTGTCCAGGTAATTATGTTTTGTTCTATTGACAGTGTGTCTTGATAACTTTCAAGAGATTGTTAGCTTAGATAGATAGATATGTGAACGTCATGTTGCTTGCCGGAGAGCCCTGAATAGATTGTCCATCGTATCTGCTTGCATAGCATCCAAAGCGTCAATAAACATGCAATATTTGTTTTATAAAAAAATAAAAATACAAAGTAAATTAATTTTGTATACCTACAAAACTAATTTACGTGAATGTAAGGGTCCTTCGCTGTTTGACACCACGACTTATTGACACCACGGTGTCAATCGCAGAAAAACGTTTTTTGACTTACCTGTTTGGCACCATTTTCATATTAATTATCGACCGTGGTGTCAAACGGCGAATATCTTATTTTGTTTTCGTCGATTGACACCACGGTTTGAACCTGCGAAAGGCGCTTTTGGCTTCGTTGATTTGGACCACTTTTAACAATTTAAAGGTCAAGTGTGATTTGTGTACTGACGAAAAGAAAACGGTTATTACAACAAACAATTACAATCAAATGTTTAATGGAATCTTGGTTGTTATGGAATACATATTTATTAGTACAAATCATATTTTAATAAACCGTAAATAAAGGGAATAACAAACAATAAGTTAAAATTAGGAACTGAACGAATGCAGTTTGACATTTCAACAGACCAAAATAAAAGTCAAAAGTGTTCGTTTTGAGTTTCGTGAAATAGTCTTACAGTTTGTTTGGTTCGTCAATTATATTATAATTTTATGATATTGGCATCAACAATGTTTTCGGACAAAAAACACATCAAAATGTATTGTACAAGACCTAGCCCAGGTTCTATACATTTCTGAAACATCGCCTTTATATTTATTTGCATTTGCACTTTATTATATATGAAATACAAATGAATGTATTAGAAATACAAAATATTGCATTGTGTCAAAAATGCATGAACATTATCTTCGAAATAGGAATAAGTAAACTTTTACCTGATTCACCTTTTAAATTAACTGATTTCACTATTATTGCCTGGGCCTATATATCCAAGACCTTATGATTAAAACTAATAATTTTAATGTGAAAACAAATCCAGACTTACCATCCACTTTGAAGTGAGCAATTTTCGATGGCCCCACCGAATAAACGTGCAAGAGTTCTTACACGATTTTTTTTCATTTTGCCTATCTTACACCTACCTAATATTTTTTATGAATTTTAGACTCAAAACATGCCTATTATAATAGTGAATTTCTTTATTATAGGGAAATTTACGAATTAAAAAATACAGGAATAATAGTTTATGCTTTTATTACATGCTTTTTGAGTTACCAAGTATACAAGAATAAACATGTTAAAACCTACAGACGATTTGAGAATTTCTGATTATTTTCAAATTTGGGTAATGTTTTCTAATCTTCTTACACGTTTATTCGTGAAAAATGTATGCAAATTTTATTAGTAATGTTTTATCCCACAAAATGGAAGTTTGAATAAAAATAGGTTATTAAAATTAAAGTATTTCTATTTTTATTTCTAACGAATAATAGTGTAACATTACCGTGCGTTTTATTCGTTATGTATCGTTACACAAATAAACGTGTAATGATATATTACTGTGCTAGTCATGCAAATTTCACAAGAGTAAAAAAAAATAGTTGTACCTATATTCATTAATTTCTTCAAAGTCGTTGATGTTTAAAAAAAATTAAATATACAAGTCTATAGTTTATTTTTTTACCTATAATTCGATGATACATTATTTATAGCTACTTATTACTTATTATTATTGGTTACAATGAATTGAGCGTTATTGAAGTTTAAACGTTTTTATTACACGCTTTTTATTAGCTTCACCTGTATGTTTGTAACCGACTTCTTTGGGCGCGATTTTGACCCACTTTAAACCAAAACAAAATACAAAAAAAAAGTGTATCCGATGTTGGGATTCGAACCCTGTTCGGTCGGTACTACCTTCGTACGGTACTGTGAGAAAATTACCTATTTGTGAATTTGAACTTTAATAAATATTATTTGATATCTAAACCATCTACAAAAATCAAATTCCTAAAAGTGGACTTGAATATGGGATTCGAACCCAGTATCATCGCATCGTTCGCGTTGGACTAATACCACAGAATGCTAATACTCCATCCATTATTGACAGTCCAATGAAGTTTTTACTTCTGCCGTGTGGTCAACGCACACTCGTTTTTTGACTTAAGATTTTTGTTTGTTCTAACTCAGGTATTTCTACCCTTTCTTAAACGTTCTTGCCAATATATTTAAGGGCATGTAATAATAATAATTTGTATTTAATTATTTTTTACCTGCTGATGTCTTGAATATTAAAATTAAATTTTAAGAGATGCAGTAGTAAAACGTAATAGTTAGTTGTTGCTATCGCAAAACTGTTGTGGGTATCTAAACAGTTTTGCCTTGCCAAGCACTCTCAGAAAAAATGTATAATTTAAATAAAAATCATGTAAACACTTTTGTGCATGATTGTTATGTTATAATAAAATACCAATGCGGCCGTTCTTTGCTGTTTTACGTCATGGTATCAATCAACGAAGACAAATAAGATATTCGTCGATTGACACCGTGGTCTCAAACAGGTAAGTCAAAAAACGTCCTTCTGCGATTGACACCATGGTGCCAATAATCCGTGGTGTCAAACAGCGAAGGACCCGTAATGTATGCTACTAGTGACGCCATCTATGATTTATAGAGAACACTATTTCACATTAATACGAGTAAAATTGTAGGGAATATTAATAAATAATTGATGATCAAGTATACTCTAAATAATTATTTAAAATAATATAAAATTAATTTATTAATGTTTGTTGGTACATAATACAATAAAATACCAGTCACTACAAATAAATAAAATGCAGTGAAAATTATCCGACTCAAACCTACTTGAATGGCTATATAATTATACTTAAACAAAGTCATAAGTTAAGTATATTTTCAGAATAAAAAATTACTTCATATAATTATGAATTTTCTTTATGACCTAAATAATGGATTTACGAAAAGGTCGCTTCATTTTCACCATAGGGTCTTTGTTAAGGCTTTTTTATTAAGGTTGGTTGTAAAAATAGCAATTACGTTAAATGTTTTGGAGATTACAGTAGCAATCGCATGGCTATTTAAGCTTTAAAACGTCGCTTCGATCGTTTATTGTATCTATTGTCTTATAATAGGTATATTGAGTGCATCTTTGAATAGCAATCTTTATTACACCTCCCACAAATAGAGTTCTAAATACAATAGCACGTCTGATCCACCGACCTGCATGCTGGTTAGCTGGTTAGGCCTTAATCCATACTTCATCCAAATCCATACAAATCCATTTTTGTTTGTAACTAATAAACTCAAAAACTACTCAACCGATTTAAAAAAATCTTTCACCATTAGAAAGCTTCATTATTAGCGGGTAACATAGGCTATATTTTAGTGAAAAAAAAAACGGGATTAATGTCCATCCTTGCAAAGCCGGGACGAGCAATACGAATAAAAATGCAAATTTTTAGAAGACCTTATTGGAATAAGGTCTTCTAAAAACTTATATTTAAATAAATATGGATATTTAGAGATGCTATTTTCTTCAAAAAAACAAAGGGTTTTACGGTTATAATTTGAATACATAGATTCCCATAAATAACGTATTCAACATCTGTTTATATGGCCCTCTATAAATTCAACTGGAGTACGATATTTCTTGGATTCCGCGGCACATCAATCTATGCCAAGTACTTATGTCAGGATGGCGGTGCCACCTTAATTTATAGTTCAATTTCTCAAGTTAGATGACCACTTGAAACTGTTCTTCGTTAATTGTCAGCCCTAATCGAAATTGGAGCGTACTAAAGTAGAGAATAGTAGTGAAGACGATTTTCTGTTAATTCCCTTTTCAGTTTTAAGTGTACTTATGGCGAGGATTCGTAATTAGGAACGTTTAAGATGAATTTTGTTACAGTATTGTTATTAATGTTCCTTGAGTTGTGAAGTTTTGATGCACATAAAACTTAGGTTTTAATCTATACATATAATAAAATCGTAACCAAGTCGCGTCTGTACATTGAATTTTTTTTCGAAAAAACAATTTATATACGTTGTATTTATGTTACTGAGGCCAAAAATGTGGTTTTTAGAATTTTTGTCTGTTTGTCTGTTTGTCTGTTTGTGGCCGCGTTTGTGCGCGATAAACTCAGCAACCACGCAACCGATTTGAATGCGGTTTTCACTTATATATTGTGGCAACCTTCCCATAACATATAGGCTTTATTTTATTCCAATCGGTTCACAAATAAAAAAGTTATGATCACTTTAATAACACACGTGCTATACAAGAAACACGCTTCAATTTATTTAGCTAAAACTTTTTAAAATGTAGTTTGTATAACCACGTTTAAAGTTTATATGAAAATAAATTTAAAAAATAATGCGAGGTTTCGGAGATATAGCAATCACCAATTTAAATTGAACTCTCATCAATATCGGCGACCATATTAAATAGAGATCAGCTGACTGGTACATCACGTGTTAACGGTACTAGGTTAAAAGTGACCATTTTACAACTAAATGTAATAGAAGCAGACATTTTAACAGGATGCGGTGCAGGTGATAATCTTTTATGCCCCGGGTTCTTTTGATTCCAAACAATTTTCCATTTAGCATCTCCAGGAAACTCTATTTTTGAATCCCTGAAGTCCACGCAAACGAAGTCATAAACACATATCAGCTATACATCTATTATTATTATTATTAGCCTATACTGTCCCACTGCAGGGTAAAGGCCTCCCCTTCCTTTTTCCATGATAGTCTATCTTTTGCTAACTGTAGCCAATCCCTATTATAGGCGTCAAGCTCATCTCGCATTTATACACACATTAATAAAATTGAAGTGTCTGTTTGTAATATCAAAATAACAGCTTTCTATTAAATTCATGTGGCTGTTTACATAGCACTTACAACAGAAATACAATTTTAACAGTTTTATCTCTCTGTCTATCTGTTTGTTGCAGCTAAAATCGTCTTTGATAAAATTAAAACTATATAAATATACTATAAGTACGAATAAAATGCGTTAATCATGCCAAGACCTAAGACAATCACTGACTAAATTAAACGTCTAATAAAAGTTAAACATAAACTATAAAATATTACTATAAAATGAATGCTATTTCATTTTGTGTAGGCGCTAACATTTAACAATACCTTAGTTTAGGTAATCAGGAAAGCAGCACAGAATAGAAAATACTCCACCAAATCTGTCTATCTGGTCACGATAAACTCAATAACCAAACAAAATTTCATACATTTTTACCAGTAGACGGCGTGATTCTTTCATTATAGTTTTGCGAGCGTGAGTTGGCTGAAATATTACGATGATAGTTGAGCAAGTCGGAAAAATCCTGCCGTTGGAGGCAATGTTATTTGCAAATAGATATAAAAAAGTCCGCGATACTGTGTCTATATTCGACGAAAAAAAACACTCACAGCGAAACGCATGATCGGCCTCTGTCTCATCGGCATACTTAACTGATATATATTTTTAACTGAATTTTTAAAGATGAGGTTCCATTCGTTTTTTTTATTCCTGAACATCGTCATTTAAAAGCCGATTTGTAATATTTTCTTTTTAAGTGACCGACATAGCTCGAAAAATTGGCTCAATTAAGTGACAATGGGCAGGGCATATAGCTCACAGAACCGATGGCCGTTGGGGCAGAAAGGTTCTAGAGTGGCGACCACGAACTGGAAGACACAGCGTGGGCAGGCCTCCAACAAGACGACCGACGACCTGGTAAACGCGGGCAACCGATGGACTAGGTCAGCTCAGGACCGAATGATGTGGAAAACTTTGCGGGAGGCCTATGTCGAGCAGTGGACGTCTTATGGCTAAGATGGAACTACTTTTGTGGCAAACAAGCATATGGCCCACCTGATGTTAAGTAGTTACCGTAGCCTATAGACGCTTGCAATACCAAAGGTATCAATTGCGTGATACCAACCCATTTTTTACACCAGGGCTTAGATGGGAGTATCCCTGGGATAGAAATACGTTTCTTTCAAAACTATGATACAGCCGAAAAGAGGCACGGAAACTTCGTAATTAAACAATGTACAAAGTAAAAAATGCATAGTTTCAGAGATAAAGATAATAATTAACAGATACCTATATACCGAATTTATGTTGAACTCTCACTAATATGGTCGACAATATTAAATAGGGTTCAACTTACTGGTTTTTCATTCAGTTTTGTTCCGAAAGCTTATGTAAAGTAGTATAACTGTATTATAAGAACAATGGATTAAAAGGAAAGTCCAATTTCTGAAATCCTTGAGCACTACGACGGACCATTATGCCCTTTAAGAATTTAATAAATTTTAAGCCCACATAAATTGTGTAACAGTACCTATCAGGTTAGAAGTGACCAATTTAAAACGAAATGTAATAGATGTAAAGATTTCTACAGGGTATGGCACAGATAATAACAATACATAAATTCAAACTATTAGCTAGGCGATGGGCCAATTAAGGTTATTCACGTTTGCGCTAAGACAATTTGAAGAACAGAACAATCATACAAACAAGGAATATTTCTTCATGAAGTTTATTAATTGCAGAATCTAAATGTTTAAAAGAAAAACGCTACTGACTAATCAACAAACGCACAGTTTAAATCATTAGACACTCAGATAGCTATTATGATATAGGCATTCGCAAAGAAAGGTTTTTTTTAATGTAACCACTAAAGATGAAAATCAGCCGATGAAAATTTGTATAGGGATAACAGCTGTAGCTTTAAGATTTTCAGTAAAAGACTGAACACGCGAACGAAGTCGCGGGTACAGCTAGTAATAATAATAAATATAAATTTTTTATGATATTTTTGAATGTATGGTCTAGCCGATTGAGCCATTGGACAAAACTTTGTGTGGTCCATAAATGTTAGTTCCGAATCTGGATGTACTTTGCGCCCGTCAATTGTATTGTTTATAAAATCCTGACGTCACAGAGTATGAAAATAGTAAGGAAGTTGTCTTTTAAACAAAAATACAATCAACACATCACGGTATTGAATAATGTAGAAGAAAATTTAAATGTATGAAATATGCGTGAACTTTTGTAAGTAGAAATATCTTATGTTGATGACGTAATTAAATTGTATGATCAACAGTTTGGCACTTTGAATAATATTTTCAAGTTTCTCAGTAAAAGTTGGTTCAAAAACAACGTTTACGAATTCGTAGGTAAATATTATCAAGACAAGAGTGAGTACTGTAGACGTAGATACCCAAATCGTTTTCGCTATTGAAAATAACTGAAATATAATCAAGCTTCTCAATACTTTCTTTTATTTCCTGGATATAATTATTTCATTGACTAAAACAACTATAATGTAAATTAACACTAAATGATTGGCTTATTGTGTCAACACAGATCGCCAACAAGAAAATGACTGAAACGAAAAACAACAAAACTATTTTTTATTTCTTTAAATATTAAATAAATATTTTTTAATAATAATAAAAGATCAAATACTTCTTTTTTTTCTAACCGACAGACAGAGTTTTATTTATTTCTATATAATATAAAATATAGCGAAATACGGTAAAAGAGGTAGCGGACCATACAAACAAACAAGCCCGACTAGAGAAAAAAAAATAAGTGAAAAGAATCCACAGCAAAATTCTGAAAAGTTCTTGTGCGTAAGTACCTACAGGTCTCCAATGCTCACCTAGGAATACGCTTTTATACATATAAACGTCTTACTGTCCCAGGGATATGACGTACTCCATGACAAAACGCTGGTGTTGATTGTTGATTTTTAAGTCATCAACATTCGAGTATTATAAGCAATTTATCCATACTTATACTACTTATCAGAATGCAAAAGCTTAAGGTCAAATAAAATATCATTATTGCGTCATATAACTGTCCCTAATGGATATCAAATGTTTTGATGACAGCTGGTACAGACGGTTTGACACGTTCAAGGCTTAGACGGGGTCTTGATAAGTGACACATTACATTAGCTCATATTTTATCCTATCTTTAAATGCTGAGCATCTGTTATAATAAATTTACTTCAGTAGTAAGTACTTTTTTATGCTTCTTAGATAGCAAACAAGGCTTACAGCTCACTAATGGTAAGCAGTTACCGTAACCTATGGACGCTTGCAATGCCAAAAGTATAACTTTCGATCCAAAAATTTGCTTAGAGATATGGAGTATCCCTAGGATAGGAAAACAGTTCGTTAAAAACCCATTCCTTAATGAGTTCGTTCTAAACCTGTATTTAGCATTTAGTCAAAAGCTGATATTTTGATTTTACAAACAGACATTTCATTTTTATAAATTTGTATAGACTAGATGTCATTTTTTATACTACTTGAGTGGCAAACAAGCATACAGCTCGTCTGGTGTTAAGCAGTTACCGTAGCCTATGGACTCTTGCATTACCAGGCCAGAGGTATCACTTGCGTGTTGCCAACCCATTTTTTTTGACAGCAGGGCTTTAAGATGGAAGTAACCCTGGGATAGGAATACGTTTCTTTCAAAACACATACCTAAATGAGCGCTGGAGATCTGTACTCACACACAGGAACACAACTACACCGCTGTGTGTAGTCATTTGGCTGTGGTCTTCTGTAAGGTGGAGGTCCTTCCCCAGTCGGGCTTGCTCGCTAGTATGGTGCCCTACATCTAACTTGCGTGTTGCCGAGCCATTTTTTGGCACCAGGGCATTAAGATGGAATATTCTTCTTTCAAAACGCATGTTTAATGAGCGCTGGAGACCTGTACTCACACACAGGAATACTACTACACCGCTGTGTGTAGTTATTTGACTGTGGTCTTCTATGAGGTGGAGGTCCTTCCCCACTCAGGCTTACTCCCTAGTATAGTGTTATACCTCTCTTAAATTGACCGCGGCGGCGGCGGTAAACATTCGAACGTTATTGTATATCTATATCTGTGGTTATTGCCTTCCGCAATGCTTCTTCCTATGAACTTTAACTGTGCCAATTCTGACACATCTCCGTGCGCGCAATGTGCTCCAAAGTTTTTCCTTCACGTATCTATACTAATATTATAAAGCTGAAGAGTTTGTTTGTTCGTTTGTTTGATTGGTTAAACGCGCTTATCTCAGAAAGTACTAGTTCGATTAGAAAAAAACTTTTTTTGTTGAATAGTGCATTTATCCAGGAAGGCTATAGGTTACACATATAACATCACGCTATTATCAATAGAAGTGGAGCAGTAGTGAGATATGTTGCAAAATCGGGGAAATGTACGTTCCAAATTACCACGCGGACGAAATCGCGTTCGACCCCTAGTTAATTATAAATAGATTAGAATTATTTATTAGTTTGTAAGCTTTCATGACACAAATGGGAATCTTGTCACAAGATAGTCGAGATTATACAATTAGAGCTCACGATGTCTAACTTCATGGTACGCCGACAATTGTTTCAGTATACTTGGAGATGCCAATTAGCCTTTAATATTCAAGAATCAGTCTCAATTGTACCTATGAATAAGCATAGAATGGGGTTGAAAGTATATGCAAAAAATATAAATTAGTTATAAAATACGTACTATATAATATTGAACTTAGGACGATTGGATTACGTTAACAATTTTAAGACAATGTAATTGCTCAGTGAGAAAGTCCTATTATCATCATCTCAACCTATAAACGTCCCTCTACTAGGCATGAATCTTCTCCATATATTTGAAAGGATATAAATTAGCCTACTATACCAAATCAAACAAAGTCTTTTATTAAAAATTACAAAAAATGTACGTTTGTGTGGTGTTCTGACTCTTACAGGCTCGTAAGGCGTATATTTTTTTGTATTTTATCTAGGCCAGCGAGCAATTATTATTAACACATTGGCTAAATTACAATACAAAATAAAGTACGTATTAGGCTTATTGCATAATTGGTACAGTCCGTTACTAATAAAAAACACACTTTCGGGTTCTTACCCGAAAGTGTAAAAGACTAAAGGCGAAGTATAATCACCTAAATGGGTACGAACCTACCCACTGAGTTACGTCCAACGAGGGTCATTTAAAAAACATTAAATTTGCAATTAAGTTGGCAAATTAGGAAAAAACGCAATTCTCTTTATTCCCTTTTTACTTTTTCAATGACTGTACAAACTTAAGTATTGTAACGCCTTAAGGTTTCCTTTTTTAATTTAGGGTAGTAGACGAAGTATTGGCTTTTAGTATTAACCTCTTTAAATAATCCTTGTTTAAGTCAGAAAGAGCAAAACAATTAAACTTTAACATAAATCTGATTCATTAAGCCTCCAACAAGGTGGACTGACAACCTGGTAAAGGTCGCGGGCAACCGATGAACAAGGTCAGCTCAGGACCGAATGATGTGAAAGACCTTGGGGGAGGCCTATGTCCAGCAGTGGACGTCTTGTGGCTGAGATGAATGGAAATCTGATTCAAAATAAGTTTCAGAAAAACATGATTAAGATACTTATTAGAATTGATATAAAAAACCCAAGGTTCACATTTACCAATAAAACAAACACTCTCTGTCGTCAATATACATGAGTATATTTATAGTAATAAAAAAAAATCATTATTTCATAATATTTTTTAAAATTCAACCTAAAGTATAATCATAAAGTAAACTTATAGTTTAGTGTAGTGACTCGACTGATGCAATACTATTTGAAATATACGCAACAATGCGCGTATTTTATGCAGACAGTATTAAAACACTGATTGTGTATCTTGGTTATTTTTTTTTGTATATCAATACTTTATTAGTCTAGCTTTTTCACTACATTGTAGGTCTAGTGGCCGTTGAATGCCTCTGACAATATGTATGTATTTTCCGCGTAGATGGCTAATCTCCGTTGAGGATCGCCACCCTGACCAAAATTCTTCTTTTAGGAAAATTGTTACATATATCGCCATAAAAATAATGTTTGCTTCAACCAAAGGCTGTTTAAACACAAACAATTATAAACGCATTTTTTAAAACTACCAATTAATATATATCAATAAGTATTGATATATATTAATTTAATATTAGTAAGGATTATAAGTATAATCCTCACTAATATTATAAACGCAAAAGTTTGTAAGAATGTATGGATGTTTGTTACTCTTTCACGCAAAAACATATGAACAAATCTGGATTAAATTTGGCATAGAGATAGATTTTAGTCTGGAATAACACATAGGCTACTTTTTTCCCGTAAAAAACTTTGTTCCCGAGGGAATGTATGTACGTGCGGGCGAAGCCGCGGGCGGAAGTTATACATTAGAAATGCTTTAAGTTGCCATAAAATTTAATATTAAGATAAAATACTGCTAGTACTAGTACACTAGGTATTACATTTGTTTTAATGCAAACGCATATGTGATGGGCCGCAACTTCTCAATAATTTCATTCGATTTGTTTTTAATCTCTTTATTTTCCTGTTCATAGCTCAAGTCTTGTACATTCTTCCTTCAATATTCAATCTATTCTTCTGTGAAACGCGTTCCGTCTTGAAATTAGGATGTCCACAAACCGTGACATTTTTAAGACACCGGCTTTATAGCAAGTTCTCGTCAGAATCATCTTAAAATTCTCATTAATTTGGTATTATTTACTTATCTATTGTTTATATTATATTTATGGTAATATTATTTTTATGTATACAAATGTTATTTATATATTGTACGTATGTTTATTATATATAAATATAAATAGTATGATAAGTATATCCCATATTTTCGCTAATTCTTTTTTTGTTGTGTTTGTTATTGTCAGGAGAAGGTTCTTATGTAAAATAAAAAAGTTGCCCTGAAAATAGTTTAACCCGGACGAAGTCGAGGCGGGCCGGTAGTACAATATATTTATTTAGTTTATATTATTTGTCTGGTTGCCATAGTACAGGTTCTGCTTAGTTTGGGGTCAGATGGCGGTGTGTGAGTTGTCCCGAAAAATATTAAATATTATTATTTTATCTACGAAAAATTTTGTCGAAAAAGGGTCTTAAACAGAAACATTAAACATTCAACAAAAGTCCCCTTATAAATAAAGCTCTTTGTTGAGATATTCGTCAAGTTCTTAGGTTATTTGAAAGTCGAACAGTCATTACTGTAGTCTTGCTAGAAATAGAGTTAGTTATAAGTCAAATACCAAAACTCGGTCAACGCTATTGTATGAAACTTTGCTGAAGTAGTGACTTTTAATTATTGTTTAAATTGGAATAGTTTGGTGTTAAAAACTGTTTGGAGTTGATGACATAGGTCACTTCATTACTACTAATACAGTGTATTTTACAGGCTTATCATCATCATCATCCCAACTTAAAGACATCCATGCTACACATGAACTATAATAATGACTGCACGGTAGGTTCAGTGGCTTATTAAAATTTGTCCCCACACGGACTAAAATTTGTGTGTTCCATAAATGATTGTCCCGAGTCCGGGTGTACTTTGTGTCCGTTAATTGTGTTTTGTTTGTAAAATCCCCAGCGACACAAAGCTTGTACGCTAGAGCGGGAGTTGTCTTTAAAAAAAGTATTTAATAAAATTAACTTCCCCAAGGAATTTCACAGCACTCGTTCTTGTGCTGGCCCTTTGGCTGCCAATAACTTTTCCTAGAATATTGAATCACCTTGTTAGAGGTTCGCCAACGCTGCGTCTTCCAGTCGTTACTTCACTGTGATATTTCAGACCCAACTCCAGACCCTAATCTAGAGTCAAAAAAATACTACTTAATAGTATTTTTCAACAGACATCCCGATATTCCTCACTTAAACATAACATGTACGTCACCGAGGCTGTCACTATTTTATCTTAAACTTTCTCAATTAAAACGTCATGTTTGTTTTGCTATTCGTGCTACTCATTACGAAAACAGTTCTACATTCATTACAATATTCCTCCTCGGCTATTGTATACTTTCAGTTCTGTTAAGAATGTACACCGTACAATTTTTTAAGTAGTGTAACACATATAAAATATATATTGCTTACAATACATTATTGCTCCCAAGGCATACAACAAAGCTGGAATTAACCCATCATTTTACAAAGATGAAGTATACCTGGGATAGAAAAACATTTTTTTTAAACTCAGTGCTAAATGAGCGCTGGAAACATGTACTGCCATACAGGAACACAACTACACCGCTGTAATTATTTGGCTATTTAAAATGCATAATCATGCAACGCGAAAGTTTAAAAGTCAGCTGTAAAAAGTTTTAATATCAAAAACTTTCCCAAAGTCTTTATACACGATAATGTTGGACATGTGGGTATTTTATTATTAAAGAGAGAACACCCAAAAATGTCAACACAACAAAACTTTGATTAAAACTTTCCGTAGCCTCAAAAGTTGAATGGGAAAATTTCGTATGTACTTAAAATACTTGGTTAACTTGAACGTATTCATAACCCGAGTTGTAATACAGGAATGCGTGAGGTGAACCATTTGCTTAACGAGAAAACTACGTTGTGCTCACTTCTGACTTGGTAATGAAAGAAAAACATACGAATCAACCTCTTTTGTAGAACGACTAAGTTTATACTTTGTTTCAAAGTACCAACATAATTATACTATTTACTTTAACATAGAGGCACGTTCGGCCGGCTGATTCTCTAACAAACAGCGATGGCAAACTGACAGTTTTGATTGCTCGGTGACGGCACAATCTATTGACTAAACGTCAAAAAGGCTCGGTTTTTTCTCTAACGGAATACCGATTTTCAATCTGACAGCCAGATTTTGTTCGGTTTTTGCGGTGGCTCGGTTTTTGTTCTTATGGAATACCCCTGCCGGTATCGCACGCACGGGTTGACATTTATTTAGATTTCGTAAGGAAAAAGCATAGTCTATGTTACTCGCTGATAATGTAGCTTTCTAATGGTAAAAGATTTTTTATATAATAGATTTTTTCTATAGTATTTAGGTGGCAAACAAGCATACGGCCCGCCTGATGTTAAGCGGTTACCGCAGCCTATGGACACTTGCAAAATAGAGGTGTCACTTGCGTGTTACCAACCCATTTTTTACACCAAGGCTTTAAGATGGGTATCCCTGGTAAAGGAATAAGTTTATTTCAAAATGGATCCCTAAATGAGGATACTTGCAGTCACACACAGGAACACAACTACTCCGCTGTGTGTAGTTATTGGCTGTGATCTTCTGTAAGGTGGAGGTCCTTCCCCAGTGGGGTTTGCTTACTAGTATGGTGCCCTACCTCTCTTAAAAAGATAAATATAATAACAATAATAACAGTTATAAATGTTTTATTTATAAGAATGTAGGTAGTTTAGTATTAGAATTTAGTAGATGGAACTACTGCCCGCATAATTTAAATCTTCATAAAATCTTTTACCTAACAGAAATTATTCCTTATTGCACGAATCGATTTTAAACTTAAAGATACATATAAAGCCTACTGCAATAATGCAGTTAATTACCGAAAATCACATGCTTAGTACCTATCGAAATATCCTTAAGTAATATTGTCATCTTTATTTATTTATTAATTTTTTACTGTATTATTACGTCGTATTTATTTCCTTTTATTTTTTAAATGCTTACAAGTAAAGTGAACCAAACAGCTCCTTTGGGACAATATTCTACCTACAGTTTCAGAAATGGAAAAATACTTGATACGATGACTTGGTTTACAGTGTCATATATCGCTTACGTTTTTCCTGTTCGCTTGTTTTCCTTTGAGAGCAGGTAAAATCTTTAGTAGAACCAATAAGATACTACTTCAGCTCCAATACCACTTCAGTGGCGTAAAACGTTATGGCCATTGAAGGAAAAATACATTGCGTTGTTGTATTTACTCGTTAAGTATGGTATGTTTTATTGAATCACGGCAGTAAGTTTTAGCAGAATTTGTTGAGTCTTTACACTATACCTGTTTTTCTTCCCGGGATATAGCACAAAGGCTACATGATGTAACTACATCCCGGATTCCAGACTTTAATGATGTCCTCTCCTAACCAAATTTCCGTCACAACGGCTAATCCCAACGGAGACTAGCCTTATGATATTAGTTAGTTATGATATTATAGTGCATAAGTGTGTGCGCAAACTCAAATGCTCTCTTTATTCCCTCACTTACATAGTCCGATGGGACGGCAATTTAACACTACCGGAGAAAGATCAGGCGTAGAACCAACGACTTTACGTGCTTTCCGAGGCACAGGGGTGTAAACACCGCCAATTTACAAACTTCGGGCATGTTTTGTGAATTTCTTGATAGAAAAACCCAGTATCAGTTTTTGGCCCGACCCGGGAATTGAACCCGGGAACGTAAACGTCCCACTACTGAGCACGGGTCTCCTCCAAGCATTTGGAGGGATATTAGCCTACTATACCACGCTAGCCAGACGAGTTGGTATAGGGTTTTGTTTCGAGTTTTCCCTCTCTTACGGTAGATAGGTATTGTCTGCTAGACTTACTCCCTTAGTCGACTCTTACGACACCCTAGGGATGGAAGAGGGTGGTGACATTTGTATTCTTAATCCGTCACACGGTAATTTAATTATAATAAATTAAATAAAAAATAATTTTACTGTATATACGATGTCTACTGTAATTATTGTAACATTAATAGCATCAAAATAAAATACTATTACTTTCAGAATAACCATTAACCTTAATAATTAAACTTGTTAATTAACTGTACATTAATTACAATAATCAACGGAAACACTTTAACTGAATTGTAATTAATAGAATCAGATGTTTAAGCGTTGAATAATTTAACCTTCCGTGAAGTGGTTGAACCCGTTGATCTTCCGCGTTTCAATTTAGTAAGGATTACTATAGAAGTGCGTTCCAACCAAAATACAATGATACTTATACCCAAAACAACCTCAATTTCTCCGGAGCAATTTCATTAGTCTGATAAATGGTGGGAGGTCCTCATAAATTGGTCGTGGTTGTTCGCGATGCGTTTCGAACAGTACCTTAGATTCTGTTTGGTTACAAATTCAAAGGCGCGGGTAAAGGAATCCGTATAATGCTGACTTAAGTTAGTGGTTTAGAATTAGATACATAACGGTGATTTATTCCTAATTAGTAGCATTCTTGTTTCGACAGATTCAGCGAAACATAAATCCGACAAATCAAGACTAAACGAGAAATAGGTAGGTAGGGTACCATACTGGAGATTATCTTTCTTATTAATAATAGCAACCCATATGTCCCACTGCTGGGCACGGGTCTCGTCTCTTCTATCAACACTGAGAGAGTGCTTAATTCACAAACGCTGGCTTTGTGAATCAGACATGACTTAAGAATTTCTTCTAAGACATGTGGGTTTCCTTACGATGTTTTTCCTTCACCATTAACAGATGGTAAATCATTACCAATTCACTTTGATACTGCCACCCGTGATCGTACTCACATCTCTTGCGTCTGCGTCGATTACTTTCCCCCTCAGCCACCACCACTTTTCTTTATTATATCATTGTTTACATACATACATCACGCCTGTGTCCCAGTGGGGTAGGCCAGAGACTATGGTACGCCACTTGCTTCGATACAAACATACTTCCTTCGCCTCCTCTACATTCATCAAGCTCTTCATGCATGAACGTCGATTCTGGGTACTTTAAATTTGGCCCTTTTTTAGCAAATCCCCTACTGGTTTTTGTATCATTGTTTAAAAATGCTATTTATTACCTATAAAGCCTAAACTTATCCTAAACATGCAGTAGCACAAGTAGATTAGCCACAACATTTATAAAAGCGGATTTGTACGAGTAAGCCGTGGAATGGGATGTTGGAAGTAATTTATGTTTATTAAGTACGTTTTCGATTTGGTACTATTTTCGGTACGTTTCTGAACAAGTTACATCAGTTATATAGGCTGATAAATGTAAAAACGACTTATGACTTCCTTCATAATAGGATTTAGGACAAGAGTTTTGGAATAAAATTGAAAAAATCGTAAGTTGAAGCGCCCTGTACACCTTACTATTTATTTTTATTACGTTCGATATACATTTACTTCTTAAGATATTTACAAGAATGATTATCTCAATATATTATTATATAAATTACGTGTCACGTTGTTTGTACGCTATGGACTCCTAAAGTACAGAACCGGTTTTAATAAAATTTTGCACAATGTGTGCAGGTTTATCCAACTTAAAAGATAGGATAGTTAATATCTCGAGGTGCCTTCAAATTATCCCGGGCAAAGTCGGGGCGGACCGCTAGTTTTAAATAAAAGTAATTTGTTGATTGATTTGATTTGATTTGATTATTAGGTATCTGCATAATGAATCGGAACAGTAGAATAGAACAGAAAACTCTTATTTGTACACCAGTTACATTTAATTTACAAAAGATTGTAACTATCTGGCATAATAAAAAGAATAGCCCTATGTTTCTTGCTAGTTCTTCTCATGGTTCTACATTTGATAGCGAGTAGCCATATGCAAATTAGCTGACGTCATCAGTTACATTAGCTATTCATTGTAGTGTGGTAGTAGTTAAGTCTTTAGTAAGTATATTAAATATGCACGAATGTAAGACAGTCGTATTAAAATCGTCACAGTGTCAATACGTGTTTAATTACAATCTCTACAACACCCCGCACTTCATGGCGACCCTGCCTTGCGCAAGCGCCCAGGTGCATCACGACGTATCGGCTTGCGGGCGAATCTTGCGATTCAGCGCATTCCTGTGTGCCTCGGTGCACTAAGATAGCTAATTATAATATTCGCGTTATGAACGATACAATGATTCCGACCATCATTTGTGTGACACGACTCGCTGTACAAACTAAATATGGGAAAATCGTATTCGAAAACAGAGGACAAGGACGTGACAGTGAACCAAAATGCTTCTGGAGGCAGTAATACAGTGGTGGAAAACCATTTGCACGTCAACAACATCTTATTGGCATCGGGTATGACAATTTTTGTAATTATTTTGGTCATTTTTCTGCTGAAAAAGCTCAAGGACAAGCAAAATAAATGGATTGAGAGGAAAATAGACGCCCAATTTATTCGGCGAATGCGTTCAAGACTGTCAGGGAGACGAGAGCATGACCCCTCCCGCAACGACGGCATCGAAAATATGTGAAAATCCTGCATTAAGAACTACACTACGAGTACCTATATACGACGAATCTCTAACTCCTTTGGGACCTGTGACGTTTTAGAAGCTACTTGTACTACGGAGGACTTCGGAAATATTAACAAGTAATGCAGTTTAGTTTTATTTTATAATTTAGTATTTTTTTTATTTTTTTTTCATCCTTTTCTTTGTCTGTTATTGGAATGTCACAACGGTAAAAGGTTCAGTAATAAATATGATAGTATTTTAACTATTGCTTCGAAGTGCTACTTATTATTAATTTTAATATATTTTAATATAAGCACTCCGCTTGTTATTTTGTCAAGGACACATTGATGGAAAAAGATTTGGAGATAATATTAAGTGAATTATTAGATATTCAAGTAAATCTAAGAAAGTTGGGTCCAGATAGACGATTAAAATATAAAGATAGTGTTAATAAGTATATTTCAAAAGCTGAGGAGTTATATTTGTCTTATAGAACTATTATTAGTATCATTTCAAAAAGAAAGAGTAGTTTAGAAAAAGCTGAATATATTTACGACATACTAAAGGAAAAAATAGAGATAGTTTACAGTAAGATTTTAGCATATAGTTTAACAAGTGAAGTACAGAAAAAGTGCGAGTATTCTGCCAATATGGAGAAGTTTGAGATAAAAACCGCGACTTCCCTGATTCCAGTAATGGATGGTTCAGAGGAGACTACCGAAAAGGTGATTAATGCTGTAGAATTATATGACAGTTGTCTTAAAGATGACCAAAAAACAACATTAATTACTTTTGTTTTGAAGACAAGACTTAGTAAAATTGCAAGATTAAAATTAAAATCAGAATATGATGACGTAGCGAGTCTTGTACATGATATGAAAACATTTTTATTGACGAAAAAGTCTTCTAATACTATACTAAGCCAGATTCATAATCTGCGTCAAAATAATATGTCTATTCAGGAATATGGCAATAAATTATCCGAACTATTGTTAGATCTCACTATTGCACAATCTGATGGTAACGAAAAGGCATGTGCGATACTGCGACCTATTAATGAGAATTTCGTAATGAAAAAATTTTGTGATGGTTTGAGATATAAACGTATAGGTACTATTATTTCATGTCGAAATTATTCAGAACTAAAAGATGCTGTGCGTGGTGCTGAGGACGAGGAGCTGGAACAACCTTCAACTTCCAACAACATTTTCAATTTAAGAGGTAAGTCAAAGAGTAACCAGTACGTTAACAATTTTAATAGACCAGGATTCCGTTATCATAATTATGGTAGAAGTTTCCAGCACCGTGGTAATTTTAACCAAGGTCAAAAATACAACAATAATTATTATAATAATCAGAATAAACGGTTCAATGGTAATTCGCGTGGTGGATATATCCGTGGAAGAGGTAATCATTTTGGAAATAATTACGGTTCTAAATTTTATCGTGGTAGAGGTTTTCAAGGTCAAACTAATCAACGTAAGATATTTTCAGCACAAGTGAACGATGAATCTGAACAGGGAAATGTAAACACTGCTGAGGGCCAACAGTTTTTTCGGCCCTAAATGTTATAATATTTTAACATATAATAAAAATGTTAGGTACGCTAATTTTAATATAAATAAAATTAGGTGTTCATTTTTACTCGACACTGGTGCATCAATATCGGCTATTACTAAGAAAGTGCTATCGGAAAGTATTTCTATAATCAAAGACAACATTGTGATAAATGGAATCGGTGGTAAAATTTACTCCGAAGGTTATGTGTATCTAACGTTGCAGACAGAAAATAATAATTGTTTCTGTCATAAATTTTATGTTTTTAATGATTTACCGTGCAAATCAGATGGAATTCTAGGATTAGACTTTTTATCGAAATTTTATGCACATATTAATTTAGAAAATGATAACTTAATTTTACGAGATGAATGCGACATTATTATACCCCTTTATACGTCCCCTAATATTTTACATAACTATTTAACAATTCCTGCGAGAAGTGAATCTATTCATTATATACAATTGAAAAATAAGGAATTCAATTATGATTGTGTAGTGTTGCCAAAACAATTAGGTGAGGATTTATTTTTAGCATCCCTAGTAGTAAAACCAGTAAATAATGTTATACCAATTAGGATATTGAATACTAAAACCGAATCAGTTACCATACCTACGTTTCAACCGGAATTGCAGCCATTACATGACTATGAAATATGTCATTTTGATACATGTAAGTCTAATGCTGAGCGAGCTAAAGTCTTGTTATCATTAACAAAGTTAGATCACTTACATGCCTCTGAGCGAGCAACGATAGAAGCTATTTGTTCTAAATATAATGATATTTTTCACCTACCAGGTGACAAGCTTACAACAAACAATTTATACGAACATAATACTTATTTAAAACCTAATGCTAGTCCCGTGTATACTAAACCGTATAGGTTACCCCATAGTCAGAAACCTGAAATAGATAAACAAATTAAGCAAATGATAAAAGATGATATTATTGAGGAAACACAAAGTGAGTGGTCAAGTCCTATCTTATTGGTACCCAAAAAGTCTGATGACTATACCAAAAAATGGCGGCTAGTAATAGATTATCGTAAATTAAATGAAATTATACAAGATGACAAATTCCCGTTACCAAACATAACCGACATCTTAGAGTCCCTTTCTGGTGCTATTTATTTCACACATCTAGACCTCAGTCAATCTTATTATCAAGTTATTTTGGACCCCGAGTCGAGGAAGGTAACTGCATTCACTACAAATACTGGCCAATATCAGATGAAACGAATGCCAATGGGACTTAAAACGAGCCCCAGTTCTTTTTCCAGGGTAATGACTATTGCTATGTCGGGTCTAACATACGAGAAGTGTTTTATTTACTTAGATGACCTTGTTATTTTTGGACGAAATTTGGAAAGTCATAATAAAAATTTAATAGATGTCTTTGAAAGACTTAGAAAAGTTAAGCTCAAGTTAAACCCCATTAAATGTAACTTTTTAAAAAAAGAATTGTTATACTTAGGTCATACAGTATCAGCAGAGGGAATTAAACCAGATAAAGAAAAAATTAAGGTTGTTGAAAATTACCCTACACCAAAAAACACAGATGAAGTAAAACGATTTGTTGCATTTTGTAACTATTACAGGAAATTTATTAAAAAATTTGCAGAAATAACTATCCCACTAAATTACTTATGTCGTAAAAATGTACCTTTTAATTGGTCACATCAGTGTGAAAATGCATTTAATTATTTAAAAAGAGCTTTAATATCACCACCTGTCTTACAGTACCCAGATTTTTCTGACCAAAACGAGTTCACTCTACAAACCGATGCTTCTGGTATTGCCATCGGAGCAGTTCTATGTAATAAAGATATGCGACCCGTTGCCTACGCGAGTCGACCTCTAAATAAAGCTGAGAAAAATTACCCAACAATACAAAAGGAGTTGCTAGCGATTGTATGGGGAATAAAGTATTTCAGACCATATCTTTTGGGTAAAAAATTTAAAATCATGACAGACCACAAACCGTTGTTGTATTTATTTGGAATGAAAGACCCGTCAAGCAGACTTTTAAAATTTAGGTTAACATTGGAAGAATATGATTTTAATATTATTTATATTAAAGGGAAAGAGAATGCAGCTGCAGATGCATTGTCTAGAATTTTAATAAGTTCAGATGAATTAAAATCCTTGAATGAAAACATGCTCAATGTAATGACGAGAGCACAGAAAAAGAAATTAGATTTTATAGATAATAGAAGTGATACTTTGATCAATAATGACACTGATAATCGGCCTGATCAACCGAGAATCGTGGAATTGTTGAGGATACCAACTGAAGGAATAGAAATGCTTTTAATAGAAGGAAAAGAATTAGACAAGATTAGGAAACAATCGGGTATAGATGTAGAGACCGAGTGTTTTGCGTTTTCCCGAAAGAATAGGATATTATATGTTAATCTTAATTTCAAGACACAATACACGCGAGCCGTTTTTGTGGAGAAATTAAGTATATTATGCGAAAATATAAAAGTCGACGAAATATGTGTAATAAAAAGAAAAAGCAACACGTTATTTATCAAAGAACTAGTAGAAGAGATTAAAAATAAAGATATATGGACCGGTCCACGTATTTGTATTTTGCAAGGTGTTGAAAGAATAAGTAATGATATTGACAAAAGATTTATTATTAACGATTATCACTTACTACCTACTAGTGGACACGCTGGTGTACGCAGAATGGTAAATAATATAAAGAGAAAATATTTCTGGCCGGAAATGGAAAAAGACGTTAAAGATTTTGTAGATAAGTGTGAAAAGTGTCAAAAGTCTAAGTTTTCACGTAAAACAAAGGAACCTATGGTTATAACAACCACAGCTTCATATGCTTTTGAAAAAATATTTTTAGATTTAGTTGGTCCTTTAGATTTAGATATTGATAGTAATAAGTATATACTTACTTTGCAGTGCGAACTGAGCAAATTTGTTGAGGCATATCCTCTTCAAAATAAAGAAGCAGTCACTGTCGCCAAAGTTTTCGTAAATAATTTTATTTTAAGGTTCGGAATTCCAAAAACCATAGCCACAGATAAAGGTACTGAATTCATGTCATCTACAATGACAGAAGTCTGTAAACTTTTAAATATTGAAAAATTAAATTCAACGTCATATCATCATGAGTCAATAGGCTCACTTGAAAACGCACACAAACATTTAGGTGCATTTCTAAGAATACAATGTAATAATTTCCCTGAAACTTGGAGCCACTGGCTACCTTTTTGGTGCTTTGCATTTAACAATACTGTACATTCTTCTACAAAATATGCTCCACATGAATTAAACATCACGAAACATTTTAATAAGTTAACCAAAAAAGAAATGGTAACCGGCCATCGTTCTTAGTTGTGACATAGCAGAATAAAGACGATATAATTTCAAACAATATTCAATTCGTAACCCTTTTTTCCAATAAAAAAAAAATAAACCGATGACCTCAAAAAGGTTGCTGGGTTAAACTGGATGCGGAAGGTGGAGAGACTGGTGTTGTGCCGTAAATTAGAAGAGGCCTATGTCCAGCAGTGGACTGAAACAGGCTTATTGATTGAATTATATATTATTCAAGTAGGTACTGAGATACTAAATAGAAATTCGTTTCATCGGTGTAGACTTTGTGTGTCGATCCTCCAAAAACTTTGTGCACGAAGCGTTTAAATTGCTCAATTGCCGCAATAATATATGCGACCTCGTTAATCCTCCGGAAAATTGAGGTTCGTAATATAACATTGCTCTTATATCTACTCAAAGGGTAAAGCAAAAGTGTTTTACACCCTTATTTTGACCCATTAAATCCCATGTAACGGAATATATTTGGCAGATATCCACCTTTTGGTATACCCGGCTAGAAAGCACGCTGACCATTTAATATAGGCGTAACTCAAGCGAGCAAACCCGAATGGGGACGAATCGTCGCCTTACAGAACACCACAGTTGTATTCCTTTGCGTGAGCAGATTCTAGTCCAAAATGTTAAAAATAACGTTATTGGGCAACCCACAACATCAAACTCTGGTGTGCAAAAATGTAGGGCGACAACGTGCCAGACTCTTGATATTTCAAGCGTCCATAGGTTACGGTAACTACTTATTACTAAGCGGGCCGTACGCTTGTTGTGGTAGTATACAAAAAAAACCTATGCCTAAACTCTTTGGGGATAAATCGTTATACCTACCTATGTTTTTTTACCACTCGGATGGCAAACCCGCCTGATGTTAAACAGTTACTGTAGTCTATGGACGTTATACCATAGGTAAGTATTACTTGCGTGTTGTCAACCAATTTTTTTTACACCACAGCTTTAAGATGGAAGTTTCATAGGATAGGATTTTTTCAAAATAACCCTTTCTACAACACAGGAACACAACTAAACCGCTGCCGCTGCTGTGTTTAATTATTTGGCTATGGTCTTCTGTATGTACAACAAATTCTGTCAATGGATAAACAAGTACAACAATATGGGTTGCGTTGTCATGTCTAATTGTTCGACATTATGAAGACATGTCTTCGGGTTAATCGGATAAAAAAGTTTAAATTTGTTGATAAAACCATATCGCCAGCGCTTGGTATTCCCGTCTTTCAGAGCATTTATCCATTATTATTATAAAATTGGGAGCCGTTCAAAGTTTTCTAATAACTTACCCGGTCCCTCGTTTAAATTTCAGGTAGGTACCTAAAGGACCAGATCTCAATCAAACTTGCTCGCTTCCAGCGCGAACTTTGCCAAACAGTGTGGTAACTTATGCAAAAACGTGACTTTGTACGATGGATGGCTAATTGTATGCGACTAATGTTTTATTCTGCTTCACTTATGCGACAATTTTAAGCATGTAGAAATTTAAAAAGTCTTGCCTTGGGCTCAAAGATTTTTATACTACTTGTGTGTTGCCTGGTGTTAAGCAGTTACCGTAGCCTATGGACGCTTGCTAACCAAAGGTATCACTTGCGTGTTGCCAACCTAATTTTTACACCAGAGCTTTAAGGTGGAGTATCTCTGGGATAGGAATACGCTTCTTTCAAAACGCATTCTTAAATGAGCGCCGGAGACCCGTACTCACACACAGAAACAAAACTACACCGCTGTGTGTAGTTATTTGGCTGTGGTCGCCTGTAACGTGGAGGTCTTTCCCCAGTCGGCTTCGCTCGCTAGTATGGTGCCCTATTTCTCTTAACCAAAGTAAAAGGATAAAAAGTAAAGGTTGGAAGCAGCTGATAGACAAGGTTAGCTCAAGACTGAATGCTGTGGAAATCCTGCTGATATGATGAGAGAAGAAGAATCCGGTCTTTCTGTAAAAGGAATTTAACAACTCATTCTAAATTATATTATTATTATTACATTAAATAATTTTTTGAGCGACATAGTATTGTTAAATATTAAGCTCCAAAAAATTAGATTAAAAATCATTTTTTACTGGTTACTTCCCGCGGCCCCGCCCGCGTGTCGGTTATCCCGATAAAAAGTAGCCTATTTGCTATTCCACTCTATAACCTATATCAATGCCAAATTTCATCCAGATCTGTTTGTAGTTTTTACGAGAAAAAGTAATAAACATCCATCCATACATCTTTATCTTCTTATCTTTAAAAAGACAACTCCCGCACTAGAGAACAAGCTCTGTGTCGCAGGGAACTTTACAAATATACAATTAACGGACACAAATTACACCCATACTCAGAACAACACTTTGTGGGTAACACAAAGTTTTGTCCTGTGTGGGAATCGAACCCACAACCTCGTGCACAGCAGGCGCATATTGCGACCACTAGACCACCAAGGCAGTCAATAATACATTATAATAATAGTAGGATTTAGCACATTATGTAGCTTGTTACTTTAGGACCGAATAAATGTAGAATTATAAGTCACTTAAGCGATACAGGTTCTAGGAACAAAATGATAAATAGCTTCTCATAAAATTATGAGGCAACCCATTGTGCGGCCTCGTATTTTATTGGATGAAAAAATAAAGATCATATATTTTAGATGATGTATGTAAAAATAACAGGGTTGAATAATAAAGGAACCTTTAACATGTATTTTTATTTTACGTAATATTTTTGTTTGAGTTATTAAATTAGGACTGTGCATAATATATGCTTGATGCGTCAACTGTTGAACAAAGATTTCCCATATGTTTTCACAAAGGGCGATCTTGCGTTGCTTGCATCCATTGCTCCCATATTATATTGCGGATGGCCATTTAGGTTATTGGTTACTCCCAAAAACAATGCTTTTTCCATTAAAATATAACCGAAAAAATAATAGGCATAACTTTTTTAAAGACAACTCCTGCACTAGGGAACAATATAAATCCTGTACCACGGGGGACTTTACAAACATACAATTAACGGACACAAAATACAGCCAGACTCGGGACAGCCATTTATGGATCACATAAATGTTTGTCCCGTGTGGGGATCGAATCCACAACACGCTTCGCAGTGGTAAATGGCGAGGTAATCACTTAAACCACTGAATCAATCATGCGGTCAGAAAACAGTAGGTACAATTTTATTTATCCAACCTCTACCGTATTGTGGCACTTTAACCCCAAATTGACCTTCCACTTAACTCTAACCATTATAAGCAAGTTAAATACATTCCGAGAATGTCCCATACGTACCAAAGTTTAATCCCACAGGATAACAGTTATCTGTAAGTTAACCGAGAGTCAGTTACTGATTGTATAGATAGTTTAGTTGGAAGTTTGTTGATGAATTGTGTTTATTTGGAGATCAGTCTTTGATTGCAAGCTCAAGTAAATGATTATAATAGACTAGCTAATAACTAAGTAAGAAATAGCCCAGTAAGTAAATAATTTTAACAAACAAAAACCGACTTCAGTACGGCAAGTTGCAGATTGTTCAAAAACCTTAAAACCTCTAGTCTAACAGATATTTAAACAGGATGAACTTTCATGCAAACTCTTATCTCACTTTTCATCCGTTAACGACGATTCTTTTTTAATCTTATAATTTACACATAGAGTCCATCTCTTGACCATTCAAATAAGCCCAAACACGGCTTGATTACAGTTAAATTATGAAGTTCCGTTGCCTAGCTACCGGCTTTATCATCAGTTTAGTTCAATTGTACCATTTTCATTATGCTACATTACATTTGCTTAGCAACCATAATCGAAACTTCTTTAATCGCCATCCGTGCAATACTTATTATTAAGAGGTTCATAGCCCGCTGTGGTCTTCTTCATCAGTTTTATTTCATCATATTATACTTTTTTGATGCAAATGTTTGATTTGTTATTAAATTATTGAAATTGCTATCTGCGTGCCTATAATTTTTGAGGAGTTCCCTCAATTCCTCATGGATCCTATCATCAGAACTTTCTTTTGGTGAAAATGGGACCAAACTGAAAGTATGTCCTCTCAAAAAAAAAAGATTTTTTCAAATCGGTTAAAAAATGAAGGAGTTCTGCGGTAACAAACATTAAAAAAAAATACGAATTGATAACCTCTATATAAGCTTGCATTTAAAAAAATATTTTTAAATGCAAGCTTTTATAATGTATTTATGTAATATATGGGTATTTATGCATTAAACATTCTTAAAAGAGCCCAAACACGACACGGCTGTCTTGTTTCGTTGAAGAGTTGCCATTGCCACTTTCCGACTTCATCATCACGTCCTGAACACCCATCTAAGAATATAGTACTTGTCAAGATAAATCCTACGAACCGAAACCCCACACGGCTATCGTCACAGATTACTTATTAGTTACTACGTCTATCGTGTTTCGTTGAAAAGTTCCTATGGCCACTTTCCGATTGCAACATCAGACCAGCTTCATGGTATCATATTATTGCGTTGTCACCGAAGTTACGTTGGTATACCAAATTTCAGCTCCATCAAACATTGGGAAGTACTTTAAATTTTACTACTACTACTTTAAGCTTACAAGATTTGACCCTAACATACAAACTAACTAACTAACATGCATTGCAACCTAAATAAAATCTTGTGATGATAAAAACATTTTTAGAGAAACCTACACATCAAATAGATTCTCAATATATTACTCCATGAAAATAAGAAACTTAATTGAATGTCAGGAAGACTTCTGCTTAGCCTATACAGAGCCCGAAAGGTTTACCACGTCGTGTCTTAGTCTTTAATTACATAACAAGAGACCGCCGCGCCGCTGTCGACTGTTACTGTATAAACATCACAAGACAAATTGCTAGAATTAATTAACTAACAAACTGAAATAACATTCCAAACCTTCTTTGTTGAGTACTAAAAAGGGTTCGTGAATAAGCCCTAGTTTTAATTAAGGCTAGTATTTAATTTTATTTATTTATTATATAATTTAAACGGAGTTTAATTATACTAACAGTAGGCAAAGGAAAATATTGTCATGTGTTAAAATAAATTCTAATTTCGAATCACTTAACCGTATTGAGGTAGCGTGTGTGGATTAAGGCCTAACCCTTTCAGATAGATAGAAGAGACCTGTGTCCAGCAGTGAGGGTTGCTATTATTATTTATTCACATACTTCGGCTTTATAATATTACTTTAGATATAACTCAACACTCTTCTCATGCTTTATAACACATGTATGAAGTTCCACTGTAAAGTTGAGTAGGTGAAGGGTTTTCGACCACGTGGGCTAGTGGACCCGCGAGGCCGGTCCAGAAACACAAGAAAAGAAACACGAAACACTTTTGAAAACATTTTTTTTTCTGTATGCAAGGAAAACAGTTACAAGATAGACTAGAATCCGATAGAAGACTCAGGGATAATTAGGTACAACCTGCTAAGCACTTAACTGGCCGGCAATGCGCAGGCGTAAGGAATCTGCAGCTTTCAGCGGTGGAAAAATAGAAAAATATTAAATGAAACTGAAGAACGAACTTCTTACATGTTAAATGCGAAAGTATTAACAGTTTCGCGGACAGTAACGTAGACACAATAGATGTTTTATTGTCATGACGTCTATAGGCATTATATACGGTTATGGATATTTGTTACTCATTCACGCCAAAACTGCGGCACGGATTTGGATAAAATTTGGCATAAAGGTAGTCTGGAATAGCCAATAAGGCTACTTTTTACTCTACAAAAATCACTGTTCCTGTGGTATTGTACGCGTGGGCGAAACCGCGGGTGGAAACCAGTAATCAATAATATTAGTAGCATTAATAAGTTATATTTTTATGTTTAAAAAGACAACTTGAACAAGCCGTGTCGCGGGGCACTTAACAAACATACAATTAATGGACACAAAGTAATTTAGACTCGGGACAAGCATTTTTGGATCACACAATTTTTTATCCCGCGTATCCCCACAATAGATTTTTAATCCCGTGTATCCCGCGCAGTGGTGAATGGCGAGGGAACCGCATAAGACACTGACTGAACCAATCGTGCCGTCAAAGTAGCATAATTTATCATTATAAGCTAATTATCATAATCATGTCAGACCACTTATTTAAACTTCTGACTAAATCTCTTAACCCACCATATATTATGTCAGTCTTACTCCATTGATTATATCTATAGCAACGATATCATTCGATCAGGCGCGGGTCAAAAAAGCTATTTACTTCGCGTCAATAGCACGAATACGCCTCCAACCCGCAACCTTTCGAATGCAAATGGGAACCTTTATACATTAAATTGTTATATTTTGTAACTGTAACCCATCGAAAACTTTTCCTCCTATTTCCAATACATATAAACATACGTTTCTGGTTTACCTACACTACACTATTCATTGTATACCTAAACCTGAAAGTAGTTTGTTCAGTACAATATTTTTAAACTATCTTATATTTTGTTAAAACATTATGAAAATTTGTTAAAATTTGGACACCCATTTTTAATTTTAAGTTTACAAATGCACAATACAACAAAATGGTATGTACTCTGGAACGCACAGCGCTAGTGGCACTTTTCAATAGGTAACCATAATTTCGTATCCTACCTTACCTAAGCAGGGCGGCTCCCTTAGGACACGTCTTGGTGGGCGCTAGTAGACGCGACCCAGCTTGGTGGACCGACGACCTAAAAAAGGTCGCTGGGACGGACTGGATGCGGAAGGCGGAGGACCGTGTGCTGTGGCGTATATTAGGAGAGGCCTATGTCCAGCAGTGGACTGCGATAGGCTTAGAATAGAATAGAAAACTCTTTATTGTACACCAGTTACATTAATGATACAGATATTATTTATTATTTTAGATAGGCTTATTGATTGATTGATTCTTACTCTTAAAATAGAAATAAATTTAGAGTGTTTCTGTATTTTACTAAACCAAGAATAGAATTGATACAAATATTTATCGAATATCAGTCTATTGCTTGAACCCAAACTGTGTAATAAATGTATATTTATTTCTTGAAATGGCCGTGTAACCCTTCCCTTACTAAACTTTTACGAGCTAGCTAGATAATCAATTGATACACTTTATATTTTAACACTTTCAACGTTTATGGGACATTTTTAGACGTCGTATAATCAAAATGTTTTGAGGTGCTATGATTTTTAAACGACTACGACTATTTTGAATGAAGGGTGCATTATATCCTACACTTTTTAAAATCTCCTCTCCTCTACCGGGTTGGTAGAGGAAAGGAGACCTGTGCCCAGCAGTGGGACATAAATGGGTAACTATTATTACACAATATGTTATGAAATAAGTAAAAATAAAATAAATAAAAATATATTATAAAGGTATGTAGTAGTGACCTTATACCATTACTTTTTTGTTATGTCATCTGAAGGTTAACGAGGATTTTATACATCTGGAATGAGAAAGGTTAAAAGTTACAATTTCTCTGTGCCTTTTTTTACTTTAACCATTTCTTTCATTGATAATAATTGTTGCCCTCGGAGACTTTTTAAATAAGATTATGCTGAGAACTTTTGATGTAAGAGAGGCAGGGTAGCATACAAATAAGCTAGCTCGACTGCGGAAGGTCTTCCGCTTTGCAGAAGCTCATAGCCAATTAATTTCACACAGTGATGTAGAATTTTTCTTTTGCGTAAATACAGAGCTCTAATATAATATTAATTTAGGAGATGATATTTTTACCCTTTTGAATGACGTCACATTTGTAGCCTTAGAGTGTAAAAAATATTATTTTTGTTTTTACTTATAAGTAAGTAAGTCGTATTCAATAAATATTATATAACTTTTTTCTGTCCAATAAATGTATGACAAAACTGTGAATGTTGTTAATTGGAGTCAAAGGTTTAAGCTAAAAGCAGGCCTCTAAGGAACCTACCTTACCTTACCCCTTACCGTATATATTTACCAATAGCTGTAGTACTGGATACAATAAACACAATTCTATTTGAGTGCTGAATAGCAACAAGTATCTTTATGAACAATCTATAAATACCCGGTTCCAATATCCTGATTGTTTGCGGTAACCACAATCCGATCAGCGGGTTTCGTTACTAATTTAATTTGGTTACATTCTACAATTGTAACTGTGCTCACTACAATGTACAGCTGCATAATTTATTAGCATTAATAAAAAACATTGTGAGGACACCCACACATCTCAGAAGAAATTCTATAGGCATATCTGATCCACCAATCTGCATTAGACCAGCGTGTGTGAATTAAGGCCTAAACCCTCTCTTTTTCTTTGTTTTAAACGGCTTTTAACGGATATTTTGAATGTTGGGTGCATTTTACTGTTGTGTGCTTTTTCCTACCCTCTTTAGGATCTTCTATCCTTTTACGGGGAATTCAATCCTTTTTATGTCCAGCAGTGGAATATATATTGATTGCTATTATTATTATCATACAAAGTTTTGTCCCGTGTAGGCATCAAACCTACAACCCTCGCCATGGTCGTAAGGTGAAATCCTAAAATATGCACAAGAAAAGAACTACCTATATCATGTTATTTTGATGTGGTCTACTGCTTGGTAAAGGTTCCTTCTTTGTACGAGTGAACAGCCCGCCAAAGAAGGAACCTTATTTTCTAGTGAATACAAAACAAACAAAGACATTAATATTACTTACAAATTGTATTGTAACCCATTACAACAATACCAAAGGATAAAACAGTTGTAAGAAACAATAATTTACCTACCCCGGAACTAACAAATTGACAGACAAACTTTTGAACAAATGTTCAAACTCAGCGTGTTACTATAGTAGGCTCTTAACGACAAATATTCCGAGTAGGTACGTAATCAAGGCTCACTGGTCGACTTGAGCAAGATTAATTAAAGCGCAAAGCATCAATCATTGGGCGGATTCCGCATCGTGGCAGACGTTTTCACCAGTTCACTTCGTAGGTTACTTAGATTGTTCGTACTGTATTATATACGCACTAGCTGGAAATGATTTAGCGATCAAACGCTGTTACGATTTTAACTGCTTACTAATAAATGTTACTCTTCTCTCTCTTTTGCCTAGCCTTGTCCCTTTATTTGGGGTCGGCTTTTCTCATACCGCGGCGCCAGGACGCTTACTAATAAATCATCATCATCATCTCAGCCATAAGACGTCCACTGCTGGACATAGGCCTCCCCCAAGGTTTTCCACATCGTTCGGTCCTGAGCTGACCTTGTCCATCGGTTGCCCGCAACCTTTACCAGGTCATCGGTCCACCTTGTTGGAGGCCTGCCCACGCTGCGTCTGCCAGTTCGTGGTCGCCACTCTAGAACCCTTCTGCCCCAACGGCCATCGGTTCTGCGAGCTATATGCCCTGCCCATTGCCACTTAATTGATGCAATTCTTAGAGCTATGTCGGTCACTTTAGTTCTCCTACGGATCTCCTCGTTTCTGATTCGGTCTCGCAGGGAAACTCCAAGCATAGCTCTCTCCATTGCTCTTTGGGTGACTTTGAGCCTTCGCATTAGGCCCATAGTGAACGACCACGTCTCGGATCCATAAGTCATCACTGGCAACACACACTGGTCAAAGACTTTCGTCTTGAGACACTGCGGTATTTGAGACGAGAAGATATGGTTAAGCTTCCCGAACGCTGCCCAGCCGAGTCGGATTCGACGAGTGACCTCTTTCTCAAAATTGGACCTACCTAACTGGATTGTATGTCCCAGGTAGACATACTCATCAACAACTTCGAGTGTAGAGCCTCCAATTGTGACAGAGGTGGGTGCGACATGGACATTTGCCATAATCTTGGTCTTGTCCATGTTCATTTTAAGACCCACTTGTAGGGAGACTCTACTGAGGCCATCGAGCATTGCACCAAGGTCTTCCAAGGTCTCAGCCATGACCACAATATCGTCGGCAAATCGAAGGTGAGTGATGTACTCGCCGTTGATGTTGATGCCTAGTCCATTCCAATTCAGAAGCTTGAAAGCATCTTCCAATGCAGCGGTAAACAGTTTCGGAGATATAACATCGCCCTGTCTTACACCCCGCTGCAACCGGATAGGCTTCGAGCACCGATCTTGGAAACGGACTGACATGGTGGCGTTTTCATACAAACACTTCAACACTTCGACGTACCGAGAGTCAATTTGGCACCGTTGGAGAGACTGTAGCACAGCCCAAGTCTCGATCGAATCGAAGGCTTTCTCATAGTCCACAAACGCTAAACATAGGGGCAGGTTATACTCTTCGGTCTTCTGTATAACCTGCCGCAGCGTATGTATGTGGTCTATGGTACTAAAGCCTTTACGGAAACCGGCTTGTTCAGGAGGCTGGAAGTCGTCAAACCTACACGCGAGACGATTCGTAATGACTCTTGAAAACAGCTTGTAGACATGGCTCAGGAGTGAGATGGGTCTGTAATTCTTCAATAGGGTTTTGTCACCCTTTTTGAAGAACAGCACCACCACACTCCTGTGCCATGCCTGTGGCGTCACTCCCGCGAGTATGACGGAATCGAATAGCTTCTGCAGTGCTTTCAGCACCGGTATTCCACCTGCTTTCAGCAATTCGCTAGTGATTCCGTCTTCACCCGGTGCCTTGCTGTTTTTGAGCTGTTTCAGAGCCATACTAATCTCGCCTAGGCTGACGACCGGGATATCGTCGGTATAGTGTCGGGACAACTTAGCTCTTGGATCGTCTGTCGAAGAGCTAACAGGTGACCGTGTTGTCGTGTATAGCTGCCCATAAAACGTTTCGATCTCATCCATCAGCTCAGGCCTGGACGATATGATTCTGCCGTCCCCAGTCTTCAGCTTGGTCAGTTGGCTCTGCCCAATAGACAGATCTCTGGCGAACACTTTGGAGCCCTTGTTGTGCTCTATGGCCTGTTTAATACAATTTGTATTATACAGGCGAAGGTCGCAAGTCAAAGACTTAGAGATCTGTTTATTGAGCCGCCGGTACCGGCCAGCATCATCTGAGGACTGCAGAACCATCGCTCGCCTTTCCTCCATGAGCATGATGGTTGAGTCGGAGATCTTCTTCGTTTTTGTTCGGCGGATTTTAAAGCTGGTAGATCCAGCCGAACGGACAGTTTCCACGAACCTGTTGTTGAAATCGTCCACATCTACGCAATCGCCTAGGCTCTCGAAGCGGTTCAGCAGTTCGAGCTGAAACCTTTCGGGGTTTTGGGTCTGGATAGGTGCAGGCCGGAGCGTAGACTTCATCAATCGAGACCTTTCCAGCTTGGCATTGATATTCAATGTGCCCCTTACCAGCCGGTGATCGCTTCCGGTTTTTACCGTATTGATCACGGAGACATCATTGAATATCTGCCTCTTCGTCGACATGATGAAGTCAATCTCGTTTTTGGTTGCACCGTCAGGACTCACCCAGGTCCACTTGCGATGTTTGCGTTTCTTGAAGAAGGAGTTCATCATAAAGAGTCCCTCCTTCTCCATGAAATCAAACAGCATTTGGCCCCGGGGATTCCGATACCCATATCCAAATTGCCCCATTTTCAGCTCATCACCGCTCCGTTTGCCTAATTTTGCGTTAAAGTCCCCCATGACAACAGTGTAGTGGGTCTTGGTGCTATGCATGGCTCTGGAAATATCCTCATACATAGCTTCGACCTCCTCATCGGGGTGTATCGACGTTGGAGCGTATACCTGTATGACCTTCAACGAATACCGATTGGTAATTCTGAGTATAAGGTACGCCACCCTCGTCGACACACTCCCGATTTCGACCACGTTGTTCACGAGGGACTTGTGGACGATAAACCCGACACCACCTTGGGACAGTTGGTCGCCCTCCCTGAAGTAGAGCAAGTTGCCGGATTTGAGCGTTATCGAGTCCTCCCCCTCTCTACGGACTTCAGATAGCCCTATTACATCCCATCGCAGCTTGCTCAATTCTTCCTCCAGTTCAACTATCTTCTCGTCGGTCCGCAGTGTGCGCGTGTTATAAGTTGCCAGGGCCAGTTGTCGTTGTTTGTGGTAGCCTGGCCTCTGCTGGAGATTCTTCGCACCCCTTGCCCCACCGTTACCATGGCCGCTACCGGAGCCAGGAATAGTGGGGCCGCCAGGGACTAGGGGCCGTTTTATATCGGTGTGTTTCATTTGGGGGGATATTACCATAATCGCCACGCTTGGCAGGCGGGTTGGCGATCGCAGTGGCGGAAGATTTTACATAGGGACGCTGCTGCCCGTCCTATGTCTCAAAATTTTCCTTCCGCCCAGTTTGAATGGATTGACCGCCATTTTTTCGGTTGACTGACTGCACTAGTGTAAGTATCCACGGTTTCATAACCGTGAATGTCACACCAGTGGGCGGTGGGGTCGTCACTTCCCGACGCCAGCACTACTACTAATAAATGTTACATTCAAATTAAAATAGTACGGCTATTCCACTTAAATTATTATGTAACTATCTGTTGCCTGCAACAAGCCCGAGAAAATAAAAATAAATCTATTCAATCTATTCATCCATTTTTCCGTAATATAAAAAGTCCAAACTATAATCTTATGGGTGAAATTTTTTGTAGATGATTAAATATTTAACAAACATCTTCTTAGGTGTTTGTTTTTGTACTTAAGCTGCTATTTTTTGTTAATGACAGAAACTTTAAGAAATTCTTGGCAGTGGTGTCCTACTTTATCTGTTTTAGATAAAGAGTGTATTTGCCAAAAGATTTTTTTATGTTTGCGAAAGTGAAAGCTGCACCAAATTTTTGTAATAGTAATTACGTCTCCCAATTTGCTTGTTCATTTCTCAGTAATAAGTGAGGGTCATTGACTTGCACCTAATAAATTGTTTAAACTTTTGAATCAGTAAAATATGTTGGTTGGAAGGAATACGAGCACGGCTTAAAAAGTTGATAGCCATTACTTGGTTTGCCTTGAGTATATACTCCGAATGTGAGACTTAAAATTAAGCAGTAGTTCTAACTGTACTTTGTTTAGTATTTTATTATTTTTTCATGCTTCTACCTTTAGAATTCACAAACTGTATATTAAAATGGTAGCGCTTACCGCCGCGTTTATTTCACACAGTGCGTACATCAGTTAATTGGGTGCGGATTCCACCAATCGTTTACGACATATACCTTACGTAATTAGACCTTAAATTCGATATTTACCTTCCTTTTTTATACCATCAAGGTGCAAACAAGAATACGATCCGCCTGATGGTAAGCAGTTACTGTAGCCTATGGACGCTTGCAACACCCCAAAGGAGTCACTCGCGCGTTGCCGACTCTAAAAAAACCTTATAACTCCTTTCTTGAAGATCCCCATGCTATTGTCTCTTGGGAAAACATCAGCAGAGAGTTCATGCCACAAACTAAGGTGTTTTTTCCTTTTTATAATGTAACATTTGGCTTAAACATCCACCGGTAATTATGTCCAATGGCGTAGAAAACTTGGATCGATTGAAAATAAGAACGAAATTTTCATGTTACTTATTCTATGAAATGTCACAGAATAAGTAATGAGAAAATTAGCTGTTCCATTGGTCTTTGAAAGTGAGGGAATAAAGTAAACACACGTGTTTGCGCACACACACTTGTGCTCTATAATACCTCCCACGCGGATGGATAGTCTCCATCAAAATTAGCCGCGGTGACTGAAATTTGGTTAGGAGAAGATTTATAGAATTATTTGGCACCGCAGTTCTAAATGTTCATTTAATCAAGTTCCAAAAATAAATTAGGAAAGTGCCTGGCAAGCTCTAAAAAGCCTATAGAAATATTTAATAGCCACTTTTTACTTAGTAAATCAGCCTAGAAAGTTTTCAATCAATCAGATCGTTTTTCCCTGGATTTGGTTACAAATGTGACATGAGAAGGACTGAAGAAACTAAATTTTGGACAAAAGTAGTTCATTTGGAAACATTTATCATTCCAACAGTTATTACTTCTGGAATAAAATAACAGGCCTGTAATTTACAATGTTATTTTTATGCTAATCTTCCTTAACCTTTGAGCATAGGTTAGCTCGAAGGTTTGCTTACGTAAATGTTATTTTAAAATAAAATTATAGCATACTTATGTGCCATTTGGACAAGCTCATAATGTCAAATTCAAATTCATTTATTGTTTGTCACAGGTGCAAAGTAGGTTCTTAAAATAATAAATGTTTGTTATGTATCACTGTAACATACCTAAGCGGTGTACAATATATATAAAACAATAATTATTAGTTGAATTAGATTACAAAATTAATATAAATTATAAAATTATTATCATTAAATTTACCAAGTCCTCATTTCGCCAATTATTACATTAAATATCATTAAATTATTTTAGATGTCAGTTACTTATTACCTATTAATACATATAAGTCAATTACTACAATTTTAGATGTCAGTTACTTATTACCTATTAATACATATTAGTCAATACTTCTGTCATTTAAAAAATCATTAATTGAATAATATTCATTACATATAAGAAATTCTTTAAGCTTGTATTTAAATTGATTAATGTTTTTAATTGTATTTTGTTATAAATTTTGACTCCCATACCAAATATACTTAATTTAAATTTAGCTGTTCTACACTGTACTGCCTTTAATTCATTTTTGTGTCGCTCACTTTTCAATGTTTCATAGTTCCCAATATCGCGTTTTACCATTAGTGCTGCTTCTAATATATATAATGAGGGGAGAGTTAATATTTTTAATCTTTTAAATACTGTTCTACATGAGTCGGTTTGTTGAAGCCCGCAGATACTTCTAACACATTTTTGTACTCTAAAATCAAATTCTTTATTTGTAGAATTCCCCCAAAATATAATAATATCATATTTTAGAGTTGAACCTACATACGCGTGATAAACGCTCAGCAATGTATTTTCATTAACAACTTTTCTCAAGATGTATAGAGCATATGAGAACTGGTTAAATTTTTTGCAAACATGATCAACCTGCATTTTCCAGTTTAGCCTAGAATCAATATGTACTCCCAGAAACTTTGTGTTATTAACTTCTTTTATTATGTCACCTTTATAGTTTATTACTAGTTTTTCTGGATTCGTGTTTATGTTTGTAAAAGTCATGTAACAAGTTTTTTCAATATTAATTTTTAAATTATTAGCTATCAACCAGTTTATAATTTCTTCGAGAGCTTTGTTAATGTTTATTTCATATTTTTCTAGACCGTCATTGGTAAACAAAGCTGTGCTATAGTCCGCAAATAGAATTATATCCTGATTGATTACTGTTTTATTTATATTGAATTATGCACGTACTTTGTTTAGATTTTTTTTTTTTTTTTTTTTTTTTATACTACTTGGGTGGCAAACAAGCATACGGCCCGCCTGATGTTAAGCAGTATCCGTAGCCTATAGACGCTTGCATTACTAGAGGTATCACTTGCGTGTTGCCAAGCCATTTTTTTACATGAGGGCTTTAAGATGGAAGTAACCCTGGGATAGGAATACGTTTGTTTCAAAATGCATTCCTAAATGAGCGCTGGAGACCTGTACTCACACACAGGAACCCAACTACACCGCTGTGTGTAGTCATTTGGCTGTGGTCTTCTGTAAGGTGGAGGTCCTTCCCCAGTCGGGCTTGCTCGCTAGTATGGTGCCCTACCTCTCTTGATATCTCTGCATCACACTTAGGTTGGCTGGTAGAGAATGCCGTGAGCATTAAGCCCATTAAAGTACACTATGTGCATAAAGTTCCTAAATAAGTAATATATATGTTTGAAAAGACAAACAAAGGTTAAAAAGACTAGTGCCTAGTTGCCAAGAGGAGGTATTCCTCGAAGCGCAACCATTTTGAGGCGCACCTAATGAGGCGCTCCTTTTTTATTCCTCGGAGCGCACCTTTTAGGAGCGCTCCCGATAGCAATTAAAAATATTAAAATTTTATTCCTCCTAAACGGAGCGCTCCGAGGTATAAAAAAGGAGCGCCTCATTAGGTGCGCCTCAAAAAGGAATACCTCGCCAAGAGGCGAGTTTTTGATCGTTATTTATGGAATGAAGTATAATAAGCCTTATTTTTGACGATTTCATAGCAAAAATATTTCCTATACATTTTGCATTTGACGTTTATTAATTCGATTAAATAACTTTATTGAATCAACGATAAAATGAAAGGGAAATGATTTATAAGGCGAGTAATTAACGTATTGTCTTCGTTTACATTGTGGATTCAATTAGTTTATTTAATAAAGTGAAGTTTATTATACTGTGTTTCTAATAACAGTTATTGTTTGTTATTGTTTAGGAATCAAATGACAACTGATGACAAATGACTACTGACTGTACGTTAGGTTCCTGGTTACCTTCCACTCTAGATAAGTGGCATTTACGGTAGTCGAATCGAAAAATCAAAAAAGGATTTGATGTCGCAAACTTACGTCGAATCCCATACATTTGCTTTTTTGATGTTTCGATTCGACTGCCGCTATTGCCACTTGTCTAGGGGGGCTTGTCATTTACCACTCCGCGGCGTGTTATGGGTTTAATTCTCGTTAGGGACATTTTTTTTGTCATCCAATGGTTGTGCCGAGTCTGGGTGTATTTTGTATTCGTCAAATATGAGTTTGTAAATTCCTCCTTAGTACAGCTAATTGCCTAATGCGGGTGTTACCATAAATGAAAATAAGAAGGTAGTGAAGGCGGTTTTAGTAGTAAAGGCAATTTACACAATGAAGTATTTTTTATGCAATCCACACACGATTAATACAAACACGTGATTAAATAAATGTAAGCTCATTTACAGAAAGCAAGTTTACAGTCGTTTACTTCGACGCGTAAAAACACTCATTTTTTCTTGCAAATTGCGTTGTGCAATACTTAAAATTGATGTCTGAATTAAGTTGAACATTCACATAAGGATTTTATGTTTTCATATGGAACAATAAAGAAACCAAATGACTAAAATCGTGCAAAATGATTGTTTAGCAAATCGTTTTATGAGGATCTTACTTTCGACGCCGATCAGTATGCAATTTAATGAACATTGGAATTGCTGTCTCGTTTACTCATATGTCATCAGATTATATTGCATCACTCCTTTTTATTCGAAGAGGTAGACGAAGCTCCATTATACCCACTTTTCACCATTCATTTAACAGAAGATGTGCCTTTAATAGTTATATTATACCTGGCACAGTACCAGACGCCGCCGCCGGGTTTCAAGATGAAATTTTATGGACAAATCCAATAAAAAAATACTATAATATCCTATAATTGAATCCAGGATCTTAGCACAGAAGTGCATCTTAGAAATAAGACGTTAATAAATGTCAATAATTTCCCCCAAGAAATTTCCATAATATTTGAGCTAACCTTGTCTATAGCCGACCATCTTTACCGACCTTGTAAAGGTGACCGCTATTTTTTTTATAGTCTTTTTCAAAACTCTACTTAAATTTTCTAGCAATTTTATTGCTGCAGCAAAATTGGTTTGGAGATCTTTATGAACTTAAGCTCGAGTAATCGTCTTTATTTGTTTTATTGTAGACTGCCATAGCTGAAAAGGAATGCATATTGCATTGTTTTGAGTTATAAAAAGCATGAATGACTGTTTTATTGGACTTGGCATTAAGTATATTCCGCGAAAATTGAGGAATATGGCACGCAGTACGAGCGGTATGCTCACAGGGAGTTGGAATCAATGTGGTGCTCGGCGGGTGGGGCGAGCACCTTTAGTATTTTGTTCATTTTCTGCGTGTTTACTAATCTATTTTTGATAATTGCTGTTCGTTAGTCTCACTAATACTTGAGAACGGCTGGACTGATTTGGCTAATTTTGGAAAATTTATAATCACGTTACTAACCTAAATGTAACTTTCAATTTGTACTTTACAAACCACAAGTATGGGCTATTCACCATTGTAAAACATCCTTGATTTCCGAAACTATTCATTAACCTTCCGTTAACACGTGTATCGAGCCCAAAACTTTGTTAACCCTGCAAACTTCTGGTTAATAATGCTAACAATGAGTGTTAAACTAATCAAACAATAAGCACGTATATTCAATAAGCCAATATTGCATCGCAATTAAGGATATAAAATGATTTTTTATTATTATATTTAACACTAGTGGCCCGTCTGGTATTGCACGGGTAAAACTTTTTCTTCTAATTTTAGGGGTTTATTTTATAATATAAAAGGGGTTAAAATTATAATAAATAAATAAAATAAAAATTGTTTATTGACTCATAAATTACAAGCATTTGTATTAAAGTAAGCATAGTCTTTGGATAACGATTATTATAATGTAGATACCGATACTGGTTCTCAAACTAGGCCAGAAGCCTGTATCTTGGGAGACAGTGTTCAGTCGCACAAATGGTAGGCAGTACTGTTTGTAGGTAAATTTTGTTTCTAAACAGTAACGGGTACATGAAATATCTTTTTACTTTGAAATTGACTGACTTCTATACAACGGTTCATCCTTAGGGGTGAAATTTCACAAATCCCTGACAAGGAATTATATACATATGTATAGATAACAAATGCAAACATGTTTGTTGTTTAACATAGCAATTTTGGCTAAAATCACTTCATTTTTTATACTATCCAGATAACAAAAAAGCATATGGTCCTCCTGGTGGTAATCAGCTACCGCAGCCTATGGACGCTTGCAAAATCTGAGGTATCACCTGCGTGTTGCCGACCTATTTTTTTTCACACCATATATACAATACTCCATTTTAAATATATAAAATATGGGATATAAAAACGTTTACTTTAAATCGCATCCCTTAAAAGAGCGCTGGAGACCTGTATTCATACATAGAAACACACCTACAACATTTGGTATGGTTATTTGACTGTGGTCTTTTGTAAGAAGTAAGTCCTTCGCCAGTCATGTTCGCTAGCTTGTATGGTCCCTAAACTCTCTTAAAAATTAATTTATATTTTCACCAAAAATAAAATAAATATCAACAAATAATTTACCAACAATATAAAATGCTGCCTGGAGTTTACACAATCAATATTGTTTCCATTTAATGCCCACCCACTACGTTTCTAATTCATAACATGGGACCTATGTCCACAGTGTAATAATTAACAAGCAAACTTTGACCACTAAGCAGTATTATAACGGTCTCGTAAAATATGTAGAACCCTATCGTATAGCGACGAAGTTCCACCTAGTCTTTCTATTCACTCGTACAGTTATAGAGGTAGAACCAGCTACGTATTTACTTTTGTCATTTCAAAAGTCATGAAAATTTACAAACTAACTCTTACCTGTGAATAATAAAATGCTCTTTTGGCAACCCTCTGCGGCCGGATTAACTCTAAGATAACAAAGAGGGTAAGAAATAAAACTTAATTTAAAATCCTTACTAATATTATAAATGTGAAAGTTTGTGAGAATGGATGGTTAGATGGATGGATGGATGTTTGTTACTCTTTCACGTAAAAACTACTAAACGGATCTGGATGAAATTTGGCACAGAGATAGATTATGGTCTGGAACACATAGACTTTTTGTAGCGATAACCGACATCCGACAAACAACAACTAGTACTTACATAACTTAAAATAGAAATTACTGTCAATTACTGTCAGTTACTACAAATTTTAGGACCGCTACTTTAACCAAATTGCAAATTGCAGAGGGTTGCCGGCAAAGCCTTTTATAATTTTGCAGGTATATAAAAGTTAGTTTGTGAATTTTCATGACTTTTGAAATGACAAAAGTAAATGTGTCGCTAGCTCTAGGTCCATCACAAAGGAAAACACATTTAAGTTATGCTACGTCATTTTACTTAAGTACTTGTCATCGCAACTTTACTTTCGTGAACGATCGCAATCTTTTGGCAACTTAAATACTTATTTCTGATCCCAAACTAGGTACACAATTTCTTGGCAGAAAATTTCAACATGGCCTCCCTGGAATCGAAATCAGCCTCACTTTCATCCACCTTGTGATTGTTCTACAACCACTGGATGCTAGCGGTCGTAGACAGGAGATGAGAATTGCTAGAGACGAAACTCAAGTTACGATGTAAGATTAAAATTCTGTATTTTAAATTTAGCCAATTATCTTAAACTCTAGTAAAAATAAAAACTACACAAAAATTTTACGTTGTTAGAATGGTGATACCTAAGTTTATAATTGGTAACATGATAAAAATATTGAGTGTTTTTTAATTGAACATCAAGCTTTAGTATTCCCTAAGCAGTACCTACTGTTGTTTTGAAATAACAAAACTAATTAAAATTTTAAATCAACTTATTTAGAGAAAACTTTACAGACTCTGAAATTGTAATTATATTATAAATCTATACTAGATTACAAAAAGGTAAAGTTTGTTAGTTTGTATGTAGGGGTAATCTCCAAAAACACTGATCCGATTCTAAAAAATAATTAAATTATACTATAAGAAAGGTTACACACTTGTGCACTATAATGCATTTTTTTTTAAATTTTTATTTTAAAAGACAACTCCCGCACTAGAGAACAAGCTCTGTGTCGCGGGGGACTTTACAAACATACAATTAACGGACACAAATTACCCCGGACTCAGAACAACACTTTGTGGGTCACACAAAGTTTCGTCCTGTGTGGGAATCGAACCCACAACCTCGTGCACAGCAGGCGCATACTGCGGCCACTGGACCACCGAGGCAGTCATGCATGGCAAGTCTCCATTGATATTAGTCGCCGTGACCAAATTTCGGTTAGGAGGACATTATTTTGAAAAGGTTTTTTCTTCATATAGTCGAAAAATAATTTAAGAAGATATCAAATTCATACGCAAAGCACCACTGGCTATTCAGGAAATATAAGAGGGCCATTTTATGGCAACCGTAAGTACTTTCTGACCGTCATTTTCTTTTTCAATCCAAAAAACAGGCCCCAAAGGTCGACGAGTACACCTGCGACCCACGCAACGTCCAATCAAAATGTTCTAATGTTATTTCTGTCCTTTTATCTCCCAATACATTATGTATACAAAGATATGGAGAAGTTTATATTTAGATTTGAACTACGAAATAGATTTTGATATCGTCAAGATTCACGATAAAGTTTTGGATATTTCTTAATGGATATTCTTATATATATTGTTTTTTCTGATAGTAAATATACTACAGAATGTCCTACCATCGCGGACTTTTTTGTAGACCTTGAAATTGATCTATAACGAAAAAAATGTGCTTATTTACGACATCACATTAGAAACCTCTAAAATTATCAGTGTTTCTCTACTATTTTATGCATGTATTGGACATATAAACCTTCCTCTTGAATCACTATCTATTAATAAAATCGCATCAAAATCCGTTGCGTAGTTTTAAAGATCTAAGCCTACAAAGGGACAGACAGATAGCGAAAAGCGACTTTGTTTTATACTATGTAGTATCAGTTTTATAACATGAATAGTTATTAAAATAAAAGTAACTTAACCTAAACTACTCACAAGCAATCAGATATTGTATTTAAAGGTATTTACATATAAATAAAATATCTGATTGAGGTCACAGTTCTGAGGAAAGGTGCCCAAAATACGGGCCACATAGCCTCGCTGGATCGCAAGGCTAATACGTTGACCCAAGTAAAGGCCAGACCCAGCCGAGACATGACTCGACTAAACGCTTAGATATATTGTTTAAAATATTTGATATTAAACAGATCATAGGAATTTTACGTGGGTGTAATGATAACCTCTTCATTGAGATTGTGCTTAGTGAAAATTGTGGGTTCAATCCCGACAAATATTTGGGTCGTCCACGAATAATTGTTTCAAGTTTAGGAGTACGTAAATGGTAAATATCTTGTGTTAATTTTGCATATACCTATGTACATAATCATAATATATTACCTTTTTTTCTAAATTCACCAGGTATCATTTGCGTGTCTCAGGCCTATTACACCAGAATTAAGATGGAGTTTCCCTGGGAATGGATAACATTTCATTCGAAACTCATCCCTAAATAAGCGCTGCAGACCTGTACTCACACACAGGAATACAACTTTCATCGCTGTGTGTAGTTATTTGGCTGTGGTCTTCTGTAAGGAGGAGGTCGGACGGGCGTGCTCGCTAGTATAGTGCCCTACCTCTCTTTCCTATACATAACCCATAATATTTCAAAATATCACGGTCCATGACGTTCTCATTATAACAATTTATTTCCGATCTTAATTTTAAATTCAAAGGACGACAATTTTATTACCGAGTATTAAGATTGTTACAGCTCGTAATTTAAAGAATAAATATTATTAACTGTTGTTATAGCATTTGAGAAGTTAACATGGAAAATAACTATCCACAAAGACGTCGTTATACGACCCTTGAAAGATCTAAACCCAGTTTGCTAATAAACTAGCTAATTAACCCGTTGAGTTGTGAAATGAAAATATCTGGAGACACAGTGCAGTACTATGCTAATTAGGCATTTCTACTACCTACCGCAGCTTTCACGTGCAGTTTGAATACGCTACGATCATCAGATTGTGTGTCGTCTCAAAACGTCGAGTTATAAATACTGGAAACGACAACGCATATCCATTATGGCTTACGGAAGTTTATCAGATCGAATAGCTTCTATATTCTATAGTCTCTTTAGAGACTTTTTATAATTATTTTTTAATTGTTTATGAAAAATGTTACCCACATATTATTCTTATGAAATAAATTCGATGTTGTACAAAATTGTACAGACAGTTTGACGAGTCATCGACGTGTCAATTGTATAACAGTACCCATTATACAATTGACAGGTCGATGACTTACCCAGGTGACGCCTGAAAATGAGACACGATTGCATAATAAACTTAACTCTTTGGTCTGTTTTATAAAATAATAATAAAATCCCGTATAATAATGGTCCACTGGGTTCCGTTTAGGGGATGGGTTTAGGCCTTAATCCACACACACTGACCTAATAATACAACTTAGTAGACTATTCAGTTCGTAGATAGGTACCTAATTCGCCTTCCCTAAGTTATTTTTAACTGGAACACATCCAGTGCTTAAGTTTCCTTGATAGTTCCTGTTTGATTGATGATGTGGCGTATCCAGCGGAGTGATGCCGGATCATCGCGGTAATGATTGATTACGGCTAGAAACGTCCAAGGTTCTATAACTGGGTGTTACTTGTCTTACTTTGCCTTTTGAATAAAAAACCGGTTAAGTTATAGTAAGTCTGTTTTTTTGGGTAGATTAAGCGAAAGGTGCATTATCAAGTGCATGCCAAGATCGTAGCAACTTAAAATCCGTAGTTTTGCCTTCTCTATAAAACTGCCGTGAGTCTGTATGTATGAATGTTAAACCCTGATCCGAGTTTTGTATTTGTTTTTTATAATAGCTGTTCCCTGTGGATTAACCCATGGTAAAATTTGATTTCAAATATATTACGTTAATCAATTGTTTAAAAAATAAAATACGGCTTACAAAGTGCTAAAATATTTTTTAAATCTAATTGGTAGTTCTAGATTTACATGGACCGATGTAGTGCGCAGAGACATGAGTGTATGCGTTTCGGAAGATGATGCCGACGTCACAGATAGGGCGAAGTGTAGAGAGAACACGAAAAGGTCTGACCCACCACCATGCGGGATAAATAGTCGGGAAGAGAAAGGATTAGTAGTTCTAGAGATTAGTGGGTACAAACATCCACACACACCTTCGCATTTGTGTTATTTTGCCCTAATCCACATGCGGTAACAATAGATTATTTTTTAATAAGTCCAAGATATATTTTATAATAATCTACCTCTATACAGAATTTAAAAATACTTAGTAATATCATACCCATGTCGATTACAATACCTATATACTCGTACATATTATGTAGGCGTCTGCATCACCAATAGAGAATTGCTTATAAACATTTTATTTAACATTATAGTAGCGTTTCTGCCGTGTATTACGTATTGAAAGATTCTTATAATATACTAGCTTGCACCCGTGGCTTTGCCCTTGTGTACAACCCAATGAGTATATGTTTTATCCGAGATAAAAATAGTATGTGTGCTATTCATTTATTTATTTAAAAACTTTTGCACAAAAAATGTGTACAAGGCGGACTTAATGCCAAAGGCATTCTCTACCAGTCAACCTTTGGGTGATGCAGAGAGAAAACATGGTAGGTGCATTAAAGCGTAGAAAAATTGATGAGATAAAATAATATAACTAAATTATCATATTACACATATTATTATATTATAATAACATAGACATACATATGAAATTTAAGTATAAAATATATATATATAGATAAATACAATACTTAAATAAATATTCCAGACAATAATCTATTTTTGTGCTAGGTTTATCTATATTCAATCAGCCGTTTTGGCGTGATTGGGTAACAAACATCCATCCATCCAAACTATTGCATTTATAATAATTAATACGATTAATGATATAATTTATATTCTTTACATTTCTTATGTATTCACTATTGTTACTGTTTTGATTTATATACCTACAAATACTCATTAAATAGGTACTAACATAATCACTCATGCGATGACTGACCGAGACAAAGTTGCTTAACTTTTACATTGCACGTAATATAAAAACGTTGCTGTGTAAATCTCGTCAAGTCTTCGGCAAAAAAAATATACATTCTTTTGCTTGTTATTTATTTTTTATGTATGTGTATTGTGCGTGTAATGAATTTATGTTTTTTTTTTCGCCGTCTTTTTTCTTATGTGGTCGAAATTCGACCATATTAGAAAAAAGTCGGATACCTCTAGCGTGAATAAAAAGCCTCCACATGATTCTCGCTCGTACTGGTCGATACTGCTGTATCATAATTTATTGTTATCGTTTCCATCGAAAAGCAACTACCCACTACATTCGGTACAGCGCAGATTGCGGGTCCCGTTGTTTATTTTAGTTAAGGTATGGATATCTGACGTTTATTCGAGGTGCCCTACGAATTTCTCTCCTTATTGTGAGTAATATTGGACCATTATTGGACCTATTGAGTTCTGTTCCAATGATATATTGATATTGCTTTAGTAGTTTTTTTGGTTAGAGTTTGCCGCGTCATAACTTATGTGAATTAAGATAGATAGTTATTAAACTTTTATGTATCACGTATTGTAGATAAATATTAGGTAAGGTTTTATGTGCTGTTTATTTGTTTTACCTTAGTATCGCCGTGGTATATAGATTCTGCGAATACGACTGTCGTGATGAGATCACGGGTTTGATCCCCAGCTCAAGTGAAATAGTTTATTTTTTCATTTGAAGCCCGAAATTATGCTTTTTGCGATTTTATAACAATAAGCTCACTCCCTAACATAGAGACGCGGGTGTATGGATCTCTATCTTCCCTGGAGCAAAGGCTGACCGTAGAAGAGCAATCATTATCAACAACAACATCATCAGTCAAAAGAAACAGAAACAATCATCATCAGTCTATCGCAGTCTACTGCAGAACATTGGCTTGTCAAAGTGCACGCTACTAGCACGAGCTTTGACTTCTTTCATTCAGCTACTTTCAACCACCAAGATTGTTGCTCAAACTAACTTAAAAAGAATAGAAGAAAAAAACTAAGTAAAAGATGTAGAGAACTCTTATTTTTATAGCGTAAATACCTGTTCCATGTAGATGGAACAGGTGAAAGAGGAGGCCACGTTAAGTCAATAATAATAATTATTACTACATCGCATACTACGCTATAAAAATTTAATTGCCGTGTTTTTTATTTTCCCGTCTGCAATTTGATAAATGACAAAGGTTAATGGTAAATACTATATTCTAAAATATTTTAGAGATCCATTTTGCAAAGTTATGGAAAGTTAATATAAGTAATTATCTATAATGTATTAATACGTGAAGTGAAAATATACTATAATATTGCGGGCACAATAGAGTGTGACAATTAGTATCGCATCGTTAACGTTCATATGGACAGAGGATAGGAAAATTTTACTTCGTACGTAATTCGGAAATATTTTTTTTAGTATATATTATGTTAAATAGTATACAACATTTACAAGAATAGTTATTACAATTAAAGCAACTTAACTTAAACAATAAACTATAGGTATAATTTTAAAAAAGATGAAAATATTCAAAAAAGTGATTAATTGGGAAAACATTTCGAAATAAACATATATCGATCTCTTTTACTCTAGTAAGTAAGCACGATGATTTAAATGCGATATGATAGAGACAGTAATATTACCAGCGTCATTTAGCTCCGTGTTCTTGCACTCCATATAAAAAATCAAAAGACGCTCGGGCATATGACCTGGGTCTTACATTGTTTTGTTATCATATTTTCGCGATTATTTCTCATGTAAACTCACACATCCTTACTAATATTATAAATGTGAAAGTTTGTAAGAATGGATGGATGGATGGATGGATGTTTGTTACTCTTTCACGTAAAAACTACTGAACGGATCTGGATGAAATTTGGCACACAGATAGATTATGGTCTGGAATAACACATAGATATGGTCTGGAATAACACCGACATCCAAACTGAATTTTAAAAGTGCACTGAGACAGCTTAGTGCACTTTTATAAATTCAGTTTACCTTATTAATCTTAAGGTAAAATAATTTAAATAATATTACAAATATTAAAATTTAGTATTATGCATTTATTACACTTATAACAAGACGCTAAAATTAATTGGATTTATTTTTCATTAAAATGAAAATTTGTGAAATGAAATACTTCAAAAGATTTAGATTGAAGATCGAAACATTTTTAATCAAGTGATAGAGAAAGTTATTTTAAGTTCAAATATATTAAAATAGACTGAACATGAACCAGATTGATTTCATGCTTGGCACATTGAGAAAGTGGTTTCCTAGCTATTCACCATCGCACAACTTATTCACAACGTATGTTAAATAGGTTAGATAGAGTTGGTCGAAGCAAAGAAAACCTGCTCAGGTGGGGATTTATAGACGATTCCAACCTGGAGTGTAAATGTGGTGCTGAGCCACAAACCATGGGGCACTTGATATTATTATCATGTCCCGCGTGCCCTGATACCTGCACCTTAGAGGAGCTTATGGACGCTACTGAAAATGCAAAACTCATACAGACACGCTAAGAAGAAGAAGTTAAATTAGAATGATACCTCAAAAGCTCTTTATACTTTGAGTCCGTGATATGATGATTGTAAAATATTCAACTATACCTATACACATCTGTATTTGTGAACACAGCTTGTGGCTTGATAGTTGGCTAACCTTCATCAAGATTGATATAGAGGACATTATTACATGGAAAATTATGAGCACTTATTTGTATACGCATGAAAGCGTAAACAAATAAGAGGAAAAACTAAACTTGTTATACAGAAAAGATGTACCTATATAACAACTAAATAGAATTATGCTTATCCAATAATATTATTATGAAGCCAGTAATTGGTACAAATTATCGTCCAAATTTAGTCTAACACAGTTATCTATTATACGTTTCAATCGCAAGGACATTATAGGACAAGGTATATTTGAATATCGTCTGTGGAACCAGGGTAATTTATGTGTGATTGTATAAATGTATATTCAGAATTCATTATGGATTGTATTTTCTATTACCCTGGCAATTACGTGTTTTGTTTTCAATATAGACTGATTAAATGTGGTTACCTAGACATTTATGTAAATTAGATGACAAGGAAATGTTTCTGAATATTTACGCTTTTAAACTTAACAAAATTTTGCACAAACTGATTGTGTGGAGTAGTGGTCATTTGGTTATTCGAAGCCCAGGTGTTTTGTGCCGGCGATTTCAATGTTTGCTTATCCCCTGACTTTAGCCAGTGTGACAAAAAAATTTACAAAAAGTAAATATATGAGTTTTAGTGTAAAATCCATCTCTCGAAAGATGGCCTGGTGAGCTTTACATCAACCAAGACAGAGTAAACAGAATCACAAACTATGAAACAAAGTGAAGAAGTGACATTATTTTCTGCAAATAATAAAATGCTTTGGTAGTGCTAACAGAAAATAACATGTGTAGGTATCCGAACTTTATTCACAAAATTACTTCGTAAAAACACATTATTTTATGAAGAAGCACCGAATATTTCATCGCATTATAAAATATAGTAACATTTATACACAATTTATTTTGCTTACTTTAGCTTTTAGTATCATTAAATATACGTAAAGTTCAGTTCAATGTCCAGCATTTTAACCTACAGGTGACTTTGTTTTATGGTTTCAATTACCTTGTAGAGGACAAAGTAAGCTATGAATTTGAAAGTGACATTAAGCGTTGATAGTTTTATTTTGTAATGTATATACATATATAAGTAATTATATTTAAAGCAAGGCCTGTACTTTTCTTTTTCTTTTTTAGAAAGACAATTCCCACACTATGGAATGAGCCCTATATCAGGGGGAACTATAAAACATAAGATTAACGGACACAAATTACACCCAGACTCGGAACAAATATTTATGAATCACACAAAGATTTGTCCCGTGTGGGAATCGAACCCACGACTTCCGGCTTAGCAGTCAGGGTCACTAACCACTAGACAAACAGGTCAGTCGATGTATGATCTATGATCAGACAACTGGTATACATAGTTACATATTTCTAAATAATACACACTGCTGAGCACGGGTCTCCTTTTCTCTATCAAGAGAGAGAGAGAGGGTTAGGGCCTTGAATTTTAGCCTAATGCGGGTTGGTGAATCAGACATGTCTTTAGAATTTTATCTAAGATATGCGGGTTTCGTCACGATGTTTCCTTCACCGTTAGTAGATGGTAAAACGTTTGATTAGTACATATAAATTCTACAAAGTGAAATTCACATAGGTACTGCCCGGGATCGAACTCCCACCTGTTGCGTGCATGTCGGTTACCTTCCCCTATTCGACCACCATCGCTTTTAAATAAATACATACTTATAGATAAATATTGCTCTTAGACACAGAATAAAGAATCCTGCATAAAGACCTAAAGACGCCTACGGTTAGACAAAGGTCAGAGAATACCACAGCATGCATCGGTCTTGTTGACTGCTACGCTGCGTCATCCAGTTCGTGGTCACTACTCCATCCATATTATAAATCTAAAATGTTGGATGGATGTATGAACCATTGTAACCAAAACAAGCCAAAATGGGTAAACGGATCTTAATGAAATTTTAAACAGAACATAGACTATTTTTTATCCCGGAAATATTCCTTTGAGATTGTACGCGTGGACTAGGCCGCGGGCCGAATTTAGACGTTTTTAAATAGTTCGGTGCATTGTTTATTGTTTTTTACAAGCCTATAGTTATTAGTAACCATAGCACTAGCATTCACAAACTGCTAGTTCTACATTTAAAACACAACAGTTTATGTAATGGGTAACTGTAGGATTAGAAATACGTTACCCTTAAATAAGTACTGGACATATATACTCACACACAAGAATACACATACATCACTGTATGTGACTATAGTGTTCTTGAGTTGAGACCTTACCTGGGCAAACTTTGTGTAGAATGTTTTAGGCTAGATGGAGTGACGATCTTCGCAAAGTGCCTAGGTAGTTAGATGCGAGAAGCCGAGGTTTGTGCTACGTAGTGTGAACTTCAAGAGGCTGATGGTGATAATGTCTAGTGTGCTTATTTAATTTTGGTCTGTAATTTACTAAAAGTCGAATGGCCTTACATTGAACAGATGAATTCAACACACTGAGATCTATTTACAAGGAAAATGGGAGACACAAACTCTTCTCTGTTAGCTCTAAATTCATACAAAAAACGTGACAAGCGTACGAACTAAGTTATGATGCTACTTTAGCTAGACGAGAAATTGGTCCCAATTTTTTTTCGCTAGCTAATTTTATTTAGGTACTTTTTAACATCAAACATCAAAGAGACACTCTCATACAAAACACGGTATTTTAATTGTGTCTGCGCTTGCAAAATCATATTAATACGTACTCCTAGCCCTATAAAAAGACTAGTCTACTTTATACATTTGGTTGAGAGTTTAAGAGTGGCCTTTGCCTTGCAGTAAGATAATATTATCTTAAAAATATTTTTATCTTTTTCCGTAAATTAAATCAAACACGCAAAATACACAACGTAGAACAAGGGATTGGGATGGGAAAGGGAACGTAGATTGTTTTAAAAAATGAGTAAAAAAAACTTCTAACAGAAAAGTTTTTAAAAATACTGGGTTTTCAACAAATTATATTTTTATGTTGAAGGGCTCATAAATAAGTATTGCTTTGCGTTTAGTTAGATTATTGTAAAGTTAACCAATCTTCAGTTCGTAGATAGGTTCCAATAACATGACTGCCTTCGTGGTCCAGTGGCCGCAGTATGCGCCTGCTGTGCTCGAGGTTGTGGGTTCGATTCCCACACAGGATAAAACTTTGTGTGACCCACAATGAGTTGTTCTGAGTCTGGGTGTAATTTGTGTCCGTTAGTTGTATGTTTGTAAAGTTCCCCGCGACACAGAGCTTGTTCTCTAGTGCGAGAGTTGTCTATTAAAAAGAAAGAAGAATTTCACTTCGTGGAGTTTATATATGTACTAATCAAATGATTCGCCATCTCGTAACGGTGCGTGAAGTAAAACATCGTGAGGAAACCATCGCATTAGGCCAGCGTGTGTGAATTAAGGCCTGAACGCTCTCTCTCTTGATAGAGGAGAGGAGACCCGTGCCCAGTACTGGGACATATGGGTTACTATTATTATTATTTAAATAATCTTGTGTCTACTCACACATGGCCATCTGATCCCAAATTAGGCAGAGCCTATACTATGGCAACTTGACAACGAGTAAATTTAGCCTTTGTTTGTTACACTATCATGACTAAATGGCTATACGAATCTTAATGAAATTTTCGCATGGAGATAGATAGTATCCTGGATAAGTATAAACTTACCGCTTATATAACTGATATCCATGTGAGCGAAGTCGCGGGCTTCAGCTAATATATGTATTTACATTTTTACTTATTCTATAACGAACACATAATGACGTGCTTCCTAAGTGGGAGTGATGGGATTTTATTGTTTTTTTGACATTTAATACAGTCGAGTATTCAAAACTTTGTTAGAAAAACAAACCTATAATACTTAGGTATAATTACCCACGGGCTTGAGAGGACCTAAGTAAATAACAATGTGCTAATTAAATAAAGGATTTTGTTCAATTTATTACTACATATTTCTCGGAATTTCTTTATATGTCGCATTATTATTTATTTTTGTTAAAAAAGACAATTCCCGTACTAGGGAACAAGCCTTGTGTAGCGGAGACTTTATAAACATGCAATTAACGAACACAAAGTACACCAAGACTTGGGACAACTATTTATGAACTTCACATTTTTATTGTCCCTCGTGGGGATAGAACCCACTACGAGCCGCTCAGTAGTAAATAGCGAGGTAACCACTAAATTCATTAAACCTTACTTATATATGTATTTCTAAATACGTACATAATTATAGATAAATTACACCCAGACACAGAAAAAATATTCGTGCCCATCACACAAATATTTGTCTTGGGTGGGAATCGAACCCGGACTAGACGTAGCAGTCAGAGTCACTTACCACTAGAACAACAAGCCAGTCACTAAATAACTTTTGTGTACCGATATTCTTTGTGTGTATACTACAGATATGTTTTCTCAAAGATATATTAAAATATGCATCTGATTCCGTAGATATCTACCAATCTAAACAGAACCCGTAATCACAAGCAAAATTATAGCCTCCCATTCTAGACTCCATAATTTGAACACGTTATAAATTTATGGAAGGCTAACATCCCGTAAACTTACGGTAAATGAAGGGTAGTATCTATGAAGACGATAAAACAGTACTTACATTCGCTTTATAACTTACTTTACGACTTGCAAAAGGATCTCGGACCATTAACACAGTGTTAAGTGAATAAGATTAGGTATTAAAATATGCACTGTTAGTCATTTCAAACGTGAAAATGCATAGTAAGTGGTAACAAGGAATAAGGCTGCCTGTACACCGATGTGGAGCGAAACAGCGGAATGGAGCAAGAGAAAGGTGGAGCGGAGTTGTGGACTGTGCGGACTACGCCTAGTCCGCAGTGCCGGACACTTAATTTTAGCCTGCGACGAGTCATTTGAGCGCCTGGCCGGGCGCTGCGCTGTGGCGGAGCGAAACAGCGGAATGGAGCAAGAGAGTAAGGTGGTACGGCCGTTTTTCTCCTGCTGCTACTGCTTCACTACCTCGCTCGGATTCTCCCTTTCACTCCACATATAAAATGTATTTATGCGTTTATAAACTAGTACGCAAATCCCTGTTCACTAAAGGGGAGCAGAGACTTTATGCAATTATATTGTTGACACAGCTTCTTTCCTCTCCGCTACAGTAGACAGTCTTAACGCTCGATGTCAGATGTTTTGAATTAAGAACCAAGTTTGTAATTTTTGATATAAAACCTCAGACCTTCTCATCCTTCCTTCTGAATAATTTATGAATTTATTTTTAAAATAGGAATTGTAGGTATACCAGAATTAAGGACAAATGGAGGGAATAGCAAATCGATAGAAAGAATAACTTGTACTAAGAAGCCCCAGGTGTTAAGTTTATTATGCATAAAATATATATTTTCATTTATAAATGACGTATAATTTTGTAGTTTGTAAACAAATACTACTTAGAAATGCATGGCAATTTGCAAATCCTCCCACACAATCTAGTTTTGACGCGCTCGGTGAATGACCGAAGTAACAAACATAGTCAATCTTCAATCTCGATGCAAATTGCATCAAATTACCATTATATTATTAATCTATTTAGCTTGGAAGGTTCTAGACTGGCTGGCTTGTTTAGTGGTTACTGACCCGGACTTTTAATGGGGCACATCACATAATGTACATCTAGGCTAACAAATTTTGTCGCGTGAGGGAATCGAATCCACAACACGCCTCAGAGTGATCTTTTATTTTTCAAGCTTTGTGTCACGGTCGTGCGGGACTTTACAAACATACAATTTCACTCGAAGACTCAGAACAAAGATTTATAAATTACACAAAGTTTTGTCCAGTATGGGAAACGAACCCACGACCTTCGGCTTAGCAGTCAAGGTCACCAGACCAACAGTAACTCACTAAGCTTACTTTAATAGTTTTAAAAAATAATTATGTACAGATGACGTGTAGACAATAATATCCACGTATTGTAATAACTTAGGTAATGATAATTTTAAATTAAAAATCTAGAGTGAACCAATTTATAAATAACAACTAGATGGCGAGGTAACCACCTGAGCCACTGAACCAATTGTGTAGTCAACTTTGTAAAATTAAATAAACAAAGTTTGAGTCTATACGAGAGTAAGAGAATCCAACATTATGAGTATCGTTCAAACAAACCTTCCATGCATCACCACAGGTATATTAAGTAATGAAATAACAAGTGTTGCTATGCGTCACTCCCGTCAGCTTTTATTAAGAACGTGTGGTTCTCCCCGCTATTGTTTTCCTATATAATGTATCTTTAGAGGGTAATAATAAATTATTCAACATTGTTTTGTCTTTTGTTTAGAGCGTGAGTGTATTTGAATCGCATGAAATCTATTTACGCAGGTATTATCGCTATCGTGTATGCAAAGTTTATGTATAGAGGCAATTTAGTAGTATTTTTAACCGACTTCTAAAAATGAGGTTCTATGTTCTTCTGTTCTTGTTGTTTATATTATATATTTTACTATTCTTTTGTGTAAATTCTGATAAGTTCAATTGTTTGTGTATTCTCAGCAGCGTACGCACTTCTTCCCCTCTTCATTAGCTTTTTTGACTTTCTGGTTCTACTACCGTTTATGCCACTTGTCTAAAGAAGCTGAACTACTTGAAAACATCGTTTTCTTTCTTTTTTATTTATTTCATCACAATGTTTTCAACGGTATAATTATCTTTAGCTTACCTTATAATCATCGATAAACTTGATAAAACACGATTTTTACATATTACAATTAAAAGCCTGAGAATAACTAAATCCAATAAAATATTATTGCAAAATCGCAAATTTCATCAAGATAGAATTACAAAATCGCAAATCACCGACGCAATTACTTGTGACCTGTAATAACACGTCTGACAAAGAGCCGATTGACTTTTAATATAATATTATGTTTTCATAGAATATGTAAATCCCAGTATAGATAAATATTTATAATGTACTCCAACTCACTAATTAGGAATGCCATCAAAATGAAATTACGACAAACAATTTTTTATGCACTCCATTTCTCTCCATTTCTAAATTACCATAAAAAAATTAAGTCTTTATGAACCCGTTTCAAATACCCATCTAAATCAAATTAATTTATACAAACATCGTTCACGGATGATTTATTATATTTTTCTCTCGTTTTCTCTACGATGACAATTTTATTTATACTGGCCATTCGAATTTGTTTTTTTTTTTTGCTGATTTTAGCAATAAATGAGGATTACTTCAAATCATCTACCTAACATTCTCTTTGTTTTATATTGAATAGTGTGAATGTTATTATTCTTTTTTAAGTTTACCTATAAAATGGTCCAGTTGAGGATTACATTTAAAATGGGCTCCAAGTTTAACGGGCAGTCCCGTATTTACTGGGACTACATGTACTGTAACCTTCTGAAACAGTCATGCGGTAGGTACATCGAATGGGCGATTAAATGCTATATTTTTTAATTGTATAGTATGTAATAAATACTACGAGTATTAAGGCTATGACGTGTTTTTTACCTTTAGATATATTGACGTTTTGATCAAGTTACTCCGACCATATCTACAAGCTGCCTGATAAAGCTACGTCAGTCAGAACTCCATTTGAAAGGTAAAATCACTAAACCTGCCTTTACATTTCTATATGTTCATGTATGTTGTCCCTATTTTTAATGCTGTCTTAAAATGTAGTCCTATCCTGTATTCTTGACGTTACTCAATACCCAGCATAATAGAAAAAGAAGCGAGAACTTTGGGTTTAACTAGATTATTTATTGTAGTATTATCTATGACATCAACATTTTCGAAATTTTTGCTGCATTTTTCGAAAACACGTTCTCTTGACTACATTTCTTTGAATTTGGTTTACTTAACAACTTCCAACGCCTTGACTAAAGTTCAAGTAGACTTTCCTCAAATAAAAGTTGTAACAGCATACTTTATGCTATTACAAATTCCGTCAGAAGTTTGAACAGTGCAATCGGTCGAACGATTATATCAAACAGTGAACTCTGAGGCTCCTTAATTATACGTTCGACCGACTCCGATTTTACTTAATATACTCAATAAGGAAAGTTATATTACTTTTGTTCGATTTCATCCCGATTCCTGATTAGCTAGGTGACTGTATCCGAGCGTTTTATCGCCATTTTGAGAATTCGCTTTTGTTTTACCTAACTACTACATAAGTTAATATTTTTCACGTCGCGTTCCATTTTCCATTACAATAAATTGACATAAAATAAAAGGTTTTTGGTTACAATAATAATAAGTTTACTGGACTGCATTAATCAAAATGATTTATTCTTCACACAAATTAAAATAGTATAACCATGATATAAGTACGTGGCAATATTTAAAAAATATAATTAATAAAATTGTGAGGACTGGTGTCTGTCACAGGCATGAGCTTGTATTACAGATCATCTCATTGACACGTGCAAGCTTACATTATATAAATTAAGCAAGTATGACTTGTCCCCTACCTCTCTTTGTTGTGTTTATGGAGTTCATGGCACGGCCCCAACTCGCTTGCATGGCAACAGCTTATTTATGCACGCTTATGTAACTATCCTTAAAAATTATATCCCTTGTCTATAATAAAACATAAACTAAATATTATTTACGGCTCAATCTTGTAAGTATAAGTTTTTATAAGTTAGAGATTATTTATTCTTAGTTAAACCTACACTTCGATATATACAATCATCACTAAAATATCAAACTTAACACATAAGTTACAGTGCTTATACATTTTTAAATGATTCCCGCACTAAGGAATCTTTGTTTGGCCTAGAGGTCTTACAAACATTAAAAACACAGTCACAAAGTACACCAAGACCCCGAACAATAACTTTTCGATCACACTATTTTTGTCTCATCATCAATCCAATCCACAACACGCCAAACAGTGGAAAATGGCGCACGTGCTGTCTTTTCATAACTATTTTTTTTCTAAGTTATAATATAAATTCAACACCATTCATTGTCTGCCACCACAATTAAGAAAAGTTCCTCCAGTACGTGATGGTCTTAACTTGAAGTCCTACTGTGTGACTTATTACAGACTTATGGACTTAATGCGGCTAATTACGACGCCTTTTTCAATCTTTTGTCGTTGTTCGTTGAACTTTCATATTTTATGAGCCACATAAAATATGAAAGTGAAAAGACAGATGAAAATAAAGAATGATGATGATGAAAGATGAAAATAGATAGTATGGATTTTATATTACCTAACAAGCATAGACAGAAAGAAAGAAAGAAACATATTTATTTTGTGCTTAAACAAAATTAAAAGTAACACACAATATATGTAACTTATAAGTTATTAATATAATTAACTATGATTAAGTTTAATAATCCTATTTAGGAACATAAACGGTCTTAGCTCAGCCATGTAGCTGCTAAGCCGTATGGCTAAATATGTAGCCACAGTACTTATCTTATATTCCCGTGCCTCGGAAAGCATGTAAAGCCGTCGTTCCTGCACCTGATCTCTCTCCGGTCGTGTTAGACTGCCGTCCCATCGGACGATGAGATTAAAGGAATAAAGAATGCACTTGTATTTGAGCGCACAGATATGCACAATAATATCTCCCACGCAGATGGCTTGTCTCCGTTGAGATTAGCCGCCGTCGCCGAAATTTGGTTAGGAGGACTTTATTATTTATTAATGCTTATCAATTGGTCCAGTAATATTATCGAATTATTCCCTTTATGTCGAGTCCCGTTATGTCGAGTCTGGGAGTCTATTGTTCTCCAAAGTATTGATATTTTACGCTTTTTATTACCGTTATGTCGAGTTTGGTGAACAAGTACAGTCAGGATATAAATTAGAAGCCAGTGGAATAAAACATTTTTTATTAAGTATTTGTTCTATTAGTTATTTTCAAATATATAGTTTTTCTTAATCTATATAAAGCACAGTATAATCACTAGTGGTGCAAATGTAAATAGGATATACATAGTTATACAGTAAATAATAATTCTTCTAATAAAAGTAACTTTCTTAGTCTAAATAAATCACAGTATAATCATCACTATAAATGAAAATGTAAAAAAGGATATTATGGAATAATAAGATATTTACAGTAAGTAAATATTTCTTTTTAAAAAGTATTTTTCTTCTAAATCAGCGTTATTAATTTTTGTTTTTCATATTGTTGTATCAAAATGTAAAAATATTAGGTATATATAGATGTATATAAATTATGTTTAAATAAATTAACTAACATCCCTCATCTTGAAAAATTACTTATCAAATCTTAGAGTTGATAGGCGTTTAAGACAAATCATTAAATCAATTTTGTTACTTGTAAAATCTTCAACTATTTTATTTATACGCATATCAATAGCCAAGCATTTTTTCTTCTTAGGTTCTGATTGTCGTTATAGACGTTTACCTGCTCTATCTTAAACCTAGTTTCTTTAGCCTCATCTCTAAGTGTGCTAATGAGAGTGTATAGCGGAGGTCTTTTTCTAAGTTTTTTATTTAGTTTGTTATGCCATCCCTCTACTGGGTTTGTGGTCCTGTGGCGTTCGTTGTAACAACAAAATAAATCAATATTTTTGTTAATTCACTGCGATGTTACATATTCATTAAATAATTTGGCTTCATTGCCTTCAGGTGCATTTTCTAATAATGACACCCATGACTTCAGAGTTGAAATTTTTGGGAAGATGTGCTGTGGCTGCACACATAGTAATATATTTTTTTCCACCGGGGACATTTACTATTCCGGTCTGTTTTCCTTTTTTCCACAATGCCTTATGGAAATGGAAAAAACATCCGCTTATATCAGCTAATGGAAAAACTTCTTTCGTTTATTGCTGCTATCTCAAAATAGATTTTAAATTTTTTTGGTTGGAATTCAGGAATGTTATCTTTTATCATTTGAAACATATGCATATAGGTCGATTGGCATTTATCAGGTAACAGGGCAAAAATGATCGGTACTACTACAGTTTTGTCTGCGGTACTACCAATGTCGGCATGTATGGTATATAATTGATAGAACGGTCGGGATATTGAAAAGAATGTTCCATCAACAAAGAATAGATTCATAGACAGCAATGCATTTTTGCAATCATTTAACATAAACATCAAAATTTTGTTTTGCCCACCACTCTCTACAACTAGAAAATCTTTTGCGATCACTGGTGAAATTTTAACATCCTCTAATTTCTGGAATGTAGTCTTACTAACATTTAAAAAAATATATCTTGAACGGTAGAGTGCATTTTTTACACTTTGGAAGCTACGAACATGGTCAACGTAATCATTATTATCTTTTAAACTCGTCATGGACGTTGCATACATAGTGGGTATGGGTTTCAAGTCTGTCCGTACGTCAATTTTACATTGATTAAGTTTTTTTTTCAAATTCTTCTTTTTTATAATCTGGCAAACAAACATGATCTGTTGCTCCAGTCCTTAGAATTTGCTTCCTTTTTATCTATAGTACTACTGTATTTAATTTATGTAAAATCTCCAAAGCGTCATTGAATTTCGGTTAGTCAATTATAGTCTAGTATGTATAATAAATGAACTTTTTATTTTAAAAGAAACTTTTTCATCTAACTGTACTTCTAAATATGATATAACTAACCTCGACATAAAGGTAATAGAAGCGTGGTAAAGAAACTCGACATAAAAGGAATAGAATCGGGACAGAAAACGTAGACTCGACATAGGGGTAATAGAAGCGAGACAAGGTTTTCGGCTCGACATAACGGGACTCGACATAAAGGGAACAATTCATATTATCGTCCGACTGCTAATGACAAGGCCCCTTTTGATTTAGACTAAATTACTCCTAATAACTTATTACTTCTTCAAAACTTCGAATATATTTTAAATACTGCGCCATTAAATAAAAATACATTATATTTAGTCGCACAATCCACGTGAACGCAGTCGCGGGTATCAACTAGTTTAACCACTTCCGAAGTTTAACAAAATTCCGTTTCCTTGAAAATAGACAGAACCCTTTTCAAAAAGTTCGAAAGTATAAACTTTGAAGTATAACTTTTGTGAGACATGTTCATAAATAAATTAAATACTCGGTTAACACTTACCTGTTTAGGGGGTTTGCTATCTAAATTTTCACTTAACGGTGATTCTTAATCAAGGTTAGCCCATAAAACTTATTTATTTTATTTATTCTAGTTGGTAAGTATGTTATGTAAAATAACTAATAAAGAAGTAAGTATGTAAGTAGGAGTCTGTTAGGTACTGTAGAGGTTTATTGGTGGTCACTAGCTGGCCACGTGACCATAAGTAAAACCTCTGGCATTTTAGAAAAGTAAATGTAATTATGTTTAAATATTGAGATGTTTTGACAGATTATGATGGCTGGTTGGTTATCATGAAGAGTCAGGATCAGGCTTCCAACACAGATTACTAAAGAGTTACTACGTAACAGATACTTCACTCAGAAGAAAATTACCAATACCTACTGCTATAATAGCCTACTCTGTCGCGTCAGCAACCGCTGCATGCTAAAATGTGCCTAAATGCTCGAGCGTACAGTTGTGATTGCTTCGCACTGCGCGATCCCACAGCAATCGCGGGGCTGCCTCTTTGATATAATTAAATTAACATAAATAACTATTTGTGCCTATTTTATTGAGAATTGTGAAAATGTTCTGACTATAGGTGGTAGATTAAAATTGTTGACTGTGCAATATTCTAAAACATAATTATAAAAGTCAGTATGTAGGTAAAATAAATTTATATAAAAATAAAACACGTCCCTACCTTCGTGTTTTATTTTTATATAAATTTCTTACCCTTTCTAAATTCTCGGTTATTAAATTTTAGTGTAGAAAAAACTAATAGAACGATTAAAATTGAACAACGTGCGTGCGCTTCGCTTGCGAAAACCGCATTGAATTTGGTCCGCCGGCGATACGACGAGCCATAGGTAATTATAGCGCGCAAGTACATGGAGTGACGGAGGCCTGCTTCCAAGTAGTGGAGTCATGATCCAATGTTATATGTTTAAGTAGGTCAATTACAAAGTAATAAAGTCAGTGATAAATATCATATAGCTTCATTGAAGAAGATTTAGCTGGAGTATCCGTCGCTTGCCATTGTCGTGCCTCTTCCAAGCCAAGCGTACTCCACCCGAAGTACGAGCTGATGAGAAAGAAAGGTTGACGGCGGCGCGGCGGCGGCGGGGCTCTACAGTACCTGGATGTCTTATCATAATCGAGATCGCCTGCTTGTATGGTACCTTATAACATGTTAGATATCTAGTATATTATAGTAGTTATGATGTATATCTTTAGTAAAGATATACACATCTTTACCAAGTAACTGAAGGAGTCTCTTCAAAAAACATGCGGGGCAGTCTTTGGGGACTATCGATAGAAGTAACTTGTGAATTATAACGTCGAGGAGACGTCGAGCTATTAGATTACTATTTTTGAATATGGAAAGCGTTCGGTGAAGATGACGCGAGTTCCATGATTTTTTAACCGACTTCAAAAAGAGGAGGTTATCAATTCGTGTGTATTTTTTTTTTTTATTATTATTTTTTTTTTTTTTTTATGTTTGTTACCGCATAACTCCGTCATTTATGGACCGATTTGAAAAATTCTTTTTTTGTCTGACTGGACATACTTTCAGTTTGGTCCCATTATCATCAAAAGAAAGTTCTGATGATATGATCCATGAGGAATTGAGGGAATTGATAACTCCTCAAAAGTTATAGGCACACATATAGCAATTTCAATATTTTTAACAACTAATCAATCATTTGCATTCAGAAAGTGTAATATGGTGAAGTAAAACTGATGAAGAAGACCACAGATGGCCATCTGAACTTTTCAATAATAAGTATTTTACTGATGACGATTAGATAAGTTTCGGTTATTGTTGCTAAGCAACTATTAATAGGAAATAATGACGTGAATGAATTGAGCGCGGATTGCACAGATTAAATATTGCTTTTAATACCTACTTGACCTGTGTTCAGCCCGACACGCTCAGTCGATTTTATTCGATTGTAACAAACAAATATTTGAAAATTTTACAACTTGCCGTACTGAAGTCGTTTTTTTTTGTTAAAATTATTTCACTCAAAAAGTGCTCAACGCGCCTAAAGAAGTTTATACTTCCGAAATGCGTAAATTCATAGGACTGTACTGGTCTCTGATTAAACAGCATCACATTTCGCAGGTATCCATACTTAAGTTGAACTTTTGTCTGGCTTGATAACCATAAAAAGCAGACACGTCACAAATGAAATATCTTCACGACTACTCCCTCGAACACGTAGCAGATCGTAAACTGTTAATGAAAGGGACTATTGCACGTCCGAGCTGTATAACTTGATATCACGGAAAGCTTTCCAATCGTCATTCTTGTTAGCTAGAATTTCTTCAATGTTCTCTATAGCTTTAGGTACATTGATTTATTACAACTGACATTGAATAATAAAGTTTATTCTTCCTTTTCTTTTTTAAAAGAACGTTTTGAAGAGTGGCAGTGTACCATACAAATGAGCAAGGCTGACTGTGGAAGGAACCTTAGAGAAGACCACAGCCAAATGACTACACACAGCGAGATGTGTTTATGTGTGTGGACACAGGTCGCCAGCGCTCATTTAGATGCGTTTTTCAATGTTTTACTATACCAGGGCTACTATATCATAATCACCCTGTCGTTAATATTATGGTTTAGCAACATCCAAGTAATACCTCTGGTATGGCAAGCATCCATAGGCTAGGGTAATTGCTTACCATCAGGCAGGCCGTATGCTTATTTGCCTAAGTAGTATAAAAAAGTCAACCAGGTAAAAGAAAAATTGGTTTGCCACCTTTTTTTTATATACTACCAAGGTGGCAAACAAGCATACGGCCCGCCTGATGGTAAGCAGTTACCGTAGCCTATGGACGTTTACAACACCAGGGGTGTCACTCACGCGTTGCTGACCTTTTAAAAACCTTATAACTCCTTTCTTGAAGAACCCCATGCTATAGTCTCTTGGGAGAACCTCGGCAGGGAGCTCATTCCACAGCCTAATCGTACGTGGTAAGAAATTCCTGTGGAATCTTACGGTACGGCAAGTTTGATGTGCAAGGATATGAGGATGAACACCCTGTCGGTGGCGAGAGGTGCGTCTTATTATTCAAAGGGTATTGCACCTTAATCTTACAATACCCTTTGAATAAGATAATGTATTATATAATTTTCCTACAAAAACAAGCCTACCAAACTGTTTTTACGTCTACATAATAATGCAGTAACAAAATATTTAAAGGCCTTTGATAATATCTCTTGTAAATATATGTCAACAAAGCTACTAAGATAGATAGTAGCCCGAGTACTAATTAAATAATGAAATAAAAAATACATTGTACGAGCCAGTGCCTTCAAATAAAACAGAGAGAATTATTACATAAAATGAAGGCACTAGAACATTTTTCTAATGCAATTAGTTATCTCACTAACTAGAGTGGAGTAATCAAATTGTGTTTGGAATTGTAAATTAGAAAAATCATATCATCAGTCGTATCATTATTTACACAATATTTGGGTTAACCGATGGCCGTTGGGGCAGAAAGGTACTACGAACTGGAAGACGCAGCGTGGGCTGGCCTCCAATAAGGTGGACCGCCTACCTGGTAAAGGGCGGGGGCAACAGATGGACAAGGTCAGCTCAAGACCGAGTGATGTGGAAAATCTTGTGGGAGGACTATGTCCAGCAGTGGATGTCGTATGGCTGAGATGGATGGGCTAGCAGTCAAAACAAGTATACCGCATGATGGTAAGCAGTTACCATAGCGTTCTCTAATATGAAGCTGACATTATGACCGAGTGGTATAGGCTAATTCTATTAACGTGACATGAAAGCTAAACTTCGGGTAAAACGAGAATAAAATCCACGCAGGCTCTGATCATTCTATCTAATGTATGGTTAATTAAACCGTAAGATACTCATCTGTTCTTTAGAGTGCCTTTGTGTTATAGTGTATAAATGCTTTCTGTCCTATAAAAATAATAGTTTAAAAAAACTAAAAAACACGCTTTTTATAGAAAACCGAACTAAATAATAGAAAATAAATTTTAATAAATTTAAATTAAGATGAAATTAAAAATTGTTTTATTTAAAAAAAGCGTGAGGTGCATGGTGTCAATAGTTTCATTTTGATAATATCTTCAAAGCACCCCACGCTTTTTTTAAAATAAAATATATTTTTTTTTATTCTTAATTTCATCTTAATTTAAATTTATTAAAATTTATTTTCTATTTTTTTAGTTCGGTTTTCTATAAAAAGCGTTTTTTAGATTTTTTTAACTATTATTTATTTTTTACTTTTTAGTAATAATAATATTATTTATAATTTTATCAAATTAGTGTATTGTCATCGGTCCTCGATAAATCTACAAAGTTTGAACGAAATCTGGCTGTTTAAAGTGGGTCAAAATCGGTTACAAACATACAAACCTACAAACATACAGGTCAAGCTAATAAAAAGCGTGTAAAAAAACTATAAGTTAAAATGGCAAGTATTACTTTTATGCATCGTGATAAGAGTACTATGCATTAGTAGAGGTCACTTAAACCTCTACCCTAAATCGTTTCTAACCTTTGCAAATTCTATATACAAGTTGTTGACAGAAACAAAATACAATTCAGCCAAATTAATCAAATAAAAAAATGCTATGTAATTACACGGTACGTACATTCGGAGATCATTAAGAAGTCGATTAGGTTCGGAACACACGTTCGTCTCTCGCAAGTCACGACCACGAATAGGCTTACATACAATCTTCGTACAATTTGGCGGTACGTGATCATGAAACGCTTTTTCGACAACATATTTTTGTGGAGTCACATAAGATTTTTGTGTAGTTGGCAAATTACATTTTTGAGTAGGAGACTTTTATAATATATTACTTGCTGCATTTTTTATTTTCCGTGACAGGACATTCGTTTTCACAAATTTTTGATGCATGTTATCAGTTGAAATTCAAGCGCATTTTTATGATGTTTACACACCGTGCAAAGAGTTGGGGCAATAATATGTAGATTACATTAGAAAAATAATGACCTTATCACCCACAATTTATTAATCATCTGCATGCTTACTTGGTTTTCTTTGTATATAAATACGCTTTTCGTTAATATAAGTAGGTACTAATACTTACGTAAAGTTTATGTTTTAAAATGTTAAAATAAAAACAAAATATCTTTTTTTTTATTTATTTAAAAAGACAACTCCCGCAGAGAACAAGCTCTGTGTCGCGGGGGACTTTACATACATACAATTAACGGACACAAATTACACCCAGACTCAGAACAATTCTTTCTGGGTCACACAAAGTTTTATCCTGTGTGGGAATCGAACCCACAACCTCGTGCACAGCAGGCATACTGTGGCCACTGGGCCACCGAGACAGTCATAAAAATCTTTATTCCTCAAGTTTCATGTTTTGCAACAAACTTTTAAACAAGAGTAAACATTATACGTTTGAACATAAAACGTATAGAAACCACTATTCAGAAGAAACAATAGAAGAACGGTGTACAAAACAAACACAATATCTACTATTGTTTTGACTGGAAAACAGCTGAAAACTTTCACTCGCATCGGATCATGTTTTTATCGTAAAATTTAAGTTTCAAAATGTTTATACATAAAGTAGCGGTAATATACATATATCAATATGAATTTTACTTTGTGGAATTTAAACGTTTAAACTAAATGAATAACCAAGTTGACCATCTGCTAACGGTGAAAGAAAATTCCGTGAGAAAACCTAAAGTCTTCGAAGAAATTCTATAGGCATATCTGATCCACCAATCAGCATTGGACCATTAAGGTCTAAACTCTTTTTGCTGTAAGAAGAATCATCCTCTATTTCATGATATGTACTCGTAATTAACGTTTTGCCAGCTCTGTTTAGTCTAAACATAATTAGCAATGTGAGCTTTATACACGTCTGCCTACCACTACAGTGTAAATATTTTAACATAAGTACTATGACTAATTAAGTGTAAATAAAATAAACTACACCATCACTTGTTTTTAAGCGTTCTGGTCATTCCTGTCCATCCCAAAGTTGCCTGGAAGAAATCGCACTTAGCGATAAGGCCGCCCATTGTACTAGATTATTGACTGTTTGGTATTAATAATAATAATAATAAAGTTTATTGTCTCAAGAATAGGTGTTACATAAAGTTAGTACTTAGAACCACCTTTTAAGCAAATATATGCCTGTATTAGGTGGCTCTGCTCTTCGATATCGTATTAACATTAATATCCAAAGAAACAATATACCTAGCAAAAGTTATACAAAATAATAGAGAAAAAAAGCTATTCGTGCAGATATCTAATTAAAATTATAGTATTTATAAGTAAGCTTTTGTAATTTTATGGTTGTTACGAGGGCAACCTGCCTCGTCAGCACTTGCGGCCTGCAACGTGACTAACATGAGACACCGCATACAATATTACAGTATACTCCGATTTCGTCGGGGCCTTTTTCATCTAATATCGATGGGAACGGACGCGTTCTATAAAATATATCTTTTTTTATTATTAGATTTAAGTCAATTTTGTGGAAATCGAATATATAACATTTTACCTAATTAGTCAGTTTCATTGAAGCTCAACGACACACGCCCTCACACATATAATTGGCGCAGTCGATTAGTCTGGACTCTAAAACTTACGTCGTGCGCGTACCTAAAAATCAGGCTATTGCCACGCCGTAGTTAGCCTAGACGAAGAACCTACCCGAGGAGGCTTGTCGCAGGAGCTGCCGCTGAAGAGCTACGACATCTAATCATCGATGAGACAACGCTCGCCAGCAATGAAACTTATGTAAGTACATAAAATCCTATTTTTGGTTGTTATATTCAATACGCAGGGTACTATAAACTACCAAAATTTTTCACCCACGTAGTTCTAGGGATCCTTCCCCTAACAGGCGCTCTCAACTACGCAACGAGCGAAGTGACGCCGATCGTATTTTTCTAGATAGTTTCATTAGTATAGAAAGTATGACTCAACCTATTAATATAACTGATCAAATCTATAAATCCTTAAGATTAGTTCCGGAGTTTGATGGAAACCCGAACGTTATAACTAGATTTTTAAAGTTATGTGATCAATTAGTGTTAAGATATGTAAAACCAGAGCCAGGCAACGAGCTTTCTAACCTTTCTCTGATTAATGGAATTTTAAATAAGATCACTGGGTCCGCAGCGAGAACATTAGCAACTAATGGTATTCCCAGTGACTGGCAAAGTATAAGGTCTACTTTAATTAACAGCTTTTCTGATCAAAGAGATGAATCTTCATTGTACACTGATCTTTCTCTATTAACTCAAGGCTATGACACACATCAAATATATTACGAAAAAGTGCAGAATTTACTATGTACTATAATGTGTTATGTTGAATTGCACGAAGATATTGAGACTACTATATCTGCTAAAAGAACACTCTACAAAAAACTTGCACTTGACACTTTCCTAAAAGGTCTTTCAGAACCATTAGGATCAAGAATAAGATGTATGAAACCTGATACTCTCGAAGACGCTTTAGAGTATGCTAATAAAGAATCAAATATAATTTACCTTCAGAACAAAAATCGAAATTTCCCTTCTAGAAAGAATATACAGAGCTCCTATCAGCATGCATCTTATTCAACCCGCCCATATCAGAATTTTAATTCGTATACACCACCAAACACGTTACCGACATTCCAACAAAATCCAAGGTCACAAGTCCAGTTATCAAGACCTCAATTCGCTTCTCCACATCCCTCACCACACACACAGTACAGGCAACCTTACCCAAGACCTTCCAGAACCCAACAAATGTTCAGAGAGCCGCCTACCAATGTATCGACCGGTTTTAAAATCGCTCCACACCAAAGACCTAACCAAAATTATCAAAATAATTACCCAAGACCCATGAGTGGTATCAGCCACCCCGTTGCACGTACTTTACCTCCGACAAACGGGCGACGTAATTTTACACCGAATAACTCACCAGCAATTCAGCAATTAAACATGAACGAATTTTGTGACAACCACTATTATCCGGACTACACTGACATAAATGATGAGCCTAACACTGACAATCCTTATATCGCTACTGACCCTGACCTTGACTCTGAAAATTTAGGTGTATCTGAAAATCAAAATTTTCACCCAACTATAGACCAAAATGTCCCCGAATAGAGTTAAATTTACAAAGTAAACGTCGTTTACCGTATATCCAAATTAACAATCCACCCTTAAAATTTTTAATCGATACAGGCGCTAACGAATCATTTATAAGTCCCGAATCGTACGAGAAATTTTATTCACATATCCCACTTGAATTTGATCCGTTTATAGTCACTAATACTCATGTAACTACTACAAATAATTATTCTGTAACCGTCCCATGTTTTCAAGAATTTAAAGAACCTATTTCAATGAAGTTATACGTCTATAAGTTTCATGATTTTTTTGACGGTTTAATTGGTTGCGAACAACTTAAAAAATGGAACGCTAAAATAGATCTCGGCACTCATGTGTTAGAGACTAGACTTGCTAAGGTCCCTATTGTTCTATATCAATCCAGTAGTACTATGAACTCATACGAGGTTACAATACCGGCACAAACGACTCAACTAATTACAGTGCCGACTAATATAAAGCAAGGTGACATTTATGTCGAACAACAATATATTTCGGGTTGTATCGTCAGTGAATGCCTATCATCCGCCCAAAATAATCAAACTTTTGTCCAAATTTCAAACCATACAAATAATGATATTTTAGTTCCCACAGTTAATCCAATCAGTGCACATATTTTTAATGAACAAACAATACCTATGAAACGTGAAACTGACACCGTTAGCTTCGATATGCGAGCTCGTGACGTCTTATCGCGTTTGCGCGTAGATCATTTAAATGCAGAGGAGACAGCCAATTTAAATAATCTTTGTAAATTATACGCCGATGTTTTTTACCTTGAAAACGAACCTTTGAGCTTTACAAACGAAATTAAACATCATATTCGGACTACAGATGATATACCGGTTTACAGTAAAAGTTATAGATATCCATATGTACATAGGTCGGAAGTACAAAGTCAAATACAATCCATGTTAGAACAGGGAATTGTTCAACCTTCATCTTCAGCGTGGAACGCCCCAGTATGGATTGTACCAAAAAAAACTGACGCGTCTGGCAAGACTAAGTGGCGCTTAGTCATTGACTTCAGACAACTTAACTCCAAAACAATAGACGACAAGTATCCGATACCGAATATTTGTGATATATTAGATAAATTAGGCAGATGTATGTACTTTAGTACACTCGATTTAAAATCAGGATTTTACCAAATACAGCTTAATCAGCCTGATATACATAAAACCGCATTTAGTGTCGAACAAGGCCATTTTGAATTCCTAAGAATGCCTATGGGTTTAAAAAATTCTCCTGCTACTTTCCAGCGCGTTATGGATAATGTCCTTCGCGGATTGCCTAATTGCCTTACGTATATGGACGATATTTTGGTATATAGTACATCTTTACAGGAACATATAGTCAATTTACGCGCCATTTTCGAAAGATTAAGAAGTTCTAACTTAAAAATTCAAATGGACAAATCGGAATTCATGAAGCACGAGACACCATATTTAGGTCACATTATTACCCCGGATGGTGTGAAACCTAATCCAGATAAAATTTCAGTTATTCTAAATTACCCTATTCCAAAAACACCTAAACAAATCAAAGCGTTTTTAGGGCTTCTAGGTTATTACAGACGTTTTATACCCGATTTCGCTCGTGTAGTCAAACCATTCACTTCATGTTTAAAAAAAGGAGCCAAAATTAGTTTAACGACAGAATACGTAAATTGTTTTAATCACTGTAAAACCCTTTTAATTAACGATCCTATTTTAATATACCCAGATTTTAGCAAGGAATTTATTTTAACAACAGATGCTTCTAATGTAGCCTTGGGCGCAATACTCTCACAAGGTTCTAATAGTGTAGATAAACCTATTGCATATGCTTCAAGGACATTAAATGATAGTGAAATAAATTACTCAACTATCGAGAAGGAACTCCTTGCCATAGTTTGGGCCACAAAATATTTTAGGCCATACCTTTTTGGAAGAAAATTCAAAATTATCACTGATCACAAACCCCTAATATGGCTCATGAATCTCAAGGAACCAGGCTCACGTCTAACTAGGTGGAAATTAAAATTGGCAGAATACGATTACACTATTATTCATAAGAAAGGAAAGTCTAATACAAATGCTGACGCTCTGTCACGCATACAATTAAATAATAATGAAACCGAATCATTATTTGTTAATCACTCCGAAATAGTGCATTCCGATACATCTACACTAACTGTCGAAGGTAGTCCAATTCGATCTTCATCTTCTACTCTTACTGCTCACTCGCTTTTGGACACGAATTTGGAGCAAGAACTTTCTGTAGAAAATCTTGTATTGCCGCATACGGAAACCATCCATTCAAATTTAGAAAATCCAATCCTGGAAATTCCCATATCAGAAGAACCCTTGAATAAGTTCAAAAAACAGCTGATTATTAATGTGACTCAAAAAAGCCCGAGACTTAGGCCTTCTATAACTGAGAGCTTTCAATCTTTCCAAAAAATAACTGTAGACATTCATTTAGATAACTTAGAAACAGGTCTAATAAATATAATTAAATCCCATGTTGATCCCAAATTGCAGACTGCAATATTAGTTAAACCTATAGATAAAATGCTAAGAATTGTTTCAATCTTACAACGGACCTTTGAAAACTCTTCCATGAACTTAATTTTGGTAAAAAGTGAAGTTCTTGATGTCATCGACCAATCAAATCAACTGGATATAATCAGAAAATATCACGAAGGAAAGACCAACCATCGTGGAATCAATGAAACCTACCTATCGTTAACCCAACGCTATTTTTGGCCAAAAATGAAAGCGGATATTACGAAATTTATAAATGATTGCAGTATATGCGGTCGCGCAAAATATGACCGTAACCCAGTCCGTCCACAGTTTAGAATCGTACCGCCACCTACAAAACCGTTTGAATTATTACACGCGGACGTCTTAACTATAGAAAGCAATAAGTATCTAACTATAATAGACTCATTTTCTAAATATGCCCAAGTCTATTTTCTACCCGATTGTACATCTCCCAATATAATTAAAACCTTTTTAAAGTTTAGCACTCATCACGGATTTCCCTTAAATTTAACTACGGACCAAGGTACCGAGTTTAGCAACCAAGTTTTAGCCGAATTTCTACGATTGCATAAAGTAAAACACCATATGACGAGTGCATATGCACCTAACGAGAATGGTATCGTAGAACGCTTCCATAGTACGTTATTAGAACATTTGCGTTTATTAAAAGTTCAACATAAAAATGAATCAGTACACAATCTATTACCGTACGCATTAATCGGATATAACAGTTCCATTCATAGCCTGACTAAATGTAGACCATTTGACATTATTTCCGGACACTTTGACCCCCGTGACCCTATTGACTTGAATATTACGGACCGATATCTTCAAACATATGTAACAGAACACCGTGATAGAATGGAAACTGTTTATAAAATTATTCATGACTCTGCAATGTCGCAGCGTGAAGCGATAATGACCCGACGTAACGCGAACAGGGAACCCGACATGAATTGCGAACCTAATCAACTAATTTATATTCGAAACCCAGCGGCCAATAGACAAAAATTAGCACCCCGTTATACATCTGATATAGTAACAACTAATCTACCTATACATGTGTACACGGCACGAAACCGTGGACCAGTTGTAAAATCACGTCTAAAAAGGCCTACAAAAAAATAAAATTGCCCGTATCTTTGTTACAGGTATTTGGTAACTCTGCCAATCATCTTAATTGATGCCCAGAACATACGGCTCGATAGTTTAGATAACGGACCAGGTATTTTACCATTTGATTTAGGACCTACAAAAATTATATCCCATTTCCATATATTCCTACAAGACATTGACCTTGATGAAATCGAAACCAATGTAAATACGCTCAAATCTCGCCTTGCTGACACGACACATGCACTATCTCGCAATGATTTCTCTCTCTTTAAATATCAAACTAAATATATTTATGACAAGTTAGAAAAAATATTGGCACAATTATATACATTTAAGCCCAACCGAATTAAGAGAGGTTTGATCAATCCATTAGGTACACTTATCAAAAGTATTTCTGGTAATTTAGATAACGAGGATGCCTTAAAATTTGAAACTGCCTTACAAACTTTGAACAAAAATGATCAAATTTTATCTCAATCGTTTAACAAACACATAACCTTATTTAAAGAAATGGCTATTCAACAAAATCAAATATTAAGTAATTTTTCTATTAATCAGCGAAAATTAGATAGAGCTCTTTCTAATGTCATTAACATGACAAGTAATGAAAACGAGCGACTAATTCACTTCACTCACCTTGCGCAACTTTTCGGCATTTTAACCGAAAATGCTCAAGAACTTTCGAGTGAGATCAGTAGAATAGAAAATTTGTTAGCCTTTAGTCGAAACAGATCAGTTCATCATTCCGTACTTTCTGTTAAAGATTTAAACCAAATAATAATTAAATTAAGAAAGTTATACAACCCAGACCAGATTATAGAAACAGAAACTAGAAACTATTACGAAATTCTTAGTTTAGCTTCATATTTTACCGCATCGAAAGTAGTAGTTGTAATAAAATTTCCGATTACATTCAGCACGTCATATCATTTGTATGAATTATGCCCAGTCCCCAATAAATATAACCAGATTATAGTACCACCTGCACCTTATATAGCAACCAACACTCAGGAATTTGTGTATATAGAGGCTGAATGCCCGAAGATCAACACCTGGCATCTATGCCAGCAGAAGACGATTCATTAGATCAAAGTGAAACCGGACTGTGTCCAAAATCTAATACACACTCAGGAGATAGATGTAACGTGCAAAACCACGCCTATCTCTCTGACTAAGGAGGCTCTGACCGAGTTAGATAGCCAGCACTATATAATCACCTTCCCGAAAAGCACTAAAATTCGATTATCTTGTAACAACGAAAAGCATCAAATTTTGCAAGGAAGTTTTTTGGCTAATATTCCTCACGGTTGCAAGATAAGTACACCAGAATTGACCATCGTAAATTTAGACAACAAATTAGCCGGTAAACCACTGGAAATTATGGCTCTTCCAAATCTTATCAAATTAGAGACAAGATACAGTTACAAGCTAAGAAATACAGATTTAAGTAGTCTTCATGACATCCAGAAACAAATTACTATGCAAGAAAAACCACATGTCGAGTCATTGGATACGATTGGCATTTATCACACAACGATCCCGTTTTATCTACTCATATTAATAAGTGCAGTCGCACTGAGTATTATCTATTTTATCCGTTGTCGCCGACGCCGTAATAAGAGAAATATAACGACGCAACCACAAGTCGAGATGACAGAGATGGAAAGAAGAGCCGCAACTTTTGGAGTCAATGTCACCAAATAGTTGCTCTTCTGGTACGGGAGGTGTTACGAGGGCAACCTGCCTCGTCAGCACTTGCGGCCTGCAACGTGACTAACATGAGACACCGCATACAATATTACAGTATACTCCGATTTCGTCGGGGCCTTTTTCATCTAATATCGATGGGAACGGACGCGTTCTATAAAATATATCTTTTTTTATTATTAGATTTAAGTCAATTTTGTGGAAATCGAATATATAACATTTTACCTAATTAGTCAGTTTCATTGAAGCTCAACGACACACGCCCTCACACATATAATTTGGTGTAAAATAAAGAATTATCTATCTATCTAATAGTGATTAGTCACAGTACTTATATTTGAATCATAATTCATCTTAAAATCCTAGTTAATGACGCTCATAGTACATTATCTCAATGCAATCATTGTATAATTTGGCATCGCCTTGATTATAGTAGTACTATCACAGGCTGGACATAACATGGAACCTTTTTACGACTTATGAAGTAGGCTAATGTTCGTACTGGACTTTTACTGGCTGTTAATGATGATGTATGCGAAAAAAAGGTTTATAGCGTCAGAGATAAAAACATATATTTCTAAATACATACAATTAGAGATAAATTACTCCTAGACAACAACCGCCTGATGGTAACTGCTTACCATCAGGCTTATGCTTAGGCCGTATGCTTGCTTGCCACCTTGGTAGTATAAAAAAAATCATAAAGAATCGTGCTTTAAAATATTTAATTTGCATCATCCTCAACCAACTGCAACACATCATGGAGGCCACTCCTGCTCTGTTAAGAGTAATACGAATAAGAAGAATGTAACTAAATTAAAAAATACAATATTTGAAGGTAAATGTTTGAAAGTCTCTTCAAAATAGGATTTAAAATGTCTTACCAGGGTCACTAACCTGGAGTTGCATCAGAATCAGTATTCTTGTTTGTCTCCTTAGTATTAAAAAGAAAAAAAAAAGAATATTTTTAAACAGTTGCTGTTAGAAAATGTTCGATGTAGTATTTTCATAAGATTGCCATTCGCTGGGGTCGTCGAGAAGAAGTTTCGAGAAGGCTTACGACTTTGTAGCCGCGGACGTGGCGCGAATAGAGAAAGAAAAGCTTCGGAATAAGTGAGTACCTATTTGTAACTATTACTGCTTGAAATAAATATGTATGAAATGTAACTACAGTGTTTGCAGAAATCTTTATTATGTGAGTATATTATTAAAACATTTCAGACTGAAATAATTTAAAATTATATAGTTGATGATGATTACTGATCAATCTTCAGATAATTTTCCATAAATGCCTGTAAGTTTTGGACACCATGATCGCCACTACAACCAATTAGGACATTTTTTTTTTGTTTTTACGGGAGATTGTAGAGTAATGTAATACATATGATGTCTAAAAGAAAAACAAATTGAATACTGCACGAGTGTATATACTAAACCTCAAATAAAACCCCGTTTATTTTATTGCTAAACCTGTAAAGTGTTTAGGAACTGTTTTTCAATATTTCACTGTTTAGGAGCTGAAAACCCATTGCACACTGTCGGACTGATAGGCAACAGAGAGACAGCAATAGGACTTTATTTTACAACCTATGTATAGAACCCTAAAAGTCAGCACAACAATCTCACATAACATGAACCTCATATAAAAATCGCGGACCAATTTTCACAAACAGTCTCTAGGAAAGTAAAACAAAGCAAAATTCGCGGCACGTACCGATTTCTATTGGTATAAGTAATCCTTTGTGGGATTTACATGCATACTAAAGAAACAAATGGGGCCTATAACAATAAATCACCACCCTAACGACATGAAGTACAAACGGACCGTGTTTTGAGCGAATTGCTTAGATAGCAAACGTTTAGCAGTTTTACAGTTTCGTGGAAAGAAGAGCAAGAAATAGAACAAAATCTGCTTCGTAAAGCATATTCTTAGTATCTCTAGATATCGTTTTTGCCAAAAATATCTCCTAGTACTTGATTCAATTCTGGGTTTGACTTCGAATGCAAAGTTTCAAAGTAGATATTGAGATACAATAACAACAGATTGAGAACAGTTATTGGTGTTTTGTACCTTTCTTTAATAAACACTAGCTGACCCGGCAAACTTCGTCCCGCCTCAGAATCAATAAATAAAAACGCTGATTGATAATTGCAGAACTCACACATCGCTATATGATCCCAAACTAGGCAGAGCCTGGTCTATGGTAACTATACAACTGATAAACATACTTATATATTTCTAAATACATACATATTATAGATAAATCACACCCAGACACAGAACAAACAATCGTGCTCATCACACAAATATTTGTCCTGGGTGGGAATCGAACCCACAACCTCCAGCATAGCAGTCAGAGGCACTAACCACTAGACTAAGAGGCCAGTCTCCAGAATGTTTGACAGGTAGGAATAGTTTTCTAAGGATAGGCAAAATTGTTGTTTTTAATATATTCCAAGCATTTTTTTCATATTTACTCACTTTTGATGTCAATTCACAAATCATCAGAATATTGTTGTTTTTATTTAATGCAATTTCCGCACGAAAAAAACCTTATATCCAGATCCAGGGGGACTTTTGAGCAATATATTTACGGGCACAAAGCACACCTAGACTTGAACCAACAATTGATAAAATAGTTCATTATTAATTACAAGAAAATACTATTTAATTGTAGAAGCCATTAATGAGGTAAGAAAATTCAGTAGCTACTATAAAATTTTAGTTTAATATAGGTTGTGAAATGATTTATGTTTGTGTCTATTGACATATTATAATTAAGCTCCAAACTTATGTTTGTGAAGTAAGCTTCCATATTCATGAAACAATTCTCTATTTTAGTTGAACGTTCTTGCCAAGTAATAAATAAAATGTATCTTAAAGTTGTACAAGCTGCATCTGCTACAGTTTTGGGTTTTGATTGCAGTTGGTATTTTGTTGCAATACGTGCTGCGGTTTTAGGAAGAAATTCTTTCTTTTTAAAACGTCCTTTGGTGCCTAGTTCAATTTTATCTGTAAAAGCTAACTCGACTAAATTCAGGTTGGCAGGTTCACTGAGCTACATGTTGGAAAGGTTCGGTGAGCTTGCCCTTTGGGGGTGTTACTTTTGTCACTTTTATTTTGATTGTCATATTGTATTCTCACATAGCCTATAAGTTATACCTATTGGAACTAATACTATGGATCTATTCTGCTGTTCTGAAAATGTATGATTTTTATTTTATTTATGTATATCAATGTTGTGGAAATTCTTGGGAGAGGCCTATGTCCAGCAGTGGACGTCTTTTGGCTGAGATGATGATGATGATGATGATGATATCAATGTTATGCTGTAACAAATTGTAGTGTTAACAATGCGCGAGGAATGCTCCTGAATTGCAAGCGTCCATAGGCTACCGTCATTGCTTACCGTTAGGATATTTTCTTTTGTTTTATATAAACTGCTGCGTTCAATTCATAAAACCGATAGGTACATAGTTTTGGGTTTAACTAAAACAAAGATTTATCGAAGATGAAGTAGTAGTGTAAAAATATTATATTATCTTTACGATTTGAATAAGAAGTAACAGGGGTACAAAAAGTTAACGCAATATTTTTTTACTTTATTTATTTATCATTAATTAGAACACCTACAAGGCACTTACACTGATAAAAACAATTACACAAATTACACTTAGGTAAATAACAAAAAAACACATTTATCACACAGACTTCTCACAGAACTTCAGACATAATGACAACGTAGAACATTTAGGGAACGACTTAGGTGTACCACTGGTAAGAAACCATCTGATGCCCATATATCATCATAAGTCATAATTGCCCTACCCCGTTCCCAATGATCTATTTAACACTAAACACCGCATGAACGGAAAGGCTCAGAAATAACACAAAGCTTTCAAAGTAACAACTCAAAAACAAATATTGCTCAATGCCACATGTAATAGTGCTCGTAACGGTGACAAAAATGCGCATAAATTGCGACTAGCCGCTAACCCACTACGAGGATTCCAATAAACCATTCCCTCAGTTCACTTTTGTAGCTCGCACAGAATGTTAAACAGCTAATATAGACTACTTTTTACTTTATTTTTATTCGTACGTTCTGACTTTGTATTTTTCCGTTTAATATTTTGTATTCTGTGAAAATTAAGTGCAAAGTTAAAGTACCCTAACCTAACCTACTTACAAACTAACAGATTTTGTATTTAAAGGATGATAAATAAAATATGTGATTGAGGTCGCAGTTCTGAGGAAAGGCAAAGATATGATCTTAAGATATATTTTATTTGTGGATACATGAGTATAAATACCTATATTATATACGTAATTAATACTAGCCTATAGACGCTTGCAATACCAGAGGTATCACGTGTTGCCGTGCCATTTGCACCATGGATTAGATTGGATATCCCTGTGATACGCCATCCCCTTTCAAAACGCATCGCATAAATGAGCGCTGGAGACCTGTACCTACAGGTACACAGGAACACAGCTACACCGTTGTGTGGCTGTAAGGTGGAGGTCCTTCCCATGAAGGAACCCATCTCTCTTATAATCTTCCCTGACTTAAATCATGGCTTGTCTAATGACTAGTAATTTGTCATATTTATTTCAAAATATTAAATATTCATACCTACCTCTCAATTTTTTCTTTTCCTTAAATAAAAATACTTTTCTACAATGTTTTTTCATACATTAGAATGCAATTTACAAATTAATCCAAATCAAAAATAAAATTGAAAGTATTGAACAAAATACCGTTTCAGTAAATTTGTTGTTTATTAACGCCATCTAGCGATATATCAATGAACTAATCGCGCTTGTATCGTCATAATGAAGACTCCGCACGACTGAATTTATGTAGATTGTTGCCAGTTTCAGGGAACAAAATAAGCTTTAGTATTTCTCACACTTTTTCTATTTGTTCCTATTTATGTTTGTATTATGTTGCTTTTAGTGAGACAACGTAGTAAATAATATATATTATTATTATTGAACGCTGCATCAAAGAATCGTTCCTTTAGCATGCATATATTTTATACTTATGTATAAAGTACCAAAAAACGAATAATTATTAATTACGTATCGTTTTAACTTAAAATAAAAAAAATATTAAACAGCAAAGTTAGGTAAACAATAAACAAGATAGTTAAATATTAAATTAATATGAGTATGCAACTCGGGGTATCGAAATTCCTTTTTCGTAAAACAAACATTATAACGCAGAGATTACCATATCTGGTACTATGATGTTATGGCAGTGTCTTCATTAAAAAGTTAATTATATCAATATTGAAATAAATGCTTGTAAACCAATGATATTATAAAGACAGATAAGCTACCTTCATACTGAATGACGTTTAGTTTTGTTGCCATGTTTTGTGCGTATAATGCGATAGATAATACGAAATACAATGATACAGAAAGAGATAGTGATAGATCGAATGAAAATTCTTAGCTACTGTTGACAGCAACAGTTTCAGCGTGCTAGTACGATATCTACGTCTTTCTTCTAATGATTTACTAAAAGTACATCATTAGAATTAAAATCTAGCCACAAGGCTAATTAGTAATTTAAATATAACCTAAACTGTTAAGTAGAGTAAAATATAAATTATAAGTTTGTGTCCATTAACAATTTTCCTAATGTCTCTATTAAGGCGAAGTCACTTTGTTCATGTGTTCTTTACAGGTAGCACTCACATTACACACTACATTACACTGGCACTTTATGAGACTAATTCGAAGGGTTTAGTTCTTTTCAGTCTTCTCACTAAGTCCGTGTTGTCGAGGAGCTGGATAGTTTCGTGTTGCAAATGTTTTAATATTATTTAGGTGACAAACAAGCATACGTTCCTCCTGATGGTAAGCAATTACCGTAGCCTATAGATGCTTACAATACCTGGAACATCAGGTACTTGTGTGTTGCCAATCCAAAAAATTGTACACCAGCATTTAGTGATGAATCACTGGGATTTATAAAAATCGCATCCCTAAACATCTGTGGTTACTACAACACAGATTTTATAGCTGTATTTAATACGCAATGACATGGCTTTAAGTGGAGCCATTTTGCAAAGTTAAATATACGTATATACCTACATCGGTATTATGTATGAAGTCAGTGTGGTTACTTACCTTGCACTTTATGCACTTACTGGATGAAGTGACTTGCTTCGAAACTTGACATTATTCCGCAAGGCATCGTTAGTGAATTACGAGTATTGCGAGGAACCATTTTATGTATAAGAGAATAAACCTAATATTTTACTTTGTATACCCAATAATATTATAAAAGTGATACGCTAGCTACCTTCATTAGTTTTGTTTCCCTGTCTTGGTGCGTACTTGCTATAGACTTCAAGTATGAATGCCACTATTTATAGGGAACGTACCTAATGAAGAATGGATGAAATGAAGCTACTTAGGTACTGTTGACGGCAACAATTTCGGCGCGTGCGATATCTATGCCTTTTTTACTATAAAGGCTGGACCGCACAGGGTGACGCTTCACGGCGTCATCGGTAGTGGAGCGATGCGGCGACGCGACACGTAACCAAATATATATACCCAAATATTTAATAATTATTTGCAAGAAATTGTATGAGGTATAACGCACTACGTGGCAGTCGCATCGCTTCACTGCCGTAAAGCATCGCCCAGTGCGGTCCAGCCTTAACATCATTGTGTATACCTAACTAAAGTATATTTTATACGACTGAGGTGGCAATAGCATACGACCTGCCCACAGAACATAAAAGAGGTTTTCAAATGTGACCCACTCCAGGATTTACTCTGGTAACCCTGATGTAAGTAATCCTTGGATAAGAAAAACGTTATTTTTAAAATATTTCCATTAAATGAGATCTGGACACTTATACTTAAGTACAGAAACACAACTACATCATTATGTAGTTTATTTGCTGCGGTCTTCCTTAGTGTGGCCGCACACGGGCCACACGCGACAACCCTAAAACGCCGCCTCCGACCTATTTCTTGTAGTTTTCATATTAAACTTTACTAACTGTTGCCCGCGGCTCCGCCCGCGTGGATGTTAGTTATCGCTGTAAAAACCAAAATCTATCTCTGTGCCAAATTTCATCCAGATCCATTCAGTAGTTTTTACGTGAAAGAGTAACAAACATCCATCCATCCATCCATTCTTACAAACTTTCACATTTATAATATTAGTAAGGATCCATATCCTTACTAATATTATAAATGTGAAAGTTTCGCTTCATATTCGGCGTATCCATATACGCCGCACTCAGTTGATGGCGGTACGCCGCCGCGGTCGCCGCTTGCTAAAGATAAAATGTATGAAAACAGGTCGGTGGCGGCATTTTGTAGATGTCGCCTGTGGCCCGTGTGTTTCCACCCTTAGACAGGTTTGCGTGCTTACATGAGTTTTAACGCGTAAATATTAACAGATAGTGACAGTAGATAATATATTAGATAAAGCAGACAGTGTCCGAATAGTTGCTGATATAAGTAATCGAAGGACACTCACAAATCACAGCAAACAAGACAATTGCCCACATCTACCGGTTCCTCGCATAATCAACGAGAATTATTGAACAGATTACGAGGGAAACTAACATTTAACTATTGATACGACACCCAAGTTGTGAGCTCTCGGATTACAGTTGTAAAATTATGTAAATCGAGATTCAGGATTCGATTCAACCCAAGTATTGGACCAGTTTCTTGCTTCAATAACATTTTTACGCCTCTGGTTCTCGGTAGGTAATGAAACTTCTCAATCAATATTGTCTGCCAATATTGAATTTTTATGACTGTAATTTTGGAATAAATTGATATTTTTCTATTGAGACAAGTAATCTGCTAAAGGTGAAGGAAAACATCGTGAAACCGACATGTCCTTAAATAAAGTTTTAGGGCATGTCTGATCCGCACTATGCTAATGTTTGGGGATTAGGGCTAAAAGCTTTTATATTCTACTTCAATTATTATAATAGGAATAGTATACTATATTTTAATACAAATACTGTTCCTAGATTTGTACTGCCTTTAACTATGATCAGGCTTATAAGAGAACTTATGGAATCATCAGTATCATCATCATCATCATCAGCCTATCCACTACTGGACAAGGCTCTTCAAGTGCACGCCACCTAGCACGATCCTCTGCTTCCCGCATCCAGCTACTCCCAGCCTACGATTTGCGAAGATCGTCGCTCTACCTCGCCTGAGGACGTCCTACATTATATACTACTTATAAAATAGGTCAGCGAAAATGTATCTAAACAACACCTACTCTATAAATTTCTTGCATATTGTAGATTTCTGTATAGTTCTGCTTAAAATACGGAAAAGTTAATGCATAAACCTCGCAAATAAAAACTTTTAGTATGAAATTTAAGCAAGCTCTCATCCTTGAACGCGGTTTAAGGTCATTTTTTTATAATGTATTGTTTTTATTATTCATATGCATAACTTAGTCGTTATCCAGGCAACCATTATCCCTCTCCCCCTGTTTAGCTTCTTGAGTGATAGCCACTGAAATCTCCCCTTAATTTCCATGAATAATGACATCAACCACGCGACCATTACACCGTATTTTAACATGAAAAAATATCGTGAAACTGCGGTTAATGACTCACTCATTATTTTTGTTGTACATTTTTGTGGTAGTGCTGTCAAATTAAACACAGATTTTCCGCATTTTTATTTTTAAAAAGTTATAAAAAAATTATACTAGATGTGGGACGAAAATGTTATAAATGAAGCTTCATTATCTATACAAATAGTTTTCTCTATATTTAGACATCATAAAGGACAAATATAATTATAATTATTACATATTTTATCAATCACAGATGGTACTGTTGGTATTAAAAGTTTGAAATACATTAAATGTGCTGAATTGACGATATGCAAAAGTAGATACATAAGTGATACTCTAACGGCCGTGACAGATATAGGTACTAAATAAGTTAAGAGTAAGAGAATTGCAAAGCAATCAAGATCCTTAAACGAAATAATGTATCATTAAAATATTATAGATCAACTAATCCCGTAGTTTTTAACAGTTCAACTTTAAAACATTCATATATATACACAATCCTTGGCTTTTTAAGCTGTAGAACTCGTTGCATACTATTTAGATTGCACTAGAAACAATAGGTTCTGGAGACATCATTTCGGTCTCCATTATCTTGATGTCAGCCATAGTAGCAGTTATTAGAGTGTGCTCCTAAGCTCCTGGGGCTGGTCATTACATTAGATTCCATTTCTTCCTCGTTACTCCTGCTTCTAATAAATCTAGGCGCTGCTACTTGATCTCTCGTATGTGAAGGCACATAATCAACATGACCATACATATTTGTTTCTACTGATGAAGGATAAATGGTACATAATGGTTTCATAGCACGTAGTGTACCTTTACTGCCGGGAACATTTTTATACAGAATCATATCTGGATGTAGAGGATCGTGAAACGTTCCAGAAATATGGCTCACAATATCTCCATCATTGTCAATGTCTGAAAAGGCATCATTAAATACATTAGGCGCTTCAGTAGTATACATGTCTCCATTTTTTGAATTTTCAGTTATCCTTCGACTAATGTAGCACCTGACCCCGACGAGAATTCCAACAAGAATGATGAAGACTATGATTCCGATGCTAATGTATAAAAACATCATGTAATAAACGCGTTGTGTTCCTGTAAAAAAAAAACAATAATCATTTTCAAATACTAGATTCGTGCTTGTACTCGTATATATTAAGTATAATTAAAGTTTCAGAGTTAAGTGAACTAACATACCGTTTCATGATTTGCAGAAAATGAAATGGTATAGTATTTATTTTTTGTTAAATTTGAAAACACTCCAAAGTCAATGACAATATTGACATTTGTTGTCTATTGACGTATAATAATTTAAGGACCGAACAAAACATATTTCCTAACATTGAAGTAAACATCAAATAAAATCATTATGATTGTATTTCGGCTGAATAGATAGATAAAAATAAAAATTGATACGTAGATTGATAGATATATATAATTAGAAAATATAAAAATGATTTTATCGTGAAACATAAGTACTTACATTATGTAATCTACAAATGTCGATTTGGTATGTAGATTTTTAAATTTATTGGGCTTAACCCATATATATAAGAACAAATGAATGAATAAATAAATAAATAAAACATTTACATGTTTTGCCATATCTTAAAATGGATCTTATAATCTACTTAATATAATAATATTTCACATAGGTATACTAAGAATAAGTATTTCTAATTTCACCTCTAACAATTTCAGCTCTCTCTACGTTCTGTGTAGTGGCATGCGTCGTTGTTTCATCGGCATTACGAGGTGTAGGAGGAAGCTGTGGTTTATCATCCAATGACGGTTGTAGGGCGCGATCAACGTTCTCGTCTCTGTATCTTTCACCTTCTTCTTCTAATAAAATAATATCCGATTAATAACATACTCTATGATCTTAAAATAAATATACCTGTATAAAACGGTACCTGATTCGTCAAAAAGGTCTTCATCTTGATCAAAAGTAGTCGTTCTCTCATCTATTTCACCAGGGCTCTCATATTTGTGTGAGAGAACGCCTAATGGCACTGTAATATAAGAATATATTAATATTACAATATAGTGTTACCTACTGTTATTAGGATGGTTATTGAAAAAATAAATAATGATGTAAAAATATAGCAACAATTAAAAAAAAGAATGATTCGCAATACTATTTATAATATTAAATCGGTATTCCAACAACCTGATAAGCATTGCAATCAGCCGATGAATAACGGTCTACATGCAGAATTGAACGTCTTTCGGCAAATTGATGGTAATCGTAAAAACATAAAAAAGATATTCAAAGATACATAGGAAACTAAACCTTAAATAATTTAAGATTAAACTCGGAACTGAATGCTGTGTTAATATTTGAGGTGGGTCCAGAATTGGACTTCTTTTGGTTAAGATGATGATGGTGGTATCTAATCGTTAAAACAAAAAAAAACATTTTATTTATTCAAAGATACATAGCCTGAAATCATTGTAGATTAAATTCTTACAAACGTAAATAGCATTACGAAAAACTCTCGTTTTATCCACATTATATTGACTAAAAAATTTATGTACCAGTTTAGTTTTGAGTTCCCTATAACAACTAAGAGGTACTAGAAACATGAAGGTGGAGCCTTGTAGCAAACTTAAACACTTATGTTTTGAACAGAAAAGGCGATCGTGACATTAATGTGACCATACTTTTACACTTTGCACCGAACAAAGAGGCAAAGAGCAAAGTTGCAAGGTAAAATAGAGATTTGTATTGTTAAAATTTACAAGACGTACAAGAATAAGGAACTTGGGAACTTGAGCTAGTTGCTCAATTATAGGGGCGATGGTTGTCAAGACTAGTTCGTGTTGTTAGTACTACTTTAGTTGTATCTCTAATTGTTACATCTTCATTTGCTGTGTTTTTTTTGCTATAGTTCTTCTTAAGGAATTCTTATCAAAACATAATCAGTTTTTAAAACTGTTACTGTGAATAAAAAATAGGCTAAAATACAAAAGTGCATTGCGTAATGTTGCTTTTTTTTATTTATATCAACGAATATGCGTCAAAGGTTAAATTTCGTACGGTGAATAAAAAATTGCCTGTAAAATATTTTTAAATATTTCAATCAATTTAAAAAAATGAAAAATATTTTAAAGGATACTCCGTATGGATTCCAAATTAGTGTAAATAAAGAAAATATTGGTTTTACTGTTTTAATGTACCTCAGTAGCATTTTTACATTTGAATACCAATATATTTTCGCACCCATATATAGTAAAAAGACACTAGAAGTTAAGTACTAAAGCAAAACTATACCCTTGGATTCAAACCTGGCACCATACAAAAAATCACGATTTTGGAAATACGGTCTTGATCTCAGAACCTAGCCAGAGCTAATGGTAGCGATGCTTTGACATAATGACGCCCAATGACAAGAAAAATAAGCGTAGATGATAATGATGATTGAAATATCTCTGTCCTACTTCGCTTAAAAGTTATTAAATACAAGTAAAATCAGGCATGTGCTTTTCTAAAACTGTTGGTTTTGTGAACAAAATTTCAAAATATTACTACGTAGGTATTTTACTCACCACATGCATACACAACTTTGAGGTAAGGCTTGGAAGTTGACTGGCAAGAAGAGTTGAAAGCCCTATTATTAGCAGTTATCATACATCGACGTTTTCCAAGACAAAGCTGCATTACAGTCTTCACAGCGTGTGGAGCAGCACATGCTAGAAAATATATTATTAGAACATGTAGGTATGTACAATCAGCTAAGTTAAACTGTCCGTGAACAAAGTACTGTTTTGAAAAATCTATCGTAGTTAACTTGTAAAATTTTGATTACACTGATAGATACATAAAATGCATTAAAAAAAACTTTCAATCAAAATAATAAATTTTTCAAAATATGCAAACATTTTTTGCAATGAGTCTGTGTCTGCCCACACAATGGACGTTATTTTATTGCTAATCTATACAAATCTGTGTGTTCCATAAGTGGTTAATTGTATGTATGTGAAGTCCCCCGCGACACAGGGCTTTTTATTTAGTGCGGAAGATGTTTAAAAACAACAGAACTGTGTTGTAGTGCTGTTTCTACGACGACGACTGTCGTTCGTCGTCTTAAAAACGGTATAGAATAAGTAGTCAGACAAGACTATTTTTACTAATAACACCATTGTGCATTTACTAATAGTAATGATACAATCTCAAGGAAAGTTATTATTCATTGTTTTTCCAGAAAAATAACCAAGTAATTCACTCAACATTTTTATTCAGGCCCCTTGTCAGACATTTATTATACGAAAAAATACTTGTTCCTTTTATTTTATGGCGACATAATAATTCCACTAATTTCTAGTCTGTCAAAACAAATCACATGTGTGTGGGTGTCCGCGTGAATATAGGACAATGACATACTGGACACACCCTTGTACTTCCATTTACCATGACGAATGAAATTAGCACATTTTTTTAATCATGTAGACTGGGTTTTCCAAGTAAAAATGACGGTATATTCTTTTAAAATGTGGTTTACTTTTTTATGTTATTATAAAATTAGCTCTTTTAGGTATTTATTCATGTACTTTGTCGAATAAGTTTTCTCATAGTGTAAAGGTTTTAGAATCTAATAATTGTAAGGGGACTGAACTTTTCAGTCTTCATCAAATAAACCGTAAGATATCAAATGAGAAAGTTTAGCAATTTTAACTACTTTCCCTATTAGTCAAAAGTACTTCAGACGTCCAAATTTCAATACACGCTACATATAATAAGAATATGCGAACACCTGTCTATCAGTAAACGAGACCTGCCTATTTTATTTATATTCGAAATTTATTCGACTCTCTTTTTATTTGTCATTTGAGTCTTTTGCGTCACATTTACGCCTTGCTGTGCTTATGGAAAAATAATCTGGCATCTCTCTTGTATAAGAATCACAACTAAGTTCAAAAAAGGGGAAAAGGCATATTAATGGCTACGTGCGAATATTTTTTTACCTTATACTAAATGATGAATTTTCAATCCACAATACTCGCTATAGATTACTTTCATTCATCACTTATAGAAACTAATAGAAGAAAAACAAAGTATAGATTTAATCACTGCCTCTATTTTTTGCGTTCCCAAAACCCGACCTCATTCAGTTTTTATCTCGTGAATTGCTAAGAACTTGACTACTTTCTTTCACCTTGTTCTTTTTTTCTGATTATATTCGTAGCTACCTTCACAACAGTTTAATACTGTCGCAGGTTGTTGAGGGACATTACGTAGCATTTTCCTTGGTAACCGCTACAATGGAAGTGGAAAATTGAAAGTAGGGGACCAAGTTCGATTAAGGTCCTTACTGCTTTTTCTTTGTAATTAAAAGGTAGGTTTCTAAAAAGATGCAAACAATCAGTTAACCAGCTCATTGTTGATCTGATTGTTTGATTTGAAACTGCATAATTACCTGAAGTATTTTTTAAAACTTAGATGGAAAAACCTGATGGTAAGCAAAGGCTTTAGTCCTTTTACATTAATAAATATATAATGATTTTGTACTTTGTATTTTTTCATTGGATATTTTTGTTACGCGTGGCTAGTACAAAATTGCATTCCTATTATATCATTCCATCCACAGACATGTTCTGTGATTCTATTCTATGAAATGAGAGGCAATTAAGTATTACGGTCTGGAGGAGATTGCAATACCACGCATTATGCCTACTTTTTTGGAATGGTTTTATTAAACTGCATCAGTCTTTGAAACTATCAAGTCTTTGCATGAAAAAAAAATGTAATTAGTTTCTAAGCTATAATAATAATGTCCTTATAACCGAATTTCGGTCACGGCGGCTATTCTCAACGGAGACTTCCCATTTGCGCGGGAGGTATACACAAGTGTGTGCGCAAACACAAGTGCACTCTTTATTCCCTCACTCTCATAGTCCGATGGGACGGCAATCCGAGACGACCGGAGAGAGGTCAGGCGCAGGACCAACGGCTTTACATGCTTTTCGGAGCACGGGGATGTAAACACCGATTCCCAAACTCCGGGCATTTATTGTGAATTTCTTGACAGAAAAACCCAATATAAATTTTTGGCTCGACCCGGGAATCGAAACCGGACCTCATGATCAGCAGTTGCATACATCGACCACTGAGCCACGAAGTGTTTATGGTCCCAGTCGATAGATTCAACTAATGCGATTGGGTGACTGGAACCGCGGTTCTAGTCCTTCGTTATCCCAGTCGCCAGAAACCTCAAATAATGAGGCAACCTGAGTCAGCATAAACTAACTCCTGTTGGCCTAAAAAGGTAGGCAGAGTCAATTTTTCACTTCTGCAAAATCTTTGGTCATTGGATAAAAATGTTTATTCGAAGTCATTCCGTGTTTTGATGCAGTTGTTCTTCAGTTTTTTATTAAGACAACTCCCGCACTAGAGAATATGCTCTGTGGAGCGGGGGACTTTAAAACATACATTTAACGGACACAAATTACATCACACAAAGTTTTATCCTATGTGGGAATCGAACCCACAACCTCGTGCACAGTAGGCGCATACTGCGGCCACTGGACCACCGAGGCAGTCAAGTATAAGTTTAGTGTATTTAAAGAAAATCTATAGACTAAAAAACTTACTTTCATCAGGTGTTCCTAATGCCTGTGGACATGCAATGGCTTCAAAGGCTGTTCTTCCATACTGGGCGTCAAAAATAGCAATCCTAGAGTGAGGATTACAACTAAGTTTGATTCCTTCACCCTGGCAGCCGGTTCGACTCCGAAATTCATCTGTTAAAAAAATAATTGGTAGGTATAATCGCATAGAAAATAGAAATTATATTCCATTTTTGTTTGTTAATCTAATATATAAAATTCTCGTGTCATAGTGTTCAACTTTGAACTCCTCTAAAACGGCTCGACCGATTTTCGTGAAATTTTGTGTGCACATTAGGTAGGACTGAGAATAGGACAACATCTATTTTTCATCCCCCTTAATGTTAAGGGTGGTCCACCCCTAATTTTTTCACTTAATTTTTTAGACAACATTTTTTGTTTTTATTTTTTCGTGATTCAACATTAAAAAATACATACAACCCTTTAATACCGATATTACTATTTTAGTAGCAAAACAACGTTTGCTGGGTCAGCAAGTATAATATAAATACCTATAACCTCTCGTCTTTTTTCTCGGACAGATAGGAAACTATAGTAGCGAGTAAGCCCGACTGGTGAAGGAACCTCCACCTTACAGAAGACAAAACCGCCAAATAACTACACAAACTACACTACTTTTCCTATGTCAGGGATAATCCATCTTGAAGCCCTGGTGTAAAAAAATGGGTCCGCAAAAATACAAACACCTCTGGTATTACAAGCGTACATAGGATATGGATATGGATATGGATACGGTAACTGCTTAACATCAGGTGGGCCGTATGCTTGTTTGCCACCCAATTAGAATAAAAAGGCAAAAATGTACACTCCCTCTTAATTTTTTTGTCTCAGAGTTGCTTATAACACACTCTGTTGTTCCAAATTTCTGGGACGGCACTACGTGAGTCATACTCTAGGTTTTGCAAGCGTCCAGGGCTGTTGTAACTGCTTACCATCAAGCGGGCCGTATGCTCGTTTGCCATCAAAGTATGTAGTGTAAAAAATACTACGCATTATGCCAAGATTGTCAATTAATCTAGTCTAGACACAGAGCTTTTTCTATAGTGCGGGAGTAGTCAAAAAAAAGAAACAAAATTATGTTTTTTTTCCTTAACTACCTATTACTTGTGCCTTCAACCGCATTAAATTTTAATTTCATCCCATACCATATTTATTACTGATCTGCTTGCTCCCTTTAGGTCATAACGTGATAGTATGCTTATAACCTTTCATAGATGGGCTATTACATAATTGAGATTATTTTTTAATGTCTGACTAGTAGGATAAGAGATTAGCACGTCCAAATAAACAAACGATTCAGCTTTATCGTCCTTTAATTTAAAAGACTTTTGTTTTTTCTAAATATAAACGCCGTGACTGACTTGTTCTCCTCCCGATGAATCGATTCAAATACAATTGTATTCCTTTGTTTATTCTTCTTTCAAATCAAAATGGATCTACGGATCGACGTGATTTATTGTACAGAGATTAAAGGGCTGGAGTGACATAGGACTACTTTTTATTGACACAGCTACCACTCGAACAAAGCTGTGAGCGAAATACGGCGTATTATAAATTTAATTCGACGCACACACGGCAACGAAGATATCTGCACAGGACCGCTATATGAAGATTAGCTTTTTTATAAAACCGTATATATTTCTGTGGAATTTGGTGAGTGTACAATTAGACTAAACCTAGAGAAAAATTTTTTTTTACACAAATACATATATTGGATTTCCTAAAAAACTAATTTTCTTATAGCGGCCTTGTACAGCTATCTCCGTTGCCCACCGTACCTATATGAAGAATTGAGCTCATACTCTAAAGATTTATCCTGGGAGGGGATCAAAATCACGACCTCCAGCTTTCCATTTGAGGTATCTTAGTACTGGATCGACAGCAGTCGAATGTTGTGCCTATCTTTTAAGAATTTAAACTTAACTTTCTAATAAGTTTATACGGCTAAATAATTGACGACTTTGACTTTATGAGCACTTGGACATTTTTATATTTGAACCAACATATCCCGTACTCTATAATACTAATTATATTTATCTTGAATAGCAAACTAACATAGAATAGAAAACTCTTTATTGTACACCAATTACATTTTGACAAAAACATTATTTATACTCAGTTATGTGTGATGGGCGGCCTTATCGCTAAAGCAATTTCTTACAGGCAACCTTTGGATGGATAGAAAATAATGTTAAATATAATAAAGAAGAGTAGGAGGGTTTTAGTGTGTAAATATTGCATATTTACCTAAACTATTCATTTACTCAAAATACAAAACAAATACCTATCAGTAATTATCCAACAAACATAATATTTTTAATTAATTTAATAGAATACTATCAATGTTATAGTTTACATTACACACCACTAGATGTCGTTACCCTTTCTTGCTCTTAATGTAAACTAAACTCAACCCTTTAACATCCATTAGTACCTATGTTATACGAAACCAATACGATAAAAGCCTCGACTAAAGTGTCCGTTTATCAATTAGCGTCCGAGTGTTTTACACTTACCGAAGGAAGCACTATAACTCATATTAATGACTTTAGCAGACGAGCGATTGAACCGTCACTTCCTTGCGTAAGCGATTTAAATGCAACGTCATGCCATCCATTAAAGAAAATGAAAACTTACATACAGAAGCACGGAATCTCATCGAAACAAAAAAAAATATTTTAAAAATAATTATCTTAAATAGAAGTAGTTATATCAGTGTAGATATTTCAAAATTGAATTTTAAGTCACTGTAAAGTAAAACTATGTACTTATTTAATTTAACTTGTAACATTTTTCTTTTAAGATAGATACTAGCTTACTTTTACTAGCTCTTTAAAAATGTAGCCTATACCAATTATTAAGAGATAATGTATAGGCTACGTGTTCCTATTAGTGTGATTATTATTAAAATTGCATCAAAGCAAAAAACATATATACCTGGATATTAAGATCACTATTGCAACATATTAATCAAAATCAAATGCGTCTAATAATTTCTTCTGCAATTATTATATTAAATAATAGGTAATTAATCAAAATGATAAAGTTGTTCTGAATTTTGATAAAATACCTATATAGTTTCGATAAAACAATATTAAATGCCACTATATTTAATAAAAACTGTAAAAACTATATTGATGATGTCATACATGTACATGCAACAAAAACTCACGATAATAATAAAAAACTAAATAAAAGGTACATAGTAAAAGGAAAGACAAATCAATTAGCGTCCGACCGGCCCGTCTGCATCAGATAATGCATGCCGCACCTCTGAGCCACTCCTATGCACACCCCAACCCCAGGCCATTCACCCTTACCAGGAATTTATTAACCAAGCATAAATCTCTACAATACATTACCAGGAGCTCGTAAAAATGTAACATCACGCAATCATCGAAGCTGCTACCTCCCTTTTTTGTTTTGAAGGGAGATTGTCAGTTCCGTGTATGCCCATAGAATGTGCGAGCCAATTTTCATAATGGATGCGGTAATTTAAAGTTAAAATGTATGCACCGCGATATATGACTTCAAAACCGTTACTCATAATTTATGCTGATTGGAAAAGTTGCAAACATTTTAAATGGAGTTTTGAATGTAAAGTTTTTTATTTAAGCGAAAGCTTAAAAAAACGGGGGCATCGATTGCCAAACCGGGGCTGTATTATGTCATTTCTATAGTGATTTAGTTTTGAAATAAAAACTTTATTACCCAGCCTTAAAACTGTCATTGCTTGAAATCCAAATTAAGATCGAAAATAAAAAGGCTATTAATTCCTCATACGTGCAAAAAAAGTGTTGTTTTTTTTTAAAGATGACTTCCGCACTAAGGAAACTATACTGCGTCGCGTGGACTTTTCCACTACATTTTACGAACACAGAGAACAGCTGGATATACTTTGAATCCTACAATACATCACGCTGTGGTAAATAGCGTGGTAACTAAATATTTTCATTAGTTATTGTCTGTATACTGCTCCAAATATACGCCCCTAATAATAACAGAAACATCTAAAAAATTATTAAATATTCTAAAGACTAAATTCAATTGAATACCTAACAAGTAACTTTATCATTTATAAGGCAGTATAAAGAAAGTACCTATCAGCTGCTTATCGTCCCGGGTAAATCGTAAAAGTCAATTGAGGAAAAGGTTACGAGCAGATAAGCGATGCTCTGGTGGCTAAGTAGTGTTACTTTGTCGAAATACTATTTCGTTTCTGACTCTATACTTAAAAAATCGGTTAGGCCGAATTATTTTTAATAGCAAAAAAAATGGCCAACTTCAAGTCGGACTCACGGGCCGAGGTTCCGATTCCAAACTCAAACTCAAAATTCATTTATTGATTTAGGTTAAAAAGTAACACTTATGAAGGTCATAAATTATGAATAAACCAGAAAGATATGTCAACAAAATTTTCCTACGGCTAGTTCGCTGACGTGGAGCCTTGAAAAGAACTAGCAAGAAACTCAGGTCATTCTTTTTAATCGCCAGATAGTTACAATCTTTTGTAGAATAAAAGTATTATACAGTCAAAACGCGATACTTACTTTATTGATAAAAAAAGGTAATCGTACTTAGTACTGGTCGTGCGAGAAAAAAAAAGTATGGTGTTAGAGTCTGCTTCAATTTATATAAATTGCTATTAAAGATTAAGGCAATATGTGAATAGTGACAATTTTTATTGTAAAATTTAACATTTTGCCACTAAATAAATAAACAAAAAAAAAATTAAAAATGACGTGTGGCACTCGGGGACGAGGTATTCCTTAAAGCGCCACCATTTTGAGGCGCACCTAATGAGTCACTCCTTTTTTATTCCTCGGAGCGCACCTTTTAGGAGCGCTCCCGATAGCAAATTAAAAATATTAAAATTTTATTCCTTAAAGCGCACCCACGTGCAAAAATAGGGAAGAGCAAAAAGTAAACGTAATAAATTATATCAATGATTTTTTAAAACTCATTTGTGCATCATCATCTTCGAAGTTGCTTAACCAAAAGTACTAAATCGGCAGAAAAATATACAGACAAGCCCTAAACACTCGACATTCAAGTAAATTATTCTCAAACATTAATTAAAAATCATATACCCGCTAAAGAAAACTTCACAACTCATGTAAAACCGTTCAAAATTGTTTTCGTAATTAATTTTTATCCGCGTTTTTTAAAAATGAACGTGGATTAATCTGATAAGCAAACTCATTAATTTTAGAAGTGCTCGTTAGGATATATTGCGGTCTTGCAGAATAATTACGGTATCACTAATGGATGAAGGATTGAAATTGAAAACGAATAGATAGGCGATACTCAGTTATAATTTAGACCGTTGACATTCTGATTGATGGTAAAATAAAATATAAGTAAATAAAATTTGCAATCTATGATTAATTGACATTATTTATTTCAAGCAGAATTGCTTTATCAATAAACCGCAAACCTTTTTGATTATTTTATACAAAAAAGTAATTTGTGGTGGTTACTTTACACAGGTATTTACTATTATAACACCCTTATTTAAAAATATACAAATATAAATTTTCAATTGTAAAGGATGCCCATTTACAGCCCCATATGGCGAAGACGTTTAAATTTTTTTGCATATTTCTTATCAAAATGAATTTCTAGCACGTAATACCTAAAAATATATTATTATATTTTACAGTTAATTCATTTTTCTACCTTCATTTTATTGTGCTTAAAATAGGGTTATACATAAGCATTAAATTCTCTAATGTAATAAATTTGTTGCAAATCCAGTCAGAATATAAATTTAACTGAAAAAATAAATTTTTGTTTTATAAAAAAGAAAGAGAAAAAAGAAAGAAAAGAATAAAAATAGCGGAAGGAGTAACAAAATGAAAGTCTATAAAATAAAACTAAAGTCACAATGCGTTCAAAAACAATCAATAATAAAAATATATATTGAGCCAAAAGTTTTAAATATTATTTTATTTTAGAAAATTGTACTCTTTTTAATTAAACTTAAGGTTTCACAAAACATTTTATTTAAATATTTTGAGCTAGGAAATTCTCTCTTGTTCATGTGTTTCGTGGAAATTCTGTACACGAAAATTGTGGGGTTAAACAAAGTTTTCAATTAGTGCGGCCTCCTTTTGATACATCATTGGCACAATACAAAGTTATTGCAGTAGCTCACAAAAACTTTTCAAGGAAATAGTTAACAATAGTTACCTACACACAAAAGCGAAGTTTATTTTTGAATATCGAATAATATAAAACGTTTGTGTGCTATAAGCCACCCCTAAATGATTACTTTAAGAACAAATTTCACAAGAAAATTGGTGACCTCATGATCCTTACCGATGTCACAATGCCCAAAGCAGAATTTTAGGCTGACATAGTTTAGATTGTCATCGGTTTTGTTAAGGGAAAGAGGGCATTCTGTCGCATGAATAATCAGACTATATCTTTAACATCTACAACCCGTATTCGTATAACTGTCAGTCAGTACAAGTACCTACATTTTTTATCAGTCATTTAGCGTAGTATGTGATAACAAAGGTAATTATTAATTTTAAAAAAAAGAGAAGGAATAAAAATAGCGAAAAAGTAAACAAAATGAATATTTCAAAATAAGTTAAGTATAAATCTTTATATGTTTGCAAATCAGGGTTTTGCTATCCCTTTCCCGTAAATCAATCATTAATGATACGGCAACACTGTCAACTATATAATAGGAGGATGACGTCATAAAACAGTAGGATAGTCCCTGTCGGCTTTAATATTGAAATGCTTGTAACTTCGTTCTTTATAAATTGATTTGTCAATGTCACTCTAGTTTTTTGTGATGAGGTATCCCTAGGATAGGATAAAAACGCATCCTTAAACGAGCACGGGAGACCTGAACTCCCTCACAGGAACACAACTACATCGCTATGCATAGTTACTTAGCCGTGGTCTTGTAGACGTCTTTCCTCATCTTCGGGGTCTTAAGTTCTTTGTCAAACATGAAGAAAATAGAATAATAAAATACTTACATGGACGACATTTGTACGCCACTTCAACGTACTTTCTTTGGCTTGGACAAGGATCTACTACACCTGGCCTTGGTGCAGTACTGAACTTGCATTGAGGCTTCTTCTGACAAGCTTCCACTACAGTCTGAAGTAGTGAGTACTGTGAAAAAATAAGTTATGTATAATATCAGCGCATAATAATATGGAAAGCTGTGATAGCCGAGTGGGAAAATATCAGACTGGTATACAAGAGGTGCGAGTTCGATTCCAACTGGCAATACCAATGATAATTTTGCTTTGTTGAATTTATTATATCTGCAGTAAAGGAAATTATCGTGGGAAAACCCACATGTCTTCGATAACACATATTAAAGACAAAAATACTAAAGACATATTTAACACTTTCACGGACAGTAACGTAGACACAATATATGTTTTATTGTCATGACGTCTATAGGCGTTCACTGGAGGTATTCCTCGAAGCGCACCTTTTAGGAGGAATATAATTTTATTGCCATCGGGAGCGCTCCTAAAAGGTGCGCTCCGAGGAATAAAAAAGGAACGCCTCATTAGGTACGCCTCAAAATGGTAGCGCTTCGAGGAATACCTCGTTCACTGTCCTTCAAGTGTTAATCCACCAACTTATGTGAATTACAGCTTTTATAATGAAGAGGAGATCGAGAGATAGGATATACCTATAAATATATGGGTTGCGATATTAACAATTATATTTTCGGATAGCTCACGCATCATCATCTGATCCCAAACAAGGCAGAACCCATACTGGATAATGTATTTAGACAACTGATAAACATACTTAAGTATATATGTCTAGTCTAAATACATTCATAGTATAGATATTTGACACCCAAACACAGAACAAATGCTCATCACACAAAGATTTGTCCTGGGTGGGAAACAAACCTGGCTTATAATAATTATTAGAAGTGTAACAAAATATTAAAAAATGGTTGTATGATCTTAATGTAACTCATAGCATCTCGCCTTTACTTCGAAAGGTTAGTCAGAAGTGTATCATACTTATGTTTCTCTAGGTAAGTAGTTTATAATAGTATAGAGTCAATTGCCTTACGGCGTGTATATATTTTTTCTCAAAAGCTTTATTACATAAAGTGGTCACGTTATAATCTTTTAAATCCACTCTATCGAATTACCATAACTGAGGCACATAAATAATCATAAAATATTGAATAGAGCACAATTTATAAAGCCAAAAAGGAGGAAACTACATACATCATCAACTTCGGAAAGTGTCCCAAAAAAAATATGGATCTAAGTGCCAAAGAGGATCTAATGTTTCCTATTAAAGCCATTTTTCTTTTTTTATGTCAAAGGATGAGATACGGTCTTTTGGCCCACCTGATGTTAAAAGGTTGTTATAGTCTGTAGACATCCGCAATTTTGCCATCGTCGCAAATAAGGTTTTATGAATGGGTCTTTGGCCAAAAATCGTCAGTTATTCAAATTTCGTGAGTGACGGCTTTTTATATAGTTCTCAAGGGACCTTTTAGAAACTACATAAAAACTTACATTAAATAATAAAATATTTGTGTTTACGGTCGGTTTATAGTCTTGTTTGTTACAAACTGTATTAATTCATATCAAAGACAAATACGAATTTATATTTATCACGCATACTTATTTGAAATTTTAATTCGGATGATTTCCGCATTAGGGTTATGAGACATTATGATTGTGGAAGGGTGTTTTAATTTTGATTCCTGGAACGATTCGACTATTCTTATTCATCCCAGCCCTCCTAGACAAGAGGTCAATACAGTGCAATTTAAGTGGATAATATTATTATTATTAGGTACGAGCAGAAATAAGAACAGAAATTTGAATATAAAAACAAAATAAAATATTTGAACGACAAAAACAAAATACTGGTATGGTCTACTATAGTCATGTCTCCAGCGCTAATTTAGAGATGCGTTTTAAAAGAAACGTTTTCTTCATACTTGGCTAAGGATTTCCTCTGCTGGAAATAGACCTCTCCCAAAGATTTCCACAGAAGTCTATTGGATGCCCGTAACCTATATCATATCTTCGATCAACGTTAAATTCCAGCCATATCCAACATTAAATAACATCCATATATCAATTCAATCAATCGTTCAATTATCTGGCCAATTAATCGCTCCTATTTACATTGCTCGGACACAACCGATCATGGTACAAACAGAACGCTACATTTGTTCTGTATCCACATGTCGTCCGAATGCAAGCTGGCACTACACATTAGGTAATTAGGATTCAGCCAGCGGCCAGTCAGTCAGGAAGCTATTTGGGAATATTGGAAATAGAAATGTTATTATTTTGCTTGTAATGTTTTTTTTATTCTGGAGTAGTAACCACGAATTTAAAAAAGCAGCGTGGGCATACCTATAACAAGGTGAATCAACAACTACCAAGACGTCCAATCTACATGCAACCTGTACGAGAAGATTGCAGACCTGATGGATGATGGCAGTTCAGGATTAAATTCTGTGGAAGAACTTCAGGAGGCCTGTGTTCAGCAGTCAAAGTTTTCGTCTGAATAGATGCTTTCGGCTTTATTGAGTAAAAGAATATTCCTATTTATGGGCTAAGTTCTCGAACTTGCTTTCTTATTTGCGTTATTATATACGTCATGGGCTAGTTAAAGTATAAGTTTCATTTATAACAACTTTAAATTAAATTACCTGCATTGAATTAGGTCTCTTGCAGTGCCTGTTCTCTTCAGATTTCGTAGTCTCCAGAGCTGGGCAGTCTTGTTCTTCAGCTGACTTTCCATATTGAGCCACTTGTATGCTGATACTGGTGCCTCGAGGACATGCCAGTGATACAGTTTCGTCATTGCATACTACGCGATGGGTGAGTTTGAGCGTGTCGAGCAGGAGAGCTGTGAAACAAAATAATAATTAGAGTGTTTGGTCCTTGATCGCACGTGTGGTCTACTCGTGAAGGTGATAAATTTGCAACCAACACCGCATATGTATTGTGATGCATAAATAATTGTTGCGAATCTGGGTGTACCTTGTGTCTTTGAATTGTCCGTTCCAAAGTCCCTTGCTAGATAGGGCTTGATAGTAAGAAAGTTGAGTTATTTAAAAAAACGTATTGCAGCAGTTCTCGTTACATTCCTATAAAACTTGAAACTTATTTCCAAACAAATAACTTTATAACTACATTTTTCTATTTAGACGTCTGTTTTCTGTAACTGTACAAAATGTCAATCACCTACATTTAATAGTCTCTGAAAAAACGCCTGTGACAGGCGGGTGTATTCCGGGGTGATTCTGTGTAACGTTTTTGTTATTTTGGTAAGGAAAAATGAAAACTTTTAAAAATAGCAATTCACTCCTATTTTCCTTTTGTTTCCGAAGGACTAGTAGCCTTTTTTTTATTTAATTGTTCTGAACCTTATATTCATGGATAATCATCATGATTATCAGCACATCGCACTCCACTGTCATGTTCTCAAAAGTCTCACCAAATGCAAACAACATGGCACGGCTTTGATGGATCAGCTATATAAAATGTGTTGTACATAATTACTGTTATTATAGTAAGATGCTTATAGAGATAATAGTAGTACAGATAAATAAATAAATCATTTATTTTGTATTGCGTCTTAATCACATTGTAATTTATTTATTTACTAGCTTTTGACCGCGGCTCCGCCTGCGTGGATGTCGGTTATCGCCTATATATTAAAAGTAGCCTATGTGTTATTCCAGACCATAATCTATCTCTGTGCCAAATTTCATCCAGATCCGTTCAGTAGTTTTTACGTGAAAGAGTAACAAACATCCATCCATTCTCACAAACTTTCACATTTATCATATTAGTAAGGATTTCAACTGCTCACTGCACTAACAGTTGCCTAACACGTGCAGTAAACCATAACAAGAATACATAGAATAAAATTACATATTAACTTAGGAATACATTAATATTCCTTTATAAGGTCTTTATCTAATGCTAACACGGGTTTATGATATTTAGACAAGGTTACATGTGAAGGATATAGAAGTATTCTTGAATAACAAACAATAGGCATTAGGCAAGCTTGTATTATATGCAATAATAGCGCACTAAGAAGTTTAAAATTTAGTATCTGGTTGGCAAACAAGTATACGGCCCGCCTGATGTTAAGCAGTTACCGTAGCCTATGGACGCTTGCAACACCAGAGGTATTACTAGCGTGTTGCATTTTTTTACACCAGTGCTTGAAATTAGAGTAACCCTGGGATTAGGAATACGTTTCTTTCGTAGTTATTTGGCTGTGGTCTTCTGTAAGGTGGAGGTCCTTCCCCAAACGCTTGCTCGCTAGTATGGTGTGCCCTACCTGTCTTAGATCCTAAGCTAGATAGCTACAAACATAATAATAAAATGACTGAATAAACCAGTATTTGGTGACAAATCAGGAACCAAATAAATGAATTCAGTCCCAAGACAGCCTTCTTGAATCGTATATATCTTGGACGAATATCTTCCAGGAAAATGAAAAGAAAAATATACCTTAAATAGTTACACGTGAGCCAACATCCACGTGTCTATAATTAACGTGTTCGTAAACATAATACAACAGATAAATGCTACAGCAATGTGATTACGTCACAGTTCTGTCTGCTCTTCTAGTTATAAGTATAATGACATATGTTTTGTCAAGATTAGCGTCAGAAACTTTATTCCAAGCTGACGGTAAGAGTTTTTCGTATTTGTTTTGCTTTGTATCCTCAAGAGTTATATAAAAGTTTCTAGTATTAGACTGTTCTTATATTATATTTTACTAGCTGTTGCGCACGGCTCCGCTCGCGTGGCTATCGGTAATCGCAATAAAAATATTCGCTATTCCAGACGTAAATCTATCTCTATGCCAAATTTCCTCCAAAAGCTATTATTTACCCATTAGTTTTTACGTGATAGAGTAACAAACATCCATCCATACATCATCACAATCTTTCACATTTATAATATAAGTATGATAGAAAGAATAGACCGCAACACACAAACAAGCAAGGCCGACTCGGACGGACCCGTACGTAAGTAGGTACAGATCTTCAGTGCTAATTTTAGTAGTGGCATGAAGTGTGAAAATGTATATACTTCCTTGGTAGTAAATTAGCATACAGCCTACCTAATGGTAAGCAGTAACCGTAGCCAGACTGTACACTTTTGCAACGTCTGAGGCATCCCTAGTGTTTAAAATTGCACCAGAATTTAGTAATAGAAGTTTAAGCATACTTAATTGAGTACTGAAGAGTTGTACACACACAAAAATGCAACTTCACCAGTTAAAGTGTTCATCATAATTGGTTGTGGTTTTCTGTAGTGTGGAGGTCCTTTCCTCGGCCTGACTTGCTTAGGTATATGGTGTCTTATCGTTTTAAAAGTCGTAAATGTGCCGAGTATATGGCAATAGGCTTACTTCCAATCACATGGAAGCTAACATAGCTGACAAAAAGTGGATTTTTAGACAGGTAGGGCACCATACTAGCGAGCAAGCCCGACTGGGTAAGGACCTCCACACATATACATACACAGCGGTATATTTGTGTTCCTGTGTGAGTCCAGGTCTCTAGTGCTCATTTAGGGATGCGCTTTGAAAGAAACGCATCCTATCCTAGGTAAACTCCCATCTTAAAGCCCCGGTGTACAAAAGTGGATTGGCAATACGAAAGTGATACCTCCTATCCGATATTGCTTGTTTGTACCTAAGTAGTATAATAAACAGTCGTTAGATTACAACAGAGGCCTAAATATGAGCGATCTAAGTAACTCTGTCACCAGGTTGGCCACTAACCAATAAATATAAGATAAGATAAAAAAAACAGACGGTACGTCTCGACTGCAGCTATTAAGAAAGTTGGAACTACATTTTGGCGATTTTCGTTTTATTGCACCAAAGGTCTCAAAATAACTATAGCTATGACATCGCAAAGTTTCAAATTTCTAAATAATGGCTATCACAGTTTTTCTAGATTAATAAAGTCGGATTATTTGAGAGCGTCCGATTAATTATGTAGGTAGGTATGTTACTACGCTGTTCGCGGGGCAAGGACGCCCGCGAACCGCGCGGATATGCCATTTCGTTCATCGTTAATCGGACGACTGCACGCGCGTGTGTCATATTTTTATTTAAATGTTTTACGTCTTATATCAAAATACCTTAAAATTGCTATAAAAATGTTAAATTCAGGATTAAACGGTAAAGATTGTAGTATGTCTCAGATCCTACATGGTTAACTGATTATTATTTTATTGTTTGTGTCGGACGTACCACATTCTACAATATTATGCGCTTTCAGTTTTATATTTCTATCGGATATGGTACTACCGACTTTGTTACTTGTTCCTTTCTTACACGTTTTTGGTGGATATGGTACTACTGACATTGTTAAACGTTCTTATTTTGAAATCATTTGTCAGATATGGCAATACCGACTTTTTTATTCGTACATTACTACATTTTGTTGTTGGATGTGTTAGTACCGACTTTATTATTTGTAAACAGTGATATAATTTAGGTCGGATATGGCATATACTGCAAAGTTAAGGGAGACTTGGCTTATTTTTTCTTGTCTCATGTGACATTTTTAATAATAGGTACTATATTTTCAAAGTCTAATTACTCTTATCTGACCACACGAGTTTACTCACTCCCATTAATGACTGATATCATTGTGCATAAAAGCCTCCGAGATACAGGAGTTTTTCGACTGCCGCCTTTTGACATCAGACTATTGCAAGAATTTTTTAACATTGTTTTTATACAAAACATACCGACAGTTTAGTTAAGTAGACGGCAGCTTTTTTTGTATAATTATGGTATCTTTTTTTAATTTAGGAGAAAAATCTCCACTCCCCGAAGGTTTTAATGAGGATCTTATACAGTTGCAAGACCTGCTAGACGATGAGGTATTTAATGATAGTTGTAAGAACCTACTACCTACCTACCTTTGGACTTTAAAAGCTACCCGATATCATTACCGGTCACTCCAGACATTGCCGTTCTGACATCTACTTCGGTAATTCCGTCAACAATTTCACTAGAAGATCTAAATTGTAAAACCGGCTCTTCCAATAATGACTATGAAGAAACTACAATTATTAATATAACACCCATGCCGTCATCTATTTTAATTGACATGACCTAAATACAGAGTGATAGTCAATAAATATTTGAATATTGCTCTACATAGACCCAAGAAAATACTGATACAAATCAAAAACAGATAATACTGAAGAAAATACTATAGCCTTTGCTAAACATCAGAGTTGTAAATATATAGCTCGAAATTTTAAGAAAGCCAATAAGTAAGAAGCTAACTTAAACAAAAGTGTTATCACAGCTACGTTTAATTTTCGAAAACTACTAGAAACGCCATATGGTGATGTTAGCGTTCTTTACTACAAAAACTTTATCGTTTACGAATTGGCATTGGAATTTTATTCAACATCACGTTGAAAGAGGCGTCAAGAAATTTTGATTGTGATCCGACAACTGTGCGGGTCAAAACCGCAATCGAAATGCTTTTTCACTACATCTATTTGTAGCCAAAAACTTGGAAGTTACTGTTACTCATCCCTTTTTGGATCACGCCACAATCGGAAGATCCTGCGGCCGTAAATCTATCTGGTGTAAGAGTGGTAAGTATTGCTTGGCTCGGTGGGCTAAGACTAAAAAATGATCTGTACATAGTAAATGAGTTAAAACAGGACAATTTTTTTTTAACTTCAAAGACTTGCCAGCTAATAAAAACTGGACCAAAAATATGGCAAATGAAAAGGTTGTTTGGACAACAGTAAGGGTTTAAGTGAGTGCTGAACAGTACGATCGTATACGATATAAATATGATTTAGATGAGGACCCCTGTAAAATTATTGTTGTCAGAGCTGGTAGGCAAAATTAGCAACGACTGAACAATGAATTTGAACTGAAAAAGGCCTTTATAGACCTTTGCCTATCAGCAAAGACAAATACAAAGACTTGACGGACAAAACAAATTAAATTCCCTAAGATTTTCTATTTTTATATAAACTTTTCTGTCTCAAGACGAAAGTCTTTGACCAGTGTATGTTGCCAGTGATAAAATATGGATCTGAGACATGGTCGTTCACTATGGGCCTCGTGCGAAGGCTCAAAGTCACCCAAAGAGCAATGGAGAGAGCTATGCTTAGAGTTTCCCTGCGAGATCGAATCAGAAATGAGGAGATCCGTAGGAGAACCAAAGTAAACAACATAGCTCGAAGAATTGCCACCATTAAGTGCCAATGGGCATGGCACATAGCTCACAGAACTGTTGGCCGTTGGGCAGAAAGGTTCTTGAGTGGTGACCACGAAGTGAAAGACGAAGCGTGGGCAGGCCTCCAACAAGGTGGACCGACGACCTGGTAAAGGTTGCGGGCAACCGGTAGACAAAGTCGGCTCAGGATCGAGATTTGTGGAAATCCTTGGGGGAGGTCTATGTCAGGGGACGTCTTTTGGCTGAGATGATGATAATAATATTAACTTTTTTGTTGTCATAATAAAATTGGGATCTTGCCAAAATTAGAAAGTATTTCAAAATTGCTCGTTATGTTATTATAATAATTAAGTACGATTTGTTGCAGTGATCTCAGCACTTTAATTAATGAAGCAAAGATTGTTTTTTAGTTGTTAGTGTTTGAGTTTTTATAGATACTACGCAGATGGTAGTACGAGTAATTAATAGATTTTTACCTTTAAAATTGCCGTTTTTAGTTAGTTCTTTGTAATAAACGACTATTTACTAGGTAAAGGCCTAATATTTTGTGATCTAAGTCACAGTAATTTCAGTTAATCTCAGTAGTAAGTTCTACGAGTTGGTTTTTACTTAAATAATAATAATTCGAAGTCAACAATTGTAACCAAAGCTAGAAATAGTGGATATTTAAAACAAAAAAATAACTTTTACTTACTTACAGAATTCTGTCCGTTAATTGTATGTTTGTAAAGTCCCCCGCGATACAGAGCTTGTTCTCTAGTGCGGGAGTTGTATTTTTAAAAAATGAGAAAAAATGAGAAAAAAGAATATCAAAATTTAGTTAACTGTAAAATTTAATATTCTGTAAAGTAGAGACCATACATATTATGACAGCTTTTGTTCAATTATCATGACAATGTAAATGTATACAATACCAACTTCTAAATGCCTTTTGATATTAGTAAGACATCAGTCAATTCAAAGGAGCCATTTAGAATTACATTTAATTTTATATTAATAAAACAATTAGAATTTTTTCCAAGCTTTTTTTGTAGTGCTTAAGGTCTATAAAGTGTAGCATAGCCCACAACCGACATAATTTTGTAACTACGTATCGAAAAAAAATTTAGGATACGGCAGTTCCCACACAATAGCATAGCTGAATTTCAAGTAACATAGTAGGATGTGACACTTTCGACTTTCATAGTACGTAAAACATTGTAGGACATGACACTTCCGACAAATTTGCTACCATCTGTTTCGGTTAACAGTGTAACATCTGCTTTTTATAGCATTTCCTATATATTTTTATAATTTTTTACACAATGACCTGTACTAGCATTTAAAACTATGGTACTATGCGAAATTTGGTTTAAATATATGGCGATTTGTCAATTTGGTGCAAGTTCAAAACTTTATTAGGCCGTACTGTAAAGTAGCGTTTTTGTAGATCCAACGTTGTTAATAGCTACGGTCGGTCTATAGGCTACGGTAACTGCTTACCATCAGGCGAGCCGTATGCTTGTTTGCCACCTTGGTAGTAAAAGAAAAAGAGGTGTAAGCTAATAGGCTAGAGAGCAGAGGCCTACCTTCTCAGCTTAAAGGCATAATGCTATACAATGGTATGAAGTATTATATTACTTTACTGGCATCTAACAAAATAAACTAAGCTCCTTGGAGGTGATAAATGGATACCTACACCAAAAGTTTCAGAGGCAATCAGTCTTGAGCGCTCAATTAAGAACTTTGGAGTTTCAAGATATATTGTGTTGAGCATAATATCGTGTTGTAAGGATTACTGTATAGATCTCAATGTGGCTAAAGGGATTACTTTACTATTATTGCACTATTATAAAATTATCATCTGACAATCGAAGTTAATGCATGGAAAGGTCGATGAATGCAGAGGAAAGAAGTATGTCTGGATCGAAGCAATTGGCTTACCATAGTCTATGCCTACTCCAATTGGAGATGGGCGTGATGATATGTAGGTACGTATTAATGTAATTGTATATATAAATATACTATATTATACTTAATATCCTTACTAATATTATAAATGTGAAAGTTTGTAAGAATGGATGGATGGATGAATGGATGGATGGATGGATGTTTGTTAAAATTTACTGAACGGATCTGGATGAAATTTGGCACAGAGATAAATTATGGTCTGGAATAACACATAGGCTACTTTTTACAGCGATAACCGACATCCACGCGGGCAGAGCCGCGGGCAACAGCTAGTATATATATATTAAGTATAGTACGAGTAGGTACTTACATAATAATATGCTATTGGATTTATTGGAATGTATAAGCTATCATTTGGTAAAAAGAAAACATCAAGATCCGCCCAATCGTTTTTGCGTAAAGGTGCAACAAACATCTAGCCATCCAAACATTTGCGTTTATAAAATTAATGGTTTTAAACTTTACGCTAAAATGTTATTATTATATAAATATTTATTATATATCCTTACTTTTTATGCTTGCAACGATCTTCAATCAACATAAAATATAATAATATCCCGGGACAACTTACACACGGTCATCTGAACCCAAATTAGACGGATCTGATGAAATATTTAAGACTTGAAAGCGTAGCAAACAAAAGCAAACAAACTCAAATTCACATTTATAATATTAAATTAGGATTAAAATACATACATACATACAGTGCATGCAGCATAATATATGACTTCACTTCAAATACAATTCGCCCAAGTCCATTTCAACATGGAAGCAAAATTAAATTCATTTACGTCCTACGTTAGCATTTTTGCATTCTCCGCATACACAATATTAACCGTAAATGTCTGCGTACATAAAAATACTACAGGCTAAATAACTTCCGTGTAGTAGGTAGTAGTAAAACGTCCTTGATGTTGAATACTAGACTCAATTTCGGTAGGTGTTTTTTTAGAAATGTTTTTCTATTCCACGCATACTGCGACAAAACTCTAGTATTAAATTAATGGGTCGACAACACGAAAATGATACCCTATGTTACCTGCTTACCATCAGGCGGGCCGTATGCTTGTCGTTTTAAACTTTTTGGGTGGCAAACAAGCATACGGCCCATATGGACGCTTATACCAAAAGTATCACTTGCGTGTTGCGAACCCATTTTTCTACACGAAGGCTTTAAGATGGGAGTTCCCTGGGATAGGAAAATCTTTCTTTCAAAATGCGTCCCTAAATGAGCGCTGGAGACCTGTACTCACACACGGGAACACGAAGTTATTTGGCTGTGGACTTCTGGAAGGTGGAAGTACTTCCCTAGTCAGGCTTGCTCGCTAGTATAGAGCCCTACCTCTCTTAAAATTTAAATGTTTGCCAACTAAGTAGTGTAAAAAATACTAGGTTTAAAAAAGACAAATACAAAAAATATACGTCAAATCGAATATACTGTCACAGCATCACAGAGTAGTAATGAATATTTAGTGTAGCAACACATTTGTTTTAGCAAGCTCTAAATTGACAAGCCTACGTAGTTTTTTACACAAACAACACGACACAATTTATAGTAGAGGAATTTTTAACTTACTATAGGTGCGGGTGTTTTTTGTTTGTTATTGTAGGCACCCACAATATTTTTATTACACTCTGTTGTGTCTTTGTCCTATTGAAAAGCCTCCCTAAATTCTGCCTTTTAACTTTTCTGTCTATTGCTGTATAAAATCTGCCATATTGGGAAGAATTTTGTTTATCGTATATATACCGTATTATATTAACTTTCTTTCTGTGATCTAGTGGTTGAAGTGTCCACCTCGCATTGATACCGTGTCGTGTGATGGAGGTTCGATTCCCACACGGAAGATAACTTTATACATACATACATAGATTTCATCACGCCTGTGTCCCAGTGGGGTAGGCAGAAAGTATGGTACGCCACTTGCTTCGATCCAAACATACTTCTTTTGCCTCCTTTACATTCATCAACCTCTTCATGCATGAACGTCGATTCTAGGTACTTTTAATTTGGCCCTTTTTTAGCAAATCCCCTACTTGTTCGCCGTATGTTTTCCTTGGGCGGCCCCTACCTACATCTCCATTCATTCTTGCACGATATACCTCTTTCGTTATTCTTCTTTCATCCATCCTTTCTAAATGTCTAAACCATCTTAACATCCGCTTTTCAACTTTTGTCACTACATCTTCTTTCAATCCACATCTTTCAACTACTACTTCTTACACTAGAAAACTTTATTTGCTACATAAACGTATGTTTAGAGTCTGAGTGTACTTGGTGTCCGTAAATTATATGTTTTGAAAACTCTCCCGCGACACAGGACTTGATCCCCAGGGGAAGAGTCGCAATTATCAGACCTAGCAAACATTAAATAAATTGCTATTGATAATAATATAATCATTGAATTATTAAGTCAATGTTGATTTCATTTATTATTTCCTTATACAATCAGTAACAAAAACCCTGTTATTATCGTTGGCAGGGTTATCAGCATTAATTATAATAATAAATTAATCATTAAATCAAAATGCGTGCATACGATATAAATTGTTGTTTTAATATAGGAACTAGCACAGATAACCTATTTATATTTAAAAACAAGGATAATTATCTAGATACACTAAACTTCAAGATGTATATTTTAATACTTACTTTTCAACTATCGCGTTATATCATACAATATTATATACTTTAGGTATTAATACGATCATGCATTATTTACCTTTCGATTTTTTGACTTTCCAACCAGCCCCTCTAGACAAGTGGCATAAATGATTTTCGAATCGAAAAGTCAAAAAAACAAATGTATGGGATTTGACGTAAGTCTACGATATAATGTCGTAAACTTACGTCAAATCCCATACATTTGTTTTCACCTGGTTACACCGGCCGTCTGCTATGAAATCGTCGAGTCAGCTTGTAACCGCAGCGGGTGTAACCTGGTCAATACGTCAAGAAATCTACATACATGATCATGTTAAGGGCCCCTTTTCCGAAATTAACGTTTCTAGATCGAGTTGTTTTCAGAGAAATCAATATATTAAAATTCGCAAAAAAATATATAGTACAGATACATGTTTGATCTAGTGACTTTTTTGGTTAAAAACGCAAAATTTAACTTTTTGCTCGATAAAAAAGAAGTCTGAAGTTAAGTCGATGTTAAAAGTATTTCAAGTTGTATGAGACTTGGGGGAACGCAACTTTTATGAAAATTTAACATTTCATTTCCTAATCGGGTTTGACAAGGATATTATTGGATAGATTTATAAAATTGCACTTATTTTTTTTTATATAAAATAAATACGTGAAAAACTGCTCGCGCGCGATGCGCGCACCGCGCCAGTGTCCTGCCGGACGTCATGAAAACATTCACCTTTACATATTTATACATACTAACTGAGGATCAGAATGGCGCAGCGGTAGTGAGGCTGCCTTACGGACTTAGGGTCCCGGGTTCGAATCCCGGTAAGGGCAAATGTGCATGGACATTTGTTTCCGAGTCATGAATGTTTATACATAAAAAGTATATATGTATTATATCAACTATCTGGTGTCCACGATACAAGCCAACGATATTTATTTATTGACTAGTTGTTGTCCTCGACTTCGTTCGCGTGGAAATTTGAAAGAGTATTAAGAGCGTATTCACAAAATAGCGCAGCTACAGATTAGGTAATTATCGGTCGACCGGCCGTGGAGTGCGCGTGTGTGCGTGATCCTCGCACACATACATTGTTCGTGAAGTATATTCAGCACAGTGCAGGGTGCGTAAACTTTATTGTTATATTACGGTAAGATTTTTGGTGTTATAATATTATTGTTCATTTGTAGAATATGTTATTATTAGAAAAGTAAAGGAACACATTGGCATACCATATCTATTCTAATACATATTATTATTATAAATGCGAATGTTTGGATGAATTGATGTACCTAAGTACCTATGGACACAGTAAATAAATATACAGTAGGTTATCTAAGGCCGCCCGCCGAGTTATTAGCCTACTCTTGCGTTGATACCCAGGGTTGTCACTTTTACTTTTAGTTAATATTTTCGAACAAGCAGCACTTGATCTAAATTTATAAAATAAAAAGCATATTATGATTGAATATTTTACCAATTTATAAATTTAGTAAAAATAAAAAGCTTTTATTCACATAACATTTATTATACTAAGTTACAAATTTGATACCATACCATGGTATTTTCGCGAATACGTAAAAAAATATTTATCACCTATTATTTTTCTTTCATGATACCTTACTTTAATATCTAACTATCTGATGACGTAGGGTTTTGTGTAGATTCACCTAATAATGTATTACAAATTTGAACTTGAAGGTAGCGTGATGGACTATTTCCCAGGTTTCCCAGTTTTGTATACAAAAGTCGTTATATTTACAAAATGAAACCATATCTAACAAAAATAACTGTTGCATTTAGTATAATACACATCACCTTACAATAATAAACAAAAAGAACAGACCTCTTAACACATTTTTTTCATACGATAAGCGAAACAAAAACAAGTATCAAGTGGCCGACCCGAACGCCGGCCAAAAAAATGCGATGTACACACAAGTACCGGAACCATATTTGGATTGAACAACACATCAGACAATAGAAAAAATAATAATTTCAAAAGTAATTAATTTGCAATATTAATTATTGTGAAATTGCCCTTATTACAACTATACCTATGCGAAAAATATATTTACCTAAACGATGTTTCGTACTCAATCCTCTATTTTATAGTAAAACTAGACTTCTTAAAATAAACTTTAGCTCTAAACATAGTATTCAGAAAAATGCGACTCGGCTACGCTCTTAATAAAGCAAATAAACTGTGAAATAAACAATACAATACCATATTTTCTAATAATATTTAAGTATAAGTAGGTACTTACATTTCTGGTTGAGTAGGAAGTATGAAGAATGATAAGTCCGGGTTTGCGAAATCATTATTGAGGCACTCGAAAACACTACAATATTTTTTTCCCCTTTTTGAAGTCATGATACTCGTAATTTACGATAAGTGTCCGCCGCCCGCGCCGGCGAGAGTTGACGAACGCAAGCGGTCATGTAGCGTACGCGCGTGCTCACAGTCGCGCTGCACAGCCCGCACTGCCGCCACCTTATTCCCCCATATATTATGCTAGCGTGTGCGTGAAATCGCGTGCCGACATGGCGCGCGGCGCGCACGCACACATTCAAACCGAGAGCGGCACGTTTGTATGAAGATGTTTTACTGTTTATTTACTGTGCTATGGAGCTTTTTCTTGCTTGTTTCTGCCTGGGGTTGTAAGTGCGGGCAGGCCTCCGTCACTCGCTCAAGGTCACGCGCTATGTGCCTATCGCTTTGTAGCTCGTAACCGAACCGATCGCCAGTGGGCTGCCGCACGCGACACAAAGCGCGCACAACACGTTTCCCGCTCAAAACGCATTATTCCGATATTTACGTACACTACGTATATTAAGTTTTGACTAACGACACGATGGTTGATTATTGTGAATTCGTTGGATGTCATAGTCAAAAGAAAAATAAAAAAAATACTTTTTTTCATTGCCGAAAGATGAAGAAAGGTACGTTACGTTATTTGAAAGTAGGGACGCATTTTAGCTGGCTTCAGTTAGTAGTACCTAGTAATTTTAAAATGCTTCTTGTGTGTAGGTACTCTTCCTTAAAAATTTACGAGAAAGTTAGAAAGACAACCCTACCGCATTCGTGCGATGATGAGCTTGCACGTGAGTCGCACGGCGGGCAACACAATCTCGACTCTTTGTGCGCGTGCTTATGGTACATTTCTTTTCGCTGCGAACAGCAGGTACTATTATTAAGATTTTGTAGGCTATGATGGCGTAGGTATTTTCGCTTTTGTATGGGAGTGATGTTTCTGTTACGTAGTAACTATTTAGTAATCTGTGGTGCGGGTGAAGCCGTGGGTGGAAACTAATGCCATAACATGGTACCTAGCCTACAAAAAAGTAGTAGGTACTACTTTTTTGTGGGCTACTTTTTTGTAGGCTAGGTAAGTACAAAAAACAAAAACGATTACTATACTGATTATTTATACTGTGGCGTGCTCGCCCGCCGCCATAGGTCACCGGAGTTCATATCGCAACGGCTCCTGTGCAACGCGGGCGCAAGCCGTATCCGTGCGTAAAATGCCTAAACTTTCGGGAAAAGGGGCCCGTAATACTCGATATTCATAATTATGTATATAAAATTCAGTACTAACTACTTCTACTACTAAAAACTTTTTTTCTGTCAGATAACAAAATAGGTATTTTGTTATCTGACAGAAAAAAAGTTTTTCAGTAGTTAAACTTTATAATTATGCTCCCATTGCATTTCTTCTGCGCTGTTCTAAAGTTTGCTGATAGAGGACACTTCTTTGAGCTAAGCTCGCCTTTTGTTTATCAAGAAGTTATGTTTAATGTAAGAAAGCCTTATCTAATTCACCAACCCGCATTAGGCCAGCGTGTGTGAATTAAAGTCTAACCCTCTCTCTCTCTTGATAGAGGAGAGGAGACCCGCAGGGGTACCTATTCCGTAAGAGCAAAAATCGAGCCACCGCAAAAACCGAGCAAACTCTGGCTGTCAGATTGAAAATCGGTATTCCGTAAGAGCCCTTTTTGACGTTTAGTCAATAGATTGTGCCGTCACCGAGCAATCACAACTGTCAGTTTGCGATCATAACTGTCAATTTCCATCGTCATCATGTTTCTTAGAGAATCAGCCGGCCGTGCATTGGGTCATATATGGGTTACTATTATTATTATTATATGTAACGTGTAATGTTACTGCTTTTTTTGTGTATAATAAAGAATGTAATATTTTACTACATAGCAAAATACGACGGAAAAAAATGCCGTACCTTTATATCACAGCTTATACTTACCTGTTCTTATATTTTCACCCATCTCAAAAGATTTAGATAAAGAGCACTCTTGCCCTTGAAGACCTTACAAATTAGGTAGAATGACGGTGTATTTTCCTTATGTCCTTACCTTTGTATGTAAATTAGGTTGCCCGCGAAGTGCCTTGTAGCTAAAAGTGTCGTAGTCATTCAAAAGAGAGCAAAAACTCCCAACTAGGCAAAGCTGACCTCAAAATAGGCCAGTAGTTTTTATTCGCATTAGAAAAGAGGTAGTATAGGTTGCTGTACTACCTCTTTCATAACGTAGTGTTCTTAGGCCTCGTTCGGATGAGCGTAAAAAATTCTCAATTAAAAAAGCGCTCAAACTTTTTCGCGCTTTTTTAGCGCTCGTCCAAACGAGGCCTTAAAGTTCATGCATTTTTTAACCGACTTCATAAAGAGGAGGTTATCAATTCGTGTGTATTTTTTTTTTATGTTTGTTACCGCATAACTCCGTCATTTATGGACCGATTTGAAAAATTATTTTTTTGTCTGACTGGACATGGTCCCATTATCATCAAAAGAAAGTTCTGATGATGGGATCCATGAGGAATTGAGGGAACTCCTCAAAAGTTATAGGCATAGCATATAGCAATTTCAATATTTTTAACAACTAATCAATCATTTGCATTCAGAAAGTGTAATTTGGTGAAGTAAAACTGATGAAGAAGACCACAGATGGCCATCTGAACTTTTCAATAATAAGTATTTTACTGATGACGATTAGATAAGTTTCAGTTATTGTTGCTAAGCAACTATTAATAAGAAATAATGACGTGAATGAATTGAGCGCGGATTGCACAGATTAAATATTGCTTTTAATACCTACTTGACCAGTGTTCAGCCCGACGCTCAGTCGATTTTATTCGATTGTAACAAACAAATATTTGAAAATTTTACAACTTGCCCTACTGAAGTCGGTTTTTTTTTGTTAAAATTATTATGTCAACGTTTGTATTGCATATAAACATAGTTTAAATAATCATATCAGTAACTTATTTTATAAAAAAGAACAATAATTTCGATTGCCATTTATTTTGATGTGGAATAAAATACTAAAGATGTAGTTTTGTTTTAACACCACGTGAGGTCTAGAGGTTAAGGTGGTCAAACCGCCACCAACACCGTGCTGACTATTGTGGTTTCGATTCCCACCGGGACAAAACTTTGTGTGGTCCATATATATGTTTATTCTGAATGTGAATTATATGTTCGTAAAGGCACACACACACAGCGTAGTGGTGCAAAAATTCACTTTTCATTAATGGAAAAACATAATAAATGCATAATTTAAAAAAAAGACAACTTTTGCACTACTACGCTGTGTGTGTGTGCCTTTACGAACATAAAAAATGAAAAGTGAATTTGTCCAATAGTATTAAATTAGTCACTAATATAGATTTAGGTTTTGTTATTAACAATCAATGAACTGTATCTGAGACTCAAAATTAATTATTTTTATTTTATTTTACTACAAATAAAGTTTTGGAAAGCAGAAGTCGTGGTGAAAAAATTGCCTATTAAGGTTTTCTACTTAAGTGGCAATCAACCTCACAGCCTACTATTTCGGTTGAATAATCCGAGCATAAGCTAACCCCGCTTCATATACCAATCAGCAGTTAAACTATGATTGAACACTTTTTCTTTGAGATTGATCGATCAGCCCAACCATTTAGTTCCGTCTACGGTCATAATATATAAAAAATAGTACTCCATTACTCCTCGTTGCCGTACAGGTATTTAATCGAGTGTCGAGTGCCACTCGAAGTAAGGTACACGGGTAGTTTATGTTCTACGTGACTGGTACTAGCTACCTACTTACGTACTAGGTGACGTTAGGAATACATTAGATATTGCGAGCCATGTGAAGCTATTTTTCGTTTTAAATTGAAAGCGAACTTTAGACATATTTATGTGTAGAACTTAAAGCTATTTTCATTTTCAAAACTATATAGGAGATTCGATACAATCTACTCTATATATTATGCGTACCTTTGATTTGCGTATCTTATGCAACGCAATTGGTGTATCATATAGGCAAGTATGGTCATCTGTGGAGGAACTAATGTTAGGCTCATAGATGGAAAACGCTCATTGAGCGAAAATAATTGTTTACAACGCGTTGTGGTCACAGAACAAAAACAGTGTCTATGAATGCGTTTTCAGTGTGTTATACGCGTATTTTCAATAAAAAAAAAAGAGATACTTTCAACCAATGTAAGAACACACACTCCCGCTCTACTCTACTCTGCGTGGTGCAACGCAGTGTGTCAATCATTTAAAACATGTATACATCGTAAGATTTGTGTTATATCTATCTATGTATGAACGGTCGGCAACGGATTAAGCTTTACAGGGCCGCTATATGAAGATTAGTTTTTAAAGAAACCCAGTATGAATTTGTGTGAAATATATTTTGAACTGTAGGTTTAGTCTAATTGTACACTGTTAACCAAATTCCACAGAAATACATATAGGTATACAATGGTTTCCTTAAAAAACGAATCATCATATTGCGGCCCTGCCCCTCTAGACAAATGGCACAAGCGATAGTCGAATCGAAAAGTCAAAAAATAAAATGTGTGGGATTTGACGTAAGTCTACGATATAATGTCGTAAACTTACGTCAAATCCCATACATTTGCTTTTTTGACTTTTCGATTCGACTATCGCTTATGCCACTTGTCTAGAGGCTCTGTACAGATAACTACGTTGCCGTGTGTACATGTATATATAAATAAAACAATATTTCTTTTGGTCACGCTATAATTTGAGAATTATAGCGAGAGATTTCTTTAATCATTTTTTAAAGTTCTTGTCCTCTTCTTTTCAATGGCAAATTTCTGACACCAGAATGAGAGATTATAATATATAATAATATTACACCTATTCTGTTCCACGTTTATTAATAAGGCGGTAGGTTACTTACACTTACTGCCTAACTGAAGTTTGTGAATATTCTAGAAACTTCGTTACATTGCTTGAATCATAATTAACGATGGACTTAAAAGAGCCTTTACATGTGATTAATTATTCAAATAGTTACCAGACTCTCTTAATTAGTTCTCTAAAAGTTTTGATTTTTTTAATACCTATATGTTTAATGAGAGATTAGTGTCCCATCACTGATCACTAGACCAACAGGAGAGAGCAAGCGGTAGAGTTTTGCTTTTATCCTTAGCAGATAAAGATAAAGATACCACAAAGACCAAAGACCACATGGACCGATGTAGTACGCAGAGATATGAGGGCATGCAATGTTTAGGAAGACGACGTCACAGGTAGAGCGAAGTGGAAAAGGAGCACGAAAAGGGCTGACCCCACCACCATGTGGGATAAATAGTCAGGAAGAGAGAGAGAGAGAGAGATAAAGATAAAGATACGATACAATACACAATGTATAATACATGGGCATCATTCGCACATTGCCCTACATCTTGTAAAATCAGGGTATGTATTATGTTGTGATTAGTCCAGGGATTTAAAGAAAAATGCTAAATAACAATAATTCTGGAACACATATTACAAAACTAGCGGGCCGCCCCGACTAAGCCCGGGTTAAACTATTTTCAACGCAAGTTTCTTAATTTTCCTTACATAAAATCTTTCTCTTGACTGTTCTTAAGATTTGCGCTTAGCAACACATTCAGCGATTCCTTTTTATATTATAGATAACCATGTCTATCCCACCGCTGGGCAAAAGCCTTTCTTTCTTTCCTATGTCAAGATCAAGACCTCTCACTTTCCAGTCAGCGCAGCGATATTTAAATTTAATTTTTAATACTTTTCTCGGTGGCTTAGTGAAATTAAAACATATCAAAAAGAATTTTATTAGAATTGTTTTTACGAGTCAAATAATGATTCCCTAAATCTGATCGCTGAAACAAAAGAAGAAAGACTTTCCCGCCAACAGAACTATTCAAAACTACTTTTGGTTGCTCCGCTGGGAAATTAAGCCCTATGCCCATTTGACGATGTCGATCTTAGCAAACATCTGCTCCGTCATTAAATTCTATTCAATATAGATGGAGAAATACATATATAAAATAACTAAATAAAAAAGGCTTTTTATTTAGATATTTATTTTTTTGTTCTTTTTTCTCTTCCTTTGCAATAGTAATTCTAAACTAAACTATGAATTCAAAAAGTATGAATTAATAAATTTAGTTTCTATTTTAAGTTTCATTAGAATCTAGTACTCGTCTCTTTGGCGTAGGCCTAGTTCACTTCACACTTTTCTATCCCAAGCTTTCTGCATTAAATAACACGTAATTATAATATGAACACAAATAATAACTTTTACGTCAATAATATTACTGAAATTTAATTACAAATTAATGTGAAAGAAATAAACACAAAAGCTAAACTCAACTTTTAATTAAACGCCATCTATGACTTCCTTAAGGTACTACGACGAAGAACGTTACAAATCATGTTGCTAAGCTTAAGGAACCAAAGAGAATAAGTTATTTCAAAGTTTAGCTGTTGTTTTGAACACAAACAATTGTTTCGCAAGTGGCAACGTGGTTATGCTCACGTTTTTTTTACTTAGGTTTATTTTAAATTCTATAATACAGTATTACGCCTTTTTACCTACAGGAGTAGGCAGAAATGAAAGCAAACTTTTCTCTGTTAAATATTTTGAATATTTTCCCGTCTATTCTGTCCATCCTAAGGTTGTCTGTAAGAAATTGCTTTTAGCGATATAGCCGCCCATTGTACACATGTAATTAGCTATAAATTTATCATTAAAACAAATTGATTTTTTTTGTACAGTAAAAAGTTATCTATGTAGCTAGATAACTACGGTGTTATATCTATAACACCCAAGTTTCGCAAAACTGATGTCATATATGCAAAATTGATGACTTAGCACTGCTACTGATTTTTACCCTATCCGTACTAATATTATAAATGTGAAAGTTTGTGAGAATGGATGGATGGATGTTTCTTACTCTTTCTCGTAAAATCTACTGAATGGATCTGGATGAAATATGGCACAGAGATAGATTATGGTCTGGAATAACGCATAGGCTACTCTTTGCAGTGATAACCGACATCCACGCGGGCGGAGCTGCAGGCAACAGCTAGTAATAAATACTTTTCCTAGTACCTCACGATCGTCCGCTGAGAGACTAACTTTTTTTTCTTTTTTAATTGACTAAAAGCTGTATAGTCAAGTTGTTTGTGGATACCTATCCTACCTAGTTATGGATACCAGTAGCTCACCTCGTACAATCATATTCAACTAACGCCTTAGCAACAGCAGGCCACTTAATGTCTTAGCACTCTCAGCCTGTGGTCTGTACTAGGAAACCATCCAAACTAAGTGTCTTCAGTCAACGGATCTGTAATCATTAGACATTCCCATAACTATTACGCTTGTGTGTATTAAGACTCTATGCATGTGTGTATTAGATTAAGTATTATAAATAAGGTCATAATAACACAGGTATTCTTACCTAGCTTGGAAACCAGTCTCCCACTACTTCATGACAACATTGTACCTTATATACTGTAAATTGGGAGATAATAAATACATTTATTATTATTAATATATTAAATTAAAATTTATTTCCCGTGGTAACTCTGTTAGAATTAACAACTGTATTAATATATTAAAATAAATATTTTTTATCAAGTTTTACTCGCGTTCATATTTGACTACCTACTGAGGTAGGATAGGTATCAACATAGTAACGTGTATAGAAGTCAACAAGCCCGTTTGTTTTACGGTTGACTAATTACCATTTACTTAGGTGCCGCAAATCATGGTTTGTGTGTTAGGTATTTCATTATTCAATTTATTTTGTTATCTTATCTACTCCTATTAATATTGTAAACAAATTATCATTATACAATATGCCTTATTATGTTGTAACTATAATGTAGGTGTAATAGATGTTTTAGGTAATGTCTAACAATATTTTCGAAATTTAGTCTTGAGTATTTAAATAGGTATGCGTTTTAAAGGAACAGTTCTCTTATTCCAGGGATGATGGATGGATGGATGATCACAAAACGCGTGAGTAACACCCCTGGTGTTGCAAACGTCCATAGGCTACGGTAACTGCTTACCATCACCACCTTGGTAGTATAAAAAAAAGTATGTTGTTTTTGGGTCGGTAATACACGATGACGTATTACAAGCTTTCATAAGCTACGGTAACTGCTTTCTGACAAGCCGTATATTTGTTTGCCACGAAAATAGTATTAAAAAAATTGCTTAACGTAATAATAATAATAATCAGCTGGGTCTCCATTTTTATATTTTTAAATGTATATTGTTTTTATTTAAAAATGTAATTTTTGTGAATGTTATTTATTAAAGAGAATGATAATAATCATTTATTAACAATTTACATAGACTCATAGGTACATACATACATATAATAATAATAGTCACGAGTTATAGGTCGTTTTGCCCGCCATTTGTTCGCCCGAGCGGGCCAAACGACCAACTTACAAAATTTTATAATATTCGATTGAGCGTTTCGCCCGATGGAGGTTTTATTACTTTATATGTACAGACAGATTTTGATACTGTCTGTACATGAAAAGTAATAAAACCTCCATCAGGCGAAAGGCCCAATCAAATAATGTATTTTTTTGTATTTTGGGCGTTTGGCCTGCTCGGGCGAACAAATGGCGGGCGAAACGACCTATAACTCATAGTCACATTCACATTACATTTACATAGATTCTTCTGGCAGCAGCCAAGTTTAAGTAATGCCAATGTCAAAATCAGCAAAATTACACCAATTAATAGGTACCTGTTTGAAGTTACTCATAAAGTGTAACTAAATAACCCTTACCGATAATATCTTACATTAAAGCTTTCCTAAACACATTATTTCAAAGTAAGTAACTCTATTAACATCACATCCTCAAAGAGGTCCCTTTAGTCCTTTCCCTGTAATCTCTGCACTACAACTTCTGCTTATCTGTAAAGGGTACCAAATACTGAACATCCCCTTTACATCCCATAACGGTATGTTAGTTGGTTTTGGTCGTAACGATTTTTTATGTCTTACCGATTTAATATTATTGCACCTTTGTGTATTAGAAAGAGCTTGAGATATTAACGGATGAGGAAAGTATTTGCTTGTTTTTATTTTTTTACAGCTACACCTATAGCAGTGGAAGTAAAGATTATGTTCTTAAGACTTATTTCGGACCTTATATAACTATATATATTCTTATACTACTTGAGTAGCAATTAAGCATACGACCCGCCAGGTGTTATGCAGTTACCGTAGCCTATGTGGGCCGTATGCTTAATCGCCTCCTAAGTAGTATAGAAAAAGTCTACTTTTTTACAGTAAATATTTTGCAAGAAGTTTGAATTAATATTATAATGAATTTAGTAAAACTAATTCTAATAGTATAACTAACTTCATAATACAAGTCATTTCTAAACTCCAACTACTCTAGGAATAATTACTAAGATTAGTTGAACTAGATGCTTCAGTGACGTCATTGTATCTTACGCTGGTCAATTACCCCGTGATAGACGGTACTGTGTACCCTATTAATTAAGGACGGACTTGCATCAATATGTGCTGTGTTGCACTTTTGTCCATCCACACTAATATTATAAAGCTGAAGAGTTTGTTTGTTTGTTTGGTTGAACGCGCTAATCTCAGAAAGTACTGGTTCGATTAGAAAAAATCTTATTTTGTTGAATAGTGCATTTACCCAGGGAGGCTATAGGCTATATAACATCACGCTATGATCAATAGGAGCGGAGCAGTAGTGAGATATGTTGCAAAATCGGGGAAAATACTCCACATTACAACGCGGACGAAGTCGCGGGCGACCCCTAGTATAGGTATATATATATTTTTTACTTTCTTTTTAAAAGACAACTCTTGCACTAGAGAAAAAGCTCTGTGTCGCAGGGGACTTTACAAACATACAATTAACGGGCATAAAATAAATATTAAACTTGGTATACGTTATTTACATGTCATACTTTTGCAAGGTCATTTCTCAGTTTTTGGTCTGCAGTGCTCATTGAATTTGCATTTATTATGCAAAAGTATTTCCTTGGTCTCTGTCAAAATTTAATACCAAAAATGTTCACTGCTCTTTGCGCAAAATGCTCACGACTCTCGCTCTATTTTCACTCTCTGGCCCACTTAGAATGTACATGCAAAAAAAAGGTGCAGTATTGGTGCCAGGGGTAAGAAAATGCGCATGGCAAAATATATTTCTACACAATACACAATATAATATTTTTTAATTAAATTGTTGATGTTTTTATTTATTTTCATTTTGAAAGCTTATATCTATACATAAATCTATACGAGTGGTCCAGTGTTAAAAATGTACGAGCAGTAACACATTCTGTTTCGATGGCACAGCCTGTGATAGGATTAAGTGGCGATTGGAGCGTTGAAAAATACGTACCTTTTTTTTCGTTTAATATTACACGGAACTGTTTAAGACTTATTAACGGTATATAAAATAGTGTCACCTTGTTTTTAATGTATGTGATTAAAAAATATATTTCCAATCACCTAAATTATAAATTTTGTAGTATATCCTACTAATATTATAAATGCGAAAGTTTGTAAGTATAAATGGATGGATGGATGTTTGTTACTCTTTCACGTAAAAACTACTGAACGGATCTGGATGAAATTTGGCACAGAGATAGATTATGGTCTGGAATAACACGTAGGTTACATTTTACAGCAATAACCGACATCCACGCGGGCGAGGCCGCGGGCAACAGCTAGTATTATAATAATACTATGTATTTTATTCCAGTGCTGAGTATTTTATTAAACCAAAAAATCTTAACCTATGTGTTATTGTATATATTATGTATTTTTTATAACTGCAACAGTTATAAAAAAATGATTTTGAAAAATAATAAATCGGGTCCAGTTTTGGTTTGCAGCTTTTTTACGCTTTTTTTGGCTTGGAGTGACGTCACTTCAAGATATAAAAAAGCGGCGGACAAATTCAAACTCAGAAGCTCTCGAATCGGTAGTGCGCTGGGCTGAAATCTTTTTTTTTTTCTTTAATATCTTTTTTTTAACCTTTAGCAAAATAGCTAATTTCTAAAACATACGACGATAACATGAATGAACAGGTTTCCGTCAAATATAGCTAAACCTTCTTTAAATATCATCAAAGCTATAGAATTCAGTCTCCCGTAGACATCATGTTTGGAGTAAAGTAAACCTACATATATATATCTATAATACATTTACTTACCCGATACTCAGATAGCCATTAAACACATGACATGGTTGACTAAGTTGTTGAGGTTAGCTAGTTCATTAATAATTACGAAACTAGAGACTCCGAGCCTGGCCTCGATTAACAGCGACATTGGCGGGTTAAATGCCTGCAATTCTGCGCACTTTGGCCAGCTTACACAGGTCGTATCATTTATTACCACTTTACTAAAAGGCTATTGACTAAGTATTACTTGGTGATCAGACCTTTGATTAAAGTAGTTATAGAAATTACGTGATTCAAAATAAACTTTAAAAATTTTAAGTAAGGGAGATATTTTACTTAAATTAGATCATATCTGGACTTGGTAATTAAAATAACTACCTATCTATTTTAATTTTGTTATTTTTTTAAAATAAAGAAGTCTTGTTATTCAGTGATAAAATATCACTATTGATGAACAAAATTGTAGAATCGGGTCAGTAGATTACTGGCATGTTCCTGATAATTTCGTAAATAAAATATTGGTAGACTATGTTACTCGCTGATAATTATCAGCGAGTAACATAGTTAGAAAAATATTTCACTTATAAAAAGCTACATTATAATGTAGCTTTTTATAAGTGATTTTTTTTTTTAATCGGTTTAGTAGTATTTGAGGTTGTTCATTAAAAACATACAAAAAAAATCTTTTCGTTTCAAAATAAGTGTACAAGACCATAAAGTGTTTTCCTCAGTTGATATCTATGGCAGTTGCTGTCATTAAAGCTTGCCGTTCGCTGTGTAGTACGACGAACTTTAATGACGTCGTATAGCAGGAACACACTCAATAGCCTCTAGTTTTAGATGCTGGACTAAATTGGTTCTATTAATTTCGGTTGGAGACCATCGTTGCAATCTAAAAGATAAACTAACGGAAGCAAGTTTGAACACATAACGTATTTCAGTCGATTTTATGATACTATACCTGTATAGACTGCCTTGGTGGTCCAGTGGCCGCAGTATGCGCCTGCTGTGCACGAGAATGTGGGTTCGATTCCCACACAGGAAAAAACTTTGTATGACCCACAAATTGTTGTTCTGAATCAGGGTGTAATTTGTATACGTTAATTGTATGTTTGTAAAGTCCCCCGCGACACCGAGTTTTTTCTCTAATGCGGGAGTTGTAAAAAAAAAAAATACACTAGGGGTCACCCGCGACTTCGTCCGCGTGGAATATTTTCTCCGATTTTGCAACATATGGCACTACTGCTCCGCTCCTATTGATCATAGCGTGATGTTATATAGCTTATAGCCTTCCTGGATAAATGCACTATTCAACAAAATAAGAATTTTTCAAATCGAACCAGTACTTTCTGAGATTAGCGCGTTCAGCCAAACAAACAAACAAACTCTTCAGCTTTATAATATTAGTATAGATTTCTGCATATGTGCAATATAAAATGCTTTGGCAAGCAAACATACGGCCAGTATATATTATACTCGTATATTACCGAGTTTTGCACTGGGATAGGAACCGTTTGTTTAAAGTGCATTCCTACTCACGCGTTGTAACACTATTAGTTACTATATCACCAAGTGTAGTTATTTGACTGTGATCTTCTATAAGCTTGTTTAGTCGGGATTGCTTGCTTGGATGGTACCCTACCTCTCTAAATTAGTTCAGAGAGTAGTGCAGAGGTCAGTTCTAATTTAATGGGACCTAAGTAACTCGTACAGAGAAAAAACCGTTTTGCCGTATTACTTATTGTACGAGTATGACAATTGTATTGCAAGTTATTGAGATTACCATTTACAAATATCCAATACTCTCTCTCTCTCTCTCTCTCTTACGAACGGCGAACCTTATGGTAGTTTGTACACCTAAATAGTATTTAAAAAATACTTTGATCTATTTTGGTCGACTGTCCTTTGTAAAAAGATTCTTGTGATTAAAACAATTTTCTTTATTGGGATTCTTTAATTTAAGTTAGGGTTTGAAATACAAATTATATGATAATTATTTTCTTCAAAATTAGAATGAAGTCGTAGTGGTTTTGTTTTTGTATTGATGAATGTCTTTCAAAGAATATTCAATTTAATCACAGAATTGCGATAAATGAAAAAGCTCTTTCAACTATTCTAATATTTGTTTAAAAGTAATAACGGCAATCAAAGTTCCATTGTCTTATCTGTTTTGATTTGAAATCTGAACCTAATAAAGTAATCTCAAGACTTTATTATTTAAGAAACTAAGATAGGTAGCTTATTTTAAACGGTTTGAAACGAAATCCAATAAAATAAGAGATAGGTGGCCTGTTACTCAATTACAACGTAACTAATTGATGCATTCTGCTATGCAATGACATTCAAAATTTAGAAAAATGGGAATGTGCTATTGGAACAAGGAGCGTACAGTTCCCAGTGCGATAACAAAATTCAATACTCATTAAATGACGCAAGTGCATTATACAACGATGGTCGATTCACGTTCACGATGTAACAAGAAAAATTCAAAAATGTGGAGTGTGTTGATTTTCTTCTGTTTTCCGACTGTCTTAGTATTGAGATTCTCACTAATCTAACGCCTTCTGATTATGATGCGTCAGAATCTTATCGAGTTCACAAATTTCAGAGACCTCACAACACACCGACACAAATGTAAATCTCACCATATTAAATATATAAATTCGCTACCTACCCCTCTAATATAACACGACGCAAGCTGTCATCATCATCATTTTTGACTCAAGAGAAAGATCAATGTCCATTCCTGGACATAGGCCCAAGGATTTCCACAGCTGTCTGGTTTTAAGCTACCCCATCGGCTGCTTGCGACCTTTACCTGGTCGTCGTTGTTAAGCCTATAACCTTGTTGAAGGTCCTTGTCTTAGCTTTAGTATTATATATTATAGATGATTATTATTAACCTCATTTTGAGAGGTCAAAAGAGTCACCTCTCAAAATAAGCAGTCTTTCATCAAACTTCTTTACTTCGTCAACATTCCTTTTTTTTTATATCGTACTTTGAATCAAATATTTTTGTTCATAATAAAGAGAAAATAGTGCTATAAGAGTGAAAGAACATGTAGTGACAATGATCAACAATAGAATGTTTAAGTTGTCTGGACATGCGAAAATAGAAGAAGTAATATTGACTGAGCAACCTATACGAAGTATGAATGGGACACTTGAAACTGAAACCGACGTAAACCCGCTAGCACGCATGAACAATTTGATGAGTGTGAATAAATCTTAAAAGTATATCAAGAACGTAGCTAGATATTAGATAAATGGAGACTATGTTCTTATTTTCAATCAAATACATGAGTATCAAAAATAATCTACCTAAGTATTGTTAACGTACATTATTTTTTTATATCGTACTTTGAATCAAATATTTTTGTTTATAATTAAGAGAATATAGTGCTATAAGAATGAAAGAACATGTAGTGACAATGATCGAGAAAGGATTGTTTAGGTGGTCGATGAAGTAAAATGGACGGAGCAAGTACCTATATGAAGTGTGAATGGGACACTTGGAACTGAAACCGACGTAAACCCACTAGCAAGCATGAATAATTTGTTAAGTGTGAATGAATCTTAAAAGTATATTAAGAACGTAGCTAGTGAATTCCATAGTCTCTGTCAACCCAATCAGAAAAAAGGAGACTATGTACTTATTTTCAATCAAATACATGAGAAAATAATCCAGCTAAGTATTGTTAATGTACATTATTTCCTTTGTTAGCATCGTAACGAATGTACGTTTATTACAAGATCACTAGTTTCCTTTGTACGTTATCACTTTGTACAAAAATGTACTGGGAAACAAAGCCGTCTTTCTTATCTATAGGATGCTGTACAAACACCTTTTATTCGTATTATCTGCTCGACTATTGTTCGCACGATTTCCCTTAGCGCCGGCGTCACATGTGACGAGATCTCTTTTGTTCTTCGATCTTAATGTGGGCGGTATTGTGTGCTACTTTTTTAAAGAGTATTTGTCTTTAAATACTTGTTCTTGATATTGGTTTTTGAGATGCTAAAGCTGTATACTACAAATCTATATCTATACTGTACTAATATTATAAAGAAAAAAGTATTTTTAGATTTTATGTATTTTTGTTTGTGATAATGAATAAACTCAAAAACTACGAGACTGTTTTAAAAAAATCATTTATTAACTACTAGAATGAATGTACCATTCTATTAGTAAATGTTTTTTTTAATCAGTCTCGCAGTTTTTGAGTTTATTCATTACTATTTTTTTATTAATTCAACTCCTAAAATCCATGCGTAGCAGCTAGTCGTTCATATAAATACAAATTCATGTTAACAACACTAAACGTCAGCAATACTGTAAATCCAAACGCATTAACGCGAACATTCCTTGCTAACCTACGACCAGAAACAAAGAAACAACATTATACTGACACAAACCTGCCCCTAACAAAGTACTAAATAACTTAACCTACAAAACTTATTTAACCAGCGAAATATGGGGCAATGATACCGTAAAATTAACACAACACTACCGTTTTAATGCATCACTCAGGAATAAACTGCTCGGAAATAATTACGGAAACGTATTTACTGAAATTACTGTTATAAACTTGCATGTCGAGACTCAATTATGTTTACTGTACAATGTTAACTTAAATTTATTAATAGAGTAACATTTATAAACTAAGTAGTACTTATGAATTGCCCGCAGGTTTGCCCGCGCATATAGTTTCACGGAAGTAGTGTTTTTTTATTGGTGATTAAAGCTTGTGCTATTTCAAACTATTTCTGTGCCATTTCATCAAATGTTATCCCGATCCGCTCAACGGTTTTGGCGTGATTGACTAACAAACATCCATTTGCCATTCTTTTGCATTTATAATATTAGTAAGAATATTAACTGACTAAACTACTAAGTTCTAGATATCTAATGTTTACAAACTGGAACTAATTTATTATTTTTCAAAATGTTTTATTTATAACTGCAAAACATAATGGTTAAGATTTTTTGGTATAATGAAATACTCAGCACTGGAATAAAATACAAAGTATTATTAATCCTTACTAATATTATAAATGTGAAAGTTTGTGAGTATGGATGGATGGATGGATGTTTGTTACTCTTTCGCGTAAAAACGACTGAACGGATCTAGATGAAATTTGGCACAGAGATAGATTATGGTCTGGAATAACACATTTTACACTTTTTACAGCGATAACCGACATCCACGTGGGCGGAGCCGCGGGCAACAACTAGTATATTAATAATTTCACAAGTGTTTTACATGTAAATAATAGTCATGTTGTTTTACAAACATAATTTACGAAAAAGTAAGAGTTACTATTAATTTTCGGACTAAATAGATTACAACCGTTTCTATGTTCAAAATTGGCGACTTAAAAATACAAGAGTCATAATTTATTTGTGAAACCGACTCTTTACAAGCGACTGCTTTGTACGAAACGGGCTTGAATTGAGGCAACGCCTCTAAGTTTAATGTTCTCGAATATTTATACCTCGTTTTCATGGCTCTGTACGAGGCACTGCTTTCGTGGCATATTGAGATATATGTGCAACATTCGCCTTAACATGCATTCATTTAGACCGGTACGCAGATAAGGTCGAAAATGTGGACCAGCATTGTATAACAGCAGACCTGACATTTAGTTATGTTTTGCAAAAATATGACTGACTTTACCTAAACCACGAGTGGATTTACAAATTCCTCAGTTCCTCATACTGGTTACACAAGCAGTCATTAGTCGCCCTATCCGAAGTGTAAAAGAGTGACGTCTATAATTTCTTGTTATGGGTTGTTCACGATTGAGTCAGTGTAAAAATATAAATTAAATAATATTTTAATTTTGAGAAAATTATCCCGGGTGAATTCAGGTCGGGCCGCTACCCACCCAGAATTCACCCGGGTTAATTTTCTCACCCCTTCTAAAATAAATTCTAAATAACTTAGTTGAGTACTATTAAACTAAGTTATTTAAGGAGCCTTTGCGCAAAAATTTAAAGTTTTTAGCCCAAGCGGTTTAGACTCTGTAATGATGGATCAGCCAGTCAAGTAATTATATTGGTAAAAATATTTTTTTAACAATGTGTTATAAATAAAACAAATAAATCAAATAATAAACAAACAAAATAAATGTCTAATGCCCTTTGTGCCTAGCAAATAAACATTGACCCAACAAAAGGTGGGATATGAGTATTTTCATTTCAATAGAGCTCGATTTCATTTTGAGGGGTGAACTTTTTTATGTTAATAAAATGTATGTGTAAATATTCATCAGGTGATTTTAGTTTGGGTTTAGACGCGGATATAGGCAGGATATGGTAGGTATTGACACATCAAGATGGTAATCCTACTAGACTATATTAAGTAGGTAAATTTGTATGATGTGTGCTGGCTAGACGCTCATTGTTGTTCTTAATTCGAATAGTTGGTGCGTAGTAGCTGCCTAGAACACGTTTAACTACGTTATTTTTATTTTAGAACACATCATACGTAATTTGAATAATTTATCAACTCTTGTCGTTTACATGTCTGGAGCTACTATAATAATAATAACTAGTCTAGAAGATTTGTGCATAAGACCTACTAATTAATTATATTTAATTATAATAAATAAGCAAAGAGAAAGCAGTTTGGTACATTTTCTCCTTTGTTGGTTAACTCATTTGTTTTTTTGTTTAGTAACTGTTGACATTTAGATAGTTTAAGTAATATGTATCTAAAATTAATATGGAACAATAATTTTTTCACCTTCTTTTTTAATAATACGGTTGAAACAGTAATTAGAGGTCAACCACCCGGTGACCTCTAATTACTGTGGTACATTTTAAAAAAAATACTTGTAAAAAGTATGCATTGCAATGTAATTAGTAAATTTAAAAAAAAAGCAGTAACCTGAAATACATTCGTCAAGACTGCTAATTGCAAAAAATCATTAGAAGTGAACAAATTTACGTAAACTTTTCGAAGTACAGCAATATATCATTTCAGCGTCCATTACTCAAGTAGAACTAACAGTTAAGAGACCTTTTCACCCCAACATAGACAATAAAAGACAAAAAAAGAGCCGCAATAAATTTAGAATAAAAATACATCTTATCTAAAATTTAATTTACACTGTTGTTATAAATGAATGGTGACGGCCCACAATTTTCCTTACCAAGTTCCGCCCTATATTATGTTACTAAAGAATAAAACCTACTCATCATTGTTAGTTATTTTCATTTGTTTACTCAGAAAAGCTCTAAAATTTTGATCGAAACAAATAAATAAAACTAGGAGTTCGAGTCAACTAACACGTTTTTAGGATTTAATTGAAGCGGAATGTGGGGCAAGGGTGCTCGGCTATAGAAGCATAAACTTTGTACCAACTGGTGTAGGAAAAACAAAATCGTTCAAAAATTGTTTACGGACTATTTCTTGATGTTTGATCGTTTTTGATGATATGATATGGCTGTGGGATATTGGTGATCTTCAAAACAATACCATCACGCAACAGCTCATGTCTTGTGATGTCATCAAAATGAAAGAAATAAAGAGGGACAGATTGCCAGTAGACGAACTGTCTTTTAAATATAATGAAGACCCAAAAAAAAATCTATTTTAAGTTTTACACGTCAAAACGTTTCGTGAACACGCATCACGCTTGAATGAGCGCTGTAGACCTGCCCCTCTCTAGACAAGTGGCATAAACGGTAGTCAAATCGAAAGGTCAAAAAGCAAATGTATGGGATTTGACGCAAGTTGACGATATAATGTCGTAAACTTACGTTTACGTTGCTTTTTTGACTTTTCGATTCGACTACCGTTTATGCCACTTGTCTAGAGGGGCTGTACTCACACACAGGAACACAACTAAACCGCTGTGTGAAGTCATTTGGCTGTGGTCTTCTCAGATGAGGAGGTCCTTCCACAGTTGGCCTTGTATACTAGTATAGTGCCCTACCTCTCTTGAAATGAATTGGAACCAACTTATCTGTACCAGAAACTTGCTTCTTTATGCAAGCACCCCAAGGGACTAGAATTTTCAAGTTTTAAATAAACGACAGTATTTAACAACAGTATTCACGGCCGGTCCTTTTTGCCCTTATCAAAATGTTTGGATGTTAGGTGTGGCATGTGCTACCTGTTCCCAATGTTAATAAGGTTCAAGTTATATAATTATATAGATAGTGTTAACTACTTAGGTATGTATATTATTTAACTGTAAAATCTTGATCATGTGGCAATTTATTTAGAGTTTGACATTATTACAGCATTAGCATCACACAATATTTCCTGATTTGATCTGATGAATGATTTCTATATCGCAAAGATTTATACAAACTCGTAACAACGTTTTTTTGTCTCGTAAAACCATGCCATGGGTGCAGTCAGAGTTAAAATTTATAGATATTTTATAGCCATCAATAAATATATACCAAAGCTCAAACGCAAAGTTTTCAGCAATTTAACTTTACTAGTTTAATTTGCTATAAACTTTGCAAAAATTGTTTTTTTTTAATTTATTGAATTTTAAAACAGCAATGATTGAAGCAACTATGGCTTATCTTAAATAGATTTACGTTTAGCAGCTTCAGAATATGGCATCTAAAGACTATCTGCTTGCCATAAAATTTCATTAGATACTTAACACGATTGATAAAATCTTTTCTATAATGTGAAATCAATTTTCTATGGACCGCTGCCATATAACATTAAATAGCCGGAGCATTTAGCAGGCGGACCTTGTTTAGGTTGAAGTTCCTTCTAAGTTACGTGGATCAGCAGCCATTGGTCATTCATCGAGTCAAAATTTTACAAAGTAATGCTATCCACCAAAGTGAGACAGAAATTATTTATGCAAGCATCAGGTGAGCGACAATTGCTTGTCTGGCGTCATTGAAAAAAAGAATAACTAATCATAAAATAAAACTCAATTTTTATACCTAACTGTGTGATAATAATGTTTGTTTCAAAAAATTTATTGGTATTCTATCTAGCACATCTATATATTTTTAATTTAATTTAATTACGCTGCCAACTGATTAGGCTGGCGTTTAACTACCACGAATTTGTTGTACCATATTGTTGTATACTCGCAACTGATTTATGAGACTGATGTCAGCTTAGTTAGAACGCCAACCTTACCAGTTGTTGTTCTTAAATAATAATCCGAACCATATATTATATCCCAATGCTGGAATATAATATATTATATAGATCGACATAATATGGATGCTCGTATATACCTAGAGAGCTGCGACGCTTATGGTCTGTGGGTTATTAATGTGGATTGGTAGATCACAAATGCATTTAGTAATTCCTCTAATATATAAATGTAGGTTTTCTATCTATGATTTCTATCTTATTGGTGCGTAGTCAGCTTTTAGCCCACTCGGATACCATCGCTTTTACGCATGAAAAAACATTAAGATACAGTAAGTTTACATTTTAAACGATTTATTGTATTTTTAACAGTGCCCAATTTGTACACAATATACGTCGACCAAAAAAGCCGATCGCCAATTTAATGGATCGGCTGTTTTAATGCATTGATTACTTTTGATTGCTCGATGTATCGGTGAAATTGCATTGACCAATACGTTCAATTTTAAATCCTATATGGGTTGAACGATTGGGCTTGGGTCTATTATATGAAAACAACAGTTGCATCTTAGTATATTTACTTACAACTTAGCATATTTAGTCACAAGAAGCACATTATATAGAACGGTTGTAGATCCCTAACTGAATAATAGGAAGTAAACAGGTATTATTTTAACCCAGGCGAAGTCAGGACCGGCCCTTAGTATTTTACATACTTCGATTAAAATCCGTCGATCGTGCAATTTTTCGTGTCCGACCCATTAGTTGTGACCAATGAATCTGATTGCAAAATTGCAACGCGTCCCAAAAACCATCCATCGCGAACTAGTAAAATCTAATATATAAAATTCTCGTGTCATAGTGTTCGACTTTGAACTCCTCCGAAACGGCTCGACCGATTTTCGTGAAATTTTGTGTGCATATTGGGTAGATCTGAGAATCGGACAACATCTATTTTTCATCCCCCTAAATGTTAAGGGTGGTCCACCCCTAATTTTTTTATTTAATTTTTTAGACAAAATTTTTTGTTTTTATTTTTTTGTGATTTAGCATTAAAAAATACATACAACTCTTAATTTTCACCCCTCTCCGATCAACCCCAATTTTTTAATAGCGGTATTACTATTTTAGTAGCAAAACAACGTTTGCTGGGTCAGCTAGTATAATATATGTATGTTTTGTATGTTTGTAAAGTCCCCCGCGACACAGAGCTTGTTCTCTATTGCGGGAGTTGTATTTTTTAAAACAAAACAAGATAATGTTTTTCGTATAACAGAGACCACCCAATAGTTAAATGTCACAGTAATAATGTTCGCACAATTGTCTGAATCGCTCAATAAACTTCTGTATAACGGTAACATAAACTTATCGTAATAGCAGGATATGTCAATTTCAATGACATTCGTGCAAACACTTTTTTGTGCTTTATTTCCTGAGCTGTAATGTTTGTTTTTTATTTGTCATTCTTTAAGTAGGAAGATCTTTATGTTTGAGTGACTCAATTACTGATTCAGTGGCTAAAATATGCGCTTAAGCTCTCCAGTAGATTGTAAGTGGGCTATCGTCAAAAAATACCTAGTAGCTTGGAATTTGGACTAAAGTAAAATAAACTTTCACATTCTATGAAAGCACGTTAAATGACTGTCATGAAAGTTAAAACTCTGTATGGCAATGAAAGTACTTTCAATATTATGCTGTGAAACAATGCTGCCCGAATAAATCTATGAGCATGCTAACTGCAGGCCGTTGATCTCTGGAATCACGGTCAGTCAGACTATCTTCTTTTTTGACTCCTCTTTAAACCATTGGTCATAAACAGAGGACGGGATGTTCCTGCTAAAGAATCCTGCGCAAGAGTATTTCACTTTTACCTTCCTGCGAACGAGCAATGAAAGGGTTTGAGGAGAGAAAACTTAACAGGATACGTTTCTTAATAAGTTTACTCCTACTTTTTGGCAAGTAAAAATCCTTATTATTCTTGCAAGTATGACTACTCTAAGAATGATTTTACTCGTATTACATAGGCTTGTCTTCAAGCCACTCTTAGTGCTGAAGACAAAAGATCGGTTTAAATCAAGTCCCGTCTGTGAAGTGTCACACAGTACATTTTAAACTGCTGTATATAAAATGTACCATTTTAAATAAAGAGCCTCGTTCGTGTCTCGGATGTATCTCAGCTCGGACCCGGCTCGGCTTAGCATAAATCATCCTTTATTGTGACATTTCGGGTCAAGTTTCCGGCACGCACACTGTTATTGGGCTTTTCTGTCAAGAATATCTCAACAGCAGCGTGAAACTTGAAACTTTGTTTAGGAGATGGAAACTGGCTTGCATCCTATTGTTTTCATATATGCCCATCCTTCATACTCCATAATAACGTCACGTTTCACACATATGGACGGCGGTCATTTACATGGAATAGATACCAGCAATCCAATCCAGTACACTTATCTACGTCAATCGTGATGTATTGTAAATCTGAAACTACATTGAAGCTTCCATACTCTTTGTTGGTCTGTTATATAACGCAAACGAAATTTGAATGCAATACAACTGCAGTAAATCCATCAGAGAATAATTCTTAGAGACATTCATCATCAGTGGTAATTATGAAAAAACAAATAATAAAAAAATAATACGTGTGGCACTCGGGGACTGCCGCGGTAAAGCTATAGCATATTTTTTAGTATGATTTTTTTATCGGAACAAATAAAAAATACTTTACAGAATTATCTAAATTATTTTATTTTATTCTCAATGATTCATAAAAATATATAATAATAAAAATTAGGAGTCTTAAGGAATTATTGTAATAATTCCTTAAGACATATTATTATTGGCCGTTTAGAGAATTCGTCATTAAAAAAAGTATCACCGCTGTGCCGGTCGGAGTGGGGGGTGTTAGGTTTATTATTTTCGTTACGGAATTTCTGGATTCGGTCTCCACGCCCAAGGCCCAAGGATAGAAGCTATGCTTAAAAAACTTCAAATAGCGAAAAATAACTGAATACAAATTGAAGTCGGTACTAAGGCTAGGTTCACTCCTGACACCTAATATTCAGCTTGGTACCGACTTCTTTCTGTATTCATTTACTATTTGCTATTGGAAGTCGGTATAATTCTTTTTATTTCATACTTTTCAGCAAGCGGACTGTTTTTTTTGATTCTGATAAGTTTCTTGGTATATCTCCAGGGTCCAATACCAAAACAATTAATATGGAACCACCTCGAAAGTATACTCTCTCAAACATAACTAACAAGAATATTTAAAATCCGTTCATAACAATTGACTGAATTATCAGTGCACATACAAAAATGCAAAGAAAAACATACATACAGATGAACATATTATTATAATCCTTTTTGGAACTCGGTTGATGAAATCCTCACTCTAATTAGCCTGAGTATAATCGATGACTCAATCTAAAGAAGTATCACTAAACTTTCCTTTACTTACTTCTGAAGTAACAGAATTATCTTTGTTATATAATAACATTCCCTGACATTATCCTCACGTATTATCCCACGAGATACAAAGGTGCTTCTGAATGTTAACATACCGACCGAACGGTATACCTATTTACTTTTAGCCGGGTTTTTATTGTTCCAAAGGGACCGGTAGACGCTGAGGGCGCATTTTAAATGTATCTGAAAATTTTCTTTTTAAATAAGTGTAGGTAAACGCTCTAGATACCAGAGGGTGGATGAGTACGGGTAAGTATTAATAGTGTGTTAACAAGTGAGGTGAGGTGGTAAACATATATGTAGGTCAATCAATATTGTGCACATAGTAATGAAGATACGCTTCAATGGTTAAAAGGCAATTAAACAGACTACTGAGTCGCAGACAAGGTCGATTATATTTTTTCTCCATTACTATTTTTGTAGCTCCAATGAATAATGATAAAGGTCATATCTGAAGCCAGCTCAGTCCAGCAAATTGAATATTTATTATATACTAGTGGCCCGCCCCAACTTCACCCGGGTTAAACTATTTTCAGTTCAACTTTCTTAATTTATTTTTACATAAGAACCTTCTCCTGACAATAACGAACATAGCAAAAAAAAATAGCGAAATCGGTTCAGCTTTATTTTGAAAGACTTTTGAGAACTAATGCCAAAATAAAAAAGATATGTGATTTAAACTTTTTAATAATTTTAAAAAGTGTAAAAGAAGATCATAGCAGTCACTTCTAATTTACCAATAAAGTCACCAATATCTACCTAAAATTGGTACTTTAAAAAATATGATAATGACGATATGAAAATATACAATTTAATACTTATTATAATTTATTCGTTATCTTATTAATGGTTCTGGAATAAATTCGATTATAAATTAATAGTTTTGAATAATTGAAGTTAGATAACAATTAAAGTGATGTACCTAATATTTCTTTTTATTTAAATAAGAAAGAATTCAAGCACAATCTAAAGAGCTTTTAGAGTTCTATATACTGTGGTATTAGTTTTAATATAGGTTTTATTTCAAGTTGTATTATGAAATGAACTATAATAATCTAAAATTATAATGTACTAGTTGTTGCCCGCGGTTCCGCCCGCGTGGATGTCGGAATATCGCTGTAAAAAGCCTATGTGTTATTCCAGACTATAATCTATCTCTGTGCCAATATAAATTTAAGCCACATCCGTTTAGTAGTTTTTACGTGAAAGAGTAACAAACATCCATCCATCCATATTTTGGGATTGTGGGTTCAATCTGCACATAGAACAAAAAAAAAGTGTGCTCCATAAATGGTAGTCCCGAGTCTGTGTCTATTTTGTGTCCATTAATTGTATGTTTGTAAAATCCGCCGCTACATAGGGCTTGTTTCCTAGGGCGGGAGATGACTTAAAAAAAAACGCAGTCTTGCTTGTATTTCTACTCGTACCATAATTTAGATTTCATAACAAAATATAAATCATGAACTAATACGATTATTTTTAAAAAATACACACTTTTCCTTTAAGGATAAATAAGAAAGAGATTGTAATCTGTAGACGACGCGTGTTGTGGATTATGCATTATGAACATAAGCTATTATTCTTTTTTTATACTGTACCTACATTTATAAAAGATGTCCATGTTGTTTTTTATTCTCCCTACTGCCTCCGTGGCTTAGTGGTCGATGTGTGAGACTGCTGATGACGAGGTCCCGGGTTCGATTCCCGGGTCGGGCAATAAAACCGATATTGGGTTTTTCTGTTAAGAAATTCACAATAGATGCCCGGAGTTTGGAAATTGGCGGAAATTTTACACCCCCATGCCTCGAAAAGCACGTAAAAGACGTTGGTCCTACGCCTAAACTCTCTCCGTGGCGTCTCTCGTCGTGGCGGATTTTCCGTCCCATCGGACTATGAAAGTGAGGGAATAAAGAGTGCACTTGTGTTTGCGCACACACTTGTGCACTATAATATATCCCGCGCAGATGGCAAGTCTCCATTGAGATTAGCCGCTGTGACCGAAATTCGGTTAGGAGAACATTATTATTATTATTATATTCTACCTAGTTTGCAAACAAGCATACGGCCCGTGTAATGGTAAGCAGTTACTGTAGCCTATGACCCAATCTGAAAATTAGCGCTGCAGCATGAAAATGCCGCTGCGCTAATTTTCAGATTGGGCCTAAATGCAGCTGAAGACGCTAAAATTTCAATATCAACAAAATTACTATTATATAATTCAAATAAATAGAATATATTCTATTTATTTACGGGGAGAAATAGTAATATATTACGGGTACGTAAGTCCAAACCATCCTCCTGATAAATCAATTAGTCGCCTCTTAAGATACGAAGGACCCTGATGGATATTCATAGCCAAGGCTTTTACTGGAACACTTCTACCAAAGTAAGGATTACACTTAAAGGCGGAGTCTCTCTAAGCTAGAAATTGACATTATTTAGCCTTTTTAGTGCAAACGCGGCAATTTTTTCTTTTAAATTACTAGTTTTTTGTAAAGTGGATATATCGCAGTGCCAGATAGTAGTATTACTGCTATAGTAAACGTGAGTAAGTTATGAATTACGTAGTTTGATAACTAAAGAGGCAAATATATCTGTTACCGTAGCTTAGGGACGCTTAACATCAGGCGTATTACTGGTGCATTTACTTTTTTGTAAGAAAACTTTTTTTTTTGTTCACGTGTACCAGCCAGTCATCGGTTAGCAGGTGCTTACCTGCTAACTTTTTGCCAAATTAGATGTCATCCTTAATAAAAAGTAATGCGTAAGTACAAAAAACATTAAATGTTAATTGCTGTTTATAACTAACATAATTTTTAATTGCGAATCTTTGTGACTAAGTTCACCCATTTACTTGATCCATAAAAGTTGCAGAGTTACAGATTAAATTTTCTAATGTTTTATACAATTTCAAATGTCAAAACTGTCATAAAATCAATATAAAACTGGAGTGTACTCCGACACAGCGAAATTAAATTTCGCGAGTGTAAAGTCTGGATTGTCATACAAAAAAAGTATTAAAAAATGGTTTTATTAGAAAATGTCATGAAAATTTAATCTTACTTGATATAAGAAATGCTTTGAAATTGGACTAGTGTTTTCTTACTAGACATCTTGTCATGTATTAAATTAAAAGCAAAATAATAAAAATATATTTTTGGAATACATTTTATGTTTAGCGTCAAGTACCCAAAAAAGGTTTATTAGCATAAACAAAACAAGTAAACAATAAGGATAGATCAGAAATAAATAAGGAGAACAATAACAATAATATGGAGGACAAAAACAAAACAAAAACACAGTAAGTATTCCAATTGTCCGATAATCAAGGTCATCTCAAGACCGGCCGATGTCGTAGATAAATTTTACCTTTTTTTTATTTTTATTTAAAATAAATATAAAGTTCTGTTGAAAAGTAAAAATAAACAGGTAATTGCTTAAAAAGGGAAAGTCACAAATTTTATTACTAACAATCAACATAGACAGCAACAACAATTTCCTTTTATGACTTCCGTACACCACACCACAGTACTTGACAATTTTGCGGAAAAGGGATGGCAATGCGAATCGGAAGATTCGCAAACCTTAAGGCATAAACTTATTTATTTACTAGACGCATGGATGGGCATGATGGTTTTTCAGGGATACCGTTTTTTTTTTTTTTTTTTTTTTCAAATAAAATATAGTCAATGCTATCCGCCGATAATGTAGCTTTCTAATGGCGAAAGAATTTTTAAAATCGGTCGAATAGTTTTTGATTTAAATCGTAATAAACAAACAAAAGAATCAAATCTTATTATTTGTCAACCATTTTGTTTACATCTTTACTATTTTAACTCTTATTTTTTTCCCTAATTCAATAACATACGTAATAAATTAATATTTCCGTTGTTATCAAATACCCTATTATCGTATTCGTATTCCATGCTTTTACCAAATTACGTTTTCTTTTTCTTTGTTTTGCATAAAGTGGAATGTCAAGAAATGAGGTGCTAATAAATTTGTTTTATATTACTTAATGGATAGAAGCAAAAAGGAATAAGTACCCTCGCAAAGAGGAGAGTTATGCTAATTACCATAAACTCAAATTATTTATGCGAAATATTTATTTGATTCTCGCTCTGTCCATTATACTTTATGGAATGAGATTTATTGCAGATTTATCTTACGTTCACTGATTCCGTAGAATCAGTGTCAGAATTAATAATCGCAAGGTTTATAAATGTTACCGCCGTAAATAAGGTCTCTTTTGTTTTTCATCACTTGGTTTTAAAGGATAGAGAACAGCACTATATGACTATATGTACGTCGTAATACTACGTCTTTTTAACCGACTTCAAAAACGAGGTGGTTATCAATTCGTGTGTATTTTTTAAATGTTTGTTACCACAGAACTGCGTCATTTATGGACCGATTTAAAAAAATCTTTTCTTGTCTGAGAGGACATACTTCCAGTTTGGTCCCATTTTTATCAAAAGAAAGTTCTGATGATGGGATCCATGAGGAATTGAAGGAACTCCTCAAAAATTATAAGCACACATATAGCAATTTCAATATTTTTAACAACACAAACATTTGCATTCAGAAAGTATAATATATGATGAAGTAAAACTGATGAAGACCTCAGATGGCCACCTGAAATTTTCAATAATATTAGATTAGATACGTTTCCATTATGGTTGCTAAGCAACTATTTGATGATAAAGCCGGTAGCTAGGCAGCGGAACTTCATAATTAAACAATGTAATCTAGACGCGTTTGGGCTTATTTGAATGGTCGTGAGATGCAATATAGCTTTAAATTATCAGATTAAAAAGAACCGGCTATAAGAGAGGAAAAGTGAGATAAGAGTTTGCATGAAAGTTCATTCTGTTTAAATAACTAAGTTAGACTAGGCGTTTTAAGGTTTTTGAAAATTCTGCAACTTGTTAAAATTATTAGTTTATATACTAAAGTATAATTATTTCTATTCTATCTTGCTATCCTATCTTACCTTTCTAATCCTATCTTTTCCTACTACGTAATAATATTAATGTTAAACTTTTTGAGAATTTTAAATGTTTGTTGCGTCAAAAACTACTAAACGGAATTTAATGAAAATTGTGGTCCACGTCGTAGGAATATTTTATTTACTATTGGTTTCTATGACGTTCATTAGTACCATGCTAATGATAAATGAATAAATGAGTTTGACTTCGACTATGATATAATTATCCTGATGTTCTGTGCTATCAATCGTTTAAAACTGTAAAGATACTAAGTTAATTAACAGTTTTTTGAAATTTCAAAGACTATTTATTATAAATTAAGTTGGAAAATTTGAATACAGTAAGTACAAAAATATATTTTTGCTTATATTCAGAATACGGTGAACGGAAATATTTAATCGAGTGTCAATCATCGTGGTGAATGGTTGACACCCGATTTATCCACGTCACGCTTAAGGCGACAGGTGGCGCCAGCGTCGTTTTTCACTCACACCTTCTAGTTAAGTACTGTATGAATTATTTTTTATACAGAGAGTCTTCATAGTACTCAATATTAGGAGAGAGGAAGCATCTTCGTTTTTTTTCGTAATTTTTTTTGCTAAATGTGCGACCTTTATTAAAATAACGTTTTTTTTTTTTTTTATACTACCAAGTAGGCAAACAAGCATACGGCCCGCCTGATGGTAAGCAGTTACCGTAGCCTATGGACGCTTGCAACACCAGGGGTATCACTCGCGCGTTGCCGACCTTTTAGAAACCTTATAACTCCTTTCTTGAAGAACCCCATGCTATAGTCTCTCGGGAAAACCTCGGCAGGAAGCTCATTCCACAACTTAATCGTACGTGGGAGGAAATTCCTCTGAAACCGCACAGTGCGGCACGATAAAGGTTCTAAAATGTGTGGATGAACTCCCTGTCGGTGGCGGGAGGTGCGTTGATAAAATGTGGCCGTGGGCATAATTTCAAACAATTCCTCGGAACACAGCCCGTTGTACAGGCGGTAGAACACACACAAGGAGGCAAAGTCTCTCCTTAAACTAAGTGGATCAATACCGCCTGTGAACTTGGGATCGTCAACAATCCTCACAGCGCGCCTTTGGATCGAGTCAAAAGGTCCAAGCTGGTATCCAGGTGCTCCCGCCCAAAGGTGGCAGCAGTACTCCATGTGGGGCCGAATTTGCGCTTTGTAAAGCAGCGATCTTTGGCCCGCAGTGAAGTACCGCTTTGCTCTGTTGAGCACACCGAGCTTCCTAGATGCCAGCTTGGCCTTGTCCTCCAAGTGGTGACGAAACTGGACCTCGCAGGATATGATATAACGCCAAGAATCCCAATGCTCTCGGATATCTTAAGGGCTGTGTCCAGGAACTGTGGAGCCATAACAAATGGGGCTTTTTTTAACGTTTTAATATTTTTGTCGGCCACTGCCGACGTTGGCGTAATAATAAAATAAATACATAATTATCATTCACAATTTCATAAATAAATAATAATATTTATTAATGAAATAATATAACATACACCTAAACTATAAAGTTTAGGTGTATGTTATATTATTTAAGAGACTTATTAGACTTATTATTTTATTATGTGTTATTGTAAATAGTTTTACCTATTTATAAATGGCTATAACAGTGTGTGTCGTTCCATACAAGTTTATATCGTAGAATAAAAAAAAATATTTTACATTTTAACGAAGTTAAAACAGCTATAAAGCCTCATAATTCCATATTACATGATACATCTTATGTATATACTCAATATATACATAATAGGTACTTCAGACTCAGTATTTGAACACGTAATCACTCTTCAATCTCTTTGAAGAACTCCAAGTATGTCACGTGAATCACAGCCATAGAAATACATCCACCATCATTAACATTTAAATCCCTCTAAATTTCACCCTGCCTACATTCACAGACATTATTTTTGTAACTCGAGTCAGTCACGGCATGAAAAGGGCTAAATTCGCGGTTGTCACGTTTTTAATTAATATACGAGTGGGTGAGGTTCAGGCTCACGCATACGACCTCTTTGTTCCGCTTATGTGAAATTCATCAATTAATGTTGTTTAGTGCTACGGCCATTTACGTTTAAATTTTCATAACTGTAAGCTAACATTAGTGGTTTAGCTATTTAACAAGTTTTAATTATTTTAATGTATTACTGGTCCATTTGAAATTGTTTCTTTATCACCTATAAATATAGTATAAAATTTATTGAAACAAAAGCATACTTATGACTTTCTGTTTTAAGAGGCAACTAAATTATGCACTTAATCGAAAGTCCATACAATGTCTTAATCATAAAAGTGTTCAGTATTGTATATTTATTTCAGACCCCAAGAAAGTAATAACTATCCTGAGCATAAAATGTTCTCTTTATTGATACTCGACTAAGTCATAATTTATTCGGGTATTTTATTGTGTAGCCGTGTGTGTGATTGCTCATATTTAGGAGGAAAGTTTTCTGTTACACAAATAGAACTTCTTAGATGTAGAAAAATATTAAATACAATATCAGCTTATTCTGTGAATGCTAAGTTCATCAGTAGAATGATATTAAACACTTATATTATATTGTATCTGATTTTCCAGAAACTTGTTCAGAATTTGCTAGCAATTTCAATCCAAACATACTAACTTAGCTATCGCTAACTATATACCAGACGACAATATTGACCTTGACCGCTGCACTGTGTTATGAGATAAGATATACAATTCTATTTTCTCAACTTTGCTGGCAATTGAAGGGTTAAAATCAGGTCACTATACTCTTACCATGTCATTGCATTGCCAAACGGTTGTGGGGTTATTCTATTGACCCACAAACTGGAGCAACTTACTAAAGTAAATAACGAAACTTAAAAGGAACTAAAGCTGAGTGTGAACTGGAAAGTTTTAAAAGTTTATCGACTCCATAAAGAGTTCGATGCTACAACAACATTTAGTTTTTTTGTAGTGATATCTAACCCTTTGACCCTGTCGCATATAGCCGACAAAAGCAATACATCACAATAGGGCAAAATACAGTAAACTTAATGCAGCGAAAATTGATAGATAAATAATATTGACAACTCTTTATTGCAGAACAAGTTAAATTTTAATCAAGTAAATAATATTTTAATGGGCCTTAATACATTTTTAGTTACCCTTCCTTGTTTCTTATCTTTTTAGAACAAAAGAATGGATGGCTTTGGGAATAATCCTCAATGGTCAAACTTATTGCTAAAAAAATATCTAACAGACTTTCTCGATAAACCGAATTAAATTTATAATCTTTAACTGTTGTAAAGGGACGCTATTTTGTAGTGGCATATACAACTTTTTACCAACATATATTATATTATAACCAAAACAAAGCTGCAAGTACAAGCGAGTATCAGTAAGCGGTATCATTCAATCTTGTAGGCACATATTCTCCCCTTTGTATGCAGACTTAAAAGCCGGTTTTCGTCTCTCAGTTCATTCCAAAAGGTTTTAATGCATGAAACATTAGTGTACGACTGTACGCAGCGGAACTGCGGGAACCTTATCACATTCTAACTTAATATTGATAAACATGTGTGCGCGAGTATACCTTTTTATTTACTCTGTACCTACCGTCGTGGATCACAGGTGCGTCAGCATATTATACTAATATCATAAAGAGGAAACTTGTGTTGGTTTTTGTGGTATGAGAAAACAGCTGATCATGCAGCTCGCTATATTTAGAACTACTATAATAATTGGAATTAAGAATTGTGTTATTGAAGAGAATTATAGGATAATGGAAATCGACTTTAAATTTTGAATGGTCCATATGGCTCATAAATTCGGCTATACTAATGTATCTAAAAATAAATACCTTATTACCGCAAAAATTATTATTGATGTCGGGCCGTATGCTTGTTTAAAAAGTGATGAGCTATGATAATGTTATTCTCATCATTAATTTGGTTAGTGGTCAACCTGGAGACAGAGTTATTTAGATCGCCCATATTTAGGCCTCTGTCGTGATCTAACGACCATTCCCTGCGAAGCATGCAGACTCTCAAATAAATGAAATACCACTTTGCGGTCATCCATCTATAGGGTTACCGCGCCTTTGGTAGTTTAACCCGCTGATCGTTTACCGAACAGCGAGTGCACCTAGATAAAAAGTTATAATATAAGTATAGATTACGAGGTTCCACCCATGGCTTTAGCCGCACATAGAATACCACAGGTACATTGAGTTATTCGAGATAAAAAGTAGCCTGTGTGTGTTCGAAACTATAATCTATCTCTCCACTCTGTGCCAAATTTTATTCAGATCCGTTCAACTAAAAGTAACAAAACAATCCATTCTCACAAACTTTCAGATTTTTAGTATATATTATTATTTTTTATATGTTAAGAGAGGTCAGGCACTATACTAGCGAGCAAGGCCGACTGAAAAAGGACCTCCACCTTACAAAAGACCACAGCCAAATAACTACACACAGCGGTAAAGTTGTGTTCATGTGTGTGAGTACAGTTCTCGAGCGCTCATTTAGTCATTCGTTTTGAAAGAAACGTACTCCTATCCTAGGGATACTCCATCTTGAAGGTCTAAAAATGGGTTGGCAACTCGCAAGTGATACTTCTGGTAATGCAAGCGTCCATAGGCTACAGTAACTGCTTAACACCAGGCGGGCCGTATGCTTGTTTGCCACCCAAGTAGTATAAAAATATATCTATATTGATTCACGTTACTATTACTTATCTACAAACTCATAAGTATAACATACCTTCGTTTAAAATGATGCTCAAAACAGTGTTTAGTGAAGTGAACTCGTTAAGGCGTTTACATTTTATCTAGCCCTCGCTCACGCTACTGAGGAAGGATATTCAATATTTTGTGCCAGAATCTACAAAATTACAGTTAGCTTTAACATTGTTAGGTTATCATAACGCTTAGATCTCTTATGTTTTTAAATCCATTTTGTTTCGTTTGAAGTTTATTTGCAATATACCTTTAAAACATTAATACCTTTAATTTGTCAGGAAATCATAGCATTACAAAAGAAGTATTCCATATTGGGCACCCGTTTTAATGGCACCTGAGTGAATGGCACCTAAGGTATTCCACATTGGGCACCTACCGATATTTTTCGCAGGTGTTGTTCCACTAATGGCATTAAAACGGGTGCCCAATATGGAATACTTCTTATAAAATACATAGACTATCAAGAGAGGTTGATTGTCTTAATTCACACACACTGGCGTAATGCGGGTTGATGAATCAGAATCTTTTTGACCTTTTTTCTAAGACATGTGGGTTCACGATGATTTCATTCACCATTAGCAGATGGTAAAACATTTAATTAGACCATAATTATAAATTCCACAAAGTGAAATTCACATTAGTATTGCCCCTCCGGGATCGAACTCACACCTCTTGGGTGCAAGTCGGTTACTTTCTTACTCGGCTACCAGCACCGCTCACATTATTAATTGTAAAAAATATTTTTATATAATGTCGTTAGATATCGACCCACTAAGTATGAGGACTCATGTAGTCACATAGAGTAATAATAGCCCGCGTAACTATAAGTTACAATCCAATACCGCGACTACTGCCTTCGTGATCCAGTGGCCGCAGTATGCACCTGCTATGCACGAGGTTGTGGGTTCGATTCCCGCACTGGACAAAACTTTGTGTGACCCACAAAGAGTTGTTCTGAGTCTGGTTGGAATTGGTGTCCGTAAATTATATGTTTGTTTCTCTAGTGCGGAAGTTGTCTTATAAAAAAAGAAGAAAGAAGAGAAAAGAAGAAAATACTACTTCATCCGGGAATCTAACAAGACACCTTTGTACTACCAACTTACGCACTATCGATGGGCTATTGAGGTAGTGCAGCTTTTCAAGTAGGTAAAAGATATTATTAAAAGATATAGGGCACCATAGAAGGGAGCAAGCCAAGGACCTCCGTATTACAGAAGACCACAGCCAGTGGTGTAGTTATCCTGTGTGTGAGTACAGGTCTCCAGCACTCATTTAGGGATGCGCTTTGAAAGAAACTTTTTCCTATCCCAAGATCTTAAAGCCATCTTAAAGCTCTGGAGCGAAGAAAATGGTTTGACCTCTGATATGGCAAGCGTCCATAGGCTACGGTAACTGCTTAACATCCGGCGGGCCCAATACTTGTTTGCCACCTAAGCAGTATAAAAAAAACTTGAGAGGTGTCAAGGGACACCCGGATGGAACGAAGTTCCACATAACACACATATTTTTATTTTATTTTTTATTATGTTAAATAAATAATTAAATTATAATTTAATTATTATTTAATTAATAATATTAATATTTTAATATAAATATATTATTATAATGTTATCTGGCTTGCTTTCTATAAGAGAGAGAGAGAGAGACACAGACAGAGAAACATGCGCACGCCGCACAGCTTACAATAGCTTACTATAGCAAAAAGTGTCGTGACAACATTTCGTAAGATTTTTTTCCGTCTAGCCCCCTTTCACAGCGCGCGATAAGGAACTTCGTTCCTAAAATAAAAAAGCATGCAATAGATATTTATTCAAAGAAATAAGGACAGCATACACGTATAAGCTTCAGTAACCCGACGCAACTTCCTACTAACCTTCACGGAACAAAAGACGCCTAATGACGTAAACCGAATATTACATCTTTATTATTAGTCCAATCAGTAGGGGGTATGGCCTTCCAACGTTCTTGTTTTACCTCTGCTGACTAGATTATGTATACAACATAATATAACATAATCTATCCTTTGAATCCAAAGGGTAGGCAGGAGTGTATGACATACTACTCTCTCTATTATTAATAATATTTATTATTATCTGTTTATTAATATTATGCCCATATTATATTATATAAATAATTAACACATATATTATATACGTCATATTATGAAAACAAAACTATGCTTGAATAAATAATTATTATTTATTTATTTATTAAACCAGTGTTTATGTAAGCCCTGAATCCCAAACTAGCGTTTGTTATATGTTGGGAGTCAATTCCTTACTATAGTTTATAGTTTGACTGCCTTGGTGGTCCAGTGGCCGCAGTATGCGCCTGCTGTGCACGAGGTTGTGGGTTCGATTCCCACACAGGACAAAACTTTGTGTGGCCCACAAAGAGTTGTTTTGAGTCTGGGTGTAATTTGTGTCCGTTAATTGTATGTTTGTAAAGTCCCCCGCGACACAGAGCTTGCTCTCTAGTGCGGGAGTTGTCTTTTCAAAAGAAAAAAAAAAGTTATAGGTACAATTTGATTTTACTTACTTAACATAGGTAATTTTTTTTTCTATTTTTGAAAGTGATAAAAGAATAGTAAAAAATATACGAAAAACATTGTTAATACCTACAACATTTGAGGGTTGCCCTCGATTTTCCTGGGATTCCATCTTCATATCCTGACTTGGTGCCAATCGGACCACCTCTAGAGTATACCCTTTCAAATTAAAAAATAATTTTGAGAATCGGTCCACAAATGGGGGAGATATCGGTGAACATACATAAATAAAAACATACAGTCGAACATAGAACCTCCTCCATTTTTGAAGTCGGTTAAAAAAACTAATGAAAAAACAAAAATAAAGTTTCAAAATTTTGCATACGCGTGTGTGAGTGAGAGTGCTTTTCTTTATGTGTTTTTGTGTGTGCGATTGCGAAAATAAGATTCATAATCCTAATAACATTATAAATGCATTTAGGATGAGCTGGATACCTTTGCGTAGGACTAGGTAGATTTGGCATCGAATAAAGAGGTATGGAAGACTATAGGGAAGACCTTTGCCAAGCAGTTGAATATAACGTATTAAAAAAAAATGAGGATGTATAGATGTTTGTTACTCCTTTACGCAAAAATAACTAACTAACGGATATTTATGAAACTTTACAATGTTATAGGCAATCACAATAACACATCGTCGTCGTTTCCTCACTACTGAGGATTGCGACCATATACGTCTCTAAGCTATGTGATTTTCCGAGGACCGCACGGTATATGATATCTCCGAATGCCTTCCCAATGACGTCTGGCCATCTGGCTATGCCTTGAGTGCGTGTACCTTTCACTTGGTCCAGAATAAAAACTTTTCTAGGCTTAGGAGATATGTCTGAAAAATCTAAATCAAGCTCTTTGCCAATAGCGCATAGGTTATATTTGAATAGTATTATTATTATTACTATCAGCCTATACTGTCCCATTGCAGGGCAAGGGCTTCCCATTTTTTTTCTATAATAATTAATTATAAGGTTATATTTTGAATAATATAGAAAAAAAATACAGTTTCTATTCTGCATATTTTAGAAAATAAAAGGAACATCGTAACTTTGTTACGTTTAGAGAAATATGAGGTTAACGATTTTTAATTTAAAAATAAAAAAACATCATTGTGACTTTCTCTTTACACTATAAAAAAAATCACATCCTAAACAGCTACACCGATATGTGTAGTCATTTGGCTGTGGTTTTCTGTAAGGTAGAGGTCCTTCCCCAGTCGGACTTGCTTACTAATATGGCGCCCTACCTCTCCTAAACTTCCACTTGAACCATCAGTATTGCTACTAATTAACAAGGCAATTATTATGAACATAATAGCCACTTATAACAGATAGATAGCAAGAAAACAAATACTCGTTGAATGTTATTAAGTTTTTAACAACAAAACATAATTGTTTATTAAACAAAGACTGGCCCTTTACGTTAATTGGCAATTCATGAACATTTTGCGTTTACCAACATGTTGGTTTACATCAAAGCTTTGTTTGAAGGCAGCCTTTGCAAGAGGCCAGTTGCCCGCAACTACGTTCTATCAATTTCAAAGCAGGCACGGGTTAATAACTCGCCGCTATAAACTATAACTGTATAGTTTATGAATTTACTATCGATATGAAAACTGATTTTATGATCCTTGTTGTTATAAATGTCATTAAAATATTGCTAGTGACCGGGATATATTATAACTAGCTGTTGCCCGCGACTTCAACCGCGTGGACGTCAGTTATCGCAATAAAATGTAGCCCATTTGCGATTTTAGACTATAACCTATCTCTGTGCCAATTTTTTTCTAGATCAGTTCAGTAGTTTTTACGTAAAAGGATGTTAAACAAAAATCATTTGTAAATCTACTTTTTACCCAGCTACAAGGCAAGGGTTATGTTTTTTGAGCGTCAGTATTCTGTCTTAAATTCATCAAAATAGGTCTAGTGGCACACAGAGATGCGAGATTTGATTTATAAAAAATATATTGTAGTTAATCACTTCGTGATGTTGATAAATTAATGCGTGTCGCGAACATTTTGGATTCCTTTTTAACAATATTACGCGCAAGGAGAAGTGTGAGATTTGGCTTAGTAAAGGTTCACCCGGAGAAGAAATGCAGAAAGCTATAATTTTACATTTATATAAAAAATACAGATATTTTAATGTATTTTAACACTATATGTAAAATTATAGCTTTCTGCACTTCTTTTTTTGGTTATATTCATATTGCCCATGCCATTTACACAGGTGATGCAATAGAACAGCAAAAAAAAATACAGTAGGTAATTTAGCCGGTATAAATACTCTTTGACAAAAACCTTAATAACGTTCAAACTTCGGGCGATTTAGTATAAATTTAATTAAAAGGTAAGTACATAAAAAAGTCAATATATACTCGTATATAACTAGCGGCACGTGCCGGCTTTGCAAGGGTGGACATATATTTATTTTGTTTTCGTAGGGTTCCCGTAATTTCTTTTCAATAAAATATAGCCTATGTTACCCGCTGATAATGAAGCTTTCTATTGGTGAAAGAATTTTTAAAATCGGTCCAGTAGTTTTTGAGTTTATTCGTTACATACAAAAATACAAATCTTTTCTCTTTATAATTATTATTATATTGTATATATAGTCTAGATAAAAAATCGTCTGTTCTGAAACTAAAATCTAAAACTACATAGTCAAGGCTTAAATTTGTAAAAAGGCGTTATTTTAAAAATCTTAGTATCCGCTTTTGAAGGCTCTTTGGCAATTCCATCCCTAAACGAGTCAAAACGGTTCAACTTGAGAAAATTTGGGGCAGGTCGCTATCATGTACAAAAGCGAACTGGATGCCAAAGGCATTCCCAACCAATCAACCTATAGGGTCATTACATAATTACTAAAGAGAGGTAAGGCACCATGCAAACGAGCAAGCTTCACTAGGGAAGACCACCGCCAAATAACTACACTCAGCGGTGTACCTGTGTTCCTGCTTGTGAGTACAGGTCTCTATCGCTCATTTAGGTAAGCATTTTGAAAAAAACTTTTCCTCTCCCACGGATACTACATCTAAAAGTCCTAGTGTAAAAAAATATGGGTCGATAGTACCTCTGGTATTGCAAGCGTCTGTATGCTATAGAAACTGCCTAACATCAGGCGATTTCTGCGAATCGAACGAATGAAAAGAAGAATGATTCGAAAAGAAGTTTGCGGCATTGTTTGCCTCCTAAGTATAAAAAATGAGACCTAAAAGAACCAAACTGTCCTTAGAAAAAGAAACCTATTATATTCAACTGAATAAAACGTCTTATCTCATACTAAGTTTAAAACGGAACGCGGCACTTTTTATTAGTATGCGTGCTTCATTAACATAATAGAAGAAAAGTTTAATTGAGTTCCAAACTTCAACTCCACTCGACTTAATGGAACTGAGTATTATGCAAGATCGTAACTCGCATGCCGCCCAATTGAACGCTACGGCGTTGTAAAGATTCGTAGCCGCTCGTAGCGCCTCGTAGCAAATGATGTTGTGATTATCCAAAAGCTTTACTACGAATTACATCAACGTTTTAATTCACGTAAGGCTGTTTGCTTAATTTCCGTTGCCAAAATACAATGTTGCTAACCTAGTAAAAACATATGATACTCTAGGGTTGCAAACAAATAAAAAGATTTTTTAATTAAAGTAGGCAGGTGAATATTAAAAGCCGTATTTTTATATACCGTATACTTCTTACCGTCGAAATATAAAGCGCGTTAATACGTCTGGTAGCTCATTTTTACGAAAATAAACTAAGGAAAATAAATAACAAGTTCTTTAAGCTTTTATCTAAAAACCCTTAATAAAAAATAAAGCAGAATTTCGACTGAGTAAACAAGAAATACCACGTAATTAGTTCAGCTAATGCTCTTAGATAAGTACTAAGATTATCTAAAATTATTGTCCTCTTTCATTCGTACCAGATAACAGTGTTTCGGCAAACAACTACTTATCTGGCTTAAGAGGATAAACAAAACTCCCCAATACACTTAATAAATACACTCAACTATAGTCTCTAAAATCTAAAGAACAATATCTAAAGTAGCATATCAACATACGATTATATAACTTAATTAATATTAAACATACAAGCAAGTAACAAAATATATAGATAATAATTCAAATATGGTAATTAAGAATGTATGATAACACTAATAGTCGCAATAAACATATCTAAAAACATTAAAACGTTTTCAGCAAATGTTATTAAGCTAAACGCCATTACCCACAAGCTGCGGAGAGTACCCCGGTAATTATGTTAGCAATAAATCTTACACGAACCTAACTTATCTGAGTTGCTGCAGGAAGGGCTCGGGAGAACCAGGAAGCCAACGACGACAAACCAAATACCACACATGTTACTAATTAAAACTCAAATATACAACGTAACTAAATTTTACTATCAAATCTCATTACTAAAACAAAAGTTCACATCACTAAAATCACAATGTCAAATAAAAATTCTGCCGCCAAAATTTAAATTTAGAACAAGAGTTCGAATACGCGTTCGAAAAAAATAAATTTAATTTGTTATTATGACACGTGAGATCTCCACGTGGTAACCGCGTGACGGGACCTGTCCACGGTAAACAAACGTGTGGCCACACTGACTCCGGACGTTCGACTGACGCGACCCAACGATACAAACGCCCCACGACTATTGGTCACGGCACACGGCGAGCCCATCAATTTCGCTTGACGTTTCAATGAAAACCCTTCCTACTTTTCCCTCGGGTAAAATTAGGGAGAGTCTTGTTATAATTAAAAATGTTTATTGATTGGATCGACCTTATTGAACTTCTCGGATAGAATTTTAAATGCGGCAATACTTTAACTTCCAAGTGGAATTGTGTTTAATTTAAAATAAAATCGTAACTTATACGTAAGAAAACTTTTAAAGTCGTACCTAATTAATAAACTTATTACCAAAATGTTATGTCGTCTGCTCTGGTTCAAATTTTAGAATATCTAACAAGTACGTACTACCTATTAATATTTATTAGCTTATGCCAACACCGAGATCGTTGTGATAATTATTATGAATGTCACAACAATAAATATTTCGATACCTCCCACATAAGTTATTGTAACCCACAATTTTGACATTTTGCTTTTTTTAGCTATATCGTCTTTTTATACCTATATTTACCTACTAAAAATTAAAAAAGTTGAAAAATAGCCATATTTAGGGTACTTTTCAGACGTATACAGTTGTATCATTATTATGACCACAGCGTATAACATTGCATCAGGTCGATGCAACTGTTTACGCGGGTCGGGGCCGGGGATCGTTGAGCGCTCGCGCCGTGTATGTGTGACATACAATAGTCTTGCCCGGGGGCGCTCGATCAGGTGGATGCCTCGCTGGTTGCGATAAATATCGAACGTTTTTAATGTTTTAACAGTATTATTATTTAGCTATTTTTGAAAACGATTGAGCGTAAACAAAAAATACAAAGTAGAGGCCGAAAACTCTGTGATATGGTAAATAATACTGATGAACCCACCGAAACTTGCTAGGAAAAATCAATAGAAAACCAGAATATGTCCTTAAACCAAATAATTAAATAATAAATCTGAAAGTTTTTGTAATTCAAGTCTCCAAAATGTAACAGTGTCATTTAATTTTCTTTATTTTATTTCAATTTTTTATTTTATTTTGACAAAGCCAGCCTAAACTGTTGTATAGATTACTTACAATAACTTACGTCGCTAAGAATAACCTACAACAATATTGTATAATCACATACAACAATATACGTTGCGGAATTATAACAAATTAAGTGTTATGTAATACATACAATATTTTACGTGGGGATTGGTTACTAAAAATTATATTGTATGTTGACATGGCATATTTTACGTTGCTAGGAATTTTTTTTTAATTTACATACAATAGAGTATGCCTAAAATTCTTACATTTTCTGCCACTGCTATCATAATTTATGCATCAGCTATTTCTATGGTTCAGCTCATGGGATTCTACCACTTCCATTTCATTAAGAATTTATGAAATGACTGCTTAACATTACATAACATTCCTTTTTAAAATTGGGAGGGGTTGGGTAAATACTTCACCACGCTAGTCAATTGTAGATGGTGGGAGTAGGCTAGTGGTCCACCTACTGATTGTCAAGCCGTCTCGGATTTCTCTACCTAGCTTAACGATTATTACAATCGTAATCACCGGGATCTTTACAATTACTTTACGTACCTGCCGAAGCCCAGAAACTCTCGAGTTAGATATACCACAAGACGATTATCGACTTTCAGTTGTTTTTTTTATTCAGCTTAGACAAGAAAGATGGATACGTACGCGTTGGAACTCGTATTTTTGAATACGAGTTCCAACGCGGAACTAACGCGGCAGAAACAGCTTGCAATATCAATGTTGCGTTTGGAGAGAGGAACGCACCGTGTGATTTTAGTTTTAACGCGTTTGTGATGGAAACTTTGATTTGAAGAACGAACCACGTGGAAGACCGCCCACAAAGGTGAATAACAATGAATTTAAAGAGATGGTGGAAGCCGATCCGAGCCAACTATCCAGGAACTAGCGGCATGGTTTAACGTTGCTTTACCAACAATATTGACTCATTTGCGACAAATCAATAAAATAAAAAATATGAAAAATGGGAGCCTCATGTTTTGACTGATCTGTAGAAAGAAACGCGTATTGAAACTTGTGCTGCCTTGTTGAATCGATACAGAAATTAAGGAATATTGTATCGAATTGCGACATGCGATAAAAAGTGAATTCTTTACGATAACCGTAAGCGAGAAATGCAATGGCTGGTCCCAGGTCAAACGCCGCAACAGTGTCCTAAAGCAAAGCTTACCAATAAAAAGGTAATAGTAACTGTTTGGTGGTCTCAGCGTGGTGTTATTCTTCGCTATAGCTTTCTCCGATCTGGTCAAGCAATAACGGCAGATGTCTACTGTGCCGAACTCCGAACAATGATAGCAAAACTAGCAGTGAAACAGCCTCGACTCATGAATCGATCTTCACCATTATTGCTCCATGATAACGCGAGACTTCATACAGCACGAGAAACCAATTTAACTCTACAGGAACTGCAATTAGAAACCATTCGTCAACACCGTATTCGCCAGACCTTGCTCCTACGGACTATATTACAATACATATTGCTTTCACACAGTTTGTCGAATCTAGATCACCAGAGTTCTATCGCAATGGCAGGCTTCCTATCAGATTTTTTTTGGATACTGACATTCAGATAACTTAAAAAAGAATGAAGTTAACGTTATGAACCTTGATTGTAAGCTGATCTTAGAGATAGACATTTGTCTAATTACTAGTAATGTAAATTTATTGATGAAGAATTTTTGTTACAGTTTTTATTATTTATCCATAAAACTGTACAAGAAAGTAGGGTGCAAATTATTATTGATTGAAAGCAACACACATTATTTTGATTATATTTTTTATACTTGACTTGTGTGCATTGGTGGTCCAGTGGTCGCAATATGCGACTGCTGTGCACGAGGTTGTGGGTTCGGTTTCCACACAGGACAAAACTTTGTGTGGCCCACAAATATTTGTTCTGAGTCTGGGTGTAATTTGTGTCCGTTAATTGTATGTTTGTAAAGTCCCCCGCGACACAGAGCTTGTTCACTAGTGCGGGAGTTGTCTTTAAAAAAAAAGATGAAAAAGAAAGAAAGATACTTAGTATACTTTCTGTATGAAACATTGTATTGACATTTTTATGTTTGTATTCCTTTGATCTCTTTTGTTATTATTCGTTAGAATTCTATAACAAGTCCCTAGATGAAAAACTCTACAAGTATGTTTTGTCCCTATTTGAAATATTTTTAAGTTTATTTTCATTATCATCATTAATAAAAGTTAATTTTCTTAACATACAATACTGCATATATTTAGTTTCATCCAACGTACACTATAGTATCTAACACATACAATAAAATACAACCATTATTTTCCAGTGTAAACGATTGTAAGTATCACATACAATTTTTTTTTAAGATACACATCGCTGTAAAATATTGTATGAGCAAAATCTCAAAAAGTACCAATATTTTCATAAATTTTCTTGCCTTATAATTGAAAGTACCCAAAATTATATATACATACCAAATTTCACAAAAATACTACAAAAAATGACGATTATATTTCAATTTATAACTTTAAAACGCTCTACTGTAAAATCTTGTTTTTGGGGTTACAATAACTTACGTGGGAGGTATCGATTTAATGCCTCCAAATACATTATTATTCTCAACACGCGACAACCGTCGTAAATAATAATATCGTATCGGGAAGAAATGTTCTAACATTTTCGCATTTTCACTCCAAAAAGGAAATAAATTATCATGTTGTGCAAAGTTCAAAGTCATACCTTTTTATTGTATGTTTATGTAGCGAACAAACCATTAGTTAGTTTAAAATCCATGAACCGCTGTAATTACGGTTAAGCCTACCTCATTAAGCCATTAAACAAAGCCAGTTACGCAAACACAAACACTGGCAAACAGAATTTATTTAAAAAAAGAAACCAATAAATAAATCTGGCAGGTTATAATAAAACTATAAACTTATAATAGACAACAGAGTACATAGTAAATGCACAGTATAAGGACTCTTTCGTAAGGAATAAAGGGTTCTTTACATTGTGGTAAATGTACGTATTCTGTCAAAAAAAAAACAAAAGCATCCAAACCTTTTACATGTAAAATGTATCATAACGTATTATTTTACGAAATCCATTACGTTTATACTTTAGGGAGTACTCACAAAAAGGGAGTTATCATGAAAACACAAGTTGGATTGGATTGATTGAGAAGACACATAAAAGTGAAAAAGTAAAATAGACTACGATAAAATAGGATAGGCCATTTCTAATAAAATGTAGATAGAATGAACTATGGCGTGTTCACGCAAAATTTTGTTTTTTATAATAACTTTTGTCTAGATCAAAGAGATAAAACTTAACAATTTCTTTGACCTATTCATCAAACAACTATCGGTACTTTAATCTAAGAAAAGTTATTAATTAAAATACGATTTCAATAGAGAGAGTAGAATTTTGAAGTTAAGATAAATTAACTTTTTATAACAATAAAATTCTTTCAAAAAAGTGCATAAGTGTGTGAGTAATCAATAGTTAGTAGTTTAGGAACTGTTTGTTATCCAACATTACCGGTAAAAGATAAGGCACTAGAATAACTAAGGAGGTGTGTCGTAGGCGTATGATCAATTGTTCAGCCATATTGACTAAATATGACAAGCTTACTCTAAGCCATTAGTCATTCAATGATACTACTATGGCAAACATTGATATGACAGCATTGTGTCCGTTAATTGTATGTTTATAAAGTCCCTCGTGACACAGGGCTTGTTCCCTAGTGAGGCAGTGTCTTTTTAAATAAATATAGCATATGGCGTGCCTGATGATAAACAGTTAGCCAATACTACACTAACTGCTTCAGGTGGATTATATTCTTTTTGCCTCTTCAATGGTATCAGAATAATCTTTTCATAAAACATGTCTTCTACGCGTATATAATAAATAATATTATGTGAGAAAATCTAGAAGGTTGAATGAAGCATATCAGAAAAACAAGACAAATGATCAAATTTCTGATAAAAGATATTACTTTTTTCTTTTTATCTAGAACCTAGCGTCGACGTGGTTTTACTATTTTATTCAGCCTCTATATAAGGCTTTTGAGTTATTTTCCTTCGTTATATAAAAACTTTTTCTTATTTCATAAAAAAATATATTTATATTTGCTTTAGTTTTGAAGTCTTAAGAACACTGGTTTTCCAGCTATGTACATATTTATGCAAAGGCCTGATCAATTTTATATATAAAAGTTTGAATATTACTTGAAAATTATCTCTGTTTTGAACCGTAAACAAGAATATAAGTGTTTCTCCACGGCTTAATTATTAAATAAGCAAGAACAATCTAATTCTCGCCTGCGGCTCCACTTGTAATTCAATAAATAATTGCCTATATTACTTTTCGGCCTTTCAACTTTCTCTATGCAAAAGACGCGCTGATCCAGAGCTTCGTTCAAGTAGGACAAACGAACGATCAAGCTTCACTTGGCATATTTGTATATTGGCGATTGCTGATACAAAATGAATCTTGTGTTTCAATCATAAAGTTGATATTACTTTGCTTCGTAACTGTTACCGTAGCCTATGGACGCGTTCAAAGCCACAGACATCACTCACGGTTTGTCAACCCTGAAACTATAAGGGGAAACTACTACAATACTATTCAACGCAAGCTGCAAGCTTTCAAGACAATTCCCAAATAGAAATCAAGCCATGTGTCTATAACTAATACTGTAACTCTATCCAGTTATCGGCAAGAAAGTACACTCAAACTCGGAAAAAGGATTTGTGCATAATACATTTTTTTGGCCCATTTGAAGATCGAATCCACAATCACGAACCAACGTGTATTCATTATTGAGGATGACATCATATACTATTTATTAAAAGCGGCAAAATATCTAGCAAATAATATAAACATAACTAAAAGATGACCTTTAGTGATAGTTGTTAGTCGGCTAGTGTTAAAAGTCAGCACAGATTGAGAACAACTCGAGAATTGATACTCAAGATAATATAATTAAATATCGTCTTTATGCAATTGAAATAGAGTTCTAAATAGTATGAAAAAGTTAGCCGGTGGTGTCGACTAAAATAGTTTTGTTAAGAACTAGTCGATATAATGTAAACTTCTTAACCCTATCGTTGTAATAATATATAATCCTCCTTACCGAATTTTAGTCACGGAGGTTAGCCATCAGAGCCGGCGATATTATAGTGCACAAGTGTGTGCGCAAGCCCAGGTGGTGCACGCTTATTTTTATTCACTCGCTCTTATAGTCCAATATGACCAAAGAGAGAAGGTCTAAGACCAACGGCAGAAGGTGTAAGACCAATTTATACATAATAGACTGCCTCGGTGGTCCCTTGGCCGCTGTATGCACCTGTTGTGCACGAGGTTGTGGGTTCGATTTCCACACAGGACAAAACTTTGTGTGACCCGCAAAGTGTTGTTCTGAGTCTGGGTGTAATTTGTGTCCGTTAATTGTATATTTGTAAAGTCCCCCGCGACACAGAGCTTGTTCTCTAGTGCGGGAGTTGTCTTTAAAAAAAAAATGGCCAGTGCCTTTAAATTGAATTGAATTCTTGTTAGAAAAAAAAGTTCCACTTATGAACCGCGTTCGAAAGTTGTTGCGTTGAAAATCGAACCGAGGATCTCATGATCAGCAATCACGCATCACCGCACAAACATCGACTATTTTCATAATTGGCTAATCTTGACACTGTACAAAATATTAGTATAATATTTTCAACACCATCAACATTATAATGAGTTTTCCTATTAATCATAGAACTTTCTACTTAATAAACGAAGAAGAAAGCTTTTGTTAGTATTCACTATGAACATTAAATAGTTTATGATGCTAAATTACCCAGCACCCAAGGGAATAAAGTCCCAGATTTTCGTCGTAATCAGAGAAGCCGTTTGCTACTAGACTTATTCCCTTCTGTTTTGTCGTATATAGTTTAATCTGTTACCAGAATTTATCCCTAGCTTTGCTTGACTAAATGAAGTTAGGCTCATAATTTTAGGGCTAATTAATAATCATTTTGAATCTTAATGGCAACAAATCTAATCAAGTGTGTCCGTATGGGTAGTAGATCTCTATACAAGTGAGCAAACCTAATTAAGGAAGTAAGTCCGCCATATAAATGACTACAGTCAAATAAATACATACAGTAGTGCCTTTGAGGTTGAGACTGTAGATTCATGGGGTCCGAGAGCTCGTTTTCTTTGCAGAGACCTAGCGAAACGACTGATCGACGCTTCGCGTGATCAGAGGGCTGGCCTGTTTTTTGCACAGAAAATAAGCATTGCTATTCAACGTGGCAATGCCGCTAGCCTTCTTCTTTATTCTGGGCACGTTCCCAGTAGACAGTGATTCCACCCACCCCCACGCAAAAGACGATATTAGACGTCTAGAAGTCTACAAATACATCAGCAAAACCGCATCTCCATCAGACCGTACAACGTTAGTTACCCATGCACATAGGCACACGTATAAGCAATTTTTCCAGCTCGCCAAAGGGTAATCGATTCTGCTACACATGAACTTGACTTGTTACTACAGCTCATTAATCATCGCCTAGTAACTTTAGACGGGTACGCTAGCTAGTTTGAAATGGAAAAAAATATTTTTCGATATACGAAAGTCGTATTTTTTTAGTGAATGCTGTCAGCTTTGATAAGAGTTGTTATACACTGCCTGTTGTACTAGTTAGTGATCCTGACTGCTGCTGTTGGAACTGCATTCGGTTCCCACCCAGGAGAAGTATTTGCATGATGAACATGATTATTTTTTATGTGACTGACAGATGTAATTTATCTATAATTTGCTGACGTCCGCGGCTCCGCCTGTATAAATATCAGTTATCGTAATAAAAAGTACCCTATGTTCTTACAAAGCATATAATCTCCTCGCCAAATTTTATCGAGATCTGTATAGCTATTTAATCGTGAATATTATGGGATTGTATGATATGGTAAAATCCCATACATTTCCTTTCTATTCTATTCGATTCGACTACCGTTTATGCCATTTGTTTAAAGGGGCAGGTAAGAAACAAAGCCTGTTCACACCTAAGTAGTATTAAAAAATACTCAGCATTTAGAAAAAGTTTACCAGCTGTCCGGTTGCTTTTATACAGACTCTGCCTAGTTAAGGATCAGTGTATAAATTGTACAATAAAGAGTTATCTATTATACGAACATGCTACTGACAAAAACTGTCTTTTAATGATTTATTTATAATAATTATAAATGTATATAGCTATGGCTGCATAGCAATTAAATCCATGTTCAACCCCCACAATTGCTACCCCCGGCCATGTTAAACCCCTAAATGTGTAAAAGAGTGGTGCTACATATATCCATTTCAGCCACAAGACGTCCACTGCTGGACATAGGCCTCCCCCATGGTCTTCCACATCATTCGGTCCTGAGCTGACCTTGTCCATCGGTTGCCCGCGACCTTTACCAGGTCGTCGGTCCACCTTGTTGGAGGCCTGCCCACGCTGCGTCTTTAAGTACATAACATATACATACATACATATACATATATATACTTCAGTAAATAATTCTTATTTTAGAACGTATTTGTAACAAAAACCAACAACAATATGTCTTTATTTAAAGCTAAAAGGTCCCGTATGTATGTTAAAAGGATTACATTTTGTACTCAAAATAGAGAATGCAATATTAAAATTTATTATATTAATATAACGGGCGGCTAAGAATCATTTTATTGCTATTGTAACATAATTTAGGCGTAAGTACCCAAATTGACAATAATATTAAACAATATGTAAACGTAATAATATTGATGGTAATGACGCATATCATGCTGTCACTGTCTTACGTACCAAGAAAAAAAGAGAACTCGTGAGGTATATGTGTAAACATGATAGACAGAGTAAGAAACTGCGACATAAGAGAAAGATATGGATTAAAAGAAGATGTAGTTGAAAAGGGGATGTTAAGATGGTTTGGCCATTTGGAAAGTGTGAATGAAAAAGAATAACAAAAGAGGTTGGTGAATGAAGAGGAAGCAAAACACTTCTTTTGTTTATTTTTTGTCTTTTATCTGGATCGAAGCATTTGGTGTATGTTTGGATGTGATTTTATCTTGAAGTTTATTTGTTTGACCCTGACTGAGAACTTGGACATAATGGATTCGATCTCAAGACAAACCTTTATACTGTATCTAGGTGTTATTTATCTTACTAACATTATAAACGCAAAAGTTTGTAAGAATGTATGTTTGCTACTCTTTCAAGCAAACATACAAACATACATACAGGTCAAAATCATAACCCTCCTTTTTGCTTCGCCGTAGTCGGGTAAAAACTACTGAACGGATCTGAATGAAATTTGGCCCTGAGATAGATTATAGTCTGGAATAGCATAGAAGACCTGTTGCCTGCGGCTCCGCCCGCGTGGATGTATCCGACATTGCGATAAAAATTAGCATATATCCTATTCCAGCTCTGTGCCAAATTTCATCCAGATCTGTTCAGTAGTTTTTTCTAGTTCCTAGTTCATAATAATTATGAAGGTATAGCTATGGTTGCATAGCTATATCATCGGGACCCAGCTCGCTTTTTCATTGAATCCAGTTTAAATAAAAACATTTATTCAATTAGTTAGAACGGTAAAGGATCAAAATCCACAACCTGGGACTCTACGTAGTAGTATATATTGAAAACAGCCATCACTGCTCTTTGACAGCAAAGGGAAACATCGTAAAGAAATTTGCATGCCGTTGAGAGATTTCTGGAGTTCAAATAAGTCGAGATAGAGTACGGAATAACCCCTTTAGTTTTAAGTGCACCCGTGTACTGGAGTGGAACAGATGATAATGATAGTGTTTGACGAAAAGGTATTTAGTCTTGGATTCTAGCCAGTTCTTTTTGTGACTTGTTATATTCATTACGTAGGTACTTAATATTATGATCTTTGTAAAAGTTACTATGTAAGCAACATTCTGTAACTACTTCAATGTAAGAAACCTTGATGAATAAATTTTAATAGTTTTCATTGTTAAAATTAGTTGTAGGAAAACAACGCGAATTTCTGCACCATTGTATCAAGTGATATAATTATATTACCTACGTATTTAAATTGGCACGAAAATCTGCATCAATAATAAAAAAATGAAAGCCACTTGATTGCGACGACGCAATTGCTGGTGTTTAGTATCTGCCTAAATTAACACAATTATTTATCAAAAATCATTCGTTCACATTGAAAATCTCATGCAACAAGTGGAAAGCGATTCACTCGCATCATTATGACTTAGTAATAAGTGAGCGAACAAATCGTGCTATAAGACGTCCATAAGCGATTTTAAGACCAAACTGTATAACGTGACTTAAAGGTAGCTTCTAAAAATAGTAGTTGTAAGAGCTACTTTTATGCCACAAGGTGAGAAAGTAGTAAACGGTCCGATAAGCAGTTATCATAGTCTATAGACGCTTGCAATACGAAGGTTATCACTCGCGCGTTAATGAGCCTCAAACTTTTACTATAGCAATTAGAGCGGAAAAATCGTCTATCAAAGAAAAAACTAAAGAAAACTTCTGCAATTTTTTCCTTGAAATCCAATTTTCTAATTGTAATTAAAAGCCTGGACGACTATTTTCTAAGTAATAAGTTTAATTTGCCTTCTTTATTTAAAAAAGGAATATATTTTCTTTCTTTTTTTACCGGCAACTTAGTATAAAACTACTTACTTACATCCTCCAAACTAAGTATAGTGTATTAAAGTTGACAAAGAGGCACTATGCGGCATATAGTGACAGGTATCCAGCCCATCACATACTTAACCCTTTCCCTCAGACGACTTTTAGGGACGAAATAAGGAAAAAAAAGGTAAAGAAAATGTGGCTATTACATCAGTTTTTTTTTGTCTCGCTTGCACAAACGATGGCGTAATCATTCAAAGATATGCGTGAAAAACATATAAAGGTATCATTTGTTCATTTTTCTATTGGGAAAAGTGAGTTATCATCATATTTGCCGTAATATTTCTGGGAATCACAAATTTGTTATCGCAAATAAATGATCATTTTAGTTTTTGCGGTCACGCGCATATTAAACCAGTAGTCAAATTATATTTATAGCATTGTGACGGCTAAATGGACGATATAATTTTATTTATTTTGTTTTAAAGCTAGTTTAATCGCGATGACTTTTAGCTATATTTCATGAGATTTTAAAGTTGTGTTGTGTGCCGTGGTAAGTAAGTAAAGTGTTGTCAGGGTGTTGTTATTAAACTTTAATTTAACGTCATGTTATGTTATTTCTTGAGCTTTTTGCTGACACTTGACTAATTCTATGAAGGAATATCATCGTCATTATCATCTATGCTGAAAATCGTCCACTGCCTAGACGGTTATTATATTGTTTTTAAAAATAATACGTATGTAGCATACTAGCAGTTGCCCGCGGCTCCGCCCGCGTGGATGTCGGTTACCGCTGTCAAAAGTAGCCTATGTGTTATTCCAGACCATAATCTATCTCTGTGTTAAATTTCATCCAGATCCGATCAGTAGTTTTTACGTGAAAGAAGAACAAACATCCATCCATCTATCTATCCATCCATCCATACTCACAAACTTTCACATTTATAATATTAGTAAGGATATCTCTCCTCCAGAATATAAGAAAAAAAGGTCAAAATTCATTCAAATATTTTAGCCGTTTTTAAGTGATTGCCGAACAAACATTCAAATATCCTAACTATAACATTAAAACTCGTTTTTTTTAACCCTGACTTTATAATAGTTTACTACTTACTACATTACATATAAACCATGAATGTAAACCCTCGCCACCCTACACAAAAGGTGACGTCATATTCCCACATGGCGTACGTGTAGGGTAGGAGTCGTTAGGGCCCAGTGCCGGAAAGTCTCCGTAGATTTGAAGAGTGTATTCAGTGTTACCTTTGAATATTTGAGTGCTTATCGACCTGACTCAGATAGGGTATTGTGGCGGTGTGAAGGATAAAAGTTATATTCATTTTGACAGTATTGTGTTTATTATCTATTTAAATAATAGGTATTATATAACAAGAAAGAAATATGTATTTTTATTAGTTATAGGTCGAATAAATTTCATTTTTTTTTATATTTGATTGGACAGATTTTGATGCTGTTTGTACATGAAAAGTAATAAAACCTCCATAGGGCAAAACGCCCAGTCAAATATTAAAAAAAAAATATTGGTCGTTTGGCCCGCTCGGGCGAACAATTGGCGGGCGAAACGACCTCTCTACTCTCTTTTATTTGTCTACACTAATATTATAAAGAGGAAATATTTGTATTTTTTTAATGTAACAAATAAACTCAAAAACTACTTCACCTTTAGAAAGCTACATTATCAGCGGGTAACATAGGCTATATTTTATTGAAAAAAAGGTATAAATGTCCGCCTGTGCGAAGTCGGGACGCGCTAGTACTAAATTAACTTAAAAACAACTGAACCGATTTTAAAAATTCTTTCACCTATAGAAATACCTTATTTGCGAGTAACACTGAGATATGCCGCTCGTTTTTTTATAAGCTATCTTAGGGTTGCTATTATTGTTATATTGGGAATAGTATTAAATGTAAAATTCTCAAACTGTCTGGCCCACCGCGATGTAGTCCAAAGACTAAAATAGTGCCCAATGTAATGGTCTATGAAGTCTTCAAAAAAAAACTTCCCTATTTCTATAGAACCTAACATGGCTGGCTAAAGTGGGTATCAATACAATACATCTGTCTCTGCTTCTTTAAAAGGAAGTATGGTAGGTACTTCTTTTTCTTCAAAGAAAAAGAAGTATCTACCGTACTACTGTTTATTGTGTTATATAAAATGCTCGTGTCACAATGTTGGTTCCCGTACTCCTCCGAAACGGATAGACCGATTCTCATGAAATTTTGTGAGCATATTGAGTAGGTCTGAGAATCGGCCAACATCTATTTTTCATACCCCTTCGTGATAAGGGTTGTCCACCCCTAATTTTTTTATTTTATTTTTATACAACATTTTTTGTTTATATTTTTTTGTGATTCAGTATTAAAAAATACATACAACCCTTAATTTTCACCCCTCTACAATTAATCCCAATTTTTTTATAACTATTTTAGTAGCAAAACAACGTTTGCTGGGTCAGCTAGTTGTGTTATATTTTTTTACCATATTATTGTGTTAAATAAAACGTTTGAGCAATCAATGGGTATGACCGCCATCTTTGTCGGTAATACATACTCGTACCTACAATATGAAATGTAAAACACGTCTCGTGTTAAACCAACAATATTCCACAGCGTGCAGTGTGGACAGCGCTGATGAAATTATAGTTTCAATGTGGTGCGCTCTTAATGCTTAAATTTAACTTTATTGTCAGGTTTATCCTGCGCTGGGTGGACGTTTATACGGTTGAAATTATTTAATGACTTTCCATAATAGCTTACAGATTATAAAATTTAAATTTATCTCCATAGCTATGAAGAGGTAGGGCACCAATAAAAGCGAGCAAGCCCAACTGGTAAAGAACGAACTGCCGAAGTTTTCCCAAAAGACTATAGCATGGGGTTCTTCAAGAAAGGAGTTATAAGGTTTTTAAAGGGTCGGCAACGCGTGAGTGACACCCCTGGTGCTGCAAACGTCCATAGGCTACGGTAACTGCTAAAAAAAACCCCACTTACAGAAGACCACAGGCAAATAACTACAAAAATTAGTGTAGTCGTGTTCCTTTGCTTGAGCAAAGGCCCCTAGTGCATAATTTAGGGAAGCTTTTAAACAAAAACAAAAAAGCATCGACAGCGTTCAGAATGTTTTCACAGGGTCTGCAATATGCCAGCTATAGTGAGTGGCCCTGGTGTCGCAATCGTTTATAGGCTCCCGTATCTGCTTTCCATCAGGCGTGCCGTATGCTTATTTGTCACTTTAATATTATTAAAAAAAAACATTTTCCCATCCCCATTTTCATGCAGCTAATTAGGTGGTGTCATGCAAATAGCGTGTATATTTTATGGTTAATGAATAAATACGTGAACAACGTAGAACTTATCGAATAACACTTGCTTGACAATTCAGAAATGTTCGTGTTTCGTACCCAACTTGACGCGGCGGAATTTCCAACTGAATGTACGAATGTCTCACAATAGATGTTACTTACAATGCTTGCAAGTTCCTGCTTGCAAAATAGTTTTGGCGCCTGGTGTAAATATATCACCTAGTTCTCCAAGATTCAGGAAAGCCATTTACAAAGGAGTGTTACTGGAAATTTAAATTTTGAGTTGTTATATAAATTTATATTTTTTTGGATAGTTTTGATATAGTCACTTGCCCTTTGTCTATGTCAAAGAGCAAGCTGATACTTATGTTACCGATGTCGAAGACAATAAACAAGGATCTAATCCTTGCTTATAGTCAATCAATTACCCCAAATTTTTTTATCATTATCTTGATTCAACATGTCTTTAACATTATTTGTTAGATACGTGGGTTTCCTCACAGTGTTTAACTTCGGCGTTAGCGGATAGTAAATCTGATTAATACATATAAATTCAGCAAAGTCAAATTCACAATGGCACTGCCACCTTGGATCAAACTCGGCTACTTTCGCTTTGAATAGTTTAGCATAATTTAAACGCGAAAGTTTGTAAGAATGTATAGATGTATGTTTGTTAGTCTTTCACGCAAAAACTACTGAACGGATCTGGATTAAATTTGGCATAGAGAAAGATTATAGTGTGGAATGACACATAGGCTACTTTTATCCCGGAAAAAAACTCTGTTCCTGAGGGATTGTACGCGCGGGCGAAGCCGTGAGCGGAAGCTAGTACTTTATTTTTATTGTGCCTAGTATCCCGAGTATACCTACTGTCAGCCGAAGGGTCCTTAACCAAAACCTTTTGGTCTGATTTGAAGGCCAAAAACATAAGCATATTTTGTTCTATTTCAATTCCATATCCGCTGCGAACAAAGTAATGTAGATAATGTATTAAGTAAAAAAGAAATATATATTTTGTTTCCTAAATATTGTTATTCCCTTTGGGATGACTAGATAATTGGATTTGGACTACATGTGGGTTTCGAGTTGCCTAATCGCATGGAATAATAATACATGTTATAATATCTTGTCTCTTATTCGTTTTTTTTATTGAGAGAAAGAGTCTAGTGTATCTCTACAATTCAACAAAGCTCAACCGAAAACACTACCAGTGAATTGTTGTGTTTCTGTAATTGAAAAGGTTTAGTAGATCTTCTTGAGAAAATGCTAGGGCAGAACAATTCGTTTATATAGGTTACATTAAGATATTTATTAACATACATACATTAAGTTAAAAGAGGTAGGGCACCATACTAGCGAGCAAGCCCGACTGGGGAAGGACCTCCACCTTACAGAAGACCACAACCAAATAACTAGACACAGCGGTGTAATTGTGTTCCTGTGTGTGGGTACAGGTCTCCAGCGATCATTACTATATGACTGCCTCAGTGATCCAGTGGCCGCAGTATGCGCCAGCTGTGCATGAGGTTTAGTGGTTAGTGAACCTGGCTGCTAAGCCGAAGGTCGTGGGGACAAAACTTTGTTTGTTCCACAAAGAGTTGTTCTGAGTTTGGGTGTATTACGTGGCTTACAGTAAATTAAGTTAACTGCGAGAAAACGTCACTTAAAAAAAGGCGTCATGTCTCCTTCATGCAACCTTTCCCTTTATTTGTCTCTCTCTCTCTTTCTCTATTTTATATGCGGTTATATTGTACGCGGTCAGCTATCAAAATCTAAACACGTAAATATTATAACATATTTTATGTTATTGTATTAATTCACACGGGATTTATATTTTGTTTTCCTTCGTTCCTAACGGGGGGTCCCTGTACGCCCGATTTATAATTTTTAGAATTACGCCTTTTTCCTTGAAGATGTTGGCAGAAATGTATGATACAATTACAATCACAGTCTTTCAAGAGTTAACGAGTCCTTTACACTGTGGTACTATATATTCGTCCTTTATAACGAGATTGTGACAACTCATTTGCCGAGCCATACGGACACATCTACTCGCCCAGTTGTTCGGACACTATCAGCTGCACTCATCGCTCTCTTGTAATCAAGACATGGGAGGGAATGTGACGTATTTACGAGTACGAACGAATTACATTATTAATAGTATCTTTAAAATTTTGCGAGACGAGACTGATGGTCTATTGGTATCTATAATTACTATAATATAAATGTTATACTCTGGCAATTAAAAAGAGTGGCCCGAGTTTCTTGCTAATTCTTCTCGAGGCCCAACCCTAGTAAGCGAATTGGCCGTAGGAAAAAAAGTATGCTGGCATTTGTTTTTATGGCGTTCATAAGTATCATGTATTTGATCTAAATGAATAAATGAGTTTGAGATTGACTTTGACTTTAACTTTGACTATAATTGTTTTTTGTAGCCGTTTTAATTGAATAAAAATAAAGGGAATATCCATCTTTTTATACTACTTGGGTGGCAAACAGTATGCTGATGCTTAGCAGTTACTGTAGCCTATAGACGTTTTCGATACTAAAGGTTTCATTTGCGTGTTCCGACCCATTTTTACACACTATGGTTTTAAGATGGAGAATCCCTGTGATAGGGATATGTTTCTTCAAAATTATTCTGAATGAGCGCTAGAGATCTGTACTTATAGGAACACAACTATACCGCTGTGTGTATATGGCTGTGATCTTCTGTAAGGTGGAGGTCCCTGCCCAGTCGGGCATGCTCGCTAGTATGCCTTTTGCCACGTTAGGTTTCATGTAAAAGAGGGGCAGCCTATTGCCATTATTCCAGGCTTTATACATAACAATATAATTTTCTAACAGAAGATTATTTATTTGAACCTCACGAACGACCACAATCATATACTAAAAGTTTATGCCGCCGAGCCGAAAAAGCAGTGTGAAAAATAAATACTTCGGGTAACATGCGAAGAAATAATTCAAGTAGATTCTTTTCAAGAGCGCCATTGTTTGTGTGGACCCGTACATAGCTCATCGCTCAACGATACTGTGTCATATTTGGTGACTGATGGAGTAAACACTGAAATATATTGTTTAGCCTGCTTCCTTATGTAGGCGTCAATACACCCCTTTATCTTTTTGCAACAGTTTAACTGTTACATAATCGCGTCTTTTCTCCGAAGGGATAAGCAGAAATGTATAACATCCACGTTTTTTCTTTTTAAAACACTTGCACTAGGAGACATGCATTGTGTTGCGAGAGACTTTACAAATACCTATACAATTTAGGGACACAAATAACACCCAGATTTGGAAAGATTTTTGGATCATACAAAGTTTTGTCTCGTGTGGGAACCAAACCCACGTCCTCCGACTGACTGCAAGTCAGGTTCACTAAACACTAAACTAACAGCTTTTTCGTTTTGCAAACTGGGTTAGCTCCAATGTAATAAAATGCGAGACTGTTGATGAAGACGGGTGTCTTTTTTAGGGTAAACGGAACCCTTATAGGATCACTTTGTTGTCCGGCCGTCTGTCAAGACCCTTTATCTCAGGAACGCGTGGAAGTATCAAGCTAAAATTTATATCAAATTCTTAGGTTTACTGTACCTTAAAGCTGTCAAACTTCCAACGCAATTAAAAGATACAGCCGTTTATGTCGCGACAAGGAAATAAAAAACCTACAGGGTGAACTCAGACCACTACGTAACCGTGAACTCAGAATCTTGAAAGTTGGTACAAAGCAATGTCTTATAGCACAGATAAAGTAAATATTGCAAAAACCGTACATTTTTAGTTACATCATATTATTATAATAAAAATACAGGTTTGTACTGAACACTCGGTGCGCGAGTCCGACTCGCACTTGGCCGGCTTTTTACTACTTAGATTCACCTAATGGTAAACAGAAAATTCAGTACTAACTCAGTTATTGGTAGTCTACGGGAGCTTGCAAACACACAGCCTGAGATAAAAGTCTGAAATTTCGCACATTCGTGTTTTGCGTATAATTCAGGCACCTAAGAAAGAAATTTCTAAAAATAGAGCGACAAATTGTCAAATTTGAAGACAGATAATAAAGGTTCTTCTTATCTACTTATCATGTGATAAAAGCTGCGAAAGCCAGTCATTTCTTATATAGTCTATTTTAAGACGAAAGGAAGATATATTTAATACTCCACAAAGCGTTCACAGCAACTTCACATCGGTGACATATTAGCCGCGATGCAGTCAAGACATCTACCCGATTCTTCGAATGAATAAATCTTCAATGTATAAAGTCTAAAGTCTACATACAAATTTGGGATGTGCGGCTGATTGCGTTGGTATTTCGCCAATTTGAAAACGTAGCAAATGGACATAATGTGCTAAGAGAGGAGTAAATGTTCCAACTTTACTGAAGTCCAAAACCATGAGCCCATTATCCTAGTTTGAGATTGCTGTATTCTGAACTGATTAGTAAATATCATCATTTGAAGAAGTACTTTCATATGTATTCATTCAATACGGTTTCAATGTCACAGTGGGTGGAACATAGTATATATGCAGCAATACCAATAACTACAAGAGCAGACGTGTTCCTGAGTGAATGTCGGTAAACGTAGTGTAGGACGCCCTCAGTTTACATAGAGCGACGATCTTTTTGAAGTGGCTAAGAGCAGCTGCATTCGAGAAACCGACGGTCGTGCACTTGAAGAGGCCAGTCACCAACAGTGGTCTGCGATTGGTTGATGATTATCATGATGAAGGTTTTAATACAAGTTTTGTCAAGTAAGTAATCTGCGGAGTATATTCATGATAATTTTATTATTATGTTTTAGAGCCGATTGGAGTAAAGTCAATCGGTTCATGGGGTCTGAGTGCTTGTTTCCTCTACAGGATACTACCCCTCTGATCGACGTTTCACATGATCAGAATTCTTCTTTTCTTCCACGTAGTATACAAATGATTATTCTTCGTGCTACAAAGCACAGAGAATAATCATTTGTATACTACGTGGAAATGCCGGTAGCCCTTTTGGCACGTTACCAGTAGACAGTGGTGTTGAGGAATAATATGACGAATAAAGAACAGTCTTTTAATTTTATTATGATTTAGATAGAAGTATATAATTATTATATAAAATGACAATTATTATATATAATTATTATCTTTATAGTCCGTGTGGTGACGGATTAAGAATACAAATGTCACCAACCCCTCATAATTTTAATTGTACACCAATTACATGTTTGATACAAAAAAAATATTAAGTACAAACAAGGTACAAAATCAGTGTCCTTTGATCCAAGCCGAAGCTTTCACATAAATAAAATACAAAGGTGCCTGCAATTTAACTTCACACTAGGCAGATTTACATGAAAAAAGGCACTGCTTATTGTTCGGCATCCGTTAAAATATTTGCAAAAGCCCTTTTGTCAATTTCCGTTGAGACAAACAGCGAGCGAATCAGGATATTGGCGTTACACTCACTGAGCACTAACAAAGCGAAAAATTCTACACGTGATCTAAAGCATGTGTTGCACGAATTTGTGTTGGGTAACACCGTGTATGTGTGATTTTATTTTTTGTATAGACAAAGGCACAGCAACCACACTGTTGAACTCTTTTGTGAATTGTCCCAGCGAACAATCAAAAATGGTAGTCTATGTTGGGATGACAACCAATGATATTATGAACAAAAATAAGCTACCTTCACACTGAGCGGAATTCAGTTTTGTTAAAAATATGCTTGTGTGCTACCCAAAGAGTGTAAAAGAAATAAAAACATGCAGAACTTTGGGGACTGCCGATAGAAGTGAAAACTAAGTAGCTTGTGAATTGTATTGTCGAGCTATTAGATTATTATTTTTGAATTTGGAAAGCGTTCGGGGACGCTGACGCCAGTTTTATGATTTATATTTTATTTTTTGTTCACCCAAAAATTGCTCAACGCACCTTAAGAAGTTTTCATTTATAATAATATTATATTATACGAGTATATACTAACTTTACTAAATATATTTGTATACATAAATATAGGTATTTGTGTTCTTCTGATTCTTTAACTATCAATCAATCAATGAGCCTGTTTCAGGCCACTGCTGGACATATGTAGGTATCTTCTAATTCAACCCAACGTCCATACCCTTCAACTATAAGTTCCAAGTTCCAGTAAACTGTATAAAATCCAATGTATTCCATTTGTTGGCATTAGTAAAAGCCAAATGTGATCCAAATAGTAGTAATACACTTCAAAGTAATAGTACTTAGTAGTCAGGGCAGCTTAGTATTAGCGAACAGGACTTTGCTTTTCAGTTACTTACTTCGGACGCCATGTTGGAGCAAATTGTAATTAGTTCATTTGAAAAGTTCTAGGGATTAGCATAAAGGCTCAGGAATAGCAATAGACTTGTTAACTTCTATCGTATAAATGTTACAAAGTGAGAATGTAGACGCGTTTCTGTTAACAAATATAAAAGTGAAAATAATTTATAATTAAAAAGGTCGCTGGGATGCACTGGATGCGGAAGGCGGAGGACCATGTGGTATGGCGCGTGTTGGGAGAGGTATATATGTCCAGCAGTGGACTGCGATAGGCTGATTGATGGATTGATATTATAATAATAATAATAATAAACTGGCAACACTATAAACAACAAGCAAAAATTTTCACTTTTATAAATTTTATTTATATATTTTAAGATTTATGGGACACAAATTAAATCAAAGCTCAAATAACAATAGCAATATTTATTTATATACATACAATATATTATTTTGCTATACAAAATCCATATAAATTAAGAAAATCATTATGACAGATGTCAACTACAATTTGATACCATCTATTATACAACAACAAAGTGAAAAACAGTGAAAATACAATGTTGACCAGAGCCAGAAAGAGAGAAGCACTAATAACACCCCCGGACTCGTCGCGCACATGCACCTCGCAGCTTGCGGTTGCCGCGCCAGTGATAACGCCAGCTGCTGAGGTGTCTTCATCTTCAAGCGACGAGTATTTCTCCCCGCCGACGTCGCCAACACCTGTACGTCGTCGGGGCAGAGGCCGGCCACCTGCATGCTTAGGGACCCAAGGCCCATCGGCCTCGAATAGGGCCCCCGCTGCCGGTGGTAATGTGCGCCGCATGCGATGGACGCAGTCAATAAATGAAAATGTCATGCGGGCATATTTTGTGGCAACAGAGGGAGGAACCAATCTTACGATGTATCGTGACCGGATGCTGCCTTTGTTTCAGGCCCTTGAACCTTCTGTCAACGTCTCAGCGCAGCGACTATCGGATCAAGTGCGGGCTATCCAGCGTGCCCACATGTTGGATGACTCTACACTTGAAAGGCTTCGTTCTGACGTGCGGGATAACCTCACTGTCCCTTCCTTGACGCAGGCTGTGACTCAAGGTACAGCCCATGTGCCCCTGCCACAGCAAGTACAACCAGTTGAGGAGGTAGATTGTGGGGCTACAAACGTAAGTACCCAATGTTATGATCAGTTAAGGAGCGCTTTGGAGTGTGCCCTTCGGGAGTATCGATCCAAACCCTCTAGCGACAGACCTCGAGTGCCGCGTTTGCCCACGCACAAAAAAAACATTGCGTTAGTGTGTGCCCTGGATTCACTGTTGTCTAATTACTTTGACAACAGTGAAGATATTAGTGATACACACTCAATCCTATACTGTGCGGCCGTTGCAGCATGTCGGGTAGCTGGTGTTAGGTTTTTTAATAACAGCGCAGCTGCCCGACCAAAATCCGCTGTGCCTGCATGGCAGTGTAGGATTGAGCGTCGTATTGCTGAGGCTAGGGCACTCATTGGCAAGTTAATCTGCTTCAGGTCGGGCAATACTCGCCCGAGAGTGATGCGCTTTGTGAAGCGGGCGTTCTTGGGGACTGATGTTAGTCCCCAAGACTATGCGTCACGAGTCACAGAGCGCATTGACCTCCTGAAGCAGAAGGTTTGTGCGTGGGCGAATCGTATTCGTCGCTATAAGAAAAGGGTGGATCGGTACCTCCTGAATTGTACCTTCCAAAGGGACGAGAGGTGGGTATATAGACGGTGGGAGCGACCTGTCTCCGATGTGGATGACGGGTGCCGACCAGCAGATGATGCTACTAGTGTATTCTGGCGCAACATCTGGTCGGTGCCTGTCAGTCACACTGAGGGTAACTGGATCGGGGATGTCAAGCGATCGTCTGCCTCGATTCGAAATATGGAGCCATTATCCATTACGAAAGAGGATGTGGCGTGTGCAGTCCGTTCGATACCGAACTGGAAATCAGCTGGTCCGGACGGACTGCAGAATTTCTGGCTAAAATGGCTCCATAGCTCGCACGCTTGTTTGGCGTCCCAGTTTCAGGCATCTTTGGAGTCTGGGTCGATCCCACAGTTTATGACGACTGGTATTACCCACCTTCTCTATAAATCTGGCAGTGCCACGGATCCCAAGAATTATAGACCGATTACTTGTTTACCAACGGTCTATAAACTTCTTACATCCATTTTGAGAACAAAAATTGTATCTCATGTTGTAGATAATAATATCTTGTCTGTTTCTCAAAATGGATGTAGGAATGGGGCCCGTGGCACTAAAGAGCTCTTGATCATGGACATGGCCATTAATCAGCAGGTTTACCGTAACCGAAAAAATCTGTCTACATGCTGGATTGACTACAAGAAGGCATATGACTCAGTGCCACATACATGGCTCTTGAGAGTGCTGGAGTTGTATAAAGTTGATACAACTCTATGCACTTTCTTGAAGGCATGTATGAGGCAATGGAGGTCTGTCTTGTGCTATCCAGGGTGTCGACAGATTGATGGGGATGGTGATCAGCTGATCATGATCAGGCGGGGTATATTTCAGGGTGACAGTCTGAGTCCCTTGTGGTTTTGTCTGGCACTGAACCTTCTTAGTACCGTACTGGAGAGTTCAGGGCTGGGCTATCGGTTGAGGAGTAGTGGTCGAGTTATATCCCACCTTCTTTACATGGATGACTTAAGGTTGTTTGCCCCCACCAGTTTTCAGTTGATGGCGTTACTAAAGGTCACTGAAGCCTTTAGTAACTCTATCATGATGGAATTTGGTGTGGATAAATGCGCGGTCATGCATGTGAAACGAGGTGGGATGGTGGAATCTGAGGGGGTAAAACTCTCAGATTCTACTCAACTTAGATCACTGTCTGCAACCGAAACCTACAAATATTTGGGTATGTCACAGGCGTTAGGTATAGCCGATGCTGGCATGAAACAGGTGTTAAAGGATCGTTTCTTTGGCCGCCTGACAAAGGTTCTTAAAAGTCTTTTGTCAGGTGGTAACAAGGTGCGTGCTTTTAACAGCTGGGTCATGCCTGTCCTAACGTACTCCTTTGGCATACTCAAATGGACTCAGACTGAACTGGATGCCCTTGATAGAAGAGTCCGAACACAATTGACTGCTTTTCGTATGCACCATCCACGATCATCAGTAATGAGGTTGTATATCCCACGGAAATGTGGAGGTCGTGGCTTATTATGTGCCAAGACCCTCCACAACCGTGAGGTATGCAACCTCAGAGAATACTTTCTCAATGCTGACGTGGATGTGCATCGGGACGTAGTTGCTGTGGATACCGGACTCACCCCGCTGGGTCTGGCTAAAGAGAACTGGCGCAAACCTGTAGTACTCAGTGCTACTGAGCGTGAGGAAGTATGGAGGAGCAAGGAGTTGCATGGACGTTTCTATCGGGCCTTGCATGGGCCCGATGTAGAATTTTTATCATCTGTGTCCTGGCTACGTTTCGGCGATCTCTTTGGAGAAACCGAAGGTTTTGTCTGTGCAATTATGGACGAAGTTGTTATGACGAACAACTACCGTAAGTATATCCTGAAAGACGGAACGGTTGACATTTGTCGGGCCTGCCACCATCCCGGAGAATCTCTCAGGCATATAGTTTCTGGTTGTTCCCGTCTTGCAAACGGCGAGTATTTGCACAGACACAACCAAGTGGCCAGGATTGTCCATCAGCAACTTGCTGTAAAGTACAACCTTGTGGACTCGGAGGTGCCGTACTATAGGTATGTGCCCGACCCAGTTCTCGAGAATGGTCGTGCCACAATATATTGGGATCGGTCTATCATTACTGACAGGACTATTGTTGCCAATAAGCCTGATATAGTGGTGATAGATCGATTAGAGCGCCTTGCAATGATCATTGATATCACTGTCCCACATGACGAGAATCTCGTGAAAGCCGAGAAAGAAAAACAAATTAAGTATTTGGATTTGGCTCACGAGATTGTTGACATGTGGGAGATAGATTCAGCGATCATTGTGCCGATAGTTGTATCAGTCAATGGACTGATCGCCAAGAGCCTTCATCAACACCTTAGGAGGCTCTCGTTAGACGGTTGGATTGTGGGCCTGATGCAGAAGGCGGTTCTCTTGGACACGGCGCGCATCGTGAGGAGGTTCCTGTCTCTGGAGCCCTAACCACCGGTAGCTTGGTCCCTGTACCCGATACCGGTGGGCCTCCTTTTTTTATATTTTTAAATGTATATTTTTTATAATTGGTATGTATTTAAAAATGTAATTAAGAGATGAAAGTTTAATAAAGGGAATAATAATAATAATTTATTTTTAAAAATGAGATTGTAGGTTTACAATTTAGTTTGTTACAAAAGGTCCTTATATAAAGTACAGTAGGCAGTATGCGTAATCTAGAATATTGGAGGGTAGAGTACTGTTCTCCTAGGTAGGCTACTGAGCAGCCTGTGTTAAGGAGTTACAGTGCCGATCCCCTATTTAAATGGTTAGGTTTATGTTTCACTATTGTATACTAGCTACAACTTGTAATGGGTACAAAAGTAAAATAAGAGTGAGTAAACAATAACATTTCTTAGGTTAAATTTATAACATGTAATGTGTGTGTGGGTGTGGTGTGTGTGTTGTGTGTATGTGTGTGTGCGTGTATGTGAATCAAACATGTTTATAGAAGTAATTCAGTTTCATCATAATTTAGATTTTTAATAAATTTTGTAACAGTCTTTTTGCAATGAAAGTGAGACATTCCGTATATTGGGCATTCCGCGTTGATCTTGTTATAAATATATGTACCGAGGTACACTGCAAATCTCTTAAAAAACGACGTGCGCGCAGGTGGCAGACTGCATATTCTAGTCTTCCTACGTTTCGTTATTTTCTTAAAGGGTGTTCGATGATGTTGTAAGAGGGTTAGGAATAGAATATATAGTTGCCTTATGTTGAGTACGTTCCATGCTTCGTACAGCTCATTTGTTGGGAAAATAGTATATTATATATTACTAGCTGTTTCCCGCGGCTCCATCCTCGTGGCCAGCCTATTCGCTATTCCAGATGCGGTAAGTAAGTATGCCTCATGTGGTGCAAGAGGCATGAGCAAAAATATAAGCATTTCGGTATGCAGTAAGCTATCTGTAGGTGACGTGTGGCTAGCAGAAATGCTACATTAATCGCGTGTGCGTGAGCGGCTTAGTTGCATATGTGGTCTTCTCACTATTTATCTCTACGCAGGATTTGAACCCTACGTAGCACGCCCGCACGTGATACCCCTGGTGTTGCAAGCGTCTATCGGCTACGGTAACTGTAACTTAACATCAGTCAGCCAGTATGCTTGTTTGCCTTCTTGTCAGTATAAAAAAACGTACAATCCCACGGGAATAGTGACTTTTCTGCATTATGCATTTTTATTGGACTATATTTGTGCCAGTTCTTATGCTACCGCACGGCTACTTAGTACTAAGGAATTCTGAGTTTAGGTGTAAAGCGGTCAACAGAACCGCGGTATGTATAACCAAATGTTTTACAGTTAGCTGTGGTTTTCTGTAAGGTGGAGGTCTTTCCCCAGACGGGCTTGCTCGATATTATGGTGCCCTAGCTCTCTGATAAATTGTTCGTAATAATATAAATAACCATAACAAATTATATATTTTTACTTTTTGTTCCACTAGTACAAACTTATTCACGAAACAAAAAACATTCCTACGCCTACAACTTTGAACACAAAGTATTGAATTCATTCAGAATCAAAGGAAGTTTTTATGAATGAGCATAATTACTTCTAAAAGGGACAACCGCCTAATTACAAAGTAAGCACCCAACTTTGTAACGCTTCACCATTTTCGCGCGGGCTTTTTAATTAAATATATGATATTCCAGAAATTTCATTTCAGTAGTCGTCAAGCCTTTGAGCGAATTCAATATGTTAGTCACAAAGGACTCGCGTTGTTCAGTTGCGAAAAATAACAACCTACATTTTTGAATAGAATTATTGAAGCTTAAAATGTTGTAGTGTTTAAGAGGAAACGCTCGTTACCCGTGAGCAACTTCAATGAAAATGTGTTGCTGTCTCCCTCGCTCCTATGAATACTGAGGCCTTCAAGACAAAGTGCACTTTCTTTTGCGCTACTCGTAAATGATTCGACCAACACAGCACGGTGTTTGTTTACAAAACATAATACAACATTAGAACAATGTTGTATTATGTTTTGTAAACAAATGTCAGGAATTCAGCAATTTACTTAAATTACACTCGAAACAAAACCATACCAACCCAACTCTCCCGTTCTCTCTCCCTCCAAGTGTATGGAGGAGACTCGTGCCCAGCAGTTTATGGGGTGAGATGATGATGACGACAGTTTTATTTGAATAATTAAATTCATTTATTGCACGGTCGGTTCAGTGGCTACCTTTCCATTACCTCTGCGTCGCATGTTATTTATTCGATCATCACCCGAGACACAAATTTAATATGAAATTCACAAAAGGATTTTTTTTTATACTACCAAGGTGGCTAACAAGCATACGGCCCGCCTGGTGGTAAGCAGTTACCGTAGCCTATGGACGTTTGCAACACCAGGGGTGCCACGAATGCGTTGCCGACCCTTTAAAAACCTTATAACTGCTTTCTTGAAGAACCCCATGCTATAATCTCTTGGGAAAACCTCGGCAGATTTTGAGCTTACTTTATATGTGTAGTACCTATTTATTATTGTTTATGTGTATTATATTATTACATAAAGTAACGCTTCTAGCTCTCTTGATAGAGGAGAGGTGATTAGTTCCGAGCAGCGACCAATCTGTACGGACTGTGCAGACCATATTATACTGCACAAGTGCGTGCACAAACACAGGTGCACTCACTACTCCTTCACTTTCATAGTCCAATAGGACGGCAATCCGACACGACCGAGTAGAGATAAGACGCATTACCAACGGCTTTACGTGCTTACCAATGCACAAAGGACTTGCTGTGTTTCAGAAAATGGTCATCCATCTACGGACTGACCGCGTCAAGCTTGCTTCACCTTGCAGATCACAAAATACCATTCGTGATTATAAATATTTATTTAGAGAGGGGCGTGTAGCTAAATTTTAACAGCGCAGATATATCTATCTGCGCTGTTAAACATTTTGTGCACTTTTAAAAAAAGCAACCACGTCACTTCAATTCATCTCTCATTTACAATAATTTATTTTAATTATAATTATAATATATTCATTTGTGGATCATAAGTTAGCAGATAGATAGATAGAATATTCTTTATTGTACACCACTTAAGTACTATAATTATTACAAGAAATATGTAAAGTTACAAATATGTAGGCACAATGGGCGGTCTTATCGCTAAAAGCGATCTCTTCCAGACGTTAGTATACAGTTCCTAAGGCTAATATATAAGTACGCTATGTCCTACTACACGATTAATAAAATAAGATAAATTACTAATGAATATAGAGGTAGAATTGCATTCATTTTGATTCCAATAATAAAATCCAATAAATATAATCGGTCGTATGTTCCCCTCACTAGTAACATTACCTATTAAATAGCTAATAGTAGGTATGTCAGCATGGTATAATTACTAGGGATGTTATAATTAGCGTAATTTCAACTTTGATAATAACATAGATAGATAAAAATCTGTTGCTAATGAAGGTACTACAGGCACGAACATAATTATATGGACGAAAACATTTTATTGATATTAGGAATATTCATTTCCCTACCTTCTTTATATTATCTCCATTTTTGAGGGGTTCATAGCTAAGTGCTAGCGGTGCGGATCAATAGATCTGCTAGGTTAAGACCTCTCTCTCAAAAAATGATGAAAAAGAGGTGTAAATTAAACCATTTTTTGTTGGCATTTATAGACAAACGACTGCCAAAAAATACAGTATTAATCTACAAGATGTTTTTCATAATATGGTTTTGTAATAAATTATATAGTAATTCTAAATAGTTTGTAAAAAAATCATCGAATCAGCACCAAATTATTGAGATTTAACCACTTTATGACTTCAATTTTTATCAAATAATACGAAAAATAATACCAATATTTGAAGAAAACATACACCTACATATAATTTGGTAATGTTATATTTAAAATAAATTTGAATTTAATTTTTTTTTAAATTATTAAGACGTCCATTCAAAGAGTACATCTGTTTGTATACCCGCGCTCGCCTAGAGATTAGAGTCGTGTTTGCTTCGCTCAAATGCTCAAGGTCGTTGGCGATATCCCAAGTCTTAAACAAGCTCGCCTCGGTCGGTCTGTAGATGGGTGACCATTTTCTAAAAATACAGAAAGATCCCTCCATGCCTAGAAAAGCACATAAAGCCGTTGGTCCGGCACCTGATCTCTCTCCGGTCGTGTCGGATTGCCGTCCCATCGGACTATGAGAGTGAAGGTAGGTATAGTAAGTGCACCTGACTGTGTTTGCGTACACACTTGTGCATTATACTATGTACTGCGCAGTTGGCTGACCTTCTTTTTACTTGGCTTCTTTTTAACTGGGCTTGCAATATCAGAGGTATCACTTACACACCTTAAATGATGCCGACCTAATTTTTTACCCCAGGGCTTTAAGATGGAGTATCGCTGGGATAGAAAAACGTTTCTTTCAAAACGCATTCGTATATGAGCGCTGGCAACTTGTACTGACATAAAGGAACACAACTACACCACTGTGTGTAGTTATTTGACTGTCGTCTTCTGTAAGGTGGAGGTCCTTCCCAGTCAGGCTTGCTCGCTGGTAAAGTGCCCTACCTCTCTTAAACATCAGCAAAATATTGTTGAACCAATGAGTAATAAACATTTACGTAAAAAAAATATTGCCCCAAGTTTTAAAAGAAAATGTAGCTAACCCCCTAAGAAATCCCCCTCCTATTTCATAAGCACGAACGTAACCGTTGCCATAGTTAACCTTCATGTTTTAAAAATACACTCTTGAGGGTTTTCCCTGTAAATAATGGACAAAAACAACAACGCACCCTACTTTCGCGTTTAAAAATATACCAATCGGTAGGAAAATGTTCGGTGAAGCTACAAAGCGTAAATCAAACTGTTTTAGCAATTTTTAGTCCTAGTTTATGCAAGACTATTTTAAAAAGACAACTCCTGCACTAGATTAGAGAGACTAGACACTAGAGAACAAGCTCTGTGTTGCGGGGGACTTTACAAACATACAATTAACGGACACAAACAAATTACACCCAGACTCAGAACAATTCTTCGTCACACAAAGTTTTGTCCTGTGTGGGAATCGAACCCACAAACTCATGCACAGCAGGCGCATACTTCGGCCACTGGACCACCGGGGCACTCAAACATTTACCAGATAGGTTATCTCATAGAGTTGCAATTTTGCTTTTGAATATGCAAATTATATGGCGGTGCTCCTAAGCCTGATCGCGCCCCAATCGTGTCAGATTACCGTCGACTCAGACTATGAGAGTAGAGGATTAGAGACTGCACCTGTGTTTGCGAAAGCATTCTGCCGTCCTATAACTAGAAAGCCGTTAAGTCCAAAAAGTAGTTTTGGAGAAAACAGCAAAAAAGGCGGCAACCGTTATTTCTTAAAAAGTACAATACTTAGCTTGACGGGTGTTAGGCAGATTATTGAATATTATTTCCGTGGATCATTTTAAGGTTTTAGTTATTAAAAAAAACTACTCATCGTTAAAAAAAACGTTCTTTTTCGATTTAGCTAAGCATTTTAGATAATTTTTGGCTCTAAATCCTGTACTAAAAGGTCGCTAACGTTACCGTAACGGCTTTTTAGTGAAGTAATTTTAATAAATTTATAGGATTCTAAATCTTAGTTAAATTTATTATGCAATCCTTAACTAGAAAGTCGCTAAGTCGTCTAACGGCTTTATTGTCGAAACTTTTCATCAATCTGAAACTTAATATATTTTCTAATAAGCGGCTTAGACTCTTTTAAGCTAAGTAGCGTTTATAGAATATGAAACTGAATACAAGATTATTCTAATAATACTTAACTAAAAGGCGGCAATACTTACTTCGCATGAGTTTAACTTCCTTATTGCTAAGCATTTGACAGGATTATGTGAGAAATAATAAATTTTTAAAGTATTAAATCAAAGTTTAATAAAAAAAATTAAAACACAATTAAAAATGCCTCCTTTTAAAATTCCAGACAAAAACGAAAATTTTCAATACAAAATTCGTGATTGCGTGAGTCGAGCAAACTTGGCGATTAAACTACCATATAATATATATAATGGATTTAAGTAAAAACATACATACATACTTAAAGACTTGCGTTAAAAATGTTAACAAATTGTAACGGGAAGACAAAGTAGCTAGCTAGGTCCTTCTTACTTTTGTAGGTGCGTTATCAATGCGGGATATTTATAACGAAATGCATAAAGATGTTATATTGTCTTGATTTTTGTACCTGTTGGTAAACAAATCGAGCAAAGCTTCTAAGAGTAGCTATACACATAAGCGGGCCGGCATTAATCGGCACAGTTGGGCAGTAAAATCGAATTTATATATGTAGATGATGTTCGAGGAAAAAGTATAAGCTTTGAGTTGGCTTTGTTGCTGCACAGATTATGCCGGGCCGCTTAAGTGTGTAGTAACCCTTATGTTCTCAAAACTTTGAGACGCAGTTTACAGAAACGCCCCACGTCCGCACAAACCATGCGATTCTGAAAGCGCACGTTGAAATATAAGCGTTCGGCAAGCTTTCGGTATTGCGCATTGCGAGCATACGCTACCCGCGCCGATACCGCATCGACTAATGCGAAAAGAACTTAACCAAATATTTCAACTCGAACCGTAAGCTACTCGTAGGTGTGTGCGAAATTTCAGACATTAGTATAAGAATTAATAACGAGCATCCAATATTTCATATTTATAAAATTAATGATGATGATGTCCTCCTAGACGTATCCGTCGACGGCGACCCCTACTAACTCACGGCCATACGTCTCCGATCATGTGCTCGGACGGGGCTCGCGAAGCCGAATTTCGTCTTAAAAAGACGGTCACACAAAGCGCAGTGAAGCCCTCCTTGCGCATTAGGTATACTCATAAGAGGGCCTGAGTTGAGTTTTACGGTGCTGGCGTTTGGCGTCAAGGTCTTTAAGACGACAGTTTTCAAACTCTTCTATATCTCTGTGAACAGCCTTATGCCAGTCTAACCTGTGGGTAGCAAGCTCCTCGCATGAGTTTGGAGACACAAGAGAGGTAGGGCACCATACTAGCGAGCAAGCCCGACTGGGGAAGGACCTCCACCTTACAGAAGACCACAGCCAAATGACTACACACAGCGGTGTAGTTGTGTTCCTGTGTGTGAGTACAGGTCTCCAGCGCTCATTTAGGAATGCGTTTTGAAAGAAACGTATTCCTATCCCAGGTTTACTTCCATCTTAAAACCCTGGTGTAAAAAAATGGGTTGGCAACACGCAAGTGATACCTCTGGTAATGCAAGCGTCTATAGGCTACGGATACTGCTTAACATCAGGCGGGCCGTATGCTTGTTTGCCACCCAAGTAGTATAAAAAAAAAAAAAAAAAAAAAAAAAGACACACCGGTTACAGATAAGTGTCGCTTAAGAACATCCTTGTACAAAGATACTGACTCAGCTGATCTCAGAGTAAAAGACAGCTTTTGGCAACCTTGGGGGCTCCATGCGTACAAGATGTTCACACCAGCGAAGCTGCCATTTAATAAGGAGGCTCTCCATGCCCACCATAATATCCGTCCGACGAAGTACTTCCGTGTTAGGAATCCGATCCTGCCAGCGTATGTGAAGTATACTGCCTTGGTGGTCCAGTGGCCGCAGTATGCGCCTGCTGTGCACGAGGTTGTGGGTTCGATTCCCACACAGGGCAAAACTTTGTATGACCCACAAAGAGTTGTTCTGAGTCTGGTTGTAATTTGTGTCTGTTAATTGTATGTGCATTCCTTTTCCTTCTCAACTAATCTATCTTTCAAGCTGGTATCATATTTCTTTCTCTTTGTGGATGATGGTGGTGCTAAATTTACAAAATTCATAGAAATAGAGCAATCAATAAAAGATAAAGATGCACGTCTTTTCTTAGGTAACCGATGTCCAATAATCTCTTCTGTTCTTGTAAATTCTTGAGTATGTCGTCGCGTTATTAATTTTTCGAGAAACGTTTTAGTTATTGATGTTCTCCTTTTCAATATTGGGCTACTTTTAGGGTTTAAAACTGTATTTTGCCTTTGCATGTCATAACCATATTCAGTATCATCACTTAAAACTTTGTCACATGGCTGGCCTTAGTCCTTATCCTTAACGGAGTCATCACTATCATAATCTTATATTTCTGGTATAATCAGTGAGAAGAAGATGGCATCGGAGAAGGAGGGGGTATCGATTCGTGGTAGTATAATGTGTTTCAAGCTGTTGCTGAGTTAATGTTTCTATTGTAAGCTTCAGAGTTTCTTCTGGTTGGCCGTTTTTATATGTTATTTGTGTTTCATTAAATTTTTAAAACTCTTGTGATGTCATCGAGTAAGGTTCTTGGTTAAGAAGATTAACTAAATCGTTACTGTTCATGTGGGCGTACTTTGATTCTTGGCTAATATTAGAGCAAGTGGAATTGCGTGTAGATGGCAAACTTTTAGTTTCAAGGCGTTGTGCAGTTAGAAATTCCTGGTCCACCAACACTATTCATCATAGTTTGGATCCTTTGGATCATTTTCTTCCGGAATATATCCTGAGCTCGTCAAACGCAAACAAAAATCACAAGCGTTTAACTGCTTTTTAGTCTAGTATTGTCGTTTGACTGCTCTCTAGCGATTGATATTTAGCTAATACTAATTTCAATACATAACTTAAAAGCCGCTATTGGCGTATAACTGCTTTCTAGTGTAGTTTTTCTTTATAACTGCTATATAGTTAAGGTACGATGTTCAGGTGGTTACTTATATGACACAATACATGAAGGTAGTTAAAGACGCTTTACTGCTTTTTAGTCAAGCATGACTAGATAACGTACTTTTAGTTAAGTAAAATTAGAAAAAATGATACATCAGTTTGCCGTTGAAGTATGTTAACGTCTTTCTAGAGAAGTATTGTGGCTTAGCCGCTTTTTAATTAAGGAAGTAACGAAATTTATGTGGTTTAACTGCTCAGCAATGTTTTGTATCTCTAAAACTAAGCTAGCTAGCAAAATGAATCTTAGACCAAAAGATAGAGCATCGAAAGTTGTATAAGACTACATTAAAAAGTGAAAAACGGCTAACTGTGGCTTAACGGCCTTTTAGTTAGTGGACGGCAGCATTGTTATCCACTGCAATATAATATTATTCTGCCGATATAATGGTAGAATGATTAATCGAGTAGGTACTATTAGTGTAAAAAAAATAAAGTTCCTCGGCGATGTAGAGGTTTATTGGTGGTCACTAGCTGGCCGCATACCAATAATGAAACCTCTGACATTTTATAAAAGTAAATCATAATTATATTTGAAAAGATTAAAAAAAGGAGAATGACTTGAGGGTTGTCATGTGGAGTCTGGTTCGGGCTTCGATGAAGTATAGACGTAATTGGATGTAAATAATTATAAGTAGGCAAAAGTATAATAAATAAGTTATATAGTTATCAAGTTGTATTTACTTATTCATGAAGATAAAGAATCCCTCATCCGGCATTGTACCAGCCGCATACGTCTAGAGCATACGTCACCCGTAGTACGTGCTAAAGAAGAGGAATGGTTGCTGACGACACGCCACGATCTTCGCAAGATAGAGGGGAGTAGCTGGATGCAAGAGGCCGAAGACCATGTCAAGTGGCGTAATCTTGGAAAGGCCTATGTCCAACAGTGAACTGCAATAGGCTGGTGAAGATGATGATAAAGTGCCGATTTGAGTAGATTTTAATAGCTCCTTACAAATGGAAACAGATAAATAGTTACACACAACGATGTAGTTGTATATCTATGGGTAGTGTAGGTCTTCAGAGCTCATTTAAAAAACTTGAATAAATGCTATATTACAGTGTGTTCCGCAAAGTGTATGCTAGATAGACTAGACAGATAAACTCAGGGTGTAGGTTCTTAGGTACAAGATTCGTTGAGGACCCGCTATGTATATAATAGCAACCCATATATGTCCCACTGCTGGGCACGGGTCTCCTCTCCTCTATCAAGAGAGAGAGAGGGTCTAGGCCTTAATTCACACACGCTGGCCTAATGCGGGTTGGTGAATCTGACATGTCTTTAGAATTTCTTCTAAGACATGTGGGTTTCCTCACGATTTTTTCCTTCACCGTTAGCAGATGGCGAATCATTTGATTCGTACATACTCGTATAAACTCCACAAAGTGAAATTCGCATTGATACTGCCCGCTATGTAGCAAGTACTTAACTGGCCAGCGATGCGCAGGAAAAAGAGCCTACACGCTGAGTCCATCTATCTAGTCTATTTCACTTTTCCAAGGTGTATCTAGTTTGTGGCACACTGCTATAATATGTGCCTTGTATCGTATCGTAGTAACTTTTTCTTCATACGTGTCTTATACAGTATACTTGCGTCTTCCTTAATTTTCAAAATTAACATCATCGCTCCATGTTTTCCTTATATTTTTCCTTAGTACATAAAACACATACGTTTTTTCCGGTTACTTTAATAGAACTGCCGCTTTGTATCCCAAGGGCATCTTCTATAGCTCTGCTGATGGCCATACGCATCAAAAAGAAGCTACTCCATGTCGGAAATTCCAAGCTGGCTATTATGGGTATACCTTGAATTATCATAGGTATACAATACTATTATTGGTATACACGAAACCTGGTGTTCATCAGAATGAACGGTCACTATCGGTCGTATTTAACGTTGAATTTATGCCTAACAATTGCTGCCCTATTGCTTCTATTTGCTTCCTATTCTCAAACAATTGCTTCCATCGTATTCTAGAAGAAAAAAAAACATTTTAAGAGTGACCGTTCATTCTAAGAGTGGCTGGTCACCGAGTCGTAGTATCCTGGTTAAATAGAATTATTGAAATTCACGCTGGCGATTAATTGCTGCCCGTTTGGTTTCCTCAATATGTTACAACGTTAATACTGTAACTATCACGGCAGTAAAGATATCGACAAAAGTGTTGTATAACAATATTTTTAGTGCCTGACAAAAAGTAAACGCAAAACTCCTATTTAACATTGCAGTTACGCTTGCTTAGGCGATAAATCTATGGTATTGTGGCGGTGGCCTATAGCTATATATTATGTTATTAAAAAGAAGTGCCGATCGTATTTAGTAACAAAAAAAACATAGAAATGTAATAAACACCTATAATATTTCAATTCAAGTGTGTGTGGAGTGTCTAATGCAAAAATAAAGAGTAAAAAAAATACAGTGACAACAGTTTATTAATTTATTTTTTAGATCAACAGGCCAGTCAAAATATAACACGAAAGCTTCGAAATATATATTTATTTCACAGAACCAAATATAATAAATAGGTAGGTATATATAATAACATGTTACCATTACCACACGCGATGTTATACACAGTTTAAAAAGACAATAGCTAGTGCACTCAATACAACAACTTATAATATTAAGGCACTTAACCGAATTTTAGTCACGGCGGCTAATGTTGATGGAGATGGCAAGACTTCATCAAAATTAGCCGTCTCGTGACTAAAATTTGCGTTAGAAAAATACAGCGAAACGACTGCTTGACGCTGCACGTGATCAGAGGATTGGATTGTTTATCGCACAGAGAATAAATATTGCTATCCAACTTGGCAATGCCGCTAGCCTTCTGATATTTTTTGCAGTAGAGGGTAATGTTGGAATACTTTGACGTTTGAAGTCTTCAATTTTTTTTTTTTTATTTATATATTTTTTTTTTGCATTTATTTAGTACTAGCGACCCACCCCGGCTTCGCACGGGTACTATGCTGGTACTAAATATAGTACAGAAAGTCTTTATATACAACGTTCACAGCTTTTCGTCATTAGACAATACAAACATGTTTTCTTTAGAGGTTACTCTTTAAGAGCGAAATATAATTTGCCCATACACTCAACCCCCGGCTGGTACTGCCGCAACCGCTATGTCCCTGAATTTTAAATCTCTAATATCTTAGAAAATATTCATTTAAATTACATGCTGTAATATTGATCTATATTAAATGCACAATGTATTAAATATAATTAATTGGATATGGATTAATGCTGTAATGCTTAAAATCACTTCGTAAATAAGACTAAGATTAGTATAGGATAAAAGATGGTTATTGTGGGTTATCCCTAAGAGATAGAAACCTTTTTAAGGTTTACAAGAATAGAATAGAATAGAATTTGCGTTTGCAATGTAAGCGCAAAAAATGTGTTTATTTACGACATCACATTAGAAACCTCTAAATTTATCAGTGTTTCTTTACAATATTATGCATGTATCATACAAATAACCATTCCTCTTGAATTACCTTATCTATTTAAAAAAACTGCTTTAAATTACGTTGTGTAGTTTTAAAGATTTAAGCATACATAGGGACGAACAGACAGTGACAGTGACTTTGTTTTATACTATGTAATAATGATTTCTTACCATTAATAAATATAGTGTTATATTTGCCTACTCGAGTCAATATAAAATTATGTTTATTGTAGTAAACTAGCTTTTTTTTTCTTAACCTATGACGTCACGGTTGAACACATACCTTTTCTATTTAATATAATTCAACAAGACATTAACCGTTGACCTCCCTTTTGCATCGTGAACCCCGCAGTCCGCCTGTCCCCCATACGTCACATAGCTATTAAACATATTACTTTTCTCTTTATTTGTAATATAATTAATTAACGGGTCGGGTTTCTTTTTTTCGTATTTAGCTGACTCAGTTACGCAGTAGTATTTGACTGTCGTATTGATTGTACTCACGGGGTCGAACAGGTTAATTATATTAAGACCATAATTATATTAAGCTATATTAAAATAACATTAAATGAATTAATAATATTAAATTTCAGAATCGAGAGTTGTGGAAATCCTTGGGGGAGGCCTATGTCCAGCAGTGGACGTCTTTTGGCTGAGATGATGATGATGATGATGATTATGATGATATTAAAATATGGGCTTGCTCTATATTCTAACGTAGCTGAGGAAAGTGTATCTTACTAATTCTTCTTCGTTTGGTTTGTGGCCAACCTGGTGACAGAGTTATTTAGATCGCCCATATTTAGACCTCTGTCGTAATCTAACGACTGTTAACAGTCGGGACCAACTTTTAACGTGCCCTCCGAAGCACGGAGACGCTTTGATGAAATACTACTATGCGGTCACAAGTCTATAGGGTTACTTAACACCCTAATCATTTACCTAACAGCGATTGCACCTGGCTATGAGCGCCCCGAATCGACCCTACTCCACCCCTTCATTAAAAGGGCATGATACTACTTAACATGAGTTGCAGAGTCGTAATATTTAATAAAACAGTAGTTTTATGCTTAATTTCATGTTTCCTAATTATAATTATAAGTAAGTACAAAAAAATAATGGATATACATTTTCGTCGTCAAATAATTATAATTATTATATATCTAACAAAATACCGTAAGCGATTGTATAGTGATATAAATCACGTTAAATACAAATATTTATTTTGTACCAAAAACAAAATAAGTTAAACAATTTCACAACTTCGTAAAACAATATAAACCTCCTTGTAAGACATCTACTGTCTTCTGTTTCTACAGCTATATAAGTATCCTTGTTCCTAACAACCAAATGTACGGAATTCCCCGATTTGTTACCAACATTTGTTATTTCAAGTTACTTTAAACATTTAAAATTGCATGCAACAGTTCACTGTTACACTGTTGGGTGGCAATGGACGCTTGTAATACCAGAGGTATCACTTACGTGTGCCAAACCATTTTTATTAACACCAGGGCTTTAAGATGGGAGTATCTCTGGGATAGAAATACGTTTATTTCAAAACGCATCCCTAACTGAGTGCTGGAGACCTGTACTCACACACAGGAAATTCGGAAAGTGTTGCTAGGAACGCGTCCATAGGCTACTGCTGTGCTAAGTACCTAGTATAAAAAAAGTAATAAAACTAATAAAATACGTAGGTACTTCATATAGTTATATATGAAGTACCTACGTATTTTATATAATAACTTATATATTTTATATATAAGTTATTATATGAACATAAAAAGGAAAATGTATGTGAACTATTTGACTTTACATTCGCGTGAGTACGACTATTTAGTTCCGCATGCGGGTCGTTTAAAAGTAGGTTACTACAGGGTCACACTGAAACGTAAACTTTATGGTTTATTTTACTTTAATTTGGTATAATGAATGATCTAATGACATGCGTAACGGTAGGTGTATTGAGTCATACGCACATGAACAATCAGTAAAGTACATGAGAAGTATTTACTATATTAACTACTTACGTCATCCACGTGACCGTTCTTACACAGAGAATCAGTATTGCCATTCAACGTGGCAATGCTTGGTAGCATTGCCACTGTCAACCGGAAAAGTGCCGTAAGGCTGGTGCCTTACGGCACTTTTCCGGTTGACAGTGATTCGGAGGAATATTATGACGCCTAAATATTGCATTTTCTTTAATTAATTAATTTTTCATATTTAGGTTTAGTTAGTTTAAATACCTAAGTTTTTAATATTATTCTTGTATATATACATATTAAATATTTATATTTTACTATAAATAAATACAACCTATATTAATGTACTCCTGGATATAATCCTATTTTTCTTACTGTGCAGCTGTCATTGTCAAAATTTTTCGACGTTGGCTGTATTGGAACTAAATTTCAATAGTTTTTTTTTACCCAGTCTGTTTTTTGCCTAGTATAGTGCCCTACATCTCCTGATATTATAAATATTATGCCAATACTGACTAGACTCCCTTGGTTGTCCAGTGGCCATAGTATGCGCCTGCTGTGCACGAGGTAGCGATGGTTCGATTCCCACACAGGACAAAACTTTATGTGACCCACAAAGAGTTGTTCTGAGTCTGAGTGTAATTTATGTCCGTTAATTGTATGTTTGTAAAGTCCCCCGTGACACAGAGCTTATTTTAGAATACTGGTGTTTGTCGAAAGCAAAACAAAATCTCTAGAATCAACTCAACATCAAGATTTTCTATAAAAGCGATCTATTACGTATTAAATGATACCGATATCATAAATGAAATATTAATTTATCGTTGAATACCGGTACGCCCACACGATCACTGATAATATCGTTTAATGTAAAGGGTTTGGTAAAGGTACAGCATATTAATTAATGGGGTATTTCGTCTATCGATAACTACTATATTATATACGTATATTGAAAGGAGTTTTATTCGAAGATTGGAGAGATTCACAGATACACGATATCGCCTCAAAACGCCCTTTTCAAGCTAAGTTGCTTCTGAGAAAATCTCTTCGGAAACAACAACCTATAAATGAAGAAATTGGTTGGCTCATATACCAGGCATACTTCGAGACTCCGTGTTGACTAAGAATTCTATCCATCCATCCATCTCAGCGAAAATACGTCCACTACACCTGCACGGTTGGTTCAGTGGTGTGGTTACCACACCATTTACCACTGCACGGCATATTGCAGGATCGATCAGGTTTTTCTATCCCAGAGATACTACGTATATCTTATAGCCCTGGTAACAAAAAATGCTTCGGCGTCTATAGGCTACGGTAACTGCTAAACATTAGGCAAGCCGTATGCTTGTATGCCACCTAAGTAGTAAAAAAAACTACAAACTCTCACTACGGCAATCGATGCATTCTTTAAGCTTATATATATTTGTTTTTAAGTGGCAAAACACATTTTATATAAACCTCTAAGTCGTGGAAGAACGCTGAGCGGTGGGGTTTACTGCACATTACACTAATTAATTGAAATCGTTAAGTAGTCACGATTCTCATAATAAAGCTTTTTATTCAGTTTTATGTTTCATTTTATCTTTATTGCGATTTCAAATAAAGAAGTTGTATAAGTATTGTTTGTTTATAGTCTCTCTTAATAACTTTGATGGTATTTTAACTAAACATTTTATAATTTACATTTTCTTTCAATAATATCAAACCATATAGGTATTTTATTCAAAGTTAAATGTCACCGGTAGATATCCTCTGCTGGACATATTATTATGGCTTTTCCTGCCAATTTTCCATAGCATTTGTTTCTCAGCTAACCTCGTCCTTCGACTAACACTTTATAATTATTTACATAAGTAGTAGATATCATAAATTCCACAAAATAAATTTCACTCAAGTACACCTATCGTATAACTTAGCTACCACCATTTTTTTTTAATGACTTCCAAACTAGGGAACTCCTGTGTTGCGGGGGACTTTACAAACATATAAGTCACGGACACAAATTACACACAGACTGGGAACAAACACTTGTGAATCAAATCTGACCTGAGTAATTCCAACGGCGCTCAAGACTTAGCTTATTAATATAAGCAAGTATTAGCTTAGTTTCGAGCCAAAGAAAAACTCAGTTTTGAAACATGTATTTTATTCAAATAAAACAATTAAAATTATAATAGCATATAATTAGCCAGCTTAGCAGTCTGGGTCATTAAGCACTAGACCAAAAGGCCACTCACAAAATAAAACAATTTTAATACAAAAAAGGTGACAGAGTATTCTTAAACAACTAAAATACTCTGAACATTTTGATGCCTATCTGATTTCTCTTTCAGCAGTATTGATTGTTCCTCTTAAAAGATCTCTGTACAAATCGCACCCATGGGGGTCGTTACTTCTATGACTAAAGTATTCAAGTAGAAAGATTGCCAGTTTTTATTTATTTTGTTTATTGCAACAAGCGATTTGTTTACTGTTCATATTTAAAAATTCAATAACAAAAGAAGAAAAAAAAATTGACAAAATGGTTGAATATAGAAATTATAAATTAAATAGAAAGAAAATCGAAAAAGTTTAAAATTCTTTATATCTACCTATACTAATATTATAAAGCTAAAGAGTTTGTTTATTTGGTTGAACGCGCTAATCTCAGAAAGTACTGGTTCGATTAGAACTAGTACTTTCTGAGATCATTAAATTGTTGAATTGTGCATTTATCCAGAAAGGCTATAGGCTATAAAACATCACGCTATGATCAATAGGAGCGGAGCAGTAGTGAGATATGTTGCAAAATCGGGGAAAATATTCCAAATTACCACGCGGACGAAGTCGCGGGCGACCCCTAGTCTTATAAGATTTAAAAGTTAAATCATGAATAAATGCTGATATTGCTATTTTTATTAATTAACTTAATATTTACAATACTATTATTATATTACTAATAACATTATAATTTTATCATAAATTTATAATATTATATTGTATTAAATACAAAAACAACCTTAGCTTTTTATGTAATGTGTGACCTTTATATATGTACCTACATTCACAAAATAAATTGATTTGATTTAGGCTAATTAGACTTGTATTAAATTTCAAAAGAAGAATTTGTGCGGCCCTAGATGGAGGCCTTGATGGAGATAATAAAACATGTGTGCCCCTTTGAAATTAAGTTAAATATACAAGTATACACTCGAGACTTTCATCAATTAAGCCATCCCAAATCACATCAACGTGTTGATACAAAGCATTACGCTTATAATTAATATTTTGTTTGTTTCCAACGGTGGTGTAAAGAGAGGTGGAAGTTATTTGTAGTGTAAATATACGACATAATTATATGGTTAACGAGTTCATAGACACAATAGGGAACAGTTGGTTGGTTATGTGTGAAAATATTTGCGGGTTTCTCATTCTTTAACGTAATTAGTAAGTTACGAGAGATTGGATGCCATACAAGCAGGCAAGCCCGACTGGGAAAGAACCTTACAGAAGTATTCTGGATGTGTTCAGTTATTTAATTTCACAATTTGGCCTGTTGGTACTCTGACTGCTACGCTGGAGGTCGTGGGTTCGATTCCCACCCAGGTGTGTGATGAGCATGAATGTTTGTTCTGTGTCTGGGTGTTATTTATCCATAATCTGTATGTATTTAGAAACATATAACTATGTTTATCAGTTGTCTGGCTACCATAGTACAGGCTCTGCCTAGTTTGGAATCAGATGGCGGTGTGTGAGGTGTCCCAAAATATTATTATTAATATATTATTAATTACACAATGCTGTGTGCTTACTTTCTTTCGTTTTTCCTTGTTAAAAGACATTTTCGCTCTAGACAACTAGCCTTGTGTTGCGGGGGACTATACAATGCTTAAAAACGACTACTACTTACCGTATAATAATAATAATATTTTCGAACTACTTACATACTGCCATCAGATCCCATATTATAGACAGAGCCTGTACTATGGCCATCACAACTGATAAACATACGTATATATTTCTAAATAAATAATATTATACATAAATAAGACTCACAGATCAGACAATCGTACGCAACATTCAAAGACTTGTTCTGGGTGGGAATCGAACCTACGACCACCAGATAAGCAGTCAAAGTCACTAACCTCTAGTCCAACAGGCTAGTCAAACAGTATGCTTGTTTGCCACCATAGTAGTGGCCGTGTGGCCATTAAGCCGTGTGGTGTCGGCGGAATAGAATAACACCACCCCATATCTTCCCGTGGGTATCGTAGGAGGCGATTAAGGGAGTGTGCAAAAGTACTGACCGCTTGTAACTTTTTCACAATATACTGTTCCAACAGTCCAAGTCTTTTTCCGGTCGTAACGGTCCCCGTTCCACTGGGCTCAGAAAGGCAAGGATGAGTATGTGCACTTGTGTTTTGCGCGCGCATTTGTGCACACTAATATATCCTGCGCAACTGACCGCTTCCATATAAAGGATTCCGATGTCAACATAGTCCTACGGCGATGGGAGGAGGTAGAGAGGCTTGACGTGATGCTCGTTGGGTTTTGTCTGACTCCTGCACGTAGGCGGCCTTGGGGGTGTAGTATTTACATCGTGGTCGTTCCTGCTCTGCATCGGGGTGACGGAGCGGGCTCGGCAGCACCCAGGGTGACAAAGCAGCCCTATTTAGGGAGGCGCTGCTTTCCTCACTCAGCTGGGGAGGGGGCTAGAAAAGGTGCTCTAAACAAATGCTCACTCCAACCCATACGGAGGGTAGCAACCGCGGCTGCCTCTGCATCCAATATTCGCGGTCGACGCCACAAGAAAATAAAAGATAAATCATCACTACCAATGACGTTTGGCGCGTGGAATGTTAGAACACTTCTTGACCACGAGGCAAATGCCTGCCCTGAGCGAAAGACTGCCATTGTATCTCGAGAACTTCATCGCTATAAAGTAGATGTGGCTGCACTCAGCGAAACACATCTACCCGATGAAGGAGAGCTGGTAGAACACGGTGGTGGGTATACTTTCTTTTGGAAAGGACTCACTTCCTCAGAGCCGCGAAGGTCAGGTGTAGGCTTTGCTGTCAAAAATAAGCTCACTGGACAGCTACAGGAGTGTCCTGTGCACATTTCTGACCGCATTACCACACTACGCCTTCATATGGAACATGACAACTTCCTAAATGTTATCAGTGTCTATGCTCCTACGCTAGACAAGTCTGATGAAATTAAGGATAAATTTTACGAAGAACTGACGCAGTGCATAGATCGTATTCGCCCGAGGGAACAGATCCTACTCTTGGGTGATTTTAATGCCAGAGTAGGACGTGATTTCGAAGCCTGGCCTAAAGTTCTGGGTAGACATGGTGTTGGTAATATGAACAGCAACGGACTACTGTTGCTTAATCTTTGTGCACAACTCGACCTTGCAATTACGAACACTATGTTCAGATTGCCTGCCAAATACAAGACAACGTGGATGCACCCAAGGTCAACACACTGGCACCTTATTGACTATGCAATCGTGCGTCAGAGAGATGTTCGGCAAGTTCAAGTCACTCGTGTCATGCGTGGTGCTCACTGTTGGACTGATCACCGGCTTGTAGTTACTAAGTTATGTATTCGTCTTCGACGTCCTTGTAGATCGATAAGACCAAAACTGGAGCGTCTAAACATTGAACGACTCCAAAATGTAAACACGAGGGCAAAATATGCCGAAACATTGAGCACTGCTTTGCTGCCTCTCGATCTAAAATCTAGTGGATTTAGTACTGTCTGGGAATCCCTGTGTACTCATATTCTTGACACTGCTAGAACTACTTTGGGTCTGAGCGTCCGAAAACATGAGGACTGGTTTGATGTGAATGATGGGGTATTAACGGACGCTATTAATAAACACCGGCGGCTCCTAAGGCGGCACAGTGGACGACGTCGTGTTGGAAGTGTTACGGAGATACGTCATAGTGGCTTGGAGCTGCGTAAACTCGCACGAAACGCAAAGGAAAAATGGTGGCAGGAGAAGGCTCATTATATACAGTGGCTCGCTGATACCAACCAGCTAGGTGAGTTTTATACTGAAGTACGAAATTTACTCGGTACATCCTCAATGGCAAAAGTTCCACTTAGGCCGACTAGTGGCGAAGGGCTTCTTAAAAGTAGGAAGGAAATACTCGAGCGCTGGGCTGAGCATTTCGACAGCTTGCTCAACGTGGATCACTCTGTTGACCTAGACCACGTTCGCTCCCTACCTCAACAAACTTATGCCCTCGAGCTTGACGAGCCAGTCTCATTTGATGAGGTTGCTCGTGCTATTAAACAACAGCAAAATAAACGTGCGGTTGGTGTTGACTCTATACCTGGAGAAATATTGAAATACGGCGGTGAGGATTTGTTTTCAGCGATGTGGGAACTCTTTGTCGATATGTGGGAACAGGAGCGAGTCCCTAACACTTTTAAAGTGTCTCTTATTCGGGCCCTTTATAAAGGCGCTGATTGCAATTCCTACCGTGGTATTTCATTATTGTCAGTGCCTGGAAAAGTCTTCGCCAGAGTTCTTTTAAACCGCCTCAGAGAATTATCTGAAAAGATTTTGCCAGAATCCCAGTTTGGTTTCCGACCTGATCGTGGTACGTGTGAGGCAATTTTCTCAGTGTGTCAATTACGAGAAAAAAGCAGAGAACAGGGTCGAAATATGTATCTCTGTTTTGTTGACCTTGAAAAAGCGTTTGATAGTGTGCCACGTGAAGCCCTTTGGATAGTGTTACAGAAAGTTGGATGCACGGAGAAGTTTGTTAGACTTCTGAGACTCTTGCATGACGACATGCAGAGCTGCGTCGCTGTTAATGCTGATCAGTCAGAGTTCTTCCCTGTTACCTGTGGGGTGAAACAAGGGTGTGTTCTTGCACCCACACTCTTCGCATTATACTTTGCAGTCGTAGTCCGGGAAGTCTTGCAGACAACTTCTGAAGGTATCCGCATCCGTTTTCGTACTGATGGAAATGTTTTCAACTTAGCCAGATTCAAGGCCCGAACTAAAGTGTCCTACGCACTGATCACGGAAATTGTCTATGCAGATGATCTTTGCTTTGTGACTGACTCCCCAGACGGTTTGCAGCAGCTTATGACAACCCTTCACGAGTCTTGCCGTAGTTTTGGTCTGAAGATTAGTGTCAAAAAGACGGAAGTGATGTCCCTTGATATCCATGGTCAAGAGACACTGGCCATCAAGCTCGGTGATGATTTTGTTAAGCAGGTTAATGCATTCCGGTACCTCGGGAGTATGATAACATCAAATTGCGACCTTGATGCTGAAATCAACAGTAGGTTAGGTGCTGCAGCTGCAGTATTCGGTAAACTGGATCGCAAGGTTTTTAGTTCACATGACCTGAAGCTGGCTACCAAAATAGATATTTATAAGGCGGTGGTGTTACCAAGCATACTGTACTCTTCGGAGTCATGGACAGCTTATTGCCGCCATATACGCACGTTGGACCGTTTCCACCTCAAATGCCTTCGCAAAATACTAAACATCCGTTGGTTTGATAGCGTCCGGAATACGGAAGTGCTGCGAAGAGCCAATATCATGGGGATAGAGGCTTACCTGATGCGGCGGCAACTCCGTTGGTGTGGACATGTTTCGCGAATGTCGGATCAACGTACGACTAAGTGCATCTTTTTCTCTGAACTTGAGAAGGGCAAGCGTAAGCATGGCGGACAATTCCTCAGGTATAAAGATGTACTAAAGCGTCACATGAAAAAGTGCGCTATTGAGCCCTTACAATGGGAGCAATTAGCTACTCGACGACCTGAGTGGAGGTCTCTGGTGAAAACTAAAGTCAATGACTTTGAGGCCAATCGCTGCTCTGAACTAGATGCTCGACGCGATGAACTCAAAGCACGTCCACCATGTGCAATCAATTATAATTTCTGTAATGGTGTGCTCACCTGCCCGCAATGTGCGCGTACGTTTAGTAATAAGATAGGCTACATTAGTCATATTCGAGCACATCAACGCCATGAATCAGAACGGAGTTGAAGAGGTCGCCATGGCCGAAATCGGTCGAGGAAGTAGTAGTAGTAGTACTAGTAGTGTAAAAAAAACCAATCAACATTCAAAGACTTGTTCTGGGTGGGAATCGAACCTACGACCACAAGATAAGCAGTCAAAGTCACTAACCTCTAGTCCAATAGGCTAGTCAAATATTATGCTTGTTTGTCACCATAGTAGTGTAAAAAAAAACCAATCAACAGATCAGCTAAATATAGAAAAAGTTGTTAACTGAACCGCATTCCAGTTTTCTATTACATATACTCGTAAGTATACGTATTGCTGTATGTTCATACGTTTGTAGACGACCTGTAATGCTAGCTTTCATCGCAATACCACTGGATCTAAAGTTTATCAGAACTTGAAACTCGCTCAAGAGTACTGCACTGAATCCCGACGGACCTTTACATAGGTATATGTATACAAACTTGTGACTTAAGCTTTCCTGTGTCTTAACTTTGGCTTCTTTGTACGTCACTATTAGCATTACGAATATGTTGTATTATATAAATATTACCTTTATAAACGTCTAGGGGCACATGTTGCTTAATAATAATAATAGCAACACATATGTTCCACTGCTAGGCACGGGTCGCCTCTCTTCTATCAAGAGAGCGACCCGAAATTCCTACACGCTGGCCTGGTGCTGGTTGGTGAATCTGACAAGTCTTTAGAATTTCTTTTATAAACATGTGGGTTTCCTCGCGATGTTTTTCTTCACCGTAAGCAGATGGTTAATTATTTGATAAGTACATATATATTCCACAGTGTGAAATTCACATTGATACTGCCTACCGGGATCGATCTATCACCTCTTGCATACAAGTTGGTTACATTCCCACTCGGCCACCACCGCTCTCTTTAATAAATTTTTTTTTCTTTTTTTTCCTAGCCTTTATTGTCCCACTGCTGAGCAAAGGCTTCCCCCATTGACTTCCATTTCCTTCTGTCCATTGCCTTATTCCATCAATCCTTCTCATATGCATCCTGGTCGCCATGCCAGCGTTTTACACTGGCGTGACGACATGGATACATATATATATATTTTTTTTATACTACCAAGGTGGCAAACAAGCATACGGCCCGCCTGATGGTAAGCAGTTACCGTAGCCTATGGACGCTTGCAACACCAGGGGTGTCACTCACGCGTTGCCGACCTTTTAAAAACCTTATAACTTCTTTCTTGAAGAACCCCATGCTATAGTCTCTTGGGAAAACCTCGGCAGGGAGCTCATTCCACAACCTTATCGTACGTGGTAAGAAATGAGATGAGATGACACGTATTATGGTTTAAAAATAAAGCTTGCTATTTTTTTTACTGCCACGGTGACAATTATACAGCCAACAGCCCGCCTGATGGTATAGTCAATTTTCAATGTTTATTTACTGATGCAATGTTTTTAAATAGTGGGTGGCAGTTCTTACCTCACCAATAAAAGTAATAAAAACCAATACAAATACATCGATTATTATAATCTCATATTTACATAATAATCGGCGTGTTCACGACTATTTGTCAATATTTACCATCTCGATGAGAAAAACCTAAGGTTTACCAAGTGAAAAGAAGAACAAATAAATATCAGTTTTAGCTTTATGGAAAAATCAGAAACTTTTGGAGTTAATTCATCATCATCTCAACCCATAAACGTCCTACTGCTGGGCACGGGTCTGCTCCATTCACTTGGAGGGATATTAGCTTACTATACCACGCTGGCCAGACGGGTTAGTATAGGATTTTGTTTCGAGTTTTTTCCCTCTTGCAGTGGATATTGTCTGCCTGACTTATTGCCTCAGTCGACTCTTACGACTCCCTCGGAGTGAAAACATAATTTGACGGCACTTGAAAAGAAAAGCAAATCGATAATCTTATTTTCACTTGCTAAACTTATTACTTATTTATTTTTTATACTTATTTTATTAGGTTTTACGAAAAATATTGGGATAAACCGTATTTTACAGTAGAAACGTAACATTCATTACGAAAACGATTAACTAACTATGAAGTAGCTAGACAAAACGAAGATATAACTGATCGTAAAAGTTCGGTTTGACGACCTTAAAAGCGTTGGTTATCCAGTTAAAACAAAACGAATATCAGCGTCCTTTCAATATTAATAAATTGTTACCGATGTGAAAGGTTTCATGAATATCAAACGGCAACATTACATTGGGGACGATCCTAAACAAACAGGTTCCTTTGCCAATAACGCACACAGTATTGACAATTCGCTGGTTAATTCAATAGAAAAGGACCCTTTTTTATGTTGTAGATAAAGAATTAATTGATACTGGGCGTTTTTGTGGCCTAATGTGCGGTTTCAGTTGGGTTAACGACAATTATTATTAATGATGGATTGTCATTAACTATAATGTTTGCCTGTGCATCGTGTGCATATATTTTTAGTGATGCACCATTTTTAATAAGCTTTTTGTTCGTTATTTTAAGTTTTTACCTATAATATTATGTATATTTGACTGATGTTCTATATGGAGCTTGATATCGAAGGTTACCAACATAAAACTGCCAATGTGAATTTTCAATATACACAATTTAGAATTTTCCATTTACAGTCCTATGTTTGTAGAACACTATTGAACTCGCAAGCTTTTCAAATTTCTTCTACTTTTACTACAATAAAATGTGTAGGTACTTTCCGATTTGGTATATTCGCCTATTTATACTATATAATATTATAAAGCTAAAGAGTTTGTTTGTTTGTTTGGTTGAACGCGCTAATCACAGAGTGTACTGGTTTGATTTGAAAAATATTTTTTTTGTTGAATAGTGCATTTATCCAGGAATGCTATAGGCTATATAACATCTCGCTATAATCGATAGGAATGGAGCAGTAGTGAGATATGTTGTAAAATCGGAAAAAAAAAACCAAATTACCATGCGGACGAAGTAGCGGGCGACCCCTAGGTTAAAATATACTACCCGCCCTAAGAGAGCTGTCGAAAACTTATACTAATTACTTTCAACCGAATCTACATACAACACCGCAAACCAAAAAATATTTAAAAAATACTTTTGCATCAAAATAAACGTTTGTCATTCGATGTTTGCATGAAACACGCTACTACCAGTACGTTATTTTGTATCCATATTTATAAATCTGTGAAACAGCTTTGTCTGTAAGCTCTGATATTTAAAAAATACCGTTGATATTTTTTTTGGCCTGTGAAAATCGAACCCAACAACTCATTGCGCAGTGATAAATAGCAAGGTAACAATTTAAGCTACTGAACCAACAGGGCAGTCAAATATTATTTGACAGGTTCAGTAGCTTAACTGCCCGGAGGGATATTTTATAGATTCTTTTATGACGCCAAACAAGCAAACGCCTGGTGGTAAAGTGTTGCTGTAGCCCATATACGCTTGCCAGATACCAGAAGTATTTAAATTTTGTTATGGAGTAGCGCTAAATGTCGTTAAAAACGCATTCCTAAGCTAAAAACCTGTTTAAAAACGCAAAATTTGAGAGGGGGTTAGCAGTACCAGAGATATTTTTATTTTGTTACTAGCTGTTGCTTGCAGCTTCGCCCGCGTGGATGTCGGTTATCGCTGCAAAAAGTAGCATATGTGTTATTCCAGACCATAATCTATCTCTGTGCCAAATTTCATCTTGATCCGTTCAGTAGTTTTTACGTGAAAGAGTAACAAACATCCATCCATCCATCCATACTCACAAACTTTCACATTTAGCGCTGAGTTAGGAAAACGTTTTGTTAAACACGCATCTCTAAGCTGAAAACATGTTTAAAAACGCAAAATTTGAGAGGTTTAATAAAACCTTTTTAATTTGAATGTTAAGTTGCGCATCAGTTAGTAAAATAATAAAGGACGAAGGCATGTGGAACGACTAGTTGTGAAAATGTTTACGCGTCGCTAACCAACCCGTTTACTTAGGACAGACATAGTTCCTGACTCAGTTTGGATCCGTGTACATAATCTTTGGTGTTGTAATCATGTGAAAATAGCCAAAGGTACGCCACATTTGGGTCAGGGCTCGCACGGGACCGATTAGTTGAATTTACAACTGAACCGTACTGTTTTTGCATTATTTATATCTAATTCTCTTGATATTTGTATTGTACTAATGTTTAAATCAAATCGTTTAGTTTATTAACGATTCTTTTTTTATTCTATTTGGGTGGCAAACGCCACTTTATATTGCTATTGCTGTTAAGCTGTTAGCCTATGAATGCTTGCAATACCAAATTTATACTGAAAGAAAGAAAGAAAGAAAAAAACATTTATTTGGTGAAACAAACACAAACAAGAAGGCAATAAACAAAAAACAAAACAAAAGTAACAGATAAAATAAAAATAAAAAGCCGGTTTCTGTGTGTGCTCTGTCACACCAAAAGGGCTGTCCAGCTCAGCATGTGCTAGGTTTTTTGGACCTAGCGCTGGTATTCTGCTGAATCCCTAGATATAATATGTCTGCTGCACTATGACTATGACTGCACACCAGGGCTTTAAGATGGGAGTACCCCTGGGATAGAAATACGTTTCGTTCAAAACGCACTCCTAAATGAGCGCTGGCGACCTTTACTCACTCACAGGAACACAACTACACCGTTGTGTGTTGTTATTTGGCTGTGGTCATCTGCAAGGTGGAAGTGTTTCCCCAGTTGAGCTTTCTCGCTAGTATGGTGCCCTACCTCTCTTAAATGATTGTTAGAGATTAAAAAATCACCAATCTATATCCACTGTTGGGCATAGTTCTTGTCTTTGGTGGTTTATACAGTGCCGCCGGTCCTGTACTAAGTTTATCAGTGGATGAACTGAGTACAGGATCATAGACGCTGTCAAAAATGCAGCAGGCATGCAGTGGTTTGCCTTCCTCCTTCTGGAAATGGATACGTACTGTGACGTAGCTTGTTTGTTTTGTTTTAGTACATATTGAGGAGATTTAGTTAGTTTTGAATTTCGCCCATAGCACCTCTAATAATAATAAAAAAACGGAATAGAATATGACACAGTCAGCACCAAAAGTAACTCACTTTTCAACAATAAATCAGATATCTATACTAATCTATACTAATATTATAAAGATGAAGAGTTTGTTTGTTTGATTAAACGCGCTAATCTCAGACAGTACTGGTTTGATTACATTTTTTGTTAAATAGTGCATTTATCCAGGAAGGCTATAGGCTATATAACTGAGATATATTGCAAAATCGGGGAAAATATTCCAAATTACCACGCGGACGAAGTCGCGGGCAACCCCTAGTTAATCATAAAATCTCAAACCCTAGAACTGCTCCGTGGATTCTGTAGGGTTAAGATATCCGCAAGGTCTATTTACACAATGCATTTCTATTAATACTTTCACAACCTCAATTATTCCAGTTTTAAAACGCAGTATGATAAACCTACGTTACCCACATCAGGGTGAGGGTAGATAACGTTCGTCAGAGGAACTATGTACAGTCCAACACACAAGAAGTGCATCAAAGCATACGTGATGCGGTATGACATACTCGTAGAAATAGCATTTTACACTTTACTATAAAACACACAAAGGTTACTTTAATGACAATATTAGTCACGGGTTAAACTTAAGTTGAATTAATAATAATCTTCTCCTGGCAATGCATTTTTAGTGACGAAAATATAAATGCTCTGTAATACAGTCAACACAATAAATTATTATAATGTCATCAAATAAACACGTTACTTTAACATAGGTTTAAAGTAACATGTTTATTTGAAAAACTACATTAAAATACTATCGATATTATTTTGATTTATCTATGTAGACAATTATGTGCATATAGCCTTCTATCTATATATAGCCTCAAATCAAAGCAGGAGTAAATTAAAGTTATTATCTTCAGTCGATATTAAATACACAAAATAGAAAAATATGCAGGTACTAAGCAACAATAAATAAACAACAACACTAGCAACGAGATTAATAAATATATGGTAAACAAATGAATATCGCAATCTAACTGAAAAAGATAATGTAAGACAAAAAGACCACTAAACAATATCAAACCTTATATTAATTTGCATAAGATGATAATTGCTAAACAGACGAATCTAACTTTACATCTGTTTTCCACTAAAGATACGAATAATAAGAGGTATTATATGATCCGCGTATTTATTCGGCAACAGCAGCTGTCATAGCAGAATGTTTACGGTATCGTACGTCTAACGACAGTTTTTGCTTTGTCTCGCCTCGTATAATCATGTCGCTTGGATATGTGGGTAAAGTAGATATATCAATCTACTATAGTCTATTTCACATAGCTTGGGTAATGTGACGTTTAATATTTTACGATGAAGATGAAAGAAAATGATTGAATCAATCTCTAACTTATTGAATGATCAAGGGCCTAGAGTATTGAATCGATAGAAAGAAAGAAAGAAAGAAATATATTTATTTTGTACCTAAACAAAATTACAAATACTTAACAAATAATATACCTATATCTATATCTATACTTCTATACTAATATTATAAAGAGGAAAGATTTGTATTTTTGTTTGTTTGTTTGTTTGTATGTAATGGATAAACTCAAAGACGACTGGACCGATTTTAAAAATTCCTTCACCATTAAAAAGCTACATTATCTGCGAGTAACATAGGCTATATTTTATTTTAAAAAAAAGGGGTAAATAATGCCAAGACCTCAGACAATCACTGACTAAATTAGTAACGCCTAATAAACGCCTATAGAATAATTGCTATTTCATTTTTTGTAGGCGCTAACATTTAACAATACTTTAATTTAGGTAATCAGGAAAGCAAAGAAAAGAAAACACTCCACCGAATCTGTCTGGTCAAGATAAACTCAATAATTACCCAATAAAATTTAATACGATTTTCACCAGGTGATGGCGTAATTCTTCCATTATAGTTTTGTGAGTGTGAATTGGCTGAAGTATTACGATGATAGTTAAACGACTAGGCAAAATCTTACCGTAGGAGGCAATGTTAATATTAAAAAGTCCATGATACTATGTGTCTATCTGCGACCACAAAAATTACTCACAGCGAAACGCGTGATCGGCCTCTGTCTCATCGGAATACTTAACTGATATATATTTTTAACTGACTTTTAAAAGATGAGGTTCCCTAAAATAATTGCATTGTTTTTTTTTATCCCTAAACATCGTCATTTAAGGGCCGATTTGTAATATTCTTTTTTAAGTGATCGACAAAGCTCGAAAATTTGCCTCAATAAAGTGGCAATGGGTAGGGCATATAGCTCGCAGAATCAATGGCCGTTGGGGCAGAAAGGTTCTAGAGTGGCAACCACGAACTGGAAGACGCAGCGTGGGCAGGCCTCCAACAAGGTGGACCGAAGACCTGGTAAAGGTCGCAGGCAACCGATGGACAAGGTCAGCTCAGGACCGACTGATGTGGAAAGCCTTGCGGGAAGCCTATGTCGAGCAGTGGATGTCTTATGGCTGAGATAGAACTACTTTTGTGGCAAACAAGCATACGGCCCAGCTGATGTTAAGTTACCGTACCGGCAGTTACCGTAGCCTATAGACACTTGCAGTACCAAAGGTATCACTTGCGTGTTACCAACCCATTTTTTACACCAGGGCCATAAGATGGGAGCAGAGTATCCATGGGATAGGAATAGGTTTCTTAAAAAATTGATCCCTAAGTGAGCGTTGGAGTCCTATACTCACACACAGGAACAGAACTACACCGCTGTGTATAGTTATTTGGCTGTCGTCTTCTAAGGTGTTGGTTCTCTGTAAGGTGGAATTCCTCCCCTATCTGAAAAATTTATCTTAAAAAACATTTTGCAATTGAATGGATAGTTTTTCATATTGTTCTCATTAAAAAAAACACCACACAACTGCAATGAATCAAACAAATGCATTCAGGGAGCATCAATTCGTTAGTGAAACTAATAAAGTATACTGCAGATGGCCAACTTCTCAATGATAAATAATTAGTCGATGGAGATCAGACATAATGTGTATTTAAATGACTGTAACTAATCACATTCAACGAGCAAATTAAAATGGTACAATTAAACTAATATGATTATACAGCTGGATATAGGCACCGAAACTTTATTCAGTTTTGTTCCGGGAGCTTATGTAGAGTACTATATCTCTATTAATAGAATGATGAATCAAAAAGAATCTAATAACTATGCAGTTCAATTTCTGAAATTCTTGAGCACTACGGTGGACCATTATGCCCTTTAATATAATAATAATAATAATAAATCATTTTATTATCGCGTCGCATAAATTTTTAGCTCACCCAAAATCAACCCATAAATGTCCCACTGCTGGGCACGGGTCTCCCCCATACACTTGGAGGGATATTAGCCTACTACACCACGCTGGCCAGGCGGATTGGTATAGGGTTTTATTTTGAATTTTCCTTCTCTTGCAGTGGATATTGTCTGCCTGAATTACTCCTTTAGTCGACTCTTAGGCACCCTTGGGGTAGATAGGGGTGGTGATATTTTGTATTCTTAATCCGTCACCACACGGAATCCTATCAGGTTAGAAGTGACCAATTTAAAACGAAATGTATGGATGCAGAAATTTCTACAGGGCATATGCTAAGCAGGGCAGATAAGCTATGCGATAGGCCATAAGATTGTTCACGTTTGCGCTAAGACAATTTGAAGAGCAGAACAATCGTACAAACAAGGAATATTTCTTTATGAAGTTTATTAATTGCAGAACCTTAATGTTCAAAAGAAAAACGTAATTGACAAATCAACAAACGCACAGTTTAAATCACTAGACACTCAGATAGCTATTACGATATAGGCATCCGCTAAGAAAGGTTTTTTAAAATGTAACCGCTTAAGATGACAATCAGCCGATGAAAGTTTGTAGTTTTCAGATTTACAGTAAAAGACTGAACACGCGAACGAAGTCGCGGGTACAGCTAGTACATTATATAGGTATATTATAGACCAGGTATATATATTAGATAGGGTTTAATTTATTAAATAACCACTAAACCAACAATGCAAAACGTAATTGTTTTGCATTGTTGGTTTAGTTGGTTTAGCGGTTTCGATTCCCATCCAGGACAAATCTTTATGCGATGAACATAAATGTTTGTTCTGTGTCTCGGTGTTATTTATCTATAATATATATGAAATTTTATTTTGAAATTTTTTTTATTTTGAAATTTTGAAATATATAACTATGTTTATCAGTTGTCTGGTTGCCATAGTACAGGCTCTGCCTAGTTTGGGATCAGATGGCGGTGTGTGAGTTGTCCCTTAATATTAATATTATTATTGTATAATGATATTTATGATATGATATATTTTTCAAATGCCAAAAGTTACAGTACCCATGCTATGTGAAATAGACTATAGGTACATAATGTTCGACCTCAGAAGAGTCTATTGGAGAACAAATGTAATGTTATTAGATCTGTCTGCCTTGAATATTTATGACAGGCGATCCCTAAAATATATTGACGAAGGTCGCTTTTTTTTTATTTTTTATTTTATATAATTATTTCTTCGTTTTCATCCATTTAAAAAAAATGGGTTGGCAACACGCAAGTGATACCTCTGGTAATGCAAACGTCCATAGGCTACGGTAACTGCTTACCATCAGGCGGGCCGTATGCTTGTTTGTCACCTTGGTAGTATAAAAAAAAAAAAAAAAAAAAATGTTAGATATTTGAGCGAATAATGAATTAATTTTTTTTTTTTTATACTACTTGGGTGGCAAACAAGCGTACGGCCCGCCTGATGTTAAGCAGTATCCGTAGCCTATAAACGCTTGCATTACCAGAGGTATCACTTGCGTGTTGCCAACCCATTTTTTTCAACACCAGGGGTGTCACTCACGCGTTGCCGACCCTTTAAAAACCTTATAACTCCTTTCTTGAAGAACCTGTTTTTAACATGTTTTTTTTGTGTTCGTGGCAAAAAATAACCACTCATACAGCACAGCTAAGCCGGTATCTACAGCGAAATAGGATGAGGAAAATGTCAGAGGTGAAGTGACAATCAAGGACACTTTGAAAAGTTAGCTTATGGACACTTGCAATACCAGTAGTATCACTTGCATGTTGTCGACCCATTATCTTACATCAGGGCTAGTTTCCTTTGATAAGAAAACGATTTATTTTCGAAACGCATCTCTAAATGGGCGCTGGAGACCTGGAGACACGCAGGAACACAACTACACCGCTATGTGTAGTTCCTTGCTTGTGGACTTCTGTAAGGTGGAGATCCTTCCCCAGTCGGGCTTTCTTGAAAGTATAGTGTCCTATCTCTTGCATTTCATTCAATGTCCCCGTGTCTTCAGCACAACTGTGAATTCTAATAAATGGCCAAAACCAATCTAAGGAAGGAAGACAGGATTTAAAAAGTCTCTTCAAAAGTCGAGTAGACAAGTTATGATAAGGATAACACCGCTACTAAAAGATTACGCCTTTTCCGGAGGTAAGCAGAGATGTATCACATCTATGTATACGCCATTAGTTATTATTTATGTTTGGTGACATGTGTTATGTGACAGAGAGTGACCGTTGCGCCACATTTCATTTCATTCAGAGTTTGTCACTCTACCCAACTCCGGGTTTTTAATGAGCATTTCTTAACAGGAAAACCCGACCTCTACACCCGGGATTATGATAATAAAACCATTGTGTCACATCAGCTGTTAGTTTTCTATTATCTATTCAAATATTATAAATTCGAAAGTTTGGATGGATATATGGATATTTGTAACCTAATCACGACGAAAAATAGTACCTACTTACGAAATATACGTTATATCCTGGAAACCAAACGGTATAGTATGAACGAACTAATAATAAATAAATAAATATCCTTATTTCTGTTTTAGTATTACATTTGTGTTTTTAAAGACATATCTCATACTAGAAAACTAGCCTTGTTTCATAAAGTACAAGCACATTTGACAACATTTGCGCATCACAAAAACTATGTAGGGATTGGTGATACAAGGTAAGGTTAGCCACTGAACCAGCATACATATATACATATCATTACGCCTGTCTCCCACTAGGGTAGGCAGAGACTATATATACAACGCCATTCGCTTCGATCCAAACATACTTCTGTCGCTTCCTCCATATATTATTTTGGGTACTTTTAATTTGGCCCTTTTTTAGCAAATCTCCTTAAACCAGCAGTCAAAAAACTAAACTACTTAAACCAATGAATACGGTATAAGATACCGTATTCATTGGTTTAAGTAGTTTATTCTAAAACGATATTATACTAAACATCTACGATTCAACTTAAAATACTAATAAGCGTAATCTAGCTATCATTTACAAGTTGCGACCACAGGCGCGGTCAAGTTGACCACAACACAGGGTAAACTGGGGTAAACGTAGGGTAAACGATACGTGGTCCGCTAACATTGCCTTCGGGTAACCGTGGTCTGTGCGGCTATCCGCAAATCTCACAAGCTTTTGAATCAACTCTCGTGATTATAATACTTTTCATTATATTCTTGTGGCTTTCATTATATTCTTCACTTTTATGCTTCCTATTGGTACAAAGCAAAAGTGTTCACTGCATTTTACCATGACACTGGTGTGCAAATATTACATTAAGGTACATTTTATCATTAGGACATGTTCATTTATTTATAATAAAAATACAATATCAATACCTATTAGCAATCATTACATATTAAATATATAATTATTAGTCAATATTAGAGATTAAATTTACATAGATATTTATAAAGGCCATATCACAAAATCGTCTACGTACGTACAAATCTAGGTAGACATTTATGTACGTATAGCCTTCTATCTATATAAAGCCTCAAATGACAGCAGGAGTAAATTGAAGTTATTATCTTCAGTCGATATTAAATACAATATGGTTAGATTAAATTAATAAATAAATTCGACTGGCCTGTTGGTCTAGTGGTTAGTGACTCTGACTGCTACGCCGGAGGTCGTGGGTTCGATTCCCACCCAGGACAAATCTTTGTGTGATGAGCACGAATGTTTGTTCTGTGTCTGGGTGTAATTTATCTATAATATGTATTTATTTAGAAATATATAAGTATGTTTATCAGTTGTCTGGTTACCATAGTACAGGCTCTGCCTAGTTTGGGATCAGATAGCGATGTGTGAGTTGTCCCAAAAATATTATTATTATTATTATTATGTCTCTCTTTATCACGGGTATTTTCCCATCATTCAAGGAGAATACCCGGGCCTTTAGAAGGCTTACGCGGGGACATAGGTCCAACACGCAGAGGCCCTTAGAGAATTTTAATTTAAAATGGGATGAGACGCTTACCATAGTCATGACACAGCTGCACTATTGCAGTACAGCCATGACATGCCTATGGTAAGTGTAGAGCTATTGCAACATGTGAAATCGAATCATTTTGGGCTATGGGATTGGGTGTTCGATGGACTGGTTTACAATGATTATGGGATAAAACGTCGCCTGCCATCATTTAAAAGTTGGGATATACTCTCTAAATGAAAAATAGGCAGACGGTGACTCGCCTATACACTAGATGGGCCCCTTGAATCAACCGACATGGGCAACAATCCACAGGCATAAGGGCAACACCATAGTGCGCGGCTAGGGGTATCGAGCGGTGCGGCGCCGGTTTCACCATCGGGGGTCTGAGACCCGAGAGCGGGTTTCCCCGTAGTTATGCCCTTGAAAATGACACTTCTACCCCCGAGCATATAGCTCTGGCGACCCCTCTCTGATCAGCCAATTAAGGCAAGCCAGAGCTGAGAGTCCTGCGGGCGCTCTTGTCAGTCCACTCCGGGCAGACAATAAAGGCAAGCCGGAGACGAGGCCCTGACCGACTCTCTGGGGCATTCGAGACCGCAGTGTCGCCACTCACATTCAGCCCGCCACAAGCTGCTCTGCGGGTTATTATTATTATTATTTGTTTTATCTTTCAACTTACGTCAAACTATAGTCTATTTCATATAGCACGGGTACTGTGACGCTTGACATTGGGAGATAAAGATCTATGAAAATTATAGACGATTAAATTAAAACCCTATCGATTGTATACTCTAGTCTTTAGATCATTCAAGTAGCCAAATGGTAGAGATTGATTCAATCATTTTCATTCATCTCTATCGCTAAATATCAAACGTCACAGCACCCACGCTATGTGAAATAGACTATAGTAACCTTTAACTAATTCTTATTGTTATACATTAGTACTAGTGGACCTGGCAGACGTCGTCCTGCCGGAAAAAGCTGAAATACCGACAGCAGCGCCACCTACCGGGTCCAATTGTGAATCTAAACCATCCAGGGCCCTACCCGAACACACACACAAAATTTCATCAAAATCGGTCCACCCGTCTAGGAGGAGTTCAGTCACATACACACGCACACAAGAAATATATATATTAAGATAATAGTAACTAAATGGTAATTTGATATAATTGATGACTGGTGTAGAGAACGATTGTACAAGCACTATGATGACATCCAGGATCTGATTCCTGGATTAGGTACCTATTAGGATAGGAGTTCAGAATGAGAATGTATATTTGACTGTACAACGATAGATAAAAAAACGATAGTTCTTCCGAGTCTAACTCCTTCTATTTACTTCTGATTAAATTCGTTGCGGGGTCCAAGACAGTAGGTTTAGTTGTCCACGGGACGCACGAGTGTGTGCAAAACTCGGTGTATCAGTTGGTTACTCCGCTGTTAATCCTGGCTCACAGGAGTCACAGCGGTGGGCATGTGGGTGGGATTGTCCCGAATAAAAAGTTCTTCCGAGTTTAGGTGTACTTTATGACCGTAAATATTTGATTATAAAGAGCTTGTTACCTATTGCTAGAATTTTCTTTCAAAAAAGAAAATAATCAGTAAACAACTTCTAAGTGTAGAAGTTGTTTACTGATTATTTTCTTTTATTTTCCCTGCTGCTCAGGCGTTGCTTCCTAGTGAGGAAGCAACGCCTGAGCAGCAGGGAAAATATAGAATTAACAGTCACAAAGTACACCTAGGCTCTGAACAGCAATCTGTGGATCACAATTTCTTCAGTTCGGTAAACGATCAGCGGGTTAAGCAATTAAGGGCGCGGTAACCCTATAGATGGGTGACCGCAAAGTGGTATTTCATCTGAGTGTCTTCTTTCTTTGGATGGTACGTTAAAAGTCGGCCCCGACTGTTAACAACCGTTAGATCACGACAGAGGCCTCAATAAGGGCCATCTAAACGACTCTATCACCATGTTGGCTACTTACCAGACTATAAGAAAAAGAAGACAATGTTTGCTAATTGACGAAGACTTAAGCCACTGAATCAAACATACAGTCAAGTATTTTCTTCCAAGTATTTTAAAACATTTTTCTTGTTGTCCTATGCGCGCCGGCTAACAAATCTATTTAGTCTGAAATATTTACAAAATCTTATGTGAGAAAATGAGGAGAGTTCAAACAAAGTTACAGAAAGCAATTCATAACAACAGAGCCGCGTCCATGAGCAGGCTCAATACTTCAACTTTGACGGGGAAACATTTTGTCTCACTCATCTTATCTAGATTAATCTTTGGCGGAAATTACCGGATCCTTTAAGAACGGTCTGTGAACTTGTATCTCGGTAACGCGACGAGAATACAGTCGTGTTGTAGCGCTTTGTAACTCAAGTCGGTAATAAAGAAAATTGGTGATAATGGAGAAGGCATTGCAAAGCTAAAACAAATGTTTGACATGTCTCTAGTGCCCAGTTGAAAGAAGAAAGAAAGAAACATTTATTCACATCTCGCACAATATAAAAAAACAATACAATCATACAGGTAATAGAGAGATACACATACATTAGAACTAATAAAAATAATATGATAACACAAAAGGAAGGTACGATATAAAATGTATGTGCGAGCCTGAATAGGCCACCATCTCAGCATAATGCTACATACCTAAGTATTTAGCGCTGGTTTTCGGATGGCGCCTTTATGGTGACGTCACTAACGTTACATACATAGCATTGCATTTTCTCATAGTCCGAAGGGACGGCATTTCGATACGACGATAAAATGATAAAGACCACAGAAAAGAGAAGTTCTTTTTGTTCTGTGATCAGGACCAACGGCGTTATGTGCATTCCAAGGCACGTAGAGGTTTTTCTGATTTTAGAAAATGGTTGTTGATCTGTGGAATGACTAAGCTTTAAGTTATGAGCCAATAATAACCTACATAACCTGCTGATCAGAACTATAACTGTATTATTAGTATCCAGCCATTAAATGACCACTCAGCCTTATTTGATATGATCTAATATTCCCAAGAAATGTTGTTAAATTAAAATTATATTTTGCAATTCGCCATAAAGTGATCATTCTACAAAGGCCATAACCACTTGAATCGCAGACCTATATTTCCCTTCAAGTTTTTTGTCTGAACCGTTCTGACAATCGACGATCAAAGAGAAGGTTTACCGCAAGGGTCATCACTGGACCGAATATAAGTTTAAGTGTGCGTGAATGAGAACAACCGTTGACAAGATATATGATTATTTGTTTTGCTTTCAGTCCTTGCCTTATTGAAATACAGAAAATATTGAATTGCCCATAAAAGTAATATTGTGGGCGGTTAAGGCTTTGTATTGTTATTGCTTATTTAAGTGCTTTTGATTGTGCTTTTGTTATTTATAGGGATCGTCTAAATATTATCTAGCTCACTACATATAAGCGAGAGGTTACAGGTTAGTGTAAAAAAAAACTTATTACTATATTTTTTTGTGTTATTCGTACTTAGTAACATAGCGTAAGATTTATAAATACCATGTGGCGTAGGTAAAATACTAATAATTTATATAAGTTGTCCATATACCTATGCTGGGTAAGGTTCTCCCCTTATCTATAAAGAGAGCTGAGCCTCTAGACAAATGGCATAAACGAAATCGAAAAGTAAAAAAAACAAATGTATGGGATTTGACGTAAGTCTACGATATAATGTCGTAACGTAACGTAACTAAACTTTTAAGACCTCACGAATATTCTTTTGAAGAGAATGTCGTATATAGGAACAACAATGATGGTAATTCAGTCTATTTACTGTGTAAGTTTACTTACTAGGCTTTCAGCGCCTTACAGAGATGTTAAAACGGCCCTAAAAATCCTAACTACCAAACAGTATCAATCTGATGACACTAAAACATTCGCAAATAATAGCAAGTGGTCACCCATCCCACAATAAAACGATCACCAGAATGATTAAGTACTTCTTATATTTATTAATCACTAGCTGTTGCCCGTGGCTCCGCCCGCGTGGATGTCGGTTATCGCTGTAAAAAGTAGCCTATGTGTTATTCCAAACCATAATCTATCTCTGTGCCAAATTTCATCCAGATCCGTTCAGTAGTTTTCGTGAAAGAGTAACAAACATCCATCCATCCATTCTTACAAACTTTCACCTTTATAATATTAGTAAGGATGTACTACGTATATGTAACTGTAGAAGCACCTCATCAGAAGTTAAATAGGGCTAATGTCAAACAACATTAGTCAACATCAATTGTTTACTATATGATCCATGAAGAGAATAAACTCGATTTCCACATAGAAATGGTCAGTCAAATAAAAGTCCTGAGAAAAAAATAATAGAATGTCATTATTCATCATTACCATAATAAACCGCATAGGGGAAGCAAATAAATATAGAAAGAAGGAAAAATATCAAGCAAAGGGGACTTGAAAAATTTACAGACCATTTGTCTTATAAGCCCGGGTACAATGATCGATGGAAGCTGGGAAAAACTCTGGCGGTTTTTCTAATCCGTCGTCAGGTAGGACGAGGTCGATTGAAAATGTCGTATGTCTATCTAGTTTAACAATGTCGTTGTAGAAATGTGTAATATGCAATATTACAAAACGACTAGGTGTACACATAACAGTGCAATTTTGTAGACCGGTTGATTGACATTCAGGCAGATTGGCAGCGCTCATTTAGGGATGCATTTTGAAAGAAACGTATTCCTATCCCAGGGACACTCCCATCTTTGAGCCCTGGTGTAAAAAAATGGATTGGCAACACGCAAGTGATACCTCTGGTGTTGCAAGCGTCCATAGGCTACGTTAGATATGCTTGTTCGCCACCCAAGATTGTAATTGAAATAATGTTATGTAGTGACGCATCGCGCCTCATTAATTTAATATATTACGGTATACGTATATATACGTATACGTTACCGTTGTATGCAAGATTAATGCATTAAAGCTTAGACATTACACGTAATAATATATTTTATTTAACCACCGAACGCCCAACATTGCAGTTAACTATAGCATGGGGTTCTTCAAGAAAGGAGTTATAAGGTTTTTAAAGGGTCGGCAACGCGCGAGTGATAACCCTGGTATTGCGTCAATAGGCTACGGTATCTGCTTACCATCAGGCTATATGGCAGTATGCTTATTTGCTACCTTGATAGTAAAAAAAACTACGTTCGGCCAAATGTGTATAGTTCAGAACAAGTAATAAGAAAACACTGGTAGTTATTTTTAACCGACTTCAAAAAGAGGAGGTTATCAATTCGTGTGTATTTTTTTTTAATGTTTGTTACCGCAGAACTCCCTTATTTATTGACCGATTTGAAAAAATATTTTTTTATCTGAATGGACATACTTCCAGTTTGGTCCCATTTTCATCAAAAGAAAGTTCTGATGATGGGATCCATGAGGAATTGAGGGAACTCCTCAAAAATTATAGGCACACATATAGCAATTTCAATATTTTTAACAACACATCAAACATTTGCATTCAGAAAGTATAATATGATGAAGTAAAACTGATGAAGAAGACCACAGATGGCCACCTGAAATTCGCAATAATAAGTATTTTACGGATGGCGATTAAATAAGTTTCCATTATGGTTGCTAAGGTAGCTAGGCAACGGAACTTCATAATTAAACAATGTAATCTAGCCGTTTTTAAGGTTTTTGAAATTCTGCAACTTGCCGTACTGAAGTCGGTTTTTTTTTTGTTAAAATTATTGACTTACAACAAGCCATACGTCATTTTAATCGAACATTCTTTAGAAAAACTGCGGTTTTTCTGGATTACATTTCTACACTCTATTTATACGACGAATTTCAATGTTCCTCTGCAACATTATCACCATTTAATTTATTGGAGGGTATTACTTTTTATGGTCTCCTTTAATGATATAGGTACTAGTCACTTCATTGTACTTAGTACCTACAATGTAACAGGGTTGATAAACTTTTGCTTTACGACTTTTGAGACTTTAAATAATTATTTCGCACTTACGAAATTAGTCAGATGGTTGCGGATGGAGTTTTAGTTAATTAATTAAACAATTCTTATTAAAATATTTCTGTTTATTTTTCACATTTCAGATGAAATTAAAAATACTTTAATATTTTAAATTTACCTATATTCAATATAATAATAATATTATTAATAATAATAATATTTATTTATTAACTCCCACAACAAGTATTTTACAAATTATTTAGATAACAACAGTTTGTGAACAGTGATAATTGTTAGGTAATGGGAGCCTGGTTTCCAAGCTAGGTATAGACCTGTATTATGGATAACCAGACCTCCATCCACGGAAACGGTTGAGTACTGTCTGTGCAAAATTTAAATATAGAATACTATAAACTATAACTATAATAACTTCATAGTAAGCATACAGATTGCCTCTGCCTTTATATTGCGCTTTGCCTCTGACAACTGATCCCTGACAGCAACAGTCCAAACTTAAGCCTTGTTTAAGCTTGGACTGTTGCTGTCAGGGACCAGTTTTAGGTCCGAACGTTAGGAGAAGCCTAGCTTTAAAGATTTCTAGTTCTTCTTTCGAAAACAAAAAATATTCCATACTATGAAATGTAAGTTCATTCTATATGACATAATTATTATTTTCGATTGATACATCATTAGTTCAACCAAGTTGTCAATTATTACAGCCTTTTTGACTAATTTACAGTCAGTGCACATATAAAACAATATCACCAGCTGATTGGAGGATTGTAAACGTTTTAACAGTTCAACCAGATTCTTAAGCGATTCCTTAAAGCAGCTAGTAAAAAGCTTAAAAGTGAATTACGCCGCCATGAAATGTGTAGTTCGCTTTGAAGCTTCAAAGCTATTATTTTTTTATATTGCTATTAAGCTTAATAGCAATATAAATAAAATTGGTATAAATCATCTGTAAAACGCAATCTTTTTGAATGTTCAAGCCTATAAGGTGAAACTATTATACTCAATGGTAAAGTATACTACACACGGTAACGGAGATAATGTATACAGAGTCGCTATATAAAGATTAGTTTTTTTAGGAAAATCAATATATGAATTGTGTGAAATATATTTTTATCAGTAGTTTTAGTCTAATGTACCCAGAACCTCTAGACAAGTGGCATAAATAGTAGTCGAATCGATAAGTCAAAAAATAAATGTATGGGATTTGACATTAAGTCTACTATAGAATGTCGTAAACTTACGTCAAATCCCATATATTTGCTTTTTTGACGTTTCGATTCGACTATCGCTAATGCCAGTTGTCTAGAGGGGCTGTTATCAAATTGCACAGAAATATTATTATATACAATGTTTTTCTTAAAATACTATTCTTCATATAGCGGCCCAGTATATATATACATCCGTTGCCGTGTCTTTAGCTTTACCTTACTTGTGGGTACAAGTAAGGTAAAGCGTTTCATAGAAATTTCCAAGAATTTGCATACAACGACATAACATTATATGTCAGTCTTATTTCCCGCCCTCTGACAGATAGACAGTGTAGCCTCAAAAATATCCATTTCAGACCTTTTGGGTAAGAAACCGTAAAAAAACATTGTCCATCTACTGGACCGCGTAATCGTAAAAATCTATTAGGCTCCGATACTATAATGGTATAAAAATATCGGCAGTTTTGACCATTAAACTTGTATATTATGTTTCTTACAGTGCGCCAATAGTTTTATCTATACCGATATTATTAAGCTTACGGGTTTTTTATGTTTAAAGGCCACATCTTAGAAACTACTGATCAGATTTGAAAAAGTATATGACGTGTATAATATAAAACTACTTCATTCCTCCCTGACAAACATATTGTTTTACTATTTTGCATTTACATATCCGAGAAAAAAGCCCCCCTTTTTTTTCATACTTTGTATATTTTTGCAACATTTGCTCCAGAAACTTTGAGTTTAATCAAACGTCTAAATTAAATTAGAACAACAAGTTCAGGTACTTTATGTTTTCAGACTAAAAATATAAAATTTCAAAGATAATAACAGAAAAACGTAATTCCTAATGTTACGCTCCGAAGGTTGAAGTTCTAAATTTATTCATTGTACTCGTACTTCATTACCGTAGTAATGTTATGGGTAGCGAAAGAAAAACAGGCGAAATATTTATAAAATTTATTTGCTTATTTTTCTGACTTAAATATATTTGTAATCATTATCATAAAAGTACTTAGTTGACTTTCTTAGAATAAATTTTGCTACGCAATTTTATGCTGTAATTGTTTTAATCCCGTCAATAATATAGAGAGTGAAGCTTTTTCAAACGTCACTTATGTCTAAAAACTAAGTCCTCTATAGTTAGAGACCTGTTTTTTGTATTGTGCCTTAAGCAAATATATTGTATGCACTTTACGTAAAGGCTTTAAAGTGTGTTAGTTAAGTGCATTGTTTCAATTTGTAGATGACGCTACTTACCACAATCAGATATTTTATTTATCGGTTACTACCTTTAAATACAATATCTGATTGTTAGTAAGTAGTTTAGGTTAAGTTACTTTTATTTTAATAACTATTCATGTAAATATGAAATAAACCACTGACCTCACACTAACCTCGTATCTATTATAAATATCGTAGAATTTGAAAAAATAAACTTGTCTCACAGATACGCCTCCATATTTTGGTAGCGCATCATGCGTCACAGATGCGTCTTTGCCATGATTCTTAAATACAATATTAACTAGATATATGTATGTATATGTATCTTTAGTAATATCATCTGATACATCCAGAAACCCAAAGAGGCTATAATTAAATCATAAATACCTACTATTATTAATAAAGAGTACCTAAGTACTATCAATAATGTTACACCTCTATAAACTTATGTTTCACAAATAAAGAGATTTGATTTGATTTGATTTTAAAAAAAAAAGTTTTAAGTGGTCTGTAATATTTTAACTATAAATTGGTTGGCAAATATGTTCCACTTTATTTCACAACAACAGGGAATTTTAATATCACGAATCCCAATATTCAGAAAATACTAATTAAAAATCCTTTTAAAATATAAATAAAATAACTAAACTTAAATGTATTTACAATGTATGCATTATTTACGTTGCCTGCTGTACTTCCTCCATGAACTATATAATTAAACATTTAAGCGTTTTTTTTATTATAAAATGAATATTTCATATCCCTGTGGCCTGATAGATACAAGAGATAAATTCCCTCCTGCTAGAGTAATGTTTTCCAGCAGTCAAGAGTCCTACTCACCAGCTGGAATACAACACTACCGAAGTACTTTCATTATATATATAAAACGTCGATCAGCTCTTATTTAAAACAGAAATCCCACTGTGTTTTATCTCAAAATGCTTTCAATAAAGGTCCATAATTTTGAATAACTGCTATCATAATCCTGCTTAATTAATTCAGCTCCTCTTTCACCAATCATGACACAAGGCGCAGTAGTATCGCCGCTAGGTATTGTTGGCATTATACTAGCATCTATTACTCGCAGATTAGAAACTCCATGGACTTTCAACTGAGAGTCTACAACCGAGGTTTTTAGGTCAGATCCCATTTTACACGTTCCCACCAAGTTATTAGAAGAAGTAACCATATTAAGACAAACGCATTTCCAATATCTTTCACTGTTTAAAGTTTCAATAAGACATTCTGGCCACGCCATTTTTGCTAAAAAGCCATCTATCTTACGGAAATAGTTAGTTTCGACAATTTTTGATGCCATTTTAAGTCCTTTGACGGCAGTCGTCAAGTCTCTGTCATCACTGAAGTAATTTGGAAAGACTAATGGGTGATCTCTTGGATTATTAGACTTTAAAGAAATATTTCCCTTTGAATTTGGATGCAAAAGGCTGAAAGCAAAATAATAAAGTACGTGATCTTTGTTAAGTTTTACTATGGAGTCTATTATTGGTTCTTTGTATCTGAATGTTGTCGTCAAGAATTCTTTTAAATGTTTAGTCCTTTTAGGTTTAATCATAAGTTGCAGCTGACATTCTGGTGAAGTTACGTTCTTGTGAGTAGAATAAAATGCTGTAATATCGGTCATAATATTACTCTGTGCTAAACAACCAGTACGATTTAAAAGGTATTTCATAGTGTCAAACTGTTTTTCACCTGATACTCGTACATTGTCTTGTGACTTATAATTACCGAATATAGTTATAGGCACGGACAAATGATCCTGTAGATTTTGTCCCACCATTGGTGAGTCAACAATGCAGGCAATATCGTTTGAATTAAGATATTTTTTAGGACCAATGCCAGATAACATCAGAATCTGTGGAGATCTAATGGCACCAGCACTTAAAATAACCTCACGAACTGAGTAAAATGTCATTTTTCTGCCATTATTTTCTACTTCAACACCACATGCGACTTTTGTGTATTTGTCTATTATAATTTTTGTTACCAATGTGTTTTTGAGAATTTTTAAGTTTGATCTACCCTTAGATGGTGTCAAGAATGCCCTATTTGTACTTTGCCTCACTCCATCAGCTGTAGTCACTGTGACTATACCAGAACCAAAAAGGCCTGCTATGTTTAGATCAGCAACGTACTTGAATCCCATTTCATTCCAAGCCTTAAGCACCCTATCCGTAGTTTTTCTAAGAGTGCTATTAAACTTATTTATGACTAGAGGTCCTGTATATCCATAAAAATTATTAGTACTAGGATCACACAGCATTTCTTGGTTTTGTAAACTTTCAGCTTTCTTAAAACATCTTCGTACATTGTCTACACTCCAGTGTTTATTTCCAGCATCATACCAACTTTTGTAATCCCGATCGTTGCCTCGTATATAAGCCATGCCATTGAGGCTACTGGAACCACCGAACATTTTTCCCGCTGACAGATTTATGGAGCCATTTATAATAGCTTGATCTATAACGCCATTGTTAGCTGCCACATATTTCCAATTGTATTCAGTATTCCTAATGTCATAGTCAAAGCCTGGAATCTGAAAGGGATAGGAAATAAATAATAGATAAAAATACGAATTTCATGAACTGAAATCAGAAACATTACAAAAATATAAAATAAAAAATATAGTGTAGTATTTTTAAAATCGCAATATTATTATGATCGCATATTATCCGTGTGGTGACGGATTAAGAATACAAATGTCACCACCCCGTTCCATCCCAGGGGAAGTGTCGTGAGAGTTGACTAAGGGAGTAAGTCAGGTAGACAATATCCACTGCAAGAAAAGGAAAACTCGAAATACAACCCTATGTCAACCCGTCTGACCAGAGTGGTATAGTAGGCTAATATTTCTCCAAATGTATGGAGAAGACCCGTACCCAGCATTGGGACATTTATGGGTATATATGGATATGATTATATTATTACTTAACTGTAAATTTGAAAGAAACAAAAATAAATATTTTTCTTTCTTTTTTATTTACCATCCTTTATGTTTGAATAAAAAGTAAATTTAAAATTATCGATAACTGTTCAGTTACTAATATTTATTGTTGCGTTACATTTTAGTACGAGTACTCTATGTAGACTTACGTCAGACTCGATAGGTGCGTCATCCCCTGCCTCAAGCAGTAATATCCTCCAATTTTTTACTTCACTTAGGCGATTAGCAAGAACGCTACCTGTTGTTCCGCCGCCAATTATTATAAAGTCAAAACTTTCCAAATCTAAAAAATATTGACTTAATGTTAAAAACAATTTTGGCCAATTATTTACACCATTTTTTAAAATATATGCGATAATGTAACGATCAGATGAAGCCGTAAATGGTCCTGATATATTACCTACAATCTTAGCATCTGGTATATCATCTCTTTTAAGAAAACATTGTGTTGCTGCAAAGTACTGCAGAGCTGCTGCAAACGTTTCAGGAGCACTGCCTGTCGTTGGCAATACTGTAGGCATGATGAATTTCCAATACTGAAATCTGTTAAAATCTTGATAAATGATAAAAAAGTCTGTAAGATCTAAAGAAAAGAAAGAAACATTAACTTAGGTACATTAAAGCGAATCACAAATAAAATTTAAAAAAAAAACAAAATATAAACAATTTTTATATTGATGTCAATATTGTGTTGCATTTTTTTTGCATCGGTATTACACGAGTTATGCCCCAAGTATTTCAAGCTATGGCTATGGTCATTGCATCCCATCAAAAGGCCGTAGAAAAGAAAAATGACGATCCCTATAAATTCAGATACAAATCACCGGAACATAGACATTGAACGAGTCACAAACACATAAATAACATCTAAACGCGGCGTAAGGTGTTTATCCTCCAAATACCTACTTATTTACCAAAAATAATCTTAAATCTTTCACAAGAAAAGAATGTAAAAATATAGACTTACCAAAACATTTGTTTCGCATGTGTTACTTGTTTAACAACACTTTTATTTTAATAAATAAAATATTAGGTTCATAGACATAGTTAATAAACAAACTATATTTTTGAATCTCTACAGTCTATCGATTTTTTCAGAACTTATTCATATACAAATAATATTTCGTTACTGGACGAGACTACTAAAGACAAAAGAGTAAAAAAAAAAAGAAAGAGCAAGAGAGCATGTACTCTGCAACAGCAGCTCAAACTATGAATGAATATGATGTACACTTATTGTCACAATTTTTTCTTTACATATTTACAATGTATCTCCTTGAAATGCTTCACACATTGCAACAAAATACATACACAATGAACTAAGAACATATATATTGTCAGAACAAATGGAACCTTATCGCTCTCAACAAATACTTACACACTACATGATATTGCTTTCAACTTAAATATATATTGAAATAAACAAAATAAAAACAGTACAACTACAATTGGTTATGTTTGACAAGTGACGTATCCAAATTTATTGCTATATCTAAAGATACACAAATAACAATGCACAAGAACTGCAATACAATAATTTATGCTTTTATTGTAACAATGAAGGTGTGAGCAAAACAGGTGTTATTTATTTTATTAATAATTTAAGTACCTACACATGGAAAAATATGACTGCTATATTTTTGAAAAAAGTTGAGTCATATCTGACGTGTGACTTTTTACTCTGTGGTGACATGACTAATACAAAATGACTACCATGTTAAGTGTAGGTTTTGCATCACAATTTTGATTCTGATCAGGTTCTATTCTGAGTATAGTTTACAGATTATGGAGTCAGGCAGTTGACGGTGTTACACCACCGTCAACTGCTCATCTAAGAGCACGTTGAGCCATAGATCCTACCTGTCATATTTAATTTGTCGAGGTCAATTCCGAGAGTGAAAAAATGTACACTATATTATTCTATAATATTATTAGTTCTGAGTAGTTAAATCATGGAAACACTTTTCAAACAATAACCAAAGCCCTTAAAATAAATTTAAAAAAAAACTAAATGTTTGATACTGCACTTATAAACACGGAAACAATCCAAATATTCGTAAACATTCAATTTTGAACGAAACATCAATCAAGTTCCTTACTCTGAAAATCAAGAAAGAAAAATGACAATCAGTCAACGGTTGAGGCTATAGGTGAATATTTCAGTCTAAATAAATCTATTTAGACTGAAATATTCACCAATTGCTTCATTCGTTGACTGATTGACCTTTTTTCAAATAACTTCCTACAACAGGTAGAAAATTTATGCAATATAGAGTCATGTTACTGATTCGCTTCACCAATTATAATAAATTTGTCATCGTTAAAATATAATGACATTGTTCTTTTTTGTTTTACGAGATGTACGTTGCAAATCACATCTCAAGGTGACTTACAACAATACTTGTCATTTCAGGTGTTTCGAATTCAAATTGATTTGTATAGTTGAGAAGTTCCTTTAGACACCTTTCGACTTCAGCATCACACCTTGGACACAACCTAAAAATATAGTACTCGTCAAGGCAAATTCAACAAGCCCGAAAACGGCAAAGCCATCATATTTCTTCATAGTGACTTTATTTTTATCCCATTTGAGGATTGAACTCACGCCAAGCCCGAAATAAAAAGTAAATTAAACTGAAACTATTAATAACTAACATTTCAAAATAAACTTAAATTTGTTGTCATAAATTATGAATAAGACAGAAAAATGATGTCTGCTGAATTTTTCCACGACTAGTTCGCTGACGAGGAGCCATGAGAAGAACTACTAAGAAACTCAGGCAGCTCTTTTTAATAAATACAATCTTTTGTTTATACAAGTAGGTACAAGCTGATACAGTCAAAATGATAAGGTAAACACTGAACTACTATCCCAAATAATTCTTTTGAATATTTTATTCTGTTTCAAGATTATTCCACCACTTGATGTGAGTAAGATAGAGTAAAGCTAATAAACTAAGTTACGGTTCTGTTGAAAGCAAACAATATCTCAATTTGAAAACTTTCAATATAGGTAACAAGAGAGAACCACAACTCGTATCTAGATCGAAGCTTTTTCCCTCTTGAACTTTCTCGAACAAACCTTGGATTAAAACCAACAATAACCAAGTTTACTCGAAACTCGATTAAAGTTCATTCGTTTCCTAAGGCTGTGTTTCTTTACTTACTGACTTTAGTACAAAAACACTATTGAACACAAAGAAATGCCTAAGGTTATGCAGCGGTAAATAACAAAAAGGGCACCAAATCCAATTTCATCGAATAGGGTTGCCACATAAACACCTATAACGAACGAACTTTCTAAATGATTATAGATTTTAGGTATTCGAATATGCCTATATACATACAATATGCCACATAATAATTACGAGTATATATACTTTCACAACCTTTGTGAATATAGGACAGTTTAGATGAATAGCTACATTGCAAACTTTATTATAAAGAAGCGTATTTATTAAAAAAAGTATTGCTTTTCCCATATTTTGCTTAATATGCTTAACAGAGATAAATAACTACCTAACTGGAATAATCATTTTTCAAACTTTTCATTGACCCACAAAATGATTTGTTTCTCAGAGCAGATACTGACGTATGAAGTACGCAATCTAATTACAACATAACTTTTCAAACAATAACTAAAACTCTTTTAATAAATTTAAAAAATAAACGGAACGTTTTATACTGCATATCTTATAAACACGCAAACAATCCAAATATTCGTAAACATTCAATTTTGAACGAAACATCAATCAAGTTCCTTACTCTGAAAATCAAGAAAGAAAAATGTGCTCATAAAGCAAAGATCATAAAGGGGTTAAAAGTTATTAAGTAAAAGACAAAAGGTTGAATAATGAACGCAACAAAGCCTACGTAGGCTGTAAATATGATTAAGCCAAGCTACCTTGGAGCAGATGAATTATGAGTGTCTCTACTACCCTAAGGTATAAAAGGGCGTCGGTAATTATTAAATTCATTTAAATTTGTACCGAAGCTATAATTTTGTAAGACTAGCGGCCCTTTATTTTGCGTTTTGTGAGGGTAATTATGATATACCTGAGTTTTAATGTTTTTATTGCTCTTTCAATCGGAGTTTGAGCTACTTTAATACTTTGAAGGAGAACTAAAAGCAGCTATTGATCGTATAAAATCAACACATTATTTATTCAACTATTATGAAGAATAGGTATATATGCAAAACTGAATAAATTCCGTTGCAATATCTATTCACTACCAAATATTTTGCGAACAAATATTTTATCAACAAAGCGTTGCTCTCTAAAAACTATTCTAAGGGTTATCGAAGCTAAAACTAGCTGTGAAATGTCGACGGAAGGTTTTGGCAGCCATTTAGTGGGAGTCAACAGAATGGTGTGTTCATAAAATAAGCTCATTTCGTGTCTAAACGTTGTTAAAATCTATGCTTAACAGACTTTACTCAGGCATCGCAAACATACTCACGAACACGATGAAGGCGCGGCAGGATTATAGGACAAGAGCTTATAACTAACTTACTGTAAACTAAAACTTAACTAGGTAGACCAGTGAAATGAATATTTTCGCTTTATATAGACTTAAAGCGTTTCTGTTATCATGATTGTGCCTCATTTTGTTCAAACCGACAGGTAACATACACACAAATCGAGAAGTGCCTAGTGTGAGTTAGTTTGACAATACTATTTTATTATATTTTCGATCATAGGTATATGGGGTTCTTCAAAATATGAGTTATAAGGTAACTAAAGGGTTGTAAACGCAAGAGTAAATTCCTCGGGTGTTGAAAGAGTCCACTATGGTAACTGCTTACCATCAGACGGGCCGTATGCTATTTACACAAAGTTATTTTAAAATTAAAGTAGTAAAAGTATAGCCATAAAGACGTCATAGTATAACCCGTACTTATAAATGAATTGATTGATTGACACTGCCTTAATTTCGGTCCATCGGCTACGGTAACCGTTTCCATCAGGAGGGCCGTATGTTTGTTTACCACTTAAGTAACATAATATAAGAATACTTTGCACCATATTATATCTAATTATATCTAGTTAGTATAGAATTCACTCATTTATGTCCGTATTTACACAAAAAAAAATGTATGACTCATGAACAAAAGTAATACTGAATCGGTCTCCGTGGCTACATCGTAAAAGTCAAAGGTGTGTTCTGCAAGCCATTAACTAATTGAACCAGTTATGTACAGTTTATTCACATACCTATTCACAAATGACTCGTTTTGTTTCACAAAATATTACATATATATAAAAAGGAACATGTTATATTTCAGTTATTTTTTTCTTTTGCCCAAGCCTTTTTTTTATACTACTTGGGCGGCAAACAAGCATTGCCGCAAGCACCTATCGTAGCTCATGGATGATCACAAAACCAGAGTTATCACTTGCGTGTTGCCAACCTATTTTATTTACACCAGGGCTTTAAGATAGAATACCCCTTGCATAGGACCAAAACGCATCTCTAAATGAGTGCTCGAGACTATTATTCTTTTTCTCTTTACATCTCTGTCTTTATGTTATTTGTATGTTCAAATAAACGTATTTTTTATTCCTTTCGTTTTTTCTAATTTTTTTTTTGTTTTATCTAGCGACAGCCACAGCGGTAGCGATTGGTACCGAATAAGGTAGTAGCCTGAAAACAAAAGAATCTGATAAACGAGCAAAATACAGACTCAAACTATAGTCTATTTCACATAGCATGTGTGACATTTGAAGATAAATATTAATTTAAAACGATAAAGTAAATAAAAACCTATCGATTGAATACTCTAGGCTCTTGAACATGCATTCCCAATCATATTCTTTCATTTTCATCCTAAAAATTTAAACGCTACAGTACCCATGAAATAGACTATAATACAAAACTCGAGAAAATGCCACATTGAATTTAGCATTGACATTATCAAGTTGCAATATACTTCACACGCAACAATTGGAACAATTTAAAAGCGCTTTTAAATTTCAAAGTAACACACACCTTCTATCATAATTTACTGACAAATTCATAACTAAGGAGATTTTTGTATTATCCAGGAAAAAATGCGACATTTGCCGCAATGCAGTTAATAAGATACGACGACAGCAAAAAGAGGACTATGAAGTGTCAGTAACAGATAGCAAACTACACGATGCTAACGTAAAAATTGTTAACAGCTATAAATAGAGCAGTTATTTCCTAGCTTCTAGGTTGCGTCGAGTAGCTTAATTAAAAAGTGTCCTTTTAAAAGTGGTTTTAGCTATACGTTAACAAGTACTTACTTAATACATATCAGTTTTTCTACATCAAGCTACGTAAAATATAATACTTTTATATTACATTCATATACATTTTTGTATACTATCCATCAGGCGGGCTTGTTTGCCAAGTATGCGGTCTGCCTGATCGTAAACAGTTACTGGATGCTTGCTTGATTGTATGCCAATGATATCAAGCACGCGTTGCGGAATCCCTAAAAACTTTACAACATTTTTCTTAAATAGCCTCAAGAAAAACTTCACACGTGAAAAAAATCCTTTAAGATCTGATAAAAGTTCCTTGGTCTAGATACGAGTAGTTGATTTATAAGAATCTGATACTGGAATTTAATTTAATTGACACTTATATTAATTATACTATTATTGACATTATACATTTAGAATCTGATTGTGTTCTAGATAGCTATTTTCCGCAAAAGAATTCGTACAGTTGTATCATATAATTTATCAGTACTTTTGCCAAATATGACTGCATACAATAACAATCACATTAACGAAATGTTAAGAAATATACTGAGCTTTCAAGACAAAATAATGTTATAGATTCTGAGTTGGTACCTACTGAAAAGTTGTAAATTCGTATTCATGTTTTAAATAAGCGATGGAGAAGTTGAGCTAAGTTGTACAACTTATCGCAACTCCACCGTACTCCACAGAACACCTCAAACTAACAGACTCAGCCTAAATGCTCATAAATAAATGTAAAGGTAATACATTCAGAAATGAGAGAGAGATGATTGTTTGAGAAGTTAATAACATGTGAAATTGTTTAAATTACCCGTATGTCCTTGATATTTTGTAGACTGCCTAATGAACTTACCCAGATAAACCTAATTAGATTTTTATGGTAAATGCATATATACTTTTAGATTAGTAATAATTAAGATTAATTTAGAGAAAATGATGGTGAACACTCCGTGTGGTGACGGATTAAGAATACAAATGACATCAATCCGTGTCGTAAGAGTCGACCAAGGGACTAAAGTCGGCAGACCATATCCACTGCAAGAGAGGGAAAACTCGAAACAAAACCCTATACCAACCCATCTGGCCAACGTGGTATAGTAGGCTAATATCTCTCCAAGTGTATGGAGGAGACCTGTGCCCAATTGTAGGACGTCTATGGGTTGAGATGATGATGGTGTACTAAAAATACTGAGTACTTCAAGGGAAAGAGTGATAGAGAAACTAATGAGTGAACATCAGTATTAATGTTAGACAAAGCCTTTATTAATAAAGAAAAGGAGTATGAAGAGTATTTAAAGTCTGTATGCAGTTGTGTGTAATTGCACTAACAAATACAGATTTTGCACATCCTTACTAATATTATAAATGTGAAAGTTTGTAAGAATGATGTTTGTTACTCTTTCACGTAAAAACTACTGAACGGATCTGGATGAAATTTGGCACAGAGATAGATTATGGTCTGGGATAACACATAGGCTACTTTTTGCAGCGATAACCGACATCCACGCGGGCGGAGCCGCGGGCAACAGCTAGTTTATTATTATGTTTGTTCTTTGAAACAAAGTCCTCTGTTTTGAAATTCAGCTAGAACATTTTAAAACAAAATAATATCCCAACTCATTTACAACGTAGGTTTATAAATTAAATTTACCATATAAATGGAAGTTTACGAGTCGAAATAAAACATGGTACAAATTATAATCATGATGCACTCCTGGGATGCAACATGCACGTGTCGGTTAATTATTCGTGCTGTTCGTCGCTAGGGAAAGTTTAACATACTGCTTTCAATATTTCCAACCGAAATTAAAACTTGAAGAGTCATATTTTATTAAAATTGTAGTGTCATTGTTTTTAATTTTACGGGTAACAATACGAAACAATTTAATTAAACAGAATAAAGCCATTAAATTTTCGATATCATATCGGCTATTATAGCAATAAAAAAGAAAAACGTTCTGTATCAAATCGTTAGGTTAAAACTTATTTAATAACAATTACAGTTTATTTTATAGAACACATAATATAATGTTATGTTACTGCAAAGCTATTGCGTTTGTCCAATCTAGATTGATACGCGATATTGCTGCGGTTGGACAAGCCAAACATTTATAATAAACAAGCTGTTGCCCCCGTGGATGTCGGTTATCTTAATAAAATATGCTATTCCAGCCTATAATCTATCTCTGTGCCAAATTTCGTCCGGATCCGATTAGTAGTTTTTGCATAAAAGAGTAACAAACATACATCCATACTTTCCTACAAACTTTCGCGTTTATAATATTAGCAGGATAGAAATACTTAGCATTCTTATTTGATTTACATTGTAAAACAAAAAAAGGATCACTTGTTATGACATTATTGGGTTTAAAATTCAAAGTATTTTAATTATGGTGTGATTGAAGTTGTAAAATGGAATAGCGTATGATTTCTGTAGCAACATTTCAGTGTATAAGTAGCTCATATAAATTCCGAAACTCGCTCACTCTATATAAAGGAAATACGAATGTCGATAGTGAACGCCTTTCATTAGTACACAATTAACAAACACAATAACACAATTTACGAATTTCGTTTCAACGATCTTACATCTAAGCGTTCCGATTACTACATTTTTGTATTGCATTGAGCTTTATGGGTACATACAAGTAGAACAGACGTTCCGTCTACGCTACGTCAGCAAGTGAACGTGTGAATTAGCACAACCCACAAACTCGTAGTCCGAACAATTGACATTCTAGTCAGCTTAGCAAGAGACTAGCAAGACTTAGCTTTAGACCTAGGATTAACACGTTTTTGAAAATCAAACAAGCAAGCAAACGCCTAGGTACTAGGATATGATTGTTTTCATAATAACATACAATCTGTCCAAGTAGTCTAAAACAATAAACCTATTTGTCGCATAACCTTATTTTAGAATTAGGGGACCTTTACTTAGGCAGATCTGAGGCATACTGTATAATACTCGTAATTTTAATTTGAATACACAGTTTAAAAGCGGTGGTGGTCGAGTGGGAAAGTCACCGACTTGCACGCAAGAGGTGCAAGTTCGATCCCGGGTAGCAATACCAATGTGAATTTCACTTTGTGGAGTTTATACGTAGGTATTAATCAAATGATTCGCCATCTGCTAAAGGTGAAAGAAAATATAGTAAGGAAACCCACATGTCTAAAAATTATTAATATATGTCTGAATCCGAGCCCGCATTAGGGCAGCGTGTGTTAATTAAGGCCTAAACCCTCTCTCTCTCTCTCTTGATAGAGGAGAGGAGACCCGTGCTCAGCAGTGGGACATATATGGGTTGCTATTATAGTTTAAACTAAAACAACTACAACTAATTATTATTGCCGCACAAATTTCTTGAACGTTATTATATTATATTTTTCTTTGACCCACTTCCAGAGTTGTGCTTGCCCGCTTTCAGCATATAGTCCGATACTATGTGCAATCAATGATCCTGTCCCCAGATAAGATGAATAAATATCAGCTCTTAAAATCGCTTCATCTCCAAACAAAAAAGGAAACACAAAAAACAAACTATTTTCCTGAAACCTGTATGTAAATTTAAAACTTTCTTTTCCATTTGCTATACATATAGTAAGAAGGGTGGCCTTTATCGAACGGACTACACAAACTACGTTCCACAGTTCGGCAAACAATGTACAGGGACACCGATTTTGTACCAATCGATGTGAATTGAAAGAGAAAATCTTATAAAGCGTGGAAAGAAAACAATATTCAATGCGATATTGTGTTGAGATTTAAGAACTGTTTGCGTATATCAACGTATATACAAAATGGTCCTTACACATAGCGTGGCAGACAAAAGCTTTTAGTAAGAATGTGGTATTAAATCAAAAGTCTCATTATACTGGTCATGCATACTATCGTTTTAATCATATTATTATTCTATCCTACTAATATTATAAATGTGAAACTTTGTGAGGATGTTTGTTTGTTACTGTTTCACGTAAAAACTAGTAAACAGATCTGGATGAAATTTTGCGTAGAGATAGATTATAATCTGGAATAGCGAATAGACGACTTTTTATCGCGATAACCGACATCCACGCGGGCGTAGCCGCGGAGAACAACTAGTTATGTATATATGTTTGCCTCGTTACCCATAGCATAGTAGCTATTAAGTAATCTGTGCCCATAGTCTAATGGTCGTTAAGTAAGACGAATTTCCGGGTTAGATTCTGGAATTCGCCCAAAAATTGATTCTTCTTTCAAGAAATAATAATAATAAAATCGTATTCCTATCCCAGAGATCCTACATTATACCCTGGTGTTAACATTTTTGGCAACATGGTACCCTGGCATTACAAGTGACCATACGCTTCGGTAACTGCTTACTATCAGGCGTACGTATGCTTATTTAACACCGAATTAGTACAAAAAGGTTATTTTATAAATCTAATGTTTTTTTTTTATAGAACACGGAAGATATTTTTTAAAGCATTTTTGTATTTTAATTTTACATCTTGTTTGTATGGCATGTGACAGTATATTTTTTAATAAGTACTTTTAAATTAAAAAAGAAAAGCGGTGGTAGCCGAGTGGGAAAGTAACCGACTTGCACGCAAATGCAAGTTCGATCCCGGGTAGCAGTACCAATGTAAATTTCACTTTGTGGAATTTATTATGTACTTACTAATCAAATGATTTACCATTTGCTCACTGTAAAGAAAAACTTTGTGAGGAAACCTACATGTCTTAGAAGAAATTATAGAGACATGTCTGATTCACCAACCCGCATTAAGGCCTAAACCCTCTCTCTCTCTCTCTCTCTGGATAGGAGAGGAGACCTTTGCCCAGCAGTGGGACATATATGGGTTGCTATTATTATTATTTATAGCTTACATTACCTGTGGTCTACAAGCATTCTCATGTAATTTATAATCTGTAGGCCGTTGGAATCAATCACGTGATATCTCCCAAACCAGTGAACAAGAAATATTTAGTTTCGTGGGCTGACTTTATTTCGTACAAAAATGTCGCACACTTGACACGTGAACTCGATAGATATAATACCTACCGTTGGTTATTAAAAAGTAAGTAAGAAAAGTAAGGTGGCCTTTAAAGACGTGCATTTTAAAGCGAGTACTTTGGCAATGTTGTAACTCTGAAGACGTGGATAATCGATCTTCTCGTTATATAGGTCTGGACTAACAATTTGCAGGATCGGGAATGCGTCAGTAATATGACTGACATTGCAAGCGTCTAAGGCTACAATAACTGCTTTACATCAGGCGGGTCGTATACCTTCATAGCAACCCATAAACGTCCCTCTGATGGTCACGTGTCTCCTCCATACACTTGGAGGGATATTAGCTTACGATACCACGCTGGCCAGATTGTTGGTATAGCATTTTGTATCGACTTTTCCCTCTCTTGTTGTCGTGACTGTTCAGTCGACTTCAGTCGACCTTGAGGAGTTCGTCTTTCAGGTGACTCTAACGACACTTTCGAGAAGGAACGGAGTAGAGACATTTGTACACACGGACGTTGTCACCATAGTGATGTATAAAAAAAACTGAATTCACGATTCTCAGCAATGAAGACGCCTGTTTCAGTACACTGCTGAATATAAGCATGTCGTAGATCCACAAACTGGGCGCATGAGTGTTTGAAACGTCAAACGGTTGTAGTTAAGCGGTATGGTCAAAGAAATTGGAGTTCTTGAATACTTCTTTGATCATTTTCTCTTATTTTCTTCAGTTCATATAAATTGGTTACCGATCGACAATATCAGCTCAGGACCGAACGATGTGGAAAACCTTGGGGGAGGCCTATGTCCAGCAGTGGACGTCTTATGGCTGAGATGGATATAAATTGGTTTAAAAACTTTCAACCAATTCCTCCTTCTTATGTCATCAGGTTGGCTGGTGACAAAGTTATTAAGATCGCCTATATTTAGGACTCCGTCGTCACAGTAAACAAACAGTAAAACATCTTCATACAAACGTGCCGCTCTCGGTTTGAATGTGTGCGTGCGCGCCGCGCGCCATGTCGGCACGCGATTTCACGCACACGCTAGCATAATATGTGGGGGAATAAGGTAGCGGCAGTGCGGGCTGTGCAGCGCGACTGTGAGCACGCGCGTACGCTACATGACCGCTTGCGTTCGTCAACTCTCGCCGGCGCGGGCGGCGGACACTTGTCGTAAATTACGAGTATCATGACTTCAAAAAGGGGAAAAAAATATTGTAGTGTTTTCGGGTGCCTCAATAATGATTTCGCAAACCCGGACTTATCATACTTCCTACTCAACCAGAAATATAAGTACCTACTTATACTTAAATATTATCAGAAAATATGGTATTGTATTGTTTATTTCACAGTTTATTTGCTTTATTAAGAGCGTAGCCGAGTCGCATTTTTCTGAATACTATGTTTAGAGGTAAAGTTTATTTTAAGAAGTCTTGTTTTACTATAAAATAGAGGATTGAGTACTAAACATCGTTTAGGTAAACATATTTTTCGCGTAGGTATAGTTGTAATAAGGGCAATTTCACAATAATTAATATTGCAAATTAATTACTTTTGAAATTATTATTTTTTCTATTGTCTGATGTGTTGTTCAATCCAAATATGGTTCCGGTAGTCTGACGATCGACTTATATACTTGTGTGTACATCGCATTTTTTTGGCCGGCGTTCGGGTCGGCCACTTGACACTTGTTTTTGTTTCGCTTACCTATCGTATGAACAACCCTGGGTATCAACGCAAGAGTAGGCTAATAACTCGGCGGGCGGCCTTAGATAACCTACTGTTTGTTTACTGTGCCGTCGTGATCTAACGACTGTAGTCGTATCGATTTTTAACGTGTCCTCCAAAACACAAAGACGCTCAGATGCAATACCACTATGCGGTCACCCATTTATAGGGTTACCGCGCCCTTGGTAGCTGAAATATTTAAACCAATTCCTGAAATCTTCAAACCATGCTAAAATAAATATTTTGTAAAATTTTGCAATAAATAAATACATGCACAGGAAACTTCAGTTTTAAAGTGTAAGTCGTATTTCCAGCTTGGAGGGTATCCAATATAATTTATTAGCAACCTGGCAGCAGCATGCATCTCTTAAGTTTATCCTTACATTATGCTACTTTCAAATTATAACTTCTTCAACAAAGTTAAGAGGGATATGATGTCGCAAAGTTTTTACTCAATGTGTTAATTTGGGTGGCGAATTGGAACATGTCTGTAAGTATATATTTTTCATACAAATAGGTTCAACAATAGGATTAGACAATTAGGTAGAGGGAGAAAGGTTTATATTCCATTTAACACATGCATTTAAGGGTTATTATTTGTTATTAGTAGACACACCAGCTCAAGTCCGGTCTTTGTGGAAACATATGGAAAGAGACGCGCGAAATTAAAAAATCCGAGAAACAGAAAATTCTATTCCGACGAACTTACAAGAAATAAAACAATGGTAAATAAATGAGAGGTTAGATTATGTCATATGAATAATATACAAAGATTATAGAATTAATATAAGTATAATATAAATATAAAAACAACACTATGGCTTACTGTATAAACATGAAAAAGTACAATGATTGATTGTGATTCCGTCCACAACGTAATTTCAATTGAAAGTTAAATAACTTAACCTTTAAGCCATTATACTTGTATAATTCTACTCAATTTAATTTGTATAAAACTATGTTTTAAAAACATGACAGTATCCACTCAAAAAAATCACAAGTTTTTGTCCAACAAGATAAATTTCATTCTAACTCTAATTACTGAATTATTTCACATTGTGCAAAAAAAGGCACCCTTTTCACAAACACGACTGTATAATTTGTTGTGACAAATTGTGGGCCTATTCAAAACAAGCGGCTGTCAGTGGCTGATTTACGCGGCTTTTGTAAGGCTTCACGGTAATTCAGAAGATATTTTTCTGTGCGTTGCTGAGGTTTTTGTCAAAAGAGAAATGAATAGGACACTGTGCCGCGGACCCATTCGTGTCATGAAGTACATTTTATATTAGTAGTCACCTTCAAATATGAAAGGACGTTTTTAAATGTTATTTTTCTTTTAATAACTTGTTAATAACCTTTACTTTCCGATCGTGTCGGAATGCCGTCCCATCGGACTATGAGAGTGAGGGAATAAGGAGTGCACTTGTGTTTGCACACACACTTTATAATATCTCCCGTGCAGATAGCTAGTCTCTGTTGAGATTAGCTGCCGTGACCGAAATTCGGTTAAGAGGACATTAATAACTTTAAAAAATACAGCAGACAGCATTAAGATAGTAGATATGTAGCCAAGACGACATTACACTGTGGTCAGTCTTAAAATTTAAAGTGAAGTCACTCAGCGGTGAAAAAGGCCAAGTCCGATTTTGATTAATTGTTTGATCTATTCAGATAATTGTTGTTGTGTGTACTCTTGGGGACCATACTAGCGAGCAAGCCCGACTGGTGAAGGACCTCCACCTTACAGAAGACCACAGCCAAATAACTACACACAGTGGGGTAGTTGTGTTCCTGTGTGTGAGTACAGGTCTCCAGCGCTCATTTAGAGATAGAAACGTATTCCTACTCTCATCATATAGCCCTGGTGAAAAAAATGGGTTGGCAACACGCAAGTGATACTTATGGTATTGCAAGGTTCTAAAGGCTACGGTAATTTCTTAACATCAGGCGGGCCGTATGCTTGTTTGCCACCAAAGTAGTATAAAAAAGCACTCAGAGATCCTATTAGTGAAAGTATTTCCAGAATTCGATCAGTAGTTTTAGAGATTATCCCCTACATCCTAATTTACAAACTTTATCTCTTTATACGCCAAAGCGCCAATACTGTTCTGATGGAGTTCATAATTTAACTGCAAAACTACATATTGGTAAATAACTAGAAGCGCCTGTCTGCTAACAGACTCTAAACTTTCAACCCCTTTCGCAACTTTAAGAGTGTTCGTAAACATTGTATAAAGTTATAATAGGGTTTTTTCTATATGCCTCTGTATATGTAGGTTGGGAAAGGTTCCATCTGTTGTTTATTTTGCAAATCGTTTAAAAGTACATTCTGAAATAGAACATTTAGACACACATAGGTAAGTATAAACTTTTTCGCTAAAACTTTTTGGGCTAACATTGGTACATGAGCACTATAAGTACCAGTAATTCTAAAATCTTTGTTTTATATACTTCTTAGTAAATGCCAAACAAACATTTGACGCGCCTGATGGAAGGCAAGCCTGTGTACGCTGGTAATATCTGAGGCATCAGTCTCATGTAACCGATATAAAAACCAGTTATACTAGGGTTTTGTGTTGATGTCTGGAATAGGAAAACATTTCCTTAAAACCACTGCCTTGGTGGTCCAGTGGCCGCAGTATGCGCCTGCTGTGCACGAGGTTGTGGGTTCGATTCCCACACAGGACAAAACTTTGTGCGACCCGCAAAGAGTTGTTCTGAGTCTGGGTGTAATTTGTGTCCGTTAATTGTATGTTTGTAAAGTCCCCCGCGACACAGAGCTTGTTCTCTAGTGCGGGAGTTGTCTTTTAAAAAAAAAAATAGTTATGTGGCTGTGATCTTTTGTAAGGCGGAGATCCTTCCCCAGTCAGGGTTTCTCACTTATATGGCACTCTACCTCTTCAAATCGTTGGTAATATAACAATTTCCTAGAAAACTTGCGTACCTATTTATAGCATCAGCAATTCTCAAGACCACTTAGCTGCAAAAGAAAGAGCAGTAGCAGCTTTTACTTTTCTCTAGTATCTAAACCGTAAATTCCTTTTCAACGACAACATGTACTTAGTACGGCAACAGTATATGCATTTGTCTCAAACCTGGTACACAGTTCTGTTTGTGCATTGTCCCCGTTCTAGGAATCCTAATTGGAACATGTACTCGTATTTGAAGATCTACAGTGCGTTCCTCGCTTTGTACGTCTTTTGATCGGACATTCTTCGATATATGGTGCAAGTATCTATACTTATCTATACTAATATTATAAAGCTGAAGAGTTTGTTTGTTTGTTTGGTTGAACGCGCTAATCTCAAAAAGTACTGGTTCGATTAGAAAAAATCTTTTTTTGTTAAATATTGCATTTATCCAGGAAGGCTTAGGCTATATATCATCACGCTATGATCAATAGGAGCGGAGCAGTAGTGGGATATGTTGCAATATCGGGGAAATGTACGTTCCAAATTACCACGCGGACGAAGTCGCGGGCGACCCCTAGTAATATAATAAACGTTAGCGTGCAGGAAAAACTATACAATGCAATAATCTTATAACATCGCGATTTTTTTTTCTTACTTCTCTAATAAAAACAAATTCGATGTGTTTTGGTATTTTAATATTTCAAAAATAGAGCTGTATGAATATTGTATTGTATAGTTAATAAAGTATCAAATTACCTTACGCAATTATTACGTTTGTATTGTGGTTTATATATTATTATTTGGCGGGAAGATGGACAGTGGTATATTTTTCTTCCATATTATCTGTTATCTTAAATTACCACGCGGACAAAGCCGCGGGCGACCCCTAATTAATATTATAAAGCTGAAGAGTTTGTTTGTTTGTTTGGTGGAACCCACTAATCTCAGAAAGTACTGGTTCGATTTGAAAAATTCTTTTTTTGTTGAATAGTGCTAAATGCACTATACAGGAAGGCTATATATCATCACGCTATGTTCAATAGGAGCGGAGCAGTAGTGGGATATGTTGCAAAATCGGGGAAATATACGTTTCAAATTACCACGCGGGCGATCCCTAGTTGTGATAAAAGGTTTACTTTGAGACTGGTCAATTGGCCCAAGCAAATTATTCTTCGCCATTAAAATCCAAATATTCAGTCAGAAGATCATTTTTCTTTTTATTATTACTTAAGGAACTTACCAAATGCTGTGGAATCTAGGTCCAGCGGTGGTCTTTCGGTGTAGTTAATAAGGATAATAATGTGAAGACAGTGATGAAAATTGGCAGGTCATATCAGTAACGTAATTACAAGTATATTAAAAAACGTCTATTTTAACATCGTTTTAGTTTTTTTCGACAGATATTCTTTATTAGAAAGTATTTACTGGTATTATCAAAACATGTCATATTTAGGTTTAACGATAATATCAATGGTCTAGAATACAAATGTGCTAATTACAACATTTTGATAATTTAATATTTTAATGCCAAATGTATGAGCATGCTTATTAAATACATTTGGCATTAAAATATTAAATTATCAAAATTTTATAATTAGCACATTTAATATTTCAATTAGCACATAGGTCTTCTAGACTATCGTTGATAGTTATTTTTAATGAAAAATACATAAAATTAGAAAAGTAAAGAACAATATACAGGTATTTCAACTTTAAAATATTGTATAATATATAGGCAGATGAACTGACAACCTATTTTTTTTTGGAGTCCGGTAGGTAAAAACTGTTTATTAGTCGTTTATAAATCGTTAAAAAGGAGGGAACATTTCCAGTTCTTCCTTACACTGAGCTTATTTCGTTATTAAATTGTCCTAAATCCTGAGTGATGTGAAACGTTGGATGTAAAAGCTTTTTCTTTATGAGTTCGAAGAGAGATTCGTTACAGAATTTAATCTTATCCAAGATTTTTTTACGCTAGAGATTCATCATGTAATTTGTTAATTTGATGAATATATTTAGGGATTGTAAGTAGGTAGATAGACCAATAAAATTATTTTATTTTTATACATTTTTTTATTTTATTATATACATCGATTAGTAGATTAGCCTAAACTCTTTCTTTCTATTGACAGAGGAGAGGAGACCCGTGCCCAGCAGTGGGATATACATATATGGGTTGATATAATTATAAAATAATGACAAATTAATGTGACTTTAATAATAATTAATTTAACTGACTTCGAAAAATGAAGAGGTTCTTAATTCGTAGGCATCTTTTTTATGTATGTGCACCGATAACTCGAAGACGCCTAAAGTCTAAACCGATTTGGAAACTTCTTTGTTTCAAACGGTATATTTTCTAAGGCCCAAGTAAATTATATCGAAAACAGTCAAGCAGTTTTTGGAAAATCAACAAAACAAAAACTAAAAACTGTAAACATCTTTGATATTTTATTGAAGTCGGTTTTATTTAAAAAAAAAATGGTTATGAATATTGAGAATAAGCTCGAATTTGTCAATTTTCTCGTTACGTTAACCGATGATATTGAGAAAACAAATGGCGTCCAATAATTTATAGTGATCTTTTACACAATAGTTCTTCGTACGTCTATATCTTATAGGTCCGCAGTAGTAGTAGGTATTTTAATTCATTAAGATGTCGAGCAAGAGCCAATCGTTCGGTTTTCCATTATAGTCATACCTATGCGCCCCAAAACAATTATTGCGCCCTCACAAATTACTTCGACCTAGATAAGTCATTACAAATTATTATTAAACACCCACAACTTACCAAAAGAAATCTCGTGGAAAGCCTTACAAAGCCGAATAACACGGCGCAACAATAATGAGTTTCGCCACGAAAATTACAGAAATAAATCACCCCATAACTGAGGCATATTTTGCATAAGATAACACGAACATTAGAGATGACACCGTAAGATTGCATTATTGCAATAAATAATGAGATACACTAGCGATCTTGGCGAATGAGTTGTTTAGACGGCGCGGTCCGCAATCTTGGGTCGGAACATAAATTTCTGTTGTAGCAACTATTTCTGCGAAATATGTACCGAGTTTGTAGTTAGTTTAGCTAGCTACAAATATTTTGGAGTTGATGAAGCTGCTTGCAGACTGAAATATAATCTGACTAGGAGACTTAATTTGCTTTTTCTTTTATAAATTAATATTCTGAAGCTACAATTACGGGGTAGACATTTTATAAGTTTGTTTTGTGTTCTATTTTAAAATAATAATATGAAATAGAGACTTAATGTTACACTGCTAAAATAAAAGTGACAAAAAATCTTTTTTTTTTAATCAAACACCTCTCGCACCGGTCCCTGTGTCATGCTTTACACACATACTTAATTTACGGCCACAAAATACACCCAAACTCGGAACAAATATTTATACCAATACCAAAGTACTTTTCTTCGAAATTGTGGGTTTTTATAAAAAGTTTTTACAAATTCTATACTATTTATGGAGTTATCTGGAATTTATCCAAAAAAATGGAACCCACCTTGACTGCACGTTTAGTACACCAGACATTCAGTCATCTAAAAATGTAGGTACTTGTAAAATATTTACGAACCGAATATTGCATGACGCTCGATGTTCTTTTCTTTGACACTTATATTGTTACATTCAAAGATAATACATAACATTATAAGTCAATGCTGTAATGTGTATTCACTCTTATATTATTCTCAGAATGTGAAAGAGGAGACCAACATAAATCACACTGCCTTATTAATGTGTGGTAATGGTCTTCCTTTGTTTTCGAGAAAGTTATCTCTCTATTAGTACCTAAAATCTATTACTAAGGCCTACATAAATTATTTCATTACTAACCATCAGACGATGGAGTCATGTTGCCGACTAAAATCAAAATAAAAACTATCATTCGTACTTATAATATTGTAGCGTAGTGGCGCCATCTATCAGGCCAATAGTGAAGTAAAATAAGCGAAGATAAAAAACCAAAGTTACAACATCGACGATATAGATGTGATTATACTCGTGTTTCTGTAACTCAAACTTATATATACTTATATTAAAAATATAATAATTATGCGTGATCAAACATAAAAAAATTATATAGGTCGACTTAAGAACCTCCTCCGTTTTTTCGTCGGTTAAAAAGAAAAACTTCTAGCATACTGGCCTGTTGTTGTTTAAGTATGTTTATCAGTTGTCTGGTTGCCATAGTATAGGCTCTGCCTAGTTTGGGAATAGATCGCGGTGTGTGAGTTGTCCCCAAAATATTATTATTATTCAGACACAGTACAACGTCACATAACTATTATTGTTATATTTCAATTCTCTTTTCCTGATAAATAAGGAAACATTTTTGATTACAAGGCCGTTTCAAAACTATCTTCCGGGCATTTTTTGTTAAAATATTATTGTCAAAATGTCTGCATCAGCTTTCAGAATACAAATAGTAAAACACGTAACGGTTCACTAACGAGGATACGAAGATATATCGGGTCAAAAACGAAAGACACTCGACTCAGATACGCATAAAGGATATCTGTATGTATTCAATCTTTTGCTTCATAACGCACAACCATGACTAATAAAGGATTTTTGGAAATTTGATCACTAAACCGGTTGCTTACGTTAAAAAAGATTTATAGACTTTTTTAACGAAAGCAACCGTTTTAGTGATCGAATTTCCAAAAATCCTTTTAGCAGAAGAAAAGATTTTTGAAAATTCGATCACTAAAATGGGTAAAAAATAAAAAACGGGTAAAGTAGGAGCGGGCTACTAGAAATAAAAGTGATTTAAAACGTCTGACCTAAATGTAACAGGTCAAAGTTTTTACAATAGACAATTAACGATGTAATTTAACTTAAAAGGTAAATTAATGGCTTCTTCGGTGGAGTTTTTAGGGTAATGTGCGTATATGTACCGAATTTATTGATTGCCTCAGCGATGTCGCAAAGGCATTGCGTACTATGTAAATGAATATCATCTCTAAAAGTTACGTTTTATAGCTATTAGATTATTTGCCTATCAAGCTTTGATTAGATAAATTTATTTTACTTTTAGACTTTAACCGTAATAAATATTTTTACTGACTTTTTACCTCTCTATTTCTTAACGAAGACTTGGAAGCTTATATATTAATATATCATAGAATAGGGGCGTTAAAACGCAACTACTACTAGCTGACTAAGGACCAAGCTCAGTGTTGCGTAAGACTTAACAAACATATAATTTACTTACACAAAATACACCCAGACATCGGAAAATTCATTTATACACAAAGTGTGTAGAAATCAGACAAACATAGAAATAAATTTCTATTAAATACGTATTCACAAACTTTCAATTTTGAGTTAAGCTTTTTATCAGTATATTCTTAAAAAGGTAAGTACACACTAATTATAATTAGCATTTATAATTAGTAAATCGGAATTCATAAAATTAATTGTATGGTTAATATATTTTCGTATGACATCAAATATCACACATTGTGACATATTTTGATACTTATATATTTCTATCGTGTACAATAAAGAATTTCACGAGTACTTTAGTACCGACTAATTTAGTTTAAAAACACCCATATTCTGAAAGGCATATAAAGTTGGAAAAGCTCTGAATCATACAGGACCGTTGTCAGTTTCTCTTTCACAATTGTCAGTGAGTCCAGTTATATTGAAAAACTTCTTTCCGATGGTTCGAAGGGCGATATATCAAGCCCTTAAACTTTTTTGATAGCTCAGCGATAGATAAATTCGTATTCATATTATTGAATTTCCTCTAGCGAATAAGTTTATATTTTATTAGCATTCTAGTAAGTGAAGGGTAATAAATCTTTCTCTTTTATGAAGTTATTTGTTAATTTATAAAACTATGTAGCTCACGCAAAAACTACTAGACTGATTTTGATGAAACTTCACAATGTTATTACGAATAGCTTTTACAAATTTCACATAGACTAGAGGAACACAACTAAACACAGCAGTATAGTTGTGTTTCTGTGTGTGAGTACAGGTCTCTAGCGCTAATTTAGGGATGCGTTTTGAAAGAAACGTATTTATACCCCGGGGATACTCCTATCTTACAAACCTGGTGTAAAAAAATGGGTCAGCAACACGCAAATGATAACTTTGGTATTACAAGCGTCCATAAGCTACGGTAACTGCTTATGATCAGGCAGGCCGTATCCCACCCAAGTGGTTAAAAAAAAAATCTGCGTAAAATTTCCCGAAGTGGATACAAGTCGATTACTATCCCACTCGGCTACCTTCACTGTTACGCTACAATTGCAATTTTTTGAATTATTATCAAGATTAAAAAATATAAAATTATATTTTAATAACAGGTAGACAAAGTTGGAGAGTGTTTTCAATATTTTAACTATGAGGTTAAAATATTGAAAACACTCTCCAACTTTGTCTACCTGTTATTAAAATATAATTTTATATTTTTTGTATGAGGCCGGTCGCTTTAATTATGAGGAGGCGGGAGGCACGACACGTTGACGGCCATTCAATATGCTTCACTGAAATTGACACACATTGTTCCGAGCAGATATTAAACACATATTTTGAAATTTAACCGGTACTGAAGCGACTATCTTATAAAGTATGTATAAGGCTCTATATACGAACGGCCAAGCTGGTTTAACCTTAACGGACAAAACTAATTAAGTAAAATATTTTATGATTTTACTATATCACTTTGTTTTTGATGACTGGTCGACAACGCGCGAGCAATACTGTTATATCGCAAGCGCCCCTAGGCTATTGTATCTGCTTACCAAAAATCAAGCCGAATGCTTGTTTTTAACCAAAAAAAAATATTCTTGGGAATAGATTACTATAGAAATGATCCTATGAAGCAAGTCCTGTGTCTGATCTCTCTCTCTTTCTCTCTCTCTCTCTCTCTCTCTCTATCTTTCTGTCTGTCTCTTTGCCATCTCATCGGACTATAAGAGCAAAGAAATATAGACTGCACTTACGTTTTAAAATCACAGTAAACATTTCCAGCATATTATTAAACGTTGAATAGAACAAATGTAATATTAAATAATCTCTTATTCTAGCATTAGTAATTTAACATTCAAAGTCAAAGTCATTATTTATTTATATCAAATGCCTGGTACTTATGAACGTCATGTAAATACAATATATTTTTTTATATTTTTTTTCCTACGGCCAATTCGCTGACTAGGGTGAAGCCTCGAGAAGAATTGGCAAGAAACTCGAGCCACTCTTTTTTTTTCAGAAGAAGAAGACAAAGCACTCGCTATACAACGTATATTAATAAAGCGGAACGAGTTTAGTTTATCTTAGTTCTGTACGATACAATAGGGAAACAGAACTTAACGGCTTAAATTCGTCATGACAAAGTTCCAACAGTGCGTAACCACTGAAATAAACGTCCGCGAACAACATGACGGAAATTAAAGTTTGCAACAACTTGACACTTTAATTAAGCTGCTTCCACGTTTAAGTGTGGGATCCACCGCGACGGAAACTAAAGTCGAATGACGATGCTAGCAATCTGTGTACAATACTATGCGAAGATGAGATACGTACTAGTCTATCGTTAAACCTTTTTGTATTTTTTTCTTTTTTCTTTCTTAAAAAGACAACTCCCGCACTAGAGAACAAGCTCTGTGTCGCGGGGGACTTTACAAACTTACAATTGACGGACACAAATTACACCCAGACTCAGAGCAATTCTTTGTGGGTCACACAAAGTTTTATCCTGTGTGGGAATCGAACCCACAACCTTGTGCACAGCAGGCGCATACTGCGGTCACTGGACCACCGAGGCAGATTAGGACTATAACTTACAGATTGAGTATTTTGCAAGAGAGGTAGAGCACCATACAAGCGAACCCGACTGGGAAAGGATCTCCGTCTAAGTTGTACTAAGGCCTGATCAGAAAATCAGCGCTGCAGCATAAAATGCATTAGCACAGAGCTGAGATTAGGACCCTTTCTGACATTGCACAGGATAATTTTTGTGTTCTCATTATGATTCTATTTTTTCTTTTCTATTTTTGTCCTATGTTTGTTCGAACAAATGCTTTTTTTCTTAGTAGACCACTTAACCGACTATTTTTATAGCAGCAACAGGAGCAGCAAAGAAGCATACGGCCCGTCTGATAGTAAGCCGTGATGATATTTGTAAATATGTTTTGCTTGGTCCAACTTAAGATATAAACAGATTCTGTTATCTCTATACATTAAACATATCTTGTGTCATCTCCATTTGGTACCTACCTTTATGCATAAAGTTTGCAAATATATACTTGTCGTAAAGTAGGAATGTTGCAATTTACAATGGCACCTCACAGATTGGGTGAGATATAGCACATACTGTGAAACAGTTCACTTCTGCATCTAGAAGTTATATAGAAACTTCTTGCAGTAATTTATATTAACTTAGTTGCTATTTGTTTATGCACACGATCGTGTTTTATTCGTGAAAGAAACATTTATCAGTGGCACAAAATTTATTAGTATCATTAGTATTTATATAGTTATTTATATCGCCCATATTTTATTTTCTGTCGTGGTCTAATGACTGTTACCAATCGAGACCGACATTTAGCGTACCCTCTGAAGTACTGAGACGCTCAGATGAAATACCAATATGCGGTCACCCATCTATAGAGTTACCACGCGGTTGCTTAACCTGCTGATCGTTTACCGAACAGAAAGTGCTCCTGGCTATGAGTACCCCGAAATACACAGCACAAGTTTACTAATTTATAAATGTAAAATTAAAGAAAGATGAAAAAAAAACGTGAAAAATTCATTCAGATCCGTTTAGTAGTTTTTACGGGAAAAAGTGTCAAAAATCCTTACATCCATCCATCCTCACAAACATTCACATGTATAATATTAGTAGGTTTTAGGATAATTCCCTTTCAGAAAGGTTCTATTAATTGGTACTTTCTTCTAACCAGGTATACATACTCAAACTTTTTAAAATTACGTCATAGATTATTTTATATTTAGAACTTCCAACCAGTGTGGATGGTGTCACTGCTCTCAAAATGTCCATTAATTGAATCCCTAATCCTTCAGCGGTTTGTGGTTACTACTATTTTTCACTTTAATTAAACATCCAAAACTAAGCGGCCTACTATCGAAATAGTTTAACATAGAAACATCAATATTAGAAAACACTTTTACTTGTCTAAAATTAATTAAGTATTGTGATGAATAAGGACAGCGTTTCGTATATTGAAAGAAGTAAATTTCACCTTCACCCATTGTAAGAAAGTTATTTGAGTATGATTTGTTCCTAATTCATCATCTTCCAAATTGGTCATATTCCAGTCGACCATTCGATAAATCTAGACAAAAGCAAAATCGACCATGAAGTTGAATTTTTTAGACATAAAATCTGTGTTAAAACCGTTAAAACTGAATATTTTATCTCTTTTTATTTTGTTTACGGACGTGGGTTTAACCACCTTGGACAAATGGGTTATTTCCAAAGTGCTATAAAAAGAGTTCCCAAACTACTTCATGAAAAATATTATAATTATATTATATTACATTATATGGGAAATCTCTAATGAGCACAAAGTATGTTTAGCTCTGTGTCAGAATATAATTTATCTAACGTGTGTATTAAGAAGTAAGTCACTTGGCTGGATACTTTAGTACAGGCTTTATGTATTGAGAAATATATTGTTATGTTTACGAGTTTACAATAGTACAAGCTCTGCTTAGTTTGAAATGAGTGGCCGTAATATTATCAATTTTAAACGTGTGGCAAGTAACGTTAGTACTTTTTCTTCTTATCGTTTGGTTCGTGGTCAACCTGGTGACTGAGTTACCCACGCCATTACGTCACCAAACGCTTTCTATATTCAAAAATAATAATCTAATAGCTCGACGATACAATTCACAAGTTACTTAGTTTTTACTTCCATCGGCACTTCGACAGTCCCCAAAGACTGCCCCGCATGTTTTTTAATTACATTTTTTATTCAGTTTTTTACGTCGTTCAGAGGCCTCTAACATTATTTTACTTAAAATATGCTACAAAAATATGTTAGACATTTATTTAACATCATAAAATAAACACGTTTAGGTACTCTGAGCTTATCACTCTCGTCAAATTAGTTGACATTTTAAATACTACGCACCTTATAAAAAGTTAATAGGCTATCAACGTTTTATAAGGTGAATAGCTTAGTGCCACAGTGTGAATAGGACCAGCTGTGCCGAACTCTTCTAGTCCAACCCTGGATTGGATAAAGTGGTATCGGATTTTTCTCACAAGAAATACTCAGTATCAATTAATCAATCAGCCTATCGCAAACTCCACTGCTGGACATAGGCTTCTCCCAACATGCGCCACAGACAGCAAACGGTGCTCCGCCTTCCGCATCCAGTTCGTCCCAGCGATCTTTTGTAGGTTGTCGGTCCACCTAGCTGGAGGCCGCCCTACCTTACGCTTACCGAGTCGCGGTCTCTACGCTAGGACATGCCTGCTAACTGGCTACGAATGGCATTAAACCCGACATGTGCATTAAACTCTATAATACACTCTATTAGCTCTCTTGATAGAGGAAAGCAGCCATGCCCAACGTAAGGACATAATGGGTTGCTATTATTTTAATTTTTAAAGGTGCATCTAGTTACATTATTTTAGGTAGGATAGCTACCTAATATTCGTCAATTGAAACCACAGCGTTAACTAACTACTTTTGCATTTTGCATGAGTGTGGTAAAACCAATTACATCTGTTTACTAGATAATAACATTGATACTACATATTAATGTACGCCTACTATATAGCTTTCCTATTTATTCCCAAAAAGAATTAGCTAGACGCATGTTGTTGATTTTTAAACTTATAACACCAGAGGTCTATAATATTTAGGTTTATATACCTACTAGGGGTCGCCCGCGATTTTGCAACATATCTCACTACTGCTCCGCTCCTATTGTTCATAGCGTGATATTATATAGCCTATAGCCTTCCTGGATAAATGTATTATTCAACAAAAAAAGTTTTTTTCTCATCGAACCAGTACTTTCTGGGATTAGCGCGTTCAACCAACCAAACAAACATACTCTTCAGCTTTATAATATAAGTATAGATAAGACCTCTGGTGGGAGAGTTTATGTCTCTCCGACCTAGCTCCGGCGGCAGCTATACCGCTCAAAACCATCACCTAAAAATGAGGTCGAACGGGTACTTCTGTGATAGGTTCTAATCTTGGACCTATATTTATATTTTCCTGTGCACCTATACTTCTCTTCGACAGATGATACTAAATGTTACATAATGATGATTTACCCTCTGCTTACGGTATAGGAACACATGGTAAGAAAACCCAAATGTCTTAGAAGAAACTCAGAAGGCATTGCCGGTCCTAATCATGGCTTATATCCTCTTAGCTCTTTTGAAAGAGGAGAGAAGAGCCGTGGCCCTAGCAGTGGTACATCATATAGGTTTCTATTATTGTCTTAACAGATAATCCAGAGTAACAAATAGCTTTCAACAGTTCAATAGGATTGTAGTAATTATCTAATGTAATGTTATTACCAGTAGTACATCTAATTGTGTGTTAAGTTATCTGTAATGTAATTTGATAATCTCGCTCATTAACCAAGGTATGTATTCGCTTTGTGAACATTACATTAGTGTAACATACTTCTTGTACAATAATAATGTTCGTATGTGTATTATGAAGTAGAGGAAGAGCCAGCCAACCTATTTACTTTTGTCATTTCATAAGTCATGAACATTCACAATCTACCTCTTCTATACCTTCAGACTAATAAAAGGCTTTATTGGCAATGGCAACCCTCTGCGGCCGGATTGTTTAACCCAGGGTAAGAAATAAAAATACTTATTTAAAAATAAAAAATACTGTTTATATCATTTACTAGAAATTTAAGGACTTTACGACGTTTCATTACTTATTTGTCCTTTTAATTTATTTCTTTGTTATTTTAAGGTGTTTAACCTTAAAATAACAAAGAAATAAATTGGCCGCAGATGGTTGCCAGAAGAGCCTTATATTATTTTGCAGGTATATGGAACTAGTTTGTGAATTTTCATGAATTATGAAATGAAATGACAAAAGTAAATACGTTGCTGGCTCTTGGTCCAATAGCCTTGTTCATTAGGAATGATATTACTGTGTGAATTGAAAACGACAGGTGCTAAAACTTCTACGCTTTATCTTTTACTTTCACGATTTTAACACATATTTTACTATAATAAACAACGAGTCTTAACCATGTAATATTTAGACCTTATGTTATCTGACATTTCTTCAAATTGCCTCGACCGTGGTTACGAATGGACTTTGTCCTACGACTGAAGGGACAAACAAGCCTACGCCCCTTGTGATAAAAACTAGTCATTGTAGGCTTTGAACACTAAAAGTACTAAAATTTTAACGCTTTAATTTATTTATGGTGGTATTTTAGCGCTAACATTCATAGTCCGATTTAGTTTTTGTTTGAAAGCTTGGTATATCGGATTTTTTTTGCAACTCTACGTCTTCGCGTGTGTTTTGAGTCCGTTATTTGTATGTTTGTAAAGTCCCGTGCGACACAGGGCTTGTACCCAGTGCAAGAGGTGTCTTAAAAAAAGAAAATAAATAAATATAAGTACATTTCTTTATTATTTATTAATTAACATGAAGGAAGACGCGAGCAGCAGCTAGTCTTTCACAAGATTAAGCAGGTACACAATCGAGTAACTCGCCTCCGTATATTTAACCCTTTTATCATTGGCTCAACAATTCGCTAATATTTGGGGCTTAACTAAAACAAACAAAACCCTTTGTTACTTATTACAATGTAAACAATATTAAATGTTAATAAAACAGTACGTACGATACTTTGTTTAATTTTATTAATACCGAGGTTGTTTAGAAAGTACCTATATAACTCAAATTTTGTTTCATTTTCTATAACAAAGTTGGATATGACACGTAGGTATTATTAATGCCTTTAACCTGCTTACATGCCATTGGCCTACCTAATAAATGATAGTTTTCGTCGACGTCAGTATATCCAGTTCTTATATCCTTACTAATATTATAAATGTGAAAGTTTGTGAGTATGGATGGAGGGATGGATGGATGGAGAGATACATAGATTGTGGTCTGGAATAACACATAGGCTACTTTTTGCATCAATAACCGACATCTATGCGGGCGAAGCCGCGGGCAACAACTATACATACATATACTCACGCTTGTTCCCCAGAAGGGTAAGCAGAGACTAGGGATTTTCACTTGTAATGGCATTGAAATACTTCTTACTCTTTATTCGGAGTCATAACATTGTTCATGCATGCTCGTTGGTTCAAAGCATCCATTTATTTATCAGTGAATTTATAAGCGCTGATAAAGCTTGTTTTATATTACCGTGGTGACAAAAAATTGAGTCCGTTAATTATATGTTTGGAAAGTCACCCGCGACAGTGCGGCCGGCTGATTCTCTAAGAAACAGCGATGGTAAACTGACAGTTGTGATCGCAAAACTGACAGTTGTGATTGCTCGGTGATGGCACAATCTATTGACTAAACGTCAATAAGGGCTCTTACGGAATACCGATTTTCAATCTAACAGACAGATTTTGCTCGGTTTTGCGGTGGCTCGGTTTTTGCTCTTACGGAATACCTCGTCCTACCTACGCCTTTAAAAAAAAAAGCGTACAGCCCGCGTGATTGAAAAAAGTTAATGTTAATGTCAAAACTCTGGTGACCCTCCTGGTATTGTTTCTACGCTAGACAATACCAGAAGCATCGCCAGTTTTATATTCCTCTTTTATATGGTACCCATAACCACGGAACAAATAACACATTATTCTAGAACCTACGTGTACCTCTACATTTTCCTTATATAAACACTGAAGGCTTACCATGAAGTGTTAAACGTAGGTCGTTCGAGCGAGAACGAGGGACGGGAGCTATACGCGCTATATAGCTCCATCCCTCTTCCTCGGTCGAACGACTCACATTTCGACTGCCTTGGTGATCCAGTGGGTACAGTATGTGCTTGCTGTGCACGAGGTTGCGGGTTCGATTCCCACATAGGGACAAAACTTTGTGTGACCCACAAAGAGTTATTCTGAGTCTGGATGTAATTTGTGTCCGTTAATTGTATGTTTGTAAAGTCCCCCGCAACACAGAGCTTGTTCTCTAGTGCGGGAGTTGTCTTTAAAAAAAAAAAATTAGCACGTCATAAGAGACCCCTAGAGGCTTAACAGTACCTATACGTGTGTAATAAACCCATTATCGAAACACTTAACCAATATATAAAACATTAATACACTTCATCCCTTTATTTATTATTCAAATAGCTTTCAAAAGGATCGTCTACCTTCGATAAATTATAAAATCGCGCTTAACAGTTTCATGTTGATGAAATGCAAATCGTCTGACACTTCACTATACAATACTTGTTATCTTTTCAGGATACCAGTTTAATTTATTCGTGATATTATCACAACAGCTCTTCTAGGTTTAAAGAGGATCTTGAGGGAATTGTCGGTCGACGAGCTTTTGATGATAAATTGTGTTCTTAGTGTTTAATGCGTTTAGACTATAAGTCGTATAGGTACGTATATTCGTATAGGTTTTCAACGAAAGGTGGGATGCTTAATTAGGTGAAACAGCGACCTGCAAAATGTAACACAACACAAAACACCTTGTAAAGTATTCGTACCATGAGTATTGTGTCGTAACTGCCTCGGTGGCTCAGTGGTCGATGTGTGTGACTGCTGATCACGAAGTCTCGGGTTCGATTCCCGGGTAGGGCCAAAAAGTTTATATTGGATTTTTCTATCAAGAAATTCACAATAGATGCCCGGAGTTTGGAAATTGGAGGTGTTTACACCCCCGTGCCTCGGAAAGCACGTAAAGCCGTTGGTCCTACGCCTGATCTCTCTCCGGTCGTGTCGGATTGCCGTCCCATCGGACTATGAGAGTGAGGGAATAAAAAGTGCACTTGTGTTTGCGCACACACTTGTGCACTATAATATCTCCTGCACAGATGGTTAGTCTCCGTTGAGATTTGCCACCGTGACCGAAATTCGGTTAGGAGGACATTATTATTGTATCGTAATTGTCGTTTTTTAACCTCGTAGGTAAATTATTTTTAACTTATTAATAAAATTTGTCATGATGTGATAAGTTTTCATAAAGAGAAGTTACACACTGCGACTATTAGAATCGATACAAACTCGTGGATAAAATTTGTGTTAAAATATATCTCTATAATCTTATTTATATCTTATATCTAAATAATCTTATTTTGTATATTAATAGCGTCATCTTATATGCAATTATACGACATTTTGTTATCTATAGATTATAAATTATCTGATGTCTGTTTAATAAAAAGTCTGTCTAGTTGCAACAGCTTTCGGGTTTTTTCATTAAGATATACCAGTACGTGTAGTTGCGATTTAAAAAATCCATTATAGCTATTGACTAATCCTTGAATCATTGGATTCAAGGATTAGTCAATAGCTATAATGGCTGTAAGAAAATCATTAGATTTTCTTACAGCCATTGTTTGATTAGGAATGTGACCTCACATTTCACCACGTATTTAACTAAGCCCATACATACATAATATATCTATATAAATTATATATATTATATTATTATGTATAGACATATACAGAATTATTTACTAACTACAACCACAGACTGGTCTGATTGATGCCACTATAAACCAAATCAAACGGTGTGTAATTAAATTAACCATCTATTTACTGACTAATTCAATTAGTGCAATTTGACAGGTCCATGTTTTCATTTCGATTGTGTTTGACATTTTGCATAAATAAATATATACAACAGCTGTTCATTTAGCGGCAGTACGGTTACTGGTGTGTAATGCTTTCCCCTAATCGAAGTATAGTTTGTAATTTTCATGTGAGATTGATCATAACTTTATTTATTCGCAACACGTATGTGATACCTTTGATACTGCAAGCGTCTATAGGCTACGGTAACTGCTTAACATCAGGCCGTATGCTTGTTTGTCACCAAAGTAGTATAAGAAAAATTCTAGCAACGCCGTAGCCTATGAACGCTTGCCATACCAAAGATATCACTTGCGTATCGCCAAACCAATTTTTTACACCAGGTCTTTAAATGTTTTTTTTTTATCCCAGGGATGCTTTAATCCCTGGGATAGAAAAAAAATCATTTAAAACGTATCCCTAAATGAGCGCTAGAGTATCTGAACCTCTAGACAAGTGGCATAAGCGATAGTCGAATCGAAAAGTCAAAAAATAAAATGTATGGAATTTGACGTGAGTCTACGATTTAATGTCGTAAACTTACGTCAAATTCCATACATTTTATTTTTTGACTTTTCGATTCGACTTTCGCTTATGCCACTTGTCTAGAGGCTCTGTACTTACACACAGGAACACAACTACACGGCTGTGTGTAGTTATTTGGATGTGGTCTTCTGTGAAGTGAAGGTCCTTCCCCAGCCGGGCTTGCTCAAAATAATTAATATAATTTAAACTCACAACATTTTGTATGAAAAGCCCCAAAATCTTTTGTCTAAAATATCACTAACAAAACAGAGGCAGTATCTTAGTTTGGTTAGACGTTTCTGTGCAAAAAATTGTAAAGTATTCACGGAAAGACACTGATAAATTACCCCGTGTTTTACAGACACATCTGACGATTTATTACGTCCCCCCACATACAAATATTCGCCATAAATTCGTAAATATATATATGTATATATGGCAACATTTAACGTATGGGAGGAAGGAAAGATCGATTGATGTTGTACAAGTCACAGGATGTTTTATTCGGCGTGATTCGCGTTTCATTAGACGTGATTTTTTGAGCCGATTTATGAGGTAGCTGCACTTTTTGAATTGAGCTGATATTTTAGTTGCTCTTTTGCCATTCCTATATATTTGGCAAAAAAACAATGTTAGTCTAGAGAGAAAGTAACTGACTTGCACATATGAAGCATAAGTTCAATCCTAGGTAGATTACCAATGTTGATTTCATTTTGTAAGATTTATACGCACTTGTCAAATGATTTGAACGTATAAACAGTACAATGAATTATTAACTATCTGCTAATGGTGGAAGACACATCGTGAGGAAACCCACATGTTTTAGAAAAAGTTCTAAAGGCATATCCAATCCACCAACCCGCATTAGGGAATGCGATAAACTCAGTAGCTGATTGTCATAAACGTAAAACAACCAATCTTAACCTCTTCGGAAAGATTTATTCTATACTCATCTACGTCATCATACTTCTACTTCATAAAGAAAGACGCATTATTTTTTTAGCACAACTAGAAATAATCACAAAACCCTTGGTCCAAGAACTGTAGGTTAAAGAGAGGTAGGGCACCTTACTAACGAGCAAGCCTGACTGGTGAAGGACTTACACCTTACGGAAGACCACAGCCAAATGACTACGCACAGCCAGTTCGCAGTGTGCACACCAGTACGTAGTTCCAGTGTGTAAGTACAAGTCTCCAGCGCACAGTTAGGGATGCGTTTCGTAAGAAACGTTTCTTATCCCAGGGATAGGCTAGGGTAACTGCTTAGCACTACACGGTCTGTATGCTTGTTTGTCACTCAAGTTGTATAAAAAGGCCACTTTTCTAAGTCATTTTCACATTTCTACTGCCGTTTAACTTGCCAAACAAATGTTCGGTGAGGACAGTATCATCTGTCAAGGACATAGCCACGTTTAGGTACCTACTAAACCCTTTATACTCAACAATGGTGAATAGTTAAAGGTCCTCGCTTTACTCCACAAGAAAAATAACGCAACACAAAAAGGTCTTTTCGACGCCCGGATGCGGCTGAATAATTTATTAAGAAGAATGCTCTAAACAAAAGGAGTTGAAGTGTTTTATGGGCCTGTTTTTGCATAATAGCCTTATTATAGCGATACGTTATAATAAAATATAAGTGTTTGGGTTTCTTCACAACAATGATAGTATTGATGGAGGTTTTGCTTGACTCTTCTTTGTTATTGTTCTGTTTTGTAATGAATATAAAGGGGTTGTATATAAAAGTATAATTAAATATTTTATCATCGTGTAGTCCAGACGATTAAGTAGCTTACGTGAGGTAATCCCACAAAAAAATGTACCGCATCAGTTACACAAAATTAAAAATCTCATTTAATCATTTCATTATCATAAACGCAAATGGTTGAGAGGATGAATTTATTTCACTAAATATTTAAACACTAACTAATGAAAACTCTTCTTAAAACAATTGAAACGTAAAATAACCTCACTAAACAATAATATCGTAGCGCATGCAGTTAAACGTAGCGAGTGCGTAGCAGATGTAGCAAGTGTCCGTAGCACTCCGTAGCTACGTGTGTACTGTATAACTCAAGCGTGACATTTGTTACTGTTGAATACATAGCAGCCATTTAAATTGCTGACACATGTGCATTGTAGGAATTTCAAACAATTGTTAAGATATAAATGGTGAATTTAATAAAAAAAAATGCCTGATGGTAAATTAGAGTAGTGACGAATAATGCCATTAGTATACTTCTTCATCTTCTCAGCCTATTGATGTCCACTGCTGAACGTAGGCCTACCCGCATATGTTTCCACAAAGGCCGGTTATGAGCCGCCTGCATCCAGTGGCTGCCTGCAACTCTGACCAGCCCCTCTAGACAAGTGGCATAAACGGTAGTTGAATCGAAATGTCAAAAAAGCAAATGTATGGGATTTGACGTATATTTACGACATTATATCGTAAACTTACGTCAAATCCCATACATTTGCTTTTTTGACTTTTCGATTCGACTACCATTTATGCCACTTGTCTAGAGGGGCAGAGCCTATAGACAAGTGGCATAAGCGATAATCGAATCGAAAAGTCAAAAAATTAAATGTATGGAATTTGACGTGAGTCTACGATTTAATGTCGTAATCTTTCGTCAAATCCCATACATTTTATTTTTTGACTTTTCGATTCGACTATCGCTTATGCCACTTGTCTAGAGGCTCAGGTCATCTGTCAACCTGTGGGAGATCGTCCCACACTGCGCTTTCTTCCCCATCGGTCGTCAGTTTTTCGAGCGATATATTTTATTTGACCATTAGTATTGCAGTTACTTATTATACAGATGGACCTTATGTTTGTATGTCATCTTAGTTGTATAAAAAATGCATTGAAATTGTAGCTACAAGAGAGGCACGGCAGCATAAAAGCAAGCCAGCACAACTAGGTAAATATCTCTACACACCACAGCAATATAAATAACAGTAGGGTAGTTATTTTCCTGTGCATGAGTACTAATATACGGATGCATTTTTTGCTATCCATTACAAAACTCCGGTTTCTCATTTTTAAGGATGGTAACACAGGAGTAATGCTTAGTGTCAAACAAGCGTCCATAATATGGTACGGTAACTGCTTACCATCAGGCGAGCCATATACTTGTATACCACCATAAAAGTATAAACATCTTAGTTACATATATACAGCACTCATGGATGTTAATAAAATTAATTATTCTCATAAAGCTAGATTACACAAAACCGTTCGCTAAAAAATTAAAAAGTAATTTCGTTGCGTAACCAAAACCAAACCCCAAGGAGCCGTGTTCGGCGACAGCTAATCATAATAATGAGATAAGAATTTAATGGACTCGACCTATCTGGCCCGAAGCTGTGGTGTAACAATACCAGTATAAAATGACCTCTGTAATGGGTTAAATATGCAAGCTTTGTAAAGAAATGCAGAGGTCTACGCTCGTGGGTCGTTAAATGACTTATTTAAGAAGATTACGCAGTTTCATTGGCTCTATAAAACACTAATGTCATCTTAGATACTGCAACACATTACTAAAATGAGTTAGGGTGCTGACCAGCCCTTCAATATGGTAAAGAATTTAATTAAATGCTTTTAAGTAATTTAATTTATTTATATTGTGTTAACCAAAGGAAGAGAGGGAAAACTCGTAACAAAACCATATATCAACCCGTCTGGCCAGCGTGGTATAGTAGACTAATATCGCTTCAAGTGTATGAAGGAGACCCGTGCCCTGCAGTTGAACGTTTATGGGTTGAGATGAGAATCAAAGGAAGGCTAACCTTATCAGCTATTTTAATTTTTTTAATTTTAAGAAAGCTTTCAGACTATAACAATGTAGAAAAACAAATATATGACCAATAGGGGTCGCCCGCGAGTTCGTCCGCGTGGTAATTTGGAACGTACATTTCCCCGATTTTGCAACATATCTCACTACTGCTCCGCTTCTATAGATCATAGCGTGATGTTATATAGCCTATAACTTTGCTGGATAAATGCACTATTCAACAAAAAAGTTTTTCTAATCGAACCAGTACTTTCTGAGATTAGCGCGTTCAACTAAACAAACAAACTCTTCAGCTTTATAATATTAGTATAGATATAGCTAATAACAAGCCTCCACAGGTAATTTGCAACATAAGTGGTTTTATTTTTATAATTTAACTTATGCAGTGTTTTTAATCTTATATATTTATTATATTTATAGTAACACAGTTATTCAAAAATTGATTTGCTAAGGAATTGTCTAGCTGACTTTACCTTTATGTTTCTAGGTATATTTGTCCGAAGTTGTAGAAGAATGCATGTGAGGTGTGTTCAAGTGGCAAACAAACATACATCACGCTTGGTGGTAGTAAGTTATCGTAGCATAAATGCTTGCAATACCTGCATCTAACCAAAAACTGAAGTTTCATGCTCCTTTATTTAAAAATGACGGGCTTCCATACAACTGTTCGTCCCTTATTGTAACCTATTTGAGGTAAAATTTCCAAAAATCTCTTATTGATGCTCACTAACATTATTTAAGGAACGTTTGTGTAAAATTTCAAGTCTTTAGCCCCAGCGGTTTAGGCACTACGATGATGAATCAGTCAGTCCGTTGGGACAAGTAATTTATATATGTATAGGTGAGTGTAACCTCAACGCTTTACATTCATCATAAATTGTAAGGTAGAGGTTCTTCAGCAGTTGGGCTTGCTCGCTAGTATAATGTACCTGTATTTTTTTTATACTACTTGGGTGGCAAACAAGCATACGACCCGTAACCTATGGACGCTTGGAATACCAGATGTATCACTTGCGTGTTGCCAACCCATTTTTTACATGGAAGTATCCCTGAGATAGGAATACGTTTATTTCAAAACGCATCCCTAATGAGCGCTGGAGACCTATACTCACACACAGGAACACAACTACACCGCTGTGTGTAGTTATTTGGCTGTGGTCTTCTGTAAGATGGAGGCTTCCCCAGTCGAGCTTACTCACTAGTATGGTGCCCCACCTTTCTTAAAATATTATTGATCTATACTTAATATTATAAAGAGGAAAGATTTGTATTTTTGTTTGTTTGTTTGTTTGTTTGTTTGTATGTAATGGATAAACTCAAAGACGACTGGACCGATTTTAAAAATTCCTTCACCATTAAAAAGCTACATTATCTGCGAGTAACATAGGCTATATTTTATTTAAAAAAAATAGGGGTAAATAATGCCAAGACCTTAGACAATCACTGACTAAATTAGTAACGCCTAATAAACGCCTATAAAATAATTGCTATTTCATTTTTTGTAGGCGCTAACATTTAACAATACTTTAATTTAGGTAATCAGGAAAGCAGCAGAGAAAAGAAAACACTCCACCGAATCTGTCTGGTCAAGATAAACTCAATAACTACCCAATAAAATTTAATACGATTTTCACCAGGTGATGGCGTAATTCTTCCATTATAGTTTTGTGAGTGTGAATTGGCTGAAGTATTACGATGATAGTTAAACGACTAGGCAAAATCTTGCCGTAGGAGGCAATGTTATTCCTAAATAGACCTAAAAAAAGTCCATGATACTATGAGTCTATCTGCGACCACAAAAATTACTAACAGCGAAACGCGTGATCGGCCTCTGTCTCATCGGAATACTTAACTGATATATATTTTTAACTGACTTTTAAAAGATGAGGTTCCCTAAAATAATTGCATTGTTTTTTTTTTATCCCTAAACATCGTCATTTAAGGGCCAATTTGTAGTATTCTTTTTTAAGTGATCGACAAAGCTCGAAAAATTGCCTCAATTAAGTGGCAATGGGTAGGGCATATAGCTCGCAGAACCAATGGCCGTTGGGGCAGAAAGGTTCTAGAGTGGCGACCACGAACTGGAAGACGCAGCGTGGGCAGGCCTCCAACAAGGTGGACCGAAGACCTGGTAAAGGTCGCAGGCAACCGATGGACAAGGACCGACTGATGTGGAAAACCTTGCGGGAAGCCTATGTCGAGCAGTGGATGTCTTATGGCTGAGATAGAACTACTTTTGTGGCAAACAAGCATACGGCCCAGCTGATGTTAAGCAGTTACCGTAGCCTATAGACGCTTGCAAAGGTATCACTTGCGTGTTACCAACCCATTTTTTACACCAGGGCCATAAGATGGGAGCAGAGTATCCATGGGATAGGAATACGTTTCTTTCAAAATTGATCCCTAAGTGAGCGTTGGAGTCCTATACGTGAGTATAGAACTCCACATCCAGTATGTGAACACAGGAACAGAACTACACCGCTGTGTATAGTTATTTGGCTGTCGTCTTCTAAGGTGTTGGTTCTCTGTAAGGTGGAATTCCTCCCCTATCTGAAAAAAATCTCTTAAAAAACATTTTGCAATTGAATGGATAGTTTTTCATATTGTTCTCATAAAAAAAAACAGTTCTGGTGATCGGATCCGTAGGGAATTGGGAAACCTCTCAAATACTATCTAGGCATACTGCAATGAATCAAACAAATGCATTCAGGAAGCATCAATTCGTTAGTGAAACTAATAAAGTATACTGCAGATGGCCAACTTCTCAATGATAAATAATTAGTCGATGGAGATCAGACATAATGTGTAATTAAATGACTGTAACTAATCACATTCAATGAGCAAATTAAAATAGTACAATTCAACTAATATGATTATACTGCTGGATATAGGCACCGAAACTTCGTAATTAAACAATGTACAAAAAAATGCATGGTTTCAGAGATATACATAATAATAGATACCTACATATATATCGAATTTACGTTGAACTCTCACCAATATGGTCGACTATAATAAATAGGGTTCAGTTTACTGGTTTTTTATTCAGTTTTGTTCCGGGAGCTTATGTAGAGTACTATATCTCTATTAATAGACTGATGAATCAAAAACTATGCAGTTCAATTTCTGAAATCCTTGAGCACTACGGTGGACCATTATGCCCTTTAGGAATTTAATAAATTTTTAGCTCATCCAAACTGTGTAACAGTATCTATCAGGTTCATCATATCAACCCATAAATGTCCCACTGCTGGGCACGGGTCTCCCCCATACACTTGGAGGGATATTAGCCTACTACACCACGCTGGCCAGACGGATTGGTATAGGTATATTAAAATGTAACCGCTAAAGATGACAATCAGCCGATGAAAGTTTGTAGTTTTCAGATTTACAGTAAAAGACTGAACACGCGAACGAAGTCGCGGGTACAGCTAGTATAATATAAAACAATTTTAATTACATTACCTCCTGTTTTACTTTGAGAGGTAGTAAAGCACAGTGAGCGTGAACTACGACTACTGGATAGTGTCCAACGTCCACTTGTTCACGGAACACATAGTTTACTACGTCACCACATGGCTGGACTAACTTATATCCCTATAATTTGCATAAGTTACTGCGAAAGTGATATTTTAAGCTAAAAGTTAGGTAGAGCATGGAGTTCTTGAAGAAATTAGTAGTTGGGAACACGCGAGTGATATCCTTGGTTGCAAGCATCTATAGGCTACGGTAACTGCTTACTAACAGACGGGCTATATAGGCGGGTATCTTAGTTTTTTATTTTTTTTTTAAAGACAACTACCGCACTAGAGAACAAGCTCTGTGTCGCGGGGGACTTTACAAACATACAATTAACGGACACAAAGTACACCCAGACTCAGGAAAACTCTTTGTGGATCACACAAAGTTTTATCCTGCGTGGGTATCGAACCCACAACCTCGTGCACAGCAGGCGCATACTGCGGCCACTGGACCACCAAGGCAGTCACGTCTATGGTAGCATTTAAAAAAAAACTGCGCACGGATACTAAGCTTACGGCTACTAATAATACTACAGCATCCTTAGATATTGTATTTTTTTGGTTTCCGTACCAAAATTTCTTTTCTTTTCTTTTTTAAAGACAACTCCCGCACTAGAGAACAAGCTCTGTGTCGCGGAGGACATTATAAACATACAATTAACGGACACAAATACTGCGCATACTGCAGCCACTGAACCACCAAGGCAGTCAATGGTAAATAGTGACCCTATAGTGTGCGACTTTGTCGTTCTATCGGTCGCATGTACTTATTCCAAAAACGACTAGATACAAGATAATTTTATCTGTCCAAAACATGAGTATAACATACACAGCGCACGCAAGATGTTACACTAAAACTATTTATTTAAAATTAGTACGACAGATATTAGGACTAGGTCTACTTCAAGTGTAAAAAATCTACTTTAAAAATAATAAGACAAAGATAGGCCTTTGAAATAGTAGAGAATATAATTCGTAATGTCAATATTCTAAAAAAATAATTTTAACAAAAAAAACCGACTTTGGTACGGCAAGTTGCAGAATTTCAAAAACCTTAAAAACGGCTAGATTACATTGTTTAATTCTGAAGTTCCGTTGCCTAGCTACCTTAGCAACCATAATGGAAACTTATTTAATCGCCATCCGTAAAATACTTATTATTGAGAAGTTCAGGTGGCCATCTGTGGTCGTCTTCATCAGTTTTACTTCATCATATTATACTTTCTGAATGCAAATGTTCGATGTGTTGTTAAAAATATTGAAATTGCCATATGTGTCCCTATAATTTTTGAGGAGTTCCCTCAATTCCTCATGGATCCCATCATCAGAACTTTCTTTTGATGAAAATGGGACCAAACTGGAAGTGTGACTCTCAGACAAAAAAAGATTTTTTTAAATCAGTCCATAAATGAGAAAGTTCTGCGGTAACAAACACAAAAAAAAAATACACACGATCGACTTCAAAAAGAGGAGGTTATCCTCCTCTTTTTGAAGTCGGTTAATAAAGCTTTTTAAAGCTGTATTCTTGTACACCTCCAATCCTTCAACACATAAAATGTTCATTTATTCCGTTTCTATAATACCTCGGATCGTGTAGTACGACCAATGCTCGACTCGATGCCATTATTAAGTCCGAACGTGATAATGGCTAGCCATTTATTTAACAGAGAGCCAATTTTGACTTAATTTGAAAATCTGACTGAAATTTTCGTTATAACGTTACTTCATCTTTAATCATACATTTTCATATGTTACTTTACCTTTATGTAGGGGTGTGATGTTTGTGGATTAGTTCAAATATATATTTATTTATTTAAAACTTTAGCACAAAATAATGTGTACAAGTTTTAAATAAATATATATATATATATATATATATTTGAATCAATCCACAAACATCACACAACTTTTAGTATTACCAGATATTAATATAATTACAATATACATATGTATATTTAGACCTAACTATATGATTGCTACACCACGCTAACTCGAATCCGAAACTAAAGTGTCAGCAGTCCGTCTCGACAAATAGATACATCGTGTCCCTACATTCACCTTAGTTGTATAAGTTCACAGGGTTATTAATGACAGTCTATACCTGCAGAGTTGTTTGTTTGTTATGTTTATATTCTAAGCATTATACTGACCAACCTATTTCTTTCGATACTATAGTTCTCTGTAATGTACTTACTTAAGCTGTAATACTGGAAACAATAAACTCTATTCTATTCTATATAATGTCCTCCTAAACTAATTTTCATCAGGGCGACCAATCTCAACATATTATATTGTACACAGATGCACTATTCATTCCCTCAGTCTCATATTCCAATGGGATGGCAAACCGACACGACATAGATCAGTTGTAGGACCAACGGCATTACGTGCTTTCTGAAGCACGAAGGTAGGTATAAATACTGGCAATTTCGAAAATTCGGGCATCTATTAAGACTTTCTTGACTGAAAAAACTCAATATTTTTATAATAATAATATATAATAATAGCAACCCACAGGCATATGTCCCACTACTGGGCACAGGTCTCCTCTCCTCTATCGAGAGAGAGAGAGAGAGAGACGGTGTAGGCCATAATTCACACACGCTGGCTTAATGCGGGTTGGTGAATCAGACATGTCTTTAGAATTTCTTCTAAGACATGTGGGTTTTCACCGTTAGCAGATGGTGAATCAATTGATTAGTACATATAAACCCCACAAAGTGAAATTCACATTGGTACTTAGAAAATATAGCTACATTTTGTACTATTTCCAACTAAAAGTAACTCACACTTCAAATATTCTAATCTTCTTCGTCTTGGAAATTAGCAATTATACGTCTCTTTGTCTAGTACGAACTTAGGATAAACGTACCCCTATCAACAAACGAGGTAATAATATTAAACCCAACTTCACTTAGACAATCTCCAGACATAGAACTAAACTGTACTATCATTAGACATCGTGCATCCTATCTAACTAAAACTCAAACAAAGCAGTCTAAACCCACTATCAATGTTACACCATAGTATAAAGAATCGGTAGTAGAGAACCTCCTTTATAGCTTGCTCAAAGGCCAACAAATAAATACTTAAAGCGCGCGTTACCTTACAAGCCCCCTAGAAAAGCATAGTATTTTTACAGCGCACTAATATAAGAACATTTTATGGTGAATATGAGATAGGTATTATTCTTATTATATTAAATTAAAACGATGTAATTATACTCTCATACACGTTGCGATAATTCAAAATTAATTTGACATTTTGGCTCAGTTTACTTTTCATTTTTTAAGACATCGCTCGCATTTGTGGACAAGCTGTGTATTGCGGGGGACTTAACAAACATACAACTCACGGACACAAATTACAACCAGTCTCGGAACAAACAATAAAATTTATGAATCACACAAAGTTTTTTGCCTAGGGTTTTCACCAAATTTAATAAGTTGGATAATGACATTCGCATTGATTTATACACTACTAGTAGTACCAGTGCTAGATCCTATTTATCCAACAACTTTGTCGATAATATACCTAAAATCTTACACATTATAACTTACACCTAAATCTAAGTTCTAATTTTATATAACGTTCGTACCGAAATTAGTCTATAATCTTTTTTTTTGTAAAGCGTTTTCCGTCAAGTTGTGGAAGCTTATTATTGGCTTTTTTTGATATATTTACTATCATATTTGTTTTGAAGCTGTAAGCTGCCTAAATAAAATAAAATAAATAAGTTTGTGTGTGGGAATCGAACTTATGTACTCCAGCTTAGCAGTCAGCGTACTAACCACAAGACCATCAGGCCAGGTCTTTACTACTTCCTTATATATAGTATAGTTACACCGTCTAATTACAGACCAAGTTTACCTATCTAATGTTTCACTAATCCCAGTCAAAGTACGATGACTCATGAGATGTTACATATACCTCGTTCAGTAGTGGGGTTCAATCAGTATCAGTGGAATTAATAATAAACTGTTAAGGCATATTAGACAGTCCACATTCCAGGTTGACAATTCAAAAGCTTTTTGTCAGATTTGTTTTCTCTTTAAAAAGTCAGCTTCCACACTAGGGAACACGCCCAAGCGGTGGACTTTACAAACATACAATTAACGGACACAAAGTACATCCAGACTCGATATATAGATAACTAGGCGCTTAGCTAAGTCTTATATAGAAAACTGGCTTATAGGGAATGTAACTTTGACTGCCTTTGTGGTCCAGTGGCCGCAGTATGCGCCTGCTGTGCACGAGGTTGTAGGTTCGATTCCCACACAGGACTAAACTTTGTGTGACCCACAAAGTGTTGTTCTGAGTCTGGGTGTAATTTGTGTCCGTTTATTGTATGTTTGTAAAGTCCCCCGCGACACAGAGCTTGTTCTCTAGTGCGGGAGTTGTCTTCAAAAAAAAAAAAAAAAACAAACTTATGTCTTTCACTAAAGTTCAAACTATGTCCATCCTTCTATAAAATTATAAACGCGAAAGTACGTTTGTTACTCGTTCACGCAGCAACTACTAAACAGATCTGGATTAAATTTAGCATAGAGATAGATTATAGTCTGGAATAGCACATACGCTACTTTTTATCCCGGAAAAAGACTCTGTTCCCGAGGGAATGGACGCGCGGGCGAAGTCGCGGGCGGAAGCTAGTATCAAATATAATATACTCGTATATAGAAAGAGTATTTGAATACTGAATGAAGCTAAAGCTAATTCTGCTCAATTATCCTTTTACATAATATCTTTAGCTTTCTTGGCCAGTGACCATACCGTGCCTCTCTCTAATAGCAATTTAAATACGATCTTAATCTAGATTTCGATTATTGACAACCTTAATGCTAAATAACAAAATTGACATCTATCGAATTTCTAATTAAGTTCGAAAACCAATCGCTAAAAGGACACCGTTGCCATTCACCTCTTTGTATGACCCCATCTTCACAGTGTTTCAACGTACATTTTCAGTATTATTACCAGCGTTAAAAGAGCAATACATTTTCGTGAGTGGTAATTTATTCATGTACGTGAAATGTAATGTTACCTAATTATCAGAACTGTCTCGTACTACCTTGGAACGGGACAACCTCAAATGCGTGAATTTCGACGTAAATGGAACGATTTATTTGAGTAATACATACCACTATGTAAATAAATATAATAAAAATGTTGGACATTATACGTACGGTTAATCGTATTAAAGGAAATAACGTAAAAACCTTTACTTGTGTTATCCGTATTAATATAACGTTTTTTTGTATGTAGGTATGTTTGTTACATTTTCTCGACTAAACGACTAAACGGATCATAATGAAATTTGACTAGGAGATAGATGGTATCCTGGGAAGGGATACCTTCGCAGACGGAGCCGCAGACAACAGCTAGTTATTATCAGATATTAGCAGACGCCACTCGTTGTTCTGCTTCAACTTTGACAATTATTCCAATTGTAAATCTAATCTAATCCCGAAACGGTTGAAGGAAATTTGTATTTTTAGGTAGGTTTTTGCATAACCTACCTAAAAATACAAATTTCCTTCAACCGTTTCGGGGGAGTTTAGTGATATACGTATAGAAAAAATATAGTTTTGTTTAGACCTGAATTGCTTAAACATGGAAAAGATATATTTTTTAAAGACAACTCCCGCACTAGGGCTGGAGCCCTAGTGCGGGAGTTGCCTTAGGGCTCAAGCCTGTCTCGGGGGACTTTATAAACATACAGTTAAAGGATACAAAGTTCACCCAGACTCGAATTGAAGCTGTCGTAATTTTTTCTTTAATTTGTTATCACCTTGTTTTTGTTTTATACTACCAAGGTGGCAATCAAGCATGCGGCCCACCTGATGGTAAGCAGTTACCGTAGCCTATGGACGTTTGCAACACCAGGGGTGTCACTCACGCGTTGCCGACCCTTTAAAACCTTATAACTCCTTTCTTGAAGAACCCCATGCTATAATAAACTATTTAACTTAACCCTAATACGTCCACGGCTGTACATAGGCTCTCCCAAGGATTTCCACAGCATCCAGTCTTGAGCTGACTATGCTTTACCACGTCGTCACGACCTCTTTGGTGGAAGCCTGCCCACGCTTGTAATTCCTGGTACCCACTTGAAGTTTTTTTCGCCTCGGCGACCATCCGTTCCGGAGAACCGATCGCCGGCAAAAAGTCACTGAGGCAAAAACGTTTTAAACACAGCTCATCCTTACTAATATTATAAATGTGAAAGTTTGTGAGAATGGATGGATGGATAAATGGATGGATAGATGGATGTTTGTTACTCTTTCACGTAAAAACTACTGAACGGATCTGGATGAAATTTGGCGCAGAGATAGATTATGGTCTGGAATAACACATAGGCTACTTTTTGCAGCGATAACCGACAACCACGCGGGCGGAGCCGCGGGCAACAGCCAGTAAAACATATATCGGAAGCTATGTTCCCTAAATACAAACGAGCGCGGAGCACCAAAATTTATCTTAACGAATAACTCAATTATATTGGGCAAAACTATATTGAATTTATAGTCGTGGAGCGATCCGCACGTACACATGTTTTACAAATAACTGTACAACAGAGAGTTTATTCGATTTTCTTGTTATTTCTATTTTCTGTGCGATTGAAATGTTACTAACGAGCGAGTAGTCGGCACCGACAGCAATATGCATGTCGAACACACATGATATACAGGTATTAGTTGCTGAATCGATATCGAACTCTGACTATTCGATTTATGCTGTTATAACTTTTTTTTATAATGATAACTCCTGCACTAGGAATCAAGCCCGGGGATTTTACAAACATACAATTCACGAACACAATTTACATCCAGACTCAGAACAAATATTTATAGATCACACAAAGTTTTGACCCGTCTGGGAATCGAACCCCACTGAACCACCAGACCAGTTAATTAAACAATTCTTTATGATAAATGATGACAAGCTGTGATTGCCGAATGGGAAAAAGCGGCGACAGCCAAGTGGAAAAAAGCAGTGGTTGTCTAATGGGAAAGTAAATTGAACACATAAGGTGGGAAGTTCGATCCCAGGTGGCAGTGACACCAATATGAATTCCATCATAATATATTGGGGGTATGTATTGTAATAGTGACCCTGACTGCTAAGTCCGAGGTCGTGGGTTTAATTCTCACCCAAGACAAATATTTGCTTCATGAGCACGATTTTTTTTTTCTACGTCTTCCCGTTATAGGAATCGAACCCGCCATATTCAGCGCGGTGTTAGTGGCGACATAACCGTCTTAACCTGTAGACTACACGTGAAATCAAGTTACAAATACTTCTAAATCACACCTACTACTTCCTTAAACATAATATTTCCATTCAATTCTTTCGAATAAAATTGCTAAATTCGATAAAAATCACTTGGACAGCGAAACTCGATTGTCTTATTCCAGCAGTTGGTCAGACGGGCGTTTGGAAGTAATCTAATGGGCGACGGCGGCGCAGAGCCATACCTGAGTGGCAGGGTTGACCGCTTTCCCCCCCGAAAGAGTTCTCGCCTTGCCGTGGCGGGGGGGCTCAGTAGCCACGTGGACCGACGTCCACGGTGAAGCTAAGAGGAACTCACTCGTAAACCCGACCCGTAGGTGTCGGGGACGAGGGCCGCCACCTATCGAGGTGGGGGCCGCGAGGAAGATCACCTCTATAAAAAATCCCCCGCGGGCGGGCTCAGCGTAGCAATACGCTGAGCCTGCAACGGGTTTAACTCGTAAGACCGACCCTGCGGCGTCGGGGACGAGAGCTGCCACCTCTCGGGGTGGCGGCTGCGAGGAAGACAACCTCTATAAAAAATTACCCGGGTTTGGGCTCGGCGTAGCAATACGCCAGCCAACGGGAGGATATCGTAGGCCGACCCATGGGCGTCGGAGACGAGGGCTGTCACCTTCCGAGGTGGGGGCCGCGAGGAAGAAAACCTCTATAAAAAATTACCCCAGGGCGGGCTCGGCGTATTTGCGCTGGGCGGACGACGGAAGGACAGATTGTCTTTCCGTCGTCTGCCCAGCGTAAATGTAAATGTCACTGCTAGCATGGGCGACGAACTGGTCTGGTTACAGACCACAAGTCGGCCAACTCGTAGACCGACCCGTAGGCGTCGGGGACGAGGGCCGCCTCCTCTCGAGGAGGGGGCCGCGAGGAAGAAAACCTCTATAAAAAATCACTCCTAATCCCGTGCTCGACTGTGGCCAGGGGATGCGAGGCAGGGGGGTATCCTGTCGTCGGCAGTCCCTCACCCCGAAGTATGCCGGCTCGCTGCGGGGTGAGTGTAGTAAGGCGGAGGGCTGGAACAGGGAGCTTACCCTGATTAATAAAAAAGTAATTACGATGGCTTCTTTTAAAAAACACGCATCTCCACAAGCCGGCGAATCCGGCCGTCCTACGGGGCGCAACCCCTCCGTATTTGTGGTGGGGGAAAAGAGCCTCGATGCAGTGCATCGCCCAGCTGTTTCTCAGTTGGTAGAGGAAGGGCGCACGCCCAGTTTTGTGCCCTCCTGTGAAGACGGGACTCGCACGCCCATCTGTGCGGGTTCGGAGGGGAAAACCCTGGATAACTCTTTGCCATGTGGCCAAGACGTTACAACCAGGCGTTCAGGTAAGGTGAGACCGAGCCCAAGTTTGGGCGCATCGGCACTACTCGCGGTACCGCGTGTAGTGCTGGACCGCCTGACGGGGCTCGATGGGGCGTGCACGCCCAGTTTTGTGCGCCCGAGTGCAGAGGAGGGTGGGGCTGGACAGTCGGATTCCGACTCATCTAGCCTCGCATCAGTGAGGAGCGCCATGAGCGTGGCTAGCGGTCCAACCGCTAGGTCATGGCTCAAGCGCCCACGCTCTTCGCTGAGGAACCCGGGGTCGGACTCGGCCTCGGGTGACGAAGTGAAGCGGGTGGTGAAACGGGCGGTCAAGCCTAGAAAAGGCAAGGGCCAAGCCCGGAAGGAAGCGGCAGAGCGCGCTGCTGACAAGGCGAAGGCGGTGGCTAAGGCCGATCGCCAAACTGCTGACGTCACACAGCGCGTGTCGGTGTCGCTGCTGTCGGACAGGTCCGACACTGACGTAGAGGTCCTGCCGGCAGCGGAGCTGAAGGCGCGAATGGGTGACGCCGTAGAGGCGATCAGGACCATTGCCCGCGCCTCCAGTAACCTAGAGGGCACTTCCCAAAGGAGCCTCAAGGTCGCAGCGGCAACTATTGCCGATGCGGCGGAGGCTCTGTTCAGCCGCACAGTCTCGGGGGAGACCAGGCGGCTCCAACGGGAGAACGCCCGCCTGGCAGTTCAGCTTAAAGAGCTGAAGGAGGAGCAGGAGCTACTCAGGGCGGACATGGAGAAGATGCGCCGGGAACGCAAAGCGACGGGGAAGACCCCGACGAGCGAACCCAGCGCAGAGTCGGAGCTGGCTCTCCTCGTCAAAAAGGAGCTAGCCAGCTTCAATGCTCGCTTCTCTGTGTTGGAAGGTCGGCTCCTGCGTCCACCCTTAGCGGCGGACAAAGGTAGAACGGCCTCAACCATGCCGGCTAAGACGTTTGCGGCTGTAGCGGCCGCCCCCAAAACCAAGGTCCCGGTGTCGGGTACCACTGGTGGGGTCAAAACGGGCCAAAAGGCGCCAAAAGCGGCCAAACAGGCCGCTCCGGCTAAAGTTGTGGCGGGCACCTCTGGTGTGGCCAAAACTGGCCCAAAGGCGCCGTTACAGGCCGTTTCGGCCAACTTCACGGCTCCGGCAGTCCTTAAGCCCCGAGAGGGCGAGTGGGAAACCGTCGGAGCTAAAAAGAAGGCCAAACAGGCGGCCAAGAGAGCTCGGCGTGCGGAAAAGCGCAAAGCCGCCGCGAAGCAGCGCAAGGCGGCTAAGCTTCGTGCCCCTCGGTCGGCTGCGGTTGTACTGACACTACAACCAGCGGCCATCCAGAGGGGTGCAACGTACGCAGAGTTGCTCTCACAGGCAAAGAGCCAAATAAACCCCAGGGACTTGGGGATACTGTCGGGCCTCCGATGTAAGCCCACCCAAACAGGTGCGCGCTTGCTGGAGGTCCCCGGTACCACTGCAGGTGAGAAAGCTGACTCCCTGGCGGAAAAACTTCGGGAGCTATTCCCGGAGGAAGATGTCAGGGTGTCCAGGCCAACCAAGACCGTGGACATCCGCCTGTCGGGCCTTGACGATTCAGTCAAGGCCGAGGAGGTTGTCGCTGCCGTCGCGAAAGCTGGTGGCTGTGCCCCAGCGCTAGTTCGTTCGGGCGCAGTCAGGGTGGGTCGCAGCGGTATGGGCACAGTCGTTGTGTCCTGTCCCGTGGCGGCAGCCCAAAAGCTGGCTGACGGCAAACGGCTGTTGGTGGGCTGGGTGTCGGCCCAGGTGAAGCTCCTGCAGGACAGGCCTACGAGGTGCTTCCGATGCCTAGGGCTTGGACACCTAGGTGTCCAATGCACGGCGCAAGTGGACCGCAGCGACTGCTGCTATCGCTGTGGTCAATCCGGTCACAAAGCCGGCACTTGTGAGGAGGCTCCTCGCTGCATTCTTTGTTCTGCAGCGGGCAAACCGGCGGACCACCGGATGGGTACAAAAGATTGTACCGTACCCGCAGTTAAGGGGAAGGGAAAAGCCCCGGCAGGCGGGGGTAAAAAGAGTAACGCGACTGCCTCCAAGGCACCGCAGACTCCAGTGGAGGAAACGGTTATGGACTGTCAATAATGGCCCATCTCCGTTTCCTCCAAGGGAACCTAAACCACTGTGCCAGGGCTCAGGATCTTCTCCTGCAGACCATGGCGCAGTGGCAAATCGGTGTCGCTGTCGTAGCCGAGCCGTACTTTGTCCTTCCCCGGGATGACTGGGTGGGGGACTTGGACGGCTTGGTCGCAATAGTGTCGTCTGCGAATGCCGGGGCCCCGTCCCTCAACACCATCTCGAGGGGCCAGGGCTATGCTGCAGTTCGTCTGGGGGAGATAGCCGTCGTCGGGGTGTATTTCTCTCCAAATCGACCGCTCGCCGAGTTCGAGGGATTCCTCGACGGTCTGGGCACCGTCGTTGCTCGATGCCAACCCTACCCGGTCGTCGTCCTCGGGGACTTCAACGCCAAATCTATGGCTTGGGGATCTCCGAGAACGGATGTCAGGGGTCGGTTGCTCGAGGAGTGGGCCGTGGAGTTAGGCCTACTCGTTCTTAACCAGGGCACCGCGAACACGTGTGTGCGACAGCAGGGTGGGTCGATTGTCGATCTGACATTTGCAAGCCCTGCTTTAGCACACCGTGTGACGGGCTGGCGCGTCATCGGGGAGGTGGAGACGTTATCGGATCACCTCTACATTCGATTTGACGTCTCCGCCCAGACCTCGGGCGTCCCAGTCAGAGCGGCCCCTGGGAAGAACAGTCCGCGGTGGGCACTTAAACGCTTGGACCGGGAGGCGCTCCTGGAGGCCTCCATCGCTCAGGCCTGGTGCGATGCACCGGACAGGCCTGACGACATCGAGTTGGAGGCCGAGTGGTTCCAGGATGCGTTGACGCAAATTTGCGATGCGGCGATGCCTCGGGTCCACACTCGACCTGCGAGGCGCCAGGTGTACTGGTGGACGGAGGACATCGCCCAATTACGGAGCGATTGTGTGGTGGCTCGGCGCCGGTACACCATGTATCGCAGAGGCCGTTGCCGTCCTCCCGATGCCATGGCTAGGGAGGTGGAACTGTACGAGGTGTATAGAGCGGCCAAGAAGTCCTTGCAGCTGGCGATCAAGCGAGCCAAAATATTGGCCCGTGAAGAGTTGTTGGCGACTCTGGACCGGGATCCCTGGGGACGTCCATACCGTATGGTAAGGGGCAAACTCCGCCCCTGGGCACCCCCGCTGTCTCAGAGTCTTCAGCCCCAGTTGCTAGATGAGGTGGTGACCGCTCTGTTCCCTGCCAGGTTGGAGCATCCTCCTCCGCCGATGGTTTTGCCTTCCATGGTATCTGACGCGGACATTGACGACGTACCTGAAGTGACCCGGGTTGAGCTCCAGACGGCGGTGCAACGGCTTCAAGCTAAAAACACCGCCCCTGGGCCCGACGGCATTCCGGGTCGCGCATGGGTCCTGGCTCTCAAGGAGCTCGGGCCCCGACTACTGGGGCTTCTCAGTGCGTGCCTGGAGGTGGGCCGGTTTCCGCTTCGGTGGAAGTCCGGCAAGCTGGTCCTCCTCAAGAAGGACGGGCGCCCAGCGGACTCCCCGTCTGCCTACCGGCCCATAGTGCTGCTGGACGAGGTGGCGAAGCTCTTTGAGCGTGTCATCGCGGACCGCCTCGTCGCACATCTCAGCACGGTGGGTCCGGATCTGGCGGACAACCAGTTCGGTTTCCGAAAAGGGCGCTCCACCGTACACGCGATAATGCGTGTAAGGAGCCTGGCGGAGGAAGCAATATCCCAGCGTGAGGTGGTGCTGGCGGTGTCACTCGACATCGCCAACGCGTTCAACACCTTGCCTTGGAGCTGCGTAAGGGAGGCACTCGCGTACCACCGAGTGCCGACCTACCTCCGCCGCATCGTCGGGGCTTACCTAAGCGACAGAGCAGTGGTCTACCCGGGTCGGGCTGGGTGGGGTCGGCGAGAGATGTCGTGCGGTGTCCCGCAGGGATCGGTCCTAGGGCCGCTCTTGTGGAACATCGGATACGACTGGGTGCTTCGCGGTGTACTCCTTCCGGGGGTCACCGTGACGTGCTACGCCGATGACACCCTAGTCACGGCACGGGGGAAAGACTTCCGGCATGCGTCGATACTAGCTACGGCTGGTGTCGCGCAAGTCGTAGGAAGAATCCGGCGGTTGGGTCTCGAGGTGGCTCTGAACAAGTCGGAGGCCGTGTGTTTTCACGGTCCCCGAAACAGGCCACCCCAGGGTTCCCACATAATGGTAGGAGGTGTTCGCATCGGCGTCGGGACGACGCTTAAATACTTAGGTCTCGTTCTCGACAGCCGGTGGAACTTCAAGGAGCACTTCCGTTGTTTGGCCCCAAAGCTGATGGGCACCGCGGGTGCGCTATCGCGACTCCTGCCCAATCTTGGGGGCCCGAACGCCTCCTGCCGGAGGCTATACGCGGGGATCGTCCGATCCATGGCTCTTTACGGAGCTCCCGTTTGGGCCGATAACCTGAAGGCCTACAACATTGCATCTTTGCGGAGGCCGCATCGTGCAATAGCCGTCAGGATTATCCGAGGGTATCGGACAATCTCGTTCGAGGCGGCGAGCCTCCTCGCAGGATCCCCTCCGTGGGATCTAGAGGCGAGGGTCCTTGCGTCGATGTACCGTTGGCGCGAGGATAAGTTGGCACAGGGCTCCCTTCCGAGGCCCCGAGAAATCGGGGCGCGAAGGGCTCAGCTCCACACTTTCATGGTGGAGGAGTGGAGGGCGCGTCTTGCGCAACCCAGTGCCGGGCACGCCGTTATTGCGGCGGTAAGTCCCGTGCTCGACGAGTGGCTGGAGAGGCGTCATGGCGCCCTTACGTTCCGGCTGACGCAGGTACTGACGGGGCACGGGTGCTTCGGAAAGTACCTGCATCGTATAGGTCGGGAGCAGACGCCCGAGTGTCACCACTGCGGGAACTGCCCTGAAGACACGGCGCTCCACACACTGGTGGAGTGTCCGGCGTGGACGGGGCAACGCCGAGACCTTGGCGTTGCTATAGGGGTGGCGGGCGGCTTTTCGCTCTCTTCTGTGGTGCTTGCCATGGTCGAGGGCGAGACTGCCTGGGACTCCGTCGCCTCCTTTTGCGAGGAGGTGATGCTCGCCAAGGAGCTGGCGGAAAGGGAGAGGGAAGCAATAGCTATCCTCCCCTCCCGCAGACGATGCAACGGGCGTCGGAGGGCGCAAGACCTCCGACCACCGTGAGCGATGGCCGGCGGGTGGCGACCTTGGGCAGTCGTCACTTAGCAGGCCCGAGAGGAAGGCGGCTCGTGTTCCGCGCGCGCCTCTCGTGAGGAAGGGCTAGGCCCTCCAAATCAGATGGGGCTCGCCAGGGTCGGCGAGCCATGACCTGCGGGGGATGCGGATGAATGCGCAAGCGTACTCGTGTCCCCTGCAATAGGTCGTCTGAGGGAACACCGTGGAATGTTTAGTCGGTAGGACGGTCTCCTGTAGGAGACCGGGGAGTCCGACATAACCACCCACCGACGCCCAGGTGGGTGGTATGCGTAAATGCATTTAAACCACGTAGAAAAAAAAAAAAAAAAAAAAAGGGTTGACCGCTTTACGAAGCACGTCGCTTGTTATTCGGAACCACAAAACAGAAAAATTTAACGGTTGGTTCCTCGCCATTTACAACTGCGCGACAAAAAATTGTATGTTCCATAATTATTGTCCTAAGTCTGGATCTTTGTGTCCGTTAATTCTACATCCTCCGCGACACCGGACTTATTCTATAGTGCGGGAGTTGTATTTTTAAACAAAAAACACAATAACGCAAGGTAATATACGAGATATAACATATTCAGAACATAAAATGTTATCTTAATAATATTATAATTAATTGTCTGTTACTCTCCTTCACGCAAAAACTACTAGACAGATGAAACTTTACAACGCTTTTGCTTATACATCAGAATAGCACATAGGCTATATTTTATTTTTAAAAAACGAAATCCATGCTTAGGCTCAGAAGAAACTTTAACTATTTATAGGTACTTAAAGTTTGTAAAAAAAATATTACTTTTCATTTCACCCTCGGGAGAAGATAGAAAAAGAACTCTTGCACGTTTCGCATTTATTATTATTTAGCCAACTGTTTATAATAAAATATTATCACCTTTTTAACATATACTGACATAGAATTACAATAAAACACCAGACACACATAGTTAATATACACATTTTTTCCCAGCCCTGCTGTTATCGAGCGAGACGTCGACTCGTCAATTGGGTTTGGGTATTCGCTCGATATGCAGATGGCCCCTCGTTAGAGTCCGCTCTTATGTAACCACCTTTATACAGTGCCTAATACATTTACTTGTACTGTTCAATGTTATTTATGATCTCAATATATGTAAAGTATATTGTTGAATACGAATATTGGAAACCGTTATTGTGCTGAGGAAAGGACGAATTGGGCTTTGTTGTCCAAGTTACCATTTAACCTTGAAAAACCTCATTTGGTATTATTATTCTTTTCTATGGAGGTTCTATGTTCGACTGTATGTATTTTTTTACGTATGTTCACCGATTTTTCCGCCATTTGTGGACCGATTCTCAAAATTCTTATTTGGAAGAGACTCTTGAGATGGTCCTATTGGTACCAAAACAGGATCTGTTGATGAAATCCCAGGGAAATCGAGGGCAACCCACAAATGTTATATGTTCCGAGCATGGGTGTAATTTGTCCGTGAATTATATGTTTGTAAAGTCCCCGGTGACCCAGGTCTTGTACTCTAGTGCGACAATTGTAGTATTTGTATAAAATTTTAAAAATCTGAAACAAAGTTAAACAAAGAAAATCGGTAAACAAACAAATGAAAAAAATTGTCTTTATCTACTTATATAGATACAAAAAAATATAAAAATGTAACGAATTGCAAAATAAGCTACCGATGGTTTTGAGGGCTTCATACACAGAACCCTCCTTCCAATACATGCTATTACGTCATCAACATCATCTCAGCCAAAATACGTTGACTGATGGACATAGGCCTCCCCCAAGGATTTTCACAAACCTCGATCCTAAGTCGACCTTGTCCATCGGTTGCCCGGGACATCTCGATCTGATGGCCGTTGGAGCAAAAAGGTTCAAAGAGTGGCGACCACGAACTGGAAGACGAAGAGTTGGCAGGCCTCCAACAAGGTGGACCGACAACCTGGTAAATGTTGCTATTACATATTAAAATACACATAATTTAAAATGAGAAGCAACGATGTCGAACAAACAAACAAACAAGACTGCCTCGGTGATCCAGTGGCCGCAGTGTGCGCCTGCTGTGCACGAGGTTGTGCGTTCGATTCCCACACAGGGACAAAACTTTGTGTGACCAACAGAGAGTTGTTCTGAGTCTGGGTGTAATTTGTGTCCGTTAATTGTATGTTTGTAAAATCTCCCGCGCCACAGAGCTTGTTCTCTAATGTGGGAGTTGTCTTTTAAAAAACCAAACCAAAATAGAACAAGGTACAAACCTATCGGTAATAACCCCAAAGGCGAAATTATCACCTGCGCTACGGCTGGATTTATACATATAAGTAAGCCTAGCTATAAGTCGTCTAATAACAAACGGAGAGAATAAGTTACGTAGGTATAAGTTGTATAAGCCTGATTAAGCCCCTATTGAACTAGTTTGTACTAGTTCTACTGTGTTAAACAATTTTATTGTATTTCGTGGGTGTATACAATAATGAGGCGGTGCGAGTTTATTTTTTGTTATTTATTTTCCCGTAAATATTTTAACTTTGGTTAACATAAATGTGTCAAATTAACCGAGGAAGACACTAGCTCCTACAACATAATTATTACTAGCGCAGGAGTTAGGAAATTCTTAAAAATGTTTATGTCAATAAAGAATTTGAATTTGAGCCATGAGCGTATAGAGATTTGAAATAAGATCTTCTCATTTCCTGTTAAATGTCGTTAGTTAGATTTTAAAAGCCTAAGCATTTTGTCAAACCTAAGATATTCGTACATCGCCACCATAAATCCGAAATCTATACTTACTACAATAAGCTGTAAGTTATTTTGGTAAGGACTCTGGAACTACTACTCTTTGTTATTTTAGGGTTAAACACCTCGGCCGCGGAGGGTTACCAGAAGAGCTTTATATTATTCTGCAGCGTTATAAGAGTTAGTTTGTGAATTTTCATGACTTGTAAAATGACAAAAGTAATTACATTGATGGCTCTCCCACTATTAGGAATCCCTCTCACAAATCTCACAGTACAGTAATTAATTAATGAACAATTTCGTTTAAAATGTAAAATATTTTATAAAATATTTTTTAAATACATATGTTACCGCGCCTTTGGTAGCTTAACTCTCTGATAGTTTACCGAACAACAAGTGCACCGAGTTATGAGCGCCTGAAATTTGTTCGCCATCTTAGTAGTAAAAAAAAACTTTAATATTTTTTAAATTAATTAATAAAGCTTTAATTTTAAAAAAACATTATGCCTCGTTCACCTTCAAAAACCCACACAAAACAGTATTGTTTATTTATATATTGTTAATTGACAATCTGTTTGCTGGATATAAATAGACCTTCTCAATTCTCCCGAGTCTCGTTATATGCCCCAATAGGTCGCGGCTTATTGAGAACGAAGCTTTTGTTGTATGACATCATTCTGTCATTGCGCTATTTCAAACATAATTGGATTTAATCATTATATAATAATAATAATACTTACTATTTGCGTAAAAGTACATACAGTATGGATCTTAAAGCTGTAAATGACATTTAGGTTCAACAACTTCCGTCAAATTTATTGACATGCAAATTAATAATAATGTTGTTTTTAAAATACGATTTTAATGACAATTATTAGTTTATATTATACTAGTTATTGCCCGGGGCTCCGCCCGTAACCTATATGCTATTCCAGACTATAATATATCTCTGTGCCAAATTTCATCCAGATCCGTTCAGTAGTTGCGTGAAAAAGTAACAAACATCCATACATCCATACTCACAAACTTTAACATTAATAATATTAGTAAGGATTAATGAATAACCAAGTCCCAATACAATGCCATTAGATTATAATTATTATAATTCATCAGATTTTTATAATTATCATATTTTCTTTATTTAGGGCACACCCAAGCGATTGGTACACAAGCTAGATCTAACCAAAATTGATAAGAAGTCAAAATTAAAAAGACCATCAAAAAACAAAAGACTACACGGTTGATTTGTGGCTACCTCACCATTTACCAAACAACAAACAATAATTGTGTGATCTGATCATGATTTCTATCCTTGCCAAATTTTATTAATATCCGTTCAACCGTTGAGCCGTGAAAAGATACAAATAAACTAACAAACAGAGTAGGTACCTACAGTTCTTATTTATAGCATTAACATGGAAGTAGTTTTATATACATACGTCCAGTATAGTGTCCGCGTCGAATGTTATGGGTTTGATTTCCGAGATTCACGAGAGAGAACTTAGTACGTTCCAAATGTTTGTTTAAAGTTTGGGTATACTTTGTATCCGTGAGTTGTATGTTTAAAAATTCCCTCTCGGCAGAGGGCTTGTTACATTGTGCGAGACTAGAGTTCTAAAAAACTAGCCTGGCCGTTTTATCATTTTCCAACACCAAAATTAAAAAAATATTGGCTATTGAGAATAGCGTCCCTGATGCGCCGCCTGTGGGGCGGCTCCAACAGCGCGCAAACCTATTGTAGACCGAATGGACACAGACTGTGCCTTTATGGAGTACTGGACAAAGGTCCATGTGTCACACTCCTCTCGGCTTGTGACCGTTCGGTAATTTTATAATTTTATAATATTTTTAATTGTGTGGTATTTTATTTTATTTTATTAATCTTTATTTATGTAAAGAATTGTTATGGATTGTTTTAATATTTTTAAAGAATCTGAAATAAATAATTTGAATTGAATTGAATTGAATATGTTAATACATACCCAATTATTTTTAAATTATTTCGCAATTTTAATAACGACAAAAACCATATAACGGAAAATGTGCTTTTAAAATACATAGGTACCTACTTTAAAATTGAATTAATTCAAACATAAACCAAAATAAAATGACATTTACCATATTTCAGTTGTCCGTTCGTAAAATTCCACCAATTAAAAGCGGTTTCAGCTGATACTTAAATATACAAAGCCCACGCAATCACGTGTCATTTTAATAGTTTAATATTTACTGAAACTCCATTTTATTATAATTAACTTACAGTAAAACGAACAAAACGATTCTCAAAAATATAATTACTGCCAATTTGAATGTACAAATAGTAAATGTTAAGAGCTAATTTTAGTTGAATATTCGATCATTGTTTTTGTTGTTTCTTACTTATTTAATACATTTTTATTTTAAATATTATTGTTTACTTATTTAATACATTTTTACTATTTATTTATTTATTAAATCTAACTACTACATGGTTATAGTGCACTTCCCCACAAAAGCACTTTATGGTTTGACTGTGGGTTTTTTTTTTATACTACCAAGGTGGCAAACAAGCATACGGCCCGCCTGATGGTAAACAGTTACCGTAGCCTATGGACGTTTGCAAACCAGGGGTGTCACTCACGCGTTGCCGACCCTTTAAAAACCTTATAACTCCTTTCTTGAAGAACCCCATGCTATAGTCTCTTGGGAAAACCTGTTTATTAATCTTAGAAGAAGCAAAGCCGAAACGAGTTTTAAATAAAACATTATTTTAAGAAAGGTTTAATATTATTCACCGCCTATGTAACATAATCCGAACTTATTAGAATTTCTAAGGGAAAGAACCATTAGGTTCTTCAATATCATTTCATTTTCCATTACCAACTGAAAATATATGAACGACATCAACGTCAGTCGTACTCGAACGCGTTAAACAAACAGAGAGTACTTGCCGTCGGACCAACTCTTCAAATCGACTGACGCGGGAAAGGGTTATGAGTGTGGGCATTTTTATAATCTACTCGATCAGTTATTTATAGGACTCATCTAGATGAGTTCTTGGTGAGTGTTTACCGTTCCCGTTCGATGGGTAAAGTTCATGAGGTAAATAGCACAAATTATGGGTACAAGGAAAATCTCAATTTTATTAATTAAAGCGACCGTTCCGATTTTAGGTGGACATTTAATTTTCCCCTATCCCTAATTTAGTTGCAAATATCAAATATCCTTTGTGGTGACTTAATGGCAGTTATGGTGCATGAATTTTTAATTGCTCCATTTGTTTTTGACCGAGTTTAGAAACGAGGAGGTTATCATTTCGTGTGTATTTAAAAAAATATATGTTTGTTAAAAAATTCAAAAATTCACTTCCAGTTTGGTCCCATTTCTATCAAAACAAAGTTCTGATGATGAAATCCATGAGGAATTGAGAGAATTCCTCAAAAGTTATAGGCAGTAGGTATATAGTTATATAGTTAGTAATTTCAACAAATCAAACATTTGTATTTAGAAAGTGTAATTTGGTGAAGTGAAACTGATGAAGAAGACCACAGATGACCACCTGAACTTCTCCTTGATAAGTATTTCACAGATGGCGATTAGATAATTCTTAATTAAGGTTGTTAAGCAACTATTACTAAGCAAATGCAATGTAGCAAATGATAATGGTACAATTGAACTGATGATGAAGCCGGAAGGTAGGCAACGGAAATCCATAATTATACAATGTAATCTGGCCGTGTTTGGGCTTTTTTGAATGGTCAGAAGATGCACTTTAGCTGTAAATGATCAGATTTAAAAAAAACATAATTAAGGGAGGAAAGTGTGATTAGAGTACGATGAAAGTTCATTCTGTTTAAATACTATATACTTGCAATGTTAGGTATTATCAAAATTCTACAACTTGCCGTATTGAAGTCTGTTTTTTATTACAATTCTTGAGTTTTTCATTACAAAGATAAATAAAAAATATATTTGCTTTATTAATATTAGTTTCTGTCTGAGAGCAATTAGGGGTTAAAAGGTTAGTTTGCTTGTATATAGAAAGGCCTACATTACGATAGGCTGACAATTGTGATGATGAAGAAAATACATAGGACTAGCGTGCTATGGTTCCCATTCACAACTGCGTGATGTATTGTAGATTAATGGTGGCCATCTTTCAACTGAATAGATAAATAGATGTCCCGCTGCTAACCTATTAATTTGCCAACTACTAGTTTAGGAAACTCAACATTGCGTAAACACCAATGATCACACACAACTTATAACCTAGCTGGACCTAAAACCAATATCATCTTTAATATAATTACTAAAACAATATGTAAAAGCGTATATTTTGGACACACTTAACGTGCCTTAGCACTAATTACTTTATCCTCACAAAGCGCTCCACTTAAATATTGATTATCTCCTAAACAGCCGCAATGGGGCTTTTATATACGACGGTACGACTACGATTCGACGACATTAAAATAGTAGGTTTCGCGTGTATGGTACGGTCGGCAGCGGAGTTGGCTGTACAGGGCCGCTATATTAGAGATAATATTAGTAAGATAAGATTAGTTTTTTAGAAAAACCAAAGTATGAGTTTGTGAGAAATATATTTTTATCTGTAGGTTTAGTCTAATTGTACACTGTTACCAAGATACACAGAAATATATACAATGGTTTTCTTAAAAATCGTATCTACATATAGCGGCCCTGTACAGCTAACTCCGTTGCCGTGTGTACATATTATACATGAAGTACCTACTTACGAATACAATTACAAGCTACGTATCTTTATATTATATAGTATGTAATTTGACTATTCAAACTTGTGAACATTTTTTTGATTGGAATAAAAACTCTCCTCAAGGTCTTTGAAAACCCTGAAATGTTAATTCTGAAGAATGTAAACAGGATGAACATTCATTCATACAAACTTTAACCCCGCTTTTCCCCTCTAAAGGAAGTTTTCTTTTTAACTGATCATTAACAGCGAAAAATTAAATTCGCTATATGTATGCCTATAATTTTTAAGGAGATCCCTCAATTTCTCATGAATCTCATCATCAAAACTGGCTTTTAATTTAAAATTATATATAATATAATATTAATAATTGACGATTTTTTCAAATCGGTTCATAAATGACGGAGTTCTACGGTAACAAACATTAAAATAACACGAATTAATAAACTTCTCATTTTTGAAGTCGGTTAAATATAGAAGATTTTGACATTTTATATTGTTTGTTGTGCTTGTAAATACACTTACTATATAATTTATAACACCCACATAAACGATAATTATTTACTGACAATATAATGAGCAGCATCAGTTCAAACTTTTTATAGTGACTATACAAAAGAAGAATTTTACACATTATATAGTAGTGCCGTGGAATGCATTGGCATATAAGATCCCTTTTTAACTTCAGATTTTCTGATGACCGATGATAACATTTGCATTCGTAAATGCACTAGTGTGTACTCGTAAATGCAGAAACCGACTTACACACCACATTCACGGGCACGACATCATCATCACCACAGTGTCGTATAAAAGCTCTCGTGGCATACATTAGTGACCTGTTGACGGCACCGTTTACAAGGTAACCGGGGCGTTAAAAGGGCCTCAGTTTGCCAGCTAACCTCTTCGTTAATTAAAAATATTTAAAAAAGAGGTGAAGTCTCAGTCAAGCGAGCAATTCGCCTGAAGAAGAACCTCTAATATACACAGAGGTGTAATTGCGTGAGTACTGGCCTCCAGTGATCTTTTTTTTTATGTCGTATCACTTATTCTTTGCCTTAAGAAAAGCATCGCTTATTGTAAAGGGTTTTTAAACTAAGATTATAGGCATGTAAAGCGGTGATTTATACATGTTAATACGACGATGTATTTATATGTTTGTTTACGTAATAATCGCGTTGTGTTGTGTTATTAGTGGGTAATTTTCAATTCACATGAAGATACTAAAGATAAGCTCGTGGGGATTATTAGATGAGACGGTATAGTTAGCGAATATGGTTTTGGTTACGTCTATCTTGTTATTAGCGTGTCAATTACCTTGTATGTGATATTAGGTATTATCGTGTAAGGCGATTATGATAAATCTTTTTTTTTACTTTCTAGGTGGCAGAAGTATGGTCCGCCTGATCGTATGTAGTTACCGTAGCCTATAGGTGTTTGTAATATTCGTGTGTTTCCTTATAAACAAATCTTTCAACACCAGGGTTCTCTATTATGGGTAAAGCTAACTGTTTACCATCAGGCGGTAGTATAAAAAAAAGCTGGAATAATAAAATGTATATCCTTACTAATATTTTAATCCTTGGGTGGATGGATGGATGGATAGATGTTTGTTACTCTTTCACGTAAAAACTATTGAACGGATCTGGATGAAATTTGGCACAGAGATAGATTATGGTCTGGAATAACACATAGGCTACAGCGATTTTTACAGCGATAACCGACATCCGCGGGCAACAGCTAGTTTAATATTAACGCCTTTCTAAATGACTCACATTTAGGCTGCGTTTCCACCAGAGATGTATACGAAAAAAATTCACTTACCCTTAGCGGAGCGAGGCTAGGTTAAAAAGAAATAAAAAATGAAGCGATTCTATTGGTTCTACCAAACACATCTCTGATAGAAACGCAGCCTAAAACTGGAATAATAAAAAGTATTTTTAAATCCCTAAATTACCTATATTCACACACAAATTAACCAGTGTGTAGTTATTTATCTGTAGACTTCTGTAAGCTAGTTCTGTAAGATGTTTCCTGATAGGAAATGCTCGCTTGTATGGCGTTCTACTTAAAATAAGACGAACTCTAGAGTAAAATACTCACTACGATGACTCTATCCTCCGACTACAAGAGTAGGTAGGTAGGACAAAACTAATCGTGAGAATCGTGAATATTTCCAAAATTTCCTTCTGTCAAGTACATGTACAACTGTTTCCGGAAGACACGTGCTTCTCGGTCTAGGAACACATTCGTACTCATCTGGGAAACTTCCGCGTTGGGAATGCATACCATTTTCGTAAAATGAAGCACTGAGTTATATTTATTACGAAGTGTTAGTGTTTTGGGTGTAATTTATCTGTTAGATGTATGTATTTATCAGTTGTCTGGTTGTCGGTGCAATTTATCTATAATATGTATGTATTTGCCGGTACTATACCGGCTCTGCCTAGTTTGGGATCAAATGGTGGTGTGTGAGATGTCCCAAAAATATTATTATTATTTTAACTATAATAACGCCAATGTGTGTCATTTGCAATATTATATTATATAACCTTTCATTCAGTTCACAAAACAGATACTACTCAAGGTTTGAGAGCACGGTTAGTTCTAACCACTGCGTGACGTGTTGTGGGTGCGATACCCACACGGGACAAAAAATTGTTCAACGTCTGTGTAGCGTTATTCTATTGGCCTGATAGATGACGCTACAGTAAACTTACAGCTAGAAACAGCTTGTGTCCGTTATTTGTATGTTTGTTAAGTCCGCCGAGATGCAGAGTTTGTTCCCTAGAGCGGAAGACTTTAAAAAAATATATAAATCTACTAAAATATGCAAGTGACTCGACCGCGGTGATACAATCCACTAAGAAAGGATATTTAAGGATCTGTGTCTCTTGTCTCATGTTAAAGGATCTGAGGATCGTGCATGGTGGCGTGCACTTGGAGACTTGTGCTTAAGAATTAGGCTATCAAAATGTAAAAAGTTTTTTTTAAATTTGATCTTTTAAAATCTTGGAGGACTGCGATAGTCTCACGACGAAAGGGTTAAAATAGGCAGTTACAATTTTAAAAAAACAAATTTTAAACAAACATTTTACAATTTGATAGCCAAATTCCATAGCAACGTCATAAGCTAACAGCACACTACTAATGGCTAATAGCCACTGGAGAGTATGGCAGTAACAAACGTGACACAGGACGAACACCCAAATTTAACGTGGATGAAACCACGGCGAACTGTTAGTAAGTTATCTAAAACAATCTTTGTGCTGCCTCCATATATTTACGTGTATCTTTTACTCGTATCTGGCTTGTTAGGCAGTTTCTAGTTTTGGGTGTTAATGATAAGCAAAGGGTGGCATTGTGACTCGTGTACATAGGACTGAGTAAAGATGAGACCACATAAGCAATAAAGCTTACCTTACACGAAGAAAGCAATTAAACGTGTTTTTTTATAACAACTTGACATTTAAGAGAGGTAGGACAACATACTAGCGAGCAAGCCTGACTGGGGTAGGACCTTTATCTTACAGAAGGCCACAGCCAAGTAACTACACACAGCGATATAGTTGCATTCCTGTTGTGAATACAGGTCTCTAGCGCTTATTTAGGAATGCGTTTTGAAAGAAACGTATTCCTATCCAAGGGATACTCCCATCATAAAGCCCTGGTGAAAAAAAAATGGGTTGGCAACACGCAAGTGATACTTATGGTATTGCAAGCGTCTATAGGCAGCGGTACATGCTTAACATCAGGCGGGCTGTATTCTTGTTTGCCACCTAAGTAGTAAAGAAAAAAAAAACGTAGTGTACATATTCTTTTCCTTCGAAACGGCTGCACTGATTTTGATGAAATTTCTATACTTAAAACTTATTTAAAGAAGAATAAGTTACACTTATAAACGTCAAAATAGCACACTTAACATGACAAGACCTACTAGTAAAATCGCTGACTGCAAAAGAATTGTCAAGAACCTCAAACCGATCTTTTTAATCTAGATCAGTGAATATTCCACGACAAATAAAATTTAAAATAAAACATCTGAATCAGACAGACACGTTGCTATTTTATAATGGTTAGATTTAGCTGGTGTCTGCTGTATTTCCTAGTGTACACAAGGCTTAACTCAGTACAATATCACGTGGCATTCTTGTTTCGTTGTAAATATTTGTTTTGTTAACACTTTATACTGCCGAGTGGGTTCGTAATGGTAGGTCCTAAACTAACAATAAGTGCGCGTAACTGAAAGCAACCCGCCGTTCTGTTATGTACCGCGAATAAAGCTGAGAAAATACACAAATTGGAAAAGATTTGTATGTATTTAAACTGCAGGTATCTTGTTTACGGCATTCTCTTCCACTTACTCTATTTTCCCGTACTGTTATGAAGTAGGCCATGTATAATTGTCACTCTGATGTAACTTTTCGTCTGACACAAGCATGGCTATGCCACCCTATTGTTACGCCGCTGATTATAAGATCTAAAAACATTATTATAACATTATCTGTACGCCAGACACCCTTGCAAATAATTTAGAGAACTATAATGGTATTATCGGCCCTAAATTATAATTCAAGAGGTACGGAGCCGCGTTCTGACAAAAATAAGTCACCTGATTAATTTAGATGGGTGTTCTTTCCTTCGAGTTTGCGATTATATCTCGAATTTAATCTTCTAACTTGGGACCTGGGCTCATTGGATTTACAAAATTCACTAAGTCGCCCATTTCTAATTACGTTCCACTTTTGAAAATATTAATTATGAAACTCGACTTGGTTCGAGTTTGAAAATAATTTGCGACTCGTACTAGGTAATCGAGATTCTATTGTCGCCATGTTTCGCCACTTTGTAAGATGTTAAATAGAAATTTATCTGTCAGAAAGTTTCTAGAAATTGATTTAGGAAATTTGTTTTTCACTTCAGTATTCTGGTTATATCTAATAGACTCGTATTTGTAAAATTCGCCGAAGCAGATAAATCATATCAGCCGTCTTCGTACCTAAATGAAGAATTGCAGACTTCATGTAAAATAAAATCTGTATCCAGTGACATACCTCAAGGTGTAAACCGAAAACTAGGCAAGCTGACCTCATTGACGGCCATATGACATAGAGATCCTTAATGAAAAATGCCGTTTGAATTGATGAGTTTTTGTAAAGGATAAAATTGGAGTATGCTTTAAGGCGTAAGCACTAATATGTTTGCTTTATACACATTGCGAAAGTCACGTAAACTAAAATGAACATGAATTCAAAAAGGCAAAATGACTAATAGAACACAATAGTAAGCAATGTAAAGTTATTTTTTATTGAATAAAATTTCATTTTTCATATTCTTGCGAAATCATAGTGTTATTGCATTAAAATTTAACAGGTACCTACTGAACTTATTGACCGCACCACATTGATATACAAAAAACCCAAGATACATAATCAGCCGTGTCAAAATTGTCCGCATAAAATACGCGCACTATTTGAAATCGTTGCGTATATTTCAAAGAGTATCGCGTCCGTCGTCCGAGTCACTATACTATACTACAAATTCAATTTTATATTATGCGCGTAAAGTCGAATTTGAAAATAATAACGTTCTAATATTACTCTATCTACATATACGAGGTATTCCTCGAAGCGCTACCATTTTGAAGCGCACCTAATGAGGCGCTCCTTTTTTATTTCTCGGAGCGCACCTTTTAGGAGGAATATAATTTTATTGCTATCGGGAGCGCTCCTTAAAGGTGCGCTCCGAGGAATAAAAAAGAAGCGCCTCATTAGGTGCTCTTCAAAATGGTAGCGCTTCGAGGAATACCTCACATATACATGTATATTTGGCGACAGTTTTGAGTGTTTCTTTTATTCTAAAATGTATATCTTGAGTTTTTCGTATGTCAATACCGCACCACCATCTTTTATTTATTTGCAATAAAATACTCATTTCACAAGTTTATATTATACCAATATGTTTTGAGAATATTACATTTGTTTTAAACAATGAATTCAACCTTGTAATTAAAATTTCTCAAATTACAATAAAAGTTATAACCCTAGTTAAATTTTCATTTTCTAGTAACATCAAGATTAAAATTAGTTTAGTTAGTTGAACAACAGGGTTGACCTCATCATCTACTTCGATGTTCGCCGCCAGTAACGAATCAAAACGAAAATCATTAACTTCGTTTGCAATTCAAATTATTCTTTGTGAACTTAGTTCGAACAGTCGTTAATTAAATTATCTAAAATTCAAACAAGTCCAACAATGTTTTACGAAAGTGACGGCAATTTGTGAGGAACTAGAATGTTTTGTTCTACTAAATTGATGTCCGGAATTCCGGACTGTAGGCATTTTAGCCTTATGTGACTGGAATTTTGTTAAAGTACGCTGGATAAGTACTTTTATGAGGAGATTAAAGATACGGACGCCGATATAATCTACGTGTTAGAACATTAACCTGTACTATACGAGGTCAAATACTTTTATTTAGGACGGTTACAAATTGATATTGATTATAATAAGTTCGTGGTAGTAAGTCTCGCAGACTGGTAAGCAATAGTGTTCAATTTCGCCTTAATAAAATGAAGAATACCTACTATTTTATATATCAATGCTAAAATGATATCGCTATTTTCTGTTTATTGGGGCTCAGTTTAAAATCCCTTGCCGCGTTTGGTCACAAGGTACAATCACAAGGACAAAGTCGAGAGATGGGTATAGGTAAAAACGTACAGTTAAATACGTGACTTCTTCATCCCCGACTTCCGACGATCCTTCAAAGCAACATACGTATAAGGCACAGCGTATATATTATGTTCAGATTGTTAGCAATTCAAATTTGAAAGATAAATGTTTAGTTTGTAAAATATTTAATAGAAAGTTCTTGAAACTTTGGCCGCACAAAGTTGAGTGTGGTTCACATACCAACTGTCCTTGCAAATATTATGGTACGGCGGCAAAACTTTATTCACCAAAAGGTTACACAGTTGGTCAAGCAAGGTTACTCAAGTTGCTTAGTTTATATTTAGTTAGAGAAAGGTAACCTACATTATACAAGTAGCACGTACAGGTCAAACGACAAACATGTCAATAGTAACATAACTCAGTTACGCATTACTCTGAATTTCTCAAGAATTTAAATCAACATTTAGAATTGCAGATCTAATAAGTTGATATATTTTTTAATTTTTTTTAATAGTGAAGTTTTGTAATTTATGAGTTTTTAAGCATCGTATATTCTCAATAGGTATCCATGATGTTTCGCTGAAGAGTTTTTATGTCCACCTTCCGACTTAATCATTACGTCCTGAAAACCCACCTAGAAATATAGTACTCGTCGAGATAAATAAAAACCCAAACGATACGGCTATCTTGTTTCATTTAAGAGTTCCTATAGCCGCCTCCCGATTGCATCATCAGACCATGGCATACCATATTATTGCATTGTCACCGAAGTTACGTCGATATACCACATTTTAGCTTAATTAAACATCGGGAAGTGCTTCAAATCATGCTTACAACATTTGACCTAAACAAAAAAACTAACTAATTAACTAACTAACATACATTGTAAGGTAAATAATATCTTATAATAAAAATAAAAATAATGTGGACTCATTTGGCAACACTTTAAAGTCTCAAAAGCTTTCCCTGTATAAAGTTCTAAAAAACTGACTTTAGCGAGGTGCATCTACTGTACTTGTGTTATTATTATTTATTTTGTGCCGCTGTGTGTTTTATCTACCAACCCGCTTGCCTGCCATTTCAGTTGTCTTGATGGAAGAGAGGGAATCAATCAGACTGTACCAGTCCGACGCTGGACACCTCTCCCGATTCGCGCCACAACTCCCGGTCCTCCAGCTTCCGCATCCAGCCCCTCCCAGCCAACCTTTCTGAGATCATCGATTCTATTCGCCAGGTTACCCGTACCTTACGCTTACTAAATCCAGTATAGACTCGCGTCGATCCTTCGGCAGATATGGCCAGCCCATTGCCACTTTGTTTTGCGCCTTTGTACCTGCGCTATCTAACTTTGATTCTTTGTCGTATAACCTCGTTTCATAATTTATCCTTCAAAGAATTAAAATAACTAGAGATCACCTAGCGGTCGAAATTCGACCGTTTTTGCTTTCTCCAGTCCTTCTCCGTATGAACTTTGTCCCAAATCTCAAACACCTCCGTGGGCGCAAAGTGCTAACAAACTTATTCTCCACATATTAATATATAGAAGACTAGCTGTTGCCCACGGCTCCGCCTGCGTGGATGTCGGTTATTGCTGCAAAAAGTAGCCTGTAATAATGTGTTATTCCAGACCATAATCTATTTCTGTGTCAAATTCCATTCAGATCCAGTTTTTACGTGAAAGAGTAACAAACATCCATCCATCCATCTATCCATCCATCCACCCATTCTCACAAACATTCACATATATAATTTTAATAAGGATAGGTTGCTAATATTTGTATTATACTCGTATTATTATATTCAGGCAAACTTAGTTACATTCTAGCCTATCACCGCAAGGTAATGTTTAACTTTAAGTGATATTCTGAACAAGTTTCAATTTGATAGTCAATGTGCAGTTAAAGTTAGGACAAAGAGACGTTAGCAACGTTCATTAGTTAAGATGGCGGTTTGTGTTCGTTAACTAGACGTTTGACGTTGAATAGACACTGTCTGAATCATTGATTGGTGTAACTCACTTGCAGATAGATAGGGAAACTGGTCTGTCCCAATAGTATTGAAACTTGGAAATCAAATAGTTCTATTTGATTTGTAGTTATTGTATATACATACACATACATATCATCACACCCGTCTCCCAGTGGGGAAGGCAGACTATGGTACGCTAATTACATCGATCCAAACATACTTTCTTCGCCTCGTCTACATTCATCAATCTCTTCATGCATGAACGTCGATTCTGAGTACTTCTTATTTGGCCCTTTTTTAGCAAATCCCCTACGTGGTCGTTAAATGTTCTTCTAGGGCGCCCTCTACCGACATCTCCATTCATTGTTGCACTAAATACCTCTTTTGTTATTCTTCTTTCATCCATCCTTTCTAAATGTCCAAACCATCTTAATATCTCCTTTTCAACGTTTGTTACTACATCTATTCGAGTTCGGAGCTCGTATTGTATTATCTTTATTAACCGACTTCAAAAAGAGGAGGTTATCAATTCGTGTGTATTTTTTTATTTTTTTTTAAATGTTTGTTACCGCATAACTCCATCATTTATGGACCGATTTGAAAAAATCTTTTTTTGTCTGACTGGACATACTCCCAGTTTGGTCCCATTATCATCAAAAGAAAGTTCTGATGATGGAATCCATCAGGAATTGAGGGAACTCCTCAAAAGTTATAGGCACACATATAGCAATTTCAATATTTTTAACAACTAATCAATCATTTGCATTCAGAAAGTGTAATTTGGTGAAGTAAAACTGATGAAGAAGACCACAGATGGCCATCTGAACTTTTCAATAATAAGTATTTTACTGATGGCGATTAGATAAGTTTCGGTTATTGTTGCTAAGCAACTATTAATAAGAAATAATGACGTGAATGAATTGAGCGCGGATTGCACAGATTAAATATTGCTTTTAATACCTACTTGACCTGTGTTCAGCCCGACGCTCAGTCGATTTTTTTCGATTGTAACAAACAAATATCTGAAAATTTTACAACTTGCCGTACTGAAGTCGGTTTTTTTTGTTAAAATTATTATTAAAATCGATATATGTATATTCCCTATGGACTCATCGAAGTATATAGGTAATATACACATAACTATTCACTCGCTGATGTGAATTTCACTTTGTGGAGTTTAAATGTATTAATCAAATGATTCGCCATCTGCTAACGGTGAACGAAAACATCGTGAGGAAACCCACATGTCTTAGAAGTAACTCTAAAGACATGTCAGATTCACCAGTCCACATTAGGCCAGCGTGTGTGAATTAAGGCCTAAACCCTCTCACTCATGATAGAGGGTAGGATACTCGTGCCCAGCAGTGGGACATAATGGGTTGCTATTATAATTCACTAGCTAGAGAACATTTATTAATAAAGCGGAAAGTATTTATATAAAGTTTCACCAAGATAAAAAATTACCAAGATTACTACAAATAAACGTTCTTGCTATTGCAAGCGCCTGTGTATACGTATCTAATAATAAATCTTTAAACCTAATTCTTTCCAGGTCAATTACTTTTATTATTTTCCTTTCGAACCTTAGCATTAATATATTTTTATTACTTTCGTAGGAAGTCCGTGTTAGTATAGTCTAAAGTTAAAAATTATGGACTTCGGAACACTGATAGTGGGTATAATGACTGGAGTTATCCGAAGTAGTCGTAGCTAACGGCACAAAACTATCTCAGGTAACAGCTAAGTCAATTTATAGTGTGACCTGGAATCTGGAGAAGTATCATGAAGTGTTTATTTTCGATCTTAATTTGAATCAATGAAAGACTTAAAGCTAGGTTATAAGGTTGGACATCTTACGAATGAATCGCTACTAGAAAGGCGTGTATTCTGTCTTTTTTTTGTTTAAAATACTTTTAAAAAATCGCTTTTTAGGAAATTGTACCCATCGTTCGCGCTGGTACTATTTCCGCGCACTAACTTAATAATATATCAAAAGAGCCAAATTAGGGCTGTTGGATCAGGTAATTATACCCTTTGAAGTAATCCAAGTAATTTTTTCCCTTAGATATTCTCCGTAATCGATAGTAGTAGGTAACTTGACTATTAAGTATAGTGTATAAGACTCCACTAAGTAACATTCTATTGACCTTTATCATACTCATTCCACATATTTTCTTAAAACATTTAGAAACAGAACTTCCAATATTTTCTTCTTAACCCTTCGCACATCGAAAGTAAGAATACCCTCATCAAAGTATAAATCGGACAGTTTTGACGCGCGTCACGGTGAGCTAAGTAAGCCTCTTTGTAACGACGGATGTTTAATCCTCACGAGGTAACTTATGTCCCAATAAAACTAACAAGAAAAGCCACAATACATTCAGAAAAAAATAGAACATAATTTTTACACAGCATGTCGTTACTCTCTTGAGGAAAGTGTGATTGTCATCATCATCAAAGTAAATTTAAATTTCACTAGCACTATTTAACAAAATATTAAAAAATCGTACTAATATTATAAATGTGAAAGTTTGTGAGAATTTATGGATGGATGTTTGTTACTTTTACGTAAAAACGTAAAAGCTACTGAACGGATCAGGATTAAATTTGGCATAAAGATAGATTATAATCTGGAATACTAAATAGGCTAGGGCTTAGAGAGTTACTACTACTACTCACCCAATAAAAACCTCAATATATGTACATGAATGTTTAGTGAGAATTGAATTACCATAAGTGTAAAACGAGATGTTCTAAGCAAAGCTAAAATTTATATTAAACTTACATCCTTTCCAAGCGTTTAAATACATATAATGATATTACGTCCTAGAAAAGTTTTCACAAACCTGTTAGAGAATTAAAATTTGATTAATATACTAGACCAGACAACGTGACATTTTGAAATATTTAGTGCTCACTTACATCATTAGAAACCTTCATGGAAACTTTCGTGTTTGTAGTCCCAACGGTATAGGCTGTGTGTGTGTTGAAGAGTCAGCCAATCTATCAGGGGATGACACTGAACTAAGTGGTTCCTAAGCGGATGGGCAAACATGTCGAAAATTTTAGTAAGCGGCTGGGCTAATTTTAATAAAATTTTGTATGAGTATTCGGGTGGATTCGCTGCGGGAAAGCATTTCTTGAGTCCAGAATTTTGCATCTATTTGTCTACTCCTAAAATATAGTATAGAACAAATTTGCAATATGTAGACCGATGTCTAGTTCAGTAATTTAAATATCTCAGTGCATAATATAGAAACGAGGCATGAACAAAACGAAGGGTCGTTTACACGGTGCACAAAATTTATATAGCGTTTAAGGCTAGGGCACAATAAATACTCAGATATAACAACCTAGATATTGGATATGCTTCTGGCTATCCAGGCATGTATGTTATGCGGACATATTCAGGGTACTGGGCCAAAATGTAGGCATTGGAAGCAAACTACGTATTGTGGTGATAACCGAACGCTACGACTTATCTTTCTTTAAACAAAGCTTAAAGAGAGAACTAATTTCACGTTATGCAGCGGCTTGGGTGTACCGCTGACATTCCCGAAGTCCAGAAGCGGCGGTTACCACTGACTATCCATCTGATGGTAAGTGGTAACTACCGCATACCTTACGTACCTTGTGCAATCATACCTTTGGCAAAAAAAAACTATAAAATAAAAATGAGGAATGGTCGATGTCAAGATTAGCCATTTTTTGTGGTTTTAGATAGAGGCGTATATACGTTTCGGTACCTATGTATGTTATGTCCCGTGTAAAAGACTAGAATCCCAGAAGTCTAAAAAGGCATTGTTTGATGATTCATCACTACGATTGTGCGCACTACTGGGAGAGGTATATATTTTTTCAAAAAAGATTGTATATTTCTCTAAACTTCACTTTGTATCCTATACACTGAGTACCTGTTTCTCAAACTGTATAATCAAGTATCATACAAAAACCATATATTTTTTACATTCTGATTAAATAAAGAGCTATAAGGAGCATCGTAAAAATAAACGTTTCCGCAGACAGAGACCACGGTTGGCATTGAATTAAACATAAAGATAACAATAACATTTATTTCTTTTACATTCAAATGAGGTAAGGGCTTCTCCTAAAATATCCTTTAAAAGCCTACTTAAGTTTTATCACGACAACAGTCTTTTATTCAATAGTTCGTTCGAACTAACTTTTTACTACATGGAATAATAAAAATACTTGTGTAGCTGACAGATAGTGGTTCCGAGTTTGAGTTTACTTTGTATTAAAGAATTATATTTAACAAGGTCTCCTACGACATAAAGTAGAAAATCATTACTTTTTATACATTTATTTCATAACGTTACAGGCATGCAGGGCGATCAAAAATACCAAATGAGACTTCAGCTCTTTTGCCTAGTGCCCGATTTATTGACTAAATAGACAGGAGTAAATCCAATGGGAGTAAATATGAGCCAATTTGTATGAAAAAACTCTTGGTACATGTGGTACATACTACACTACGGAGACTTGTTTTAATATTATCTATACTAATATTGTAAATTCGTAAGTTTGGATGGATGGATATATAAATATTTGTTACACAATCACGCCAAGACGGCCAAACGAAATCCAGGTCGGATGAAATTTGCCTCAGATATAAAATATAGGTTGAAATCCCAAAGGTTGATCTCCTGCTTCATGTGTTCTGTGGTTACTGCACAGCTACGTTCTCTGGGTTACTCGCAGCGTTTGGTAGAGCAATTATGTTCTTCACCTTTATAATTATTCGCGCCACCTAAACAACCTTAATAATATAAAAATTCTAAGAAATATTATATTTTCTTTCATCATTAATTTTTCTTAAATGTTTATTGCCAGTCACTGCCCAGTCTTATTGAAACGTCGGCTAAGACAAATCACCGGACAGTGGCGACCGACGCGGTGACACAATTGATATGAGGTAATTAGCACGTGCGCACGACATGCCACTAATTGCATGTCAAAACTTGACTAATGTTAAGGTGTCCTGTCTCCCTTAGTCTTTCGGAGGTGTTATTTGTTATTTTTGGTACTCAATTATGCTGTTATTAATAATTTTACTTCACTTGACCTGGTTTCTTTAGCTATGATAAATCTTTAAATATAAAATCGGTAGGTAGGTACCTGATTTGAACTCAATATTCTTTTATTAACTTATATTACAAAGTAACACTTACCGAGATTAAAAATAATGAATGTAACTGGTAAGCCAAAAAGATGATGCCGCAATATCAGCTAATGTACCTACCAGCTAGTTCACTAACCTGTATAGAGCTGTGAGATAACTCGCAAGCAACTCAGGCCGCTCTTTTAAATCCCCATAAAGTCGTTTCTTCTTCTTTTCAGTAAAAAGACATCTATTACCATACCCAGGTATAAACCTTTCCTAAGCATTTTCACAGGTTGAATTCAGTCCTAACCTGACCTTGTCAAATGGTTGCCCGCAACGTTTACTAGGCCGTCATAATCTTATTATTGATTCCTAATTAGACTCTATTACTGTTATATCTCCCCAAGCGGCTGAGGTGTATTAAACATTTCAGCGTCAGATTATTTTGCATGTAGGTAGCTATAGGACGATGTAATAAAGCTTGCATTGTTACGAAGAATTTCATTTTGAGCCTCAAATGCTACGCTAACGACGGACAAAGGCGGTACTGCCATGTTTTTCGGCTTAACGCTTCCCAGTGCCAATATTCTGTCAGAACAACGAGTACGTACAACAAATTTGATTGTATGAATGGCACAGCGTTTAAGGTCGCTTCGAAAGTCGTTTTAAATTCGATCCTCACAAATGACAAATGTGTAACTTTTAGGGCTTTGAGTCCGAGCAGGTCTTAATCAATCAAAGCCTGTTTCAGTCCACTGCTGGGCATAGGCCTCTCCTCGAGTGTGCTTCAGCGACCAAGGTAGGTAAGTATATATTTACTTGACTGCATGTGTGATCTAATGGTTAAGGTGGTGACCACTCCGAGTATTGTAGGTTCTAATTCCACTCGGGACAAAACTTTTTGCGATCCATATGTATATGTTTGTTACGAGTATTGGTACACTTTGTGCCGGTAAATTGTTTGTTTGTAAAGTCCATCCGACACAGTGCTTGTTATACGAGTATAGTGAGGGTTTTATCTTTATAAAGTAATAAAATAAAAGAAAAAGATATTCGCAGAAAAAGCTAAAAAAGAGCTGAAAATAGAGAGAAGCTAAAAATAGAGAATAGTGTTGTTTGTATTTTATGGTAGTTACTTTTAATATATAAAACACAATGACTTAAAAAAAATACTCAATTTATTCATTTGTTTTTAAAAATGGTTTACCTGATCTGTAAGTCGAAGCGACAAAATTTAAAATAATACGGCATTTTTTAACCGACTTCAAAAAGAGGAGGTTATCAATTCGTGTGTATTTTTTTTTGTTTTTTGTTACCGCAGAACTCTCTCATTTATGGACCGATTTGAAAAAATATTTTTTTGTCTGAGAGGACATACTTCCAGTTTGGTCCCATTTTCATCAAAAGAAAGTTCTGATGATGGGATCCATGAGGAATCGAGGGAACTCCTCAAAAATTATAGGCACACATATAGCAATTTCAATATTTTTAACAACACATCAAACATTTGCATTCAGAAAGTATAATATGATGAAGTAAAACTGATGAAGAAGACCACAGATGGCCACCTGAAGTTCTGAATAATAAGTATTTTACGGATGGCGATTAAATATGTTTCCATTATGGTTGCTAAGATAGCTAGGCAACGGAACTTCATAATTAAACAATGCAATCTAGCCGTTTTTAAGGTTTTTGAAATTCTGCAACTTGCCGTACTGAAGTCGGTTTTTTTTTTGTTAAAATTATATCATACCTATTTAAAGAATCAAGTTCTTGTTAGTAAACTAACACCAAGCATTTTGCCCTTGCTAAATTTAGCTTATGCAACCATCTGATCTTAGCCAAAGCATAACAAAAACATTTTGGCACAGAGTTCAATAACGAAGCAGTACTGCGATAAATACTCACAACGTCCGTTTCAGTTGGCTCTTTCGACGGTGGTGACGTGTTGATAAACAACTGATGTGATCTGTAGTCCTTTGAGATACACGACGACCAAAACGTGGCAAAAGCTGTTGAGGTTTGTACGATATAGCTACAGTATACTCAAAGTAAAGTCATCACTATTCCAATGACTGGTAAAAGCGGCTTGTTTTGGTGTCTGTTAGAGTATCGTAGTTTGTACATTGTAGATTTGTTTTTTATTTATATAACTTAGGTATATTACTTAGAACTCCCCTGAGTTCTAAGTAATAAAATTTTAAATAAGATTTGAGGATGAACTCCCTAGTTCATCCTCAAATCTTTGCACCTTAAACATGCCATACCGTAAGATTCCAGAGAAATTTCTTACTACCTACGATTAGGTTGTAGAACGAGCTCCCTGCCGAAGTTTTTCCAAGAGACTATAGCATGAGGGTTCTTCAAGAAAGGAGTTATAAGGTTTTCAAAGGGTCGGCAGCGCGTAAGTGAGACCCCTAGTGTTGCAAACGTCCATATGCTACGGTAACTAATTACCATTTTGGAAACTTGCAATACCAGAGGTATCACACGCGTGTTGTCGACCCAATTTTTATTTTGGTACAAATTGTGTATTTCGCCTTACTCCTCGCGATTTACAGTTTTGCTAGCTCTAAATAACAACCGTTGTGTATGCGATTCCCATATGGGATAAAACTTTGTGGGATATACTTAGTATAATTAAAAACAAGTTACAGGCCAACTCTATTTACATCACAATTAGCTATACTTACATAAGAATTAGTAATCATCATAAAACAATTTTGGTGAGTACCAAACTAACTTTTGTAATCTAACAATTAAATCTATAACAATAAAATAGAAGTCTATACAAGAGACTTAACACGATAACTAAGTACAATCACCTTGAAAGAATTTAAATAACACTATATAACATTAAAACACAATGCCTAAGGTAGGTATTGATAAAAATTCGACTTCGTGAATTTTTCCGCCGACATTCCCACAAGATCGTCGGCAATTACGGTCTTATCTTCTATGCGAATTTTCTGAGCGGCTTTAAATAGCCATCATTTTCCCTTGTGGTAGATGCGAGAGGAGGTGCTTGAGCTTAATTCTCAAAAACGGAACAGTTATAAAGCGCATTACGCCTCTATTATATGTTTACATACGTAGCAACATTTTCGTTTCAAATGGTGCTATAAAAGTTTACCATAAGTGCATTTGTGTACATTGTATGGCTGTTAACAATTTTCATGCAAATATAATATTATTTTATGGACCATGGATTCCAAATGCCCACAAACTGTATCGTGAGATATCTAAGTATTTATTTGAGTCATCTTACGATCGTATTAGCCTAGCGATGCAGCGTGTCAATGTGGCCAGTCTTTTGGGTACCGTTCCATATAACTGCGACCGTAATCAGATATTTTATTTATAGGTATATTATAATTTATATATATTTATAAGTATTATACCTTTAAATACAATATATGAACCTTATGGATGCTGCTGATAACGCTAAACTCATGACTAAGTTCTAGGTCAACACAATTTAGATTTCCATCGACACGCTAAGATTTGATCAAGAAAACTCGCTAATACGCGCCCAAAATAGCAGAATCTGTTAAGTAGCTACCTATATTGCAACTCCGGTTATGAATTTATTCCACTCAATCACTTTTATTGCTCGTCACAAAAGCCGGCTAATGGACGGTATTATATTATCAAGCGTACAATTCCTGATTGATTTGATACTCAATGAGTGATTACTTGAAAGTTACCCTTATATGATGAGATTACACCGTATTTTGCTCTTCTGGAAATTACATTATAAAATGTAAGAATATATTAATAATACTAGCTGTTGCCAGCGGCTTCGCCCTCGTTGATTTCGTAAATTAATATAAAAATAAAATTTCTAAAATAAAAGAGTCTTAGTCACTCCTTATTGCATCAGCTCTCTGCAAGTGATATCCCGTTAAATCGGTCTAGCCGTTTTAGAGATTAGCCAGAACAAACAGACTGACAAAAAATTAAAAATTTTGGTATATGTACCGTGTATACGAGTACATCCATATGCATTTAGTAAAAGAGGTTATTTTAATATTATTTGTATATATAGATTATAGTCCTCTAACAGATTTTGATCATGGCTGCCAATCTCAACTGATAGCCAATAGCACGGAATATCTTCTTCTTCTTATCGTTTGGTTAGTGACCAACCTGGTGACAGAGTTATTTAGATAGCCCATATTTAGACCTCTGTCATGATCTAACAACTTTTAACGTGCCCTCTGAAGCACGGAAATGCTCAGATGAGTTACCACTATTCGGTCAGCCATATATATAGATACCGCGCCTTTGATTCCTAATCCCTCTGATCGTTTACCGAACAGCAAGTGCAAAAGGCAGTGTGTATATGCAATCAGAAGTGCACTCTCTATTCCTTCTCTCTCATAGAGCAATAGGACAGCAATTCGAGGTTACACAAATCAGGGCTATAACGTATGGCTATACTTTTTACCAAGACACGAAGAGATTTCGCTATGTCTTTAGCAAATTACTCAAAAAAATCACATCATAATCTCTGCTGAATGCACCCAAAAGGATTTTCACATCATTCAGGCCTGAACTGACCTTATCCATCACCTGGACCACCTGCAACCAATCCTCGCTGCGTCTTCCAATGCGTGTTCACCACTCTCCAATCTTTCAAAAACATGTACCTACATTATTTTTAAATTATATAAGGTAAAATTTTTAAATGATTAAAGTCCAGTGTTTTACTAAGTAAGGAAATGTAATTATTTTTCCTACTGACATTACCACGCGGCTGCATTTCGCTTTTCCGGATTAACGGATTTTTCCTCCCGCGGCCTCTCGTTGAATTATTTAAATTCTCATTAGTGGCGCCCCCTAGACGCAACAAGATACAACATTATATAAAATTCTGTTTACCTAATTATCTTGAAACCTACTAAATGTCTGACGGTTTGTATTTTGGAGAAGTTGAGGATTGTGAGCGCATAAAAAGAGGTAGGACAATCTTATTTCTTACAATAAATTGTTGTTCAGACTATTTTGTATAATTTGTGACTGTGAATTGTATGTTTGTAAACTCCTCTGTGAAGGACTTGTTGACTAGGCCGCCGGGAGGCATGTTTAAAAAAAGTAAGTTGTCTCCTTCAATTCTGTTGCCCGCGGCTCCGCCTGCGCGACAGCCTATATGCTATTACAGACTATAATGTATCTCTGTGCCAAATTTCATTCAGATCCGTTCAGTCGTTTTTGCATGAAAGAGTAACAAATATACATCTTTACATTCTTACAAACTTTCGCATTTATAATATAAGTAAGATACCGGTGCTTAAACTAGAAATACCGATTTTCAGGTAACAAAATCTCAACCACATTTTATTTAGCAGTAGTCCTTTTATAGCCTAGTTACTAAATACCTACTTACCTCTATAGAAAACTTATATCACTACTAAACAAATAGGTCCCTAAATTGCTACGATAATTACCGAAAGTAAAAGGAATATACCTACTAAAACCGCAGGCAACGCTCAAACAGATGTCTGCCCAAACTTGTAAAGTTATAACAACTTCTTAAGCGATGGTTTTTGGAACAAGCTCACGTTATAATTACGCTGTCTTTTGTTTCGAACTTGTGTTTGAAGCATCTCAAGAACTTTCTAGAATAAACTAGAAACTACACGTGGTAACATTTATGTTAAGTGTTCCTATGTGACGTATCTAATAATTGTAAAATTGTCCCTAACAAGCGAACATCTACTTGTTACTAATATAAATACATCAAGTAACAATTAATGTAGTGATGAAGAAAGATTATTATTATTTACTAGTTGTTGCCCGCGGTTTCACCCGCGTTGATGTCGGTTATCGCGATAAAAAGTAACCTATATGCTATTCCAGACTATAATCTATCTCTGTGCCAAATTTCATCCAGATCCGTTCAGTAGATTTTACGTGAATGAGTGACAAACATCCATACTGATACACAAACTTTCACATTTATAATATTACTAAGGATTTATTTAATTACTAAAGACATGTAAAAGTAAGCTTTGATTAAACTAGCAATGTAAGTATTTTGTTAGTTTATTCATTTAAGTAGGTCAACTTTCTGTGAGCTAGATTTAATTCCTACCTAACTTATAGCTTACCTATCTCTTATTATTGTCAAATATAATACAATTTTTCTATTCACAAAACGCCACAATAATCCATGTCGTTCCGTCTGAATAGATACATCGCCTGTTTGTAGATTTATGTTATGTAACAATACCTAGGTATATTGCTATATTATATACCTAGATAAGTGTAACTAATATGAGGAAAATATTATTCTCTTCATATTAGTTACACTTTCTTACACATACATGCGTGTATACATCTACATAATAGATTTTTGGTGACACTTCTGCGACAATTAATCGCATCACATTAATATCGCTAAATTGTCGTTATCTTAGTGTTACCTGATTCTATTTATTTACTACTAGCCCCCCGCCCCGGCTTCGCACGCTACAATTATATTTCCCGGAGTCACATAATTTTTTTCAATAAAATATAGCCTATGACACTCACAAATAACATGGCTTCCTATTGGTAAACGAATTTTCAAAATCGGTTCAGTAGATCCAGAGATTACTACGTCACAAACTCACAAACTTTACCTCTTTATAATTTAGTATACGTTTATACAAACAAAACTATAACCGAATTCGGTCTATTTTTAAGTTGAACGAATAATTTGGTTTACCGATGACTTCGATCTCATAATTTTCAATTTCTAAACGATATTTCCATTTTCGTAGTCGGCGAAAAAAAGTAACCGTTTTTAAAAAAAAACAAACTTTTACTGGGTATTGATGTATGGCAGCGCCATCTATCCACCGTGGTTAGACTTCGGCAAGCAAGTAAAGAGATGTATGTTAGAAACCCGCCATATTGAATATTCTATGAACTACCTCGGAGGTAATTATGTTAAGTTTAATTAATCACAACTGTTAGACAAAGTTACATGCCAACTATAACGGGTAAGTAACAACATAGTTAACGTACGACGATACCCTACTAACTGACACTGCAACTAGTTAAACATTGTTCTCTAAACTTGGTTTCACAAAACATATGCCACAATGGATTGTTCCGCGTTGTTATAGAAAAAGACGTAGGTACTTGAGATGACAATAAATAATAGCAACCCATATATATATAATACTTATATATAATACTTTTAGACGATAGATAAAGTGTTTATAGACAGCTTAGCATCAATAACTCATTTTTGCCAAAAATGTTAGTGAGTTTTCGCTCCACAGCGACGATATATCCCACTGCTGGGCACGGGTCTCCACTCCACTATCAAGAAAGAGAGAGGGTGTAGGCCTTAATTCACACACGCTGGCCTAATGTGGGTTGATGAATCTGACATGGGCTTTAGAATTACTTCTAAGACATGTGGATTTCCTTACGATGTTTTCCTTGACCGTTAGCAGATGGAGAATCATTTGATTAGAACACATAAACTCGACAAGGAGACGACAATAATGTGATAATAATGACGTAAATTTGATCTTTTAGCCCGCCAAAATAACCTGCAATGCAGAAAGCGAGATTTCTAAAATGCTTTTTGTTCTTAGAGACGGGTAATTGGTTCAAAAAGACTGTTCGGATTACCCATCACTAGTTGTGACTTACCACTTTTAGAACGGTATTATGCTAGTTGTACTTTACTACTAAATCCCAGCTAGTAGTATTTTGCTGGCAGCAATAAAAGATAATAATGAATTTATATATAAAGACTAATAAAGACCGATGACCTACTAAAGGTTGCGAAGAACCGATAGACAAGTGCAGTTTAGGACTAATGCTGTGGAAATTCTTGGATCCAGCCTATATAAACCAGTTGATGTCTTTTGTCTAATAAGATAAGATGATGATACATGGAAATAGTCGTTGAAAAGTAGACATAAAACACCTCTGTCTGTTCCCTAAAGAATAAAAGCGTGATATTACTATATCTAATAACGATCTGCTACAGTTTACTCAATTCTACCGCTATATGTAATAAACCAATATTAATAAAAACAAACAACACTTCGCCATCATGCAAAAACATAAGCCCAACAAAACTTATAACAACATGAGCACAAATATTGATTGATCAAATAGGCACGTGTATTTAATCAAGCTATCGATTAGCGAAGCTCAATAAGGAAAAATCAAGGCCTTATATTTGAGCATCTGCTTGTTTATTTATTCCAAACGAACGCCCCCGGAAATAAGTCTGGATAGAGTTCCAATCGTCGGCGGGAAATGATGAAATAGATATGCAAGTTCTTTCAAAATAAGGTTTTATGCCTACTTTGCTAGCAAGGTCTGCGATACAACATTATTTGCTGCAGTTTCATCTGTATATACTAAACGTAATGTTTTATTAGACCACTGGTCTCCTTTAAAGACAGTAATTGATTATAACAATTGTAGCTTTCTGGTTTTCTGTCGTTTCTGCACTAATTTTTGTCAATGCCATCTTTAGTTTTTTACACTAGGTATTTGGAATTAGTTGAGTAACAAACAAGCATACGGCCCGCCTGATGTTAAGCAGTTACCGTAGCTTATGGACGCTTGCAATATCAGATATCTTGCGTGTTGCAGATCCATTTTTTTACAACAGGACTTGAAATGGAGTATCCCTAGGATAGGTAAAACGTTTCTTTCAAAACGCATACCTAAACGAGCGCTGGAAGCATGTACTCACACACAGTAACACAACTACACCGCTGTTTGTAGATATTTTACTGTGTTCTTCTGTAAGGTCCTTCCCCAGTCGGGCTTGCTCGCTAGTATGGTGCCCTACGTCTCTTAGAAACTTTTTTCTTGACATTACCTTTTTCCGTGCTACACATATTGTAAAATGTAGTGACGAGCATATTGTTCAAATTTAATTAACAACAATTAGTAGGTAATAAAAAGGTTTTATACTACCACGGTAACAGGCAAGCGTTTAATCCTCCAGGGGGCAGTTACCATAGCCTAAGGACGGTGCAATAAATTATTACTTTCGCGTTGTCGACTTTATATCTAGCAAAGAATAAGGAAAACGTAATTACTGTACCACTAATATTATTTGTACTTTTCCTTTAGTAGGCAAAAAATAACAAATTGTGTCGTATCTGAATTTATATTCTATGAACCAAAAAGCGTGGGCAAAGATTAGTGTTTGCCAAGCTTCGCGAGGCCCAAGATTAAGGCGACCGACGACGACGTCTGTTAGATACATTAACAGCACCAACCAATCTAATTTTTAATGTTTACGTTGTCGCAGATCAAATATAATACTTTTTTGATAAATAAATACAATATGTGTTTTATTGATATATGTAATATGTCTTTAGTAAATGTGGTGAGATGATTTCAGACAAGAGCTTAGGATTACCTTTTTACATTCAGACAATCGCAATCTAAACTAATATTATAAAGAGTAAAGAATTGAATTTTTATTTGGTTGTTTGTTAGGATTTTACTCAAAAACAACTCGACCGATTTTAAAAATTCTTTTACTATTAGAAAGCTACATTATCAGCGGATAACATAGGATATATTTTATAAAAATAAAATAATGAAATCCCTATGATAATTAAATAAATGTTCACCCGTGCGAAGCCGGAGCATGCCGCTAGTTGTATATAAAGTTTACTATGGCTATTACATTTTTGTTTAAAACTTGTTTAGGATTATATTTTCAATCAGCAATTTCATTACTAACACAAATATATCAACATTTATTAGGTTGAAAATAATACAAACTATAAGAGAGGTAAGGCACTATACAAATAAGGAAGCTTAAAAGCTACCACCTAAACCACTGAACAGATATTTAGCAAATTCCATACAGTAATCAATATACGTACTCAAGTTAATAACCTATATCAAAATAGCTGGTGCTCCAGTCTGCACTCCACATAGTTCCTAACTTGCACTTACGAGGTGCGATATTGCTTATGGTTAACATGCGAGTACGGTAACGAAATAGTTGCATCAAGTTCAACAACTTTGTAATACACACCATAGAGTGAGTAGACAGTCATGGTCATATACTATCTTCATACTTAGTATAAAACGAAGTCGCTGCCGCTGTACTTACGCTAAGATTTGTTTAACTTCGCAACGGATTTTAATGCAGTTTTCAGCAATAGATAGAGTGATTCAAGAGGAAGGTTAATGTGTATAATACGAGTACATGCAACTTTCAATAAAGAAGTTTAGAAAACCGAGACAGAGGGGTGCGTTAGTACCCCATAACATCCTTACTAATATTATTAATGTGAAAGTTTGTAAGAATGGATGGATGGATGGGTGTTTGTTACTCTTTCACATAAAAACTACTGAACGGATCTGGATGAAATTTGGCACAGAGATAGATTATGGTCTGGAATAACACATAGGCTACTTTTTGCAGCGATAACCGACATCCACGCGGGCGGAGCCGCGGGCAACAACTAGTAACATTATAATATTGTGTATAAATAAATAACTGCATGATCTTGCCAGGTCTCCAGGTTTCTTATTTTTCGATTCCCGCGTTTGGGGCATAAATAGATATTGGGTTTTTTTTTGTCAAAAAATTCTCAAGGTTATGAAATAGGCGGTGTTAAGACCCCCGTGCCTTGTGCCTCGTGTGTAGTACAATGAGACGGCAATCCGACTCGCAAAACAAGTAAAGCCGTTGGTCCTCCGGTCGTGTCGGATTCGGGTCGGGTCTAAACACTGTCAATTTCGTTATTCGATATTTGATTATTTTGATGGAGTTGAATCGATCCGTTGTCCGGATTGCATTGATTCGATTTGATCTTAAAATCGATTGGATCGTATACCTATCCGATCTTCGAAAAGATCGAATCAGATCGGCACATCCCTGCTCTGCAGGAACTAGCTATTCAGCTGCTGACTATTCGCCAAAGAGCACGCTCGATAAACTATTGGTCTCAACTGTCATACAAATATCAGAATCTATAATTGACATTACGGATCATCAAATGCGACTCTCCAAGTCCTAAGTGACCTAAATCCACTGAATGTTGGTGTTCTCAATAATTGTAGAGGTCAAATGACAGTGGCAACCGTTAGATTAGAAACTGATCTCAATCTAGTTGAAGAAATACTCGGTGGATTAATTGCTTTATATCAAAGGAAACTTTAACGAGCTTTACTTACTTTCAACTGAAACTCTAGAATATTCCACCTCTAAACCTGCCATTTACGTAACATATATGCAAAGAGTTTTATTGACTTGCGTCTCCCAATCGCCTTTTCTCTGTGAATCCTTAGTGCAGCGAGCGCTGTCTATCAACGACGTTCATATATCACTGAGGACTTACTTTGAGTGATTTGACGTATTGGAGACAAACTATGTTCTATTTGGAAGTACTTTACAATATTGAAACTGTACTAAATATCTAGGTCACCTCTATATAATGGCGTATAAGATATTTACAAGAATATTTTATAGGTAAAAATTGACATAGATAATATATATTTTAATTAAACTGCCTCGGTGGTCCAGTGGCTGAAGTATGCGCCTGCTGTCCACGAGGTTGTGGATATGATTCCCACACAGGACAAAACTTTGTGTGACCCACAAAGAATTTTTCTGAGTCTGGGTGTATTTTTTGTCCGTTAATTGCATGTTTGTAAAGTCCCCCGCGACACTGAGCTTGTGCGGAGTACACAGAGCTTGAGCTGTGTGTGTGCGGGAGATTTCTTAAAAAAAATATTTTCTTTTGTATATTTATTTTAAAAAATCTAGTTATCGCCTGATTCCCCAGCGCGTATAATTCCACGGAGATAGTATTTTTACCGAGATAAGCCTATGGGCTGATACACTATTATCTATATCTTTGCCAAATTTCATCCAGATCCATTCAGCCGTAACAAACATCCATAAACCCATTCATCCATCTATCGAAACTTTTACATGATGTGTGATATTAGTACAGATTACGTATTTACAAAGGTCTAATAATAAAATAATAAAAATAGTTTTAATAGTCTTAGAGAGAGATCAGACGCAGGCACAGCGATTTTACGTGCTTTCCGAAAACAGAAGGGATCTTAATGTATTTATTGAACAATGTTAATTTTTGTTAATGTATTTATTGAACAATCTAAGTTTTGTCTAAATGTTAATTTTTTGAAGTGGAAACTTCTTTTAGCTCTTTTTGGGTGAACAAAAATCATGGAACTGGCGTCATCGTCACCGATCGCTTGCCATGAGACAAACCAAAAATAATCTAATAGCTCGACGATACAATCCACTTATTTTACTTCTATCGGCAGTCCCCAAAGCCTGCCCCGCATGATTTTCTAACACAAGAGCACCAGGGAAGAAGGCCCGTATACATATATTTTCGGACATAAAGTACACTCAGACATTATAGCTATTGATAAAAAATATACCAATTGGTAAAAATGTGCTCACAATTTGAGATATCGCACAGGTACGACAGAGCTGGCAGTTTAGTTATTTACCTAGCGCAGGGCATGTAAAAGTATCGCATATGAGTGAATTCTCTTTGAGCCACGACTGCGCTGTAATGCCATTTCCCTATTCCCCCAATCATGCAGTGCAAAAGCATCGTTATTACGTACCGTTTCGAATACAGCTTGGTTTGGTATTCGTATGTATGTAGATACAGTTTTAGTTTAGCTTACTTTATTACCGAAGTTGCAATGGAGGGAATTATGTTTTTTTTATACTACTTGGGTAAGCATACGGCTCGCCTGATGTTAAGCAGTTACCGTAACCTATGGACAACTACACCGCTGTGTGTAGTTATTTGGCTGTGGTCTTCTGTAAAGTTGATGTCCTTCCCTAATCGGGCTTGCCCGCTAGTATGGTACCTCTCTTGAATTGCCAGTACAGTCAAAGAGTAGTTATGATCTTTAATTCCATGACTGGTGGGTATTATCAACTGTTGAAATAGAGCTTCGCAGGATTTTGTTGTAGGACTGAAAGAAGCCGTATTCCTGGCTGTCGTACTACAAAAAGCTATCATGTATTTACTTTTATAAAATGAATACCTGGTCTGGATTAGAAGTTGTACCGTGGCATCCTTATAGTGAGTTCTTTTCAATCTTCAACCTTAAAGCTAGGTAATAAATTTGTCATCTTATGAAATTCAAAACGAGATTCAAATAAATCGTTATAAAGACTTCATGGGACAGTCCGTGATCCAGATATGTATGTAAACTTAAACCTGATAATTGTAAACAAATTAATTAATTTCTTGTTATACATCATACATCAACAGGTTGCTACACTGCTCATAGTTAAAAGATTATAAGGTAACACAAAATAGCATTTGGTGGATTGCATTGTGGAATGATATAACTGCTTACCACCTGGCCGTATGCTTGTTTGCCTCCTTAATAGTATTTATTATATTATCAAGGAGAAAAAAAAGGCATTCTTTTTTCCGGCAGAGAGAGGGAAACGGGGATAGACAAATGTGTATCACATTCACATTTTGTCCTCTATGTAGTAGCGGGCGACCCATTACCATATAAATTCCATACTTCCGACTGATAGTAAGCATTTCTGGATAGAAAATCCAATATCACTATATAGCGAGCGTGTTCAACGAGCTAGGGTTCAGGTAACATTTGAACTAACATGCATATCATTATTATAGCCGTACTAATTACACGACCTGGAAAAGGTCGCGGGCAACTTATGGACAAGGTCAGCTCAGGACCGAGTGATGTGGAAAATCTTGGGGATGACGACGAATACGTCCACAGCTGGACATAGGCGATGTCCTGCAGTGGACGTCTTATGGCTGAGATGGACTAATTACACGCCATTTTGTTTTGAGAAAACGTCTAGCCCTATCAATGTTATAAATTCGCTAGTAACACTGTTTGTTGTCTTCACAAGTAAACGTTTGATCTGATTTTAATTAAATTTGGCAAAAAGATAGATGTTATCTTGAGGAAGGATATGGTGTAGATAGCTTTATACCGCAACAACCGCTATATACGCGGGTGGAGTCGCGGACAATATCTTGAGTTACATAACAAAATGCAGAACAATATTTTTTGAACTTTTACGATTTGTACACATTGGACAATTTATATTAAGCAATAAACCTTTTGATACTTTTCGGGTATCAAAAGGTATGAAAACCTTTAAAATATTATGCAATTTATACCCGTTGTTCATTAAAATGTAAAACACATTCCGAAATCCCTCTGGTTAGAAATAAGGCATCTAAACAAGCTATTATCACCCTACAAGGTTCTACACGCTACGTACAACTAGATAGATAGACTAGTAACGGTTGCTCCAAATTGTTAACTTAGCTCGCTCTCGGTCTATACGACTGAACTCGTATTTGGGAAGCCGGCTTTAGTAAGAGCGTAATAAGCGGTTATTGGCCGCTCAGCGACGACGACGGTACATCATCATTTATAATTTACTAAATCATCAGAACCCAGAACTATTGATAGAAAAGATGAAGAAAGTTTAGTTTCTTTTTAATTGTACCGATAAATTTTACTTTTCTGAACTGAACTCTTGTAACTACTTTTTAAATGTTTGAGCTGAATTTAATAGGTTTCATCTAAAATCAAGTACTCAAAATTTAACATTTGAATTGAAAATAAAACACTCCACCTATTTATCTTACCAATATAATTTTCAAACTTCACTTTATCTTGAAATCGCTGAAAGCTAAATCCATCCATCAAAGACAGTACATTTTACTTGGAATAGTTTCTCAGCATTTTAAGTTTTTGATAGCTAAATCCTCGCTCAGTGTACAGTGCAGAACTTTATACGATAAAAACAAAATAAGTTTATACTCAACACGGACAACTTTCTGGACGGTTGAATAGCCAATTATTTCGCTAGTAGAGACCAGCTTTAGAATGGCACAGAGCTTAAATTTTAAAGCCTCAGTCAACGGCCTGAAAACCATATTTTGCGATACAGTTTCAACATGAACTTTATATTAGTTTCGCTCAGGTCGTTTTGGATATCAAAGAGCTAATATAATTTTGATTTCACCAATTACCCGTACCACCGTCATGCTCCGATAGACAGAATATACATTAGAAATCGAACGCTGTTTCTGGATACGGTGCAAATAGTTTAATGACCAAAAAGGAAAATTAATGTAGTTTAAAACCTTACCGTACCTACTATACTATGTATATTTGTTTTAGGTTTGTGCTATCCTAAAACCTAAAAAAAAAAAAACATTATTCAAATGAAGTGGGTGAGCCGTACCAGCATTCAACCAAAACTAAGCAACCTTCAACCAATAAACCGTCGCAGCATCGTTTGCTGATTTCATATTACTAACTACCTACACGGTAGTCAGGGGAGATGGCTGTACCTCTATAACTGCCGATGCCCAGGAGCGGTGAGTTAACCACATAATTAATATCAGGTGGGCCAAAAATGGCTTTTCTCGTTGTTTCTCTGAATGAATCCGAACTAGGTGACCTGACAGAAAGCATAATTACTTGACTTGAATGGAGATCGCGGCAAACGTAGGATAGGTAGCCTTCAGAGACAGAGCGACAATAATTGCAAAGTAGCTGGGAGCGTATGCGAAAAGCCGAGGATGATCCTCGGCTTTTCGCTAAGTGGCATGCATGCACAAGAAGAAGCCGCATAGATATTAAGAAGCAGTATAATAATAATAATAGCAACCCATATATGTCCCACTGCTGGGCACGGGTCTCCTCTCCTCCCTTAAGAGAGAAAGAGGGTTTAGGCCTTAACCTAAATAATAATAATAATAGCAACCCATATATGTCCCTTTGCTAGGCGCCTCTCCTCTATCAAGAGAGTATAGATAATAAAATGTCCATTTAAATTTTGACTTCAATATAGCTATTTTAATGTATGCGTACTATGACTCGACTGGTTTTTTACCTACCTACTAGCTACAAAACCATAAACCAAGAAAACTTAAACTTACTTCCGAGTGTATTAACCGTAGCATAATTACGAAACAATCTTAAAACTTCAAAGCCAGTTGCCACTAATTTTGTTTAAAACAAAAAAAAAATTATTTCTGCTTTGTGAAGTTCTGATGAACTAATGAGTTGATGAGTTTAAATCGTTTCTGTAATGTCTGATTTATATTAAACCATGACTTTAATTATCCCGTGACTCTATCTGCGTTATTTCCTTCAGTTTCCCGTGGGAATTTTATGGAAAACCTTTTCTTCGCTCATGCATTGCTTAAGCAACTGCTATACCTTTTTTATTATTTTTAAGTGGCAAACAAGCATACAACCCACCTACTTTTACTTTACTATAACCCAGCAGTTACTCACGTGTAATTTTGTAACACCAGAAAAAAAAATTAAAAACCCAAAAATGAACCATAAAGAAGCAGTGCAGTGAATCTGTCCATCACTGCACCGTCATTGCTCTCAGCAAACGTGTTCAGCATGCTGTTGTTTTGAGAGGCAAGGAACCATCCTTACCTTTCTTAAAACGTTGCTTTCGTTTTTCATAATCTAAAAGAATTAAGGAGGAGCTGTGGGCAAAAATAACAACGTAGTGGGTGCCAAACACCAAACAGCGGCCACGTGGTAGACCCAAAATGTGATGGAGTTTGACACCTTTGGAAGGGATTGGATTGAATTGGTAAGATATAGGCTATCATGGAAAAAGGAAGAGGGGGCCTTTGCCCTGCAGAGGGAAGTATAAGCTAATAATAATAAAATAATTTAGTGTTTAAGTTTCATACCTCTTAACATGTCCAATGTCCATAGTTACGCACAAAAACTGTCTCACAAATTACGCAACCCAACCGCCTTTTTAACAATTAATTAAACATTTACAAAACTCAATTACACTTCGTAAAGCTGAGCACAGACTTCCGCAGACGTAGTTAAGATAAATTCTCTTATTTCTCAATGAAATAAGTGCGGTTAACTCAAGTAAAGCGTATAAAGCCCTTTTAACAAAGTCATTTACATTTTTCTCCGGCAAAGGAGCTTTAATATCTATTCAATCATTTGATACGAGAATGTAAGAAGCTTATTTCTTAATGTCTTTATTGTTGCTTTATTGAAGAATACAAAGAATTGCCTTTTGTGAGAGTAAAAAAAAATATTGATACTGGAATCTGGAAAAACATTGGAACAGGGTATATAAAATAAAAAATGGGTTTTATATTTTTAATGAGACTACTCCATCACTAAGAAACCTTTACGTGTGGGATTTTATAGACACAAAGTACACCCAGCTTCTGAACAACCATTTGTGGACACACAAATTTTGTCAGGGATTGAAATTTGGGGATCAAGTAAACAAACGTAATATACAAGTATACCTATTCTGTTTTGCAATGTTTGAAATAGTTCCCAAATGCCTAACCAATGGTAGTTGACGATCACCGATGTTTGCATACGAAACACGAGTTGTACACGAGAGAAGAGTTAATTTTAGTTGTCTCTTTAGTTTACCTGATCCATACACCTAAGTGAGTTCTGTATGTCAATAAACTAATACAAACACAAACCAGGCTAAGGCTGCGCTTCCACCAGGGATGTGCGAGGATGTGTCGCGAGGAATGTGTTTGTTAAGAACCAATAGAATCGCTGCACTGAGCGAGGCTAGGTAAATGAAGCGATTGTGGAAACGTAGCCTTAGGCTGTGTTCTGAGGTAAAATCCGTAAAATCAGTTTATAGTGAGAGAAATTATTTTGAATAGTTAAAGAAAGATGTATTATTATATAGGTACTTATAAAGCAACTGTGAATAGAAAAAATGTATGTAGGGGGAGAGCCAGCCACGTATTTACTTTTGTCATTTCATAAGTCATGAAAATTCACAAACTAACTCCTATATACCTGCAAAATAATAAAATCTTCTGGCAAGAAGAGGAAGATACCTTTGGTATTGCAAGCGTACAAACCCAAGTAGTACAAAAAAAAACGGCTGTTAAAATCTTAACACTATATTATATTATAGTTGGTTAGTCAACACAACGCTAAGCATTATTGATTTACTGTGTTGTGCTACACTTGAGCTATCTCAATCACAAATCAGCTCACCATAATGGATAACAGATAGCAGAGAAGAAATATATACCAATGTCCGTCTTCCCGCCAAATAATAATATACAAACATAATAATTGCGTAAGGTAATTTGATACTTTACTATACAATATTCATACAGCTCTATTCTTGAAATATTAAAATACCATAACATCGAATTTGTTTTTATTAGATTAGTAAGAAAAAAAAAATCTCGATGTTAGAAGCTGATTGCATTGTATAGTTTTTCCTGCCCGCTAACGCTTATTTGGCTGTGGTTATCAGTAAGGTGGAGGTCCTCCCCCAGTCGGGCTTGCTCACTAATTACAAGTCTAGTGAGTGAACTTACCAAAATTATATTGTATAAAGTCTGTTATAATGTGAAACCATGTGCAAATACATATTATATTATTTAATACAACTTATATTATAATATTATTGTTATGTATTAGGTTTTCAAACCTGTAATGATAGTTGTTTAAGTATGTAATAAATAAATAAATATGGTGCCCTATCTCTCTATTATTATTTAGCGCACAATCTTTACACACACATACACACACAAGTCCTATTTTCGTGTATGCCACACACACACACAAAACAGCTAAACGCTTTCGATATTACGCACGTAGAGCCAACGGCTCAGCGATTTGTCAAAGCTTCTTATCGTGACGCCTATCTCGAACATTTATTCTAAAAACAATAGAAAAAAATACATTCCATCGTTTAGAAAAACATAGATCAGTGGACATGGGGAAATAAAGGATGGGAAGATGGCCATCGTATTGCTATCTATCGCAAGCTCCAGATGTTTTGATAAGGAATGGATGTCCATCTTTTGATGTCTCGAGACTTGGGTTCAGTATTAGGTACATTTGAGAGAGGTAGGGCACCGTACTAGTGAGTAAGCCCGACTGGGAAAGGACCATCACCTAAAATAAGCCAAATTACTATACAGTAACTACAGGTTTCCAGAGCTCCTAGGCATTTTAACTAACTTTTTCGTAGCCCTGGTGTTTATTTTTGGTTTGGCAACACGTAAGTGTTACCTCTGGTATTGCAAGCGTCCAAAGAATACGATAACTGCTTTCCATCAGGCGGGCCGTATGCTTGTTTGCCACCTAAGTAATATAATATATAAATAAACCAATACAGCAAACAGACATTAGAATCCCTCAAAGATCTGCACAATTGACAGTCCTCAGTTGTCATTATTATATCACAATTATCATCCACTAGCTTTTGCCCGTGGCTCCGCCCGCGTGGATGTCGGTTATCGCTGTAAAAAGTAGCCAATGTTTTATTCCAAACCATATTCTATATCTGTGCCAAATTTCATCCAGATCCGTTTAGTAGTTTTTACGTGAAAGAGTAACAAACATCCATCCATCCATCCATCCATACTTACAAACTTTCACGTTTATAATATTAGTAGGAAGTAGGATTAGCTGCCTGTAACGTTCACCAGGTCTACCTTGTTCCAGGTCAGCCCCCGCTGAGTTCAGTATTAGTCTAAACTGAATATTAATTTAATGTATATCTGTATTCTGTGGTGATTTAAGTGCCTCCTTGCTGAATCAACCAATCAGTAAAAATCCAAAAACTCACTTCTCGCTTTTCCTACCCCAGGGATATTCCATCTAAAAGCCCTGGTTTAATAAAATGGGTCGGCAACACGCAAGATACCTTCGGTGTTGCAGGCATCCATATGGCAATGTTTATCTTAGCAAAACTAACCAATCGGGTAAAATTCAAAAACTCCCTTTACGGACTGTTAATTAACAACTGTGAATATTTTTTTCCTTTGAATTTTTTACATGTTTTTCTATATGCAGTTTTAAACATTCATGCCGCAGTTAATCCAAAGACAAGTGACCATTTTATCAAACACATTAGTACCTTTAACAGCACACAAGACGTTTGAAGAGAGGTAGGGCACCATGCTAGCGAGCAAGCTCGACTAGGGAAGGACCTCCACCTTACAGAAGACCACAGCCAAATAACTTCACACAGCGTTGTAGTTGTCGAGCACTCATTTAGGGATACGTTTTGAAAGAAACGTATTCCTTTCCCAAGAATACTTCATCTTAAAGCCAAAAAAAAAAGGGTTACATGCAAGTGATACCTCTGGAATACCAGAGGTATCACTTGCCTGTTGCCAACCCATTTTTTTGTAATAACAAGCGTCCATAGGCTACGGTAACTGCTTAACATCAGTCGGGCCATATGCTCGTTTGCCACCCAAATAGTATAACAAAAAACACAAAACCCTTGTCCTGCGCCTGATGTCTCTCCGGTTACCATCGGATTATGAGAAAGTAGTTTGCACACACACTTGTGCTTTAAAATATATCATTTAAGATTAACCATCATGGCCATAATAAATTTAGAGGACAATATTACTTTTATAACCATATCATCGAAAGAAAAAGAAAAAATAAATAAATTGCTTTTCAAAATTTAACATGCAGCCCTACTTTTTAATTGGTTTGCCTTTAAAGATTTAAGCGAAACAAGTGAAGCAATTGTGTAGCTAACGAACTAGAACTAAGCGAGCTGTCGTTAATTATGTACGTTTCTTATTATACTAGCAGTTTAACTCCACTTACGTAGGTAGTCTCTTACACAAATGCAACAGGCACATTCAACAGACATTACATTCTCGTGGCTAAAAAAGAATAATTATGTACTTAGTTGCAACAAGCTAGAATTTATTTTACTTACGCTCGAATAATATACCAGGTATTAGCTTAATGTATTTATACAACCCTATTAAGTGTTTATGCGGAACCTGAAAGTAGTTTGTTTAGAATCAATACTAGATGCGAGTACAATAATTTTTAAACCATATTATATTTTGTACCAATGATGTTTGAAGATTATTTAAAACTAGTTGTTTCCCGCGGCTCCGCCCGCGTAAATATCGGTTATCGCGATAAAAAGTAGCCTATATGCTATTCCAGACTATAATCTATCTCTGTGCCAAATTTCATCCTGATCCGTTTAGTAGTTTTTGCGTGACATTTTTTTATCATTCAAACTTTTGCGTTTGTAATATTAGTAAGGATGGGACACGTATATGTTAACAGGCCATATTTTCATACACAAAAATGGTGTATTGTGTTTGTACTCTAGTACGCTCGAGGTCAGTGGCACTTTCCGCTAGATTTCCACAATTATACAGTGGAATCAGCTTATAACAGCGTGAGTTTCCACTCTTTTATTGTTTTTTTTATTCTTATAATATAGCAACCCCCATATTTGTCCCACTGCTGGGCACGGGTCTCCTCTCCTCTATCAAGAGAGAGAGAGGGTTTAGGCCTGAATTCACACACGCTGGCCTAATGCGGGTTGGTGAATCAAACATATCATTAGAATTTCTTCTAAGACATGTGGGTTTCCTCACGATGTTTTCCTTCACCGTTAGCAGATGGCGAATCATTTGATTAGTACATATAAACTCCACAAAGTGAAATTTACATTGGTACTGCCGCCCGGGATCGAACTCGCACCTCTTGCGTGCAAGTCGGTTACTTTGCCACTCGGCCACCACCGCTATTTTTTATTTATTCTTACCTTTCTAATAAAAACAAATTTAGGGTGTTACGGTGTTTTACTATATATTATCAAGAATAGCATTGTGTATTTATACCTGAATATATATTAATTTGTCCGTGTGGTGACGCATTAAAAATACAAATGGCACAACCTCGTTCCATCCCGAAAATAGTATTATATTTTCTGTGCAGAAGGTGTCTTAAGAGAAGATTAAGGGAGTTACTCAGGCAGATAATATCCACTGCAAATGAGGGAAAACTCAAAAACAAAAACCCTATACTAACCCGTCGACCAGCGGTGTATAATTATGATAGTTGGCTAATTTTCCTCCAATACAATTATTGACTACGTGACAGCAAAACATTTTTTTTTAACTTTTATATGGCAATAAATGCCCATGTTGAAAATTCTGCCAGTGATATTATTTATTTTATGCACCTATATTTAAAACATAATTACAACATAACATAAAATCACATTTGACAATTAATCTAAATAGCAATCGTGTAAAGCCTTACTAATAATATAAATAAGAAAGTTTGTGAGTATGGATGTATGGATGTTTGTTACTCTTTCACGCAAAAACTACTAAACGGATCTGGATGAAATTTGGCACAGAGATAGATTATAGTCTGGAATAGGCTAACCGATAACTACGCGGGCGGAGCCGCGGGCAACAACTAGTATAGTTATACCTATATGAAATTAAAGCTTTGTTGTTATAATTACTTTATTAAAAATAAACACATTATTAAAATTGCATCAAATTACACATTATATTGTACGTATAGTACTGTAGTTGACAGTCGCAATTTCATATTTTGTAAAATTGCAAATTTCAAAGCAAAAATCAATCGCTTCTTTACCCCTTACAGCCAATACATTTACACACACTCACACACTTTAATACGTGTGTATTATAGATAGCAGATGTACTTGCAGCATTGTTCTAACCACTAACATCCTCTAACACAATATAGCATTCCTATGTGATGGTACGTACGTGACACACATAGTAAACAGTAACATAGTAACACTTTGCCAAACTATCAATAAATATTTGCGAACTAACTCGTCGAAACCACCAAATTAACAATAGTTACCATATTGGCAGACTTGATTAGTTTGTAAATTGTTAATGAATAGTAGCCAAAGTGATTAGTATGGTGATAACGTTATTACAAATAAATGAAATTGAAGTGTCTGTTTGTAATATCAAAATTATCAGCTTTCTACTTTTTCTACTTTTTTTTACAACGAATAAGCATACGGCCCGCCTGGTGGTAAGCAGTTACCATAGCCTATGGACGCTTGTAACACCTGAGGTATCCCTTGACCCTTTAAAAACCTTATAACTCCTCACTTGAAGAACCCTATGCTATAGTCTCTTGGGTAAATCTAGGCAGAGAGCTAATTCTACAACCTAATCTACTAAATACTTATACATATGTATATTATGAACGATTACATGATACTTAAGTATCAAAAATATAATTTATATTTATTTGTCTGTCTATCTACCTGTCTGTCTGTTTGTTCCGCAATGATTGAAGGTACTTACAATGGCAGATAGCTGATGTTATATGGGAGAGCAACTTAGGTAGAGCTACTTTTATGTTATAAAAATATTAGTTTGGTGCAAAAAAATAATTGTGAGCAACTTTCAGGAACTGAGCTACCGCGAAGCGTGGTGGCCGGGTTTAGTTTGTAGATAATAAACTCGTATTAACGGTGGTTACACGCACGTGATCAGTGAGATATTGATTGGTAGGCTATATTTTGTGTTTGTTACATTAGTTATATTAGCCAGGTGTAGAATGGTGAATTATTATTTTGATAGTAAATCGCTGTAATGTTCATTCATCATCTACATTCATTATCAGCCAAATGACGTCCACTGCTGGACATAGGCCATTTAAAAACCTTATAACTCTTTTCTTGAAGAACCCCATGCTAGTCTTTTGGGAAAACCTCGGCATGGAGCTCATTCCACAGCCTAAACTTAAAATTTATTTTAAAACGCATCCCTAAATGAGTGTTGCAGATCTGTACTCACACACAGGAACACAACTACACTGCTGTGTGTAGTTATTTGGCTGTGGTCTTCTGTAAGGTGGAGGTCCTTCCCCAGTCGGGCTTGCTCAATAGTGTGGTGATATATTATTATCTGAATAGTAGGTAATCAACAGAAACGTAGAATTTACACTGGAACCAATTTTAATTTATCTATATGTCATTATAAAATTACTAGTGCTGGCTGACTAACTGATTCATCCACGCAGAGTGTAAATTAGATGGTGCAACCTGAAAACATATATAAGATATTAGTCTGTTACAGACTAATATCTTATATATGTTTTCTTTTTGTTTTATATCAATGAGCATAATTAAAATTTGTATAGTAAATTCATATAGTATGGGTACTGTATAACGTTTAACATTTTACGTTGAAGATGAAAGAGAATGATTGAATCAATCTCTTACATTGGCTAATATAATGGTCAAGAGCCCCGAGTATTCAATTTATAGGTTTTATTTTATCGTCTTTCATTTTCAGTCATATTTATCTTCCAATTTCAAACGTCACAGAACCCATACTATTTTAAACACACTATAACCTTTCGCATTCTTTGTCAATGTTTTCCATATTTATTATATTGATAATACACTTAATTAATCTCAGAGTTTAGTTGCTCACACTGTATAATTTATCAATTAATCAACCTAACCAATCTAGTAGGGTAAACTACCAAAGACACAACCGCTTGCTTATATCCCATGTATGTATAACTAGAGGGTAAGCCAACAAGTGGACTCCCAGCTCATGTTTACACATTCAAAATAGCAATTAGCAAACCGTCGATCAAGTGAGATAGATGACGTCCCTTCTCTGTCACATGTTTTTGCTATAAGCTTCGATGTCACTGTAGGACAATTTAGAAAATTACACTTTTGTTAAAGAAAGGAGATACTATTTAATATTTGTTTATATTCATATTCAAATTTAATATCAAAGTAAAACATTGTAAGCTCTTAAAACTAGGATTGCTTTTTTTTATTTTTTTATAAATTAAAAATAATTCAAGCAATCAAAATAAAATAGATAAATATTTGTGACGTCATTCGCATCCGACTGGGTTGCCACACTTTATAATGATGTTGTGTGCCAGCATTGAAATTTAACTACTTACAAGAACATGACTCATGACAGGAAGAGTATAGTTTGTTACCTACACGTTTCTCTTTAAAAAAAAACATTTCTGAGTTTTACAGATTATTTCAAATTTAATAAACTTATATTCGGACGACCGATTATTATAACTGCTTGCATTATCTCAATTTACTCTTGACCAGTGTTTTCTTGTTTTGTATTTCGGTTCTGCCACAATGAAAGGTAGAATCTTATCTCTCTATTTAGTAGAGAGGCCAATTGTAAAAAAGTCGCTTATTTACGATTTTCGTAGGACTGAAAAGGTTTATAACGACAAGTGGTATCGTTGGAATCGGCATGGTCTGCTGATACTCAAACTGGTTGTTGTCGCTTTTTAAAGTGGTGGAGGGGGTAGCTATGACGTCATTTGTGACGTCACTCCTGGTTTTAGATTTTGTCGATTATTGCGGTAACTATTCATCCGATTTAAACAATATGGGTATCAAATGACAGGTAATTAAATTTCTAATAAAACATGCAAAGCAACTTTTATTGTAGGTATTATATTTTTAAAGATATTTTAAAAAATGTAACTTTTTTGCCGTTTTTTTTCCGAACACGAAATGTTTGGTGCGCAATATACCTCATCAATATAAATATTAGACCAACACTTGGGCAGTAAAAAATTTGCTACATTATCGTAGTGTACAAAAAACTTTGAATTTTGAAAATTGCTGTAAAAACAACAAAATTATGACGAAATTAAACGCCGCCATGCCGGGCTCAAAGACGCGTGCCGGCGCGTTGTTTCAGCGTCAGTCGCTTACAAGCGATGATTTATGTACGTACATGCATTTGTCTAATCATTGCCATGTGTTAATGTAAATTTCAGTAATTCATGGATTTATGCAGTGAAGTTAGTTGATTTTATTTTTTTTATAAAAAATCTGAATTACTGACAAATCACGATAACCCTGGGAGAACAATTTGTAGATATGGTTAAGAAGCGAAATGGGTCTAGTTTTTTATTACGGTGAAGTTTTTAAAGAAAAGAACCACCACTCTTCTGGTCCATTTTTTTATACAACTGCGGTGGCAAACAAGCGTAAGGTAAGTATAATAATATCGTAGCTTAAGGGCGCTTGCAATGCGAAAGGTATCACTAGCGTGTTGCTGACCCAAAATTAAGCAGGGTTTCTGCAACTTCCCTGGCACAGGAAAACGTTCGTTAAAACGATAGTACAGTAGACGAAACGATAGGAACACACCTACACCGCTGTGTGTAGTCATTTAGTTATGGTCTTCTGTAAGGTATAGGTCCTTCCCTAGTTGGGCTTGCTCACTAGTATGATGCTCTACTCCTCTTATCCATATCTTCCATACTTTAGACTAGGTTCATTCAACGATTACGGAATTAAAAAGCTTCTGAAAGACTTGAAATACGGGGCTCTCATTTTGAGCTAAACCTTCATAAATTGAGAGTTTGAGCTAAGATATTTTTTCTATAAGCTTTACTACAACCACTTAAACTGCCAACCCGTCATTTGAAGGTTAAGGAGATTGATCCACAGTGTCGCTCAGTTTCTTACGGGTCATGGTAACTTTCGGAGCAAGTTATACTCATTTAAGCTAGTTGATTCGCCGAACTGTCAATGCTCAACACCTGGCTCCGATCAGGAGCAGTGTGCTCATCACATACTCTGGGAGTGTAGTCTTTGGCATAATGATCGTACTATTATGTTGAACAGCTTACATGTATCGTCTGGAGTGGCCTACTATGGGAATTTAGTCTCATCTGGAGGGAATTTCCGTGCATTTAAACGTTTCTGCCATATATATTATAGCAATCAAACTTAGCTCCCATAGGTCCCGTAGTTTAAGGTCCTCCGTGGAGGGAAGTGGAAACTTTTCTTTCTAACTCCTCCTATTTACTTCTGATTAAATTCGTTGCGGGGTCCAAGACAGTAGGTTTAGTTGTCCACGGGACGCACGAGTGCCAAAACTCGGTGTATCAGTTGGTTACTCCGCTGTTAATCCTGGAGTCACAGCGGTGGGCATGTGGGTGGGATTGTCCCGAAAACCCGTCATTTATATATGGTTTTCTAGGCATTAAAAGTAATTGTGGACTTACCAAAGCTAAACATTTACAACACGTAGGTACCTAGACTTCATCAATCGACTTTTTTAAGGTCTAGTTAATATTTAGTGTGCCCCATTGATAACAGATACATCACCATAATATTTGCTTGTTCAATGACAGGATAAAGTCGCTTGTGGCTTCGAATTCATGAAATAAAGGCTTTTTCATAAAATTCAAAAATTTTCCATAAAGTCTGCTAATCTTTGTCTCCTACATATAAATTTGTGAATAATTATAATTCGCGGTTTTAATAACTATTCATATAATAAAATTGTATTGTATAGTTATATTAGCCAATATATTCGTGAATTCGTCATCGTGAATTCAGTGAATACCTGTTGGTGTTTAAGCACAAGATACCCTACCCTAGTCGACACATTTTCGATGGACTTGGCGTTACTTGTTTATCTAAAGAGCATACGGATCCCGCCTGATGGTAAGGAGTTGTTTATGATGGACTTGTGGACGATAGACTCGATATCACCAAGAGACAGTTGTCCTCCCGGTAGTAGAACAAGATTCAAGTAGTATCGAGTCCTGCTCAAGGACTTCAGATAGTCCAACTATATTTTAATCTAGTTTTTCTCCCAACTCATTTTTTTTTTCAGATCACAACGTGCGTGCATTGTATATCACTAGGGCCAGTCCTTGTTGGGGATGGTAGCCGGTTCTCTGTCGAGGATTTTTAATATTCCCTGCCCTGCCGTACCCTTGATCACTACCGTAGCTAGGATTAGCGGGGCTATCGGTGACTAGAGGCCGTGTTGTGTCTGTCGTTAACGGGGTTTTGCGAATAATCACCATGCCTGAAATGTAGATTGATGACCGCATTTTGATTGATTAGATAGGTAATATAGCTGCTGCCCCCCATACCTATAGAACATCATGTTCCTTCCCTTTTTGTGAAACCCTCGAGATGATTAGGAATGGTGGTATTCTAACACGCCGGCACCGCGAAGCTAGTATGTTATGTACAAATGATAGTTGTTAAGTTTGTAATAAAATAAATGTTTCGCTAAAGGACCGAAAAGGCTCAATAAGTAAAAACAAAACAGATCACAATTGGTTGCGGTAACTGAATAACATTCACATAGCGACATTCATGTTATTGGTTTAATTAAAACACTCATGACGTATAGTGGCAAACACAGAAAGACCACATAGCGAAGTTCATAGGTATATATCTTGAATATTATTATTGTATATGACCACAACGCGATATGGCAACATAGAAAACCTATAATGTCTTATAGTCGATGCAACCTTTTCACGACAGAGTTAGAGCGTAAATGAACACACAATTATTTTTGTCGCTCAATGAGCGTTTTCGGTCTATATGCGTTAAATATGTTAGTACGTACCTAAATGATTTAAATACATATTTTTAGCATTTTTGCTATACCTAAGCTCTTTTTACAACACTTGCATGGATTTTATTATTATCTTTGCACAATCTAAGATTGACTGGTAGAAAATGTTATTGACATTAAGTTTGCCTATGTACCTGTGTTGTTTTTTAATACATAAAATAAAATCAACTAATTTTCAATACATAAATCCATGACTTACTGAAATTTACATTAACATAGGCAATGATTTGGCAAATGTACGTAAGTACATCATCATCAGAATCATCGCTTGTAAGCGTCTGACGCTGAAACAACTCGCCGGCTCGCGTCTTTCCGCTGGGCATGGCAGCGTTTAATTTCGTCATAATTTTGTTGTTTTTACAGCAATTTACAAAATTCTAAGTTTATTGTATACTTCGATAATATAGCTATTTTTTTTACTGACCAAGTGTTGGTCTAATATTTATATTAATTAGGTTTATTGCGCACCAAACATTTTATGTTCAGAAAAAAAACGGCATTTTTGCCGTTTTTTATAAAATATCTTTAAAAATATAATACCTACAATAAAAGTCGCTTTCCATGTTTTGTTAGAAATTTAATTACCTGTCATTTGATACCCATATTGTTTAAATCGGATGAATAGTTACCGCAATAATCGACAAAATCTAAAACCAGGAGTGACGTCACAAATGACGTCATAGCTACCCCCTCCACCACTTTAGAAAGCGACAACAACGAGTTTGAGTATCAGCAGACCATGCCGATTCCAACGATACCACTTGTCGTTATAAACCTTTTCAGTCCTACGAAAACTTTTTTTTAATGCATTGGCCTCTCTACTAATTATCTTCCCTACACTATCAGTCTGCCTTTTACTTCTTTACAAATTACTGAGTAGTTTGTATACTCTAATCTTCATCTGTCTAAGTTCTGAAGCAGCTCCATCGTCATTTATAACCTGGTTCAACTTTCCACTCTTTCATTAATCATATTATTTCCTTGCAGCTTAATTTGAATCTCTCTTAAACTCTTACCCTTCGTCTCTGGTATAACAAAATACGTGAACACTGCACCTCCAAGACCCCAAATAGCGTAAAACCAAAACACACCGGTGAACCCAGCTAAATTCTTTATTTCTTGATATCCCTTCACAGATAAAAAACTTAGCAAACCGGTAATTATATTAACGAATGTTATGGCCACCGATTTGACGTTAATAGGAAAAACTTCTCCGACTACAACGAATATAACAGTAAGGTAGCCTAACGTTGTTAAAATAATATATAATGTCATTCCTAGCAAGGGTATGAAGCTATACGTTATGGTCCTAGGTTCTACAAAGTAGTAAGTGCCAACGATACCGAGCACGATACCAGAGAAAAGGTAGGAGTAGAATAATAGGGGACGACGACCAACCTTGTCCACTAAGAAAGATGAGCACAAACCTGTAAACAAATATATATCAATCTTGGATAATTGCAGTATAAAAAAGCCAGTATAAATTATTAGTTCGTTATTTACAAAACGATAAAACAACTATTACTTACCTACAACTAATCTAACTGAACCTAATATGATAAGCCCAGTTGAAACACTGATGTTTGTCTTGCTCTCCTGTATAATAGCACCCAAGTACTGCTGCAGAGCTAAAGAACCACTCATCATTTGACTCAGTTTCAATCCTAAAAATTATATTAAACATTATTATTTTAAATCACTTGCGACATCTTGATATAGCTTCTGAAATTACTTAATCACAACAACAGCAACTTTACTTATATTGAAGATAGTTTTCTTGTCCTAAGATAGATGTCGCTAGGTGCAATTTATGGTTCATTTATGTTTAAAAGTTTCAGGGAATTAGGTAGGTGCAATAATCATGTCTGACCCACAATCACGCATTGGGCAAGCGTATATGGATTAAAAAAACTCTCTCATATCTCTTAATAGAGGAGCTCCTCTCACTTCCCGTGCGCGACAGTGGTACATGACAATGTATGATTTGCTATTACTTATTAATATAATATTACATATTTAACGTAAACGAAATTCCTCGATTTGACTTTAAATCTGCAATATGTATCTTTCTTTTAACTACCACGAAGAGCAGAAGACGCAAACACATAATGGCTCCCTCCCCTAGCATTTAATCGAACTAAGTAATTGTTCAAGACGTCATTATGAAACAAAATATTTATATTCTTTTTTTTTGTTTAAATATTTTAGTTTAAATAAGAATGGATTTGAACCTTCCACATAGCTTAAACATATTTGAGCTAATTGCATTATTTTTTGTTATATTTAACAAAAAATGGTTCATTCATAATATAGTCAACTTAAAACTAAATTTATTTTCAGCTGACAGATACCTATTTGAAAATTGGTTACGAATATACGCTTACCTATAACAATGATCATGGCTTTGCGGTACTGTTTCCCAGTCAACAACTCTTTAAGAGAACTGGAGCGATCCATCTCCTTATGCACATGCGACTGCATTGCTGTTAACCTGTCTTTAAACTCCTGAAATATTAAAATAAATCATTCATAGTACATATGGTATGTCTGGTGACAGATTAAGAATTCAAATGTCGCTACCCCATTTTTATCCCGTAGGTGTCGTAAGAGTCGACTAAAGAAGTAAATCAGGCAGACAATATCCACTGCAAGAGAGGAAAATCTCGAAACAAAACCCTATAGCAACCCGTCTGGCCCGCATGGTATATCTTCTGCTGGCTAATATCCCTCCAAATGTATGGAGGAGGCCGATGCTCAACAGTGGGACGTTTATGAGTTGAGATAATGAGTACATATTATTAAAGTGAAGAGAAGGGTACCGTATAAACCAGCAACCGGCCTCAACTGGACAAGACCACAAATATAGTAAGACATACATACAATGGTGTGTCTAGTTATCCTATTCTGCTCGTATCGTCTTCCTGAGTACTAGTACCAGACTGGAAGTTGCTTCACACATTGGCAAGGCAAATTCTGGCAAAATATGTACTATACTTAACAAGCGACCTGCCATCGCTTCGCTTCCGTTTGATTTTTCTATTATAATATGTAATGTATGTATGTATTATACATATAAGCCTTCCTTTTGAATCACTCTATCAATTGCTTCATTAAAATCCGTTGCGTAGTTTAAAATATCTAAGCATACAGACAGCGGGAGCGATTTTGTTTTAAAATATGTAAAAACTTTACTACAATATCTAAATTGTCTTATTGTCTGTGAAGACCTCTCTCGCTCTCTCTCGTAATTGCAGTTAATCTTTGGTTCAGTTCTATACGAGGTGGAGTCTCACACAGACCGAACAGCAACTGGTTTAGGTATTAGTTGAGTATGTTGAGTGCACATACTCAACTAATACCTAAACCAATTGCTGTTCGGTCTGTGTCAGACTCTAAGGCTAAGGCTGGGTAGATGTCAGCCTATTGCTTTGTGTCTTGATCAATATATTTCGTTTGATTGCTGCGCAGCGTGCTGTGACGCCTGTGACTTTGAAACCTAAGCCACTGGACTAACTTGCACATTAACAAATAAAAGAAAAAGAAACGAAATACCAACCATTTCATCCATCTGACCGCTTAACAACTTCAGCGCCTTTCTTGCATCGTCCACTCTCCCTACCTTCAACAGGTAATAAGGTGTTTCGGGCACAAAGCAACAGGCCACAAAATAACATATTGGTAGAACTAGTAGGATATAACTGAAAACGTGGAATGATACCAATGGTCCAACAGTCATGACAAGAAAACCTCCAAAAATAAACATGAATCGGTTCTTTGCAATAAGACTTCCTCTGATTTCTTTATCCGAGATTTCTGCTAGGTACATGACTGAAACCTGTGGAAAAGTATGTAGGTATAATAAGTATAAGCTGTTTTTGCACACTGGAATTCATCATGGTGCCTTCATCAATAAGTATCCTCCAACTTTTGTTTGACTGTTTAACTCACCGTTGTGATCATGCCGGCACCAATACCCCACGCAAATCTGGTCAAATATATCATCCACGCTGTTGTGCAAAATAAAATGACTATCTGAAAAATAAAAATATGTTATCGCATGATGAAGAGAGAGAGAAGCCCCTGCCCAACTGTGGGTGTGTCCCATAGCTGGGTTTGTATTATATCGGACAAATAAACAAAATGTTGAAAATACTATTGCTGGGATTTTGTCTATGTTGACATGATTTTAACCCCGACGCAACGTCAAAAATAGACATAGCTGTCAAACTTATAATAATATAAGTACCTACATATACTTTTAAGTTACAGCTCATTGAAACCACCCGGTACTCAAACAGTACCGGCTCGTCGCCCGGCGTCCGCGCGTGGACAGCTTGCGAGCGAGATGATCCGGAGACTCGACAGAGTTGATGAGTGAGTCCATTTCCATATGATAAAGGTTATTTATGTGTGTTTATTTATTTTAGTTAAATATTATACCTAACACTACAATACTATATCTACTTATTTTAGTTGTCTTAATTCAATTTCTTTTATAAGCACCAAGCTTCCCACTGTTAATTTTTCTTATCTCCCATCTATTCTGTCTATCCTAAAGTTGCCTGTAAGAAATTGCTTTTTGTACATAGCTATAATTTTACAGACAACATTATAATAATAATAATAATTTATTTCGGATTCATTTTACATCCATATTTGTTAGTACAATTGTAAGCTTACAACTTGGTGTACAATAAAGAGTTATCTATCTATCTATTTCTGTAGTAGTCCATGTAAAGGATACTAACAGCATGAGGCGAGATGATGTTGTTCGATTGCCGGAAGGCTACAATGAGCTGTGACATTTACACGGCTTCAATCCCCCCACACCCGTCGTTGGAGTTAAAAATATTGTTTACTGTTCCGACAGTGATAGGTAGTGCACTTCCTAAGAGGGTAGCTCGCCTTCCAAAGCAGTCCGATATGAACCGCGACAGTAAACTCCCAGTCATGAAGCCCGGAGACGATAATGCTGCTATCCACGATATTTCTGCCTGAAACCATAAGTTATTTATTAGCATAGAAGATTATGTTTAGGTTTAGGGACAGCCAGCTACATTAATATTGAGATTTTAAAATGTACGAAGGCGGACTTAATGCCAAAATCATTCTCTATCAGTCTTTTAGGTGATGCAGAGAGAACACTGAACGAATGTAGAACTATTAGCAATATTAATTTTAATATAAATGATAAAATATCTAAATGACCCGTTCATGATATACTTAATGACATTTCTGTACTCTATCTGATGAATTGTTTGTTATGCGCCAACTCTATATATTTGATGGGAGTGATTATTGCATGCACTGTTAACACCGTTGCAATAAATCAATATTTTTTATCTACAATAGATAAGTAATCCAATAATTATATGCCTAAGGACATCCTTTAAAAGAAATAGAGGTCGTTCGTCCCAAAGATGGGAGAACGGCTTAAAAGCGGTATCAGGAAAAATGTGGAGGAGAAAAACCCTAGACTGAGACCAGGCCTGCTAAGACAAAACAATCTGAAGCTATCGATGTCTTATGTAATATTAAGTATTGTAGATTGTTAATAAAGGCTTTTATTATTTATTATTAAGAACATAGTTTAAGTTGCATCGAACGTTTTGGAAGACTTGTCTGATTACTCGCTATGGCTCATGACAGGGCTTGCTGTATACCTACTGTCACAATTTTTCTTTAAAAACACCTATTGAGAAAACTTTATATTTAATTTATGGAAGTCCTGTTCCAAATACGCATGCTCAATTTCTTGTCACACACTCTTTAGTGTAATGATCATAATTTACCTATATACTCGTAAATATGAGCAAATGCGTAATAATGCCTTATAGGTACTATTATAAACCATTTAGTTAATCACACAATATACAGTTATTGACAATATAATGTATGTATGAATTAAAAAACATTTAATAAACTTCAATTTAGGCATTATTATGCATCTGTTATCCGAGTTCCGAGAAAGAGGAGGTTCTATGTTCGACAGCATTTTTTTTTCCTTCTTTGTATGTACCTACACCGATTTCAATCTGTACTACAGGATCAGTGCCGTAAATAGGGCGGTGCCATCGGTGCCCAGGCACAGGGCGTAGACTCTGGGGGGCGCAAGAATGGCCAGTCCAGGCAGGACTATTATTATTTTTTCGGATTACTCCTGATAAGTACCCACTGCGACCCTAGTGCTCGATTCCAACACATATGTACGTACCTACATGGCAGGATACTGCCATGAACCGGTGATATTGGTGATAACCAATAACGTCTATTAAATTAGACAAAACATCGCGCTCATTTTTTTGGCAGCGCACGAGCGAATTTGTGTACCTACTAAAAAAACATGCCGCTGATTTGAGTATCAAGTATTCAGCAGATACTAATGCTACTGAATTTTGGGCTGAATTAGACACTTTAAAGAGTCAAGTTTAAATGAATCTATTATTTAATAAATGTGACCGTAGTTCAAGTCTGGGTCTTCTTAAAAGCTGTAGTCGAACTAGATTTAAAAGAGATGTTTCCCAATGTAGTAGTTGCTATAAAGATTTTTTAACAATGCCAGCGACTGTAGCTTCTTGCGAACGATCATTCAGTAAGCTCAAATTAATAAAAACTTACTTGCGCTCGACGATTGGCCAAGAAAGGTTGATCGGCCTAGCGGTTTTGTTGATTAAACGCGACATAGGACGGTGCCTGTCTTATGAAAAGCTTATCAACGATTTCGCAATGAAGAAAGCGCAAAAAGTAAATCTTTAAAAAGTTTATGGTTTGCTTGTGGTCTCATTCATTAGTGTATTGTGTAGTTGTGAATAATCTTGCAAATATTTTCGAATAAACGTTTTTTCACCAATTCATTAAACGCAATTTATAATCTGCTACCTTCCTTATTCACTCTCTAACTCTACCATACCAAGTACCTACTTAAAATTAAATTAATTTACAGTTTAATGAAACTTTGCAGGGTGTTATTTTATTACAGAAGTATGAAGACCTATGGCCCAAAAAATATATGTTTAGCATCAGGGTGGGCAACGCATTAGCACTAGTGAACTTGCGTTTGAGTTTTAGTGAGTGAGACCACAGATTACTTAATAGTTACTACGTAACAGATACATCACTCCCATACAAAACCGAAAATACCTACGCCATAATAGCCTACAAATTCTTAATAATAATACCTGCTGTTCGCAGCGAAAAGAAATGTACCATAAGAACGCGAACAAAGAGTCGAGATTGTGTTGCCCGCCGTGCGACTCACGTGCAAGCTCGTCATCGCACGAATGCGGTAGGGTTGTCTTTCTAACTTTCTCGTAGATTTTTAAGACAGAGTACCTACACGCAAGATGCATTTTAAAATTACTAGGTACTACTAACTGAAGCCAGCTGAAATGCGTACCTACTTTCAAATAACGTAACGTACCTTTCTTCATCTTTCGGCAATGAAAAAAAGACATCTTTTTATTTTTCTTTTGACTATGACATCCAACGACTTCACAATAATTAACCATCGTGTCGTTAGTCAAAACTTAATAATATTAACTTAATATACGTAGTGTACGTAAATATCGTATGCGTTTTGAGCGGGAAACGTGCTGTGTGCGCTCTGTGTCGCGTGCGGTAGCCCCACTGGCGATCGGCTCGGTTACGAGCTACATAGCGGTAGGCACATAACGCGTAACCTTGAGCGAGTGACGGAGGCCTGGTGAGACACAGTGGGTGGTATAATAGGTGAAGGGTCCACTTAACATGAAATGGCTCGTCTGCTTGTTTGTCCACATCAGTTCTTTAAAAAAATAGATTTTTCATCCAATTGGATAATCCATATTGGATAATTGGTCCACCATCACTAATCCTTGGTAGTATTAAAAAAAAATCAGGGGCGCAGTTATAGAAGCTCGCACAGGGTGCAAAAAGGGCTTTTTACGGCACTGTACAGGATTTCCTACAACAGACACCAGTCCCTTTAATATGTACTACATTAAAACTACTGTTATGTGATGATGAGAAAATAAATAAAAATAAAATAAATATTATTTCCCGTAGAGTTGTGAACCAATTTTTTTAAGCGAATAAAATATCTAATTATATGAATGTTGAGTTTCAGTTTTGCTTGTCTTTGGTTCAGTTTTACGCTGCATTTTCAAATTCGATTATAACTTACCTCTGTAATATTGAAATCAGTCTCATTGTTGTGAAACTTGGGTATCATCGGAGTAAGCCAAAAGAGGGTCACACCTCCTGTCATAGATGCCAATGACACTGAAATAAATCATAGCGACAGCGCTGATTAGAAATTGAGACACTTCAAATACTAGTCAAATTTAAGATTTGGTTTTTTTTTTTTTTTTTATGGTTGACAACAAGCGGCTTTAGGCTTTGGTAAATACGTATATATAGTAAAAAAACAAAACATTTAGATATTGAATTCATTCACGGCAGCATCAAAATATGTATTTATACTACCTGCACAAATATGACCAATATAATATACCAATATGTATTTAATTATGAAAATTGTAATGATTAAGACCGACCTACCAGAAACCAATAAAAAATAGTTTTTTAAATATCCACCTTTTCGTGGCCATCTTGATCTCGAGAGGAGGTGCATTCCACAGAAGTTTGAAGTAAAATAAGTTATCTTACCTATATCTCCCCTTAAATTCTATTTTCTAACCTTTTTTGACATTTATTCGAAGAAGATTTATCTGTGTAATCCTATGAAATAAACAAAGTTTAATACTTACCCCCTAACGTCACTAAATACTGTATTCCTCTTCCTTTCTTCATTTCCAATTGACTATTCACAATAAATATGTAATAACTAAATATAGTTACTCAATACAAACAGGCTCTAAACTTTATGGAAAAATATTATTACATCTCTTAGTTCTCAGTTAACATAATATACAATAATATATACCTATATTTTAAGAGAGTTACAAGAGGACTGAATATTATTTTGTTTAACCTTATATTATATCTGTTACTCTCACACACACATTGATATTCTTAAATGTGTTTATAATGCACACTAGTGCAATAATTAATATTATTAATGGACCAAGAGCCAGTAATGTATTTACTTTTGTCAATTTATAAGTCATTAAAATTCACAAACCAACTCCTAAATACCTGTAGAATAATAAACGGCACTTCTGGCAACCCTCTGTGGCTGGGATGTTCAACCCCAAAATAACAAAAAGGGTAAGAAATAAAACTTTAAATACTTAAGTTGCCAAAGGAGCCTTTTATTATTTTGCAGGTATAAAAGAAATGACAAAAGTTAATACGTTGCTAGCTCTTGCTCTATATATCTAATGATACAATATTAGTTTACTGAAGTATACTTTAATCATTTTGTTGTAAAGACCACAGACTAATGACAGACCATGGGTTGGTACCTATCTAAAAGGAACGGGTAAGAGTTAGGGATACCTGGGACCACGCCATGATTCCAGAGTATATACTTTATATATAGCTATTTTCATAATACGCAAATTTGACTGTTGAAAAACACATTTGGAGAAACTTACCGTGACGTAAAACAGCGCAATGCCACGCGAAGGATAGCTAAAACAATATCACAGTTATTATATATAAAAAATAATAGTTAAAAAAAACTAAAAAACACGCTTTTTATAGAAAACTAAACTAAAAAATAGAAAATAAATTTTAATGAATTTAAATTAAGATGAAATTAAGAATTAAAAAAATATATATTTTAAACAAAGCGTGAGGTGCATGGTGTCAATAGTTATAAATATTTTCTTTTTGATAATATCTTAAAAGCACCCCACGCTTTTTTTTATTTATTTATTTATTTTTTATTCTTAATTTCATCTTAATTTAAATTTATTAAAATTTATTTTCTATTTTTTAGTTCGGTTTTCTATAAAAAGCGTGTTTTTTATTTTTTTTTAACTATTATTTATTTTTTACTTTTTAGTAATAATAATATTAATTATAATTTTATCAAATTAGTGTATTGTCATCGGTCCTCGATAAATCTACAAAGTTTAAACGAAATCTGACCGTTTAAAGTGGGTCAAAGTCGCGCCCAAAGAAGTCGGTTACAAACATACAGGTGAAGCTAATAAAAAGCGTGTAAAAACATCTGCTTCATACGATATTAAGTATATTTCAATTATTTATATATAATGTTTTGGGAATAACTGTAAAATATTGTAAATGGGTTTAAATAAATAAATACATTTTTAACTTAAATATTATATTTTCAGTTATTTCAAATGTAACACTTAGATTCGAACTGCAACTGCTTGTACGCCAATTGCTCTTGACCAGAATTCTCTTATTTTGTACCCAGATTCGGACTTTAACTCTGTTACAAAATTCTAAGCACTTGAATCTTTTTGCTTCAGTTGTGTAAGTTCTGTAACAGCCGAAGCAGTTGCATCTTCATTTACAATCTGGTTCAAATTTTCATTAGCCTCTTCAATCATATAATTCCCTTGCAGTTCAATTTGTATCTCTCTTAAACTCTTACCCTTCGTCTCTGGTATAACATAATACGTGAACACTGCACCAATAAAAGCCCAAATAGAGAAGAACCAAAACACACCGGTGAACCCAACAAAGTCCTTCATTTCTTGATACCCCTTCAAAGATAAAAAGCTAAGCATACCGGTGAATATATTAACAAAAGTCATAGCGACCGATTTGACGTTAATAGGAAAAACTTCTCCAAGTACTACGAATCCTACAGTACCGTAGCCTAATGTTGATAGAATAATGAATGTTATGATGCCTAGTAAGGGTATAAACCGGCATATTGGGGGTATATAGGATTCTAGGCTGTAGTAGATGCCCACAATACCGAGAACGATACCAGAGAAGAGGTAGGAGTAGAATAATAGAGGACGGCGACCAACCTTGTCCACTAATATTGATGAGTATATACCTGTAAAGTAGACATTTTTTTTTAAATCATAGTAAAAGATTTTGAGAAAATCCAAATTAATTTTGTTTATCCAAAAAAACGAAACCTTGCGTTATTCTCAAGCCTGATATTTATATTAGGTTAAAATTTTATTGCCTCATGTACAAAATCCAAGAAGGAAAACCAGGAATACGTTTGTATGGAAATATGGGCAGAGGCTATCGCTCTTAATGAGGTACTTGTTCTTATTTATATTGCATATTCAAACAACTGCGAATGTTATCTTACCTACAAGTAATCGTACTGAACCAAACACTACAAGCGCAGTTGGAACATTGATGTTAGTGTTGCTCTCCCATGCAATAGCACCCAAGTACTGCTGCAGAACTAAAGAACCAGACAAGATTTGAGTCAGTTTCAGTCCTGGAAAAAAAGTTATTATTTATTTATTAACACACATATAATGTTCATAAATATAAAAAAAGGTAACTTAAAATAATAATAAACTATACAAAACAAAGTTATTATACACACGGGCGACATCTTGATATAGTCTCAGACATTACTAAAACAGAAAAAACTTTACTTCAGTCGGAGTTAATTTTATCATTCTGGGGTAGATGTCGCTAGGCGCATGTAAGCTTTTGCCCGTGACTTGTTTATTATTATTACTCGTATACACTACAAGTTTCAGCATTAAAAAATTAAATCTTACAAGGTCCATCATCATCATCAGCTTTTCGCAGGCCACTGCTGGAAAAAGGCAAGATCCATAAGTTTTGAATTTTCATTTTCACCGTATTTTTACTCACTTTTTATATAAATGTTACATGAATGATCAATCAATTTGCTTCCAGTTTACTGCTGAATGTAGGCTTTTCTAATTTGCGCCACAACAACCGTTTCTTTGCTTTCCATCATCCAGTCTATCTCAATATCTATTGAATAGTACCTATATCTCCGCACTATATACATTTGTATCTAATCAACATTGCTACTTTTGAGACTTAAAAAGTAACCCTACTTTTTAAGTCTCAGGGCTGTTGTAAATCGAAATATATTTATATAAAACATTTGCGTAAAACCCAAATCAAAGTATTTATTAATTCAAATTAATTTATTGTTTGTCACTTTTAAGAACTTGTTTTGTATGATACTTTAAAGTAACATATGATGATATGAAAATCTAGGTATAAACCTGGTTTTTTAAACTGTGCAGCTGTCAGTGTCAAAATATTGCCATGTTGGCTGCATTGAAACAAAATTTCAATGATAATTATAATCATCTTGAATGTTACGTATGTACAGGAATGTGAATTTATTCAAAACGAAGAGCGATATGGGTACTAAAATTGCGCAGATAACACAAAAGTGCAGTACTTGCAGAGACAGGCGCCTGCGGGGAGTTAGAAAGGCAAGCGGATGAATTCAATCATGCCAACCTAACGATTTTGACAGCTCTAAGTGCAGTTATTAAATTAATTATTAAAATCGGGTTCATAAGTCTTTTCTACTTATGTGAGTATATTCGAAGGTGTTACATACAATTACTTCCGTACCTATAACAATGATCATAGCTTTGCGGTACTGCTTCCCAGTCAACAGTTCCTTAAGAGAGCCGGAGCGAACCATCTCTTTACGAACATGAGACCGCATTTCTGATAACCTGTCTTCTAACTCCTGTAATAATAAAATAAATCATCAATATCATATTACTCGTTGGCGACCATAAACTTGAAGACTCAGGCGTAGACAAGCGTTTAAAAAAGTAGACCAACGACCTAGTAATTGCAGCCAATGGATAAGGTCAGTTTAAGACCGAGTGCTATGGTAATCCTCGGGGGAGTCCTACCTCCAACAGTGGATGTATTTTACTATGTTTGCAGTTAGTAAAGTAAGACAACTTACTGATGTAGATACGGCTAGATTAGTTTATTTTAGTTATTTTCACAGCGTCATGTCCTACGGCATATTGCTGTGGGGCAAGGCTGCTGATATTGAAACTATTTTCTTAATTCAGAAACGAGCTGTACGCTCAATTTACAACCTAGGCTCACGAGTTTCTCTTAGAACGTTTTAAAGAAATAGGTATTTTAACAGTTGCATCTCAATATATATTTGCAAATATTATGTTTGTTAAACAGAATATTGATCTATATAGTAAGAACAGTGATATTCATTCAGTAAATACCAGAAATAAACATAAGTTAGTTGGCACGTACCATCGTTTACACAAAGTGCATAATTCATTTGTAGGACTCGGTATACGTTTTTTTAACAAATTACCGAAAGAGATAATGAATTTGCCCTTACACAAATTTAAACCTACTATTAAAAATCATCTCATAGGAAAGGGCTATTATACAATAAATGATTATTTGAACGATAAAAAGTCTTGGAATTAGTTGCATTATATAGTTATTTGTTTAATTTACTTAAATCAGCTTAGTACATAAGTTCTTATTTGTGACGTGAGGCACATTGTGAATTCTAGTGATAATTCTGTACTTTTTCTTTTTTTTTTTCTTTGTTTATTTCTTTAGTAGCAATACGTTAAATTTTACAATATAAATTGTCACTATTCACATATTGCCTTATTCTTTAATAGCAATATGTAAATTGAAGCAGACTTTAACACCATACTTTATTTTATTTTTTTTCTTTCTCGCACGACCAGTACTAAGTACGATTACCTTATTTTATCAATATAGTTAGTATCGTGTTTTGTCTGCATCAGCTTGCATGCTATCATACTTGTATTTTACAAAAGATTGTAACTATCTGGCGATTAAAAAGAGTGGCCTGAGTTTCTTGCTAGTTCTTCTCAAGGCTCCACGTCAGCGAACTAGCCGTAGAAAAATTTTGCTGACATCATCTTTCTGGTTTATTCATAATTTATGACCTTCATAAGTGTTACCTTGTAACCTAAATGAATAAATGAATTTTGAGTTTGAGTTTGAGTTTCCCTCGCAGGTTCGCCTGTACCTGTCTGTGTGTATTTTCTTGCTTAAAAAGGATAGCACACAGTAACGTAACTGGGTGCTATCCTTATTTTTAAGAGGGGAAATGCGTTACTCGTACCACTCCGCCTGGGGAAGTGGGACAGGTATGTTGAGCTCTCCGGCCTAGTGATGATAGGAGGCCGGCATACCGACTAAATAATACCCCTGTGCACCTAGCACCTCCACCCGCCTACACGGATGTAGGAGCACAGGGGGGTTTAACCCTGGAATTATGTGGGAACCCTCAACCCACATGTTTTCTAAATATATTGTAGCGTCATCTATCAGGCCAATAGAATAACGCTACAACAAGCAACGAAGTTCAACATAGAAAACACAGATGTCACTATACCCAGAAACACGCATCCGCAGAACAAATGTTCGAGATGCTGAATCGCGCTATCGAAGTTTACACAGACATTCAGTATAATACAATGCCCAACAACTAACCGTTGGGCCGCGGCCTGCCAGGCACGATCACCTAGCCTGGTCGGAGGATCCTCCCTTTTCGTTGGAGGTGTGTGACAGCCTCCACACTGGTAACCCCGACGTGATCATCATCATCACCCGACGTCATTAACCCGACGTGATCATCATCATCACCCGACGTGATCATCATCATCCGCCGGATGTGATCATCATCATCACCCGATGTAATCATCATCATCAACTTCACGACCAGCAGCAGCAACAACTTCTCTCCACCCTCTAGCAACTAGATGAGCAGTAACTAAGTCGCAGCCAGCCAGCATCTTCGGCCACTCCAAGGACTAATACTTTACATTACACTTCCAGAGTAATACTTTTCCTAGATAAGTTTTATAAATGATGTAGCGTAGTGGGGTCAAAATTGGCCCCTTCTACCAGAGAAATTTTGAAAATGTATGATTTAAAAAAATTAACCTTTTCGTCCGTTTTGCCGCTTAACCTCATTAGCGCCTTCCTCGCAGCGTCCACTTTCCCTTCTTTCAACAGGTAATAAGGTGTTTCGGGCACAAAGCAACAGGCCACAAAATAACAGATTGGTAGAACCAGCAGCATATAATTGAGGAAGTAGAATGAGACAAATGCTCCAACAGTCATGACGAGAAAACCTCCAAAAGTTGACAGTAAACGATTTCCTGCCGTGAGTTTACCTCTTATTTCTTTGTCCGCTATTTCTGCTATATATATGACTGAAACCTGAAAAAAATATTAAGACTGGAGAGGTTGCCCGGTAGTCGAAATTCAGCCGTTAATTTATTATCTTTAAACTTTCTACGCTATTGAGTGAAAAAACCCGTTACTTTTAAATGAGCACTGAGTCCGAAACTATAAACTAACGTAGAAACGTTAGTTTATAGTTTCGGACTCAGTGCAAATTTAAAAGTAACGGTTTTTTTTGTAAATTCCCGTGCTTTACAAGGCACGTTAAGGTTAAGCTATCGGTTTGTATGTTTTTTTATTCAGATTTACCAACATTTGTATACAAAATTATCTTCCAAATACGTTACAAAGTACAACCAAGTGCAACAAATAATTTAATTATAGGAAAATATATAAGTAACATAAGATACGAATACTTAATAAAAAAATATATATTATAAAGATAAGTTAAAAAAAAACGTATAGACTTAACCAACATTTTGCTGTTCTGCCGTACCATGAAATCCTAAAGCGATTTATTTTCCTTTCTTATATGATCTTATTCATGAACAATGACAATTTTAAAGCTTAAAAATTTAGAAGATTTAAACTTCAGTAGGTACCTAGTTGACATCTTATAAATTTCAGGATGTCTTTGTAGCTTAGTTCATAAAATAATTAAGTTTCAACTTACAGTTGTAATCATGCCGTTACCAATACCCCACACAAATCTTGACAAGTACATCATCCACGCTCTTGTGCAATTTTGAATGATTATCTGAAATAATAAAGATATAGTATAGTAGTTTCGACACCCGTAGTCAGTAGTTTAGGACATAATCTATACTAATATGTATTATAAAGCTGAAGAGTTTGTTTGTTTGTTTGGTTGAACGCGCTAATCTTTATTATTAGATTAGAAAAAATATTTTTTTGTTGAATAGTGCATTTATCCAGGAAGGCTATAGACTATATAATATCACGCTATGATCAATAGGAGCGGAGCAGTAGTGATATATGTTACAAAATCGGGGAAAATATTCCAAATTACCACGCGGACAAAGTCGCGGGCGACCCCTAGTACTTATATATACAGTTATTTTATTTTAGAATGTTCAAAATGCAAATACTTTGGTCCTAGTCAAAATGCTAGTTTTGTCTCCTTTTTTGTGTAGTTATGGCCATCCGTTTTGTATCGAATGGTTCTGCCACGGTCAAGGTGGAGAGAAACAACTAATAAATATTGTTCGGCCGGTGACTGTAGCTACGGTCACACATTCATCTTAATAAGTTAGACAATAACCTGTCTGTTTGTGTGACATTGTATCGCATGAACGAATGATCTGATTTTCCACTAATTTCCCAAGCCGAGCCTACTGCCAAGGTTTTCCCAAGAGACTATAGCATGGGGTTCTTCAAGAAAGGAGTTATAAGGTTTTTAAAGGGTCGGCAACGCGTGAGTGACACCCCTGGTGTTGCAAACGTCCATAGGCTACGGTGACTGCTTACCATCAGGCGGGCCGTATGCTTGTTTGCCACCTTGGTATTATAAAAAAATAATTATAATAATTTCGTAAACCTCCGAGGCATACGTATAAATCTTTTATTAAGTTCTACAAAAGGCTTTCAAAACGACTGTACTTATTTCCATGAAACATAACTAAACGATCACAATGAAATTATTTTAATTAAATACGTTTGGGGGATACGTGGACCGACGACCTGGTAAAGGTTGCGAGAAAGGTAGGCAACCGAAGGATAAGTTCGGCTCAGGATCTGAGAGTTGTGGAAATCCTTGGAGGAGGCCTTTGTCCAGCAGGAGACGTATTTTGGCTGAGATGATGATGATGATGAAATATGTTTGTCAGTTTTAAAGCCATGGACCGACAACCGTCAAAATTATTACACCACACGTTTGTCGATGTCATGAGGGTAAAATATAGTTTACTGTTCCGACAATGATGGGTAGAGCACTTCCCAACAGGGTAGCTCGCCTTCCGAAACTGTCCGATATGTACCGCGTCATTAAACTCCCAGTCATGAAGCCTGGTGACGCTAATGCTGCTATCCACGATATTTCTGCCTGAAATCATAAATTAATATCATATAATATATACTATTTTTTGGCTCGACAGAGCCTCTATATCCTAAAATGATCGTTTAAAGTTTAGACGTTTGCTCAAATACTTATATTTGTTTACATTTTAAGTACTTTATGACGTAAAAAAGAAAAAAATGTTTAGAGTGCAATCACACTACTTTCTTATGACAAAACTGGATGATTATCTTAATATATATATTTCTTGTGTGCGTGTGTATGTGACTGAACTCCTCCTAGACGGGTGGACCGATTTTGATGAAATTTTGTGTGTGTGTTCGGGTAGGGCCCTGGATGGTTTAGATTCACAATTGGACCCGGTAGGTGGCGCTGCTGTCGGTATTTCAGCTTTTTCCGGCAGGACGACGTCTGCCAGGTCCACTAGTATAGATATATTTAAAGCAACGTGGAAAAAGTCAAGTCCGGAGCAGGACAGGAACCAGCGCATCTCGGGTTCCGGCCCAGCGTACTACCAATAAAATTGTGCTATCCGAGTTCCTACTCCTGAATTCGAAGTCCGAATTTCTCCATCGCTTTATACGTCTTGGAGTGACATCATATAACTTAGACGGTATTAGCTATAGTTATAACTAGACTTAACTCCCAGTTCGTATGTTAATAAAAAACACATTGTAGTGTTGAAATCTAGAAATTGTTAGAATAAGTGTACCTACTGTTCACTGTTCACGGTAGGTACTGTTCAAACATTCATGTTTAAGTGCATATGATTGTGCAAAGTCTTCAATCACAGGCTGATTGAAAACATGGATGTACTTAACTGAAATAAGTGATTTGAGTCTATAAAGTACCTATAAATTTTAATTTCAACACTGCTTTGTAACAGGTCAATTCTCAATTCGGGTTTATTACATCTCATGGAGAACTACACAACACTAAAATTTGTTAATTCCGGAATTTTTGGATAACCAAGTGCTTTCTATAATATTAATTCTTTAACCAACATCTGAACTTTAGGTAAATATGCACTCGAATATCCGATCCCGAACTTAGGTATTTATTTATCATACCGCATAGTACAACAGATGTGATTTTTTTACACCAGGTCTTTATTATGGATAGGAATACGTTTCTTTCAAAACGCATACCTAAATGAGCGCTGGAGACCTGTACTCACACACGGCAACACAGTTATTTGGCTGTGGTATTCTGTAACGTGGAGGTCCTTCCCCAGTCGGGCTTGCTCGCTAGTATGGTGCTCTACCTCTCTTAAAATAACTAACCTTCTTCTGCCTGTTCTAGTAGTATAACAAAAAGTAGAACAACTAATAGAAAATAGATATAAATATAGAATAAGACCCTCATATCTTACCTTAGTAATATTTAACCCAGTCTCATTGTTTTGTAACTTAGGTATCACTGGTGTAAGCCAAAATAATGACACGCCTGCCGTCATAGCTGCCATTGACACTGCAATAAATTATCGCGACAGTATGGATAAGAGACTAATACTACTCCAATCAGAGATTTCACCATTTGATTATATTGAGATCGATAATATGGACAATTTGCGCATACGAGATTGGCCATCTCTAACTCAAATTCATGCCAGTAGACGTATTTTGGATTAAATTATAGATAAAATTAAATACCCTTAAAACCACTCAAAGTAAGTTTATATAGATGAACTCATTTATTTTTATATTTATTATTTTGACTTTATCGCTTAGCGATTACATCGTCCTATGTGGACAGCAATTGAATAAATCAATAGGAAATCTTACAACTAACTTAAAAGGGGATGTTTTGAACATTCAAGCCAGTTTTAACAAATTACCAAATATCTTGATGAAATTTGGTTTTTGAACTGAGGGGTTTACCCTTTTAAATTTGTGGGATAATTTCAGTCCTTCATTAGCGTTGAGCTAACGCTAATGAAGGACTTGTTTTTGTGCTTTGTTGGTTAAAAATGAGATTTACAAAATTCAATACTAACCTCCTAACACCACTACATATTGAATTCTCCTCCCTTGCTCCATTTAAATAAATAACAAAATATAGGCACTTTTCAACACTTTATTTCGACCACACAGTATTACAATATTTGGTTACTATCAACAAACACATGCCATAGTAAAAATTAAAATATATTTTCACAAGTAAATAAAAATTGTAAAGACGAGAGATTATCGCAACAAACGAGTGTCTCTTATATAAATATGAGGAAATGTGTTATCATTGGAATAATATTGAAGGTTGAAAAAGCTTTATCTTCTCTGTGTATATGACTAGATAGTTTTATCTACTATTGAATCAAGATATTTTTTTCTTTTTTGTTGCATTTTTAATTTTATGTTATCCTTTAGATCAGTAGATGTAAAGCCTAAAATACTAGCGGCACGTCCTTGCTTCGCACGGATTTTTATTATTGGAGGGATTTTTCTCAATAAAATATAGGAATTAGTCCTGATTCGTCGTATTCCTGTATCGTCGAGTTCCTGTTTAGTCGGATGCCTATGTTACCCGCTGATAATGTAGCTTTCTAATGGTGAAAGAATTTTAAAATCGGTCAAGTAGTTTTTGAGTTAAAAAGTAACAAGCAAAAAAACAAAAGATAAAATCTTTCCTCTTTATAATGTAAGATAGAAAGATAGAATATTCTTTATTGTACACCACATAAAACAATACAAAAAGAAACAAATTAAGTACAGGCAGTGGTAGTACAATGGGCGGTCTTATAGCTAAGAGTGATTTTTTCCAGACAACCTGTGGATGGCTATGTAGAAAAGTATTTGGTAGTTGATGGCGTGTGTAATTTAAATACTTATATAAATAAATACATATTATGTAAATGAATAAATTTATTTTATAGATGCCTCTATGTAACTGCATTCTTATTGATGATAATCTATCAAGGTATAATTGGAACATAAATTAATAACAACTGTACATTTTAGTTTCTAAAAAGTGTATTGAAATAAATTTCTATTACATCGATATAGTTGATACAAATTAAACAAGCTATATTTTTTATTCTATTTCTATAATCCAATTTGTCTTTCTTCAGCTAATCATTTTAATAACGCAGGCGTAGGTAGATGTCTAATAAGGTGGACCGACGACCTAGTTATTGCAGCCAATGGACAAGGTCAGTTCAAGACCGAGTGCTATGCTAATCATTTTTATAACTGTTTGATAATATTTTGGGACTTTCTGATAGTCTATCTTTATTGTACTTATAACTATCTATTGACTTCACCTGCCATATCTTTTAACTCTGTATTATGTTCTACATCCTCATTATAATTCAATGTCGATTTTTCTTCTGTGTCGTTATAAATATTTCCTTGCAATTCAATTTGTATCTCCCTAAGGGTTTTCCCTTTAGTCTCAGGTACTACAAAATATGTAAACACAGCCCCACTAAAAGCCATGGTTGCGTAAAACCAGAAAACGCCATGTAATCCCGTATAATTCTCCATAGTTTGATACCCTTTTAATACTACAAATGTGAGAAATGCTGAAAATATGTTCAAAAGTGTCATTGCAATAGATTTTACGTTTAAAGGGAAAATTTCTGAAGGTATAATAAAAATTAAAGTATCGAAACCAATGTTGGCGATGAAGATGTAAACAATGATTCCAATGAAGACAACATAACTGAATTGGTTAGTGGTTTCATTATTAATGCCTATAACTTGTTGTATGAAGAAGTAAGAGCCAACGATGACCAGTATAACACCCGCCAAAGAAAAAGTGTACATGAGTAATGGACGACGTCCAACCCTGTCCACTACTAATGGTGACGTCAAACCTGAAAAAGATAATAAAAACTTTAATTTGTTTTTACATCGACAAAATTGCCTAAAAAACATAGATATAAACGGTCTAATGACAACTCCTACACTAAAGAACAAGCCCGGAGTCAATATAATAATGCAAGATATTACAAACGCACAATTCATATATACAGGTTATCCAGACTCGAAAAACTTTTCTAAAGTGCTGTCCCATGTAGGAATCGAACAGACAACATCCCACGCAGTTGCAAATAGACACGTAGTAAACAGACTACTAATTCTTGTAAGTGTATACCTAATTTCTCCTTCATTATATTATTTTTTATGTTTCTTTGTGTTAAATAAGTAACTTATTGTGCATTCGCAGCGCAAATTGTTTTTCGAATAAATATTGTTTTCTTTTCATTCTTTCAAATGGCAAGATTAGCACATACGTCACTAAACCAACCATGCAGTTATGGTAAGCGGTTGCTGCTGTAGCCTGTACTTTGCTACACACCTTTTTTTAATGACATCGCATTAGAGATCACACCCTGTGTGGCGGTGGACTTTACAAAATATACAATTTATGAACACAAATTACGTTCAAAACAAATGTTTATGAATCACAGAAAGTTTTGTCTCGTGCGGGAATCGAATCTAAGACCTCCGGCTTAGCAGTCAGGGTCTAGTCGACCTGACCAGCTGAAAGTTAAAAATAAGTTGTTCGATTTTTGTATTATGATTGTTCCAAACGATTTTATTTGTGTCCATAATTTCGTGATGACAAATGAGTTAAAAATAAGTCGTTTAAAAACATCCTCATGCTGTACTTACCAACAACAAAACGTACGGCTCCAAAAATGATACGGGCAGTAGACACCTCCATGCTGCTGTTACTTTGTTGTATTATTCTGCCAAGATACTGTTGAACAGGAATTGTCCCCGTCCATAACTGAGTTATTCTTAGACCTAAAAATGTAACTAGCTGACAAACAATATAATATTAGCGAAACCGTAGACACGGGTGAGTTAGTTTCGTACGGGTCCCGTGTTTATTATTAAAATAAAATATAGCCTATATTACTGGGTAATAATGAAGCTTTCTATAGATAAAAGAATCTTTAAAATCGGTCCAGTAATTTATAGGTAATTTTAATTAATTATTACAAACAAAAATACAAAACTTTTGTCTTTATAATATTTGTAAAAGTATAGATTAAATTATTAGTTATGAAACTGAGAATAGACAGATAGAAGAACACAACGATTCATACAGTAGATACCAGTTTAAGAGAGTCAGGAGCCAAATGAGTAAGTCCACTGTGAAAGGATCTCACCATTAGAAGAAGAAGAAGGCCACAGGCAAATTTGTTTCTTTTTTTTAAATAAACAATATTATATTTTATCGCTTACCAGTTGTTACAATAACCGCTCTCCGATACTGTTTGCCAGTAAAAAGTTCTTTAATTGAACCACCTTTTGCCATTTCTTTCCTCACGTCTGAGCGCATCAAACCTAGCTTTTCTTCAATCATCTGAAACATAATAATTTGTAGTAGATGAGTACACAATCAGGCGTCTCAAAACCGTTCGCATAAAATACGCGCACTATTTGAAATAGTTGCGTATATTTGAAATAGTATCGCATTGGTTGAGTCACTCACTACATAACACTACAAATTCAATTGTATATCAAGCGTGTAAGGTTGAATTTTAAATATATTATGTTATTATTATTCTATAACGACTGTTTTAGGTGTTTATTTAAACGAGAATGTGTATCTTGGGTTTTGCATATATTTTTTTATTTAAACTGCTTCCACCCTTAGGAACAAGCCCTGTATCGCCGGCATTTTACAAACATACTATTCACGGACACAAGTTACACCCAGACTCTGAACAAACATTCATAAATCACTCAAAGTTTTGTCGCGTGTGGGAATCGACCCTACGACCTCCACCTAAGCAGTCAGGGTCACTAAGCACTTAACCAACAGGCCAGTCAATGCCCATTAGTGGTCTCTATATGTAACTTCTTTATTTAACTCATACATTTCTACATACCTTTACATCTTTACACCCGCTTAAACTTAACAGAGCTCGTTTAGCCGCATCAACCTTCCCTTCTTTTAACAAATAATAAGGACTCTCCGGTATCCACCAGCAAGCTATGAAGTAGCATAAAGGAAGGGCTATCAGGAGAGAGCTCAGAACTTCGTAAGATACTAGCGAGCCAATGACCAATACCAACATTGTTCCTCCATTGAACATAAACCGGGTACAAGCTGTTAAAGTTCCTCTTATATCTTTATCTGCAATCTCTGGTAGATACATGCTCGATACCTGCAAATATTACTTACAGTAAAGTAAATGTTTTAAATATAAAACCTAAAAAATATAGTTCTATTTATCAGAAATAGTACACTCAGGTGTATATTCCCGGCATACGGTGCGTTGAGGACCCACTAAGTGATTAGTACACTTAACTGGCACGACAGCTCACAGGTCGAAAGAAACAGGGCATGGAGGCGTCCGGTCCTCGTAATATTAAGGCTCTTGGGCCTTAATACGAACGGGCTAGTAAAGGTTGACACCTCCACGTCACAGATTATACCATTATAATCTGTGACGTGGAGGCGTCAACCTTTACTAGCCCGTTCGTATTAAGGCCCAAGAGCCTTAATATTACGAGGACCGGACGCCTCCATGCCCTGTTTCTTTCAAAAATAAAGAAATAGTGGCTGTCTTAAATGGGAACTTATGTGATCTTATGATTAGGGGCTAGGGGAGTTATGGTAGTAAATTCTGGTTAGCGTAAGTATTTATTGTGTTATTCGTTTTTTGGGACAAACCGATGGACAAGTCGGCTCAGGATCGAGAGTTGTGGAAATCCTTGTGGAAGGCCTATGTCCAGCAGTGGACGTATTTTGACTGAGATGATGATGATGATGAAGAGATAAACAAGCATACACTGTAACTAATACACTGTTACTGTACCGTACAGACAGTGATAGGGGTAGTCCCTATCACTGTCTGTACGGTACGGTACAGAAACTAACTAACGAAAAAAAACCGACTTCAGTACGGCAAGTTGTAAAATTTTCAAATATTAGTTTGTTACAATCGAATAAAATCGACTGAGCGTCGGGCTGAACACAGGTCAAGTAGGTATTAAAAGCAATATTTAATCTGTGCAATCCGCGCTCAATTCATTCACGTCATTATTTCTTATTAATAGTTGCTTAATAACCGAAACTTATCTAATCGCCATCAGTAAAATACTTATTATTGAAAAGTTCAGATGGCCAACTGTGGTCTTTTTCATCAGTTTTACTTCACCAAATTACACTTTCTGAATGCAAATGATTGATTAGTTGTTAAAAATATTGAAATTGCTATATGTGTGCCTATAACTTTTGAGGAGTTCCCTCAATTCCTCATGGATCCCATCATCAGAACTTTCTTTTGATGATAATGGGACCAAACTGGAAGTATGTCCAGTCAGACAAAAAAGAATTTTTCAAATCGGTCCATAAATGCCGTCATTTATGGACCGATTTGAAAAATTCTTTTTATATAGTTATGCGGTAACAAACATTAAAAAAAAAAATACACACGAATTGATAACCTTCTCTTTTTGAAGTCGGTTAAAAATGAGTAGGTACTATTGTCATTTTGAGTCGTTTATCTTTGAGGCTCTTTTAATTATTATTATAAGACTACTATAAACTATGGAAGGATAAGATACTGACTGAATTATATTATCATCGGGTTACGGAAATCAGTCTAAAAAACTTCATAGAACTGTTGCAAAACAGACAAATAGACACATTGCAAAAATCTGCCATTGTTATAGAAAATCATCATTATCGAAAAAGATTCGAACAAAGGCTTGTAAAACAAATTCTACGCTGGTACTCACTGTTGTAATCATCCCTGTTCCCCAGCCCCATAAAATTCTTGCAATATAAAGCATCCATGCCTTGGTAGCACATAGGATCAACACCTGAAATATTAACACCACACGCATTAAGCTATTAGAAAACAAATAAGAATAACACGATAAAGAATACTTTTTTGTATACAACCAAGGTGGCAATCTAGCATACGGCCCGCCTGATGAAACCGTTACTGTAGCCTATGGACGCTTACAACACCAGAGGTGTCACTCGCGGGTTGCCGATTCTTTAAAAACTTTATAATTCCTATCTTGAAGGACCCCTTGCTATAGTCTCTAAATCTAAATTTAAAAAAAAAAATCGGCAAAGCGTGAGCGATAGCCCTGATGTTGCAAGCGTCCATCGGAAACTACTCACTATCAGGCGGGCCGTATGCTTGTTTGTCTCCTTCGTATATAAAAAGAAAATATATTTACCTTGACTAAACAATTATACTTACTGTGCCGATAATATAAGGAAAAGCACTGGTTAGGAGAGTGGTGCGTCTGCCGAACTGATCTGATACGTAGCTGGCTACCAAGCTGCCTATCACCATGCCAGGGGAGATCGACGCCACCACCCATGATATCTCACTCTGTAAACAAATATGTAAAGAAAGAAAGAAACATATTTATTTTGTGCTTAAACATAATTACAAATAACAAACAATATATAAACTTATATAAGTTTAATAATACTGTTTAAGAACAAAAATGGTCTTAGCTCAAAGTATAAACAGACGAACGAACTTGGTTCGGGCGGAACCACGAACATGGTGCGCTCCGAACCATACTCGTGTGATACACGGTCCGCCGGACCACAGTAAACAAACAGTAGGTTATCTAAGGCCGCCCGCCGAGTTATTAGCCTACTCTTGCGTTGATACCCAGGGTTGTTCATACGATAGGTAAGCGAAACAAAAACAAGTGTCAAGTGGCCGACCCGAACGCCGGCCAAAAAAATGCGATGTACACACAAGTATATAAGTCGATCGTCAGACTACCGGAACCATATTTGGATTGAACAACACATCAGACAATAGAAAAAATAATAATTTCAAAAGTAATTAATTTGCAATATTAATTATTGTGAAATTGCCCTTATTACAACTATACCTACGCGAAAAATATGTTTACCTAAACGATGTTTCGTACTCAATCCTCTATTTTATAGTAAAACTAGACTTCTTAAAATAAACTTTAGCTCTAAACATAGTATTCAGAAAAATGCGACTCGGCTACGCTCTTAATAAAGCAAATAAACTGTGAAATAAACAATACAATACCATATTTTCTAATAATATTTAAGTATAAGTAGGTACTTATATTTCTGGTTGAGTAGGAAGTATGATAAGTCCGGGTTTGCGAAATCATTATTGAGGCACCCGAAAACACTACAATATTTTTTTCCCCTTTTTGAAGTCATGATACTCGTAATTTACGACAAGTGTCCGCCGCCCGCGCCGGCGAGAGTTGACGAACGCAAGCGGTCATGTAGCGTACGCGCGTGCTCACAGTCGCGCTGCACAGCCCGCGCTGCCGCTACCTTATCCTACCTTATATTATGCTAGCGTGTGCGTGAAATCGCGTGCCGACATGGCGCGCGGCGCGCACGCACACATTCAAACCGAGAGCGGCACGTTTGTATGAAGATGTTTTACTGTTTGTTTACTGTGGCCGGACATTATTATTATTAATATCATTATAATATGGTTCAGAGCGCACCATATTCGTGGTTTGGCCCGAACCAAATTCGATCGTCTGTTTATACTTCCAGCCTTGTAGCTGCTAAGTCGAATGGCGAAGAAAGAACCCATAATTCCTATCAAAAGTTTTTCTACTCCAGGGTTGGAACAAAAACTCAAAGCCTTGGTAGATTTATAAGTTTCTGGATCGACCACTAGCTTGTTATGCTCATGCCCCAGGGAAAGCAAGGGACGATAGGCAATGGTAACTGCTCCCGTCAGGCGGGCTGGATGCTTATTTGCCGCCTAGGTAGTCTAATGTCACTAATGTCTTTCGGCGGAGATGAATATATATTATGAATGCAAAAGTAACTCTGTCTGTTTCCTTTGCTCGACAAAACGGCTGAACAGATCTTAATGAAATTTGGCAAGGAGATAGATGGTATCCTGAGAAAGGACAAACAGTACTTTTTATCTCTATAATCGACATCCACGCCGATGGAGCCGCGAGCATTGTATAGTTATATTATAAATGATACTCACACTTGTAATATTAGGAATAATTTCATTATTAGCTAATTTAGGTAACGTTGGCACTGTCCAGAAGTATGATGCACTAGTCGTCATTGTTGTTATAGACACTGAAACATACATACATATCATCACGCCCGACTCCCATTGGTGTAGGCGGAGAGAGACTATGGTATATCAACCACTTCGATCTAGATATATTGTTTAAAATACATATTTGTTTTTAAATTAACAAAATTCACTGCACACACTGCAAAATTGCCGCCACATCATTATTATTAAATTTGTCATAATTTTATTCTCGTAATAATGAAAAAAAACTCTAGTTTATCGTAATTTAAAGAAGTTTTCACCGCCATGGTAGGGAGGACGTAAAATTTTGCGGCCCCTGAAAATTAGCCGGGGCAGTAGCCCCGGTTGCCCCTATAGTAAATCCAGGGCTGTACGTATGTATTATAATACTTACCGGCAAACGCCGCAAAATATTGTACTCGTCTATTCTGCTCCATATTCGGTAATAATTTTACTCAACATAAAATTTAATACATATTTTTTTAATAATAAATTAAAAATAAATCACAATTACACAGCCATTACCACACTCTTATTGAATTTAACTAATAGCTCTTCTAATATTTACATTGGTACAATGCGTAATCTCTGTTATCTCTCCATTCATGTTTATCACAATTTAACTTTGAGATGTCCGTATTCAGTGTCTAAAAATTTAAACACGTGATTAATACTACATAGTTCAATTTTTAAACACTACGTAATAATTTTAGATATACTGTATTATTAAATTTAATTATGATGGAGCGTGAGAAAAGTTTTGGAATATAGAAGATATCAAATTTAATGCTAACATTAATTACGCGATAATGTTAGCATTTGATATCTTCTATATTCCAAAACTTTTCTCACGCTCCGTCATAATAGCATTGTTTTAATGTAATCATTTTATCTACAAGTCTAATATTAGCCAGAAAAAACAAGCTCTAGTGAAAAAAATTGGGTCGGCAACACACAAATTATAGGTATTGTAAGTAGTATAAAAATAATTTTAACAAAAAAAACCGACTTCAGTACGGCAAGTTGTAAAATTTTCAAATATTTGTTTGTTACAATCGAATAAAATCGACTGAGGGTCGGGCTGAACACAGGTCAAGTAGGTATTAAAAGCAATATTTAATCTGTGCAATCCGCGCTCAATTCATTAATGTCAGTATTTCTTATTAATAGTTGCTTAGCAACAATAACCGAAACTTATCTAATCGCCATCAGTAAAATACTTATTATTGAAAAGTTCAGATGGCCATCTGTGGTCTTCTTCATCAGTTTTACTTCTCCAAATTACACTTTCTGAATGCAAATGATTGATTAGTTGTTAAAAATATTGAAATTGCTATATGTGTGCCTATAACTTTTGAGGAGTTCCCTCAATTCCTGATGGATCCCATCATCAGAACTATCTTTTGATGATAATGGGACCAAACTGAAAGTATGTCCAGTCAGACAAAAAAAAGAATTTTTCAAATCCGTCCATAAATGACGGAGTTATGCGGTAACAAACATAAAAAAAAAAAAAAAAAAAATACACACGAATTGATAACCTCCTCTTTTTGAAGTCGGTTAAAAATTGAGCTATGTCATCATCTTAACGCTCACAGGGATAAGTAGACGATAAATGAGAAGTCCCCACTCCTTCGGGGAAAAGGTGGTGTAACTGTTTTATATTAAATGAAATACTGTAGCTGTTACGTTTTTGAACATTTAAAAATATTGTTAATGTATAAATTTATAAAACAAGAAATATTATTTCACGTTTTTGTAACCCGTTAGACTGCAATAAAATGGTATAAATTATATTCTGAGTTTTTATTAATTCTGTAAAATTTAAATTATATTTTATAATGCCGTCTTAAGCAATTTACTCTTTTTTTGGCCCCAATTACTTTTGTAATTAGTTGGTTTGTATTTAAGTATATGCCTTCGAATACTTACCTACACCCCGATTTCTCAAATCCGACATGTGCGGTTATCTCTCAGTTCCACTAAACGCTAAGTTGGGGCATAATATTACCGTGGTTGGGGTAACCGTAAACAGTACCTATTTATACTAGGCTTTCTATGTCGATATTTCGGGTTCCGGAGTATTTTTCATTACCGGTATTGACGAACCAATTCCGCAAACCGCATTCACGGTATTACAAAAAAAAAATAAAGTATCTGTGTTTGGCCCGTGTGGTGACGGATTAAGAATACAAATGTCACCGCCCATAGTAGGTAATTCAGGCAGACAATAACCACTGCAATAGAGGGAAAATTGGAAAAAATCCTTTACCAATCCATCTGCGGCCAGTGTTGGTACCCAGCAGTGGGACGCTTATGGGTTGAGATGATGAATCTGTGTTGGGAGTAGGTTGTAGGAAATTTGATGCAAGGCTTTCATAGTTTACGGAATCACGGTATTGATACCGGTATTGTAAAGATCCGGTATTTATAAACCCTTTTAATTACCTTATTAATAGGGTTTATAAATACCGGATCTTTACCTTTCTAGCTCAAGATGACATATTTACCTAAATATGACATCTTGAGCTAGAATATGTACCTCTTCATTGCAATTTGACTTATCCGGTTATTTATACAACAAATAATGTGACATTGTTGCTACAATGTTTAATCAGTTTAGTAGGTAATCTATAGAAATTGTTTAAGGATCATATTATTATATACACGTATCTACAAACTACATGGATAGGTAGGTATCTAAAGTGAAATACAATATGCCCAAATAAGAGTTTAAATCGTGAAATACAGCTCGAAAATAATCCCTGGGATTACCGCTCCATACAACGGCTGCAAGAGTAAAAAATTAAGTAGTCTTCAGGTAAATCCATATCACTTTGCATGGTGACACAATAAAAAATCTATTGTTTAAGCTTTGCAGTGATCCACGAGATGTACTATGACTTCATCATCTCAACCGAAAGACGTGCATTGATAGGCCAATTGGTTCAATGGCCGCTGGGCCAGCTGAAATGAACTGGAAGTCACAACGTGGGTAGAGCTCCAAGGGGGACCGACAACCTAGTTGTTTTAAAAGGTTGCGGGCCGTGGGGGACAGTGCCGTAAATAGGGCGGTGCCACCGGTGCCCAGGCACAGGGCGTAGACTCTGGGGGGCGCAAGAATGGCCAGACCAGGCAGGACTATTATTTTTTCGGTTAGCCCCTGATAAGTTCCCGCTGCGCCCCTAGTGTTCGATTCCAACACATGCGTACCTACATGCCAGTATCATAAAAAAGTCTATTAAGTTAGACCAAACATCGCGCTCCTTTTTTTGGCAGCGCACGGGCGTATTTGTGTACTAAAAAAACATGCCATAAATGTGACCGTAATTCAAGTCTGTGTCTTCTTAAAGCTATATTCGAACTAGATTTAAAAGAGAGATGTTTCCCAATGTAGTAGTCGCTATAAAGATTTTTTTAACAATGCCAGTAACTGTAGCTTCCTCCAAATAGTTATAAAAACTTATTGCGCTCAACGATTTGGTTAATCGGCAAAATCGAAAGGTTGATCGGCCTAGCGATTTTGTCAATTGAACGCGACATAAGACGGTGCCTGTCTTATGAAAAGGTTATCAACGAATTCGCAATGAAGAAAGCGCGAAAAATAAATCTTTAAAAAATTTTTTGGCTTGCTTTAATAAATCTTTAGGTACTTTCTGAACTCATTCATTTGTGGTCTCATTCATTTGTGTATTGTGTAGTTGTGAATAATCTTGCAAATAGTTTCGAATAAACGTTTTTTCATCAATTCATACTTAAACGCAATTTATATTATGCTACCTTCCTTATTCAAAACTCTACTATACCAAGTATGTACTTAAAATTTAATTAATTTACATTTTACTGAAACTTTGCAGGGTGTTATATTTTTATTTTTAACCGACTTCAAAAACGAGGAGGTTATCAATTCGTATGACGACCAAACTGGACATACTTCCAGTTTGGTCCCATTTTCATCAAAAGAAAGTTCTGATGATGGGATCCATGAGGAATTGAGGGAACTCCTCAAAAATTATAGGCACACATATAGCAATTTCAATATTTATAACAACACATTAAACATTTGCATTCAGAAAGTATAATATGATGAAGTAAAACTGATGTCTGTCTGTCGCAACCACCTCTGTCACAATTGGAGGCACTACACTCGAAGTTGTTGACGAGTATGTTTACCTGGGACATACAGTCCAGTTACGTAGGTCCAACTTCGAGAAAGAGGTCGAATCCGACTCGGCTGGGCAGCGTTTGGGAAGCTACGTCATATCTTCTCGTCCCAAATACCGCAGTGTCTCAAGACGAAAGTCTTTGACCAGTGTGTGTTGCCAGTGATTACATACGGATCTGAGACGTAGTCGTTCACTATGGGCCTCGTGCGAAGGTTCAAAGTCACCCAACGAGCAATGGAGAGAGCTATGCTTGGAGTTTCCCTGCGAGATCGAATCAGAAATGAGGAGATCCGTAGGAGAACCAAAGTAACCGACATAGCTCGAAGAATTGCCTCCATGAAGTGGCAATGGGCCGGGCACATAGCTCGCAGAACTGATGGCCGTTGGGGCAGAAAGGTTCTAGAGTGGCGACCACGAACTGGAAGACGAAGCGTGGGCAGGCCTTCAACAAGGTGGACCGACGACCTGGTAAAGGTTGCGGGCAACCGATGGACAAGGTCAGCTCAGAATCGAGAGTTGTGGAAAACCTTGGGGGAGGCCTATGTCCAGCAGTGGACGTCTTTAGGCTGAGATGATGATGAAAACTGATGAACTAGACCACAGATGGCCATCTGAACTTCTCCATAATAAGTATTTTACGGATGGCGATTAGATAAGTTTCCATTATGGTTTCTTAGCAACTATTTGATGATAAAGCCGGTAGCTAGGCAACGGAACTTCATAATTAAACAATGTAATCTAGCCGTATTTGTGCTTATTTGAATGGTCATGAGATGCACTATAGCTGTAAATTATCAGATTAAAAAGAACCGTCTTTAAGCATTTGGGTAGGCAACGCATTTGCACTAGTGAACTTGCGTTTGAGTTTTAGTAAGTGAGACACAGTGGGTGGTATAATAGGTGAAGGATCCGCTTAACATCAGATGGCTAGTCTGTTTGTTTGCCCACATCAGTTCTTTAAAAAAAAATAGTTTTTTAGATAATTGGTCCACCATTAGCAAGTTCCTTGTGCTTTATTTTATCACTCTGAATGAAATAAATTAGGCCTATATATAGCATTGTTCTAGGGTACCTATAATATCTAAAAAAAACAAGGGCGCAGTTATAGAAGCTCGCACAGGGCGCAAAAAGGGCTATTTACGGCACTGGTGGGGGATAAGGTTTAAAGACTTAATGGTAGATAATAATATAATAAAACAAGTGTGTTTATATAATCTTTTATATATTTAAGCTTTTAAAAATATCAAAAATATTTTTTTTATTAAAAAATATTTTTACATTTAGCCACTGCTATCAAGCAAGCATACCAACAATTTTGATCGCTATTTATAATAATCAGTCAATATAATTATTATTAGTGACTATACATAATAAAATTTATGTTTACATCGAGCTCGTGTAATTTTTGAGTTGTTTGAACAAGCCAAAACCAGGTTTTGTCTAGACCAAAGCCTCTAGCCGGCTAGTATTAGATGTTGCCGTACAATCCCCTTCATCCGGCATAAGTAGGTACGGTTCATAGTTGTTACAAATTATAATATCTAAACAACAAAGTCAGTTTAATAAAAAGAGATTTGAAGGATACCCAAACAAAATAACGTAAACTTGATATGACTTCAAATGTTCCACCTAACTATTTATCAGTATTCAGGGTCACTCACACAGATGCCTCGAATACGTTTGAAGATAGATAAGATATCGTTTTACATTCATGAATTGACAATAAATTGCAGATTAACTACTTATTAACTAAGCAGTAACGAAAACGCTACTGTTGTGTCGTGGCTGAAATGACCTCAGAATTTTACAGCGAGCTCCACACTATAAAATAATTAAACAACAACTACAAGTATTTACGCGATACGTATGGCAATTTGTAAACAGAATACAGAAAATATTATCTCTCCGTCAATAAATTTAATTCAAAATAACTTGTAACTCAAAAATAATGCTATAGTATTGAAACGAATCGTATTTTAATACATAAAAAACGTTTAAATACTTTAGCAATTTTTTAAATTAAAGATTTTAATAGATACAAATATATTAAACATTACTAATAATATCTTCGCACAGAGCACACCTACGAGTAGCTAGACGTCTCGCAGCCGAAAGACAACAATAATATCAACCAATTTGACTGGCCTGTCGGTCTAGTGGTTAGTGCCACTGACTGCTAATTAATTAACGGTATGTCAAATACTACATTAAAATAGTTCGATTTTCTATTGCCTGTAAATTTTCTAATGTGTGCGGACTCACTCTAAAAAAAAGTAGAATTAAGATAAAAATTTAAATACACTAAAATAATATAAAAAATGATTGTGAATTGACAAAAATCAAATCTTTTGTTGACACAGTGACAGACATTATAAGATTACATTACTCGTAAATTTGAAGGCCCTATTCTAACCAATAATCTTGATACGCCAAAACATTTCCCGGGGATCTCGAACAATGCTCAAAGATATCAGCTCCTCTAGACAAGTGGCATAAACGGTATTCGAATAAATTGCAAATTTATGGGTTTTGACGTAAGTTAACGACAGTAAATCGTAAACTTATGTCAAATTCCCTACATTTGCTTATGTCAAATCCCATTTATCGACTACCATTTATGCCAGTAATTTAGATTGGCAGGTCACATAGAGAAAACAATATGCAGTCGTATCGAAATCATTAACTAGAATAGTATGGTAGACTAGTCTCCCTCTACATTCGTAAATAAGTTTGAGATCACTAATATTAGTAAATTAAGTTGCAATGTCTTTGTTATTCTAATCGAAACAAGACAGGCATCCCACTTGCATCGCATACTTTACATAAAAACTTATTATTAATAATATGTGATGAACGTTAGAAATATATAAATTTAGAAATCATTATCTGCGTGTAGGCAATGTAAGTATGGTAATGAAAGTAGAATCTTCGAGACCATTTTCGAGACGAAAATAATAATAATAAAATTAGTACAAAAAGATATTTTCAGTCGTAGGTTCAACAGTAGTGGTAACTTTTAAACGTCAATTCTAAATACATTTTATATTTTGTGATGTTATTTTCATGTCAACTATTTATAATAATATATATTTTGTGATGTGGCAATTATTTAAATCTTAGTTAAAGTATACACATATTTTATATCTATTTACGTCCTTTTATATTTCGCGATCAGACTTAATATACCTACAATGTAGGTATTATTATATCTCCATCAACTTGTTGGTTGACTGCTAGAATCCCTGTGGAATTAAATCCGTCTTTACGTTGTGATTATATAGTTTAAATTTATACATTTATCGCAAATACTTATAGCTTATCTTTTCCTACAAAATACAAGTAAACTTCTGTCTGGCTTTCACGTTTCTAGTCTCATTAATTTAGACACTGCCTTGATAAGTCAGCGATTGAGTCAGTGATTCAGTCAATCAGGTCAAAGCATATTTCTGCGAGCCTAACAATATCAGTTTTACCTTTCCTCATAATCTAAAAATACTAAGTGTATGTTTCAATAGACAAAAAATATTTCTTGCCACTTATATTATTATTACAAAGATTTAGGACCATTATTTTAATTCTGATTGTAATTAGTACTACAGAGCGCGGATAGTGTAATGTCGCGTCCTCTATACAGAATAACTTTTAAGATTGTATGTACTTAATATAAGAAGGTACAGAAAATAATAAAATCGAAATAAAAAAATATACAAAATATAAAATTAAAGCTACATAAGAATGTGCCAAACAAACACAACAACTTTCAATGGCACCGATCAGACTATTCAAGATATCTCTTAGTAGTTATCTTTTTAATAACTACTCACCAATGTCACAAAACGATTTAAAAATTGTCACTAAGATAACAAATTGTTTCATAAAAAAATCGAAATTGATTAATCACGCAATCAAATCTACATACGAAATACGTGTTTCACGATTAAAAACACAACATAATAATATATTTGGATTCTTATATATCTTATATTTAAAAATGCTGATTGAGATTGTATGTTACTTATGTTTACAAAAGATTATAAAAGTACCAACTGTTCATAGTCTTAAAGTCTAAGTATAAAAATGTATTCATTATTAAGTAGCTGTTTTATGGTCACAACGATAAATCAAATGTTGAGTTCTCCCACTAAAGCTAAGGGCAGTATTATTGTACAAATATGCCAGACACATAAATTGCATCAAAGTAGAAAATTACTATAATAATAATAGCCACCCCTCAGACTAAAAGAATAACAAGCAACCCATATATTATGACCCACTGTTGGGCATGGGTCACTAATCCTCTACCACGAGAGAGTGGGTTTAGGCCTTAATTCACAAACGCTTGCCTAATGCGGATTGTTGAATCAGACATGTCTTTAGAATATCTTCTATGTGTGCTTCGTCACATTATATAATTAGCAACATTAAATCATCACATAGAACTTAAGTCTTATTATCGACTTATGTTATTGTATATATATAATTATGGTGACACTGAATATTTAGTGCCTTTGTTGACTGAACTCTGAACATTCTCGTCATGTTTGAGCAAGTATTCCCGGAACATCTTGCAAAAATAAACCTATTTACTTTCTTGTTGATTATCTGTTTTAAGCTCTTTCAATTCTATTACACTTTCCTTTTCATCGATGGGATCTTCTACATCAGCAATTACAACCTTATTATATGGACCCTCCAGCTCCAGCTGTATATCTCTTAAATGTTTACCCTTCGTTTCAATCACTTCGTAATATGAGAATATACCACCTGCAATTGCAACTGTGGCGAAAATTGCGAATACAGATGTTAGGCCACAATTATTTTTTATGAATGGGTATCCCTGTGCGGCTATTACGGCTAAAATACAACCAAATATGTTTAAACTAGTCATAGCTATAGCTTTGACGTTTAAAGGAAATATCTCAGCCGGTATTATATATATTAACGAGTTAAAACCTAACGTAGATATAACAGTAGATAGAAGGATACCAATAAATGGTACAAAGCTGTATGTAGTGAGAGTTTCTTTGTTCACGCCGACCACGTCTTGGAAAAAGAAGTAAAAAGAAATGGCTCCAAGAGATAGTCCAGTGCCGATGTATGAGTAGATTAAAAGCGGCCGACGACCCATTCGGTCGACTAATACTGAAGATACCATACCTGAAAAGAAACAATAAAATAACTTTAATTTGATTATTATGTACATCTCCTGATTATAAATATCATAAGGACATTCCATTTTCGAATTTATAATAGGTAATTAAGTATAATAGCTACTTTTTTATACGTTATAAAAACACGTTGTAATGAGGTTTTTATAGTTTATATTAATATCGCGTATATGTATATCTTACCAACAGCAAAAGTAACGCAGCCATATATGATTGTAACTAAAGATAACTCCATCTTAATTTTGGTTTCATCCATTATCAATCCCAAGTACTGCCTTATTAAGACACCTCCCGTCATTATCTGCGTCGTTTTTAATCCTGGAAAATACAAAATTACGACAGAATTTTAGTTACCTACTCTTGTGCCCTCTACTACATTATGTTTTAGTTTGCAAGGTATCTGCTCTGTCACCATTGAACCCCTCTATCTTGGGACCAATGCATAGATAATTAAAGATTTACGAGTACTATTTTAATTTTGACTGCCTCGGTGGTCCAGTGGCCGCAGTATGCGCCTACTGTGCACGAGGTTGTGGGTTCGATTCCCACACAGGACAAAACTTTGTGCGACCCACAAAGAATTGTTCTGAGTCTGGGTGTAATTTGTGTCCGTTAATTGTATGTTTTTAAAGCCCCCCGCGACACAGAGCTTGTTCTGTAGTGCGGGAGTTGTCTTTTTAAAGATAGGAGATTTAAAATGCTAGAAATAATTAATTACCTGCGGCAATAACTATAGCTTTTCTATAATGCCGTCCTGAAAACAATTCTTTCAGTGTACTGGAGCGGCTCATTTCGTCTTTGACATTCGATCTGAGTGCCTGCAGTTCTTCTTCAAGATCCTGACAAAAAAATAATCCAATCGATTAGTTAACTATCAATCAACAATACTCGACGTCTGGCCTCTCCTATGATATGAGAGGCCCGAGGTCCAACAGTTTAATTTTAATATATGTGAGATGTAATTTGATGATGAGTGTACCTAATTCATCATCATCTCAACCAAAAGACGTCAATAGCCGGTCATTTTATAATTAAGTATAGTATCCCAGTCTAACTGCTCGTTTTGATCGCGAAATCTCGCTGTTATTATTATTATGTTTTTAGTATTTAGTTATTTTAATCTGGAATCCATTTGGACAATATATTGTACAATATTTTGACATCATAATAACGAAGACTCATTCTGTAGAGTAGGGATAGAAGCTTTTTCGTGAATTTCATACTTACCGCTTCATCTTTATATCTACGTAATTTTCTTAAAGATTTTCTTGCAGCTTCCAATTGTCCTGTCTTTAAGCAAAATTGCGGCGTTTCTGGTATCCACAGACATACAATGAAGAAGGATACTGGTAAAGTAACCATGATGTAATTCAGCGTGTCATACGATAGGAAGGGACCTAGTGTCATGGTGAGAAGGGTTCCGAACTTGAAGGTGAAACTAGTAATTACTTGTAAAGTGGCTCTTATATCTTTGTCTGCGATTTCGGACAGATAATATCCAATTACCTAAAACGAAAAAATATATTAAAAAACGGGGTTAACAAACAATGTTGCTTATAAGTCAGAAGAAGAAATCGAAACATATGCTAATGCTGCTAATATAAAAAACTTGCCCGTTTAAACGAAGACTAGCCAACTACGCAGATTTTTTTAGTGTGTATGGTATAAAGTTAGTGCACTCTTTGATTTCTTACTCTCATAGCCCTACAGGACGGCAATGTGACATGACCTAAGAAGTCAAAGCGATTAGCTGGCAGCTTTGCTATAGTAAATACGTAAGTAACTAATACCTTTTTAAATTTCATAAATTCAAAGAAGAACTATCTGATCGGTAAAAAAAATATCCGGTAACTGATCGGTTAACGATCAATTTTAAGCTCTCCAATACAGAATTACTCTATGAGTAGGTAACCGCATACAATTACAGCTAATAATTTAATATATAGTCTCAGAAGAATACAGGACTCTATATTAGATACGGTGACAAATATATATAACGGCAAGCTGGACTTTCATTTAATATCGCCAAGACAGCTGAGATCCGAATTAAACTCAATTTCAGCACAAATACCCCAGGACTTAGCTATCCCGGTCGACAATTTGGATCTCAAGGACCTTTATAACATATTAAATGTTAGGACTAAGTATTCGCAAAAATACCTAATTATAGAAATACGGATACCTCTCATCGAAAGAGACCGCTACGAAATATTTCATCTTATTCCTATCCCACGACCCTTGCACGATAACATGATTTATGTAAAGATTATATCTAAATACGCAGCCATCAACATTAGAAAGGACTCGTATGTAATGATTAATGAAGAAGATCTCCAATCCTGTTTAAATCAAAACCCTATGATGATATTATGTCATAGCAAATATCCTATTTACCATTTAAAAGATGACCATAGTTTGTGTGACACTATGCCATCTAGTAGAACTTGTAAGACGGTCTCAACTCCATGTAAAAATTATTGGCAAGAATTATCTTCGGAAAATAAATATTTTTATTTTTGCTGTGAGGAATGCCACATCAAGTTTCTGTGTGAGAATCAAATTACGGCAACAAAACTAAAGAATACTGGTCTGTTGAATGTGGAAGAAGGCTGCTTGATCCGGACAAAAGACTTCCTTGTGCATGCTAGCAAAAGGTTGTCGAGTAAGATTAATTCTGGTGCAAAATTACATGCGCCAGAAATATCACCAATAAACCATCTTTTTAACATTTCTATCCCTGAATTTTCTGAGATTGATCATAATGACACTGAAAACTTGCGTCAGTTTGAAACTATGACCAGAGACATCCAGATAATGAAACAAAGTCATCCTTTGAGCGATTCATTCATACCACGACGTACATCACTACGTCGAAATCTATATCCTCATCTTCGGCATCTTGGTAGTGGTCGTAGTGTTCTTATGGCGTCAGCGGCGGCAGTCTACACGTCGAGAAGGTGCCTCGCACAAAGGCGAAGCGCCTATCGCGACGGCAGTGGTCCCTTCCTCCGAAGAAGAAACCGTTTTTAGTGAGTGTTGTGAAAGTAGGGAAAAAAGGCAATCTTTAGAAATAGTGAAAAGTGAAGTGAGTGAGTGTTGTGATGCTAGGGCAAATGGGCAATCTATCGCTAAAAAACTAAGTGTTAGTGTTAAAAATACTACGAAAAAAGAGGACAGGGCCTCATCACCAATCTTCCGCGTTTACTCTGTTCCCGACTTAAACGCCTAATGTAATTAATTATTTTTTTTTTTTTCGTATTCATCTCTGAATTCACACTCCTTACTAATCCCATTATCTATAAGTAATTTTACTTAGTAATTAAGTCAAAATTGTTATCACCTTGTACCACTATCCATCTAGTTTAAGACTACTAACCCTTATCTTTCCCCCCCCCGGGAGCATGTACGGGTCAACAACCGTACAATACTTTGTGTGCATTATCGCAATTGCGACACCGCGCATGCAGTAAGAATTAGTTTTAGTTATAAGCTATTTAATGTAAATCTTTTAGTTCGCTGCATAACCTCGTACCGGGCGCGCAACTCATATCCCGAAATCTCATCTCTCCATCTTAGTTTTATCCTAAATCTTTGTTATTATAATATTAGTATTTCCGTCAAATATAGTTATTTTATTATCTTTAATCTTAGTTTAAATTTATCTTTACCCCAACCCCGAACAGGTATTTTATCTGAGCTTCTCCATCTTTCAGACACCACGTAAAAAAATCTGTTCTGATTGTCAACAGCTATTAGGTCAACAGATCTACGTGGGAGAGAACTGAACAGCTTTATAAAGTTGATCACTAAACATTCTATAAGAAGACGATAAAAATAGCCAAGTAGGAACGAAAAGCAACATTTTGTTTAGCTACTTACAGTACTGATCATTCCCGTGCCATATTGCCACATGAAAGCAGTCACGTACAAAAGCCATGGCGTAGTCGCAAACACCACAATGAACTGGAATCAGTAATAAACACATATCAACACGACACGCGAACAAGAAGCTAAATATGCATTGACAAGTCAATGATATACGAGTACGTAGGTATATACGGTACAGGAAAACATTGTAAATTAATTTATGATAGCTATTAATTAATTGTAAGACGACTCATCTATATTTACCATATTATGATTGATTAAATTAATTGTAAACAGGAGCAAATACCGCAATGAAAATAGAATTATCATTAGGGAATTCCGAATTTTGCAATACCGGTATCAATACTGATTTTAAAGTTATCAATATCGTGAACCCGTTATCACGGTATTGAACACAAGTTGAATTGAACCTTTAATAGATCCAAGAAAATACGTGTTTTATTTTTAAATGAATCTATCCTATTCTATTCGATAGTGTATGCCACTTTTCTAGAGGAGCATGCCTTATCTAAAAATCAATATTTATAATATTAATAAGAAGTTGGTAACTACGTACTCAAAACATGTATTTTATGTATATTTTCGTTGTGTAAACTAAAAGAAACATATTTTAAGGCAATAAGATCTGAAAAATACCTACCTACTAGGAACATAGCATCGAGCAAGTGTAAAAACAGAACAGTATACCTACAAGTATCTTATTAAACGAATTGATCTTCCTTCAACAAAGCAACCTTGAGTACAGTCCCTCAATTTAAAACATCAATAAATTATCATTAATTCTGGACAAATAATATTTTTTATTTACCGAGCCAATCGCTATGGGCACCGCACTCCCGAGGATAGTGGCTCGTCGTCCCCACGCATCTGCTGTGAATCTTGAAGCCAAGGACCCTGCCGCAAACCCCACCGGGTACACCGAGAACATCACCGCTATTTGAGTCTGTAAAATTAACACACAAAGATTTAAACAATACACCACATTTTAGGAATATTTTGATGCAGAGAGAGTACCTATGTGAAATTAGATCCATTTGTTCCAAGTAGACAATCAAGTCAAGTCCATAGGCTCTTAGGCGATCCATATGATCGCCTAAGAGCTTATGGACTTGACTTCTTCAAATATTGTCGGAACCAATGCCTTACAAAGCTGCCTAGTCCGATCTTAGCAATTTTCACTATAAGAATTGCTAAGGATAGCAATCTGTAATATAAAATTTGCCACTGCAAGTGGCAAAGCACAAAGCTCGCTTGCTGATTTTGATTTGGTCTCGTAGGGAAACATTGTAAAGTTTTAATAAAATATAAACGAATACTTATTATACATACAACCTCACAAACTTTCGCGTTAATTACATTATTATTTCTTGTTATATATGAGAATAATGTGCATCAAAATGTCACCCAATTTGCAACGGATGTTTCAAATAAACATGCATCTGGTTGCTATTGTAGCATAGTTTCCAAAAACATAATAGGTAGGTAAGTACATTTTGAGTTTAAAACTGTAAAGCAGTTTATTACACAACATTGTAGAACAATACAATACTTTGAGTTATTAATAAAGGTTCCCATGTGCATAACAAATGTAGTAACAAAACCCTTTTTATAGCAATTGAAAACTTTCGAGCATTAAGAGCGATAAGTTAATAATTTCTTATGTTCTCACTTAAAAATCATAAATATTATACAGCTAGGTACGTTATGATATTTACAAATGTAAACTAATATTGTAAAAAGGTTTTTTGATATTTGTTTATATACTTTCTTAATGAATAACGCGAAAAACTAGGCAACAGAAAAAAAGAAATTATCACATATTTAATATCCCCGCCATTGCCTTTTGACAATGGAATATACATTCAGTATGTTTATACTATAAGATTCAAAATTTGAAAATATGTAGGTATATTATGTTTTGATGTTTTGCATATTCTCGTCATATTATAAACCGCAATGATTTATACATTAATAAGTCATATTATAACATAATAAAAACAAGTAGGCACTTACGTATTATACAAGTACTAATCAGGTCATGAATCATAAAATAAAAGCAGTAAGTTAATATTTAAGCTTCCGATTAAATTAAATTAAACAGTGGACAGTGATGTTGAGGAACATTTCGACGCTTAAACAACAGTCTTCGTTTTTCTTTTATTTCAGTTTAAATTAGTTATATATATATAGTATTAAAATAAATATATGTAATTGATTTGCTTAAATAAACATACTCCATCTATTAATTAAATTCATATGAAATATAAAAATAGAGTCTTAAAATAATGATTTTACGAAGTAGCTAGGTACAAATCCTTTTGCATGCGGAAACCGATATTTTGTATATAATATACTAAGCCCCATGTACTTCCTCTGGATTCAGGATACAAATATCGATTATGAATCGAAATCTTTTGTTTTAGGTTCTGGAGTAGTGACCACGAACTGAAAGATGCAGCGTGCGCAGGCCTCTGTAAAAGTTGGTGCGGCTAGGTTCCAGTAACCTAGCCGCACCAACTTTTTCAGAGGCCGATTGGCGCGCAACTGATGGAGAACGTCAGCTTTAAACTAAATGCTGTGAAAATCTTCAGGGGAGGCCACGTCCAGGAGTGTACAAATTTCGGCTGAGATAGTGATAATAGAAAGCATTTCAACCAAACCCGCGAAATTAGTTGAAACAAAAACTTTCTTTTTCTTTGTATTTTTTGTTCTATTATTAGATTGGCCTCAAAAGCGAGACAGCTGTGGTCATTGTAACAGAGCCTAAAGAATTTTTAAATGTTTTTCTGGTCGACCCAAAAGAAAGCGGTGAACACGAGTCATCGTATGCCCGAGATTTACCCTTGTTGCAAATTTAAAACTCTTTCAGCCATGTGTTAATTCTTTTCTTTCTTCAAAAAACATGTTGAATGGAATTCGTTAGATATCTGAATAGTGAATCTCACTCAATAACAATGAAATTAGGACATTACTAAATCTGTCTGAGGGAAATAATTATCATAATATGTTAATCACATTTAAGTCGTTGCATCCGATTGCTGTTTAGAAATATCGAAACCGCAATAAAAACATAAAAAGATTTAAAATTGCAACAACGAATGTAGTATATACATTTATCATAAACTAGGGGTCACCCGCGACTTCGTCTGCGTGGTAATTTGGAACGTATATTTCCCCGATTATGCAACATATCTCACTAATGCTCCGCTCCTATTGATCATAGCGTGATGTTATATATGCACTATTCAACAACAAAATAATTCTAATCGAACCAGTACTTTCTGAGATTAGCGCGTTCAACCAAACAAACAAACTCTTCAGCTTTATAATATTAGTATAGATAAACTATGTCATAAATGGCAACATTATTATTATTGAAGCAGTGATAAACTCAGAGTCTTTACCCTGCGTAGCGTATCATAGTAAACAAAGGTTTATCATAGTAGGTATACCTAGGTAGCTACGCTTAAGTTTTTTTTTTATACTACTTAGGTGGCAAACAAGCATACGGCTCACCTGATGTTAAGCTACTGCTTATGGACTGGATGCCTATGGACGCTTGCAATACCAAAGCCACCAACCCATTTTATTTACACCAGGGCTTTATGATGGGCGTATCCCTGGGATAGGAATACGTTTCTTTCAAAACGCATCCTTAAATGAGCGCTGCAGACCTGTACTCACACACAGGAACACAACTTCACCACTGTGTGCAGTTATTCGGCTGTGGTCTTCTGTAAGGTGGAGGCCCTTCTCCAGTCCGGCTCGATAGAAAAAGAGAGACAGAGCTATACACGCTATATAGCTCTGTCCATCTTTCGCGGTCAAACAACTCACGTCTTACATCGTCATAGTAGCCCCCAAGTACAGTGAGTACCGCTTGTCAATGCACATTGTTGTGTTGTTCATGTGAATTTGATGTTTAGTCTACACAGTACTAATTAAGATAAAGAACTGAAACAACATTGTTCTAATAAGGGCCTACAACGCAAGAACAACTCTCTTTTTGTTACAAATTCACGTTCACTACTATTTTTAAACTACTTAGATGACAGACAAGCATACGGCCCGCACCATAGCTTATGGACGCCTGCAATAGAGGAATCACTTACGTGTTGCCGACCCTTTTTTTTACATCAAGGCTTTAAGATAAAGTATTCTTAGAATAAGATTATTTTTCTCTCAAAACGTATCCTTAAATGAGCGCTTGCGCTAGCTTAATGAGGCTGTGGTCTTCTGTTAGGTGGAGGTCCTTCCCCTTGCTAACGGAGAAAGAAAACATAGCGCAGTCTTAAAAGAAATTCGAAGGCATGTCTTATTTAACAATAAGGCTATCGTGTGTGGACTAAAGCCTAAATCGATCGAGAGCATAAGAGACTGGTGCCCAGCATAGGTCATAGGTGGGTTCAATGATAATATAAAAAAACCGACTTCAATACGGTAAGTTGTATTCTAGTCTAGTCAAGTAGTATTTAAACAGGATGAACTACTCTTATCTCACTTTTCCTAAAGTGCATCTCATGACCATTCAAATAAGCCCAAACACAGTTGCGTAAAGGAATATCTTAAATTTCTTTCTAATATCATTGGGTGGGTTGCTAATATTAGACAGAAAATAAGAATAAATAATCACTGACAAAGGACATACACATAATAATAATATGACTGCACAAGCTTTTACTTCAGCATGGCGTTGTGTATTCGATCCTCACACACGGGTCTAAAAATTGGATGATCCACAAATGCTGTTCCGTGTCCGGGTTTACTTTGTGTCCGTAGTTTGAACGTTCGCAGAGTTACCGAAATTGTTCCCTAGGAGTCGTACTCATTTTTAAAGAAATAAATAATCTATATATGAACCTACTAGCTGTTGCCCGCGGCTTCGCCCGCGTAGATGTCGGTTATCGCTGTAAAAAGTAGCCTATGTTTTATTCCAGACCATAAGCTATCTCTGTGACAAATTTCATCTAGATCCGTTCTGTAGTTTTTACGTGAAAGAGTAACAAACATACATCCATCCATCCATCCATACTTACAAACTTTCACGTTTATAATATTAGTAGGATAGTTTCTGCGACCTATATTAACGTATAATATAAAAAGTATTACAAACAAGAACTGTCAACAATTGCCCTTCCGGCGATAAGGAACAAAACAACAAATCTATCAATAAAATTGCCGCATCAAAAGATAATTCCGTATAATATGTCACTTTATTTACAATATTTACAGATAGATACCAGATTACTGCAATGCACCTAAAATATGCAATAATTATGAGCATTGTTAAATCCATACCAATATTATAAATATGAAAGTAACTCTGTTTGATTTAGTTAGTTTGTGACCTTTTCATGACTAAACTGCTGAACGGATCTTATTGAAATTCGGCAAGGAGATAAACGGTGTCCTAAGGATGATCATGGGGTATTTTTCGATTTCGAAAACCGACATCTGAGGTGCGGACATCGGCTAGGATATGCAAAAGAGTAATAAATATTTGATAACATACTGCTTGGTTGTTTTGTTTTATTTACTCTGTAAATCAGCGCTGCAGTATGAAAATGCCGCAGCTCAATTGGGACATTGTTCCTCTGTAATATCCTGTGTATGTTTGAATAAAAGCTTTTTTTTTCTTTCAATGGCTTAAGGGGTTACCTCGTCATGTACCACAGCAGCGCAGCGGGCTGTTGGTTGACACGAGACAAACATTTGTGTGATCCACGAAACGAAAATTCCCACCAAAAACATTTTCATGTAATTGTAAACTAACGCCAAGACGATGGCGATGACGAAGATATCTAATAGCTTGCATTGTAAAAAGTTAATAGTTCTTATGGAGAGCCAAACTCTTAACTCTACACGCCCTAAGCCCTAACCTTACACTCTGACTCAGATCATAGCGTATAGCGTTATGCGTGAATCAGTTTTAAGTTTTCTATAAACCCTTCACCTTAGTCAAAATGTGTGACCTTAACCCCCAACACACCGAGCAGTGGTAAATGGCGAGGTAACCACTTATTTCAAGCCACTAAACCAACTGTTCTCAGTCCCAACTCCGTATGTGACACAGTTCACATACGGAGTTTACAACATCTGAATTTATATACCATTGTATGAAATTCAAATGTTGTAAACTCATCGTAGAACAGAGAGGAAGGTTTACCGTAGTCAGGAGCGTCGGGTCACACGACTAGACTGTTGTATGTGTTATTTAGCTGTGGTCTTCTATAAGGTGGAGTTCCTTTCCCAGTCGGGTTTGCTCGCTAGTATTTTTTTTTCCTCTTTTTTTTTATAAAGACAACTCCCGCACTAGAGAACAAGCTCTGTGTCGCGGGGGACTTTACAAACATACAATTAACGGACACAAATTACACTCAGACGCAGAACAATTCTTTGTGGGTCACGCAAAGTTTTGTCCTGTGTTGGAATCAAACCCACAACCTCGTGCACAGCAGGCGCATACTGCGGCCACTGGAGTCGTCTCCATCCGTCCTCACAATCTTTCACATTTATATAATATTAGTAGGATAATAACCGTAGGTATATGTAAACAAGTCACAAACATAGCTGTATAAATAAATTGTGTCAGTGCCAACCCTATTACTGCCGACTGATAACAAGTAGCATGGTTATTCAATGTTGCAGTCCGTAACGCGTTAAATATTATCTAAAAGCGTTTGCCAAGTTCCCCGAAAATTTCGATATAGTTGAGCTGTCTCAACGATAACGAAATACATTATATTTATTAATAAACTAGCTGTTGCCCGCGGCTCTGCCCGCGTGGATGTTGGTTATCGCGATAAAAAATATTATTAAAGCTATTCCAGACTCTTTATCTGTATGCCAAATTTCATCCAGATCCGTTCAGTAGTTTTTACGTGCAAGCGTGACAAACAACCATACATACATTCATCCATCCTCACAAACTCACATTTATAATTCGCGACTTCAACCGGGTTAAACTATATTTTACCCGATTAGGGATTAAATTTTCGAAAATCCTTTCTTAGCAAAAGCTTGTGTTATAAAATGAACCTAAATTTCAAATTTCAGCTTTTTAAACTCAGTAGTTTTGGCTGTACGTTAATAGTCAAACAATTTTATATACATATACCTATATGATTTGACTTCTGCCAGACATTAGTGTATGTAATTATTTTAGTTTAAAGGTTATGAGCATATTGCTTTACAAGTGTAACAGCAAAGGCGATGGTAGCTGAGTGGGGGAATAACTGACTTGTATCTTGTAACGGGTGAGTTGCAAGTTCGATCCCGGGGCGGTGACAGCGGCATTGCCAATGTATATTTTTCTTTGCGGTACCTACCTACATAAATACCACAAAGTGAACATCACTTTACGTATCAACGTATCTACTAATCAAATAATTTACCATCTGCTTACGGTGAAGGAAAACATCGTGCGGAAATCCACAATAAGAAGAAATTTTAAAGGCATGAATGATGCACCAAGCTGCATTTGACGAACGCATCTCAGAGCCTCTAGACAAGTGGCATAAACGATAGTCGAATCGAAAAGTCAAAAAAGCAAATGTATGGGATTTGATGTAAGTTTACGACATTATATCGTAGACTTACGTCAAATCCCATACATTTAGTTTTTTGACTTTTCGATTAGACTATCACATATGCCACTTGTCTAGAGGGGCAGGTCTCTTAATAAAGGAGAGAAAACCCTTGCTCAGCAGTAGAAAATAGTGTAAAGGTTGCTAGGATAAATTAGTTAAGCCCTGATAGAAAAAAATACTGACCTGACCCATGTCAACTTTAGTTTCGTTGTTCTTGAACTTAGGCAGCACAGGGGTAGGCCAAGCGGAGGATACTCCTAGCGCCATAAATGCGATTGACACTGAAAGAGAACAAGTTTTAAGGAATACACATTACATAAAGCTTATGCTGTTTATAAAACTGTACTCAGTATTTGCGAGTGAGTATATGTAAAGGTGAAGGAAAACAGCTACAAGCATGACTGCCTTGGTGATCCAGTGGCCGCAGTATGCGTCCGCTGTGCACGTTGTGGGTTCAATTACCACACAGGACAAAACTTTGTGAGACCCGCAAAGAGTTGTTCTGAGTTTGTTTCCGTTGATTGTATGGTCGTTCAGTCCCCTGGGACACAGAGCTTATTCTGTGCTGTGGTTGTCTTTTAAAAGAAAAACATAATGAGGAAACCCGCATGTGTCAGAAGAAATTCTATAAGTGTGTAGATTAAGGCCCTTTCAGTTCTCTTGATACAGAGAGGAGCAGTTGAACATTATAATATCTGGGTTGCTATTATTATTATCTTTGTATTTGTATTTGTATTATATATATTTCTTGTGTGCGTGTGTATGTCACTGAACTCCTCCTAGACGGCTGGACCGATTTTGATGAAATTTTGTGTGTGTGTTCGGGTAGGGTCCTGGATGGTTTAGATTCACAATTGGACCCGGTAGGTGGCGCTGCTGTCAGTATTTCAGCTTTTTCAGGCAGGACGACGTCTGCCAGGTAAACTAGTAATTATGTATTTTTATCAAGATACCACTTGGTCACAGTATAATAGACGTGGTGCAGCCGCACGCAAAACTTTTGAAACATCTGAATTTTAAGATATCTATTATAACTTGGTTCATGGGTATCAATAATTTTCACATGTAGGGATGGGCTAGAGGATCAAAAAAAATACAAATATATACTAGTTTTTGCCTGGGCTTCACACAGAAAGGCAGAGTTTTAAAAGCTAATATCTGTCGGTAGCCATACATCCAATATTTAGGTACGAGGGTCATTTGATAAGTTCTTAGCCTAACATGGTTAGAGTCATTGGTTTTTTTTATAACTATCCTCATTTTGTAGCTACATTATTAGGTAATACGTATGCACAGTTTCGTTTGTTTCCAATCATTCGTTGTTTGTTTACACGTGATATACGGTATCACGTGTAAACAAACAACGAATGATCAAAGTCAAGAGTCAAGTCAGAGCTATATTTGAAAATGGATAAAATTGAACTTCGTGCAGTGATCAAATACTTGAATTTAAAAGGTTTAACACCAAAAGCTATACATGAAGACATGTCTGCTACTTTGGGTGAGTCTGCTCCTTCGTATGCGACAGTTAAAAACTGGGTGGCAGAGTTTTAACGTGGTCGTGTGACCGTTCAAGATGAGACCCGTAGTGGCCGGCCGTCCACAGCTTCCACTGACGAAAACAAAGAAAAAATTTGTGATCTAATTTTATCTGATCGAAGATTGACCATCGAGGAGATAGCTAAGACTATAGGCATCTCTTCTGAGTGAATAAATCATATAATTACTGCTGAACTTGGGTTTTCTAAGGTTTCTGCGCGGTGGGTACCGCGGCTGCTTTCAGTGGAACAAAAACGTAACCGACTCACAACTTCCCGCGACTGTTTAGAGTTACATGAAGCTGATCCAGTAGAATTTATTGAAAGATTTGTAACCATGAATGAAACCTGGGTTCACCACAATACACCAGAGACAAAACAACAGTCAAAACACTGGAAAAGAGCAGGATTTCCCACCCTAAAGAAAGCAAAGGTGGTTTTATCGGCCGGCAAAGTCATGGCATCGATTTTTTGGGATGCAAAGGGTATAATTCTAATGGATTATTTAAAAAAGGGTGAAACAATAAACTCCGATTACTATTACAATCTGCTGCGTCGTTTGAGGGAAGAAATCAAAGAATAACGTCCAGGTTTGTTAAGAAGAAAGGTCTTGTTTCACCAGGACAATGCGCGCGTTCACACATCTGTGCAATCCATGGCAGAAATCCATCAGTGTGGCTTCGAATTGTTACCTCATCCCCAATATTCACCGGATTTAGCACCGTCCGACTTTTATCTGTTCCCAAAGCTAAAAAAATGTTTAGGTGTTAAACATTTTTTTACCAATGAAGAGAGTCATAGCTGCCGTGGACGCTTATTTTGAGGAGTTAGACGAAGATTTTTTTAAAACGGGTATCGAAGCTTTACCAGGTCGAGGGAAAAAGTGTTTTGAGCTCGGGGGAGAGTATGTTGAATAATAAAAATAAAATCAAAATCATGTGGTTTCATTAATTATGTTAGGCTAAGAACTTTTCAAATGACCCCTGACGATTTTTTTGTATGCTTGCGGGATCCAGATCCGCAGTCTACTGGTTCAATGCACGATAATATACCTATTTACTTAAATTCTTCTACAGTTCTAAAGCCAGCCTCGTGAACGTAAACTTTTACTGATTCTTCAAAGACCATATTATCAAAACAAATCTTTAAAATAAAAACAAAGCTTACCGCATAATGTAATTAAATATATGTTTCTTCTATTGGCATGCTGCATTGTCTGCAAACAATAAATGATTGTATAAATTTATCTTTGCCTTAATACTTATTAGATATGTTTTTGAAGACAATGCCCAGCAGTGGACTTTGATAGGTTCAGGTGTTTGATTTCAGGATAGGTACTGCAAATAGGTACCTACTGATCTAATTTTAAATTGCCTCCAGAAATGAAACAATATTTTTAGTAGGTAGGGTCATTGCGCCGGTTAGCGACCAGTTAGCTGGGTTGCCCACTTCAGATGAGTATAAGAAAATGTTATCTACACCCAACATAGTATGTGTTGGTGTAAATTAGTCCCAAGTATAGTCTAGTTTGGATATAAAACATAAAATATAATACTTTTATCTATGAAATATTATAAAATGCTGAAAAAGTGAAAATATAGCCAAAACGTCGGTTTACGGCCACTTTAGGCGGTTTACGACCACCAGTGTGCTAGTTTGCGACCACTATATTAATCTTTGACTTCATAACAAAGATATGTTTTTAATATTAAAAATATGCCAGTAAAACAATTAAAATGGTTTTTTAATTTGTTATGTTAATAAAGTATAATTACAGAAATAATAATTGTTAACAAAAACAATATTTATTTATTTTTTATTAGGCATATCATTAACAATAATCAACTTCAGTAATTTTAATGATGTGGTGTAAGGTTTTGTACAAGATGTCTTAATTTTTGCTCTTTTTATAAGTATAAAAAATAACAATTTTACATTTAGAAGCAAACTTATCTCACATGGCACTCAAGAACTTGTAGACCGACGACCTAGTAAAGGTTGCGGCCAACCGATGGACAAGGTCAGCTCAGGGCCGAGTGCTGTGTGTTGTGTCCAGAAGAGGACGTCTTTTGGCTAAGATGGATACATGGATCGACTCAAGACCAATGGCATATGTGACTTGTTACCATCGATCAAATTTTGGCATCCCTTCGGCGTTAACAAATGTCTGGTTTTAAGACACAGAGAAACCGCTTTCATTTTCATTTTAAGATGCGCTCTGTACATTTATACATGCCTTGATTATTAGTCTCTTTCAAGAAATATTCCAATTCATTAAACCAAGTTCTTATAGATACTTCGGATAATCTAGCTCTTGCTTTATTAATTCCTTCGGCTGTGCGGCATGATATATCAGGATGGCGCTTTAGGAAGTTTAAGTACCAGGTTTGTCCTTCGTGATGTTCTTCGTGCCATGGTCTTTAAGAATTTTCTGGACTGTTTAACAGCTCCTGTTTCTTAACCGGGAATCCACTCTTTAACCTGTTTTTCGCCCTTTTACCATGTTACAGGATCTGGGTCCCTATCTCGATAGTATCACATCTCTTCTCAGTAAGCCGATCCCGAATTGTGGTTCGAGGGATCTGATATACAGTCTTTAAGTTTATCTTATTACCTTCCCTTCCTTTCGAATATCATTATGAGCTTTTTTCAAGGCTTCTTCAGTGTACTGATATAATATTATTTTGTCTGCCTAATTCTAATGCTGTAAATGTAAAAAGTAATAAACCTTTAGTATTCGACAGATTGCTTGCTAAAATAATTATTAAATGGACATGGAAATGGATTTAAAAATCCAATCAAATTCAAAAAACACACGCGATCCTTATTTCTCTCTTACTAAATGATGGTAGCCGCAAACTAATGTCTATCTATATTTCAATTATGTGGGTTAACGGCCACCTATTTAGCACTTGTTCGTAGGTCAATTAAACAAACTTTCTTCAAAGAAACTGGTGGTCGCTTACTAAAGATTTGCATGTTAACACTTTGACAACGCTACACCCTAAATTGTTATAGTCCTGTATAAATATTAAGGTCATACTAAGCAAAACAAAATAATGCTGTATGTGTCAGATTGCGACCATGTGGCCGCAATTTGACGTTTTTTAGTAAATAGGCACTTCGGTTACCGACCACTAAATATTAGTTTAATATTAAGTATAAAAAATATTAAAATACAATTAAATAATGACAACAACTTAGCAATTGAACTAATTAAACATCTATTTTGTGTATACGACATGAAATAAGTAATGAAACTTACCTTTGAGCGACGCGCGTCGTGTTATTTTTTTCTTAAATCACTACACAAACGCTCACTACTGAATTATCATGCGCTTTGAGTAATTTTTCTTCGGCGTTTTGTTAAACCATTTATTTCAAACTGCATAAATTCTTCTTTAACAATCATTTAAAAAACGCGTAAGATTTTTTATTTATTTATGTTACCTCTAGAAATGTTATTATCATGATTTAAATAAATGTAGTCCGTCAAATGGCCGGTTACTGAAGCTGGCCGGAAAACTGGCGCAATGACCCTATTAAAGTTACTATCTTGGTGTTTACAACAGTAAGACTGAATCACGGTTATGTTAATGATGTAACACAACGGCAAAACTGGAACGCGAACTCGCGAATACTACTATGTATTCATTCAATGAAGTAATAAACTTTACTATAATCAGAAATAGACAAAACACCTGTCAGATACATACTGTCGTTTTCCGTAATTGGTAGAATAAAAATAGCGAGTGTTTTATATAAAAGGATGTGCGAATACATTGTTCAGTAAAGCCAAATTGTAATATAGTGTGCAGTTGAGTGCGTAGAGTCGAAATGTTAGGTTATGTCTTGTTTACATTGAACAAAATGAGTCAAAATAAATTGTATTATAATTTAATCATTATCAGCCCTAGTGTAATAGATTCATAAAATCTATTTATTTTATAGAAACTAGATATGAAAGTATATCAATTCGTATTTACATTAAAGCTTTGAATATTAACATGTCCATTAAAGTAATAATAAACTGAAGCATAATATTATAGATTAAAAACTCACCTCTTTAACTTTGTTTAGATCCTCACTCATCGCGGTTATTATAAACAAATTTTCTGCTATTCTAATATTATACCTATAGGTATATGAATTCGAAATAATGTAACTTGTTTTCTAAACGAAATTATTGAGTTTTAAAGCTATTTTTAGCAAATACATGCATATTGATAAACTAAATTAAAATTACGTTCGAACGAAATATATTTATCAAGAGTCGGAGCACACATCTGCCCAGCCCGAATGTACATACTCAACTAAGTGAGTAGCTGAGTACTAAACCGATTGTTGTCCCTACTATTTGTTCGTTGTTCGGTCTGTAGTAACCAGGCTCTACTCCTATATCGAACTGAACCAAAGATTAACAGAACTGCACTTACGAATTCATACTACTAATTGTATTATAGGCACAGATTAGGTACACTAGGTACAATGCAACTTGCGCTCGCGCCCTCATTTGCTCTACGCTTTGATTATTAACTAATAATCAAAGGCTCTACGCTTACTCCCTAAAAGTTTTGGAGATAAAAAGATAGGTATGGGTCTTTGCAAACAAAAAGTTAATTAATAACATCTATTATCCTACTAATATTATAAATGCGAAAATTTGTAAGAATGGATGGATGTTTGTTACTCATTCACGTAAAAACTACTGAACGGATCTGGATGAAATTTGGCACCCAGATAGATTATGGTTTGGAATAACACATAGGCTACTTTTTGCAGCGATAATCGATATCCACGCGGGCGGAGCCGCGGGCAACAGCTAGTAATAGATATTATTTATAAAATAGGTTTAAGAGAAACTAAAAAGAATACAAATAGGTTCGTCGTTGCAATCACCTTTATATTGATTTAATGTTCTTTTTTTATACTGCTAAGCAAACACTGGTAAGCAGTTACCGTAGCGTGTTGACGCTTGCAATAACAGGCGATAACATAATGACTATCTATCTAAATTAATTCATTATATGGATGGGTTCGAATTAACAATCGATTTGGTGTTCTAAGCTGCAAAACCTAATCCTCTTTTTGAAAATTATCCACGACGAAAGAAATCCTGTGTAAAAAAATATAGGCTTAGGTAGGTACGTACCTACTGCAATGCCATCCTTCTTGGCGCTCGATAAGGTTTCAGCTAATCTATATAATATGGCCCTGTTATACAGCTGCTTCCTATTTACTTTTTTTTTTGCATAAATCTATGATTTATTTGATTCATTGCCAAAAACTGCATATGACGAATAGCCTTTAACATGTCATGAAACCTAAATTAAATGCCTACGTAACACAAGAATAAAGGTAAAGTACCTTCGATAAATCAGTGTTCCGGACTTCACCGTATACAAGGCCCCACTATCAACGTTAATCTGTTTGCTGCAGTCTCAGAGAATTATAGTAGATAAAAAGTTAAAATAAATAACTAACTTGCATTGTTAACATTTTTTATCTAAAAAATAGCAATTCGCTATCTAATCATTACAAATTGAATAAAGCATTAAAATATTTTTATTTTCCTCGATAATGTGCATTATGTAATCTGACAACACTGTTTCGTAGGGCATCCGCGGGGGACTATGGCGCGATGGCGGGGGAACCCTTCGCTTATAAAATTTACACGACATTATCATAATAAAAAGGCGCATAAATTCGATATTAGTATCGTAAGGAGACTTTATTATTACCTTATATTTTACCTTAGCTTTAAATTAAGTTAAAAGACGATGTTCTTGAATAGACCCCAACAAGTAGTTTTAGACCACAAGTGTATACGCATTATTTATATTTCTAACTTTCAAAATTACCTAAGTACCTATATAGCTATTTTGCTACAACTGATATAACAGTAACCGGTTAATCATTATGTACCTACCTATCTATTTACAAAAATGAGTTGCAGAACTAGGGGTAGGTACCTACTATTAGTAGTATTCTGTGACTACGATAGGTACCTACCGACTATTTCTGCTAGTATACGTATTGAGTGTAAACAAACTTATGGATAACAATTTCATTATACTTCTTCTCTTTTTAACAGCAAGACTTAACTGATGCTGGCTATTTTGAGAGTAAAATATTCAGAATATATGTACAAATTGTAATTCTTCTTCTTTGTCAACCCTTATCCACCCACTGCTGGATAGGTATAGGTCTCCTCTTTTGTGCGCCATCTGTTCATCCGTACACATCCGTTTTGTTATTTTTTTAAAATCCTTATGACTAGTGTAAGAAATAAAATTAATAGTGTGTTAATTTACTTTAAAACAAACTTAAAGAAATTTTACAAATGGTTATTTGATTTGTCTCAAAACTTTGAGTACACTACACGAATATTACCTACGCCTTAGTGACGGCTCTTTTCCTACTTTTGAATCTCTACGAAAAACTCTTTGTTTTAATAATACTGTGTATATTTTTGTTTTTCTATTTATGGCTAAATTACAAGTCGACATTAGTCACTTTGTTTTTAACACAAAACATGCACTAAAATAATGAAGCTTGACTTAGTTCCGACTTTTGACTGGCCTGTTGGTCTAGCGGTTAGTTAGGTACTCTGACTGTTACGCCGGAGGTCGTGGGTTCGATTCCCACCCAGGACAAATATTTATGTGATGAGCACGATTGTTTGTTCTGTGTCTGGGTGTTATTTATCTATAATATAATATGTATGTATTTATAAATATATAAGTATGTTTATCAGTTCTCAGGTTACCATAGCACAGGCTATGCCTAGTTTGGGATCAGATGGCGGTGTGTGAGTAGTCCCGAAAATATTATTATTATTTTACGAAAAAAAAAAAGTAAGCTATTTAGATATTTATAAATTTTGTAGGTACTTTGTTTATAAAAATAATGTATTTGAGTATACACTGAAGTTAATATGGTGTCATTAGTGTTATAAATCGATATTATAAAACGCAAACAATACATTATTTTTGTAAATACTATTCGCCCTATAAAGTGCGCAATACCGTAAACTTATTCTAGGCGCTCATGATCGTAGTCACGTCGCTGGATACCTATTTCTTCACCAAACAATAGAAGTACAATGTTCGAATTTCACTGTGCGCCCTTCTCTGACGCTTCAAATGTAAATAATCATATTCCATCACTTCTCTGCTATCTTGTATCACAAACACACCGTAAGAGCATTTCATATCTAATTTGGGCCAAAGCCACACGCGAATTCGACACAAACATGTGAGGTACCAAAAATACTTATATTCAAAACATTGTCAATGTCATATAATCATACAACATAAAAAAAAGTATTTCGAAAGTGTCGTGTGGCATTGGTGCATCTTCATGTTGAAATATCGCTAAAATTATTTTTCTTTTAGATAGTTACGATGTCTGAACATGTGTTACCGGCCGAAGAGCCGATACGTTTTATAGCGCCAATTATTCAAGATAATCCAACAGGATGGGGACCGTGCGAAATGCCGGAGCAATTTCGGGACATGCCGTACCAACCTTTTAGTAAAGGTGACCGCTTGGGTAAAATCAGTGACTGGACCGTGGTACAGGACAAGAAATACCAAAGTTAGTTCATTCTTACTTATTACTTCTAAACCAAAGCTTTATAAATTGTCACAAAATAAGTATAATTTGAGGTTATAGTGACGTTTCGTTACATTCACGACCACAGCATACATAGCTATACATTTTTTGCATGAAAAAGACTGACACATAAATTCATGCTGTGCTATTGTCATAACTATAACAAAACCTTTGTGTTCTCTATGTAATATTATGTAATTATTAAACGCTTTAATAAATTGATTACAAAACTTTTAGATAAGTATGCGTCTCAGTTCGGCGCTGGATCGTCATACGCTTACTATCATGAAGAGGATGAGAGTACATTCCACCTGGTGGACACGACGAGGGTGCAGAAGCCTCCATACCAACGTGGCCGTGCCCGTGGACAGAGGGGACGTGGAGCTAGGGGTGCTCGTACCCCTGGTGGTATGACTACTTTGAATAAGGTACATCTGATTACTAAAACACTGATCCATTATTATTTTAACCACAAATATATCAATTATGCATAGACTATTTTGTTGCAAATGAAAATCTAATACTTTTTTAAAGCTGTTAACGAATATAAACTTTTCATGTCTAAAACCATTTTAAAGTCTGTACTTTGCTACAGCATGTCATAAAATTATTGTAAACATTTTGTATGAAGCATATTTCATTAGAGCTACATGCAGTAATGTGCAGTGCCATGCTGCTCTAATGCCATAATATGCTTCATACAAAATGCTTAAGATAATTTTATGGCCTGCAGTGCTACTGTAATGCGTGAAACCCAGCATTTTAATTTATTACTGAATACAGTCTATATGACCTTCAATTTTTTATTAAATACCACAAAAGAACCTTACTATTTCTCTGAATAAACATTTAATGTGTTAATCTTATGCTCAGCAATTCTTCTTATATTATGAAATTAATCCATGTTAGCTGATCCACTATTTGTACTCCATTATTATGATCTGTATTATGCTGAGGCTGTTACCTTAATTTACAGATATGTAATGTTGAAAAATTCATTGAATTTTCAAATTTTTTTAACCATTTTCTATTTATATTAGCAACGTGACCGCAAGCTCGGTAAGAGGTGGGGCCAGAGAGGCGCTCCTATGAAGATTCGTGACGCATCAGTCACAGTGAGGCCCACATGGGTTACCATTGAGGACATGGACTTCCCTCGCCTTGCCAAGTTATCTCTGCCTGGTATCAAAGAAGGTATGTGTAGATCATAATTACATGTATTAATGAAATTTAAAAACATAAGTTGGTCATGGTAATTCATTACATATGTAGATATACCTGTGTAATTTTTTATCATCTTTAGACTCATGATGCTTTTTATTTTTAATTTTTATATAACTATAGCATGCTTAAGCTTCTTCTTCTTATCATTTGGTTAGTGGTCAAACTGGTGACCGAGTTATTTAGGCCTCTGTCATGATCTAACAACTGTTAACAGTCAGGACTGACTTTTAACGTGCCCTCCGAAGCATGGAGAATACTTAAGCTAAAGAAGGGTTAATCTTAACTAGTCCATTTTGAGACTCAGTCAGTAAAAACTATGCAACCTTATATTTGTCAACAATCTGTATCTTCTTTAGGTCCTTAACCAAAATGTAGGGAATTTGTCTTCATGTTGATTACATCGTAAATTTAAATCAATGAAAGGTAGTTAACCTCTTTTTAGTTTAGTATTTTATTTTAAAATTTGCTATTAAGAACTCTTTCCCTATTACAGTCCTACACAAGAGAGTTTTTCCTCCAATGCTAATATTGACATGAGGATATAATAATACAATTTATTTGACAGGTGAGGACATTGTATGCTGTGGTACATTGGAGTATTATGACAAAGCTTATGACCGTGTCAATGTCAAACATGAGAAGACATTGCAGCGCATAGACCGTATCTTCCATACGGTAAGTTTGTATTGTACTCGCACTTATTTTAAGGATCTTATTCTATGGTAAAATAAAAATGAGTATATTATGAGTTTTTATCACTTTTGAGGGTCTTATAGTAAGCCTATCTAGTGTGTGGTTGTCACCTTAATACTAACACTATGCCGAGTATTGTGAGTTCACAATCCAATATTGTGTGAAGTGAGGACTTGTTCCTTAGTAAGGAACTTGTCTTGCAAAGAAGAAAGACCAGTATTTTAAAATGTTGGTCTAGGCTGAAATAGTTGTAATGTAAACAAAATTAATGCAATTATGTAAACTGCATAATTGCATTAATTTTTAATACAACACACTGAAAATTATGCAAATTAATGTATAAAAATTATGTTTTACCATTTTTAGCAAGACTTCTGCTTGCACTTGCAATGCATTTTGAGATAGTTACTTGTCCATAGGAACTTATATAACATCTATGCATGTGTAAATTACGTAAGTGTTAGATATCCATATAATGATAATTATTGGGATCAAGAGTCACATTGAATGCAAACAGATGAAATATTATTTGTGCCATTCACATCATAAATAATATTTATGGTCTGACCCACTCACTGGCGAGCTTAGACAATGTTTGAATATGTTTATATAATTGACACAATCGGCTTCAATGCAACACACCCCTCTTATTATACAGAATTTCAGTCTGTTATCTATACAAATAAATAAAGTTGGAGTATCTGTTTGTAATATTAAAATAACCTCTTTTCACTAAATGCACAATGTAGATGTAAACATGGTACATATACCAAAATATTTTAATTTTACCTTTTGTCTGTCTGTTTGTTCCGGCTAATCTCTGAAACGGCTGGGCCGATTTTGACAGAACTTTCATTGGTCGATAGCTAATGTTATAAGGAGTATGTTAGACTACTTTTATTTTAGAAACTATGTTTATTTTTTATTAATTTACGACATCCACTTGTGCCGCAAGCAACAGCAAGTTTGAATAAAAGCTTGATGCAACATACTTCACAATCCTTAGCAATTAAAATACTGCATTACTATTCAAATATCATAGTATAATTTTATAACAGGTGACAACTACTGATGATCCCGTTATCCGACGGTTGAGCAAGACAGCTGGTACGGTCTACGCTACCGACGCCATCTTGGCTACCATTATGTGCTGCACTCGCTCCAACTACTCTTGGGACATCGTTATTGAGAAGATAGGTATGTATTTTACATATAATAGATAGGGGACCATACAAGTCCGTCTGGTACAGGACTGGCCTGCCCTTACAGAAGACCACAGCCAAGTAACTACACGAAATGATGTTGTATTCCTGTGCGTTTATAGGTCTCCAGGACTCATTTACGATAAACTGTTTTTAAATAATGTTTTTTTTATCCCAGGGTTACTAGCATGCAATAACGCGCGTGTTATGCTCCTGGAATTGCAAATGTCCATAAACAATTGTTTGTTACCAAATTACGAAAAACGTAGGCTTTACACTTCACCGTATTATGGCAACGATATTATACGATACTATTGACCCGCCCCGACTTCGCCCGGGTTAAACTATTTTCAGCTCAACTTTCTTATTTTTTTTACATATGAACCTTCGCCGGATAATAACGAACATAGCAAAAAAGAATTAGCGAAATCGGATGTTCTCGAGATTTGCGCTTAGCAACACATTCAGCGATTCATTTTTATATAATAGATATTTGAGTTATGATTAGGTTAGAGATTTTCAAACCACTCAATGTGCCTTTGAATTTTAATAAAAATAAAGATTTTGTGGCTAAGATTATTGGATTCTTCTATGGTAATTAGAGAAATGAAAGTGCAGCAAATGTATAGTAATTATGGCGAATAATAGGAAAACAAACTAGCAATGTATAAATGAGCTATAAGACATTGGACGAAAATTTGGTGTTCCGTTTTTTATTACCTACATATAAAATTTTAGGCGACAAGTTGTTCTTCGACAAGCGCGACAACACGGAGTTTGATTTGCTGACGGTGAACGAGACGTCCGTAGAGCCACCAACTGATGACGGCAACTCCATCAACTCGCCGCGCAACCTCGCGCTCGAGGCGACGTTTATCAACCATAACTTCAGCCAACAGGTTAGTGAGATTCCATTGACATATTAATTGATTAAGAGTTTATGACGAATGAAATAAGTTTAGCCAGGTCTGTGTTACAGTGCTGAATTATAATAATTGAGCCACTTGCATTTCTTAACACTTTCGCGGACAGTAACTTAGACACAATAGATGTTTTATTGTCATGACGTGTATAGGCGTTCACTGTCCTTCAAAGTGTTAATAGCGTCTGCTTGTTGATTGGCGAGAGACGCACGTGTGCTTGGTGTCACGTATAATCCGAGTAGTCACGTGCTTTCTGCGTCTCCTATTATATTTTACATTTTGCATTCAAAGAACTTTCATGAAATGCAAACTTCTAAAGCAATAGAATAGTCTAATAATAATTATATCTAGTAAGCAACAAAGATCACTTGTAATTAACCATGTTGAACCAAACTATGAATGAGGGGAATAGAGCAGGAAGATAATGACACTATCTTCTTTTAAATTGTAGGTGTTGAAGAATGGTACGGCCGAGCCGAAATATAAGTTCCCGGAGCAGAATCCGTTTGTGTCAGAAGAAGAAGAGGGTGAGGTTGCGTCTGTCGGGTACCGTTACCGCAAGTGGAACCTTAACAATGGCGTTGTAAGTTAACTATTATTTTATTTTTTCTGTTATCTTTTGTCTTTCAGATTTTCGGACTTATTATTTCGTCAATAATATCAATATCGATCAATAAATTGAATGTGTAAGGAGTATAATGAATATTGTTTAAAATAAAATTTTATCGTTTTTAAAATATTATATTCCTTCAATAATATTGCTTAAATAATATTGACCGTGTATGGTATATGGCTTTATGCTTGATTTAGTTATTGAGGTTGCAATGCATGTAACAAAAAAGTCATTACTAAATGAAAAGGTTTTTAAAAAAGTGACTAAGTATAGTCAATAGACTTTTATCAAAAATCTATTGACTGCTGTACAAAACGTCAATCATACAAACAAATGTTTTGAAATGGTTCTTTATATTTAGTAACTAGGGGTTTGCAATATTTTCCCCGATTTTACAACATATCTCACTACTGCTCCGCTCCTACTGATCATAGCGTGAAGTTATATAGCCTTCCTGAATAAATGCACTATTCAACAAAAAAAGAATTTTTCAAATCGAACCAGTACTTTTCTGGGAATAGTGCGTTCAACCAAACAAACAAACTTTTCAGCTTTATAATATTAGTATAGATTGTTAAGAATTGGTACTTAAGGATGCTCTAGATAAAGAGGACAAAGTAAAGTAAACTCTGTTTATTTTTACAAGGTACTCGTAGCCCGATGCGAGCACGACGCAGTGATGCAGGGTCCTCAGAACGAGACCCAGTTCCTGAGCATCAAGGCGCTCAACGAGTGGGACTCCAAGCTCGCCAACGGCGTGGAGTGGCGACAGAAACTGGACACGCAGCGAGGTGCTGTACTAGCCAACGAGCTTAGGAACAACTCCTGCAAGCTCGCCAAGTGGACCGTCCAGGTAAGATATCAACATTCTATCTATCCAGCCGAAATATGTCCACTGCTGGACTACGATCGATACCATGGATTTCCACAGCACATCTAAGAAGTTATTCATATTGTTTTTTATTAATTTATTATTCATATAGATAGTCTAGCACTTATAACAATAATAATAAATAATTTATTTTCAGTTAATACAATCCATAGATACATACCTTACAGACTAACATACATAATTATAACTTTTGTTAGTTTATATTACTTAAAACTATGTTAGTTACACTTCACTAGCACTTCATTGTCTTAGTGCGTTCATGTAAACAATATAAGTGCCACCTAAGGTCAGGATTACCCAGGCTTGCTGACTTTACTGACCGCTGGGTCAGTACGTAGATAGATGACTATTTTATAAAACAGCGAGACCTCCCCATCACCAGTCGCTGGTCCTACACCTGATAGAGATCAACACACTCAGACTCCAACAATCTGACACTACCGGAGAGAGCTCTCTACTAAATACTGCACTTGTGTCACACATTCATGAACAATATCTCTGGCGCAGATGTCTGATCTCCGTCAAGATTAACCTTGAAAGAAATTTGTTTAGAAAAACATTTATAATGTCTATCAGGCGCACCAAAGACATTATTCTACCAGCGTGCTTACTTTCGATTACTATAATACGAAACTTACCATACAGAAAGAGATAGTGCTAGGTGAAATGTATATATACTGTTGACGAAAACAATAGCCGAGTGCTAGGTGAAACATAGCTACTGTTGACGGAAACAATTTCTAAATGCTAGGTGAAATATAGCTACTGTTGACGGAAACAATTTCTGAATGCTAGGTGAAATATAGCTACTGTTGACGGAAACAATTTCCGAACGCTAGGTGAAATATAGTTACTGTTGACGGAAACAATTTCCGAATGCTAGTTGAAATATAGCTACTGTTGACGGAAACAATTTCCGAATGCTAGTTGAAATATAGCTACTGTTGACGGAAACAATTTCGGAATGCTAGGTGAAATGTAGCTACTGTTGACGGAAACAATTTCTTTGGCCAATTATTGAATAGAATAATTTACATTTTATAGGCTCTCCTAGCCGGCTCGGACCAGATCAAGTTCGGTTACGTGTCCCGAGCGCAAGTGCGCGACAACTCGCGCCACGTGATCCTGGGCACGCAACAGTTCAAGCCGCATGAGTTCGCGGCGCAGATCAACCTGTCCATGGACAACGCATGGGGCATCCTCCGTTGTATCATCGACATCTGCATGAAGCAGAAGGATGGTGAGTTAAACGTCTTCTGGCTATAACTTGACAGCCTTGGTGGTCCTGTGGCTGCAGTATGCGCCTGCTGTGCACGAGGTTGTGGGTTCGAGTCCCACAGGACAAAACTTTGTGTGAACAAAGAGTTGTTCTGAGTCTGAACAAAGAGTTGTTATAATTTGTGTTCGTTATTTGTATGTTTGTAAAGTACCTCGCGACACAGAGATTGTTCTCTGGAGCAGGAGTTCTCTTTTTAAAGAAAAAAAAACTCTTTGGAATTAGACGGGAGAGGCACCGATAGTCATGTGCAAAATCCTGAGAGTAAACATTAATGCACCAGACCTACATGACAAGCTATGTCGATTGATTGTTCCTGACAATTATTGTCGCAACTAGAGATGGGCAGAGGGTTAAAACCCAATGGGTGTTTATGGGTTTAAACCGGGTTTTTTGGGTCTTTACGGGTTTAAACCCAAATAAAGACCCAAATAGCGGGTTTAAATTATAATAGTATTTTTTTTCTATTTCTAAGCCTTTTATTATCAGTTCTAGTAAGTAAATCAGTTGCCCGAAGGCCCATCAAAATCATTTTGTGGTAGAAATGGTAGAAAGTGACCAACCTTTTTGACTTATTGGTCGAGGTGTACCAAAGGGGACGCACAAAAGATAACAAAAAATGTTTTTCCTTAAAATAACGAAAAATATAGGATTCAAAAAGAGACTGACGGACAAAATTGTGAAAAAAAGATTTTTGGGACTTAAAAAAAATTCGATCAAATTTGTATGGAGCTTCGACTTAAAATAATTTTGAAGCAGTTCATAAAGGAATTGACACTTGTTATATTTTTCACTTTTTAACTCTCACCTTGTGTATCAAACTAGAAATTTCGATCGATTTTGTATAATTTTTTTTTTATTCTTGAAAAATAAATATGCTAGTATGTAGCCAGCAGCATCAAAGCTTGTGGCAGGAAGGGGGCCAAATTTTCATTATTTTTGCGATAGCACGCTCCATTTTTGAGATACCGGGCTAATATTGGTTGAAATTTACGCACAGATTCGTTGAATCAGTGTCGCCGGAGATCCGCTTCGCGGGTCTCCTACTTCTGGGTGGTTTAAAAAAAATAACCACGAAGGCTAAGCCTTCTAACCTTTTTTTTTTTGTACAGGGGAAATGCTTTACGCATACCGCCCCGCTCGGGGAAGCGAAGTGGTTATGTCAGACTCTCCGGCCTAAAGATGGTAGGCGGCCGGCATACCGACTAAAACCCCTCCTGTGCACCTACACCCGCTTTCACGGGTGGACCACCGGAACCTGATATGACGTCAGTGGTCCACCCAACCTAAAAAAAAGCTAAGCTGAAACCTAAGAAAACCTTCTAACCTAACCTATCCATGTAGGGGTGAACTAGGTTTGATTAATAAAAGCCCAATGGTGGTATTTTCATGTGTGATGTGATATACGAAGACATCTTTCAACGTCATTTGCCGCTAAACTATCGATCGGAGACAAAAAGTGCCAAGAGCAAAAACGTTTTATTTTTAGCCCAATTACATGATGCAATAATAAAAATAGTGATTTAAAAAAAAAAAACCTGCACCCTCTTTGATACACAAGGGGAGTGAAAAAGTGAAAAAATTTACAAATGTGAATTCCCTTATAAACTGCTTCAAAATGATTCTAAGTCGAAGCTCCATACAAATTTGATCTTTTTTCATATTTTTTTACCTATATTTCAAAATCTTGCCTTAAAAATTAATTTCTCGTTACTTAGAGAAAAAAAAATTGTTGGTGCACCCCCTTTGCTACACCCTGACCGATTTATTTTGTTGTAAGGGGAGCAACGTAGATATTTATTGTTACATCATGTTAACACTATTAAAAGACCAGGAAAAGTTTAAACCCATCTTTTTAGCATCTCATAGTCGGTAGAAACGTGTTTTTCGTGGTAAACAATTGCGGCCGTGTTAAAACACCGTGGCAAAACACTCGGGAAATCACGATGAATGTAATGGTAAATACCTTAATAAAAAATCGTCCAGTAATTTGGACGATATGAGTTAATAAAGATAATTTATCCGTATATATCGGTCCGTATACTCGCTAAAAACATTACATAGTTTCAGACGGATAAAAAAAGGAGTAAATATTTTGTAACAATTTATATTTTAACAAATTTTAGGTTTATTATTATTTAAAAGGTGAAAATAATAAAAACCCGAATAAACACCCACGGGAAGAAATTTATCGGGTTTTAACCGGGTTTAAACCCAATAAAAGATTTAAACCCGGTCTTTTGCCCATCTCTAGTCGCAACAGAAGGCACTTATTGTTTGCCGTAAAATCTTGTCGTACTGTGACCCGTGAGTCGTCCCATACCGTGCACACTTTCTACACTCAACGCTCTCCTGTGAGCTAATCCTGACTGTGACTTGTTTGCGGATGGATGGCAGGATATATAGTGTGTTTGCGATATTGTGAGAGGGATGCATGATTGTGATTGATTGCGTCTTTTACATCATCAGCCTATCGCCGTCCACTGCTGGACATAAGTCTCTCGAAGCGTACACCATTTTACCATGATCCTCGGCTTCTTGCATGCAGCTCCTGCCAGTCTCTTTGAATACAGGTGTAGGTTTCCAGCACTTATTTAAGGATGCGTTCCTAACGAAACGTTTTCGAGCGTATTGCGAGCGACCATAGGCCATAGTAACTGCTAACTATCAGGCGGTTAATTTGCCGTGTTTACTCCACTGCAATGTCGTGATTACTCCCTTAGTCGACTCTTACGACATTCACGGGATGGTGATATTGCAATCGATATTGTCTGTAAGAGAGGGAAAACTCGAAAAACAAGATCACCCTATACCAACGCGTCTGGCCATCGTGGTATAGTAGGATAATATCCCTCCAAATTTATGGAGGAGACCCATGCCCAGCAGTGGGACGTTTTTGGGTTGAGATGATGAAGATTGAGATTTAAATGCCAGCAGATAAGCTCTATAGTTTATTTTAATCCATCGAAAATATTAGATGACTATGTCAAACTGGCCTTATCCGCTTATCTAATCTGTTTACAAACTAAGATAACAATGATATAATGGCAATTCACTTTAATGTATTTGTTCAACATCACGTGTGTAATATTTTCAGGTAAATATCTAATAATGAAGGATCCGAACAAGCCCTTGATCCGCTTGTACGATATTCCGGACAACACGTTTGAATCGGACGCGTCAGAAGAAAGCGGCGACGAGCAAGCCGACACGCCATTCGCACCACTCTACTCTTACGGAAACGCCAAGAGAATTTAGACCTTAATTATTATATACCTTATAGTTCAAAATACAATAACTATATTGTATAGTTGACATTCACTAACCTCTTCTTATTGTATCTTCCGATTGAATGGTAATCTCTATAGAGTTGCCATAATAATATAAGGTTTCTGGTAATCAGTATGTATTTCTTATTTTATTCAGTTGAATACAGTTTTATAGTCACAACACTGTTTTTATTTTACAATAATCTTATTTATCAAAAATACTTTAACAATTAAAACGGATAAATAAATGCTGAGTTTGCCGCTCTGCTAGATTCTTTATTGGATTTATACAGAATATGTTTGGGACTTCTATAATATGACTAGTTTCAATATGTATATAATACTATTCAAGCCCATATCTTTCATTACTAGGTAGGTACTTATATTTAACAGACGTAAAGTATAATAAAAACTAGAGATGGTAGACCATCTCTAGTATCCTAAAGCTGTGTCCAGATATGTTCTTTTGTCCCCGTAACTCCTTTTCGTACCAGCGTCGTGATCCAGTAACTCGGACGCAAAGCTCAAACTCAAAATAGCCCGATCTTTGTACGCCTCTGAAACGCCGCCGGATGGATTGAAGCGTACCTGTTCTCATTATCACCGTACCGCACCAAACGGGCGTCCAAACTGCTGTTCTTGGATCGCGATGCTGATACAAAACAGAGGGTATGGACAACAGAACATTATTTGAACCCAGTTTACAATAATTTATAATAAAAAAAAACAAAAACAGTTTACAATACAAAATAAATACAAATAATCACTCAGGCGATCCCAATGAATCTTGCATCTCTGATCGACGCACTGCAGTTCACAGGGGTAGTGAAGTAAATGTCGGTTTATTGCTGGATATTTAAAAGTAGAAGATTTTTATTTTACTCTACCACTTTAGATCTTTGTTAAAACAAAAGATTAAAGTATTTCATGATTTACTTTCATCATCACAAAACTTCTCACTATTCAACGCTTCTTGTTCAGGCTGCTTCTGAACATTATTTTGAACCTCCTCCAACGTCTTACTATTAGTTTCTGGCACGCAAAAATATATAAAGAACAATCCTCCATAACCTACTAATGCAAAGAACCAGAATACAACGTAATCGCCGAAAGCATCTTTCATTTGTTGATAACACTTAACTACGACAAAACCTAATATACATGCTAACATTGTAGCGGAACTTGAAGCTACTGCCTTTACGTTGACGGGGAATAGCTCCGCCTGCATCACAAAAGGTAAATTACCCAAGCCGTTGGCATATAGTATATTGAAACCTAAAATTCCTGTGAGCGGTAGCCAATTTACTGCTTGCAGTGTTTCTGGTGTTACTTCAACATAGTCTCGTAGGAAGAAGTACAGGCCGACTAATGTCATCGCGATGGATACGCCGACACATGACGTCAGCATGAGGACGCGACGGCCCACGTACCTCGTGAGGAATGTTGCACATATTCCTGAAATATAATGATACAATGTGTAAGTTACACTGATGATGATAATGCGAGTTTTTAATTGCAAGTTTCATGCAGTTGATTTAATAGTCGAGAAATCAGACCATGAAATTTCCTTTGCTAAATTGAGAAAAATAGGTAGGCTTGCGTATAGTTTAGTTTTAAAACCAACAATATCATGTTTACCTGCGGCTAACTGTACGAATCCATACACGATACTAGCAGAGGATCCAGACATGAAGGTGGTTTGTCGAAATATCAGCTCCAAGTACGCCTGTATCACTAAAATACCAGTCATATACTGCAATACCTTAAGACCTGCAAATATGAAAATATTATTTCAAAACAAGTATTTCCTCAATTCTTTATTTAGTAAGTAAGTAAGTAGGTACTCCTTTCAAGTATCAACTGCCCAATGCCTAGTTATATTTAGGTTTCGACCAATGATATTATAGTAAGAAAGATGTACATCTAGACTAGTCTAGATGTATATCTAGACTAGTCTAGTACTAGTAGTAGACTAGTCTAGATATACTTTCTAGACTACTATCTATCATAGACAAATAGTAGTTTGAGTTTGAAAAAAAACTTGATAGAAAAACAAAAACGATAGAAGTTAACAAAATTAAAAAAATCAAATTACCGAGACAATACCTAATTTTACCCTTTACTTTTCCTAAAATTCTAAACAATAATATTTTCTTACAAGCATCCTATGACTACATTAATAGGTATTTAAGTTGATATAAATAAATGAAGCTATTTACGCCAAGTCTAGGCCTATGTCTGAAGGTTATACTAATATTTGACGAACAAGTTATACCCTTTAATAGGCAGTAATCAAAATATTACTACAATTCTAATAGACAGGTAAGTATCTAATCAGGAAAGCGTTTGTTATCATTTATCAAGCATCTTATTAAATCATCAAGGTAACTCAAAATTATACCTACGCTCGGTTTTCTGATAAAACATTGCTTACATTTACACCATTCGGTAATTAACATAATAAATAGTTAGGTACATTAGTACCTACGGATTATCGAGATTTGCCAGGTGTGAAACTAACGTGAGATAGCTTCAACCATGTCATTTATTTAAGCCCTGGCGTTATTTTCGATGTATAAAATCGCGTGTTTTCAGCTGAGACACGTGTATAAAGATAAACTTAAATAAGCAAAACCTTATCAAAATACCTCCCAAATTTGATTAAAACCGTTAGAACGTTTCCGAGTTAGGTATCTACGTGAAATATATTTATACTAGTTGTTGCCCCCGGCTAAGCCCGCTTTGATGTCGGTTATCGCGATAAAAAGCAGCTTATTTGCTATTACAGACTATATATAATCTATCTCTGTGCCAAATTTCATCCAGATCCGTTCAGTACTTTTTGCGTAAAAGAGTAACATACATCCATACTCACAAACTTTCACATTTATAATATTAGTAAGGATATGTAGGTACTAGCTAAACCAGGCCATACTTCGCTTTGGCCCATGCTGATATACCTACTTAATTAATGAATTTATAAATAAATTAGCCGTTGCCCGCGGCTCCACTCTCGTGGTTGTCGGTTATCGCGATAACAGTAGCCTATTGCTATTCCAGACTATAATATATATCTATGCCAAATTTCATCTAGATCCGTTCAATATTTTGTACGTGAAATATAGTAACAAACGTTTATCCATACCTACATCTTCTCAAACTTTCATATTTATAATATTAAGTAGGTAGTAGGATATGAAGTTGGATTAGTATGATTTTACAAAGGAATGTTTGCCCTTTTCATACCTGGGTCACCTTACCTAGAGGTCACCTAGGTATGAAAAAGGTTTGAAATTAGTGCTATATATTTACCTATCACAATGTATATCGCTTTCCTATATCTCAAATTAGTTAATAGTTCCTTTAACGTAGATTTATTCTGCATACTTTCCTTTACGTGAGCTTGTATCAACGTCAATTCTTCATCTATCAACTGAAAAGGAAATAAAAATGGACTTAGAAAAAAAAAAATATACTTAATAGTTGTAGTGTCTACATACGCATTAAGGTGACCTAAAGCCCTACCGTGACGTCCATAAGCGATTATTTCTTTGATTTTATTAAGAATTTCGTTTTGTTTGCGGCAGACGACGATGCGGAAGAGGAAGACAGTATACCGATCTTTTGAACTTTAATAACGTTGTTTTTTAACGTAGGTACTTACCTAATATTTTATACATATGTATTAGGTAAGTCCATCCATATCAGCCATAAGACGTCCACTGCTGGACATAGGCCTCCCCCAAGGTTTATTAGGTAAGTACTTAATACATATTTATAAAATATATCGTATTGGCAAAATGATATCTTCTTCTTTCGCATCAGCCAATCCCGGCGACTAGCTTCAATATTTTCATATAAAATTACAAGAAACATCTAATACCCTCGTAGCAAAGCATAATTCCATCCATTATCTATGATATATGTATATCTACCTATATTTCCATGATATGCCCCTTTCTAGGCGGATAAAATCCATGATTTAATTAACTACCTACCAAAAGTTGGATAGGTAGATACGCTTTTATTTTCATTTAGGTACAAAATCCTCGCATATAGGGCTTCCAGTCTCGTTTTATTTTCGATTCCCCGGAAAAAAAATCGAGACTCGCTTCGGTCTCGAAATTCCCGGGAAAAACGAGACTTTCGAGACTATTTTAAAAATAGGTTTCATACTCATAATAATACTGACAAAAATGATTTTTTTAAATATGAAAAACAATTATAAATAAATTGTTAATTTCACGATTATTATTTTTCATTTTTATAGTGGACACGTAAAAAAGAATGAGCATTTCACTAAATGCTCTTTGTTTTTTACGTGCTTTCAGACCGAGAGAATCACAGCTATTAATTTTCGCTCGTTTGGACTTTGACAAAGAAATTTATTTTAATTTATTAGTTACGTTGCACTCTCTACAAATTATAGACTTGAGGCGTATTTATCGTAACCGGTAAAATACTAGGTTAAAAAATACCAGTCTGTCACTGTTACAAGATGTCAGAAATACCTATTACGAAAATACCTGTTACGCAAATATCTGTTGTGGAAATACCTGTTACAGAAATACTAGGCGTACCGCATAACTGTGACTTCGGAAATACCTTTTACAGAAATATGTGTTATTTGAAATACTAGGCGAACCGTGTAACTGTGACGTCGGAAATGTCTGATACAGAAATACTTATTATTAGAAATACTAGGCATACGGCGTAACTATACTTGCTGCATCATAAATGCTTGTTATTTGAAATACTAGCAATGGTACCGCATCACTGTGACCTAGCATTTGTTATAAAATAATACCGGTATTTTTACTTATCAGCACAGAAAACGTTCAAAATGTCTTATATACTCAAAATTATCAACAAAAACATTTTATCCAAAATACATTATTATAAATATTTCAAAACGAACACAAAAACAATATACAAAAAGTGGAAGCGATACTAGGATTCGAACCCTGTACCATCGTATTGTGAGACCAGTACACCTCTACCTATTACGCCATGCCAATTTAACTAATACCGTAATTATTTGCCAGATGTTAGACTAAAAAAATTACTCAGTGTTGAATTTATAATAATAATTTTATTATTATTATAGATTAACGTTATTTTAATAAACCAAAAATTATGAAATACGAGTAATATAAAAATCAGCAACAAAAAACTTCCAGAAACTGGGATTGGAATCCATAAAGCTTTATTTTTTTGCTTAGCAGTTACGTTGTACGTAGTATCTCCTGTATTTGGTACTTACAGGTATTTTTATATAACAGTCACTGTTATAACTAGTTATATATTTTACCTAGTATGACCCAACTCTTAGGTTATACTAAATTTAACTTTAAAATACTGTTGGATTAGTAGGATCTTTGAATTATGGTAATTTATTTGACGAAGTCTCGAAAGTCTCGTTATTCCCGGGACTGGCACTAGTCAATCTCGAGTCTCGAAAAAACGAAAAATCGTCGAGACTCTCGAAATTTTCGAGACCGAGACTCCCGGGATGGAAACCCTTTACAACCACAGAAAGAGATGTTACAACTGTCGAACAACAAAGATAAACATCCCAAAATACACGTTGATTCTTCATTGAATGACGGTAAGTAACAAGTCGATGATATCACTCAATTAATCCGACTATCTAAACCACGTTTTGCGTTACAATTAAAAAGTATACCTGCTACTTTGAAATAAGGTATAAATTCAAATATCAACCGGTTATAATAGGATAACAGCGTCGTCGTATCCTGACTAGAAACTAGATAGATTACATAATTACTTAGCAGCTAACCATTTACGACAATTTTATATTAAGGTGTGTAGACTTTTGATCGTAAGCAGTTACCGTAGCCTATAGAAGTCAATGACAAAATTTTTTCAACCAAGGTCCTATAACACCCTGGATGTTATGGGACCTTGGGCTTGGGATAGAAAAACGTTTTAACAAAAAACGCATTTTAAAATGGCCATTTGAGACCTGTACCTACTCACGCAACGGAAATAGCCTAGCCTTTTGAAAGATAGAGGTCCTTCCCCCATCAGGCGTGCTACCTTATGCCATACCATGCTTCTAAAGTTGTTTAAAATCCCTCGTTGTTTACGCAGTTTGATACATGAAAAATGTTTGACACATACCTTTTCATCTTTTGTTCCTTTTAACTTCATGTACTCCTTCTTCGCGGTTTCTATTCTCCCATCCTTCAAGTGATAATAAGGTGATTCCGGTATCCAGGAACATAGCAATGCAGAACATATAGGTATCGCAAGTATTATAGCATTGAGTGTCGTGTACGAAACAAATGGACCAATACTGTACACTGTAAGACTTCCTAAGTTGTTCATAACTTGAATTGTCATACCTAAAGATCCACGTATTTCTTTATCTGATATTTCTGTCACGTATATCATTATTGCCTGAAATGTAATGTTAAGTGTTAGAAAAACGTTTAAATAATGCGAGGAGCTGAAGATGCAGGAGTCAACCGTCGAAAGTATCTACCTAGGAAATCTTTGCTACGGTTGATACCTTCTTCAGTTGACTTCTGGCCCATGTAGCCCAGGCACCTTGTATCTACGGGGCCCCCTGGGATACACGGGTTGTGTGTAAAATATGTTTATCCTCCACACCTCCATTTGGCTGTGCATAGTGGACTGCAATAGGCTGATGATTAACGAATTTAACTATCCGTACTAATTGTATAAATACAAAAGTATCTCTATTGCCTTTTCATGTCTAAAAGGCTGCACGGATCTTAAATAAATGTGGAAAGAAGATATATGGTATCCCAGGGAAGGACAAGACGGAATTTTCATTACGATAATTGAAATTCACGCCGGCAGAGCTGCGGCAACAGCGTTATTTTGCGGAGTTTAGTTTTGAAATGGTAAGAAATCTCTATCGTTTACTCGTATCTTATACTAACATGGCAGTAAAAGACAGTCATTCATTATACTTATTATACCAAGTGTACCTAGACGAATGCATAAATACAGACTAGTAGGTACTGAGTAAAAATCCATCTTACCACAGCTATGAGACCCGATGCCGCTCCCATAAGAAATCTTGCAGCACACATCAACCACGGCGTGGATGATAACATCATGGTAATCTAAAAGACAAATATCTACTTAATACATTTTAACATAATATGGATAAGTATCTACCTTTTATTAGATTCTTTACAATGCTATTTTTGTTATAGTAAAATACCGAAACCCCCAAATTAGTTTTTATCAGAAGAGTGAGCATAAATATGAGAAAAATAAAAAAGTGTAAACTCACGATTTGTGTAGTCTTTGGTCACCTAACGGAAAATGCCGCTAACGCCGCGCGTTAAAGAGTACAAAATCATTTTGGTGTATCGTGCATTAATTGTAAAATAAAATATGGATGCCCAACTTTAAACAATTTTCATAAATTATTGGAAAAAAATATTTTACTCGAATCTATTACTGGTTTTGAACCAACTTAGATTTCGCCTTTAGGTACTTACCAAGAATGGAGTTGTAAATATAAGTATGTACCTACCTATAATTTAGAGTTGGCAAGCCAGACTAGCGGTCATAAACTGCGGCTGTAGATACCATGACGTCCATAAAGCAAATTTATATTCAACCCTTAATAACTTATCATACATACATAGGTAAATCCGTAGGTAGGTACTGTGAGTACTGGCAACTTACGAAATTGAAACTAGATGACTGAGAATAAAACATAAAAGGTCATCATTTTACCTTTTCGGCGTAATAGCACCTGTACTATTAAGTAGGTACTCTGTGGCAATAGACACCTATCGTTACTCTCACAGAGGGAAATGCTTGATGCTATGTATGTACTAGGTATGTAGAAATACTTACAGCGCCTATGGCGGACGGTACTGCTGACCAGATTAACGTACGTTTTCGTCCTACCCTCTCGTTCATATTCTGACCGACGTAACAGCCCAGGAGTCCCCCCGCAGAGTACAAAGACACCACCCATGATATCTGCGACTGTTCACAACAAAACAATTTTATACGGAAGTAGTAAAATAAACAAACTGATTAAATAATTTAAGACTAAACAAACGAGATATTTAAATAATCAATGATTAGGTACAGATAAAGTAGGTAAGTATAACATTATGTTCTCATTAAATAATTAACAATTTAAGGCTTATTGTTGAGCTCAGTCAGCTCAACATTTTATTACCATTCACACACCACTACTTACGCTCTAATTAGGTAGGTAACAGTAACTGTAAGTAGGTCTTTAATAAAATAATTAATTATGTATAATTTACAAATTGGGGAAATTGTGGGTGACATTGTTTTTTTTTGTTCAAACTTCAAGGCTTTTAAAAAAAGTATTCTTAATTCAGATAGGTAACTTAAAATACCTTTATTGACAGAGTTAGGTACTGTTAAGATCATAATCGAACAAATTTATATTCCCGCAACGCCAACAGCAACAAAACCATGTTATACTCACCTACCTTACCTACCTACCCATAGTTTCAAAGATGTTTAATATTCACCACTTACGGAGTAAGGTACCTAATTAATTAGATGGTACATACGTACCTTCAACTAGGTATAAGTAGATATAGTATCGGTCATTCTCAAATGCTTCAATATTTGGTTGACTTCGGTGGTCAATTTTTTTTTCGTCAATTATGACATAAAATTAATAAATATAAAATCTAGTTTTTTTTTAGAACACATTAGTAGTAGAGGGCATTAAATCGACCAAACGGTTACGCAGTTATTCAGTTTTTAAAAAATGATGTCCACCGAAATCAATATTCCTGCCACCGAAATCAAATATCTATAAAACTGAAGGCTTTGTTTGTTTAAACTTGTTAATTACAGGAACTATCACTCCGATTTGAAAAAATATTTATGCATATAGCCCACTTACTGAGGAAAGTTATATGCTATAATATAACAATCATCACGCTACTTAACTTCCCATAGAAGCTGGTAAAACCGCGCAGAACCTTTATTATAATAAATATAAATAGTATGATATAATTCATACTAAAATATGGATTAGGTCTACAATGATTTGCAGGTCAAATTTATAATAAAACATCTTATTTTATCAACTTTACATTAGAAATGTTTATTAATTAGGTTTTGCAAAAACAAAAGAAATCCGATATGCTTCCCATGTTCACATGGCACAGAATTATTTTTGCAGTCATCTTCGGCGCATCTCATTTTTCTTATTGCCAGCTGTTTAGGCCAAACTGCCTGGTATACTTTCATAGTCCCTGCAAATTGCTTAAGGTTGGGTGGAATTAGCAGCTCTTTTTCATAAATCCCAGATTTATTATTCGTCTTTGTAATAATGCCTTGTACAGTTTTTAAATGAGACATCAATGACAATAGACTAATGAAGTCTATTGTCATTGATGCCTTTAGCTACTATTTGATCAGCTATTCCCTTAAGGGTAGCACCAACACCATCTGGAGCTCCCTTTCCATGGCCACTTTCGGTATAATTCCATGTGACACTGGATTAACTGGGAAAGTACCAATGAAGTTTGCTGATAAAATAAAACATTCAGCGGTTCCAGTACTGGCCAGGACTGTCAGAACAAAATGCAGTTTATGGATATTTAGATTTATATCTTCTATGTGTTTTAATATCGGTAGCAAATTCTCCCAAATAGCTGGTGCGTCATGGAGTAAAGATTCGGATGTACACATTGACTGAACCTTTTTTTTAATTGTGCCTTTTTTTTAAATTATGCTTGATCGAAAGTAATTCCATTTCTTTCTCGTAAAATTAGTTTTGTGCGAGAATCTAATTCACTTATCGGCTTTATCTCACCTTCATTCTTCCTTTTATTATTTTATTTTAGCGTAAAGCTTCGGATCACTCTTGATTCGAGTTTCCCTATGTCGCTTAAGTAGCTAATCTTTTCTTAGTCAATCGATATTCTTTTGAATCTGCCATAGTCAGAATACTGAAACAAGCAAATTTATTCTTAATTTATAGTTTTAATTTGTAAATATAAAACGACCGAGACAATTTACTTGTGTCTATTTCCACCGAAACCACCGCAATCAATGCCACCGAAATCAAAATAATAAGCCATTTCCCAAATATCTTTAAAATGAACTCTTATTTGCAAAATGAATCTATTCCCATCAAATCTAGTACCCAAATCATATACTTTTATTGCAATATAAAAATAAAAGGTTAAATAGATATGAATAAAATTGACCCACCGAAGTCAACTATATAGGTATACCAAGCCACCGAAAGTGATTACGTACCTTCGTCAAAGAGCCGCCCGAAGACGTACAGGCGTGTTCTTCTTGCCAGTGATGCGTCGCGACTGATCGTTTTTATTACTCTAACGACTATTCTCGCAGCTACTATAGCATACGAATTGTAAGCAAATCCGTACGCGCCACTGAAATCAACTCAAAACGTCGGACGTGAACAAAACTGGTTGTAACTTGTTTTCTAACGTCTATTATTGTTTGTTAATACTATCAGTTAAGCAAGTAACTATCTAACTGTTTATAAAGACACCTAAAGTAGTATACTGTTTTAAAGAAAAAAAGATAAAAAATAATTTCCGCAGTAGTATGGGGTGTGGGACACCCCACCGAAGTCAATATTTTGGTAGTTTTAATTTTTTTTAAGTATGTTAAATTAAGTTAATCAAAAAATAGACACTAGCCCCCCCTATTATTTTGCTCTTATCTACTACACAAAAAAAAATCAAGTGACTAGTAATTCATTTTATAGTGATTTTCACCTTGGACATGATTTTTTAAGCTCTCTGCGAAAGACCCGTATATAAGAATAAAACTAGTTAACTACAAGGAATGTAGAGATTACAAACATTTAAAAAATATTGAAAATGATTCACGCACACGGTCAGACTATTAGTCTGAGCTGAGCGCATACGATACACATATATCTTTTGTGAAATATATATCTAGGTATATATTCCACAAAAGCAACAGATACGAGTAGGTAATACTTACATCGGTAATATTGACATTTGCTTCGCCATTTATGAACTTTGGAATCGCCGGTGACGACCACGATAGTGATGCTCCGGTGAACGTCATTACGAACGCCGCTGAATACAAATTTATTTATAAAACACATTATTTACAAATTTTTCCCGCGAAATTATCATAACCAATGCAAACACAACTTACCAGAAACACCGGCCAAATATTGCACTTTTCTTTTCGTTTTGTTAGTCATTATTGTTAATTTAAAGACCGCACGCGTATTGATAATGTAATTATTTCGTTTAAATAATATACGAAATAAAAGAACCAACGGTTCTTATCAGATTAAACACACAACTAGCGTCTGTGTCGTGTGATAGGTAGGTACTGATCTGATAACTAACTACATACATATATAAATACATACATATATACGGTGACATAAGGTAGATATGTGACATCATTGAACGAATTGGTTAGACTTTGTTAGTTTCTGCTCAACAATGACTAAAGGGATTATTGAAAGTTGTTCGCACGTCGCTCGCGTCGTCGCGTCGCTATCTGCAGTCTGCATATGTTATGTGGACCACTTTTCCACTTTAAAGGGGAAATTAGATTTTAAATGTTTGTATTGCCTTGGTATATGGGTATGTAAGTAGACAGGTAGGTACTAGCTATGCATCTACTATGAGATCTCCTTCATCACCGAGACTTTTTTAGGTGTTTTTTTCATCCTTTTTTTATAAGCATTAATAGGTATTAGGTAGGTTCCTAAGTATAATATTTAAGTTAAGTACCTACCTACCTATTTATATATAGTTTGGAAACAGAAGAAGGGAAATTAGGTAGGTAATGTTTAATTTTAACCCGAAAAGATGTAGGTTTTTTATACTAACTACTTGGGTGACAAACAAGCATACGCCCCGTCTGATGTTTAGCAATTATCGTAGACTATGGAAGCAATACCAAAAGTATCACTTGTCTGTTGCCAACCTATTTTTCGAAATCAGGGCATTAAGATGGAATATCCCTAAATGAGCGCTGGAGACCTGTACTCACACTCAGAAACACAACTACACCGCTGTGTGTAGTTATTTGGCTGTGATCTTCCCTAAATGAGACTCATACACATGAACACAACTACACCGTTGTGTGTAGTTATTTGGCTGTGATCTTTTGTAAGGTTTCCGCAGCCGGGCTTGCTATAAATCTTATAGCTACGTATAACGTACGAGACGTTTCCACGCGGCAGACATTCAATCACAGCGCATCTGCTGCGCGCCATTGCCCCTTTTGTTTAGACATTCCTTATGAATATCGATTTATTTTTGGGTGGTCATTGTTCGAAATTGCAAATTATGAACGAAAATAAATCGCTTTATAGATGTCGAATTACGGTTCCAGTAGAAAACTACTGGAACCGTATTACCAGCCACCGTCAGACATGGTTAAAAAACCATGTCTGACGGTGGCTGGTAATACCTAATTATTATTATCAATCAATCAATCAGCCTATCGCAATCCACTCCTGGACATACGCCTCTCCCAACACGCGCCACCCACAGCACACGGTCCTCCGCCTTCCGCTGCCAGTTCGTCCCAGCAACCTTTTTTTAGTCGCCGGTCCGCCTAGCTGGGGACCTTGGGCCCTACCTTAGGCTTACCGAGTTGTGGTCTCCACTATAGGACACGTCTGCTCCATCGGCCGTCAGTCCTTCTGCAGATGTGACCAGTCCATTACCACTTCAGCCACAGATTACTAAATAGTTACCTTCAGCTTGCTAAGTCTGCGAGCTTAAGTCGGTAACTTTGGTTCTTTGTCGGCTTACCTCGTTGCGAATTTTATCCTTTACAGAGACGCCGAGCATAGCTCGCTCCATAGCCCGCTGTGCGACTTTCAATTTGTGGACTAGTCCTACTGTGAGCGTCCACGTCTCGGCACCGTACGTCATAACAGGTAGGACGCATTGGTTAAAAAACTTTCGTCTTCAGGCATTGCGGTAAAGGCGAAGAGAAAACGTGGCGTAGTTTGCCAAATGCTGCCCAACCAACCCAACTGAATACTACGGTGGACTTCTGTCTCAAAGTTGTTTCTACCAAGCTGGACAGTTTGCCCAAGGTAGATATACTCTTGAACAACTTAGAGCATCGAACCGTCGACGTAAATCGGTCCAGGAGTGACATGTACGTTGAACATAATCTTGGTTTTATCCGAGTTCATACCGAGACCGACACGTCGTGAGACTCCATTCAGGCTGTGCAGCATTCCGCTGAATTGTTCCAGAGACTCTGGAACGATGACGATATCAACGGCAAACCGAAGTTGTGAGATGTACTCACCATTAATGTTAATGCCCCGTCCAGTCCAGTCCAGCGTCTTGAAGACGTCTTCGAGCGCGTTGGTGAAAAGTTTGGGGGATATTACATCCCCCTGTCTCACCCCTCAACGCAACTCAATTAGGTCGGTCTTTTGGTCCTGGAGCTGGACGGTCATAGCGGCGGTGTCATAGAGACATATCAGCACCTCGATATAGCGCCCATCAATGCAACACCGCTGCAGAGCACCCAAAACTGCCCAGGTCTCAATGGAGTCGAAGGCTTTCTCGTAGTCCACGAATGCCATACACAGCGGCTGATTGTACTCTTCTGTACCATCTGCCGAAGAAATGTGATCCACAGTGCTATAGCCTTTTCGAAACCCGGCTTGTTCCGGAGGCTGAAACTGGTCAAGTTTTCTGGCGAGGCGGTTTGTGAGTACTCTCGAGAACAACTTGTAAATGTGGCTCAGGAGTGAGATGGATCTGTAGTTCTTCAGAAAGGCTTTGTCACCTTTTCTGAAGAACAGAACCACCGCACTCCCGCTCCACGCTTGCGGTGTTAGGCCCTGGTGTATAAAGGAATTGAAGAGACTCGCTAGCTCTTTCAGGATTGGAGCCCCGCCTGCTTTTAGGAGCTCTTTGGTTATTCCTTTGTTCTGTTCAATCGCAGCCGCGATGGCGCGGATGTTTGAACATCGGAGGTCACGTCGCACCAGCTACCGGATCTTCCGGTTGAGGTTTCCTCCATCTGACGAAGACGTCTGCGTGGATGACATTTCCCGTCTGGACTTATTATTACCCGACTTCAAAATAGAGCAGGTTTCGAATTCGTGCTTTTCCTATTTTTTTTTTTTTATTTTAAAAAATAATTAAATTTTATTTGAAAGGATATACATTTACACACACGCACTAGCTACCTGCTTTAATGTTGGTCCCATTATCATCTAAAGCTAGTTTTTAAAATCCATGAGTAATTGAAGCGTTTAGGAGCATAACGTCAAAAGCGCAAAATGACAAACGATCGCAAATTGTCAAAAGAGCAGAATGTCAAAAGCGCACAAAGTCAAAGGCGCAGATTGTCAAAAGTGCAGAATGTCAAAAGCGCACATAGTCAAAAGCGCAGAACGTCAAAGGCGCACAATGTCAAAAACCTACTTAAACTGGGTAATTGCTTGACATTGTTATTTTTGTTGGTCACAATTCACAATAGGAAATGAAATACTAACTTGATATTTTTAGGAAACATATATATACTTTTAATTTAAACTAAATATAAATCAGCATAGCAATAGTCAACTTTCTGAATAATTATTGTTTATTACAAACAAACTCTTCAAATATTATATTATTTACAACAAATCAAACTTTTGCATTCAACTATCATTTGTTTAAACTGAAGAGATGAGAAGACCACAGATGGCCACTGGAACTTATCACTGATAGGTATTTTACGGATGGCAAATAGATAGTCTCAACTCTCAGGTTGTTATGCAACTATAACAACGAATGAACGAAATGAAATTGTACCATTGAACTGATCTGATGGTGAAGCCGGAACTCCATAATTAAACAATGTAATCTAGCCGTGTTTGGGTTTATGGAAATCATTATGATTATATAGTCTATAAATGATAAAATTTTAGAAAATTTCAAATTTTAGGGGAGGGGAATTGATTATTTTTTCTATGTTTAAATACTACTTTAAAAGGCTTTAGAAAATTGTATAACCAATAAGTATTTTAGGTCTATTTTTTTTTAAATTATTATTACGTATCACTGGTATGATCCTCCAATCTGAAGTGTAACATTACACACAAATGCTTCTGGTAAGTACTATATAACTGATAAGTGACCTAAGACCCTAACCTACCTGTCTGGTGAATGTTTTTTCCTTAAGTTTTTTTTATTTCTTTTTAAAAGTTATAAAAATCTATGAAACTGAATACCTGCCTATCTACCTACCATCCCCTTCGAATACAGGCAGGCTTTGCAGACTTTTATAATAGTGGGTATGCCACTACTAGAACATAAAATTATATATGATAATATTTATTATTATATCATCTAATTAAACAAACATAAAATTTCTATATAAATAATTATGTTGATGTAATGTTTGTCCAATGTGCGGTTCTTTTCAAATAACAACAGAATTAGCCTCTACCATTTCAATAGTAAATTATTTTAAAAAAGTTGTATAAAATACATACATTAATAATATTTGTTTAAAATGTCAATGGATTTGACATTAAAAAATATTGAATTTTATAGAGGTCAATAGATATACGCCACAGAATATCTAAGAGAATATGCTGAAAAACATGTTAACGTTTAAATCTTATAAAATGTTGATGGCATGATGTTTTAAAAAATAATAACCCCCTTTAGGTCGGAGAGTCCAACATAACTGCCTCACTTCCCCAGGTGGGGCGGTATGCATAAAGCATTTCCCCTCTTAAAAAAAAGGTAGTGTTCCAGTACTTAAATAAACTTATTTGAAAATTGGTCACATTCATTTTATTCCATACAAAATTTTAAATTTTTATCACTCTCATGGTGAGACTATTTTTATTGTGATATTCCAAAATCATCTGGCATTTTTTCCATAATTTTTTTAATCTGCAGAGCTACAACAGGATTATCTGTAAATAAATCGGAAGTACTGTATGGTACTAACAGACTGACACTTCCTATAATTAATTTATCTTCTAATTCTGTTACTGGCAGTAGATTTATTTCAAACCATGCTTTAAGTTTATTTTTTCTTTTAGTTAAAACTTCCTTTGCTTCAACTTGAAAGGCTTTTCTCTGTGGAGGTTTTACATTGGCATGTAACTGTTTTTTAGTAATACCCAATATTGCATGACCTGGGATTATTGTTGTTTGATATACATCTTCTTGTGGAACTGACAGGATTATGCTGAAATGTAAATACATTGATTTAAGAAAGAATTGCCTAATTAGGGTGTTGGTACTTTGGTATAAACCTCCGGCCAGCTCTTTTGTTTTTATTTTAAATTAATTTAAAACAAAGATTAGATATCCATTTTAAAAAGGTCCTTATTTATTTACCTATGACTAACAGGATCAATAGAGTGCAGAAATCCTATGTAGGCACAGTTCTTAATTGTATCAACTTGTACATATTCATCAACAAGCTTCACTTGTAGTTCTGGGTCTTCTTTTAATAGGTTAAGATCCAAATTTTGGTCAACGTCATTCATTTTCATAGGTGACCGAAATTATTCTAGATTAAATTCTGATTTGTCTCAAAGCAAAACAACAACGATCACCGACAAGACACTTGACAGTGCCTGTCAATAGTGTCAATTTCGTCAATGTGAACAACAAGGAGGAAATATACCAGGAGGTAGTATACCAATACATACAGTGTTCCGACTTTTGAATCAGCGTATGTATGCTTATGGCTGTCAATACTTAGTTTACAAAATTGCATTATTTCACGTGAGTTTGAGTTTAATTTCGGAAAACCTTTGTTTAGTGTATAACTATAAGAACTATGGCTTGTGTAGCTTCAGGCTGCAAGAGTAGAATGGGTGTTTTGTGTGTTTATTGGAAAATACTCAAAATATATCTTTCCATCGGAAAGTATCGACCTCTGTATTTATGAATCAAATAAAGAATAAGTACTTAACATTTTGATACTTTAGACGAAGCATATTGTTTGGGATAATTTGCAACATAGATGTATTAATAAGAATAAAAACCCATTTTTACTGTTCTCTCTCTAATACTTAGGGCTTATTTTTACGTATCTAATTTGGTGTACAATAAAGTTAAAATAAATAAAAGAAACGTTTATTTTAAAAGATATTTACAAGAATAGTTATTAAAATAAAAGTAACTTATCCTAAACTACTTTGGATCGCAAGGCTACTGCGTTGACCTAAGTGAAGGTCAGCCTTAATAAACTGATTTTGTTTAGTGGTCAATGAATCATAAGCCTGTAAACAATAATAAGTCATTAATAAGTACCAATAAATATAAATACTGTGTATGTTACTATCATTTTGTTGTTTTATTTTATTGTTATTGTTTTATTACCTACTGCTTCTCAAAAGAGAAATTTTAATTTGTTTTCCACAAATTCAGATGAATGAATAATATGGCCGATACTTTTTTTTTGTATCAAATGTAGGTATGGAATAAAGAAAACAAGATACTTCTTCAAATTCAATATAAAGGCTGAAGTAATATAATCTACCTTACTAGTATCTTACTACTTACATTAAATTCTTTGTGCACCAAACAAAGAGTGTAAATATAATGAAAATATCTGTTTTCTCAATATTTTTTTGTGATATTGTTTCAAGCATCACTACTATACGATTAAATTTCAATTACATTACAATATTCAGCCATTGTTGGTTTTGTACAGATTACATAAATATCATATTCTTAAACAATATGTAGGATATTTAATTTTTATGTGATAGATTTATCGATACGTAAGTTGTCGATATGACAGGAGCGACACTTGTAAGTATATTTATACATAAATACTGATTTTGTTCGAGTCTTTGACTCAGTGACAAAAAATGACATGGTTAAAAGTATAACTGTCTCTTTTTTTCATATGACATTTCGTTCACGTGAAAAGAGAAATCCGATGGTTAAAGTTCATTTTAAATATTCTCTATCTTGGAAATCTTTTATCTTTGGTGAAAACAAATATGTGATCTATTTGGTGATCCAAGATGGCGGACGCGAATTTTTCAAAAAGTCAATATGGGTATCGCTTTCATGTTTTTTGGGGTGCTTAAAACGAATATGATATCTATTTAGTGATCCAAGATGTATAAAAATTATATTCTCAAACTCATTTTTTCATTTAGTTACATTCATCATTTTGTAAATAATACATATACATATTTTGCCTTCTCATTAACCAATTAAATTATTAATATTTGTATTATTTATTTTCCTGGTACCCTAAACGCATTCTAACATTACAAAATATGAAATAAATTAAGAAAAAATATGTGACAACCCTGCGACAATTATCTATGTCAAGTCGGCGGCGGCATTTCGCAAAACATCAAAGGCGTTGGCCCACTGTAAGAAGGAATAAAGGGTTCTTTACACTGTGCTAGTATCTTACTACTTACAAGTTGCATTAAATTCTTTGTGCACCAAACAAAGAGTGTAAAAATAATGAAAATGTCTGTTTTCTCAATATTTTGTTGTGATATTGTTTTTAACATCACTACTATAACGATAAATTTCAATTACAATATCCAACCGTTGTTGGTTTTGTATAGATTACATAAATATGATATTCGAAGACAATATGTAGGTACTCAAACTTACGTGAAATAATCCAATGTTGTGAACAAGGTATTGAGATCCGTACGCATACCTACGCTGATTCAAAAGTCGGAACACTGTATGTATAGGTATGTTACCTCCTGTTATATTTCCTCCTTGATTTAATAAAATAAAATAATGTAAAAAAAATGGCGTGAAGACCAAGGATGGAGCCTAAACTTTTTTTGGTTTAGATCAGATCAAGAAACTCACGCCCATGGTATAGATATAAATCATAGACTATAATATACAACTTAAATTTCTTAGACCATTTTGGTGAACGTTAAAAGTGAATAGTTTTTGCTTTGATCCAGTTTTATGGTTATTGTCTGCACTTTGAACATAAAATAATGGCTAGCTACCGATATCTAGCAAAGTAAAGCTTTGAACAATACTGTGTCAGTGATATAATATAATACTTATCCCTTCTACTTCTACATAAATAAATTCATAGTCATTAATCGTGTACGCAGAGGTCTCAGACTAATAGAATGCAGAGGTCAAGAAAAATATATTATATACCTACCTACAGTACCTACCTACTTGGGTGAAAAGCAAGCGCTTTTGAAAATGAAGACTGTTTCCAGTACCTACAATGGAATTATCATTTCATTGTATAGAATAATTAAAATTACGTAAATTGTGGCGTCTCAGTGATGCACATCCCTAAACTTACTAATCATAATTACACTTTTTGAGGATTACTTTGTTTTATTAACGCTAGCTCCAGTCATCACCTTTATCATTTTTCCTACTGTGATTAGTTACTCTTTGTTTCCTACTTTACCCAAAATGCTTACAGTTTGCCGATATTAAAATAAAACAGTTTTGAGAATATTATATGAAACGTAATTTTTAAAACTAAACCGGAATTTTATCCTTTTCTTTATAATTATGTTGTTTTAATAATTTAAGTAATATCAACACTTGGTTGTTTCCTTTTGTATTCTTCAATGTCCTAAACTCCTAATCCTTTTTGTCCTAACTTTGGATTTAAAAAATGGTGGATAAATTCAATTTTTTCCTTAATGATAATCTTCAATTGTTTTGTTATTTATCACACGACACAAACTTTAACTATTATATATATACTATTAATTTTATAACTAAGTTATAAGAAACATTGCCAACTATGAATTAATAGTCTAGCAACACAGACAGTAAAAATTACAGGAATAACCGTTTTGCTTCGCAGAAACCATTTAGATAATGATGTCTGCGACTCTGTAGTTTAAACTATTCTAGTCTTTATTTGTACAGGGATAAAGTTTTAAACTGTTAGCTTAAAAGTTGTTACACGTACATTCTTCTTCGCCACAGATACAACTTGAGACGGCCGCGCCCGCCGCGCCGCGCTGCTCGTCCCGTCCCCGTCACAATGCATTTATATAACGCAGGAACACAGTGCCCTTCATTTATAAACCATCTTTGAATACTTTAGCGTTCAGTCATTTGTTTTTTCCAGTGATCGTACATTGTTTCATACTAGTCGTTAGTTTACAATAATTATAATTTTGTGTTATAGTAAAGTTTTGAAGGTAAGTTACTGATTTTTTTAACTCTGCCCTACCTACTATTTTATGATATGATATTAAGTATTATGTGAAGATTTGATTTTAAATACCTAAAGCATAGATAGATACATTACGTTAATAGTAGATTAATAGTAGTAGGCTACACGCCTATAGTAAATAAGTAGGTAGGAATAATTACTTAGTTTAAAGGCACGTGACATGCATCCGGCTAGCATGCTGCATGCATTTAATTACAAAACAACATATTTATACCTAATACAAAACATAATATGATATAAAAGTTTTATTCTCGCGAATATCGTTGGACTTCCTGCCTATGATTGTGTTGTGTAAGTGGCTTGAACAAATTTAATATGTACCTATCGCATAAAAGTGCTAAGAACTAAACCGATTTTTTTATAGCTGAGGTCTTCATTGTGTGATGATAATAAGCTTAATGATTATAATGCTTATAATTATAGGTAGAAAATAAAAATAACCTTTCAAAGTTATATCTAGAAAGGCAAACGCATTTAAAATGGCGTCGTGTTCGACTATGTGCTGGTTGTACATCAACCTCACGTATCTACCTACTTTTATTTATTTGGTACAATTATAAAATATATATTATGCTAGCGGCCGGCGGCGCCCCTTCCTCGCCTGGGTTCAACTATTTTTTTGCTTATTTTTTTCTCGTAAGAACTTTCTACAAAGTAGATTTATGCCTATTAAAAAACCTTAAAAATATTAATTAATTCGGTAAAGTTGTTCTCACGTTATGGCGTGACCAAGGAAAATAGGGTTTCATTTTTATATAGGTACCTACCTAGGTAGGTACTTATACTGGTAGGTTGATAGATTAAGCACCTACCTAAGTACCTGCACCTATGTTTTAAAAGGCAAACTCTAAATTGTCTATACTATAATGTCTCTAATAGTTAAATAAAATTAGGAACATGGGGCGCATGTTGTTGCTCTTAGTAATTATGCTAATATACACAAATAAACGCTTTTTATTTTCGAACACAAAGGTAGTATTATTTGTGCTTTACTTATCTACTTAAGTACCAACCTAATTAGTTATCTTATTCAACTCAATTATGTCAGTTATGTAGGTAGTAAGTATATTTAATGAACCATTTATTGTATTTCTTTATCTTATGTTAACTATTATTTCTTTCCAGAAGCATTAAATTTGTTCCTACCAGAAATGTCGTCAGCAAAGGCTAATAGAAAGTGAGTTCCCAAATGTTTTTTTTTATGAACTATTCTTTAAAAAATCTTTCAAATTCTTAATATTTGCTATTTAAAGAGCAGCGACCGTGGCCGTGGAGCTGCCAGAATGTCCTGTCTGCATGGAGACGATGAGTGCCCCGATCTACCAGTGCCAGTCGGGACACAGTCTGTGCAACAACTGCACTCAGAACTTGCTGCCTCCTATGTGTCCTATTTGCCGCCAACCGCTCACGCAAATGCGGAACTGGCAGTTGGAAGAGATCGTTTCTAAGGTAGGATACTGCAACAAAAATGTACAGGCCATAAAAATGAACAATGACAATACATACAGGCCTATTGGTCTAGTGGTTAGTGACTCTGACTGCTACGCCGGAGGTCGTGGGTTCGATTCCCACCCAGGACAAATCTTTGTGTGATGAGCACGAATGTTTGTTCTGTGTCTGGGTGTAATTTATCTATAATATGTATGTATTTAGAAATATATAAGTATGTTTATCAGTTGTCTGGTTACCATAGTACAGGCTCTGCCTAGTTTGGGATCAGATAGCGTTGTGTGAGTTGTCCCGAAAATAATATTATTATTATTATCTCAACGTCCATGGCTAGTTATCGCAGTGCACGTGCATTAGGTAGATAGGTACTTAAGATACCTAAATAAATAAGTAGGTACCTATAACACAAAAGACGTTTATGGTATAACTACTCAATTAGGTTCTTATGTTTTTTTATAATATTCTAGCTAATACCAAATGTTTCGTCCTTTCCTGATCCTTTGATGATAAGTACCTACCTATTAAATTTTACCTAACATCTTATACCTCGCCTTTTTACAGTGGGTAAAAAGCCTATTGCCTTTCCACTGCTCCGTGAGCTGCTAGTAGATACTGAAAATTATTTTGGTGATAGGTACCAAATAATTTTATAACTATATTTTTTTTTAGTAGGTACCTATCATTAAATCAAAGTTGTTTTTGCGGTTGGCCCTTTTCTGCCTCCCCTTATATAGTACCTAATGCAGTAAAACATAGCTAGGTATTATTTTACTGGCCAGTTTTGTTTAACACTGAGGTTCTCACACTTATTTTGTCTACCGCCCACTTTGAAAATCAAATATTTTTCAGCGCCCCTAAATTTTCTTTTACTTTTTTAATTTTTCTTTTACTTGGCAATAGGGTTTATTTTTTCTGGGCCACTTACCGCCCCCCTCCTCGACTGCTAGCGCCCACTAGGGGGTGTTATCGGCTTGAGAAAGACTGGTCTAATATTTTGCACAATGCTAATAGGATATACTGTTTTGCTATTATATTGAACGTTACCTATTTAGTAATCTGTGACGTTACTGAGATAGGTACCTACTACTTGCAATTTGTACTGCTTGGTTATTGTTTTGTAATATAGGTTCATGGGGACATACCTTCTATCTTAGATTTAATACAGTTTTATTTTACCGCCTTTACTTTCTCTTTTGTTAAACAGGCAAAAGTACCTTGCCCCAACAAGTCGGCTGGGTGTGTTTATACCATGGTGTCTAAAGACATGGAGGACCACCTCAAAGAATGCATCTTCCGAGAGATGGACTGTCCGCTGGGTGTTGTTTTCGGCAAATGTTCTTGGAGCGGTAAATAACTTTATCATATTTTATTAATTGAAAACTTGTTTGATAAATGATAATTGGTAAGTACCTAGGTAGTTTATTAAGCAAGTCGTAATTTTGGCCAATCGTTGTAAGTAAAATAAAAATGTGTATGTAGGACACTCATTATTAAGTAGGTAAATTTGTTTCAACAAAAAATTTATGAGTAAACAGTCCATCTTGAAGCTACTAACTTCCCATCTATTTATGAAATTATTAATCTACTTTACAGGCAAATTGAAAGAAATGATGGACCATTTCAAGGAGCGTCATGCCGATCATTGCAACGTAGCCACTGATGAAGAAGTAGAGTTATCTAACATAGACGTAAAAAATGATGATCGCTATCTTTATTTGGTTACACAAACTAAAATGCTTTTTGTGATCACCATGAAGATCGATACACTTCAAAAGATGGCGTACTGGGCGATTCAGCATATTGGAAGCAAGAAGGTAGCTCATGATCATATCTACGAAATACATGTCATGAGTAAGCAGAATTCTCGTCGCAAAGTTGTGTTTACAGAACATTGTTTCAACGATTCCTTGAAAGCTGATGAAGTCTTCCGTTTGGGTAAATGTGCCGTTCTACCATTAGATGTTTTGACTAATTTCATTAGCAATAAAAAAATGTCATTCCGTTTTTTCATAAAGAGAATTCCGCCAGAGCCCAAGAATAACAATAAGGGTAATGGTAATGACAATAAGCCGCAAGGCCCAAAAGGTCCGGGACCCAAGGGACCAAACAAAGACCCACAAAAAAATAAGCCAAACGCCCCCAATGGACCTAAAGGTCCGAAGGGTAACAAAGCACACGCTTAATTTTTTGAAAATAAAATCCAAGCATCTAAATTATAGTCATTTACTTAGGTACTAAAGTAATGGGTGGTTGGTATTTCTCAATATAGGTACTTAATTGGTATAAGTAGTTAACTTTATTGTATTGTTATGTTGTATGGGTGCACACTAGGGATTTTATTCTTACGATTACGTATGCCACAGTAGGATCTTTTGTAACTTAATACGTGGTAAAACGAAAATGCCTTTATCCTACATAATTCTATCTAGGGGTGTATTCGTGATTCACGTGTTCCGAGGTCTCATGATATGACGTCATTGATGGCTTATTTTACATTTCACAGTATCAACTTTGTCTCATGCCCTGGTGTCAGTTTACGTAGTAGATTTGTCTCTGCTCAGGTCGTCGTGACCAGGTTTGCGTAATCCTTTTAATGAGTGTTCTCTTCTCGAGGCGTTTCTGTTTCGACCTAAGTCGCGCTATGGACAGTTTCAAAGTTTTGTTGCAATTTTATTAAAAATCACTAACGTTTGTACCTATGTATGCTATGCATGCAAATCTCGTAAGTCTTAACATCTTACGGTGTGCGTTGGGTTGCAATCGTCTTCGTATTGGAATCTTCTTTTCGAGTCCTTGGTACAAATTTATATAAATACAATATTGTTAATCAGTACCTACTTTTGGCATGTAGGTACAGTCCTCAACGTTGTATTTAGCTAGTAGACCACATAGAGACTTTTGGCATGTAGGTACAGTCCTTAACGTTGTATTTAGCTAGAAGACCACATAGAGACTTTTGGCATGTAGGTACAGTCCTTAACGTTGTATTTAGCTAGTAGACCACATAGAGTCCTATGATGGTCAATCTCAAATAATCGTAAATATACTGTCACGATACGATGTGCGAATTAACCCTTTAACGGTTATAAGGATCTAGATGAGATAGAAAGATTTGGTTTTCGGATTTGTGTTACTTATGATGCCTAAAATAAAAATTTATATAAATTTTTTTTTTAAACTTTTTTTTTAATTGGTGGTAAGAATATTCCCTCTACCTGTTGAGGGTAGTGAAATAACGGTACGTTTTTTCAAGAAACTAAAAAAAACTACAAATCTTAGGTACATAATAACTTTATTATAATCTAAGATACCAGTAAGAAAAATAGAAACAAAAATAAAAGAAAATTACATTAATTGTTTATGAAAACTCGAAAAGCAGGGTGTTATGCATAAAGGCACTCCACATTTGCTACACTTGATCTTAGATCGCTTATCCTTTGTCTTAGTGCTGCAATATCGGCATCTTTGATATGATGGTATATCAGTTGGCATGTGTCATTGGAATACTATCAAAGGACCCAAGATGTGGTCTAATATCAGTCCACAAGGTTTTTTTCCACACTTCTTCATCTCTGTCAGAATCACTTGCTTCTGACTCAGCTTCTGATTCTGCTGTCGCATTATCTTCGGAGGAATCGCTGTCTTCATGTTCAGTCTCTCTTCCTAGCCCCGTCCTAGTTCCACGTCCCGTTCCTCTCCAAGCCCCTCCTCCTGTTCCAGATCTACGTCCCGTTCTAGATCCACGTTCCATCCTAGCTCCTCGTCCTCTACCTTTTGCAGGTAACTCACGTGAAACAGGAGGCTCATCAGGCAGTAGTACAGCTGTTTGGGGCACATTAGGTAACGGCCCTACAGATGAAGACGCAACAGTTTCTGTCACAGTAGGTGGAGGTATTATAAGTAAAGGCTCACCGCATGGGATCTCCGCATCAGATGAAGTAGATGGTTGAGGCGATAACGATGCTCGTATTGTTGCCGTAGATCGAAGGTCTGGTTCAACTAAATCCTCTAAAATTCGCTGTAATTTCGTGGCATTGTACGGAACGTCATCCTCTTCTGACTCTTCGCCATCTTCAGACTCTTCCGGTTCTGATAAACCGAACATGCCGTGCAACTGTTTCTCAATTTCGTCATCTCTGAGTATTTTCATTTTCAATCAATCTGCAAATAAAAACCAAAGCCATGCATAAACAAAAACCAAAGCCATGCATAAATAAAAACCAAAACCTCGTGATATATATGATAAATAGTCGCAAAACAATAAAAACAGTAACAATAAAGGAATATTTTCTCTAACGTTATTAGTTAGAGGGAATATTCTTCCCACCAACGAAAATCGACATAAATAAAAATTCGTGGCAGATACATAAAAAATAAGTATTACATCTCTGAAATAACACTCAAAAGCACATCTAGAAGAACTTACCTTTTTTCACCACTCTTTTGCAAAGATGTGAACCGATTTTTCTTGCAGTACAAAAAAACGACAGTTTTGAACATAAACTTTCAAATCTTTGAAAAAAAAATAATCTGTCAATGTCAAATAAAAATAGAAACAGACGTAATAATGTTCAGTTAGTGTTGTCAGGTCGAAAAATAAAATTGCAAATAAATATTTCGTTTTTATTTTATTGGTTAAAATTGGTGGGAAAAATATTCCCTCTAACCGCAAAAGAGTTAAGTCAATGGATGTTCGTATTTAGGTTTTACTATCTAGTCTCGTTATGCAGCTCTCAAAGAAACAAGCAACTAGGTTAAATGGACGTTTGCCTTCAGGATACAAGACCAAAAATAAAGGATTTCTAGGACATGGGCAAAATAGGGTGACTACATTATCATAAGATTAATGTTGTCAAATATCGTGATCGTAAATTCCGAAATATAAGATGGCTTTCAGGATATTATCCATGCCTACATTATGTACCTATAGCTTGTCCAATAATCTTCCTAAGTCCTGTCCGGTCAGACAAAGTACATTTTGTTTTTAAATGATTGCTGCAAACGACGTGCAACCTCAAGATGTCGCCATTGGTCATTATTTCCAGGACTAAGTATGATATTGTTGAATGCAGTTTGGCCAGTGATGTCTGTCATTTGTCCTACAAATTACATAGTAGGTAAAAACCTACGTATTTATTATTTTGTTACGATGTTCTATTGCGGCAAGCAAAAAGTAAGTGTTGATCTCTAGTAAATGCCCACAACAAATGATCAGTATAGTTACTCATATAAAAGTCTCCACTATGTATAATTAGGAGGTTTTTTTATTATAAATATGCACTATAATCTTTTTTATCTAATTCATTAAATTACCTACGTACACCTAAAACATAGTGATTAGTTACTTTGTGTCCTTCCTCTATTTGAATGTCAAATGGGGGTACCTAAAGTTCTATTATATTAGATGTAACAGTAGATTATTTAGTTCTTTCAATAAAGACTTGTAAAACAATTCAGCTGTTTTATTTATATGTTTCAGTACATTTTTGTAAAACAGATTTCAGTATCTAGGTTTTACAAAAAACTTTAGACCTCCGCAATGCTTTTGCAGGTAGATATCAAAGATTAAGTGTTTATCACCGTTGCAATGGTGCAGGCATGGGCCATATTTTTCTTTTATAAACCCTATCTGTTAATTTTAGATAAATAAATATTAATGACTAACTGGCCTGTTGTGAAATAAGAGGTTGTGGTATTGATTACCACAGAGGTCAAATTGTATGTGTGGTGTGAGCATAATGTCTTGATGTAATTTAATGTCCGTATGGATTGAGGAGCCATTTTACGTATCTGAATGAAATTAATATACTTATTTAGTTGTAAGGTTAAAAATGTTGTAGGATCAGTCCTCGATTTTGTAGTTTAATACACTTCAAAAGTTATATGAACATAATAATATAGTCAGAAATAACTAACATCGGAACATCATGGATGAATATTAATCATAATTTGGTATGATTTTGTAGCATTTGAGAGTAGTTAGTAGACAAAATCTGAGCTTGGTAGTATTAAAATTAAAAAAGTTATCATACATTATAAATTGAACTACTGCTTCTTTAAGAATGACGAGTCATACTTATTGGTCTGAGAAACCAATAATGAATGGTAACTTGTTTTAACACCACTAAGCTCAGATTTTGTCTACAAACTACTCTCAATAAACTTACTACTAAATAAGTATATTAATTTCATTAAGATACGAAAAATGGCTCCTCAATCCATATTATGGTCATGAAATTTAACTACATAAAAAGGCATGTATAGGTCATGTGCTAGTTGTATTCATGCTATTGGGTATTATAAAATAATCTTACCATTATAATAAAACTGCAAAATGATTTTATATTATTTTATTTCCTTACAAGCTAGATGTTCATTTCTTGGCCTTAGCTTCCCGTGTGGCTTTTCTCTCAGCAGCACGGGCAATCTGTTTGGCGGGCTTCAGGTTGCCTTTCTTGCAGAACCTCTGGTTTCTTAAGAACTTAGGATCCATCTATAACAAGAAAATTCTATGAAAATCTTTTCAGAAAAATAATCATTCTTATTATTCTACAATGATCTTCTGGATAGATATTATGGTCACTGAAATTGTGGGTTCAATATTCATACACAAGACAAAATTTGTTTGATCCCTAAATGTTTGTCTCGAGTCTGGGCACACTTTTGTGTCTACAACTTGCATTTGTCAATACAGGGCTTGTTTCCAAAGATATATATGTATAAAGATTTTACTTGCTATAATAAAATTATACTGCTCACTAGTTTGGTTATCCTAGTAAAAAATAAGAATTCTCTTGATTATTTATAGCAGGCTTACAAATTTATAATACATAAACAACAGACAATATACTCTCAAACGCAAAGGTACCTATTAAATATCTAAATAACACAAATTTATTTCATGGTATAGAGTAATAAAGATCTAAGTATCCAAGATCCATACAGCAGTATGGATACATTTTATAGGTTAAAAAAGTAAGTATTTTAAGTTTTAACAATAATAAAACTGAAAAGAATACTTACGCCAAGGGTGGATTCGTGCCTGACCTTTGTAGGCTTTTTGATGCCATTCCTGTGCGCTTTGCGGTCTGTAATAAAAATTAACGTAGATGTTTACGACATCGAACTCGGGGCACCAGAAGGTATAATAGTATTTCACAAACTATTCCACTGACTAAACTATTATAACAAGACAAACGACAAGACTTTTCAGAATACGACACAGAGATGAAAGGTGTAAATGTATATTTTTTGGATAATAGTGTTTACTCACTTTGGTTATGATTTGTGTGATTCTTTGACTTTGCCATTTCGTCAGATTATCTTTCCTGAAATAAGAAATATCCGTATAATTATTACTGCTATCACACACTGTTTAACAATAGCGATCGCAACTTAAATATTTGTGTATGATTTCTTAGATATTTATAGAATTAATTCAAAATCTTGAGACACTAACCAAACACAGCAAGGAAAAAGAAAAAGAGGAAAACAACTTCAGAACTGTCAATAGTGTCAACTTTACATTACAACAAGTGCCAATGACGAATTTTATAACCTGGAGCATTTATTTGATATATTGTGCTGTCTCTGTTACACTCGAAGTAGACAATATAATTCCGCAGTGTAAAGAAAAGAATTGATAATGCTATCATATCCCTGTTGCCGTGCCGACATTCCAAAACTCTGATTTATTAATTTCCCCTTAGAATTTCCCTATCTTCTAACATAGACAGGCCTGTTGGTCTAGTGGTTAGTGACTCTGACTGCTACGCCGGAGGTCGTGGGTTCGATTCCCACCCAGGACAAATCTTTGTGTGATGAGCACGAATGTTTGTTGTGTGTTCATATGTATGTATTTAGAAATATATAAGTATGTTTATCAGTTGTCTGGTTACCATAGTACAGGCTCTGCCTAGTTTGGGATCAGATAGCGTTGTGTGAGTTGTCCCGAAAATATTATTATTATTATAGGATCTGAGGAATCGGTACCTTGATCTTATTAGAGGTCAATAAGCGGGATTTGAGGGATAATCAGTGTTGGCTGTTGGATTCAAATAGATAAAAATATATCGTATATTTCTTTTAACAATATAGTATTTGTCTTAAAAATATCGTGTGTGAATGAAATTAAAATGTATGTTCTTTGTGTATAACATTTTACTATTATTTAGTATTATCCTGTTAGGATAATACTAAATAATAGTTAAATGTTGTTCTCACTGTGCACGTACATTAAGCGCTAAAAACTTGAGAGGTGTCAAGGGACACCCGGATGGAATTTAGTTCCACATAACACACATATTTTTATTTTATTTTTTATTATGTTAAATAAATAATTAAATTATAATTTAATTATTATTGAATTAATAATATTAATATTTTAATATAAATATATTATTATAATGTTATCTGGCTTGCTTTCTATAAGAGAGAGAGAGAGAGAGACAGACAGAGAAACATGCGCACGCCGCACAGCTTACAATAGCTTATTCAGCTTACTATAGCAAAAAGTGTCGTGACAACTTTTCGTAAGAATTTTTTCCGTCTAGCCCCCTTTCACAACGCGCGATAAGGAACTTCGTTCCAATAAGCGCTAAAATACGATACATAGTAGATTAGTTCTGTAGTTCGCAGTGTAAACCAAAGTGTGGCTCACTCGCTAGGTGACAGTATGGCCTTCATACTTCGGTTCACACCGCGAACTACAAAGATAAGCATATACAGTTAATAGTTTATACAGTTTCCCTCGCTATCTGGCAGCGTGGCCTACGCTTTAAAGATCTTTTGTTCTTCTTTTATAACATAGACATAATGGTAAAAATAAGAAAAAGTGTCCGGAACCCTTTGTATGAGAAAACGAGGACCCCAATTTTATTATTAAGCTCCATCTAGTATTATAAATACATGAAAGCGTTGATATAACCCTCATAGCAGCATTTATCTCGACAATACACGAAATTACACATTACTTAAGTCGGATTTTGAATACGACATACTTTCGAAAAGACAAAAGGAAAGTATGGATGACTTTGCCCTGCAGTGGGACAACATGGGCTTATAATAATACTTAAAAAAATCTAAAAGTATTTAAACCCAAAGATTTAGTTTATTATTTTTAGAATTTATTTAAGTTTTTTTACACACGTATATGTATTATACTTGAAACGTAAACATACATACGTAAACATTTATTTAATTTAGATATTTATGTACAAGAATACATGTTAATTTAAAATTAAAATAAAAGTAACTTATTTGTAACTCATATTTTACATTTATGCTAAAAATCTGTCAAATTCATGTTACAGATTAAACGTGTGTCGTGTTGTCACTGTTCCCTGTCACAGTGTCAAACGTCTGACTCTGACTTATCATATTTTATCGTCTCGTGAAAATTGTAATTCGAGAGTAACTTCAGTGAAAGAAAATATCTCCGTAAATTAAATACATACACTAAGTGGAGTAACAATGGTTGTTTTGGACGGTGAGTCTGGAGATGCGAAGCCTTTATCTACTGAAGAAACTGATAAAGAAGACGTCAAGTCTCCCAGACTTTTAACATTAGAAAGTATCCTTTAAAATTTAAATGAACTAACCTGTAAGCGTTTACTATTGACAAATTAAGAGCAATAATAGCTATCTAATTTTATTTTAGTGTCGTTACATTACATACTATTTATATTTAATTCAGTCATTAATAAAAGTAATTATTGTGTCTTACTTTTTCATTAACTGGCTATAAAAGTAAATAAAAGTGTGAATGAGTAGATACACTCATTCACACTTTTAGAGGTAGTGAAGTAAGCCTTGGCTAATAAATGTCACTGTTAGATAAATGTTTTTTTTGAAAAGGTTTTAGTGTAGGGGACATAATTTATAAGGTTTGTTTCTGACTATTACTTTTATTCAGTATCATATACCTGCTGTTCCTTGATTGTTACAGTATATAATGTTGAAATCTGGCTAATTATAAGTAGCTCATACATTTTTCTTATTAATTCAATAAGGTCCATGTATTTAATAGTTTTAATTAAAACTTAATAATATACTTGTTACCAGGAAACCAAAACATATGGCAATACATATAATGTGTTACACAGTAGAGGTGGCAAACTATTATCAATAAATACATACTTGTTTATAATATATTGCAACTAGCTGACTCAGGAAACATTGTTTTGCTACTAAAATAGTAATATCGCTATTAAAAATAGGGGTTGATCATAGAGGAGTGAAAATTAAGGGTTATATGTATTTACTAATAATAATCTTAAAAAAATAAAAACAAAAAATTATGTCTAAAAAATAAATAAAAATTTTGGTGTTGACCACTCTTAACATTTAGTGGGTGAAAAATAGATGTGTCAGATTCGCAGACCTAACCGATAAGCACACAAAATTTCACGAAAATCGGTTGAGCCATTTCGGAGGACTTTATTACAAACACCATAACTTGAGAATTTTATATATAAGAAGATAATAAAATGAATACAGTGTTCCTTGGCAGACTTCTTGCTCAGATAGTAAAGTTAATATTTTTAATCATATTGATATCTTAATTTGCCCATTAATTGAATGAAACATATCCTTATTTGATATTGGACTAAATATGTAACTCAATACTGCAAATTTATGTATCAAAGTTATCTTTATCAGCATCAGCCTATAACAGTGCACTGCTGAACACCATGCACAATCGTTGAAAGTTATCTTACCAGAATTGAATAGAAAATGAGCATAAAAGTTTAGGTATAATTATATCTTTAGTCTCTGCGTGCTGTAGGGCGAAGGGCTTTTCTATACCTATAGACTCTCAGCCAGAATTAACCCTTTGTAGTACAGTGGATTCATTCTCCAAAGAGTAAAGCAGCCACCTGACGTTGACGACCGCTTCTCGTACCGAACCTGGGCTGCCCAGTTGATTCTTTCTGTATGCAGCGACCTCCGGGCAGTGCAGAAAAACGTGCGCCGCCATCTCTCCTTCCCTCATGCAGGCTCTGCAGAGGGGACTGACTAAGTCAGTGACTCCTATAACAAAAAGACGTTTATTGAAGGAACCGTGACCCAAGACGGCAGGAGTGACTATACGCAACTGCTGCTTTGTGAGTCTTAGAACCTGTTTGGTGAAGCGATGGTCCAACGCGGGAAGTGCTTCTTTTGTCTGTCTGCACTCGCTGCGGTTTATCCAGAGGTTGCTGTGTTGATCTTTAATACGCTTTCTTACCAGTGCACCCTTTCTGGCGAGCTCATCCGCAGCATCATTGCCCCGGGTCCCCAGGGGAGCTGTGTCCTTTGATCCATTGGATAGTTATGTTATTGTGTTCACCCAACTGGTTAAGTTTTCATCTCCCATTTGCTGATTGCACTATTTATCTAAGCTGCATCTTAGATGTCCCGTCGTCCTCCATTTGAGTTGATCGAAACTCGTTAGTATGTTGGTAACATTGGTTTTTGACCTAATGTCTGCCTTTTTGCCTTACCCCCAAAATTCTAATGTTGGCACCGAGCAAGCTTGTATTATTATTATATGCTCTATTTTACACAATAAATAAACATACATATAAGATATTTACATTATAAAGGAGAACGGATAATAGGCGGCCATATCGATAATAGCAATTTCTACCAGGCAACCTTTGGATTGAGACATGATAGAAGGATAAAATAATTCAATAATACAATTATACCTAGATACTTTAAATTCCTTTACTGTAGAATTCAGTATTCCGAATTACTAAGGATGCCCAACTGCAACATGGTTTACGCCATGCTGACTACCAGCGGTACCGTGGCTACTGCTCACGACGCATCAGGAGGCTGCGTAAAGTACTGAAGATTCCACAGGTATGTTATGTATCAATTGGTGTACAGAATTCATTTTTTTGGACTTGTGAATGTTTTGACAAGAAAATTGATACTATGCTTGTTTCCCACAAATACACCACCAATTATGTAGTTATTTAGCTGGTTTTGTTTTGTTACTCATTTAAAAAGGCATTATAAATGGACTAATATAAATTCTGCAATGTCTAGACTGTTAACGGTGCTCATTTTTCCAGGGTGACAGGCGTCATTACCGTCGTCGCGACGTCACCACGGTCCATCTGACGGCGACGTCTGCCGAAAGCCGTTTGTTATGTGTGCCGCTATTGCAAGCAGAGAGGGCTTGGGCTCACGCTATGCAGTTGCGACAGGAGGCAAACACCGAGCCAAGGAAGAAGTTCCACCTTGTGTCACGGTTGAAGAAGGCATATGCTCATGCTCAAACGCTCTTGCAATTGTGCGAGGTAGGCAACACATTTCGTACTCGTAATCAATTGTAGATATAATTATTTTCAAAGATGATGGATGATCTTTTTATTTGATCTATTAAGCGTCACTGGCAGTACACACATGGACGTTTTAGACGTTAATTAATAATAAACTGCACCAGTAAGCGGCAGTAACTGCTTCAATCGTCAAAAAATGAATTTTGATTTTAGGTTTGTTGTTTGTTTGTAAAACACCGACAATGCACATATAAATTGTGTGATAAAAATGAGTGGGTACATTTTCAGCAAAGTGGCGTGTGTGATGCGCGGACGCAGCTGGAGGCGGGCGCATACGCGGCGTGGATGAGCGGCGCGCTGCTGCTGGAGCTGGCGCAGTGGCGCGCCGCCGCCGACAGTCTCACGCGCGCGCAGCTCGTGCTCGACAACCTGTGCGCCGCGCTGCCTGACGACGAGCGCCTGCTCTACAAGCAGAAGGTAACGAGCACTACGTAACAAAGTGGCGTGTGTGACGCGCTAGCTAGAGGTGGGCGCAAAAGCGGCGTGGCTAAGCGGCGCGCTGTCGCCGATTATTAAATTAATGAATATTATTTAATGATATGCATTGACATGTTGAACATTTCTTTCCTCAACGATTTCTCGAATATATCGCGCATTTAGTTAATAGGTATTTGCTCTCTAGGTGGAGGAGCTAAAACCAAGCCTGCGTTACTGTGCGTACAACATCGGCGACGAGTCAGCGGCCGGCGACCTTGTGGCGATGCGCGGACAGGGACTCATCGAGAACTTGGACACGCTCATGGCCCAGGCTAAGTATGTTGCATTAGCTTATTTATTATACCGGGTAGTTCTTTTTCTCATGCATTGAGACTAATAACTGTTATCTACGTTGTGTTTAAGATGTTTTAAATTGGTTAATTTTAAAGTTTCCTAAATTATATTTTCATATGTATTATTGTAACAGGGAAGCTCGCTCCGGAGTAATGCATGAGGTGGAATGGCGAGGACGTCGCGTCACTGTGCGACCCGAAAAAGTGCGACTTTTCCTCATCGCACTGCAAGATTTAGATAAGTCCGTTGCCAACGCAGATAACGTTCAAGCTAAGATTGACATCTTAGAAAACATTCTTATGGATTGCAAGGACGCCATTTCAGCGTACAAAGATGAAATCAAAAGTGACCCGAAGCTGAAAGTTCTTACAGACACTCAAATGGGCAGTCTCAATCACTTGTTAGCATACTTGATGTATATCCGCCTGATGCGTACCATCGAACGGAACAATTTGTTGGTGCAACAGGCTGAAGAAGCTCGCAAGAACAATGTACAGATCGATGGTAAGAAAGTGCGCCCACAGGACTTGACCAGATTGTACGAGATCATTTTGCAGAACTTTACTGAACTACAGCAATTACCAGGTTTTGAAAACGACGCGGCTTACCAGCAGGAGATTGAGATACAAGCGAAGGCTTACCGCGCTTTCCGCTGTTACTATATAGCTCAAGTGTTGACTACACTTCGTCGCTTCAGAGAAGCGCTGGCCATGCTCGAACGATGCAGCAACTACACAACAGAATCACTTGATAGCAATCTAACTGACAAGCAGCTCGTCGAAAAGTTAAAGGTCTTAAATAAAGATATTGAAAGCTGCAAATTTGAGGTCCATGCTGACTCTGTGCTCGAAGACGATGAAGAACAAGATGAAGACACTAAGTTTACCAGTAGCAAATATAAGGATAAGAAGCCACTAGTGGATCGCTTAGATGAGTACCGTGAGGATACTCAGGTCCTTACTAAGAACCCTAACATCTACAAAATGCCACCATCTATGGAAGCTATTCCATGCAAACCATTATTCTTTGACTTGGCATGCAACTTCGTGGAGTTCCCGAATTTGGATGACAAGACAGGCGCGGCTGATAATAAGAAACAGGGCGCCGGACTTACTGGACTCGTCAAAGGGTTCCTTGGTTGGGGTAAAAGTGACAAGTAAACACAAATTTTATATTGGTCTTATAACAGGTATCGTTTTCAAATTAAATACACATATATAATGGATTTAGTTGTTTATTTTTGTATCATTCCACATTAATTAATATAAATATACTGTTGTTCTAATGACCCTCGTCAATAGTCATCACAAGACTGTCAGGTTCATAGTCGCGATCGACCACGCCGGTCTTGATGATATGTTTGTAGACAAACGCAGATTTGCGTGGTGTGCGTGTACGAGCTGGGTCTTCGAAATCAACCTCGTATAGACCAAAACGTTCCCTGAAAACAAGTCAACAGTTAAGAAAACGCTTCAACTGACAGAAAACGTGACTATAAACTATGATTACCCTCCTCGAATACTTTTTTAAATTACTCTCTTTAATTTGCCAACTAGCGGCCCGCCCTAACTTCGTCCGGGGTATTTTCTGCGCAATTTTCTTTTTTTTTCCGTTTTTATAAATCTTAAAAATATGACTGTAATCGGTAATGTCGTTTTCGCGTTATAGCGCGACCAAGAGAAATAGAGATTTTTTTTATATACCTACTTATATAAAAAAGGATTTAGCAAACATATTATTACAATCAAAATAATTCCGGTTGACCACGATAAAGCGAAAAGCAGATGCACCATACATCCAAGTACATTAGTAACTGCAGCCCCGCCACTAAAAAGTGGCGCGATTTTTTTGCATTGTGACCGTAAATTGTGAATGTTGATGTATGATCGGTCAATTTGGCGTTCGACCACTCGTTAACATTTTTATCTATTAATTTTGACCTTAACGGACAAAATTACGTACTAAATTATTTTATTTTATTGTATCACTTTATTATGTTTTAAAAAGAAAAAAATGTGGAAAAAGACGATGCCCGTAGCAGGATTCTAACCTGCTCCTCTTGGGTTCCGGCCAGCGCACTGCCAATTGTGTCATCCGAGCTACTTCAGGGACAAATTTGTCCACCGCTTTTTACGTCTTGCAGTGACGACGAATATTTGAATGTATCACTTTATTTATCCGTAGACCATGTTTATTCTTGTGTAAAATAATTAAACAAACATTGCATAAGAGGTCTAACGCCTAGTTGATCGATCGTACATCGTCATCATCATCATCATCATCATCATTTCAGCCAAAAGACGTCCACTGCTGGACATAGGCCTCCCCCAAGGTTTTCCACAACTCTCGATCCTGAGCCGACCTTGTCCATCGGTTGCCCGCAACCTTAACCAGGTCGTCGGTCCACCTTGTTGGAGGCCTGCCCACGCTTCGTCTTCCAGTTCGTGGTCGCCACTCTAGAACCTTTCTGCCCCAAATACCGCAGTGTCTCAAGACGAAAGTCTTTGACCAGTGTGTGTTGCTAGTGATGACATACGGATCTGAGACGTGGTCATTCACTATGGGCCTCGTGCGAAGGCTCAAAGTCTCACCCAACGAGCAATGGAGAGAGCTATGCTTGGAGTTTCCCTGCGAGATCGAATCAGAAATGAGGAGATCCGTAGGAGAACCAAAGTAACCGACATAGCTCGAAGAATTGCCTCCATTAAGTGGCAATGGGCCGGGCACATAGCTCGCAGAACTGATGGCCGATCGTACATAATCGTCTTCAATTAGCAGGTACACTTACGTATATCCCGCCATCCACTCAAAATTGTCCATCAGACTCCACGCGAAATAACCAATAAGGTTAATTCCCTCGTCGATGGCATCCAGTGATCCCTCCAGGGCTTCTCTATAATAATCAACTCTGTTTTCATCGTCTAAGCCCTCGTGAGTCGACCAGCCGTTCTCCGTGATTATGATTGGTACGTCAGGATATCTGGCGTGTATCAGTTTGAGTACGATGTACATGCTGTTAGGCATTCGCTAGAATTAAGAAAGAATACAGATAAATATTTTAATAATAATAATAATTTGTTTATTGAGATAAAAACGAAGTCAACATCACAATTATCTCACATATGTATATAAATAATAAATGTCAAACAATAAGAATATTAAAGTACCGTGTCAAAATGTTAATAATCCTGATACCACTATGTCATAATGAATGATCGTCAAGCTTGTTACTAAAATATTCTTTCTTACATCTATCCCATTAGTCAGTTCAATTTTCACAATATGTTATTAAATTAATCATTGTAGTTTTCCAAGTATCAGTTATAATATTACAATCAGTGTTTAAGGATAATTTAAGATTAAAGAGAGGTAGGGCACCGTACAGCGAGCAAGCCACCTTACAGAAGACCAAAACCAAATAACTACACACAGTAGTGTAGTTGTGTTCCTATGTGTAAGTACAGGTCTCAAGCGCTCATTCAGGGATGGTTTTGAAAGAAACGTATTTCTATCCCATCATAAAGCCCTGGTTTTAAAAAAATGGGTTGGCAACACGTAGTGATACTTCTGGTATTGCAAGCGTCCACAGACAACGGTAACTGCTTAATATCAGGCGGACCGTATGTTTGTTTGCCACCTAAATAGTATAAAAAAATATCGCTCTAGGGAAACAAGCCCTGGCTTGTTCCCACTGTCTTTAAAGACCGCTACTCGTTTTTTGTTTACAGACGGTCACCTATGAATGGTTCATAGGCCATTCATTTCATGATTTATAAATCCATTTTAGCTGTGTTTGTAAGACACAAAGAATATAATATTTAAAAAAAATGCTAGGCGCTGATTTTTAGTTGGTACTATTGAACAGTAACCCACGGATGTCAATTAGCACTTATACATAAATGAGAGAATTTAAAATACTGAAGAAGTATAAGTACGAGTAGGATCTTTTTAAGAACTAGTCACAGACCACTTATAGTATATAATGGAGAAAACCCTAGATAATTAAAAAAAAAATACATAATCCTTGACAGACAGATAGTACTCCACATCTATGTATCTACTTATCTAAATCTGCAAGATAGTTTACGATTGCGAACGAAGCAGTGGAGGTTCCCTTAGACTGCTTAGTACCTAGATATTTTCGAATGTTTTTTGAGTGGGTCGTCAAGATAAAGATAACGTCAATGTGTCACTGGTACATCTTATTCTATTATATAAAATTATCTGTTTTGAAGAGTAGTAGGTAATAGTAATAACACAATCGGGTCTTTGATGACAGCGCAGCATGGCAACAAGACAAAATTGTTTTGCTTTGTAATATCAATGGCAATTTTTTAAACTGAACCAAGCATAAGGTACGGTATTGGTAAGCTGTTACCGTAGCCCATGACTACTTGTAAAACCTTCACGTGCGTGTTGCCGACCCAATAATTTTAACACCAATTTGGCTCTAACGTAAGATAGAGGTTCTTATTTAGTTAGGCTTGCTCGCTTTATAATGCCCTACGTTTTTTTTTAATATTTAAGTTATTATTATAGACTGGCCTGCTGGTCTAGTGGTTAGTGTGACCTTAAATGCTATGCCGGAGGTCGTTAGTTCGATTCTCACACGGGGCGAAACCTTTGTATGATCCATAAATGTTTGTTCCGACTCTGGGTGTAATTCTAGTCCGTGAACTGTATGTTTGTACGTCCCCCGGGACACGGGGCTTGTTCTCTAGTGCGGGTGTTGTCTTTTTAAGAACAAGAAGAAGAATTAGTAATTTTGACTTTTAGCTTAGCTCGCGCTGTGACAGTAACATAAAGCGTGTTAAAATGTTAAGTACATACCTTTAACCAAAACGAAGCTGACTGCAGCCAATCTTCTGGCGCCCAAGCCCCAACTTCAATATCATCGCTAATTGAAGGAATCGTGCTGTAGCTAGGGTTGAACAATGAGAATGAAACAAATGCACCGCTGTAATGGTTTACACCAAAGTAATCATATGTGCCGCGAATGTATTCCTTCTCTTCTTCTGTAAAGTCGGGTAAACGAGATCTTGGGTAACCCTGTTGTTCGCTCTTTTCCGCTACGAGCTTCAAGATATCTTTCGGGAAACCGCCTTCCTTGGAATATATAGGATCAGTGTAAATAGCCCACTGAAAGATAAAAGTTAAGTATTATTATTTAAAAACTATTGCTATACCTAAATGTTCTGGATATATACTGATATCATAGTCATGGCAAAACATTGAACCTATATTTTCATGTAAGTAGTACCTACCTACATAAAAATATACCAAATCGTATAAATATCTATAGCATGATTCGGCTCAATGTTCGACCGCTACAGACCTAAATGTATCGGGCAACAAAAAGGACAAAATACGACGACACGTACCTCATGCTGACAATACAATTCAACAGCATATTTATCTTCTTCAGAGTCAGTAAGGGGTGAAGTGGAGCCCATAGAGATTGTAAAACCAACTACACCTCCTTGAGTAGGCTTAAACTCGTTATTATAGAGGTGGTAAGCTCTAGCGTGGGCCAGGACTAGATTTTTAGCGCACAAATATTCTCCAACACCAGATGCGTTCAACAAAGGTGCTTTGGACACTGAACCATAACCTTCGTGACAAATTTGGTGTGCCTCGTTAAAAGTAAGCCAGTATTTTACTCTATCGCCAAAACTTTCAAACGCAACTCTTGCAAAATCCTCAAACCAATCAGCTATTAAAGGATTCATGAAACCACCCATTTCTTGAAGCTTCTGGGGTAAGTCCCAGTGATAGAGTGTAATCAGTGGTTCAATATTGTATTTAAGCATTTCGTTAATAAGGTTGTTGTAGTACTGTATGCCTGCTTCGCTTCTGTAGTGGGGCACTCCGGTTGGCAGTATCCTCGTCCAGGAAAGAGAGAAGCGGTAGGTGTTGAGCCCAAGTTCTCTCATCATTTCTACGTCACGCTTGTAATTGTTATAAGAATCGCATGCAATGTCACCATTGCTATGATCAATTATCACTTCTGGTTTGTTGTGCGTCATGTAATCCCATATGTTTTCGCCTTTGTCTAAAACGATATTGGTTAAGTAACATAAACGTAAATAAACCTAGAAATACCAACCGCTACATGATAAAATGCAATATTTTGTGTGGATATGAAACGAATACGTGAATACTTGTAGTGACCAGTCAGTCGGCACATTTTAATAACCCAAATACAAACAGTCCGCTGATTTAGAGGGTGAACCCTAAACCATCGGACTGTTTTGTAGATTAGTATCAACTATATAGATACCTATTATCAAAATTATGAATAAATGCGGTTCGTCTTTGCCACATTTTGCCACTGTGACCCTTACATGACAAAATTATCTGTTTCTAAAAATATGTCTACTTTTTTTTAGTAGCTTAGGTACTACACGTATTAGGAAACTGTTAGTGTAGTGAGCAGATGCATTTAATAAATAAATAAATTAAACGTTGGCGACCGCTGCCCTAAACTTTTGGCCAGTTAAACCTACTGTAATTTTAGTTACAGCTATATGGTTTTCGTTTTGACTGTCGGGAAGAGTCAATGTGCTGTGCATATAATAAGACTAAAAACAAATGTATCAGAGTCGAAAACACATCTGATACTGTAAGCGTCCATAAGAGGGTTATTTATTACCTTGCGCTTCTTTGCTAACTTTGTTAAATTAAAAAATAATGCATAATAGACACAAGGAGACAACATAAATAATATAATACCATCAGCATCCCATCCTCCCTCAATCTGGTAAGACGCAGTGCCAGTTCCAAAGAGGAAGCCATCCGGGAACCTTCTGCTTTGCTTCACGGTGGCGGCGCTGCATGCAGCCACCAAACAACTATAATAATAATTATACTGCATGAAACATATGTGCCAATGTGTCGACTAAGGGAGGAAGTCAGGCAGACAATATCCACTGTTAGAGAGGGTAAAACTCAAAACAAAACCCTATACCATCCCGTCTGGCCAGCGTGGTATAGTAGACTAATATCCCTCCAAAGTATGGAGGAGACCCGTGCCCAGCAGTTGAACGTTTATGGGTTGAGATGTAATAGTAAATGTAGATGGCGCCACCGAAGTACGAAGTTAAATTATAGGTATAGGTCAAAGTAGAGATGTATTTTTAAACTATTACCCTTTGAAACAGTTAATCATCCTGTCAGTGCATTCATACATACCTGTAGACTTACACCTGTTTCCCAGAGGGGTGGGCAGACAGTTATTTAGTGCTGCAATTGTTTTGCATATATTAGATAAATATTAATATTGAAAATTTGGGAGAAATATTTCTTACAGCGAATGATTTAAATAACTGTTTAACAGAAATCTCTTTCTCCATGCAACGGAGCATTCAACTTTGCAAAACAAAAAATAAACGTTAATTGATATTATTATTTACTATTTACATAACGAACGGGATAACACGTGGTAACGGAATAATACTGGGATATGGCACGTGCCGAGATATTACTACCTAATATATCGTATCACGTAACGCAACAAATATGTTCCCAATAAGTACAATACACAACGGTATTTTGTGATTCCAGAAGTATTTTAAATTAGGAAAAAATACACTTACCAAATAAATATCAGTGTGATCTTCATCTTGTTTGTTTCGATACCGATAGTTATATCACCCGCGTCGCTTACTTATAAGGGCCCAGGAGTTTTATCTCTGAACATCAGATTAGCAACACTCATGGGTGTCAAATACCTAGTTATATTATCAGCTGTTTAGTACCTTCAGTATTATCTCATGATTGATTTATTTCAACCGTGACATTATCCCTTTTCCCACTCTTTAGATATCATTCGAGTATGTATCTCTGTCAATGTCGCTGTATACAATAAGACTCAGGTTTGTTATATAATTTAAACATTAGCCAGTAAAATGTTTCAATTATAATTTAGCACAGGGATTACAATAAAACCAAATAACATGCGTACTTAACAAAAATATTTTACACAAAACTAAATACGTCGTCACTCGAAGTACAAAAATATAATAAAATTTAACTTTGAAACAATATATTTTACATCATATAGCATTTACATTTTACAAAATCACATTTGTATGTTATAACTAATTGCGATACTGTGGACATAAATATGATCACATAATAATGCACAGTCAAATCAAACGAGGCTAGCGTAAACGAAACTGTGGTCACACGGACACCGAGGTGCGGGCGCGTCCGCACCGATCGTACCGAGTCACTCGCGACGGTCAACTACGTAATATACACACATAGGTACGACGGACGATTACAATAAATACAGTCAAACTACGCGCACCTCGGCGAGAGTCGGCGGTCCGTCAGACGAACCGCGGAACCGGGGAGGTCAAACCTAGCGGGGAACCGGCCGCCTCGACTGTTCCGGAGGAACCCTGGCAAAAACCCGGAGCGGACGAAACGTATCATATCGTGTGAAGACAATACATGTTCTCGCGGCAGTATCACAACATACACACAGACACTAGCGCGGCGCCAGCGGCGGCCAGTGCGCGGCGTCGTGCGGCGCGCGGTCGGGCGGCGCCAGGTGCTGGCCGCACACGGCGCACACGTGCAGCGGGGCCGCGCGCCCGCGCACCAGCTCCTGCTGCTTGGCGATGTCGGGCAGCAGCGCCACCAGCTCGGGCAGCACGCCCTCGAACTGCGCGCCCAGCGCCGCGCGGCAGTGCCGCAGGAACTCGTCGGCCGAGCTGGAGCTGTCGCGGAAGGCGCGCGAGGCCGCCTTGAACTGCTCGACGGCCGGCGCGCCGCCCAGCGCCGCCGAGAACTTGTCGACGAGCGCGCGGTTGCGCAGCTCGAAGTCTGGCGGCGGGATGTACGTGTGCAGCGGCGCCGGGAAGGTCTGCCCCGACGAGTTGGTGAACGTCATGCCGTCGCACGCCGGCCGAGGCTTGAACCCGGGCGGTGCGGGCACGCCGCCGTTCGCGAGCTTCTTCGTCGGCAGGTGGTTTTCGCTCTTCGAGTTGAGCGGCGGGTAGTCCTTGGCGGCGAGGTTGAAGTCCCCGTTGCCGCCGTTCTTGTTCTTGTCAGTGTTCGGTCCCGTCGACGTCGTCTCCGCGGTCTTAATTTTCTTGCCCTCCTCCGCGGTCGGCGGACCGGCCACGTTGACTGCCGCGTACGATTCCCTCAGTAACTTCTTGTCGTTCGTCCCGTTGATGTGAAACATGTCATCGAAGTTTTCCTTTTTACTGTTTTGTTTCTTTTTCTCCTTTTTGCTCAGTTTTGCGTTGTCATTATTGTTCTGTGGGGGTGGGGGTGGAGCTTGCTGCTGCTGTTGCTTTTTGGATTTTGATTTCGCATGATTAATTGGCAAGGTAGGAAAGTCGGCGACGGGGTTAAAAGCCGGTTCTCTCGGTTGCGGAGGCGGCTCCGGTTTTGCTGGTCTTTGTTTTTCCTTGGACTTGACTGTGATCCACTGAGGCGGGGCAACAGGCGCAGAAGTTGACGACAGTGCTGGGAACGCCTCAGAGCTTGTCGGCGCTTTCTTTGGCTGGGAATGAGTATGGTTGGTCTTTAGCGCTTTCATTTCTTGGCTATTGATAAGAGTAACCTGAAATCAAAATGACATTTAGCCAACATTTAAATAACTCTAAACTTATTTTGCAAAGTGTTTTCAACTAGTTATTTTCTGCATCATAGTATCATTGCCTATAACGTTTACCTTGGGCGCTTGTACAGTAGCGGCGCCGAGACTGGGGTGATCATCTTTGGGGAATCCCGCCAGGGAGGGGAAGTCATCGTCGAAGATAGGCGGCTTCTTGTGTTGCGGCGGGATGGTGATACCGCGGTTACCGCTAGTCTGCGTCAGCCTGAAGTTACTGGCGGAGGCTGGCTGGCTGTGCAGCTGGATTGATACGCTGGGTTTTGCTATAAATTAAACGAAGTTAGTAGAATGTCCAAGTTTTAGCATCTATAACATTGTGTGCATCAGTATCATAATATACGTACAATTTCTAACGATAGTAGCAGCAACAGGCCCATTACTGGGCGCGGCAGGTCTCACGACAGTGCGCGCCGTGCCGCCTGCTCCTCCCAACGTCGGGAAGTTCTTGTCATTACGAGTCAAACCGTCCACACCTGCAAGTTCGTCACAGTAACGTAGGTATGTCAGACAGATTTTGTATGTATGAACTAATTTATAAACAACGATCTTGTTTATAATACCCAGAATACCTAATTTTATTGAATTAAAGTTTTGGTCTGGTGAGAATTATTGTACATGTAGTGTGGTGTGTTTTTATAAGTATGAGTGTATACAATGTATACATGTAGTGTGCACGTAGTCTGGTGTATATACGTAGTGTGGTGTACCTTTTAAAGTGTGAGTGTATACCCGTAGTGTGATGTACTTTTAAAAGTGTGAGTGTGACACGTAGTGTGGTGTACCTTTAAAAGTATGAGTGTATACACGTAGTGTGGTGTACCTTAAAAATGTGAGTGTATACACATAGTGTGGTGTACCTTTAAAAGTTTGAGTGTATACATGTAATGTGGTGTATCTTTAAAAGTATGAGTGTGAGTGTATACACGTAGTGTGATTTATCTTTAAAAGTATGAGTGTGGGTATATACACGTAGTGTGGTGTACCTTTATAAGCGCGATGGTGTCCGAGCACGAGGCCGGGCGCGGCCGGCGCGGCGGACAGCGCGGGGAACTGCGCGTCACTGCGCGTGTCGATGTCCTGCAGCACGGGCGCGGGCGGCGGCGGCGGGGCCGGCTCCGGCGCGCGCTCGCCACGCTCCCTGCGGCACGTCACATTACTTACTACCTGATCGTTGGACACGGCGCAAGTCTTGATAGACTATTAGTGAAACCCATTGTAAATTTTAAAAAAATACGTAAAAAAATATGCTTCAAATATGGAACGAAGGCAATGAAGGAAGTAACCTTGGCGTCCTCTGCGTGACGACGGGGTGCGGTGTAATGTTGAACTGCAGCTCGAGTGTCCGCGCCTGGCGCGCCGCGCCGCGGTTCAAGCCGCGCCCGTGCACGGTCGCCTTGTGCGCTGAAACATCACTATGGTGTATTTCACATAGCATGGGTACTGTGACGTTTAACATTTTACAATGAAGATGAAAGAAAATGATGAAATCAATCTCTAACCAATTAGCTAATTGAATAATCAAGAGCCTAGATTGTTCAATCGATAGGTTTTATTTTAATCGTCTATTTTTTTTTTATTGATATTTATCTTAAAAAGTCAAACGTCACAGTACCTACACTATGTGAAATATATATAATAATAATAAAAATAATTTATTTCTCTCAAAAGGTTAACAGCTACAGTAAAGTTAACATATTATAATAATTTATTCTACAAGATTATAAGCATCTTGGATGTCATACTTGGAACCTTGTGAGAGCTGGAGTCCGTAGTAGGTTCGAGACCTGTATGACGGATCTCGAGGCCCTTTTCTTTATACAGTACACTCAGACACTTAATACCTAGTTAGGTAGATACAGTACTTACAAAATTTGTAACTTAAAAATCATTGTTGGTGGTGTAACTTATTCTATTGTACAGAAAAAAAAAAAGAAATATAAACTATGTATTCTAAACTTTACACTGCTACTAAGTAGCCGAAAGCCCCACTAAGTAGGGCTTCCTCAAGAGAACTAGCACCATAAAGTTATACCCCGATAAAAATATAATTAATTAATTATATTGTTTTCTCTTCTCTTATGGAATGCATTATATTTAACAGATTTGTGTGTTTGCCTTTAAATTATATTTTATCTATAGATGAAGCTTTTAATATATTGGATGTCTAACAGCACACAATTTGTCGCATATTATTCTTTATATCTTTATAATATATAAATTCTTATAATAAAAACTAATTAAACTAAACCTAGACTGTAAAATCCAGATTATCAATAACCAATAAAGCCAAATATTTAGTGGTAACTTCACTTGTGGTAGCATTTTATACAGGCCGACTCTGCAGTAGGTATCATTTATTAGGTAAAGTTTTCTTTAGCTACCCTTCAACCCGTGTTATACCGTAATAGGAATGTTTTACGTCACCCAATTATAATGTTACGATGTCCGCCAAACATAATGCGTCTAGTGTTTCCAACTTAAGTGGAAGGTAACTGGATGCGAGAAGTCAAGGATCATATAAGGTTGCGTGCACGTACACGTAGCCACCTGCCTGCTCGCTTTTTAGAAAATCTTAGGGTGGATGGAAAACACACAAGGAACTTCACGCACAAAGGCCCACCTGACAAGTGCGGAAAACGCCCCGTCTAACTAACTAACTAGGTAGCGAAAGCCTATGTCCAGCAGTGAACTGTGATAGGGTGATGATGATTTTAAGCTGTCTACAGCTTGGTAACTGCTTACCATCGATACCTTACCAAAGTCATATGCTTGTTTGTCAGTAGGTAATAATAAAAACGGTACAACAAACCTTTGAGATCAATTTCGCTCCTAAACACGGCGGTCAAGTGTTGGCCAGCACACTCGCCCTCCTCGCACAAGTAATGGTCGGTCCTAAAGTGATGCGCGAGCGCATCATGCGACGCGTAGTACAAGTTACTTCCGTCTGCATCACATAAGTGACAGTATAAATGTTCCTTGCGCATATGTCGATATAACTCATCCGCGTCCATGAATCGTTCCTCGCAGAATTCGCATAATGGATGACCCCTGTAGAAAAACAAAATTATTCGCAACGCAAGTCTAATAACACAGCTCTTTTTAATCAACTGACAAACTTAGGATGATAAAGGCCATGGCACACTATACCGGCATGGTATGTAATATATGTATGTAAATTTAACAATAACATCTCGTTCTTTGTTTATTATCTTTTATATCTAATTAAGAGTTCATTCAACCTGAAACATACATATTATATATTGTGATAGTTTATGTATTATATAACAGCTCAATGCCTTAGTTTAATTTAATTAGCTCAATGTTTAGTCCTGTCCGTGTCTTCACCTCTAAGGTTGCCAACTGAAAACCAGCGTTGGGTATTTATTGCCCAAGCTCATGCTGAGATGGCATCCTTTTCGGTAAGGGCTTCCAAAACAGCGTGTCAAATGTGCAAATATTTATGTTTTACTTTTTCGCCACTCTCTTTTTGTGGGCCTTGAAACGAAATACATTTGTTTTCTTTCTTTCTTTTTTACCGAAGGCGTGGCCCAGTTATGTAATAAGCTAGCTTATTTAGTCATAAAACTACCGGCTTATTTTTTTTTAATTCCAAATATGTAAATACTTCACTACTACAGCTACTTTTGAGAACTTTCTAACAGAAAAACCCAATAGCACTGTCCGACTGGAAATCGAACGGAATTCAACAATTGTCCGAAAACATAAGCGCAAAATTATTTCGCGAGGCCAATGAACCGTACCGAACTTCTGTGGTCACGGCCACTCTTGGTATGGTGGCCCGTGGCATTTTGCCCGGAATGCCACCCTATTATTTCACCAATGGCAAGCAACCTACTAGAAAAAAAATATATAACGACAATATTACCTACGTAGGTAATTAAAACTGTTTCATTGATCTCGTGGAACAAGCATGCGCTTTTGTTTAAATAATATGTTATCACTAAATTCACGTGAATAAAAATTGTTAGCATAATGATAATTAGTAATATATATAATATTACTAATCACACTTAATAAAGCTTTTATCTAGTACTGTGATAAGGAAAGCGTGTCTGTACTTTTATCGCGATAATTATAACGTGTGAATAAGCACTTTAATACTCTATGACAATGACGTTTTATAATTAGGTACGAATAGGTTTTTTGTTACTACTTGGGTGGTAAACAAGCATATGGCCCGCCTGATGTTAAGCAGCTACTGTAGCCTATCCCTCCCTCCTCCCATCGGACTATGACAGTGAAGGAATAGTGAGTGCACCTGTGTTTGCGTAAACGCTTAGTGTACAAGTGTGTACGCAAACACAGGTGCACTTATAACAGAGGGTTCTTACAGAAAAAAAGTAAGAAAATAAACCCTCTTTCTCTCTCTTGGTAGGGAAGAGGAGACCAGTGCCCAGCAGTAGGAAACATATGGGATGCTATGATTATTATATTAAATCCGGCCGAAGTCAGGTCAGGCCTCTAGTAGTTAACAAATGTCAATAATTTGTTGTATAAGTATAATATGGGTAATAGAGGATGTTTACAAATGTTGTTGGTGTGACGTCACCTGTGTGATGTGTCGTCGAGATCGCCTTTCCGTCGATGGTGAGCCAGCTCTTGACGTGTATAGCACTTGCGCTCACTTGTGAAGATCTAAAAAAAAAAAAAAAATGTATTTACAAACTAGCTATTGCCTGCGACTGCTCTGCCCGCGTAGATGTCAGTTATCGCAGTAAAAGTACCTCATTACCTTCCCTAGGATACATACCTGCTAAATTTCATTAAGATCCATTCAGCCGCTTAGTCATGATAAAATAACAAACTCTGCCTCGTTATGACATTAGTAAACAATATAATAATTTATTACAATTCATTTCCCTTTATGATGCAAGTACAGTAGATCCTTACTAATATTATAAATGTGAAAGTTTGTGAGTATGGATGGATGGATGTTTGTAACTCTTTCACGTAAAAACTACTAAACGGATCTGGATGAAATTTGGCAAAGATATAGATTATGGTCTGGAATAACACATAGGCTACTTTTTACAGCGATAACCGATATCCACGCGAGCGGAGCCGCGGGCAACAGCTAGTACAATAATAAGGCTCCAACCACATTCTTGTAGCTGCCATCAATTTCTTACAAGTTCTCTTTAAAAGAACAAACCGGAATACATTTTGTCAGAATATTTTACTAGTAATTGTGATGACAAAACATAATTAAGATTTGCTTAATTATGAAAGATTAGTTACATATATAAACAGTATGGCTTGCAATGAGGTGACTAATAGACATCCTAACAAGTAATTGTGGAAAATTGTACAATAAAAATAATATTCCACTTTATTATTGCAACCCAATTTGCAATAATAAAGTCTTGTGCGGAATCTAGTAAGCTCACTTGCACAATAATGCATAATACCCTTCAAGAACTTTTTTCGTTAAGAACATGAGTGCACAGCTTTCACACATCTAATATTATGGCAGAATATCTATCACAGCGGTAATATTATATTATAATATTTTGAGACAACACACAGCCATCTGATCCTAAACTAAGCAACTCCGGTACTGTGGCAACCAGACAACTGGTAAACATACTTATATATGTAATTCTATATACATACAGTTACACCTAGACAGACCCAATATAAAAATGGGTGGTGACCCTAGCTTCCAAGCCGGCCCCAGTAACACAACGCCAAGAACATACAGGCCATTTAAAAATTTATTTACATAAAGTATCATACCTTTAAATGCTTCACGCAGAGATCACAAAAGTGTCTTTCATGAACTTTTCTCATGTGATCATTGAGCATACTAAATGTACGAAATGGTGGAATCTTGTCACAGATCTTACAACAGTTCTCCAGCAGCTTTTCATAAGCCTGCTTGATATCTTCGCTGCTGAACCCAATTTTATACTGCCGCTCAAAGAGTCTATCAGTGAACACCCTATTACGAAGCTCTTTGTAAGGTTGGATGGACTCCGTGAACACAACCTGCAATACAAATGTAATCATAAATCACTAATGTATGAATAGTTACACTCTGATTTCTCTTTTTCTGTCATAAGTAATTTCACATTTGAGAGAAGAAGACAAAGCATTGGGTAACTATACAATTGCTATAACGCTTTTATTAGTAAGAATATAGCACTTTCATTTATTGCACTGCACTTGACAAATGTACAAGCCAAATACAGCTCAACATAGTTGATCCTCTCATCTCTATTAAAAATACTGGTCTCTTCCACAGTAGTGGAAGAGACTAGTATTTTTAATAGACAACTATAATTATACAAAAATACTCTTCACAACCATAAAGTTTACCTAAACTTGGAACAACCATTTATGAACCAAAAAAAATGTTTATGCAGTACCTATTGACCGCCCGTGTCGTACTACTGCGACAGAGAAAATGCATTATATTTTTGTTATACAACAAATACACCTCTCCATTTTTGAAGGTATTATTTTATCGATTTGGAACCACCTGGTTCCAAATCCATCCTTTTAAGCCCTTGGCTAAATATCAATTGCCATGCCCCTAGCACCTGCTAGGGGCATGGCAATTGATATTAAAAGCTTAAAAGGTTAATGGAGAGTTGACCAACTACTAGACCACACATGGAGTTAAGTTTAAGTGTGTTATATTATCAACAAGAATAAGTTAATTGTTAACTTCTTATCACAGGCAAAGCTTACAATATATACCTAGATGTAGATACCTACATAGTCTACATAGTGGAGACGTTTTCTATAGCAACAGTCTTTGTAGTAAGGAATAATATAAGCATTTGCATTTGATATGTTTTGAGTTTGTACATTTTTTTTGTGCAAGTCCACCTGGTCCCGCATCATGATGTCCATAAAGCAATTCCTTTCTATAATTTCGAATTTAGTTGATAAAATTGAGGACTTTAGCCTCAAATTAAGACCAAAAATAAATTGCTATAAGATTGTAATGGTACTGCTACTGGACTAAGAATTAAAACTAACTAAACTTGTTTTTAAGCATTCTGGTCATTCCTATCCATCCCAAGGTTGCCTGGAAGAAATCACGCTTAGCGATAAGGCCGCCCATTATACTAGATTATTGAATGATATTTATAAGTAAGCTTTTGTAATTTTACAATAATTGGTGTACAATAAAGAATTATCTATCTAACAAATAGGTTGGTCTAAAAATCTGTACAATAAATTGGTTTGTTGTAGTCCACTCCTGGACAAATAAATTTCACCATTTATCACCAAAAAACCCAGAATAATCCTTTGATTAAAATTAATTGAAAAATTTACATCATTTATTAAATAACATTAAGTCGTACAAATTATTTTTACTTCCTTGATTATGAAATAAAATATTAATTTATTTATTCAGGTTAAATTATAGTATAGTTACCTACAAATAAGGTTTTAGTTGGAAATTGTGAAGCTATTAGATACCGGCAAGCAATGTTTAAACTCCTTGCCAGTTGTATAATAAAATTATTACAATAACATTCTATTATGTAAAAAAACAACAGTGCCAAATAGACATCAAACATATTCACATACTATGTGATTGGCTAAGAACAGAACATAAAATTCAGATAATAACAGCCATAAAAATAATATTGAATTTGTATTCTTAGTTTGAATAAAAACATTTTTTATTTCATGTAGAAACAGCAATTTTAACAGGTTTTATTAATTTTGTACATAACTAAAAGTAATTAAATTCTTGTTAAATGTTGCATGTAGTTGACAAGCTGGCAAGTTATTAAAGTTCGCGAAACTGTATGACGCAAAAATTGTTACTACTTGAGGATGTGAATAATTGCCCATGCTGTCTGAAGGCATGTATTAAATTCCTATCAATATCACTTAAAACATATTAACATAATTTTAACTAAATTCATATGGGTAATTCAATTCGTGTAATTGTAAGTCTAGGTAGAAAAGTTAATACAGAAAATAAGCTGATTATGTTTATAATACACAATGTTGCACAACGATAGAATGGGTACTGAGAATAAGGCAAACATAATAAGTATTGTTGTTAACATAACTGTAACTTACCCTTGAAAGGTATTGCCTGCAGATAGGGCACTCATTTTGCAGGCAAAGCACCCGCATTCGAGTCGAGCACTCGAAACATACGGGGTGATCACATTCCCCGATCGAATAGTACAAAACGTTCTTGAAACACACCACGCAAGTATTCTCATTAGACTGATAGTCGGCCATGGTTTCCGGCTGGGTTCTGTAAATTTTTATATTGTATTGATTAGCTATACGGTTATGTGGGAATATTGCTGGATTATTTGTAATAAATACTTTCTGTACCTACGTAAGATTGAGAAAAGGAAGGACGAACGAAAATTTCGTGCTAAAGTGACAGTAAATAACTAACATTGCCATATTAAAATCTTATACCATAAATACCTGCATACACGAACCCTTAAAATAATAGTGAAGTATACTAATCGTAAAATGTATCCTCTACTGACCTCTACACTATGAAGACTCTGATACGAACACGATACAACTCTCTTTTCGGTTTCAATTTTATATTATCTGTGGTTTTGTAAACGGTGAACGCGAACGGTTTAAATTGAAACTTTGAAGTTTTAAATATTGTTTGAAATTCTATTCAAACAAAGTGCGTTTGTTATTCAGTATAAATATTTTAATATGGGTGATTTGTTGAAATGATTTTGGTTAATAAGTGCGGTGTTTAGTGAACTATCCAACATGTATTTCCAAGTGGGTTTTGGTTCATCAATTATGGTTTATATGTGTAATATTGCCTCAGCATCCTAATTTCCGTTACTTTATTTTAGATCGAAAATACTCCCGAACATATTCGCAGAGCCCGAAGAACGGAGATTGCACCTAAAGTATCACCGAAAGAAGAATGTCCTCGGTTGATATTAGCCCCATTTTCTAGACCGCCTCAAGTTGTATTCGATAATGTACTCATCGGAGCGACTTGTGAGAGAAGTTTGGAAGTGTTCAATCCATCGAAACAAATCCAACAAGTAATGCAACCAGATATCATAATACGTTATTTTAGTCAGCCTGTATATTTAGATTGGCAGACTAGAGCTTCAAAACCATTAGGACTTTTTCAGTTTGTGTCAACTATAAAAATAATCAGTATTTTTATTTTCTCCTACTGAGGGAGGCCTTTCTCACGGAGGCCTTTTTCTTCCATACCACTACTCAATGCCAGCACTGTCCAGTTTGCCTACCTCAGTGTGATGACTTGCCCATTTGTCAAATGGCATTCTGTGGGTCTGACTGCCCTAGATAAACGTTGTTTTATTTTAACTTTATATTTTTAAATAAACAGTATGAAATTTAATCACATCTTTAGGTGTATATTATAATTATTATATTGTGCATACCAAACTTTTTGCATTAATAATCCTCTGTCCAAATGGAAAACAAATGCTGTAGAAAATCTTTAGGGAAAGACCTATGATGAACAGTGGACTTTATTGTACCTTAAAACAATTTGTAAATGTTCATCATCATCATTATCTCAACCCTTAAATGTCCCACTGCTGGGCACGCATCTCCTCCATATACTTGAAGGGATATTACCTACCTACTATACTACACTGTGTAGACGGGTTGGTATAGGACATTGTTTCTAGTTTTCCTTCTTTTGCAGTGGATATTGTCAGCTTGATTTACTCCTTTAGTCAATTTTACAACATGCTAGGGATGTTACGGGGTGGGGACATCTTAATCTGTCACCACACTGAATTGTAAATGTTAAACTCTAGCAATTCAAAATGGTGGCCAGAGTTTCTTGGCTCTCAGGCTCTGCCTTTGTCAAGTAATTAGCAGTAGGATAAAATACTGACATCATTTGTTCTTGATAATGTTTGTCATGCATAGTATGATCAAAATAAATTAGATAAAAACTACAATATTCCATTCTCGTTGAAAAAAAAAAAGGGACTTGTTGTTGTCAACTAAGTTAAGCTAAGCCCCTTGACCAATTGAGATCATAGTAAATTAGGAAGATGCATGCATACTGTCTGAAGGGCTTACTTCAATTGGAAATAATAATAATAGCAACCCATATATGTCCCACTGCTGGGCAGGGGTCTCCTATCCTCTATCAAGAGATACGAGAAAGAGAGTTAAGGCCTTAATTCACACATGCTGGCCTAATGCAGGTTGGTGAATCAGACTTGTCTTTAGAATTTATTATAAGACATGCGGGTTTCCACACAATGTTTTCACCATTAGTAGAGTGTGAATTATTTGATTAGTACAAAATAAACTCCACCAAGTGAAATTCATATTGGTACCGCCACCTGGGTTCGAGCAAACAAGCGGGTTACTTTCCCACTCTGTCACCATCGTTATGAATTTCAACTGGTCATGTTAAAATCTAATTGGTGAAGAAGTAGCTAAGTGACAACAATAACTCACTATTAACAGACAATAATATAACATTTTAATAAATCATTCTTTTTCTTCAGATAACACTAGGAAAATCTTTACCGCCTGGCCTAGTGATACAGTTGCCAGGAGAATGGCTTCTGTTGGAGCCAGAGACCTGTTATTGTGTTACGTTGATGTGGACACCTACGCAACCTACTGCTATAAGAGAGACCATACGCTTTACTAATGAAAACAGAGGAAGATATGATATTATTGTTGTTTTGAAGTCTATTATGGTAATTATCTTTTTTTATTCTTTGAAAAAACTACTCCTGCGTTACGGAAAAATCTCTGTGTAGGCACTTTACAATTTACGGATACAACGTTTTCATTTTATAGTCAGTGGCAGTTATTTTGACTGTCCGGCTGTCCGACTGTCCGGGTTTAGTGGCAGTCTGCTAAGCTGGAGGTTTTGGGATCTATTCCCACACAGGACAAATCTTTGTGTGATGAGTTCAGCTCATCACACAAAGATTTGTCCTGTGTCACCGTATATTCCAGGAATAGTTCTATAGAGCCTGGTTTCAGACTTGAAAGGTTGGAGTGATTTGAGCATTTGTCCATCTTTTTACAACTGTTCAACATCATCCCATTTATCATATGCATATCATGATGAATACTGTATTTAACCAGCTGACAGCAACCTGAATTATTTATTTTATAGATATTGACTAATTACATGTGTAAATCAATAAAATTGTTCTGCCTACATTTCACATCTATATAATCGAATCATCTGTTTCAGAATATTAAAGGAAAAGCTCAAACCAAAGGCTTTAAAACATCTCCAGGTAAAATTAAGAAAAAAGTTGGTAAGAAATCTCCTGTATCTGTTTATAAGAAGAAATCTGAAATCATTTACAATACAAAACAGATTAAACAATCCTACAGTGTTATTCAATCTCAACAAAAATTCACACAAGTATCTAACAAAGAGAACATGTCTATCAATGATTATTCTACTCACACTCATCCCAGCAAATGCCCTTTTGATTCACCATCAAGTATCAACTTTACTTTCGATACATCTGAAGTTTTCTCAAACATGAGACGTCCTGATATCTTACAGCAAACATATGACAAGACTTACACAGACAACAGTAAGCTAAATCCTGTACAAAACATTCTAAAGCCATCTAACAGACAAACATGTGACATTTCTGCTACAGAATTATTTGATAATCTTACATTTACACCTTTGAAGACTGCGCCTTTGAAGTCTGAAAAATTAGATAAGGGACCAAAAATAATACTTAGTATGAACTCGGAGAGCGACATTGATGATAGTTTAGAAATGAAAAATAGTAACAAAGAAAATCAAACACACTCTATTATAAGTATAACTTCAGCGCAACCACCGAATAAATGGTTAACAGTGAACCATGCACAGTTTGACAATAACATGGAGACGCCCACTGTTCTAAGCAAGAAACATCCAAATACCTCCTCTCCTAAAGAAATGAACAGTCCCAACTTCTCTATCAATACAGAGTTCTCGCGTATCAGTGACTTATCATTCTTCCCTCAAAGATTTTCGACTGAGAGAAAATGTTTTCCGAAAATAAGTAACGACACGCACGATCTTTTAGATGATCCTATAAAACTGAGTTCAGACACTTATACTAAAGATTCACCAAACACGCCAATAGAGCCCAATTTTAACCAGATGTATGATATGAGACCACCGCACTTCTTCATGAAGGATCAGCCAAAGATGTGTAGGCAAGCTCTCTTCAGAGAATACCAGTACCAGAAAGAAGCTTTCGATCAAAAGAATTTTATGAGTACATACGAAAATAATATTTGGCAAAATGACTTGCGTGTTGATACAAAATCGCCGCCTCCTAGATCCATAACGCCACCACTACAGTCGATCCCTGAAGAGAGTGCACAGTTTTCAGACACCCATGTTCTGGACAGAACTGATAAACATAAAAACACCTTCACAATAAATCGTACTTTTGATAAGTCCACAGATCATTTTACATTTGCACAGCCTAATAGGCAATCTTGGTCTAAAAAAGCTGTTAGAGCTGAACTGGATCTTTGGAAAATACCTATCTCACATGTTAAAAAAACTGTGAAAAATAGACAATCAATTAAAAGTAAAGATTCCATTGGTGGTAAAATATCGAATGCGACATTCGAGACGAGTAAAAGTAGTATACAAAACATGACAGTCAATCAGATAGGCAATATTTACTCACAGTCATCCACTGTAGACCCATTTCTATCAGCCACATATTTCTTTGATGAGGAAGCTGTAGAAAAGTTTGAAACAGAATTTAAAAGATGGCTAAACTGCATTCTGACTCCACCAGCAGATTTAGAGAGTAACATTGAACAGAAAATCGATGTAGGAAAAGCGTGGATTGAAAATAGGAACAAAGATGTACCTGTTGCACCTACAAAGGAACAAGTGTCTAGTGCATACCATAATAGTCATAGACTCGAGAGTGTTCGGAGATCCGCAAGAGCGTTACTTATGAGTTCTGATATAGCTCAAGTATTTAACAAATTAGGTCTGCAGATCGAAAAGAAGTTGATAGCCATCAGAACTGACCGAAATCTTCATTTGGATGTTGGACTACAAAAGGCTATCATGGAGTTATTACTGTCGTACAACCCGCTATGGCTCCGCATTGGTCTAGAAGCTATCTATGGCCTTGTGCTACCTCTTAAATCGAATAGTGACATTGAGGGACTTACTACATTTATCATTCAAAGAATGTTTAAAAACCCGTTTTTAAAGAACAAACATTCCAAGTCAAATGCACCTAACATGCTTCTTCCAGCTTATATGGAAGCTATTAAGAAATTCACTCTAAAGAAATTCTTTATGCTCGTTTACTTTTTGGACCAAGCTAAGCAACGAAAGCTTATCTCACATGATCCTTGTTTATTCTGCAGAAATGCAGTATGCAAAGAGAGTAGGGAAATCGTAATAAGGTTTACAAGAGAACTTATTGCAGGGATCGGCGATATCACTAAACATCTTAGGCCATTAGGATACGTCGTCTGTCACAAGCAGTCTTATTTAGACGAATATAAGTATGCTGTTCACAATATAGCATTAGATATAAGAGATGGAGTTAGATTAGTAAAGGTCATGGAGATAATTCTGATGAAGGATGGCTTGTTAAGTCAACTACGGACGCCTGCTATATCACGACTGCAGAAGATTCACAACGTTCAGGTTGCCCTAAATGCTTTAAAGGAGGCCAAATTTGTGATCCATGGAGAGATCACAGCTATGGATATTGCAGATGGTCACAGAGAAAAGACACTATCTTTACTTTGGCAAATTATTCACGTATTCCGTGCTCCGCTATTTGAGAAAGCTGCTAATATTATACAGACTTGGTGGCGGAAGAAGTACGAAGTTATTGTTGAGAAAAAGAAAGAAGCAGAAAGGGTATTACAGAAACAAAACCATGCGGCGAGTTTGATCCAATGTTGGTGGCGTCGTATCCAATATAACCGTTTGGTAGAATGGCAGATGCAACAAATAACGACTGCGACAATTATCGTACAGAAATATTGTCGAATGTGGCTTTGTCGTACTCGACTTGTTAAATTAAAACGAAGTGTTTTGAAGATCGAAGAATGGTATAGATCAGTTAAGATGATGCGGGAAGTAAAAATCACGTTGGAAAGGTTGAAATTAGAAAAATATGAATTAAGGCGCACGTCTGCGATAGTAATACAGAGCTACGTGAGACGTTGGCTGTGCGTTAGAGACTACGCGTCACATTTGAAGAAAATCGTATTAGTCCAAAGTTTGGTGCGCCGGTATCTTGCTAGGAAGAAGTACATGCAATTTAGGCAAGCTGTTATACATATCCAGCAAAGATACAAAGGCAAATTGCTCATGAAGTCTGTGGTGAACACTTTTATTAAACAGAGAAAGAGCGCTATCATCATACAAAGCTTTTATCGTATGGTTACACAGCGCAGGCAATATTCAATGCTTAAGAATGCCGTCAAAATAATCGAAGAACGTTATCTAGCATTGTTGCGTATGAGGAGCGAGCGTAAAAAATATTTAGACTTGAAGCAAAAAGTGATTAGAATACAAACATTGTATAGGCGTTATAAATGCGTCGACGAGTACTTGAAACAACGAGCGTTAATAATATCCCTTCAAAGAAGAGTTAGAGCACACCTGTTAATGAAAAAAGAAAAAGAAAATTACTTAAAAGTAAAAAATGCAACAATTACGCTTCAAAAATATATAAAATCATATCTAACGATGAGAAAATTAAGACAACAATATATTACGCTACGCGAGGCCACAGTTTTGATTCAGCGATACTTCAGATCAAATTTATTGGCAAAATCACAAAGAAACGCATACACAAAGTTAAGAAACGCTACAATCGTTCTGCAAAAATCTTACAGGAATTTAATACTCACGCGTAAAGAAAGGACTGCATTTTTGGATCTTAAAAAATCGGCTATAGTTGTTCAACAGAGATATAGGGCTAAGCTTTTGATGAAGCATCATAGCGCTGAGTATAGAAGACTACGTGAAGCAGCTTTTACCTTCCAACGTCAATACAGAGCACAAATACAAATGCGTATAGAAAGGTCGCGCTATCTACAGATAAAATCGTCTTGTATCACTATTCAGAAAGCTTACAAAGCTTTCGTTTTAGGTAGACAGCAAAGACGAGACTTCTTGCAAAAGAAAGAAGCAGTTAATAAAATCCAGAATTGGCTTAGAAGCTGCAAGAAAGGGAAAGAAGTAAAACAGCAATACCAAGAATCTAAACAAGCTTGTGTTACAATTCAAAGAGTATACAGGGCTTACATCATCGGTAGAAAACAGAGACATGAGTTTATTCGTATTAAAACAGCAACAATAACTATACAAAAGTATTACAGATCCTATATCGAAATGAAATTGGTCAGAACGCAGTATATAAAGCTAAAAACCGCAACTGTAACCATTCAAAGATATTACAAGTCGCATTTAGAGACGAAGAAGCAAAGGAAATCGTACCTAGAAATGAAAAATGCCGCCGTACTGATAAGTAACTATTACAATCGTTACAGAGAAACAAAAATGATCAGGCAAAAGTATTGTCGACTTCGAGAAACAACTTTGTATGTACAGAGATGGTACAGAAGCATTTGTGAGATGAAAGTTCAGAGGGAAAAGTTTTTGAGATCTAAAAAAGTGATCACATTAGTACAACAAAAATTCAAAGCCTTACTTGCTATGAGAAGGGAAAGACGGAAATATTTGCTGTTGCGAAAGGCTTCAATCACAATTCAGACAAGATTCAGAGCATACAGGTTAATGAAACAAACAAGAATAAACTACATTATTAAGTTGAGAGCTTGTCGTTCCATACAGAGATTCTACAGAGCTTACGTAGCAGGCACGAAACAAAGAGAAAACTATAATAAGTTAAAGCAGTCTTCTATTGTCTTACAGAGAAGGTACAGAGCATTAGTTGCTATGAGAAAAGAAAGAAATACATATTTAGCGATTAAAACCGCCGCAACAACTATTCAAAGAAGATATAGAGCGCGTTCTCTTATGCTTAAAGAAAGACATTCGTATACTCAGTTGGTTAAATCTTGTATTATAATACAGAGAGTATTTAGAGCGTATGTATGCGGTAAACGTCAACGACAAGAATACAATCGCACTAAAACAGCCATCGTATTATTGCAAAGCCGCTTTAGACTTATCAGAGAGACACGGAAAATACAAAAGGAATATCAAAAATTAAGAAATACCGTTCTAATTATGCAGAGCAGATACCGCACTAATAAAATTGCACGCTTGTTGAGGCAAACCGAAGCTGCTAGAAAAATACAAAATTGGTATAGAGCTATTAGAAAACGTAATGTTTGCCGATTAGAATTTTTAACGCTTAAGAAGACTGTGACTTATATACAATCAGTAATACGAATGAGAATCGTTCGCAAGAGATTTATTGCTATCAGAAACTCCACGATGACGATACAGAGATATTACCGCGCTCACAAATTGACGATGATTGAAAGACAAAGGTATATGCAAACTAGACATTGTATAATAAAATTGCAAAGTTATGTGAGGAGTTTCATTGCAAGAAAGCGCTTCTGCAAATTGCGCACCACAGCCCTTACAATACAGGCAGTTTACAGACTCAAAAAGAAGAAGGAAATCATGTACCAACGTAGAACAGCGGCTGCAATATGTTTACAAAAATATGCAAGACGATACATAGTGCGATCGCGATATCTACAATATCTAGAAAAAGTTGTATTTATTCAGAGAATATGGAGAGGCAAATTGATAACAAGACTGATCCATTGTGAGTTTTTACAGAAGAGAAGGTTTATCATTAAATTCCAGTCTATTGTAAGGGGGTACTTGGTAAGGAAACATATTCAAGTCAAAAAAGAAGATATTCGGAAGGTAAAAGAAGAACAGAGACGTTACTGGGCCGCTTCGAAAATTCAGGTACTTATATTTATCAAATACTGTTACATATACTATAAAATGTATTCTAATTTCATGCGTAACATTGACTTGAATGTACTTTTAGGCACTCTGTCGTGGTCACATAGCAAGAGTAAACGTAGCCCACGACAAGCGCGTAGCCGAACTCCGACGCAGATGGCGCGATGGCGGTCTGAAATCATCGCAAGAATCCATGAAAGAGCGCAATGAAGAAGCTATGGAAGTGTTACGTAATATTAGCGGTATTGAGACTGTGATCAAAGCTTTCAGATCCCTTGGTTAGTACATTTTATATTAGCGGTCCACCCAAACTTCGTCCAGGTTAAACATTTTTTTTAACCTGACTAAATTCTATCTATATATCTAACTGAGCCTTCTTGTCCTCCGCAGAGTTACTAACAGAAGTATTCCCTATGATGTACAACGACAATGCGTCAGCCATTGTCCACCGAGTGTACACGTACATGTCAGTGACGAACAGATCCATTTCTAGCATTGAAGTGTTGAAATCTGCCGCCGCGGTGCTCGTCAACCTGACCAGATATAGAGTCACGGGACCGAAAATTTACTTGGTAAGGTTAACAATAATTGTAAATATCATGTATAGTTTTTATCGCGTTTTAGTACTATTGTTATAGTTATTACCAGCGCTACCAACAGTTATCGTTTTCGATAGCGTTTTCCTGCCACCCAGTATCATTATGATGTTTACTTCATCTGCTGAGCTAGGGCCGAAGCTCGGAAAACGTAGTGTAGCACACCCTCGAGTTAAGTAGAGCGCGACGATCTTCGCAAAGTGGCTGGAAGCAGCTAGCTGCGAGAACCCGAGGATCGTGCCGTGTGTGGAAGTGGTATGCACTTGGAGAGGCCTATGACCAGTAGTGGACTATGATGATAGGCTAATAATGACTTCACTTAAGAAGAGGTAGGGCACCATACTAGCGAGCAAGCCCGACCGCGGAAGGACCTCCACCTTACAGAAGACCACAGTCATATAACTACACACAGTGGTGTAGTTGTATTCCTGTGTGTGAGTACAGGTCTCCAACGCTAATTTCGGGATGCGTTTTGAAAGAAACATATTATAGATATTCCCATCTTAAAACCCTGGTCTAAAAAAATGGGTTGGCATAACGCAAGTTATATCTGGTAATGCAAGCGTCCATAGGCTACGGTAACTGCTTAACATTAGGCGGGCCGTATGCTTGTTTGCCACCCAAATAATATAAAAAATCTTTAATATACGTAAGGTGTTTCAATTGCGAATGTTTAACATTTGCTTCTCTTTAGTTGTCATAAGTATGTAAAGACTAACGGCGAGCGACTGCATCGTTTGCAAAGTGTCTGAAAGCTTTTCTTCTACCGAATTGTGGGAATAGTAATCCTGTGTGTAGTGTCTTCCCATTATATGTATATGGTAGTCTCTCGGATATATATCGAAACAAATTTTTGCCCGCGCGTACAATCCTACGTCGACAGTGGTTTGTTTTTCGGGATAAAAAGTAGCCTATATGCATTCCAGACTATATTCTATCTCTATACCAAATTTCACCCAGATCCGTTCAGCCGTTTTGGTGTGATTGAGTAACAAACATCCATCCATCCATCAAAACTTTTGCATTTATAATATGCTCAAATGACATATCCTTTAAAGAGTTCCACGAACATTACAAGTATTTTATAGCTTCGATTTTAACAAACATTGTTACTGTTGCAGAGGGATCGTATACCGCCGATATTGAAGTTCATGTGGAGGTTCAGCAATAGTGAAACACAATTGTTCTGTATCATGTCTACATATTTGTGGTTGTTCTCTAAATATGAAACTGTTCGCAAGGTAAGATTACATCTGTTTATTTGGAAAATTTTACTACTGGCAACATCACATTTAAGACCCATAGGACACCATACTAGTGAGCAAGTCCTACCGGGAAGGACCTCCACTTTACCGAAGACTGCAGCCAAATGACTACACACAGTAGTGTATTTATGTTCCTGTGTGTGAGTACAAGTTTACAGAGCCCATGCATATTTAACAATACATTCGGGATACGGAGTACGGGGAAATTCCATGAAACTCTGGTGTTAATTGTTTGGTCGGCAAACACGTATGTGATACCTCTGGTATTGCAAACGTCCATAGATTACAGTAACTGCTTACTATCAGGCGGTCCGTATGCTTGTTTGCCACCTATATATGTAAGTACCTAGTATAAAAAAACAAATAATTTATTCAGAAACTTAATTTATTTAACAAATTAGTTATTTCCACTATAATTAAAGTATTATTAAGTAGCTCTAATACATGTGCAACACACAATAAAAACTTCTTTACCAAACAAAAAAGATACTATTTATGCAGTCTCACTCAATAATATTATAATCTAACTTTCTGGGACAACATGTACATTTCTATATTTAAATCAATGATACACTTTTATATTTCCAGGATTTGACTGAGCTGTTAAAAATGCCAGAAAACCATAGAATGTTGGTTACAATCAAAGGAAACGTTGACAGAACGAAGAGGATGACCACAAACATAATGAAGAACAAATTCAATACACCACAGCCTTCAAAATTCATATCCCATACAGGCAACCAATCATTGAACATAAGTATGTGTAGCAGTAGTATTGTTTTGCCTGCTTTAGAACCTGACTATGGTATTGTAAGAGTCGACAAACCAAGGTACTTCGAAGATGCCCAGCAAGCTATCAATTGTTTGTTCCATACATACAAGTTGTAATAACTTTATTTAATTTTTATGAATTGAGTTTTAACTAGTTAGTATATTTTAATATATGTATAGCACCGTTATGTTATTGTCAGGGGTTTCAATAAGCAGACCTTTAAAGTAAATTTTAGATATATTTACTGCTGAGACCGTGTACCAAGACATCCTTATTGCAATTTTTGTATTTAATCTAAATTTTGTACAATTACAACCTTAATGTTTATTAATAAAGTTCATATCATACAAATTTCTAATTGGAATTAAAAATGAATACGCTAAAGGACATTATAGTACGGCCCCTGGGCCTAAGGTTGCGTTTCCACTAGTTATGTGCAAGGATGTGTTTTAAGAACCAATAGAATTGCTTCATTTAACAAGCGCTGAGCGCGGCTAGGTAATTTAAGCGATTTTATTGGTTCTTAACAAACACATTGTTCGCTACCTACGCATCTTTGCACATTTCTGATGACAATGGAGCTCAATACTGTAAATATACCTAATCGAAATCTCAAGAAACAAAACTTAGAAGCATACCCATAATGAGATTATGTAGTAAATTTGATATCAATTGGTATTTCAAAAGTCTACCTATTTTAACCCCATAATTGAATTTAGTTTGTAGTTAATGTTGCCATTTATTTGTTAGAACAATATCTAAATACATTTTACGGTTAGCATGGACAGAAAACTGGCGGGAATGAGGTACTCTCCCCGACCGCGCAAACATTCAGCGTCCTCCAGCCAATTTCTACCGCCCCGCAGGACGGTCACGCACACAGTACCTTATTATATTGGTTGTGCTTTCAATGGATATACCGAAACCCAGTAAAATATTTTCAAAAGAATGTGTGCCATGTAGCCCATGTAGCCATGATTTACTAGAGTTCGGTTAAAATAAAAATATGCTATTGAACTCATAACAATTATTTTGGAAAAGCTTTTTCCTAAGTGGGACTTGACCAACTGTGTCAGAATTGGTTGCCTAATATTTTGAAACATTTTGTATTTTTTTGACTTTTTAAATCATGTTTCTGAAGTGTTCATGCACATCCAATAATCTGTCGTGACACCAATATTAATAATTATAAATGTATAATATTGTAATCACTAATATTAGCTTATTGGGGTTCCCTAGAAGATAACTTGATGAATTATTATAATTTTCATTGCTTTATCTTGTTAATTAATTCATTCTTTATGGATTTTATTATTATTTCTTTGGTAACTGATAGCTGTATAATTGGTTTGGTAACTGACAAACAGGAGTTTGTTGTTAAGCAAGTTTTAACTAATTACTATCGTTTATATTAACAATTTTGCGAGTGATTATAATATATGGACTGTTAAATATTTAATATTAATCGACTCATAATATAAACAACGTATTGTACTTTTACGCATTGTTTCATTACTAATGGACGTTTTAGTCAATAAAGAAGTTTGAAATTATTTTGTTTTTTAATCTTATATATTGTTGCATTGCAGTTTCCACAAAGTACCCTAAAATGTGCAATTCAGAAAACTAAATATGTAGTGCATTAAAATATAATTAAAATATTTTATGCTCGACGAAGAATGCAAATGCAACCTGCACGATTCATGCCGATGTTCGCGTTTGTCATGCATTTGTTTTAGATGCAGCTTATTAGCCAAGTTACATGTCGCACTCCTTGCTTAGCTTAGTTTATGTGAATGCTATGTGTATACCTACGAAATGTTTTAGACAAACGGCTGACTGGCCCGTGGAGATGGTTAAGAAACATTAAAACAGGTGACTATAGCCACTAAGTGGATCATTATTAAATCAGGTGATTTTGACCTTTCAAATTACGGCAAATTAGTGGTCATAGATGTTTTTTAACAAAGTTAGTTGACTACTGTGACTAGCCTCCATTGTAGGCCATAATCACCTGCTTCAATATATTTTCAAGGATTACAATGACCTCTAATATTGTTATTAGAGGTCAACATAGTTCATTACAGGGCGGGACAATACATGCCAATTTTTCAGTCATTGTCAATTTTTTATTTAGAGGTTATGTTATTCATTCTTTGGACCTTAGGTTATGTTTAACGTACTGATAATCTTGAAGACGTAAGTTTAGCATTGTTATAAGTTTCAAAAACGTTGAGATAATAAGCATTGTGATGGATGAATACGTGAACTATTTGCTGTTGATATTAGTTATATTACCAGTGCTTTTATTCTTCAACTTATGGGCTGGTATTGGTTGGGAGTTGTTTGAAAACAACTAAAAAACATATAAAAGCATGAATTCTGCAACATTTCATCAAAGACTGATATTATTGGTTATTATATTAGAAGCAAGAAGTTATTTATAAGATAATGCAATTATTATTAAAGTAAGCTTTGATGTAAATTAAAAGTATGAAAAAATAGATGTTTTTGTTTATAATACTTTTATTAAAAACACATAAAGAATCTTAAACTACTATAATTATCACAATAGTGTCATAAAAATTATAATCATAACATTTCATAATTTATAGACATTTCATGCAAAATTCAGCTAGAAAGTGTCGATATCTTAAAATAAATATATCACAATGATTAGAAGATATGGATTATATTATATTAGATGAAAAGTGAAATCTATCTCCATTTATAATATTCAAAGTTTTCCTCATAAGGCCTATGTTTATAATTCGTAATTCATTATAATCATTTGTTGCTACCTCCTTTTTTTATACAATTAGACAAACAAGCATATGGCCCAAATGATTTGTAGAACCTTAGATTGTATTATTATTATATTAGTCTACTATAGGCCATAAAGCATCATTTTCACTATGCAAGTTTTTCAAAACAATACTTTAAAACCTTCATTATTGTTGCTGACAATGAATTTTGTTTTGCATAATTTGCAATATGTAAACACACACACACAGTCACTGTCACAGATTGACAGCTATATTTAACAAGTGCAAAACATGCTGTGTGCCAACATTATTAACAAATGACCAATACATGGTTAAATATAAAATAAACATAATACGGTTTATGAGCTAGCGGTTCAGGCAAACTAGCTGATTTGCAGGTTCATTCTACTTCCCAGAAAACTAATATTTTAATTTTTTTATACAATATGATATTATTAAATAAAATGAGGTTTGTAGGATAGTTAGATAAACTGCTAGCTTTCTCACCAATAGCATTACAATTTCGTATTTTGAGTGATTTTTTACAGAGTAGACTTCGAAAGGTTTAGAAAGAGAAATTATCTTGGTAACTTGTAGAATGAAGAAAATGTGGATCGCAATGAACTCTTGTATGATAATGAATGTGTTTTAGTCACACACACACACACTTTATCTCCATACATTTGGGGGTTCTGAATGACCATTAAGGCACACACAAAATAAATAACATTATATGCACTCTACTACTGACTGCTATTATTATGTCACTAATTGAGTAATTAATAATTTCTAATTACGCATAAATATTTAATGATAAATTTTTCTAGGTGTCTGATGAGTTAACGTTAAACTATTCATAATAAATAAAACTTTACGTACTAAAAAATATTATGTGAAAATTTCACTGATTGTGTATTTGGTATTTTATTACTATATAAAACAATTGCATCTGTCATTTCATATATCACGTTTCCCAACATACTTTTGAATGCAGCTACTTTGTAGGTTGAATAAATTCACGCTTGTCAGAACATTCCTTTTCCTTTTAAATAATAAATGTTTAAAAAGTAATTACTTTTAATTTACATTAAAATATAAATGTTTATTCTTCTTCCTAAATTCTTCTTAACCCTTCCCTATTACCTGTACAGTTGTTTTTCTAATTTGTTGCTTTCACATTTCCTTTATTTCTGTATCTCGCATTTTTTTTTTACTTATGAATAATCATCATCATCATCATCTCAGCCAAAAGACGTCCACTGCTGGACATAGGCCTCAAAACTATGTAATTTTATTGTATCATTGAACATTGTGTGATTTTTGAAATGACTGATTCAATAAAGAAAACATGAATAAAAATGTCATAAAATTAAAATAAAAACAATATTTGGTTATTGATTGAATAATAAAATAAATTTCACTTAATTTAATTTGTGTTATGAGATAATTATGCTAGAAGCAGACGACGGACTTTAGTCCGCAATAGTACGTACGATAGTAGTACACCGCGGACTTATGACGGACGTATAGTACACGCTACGCTTTAAAAAGCAAAATACGGTCTGTAAGTACCTGAAATTGTTCGGTGAACATTCCGTACGCCGTGCGTAATAGTTTCCAGTGGAATATTGTCCGTCGCCTGCTTTGGTTCTTATATTTCGCTAGAGAGTATTAATTCTTCCATTCCCATGTGACCACAGTGACGCCATACGCGGTATCTGGCTATGTCTTTTCTGGTTACCATGCCAACCACCTGTTTAATTTGAAAATTTTAGGTTAGGTTAGTTGGAAGGGCAAAATATGAGTTTAGCCATTTGCTTGACAGTACTTGTTCTTAGTTTCTTACAAAAAAAAATGACAACTTGTGTCTTGAGTGACTTAACAAAACATAAAATTTACAGACACAGAGTAAACAGACTGAACAATTATTTATCTATGGTTCACACAGATAATCCCATGTAGATATCGAACCTACAATACTCGGTGCGGTGTTAGTGGCGAGGTAACCACTTCAGCCACTGAACTAACCATACAGATGTTCCTTGTTCACTAAATTATAAGTTGGTACTCACTGCTTTGATATTCTCACTCCTATACTGGGGGAAATAGTGGAAACTCCTAAGGGATATGTTACAAAGCCACCAGCGAGCGATGTTTATAGTTTGTGGTTTCTTACCTCATTGACGTCATTAACGATAGGCAGATGTCTAAGTCCGAGCGCACGGAACAAGCGGAACATTCTCGGTAAGGACGCGCGGTGCGGCAACGTGTACGGCGACGGATTCATAAACGGACGCAGATCTATTGTGCAGGTCTTCTCCCAATCTGATATTTCCAGCTATATCAAATTAAAATGTGTTAATATAATTTATATATACTATAAAAGCCGAAACTGACCGACTGATCAATCAACGCATTTTGCACAAATATTCCTTAAGTGACGTAATTGTGCACAAAAGGGTTTTTGAAAATGCAATCCCTAACTTGGCATTAATATTTTTTTAAAGATTTATTTAAACACGTGTCTCATAGTTTTTTAATATTAAACCCCTAAAATGGTAAAAGGGGTTGGGGGTCACAGGAGTCAAAGATATTTCTGCAATAAAATTATTATAATAATTCTCACCTCATTAATTAACGGGTACCTAGGATACTCCTTCCTAAACATATTCATATCTACATTGAAGTTGGACCATGTAGTGTTCGCGTTCTCATTGTATATCTTGTTCTGCAGCAATACTATCAGCTGTGAACGCAGTATTATACCTCGAAGACGTTTGTACGTCGTTACTTCAACCTGCGAACAAACAATATGGCAAATGTGAAACAAATATAATACAATATGTTGGGACAACTCACACACTGCCATCTGATCCCAAACTAGGCAGAGCCTGTACTATGGCAAACAGACCAACTGATAAACATACTTCTATATTTCTAAATACATACATATTATAGATAAATAACACCCAGACATAGAACAAACATTTATGCTCATCACACAAAGATTTGTCCTGGGTGGGAATCGAACCCACGACCTCCGGCGTAGCAGTCACTAACCACTAGACGAACAGGCCTGAAATGACTGACCTTATTAATGATTTTAGCATTTTCGCTATGCAATTAACTCATATAGAAATAAAAATGATGAATTAGGGCGTTTCCTGACGTAAATAAATATATAAAGCCGGTATATACACTTACATCATCAGCTAAAGGTGGGTCTACAACAGGAAAGCCGTTATAAGTCACTAGCTTCAACAGTTCAACAATATGGCCGACGTTCTCAACAGTACGGAGTGTAAAGACGGGGTGTGACATCACTTCAGAAGCATATATGTTGTGGGCTAGTGGTGGAGGCTCCCATGGAAGAAGGGGTACAGCCGCCAGCTGGATGTGTATATCGTAGATACCCTGAAAAAAAAAACATAAATATATCGTTAAAATCTTTTTTCTAAACGGGTAGGCAAAGGACCCTTGTAAAAGAGGCGAAGACAGAAAACTTATTTCCAATACCAACTTCACCCTCGTTCACAGTGCAGAAGACTGATACATTATCACTGCACCAGTCAGGTGGTGAATAAAAGTAAAAGTAAAGCAACCAAAACTCTTCTCTGCCCCTTTAACGATGCTCTCAATTCTTTTAATGATTTTGTTGTTATATTACAATGGTGACACAAGCTTACGGCATGTATGAAAGTAAACAATTACCACAGGGCTGAAATACACTGAGTATTACTCGTGAATATTCCTACAGCCAATTCGCTCACAAGGATAGCGCCAAAGAAACTGACTACTCTTTTTAATTCATAACATTATTACCTCTTTGTAAATACCTCATGTCCGTGTGGTGACGGATTAAGAATACAAATGTCACCATCCCGTTCTATCCCGAGGGTGTCGTAAGAGTCGACTAAAGGAGTCAGGCAAACAATATTCACTGCAAGAGAGGGAAAACTCGAAACAAAACCCTATACCAACCCGTCTGGCCAGCGTGATATGGTACGCTAATATCCCTCCAAATGTATGAAGGAGACCCGTGCCCAGCAGTGCGACGTTTATGGGTTTAGAAAGTAAGTAAAGTAAATACCTCATTGAAGAAATCGCCGACCCACTTAGCGACGACGAGTGTGATGATGATGGGCAGTGCGTTGGAGATCTGTCCGGTAGTCTCGATGATAATGACCGTCAGTGATATCGTCATGCGTACTACGCCGCCTAGTTGCGCTGCTGCACCCACTAACGCGTATTTAGCTGGATTTATAGTCTGTCAAATAAAAAGTATTAAAGTAGTGAAAAATGATTTTGTTTCTACACACTCAGTGGAATAAAAACGTAAAATGATACAAAAAAAAAAAACAACTCGCTCATCTTTCAATTGGCATAATATTGATAGATTTCCTTGAATTATTTAATAAAAATCAATAACTCTTTTAACCCTTCCGCGGACAGTATGTAGAAATATTTTTTATTAATTGGTAATCCTGGTATAAAGAAAATAAAACCTTTAAACCCCAAAAGAGCACTGGAGACCTGTAACCACACACAGGAACACAACAACGTCACAGTGACCTTCGGGCTCGTCGGGCTTGCTCGCTTGAAAGAGGTAGTAAGTACATTTACCCTACATTTTTAAGGTTTAAGTTTTCCACATTTTTCCACTGGCGGCAGTGCCGGATTAAGCCAGCGCGGGGCCTGTAGCAAATTCTGTCTAGGGGCCCTTGGTTTGCTTCAGGTTCTCAAGTTTAGGGTAAATAAAACAAAAATTTACAAATAAAGTTTTCTGGATTTAATATGGGCAAATTTAGAGACAACCCTTTCAATATCGACTTCTAAGCAAATCATGCTGTAAATTCATCAAAGTGAAATGAGAAAGACGTTTGTTTTTGGCCCTCATTTTTAACCGACTACAAAATTATTATTTTTTTGTCTAAAAGTATTTCACGGATGACGATTAAATAAGTCTCGATTAAGGTTGTTAAGCAACTATTACTAAGCAAATGTAATGCAAATAAAATTGGTACAGTTGAACTGAACTGAAGATGAAGCTGGAAGGTACGCAATGAACTCCATAATTAGCCGTGTTTGGGTTTATTTGAATGGTCATGAGATGCACTTCAGCTGTAATTGGTCAGATTAAAAAAAGTCGCTTTTTTGTTGAAATTATTAAGTTAAAAATACAGAGTTTTCGTAAATCTAATCATTTATAGTCAGAGTGCATTTTATGACCATATCCAATAAGCCCAAACACGGCTAGGTCACATTGTTTATTTATGTTGATGCTTACATCTTCCAGGTTCATCGTCAGATTAGTTTAATGGTACCATTTTTATCAAAAACATTAAAATTAACTTTATTACAGTCGCTTTAACTACCTTATTCCATGTATATCATCTTATCGTCATCCGCTAAATGCCTTACATTGAGAAGCTCCGGTAGTCATTTGTGGTCATTTTCATCTGTTTTATTTCACCAAATGATATTTTCTGAATGCAAATGCTTGACTTATTGCAGAAAATACCGAAATCGCTATATGTAGGTATGTATCGAATAAAAAATGGAATTATCGGACGGCCCTGTAAAAAGTTATGCGTGGTCATACATAAAAAAAAGAAAAGAAAACAAATATACGGACAGGTCGTATTGAGAACCTCCTCCTTTTTTCGTCGGCTTAAAATAAAAAAATAACCTAAAAAAGAATGATTAATCAGGAATTGTACTGTCTCCAACACCATAAACATTAGGGCCTACAGTAAAATATAAGAAAATTTAATAAAATACTTATTTTTACAATTTCTTCGATATTTTACGCTCCTGTCTAAAATTGATTTTTGTTTACGGTCAGACCAGCGTTGTAGCGCGGGGCCCCCCAGTGCGCGGGGCCCGTAGCATTTGCTACTCTTGCTATATGGCTAATCCGGCACTGACTGGCGGTAATTTTTATTTTATTTTAAAAGATTATTTTTACTTACATAAGAAGGCAGGATGGACTGTATAATGATTGCTAACAGTCTTCCCCAGGCCGCTCCAGTCAATAAATTCGGTATGAACAACCCACTAGATACCGACAGGCCGAATGTCCAAGTAGATAGTAGGAAGTAACATACAACGAATAGAAGGATAGACCAAGGTTTGTATGATCCTATCGGGTCATGGAGGAAGGACCGCACGGAAGCTTCAGGTGTTTGGAACCAGATGGCGGCTAATGCGTTGTATTCACCGTCTGCGCAAAATAGCTGTGAAGGTGAATATTAAAATTATTGATCATGGCCAAGTATAGCGAATGTAGCGCTAGGTCAGGCCTCCGTCACTCGCTCAAGGTCACGCGCTATGTGCCTACCGCTATGTAGCTCGTAACCGAGCCGATCGCCAGTGAGCTGCCGCACGCGACACAAAGCGCGCACAACACGTTTCCCGCTCAAAACGCATTATTCCGATATTTACGTACACTACGTATATTAAGTTTTGACTAACGACACGATGGTTAATTATTGTGAAGTCGTTGGATGTCATAGTCAAAAGAAAAATAAAAAAATGTATTTTTTTCATTGCCGAAAGATGAAGAAAGGTACGTTATTTGAAAGTAGGTACGCATTTTAGCTGGCTTCAGTTAGTAGTACCTAGTAATTTTAAAATGCTTCTTGTGTGTAGGTACTCTTTCTTAAAAATTTACGAGAAAGTTAGAAAGACTATTATGGTTAAGCGAAAATACCTACGTATTTTCGCTTTTGTATGGGAGTGATGTATCTGTTACGTAGTAACTATTTAGTAATCTGTGGCTAGGTCATGCGTACAGTCGACAGGTGGCGTTGCGGTTTAAGCGGGCTTGGTAAGGCCCAATGAAGAAATCGTTGCAATAAATTGCAACGCTTGTTCCGAGTTAAAGTTTACTTTGTGTCCGTGATAAAGTACCCAGACTTGGAACAACAATAGTTTTGTTGTAATAACTTAGAACTTTGAATACACCGTCCGCAAGACATATGGACAAATCTAATGCGGAAGTCGTGCAATTCTTTAAAAAAAGTTTCAAAATTATCACAATATCGATTTGAGGTGCTTGATACTTTGTTGCATACTTTCAGTTGGGTTGGAAGTGAAATCCTTGATTAATACTTAGGAACTCACCTGCAAAGGTACTTTAGTGGGGTCCTCGCCGAGTGGTCGGCAGTCATTTAGCAGGAACATCATGAGGAATCCGCAGGTTGCACTCGCGGCCGCCACTAAACAGGCCTCTACTACTCGCAACCACGGTGTACCTATGTACCTAGACACAATTTGCGCTTTATTAGGGGTGATGATGGGAGAAACATCCGAAAATTTTGCGTTACAAAGTAACAAGGTATTGTGAGTCTTATTTAAAACCAAATAGTACCTAAATTGGGTATTACACATGACAGAAATCGCACATACCTTTTCCTAAATACGGCTAGTTTATAATTGATGTAATTCCACAAAGCGCCGAGCATCCCCCCCACTGCGCCGAAGAACATGAACACAGGTAGCTCGTAGAATTGGAATGGGAACGGTTCCATTTTGCCCAAATTTAGTAGACCTGAAAAAAATTCTATGTTATAAAACTCTTTTACAAGAGATCTACTGAAATAAATAAAATGAACTTACTATTCGACATAACTATGAAGATTTAATGTCAATTCACATGATAATAGAAGTCCATTTTACGTTATGTGCATAAATAAAAACAAAGTTTTGCAAAGCGCCTCATGCTATCTCTTTTTTTCTCGGCGAGTATGACAAAGACAGGAAGAATAAATTGGCCTTTTATTTTTGAGTCAGATTTACATAAATGTAAATAACGTACCTGGATAACTTAACTCCCCCGGCCGCCCATGATACGCTGATAAAGCGCAGTTCAAAGTAAATGTCGAGACCACAGTGCCGAAGAACGTTCGCCATGTTAACGCTTGATTCCAGAAACTTGTACCTTCTTCTAAGGAAAACAGGACACCACCTAGCAACAATATTTTATTATATAAGCCCTAAAGTATTATGTACTGATTTGGATGCTAAATGATGGACATTTTCACAACATACAAGGATATCTAAAATAATATCATATTTGATATACTTATCATGAGGATGAATGTTTGTTACTCATTCACGCAAAAAGATGGATTTTGATAAAACCTTACAATGTTATAACTTATATCTACATCAGAATAGCACATAGGCATTTTTATTTAATAAACTGTTGCCCGCTGCTTCGCCTGCGTGGATGTCGGTTATCGCTGCAAAAAGTAGTAGTAGCCTATGTGTTATTCCAGACCATAATCTATCTGTGTGTCAAATTTCATCTAGATCCGTTCAGTAGTTTTTACGTGAAAGAGTAACAAACATTCATCCATCCATCCATTCTTACAAACCTTCACATTTATATTATTAGTAAGGATAACACCCATGCTGGTGAAGCGGCGCGCATAAACTATTGACTAGTAAACTATAAGTAGGCAGTGTAGGCACCTACTATTAATACTTAAAATAACGACTATACTATAAATTATTTTTATAACATAACATAGTATCACGCTTTTTCTTCCACAGAATACTTAATAGTACAGTGATAGTCAAAGTCAGCAAATAAAGTAGCAGTTTTATATGGTTGAACGTTCTTTGTTTGTTTGTATTTCTTATCTATACGAATAATAAAAACATTCCAATCAATTAACTCAGATGTTATCTTCTGTGGCATAGGCTAATCCGTATACCTATAATATTTTTCCTCCTAAGAAATCACTTCACTGTCTATACGAGTATTTACGAGTAGCAAACGAGTTATAATGACAGGAACAATATATTATATTAAGTCAACAGATTTTTACTAACTACAATATATATAACACAGTACTTTTTTATACTACCAAGGTGGCAAACAAGCATACGGCCCGCCTGATGGTAAGCAGTTACCGTAGCCTATGGACATTTGCAACACCAGAAGTGTCACTCACGCGTTGCCGACCCTTGGGATCCTTATATGAATTTATTTTATGTCTTAATTATGAGTAGTACCTAATAGAAATTATAGGTACTAACATTTAGTCAGTTCCAATAATGTGTATCACACAATTTCAAACTCTGGGCTGACACTTAGTTTTTTTATCAGGAGAACCCAATACCATTTTACCCTGTTAGGGAATGGAACCGGAAACTTTAGCACAGCAGCTGTAAGCATTACTTTTGCACTACCCAGGCAATCCGTACCTGTTGATGATACAATGTCTCAAAAATCCCAGTGGCTAATCTAATCGCTATGTAATAACAATCATTATCTAATTATACGTGATTGTTAACACAATATTGTTTATGATAAGCGCGAGACAAGGAAATAAGGCCAACGAAAGAAGGTTGTTAATTAATCAATTATTGAATTGGCAAGTTACAATAACCATTAAGATGGAAGAAGAATAACAAAAGAGGTATATCGTGGAGATGTCTGCAGAGGCCGCCGTAGGCGAACATTCATCGAGTAAGTAGGTGATGTGCTAAAAAGGGACAATTTAAAAGTACCCAGAAAATGTAAAGGAAGCGAAAGAAGTTTGTCTAGATCGAAGCAATAGGCGTTGCATAGTTTCTGCCTACCCCAATGGGAGTACCGATATGCCTTCTTCCCGTAAGCGGTTGGCAGGGTCTAGGCATTGATGTCATCTAGGTATGTTTTACCAGCTATGTAAAGCCCCATGTAATAGACGGCGAGGCTATTGATATACCGGACCCAAAAAGAGACTCCAGGCTGTTGCTAAGCATTTTTCTCTAGATTTACGGATGCCTTACAAAAAATCTTTCCTTAAAGGCATCCGTACCTTAGTGTATGTGTTGCCGATCGTTTACGCTTTAATGGTCGGCAATACGCACGTGGCGCCACACAGGTATTGAAAGCATCCGTATGCTTGTTGGATACCGTAGTACCTTGTATAACAAGGAAATTCTATTAGGAGAACAAAAGTAATTGCCTATGTGTTACGATTACAAAAACAACTGAAAATACCAAACACCGAGTAATACTTGTAGGCTATTGATTATGTCATAAAAAACGGTTCAAAAAGGAACTGAAGGAATCGGTCAATGGGAAAACCTATTGACTGATTTCTGAAACAAAAACCCGTGATCGTCTTAGTTCCTTTTGAACTAGTGCCGTAATTTTGGAGTTATTTAGTTTTTTTTTTTTAAAGAAAACTCCCGCACTAGAGAACAACCTCCGTGTCGCGGGGGACTTTACAAACATACAATTAAAGGACACAAATTAATTACACAGTAAGTATTTAGTTTGTAACAACTGTATGTAACTGTACAATTTTTAGTGACAAATAAACATTATTATTATTATTAAATGGCATAATCAATAGCCTATTATAAACAAGTAACAAGTCTGCAGTGAATACATTGACATTGTGATAAATCTACGTTAGGTGCGGCTAAATACGATATACGAGTACGATTATATCTGTCGTTCTTCGCGGTTTTAACAGCCATGACCTAGTTTTATCAAGTAAATGTATTTAATGTGAGCGTTATCTGTTTATATAAAAGGCAACAGTTACTGACTGATTGACTGTCTGGTGTATCAACGCAGAGCTCATACCACTGAACGGATTGCGCTGAAATTTGGCATGCATATAGTTATTATTATTGTGATGCAGGCATTCGCTAAGAAAGGGTTTTTTTTAAATCACCCTCTTACTAACTAAGCAGCTAGTTAGTATTATAAAACTGACTAGTCCACTTATAGTCCGTAGTGGATGTTAGGTGCGACTGCTGATCATGAAGTTTCGAGTTCAATTCTCTGGTCACGCCAAAAATGCGGCTTTTATGTTAGAAAATTCACAACAGATGCCCAAAGTATAGTAATTGGCGGTGTGTTAACACCACCAATTACTATACTTGGTGTGTACCACCCCTGTGGTTCGCAAATCATCAGACCATCAGGGTTTACACACACACACACACACTTGTACGACACTATATCACCCATGAAGATGGCTAGTTTCCGTCAACCGCCGCCGCCGTGCCCGGAATTCGGTTAAGACATTCATAATATAATTATAAAGTGTGCAGATGTGGATATATTGTTCCCTTTCTGCAAAACTAGCATAAAATATCTATCTTAATATATATATTTCTTGTGTGCGTGTGTATGTGACTGAACTCCTCCTAGACAGGTGGACCGATTTTGATGAAATTTTGTGTGTGTGTTCGGGTAGGGCCCTGGATGGTTTAGATTCACAATTGGACCCGGTAGGTGGCGCTGCTGTCGGTATTTCAGCTTTTTCCGGCAGGACGACGTCTGCCAGGTCCACTAGTTATATATAAAAATGAAACCCTATTTACCCTTGGTCACGCCATAATTTGAGAATGACTTTACCTATTACATTCATTCCTTTTTTTTAATTTCCTTCCCTTCATAAGAAAAAAGGAAAATGCGTATAAAATTGTTTGTTATAATTCGAGATCGGGGCGGGCCGCTAGTTATTGATAAAATTTGGCATGGAAACAGCTCGGGGCTTCGAAGTAGAATTAGGTTAGATAAGTAGGTGTTTTTCTTACCTATAGGTGCTCCAAAGGCTGCTGACACACCAGCAGCAGCGCCAGCCGATACAAAGTCACGCTTTTCATGGTCTTCTCGGAAGTACTGGAATATTTTGAAGTCTTTGCCAAAAGTGGTGCTTTTACCCTGAGATATACCTGCAGCAACTACTGCGCCGCTGTGAATCATCGGACCTTCCTAAAAGATACGACGGCATTTAAAGAGAGCCATGGAAGTCATGACAAGGAGATACATACTAATATACTCGTACACAATTCTTTACTAATTAATATTGAAGGTACTTTAGTTGTAATATATTTTTATATAAAATTGTATGTTAACTTTGATATAAGTATATCGGAGGACCTGGAGATTTGTAAAACAGGCTTTAAGCGTAGTATAGACTCCAGCTCTGATTAAGGATTAATATTACTTTAAGATGTAATACTTTTACTATTGTGACCCATTGTACCTTTTTGAAAGAAAGAAATAAATATTAAATAAAATACTAATGTATCTCTTTAGTATCAATCACGAATTACCATTCAGCCATTTGTGAGCTGGCAAGAAAAGTATTCCAGATTTGAATAATTTTGTTGCCAAGTTAAAATGAATCTTTCATTTTAATGAAGGGAGGTAAGTAGCTAGGAAAGAAACATAATATTTTGTTTTGCTAGATGCAAATAGATGGTCAGACACTTTCAATACGCTGACAGTGATTTAGGTAACATTAAATTCACCAGGCCCTTTCTTACTAGATTGACTATTTTACTTTGAGTGACTAATCAAATAACCCCCACAATCCAATTATAGGTCATCAATAGTCTACGGACAATAGATTACGGCCTTACGGTACGGTCTTAGCACAGGTGATAAAATAGTATTACAGGTTACAGGTATTTAATACTATTTAATCACCTGTGCTAAGACCAGTTTTGGTTAACCACTAAGAGTAATAACTCACCTTCCCACCCGCAAGTCCACCCACAACAGCAGTGATGACTCCAATAGCCTTCACAACTAGAGTCTTGATACGCACCACGCGAGGCACTTTGACCCCATTTAGATAGCATTTCACCTGGGGTATGCCACTTCCAGCTGCTACAGGCTATATTCAACCAAACAAATGGGGAATTTTTATCACATAATACGTCAGGAACTTAAGAGAAAACAGTAAAGGTCAGCGCAGACAGAGAGGAATAATCCCCGCGCGTATGATTCCCGCATATCTTCGAGGACGCGCGAGCATTTTTTGTCAGGTTCAAGCATTCATGCACTTTATTGTAATAATTTTAAAGATTATTTTCAAGTGCGTTAATAAAATCCTCTCCGCTGCGCTCCGTTCCGTCTGCGCTGAGCCTAAGACTCTGTATCAAATCAAAAATACGTATTAAATAAAAAGACTCTTGCAACACAGAGCTTCTACGCTAGTTTTAGATTAGAAAATAAAAAACCTTATTATCTTACCTCAACATAAGCTACCAGCATAGATCCAATAAACACAATGCATATATTTGATAACACCCATAGTAGATAGGGAATGTATAGTCTGTCGTCTAATACATATTTGTCCACAGCTGTTTTGTATGTAGTTATGGAAATCACAGTTTCAAAATAGTGTCAATCTACAATGCATAGGTACTTATTTCTTTAATTCTACTTGGGTGGCAAACAAGCATAAGTTACCGTAGCCTATAGACGCCCGCAATACTAGAGGTATCACTTGCGTGTTGCCAACCCATTTTTTTTACACCAGGACTTTAAGATGGGAGTATTCCTGGGATAGGAATACGTTTCTTTCAAAACGCATACCTAAATGAGCGCTGGAGACCTGGAACACAACTACAACACTGTGTGTAGTTATTTGTCTGTGGTCTTCTGTAAGGTGGAGGTCCTTCCCCAGTCGGGCGTGTTCCCTAGTATAGTGCCGTACCTCTCTTAAATACTACTATTATTAATACTACTATATATTTTTAAAAGATATATTTATTTTTAATGTTTATACTACTAAAAAGGCATACAAGCATACAATCCGCCTGGCATTGCGCTTGCACATAGCCAACCCTGTAAAAACCTTTGTATATATTTACTTTCTAAAGAATAGACTTTATTTAAAAAGATTAGATAAATCTATTAATGTTTATAAAGCTAGTGTACCATTAGTAGCCACATATCAATGGGTGCTATTGTCTCTGGTCTATCAGCATTCAATCAGTAGGTTGCTTAATCTGTGGTTTAAAGATAGCTCCAAAGGAAGATTCAAACAACACTAAATGTAAAATTCACACTTATTAGAAAAGGATACATTTCTTCAACTCTCTATATTTTATTTTTGAAAATTCTTCTATACATATATCTATGAAAAATGCTATAAGGGCTGTTACTATACCAATAAGTAGTATAATGAACCAGCGGGCCATATCCTTCCATACAACAAAAGGATAGCCTCTCTTGCGCTCTTCATCAAGCAATAAGTGGTTTTCACATGTGTCATAATCTAAGCTCTGAAAAATTAATTTAAAATAACATTAGAAAAATGGTTTGTCAAGTATTTATTTGTCCAATAATAACATAAACAAGTGCATATATTATATGTCAAATTCATACATATTACGGTTATCTTAATATACTATAAAATAAGGTTACCTATGTAGGGTTACAATAGTTTCGACTATTTTAAGCATTAAATTCAAATTATGATTATGTAAAATTATCTATTATTATTTCTTTAAAAGTTTAAAAGCATTATAAAATACAGTGAATATTTTTACTCTGAAATAATATTACTTACCTCATATTTTGCTGAGAGTACATTAAGAGAGCCGGGTTCAATCTTTTGTGGTGGCAACCTTCGTCTAATTCCATGACTACCATGAAAGTCATCTTCCTCTGAATCCTGCACAACAATGTTATATTATGACACATGTATATTCCTCTACATTATGTTATCATAAATTAGGTAAACAAAGAGATCTAGAGGGCAATGTGTTATGTGATACTTATATTATTATCAATAGTTAATATTTTTATACAGAATATGAACTAGTTTAATAAAATAAAAACACACAAATATATAGAAGTATTTTCATTATGAATAAATAATTACAATCGACACATACCTCGAAATTTGCTGGTTTATTGAGCTGCGTATAATTTGATGTGCTAGCTCCTTCTTCATTGCTTATCAACTGTGCTGTATCTGATGTAGTTTCTACGTTACTGATAGAACTAGCAGTTCCATCCGCCACCGAGGTCGACGAGTGGCTCATTTTTTTCTAATCATGCACATAATAATATAAAAGAGAAATTAAGAGAATACGGAATGATCATAAATCGTTTAGATTAATACTATTCCACTGTAAACACTTGTTTTTTAATTAATACCAGTATGCTATCAGTCTCTTTCTTTGAGAATGTATTATCGTACTACTTACAACTAGCTGAAATATAACGAATTAACAATATTTTATGGTTTCAAACAAATTATCGCATTAATACACTCAGCGTAACTCGTATGATTCTCGTATCAGACGTATCAGTATGTCTGACAGCACCGTGTCAGTGTGACACATGACATAACGTAAACGTCAAAATCAATTTTGTTTTGAGTTTTGCTTGTTCACACAGATACCAAATTTAGGTTACGTACTGGTATTCTCAGTCTATCCACTGATTTTGGTTCGAAAATTAATAATGAAAAATGAATCACGTTATTCACGTTTAAATGTAATTAACAGAATCATTAACGGTCCCATAAAGTAATTAAATAATTTATAGAGCATTTGTAACTGCAGAACTAAAACGTAAAAATTCTAAAGTTGTTTTAATTTTATTGTTGCACACGAAATCTTTAATTATTTTTTATTGAAATTTAAGAAAATTAGGTTCCAAGATCTCTAAAAACAAAATCAAATATATTTTTCCACAAAAATATAGTAAACAATCAATTATCTAAATAAAATATTTAATTTAAGGTATTAACTAAAATAATATTCTTTAGGATTTTACTAATTATTACAAAATACCGTATTAACAAAGATTGATCTAAACAACTGCTTGTATAATTCATTATCTAACTTCATTCATAGAATGAAATCAAAACTACTATCTAAATCTTAAATATTGATAATACAAATCATTTTGATAATGTTATCATTTTATCAGTGCGTAAACTAGAACAAACTTTTGAAGCTCACATATGCGACGCGTTCATATCGCTTCGTAAACAATAGAGATTTTTCAATGTGTGTGTAGCTTGTTCGTTCGTTTGGTTGACAATCGCGATGTGATGTATTCTATCATCGCATGCTGAGTTATATTTTCAACAAAACCTTTTAATTTTTAATTAAGTTACTTGATTAATTTCTAAATGTTTTCTTTCGTTGTGAATACCTTTCTCTGTTTTAATTTCTAAATATGTGTAATTTGCCGCCGAAGTTCCATTCAGTGTGTCGCCTTTGTTTATCATTCTGTGGCGATAATTGCAGTGATGTTAAACTTCCAATTTTCGACCGTGATAAGGATAAATCACGACTTTCCGAGATGATAATGGCAAATTTGTCAATAATGGTAATAATTTTGGATTATTTGTTGCAATGATCTCTAAGAAAGAGGAGTTTTCTCGTGTGAAAGTTTAGCGTAAGCGTATGAGATTGTGGATGCTGATAAGCGCCATTAACTTTCTCGCGGGTGTTGGATATTTTCGCATTGTGATATCATATTACGGCCCACGCGTCGATTGCTCGGCCGTATGACTAATGTCATTCGTGGAAGTGATATGCGACCGTGTGGCAGGCGCGCTGTATCAGCGGCGGCCGCGTCGCTGATAACAAAGGAGCGCGGAGATCACCTCGCGCTCCGCGGCGCTGGCCCCGCCTCCTGCGCCGGGGACACGGCGCCCTCGTCCCCTTGTCCTCCACAAATACACTACTAAAATTAATGTTCCCTTTACTGTGCTTATCCACATAATGCTATGCTCTGCTATTTTGAGATTTCAATATTATCTAAATTTAGAATTATATTTTAAGGGAATCAATCTGCAGGGGGACTCTATCCTTCCATTTCTGTCACAGAGTTTATCCTTGTTGATTTAAGAAACAACTTGTGGGTTTTTTAATGTGTTTGTTATCAGATTGCCACCAATGACTCACCATCTATGATTACACTTGCAAAAGGTCACTGGCCACATCAACTCTCTTAATGACTTTGGTGTTGTGAAACTGACATAGGTATATAACTAATGTTATGAATAATACTTTTAGGTATCCCCAGAAGATTTGCTGCCACAAGTAGTATGTGGGGGCTGTGCACACAAACTTGATGAATTTCACACCTTCAGAGAGTTATCACACAAATCTGAACGACTCTTGGAACAGTTTGTTCAGTATGCCAATTCATTATCTGGTTCAAAAGAGGTGAGTTCTATCCTAAAAATGTTGCTTACATTTGAAATAACTAACAAAACAATGATAAAAAAATATTTATTTCCAAAAATAAATTTATTTACACAATACTACCTAGGGGTAATGAAAGTTTAATCTACAGATGATTATATAAATACACTATGCTTAGTTTCTGATAATACAATTGTCAGTTTTAGGCAAAACTAGAGTCTTCAGTTATATGGATATAGCGAATTGGTTGAGTTTTAATCCTTTTATTGTATACAGACTTAATTGCATTGACAAGTAGGCCTATACCCATTCCGATGCAAGCCATTAATGCTACTCCAAGGATGCTCCATAAAATATGTTTTGGTCTTAGGTTTGATAGAGTGAAGCTGTTTTTAGGTACAAATGTACTGTCAAAACTAGGGCAGTAAGACATTGTGATATTGGTTATATATGATCCACTGAGCCTCATGGGGGCTGCACAGCTGAAATTAAAACAAAAGACAAACTAAGTAGTATTAATTATATAATGAATGCAATGAAAATATACCTTATGACATTTATCTCACACCAATTACATGAATAAGTGTTTCATGATTTATATGAGCTGATTTTGTCATTGCAGTAAAGTGACTCCTAAAACCTGTTTATCACAATATTGATAAGGAGTAAATAAATAACCTGTTCATTTATTTATGCACAGTCCAGCTGCTTTGTTTGTTTTGTTTATCAAAAATATCAATTGCAATTTACAACAACTGGATAGTTATTATTGTTTAGTTTGTTTAAGCTTTTTTTTTCATCAAGATTATTGAAGACAAACATAATAAAAAGTAGCCTATGTCCTTGCTCATGTTTCTATCTTTATGCAAAATTTAGTCAACATTGGTTAAGTTGGGACAACCTAATCAATAAACTAAAAGTGAGTATAGACCAGTCTTTTCTAAACTTTTTGTCTACTGCTTATTTATTGGTGTCCCCAAATTTTATTATACTTTGACAATGGTTTTTTTCTTTTGAAAATTATTTTTTCGGGGCCTCTTACTGCCCTCCTTTTTGATCTTCAGTGCCTACAAGGAGCGTTATCACCCACTTTGAGAAAGACTGGTATAGACTATCTCATAGGTATACTTACAAAGGTACTTCATCAGGCTTGAACTTAGTGCCCGCATTCTGTTTAGTGACAATATTAACTAGATCACAGTTACATAGCCAGTTGTTGCCAGTCATTCCTAATATTTCGAGCTTTTCCCATGGCATCAAATCTGTTGACAATTCACTCAGGTTGTTGTCATCTAAGTAGACCTGTTGAATAATAAAACATTCTAACAGTTAGTTGGAATTCCCTCCAACAGTAGGTACATATTGCTGTAATCTTCTAATAAATTACACAACTATAGTGCAAAAAAAACATATTAATATATTATGTTAATTTTGGGTTTCTCCTTAGTGACTGACTCATAAGCTATCTCTAAAGTAGTTACCTATATTATTCATTTGTTTGTACATTTAATATGCCTATTTAATTACTAAGTGTATTATGATTGCAAAAGTAATAACCCTATTTTAAGTTTTTGGGATAAATGTTGCAATACACTGATTGATTGTGTATCAAAACATTACACTAAAATGATTACTAAGCTGACCTGGTTTAGCGTCTGTCGTGTAAGCATACAAAAGTGGAGCAAATTGGATTGCATACATTCTATAATATGATTATGATACACTTAGATAAACTACTACATAATAAAAAAAATAGATAAACGTTAAGTACCTACAATAAATTTGATAAACCTTGTTACTATGAGATAATCACTTAGGTTAGCATTTGCAATAATAGAGTATGTCGTCATCATGTTTAACTCTGTATAATATTAATCATGTGTGATAAATTATTTGATTTAACACGTGGACATTTTCGACGACAACATTAATAATTCATTGCGTTTTCACTCTAATTAGTAAAGTAGTAAAATATTGATATACGTAAGATATTTCCGCGTTTGTTCTGTTAGCTAATGTTTATTAGGAAACAAGTTACTCACTTCCTTCAAGGTCCATTTGTCTTTGAGTCCTCGGAAAGCATTATGGCTTATGTACCTTAAATTTCGGTTGTGGCACAAATGGAGTACCCTCAAGCTTTTGAGAGGAGAAAACGTGCTACGTTTGACTTCATCCAAGAAGTCATTTTCGCCGACTTCTAACTCGATTAAGTTCGTTAAGCCTGCAAAAAACTGATTCTATTATTATTATATACTTCCGTATTCTGCAGTACCTACATGTTATCATATAAATCTACATCGCTCGGCTTACTTAAATATTTTTTTGCATATTTTCGTGTAGATACCACTCTTATGTAGCAGTGTTAACAGTACTTGGGTAGGTAGTATGTATGAATGGAGTAAATAACTCTCGAAATAGATACATACTTTGAAGTAAAGTTAATATTATGCTCTAGATTTAGAGCGTTGCCAAATAATATCATGTTATATTGGTTTATAAACTGGTAAAATATTATAAAATAAGTAATTAAGTATTGAATTAAATCGCAGCAAATGAGAAACGATTGGTTTGGCAATACAAAAGATAAAAACAGCTATCAGAATAGATTTTTGTATATTGACGAGAAATGTCGAGATTGCTGTCGTACTTATTTATCAATGACGGATTTCCATTTACATAGTTGCCGAAAATAAAGATATATCAAATATGCCGAGATAACTCATTTAACTGAAATTGATTGTCTTTAAAATTATACAGACAGCATTATTTTTAATTATCATAATGTACTTATTTTTGAAACAGTGATAGTAACTTTTAAAAGACATAAGTTTGCGTAGAAGTCACGACTTTGAAGAAGAGTAATATAAAGGAATGTCATTTGCATTTATGCAGTTGTAATAATTCGCAACTTTTATCTACCCACTGCAAAGCATAAGCCGCTTCTCCCCTTTTTTGGCTATTTTGTGCCAATCTAGACCAGGACTTACTATGTCATCAATCCATCTAGCCACCGGTCTTTCTATCCTTCTAAAAGAATATATTTATGTTCAACACGCGCCTATCGCAAGAGTGAAAAAAAAATTTGTATAAGCGCATGCTTTCGTTTTTGTTGACACTATGATAATAATGTGTTTACCTATAAAACTGTCGTCGTTTAGTTCGACAATTGGATTGTTGTTGAAGGTGAGGTACAGCAAGGATTCACCGACAAGGCTTAAACTTTCTGGCACTGTCACGAAGCGGTTTTCGGACAAATCAATTTGTTGAAGCTTATTCAAACCCTTGAATGCGTCAAGCGGGATGTGGTCGATGTCAGTCTTAGCTAAGTCCAATACCTAAAAAATAATGTGTATTCATTAGTACAATGTTATAGTTACAGTATTTCTTCTTATTCGTATTGCTCTGACAGAACGTGACTACAACAGTCACGACCTTGTGTGGCACTTGGTAGAGTATCTCACTATACGATTACTGCATCTAGTTTGGTCGGTGGATCCTGGTGCACTACTACTACTACACTGACGGACTCATAAACTGCATCAAAGTTCAGGATTATTTTTAAAATGATTTTTTAATAAGTATGATAACTTTTTAGATTAAATTATATAAATATGGAAAGACTGGCTCTTAATCTCAAAAAAAAAGGAAAATTTTGAACTGCAGTAAAACAAATGAATATAGCCGGGAAAAGAAAATTTACTCGTAGTATCAGATTTGCGTGTTATTTATAGCAAAGTTTTAAATTGATTATCATTGATTTTTTATTCTTTTGTCAATTGAATTATTGTTACCAGCAGAATTGTTGGGTTAGTTTTTTAACTCATCGAGAGTTTTTGAACCATAATATGGATACTTCGTCCGAACAAGCGGCTCAAATTGTAGCATTGGTGCGGGAGGGCTTGGATCAACGAACGATTGGTAGAAATTTAAATTTAAACCAGTCTACGGTTTCTAGAATATACAGAAGGTTTGTGGAGACAGATTCTTACAGAAGGAGACGTGGTACAGGCAGGACTCGAGCAACCACCGGTCGTGATGACCGATTTATTGTTACAACTTCCCTGCGAAATCGTTTCCTCACGTCTGTTAACATCAAAACAGAGCTTAATGAAGTGCGTGGAGTAAACGTGAGTGCACGAACAATAAGAAGAAGGTTAAAGGAAGCGGATATCACCCCTTTTAGACCAGCAAATGGTCCAAAGTTGTCTGTAGCTCACAGACAAGCTCGCTTAAGATTTGCGCGTGATCACCTGAATTGGACAGAAGAGCAATGGACCTCCGTATTGTTCACGGACGAGTGTAGGACATGTTTATATGGTGCAGATGGTCGCAGAAGAGTCTATCGTCGACGTGGGGAGCGATATGCTCAAAGTTGCATTGAGGAGCGTGTTCCTTTTGGAGGCGGTTCGTGTATGGTCTGGGGTGGCATATCGATGAACGGGCGAACAGAACTTGTGTTCATAGACATGGTCCGTCAAAACGGTAATAGAGGGGGTTTGACTGCACATCGCTACATAACAGAGATCTTAGAAGATCACGTGGTGCCTTACATGGGATTCATAGGCGAAAATTTTACTTTAATGCAGGATAATGCCCGGCCGCACGCTGCTGCACAAGTTCGACAATATTGCGAAGAGGTTGGGATACGTACAATGAATTGGCCAGCACGCAGCCCGGATCTTAATCCCATTGAGCATGTTTGGAACAATTTAAAAAGAGCTGTATATGCGAGAAACCCTTTGCCCACGACAGTGGCAGCACTAAGAACAGCACTTTCAGAAGAATAGGACAATATTCCGCAAGATCTTTTAATAACCCTAATAAAATCTATGCGGAACAGATTAGAATCCGTAATAAGGGCACGTGGAGGTAATACACCTTATTAAAACATAAATAAACCCTTGCATAAAGTTTGTGTCTATTGTTAAAACCAATTTTTTAATTAAACCAATTTTCCTTAAATTTCTGTTTTTCTTCAAAAAAAGTCTTAAGGTCCTTTCCAGTACACAAACTTAAACTTAAGGATATGACCCTACACTGTTTTAAAGTTCACGAACCAATCTAGAGGTTTCAATTTAAATCTGTATAGAAAGTTTGACTACTTGGTTAAAATATTTATTTCAAAGTCGTCTATTACTTTGATGCAGTTTATGAGTCCGTCAGTGTATATTTATTAGGTTAGCCTGTAAATACAGGCTAACCTAATAAATATTTATTAGGTTATATAATACAGGCTAACCTAATAAATATTTGATTTGAACTGTCCACCGCATTGAATCTCTTTCACATGGTCTATTTACTATAAGTTTATTTGCACCAAGGAAACCATAGGAATAATTACATTGTCTGTGATCTGTAGCTCTGTATCTATTTTGTTTTCGTGATTTTCGTTAGCGTAAGGTACAATTGGTACTTTTCTATAAGACAAACCTGGCGTGAATCCGACGTCCGAGTGTGTTTCCGTTGCTCCGCCATGCGACTGCCGATTGCACTAATTGCTTTTTTTTTTGACTCAAATTACACCCAGACTCAGAACAATTCTTTATCGGTCACACAAAGTTTTGTCCTGTGTGGGAATCGAACCCACAACCTAGTGCACAGCAGGCGCATACTGCGGCCACTGGACCACCGAAGCAGTCAAAGTAATTTTCGCCCTATAGTGGTCGAAACTATCACTGTACCTACATAGCCTATCTAAACTTTCATCTATAAGATGGCTAACTTAATTTCATTGTCTTAGCTGTGAGTGATCTGTACTCTGTGTTTGTTTAGACACAGATCGGATTCTAGTCTGTATATTTCAACCAAGTTTGAATCGAGAGGAATCGATAAAATCACTTTGCCAACAGAGTGCAGCCATTAAACAAATTAATTCACTTTGAAACAGTATATCTACCTCTTTAGTTATACATACAATTATGTATTATAATACCTTCTAAGATAAGTTGACACAATAGTATGAATTTTCCCACATATCAGAACTGTAAGGAGTATATAATTTATTATTACACGTAACAGCTAAATTATTTAATAAGCTCACAAAGGTTAATAAACCTAATTTGATCATCGTGAGGTGTACATTTAAAAAAGTCAAGATAATCCCAATGGCACAAAGGCATCACGCCTTTATCCCCGAAGAGGTAGGCAGAGTTGTATGACACCCACGTTTTGCTGGTCAGATCCTTTTGCTGTATACCCGACACAATTCCAAAAATATTTCGAGCAGCTCAGAAATAAAATTTTGCCCCACCTAAGAATCGACCTTAAAACGTTCAGATCGGCCGCAAACATATTTGCAAACTTGGAGAAAGAAGAAGAAATTAAGGATTAACCTAATTTGCGTGAGGACAACAAGCTTTCAACCATAAATATATAATAAGAAACTCTACTCATTCCTTTAAGCGTTACTATAGCCTAATCCTGTTTTGGCGTCGGCTAAAGCCCTGCTGAAGGTTCTACCTAACAATAAAATAGTTCAGTTTATAAAACTTTTAGCAGTTTGGAGTAACAGAGCGTAGCATTATAGAGACGGAATGAAAGCATGCTCTTTGTGTGTTACTATGAATATGTATGAAGGATATCCTACAACTATTATAGTCAGTTTATTGACTCGATTAGTCCTTTATTCAGTTGAAACGTGAAAGTTCTTCTTTTATTGTTATACTACCAAGTTGGCAAACAAGCATACGGCTCGCCTGATGGTAAGCAGTTACCGTAGCCTATGGATGCAACGCCAGGAGTGTAACTCCTTTCTTAAAGAACCCCATGCTATAGTGTCTTGGGAAAACTTCGGCAGGGAGCTCATTCCACGACCTAATCGTACGTGGTAAGAAATTCCGCTGGAATCGAACGGTACGGCATGTTTAAGGTTTTACGCCTAACAAACCACAAATAATTGCTACGACTAGTTAAAAATAAACAATGAAGATAAAAGAATTAAGTATCATAAAATGTATACATCTGGTTGCTTAGCTACTAGCCTTCTTATTAGCCTCGTTGGTCTAGTGGTCTTTGAGTGCAACTGCTAATCACAAGGTCTTAGGGTCGATTACCGGATCATTGAGTTGTACTGTGAGTAAATAATAATTCACCATTGATGCTCGAACTTTGGAGATTATTAGTGGCGTTTACGGACATGTGTCTCGGAAAGTACGGTAAGCTGTTGATGATAGAATGCACCTGTGGTTGCGCACATACTTGTGCACTGTAATACCTCCCGCGCCGATTGCTAGATATCATCACTATGTTATTCAGTTTTAGTTATTAGTCTGCGTAATGACTGACTACAAAGCTGCGAAGTAATCGTTATTAGAAATCTAATTGTTATCAGTGAAAGTAAATACATCTTATTTAAGTTTTGTTTACTTGTATTGAGGTAGTGTTTTAAATCCTGTGTGTGCTTTTACGTGCGCAAGAAGTCAGACCGTTAAATAGAAGACTAGTAGACTGAATGGATAGTAGAAAATCTAAAAATCAAAGCGGGGCTATTTGGGATCCCATAAAAGGCACAAGCGTAATGGATAAGGATATTTTGTTAAGATTAGACCAGACCGAAGATTAGAACAGTCACACTATGTCAATACCGGTACAATAAATATTGTTTTTTTTTTTTTTTTTTTATACTACCAAGGTGACAAACAAGCATACGGCCCGCCTGATGGTAAGCAGTTACCGTAGCCTATGGACGTTTGCAACACCAGGGGTGTCACTCACGCGTTGCCGACCCTTTAAAAACCTTATAACTCCCTTCTTGAAGAACCCCATGCTATAGTCTCTTGGGAAAACCTCGGCAGGGAGCTCATTCCACAACCTTATCGTACGTGGTAAGAAATTCCTCTGGAATCTTACTGTACGGCATGTTTGAGGTGCAAGGATGTGAGAATGAACTCCCTGTCGGTGGCGAGAGGTGCGTTGATAAAATGAGGCCGTGGGCATCATCTCGAACAATTCCTCAGAACACAGCCCATTGTACAGGCGGTAGAACACACACAAGGAGGAATTGTGCCTTATTTAGTTCTTTTTCGGCATAATCTCGCCAATATTTGGGTAAATGATATGATCTGTGATGCGAATATTGCGGGTTGTGTTCCCCTGTCTGGTCAGGTATGGTTTAGCTTGTTTGCTACAGTAATGTATTTTATCACATACATACATATTTAATAAGCTCACTCTCATCATGGAGCCTAACACAGCTGGCAAAATGTGGGTGTAATAAATCCTATCTACCTCCGAAATATTTTTATTTATTATTTTTTACTACTAAGAAGGCAAACAAGCGCGGCCCGCCTGAAAGTAAACAGTTACCGTAGCCTGTGGACGCTTGCAACACCAGGGATACCTATGACTTTGCGCGTTGACGACCCTTTAAAAAATGTATAACTCCTTTCCTGAAGAACCACAAGTCATTAGGAAAAACCTAGGCAGGACGGAGTTCATTCCACAACTTGTTATGTAAAGATGATGTTATAATCACTATAATTAGTAGTTATCCAAAACTTTTACCTGCAGATTAGTAGCACTGGACAGAGCGAGTATGGTGACATGATCGAGGATCTCAATAGGGTTATTGTTTAAGTACAATCTGGTTAGATTCGGTGTATGCTCGAACAGGTATCGGTCCAGCGAATGGATGTCGTTATGACCGAGGTTCAGGGTCTCCAACGCTATACTGCTGTATGTCCCGTCTATGTAACGACCCTGGAATATTTCACTCCTTAACACCTCACCTGAAAACACGTTCGTGGGTTAGCTTTTAAATACATATATAACAATATACAACAAACTATTAGAGGTGCGGCACTATACACGCGAACAAGCCCAACTGAGAATGGACTACATACAGTAGTGTAGTTGTGTTCTTTTTTTTTTTTCTTAAAAAAGACAACTCCCGCACTAGAGAACAAGCTCTGTGTCATGGGGGACTTTACAAACATACAATTAACGGACACAAATTACACCCAGACTCAGAACAATTCTTTGTGGATCACACAAAGTTTTGTCCTGTGTGGGAATCGAACCCACAACCTCGTGCACAGCAGGCGCATACTGCGGCCACTGGACCACCGAGGCAGTCAAAGTTCTTAAGTACATGATATAAGTCTCGTAACACGTGTCTCCCATTATTTTAGTTCTGTCATGTCCAATCAAAAAGATTTTTAATGCACCTGTCTGTTTTACCTGTCATGTATTTTAGTACCTATTTAAGTTAGTATTGGCACAGATAATATAATACTAGTATTGGCTACCTATTGCATAATTTTCATAATTGCATTCGTAAACATTAGTATGTCTTTCTTTTTATTCTTATTTTTTTCATATATGCGTATTGTATCGTTATGGCGTACCTTCGATACAAATTAGACCCTTAACTTTCGAACAGTGAAAGTCTCTTCAAAATTAGTTCACTGACTGTGTCTTAACAGATAAACAAGAGCCATAATAAATAGGCTTCTATTCATTTTTTAGCGCCACTGACCCAGAATATTCTAAAATGAATCATTGTAATAGAATACACAGAAAGTCTTCTCATAATTATTTTAAACATTATTTATTCTTCAAATGCACATAATATTGACTTTGTTTTCTAATAATATAATTATTATCCTAAAACGCATGGTAGCTTCTGCACGAGACATTAATTAAAAACAAATACTGCGTTCTAATGTTTGTTATATTAATAGATTAACACGCGTCCATAATTGTAATTAACTTTCTATTGAGCTAAACAAATCGACAGAACATTTTCAGAGATTACCTCCCACGTACACTTTCATCATGTTTATGTATTTATGCTGATTATATACAAATATATTTTGCGTTGTCTATTTGCAATTCCTCGTATAGTACAGTTCGCGAAGATAGCAGATAGTGTTTTATCACTATCACTAATATTCTCTCTACGTTTTTGTGTATTTTTACGCTATCAGAAACTTGTTTGACTTCCAAGGCGTGTCCTAATTTAAAATTCTATTTGTCGGTTCAACATAAGGAAATCTTAAATTAGAAAATTGTCTTTCAAAACTATAATTATGGATCGTTGAACCGAGGCCTTTGATTGAGATCTTGTAGTTTATTTACTAATTCTTTTGTGTAGCACTAATCATTTTTCGACCTCATTCGTTATTCCATACTGTGTGTCTTTCTATGTCAAAATTGTATACTTTGTATTGAGCACAAACTTGTTGTTTTGCGGAATTGCATTTTGTTTTGACGTGTTATAAGATGCTGTATGTGCGCAATAAAGAGTTTCGTTATCTTATCTAAACTACTCATCAACATCCTAGAGAAATCGGTGGGAGTTAAAATTACACTGTACTGTACATAAAAGAGTATGTCTTTGACACGAAAGATGTTAATGCCTTCTACGTAATGTATGTTGTGGAGTATGTTAATTTTATAACAAAGGGGCAGAGCGATGATTTGTTTCTTATCTACTTGTTTTTGTCAGCCAGTTAAAAGGCTTTACGCTCTTTGAGTCCAATTTTATACGAGCTACCAAATACAGACAATAATAAATCGACTTAGCTAAGTTTATTGTGTCGTGTTTACGACATTTTTGTGAATCAAAGTGTTGCAACGCTGTGTAGCGTTCTTCGAAACCATATAAATAAATGTACCGCTGTCGATGACTAATGTTATGAGAGATGTTCAGTATACATTCGTATCGGCTTAGAGCGAAAGATAATAAACTGTTTACTACATTAGCAACATTATCGCGCCAACTGATTTCATACATATACTGAAGTGAATTTTATTTGTGATTACACTGATTACAGCTATTTCGTCTAAAAAGTTTCGATTTAATTGTATAAATGATCTTTAATCATTTCCAGATGTATTATGTATCTTACGCCACTAATCATTAGAAGGTAGATTTTGTAGAATTCATTCACCTTTACAATGGAAAGTTTGAAATTATTGACGTAGAAGTATCTAGCGTCATGTTTATATTGCGAGGTACATTTACTTTTAACTTTACTCTTTATATTATTGTATGGGCTTTAAAATTACGTCTCATCGTTTTGCAAGTAAAACATTTTATGTACCTATAATTGTAATCAACTAAAGGAAATGTTATCGAAAACCACTCTGCGAAATCGGCGTTAATTTTTATCTCTGTATTGAGACCGGTTTTTAGAGATTTAATAAACTATATATTTGCCATCATATGACTCGTAATAATAATACCTGTGTACCTACCGTTGTGAGGTTTAAATTGTGATAGGATTAAACTGACAAATGTCTGGCATTCTATAAAACGAGTTTAAGAGTTTTTTTGTTTGCAATTGATACATTTTGATAAATAAGTAGATTTGCCATCGAAGCGCACGTCGGTACCTAAACCAGAACCAGATTAGGAGCTAAGAACGCGATTTTCATGCGTTTGCGGAAATTTTTATTACGCAGAGAATGAAAACGTAGAAAGATACCTAAAGTAAACTGTGCATGCAAATGCATACGCGCATGCGAGGCATTAAAATTTTTGTCCGTAACCGTACACTGACGCGGGAGAAAATTGCGCCGTAAGTTTTACGGCCTACATCACATAAAGCGTTTTTCATAAAAGTTTGATGACGCTCCGCTTCTGTAGCTTGTCAACACGGACGTAATGAATAATCCTCAAGATGATAGTGGGGTATCTGTTTGACACAGAGATGAGTTACGAGTCACCGAGATTATTCTTTCTAAATAAATTTATACGTGTTTTTGTTAGTGAACGCTAGCTTTTCACAACAGTATTTCACAACAAAAAAGCGTTATTTTTCATATCAGTATCAACGAAATGTCCAATAGTATCATGTTAGTCATTTTGTATACGATATTAATAGTTGTGCTTCTCTTGTGGATGCCGACATAAATATCTGACCCACATGAGTTTTCTGATCAATAATCTCGACTATCACATTATAAAGGCGAGTAGAGATAAGCGACTGAAAGATTGTTTTAAACTCTGGTTTATTTAAGACTTGTTAATATTCATCGTGTTGAATGCGTCGTCGTCATCCTTCACGCTTAGACTGGAGTGATGACTAAGGCTAATATCTGATTTCTCTACTTGATATTCGCAACTATTCATGACACGCCTAGTAGTAGTAGTAGGTCTGAATTATTATCTTCATGCTTCACAAAGATAGCGATTACACCTATCTATATATTGTTTTATATCATCAGTATAATTCCAAGTATTTTTCAAAGTGCTGCTTATGTTACTCTTGTTGTAGATATCTAAATATTTATTTATATGTACTTACTTACCTGTAATGTTATTGTTGCTTAGGTCCAAGTAAACCAGGCCTTCGATATTTTTAAAAGCATTGTCCTCAATGTCGATGATCTCGTTGTATTTAAAGCTGATAGCCACCCTCGTGCCTGGCACAGAAGGCAATTCTGACAGGTTCGATATCGTGTTGTTGAAAAACGTTATCAATACGTGACCATCTGGAAAGAGGGGAAATCCCTGGTTAATGTTGCCCTGCTTTCTATTTTTAATAGTTTAAAAGTTGCCCGAAAATCTATTAAGAATACTCTTGTATAAATTACGTATTAGCGTTTTATAGGTCTGTTAACACCTCATTAATATTCATAAAATTTAATATATTATCATAAAACCCAATATTTTCTACCTACGATATTTTACTACGTCCATAACAGAACGTAGATAAAGTAAGCACGTATTAATTTTTAACTATAAATATTTTATTTAAACACATCAGATGCTGCACAACCGATAGTTATATTTAAGATTGGTCAGAACAAGAACGTAAAACTTGATTGAAGTGCAGCTATTTGTTTTGTTTACGTCATACATTTGCGTGATAGTGTGAGATGATAAACGAGCGTGATATACTCTCGATGGTTACCTTTGTCTACGCTGTTAATCTGTTCCGGCCAATTATCTGGAATTTCATCGATGTTGCGCCGCGAGCAGTTTAGTGTTAGATTGTTAGTATCCTGTATGGATATATCACAGGGGGCACTCTGCGCGACCTGCTTTTGTGCGCGGCTCCACGAAACTAGGACGCACAATATCATTAACACCTACAACAAAGAAACACCATTACTTATATAATGTCCAAGGTACACAAACAATCGACTAAAGATTTCGGTCACTGCGTTAAGGTAACTCACTTTGTATCTTGTTTGGAAGTACATGTTGCTCGAATTTATAAAGGATACTGACTACCTCAGAATATGAATATATTTTTATCTTATCAGTAGGAGTCGTGATATCACAAGTGACATGAAATAAACGGGCGCCTCATTGGTCGATGTTTATTTGTGTTATCATCAGACTAACATGAATGACGTTTGATGCTCAAACATTGTCTTTATTTTTTAGGATATTTTGAACATAACGGCGGCAAAGTTGGAAGAGATAATCAAGCCACTTAACGATAGCGACTTCGAGAACGACGCGAAAAATAAATATGCCGAGATCGGCTCCCCAGACTCTACTGAGGAGATGAAAAACTTGGAGAGCCGGCAGGCGGCGGTCACACTACTACAGATAAAAAATTACGATCCAAGTAAATATGCGGTCAAACCGGAAGACGAGCCTCACATAATGTTCAACAGCGTGCCGAGTTTACCGCCCTCAGACAGAGCGAGAGAGGTGATGCACTGCAATACCGTCATCGATATTATAAGTAAAGCTGTAGCGGTCGCGCAGCGGGAAAACGAAGAATCTCAGAAGTTTCCTCCGAACTACACAAGTGTGATCGATAGGACGCAGGCGAGCGCCGTCACCGACGCCTACCCACACGAGTACACCGATGACCAGTACAATATATACAGCGGGCCGCAGCACGCGCCAAGCCCGACCAGCAACGACGATCATGACAACAAAGAAATGGACCTGTCACTATACAGCTCCGTTAAGAACGAACCAGTTGAACAAAGCGAGCAACAAGAACACACACACGCATTCTTCCACGGTACACTTACACATAAATCAACAAACTTTGCTGATGAGTATAAGCATCATGTATTTGGCGGCGACGACTATAAGCAACATGTTTTCGGACGGTCAACCAATAAGATGAAATGTTCAATGAAAGAAAATTCTTCGGTATACGAAGATTGCAGTCAAAGCAGTAGTGGTTCAGATCCAGACAGGCTACAGATGGATATTTCTCAGATGTCGCAGGTAAGCATAAGCATTTTAGTTACTTTCGACATTAGACTTTCAGAATAAGTATTGACAATGTGTTTATCATAGAGGGAGGTCGCTAACGAGGTAGTATAAAGTTGGTCATTATAAAACTAATAGTGATAACAAACTTGTTATATATTGTGATTTCACCCGGTAGCACGACACTACGATGTTATATTTGCTATAAACTAAATGATATTTTTGTGTATATTACAGGACGACCCTGAAGAAACCCAGTCAGCAAGGTCAACCCAGTCGTCGCCACAGCCGCCTCAAGAAATCGAACAAGACAAGGAATCACTGTGGCAAGCTCTTCATAGACAAAACGGTAAGCATACACGCCTATAGTCTATTTCACATAGCATGGGTACTGTGACGTTTAACATTTTACGATGAAGACGAAAGAAAATGACTGAATCAATCTCTAACCAATTGGCTAAGAGCCTAGAGTATTCAATCGAGAGGTTTTAATTGAATCGTCTTTCATTTTCATTGATATTTATGTTCAAATTTCAAACGTTACAGTACCCATGCTATGTGAAATAGGCTATATACGACGTGTTACGTAAGTGGAAATTTGTTTCCTAAAAGAGCGAGAGATCCGAGATAAACTGCCAAAAGAAAACAAAGATGATGCTGGATAACTTGACATAATATCTCAATAGTGTATAACAGTAACGACAGGTGTTTCAATGTCTATTAGTAGTATTGTTTATGTGCAGCTAAATTTGCATTTCAATAAACTCTAAATGCAAAGATTTTTACATCTGACTCATTTTTTACATAAATCATGTTGAACTTACTAAGTTTGTATGAGTTATGTAAGTACCGTTACGTGTAAAATATATTATATTAGTCACTTTTAGGTAGAAAGTAAGGCATAAACAATATAAAAATACGCGAAATGCAAAAGTCATAATGATTTTCATTATAACTAGCCAAGTCACCATTTTATATTCTCACACACAAATCTGTTAATCTATTACTTTGTCACACTATTTGAATTTTAAAAGACGTGAAGAGACTAGATATAGACTAGAGATCTAAGACGTCAATCGCCTTACCCAATTTAAAACACATTAATCAAACTATTTCTTTCTTATGTCTCCATTATTTTTTGTCTCGCAAGAGGCATGAGAAAGAAAGAGGTAAATCACTTTTTTCATACTCAAAACTATGGCCACCATTTAAACATATCATGACATTTTTTTATGAATTGTTGCTGGGTATTTGTTCAGTGCTTAGCAATTAAAGCATTTTAAATATCTTACTGCTAAAAAATTTAACATAAACTGAAAATTTTCACCTTATGATAGCTGAAGTCTTTTTTAATGGTTAGCGATTTTAAACTTTATGTCCTTCACTTAAAGTCCAACAACAGAGAAGGGATACCTTTGTGCCTTTTAAACTATGTGACAAGATAGATAGGACACCATACCAAGTCCGACTGTGAAAGAACCTCCAACTTACAGAATATCAGAACCAAATGACTACACAGCAATGTAGTTGTGCTCCCGTGTACAGGATTCAAGAGGTCATTTTGGGATTTCCGGGCGTTTTCCGTTTAATGCTTTCTTGTTGTTTAAATTTTTGGTTTGATCACACCCAAGTGATACCTCTGGTATTACAAGCGTTCATAGGGTAAGGCACCTGCTTACCATCAGCCGGATCCTTGTTTGCCAAGTTTTAAACTATCGCATTGCATATATGGAGATTGGTGATGGCCGAGTGGAAAAGTAACCGGCTTGCACGCAAGAGGTGCGAGTTCGATCCCAGGTGGCATTACCAATGTAAATTTCACTTTGTGGAAATTATATGTACTTATCAAATGATTCGCCAACTGCTAACAGTGAAGGGAAACATCGTGAATAAACCTACATGTCTTAGAAGAAATTCTAAAGACATGTCTAATTCACCAGCCCGCATTAGGCTAGCGTGTGTGAATTAAGACCTAAACCCTCTCTCTCTTAATAGTCCTCTATTTGAGGAGACCCGTGCTCAGCAGTGGGACGTATATGGGTTGCTATTATATTATATATTGCATATATTACATGCCCCCGTAATCTATAAATGCAGTTAAATTGTTTTGAAATTAAATTTACAAATTGACTATCTACGATATTTTAGATTTTACTTTATTACTTTTCCTCTATGTGGCAAAGCCTAAAAATATTGAACAGTTTCGATAAATTCGATAGCCGCGATAGCAATTTTTTAAATGGGTTTTATGTACAGGTCGCAGCGGTGAAGCAACGCAGTTACTACGACGGTTGATCAACAGCAAACAGTTGGGTATGACTGTGTCGCCGTTACGAGCGCCAGCCTCACCACTTAGCGGCACGTTACAACAGCCGATCAACGGTGCTATCTCACCGGTGAGTACTACAAATTAATAGTCCTACTAGTACTCGTAGAGATAGGGCCACCATACTAGCGATCAAACCCTACGAGACAATCACCTTCACTTTACCGTAGCTAGTAGCGTAGCTGTGACTCTGTGCGTTAGTACAGCTTTCCAGTGATCATGTAAGAGGAAGCTGCTTTAAAATAACGCTTTCCTCATTCTAGTATTACTCATAAAAAACTGGTGTTATTAGATGTGGGTGCTATAGGTCCACAAAAGATATTGGTGAACATACATAAAAAAAAAACATACAGTCGAACATAGAACCTCCTCCTTTTTTGAAGTCGGTTAATAAATGTAGAAGAAGCGTGATTGATAGGACACCTCAATATGACTAAGGTCAATGAAACTATTTTCAATATTTGACATTGATGCCTAACACTTATCTTTAATTCTTATCACGCAGCTCACGGTAAGCCTACTGGTAGAGGAAAATTGACATGATAAACTAGACAGTACCCACAGACAGTAAATAAAAATTGTTTACACGTTTCCTGAATTCTTTTGGCTTACATCGAAAACCTGGCATCTCATTGAGTCTAATCTCCGAAAAAATAATATTTAATTAGACAGATTTTGTCGTTAAGGCCAACGTTTTCCGGAAAGGAAGCGTTTCCTTTTTTCCACGAGACTGACTAAGGTCTTTTAGTCATGTGATGCAGCTCATTTCCTATATTTCACGTGATATTGTACGTGACAAGTTTTAAAATAGCTGATCAAGAATGACAATACCGTGCAAGTATTATGCATAACTTCAATCGTATTTTCTTTTATTACCTAACTTTAAGGTTGTATTTAATTGTATAAAATCTAAATTAGGAATAAATAAATATAATATCAGGATATTAAGTACGGAATTATTAAGACACATAATCATTTATTGTCGATGTCCGAATTTAAAAGATTTTCTTTAGAATAGTATCCCTCTCTCTCTCTCTCTCTTTTGATAGAAGAGAGGAGACCCGTGCCCAGCTGGGACATACATGGATTGCTATTATTATTATATCTATCAAGTCCGAACGATATGCTCATGCGGATAAACATTCGCTAACAAGGAAATAGGTTCATAAATATGCTCCGCATTTTAGTTTTCATTATCACTAGTCATACATAATAATAATAATATAAAATAGCTAAATTCATATCACGATTACGATATAAAAATCACCATCATCTCAACCCATAAACGTCCCACTGCTGGTTTGGGGTCTTCTCCTTACATTTGGAGAGATATTTGCCTACTATACCACGCTGGCCAGACGGGTTGGTATTGGGTTTTGTTTCCAGTTTTCCCTCTTTTGCAGTGGATGTTGTCTGCCTGACTCCCTTAGTCGACACATGCGACACCCTCGGGATGGTGACCTTTCTTAATCCGTCACCGGACATGATATGAAAATAATATAATTATTTTCCCTACGCATCTTTAATTATTAATATTTATTATTATAAGATGAATGGTATTACTACTTATTAATATTTAATTACTTGTTATTTTTAGATAACAATGTATAACGGTCACGATTATATTTTATTAATATTCTTCAAGCATACTAATTGGTGTAATAAAGATTGTATCTTTGTTTCGGCGTCATTGTATACATAAATGTGTATTATTGATAGCTTATTGGATCAGAGATCAAGAAGTTAAATACGCAGGCCACGCGAGAGGTCGCAGTTCACTTCATATATTAAAAATATTTGATAAGAAAGTAATGTAGAGTGTAGTTGCTATGAAATGAGTCATTGTCATGTTTGATTTGTGAATATTATATTCTGTTAGTGAAAAATATACAGATTACCGTGTACAGTTGTAATGTTTGCTTGTACAATTTAAGTGTAAGTACAAATTGTCAAATGATAATACAGTTCAGGAATTTTTTTACACCTATCCAAAATATAGTTAGTATATCACATCTTATGTGTTTATTAAGTATTGATATTGCATATAAGTCCTAAACTTATGTCATAAGATATTTACATGAATAGTTATTAAAATAAAAGTAACTTAACCCTAAACTACTTACAAACAATCAGATATTGTATTTTAAGGTATTTACCTATAAATAAAATATCTGATTGAGGTCGCAGTTTGAAGGAAAGGGTGCACCTTTGCTTAGAACTGCGACCACATTGTGAAAAGTCAGGCCACATTGCGACGCTGAATCGCAAGGCTAATAAGTTGACCCAAGTAAAGGCTAGCTTTAGGATCGTGAGATGACTCGACTAAACGCTTAAAACTACAACTTAAACAAAACAACCAAGACAACCTTACAAAGTGAAAAATTCATGAGATTTCAGCCTAAAGAATGATGCCTTAATATAAAAATAAACCAATTCACTGACTGAAGAGTTTGCAACAATGTGACAAATAAATGTTATTATTATGAAAATAAATTTGTGCATTTATTGTTCGTACCATTTGCAGCTTGCATTAAACAACTTACTGACTTGAGGAAAAAACCCACTTAAAACAATAAATACTAACATAAAACATATCACTCATTGTTCATTTGATTACACTGTTTATCAAATCTTAGTAATCTCGCGTAGGAACTAGAATTTCTAGAATATTTATTTATTGTAAGAACACAGCACTCGGTTTTGTTGAGTGGCCGAGAGAATACTGGCGGGATCTTGAGCTGTGAATAAGGCAAATTTGAATATAGGACGACGTGACAGCATGAATTTATCTCCTTATTGTCAACTCAAATGTTATGTTAATTTTCTTTTACAATAAGGTTTTCCTCAACCGAGTTCCTTCAATACATACTCTATTATAGTTGTTATCTTTATCTCAGTTTATTGGCACTTCGATCTAAGAGTTTTGTATGTACTGATGTGTGATAAATTTATTTAGCATAATCTTTATAACTATCAGGTGTGTGTATAAGACTTTTGTATATTGTATATAAATGTCCTTGTGACAGTTTGTACATTGAATAAACAAACCTCGAGATTTGCTACTCCTAATTAGTAGATAGTATCGTTAGCGTGTAAGCAAATATATACTAGATGATAAAATAGTAATTTTAAATGATGCAGTAATCTGCAGAAAAAAAGGTTTTTCATTATTGCTTATAGTTTATCAAGTGATTTCACATCATACACAACAACCTTATATAGACCATACACTATTGTTATATCTACATGATAAAAGCTCATTCATAAGATTAAAGTTTTAAAAAGTATTTTTTTAAATTTCCTTCTATTACTCGCAAAGAATAACAGAGATATTTTTAGCTGGTATAAATCTTGATTCTCTAACTAACATTGTATACATGGCGCCATACTTTGAGGTGAATGACATACTTTTTCTTTTGTTATAAGTACGATTATGGAAAATCTAGATATTAAGTCTTTCGATAAATTGGAAAAATAATCTTATTCTTTTGTTAACAGAACGGTGAGTGGCAAGGGTCAGGTCGTGGCGCAAACGTCGCGGGCACAGCGCGAAGAAAACAAAGTTTTCCCGCACGCGCTCAACCTGTAGCACCTCTAGACATACCAGTGACAAATCCGCAATGGCCTCAGACTGCGTCTGAAAATGTAAGCTATATATAATAATATGTATATATACATATGTACATCTTTAATGTTGTTATTCCAGATTGTGCTAATATTTGTTGATAAAATGTTGACACTGTCGCGTCCGACACTGTCTAGCGATTGATTCATGATCATGCAAATCTTCTATTTATTTACTAAGGATAAATATACTTATTCCATATTTGTATAAGATAATTTTGACAGGTTTTGTGCAAATATTTAATACAAAATTATTGCATTTGATTGATCACTGTTACAATGTTGTAGAATTTTATGTGAACAACATTGTAACAGTGAAATATCGAAAAATCAATATCAAGTTGTAGTTTGCATGGTAGATGGTCACGTTCGTCAATCACCTTACGTGGTATCAGTCTTACTTGAAGTAGACCTTCATCGTAGTTTTGGTAAACTTGTCTTTCTGCACTGTGCATAAGAATTAATTTGGTTTGTGCTAGACGAACGTTTTATTAGTACATATTTGGTATTGATATCTTTGGAAGTACGTCAACTGTATTTGTCCTGTTGTACTACACAGCAGGAGCCATCCGAAGCGTCGTCAACAGGCGGCGGGCCGACGCGGGGCGGGGCCGGCGGGGCCGGGGGCGGGGGCGGCCCGCGCGTGGAGCTGTCGTGCAGCAACTGCGGCACGCACACGACCACGATCTGGCGACGCGACGCGCGCGGGGAGATGGTGTGCAACGCGTGCGGACTGTACTTCAAGCTGCACGGCGTGCCGCGCCCCACCGCCATGCGCCGCGACACCATACACACGCGCCGCCGCCGACCGCGACACGACGCCAAGCACAGCAAGACCAGTGAGTACACCCCTGGTATAACACTAGGCATACTATATGTTGATAAAACGTAGCCCATCACTAAACTTGACTTTCGAACAGCGAAAGTGTTTTTCTAATTGGGTTAATAGTTGCTGGCATAAGAGAGTCCAAAATTTAAACTGCTTATGATATTCATATATCACAGCCTGCTTTGGACGCACAACGACACCGTTCACTCAATTATATTCAGACTGTTTGTATGTTTGACAAGATTGTTTCCTGGACCTGAATCATACATCTTGTTCATACACACACACACACAACAAAAATACTCTAAAGAACGGTTCAATAGTTATTTAAAGTTTGTATTGTGCATCATTTAATATCAAATTTAGAACAAAAATATCTAGCTTTTTTGTTGCAACTATCTACATATATTGAATAAGTAGTGCATGCATCATCACAACAACCATTGTGTCGTATAAAGCTTGCTCCATATCTACATCACTGAATAACTTAAATAGTTACATCATATTGAAAAAAATTGCCGCATGGAATAAAGTTAATCTTATATTATACAGCAGAGTAATAAATAATTAATAATAATATAGTATTGTTATTATTCAGATATAACAGGACTTTTTCATTGTGTTTATATATACCTTATAAGGATATAAGTCTTGATATATCTAATAATATCTATTATATATCGCGAAAACTGAAAATAAATTAATCAAAATTATTATAAAATGCAGCGGGGAAAACAGGCGCATAATAGGTAAATAAAGTACAAATTTATATTTCCTTACTATACTTTTATGATATTATGGTTACTAAAATGAATTGGATTATTTTCTGTTTAGTAAAGTATTGAAACGATAATTACGATATTATTCTATTTCTTCACTCTCGTGGAGGTAAGACGAGGTAGCATGAGTACCAGAATGTGGTCAAGATTCTCGCGTCGTGTCTTTACGCCGGCTTCGCCGCGCTATCGTGACACTTCGATTCGATTTTGGGACGCGAGAAAAAGTGATATAAAGTAGTTCGGTAGAAGTAAATAACAAACCGACACAGCGTTCATCTCGGGCAACGACGGAGACTGATCCACGATTTAGCTTCAATATCGTATTGATCTACAATACAATGAAGCCGCTCTCTCGCCTGCCCGGAAAAGTGAAGAGTCATTTAAGAATGGTTTTTTTTTTTATACTACCAAGGTGACGAACAAGCATACGGCCCGCCTGATGGTAAGCAGTTACCGTAGCCTATGGACGTTTGCAACACCAGGGGTGTCACTCACGCTTTGCCGACCCTTTAAAAACCTTATAACTCCTTTCTTGAAGAACCCCATGCTATAGTCTTTTGGGAAAACCTCGGCAGGGAGCTCATTCAGGGAGTAATTATTTGTAGAATCTCGTCGGAGCGGCGGCAGTGGCGGTGGAGCGGGCGGGGGCGGGGGCGCGGGCGACGCGGCGGAGGGCGCGGGCTCGGGCGGGGAGGGCGCGGAGGAGGCCGTGCTGGCCGCGCTGCGCCGCCAGCTGCAGCCGCACCTGCTCGCCGCGCTGCACGCGCACAACACGCGCGCCATCCGCCCACATCGCGCACAGGTACCTACAGCTACTCTATAGCTAGCTATAGACTATTTTGTAAACATACATTCGTAAACTCGGCTGCGCACTGTGTTGCAACGGGCCTGTTTTCGACGCACATTTTGCTGACACCATAACGTAACACGGTTATTACGAGTTACGTTACGATGTTTTAGGTCAGACGCCAACTTTTGATAACAATAAACACTCTGTGGAAGCTGTGAAGCGTTTTTTGATATATGTATTATCATATTTGTTTTGAAGCTGTAAGCTCCCCAAATAAAATAAAATAAATTTAGTAAAGCGATTAAACTGATTATGAGTTAAGTTAAATTTAAGTTATATTTTTAAGTTTATTGTTATGTTCTTTTGTGTGTAAAATTAAGAACAAAAACGGTAACAAAACGCATACACTATCCTTATTTCCGTAAATGGTACCTACCAGTACACGTATACGTCTCGCGTTCGTACACACGGAACAAAGACACAAAGTGAGGCGTTAATTAATTTGTAAAGATACTACCACATCGCTTTTATGGCCACCATAATTCCTACAAGTGTATCATATAATAACATATCTTGCTATATATCTACAGGTGGGTCACTCTCAAGAATACGACGAAGCTCCTCTAAACCTGGTCGCGTCCCACGTGGCCGCCGCCGAGGAGACGCATTGAGTCGCTATCGTCGTCTCGCTCCCCCCGCGCCAGCTGTGATACCGACCGTCGCGTCACACTCGCCACTCGCTCCCGCCCGACCTCGTCACGGTACCGCACCCCCTTATACAATATTGATTCCCCTTATTAATGTGTTACATAAATACCTGTTGCATGTATTACCGTTTCGAATAGCTTCATTTCCATAGATCTTCCATATATTAGATATTTTATCAAATATTATGCAAGCGTAGGGTATAACGACTGATGATCAGTTATCAAATAATGACGTCATCTAAAATAATAGTTTGAGGTTTAAAACTAGATATCAGTCACCAGCAGTGGTCCTGATTACCTAAAGTTGACAAAAGGATACATATTAGAGTGATTAAAACTACCAAAATTCAATTATTATTTTTTGGAACCCCGGGAAAAATACTTTCATGATTTAGAACACATGATAATTCTTACACGTAAGATTTATTAGAAATTACGCTATTAATCAGAAACTTTTTACATTCATATTTAAATTAGCTCTAACTAATCTGATAACTGATCATCAGTCCTGCGTCCGTAGCGTTTACGAGTAGTTCATCGATCTTGGATGCTAAGGTTCTTATAAAATAGCTATTTGAAATATGTCGTGAAGGCGATTACACCGATATGTTTCGACAAATGATTCGACTATTCTTGTATATAGACGTAGAAACATGTTGCAGATTTTAAAACATATTATGATACATGCAATAAAAATCACATTAATTGTTTAACATAGTATCTTCTAAATATATACTATATAGTGATAGTTGAGGCCAGTGTTGAAGACAATAGTGGAAAAATAACATTTAAATAGTTCATTCCTTTCGTCCGGTTGTTAAGAGTACTATCAAATATATATTATTTTTATAGGAAACCATACAATATTCAGGATAGAATCTCTCTTTGCAATATTTGAATATTTATAGTTTTAATTTCTTTTTTTAATAACGACCGGTAGAATCTTGGAATTACTGCTAATAAAGCTTCGTCGTAAAGAAATATAAGATGGTCGACCACCACTCAAGATCTTTTGTTGTTATTATAAAATGCCAGTATACTGTGATTAATTTTGAATTGATACAAATCGGTCGACCGGCTTATATATTCAATGTAATTATACAAAGAAAATCTTCAGGAGAACTGAACGATTATACAAAAAGCAGGGCATTATGCATCGACTTTGTAATTTGGTCGCGGGAAACAATACATTAATTGATTAGTGCCTATTTAATGTATAAAAAGAAGGAAATGGTACCACAGTGGACGATACGTATAAGAGTTTCCGTGTGTACATATTTTCTTGACTTGTGATATGTATGATTGCAGTCATGCATGTGTAAGAATTGTGCAATTAGTTAGGGTGCAAGGACACTAGCCATTGTCTTGTGAAGTGTAACTCACTAACTGGAATACAAGTACCTATCAAAAATAAGCACATAAATTAAGGCTCATTTATTCAATGCAAATTTTGAAAAGCAATTTGCACTTATTTTTATTATATGAAAAAAAATGGGATATAACCTACGTACGCATATTAAGCACGAGTATACGCAATGCCAGTATAAGTATACGCAAATTTTGTCTAATTTATTTTCAGAAATATTTTCCGATATTAATTATTGCTTGATTAGCTTTAAGTACGAGTTTTTGATAAAAAGATTTTAATAAGGTTAGTTTGTTGATGACAGTGGCTAGTGTTTTTGAACTTTTTGTGGCAGCCCTGGATATATCCCACGTGATATACCTGGCTGCACATATTATGTATTCGCGTTTGTTCGATATAAAATTGGCAAACGCACCAATTTCGATCTGTAATTATAATCTCAAAAAGATAATGACACTATGATATCGGGTTTTATTATTATTAAGCCTTGCCTTAGAATGCTCTCTTGATATTATTGAAATTATATTTACGGTTACCTATTGCAGGACGCAAGTATTCTTTTAGTTATAGGTCATATTGTAAATGTTATTATTTACGTAGTAGTTTTAATGCTTCAATTCAGTAAATTATAAGTGTCTAATTTATTTCCCATTTCGGTCAGTATTTACAGTGTAAGTATTTTTTTTTTATTTCTCTCTAGTATTTTTTTCCCTAGTTAAGATAGTGAGATGAGGAGAAGCAATAATAAGCATTCTAGATTATAAATAAATCTCCATACAATATTAACGTTGTATATTTAATAAATTGTACCTTTAAATGACCTTTAATGGCATTAATGTTTAAAATTGTCAGAAAAAGAATTCACTTATTTACAATGCTTTTCTGCATGTATAAATAACCTTTAGATAATAGTAATTTTACCTAAATCTTACTCAGAAACCAATAGTCTAGTGTTTTCTTTTCTAATCAGCATTACATTCATGTTTTCGTGGTGTTGCCTATACATTCATACAGTAATACAATCTTGTAACTTGGCATTAATAAAATAGTTATATTAATATGTACATGGTAGGTAAAAGATTTATTTTAGTAATTAATATTTCAATCCATATAATATTTATTGGGCATTTTGGTCGTTAAGTATTAGAACAAATGAGTAACTGTAGCGTCGTGGCATTATATTGAGTAAAATGTACCGGATTCACCTCATGATGGTCAGTGTTATGTGTATATTTATAGCAGAAAGCATTTACGTTGTACTGTACCTTGAACTGGGCTGTTATGTTATTGCTTCCATTCGACTTATTTAGCTGTGAACTCTGTCACCGTCCTTTACTTGACTTCTCTACTTAATTTAGTATTAGTTCGTTTTATTATCGAAACCCCTCGGGCCAGTAAAATACAGCAGTCTATGAGACATTGTGATAATACTTAGCTAGACAAAACTCGGCTGTAGCGAAGCCGAGACTGATCGTGTGATTCTGTTGCAGCTAACCCTTCAACGTTTACGTCAAGCTTATCGTATTTAAAAAAGCTTTAAAAATTTGAGATTATTTATTCATTCTTATTGGGATCACTGTATAGTTGTCGATGTAGTGTATACCGTTTAGTATTGCTTATTATTTCGGAGTAGCAATCTACCTTGACAATAAAGTGTTTTGTGAACCTATAGTAGTGGAACTATATTATAATGTACGTAAATTCTAAAATTATTTTGCTCTCTACTCAACTTTTAGCTCTCTGTGTGATGATATTAATCGAAATTAAAGAAAGATCTATCAATGATAATTTATTAACATGATAATTATAGTAACTAGGGCGTGTTTATTTTTTAAGAGTATATCTTTTATCGAATTTTAATCTTGAAATTGATTCAAATTATAACCGTGCGTGGTGGCTTACGTCACTGCGATGGTTGAGATCTGAATTAGGTATTTGTGTTGTGTTTTAGGAATTACTTTAACGTATTGGTATTGTAGAAACGTTGATACTCATAGTTACGAGATTATACACAGGGTTGTATTGACGCATATTGTAATATGAAGAAGTGTCGTCATCATCAAATGATTAGCAGGAATACGTTCGCGTTGTGAGATACGCGCAGTTAGTGTACTTACAAGAGAGTACCAGTTGTAGGGACATTGAAGTAGTCCTCGCCGTGTCGTTGGAACAGTTCTAAAACTCCACTAATGTTGCTGCTCGCAGTAATTATACAGTATTATTTTATTGAACTCTACTCTGTACATTTGTATTAGGTTTATTATTTTTTTGTATTTTTATAGTTTTTATATAGTTTGACTTCCGATTTTAAATCCTTAATTGTCGTTGTCGTTAGCGAATATTTGCGCAATGTTCTTACTCGAACATCGTTTCTTTATTGGAACTCTCTCATCGTCGTCTCAAAATGATACAAACATCAGAATACAGCTATGACATAGATCTTCCAATTTGGTTATTTATTATTGTTAGGTTAATTTATGGATATATTGGTATTAAGAGTTGATGAACAATGTATATCGTCATTTAGTTACTAACAAACCGGTTGTGTTGTGTGTGCTTACGCTCTAACAAGCATGTGTTTGTGATTTTGTTTTTATTATCACGTCTGACACAGATGCAGACAGTACCAATACTGTTGTGTATTATTATAATTTATGCTGGAATATGAGTTTAGTATTCATATCCAACAAATTCCATTCGACATTATATGTAAAATCATTTTTCGAAAACTTAAAGACTGACAAGACCTTTCATAACGCTTCCCGTTATGTGATATCTCTACGCGCTATACGTATTTCACTCGAGTTATATTCGAAAAATGATAAATGTGAAAGTATTTAATTCATTGTGATATATTTTGTGTTTGATAATGTAGATGTGTGTTTCCAAAAGCAATAACATTGTGATAATGTGATGAGCAATGATTGTATGTAACGAAACAGTATATTCTGAGTAATGTAGAAAACAATTTCGTCAATTATATTATTATGAGCTGGGCGATCTGACTCACAAATTAAATATATTGAATAGTTTCGGATAATGTAACGTAAGCAATAAAAGTAAACGAAAAGCAATAGACCGTTTGGTCGCCTTATAGTTCTGGTATTATTAATAATATAGGTATTTAAATGTAAGAAATTAAATGTTGTATTTACCTAGACGTTGTGAGTGGGATCGTCCAGTGGCAATACATTGATACTGATAAGCTTGTCTCTTGTAAAATTTCAACTTGATGTTATAATGTATAAGCAGATTTAACATGACATAGTCTTCAAATAATCTCTCTTGGTAATACGTATTCATAGTAGATATGGAGAACAATACTTTCCAATATAGAAAGCTTGAAGGACCATTCGTTGTTGTTGTCAAATTACTTAACTATATATATTAGTAAGTTTCAGCATAAATTATCCGTTTGAGATTGTTAAGTATGAACACGTGGCCGGAATACTCATTGTGAAAACATTAGTTATTGTTGTATAGATGATAAATAATGTGAATTACGCAGGGATGGATACTTAAATTATTAAAGTTTTAACTGATATATTGGCTATGTAGTGAGTAGAATATTTTTTTACAAATAAATTATAGCAGCTACTTTATTGTTTTATTCTGTTTATGTATTTTAGATAACCGGATAAAAGGTACTTGGCGTACTTCTCTGTAATATTTACCGCAGTAATGTTGCGTTTTAAGGGTTGGACACCTCTTAACTGCATGCAACTTATGGCCAACATTACATCTGTTATCTAAAACGAGTCTACGAACGAGTTGTGTTCGGCATTGTTGATTGGAAAATTGGCATGAATTGAGCCTTCAAAATTGTAAGGTAAAAGTTGAAAGACACTTAAAAATAATACTGACGACAAGAGAACTACCCTATGGCCTACGCTACACTTGACGGAAATTCCGTCGCCGATCTTACGCAGAAGAACACATGTAAATTAAACCTGGGTGGCAGTGGGTGTCCGTAAGTATATTTTTGTATGCAGATTATTGTAAGGTGTTTTGGGAGAGTAAAATAAACCACGCAAGCCGACTAAACTATAATCGTTTATTAACATAACACTGTCATTTAAGGACACAAGAATACATAGTACCTATTAGTTGATATACGTCATTAGTCATACATCTCTACATTATGTCATAGTAAACCTTCAAAGTTAAAAAAAAAATAGTTATAATACTTATTCACAAATTTTTATACTTATAAACAAAAAGCGTATGCTTATGTTAGTAAAACTCGAAAAGTTACGTAAAAAAATTAAGTCAATCTCTAAATAATAAACTCTAAAAGTACCTACTAGGCTAATTTATTAGTATACGACTACTTTTCAGTTTATTTTTGTACTTTTATAGTTCACTTTTCTCTTCCAGTTTATTTTTTAGAGATTGAATTAATTTTTTTACGCAACTTTGAATTTCTCAAGAGTGTTTTATATACTTTTTATCGCGATGCATGTTCTGACGGGGACGGGAATCTTCAAGGATTATATGAAAACCATTATGTTCATTAAAATAATTTTATTTTTTCCTAATGATTAATATCAGAGTGTTCCACAGCGAAGCGTTGTAATATAAAAAACTATGTAATAACACGGTAACCATGTCGTTTCACCGCGCGTCTATTTCGTCTCCGCTTGTCCTCCAGCCTCTTTGTGGTCGCCTCTGTGAACAGCAGTTCGCTGTCCGCGTCAGCGCTTTCTAAGTCTCGACGGATCCAATGTAGTGCGTGCAAATTGAAGCCGACCATGTCCTAGAAAAATATAAAATACTAGTGGACCTGGCAGACGTCGTCCTGCCGGAAAAAGCTGAAATACCGACAGCAGCGCCACCTACCGGGTCCAATTGTGAATCTAAACCATCCAGGGCCCTACCCGAACACACACACAAAATTTCATCAAAATCGGTCCACCCGTCTAGGAGGAGTTCAGTCACATACACACGCACACAAGAAATATATATATTAAGATATTAAGTTGAAGAATTTGTGTGAATCTTATAAACTACTATCTGGATTTGGGAAAGTCTTTTTGCATTTGATATCCCTATTATTGAGACAGGCTATTTACCATCACGTTACGACCCCAGACTCATGGCAGTAACATTAAACATGACACGGGACGAAATCCAAATTTAACGCAGTTGAAACTGCGGTGAACAATTAATAAAAAAAACTACAACTTTCTTCTTTCTTTCTAGCGCATGTCGTTCACTATACAATGAACGATATTTATAACGGAGTAATTATGCGATTAACAGCTATAACTATATGAGTTATTGGGTGTGTATGTCTCTCTATCTCTGTCTGTGAAATTTGACAAAAAATTGTGGGGTCCACAGAAAAAGAAAAGAAGAAAACCGTGCGGTTTTTTTGATCACAATTTTTTTTTGTGCAGTGTCGATAGAACCTACACCACCGCAGCGGTAAATTGCGAGGTAAAGACTAAATCACTAAACCAACCATGCTTTAGAAGAGAGAGAATTTAGGAACTTACTCGCAATTCGTTCAACCGCATGTTGGCCTTAGCCTGTATTTGAATCATATGCTTCAGCAACGCCTGGTTGGCAACGAGCGGTGCATGGTGTATCTTCAGCAGGAATATTGCGAGACGACAGAACAGTTCAGCGTTATCACCACGGTCGAGCAACTTTGGTAACATTTTTACTATATCGCAAGCTACACTGAATGGTATTAAAAGCAGCGCCTCTTCCAAATCACTGGAAATAAATACATCAATATAAATAAATTTGGAATATTATCCGTTGGTAAGCGCATCATTGGAGACATTGTAGAAAAAGATGGAGTAATAGTCCGAATACGGTTTCTTAGGATACAGAATAATTGGAAAAAATACTTAACAATAGGCAAAATCGAGAAAAAACAAAAGTGCGTTTTGCTTTCCGAGGCACAGGGTTGTAATGTAAACACCGCTTATTTCCAACCTTTGCCCATCTATTGCGATTTTTTTGACAGAAAAATTTAAATAATTTTTTTTTTCCGGACCAGGATCGAAATCAGCAGTCGCACTCAACGACTATTACATCAAAGAGGCAAATAGTTAGTATTCCAATACATACCTAGACCGTATTTTCTTGACAGTTTCGACGAAGAATTCCTCAGGCGTGGCGCAGTTATACGCGACCATTAGTAAAGGCGGCTGGACCGACTGTCCGCGCGCCTCGCTCAACTCGCGCTTGTACTCCGCACCCACAGACAGACATTCCATTATTGAGTCCGCCTAAAAGTAACAAATTAAATAATATATATGACCGAAGCTATTGTTTTTTATATGACTTAGGTGCTAAATAACTATTCGGCAGTAGTTACTGTAGTAGCTTTTAGTTGTTTGTTATTGGCTAAAAATATGAAATTCTAAAATCTTATCTTAACACCAGATTTTTGTGATGGGTTCTGGGATAGGAAAACTTTATTAAATGACAAAGAATTGCACTTCGCAGTAAGTGTAGTTTTTAATTTCGAATAGTTATATAATATGTATATACTTACAGCTTTCTCAGCTCCAATAGTCTTTTTCGTTGGCATATTTAGACCAGGCAGACCAGGTACTGGCGCCTGTAAAAAACAAAAGTATTATTAAGTTAAATCACTGTTTATTATTACTTAAATTTATAATAATAATATGTGATTGACTTTTATACCGCTAAAGTGGTAAACATGAATACAGCTAGCCTGATGATGAACAGTTATCATAGTCTATGGATGCTGACGATTTTTTCATTGATTACAATAAAAGGAGAATCAGTACCGCGTAGCAATTTCTAAAGTATATCTAAAGTAAAATTCAGTGTGCATTACCCCAGAGAGGTGGATCACTTAAATAAGACCATTCTAAATTTACTGTCGTTATATAGGTGTACCAAGGGTTTAAACGGAGGAAACTTTGTTTGCAGCACTGGGAAATTGGGTAGAGGATACATACGTGTTGTTCCCCAGTAGCGAGTCCCTCCTCCTGTTCGTCAGTGTCTCCGAGCACGAGAGGCTCGTCGGAGCGCGCGAACAGTCGCAGCGCGCGGTCACCGCCGCACGACGCCACGTGCAGCCCGCCAGAACCGACGCACACGTTCCAACACTCGCCGACATGACCCTGACATATCACCACAAAACATATTTGACGACAAATTTTTGACCAAACTTATCAAAAATCACATAAAATTATTTATCTATTATGTACTTTGATTGCGTTGAACATAGTCGATTTGGCGTCAAATTAGACATTAGAATATTGGGGACGTTGCTGCTCTCAATAATACTCTAAGTAATACATAATTATGGTTATAAAGAAAATTGCGTCTACAGAATTGTCTGTAAGATTAGGTATTCCGCTGGGGTCTATTCTTGGCCCTATAGATTTACCACCAGATCTTAGAGTTTCTATGAAGAGATAAGCAAATATTCCTTTTTAAATAGATAGTCTATAACAATTCCAATGTCATCTATTGCGATTTGTAGATCAAAGGAATCGTCAAGATTGAAAAAAAATAACAAAACTCACATTTAAAGTAATAATATTATCATAGCTATCTGCATCCCACTGCTTAACCTTCCCATCCTTCGAGGTAGTGAAGAAATAATGCGTGCTTGGGACAAACTGCAATGACGTCACTGAATCGTTGTGAGCAAATATCGACTTGTGACAGTCACCGAAGTCCATGCCCCAAATCTTCACGTTGCGGTCGGCAGAACCTGTAGCTATGATGTTCGAGTCATAGCTGATGTCTAAGCATAACACTGGTAGCTTGTGTCCGTATAACGACAAATAGAACTGTGAACAATTGAAATAAAAGCTGATTACAAGAGGACAGTTTGTCAAAATCAATATTTATTTTCATTAGGAATGTAAAGCCCAGTAATAAGCTTTACATGCCCAAGTCTAAGTTCTCACTGTTCTAAATTTTATGAATTATCTGATTAATTATTGTTGGCTTTGGTTACCAACAAGAACCATCACTTAAAGTCGAAGCGCGAGTTCTAATGACATACATTTATTTTTCCTCCTTAGTGGCCTTAGGTTGCCTGTAAGAAATTGCTGTTTAGCGATAAGGCCGCCCATTGTACATAACTAAGTATAAATAATGTTTGTTATCAAAATGTAATTGGTGTACAATAAAGAGTTTTCTATTCTATTCTATTCTATGTCCAGTAGATATCTTTCGGCTGCGATGACATATTAAGAAGATGACATATGTTTGTATCTCCATCAACCAAAAGAGTATTGAAAATATCAAAATACTCATGATAACCTGAAAATATATTATGATAGATTACCTTAAACGTATCAAGAAAGAAAATCTTCACAGTAGAATCCAACAATGCTACTGCAATAAATTTATTGTTTGGACTTATTTTAACTGCCGTCACTGATTCCTCCAGGTCTAACGTCCTTGTGTGAAGAAGTGAGAGTACCTGAAAGAAAAATATATATTTTTATTTCACAATAATTACCTTCTAATGTAGCCTAACTTTTGATTTGACACCAGCTTATTTAAAAACGTACCTTTGCTTTAGAATCGCCAGTTGGATCTTGAATAAGTTCAAATGTCCATAGTTTGACTGTTTTATCGCCACTACCGGAGAAGCAGCCTCGCTAAAAAATAAATATATCTAATTATTACTTGAAGGTCAGCTCAGGACCGAACGATGTGGAAAACTTTGTGGGAGGCCTATGTCCAGCAGTGGACGTCTTATGGCTGAGATGGATGGATGATTACTTGCAGTGGTGGTGGCCGAGTGGGGAAGTAACTGACTTGCACGCAAGATGTGTGAGTTCGATCCCCGTTGACAGTACCAATTTGAATTTCAATTTGTGAAATTTATATATAGTAATCAAATGGTTTACTACTATTAATTTATATTACTATTAATTTATATATTAATTACTATCTGCTAACGGTGAAGAAAAACATCGTGATAAAACCTACATGTCTTAAAAGAAATTTTAAAGACATGTCTGATTCACCAAACCGCATTAGGCCAGCGTGTGTGAATTAAGGCCTAACCCTCTCTCTTGATAGAGGAAAGGAGACCCGTGCCCAGCAGTGGTACATAATTATGGGTGCTATTTTTTTTTAATTTATAAGTATTACTTTAGTTCATGTTAATAAAGTTTGAATTTGTTCATATGCCTGATTTTCACTGCTGTAGTGTAATCTCGACGTTCCATACTGCGCTTAGAATTCAAATTAGCACTGAACGAAAAAAGTACTCTCTATATATCACTGACCATATCAGGTGTAAGTCCAACAGTAGAACACTCAGCGGTATGCGCATTGACTTGCTCCAACACTCGTCCAGCTGCCACATCGACCAACAGCACAGACCCGTCTGCGCACCCCACTATAGCATGACGATCGCCGGGCGCGAAGCATATACTACACGGACGTCCGCACGGCACCGGAATCGTGCGGAGACAGATTTGAGTAGCCCTATGAATTAAAAAGTTAAATATACTGTTAGTTTGAAAGTCCTTCGTCAGTTCTTCAGATGTCGGTAATCAATTGCCTTACCTACTCCACAGTTTGATAGTATCCGCCGAGGCAGATATTATAGCAAGATTATCTGAACTTATGGCAACACATCGCGGTTCTTTTTGGTGACCCGGTTGTGTGACTTGTTTTAAACACTGCACTGTAAAAAGCAAAGGCATAAAATGAGTGACAAATTAAAATAAGACTTGATTTGGTCAATCAACTCGGTTAGATAAAACGTCTGGCTTTCTCCAACAAAACAGGCCTGAAAATTATTCGACTTTATCGTTCGCCTATCCCGACTATATTCATTTAATCAGTTCACAACATAAGAATATTACGTAACTATTTTTCCCAGACTCGGGACAGCCATTTATGGATCACACAATGTTTTGTCCTGTGTGGGGACCGAACCCACAGCACGCCGCAGGTAAATGGCGAGGTAACCACTTAATCCACTGAGTAAGTGAGCAGCAGTGCAGTCTATTTTAAAAATTTGTTGCATAAGAAATATTTTTAGTACGCAAATAAATTACCTTCATTTCCTTCACCAATCTTTAAGCTATGTAACTCAACGGAATTATTGGCTAATGTAACACCCACACGCAGTTCCCCCGTAGTACCCAACAAAAGAGTCGTGGACTTTAGTTTAGCGTCTAACTTTACAGATGAAAGTCGCTTGACTTCGTCAGTTAATGTCAGCAGTTCAGGTACTTCTGTCGTTTCGGCGTCAGCTTCACCAGTTTCCTTTAATTTACTAAAAGAAAACTTTTATTAGAGGTTATAAAGTAGCTCTTTCATAAGGTTACCAAGTACGTCATTTAAAACTATAAGAAAGTGTTGGCCAATATCAATCAACCTGTTTCAGTCAATTGCTGGGCGTAGGCCTCTCTAATATGCCCAAGGCCAATTTACTGACAAAAGGCAGAGCATTTAGAAAAACTGGCAAGACTGTCACTCTTTTGTTTTGAATCTCCATTAATATTTACTTTTATAGGTTACAAATTTGACGAATAAATTTCATATTTTTAAATTGATATACTTACGCTAGTTTTTTTCTCTGCTTCTTTATACGTTTATCCATTCTAATTTTAGCGTCATCGTCAGAACAGAACGAAAACAATTCCAACAAAGAATCAGTTCCATAACACGCAAGTATAGTTTGTCCTAGATCTGTCGCTAGTCCTACAACGCGACCTTTTCCACCACGGACTAGAGTGCCGACTTGGTGACACTGCAATACCTGCAGTCAAAGGTGTTTGATGAACTCAGCAGTAATGTATGTTTATTATAGTTTTTCAATGTACCTACTACTACTACTGAATGATTAATGCACAAACCTCAGACTAATAGAATAAGTATATTAGTCTTATTCTATTAGTCTGAGGCACAAACACATAAACTCAAACTCATTTATTCATTTAGATCAATTGCATGATTCCAAAGCAGCAGTAACATAAGTGGCGTGGATCGATAGATCTGCAAGGTAAAGCAAGCAAGCTTGCCGCAGTCAGCCTGTAGATGGGTTAGTTAGTCAGTTAGTTTGACGGGGCGTTATCCGCACTTGGCCGCTCAATTGGGCCTTTGTACGTGAGCCCGTAGATGGGTGACCATTTTCAAAAAATTAAGCAAGATCCTTCCGTGCCTCGGAAAGCACGGTCCTGCTCCTGATCAATGAGACTATGAGAGTCCCATTGGACTATGAGAGTAAAGGAATAGTGAGTGCATCTGTGTTTGCGCCCACACTTTAGCACTATAATATGTCCTGGTAGTTGGCTCATCTCTTTTGAGATTGGCCGCCGCGACCGAAATTGTTCTGGACAACTATTATTATGAACGTCAAAATAAACAAAAGTCAGCAATTTTTTTTCAACAGAGAATATAGAACACTTTAATTGTACAAGAATGTTTATTATACTTACAGATGAATCTTCAACATTATCAGTTTCCTCTAGCTTGACTATTTCTAGTTGTCTTATCAGTTTATTTTCATCCTTAGTGTCAGTAGTCCAATTCAATTTCCACACACGCAATTCTTGGTCCATACTACCTGTAACTAAATATCTTTCTTCTTTCAATAGTACAGCTGACCATACCTGTAATTAAGTTTTTAAATTTATCAATGTTTATAATTCAGAACAAACATCCATAGGCTACGGTAATTGCTTACCATCAGGCGGGCCGTATGCTTGTTTTCCTCCTTGGTAGTATAAAAAAAACAGTAATTTTTAAAAAGGATTTTACATATGGCCGACCACTTCACCACATGGGATAGAGAGAGAGAGAGACATTGTACGTACAGCCGAAGTGTGTAACACTCATTTTGCCAACTATGTTTGGTCCCATGATATAGGCTGAGAGCCTACAACTATATACGGGATATAAATCTTACTACATAGATTCTGCTGCTACTAAAAACGTTCTAACAGAAAAACCCAATAACATTGCCTCAGCCAGGAATTCACAGTAGGCAGCCAACATAGGAGAAAACGCCACAGGAATAACAAGGTAGTGGATATGTATTGTGATAAAATTTAATCAAATATAAACCATATTGCTAACACAGTAAGCAAGCTTCAATCTGTTAAAGAATCAATTTATAATTTGCACTCAGTGAAAAAGAGCCCTAAAATGAGATGTTTATTTGGAAATTGTCATCATGTGATTGTTGGTATAAGGCTTATAATTGCTTAGTACTATTTCTCATCTTAGGCCTATATACTGTTGAATGTAGGTCTTCCCTATAAATTTTCTCAATAGCTAATCTAGAGCTGCTTGCATTCAGTGCTTCCCTGCAGTTCTGGTTAGGTCATTTTGTCCATCTAGTGGGATGTTATCCCATGCTGTGTTTTGCCTGTATGTGGACAAAACCTATAAATGTTTCAGTACATAATATATTTATATTATTATTTATTACTTCTGGCTCTGCACAAGTGGATATTTATATAGTTTTTTTTTTTTTTTTTTTTTTTTTATATGGGTGTCTCAATATTTTTAGTAAAATATAAGTAGCCTTTGTCACTTGCTGATAACATAACTCTCTATAGGTAAAAGATTTTTTAAATCGGTCCTGTAGTTTTTGACTTCATTCATTACAAACACATAAAAAAAAATTTTTCTCTTTATAATATTAGTTTAATTATACATAAACATACCTCCATTTGATGTCCTCCTAAAGTCTTGAAACAGTGTTTAGTCTCAATATCCCAGAACTTAACAAAAGTATCCTTAGAAGAGCTTACAATACAATTCTTGCCATTAATGAACAGAACACTAGTTATTACGCCTTTGTGCCCACTAAACCTTGCTACACCAGTCTCAGAAACAACATCCCAAAGGATTATTTCTGTGTCCTGTAAAGTTTTTATTCATAATTGATAAAAAATATTGGTAATACATTTGTTTTCATTTATCATCTGCCTACTGTTTATAAATCTGATATAAATATTTAAAAATAAAATATTATTTATTTATTAAAATAAATTATTACTATGAAAGTACATTATTTTGAAAGACAATTATAATAAATAGATAAACCATTGCTTTGTGCGACTTAATAAACTAATAATATAAATAGTTTAGAGATATTATAGGTATAGTTTAGTTTTAAAAAATGTGTAAGATGTCAATATATAAATAATAACCTGCTCAAACAAAAAATATGTAATAGAAACTAACCTTGGCACCAGATACCAAACGATGTCCTTGCTCATCATACTGGAGACAGGTGACAGCAGACTTGTGACCAGCAAACACACACACCACCTCATTATTGGTCAATTCAAACACATTGATGTTTCCATCTACATAGCCCACTGCTACATGGTGGCCATTAGGACTGGCCGCTATCTGTGACACTAGTACATTCTCACCGGGAAGAACTTGGGCCTGAAAAAAAGTTGCATGCCTGTTAAATTTACGTTACGAACCTCTAAAGATGCTCATGTCTATGAAATGTTTCTGAGGTTAAGCTCTTGAAACAAAGTAATGTTGGTTACCTAATAGATATAATCATGAACATAATGCCAATAAAAAAGTTAATCTAAGTACCTTTTCGCCCAGTCGCATATCCCAAATTATAACATGTTCACATGCCCCAACGGCAATGTATCTACCGCTAACTCCGTTCAACGACACATGGGTGCTGTTACAATCTCCACTAGCGATAACGTTAAACGTACCGCTTGGCACATAACGTAAATATTGCTTTGTAAGACCCATTTTAATTTATATATTCTGGTTAAACACATATAGGTAACCTCAAATCAAAACACTGCATGTTTGTTATGACTTATGACACATGGTTGTGACATTTGTAGAGACGGAAGACTATTCGTTCGTTAATATAGGTATGTATGGACGTCGGTTTAGTAATATTGGTAGGTAATACCGAGAAGCTTAAAAAACCCCCATGGTAATACATTATTTATACACAGAGTATATATACAACATTACAGCGTTATACACGTGCTTTTACCCCTTGCCTTTCCATCTCAGCCATAAAACGTCCACTGCTGGACGTAGGCCTCCCCCAAAGCTTTTCCACATCGTTCGGTCCTGAGCTGACCTTGTCCATCGGTTACCCGCGACCCCTTTACCTTAGTATTATTTTTTACTACTAGTTAAATAAAAGTGTTATGTACTTAAGTTAATTTATTAAAAACTACAAAACAGAAACTGCATCATAGTTTAATTATGTATGGACCTCCATCCAAACTACCTATCTAATAATATTTTAATCAATAAATTTACTTCCAAATTAGTTGAATTACATTGTAATGAGAATCGATTGCTATTATAACAAAAAAAATGAAAATATTTTTGACTTAGCTGTTGCTATCACATCTTGACAGTTGAATTTCAGATTTGATTCAATCAATGAAATTTTTTTCCTTGTGGCTACTTTGATAGCTTGATTTGATCGGTGATGCCGTAATTAATATTTTTTATCTTTTAGTTCCACAGCAAAAATCCCCGCATATTATGATAAAAAAGTGCGTTTAGTAAATGTTTTCTGTGGTTTTTACAGAAGAGAGATTCATATTTATTTGTTTGACGTCCTTTATTTTCATTCTGCCATTATAAAAATACAAGATTAATTGCCTTCAGGTTATTATGTTACTCAACAAAACCAGGTTTATTGTTTTTCTTGTTGATCCAACGTGATGTCCCTTTCCTAAATTTAATAAATTTACATGTGGCAGCAGTTCAACCACCAAATAAAAAACGTGTATAATGATTGCAGGCTGGTGGGTTTCACTAATAGATCTCACAATAGCAATATGGAGGGTAACTCCACGTCAGACATTGTGATCATTAGCGGCAATTCGCACCCTGAACTGGCTGATTTGATTGCCAGGTAAGTTTCAGTACTGAACATTGAATTTCATCCAGTTTCAAGGTTTAAAAAATTGACCTAATGTTTGACACTTGCAGAGGTTAAGTAGTTTGACCTCATTTATTGTAATGTGTGTATTGGTTTAAATGATTTAGGTTACTATATCAACTAGTACTACAATGGTGCTATCTATGGTATTTGTTTTGTTACAGCCGGCTTGGTGTAAGGAAAGGAGCATGTTCAGTATATCACAAAACCAACAGGGAAACTATAGTAGAAATCGCTGACTCTATCCGAGGAAAAAATATTTATATAGTTCAGACTGGGACTAAGTAAGTATTGTTCTAGAAAATACATAATTAAAACTTTAATTAACATTGTACACAAGTATTTCAAACAAGTTTGAAATTGAATTAGGTGTTAATAGCTATAATTTACTTCATTATTTAGATGAGCAGCAGTTAGAACATTTTTTGTTTGAATAATTTGATACTTAAGTTAGCAGACTTTTAAATGTACTAACATTCAAATATATTGAAATGCTAATAAAGTTATCAACATGTTCTCCACTCTTCTATGTAATTATGTTTGTGTAAACCCTCTGTATAAACATTGTTATCTGTTCACAGAACAGATTACAAACTTTTATGTCTACCCATTGTTGTTTGAATCTGATTATGCAAGAGTGTAATATCAGTAGCAATAGATCATTATTGCTACTGAAATTACACTCTTGCATTTCAGTAGCAATAGTAGTAACTAAAAAAGTTGTTACCTCTTCTTATTGTACACTAATTAAGTACTAAATGTATTGTAAGCAGTAAAGAGTACATGATATTTGCAATAATATGATTGTTAATAAAATATTAATTAAAATATTTTATTTGTAGAGATGTGAACAACAACATAATGGAACTGTTGATCATGGCTTACGCTTGTAAGACTTCCTCTGCACGCTCTATTGTAGGGGTCATCCCATATCTGCCATACAGTAAACAGTGTAAAATGAGGAAACGAGGTTGCATTGTCACAAAACTCCTTGCTAAAATGATGTGCAAATCTGGCTTGACACATATTATCACAATGGATTTACATCAGAAAGAAATTCAGGGTTTCTATGAATGTCCAGTTGATAATTTAAGAGCATCTCCTTTCTTGCTCCAATACATCCAAGAAAGTGTAAGTTTAACTTTATTATGAAGTAAATATTAATTTTTTGCATAAAACTGGCATACCACAATTTTTGATGCGTTCAATTCTTTTGATATTTTTGGATAACTTATATTAAAATTTGAAATGGCACCATCTCTCCATTTATCATCTAGTAATTACATAATAATTTAGATTCCAGATTATCGTAACTCAGTTATAGTAGCCCGTAACCCAGGATCTGCTAAGAAGGCCACGTCATATGCTGAGAGGTTAAGGTTGGCTATTGCAGTAATTCACGGTGAACAAAAAGAAGCTGAAAGTGACGAAGTTGATGGACGCTACTCACCACCTTGTTTACCCAAGTAGGTATTTTTATCCATCTCAGTCATGCAGTCGTCCACTGCTAGACATTGGCCTCTAATCTTTTGCATTGAATAACATTTTTTTTATTTATTTATTTAGTAGGTCACGCACAATGGATGTCTCAGGGGGTGTTCCTGTCCATCCTGCTAAAGAAAAGCCGCCAATTAACGTAGTCGGTGATGTCGGGGGCAGAATTGCGATCATGGTGGTAAGTTCGGATTTTAATGACGCGTTACGAAAAAAAAATAAAGTTCAATATTTAATAATATTTTATTAGGAAATCTTTACAAGCATATAATAAACATATGAGGATTACACAATTTTTAGTCCCCATTTGTGGATCGGACCCACATTCAACTATGTAGTCAGTCATATTTATTGGTAGATTTTTCTACAATTAAGTTTAACATGTGGTGTAATGCAAATTAAAAGAACTCTATTGTAAATAATAATTTGTGTAACTGTAGTAATGCTTTTAATGTATTTTTGTAGGACGACATGATAGACGACGTACAGTCATTTGTCGCTGCGGCAGAAGTACTAAAGGAATGTGGCGCATATAAAATATATGTGCTAGCAACCCACGGACTGTTATCATCAGATGCTCCACGTCTTATTGAGGACTCGCCGATCGATGAGGTAGTTGTCACAAACACTGTTCCACATGAACTCCAAAAGATGCAATGCAACAAAATTAAGACAATTGACATATCAGTACTGCTCAGCGAAGCAATCAGGCGCATTCACAATAAGGAGTCCATGTCGTATCTCTTCAAAAATGTCACGCTTGAAGACTAATTTTAGCTTGTTGCTTTCCATGTTATAATGTTAAGTATTAATTAAGTATTATATTCCTGTTTGAGTTTTATAATCATTGATTATCCTTTTTATAAAAATAAAATGTTGTGGGGGAACCAATTTACAATATAGTATGTCCATAAATGTAAAAACTTGTATTTTGTATTTATCTAAGAATTTCATAAAAGTATTACGAATTTATTTGTCAGTGGTTATAAAGGTCCTATAAGGAATAGTTATATAATTCCTTGTTTGTTTATTTTTTAAGTTGCTTGTATTATTTTATGTTATAAAAAAACAACTTTGACTTTGGTGTATACTGAACAAATAAAATAACTATATTATTATAACTTAAAAATGAAAGGTATTCTGGTATTAAGTTATATAACATTTTTGTGCTGCATTTTAGCCCTATTAATTTTGCATTTTATATCCTATAAATGTTGTGCTAGAATATTAGTGTTCCGTACCAATATATTGAATAAAATCACATTTAGAACGCCTTTATTACCAGTAGAACATTTTGGGTATTTTAAGTTTTAAGTTCGAAACTAGTTTAGTTTAAAATGTAGTATAATATTTAAATATTTGTAAATTTAAATATGTAGATTTTTCCAAAGTATATTTCACTATAGAAAATGTATTAGGTACATAATATTAAAGAGTAGTTTTAAGTTTCATTTTTAAATATTGTATAATTTAATTTTGTTATTCTAAAGGACATTCTATTATAATGTGTTGATAATTCATAATCAATTGAAAGTTTTTAGTACATACATATGTGATACGGAACATTAATTGATTTGATACATAAAAATATTTTTTCAAGTTGTATAATATTGAAAAATGATTATTGAACTTTGCCTTACTGTCTTAGAGACTGAAAACATTGTATTTGTTCCACAAGATTAACGAAATATTGAGATATGTAATGTATAAAGAAATTTAACAGGTTTTCTTATGAATTAAACTTTGTTGATTGTGCAATGTTTTAATGTTTATAGTGGGAGAGGCATTCTTCTTGTATCTAGAAAGAATGTTAATATTTTATGAGTCTATATTTTTTCTGGATGTGTTTTATAATAAATACTTACCTATCTTATCATCTATGGCTATTAGGCGATAAAAAGAATGTAGCAAAACTGATCCAGTTCAAATGTATTGTAGAATTTCGTGATACAAAGCAATATAATAATTTAATACGGGGTTGAATAATCCGATCTTATGAAAAGGCATGGATCAGTTGCTATGTTTAAACCTGTACCGTCGCTCGTCATGAGAAAGTAGGTAATACATAAACTAATTATTCTATATATATGTAGCTAAGAAAACGCCCATATATTGTGTATTAGACTCTAAAAATAAATAAATTTTGTGGCATATTTGGAATTTTCTTACATGTAAATAAGCATTACATGATCGATTTACCTGAATTGATATCTTACTCTTTACTGCTTACTACAGCAGCTGTTAATAGCTCAATCATAACGGACAATGCTAAAATAAATACTTCCATTTGAATTACAGGCGGTATTGATCCACTAAGTCTCAGGAGAGACTTCGCCTCCTTGTGTGTGTTCTACCGCCTGTACAATGGGCTGTGTTCTGAGGAATTGTTCGAGATGATGCCCACAGCCACATTTTATCAACGCACCTCTCGCCATCGACAGGGAGTTCATCCTCACATCCTTGCACCTCAAACTTGCCGTACCGTAAGATTCCAGAGGAATTTCTTACCACGTACGATTAGGCTGTGGAATGAGCTCCCTGCCGAGGTTTTCCCAAAAGACTATAGCATGGGGTTCTTCAAGAAAGGAGTTATAAGGTTTTTAAAGGGTCGGCAACGCGTGAGTGACGCCCCTGGTGTTGCAAACGTCCATAGGCTACGGTAACTGCTTACCATCAGGCGGGCCGTATGCTTGTTTGTCACCTTGGTAGTATAAAAAAAAAAAAAAATTAAGAAGTTTGAAACCTTAAAAAAATATAACGTGTTTTGTTATTATTGTCGAATATCGATCAATCATTATACAACCTATTATTATTTTTTGTTATGATTACACGCAAGGACTGCATAGATTTGGTACAACAAAGTCCATACATCGTTGTCCAAAATCTGGGTGTACTTTGTGTCCGTTAATTTTATGTTTTGCAACGTTCCCCGCGCGACACAGGTTGTTACAAAGCGCGGGAGCTGTTTTAAAATAATTTTAGCAAAAAAAAACCGACATCAATATGGCCAAGTTGTAGTACCTGTACTATTAAGTATTCTGTGGTTGTAGGTAGGATTTTTCAAAAACCATAAATCTTAATGGACCAAGAGCCAGCAACGTTTTTACTTTTGTCATTTAATTAGTCATGAAATTAACAAACTAAATCTTATAACCCTGCAGAATAATAAAACGCTCTTCTGGCAACCCTCCGCGGCGCCGGAGTGTTTAACCCTAAAATAACAAAGAGGGTGAGAAATAAAAGTAAAGTATAAAAGAGTTAGTTTGTGAATTTTCATAACATAAAAAATGACAAAGTAAATATGTTGCTGGCTCTCCCTCTTTATGTCTAATGTATTTAAACAAGATGAACTTTCATACAATACAAACTCAAACCTCATTAAAGCTATAAAGTGCTAGGACTAATATAGTCCTTGGTATCTGGTAACACTGCTTGACCAGTTGACAGCACTGAGTACATTTCTTGACAGTGACTGTTAGTGACACTGACGTCTGACAGATAGGAAAAGGAGAAGTGTTTTTTTCCACATTTCTTTCAATTTTCAATGCATTAAATTTTTCAAGAAGATTCATTTATGAATGAGGGAAAAGATTTTCTTCTGAGTTATGAGAGTAAAACTATATTAAGGAATTAGTGACTAAACTATTATATAATTTTATAAAAAAGTAACAGGCTCATAAGAATAATTTATCCATATTTAATTTTCTATGAATAAGACCCGCTTAAAATAAGTCACCGCATTCACCTGTTATAAGACCATGAATCTTTTAAATAAGTATTTTCATGTATCCAGAAGTCATTTGTTAAGAATATACTATCGCAACTATGCTAGTAGAAATATTCTAAAGCTTAAAGAAAGGGGAATGTATCAAGATATGTTCCCGAATACAGCTGGGTGAGTGAAATTAATGTTAAGTTTAATAACATGAAATTATGATTTTATTTATTGTGTAAAAATAATTTCGCATTCCAGTTCAGAAATTTTAGACTTACTAAACACGAGCCCGCAGTGTGTGTATGCTGGCTTCGACCCAACAGCAAACAGCCTTCATGTTGGTAATCTTCTGGTTATTATCAATCTTCTTCATTGGCAGCGAGGAGGACATAATGTTATTGCATTGGTAAGGTTATATTTTCAGCCACAAATGTAATAGTAGGTATATTACATTAATGTACTGCAATGGTATTTAGCTGGGTGCTTTGTATTTTGCCTGATATATGGTAAATTCTTCTAGACCCGTTGTTTGGGAATGTTTTAATAATAAATGTTAGGGTCCTACTGTGCTCACTACAACTACTACTACTCTCGGCCTAAACACTATACGTATACATACATCTATTATATTTTTTTATTTAAGGTGGGTGGTGCCACAGGATTAATTGGTGATCCGAGTGGACGAAGTACAGAACGAACAGCGCTACAGAAGGAAATTGTTGAAAATAACATTAGCTGTATCAAAAGTAATCTAGAAACAGTATTTGAAAACCATCAGAACTATATCTGGTCAAAAGATACTAGTAAATTAAAACCACTCAGGTAAACCAATACCAAGTTTTTACTTATGATATGTTTCAGTGTGATTGACATGTCTACTTCAATGAACTTGTCTCCTTTATCTTGTATTAATAATTCTTATATGGACAAAATCCTTACAGATTTACTGAAACATTCCATCATCTTTAATCTTTTACATAATATGTAGCATACCATCTATCATCTATACTAGAGAAATCCAAATAAAACCAAAGCAAAGCAAGCATGGGTTGCTAGTAATGTCTATTGTGGAAATAATAGTTTCCACAATAGACATTACTAGCAACCCATGCTTGATTTCTCTATTATAATATAGCAGGAGCGGCTTTGTTTTATACCATGCAAAGAATTCATATTGTCATATGGAACTGCCCACAGCTAGACTGTCAGGTACAAGTCAAGTCACTAATTGATGCATGACTCATGTCCAGGACACTAGCCTTATTCCTGCTATAGAGACATCAGATCCCTAAGGTGTAATAGCTTGTATATACATACATTAAAAAAATACAGACTTGGTATGGTATCGCGGGCTGTTTTACACTCAACGTCTAGGCGCGTATTTTGCGTGAAAATACAGACTCATAACATTTTATTATGAGCTGACCCTGTCCATTGGCTACCCCACAATTTTCACCATAACTTATATTTTTGTTTTTCAGCATAGTCAATAATGAGACATGGTACAAAGAGATAGATGCTATACAATTTGTGAGTGACATAGGCAGAAACTTCCGTATGGGCACAATGTTATTAAAACAAAGTGTAAAAGATAGAATTAACTCTGAAGTTGGTATGAGTTTCACTGAATTTGCCTATCAAGTATTCCAATCGTATGACTGGTTGCATTTATTGAAAGAATATAACTGTAGATTTCAGGTTGGTAATATTTTTTTAAATAATATATTTAGTATAGAATGGAAATACCCAATATTGAAGATTAAAGGTATGGGCTGAGGACAGTTTAGGCCCAATTGGTCTAATTAGCGATTTTGCCCGCAGCTCCGCCCGCGTGGATGTCGGTTATTGCTGCAAGTTATTGTTATTATGTGTTATTCCAGACCATAATCTATCTCTGTGCCAAATTTCATCCAGATCCGTTCTGTAGTTTTTACGTGAAAGAGTTACAAACATCCATCCATCCATTCGTTGTCACAAACTTTCACATTTATAATATTAGTAAGGATTACTTCAACCAATTAATAATTATTAATTCTTCATGTCTAGGAGACAAAAAGCAGCTCTTATTAGATATACATTAGACATAATGTATTAGTCTGTATGTACCTATGTATTAAAAAAACAGTCATTGTGCTGTATTCAAATCATCTATCTTCATAGATGTTTTCAAATGTCTTTTTTACTTAAAGTGTTTACATCAATACAATATTATATTAATATTTACATGTAGGTTTATCCCTATATATTGAAATTTAATTTATTATTATGTATTTTTCAGGTTGGTGGTAGTGATCAAATGGGTAACATAAGTGCAGGACATGAATTAATTAGTAGAACTGTAAAGAAAAATGTCTATGGTAAGTATTTTACATAGGTGTACCATTGAAGTAATACTTGAAACAATATTTATACCATGATATACTATACCAGCATATATATGTTGTATGATCATCATTATCATTATAATTAACCAATTAACATCCCTCTGCTGGGCACAGGTCTCCTTCATATATTTAGAGGGATATTAGCCTACCACGTTGGCTAGACAGGTTGGTTTAGGGATTTGTTTCACGTTTTCCCTCTCTTGCAGTAGATATTATCTGCCTGACTTACTCCCTTAGTCGACTCTTACCACACCCTGGGGATGGAATGGAGTGGTGACATTTGTATTCTTAATCTGACACAACATGGACCAGCATGATATATAGAAATGTCTTATTAGGCTGTAATAGCCACTGGGCTGATTACTAAGCTTATATAGTCGTAGACAATTTTACATACATTCACATCCCCCTATATAGGTCCAGTTACTACTCCATTTTATGTTTATATTTCGTGCTTATTGAAATACCTGCTATATGCTTAGTATAGCCTAAAAAAATAATCAGGCTTCATACGAATATGAAATTTACATCGAAAATATAAGAAATATAAGTTTTCTTTTTGGTATAACTTACTCCTAAGAATACACAGCCATATTTTTTTTTTTACTTTCAGGTTTAACATTACCATTGGTGACTACTGAGGAAGGTGACAAATTTGGTAAATCAGCAGGCAATGCCATATGGCTGGATGCAAAGAAAACTAGTCCTTATAGCCTATACCAATTCTTTATTAGAAGTAAAGACTCTGAAGTGGAGAAACTTTTAAAATTATTCTCATTTTATAGTTTAGGAGAAATAAAAGATATAATGTTTAAACACAAGCAACATCCAGAACAGAGGTATCCACAGACCTGCTTAGCTGAACAACTAACTACTCTAGTACATGGGAGTAAGTATTTACGACACAATTTCTGCAAACCCATATTCTTGCTGTCTTTGTTTGACCAAGAATAATAGAGATAGTGATATAAGGCTTTGCTACTTGTAAAACTAAGATGGAGTAAAACGCGGAATGTCCGTTTATCGTCCTCGTTCTATAATACTATGGTAAGGCCATAAGTATTGCCGGCTTTAGCACTACCTCTTTTTATTTAGTGTGTCTTGATCGTTTTTTTGTTCTTGATCTTGGAGGGGCCCTCGGCGTCCTATCATGCCTTGCGCCTGAGGCATGAAGAACACAGGCAGGTGTTAACCATGTTAGCGAGGGGCGGCGCTATTTTGCTTTTTCGAAATCGTTAACTGTCTTATGCCGCAAGAAATTCAATTTTTCCGGTCGTATACTTATGTATATTGTACTATTTTCGCTAAAACCTACTATTGCGATGTTAATTATTTTATGACAATTTTTTTTTTAGAGGATGGTCTGGCGCTAGCTCTAAAGGCAACCGAAGCAATTTATAGCAAAGATGTGAAGTCGCTAGTATCGCTGAGCTGTACAGAGTTGGAACAAACATTTGACGGAGCGACCGTCACCAACCTGCTGTTATCGCCTGGCATCACTGTACTCGATCTAGGCATGATGGCAAAGTGCTTTCCCACTCAGAGTAAGATTTTCTTTTACATCACTATCTAAAATTCCAACTTTGCCCCCAAGTCGTTTCTAAGCGCCTGTAATATCTTTTTATGTATTAAATGAGTGATTAATAATTGTTATCTACTAGAGGTGTGCACTTTATTTAGACAAAAAGCGCGTTCAGTTCAACTGTAGTTTTATTTACTTGTAAATGTGAAGGTGAACTAAATGGTAAATTATTTATATTCGTCCATTAACCATTGAAAAATGTCTTGAATATGCATGAATATTTAGGTAAAGCTAATTAACTAACCATTTCTTATAAAGTTTATTTAAAAAAATAATATTGCTATGGCCCTATTGGGTAAACTGATAATACTTAAATGATTTATCTAATGGTTCTTCTATTCTTTGTCTCAGGTGACGCAATGAGAATAATACAAGCTGGCGGATTCTACATCAACCACCAAAAAATAAAGAAAATAGATGAAGTAATCACAGAATCTGCACACATACTACCGAACTTGCTTTCGTTACTGAGAGTTGGTAAACGTAATTACTACATCGTGAAATGGCAAACGTAAATAATAAAGTTATGTATTTAAAACTTTTGTTCTGTTTTACTTTTGATATCAACCTATACATATGTATATGTCCCACTGCCCTCCTCTAAAGCCAAGTGGGTAATTTTTTTATTTGCATTGAACTATCAGCCTTATTAGTAAAGTTATAGTTGGATTACTTATGCTTCCTTTGCGTAATGGCAGGCCTGATTCACTCCGCTGTTTAGGTATGAATCTACAAGTACCCGGCCATTTTTAGGTGAGTTATTCAGTTTAGTGTCGCGAGCGTCACGCGCCGATCGCGTCGGTTCGCACGAACAAACGTAAGTGTTACGCACTCAAAGCCGGAATTCGTTACCCATTCGTTTTCGCTTTTAAATATTTTGAACAAAATAAAAGCAAGAAAATATTGCACAGTATTCGGCTGCTTAAATAGTGATAAGGATCCCAACCACTCCTTTTTAAATATTCCAAAGGATAATAAAAGGTAAAGAAACACGTAATCATTTATAAAAACATACTTTGTAGGTACCTAGTTGTAGCAAGTTTTTGATATGTAAGACGATACAGCACAGTTCTTGTAAAGACGTATTATGTATTTGTCCGATTAAGTAAGTCCTTATTTAATTGGGTAAATATATATTATAGCCGCCTATCACTCAATAGTTTTAAATATCTACTGAACAAATGGCTCCAAACAAACCAATGAGAAACTCTATATTTTTTATTTAATCAAAAACATAATAGCGGGCGGAGGTGCAGTACCCATTATATTAATTTTTCCTATAATAGTTTAACCAGTGCTGTGATGTGGACACACACTGCTGCTCGTCCTTAATTTAATAACCCTAATATCGTCAGAAAAGAAAAGAGATACCCAATAGAGAGGCATCTTGGCGCTGTGGGAGCTGAATTGCGCTCTATTGCGTGCGAGCAAAGTTGTTATTTGTTTAAACGATTTTTTGGAGTGAACTTTCTATACTATTAAGTATTCTGTGGTATTAGTAAATAGGGTATAAATTAATAAAATCACTGTAATGTTTCGGCTATTTTATTAATTTACTTACAACAGAAGCTGGTATACTTGAAGTATATAATAATAAAATGCATATCACATAAAAGACTGTAAACACTATATAACATACTTATAGCTAAAATAATATAGTAATTGAAACAGCATTGCGTTGATTATTAAACCTAATGCATTGACAAACAACGTTAGTGTCAACATACTGTTGGTCTTTCGAATTATATTACAGTAAAAATATCGTGCTCTTAAATGCTGGTTACTATCTAGACAATTCCAATGATATACCTACTCGTGTCCAAGACATTGTGTTCAATGCAAATGAACCATCATAATTATCGTAAATATATGGCTGTTCGTTACAATAACATTTGTGCATTCTCCCTCTACTGGTCATCGACCGGGAGTCGTGATTATATTCTTCTAATATCACAAGTATTAATTGCAACATTCACTCATCGTATGAACTAAGTTTACAACATTTTATTATTAATAATAAAATTAGCCTGCATACAAAAGCTACGTAGACAATCTAGTCGATATGTCTTTTGGAATAAATTCCCGGGGTCAATCGTTAGCCGTCAGACCTACGTATTACTCGCAAAAGCTGTAATTTCTAGTTTGGTAATAGATAGTAATATTATTCAAATTATCACGTGTTACCTTATCAATAATGCTACACTTTTAAAAAAATAAATACATAATACTCATTCATTTGATGCAAAGAAAAATGTTTCTCAAATAGCTTTTCTACTCGACGTAGGAAAGTCGACTGTGCAGAAAAATAAGAGCGAACATCAGTCTCATTGCGAATCGGGCTACACGACCGCGGGTACCGAACACGCTACGTCAGGTACCACCGACCACGATCGTCACCCGAGCACACTCGGTCGTCACCGCGACGTCACTCAACGTCGCCGTTTCAAACGAGGCATAGGCACAGGGCTGAATGCCGGCTAGAGATCAGTACTCTCGTGTTGTGGAGGAGCTGGGGCGGCGGGCTGGGCAGTGGGCGCGGACGGAGCGGGCGCGGCAGCGGGAGCGGGCGCGGTCGTGGGCGCCGCGGACTGTACGGGCGGCGGCGGCGCGGGCACGAGCGGGCGCGGCGGTCGCGCCGGCTGCGGCCTGGGCGACGGTGCTTCTGTGATGTCTCCTTCCGACTGTGACAACTGTCGACTCGCTACACACAAGCTCCTCGGTTCTTCGAGGTCGCCATCTCGTCCACCGGAGCTATGGGTTCGCTGAACGGTCGCACGCGGCGTCTCCTCACCATCCTTCTCGTTCTGGGCAGTCGGCGCGCCCCCGACTTGGATCACCGTAGGATGGTGCTTGTCGACCGTGTATATATGTGTTCGCTCTAGCACTGTGGGCGCCACTTCGGAGGCGTCTGTGAGCGAGGAACGCGGAGCTCGGAAGCTTTGCGGACGAAGAGTGGCGGGCCGCTCGGGCACGGCGGGCTTGTGGCGCAGCTGCACCTCTCCGTCCGTCTCTAGCGCGACGGGCGCGGCGGGCACGATGGTCCGCGGGGCCGCGACCGGTCGAGGCGGCGGTTGCCCGACCGGTTTACTTGTAGGCTGCAGACGAGCCGGTCCCGCTTTTTCAGTGGCGGTCGCCGTACGTTCAGCTCCTAGGGACGCGGGGCCGCTGATCGCATCTCCAACCACTTTTAAACGACCCACGATTCCTGTTTGAGCTGTCACATTTTTAACAATGAGGGTTGACTCCCTACTACCGTCTGGCGCTTTTAATATGTCTAACTTGTCCTTATCGAGTTCGAGACTTTGTCGGCGGGTCTCAACGAGATGCTCCCGACTGCTGCTCCTTGCCTCCTCCTTCATCGCCCTGTTCTGTTTGTACGTTGACCTGTTAATCGTTTGCACACCAGAGATTATTTTACCGGTATCGGATACTACTGGTCTGGGAGGCTTAGCTGGCTTGTCATTATCAACTTTCGCTGTAATAGGCTGCTCTTTATTGACTTCAGGCACCGGTGCCGACGGTTCTACCTTCTTGTTTTTGTCAGGAGTGAAGTTAGGCGGCACCGGCGCTAGAGGTTTGTTTTTTCGCCTTAATATTGGTTTAGGACTTCCGTGTGGGGGACTAGATTGATCAGACAGCGAACTGTTGGATTGAGCCTTTTTCATATCGTTTTCAAGAAGAATTAAACTGGTATCGTGACTGTTGCTCCTCGAGTGTCGACCGGTGATGTCCGCAGTCTTGTTCTGACTAAGGTGATTGTAATCAAACATAGACTTACTCATGCTGGTGTAGTCACCGTTCGCCGGCTCTTGAGTTAGTGCAGCAGTTTGGTTGTAGCCGTGGACGAAGTTAGGTGAAAAACCATACTCGCATTGATCTGGAAGTAGGTCCTCTTTGGTGAATGAGATAAAGAAATTGACGTCGTCTTTGTAGAACCAATCGGCATGTTTAATGAGTAGCTCCACGATGCAGTTAACAGCAGTTGTGATGTTCATGTCGAAGGTGCTCTCGTCAGCTGCCCACAGGAGGTTTGGAGCTATGACAATAGCGAGGTTCGACGGAGTCATCTTGTTTATACTTTGATTTTGAGTCAAAGCAGACAAAAATTTGATAAGATACCTAAGGTTTTGGAAATTAGCTTCGGGTAGCAAGTGTATAGCTTCCCAGAGAGCGTTCAGTCGAGCTTGCTCCGTTGGTTGTCGAGACGCAGTCATGAAGTTTTCGTAGAGTCGATACGTTAATATAGGTTCAGGAAGTTCTCTTAAATAACTCTTGAGAACAGAGGCGACGACATGCATGTCCCTGTAGTCTCTAGGCAAGGGTACTGTGAATAGACCCGCGTTTAAAGATAACTTCATTCGACGTACTTTTGACGACCCTGAAACAAGGATAACAAGTCTATATGGTTTAAGTTCATATGTCGCTGCACATGATTGTGGCCGGTGGCCACATAAAATGTATGAAAACAGGTCGGTGGCGGCGTATTGTGGCTGTCGCCTGTGGCCCATGTGCGGCTACCTTTAGTAATCGATATTATAACTACCTATATTGAATATATACGTATATTGGGCCTTGTTCTAAATAACCGTTATACAGATAACATTACAAGAGCATCTAGCACCAGTAGTATTCGTTACGGGCGATTGCTCACACGCCATATTGTACATAGGTAGATAATAATAGATTAAAAGAGCTTTAGGAGAATCAGCACGCACAGCGCATCTAGTTAGATATACGTTACGTTATTATAAAACAGTGTAATTATATATCTGCAGGCTTTGAACAATGTAAACTTTGAAATCAAATTTATTTTCAATAATATACATGACACTTTAAAAGAAATTAATTTATAGAAAACAAGTGCGTTTAGTAAAAATATAATGTCCTACTGAACGATGACCAAGTTATGCGCAACTGCGCGGGACAATTACATATAATGCATAAGTGTTTAGGGCAACAGAACAAAACACAGGACCACTCTCTTCCCTTACTCATAGTACCTACGATAGCTAAGGATAGCGACACGCCGGGAAAGAGATGAACAGTACAAACTATACGTGCTTTCTAAGGCACGAAGGTGTCTCAATGTGTGATTTTTATAGAAAGCGATAATCCATTTACAAACAGACCAAGACAAGCTTGCGTAACTCCAAAAATCTATAAATTGGCGCGGCCATTACATGGCTAGCGGGGCTATTACATGGCTACGAGTCCCATAGTAAAACTACATATAGGTAGGTATATGTAGTTATAATGCTATATACACTCGTGGACAAATTTAGAGGAACGCAAAAATAAGGTTTAATATTTCACGTTGTAATTATCCTACATACTTCTACATATTCCTAAATTACAAAACAATGTTTTGGAATTTATTATTTTCGTATTTCATTTGTTTTTTTCTGTAATTATTGCTTAATAAGCGTTCTTTCCTACTACGAAAATGTTTGCTAAGTTTGAATTTAAGTTTAAATTTAGATATTGTTTTAATTTTTGCCTTGACTATCTTGTTTATCGTATTGAGGGTGAGTTGTTACTGCAAATAAACTGAGAATGCCAGATCTAAACGCCACGGCTGTTACTTTAATTGAAACTGGGCACACCTATCAACATGTGGCCCAAACATTAGAAGTATCAAAATCCGTGGTTCACCGAGTTGTCAAGAGGTATCAGCAGACCGGACAGTATATGAGACTCGCAGGACAAGGACGAAAAAGGAAAACTGTGGCCAGAGATGACCGGTTCATCGTTACCAGTGTGCTTAGAAACCGGACCTTAACTTCTTCTGAGGTGAGAACAAAGCTCCAAGAGGTTCGAGGAATTACGATAAGCACAAAAACTGTAAGAAGAAGACTGAAATCATCAGGCATAAATTCCCACTTGCCTGCTAGAGGCCCCCTTCTCGCCCCACACCATCGAGTAGCTCAGCGCAATCACGAATACTGGAATGACGAAGCTTGGACTCAAGTGTTGTTCACAGACGAGTCCAGATTTTGCCTGAAGCCTGATGATGGAAGGATTAAAGTGTGGAGACGCCCAGGAGAGAGGTACGCTCAGTGCAACATTATTGGAAAAGAGGCTTATGGTGGAGGGTCAGTTATGGCATGGGGAGGTATTTGTATGGGGGCACGTACGGAACTCTACGTCATTGAGAATGGGTCTCTAACAGCGATACGCTATGTAACTGAGATCTTCGAAGAAATTGTAATGCCATTTGCCCCTTTTATAGGGGATGGATTTGTTTTTATGCATGATAATTGTCCGTGTGGTGACGGATTAAGAATACAAATGTCACCACCCCTTCCATCCCGAGGGTGTCGTAAGAGTCGACTAAGGGAGTAAGTGTTATCCACCGCAAGAGAGGGAAAACTCGAAACAAAACCCTATACCAACCCGTCTGGCCAGCGTGGTATAGTAGGCTAATATCCCTCTGTTTGGAGGAGACCCGTGCCCAGCAGTGGGACGTTTATGGGTTGAGACGTAATGCACGTCCTCATACTGCGGCCGTAGTTTTCGAATACCTTCGAGCCGTGGCAATCAATGTTATGGGGTGGCCAGCGCGCTCGCCCGACTTGAACCCTATAGAGCATGTATGGGATAAGCTTGGTAGACAAATTAAAAAAATAAATCCTGTCCCAGCTAATCTGAGAGACCTTAAAAATGCTTTTCTGGAAGAATGGATCGCAGTCCCTCAAGATTTTATTGATAATCTGATAAGAGGTATGCCAATGCGACTGGAAGCAGTGCGAAGAGCTCGAGGGGGCAACACTAAATACTGACTGGAATCCACGCCATAGCCTTTTTTATGCACTATGAAAAAAATGTAATAAAAGTTAAGCATTAAAAATGTTTCTTCCTAGTTATTTTTTTCTTTTTTTTTAACTTGGTTCATTTTTGTCATTTTGATCATTTGGTTTTCGAGGTTTGCGTTGCTAAATGATCGAATAATAAGTAAAAACTAAATTTATGAACTGAGCTGTTACCAAACTGAACAAATATCCATAAGATTTTATTCTAACCACACTTTTACTGCGTTCCTCTAAATTTGTCCATGAGTGTATAATGTCGAACAATGACAAGGTAGGTTCCCATAAAAAGCACTAATTAAATTGAAGAAGTTTAGGTTAAATGTTTAACATGACATGTACGTTGACTAATTATTATAATATAATTTTCCTGTAGTTACTTACCGCCAGCAATCCTAAACAGCCCTTCTTCGTTGAGCGCTAGTTCGTGTAGCGTGCACACACATAGCTCTATTGGGAAGGCGATTGTACGTCCCGTCACACGCAGGTGCTCTTCAAGAGGATATCCAAATACCGGCTTTACTGAACTATCGTCTGTAACAAAAAGCATATATTAAACTACTCGGTAAGGAAACAAATTTCTATTAGAAAGTACTTTTCTCCGTCCCTGTGCCAAGTGGAATAAAACCTTCATGTTATAGTGCTCTTTTCATACGTTTTCTGTCAAGGTGCAGAAATATCGTTGATCTAGTGGATGTTCCTAATGCGAAGGCCAAACCACCAAAGTGGATGCGGCGACGCGACGCAGCGACAACTGGCTAACAAAATATTAAAGGAAACGAAAACTATAATTTATTTACCATATCTCGCGTTATTTAATTTAAGTTAGATATAAAATACATTGTCGTCTATTTACATATTTCTAATTATGGTATGTTTAGTTTCCGAATGTACTATCGGCCAAGTTGGTGCTCGACGGCTTAGTTTTTATTTATTAAACCCAACATTGTATAAAAATGCAAGTACCTAACGCATATGTGTAAATGGAGTAATACAGAAACTAATGAGGATATTTAGTTAAGCAATGGCCGTTAAGGTCAAAATCGCTTGGCACAAAAGTGATTGAGCGAAGATTTAGTCGTGGGGCTATCTACCAATCATTAGCTACTGTAACATGCTACGGGCCGATGCGCTCTCCGCCCTGTCTTTATACAAGACTCATGGGTTATTTGTTACAACTATGATTTTATTGTTCATATTATAATATTAATATACTTATATGTCATAATTGTCAGACCAGGCTATATAATAATAATACATTGTAATAATAATATTTTTAAATTTCGGATCAATAATATACATCCATTTTGTTAGTAGCAATAAAAGTTATACAACTATGTTAGTAAATTAATTAATTTATTATTAAATTCTTTTAATGGTGTTATCTTTTTTCCATTTAGAATAGCTAGATGGCAATATTGAAATTATAGAAGTTTATATTCGTTTGTAATTTTACAATACCAGTAAGGAAAAAAAGTTAATCAAATCCTTGTTTTGAGTAGCACTAAGGAAAATAACAATAATATAATATTATGGATTCTATATTTTGCTATTATTAGAAAATAAACAATTTATTTAACTTGCATTGAAACATAGATTTATTTATAAAAGGTCTTATTAAGCCTTTCTCCGTATGTTTCAAATTTTGTGACAGCTTTTTACCTACTAAATTTTATGAAACTTCGCACACATATTAAGATCTCGTGACAAAACAATATTATGATACATTCACGAGGATTATGGAGTCAGGTAAATAGTGAAATAAATATAACAAAACTGTTGTAACTTAAAATGTCTTTTACTTTATCATCTCAACCCATAAACGTCCCACTGTTGGGCACGGGTCTCCTCCAAATATTTGGAGGGATATTAGCCTACTACACCACGCTGGCTAGACGGGTTGGTATAGGGTTTTGTTTCGAGTATTCCATCTCTTGCGGTGGATAGTCTGCTAGACTTACTCCCTTAGTCGACTCTTACGACACCCTCGGGATGGAAAGGGGTGGTGACATTTGTATTCTTAATCCGTCACCGGACAACGGTCTTTTACTTACCTACTTATATTATTTAACTTGGGAGTAATTTGTTATCTATTATTGAGTTTAATGCGGCTCGAGTCATGCTTTCTATTGGCAGGTACAATTTCATAGCAATACTAAGATATAATTCATATACGAGATATAATTCAATATAACTATCTACTAGGTACAGTAAGTCTTTGGCCAGTGATGAAATATGGATCTGAGACGTAGTTGCTCATTATAACATATAGTAATATATACATAAATTACCCAAAGAGAAATGAAGAGACAATTGGAGTTTCTTTCGAGATCAAATCAGAAATGAGGTGTAGGTACCAAACCAAAGAGACCAACACATAGCTCGAAGGATTGAACTAGTAAATCAATTTAAAAATATTCTTACTGGAACATAGGGTCCGTGGGGTTACCCATGTAAGCTTTCTAAAGGCCAATACAAAACACAGGTTTTTTAAGTAAGTGAATAGAAGTTTTTTATCAATCTATCTAAATAACCTGTGTTTTTATTGATCTGAAATAAAAAAAACATTCATGCCTAACATGAATAAATAAACCAAACAAAAATAAAGTATATATTATTTTATTAAATGAAGGAAAAATTGTACATTTAACGCAAAAACAAAATTCATTTATTTATTTAGATTAGATACAAAGTAACACTTATGGATATGTGTCAGCCAATTTATCTATGGCTAGTTCGCTGACGAGAAAAACTATCAAGAAAACGCCAACAAATACTATAAACATACACAACTACTATATCATCACATGTTTTAAATGTTCTGGTCATTCCTGTCCATCCTAAGGTTGCCTGGAAGAAATCGCGCTTAGCGATAAGGCCACCCATTGTACTTGTCTGTTTTTTGTATGTATCTAACATAAGTTTTGTTGCCACTCGGATGTTGGGTGCGCGAAGTTTTCGATTTAGATGGTTACCCGCACTAACTGATCACTACGTTTTATTTACCCGGAACTGCTGCTGAACGTAGGTAGGTACTGTGCAATCGAGCATAAAAACAAGCTCGTATGCAGCTGACATTGATTGTTTGTATACCACGCCACTTAAGTGGCAATCAAGCATACGGCTTGTTGATAAACAGTGAACGCAGTCAGTCGAACCAGCAGCCTAAGAGACTAATTCTCACTTGTTACGATGGTAAGTAAAGCGCATCCCCAAAGTGCCACACCAGCGTAAACAAAACACTTCCCACGTCATATGATTTATTTATTAGTTTCACAAAAACAGCTGAACTGTGTCATGTCACAATAATAACTGTTTTCTGAATTCATATTTTTTATATGCATGGCGACAATGCTTTTAAAATGTTTGTCTGTCTGTCTATTTGATCTGAGTAAGCTTGAAAAGGGCTGGGCTGATTTTAATGATGCAGATGAGAGACAGAATGAACTTAGTCTACTTTTAAATTCAAAAATATTTTGGATACCGATACAAAAGGAACATTAAGGCATAAAATCCACGCGGACAAAGTGGCGGCTAGCCGCTAGTTAGCTAATAAAAAACAAGTTATTGGAGAGTCGAGTTCAGTGGACATCAAATACCACAAGACCAATGCCACGGGCATACCGTAAAAGTAAATACGAATAAATTAAAAGCCATGAATATCTAAGAGATTGCTAAATTGGTATAGTTTACTAACGGAAGTATTGTATTAATATGTAGATGGACGAGCTCGACGGATGTAGATAACTCTCTACATATAGATTAGTTATAGTGACTTGAATATTTACATATATCTGTATATAGCAAAAGGAATATTTGGTGTTTTCGAATATAGAAATAACTACAGTTATTTTCGAATCAAAATTTATCAAATGATTTGCAAATAACAGTAGTTTATGGTAGCAAAATTATGTTCCATAAGCTTTGTCACATGCAAAAAGGTGTGAATATTGATACGGCATCTGTATTATAAAAAAAATATTGGTATATTATTTTTATGTTTACAACCAAGCCAATGACCTCTAGATAATTGGACTTGAAATATTTTACATGCCTAATTTTTGTTTATTTATAAATACATTCAACGTGGCACTGCCGCTAGCTTTTTGGACACATTCCATTTAATTAATTAGTTTTCCGTATATAAATATACTTACATAATATATACGGTAAATAATAAAACGAATATATATATATTTCATTTATTCATTCATTTGTTCTTACAAGCTAACAGATGTAACATCCAAATCGCTTACAAGATTAGCTTTAAATAGTAGATTTTCCACGGTAACATTAAATTGTGGTATGCATTACACCTGCGCGTCACATTTTACAATAGTCAATAAATAATGTTAATCAATAATACAATATGTCAATTAATTTGTATATGATATGATATATAATTAGTAAATAATAATTAGAAATAAATTAGTCAGAATATCTATGAAATGTCATTTAAAATTATTCGAAATTTATTGAACAAATGTCCTAATCCATCGGCAAATAAGTCTAATTCGTGGTGCTGAGCAAGTATGTCCCCGATAGTGCGGAGTGCGCGGTTGGTGGGCGCGTGTCGGCCGCGCTCGGTGCGCGCGGTGGGCCGCTCCAGCAGCCGTGGGCGGCGGCGTGGCGCCACCTGACCCTCCGAGTCCGTTGGTATATTTCCGGGGACCAGGATACCGACTCGCTCTAGTATTTGGGGACTATCTATTTTATTATAAATTATCGACAGATATTGCGCGACTTGGGATATTATCCTTCTCAATTTTAACGTTTCCATATTCACCATACCCGAGACGAATAGGGAAGGGTATAGGTATGGATAGTATCCGTACTGCTTCTTGTATATAAATCGAGCAAATTTGCGTTGTATTTTTTCAGTCATTAGAGCATATTTTTCTTCATAAGGATTCCAAATGACAGCACCATATTCAAGTTTACTCCTCACATAAGCATTGTATAATACTTTTGCGACCCCTATGTTATCGAATTGTGATGCCGTCCTGATAACAAACCCTAACGTTTTATGTGCTGACTTGCACATTTTAGTAATATGCGTGTGGAAGTCTAATTTGCAATCTAGTACTAATCCCAAATCCCTAATCTCATAAACTCTATCCAAAGGAGCGCCTGTCAATTTATAATTGATAATCTTGGGCTGAGGCTTTCGTGTAAACGTTATTATTTTACATTTCAGATTGTTGAATGGAAGATGGTTGTCTTGACTCCATAAAGATACGGCTTCAATATCTCTCTGTAATGCCATAGCATCAGCCTCGGTTTCAATACCCAAACTTAGTTTTAGATCATCCGCAAATAGGAGACACGCAGAGGTCAAAACAACTTCCGGTAGATCGTTGATAAATATAACGAATAGCAAGGGTCCCAACGTACTACCCTGACTTACTCCTGATCTTGTGAAGTAGTCTCTAGAGTAGTATCCGCCTAATCGCACATATTGACAACGATTGTTTAAGTAGCAGGAAAAAAAATTGAGGAGCTTTGGCGTGAATCCAATAATCGCCAGCTTTTGCAACAGTATATCATTATCCACCAAATCGAAGGCTTTTTTAAAGTCAAAATAAGCCGCATCGACTTGCTTACGGCTATCCATTTGCGAGCAGACATAGTCTATATGTGCAACCAAATTAGTGGTAGTGGAGCGAGCGCTGCGAAATCCATGCTGACTGTTATGTAGTTGGTGACAGATTTGACTATTAATACGATCACTTAGAATTGCCTCAAAGATCTTAGCAAAAACGGATAAGACTGCGATAGGTCTGAAGGAAGAAACATTTGTACCACCCTCTCCTTTAGGAACAGGGGTGACTCTGGATAACTTCCAGCTTTCAGGATATCTTGACTGACTAAGTGAAAGATTGTAAAGGTATAGTAGAGGCCCTCCAAGAACCGATATACAATCCTTAGGCAAAAACACAGGAATGCCATCAGGTCCACCAGATGATCGCGGTTTGAGGCGCCTCACTGCTTTTCTCAGATCGATTTTGTCGACTTCTACAATCGAGACGAAGGCTGCATCTCGACAATTATGTGCAGCTTTGGCAGCCATGTTCGGATTCAACACAGGTTTATCCTCATGGAATACGGATGCAAAATATCTGGCAAAAGCTTCGGCTGCTTCTTGATCCTTCACTTCTGTCTCATCATATACATATGTATCTATATACCTTCTATCTTTTTTTTTCTCTTTTACATAATTCCAAAATTGCACCGGGTCGTCAATTATATTTTTTTGTAGCTCTGTCATATATCTCCGATATTCATAATCTATCATTTTTTTCACTCTGTCTCTATAGTATACAAACATGGCCTTGTTAAATTCTTTACCCTCTTTTTTAAATCTCTTGTGATGGAAGTGTTTGTTTTGTATATTTTTTATTATTTCTACATTGTACCATTTTGGATATATGTATCGCCGACTATGTACTATGTGTTTCTTAAATGGTACAAACAGATTTATGCTTTCGTATAACTTGTCGTAAAACAACTGAACCGCACTGTTGATGTCACTTATTGCTAATAAGTCGGACCAGTCTATTTTAATCAATGTCTCATACAAACCTTGAAAATCAGCCTTGCGCCAGTTCCAATCCGGCCTAGCTCCTAAACCAGGGGTCTCCTGTTTCGGAGATGACGCCATCGATGGTACTCCAATACTTGTAAATTTAATAACTATATCGAGCATAGGATGGTATTGGTCAATATTCACCAGAGGATCTTCACCGAGGGATACCGCTATCTGATCGGGTTCAAAATTGCCCAGCACGAGATCTAGCATACCACCGCGATTATTTAAAACTGTGTTATACTGCTTTAGAGAGCAAAAGTCACAGAAAAAATCAAAACTTGTTTTTACGTTGTTACTACAAGAGTTTAAATTAAAGTCACCTAGGATAAGAACATTCATGTTAGGGTAATTACAAATCACATTTTCTATACATGTCAAGACATTTAGATATTGCTCATCCTTATAGTTAGGAGGCAAATACACGACACAACATAACAATTTTATATTTTTATATGTTACAATTGCAAATATTAGTTCTTTGTCATCAGTCATACTAACAATATCCTTAACTAATTTTACATTGTCAAAACCACGAAACGCTAACAGAACTCCTCCCCATCCACAGTCACCAGCCCTATCTTTACGTATCACATGAAAGCCCGGAGGGAAAAGTTCGCTATCTGATACGGAGCTCGTAAGAAAGGTCTCTGTTATTGCTAATATATCATATTCACTTTGCGTAACATTATTAAGGAAGGTATTAGTCTTAGTCCTTAAGCCACGAACGTTTTGATAGCACAATTTTAATTTATGGAATCGCGTTTGACACTTGGTAGTCTTTAGCGCGAAAGTTCTGCCGCCATGGCTTAACACATATGTCTTGTGCCCAGCTATCGGGTAACATTATTTGTTCCGCATATTTCAATGGGACTCCAAGCTTGAACGACGCGTAGTGACCACGGGATTTCAGCTTTTCAACCGTGCATTCGTCACTGCCACATATTGCGTTAAGATGTTCACGTACTTGTTCAACAGTGGTGCCTTCCCGCACGTAGTATAGATGCAGGTATCTTAGCCTCTCAGCAGCCTGCAGCATCGTAGAACCCGGCGCAGCGGTACCTCTGAGTACCCCAGGTAGTGAGAATCGTGTCCGCTTGGGCCTTACTTCTTCCCAGTTTCCTATTTCAGTGCTCTCACAGTCATGGCTATTCATGGTAGAAGTCAATACAGAAGATTTTGCCTCTACTACCTTGTGAGCACTGGGGACATGAGCCAGAGGGGAGACTTTCGTCGTGCTGGGAACAGAAGCCTCAGTTAGGGCTGTATCAACCCCAAGGGACTTGGTTTTTGGTTGAGGTTTTTGTTGCGAAGGCTTATTTTTTGAACTTGGTTTATTGCCAGGAGTTGGACATGTTGGGATATTATTAGACGACGAGGTTTTAGCTGCGCAAGCCTTATCAATGCTTGACTTCACGCTTGACTTGTATTGTGCTTCTAATTGTAGAACTTTATTTGTTATCAAATTAATCTTGTCCATGAATTCAGTTTTAAATGCCAAAAATTGATCAGTAAGTAATTTATTAATTTTGTTGACGAGCTGCGCTTCAAAATCAACTTGTAGATTTTTTAATTCCTGCACTACAGACTCCTTTAACATTACCGAAATGTTGCCGCCCGTGTTTTCATTATCAGATTGCACGTATCGCGGCTTAGTACGCATAGTCACGTTATCAGGAGTCTGCATAGATATGTCGAGGCAATTGCTAGTTATGTTAAGATCTTGCATGCGGTGTTGATGCGTTGGAGTATGAGAATTATCTCGTTTGGGTTGTTTACTACGGCATTCCACACATATCCAAGACATCTTAAATTGCACCGACAATGTGACATATACATCTGTAGAAAAATTCGCACAAACAATATCAAAAATCTGCTTACATTTTGCGCATTTCATATACGGGCCGTCTTCACTCACTTCACCGCGGCAGCCCGCGCACGGAGCTATCCTGGATGCCATCTTTGCGCGGTCTGCAGTAGGTTGATTTTGCAATGTCGCACACAGCGTTGACCAGTAGCGAGCGCGATGGCGATGACTCACTGTAGCAGCCGGCGGCGCACGGGTTGTCGTAGGTCAGGGTTCGTGACGGTTTACAAATATTTTTAAAATGTTTTTGCCTATATCTCTGGTGTTATTTGATGGAATTTAATTTTGATTTCACCACTAGAATTGCCACTATAACAGCTTTGTGAATTATATACACATCACTCTGAAGAACAACTATAATCACGAATTTAGCAGTATATTTGCGGAGCAAACTTGCACAGATGTTTCCTCAACGGCGGCGTACCGCGACACCCGAATATATATATACTAGTGGACCTGACAGACGTCGTCCTGCCGGAAAAAGCTGAAATACCGACAGCAGCGCCACCTACCGGGTCCAATTGTGAATCTAAACCTTCCAGGGCCCTACCCGAACACACACACAAAATTTCATCAAAATCGGTCCACCCGTCTAGGAGGAGTTCAGTCACATACACACGCACACAAGAAATATATATATTAAGGCGATACCTCGAAAATAAATTGTGGTTTTGTGGGCGTGGCTTAGCTTCCACGGCTGGCCGCTACGCGTCGCCTTCGTCCGTGTGACGTTGTCAAATAAGTGATTAGAAATATTTTATTGAGTTTTTAGGAATTTTAGCACAGGAGGCATGGAGTAGACAAAAATAGAACAATTAATTATAAAATTAAATGTTTACCATTGGCAAAATACATAGATACATATTTATAAATATATATATTTAATTAAAAAGTTCAGAAAATATCACTCGATAAAATATTTTTCTTGGTAATAACTATTATATAATATAACTACGATTGTGTTATTGTGTTTAATCAACTATAAGTAAATAAATAAATATCTATAATTCTTTTGTATGTGTGTATGTCGCTGAACTCCTAAACGGCAGGATCGATTTTAATGAAATTTTGTAGGGTCACGGATGGTTCAGATTCACAATTGGACCCGGTGGCGCTGCTGTCGGTATATCGGACCTGGCAGACGTCGTCCTACCCGGAAAATGTCCGGGTAGGACGACGTCTGCCAGGTCCGCTAGTAAATATATATATATATATATATATTTTATAATACTTGGTTGGCAAACAAGTATACAGCTCGCCTGATGTTAAGCAGGTACCGTAGCCTATGGACGCTTGCAATACCAGAGGTATCACTTGCGTGTTGCCAACCCATTTTTTTTACACCAGCGCTTAAGATGCGAGTATCCCTAGGATACGAATACGTTTATTTAAAATACAATATGAGCGCTGAATACCTGTACTCACACACAGGAACACAACTACACCGCTGTGTGTAGTTATTTGGCTGTGGTCTTATGTAAGGTGGAGGTCCTTCGCCAGTCGGGCTTGCTCGCTAGTATGGTGCCCTATCTTTCTTAAAATTACTCAGGCTGAGGTGATTTCTTTTTAATTTTCTTGTAACAAGTTGTTTCTGACGGCTCCGCAGTTATAACCTAACCAACTATTTTCTTTTCTGGTAACAAGTCGTATCTGACGGAGTCGCAGTTTGCAACCTAACCTAATTTTCTAGTAGCTATTTCTAACTTAGTCTAACGTATTTTACAGTTAGCAAATTAATTTAGGTGTTTTAATCTAATATTTCCAATTATACTGCTTAATTAATCTGACTGAATATGGTGTTCCTTCATTTGAAGACAGAAATTTCATAGAATGTTAATAATTAATAAAATCTATGTATATATACGTAATGTATCTATTTCTACATATTTATTGAAATAAAATACCATGGAAAAATATACCGATCAAACAGCATGCGTTAAAAATTCTACTGTTTGATTATTTTGTTAAATAAAAACAAATATTTTTAAATTCATTAAGTTTCTGCAATGTCGAATATGTTGAAGTCAATTGTCCATTGAAACCATTATATTCGAAATATGGACATTTTAAAGTTCATTGAAACAATAATATTCGAAATATAAATACTGTTTCGCAGAAAATGTTTCATATAATATTTGGGCCCTGTAGCTTAAATATTATATGAAACATTTTCTGCGAAACAAAATTCGATGAAATTTCTGTCTGTGAATGAAGGGCGTTCCCTTCATTATAAAAAAACGGCGTTCCCATCATTCGCAGACAGAAAATTCATAGAATTTTGTTAATACCAGAAATGACAATAGCAAGTAGGTTAGGTTAAAACTGCGACCTGCTAGAAACAATTTTACATAAATAAAAAAAACTTACCGCAGCCTGAGAATATATAATTAACATTATTATTTAAATATAACATTATTATTTTAATTCAAAATTATACTTTACCTGTAAAATATTTGACTGAAGTGAAATTTGCAACCCTTTATCTCTCTATCTTTTTTTAAATACTCTTTGTATTTAAAAAAAGATCGTAAACTCGTTTTCTCGGTAATAACTTTTATATAAACTAAACAATATGAGGATAAAGAATATTTAATTTGATTTTCTATGAGAATATCGAAAAATAAAAAGTAATTTTTAACAAAAATTTTGAGTTGAATTTGTTTAGAGTAAATATTCCGTGTATTGAATATTCTATGAAATGACAATATGATCAAAAAAAAAAAAGGAAAATCTATAATACTTTTATTTTTTCTTATTATTAAAATTATTTTATTTATTATTACATTGAAGGAAACTTATCAGAAATATTTTTAAGATTGGATTTTTATAATCCAATCTTAAAAATATTTCTGATTAGGACATAGGTACTTAATCATACTTTACTACCTACTATACTAATAGAACCTTACGTATATCAATCAAAATCATCAAAAAATACTAAAAATAATCTCGAAAATTTACAGTTTTTTTAAATACAAAAAGTTGAAGTGCTACTCCATCCCTCTTTTTGTTATTAGTCTGTCACTTTCGGTAATAGTTCCACTAGAGTTGGGAAAATGCCTGAGCATTTTAGGCAAATTTGGCAGAATGTCTATAAATGCCCGAAGAAATTCTATGTAAGTTGTAAAATGTTATACCATGTGCTCAGTTGCACTTTGAGACGCATTCGACACTTATTGTTAGTTATTCTTTGTGAATAACGCAATTAAGGGAAATGAAACGAAGGATGCGCAAAGGCATAAAGTCACGATTTAATTTTTGCCCTGTGATCGTGGCGTGAACTTGGAGAAGTTCTATGTTCAGCAGAGGAATGCAAAAGCTGATGATAATTAGGAATTGATTCTGAACCAAAAATATATAATGTCGGTATTATCGGGTTTTATTATTTTGCCCGCCAGGCATAAACACATTGGGCATCTCTTGCTATCATTTACTTTATAAAGTAAGTCTTAAAAATATACTATAATGTAGTACATTCAATACGAATTTGTGATGAATTGAATAACTAACTTGGTTAATGACCTGTTTAATAAATTATAACATTTAAAACTACAAAAATCTGAGAGAACCGATCTGCAAAAAAGTAGCATACGTCCGTCGTTGGTGAGGCCTACCGGCCGACTAAAAGTGTGGCGAGTGAGAGTGATGCAAATACTTTTGTAAGGCAAAAGAAGAGAGAGCTATAATGATGCATGCGCTCAGAATAAAATAACGTATGTGCCAAATTGAATTTTCTACTTTTTACTAAAATACATTACCAAATCAGAAAAAAAATCTTAGCAAAACTTTGATACGATTGTCCTCTATGTTTTAAAGTAAACCCCGTTGAATAAATCTTAAGTTTTATTACATAATACAGAAAAAGGGAAAAAAATAGAATGGACTTCGCAGCTGTTTTCTATCGAGGATATTTCTTCCAATCACGTTTTCCTCTTACCATATGGTAGATCATAGAATCAAAAAATCTATGCTAAAGTTTTAACTTCCTATTTTAAATGCTTAGCGAATTACACTTATTATAATATCCTTATTATTTTCAATGTATCACCTTAAGATATTTGCTTCATTTTTCAATAACTTAGTGATCATTTAGGTTTGAATGGACTTTAGCCACTGAACCAAGTCCAACCAAGCAGTTAAATGGCTTCTCAAGGTATGGACGTATTCGCCGATTATATATAATACATATGTATGATGATGGGAACACCAAGAATACATATCGATTATCATTCAAAGCAGTTTGTCTTATACAAACTGCATTGAATGATAATCTATATATAGAATCGAATGATAAGAGATAGGGCACCATACTAGCGAGCAAGCCCGAATGGGACAGAACCTCCACCTTACAGAACACCACAGCCAAAAAACTACACACAGCGGTGTAGTTGTGTTGCTGCTGTGTATGAGTACAGGTTTCCCGTGCTTATTTAGGGATGCGTTTTGAAAGAAACGGTTTACTATAACAGGGATATTCTATCTTAAAACCCTGGTGCAAAAAAAAAATTGGTCAGCAACACGAAAATTATATCTCGGGTATTGCAAGCGTCCATAGACTGCGGTAACTGCTTAACATCAGGCGAGCCATATGCACCCAAGTAGTATAAAAGAAAATAAAAAAAAATCTTTTCCAGGGTCAAGCTATCAACGTACAACATTTCATTAAAGCCGGTTCAGCGATTTAGGCGTGAAAGCGTAAACAGCAAATTTTCGTATTTCATTTCCCCCTAACGGCACGAGTGATCACTGATTCTCGACGTATTTGGAAGACAGAGTGACCTACCCAATGGAATGACGACTTGTTGAGCGACTAGACTTAGGTATTATGATAACACATTTCTTATCAAATGTGGCCGTTTGACATAATATTTCCTATTAAACATAATGATGTTGACAGTGGTATAAGGTAAGTACGTGTATTTTTTTCACAGTTAGGTACATTCGTTAAAGGACATCCTGTCCACATTTATAAATAATATTATATCACTAATATCAGCGGTTACAGCACGCCATGCGCCATGAGTATTATATAAATTCATAACGATAGAGGACATTATAATATAATAATATGTCATACCTATATAAATGTAATCTTTTTTGTAGGTACTATCGACAAAGTTGGTGAAGCTAATATTTTTTTGTTGAATAGTGCATTTATCCAGGAAGGCTATAGGCTAACATCACGCTATGACCAATTGAAACGGAGCAGTAGTGAGATATGTTGCAAAATCGGGGAAAATATTCCAAATTACCACGCGGGGGAAGTCGCGGGAACCCCTAGTAATATATACTTAGTGGGATGTAGGAATTGTATTAAAAATTGCGAGATGTCTACTTAAACCACTGCCAACATCCGAACAAAAGCTATTGAAAAAAGCTATTTTAAGTATACATAGCGGCTAACATCTTAACCAAAAGTGGACGTGTTCGCGCATGTACAGTGGTGCAGTCGTGCTCCAACGATTCAACAATATTAACCAATGATGTGAATCCTTCAATCCTGTGATTGGTTCATTGCTGCGGCCCCAGTCGGGTCCCGCACATACCACAAAAGAGACCTATAAACGCTTTCTTCGCATTTGTGAATATATTTGCCAGCTATTATACCTACAATAAATACATCAAAAAATATTTGACCCATACATGCGTATAATGCAAACACAACAAACAACTACAATAGTTTCGATATCTACATTTCTTACAAAGCTTTAAAAATGTTACTAGTAATAAAAAACGAAATCTATACTAATATTATAAAGAGGAAAGATTTGTATTTTTGTTTGTTTTTTTAGGACTTCATTTAAACGCATTTATTTTACACATGTCATTATTCCTTATCAACTATTTTGTCACAAAGAACTGTTTATGTAGATAATATTTAGTCTTTAATTAATTTAAATTGGACGTTTGGTTTGAAAGTTATGGCGAAATCAATATAATACTATTTCTGCGCTCCGCGGTCCGTGGCGACAGGCGAAGCAGGCGTCACCAAGGCGGGTGTGTGGATGCGGGAGGGGAGTTTAGGTCTATGAGTAAGGTACCCGCGCGGCTCAGACTCATGGTTAGCATAGCTCCTTACGCAGCGGTCGACATCCACGCAGGCGGAGCCGCGGGGGACCGCTATAGGTTATATAAATCAGAATAACACATAGGCTAGGTAATTTTTGTCTCGAAAACCGACATCCACGCGGGCGGAGCCGAGGGCAACAGCTAGTAACATATAAAGCTATGAGGGAAGTTAAAATCAAGTTATAATGGCATACCAAAAAACTGACAGCATGTAAAATATAACCAGCGGTAGGTTAGTTTAATTAACATTTTCTAGGACAGTTAATGTATTCGGCCTGGAGATCTGTCATACAGGTCGCGAACCAACTACAATACAGACCCCAGCTCTCCCAAGGTTATCCATAGACGTCAAAAATGTTGACATGTACACTATTATTGTAACCTTGGAGAGAAATAAATTATTTTATTATATATGTTATGACAATAAAACAATTATTGTGTCTACATTACTGACCGCGAAAGAATAGACATTAGAAGGCATAATTATTATTACTTATACATTTGAGAGAGTATATAAAAGAGTAGTGGCACGTCCCGGCTTCGGACAGTTGGACATTTATTTAGATTTTGTCGGTAAAATATAGCCTATGTTACCCGCTGATAATATTTAAGTTTGTCGGTAAAATATAGCCTATGTTACCCGCTGATAATATTTAAGTTTGTCGGTAAAATATAGCCTATGTTACCCGCTGATAATATTTAAGTTTGTCGGTAAAATATAGCCTATGTTACCCACTGATAATATTTAGGCTTTCTATATGTAAAAGATTTTTTTATATTAGGCCTGTAGCTTTTAAGCTTATTGATTAAAATATAGCCTATGTTACCCACTGATAATATTTAAGCTTTCTATATGTAAAAGATTTTTTTATATTAGGCCTGTAGCTTTTAAGCTTATTGATTAAAATATAGCCTATGTTACCCACTGATAATATTTAGGCTTTCTATATGTAAAAGATTTTTTTATATTAGGCCTGTAGCTTTTAAGCTTATTGATTAAAATATAGCCTATGTTACCCACTGATAATATTTAAGCTTTCTATATGTAAAAGAATTTTTTATATTAGGCCTGTAGCTTTTAAGCTTATTGATTAAAATATAGCCTATGTTACCCACTGATAATATTTAAGCTTTCTATATGTAAAAGAATTTTTTATATTAGGCCTGTAGCTTTTAAGCTTATTGATTAAAAATATACAAAAAATACAAATCTTTTCTCTTTATAATATTAGTACAGATTAAAAATGTTTTGAACTGTAGTCTGTCATGTTTGTTTATTTAATTTATAGGAAAATATGACTGTTGTTATTTTAAGATTGGCAATTATAGGCAGTGTTATGTAATCTTGAATCTAGACTTGACTGTATCAGTATTAGGAAACAAATTATACTTACTAATAAACTTTTCTAACTCAGGCACTATGTCTTGTAAGGAATGAAGTGCAGACTCATGGTATGCTCTCTGTAGTTTGACATATTGCAGGAGTGTGTGTGCAAGTTGAGCCTCTTTAGCTACAAGAGCAAACATGTAAGTGGCTAGACTGTCTCGTGCGGCTTCAACCTGAATTTTAACCTCTTCAAGCTCTTCTTTTGCTGCATTAAGTTTTGTAGGATTCTCTTCTTTTTGTCGTTCTAAATGCTGTAAAACATGCTTAGATTATCAGATATTCTCTTGTAATATATGACATAGCATAACACCTTTCTTTTCTAAAAGAACTCAATAACTCTGTCCAACCAGGGAATTGCACCTATAGGACCTAGTCCTAATGAATGGCTACAAACATAAATGCAAAGTCCTGGAGACACATCAGGACAAATGAGGCAGCCTTTATGATATTTTAAAGGTTTAATGACAACCAGCTAACATAGTATCATTAACTATGTTAGCTAGTTACTTATGTTGGCAACAACCTCATAGCCTATGGACGGTCAGGGGTTACGAAACGGGGACTATAGAATTTGCCGCCGAAGCGCTTCATGGGGCTCCTACTTTTGGGTGGTTTTCAAAAAAATAAGGTAAGGCGCGGTAACAAAATAACTACGAAGGTAAGGCGCGGAAACAAAATAACTTTTCCAGGTCAAGATTATGTATTTTTTGCTCTGTTTGGTATACTCCAACCCTATTGACTATGCTGGAAATTGTTCTGACAAGTAAACAGCATATTGCTAATGGAATATATCATTCTTACTAAGTTTGTTATTATTATTAACAGTAAGTATAAGGCTCAAATTCATGCTGGGAATGCATAGATTACTAATATAATAACATAGATTGTTCTAGATAGTTATTATCAAATCAAATAATAAAATAAAACAACCGATAATGACTCAAGAATGTTTGATTTCCAAACATGAAACTCTAATATAATGTCTGGCAAAGATCTTGAACAATAGTAGGTAATTGCAAGGTGCATAGTTCGACAGTATTAACCAATGACGCGAATCCTTCAATCCTGTGATTGGTTCATAGTCGCCCCTGCCCCCCGCGACCCGCACATACCACCAAAAAGATCTAAAAATGCTTTCTGCTCAATTTGTCAAGATGTTAGCCAGGCACAACACTATTATATTAATAGTTAATAATAGCCATTTCCCAGTACCAGGCATGGGTCTTCTCTCCTCTTTTAAGAGAACTGAGAGCTTATGATTAAATCCACATAATATATTGGCTTAAAACAGGATCTATTAATAGATATTTTATTTATTTACATAAAATTCAAACTGCCTTACTGGGTAAGATATTATCATCTCATATACATATACTAAGATTAGTTAGTTGATCTCAAAATTCAGTACAAAATATAGTAAACATAGATATCTTTTATATCTACATCTTACTGACTGACAATATTATGATAAAAACTCACATGATATCGACTAGCGGCAGATTCTTTCTCATTCATGAGTCTGCTTAGATGTTTCTTTGCTTTCATTATTGCTGGTAAATCTGTATCACTGATGGCTGTTAATGGTGCACAAACCAATTGTTCTACTTTTAACTCATGTTCAGCTATTTCGTTTGCAAGGAATTTTTCTGTTTTACCTAAAAATAAATGTGTAAATTAAACTAAAAATTATAGTATACCAGTGCCTGTGGCTATGCCTCGGTGGATGTCAGTTATTGCAGTAAAAAGAAGCATATTCCCTATTACAGACTATAATCTATCACTATGCCAAACTTCATTTTAGTTTTACGTGCAAGCGTAACAAATATCCATACATTCATTCATCCTCACAAACTTTCACATTTATTATATTAGAAGGATTTGGTTTTACTGGGACGGTACTACCATCATGAAACAAAGGTCTCTCTATTGTCTGATTGGTAGTTTGCACTTAAATTGGATAAAGATATAAAAATAACATAAGAATACTTTAGTGTAATGCATATACTGATCTAAATAAAACAAAAAATTCTAAAAAGGATTCATGGGTGTTGCACCCATATAAGCTTGCTTTAGTCCTTGCCATTGAATGCTTATATGGGTCTAACACGCAGAGACAGTTTAAACAAGTTTTTCTATTATTTACTTTTATCACTGAAATATAATAGATAAACAAACTTACCACATTCATATAAAATATATTTTAAGATGCTATCATCATCATCAAAATTGCTGGCATCACACATAGACAATCCAAGGAGGTATTCTGGCAATTTTTTTAGTCTTTTTTCTCTAGCTGCAGGGTCTTGGCCCTGTGTACTGCCTGCTCCAGTTGACAGACGTTTGCTAACCAATTGTAATGCATTGCGAAGTTGTTCCACCTTCCTGTCAGCCGTCTGCAACTCATCTGTCAAACTTTCTGCCTTTCCTGACCTAATAATAATCAGAATGAATCATTATCATCAGAATCATAAAATTTTACATTAAAACAAAAAAAAAACTTTATTATATTACTTCTTCATTTTAACTGGTGCCTACATCGGTTCTAAATATACTGATACAGGAAAAAAAGATTACAATAACAACACCTAGACTTGTAAAGAACTGAATCTTATCTGATAGCTGAGATAATATAAAGTACATAGGATACCTTGAAAATGTTTGGTCTGCTAGTTGCTTAACCCTATAGAATTGTTTCTTCATGTTCACTTATAAATTTTGATGAAATTATTTTAAGTTACAAGGTCATTGGACCCAATAGAAAAATAATAAAACGATCAAGAGATTTTGCTAAAAAAGAACGTAATGTCAGAACGTCAATGAGATCATCCTCATCAAAAACGATGCAGTACTGTAATATGAAAACTTGTTACGGAATACGTCCGTTAAGGCACTATATTTCCATTGTTCACTTTTATCTCTATAATGCACTTAATATAATATTAATTTACGTTACATTCAGCAATAAAACACTCCCGATGAATCAGAAAAATAAAATAACCACTGCACAGTGCACAGACAACCAACTACGGTGTGGCCATAATAAATCTGTACATGATAACAAAACGCAGAAGTTGAAAAGAATGTTAAATTAATTCTTTATTGTCTCGAACTTTTTATTTACACTTTTATTTGTTATTTTTTGTTTGATTTGTTAACAAAATATATGTCAATTATTAAGTTCGATATAAAAAAATATTTGAAATGTGAGAGAGACTTGTACCTCAGTCTTACATTACGATACACCAGGGCCCCAATTCTGCTAATTTACGGATAGATTAATTAAATCTGATTTGATTCTCAATTGAATCTCAGCAGCATTTTTGGTATTCTGCTAATAAATTTAAGACCAATAGTTGGAAAACCATTGGTCTTCAATTGTTTTGCAGAATACCAATAAAGTAATATCAAAAATTCTAATAATTTAAGACCAATAGTTTTCCAGCTATTGGTCTTAAATTTATTAGCAGAATACCAAAAATGCAACTAAGATTCAATTGACAATCAATTCAGATTCAATTGAGCCATCCGTAAATTAGCAGAATTAGGGCCCAGAATACAGTTCTATCAAGATAGATAGAAGAAGAAGGCTGGCTTTACTTGCTTAGGCCAACGCATTAGGCTTGCGGTCCATGTGGCAATGTGGCCAGTCTCTAAGGTACTTTTGCTCATAGCTGCAACCTCAATCAGATGAATACCGTTAAATAGGTACAGTATCTGAATATTTGTAAGTATGTAGTTTAGGTCAAGTTGCAACAACAACTTAGCATTGTAGAAAGTAAACAAGGCTTTCCAGGTCTCCTTGGCAATGCTCTCTATTAGTAGAAAGGGGTTTATCATGTAAGCTGCAGGAACAGCAGTTTCTGAGTCTTTAAACGAGACTGCTGTTCCTGCATGTAACGCAAATTATTAATTTGCGTTACTTGCTTACTATTATGTAATATGGTCGATAGTGTGCAATATAAGTAACACTTTACCTCGCATATTTTGAGCTTGTTAGTTATTTACCATGGTAAAGAAATAACTCACATAAAAATATATTCGTCAGGTCTTTTTAGGTAGGAAGAAAGTGACATAATATTTTCAAGGGTGATTTCAGTCACTTATTAGAGAGTGACCTCTTTTCTTTACTCATATTTATAAACTTTGCCAGAGGCACTTTTAGAAAAAAGACAGTGTAGTAGTGTCAAAGTACTAAAACTTAAATACACCTAAAGATAGACAAGCTATGCTATGGCTCCACGATTCCAAGACACAGCCCTTACAATATCCAAGAGCATTGGGATCCTCGGCGTTGACATCTCCAGCGACGTACAGTTCCGACATCACTTGGAAGACAAGGCAATGCTAAGCTGGCATCTAGAAAGCTAGGTGTGCTCAACAGGGCAAAGTGGTACTTCACCGCGGGCCCACATGGAGTACTGCTACCACCTTTGGGCGGGAGCACCTGGATACCAGCTTGGACTCAATCGTCGATTCAATTCAAAGACGCGCTGTGAAGATTGTTGACGATCCCAAGGTCACAGGCGGTATTGATCCACTAAGTCTAAGGAGAGACTTCGCCTCCTTGCAATGCCGTAAATAGCCCTTTTTGCACCCTGTGCAAGTTCCTATAACTGCGCCCTTGCCGACCCTTTAAAAACCTTATAACTCCTTTCTTGAAGAACCCCATGCTATCTCTCTTGTCTCTTGAGAAAACCTCGGCAGGAAGCTCATTCCACAGCCTAATCGTACGTGGTAAGAAATTCCTCTGGAATCTTACGGTACGGCATGTTTGAGGTGCAAGGATGTGAGGATGAACTCCCTGTCGTATCGATGGCGAGAGGTGCGTTGATAAAATGTGGCCGTGAGCATCATCTCGATATTATAGGTACCCTAGAGCAATGCTATGTATAGGCCATTTCTTGTAGGGTGATAAAATAAAGTACAAAGAACTTAGTAATGGTGGACCAATCACTACATATTATAAAACAAAGTCGCTGTCGCTGTCTGTCTGTCCCTATATATGCTTAAATCTTTAAAACTACGCAACGGATTTTGAAGCTGTTTTTATTTAATAGATAAAGTAATCCAAGAGGAAGGTTCATATGTATAAAACATACATAATATTGTAGGGAAACACTGATAAATGTAGAGGTTACTAATGTGATATAACTAAACTCATTTTTTGCGCTTACATTACAAACGCTGGCTGAACCCCACTAGATAAATCAAAATAATATACTACAGTATTGTAAACCTTAAAAAGGTAAAAAAAAAGTCCGCGATGGTATATGTTTATCTCTTAAGGATAACCTACAATAACCATTTTTTATTCCATACATTTTACGGGAAAAAATAGCTTATTTACGAAGTGATTTTAAGCAATACAGAATTGATCCTTATCCAAATAAGTACCTTAAATACATTGTCTATTTAATACAGATCAATATGGTTCTTTACAGCATGTAATTTAAATGAATATTTTCGATAAAGATATTACAAATTTAAAATGCGGGGACATAGCGGTTGCGGCGGTACCTTTCAAGAGTAACAAACATGTTTGTATTGTCTAATGATAAAAAAGCTGTAAACGTTGTTTATAAAAACATTCTGTAGTAGGTATATTCAGTATCAGCATTGCACCCGTACGAAGCCGGGGCGGGTCGCTAGTTATCTAATATTTTGGAAGAAAAATCTATATTTTTAAAGAACTGATGTAGACAGACAAGCCATCTCATGTTATGTGGACCCTTTACCTATTATACCACCCACTGTGTCTCACTCACTAAAACTCAAACGCAAGTTCACTAGTGCAAATGCATTACCCACCCTGATGCTTAAGATTTAATTTTTGGGCTACTATGGTCTTCATACTTCTATAATAAAATACACCCTGCAAAGTTTCAGTAAACTGTAAATTAATTTAATTTTAAGTAGTATTCTGTGGTATGGTAGAGTTTTGAATAAGGAAGGTAGCATATATTATAAATTGCGTTTAAGTATGAATTGGTGAAAAAACGTTTATTCGAAAATATTTGCAACAATATTCACAATACACAAATGAATGAGTTCAGAAAGTAAAGATTTATTAAAGCAAACCATTTAAAGATTTACTTTTCGCACTTCCATTGCGAAATCGTTGATAACCTTTTTCATAAGACAGGCACCGTCCTATGTCGCGTTCAATTGACAAAATCGCTAAGCCAATTGTCGAGCGCAAATAAGTTTTTATTAATTTGAGCTTACTGAATGATTTTTCGCAGGAAGCTACATACATACTAGCTTTTTATAGCGACTGCTACATTGGGAAACATCTCATTTATCAAATAATATAGTCGTTTCAACTTGACTCTTTAAAGTGTCTAATTCAGCCCAAAGTTTAGTAGCAAAATGTTAGTGAGTGAGACACAGTGGGTGGTATAATAGGTAAAGGGTCTACTTAACATGAGAATATGTGATACTCAAATCAGCGGCATGTTTTTTTAGTACAAAAATACGCCCGTGCGCTGCCAAGAAAAGGAGCGCGATGTTTGGTCTAATTTAATAGACTTTTTTGATGATACTGGCATGTAGGTACGTATGTGTTGGAATCGAGCACTAGGGGCGCAGCTGGAACTTATCAGAAGCAAACCGAAAAAATAATAGTCCTGTCTGGTCTGGCCATTCTTGCGCCCTCCAGAGTCTACGCCCTGTGCCTGGGCACCGGTGGCACCGCCCTATTTACGGCACTGCCTCCTTGTGTGTGTTCTACCACCTGTACAATGGGCTGTGTTCTGAGGAATTGTTTTTTTGAAGATGATGCCCACGGCCACATTTTATCAACGCACCTCTCGCCACCGACAGGGAGTTCATCCTCAAATCCTTGCACCTCAAACTTGCCATACCGTAAGATTCCAGAGGAATTTCTTACCACGTACGATTAGGCTGTGGAATGAGCTCCCTGCCGAGGTTCTCCCAAGAGACTATAGCATGGGGTTCTTCAAGAAAGGAGTTATAAGGTTTTTAAAAGGTCGGCAACGCGTGAGTGACACCCCTGGTGTTGCAAACGTCCATAGGCTACGGTAACTGCTTACTATCAGGCGGGCCGTATGCTTGTTTGCCACCTTGGTAGTATAAAAAAAAAAAGTTGCGGAGGATCGGACAGTGTCAAGTGACTGTGGTAGGCTGATGATGTTGATAAAATGCAGGTAGACTGATGATGATAACAAGATGCAGGTTTGCCTAGTTTGGAGTCAATGTAAAAGTTATATAACAGTATAATTTTTTGCCTAATAAACTTTATTTTATTATTTTATAAAATTATTCACAAGTTCATACAGAGTAGTAAATGAAAAAATCTTATATGATTTTACCAATCAGTAAAATCTCATTATGTGTAAAGCTAAAGCCTCAGCTTTTTACGAGTTACGTTGCCATGTTCTTAATTTCATAATCGTAGAATGGATATTAAAAAAAGTAACTTACAGGTTTAATAGGTATAACGGAGAAACTAAACGCCGACTAAATGTCAAATGTCATGTCACATCTGACAGAACAGATTTTGTGTCGTGTATTTATTTACAAGTAAGAAAACAATAAATTTCTTTGCTTGTATATAGGTTGTATTGCTCGCTGAGTCTTGTTGGTGGAGGGAGCTCAAAGTTGAATGTAATAGCATTGTAAAATAACATCCGCAATTCAGTTCTCTTTTGGGTGCTCGACAGTTGGGTACCCCTAAAGTTTTGTACACGTAATTAATAATAGTTTATTTAGCTATTCAATAATATTCTTTCATCAGTTGTAAAAAATAAATAAGTAAAAATGAATCGAAAATTTGTAAACGTTATATTACTTGGTTTTGGATTTATGTTTGTGTTTACTGCGTTTCAAACAATGGGAAACATAGAGGTAAGTGAGCATTTAATGCTTGATTTATTTATAAGTACCTATTTGTTTGTTTGTGATGTTATTGTTATTAAAAAAACTAAAAATCTTTATGTACCTACCATCCTTCAGAGTTATAATAGGAGCAAAACTTACAAGTAAATAAAAGCTTGTAAAAACCATTGTTTTATGAAAACAATTATTTATTATATACTTAGTTAAATATTACCCAATAATACTGGTGGGTGTCGCAAGGAGTGTAGGTATACCCAAAAATTATAACATTCCACACCTATTTGTCAATTTCTTAGCTATTTTTTTCATAAAGTAGTTGAACAGTTTTCATTTTTTTTAATGGTTAATGACTATAATAAAATATCAACATTAGTGTATTAAAAACAGTGTTTGTAATTATGTAAATGTATTACTATAATTTTACTGTCAGTGAATTTAATATTTAAACAGTTACATAAGCAAATACACATTTTTTACTCCATTGTGTTATAAAAGTTCAATTTGAAAATTTAATAAAATATAAAAATGTATTTTTTGAATGTAGAAAAGGTCTCAGGCATTTGCATTAAACTTTTAAGATCACTAAACTGCAATTCAGATTGTTAAATAAAATCATTCTCTCATTCATCAAATAATCATCTCTCATCTGACTGGCCTGTTGGTCTAATCGTTAGTGACTCTGACTGCTACGCCAGAGGTCGTGGGTTCATTCCCACCCAGAACAAATCTTTGTGTGATGAGCACGAATGTTTGTTGTGTCTGGGTGTAATTTATTTATAATATGTACTTATATATTTAGAAATATATAAGTATGTTTATCTATTGTCTGGTTACCATGGTACAGGCTCTGCCTAGTTTGGGATCAGATAGCAATGTGTGAGTTGTCCCGAATATATTATATTATTATTATATTATCTCTTCAGTAAGGTGAAACTACTGTGTTAAAAAATATTGCAAATGAATTGGAAGATAGCCATCCTTTTCACACGTAAACACTGTCATTATACTAATGTAATTCACACTATAAATATATATTTTTTTCATTTGAAAAAAACTCCCGCACTAGTGAACAAGCTCTGTGTCGCGGGGACTTTACAAACATACAATTAACGGACACAAATTACACCCAGACTCAGAACAACTCTTTGTCTATTTACTAATATTTTTATTAATTATGGTGTGGTAAGTATACCATAATATAAAATTAGCAACACTATGTTCCACTGCTAGAAACAGTCTCCACTCCAAAGCACTGTTTTATCTTTGTATCCAAATGTTATTATAATGGGTAAAGCTATAGAGTATGGGCCTCTTGCTAGCATTCACTATCAATGACTGGTTATAATTTTTTTATATACTACATTCTAATTCAAACTAACCTACTAGATGGTAAGCAGTTACTGCAGCCTATGCACACTTGCCACGCCAGTGTTATCACATGCACATTGCTGTCCCAACAAAAACCTTAACATACTATACATTGATGCGTTAGAAGGGATTGCATTCCTCTACTGGCATGTAATGCACAAATGTCATTCTGACCTTGCTGTGTATTTCATTGACCTGTTAATGTCAAATCAAATATCACTACATATTACAAAACTTTTAAACATAATAAAACTAGTATTTGGTAAAAGGCTTTTTAGAAGGTGGTAATATTTTGGTAGTGGCCTTGTTAGAGGACAGGTTCCTATTTTATTAAATGTAATATACTTTAAAAAAGCATTAAGTATACCTCTTTACTTGTTAACAAAGCAACCTACTACTAATACTGCTTGTGATAATAACAATGCAAAGTATTGGGATGACAGCATTTGTAAATCAAAAAAATATACTTTTATGATTTTTATAAGACATTAGCTTGTTACCTAATGCATGCATCTAATGACCTGTTATCAGTCGTTAGATCACGACAGAGGCCTAAATTTGGGCGATCTAAATAACTCTGTCACCAGGTTGGCCACTAACCAAACGATAAGAAGAACCTAATGCAAATAATTATCTTTACATGGTATAAAACAAGTCGCTCCCCCTGTCTGTACTTTGCTTAGATATTTAAAACTCCGAATGACGCACGAGCAAGGTTTTAATGTCAATATTTTTGTGAAGAAAAAGCTTTGATTTTCTTCACAAAAATATATTGGATACTAGCTGTTGCCCGCGGCTCCGCCCGCGTGGATGTCGGTTATCGCTGCAAAAAGTAGCCTATGTGTTATTCCAGACCATAATCTATCTGTGTGCCAAATTTCACCCAGATCCGTTCAGTAGTTTTTACGTGAAAGAGTAACAAACATCCATCCATCGATCCATCCATCCATTCTTACAAACTTTCTCATTTATAATATTAGTAAGGATTGCCTTGATATTGACATTAAAACCTTCCTCGTGCGCCACTGCGGGGTTTTAAATATCTAAATCTACACACAATCTTCTAGTTGCAAGTCTAAACAATCTTAACCATATGAAATAAACGATTACAGCCCATGGTCTTTTCTTCAGGTACTTAGATAAATCTTGAATGGGTTAATCTGCCTCAATATGTTCAAGAAAAAAAAGAAAGCACAATTCCATGTGGTCATGTAGTGTGACGAGTGTGACGACAATGCGCTTAGATCACATATTTTTCCATCGGTAATTTATTCATATAATATCACCCTCGTCACTGGCCAGGGCTGGATTTAACCTATGCGCCGCCGCTCCTGGACACTGTAAAAAAGCCTCCGCTGTGGGCACTGTAGGTAAAAATGCTGCGCCTGGGCACTAAAATTGCCGCACCATTATATTATCATTAATTTCGCATAATTTTGTTCTCTTAAAAAAAAACTTATTTATATTAATTTAAACAAGTTTTCATCCCGATAACAGGGGCAGCAAAATTCGAAGCATAAGAGAAAAAAAAATCGTTAACGAGTTTTTTTTTCTCTTTCGCTCCGTAATTTGCCCCGGTTGCCCTATAGTAAATTCAGGTCTGTCACTGGCGTAGGCATGCACGATGTCTTATTAATTCAATCAGAAATCCCATACATTTGCTTTCTATTCTATTCACGTCGACTACCGTTCATGCCATTTGTCTAGAGGGGCTGGTATGGTGACAAGTAAAATTTAAAGAAAACTAGGTAAAAAAACAACATTTTCCTTTGTTTGCGTGCTAATAGGTATAAAGCTCAGACTAACAGAATAAGATAGACGGAGCGTGTAGAACTCGCGCGTGAAGCCGCCAAAAGTCATACTAAATAGCAATGTCATACGTTTTCGTTTTCGCGCGCAGTCGATTTGAGCCGCTCTGAAGTATTTTTACAACGTTTTACTACACTTACGGCATTATAATAATATTTTGTCAAAACGTGTTTAGACGTGTGTACTTACTAGCGGCTCAAATCGACTGCGCGCGAAAACGAAAACGTATGACATTGCTATTTAGTATGACTTTTGGCGGCTTCACGCGCGAGTTCTACACGCTCCGTCTATCTTATTCTATTAGTCTGAGGTATAAAGTCTAAAATATGTTTAAAATTTCTATTGATGTCTAGTAGGTACTCTATTAGGCTGCATAGGTGCCTACCTACTATGAAAGTATAGAATATCTTTTTTTTACACAACGTATACCGGTACCTAATACCTACGTAGTGTAAAAAATAGGAATGATAATGCAATATTTGGAGGGCAAAGTACGCAACATAATATGAATACCAATGTATTGTGAACTTGACGTAGCTGCGTAGGCGACGATAGGCGTAGCAAGCAGATTGATCACCCGCGCTCTTTGTGTTCAATGACCTAGTCCTAACGTCATCAGTATAGGTAGGTATCTACCTCAAACCTTATTGCACATAATATATAGTATCGTAGATTCAAATATATTGTAGTGTAAAATATCAGCTTTTTACTAAATACATATGAGAATGTTTACAGAATTACACAGGACTTAAATATCCATTATACCTTGTCTGTCTGTTTTTTTCCGGAAAATCTCCGCAACGGCTGGGCCGATTTTAAAGGGACTTAAAAGACTAGATAGCTGATGTTATTGGGACAAACTCAGGCTTACTTTTATTTTAGATAAATAATTAGGAGTCCACGTAAAAAAATGAAAACTCATGAAGTTGTGAACAAAATTCGAGAACGGATAATTCCAACTGTGTATGAGACTGAGCCACGGAGATGCGTGGACGGGTTTAACTAGTCATTTAGTAAAATCGTAGACTTATTATAAACATATTAGAGGGAGTATCAAAATATTATTACTTGAAAGGATTGATTGCCACCTAGTCCTTATAACCCAACGTGACATGATGGCAACAAGTATGTAGTAAGAGATGAATTTAATTTCATTATTTACTAAGGATAAAACCTACTTTGTATTCCAGGAAAGTCCTCTTTTTTCTGTTCTTTGTTTGGTCTCCTAGAAAGAATTTTATAGGAGACGAAATGAAACTATCAGCGTGGATCTGGATAGTATTTTTTGTTTGTTTGTATGTATGTTTGTATGTATGTTTGTTACTTTTTAATCATTAAAAGGTAACAAACATACATACAAATAAACAGAATTACTTTCACATTTATAATAGTAGGATTAGATAGGATATGTCTATTAGGTTATTATTGCAAAGCATACTAGGTGTGTAACAGGTAAAATATAAAAATAACACAGAATTATGTTTATCTATAGTTGTACAAATACAGACCTACTAGTTACGTCTATCTAATGAAATAATTTTTAGCGAAGGTAGGTAGTAGGTACTAACGGAGCTCAGGATCGGGCCTGCGGTAATGACGTTTTTCCATATTTGTTATTTTTTTAAAAGTAAGTTTTAAAAAAGTAAAGTAAGTACGTAATATCCTATTCTATAATTATAGTAGTAGGGCTAAGTATGTAATTGCAGATTGCACACTATTTATATTTCATTGTATTCTAACTATCAGAATTTCCTGTGTTGCTGCATCACGCAAGTGCATCTACAATATTACGAGTATCATCCCACGTAGAAGCAGTATATATATTTATAGGATATGAAAAATAAAATAAAAATTATAAGACATGCGCTACATATAAGCGGAAGATAATAATAGTCTGATTATGCATCTTAGGGTGTCTTTTTACCGACTTCAAAAAGAGGAGGTCATCAATTCGCCTGTATTTTTATTATACGTTTGTCACCGAAGAACTCCGTCATTTTTAAATCGATTTGTTTTTTTTTTGTCTGAGAGGACATACTTTCAGTTTGGTCTCATTTTCATCAAAAGTCAGTTCTGATGATGGAATTCATGAGGAATTGAGGAAACTTCTCAAAAATTATAACCATACATAGCGATTTCGATATTTTCTACAACAAATCAAACATTTGTATTTGGAAAGTGTAATTTGGTGAAACTAATGAAGAAGACCGTAGATGGCCACCTGAACTTCTCAATGATAAGTATTTTACGGATGGCGATTAGATAAGTCTATTACAAAGCAAATGTAATGTAGCAAATAAAAATGGTACAATTGGCCGGAAGATAGGAAATGGACATCCTTAATTAAACAATGTAATCTATTCGTATTTGGGGTTATTGGTATGGTCTGGAGATGCACTTTTGCTGTAATTGATCAAATAAAAAAAACGTCTTCAAGGGGGGGAAAATGGCATTAAAGTTTGTATGAAAGTTCATCCTGCTTATATACTCGTACTTCAGACTTGGAATTTCAGGGTTTTTGAAAATTCTATAACTTGCCGTATAGAAGTCGGTTATTTTGTTACAATTATTTACCTTTTGTTCGAGCTTTCGAAGATACAAAATACAGCTCTTTTTTGTCAATATTTATTTTCATGGTCATACCTACTCGTATTTTAAAACTGCTAAAATTATCTTTTCTGGACTCAAATTTCAGATAAGATCTTTGACTCCGAATTTTAAAAATGTTTTTGACCTGCATGTTGGGTGCATTCGGCAAGTGGTTAGCATTTCAACTGCCTACGCACAGCGTTTTAAGCATTGGCTTCCTACACTGAACAATTAATTTGTGTCATTCACAGTTAATTATTCCTAGTCGGGTGTCGCTAATTTGAATAAATAATTTCATTGTAAGAACAAAAAAGACGAAGAGGAACTTGAAGTTTCCTTTTACATTTCCTATATTTAGTCCAGACTCCAGGTCGACACAATTTTGCCAGAATTAATTTTGATTAATTTTGCAAACAGATGCTTTTCAGAGATGTTCACCATGTACCTATTCGTTGATATTTCGTAAAAAGTTTTGTAATCGATAAGGACATCATTTTATGCAATTTAAGGCTCGGAAGGACGAAAATGTGTAATATTTTGACGTTACATGTGTTGCCATTATTCAATTTTATTGCGTTGGTAATATACCTTTTAAGTTTGGTTTACGTAACCATAAATTGAGATCATCGTCCGAAATTCGCAATGTCCATTGTGTAAGTGCGGATTGTGCGTCGATATTCAATAACTATAATGAAATATAAACTATTCACATAGTAAAGATCCTACTCGTCTTATTTTACGCGTGCTTATCAGGATCTGGATTATTTTGCGGTTCATTTTTAGCAATTAAGTATTTCAACAAAATAATTGCTGTTATATCTCTATTACGCTCCATGTTAGGATTTAAGTTTGTTTTGTGAAAGCCAAAGGGACATTCAAATGTTATACCAGAATATCTGAGAATACTTCAAATCAGTCAAACTAGAATCTGTCAAACAGCTGTTCCAGTCCTCTGCTAACCTGCATACTTGATCTGATTTCGCATATTTATTATTGTCTGTCGAGTTATTCCAATAGTGCTTAAAGCGCGGGGTGCATTCTTGTCAGGTTCGTATCTCTTCGTCCCTCTCCCGATCGGTATGACGCGCTTGCACCACTAGACAACAAGACATTTAAGAAACATTGCCTAAGTCATAGTTATTAATGGCAACTTATATGTACCACTGCTGGGCAGCTGTCTCTCCTTTCTTCTATCAAGGGAAGATAAGAGGATTTTAGACCCTAATCCACACACGCTGGCCCAATGCGAGTTAGTAAATCGACATGCTTTTACAATTTATTCGAAGACATGTGGGTTTCCTTAAGATGTTTACCTTCAACATTAGCAGTTGGTAACTCATTTGATCAGTACGTATATTCATCATTGGTACTGGTTGGTATCTTACTTACACTTCTTTTTTACTACCTAGGTGGCAAACAAGCATACAGCTCGCCTGATGGTAAGCAGTTACCGTGGCATATGGTATCACTTGCGGATTGCCGACCCACAAATAAACACCAGAGTTTTTTGATGGAATTTCCCTTTATGTGTTACAAGTCGATTACTCTCCCACTCAGCTACCATGGTCATATTGGTCATAGTTACTATTAGGTATATCAGTGCTAACTTGTACATCGTACTTTGATCATATCGCTCACACTCGTCCTCAACTGACCTAGTTTATTCGAAGCAATGTCCGTAATAATTAGTGATATCATACAATGCCAAATATATTCATTAATGCGAAACAATTATAATTTATGTTTTCGGTTCTTTCGTATTTTCCGAAAATAACTGACGTTAAAGCGATGTCGATATTGCAGTAGAAATGAAAGTTGTTTCTTAGTAGGGCTTGTCATTTGTCTAAACCTTTAGCTCCAATACGTTTTAGTGTAAGTACAGGAAACGTAATACCAATCCTAAGTAAATTTAAAGAATAATAAGTCTTTTTCTTAATTTGTTTATGCGGTATTTTTTTAGTATCGGGACAAAATAGATCTGTCCCCGGACGTCTCGGATTGTCGTGCCATTGGACAATGAGTAAGGGAATAAAGAGCACCCGTGTTTCTATACAAAAGTCATGTGGTACTTAGTTATATAGTATTGGCCGCTGCAACCAGAAAACAACCATTATTATACTAACTCTCAACTCTGAATTTATTATTGACATGCTTTATAGATATTATGCTAACTATATTATTATTTGATAATCATGAAATTAATTTATAAGGTACCTTAGCATCCCATACCACGTGTTTGAAACAAAATAATGATTCGCGGCTGTTTCTAACAAAGCTATTCGATCTATAAATTGTTATGTAATATTTTTATCGTTACGGATATTGCACTTCTGCGAACCGTTAATTATTTTTTAGTTACGTGGCTAGTGAAACTACATCAGTATAAACTTGAGTACGAATTTTATTAACTTAATTATCTCTCAATGAGTTCTTCGAGTGGAATTATTGACCCAGAGTCATTGAATATTGTTATGTCAGTTATAAAACAAATATTTGAGTGTCCCTTAAGTTTTATCAATTAATCATTAAGTGGGTTATTGCACTTGAAGTACCGCAAAACCTATGTGTCTGTAGTTATTGCATTGATACTTTCGCTCTTACAACACTTACCGCCATCCACGTGACAATATCATTTTGATGATGGTAATATAACGTTGTGACCCTTACTATTATTCAGATCAAACATAATGACTTTATGCGGTTCAAAGATTTCAGTTTTTCTACGTTTTTTGTTTTTTCCTTAGCATTTTCGCGGAACATTCTCTACAAAAGCTGTAAATTAAATTGCGTAGGTTTTGTAAAGAAATTATATTTTTTTGTTTTCTGTTAGGTATTTTGTCTTTTTACTGTATTATATGGACTGAACTATGGATAACCCAAAAGACAGGGCTATTGATGTCAAATGCTTGCTAAAAATCTCAAGATGCATGTGCATTTGCACATACTTAAAAAACCTACACCTGTTTTGTGTGTGATGCCATAAGTCCAGGTTACGAAGACCTAAAAACTATTTTTATTAGAAATTAGGGCGACCGCAATACGCAATACTTAGTTTCCTCGTAGGCAGCTCTTAGTTTTCGGACTACCAATATCATGTTATATAAGGCCTAGTAAAATTATTTATGTATCAAAGCAATAAAATGCGACATGAAAGATTCTGACGACACAATTTCATTGGATTGTTCCATTAGCTAATTGACTTAATCTTAAGGCTGAGGCTCCCTAAGGTTATCCTTATCGTGTAACATCTAGTGTTTACCTAATGTTGTTAATTATTTAGTCACATCTCAACAAGCATTAAACACAAGTGGATATTTATCACTGTTTGTCTGAAACTCGATAAATTCAAGGATTTGTTTGTATTTATTTAGGTCAGATAGATTCACTGGAGAGATATTTATTTTCAAGGGCTTTTTTCAATGACGTATCGTTTTCAGATTATTTGTGAGGTTAAAAATGACGCGCCAGAATGATTCCGATAGTAAGATAAGCTGTTCACCTTTGTTCCGGAAATGTATTCTATGGAGGTATTCGGGTTTATAAAATGTTAATTGTATTTATAAATGTCTAGGAGTGAAGGCAAATGTGGTGTATAATGCCACCCCTGGGCAAATGGAAGTCGTGCTCAGTAAAATGGCTTACAAAATACCGGTGCTGTAAGAAACACTATAAGAACGTTTTGCTGTTTTTATCGCGTAACTGCCATGTTTACTTGTCCGTGGAACAGTCGTTCACCGACCTCCTTATGTAGAGATAGCAAGCAAGTTTTGAGACGATTTTTCATCCAAAATCAGTGTTTTAAGGAAGCCAGTTCTGTTCTGGTCTGGGAAAAAATACCGTAATAAAGTACTAGTTTTATGAGGGTTCGATATAATTTTTAGTTTTTAAATTTTAATTTCAGTATTTTGTATTTAAAAAAAAAACGAGATTGCTTACCTTACCTAAATTCCCATAGTCATGCTTGATATTAGATTGTTGCGAAAAGAAGGCGTGTTGATGAAATCGTTAAAAACAAATTTTATTCTTTCGCTGACTTCTTAGAAACAAATATACAATCAATTTAATCAAATAAATTAATATTTATCAAGTTCATGTGAATGAAAACATTTTCATTCACGTTAACCAAATCAAACCATACCAATACCACCATCGATATGTTGAAATAACTATAAATATAAAATTATGAAACAATGAAATCCTTAAATGCAGTAACTTTAATACATAATATATTGTTATTTGCGAAACTGTTATCCAAATCTCACTCCATAAAAAGTTATGTTTTGTCAATGTTTTTAAAATCCTTGTATGTCCAAATGCAGCTACATGCATCGGTTTTAGTTGAAGGAAAATGTCGAAATCGAAAGGATTGACGGTCGGTACGTTACGACATTTTATTGTTTTAACGCACATAATGTATTGTGATATTTTCAAAGTTTATTGATATTATTATTAAGGGAACATCCCACGCACTTTTGTTTCGAAAGCAGATGCAACCTCGAAGTTTTGGGTACAGCAAGGCTGTAAATATCATAAATAATGTGAAAAGCTTTTCGCAATTTAAGTAACAGAAAATTATACAGTTGTCCAATACAAAACGGACCCTTTACAATACGTATATATAGGGACATTTCCCAGCTGTTGTTACGATTAATCTTTAATTTTGGTAATATGCGAAATAAATACATTCTACAATGTCAAGTCCGCATCGCGCCCGTTCTTGATCTTTTGATTATGCGAATCTGTTTCAAGGTCTTAGATAAATCTTCGTTGTATATTAATTTACTATCTATAGAAGTGTCATTCATGGAATAAATTATGTTAATTAGATATAACTCTGCTCAAATATATTATAAAAGTTTGATAAGATGGTATAATGCTATGTTAATATCTATCTGATGATTTTATTGCTCTGTGCTTTGCCGCTGTTATTGTTAATTCGATTAACTTTCCAATAATAAATGAATTAAAGTTTTCGATTGTTTACTATTTTTCCTTAGTTTTATACTAAATCACAGACCTGGTTTATTTTGTAAAAATAATACTATCAAAATTTTAGACATTTTCTGTGGACGACCCAAAAATAATGTTTTATACAAATGTTATTGTCTCGAAAATTACGAAATCAACATAAAAAAAACATCCATATTTATCGAATCCTTGCTCCGACATAGGTTCATGTGGCAAGTGTTTTTTATATAGGTGTAGATAAGTTGATGCGGATCAGACATCTTGTACCTACCTGGTGTCCTCTTCATTCACAGACAAAAAAATAATAGAATTTGAACTATGGTCTATAAAATAGCGTACAATCCTTTTGCATTCTTCTGTGCGATTTTAAACTGAAGATTGTATCTATTGTTCACAGAAAACAGTGCTCGACAGTATATCTCAAGATGACCCGTCATTCACTGGAGATGGCTACACGTCCCTGGCCATCATCTACGCGACCTTGGCAATATGTAATTGGATGGCACCTTCCATCATTACTATCACAGGACCGAGAGGTGCCATGTTTATCGGCGGACTCACATATTTGTAAGTAAACTATTGGCCCCAACAAAAATCTTAATTTTATTAGTTACTGGTAACACATTGGCTATTGTTGGCCCAATGTCTGCTTGGCCCAAAGCTGTGCTTCAATTATTTGAGGCATTCTCTTCAGCCCCTCTATATAAGTGGCATAAGCAGTAGTCGAATCGAATAGAATAGAAAGAAAATGTATGATATTCGACGTAAGTTTACGACATTATATAGTAAAATTATGTCAAATCCCATAATAATTATGCCAATCCCATTTGCTTTCTATTCTCTTCGATTCTACTACTGTTTATGCCACTTGTTGACAAGTTGTCTAGAGCAGGGCAGTGACCTGTTTACAAAATGTTGTTGGGTCAGCACTGGAAAGCTGTGACAAACTTAATTACATTAGATACTACAAGTTAATTGAGCAGTTCCTATAACGTTGGATTACAGGTACTGCGCAGTTAACTAGTAGTATATATATATATTTTTTTTTAATACTACCAAGGTGACAAACAAGCATACGGCCCGCCTGATGGTAAGCAGTTACCGTAGCCTATGGACGTTTGCTACACCAGGGGTGTCACTCACGCGTTGCAGACCCTTTAAAAACCTTATAACTCCTTTCTTGAAGAACCCCATGCTATATATTTATTTCTTATAAAATTAGAATTCGAAGTATAACAATCCCCAATAATTTCCCAAATATTACGATGGTCTCTATTCATTATGACAATCTTTAATTATCATACCTATGATTATTTACTCGTATAAATAAAGAATATTGGCGTACAATAGCAACTCAGTATCAACACAGTATCAACTAAGCAGCACAGTGTAGTTTTCTGCCGCTGCGTATTACTTTCTTCTATTTTCACCGCATTATATTAACATACGGATAACTAAAGTAATCTTTAATTAAATGTGACAGACCATTACTTTTATTCGTATGTGCTAAATGAGTTTATTGTTAATTAGCTAATATAATTTTAATTACCAATTAGGTTATTAAAAATATTGATGATTACATTAAAAGTCAGTTCAAGTAATTAAATAAAAAAATCTTAATATATATATTTCTTGTGTGCGTGTGTATGTGACTGAACTCCTCCTAGACGGGTGGACCGATTTTGATGAAATTTTGTGTGTGTGTTCGGGTAGGGCCCTGGATGGTTTAGATTCACAATTGGACCCGGTTGGTGGCGCTGCTGTCGGTATTTCAGCTTTTTCCGGCAGGACGACGTCTGCCAGGTCCACTAGTATTACTATACATTTATTAATCGTCATAATAATAAAATAATCGCCGATCAATAACTTTTCTATAAATAACATATAATGTACAAGGAAAAGTTACCTACTACCTTAAACTTAGCAGATTTTTTTCATCGTTATGCAATGTAACAATTTCGTTACATAACTATGCACACTATTAGCAATTAGTTTTTTGTGTAAGTAATCAATTAGCTGTCAATTTGTAGGTCGTAGGTAGAAACTGTCAGTGTTTGTTTGTCAGTGTGATGCGCTCTTGTGTCTTACTATTACGTCAGTAGCGATAAGGATAAGTTGTTTATCTGTTATTCTTATTCAATTCTAGCTGTTAAAGTAAATAATAATAAGGATAACTTCATTACCACTCAATCTGGTAATCAGAGCCCATTGTTATTTTAACTTGGGACAGAATTGATAATGAGGCAAATTTATTTTTATTTTCTCTTTTTGTTGTTTCAATAGATACGTTTATTCAAAATTTGCCCCAATCAAATCCTGTATGGTGAATAAAGGATTTGCTTGGAGCGTATTTTGAATAAACCTTTATGCCTTTACCCATCTAAAGAACGCAGACAAAAATGTTTCCACTGTATTTTGTAGGTAAACAATACTTCATATAAGTAATAAATTTTAATAAGTAGATAAGTGAAATTATGTCAGAGGTTAAACAATGATAAACGTAACATTGACTTAATTACATAAAGTTACGTTTACACCTGATATTTGCTCAGAATTAAAGGGAATTTATACGATAGGTAGTGTATACCTTCACACAGTATAGATATTGAGTTTTGAAATGTATTTATTAATCAATATAATTAATTAATAAACTCTGTACTAATATAATTTATAGACGGGATTAATAATTTATAGGCTAACAAATTCTTGATACTTTGATACTTATCCCTAAAGAGAGGAAGAGGCTTCACTAAATGAAGTTTCAGGTTGATTTTCTAGAAAAATCAGTAAACGTTTCCGCGTTGTACTATACGGGTGTCTCACACACACGAATTGGCTAATTCAATTTTTTTCATTAAGTTTAGTAAATAATAAATAAAATATTTTGTACCTACATTGTCTGCATATTTGTTTCGAGAATGGTATATGTTTGCAAATGTAAAGTCCCTCACGATACCGGGCTCACCTTAGTGCGTGGGGCATCTTATCACAGTGGTAAGCATACTACCTACCTGACGGTACACAATTGCGATAAGCATAATATGATGCGTATATGGATATCACTATTACGTGTTGACTTCCTGACAGAAGGAAGTCGCTTTACTTTCTGCACAGAAGACAAAGCCGCAGTCCTTGCTGCTAAAACCGCGTACCCCAATAAGCTACTTATCAGTTTTATCTCTCACTAAAATTAATTATTATTATTACAATTAAACTTTCACATACCAGCCCTTCCTGATTTCGTACAGACAGATTACAAGTAACATAGGCTACTCAGTAATAAAATAGCATTCTAAAAGGAATGCTACAATCGGTCTAGTAGTTTTTAAATAAATAGAAATACAAATCTTCTGTATATTATAATATCTATAAACATAAAAGCATTTAATGCATTAAATAGCTAACACAGATAATTTAACAGTATAATTGGTCTCTTCTAATCTCAAAAATACGTAAACTGTAGGCACTGTTAGTGAATACTTTCACCGTCCATTTGCTTGTATATGGCAGTAGCTAACACACATTATCACACTTGTGTGATGTCTTACGAGTTGCGCCTGAGCAGCTAACACGTAAATATCGCTGATTTCACAGACTTCGTATGATCTAGTATTTTTAGTTTAAAATGCATGCATGACATTGAGTGCTTTTTATGCAGCATTTTGATAACAATATCTATATATTGATGTTAAGATAGATACTATTGCCGAGGTTATAGTATCAAGGTCTTCAAAAACGCTATTTTCCTTTGAAGATTTTAATGCTAATCTTAATTCAGTGCATCTTTTGTATAGGTGCTATATTTATTCATAAACTGTTGGTGGGTTATTATTTTGGCTCGTGCCTAAAACGCTGTTTTGTTTTTCTGAAGGTCGACATTTGAAAGTTCTGCACATAATTGTTAGGCGTGAAAAGATTGTATAAGTAGAAAAAATATTGTTAACCGTATGGGAACTCTCTTTGAATTATTAGCTGGTTTACATGTTATGTTGCTAATAAAGAAGATGCGCTGAGTCATTTTAAAAGAAATCCAATCCCACCTATCTACCCAATTATGTAGTTGCTAAATTAGAATATCAATAGCCTATTTTGCATTTACAACTTCAATTTTTATGTTTATGTTTTTGCTCATTCATAGTAAAAGTGACGTATTCCTGACGTGGCTCGACTTTGCTTCGGTTTGGTGGCCCCACCTCATAACTGCCCATCACATGCGATGCGTCGGACGCACGATCCGTTATGTCGATGTGTTATGCATTTTAAACAACACTTTTTTTTATATTCTTGCTCACAATATAATTACTCAGTATATGTTTTTAACTTATCTATAAATACCTAAATCTAATTCAAAACTTTGACACTGAAGTCATCGAGATAGATGATCATCGTAATTTAATTTAAATTTTGTAGAATGCGAAATGACGTGTAAAGTATGTCCGTCTGTTTCGCCCTGTATACATTATTTTATTTATTTATTTTATTTTTATTTATTGGGAAAACATACAGTGTAGTTTAACTAATTTTAATACAAATATTATATATATGTATTCAGGACTTTCTTCATAAGTTCGAATTATTAATTATTTTCTTTGATTTAAACTTATTGTTTCAAAGCTAGCATTAAACGTTACATAAGATCAATATTCAAACATTTGGATTTGATTGTTTATTAATTCCGATTGCCGACCGATTGGTTTCTAGGTTAGTTTTGATAAAAACTGATTGTTCATTACGTCTCGTCGCGTCGGTACAGTCAAGGTCGACTGGTACGCAGTAATAGTTACTTAGTATCTGTCAGCGACCAGTATGTAACAGAACCAGTGGGTGTGTATTGACACACCCACTAAGTATTTCTTTCACATACCTTAAGTGAATCGTACTTATTTAAACTATCTATCCATTCCTTGGATTTTCACATGTCAATTCCTTTTGATTTTATTGCACCTGCATGTTGTTAGAACATTCCTTCACGTTTTGATTTATTAAAAGAATATTGTCGTCGTAGTACAGGATCCTTTGTGGGAAAACTCATTAAATTCACTTTAATATTCTGATGGTGTACTTCTATAGGTATCTGTCATGTTGGTTGGATAGATAATAAAAATCTGTTAAGGCCAATTCCCTGTATCTACAATAATATTAATGTGATTATATATTTTTTAAGTTGTTAAATTCATTGAAAATGTATTATTCTTGGAATATATATATGTAATTATGATTAATTGTCCATGTGGTGACGGATTAAGAATACAGAAGTTACCACCTCGTTCCATCCCTTGGGCGTCGTAAGAGTCGACTAAGTAGTAAGTCAGGCAGACAATATTTACTGTAAGAGAGGGAAACCTCGAAACAAAATCCTATACCCGTCTGGCCAGCGTGGTATAGTAAGTTAATATCCCTCCAAGTGTATGGAGGAAACCCGTGCCCAGCAGTGGGACGTTTGTGGGTTTAGATGATAATGATGATGATACGATCAATTATTATTGATGAACTTGTAGTAACGCGATTGACACCAGTAAATTCCTCCAAATGGAAACTATTATGTCTGCAATTTCAAGTATTTTGACATTTTTTATAGTAATTTGCGTCTTTATTATATAAATACTTTAAATCTACTCATATGACAACCTACTTTATGATCACTATATTGATCCATTTAATGATTTAATTAAAAAGTCGGAACACGTGTATTTTATTTATGGTTCTTCTCGAAAAATTATGCCAGAATATTAATTTACCTTTTATTAATTATTTTCATAAGAAAAACGATCGCGGATATTTTAATGAAAAATTTTATAATTATTTCTTGACGTTGTCGTCGAGAAGCACGGGCAGGTCGTGCAAACAGGCATAGAATAGGGACATAGGACCAAGCACACATCCTTGTGAAACGCCTGCTAAAGTATAGCATTCAATTTCACTTCTAAAATTAATTAATTGATTCGAAACATACTCGTACAATTAATGGGCACAAAGTATCCAGACCCTGAAAAACCGATTGCGGTTTACGCATAACACGTTGTTTTTGAAGTCGGTTCATAAATAAATAAGTAACCATTTTGCCCTGCAGTAGTTTTATATCGGTGCTGCATTGATTGATGAAAACAAGTTTGTAGTCGCGTTAAATGATAAAAGACAGCGTCGTCGTACACATTTGCTCGAGTGTATTTACAAATACGTAGGTACCGATCACCGTTGTATGCGCAGGTATTCACTCGTGTATCGAAATATTTTCGTGTAAACCTTCACTAGACTAGATCACGCCCCCTCAAGGCTGTTCGTTGGCTTTGTTGCATAGTTTCAACTTACCTTTCATTTATTTATAAGAAGTATATTATTTATAGAGTACGTTATTATTGTTAAAAAATTAGACACGATTTTATTATTTATTTCCTCGTTAAATATCCTGGTGCATATTATTATACCTTATGTATTATCTTTGCATTCATTTCTCCTTCGTTCAGTTGTTGCTTAGGCCTTCTGTACAATCCACACTGGCCAAGTGAGGTGTTTTGATTTTTTTTTCTTCAACACACAACTCCGAGTAAATTATTTACGGTGACGCCTTCTTTATAATATCATTGTCTTCTTCGTATCTCAAGCATGTAGAAAGAATTTTCAATTCTCAATTATGCGACTGGTCCAAACCAAACACTCGCGGACTTTTAACTGAACACTAATAGAATTTGATTTCAGTAACAAATATTCATCACCTTGCTATAAAGCTGCATTATTCCTTTTTGAGCTAGTTGATATAATTAGGCCTTGTAAAATGCAATAATTATGACTTCTCCTAATTAACATAATTTACCTAAAAACTCAATATTTTAACAAGTATGTACATACTTCAATCGTTCGAAAATTAGGATCCTTTATAAGTGTAGAAGGAAAGTAGAGGTAATTGCTTAACTACCATACGGTGAACTGTCAGTGGTTACTTGTATTGCTTCATGTCGTAGTAGACTTCAAATCTAGTTATCGGGGCCCATTGCACTTATTTAGGTTGTACTTGTTTCGTAACATTTTGATAAAGATTTTTGTTATGAAAGAGTGTCAAATAAAGAAGACAATGTCCACAAACCAACTGTTTAGTATATATAGTTATTAAGAAGTTATATGAATCAAAAGATAATGTTGCATGTTACAAATACAATTGATAATTTTGTACGAAGCGTTCTGCAAGATACATTGAATAGAAATGATGCAATAACTACAGTGTAATATTGAGAATCGACGAGCAATCACACTAAACTTATACTTACTAGCTTATTGTTATGCGTCTGTATTGACACATTTTCACGGTTTAGGGTACTATTAAGTATTCTGTGGTTTAGGTATTGTTTCTTGGAAGAATTTGTTTTAAATATATTTTTTATAGTTTAATTAAAATAATTTATTTACGGACTAAATGCCGATTTTAGTATCTATCCATGCGACCATGAATGCCTTCCGTCGTAAACAAAATGTCCGCAAAATGAAATTACGCGTACCTAACTATTAACCTTGTAAAATATAATAATAAAACTTAGCCCAATTAATATATACGTACTTAATTAAACATTGAAAAAAATAATTTTAATTATGGTCAACAGGTAAATATTTAAAAAATAAAAATTCGTTGGATGGGCTAAAAGACTTACGAAAATTTAATATGGTTGTGTGACTGCTCATCCGAAAAGTGAAGCTTTCCGTTTCATAAATTTCATGTAGGCTACAGTAATTTCCATCAATGTTTCATGTTCATTATCGTTTCTTGCAAATGTGTAAAGCCTACCGTTAGAAAGTAACCAGTCTAGTTTCTAACGAAAGAAAACTTGCGGAAAATCACTTTCACTATTCTTATAGTTAGCTGCAATCACTTAAAGATGAAGAAAGTGAGGCAATCGCCGCATCCATTATATTGATTAGAACTCTTTTGGCATCTAGCAAATCTGTGGTTTCTCTGATTCACTACGATCATCCATTTATTAATACATAAAATTTGAATACCAGAAATCGGTTCTGTGACTATCAGTTATGCAATATAAAATATATAGTTATACTTTTTCACTTGGGGCAAATTGCTTTTCTAATTGTCTTGTTTGCTATAATTTAAAAAATATAACTTTTACGGCTTAGATGATGCGGTCCACAATCGAAAATGATTCTTTCAAAGGAATCGACGCGGACGTTCCGGTCGTGTTTCAAGTTGTCTCGTAGGCAATATAAATTAATTTAATTTTATAATTGACTTGTATCGTCGTTTGTGTCATCCTATACATACTTACCTTTATGACTATTTACCAGAAGCCTAGGCAAACTACGAATTTACACTTAGGTACTACGATTTTGACTTACTTTTTTTTTTTTTTTTTTTATACTACCAAGGTGACAAACAAGCATACGGCCCGCCTGATGGTAAGCAGTTACCGTAGCCTATGGACGTTTGCAACACCAGGGGTGTCACTCACGCGTTGCCGACCCTTTAAAAACCTTATAACTCCTTTCTTGAAGAACCCTATGCTATAGTCTTTTGGGAAACCGCATTCTATCTACTTCTATCGCTAAACCGCATTCTCTTTAAATATGGGTATCGACATTACGTGACATCACGAATTCACGATACCGCCTCGCGAGAAATGCCGCGCGATGCAGTGATGTGGAGTCGCGTTTGCCTCGCAAGCCAGTTTACCCAATTTGTAAACAACACCAGGTTTACGTTTGTAAATTTTTCAATTTACCTCGCGACTGCCTCAATGCGAGCCACCAGATGAGCAGCCTCGCAATGCCGATACCTGGCTTCAGGGTTAATCAAAAGTTGCTGCTCCGGTCTAGACCATAACATGTTACTTACTATACGTAGAAAATGGTGCCAGCAGTAACTAGTATGTGTCCAAATAGGAATACTATGTAACATCTCTTTGTTACGACATTATTTATGCAAGTTCGATGACTGTCACATCACACAATAGGCAGAAGTTTTCAAAGAACAGCATTTGTGTGAGAAATATTGTGAATAGTATTTTGCGTGGTGTGTATATGTGATAATGATAAAGCAAATAGTTTTATTACTAGGTTATACCGTTGTATGACAGTAGTTTGTTATACAGCCCGCATGAAAGTATTGATTGATAACGATGGTAATTTGTTAGTAGTTTTAGCTATATAAAATAATTATTTTAGGTAGCTATCTAACATAATGGTTTTTTGCAATTGTTTTAAAATATTTGGGATTATGTCTTTGTTTTCGTACTCAATTAAAATTTCAAACAGTAATTCTTATAGCTCGGTAAAAATGTGAAATCTTACGTATTTCAAATTAAAATCAACTACTGTCACACTAGACAAAGTTATTATGCAGGTTTATTTTTATTTATAATTCAGCAGGTTTATTTATAATTCTTGTAGTCTATTATTTTAATATTGGTTCAGTTGTGCAATGATGATGAGTATAATAACAGACATATATGCGTCGGTAACAATTATATTATTAATATTAATTTATAAACTTGTTTGTTGTTTAACACCTATGTCCATGACTTCACTTTTTACTTAAAAAAAAGAAACTAGTCTCTTTGGTCGCTACAATAGATATCACTATCCTCGTTTGTGTATGTCGACGGTTCAAAATGTTGATATTATGTAAGTGTACCCAGCAGTACTGTGTATCCAATCTTAGCACAGGAATGACAGATCATAATCAAGTAATGCGATTGTCACAGAACACAATAGCTTTTTCCTATTGTTTTGTCATTTTTTCATAATTTATAGCATTACGACATGATTTACATTACTTTGTATTGTGTACTATAAATAAGTTACCTTCTTCCGGTATTAATTAGTACTTGTATTATTTTAATTGCTATAGCTAGAAACATTTCAGTTTACACCTTAGTAATAAAATTTGGATTGAGTGTTGGGGTTATGGGCGTTAGTGCAACTCTCTGAAATTCGCTTACCACTAGATGCATAGATACTATTTGATCTATGCGCAACATGCTATTTTATTATCTATGTCCCTTCAGTCCTCTTTGAGGGCCTAATGATTTCAGTCGTATGTCCTCGAGTCAATTGAAGTTGGCCCTTCAATTTTAAAATTTGTCTTTTTTAAAAGATAGAATTGACTCGAGGACTTAAACTTTTTTCTTATTGCATATACATACCTATATATATTCCACTAATATATTTGTATAATTGATAAATGTTTCTTCCAACTCTGTTTCTAAAGATCCCTACAATACTGTAGCTAAACTGGAGCTGTAATTAAAAAAACCGCGTTTACCGCGTAACCAGCTTTGATGAAATATAATTAAGAAGAATTGAGTGACTTCAGATTTTTAATAGTAGGTATACTTATTAAGCTTAGAGTATACACTTGCTTATGTATACTCTAAGCTACTAACATATTTACAAGAACTTACATATTTGACTAATAATATCATTCGCGATGAGGTCTTGATACTCGTAGTACTGTACTAAATACTGAAGAATATATATGTGAAACATCCTCAATAACATTAGATAGTCATTGCGGTTGACTATACAAGCTCTGCAAAACTAGATCGTTACCTAATTACTTCCTTACAATATTTTATTCGAGTCTTATGCAACAATTATGTAATAAAAGCTATCTGCCAATCGTTGGTCTATCTATAGGGATAGTTATCCAATGCAGCAATATTTGATATTTCCGTCAGGCAATAGGAAAGTATACCGACTTAAAATAAGTCTTCATTTTTCAAATTATTTTGGTTAGAACCTGTCTTGTATCAAACAAACAGAACTTATAAAAAAGATGGGTCTGAGAGATAGATCTATTAGTCTGACTTTGCTATTGGTTCTATGTTGTTGGCTCAAGGTAAACGAAACTATGCAGTTCCTTTAAACACGTCTCCTGCACTAGCGAACAAGCTGTTTTTTGGACCTTACAGACATATAATCGGCCTAGATCCTACACAACGATTTTATTTATTTGGGAAACTTACAGCTGTAAGTTTCCCAAATAAATAAAATTTGTACACAAATAACAATATTTTTTTTGTAGCTACAAAAATAGATAGTAAAGTCAAAAACACCAATAACAATCTTCCAAATCAATATTTCCGACGTTGGATCAATATCCAGTGTCGGGAATATTGTTATTGTATAGTTTCTTGCCGGTCCCTTAGGCTCTACCCCTGTCTGTTCATTTAGCAAACTCGGCAGTAGGCAAATTAGCTGACGTCTTCATTTGGTATTTTTCATTGACCTGCATAAGTGTCACAGTGTGATATATATGAATAAATAATTTTGATTTCAATTTGAATATGTATCTCTATGTATATATGTATATCTCATATGTATATATGTATCTACGAATGTACCCACACCATACGGTCAATCTTAGTTGCTTCTACTATATTTCTTCAGAGAAGTATATAAAAAATTGCCTGCTTTTCAACAGTTTTAATATGTATTTAAGTAGTTCGAGTAGTAGCCAAAAAGTGGAAACCCGTACATAAGTCCAAAACAATGCTAATGCAATTGTTGTGGATTTGAAAGACCTTTCCAGTTCCTACATAAAGGGTTCTTGTATTCCTTATAAATAGAGCAATTAGAAACTACATGGTAACGTTACGTACATTGGGTTTACCTGTTGCTATTAGGTAGGTATGCGTTCAGTCAGAGATACTCTGCGATGTTTGTTTTCGGTCGCAATTTTGAATCAAATTTAAATAGCGTTCTTCATTTGCAATTCGCAGCGATGCACATCGTGATTTTTTTCTTTTAGTCATATTTTAAGCACATAATGAATATTCAGTTTATTCTAACTAGCTTGCCATAACCCAGTCGTCCAGCTGTCGGTCAAATGTACTTAGCAATTCAGTATGTTATGTAACACCAATACTAGATTTATACTCGGGCTATAGTGGTCAGTTCAACATAACGTGCGATCGTGTTGTAAGGCGTAAACAATTTTTGCTATTACATAATAGACGACATTGCACGTTTTTGTGTTAGTAGCTCACTGTGTATCATATGCTTTATTTTACGGTTTATAGACGATGGCATTTAGATAAGGTTTAACTTTCATAGACAAAAAACTCAGTTTCTCTTTTTTTATTCAATTTGGTTCCGCCGTGTTATTAAATTTGTTAAGCTTAAGTTTGCTGCTCTAACAATGACAGCAAAGAGTCGTTGGCAGAATAGATTTGTAGGTATTTTATTAATAAAAGTCAGATTTGTTATTACATCACTTATCAATAGCTATGTAAAGATCATAATATTATTTTCTCTGGTCCGATCACCAGTCAATGATATAAAATATGTATACGTTGGTTGGTCTGTCTGTAACTTCAGTCGTCGACACGCACACACCTACGGCTAAGTGAGTTATCTTGTGGCTTAGATTAACAGTCTTTAATTGGCTTCAATAAGCGTATACGTATGCGAAAATACCGCTTAACATATTTATCCCTAATTAATTATACGCAAAGCCCATGTTTATTCAATATCGGCACAGAAACCTTTAGGATACCTAGATTGAAATTATATATCTTTTCATGTCAATGCTGCAGGCTGCAAAGGTGTTTTTTTCGGTTTTCACTGCTTTGGTGGTCTAGTGGCTGCAGTATGAGATTGCAATGTACGAGATTGTGGGTTCGATTCCCACACAGGACAAAACTTTGTGTGATCCAGAAAGTCAAAGTCAAGGTCCTCTGACTTTGACTTGTTCTGAGTCTGGGTGTAATTTGCGTTCGTTAATTATATATTTGTAAAGTCTCCCGCGACACAGAGCTTCTTTTCTAGTTTCTTTAAGAACACATCCCTAAATGAGCACTGGAGACCTGTACTCACGCACCTATACACCACTTGACTGTGTGTAGTTACTTTACCGTGGTCTTCTGTAAGGTGCAGAGCACTTGCTTGTTTGTATGGTGCTCTAGCTCTCTTTTTATCATTTGTTTATTAGTACTTTTATTATAGGTATCTATCTTATGATGCCCGCGGCTCCGCCCGCGTGGATGTCGATTGTCGCGGTAAAATACTTTTTAGCGCGATAATCGACATCCACGCGGGCGGGCGGGCGGTCATCCCTATGGCCTTCCTCAGGATACCATCTATTTCCTTGCCAAATTTCATTAAGATCAACACAAACAGTTACTTTCGCATTTATTATATTAGTATGAATTGCATAGGTAATACATTGCTAGAGCAATATAATCTTGTCAAACCAGGATGTACGAACGATAGCGAAAGTACTACATATCGATAACCAGACGTATTATTGCAGGTTCTTCATAGTGACTTTCTTGTTCCCGCGCACGTGGCTGCTGTACGTGGCAAGCGTGTTGATCGGCGCGGGCGCTGCCGCCATATGGACCGGTCAAGGCAATTACCTTACACTCAACAGCGATGCCGATACTATATCCAGGAATTCCGGTGTCTTCTGGGCTATGTTGCAGTGCAGGTAATATATCATAATCTACTTCCTTATGCTTATTATGGATAACATTGCTGCTTTATTGTCAACACAGTATACTCGTACATACATAGATTGCTAATGTGTTAGGAAAGGAAATTTATTGGTCTTTGTTAAGTTACACCGGAACTTTGAATGATGTTGATATGTACGAGATGTCTTTAGATATCATGTATATTACTTTTGGCGTAAGCTATAGAGAGGGGCAATTTATTATTTGTGCATATCTAACGTAAAGGTCTGGATCAGGGTTAATTTCCTTCGATTATATTTATACATTTGTTTCTACTTATGGGTTATTTCCATAGTACTCCATTCTTTTGTTCTAAAAAGATAAGATTCTCATACATTCATTCCTAAGTTACTCCAAGGAATTATTATTATTTAAAAATACTATTTACTAGTTACTTTGAGAACATTTTAATATTAGCATAGAGTAGAATGAAACCTAAATAAAAGAATTATATTTTTCATGGAGTAGTTTGGGAACTCTTTTTGGAGTTGGAGTACTTTGGAAATAACCCCTACTTATAATCTAATTTTAGATTTTCATGAAACCGATATTTTTGCACACGAAACCTCCATGAACCTTCCTAACAAAATGTTTGAATAACCTAATATTTATATTAGTGTACGGACTAATAATACGAATATAGGTACTAATTAACCGACTTAATGTTAGTATTTATGAATGGTTCATGCTTGTTATAAATTGCTTGATAGCAGCACGTTTTTCATATAGTTATATGTTTTTTTCATGATTTAGTACTTAGATTTATTGCAAGTACATAATATTATGTGTATTAGTAATCATTTAAATGCGTAAAAATAAGGGGTAAAGTCCCCTGCCCCGAATGTCTGAGGATACTTCCACTAATATACAAAAACAAAAATACATTGTCATTAAAAAAGTCAACATGAAAGAGGATTTTTACAAAACCGCTTTTGCATGCCATTGGGTATAATAATATCTTGTTTAGTGTTTGGGAGTTCGTATCTACTGGGATCTATAGAAAACTCATCGTAGCTAATTGTTCCCGTCCCAGACCTTTGCCAGGACCAAAAGTTTTATATAAATGGGTTGAAACTTTTCAAAAATTGTTTCATTTTTTGCAGCATGTTCTTCGGCAATCTGTTCGTGTTTATAAAATTCCAAGGAAAGTCGCACATAGACGTTGATACACGTAATGTAGTGTTCGGAGTCCTGACAGGAGTATGCGTTGTAGGCTTACTATTCCTCATGCTGCTAAGACCTACTAAGCGCATGCCCTCCATCGAAGATGCCAAGGTAAACAGCACTCTATTTCGTTAACGTAACGTATTGTTTACAATGGAATCACGGCCAACTAGACCCTAAATAAGGTTTAAATGCCATATAATTCGTTGATATTTTTGGTATTGGTATTCAAATGCGGCTATTTATTGATAATTTTATCGAGAGGACCAGTTTTGATATCTTTTGACCGGGTGACCTTAACATTACATATGACATTTTATGGCAAAATTTATAGATGGTCCGCCGCGACTTATTTTATTTTATTTTCTTCGAGATAACAAACAATTGCGTAATGTGCTTAATTCTAATACAGTGATTCTTAAAACAAAACTTAAATGTAATCACGCAACCAGCACCGTTATCTACAACATATCATATATTAGATAGAACTAAACTAGTAACAAGCAACTATGGCAAAATGGTGTCACTAGAGACAATTATGCTGAAATTTATTTCATATGTATAAATGAGTAAAATTAAGTTAAAGGTAACGTACAGTAGGTATTTATTCAGTGTTATATTTATATGTTAATAATATTTGAATTTAGACAAATTTGTTCTTTAACTGTGTTTTAAATTGAAACATAGACAAGGCATATATATCAATATCAGTGAAATTATCGTTATAACTTTTCATTATCCGCCTTACTTCGCACGAATAACGAGTACCTATAGTTAATAGTCTTCTATTATAAAACAATTTGATTTGGACGAATATGTCTGGAAAGTAACTGGCATGTTAGGAAATCCTTTATATTAAGATCTTATTCTAGTGTTCAAATAAGGTCATAAATTGAATCTATTTTCCAAATTTGAATGGAAATGTTTATCTACAGTATGTATGGTGCACTGACTCGATTGTGGTAGGTATATTTAAAAATGTATTTTATATGTGTATGGATGTTTATATCTATCAAAGTGAAATATCACAAGATGGTACGCATCTGCAATCACTAAATCTTACAACGGGTAAGACTTGAAATTTGCAGCAGATTTGTTATAGACATCCCTTAAGATAAATACACTCTCTTGAGGCTGAGGGGAATGTAACAAAGACACAGAGTTACGTGACACCAGTGAGCGCAGAATATTGTAAATAAAATGTAGCCTGCAAAAATCGTTTTTCTATCAAACGTGTATGCAAAATTTTCATTTTCAGGGAGAAGTAGCTACGCACGAGGTGTCGGAGACGCCGCTGGAAGCGTTCAAGGGAGCGTTGAAGTTGTTTTGTACGAAAGATATGTTGTTACTGAGCGTTACTTTTATCTATACCGGTAAGCGTAACATTCATATTATTAATTCAGTAGATAAGGTTATAAATAATATTTGCGATTTGGCTGTGAAAAGGCATCGACAGTGCATCCCTTTAGCCTTAAGTTACCTTTGAGACTTTTTACCTTAAGAGAGTTAATTAACAACATACCTAATCCATATTAAAAAGAAAGAAAGCTTTGAAGACTTTTTTTAAACCGTATAAATCATTAACGCGTAAATAAATCCACCGATTGCTTTGTTTTAAATCAGTCTTTGAACATCTAGAATATTTTTGTGTGATCGACAAACGATCGATAAAAATAAATGTTAAAATTATTGCCACATACACACATATTATTTTAGTTTAATTTAGAACGTGGTCGTAATAGTCGTTCATCACATGATGAAATTGCTCTGAGTTTTATAAACCAAGAAATCTGGGAGCATTGACTGCCATCACACCTTAGTATGCTCCCTGCATACTAATAAGCATTACTGCGCCTGTGTTCGTTTTTTAACGGCGTTTCAATTAAATTTTGGAACTACAGCAAAAAATCCTTAAGCTTTTGGACCAGTGGCCATAAGCCCGATCATTGATCGTCTTTGATTTCAACTGTCATTAGCAGCTACAATGACAGTGCGATAGGCGCAAAACTTGATAAGTGTACAACCTACGCTAGTTACTTGTCGCCTATGGGCAAATATTGTAGCCAACAAACATTTGAGACCGAACATAAACTAAACATTATATTACTTATCTACGTATATAAACTATCTATTTAACGTGTTATTAAAGGGTTACCAAGGCCGCGGTAACTCTATAGATGGGTGACCGCATAGTGGTATTTCATCTGAGCGTCTCCGTGCTTCGGAGGGCACGTTAAAAGACGATCCCGACTGTTATTAGTCGTTAGATCACGACAGAGGCCTAAATATGGGCGATCTCAATAACTCTGTCTGTGAAAAAAGAACATGTTATTTACAAGAGAAATATTATACACTTATTTAAACTAACTCAATACCAAAACTATTTCTAATATAAAAGAAAATAAAATGAAAACAATTGCTTTTGTGTAATAATAACAATCCTTTTCAAAAATAAACCAAATTCCTATCTTGATTACCGATACTTTTCCTAAATTAACAAATAAAAGAAGCCCAAAAATGTGCTCGCCTCTTTGCCTGCAAATTAGTAAACATCTTAGGTACTAAAATAACCTGTTCGGAACGTTTTATTTAATTTGGTATTTGTAAATGTCATTTAAGTATTGAGTACGGATTTAGTACGTATGTCGTATGTAAATTCTAGATTATGTACTGCGACATTGATAAAATAACATTTAGATATTTATTGAGTTTTTGTATTGCAGTAGTCGCAGTAGTGGTGTAGGATATAATTGCTAATTGGAAGGTACTAAAGGGGAACTATTTATCGCTTATTATTTTGTACTTGATCTACATTTAGTAAATACATAAAAACATTTATTTGCTACCAATGCTAAGAAAATGGAATGTTTGAAATTAAAGGAAATACCTAATACGCAACTACTAATATGACTGAGGAGTGTGGGCTCTCCCCGGTGTATCATCGGTGTTCGACTGTTGCGAGACTTATGGTTATAGGGAAATTATTGTATCCAATATATTTTGAATTTAATTATACCTACTATTAAATAGTAGGTATAATTAAGTTATAAATTTTATAAGTCCACAGCTCAGTACGAGCAACTTAACTTAGCTTTGGTAATAATTCATAAATGCTTTTTTAAAAAAATATTATTGGTGAGATATCCATTTTGGGTAGCAAATTCTTTTTTCCAGTTTGTCTAAAACGCGCAAATATTCCGATTAGCGCATATTTATTTTAGGAATTGTTATGTTATAGTGATTTTATTTAAATTAACTCGTGTTGCTTCTGAGATACTGTTTCAAAAATAGTTTTTAGTTTTACTTTAAAAGTGTTTCGTACTCTTATTTTCTGTGGGTCTTATAACGTAAGAATACGTTACACGGACCCACAGAGTACATTAGGACCTCAAAACGGTTCTCTAGTCATCTAGTGATATAGTATTATTTGGTTCGAAACCTAACATGTGATTATAATTTTAAATTGGTACGTGTTTTTAATATATCTACATAATATAATCTCTTCTCAAATTGTGAGCTGGTTTTTAATGGCCTACGGTTGTGTTTATTAATTCATGATTATCTCATCACATATTAGGTACAATCGTTATTTAATCGTGACCTTGGCCATGTGGTTTTTAATTCTGATTATAAAACTTTAGGGTTCAGGGTAAAGTTGAATAATTTAGGCACAACAACGTTTTTGCGTGTGATAGTAGGTACTTAGGTGTGTATAGATATGCAGTGTATATATGTAGTGCAAAAGGATATAATGTAGTGTAGGGATTTAGGGATATCACAAACATGTGCGATATATAGCCAGGAAGAAAGAGAGAGAGAGAGATGTATAGAGTTTTCATTAATAAAATAAATGAAACTATTAGGTACCAAAATATCATGTCACCTTCATTAAAATCCAGTCACTTGATCAGCAAATTATGAAGAAAAATCGAGATGATGATGATGATAATCTTATTTAGCTGATTTTATTATTATTATTTTCAGCCTGTACTGTCCCACTGCAGGGCAAAGGTCTCCCTTTCCTCTTTCCACTCAACCCGATCTTGTGCTAGAATAGACCAGTCTTTGATTTTGAACTATTTTATTTTGAAAAAACAGGATTGAATTTTTTTGTAAGCATCTGTAACTAGTATCTTTTGTAAATAAAAATGCAGGCTCCGTATGTTAGTGGCCGCAGAACTCGAAAAGTATTCAAAGTTCGGTTTTTATGTGCTTTGTCCCGAAGTTCCAACGGGAGACTGAGCCACAGGTATTTAATAAATAGCCTATTTTAAACAGTTGTATTTCCTTTTTCCAGGTGTGGAGCTATCTTTCTTCAGCGGTGTGTACAGTCCTAGTATCGGGTTTACATTAGCTATGGGTGAGAATGCGAAGCAACTGGTTGGATTGTCCGGCGTTTTCATCGGCATGGGCGAAGTGCTTGGTAAGCTAACTACCCTAAGAAAAATAACTGTAGCTTATAAGCGTTCAAGACAGTGTGTGTGTTTCCTTTTAGTACTAGATTTTTTAACCTTTTCTCGGACAGTAGTGTTGACACAGTAGATGATGTCATAACGTCTATAGGCGTTAACTGTCCTACAAAGTCAAATCGGATACGTACCTTGATCTAAAGATTACCTCCATTCAGCTGTTTATTCAATGGGCCGCTATATAATTTAGTGGAATTCTCCTTAAACAAAATTGATTGATGAACTATATAAAAGTATAGTAGTACTATCTTAGGATAGTAAATAAAATGAGTGAGCTCACACTACGAGCAACAGTACCACAGAAGCGGTTTTTTTATACTACTAAGGTGGCAAACAAGCATACGGCCCTCCTGATGGTAAGCAGTTACCGTAGCGTATGGACGCTTGCAACACCAGGTATCATTCGCGCGTTGCCGACCCTTTAAAATCCTTATATTATTATTGTTACTGTCCTTCTACATATAATCTAAAATGTCGACATAGTAATGTAAGATTGCCTTGAGATAATTATTACAAGATAATTACTATTGACTTTGCTTCACAAAGTGCATTGAGTAATAGTAGGTATTGTGTTCGATATCTAATAAATATGTTAATTGGAAACCACTCGTGTCGTGCCGGTATCGAAAGGAGGTATGAGCAACGACAATGTTAATGGGTACAGACCTATTGCAGTGTTGTCATCACCAGCTAAAGTGTTGGAGTGCGCTATTCATAATAGCATTTTTGTGCAATAAAGAGCGCAGCTATCAGATGCCCAGCACGGGTTTCGACCAATGAGAAGCACTACCAGTAACTTACTGAATTACATGGATTATGTGCTGCCGATTGTTGACAGTGGCGGGCAAGTTGACGCTGCTTACTTCGACTTCAGAAAAGCGTTCGACCTAGTCGATAATGACATGTTGCTCAAGAAGTTAGCAGCCGTTGGTTTCACCCCGCACCTACTTCATTTCTTCGCCAGTTACATGAGGGATAGGCAGCAATACGTAGAGTACGAGGGGCACAAGTCAGAGCCGTACTTTACGTGGTCTGGTGTAAGTCAAGGGAGTAACCTCGGACCTCTGCAATTTGTCATTATGATAAACGATTTGCCCAAAGTCGTTAAAGATGCAAATTGTTTATTATTTGCAGACGATCTTAAGTTATCCCTGGCAGTGAGGGGTGAAGATGACTGTAAACGCTTACAGAAGGCTATCGACAGCGTAGTTACTTGGAGCAAGGAAAACCTTCTACATTTCAACGCCCAAAAATGTGTCACCATCACTTTCTCGCGTGCACACAGTCCTATTGTACATGACTACAACATTGATGGAATACCGATAGTCCGGGTCACGGAAGTTAGGGATTTAGGAGTTAGTCTTAACACGGGGCTAACGTTTCGTGATCATATAGTCAAGTGCTGTAAAAAGGCGTACAGAAACTTAGGGTTTATGATACGTACTGTTCGTGGTTTTACAAATATTGCAGCGATTATCGCTTTATATAACACTTTGGTGAGAAGCCAATTAGAATGTAATGCAGTCATCTGGTCCCCACATGAGACTAAATATAGTCTCATGTTGGAGAGAATACAAAACAAATTTGTTAGATTTTTATATTTGAGGCTCTATGGAGTATATCCTTTTTATCCGCTTATGTATCCAACCTTGTTTATATTAGGCATGGTTGGATACAACGAGCTGAGAGTTAGGCGTGAGTTCGCACTTGTCTCATATTTATTTAAATTAATTAGAGGCAAGATACATAACGCCAACATATTAGAGTTAGTGTGTTTGAGGGTGCCGGACAGATACGTGTGGCGGCGACGTCGGCCTCAGTTGCTGGCTGTACCTCGTGGCCGCACTAATCTGTTGCGAGAGGCGTTCCTGACCCGAGCACTTCTCACTCTTAACCTTGTAGCAGAGAAGACTGACATTTTTGCCTGCACACTGAGTGAATTCACAAGGACAGCATTATATGTAATATGTTATAGATAATAAGGCATCACTATTGCATTGGGTGTGCACCTGTTAAAATAGTTGTAAGTAATGATGAATAAATAAATAAATAAATAAAAAATGTCAACACTAAGTATCATGGTTAGGATTAAGGATAGTTAAGACTATGTTGTAATAATGTTTTTTTTTCTACCTGAGTGCCTAACAAGCTTACGGCATGCCTGGTGTTAAACAGTTACCGTAGCCTATGGAGATCAAATCTTCAATCAAATTTTGGTCACGTCGGTTTGTCTCCACGGAGACTAGCCATCGGCGCGGGAGATAGTGCACGTGTGTACGCAGACACTTTTTATACCTTCTCATAGTTGGTTACGACCGTAGAGAGATCAGAGCCTCTAGACAAGTGGCATAAGCGATAGTCGAATCTAAAAGTCAAAAAATAAAATGTATGGAATTTGACGTAAGTCTACGATTTAATGTCGTAAACTTACGTCAAATCCCATACATTTTCTTTTTTGACTTTTCGATTCGACTATCGCTTATGCCACTTGTCTAGAAGGGCAGGTGTAAACCCAACGGCTTAACGTGCTTTTTAAGAGACAGGAGTGTAAATACCGCCAATTTTAAATAGTCCATTTCTCGTCAGAAAAATCTAACATCTATTGTTGACCCGACCGAAGAATCGTACCCGAGACCTCGTGATCAGCAGTTGCACTTAACGTTTGTTGCACTTAACGCCAGAATTCTCCAAAACCACCACAGCCACTAAAAATAATCAAAAATAACGTTTTTTTACAGGTGGAGCTTTGTTCGGTATCCTCGGATCGAAGACAACACGCTGGGGACGCGACCCTATCGTGATCATGGGCTACTTCATCCACTTGGGCAGTTTCTTCCTTATCTTCATAAACTTGCCCACTGTTGCTCCGTTCGGTGACACTGAGGAGGTCTCATATATCACGCCTTCACCCCAATTGGCCATGTTCTGCAGTTTCCTACTTGGGTTCGGTGATGCTTGCTTCAATACCCAAATCTACTCCATCTTAGGTGGCAACTATTCCGATAATAGCACCTCAGCGTTTGCTTTGTTTAAGTTTACTCAGGTGAGTTTATTTTTTAATTATTTATTAGTAGTCTAAAATACGTATATGAGTAAGGTAACAAATCATTTTGGACTTTAATAAATTGAGGGCAAAGTTTAAACTCGCTAGCCTCGCTTGACAAGTATAGGATAGCAGATGATGCATAATCTGTTTATAGATTATATTAAAATCATCATCATCATCATCTCAACCCATAAACGTCCCACTACTGGGCACGGGTCTCCTCCATACAATTGGAGGGATATTAGCCTACTATACCACGCTGGCCAGACGGGTTGGTATAGGGTTTTGTTTCGAGTTTTCCCTCTCTAGCAGTGGATATTGTCTGCCTGACCTACTCCCTTAGTCGACTCTTACGACACCCTTCGGGATGGAAAGGGGTGGTGACATTTGTATTCTTAATCCGTCACCACACGGACTGTATTAAAATACAAAGTAGATAATCCATGTGCTTACCTATATGTATATGTAGGTACGGTAAATATGTAATGAGTTTAGTCTGATAGATAGAAATATATTGCATGTTCAGTGCAAATACACATAAGATCTATGGACAATAAACAAGTTAACTTTATGAAAGATCAGTCTTTCTCGAAGTCTCTTTGGCGATAACTATATGTATAATTGTGGGCGCTAGAGATCGAGAAGGGCCGTCGACGAAATAAGTTTGAGAACCTCTTGGTATATAGTAGTTATCCTTTGTTTAGTTTTGTTTGGCTATCATAACTACTATAATGACTCGGCAATAACTTTGAAATTGTAATGTATTTTCATTTTCATAGCTACGATGAGCCTTCATAGTCTTGGCGGTTTGCGTAAACTTGTTTTATGGATTAGTAACTGAGTATTTTCAATGCAAGACTGTTATATGTATTAAGCTTGTAATAAAATACTCAACAAATATATTCCCTATTCTCTACAGTCACTCGCAGCTGCGGCATGCTTCTTCTACTCATCAAAGGCGCTGTTGTCGGTACAACTGGTGGTGCTGGGCATCCTGGCGTCCCTGGGCACGGCCGCCTTCTGTCGCGTGGAGTGGGCGGGCCGCGCACGTGCTCGCGCTGTCTCGCTCGACGACGACAAGATCTCCCCCACCACTCAGGCGCTCGCTGACAACGCTCTACATTACGATTGAACAGCTATTGCACTACAAACAGGTTCCGTCACTACTTAGTTACGTTGTGCAACATGCCAGTACAAATATCTACTCAAATCAATGTGGTTGCGCGACGAAGAGCAGTTTCAAGACCAGCGTTAGTCTTCTAATATATACTTGCATCGAATATGAACTTTCGTACTTGGAAATAAAGTTCAAAATCACTTGCTCCCACATAGTGACGTATCTGTATGTAGTACTTATGATCTGTGACGTCACACATGCATCGTTGAACACATTCCACTATTAAAGCTTGTACCTCTAACAAGTACCTAATGCAAAAATGAATGTGTCTTTGTATGTATCTCAAATCAAGTCAAAATATTTGGATGGCAGTTTTGTAAAATTTTTTGTGTATAATCTATATAATTATTATAAGACTAATGCTTACTAGAATATATTATTCTCTTATTTTAGGAATGATTTGGTACTCGTATGTTGGATATTAAAATGTAATGGTATGTAAATGCTGCTACTACGCCTGGTGTTAGTACAAACCGCGAATAACTAAACGTTGGGTAGCAGGTCTCTCCAAGCAGGTGGAACGATGAATTTTAATATACAACTGTGATAGACAGTATACCGGTGGTTAAAGCAGTTTAAAATAAAAGTGCAACTACGATACTTTCCAAAGTCTCGCGTAATAATGAACTTTGTCACTTAATAGTTTTCCACAGTTGGTAGTTGGACGAATTCGAATAAAAGAAGGTGGCCGTAGATGGCGCCACCCGCGCCACTGAATTATGACGTAAACGCATCTGCAGGTCGTATTTTATAAAACATTCTCATTGATCCAAAAAGGCATTCCGATTTATATTGCTAACTTTATTATCTTTTAGTGTGAGACCTACGTAAAAGTATACAAGGCTAGGGAACTGCAGTTTTGGCTGCCTTGAGTCAGAATTTTATATATTTTTATGCGTTAGATTTCCTACTATGTAGGTATTGATTAGTTTGATTACACGCGCTGTATGTAGTACGATTCGCACTTGTGTTTGTTTTTTTTTATTCCAATTTTATTTTTTGTTTCGTAGTTTATGAACAAGGGTCTATACGGCAATTAAAAACAAAGATTAGTATTGAATCTATTTTGAGGAAAAATAAACCTACATTCCATACTGATAAAGATAATGTTATTATAAAATGTTACGATTATAGTATTATTATTTTAGGAATATTAATAGAAATAATTCAAGACTTGGAAATTGCATTGTAAAATTTGTTGTCAATATGAAAAGCAAAATAATGTGGAACTGCATAAAAAAGCTAAATAGATATTAATTTATAACAATATAATTGCATAATATTCATGAATATATTTGTAAAGTATGAAGTTTAAAAATGATTTATCGTTTTTATAAATGTATGTAGCGGCAATATCATAATGAAGGCGTAAGCCGACTTTTCTCTAAAGCGAACATAATATTAATATAATCTAATAGGTAGATACACTATGTCATGCTTGTAAGTCAATGTTGCTATTACTATAAAGGACAACAGATCGATACAGTGTTATATTTTTAAGGTTTCCATACCTTCTTTTGTTACCCGACGTTTTGGTAGAAATTGCACGAGCTTTCGACCCGTTTGTCCATTATAGTAATAATATAAGTATAAATTGTGAATGTTTCATTAAATGTAGGATTTGTACACATATTATCCATCCATCTATTCAATATCCATTTATAAAACCCATTGATTTTATCGAACTATTAATCGTGATTGCGATAATATACACGTTGGTTCTTGGTCGTCACGAATTGCCGTCACATCGGATTATGAGAGAAAGAAAGAGAGGAATAAAGAGTGCACTTGTATTTGAGCACAATAATATCTCCGCAAAGATTGCTAGTCTCCGACGGGATTAGCCGCTATAACCGAAATTAGGACGTTTTATTATTTCGGGTGCAACAGAAAATACACCACGTTCTATATACGTCGCTCATTTATAGTTGACCAAAGTGCTCAACAAAGTAAGTTTAGAGAGAGAGAGAGAGAGAGAGGAAGGGTCTGTATACTTATCGATAACTAAATACATACTTATTGCTTGATTTAATCTGCGTATTGATTCGACTCTTGTAACCACTCGCTGTCTTAAGTATAAGTTGTGCAGTAGTTCGCAGATTTTTTTTTACTGCAAGACTGTACAGAGACTTAGATATTTGATACTCCTACTAACGCAATTGTAATAATTTTATAACATCCCTCCTTTTGCGTCGGGGTTAAAAATATATATAAATAACTAGTAATATAAAACAGGGAATATGTTAATTATTTATTTATATATCAAAAATAATGCTGAACAATTAAAAATTGTTGTTAGTCAAAGTATGATGTTAAAATTCTTTAGTCATTGATCATCGTCATCATCATCCGAGTATATGTAAAGTACTGATGAATGAAATTACTATGAAGTGTGGTGCTCATACTCTATGTGAGAGTAAAATGTAAAAATATTTTTGTATAGAAAGTAATATATATAATTAGATGAGTTTTAAAATATTTTCCAATAACTTCTAGTCATGAAACTTGAGGTTTTTATGATGTCATGGAATTTGGTATATACAGTGGACCCCCGGTAATCTGACCAACGTTTTGCAGTGTCGGACTATAAAATTTGTCGGATTATACAGTACTGCGTAAGATCCTCTATAGTCTGGATTTTTTTGAAAAAGAGTACCTTGTAATCCGACAAATTATAGATCAAAATTATAAGATTCTATCTGAACTACAAATCATACTTAAATACAAGAATTTGCCAAATTGTGTATCTACATTCAAGTGATAAGCATGTCGGATTAGAAGGGGCGCCGGATTAGACAGGGGCCCGACTATCGGAGGTCCACTGTAATGTTTAAATTTCATGATTATTAAGTTCTCATATAAATTAAATCATGAAATTCGTTAACTACATATATCACACATCTATATGTTATAACATTCCTTGTAAATTTATTTTCTAATTTAGTTTATAGTTGTTATTACTAGTAGACATATGTTTTTATACCTAATTGTTATTTTTAACTAATTTTAACATGCCTTTATGTATGAATGCCTATAAATAGTATTTCATTCTATTAATGTTATGTCTAGTCTTATTTTCTTACATTAAATGACAGTAGACATACACATTATAATATGTTATTGAAAACTATAATGTATGAAGTAAAATATTTTAATAATAACCATGTGTTTTATATTTTTAACCCTGTTATAACAGACATTACAGTTAACAGCACGTAATGCCGTTGGTCATGTGCCTGATTGCTCTCTGGTAAAAAAGTCAGGTTTGAACCTGACAAAAAATACAATAAAGTGCATAAATGCTTGAGCATTTATGCACTTTATTGTAATAATTTTAAAGTTTGTTTTCAAGTGTGTTAACTATAGTCCGATGGGATGGCAATCAAACATGTTATCGCCATCCCATTGGACTATAGTTTATTCTATGACTGCCTCCTCTTTGGGTCCTTCAGTACGACTGCTAATCACGAGGTACAAGGTGCGATGCCTCGTTTTGGCCATAAAAATATATTGGGGTTTTCTGTCAAGAATGTTGAACACCCAAGGACATGCATATACACACCCAAATGTCTAGATGCATACCCAATAACGCAATTCTGTTCTAGAGGCATTACTGCCATAAAACTCGCCCTAAAAGGCCCTACGACTAGTGCTAGCCTCAGTCTTCATGCCCAGCGATGGGGACCCGCCACCGCGGGAAATGGAAGAACTAGTGCTATACTGCGAGACAAACGGCTGGGAGATCATTATCTCGGCTGACTGCAACGCGCACCACCCCCTATGGGGCAGCGCCACAAGGAATAAAAGGGGTGAGTCACTGACTGAGTACCTTTTCACCACTAACCTAAGTGTCCTAAACAAAGGTAATGAACCCACCTTCGTAAGTTCCAGGTACCAAACCATAATCGACATAACGCTAGCGACGGAAGGCGCGAGCGAACTGGTGGCGAACTGACAAGTGTCACCAGAACCCTCGTTCGCTGACCACCGTCGCATCGTATACAACCTTCAACTAAAGATTCCAGAGCCAACACCGCACCGCAACCCCCGCAAAACTTTAGTGCCCAAGTACGTTGGTTTATTGACCGCAGCACTGGATGACTTCCACCTGCCGGAAACCATAACAAACACCGCCGACATAGAACAGTACTGTGGTGCAATAACGACAAGTATAATCACAAACTACAAAGAGACGTGCCCAGTCACGAGCACTCAAGCAACCAATAGGGGGAAATGGTGGGGGCCAGAACTCGAACGGTTGCGTAGAGGGCTCAGGAGACTGTACAACAAAGCAAAAAACACAAGGAAAGACACTGACTGGGACAACTACAAGTCAGCACAAAATCACTACAAAAGACGCATCCGCTTCCGCAGGAACGAAGCATGGCGACGCTTCTGCAGCGGCATAGACTCAACAAACCAAGCGGCCAGAGTGAAGAAAGTCCTAGCCAAGGGCAAGCCGATAGAGCTAGGGTCACTCAGGAAACAAGACGGCCACTTCACAAACTCAGACCAGGAAACCAGCGAACTTCTACTGGCAACCCACTTCCCAGGATGCCAGATAGTAAAAGATATCAGCTGGAACGACGTCGAACCACACACACCAACATCCTCAGACTGGGAACTAACCACCAACATAATAACAAAAGACAAAATCCTATGGGCAATACAGAGCTTCCTCCCGTTCAAATCACCGGGCCTGGATGGCATCTTCCCCGCCCTACTACAATGGGGACCACCAAGGATCATCGACCACCTTGAGGCGCTCTTCAGAGCTTGCATAGCGCACAGGTACACACCCATTCCATGGAGAGAGGCCAAAGTTATCTTTCTCCCTAAACCCGGCAAAGAGGACTACACGCAAGCAAAGTCCTTCCGGCCCATAAGCCTGACCTCGTTTCTTCTTAAGACCCTTGAAAGGTTGGTAGATAGATACCTAAGAGACGGCGCGATCAAAACCAAACCACTACATCCGCAACAACACGCGTACACCCAAGGAAAATCTACAGAATCAGCACTGCACCAAGTGGTCTTTAAGATAGAGACGGCCATGAGCGCTAAACTATCATCACTGGGCGTGTTCATAGACATTGAGGGTGCCTTTGATAAGACACTCCACAACTGCATTAACCAAGCACTAACCAGGTACGACGTCAACCCGACAGTCAGGGGCTGGATAAATAACCAAATAAGTCAGCGAGCAATACAACTAACGGTAGGCAAGACCACCAGGGCAAAGGTGACAAGAGGCTGCCCACAAGGGGGAGTTCTGTCACCGATCCTTTGGAACATGGTAGTCGACAGCCTAATCAGGCGCCTCAATGGCAACGGCTACTTTACTGTAGGCTACGCTGACGACCTAGCAATCATTACCAACGGTAGTGCAGAAAACGTACTATGCAAGGTACTGCAAACAGCGCTAAACATCGTAGAAGAATGGTGCGCCGAACAAAAACTGTCGGTGAACCCACTGAAAACGGAGCTTGTCCTTTTCACTAAAAAAAGGAAGTTACCCGAAATGACAACACCAAAACTTTTTGGCACCAGGCTGGCACTGTCGACGGAGGTAAAATACCTGGGCCTTACCCTTGACAGCAAACTGAACTGGGCCAAACATATGGAGCAAAAAATTAACAAAGCCGGCATAATCTTTTGGCAGTGCAAAAGGCTCGTAGGCAAAACATGGGGCCTAAACCCTAAGATAATGCTTTGGCTATACACATCGGTCATAAGACCCACTATCACCTACGGCTCGGTAGTGTGGTGGCCCAGGACACAACTAACTACAGCCAAAACTAAATTACAAAGCTTACAACGCATTGCATGCGTTGCGACGACTGGATGCATGCGAACCACTCCCACGGCCGCGTTAGAGCACATCCTAAACCTTAAACCACTACATCTAGTAATACAAGAAGAGGCCACCGCCGCGGCACTCCGGCTAAAAGGCTGCGGACTGTGGAAACAGGCCGCAAATACGCCACACACAGGCAGACTGACCGCGGCGCTAAACAAGTTTCCGCTGCTGGAAGCACCGTGCGACAAGATCCCCTGCACCTAAACCTTCGACCGCCGCTATGAAATAGAACTCTCAGCAGAGACAACCGATAGCTCTGGAACCAACGAAGTAAGGATCTACACCGATGGCTCCAAGACGCTGTCCGGCACAGGAGCAGGCGTATACTCGCAAGATCTGAATATCAACATATGCACAACACTGGGCAAACACAACACCATCTTCCAAGCGGAATGCATAGGTATCACCAGAGCAGTGAGTGCGATCGCTAGCAGGAAGGTAGGTGACCTAGATATCAGAATCGTCTCTGACAGCGCATCTGTACTAACTGCCCTAAAAAGCAACAAGAAGACATCCAGTCTTGTACTAGAGTGTCACCTGGCGCTACAAGACGTGGCAAACACCAACAAAGTCACCGTGCAGTGGATAAAAGGACACAGCAACTCAACCGGTAACGACGCCGCGGATGCACTGGCGAGACAAGGTTCCGCCGCTGCAACCGCGGGCCCGGAACCGATAATCCCCATCCCACACAGCCAGGCCCTCACCTGGCTCAAGGAATGGACAGCACAACTACACAGAGAGGAATGGGAGAGCAACGGGGGCTGCAGACAAACCAAGGAAGCGGTACCATCCGCTACCCGGAAGCTCTCGCGCAACCTCCTAACACAAAACAGGTCTAACCTCAGGACATTAGTGGGCGTCCTAACAGGACACTGCCCACTCAACAAACACTTACACAGGCTAGGCCTGACCGACAGTCCACTCTGCAGGGGCTGTTTGGAGGCCGAGGAGACACCCGCCCACGTCCTTCTGGACTGTAGGAGCGTAGAAGACCATAAGGTGCGGACCCTAAAGAAAACGGGCTCTCTGCCGGAAGCCTGCGGCCACCTGGGTCGCCTGCTGGCTTTCTGGAAGAGGTTGGGCTGGATGGAATAGCCAAAAGGAAAACACGTACAAAGGCCCACTTGAGCGGCCAAGTGCGGATAACGCCCCGACAAACTAACTAACTGTCAAGAATGTTGCAATAGAAAGAAACTTTGCACGCTATATCGCATCGTCAGTGAAAAAATAGGTTAACTTAAGAAATGCCATTAGGCAATTTTGAACCTTAGCTATGTTAAGAATAACATGTAAATTGCAAAAAATACATACTTCAACTTAAGTTATTATACGCGCCTTAGTAAATTACTTAAAGCCGTTGGTTCTCCGCTCCTATTGATAATAGCGTGATGTTATATAGCCTTCCTGGATAAATGCACTATTCAACAAAAAAAGATTTTTTCTAATCGAACCAGTACTTTCTGAGATTAGTGCGTTCAACCAACAAACAAACTCTTCAGTTTTATAGTATTAAGTAAAGATGAACAAATAGTGACTATGTTTTCAGGCAGCTAGACAATAAAATGATTATGTGCATGTGTGTGACATATAGCTAGCTTGCAACACTAAAAAAAAACAATTAAAAATACATTTAACAGTTTATATTATTCATCAGTTACTAAGTACATAACAAATTTCTAATACCTAAAATTATTTTTTTTCACTAGCACCAGCGTCTTCATCTCCAAGTTTGAAGTCCATGGGTTTATCATAACCCATTATTTTAGCATAATACCAGGGATCATTGAAGTGTCTCGCCTCTATAAACAGAGGTACACCTTTGACTTTCATTGTTGTAAACATACCAGGAATATCGGGGACCTCAACATCATCTGTGTTAAATTGAAGCTGAAAAATAAAACATCCTGCTATATAATTTAATAATTAAATATTTAGCAGAATCTTCACAATGTCTATAATATATATTGTATTGTTTTATATATATTTACTAGCAGCCCAACCACTTTGCCTAGGTTTTGAAGGCCCTTATTGAGAAAAAAATGTCCTATCTTTTAAGTTAGATAAAACTGCACACAGTGTGCAAAATTTTATTAATATGTGTTATATGTATATGTTAATAATGTTATTTTAAGCCTTTATTTTGTACCTACTATGGTTAAGTGCATCTACCTAGTTTCCTCTCTGCATCATCTAAAGGTTGACTGGTAAAGAATGCCTTTGGCATTAAGTCCGCCTTTGTACACATTTTTTTGTGCAAAAAGTTTTAAATAAAATAATTCCTTGTTTATAGGTGTATTTCTAGTTTATAGATGAGTTTGACATTAACTCTTCAAGTGACAGAGAGTTGGACACTAGCATGTTGGGATACAATGTTGTGGCTGCAGAAAATATGTTCATAAATGTAGCTTCCTTCTTTGATGAACTTGAAAATACAAAAGTACTCGTAACCTCAGTCTGTTTTTGGTCAGTAGTAAAGATACAATGTATTAGTTTATAATACATTTAAGTATTATAAAACATGAATTGTGTCTACTTTGGTGTGTTTTCTAATTGTAAAACTGTACTGTACAGGGTAGGGGTACCATTTGGTTTCAGAGAAATTTCCTAACACATATAATTAGGTTGTCAAAAAAGGTTTTTCTGGAGAGACTATACCATGGTGTTCTTCAAGAATGGAAGGTTTTTACAAGGTCTACAATACGCAAGTGATACCCCTGGTGTTGCAAGCGTCCATAGGAAGTACAGTAACTGCTTACCATCAGGCCATACACCCATTTGCCTTCTTATTAGTACAAAAAAACAATCATATTGACTTTAAGTTAGCCAAATCTGATACAAAACACCAAAGTAAGCAACTTTTTATTTCCAAAAAGTGGTTTCATAATGGCATGGCTTAATCATTTAAGATTATTTAGAGACAAGCACCAGTTTTATTGTACTTACCTTTTTCTTTGCTAAGAAGAAAGTAATAGTAGTAGCTGTATATGTAGATGTATCAGGATCATAATGTATTTCTGTCACATACTTCTTAGTTATAACATGTAGCAATAAAGGTGTAATAAATGTAAAAAATCCAACTACTGAGCATATTGCTACAAGTAATGATGTACTGCCTATCGTCGCTGCTTCCCTTATAATTATGGGCTGTGCCAGCAGGCCGGCCATGCTTGAACTTAATGAGAATACCTTCACACCCCTGATCTGTGGTGTCAACGGCCCATAGTATATGCACTCTAGTTTGTTAACATCTTCTTTAAGCTTTATTGAGTAGTGCCTATTTACAATATCATGGCAATTGTTTATATATTTTAAATTTGAGGTTATTGATTTGTGTAAGAGGGGTTGGAACACTACTTTACTTTGATTAATGGTGCTTTTAGCACAGAACCGCAACATTTTGTGTCTTGTATTGTTCCACGTGAATGGCAAATTTATTAAAATTTAAAATATAACAATAATGCCATTAGCACAGGTATAATTTTGACAACAAAAAATCAAAACGACAAATGAAATCTAATGAATAAATGACAAGACAAGGTTGACATAACAATGTCAATAATTGACAAGAGAGTGATCAAAATAATGTCAAATTGTGAAGACGTTTGGTGGTTCGTTTTGAAATATATTTTAACTAGCTGTTACCCGCGGCTCCGCCCTCGTGGTAGCCGACGGTATCAAGATAAAAAGTAGCCTATTTCCAGACTATAATACCTATATCTCTGTGCCAAATTTCATCCAGATCCGTTAAGGAGTTTTTACGTAAAAGTGTAACATACATCCTCTTCCACTCTTCAGCTTTATAATATTAGTATAGTATAGATGTGAAAATTTGTGAGTATAGATGTGTTCTATACTCACAAATTTTCACATCTATTCATTCATTTCATCTCAACCCATAAACGTCCCACTGCTGGGCACGGGTCTCCTCCAAAAATTTGAAGGGATATTAGCCTACTATACCACGTTGGCCAGACGGGTTGGTATAGGGTTTTGTTTCGAGTTTTCCCTCTCTTGCGGTGGATATTGTCTGCTAGACTTACTCCCTTAGTCGACTCTTACGACACCCTCGGGATGGAAGGGAGTGGTGACATTTGTATTCTTAATCCGTCACCACACGGACTCACATCTATACTATACTAATATAATAAAGCTGAAGAGTTTACCTATTTGTTTGTTTGTTTGGTTGAACACGCTAATTTCAGAAAGTACTGGTTCGATTAGAAAAAATATGTTTTTGTTGAATAATGTATTTATCCAGGCTATATATTATGCTATATAACATCACGCTATGATCAATAGAAGCGGAGCAGTAATCGGGTATATTGCAAATCGGGGAAAATTTTAAGAGAGGTAGGGCACCATACTAGCGAGCAAGCCCAACTGGGGAAGGACCTCCACCTTACAGAAGACCACAGCCAAATAACTACACACAACGACGCACAGTGTGGGAATCTCGCAATCTAGGGGGATTTAATTCCAAATTGAATTAATTATAAGATACAAGTTAAAAATAATATTGATTGGTATTATAATAAATAAAAACACTTAAATAGTGATAGAAAAAAAAGTTTTTTTTTTAATGCAGAATAAATAAATTTGGTTGTTTTAGCCACTATTCACACACTTTCAGCCTCATTTACTGTGGGAACAGCAAGCAATTTAAGGACATCAGGCAAGTGTTATACCATGAGTATTCCCTAAGATACAGGTTTCTGGTTTCTTCTGTGTAACTATTGAAGAAATCTAAATCGACTGTATAATCCAGACCCGAGAGTTTCTAAAATGATACGAAAACTCGTTATTAATACAAAACTTTGGTGTGGTCTTCCTGGTGAATGGCCAGATGTAGATGGTATTTCTGTTAAAACATTATTTGGTAATATAATGCATTCATAGAACCAAGTTATATTCTTGTTTAAAAAGCGTTCACGATGCCTACCGCTTGCCGTCCATTTTTCTTTAAATTTGTTACATAACCTTCTTAAAAAGAACTTAATCGCATTTATAGCAACTTCCGAAAATTGTACTTAAGGGTAATTATCTATTATAAAAGCAAAAATAGCACTAATTCGCTCCTTTTTCGCCTTTGATTATCAAAAATTTGTTTTTTTGTGATTTCGGCGGTCATTCTGTAAACCGAAAAAAAATGTATGACGGTCGCACAAAATCGCAATCTTTATCAATTGTTATTAAAAGTTAGGACTCTAAACTATACATTAAAACAATCAAAACACCAGGCTATTCGGTTCATATTTTTTTATACACCTTTTACTTTTCAAATCATCTCTAAAAAGTGCTTGATTTTACTTTATTTTCAAATGATGTTATTAGATCAATGTTTAAGTATTACTTAAATAAAAAACACTTTAACTTACCTTGAAAGATATACAAAATACAATAATAAACCAATAAACAACACTATACGTAAATTTTAACAGTAATCTCAAGTGAAGATGACACTTCAATGTTGTTTTTCGTATTGGAGGAGTACAACGATTCCTATCGCCCCACTTTAACATTTTTTATTTATTTTTTGAACCTACCTACAAAAAAAATTAAATATGTAGCTGTGGCAAATAGGGTCTTAGTTATAAATAACTTATAACTATATCGCTGTCCTAGTTCAACAGTAAGATATCTTAAAAAAAACAAAATTGAGATAAGTTTTGTTTCATGTGAAAAATTTGCTCTTCTGTCTGATTCAAAAATCAGATATTTGTAAAACACAACCAAAGTGCCTAAATTTCAATGTCTCACTGAGACATTTAAGCATATTTTAAACAACCTTTAGTTCAAGATTCTGACATCTTAAGATATTTATAAAGTCATGAAGATTTTTACTTTTCTTTTATTTCTACACAGAGACTTCTTCAAATGTCCTTATATGGAATTATAAAAACATTTCTATGTTGAGACATCTTAAATTATCCCAGTGTTTAACAAAAAATCGTTAAATTATATTTTCTTTCTAGGACATTTTAAAATAACCTACCTACTCATCCAATAAGATGTCCGCATCAGGCGCACTGATTTTTCGTTCCGTTCGTCGAATGTCGCGCGACACCCCCGCGGGCCGGTACCCCTCGCTTCCAATACAATGCATGCTAGTTTCGCGAACAGTCTGTGCCATGCTGTTGTTGTTATTGGTATAATACACTCGTGGACAAATTTAGAGGAACGCAAAAAAAAAGGTTTAATATTTTACGTTGTAATTATCCTACATACTGGCCACAAATATTGTTAAATCCTATTTAAAAAACAATGTTTTGGAATTTATTATTTTCGTATTTCATTTGTTTTTTCCGTAATTATTGCTTAATAAGCGTTCTTTCCTACTACGAAAATGTTTGCTAAGTTTGAATTTAAGTTTAAATTCAGATATTGTTTTAATTTTTGCCTTGACTATCTTGTTTATCGTATTGAGGGTGAGTTGTCGAGAATTTAGAATTTACTTAGAATTGAAACTGGGCACACCTATCAACATGTTGAACAAACATTAGAAGTATCAAAATCCGTGGTTCACCGAGTTGTCAAGAGGTATCAGCAGACCGGACAGTAAACGAGACTCGCAGGACAAGGACGAAAAAGGAAAACTGTGGCCAGAGATGACCGGTTCATTGTTACCAGTGTGCTGCTGAAACCGGACCTTAACTTCTTCTGAGATGAGAACAAAGCTCCAAGAGGTTCGAGGAATTACGATAAGCACAAAAACTGTAAGAAGAAGACTGAAATCATCAAGCATAAATTCCCACTTGCCTGCTAGAGCTCCCTTCTCGCCCCACACCATCGAGTAGCTCGAGTAAATTTTGCTCGCAATCACGAATACTGGAATGACGAAGCTTGGAGTCAAGTGTTGTTCACAGACGAGTCCAGATTTTGCCTAAAGCCTGATGATGGAAGGATTAAAGTGTGAAGACGCCCAGGAGAGAGGTACGCTCAGTGCAACATTATTAGAAAAGAGGCTTATGGTGGAGGGTCAGTTACGGTATGGGGAGGTATTTGTATGGGGGCACGTACGGAACTCTACGTCATTGAGAATGGGTCTCTAACAGCGATACGCTATGTAACTGAGATCTTGGAAGAAATTGTAATGCCATTTGCCCCTTTTATAGGGGATGGATTTGTTTTTATGCATGATAATACACGTCCTCATACTGCGGCCGTAGTTTTCGAATACCTTCGAGCCGTGGAAATCAATGTTATGGGGTGGCCAGCGCGCTCGCCCGACTTGAACCCTATAGAGCATGTATGGGATAAGCTTGGTAGACAAATTAAAAAAAGAAATCCTGTCCCAGCTAATCTGAGAGACCTTAAAAATGCTTTACTGGAAGAATGGACCGCAATCCCTCAAGATTTTATTGATAATCTGATTAGAGGTATGCCTATGCGACTGGAAGCAGTGCGAAGAGCTCGAGGGGGCAATACTAAATACTGACTGGAATCCACGCCATAGCCTTTTTTATGCACTATGAAAAAAATGTAATAAAAGTTAAGCATTAAAAATGTTTCTTCCTAGTTATTTTTTTCTTTTTTTTTAACTTGGTTCATTTTTGTCATTTTGATCATTTGGTTTTCGAGGTTTGCGATGCTAAATGTTCGAATAATAAGTAAAAACTAAATTTATGAACTGAGCTGTTACCAAACTAAACAAATATCCATAAGATTTTATTCTAACCACACTTTTACTTGCGTTCCTCTAAATTTGTCCATGAGTGTATTATTTTAATTTTATTATAATACTAAATTTTAGCTGCTTTATAAGACTTACCTATTTGTGCCATTAAGATTCACATAAATAACATTATAGCACTGACTGATTATTATAATAGTTAAATTGACTTGTGCAAAAATAATAATAAGATTTTAAGTGATAATATGAGACTGATTTGTGCAATTATGATACTAGGTAATGAATAATACATTACAAGCAAACTAATTTCTCAGTTTTTAATTAATTTTCCTATCCCGTTACCAAACATTTCCGCGGATTTAGTCGGACAACTTACATTCTCAAATATCGATGTGTTGTAATACTAAGATATCTTAAAATTATGTCGATCTCTGTTGATTTTCCATAAATTTTGAAGCTTGGTTGGATAAATCTTTAGTATTTCTTAAACAAAACAACAAACAATGACTCTATGAGTTACAATATAAACTTAATTTTTAATAAACCATTTTAGAGACAACATTAAAAATACAAAACATGTTTTATTTAGTCTGAGTTCAATATAAGGTTATCTTACTATTAAAAGCCTTAAAACTAATATACAAATTATTTTATTCATATTGATATATAAATAACTCCGTAACACATTAAACCAAACTATAGTTTTAAAAAATCAACCACATTTCAATTAACAACGAGTGAATTAATGACACTAAAATCATAAAAGTATGAATAACTCGAAACATACTTTGTTCAACATATCTTACTGTTGAACTAGGGCAGCGATATTATCAATTATTGAAATTTATATTTTGATTTAAATCCCTCTAGATTGCGAAATTCCTACACTGTGCGACGGTGTAATTGTGTTCCTGTGTGTGAGTACAGGTCTCCAGCGTTCATTTAGGGATGCGTTTTGAAAGAAACGTATTCCTATCCCAGGGACACTCTCATCTTTAAGCCCTGGTGTGAAAAAATGAGTTGGCACGCAAGTGATACCTCTGGTATTGCAAGCGTCAATAGGCTACGGTAACTGCTTAACATCAGGCAGGCCGTATGCTTGTAAAATATTCCATATTACCAGGCGGACGAAGTCGCGGGCGAGTCGGGCTCTAGTTTGTAATATTAGTAGGATTCATCCTATAACTTTACTTACATTTTTCATACCACGCACTGTCTTACTTTTCACTACACCCTACTAATATTATAAACGCGAAAGTTTGTAAGTATGGATGGATGGATTCATGGATATTTGTTACTCTTTCACAAGTAAAAAGTAGACTATGTGTTATTCCAGACCATAATCTATCTCTTTGCCAATTTCATTTTCATTTCATCCTGATCCGTTCAGTATTTTTTACGTGAAAGAGTAACAAACATCCATCTATCCATACTTACAAACTTTCGCTTCTCTCGTTTATAATATTAGTAGGATATACAGACTTGATTCATTGAAATATGAATTTTACTGTTGAAAAGTGCGTACCACACATATTGTAGGTACATATAGAAAGATATCAAGATATATAAATCTTATTTCCATAAAACATCTATCTTAAAAATACTTCAGGAATTTGTGTAAACCTCTTACCGCTATCCGGGAAATAGTTAATACATTCTTGGGTAGTGAAACCAATAATAATTCGACCATCCAACTGAACTGGACGTGGAAAGAAAGAAAGAACATTTATTTTGCCAAACAAACAAATTTTGCTAGGAGGTAGTTAGATAACTATATTTTTATACGTAAGTACCTACCTGATAAATAACGCACCGCTTAAAGCGTAGGCCACACTGCTAGCGAGCAAGCGAGCAAGCTGGCGGGCGAGGGAAACTATATATAAAGTAGGTATATTAGCATAACTCTGTAGTACGCGGTGTAAACCGAAGGATGAAAAGAGATAAAACGAAGCTCGTTAGCTCGCTAGCTATAAGTGTGGCCTTCTACACGGAAGGCTAGTCACTGAAAGCGACTTGCCTGCCTATAGTACCACCTATTTATATTAATTAACCTAATATTTTTAAAACGAGGGAAATTAAAAGGCAGTTTTCAGTTAGTGGTAAAAATGGATTTAATGATATGTCTATGTTGTAGATACCTATGTCAATAATTCTTTTTAATTTGCCTCTCTATGATGATTCGTGGGACAATTGTCGACCTCGTAACAATATCCAGTGTCGGTGTCTAGTACCATCGGGTCAGGGCAATCGCAGCGCGAGAATCCGCAGACAGTTCCAACTAACATCAGTTCAGGGTTTTCGCAAGTCCTCTGTGCCACCCAGTAAGACTTTGAACAGTTGCTATAGTTAACAACCATCCATTCTGGACAGAAGTCCACACCTAAAAATATCACAATCATTTTTAGAAAAACATACGAGAAAAAGATTTATTGATAAGCTGACATTTCAAGTCAGTATACCTAGGCAACACCTATATACTATAATTATTATGTTGGGTGTGAGCTTCCTTCTCCATAGAAGAAGACTACATAAAGTAAGAATAATAAAAAAAGAAATCAAAAAATTATAATCAAGTCGCGGTCGAATTTCGATAACTATAGAGGGCCTCTTGTACAGGTTTGACATAAAATTTTGCTATAATGTTATTAATTAAAATAAAATAAATAAACCCGGTATGTTGTATATCTAATACTAAAACATTTAGTAGATAGAGGCTATAATAATACAGAAATACAAACGGTCATAAAGAAAGACCATAAGAGTATTCTAATAATTATAGGTGGACCTACCTAACGCTAATCGTTGTTTGATGCTGTTGCATTAGTTTAACTGACAAATACAAATATGGTGCTTAATGGAAGTACTGTATACCTACATTGTTGAGAGCGTTAATATTCTAATAGTACTCACATGTATTGTTGTGCCATAAACAATGAGTTGTACTCGACGTTTTATACGAAAACACAGATGAAATAACACTAAGCCAAATCATCAGGCGCGTCCACTGGTACATTTCTAGATCTTTTCCTGAATAAGACTAAACACAAATGATATTTTTCTTCATTTATATATCCTCTACATCGTTGTATCATTAAGGACTGTTTTCTTTAGTGTGGGATAATGTTTCAGTAGCTGACATACTTATGTTTCTAGACAAAAGAGCTGAGTGCGAACAATGGACACATCTCAAAATATAGGATGTGATAATCAATGCTATATAGACCTACAATTCTGTATAGCATTGACTTAGGTACTTAGTTAATAAATAAACAAGTGTAGGTATTTATAGTATTTTTCACATAGACATCTTGATATATTTATACTTACATAAAATTTAAAGTCCAATCCTGACTGATTAACCCACAGCCTAAACTGCTGGTCCTAGAGACATGAAATTTAGATGGTGTGTTATTTGTGAAGTGTAGGTATCGACTAAAGAAAGGGTATTTCGAAATTCTACCCCTAACAGGGTTACAGAAAATACAATCCCCCTGGGTTGCATTTTCTGTGAAAGTTTTTATTCTCTGATTCGATTGACTCGAAATAGACACAGTTTCAGAAGGATCAAAGCAGTCACATAATGGTGGCCTCGAAACGGACGGCGATTGGCGGGCAGACGGGTGGTCTCAGGTCAGACTATATAAGAAGGTCGGTGGGAATCCATTGGATGAGCTTGGCACAGGACCGGAACAGATGGTGCACAAAAGAGGAGACCTATACCCAGCAGTGGGTGGATAAGGGTTGACAAAGAAGAAGACACAGTTTATTTCAAAAACATTACCCAACAGAGTCAAATAGACCTCGAATAGGGCTTCTCCCTCAGAAATCACCATTTGCACCAGGCAAATGGTGATTTCTGAGGTAGAAGTGTAGCTGTAGTATGTAACTGGTTTTATAATTTAATATGTAGTATATTAAAATATAAATAATAAGAAAGTTTGATATGAATGTTTGTTACTCAATCAAGTCAGAAAGGCTGAACTACTAGGTGAAATTTGGCACAAAGATAGATTCTAGTCTTTAATAGCACATAGACTGCACATAGGTACTTTTATCCCGAAAAAATACTGTAACTATCTGTCTGATTGCACACGCGGACGAAGCCACCGCCACCGGCGGAGTTAGTTTATAGATAAAGCTTAATGAAAAAAATAGAAAATTAAATTAAAACCAATTCATCGAATACTCTCGACTCTATATACCTAATTCAATTAGCCAATTGGTTGGAGATTGATTCAATCATTTTCATTAGATAATCTTTATCTTTAAGTGCCAAACGTCACAGTACCTAGGTACATGCTATGTAGTAAATAGTATACCTATTAAGGTAATTAAATTACCTATACATCCTGGTTCTGGAAGCTGGCGACTGGTAACACAGGTAATCCTAGTGCTGGCTCCAGTCTTCATACTACATAATTTGTGCTCTTTTTCAATGTATGTTTTTTTTTTGTTAACTTATTGTACTTATTTTGTTATGTAGTAATAAAGCTTTATTATTAAAGAAAGTGTATGGGGTATAAAAAACAAATGCTCTCTGGCAACTCAAGCCCTACTTTCATCAAATTTTATTTGATTGGCGGAAAATCATTTTTTTTGACTGCTCGTGTGTGGTCTTGTCGTGGTTGTTATGGGTTCGATTCTCAAACTTTGTGTGATTCTAGCGATCCAAAAATGTTTGTTCCGAGTCATCAATGGTTGTACGGTTGTGAAGTCTTCTGTGACACAAGGCTTGTTTGTAATTTTTGTCTTTAGAAAGTTATCATTAGGTATCTACTTGGTACCTTTACGTAGTAACTATTTAGTAATCTGTGCCTTTACTACCTAAGTATAGAAGAGGAGTGCATCAACGTTGGAAAAACTTTGGTAAAATAAATATTTTTAGCAAAATATTTTTGTTCTTAAGTACTTAAATTCTAATATGTTTGGCTTAGTCAATAAAATAATAATCATTAATTAATTTTTAAATAAATAAATGACGACCTAGTGAATAAGATGATCATCTCGGTACCAATTCCGCGCGCTAATATAGTATAGGGAAGAATAGGAGAGAGTCTAACCAACAGCATCAGCGAAATACCTACCTGTCCAGGATCTAGTTTGTTTGTACCTACACTTAATAAATATAATAGAAATAAATCAATCTATCATTTAGGTATAAACTTACAAAATGTAAGGTAAATGGTATTTGCTATTGTCCCATTTTGCGTCAAAATAAGATAAAGACACGATTCATGAGCCTAAACAAGCACAAGTCAATGGCGACAATGCGGCTATCTATCCGCCGGGCAAACACTGGCTATTGATTTAGTTTATCTGTTCGCAAACAAGGTACGCGCGCCGATAGGCACGGACACACGGACCAGATATCTTTATCCCTTATTTCATTTACTTATAAATGCTTATAAATTTTTCCATTGTTATTAATAATGGGTAGGTCCTCTATGGGTAGGTCCCATCCACCCCGGTAACTGTCTAGTTGTCTATGCTTTTCTCCCTATCATTTTCAAAGCCTACATCATCTACATAAATAAACTTAAAAGTAATTAACAAGAAAACTTATTGACTAATATTATACGCTTATCCGCGGCCCTAACTGGCAAATGTAAAATTCTGGGGATTGATACAATCTAAGTTACAATTTAATTTAATTTATGGTCATAGGAAAACAAGAACCGAGTTCTTCGCTCATAAAAAGTAGCAAACGTGTCTGAACTTTAAAGTGTACCATTAGTAGCAAAAAATGCTATTATTAAACTATTAATTGCTAGTATATTTGTGCAGAATTTATCCCAAAAGGTCCGCTAAAAAAAATAAAATTGCCAACTCACGGCTATAAAAAGGGCAGGTAATTATTACTTTCAAAATATTATAGTTAATGTATTTTAACATAAAGGTATTCCCACTTAAGTGCGGTATTACCTGTGGTAATGAATGAATGTGCCAGTTTTTGATTTATATGAGTTGAATTTATCTATATAATTATGTGATATATATTTCTCCATTGAGGTAAACATATAGAGATGCAATTCCATACAGTTTATGTCAAAATATTGAAGTCAGCTTTTCACTCGCATCGACAAGCTCGGTGTTGCACAGTCTATATAAAAAATCCCTTAATTTAGTTAAATTTTTTGATCAGATGTAATTTAATTTTTGAAATAATTGTATTATTGAAATTGGAACATATTCAATTGGATTAATTACATTGAATGTTATAATTTTCAACCTACATATTATGGAGGTCAGCAGGAAAATTTTGTTAAAGTAGCTTTTTTGTTATTTTGTTTGTTTTTCATTTCACAATATAAATTTAATTATTTTCTTATTTAATATTTGATTTAACTAATTTAAAAATTGGTAATTTTTTTTTAAATTATTTAAATCATTTTTTTAACTAATTTTAAATTTAATAAAAATGAAACAAATCTATTTTAAATATATTTCATTTAAATTTAAATATATTTCATTTAAATTTAAATATATTTCATTAAATACAACAACCTCCCATAAACACAGGGAAACCGAACGTGGTTTTAACTGACAACCCTGAACTATGTGTTAGCCGCCAATATTATATTAGTTTTTTTTATAATAATAATTAATTGAAAACACATTTATCTCACATGTGAAAAGTAATTTCGTTTGCCTTGTTACACTTTTGCGAAACGTGCGTTTCGAAATCGCAAAATTTCACCATACATTTACTTATATTTTCTTGTTTCACGCCATTCGAACGCCATGCTTATGACAAAACAAAAGACAGTCGGACACATGCCCCGGGGCATGTGTTAGGTGGTAGTGTGTTTTCGCGGTTATTGCATATCTAGTGAAACATATAAATCTATGTATTTCTCAATCAACTGGGGCGAAGGTTACATTCGTCCCAGTTAGGAGATTTTAACGTTTGACACAAGTTGCGGTTCTATATTACTAAGAGAGGAGAAGATAGTAAAGCGTAGGAACCAACCTATTGACCGTTGGCATTCGATTACCCGAATTGAGTTTTCCAGTTTATTTTCAACTTTTACACTGCATGTACCTAATAACATAATTACGTTACTGTGTAAACGGGTCAAGTCTTGGTGAAAATGCGCTCAAGCTATATTTCACGGACTTAAGATAAATACACTCGGAACAGTCCATTTCCATTGAGCTATTTTACAATTTACTTTAAATATAATTATCAATACCTATACCTACTTATTTTGGATATAAAATTAAAGACTCCTAGGGAAGTTCTAAATGCGATCAAGTTTTACATAGTCCCGAGAATGTTCCCATAATAGGTAGGTAGGTATATGATTTAAAAACAGGCGATGTTATCCGAGAATTTCGACGTAAGCTATTTGTAAAACTCTCTTACTTTTAGATTAGGTACAATCCCAATATAGTTTAGTGTTTTTATTATTATAATTTACATCTAAATATACAATATACTTACCTTATATATTTACAGTTATTAAAAAAGGAAAAAAAATGACAATATAAATATGTTTCACAGTTTAAGAAGGTAGAATGTTGTCATAAAAATCAATATGGCAGCACAGGACGTTAAGTGGTTTAAGTGGTTAGGTACCTACCCTTCTATTTTTTTCACGATTGCAATTAGTTGTGGGTTTGATTTGTACCAACAAGGAACAAAATTTTGCATGATATCTATTACACCAATGGTTATTTTAGAGTGCAGCCCACACGTGCCGTCCAATACCAGAAATTCAGTGGATTCATAGGTACTTATATTTCATCAATATTATATTTATTTTAAAAGACAACTTTCGCATTTTGGAACAATCCCTGTGCCATGGGAGACCTTTATAAACATACAATTCACGGACAAATACATGCAGACTCGGAAGCGGAATAAAATTTTATGGACCTCACAGTTTTATTCCGTGTGGAAATCGAACCTACAGCACTCGGCATGGTTCCTGTGGCGACAACCACCTTAACCCTTAGACCAAATTATTATAACGTAACTTCGTAAGTAATGCGTACCTATACATACATATTTTATATTTCATGTTTCTTACCTTTAAAAATCAAAAATGATTGTTTATAATAACATCAGGTAGGTGTACTAGAAAGGTCTTGCATATTGTTTATAAGACCTTGCGACTGTTTAAATTTTGTAAGTACCAAAATGTACGGTAAAATCCTTTCCCGCCAATTCTAAAAGCTCTCGGGCTTTTTAGTCATTCGTAAATACAATTTCAACTTTAATACGCAGGATTACAGTTTATAATTGAATAATGTTGTTAACTTATAAGTTTAAGTTCGAGACAAAGATAGAAGTATCCTCTCACTCTCTCAAATGAAATGTTATTATATCCATCTCTTTTCCTCAACGTTGTAATTGCGAACGAGACAGAGGTTCTGTCTCTGTCATTGCATTAGTCGAGGTTCAGAGTTTACGGTGACCTGTCGCTCGTTGCGATTGCGGGCGAAGTTTGTTTACTTTGTAAGATTTGAATTATATCTACTATGGAATGTAGTAGGATTGTTTAGTGATGTGATTAAAGCAGTGATACTTGTAGTACTGTTGTAATAAATCGGACATCAATTATGGAGATGCAGCTATTGTTTTGGACTGTAATTTTGGGAGTGACATGGTGCGCGGAGGCGGGTATGATGGGTGATCAGTGCGACTGGACTGGCAGGTATGTTGATGTTGAAACCTCTATTGTTTATTATATTAAATTTCATATATTTTTTATCTGTTACATAGATAATGCAACAGCCAAATACCTATGCTAGTACTCAAACCTTACCTTTGTACTTACTTGATATAGGTACCTACCTAAATCTTTAAATAATTATTTTATTTATTTTTACTACATTTTTGCCCCTTGCCCCTTGAGTCATATATGTTGATAGAAAGTAGTTTAATAGTGGTAGCTTTGTCACCTCAAGAAGTTTCTAATTAGATTGGAAGTTTCTGAGAAAAATAAAGTTTAAGTCTATAGGATACGGATAAAGATACAGAGTACCTACCTATTAGGATTGTTACTACCTAACATAAGCCATATAAGTATAAACCTTGTTCTTCCAAATAAACCTATTATTTAAAGTCATATTATGGTGTTACACACTAGCGACATGTTCCAGCTTCGTACGGGTGGGTGGACAAGATGGTCATTTATTTAGTTTTCGTATGCATCCCTTAATTTTTTGTTGTCTATGTTACCCGCTGATAATGTAGCTTTCTAATGGTAAAGGAATTTTAAATTTAATCATAACATATATATACCTAAGTCCGCCTATGTACATGTATGCATAAAGTTTTATAAATAAATAAATAACAAACAAAACATCAAATCTTTCCACTTTACAATAATACATAGCTTAGATATTTCATAACTAGCTGTTGCCCGCGGCTACGCTCGCTTGGATGTCTGTTATCGCAATAACATAATCCCTATGTTCTACCTTAGACTATCATCTATCTTCTTACCAATTTTCATAAAGATCCGCTTAGCCGTTCAGTCGTGACGTGAGTACATGACAGATCTTTATGAAATTTGAGTTCCTTTCGCATTTATTATAGATAGATACTCGTAGTAGGGATGGAGATTAGGCAGATACCTAAGCAACAATTTGCATACCAACGCAAACATAATTACACACAAAGGAATAAAAGAGAGTCCAATAAGTATGCAACATTCGTTTGGAATCCATCACAATCAGAATATAACAATCCTAACCTGGGGCTATACGCGCCGCATCAATTTGCTAATAAATCTACACAGTTATTTCCATAACATTTTCCATCGCATGTCTGATGTTATTAACACTCAATGTTATTTAAATTCCTCATTCAACAAATGCCAATTGATAACTAACTACATTGTTGAAGTTCACTTTAAAAAAATTGTCTAGATTGTCCTTAGTTTCCTTGGTTTAAGCGGTTACCGCCATTTACCTCTGCGCAGCGTTTTAGGGTATCGATACCCACACCGGTCACAAATTTTGAGTAATGAACAGTTTAATGGTTGATTCAAGTCTGTGTGTGTTTGTGTCTGTGATTTGTGTGTTTATAAAGTCCTTCGCGACACAGGACTTGTGCCCTAAAGTGCGGAAGTTGTTTTATGAAAGTTTTGAAAGAAAGTTTTCACTGACACATTTATTGAACATTTAATTTTATACTACTAACATGGCAACAAGCATACGGCCCGCCTTATGGTAAGCGGTAACCGTAGCCTATGAATGCTTGCAATAAAAAGAGGCTATATTACTAGCTTTGAAACTTTAATCACTAAATATCATTGTAACTAAACGCACAAAAAAACGTAGCACAAGTACAGTCTATGCGAATAAAGCTAAACTTTGTAGATGAAATTAAATATGAATTATGTAATACATATGTTTTCTATAAGAATGTTCCAAATTAAAGGTCAGACACCTTGATGATCTTTCTTTGAAACATAAATCTGTGTTTAAAAAGGCAAAGCAAAAAGACGCGATTTAAATCTCCGCAAGACATATTTTGAAAGATCCCATCACGTACCCTCATTAAATATTATGCGATTTGCGACTTTTGAAAGCGCTGATTTTATCACACAGTGTTAGTTCATGTGCATCATTAAGACGAGGTATCAACTCGATCGAATCGACGATCGATCACGAAACAATCAACATGCAACGAGCAAGCTCATTAAGAACACTTCTCTCCTCACCCTACTTAAACTTTCTTCCTAATCGATGTTCCGATGTCAACAACTAATAACATTAAAACAAAATAATTATTATTGTTAATGTTATCCGGAAACGACGTCAAATGGGGGCTCGATTACGGAACAAAATCAACAAGTAGGGTTTCCCAGTTGGGGTGGCGTGGGAAACCGATGTGGAAAGTGTTCTCGTCAACCCTGTGACCCTTCCGGCTAAGGGGTGCGCTTACACGTGCCTTTGACGTATCCAATGTACAATACCATTATTAACTTATATATAGATATGTGTATGAGTGGGTGTGTAGGAGATATTATCAATATAAATCGATATAACAATAATAATAGCAACTTTTGCTTACTCATTGTAGCTTGGCAAAAAGGTGAAGTAGGATTCACGAAAATAAATTATTTTGAAATTAATGTCAAGCAGTGGATGTCGGCTAAGATGATGGTGATGACGAAAATTGAACGTCCGTCAATGATAGCTTAGTATAAGGTCTATTGCTACAGTTTATTTTTAGTTCAGGATGAGATAAAAATACTCATGTCATCATGTATATATAATATATGTAGTTACATTTTGACTGCCTTGGTGGTCCAGTGGCCGCAGTATGCGCCTGCTGTGCACGAGGCTGTGGGTTCGATTCCCACACAGGACAAAACTTTGTGTGACCCTTAAAGAGTTGTTCTGATTTTGGGTGTAATTTGTGTCCGTTAATAGTATGTTTATAAAACGGGAGTTGTCTTTTTAAAAAGAAAGAAAATACATATTTTTAATAGTGGGAAAATACAGACCTTTAACATGCAAGTTAATTATTTCTTGATGTTCCCAGCTAAATCTGTTTATTTATCTAATAAACAAACAAGCCAACGAAACTTTTTCCCATATGAAAGAAGTATCTTTACTTTGTTTTAGTACAAAAAGTTACTGTAAATATTTATATTGCTATTAAACGTGTAATAATAGCTTCAACATTAGTTTCATATAAAACGATGATAGGTATGTAATGAGTTACCCACACAAGTATACGCAAAGAAGATATCAATGCAGTGTTGGCTGCAAAAAGCAAATTGAGTGTCAATGTACCAGCATCACTTGGTATATTGTGGAGCATTCAAGTTCATACATTAATATTTATTAGGGAGGGCGGAGTGAACACGAGGGGACCGGGATCTGTTTATTATAATATCCTCCTATTATAACGCGTTCGCACGATATGCTCCAATCTGGTTGATTGGTAAATGTTCAACACCGATTGTTGTTCAACCCTCCGAATATATCTGTTTAGTACGGATGTATTCATGACAGTTACTAAGGGAATTAAGAAGAAGATTTTTTGTCTGTCTAGACAAAAAATCTTCTTATTAATTCCCTTATTAAAGAGAAAATAAACTTAAGTATTACACCGATTGCGTACAATTCTTATATTAAGCAGAGGCTTAATATAAGAATTGTACGCAATCGGTGTAATAAGTTTATTTTCTCTTTTTTATAAATAGAATCAGGTAGGGTCACCTGCAAATTCACAGACACAAAGTACACCCGGTTTCTGTAAGTCACATATTGTCTTGTGTGTGGTGTGGGAATCTAATCCCGCATTAGAAACAAATTACCTTACCAATAAAGCACACTTATAGTATTCCTTTTTCGATTCTGCCTATAGTTTGTATTATTATGGTGCTTCTCTTAAATTCCTGGACCAACAGAAATAAATCAACTTATTTAATAAGTTAATAAATAAATGTACTTATCTCACATTTTTTGCATTTATGATTGCTGAAATAATCTCCCCTTAATGAAACTTAACTCGATGAAAAGAGTTGACCTCAGTTGGTGACGTCAAAATGTGCAGTCAATTATAATTGGTTAATTAAATTGCCCCACGCAAGTGCATCTTAGCAACGGATGTGCGTAATGACTGTGACAAACGAACATCACGAAAAACAAGAACATACACACGCAAAATGTAAAATGTACAAACCAACACAAAAGTAACACCATTTGTCAAAGTCATGGTTAAAAGTATATCGAAACTTTTGTTGTTTACTATACAACACTTAACAAATGCCTTAGCTATTACGTATTTGAAAGGTATTTACTACAACCCTTATCACGGTACTCTAAAAAAACAACAACCTGATGATAAAGCTTAAATGTTCGTAAGATATTTTTTGTTAGACTGGCGCCTGTGGACAAAAGCTTTCACTTGACTTAGGTATAACAATGGAAACTGCCACTACAGATACTACTACTCTTTACAAATAATAGGGGAAAAAACATCGCTTCAAACCGTATTATTATCTGTTGATGTCATCTTAACCACTCACCACTATATCCCTTTGCCATTTTAATGCGTAATTAAGCTCAAGATTTATGACGTTTTCCTACTATTATGTTGTAATGGAAGATTATAACTAATTAAGCCTGGCATTAAAGTCATTTCTAAACACATTTAGAGTGTGAATTACATAGATATAGTTTGCAAATGTGGAATAGAGTGTGAGACCTTGTTAAAAATAATAATATCAACCTTTCCCAATTCTAAGTTTTCTTTTTATTAAAAGAGGTTAGATGATTTAGGCCGTAATTCACACAAGTTGGCCTAATGCGCGGGTAGATTAGACATTTTGTAATTCTATTTGCTAAGAAATAAGTAAGTATACTTAGTCTTTAAAGAAACAACCAGCAAACTTCAAACTTTCAAGAATTATTAAATATTTTTGGCCCTAGTGTGATGCTTTCCTATTAAACTACCTATTTAAATGTTTTAGATGTAGGATTTCTGCGTCATCAAATAATGGCTTTTCTTCTAAAATGTGGATTACATTTCATGTTAAGAATTTGATCATGATAATGAGTCGTTTAGCACTGATAAGCACTATAAGTTCCGTAGCTGTATAATAATTTTAGCATAAATTAATCATGTCAGTCATAGTCACATGCATAACCCACAGGATATTTATCAAAAAATTGACGGAACAATATTGTTATTATTGTAGGCGATAACCACAAACATAAGCAAATGTACAACAATATCTGCAAACAAAACATCCATTGTCATTTATGGGAAAATTTGCGTTTGCGGTTTTACTTCCTGATTTTGACCTATATATTGTACGTAGTTAACCGCTAAATGCGGATGTTGCTATCTAAGAATTTGTAATGCGCACGATAAAACATCAGATGGTGGATTGCGAAACGAGGGGCTCTCACGCTCTCCATATGGACGATCTGCGAGCTACGTTATGCTGTTTTACGATTCCGTCTGTTCTTGGAAGAAGCTCCCGTTCCATATTCCACAGACGAGGTTCATTATCATTAGTGATTCACAGTCGCGATTCTATGCCTCGACGAGCCGTATGGGACCGCCGAACCAGGACATTTCACATGGGCTGGAACTTGTGGGAATACCACAGTTCGTTACGCTGAAAGAAAACAACCGTCACATGTTGCAAGATGAAATCACGGTTATTTTTAAGCGACGATTGTTTTTATTCGCTCGCCAATTGAGGGCAATCAGCGACACGTGTTCCGTTCGAGACGCTCGCCTTAGGCATCTATTGAGCTCGTTGATACTACCACGTCACGTCAAATGTATGCTCGAAAACTGACCGAGTGTAGCGTGTAAACATTTTTCAGAATTTCGTTGAGAATTTAAATTATTCGTGTTTTGGCTGCGTTATTAGTTGGCTGATTACAATGTCCAATATAAAATTATTGGTGGGCATCCACATGTTGGCCACGCTATGACATTCTCTAAAGAGTTTCTTGTATATTTTGAGGATGGTTCACAAGACACTTGAGCGATGCTCATAACTACTATCATCTTTAGGCTCATATCTGTATGTAGCTGTACTTACAGGGAATTTTTATGACGCTCTCAAGTTCCAATCACAGAGATAATGTGTGTGCACGTTAGGCCATCAATGAAGGGTAATTCAATGCTTGTGCCATATGTACACTTATCTTTTTGTCGTAAACTACGAGAATGTTCTATTCAATAGTCAGTATCAAATGCTCGCATAGAGATTTTTTTGGCTTGATTGCTGTAATCATTACGACCTAGATTGGAATGAGTCGTAACTACTCTATCTAAAAGTACACAGCTATTCTGCATTCTTAGTTATTCTTTGCACCGAGAAGCGGCTCATAATAAGAAGTATCTGTGTTAATAATATGGTAATTTTCCGCGTATAAAAGCTAATTGTTTCGTTTACATCGAACAGAGTGTTCTTTGAATGAAACAGAACTAATTAACAGTGAATAGTAGGTCACCATTGTGTCGATGGGTCAGATAAAGCCTCTCTTTGTGTAGCTACTGTTTATTTTTTTAATTCGTTCCCGTAGCTGTTGTTCTCCTACACCAATTACTAAGGTGGTAACTGTAATGTAAGCGGAGTCGATCGCGGCGATGTTTGATCAATATCTATTTTTATGACTCTTAACTAATAGACACCTACGTGCCGCGCCGCCTCATATGAATACAATAGTGCTACATTGCGATATCTTGTATTTTTTAAATTAATGATTTATGGAAAACAAGCTAGGAAATAATTGGTGGATTGTAATTTATTTAAATGTTTATATCGCTCTTCCAATCTACAAACAAATACAGTTATGAAAATCAGCTGTATATCTATAAATATACAGTAGAACGCTTTCGTAGAACTATTAATGCAAAAACACAATAGTCTTGCCGAAAATATTGGGATGCAGGATCAACAGGACCTTTTGAATAATGCATTAGACGCGTCTGGTCCATTATTAGTGACGGTGCGCGGGCGCAGCGCGGGCCTCGCGCACGAGCTGCATATTAATGCGGCTCAATTTCATCGACATGCTGTCAAATTACTATATTTCACTTGAATGTATTTCCGAAATATATTTGTATGATATATATGTTGCCACATAAATATCACGCTAAGAATAAATTATGTTTATTCACCTCTACCTCTGACCATCTGTTTTACTTTATGTGCTGCCTACGCACAGCTAGCAGAAAAAGAAATGGTAAAGTTGAAACTTAATACGTAAGTTAACGCATGCAAAATAATAATTATAATCGATAATGCGTCGTTAACGAGGCGGCACGGGCCGGTTTGGACGTAATTTGATTCGGATTATTTTACGTCAGGTCCAGGCCAGTCCTCTTAAGTTTAGATACTGGTCAGTCTTGTCATCTGTCGACCTACATGTTTTGCACATCAACGGGTGATGAGATCTGTAGGAAGGAAGTTAACATGGATGCTTTTCAGACAGGAAATTTACAAAAATACTACATTATAACCTTATTATATTGTGGAACATGCCAACGTGATTTCGGCGCTGAATAATATCATGTCTACTTCATTTTTGCATCAGTCATTTAGGTCCATCATTGGTTATCCGCAACAAAAAAGAAGTGAGCGGGGACCAACCGATTATAATGTAAAAAGAGGTTCGCGGTCGTTCCATAACCGATTGCAAATGGCAACTGCCGCAGGGCCTGCTGCGCCATTTATAGCTCTTCGCAATCTCGACCGCTAAAAAAAGCATGCAACAATTTTCTTCGGTGGATCGCTCCCTATCTATCGTTCGTTTCAAGCTTATAATTAAATGAGATAAGTTGCCGAAAGACAATGAAAATTTGGTGTCACAAAAACGCCAGAGCGTCGCGGTCCCTCTTCAAAATGCCTACGCGTAACATTCGATCGTGCTCTCTGTTTTTACCGCATCTTTGTAAATCGAGCATCAGCGAAGGGAATAGTTTTTATTTGAAATTGGACTGGTCGTGTATTCAAAACTTAAACAGGCTATCACAGTTTAATACAATTCTATTCAGTGTCGTTTTATTAGCTTATTTGCTCGGGGACATAACGAAGAAGCGTCGAAGAGTTATGACCTAGCATACGTCGCTGTATTAAATTGAGACTGGAATGCCATAAACTGACTTCGACTCTCATATAATAACTCGTTTTGTTTACACTACGACTTGAGGTCCATAGCCGTGGCGACACAACAATGGCCACTGAGTTTATACCGACGTCCGTTAAGATTTTGTCCGATAATGGCCTAAATTGGCTACAGTTCGCTTAATAAGGTGTATTAACTGTGTATCGGTGACAATCGTGTTCGTTTACGGTCTGCTGAAAAATATTTCTCCATTATATTCTGATTTTGTTCTGTATTTTCAACGTTGCGTTTAATTATCCGTTGTATCCGCAGATTTACCTTCACTTCCCTTTTATGATTTCATGTTAACTTACTTAATTCCGCCTGAATGCCTACGGACCACGCTTGACAAGTACTTGTAACATAATACAGGAACACGCGAAACGACATTTGATACTTTAACCACGACGACGAGACACGATTTTGACACGTAATTTTTATGGGTTATGCAGATCAAACGAGCTAAAGATAGCTACAGATTTGCACCAAGTACACCTTCATAAACGTGCACAGAAATACACTTAGTATAGGATATTGTTACACGATCACAGCGACATTGGCTTAGGCTTATCAAATGGAGCACGACGGCGAGTACACGAGTACCTTGGTCAGTAAGCTTGTGTAGTAAGGGACAACGCTCGGATTTATGTGGCTGGTTCGATAAGCGGCTTAGCAGCTACCACAATATGAAAGGCACGATCACCAGGGCTTTTCACACCTCCTTGTTTGGGTCGCGCGTTAGCGTTCACGCCTCGTGTGTACCTACCCCTAAAGTTCGCGCCTCGCCTTTACATATCGTATACTTATTATATACTGGGGTTTTATTTTTATTTGAGGTGGTCAGCTCAGGTCTTTACACTTTTAAATCTCTCTCCATTAACGTTTTATGATGTAAGCCTGCGGTGGAATCTTTGAAGGGATAAATATAAAACGAATTTAAGTGTTAGACTGATGGAATATATGGTATTGATACAAATATCTTCAGGGTAACATTTCTCGAATAAGATGGACCTTTTATGTGAAGTAAACGGGGAAAGTAAACTAACCATAAATAGAAGGTAATTAACTTTTACCTGTTCCTGACTCGATTCTACGAGCATTCGTATTGGTAACGATCTATCGATGTTGGAACGAGTCTGACCTTTTCACCGGTGATCAATCAGATGGTAGTGCAGCACAAAGAGTGTTGATGTTGCGTCCTGCGTGACTCGGGGTCGTGCTTGTTAATCGTGAGTCGAACGCCATTGTCCCAGTGAAAGTTGACATAACGAACCGCTTGCGTGTTACGAAAACATCATTATACAAGATGACAATAATTTGTGCTTTTCCATTCTACTTTTAATGGTCGGATGTTACAACTTGATTCAAAGATATCGTCTACGAAACTGATATACCGAGATTCGTTGTTGGTAACTAGGTATGTAATGATGGGGTCGCACATAATAATGGCGATGGCGCAGGCGCATGGCGGCACGATCATGTCCGCGAGGAATCTACTTATACTCGCAGTTATTATCGTAATCGTATTTTATAATATCAGCGATAAATAATGTCTCCATTGTGGTAGTAATTGCGAGGTTTTGTAGTGGCGACGATGACGGGAGTTAATCAAAATTGCATTACGTGACATTTCGTCACGGGTCCTCGGTGCCTCGGTGCACGCCGACAATCGCGAGGGAAAAAATGGCATTCATTTGACATACCTCGGTATCGCTATTGCGACTCTGTTCATGATTGATGGCACAATTCATTGAGACCAAGCCGATTACGATACATGTATGGCTTTTTATACCCTTCGCTGTATAATGAGCAAAATCTTGTCTACTACATTATCTGACAAGTTAAAGAATATCGTTATCGAGATAATTTGATATTGAAATTTTAAAGTTCCACTTAAATTCTTGGAATATTATCAAGATCTCATGCGTTGACGCTGCATTAAGATGTTGAAGCTGAAGCAATCATTATTATAATTATCTTACTAGGGTTACTAGCGAGATAGTGCAGGTGCATGACGGCACAATGGGGCATTATCGAGTGTTTACTGTTAATATTTAGATATATATCCAATGGCGAGGTTAGGACGTGGGCGGCACAAGCAGGTATACTCGTAGCCTCTAACGAGTTATGTAAACACGTAGCGAAAGGTGACCACTGCCGCGCGCCCGGCTATGTGCTGCGCACACGCCGTCATAATACTCGCGCCATGACCACGACTCAAGTAGCCACCAATGCACACTCACTGTCAAGGGTAACGTGTCATTTCTTCAATGTTTAGAGAACGTGTGTGCGCATACATATCGCTTATGTACTCCTATCTCCGAGAATGTTAGCACTTGGTACATTATCAGGACACCAACATCCTGTTCAATATTGGAAATATCCACAAGTTGGACGTCTCGGAAATGCTGATAAATCGCATAGGTATCAGACTAAACGCATTGTTGCAAACATTATTAGAATAACGGTGTCATTTTTATAGAATAGATAAGAAAATGTAGTATAAATATTTGCGTAGGATGAGGATGTTACTGGTTGTGGTGCGGCGCGCGGTCAAAATATTTTATTTGCACGAGCACCCCTGAGACAAAGGCACAAAGGCCTGTTTGTGGTTGACCATTGTGTTGGGGTTTCGTGGTTTCTAAACATACGTAGGTACGTGCCGCATACCGGGCCGCGCAACATTACGCTTCGCTATACGCACACAAATATGCGTTCAACTTACCTCTTGTCTCTCGTCGCTTAAATGAAAGATCCGATCATAAATAAATGCTCGTAAATTTTATAAAATGTTGTATTTAAAGCTATTATGATATGATATCTTCTGTAACTGCTTTTAATTTAGATTTCATCTTGCCTTAATTTTAATAAACAATGATTTAATTTTTGATACTATTTAGATTAAACATATTTTTAAGCTTAAAACATATTGAAATAACAAGGTATATTATCAAAGTTCACTTTGATTGATTGTTGAATCAAACTCTGTATGAAATGAGATACTGTTTACTGAACACTCGAGACCACCGCTCGCGCTACACTGGCATTATGTCTAACATAATATTTTCCTTTCGAACCGATTCCGATGAAACAACAAAAGTGTGCCTTCTATAGCTCGGTACAGACTCGTATTTTCTAACAAGATATAACAGCACTATATTGATATTATAATGAATTTGTTTGAATTTTAAAAGGACTCGACATTCCGGATTTTTTTATTAAAATCTTGATAAGATCAACACGATAAGGATGCTAATCTTGAATTTAATAATCATCTTATTAAGATACTTGGAAACCATTTTCGGCATAGTTGAATCACATCTGAATAATATAATCATAAATCACAGTTAATAAGATATTATGTAGGAACACAAGAAAAGGACACAAATATTTCAACAGTGGCGTGTCGTCGCTGTCATCTTGGCTTAATTGCAGACTTGGCCTTTGGTATCACGCTAATTGGGTCCTAGTTCTGACTAAACGAACATTGTGTTTCTATGAAACTCATTTGCATACCTACCGCTATATGTGTCAGAATACAAAACGACACGTATTCTAAATATAAATTCATTGCATATCCAGAATCGGTCTACAATTTCTGGCCAATCAACCTTTTATGACTTTATAACTATATTTAGTGTTACCTGCGCTTTGGATTTATTGAACGTAAATTTTTACCTTCATTATGTAGCATTTGTTAACAAATTTATTGAAATAAATATGTTCGGTGCTATATCTTCGTATAATGTTCAAATTATCTTCTTATTTATCGCCATCAATTAATTCTTAGTCAACGGTGCGCGGACCGACAGTCATTAGAGGTAATTACACAGGCAAATAACAGAATATGACATCAAAGTACCACTATATTATAAGAAGTACGTTTTAGACTGCCAGTACATTATTTATGTTCACAGTTTCTGGACATTTGTATTGCTTTGTTGCGTGTAGCCGTTACGACAGTAACGTGGATTTAAATAAATGATCGCCAATCCATTCGTTTACGACATTGTCCCTTTCCATTCTCTTCGTGTAACGGCTGACTGTCGATACTATCTTGAGTTGTATTTTGTGCATATCGTCGTGTATTCTATTCTGTTAGAAATCTAGATGTATTATAATAAGGTCGCGGTCGGTAAATCAAATGGAATAATCCGAGAGTGAGTCGGCGGCGCGTGCCACAAGGCCGGTCAACTGTAGGAGTCGGTCCTGGCGTTGTTCTCGCTCACACCGCGCTCGACCGCCTCGTCTCGCCTCACTCTATAAGGAGTAGCGAGTATTATGATTAAGCTTTAATGGAGATTTGACCTGTTTGGCAAGCACCGCTCGTTCGTCATTGCGCTGCTGTCGTTACACCATATCGAAGCACGTGCCTGTGTATGGTGTTGCATACGGCACCGGACACCGCTATGACTTTATTCAAATCGAGAGCGAGAAAAAATATCCGCGCCATATACGGATAAGTGGCAGCGCAATTTGAATGACGTATTTGGTGAGATGTCAGAATTTGGTGTTCATTTACCTACATACAGACGTACTTACATACTGATGTTGTAGCCAATTAAAATGAGGCAATCGCTGTTGCGGGAGTCGTTGCCTGGTATAGAATGTCCTGATTGCATATTTTATCGAAGCAATTAGTCAAGTAACGTTTTATTGGGAAGGAAAAGTATATATGCGCGGTTGTGTTCTTAGTCATAAAATAATACTTACATTTAGCAGGATCGTATTGGCAATAGCCGGGGGCGGTGCGCGGCGTCTGTCCAGCGCTCGGGGTCCACCGTTAAATAATAACAAGCATGTACGTAGTTCTACTGAGCTATAAATTGCTCGCTGCCTCCGGGCACGCTGCACGCGGCACGCAATCCCAATGCGGAAAATATTATGGAGAGGCCGGTATAGCTAGCGCGGAGTGCAAGGCTTGTACGGCTTGTACCCGCCGGCTATGTAAAGCCTACTATTGTTGCTCTTGCTCCGTACTTGTCATGCCACTCCAACGCTTTACAACTTGAACGTTTGCAGTAAATACTTAGCTAAAGCTGAATTATTGTGTCTTTGTTTGAGACTCAAGTATTTTTTTAAGGTTGACTCCACTGCCAATTGTTATTACTATACATTTTAGAGAACTCTTAATGTAAATTGATGCCAGTTGCAGTAACAATACATCGATTATTCATGATGTTAAATATAATTCAACCAGTTGGTTAGATTCATGTTAATTCCATAGATTGTGGTTGTACTGTATGTAACTTCTACATGCTTTTAAGTAGGTCATCACTACTCATCACATACATAATAATAGTCAATTTTAATTGATTGTGATATCACATTTGCCTTTTATTTTAAACTCAAAAAAAAAGAAAATCATTTAACTTACTTTATTCCCGCTGTTTTTGACTTTGCGATGAACTGATTTATACGCACGTACTTAAATACGGCGACTGGCACAAGACTTTTATTAAAACGTGTTTTTCAACAAAACTTTTAGAGAGACACTTGAAAAATGCGTGTTCACTTTGTCAAGGGTTGAAAAAGGTACAAAATGTTTTAAATAGTGTGGTAATGAAGGCTTGGTGCGGTAGGAGTTCCTTCCAGGCGGTCGGGCATTCTGTCGCGGTGCATTCCGAGGCATTGTGGCGGTGACCGCGGAACGCGCCGCCATCCAACCACATTACACCATGCTTATTGATTCCGTAACACTTTAGATACGGAACACTCTTTTTGTAACCGCACTTATATTAGACGATCGTGAACTATGGTACTTGGAACTTGTTGAGCACCTAAACATTACTAACTGAATGCAATTTTTAGTTAAAATTGAAAATAAAAATATAAGTTTCGAAATACTGGCCGGTTTAAAAAATGAAGTGTAGAAATTCGAAACAAAAGATGGTATTATTTAGAAGTGTAAAAATTAGTAATAAATCGAATTCTGTATATGTTATAACTTTAAATAGAATTTATTACATCACATAAAATTATATTGATCGTAGACATATTATTAATTAAGGTATTTCTACTACGGTCTATATAATTTGAATTTGTATGGTCACCTTGCCTTTACCACTGGATTTAATCCTCGGCAATTCAATACTCGGGACAAAAATTATAATAGTAATTAAAAAACAACACGTCACGTCAGGTTTACTTAACTTTAAAGAACAAAATTATGGTATGTATACCGATAAAATCATATCAAGTACAAACAAATCCTAGTACTAAGTACTTGGGCAAATATTTTTGACTAAATATTAAAAAAAATAAAAGTTCGAAATACAAACACAAAAGTCGTTGATGTCTTTTGTAGGGAAGGATAAATAACATTATATTTACACTCTACCAACACATTATTTATACCGTATTTCCGTATAGAATTAAAGTAAATAAACGTACAGTTTTCTTCTAACTATTACAACTTTACGATGGCAATAAAAACTTCGTCGATTAGGTAGTGCGCGTCTGCGCGTGCGCGTGCGAGTTGCGAGAGTACAAATAAAAGAAAGTTGTGTGACGCAACTAATCCGATACCGAGTACCTACTCGAAAGCTTTTGTCGGCGAGCACACTAGAATACAGAAACATAGAAAGTGCACAGATTATATAGAATGGTTTTAAATTAGGTGCTTAAAGGGTCATATTTATATAATTTATTAATATAAAAAAAATAAAGCATGAATTTAGCGTACATTTCCTGATTCTGTGATAAACTATTTTGGTTATTACAACGGATTTTTATGTTAGAAATATATAAAAGCGGACTTAATAATAATACATTTTATTTCTCTCTTCACAAAGGAGTAACTTAGTTTAATTATGTTCATAATAAATGTCAGATTCAGAACAATTGTCTTAGGACCACACCTATGTATATTTGTTCAGTGTCAGAAATCAGAATTGGTCTCCAATACACAGCAGTCTCAGCGGCGAGGTTATCACTACTACACCACAAGCGCTGTCAGTTCTTAGATTATATGTATGTATTAAAAATAGTAAATTTTGTTGTTGTTTGCATTGTAAACAAGTACTTTTTTATAAAATACTATGAAGTATTTTATGTAAAAATACTATAAAGTCGTTTGTTTTTTTAGACATCTCAGAAGAAATCCTAATAATAATTTAAAACCCTCTTCAAATCATCGCATCTGGTTTGGAACCACGTTATATAGGGCGATGAAATTGTAAGTGAAATAGTACTCAGTATTCAGTTCGCAAACCGCACGAGTCTTTCTCACGGCTCCTTGCGTATTCCACCGGCGCGTCTAGACGTGAGAACCATGCCCCAAAACATGCGGGTAAACAGACTAATCTAGTAAATACACTTTATCGTCCATTGCTGGCATATATCTTGATAGAGTGACAGCTCTTGATGAGAACGCCGTAATAGATTATTAACAGATTACTCGTAAGGTTTACAATATTTTTGGCCTGTTCAAAAATTAGTTTTTTTAAAATTGCTTCCGCGCTGAAAATACAATGAATGCAGTGAAAATACTTTTACCTTTCCTGTATCGTATTTTTTCTCTAAGGTGATTATAGACTCGAAACAACCATATTATGTTGCTCAACATTATTAACATTTTAATTTATTGATTAAATCATTTTTTTAAGTATTTTATAACTTTTGCAATTCCACAAGGTCATGCAGAAATATACTCATAAATTAATTACGTCAGTTGATATCTCCCTTTCATCAACAATATTTGTATCAAACGACTGCATCTAAATATATGTATATCCTAACAGTAAAATCTTATACACCTAGACCTACAGCACACTTAGGGACCTATCAGACAGAAGTTGACAGAACGCATTCACGCGTCCTGTGTTCTGCGTTCGCTGTTACACACAGACATGTCATAGTTTGCGTTCTTACCGCAACGGTCAATCAGTACAACGTCATACATCACAAGGAACGCAGAATGAGAACGTAGAACGTATTTAAACGCGTGAACGCCTGTCTCCATTCTGTCTGTCTGACAGGTCCCTTATTTGGATACACAAGTACCTATTTTAATATACTTAATGTAATGTAAATCAATTAGGTTAATACTGTACTATACTTGTAAATATCGCAAGATAATTAAAGTGCCCATTAAACCTTAGCAGACCATAAAACAACTCAGTTTATACCTTCCAGAGTAATACCGTTAGTTGTAGATCTGCAATGATATGCAATAACTGGACCAGTTTTAAGTGTTCGACAATATATATGGAGCTTTCCAATATTAACATTAGAACCAGTAGTCTACAATCACTTATATTGCAATCGGTTATATAATACACTTAGTGAGGTAGAAATACTGATCGTTTTTGCAACAAGCAATGTATCGTTTGCAGCGGAATCGATTTAAAAGATTACGTGGCTTAGGCTTATAATCTTAACTAGGGGTCGCCCGCAACTTCGTCTGCGTGGTAATTTGGAATATTTTCCCCGATTTTGCAACATATTCACTACTGCTCCGCTCTTTTTGATCATATCGTGATGTTATATAGCCTATAACCTTCCTGGATAAATGCACTATTCATCAAAAAAAGTTTTTTTCTAATCGAACCAGTACTTGCTGAGATTAACGCGCTCGCGCGATTAACCAAACAAACAAACAAACTCTTCAGCTTTATAATATTAGTATACATTTTAATGAGATTTCAATACTAGACTGGTCTGTTGTCTAGTGGTTAGTAAGCCGGAGGTCGTGGGTTCGATTCCCACATAGGACAAAACTTTGTATGATTCGTACATGTTTGTTCTGAGTCTAGGGGAATTTTGTGTCTGTAAATTGTATGTTTGTAAAGTCCCCAGACATATACCACTTAAGCCACTGAACCAACCATGCATCTGAATTAGTACTACGGCGAGCTCAAATAATTTGATTGGGTTACGAAATATCAGTTCTAGGTAAGCTAGACGGGAAATGTTAATTTCGAAGCCAAATATTATTATACTCGTATTTATTTCGTATATTATCATAGAATTATATTTATGTTATAATTCTATGATCTTATGTGTATTTATAATCAATTTAAATTTGGCAAATGTGATGGCCAACCAGAGCAATTGTAAACAAGCATAATTATGCTTGATTGCATTTTATTAAAATAAAAATTGCATAATAGAACGATAACATTAAAATATTGTCATTAATTAGTCTAATTTAAAAATGTTTATTAAGTAACCAATATATTATTAAGAAGAATTATTCAAGGTAAGATTCAAATACTAAGTAAGTACTAAATAAAGAAGTACTTAGATAATTATTTTTAAATTAGGTACTTATCTTTTTACTAGTAATAGGACTATTACATATTTTGCTTTTGGTAATGCCAAAAATGAATCAATATCAAAACATTCTTCGTAATCACAGTTTTGTTTCATTACACATGTTTTATAGTCTTGTTAACACCAATTGAAACTTGTTACAACTTTCTGAACAGTAATTATAACTTGGTATACGTAATTATTGGTAATATATTTATTTATTAGAAGTTTTACAATCTCCGCTTTGTATGTCAATTGATATCGCTTTAATAAATGGTCAAGGGCGAGTGGAACACGTTTGACGAACTAGCAGCACCTTTTAATATTTAGATATTTAAAATGCTTCGTAAACTTTTATTTATAATCCATATGATTCAAAATGTATGTTTTAATGTATAAAGAAATAAATATACACTATAAGCTTAAACATATTTTAACGAATAAAACTAAATTATGACCGCTTAAGTGCCTCAAGTCGTATAAAGTAATCCGATGAGACAAACATATGGACAACACACACCAAAAAGCTTTGTTGTACCCTTTTAGTTTGAACCCAATATAAATCTCTGACGAAACTTTACATTCGTGTAATAATTTATACTTAAAAAAAAGTGAGGTTTATATTATAAAAATAATTCGTTTGGAAATTCAGGATACTTTTCGTATAATTTATTGACGTGTTGTAATTGAAAGTGACATGTTGACTGATCAAACTGTCACTGTGACAAATGTCACAATTGTCGCATGTCAGATATAGGCGTGTGAACTACGCTTATCTGTCTGTGAAGATGCGTGCGACAAGAATCACCTATGTGATGTGGGAATTAATGGGATTACGCGCACTCAACGCTACGCTATCTCTATGATAAGCTTTGACAAACGAGTACAAATAAAAATTTAAGATTTAAAGAAACGAATATACTTACTTCACAATAAAAACATAATACGACACAATACAAATTATTGCTATTACTCATAAATATGTTTATGTCGTATTAAATGGTGTTTATGATAATTTATAAAATATCCAAGAATATGTTTGCAAAATTATTATTCTTCCTTTACATTAGATAAAAGTGTAATTTTCAAAACCCATAAAAGAGGCATGTGAAACAGGGGCGTAAGTCTAAGGGCCATAATAACATTGAAATATGATTGGGCTTACACCTAATAATAGTTATTAAAGCAAGCTCTGTTCTCAGAGATAAATTTATTTAGATGCGACGTTTTAGTTTTTACGACATTTAAACAAGGTTTTGTGCGATGTAAATTTGGGAAGCATCATCAATTCAGCTAGTAACCACATTTTGTGTGTATCAACCAGTATTTACAATTCACAGGTATCAAATATCCTTATCAGAGTTTTACGACATGCCATCTATACCTAATGGTGGGATAAAACTTATGTAGATCATCGTCAATCAATTCCCACGATTCGCAAGCTCACGTGAAAGTATTTCGAACATTTCGATATCGTTACAGCTCCTATTATCTTATCGATACATATTCCCATACTAATCTATTCTCTGCAACTCTTTCCACGTTTATTTGCATACAATTCGATTATCTCCATTCGATAATAATTTTACTTGTATATATATATATATCTGCTCACGTATCTACATAATTATCACAACACTATACCTCGTCTGACAAGTGGACTACTAATGGAGCTAATGGAAGATCAATAAAATAAAGTCACGATTATTCCATTAATTTTAGTAATGTTTGCAATAAATTTTTCTAATGTATTTTCTTGATAATATTAGCATGGAAATTATGATTTGCTATATAAGCAGTTCCTTAAATGCGTATAAGTAATTTAAATTTCTACGTCAATAAATCAATACTCTTAAGTTTAGTATGTATATAGTAAGTAGGTAGTTTAAAGAGATGATTAATAAATTTACTCTGAATTACCCGAAAGACGAAACACACGATCTTTGTTCCTTAATATTTTAAATAGCCGAGTATTATTGAACACGTTATATTATGGTTCCGTTACAAACAGTGAATATTTATTTAAATAAGTCCTAGAAGTGCATGATCTCTGAGACACGCACAAAGAATGAGAAATGTCGCCCCTCCGGCCGTCGTATAATTGCGTTCTTACCAAATGACATGTAATTGGAGCGGTGTTTTACTGCATCGCGTGTTTTTGTCCCTTAAATATAAGTTTTGCTTTGCTTTATTTTTATTTACCTAGTTATAAAATATTTTTCTAATAACTTTACGAAGAAGTAATTTGAACAAAATTACGCAGTGTTTTTATATTTAGACGACAAATATGTTAAGTGCCTATGTTTGTGAATTGCTTCAACTGTTTTTTGTTGAGCAAAGGTCAGCATGTTATGAATAAAATGGATTATTTACAATGTTTGTCAGCATAATGCTCACATGTGCTGCGTTTGCGACGGCGCCTGGGTGACGTAGGTGTCGGCGCCGCCGCCAGCGCCCCCGCCCGCACATGCGCACTCAGCCCAATTCAAGTCCAACTCCCAACGTTTGAAGTATACAAAAAATGGTTCTGTTCTATAGTAGCCTTGACGCCTAATGACTTATCCTAATATAATTTAGAACGGATACGCCATACTGCTGATTAAGAATTTATTTGCAAATGCTCCTAAACGGGCGCGTGATAAAAAATAATTTAAATGAATTACTTTTCCATAGATGTCTAGCAATTTATACGTTACTATGTATTACGCTTTTTGTGCTGCAATATTGTGCTTAAATTATACTTCATATAAATATATTCCAGTACTAAACTCAAATAATTTAGCCTTATAGGTACAGGTCAGAAAAAAATTAAGTAAGTAAAGGTATACTAATAGTATAAGAAACCATGTATCTATAGTAAGTCGTTTCCTGTTCAAAGCTTAAGTATAATCTGAGGTCTCATGTGAGTTTTTGCATGCATAGTTCTATTAATTGCACTATCCTATTTCCATCGACTATTCTACGGGAAATGCTCTGAGGAACTGTTTGACCGAGTTTACGATATAATGTCGTGAATTTACGTCAAATACCATACATTTTCTTTCTATTCTATTCCATTCGACTACCGTTTATGCCACCTGTCTAAATGCAGGCGCCATTGTCTTGATTGATAAAAAAGTGACAGTACTTGGCTTGATCCTTAGCACTTTATTAAAATGCTAACACAACATAATATATTGATAGCTAATTAATAATTGCGACTATTTAGTATCTAATATTGGTTACCTAACACCGGGTACCCAATGTATACACTGGTATACTAATGAGAACGAGTCACGATTGGAGTACATAACATGACCAACTTACATGTCATGTTCAGCCATGTTTGTACAACCGTCAGTCGACACTGATTGGACAAGATGGCTTTGCACCTCATAGCAATAGAAATATGTTTGCTAATGTATGTAATGAGACATGCTATGTAAATGTGACTACTTAGTAGTAGCACCTGTGATAAATTATAGGCTATTAAAGAAAACTAGCGGTTATAAACATGTTAAGAGACTATGTAAATCTTATTTTTTTTCTACAATGTGTGCTTTGATAGCAAAGTAATAAAGTAGATAATATTATTGTGAATTTTATGAAAAAATTAAATAATATAAATTTAATTTAAAGTAGGTATTCCGGTGACTAAATCCATTTGTTTTTTTAAATTGGTATAAACTAAACGATTGCCCAATAAGAAATCTGAATGATAACATTTCGGCTATTCAGAAAGTTGTCAACTTAATACAGAAGATGAATACTTGAATAGTTCTGATAGTTGAACCTTATGGTGCTGCAGCCGACCAGACACAATATTAAAATTATTGGCGCGCGTATAATATCAATGTATTACAGTAAAAGTCTCCAGTTATTGGTATGTGTAAAGTCGTCTTATATCTACATCAATTCTGTTTATAGCCATCAATTGATTTACAAGGTGCAGAATAGCAATTACCTCCGTATTTCTTAGTAGTTGACGAAGGGGCGCCCACGCGATGTCGTCGCGCCGCACGAGTTCTGCTCTATTATACAATCAGGACGAATCAGCACATACACTAGCACTAGGTACCTATTTACAGACCTTGATTTGCAAGAAGAAGACAAATATAGTTCTTAAGTCGCATAATTACGCAATTTAGAAATGTTACCAACAATCAGAAGATCATAAACGTTTTTGTGCGTCATCTATCGATGCCAGAACGCTGTATACTTTCGTCTGTTACATTAGTGCTGCGCATCAGATAATTTCCTAGGCCTGCCCACGTCAATTACACTATTTTACACTAGATCGTGCCGTGCCACGTCATTATTGTGATTGGTTCCTGGCAATTCTCGTTGAGAGAGCTTAGATTGTACAATAGAAATTTACCAAAGATATGTTTTAAAATGATCTGCCGTTACTGCACACAAAATTGAATCGTAAATGAAGTAAATATCTCTCATACAAAATTTAAAATACATTCAATACAAAATAAAAATATCTTGATTTTATATCGACACAGAAAATATATGGCGAAATAAAAACGTCTGGATTATTGTCGCGTACTGTCCAAGTCCAATACGTTTCGAGTTCTCGTTTTAATCGTGCATAGCCGGAGGCGAGGCGAGTTTCTCTCGGCCGATGATCAATAGTCGATCGAGTGGGCATTGTGTCGTTGGGCGACTGGCGACCCAACGGGTAAGACCGTACGACTTATGTATTGACATGGACTTATGAATACAATAGCACGCACGTGCGCCGTCGTCGTCCGCCTCTACCATTGTCCCGGAGGCCATTGTTTCACGGAAATCCTTCGTACATGTCTTAACACTTATAGTAATATTTTGATAACACTACCTGTATGACAATGTGATTAGTCAATGTAAAATCTGTTTAGATCCGGCCAAAGGAAATTTAAAAAGGAAATCTGAATACGGTCATACTTTAATTTATAATCAATGATTGATGATGTCGCTAATTATAAATATCACAAAACGTATCTAATATTGGATATTTTGTAAGCTACAACCAAACTTAAATTATAGGTACCTAATTAAAGTTTTCAATAACCGTGTAGTAGATTTTATCATCATCAACCTATTACAGTCCATTACTGGATTTACGCCACTTTTGTGGATTTAAGTGGAATAAAATTATATTCTTTATGTAAGTTCAAGTTCACAAACTGTCGTTCCTGACTATACATTCTATACAATCAAGTTTTCTATATCGATCAGCTAGTTACAACGCGGCTAAACAACTAGATCACGGAACTATTTTGCTTATTTAGCTGTTCTCTACAATCCTTTGTACTCTACTGTGACCTACAAACGAAAAAACACACCAAGGCATGGGCCTTTGTGCGCGAGAGCATTCTTATAAGATTTGAGTTTACCGTGTGTGGGTGAGCTTGAAAGCTTATAAATCTTAGTGGCTGTAAAGGTATGCTTGTGTGCGTAATCGAAGACTTGACAAGAGCGACTCGATAGCGACACAATGGCTGAACGGCACATTACCATACTGCAGAGCCGGCAGTAAAACTCGTTTTATATTAGTATGGATATGGAATTATTGCGCTATATATAACGCACTTAATATTTTGATACGGTTGTAATTAATTCAAATTATTGGTAGATTCTTATCAGTCTAGATTATTATCTCGATTACATTTGAATATTAATAGTTTTCATAAATAGAAATAGTTTTAATAACGGAATTTACGCCGTTTGTATCTATACGGAAACAACAATGCTAGTGGCGCGTGGGCTGGGCAGGCTGTGCAGGCGCGGCTCGCGTGTTCCAACTGTTAGGGCTGGTTCTAAAATTAGGATTTTTTACTATAATAATACTTAATATTTTATTTACAAATAACTTGTTTATTAAACTATGAAATTCACTGCGAACATTTTGAATGTTTAACTAAAATTCGATGTTGTCTTCTGGTAACGAGGATATAAGATAAACATTATAGTGGCTTCGTAAATGCCTTACTTTTTGTATGGTATGTCCATAGAGAAAAGCCTTAGTACAGCCCTACAAGCGACGAGGTAGAGGTTGAACGCACGCGACATTGTTATCTCGCGCCAGCTTTGGACAAGAATAAATAAAACTCTTCGTAGAAAGACACACATTTATTTTATTATTCTGTTGAGGTTGTTGTAATGTCGCGATAACGCTTTATGGGACCTGTTATCGTGCACTAACGAACTTTCTACACACAACCAAAGACGGATAGAGTTTTAGAATAATAAAAATAGACAAAAACTAGATTTGACAGTCCAAAAATACCTATAACAACTCTTATCTGTAGAAATCAGATAATATCGCAAAAAAGATAAGATCATTAGCTATTTTACATATTCCGTTCACTTCCAATTTACATAACTCGCCTGATTGTTAAACACTTAAGTATTTTTCTAATAAAGATCCTAATAGAATGATAATTCTGACCTCTTTGATTCTAATATATGGGATAGGTAGATATATCCATTTGATTTGGCATATTAACATGGATACGTTAAAATTTTAAATTTATTGTAGGGTAATAATCTTTTATGTAGAATAATAAAAAAAGGTTTTTTTACGATTCAACAATCTATGAATTCAACATAACTTTTATTAAAAGTTGTTAAAACATTGCTAATATGACGACTAGCACCTTTCGAGAATAAGGCACATAAGTCCGGTACCGGTTTGCCGTTAATCAAACTATGATGTCTCTCCTACATACATAACACCCATAATTTTAATTGATATACAAATCAATTTAATTGATCTAAAGTCATTCCAACTGTTTCTAAAATTGATTAACTTTTTCATATTGCAATATTCACATAAATCACTTATGACTTGTGCCGTAGAATAAAATAATTTAGACACTAATTGGACAGCGCGCGTGACTTCATTTTAGCCGTAATTCTTTAGAATTTTAAAAAAGAGACAGATATATGTGTTTATTTTATTGTGTGACTGGGAGGGAAGATGTATAGTTGGGTGATGTTAAGGTACATTAGCAGCTTTTAGGCCGATATCGGCGCCCGCGTCATTTACTTGTAATGGGCTGGGATTGCCTCAATTTGAATCTGCCGACGACGACGGTCATCTTTTTGTACATTCTGTCCCTTAATGGATCACGGTTGCTCTATGCTTGTCGATGTTGTTTTATGCATTATTACATTTACTGCATAAATTATTATTTAAATGCATCAAAGTCGAACATAAAAATATTTATCGAATATTTTAAAATATACACCTGAATATTGAATGTTTTTAAACAAATTATTGTAAACCATGTGTCTTAGTGAATTCCATGTGTTTATTATAAATATACGATAATGATCCAATATTTTAAACATGTTTAAACCGACGCGGAACGCCTTGTTACAGTTAACACCCGTCGGCACGGATTTTTTGTTTTTCTGTTTGGAAACAACAAAAAAATCTATGCGGTTTTTATAAGGGGTAGTTTTTGTACGTGTTTGTCTTAGCGCGCGTCGATAAAGCTTAGGCGACAGGGCTCCTACACCGACGCTTGAAGCCAGTTTTTACAGGCCTTGAGGCTGTTACTTGCGCAATCAACTCTAGAATTAGAATGTACCAGTATTTCCTTGTACAAACTACGTAAACTAAGTCATAAAATATCGAAATGATCATATAAATCAGTCTGTGTAAAATAATGAAACTAATTGAAATCGTTAGTTTCTTACATATACAAACAATCATCATTTGTTATAATTTCTTAATTATGACCATTCAAAATTAAATAAATAACTTAAAACACATCAACTATTACTATTAATCAATATGAAATTATTGTATAAAACTAGCTTGTACTTTAAATCCAGGTAGTAACCCTTTTCACTGGTGTTAAAAGGTTGTTAACCCCTGTAGACAAGGGTAGCGAGCCAACCTTCCACGTGTGAGTCGCGACGAGCCACGCACGTCGCCGTCGCTCGGGCCGAAACGACCACATGAACCCCACTTGTTGCTATTAGTTCGTCATTTACAAACATCTTTTTTAAAATTCTCCCATTAGTGGGATTAAGGAAGTCCCTTGGTGACGTGAAAGTAGGATATGACGCGACAAATTCCACTTCGGGATCACTAATAAAAGAAAATCGAAGAGCGACGTCAGGGATTCGGCCTCAGGCTTGATTAATGTACGTGTCGGGACATTTGGGATTTATTTATTCGAGTCGTGCGTAGGAGTGAGAGTTATAATGATCGAAACAAAATTTAAGCCGTTAACTAATTTATCAATTTTACATTAAACTTTGAGAACAGCATAGAGATAGTTGTGTAGTAAAGCATCATAAATATCTATTGTTTGCGGTGTTCCTGACCGCAACAGTAAAATTATATTAAATAAAATTAACCAACGAGGCTTAGCTAGCTGACAAAGTAAAAGATAAGACTGTTATCTATAAATCTAAGTTGGCGCTAATGTGTCGAACACTTAGTAGTAGGTATATTTGCATACATATCCATTAGTTCCAAATTCAGCCGCCTACCCACATAAACACGTAGATTTATAAGCTAATAACAAAACACAACTTGTTTGACATCGTCATTGGGAATGAAAGCTTGACTCGTAAATAGGACCTTATTAACATACAAGTAGACGACATAGCAAGTCGGGGAAGTGTGGACATGTAGTGTAAGATGTAAACGCACAAGCGCGAGACAAGCGGGCCACACAGACAATGCACTCTAACATAAAAGCTACGTCGTATTCTTATTGGCGGACCTTGTAGAATCTTTACGTGGCATCGTTTTATAGTGTGGTGTGTCGTATATTTTAGCTTTATGGCGTGTGGTTGGGCCAGCGTGGGCGCTACTCCAGAATCGCGGCCCACGTGCCGCTGATCGCAGATACAATTGTCCGCTCGCGGCTTGTTTATGGGAGCACTCAAGAGATACCGGGAGAAATGACACCTCGATCGCGTGCCTCCATCTACCACTCCCTACCGCAGTACTTTCATCTCGATCCAACTTTGATCCAATTTAATAAAGCCTTCTAGACCGGTTTACTTACCCTGCATGACATGGCGGAAACTTTAATTTTAATAGATCTGCTTCATTCTATTGAGCCGCTCTTCCGCTTAGTCTATCCCTGTAAGACCTTCTTGATGTTGTCCGTCCACCTATATAATAATGTACCAACTACGAGGGTTTCCATAGTGTCAAAGTTCAGATTTATTTAAGGTATATGCAATTCATAGGTTTAAGGCTGACTTTAAATGCACTATTTATAAGGTATAAGTAGGCACACAGCTACCCGTTGTAGATTTCCTTATGCTTTGTAATATTTATATAAGTAATAACAATAATACCTAGTTGATATAGCTAGTGGCCTCGTAAAAGCTAACTACACTGAACGGTAGTAATTTGCGTGAGTTTTAATAATTTTATTCGGCGGGATAAATGGAGCCGGTCCGCAATGTCATGTTGGATACAGAATATGTAATGAGCTCTCTGTTTAAATTAATGACTCCGGTAGCCACGTTCCAATCAAATCGACCAAATATGATTAAGACAACTTTCTGACAAATAAATGTACGCTAAATAGAATGGTGTTGAAGTCATTACGTATGCAGCTACCGTATACGTGCACCTATGTCGGTTGATTTGTTTATAGCTTATTTGACATAAAGCCTAGCTGCTTTAGATGCTATTAAAACTACTGCATTGCGAACTATGTTACGCCCTTTTTCCTACTAAATAAGTCGTAACCTATTGTAATTTCTTAGATTAGGAAAAGCGTTTATCCTTTATAAAGAGGTAACATGTGCAATGTGTAAGTAAATTTTAAATATCTTTTCAGTGGTCTAACATCAAGCACGGAGCGGGGCGTGACGCCTGTCTATTTGAGATGTCGAGAAGGAACTATCTCATGGATGTACCCTCGAGGGGCTTTGAGGTTGCTGTTCCGACCACCCTTGCCGGTCGATGAGCGCGACTTCAAGGTGTGCGTGCGAATTATGCGCCGGCCCGACCCACCCGATCTGTTCAACGAATTGCGGCTTAATGATACAGGTAGGTATTTTGACTTATTTGGAATTTGAACTGTGGATAAATTTGAGATATATAATATAAATATAAAAAATAATGGCAATACGATGTGGTGGTCTTTCCTACATTTTGTACATGATAAACTGTATGTAGATATTTATGGACTGATCGACTCGTACACTTATAAGTGCAATGCAATATCGGGAGAAAATATATTTGCATCGTTCTAGATAAATATTTGCTTTGAGGAAAAAGGCGGTCTTCACAAACAAATCATCGCTTCAGAAGACGTTCTGCAGTAAGCCCCATTGGCTGCAAAATTGCACTCGTAATACCATATTTGACTTGCGATTTATTTTATTCCCGTATCATGAACTCGAATCGCAATGTGTAGGTGTTAGGGATGATGTCAGATAGTAAGCGTTTAATGCAAATCGTTTGTGTCCAGAGTCAGACTCTTTGGAATACCGGGATAAAAGTTCTGTAATATTAAGGTAATGTCCAAGTTTTGAATATGAGATATCTTTTTCAGAAGTCGCTGAACGGTTTCCAGCTCGCCTTTTTGTGGAAGGCGTGCATAAGCTGGTGCCGTTGTATGCACCTAACGATGGTGATCCAAGAGAACTGCGGTGCTTCCGCAGTCGACGGGGTGGGGCTGCTCTCTATGTAGAAGCCGAACCAGAGGAAGGCACACAGAGGAGAATGGCCACCTTCAGATACGAAGCGAGACCATTAATAAGGCGACACTACGATCCCTCTACGGCAGACTGCCAACCTTGCACAGATTCAGAACTGGAGCTTGCATTCTGCACCAGTGATCTCGGTGAGTACCAAAACCGCACACGATAACCTAAAACGTTATTCCATTAGCTGCTTCACCGCAATAATGAGCAATCAGAAAACCAGAAGCTGCGCCCGCGCCGCTCAATGCTAATAAACGCGCGCCGCCACCGCGGCTGCACCGTAATTTGTCGCCATCATCGAAATTCCCCGCGCCTGAAATTAAATTAAACGTTGTTTTACTTTAATATAATTTTTCTCTGCCTAACTACCAAGAAGTATTTACACAGCGCCGCTGCCATTTATTATCCAACGAAGTCGTTATTTTCAAAAATCTTAAATTTTTACCTAAATGGATGGAGTCTTTAACCATATAAGGTTTGTTTGTCAAACCTTTTGTATTGCCGTTAAAAGCTAGTAGGATTTTAATAGAGGTTGGATTGCATTTCATACCGGTCATGACTCAGGCTCACGGAAGCTTTTGCATAATACATAAGTATGTGTGCTAGTAAGCCGGGATGACGGTTGCTTAGATTCAATTTACGTCAGCAACAACCACGCTTGACAAGCGTATACCGGATAGACTAGTACGAGTATGGCGGCACGCGACTCGGCGGGGAGTAAATGTTGATAGTTTTTCTGGCTTGATAAATTATAATAGTGGTGGAGTTATGTCACTGCAGCGAGCCCGCTCCCCGCCGCGGCGCCCGATGCACCCACGTTATTAGCTGCCTCCAACACGTATCATTGATTTTTTGTTTGTCATGTCACATAAAAATGCTGATGGCCCGACCGGCCAACAAACGTGTTAAGGTTCTTTGTCAAATAAAAATGACAAGCTATTGTTAAATTGTCAAGAAAGGGAAATTATTATTCGATTGTTTCTTCGGTCGTTTAGATATATGTTATTTATGAATCATTGGTTACCGGTGAAAAAAGGTTTTGTTTATTCGAAATATATTAATGATATGCACGAAAGTAGAAACTTAAATAACTGCCAGTATAATAGACGAGTATTTCGAGTAATAACACTAACTCACAATTAAATTAACCGTTGTCTTGGCAACATAAGAGGTGAGATAGAGACGATAGCTCGTTAGTAAAAAGCTTTGTATGTAATTATCGGTTCGGGCTGGCGGGTTGATGACCGTTTCTCAAAGAGTTGGACTATTCTATGATATATCTCAAACAAAAGCTTACCATAGAAAAAATCCGGGTACATTTTGCGCTTACTCACGAAAGGAACAAAAAATGTATTGCGTCGCGAACAATGGCGACACGGTGATTAATATCTGTACAATAAATCTGTTGTCGCGGCCGAACCAGTTTAGTGTAGCTCTAAGGAACGCTCGTACATTGTATGACATTGTAGCTACGGTTTTATTAATGCTCCATTTTCCCGGCGATTTACTATGGGACATCTCATGGCTTTGTTTTGTACCTACTTTAATAATAAAGATCGGTTTAAGATTTACAACAGGTTAATTTTATAGGCTATTACATGTACCTAGGTACCTACTTACTTACTCAATTATAATAGTTTTAACGAAAGTTATAGCCATTGAATAATTATAAATTTTAATAGCAAAATTGGTGAAATTGGCTATAAGAGCCTAACTAACTCCATCAATGATTACTTCAATTAAAGTCAAGATATGCAGTAATTATTTCAATTAAGTTGATGAATCATGCAAGACATGTCGCGAGAACAATTTTACGACTATGAATATGCAGTCTTAGATTGTAGAAAAACGCCGCCACAACTCAATTGTGCTCTAAGCCTCGCTCCAAGATCGTCAGTGATTAAAGTTTATAACTTCTAATTTGTTTACGCTCCACCAATTATTATAATTAAGAAAAACTTGTGTTATTAAACAAAACATTTAAACTACGGACTAATCAATCAGTTTGATACTTTTAATAATAAAATTGATATTTTTGACCACATTTAAGATTTAGATTAAATTTTGATTGTGGTTTTACTTGGTTTAAGTTTTGTTTGGAGCTATTATACCCATTTTAGGAACTCGTTTTCAATTAAATAATAATTATGAATGAACTTTTTCTATCCGTGTGGTGTAATATTGATGATAGCTGTTTTGATTTCTTCATCCAATTTAGTTTTAACTATTCTCAGGTTCAACTTTCCTAATTCAGCGGACAGATATTAGGATCTTATTCTATGTCTGAGGTTAGGATCTTAATAAGTAACTATTTTTGATGATGATATTTCAAAAGCACAGTTGTTAATTGAGAAGGTATTCTCTAGCAGTGTGTAATTACCTACGTACAAAATTTTCTAAATGTCTGTATTCGAATAGCACTGACCATTGCTACTGATACTGCTATTGACAATATAGTAAAATAGGTACGTTGAGACCTACAATGTTATCGAATAGATATTCTAAAGACATTCATATTTTCAGTGTCCCGCGGAGTGATCGTGGGTAGCGAGGCTCGTGAGGATCTCGACACGACGCAACTTACCCTTCGGCTGACCAAACTCATCAGAGCTACCGCAGAAGAAGAGCAGAGAGACAAACCGGATTTAAGCGATGAAGATGATTACTATAGGTGAGCATACAATTTCATCTAAGTACCTTTACATAATAATATTAAAAAAGTAAAATCTGCTTAAGTTGTACCTACGCATACAATTTTCTGCAAACTAAAAATGATTGTCTTATTTGGGCATCAAAAAAGATATAGAAAACCACAATGCCTTTTAAGTTTGCGGCAGAGGGTTTTAACTCGCCGTTTATAGACCTCGGTTTCTTTTTAAATTCATAAGGGATTGAACTGTATAGAATTGGAAAGCTTTATGATAATTGATTTCTTACGAAAAATTTATTGAGCGCGCACAGAGTGATGTGACATTTTGATGTGCGCGTAGAGCGTTAGAAATATAACGCAGCTCCACTTTTTTCTTTGCCAACAAAACAATTGAAAAATGTTGACAAAGCTTTGACATACATTAGACCACATTATACCCACACACATTATGCATTATACCTAATATTAATTACAAAACTTTAATCGAATTTTTCTAATTGTGCAGCTGTCATTGTCATATTTTTGCAATGCTGGCTGAATTGGAACAAAATTTCAATGATAAATAATAAAATTTTGATTGTAGGTACCTACGTACAATAATCTGAATAACAATCGTTTCTATTATATCAAAGAGGGATATGATTTTATGTCGTCTTATTTCAATTGTTTTAAAAGTTTGGTACCGGCAGTTTTAAGTTTGCTGACATGGAGTTAATCAGATAGTAATTTCAGGGAAATACACTAAATTGTTTGCTGTAGATCATATCTAGACTGCTTCGCCTTCGCAAAACAAACTGGGTTGCGAGCTGACGTACTTAAAAGCTAATCTGTTACATCATTTAGACCTTGTAAATTGGACAGTGATAGGCATTTTAAATTTTGTTTTTGTTTGTGTTTTAGTTTATTTCCTCAAAAAAATGTAGGACAACGCGATAGTACCTATTTAATGGTACAGGTATTGCAAGGGTTTCCATAGGCTATGGTAATTGCTTACCATCAGGCGGGCCGTACGCTTATTTGTCACCGTTGACACCGAGGTCATATAAAAACATAGACGCCATTAACGTGATTCACGTGTAGGTGTGTATAATAACACCTTAACGACAAATTCAATATCAATATTAATTTGCAAATTAATTTCATTTGGTGAAATAAAATGCCCTATCAATAAACTTAACATTTCTATGCATACTAATGTGATAATCTGACTCCTCAGGTACGAGATTGACGAAACATTAGAGCGCACTTCACACCGTAACCACCGGCGGCGGAAAGCGCGCAGCTTACACGCGCACGTACACGTCTCTTCGGTGTGCGGGGCAGCCGCAGGCGCTGGCGAGTTCTTAATCATGGCACGAAGAAGGCTAGGGAGATATTCATTAGTTTGCGCTCCCAGAATAGATGACTGGGCCGATTTGGTCAAGAGAAGAAACGCTGATGGTACTGCACATTGCTTGTTGCAACACTAGGATATATAAAAATGAAGGCTAAAAGTCTTAAATGTGAAAAGGAAAGTGCCATGGAGCTGGAGTGGGAAAGAGACAATTGATAGATACCGTCATCAACGCATTCCACGTACCTACCAACAAAAATATGGCGAAGTTGATCTCAAGATTTGACAATTTCATATTGCAGACAGATCAATATCGATTCCAATTTTGAATGTATAACGGAAATATCTGTCAAACCGTGACAAGAAACCTGTTGCTATTTGTTGACAATCATGTGACATCGATATATTTCCTCATTTTTGCTTAGTTTGTTATATTTCGTGTTGGTGTTTCGCTATATTCGACAAGGAAGAGTCAAAGACAGCATATTGATATTATGCTCGTGAACACTTGAGTGTAAATCGAAAGTAGTAGGTAGTGTGTACAGTTTTAGATTATATTGATTCAACAGTGAAACATTGTTGTTCATCTCCTATTATTTAGAATAATATATATTGTTTAATTGCTTGCCATAAAATCAGCTTGCGTTTAATGCAATTGTACAAACCTAACCCTTATTTATGTATCAAAAGATTATATTTACTGTAAATTCTATATTGTATGTAGTTATTAAAGAAAAATGTGGTCCAACGTGCCAAAATATATAAGATCTTCATAGTAAAACGGTAAGGTCGATCTCAACTGTACATATTATTATTAAGTGGGAAGTATAAAGCCATATTAATTAAGCACCATATTAGATATAATATATTGCAGTTTTAAGTGTGATTTAGAACATATATTTATGTAAGTGTAATTCTTAAAAAACGGCGAAGTGATCAAATTCTTTGGTGGACTTATTTTTGTGTTATAGTCGCTATATTTTTGTAACCTACAGGCTTTGTCTAGGGACCTTCTAGATTATTCCAGCTGCATAGATGCCTGTGTAGATGAAAGAATCTGGAAGAAAAATAAAGAATTTCGATGACAACAATGACAACCTTAATTCTAGTTATTAAAATTGTTATCTTACGAATTTCAAATGAATCGCCATAAGGCCGTTTTCGAGAATTGCCCATTAAACAATAATATTCTATTGTTTATGAATGTCTTAGCATTGTTGATTTAAAAAAAAACATCCGGTGTAAAGTTTATATTTAATGTTGCCAGTCACACCCACATTCTGTAGGTACTACTATGATGATAATACGTTTGAGTGTTGCTTACCTTACATTAAGTGTATATTTGTGTACTTATAGCAAAACTAAATTGTCATGTGGTTAAATTCAATTTACATTTGAAATTTAGACTATATGATTTATATTATTGCAGCAATCAATCATATTATTTGATGAGTAGATACCTACTACTTAAAATAAACAGCCAAGTTAAAAAATAGTACAAGTCGCCTATCACACCCGCAGCAGAAAAAAGGCGTAAGTTGAGCAATGTCATTTGGCAACGTTAAACCTTAATTGTTAATAACCACGATGCAAATTTTAAAACAGAAATAAGTATCTAATATTGAGTCCTGATTCATCTGAGGGTGTGCTATATGCTATGATATTGCCGATAAGCATACTTTCTATCGTAGTAGGTACATTTTTAAACCACGACGCGTCGTGGCTATAAAATGTACCTACTACAGAATTGAATTGTAATAAATTTGAATTATGAAGCGTAACAAGCTGGTATTGTTAAACTGGTTAACACGCACGTTTGGCGTACTTTTATAGGTCGGCGTCGCAAGTATAATTCCCGGCAAAGATCTTGAACAAATAGTCGACGTAATTCGCGCATGTCTTATACTTGGTCCAATTGCAAGGTGCATAGTTCGACAGTATTAACCAATGACGCGAATCCTTCAATCCTGTGATTGGTTCATTGTCGCGCCCCGTCCCCTCGCGGCCCTCACATACCACCAAAAAGACCTAAAATGGCTTTCTACGCAATTGTTTATGATGTTTACCGGGCATTATACTTTTTTAGTATTTTCTTTAATATATCAAAAGTGAAAAGTAATACCTAAGTATAAATAATACACTGTAAATTATCAAATTGTTGATCAAACTCAACATGTTTCGTTTCTCAAATGTGTTTGCATTCTGTAACTGCAGAACCCTCGCAGACTGACTCTGTCTGGAGGACCCTTTAGCTTATGCTTAGCGTGTGTGTGTCAGCATTTTAATCGCTCAAGCGATGATTTTTATATAAGGCCTGTTATATTATGTCGAAGTCGCGAACAGCTTCAACAATAGAAGTATTGAATAATGTACCTCAACTCAGTGATAACTCATAAGGCGATAAATGAAATGAGTAGCGGGGCTACAGTTGCAAGATTTTCCACTTAGATTCGCCACATACATACCTACTTTCTAAATCTGACACCGTATTCTTAATTCAGAACGATGAACTGAAATAATTCCATACAAAAAAAAAACCGGCTTATCATAAGCCATGATTATTGTATCGATTTGATACATTCAGAGAGCCAGATTCAGAAAACGAATCTGGAATCCGTATGTACGTGGCGGCCCTTATAATGATAATCAGAGTTCTTAATTATATACATGGTGCTCTCATAACGATGTCTTCTTAAAGTGCTTCCAATCACAGATAAATTATATTTTATAGAGCATATATTATTGTCTGAAGAAATACCATTCAGCCATTGTGAATAGCTAGTAATATATATTGTACAAATATTAACTATAGTTGTCTATGTGATATAGTTTACAACGATATGTTATCAAGTGCCTAATGTATATATGAATATAGATATATTGACTATATAAAGTGTTTATACACATATTATGTATAAATGTAAACTGTTGAATATAATAGTTTAAAAATTATGATCTCTTTTATTATATGAAATTATTTTTTACCATAGAATATTAATGTCCTCCTAACCAAGTATCACTCACGGCTAGTGATGGGTTTCTATCCGGGCGTTTTGGACATTTATCGGGCAAATATAGATTTACGTTCAAAACGCCCGGACGGAAACCCATCACTAGTCGCGGTAGCTAATCTCAACGAAGACTAGTCTTCTGCGTGGGAGATATTATAGTGCACAAGTGTATTCGCAAACACAAGTGTACTTATATTCCCTCACTCTCATAGTCCGATGGGACGGCAAACATCTTAGAACCTCAATCGTGCCGTAGGTACAGTACGGTTTCAGAGGAATTTCCTTCCACGTACGATTAGGTTTTCGGGACAATCCCACCCACATGCCCACCGCTGTGACTCCTGTGAGCCAGGATTAACAGCGGAGTAACCAACTGATACACCGAGTTTTGACACTCGTGCGTCCCGTGGACAACTAAACCTACTGTCTTGGACCCCGCAACGAATTTAATCAGAAGTAAATAGGAGGAGTTAGAAAGAAAAGTTTCCACTTCCCCCCATAGCAAAGCGGGAGACAAAATAAATCTGTATAGGTTTGTAACCTATGAAAAGGAGCACCACGAAGGACCTTAAACTACGGGACCTAAGTGAGCTTAAAAAAAAGTTTTAAAAAAATAAAAAAGTTGGAATTGATGTTGTCACGTGTGGTGTAATAAATCGCCGCTCGTCTCTGTACCTCTAGATCGACAGGAAGAACACCTGCCAGTACTGGTAAAGCTTCAGTGCTAACTGTCCTATACGCCTTGCACAAAAATATCAACGCCAGACGTTGACTCTGAAGCAACTTGCGTCGTGCGGCAACGATGGTTGCCCTATCAGCCCACACAGGTGCTCGTCAAGGCGTAAAAACTATTCCTAGATTTTTCTCCTATCGTTGTAATATGATCTACAAAATTGAAGTTCCTGTCTAAAATCAAACCTAAATAACAAACGGAATCCTTATTTCTAACAGTAATATTATTAAATCTAATTCTAGGTGGCGTTTTTAGATTCCCTTTCAATAGTAGCTGAAATGTTTTATGAGGCGCGAACGATAGGCGGTTGCGCACTCCATCAATCAGAGATCAGGCGCAAACATTTTTCCGCTAAGCTCTCAAGTCCAGCCCTGGTGTTAGATTGTATAAGTAAAAGACCGTCATCAGCGTAACCGGTCAAAGTGCAGCCAGGTGGTAATGGCAGTGTCAGGAAATCATCAAAACCTAAATTCCAAAGATACGACCCTAATACTGATCCCTGGGGACAGCCCATTGTTAGCGGCTTCGACACTGCATAGTGGCCAAGTTTAAGCTTAGCTGTTCCATGTGAAAAATATGTATAGATATGTTTTTTTTTTTTTTTTTTTTTTTTTTTTAATCTTATAACCTGCGATCAGTCGTCTAGACTATAATCAGGTGAGTTGAAAGAGGTTGGGGTTTGGCGAGGCAGAGCCACTGCTCTTTCTCTCATCATTAAATCAGCACATCGGCTCTCTTGAGTCTTCTAATCAAGTTAGGCTGCAGGAGCATACTTGATAACGGATTTGGGTGGTATGTCAAGCGGTCCCTATAGTTGGCTGAGTATCTTTTTACTTCCATATTCCATTCCATATTCACTAATCTCTGTTTTAGGGATTCATTTGCAACATCAGCCAGAAGATCTTTAAGTTCTTTAATTGCACGGTTAAGCCTGGTCTTATCTGCGCACCTGTGGGTCGTCTGCCAAATTCTGCGAAGGCGACGTTTTTCAGAGATTTTTTCCCTGACTTCAAGTGAGTTCAGTATAGATAAGTGAGTATATATTACTACACACACCATGAGCTTTTAATTTCAAAAGTAACATCGGCCACCATGCATTGTCAAAGGCGCCAGATATATCTAAGAAAATACCTAGTACATATTGACAATCTGATCTAGTGACTGTTTCCCTAACGGATATAACTGCGTCTACAGTGGACCTACCTATTGTGAAACCAAATAGTTTTTCATGAAAATTAACCCCACCCGGCAAAAGTCGAGGAACGATAAGGCGTTCTAGCAACTTCCCTAAAGATGGTAATAGGGTTATAGGTCGATACAACTTAGGGTCATCTAGTGGTTTATCACCACCTTTTGGTATTAACCTTATGTTACCGGAACGCCAAATACTAGGAAAAATACCCTCTGTAATACAGCGCCTATAAACATTTAGATTGATTCCCCAGAGATTTTACAAGCCTCTATAATCATTTTGTTTGAAATTTTATCATCACCTGAAGCTTTATTGTTGGGTAGAGATCTGACGATTGGCGATGGGTATTGATAAATTCGTCAGTGGATGGTAAATCTGACATCGAAGATAAAGGCGGTTGTGCTGCCCATTGTCTAATCTGTTGGTGGTATTCCGTGTCATTATCTTGTCGATCATTGGGTACAAGAAGTAGCTTGTTGGCTGTCTCTTCTAAACCTACAGTATGTGCATTGTTGAACTTTATGTTATGTATGTATGCAAATTCAACTGACCTCTTTGCTATGAATTCATGATATACTGGAGACCATGGACCCTCTTTATCAAGCCTATCGACTATTCTACGCAATAAATTACCCTTAGATTTCTCAACAGCAGCTCTGTAATGAGATCTGGCAACCCTAGTTTAGTCTCTTTACAGAAGAGACGTACTTACAGATACATTGTGTTTTTATTTAAGATATTTCATGGCGATATTGATTCACCCTACCTCTTAAGTAATATTGGCCTACGTTGCCGAAGACCCACGTCGCGCTGTAAAAATGTTTTAGATGTTCCATTTGCTAAGACAGTACATGGGCAGAATAGATTTATAATACGAGCTTGCAGGTGCTATAACGACGTATCTAACAATATTGAAAATATTGATATTTTTTATAACAGTCTCAATAAATTTAAGTCATTGTTGTGCAGTGATGCAGATTAGAGTGGTATGTGCAATATGATATATGATACACGATTTTTTATTTGTTTGAATTTTAATTTTATTTTTTGTTCCTTTTAAATTTTGCTTTACCATTTGTAATTCGATAAACAAATTTTAGATATTAATATTGATTTCTTATAATTTCTTTTTTGTAGAATTGTAGAACACAAATTTCCTTTCCTTTCTTTTTTTTTATGTAAGTACTTATCTGGAATAATGCTACCGATGCTTTGTATAAATAATATTGAAAACTTTACTGGTGAATGTTTTAAATATGTGTGTTGATCTTCAGTCATCTTTAATACTGTTTGTTTTCTGTACCATAAATAAATAAATAAATTAAATTTCCTACGCGCTCTACGAAATCGTCTACGAAGTTCAGCTAGGTGATCACTCCACCAATCACATCTACGAGTACTAGTAAGAGATCTCCGACCAAGAGCCACATCTGCGCAGTAAGTGAAAGTGTCTGACAAAATAACAGCACTTTCTTCGGCGGTCAAGTCGTTGCGAGTGTAGTCTCTGACATGAGCAGCAAAGAGCAAACCGAAAAACTCCCAATTAGCACCTTTACTCTTATATCTGAAGTTGCCGGCACTACTATAAGGATCCCGTGCAAATCCAGAAGAAAACCCATAAACGATGATCACAACACGACGCATCCGGCAGGACATAAAATCCGTCAATAAAAGACTTGCCCATTGGGCTGCAAAAAGTTGGTGGTGCATCGGGGGTGTTATGTATGGAGAGGTTCATTTCTGCAATGAAATCCTCGACCGCACAGCGACGGTCCCTATCACTGGACCTATGTTTGCCATACCAAAGAACTGAAGAAGCATTGACGTCTGCGCCAATAATAATCCTGTGGCCTGCGAGAGACCGCAAGACGTGGCGAAGATGGTGAAGATGAGGAGTGACAGGATCAGAATATTGAAAGTAACAGCTCACGACATAAACCCTGCAGGATAAGGATGTAACTTCTGCAACGGCACAGTGTGACGTCATTAGATCGGAAAGTGCCGTTATTGTAAAATAAGAATTCGCGAGGTATATCCCAGCTTGTGCTCTGTTTTTATTTTGTACTACCTTCCTACGAAAGTGCGCGTTCTGATACTGTTCCTGCACTAAAACGATATCTAACTTGTGTTCTATAACTAATCGGACTAATTCTGATTAGCAACCCTAGCATTGTGGAGATTTAATTGACCTAACACTAAATTAGCCATTGTGACCCTACCTATAGTTAAAGTCCTACCTATCAGTTAATATGAGGTTGTGGAGGCTGTCACACACCTCCAACGAAAAGGGAGGATCCTCCGACCAGGCTGGGTGATCGTGCCTGGCGGGCCGCGGCCCAACGGTTAGTTGTTGGGCGTTGTATATATACTGAGTGTCTGTGTAAACTTCGATAGCGCGATTCAGCATCTCGAACATTTGTTCTGCGGTTGCGTGTTTCTCGGTATAGTGACATCTGTCTTTTCTATGATGAACTTCGTTGCTTGTTGTAGCGTTATTCTATTGGCCTGATAGATGACGCTACAAGGTGTTTAAAATAAGCTGTTCTAACTTAAGTTTGTATGAAAGACACTGCTGCGAGCCACATCTATGCTCGCTGGGTTTCTTTAGGCGTTTGCAAGCTACGCACGTAGGTTTGAAATTAGGGGTAAGCTTATCAGGGCAAGCCCGAGTTTCGTGTTCCCCAGCGCAGTTTGCACAAGCAGGTGTTGTACTAGCGCAAAACTTATGTACATGGCCGAATTGTTGACACTTCAGGCAACGTACCACCTCAACGTCCTCAATGAACCTACAAGTTGCCCAATCTATAAATACTTTAACTTACTACTCTTTAGTAGTCGCCAGATGTTTCCTAACTACAGGTTCAACTTCTAATCCTATCCATTTACGGCCATTATCTAGCTTACGTCTGCGGATAACCTTTGTGCTCTTAATGAAATCCTCCTCTTTCATAGGTATTTCATCCTTATTATTCTGGCGATACAAGGCAGTCATAAAAGTAGACTCCTCCATAGAAATCGGCACATCTTTAATAAGAATACGTGGTCTGCGGCCCTTCGGTTTCTCCAAACGTAGACCCGCTGATTTGATTGCATCTACGGACTGTAGTTTTTGTAGTTGCTTTTCGTTAGCGACACGTAACACGACACCTGACTTTGCTGTCTTCTTAATGCCGACGATCTGAAAACCGTCGTCACTAGGTTTTATTGCTTTCATTAAAGCTTGTTTAGTGGCGGAAGATGACGCGAAATCAGCTGATCGTTCAGTTGTCGGGTAAGCGACAACGCACGGCAGAGGTGGTCGAGACTGCACTGGCGCTGCCGACTTAGGTGGTACACGAAGTTTCAACTGGTCCGCATACGTTGGTTTTGACCCACATGTTTTTTGCCCACACGATAATGTTTGTTGATTATTTTGAACATTATCTAACTGCCTTTCCATATTTGCTAACTTAGTTTCATTACATAAGGATAACGAGACAATGCCAGTAAGACGCTGAGTCATGTCCATTATAGACGTCTTATTAGCTACATTAATGCGAGACCCCTGATCGTTCACTAATTCATTGATTTTCGCGAGGTATTCCGTCGCCTGAGTGACCAGCGAGCAATAGTCCTTATCACTTATAATTGACTCATTAGGTACTTAGATTATCATTTTGCATACGTTTAGCTCCCTGAGGCGACACAAAAGTAGGTGACATGTCACTAAATAATCGCTTAGATGTTGGAGTTGCAACAATTGCCCCCTGCTATCGGGAGGATCGCCTATATATTTCGACATATCTACCGATAACAAAATACTACCGATACTAACGATAACAAACAAATTACAATGAATAACTTAAAAATAAACGATAAAAATGAAAAGACAGAACGATATACCTGCTACCCTCTTTGCTAAGAAAATAAATGAAATGACTTACCGAAATAAATCCAGAATTAGAACTATATTACACTTACAAACGTTAGATCACTTACGAATAATAATCCTAAACATTACAAATAACACATAAACAGAAGCCGAGACAACGACTTTTTACCGGGTTTATTAATTTTAAACACGGAGCAAACAACGTCCCACTGCTAGCCGTCAGAGGCGAGGAGGGTAAGAGGAAAATAAAAAATCTTCTTCTAAAGATTTTTTATTTTACCTACACACTGACCATTATAATTATGTTTTAGATGTATTGCACAGTCAACAATTTTAAACTACCACCTATAGTCAGAAGATATTCACAATTCTCAATAAAATAGGCACAAATACCTAGTTGTTTATGTTCATTTAATTTTACCACAGAGGCAGCCCCGCGATTGCTGTGGGAATTGTGGGATCGCGCAGTCCGAAGCAATCACAACTGTACGCTTGAGCATTTGGGCACATTTTAGCATGCAGCGGTTGCTGACGCGACAGAGTAGGCTATTATAGCAGTAGGTATTGGTAATTTTCTTCTGAGTGAAGTACCTATCTGTTACGTAGTAACTTAACTCTTTAGTAATCTGTGCCTGAAGGTTCAAGTCTTCGGGGCTTGGTAGGGGTAGTAGGGAACATACAGTAGAGGTCAAGGGACGGGGGTTTTATAAAGGGAATGTCAAAAATGTTCATTATATTCACGATAGAATACACCGTTTTTGAGTAATGAGCAAGATTAGGAAAATAATGTTTTTAATTTAAGAGTGCATAAAAGCACTTCAGAGAATATAGTCTTTGGGGCCTTTTGTAAGGTGGGGAACATACAGTAGGAGTTAAGGGGCGAGGGTTCCGTAAATATGCCACAAAAAAGTGGCATATTTAACCTATAAGTCGACAACAGTGCCGTCTGGTGGCAAGTAGCAACTCCAATCACAACACATAAAACGTAGTGATTAGTTACTCTGTGACAACACACGCTGATTGGTTCCCGGCAAAAATATAACTAGTTTTATAGCTAAACTGTAAATACGCATCGTGATTGGCCAATGTTTGGAAATTGCTCCTTTTACTAGGTTAAGATGTTGCATGACTAAAATTGTATATAAAGATCGACCAAATTTTGTAAATAAATCAGTTCAGTACTGCACCTCAACGTCTTTACCTATACTAGCGACGGTCTAAGGGCTATCAACCCGTCTGGTCTAGTACTTCGTAATACCTACCCCTAGGGTCAGCGACCTCAGCTGATCCTAAAGTATGTACAATGAATGTTGTTTTTTTTTGTCTTGCCAAAAAAATCTCTCTTTTCATTATGTTTCGAATTCCCGGGGCGTCTCGGGACTTAGATCGTGGGTGGTCTCGTGTCCCAGGACTATGAAAATGTAGAGACTTCCTAAACCCTAGGTTGGACACAACAAGGGCTTATGTTACGCTAAATAAAAATACACATAAAATATAGCAATTCGTTTATTGAAAAAATCACAACTGATACCACATAGAAAAACTACTCGGCACGGTTTAACTCTTAACTATATATAATATCACATAAACACTTTATAATTTGATAGACTATATACATAGACATTTATTCGTATTTGGTACACTTTGTGAAAATACCAACCACTAGGTGATCTTAGCTACAAATAAAAAAAACATAAAACATAACATATCCTTTATATCGAATGTTAAATAAAAATAATGTTGAACAACTTGACGAAACCATATACCTACACATTAATTAAATAAATAAATAAAAAATGGATCGGATCGACAATATAAAAAAAATAATACGAATATTTTACAGTGGCCGAGTCGAACCGTTAAAGTCTGTATATTAAATCCAAGTATTCAGTAATATATGAACACACGGGTCATACGAGCCTTATTCGGCTACGATACAAGAATACACCCACAAGAACCATCGAACCATGACCCTAAACAACGTAGTAAAATATCCCATTGCTACATGGCTCAAGTTATAACTGAATGCAGCACGCTATTGTACCTACATAATAATTGTCATGTTTATAAGACGGAAACAAACAGGTACGTAGTCGGACAATATGATATGTGTGTCTTTTCAATGTACATATATGTTTATTGTGTACTATGGTGGGAGCTATTCAAAAGTCAACTGCAAAAAGCAAGTACCTACACCGATATTAAGGATCGGTTTCCACCAGAGTAACTTTTCCGAACACTGATTAAATAGAATTTGTTTGTTTAATTGTTGGTTCGCGTCCTTTGGTGGATCCTGATTCTTAAATAACCATAGATGTTATAAAGATGTGCTATTGTTTTGACGTTAATACATTTTATTTTATTTTAGAATTTATAGTAAAACAGTATATCCAACAGGGGATGTATGCAACAATATTGATCCAAACATTCATAAGATTTTCATTACGCAATAAATATTAAATTTATGCAAAAATTAGTCGTATAAAACAACAAGTGTCTATATTACAATGGATTTGGCATTTCTGTGAATACATCAATATTATAGCAATATAAAAATGAATTAATTCTAGACAGCATAAAGTAGCATATTATTATACAACAGAATAAATTAGACAACGACCTTGACACTATATAATACTAAAATTCAAGATTAGATGTAGTCAAAAATTTATTCTGTAATTCAATATGCATTCAAAGATTAAATTCGTACAAGTCAGCACACACACTACGCCACTACCCTCCAAGACAACTGAGCAAGTTACTATGATCAGCCTTGAGTTCCTAACCTTCCGACACAATACGCACTCATCAATCACATCTATTAAAATACCAAAACACCGTTATTAATCTAGTCGCCCACCAAATAAACCTATGGCAACCAGGTACTATTTGTTATCTTACTGATTTACTTAGCTCATTAAATATTCACGTTGGTGGACAACTATCCTAATGTTGACAAATACCGCATAAGATATTCGAAACTAATTAAAAAATGCATGAATATAGTATATATAAAGAAAAGCGCATAAATATACGATGCAGACCAATTAGTTGTGCGATAAATTTTGAAAAATAATTTAGGAGGCAAGATTAAGATTACGTACCGAGATAAAGCAGATAAAAAACATTTGAAAGTGTTGACTAATAGAAAAATATTAATGATCGTTAACTTCTATACGTAAAGTTTAGGTCAATATTCTTCAAAATATTAATTTTATTCTCATAAATATAGTACATTATAATTACAATAATTCTTTCTTTTTTCATAGTTCATTATATATAAAATTTGATATTAAATTGCGAATAACAAGTTAACACGGAGTTATTGTCGAAAACATTTATTTGTAACGTGAGGAAGCTCGTTCGTTTAATGTTTTCTTCCTCGAAAGTTATGTAAACGATGAACTGAAATAATTATTTTGTACAAATGGCATGCTATAAATTTACCAATACTTATTTACACCATACAAATTTTGTAAGGCAAATTTTATGCCGTCTTTGTCTTATTTAGCGAGAAAAACAGAGATAGCATGAGACTTGCCCATCGAAATTTGTATCATGTAAATAACCTTAATATAAATAATGGATAACGTAGAAAAATATTAAAACAAAAATATCTAAGTGATAAATCACAGTTAATAAATAAATAATATAATGTGATGAAAATAAACTTTGAAATCAATTTAATATATATAAATAATTCTTAAAGTAATAGGTATAAACTATACTGATACACTTCGTAAACTGCATCAAAGTAGAGACAGACTTTCAACCTTATCAGCCTTTGCATCAATTAATCAGCCTACATAGACTCATGCCTGTGTATCAGAGGTGTGGTCAGCGACAGTTTTTCGCTGCTAGACATGTTTGCATATCGGACAAATATTTTTATCCAAAAGTCATTCTGTGCTTTGATCCAGTTTATGTGGCCGTCAGGGTATAAGCATTCTAGTATTTGATGTGACACTACTAGCACTGAAGAGGGTTTACGCGCTGCGAGCTGGCAACGTTGTAATTTTGATATGGTTTTATTTAGTTTGTATGATAAAATTGTTTATTAATAATTTTTAATAAACTTTAAACAACTGTATAATACTAATTTTAATAAGTACAAAGTCATTTTACACGCAGAAATGGTACGAGTATATATTTTTTTTTTCTGCTTTAAATAAAGCAGCTTTAACGTTTTTACAACATTATGGACATTAATAATTTTTAAAATTATATTTTAATAATAATCATAACATTTCTGCGTGTAAAATTAGTTTGTACATATTGAAATTAATATTAAACAAGTTGTTTAAAGAATTTAGCCTTTTTAAACAATTTCATTAAACAAACTAGATACAACCATATTAAAAATACGATGTTGCCAGCTCGCAGCGCGTAAACCCTATTTTACATAATTATGCTATTGTTAATATAAAATAAAAAGTTAATTTAATACGTAAATATTTCATTGAAGGAATACTCAAGTTGATTTATACATTCAACATTTGAATGTTACAATTATATTGTAATAATAAGGTGATGATTGTTGTACTTACTGCACATTTGATTTAAGTATTTATTGAAATACGCTAGACACATAAACTGCATCAAAATAAAGATAGACTTTCAAACTTTCAGTCTTTGCATCAAATGGGTATATACATACATAGCCTGCAAACACTTACGCTTTTTTTCAGAGGGGTGGGCAGAGACAGTTTTTTATTGCTGTAAACGTTTGAATATTGAATAAATCTTTTTATTAGACATTATTTTTGATACAGTTTATGTATTCTTCATTGTGTGTAATTTACTTATTTAGATTTATATGATCTTATATTGTAAACATGGTATCGAGAGCTTACAGCGAAACTCGCCTGTTCATAACACAAGTTTAGACAAAATTTCGATACTTTAGATTTTCAACAAGTATATATTACAAATAGAAAACATTGTCAACACCTGACAGTAATGTTGTTTAAACATTGTCAACACTTGATAGTAATGTTGTTTAAACAGTAACTCTATAGTATTTAAATGCAAAAAACTAATTTATTTAACCGTATGCCGATTAACATAAGATTACCCAAATAGACGTATTTTAATTTACGTTTTTTTCCCGCACTAGGGAACAAGCCATGTGTCGCGTGGAACTTTACAGACATACAATTCATACACGTAGATTACATCTAGACTCGAAACAAACATTTATGAATTACAAAGTTTTGTCTCGTATGGGAATTGAACCCACGACCTCCGGTTTAGCAGTCAGGGCCACTATCCAATCGACCAATAGTCTATTTATATGGCGTACATCTTTTAATGAACAATCATAGTTCCTAAATTAATAACATATTTCTAATCATTGCACGAACATAATTGCTATAAGTTTTTTTTTTCATTAATATGTATGTTTTAATTAGCTCATTTTATACTGTCCCAAGTATACCTTAGTTAAAATTTGTAATTACTCAACAAACATTATCTGTGCGTTTAAATTTTAATACATGGTACGTTTTATTTTGTTTCCAAATAACGCACATTAAGGCAAGATTTGTTCGCACAAACACTTTTGTATCTAACGGTTAGTAATACACATATAAATAAATCATTACAATATTTTATTTTCCAACTATTTTCCACTCCTATTGCACCGATTTGCAACCATTCGAATACTGTATCGATTTTTATCAATCGAATAATTCGAAATGTTGTAAATGAGTAAAAGTTACAACACTCCTATAACCAATATATCTATAAAAGAAAAATACTAATAGACTTATATAAAAACTAATCGAGTGATCGGTAAAATGCTACTGACTACTGCATCCTTATCGTCTAACATACCTAATATAATACTATGGCAGACAATAAGGTTGCCAGCTTTAGGAAATTAACGGACATCTATATACTAAATGTTCAGTCACTAACTGATATAGCCCGTACGTTTTGTGTTCATTCATTCAATTGAATACATTATTATATTTGAAGTGAATTAATCAGTCAGGTTTTTCTAATAATTCAACATTTTTGTGGCCTGAGTTTCTTGCTAGTTCTTCTCATAGCTCCACGTCAGCGATCTAGCCGTAGGAAAATTCGCTGACATCATCTTTCTGGCTTATGCATAATTTATGACCTTCATAAGTGTTACTTTGTAACCTAAATGAACAAACGAAGTTTGAGTTTGAATGAATTCAAACCTTTTATCTGTATATTTTGGTTAGTTGCATATCAAAACTCCATATAATGTATCTCATAACTTGCATAATACGAATGAGATTGAACATAGGTGTAGGTATTACAAGAAAATGATCTTGTTGATCACTATAGTTACCGCATAGTAGACTTACCATACATACCTACAATACATGAATTCCAGTACTATGTACGTAGTCGTACAATGCACGTAGACCGAAACGTATACGGACATGTAAAACCGTAATCTTTTATTCAAACTGCACGGGAGTAGGTGTCAGGATATCAATAATAATATCCTCCATATTAGGTAGGACGAGAACTTTCTCGAATTCCTTGCTAAGCTTCTGTTCGATCCAGTTGCTGATGTGCGCGAAACGAAGTGTGCGCGCCCCTACTGCGGGACGAGCTTTTAGCACCAGTTGTGGATTCGTGCGGAAACTGTAAAAAATTTAAATAAAGAAAATACTATATATGTCTATGAACAGATAGTATTACACAGATCCGAAGAATAAATTAATTTAATAAAATATTAAGGTGCTCAGATTAGAGATTCTTTTCGGTGCGCTTTACTTCGTGGGTTAATGCTAAATAATAACTAACTATAATTACCATCTTATCTAATAAATACGTCTCCACTAATACGTAGTGATACGCACTTACGAACGTGCAATATCGGACTTATAATATGCTTTCCTTTAATCAAAAAAATTTAAAAAGATAATATCAAGTCTTACCCAATCCACAGTCTGTCGTGCGGCGGAGGCGGCAAATTAAGCGCCATACGTCCTTCCAGGCCGTGCACTTCTAAGTGCAATTTGATGTCAGTGTTCGATAGTCCCTCCATAGCTCGTTTTACGTATTTATAATCAGTGACCTGATGAAGTATTAAAAATTGAGTACTCTGCCTTCAATTCAATTTTAAAACAAACTATCACAAGGACATGATAATGAAACAAACAAAATCTAAGTAAATCAGGATGTATAAAATTAAAACAGTTTTACAGCTATAATGGCAATGGTGGGTTAGTTGTACCGTCTTAACTGAATACGGTTTTATAATAAGTACTGTAGAGGTTTATTGGTGGTCACTAGCTGGCCACATACCAATGTTGAAACCTCTGACGTTTTAGAAAAGCAAATAAGAAGATTTGAATAAAATAAGATGAAGGTTGTCAATTGGAGACAGGTTCGGGCTTCGTTGAAGCCAAGACATGTATTAGGAGTGAAAATAGAAGAATGAAATAAATAAGTTATTATTACTTAACAAAGTGTTATTCATTTGCTCAAAGTAAATAGGTAATCGCCGTATAATAAATCCTAGCTTCGACCATTGAAAGGCTACGTCCCAGAAGCCAGCTTGGAGGTGAAGTTGCTGACGACGGCGAGGGCGCTACTTGGTGGAGAGCGCGAAGAGGATTCAAAAACAGGATACGTATAATTTGATTTACTATTATGGAAACGACGAAGTTTGATGGCGTCCATCATGATGTGAAAGACTTTTTAACCCAATTTAACATCGTATGTGCGGTGAATAAATATAATGATGATGGGGTAAAGAAAATAGTATTGGGGGCATACTTGGCTGGGCCTGCGTTATCCTTCTATAAAGCAGTTGTAGAAGAAACTACATCTTTCGAAGATATTGTAGAGAAGCTAACAAAAGAATTTACATCGACACAGGACTACGTGTCACTCTTTTATGAAAGACGGCAGAAGCCTAAGGAGGATGGATTGAGTTTCTTTTATGCCTTAAACCTTCTGGCCGTTAAGGCGAATATACGAGATGACGTCTTCATTAAACAATTTATAAAAAGTTCAAATTTTTTTTATAAGTCAAAATTGATGGCGACTTTGTTCACGGATAAAGAAAATTTAAAAAACACTCTTATCCAAATAAAATCACTTCAAGATGAAGTTAACAACGCACCATTAAATTTAAAGATAAAATTAGACAACGATTACGTTTTTTATAATCCTTCGGATGAAGTCATGAGAATGCCAAGGTATACGCCTTCGATCCCAACACGACAAAATAATGTACACAAGTATAATTTTAGAAGCCGCTCGAATCAACATGATGATGTGGGACCGAATGACGGTCGATTTGGAGGTGCAATGATGCACCCAGACGCAGGACGGCACCAGAAACAGATGTGGCCGCCTACGAAAAACGTCATGTCTATGACATCGCCGGACATGACTACCGGTGGGTTCAATCCTTTTATTTTATGCCAAATTAGAGGTATTAGTACTCCTGCCCTTCTTGATTCCGGCGCATCGGTGACAGTGGTTTCCGACGTCTTTGCAAAGAAATGTCGTTTAATAGCACAAGAAGCAGGTGATGTCACACTCCGCTCTGTGGATGGAGAACAACTCTACGTAGAAGGACGCTCTAATATTAATATAGTATTGGAGAATGTTGTATATAGTATTAACTGTTATATAGTACGTAATGTTAAACAAAACGTAATTATTGGTCAAAATTTTTTAATTAAATTTGACGCTATTTTGAATTTTAGAGATAAAACTCTAGTGATGCCTAAAGGAGTATCAACATTTATAAACTCAGACGAGTTAAAGGGTAATGATGATGAAATACATTTATGTGGTATTGTAGATGAACGAGTGAATGATGAATTATGTGAACCAGAATGCACATGTGATGGCGTTGTATGTAATGATGTTGGTTCGAATTTAGTATCTTTTAATATTAATAATGGGGATTTGACTAATGATGGGTTAAATGGGAACGAAACAAAAGCAGTCGAAGTTTCTAGAGTGCAACAGAGAGATAATCTTTTACGTTGGCATCAGCGATTAGTTAATAGCGGTCGTAACCGTTACAAGGGGTATTTCTTGTATAATGATTTTTTTTATAAGGTAATAAACAAAAATGGGGTAATTAAAAAACTATTACTTTCTTCGAAATTGTTAAATACGGAATTCATGCGGGTGATACGTGATGATATTGTAATGGGGAGGCATTTTGGTTTAAGGAAAACGTTGGGGAAATTGCGCATACAAAATATAATAAAAAATGCGAATAAAAGAATTAAAAAGTATGAAAATAGTTATACAAAATGCCAGAAAAGAAATCTGAGTGTTGTGGCTGCCACACGTTGTAATAAGAAAGAAAGAAAGAAAGGAGTACGTAGATTTGGTATGAGTCTGAGTGTGGTTACCACTCAAGATTCTCAAACCCTAAATTTAATGGAAAGAAAGGGAAAAAGAAAGATTTATAAGATGCTGGAATTAATAGGACGTCGTTGTAAATGTGATATGAAGATAGCAATATGCAATACATTTTATCTTAATTGGTAACTAAAATTGTTTTTTTGTTTTCATGTAATGAATGGCGAACTCCAAAGAAATGAGACTGAGGACTGGTGAGGTCTTCAGAAGCCCAGATGTCATTCGTTAAGTTTTTATTGAAATGTTGAACTTCATTAAGGTTGAATTATGATTCAATTACGTCGACCATGGATCAAATCCATTACAATGTTCTCAAACATTGGGTCTCTCTTTTGTTGGGAGGGGGTGAAGTGGAAGACGTATTGAACATATGTTCAAAGAGTACATTTTGGTGTGTGGCTGACTGTAAGTTGGAAGTAGTCTATGAAGTTCCTAGAAATATGGGCGTAAAGTCTCTTTTCTTTGAAGTTTAGACACGTTATTTCTGAATTGCATCAAACATATAATGAAATGGATTCGTTTAGTTTTCTATTATTGTCTGTTTTTTATGTCGAGTAGGGACGTAATGTATGGGACCGCCCCTTGGGTTTTAGTGGGGTTTTGAAGAGGGGGGATTCCGAGTCGAGAAGTTTGTAATAACAGATCCCTTATTTGAAAGTAGCCTGAAGATCTGGTAGATCAGACACCTCGATTCGGGATTAGTTTTATTAGAAGACCGGTTCGTGCCCCCACACTTTAGCCTTAGAATAGGAATGGGGTATTGTAACCGAACCTTTCTCCAAAAGGGTGCCCCCGGGATGTAGAGGTTTATTGGTGGTCACTAGCTGGCCACATACCAATGTTGAAACCTCTGACGTTTTAGAAAAGCAAATAAGAAGATTTGAATAAAATAAGATGAAGGTTGTCAATTGGAGACAGGTTCGGGCTTCGTTGAAGCCAAGACATGTATTAGGAGTGAAAATAGAAGAATGAAATAAATAAGTTATTATTACTTAACAAAGTGTTATTCATTTGCTCAAAGTAAATAGGTAATCGCCGTATAATAAATCCTAGCTTCGACCATTGAAAGGCTACGTCCCAGAAGCCAGCTTGGAGGTGAAGTTGCTGACGACGGCGAGGGCGCTACTGTACTTACCTGCTGAAAGTATTTATTTGTGGCAATTTTGTCGACCATACGTAAGAACTTTTTCTTCGAGGATCCTCCTTGTTGGTCTACCGGGTTTACCGTAGGACTAAAGAAACAGAAATATATAAAATTTTAACAAAAGTTACTACTAAAAAAAAAACCAAAAACTTCGGCGAGAGGCTCGAGGATTATTTAACTAAGACTTATTAGGTAGTAAGATATGTTATTATGAGATTTATACATATCATGATGTTAAATCTAAATTAAAAAATCGTAAGATGACAATTTTTTTTACAAACTAGCTGTTGCCCGCGGCTCTGATCGCGTGGATGTCGGTTATCGCTGTATAAAGTAGCCTGTGTTATTCTAGCTACCATTAGAGCTGTTGATTTTTTTTAGTATTACTTTATGTCACAGCAATATTTGTACAAAGTTTAAGATCAGTCAGTTTCATAGATACAGTGAAAAAAAATAATACAGTTTTAGATACAATTGGGTGTCGTAGCCGATTGGGGGGTAGTGGGGGTTGAAACTGTATACATTGTACACGCCCTATATAAGGCATCGTTTGGTCGTAGATACGAAGTCCAGGCTTTGAGGGCACTTTTCCAAAGACTATCCCGCTACACCCTTTAAGTCTAATAGTTGGAAAACCATTGGTCTTAAATTCTTAGCATTTTTGGTATTACATTATTGGTATTCTGCTAAATAATTTAAGACCAATGGTTTTCCAACTATTGGTCTTAAATTTAATACCAAAAACGCTACTGAGATTCAATTGAGAATCAATTCAGATTCAAGTGAGCCATCCGTAAATAAGCAGAATTGGGGTCCTGGTTTGTGGGAGCCATTGTATTTATTGGCGCACGTCTAATATGTAACATATCCAAATAACACCATATATTACTCCCACCTAGCTAGAAAACTTATTACCAATTATGGTAAATTTTATCTCTGTCTCTATTGTGCTTGTTGTAGTAAGTATGAAAGCAAAAAATATAAGTAAAACGTACACAGAGTCCGGGACGGCTATGTTCTCGTCGCTGTCGATGGGCTGTACGGGCGGGCTCTCGTCATCACTGCTCGACTCCGCTGAATCTTCTACGTCACTTTCGAATATCGCCGGCTTGTTTATCTAATGACAAATGTATGATAATGTTAACCAAACATAGCATCTTGGTGTTGATCTAATTGTATAATGTACTAGATACATAGATGCATACCAAAATAATAAATATTTACCCTCAAATTTCTTTCAGCGAAAATACCTCCAGACGGTCGTAATTCCACTCTCGGAGATGTTGTTAGTAACTGCTCCTCTAACGTGACATCTGTAAATGTTATGTGTCAATTACATAGCTGTAATACTTTAGTCGTGTTTGTATAAATAAAGATTTCTTTCTTAATAAATTTATATGGAAAGGACTGCTAAATGAGTCTCATTGTTAAAGTGGCTCAGTCCCAAAATCCAGTGATTTTAAATCGTACCTGCTTTGAGTGATACCTCGCAACAGGCTGATCTCAAGTTTACTTATCACCTTAGGTTATAGGTGTAGGCAAACATCTTGAATAATAGTCGGCGCAGTTAGCGTATGTCTCCTATTGCAAAGTGCAGTTTGCCAGTATGACGCAATCCTTCAATCCTGTGATTGGTTCATAGTCGCAACCCGCCCGCCGCGGCCCGCACATACCACCAAAGAGTCCTAAAAACGTCGTGTACAGTGTACTCACTCTTCTCCTTAAGCTTCATGAGGTTGATCTGAGTGAGCAGCGCGATGTAGGCGCCGCCGTCGTACCGCACGTCGGCGTCCAGCCACACGCCGCGCGCGTCGCACGCCGGCGCCGCCACGCGCTCCACCAGCGACAGTTCCTACGTGTACAGTGTACTCACTCTTCTCCTTGAGCTTCATGAGGTTGATCTGAGTGAGCAGCGCGATGTAGGCGCCGCCGTCGTACCGCACGTCGGCGTCCAGCCACACGCCGCGCGCGTCGCACGCCGGCGCCGCCACGCGCTCCACCAGCGACAGTTCCTACGTGTACAGTGTACTCACTCTTCTCCTTGAGCTTCATGAGGTTGATCTGAGTGAGCAGCGCGATGTAGGCGCCGCCGTCGTACCGCACGTCGGCGTCCAGCCACACGCCGCGCGCGTCGCACGCCGGCGCCGCCACGCGCTCCACCAGCGACAGTTCCTACGTGTACAGTGTACTCACTCTTCTCCTTGAGCTTCATGAGGTTGATCTGAGTGAGCAGCGCGATGTAGGCGCCGCCGTCGTACCGCACGTCGGCGTCCAGCCACACGCCGCGCGCGTCGCACGCCGGCGCCGCCACGCGCTCCACCAGCGACAGTTCCTACGTGTACAGTGTACTCACTCTTCTCCTTGAGCTTCATGAGGTTGATCTGAGTGAGCAGCGCGATGTAGGCGCCGCCGTCGTACCGCACGTCGGCGTCCAGCCACACGCCGCGCGCGTCGCACGCCGGCGCCGCCACGCGCTCCACCAGCGACAGTTCCTACGTGTACAGTGTACTCACTCTTCTCCTTGAGCTTCATGAGGTTGATCTGAGTGAGCAGCGCGATGTAGGCGCCGCCGTCGTACCGCACGTCGGCGTCCAGCCACACGCCGCGCGCGTCGCACGCCGGCGCCGCCACGCGCTCCACCAGCGACAGTTCCTACGTGTACAGTGTACTCACTCTTCTCCTTGAGCTTCATGAGGTTGATCTGAGTGAGCAGCGCGATGTAGGCGCCGCCGTCGTACCGCACGTCGGCGTCCAGCCACACGCCGCGCGCGTCGCACGCCGGCGCCGCCACGCGCTCCACCAGCGACAGTTCCTACGTGTACAGTGTACTCACTCTTCTCCTTGAGCTTCATGAGGTTGATCTGAGTGAGCAGCGCGATGTAGGCGCCGCCGTCGTACCGCACGTCGGCGTCCAGACACACGCCGCGCGCGTCGCACGCCGGCGCCGCCACGCGCTCCACCAGCGACAGTTCCTACGTGTACAGTGTACTCACTCTTCTCCTTGAGCTTCATGAGGTTGATCTGAGTGAGCAGCGCGATGTAGGCGCCGCCGTCGTACCGCACGTCGGCGTCCAGCCACACGCCGCGCGCGTCGCACGCCGGCGCCGCCACGCGCTCCACCAGCGACAGTTCCTACGTGTACAGTGTACTCACTCTTCTCCTTGAGCTTCATGAGGTTGATCTGAGTGAGCAGCGCGATGTAGGCGCCGCCGTCGTACCGCACGTCGGCGTCCAGCCACACGCCGCGCGCGTCGCACGCCGGCGCCGCCACGCGCTCCACCAGCGACAGTTCCTACGTGTACAGTGTACTCACTCTTCTCCTTGAGCTTCATGAGGTTGATCTGAGTGAGCAGCGCGATGTAGGCGCCGCCGTCGTACCGCACGTCGGCGTCCAGCCACACGCCGCGCGCGTCGCACGCCGGCGCCGCCACGCGCTCCACCAGCGACAGTTCCTACGTGTACAGTGTACTCACTCTTCTCCTTGAGCTTCATGAGGTTGATCTGAGTGAGCAGCGCGATGTAGGCGCCGCCGTCGTACCGCACGTCGGCGTCCAGCCACACGCCGCGCGCGTCGCACGCCGGCGCCGCCACGCGCTCCACCAGCGACAGTTCCTACGTGTACAGTGTACTCACTCTTCTCCTTGAGCTTCATGAGGTTGATCTGAGTGAGCAGCGCGATGTAGGCGCCGCCGTCGTACCGCACGTCGGCGTCCAGCCACACGCCGCGCGCGTCGCACGCCGGCGCCGCCACGCGCTCAACCAGCGGGCACGCGCCCGCCAGCGACAGTTCCGTCACCACCAGCGGGGACATGAACGACGGTAGCTGGACAGTGGAGAGGGGGAAACGTTCTTCATTTATTATAGACCGATTTCTTACAAAAAAAACCTCATAACTACTTTCTTGGCTATATGCTGTCAAAATTCTAGCTTTAAAAGCCTAGCAATTTAGAGAATGAATTAGTCAGTCAGGACATGGCCTGCTCGTTTCGGATCTGGCGGTCTAAAGAGACAGTTTTGTACTAGAAATAATGTTTGCATATAGTGATATTTTTATATAACATCCCAAGTAACACATCAAAGCAGTATAACGGCCGGATTACAGCATTTATGTATCCTTTTAGCATTTTGAGTTAGTTTTATAATAGCATTATAAACATTTATACGGCTACTATAATGCTTACTTGGGCACAAATTATACGGCTTTAGGTCATAAATAGGTTCACAAAGCTGTTTTATTGCATTACAGGAGCATTATATTTGCATTACTGTGGCCAATGAAGTTGGCAATCGCATTAAAGAAGCATTATTATGGTTAATGTGGTTGCCAATCTCTTTATAGAAGCATTATTATGGTCAATGTAGTTGCCAATCGCTTTAAAAAATCATTATACTAGCAATATTATTAATAAAGAAGATGTTAATTGCATTATAAAAGCATTAAACTAGCATTAATAATAGCAACCCATATATGTCCCACTGCTGGGCACGGGTCTCCTCTCCTCTATCAAGAGAGAGAGAGGGTATTAGGCCTTAATTCACACACGCTGGCCTAATGCGGGTTGGTGAATCAGACATGTCTTTAGAATTTCTTCTAAGACATGTGGGTTTCCTCACGATGTTTTCCTTCACCGTTAGCAGATGGCGAATCATTTGATTAGTACATATAAACTCCACAAAGTGAAATTTACATTGGTACTGCCGCCCGGGATCGAACTCGCACCTCTTGCGTGCAAGTCGGTTACTTTCCCACTCGGCCACCACCGCTTTTTTGCGAAACTAGCATTAGAATGGAGTAAAAGAATTATAAGATCTTTTTAAGTGTTCACAGTTATACAATAAATTCTACAAAACCATCACGGTACAATGTTCATTAACGTTGTAATTTAACAATAAGGAATTTTGATCACCTACGGAACCTTCTTTAATATCGCTGCATATCACTTCGCACGAATCCTTTTGTTGTGCATTGATCGGATACCTTTAAATACACTATGGTTAGGCAACAGACAAACTTAAATTATTAATATATATACGTCCACCACAAAATTTGCTGTTTTTTATAGATGTTTTTTCCCCAATATGGCCAACAAATTGTTTTATGAATACAGAAAAATGAATGTATATACAGCTTTACGCATTACAATTACTCACGGGTAAATAATTAAAGAGCTGTTAGCTATACAACAGCACTCAGTTGATCTTTAAAAATGCAAGCATTACAATGATTCACGTTTATGCTGTTCAGCAGTACTAGGCTTTTACTTAGCACTAAGGAGTGCTATTACACAACAAAGGGCATTAAAAATACCTCAAAGCTGTATAACGGCATTACAATGGTATATATTTATGCTATTAAACAACATTAGGCAATATCTTACTACTTAAAAATACTATTGTAGACCCTAAGGCTCTAAAAACAGCTAAGAGCTGTTTAGCGGATTTACGTGGCATTACAATGGTACAAGTGTATGCTATTAAACAGCATTAGGCATTATCTTACTACTCAAAAATGCTATTGTAGATCCAAATGCACTAAAAACAGCTGAAAGCTGTAGAGCCGTGTTGTAGTTTGCTGTAATAAAACTAAAGGCATTACAACAGCATTTTGCTATGCCATTATCCAACCGTTATAAAATGTAAAGCATGATAATGGTTTTTTAAAATGCCACTATAAAGCTTCAAGATGCTCAGTGAACTTATATAACAGTTTACACGGGCCTTAAGTTTTACACAAGTTTAGTATTCGTTTGTTAAAATGCTTCCTGTGTTACTTGGGATGTACACGTATGGATATTAGGAGCATTGCTTACAAGTTGCAACCTTACGGTCGAAAGGGCTCGATTGAGCGAAAAACCGAAAAACATAGAGGTACGACAATGAGAAACTGTGGCTGCGATCGACATGTATATATTTTATACGAACCTTGAGTGTATTGAGTTTCCTCTGTATCCTGTCCTGTAGTCGGCTGATCATAACGGGGTCCCGCATCAAGTCGTACATAATGCGCGCTACTAGTGTGTTCACCCACGTCACTTCAGCTGGCAACGTTCGACAATTGCAGTCGTTCGAACCCTTAGTCTATAATAATAATCATAACATTAATTTACTTTATATAAAGTTTTGACTAGTTGTAAAGTAGTTAATTGTTGTCAATAATTAAATATTATACTATTTCAATTCTATTCAACGACTGAAAGTTTTACCTTATGATTACCAAAAAAATTAGGTTGTTATTTCTTGCTACGTGTGGACTTAGAGGAGCCTAAGTACTGCGATCGGCTGATAATTATTGAATCAATGGATATAATTTATTTTTATACCAAGTCAAAATCTACGATAACTTTGGTAGTGCTGGTGGCATCTGACATATTGTAATAAAAAAGCAATAGATAATATCTATACTATATTTTTTTACTTATTTAGTATTTATTGATCCTGTGAGTCAACACACGCACGTCAGCTGAGCTAGTTGCCGCACAGCTACGTACCTAAGCACTAAAGTGATCGATGATCCCGACCATTGCATCATGATGAATCACCAGCACTACCACCAATATTTGTTTTTGGAAGCATTTTCCTTTTACCTAATAAACTTTGTTATAAATGCAATATAATAAATTTAAATGGGACAATACGGATATGTAATAACAATAATTAATTTAACTATATCCGTATGTTCTTAGCTACACAAAAACTACAAGTAAATAGTTTTAGAAAACAAAATGAACAGACATTTTTGCACTTCTTTTTGTTCTTGGTGCGGTCTCGAGGCGACGGCTCAATCTGACACATGACTGCTACTTCCGACGTTTGTCTAAGCGTCAACTCGTGGCACTGTACCATGCATACTTAAGTGATTAACGCCAAAATAATAATAAGATACACAAACGATGCCTAAGATACACCACTGTATGAGAATAAGAGTAATTTTTTAATTAGAAGGTAGACAGTAGGGCAAATCAAATTTGATTTAATTTTAAGTATTCTACCCGCTGTCCCGATAATAATCTTAATGAACTAGATAATTATTATTTAACTAGCTTCTGCCTTCAGGGCACTGCCCGGGAATGGAATAGCTTTCTATGAGTGATTTTTGTTTTAAATTAGACTGTTAGTTAAAGAGATCAAGTGATTCCTACAAACTCTTCGATTTTATAATGTGCGTAAAATAGCACAGATATATACTCAGAACGAAAAGAGAGGCAATTGGTTCAGGTTAAGCTGGATGTGCGAGCAATGATTAAAAATTAGTGCAAACATTAAGCGATTCTATCTAATCAGATCAAATTATTAGTTCGTTCACGTCTATAACGACCAATCAAAATACGCCCGCATGAATGTAGGCGTGTCTGTTAGGCATTACACATTTATACAAGAAAATAAATATTATTACGACCATTGTTAAGGTGTATGTTACCTGAATGATCTTGAGCAGATACGGCCAAAACATCTTCTCATAATTGTCGGGCTCGGGGAATGATTGAGCCATTGAAGAGATCGTAACTCCGCCGCCTTCCGAGACATCATTTTTGGCCTGAAATGCATTTTGGCATTCTTTATTTTGAGGAAGATATACGATACTTATACTGCATTAATAAATTATATTGTCAGATTTTACTCCTAATTTTGACCCTAGACAAGTTATTTTTAACAATAACCTGTCGGAGTATCTAAGAGTATTACCTGTATATTATAATACTGGTGTGAAAAAATATCAGAACTTGTAATAGGGTTATCCCTAGTATCATATTTGATAGTTTTTTCAAAAGTAAATAATTTCCAAGCTGCGCCTGTAGCAGAAATTAACGCAATCTAAACTTCGCGGTATGAGTTATTCGTTCTTATAATTTTCGAAACGATATTTCGATTCATTTTTGACATATTAGTAGTACAAGTTGTCACTTTTATATAAACTTATAAAATAATCATAGCAATCGACGACAACGAAACCTTTTTATTCGAATCACAATCTCTTAACTCGCTTGAGATGCAGACAGACCTAATCGATCAACGTCAATCGACGTGGTTACGTAAACGACATGTTATTAAATGTATATATAACTTACAGACGATTTAGCGAATGCGACGGTATCTTTCTCAGAGAGCTTATATATGGTCATTTCTATCGCGTCCTTATTTTCACCCGTTGAAGCCACATTGGTACTCTTTTCCTCAGCTGTTGATGACTCGGCTGATATTGTGTTCGCTTCGTTTATTGCGATTACTAAGCGACGGTACCTGTTGTAAAGAAAAACTTAACATTATTTTGCAGAATTTATATTTGAAATGGTTTTAATAACATTATTATTTTATAATCAGTGCTATAGAGTTGACAATTGCATAGAGCCAACAATTTCAAGAGAGGTACAGCACCATACTAGCGAGCAAGCCTGACTGGGGAAGGACCTCCACCTTACAGAAGACCACAGCCAAATAACTACACACAGTGGTGTGGTTGTGTTCCTGTGTGTGAATACAGGTCTCCAGTTTTGAAAGAAACGTATTCCTTCCGGAGGATACTCCCATGCTAAAGCCCTGGTGTAAAAAAATGGGTTGGTAACACGCAGGTGATACCTCTGGTATTGCAAGTGTCCATAGGCTACGATAACTGGTAAACATCAGGCGGGCCGTATGCTTGTTTGCCTTCCTAGTAGTATAAAAAAAGTACCACCCGAGCCGAGTACCAAACCCTTTTCTTGGCAGTCTGGATGGAAAGTTAGTATTAAAAAATCTCACCACTCATGTTTGTCACGTCCTGTCCGGCCGAACAGGAAGAGATGCGAGTGTTTGTCCGTGGAACGTCTCACGTGCACACTCCACTCGCCGTCCTCCGTGCCTTCTGCGCCAGTCTCACGCTCCTATGGCAACACATAATGATCACAACTTTTATCTCCAGGGTAGGCAGAAGTGTATAACATCCACATTTCGACAGCTGTTAGATTCAAAGGGGAAAAGCATATTGCCACAAAACGGATTGATACTGAACAGTTGTCATGAACATTTATTTGTCTGAATATTGAGATTAATTTTGAGTTTCCTGCCAGTCAGCGAATTGGCCGTAGGAAATAAAATGCTGGCAGCATTTGTTTTTATGACTTTCATAAATATCATGCATTTCATCTAAATGAATAATGACTTTGACTTTGTCATTGTTACAATTTTGTTACGATTATTATTCTTCTCCGAGCCGATGATGGACCGGGATCATGCATGAGAGTCTGTAAGCTACTGAGGCAGCCACGACTGCATACTTTGATAGCAAAAGATAACAATATAACTTACGGAAGTTTAATTACTAGTTCTGATACGTTACGTTATTCTCGTAAAGAGACATCCAATCCAATATCTACACATAGCATATCCTTGTGTAAGGATATTTTAGGAGCGAATAATGGTTATAGCCTATTCTAATATGTCAGATGCCCTTTTTTTAAAAATTATATAGCTTTTTATGATTTTTTTCTTTATTTACTTTCTGAAATAGTTTATATAAGTATGTATTAGTTGTTAGCTTACACACCATTGTTTAATTTATTGCCCATGTGGTGCTTACCAGTAAGAAATTGTGACACTAGACTAAGTTATTTGTAAGTTTTTTTTTGTTATCTCAACAGTGTTAACAATTGTTGGTGAGCCAATAAAATAAAATAAAATAAAAATAAAATAAAATAGATGTGATATTTAATCTTCTGTTCTTACCGTCTCCTCTAATAAGTCCTTAATCTTAGTCAAATCAGTGTCATCGAACTCTTCGTCCAGCTCATCTTTCGTGCTCGTAACGGACTTGGAGGCAAGGTCTCCGTCGTGGTGGTTTTCTTCAAGGAAAATTATATCTGTCTGCACTTGACTTTGGCTCTGAGTCTCGGTTGGCTCAGTACCTGTAGCCGTCGTCACACAGTCTGACTTTTTGTCTGAAATAAATATTGTTATTAAGAAGTTTCAGCAATCTTCTTGATTACAGATATTTTTTAAGGAGTTGAACCCACAAAGCTCACCACGACAAGTCCGTGGCGAGCTTTGTGGGTGTAGCGGTGGTATCTTTGTTGTGTTTAACAAATAAGTTATATAAGTTTAATAATAAAATCTAAGAGGTCTAATCTATATATATATAAATCAAAATTGTAGTATCTGTTTGTAATATCAAAATAACAGCGTTCTACCACCAAATGTATATGACTAAGTAACTAATAACACAAATGCAATTTAATAAAAATTGTCTGTCTGTTCGTTTTCTCTGATCTCCGCAACGGCTGGACAGATTTTAACGGGACTTTCACAGATATCTTATGTTATGAGGCGTAATATAGGCTAGAAAATTAATAACAGTCCCGGGAAAATTTATAAAAAAGGTTTTCTTGGAACAGGTAAACCCAATTATATCAGAAGTGTAACCGGGTTTAGCTATTTTAACTAATATTATAAAGAGAAAATAGTTTTTTTAATTGGTTAAGTAGTTATTTTACTGGACTGATATATAAAAACGTGTTACCAGCAGAATAAAGCAAAAAAAACTCTTTACTCACCTCGGTGCATTTTTCTAACAAGTCTATGTCTGAGACCCTCTTTCCCGGGTTCGGCTTCGGTATGTGAAATACTGAAACATTGAAAATAAATTAATAATTAAATATAATGCAGCAGTTTAGTCAAGGGTTCGTTGTTTGAGCAAAAGTATTTTTTTTTCATTGTAGGTAATGGTAGCGTGAACAAGATAGTGTAAAATTTTTTGGTTATGTTACGCCATCTATCAAGCTAATAACAACGTTACATACAAGCAGAACTCGCGATTAAAACCTTCCAGAAGAAATTCTTTAAATGATTTTGAAAACTGCATAAAAAAATCGTTACGTGGTTTAGAGGAGTTCGTGGAAAAACAAACTTGGTAGACGCGGAAAAAGACTTTATAAGGATACCTTTTTTCTTTTCTTCTCCATACAAACTTCTTTTTCTTCTCTGGACTGACATTAGTCTCAGTCTCCATTTCATGTTGTTCTTTCTTCTTTTCAGTGGGAGACTCTGCCGCCTTCTTTTCCATGGTAGCATTTTCTTTTTCTAATACTTGAATCGTCTCTTTTTCGTTTAGCATTACACATATTGGGTATTTTTTGCTCCATTGTCTGTAAAAAATAGATTATACAGTTGAGTTGTAAATCTTGCCATTAATCAAGATTAGACATTCTTGAACTTTGCAAGTCAATGGCAATTGATGATGCCAAAGGTATTGCATGCATGCTACGGCTACGGTCCGGTAGGCTATTGTCCGTGTGGTGACGGATTAAGAATACAAATGAAAGAAAGAAGAAAGTGGGTGTGGTAAGAGTCGACTAAGGAAGTAAGTCAGGCAGACAATATCCACTGCAAGAGAAGGAAAACTCGAAACAAAACCCTTTACCAACCCGTCTGGCCGGCGTGGTATAGTAGGCTAATATCCCTCCAAAATGGAGGAGACCCCCAGCAGTGGGACGTTTATGGGTTGAGATGTAATAGGCTACGGTAACTGCTTACCATGCGGATCGTAAGTTTGGTCGCCTTCTTTGTTAATTTCTTATTATCAAGTGGTTAGTGGCCTGGTGACAGTCATTTCCAAATTGCCAATGTAGGTGTTTGCCATGATTTATAGATTGTTAACAGATGGGACTGACTTTTAACGTGCTTTTCACGATGCTCTATCCTACAATTTTTTTGATAAATCTATACTTTAATGAAAAATTTACACAATGTTACGCTTTTACGACTAAGCGACTGATCGGAACTTAATAAAATTTTGCAAGGAGATAGATAGAATCCGGAGAAAGAATATGGGATACTTTTAATCGCGATAACCATCTATGCGGGCGAAGCCGAGGGCAACAGCTGGCTAAAAAAATATAATGCGCGCAGAGCATTTTTAGTACATTCCATAATTATACAGACATAAAGCAATAAATCTATCTCAATTGATATAAAATGAAATCAATACATATATTGTAAACATGCTATTTATAATTGTAGAGAGTCGGCCTTGAATGAACACCGTCAAAGCGTTGGCCTTAGTAATGTTAGATAACAAAACTGGTTAGTTCTTATTGCTAACATAATCAAATGTCGCAGCATTTCCATACTTGTTTAGAGGTGAAAGGTAAATATGAATATATCTTAGTTATCGAACGGCTACTATTAATAGTTTAGTATAGACTTGTGCGGCTTGTTCAAATAGTTGATATTTATATCTAGATGTCGCCCGCGTCGCCATAATCCGCCTACGTGGATTTCCTTCCCTAGTACCATATCTCTCCTTGACAAATATCATTAAGATCTTTTCGGCCGTTTAGTGAAGAGGTAACCAACAGACAGAACAGAAACAAAAGGCGGTTCCTTCCCTACGACCATCTTTCTCCTTGACTAATTATATTAAGATCCTTTCGGTCATGTAGTGAAAAGGTTACCAACAGATAGACAGACAGAGTTACTATCACAATAATAGTAGTTCGTCCCGAAATGTGAACTCGCGACCCACCTGACCGATTTTACTCATATTGGAACATAAAAATTCTTTGTCTCAATAATTTCCTTACCTAATTTCATTACGAGTTATCGTCAAGCAAACATTTATAAATACACACAAACATCGGTTTGTTTTAGTAGACTAGCAGAACTTCGTTAGCTCGTTTAATTAGTAATTCATTTTACAACATTAATTTATATAAAATAATACATTCATTGTTTATATTTATACTGCCAATGTCAAAGACGTGACGTATTTACGTAAGCAGTTGGCATCGTGGAACAGAAATTAAAAAAAATCCTTAATAGGCGGGTCCACACGGAGCGAGGTATTTGCCGCGCGAGACTCGGTCTGTGTGGATGTGCTTCGGCCGAGGCAAGCATGCGCGCTGCCTCGGCCGAGCCACCGAGTGTCGGTTTTAGTTTTGAGAAAGAAGAAAAAAAAACAATTTATTTTTACAGACATTGTTTTTCTATTATTCAATTTATTTATTTTTGCTCAAATTTGCTTTGGTCGTTTCATCGTACAGTCTAATTTCGAACATCGGGCATACAACATTTTTGTATAGAATTTTCGCTACAAGAAAATAGCACTGACGTTTTGAAATGTTAAGAATTCTAAGTTATCTACATGCACTTGTTTACACTTTATGTGGCATTGACTGGCCTTCAGTATTATATATAAAGTCCAGTATTAATATAATATACCTATATATCTTATCTACCATACCCGTACAAATACATACTCCTAATTTGTTCATTCCACGTTGAACGATAAGTAAACAAAATACTCTTTTAATTTTCACACAATTATTTTTTGGGTTCATGATAAGTATTGCGTAATATTATGTTGACGACTATGAGTTAGCGCATAATGTTTATTGTGGTTATATGTAACTCTGTTCTATTATAAAGCAGTATAAAAATAATTACTGTGGTATGGAATGAATTGTGACTAATCAGTAGGCCACGAAATAGGAACCTAATTGCGCAATACCTATTAGGTAATAAAATAAAATATATATTTTGCCTTTACGAGGTAAAGGATTCTCAAAGTACCATATCAAAACTAATCTTGATGATACATATCAGTGTAGAGTCTGAGAATCCTTAAAAGATCGTGCTGTTGGTTAGTTTGTGGATGTAGAGGGTAATCCCTGAAACTACTGATCCGATTATGAAATTTTTTGTTCCTAATAGGAAGCTAGATTATCCTAGAATGCTCTAAGCTATTTTTATTAAAATATTACGCGGGCGTAGCCGCGAGCGGTAGCTAGTAATTAAGGCCCCTCTCTCAAAAATTGATGAAAAAGGGGTGTAAATGAATCCATTTTTTGTTGGCATTTATAGACAAATGACTGCCAAAAAAATACAGTATTAATCTACAAGATGTGTTTCATAATATGGTTTTGTCATAAATTATATAGTAATTTTAAATAGTTTGTAAAAAAATCATCGAATCAGCACCAAATTATTGATGTAACCACTTTATGACTTTTATATGTTTATCAAATAATACGAAAAAAAAACAATATTTGAAGAAAACATACACCTTTGGTAGGTAATGTTATATTTAGAATAAGTTTAAATTTTAATTTATTAAAAATTTAAAAGACGTCCATTCAAAGAGTACATCTGTTTGTATCCCCGCGCTCGCCTACAGAATTAGGTCGTGTTTGCTTCGCATTTGTGCGAAGCAAACACGACCTAATTCAAGTCAAGTCAAGGTCGTTGGCGATATCACAAGCCTTAAATACATATCGGGGTTCTTCGAACTTTGCAACTCGCTGAGCTATGTCGGTGACCTCAGTTCGTCTACGGATCTCCTCAATACTGATTCATAAATGCGCAATGCTACAAGCAAATGACTGGTACACAAACGTTTACTAGACGTAACTTATACGCCATCATAGCGAATGACCGACCTGTTTTAGACATCGCAGTACTTATTCTATGAAAGAGAATCTTTCTATTACAATGAGCCGTTGTCAAGCCGCGCTCGCGCTCGTCTGCTATAACGATAACAGGCCTTTTCTAGTAATAGATTACACACTTCGCTACATTCTCTAGATCCACGTGTACTGCACACAGTACTCAGTCAAAACTGTGACTAATTGTAAGATAGTGGTGAAATAATTGTTTACTCTGTGATGTCATTTTTACATAAATATATTTTCATAACAAACCATTGTGCTAATTTTGTTCTAGCAAAAGACGTAAGAAATAATTGCAACTCGATGACAAGTGAATTGTCTGCGTACGTTTTTGGCTTTGACAGCTTTCGAGAAGTTTCAGTATCTAATATTTTTGCATAGGTATGTAAATGTAGGTGGTCTAGCGCCAAGTCGCTCAACTAGCTATGGAGAGAGAGTTATGCTAATCTTCTCTGCTTGATAATATGCGCAATGAGGAAATTCGCAGACTAACCAAATTTACTGAAAGAGATTAAATAGTGAAAAAGTTGAGGTAGCAATAGGCAGGCGACATTGCTGGACGAACCGATAACCGGAGAAGAAAGGTGAGAGCAATCACGTCCAGGAAAACGCAGCGTGGGGCTGAAGAAAAGCACCGGATACAAGCAGCTCAAAATCAGCCATTTGGAAACATATGGGGGACAAATTGAATCATTGACATTTTGTAATAACTTATGTTTTATTGACATTTTGAGAGTTTGACTTTATGAGTGTTTGACCTTACGCATAGTTACCCAGGCATACGTGAAACACGGACGGGATGTCATCAATGATGATGAACCCAGGCGACAACAAATTGATAAAGATACATGATGAGTACATTTTTGTATCAAAACACATAGTTGAAAAGTTAACAACCGGTATATCCAGCCAGTTCTACGTATCGCATAAATATAGGTACGTGGACCTAACTATCGCAGTCGCAAATCAGTGATTTCCTTACTATCGCGACAATTATTTGCGTGTATAATTATGTCACAACGTGTATCAAAACGATAAGACGTAGTTTATTGTTTTGCAATAGGGTATTTGACTATTTTTTTTGTTAGTTGAAAACAAAATAATATGTCAAAAAGTGAAATACCTTCTTGCAACATTGAAGTTTTTCAAGCCATTTTTTTGTTTTTGTCGTATCTGTCTAATTATAATTAGACAGAAACAATTACTGCTGTAGTTGTCAGTTTTTGTCGTTTTTATGTACCTATATTTTGCATAAAAGGGACAGCAATAGCCTCATTGGCACACCTAAAACTTCTTTGTTAATGAACCATTCTCTTTACTAATTACATTTTTTTTGTTGTGAAACACCCATGTAACATGTATTTTGGTGTACAATAAAGAGTTATCTAACTATCTGCCTTGTTTCATTGATAATAAATATTTCGCGTTTATAATATTAGTAGGATTTAAATGTCTACCGCTTCGGTAAAAAGGCTATATGGCCTGCCTGATGGCAAGCAGGTACCTTAGCCTGGATGCTTATAATTCCAGGAGCATCATTTACGCATTTTTATTGAAAATGCTTAAATGATGCGCTTGATGCTCATACAAAACTTCCCCTAGGAGCTCTAACATTTTTTTTATCTACAACATGTAGATCTAAATGTTGCTGAATATAAATATAAATCTTTTTATATTATTATACGACCTTAAAAAGGTCGCTGGGACGGACTAGATGCGGAAGGCTGAGGACCGTGTGCTGTGGTGCATGTTAGGAGAGGCCTATGTCCAGCAGTGGACTGCGATAGGCTGATTGATTAATATAATAAATAAATGAAAGTCACTATTCTCAGAAATAATGTATTAGGCTAGTTTATTTTCTGCATGAGAGAATAGCTTCTGCGATAAATATTTCCCAGGTGTTCGTAAAATGCATTAAAATTCATAGAGGGTCAAATTGGGATCGCAGTTCACTGGCGCTAATTGTCCGAATTAGGATGCTAATGAGAGCAATATTCTACGAAGGAGGTAGGCTATTTTGCAAATGTGTATTAGCTTATGTATATAGTTTAGGCATGTTTATGGTTTTTGTTGACCATTGAAGGTATGTGATAATCGACCTTTAGAAAATCTAATCTTTTCTGTCCTCAAAATAAGAGATTTCAGTTTATGAAGTCTCACTGCGTCAATACAAGTGTATACCTATGCATTTATTTATTAAAACTTTTGTACTGAACTGTACAAAAGCGAACTTAGGTGAATTCTATTAGCCAACCTTTGGGCATCTATTCGCTTATATTTAATACAAAAAAAATAATATAATCATTACGTACTCTGTGGGATTGCCCGAGATACGCAACAATGACAACACTATTAGACTTACATAATTCAGCTAAATTACCAAATAGATTCGACAAATAAATTTGGTCTAATTAAAACTTAACAGTAGAATCGAGCACCGGTGCGCAAGCGCAAACGGTCGTTAACCTAATTGTGCGGCTGCACTCGTGCGTTCAAACTTAGAACGAAGGTTGCACTAGTTGCACTTAATACGGACATCTTATTATCGCATTGTTACTGACCTCTATAGTGTGTTATTATTTTGTTCCTGATAAACAAATACGTCTAAGATAAGTTAACTTATAGTAACACATTTTAGTAATCTAAGTATAGAAAGGTTGATAATAAGTAGGTATATACCAAGGAAGCTATAGCACAGAATATTTAATAGTACAGGCTATAGTTGGAGCGGGCCGTGTTGACGCGAGGTGAGGCTTCCTATGTATGTCTGTGTCTAGCTTAACGGTAAGCGAAGACAACCGAGTGTAAAAGTAAGACTTACATGAATTTTGAGATGTGAGTTCGATCCCAGGTGTGTAAATTTGAATTTGATTTCGTGGAAATTATACGTTTTATATTAACCATCTGCTATCGGCGAAGGAAATAATAATGCCTGGACGCCTCAATTATTCTATACATTGCTTAAGTTTTTTTTTTTTATACTACTTAGGTGGCAAACAAGCATACGGCCCGCCTGATGTTAAGCAGTTACCGTAGCCTATGGACGCTTGTAATACCAAAAGTATCACTTGCGTGTTGCCAACCCCATTTTTATTTTACTCCAGGGCTTTATGGTGGGAGTATCCCTGGGATAGGCATACGTTTCTTTCAAAACGCATCCCTAAATGAGCGCTGGAGACCTGTACTCACACACAGGAACACAACTACACCACTGTGTGTAGTTATTTGGCTGTGGTCTTCTGTAAGGTGGAGGTCCTTCCCCAGTCGGGCTTGCTCGCTAGTATGGTGCCCTACCTCTCTTAAAAAGTATTGTATAGAATGCCTTCTTAATTTGTACAGATCGCATTTCTTTCAAAACGCATTTCTAAATGGGCGCTGGAGACCTGTACTTACACACAGGAACACAAGTGTATTGAGTCTATCTTCTGAAGGCTGTGAGAACATTCCGAAAATTCCCAAGTGATGTTACTATTCAAATATCTGTTTGCTTATAATACTCGTAATATAAACAGATCGCAGATTTACATAATAATCTATAACGACTTGAATTCTGATCGCGACGTAGATAGTAGCTATTAATTAATTCAAACAACTATTTATATGCCTAGGCATATTCCCAAAGGTATGGTCATTCAGATTCTTGTCCAACGATGAACTATAAACTTGATATTAATTTCCGTATTGAGCGAGTTTTATCAGACTGCTACAAAATGTATTCTAGTATACCAAGTAAGAATGTTTAATGATACCTAACTCAAAACAGCAATAACACAATTAACTAATCGATCCGGTGATCAAATCTAGGACATCTGTACCTACGAAAGTCAAATGCATTACCTCTAACAGCAAACGAGGTAGTCTCTAGATTTAATCTTTACATTTTATATTTATTGCTTGGCTAGGCATTGATCGGAGTTCAACCAGAAATTTAATTCTTTCACAGCCGAGACAAGTCGGCAACTATTATCAAACCCATATAATCCGGGAAAGGACATAGCTAGCAACACATTTTTTTAGATAAGTACGTAAATATCGGAATAATTATGATAAGACTACTGTATATGTATGTACTAAAGTGGAAATCCGTAGTATTTGCCTGGAAAAAAGGCGTGACTCAACGGATGAACGTAAAAAGTTGGTAATGGTTCTTTGAAGACTTGTTTGCTGTAGAATGTTGAATAGTAATTGCGTCACGAGGCTACTACAAAAATATGAAGTAACAAAAACAAGTGACAATAGACTGAAAAAACAATGTTATCTACTTAGTAACATATTAACTACAGTTCGATAAAATAAGGAAAATCCTAAATTAAAATGTTAGTAGTAGTTAGGTATTTATTTATTAGGTAAGGTTTTAACTTCAGAGAAATTAAAAATATTTTTTCGTATTTTTAACTTCTCTTTGTCATTTTGTTGTCGCCGTTTAAAAATCACGCTGGTTAATCCATAATTGGCAAATGTATAAAAAAATATATAAAATTATAGGAAATATAAAAATGGCACATTTACTGCATGTTGAGTATGTATAAGTATTGCTATTGTCGGAGACTTGGAAACTATTGTATATTTTGATTTTAAATTTAATTTTGGAATCATGGTAGATGTCAATATCAAGTGTGAACTTGGATACTCGATTAAATTTTTTGCAAATACGGTGAAGGAGGGGGCTGTATCCAATGTTCGTCTTGCAAGTCGGTTTGTGGAAAATATCAGTGATAGGGTACCGTGGTATTTTACGCGGAACTTGGGAGATTGATGCGTGACACCAAATCACCGCTATCAAGCTTGCCGTTTGCAAGTTTATGCAGGAATGATAGATCCTGCACAATACGTCGGGCACGCAGAGAATACAATCTTAAAATATTCCAGACGTTGTTTATATAGATATCTATGTGAGATACCACTGCAAGTGTATTCAAGGTTTTCTAGTGTAGGTATATGAGTAAAATTATCCTTTTACGTTTTATGTTGTTATCCCAAGATAATAAGATGATTTATGCATTTATATATAGGTATACCTTGAACCTACTACATTCATCTCTGCATCACCCAAAGGTCAGCTGGTAGAGATTCCCTTTAGCATTAAGCCCACCTTTGCACGATATTGTGCATAAAGCTTTAATAAATATGTAATATTATAGATAATACATATGATTGTAGCAGTTTTTATATAACTATAATTACTAGCTAATTATAATGTCGGAGCATAATTGGATAAAACGGCTCTTAGCGAACATTCTAGGATGATTGCAAAAACTGGATAATAGGAATCAAACAAGTTATTTTCAGGATTACTGAATCACGTGACAGTGATGCGCGCGCAGTCTTTTCCTAAGAAATAAAATTGCGCTATTCTTCACTCTGCTATTCACCCCAATGCTATTCTCCGCTCCGCTGTTCTTCACCCCGCTATTCTTTTGCGCTTTTGTAGATTATCACCCGTATAACACCAATATAATGCATGCTGTGATAATAAATATGTCTTACCTCCTTCTCACTAATCCTTTAGGCAGCAACATCACTCGGGCGCCGGTCAAATTGTACAGTCTATGTTGATAGAAGGCCACTTTCTCTATTTTCTCATCCCATAACGCTCGCTTGGCTATCTTTGTTGTTGTGTACGATATTCTTAAGTTACAACCTGTAACAGTGCTTCGATTAATTACTTACATATTAACTACGAACATTGATATACAAAATATCCAAGATACATATTCGCGAATAAAAGAAATACTCAAAATTGTGATCAGTAGTTATAAAAATTCAACCTTATGCGCATGATATAAAGTTGAATTTTTAGTGTAGTGAAGTGACTCGACCGACGCGATACTATTTAAAATAGACGCAGCAATGCCTGTATTATGTACGGAAGGTTTTGAGACGCTGATTGTGTATTTTGATTTTTTTTTGTACATATATCAATAAATGCAAATATATATTTTTTTTATTTAAAAGACAACTACCGCACTAGAGAACAAGCTCTGTGTCGCGGGGGACTTTACAAACATACAATTAACGGACACAAATTACACCCAGACTCAGAACAACTCTCTATGGGTCACACAAAGTTTTGTCCTGTGTGGGAATCGAACCCTCAACCTCGTGCACAGCAGGCGCATACTGTGGTCACTGGACCACCAAGGTAGTCAATTAAAGTATTATTGTGTCTGGCACGCGATGGATAAGGTCAGCTCAAAACCGAATGCTGTGGAAATGGAAGAAAAGGTTTATAATTATAAACAACGATACGTTTCATACTGAGCGGCGTTCACTTTTGTTTCCATGTTTTTGTGCGTACTAGCTTATAGGTTTAAAATAAGAATGCGATAGATAATACAGAACATAATGACACAGAAAGAGATAGTGATGGATGAAATAAAGTGACTTAGATACTGTTGACGGCAGATTTAGAACAGATTCACGATTCAGATCCACGCGCTAGTGCGATATCTACGACTAATATCATCAATCGATCTAATATCATTGGACGGCCACATAAACTGTATCAAGTTAGTAAGTAGTATGTAGTAAGTTAGACTATTTAATTATACTTTGCATCAAATTTGCCCGGTCCATACGTAGGTATATACCTAAAGAGACTTACGTCTGTCTCTCAAAAAGGTGGGCGAAGACAGATTTTCACAGCTGGAAATGTTTGCAAATTGGATAAATATTTTTGAAATTCATTCTGCACTACGACGCAGTTTATGTTTCTGTCACTGTATTTAGATTAAAATGTTTGCCAATATAATTTTATTTGTGGCTTGGGTTTTTTCCCTAACCTACGATAAATTTTCCGTGTGTACTAACCTACGATAAATTTTCCGTGTGTAGGCACGGTTGTCAATGTTTTATAAAACACTTATTGATAATTGTTCACGGCGACAGCGTCACGCAATTACAGTTTTAATAATTTTCTGTAGACCGTTTCTAGTAAGGGCAGAGATTAGCCAATTACGCGAGACACAGGAGCTTTATTCCCTCAATCTCATAATCCGATGTACTGTAATGTGACACGATCAAAGAAAGATCAAGAGAGGACCAATGTGTTAAAAAATGATCATATATTCCCTATCGGATTGACTTTCTTATAAAACCTCTTACATCTGACAATCCTCGCTATTACTAAGCTACGAATCAACGTACCGTATCCGAGAACAACCAGGTGAATAAACAAAAATTTAACAAAGTTGAAATATGTACCTATTGTTTTTAAAAGTAACTTGGAAAGAAAATAGTGACTCACCTTCAAGTTTCATGAAAGCCGTCGTTGTCTTATTAATGTGGTAAGAGAAAGGGTCATAGTCCGGGTACCTGAAGTGGTTTATCCAACCCTACAAACAAAATAACAATACAGTTGTAACTTTACCCAGTAGAAATACTTTTTGTGCCGCAGGGAGTTTTACAATAGAATAGTAAATTTGTGGATCACACAAAGCTTAAACGTATAAACAATTCAAATATACATACTTAAAATAAAATCATACCACGAAATAATGTATACAAGCTTATACTGTTAAAATCATAGAACATAAATTACTTACCTCATATTTCTTCAAAGGCTTATGTTCCTTCACGACGGGTATCGTATAAGTCGGCGGCTGTGCAGCGCTTCTCTTCATTTCCAACACACTCGGCGTCTGATATGAATCAGTAAAAAAAGTATCCAACACATAACACTTCAAGTTACTCGAAAAACAAAAGAACCACAACCCTAACAGAAAACCGTTCCAAATATTACAATTTGGAAACAGAATATAGTTTACGAATATAAGGAATGTTAGAAAATACATTGGAAAGTTGAAGAAGTAGTGTTTTGGCTCGTCTATTTTTTTTGGATTTTTTATATTGTTTCTGCTGGGAGGGAACCCAAAGTTGTTAGGTGTCGGAGGTGGTCGGGCATGTTCGGCTTCAGCGTTACTTCTGTGGCTTGGGGTATCAATATTTTGGATGTCACCATATCCATCTATAGTGTCCTCTAACGCCTCTATGCCTGATTCCACTTCCATCATGCCGCCGTCGTTGAGAAAATCTCGGGTTACTTCTGCCGATGCATCATATACTGAAACAAATAACTCTACATGTATTTAATGTCTTTTAAAAAGTCCACCACAGACCAAATGCTACTAATTTCATGTATAATGTACAGTTATTTTTTAAATTGTCTTTAACAATAATTAACTAGCAATCGGCAAGGCACATAGCTCGCCGAACCGATAGCCGTTGGAGCAGAAAGGACCTAGAGTGGCGCCTACGTACCTACTGGAAAACGCAGTGTGGGCAGGCCTTCAACAAGGGACCAAAGACCTAGATAAGGTTGCGGGCAACCGATGCACAAGGTCAGCTCAGAACCGAGTGCTGTGGAAAACCTTGGGGGAGACCAGCAGAGGACGTCTCTTGGCCGAGATGGAAGTCTTCATCTATTCATACACATTAGAATAGAATGTGTAACTGTCGAACCAAAGGTGTCTTCCCATTCAGGTTACACTTCACTGGATATCCAAAGTCACTTTATATACCTATTTATACAGCTAAGTATACTATTTTTTGTTTTATATGAATCATCAAATAACTACTATACACAATAAGCCCATTGTTAACGAATACTAACTATTATGTAACTAAATCCGAATTAATTTCTAAGAAATGTTTGCCGTTTGGTATTAGGTATGCATATTGATTATGTCTACACACATAAATGTACAAGCGTGTTACAAGATACGGTACCTATGATACAGGCACTAGCCTAATTAACAATAGAACAGAAAGGCTCAGTGTTTTATTTATCGAAGTGTGCCTAATATTTAACAAAAAACATAATAGGTACGTAGGTTTGTATACCTAATGTTAAGTATACATATATAGCGTAGTTGTGCTCAATAAGCAACAAATCATTTCCTTGGGGATAGCACGGTAATTAACGCGGGGAATCCCCGCGCGGGCGATTGGCATGAATGCTTACATTTGAAAATTGATACCAGCCGTTCAAAAGCAAGATAAGTTTGTATAATAATTCTATTTTTGTCTCACTTCTTTGTTTAACTTATATTTATGTAGACATAACATAGCAATCTCGTCTTTTCCCACGCAATAGGCATAAATGAGTGAGAATTACACCTTCCACGGCTTCCATACAGTAGCTATATTATAGGTACAGTTATTTAACACGCCTACAGTTTCACTATTGTGGCATTTCAAGATACATAGGTACATTTTTAAAAGTTCCATACCAAAATGGTTAAATAACCCCTAAATATAATAGATATCAAAAGCACTATAATTCGGAAACTTTTTTTACAAGAAGTCTTATAGCGATCGTGATTTTGATTAGAGTATAACATATTTGAATTAAGATCCTCTAATTAACTTAACAGTATAGAGATATTATTTGTAGGGACTAAGTCGAAATGATAACGAAACCCTTAACGCGTATATATATTTACCTTGCACTTATTTTATCTGGAACAAAATTCTTATAATACTTAAATAAAGCTTTGACTATACTACTTGAATGAGACACTTACCTAAATTCTTGTGTGTGTCGTCACTGGAATCCGAGTTGTTCTTGTTATCTAAAGGAAGACTTGATTCTCGTTCAGTAGCCTTTGCCGTGAGCGGTTGAGTCATTTCCGATAAATTCTGCATACTGCTGTCTAATGAGGACACCTATTGAAATACGAAACGTGCTAATGTATACACATTTATGAAACAAAGATGGAAATTCTATATCAAAGTAAGAAGATTTTCGTATATCATTATTGTTTAACTAAAATCTATGTGTACTTTTTGACAATCTAAAGTTAGACAATTTCTACTTTATCAACCAAATTTTCGTATAATAAACTGCTTACGACGAACTAAATCTGGTTTGTACCGCCCAGGTAACAGCGGTTTTTCTATAATCTGGTTTGCCGGTGGCTAATCGGGCATAACTACTATATAAAAGTATATACATATAGTAGTTAAACACTCTTTCGTGGGTGATTCAAAAAGATACAAATTATGGGTACACCCTGCATGGTACATCCACACTCGGAACAATGGCAATGTGGAACATATTTATCACATGGAACAAAATTCATTGAGCGTCACACACTGTAGGACATTTCACGACGCGTTACTAAACGATTGCGCAACTAAATAGTCCTAATGGATTCTAATTTAAGTCACTAATCCAGTGTGACACATGCGTTTGTCAACAATTCTGACTACACAATACAATAACCGCACAATACAACAGCATCATACTTGCGAGCAAGCTCGACTGGGGACACGGATCTTCAGCATACAGAAGACACTGATGTACCTGTATTACTATAGAGTACAGGACTCCAATGTTCATATATGATTTTTTAAAGGAACTTTTGCCTATCCTAGGCTTACACATAACACAAACCCCGGTAAATATATTTAGTTCGGCTACACAGGAACGGTAACCCCGGTTATTACAAGCGTCCTAGGACTACGGGAAACTGCTTTTCCACCTAGGTAGCATAAAGAAATGTTGGTACCTATAACGGAGTAAAGCATTGTAAGGTTCGTAGCCTCTATTTGAGCGACACAAGTGAGTAATTTGAGTGAGCATAAATTGGCTTATTGAAAGTATAACAATGGCACGCAGTACAGGCTGAGAGGGGTAAATGGGCGAAACTAGAGGGAAATAATATACCATTTAGTGACACAACTTGTAATGTAGCAATACTCATTACCCGCAACTGGTATTTTCTTCATAGTCAATCATGATCTGCGGCCTAGACTTATAGCTAGATACAACCAATGTTGGGCGTATTTGAACCAATATTTGCGTAACAATACAAAAACTTTTAACATAAAAGTAAAATCAACTCTTATGAAAAGAACCCAACATTGATTTTTCTTTGTTATCATAAAGCAAATAATTGAAGAAATACGCCACGTTTATCTGTTTAGTGGGTACAAGAAAATTGAGTTAATAAGTACCTAGCTCACACACATTCATAAGGTCCATACGACAAGCCACTCATTAATTATTTATACTGACACAATATTAAGGCGACCACAATATTTTGATACATACCGATTAAGATAGACCAGTCCTGTTAAAAGTGGCACCTATGTAAATTATTTACGTGGTTATTTAAAGGACAGATGTTGCAGGAGATTTTTTGACAAATGTTAGTAACATAAAATACAGCACAGAGCTAAGATTAGGACCGAAAGGGTCATCATATAATCATAGCTCTGCGCTACAGCATTTTATATTACTAACATTTGTCATCACACAGGATGATTTTTGTGTTCTTATTTTGTGTTTATTTTTTGTCTAGTACCTGTTATCATGTGTATTTGAATAAATGCTTTTCTTTTATTTCTTTCTCATTTTAGTTACAAATAAATGACATAGGATTAGCTATTCACTTCTATCAAGAGTAAACAATTTAAGCTTCTGTAGCCACTGGATGTAGATGGAACTATCGAGTAGGAGACCATCCGCCATTTTCCCCCGACCTTTTTTCATGTATTTGCGTTGTTTTTTTCGTATAGGATTAACCTAGTACGTGAGTCTGCCTCTCCGTGTCGGATATTTTTAATTACAATTATCGGCTTTGTTTCATAAAAAGGGTTCCCTAGTTGCGTGACTGTGAACAACACGATATGCGTTAACACGGCGTAACAACGACGGAACTCTGAATTAAATTAGATATTATTTTTTAATCAAAATTCGTACATAAACACCTATCTTATTGAATCCAAGAGTGTCTAGCTCTTGCAACATCTGTCTCTTAAGCTTAACCCATTTACGACGACTGATCGTTATAACGATCAAAAAAATATATTAAAAGTACCCGCGGTTTTAAAATATTAACTACTGGACTTTGTTCGCGCACTGTGTACCAATCGTTTCATTGATCGTTTGACAGTATTTCGGAGCATAAATAATTAACGTGTTATCGTTATTTTTAAGTTTATTGGCATTTTTAAATGTTTTGGAGAAATTAATTATCACTATGACTTCAAAACGGTAAGTTTTTACTAGGTTTCTTTTAATTTAGGTGTATTTTATGTATGGATATTATAAATTTATAAACTATCAAACAAAACAATGAAGTATTTTTTGGTTATTTTTAACATTTTTCAAATAAAAAGCGATGATACATTTCATGATCGTTATAACGATCGGTAGTAACATGGGGATGTATTTTCTTCTTTCAGACTCGGGAATGATAAACCTTTATCTCTCAATGAAATCATCGATGAATTGGAAAAGTTAGATATTGACGACATATTTCCAAGAAATATAACTATTTTACCACCGGATATGCGAATGGTAATGTCACGGATGAAGATTCTGGTGATGAGGAGTTGGTGACATTGCACAATCTTCCAGGTTTGTTATACATCTACATACTAAGAATTGCTAGAAAGAATTATTTGATGTCTATTTTCTGTGAGAGGGTAGTACCTACTTCCTAGGTAGCTGATAGGTAGTCTACAAGTAGTTGCGTACCTACTTCCCTACGTAGGTTAGGTACGAACGTACTTACTCCGTAAGTATAAGGTACGTTATAGGTACGTAATTGTAAAAAATCTTTCTTTTATCGTTAGGTTCTCAACTACAAGCTCAAGCGGAAATCCTATATGCTGATATGTCCTCTGAGGATGACGAAAACTGTGAACCTTTGTCTTTATTAGCAAAAAGACGTCGCACCATCGATGGGCCCCTGATTGAGGAAGACCGATGAGATGAGCCATCGACGTCTACAGTTCCAGTGATTAGCGACACTAAAAATATTTTTGTTTGCAAGTGGAATGATTACGGTAGCATCTAATTCAGAAACCATTGAGCCGTTACATAAGGCCAAACGTTTTTCACAGCAGCAGAAGAAATATGTAAACATTGATCAGCCTGCACTTATAAAAAGTTACAATGAAAATATGAGGGGAGTTGATAGGTCAGATCAAAATATAGGTCTATATCGTACATCTATACGTGCCAAGAAATGGTATTTCTCCTTATTTTCTCACTGCTTAGACATGGCCACTCACAATGCGTGGCAACTATACAAAAGTAACGGAGGACAGTACGATCATCTTACATTCCGCAGAACAGTTGCCAGGAGTATCTTGGAAACATATAAAAAATGTGAGAAACGCGGTCCTTGTCCCACTCCAAGAAATTATAGAGAAACTTCAAGGTACGACAAAATTGATCATATAGTTGAATATAATAATAATCAGCTACGCTGCAGGATTTGTAAAAAAAATACTAATTTCATATGCCATAAGTGTAAGGTACATCTGCACCCCAAGACATGTTTTAAAACTTACCATTCTCAAAATTAATGTTAATTAACTGTTTTATTAATTAACAATAATTTGGAGTACGGTAAATGTATGCTTAATTAATAATAATAAAGTTTTTTGATAATTAACATGTTTGTTTTATTTAAAATAAGATACAATCGATAAGCTAGTACTTGTATGAAGGCTTACCTACCCGCCTGTTACTACCGATCGTTAAAACGATCATCATTTTCCGAGCTTTCCAGAAAACATAGATTTTTTTTGCTATTTTTCCTTAGTTAGTACGTAAATCCAGATAACAATATAAAAAAATTACGGTGATATGAGACAAAAAATAGTTTCAGTAATAAATGGGTTAAGCCTCCTCTACACACAGTATACTTAAGATTTGTCACCGGAACATTTCAACTACTGTATTTTTGCGTAACGTATTTTTATGCTTTGGACAGACTGTGGCCAATATTGTCGTATGTTAAACCAATTTGTGGGGAGTTAGGTAGACAAATTAATGCGCCGCGCAAGTGAGCATTGTGTGCAAATTGTTAATTTTGTTTGCACAGTAATATGGCGCTTAAGCGTTTCATTGTGTTACGTGGAACAGTGTGTTATTCGCTTTACTATTTATTTTCTTATAGGTATCACCAATATAGGTATTTCTACGATCCCTTACCCTACCCTACCTCACTGAGTCGAGCAAAATCGGTACGTCAAAAGCCGCTCATAGCCATTAGCGAGTTAGCATTCACCGAGGCAGTAATATGTTTTACAAATAGCAATTCATTTTTGATCTTAATTTGCATTTTAAATAATGACAAACTTAAAGCTACGTAATAAAGATGAGATTTTCATCACCATCAGCCTATCGCAGTCCCCTAATAGACATGAGCATCTTCAAATGCACGCCACATATCACGATCCCCGAGTTCGCATCAAGTTGTTCCTAGCCACTGCGAAACCCTAAACTGTTATTAGTTGCTAACGAATTTCAAATTAAGATCGAAAATAAATCGCCATAAAGATGTCACGATACAAAATATCTATATTTATATTATTACCAGTTTAAATTAAACAGGGGCTAAAATAAATAACCGATAATAATGCAAACATAGTTGATTGTTTATATATAGGTAGATATATAGACACTGACAATGCTTCAATGCAGATTTATAGTTCACTTTTATCACTTACTTGATCTTTAACATCTATAGACGTGTGCTGTTGCAGTACCAACAAAATCTATAATATAAAAATGAATCGCTGAATGTGTTGCTAAGCGCAAATCTCGAGAACAGCTATCCCGATTTCGCTGATTCTTTTTTTGCTATGTTCGTTATTGTCAGGTGAAGGTTCGTATGTAAAAAAAATTAAGAAAGTTAAGCTGAAAATAGTTTAACCCGGGCGAAGTCGGGCGGGCCACTAGTATTTATATAAATATGAAAATTACTTTCTACAAAATATTCAGTACAATATTGCTTACACCTCAACAAATTACAAAAGTTATTCAAATTTAGACTTTGCTATTATGATATTAAAGTTCGTATTATAATAGCAACTCAAATTTGTCTCACTGCTAGGCATGGGTCTCGTCTCCTCTATCAAAATAGAAAGAGGCATCAACCCGCATTAGGTCAGCGTGTGTGGATTAACCACACAAGCTGGCCTAATGAGGGTTGGTGGATCAGACATGCCTGGTGAAGAAAAATATTGTAAGGAAACCTACATTTAGAATGTTTAATGTCTCTTACAGTTAGTAGATGGTAAATCATTTGATCAGAACTTGCACAAAATTAAAAAAACATTGGTGCCACCCGGGATCAAACTTGATTCTCAAGCGTTTGTCACATAAGCCTTGAGTTCAAATGGTCTGATCGGTTTACTCTGCTAACACTGCTTTGCTACGTTCATATTACCAACAATACATACTGTCACAGGTAAATAATTAATCAGTTTATAAAGTTGAGACTTACCTGATTGTCTGTGTCGCCTACACTTTGCTGGTCCGAATCCTTCATCGCCGAGTTTTCTTCTGAATCTGACGTTGAGTTCTCTCTAGGCACTGATTTCTCTTTTGTTTCTGATTTTTAAAAGAAAATATTTTTTATTAATAATTGAATTTTAACTATAAACACTGCCTTATATATTTTTTTTAAATTGATACTTCTACCTAATAAACAAATAATGGACACAATTATCTTCAGGCCTTGTATTGAACAATTAGTTCAATAAAATGTAATTGTTATTGTTAATAATATATATTGATGCTTAATTAATAAATGATTCTGACCATTGGCATATTATAATTAGAATTTGATCTCTTCATCACCCATTGTAAAAGACTTACCTACTCTACTTTTAAAATGATTTATTAATTTCAAAAATAAATCATTTTCTAACATTATTTTAGTTTTCATAGGGATCCATAATTCATTTTTCAAATAAAATTTAGCCTATGTAACTTAGTGTTTATACATATATTATTCTATTGAAGATAGATTTATTTAAACTGTCCAGTAGTTTTGAGTATATTAAAAAAAAATCTCTTCATGATATTTGTGTAGATAATAACATCACACGGTTTTCCCCAAACAGTAGGCAGCAATGTATGACACATTGCCTCATCTAGTTAGGTTTACGTAATAATGAATCTTTTATCATGTAGTATGTACAATTCCAGAATGCATACGAATATTCTAACATCTTACTAACACTTTGCCTGATCCAGGTATCAATCCCAGGACCTCACGATTAGTGGTAAACTAACACAAGTTTACACAACCACACTTAATGCAAATTGTAATATGGCTTACAATTTGCATTAAGTGTGGTTGTGTAAACTTGTGTTAGTTTACCACTAATCGTGATTTGTTGGTATAAAGTTTCACACTAAAAAGTTTTTTATAAATATGTTGTTATCCTCTCATATGTGAACTGTCAATAAATCACTATTGACGTCATCTGTGGCGCCGATTCCCGGTATGCCCACAGACAAAGGTTTTTGGGAGGAATGATTTTAATCTTATTAGAAAAGTATCATATTCTTAATGAAATATTGCTTATTTCTTATTAGAATATTAATCTACAATACACAATTAACTTTTTACTTTTAATTGTTTGTGAATCATGATTGAATTGTAGACAAAATATGACAAATAAAATGGGTTACCTAAATTTGAATTTATTTTTTAACTTTATATAAAATAAATGAACAGATAACTGTTCATTCATGAGTATAAACTCATATTTCACATTTATTTACACAATATAATATAAATACAGTTATTTACAACATTAACTTTACATACATCACACATTTTTTCATAAAAACAAAAACCGCGGTAAAAATTCAAACCGTGTCGTCACCGGCGTCGTATTTTGAATGACGGGGGCGGGGGAATTTGAATTAAAAGTACGCCAATTGAACGAATATATCGCTAGCCTGTTCTTTAATTTATATTTTGTCATGCGTTGGAAAGGATACGACTTAAATTGAACCTTAAACTTCTAAAAATACGGTACACATTGCTAGGAGCTGTAAGTATACCGGCTCCCAGTATGCGCACAGACGCGCGTTATTAAAGTTATACCGGGTCCCGGTATGCTCACAGACTAGAGGTTATACTACTACTTACCTGGCAAGGATGAGCAGTTACTGCAGCCTATCATAAATATTCTATGATCATAATCACTATCAGTCTATGGCAGATCTCTGAACATTGTCTATGTCTCTTTAAGCATCAACTACTTGGCACAAGACTAATATTCTATTTAACTTTTGAATTCATATGCTTACCTTCTAAAGACCTAGTCTTCATGTCTTCAACAGCCTGTGCTATCTTAAACTTAAAGTCATGGAATATCTTCCAAGTTTCATTGCCACTTTCTTTTACATCTGCAGTGGATTCTGATGTGCTTCTCTTACCAAGACGGTTTAAATACTCTTTCATAGGCGATGATGAAGCCTCTTTTGACAGTGGCAATGGCTTTTGTTCTTCCACAATCTTTGCTTCAACAGGCTTCACATCTTCTGATTTTTCTGAGGTTGTAGGTTTTTCTGTGCGAATAGATTTGAAGTATTTGTCTATGATGGATGATGATCTTTCACCCCGCTTGGGACTTGCAGTCTCACTCTGTGCGGGTGGAGGGTCAAACTGTGGTGTGGGAGGGTCATCTTCACACACCGGGAAGCACAGCTCCTCCAACTTCTCATTATTAGCATTGTATCTGAATGATAGGGAGTTTGGTGATTTACCTAAAAAAATGGTAATAACTGTAAAATTGGTATTTAAATGAAAAATAAAATTCATTATGTGTCAAGTCTCGGAATATTCATAGTTACCCATTATTCACTATTTTCATGAGTATGTCACTAGATAAATACTATAAATAAATTAACTAAAAATAACACAAAGAAAACAGCGCACAAAGTTTGTAAAATGTAATTGTGCGGACGATTCGGCGGAGCGGTGGTTGCAATCGGACCGATTGTTTGTGTTATCGTCTTTGTTGTCAAAGAAACAATAAGACTTGTGTAAACTTGTAAATTAATTATTGCTGATAAACAACCGGTCCTCACACTATTGTGACGTAAATGTGCATCTAAGCAAATGCCATTGCCGCCACGAAAAAACCCATATGCTCAAATTACTGAGATATTGTTGGCAAATTTATTCAATACATACCTACACCAGTGATCTCCATTTCACGAAAAAAAATTAGATAAAAATTATCTACAGAGTAACATTGTTTAATATATCAGTTGCGTCTAATTCTCGCAACAATTAACATATAAACTTTACACTATATTTTCTTCTTTTCGATTTATTTTGCTTGAAGTCGCTCTTCTCACTCAAATCAAAAATAAGAATTAAGATATCTGTCAAGTGTCAAACAACTGTCAAGCTGACAAATTTTAAATATATTTTTTTCGTTGGAAACACCTGTTAGTCGATTAGTTTATTTCTTACATAAAAACTTAATCTTTCCACGAAGTAAAGTTAGTATGAGAGGGAGGCTTACTTCAGAGTTAAGCGCAGGCCACACTGCCAGCTGCTGCGTGAGCTAGCGCGTGAGTTGACGGGCGAGTAAACTTGTTTAAACTAAGCTTATCTCTGTGGCTCGCAGAGTGAACTGAAATATGCTAAAAAGAGGTAAAACGAAGCTTAGCTTGCTTGCTCGCTCGCTTGCTGGCAATGTGGTCTGTGGCCTGCGCTTCAGAATTGTTTATAGGGCATAATATCCCTTTGTAATGATTTTATTCATTGGTCCTGTATGACGTTCATTATGTGAAGGATGCGGAAACACGAATAAAATATATAGAGAGGTTTGATAAAAGCATACACATTTATGGAGATCCTTTATATTTGACTGAATGTTGATGTTATGAAATAAATTAAATAAATATACTTATGAAGAACTTTGTTAAATCTTGTGATATTATTCTAGGGTCAGTTTTTTAACCATTGAAAATTAACGATTTATATTAGTTTCAGTACGTACTATTATTTCCTTTGGATCTCATATCTTAGTCGAGTTGAAAGTGTGCCTAACTATGACACAGCATTATCTATCTGTGATGCCAATGCCAGTCGACTTTGTGTCATTCTGTCAAAAACAACATTCGCGAGTGTCCTTTTGTAGTGTTTTGATTTTTGCGTTATTGCGATAGAAATGTGGAAATTACATATATTGATAAACTTTTAGTGAATTAAGATAAGTGATAAACATGAAGAACTTATTTGTGATATTATTTTTGTTTGGATCTTACGGAGTAGGTTCTGTTGTCAATAAAAGTGGCAAGGTAAGAAACGTGAGATTTACACCGATGGCATTTTAATATTGATGTAGACCTATATGAAATGATTCACTGCAAGGTCTATGGAGTGTGAAATGTTGTTGTTATTGTTGTAGGAAAATACGGAGTTATCGAGAGCTTTAGATGACCGGCCGCTTTTGTTTGCCACGTTAGGGGGCGGCATGGTTGCTGTCGAGCCTTTAGCGGGAAACATTATATGGAAGCTAAAAGATGGTAAATTACTATTTATTTGGTGAAGCTACACGTATATGACTGGCTAGAAATAAATTTGGATAATTTCAGCAATTGCATAGTTTGGAATGCTTTGTTTATTTTTAAAAACACGTTGTGTACACATATTTTGCGCGTCATGCTATATAGGATATTACGCAGCTCCTACCTTTGGTATTCCTTATACCTTGTAACTATTAGTCTTCATAATTGCTGCTGCATTACATGGTTTATTTTGTGGGCAATTATTATAACATCTTACCTAAAAAAAAGACAAAAACAAACCAACAACATCAAAACCATTATTTATTTGACTTCATTTTTTAAATAAAATAAGTAATAAGTAGAAGTAGGTACATGTGATGGTGGTTGGTTAAATTGGTTATTTTGCCTTGTGTTTGCCAAGTTGTGGGTTCAATCCCACACAAGACAAATATTTGACCCAGAGAAAGGTCCTTCACAGTAAAGGGACACACAGGGATGGTTCCCGTGCCAGGTTTGCCCCCTTAAAATAATATATTCAAGACATAGAAATTGACAATAATATTGCCTGTTTACATCATTCTATTATCCTTATCAGCAGACCAATTGCATCAGGCCTCACACATTTAAGTACACACTTGCTATAATCCACTTATTGTTAACATACAACACACTCCTTAGAACATTCATAAGCATTATCACTGGAAAGCCAATACTACTTAAGCATCAAAATGATTGCTTTGGAAAATGAGCTTTAAATTAATGAATTTAAATTTTACTTTTCAATAGTACCCTTATGTTGATTAAGTAGTTTTAGCTTTCTTGTGATAATATCTATTAGCAGATTGATTCCTAAGCATCCTCCTGTTTAAATAAATAAAAAAACCAATACTTTGGGTTTTATCTTTGTCATCTTTGACCTCCAATATGTTTAAAAATTCCAAGTAGGTACTTGGCTTTTTTTAGACTTCAATAAATTGAATATAATGCCTCATGGACAATGATGACCCTTAAGCAATAAATTTTCCTTTGTGTCAGCTTATATGGTATATAAAGTATTGACTAGTCAGCTGCCCCAAAAACCAGCACAATAGAAAAACCATTTTTACACTGGATGCTTGCGGTGCTGTGTCATTTAATCAATTAAGATTGCCTTGTTAGTCCTGTCTGCTTACCCCCTCAGGATAAAAGAAATTATGGTATGATATGTTATTTTTAAGCTACTCTGTCAATCCTGACAATGTTGCTTATGGAGGGCTTCAGGATGTGAATCTTGGCAACTCAAGAGTACAGGAGAGCATTAATATTAATAGCACTGAACCACTCATATAAAGTTTATTGTTTATATTACATGTTTTACAGATAAATAAAGTGTCACAGTCATACTCATAAAATAATTTTGTTAAGCAATAATGTCTGTTGAAGTAAAAATTATAATAGCAACACTGTTGGGCACGGGTCTCTCCTCCTTCCCTAAAATGTTAAGAGCAGTCAAATACCAACTTGGCCAATCCTATCCCCTTATTTAAACATCAGACAGATACTGGTTAGGATACCCTCTAAAGAAACATTATATTAATTGTGACAAGATAATAAATAAATTGATTATTCTTTGTTAATCCATTATCAATAATTTAAAACCTAGGTTTTTCCAGTCGTTTTTGTCCAGGCAATGATATAAGGATTTAGATAATACACATAAAAGATAAAAAAAAAACTACAATTAAATATATTTTATTTGAAGGATTAACTTATTAAATTAGTAAAAGTTCTTAAAGTTATTATATTAAATAATATGTGTTTATATAATTAGTTTATTGAACCATAAATATTTATTGCTTCTAACCAAGTAATTAGAACAATATATACATCTCAACATATTATATTACATATAACATTTAGAGGTATATTAGCCTACTATACCACGCTGACCAGACGGGTTGGTATAGGGGTTTGTTTCGAGTTTTCCCTCTCTTGCGGTGGATATTGTCTGCTAGACTTACTCCCTTAGCCGACTCTTACGACACCCTCAGGATGGAAGGGGTGGTGACATTTGTATACTTAATCTGTCACCACAAGGACAGTAACATATACTTTTTCTTTTCTTTCTATCCTTTTTTTCTTTCATTTTCTTACTTTCCTTTTCACTGAAAACATGTAGGTATGTGAAAGAGTATGTATGGTTATTTTTTTTCAAAATAGAACCTTAAGGTATATAATATATACATATAAGATCCACATTACTGTGTTAGTATAATGTTGTTATTAATTGTTTCACATTTGCTTATGTACTCTAGCCCCTTTTTGATTTTATAATCAGATAGTTAAATTGATTTGTTTTGTGATGGTATTTTTAGGTCATTGATTCATTCATTAGTGAAATTGATTTGTTGGTATTAAACATCACTATATAATACTTTGTCGCAGCTTCGGCCCTCGGATTCGTTTGCGTTGTATGTTTATAAAACGTGCTGACCACACGGCCTTGGGTTCGTTCCTCGGGTCACGCCAAAAATAGACATTGGGATTTTTTAAGGCATGTAACGCTGTACAGAGTAAACCAATTTTAAACAAATTGAACTTGTGAAAGTTAGTAGTATCCTTTTGAAAATTATAGATAATAACCAGCTCTATTATGCCAGCTTTCAAACAAGAAATACCGCATCAAAATCTGTTCATTGACCAAAACTCAGATACACACGTTAAACTAATAACACCTCTCTTTTTGGTCAAGGGTTAATAAAAGGAAATATTATATGCAAAGCAAATAAATATTTGTTGTTATTCTGACTTATGAAACGACGGTTTCGGTGTGTGTGTGTGTGTGTGTGTGTGTGTGTGTGTGGGCTCTGATGATATGGATTTGATGCGTTCGGAGAGCTAAAATCTAAATTAAGAATACGGTTTCAGATTCAGAAAACTGTATACATACATGTTCAGGCTCTAAGTACCTCTTTGTTTTTTTTGTGCCGGTTTATTTTTTTTATTCGTCGCACTATTAGCTATCGTGCCATATGCAACAATAAAAATTTAACTTACTTATATAAAAGTCGTATATAGGCATGCCCTCATAATCAACACGTAATGGCTCATTAATTTAATCATCATTTCAATGACTGTAAAACTATCTACACAAGTGACTTGAAATACAATAGTGATTAATGATTATTAGATTAAAACTCATTTAATGTATTTCATTGGGTCACAGATAAGTAATAATTATCACTGCATAGTATATATATATACTTTCATGTCGTTATCTACATGCATAGCAACATATTTATGTTGTTTTTTAATAAGTATGTAAACATGTCTGATTGCATGATACCTTTCCATACTTTTCTAGAAATGTAGAACATTTCGATTTCGTATTGAGTTTAAGATGATTTTGATATTTGGGAAGGATGGATGAAAGAAAAATAACAAAAGACGTATATATATTTTTTTTTTATACTACCAAGGTGGCAAACAAGCATACGGCCCGCCTGATGGTAAGCAGTTACCGTAGCCTATGGACGTTTGCAACACCAGGGGTGTCACTCACGCGTTAGCGACCCTTTAAAAACCTTATAACTCCTTTCTTGAAGAACCCCATGCTATAGTCTTTTGGGAAAACCTCGGCAGGGAGCTCATTCCACAGCCTAATCGTACGTGGTAAGAAATTCCTCTGGAATCTTACGGTACGGCAAGTTTGAGGTGCAAGGATGTGAGGATGAACTCCCTGTCGGTGGCGAGAGGTGCGTTGATAAAATGTGGCCGTGGGCATCATCTCGAACAATTCCTCAGAACACAGCCCATTGTACATTGTATCCTGCGAGAATGAATGGAGATGTAGGTAGGAGTCGCCCTAGGCGAACATACATTGACCAAATAGGTGATGTGTTTAAATGGACCAAATTAAAAGTACCCAGCACCGACGTTCATGCATGAAGAGATTGATGAATGTAGAGGAAGGGAAAGAAGTATGTCTGGATCGAAGCAATTGGGGTACCATAGTTTCTACCTACTACGGGACACGGGCGCCTGTCGTGATGAAATGTATACCTATATTTTAGTTTTAACATAATAATATAATGCCCTCTACATACTTAAAGTGCATGTTATCAGCGGGGAGTGAAGTGACATGACGTGTAGGTAAAATATAAATAGATTAAGCTTATAATATATTACTGGTGCAATTATTTTTGTTAACTTTTACTTGCTCCATTAGTCTGCATGTTTCTTTTTTACTAATTGTTTTTAGGATGCTTTTTTATACTACTTAGGAGGTAAACAAGCATGTAGCCAGTCTGATGGTAAGCAGTAACCATAACATGGGCGCTTGCCATACGAGAGGTATTACTTGCGTGTTGCCAACCCAAAAATCCTAACACCAGGGTTTTATATAGTAATGGAGTATGTCTGGATTAGAAAAACGTTTCGTTAATAACACATCCCTAAATGAGCACTCAAAACTTGCTCGCACACAATAACTACACGGCTGCGTTATTTGGCTGTGGATTTCTGTAAGGTGGAGGTCCTTCTTCAGTCGGGCTTACTCACTCTTATGCTGCTTTACCTCTTTTGTTTTTGATTAGGGTTAGTTAATTGAGCATACCTACAATAAGACAACGGCAGTGGAGCATTATAGTTCATTCTCGTTATGAATGCAGTTCGTCATCATTATCCGCCGGCCTAACCACGCATGATAACCAATCAAATATCAAATTGTTCCTATAGTTCCAAAGTACGTTTCTTTCTAATTAGAAACGATTTGATTGGCTACAAGGCATGGCTAGGCCGTTGGACAATGATGACTTACTGCATTCTGAACGCGAACAAACTATAGGAGAAAAACTAATCGTGCAAACTTCAATAGGCATTATTGTGTCCCCAATCTATATTGTTTGTTTGTTGTACTTAAGTCATAATCTGTTACGATCATGTTAATGTCACGTAGTCGTTTGCATGTACAATGAGAGCAGAAAGATGTCGTGCATAAGGCGTGTATATCTTCTGAATTATTCATTCATTACACCTTACAATATGGCACAGTTCTGATTTGTACTGAGGCTTGTTGCTTGATGGGTGATATTTTATTTTGGTGTATATTAATACACCTTGTTGATATGGTATGGTATGACGGGCCTAAATTCGTATTTGGCGTGCTGGTGAATAGAAGGAGGTTTATTCAATCCACAAAAAGGCCAGTAGACCCGTAGAGTAAAATGGTAGCCAAGGTAAAGCACCTCGGCAACCCAAGTACTGTACCCTCTACTTAGGGTCCGCAGGTCACCAGCGTTGCCACAGTAACATTTACTGTTAACTAGTTATTATCCAACCGAAAAACGTCCTCAGCATTTAGTCTTAAAAGTCTTGATTGTATGTCTTGTTAAAAATGAACAAAACTTAGAGAGTCCAGTGGACGATACAGATAATTGCTTATCGTGTACAATTACCTAAACCTAACTTAAATCTTTTTTTCCATAGAACCGGCAGTCAAAGTGCCGAATCAGCAGGCCAATTTGATGCCTCAGTTTCTACCGGATCCTCGACACGGATTCCTCTACATGTATGGACCTAGAGGTGATCAGCAGATGCTGAAAAAGCTGCCTTTTACAATTCCGGAGTTGGTAGCAAATGCCCCTTGTCGGTCTACTGACGGTATTCTATATACGGGGAAGAAGAGCGACACTTGGTTTATGTTGGATCCCTTAACTGGATCAAGAGAACATGTATCAGGTATGTAACAAATATTATAAGCATAACACTTAATATTTGCAATCGGTTTCAAAAGACTGTAGGCTAAATAAATGACCCATTGAGTAGAGTTTTTACAGTTTCTTGACGAAGCATTGTTTGGGCAACTGGAGGGTCTTTGTCTTTTAGGTTGCACAGCACAAACATGGTGGCAACGCGTCAGTACGTGCTACGAGGCAATATAATCTTCCATTGATTACGGTAGCACCTTGCCTTCAGGCTGGTCATATGTTTCTTTGCCACCTTAGTAGGTATAACTGACCAATTAGCTGTTTGCATTTTACCTTTACCTCTATCACAAACTATTTACAGTTAAAAAGTGGTCTTCAAAAAAAACGTTATTAAGATTTTTATCGATAATGTGACATTTAAAAGCGAAACATGTCTGAAATAACTCCTATTATTATAAAACACTAGCTTTTACCCGCGACTTCGTCCGCATAAGTTTTTTTGTTTTCACCCGGCTGTAAGGCCCCTGCAACAATGTCCCACTATCGTGTTCCAGTCCTCAACTTCACATCAAAATTTGTTCAAAAGCAACCTAAGCTACATAATGGATAGCTCCGAATGTTTCCTTAGTAAATATAAAAAGTAAATAATGTAAATCGGTTTAAAATACTACTAACTACCTACCTGCCAACCCCCGATGTTAGACAGTGTGACATCCGCAACATCGTCTGCGTAGGAAGCACTAACTTAATGTAAGTAGTATAATAATGTAGGAAGCTAAAAATAAGGGGCCTTATTACTGTAGTACATTTTTGTAAACTATGTTCTTTGTTTTTCCCTCTCTGGCCAACACATGGAGATTCTGTGGACTTGAAACACGTGAGCAAGCCACGTATAATTGTCCGTGAGAAAAACAACTCTTTTCTAAATTAATGCCTGCTACTTTTAATGTTTGCCCCTGAGCTTTATTTATCGTCATAGCGAATGCGATTTTCAGCGGAAACTGTAATCTCTTAAACTGGAATGGCAAATCTGTCGGAATTATGGGTATACGGGGGATAAAAATGATTGCTTTTACAATATTGCGACCGAGGTCTGTTACTTGCAACCGTGTGCCATTACACAGTTTTAGTGCATCTAAATTCCGCATCAAAAGGACAGGAACGCCTACTTTCAGCCTCAGTTTGTGTGAAGGTACTCCCGACAGTTCTAAAGAATTAATAAATTCTACAGGGTATGATGTTACTTGTTCAGTATCCATTACAGTGTCTACAGAGAGAAATTCAACATATCACCTTCCACGCGTGACATAATTTGCTCGTTTATCTGTCCCACCATTTCATTCGTCGGCGCTAAAATTGCTCTTTCACATAACCATTCTCTATTCCTCATATTAGTTAGCAGTTCGCTATAGACGAAGTTATTTAGATCATCTGGATTATGCACAACATTGCAGAATTCACGATCCAATGTAATCATGCCATTACCATCCTTTGCCATACGATCTTCTCCAATTTTAAGAAGAGCAGCAGCATATTGTCCAGATTGTACATCATTGTGTAGTTGCACTCTCATATTTGTAGACAGACTAAACGTTTTTACGTGCACCCATAACGTTGACGCTTTTAAACACGCATTTATTTCATCTGCAGGGGTGCCTTTAGTGATAACCGGCAAAGTCTGTCTAAAATCGCCCGCTAAAAGTACCACCATCCCCCCCATGATATTTGGATTACTCTTGATGTCTTTCAAAGTCCGATCTAGAGCTTCAATTTTATTGCTCTTTTATGGGACATAGTACACTCATCCCAAACTAATAATTTACATTGCTGCAACATACGTCCACGCTCAATGTTTTTACTTATATTACAGACTGGCATTTCTTAATGGGCTAAGTTTAATGGCAGTTTAAGCACCGAATGTGCCGTTCGACCACCATTGAGCAGAGTGGCGGCTATTCCGGAAGAGGCAACTGCTACAGCAATTCCTTTATCTTTTCGGATTTGCGCTAAAAGCAAGTTTAAAAGAAAGGTTTTTCCCGTGCCTCCGGGAGCATCCAAAAATAACAAACCACCTTCGCCATCTTCGATTTTTTTGAAAACATTGTCAAATACTAACCTTTGTTCTGGGATTAAACGTAGAACAGACTCTGTCAATTGTTGTTGTAAGGAAGCAGTATCGTAATCTAGTTCCCGTATTAAATCGCTACTGATTTCCTCGGTTCTCTGTGGTCTGATCATTCCATAATCTGATAAATCCTTTCCAGAAATTGTTTTAACCTGGTCTTCAATTTTTGTCAGACCGTCATTGTAAATTAAATCACTGTACGTGACATTGGGATTTTGCTCTTGTAATCTGTGCAATATATCGTCGGTCATATCATTTTTGTATTTATCCCACAATTGTTGAGGATTTGAAAGACCACATGTCGCTACTAATACAGCAAATAGCTCTCTCATCTTGCCTGCTGATCTACATTGAGCAGCTTCTTCCAGTGTCACATCCCAATGGTTGTCATTCTCCAGTAATCCTCTTCCCTCATATGCCTCTCGAAATGTAGGATAATCTTGTGTGTTGTATTTTTTTAGATCATTGAAAGAGGTAGGTCCGCGCACATGGTGTAAAAGCATGCGTAGACAAAAACATTCCATGTTACTAACATGAACTGTATAAACTCGTCCTAAAGCATCTCCAGATTTGACGCCAGGTCAATCCTGAACAGAAGTACCTTGAATGCGGCGTTTCCAAGTTTTCCTACTTGCATCCCAAGTATATTACCTCGGCACCTCGACATGAAGAAGAGTTTTTGCAAACTCATCTCTGATAAAAAGATCAAAAAAAGCAGTGAGCGTGGTTTTTGGCGGAGTAGTTATTCGTTCGTGGAAATTGTGTTTATTAAAATAAACGCGTTCACCATTTTCTAAATGCACGCTGAGATGTGTCACGGTGGGATGCCTTTCGTGCAACGGAAATCCTAACAGACGCCACACGGCTTCGTTGCTGCTGACATACCGACCAGACTGATATGTTCGTACTTCATCTACGGGATTCGAAAGATCAGTATTTCTAAAATTGAAAATAGCTTGATCACTACCCTTGTTTATATATTTGCAAATATATTTGATGACGCGTACTGAACTGCATGCCTCAACATTTATGTGGGCGTTAAACATTTTTGATAAAATTGGTGAATAGGGGACTACCCAACTATTATCAACCGTAACGTAGCTACCATTTCGGCGCTTCACGGTTGCTGTTCGACCTCCGTCTGCTGGCGCTCTTCTACGATACTGCGGGTATCCGTGGTCGTTGTGAACGGTCTCTTTCACTAACTTGCGAGGAATTTTTTTTGTGCATTTTTCGTCTTTCATGCAGGGGCACTGTGGATTTTCGGGTCCGCATGGACCGTGAATCATATTTTTTACAATAATGTCATGGAGAGTCTTGTCAATGTTAGGATCCGGTATTTCAGCGCTGATTATGTTATCTATTTGATCGGGTCGTAACTTATCTTTTAACAACAATAATATATGGACATGTGGCAGTCCACGTTTCGAACACTAACTCAATTCAGTTTTCTGCCTACTTCCTACCCCCTAAGTACGATGACGTGATCATTTTGATCTTATATCCGTTTTTAGGTAATCATCTATTACCTTACTAAATTTCATCAAAATCTGTTCAGCCGTTTAGACGTGAAAGAGCAAAAGTCCCAACAAAAACGACTAAAAATCACTAACTCAATTTAGTTATCTGCCTAGTGCCTACCCCCTAAGAACGATGGCGTGATTATTTATAGCCTATGGCCATTTCTAGGTTATCATCTATCACCATACCAAATTTCATCAAAATCCGTTCAGCCGTTTAGGCGTGAAAGAGTAACAGACAGACAGAGTTACTTTCGCATTTATAATATTAAGTATGGATTAATAATATAGTACTTAAATAGTACCTACATATATATTTATTATGTATTGGATATCCAACCGCAAGTAAAATACATAGGTACATAACTGTCCTCGTATGTTTCAAATTGTTTCCGACCGAAAACATTTGAAATAACACTGGCATAATTACGTAGCTTGATATCTGAGTATAACATATTGGTAATTACGTGCGGGTATCGCACTATCGCCCCATGTGTTCCGAGCTATTAGATTACTCATAATAACTATAGTTTATCTAAATTTAACAATATATCGAATTGTGTTTTTGACAAAAATATATCCGCCCTTTTTTGCTTTGTTCCTTTTTTATACTACTTAGGTGGCAAACTGCCTAATCATAAGTATTTACCGTAGCCTAGGACTTGTAATACTCGAGGCATCACTTGCGTGTTACCGACCTAAACATTTGTTACTGGGTTTGTAATTGGGTCCTAGTAAATATTGCACGCCAGTGCTTTAACCTCCGAAACTGACGTAAAAAACTAGAGATGTTATATGTTTGAAGCGCAATATAGCATACCGCTACGGTGCCACAGACAGGCATAATCTGTGGCACTGTAGCGGTGTTTTGTTCAAAAGCTTAGTCATTCAGCATGGTTCTTAGGCTGTAGGTACTTGTATGGTATAAACATAATTTTGTCATTTTAATTTGTACCTATTTGATGGACGTGGAAAGTTTTTTTGAAGTCAGCTCGTGTCGGAGATAATTTAAATAATTAACTTGATATTTGTAGATCTTGGCCTGACTCACTCCGTGCCATTTGATAGTATTTATAAATTATGATCTTTCTACGTTAAATATCTTATTGTTTTAAGCGCCATTCAATTATACAAGTTATGAAATGCCCATCCTGCCATAGCGTAATTCCTGCTTAGGCATAAATTGAAGCATCCAGTCGCAAGAGGATGCGGAAATCGGAGGACCGTGTGCTGTGGCGCGTGTTGGGAGAGGCCTATTTCCAGCAGTGGATTGCGATAGGCTGATTGATTGATAAAATAAAGCTACCATTTATTCTATATATCAATAGAACCGATACCTATTTATACTAATATCGCAATATACTAATAAAGCAGCTAAAAAAAACTGTACCGTAATATTCTCACTTCTCCAAATCTAAAAAAAACTTCTAAAAAAAATCTTTTCATCGGTCATAACCCCCAAATGCTACGCTGAATTATGACTCTTAGGCAATTTTATTTATTCTATTTTTAACTTGTTTCTTTGTATTGCAGGTTTTGATAAGTCGAAGATATTTAAGAATTCAGACGACAATACGTGCGTGCCAGACAAAAAGAGAGGGATATATGTAGCCAGAACTGAATACAATATACTGATGCACGATTCGAAGAATGACAATCATAAATGGAATGTCACATTTTTCGATTATACATCTCATGCTATGGGCAAGGAGATGCTGAGTGATTATGGTGAGATTATGTAGTTTTTTCTGTTTTTAATGAAATAATAGTGTACTACTTTTTAAATTAATTATGAAAGATTGATTTGGCGATGTGCTAACTAGAAAATCTGCACTGCTCAAAAGTCTTATGACCCAAATATTTTAATGTTTCAAGTATTTAATTATACATTTGATTTAATAAAATTTTGTTATTGATTTATTAAAACAATGAATTAAAGTAGACACAAAATTGTGTCGAAATGTTAAAACAAATATAAATTTCTTGAAAAAGTACAAAGTTACAGATTTTAAGAGATAACGCTGCTGTTATGACGTCACGCTTTCATATCGCCTTAGTAGTTGAAAATTTTGCAGTACTAATAGGTATTCCGATTTGCTTTAAAAGCTTTTTTAAAGTTTCTGTCGTATATCGTATTTTTGGCATGAAGCCTGCTTTATAACTTGAGATCGATCGCCGGTTTATCCATTTGAATTTGTTTTACATCTGTGTTATCAAAATGTAAGCCATATCTTTCCAATACAGGCATAATTCACTTTACATCGACATCGAGCGGACGCGTTATGTCGTTCGATCGTAAGACAGGAGACTTGGTATGGTCACATAACTTCGAGACACCCGTAGTAGCCGCCTACCTACTGGACAGAGAAGGACTAATCTCTGTCCCTTTCAATTCTATTGGAGATGACACGTTAGACCATATTATGGAAGATGCAACTACATTAAGCAACGGACAGGGGATAAAGAACTCGAATATAGAATTATAGTGAGTATTTCGTTTATAAATTTCATTTTGGTGTTGTTCTTTTATGCCAGCATTCCACATGGCATGTTTGTACTAATATTTTGAGTCAAAACAAAACCAATCTACAACTGAGTCATAGGTTCTTTATATTTTTATTTTTTCCTATAAATAATATTATGTTGGTACCTCACACTGTTAAGTAAGCTAATTTTATTTTGCATCTCTCTCTAATAAAGACCGTTTTTTTAAACCTAAACTTAGCTATAGATATTTCGCTGCTTGTTTTTATGATGAAATATTTCATTTACAAAAAAATTACAAGGATTCCGCGGCTGATCGGTAAACGATCAGCGGGTTAAGCTACCAAGGGGGCGGTATCCCTGTAGATGAGTGACCGCATAGTGGTATTTCATCTGACTCTCAGTTGTTAAATCACGCCAGAGGCATATGTTTATTGAAATAGGTGAAAATAGAGATCGTATAAGATAATGGATATCGTAAAAAAATAGCCTAGCCTGGCTTCCTAAATAAAGGGAAAAGATTCAGAAAAGATAAAAAAAAACTAAAAAAACGACTTAAAAAAAAAGGATTTCACCAGTAGCCATTTTAAGAAATCGATGGTAGTATTGAGATTATAATACGACGGAATAATTGGCATTAATAGTAAACTAAGCGTAAGTAATATTGAATGGGTATTACGGTGTCGTAAATTCATTTTAGTTGTCACGGATTAAGCATATACTTCAATGCTAATGCGTTTATTAGGCGTCGAACTTTATAGGCAATTAAAGGTATACATATATTATAACTAGCTGCTGGATACTGGATAATTCTATATTCAAATTCAATTTCGTTTGTTTATTTGCCAGACATAGTACATACCACAGATGATAATAATTACAATATTATTTAAGTACATTCTACTATAACAATGATGTGCAAAAGGTCTATTATTTTTGGAATAAAAGTAGCTTGTGTGCTATTTCAGACTATATAATTATCCGCATCTCTTCACCCGTTTTGACGTGTTTGATTAACAAAAAATCATCTTTCTTACTTTTGCATTTATAATATACTAGCTGTTGTCCGCTGCTCCGCCCGCGTGGAGATCGGTTATCGCTGCAAAAAGTGCAACAAAAGCCTATGTGTTATTCCAGACCAGAATCTATCTCTGTGCCAAATTTTATCCAGATCCGTTCAGTAGTTTTTAGGTGAAAGAGTAACAAACATCCATCCATCCATCCATACTCACAAACTTTGACCTTTATAATATTAGTAAGGAAGTTTAGATACATATTATCTATATTCGATACAAGCCTGTTGTTTTTCTTAATTTTGTCTTTATCTCTGTGGAATTTTGGAGTAAAGATATTTCGAAGTATTAAAACCAACACCGACCTTTTATAGATTTTGATATTGTAACAAAAATTAATAGAATTCTCAAATCCTGTTAACTATTTCGATCTTAATTTAGAATTCGTAAAATTACAACTATTTTACTTAATTGCCATTAATGGAAATTCAAATTATCATGCAAAATAAATCGCTATAAGGACGCCATAGTGCAGCCCTTGTACTTATCAGTGATTCTATAGTCAATTTTCTTTTTTCTCTACCAATATTTTTACCGCGTGATGAAACGCGTATAACAGTTTTCCCGGGTCTTACCCTTCTAGCTTAACAGGAATCCATACCAAAATGGTCATTCATCTAAGAAGACCATATAGAAAAGACCTCGACCTTGTATATTACATAAACGACCATGATTTTATGAACATTAAATGCTATTTCAGTAGTTTAATCATTGTGTAGATTCAAACAACATAGTTGATTATAGTGCATAGATTACAACATGAAAATTTGACTACAATTGCCAAACGTCATATGTATTCTACTCAACAAGGTACTTTAAGCTCTATTTCTATGTAGTCAAGGTTTATAGTTGTGTGTACTACATTGATATGAGTGTTACATAATATACCTAGGCAACCTTACTGCAATCGATTTTATTCATGATATTTTCGTATGCATTGAAAAGCAATTGTAGTTTTAATTTGTTCAGGAATTATATTTATGGTAATAAATAAATCATTTATTGTTTCTCTTTATAAGTTTTGTTGAGATTTTACATGTACTATTTCGGTAAGAGTTAGATATATGATATCGATTTTGTAAGAGATTAGGTTTGTAGGTACTCTGGTACCTTCGGCGCGGAGTTAGCGGCGCTTTCTGCGAATGACCATAATTTTGCAGGAAATACTACACAGTCAAATCAGTTTATAACATTTATTGTTTCCAATTATTTAATCAATATAGTTCAATTTATTCTTACCCTTCTAATAAAAATTGTATCTAATAACAGTCCGCGTCTAGCGATAGAAACACGTACTAAAGACAAAACAAATAGCTTTTTAAAAGCAAATTAAGATGTTATATCTTGTTTATAAATTTGTAAGTAGTGACTATATAAAAATACCTGTAAGTACATAATATATACTTACAGGTATTTTTATATAGTCACTGTTATAACTAATATCATATTTTACCTAGTATGACCCAACTCTAAGAGGTTATACTATTATAATGAATTAGTGGGTTCTTTGAATAATGGTAATTTATCTGACTAAGTCTCGATAGTCTCGTTATTCCCGGGACTGGCAGTAGTAAATCTCGAGTCCCGAAAAGTCAAAAAATCGTCGACACTCTCGAAATCTTCGAGAGCGAGACTCCTGGGATGGAAGCCCTAGTCACATCGCGCCATTTTTTATTGAGTCTACCACGTGGCTACTATAGTCCATATTTTACAGTTTATTATACTCATCTGGTATACGACTGTCGTGACCTTCATTTCTTTTTCCTTGGCCGCTCATTGGTTTCAGACAATAATTTGTATCTTGGAACGTCGAATTAAGTTTTCTACGTGTATAGTTAGCGATTTCTAGGAAAATATTGTATACCAATCAAAGGCTCAATTTCCTTTTGTAGGTATGCAGTATAATCAATAAATAATTGATTATAAGTATTTCAAGCTGTCTCGTTAAACATTAATTATATTCTCTTTCATTTGTGAAGTTTGAAAGTACAAATGAAATAGTAAGTGGGTATTGATTAATTGAACAAATTAAATATTTATACAGTTGTTTGGTATTATTATATTTTACTTATTAGGTTTATGGAATAACTACCTAAAGTGTGAACCATGTTATAGTTTTCGAGAGTGTTTCACTTTCTGAGTGGAATTGAAAAGCTCTCGAAAACTGATGGTAGTGTTACCAATTCCGAAAATTAATGGCAGTGAAGAACCGCAATGGAATATAAGTCTTTATTTCTTTTTCAGCCCAACATTATACGTCGGAGAGCATAATCATGGTCTCTACGCTTTGTCCTCGCTTGTCGACAAAAATACAATAACTATATCAACTGGCCATACGCAGCCATTGCTCATAGAAGGCCCTTCTGAAACCGAAGCGAAGCAGGACGAAAACAGTTACGAACCGTTCAAAAACGTGCACTACAAACTCAAGGACTTGAACTTGCACGTAGCAGCACCATATCTTTTACTCGGACACTATAAAGTTCCCGAACTGACAACAACGTGGATGCCACAAATTCCAAATTCGAATTTTCTCAGCGTGCATAATTCGCAGACTAATGGGCTGAAATTGATTAATGGGGAAGTCCATTCTGAGACGCAGAATGATGGTGAAAATGAAACTAATTTAAAGTCGAATTCGATATCAGTTTCGGTTCAGACGGAAGATTTATTCGAAGGTATGAAATTTAGACCTGATTTGTGGTACAAGCAAGGGTACGTGTGGTTCCATCAACAAGAGAACCAAGTTTTGAAGGTCGCGCTCATCATTTTAGTTGGATTGGTGATTACCATGTTTTGGTATTTACGTTATCAGGTAACTGTCTCTTTATTTTTGTCTCTTTTCCTTTCATTATTTATATATAAACTCTCTTTATTTTTTTAAACTTTCTAACTAAGGGAACAAAACTATTTCTTAAACTCTCGCTTTTGTCATATTAAGTGCGAATCGAATTCTAACCAAATTAAATTACGCGGTGGTAGGAAACTGACATGATCAAGTTCAATCCCCGAAGAGCTTTATCAAAGTAAATTGAGCTTATCGTGAATTACATTTTGCTAGTTATGTTTCGATCCATTTGTATTAGATGACAAGCTTATTAGAAGTTATGAAAATTCGAAGATCTTATTAGTTGATGATACATACATCCTTAACTTTGTCTGTTTTGGATATATGTACATATTATGTAAAGAAAGCTTCATGTCATCTATATACAGTAAGTGTGATCAGCGTGTAAATAAGCCTTAATATACTGATATTCTTTGTAAATACTTACAGTTTACAAAATATTTCTGTTATTTAGGAATATAAATTCAATTTCAAGCTTATCCCAGTTTCCATTTTATGGATCATAAAAATATGTAAAACAAAACTCTAAAGTTTAAACTTAATAGTTAGAGTAAAGAAATATTGTTTTTTAATCACTTTTTGTTAGTGTTATCGTCACGCGGCTTGTTGTTCGGTCAGAACTCGCCAATCTAAACGTGATTAACATTTATGCATGCATTTACTTTTCTTATCTCGATATTTATGCGATTTGGAGTAAATTCCTTCGTGACGAGACTCATTCACCTGTACAATCGATATAAAATTCCTTTGTATGTGAGACTTACGAACAAATGTCTTTGGAGGCATACTGCTCGTTAGACTGCTCCGGCTGCTCCACTTACAACCTCCAATAGATTAATACTAATAATTTTATAATAAGAATATCACGTACTGTATCTTTACTTGTGGTACTATCATGTTTCCACTACTACTACGGTTTTATTTTAAAGAGTTATATTGTTATATACTACTATTACTCCCTTACATCGTTTAAGTTTTTAAAATGATTTTTCAGGCTGTAATAATTTTAATAAGTGGGAAAACCAATGATGGCACAGTACTTTTTTTGCCAATTTTGCATATAAATGTGGTTTAAGACTTAAAGATTTTTTTTTGCAAGCAAGCAAAAATAATATGAAATTAAGGAAACCTATAGGCATATTTAATACTTACGCAAAATATATTTACAACATGCTGATATAATAATGGACATCAAATTAAAATAGTATGCAATCAACTACGTCCATACTTGATTGCGATTCGAATAATAGCAATCAATGTTAATTAAAAACAAGCAAAATGCTCGATAGTGCGTTTTATTTAGTTTGGTAAGTGCTGCGTTATCGGAGATATCCTTAAATTTGGTTTGTGATTATGTCACCGAGTTGAACATACTTATTTGAGCTACTTATACGCTTTATAGTTTGAAATTGAAGTATTCGGTTGATTTCTAATAAGAGAATTGGGAATTGGTATCTGTAATGCAGTTGTGAAAGGCCTGGCAGATGTGAAACACCGAAACTATTTTGTTCAGAAAATATGCATTAAAGGAAATATATACGGCATTTATGTAATACAATAAGAAAATAAACTTTAGTTAAAAAAGCGATATATCACCACATTGAAACCAGCCGAACTTACCCGCCGCATGTTTCACATCAAAAAGAACTCTATAGGTCTATGTGTGCTATTTCTTTTGAATGTAAATGTTTCACTAAAGTTAAATCCTGGATTGTCGCCACTTGCAAATTAAACCAACTTATAATATTTATTTATTTCTTTTAGGCTCGTGAATTTCAACAACTTTCACAAGGTGGTTCCCGAACGTCAAATGCTTCGACGTCATCCAACGGTGAGGTGACTGGTCAGCTGATGGACATTGGCAACGGAGAAGTACGCATCGGTAGGATCGCCTTCAACACTGATGAAGTTTTGGGCAAGGGATGTGAAGGCACTTTTGTTTATAGGTGGGTTTTTGGACTAACGATTATGCGAAATATATACAATATTAGCGCAGTACGATCATAAGCGAATAGAGTTGAACTGCGTATGTTGTTATTTAAATATTTCTCGGGATTATTAATTTGGCTCCCTAAAAAAAATATGACCGCCTTCCCGTCCGTAGTAGGTAACTATCTTTCCTTTTAAAGGGTTAAAAAAGTTTTTTTTAGATGTTGTGGTTCGAGAGATTTCCCTCCTCATACACAAGAACTCACAAAATCGCAGTTTGTTTTATAATTATATTTCTTCATTCCGAATATTTTAAGAAAAGTTTTTCACTGGTATATTATTTTACATGTTTTTTTTTCTTTTTTAGAGGTACATTTGACAAGCGCGCCGTAGCGGTAAAGCGGCTACTCCCGGAGTGTTTCACGTTCGCGGACCGCGAAGTGGCGCTGCTGCGAGAATCGGATGCGCACGCGCATGTCGTGCGTTACTATTGCACTGAGAGGGATAAACAATTTAGGTAGTATTTTTATTCTAATTGTTATTATTAATTGGAAAACGTTATGCATTATTAATGCTAACAGTATTATTATAAGATTTAAAATAGCTTGTGCTTAGAAAAGTAGATTTTATACTGTGCTACTGAGCTATCTATTAAGCTAACCGACAGCGTTGAGCGTTCAGCTTCATCATCAACTTAGCCAATAGACGTCCACTGCTGGACATAGGCCTCTCCCTAAGGATTTCCACAGCATTCTGTCCGGAGCCGATCTTGACTGCCGTTACCCAGTCGTCAATTCACATTGTTGTTCGCCTGCCCACGCTGTGTCTTCCAGTCCGTGGTCGCCATTCTAAAACCTCTTCCAGCGGCCATCCGTTCTGTGACCTACATATGTGTCCTGTCTATTGTCATTTAAAATATTTACGAATAGCCGCGCACCCCGGCTTCGCACGGGTGGTATTTCCCAGGGTCGCGTAATGTTTTTGTCAATAAAATATAGCCTATGACACTCACAAATAACGTGGCTTTCTATTGGTAAAAGAATTTTCAAAATCGGTTCAATAGATCCAGAGATTACTCCCTACATCGTCACAAACTCACAAACTTTATTTTTTTTTAATATAGTATATATAACGTAATATGAATTTGTTGCAGGTATATTGCATTGGAGTTGTGTTCAGCGACCTTACAGGACTACGTAGAGAAGAAGCTAAACTTCGAGTGCAAGATCGATGCGGCCGAAGTTCTGAGACAGGCGACGATGGGCCTGTCACATTTGCATTCCATGGATATAGGTAAGTACATAAATACGGACAAAAAATATACCTTTTATACTGCTTAGATTTATTCTATTTAAAAGCTTTTTTTAATATATTTCTTGAATGGCAAACAAGCAAACCACCCGCCTGTTGTTAAGCAGTTACCATAGCCTATGGACGCTTGCAATATCAGAGGTATCACTTGCGTGTTGCCAACTCATTCTTTTACACCAGGGCTTTAAGCTGGAGTATCCCTAGGATAGGGATACGTTTCTATCCCACCCAGGACAAATATTTGTGTGATGAGCACGATTGTTTTTTTTTGTGTCTGAGTGTAATTTATGTATAACTAGCTGTTGCCCGCGGCTCCGCCCGCGTGGATGTCGGTTATCGCTGCAAAAAGTAGCCTATGTGTTATTCCAGACCATAATCTATCTGTGTGCCAAATTTCATCCAGATCCGTTTAGTAGTTTTTACGTGAAAGAGTAACAAACATCCATCCATCCATTCATCCATCCATCCATTCTTACAAACTTTCACATTTATAATATTAGTAAGGATTTTATTTAGGATTACATATCCTTACTAATATTATAAATGTGAAAGTTTGGAAATATATAAGTATGTTTATCAGATGTCTGGTTGACATAGTACAGGCTCTGCCTAGTTTGGGATCAGATGGCGGTGTGTGAGTTGTCCCAAAAAATATTATTATATTATTATTAGTATATCAAAAAATGGACTAAAGACCTTAAGGCGTATATTTCTAAAAGGTATTTTTTTTCTAGTCCACAGAGATATAAAACCCCATAACGTGCTTCTATCAATGCCGACTGGTGCTGGTGAAGTTCGCGCCATGATCTCTGACTTCGGTCTATCTAAGAAGCTGAACATCGGACGCGTTAGTTTCTCTCGACGGTCAGGCGTTACCGGTACTGACGGATGGATCGCGCCTGAGATGATTAACGGAGAGAGGACGGTATGTACACTTATAATAATAGTAGTCTACACTTCGTCGGTAGAATAGAATAGAAAACTCTTTATTGTACTCCAATTACATTTTGATAAAAAACATTATTTCTACTTAGTTATGTACAATGGGCGGTCTTATCGCTAAAAAGCAATTTCTTACAGACAACCTTTGAATGGACAGAAAAGAAAGTTAAATGTACACTTATAATAATAATAACAGGCTCGTTGGTTTAGTGGTCGTTCCCGGGTTCGATTCCCGAAGTTTTGAAATTGGCGGTGTATTTCAAATTTCAACCCTGTGCCTCGGAAAGGACATGAAACCATATATGTCCTACATGATCTCTCTTCGGTCGTGTCAGATTGCCGTTTCATCAGCCTATAAGAGTGATTGAAATAGAGTGCACCTGTGTTTGTGCACACACTTATGCACTATAACATCCCTCGTGCAGATGGCTAGTTTCCCTTAAAATTAGCCGCCGTAACCGAAATAGGGTTAAAAATATATTATTATTAGTACCATATGAGTATGACAAGTCATATACAATAATAGCTGTAGTAGTGTTTCATCGTGGTACAGCATTTAAAACAAAAGATGACCGCAAGCAAGTTTGACTGCCTTGGTGGTCCAGTTGCCGCAGTATGCGCCTGCTGTGCACACAGGACAAAACTTTGTGTAACCCGCAAAGAGTTGTTATGAATCTGGGTGTAATTTGTGTCCGTTAATTATACGTTTGTAAAGTCCCCCACGACACAGCTTGTTCTCAAGTGTGGGCGTTGTCTTTAAAAAAATAAAATTAGTTTACTCGCATTTATGTATAGGCTTTAGCAAGCTTACTCAACCTCGTAGGTCGTGGATGTATCAGGGTATCAGATTTACCAACATATTTCTGTTTCAGACTACATCAGTAGATATATTCTCACTCGGGTGTGTGTTTTACTACGTGTTGTCAAAAGGCCATCATCCGTTTGGTGACATGCTTCGACGACAAGCGAATATACTCACTGGAGATTATAATCTAGAACAGCTAGAGTAAGTATAGCTATTCATTTAATCATCATAATCATCCTCCTTCCCCACCCCCATTCCCCAGAAAGATTTGCACAGCATGCGGTCTCGAGTATATCGGCAGCCTGTAACCTGTTACTAGCTCGTTTGGCCATCTTGTTGGTGGTCTGCCCACGCTCTATCTTCGCCACTCCAGAACCTTCTGCTTAGGGACTATATGTAATAGTACGTCGTAACTAATATACGTGCTTTTGTATTACACATTTGAGTATGATAATTACATATTGACGTAATAAGTGAATTAAAGGGGTGCGAACTAGCGACTTTGAGCTTTATACTCGCATGTTAAAAGTTCATATTAGTGTGACTGTGTTAGCCAGCCTTATAAGAACACTTGTGATAATTTTAAAACACTCCAAAGCATCATAGTGCAGCAGTGGCATGCATCGCGTCCTTGTGGTAATTTAATAATTATCATATGTTTTATCAAATTAATATTATGATAAATAGTTTCATGGAAAATACCAGTCGCTAGTACCCTTTTGCCTATATGTCGTGCAAGATACTGGCAGGTATGAAAGATATTTACAAAATGACGCCGAGGTTTGGATTTTGAAAAGTTGGCATTGTGAGACGCTGATATTTTGAGAAGTTGGCATTTTGAAAACTTAAATTGGCATTTTGAGAAATTGTTATTTTGATAATTTATCAATCTGAGAGGGTGTCATTTTGCACTGATACTAACTACATTTCCTATGTACGGAATCACGTATTCCAAAGTTGGGTTTTGAAGTACATAATACATAGTATGTTCTGTTATTTGCAGTAAAGTATTGCCTGAAGAAGAAGTGTTGCTGACCAAGATCCTAATCCGCGCCATGATATCGCCTCGTCCAAACACGCGACCTCCATGCCAGACAGTGCTCAAGTATCCCATGTTCTGGGGCAAGCAAAGCATTCTCAACTTCTTACAGGTAAGTTTAATTTATAATCATATCTAGGGTTTAAGTTATTTGCCAACATTAACGAGTTTATGTTTCGAGTATATGTATAAATTTTGTTTATCTATAAGCTGCCACATCCAATACACTATTTATTATAACAACTGTCGAGTAGCCAAACTTTCACTTAAGTGATTAGTATATACTGCGTCTACAAATAGAAATAATTAATTTTGAACAATTTTTACCTTACACTTGTTAAAATTTTTACCAAATAATAATAATAATAATCTTTATTTCAAACCGTTTTTAACTTACTTATTGAAAAGTGAGAATCGATAATAGCTGCAGTAGCGCATAGCGTTTCAATAAATGTAGTCCGCTCCTGCAAATGCAATTTCGTAAAATTGCATTTGCAGGCGCTGCCTGCGCCTGTATATCTTTTTATATTTGTATAGACCTTTTATTTCTGTTTATATTCTGAAGTTATGTATTTCTCTTATCAATAACTACAGTGTTCGACTTGCTAATATAATTCAGTTTAAATTAATTGGAGCGGTTACAAACAAGCGCTTTATTCTGAGCGTATTCTTTCGTTGCGGCATACGCACTTGTACGCGCGCTACATTTCAGGCTTCATAAAATCCCACTTGCGTACACGGGCTTATTCCGGCGTGTTCGCTCAAACCAGTAGTGTTGTGTCAGTATCAACAGCAGCGCTTAAGCGTCAATGCTTTTAAGAGTTGCGCGTTTGGCAAAAGGCGCGTCTATACGCGCTTACACGGGTTTCCAAAAACGAGCTTAAACGTGTGTATAAAACGCTAGTCTGCAACCGTCTTTGGTATTGACATGATGTCATTGGCTTCAATTAAGATGTCAAGTTCAAAACCGAACCAATGTAGTTGCACTTTCCAATTAACTTGTATTAATGGAGTGACTCTTTTTTCAAATGAATAATTGTCGATTAAGAAAGGTCACAAATTATACCGTAGCTTAGTAGGGTTAATCTCGTGATATAATAATAATAATTTTTTTATTACTATTAATTGTTGAAGATTTTCGTCGTAAGTTATTTTGTCAGTTCTTAGTACAATTATTTCGTTTGAGTTTTAGGTACTGACTAAAATTATGTATCGTGTTGACAGGATGTAAGCGACCAAGTGGAAAGTGGCGGCGGCGGGTCCGAGAGTGCGCTGGAGAGGGGGGCGCGCCGCGTCGTGCGCGGGGACTGGCGCGCGCGCGTGTGCGCCGCCGTGGCGCGGGACCTGCGCGCGCGCAGGACGTACCGCGGGGACCGCGCCGCGCACCTGCTCAGGGCGATACGGAACAAGGTACGTACAACAGGGAAGATACAACAGGGCGGAACACTGTAAATTTACACATTATTTCTTAACTCATAGGCACATGTATAGTCTGCTTTTCGTCGCGGATAATAAAGCAGGACCAAAATAAAAGTAATTTATATTTTTGTCCATAGAAACACCACTACAGAGAGTTGGAAACCGAAGTTCGGGAGAGCCTCGGCAAGTTACCGGACGGTTTTGTTACGTACTGGCTCAAGAGATTCCCTCTCTTATTGCCACACGTGTGGCTTCAAATGCAACATTACCGTTACGAAGATATCCTCCAAGGATACTATCCGCACTCGTTCACCTTTAACAGGGATGACGTCACAGAACTGCTTGATGACGGCGAATACGAGGATATACCTGATGAAATGTGTAATCCAGAAAGGAATGGATTATTCCAAAAGAGTAGGATCTTCTTTGATGAAAATCAAGACCAGAATAGGTTTAAAAAGGAAGGCTCGCCAAGGGCGTCTCCCAGAAAACGTATGGATTGGAGAAGTGAACCGAGGCAAGATGACGTCAGACTAAGAGACAGGCATTACTATAAGAAAAAGGAGAAAAAACGGGAAGAGACTCCGATTTGGACATTGCCTCCACAGTGAACTGTGAGTGGATTAGTTATAGAGTAGCCAAGTGAGATCACAGGGAAGATATATGTAAGTCTTATAAAGGTGGGTACAAACTTGACACCAGCACAAGTCCACGATTAACATTGGTCGATATAAGACAATGAATACGCGGCGTGTGGTAATAACAGTGTGTGCCATCTTTAGGTTACTTTAGAGCTGCTTTTAATTTAAGCAGCGACACGTAAACCTGTTTTATTAAGGTAGGGTTAACTTAATGATGAGAACTGAAACGAAGTAAAAGTAAAAGCTTACTTTAAAATACCTTTAAGAAAAATACGCACATAGATTTTTTTTTAAGTAGACAGAGAAAGAACTACTTACCAACGTAAAAAAAACATTGACGTCATTTCATAATAAAATCCAATCTGCAAACAAGGGAATATTGGGTTATTTACAATAACCCAATTTATAAAAACTTTTTTAGTTTGTAATTTCTATATTTAGCGTAAAAAAAATATTTTTCGTTAATGTCAAATATGTATACTGAGCATTGCTCTAAGTATACCAGGGATTCCCAAATTGTTTTGGGCCAGAGACCCCTTTTTCAAATGATACCATAGACCTTCATAGCCGAATTACTTTAAAACTTTGCCATTGGTGAAGTGACTAAACTTGACATCTTTTCTCATCAAAATTTAACTAAATAAATAAACATAAGATTCGGTAAATATCAAGTGTAATTAATATTTAATATAAATTACGTAAAAATACGCAGGTAATTATTTTTTGAAAAATGATTAAAATCGCAAAGTAAAGATAAAAACTAAAAAATCGTGTGATGGATTAAGATTAATTTTCAAATAAGAACTGGTTTTAATTAATAATGATTCATTTTTAGACCTCGCCGAGCCGCAAAATCAGTTTTCGTTTATGTCGACTCCTAGAATAACTATTTCCCCCCCAAGGGGTCGATATAGATTTGGGAATCCCTGCACGATACTCTACATAGATCTACTAATAAAGTTTTCTCTGTCACTTACATAAAAAGATTTACGCCTGTTCCCCAGAGAGATATGCAGATAAACCCATAAGATAAGCCCTAAGTAAGCCACCCTAGTGTTATTTCAGTGAAAACCGAAAAGTCAAAGTATTATATTGTTTTATTATCGTTTTGTTTTCTATATACCTTAACAATCATTTACTTAGAAAATATGTAGTTAAACTTTATATCACGAAAGATATAATCTTGTCGTTTTTTTTTGTTATAAGATAAATATAATATATAATATAAAATGCACAAAATAGTCATTTTTGTGCTTTTTTATTTATTTTTAGGTAAGATGGACAATTAATATATTAAAAATACTTAAGTACTATGCAATTAGATCTCTAATAATGTAGTTAAGCATAATTAGGTTTTGTTGTTAAGTTGAAATAAGATATTGAGATTGGGACCAAGTGGCAATCATTGATTGATTTTAATTAAGTTAATGTAATTAAGGTAACGTAATTAAGGTAATGTTAAGTAAAAGTTTGTTGTAATAGTTTGAAACAAAATGAAATTATAGCTTATAATATAGCATAGATTTAACATTTACTGGTGGTCTGCCGGCGGTCGAAATTCGACCGTAATTTTATTATATCGAAGTTCAGGCAAGAAAGACACAATATTTAGTTTGCGCCTTACAAATACATTTATGCTTATAAAATAAACAAATAATTAGGAAAAAGTCAAAATTGAAATTATTTCACGGTAAAATAATTTTTCAATAGGACGGAATTTTAAACAACAAAAAAAATGAAACGGGTGAAAAAGGCACTGGTACTAGTTTAATACTGAACAGTACAAACAGTGCACCTTTTATCGCAAGTATAATGCCAAGATCTTAGCCAATAGTCAGAAAGAATATCTTTTTGTGTGACTAAAATGACTGAGATTATTAAATATGTACTTATAATGAACTAACCACCTACATTTAATATTCCAGACATGGACACACAAAGTGAGCGTTTATGGCTTGTTGTATTTTTTACCTTATTGTTTTAATCTTAAAGGCGCTTTTGCATTGCACCCGATCCGGATTCAAGAAATACAAATCATAATTATGATATTTTTATTATTACTATCAAAAGTAATGTACTGTCACTATTCTATCGCTTTGTTTCCCTGAAATAAATCCGTCATTAACTTGAGGGTACGACGCGGGATGCTACGTTGTGATTGGTCACAGGCGAATTGTCAATTAACTGTACACTATGAACATGGCATTATCGCGCAACTGACGTGTCTATGAAAAAAGGCGCGAAAATATTGCGAAAATAGTAAACTAAACTAGTTAACTATTTTTGTTTTTTTCGTCTCGAGCTTAGATTTTTTTTAAATAATTTATTTAATATACACTTGAAGTACACATATGTATAACGATAGTGTACTTTTCTTTGGCCCAAAAAAAAGCTAATGCTTGGCTAATGTCTTGGACGCCGTTGCTCAATTTTGGCGCTTATATACGTACATTTTAATTATAAAGTAAACGTTTAATATATTTTTAATTGTTTTGTACGTTGGGTCTGCGTCGCACGGCGCTGTTGTGTGCGTTCCACGGCACCGCCGAAACACGACAATCCTAGGCCAGATTTTTTTTTCTATATTCCATATTACATCGAATTAGTATCGGACGCACTGCAAACACGCTTTTAGATGCACCTACTTATAATGTGTAAGAATCAAGAAAAATGTCAAGAAGACAAGTCTTGCAAAATTTCAAAAGATTAAATTAATTATATGTATAAATATATAAAAAACTCTAAATATTACGATTACGCTGCGGAAGAATTTTGTATTGTGGCGTGATAATAATTCGCTGATCACAAGAGGAGATGATATTTCAGTTAAACTAACAAATAAAAATATAATACTGCGTACTTAAATATTTTATCGTATAATGTCCGGTATCTTATACCTAGAATTGTAATTTATTGACTTGATAAATTAATAATTTTCGTCATCCATCGTGTAAATAGATATCTTTGAATACGAACCCACGACCTCAGATTTAGCTGTCAAGAGTTTTTACAACCAACAAAGACAAGACGGGCGACAGAAAGGACGCGAAGCCGGTACCAGGGCGACGCCCCGTCGCCATGGACACAAGACATGACATTTTGATTAGTGACAATGTGTGAAATCTGTGTTTTTTGTGTTTTTTTTAATTTTATTATATCTATTACATAGTTATAAGTGTAACAACCAAATTTATGAGCCAGGACTGCAGTGGCAGCAGTAGCGATGTGGAGGTAAGTGCTCGTAGTCAACCTACCACATTCTCTAATGACCTAGTGCGTTGCCCTCATTGTTCCCAAGCTCGTTTCTTTAAAGGTGTGCGGGGCCTGAAAATCCATTTTGGTAGAGTTCATAAATCCCAAAATGTATTTTCTAGCCCCACAACACACACAGCGGTTTTAACGGACGCCGCTGACAAAATTCCCTTTTGGCAATATCTGGCTAGTTTAAAAAATTCAATTCCGATCCTTAGGAGAGTTCCCCGCGGCGCGAGACCTACAGTAGCCCAAAATTTGGCTCGCTGCATAAGTCTTGTCGTCCGGGAGAACTCAAGCACAGCTTGGGAACAATTAATCACCTTCCCATATAGGATTCTACATGTTAAAAAAGACCAGGCCTCTCAAAAGTCACTGACGACACAAATTAAAGAAAATTGTTATATTTCTACAACCCTATTAGAGTCAAAATTTCCTTTTAGACAAAAAAACTCATTTTCATATTATGTAGAATCCAAATTGAGAGAAGGTGATATAAGAGGGGCTTCCCGGTTATTATTTAGCAGCGATGTGGTGGCGCCGTGCTCTCCAGATACCCTTGCTGGTTTGCAGAGCAAACATCCGGCGCCTGCCGATGGCCTTACCTTCCCAGAGCCATCTGACATTGATTCAGATTGCCTCAATGTCACAGCCAAGGACGTTCTTTCTGCCGTTGGCTCTTTCCGGAGTGGATCTGCCGGTGGCCTCGACGGCTTAACACCTCAGCATCTAAAAGATCTGTTGTGTTCGGGCGCCGGGGAAGCTGGGGATGCACTCCTGAAGGAGCTTACGGCTTTAATGAACCTTATGCTCGCCGGCAATGTACACGATGGCATCATCGATATTCTGTATGGCGCTAATCTATGCGCCCTACGGAAAAAAGATGGTGGCATTCGTCCCATTGCCGTAGGGTGTACTTACAGGCGTATGGCAGCCAAGCTATGCTGTAAATTTTACAGCATAGCTTTAGCCAATAAATTTCAACCCCTGCAACTGGGCTTCGGTTCAAGAGGGGGTTGTGAGGCTGCCATACATGCCTTGTCAACGTACCTTGACTGTGGTGACGGTGAGGTCATCTTAAAGGTTGACTTAAAGAATGCCTTTAACTCGGTGAATAGGGACACCTTGTTGACACAGGCAAAATTGGAGACACCACAAATTTTCAAATTTCTTTATCAATGTTATAGGTACCCATCAAAATTATTATACAAGGAGCATCTTTTGGAATCATCAGTTGGTTGTCAACAAGGTGATCCTCTTGGGCCAGTTATTTTCAGCCTAGCGATTCATCCCATCATCGAAAAAATTAATTCAAAATTTAATATCTGGTATTTAGATGATGGAACACTAGGAGGCAATGTAGAGACAGTTTTTCAAGATTTGGCTTACATAAAAAATAAATTTAATTCCATTGGACTAGAGCTTAACACAAGTAAATGCGAGATTTATATCAGTGACAAAATTAAAGACAAACTTTCGGTTTTATCAAAATTTAATACTTTGGCACCAAATATCAAAATTCTTGAGAAATCTTCCCTTTGCCTCCTTGGATCCCCAGTTTTTGAAGACGCTTTTGATTCATACATAGAAGAAAAAGTACAAAATTTTTGTGAAGTTTCAGACCGACTACTCAAAATTAATATACATTCGGCTTTTACCATTATTAGATACTGCCTCTTCGTTCCCAAATTTACACATGCCCTAAGATCGGCCCCGTTTTGGAAACATCTAACACTTTTAGGCAAAATGGACCAAATTATTTACAACACTATGAGCAAAATTCTTAATGTGGCCTTGAACGATCGAGCCTGGCTTCAAGCGTCCTTACCAGTTCGCTTGGGCGGGCTCGGCGTTCGCAAAATTGCCGATGTTAGTTTACCAGCATTTTTGTCCTCGGTTCATAGCACGGAAGAACTAACCAGGAAAATTCTAGCTTCCACACTGGTTAGTTCTGATGTGCCATGTAAGACCGATGCCATTAATGCTTGGAAAATGACTGTACCCAACACTGAGTTACCCACCAACCCTTTTTCTCAGAGACAGTGGGACGGGCCGCTTTGCAGGATGGTTAGAGATAAACTGATTATTTCATCTACCAGTCCTGCTGAGCGCGCTCGTTTGCTGGCTGTGGGAGAATGGGAGTCGGGCCTCTGGCTTCAAGCACTTCCATCGCCCAACATAGGTACCATGTTGGACGATACTACCTTCCGTATGGCTACTTGCCTTCGCCTAGGTGCTCCTTCTGTTTCTCCGCATAGATGTTGCTGTGGTGAAGCCGTCGACAGCCTTGGACACCACGGCCTGTCATGCAGCAGGAGTGCAGGCCGTATATCCCGGCACGCCAACCTTAACGATATACTCCGACGTGCTCTTGTCACCGCTGGCGTTCCAGCTGTACTAGAACCCAATGGTTTGGTACGCAACGATGGTAAGAGACCTGATGGTATGTCTTTACTGCCATGGAAGATGGGTAGGCCTTTGGTGTGGGACGCAACATGTGTCGACACCCTTGCGCCATCTCATCTTCCAAGTACAGCAGGTTGTGCTGGTGCTGCTGCTGCATCCGCGGAGACTCTCAAGCGGCGCAAATACAATAATCTCATCGGAGATTATGTGTTTGAGCCGTTTGGAGTCGAAACGCTTGGGCCGTGGGGTGCAAGTGCTCGCGGTCTTTTTAAAGATTTGTCGAAGCGTTTAATCGAGGCTTCACGTGACCAGAGGGCTGGCTTATTTTTGGCTCAAAGAATAAGCATTGCCATTCAACGTGGCAATGCTGCCAGTCTTCTGGGCACGTTTCCAGCAGACGTCGATGCGGAGGAATTTTATGACGCCTACTAAGCAGTCCCTCCCGTTTTTCGTGTATTTTCTATGTATATAATTATATTATTATTTATTTTTTCCTTTTTTAAGAACTGTAAATATATTAGGTATATTGTATATATAGATGTAAATAATTGAAATATTATTTGTCTACTAACAAATTACAACTGAATTAAAAAACCAATTTAAGCTTAAATATTCACATAGAAAATATCATGTTTATATTTTGTAAGAAACTTAATTATTATAAGTATATTCATAATATATCTGATGGCGCAAATATTGTTACTAGCCCTTTAAGCTATGTAAATGTACAATGCATTAATGTTTATTAGTTAATTTTTAAGGCAAATCACAAACTGGTGTTGCTTATGTTAGTATAATAATTTAGATGTTGAACTTCGTGTGTATTTGATTGCGAATGAAAGGAACATCTTAGCGTGTCGGTGGTAATTTAAATTGTGTCCTAAAGTGGAGAGTTTAGCTATGAGTTTTGCATTTTTAGTAGACCCGATAAGCTTCTTTAATATGCATATAAAGTCTCCCAACACATTCATTTGGGCATTCAGAAACGGTTCTTCGTGTGTGAATCCCCAACTGGTTGATTCGACAAATCTGAGTCTGAAGTCTGTTGTAAGACTTGCAGCCTAGGTATAATATATTCGGAGGGTAGTACGATTTAAATAATGGAACATAGTTCTTATAAATTATGAATACAAAAATTAACTCACGAGTATTTCTTTTGCGTGTTGCTGGCAGGGATAATATTCCAAGTTTTTAAACCGCCGGAATTCTATACATGTATGTCCAAAACAACCATTTTGCATGGTCGCAAACACATGGAAATTAATTTCGTTTTAGAAAATGACAATGGTGTGTATTACTTTGTTTGTAAGATACGTGAGCTTTAAAATATTGCTCGTCGCGCAATAATAAAATCCAGATCCTTATAATCAGTACTCAACTAAATTAACGCTTCTAGTTGCCTAATAGGGCTTGTTGGATTTCGTTTACATTTTAAATACTTGATAACTATTTGAATATCTATCTCAATAGTTGGTACTTCGTATTTTGACTCCAATTTTTGCATACATTAACATACCGTTTATTATATTTCTATACAGATACGTGTGAACGTGTATTTACTCTGATTGCTAATTGTTATGTGTGAGAAGTCTATTATTATTTAAATTTATGACATTCTCTGGGACACACTTAGTTTGTTGTCGATAACATCACATTCTCTATTTATTGTATGAATTAAAAACTAAAATTCAAATGGGATCACACAGTCTTGCATTGTGTGTATAGAGCCTTCTTTTAATGCAGAAAAGTTATCTTGGTTTCACGTGAAACTTAGGTAGTATAGGTTAATTCAATCTTTATGATCGGTCTGACGTATGCGCGAGTCGCTGCGCAGTATTCAATTTTTGGGTGTAGACTTGACTACACATGCGCAGTTCGCTTTTACGCGTACATTAACACCGCCCATAAATATTGAATTAATCTATACATTACCTAAACGTTAAGTTTGAATTGTCATTTTTATTGTTATTGCCATGCTCCTTTTAGGTCAAAGCGCGATGTTAAGCCTGTGACACTCCTTAAGGACTGGGCTATCAAGTCCAAAAGATTTTTGAAGTGCAAACTTATTTAGGCGCGTAGAGCACTTTTTTGCAAAAAGCGAGAAGCTAGTGTCATCGTCACCGCACGCGCTCGTCGATACAATTCACAAGTTACTTAGTTTTCACTTATATTGGCAGTCGCCAAAGACTGCCCCGCATGTTTTTTTTTATAAATAGTTGTGTATTTTCTTTAATTCTCAACCATAATATTAATAATAATCGCTTTATTAAGCAATGCGTCTGTCTATCTAAACATTACGCAATACAGAATACATATATAAATATGAATTAGGCGCATAGTAGGAAGTGCTTTAAAAGTATACCTAGTTCTCACGGCCTTAGTTACAAGTCAAATTAGTTTTATAAGTTCCGGCGTTTAATAGCAACTCATATACGGCCCACTGCTGGGCACGGGTGTCCTCTCTATCTGGCCTAATGCGGGTTGGTAAATAAGACATGTCTTTAGAATTTCTTCTAGGACATGTAGGTTTACTCACAAAGCTTTTCTTCACCGTTAGCAGATGGTGAATCATTTGATTAGTACCTATATATAGACTCCACAAAGTGAAATTCACATTGGTACTGCCACCGCCCGGGATAGAACTCGCGCCCCTTGCGTGCAAATCGGTTACTTTCCCACTCGGCCACCAGCTCTTTTCTACCGGCGTTTATTTTTTGCAAATTAACGCGCATTAATGTAATTATTGTATTATATAAATTGTCCCACTTACATACTTATCTTGACTATTGTTCAAGTTGTCCGGTGTTATCCGGCGCGGTCTTGACTACAGGTATAACTTATGTCCTAAATATAGATATGATGCAGATATGCCAAATGTGGTCTTTGTTTGCTATTATTGGCAATACAGTTCATAATCAATCAGTCAGCCTGTTTCAGTACACTGCTGGATGTGAACGATTTCAACGACGTTCAATCCTTAGCCTACTGCATTCTGTCTATTGCAGCAACCACCATAACCTTCTCAGTTCTCCTGGGCAAGAAGCCTCTTAGCATCATAGTTACGAGTACTTCTTTCCTAATATCTATTCTAGATCAGAAGTCAGAAAATTTTCCCGAAAATCTCCACCGAATCATTACCAGTGAGGATTGTTATTATATTTTACAGAAATTCCCTCGGGTTCAATGAAAACATTGGAGATTTCTGATTAAAATAATGACACGCTACACTGCCAGGGATTTCAAGTTGAGTATTTGTGGCATAAACCATAATTTGACTTCTGAACAGTGTTTTGTAATAATTCACTTTTTTTACTGCACTTACTACCTACATTTATTGTAATGCCTCAAATTGATTAAACAAGTTCATTGTACAGGAAGTTTATGATGTCAAAACCTAACTACTAGTTTTATCGCGTATGCGAATAAACTTGTTTTTGAGTCAGATTCAAGGTTACGTTTGAATATATTTAAGTTGTAATGTGACTTTTTAATATATCCATAATCGTTATCGATGGTGAGAACTACGGTGCCGCGCTAGGGTTGTCGCACGGATAATCCTTACACAACACTGCTGTTCGACAATCTACCTGTCTGGAAAGTAGATTCTTGCGATGCGATGTCGCGATGAGCGCAGTGTTGTTTTTCCGATTTTGTGTTATGATATTAGAATTTAATCATTAAGTGAAAATCGTTTCGTAAATGGTAAACGAGAATTTAAGCGACTTGTACAAATGTAATGAGAGCTGGGTTTCAGGTGGCATATGGCAGTACAAATGTGTATATTACTTTGTGAAATGTATAATAATAATGATTTATCTGCCAACGGTGAACGAAAACATCGCACACACATGTCTTAGAAGTATTTTTAAGGCATGTTCGATGAGCATGTGTGGATAAAGGCCTAAACAATAATAATTTATTTGCCTTTAGTGTTGTATACAATGTAGGTTTTAAAATAAAGATATAAGATTTAACATGCAAATGTTGTTATGCTAAATTAGCCACAATATACCATTAGGTCTCTTGATAGAAAGGAAGAATATTTTTATTTGGCAGTAATTTAGAAACAAAAAAACAAAATTGACAAAAAAAATAATTATAGGCACATAATGTGTCTCATGTTTACGCCAAAATGGGATCCAGCTCAGCATAATGCATATATGCATAATAGAGAAGAGTGAATACTCGTGCCTAGTAGTGAGGACATTAATTAATCGCCCCACTACATTAGATTACATTGTTATAATAATAGGGCCTTAATAAAATACCACTTTGCTTTTCCTGACAATGACCAAATTCCCTATCACAAAATTAATCTTAATACTTTAGTAACTAGTTGTTTGTTCGACAACCCTATTGCCTGTGACCGGCAACGACCTACCGACACCGATAAAGATAATATCTATCTACTTATTAAAAACCATTAAGTATTTTGTTACTATGGCTTTGATAAGAAAAACCTACATATAGCGAGTATTTTTAGTTAAGAATCTTGATTTGACTAGTACGTATTGAAAGTTACGTACGAGTATGTATTAGGTCCATACTCCTTTCGGTATAGCATATTTATTTGCCTCAAGAGCTTTTTACACAGTGCAAGTACTGGTGATTTTATTTTTTCACACTGTCTTTATCTTACTTATCGAGAAAAACAGAGATGATAGATATATAAAAGAATACTCGCCCCCCCTTATTGTATAAGACATAAGATTCCTAGATGTGACTGGCTAAATTTTTGGTGTGGCTAACATAGGCATAGGTTGCTATTATAAAAGTCGTTGGTCCCACGTCTGATACGCCGGTCGTGTCAGATTTCCGTCCCATTGAACTATTAGAGTAAGAGTATAAAGAGTGCACCTGTGTTTACGCACACACTACTTCACACTCGGATTGCTAGTCTCCTTCGAAATTAGCCAACTTGACCGTTAGGAGGACATTACATTATTATATTGCCACAAAAAGATTTTAGTTCATCTAAGTATAACTGTGTATGCACATGAACACGAAGGAAATAATAATAGTGTTATAATTTTTTAGGTAAGCAATATTTATAAGAGAACTGTTAATGGTATGACATAAATTTTGTTTTCATTTTACTTAGCAAAAGTATGCACAATGTTAGTCGTGTCTGATGCGCCCAAGTATATATATAAACATTGTTAATACATTGTAATTGCATAGGAACGTTAGGGGCGTGGCTTAACAGTTCGAAATACAAAATATGCAAGATATTGGCTGATTAGATAACTTATTCATATGTTTGATGTTAGTGTTTCTGAGTTTATACACACTGATTATATTATTTGTGAATGACCATCATAAGGTGAAAATCCCGTACACCGGACGAGACGTACGAGTGGGCGGAGCTATATGTACGTACGTAGCCGGTTGGTGCACGCGAATTTCGGCTTTGGTTGAAAGGCAACACTGCTTATAGTATAACAGAATGTTTGTTACCTGTTTATAGTCAAAGTTACTCGTATTATCATTACAATGTAAATATGATCATAATGAATCATTCTCGATATTTATAAATAATGTTCCTGTGAATTGTAAATATTAAGTTAGATAGGTACTTAAATGTGAATATGACTAATATAAGCATGGTGTTGATCATAACAGGATACTGTGTACTCTGTAATATAAAATCAATGACCTAAAATATATATTATATTATTGAGATTGGCTTTTATACGTAGAAACAAAGAATTTTTAACAAGTGATATTTTAATGAATTTTATATTATTATAATATTTATTTCTAAATTGATCACGAATTAGTATCGATCTAACCAATGCTCAAATTGTTTGTATATTTGTATTGTAAATATGAAATAAAATATACTACATTATTTGTGATATCTTTCTTTCATTTATAAAATAAAATAAAGCATCTTTGTATAAAATATTTATTGTCAGTCATAAAACTTAAAAATAAAGTAACAATGATTTATTTAAAATTTTAAAAATACTATTGATATTATCAGTCTTAGAAAAATATAGCGTAACATAAATTGTAGGCAGGATAAGTATAAAATGGCACAGAGCAAAGTTGAGTCGTTTTTTGTGCAAGTAAACAAAATGTTTTAATTAGTAAAAGATAAAAATAAAACTTTCTTTTATAAAACCAACTTCTAAAATAGATTTGGGTGTATTGGTTAAATATTAAGTTGAAATTGTAATTAAGTAGTATTTTAAATTACATAAAGAACACCATAGAATTAATAAAATGCAAAATAATAAAAAAGTTTGAGATATAAGTAGACTTGATGCCAAAATAAGCAAATGCATATTTCAAAATAAAGTAGTACAAAATTAAAGCTATCAATACATTTTTCCTTATTCGATAATTATTATATCCTTAAAGTATTAACTATTTACTTAGTTCTATTTGCATATTTCTCTATTAAATCTATGATAGTTAAATGAACTTTTTCCCTGGCTAACGTCAAAGCAGATTTATCCGCTCCATTTAGCATTGACAAGTCAGGGTTGTATGTAATCAACATTTTCGCAGCTCCAATGTTTCCCATAGCGCTGACGTCGTGCAGAGGCGTGTTACCAGCTGCATCTATTGCATTTATGTTGGCACCATTGTCTATTAATAAACGTATCACATGAATTTTATTATTCAAAGCAGCCAAATGCAATGGTGTCTGTCCCTTTTTATTAGCGCAGTTTATATTAGCTTTATTTAGTAAAAGAATATTGCACAACTCATCAAGACCATATCTAGCTGCGTAATGTAATGCAGTATATCCATTCGTATCAGCAAAATTAATATCAAAGTCTGGACGATCCAGGCCAGTTTTCCTTCTACAAAGTTTACACTCACATAATGGATGGCAGAGAGTGCTATTAGGATTTTCATCCATATCAATGTAAGCTGAATAGTTGATGTTCAAGTAAAAACAGGCGAGCTTCACATCACCATATGATATAGCTTTCAATATTCTATCAATTAATTTCAAGTTTTCCACAGCTTTCGTAACATTGTTCTCATTGCTTTTACTTGTCATCTTCTGTAGTTTAAGTGTAACAGGATTGTCTTTACAATTCAAAGCTTTAACATCAGAATTTGTGATATGAATGTATTCATATAAATTAGGAGTGCAAGTTTTGAGGAGTTGCAATATTTTCAAATTATGTGCATAATCAAAGGCTGTTTTATTACTTCGATTTTGTAATGATGGTTCGGCACCATTTTCTATTAATAATCTAGCTATTCCTTCATAACCCCATTTTGCAGCTAAGTGTAATGGAGTGTTGCCACTTTCATTTACACAATTTATATTTACCTTCCTTCTACTATGCTCTGCAAAGTATATAAGTGCTTTGACACAATTAAGATGTCCATTATTGACAGACATGTGAAGTGGTGTGTTTTTATCAATGTTTGCTTGATTTATATCTGCTCCGGTATGTAATAGTAGCAGTAATGCATTTTGATGTCCTCTTGAGGATGCATAGTGTAGGGGTGTGCATTCATTGAGGTCGGTAGCATTAATATCTGAGCCCATTTCTATGAGGCACTCAACTGCATTAGCTTTGCCATGGATACAAGCAACATGTAATGGTGTCAACCCATGACTGTCTCTTGATGTCACAGTAGGTGAAGTCTTTAAAAGATTTTTAGATATTTTGCAACAGCATTTCTTGCAGTTACAAAGGGGATGACAGAGTTTATGATATATTTCTGTGTCACTATCATCATCATCTGTTAAATTATCATCCAAATTAATTTTCAAGATATTATTCTCGACTTCTTGGATGCTTGCAAGGTGTCTTTGGTTCTTCTGCAGTATGGCTTGCACTTGCTCACAATGGTTTGCTTTAATGAGTTCAAATATATACTCTAGGGTTTCCTCTCTATTATTAGTGTCAGTAGATGTGGATACAGATTCTGTTAAGCTGCTTTTTCGTTCTCTACTATTCAAGTTGTCTTCAGTAAGATTGCTTTCATAGTAATAAGATTCAGGGTCTGGTGATCCAGTCAAGGCACCGGACTGTATGTGTTCTATGACAGCTTCTAAAGTAGTTATCAGGAAAGCACTTTCATCACCATCTCCTCTACCAACACTGCTAAATCTGAACTCCTTCATATATGTCAACTGACTGTACCAATTTGGCAGTCCAGACTTAATAACTAGGAACACAAACACTGGCAGCAAGTCATCAGCAGTAAGTAGAACAATGTTATTACTATCATCCTTCTTGTTAATAGCATTTAAGGCCTGTTTTACACATAAAACTTTTTCTAGAACTGTATTGTAAGTATCTATTTTGGAGAGTATTTGTTTTGCTTTAGGAACTGCATGGTACAGTTCTTTTTTGATGTCAAGGTCTCTGAGTTGAATGTCACACATGTTCCGGATCTTTTTGTTGAGATGTGAGTCTTCATAGGCACAGCAGGTACATATAGGCTTAAATAAAGCATCAAACAGTAAGTGTTGCATATAACATTCTACTGCTAACTTTATGTTTTCTAATACTTGTTTACAAGACTTAGACTTGTCTCTAAGCCTTCTGTTTTGTAATGCTATTTGAAGGCAGTGTGTATATAGTTCACTGACCGTATCTCTTAGAGGTCCCACAGCAACAGGTAGAGTTGGATGTTTCTTCAAAAATAACTGCACACTGTGTTCAATTTGATCAAGAACTTGACGGCCAGCTGCTTGAGTCCATAGTAAATCAATACAATCATTAATAGATGTTAGGTACTCCTTAGATATAGTATTATCACTGAAGTTCGCGTTAGGTTCGAGTGGGGTTTCGATGCACCAAATTTTGTATTTAATGTAATCCTCTGTGTAAAATGTCTCTTCAAAAAGTATATGGCTGTGTAACGGTAGGCCTTTGGTCACTTCTAACGTGATTACTCTGTTCGTTACGGTTACTTGTTTCTCGGTGAGTGAGCTGTAGTGTGTCTCCGGCAATTCTTCACTGGGCACAAGTACATGAGCACATATATCTTCTATTGTGAAAACACGGGTAGTTAAACTGCCGATTCTGGGCACACATATTACCCAAGATTGTGTAATACAGTGTTGGAATAAATTAGCGTATTCCGTCTTCAATTCCACAAAGAATGGGTTATCGGAGATGATCTCGTCGTAGGTGCCATCCATTTTATAAATAAAAATAGGAACAATTACTGTTTTATTTACAGAGAATTTAAATAAAGTTTTATATCCAGTTCCAATAGAGTTCACTGTCTTGATGTTCGTGTGTGACAGAATATTAAATTAATTATGTGTAGAAATCACACAAAAACCTCTCAGCTTGACCTTGCATAGCGTATAACTGACACTGACAATTCAGATAGACAGCTGATAAATGGCGTTTGAAGTTTTGTTGACAATTGAATTGCCAGTCCACCAATCCCAAATACCATAGATTTTTTTTTGTTATTGTTTATCGTAGGAAGAGTCTTGATCGTAGGACAATTCAGTAACTGCATTTTTTTATGGTCTAGTTGTTTTGACCGTTCAGTCACCTCTTTTATTTTAATTTAAGTTCTGTTACGTTAAGATTAGAGGTCAGTAAACTGTAAAATATATTCATAAAAACACTTTATTTATTAGAAGCGATAGGTATTGATTTTTTTTTTTTTATTAACTTTATAATTAATAATAATGTTGTAATAAGTAATGTTCAAATACTTAAAAGTTTTTTCCTGTTTGCGCTCAAAGTCAGGACGTAACTTTTTAGGTGTTTTGTTTTGTTGGACAAGAACGAAACACTTTTGTTAAGAAAGGTTTTAAATAACATTTATATTAACAAAGCTGATAATGTCACAAGTGCCACTGATTGATCCCGGTACTCAAGAGTACCGGGATCAATCAGTGGCACTTGTGACTGCGGACTTGCGGATCAATCAGTGGGTCAGTTCAACGGTCTAGGCTAGTCGTTCGTTCACCAAGTGTAGTGGTGCGCGGTGGCACCACAGAGTAGGTTTTGTGCTAGAGAAGCGGCACTCTGCTAACTAAATAACTGTACATTATATCTGTATGTTTTCGACTATAAATAAGTAAATGATATAAAATTTACCGAAATTATAATTAAATTTATTTCAAATAAATTATGTTCACAGTCTTACATTTCAAGAGTATAACTTAGCAAAATACTACACATTATACACAATTAAGTAGGTACTTAAATACCTAAGTAGGTACATGTTATATTTTTATCCTCTACCACCATGCCCTCCGCCTCCGCCATGTCCTCCAAAACCATGTCCTCCGCCGAAACCATGTCCTCCACCAAATCCTCGACCACCGCCAAAACCTCTGCCACCGAAGCCTCTGCCACCGAATCCTCTGCCACCAAATCCTCTGCCTCCGTACCAACCGCCACCAAAACCACCAATTATAATTGGTATAGGAATAGGACCTGTAATTTCAGCAATAATTTATAAATGCAGTCTAATAGCTAAAATTTTTATTAGTGTCATGACCCTTTGATCTTTGAGAACAGCCTGACACGGGAATTCAGTCCACCCCAAAGAAAGCCCACATAATAATAACACCGTTTCATATTTCTTTCCTCCTTGAGGAACCACTGTTTTCGTTCCTAGAAAATTGTAGTTACCTACTATAACATTCTGGAACGGCCCACTGGGCAAAAGAATAAGAGGTAGACCTATTACAAGATGGGAAGATGATATTAAAGCAATAGCTGGTCAAAACTGGAGACAAGTAGCCGAAGACAGAGTCAAATGGGCATCATTGGAGGAGGCCTTCACCCATTCTGGGGTTCCGGTAGATTAAATAAAAAATTAAGTGACTGAAAATACTATGATAAAATAAATAGGATACACATAAAATTATATTAAATAAGGAAAAATAAATAACATAGACTAAACTAAATAAAACTAACACATACATAGATTTTAAGAAATGTAAATTTACTGGAAATAAAAAGGCTTTTTTATTTATTTTATTTTACTATAACAGAGTCAGTTAACCCCAAAACCAACTACACGATTATAATAATACCTACCTACTCTCGGTATAATAAACCCTATAATCAATACTAGTCACTATGTAATACATAATAATATGTATGTAAGTATAACACCTATATTACAATTATATCTATACGCAATACGACGATTGACTTTTGCGTCAGTTCTAAATATAGCATGGGGTTCTTCAAGAAAGGAGCTATATATGGTTTTTAAAGGGTGTTGCAATTGCAAGCGTCCATAGGCTACGGTAAATATTTACCATCAGGCGGGCCGTATGTTTGTTTGCCGTGGCTTTAGTAATATAAAAAAAATTGTGATATTAATTTGATAAAAAGCGTTACTTACGTCTGCGATAATAATAATATGGATCATAATAATATTGTCGTTTTACTCTCAATAAAGTGTCCTTTGTGTGGTCTCCGTTGCGGCTGACATCTCCAATTTCATTTTCGTTTAGTATTAGATTCTCTAATGGATTCGATATTTCGGCCAACTGTTTTGTTTGCTCCACATCTTCAGATTTTGTGGAGTAAATTGCTTGTATGTATATTGATAATACAAAGAAAATACCCAGCTTGTAGTTCTGGAATTATAAATTAAATAAGAATAAGATCTAAGTACCAAATACCTACCTATAGGTAACGCAACTTATTGATATTTTTTATTATTCATCGTCGTCACTGATTACACAATTTGCGTTTTGTTAATTAATTGGTTTTATCTTATTAATAACAATCAGCATTATACTGCCATTAGGGTAAGCTAGATAATTAATGGATTTGATTATTGCACAATTTATTTATTTGAATTAGGTTCAATACAAAAGAAATTACGTCATAAGTACTGTGCATTTGATGGTGTCTATGAAATACAGATTTTTCGTAAGAAAAATTGGTGTTACAAAGTATCTACCGTATTAAAAATCACACATACATTACATTTCAGGGATACTCTCATCATAAAGCCCTAGTGTAAAAAAATGGGTTGGCAACATACAAGTGATACTTATGGTATTGCAAGCATCCATAGGCTACGGTAATAGCTTAACACCAGGCGGGTCGTATGCTTGTTTGCCACCTAAGAAGCATAAAAAAAAAATACACAATATTACCACAAATTGCTTTGCTATGTGGTACTTAATTTATTAAATAGAAAATAATTAAACCATTTTCATGTAGGACAAAATTAAATATACTCGGTAGAATTTTATGCTCTACTTACATCAAATGGTTTAATTATTTTCTTTATAATATACTAGCGGCCCGCCCCGACTTCACTCGGGATAAACTATTTACAGCGCAACTTTCTTACTTTTTTCTTACGTAAGAACCTTCTCCTGACAATAACTAACACAACAAAAAAAGAATAAGCGAAATCGGTTCAGCTGTTCTCGAGATTTGCGTTTAGAAACACATTTAGCGATTCATTTTTTTATTATAGATTACTACGCACACGCACATGATACATGATAAATTTGTATAGAAACTTCATCGGGTCGAAATAGAATTTAAAAATACAAAAACTATTTAACAACTCACAGAGATTTCCATTTTAGTATGTTTTCCTTGTAGAACTGAAAGAAAACTGCGCTGTATCGTTATAATATACCTGATCGTGCTAATTAGCGGTTTCACGAGTCATTCTGAAAACGTCATGATATGTATAGTGATTTCCCCAGACTTTTCCACTATGTTTTATTATAAAAATCAATGTTTACGTCGCCGTAAAGTAAAGTCAGCTGTAAATTCGCTAATGTATGTATATAGGTACTCTGGCGTTCAGACAGCTAGTCTTTGTACGCTTACCTACTAATATGGCAAACCATACCTTTTAGGATAGTCTAGTAAAATAAGTAGGTAAGTCTCTTTTATTCAAGACAGGACACTACTGGTTAAAAAGGTAAAAATTGTGTATTAGATTGTGTGAGAAATTTATGTGCTTATAGAACCTAGTACCTAATCGAAGGCTAAAGCGGCGCAAAATTTTTTTTCGAAAAAAAATTAAACCGACTTCAAAAATCAAAAAATAACTGAATACAGATTGAAGTCAGTGCTAGATTCATCCTGTCATCTAATATTAACTAGGCACCGACTTCAATCTGTATTTAGTTATTTTTAGCTTTTTGAAGTCGGTTTAATTTTTTTTCCATTTTTTTTTTATTTTTTGTGATAAAATAAAAGTAAAATATATATTTATGTAAAACATTGTTAATATATATAACATTAAATTTGAGGGTTGCCCTCGATTTCCCTGGGATTCCATCATCAGATCCTGACTCGGTGGCAATGGGACCACCGCTAGAGTATACTCTTTCAAATAAAAAAATAACTTTGAAAATCGTTCCACACGGGGGAGATATCGGTGAACATACATAAAAAAAATACAGTCAGTCATAGAACCTCCTCCTTTTTTAAAGTCGGTTAAAAAGGACGGGAAGGAACTAATTAGGAACTTTCAAACAAAGACAATTTTACAGAAGACCACAGCCAAATAACTACTTGTACACACAGTGGTGTAGTTGTGTTTCTATGAGTTAGTAAGGATGTTTTTTCAACAAAACGTTTTCCTATCCCAGGGTACTCCATGGTCCATCACGATACCCTGGTGTTAACATTTTTGGGTCTGCAATACGCAAGTAATAACTCTGGTATTGCCAGCGCCCATAGGCTACGGTAACTTATCATCAGATGGGCCGTTCGCTTGTTTGCCACCTTGGTACTATAAAAAAAACATTATGATCTTGTTTTAGGTGAAAATAAGTAAAGTGACAACGAATGATAATTCTATCTCACAGACAAATCACTGATGTGACTTGTATTGTCCAAGTGTAACCGCACCTCAATACGCTAACTATGCTAATATGTGTATCTAAAAGGCGAGGGAATCCCTTACTACGTTCATATAGAATGTAAAGTTTATTAAATCCATACGTTTATGACTAACAATCACAAATTTAAAACTGTTTTACTATTATTTAGCACCCCTTTTAGAAAAACAATACTGCTTTAGCGAGCATATATTATTTAGTTATGACGTGGAATAATTTCACATCGGTTATTAAACAGCAAAAAAAATCTAAACGCTGATCTGCTCAAAACTTTGATTGGTTGGCCAAAACATTGCATGGCGAGTAAGGCATATTGTAGAAAGAGATAAGTTATTCAGCTATTAGCAATAAATATCGTTTTTATAACCAAACTCTCTTATTTCATAATTCTACATCATAAATACAGGTTCTAAATCATATTTCAATCAATTATAATTATCATCATCTCAACCCATAAACGTCCCATTGCAAGACATGGATCTCCCCCATAAATTTGAAGGGATATTAGCCTACTATACTACCAATTATAATGTTTACTCATAATTATATATTATGAGTAAATACGAGATATTATCTCGGATGTTTAACCATTTATGGATGTTTAAACTCCGAAAATTCGGGTAATTTCGAAAAGTCATTGAAGACCTTCCTTGATTGTCCTTCAAGAAAATGCAATAGGTATAATGATAATAAATTTTATTTCTCTCTTCACAAAGGCGTAACTTAGTTTAATTATGTACATAATAATGTGTTTACAAATAAAATCCTTTGTGAGAGACTGGAGTCCGTACTAGGGAAACCCTGTGTTACAGATCACCAGGCTCTCACTCTTTATTTAGGTAACTAGTATTGAGTTACAATCTACTATTTATTCTACGTATATGGAAGAGAAGGGATAATTGTGTGTGTGTTGTGTGTGCGTGTGTGTTGTGTGTGCGTGTGTGTTGTGTGTGTGTGTGTTGTGTGTGCGTGTGTGTTGTGTGTGTGTGTGTGTGTGTGTGTGTGTGTGTGTGTGTGTGTGTGTGTGTGTGTGTGTGTGTGTGTGTGTGTGTGTGTGTGTGTGTGTGTGTGTGTGTGTGTGTGTGTGTGTGTGTGTGTTGTGTGTGTGTGTTGTGTTGTGTGTGAGTGGTGTGTGTTGTGTTCATGCGTATGTGTGTATGTGCGTGTATATGAACAAATAGGTGTTAAAATAGGTGTAATGTACAAACACAGACAAAATCTATTAGATATACTTATGTAGCGTATGTACTATCGACAAAGTTGGCTCGACCATAACATTTTAATCAAGCGGTTTTGACCTCAGCGGCCAAAAAACGTTATAAGTTCATTATATCACTTCATATATCTATCCGTTAACCATGTGTGGTTATACTATATTGTGTTTAATAAAGTAATAAAGATTGAATGAGTATTCGAGCCATTTTTAACGATAGTACCTGGCTATTTACAATAATAAATGTAATAGGTACCTCCTTACTTTTAACTCAAGTTGTTTTGTCTTGCTATTGATAAAATTAACATGTAAGTACCTATGTGTTAACAACCTCAATTTGACGATCAAATGTGTCAAATCCTATCATACTCAAATGTCAACTCTATTAGATCATAATAACAAAATGTTTAATACAGAAAAAGGGTGGAAAAAGAGATGTGTTGCCAGCATGAGATGGCAACCCAATAATTATGGCAAGCTTTATTTGGTTATGCGTAAATATTATTGACTGCCTTGGTGGTCCAGTAGCCGCTGTATAGACTGCCATGGTGGTCCAGTGGCCGCTGTATACGCCTGCTGTGCACGAGGTTGTGGGTTCGATTCCCACACAGGACAAATCTTTGTGTAACTCAGAATTGTTCTGAGTCTGGGTGTAATTTGTGTTCGTTAATTGTATGTTTGTAAAGTCCCCCGCGACACAGCTTGTTCTCTAGTGCGGAAGTTGTCTAAAAAAAATAGAGAAAATAGAGAAATATCTTTAGGATAAACAAAAGTATGCCATGTTATATCACGTATAAAAATGTAATGAAATGTACTTAAGTAGTAGGAGTAGGTATTTCACAAAATGTTTTAAGTATATATTGAAAAAGACGTACCGTAAAAATATTTTTTCAATTTAAGTTTTGTCATTACGGAATGAATGGCAAGAAAATTGCGACACGTTGAATAACCAACCAACACAATAACAATATAATTTGGTGAAAAAAGTGACGATCCATTGTCAGACATTGCGTTGTTATTTTAATATGGCTCGGCGATGTGTTAGCGCTGCGCAGCCGTATAAATATTTCATCGCATACAGACCGGAATATGAAGTGGTTAATTTAAATTCTGGCTCGTCTGTGTGCTGCGGTCGAACACTCTGGTTATACCACTTTTTATTTTTCACTTTTTCTACCTCACTTCCTTTCTGAATGCAAGCGGACCGTCGCTTTTATTGCCGAAGTTTGGGCGAAACGCGAACGATTTTTCCTACTGATCCGTCGGATCTCGTAAAACTGCAGCACGCGCTCAAGTTTTTCAGTAACTGAAAGTTATTTTGTGAAGTACCCAAGGTAAAGACAATAAAGTATACTATTTAGCAATTTGTTGAAAAATGTTTGAGTTGTAAATAAACTGTTGTAGAAAGAAGTAGGTAGTTTTCTCGAGATTTAGGTACTTAGATAGATAGATAGATAATTCTTTATTGTACACCATAAAATTACAAAAGCTTACTTATAAATAATTATAAATAATCTTGTACAATGGGCGGCCTTATCGCTAAGTGCGATTTCTTCCAGGCAACCTTGGGATGGACAGGAATGACCAGAACGCTTAAAAACAAGTGATGGTGTAGTTTATTTTATTTACACTTAATTTTAAATAGTTAAATACAATATTGCATTGTAAAAATATACGTACATGTATAATATATATAACAATACATACACACTTAAATACATACATAATACATATTCCTATACTAAAGATAATTGCTTAAGGACTTTTTTATTCATGCTTTCAGATAATACTCTTTTAGCATAGTTTTAAATATATTAAGAGATTGTGCTTTCCTTATTTCAATTGGCAATTTATTCCACAAACGTACGGCTTGGGCAGAAAAAGATTTATCTAAAAAAATTGTAGAGTGAGTTGGCATCTGTAGTCTCAAATTTTCAGACGAGCGCAAGAACCTCGAATGTGTGTCATGAAGGAACTTAAAGCGTTCTTTGAGGTAATTGGGAGCAGTCGGATTAAACAAAACATTATATAGTAATGTGAGAATATGAGTATTCCTGCGAAGACGAATTGGAAGCCACTTGAGTTTGTTGCGAAATTCGGAGACATGATCATATTTGCGTAAGCCAAATATAAATCTTATGCAAAAGTTTTGGAGACGCTCAAGTTCAAGTGCTTATCTATTTAATACTACCCAGGCGGCAAACAAGTATCTACACGGTAGCTGGCGTATCTGCTTCCTATCATGTGGGATGAAAGAAAGCAGCTACGCTAGCTACCGTAGCTTACGGACATTTGTACCTAATGCCTAGTGCAGTACTCGCTCATTATAACACCAGGGTTCCCGAAAGAAATTATACCATTTACATAATTACTTTTCAAATCTCTATACTTAACTGTATAACTGCACAATCTGCCTAGTGTCTACGTATACAACACGCCTCAGTGCATACAGTTTATTTAGCATATAAAAAGCACTAATTAAATACCTACATTTCTATGTATAGAACTATGAGAGCTTCCAAAGGTTTTCGTGCACTCGAGTAAAAAGAGCCCACCCACCTCTTTTATATTCTCACAAGAGTTTCGGTAAGTGCCAGCCTCAAAATATTCAAGAATTTACTCGTTTTTGCAGTACGTATTATGCACAAATAAGCTTGGAATAAAGAAATTGTACGGAAAATTTTAAGCTTTCACCGACCAACACATGTGGTGGTGGGTTATTTTTTTTCTAAAAAGACTACTTCTGCACTAGAGAACTAGCACTGTGTTGTCGGGGCTTTACAAACATACAATTCACGGACATAAAGTACTCAGAACAAACTTTTATGAATCAAGTGAAGGACCTATGGATTTATTTATTTATTTAACTTTTTGCACAATACATTTATGTACATAGGTGGACTTAATGCTAATAAGCATTCTCTGACAGTCGACCTAAGGTGGTGCAGAGATATTAATTAGTAGGTGCATTCAGAAATATGGTGGATTTAATAAAAACTTATTCTTTACTTTTGACACTAAATTACATATATTAATTAATACATATAATAAACAAATATATATATGTATATATATATTATAGAAATATACATAAATAAATACATATTAATATACAAATGAAATGAAGTAGATAATTAGGATGATTGCTGCCGTATTACCCAGTAGAAGCTCACGGACTTTTATCTTGAAAGTGAGCCGGTTTGTTACCATCCTGATTACGTGCTTTTTGAGACATGAAGGAGTTTCAATGTGTTGATTGCAATGCAGATCTATCGGATAGCGCAGGGGCCATGTCATGATGTATTTTTTGCAACCTACTATTTCATCATAATTTGATTTATTTCATTATAACAACCCACAAGTGATACCTCTTGTACCTATTGCAAGCGTTTATAGGTTACGGTAACTGCTTAACATTAGACTGGCCGTATATTCGTTTTGCCACCTAAGAAGTATAAAAAATCTTTGCATAACTAATATGCCTGTAACTACCTAGGTCGTATAAAAGTGACAAAAACAAGTGACAAATGTAAGAATACTTACTTACATATTTTTTCCTTTTTCATTTCTCTGCCATAGTTCTTGTTAGTGGCAAACTTTCGACCTCCTCAATTTCAAGTATTATTTCTGGCACGAACGAATCCAATTGTTTCAATTTGTGTCTACGTACTGAATACATTATTATCGTATAGCTTCGCCGTGCCGATACCTACCTACACCTTACGAGAGGTAGTGAATTCTGTAGCCAAATAGGTACCTCCCTCGTAACACTACCACTTTTATAGTCCTAACTATGGTTTAGTCACTATGGTCCTAATAACTACACAATCGTATATAATAACTTATTTTTACGTACATTATAACTTTTGTAACATTTAGTTTTATATCATAATAATATCTTATGTAATTTACATAACTGAGCGATTCCAACGGCGGGCGCTAAGACATAAGCATTAGCTTAGTTTGGGACCAAAGAAAAACTCATTTGTGTCATGGATTTTATTCTAATGGAATAAATAAATAATAGTAGAGTTTAGGCGCTGATAGTCAGGTGTATTCGCTGTACGGTAAACGATCTGCGAGTTAAGCTACCAAAGAAGCGTAAACCTATAGATAGGTGACCCCATAGTGATATTGAATCTCAGCGTCTCCGTGCTTTAGGAGAACATGTTAAAAGTCGGTCCCGACTGTACACAATCGATAGATGATGGGTAAGTAGGTCTAATATGGGATGGATCTAAATCACCAGATTTTGGTATCTTAACTGCAACCTGGCGATCTGTGTATGACGCAAACTGAGTTATAACTTAAGTACCTCAAATGACGTATGATAAATACTCTCCCTATATACAAATAATGTTCCCCAGTTAATTAAAATCTGTCCGTTGTGTAGTGCGTTTTTTAAGAAACATTATAATATTCATAACTTAAAACCCGCAAAGATAACTAACTGCCTTGAAAGACTTTTAAAACCCGCAAAGAGAAACAATAAACTGCCTGGGAAGACTTGCGTTGCATAAATTAATGAGCCTTGAATCTATAAAAATAGCGGAATACAGTGGTTTATGTAATTACCTACACAAATCATATATTATTATATACTATCGCATTTGGCTTGCTCTTAAATGTTGTAATTATTCCACTGAGCGAATAACAAACTCAATTTTAAGTATCTACTGTTGAGCAAATTGAAAACACCACAATGTATACAAGTATAACTGTCAGTGTTTTACAAAGTGTTGCTTCCCTGATATTATCACCTTTCCCAAGAGACAAGAGAGCGCAAACCTTATCTTTCGGAGACTCAAAAAGTCTACAAAAGGCTATATTGTGGGAGGTTTACACCGTCGTCTGCGAGTGGCCGAGTGCGTACCCAACAATGAATGTTCTCCCCAAGTGTCACTCGTCGCTATTCTGAATAGAGGCCATTAGGCCCGCCGCAGTCGAGCATCGCGTTGGTTTCCGTAACACTGGTGAGTACGCAGGGGAAATCCTCCGGAAAATGCCTCCTTCAAATATGTATATGTATTTACATTATCGTTATTTTGCTTGGACAACTTTAAATAGTGGGCTTGATTTGTAATGGGATCTTATAATACAGGTATCTATAATGTTCTCGTCTAACTGTTTAAAATGGTAATAATGAAGATTACCAATTAAATGACCCACTCCTAGGCACGGAGCTCCTTTCCTCTATAAATTAAGCTGAGGGGGTTTAAGATTTCATCATTTCATACACACACTCAAAATGGAGGATCAGACATGCATCAGAAATGATTTAGATTTATAATTTCTTGTTAGACATTATGAAATTGATTAGCACCTATGAATTCCTCAAAAAGTAATTTATATTAGTACGAGTCGCGATCGAACTATGTACATACCTCATGTGGTTTTTGGTATCTTTACCACTTGGCAATCACAGGCTTACCTAATTTCGTATGACTATGAGCAAAAAAAGGATATTTAAATAACAATAAACTAAATTCTAGAACAAAAAGTTCTACTCTATTCTTACTGTGTCATGCTTAGACAATTTTGAATTGCAGTACAAATACATACAGACGAACACAGAACCTTCTCTTTTTTGGTAGTCGGTTAATAATATTGTGTCCCAGTGTTTAATGTGCCGTTACACGACATTTTCAAAATTATGATTTTTTTTTAAGTATTTTCTCCACTAAAATTTATATATATTAGGAGACATATTTGATGATAAGTTCCAAATAATATAGGTATAAAATTAATTTTCCGCAGCCTAGAGGCGCTGGCACTGCCTCGGGCTTCACTCGCATGTTTTTTATTTATTAACGCATCCCTAAATGTTCACTAAAGATCAGTAAACAAGACATCAAATATAATACAGGCGATACGAGAGGTAAAATACCTCTATAAAATACTTTTCTTATTATAGAATACTCTTTAAATAAGTATACTCTTTTGCTTGGACTATATAGTCAGTAGACTGTACAATCGCTGGCTGTATATTTAGCGACTGTATATTGCTGTGTATTACTCTCCACAATATGGCCACGGTATTACGCCTTTGTCACAAAGCGGTGAAATCTGACGCCTGAGCAGTCTGAGCACCGCACAACGTCTGAAGAATTGCTCCCGAGTACGTTACAAACGAGCGGCTCTTTGTTTTTTTCTCATTTCTCTCCATTGTTCAATAGCTGTAAATATTTATTGTGCATTACCGCATCGCACATATAGAGTAGTACTTTGAACTGTTGATGTTAGTTATTTTAGATGTATAATACTTCATTTATTTGCGCGTTGTCGAACCTGACCCTTATCTTGTAACAACAAAGGCTTGTGTGAAGAGTATAGGTACTCTTCACACAAGGCACTCTAATATACCTAAGTAAAACTTTAGGTACTTATTGTAAAAACTGTTTCCTTTACATAAGTATTGGAAAACTTTTTGTCAAAAGGCAGACAAGTGTCATGGCGTCGAAAATTGTTTAATATAATCGTTATTTTGAGGATTATTCAAAATCAATTACCTCTGTATAATGAATCACGCAATATGCCACATAGTTGTATTTTATTGTATCATAAATAAGGGGCTCGCATTTTAGAATTCTTGTATAACATTTTAACATACATATTATAATACCGTAATTTCTTTACTGCTTTGTTACTGTCATCGTGCCTAAGTATTTGAAAAGCTTTATGAAATATTTTGCAGAAATATTTTCCGTCAAAATGTAACGTACAGTGGGACACGCTTGGGGCCTTCGGTTCCTAGCCACAATCTTTTGTTCTTTTCAATTATCTTTTGAATTTGGAAAATGTGCGAAGAAGCTTAAAAGGAATTTCGGCCGGTATTTTTCCATAGAAAAGAAAAAATACCACGCCACTAAATAAAAAAAGTATAAATGTCTCTTCTTTTGTTAGATTGTTAAGACAATCTGATTACGCAATATTACTTAGATACGCGCAGCAAACAAGAAAACAATGAAAAAACAGTCAACACACACACAACGTCTGAGTGGTGAGCTTGGTTGACATGAATTGTTGCTGATTATATACCTGTTGATAATATTAACGTATCGTATCAGTTAATTTTATCGTACAAACGCAAAACAATAATTTTACATTCCAATAATCATTTTTGTATTGTGTCAATTTTACTTTGTCCATTTTTGCAAAAAGTTTTACTTTTAATACCTACTTGACCTGTGTTCAGCCCGACGCTCAGTCGATTTTATTCGATTATAACAAACAAATATTTGAAAATTTTACAACTTGCCGTACTGAAGTCGGTTTGTTTTTGTTAAAATTATACATAGCATGGGTACTGTGACGTTTAACAATTTACGATGAAGATTAAAGAAAATGATTGAATCATTCTCTAACCAATTGGCTAATGAAATGATCAATCAAGAGCCTACAGTATTTAATCAATAGTTACTCATTTAACCTTCTATCATTTTCATTGATATTTATATATCTAAAAATGTCAAACGTCACAGTACCCATGCTATATGAAATATAATATAATTGAATGTCAGTCATTACTTAAAAAATGTAATACTGTTGTTTATCCGTATACTTTTAAAGTTAGCTCATAAGACACAATTCAATATAAACTAACCATACTACGGTTTCATTCATCAATATTTACTCCGCGTTGTTTACTTTAACTTTGAGATCTCACTTTGAAAGTAAATCGTGGTTCTCTAGTTATTCCGACCGCAGCGAACGGATGCATCGAAGCAGCGATTGGTCTCTAAAAGCGTATTCGTGTCCACGTTAAAGTTTTTCAACCAACAGCAGCTCTGAAAGGCGATACAAAAGGTAAAGACACTTTGGATAGAGCTCCCTAAACAGTCATATTGGTTAGAGTGGATGTAAAGTGTTTGTTTTTAAAGGATTTTGAGAGTTTTGCTTTTGGCTTTTACTGGCATTTCCATTAGTATTGGGGAGAATGTAAATGGAAAGTTATTCATAGGTATATTCTGAACGCAGTTGCATTATAAAGTTTCAAGAATAAATAACGCAAATATGAATATTTGCAACACAATACTTACATATAACTTGACTAGACTGGTAGTTAATACCTTTAGCATTAAGCTTTTTATACATAAAGTTAATAAATAAATCAATATCATATCAAAATAATAATTAAACTTATTGATTTGCTTCAAGAGAGGAAGGGTACCATACTAGCAAGCAAGCCCCACTGGGGAAAGACCTTCACTTTACAGAAAACCACTGCCAAATATAGCACATAGCGATGTAGTTGTGTTCCTGAGTATTAGAACAGGTCTCCAGCTCTTATGCGTTTTGAAAGAGACGTTTTTCTATGCCAGGGATACCCCATCTTAAAGCCTTGGTGTGTGGATGTCTCGGCAACACGCGGGTGATACCTCTATTGCTGCTTGGCATCGGGCGGGCCTTGTGCTAGTTTGCCACCCAAGTAGTATAAAAAAAAAAGAAATTATGAATAAACATATAGTATTACCTATACGTAGGCAGGTGGTGCAGTGTTGAGTATGCTGACTACGTACGTAATTACGTTTGGAGTTAATTATTCATCAGTAGATTGGCGGTGTTATCAAATATCGCTGGGATTCAGGTCAGTGCATTGTGGTCGATCAAATCACTGCGATTGTTCGCTCGTACGCGAATCAATGCCGTTGTGAACGTGTTACGTCATCAATTTATATATATATATTACGTCATTGTTTTTGGGAGAATAGCACATTGAAATGTCTGAGCCTCTAGGCAAGTGGCATAAACGGCAGTCGAATCGTTTTCGATTCGACTGCCGTTTATGCCATTGCCGTTTATTTAACGGTGGTTTTCTGTAAGATTATTCCCCAATCGGACTTGCTCACTTTTATTGTGCTCTACATCTCCCGGTAGAAATACTTCATCAGATTGTTTTAATTCAAACCAGCCCCTCTAGACAAGTGGCATAAGCGTTAGTCGAATCGAAAAGTCAAAAAAGCAAATTTATGGGATTTGACGTAAATTAACGACATTATATCATAGACTTTTGACTTTTGTCAAAAAAATAAATGTATGGGATTTGACGTGTGACTTTTGTCAAAAAAATAAATGTATGGGATTTGACGTAAGTCTATGATATAATGTCGTTAATTTACGTCAAATCCCATAAATTTGCTTTTTTGACTTTTCGATTCGACTATCGCTTATGCCACTTGTCTAGAGGGGCTGGTTTGAATTAAAACAATCTGATGAAGTATTTCTACCGGGAGATGTAGAGCACAATAAAAGTGAGCAAGTCCGATTGGGGAATAATCTTACAGAAAACCACCGTTAAATAACTACACACAATGGCGTAGTTGTGTTCGTGTGCGTGAATACAGGTCTCCAGTGCTCAGTTAGGGGTAGGAATATGATACATTATGTCACAAAAACATTGTTGATTTTTTAGGCATCGACAACTGCTTACATTCATGTGGGCCGTATGCTTGTTTGCCACATAAGTATACTACTTCGAATACTATCGAAGAGACAGTAGCTGCTACCATTTGTAGATCATAAAAAAGTGCCAAACGCGAATCGATCTCAAAATACGCCGCGCAGTGGTAAACTCAACCATTCGTCTAGTCAAAACGCAAGACAGTGTTTTGTGACTTAGATTCCTATGTAATCTACAGTAAAGCTTTTTAAAGTCAATCGTTCTATTATACTATGAGAGTGCGGGACAAAAAATTGCACCTATGTTTGCGCACACACTTGTGCACTATAACATTTATTTATTTATCGGGTTATCTCACAGCATATATATGCAACATTTAAGTTCGCAATTTAGATGATAGCATTCTAATATACATGCCACTTACGAGCTAACACAGCATTCATAATTTAGACAACAAATTGACGGTAAATTTTTACAATGATTTTAAAATAGGAAAAAGAAAAAAAAATATTCTGCACAGATGGCTAGTCTCCGTCAAGATTCCGTCGTGACCGAAATTTGGTTAGGAGAACATTACTACTAGCAATAACAAGGCACTAAGTAGAATACACTATTGACCTACATAGACTATAAATGGTTTCAAAAGCAGTGCACTAAACAGGATACATGTATAATTCAGAGGCAGTGGAGGCTGGGGTGACCGTAGATAACGCGCCGGAAGTAGAGGAAGGTGTCGCTCGCGAGCCGGAAGTGGCGTAATCCGCTGCGTTATCACCAGAGTTTCCGGGAATGTTAGCTATCGAATGGAATTATTGCGGAGATAGTTTATATGTGTATGTATGATATTGGTGTAGTGTCGATATTATTTATTGCTTACTAGCCAAACGGCTTCTATTCGCTTCGGTTATATTTGGATTTATTATTTATTTATTTAAAACTTCATATACTAAATATAAATAGGCGGACTTTATGTCAGAGGCATTCTCTTTTATATATATTTTATACTACTTGCGTGGCAAACGGTCTGCTTAATGGTAAGAAGTTACCGTAGCCTATATGGACGCTTGCAGTACCAGAGGTATCACTTACGCGTTGCCGATCGATTTTGTTTACACCGAAGCTTTAAGATGTTGTAGGCCTGGGATAAGAAAACGTTAATTTCAAAACGCATCCCTAAATGAACGCTGGAGACCTGTACTCACACAACACAACTACACCACTGTGTGCAGTTATTTGGCTGTGGTCTTCTGTAAGGTGTAGGTCCTTCCCCAGTCGGGCTTGCCCGCTAGTATGGTGCCCTACCTCTCTTGTTTATTGCTTAATGGCCACCCGGCCTCTATTTGCTTCGGTTTTATTTAGATTTCTCTGTTATAATATGCATGTATTACCTATACATTCATACATACCACGTAGCACGATATTTTTCAACAAAGTCCCAAATTATCTAGACTATTATACATACAAATCAATAGATAGAGTGATTTAAGAGAAATCTTAAATCGATATATTATCTGAAAACTGCATTGAAATACGTTACGAAGTTTTAAAGATCTAGCGGCTCAGGATCTAGAGTTATGGAATTCCTTGGGGAGGCCTATGTCCAGCAGTGGACGTCTTTTGGCTGAGATGATGATGATGAAGCGTAGAGACAGCGCGACTTTATTTGTACTATGTAAGTATGTTTATCAGTAGTCTGGTTACCATTGTACAGGCTCTGCCTAGTTTGGGATCAGATAGCGATGTGTGACTTGTCCCGAAAATATTATTATTATTATTACACTTAAACACAGAACCAAGACACGTACTCATTGAACAAATATAAAACCCACGAGATCTGGCTTAGCAATCAGGGTCATTAACCGCTAGACCAACAGGCTATTCGTATTAAAACCTATATGGAAGCATTTTCCGAAACACATGTAAATTACGGTAACGTATATGCTTATTTATGTTAATGTTATCTCATGAATTTCCGAGGTAATAATTATATTGTGGAATTGATGCACCGGTGCAGTGTGCATGCATGCGTGCTAGCAAATTGGTGGGTCAGAGCCTTTCGCGGGACATAGAGCTACGAAAACAGATATGATGACACAGTGTGAAATAATATCTGTATCATAAATTTAATTTGTGTACAATAGTTTTCTATCTATCTATAATAAAGATAATATATTATAGAAGTCATGAGAGTGCTTATAGGTTATAAAGCGTAGTCTTTTAAAAATAAAAAGGCTTAATTTAAAAAGTGTGTATTACCGAAAAAATGACCTATCATTTTGGTAATACTAGATAAGTTTTATAAAAAAAATGTTTTCGTACAAATTGTAGCATTTCGCAATACAAACTATGTCCTTAACCCTTCGCAGGCGATAAGGTACGAGTTGCTACGATGTTGCGTACCACCATAAATGTAAAACTTTAGGGTCTTCGTAACAAAGTGGCTTGTACGCTTGATGTACCTTTTTGTCGATGTATCTTTAGTAAAATTTCCCAGAATTCGACACACGTGTCACGATACATGTCATATATCTATCTTGTTAAAGACCAGATTTTAGTTGCTTGTAATTTTTTTTATACTACTTGGTGGCAAAAAAGATGGACGCTTGCAATACCAGAGGTATGTATCACTTGCGTGTTGCCAACCCATTTTTTTACACCAGGGCTTTAAGATTCCGATACCTGGGATAGGAATACGTTTCTTTCAAAACGCATCCCTAAATGAGCGCTGGAGACCTGTACTCACACACATGAACACAACTACACCGCTGTGTGTAGTTATTTGGCTGTGGTCTTCTGTAAGGTGGTGGTCTTTCCCCAGTCGACCTTGCTCTGTACACCGCGGTGCCCTATGTCTTAGGTAAATAATAAAAATAAAATTTATTTAAGTTTGAGTTTGAATCTTATTCAACATTTTATCTTCACGTAGATAGAGGTACACACAGCAACGGAGTTAGCCGCACAGGTACGCTATATAAAGATTAGTTTGCTAAGAAAACCATTGTATATTATATTTCTGTGAAATTTGGTAACAGTGCACGATTAGACTAAACCTACAGATAAAAATATATTTCACACAAATTCATACATTGGTTTTCCTAAGAAATTAATCTTCATATAGCGGCCCTGTACAGCTATCTCCGTTACCCACCGTACCTACTTAGGTTATTAAACAGTTAATAGTAAAATAATATTAATTTAAGTAATAGTTCAATTCTAAATAATTTCGTAGCTCATGTTGTTTCGCTTAACGCTTCTCTCTCTCGCTGCATTTTCGCACCAGAATTATTGAGGTTCATTAAAATTTACCTCTTTGCTTAATATTCAGTTCAGTTTCAGATTAATTATATTACGAGTATATACGTACTATTGTTATTAAGGATTAATGGGGTTATCTCTGTATACATAACAGAATTATGAAATGAGTGACGTCTATATTGTGGGATATTGTTCGGAAATTAGAGCAAGTCAAGTAGCTCGTGAACTATTTGGATCGGCTGGTCAACAAAAAATGAGTCATTTTCCAATTAAAAAGAGTTCAGTTTCTTCGAATGGCAAAGGGTAGCCCGCCTGATGGTAAGTTGTTATCGTGCCTTTGGTTGTAATATTTGGGGCATTACTTCAAAGTGTGCAACATATAATTGTTTCGTGATCCATAGGATAAGAATTATTTTCTTTAAAAACGCATCCTATACGAGCGCTGATACTCGCGCAAGAATACAACTTTACCGTTGGGTGTAGTTCTTTGGCTGTAGTGTTTTGCAAGGTAGAGGTCTATCCCCAGTCGGGCTTGCTCGCTTGTATCATGCCCTACCTCTTTTAACAATATCATATTCAAATAAAATTCGCAATAAAAATATATTGCTTCAACAAATTCAATGGCCGCAGTAAATATTTAAGTGGCCATTTTTAAATAAAAGCTCGATTTCAGGCAAAAATAGTGAAAAGCGAACAATGGCGGGTGTAGTGGTACCGAGTGATAGTGGAGTGACCGGAAGTGCTCGTGCGGATAACGGACCGGAACGTGTCCGGATCCGCTTGGCGCGCTGCATCGTACGCTTCCGTTTCCGCCGCCACTACCAGTTTGTTTAATAAGCTTCAATAATGACTGCCAATTATTATGTTTCCTAGTAATATTATGAATTAATAATCAGTTTTAAATACTATGATTCGTTTAAGTGAACGTTGTAATATAACTATTACTTACTAATATTATAAATGGATAGGTAGAAGAAGGATGTTTGTTACTCAATCACACCAAAACAGCTAAACAGATCTACATAAAATTTGGCATAAAGAAAGATTATTGTTTGGATTATATTAAATAAATAAAAATAAAATAAGCAACTTTTTTATCCGTCAGAATTTTATGTTTCCGCAGGCAGAGCCGCCGGCAACAGCTAATGTAATAATAAATTCGAGCTCTTCTTTCATCTACACACCATCTTTTCAATAATTTTCTTTGCCACCTTGGTAGTATAAAAAAAAAGTTTAAACCGTATGGTACCGATCCGTCTGGCCAGCGTGGTATAGTATATTCCTCCAAGGAGACCCGTGTCCAGCCATGGGATGTTTATGGGTTGAGATGATGATGAAAGTCTAAACTAATTTTGTTTTACGCGACGGTCTAAATAGTGAAAGAAGTAGTTCATATTATGTTAAGATTGTAAGAGAGCAAGAGCAAATTTATTCTCTGCTAACCCTTTGGAAAACAGGCGTTAGCCCCTCTTTCTTCTGTTCTGTGCGTCAGTCTATGTATGTAAACGTTTTTTAAAGAAAAATAACGCTCCATCTCAAACGAGGAAACAAAAGTCGTCATAAAAAGTTGTTTATATAATCGCTGGTTCCATTTTAGCTGATTGCTGCGCTGCTGTGGGTCTGTGACCTGCCTTTTGTGTCGCGCACTCTTTGTGTCGACGCCTCTCGCCTACAATAACTACGTATACACTATCGTAATAGCACTTGCACTGTAATAATCTCATTAGCAAATTTGTTTTTAACTTGTAGAGAATATAAAAATTACATTTGACAGTCTGGGAGTACAATAGAGTTCTTGGTCGATTGTTTTTATACGCAAGACATATTTTCTATACTTAATATTATAAAGAGGTAAAGCTTGTGAGATTGTAGAGGGTAATCTCTGGTTCTACTGAACCGCTTTTAAAAATTCTTTTACCAATAGGAAGCAACGTTATTTGTGAGTGTCATAGGCTATATATTAATCCGAAAAATTAAAAGACTTTTACGTAGTAATAGGATTTATTTTGCAATATTTAGAAATATATAAGTATGTTTATCAGTTGTCTGGTTGCCATATGTAGTACAGGCTCTGCCTAATTCGGTATCAGATGGCCACTAGTAGTGCAAAAATGAAGCAAGTTATCTGCAAGCAAAATACGTGCTTAGACGTGGAGTTGCAGAAAACAGCCGGCCATACCATAGTGCACAACTATTATGTGTGCAAGTACAGGTGCACTCCACAACTGCAGGCTTACCGTGACGCGTTTAAATGTGAGTCGTTCGAGCGAGAAAGAGAGACGGAACTATACAGCGTGTATAGCTCCATCCCTCTCTCTCGTCTGAACGACTCACGGTTAACATGTCATGGTACGGCTCGTACGGCTATTGGGGTTATTATTGCTTATGTATAATAACCCACCATACCTTTAATCCTATGAACCGATCATAATATATCAAACGAGTTAATTTATCAAACATACAAATCAGTTATAGCAATGACCTAATGTATCAATATTATTATTATTATAATCAATATTATTATTACTTAATATTGTTAATTGACTGCCTCGGTGGTCCAGTGGCCGCAGTATGCGCCTGCTGTGCATGAGGTTGTAGGTTCGATTTACACAGGGCAAAACTTTGTGTGACCCACAAAGAGTTGTTCTGAGTCTGGGTATAATTTTTGTCCGTTAATTGTATGTTTGAAAAGGCCCCGGCGATACAAAGCTTGTTCTCTAGTGGAATATTGTCCAAAGCAATCAACCAACAATATCAATCTGCCGACCTGCCGACTAACCATACCTACAAACCGGTTAAACATTTTCATTTACATCATTCTTTTGAACCTCTATGACCGACTAGAGTGATTCTTTGTCTCGTGTCTCTTGCAAAAATGCTACAAAAATAACTTAAATTTCGAATCCTGATCAAAAAAGTTTGTAGTATTGAGAAATTGTCCAAGAAAATGGATGACTCTCGATCGTCATCTATCTTTACGATCAAAATTTTACATATTCATCAATACTTTGCAAACTTTTGTGACGTATTACATAATAATAATAAAAACGTGGGTGTTGTGTCGTTTTCACAGTTTCATTACAGTTCGTGTACCAACAGATGAACTTTATTTTTATGCTTTTTTATTTTGTATTGCTTTGGCTTTATAAAATAAATTGGTGAATTTTTACTTTTAATTTTTATTTTAAGAGAAGTGGTGCAACATACTAGGGAGCAAGCCCGACTGGGGAAGGCCCTTCACCTTTCAGAAGACCACAGCTAAATAACTACACACAGCGGTGTAGTTGTGTACCTATGTGTAAGAACAGGTCTCCAGCGCTCAATTAGGGAAGCGTTTTGAAAGAAACGTTTTCCTAACCCAGGGACATGTTCAAGTCCTGGTTTAACAAGAATGGGTCAGAAACACGCAAGTGATACCTCTGGTATTGCAAGCGTCTATAGGCTACGGTAACTGCTTAACATCAGGTGGGCCGTATGCGTGTTTGCCAAATAAGTAAGACTCTCACAAAGGAACGAACATTGTTGTATTTGTATTATAAATGTAATTTAATTATGTACTTACCTTTGTGAAAGAGTGAAATAAACTTATTATTATTATTCTCTTTATTCATCTTTTTCACTTATTCAATACATTTTTAAATATATAAAAACAACATAAAAATCTATACATTTAAAAATATAAAAAATAGTTCCCCACCGGTATCGGGAACAAAGTCCAAGCTACCGGCGGTTAGGGCTCCAGAGACAGGAACCTCCTCACTATACGTGCCGTGTCGAGGAGCACTGCCTTCTGTATCAGACCCTTGATCCATCCACCTAACGCGAGCCTCTTAAGGTGTTGGTCGAGGCTCTTGGCTATTAAACCATTCACTGTAACGACTATCGGTACAATGATAGCGGAATCCACATCCCACATGTCGACAATCTCATGGGCCAAGTCAAGATATTTTATTTGTTTATCTTTCTCAGCCTTCACGAGATTCTCGTCATGAGGGACAGTAATATCTACAATCATTGCAAGGCGCTTTGATCGATCCAACACCACAATATCAGGCTTGTTGGCCACAACAGTCCTGTCAGTGATGATGGACCGATCCCAGTACAGTGTCGCACAGCCATTCTCGAGAACTGGCTCAGGGACATACCTGTAGTACGGTACCTCGACGTCCACTAGGTTGTATCGCAGAGCAAGCTGCTGGTGGATTATCCTGGCTACTTGGTTATGCCTATGCAAGTACTCGCCGTTAGCAAGACGCGAACAACCGGAAACAATATGCCTGAGGGACTCACCTGGTCGGTGACATGCACGGCATATGTCGACCGTGCCGTCCTTCAGGATATATTATATATTATTATTATTATTAAGTAGAAAATAAAAATGGCGAACGAACACACATGATGGTAAATCTGTGGCCGTCAGTATTTTATTTTTATATTACACGAACGCACTGCGACATAGTGCAAGTGAAGTGTACTAACATATATTTAAGTTTTTAATACTAACACAGGTTTATATTAATATGTACGTTAGTCTGTAAGGTATATATCTATGCGTTTATGCGACGCGATAATAAAATGATTTATTATTATTTATGTGTGGTATGCTAAACATTGTTGCAGAACACCACATATAAATATGTTTTGTGGTTTAGTAGAAACACATTCTTCTTATTTCTATTGAAGGCTCGTGAAGTAATAGGCTATGTTTATTTCCATTACTTCAATGTATCTAATATTCTTTTTTGTTTTTCGAAGTAACTCGCGTTAAATTTGGATTACGTCCTTCGTCATGTTTATCGTGGTTGCCATGCTTCCCTTCGGTCGTAGCATAATTATATACAGCCACCAAAATCATCTTTCTCGAAAATTGGGATGTCAAATGCAAAAATATTTATTCAAAACCGATGGCTTTTCCATTGATTAGCACGATATTACAAAAAAACAAACGTAGGTAACTCTGTAGCGTTATTATACTAGTACTAGGGGTCGCCCGCGACTTCGTCCGCGTAGTAATTTGGAATATTTTCCCCGATTTTGCAACATATCTTACTACTGCTCCGCTCCTATTCGTAGCGTGATGTTATATAGCCGATAGCCTTCCTGGATAAATGCACTATTCAACAAAAGAAGAATTTTTCTAATCGAACCAGTACTTTCTGAGATTAGCGCGTTTAACCAAACAAACAAACAAACTCTTCAGCTTTATAATATTAGTATAAATGTATAACAATAAGCTAGTATTAAGCTAACTATCAACAATTTTCTTCTGACCACTCATAATACCAACCAAAGCGATAATAACCTAACGGCTAAAATTATTTACTTAGCTAATAACCTTATTAGTTCATTGTGACCCCACATTCACCTGTAGACTATGTGCAACCTTATCATCTTGTATCTTATTGTAAATAAATAAATATTCTATGAGCGGTCAAAGAATAAAGTACTCATATTTTAAACTAGCTGTTGCCCGCGGCTACGCCAGCGTGAATGTCGGTTATCGCGGTCAAAAGTAGTAAATAATATGTCTTTTCTCAAAATTCTATCTATCTCCTAGCCAAATGTCATTATGATGCGTTTAGCCAATTAATCGTAAAAAGGTAATAAACTGCCTTGATGGACCAGTGGCCGCAGTATGCGCCTGCTGTGCACGAGGTTGTGGGTTCGATTCCCCCAAAGTTTTTCTGAGTCTGGGTGTAATTTGTGTTCGTTGATTGTATGTTTGTAAAGTTTCCCGCGACACAGAGCTTGTTCTGCAGGAGTTGTAATAAGAAAAAAGGTACAATGTTACTTTCGCATTTTAAGTATGGATTTAAATCAAAATGTTGAAGATGACCAAATATTAACTTCTGGTGAGTCGAAAACTAATTGCAGAATCGATCGGTGGTTGAGTGGCCATTAGTAAGACTAGATGAGCACCCTCGTGGTCTCACGCGCCGAGCGCCCTTGATTCGAGAGCTTTGTCTCACCCCCTCGACATACTCACTACATGTCACAATACGCGATTGTTAGCAGGTATTAAATTCTGTTTAGAGTTGCACTCTTCAGATTGTTTGCTGACTGACTTTAGGAGGGTTCGTGTTATAATTTCTTTCTATTGAAAAGTTGGTAAATAGAGCTATGCGTTGAAGGATGTACTCTGTTACTGTCTAGAATTAACGGTTGGTTCAGTGGTTACCTCGCACTTTAGTATTGCGCGGCGTGTTCTGGGTTTGATCTCCACACGGGACAAAAATTTGTGTGATCCATAAATGGTTGTCCTAAGTTTGGGTTTTTGTGACTTTGTGTCCAATAATTGTATGTTTGTCTTGTGCGGGAGTTGTCTTTACAAAAAAAATATTAATTTCCGTACCAGCTATTTTAAAAACAGTTTAAGTAGATATAACAAAGGCCACAAATATAAAAGGTGTAATAATTTATTTACAGAACTAGGAAATAAAAGCAACAAAATACTGGTAAATACGCACAGGCACTTGATACAGTAGTATTTTTTTACCGAGAAGTTGAGTACCTATTTCATTTTCATTCTAGAGGATTTTACAGCCATTCAGCATTTCCGCGATTCTTTGAAGCTCATAACTAATGCACATAAATTACTATACAAGTGTACTTAACCGCGAAAATATGCAAAATTACGTGTAACATGCAGCCCGGCCACATGTGGGGGTTTATTAGGAAAAGTGGAAATTGTAATAAGGGCGCTTTTAGAGCTCATGTATGCTCATTCACGCGGTCGACGGCGACGCTGTGAGTGACGTGTATAGTAAAACATAAGCGTATATCAAAATAGCTCAGTTATTATTTAATTTTCATCCGACCACTATTTAAAGTCAATTTGTAAACAAACAATCTCTTTCTTCCTCTCTGACTTATTACCGTAAGTACTATCGATAGGTTTGAAGTCTGTGAAAGAGACCGCTTGGACAGATAAGGCACGGTGCACTACACAGGAAAAGCATACACAAAGAGTGACTTGTAGAAGAATTTGCTTCGCGTAATGGGACAGTGATTGGACGTTTTATTATTGAAAATCAAACTGATTTAAAATGGATCGTTGTCTGCGGTTTTCTCTTTGTTTTGTGTCTTTCCAATATGGCGGTTATTTACAACTATGCATTTTATGTTAAAATATAAATAAATCATCGATGTTAAAAAGCATACTTACGTGTAATATTACATCAATTTTGGGCCTAATAAATAAATAACAATATACTTAGCTTGTATATTTTGTTAATGCGCTTTGAAGTGACTACTAAAAATATGACGTAAAACGCTACTCTATTGTTTTTTAGCCGCAATAGAATCACTGTTTTTAGAATAAACTGTATTTTGTAAAAAGGAAATGATTTATAACAGCATGAATAGTTCGATTCGGAAACAACAATACATAATGTCATACAATAAATACGAATTATGACCACCAGTCACGTCCGAAATTGCCGTTTTATTTGTAATTAAATTGTAGCAGCATAAAACAAGCATTCCAACACATTGGCGGGCAGCTAATTGCCACTCGATATTACAAGAATTGCGACATGGGCGCTCGAGCTTCGACATACATTGTGTTCACCACTTGAATGCAAACCTTTTGTATTCGTTATATATCTCGTAACAACGCAATCAAATATTGTTTTTAAAACAATTGATGGCACTTCCACGTTCGATATCGTTAGCATCTCGTCCAATTTATTTGTTATTCTAAAAAGCTTCGAGTATATCGTCAACAAGTTCGTACAATATAAAAAAATGCATTCGAACTACTTCAGTGGTGCAGTTGTTGTACTGATTTTATCCGACATAAATTCGATGCCCTGGTCTGATAAAATGCTCAATATCAGACTGGACCTAACCTAGCTGGTGAAATGTAGATAATGAGACCTGCATAACTTTAAGCAAGCCATATTATATTATCTATATTTTTTTATTTCATGTAGGTATTTTTTTTTTTTTTTTTTATACTACTTGGGTGGCAAACAAGCATACGGCCCGCCTGATGTTAAGCAGTATCCGTAGTCTATAGACGCTTGCATTACCAGAGGTATCACTTGCGTGTTGCCAACCCTTTTTTTTTACACCAGAGCTTTAAGATGGAAGTAACCCTGGGATAGGAATACGTTTCTTTCAAAACGCATTTCTAAATGAGCGCTGGAGACCTGTACTCACACACAGGAACACAACTACACCGCTGTGTGTAGTCATTTGGCTGTGGTCTTCTGTAAGGTGGAGGTCCTTCCCCAGTCGGGCTTGCTCGCTAGTATGGTGCCCTACCTCTCTTACAATCAAGGTATCTCAAAAACGGCTCTAACAATTTGAATCAAATTCTGTATTTAGGATAGGTTTTGCTTTTCTGTATAGGTAGATCTTTCCTTAAAATGTGACTTAAAAAAACCCACCGAACGAAACTCGGTCGCCCAGGTACTAACAATTAACACTGGACGAGTAAGTTGCAAAGTCTTAGTAAGAGTCTCTTAGAAGCGTTGGCCCTAAGTAGCCTTGCGTAACGTCAAAGTAAAAACTGAAGTGAAAAATTAGTCCCTTAAGAAACAGTCCCCTTTAAGGCTCACCTCTCGAGGATGTGGCAAATTGCGGGCGCATGTATTACAAGGGGTGTACAAAGCGAGTACGAGAGTCTTTGCTGGGTATGGCAGCCCTTGCGGCGCAGTCCCCCGCCGACAATTTATGTCCATACTGTAATCGATGTATTAATGTGTGGCAACACCGGCAATTACGAGCGACAGTTTATTTATTTACTAGTGACCGCCCGCGGCGTGCTACCAGCCATTTTTATTGTGTTTACTGTTTGTACAGTTGCAATTTAAAATTATTTTTTGTTTTGTCTGTGATGCGTTGTTGATTATATTGGTCACTGAAGCTTTAGCGATTGTTTTTTGTTTTAAACGTAGAACTAAAAATATGAAATACCAATAAGTTTTTATGTCCTTTTAGTTCTTTAATAAACTTCGTCGAAAAATGTACTACAGTAATTTCATACTATTTTTTAAACTATCGCGTTGCATTATATACTTTGCGTATAAACGCAATCATGATGTAAAAAAAGTCAGCAACACGCAAGTGATACCTCTCAAGTGGTTACAATAACTGCTAATTAGTTTACTTAATTAGTTAACTTAATTTAAAAGTAAGCGCCACAGATAAATAAATAAAAATATAAAACATTTTAAAGGCAAAGGCAATAATATACAGCCTATTTGCTGCCATACTGGAATTATTCAGACGATTGCATCGATTAATCCGGCGCGTTGTTCGCAAACAGCGCGGTTGGGCGCATCGTCGCAACACCACGCATGGCCACCTTCGATGGAGCTTTGTCGCGCGCTGCATGATTTACCGCCAGAACTACGGCTGGCCTCATTTTCCGTTGAGTCACTTTGAGCCGTATATCTGCGTCTCTAAGCCGTCTAATAGAAGTACCACGACTTAATGGTTATATTTCAACAGCAGAACACTTGTGAGAATGTGCTATATTGTTCGATTCGTTTCTTCTTTCCACAATCAGTTAAAAATATCTTCTTTAAAAGTAAGCGTATTTAAAAAAAATAAGTAGTCTAAATTATGTAATAAGTCTTTTATTAAGCTGATTTATTAGGGTCAAGTCGGGTAATTATGAAGGGTTAATTATAAACAAGCACATAATTACAGGTTTTAACATGTGATCTTTACATGTAGCTCTCTTGTTAAAGGAGAGTATACCTGTGCCCAGCAGTGGGACATTTATTATTATTCTGTTTGGTGCTAAGGCCTCCAGAGACGAGGTCCTTGTCTTTTTGGAGCCCTTTCGAGAAAAAATATGAATCTTATGTGTCTCACTCTTCAAAATCGGTCTAACCGTTTAGTCTACAAAATGTCATAATGGAGCGGACATAAATACATGCGCGCGAAAAACATTACCGTAGCAAACATTAATGGTAAGGTTCTTTTTATAATTGTAAAAGTTAAACAACAAAATAAAACAAAAGATATATTAAATGGTCTTTTGAAGCAATAATTAAATTCTTCCGTCGCGAAACTCACAAGAGAGATTAATCAAGAAAATGGATAATGTCTGGGTGCTTTAGTACGTCGGCAATTACTTGGACAACATTCTATAGTTTGCTTCCTACGTTGTTTGTGCTCCACTAGTTGCAGCTGCTGCCATTTATTACGTGGATGATGATATGAGTTTTACGAAACTGGCAATTTCTTGTGGTAAAAACTACTTAAAGATTTTATGAAACAAGTGCAAGAGAGGGTTGAGGTCATGTAGTATAAGGGAGTCAAATATAAGGCAGTTATTTTTAAAGTACCAGAATCGACGTTCATGAATGTAGAGGAGGCGAAGGAAGTATGTTTGGATCGAAGCAAGTGGCGTACCATATTCCCGCCCTACCCCACTGGGACACAGCTGTGATGATATGTATGTATGTATTTTTAAAGTCAACTCCTACACTTGGTAACAAGCCCTGTGTCGCGGGGGTCTTTAAAAACATACAATTCTCATTTATGAATCACACAAAGCTTGTCCCGTGCGGGAATCGAACCAACAACCTCCGGCTTGTCAGTCAGGGTCACTAAAAACTAGTTTATTCCACCGAAATGAGCTTGAAAAAAGAACAGCCGTCTGACCATAAACAGTTACTAAAGAGGCGCTCCGGCATTGCATGGATAAAAAAATGGTTCAAAGTTCTTTTAATTCCGAATTTAGTTGTGAACAGTTTCACATTACTTACCAAGCAACATTATTTTCTAGAAACCAAAACAAAACGACAATTTCAATAACAGTCCCAGCACCAGTAAAACCACCTGCTTTACATAATTTTATGAATTTGTCTTCGATAAATCTACCCATGTAATATTTTTATACCGGCCAGACTTCCAGATGCCGCATTTAATATTATAGACAAAGTAAATTACAAAAACGAGTACTTATATACACAAAATATGTATATTATAGCTGTAGCCCGCGGCTCCGCGTGGATGTCGGTTATCGCTGTAAAAAGTAGCCTATGTGTTATTCCAGACCATAATCTATATCTGTGCCAAATTTCATCCCGATCCGTTCAGTAGTTTTTACGTGAAAGAGTAACAAACATCCATCCATCCATACTCAGAAACTTTCACATTTATAATATTAGTAAGGATATTAAAGCTAAATATAACTGACAAGAATATACATATGTATATAATTTTTAAATGAACGCCAAGTTGCTCTATATGTATGTACCTAATTCTTAGTAAAGTCAACATGCGCCAAAATTCCATGAAATTATGATGAAGTATACGTAATATTCAGTACTTAATCGCGACACTTTGCTCTCCAACTCAAGTCGTAAGTAGCGATAGTTAATTTACAAGGAATGCATGAATAGCGATTTGTGATTCTCGCTCCGAGGCTGCAGTTGGCTCAAGAGGTTCATTTGAAATTCATATAGTCGACACTCGGGATATAGAGACACTAAATAGTGTAGTACTTTAAACGCGGATTACACTTTGTTTGACTTAGATTAGAACCTCTACAGACCCAAAATTATAAGTATAATTTTTATTGCAGTACGCTAAGTGTTGTATGATGTTTTGAGCTTAGGTTTATTTTAAGTTGGAAAACTAAAAGATTTATTTAATACTACTTAGGTGGCAAACAAGCATACGGATCGCCTAATGACAATATAATACAACAGGTGCCTATGGATGCTTCCAATACTAGAGGTAATATTTGCCTTTTGCCAAGCCGAAAGTTTTAGAAACAGGGTGTTGTGATATATTATCCCTGGGATGGTAATATATGTTTTCATTAAAAATGCATCCCCGTCCTTCCCAGAATGGCTTGCTTGCTTGCATGATGATATTCCTCTCTTAAGAAAATGTTAGTTATTTAGTGTATATGTACCTATGTGTTTTCGCTTGGGTCTATATCTTTTGGTGCCCCTTTTCTAAATCAGATTTTGTAAATAGTGTCTCGTTCGAAGTTAGGACTCTTGCTTGTGTCTTATTTCTTTATAGGTTTCATCTTTTGTTACCCGATGTTTCGACGGTAGCGTCGACGAAATTCGACTGAAATACCGTCTGGTATTCCTCAAAATCGTGGTGTAGCGAATGAATAGTTACGCCATGCTTTGACCTCTTTTTTCGAATGTCAAATTACTGATGTCAGAATGAGAGATTATATAATAAAATTACACCTATTATGTTCCACGTTTATTAATAAAGAGGTGAAAATCTTAATTATATGCAATGGTTGTATTATCTCTTATGTACTCATTCTCATGCATATAATATAAAGTATTTATATCGAAAACGGAAGAACGGACGTTTGAATTGGACCACAACCAGTGGATGTGGTGAAAGCAAGACCACAATCATGTTTTAATTAACAGAAGGCATTTATAATAATTATTTAATTATGAAGCAGTAAATTTCGATAAAATAAATATGTTGTTAAATTAATATTACTGTAAATTAATATTTTATTAATAAGGGGTTATTCCGATCACGCTTGGGCTTATTTTGTTGATGTTTGATATTAACCAATTTAATATAATTGGGATATTGTATATTATTTTGCAAGGCAATATTAACGCCATATTGATTTTTGTTTAAATGAGTATCTAGCGTGAAGAGAGGTAGGACATTTGGTAAACAAGCAAGCTGGACTTGCAAGGGACCTTCACATTTAAGAAGACCACAGCCAAACCACAACACACAGTGGTATAGTGTGTTCCTGTGCGTGATTACAGGTATCCAGTACCCATTTAATAATGCGATTTAAAGAAACTACATATTTCCTATCCCAGGGATACCCTCTGGCATTCATATTCCTTAGATCAACACTCGAGTAATTGACTAGATAATACAAATGTATGTAACCTACGGTAACGGCTTACTATCAAACGCCCCGTTTACTTGTTTGTCTCCTTAATTTGACTTTTACAAATCTAGTTATCCAAAAATTTCGTTTACAATATTTATATGGGTCTAGCTGAAAACCAGCGCTAGATATTGTCTAGCATATGCTTAGCTCGATAATATTTTGGTACTGTGAGACACTTAGGTACTTCTATGTACTTTTTTTCTGTTTCTTTTTGTAACGTATCTTTATTGTGCCAAATAAACATTTTTTTTTCTTTCTTTCTTTATGATTCTCATTAAAAACAATAACTGTAGTAAATTATGACCCATTCTATAAGCTGAGTAAATAAAATTGTTTTCACAGAAATATCATTGCAATTCCACCCCTTATATCCAAGACATTGCCACTTCACTTTAAGTTGATTCAGTGTCTCATCTACGGCGGCTTAGCGCGGATTCTTCGTGCCCGACTGACGTAAATAAACTGTTGGCACTACTATACACTTTTTCAAAATAACAACCAACCATAAATAATAACGTAGTCAGTAAAATTCTGTGAATATTCTAGGGTCGTCACATTCGCGTTTAATATTCTACGCGTTAGCTTACAGTCATAAAGTTTTAATAGCCTATCGTACTGTGGTCAGTACAATTTACAGGTTAAACGTACCTTTTCAATGGACGAGGATGTTATAACGCTTTCAGTGACTGAGCGAAACAATGGCTTGACGATACTGAGCTGCGCCTTTACAAGACGGTTTCCGAATAAATTGTAATATGGGTATCGATATCTCGGATATCGCTGAGAACCTAAAAGTAATTAAATAGACCACCTTAGCTTACCATGTGAAATTGTATGCATAATGCTGAAATTACTCATAAAGTATATATTTAGTAGTTTTCTATGTGTAAAATGAAACGACTGAATAATGGAACACTTTTATAATAAAAAATATCACTTGATTCAAACTACTTATTCAGTACCCGCAGTGTTCCATTCTCTAGATAGCTGAGTATTACCGATGTCTGATCTACCGCTGAGTGCTGGAAATAGCACCATTTTTCAGCATTTTCGTTTACGCTACCATTAGCGTAGATTTCCACAAACCTCTCTCTTCGAAAGCAAATAACGATTTCGAATGCTTTAAAACTTTGATCGGATTTAAAATTGATCGTAAGGATATATTAAACATGGATTTGGCTTGTTTATTCAGGATTTATATCGTTTCACACGTGAATTATTTTTAATCAAGCACCTTTTTTGATTGGTACCTAGTCCCTGAAAATGAGCTTCCAATTGTACCTTAAAATAATGAAACAGAGATTCCTTTAGTGTACTCTTATTTCCCTTTTTAAATATTTATAAGGAGATTCTTAAGTAGATAAGATAAAGGTTTTCGCAGAGAGATGTATGAAGGCTTACGTATCATACTTATTTACATTGTAAATTACAAACACGACATTCACAGATATGTGAGTGAACAGAATCCGGCTGGCTTCTTCCAGCGCGTCGGAGCTGCGGAGGTGACATTTTCATTTAAAATATTACTGCGTTCCTCACGTGGCGCGACGGCGATGATCCAGCATCACTGTATATTTACATAAAACACTCGTATTCAGCAAATTATGCGGGTATTCCGATGTTTTGATCACGGAATCTAGATGAAGCCGTATAAATCTCGCTTTGAGCTCCACCGGCATTCTTGGCAAGTTACCGAACAACAGTAATGAAGGTTTAATCTGCTAAATTCCTGCATAATCCGTCGGGATCCATCCGAGACTCGGCTTTGCTCTCTACCTATAATTATAACTTCAGTTGAACGTGTCTTTATTAATACGTAAGCAGCTGACTGCAGAACACGGCTTGTACAATAAGCATCATTAATTGTTCTCGGAGTAAAGTTCAAAATGAATACATAATTATGAGCTATTATCACAATTATTCAGATAAAATTCAAGGATTACAATTATAAGTTTATGGAGTTGAAAATGTGTCACTAATGTTTTTTTAGCGCATTTTCAATCATTTGAAAACTTTTAATTATTACAATAAGTCTATAATTGCGAATCTCATTTTGTTTAGTTTCCTCAAATTCACAAAGATGTTGTAATAAATTTAATACTTTTCATGGCGGCCATTACAATTTTCGTTAACGACGTCGCATTACAGGAGAGGTAGCTAAAAGGACATTTTAAAAGGGCTCGTGAATAATTCCGTGAGGATAGCAGGGCACTGTTGGGACTAGCGACTGTGTAGTTAGGATACTTTGTACTTAATCATCTGTATTGTTTTAAGGAAGTCGAGCCATAGAATAAGATAGCGGTGAAGATAAAATAATATAATGTACTTTTAAATAAGGTAGAACGTTTGTGACTGACAATCAATTATCTATATTTATGCATATAAATGTTAAGTTGGTTTGTCTTCGCTTTAAAAGCGGCTGAGCGGATCTTAATAAAGTTTGGCAAAGAGATAGATGGTATCCTATATTTTTTTTTTTTTACCGCAATAAATGACATCCACACGAGCGGAGCCGCGTAAACCGCTAGGTAGAATAATCATAAATTATGTGTTTTATTTATTTCAAATTTAAAATTGTTTTTTTATAAGTATAAGTAATACTAAATTCATGTTAGCTTTCGCCAAAAAATAATGAAAAGATTCTGGTACGTTATAATAGGTAGCCTATGACATCAAATAATACTTTCGTAGACATGTATTAAGAATAATATTTAAATTATGTTAATTTAATACTAGCAATCCCTATCAATTATATATGAATTAGATATTGAAACTCCTTTTAACGTTTGTAGGGTTTGAACTCCATAGTGAACAGATCAGGTTTGCGCTATTTCAGTTACTTAAGTATTTATTATTGTTAGTTGGATTCTATCTGCGAGTAATAGTTGTATATGTGTGGCTTAATAAATTAGACGAGATAGCTCTTAAGCATTAGCTTTTAGAGATTGTTCGTGAAGTTACTAATGTTAAGTTAATTTGCTAAAGTACCATACAATGGAACCCCATTCATTGTTGCAAAAAGATGAAGATCAAATCTTTTTTGAAATGCATTGCTAAATGAGCACTAGAGGCCTGTACTTACACACAAGAACACTACAATGTGTAGTATTAATTTAGCTATGGTTTTCTGTAGTTTAGAGGTCCGCCTGGAGTCAGGTTTGCTTATTTCTATGGTGCTCTACTACCGCTCCTAAAACGTAAGAATGTGCGAAATATTCTTGGCAATTTAAAAAAGACCTACCTAAATAAAAACGTTGCTTACTTTTTTTACTTTGACGCCATATTAAATCTTCACTTTCCTCGCAAACTTTTAAGTAATTAAAAATAGAACGTCTGCAACATCATCTGACAATAGTGGATTCTATGGCGACACCTTTGGCTGTGCTTACATTTAGATAATTGCGGGATAGCGGCGGAACTTTGTCGCTTTGTACGTGGTACTCCATAGTGAGGCTTTGTACTGCATAATAACGCCAAGTTACATTGTTCGATGACAGAAATGACAACTGACACGCGGTCGATCCGTAACAGATGTGGCTGTATACCTATATGCCTGTGCGTATTCATTAAAATAATGACGTGGTTGAACAAAGAACGCGTGTAATATTGTTATTTCGATGGTTGTCAGTTGTTTCACATTTTTGGCGCGTTGATGGGCTGTCGGATTATTTTAATGTAAGTAATTACTATTGTGTGTTGATTCGTAGTAATTGTAATGTTGTAGCCTATTTTAATGTATTTTTAAGCTTAATGTTACTGAGAGGATTATCAAAACAGTTCAGATTTTCTCAACATCTGAAACTGTCACGGAGATGCTCTTAAAATATGATGAAGGCACCTGCACCAGATTTCAACGCGAGATAATACCGTTATGGTACCTTTTGGTATCAAATTTAATTATTATTTGATTATTTAGGATATTTGAACAAATATGTAAAATAAATCGCTACGATATGTTTTTGTAAACGCGGTTTAATCAGAGCACTATCTTCATTGTAGGCAAAATTAAGATTCAAAACAAATGGCTATAAGGACGATATGGCACGCCGATGCTTTTAAGTTGAGGTGTGAGGTGTGTAAAACATTAAAACTATTATTGAACAAAGAAAAACCAGGTTTTAATCATAAAAAGGAGGGGACATAGTTTCATTAGACATGGATTAAGCGCTTAGTAACCACAAAGGGTGCTTAGCTTTGATTGCAATGACGCAGTGATGGCCATATTGCTTACGTCACGAGGGAAATCCGCGTAATACTTTATTTTCAAATAAATACAGTATATAAGCAAGTTTTTATCTGTGCAGTTAATCAAGCGAAAGTAACGACTGACATCAACGGTGTTTCGCAACTTCTTCTGGGTAAATAAGTAACGAGATTACTCTCTCAACGCTATTAAAATATAACTTAAAATCGCTTTTAATTTGATTAAAATAAGTCATGTTTTTGGATGAAACATTATTAATAACTTGTATAGTAGCAAATATAAAAGAATTGCAAAAAAAAGATTTTTAGATTACATGCTACACAAAAAATAAGTATGTACCTAAGTACTTTATTAATTTTTAAAATAGTCTAAAATGAATGGTGCCTAGGTCGCAAACAAGCATACGTTACCGCAGCGTATGGACACTTGCAAAACCTGTGGCATCACTCACGTGTGTATTACAGGTAACCCTGGAATCGGAAAAATAGCATTAGATAGATTTCTTAAAAATGAGCACTGGAGACCTGTACTCACACATCGGGTGACCACTTTAATGACGAAACCATACATTTTTTTCGTTTTCACTAATAATAAACTCACTATAAGTTTAGAAGCGTCTTTGTATCATATTGAGGAGATATCAACGCGTATTTTACGACGTCTGACGTCAATAAACTGTAAATGGCTCGTAAAATATCGAAACACGTTAACTTTTTAATCTGTGCAAGTTATGTCATACAACTTTTATTTACATTTTTGGTATACCACCTACTTTCTATCAAAACTTAACATTTTATTGAATGTATCTACTTACCGTCGTATTTGTTGAGTAATTTAACACGATAGTCGACTTCTCGTATCCAACTGCTTCCCGTTACTGTACGAGGATCATTGCTCTACCAAGCCTTAGGACGTACACTACGTTTGCTGAGCCACGGTCTTCACTCAAAAACAAGGAGATACCTATGCTTCTGCTCTAATCCTGCATATAATATACGATACCCATAGCACTGAAATAAAACAGGTGGGCATGCATAGATTTGTAAGTGTAAATCGAACAATACCGATATTCCAAGCCATTGGTCGCATGGATCGATGAGTGGACGCCGACTGATTTCCCTACCATTGAACAGACCGTTTCACTGTCCATATATACTCGTAAATAAAATGCAATGTTAGCAACATTATTTATGCACTCGAATGCTTTAAATGTGTTGTTGTGCATTTGTTTGTTTCACTGCTCAGAGAGAAATTATGGTTTGTGTTTAGAATAATGGACATGTATCTTTGTGTAGATTTCGTTTGAGATTTTTACTTGTATACTAGTGGACCTGGCAGACGTCGTCCTGCCGGAAAAAGCTGAAATACCGACAGCAGCGCCACCTACCGGGTCCAATTGTGAATCTAAACCATCCAGGGCCCTACCCGAACACACACACAAAATTTCATCAAAATCGGTCCACCCGTCTAGGAGGAGTTCAGTCACATACACACGCACACAAGAAATATATATATTAAGATGCGCGACAAGCCCTGATCGTTTGTACGAAATGAAATATGATCATATTTTGAACATCGAATTCCAAATCAAAACATTTTGTTGGCGGGTCATTTTTTGAAATTAATACTTATTGGTGATCGTCTTTTGCTTTTTTACATTCCATTTTATCAACTTTAAATAAATTGCTTTATATTAATGGATGTAAGTGAGTAAGACCCATTAGGGAAAGACATTCACCTTACAGAAGACCACAACCAAATCATATGTTGTGGTTAATTGTGTTCATGTATGTAAGGGCACGTCTTTAGTGTTCATTTTGATATGCGTTTTTAACGAAACGATTTCTGATACCAGATTTATCCATTACACAAACCCTGGTAATGAGTATTTGGATCGTCAACACGCAATAGTTATATAGTTACTGTAAGTGTCTATAGGCTACATTAACTGTTTACTTTCGGTCCCTCTAGACAAGTGGCTTAAACGCTAGTAGAATAGAATAGAATAAACAAACAATGTATTGGATTATACTAGTGTCTAGAGGGGCTGGTCACTTAAGAAACACCATACATTTGTTTTTATCTCACATGACCAGTACCAAGTTCAATTAGTTTTTTGACAATAAAAATGTATCGTAATTTGACTGCATCAGCTTGCTACCATTGTATTTTACAAAAGGTTGTAGCTATCTGGCGATTTAAAAATATGGCCTGAGTTTCTTGCTAGTTCTTCTAATGGCTCCACTTGAACTCCAATTAGCTGACACCTTCATAAGTGTTACTTTGTAACCTGAATTTTAAGTTTGAGTTTTAAATATAAAAACAGGTATAATTATAATAATATTTTCGGGACAACTCACACATTGCTATCTGATCCCAAACTAGGCAGAGCCTGTACTATGGTAACCAGGTATGTAAGGTGATTGTTGTAATACGGTTCAGCAGGAACGCAATATTAAAATAAATCATTTAGCCCTTGTTGTTCCCAGCATACGTAGAATACAAACGCACGTATTAGTTATCCAATATGGCCGTCGTGTTGGGTCGTTTGTATAATAATAATTGGAAATCGGATTATGTCGCCTGCCGCGTCGGAGTGTTTGCTTTCATCAACTGCTCACAGCCAATTCTGTTATGTTAACAATGTGTTTTTAATACAAACAATACTATGAGACGTACGTGGTTTTCCTTGTACGTAGTTTTTTTTTCTTTTTTTTTATAAAGACCATATCTTAGAGAGTACCAATAGCAAGCCCGACTGGCTCAAAGGATGTCGATACAGTCAAGAACACATAAAGCTTCTCACTTGCAAGCTTACTCCTCTTTCATGTATTTTATGTCTTCTACAGCGATTGTAATATGTATAGTACAAACCCCGAAGTAGGAATTATTAGTTAATCAACTCGAATGAGAGGACTAAGATCTTTTCTTATCTGGCAGGGCAGCTTCCCCTTCCATCCTCCTCATTTTGCGGCAACCTTAGAAGACCACGGCTAAATAACTACATACAGTGATGAATTAAAGTACCGCTTCAGTAGGCGCTATAAAATTCCTCCGCGTCACTGTCTACTAGAAACATGCCTAAAAAAATGTATCAAACTTTATCTCCCAAAAGTATGAACGGATAGTCTGCGTGACAACGTAACACATACCGACGTACGATGCTTTATGTGTTAGAGCGCCAATTGTCTCTTTTTTATTTCCAGCTGACCTAGTTTGAAACGGACAAAATGATTGGTTTAAAAATTGTATAACTATTGAGAACTCGTACGTGCGATTGTGTGTCCCGAACATTTGCCACGAATATAGATTTGATATTGAAACTAGAATTGTTTTGTTCTACATAACAAATCATTTACAACTTTGTCAGTTAAAAACTTACTACTAACTTACTACTTACTAAGTCGTAAATTATTTGTTATGAGTTTCAAACATAAAAACTACCTGTTAAGCAATGTGTATTTTTTTATAATCTTATTGTCTTTGCCAATTGCAATGGCCACTGATTCCATATAAGGAAAATATGTCATACGTGAGTAGAACAACTCTGCTCCTACCCTTTAAATAATATGACATTATAAAGAAAGAGAGAAAGGAAAACAAGAAAATAAATAGAAAAAAAAGCAAAAAATACTTAGACACTTAATTCCGTATTTTTTTAATAAAACTAATTAAGTACGCGTGGCTCACTATTTTTGACTACGCTGTTATCAGTTCGGAAAGTTTATGCTTATGTTTGTTTCTGGGCGTACTTTGTGTCCGTGATATTAATACCTGTAAAACCACCCACATTCCATAGTGCGAGATTAGTTAGAAAAAAATCATAAAGAATGAAAAGCAACAGAAAGAACAACAAAGGCACAAAATTTTAATCTAGTTTAAAGATATTTAGGCAAGCAGTTAACATTCTAAATCCAGATGAAGTTTACATACAATTTCATATACAATTCCGTATACAGCCTGCTTGATTGTCATCGTACTACTTTGGCTTGATTACAATGTACACGCTCGTGCACATACCCAGCTGCTTTGCAAGTTAATAACCTATTTGACGCCGTTCTAAAGGCTACATATTCACAATGGTGGGACTGGGCGTCCATCAGGAATCGGATTTGTGTGGAGAGCGGGTCATGCCGCTAGCGATAATGGAAAACGGATTACCGCGAACTCTCTAACTAAAGCCTGTGATCCATTCATATACTCGTAGGTCGGAGGTCGGCTCTCCATTTGCATTGAATCTCTCTTACAGTTGTTGTTCTACACTGTGTCTCTAACTTAACATTTTTATTGCTTGTTTTGTCTTTGTAATTTCGTGGGTTGCCTGTATTACTGTTTCTCGTCGAGTTTATTTGCAAATATTTTTTTAATGAAATCTGCGGTCGCTACAAATGAGCCCATTATATAGATAACATTATTTTTTTAATTTTCCTTATGTACATTCTTTTGTTTCTTATTTACTTAATATAAAAATATTAACTGTGCCATGTGTTTTTAATGTAATTTAGTTAAATTGGATGTTAGCATAGAGTAGAGTGGTATTTTTTATACTTATTATGTGGCAAATAAGCATACGGTACACTTGTAATATCTGAGGCATTATTCGCGTGTGACCCGAAATTATTGTAATTGTTTAGCTGTGGTCTTCCGTAAGTGACTGTAGTCTGTGTCTGTGTGGGCCTTTCTTTCCTAGCCGGGTTTGCTCCGTTGTATCGTGCCGTACTCGTTACTTACTAATATGATTATCTTTCATTATACATACATACATACATACATCTCAACCCATAAACGTCCCACTGCTCTGCACGGGTCTCCTCCATTCATTTGGAGGGATATTAGACTACTATACCACGCTGGCCAGACGGGTTGGTATAGGGTTTTGTTTCGAGTTTTCCCTCTCTTGCAGTGGATATTGTCTGCCTGACTTACTCCCTTAGTCGACTCTTACGACACCCACGGGATGGAATGGGGTGATGACATTTGTATTCTTAATCCGTCACCACACGGACTTCTTTCATTATATTCTGTGGTAATCTCCATCATTATTTCTACAAATATTTTATTTGGTTGCATGTATGACTAGTAGGTATATTGTCACCACAAATAATTCATATTCCAGTAACACCAATTGGTTAACCACTTATAAATTTGTTGATAACGTATAGTACGTAACAATGAGATATCAAACAACACACGAAGCGTAATGCATTTGCATTGGCAATATTAATAAGGTTCACTAATTGATTCATGTATTTTATGGTAGAATTAAAACAATTTAGGCTAATGCTTATTTAAACATTGTTATTGTTAGTAATTTAGGGTTTGAAACAAATATTATGGGTACTTTATGATGCGAAGCTTATAGGTATAGTTAATTCGTGCAGTCTAGATAATTATATGTTACTAAAATATAAAAATAATCAGCAGCATAAAGGTGCAAAATATGTTATTTTTGTGGGTACATCTTATCGGTATTACTACATAAAATGTAAAAAAGTAAATAAAAAATAACGTGACTTCGTAAAAAGTGAAATTTAACTATCATACTTACCTAGTTCTTTAACTTTATTTTTTTCTTTTTTTACAAAGATGACGTCTAGTTGCCGCCATATTAAATTTGATGACGGTCATGTCATAAGTGACATTCGCAAAATTAAGACAAATCGACTGACGTAAGAATAATTGAAATCAGCCCTCGTGTTTGTATTTCGATTGCAACAAAGGAAGAAACATACACACATAGGCTGAGAAACACATTATCCTCTATTTTTACCCTCCTGATACAAATAGGTCATGGTACTTTAAAATAAATAGCATGCTGGGCACGGGTCTCCTCTCCTCTATCAAAAGAGAGAGAGAGAGAGAAAGAGGGGGAGAGAGAGAGGGAGAGAGAGAGAGAGAGAGAGAGAGAGAGGGAGAGAGTAGGCCCTTATTCACCGCACGCAGGCCTAATGCGGGTTGATGTATTAGACATGTCTTCAGAATTTATTCTAAGACATGTGGGTTTACGCACAATCTTTTCCTTCACTGTTAGCAGATGTTACTTACAACTTTTATATGTCGGTCTTTAACCCATGGACAAAACTTCTATCATACAACACACAACCTATTTTTTAAAACTTGTCTCTTAAAAATACCCCTCTCACATACACACCCACCTGCTTAATTAAGGTCCATGTTTAGCTAGAGGACTGTATCCCGCTTATCTAGCCCGGTTAATATCCTTGTTGTGTTGCCGTTGTGTTACATAATTGTATCATATTATATGTATTCTGCCACAATGCAGTCGAATACACGGCGCATAGTCTATTAACCAATGACCACAGAGCACTGCAGTACTATAAAATGTATATTGGTAATGTTCACGCGAGCTTTAAAAGCTAATGAGCAACGGTTGGTAGAAAGAGTTGCTTTTTTGCAAGAGAACTTTGCTACGAGAAATTGAGGTGAAAAAATAAAAATGCCTTTCTTTAGGAATTGTTTGGAAAACTGAATGCATGCATTTTGTTGATGTTTTAATTAAAACTTGAGGATATTGAACTGGGTATATGTATGATTACAGTTTTAAACTATATTTGTAGCATAGCATCACGCTTTTTTCTCTTTAAGGAACTGGTATAGGTGTATCTGGTGTATGGAACCACGTGGCCAGTTATACCATATATTTGTTACAATTTCAGACTTTGTGCTCTAAAAATTTTGAACCACTGAGCCTCGCACGGACCTACCGCCTCGCAATTACTAAAGCCGTGGTAACAATAACCCTGTTTTTGAACATACATAGATTTTCAACTACAAATATTATTGTATCATATACTTACAATTTACATCAAAATAATTGATGATTATACGACTAAACAAAAAAATATTAAAAAGTAGTCAATACAATACAGTTTTATGCAGTTACGTATAAGATTTGTATCGCGGATCTTTACAAACATACAATTAACGAATACAAAGTACACTCAGACTCAGAACCCACAAGCAACTGAAGCAATCGTGTAGTCAAATATAGCCGAATAGAAAAACGTTTCTTCAAAATTGCATCCTTAAATTAGTTCGAATACATCTGAAAATGTAAATGAAAAACAATAACTATACTGTTTGTTAATATACTCATTTATTACAAATATATTGGTACATAACGTACAAGATAAAAAAAATATTGCAGTAGCGTAACTGAACTGAAATTTAGCTCAGTGAATGAGTGAGCCAAAATTGAGTTACGCAACTGCTTGCGCTAAAAGTTAGCTGCCACAGTGTGCAGGTAGCGTGAGCTTTACGACTCATTGTACATACTATTTGGCGCATTGTTAAATCTAACACAATTTTAAATTTATTTAAATACCGATCTTTTTTTTAATATTTCTTTTTATTCTACTTGGTTAGCAAACAAGCATACGGCCCGCTGGTGTTAAACAGTTACTGTAGCCTAGCTATGGACGTTTGCAATACCAGAGGTGTCACTTGCGTGTTGCCGACCCATTTATTTACACTAGGACTTTAAAATGTAGTATCAATGAAGTAAATTCAAAGTGAGCGCTAGGACTCACACACAGGAACACAACTATATCGCTGTGTGTAGTCTTCTGTAAGGTAGAGGTCCATTCCCAGTTGGGCTTGCTCGCTAGTATGCTGCCCTGAGTTGACGCAATTAATTTTGCAGAGTTATCCATCTCTAGTATCTGTCCGTTTATTTGTATGCAGCTGGCAGCTTATCACGTCTTCGCACTTAGAATTTGGAAGATTTCGCCAACGTAACACTGCACATTGCTTTAATAGGTAGGTCCCAACCAATGACTGTTATTGCAATGCAAAATGTATTTACATTCACTTTAGACTTAGGTATTGCGAATTCAATTTGGAAACTAACGTTGAAGTAAGTTAATGACTTTGGTATATTAAGTACTGTGTTTGTTGTATGTTTTGAATAATATGGTGTATACACGAAATATAGGTAGTAATAACGTATGTAGAATGTATTTATTTATTTAAAATTTATTATACACAATAATAATATTATGTATAAAAGCGGACTCAATGTGTCTAATGGTGGACCAACGACCTAATAATGGTTGTGGGCTGCTTATAGTAACGTAAGCTCAGAATGCTATGAAAATCTTTAAAGGAGACTTTTATCCAGCAGTGGAGGTTCAGATGCGGAAATATAATTATTCTGTATCTGTGGATTAATCTGTAAAAAATGATTCTTTTATGAATGGCAATTAATACTTTCGCGGACAGTAACGTAGACACAATAGATGTTTTATTGTCATGACGTCTATAGGCGTTCACTGTCCTTCAAAGTGTTAATATAGGTTTCTTGTTTCAGATCATTTTTGCTAAAAAAATGAGTACATTCATCCAGAATTACTGATTAGAATATTACATTCATCCAGAATTTCTGATTAGAATATTACATTCATTTAAATCAATGGCAATAAATGCAAAAATTGGCCCAGCAAAAATACACTGTCCCATTGTGGTTTGCCAATGAGATTATTAATAATAAATTTGGTTTAAAATCATACACATTATTTTTTATTCAAAAAGAAAAATATATTTTCTCGTAATCCTGGATGAACGTACTTATTTGCTTAGCCGAGAGGAATGGCAACATAGTCAATTACGTATAATTACGTCCTCCGTATAATACGCCAGGCGTTGTTTGCTTGCGATAGCATAATATATCTACGGCTTTGTCAGCTTAGTCTTCGTACTTGAATATTATTATCGTAAAAAAGGTACGCGTGTCCACACTAACAGCTGTATCATGTAGATACAACTCTACAAACGAATTTAATTCTTAACATATAACGAATAAGGCAGAAAATTGCAGAACACGCTACTTAATTGTGTATTTTCCTGAAGAAGACTGTACTAGATATAGCTAGAGTGGTCTCACCACGCCACATTATGTTATAATTAGAAGAAATTGCGATGATATTATAGTTAGAACGCTAAGAGGATTCAAAATCTCTCTTAGTACAAGTTATGCGGTTAATATGAGCTTACAAACATAAAGGGGACATTATAAAGCCATGTTTAAATCTGGAATTCGGTTGGAGCAAACGCGTGTTATAGATATTGTAGACGTGGTATTAAATTTCGAATTGTTAACTATGTAAGAAAATTCCGGTCGAAATAACTAACGTCGATGTAGGAACAACACTTGTATGGAATTATTACAAGCCCTAACTATAGTATATTTCAAATAGAATAGGTACTGTGACGTTTGACATTTGAAGATAAAGATCAATAAAAATTATAGAAGTTTAAATGAGAAGCTATCGATTTAAATACACTAGGCTCTCGATCATTTAATTAGCCAATTGGTTAGAGTTTGATTTAATAATTTTCATTCTTGATATTTGAATTATTTTTTGAAGATTTGATATATGAAGTTCATCTTCAAATATCAAATACAAAATACAAACGACACAGTACCCATGCTATGTAAAATATAGTATAGCAGCAAAAAAAGTACGTAGTTTTTCTCACTAGTATGGTCTTAGACAAATGAGTGGTAGTAATTATTCGAACATTTAAACAGAATAGAATAGAAAACTTTAACATTTAGTTACAGTTTGTTACTTGTTATTTAAAGTTAGGTAAGTATAGTAAATGTTTAATTATAAGTTGCATTTAGCTAAAAGGTTTAGTTATAAAAATATATTGTTAGTCACTTATTCATTAAATATATAATTAAGTACTTTAAGTTTCGTTTAGTTAAAGGTTTCATATAATAATAATAGTCGTCCAGACCGATATCGTTCAACAGAGTTTAGCCAACTACGCAGGCTATATTATAGTGCACAAGTGTGTACGCAAACACAATTGCACTCACTATTCCTTCACACTCATTGTCCGATTGGACGGCAATCCGACACGACCGGAGAGAGATCAGGCGCAGGACCAACGGCATTACGTGCTTTTCAAGGCACGGGAGAGGTCTTGCTGTATTTTTAAGGTGAATATACCTACATATAATATAAAATATTGTGTTATTTAATTATATAGGTATATATAGCTTTCTGTCCTTTTACATCACCTTACTTTTCATCATACGGCGCAATGACTGCTAAAGTTAACAAGGCTTTTTGTTAAAAGTATGTATATGAGACCTTTTTTTAAAGTAAATAAATTAATTTCATTCCTTTTTTGATTACTTTAATAAAAAGGAAATTGCTAAACCTAGCTTTTTATATGCCTAATGGTGATACTGGCCGTATACAAAGCTACTAAAACGTGAATACAATCTTACTATCGGTGCATTTGCAAGAATACTCAGTGAACAACATTCAAAAGCTCTGTAAAAGTGTATAAATTCAGGGCAAGAGGTTTTAACAGCTATTCTATTATTTGTTGTGTATTTTGTTCGGCTAGCGAATAAATCGTGTAATGGGAGGTAGTAAGCAAGCAAGTTGCCAAATAATTCACACGTAAAGTGCTGTAATGGGTTCGCAGGAGGGAACATAAACAATAAAATGCTATAAAAATTCACAGGGAAAGTGATTTTACCGTTAAACTGAACACAACGCGCTAAAGCTTTTTACGAACACATTATGATAATAAACACACTCTTTAATTTTGTTTTGTTAGCTGAGTTTTGAGGTCGCTTAGTGAATATATATATATATATGACCCTGATTGTTAAGCCGGAGGTTGTGGGTTCGATTCCCACACGGGACAAAACTTTGTATGATTCATACACACACATACACACACGTATACACATATACGTTTGTTCCGAGACTGGGTGTAATTTGTGTTCGTTAATGTCGTATGTATCCCCCATGATACATGGCTTGATCCCTAGTGTGGAAATTGTCTTATAAAAAAACCGTGTGCGGCGAATCCATGTAAAGTATATGTAAACTACAAGAAATAGGTCGATAGCGGCGTTTTGAGGTTATTCGAGGTCCGTGTGCCATGCTTTGTGATATTAAATTATTAGAGGCCCATAGGAAATAGTCATGCAGATTGATAAATCTACAAAGATAAGTAAGCTTTTTGCGGTTAATCCGTGGATGTGTGTATATATAAAAAGCCGCACCCGCGCCATTATATGTTAATAGCTGTCAGCCCTTCAAATAATGCACACTTTATATAGGAAAGTTTACTAGAAACCTTAGAAGCAAAAGTACTAAACTCCTTTCTTCATTGTCGAGAGAAATTTTACAAATATAAAACACAATTTTTATTTGATACCGCCTATCTGAGGACTCGATGGTACCACAAAGTTGACCTATAATTACATAATACAATAACCTTTTTAGCATAATATTCACCAGAGTCAAATAAAACCTTATTTTTATATTATACCGTTGAAAATTTCAAATGTAAAAGTCCTTATTTCTGAGAATGACTGCAGGGTTAGAGGTAGGGCACCATGCTAATGAGCACGCCTGACTGGGGAACAACCTCCACCTTACAGAAGACCACTGATAAATGAATACATACAGCAGTGTAGTTGTGTAAATATAGGTTTCCAGAGCTCATTTAGGGATGTGTTTTTGACGAAACATTTTCCTATTCCAGGGCAATTCCATCATAAAACTCTGTTATTTATTTTTGGCTCAGCAACGCGCGAGTAATACCTCTAGTATTGCAAGCGTCCATAGACTACGATAATTGCTTGCCATCAGACGGGCTGTATGGTTGTTCGCCTCCTTGATATAATTAAAAAAATGCCTAAAAGATTTGTCATATTTATATGCTGGATCTCAATTATATTGTATTTAATTATAGCCGGGATAAAGCTAGTTTCCTAGCTATAGATAGATAAAATATTCTTTATTGTACATCACTTAAGTACTTAACTAACTATTATTATTATTAGCCATTACTTTTGGCGAGCTTGACTCATAAGGTTTATGCCCCACTCATCCGCAAAACTCATCCGCATAATTTAACTTCCCCATTCATCCGAATTTTTATGCCCTACTCATCCGATTTTCGATTTTATCCGATCCGAAAAAATATTCCCTTTTTATCCGACATTACATTTAACCACACAAGATACAGACAACAAAAAAAAATATACTCTTAAAAATAAAATGTGACTATAGATTTTTTGAATTACCGTCAACTTTGTAAATTAGGTCCATAGTTAATAAATTTTAGTTGACTTTTCGCCACACAACACCAGTGCTCTGACCAATCCTATTTTGGTTTACCGTTGAATACCCCGGTTCTTCCAAATTTTTCCCAGCTTGGTCATTGCACTTTTAGCCATACCAGTATGACGGTGAAGATTTGCCATCTCTGGTTCACTTGACGCAACTATAGTATCACAGTATATGTACCTCTTTTATACAGTAGTTCGACGGACACGTCTAGAGCAATCGTGCGGGGTACTCGGCGTAAAGGGGGAGAGGTAGCGAGCCCGAGCTGCCATACACTCACTCGGGACAAGTCGTTCAGGGGTTACGCAATTTTAATTACCTTATATAATTAATTTTGTTAAATAATAATTTCTTTTTTTTTTATTTGTAAAATGGTACACATAACATGTGCTGTAAGAATCCGTATGTCATCTCGTTTAAATAAGAATTTAAATTTTCATCAATTTCCTCACACGGACGAAAGGTTAGTTAAGATTAATTTATAATTTCACCAATTTCATTCAGAGAAAAGTATTAAGACAGCATAATGGCGGACAACATAAAATATTATATTATAAAATTATGTAGGTATCGTTTTCGTGGTTTTTGGGGTCGCTGAAAACAAATATGATATATATTTGGTGATCCAAGATGTATAAAAATAATATTGTCAAACTCATTTATTCATTTAGACATATTCATCATTTTGTATATAATACACACTCATATTTTGCCTTCTCATAAAAAAATATTAATATTTATATTATTTATTTTCCTGGTCCCCACACGCATTCTAACATTACAAAATATATGATAAATTTAAAAAAATATGGGACAACCCTTCAACAATTATCTATGTCAATTCGGCGGTGGAATTTTGCAAAACATCAAAGGCGTTGGCCCATTGTAAGAAGGAATAAAGAGTTCTTTACACTGTGGTAGTATCATCCGCATATCTTAGATTCGTGAGTCTTTCACCACCAATACAAATTCCACCACATAAAAATTAATACTAAAAGATGGTACACACTTTTCTATTCTTTAATATTTAGATTACTAATAAACGTAATTTTGTATTAATCAAGCATATACTATTATGTATGTCCTACATTTAAACTTAAAACACTATTTATTTTTTAAGTAAATAAAAAATGTCTGGTTCAAAATCAAAACCTTTTGAAAATACAATAATTATACAGGTATATACTTTCTTTATATTCAAATATGTTATTACGATTTGATTTAAAAAATTAAAAATTAATGTCTTCTTATAAGATTACCACATTTTTATTGTTTTAGTATCTAGTATTTAATGTTTGACCAAAGAATACTTAATATGGAGTGACAACAAAATTCTCCTTTTCTTCAATATTTTAATTACCTTATATCATGGACGTTGTTAACGACTGCTTCTTTTTGAATATTTTACATGCTTTGAAATTGCTATTTCCGTTTGTGTCTGGGTGTACACGCACAGCATCGAAACTATTGGCTGATTAGAGGATGTGACGTTGTAATACTGGATAGTCATGCAATATCGTTATATCGCATTGCTATCCGATATCATAATTTTACGCATGTCAAATCGGTAAAATGTAAACTTACTTTAGATCTACTTGTATGTAGTTTATAAATAATTGATGTTTGTGTCATAATTCATAATACAGTATCGTATATATATATTGCCCAACACCACCTCTGTGCGCCTCGCTAATTAGTTTCAAATGACCCGAGTTGTTGAAGTAGTAAAATAAATATTTTATGACTAACCCATTTTTCGAGTTATGAACGTATTGAGGTTCGATATAAGGAGGACCTATTTAATGCTAAGGCTAACACAAAATCAAAAATATTATGTTTTTTTGTCAACCCTCCTTTTTTCAGACGCGGACGAGTGGGGCATACGTCCAAATCTTTGTATGAATGGGGAAAATGTTGTAGGTATTACAATATTTATTAAAACTCATCCGGATGAACGGGGCATAAACCACTCATAATAAGAGTGGAGAGGAGAAGATAAGGCGAGAGCAAATAAAGTGTACACCGGTACACTTTATTTGCTCTCTCGCCTTATCTTCTTCTCTCCACTCTAAGGTTTGCTGGTAGAAAACTTTTCTTAGTCTGGTGACTAAGAAATAAAACGTCCGGTGTACACTTTATTTGCTCTCTCGCTTTATCTTCTCCTCTACCACTCTAAAAAAAGAGAGAGAGAGCAAGTTATTACCTAACTATGTAGTATACCACAATGTATACTCTCATAAATGTACATATTATATGATTACATATGTATTCTTATATGATACATGTAATATATAAAACATAAAGATACATACTATCTAAATATATAAATAATTATTAGCGATGGATGGAAAATGTTCTCTTGTTTTTCTTCTGAATACATCCACAGAAGGACTGTCACGTACGCCCTGAGGAAGAGAATTCCACAACCTTACCGCAAACTACTCGACCTCAACTTAAAAACTACTCGACCGATTTGAAAATCTTTTACTATTAGAAAGTTACATTATCAGCAAGTAACATAGGCTATATTTTAATTTAAAAAATTACGTAATCTCTACGAAAACTTAGTTAATGTCCACCCATGCGAAGCAGGGACGTGCCGCTAGTAGCTACATAAAACCCTAAGACGACGACGATATTAAATCCTATGCGGAGACAAAGATTTTGGACAAATTCGAAAAAATCTAGACAAAGTACACAAGAGGTACCTAGCTTCGTTTATTTGTACTGAAATGTTGACGCTTTCTCTCAGATTATAAGGATTTACTTTTCTACCACAAAGTAGAATAATACGTAGATTATTTTTATAAAAAACTTGAGTTATACGTCATATACTTAGTGTATATTTTTTTATTATAGAAGACAGTTAGTGCACTAAGGTGTCGTCCATTTTTATCTCTTAGGAAAGTTAAAACATTATTTTTAAATGAAAAGTACAGCAAATATTAGTGTTCTGTTACTTACTGGTAGTTGGTATCTAAATTCTACTAAAATTTTATTGTTCTGGTACTTTTGATAAAGCTTCACTACTTATATAATATTTAATTAATACTAAACACAATATGGTATGACCACGCAAGATTGAATATGGTCTGTGGATAAATTAAGTTCAGTAATAAACTTATAAGGTTATTTAAGTAGTTAGGCAATTTTAGTCGTTAGACTCAAAATCGTATGATTAAATTGTTATGAGTGGTCGATCGCTTATTTGTACCTACGTAAAGTCGACTTGGTATCAAAGTACATGTAAGAGAATACAAGAAGCTTAATATGCTAGTGGGGCTCTCCAAAAATTATTCTCATTAGGTTATCTTTGTGCCGAAATTTTGAATTTAACCTTATCTCTAACGACAGGGCTAAACAGGCAGCGCTCTACAGTGTAGCTATCTGCTACGGCGTAGCTATTCAGCTACGAGAGAAGGTTAAAGTGCTACGTGCCGCTGTTGTTGAACATGCTTTACATTGATAGCGTTCCGGTACGAAAAAGTTTTAATATTTAGCAGGTGAAGCTAAAGACATTTATTTCATAAGATATTTAGAAGAATAGTTATTAAAATAATAATAACTTAAACTTATTTAAACATATATAAAGGTATTATGAATAAAATATCTGATTTAGGTCGCAGTTCTGAGGTAAGCCACTGCTAATCTGGATTGAAATATATCATGTTTTTCTGTTTTTTTTATAATATCAATTAATAAATTATTGAAATTGATTAAACATACATCAATTATTTAGGTAATGTCAAGTAATTAACAATTAAATTGCACATTTTTGTATTGATTGTGTCGTCTTTAAGGTTTTCATTGCACCTTTTTTCATCTTATGATACATTGATATTACTGCCTCGTTTCTGATTCGGGTCGAAGGGAAACTCCCAGCCTCTCTTTGGGCGGCGGTGGCGAGATTTGCGTTAAAGTTAAGGCTGCCGAAGCGACACCGGGACCAATGGTGAGACACCAAAGGTGTAAGGAGCAGCCTGAGTCTATGGAGGCTGGTGCCTGCAAAGGTATTGGAGATGCCGACGCCGGTGACTAGGTGATTTATGGTGAATATGTGACTTTTTTTTAATTATATTGCCGCGGACAATTTTTTTTTTAGTGCAGATTAGATTTAATATAAAGTGTAATTTCCGTTTTATATTAATAACTATAATTAATATAGTTTTACTATAAAACGGAAATATCATACATAGGATTTTACTTTTTTTTAATAATTAAATAAAATATGCCTGTTGACAATAAACAAATATGTATATGGTAAATAAATAATATACATAATGAGTTAATTGGATATACGAGTATAATATATATTTTTTTAGATAATTTTAATCCATATTATCTTTTTAGATTGTTTTATACCTGTGCATTCCATTGTGCATGTCGTAATAGGTATCCGATGTGCAGACATGTTACTTGACCCGTTTCGCATACTATAGATGCGCGCGGTTTCATTCTTAATTTTATTTTATTAATAATATATATCGCAATACATTTTTTTTAGAAAGGTATGGTTTTTAAATTTGACACCGTTGTTAGAATGCATGGGAACACTGAGAATGTAATGCTTTCGGAATGAAGCATGACATCAGTAAATTATGTTAATTGTAAAGTAATGAAATTTAACACGTAATTTACAACTACAACTACATATAAATCTAATAATAAAAACAACACAAAAAAAGAGGTGGAGGGCTTAGTAATTTAACACCGAATCATGTCATTGGATTTGTTATGAAGTAATTTGTTCTCAGAACTGTCATGAATTCAAAAGATATTATTATGGTATTATTCAAAAGTACGTTTGTTGTGATTGTATACCTATTGGTTTGGGTTTGGTGTAGGTTTCGAGAGATATTAAAAGATAAAGAATATTGAACAGATATAGAGTTATGAGATAATAAATAGTGAGGAATAGGTATGAATATTTTAGTATGATTGATACGAATGTAAGGAAATGTGAAATACAGATGAAAATAATTTGGTAAATATGTTTTGACAGCTATTTGGCTTGATCACCCGAAGGCGATGTTCGATTCGTATGAACCATCATTATTTAGATTTGTTTGGTTTATGTTTATTGTTTTGATTATGTATGAGGTTAATTATGAGATTAGATGTGAATTATTAATAGGTAAACACAAGTGATAATAAAAGGCTTATGTTACTTCGGTTTGATCATGGTGCAAACGAGATTTCTCTGTGAAAATGGTTGGAGGTCAAAATAAAGACCCTTGATTAATATAATGAAAAATGAAGGTCGACTACGAAATGAATAAATGATAGATAAAAGAGTGTCGGACCTATGTGTATTGAATAAAAAAGTGTACCTTCCTATCATAAATTAAAAACGATTAGGATGAAAATAAAAAAATAATTTGAAAGAATAGAAAAGGTGTTAAGGTAAAGAATTATTTTTGATATATTTTGTTATAATTAAATTATTGTACACTGTGCAATTTATATCGAGTTTTTTTATTGTGTATAATAAATTTCGTATTTAAATTTTTTTTAAACAATTTACATTAATTCCAAAATAAATTTCCTAAATAAACATAATATGGTTGTATTAAATTGTATTTATATTGTCAACAGGGCTAGGGAATACCATTTATAAATTAAGAAAATTTTATATTATGTTTTTATTAATTGTCTTTTTAAAATTTTATTATAGCTTAAGTTTATAAAAAAAAATGTAAACTTATTTTTTTAATTTTAAAAGGGGGGAGGTGTAGTGTGTTACGCATCGCCCCCCATTACTCATTCACTTACATATATAAATTGTATCGTAGTATGTAAGATAAAAACATTAAAGCTCAGACATTAGACAAAAAAACATCTTTTACTTTGACCACCAAGTCCATTGCACGTTGATAACTATTATAGTTACGTTCACTATCGTTTTACAACATCTGCATTTGATCAGATTTTACGATACGCATTTGGCCCGAAGTACGACACTACAGAGCCGTACTTGGGGTACAAATTGTAGGAAATAAACGTAGTTGTAACCGAGGTAGTCATTACTGACGTATCTGCTCTGTTTAGTTACACGTACGTGAATAATGTGAGCGGGATGTCGATATCTCGGGTTTATAGGACGGATGGATTATTACGGCACTGGGTTTTAGTCTCGTAACATTTGTGGTTGCGGATAGAATATTTACATTGTTTGTTTTTGTGTGATGAAGGTGTGTATAAGGCTTACCTATTATATGTCCCTGTGTGTATATACATATATTGACTCGATTGGTTCATGGATGTGGTTAACAAGACGGTTAAATAGGTTAAAAATGAAATATAAAAAAATAATATCTTGGTGGAACATTTTTTTCTTTTTTGAACCGCCCTAAAATCTGCTATTTGTAAGCCTTTTGCAGATAATCCATTATTTACTGGACAATATCTATACTCTATACTAATATTATAAAGTTTGTTTGTTTGTTTGGTTGAATGCGCTAATCTCAGAAAGTACTGGTTCGATTAGAAAAAACTTTTTTTTTGTTGAATAGTGCATTTATACATGAAAGCTATAGGTTAAATAACATCACGCTATGATCAATAGGAGCAGAGTAGTAGTGGGATATGTTGCAAAATCGGGAAAAAAATATACGTTCCAAATTACCACGCGGACGAAGTCGCGGGCGACCCCTAATATCTTATAAATATCAATAGAGAGATTGGCCGCCCTGACCAAAATCAGTCTGGAAAACCTTATTATTATAATAAAAGCACTGTACGTACGTAATGTTCTCAATCTCGTGTATTTAAATCACTAGTAAGACTGTAACACGATTATGTATATCTGGCGGGTTGGTGCGTTTACGATGCGACATTACCGCACTGATAGAGACTTTGAGGTTATACAAAGAGGTTGTATCGTACGTGCCGATGATTTCTCATCGACAAATGTTATACAGAAATTGTTTTAAATGTGTGTATTGGGATTGAGAATGTGGGAGACAAAGATGTTCGATGTATAAACATACATCGAACTTCAATGTTAAAATTTACCATACTGAATGAAATTTAGATAAGTATTTAATTTAATTAAATACTTATCTAAATTTGATTCTGTATGGTATATTGGTTTTCGTTCCTTTTCGTTACCACTAATATTGTAACCTAATATTAATATAATATTTAAAGAGAGGTAGGGCACTATACTAGCGAGCAAGCCCGACTGGGGAAGGACCTCCACCTTACAGAAGACCACAGCCAAATGACTACACACAGCGGTGTAGTTGTGTTCCTGTGTGTGAGTACAGGTCTCCAGCGCTCATTTAGGAATGCGTTTTGAAAGAAACGTATTCCTATCCCAGGGTCACTTCCATCTTAAAGCCCTGGTGTAAAAAAAAGGGTTGGCAACACGCAAGTGATACCTCTGGTAATGCAAGCGTCTATAGGCTACGGATACTGCTTAACATCAGGCGGGCCGTATGCTTGTTTGCCACGCAAGTAGTATAAAAAAAAAAAAAAAAAAAAAAAAACCTATACCAAATTGTAAATGTTATATTCTGGCGATTAAAAAGAGTGACCCGAGTTTCTTGCCAATTATTCTTGAGGCCCTACCATAGCCAGCGAATTGGCAGTAGGAAAAAAGTATGCTGGCATTTGTTTTTATGACGTTCATAAGTATCATGTATTTGATCTAAATGAATAAATGAGTTTGACTTTGACTTTAACGCATTATAAATTTAAAAGCCAAACGAAGAACAATTCACAATTAATTATATTATTAAGTATCAAATAACAATTTTTTTTTTTTTATACTACCAAGGTGGCAAACAAGCATACGGCCCGCCTGATGGTAAGCAGTTACCGTAGCCTATGGACGTTTGCAACACCAGGGGTGTCACTCACGCGTTGCCGACCCTTTAAAAACCTTATAACTCCTTTCTTGAAGAACCCCATGCTATAGTCTCTTGCTATAGTTAAATAAATGTATTCATGCACCTACTAGAGAACGTCTCAAGTATTTAGCCCGCTTTTACAAACAATTGTATAATGTTTTAAATAAATAAATAAATAAATCATCGATTTTTAATAAAATACATATACCTACCTATTTGATTTCTTAATGAGTTATTCTATATTTGGGACGAATAGGTACGAATATAATACGAATGCGTAATCCTTCTTATTTAAAATAACGTTTGTGGAATTAGTATATTTATCACTCAAACGTGGTTTTGAATAAGAAGGTCAAAATCACGTTTATGGGTTGACATGATTATAGTCTGAAATAGCGAATACGTTTTATCACGATAACTGAAATACACGCGGGCGGAGTCGCAGGCAACAGCTCGTAAATATATATACTTTAGTTCATACAAAGCTGAATAAAAAGTTTTGCTAACTACGTAGTGGCACTGTAATAAATAAACTAAAATAAACAGAACAGAGAAACTATGTTAATAGATTTAAATAAATCCCACATAGAAATAAATTAAAACATTTCCTTTTAATTAACAAGTTTATTTAACTACGCTATATTAAGTCACTGTAAATCTACAAGTACAGGGTATTAGCCACTAGATTCTTTCTAAGGCACGTATCATTTGCATGTTTACTCGGAAAGCTAGATTTTATCTGTGCAACTCGCCACTTGCTCGCCACGCTGCGCCCGATAAAAAACCTCTTTAGAGTCCAACCGCTCGGCTCAATGGGATATACTCGCAGGAGTGCTTCTATTTCTACTTACAAATATTTACATAGTTGCAAGTGTGGGTGGATTTATGTGACTGTGTGAAGTTTTTGTAGGTAATGTTGAACGAGTAAATTGTGTTAGCACACTGGAGGAATAAATAAAGAACTGGTAGTAATGGATGACCATTTCCATTTCTTTCGACAGGATAGAAGAATAATATATAGGTAAATCAGATAGTATTTCTTTAATATATAAGTTGTCAAATAAGGATACGGCTAAACTGATGGCTTACCAACAGACAGGCGCTTGTTTGCCACAATAGTAGTTTAAAATAGTCGTATCGAGTCTACTTGGGTGTATTCTTCTCCATGAATTTACGAGGACTTATTGTTTACTGAAGAAATTTTTAATCAATACATTGCCTTCATTTTAAGACGTAGTTATATTTCACCTGAAACCGTTTTTATTTTCCTCTATACAAATTTATCTCAGATTATTAATATTACCACACCATATTATAACTACCTTTACATGTTATTTTAAAGTTACTCAGCTCCATTCTCACAATAGCACCGTTAAAACGGCACTTTCATTATCTTTTATTAAGCCCCAATTTACTCTAGATTGCTTGTATGGTTAACGGAATTGTGTAATTGCAAGCTGCCTTTATTACGTCCTGAATAAGTTTTTTATATTTTTTTTAATCCTTTGCATTTTAAGTACGTTTTTTCTGTTTATTGTTTGCTTGATTTTGTTTTATTTTTTTGGTTCAAAAGTAGTCAGTTTCTTTTTTGCATGCATTTGACCGGGTTTTTATATAATGATGAGAGGCCGCTTGGTGGTTGAAATTTGACCGTAATATAAATTAAGTTAAATTGTAGACGGGTTTCCAGCGATTATTTAGGGGTGCGGTATTAACGAAACGTTTTCCTATCCTATGGATACCCCCTAACAAAACCCTGGTCTTAAAAAAATTGAGTCAGCAACACGCAAGTGATATGTGGCTCTTTAGTAAACTGATCCCGCTCAAACTGATCCCGCGGGATCAGTTGACCTGATGTATATTTTGAATTGGTCAACTGATCCCGTTCCATAAATTTTATAATTTGTATAGACACCGAGAAAAGTGTTAGACTACTTAATATCGCTCAGACATTAGACGTCGACACATCGCATTCAAGTCAAGTACATTTGAAGGTCAACTTGGAATCAGCCAATCACAGTTTTAGAACCGTATCAGTACCTGCAGAAGGATATTTTTGCAAAAAGTTTAACGGTGAGTAAAAATATTTCAGTTCACTTGTATTACTCTCAAGTTAGATAGGTATAGCTTAATTTTGTATTTTATATGAGGGAATTTGAATAAATAGAAGTGTTGTGTGTACAAAGACTGTAATCCTTTTTTAAGAAGAATAATTTTCTTTATCTTATTGAATTTACGCAATAGATAAAATATTTGATCTTAGTACTAATTTATATTTGTTATGCGCTTTGTTTTAATTTTAAAAACATCGCTAATGAAGGATTATAATAAAGTTAATATTAATTGTGTCAGTGTCAGTGTCATTTTAAAAAATATCGTGGGAAACCTAAAACAGTTTAATTTAAAAATATCGCCATTGAAGTATTACATTTTTGAGTAATAAAACACATGGTTTTATTTAAAAAACTGTTCTATTACAAACTAGCTGTTGCCCGCGGCTCTGCTCGCGTGAATGTCGGTTATCACGATAAAAAGATGTGTTATTCCAGACTATAATCTAACTCTGTGCCAAATTTCATTCGGATCCGTTCAGTAGTTTTTACGTGAAAGAGTAAAAAACATCCATACATCCAGGATCCAGGATATACATCTAAACCATTGAAAATTCATATTGCCCTTGTTTTTTTAAATACTTTTGTCAGTACTTAGTTTAAGTATTTAAATCATGTTATCTTATAAGCATATTTTGATTTTCTTCCGGCAGAACTAAATATAGTTACGACCTTACGACTCAAAAGGCGGGCCGTGGGCACGACAACAAATATATTTTTCTACTGGGCACTAAATACGTTACACATTTTCTGCACGCCTGTACACATATTTTAAAATACAATAGAGTTTTGCCTGATTTAAAAGCGGGACCAGTTGACAAAAGAAAAGTAATAAAATTATTAATTTGACTAAATTCATATTGACTTAACTCATCCCGCGGAATCAGTTTAGAGCGGGATCAGTTTACTAAAGAGCCGATATGTATTATTAGCGTTCGTAGGCTATAGTAATTAGAAAGGAAAAAGTGGACGACTCTCTCTACCATTGGCAGACTTATAAGTTACGCATTTTTTTATTGATGGCACTAAAGTTCGCCAATAGTTACTAAACAAGAATATGATTGACACATAGAGGAGGAAAAGGTACTGGGGCCGTACCATGACGTGTTAAACGTAAGAAAGAAGGACGAAGCTATACACGCAGCTATATAGCTCCATCCCTCTTTCTCGCTCGAACTACTCACATTTGAAAACGTCATGGCCCTGGCCTGTTTTGTCTAATATAGATGTTTAAAAATCTGAACTTTTTTACTTTTACCCCATCTTAATTTAAAATAATTGATAAGAGAGGTAGGGCACCATGCTAGCGAGCAAGCCCGACTGGGGAAGGACCTCCACCTTACAGAAGACCACAGCCATGACTACACACAGCGTTGTAGTTGTGTTCCTGTGTGTGAGTACAGGTCTCCAGCGCTCATTTAGGAATTTGAGCTCGCTCATTTAGCGTTTTGAAAGAAACGTATTCCTATCCCAGGGTTACTTCCATCTTAAAGCCCTAGTGTAAAAAAATGGGTTGGCAACACGCAAGTGATACCTCTGGTAATGCAAGCGTCTATAGGCTACGTATACTGCTTAACATCAGGCGGGCCGTATGCTTGTTTGCCACCCAAGAAGTATAAAAAAAAAAAAAAAAAACTTCAAAATAAGCGGTATTAAATTGATATTCTGTTTATTTCCTTTATTTTGCAGTTTAATGAGCTGGCTTATAAAATTCTTAATGAAAAATACCACTAAATGCATTTCTTAATTGACCAATAGTCGTGTTTTCAATACTTTGAAGACAATTTTCACCCCACAGTCACGTACATAAAGAGAGATTATTAATTTCTCTACTTTGTACAGAATGTATACTGCAAAGCTGTCCGTTCTGTTTAAGATTTTCAACTCGATAGAATTCTTACTGACTACTCGAGAATTGAATACACTCAAATGAAACTGCAAATGCTGTTTTCAATATCTTTCCCGGAAATAACATTTCTAGTAGGGTTTCAATTTAATAAAGCACGTAGAGAAGGAGCGTTGTCGAGGAATCTTGACTAGTAGTTGCAACAACTGGATTCTTGAGATAGCGCGCTGTAGCCTGCTCACAAACAGATTGGGCATTGGATTACTGGAGCACGGCTTTATTGAAATAATTGTTGAATATCTAACTACTATTATAAATGTGGAAGTTTGTAAGGATGTATGGATGTTTGTTACTCTTTCATACAAAAAGTATTGAATGGATCGGGATAACATTTAGCACAAACATAGTCTAAAATAGCACAAAGGCTACTTTTCGGAAAAAATACTGATTTGGATTGTACGTGCGGGTGTAACAGTATAAAGAAAAGTGCTCTATTGTTGTGTGCATTTATTGAAATAAATTATTATTTGCTGGATGCGAGTAACCGAAGACCGAGCCAATTAGAGTACACTTGGAGAAGCCTACGTCCAGTAACGGACTGCGATAGGCTTATGATGATGATGGAATTATTATTGACTATATATAATTTATTAAATACATACACATATAAATCCGAAATACCGCAGTGTCTCAAGACGAAAGTCTTTGACCAGTGTGTGTTGCCAGATTACATATGGATCTGAGACGTGGTCGGTCACTATGGGCCTCGTGCGAAGGCTCAACGTCACCCAAAGAGCAATGGAGAGAGCTATGCTTGGAGTTTCCCTGAGAGATCGAATCAGAAATGAGGAAATCCGTAGGAGAACCAAAGTAACCGACATAGCTCGAAGAATTGCGTCCATTAAGTGGCAATGGGCCGGGCACATAGCTTGCAGAACTGATGGCCGTTGTGGCAGAAAGGTTCTAGAGTGGCGACCACGAACTGGAAGACGAAGCGTGGGCAGGCCTCCAACAAGGTGGACCGACGACCTGGTAAAGGATGCGGGCAACCGATGGACAAGGTCGGCTCTTAATCGAGAGTTGTGGAAATCCTTGGGCAAGGCCTATGTCCAGCAGTGGACGTATTTTGGCTGAGATGATACACATATCAATAGTGAGTTTTTATTTCAAGACCAATCACGGGCTACCGTGATTGGTCTTGAAATAAAAACTCACTATATTCAATATGAATATTCAATCACGGGACAGCTATGTCCCGTGATTGAATATTGGTCTAGTAATAACCTTAAACCGCGGGGTTTAAGGTGTGTCCAAACACGGTAAGAGCGCGGCATCAACACGAAGCGCCATCAAAGGTGTTCGCGCGCGGTAGACGTACAATTACAGCGCGTCTAAAGCGCACCATTGCCGCTTTATGTTTAGACTAGCGGATCGTCCCGGATTTGCATGAGTGGACATTATTTTATCCTGTAATTTTTTTTCAATAAAATATAGCCTATGTTACCCGCTGATAACGTAGCTAATGGTGAAAGAATATTTAAAATAGGTCGAGTAGTTTTTGAGTTTATTCGTAACATAAAAATCTTTCCTTTCTATAATATTAGTGTAGATCCACCTTAATCTTAACAGAGACACATTATAATAACTGAGTGAGTGCGCAAATATTCTCTATTTCTTCACTCTAAAAGTTCAGGCAATCCGATACTCTACGATCTCGATGATATTTTAGTAAACAGTCACTCATTTACAGACTGACTGCAGCAAGCTTATTGTGTTCAGGGGGGCTACCATGAGAAAAAAGGACGGAGCTATATAGCGTGTATGTAGCTCCGTCCCTCTTTCTCAATCGAATGACTTACGTTTTAACACATCATGGTAGACCCCCAGTTAAAGTAAACGATTGATAATTTCGATGATGAATAATAAATATTGAATTATTCCGATTTTAACTGTTGATGTACCACATTAATTCGTTGACACGAATATGTATGGCAACGTGTTTAAGAAGCTTCTGTTTTAAAATAAAATTGTGTGTAAGTAATATATTCGAATGCACAATCCATTTCGTATTAATTAAATATATAAGAAGATATAAGTACCTACTTTTTAAAATATTATATGATAATATACAATTGGTTAAAATTATTATTGAATTCTAAATACATACAAACGTACTATAATATATTTAATTTACACCTGGACACAGAACAAATAATCGTGCTCATTACATAAGGATTTGTCCTGGGTAAGAAGCGAACCCATAAACTCCAGCTTAGCAATCAGTATCAATAACCACCAACCCAACGGGTCAGTAAATCTAGAAAAGTTTTAAAACAAAACATAATCTTTATAAAAACTGTAGGTATGTGAATTCAAAATCCTCGCGCACCATTTTCCGAGGGGCGCAATCTTGCATTGAAAGAGTTATTCCGTGGCTCAGAATAGAGGGTGTGCACAAAGAGGCTTTTATCGCTAGCGGCCGCTGAGTGCCAGTGCCGACCGCAAACAAAATCCGACACACGATGAATATCACTAAGTAGGTTAGAGATGTGATATAATCTTGAGATTTACGATACAGAAAAAAATAAAATGGGCTACCAAGAAAGTATTATTATGTGTGGATGGATTTTATATGGCCTTATTATATCGTGTAGCCGTATTTAAGTACCTTTGTATGATAAATTGCTGTTAATGCCGAATAAATATATCCATCTCAGCCGTAAGACGTCCACTGCTGGACATAGGCCTCCCCCAAGGTTTTCCACATCGTTCGGTCCTGAGCTGACCTTGTCCATCGGTTGCCCGCGACCTTTACCAGGTCGTCGGTCCACCTTGTTGGAGGCCTGCCCACGCTGCGTCTTCCAGTTCGTGGTCGCAACTCTAGAACCTTTCTATAAATATATATTTAACTTTATATATAACAAACGCGATGTCTTGATTGGTTCATCCAACTTTTTTGACTGCCTTGGTGGTCCAGTGGCGTATTCACCTTTTGTGCACGAGGTTATGGGATGGGTTTCTAAACATAGCGGGTGTAATTTGAGTCCGTTAATTGTATGTTTATAAAGCCCTTTTCAAAGCCCCCCGCGACACAGAGCTTGATCTCTCGGGAGTTGTTTTTAAAAAATGAAAAATTTAATAGATGGGATAGTTTTTATCTCGGCAGTCTAAGCTCCAGGCAGAAGCTCGCTGCTATAAAAAAATGTGTATTGTGGGTTTGTGTTTGCTCATTAGTCTATATTTTTTCTAGAAACGGCGCGCGGCGTTCTTAATATGAAAGAAAGAAAAGATTTAATTTTGCTTACAAAAGACACATGATTAGCATAAGAAAGACAGAAAATAATAACAAGATTTAAGTACAATGTAATAAAATTAATAAAACAGAATATAAAAACAACAACACAATAGTAGTACCTAAATACATTATTATTTTCTTGGCTCCAGTATAATATGGTATCTATCTGGTATATTCTAAGGTTATTTAAGTTTTTTTGTGAATATGTAGTATCTACTTTATTGGATGTTGAAGAATCAGGCGGGTTACGAACTTATTGGTGAAACATTTATTATTTCAACATTAAAAAAGTATTTCTAATTGTGGTCAAATTTTTAGGTTTTTTTAATACTACGAAGGAGGTTTACCTCCTTCGTAGTATACGGCCAAGCATACGGCCCGCCTGATGGTAACCAGTTACCGTAGCCTATGGACGCTTACAACACCAGAAGTATCACTTGCGTGTTGCCAACCAATTTTTTACATCAGGGCTTTATGATGGGAGTATTCCTGGATAGGAATATGTTTCTTTCAAAACGCATCCCTTAATGAGCGCTGGATTGGCTGTGGTCTTCTGTAAGGTGGAGGTCTTTCCCCAGTCGGGCTTGCTCGCTAGTATGGTGCCCTACCTCTCTTAAAACCTTAAAAATATTTTCTTGAAGAACCTCATGCTATAGTCTTTCGGGAAAACCTTGGCAGGTTGCTCATTCCTCAATAGTTAATTCTAAAGAACGGACTCATTTCAAATAAAATACTTTTCTAATATAGACGCTACTCATACAGAAAATTCTTTATTTCGTTCTATTTTAACACTCACTCGGCGTCGGGTTTAAGCTTTCAAGCTCTCTCAAAATACCTTTATAAGACTCTTGAAATTCCGTGTCTAGCTGAGAATCTTACCTACAGTTATACCATAATATATAGGTATATCAGCAAGCTATGTATTATATACGAGAATAATGGAGAAAAATCTGAAGGTACGGTTTTAAGAGAGGCAGGGCACCATACTAGGCGAGCAAGCAAGACTGGGGAAAGACCTCCACCTTACAGAAGACCACAGCCAAATAACTACACGCGGTGTAGTTATGTTCCTGTGTGTGGGTACAGGTCTCCAGCGATTATTTAGGGATGCGTTTTGAAAGAAACGTATTCCTATCCCAAGGATACTCCATCTTAAAGCCCTGGCGTAAAAAAATGGTTTGGCAACATGCAAGTGCTACCCCTGGTATTGCAAGCGTCCATAGGCTATGATAACTGCTTATCACCAGGCGGGCTGTATGCTTGTTTGCCCCCAAGTACTATAAAAAAACGATACATTAGTACCTACAGATTTTCCCTGTAAACTCTCGTAAACAAACAACAGTAACCGTAATCCCTTAAAAACAAATACACCTTTTAACTTTGTTATACATATTTAATAACAAAGCTGAAAAGTGTATTTGTTTTTGTTAAAACACACTAATCTATGTAAATACATTTTTTTCATTGTAAAGGCCAATTATTGAGAAAGGTCTTATATTTTCACGCTTTGACGCAGATGGAGAGTACATCATGATGTATGTTCCATTTGGGTTAAATATTTTAAGAGACGTAGGGGACCATACTAACGAAAAGGATCTCTTCCTTACGGAAGACCACAGCCAAATATCTGGTGCCTAGCCCTGATGTAAAAACACACCTCTGATACTGCAAGCATCTATAGACTACGGTAACTGCTTACCAGCAGGTGGCACGTATGTTTGTTTGTCCCTCCCCCCTCCAAGAAGTATAAAAAAAACATCGTTACCTTCATCATGCCCGACTGCTTAGCTTAAAATAAATACTGTAACTTCAAATACTTCTAGATAAATTAAAATAGATATTTCGTAACTAAACTGAACTAAGTCTAAAACCGGTTCAAAGTGACTAAGTCCCCACGTAACATAAAGCACGTCTCCGGAACATTTTTTCGGTGTTAAACTAAAAAGGTACTTAGTTAGCAGTAATGTATGCCGCGTGTAAACTCAATGATAAATGTTTGATACGCGCTGGGGCGCAGTGCACGCTACACGGATCGGCTTTTAGCGTCCATGTCCACCTGTGCCCTTATTCTGAATACCCACAGCGGTACTTTACATTCTCACCGCGAAAAGTACCGAACTCACCGAGCTGCTCATCATTCGACACTTAGACGCTAACAGAATTGAAATGGGCCTATCTTTATTGTGATTATTGCCAACTTTATTCTTGTATTGTCTTGGTCTTGTACTGTCTTGCCTTATTTTATTTTCTTGGAAGTTACATTGTAGCTAATTGTATGAAAATGTACGTAATGTAATATTGTTTAAGCTTATTATCTTGGGAAGCGATGTTGAGTTTCGTTATTTGCCTGTCTAAAGATCTTAATATTTGCGGCCAGACGTCAGCTGGTTGTAACCGAGATTTTTCCAGGAATGAAACGTACCAGAACTCCTGGGTTATGTTTAGTGGATTAGTATTGGATTTTTTAGTCAAAGGATTCTAGCAAAGTAATTTATTCGCTATGGGCTTATAAAACTATCACAAATTTGTCAAATCCAAATTTTTAATTTTTTAAATTATTATCTGGGATAACAAAATCGACTCTATCCCATAGGAACTGTTGATTTTTATCATATAAAAGCAGCTTATGTGCTATTCTAGACAATAATCTATCTCCGTGTTAAATTTCATCCAGATCTGTTTAGCCGTTCTAGCGTGTTTGAGTAACAAATTAACCATCCATCAATCCAAATTTTCGCGTTTTTAACGATAAACAGTTGATCTCGTATCCCGTAATAGTTACATTTATGATGAATTTATTGAATAAAATAATAAAAAATGTAAAATATAGTATTATTCTTGTTGATAAATTTTACAGACAAAAGACAACCATGAAGAGTGAGTCAGTTTATACAACTAGTGATGAGTAATATAATCAATAGTGTTGTGCTTAGATGGTGGATGCTATTTTTTTTTTTTTTTTTTAAAACAACTCCCGCACTAAAGAATAAGCTCCGTGTCACGGGGACTTTACAAACATACAATTAACGGACACAAATTACACCCAGACTCAGAACAATTCTTTGTGGGTCACACAAAGTTTTGTCCTGTGTTGGATTCGAACCCACAACCTCGTGCACAGCAGGCGCATACTGCGACCACTGGACCTATGGATGGTTAGGAGTTCTTTCTCATCACCAACACTCGCACCAGTATAATTAATAGATAACCTTCTATAATGATAATAAACCTCTCTCAGACTTAAAGCCAACAATATAGCACCTAAAAAGGTCCACAGTGTAAGTAGGCCAGATTTAAGTGACCACTGTACCTAATAGTTAGGTCGCTGGTTAGACAATAGGCACTCCATTCCGATGTAGATTAAGCTTCAACTTTGAATGGAACAGTTTCAAAGCAGTCTGAATTTGAAACTGTTGGATGATAATAATATAACTAAGCGAAGGTATTTATATAGTTTACTAGTTATTGTCCGCGGCTCCGCCCGCGTAAATGTCGGTTACCGCTGTAAAAAGTAGCCTATGTGTTATTCCAGACCATAATCTATCTCTGTGCCAAATTTCATCCAGATCCATCCAGTAGTTTTTACGCGAAAGAGTAACAAACATCCATCCATCCATACTTACAAACTATCGCGTTTATAATATTATTAAGGATGTAAAAGTTAGTAACAAACACCCATCCAGGGTGTTTGTTACTCAAACACGCCAAAACGGCTGAATATATGTGATAGATTATAGTCTAGAATAGCTTAAAGGCTACTTTTAGACCCGAAAAAGTTGGTGTTCCCGTGGGATTGCAAGCGCAGGCAAATCCGCCTCCAAAAACTACTATTGCATAATTATATTTTCGCCTATTTTCCAGAGGGGGTAGGTAAAGACCACGGATTTTCTATTGCTACGATCGTAACATCTTTGTTTTATTTACACGCATAAGATTTTTATACATGCTTTGTTATACAACCTAGGCGGTAAACAAGAACAGCTTGGTGGTAAGCAGTTACCGTAGCTTATTGACACTTGCAATACTTGGATCATCAATTACACGTTGCTGATTTGAAAACTTTTAATACCAAGGTTTTGTGTTATAAATAATATATTTTAATATTTTCGGGACAACTCACACATCGCTATCTGATCCCAAACTAGGCAGAGCCTGTACTATGGTAACCAGACAACTGATAAACATACTTATATATTTCTAAATACATACATATTATAGATAAATTACACCCAGACACAGAACAAACATTCGTGCTCATCACACTAAGATTTGTCCTGGGTGGGAATCGAACCCACGACCTCTGGCGTAGCAGTCAGAGTCACTAACCACTAGACCAACAAGCCAGTCAAATAAATATTTCTGAAATAGTAAGATAGGTACTAGCCTCTCATTATTTCTTCATCATCATCATCTCAAAGTCCTACTGCTGGGCATGGGTCTCCTCCATACACGTGGTATGAAGGAGACCTATGGGATATTAGCCTACTGTACCACGCTGGCCAGACGGGTTGCTATAGGGTTTTGTTTCGAGTATCCTTCTCTTGCCGTCGTTATTGTCTATCTGACTTAGGGACTTTTTTGACACCCTCGGGATGGAACGGGGTGATGACATTTGTATTCTTAAACCGTCACCACACGTATAAACGGACATTAGTCCTTATAATAAAGAAATTATATGACCCGTAGACTAAATATAAGATGCAATGCAATAGTTCATAAACACGCTAGCAATTTGCTCTAAATGGAGTTGCAATACATTATACAACTCGTTGGACTTGATTCACAGAATGTGTTAACTGAAATCAAAAACTAGACGCTGAATCTCACAGCTTCAGGCTATTTGCGGTGAACTAGTTTCAATTTGAATAAGCTCTAACGTTAGTCTTTATTCCCAAGTTTCGCTCTGACGCCTACCGCAAACCGACTCACTTTATATCTATAGAAGCTTTCACCCTCGTGGGAAAGAGAAAGATGTGTAGCTCTTGCATGATTGCATGCAGTTTATACATACATATATGTACACATAAATAGCTGTGCAGGGCCGGTATATGAAGATTCATTTTTTATGAAAACCATTGCATATATTTAAAATTTGGTAACAGTGTACAATTAGAAACCTGCAGATAAAAGTATATTTTACACAAATTCATACATTGGTTTCCTAAAAATCTAATCTTTATATAGCGGCCCTGAGCCTCTAGACAAAAGGCATAAGTGATAGTCGAATTGAAAAGTCAAAAAAGCAAATGTATGGGATTTGACGTAAGTTTACGACATTATATCGTAGACTTCCGTCAAATCAAATACATTAATTTTTTGACTTTTCGATTCGACTATCGCTTATGCCACTTGTCTAGAGGCTCTGTACAGCTAACTCCGTGGCCCACCGTACATACATAACCTAATAAACCTGTGTCTGTTTGATACATCATTTGGTTTTTATGGGGGTACACTTCGTATAGTGTTTCTTATAGCATTGAAATCTTTAATTTTATGAACATATTGACCAAAAGATAAATAGTTCAATGTGAATTAACACGTAAAGCAAAAGGCACTTTGGTTAGTCACATTATGTCTTCGTTTTGTTGTCAAATCTATAAGACTACATCCGTGTAGTCGAACCAGTTCAAAGATAACCAAAACAAGGTATAATTTAAATTAAACAAAGGTCAGTAAAACTTCGTTTTAAGATTTTCAGTCACTTTTTGGAACCAGGAATTATTGCAAAAATGTAACATTCTAATTGTGTTGAAAAAAAAATCTTTCATTGTTTTTCTGCTAATATTATAAACACGAAAGTTTGTAAGAATGTATGGATGTTTGTTACTCTTTCACGCAAAAACCTTGATGAAATTTGGCACAGAGATAGATTATAGTCTGGCCTGTCAGTCAGGTTCTTCTTATATAGATTACGTGGTAACTGCCTCGGTGGCTGAGTAGTTTATGTTTGTTACTGCTCTTCACGAGGTTCCGGGTTCGATTGCACGTAAAGCCATACGACTCCTACGACTAATCTCACTCCGGTCGTGTCACCGCTCCACCGGACTATCAAATCTAATCAAATCAAAATCAAAAATCACCATGACCGAAATTTGGTTACGAGAACTTTATTACTATTATATAGATTTTTTTTTTAGGTTTGTATATATTTATTAAATATTATGGCTATAAATTTAATATAATATTTCAATTATTTACATCTATATATACAATATACCTAATATATTTACAGTTCTTAAAAAAAAGGAAAAAAATAAATAATAATATAATTATATACATAGAAAATACACGAAAAACGGGAGGGACTGCTTAGTAGGCGTCATAAAATTCCTCCGCATCGACGTCTGCTGGAAACGTGCCCAGAAGACTGGCAGCATTGCCACGTTGAATGGCAATGCTTATTCTTTGAGCCAAAAATAAGCCAGCCCTCTGGTCACGTGAAGCCTCGATTAAACGCTTCGACAAATCTTTAAAAAGACCGCGAGCATTTGCACCCCACGGCCCAAGCGTTTCGACTCCAAACGATTATATAGATTGTAAAAGTTGATATTAAACAGAAAGAGTATTCCACGAATATCTGAATACAATAAGGTATCTTTTATTCTGTTTATTTATATACTTACACATAAAATTTATTCGCTTTTATACTTCTATATGTGTGGGTAAGGGTAAAGGAAGACCTCTCGTATATATTCATTTGAAAGGTGTGAATTCTAATACCTTGATATTCCATTTTCATAAAAATCGGGTTCATTTTTATACAGTTGGGTGGTTTGGTATTTTATCGTTATACGATTTACTTTAGATACCTTTTACTACTTATGAATATTTATTGCGGTATGCCTTTTTCAATAATATGGAACTATTAGTACATAAGCGAGGTAGGGTTCAATACAAGCGACCAAACCCGACTGGGGAAGGACTGCCAACTTACAAAAGAAACATAAGTAGGTAACCCTACCAAAACCAGTTGTGCCACCTACAAATAATCTTCTACTAGGACATAAACTACCGGCTCTAGTGTTAAAATTGTTGGATTAGCAACACATAAGTAATTCTCTTGGTATTTCAATCGTCAGTATATTACGGTAACTGTTTCCCATCAGAGCCTCTAGACAAGTGGCATAAACGGTAGTCGAATCGAAAAGTCAAAAAAGCAAATGTATGGGACTTGACGTAAGTCTACGATATAATGTCGTAAACTTACGTCAAATCCCATACATTTGCTTTTTTGACTTTTCGATTCGACAATCGCTTATGCCACTTGTCTAGAGGGGCTGGTGAGCTGATGATTTGCTACCTACGTAGTATAAAAAGATTTTGTGGGTCAAAGAAGACAAGTGTGTTATTTTTTTATACTATTTGGGTGGCAAAAAAGCATAAGGTTCTTCCGATGTTATGCAGCTACCACAGCTCATAGATGATTGCAATACCAGAGGTATCACTTGTGTGTTGCCGACCCATTCTTTAACTTGGCTTTAAGATGGAGTATCCCTGGGATAGGGAAACGCTCCTTTCAAAAAGCTTCTCTAAATGAGCGCTGGAGGCCTGTTCTCACACACAGGAACACAACATCACCACTGTGAGTAGTTATTTGGCTGTGGCCTTCTGTAAGGTGGAGCTACTTCCCCAGTCGGGCTTGTTTGCTAGTATGGTGCCCTACCTCTCTTAAATAGCGTGATGTGACGTAGAGGGTTTCTCATCTATTAATACATTTATGCAGTGAATTTATCTATGTTCATTAAGATCCTGTCCTGTTCTATTTATAAAACAACTCCCACGGTACGCCCAGCGATGCAAAAGGTTTTGAAATTTCAAATATCCTACTAATATTATTAACGCGAAAGTTTCTAAGAATGTATGGATGTGTGTTAGTTATTCTTTCCCGCAAAAACTACTGAACGGATCTGGATGAAATTTGGCATAGAGTTAGATTATAGTCTGGAATAGCATATAGGCTATTTTTATCGTGATAACCGAAATCCAATCGGGCGGAGCCGCGGGCACCACTTAGTTTTGATATCATAACATTAAAAGATATTTTATTTTATTCAGAAATAACAAAGTTATCTTTCCATCTCATTTAAATGAGTTCGTCTTACCGTTACAAATATACTACTTTTAGATAATGAAAGAATGATTGCTATTATTGTTTTAGGTATTCTTTATTTTATCTTCGGGTCGATTGCACTATAATAAAACTAGCTGTTGTCAGCGGCTCCACCCGCGTAGTTGTCGGTTATCACGATAAAAAGTAGCCTATTCGCTATTCCTAATTTCAATTGGCTACCTCTATGCCAAATTTCATCCAGATCCGTTGAGTAGTTTTTACGTTAAGGAGTAACAAACACCCATACATACGAGTACATCCATCCACCCTCAAAAACTTTCACATTTATCATTTTAGTAGGATATATTTTCATTGTTAAAATGTCAGTCGGAAAAACAAAGATATTTTCGTCTATAAACCGTTGGTCTGTTCATTGTTTGACACGGATTGTTAGCAGTTGTTGAACGTTCACGTTGTTCATTTGAGCGGGACGTGTGACAGCGACACTCGCGATCCCGTTGTCTTGTGCAACGAGCAACAAGCAACGATGCCTTTGTTGGTGCAACAAAAACTGTTCGACGTTCAAGATAACATTGTGTTCAAGCTATTTCTAATAGCTTGTCAAATGTTGCTGTTGTTTTGTTTTTGATTGTATGAATGTAGGGGCCCTTTATATGCTTTAAATTCGACAGTCTTCTTCTGTTATCTTTTACGGTTTTACGACTAAACCACTGAACTGGTGTTGATGTTTTCTTTTGAGTGAGTTCCAACCCCAAAAAAGTACATGCTATATTTTTCACTATAAAACAAAAGCTAGTTAGCATTTGCAAGTTTAATTCATGCAAATATTATTTTTATAGCAAACCCTCTAATAAATTAATAATATATTTTACGTACATTTTAAAATCATCATTTGTTTAGCCGAATAATAAAAGGCGAGGTGATCCACACGTGCAGCTTTTCCATCAAAAACATTCACAACAAATAAACTACAAGGCGAACACATACAGAATTATGACAGGAAAAAACACAGATTAACATCGCATCACAAGGGTTCTGGCTAAAGCACTACGCGGGAAATGAAGGTTGTCTGTAGGGCGACGCCATTTCCGGCCGGTCCGGACGCTCGCTCGCTAAACAGCCAGCTCTATTATCACAGTTCTGTCATCTACGATGCGCTCTCGCGTCTCACTTGTATTGTGAACTTGCCTTTTGTTTGTTCAGTACTCATATCCCCGGTTCATGTGATGTAAACAGACGTTTCCGTACTCCTTGCACTCGTGATCTTTGTGGTGTGTCTGCGCCATTGAGCGGAATCACTCGACCGTGTAATTGTTACAGCTTTAGATTTAAACTTGGATCTAAATTTGTATTATAGTGTTGTTTATTGAGTAGAAATTAACCGGTCAACTAGAAGGTAACCAGTTCTTTGTTATGTTGTCGGTAATATTTTAAAAGTGATTTTACGAATGGTGAATGGGAATGTTTGCTTAAAAGCTATCCAAAAGACTAAACGTATGAACTTTTATGTTGTGTATTTTTAAAAGCAATTAGTACATTCTTTTAAAGTCTGCATGGCTGTTTCAGTGGCTAAAGTACATAGTTGCATTTACTACACGCATCGTGTTGTCGGTTCAATCCCCCACATTGAACAAAAATGTTGCTTTCAATAGGTAGTTGATATACCTACACTGCACTCTACACCTTTTTTTTTTTTTTTTTTTTTTTTAGACCTATCAAACGCACAATTCTTTATACACAAAGTACACACTTTGAGTCCATTAATTGTAATCCGTGTGAAGTCCCCCACGTAAAAGGGATTGCCGTGCCTGCCGCACGGCAATCATTTTAAAAAGAAAAAAAAATTTCTTTCACTTCGCGGTGATTTCTGCCCGGTCGTCCAACACTGCTATAATAATGATTATCAGCATTAAAATGCATACATTTTAATATTGTTGGAAAATATTAATAATCACTTTTTAGACACAAAATGTTTTAACAAATGTTTAATCTGTAGTTTGAACCAGAAATTTTTAGGTTAGTTAAAGAGTGACACCTACAGGCTATTTAAGGCTTCCTTTTACCGAGGTCGATGGTTAATCTTTTGCCGGAAGCGGAATATTAACGCCGTAAGTGATGCAAAAAGCCTACCGCTTTGTGTCTATAGGATTAAAAGTTCAGCTTTTTGTATTTCAACCTCAATACATAACCTACTTAGTGTGAATGAAAATAGCTTCTTATTATGTCAAAAGCGTTAGACCATTTGGTATTATATTAACCTAGAATAATGATTACCTTCAGATAATACCTGTAGTCTATTTCACATAGCAAGGGTACTGTGTAAGGGTATGCTGTGTTAAGATCACTTTTTAGCTATTCATAAATTAGACAAAACTTGTATAGTCTTGTCATGTTAAGTACGGTTGAATGTTTAACTTCAAAGTGACGTCATCATCGACGCAAAAAGTGACGTCATCGCTGTATCAGTGTACTAAAATTAATATGACAACTGTCATAATTATGTATTACCGATAATCTAAATTTACAGTTATATTATTAACTAGCTGTTGCCCGCAGCCTCACCCATGTGGACGTCAGATATCGCAGTATAAAGTACCATATGTCCTTTTCCTGGATACTATCTATCTCCTTGGCAAATTTCTATAAGATTCGTCCAGCCGTCTAGTCGTGAAATGGTAACAAATAAAGTAAAAAACAGAGTTACTTTCGCATTTCATATTAGTAAGGATTGATATAAAGAGGTAGTTAGTAAATTTGGACGTCCCCTACCCTTTAGTCGCGTTTGGTCCAATACGCGTTTGGTCCAATACGTCTAAATTTACTAACTACCTAAACCGTAATCTCTGAAACTACTGATACAATTCTGAAAATTTTAATACTTAAAAAGCAATTTTTTCCCTTAGTGCTATAGGCTTCGGCTTTTTATCTACATACTCCGCGAACAAAGCCACGGGCGGACGCTGTTGTTACTAAACAAATAAACATTATGACGTCAGAACTGTACGTGATTGCTTTACAACGATATTTTATACTATGCAAAGTGATCCGCATTTTTCACATGTTTATCATTGCTTTTTGCGTCATTTGCAACACCAGATGACATTGAGGCATGTGGAAGATTTATCTGGGAGGTGAGGGGACAACGGGCTCTGGGTGAATGCCCGCAGAAGGGGAGTGGGTGGATGTCCGTATTATTTAGTTGAGCATTATATCAACGCTCCTACGACGCGCCGTCCTCCGTTCAAATTAAATCAACGTTCATTCAAGTGGCTCGTACCTATCGTTAGTCATTACGGTCGTCGGTCAGAAAGCCATTGCACATTTACTTCCCTTTTTAAAAAAGTATGAAAAGAAAACGAGGGATCTAAGTTATTGTTATAGTTATGGCTGGGAAGTCGAACCCTGAACGTTATTACTTTCCTTCTAAGAAGTTTCAAAAGAATGTACTATCAAACGTCGGTCCTTGTAAGGTATCAATTTAATCATAAGGAGCTTCAAGGTCCTTGGTTATATTTATGTCGCTCCATTTCGATCAAAATCCATTTTGAGATGGAATTAAATTAGGGGCAGATTGAAATAACCTGGCCAAGATGCCAATGGAATATGGCCGTAGCTTAAGAGTTTTTGAACTTCGTTGAATTTTGTTCGTTCCTAACAAAAATTACTCATGCCTTTGTAATTCTTGTTCAGTGAAAAGGGTGTCAAATTGTCAATAAAATTTGAGAAATGGATCCACTTTACTTTATATAAGAGATCTGTAAGTACTTTGATTGATGAAATTATAGTTACAAGTCTTTTTTAAATTATGTTTGGTAAATGATCAATCTTACTTAGTCCTCTTCTATCTATTGTTTTAAGTTATATCTATATATAATCGTTTATAAATCGTTTAATCGTTTTTTTGTCACCATAGTACAAATACAGGTAGGTACACATAAATTGTATCACAACAGTATATACTATGGTGGGTTGATACCTGAACTAGGATAGTTCCTGTGTCTCAGTAAATGATATGAAATCATTTCTCCTGACAGACGATCAAAATACAGCCAAAACTACTAAATCTAAAAAGCTTAAAATTCGGAACCAAGGGTTACTTTAATATTACCTACTACTAGCTGACCTACCTACCTATATATTTTTAAAGTCCTATGTAACATAAGACTATGACTACTATATGTATCACTCCAAATTTATGGAGGAGACCCGTACCCAGCAGTGGGACGTTCATGGGTTGAGATGAGATGTAACATAAGGACTTTAAAAATATATAGGTAGGTATAAACATACCTACCTATATATTTTTAAAGTCCTTAAATTTACACTGTACCTACTACTAAGGATGAAAGTCCTTCGCATCGCCATCTACTAAAAACGTGTGTTTTAGAATGTGTTAAACCTGTACTTTATTTCTCGTATTTCACAACCAGAATTTTCTTCAATACACATTATCATAAAATTTATTCTAAAGGAAGATTGACACCCAAAGCAACAGTACAGCAATACAATAGCATTTTAAACAGTCTATAAAATAAAATAAAGAAGAAGTAAGACATCTACAGTAAAGTAGTGTCTTCACAATTCTCGGAAGTCAATACCCGTATAGCTTTAAGTGAGGCAAATGAAGTTGGAAATAAGCTCAACTTGAATGAAACACGCGCTACCTTCGGAACTTACTTTTTGTTTCGTTTTGTGGCTTACCTATTTGCAGTAAACGTAATTTTTTTTATATTATTTTAAGCAAAGTATCGTTATATATGTTCATGTTCTGATGGCATCATTCTTCTGTATGGTATATTGGTTTCCGTTCCTTTAGGTTACCACTAATATTGTAACCTATATATACAAAATTGTAAATGTTATATTCTGGCGATTAAAAAGAGTGAACCGAGTTTCTTGCCAATTCTTCTCGAGGCCCTACCATAGTCAGCGAATTGGCAGTAGAAAAAGAGTATGCTGGCATTTGTTTTTATGACGTTCATAAGTATCATGTATTTCATCTAAATTAATAAATGAGTTTGACTTTGACATATATTGATTTACCACTTTCATTGTAATTATATTATGTATAGGCAAACAGCTTAGTTCATTTTTCTTCTCATTCCTCTTAATTTTCGAACACTTCAAAGGTTATTTCAATCAATCACCCTGTTTTAGTGCACTCCTAGACATACAAAAAAAGGAAAACAGTTTATTCGGGGCGGGCCGCTAGTCTTTATATATGTATATACAAGTATCTATATTTCTCTTCTGTACATTTAACAATATTGAAAAAGTTACAACTAAGTACCATACTATGTTATGATTACTTTAGACACTTAAGCGTACATAAAGATAAGCGAATAAGATCCTGAGAACACTTAATTAAGTGGTGGCGTGTAGATAGGAGGGTTATCGTGACGTCACACGTTAAGTCCAAGATATTGTCGCTATACTTACCTCACTTTATGACGGATTTGGTGTTTATTTATAATTGAAGATGCATAAAAAAGTCATGAATATAAAAGAATTGAGAAAAGTAACTAAGACAAGAGTATGGAGAGTTGATAGGATACAAAATTGAGCAAACTATTTGGGCGAATACCTTGATCTTACAGAACACCACGGCCGCTCCTAGCATTATGTTATTAGTTTCAGAGGGCACGTTAAAGTTGTTCCCGACTGTTAACAGTCGTTAGATCACGACAGAGGGCAAATATGGGCAATCTGAATAACGCTGTCACCAGGTTGGCCACTAATGTATCTGCAATAGCATTAAGATTCCGTGACCGGCTTATTGTAAGTATCGGTATAGATATCTATGCGTATGCGTATGCTTGTCTGCCACTTAAGTAATTTAAAAAAATATATCACAAATATGTGTCAAATTCTAAAAAAAAATTGGCTTAAATTAACTTTGAGTTCGTGATGCGACGTGCCAATCATTAGTCCTTCTGTGACAACGGTCGATGTCAATCGGTTAAAATATTAAAAAAATCGAAAGGTATAATTTCAATTTAAAAATGTACGTGATTGAATTTCGCCGTCTATATTTTGAATAATATGTAATTATTGCCTCATAACTCGATATAGACGTTGAATCCTGTTTATTAGAAAGGTAAGCAGAGACTATAGATTTCCACTTACTACCATTTTGACATGTGCACCGTTCGCTTCATTCTCACTTATAATATTTTCCATTCTCTTATATAGTGTTCGTGAATTGTATATGTTGTTAAATTTCCAGGGCTTGTCTTAAATAAATCTATAAAAAAGCTGACTTGCTATTTTACTAAAGAGGGAAACTTTATCGGCTTCGTGACTTGTAAGCGAAGATGTAGGTACTCATATGTCAACAGGTTGTTTTGTATTGTTATTTTATACTTAACACCTATCTCAGGCACCAGTCGCTCACAAATGTATAATTGTACCTATTAGATTTAATACATCCATAGGCTACGGTAACTGCTTACCATCAGGCGGGCCGTATGCTTGTTTGCCACCTAGGTAGAATAAAAAAAAAAAAAAAGTAGGCACCTTTTCAAAAAATAAATCTTATTATTATTATGATGTCTCTCTTTGTCACGGGTATTGTTCCATTATCAAGAAGAATACCCGGGCCTTTGGAAGGCTTACGCGGGGAGTTTAGGTCCAACGCGCAGAGGCCCTTAGTGAATTTTAATCTAAAATCGGATGACACACTTTTACTGTAGCCATACCATAGCTGCACTATAACAGTACAACCATGATACGACTAGAGTAGGTGTAAAGCTATTGTAACATTATTTTGGTATCTAACATTGCTGGGTTATGGGGTTGAGTGTTACATGGACTGGTTTTAAAAACTGGTATTATTATTATTGTAAGATATTCTAAAGCCAGTTCCTATGAAACATGTTTAAATATCGACAATGTGAGCCTCACGAGGTTGCTCATCTGATGCTCACATTGAGCAGGCAGTCAGTTAGTCAGGCCACGTTAAAATTGGCTCGCGAGGCAAACACGTCTCCTCATCACCTCTGCCTCGCGCCATTCCTCGCGAGTCATCCTCGTGATGTCGATAGTAGTCGATACTTGTCAGCAGCTCAAGGAATGTAAGTACAAATATGTGTATAAAGGCTGCGCCACCGCCATAGCTAATATTGTTTTGAGTTTGTTCTTTTCCGACCCTTCACATAAGGACTATTAGCTAGTCGGAACGTCATCTATAAAAATGTTTCAAAATCATTTTTTGATATAACGTCACTTGTTTTTGTTTTCATTGCCGAGTCAAATGTACTATCATTAAGCCTGTTTTATTTTTATTTTGATGAGTATATTGGATAAGTCGATGTAACCTTGTACGATTTTAAATATAGTAGACGAGATTTTTTACGTCTGTGGCATTCTTGTGTTTTTCTTTCTTCAAAGTGTTGCATTGTATGTTAGAAGATATAACTTCTACAATAAAGAATGTGTAATAACTACGTGTACGATAATAAATGACACTTGTAAGGTGCAAACTGGTGTGCAACCTTACTAGTTTTATAGCCACACTAAATTCTCGTATATGTACCTAATCCTACGTTCCAGTACGTAATCTATTGTGTATTAGTGTTAATGGACAATTTACCGCGGAGCCGTTAGCCAAGAGCTGTTGTAGTCGAGAATATATGAAAATAGAACATTTTAAGTAAATGTAGATGTGTGTTGTTTTCGTATGTTTCTTATGAAGACTGCCTTGTTGGTCCAGTGGTCGCAGTATGCGTCTGCTGTGCACAAAGGTTCGATTCCCACACAGGACAAAATTTGTGCGATCAACAAATAGTTGTTCTGAGTCTGGGTGAAATTTTGTCCATTAATTAATGTTTGTAAAGTCCCCCGCGACACTTATTATGACATTGATGTCTGCTAAAATTTGTAATAGATTAAATCTTTTAAATTTTCCCAATTTATACACATACATTTTATAACTATTAACTACAACGGGCGATGATTTTAAGAACGATGGAATCTGCATGGGCATCTGCCCATGCAGATTCCTGATGATTCTAACTAACTGATGATTTCTAACAAACGTATTCCTGATTTTCCTTCCTGGATTTTGAGCCAAGTGAATTGAAATTTTAACCGGATATAGATATGATTAGTGTTTTTAACAACAAATTAAATAAAAATGACATATCAAATAAATACAAATTGTCAACTTAAATGAAAATATTTTTTTTTTCAAAATCATGTATTCATCAAACGTTTAAAATGAGATAATATGGACCCGTGTAGTAGCCTCTTCCAACTTCTTCCATAACTCTCTATCCTTTCCTCAGTTAATCCACTCATTTCCCGTAGTGTCATCAGCCCACCATCTAGTTTGACTGCCAACATTTCGTTATCCGTTTGGTCCGTTCCGTCTTGTGGTTTCAATGGTAATCAGTTGCAATAGTTTATGGACGCTTGCAATACATAGACCATCACTCGTAATGCCGCTTCAAATATATAACACCAAGGTTTTGTGTGTGTGATACGTGTGTGCGTTTTTTTTTTCAAATCATCATCATCATCATCTCAACCCATAATCTTCCCACTGCTGGGCACGGGTCTCCTCCATAAATTTGGAGGGATATTAGTCTACTATACCACGATGGCCAGACGGGTTGGTATAGGGTTTTGTTTCGAGTTTTCCCTCTCTTGCAGTAGATTGTCCGCCTGACTTACTCCCTTAGTCAACTCTTACGACACCCACGGGATGGAATGTGGTGGTGACATTTGTCATCACACGGACTTTTTTCAAATACGTATCCGTATATGAGCATTTCTATTCACGTATCCGTATCCGTATACGTATCCGTATATGAATAAATGTCAACTACATAGTAGTACCATAGTAGAGAACTAGGCCGGCGCGCTCCAAGTAGTTTGGTAAAGCAGTGGTTGGAAGTAAGGCTGAGCTAAACCTACTATACCTAGCTATTGTGGTTGAATTTGAGCGCAGTGCTCTGCAAATCGGTAGCCATACACGTTTAGTTGGAAACGTTGTTGGTGGCTAACATACTACTGTGATAGTTCCACTTCGGTGGTCTGCTGACAGTTGAATATATAAGTAACTTGAAGTACAAGGGTGATGAAGACTGGTGAGATGTTAGAAGTAGTTAGAACTAAAAAGGTTGAATTTTGTTGTACTTGGTAGGTTAAGGCTACTTGCATCATTCAAGTTTAGTAAAGCAATTCTTATACTATCTCTATTCATTTTCCTCTAGTTGATTAAAAAATAGGTTTATTGATATTATCAGTGCAATATTTAACAGAATAATGCACTCACTATTCTTCAAAGACATGCGTTGGCCCAATGTAAACGTGTTGAGCATATTTTTAGAATTCTTTATAGTATAATATATTATGTCAGTTTCTTACGATGCATGTTTTCTTTTATCGTTAGTAGATAGTTGTGAAAACATTTTACATACTAACAATAACAGTCTACATAACGTCAACTTTTTAGTTGATGTTTCAAATGTTTTTGTTACTGTATAAAATGTTTATATTTCCTTTGTTATTTACCTAAAAGTTGTTTAGTTTGAACTTAGTTTCACAGTTTTAGAAGTTACGTAAAAGGTTACTATGTCAACTAACAAAACTCAGTTGTTTTTGTAAAGTAAATATTTGTTTAATATTATTACGATTTCAATTCAAATTAAATTAAACCGCAAACTCTTTATTTGTTATTTTACTGGTTTAATCATTAAATACGTTAAAATTTAATTTGCAGTATAATTAAAAAGTGGTTGAGCTATTGTGCGAAATTATATTGACCATCAATAAAATGAGGATATACTATTAACTAAAAGTTTTGCGAGCTCTTTCTTCCATAATATAATTGTTAGAAGTAGCTTATATGCGGTCTACTGGCGTCTGGCACCACATGGTCTCTAATTGGTCGCAGCAGTCATGTTTAAATTATTTCCATAGGTACAACATTTTATCGAAATCAGATTCACCAATTTAGTAGTCATAGCGTTTAGCGTTAGTATGAAAAATATGTGTAATAGCATGGAGTACCTACTTAATTTAGGTATTAAAAACAGATTAAATTTTTATACATATATCGAGGGAAAACATGTAGATTAAGAAAAGTAATTACCATTAATGTTTGTTAACAAAATGTATATGGCAGTTTTCTTTGAGCGTCGGGTTAGAAACAAAATATTATTTTGTTTGATCTTTTCGCCACAGCTAAGAGGAAGAACTATGAATTTTTAATAGACTAATAACGGTATGCTAAGCTTCTCATTTTTATTCAAATTGATGTGTAAATTCTAGTTATTTAAACTTTGACCTAAGTTAATCGAGTCTGAAATAACCTTTTTTGACTATCCTTTTATAAATAAGAGTGCAAGCAGGAAGAAGAAGGAGCGGTCTTTCTCTGCCCGTGCGAAAGACCGCACCTAAGAAAAAAACACAGTTAAATAACTGCCCACGGTGTTGTTGCGTTTCTATTCTTGATTGTACTCGTTTAGGGGAATCGTTTTTAAAAGTAAGCTTCTGTAATTTCAGGTTAAACTTGAAGAAAAACTAGCCTGCAATAACTATAATATAAATAAAGAATATAATAAAAAGTTTTTTGATACTCTATAGCTGCGGCAAGAGAACCGCGGCAAAGTGAAGCTTACCGGCTTAAGTTTCACTTACTAAAATTAGCAGTTTGGTCACAAACCGCTTATTTGTGTAATGGAGAACGTGCCAGCAACTGAGGGTTGTGGACGTCACTTTTTGGAGTCTGTAGAAAGTTTAGAATTAAGTATGTATGATTGTTTTCGTTTACGAATCTATTTTTAGAGAATTTTCAACTCTACGTCCACAACCGCACTCGTGTGGTTATATACATTAAGGATGCCTCTGAATTACCTGCGCAGTTATACGCAGCTTAAAATACCTTGTATTTGTATGGCTATATAATAATATAAGTTGGCTTTTTAAGGATCGTATAGTGTATGTTTGTTATTCTACTATTCTATTAATATTATAAATGCGAAAATTTGTGGAATGGATGGATATATGTATGTAGTTTTTACGTGAAAGAGTAGCAAACTCTTTCACGTAAAAACTACTAAACAGATCTAGATGAAATTTGGCATAGAGATTGATTATAGTCTGGAATAGTGAATATATAGTATTCTTGTTTATTATCTTATTTAGGTACTTACTTATCTAGCCATTGGCCTATGGCCATTTTTGTATAATATCATCACTTATTGAAGAATCCATTAAAGCTTAATGGAAGTTATGTCATTAAGGTAATGCGCTCGGCTTAAATTAATGTACTTTTTAATCAGTTTAAAATGTTTTCACAGTTGTTCTCGATCCATAAACATCATAGCGTACCTACATTCTTTATATTGCCTACAAATTAGTCTAATTCGTATTCGATCGTTGAAACGACTTTTATTTTGCAAAAGCATCAATTTTTATAATGACATTACGAGCGCGACGTGTTTAATTTCCCTGAAATCCATAAAACCACTTGTCATCAGGATTACTTTGTGAGATAAAATCGAAAAATCCCTTTTACGACTCTCAATAACGAAAGTAGAAATTTGTTCGGCGTTATACGGACGCGTATGATATAAATCATGGCGGGCTCGATATTTTATAGGTTTTAATTTTGGCATTTTATGTTGTGATAACATCTGCGGACGTAATGGCTGCGCCAGCCGCGAGCCTTTACGAGGTCCGCTTTATGACAGTGGGAGCTGGGCGCGGAGAATGGCGAGCGAGGCTGGGCTCTGTTACAAACTAAACTGGGCTATTTTTCAACAGAACTCTCTCATTCTTGTACACTTTATTAATGTTTTATTGTGTTTAGTTTTGACTTTATTTCTTAAGTTTTTGATTTAGATTATATTTCAACATTATTAAATTAAACCATAAGTAACTTTTACTTAGAAAGTAAGCTTATTTTGTATGCTTATTGTCTAGTTTATAAACCAAATAACATGACTTGCGTGTTGACCACCCTCAAAAAAACACAGTATTTGCAACATTAAAAGTAGTAATTACCAATATTTTAATTTTCCGTCTTAATTGCTTAATGAACCCAACCATAAGTCTGCCTATAGTCCTCTTGTTATATTTCTATGTAAGTTGTATGGCTTTCGTTAAGGTTTAAAGTTATTTTGGCAGTACGGCCACTCGAGAACATGGAATGGGACCTGGATTCTCAAGTGGCGATTCTTAAAGAGGATTCGCAGACCGAAGTCGCGTTTAAGGCTACAAAGTAAATAAATAGCAGTGAATAAGTTGTTTACTAAGTTATTTCCTATAGAAAGAAGAGAAATAATCTCAGCGGAAGGCAACATTATTTCCGCAGCAAGTGGACAAAATATTTCATCAAAATGCAAAACAGCACAATTTCCCTGCTGCACCGGGGCCTGGGGACTGGGGAGAAAGAACTGAATTAACTGGACGTTGGGAAACAGATAACTCGATTTGCATAACTCGTTCACACGGGGCATCGCCAGATAACCTAATTTGAACTGACGGGTTCAAACGAGCGGTAAAAACGACGTCTGCTGGCAAAATGTTGGTCTTTTCTCGATAATTATCTATGAGAGCTATTAGTCGGGTGCTGTCTAAAAAGCGTGCGATTCTAGACGTACCTACTCAGATACTTCGTAAACAATAATTAAATTTTATTATAAAAAATAAGCCATATTTATATTTTTAATGTCATGAAAAACTGGTTGCCCTGAATGCTAAGTTAGAGTACTCAAGGCAAATCTTTGTGTGTTGAGGACGATTTTTTGTATTGTCAGGGTGTTGTAATATGTGTAATACATTTAAAAATAATTAAGTATATTGTAACGGTAGCAGCTAAGTGGAAAACAGACTTGTACACAAGCGAATTTCACTTTATGAAATTTATATACACTGTGTGGTGACGGGTTAAGAATACAAATGTCACCACCCCGTTCTATCCCGAGGGTTTCGTAAGATTCGACTAAAGAGAGTAAGTCAAGCAGACGATATTCGAGTAAGTCAAGAAAACTCGATACAGAACTCTATACCAACCCGTCTGGCCAGGGTTTAGTAGGCTAATATTCATCAAAATGTATGGAGGAGACCCGTGCCCGACCGTGGGACGTTTATAGGTTGAGATGATGATGAATCAAATAATTTACCATCTACTAGCGGTTAAAAGGAAAACATCACAATAGCGCTAACTAGTTGCTAAATCTAACTTTGTTTCTGCCAAGGCCATAAGTGATTTATAAGTTCCTTGATTACCTATCTTTCTTTTTTATCGATTCTTTCGATAGAGAACGCATCTCTTTAAAAAAGTTCTGTAGTCTTAAAAGTATTATAACTAGAATAATTAATATTAATAGAATAATTTTAAGAGAGGTAGGGCACCATACTAGCGAGCAAGCCCGACTGGGGAAGGACCTCCACCTTACAGAAGACCACAGCCAAATGACTACACACAGCGGTGTAGTTCTGTTCCTGTGTGTGAGTACAGGTCTCCAGCGCTCATTTAGGAATGCGTTTTGAAAGATACGTATTCCTATCCCAGGGTTACTTCCATCTTAAAGCCCTGGTGTAAAAAAATGGGTTGGCAACACGCAAGTGATACCTCTGGTAATGCAAGCGTCTATAGGCTACGGATACTGCTTAACATCAGGCGGGCCGTATGCTTGTTTGCCACCCAAGTAGTATAAAAAAATAATATTAGGTTTTATAATTAATTACGAACACTTTTCAAAGGTAAAACGCGCCCCACTGCACTCCCCGCAGATGAATTTAAAAGGGTTAAATAGGCCACGGAAAATATTTACCACCACGCGGGTCGTATGCTTGTTTGTTAACTTAGGATTTAAAAAAAATGTATAAAATTTTTAATTAGTTGGAGAGTAAATAAAACAAAGGACTGTACCTACTTGTACAGTTAGTATCGACGATGAACCCTAAGCCTAACCCCACACATTAGCTATATTATTTCAACGAGACGAGATCGCAGCATTGTTGCCTACTCGCAGTTGCGCCTTTCTTATTTTCCATTGAAACACGACGACCGAGCAGTTACCATTAAAAGGTCCGACGTTTGCCCCCAGAGAGCTCTTTCATCGCAGCAGCGTGTATGTGTGATACACGAAGTACGAATATCGTTTTATATTTACAATGTTTTATAAACTATTTACATTTTCATTACATGATTTTATCAAATTACTGAATGTGACTTAATAACAAATATAAAAATTTAAATAACAAAAAAAAATCCTGAATATTATTATACAAAAATTAACGTAAAAGCAAAGTTAAATAAAATGATTGGACTATTTAAATTTTTCAAGAATTCACGGATATGTCTCTAATTGTAGCAATAAACGTTACTTTCTTATCTATACTAATATTATAAAGCTGAAGAGTTTGTTTGTTTGGTTGAACGCGCTAATCTCAGAAAGTACTGGTTCGATTTGAAAAAATATTTTTTTGTTGAATAGTGCATTTATCCAGGAAGGCTATAGGCTATTATAACATCACGCTATGATCAATAGGAGCGGAACAGTAGTGAGATATGTTGCAAAATCGGGGAAAATATTCCAAATTACCACGCTGACGAAGTCGCAGGTGACATGAGAGTGAAAATAAAGAGTGCAACTGAGTTTGCGCGCTCTAATATCTCCGACGCAGATTTCTAGTCTTTGTCAAAATTAGCTGTTGCGACTGACATTCGGATATGAGGATATTTTTTTGTAACTTTCGGTCTAGGGTTGTACGGGAGTTACAAAAAATAATGCTCTATGTCGCGAGGTACATACATACTAGGGCTTCCATCCCGGGAGTCTCGGTCTCGAAAATTTCGAGAGTCTCGACGATTTTTCGACTTTTCGAGACTCGAGATTGACTACTGCCAGTCCCGGGAATAACGAGACTTTCGAGACTTAGTCAGATAAATTACCATTATTCAAAGAACCTATTATTTCAACAGTATTTTAAAGTGAAATTTAGTAAACTTCTTAGAGTTGGGTCATACTAGGTAAAATATGATACTAGTTATAACAGTGACTATATAAAAATACCTGTCAGTACCAAATACAGAAAATACTACGTACAACGTAACTGCTAAGCGAAAAAAAAAGTTCTATGGGTTCAAAATTGAATCCCAGTTTCTGTATGTTTTTTGTTGCTGATTTTTATATTACTTGTATTTGATAATTTTTGGCTTATTAAAAAAAAACTGAGTAGGTCGAATCCTAGTATCGCTTCCACTTGTTTTTGTTGATAATTTTGAGTAAGTATATAAGACTTTTTTAACGTTTTTTGCGCTGATAAGTAAAATACCGGTATTATTTTATAACAAATGCGAGGTCACGGCTATGCGGTACCAACGCTAGTATTTCAACTAACAGGCATTTATGATGAAGCAAGTATAAGGTCTCAGTTACGCCGTATGCCGAGTATTTTCCAATAACAAGTATTTCTGTAACAGATATTTCCGAAGTCACAGTTATGCGGTACGCCTAGTATTTCTGTAACAGGTATTTCCGTAACAAGTATTTTCTTAACAGGTATTTCCGACATCTTGTAACAATGACAGACTGTTATTTTTTATCCTAGTATTTTACCTGTTACGATAAATTCTCCTCAAGTCTATAATTTGTAAAGTTTGCAACGTAACGTTGTTAAAAATAATATGTAATATCGTATTATTTTTTTGTAAAAGTCTAAAACGAGCGAAAATTAATAGCTGTGATTCTCTATGTCTGAAAGCACGTCAAAAACAAAGAGCATCTAGTGAAATGCTCATCCTTTTTAACATGCCTACTATAAAAATGAAAAATAATAATTGTGAATTTAACAATTTATTTATTATTGGTTTTAAATATAAAAAAACATTTTTGTCAGTATTAATGAGAGTATGAAACCTATTTTTAAAATAGTCTCGAAAGTCTCGTTTTTCCCGGGAATTTCGAGACCGGAGCGAGTCTCGATTTTTTTTCCCGGGACTCGAAAATATAACGAGACTGGAAGCCCTAATACATACATACAAATAACGGACACAAAGTACAGCCAGACTCCGAACAACCATTATAAATCACACATTTTTTTGGAATTAATATTATGTCACCTAAAGGTATAAATTTAAAAAGACTACTCGTATTTCATCGCTATCAAAAATCTGTTATTCGTAACTCTATGTAGGATATGACGACACGACTATCCGTTCAGTGTGTGAGTGACACGACACCTGAAGATATCCGGCTCGCTGTTTGTGCTCGTTCATTCAGCACACTCACATCAGATGGCATACAGATAGCGCCCTTTACAACCAGATTGAATTGCATCAACATATCGCGATGTAGTAGTGTTGTGATTGCTTGCACATCTTAGCTTTGTGTAACTAATATGTAAAAGTTAATTGTTTAATCCTATGAAATAGTTTTTTTTGGAACGAAGTTCCTTATCGCGCGTTGTGAAAGGGGGCTAGACGGAAAAAAATCTTACGAAAAGTTGTCATGACACTTTTTGCTATAGTAAGCTATTGTAAGCTGTGCGGCGTGCGCAAGTTTCTCTGTCTCTCTCTCTCTCTCTCTCTTATAGAAAGCAAGCCAGATAACATTATAATAATATATTTATATTAAAATATTAAAATTATTTATTAAATAATAATTAAATTATAATTAAATTATTTATTTAACATAATAAAAAATAAAATAAAAATATGTGTGTTATGTGGAACTTCGTTCCATCCGGGTGTCCCTTGACACCTCTCAAGTTTTTATATACTACTTGGAAGGCAAACAAGCATACGGCCCGCCTAATGTTAAGCAGTTACCGTAGTCTATTGGGTACTCATGTATAATTAGCAACATTAAATCATCACATAGGACTTAAGTCTCATTATCGACTTATTCTTGCTCAAAGTCTATGGACGCTTGTACCAGAGGAATCGCTTACGTGTTACCGACCCTTTTTTACACCAAGAATTGTGATGGATTATCCCTGGGATAGGAAAAGGTTCCTTTCAAAACGCATCCCTAAATGAATGCTGAAGACCTGTACTGACACACAAGAACACAAAAACACCGCTGTGTTTAGTTATTTGGCTGTGGTCTTTTGTAAGCTGGAGGTCCTTTTCCAGTCGGCTAGTTGGATCTTATCAAACCCAAAAGAGGTTGGAACCTTACGATCGAGTAAGCCCGACTGGGGAAGGATCGCCTCTGTAAAAATTCGTCCCCAAATGAGCACTGGAGACTTATACTCAATCACTCACAGGTACACAAACTATCTCTGTACCACTCTACAGAGTGGTACAGAGATAAATAGATATTAGATCGGTAGAGGTCCTTCCCCGCTTGTACGGTGCGCTTTGTCTGAAAGTCGTGTAACCGTCATCGTTACTTAAGTGGACTACTCAAAGTCAAACATTAATAAATTTAGGGAATTGTATCTTTTATCTTTACATTCATTGTAGGCTTTCAAAGTTCCCATCCACTCACAAAAGCAAGAAACGAATCATCTAATTAGACATTACGTCTGTAACATTTCTGAAAATCCTTTGTATTGCAGAATTTTATGCGTTCTTTGTTCCAACGGCATTTTTAAAACGGATTTATGATAAGGGAATTTGATCTTTATGATTTGGTGGGTAGAGTTTATTTTGTTGGTAGGTGGTGGTAAATATTGAGGTGGTGACAATCGCGGGTTGCAGTGCGCTAACGAGCCCCCCACCCCCTCATTTTCATTTTATCGTCGTGCCGCCCTCGACGGCTACTATTTACAGTTCTTTTGCACCACTGTCATAAGGTAAGTATCTCATTTTGTAATATCCTAATGAGAAATTTTGAATATCTTTATTTTGTATGTCATAATGAAAATGTCTGTCGGTATTATTGTTATTTACTTCGCTGCTATTTTATTTTATAGAAGTTTTATTAATTGCAAAAGATGTTTTGCATCTTTTTTTATTACCTATCTTAATTTTGAACCTTAATGGAATAGCAGGCTTCTATATTTTAAAATATATTGAATAGGTTTGTTCCAAAAAATAAACATATAGACCAGATATGTTTACCTCAGTGATGAAGGATATGTATAGCAACCCATTTACGTCCCACTGGGAAAAAGTCTCCTCTTCTTTAAAGAACGATCATTATTAGTATATTCGATATTGGGCATAAGTACCTACCTATATAAAATATTTCAAACCGCTTTGGGAGCAATCGGTACTTTGTAACATATTAATGCAGTAACCCCTCTATCGAATTCAAACCATTACTGTGCAAAATGAGTCAAAATTACAAAAGATACGCTGACATATACCTAGTGCAGTTGCGTCCATGTAACTCTGTAGATGCCAAACAAACCTTTTCCTAAAATAAGGAATCAATGGCGTGTTCCCTGAGCAGTGTAAAGAGGAACCGATAAAATAAATTGAAAAGGTAGCATACGAGTAGATAGAGGATGCTGACAGCGTAACAATAGTAAGCCTGAAGCGATGTACAAGAAATAAGTTCGATTGAGCACATGTACCACGTTTGTTTAATACCTATATTTTACACGACAGTATTTTTATTGATAATATTGTAGTAAAATAATATAATTACCAATCAAAAATTATAAATCTATACGAATATAAAAATAAAGCTGAAAAATTTGTTTGTTAGAATGAATATAATTTATATTTTAAATTTGTTTAAATTAATAGAATGCGTACATTGAAGTAAGCTACAGTTTAGTGTATCGCATTTTTGTAAAATTTACGAGACCTTGTTCATTATGATAAAAAAAACACAGCAAGGAAAAAATACTAGAACCTCAAATGGTTTATGAATTTTGCAGGATAGAATTAAAGCACATTATTGAACTGTAGCGCAATGACAGTGTTAGTTGTGACGACGGCTATGTATGTAGGCAGCATGGACATGTCGAAGTTCAGGGAGCCCATTACGTTCATACGCACAGGATGAGTGCAGCAGCAACGAAGCAGGTCTTTTATTAATTTGCGCTGTTCTTCGTCTGAAACAACAAAATAAGTTCTAAGTTAACCACCTTCTTCATCTTTTTATAAGTAATGATATATAGATGCGCTTCGATAATAATAATTAAAAAAAAAAACACTTGTACAGTAATATTACAGAAGCACTTGGCCTTAAAAGTAAATCTTAGATATTAATTAGGTACAACTCACTGAGTCCCACACTAGGGTCCCCTGTGTCGTGGGGCTCAGTCAATACGTACCTAAAACTAATGTTAACATGCAATGTTTTTATTTTTAGTACTGATTGCTTATGAATGATCGTTTGGGTGAGTTTAAGGATGTACGCGGGCGGGTGTGTGCGTGCTGGAAAGCAGTTTTTTTAAAAGTTTAATGCCATTTAGCCATTGACAAAGCATCGACTGCTATATTGCGGTACATCACTTTAAACAGCGTGACCCTTATGTTAAAGGTAGGTAGGTTCGGCCAAGTTCAGTCCACCTCTCCTAACATTTTATGATTTTACTGTGTCACTTTATTTACTCGTAGACCATGTTAAATATAGCGAAGGTAAACCATATTGTGTTATACACGTATAAATAAATAAAATTCTATGAGATGTCGTGCGCTAACTTGTCCGATCGTATGTTAAATTATTGACTTGGATTGATATAATCGATTCTCACACATACATTATAGAAACATAAACATACTTACCCTTGAGCGTGTGAAGATAAAGCACGCAAAGCCTGCGCCTGAGTGTTATCGATTTGTCCTGAATCCGCTGTCCATCTTGCGATATTACACATAATGCAAATAGGAAAACTATCATCGAGAACACGTTGATAAATAATACTGAAATTGTTTCAAGTCCCTAGGGAAATAAACAAATTAGGTATTTTTAAATATATCAAATACAGGAAAAACAAAGATCGATAATAATCATTGATTTTATATGATAAATTTAGTACCTATATAAGTGAAAATAATGTATTGATGACAGGTATGCTATTTGCACACAGTAACACTAAAAAGAGAATTTATATTTTTAACAATAGTTGACACGATTTACGTCGATCTTCTTCTTAGCGTGTCGATGGCAATCTAAATTGTGTCAGCCCAGAACCTAGCTACGAGTTTTGCAGTTTCAGTAGCGTCCATAAGCTCCTCTAAGGTGCAGGTATCAGGGCACGCGGGGCATGATATCAAATCAGGAATAGTATCACGTGTACAGATAAAATCTTTTTTGGAACCAGTTCTGTCATCCATTCCATTATTTCCAGAAATTACGCTCACACCCATACTTACAAAACAACAAATTAATTTTCAACGTACATCCCATTACACGAAATTATGTTGTTTGATATTGGATTTTAATTATTTGAGAACACGAATGTGCGTAAAACCTCATTAAAAAAAAAAACACTAAGAAGTTTTACACCTTATAGGTATCTCTTGTAGAAAGAACTTTTATAGCCTTTCATTTATTTTAATACAAAAAAAAAGAAAAATAATTGAACATTGATGTTCTATTGTTTTTTTTAAATATTTAAATTATAATATTACATTTTATACTAGAAGCATTGAAGTGAATGTAATGATTAAAACCATTATGTTATTAATTTTTGCAAAGTTTAATATTGTATTATTTGTACATACAACAAGTTTTTTCCTACTCAACTCGAAAAGTTAAGTGTTTGATAAGCAGATAAGTGAGTTATGATTTATTATAATTAAGTACTTGAAGTGGATGGATATGGTTAGGCGGAGGTGTAATACTCTTTATTTTGTTGATACTCACCGCAAAAGCTATGACGATTGAATACAGCATTATTATGAAATACAGCGCTATTATCAACAGCATCATAGTTAACTGGAATAAACATAACAAATTATTATTTGTATTAATAATAATATCTGGATTTCTAGTCGTATTAACTATGTCCGTGACCAGTCAGTTACCGACAAGCCAGACACATTAGACAAATCATTATTACCAGGACGCTGGCCATTTGAGATAACTTCTCAATTCTTAGAAGAGTGAAATTGAAATAGAAACATCGAAATTTTCAACATTCAGCAAAGTCACACGTCTAGATAGTAGTGTATCCCATGGCTTTCTTTGCTTTTATGTCAATTGAATGATAGTGAAAACAAATATCTGAGTAGTGTTGTGGCTGTTGGTGAGCGAGGTTTCAACATATTGTCTAAGAAAAGGACTGTACTCTTAGAAAGGAGATCTTTTCTTAAAGGCGCAAGTACAGCTTTTATTAGTATTCAAATTTATTTGTAAGCGTTTATAGCTAGTTACGGTAGATTCTTAGGTATTATTAAGCAGACCACCGTATAGTAAGTGTAGGGAATCAGATACCAGATATCACTTGTCATTTTTTTCTATTCCCGAAACTTACTGCAGCCCTCGTAAATGGCATATAGGTACAAACCATTTAAAGTCGGGTATCTGATTCCCTATATGTATTCATAGGTACAAATAACATGTAACTAGACAATATATTCAAAGCATTTTAGTTTTATTGATGACCTTACCTGTACACTGAAAATGTCATTACATAATCTTGAACTGTCGTATATACTTCGATACGCAGTTAACCATAAGTCAATCTTCGTAAGGCGTTCCCCAGTCGCTATAACGTTAACTCCGTCTTCCTCCTCATTTCTCTGTTGACTGTCCTGTGACGATAATTCACTGTCGATAGACCTCGTGATAGCATTCATTTGTTCAGAAAATACGTAGTATATGCAATGTACCATAAAATATTCGAATATATATCGAAAGTCATACATTGATATATGGTAAAGGTATAAAGACGCTGGCATTAGTTTTATTTCGGCCAATTCACTAAGAAAATATATACAAACAAAAACATATTGAATGAATTTAACACAGCAGTATAAACTAGCTAATGTTGTAAGTCTCTTTTGTGCGTTTAATAGTTTTTTAGAATAAACTTTATCATCAAAATAGTTGTGATATCTGTCAAAGCTTTCAATAAGACGTTGAAAATTTTTGGAGTGAAAAACAGCCGATATAATTATAAGAACAGTGAAACTGGCTACAGAATTCAAATATATCATTCGAGCTTTTAACTGTAGTAGGTGCCGTGAAAGTAAATTGAATGCCATGTTTAACAACACAATGGTTACTTCAAAAATGATCCAAATAATTATTAACACTTGACTGCACTTGCTATAAGACCGAAAATTACGAAAAACGCAAGCAACATTTTGAATATACAATATATATTTTAAAGGTGTAATATTCATAGTTGTTTATAATTTCTTGTTCTGAAGATAGACGTCAACACCACACAAGTTATCAAATATAACTCATGTATCACAATGAAATTAAACCCATTAATTGCTCCACTAATTTCCTATCGATTTAATTTAAGATTCCTAGTTATTGCTGTCACTCACGGAGTCTGTCACTGAATAACTTGGGTTTTGTTTTATGTATCTAGTTCTCCATGGTTACAAGGGTAAGGTGAGCAGTTACTGTAGCCTATGAACGCTTGGAATCCTACCTCTCTGTTGATACAAAAGTATAAGAAGGCATAAGATTAAGGAATTAAAACTTGTTCCTATTAGAATTTAGCTTTGTATTTTCTATTTCATATTAATGAGGCATTTTTGTTTGACATCACGTACAGAAAAATTGTCAGCAAAATCATGATTAAGTATATACTTTTGACATGTAAAGTGCGAATTCTGTGCTGCGGATATTTCTTGATTAATGTTTGTTTTTAGTTTATTAGTCTATTACAAGTAGCTCTGATGACTGATAAATCCGGAACGTCCGTCACTCGAAAAGGTCCAGCAGGAAACTTAATCGTATAATAATAACAACCCATATATGTCCCACTGCTGGGCACGGGTCTCCTCTCCTCTATCAAGAGAGAGAGAGAGAGAGGGTTTAGGCCTTAATTCACACACGCTGGCCTTATGCGGGTTGGTGAATTAGACTTGTCTTTAGAATTTCTTCTAAGACATGTGGGTTTCCTCACGATGTTTTTCTTCACCATAGCAGATGGCGAATCATTTGATTAGTACATATAAACTCTACAAAGTCAAATTCACATTGGTACTGCCACCCAGAATCCACGATCGAGAGTTGTGGAAAACCTTGGGGGAGGCCTATGTCCAGCAGTGGACGTCTTTTGGCTGAGATGATGATGATGATGAATCGTATACTTATCACAGTTACGTAATTACCATACCGTAAGACGAATAATAATAAAAAATCAAATATATGAAGATACGTTATTAATTACTATTTATTTAGTCGCAATTAGATCACATTATTGAACTGCAGCGCAATTACAGTGTTGGTCGTGACAAAGGCGACAAAGCTCGGTAACATAGACATGTTAACATTCACAGAGCCCATCACGTTCATACACACCGGGCGTGTGCAGCAGAAACGAAGTAGATCTTTAGTTAGCTTGCACTGTTTTTCGTCTGGAACAAATATAATTATAATTCTTTAAAATATTGGCCAATTAGATACTAGACTAATTTATACCTAAATTGAGTAATAACTGTAAGCATGGATCGAGTAGGTAGGCTGACTTGCATATGATACTCATTCGACAATAGCATAATTCTACTAATATTATAAGTGTGAAAGTTTGTGAGTATGGATCTATGGATGTTTGTTACTCCTTCACGTAAAAACTACTAAACGGATCTGGATGAAATTTGGTATAGAGATTTTTGATGATTGAGACATCCACGTACGCGGAGCCGCAGGCAACAGCTAGTAGTAATATAAATTAAGTAGGTATGTTCCTTGGTTTCGATTTATCTGCAGATTTCAGATTAATCTGTTTGTTTATTAAGTACTGATATCTTGTACATGATCCCCATTTGTACAAAAGCGCAAAAATCAGACTTTGCAAAATATATAAAAACATATTTTAGACACTGGCTGTCCAGTAAAGAAACCCAGGACCACTAAAACTACACTGAATGTAATATGTGCTTACAATGTAGAACTGTAATAATTACACATATGACACTATGTTAGGTACGTTTACCTACCCTCAATCGTGTTAAGATAATGTTCACAAATCTTGCGCTTCAGTGTAATCAAACTGTCTTGCACCCGTTGTCCAGCTCGCGATATCCCAACAACAGCGAGCAGGAAGATCACCATAGAGAATATATTCACCAATATGTATGCTAACAATTCATGATTCTACGGAAATAAAAAATAAATTTAGAAATTTTAATTTATATTATTAACAGTGATAATAATAGGGATCCCTTCTTTTCTCATAATGTTCTTTGTCTTAATATACTTCGGCATAACGATTTTGGCACAATTTGTTTTGGCATAATAATACTTCGGCCTAATTTTTTATGGCATACCTTTTATGTTGGCACAATCATGTTAAAGACTAATTTGTGTTGGTATAAATTAGATTCGCATAACGTTAGTAGGCCTAATGACTATTAGCATGACGTTAGTAGGCCTAATGACTATTAGCATAATAATATTTAAGCATATAATTAATATAGGTAAATAACAAAAATAATTTTTATGCAAATTATTTATTATACATAACATTATGTAACTTAAACGATTTTTCAATCGCGAGATAACTTTTATCTGAAGAATATATTAGTTAACTTCTACCTATTATGAGAATAAATATGGCGGTTATTTCTCAGATAGAAGTTAATTTATTGAAACAGTGGTCCTTAATTATGTATAATTATTTATTTTAGGTGTATATTTTTAGCAATTGCTTGTAAAAATACTAGTTTAGAAGTATACTCATCTTTTTTACTTGGCATAATTTGACTAGGCATACTATGAAGATCATAGAATTTCAATTAGAATAATATAGATTGGGTTACTTTCTTCTTTAAAAATGCGTAGGTTAGGTTAGGTTAGAACTGTGACCTCTTATGCACGAGCCGAGCGAGCGAAGCGAGCGTGCCGCGGCAGCGGCCGGCGAGTGCCAGAAACGAACATGCTCTCATGGGCAAGGATATAAAAACCAAATAATTATCATTAAATCAACTTTTATTTATTACAATTACTAAAAAAAAACAATTAAATTAATCATCAAAATTACAACTTTGCAATAATACATTTAGTGACACAATAGTTTTACGACACCACCGTCTTCTTAGAAAAATAAAAAATAATTTCTATTCTACCTACAATATCAAGTGCCTACAAATGTCATTAGAGCAATATTGTATAAACGTGTTAGCAGTATTGTATAGTGTCTAATATTCTAGGTGTTAATAATTATTTCAATGTTATACCTATAAAAATATGTTTTAATGTAATTATGCGTAAATAAATTTATGTTTTAGGATATAATGCTTAAAAAAGTTATGCTATAGAACTTTATGCTTAATATATTTATGCATTAGAAAGTTATGCCTAATCATTGTTATGGTTTGAAAAAATATGCCTAAAACATTATGCGTAAGCTGTTATGCGTAATTATATTATGCGAAAATATAATTATGCCTAACAAAAATATGCTAAGTTATATTAGGTCTTAAAATTTTAGGCAAATGGATAGGGAACCATAATAATATTCTTATTTTATTAAATTACTGACTGCACAATTGGTTTAGTGGCTTAGGAAGGGCGCTCACGAGCAACTTTGTCTCTGCATCTTATTTGTCTCATCGCATCAAGTCTATGAGTTATTATTAAAAATCTCCTGGCTGTCGCGTCGCTATGTGGGCGCACTTTCATACTAGCCCATAGACTTGATGTGATGAGACAAATAAGTTGCAGAGACAAAGTTGCTCGTGGGCGTCCTACTTTAATCAATCAATCAATGTATTATTCAATGTATATTTGTCAGAAAATGGTTTATACAACTTAAGTGGTTACCTCGCCATTTAATACTGCGCGGTTAGATCCCCAGGAAAAAAAATGTGATCCATAAATGGTTGTCCCAAGGCTAGGTGTACTTTGTGTCCGTTAATTGTATGTTTGTACAGTCTCACGCGACACAGGGCTCGTTCCCTAATGCGAGAGTTGTTTTTTTTTTAAACAAAAAATGTATCACTTACCGTAAAATCTGTGACGATTGTATAAAGCAGTAATATGTAGTAAAATGTTATTACCAAAAGCATCAACGTTAACTAGAACAAAAGAGACAAATCAGAATTGTTACGTTATTAAAATTATAATAGAACTTGTACCTTCGATTCCGGGAGGCAGTATCAATGTGAATTTCACTTTGTAGAGATAATATGTACTAATCAAATGATTCAGCATCTGCTAACACGGTGAACATAAACATCGTGAGGAAACCTACATGTATTAGGAGAAATTTTAAAGACATGTCTGATTTACCAACCCACATTAGGCTAGCGTGTATGAATTAAGGCCTAACCCCTCTCCTCTATCGGTTGCTATTATAAAATAAAAATAATTTAATTTTAAATAATACGTATCTATATTACCAATCGTATCAAAGAATACTATATAGGTAACGGAATAACCTATCAATTTAGCTATTTTGGTATTTAGGTCAAGAAATAACATTTAGTTCTAGCCTAAAATAGTAATCTACAAGTATTATTTCTTATTTTATTATTTTGTAGAACTCAAATCTACAAACTAACTATTAATCTAAGAAATAACTATTCTAGGCTAGAATTTTTTTTTTTTCTTTACACTTATGTACTTAAATGATAACAATCTTTACAGCATTTAACTACTACTAGAGTTTCATGTGTGCGAGAAAATAAAACGATGACAACCCACTACACGATGAGTACACATTACATAAATACCTGTAGTAAATGATCAATACCTGTACACTGAAAATTTCATTGCACAACTTCGATGTGCAATTTATATTTTTGTACGCAGTCAACCATAAGTCAATCTTCTTTAAGCGATCCTCTGATGATGTGACGATCACTACATCTTCTTCATTTCCTTCTGTATAATTCCGTGTCGATAACTCGTTATCAATAGACCGCGTGATCGCATTAAGTTGTTCAGTAAACATATACAATACACAATACAGAACAAAATATTCAAGTATGAAACGAAAACTACACACAAATGAATGAAAGTACAGTGAATAGTGGAACAGTGATAGGATTGCCGTTTTTAAATGCTGGATATACTCATTATACATACTTGAGGTATAGACAAACATAACTAATATTATGCCAGCAAACATACTTGCTAATATCGTATTAGATATTTGTGCCTTTAATAATTTTGCATTATAAACCTCATCATTAAAAATCCTTTGATATTCATCAAAGTTCTTATTAAGGTGAAGGAATTTATTAGAATGGTATACAGCTAATAATAGGATGGCAATGTTAAATGAGACCACAATAAAAAACATTAAAGTTTGGATCGTATCGAATAATCCTGAGAATTTATGGGCGATGTTTAACACTACAGTAATTATATCGATGATGATCCATATACTTATAAATACTCGACAGCACTTATTGTAAGCCCAAAAATAACACACAAGTAGCATTTTGAATATACAAAATATATTTTATAGGTGACACATTCATGGTCATGTATAGATAGGGTAAATATATTTATTCGTAACAGAAAATTTTAGACGATTAATACCGTTAAAGTAATAAATTATATTGATCACTTCCTCTATTTTGTTACCAGTCCAATCCATTAGTAAAAGGCAACTAACCGATATTATATAATTAAATTGAATTATTATTATTTCTTATTATATCTCTTTCTAACACTAACTAACTAACTCACAATTAAATATGTATCTGGGTGTGCTTTAAGTGTGCTGTTTGTATTGTATGTAGGTAAGCATGGCGATACAGTAACAAGTGCACCTTAGGAGCATCTTTATATATGTTGCATTAATTTCGACTCATAACAAAATAAAAAATGTTTATTTTTAAATATCCCCTTGACTTGTGACATTTACCAAGCATGCAAGAGATATATTTATTTATTACTAGCTGTTGCCCGCGGCTCCGCCCGCGTGGATATCGGTTATCGCTGCAAAAAGTAGCCTGTGTGTTATTCCAGACCATAATCTATCTCTAAGCCAAATAAAAATGTGCTGATTAAAATCGTTTTTTTAAAACTAAGTAAACTTATACAGTAGTATAGGTTTACTTAGTTCTAAAAAAACGATTATAATCAGCACATTTTTGCGAGTTTAAATGAGCTCCTTAGGAGTACCTAAGGAGCTCATTTAAACTCGCAAACTGAAGAAACATCAGAGCGTGAGTTGTTTTATTTTATGAAAGAGAAATATACTTCCTACTGCTAATATAATAATGACCTTTTGAAAATTTATCAGTAAAACTGTGACAACCAGAGGACATACACATATTGATTTAGGTGACAACAACATTATAAAATTACCTCTGCACTGTAAATTTCATTACACAACTTCGAACTTCCTTTTATATTTGAATACGCAGCCAACCATAAGTTAATCTTCTTCGAGCGAGTTTCTCTATTTCTTCTATTTCGTGCCAATAACTCGTCATCAATAGACCGCGTAATCGCATTAAGTTGTTCAGTAAACATATACAGTATACAATGTAGAGAATAATATTCAAATGTGAAACGGAACGAACACAAGCATGTTTGCATGTGGTAAAGCGACAAGATTATCGTTTTCATATAAGATAGTTCACCATCATACAATAATATAGTAATAGTGTACACAGATAACATAATTCCAGCGAATATACTTGCTACTATCGTGAAGTATTTCTGTGCCATCAATAATTTTGCTGAATAAACTGCATCATCAAAAAAATTGTAAAATGCATCAAAATTTTCCATGAGTAATTGAAACTTTTTAGAATAGTATACAGCCGATATTACAATGATAATGCTAAATGGTATAACAGAAAAAAACATTAAAATTTGAACCGTCGTATGGAATAAGTCTGGAAACAAAAATTTACGGGCGATATTTAAGACCACAGTAATTATATCGAAGATGATCCAAATAAATATAAATACTTGACTGCGCTTTTTGTATGACCAAAAATTTCTAAACACGCAAGTAATATTTTGGATATATAAAATGTATTTTAAAGGAGTGATATTCATGGTATCAATAATAAAATATAATTATAATGTCACTAATGATTATGACACACTATAACTTAACGTTCAAATAAAAGTAAGCACGCAAGAAATAAATAGGTACTCACTTTGCTCACGAAATTCATATTGAGTCTAATCCATTAAAGAAAGGCAACTATGTGTTAGGTATTTTAATTGTTTTTTTTTATATTGTCATGCCGCCTATGCTTTTCCATTTTATTAATCGCCTAATCAAATTATTTAGTTACGGAATAATAATAGCAACCCATGTATGTTCCACTGCTGAGGACGGGTCTACTACTCTATCATGAGAGAGAGAGGGGTCTTAATATATTTAGAATTACTTAAAATACATAGTCTTGTAGATTAATACTGTATTTTTTGGCAGTCATTTGTCTATAAATGCCAACAAAAAATGGTTTCATTTACACCCTTTTTTCATCATTTTTTGAGAGAGGGGCACTAATTCACACACGCTGGCCTAATGCGGGTTGGTAAATCAGATATGTCTTTAGAATTTCTTTTAAGACATGTGTGTTTCTTGCATGCCCTGTGTATGTATTCTCATGTTTGGGACAATTAAAATGATCTTGTATTTTGTTTCCTCGTGATGTTTTTCTTCACCGTTAGCAGATGGCGAATAATTTCATTAGTACATATAAACTCCACAAAGTGAAATTCACATTACTGCCACGGTTTCTTGTTACGTTATATTTGTTATTTGTTACGGGAGCAAGACAGGATTGGAAAATATGATGATAGCAAGCGGAAGTTAAAGAATAAAGACAAAAAATACATTTTCCGATGATTAAAAATATATTATTTTTGTCTAAAATTAGCCTCAAAACAATAATCATAATCTTTTAGTAGTTGTAAAGTATGTTTTTAATTAATTACAGTAGTAATAACCACTCTAAATATTATCAATAGTGACACTGCAATCATGAGGTATATGTAATTACCGGTCACGATAAAACAAACCTTCTAAATAATTACGTTTTTTAACCGACTTCAAAAAGAGGAGGTTATCAATTCGTGTATATATATATTTTTTTTTATGTTTGTTACCGCATAACTTCGTCATTTATGGACCGATTTGAAAAAATATTTTGTGTCTGATAGGACATACTTCCAGTTTGGTCCCATTATCATCAAAAGAAAGTTCTGATGATGGGATCCATGAGAAATTGAGGGAACTCCTCAAAAGTTACAGGCACACATATAGCAATTTCAAAATTTTTAACAATTAATCAATCATTTGCATTCAGAAAGTGTAATTTGGTGAAGTAAAACTGATGAAGAAGACCACAAATGGCCATCTGAACTTCTCAATAATAAGTATTTTACTGATGGCGATTAGATAAGTTTCGATTATTGTTGCTAAGCAACCACTAATAAGAAATAATAACGTGAATGAATTGAGCGCGGATTGCACAGATTAAATATTGCTTTTAATACCTACTTGACCTGTGTTCAGCCCGACGCTCAGTAGATTTTATTCGATTGTAACAAACAAAAAATTTCTTTATTTAAATATATTTATTCTCTTATTTTTTTCCTAATATTCTCAAACACGTATTTAAAGGTATTATTAGGTATATTCTGTATCATAAATGCTTTTCTTTCTGTCTTTCAAATGTAATGCAGCAAATGAAAACTGGTACATTTATACAAAGGTATTTGAAAATTTTACAACTTGCCGTACTGAAGTCGGTTTTTTTTTTGTTAAAATTATTATTTAATATTATTAGATACCTATTTATTGAATGTGTTTATTTAGTTTGTATTATTTCTTATCTCTGCATCACCTTTAAAGTAGAGATACACATTACGGATATAAAATTTTAATCATTAAATTAATATGCAAAGAGTACTAAACGATTTATTCCTACAAATGCTACATTTAGAAAAAATACACAAAATAAAAAGGCTCTTTTCCAACTCGTAGTGAAATGTGACATAACTATATATTTGGGTTCTACTCGTAGGTAGTAGGACTAAGAAAAGAGAACCTGATTTACAAATAGCTTAAACCCCACAACAGACGGAGCTAACTATATATTTACAAATTAAGCAATGTATTACGCAAGTTGCCACAGACGGTGGCTATGCTATATTATATATGTATTTTTGCATCATTAGCTCTGCGGCTGAAATACGGGTATATACCAAAATATGTCGTGCTATATCTTTCGATTCATTTTTTGTCGTAGAAAAATATACGTTATCCTTACTAATATTATAAATGTGAAAGTTTGTGAGAAAGGATGGATGGATGGATGGATGGATGTTTGTCACTCTTTCACATAAAAACTACTGAACGGATTTGGATGAAATTTGGCACAGAGATAGATTATGGTCTGGAATAACACGTAAGCTACTTTTTGCAGCGATAACCGACACCCACGCGGGCGGAGCCGCGGGCAAGCTAGTAGCTACATATGAGGTCAATCGCTGATTACACATATTTGAAAATATACCTACCGTAATATATCTTGCTATGATTCATATTAATATTTTTTATAGCTCCGTCGCTTGTAGGCTTAATAACAATTAAGATAATAATAATAGATATTAAATAGTCCTTATTCCGTCGATATTAGATGACATTATTAAACTGCAGCGCGATAACAGTATTAGTTGTTACGATAGCGATACAAGACGGCAGCATGGACATATTGACGTTCATAGAACCCATGACGTTCATACACAACCGATGCATACAGCAGCAACGAAGCAGGTCCTTCGTCAGCTTACACTGGATTTCATCTGTAACAATTGCATCTTCATAAAGCACTGAACAGCTTAACTACTATATGTGAGTCCCGTGTGGGGATCGAACTGACAACACTCAGACGCAATGTTAAAGTCGAGGAGGTATGCATTCAAATTTAAATCAGTTTAAATAAAGTAAAACAAGTAGCATCTCAACCCATAAACGTCCCATTGCTGGGCACGGGTCTCCTCCATACATTTGGAGGGATACTAGCCTACTATACCACGCTGGCCAGACGGGTTGGTATAAATAGTATTTACGACACCCTCAGGATGAACCAGGGTGGTGACATTTGTATTCTAAATCCGTCACGGACAAGACAAATGTTGTACGTATAGACCTGTAACGGCTAACGGTTAAATAAAGCTGACGTCACTCCAAGACGTAAAAAAGTGGTGGACAGATTCGAACTTAGGAGTTGGAGCTCGGGTGGCACTATTGAGAGTGCGCTGGGCCAGAACCCGAGAGGCGCAGGTTCAAATTCTGCTACAGGTTTGACTTTTTCCACATTGCTTTAAATATTTAAATATATTTGGGCTAAATGCATAGCAAAAATGCTAAAAATATTTATTGGTTTCATTCTATATAATATCATTATTTCCTAGAAGAACAAGTTTAGTAAGTAGATAATGTTAACCAATATACTTTTTGTGTCGATGGCAATATAAATGGACTTAACCACGAGTTTTGCATTAACGTTCATAAGCTCCTTTACCATGTACCTAATTATAATATATTTACAACTATCAATATACTTACCCTCGAGAGTGTAAAGATAAAGCTCACAAAGCTTGCGTCTGAGTGTAATCGAACTGTTCTCCACCCATTGTCCTGCTCGTGATATCCCAAGCATTGCAAGCAGAAAGATCACCATAGCCAATGTATTAACCAATACAATTATGTATATTTGATGTTCCTGCAGGACATAAATACAATATTATTAAGTATGTTTGATTTTACTTTAGTATTTAAATTTCAGACTCGTTTACCTACTTTGTCGCTCTGCATCACCCTATAGATTGACTGGTAGAGAATGCGTCTGGCATTAAGTCCGGCTTTATGCCAGTTTGTGTACATATATTAAGTGTTAATAAATAAATAAACTTTATAAACAATATCAGATAAGATGTATTCAATCGATTTGTTCCGCATTCACCTCACAAAGTTTTGCCCCACATAAAAAAACCGTATTCATCCTACATGTTATTCCGTTTATCAAATGTAATATTTTTGGTTAGCCCCAACGCAAACGAAATAAAATATGCATGCAGGCAAAACTTCGTAAAGCGAATGTGGAATAAATCGTTAAATCAGAAATGCTATAAAATATAATAATAAAATAGTATATATTTTGAACTTGTAATACTCACCGCAAGAGCTGTGATGATTGTATATAACAATAATATATAGTATAGCGTAATTATCAAGAGCATCATAGTTAACTAGAACAAATTAGAAGAATCATTATTGTTCTTAAAATTTAGTTAAAAAGAAATAATATTTTTATTTGGTAAAAGTAATTTATAAAATGGATAAAAATAAGTTAAATAAAACAAATTGTAGATGTAGAATATTATAGTTAATAGTTAAACAAATCATAACTCTTTTCATGAGTATTGCTAGCGTCCATAGATTATAGTAACTGCTTAACATCAGGTGGAACTTATGCTTGTTTTCCACCCAGGTAGTATAAAAAAATAACCTCTATGTTGCTAAAAAACCTGCAATTCAAAACTATAAAATACGAGAATATACCAAATATTAGGTATATTTGATATATTCTCGTATTTTATAGTTATAGAGTTAAAATGAATTAAAATAAAATTGCAGCAAGATGAATACGATAAAAACAGATTACATCACATATTTACCTGTGCACTGAAGATTTCATTACATAACTTTGAGCTACATTTTATATTGTTAAATGCAGTCAACCACAAGTTAAACTTCTTCAGTCGATCCTCTGCTATGATGTTTATTTCATCTTCATCATTACCTTCTTCATGTTTTGCCAATAACTCATTATCAATAGATCGTGTGATCGTAATAAGTTGTTCAGAAAATACATATAATATACAGTATAGAATAAAATATTCAAATATGAAACGGAAACCACACATGAACGTGTGATAGTGATATATCGTTAGGATTATCACTGTGTCATGGGGTAGATTAAGGAAAAGAAATAATCGAGTAAAAGTGAACAATATGAATATACAGCCACAGAACAGAACTGCTACTATTGTATATGTTTTTTGTGCCTTCAACATTTTTTGCGAATAAACGCTGTCGTCAAAAAGTTTGTGATACGCGTCGAAATTATTCATTAAATGTTGAAATTTATAAGAGTGGTATACAGACAATATTATAATGACAATGCTAAATGTGACCACAGAAATAAAGATTACAAGTTCGGAAGTCGTATAGAATGAAAGTGGATATAAGACTCTAGAGGTAATGTTAGACGACACGATAATTACATCGACGATAATCCAACATATAATGCATACCCGAGTCCACTTTTTGTAAGCCCAAATATTTTTAAACACACAAGTAAAATTTTGAATAAATAATATATATTTGATAGGTGTGATATTCATTGTATTGAACAATAATAAATTGTAACTGGAAACACGCTTCCACTGATGCTGTCGCAAAAGAAGAAAATAAGTAAGCATGTATCGCTTGAATGCTATTGATTGCATCGGTTATAAATTTCAGTCTAATCCATTAGAGCAAATGAAATATGTACACGAGTATCTTGTTTATAAAATCAATATTTTTGTATAAACCTAAGTGTTCATCTTTTTAATTATTGGGTAAATAAAGCTAAGTTTGATTATAACTAAATGTTAGTATAAGCTATATTTTAAGACGACTATTTGACGCGAGCGGTTCGTTGAGTCCTTGGTTGCGTCGATGTGGATTAGAACTTACACATACATTACAACGACACCCCAAGGATGAATCCTTATCCTTACTAATATTATAAAAAAGGTGAAAGTTTGTAAGAAAGGATGGATGGATGGATGTTTTTTACTCTTTTACGTAAAAAACTACTGAACGGATCTGGATGAAATTTGGCATAGAGATAGATTATGGTATGGAATAACACATACTTTTTACAGCCATAACCGACATTCACGCGGGCGGAGCCGCGGGCAACAGCTAGTATAAGTTTATATGGAATTAATGTAAAGGGAGTTTAAAGTAGAATGACTATGAAAGTATGCGCTAAGTTTTATTTTTAAAATACATTGTCTTACATTTAGAACACTGTTTATGTATCAATATGTAGTAGACGTGTCGCATTTTGTTGCAAGAATTGAGTAATTTAACATTATAGTAAGTAGAACATACGTAGTACGTGAGGTAAATTTGCAAATATCAATATATTAATAAAAATTATATAGGACTTTGTAAGTTATTAGAGCACATTGTAGAACTGCAGCGCAATTACAGTGTTGGTCATGACGAAAGCAAAACAGTAAGGCAGTATGGACATGTTGACGGGCACAGAACCTATCACGTTCATAGACACCGGGTGAGTGCAGCAGAAACGAAGTAGATTCCTCGTTTGTTTACATTCTTCTTTTTCTGTAACAAAAAGGTATTCCTATACAAATATTTACATCAATCTGAATCCCCTTGCTAGAAGATGTTAAAAAGAAAAATAAAATGTCTAGTGTAAGTAGCACTAATGTTATATAATATTCGGACGGAGTTTATATAATTATTAAGATAAGTGCATCCTTGGCTTGCTGCTTACACCAAGCGCAGCAGATGTATTGCGATGGCGAATGATGATGATTGAAACAATATAAAGTTCAAATAATATTATAATTTATGTTTAATATTGTTCTAAACTAATACTGAAATTATATTCACTTCAATAAAATCTACGAATTTAAAACCTATATTTTTTATTTCGCCAGGTTGTTTAATATAATATTACAAGACAAATGACAAATTCGCCACAAACGTATATCCTACTATTCTTATCACTGCAAAAACTACTCCGATTTTATTAATAATGGTAATAAAATTAAAACTAAAATTATATCGTTAGTAGTGCAAAAAAGACTAAGTTTATTTAATTATAATAAAAAAGAAGTGAGTATAAAAGGATAATAATAACTCACTCTCTAATGAATTAACATAAAACTCGCAAAGCTTGCGCCTGAGCGTAGTGGAGCTATCCTGTACCAATTGTCCAGCTCGCGATATCACTAATATCGCAATCAAAAACAACACCATTGACTTCATGTGAACGAAAGTCATTGACATTTGCTCTCCGAAACCCTGCAGTTAAAATAATAATATAATATTGTAAATTTAGTCGTAAATTTGTCAAATATGTGTTCAAAGGTCGCTGGGACGGACTGGATGCGGAAGGCGGAGGACCGTGTGCTGTGGCGCGTTTTAGGAGAGGCCTATGTACAGCAGTGGACTGCGATAGGCTGATTGATTGATTGATTGTATTCAATAATGGAGCCTTTAATATCTACTATTGAATGCATGCATGTTTAAAGGTGCCTTGCTTACCTTAAGCATTGAAGCGAACGAATACAGTATTATTATGTAAAATATGTTTATTATCAACAGCATCACAGTTAACTAGAACAGTTGAACAAAAAGGGCAAATTAGAGTTACGTTTACAACACACATGTAGAATAAGTTTGACGTAAGTTCATTGGAGTTATGTTGTGTACAAGTTTATGGCAAACTTACTCATAAAAATAAAAAAATATTATTTAATTTTCGAGTTTATGTAATTACATAAAATATTGGCAATAACTGCAGCACAAACTACATTCATTCAGTGATTTTACCTGATTACTGAATATTTCATTACACAATTTTGAACTACTGCTTATACTCTTATACGCAGTCAACCATAAGTCTATCTTCCTCACACGATTCTTTTCTGTGTTATAAATGCCGTTTTCATCATCTCTTTCTATATTGCTTGTACATAATTCATTATCAATTAACTGCGTGATTGCATTCAATTGTTCAGAAATCACGTATAATATGCAATACAGTACAAAATATTCAAATGTAAATCGGAAATCACATACGGTTAAATGGAATTGATATATCGATATAATTATTAATGTTTCAGGGGTGTAATTATCGAAGAACATTAGCCGAACTATAAAAAAATAATACACTCAAGAACTTTTATGGCGCCAAAAAGGCTTGCTATAACTGTAAGAATTGTCTGAGCCTTTAATAATTTTGCCGAGTAAACCCTATCTTCAAAAAAGTTGTGATATGAATCAAAATATTTCATTAAACTTTCAAATTTTCCGGCATAGCATAAAGCCAATATTAAAATACTAATACTAAATGCGTTTACAAAAAAGAAATATAAGATTTGGGCTTTGTAATGGATGAAGTCAAAAAACTGGACGCTCAAAACAATGTTACACATTACGGCAGCTAATTCGAGGATCAAGTAAATACTTATTAATATACGACTACTCTTTTTGTAAGACAAATAATTTCTAAAGACGCAAGTCACATTTTGTATATATAATACGTATTTTATAGGTGTGATGTTCATGTTCTTAACAATGTTGCTTCTTGGTTGACGAAAACACCGATCACGAAAGCTGTTGAAGTAGAAATAAGGAACAACTTAATTAAACCCATCCAATTTCATTCTTTGTTTGTCATATAATTAAATATAGTATGATTGTAAAACAAATGACAGAAGTAAACAAGGCTATCTAATATGACTTGTACCTTTATTATATTGTATATTTCTTGTATAAATAACACCATAACTCGTATATTTGCTAGCAACTAACATATGCATCATCAATCACAATACACAATGTACTTCTACGCTATTAGGGTTTATTATCTAAATTATTACTGTACCACGATTTTCCCTACATTAAATTTGAATTTCGTCACGTATCATGGTGGGCTATAGCTATGCATTTATTTATGCATCATTATTGGTATTCAAAGTCCAAAATGCATGTAATTATTACAAAATTATTAAATTAACTGATTGCATGTATCGCTGAACATCTGCTCTCGCTCTGTGTCTTTTCCGCCCATGAAATAAAAAATAATGATTAGTTTAATTTGCTAAAACGAGGTCAGTTTAGGACTAAAAGCTGCGCAAAATTCTTGAGGGATCTATGTCTAGCAATAAACGTCTTTTGATTTATTTTTATTCTAAAACACTGGTGTCATTACAATAAATAACTATAGTGGTGTGCATGTTAAAAATAGATTTTTAAAGCACATTGTTGAACTGCAGGGCGATTACAGTGTTGGTGGTTACGAAAGCAACGCAGTACGGCAGCATAAACATGTTGATGGGTATAGAACCCATCACGTTCATAGATACAGGGTGAGTGTAACAGCAACGGAGCAGATCTTTAGTCAGCTTGTATTGTTTCTTGTCTGAAACAAATAAGACGACTCATATTTACCAAAAAAATATTTAAAAATGAATCATTAAAATACAAATACAATAAATTACTCACTGTTTAATGAGTGAACACAAAACTCGCAAAGTTTGCGCTTGAGTGTATTTGAGCTGTCCTGCACTCTCTGTCCAGCGCGCGAGATGACGACCATTGCAACGAAAAATGAAACCATTGAAAATATGTGGACATACGTCATTGTTATTGTATCTCCCAAACCCTGCAGTTATAAACTTGATATTATGAAATTACTCACATAAAATGCCGACGACGATTGACGAAAATTCTATATTAATTAATCACAATTTGTCACTAGGGTAAGTACTCACCGCGAGGGCTGTAACGATTGAATACAAAAGTATTATATAAAATATCGTTATAATTAACAGCATCATAGTTAACTAGAACAAATGATACAAATTAAAATTGCGGTAAAAACTTCAAATGATCTGGAATAAGCTTGCAATAAGTAAAAGTTTAATGCATTCATTTTAATTAGAGAAATATTTAATCATTAACGTTGGCCAGTTTAACTATAAGGTCTCTCTAGATAAGTGGCATATACGGTCGTCATATCGAATGGAATAGAAAGAAAATATATGGGATTTAACATAAGTTCACGACATTGTTAGACAAGTTCACGATATACTGTCGTAAACTTATGTCAAATCCCATGCATTTGCTTTCTATTCTATTCGATTCAACTAGCGCTTATGCCACTTGTCTAAAGAAGCTGAACAAACAGCTGGCACTTGTAGCTATTGCCACCGTTATTAGACTCGCAGAAACCAAAATAACAATCATTTACCTGACTACTGAATATTTCATTACACAATTTTGTACTACTGTTTATACTTTTATACGCAATCAACCATAAGTTAATCTTTTTTATATGATTCTCTGTCTCAGTGTCGTTTATTTCATTTTTATGATTGTATTTTTTAAGGTTTGTCGATAATTCATTATCTATAGATTGCGTGATTGAATTCAATTGTTCAGATATCACATATAATATACAATGTAGAACAAAATATTCGAATGTAAAGCGGAAATCGCAAATGGTCAAAATGAAGTGATATATAGAAGAGATAATCATAATTTCAAAGGAAAAGCCATAGCTAAAGAATATCCGAAGTATAATAAATACTGAAAATTTTATACCAACTAACAGGCTTGCTAGTATTGTAAGATTTTTCTGTGCCTGTAGTAACTTTACCGAATAAATGTTATCAAAAAACTTGTGATAATTATCAAAGTGGTTCATTAAATGTTGAAATTTTTCGGAATGGTATAAAGCCAAAATTATGATAACAATACTAAAACCGGTCACAGAAAAGAAATATATGATTTGAGCCTTGATCTGAAGGAAGCCAAAAAACATTACGCAGGTAGAGACAGCAAACGCCACGGCAGTTATTTCGAGAATGCTCCAAATACTTATCAAAATGCGACTACACCTGTTATAAGAAGAAAAGTTTCTAAATACACAAGTAACATTCTGAATATATAAAATATATTTTATTGGTGTGACGTTCATAATGTTTTAAATAGAAAGACCTCACATGAATGCTTTTGAAGTACAAATACAGACTACTTACTTAAATTGATAACTTCTATTATTTGTATCCAATTCATTAGCATAGTAAGTTAAAAAGACGTTACGTAGTTGGCATTAATTAGAAATTTTATCTTGTGTCCGTCTAGGTGTAATAACTATATTAAGCATACAAAGTGATGCACTATTTATTATTATTAATTAGTACTTAAGTAACAATGTCTTGGTATGTGATTTTTAAAACAGTTGCTCAAGGAACATAATTATTATATTGTGAAAACAATCGTGTCAGGAAGGGCACAGCTACTGAGTGTATATAAATGTAGTCGTACCTATTGCTGTAAAGCCTACTCGTGCATACAAACATACAATTGTAAAATATTAAAAGCATAGCATACATAATCTTTTGTTGTCTGTTGTATTAAAATAAAATGCCAAAGTGGGATATTTGTATAGATGGAATAAAAGGTTTTGATCAATTAAATAATGGTAAATTAATGATACTGGCGTAAACAACTCAAAAACGAGGGCCTAAGTCACATGGTCTTTTTATAGTATACTGTGCTCAGGTGATTTGGGTATGCGACCTCAGTTTCCTTAGCCATCAGTACTGTAGAGGTTTATTGGTGGTCACTAGCTGGCCGCATACCAATGGTGAAACCTCTGACGTTTTGGAAAAGTAAATCCTAGCTCCGACCATCTGGGGACTACGCCCGTGGAACCTGATTGGAGGAGAAGTTGCTGACTACGGCGAGGGCGCTATAGTACCGTATCATCTTTTATATCCGTGATACTGCTGTTTCTATCTGCTAATCGTCAAAGAAAACTTCGAGACGTAGACCCTTAATAAAGGCAGTTAGGAGTCATAAGCAGTTTGAATCGCTCAAGAACTCTTTTTGACTTTTTTTATACCAGTGGTATGAATAGAGCAATAAAACGCTGAATAGTCGATATTTTTTATTTAGAAATATATAATATATAGCCAGGTGCACTCGCTGTTCGGTAAACGATCAGCGGGTTAAGCAACCAAAGGCACGGTAACCCTTTAGATGTGTAGTGTAGTGTGATAGTGTCAACGAGAATTTGTGGTACCTATAATTATTTTTTCTAACTGCAGCTGTCATTGTCAAAATGTTGTCATGTTGGCAGCATTGGAAGTACAATTCAATGTTAATTATGATCATTTTGATTGATAGGTATGTATAGTAATGTAATTAAAAATGATTTTTATTATATTAAAGAGGGTTATGAACACTCAAATAATGAACGAAACAAGTATAAAGTGCAGACCGTTATTATAGGGACAGGCGCTTGCGGGAAAGAAAGGGAAGCGGGCGGGTGAATTTAATCATCACAATATAACGATTTTGGAAGCTCAACTGCAGAGTTAGAAAAAATTGTTTGTTTACCTCATACACTGCTACAATGTTGCAAAAATTAAATGGCATTGTACATACTTACATAATTTAATGCACATTTTCAAAGTTAGTGGTTAAATATTTATGATGATCGTGTATTATAACGTTTTAGCAGAGTTTTACCAATTCAACTGACCATCGATATAATCTTCTTCTTAGCGTGTCGATGGCAATCTAAATTGTGTCGGCCCATAACCTAGCTACAAGTTTTGCATTTTCAGTAGCGTCCATAAGCTCCTCTAAGGTGCAGGTATCAGGGCAATCAATCGATATAATGTTAAACCACATTATTAAACTGTAGCGCGATAATAGTGTTGGTCATGACGAAAGCAAAACAATATGGTAGTAAGGACATGTTGATGTTAACTGAACTCGCCACGTTCATAGACACCGGGTGAGTGTGGCAGAAACGAAGCAGATCCTTCGTTAGCTTGCATTCTTTATTGTCTGCAACAAATGCACATTTTGTTTTTACTTGCCATAAAATGTTTTTTATTCCAGGATTTTCATAACAATGGTACTAAAAGATTTTGGGTCAGCAACACTCGAGTTATGACTTAGGTAGGTGCGTATAATTGTTTACCACCTAAATAGTAAAAAACATCACTGAATAACATCACTGAAAAATCTAAAATTCACAAACATAAACAAATTATTGCATTTCATTGAGTTTATGTATTACTTACATACTAAATTAATGTAGAAAGAATTATAGAACAGAATTGAATAAAAAAGAGAAGGGCAAAATATACTCACTCTCAAGCGAGTAAACATAGAACTCGCAAAGCTTGCGTTTGAGCGTATTCGAACTGTTTTGTACCCGTTGTCCGGCGTACGCTATCAAGAACATTGCTAGCAAAAAGAACATCACCGATATTGTGTCGACAAACGTAGCTAACATGGATTCGTGATGCTTCTGTAATAAAAATCACGTATATATAATAAACTTAACCTTTTTCTTCTAAACTTCAAAGAAACTTGGTTATTATACTCGTATTTACCGAAAGGTTTGTGATGATTAAATACATAAGTATTACGAAGTACATATTGATTATCAACAGCATTATAGTCAACTAGAACAAACGAGGCAAATTAAATTTCGTTAAGAACAAAAAACAACAAACACAACAAATTCAATTTAGTTAAATTCATCGAGAATATGTTATTGATAACTTCATTAGATATATCTATTTGCCTTTATAAATTTGAAAACATATGTTATGTTCAAATTTCTTTTTTCTTGTTTTAAAAGACAACTCCAGCTCTAGGGAAAAGGCCCTGTGTCGCGGGGAATTTCACAAACATACAATTAACGGACACAACTAACACCCAGACTCGGGATAACCGTTTATGAATTACACAATTTTTGTCCCGTATGGGGATCGAACCACTTAAGCCGCTGAGCTAACCGTGCGGTCAATGTCAACTAGTTTTATTAAATAAAACGCTGGTAATGGCTAAAGCACAAACTAAATTAGTTGATAAAAAATACCTGAGTACTAAATATCTCGTTACACAACTTTGAACTACAGTTTATATTTCTATAAGCAGTTAACAATAAATCAATCTTCTTTAAACGATCTTGCGCCGTTATGTTGATTTCGTTTTCATCACTTTTTACTTTATTGTTTGTTGATAACTCATAATCAATAAACCGCGTGATCGTATTCAATTGTTTAGAAATCACATACAATATAGAATGTAAAACAAAATATTCAAATAAAAAGCGGAAATCGCACACGCATATATTGAAGTGATATATCGATATAAAAATTAATTTCTTTAAGGAGAAATCGTCACTGAAAAATACTCGAATTAAAATAAATTCGAAGATTTTTATGGCAATCAATAGGCTTCCTGTTATTGTAAGAATTTTCTGAGCCTTTAATAATTTTGCGGAATAAACGGCATAAACCCTTCTGTCGAAAAAAATGTGATATGCATCAAAGTATATCATTAAATTATGAAATTTATCAGAGTTGTATACAGCCGAAATTAAAATAGCAATACTGTATGTGGTTAGAGAAAATAAATATATAATTTGATCCTTGAACTGAAGGATGTTAAAAAATATAGTACAAATGACTGTAGGCAATGCCACGACAATTATTCCGAGGAAGATCCAAATGATTATCAATATACGACATTTTTTTCTGTAAGACCAGAAATTTCTAAAGACGCAAGTGCCATTCTGAATGTATAAGATATATTTGAATGGAGTGATATTCATGTTGTTTTAATTGTTAGTTGGTAGACAAAACACCTATCACCAATGCTGTTGAAATACGATTAGCAGATTACATTGAATTAAATCGATCGCCTATGTTATTAGTTATAAATTTAATTTATCGTAGTATATGTATGGTATCAAATTAGTATGATTGTTACTATTACTAATATTACATCTGATTAAATAGAATAATGCACTAATACAATAACAAATATTCTTGTCGGACAACACATGCTTTTTAATAATTCATAATTACATTAATTATAATTGAGTGGACAACCTGCAACTATTTCGTGATTGTTTGTGTAATTCGAGACGAGGCCATAAGACAAGTATATAACTTCAATAATACCTAGGACAGTTAAATTGTTTTGGAATGTGGGACAGAACTTTAGGATAGGTAAACGAAGAACAAAACGTAAGAAACGACAATAAAGTAAATGCTTGATTTAATTAAAATAAGTACGCTATTCTTGAATTGTAGATAATATTTGGAAAACGATAAGCATCTTAACTTGTTTTAAAACAAAACCAGACTGTTATTTAATAAGTTAGAGCACATTATTGAACTGCAACGCAATGACGGTATTGGTGGTTACAAAGGCGATGCACGACGGTATAAAAGTCATGTTGATGTTCACAGAGCCGAACACCTGCATACGAATCGGATGAGTGTAGCAGCAGCAAAGAAGGTCTTTTATTGATTTGGAGTATCTTTTACCTGGAAAAAATGAAGATTGTAGTAATCAATGATCGCGTGCAGGTACTTTTTTATCGACATTGTTATAGTCTACACAATTATGATTAACTAGCTATTGCCCGCGGCTCCGCCCGCGTGGATGTCGGTTATCGCTGTAAAAAGTAGCATATGTGTAATTCCAGACCATAATCTATCTCTGTGCTAAATTTCATCCAGATCCGTTGAGTAGTTTTTACTTGAAAGAGTAACAAACATCCATCCATCCATCCATTCTTACAAACTTTCGCATTTATAATATTAGTAGAATTAGTAGAATATCCAAATATTATACCTATGCACTACTAAGAATTTTGTGCTGACGTCAGACATTACGATGACATTATTGACATTGTGATGATAAACAAATCCTACTATAAATGTGAAAGATTGTGAGGATGTATGGATGTTAGTTACACTTTTATGTAAAAACTACTGAACGGATCTGGATGAAATTTGGCATAGAGGTAGAATATAGTTTGGAATAACGAATAGGTTTTTATTGCGATAAAATCGCTGCTTATATTATTACTAGCTGTTGCCAACGGCACCACCCGCTTGGCGAAATCCACGTTTTCTAATATGCGATGCGTGGCATTGTTGTCTTGTTTTTTAGCAGCATCTTCACACGACTGTCATTTAGCATTAACTTTATGCTATGACTCTTAAAAGGCACAAGAATAACATAATAAAATACTCACTCTTAATAGTATAAAGATAGAGCTCACAAAATTTGCGCCTCAGCGTCACTGAACTGTTTTGTACTCTTTGTTCAGCTAGCGATATCACCAAGATTGTCTGCAGGAAGACCAACAATGCGCAGATGTTCACAACCACCACTATTTTTGGCTGATTATACTGTGGAATAAACATATAATTTATGTATATTTGCGTTTCATTTTTAAAGATACCTACATATCATTACGAATCATTTTCTTTTCATGCTACAGGTTTTACACTATTAAAAAAATAAGCAATAAGATTTTTATAAAATGGCACTAAGTATGCTTACAATCCAGTATTTGATAAAATATTTATGTATAAATAATATACTATTACAGAATATACCTATAAGATACGCTGCAAATACTATAAAATATCATCCTATTTTATTAGCTAAAAGTATGTATCTATATAGGTATGTATTATAATTCCAAGTATTTAATATATTAAGATATTGTTAAATATAAATATTTATCAGCATATAGGTTAAGAGTTGGATAACAGTAGCAGTTGAGAGTTGGTTAACAGTTTCACTCACCTCAAGGGCCGAGGCAATCATATTATAAGCTGTCATTATGAAATATATCGTTATTATCAACAGCATCATGGATAACTAGAACAATAAAACAATTTTAATCGTAGCTTTTTGTAATATTTTATTCTATAAGCTACACTCAATCTTTCGTATAATCCCTACCTTATATTAAGCAAAGTTACTACTTTTAGCTACTTAATTCTTGCTAGGCACTACTTATTGTATGTCAATAGATTCTGGGTTCTTAGTTTGAATCTCATCATCATACGGATTAGTTGACCATTATTGTCTCTGATTTACATTACCAACAAGTAACAATTGATAGCCCAAAAATGCTTAAACATTATGATACATAATAATATTGATACACTTTGGATATCTCATGAGGTTTATACAGGCATTAATTACAAATCAAACCATTTTATATACTTACCTGAGCACTGAAGATTTTATTACACATCTTTGAACTACAGTATATATTCCTATACGCAGTCAACCATAAGTCAAACTTCTTACGGTGATCGTCTATCATTGTAACGTTCATTTCGTCCTCTTCCTTATCATTTCTTTCTTTACTGTTTGTTAATAAGTCGTTATCAATAGACCGCGTGATCGCATTCAGTTGCTCAGTAATCGTATTTATTATACCATGTAGAATAAAAAAATCCAAAAAGAATCGAATGTCGCACCAGCACACATTTAAGTAGTATATGATAGAAATAATTCTATTTTTCTGAATGATATAATCACTATAATAAAGCCAAGTAAAAGTAAACCATCCGAATTTTATTACACAAAACAAACTAACCAATATGGTGTATAATATCTGCAGCTTCAATATTTTTAATGAATAAACATTATCATGAAAATAAAATTGATAAGCGTTTAAGTTTTTTATGAGATGGTGAAAATTTTCTGAGTGATACACAGCTGATATTAAGGTGACAATACTAAATCCAGTTATTGATAAGAAATAAATTAGGTTGGCGTTAATCAGTGGTCGATCCGTCAATAGATCATAGAAAATGTTTGATACCACTATAATTAATTCGAGAATGATCCAAATACTTATAAATACTCGACAACATTTCTGGTAATCCCAAAAGTTACGAAAGATGCAAGCAATATTTTGCAAATATAAAATATATTTTATAGGTGTTACATTCATTTCAATGGCCCCTACAGCTGCAGTATACTCTATGGCTGGCTACAGTCACCGTTAAAGAATAGTTACTATTAATCGTTTGCACAATTTCCTTTTAGTCTAATTAATTTTGTACAATAGTAGTAATGATAGTAAATATACGACATAAACACAACAATAACTAATGTGATTAATATTTTTAAACAAACAACTTGTCTATGTACTGCAATGTTGGGACTTGGTGGTCAAAGTAAAAGATGTTATTTACTCTAATGTCAGAGGTTTAATGCTTAATCTTACATACTACATTACAATATATATTACTTAAGTAAATGAGTGATGGGGGGGCAATGCGTCACACACTTCAGTACCTCTCTATACGTTTTAATAAGACTAATGAAAAGTGTTGTAACAAAATGTAATAATATTACAAAATTTTAACGCAATTCAGGGGTTAATTTTTTACGAATTTACATGGCACTGACTATAATATCTACGCACAACCATACGATTTTTTTTGCTAGTATTATAGCCTACTCCTTTGTACACTATTGAATTTTTCACGACAGAAGTTTGACTTCTCGTGAAAGTAAATTACTTTTGCAAAATAATTATACATTCTTTAAAAGTTTACTATATCTTTTAGCTGTAGCACAGATAATATAATACTAGTGCTGTAGGAAAAAAAAGCAGACTTTAGTTTATATTGACTTTTGTTTATTTTGATCTAAATGAATAAATGACTTTGAGTTTGAATTTCATTACAAATGGCTTGAACTGAAGTTCGAACCAAAAAAAACTAAAGATAAGTATATACCTTAAAAAATATAAATATATGTTTCTCTAAGTATAGTAAGAACCATAGTAAATGTAATTAATTGTTCAGAGTTAAACAGTCCTCATTTTGGCAGCATTAAATAACATTGTTAAATTGCAGAGCGATCACGGTATTGGTCGTGATAAAGGTGATCCACGATGGTACCGAGGTCATGTTCATATGCAAAAAACCCATCACTCTTATACCCATAGAGTTAGTGGAACAGCAACGAAGCAGGTCTTTTATTATCGTGCACTGTTTTTGATCTGGAAGAAATAAAACTCTTTAACACTGACAAACTCCTTTTTATGGTATTTTTGCAATATTGTATTCGTTTTTGGTAAATATAATAGTGTCCTGCGCTTCCGTTGTCGCGTTTTGGCGGCGGCACTGCCGTGCCCCCATATGTGGTATTATAAAATTTGGTAAAAGAAAAAATTTTAAAATTTGTTTTTACCAAATTTAAAATCAGAAACATTTTACGCTGCTACGCTTTTATAGTGCTCAAAAGATTATCTTCGATTCTTACAAAATTCAACGAATTGTACAATTACCTTCAACGGAATAAACGTATAGCTCACAAAGCTTGCGCCTGAGCATCATGGCGCAGTTTTCCATCCGTTGTCCAGTTGACGATATCACGAACATGACAAACAGATATACCACCAGAGATACTAAGTTGAGAATCAGTATACTTGATTCACGATTCTATGGTAATAAAAATACATTGTTTAAAATTTGTCGAACATAATAAAACTTATAATAACATTAAATGTACCTATGTCATTTTAGACTGTTAATATTAATGCCGTGGTAGTAGATATAAAAAATATTGATTGCATGTTATTTTTGTTATTTTAACGCTAGCGCTTTTTTTTTGTATATTTTATGTAAATACGAACTTGCTGCCAGCTATCTGCGGTCTGCTTAAATGATATTTCTAAGCAATCAAGTGAAACAGATTTCGAAAGAAAGATAAATTAACACTCATTTTTGTACAGCTTGCCTATTGCCAATAATTGTATTGGCGCTGACTACATTGATCACTCACCGCAACGGCCGTAACGATCGAATACAGCACTACTATAAAATATGTCGTCGATATCATAGACATTGTAATTAACTGCAACAAACAGATAATAATATTTAAATTCAAAACTTACTAATTAATTTACATCTCAGTGTATCTAATATGCCTAATGAAAGTTTAACTACTCGTATCTACTAAAGAATTAATTCGATTGAACACACAAATATATACGGTTTCGAATCATGACATCCTTGCACTTTTTGAAGACGGACATTTTGACGCATCAAGTCAAATAGTTCTTTAGAACACTACCCGTCGAATAGTCGATAGAGCACGCAGAGAGACCAAAATTCTCTCCGCTGCGTTGCTCCATCCTTTTGGTTCAAAAATGTACTATGTATGGGTGCCTAGCAAAAGTAGAGATTAAGTTAGTGGCATTTTATTCCTAAGTAAAACGCTACTTTACTTTTGAAGGTGTTAACCTTTATGCATTGATGTTTATTTTTGCTTGTTTTGTGACAACATGATAAAAATGTAAACTGTGTAGTTCAAAGAGTATTTATATTATATTATAGTTATAGCAAGAAGCTGATAGCTTATTTCATACAAAGTTACCATCTATTCTATGTGATTACGAATACAATTATCAAAAAATTTCAAGCAATACACGATGTATAAATTACTTCAAATAATTATTACCTGTACTCCAAAAATAGTTTGACACAATTTTAAACTACAGTTTATATTTTTATACGCAGTCAAACATACGTCAAACTTCTTCTGACGATCTTCTGTCTTAGTGACGTTCATTTTAACTTCTTCATTTCTTTCGTTATCTTTACGTGTCAATAACTCGGTTTCAATAGAACGCGTGATTGTATCCAATTGTTCAGCAAGCACATATAATATACCATGTAGAATAATGTATTCGAATAAGAAACGAAAAATGCACACAGTATTATAGAAATGCATAATTATCTTTATTATAATCATATTGGTAAAGACATTGTCTAACGTTATTTTCACACATCTAGTACTGAAAAGCATGATCATCATGATACAGAACAAACTGGCTACCAATGTATGAGCTTTCTGTGCTTTTGATATTCTTGAGGTATAAACATTATCATCAAAAAAACCATGATGTGCGTCAAAATTTTTCATGAGATGTTGAAAATTTTTAGAGTGATATACAGCCAAAATTATAATGGCCACACTAAATGAGGTCACAGAAAAGAAATAAATGTTATCAATTTTAAACTGTAACATGTCTGGAAACAAAATGTTGGTGATGGTGATGTTAGACATGACGGCAGCGACTTCGGCAATAACCCAAATACTTATTAAAATTCGAGTGTGTTTTTTATACGACCAAAAATTTCGAAAGATGCAAGTAACATTTTGAATGTAAATAATATATTTCAAAGGTGTTAAATTCATTTCTTATTGTTGAACAAAAACAACTTTCTAATAGAAATTCACATAGTATAGTGAACTTATCAATGCCATCGATCGCATACATTAGTAATTTTAATTTAATTAATTCAGTTGTTGAATAAATTATATGTGTTAAACTAATTAATTATTTATTTATTGTTGTTATTTATTGTCACAAGGTCGTCCTAATCGTGACCTAGTTATTTTTCAGATGACTACTTCTTGATCCACCAATTCTGTTTACCCTACTTACCTAATGGCATCTCTGTACTCTCCCCTTGTGTGTGACATTAAGCAATTATTATCTGATGAGCCACTTGCTCGTTTGCTACCAACTTTACAATAAAAAAATCTTGCGTAATATTGATATGACTTGACGAACACGTATTCTTGTTTAATATGCGGTGGTGGCCGAGTGGGAAAGTAACCGACTTGCACGCAAGAGGTGCGAGTTCGATCCCGGGCAGTACCAATGTGAATTTCACTTTGTGGAATTTATATGTACTAATCAAATGATTCGCCATCTGCTTACGGTGAAGGAAAACATCGTGAGGAAACCCACATGTCTTAGAAGAAATTCTAAAGACATGTCTGATTCACCAATCCGCATTAGGCCAGCGTGTGTGAATTAAGGCCTACACCCTCTCTCTCTCTTGATAGAGGAGAGGAGACCCGTGCCCAGCAGTGGGACATATATGGGTTGCTATTATTATAATATATTATATATATGAGGAAGGCATTTATAACAAAGTAATTGTAAAGACAAGGCCCACAATAATCGAGACATTGTTAATTATTTTAGCTGAGCGCGGTTGGAGAGCTCATCAACTGCGGGCTTGTGGTACAAAATTAATAGCGCTGAGATATTAATATCGTGGATTGTAGCCAGAATTATGTTCAGGGATAAATGAAAAGAAAAATGGCAGCTCATATTTTAACGAGGGCTTTCTGATGGTAATAAGTCTTAGCAATCTTAATATTGTGCGCATAGATGGTAAAATAAATATTGAGTAAAAATATTTTGACAATATATATCACAGATAATATAATTATATTTTTTGTAATTTAGACAGACAGATATATGATACAAATATAACTATGATGACATTTATTCTACAACGATATCATCTTTTTCGTTTTGTAAATCGATCTGAATTTAAAATTGTGCGTAAAATTTATAAGATAATAAATGTACAAGGTGGTCGAGGTTGGCCTTTGCCTTGAAAGACTGGACAGTGTTGACATCGATTGGAGAAAAGTGTTAAAAAGGAGGACTATAAGGAAATCCTTTGCCGAGTAATGGGACAAAATAGGTCTGAAAATCCTTTTTTTCCGATTAAAGAAGGTCTATATTTCTATTTTAGCCTGCTATGTCTAATCGGTAATATTTTTTGAAGCCTGTCTTATCGCACTACTTAACTATGCTCAGTAGTGCGATAAGACTCTCTACACTACTCTCAATAAAATTTACGCTTAAGATCGTGATTACTATATTACTTACATGTCTTTTGGTGCTAATTTCTTGGTGTTCTCTCATGTGTTCAATTTGCTTTTCTATTATACACACTTTACATTTTTAACAGTTAGAACTATGCAGATTATTTTATTGTATATAGGGTCATAAGCCGCTGTCTTGTACCGCTCCCTTGCTGACGCTGCGCTGTCGTGGATGTTTGCACAGCACTGCAGTTGGCTGTCATGCGGTAATGGATATTGAAGTGTCCGTCGGATTTTTGTTACCAACAAAAAATACGCCTGATTCGTCGCAACGCCCTGCCTAATGGTATACGAGGTTTTTTTTATTGATTGCATCTATATTAGTGAGGGATGATTGGTTTTCTATGATAACTCTTATTTGATTGCACAAGAAAATTGGTACAAGATCTATAACAAACCGTCTAAATTTGTACGACCGTAGGATAAAGTTTTATTTTAAATTTAGTTATAGATGGCGTGGCATGGATTGGCCGATCCAAAGATGTGTTACTTCAGGGTTTTGTGATGAAGTATTCCTAAAATGAGAAAACGTGAATTTAAAACGCATCCCTAAATAAACACTGGAGTACACAACTGCACCATTGCATGTCTATTTGGCTGTTTTTCTTAAAGTGGACGAAATTTTTCAGTAAGTCTTTCCCGCTATGATGATGTCGTAGGTCTTATACCGTTATAATACTAGGGTAATTGCCTTTTTGAAGCTACTATTCCAATTTGAAAACATCTTTGAATTTTGATAGCCGAATTATTAAGGAAGGCTAAACAAATTAAGCTACGACTCAAAGGAAGTATGTACACAGAACAATGGAAGGTATTTCCATTTCTTATGCACAATTTCTCGTCTTCGTAATAAAAGATAAGCTTCGCTTTATCTCGCATGGCAAGAAATAACGTGCGGGACGGATGAGCGTAGCGCTGATATTAGTGCAATAACATACGAGGGCACGCGCTACGAGTGCTACGACAGTGCTACGTGGCTACGAATCAGTGCGGGTTACCAGGAACATGGAAATAACAGGATATAAATATGAGAGCTTAGGAAGACAAATATTTCATTTGGTCAGGTAAGGTAAGGGTATGGCTCCTGCAACAGAAGCAGTCTCAGTTGCATATTAGGGGCATCACTCATCCTTGCCAGGTTTTGTTTTTGGGTATGGTTGTGATGCAAAAACATTATTTAAAAATACATTCCTAAGTGAGCGCCGGCAACCTGTACTCACCTACTAAGTTACCAGTAATCTATGAATGGAATTATCCAGCTGTATTGTAAAGTTCTTGCTACCCTATAACATGCGGCGTGCGTTTCACGATAACGACACATTAGTTACATGCATGCGGAAAGCTGTGTCGTGTTGCTCCGTCAACCAGTGACGTTACGCTTGGCGTAGCGTAGTATATTTATATATGAGGCTATTAATATAAAGTGTTGTTGACCTAATATTCCTTTTTTAAATTCTTTGTTTGCAAAAGAAAACACCCGCACTAGAGAACAAGCTTTGTGTCGCGGGGGACTTTACAAACACAAATTACACCCAGACTCAAAACAATGCTTTGTGGGTTACACAAAGTTTTGTCCTGTGTGGGAATCGAGTCCACAACCTCGTATACAGCAGATGCCAAGCCACTGGACCACCAAGGCAGTCATGTACATGACTGCCTTGGTGCCATGTCGTACTGCTGAGCACGGGTCTCCTTTCTTGAGAGTATTTGAACCACTCATGCTGGCCTAATGCGGGTTGGAATTAGACATGCCTTTAGATTTTTTTTTAAGACATGTGGGGTTTTTCGATGTTTTTTCTTATCGTTATCAGATTTTGTATGGATGTATGATTAGTACTACATTCCACAAAATGACATCCACATTGATGTAACATGAGATTAAACTCGTACCCCATGTGTACAAGTTTGCTACTTTCCAACTAGGTAGCCTAGTCGGAAAGTACAGCTGTACTTACAGCTTAACAAAAAAAACTCTATAACTGTCATGCAAAGTTCCCGGGTTGTAATTGAATATTTTAGTTTTAGGCTCGTCCTTTATGTCAATCTTAACGTCACTGGCGAAATAAGAATGAAATTCATTTCTGGCTACCTCTTTGGAGACAAGACGTAATGCTTTGCGTACCAACCACACCAGCTAAAGGATACTCTGCCTGTTGACTGCACGGTTAGTTCAGTGGCTTAAGAGGTTCCCTCGCCATTTACCACTGCTCCACGCTGTGATTCATAAATGATTGTCCTAAGTCGAGCCGAGTGGTTGTTTTGTGTCCGTTACTTGTTTGTATGTTTGTAAAGTCCCCCGCGACACAAGGCTAGTTCCATAGTGCGTGACTTGTCTTTAAAAGAAAAAGCTCTGAAATAATAAAAAGGGGATTTTACTTAAGTAGCCGGCAAAATGTAGCCATGTAGATGAGATACCTACATCTCTTCCTAATATGTCCGTTATGTATATAAACAAGTCACAATACATGTACTCTAGTGCAAGCGTTTTTTTTAAAGCAGAGGATAAAAGTCAAATCATACCGAACAGAATAGTACTTTGGGGTGGCGTCGACGGTGCAACCTCAATTTGAAGCGTTTGTGTTGCGAGTACCTTCCTACACCTCGTCTTCGAAGAGAACTTTTTGCCGAGTGTAGAGGTCCGACGCTTTACCGGAAAAATGTTACACGAACGCACTACAACATAGGTAGTGAACTGGAGTAACATAGTTTTAACGTTTTTAGTACTATCACAAGTTTAACTGTATAATACCTACGTAGATATTTGTCTATGCGTTTAATCGCCGCTATGTAATGATTTGTTGTTATTTTTATATACCTATTTAATTCCAAAGGTGGCAGAAGCAGTGGTTTTTTAAATTTGTTTATACATACATTCAGTTTTTTGTTTCACTTTTTTATCTCTTATCTTATTGTTGTGTCTTTTTGTTCATTGTTTTTGTAATTCTTTGTCGTTTACTTAATTTGTACGTCATTTGTATGTTAAAAATAAATTGTTCTTTCTTCCAGACAAACCAGCGGCCTATCAGGTGGTTAGTGGTTGTGAATTCAGCAATGATAGGGTCATGTCCTAGCGCTTGGGAAACAACTTAGCAAGTAGTTCATTTCAGAGCCTACACGAACGTGGTATAAATGCTACTAGGCGAGCATAACATATAGGCGTTTTGATTTAACTGTAAGCCTTTATTGTTTCTATAATAAATAAAAAAATCTATAATTACTTTTTACAAAGCCACAAATGGCTTTGTAAAAAGTAATACCTACCACATAATACTCTCGGTATGATACCTAGAGATTGCTACAGACAATCCTAGTTAGACATTCAAACAAGATGTTACGTAATAAACTAGTACGACTCCTATATAATGAATGCGGTTGCGCATTACACACGTACCGTAACATTAGTTGAGTATTGACCATAGATATCTTAATAACACCACTATAGAAAAGGTATATACATGAAAAATTTCGTAACAAGGGACTAATTTGGCACTATTAGTGATATAAAAGTAAGAACTGATTTATAATTATCTAAAACTGTTTGAATTTTAATCAATAGCTTAAGTAATTGCTGGAATGTGCAGCTATGAGAAAAAGACAAAAGAAAAAGTACCTAACTAAAAGAAACCTTCGATCCACCCACCGTCCCTATTTTGGAATTGCACTGCAATACAATGCAATGTACCTTGACTAATGCTCGAATGAAATTATTTGTCACTATCGTGTCCATAGGCTACGGTAGCTGCTTATCATTAGGCAGGCCGTGTGCTTGTTTGTCTCAATAAATTTGCGCAAGTATAAGTACCACTTCTACGCTATTGTTATTACAATTTCTGTAGCACTGACACAGGCAGTCGAGTCTCGGCCGCGCGTGACTTGGACAAAGTGGCCGGACCGTTCGCCCATCCCTTTTAATGGAGGGAAAGTGGTCGATTACAATTACGAGTCACCGAGTGGAAAGTTGAGCTTTTATGATATTAACTCAGAGGTCGAAACGTGTTAAGCTTCACGTTTTAATACCCGCTGCTTCTTAACTTTTGCATAGAACTTCTAATGGAGGATTTACGAGTTGCCATGTTAAAATAAGTTATGATGTCCTACGAGTATTTCACTCCCGCCGAGTGGCGAGCTCTAAATAAATTACAGTAAGAAGTCGTATTGTACGTGTAATAGACCTTTTTTAAACTTTTTTTTTCTGCAGTAAATTGAATCTCTCATCAATTCTTTCGAACTTGATTTTGTTAGCTACATTGCATTGCAAGCAAATACATGATTTCTGATTCTGAAGCAGCGTGGTCGGGCCTCAAATATAGTGAAACGACGAACTGGTAAAATTGCGGGTAAGGTCAGGTTTAAACTGAAAGCTATAAAATAAAAAGAACATGCGGAGCAGTCTTTGGCGACTGCCGATAGAACTAAAAACTAAGTAAACTGTGAATTGTACCGTCGACCATTATTATTATTAGAATACTATTTTTGAATATGGAAAGCGTTCGTGGACGATGGTGCGAGTTCCATGATTTTTGCTCACCCAAAAAGTTTAAATATGGAAAGCGTTAGGTGACCATGACGCGAGTTCCATGATTTTTGTTCTCAACGCGCCAAAAGAAGTTTTCACTTTTAAAAACTTGGGAGGAGGCTCATTTTCAGCAGTGGACCTGAATTGATGATGATTATGATATATTTGTAACGATAACAGTTGTTGAAAAATATAAACACGAAGCAAACTTCAACGTCATTATTTTCACGCAGAATTTTAATTAAACATGAGCGGAATTATGTCAAGGCCATGTATCCTGTCACCACGCCGCCGGGTCCCTACGGTGTCGTCGCCGGCTCGGTTAAATCACTTCTAATCAAAATAAATTTATTCATTACGAACTGCTGTTAATATAGCTCTGATTATTCGAACTAACTAAAACAATCAGGTTAATAACGCCTAGTGATGGCTATGTTAGATATTTAACTTGTTTACCTGAGTTGCCAAAATTAAGCACTAATAGAATAATGTGTTTCGTCAAATATTTTACAGAAGTATTAGGTTTGACTCGATTTTATTTGAATGGTTGTTTACTGCACGGTTGGTGCAATGGCTTAAGTGGTAACTTTGCCATTAACCACTGTGCGGCGTTTGTCGACGTAACAAAAATTACGTTTGTTTTTTTTAAACGACAACTGCTTCGATTTTACGAACATACATTAACAGGACAAAGTTAACATTAATTAACAGAACAAAGCACACCTAGACTCGAGACAACTATTTATGGATGTCGAGCTTTAGTGTGTCGCACAAGCTTTCATTCGAACTAGTATAGGGTTAGTCGCAGAACAGTTAATTCGCATAAGCGTTATTCGCACTTTCATTTGTCGAGCTAACGTAGTACACTTTAAAAAGCACTCGTCAAAACTTAGAAACACAACTCATTTTTGAAAAACTTTTGATTAATTGTTTAATTATAACGGAATTCTTACCTCAAAACAACTTCTATTATAACGAGTCAACTTTAAATTTAACTCAGTTCATGGGGGAAATAAATCAGACATTTGTTTAAAACCCCAAGATCGTCAATAAACGTACGTTTTAACTCGTGATAAGCACCTGTTATAGCCCTTCCCTGATGCGTCGCTCGTATATTGCTGACTCAAAAAAGTACGGTTCCGACAGGCTCAGGTCATCGCTGGTACCGCCATTATTTTGCTTATTTTTTTATTACGCACAACAATGTATATTTTTTATTTTTGCAGCGTAGCTATTATTTAAGTACCAGCGTCGATAAGCGCAGGTAGATCGGCGCAGACTACCTGCTTTCTTTCTGTATACAACCTTAGGCTGTACGCTTGTTCGTCACCATAGTAGAAAAAAAAAACTCTCTATTTGAGGTTGTTACAGAGTAGATACTTAAAGTAACTACATTGTTACGGATCCCCCTATCAACATTCTTCCATCGAATGCCTACGACAATGGCACGTTCAATTTTTTGAACCGTGATGTTATGGCACAAAGAAACGACAATCATTTCACAACTCAATGACTTTCAAATGACTATCTTCCGTAAATGTCAATCTACTTCAGTGACCTCAATAAATATTGTGGAAAATATGTTTGTCCGTCAATATACTGACTGGCTGCTAGTTAGTTCAGTGACTTAAGAAGATATCTCAGCGTGGTGTAGGTTCGATGCCTACACAAGACGAAAATTTTGGGTGAACTTCAAATGGTTGTTTCGAGTCTGGGTGTAATTTGTGTCCATTACTTGGATGTTTGTAACGTCACCTGTGGAAGACACAGGGATTTTTCCTTAGTGCGGGAGATGTAAACAAAAACAAAAAATAAACAAAGCGGTGAGAATGTGTTCTAAGCTTGTAATCTGAATGACTCAATCCAAATATTACGACGCAAAATTTCAAATCACGTACGGATTAAAATAGAATTATAAACAAACAACAACAAAATCAAACAATCTTAAACAAAGTTACGGTTACCAACAACCATTCGAACATAGCCGGGTATCATAACTTGTTTTATTACAAGAATAAGAGTTTCCAACATCTTTTCACGAATCATTCGGATGGAAAATCGCTAATGAGGCTGAACGCTACTCAAAGGGGACACACTCTCAGAACAAATTTGCCTATTTCGATTCCATTCAAATATTTATTTTATTGTAAATTCCATTATTTCTATAACTCATTTGCTGTTCAAATTTAAACGTAATTTATGTTAAGCAATTACGTCATGTATTTTTGTTACATAGACAATCATAATTTTCAATACGATTTTCCTGTGAACCTTTATTAATATTTGAAGAGAGGTAAGGCACCATAGAAGCGCGCAAGCCCGACTTGGGAAGGACCTCCACCTTACAGTAGATCACAGCCAAAAAACTGTACACAGCGGTGTAGTTGTGTTCCTGTGTGTGAGTACAGGTCTCAGCTCATTTAGGGATGCGTTTTAAAATATTCGTATTCCCATCCCAGGAATACTCCCATCTTAAAGCCCTACTGTAGAAAAATATATACCTCTGGTATTTCGGGCATCCATAGGCTACGGTAACTGCAAGACATCAGGCGGGCCGTATGCTTGTTTGCCACGCAAGTAAAAAATGTTGTTATTATAATACTTCCATATTTTATATTTGCATCGACCCAAGTTGTCAGTTAGGGAATGATTTTGCCCTAAAGTATATTTGTGTAGGTACAAGTGTTTGTGCATAGTTAAATAGATAATTAGTAGAGACCAGTATCTCCTCTGGGTCTCCTCCCACCTTAGCCAAAATATCACATAATATATGCGACTGCTAGTCCAATGCATTGAACACCATATAATGCATAGAATATAAAACTCTCTATTGTAAACCAATTACATACCACAAGATAAGTAGCTATATATTCTTCAAACTTTTAATCGATGATGTTTATTTTTTCATTTTATTTTTACTAAACAACAAATATTTTTATCAATAAATTTTGGTTTTCTTCAAAATTAGATCAAATCATGATTTTGCTTAGAATAAGTCAAAAAAATGTCCTCATTTTTATCTAATTGACAGTCCCTTTATAATTATTATAGCAACATGGCGCAGGTTATCTACGGTTATTGGTCAATTTTGCTTTGATATTAAATACAATATTTGCAAATTACCATACAAATCGCTCCAGAGGTGAGCGGTTATTAGTAGCTAGAGGATGCTTGTAATCAAAAACACGCCCTACCAACTCTGAGACATATTTTGTTTTAAGTTTGCGTAAAATTTTTGAATATTGGACATATCCGAATATTCAGAAATTTTACGTCAACTTAGTGAAAATAAACCTTATACTTGTACGTAGTAGAATGACTGGCTTGGCTGTAACCTAACCTACATTATAGATAGAAAACTCTTTATTGTACACCAATTACATTCTTGATACACATATTATTTACCACATTTATGTACTACTAGCGGGCCACCCCGACTTCGCCCGGGTTAAACTATTTTCAGCGCAACTTTCTTATTTTTTTTTTGCATGAAAACCTTCTGATAATAACAAACAAAACAAAAAAAGTATTTGCGAAATCGGTTCAGCTGTTCTCGAGATTTGTGCTTAGCAACACATTCCGCGATTCATTTTTATATTATATATATTTTATCACTAAAGGCAATTTCTGCTAGGCAAATAGGTACATGATATCTTCTTGTTGTAATATAAAAAAAACATTGTAAATATATACTAAACTTTTGTTGTTACAACTTCAAGCCTGTCAAGAGTTCATGGTTAGTTAGATAAAATTAATTGGCTAATTAATAATAATAATAAAAATCGTTTAATTATCTCCACAAATTACATTCCTGGTTACAAAGTTGATAAAGACTTAGTATAATTTGTAATTTGTGGGAGATCTGGAGTCTAAACTAAGCCTTGGCCTGTAATATAGAACTCCAGGCCCCCCATAACATCTAATTGTTTGTGCAAAAACTATCAATTATCGCTTGAAGGCATAAATCTTCAATGTAAACTTAGAAAAATCCATAATGATAATTATATAATTAGGGAAGTATACAAAAAAGTAACATTTCACAACAGTAATCAGGAAGAAGAGAAAAAATTGCGTACAATACAATTCGTTTAACCTTGCTCTGAGAACAATGTATTTTGGCACTAATAAATCAAAGGATATCTTTCGGTAATCCTCAACAAAAAATACATAGATTTAAAAGACAATTATGATATTTAACTCGAAGATTAATAACGGATAATTTTAAATAAAAAAGTAGACAATGAATAAATGTTCCCTTTTTCTTGATAATTCCTCCGTGCAGAAAATCGTAAAAGGGTTTTAAAGTGCTATGGATAAAGGGGGGAACGGTGCGGATTAAAAGTGGAGGGGAGAGGGGTGACACAAGGTGGGGTCGGTGTACGAGGAGGTGCGGGGTACGAGCTCGTTAGCGACAATTTTTCTCAAAGCTCTCCCGAGGGAATTGTCACAATTCCGATTGTGACGAATTATGCCGGGAACAATGTGGCGTGTTCTTTTTTTCTGATTAAATGAAATAGAACTTAACGACTATTTCAAGAGGGATGAGATCGATTGAGTACCTATCCTTTAGATCTTATATAAAACGATGAAATGCAAAATTTTCTACAATCTGTACTTATTTAAAGTCGCTGAATAATATTTTGCTTTGTTATTGAATCGGCGACAGTCAAGTTTGTATTATCATAATCGTGTTCGACATCGACAAGATGGTATTTGTTTGTGAAGATGTAAGTATATTCATCAAAACAAAATAAGATCGCCCTGCCCCAAAGACTTTCTTATCTGGCTACTTCTTTTGTCATCAAAGATACGGCAATTTGACTCGAGGTCTCAATTATATTAATATGACCATGCTACGTGGTAGCCCGCCCTTAAAATAATTAAAATCTTTAGTATAGAACTGTCAAAAAGAAGAAAAATATTGAAGTGCTTCTCATTGATCAGAATAGTGCGACGCACTATTCTGATCAATGAGAAGTGTGAAAATGACGAGTGTGCGCACGCGGCTTCGCCTGCTCGTAAAATCCCTCGGGAACAGAGATTTTTTCCGCAATAAAAAGTTGCCTATATGTTATTCCAGACTATAATCAATATATATGCCAAATTTAATCCAGATCCTTTCAGTAGTTTTTGCGTGAAAGAGTAACAAACATACATCCACACATCCATGCATTCTTATAAACGTTCGCGTTTATAATATAAGTAGGATTAAGCTTATTATTTTATTGTTATTCTAGGAATATCATCAATCAAGGCATCGTAATGCTTTAAGACAATAAATTAATCAGCACCGTCTAGATTGCCCTTTTTTAAACATTTTCAACGCGTTCATAGTCGATTTAATCCTACGTACTGATTGTATTAAACGGTAATTTATTTTAGTTCGCCTCGAAGGCGTACCATGCGGCTGTTAATTACAAAACTAATTAAAACTGCCGATTCTGTAATTAATCTCTTCGCCGAAGAAGGGGACGTCTGGGAAAAATATCTATCTATACCTACCAATAGGGAGCACTGGCAAAGAATTTAGCTAAATAAGGACTACGAGACTCTTTTAAAAAAAGATAAAGAGGAATAGAATATATTATATACAAAATTTTCATTATACTCCTCAAACTCAAAATTCAGCAATTCATTTAGGTTACAAAATTACATATATGAAAGCCATTCATTCTTCCTTATTTTTTCAAAAGACAACTTCAGCAGGGAACAACTAGAGAACAGCGGCCCTGTGTCGCGGGGGATTTTACAAACATACAGTTAACGGATATAAAGTAGGTACACTCAGGCTCGGGATAACCTTTGTGGATCACACAACTTTTTGTTCAGGGTGGGGGATTGATCACTGAATCAACCCTACAGTCAAATTATAAATGAAGCTGATTTTTTAAAAAGACGATGCCAAGCAATTTCTTTACAGCTAGTGCGCTGACAAGCAATGAGTAAACGTTGGAACGTTGGAAATTATGACACTGTGTGTTCTATCGTATGTTCCACGGGGAAGACTGTTAGACCTGGTGCCTGTTACACCTTTCTACCAACGCAGCAGTCGACTCCGCAGCAGTATTCACCCGTACCCTCTTTAAAAACGTCTTCGTACAGCACGGTATATTACTTTCAGCGTCTGCCCACCTCACCTTTTGTAATAAAAAGAGATTCTGAACACAATTTGCGAATGTACGTAACGCAACAGATTTTTATAATTTTCACAAAACTGTCAGTGATATAGGCATTTATTATCGTCACGGTCGTACAGAAATAGAGCACTTAAATAATTACAGCAATATTTATAATATAGGGATCGCTTTTCCCGAGTAATATAACACAATAGGGCTTTAATAAAATAAAATGCGGTGGGTGGACGGACGAAGGCCCAAGTGGGCCGGTGTCGGTACCGAGCGCTGGGTAAAAGGTATAAAAGACGACAAATTGATTGAGAGTTGCTACTCGTCGCACAACGACACCATATTCACAGGGCTGCTAGATTATTTAAGATTTAAATCGTAGTAGTGGTATCTTTTGGGATTGTTTTAAAAAGAGGTAGGGCACTATACTAGCGAGAACCTTCGCCATACAGAAGACCACATCTAAATAACTATACACAGATGTAGTTGTACCGAAAAGTCTGATTAAAAAAGGTATGAAAACCCTAAAAATATTACGCGAATTAGACCCATTGTGTACTGTGTATGAGTATAGGTCTCCAGAGCTCATTTCATTTAGTTTTTTATAAAAAAAAAAATCTGCAAGGAACTTGAAACTCGATGCGCTTGCAGTACCTACTTCGTTTCGTTCTTTCGTACAAATTTGTGTTTCGAAATAGTTATCATCGTCTTCGATTACTACAATAAATTGTGTATTATTATTAGACTCTGAAGACACCTTTGTGTATTAATTTACAATTTAGTAAAATTGTAAATTAATACACAAAGGTGTCTTCAGAGTCTTTCTATACTGTTAGATATGTGATATCTACGTCTTTTTATTATAATTTCATTTTTGACTAGCCTGTTGGTCTAGTGGTTAGTGACCCTGATAGCTAAGCCAGAGGGTTCGATTCCCACACGGGATAAAACTTTGTGTGATTAATAAGTGTTGATTCCGTGTCTGGGTGTAATTTGTGTCCGTGAATTGTATGTTTGTACAATCCCCCGCGACATCAGGCTTGCTCCGTAGTGCTGGTGTTTATTTATTCATAAAAAGAAAGAAAATTGATTGTAAAATCGACCATAAATTCCTTAAGTCTATACTCGACTTTTAACAAACTTTACTACATAGGTGTCTACATTGTTGTCTAGACATTTTTAATCGGTATCCTTTAAACAGTTTAACTTAATGAACCAACGGCTATATCATTACCGAACTTAATTAAAAATAAGGACCTGCCTTCCCTTTTCTATATATAAATATAAGTAAGTATCTTGGTATCAACCCTACAGCCACCACAGCGTGGACCGTCGATCTAATTACGGCGGCATCTCGGCACTCGACGTCAGAACGCGCTGTGACAAAATTACTTTTATTTTTTAAATGTAGAATGTGGTGTGTGTGACAAATAAAAATAAATTTTGGTTGTAGGACATTAGCCTACGCCGTCCGGTCTGAATGAAAACTGTAAATCTGCGGCAGACTATAGCTACTGTTACCTATCTATGGTTTTGCCCTTGTGGTACACAAAGAAAAAAAACGAGCTTTAGCATGAAAGGTTACTTTTATTAATTTTATTTTATTTTATTTTTGAATATGGAAAGCGTTCGGTGACGATGATGCAAATTCCATGACTTTTGTTCATCCAAAAAGTGCTCAACGCGCCTAAAAAGATTTCACTTCAATTAATGCATTTTAAATTAAAATAAGCTGAACGGAATGAATAAGTTGTTGTAGATAAGTACCGTTTAGGGATAATATACCTACCTATTAAACCTATAACATATAATTATTATATGTACCTTTAGTTACTTTGCAAGACAAGAAATATATGCGGAGTTTTGAACACTTCTTGTATGATCCTTTGCAATAAGCCGCTAGATATATACCTTCAGCATCTGCTGACGAAAAAATTACAAACAAGTTGGTTATAAAAATCATTATCCTATAAATGTGAAAGTTTATGAGGTTGGATGAATGTTTGTAACTCTTTAAAAACTTCTGAACGGATCTAGATGAAATTTGGCATAGAGAGAGATTATAGTTTGGAATAGCAAACATTTTTTATCTCGATATCCGACATGGACGCGGGCGGAGCCGCAGGTAACGTACATAAATACATACTCTTAAAACATTCACTGATAAATATCAATATTATTTATGTTACCGAGAATTAAGTATTTTTACCAATAAAAATAGCAGCAAACATTCGCAATTCATTAATAAATCTGTAAAGCCAACACGTAACACGACACGAACTCACTCAAATAGGAGGGCGAACACCCTTGTTCTACCCTTGTATTACACGTATACCGTAAGTAAAACAAATCTTTTAACTATTGAGCGTCAACGTGATTTATACGCCACCCGTAGTCCCCAACGAAAAGGTTCACTCGACAAACCAAAATTTGTAAAACCTGAATGGCTCTTTTCACCGCAACACCAGTATTAAATATGAAAAGCTGCGCCGGCCGAATGCCGACCACTATACGCCACTGCGATTTCATGAAAGTAGTTTAAAGAAATATAATTTTCATAAAATTTTAAATCTCTCACATTTTCTGTTGGAAAATGTATTCAAAATTATCAGCAGTTGGAAACAGTTCAAAGTTTTGTAAAAATATTACGATCTTGTGGGAAATTATTTTTCGTTCAGTGTTTTGAATTATAAAGGTAACTTACTAAGACGAAAGTTATTCTAGAATATTCTATGTAATGGTTTTCGTTGACAATGTTCTTTTAGAACTTATTATTTATTTTTATATTAGATTCAAGTTTTTCTTCTGTATTTATTTTGTGAAATAATGTCCTTCTAACCGAATATCGGGCACAGCGGCTAATCACGGAACATATTATATTGCACATGTGTGTGCGCAAACACAGGAGCACTCTTTTTTTTATACTACCAAGGTGGCAAACAAGCATACGGCCCGCTTGATGGTAAGCAGTTACCGTAGCCTATGAACGTTTGCAACACCAGGGGTTTCACTCGCGCGTTGCCGACCCTTTAAAAACCTTATAATTCAAGGAGTTATAAGGTTTTTCTCTTGGGAAAACCTCGACAGGGAGCTCATTCCACAGCACATTCCCTCATTTTTATAGTCCGATGGGACGGCAATTCGACATGACCGGAGAGAGATCAGGTGTAGCACCAACGACTTTACGTGATTTTCGAAGGGGAAATATTGTGAATTTCTTGACAGAAAAACCCAATATCAACAATCTCAACCAACGAGGCAATCACTGTTATCAAGTAGATAACGTTTTTAGCATACTTTTTAAAGCACACTGTGTATTACCGACCATTTTGGCGATTTCAAGATGCATTCTTGCACATTTGCATTGTTATCTATACGTCGTCTTACGATGGCTTAAAATGGCAAATTAATAAAGGACGTGCTTGCTTTTCAAAGTGGCATGTTGCCAAATGTACGTTATAGTTAATTTTGTACCTTAATCTACTTTTAAGTTATTTTTATGCTAGGTATTTTGAGGCAAAATAAACACAGCGGTGTAGTTGTTATCCTGTGTTTTAGCAGGATATTGCATGGTTACAGGTAACAGGTTTCCAGCGCTCATTAGGAGATGCGTTTTTAACTAAATGTTTCCTTTTCCAGTAATACGCCCATCGTGTTATCGATCCATTTTTCTACACCAGGGTAAAGTGATGGCATAGTATATGGCATAGAAAAATACTTCCTTAGAACTTCAAAAACGTATTCATAAATGAGTACAGGAAATCAGAACTAATACAGAAAAATGACTACACCGCTTAAAAATGCTTATAACTTAGTACTTCATTAAGCAATACTTAATTTTCTTTTTGTGTCTACTTTTCTCATTTAGTGTCATTTTTTTATAACCAACGAAAAGAATAAGTCAATTGCCCTTTTAAACACTTCTTCATGTTTTTGTTTTAAATTATATGAAACAATATAAACAAAGAAATAATTAACTCTTACAACTTTCGACGTATAATGAGAACCTTTAACAAACAATAACATCCTATATCCCTTTTAATTAGAGACTTTAAGCATATTTGACTAAGTACAGGCTAAGATTGATTACTTTAAATATTCATTAAGTCTTTCCTAATATTCTGAATTAAGCGTTGTACTACTATATAATTAAATGTACATGTTAATCTTGCGATTTAATAAGTCTTGACATTAATCACGCAGTTGGCAAAATTGAGTTACTAAAGTAAATCTTAAAAAAGAGGTAGGGTATATTTCACCCCCACATACACGCACATACACACACACACAAACACACACACATCAGGCTACACTTGTAACTATAAATAAAATTGTTGTTATTTTTTTTCATATAATAATATTATCTTCTATCAAAACTAAATCTTTCATGATATTGTCTAATATGAAGATTATTCTTTTATGCTCAGGGGGCCTGGTGACCTGTAACACAGGTATTTTATAATACCTATCTCAGGCACCAGTATCTCACAAATGTATAATTGTACCTATTAAATGTATTATATATAGTAAGCACCATTTGTGAAGAGAAAATAAATCTTATTATTATTATTATATTGTGGTCTGATCTGGGGATTGAACCTTTGACTTTGTGATCAGTAATCGCACTCAACAACCACCAACGAGACCATATAATTATGTCAATAAAATAGTATAGCTATAGCGATATACGTAAGTGAACTTTAATACCTATTACAATAACGATAGCTGCCCATATCTCACATTCGTGCGACATAAACCCATGAGATAGGTGTAAGTTTCCAAAGCTATGATTAATAGGACACACAAGACGGGATTATCTGCTATTATGTACCTACTTTGTAGAGTTATCGTGTCCTCTTACAAATTGCTACAAAATTTAAGGTAAATTTGTAGGTACGTACTATAACTCTATACTATTCTTCATGAGCATATACATGGGTGGTTATGGAGTGAGGAATCAGGAAACAACAGTTTGATGTTTTGATTGTGTGTTTTGTTATAAGCCGGTATTGTCTTACTGCAGAGCAAAGGCCTACCTACTCTCCTTCCACTTCTCTCTGTCTAGAGCCACTGAAGACCAGTCATCGTTTATTGAGTCCAATTCATTCCACCATCTCCGTCTGGGTCTACCGAGATGTCGCTTGCAGTCCAGGTGTAGTTTATCTATACAAAGTATATAAGAATGTTTATCAGATGCCTAGTTTGGGATCAGATGGCCGTATGAGTTGTCCCATTTTTTATTGCTCGTAAACTATGCATTTTAAAGGCGCATAATAACCACGTTTCTAATTGATTATGTACTCATATTTTTCTTGAAGAAACAAGCTGCAATCATTTAGTCATCTACTTAAAAAACATAGTTCATTGGAAGTCTAGGTCTATTTATTTATTTAAACTCTTTATACACAATCGCACACAGGCGGACTTAATGCCATAGGCATTCTCTACCAGTTGAATTTAGTATCCGTCTTACTCTGATAGAAATGCCGACGCCCAATACGATAATTGTCAAATTTTATAAGACCATAATATCCAAGAAATTACGCTTCATATCATATCGCCTGTTATATCAATATCGCATAACGGAACAGTACTAATTCACACAAAACTTGCCTGTAAATTATTTCACCGCAGAGCAATCTACAATCCGCACAAGCAGGGTCAGGGTCCCGACAGTGGTAATTAAGAACACCGCACTCAACATATGGCGGTCACACAAAAATGTTAGGTACTACATTGCCCACACTCGCGCTACGTATTTGCTCCGAAATCATTGCCACCCAAACTTTTATCGTTGTATTCTTTATTGCGTATACTTAGTAAGAATGGTGGGTTGAAAGAGGCTTAAATGGTGAGATTGATTCTAGATGATTATCTTGTACACTTACACATTGGCTGTACAATGACTTTTATATTTGCTAAGTTCATACCCTATGCCTTGGTAAGCTCGTAAAACAATGGGTCTTACGCCTATTCTTTTTCTATTCTTTTTTTGGATTACCGTTCCATCGGACTGCAAGAGTGAAGTGCACAGGTTTGTGTACTAAAAAATCTCTCTGTGGTAAGGAGTACATTATTACTAATTAACTGATATCAGCACATGACCCAGGAAAAATGGGATTTGCATAAAGATAAATGTTGATAAATCTGATGTTCTAGAAAATACTTTAAATAAAGCTACCATGTTTATTAGGGAGATATGTGGATCCTGTGTTAATTTACACTTTTTCGAAAATCTAATTTAAAAATACAAATAAAAAAAATAGTCTTCATGAGTGAACGGCTCGTCAAGCTGATGTAGTTTCAAAACGAGTCTCACTATATTACCGTATATAACACGTTTGTATGCTAATTTTATACCCTAAATCCGGCCTGATGGAAAACGGTCCCTCCAAGTAGGTATTATCAGGGCCAGACCCAGCCGAACTTTTGGGTCGATTTGATAACATATCCCAAAATACACCCACTGTGTCCATTAGCTTATCATACAAAACGGATTTATTTGAATTATAATAATATTCTGTTAAATCTTTGGTTTATTGAACTTTGGACAGCATACGAGAGATATTATGTTGAAAGGGATTAAAATCAACCTAATGGAAAATCATTAAATTTAACGGAAAATAAATAATGAGTTACGAAGGTTGTTGAGTTGGAATATGGCTCATTTATATTATAGAAGGTGTAGATACTAGATTAAACATATTATATTATACATATCTTCAATCATTACTTTATAAATTATATAAAAATAAATTGTTCTGGATTTAATATTTTATGACATATGTATTATACATAATCAAGAGAGGCACCATACAGTTGCTATTCCCAATAATGTGAAGTAAGAATAAGGTATCTATGGTTTCAGCATTCATGATTTCTCAAAACAAAGGACAATGGTAACAATTTTTGTAAAGTCTTGAAATAAGTCGCATTAATAAGGTCGCGGGGGAGGGGTGTCACTCCGCCCGGTGGTTTTTTTTTATTGAATGTTGAAACTTTAAAATTTGGTAGGTATAAAATTATATGATATCTACCTAATATGTTTTTTCTTGTTCGCGTATACCTACCACAATATTAGATTCTGACAGGCGTAGGGGGTCACAGTTCTAACCTAACCTACTGATTATTTTAATATGGTCAGGTATTTCTACTCCTACATCTATTACAGACTACGAAAATTACAAAAAATCCGACTCATTTCCATTATTAGTATTTTTTTTATTTACGAAAAGAACGGGTAATCATAATTATATAATCAAAACTCCACAGATGCAGATTTTTATAATTCTAGAGACTTGATTTAAGACCCAATCTAATAAAAAAGATTTTATTTTACGTCTTTGTCGGCATGACTGATATGTATATTCGTGCCTAATTACAGCTCTTTAGGACTATGGGTCTCTGAGCAAAGCTGCGGAGAGACGGACGGACGGACATAGCGAAACTATAAGAGTTCCTTGTTTAAGTACTTCGGAACCCTAAAAACGAAGGCTTTTATAAAAACTATTTCTAAAAATCTTTCCCATTGCTTCTCCACATATCATATAACTTAACTTCAATCAATTATTATAAAGATCATATTATCTATAATCTAATATCAAGCTACCCTAATCCCGCGTCAGAATATCAAGATTACGCGCACTTACGTCGATAGTTTAATTATTACTTTGGTTGGGTCTACTATCGGGTTCGGAGGCTGTGATTAACCCTATAAGTATAAACCTAACCGTTAATACTAGTAAGAGGATTACTGACTAATTGATTTCTCTCGGTTAAGACGAACACTGACTGCTCTGATCCCAGATTAATTGTTATTATGTATTACTTCCGACCTCACCGCCGTATAGTATAGAGTATAGGTAGTGGCGAATCTCCTTTATATTTGCTTAAATAAATACCTAGAGCGCGTCCCGGAAGAACTCTCATAACGTATGTTGCCTGTCACAAAAGCGTAATAATATAATTATCATAATATTTATTATAAATATTTGATTAGATATGTAATAATTGGTTCTTTCAAGATCTCATATATATAATATTTGTGTGAGGCCTTGAAAGCAGATGTGAAACATAGTAGGTAGTAGGTACGTTTTATCTCTTGCATTAACCTTTGGGTTGACTGGTAGAAAATGCCTTTGGGATTAACTTCACCTTTATATAAGTTTTCTGTATTATGTTTTAAATAAATAAATAAAATAAAATACCATTTAATTTCAATTGACATACTTAGGTTTTAATATACTATTATTGTCATAATATTCAACTGTTATTGGTGACATTGCTAACATTATTGTGTATTTTCTATTGGTATCATAGTACTGTATGTTTCTTATACTGCAATAAATAAAAAAATAATTTAAAATTAAATCGAAATAAATATACCATTACAACAACAAAGAAATTCGCAACGTTGCCTGCCCGTACTTGTACCTACGCTGAAATTTTGGCTCAGTTTCTTTACTACGAGTACTTACTTATCTATTCTATGCCGCTACGCTGTGTACTTTGTAGTAGGTATATGTGTACGTAATATAGATATGTAGAACGTTAATTAAGCGCTTATCGATTCATAAGTTTGTTTCTACTGCTTTGTAGTTATACATATTGTATAAACAATTTCACATTTTCATCCTGCGAGTACAGGCGGAGTTCAATAGGATATTAGACAACAAAGGATATAATTAATTAATACAAATGTGCTTGAACTAAGATGAAATAATAATTCAATTAGTAAAATGATCATAAAAACGGTTGTAAATTTTCAAAATTTGCCAATCCCTTTTTTATTTTTCTCTGTTTGGTGTCCCTTATTAGTAACTACTGGTGTTACGGGAGTGTGACGTCATAAAACAGCAGTTCGTCTCTGTTTAAATGTCAATACTAATATGCCTGCAACTACATACTGTTTTAATTAACTTTCTGTATTCACTTTCCGACATAATTTTGCGTCTTTCTCACACACATAACATATAGTCTAGGAGTTCTGAGTCTAGATGTTCTTTGTATCCCTCTATTATACAAATATTTTTTCCCGTATAGGAATCGAACCCACAACACTCAGCGAGATGACCACCTTAACCACTAGATCACATCTATTTCTATTTTTATTATTTCTACTTCTATACCATTGTTGTTACGATTCCTATGGACAATACTTACGTAAGAGCGGGAGTATATTACCCCTCAATGGTTTCGTGTTTTTACTGGCGCTCAGTACAAGGGTACGACAGTAACCTGTTGAACTTTAAGATCGCAATATTGTGTGACAGCGACAGATTTAGACAAACACTTACTTCGTAATATTACTAACATTGGGACTTATGAACTTGCTTGTAAGAGTGTATTATGTATAAGTATGGGTAGATACTTAGGTATTTTATTAATATTAAAATCAACCCATATGGGTTGATATTAATATTAGTACCCATTCCCACGGCACGGGCAGGGATTTCCTCTCCTTATTCAAGAGAGAGAGTTTAGGCCCTCAGAAAGTGTGTTTATCTTAGAAGAAATTCTAAAGACATATCTGACTAACCAACCCGCACTAGGGTAGCGTGTGTGAATTAAGGCCTAAACCTTATCACTTTGTTGATATAAGAGAAGAGACACGTGCCTAGTTGTGGAACTTATAAGCTTTGCTGTATGATTATTAAATTATTTGTGGTAAACGCGAGGTAACAACTTGAACCATTAAGCTACCCGTTTAATCAGGTTGATTAGGCTTGGTATATACTGGCTTTCACATTCTCATGATAAAAGATTTTAATAAAATAACATGTAAGAGAAGTAGGGTACCATACTAACAAGCAAGCTTCGACTGAGGAAGGCCCACAGCCAAATAACTACAGTAGTGTTCCTGTGTGTGAGTACAGGTCTCCAGCGCTTATTCAGGGATGTGTTTTGAAAGAAACGTTTTCCTATCCCAGGGATACTCAATCTTAAAGCCCTGGTGTAAAAAAATAGGTCGGCAAACACGCAAGTGATACCCCTGGTAGATATTGAAAGCATCCATAGGCTACCGTAACTGCTTTACATCAGGTAGGATGTATACCTACTCGTTTGCAACCCAAATAGTATATAAAAAATGTGTAGGACATCTCCAAAGAAATACCCTATTTGTATTTGGATTTTCCTCTTTCATTGAAATTAAAATGTTTGTTTACTCTTCAAGGTAAATAAATATCAATCAATGTAATATTATATTTTTATTGTAAAAGGGAAAATAGGCTGAGTAAAGAAAAACATCGTAATATAAATAGACAATATTATTGTACAAATTTTTGTATACATATTAATATGTATAACTGAATTAACTATGTTATTACACAGACTAGATATTTATTTCACTATATTATTTGGCAGTTTTGTTTCTCAACTTCCTGAATCTTGTGAGCAGCCTGTGAACAAAAAAGAACGGCATTATAATATACTAGCGACATGACCCTGCTTCGTACGGGTGGAGATTAATAGTTTTTGTATGGGTCTCTTAATGAATATGAAATAAAATAAAATATAGCCTATGTTACTTGCTGATAATGTAACTTTCTAATGGTGAAAGATTTTTTAAAATCGGTCCCGTAGTTTTTGAGTTAAATAGTAACAAACAAAGTTTAGATAATATCTAATATTTTGAGGCAACACTAATCAATATTTGAGATAGGTAGTGAATAATACAAACGAGTAAATCCCACTGGGGAAGGATCTCCTCCTAATAAAAAACAGTAGTGTAGTTATATTTCTATGCGTGAGTACAAGTCTTCTAGGAGATGTATTATTAAAAGATTTCCTTAATATTGTATTTTTCACAAATAAAACTAATAAGCCTCGATGATGCAATGGTAATTCATACTTATATCGTGCAGAAATAGTTTCATACAAAACGTGGTACAACACAAATCAGATACAGGTGATAGGATACGAGTGTGATCTCACTTTACCATATAAACTTACTCTCTCGCTGTAAATGCATTTATATAATAAGTAGAAGAAGTAGTAGAACTTACCGTGGTCAGGGCAGTAATGTCGTCGACGTCTCCGTCGCCGTTGCGCGTCACACGCGTCTACGCATGTTTCTTCTGTTAATGCAGAAATATGGCATTGTATTATTGGGAAAACTCAACAACAATATTGAGGAACTTAATTTTTATGCATTAATTAGATTTTCAATTTCTTTATAAACTAATATGATTAGTAACAGTAGTATTTATGTAACTAATCTGAGCCCCTCTAGACAAGCAGCATTAACGGTAGTAGAAAAGAATAGATTTGAAAAACGATGTATGGGATTTGAAATAAGTTTACGACATTATATCTTATTGATGTCAGTTATTGCGATATCTGATAAACCAGTGACAACAAATACACGCGCACACGTGTCTGGGTCTGGGCTTCAGCCAGGCATAGCAAATCTTACCTACTTGCATTCATTTTTAATGAGCTCGTTTACAATCATCCGTGTCAAGTTTATACGGATGTATAAACTATGTATATAGCAATAGATTGAAAGAAGTTGATTGATTGTTGTTAAGGCACTGACCGTCACAGCAGGCTGGAAGCTGCGGTGGTGCGGCGTCTACGTCGTGTCGTGCAAGTGCGCGCAACTGCAGCGTATACGCGCGTGCGCCTTCGTTTGCTACGCTCACACCGCCTGCGAATGTTGCGTACGGACTAATCTCGTACACATCTGTACAAATAAATAATAATTATGCATAAATACAGTACCGGAAAGCTTTAAGACGCGTCGTATGTGATCGCGATCCTCAGCAGTGAGCGAATGACGATAATTAAGATGTAATAAATTAAATGGTGTACAGGAGTAAAATTTAATAGAGTTGTTTGCCACCAGTAATACACCGAATCTTACACTATTCTAGTAGTAAGAAAATACAAAGAATTATAATATGAAAAATATAAAAGGTTAGCACAAAAGGTTAGCGTTAGCATTATCCTTACATCCCCAGGATTATTTATAATATGTACACTTTTGTTCGATAGACTTATACAGTAATTTCTACGCTTAAGCCAAATTAACGATGATGATGTACATTGAAGCCTGTCTACACTAATCGAAACAACACCGCACGAGCCCATAAAAGGTAGACACGACGATTATTCACAGTTTTAACTGACTTTAAAAAAAGCAGGAGGTTTTATGTAGGTATGTATTTTTTGTTATGTATTTACACTGATATCTCCCCCATTTGTGGACTGACTCTGGGCAGGGCAATAGAGGGCAACCCTCAAATGTAATAGGTACAATGTTTTTCATAAGTATATATTTTTATAAATATAAAATTAATGGCCAAAGAAATTAAACTGATTTGTAGGAAGGTCGATGCACTAAAAAGGGTCGTTTTATCGGCTTTTTCCATTTTGCAATGCAAATGAAGCAAAGTTCTACAGTTCTAACTTTGGAAGTATTTGGTCGTTTTAACAATTTTAGTATTGACCACCGCGATCTTAAAGGTTTGTTTACGAAGTGAAAGTATCTGACATCGGAACTAAAGTACCTATTAAATGTCACAAGTAAGTTACCTGAAAGCCTATAAAAGGTTTCCAAAGTACAAAAACTTGTTTAGCCTTAATCGGTGTCATCAAGTTTGCGCCGAAATAAAGAGTTTTTCAACATACAAAAGACAAACTTTTTTTCCGGCATGTTATTATATAAAAACTAGCCAAGTAGGAGTTGGACCTCATTCTGGTTCCGTACTATATATCCGTGCAAGAAAACAATATTTGTTTCTTTTGGTCTCAACATACAAACTATGAACTTTCAAAATTTTTGTTTGTAGTTCCTCGTGGTTGAGATTCGTTTGTACCGTAATACGTTTATTGTTACTGCCATGGTTCTTTTTAAGTCGTAGCGTAATGATACAAAACTTATAACCTTCATCAATAAATGGGTTGTCCAGAGGAATCTGACTGGTAGTTGCAGATAACAATAGCGCAAAGAAAGAAAAAACAAACTTCTACAATATTGTTTGGAAAAATATTGGTTAACAAAATTTCAAACTAAATAGTTTTGTTTTCGACATAATTATAAATATATTGTTCTCAGAGTTCAGTTCTCTTGACTTTTTATCAAAAACAATTAAATACTTTTTAAATAAAATGTACTTAAGTAGGTATTACAATTCAATACCTACTTAAGTACGAGTACCTATGTATATTGTAAAAAAATATTTTAAATGGTTTCAGTAATTGTTTTGACGACACTGTGTCTAAAATACTTGAATCTTGAATTGAAATAAGGTCGGAAATTGAGAAATTTGTACAAGAGAAATTCTTAGTAACAGTTTCGAATTTATTTCTAAACGGAGAAAGGACAGTACCCCATCAAAGTTAGACGTAAAGTTTTTATCGCACCTAGACTTTGAAAGCGTCAGTTTATAAATTAACGAAGCAGTCTCCTTATCTTAGTTCATTTATAAACATTGAATTCCAGACAACTACTTTGCTAAAACTTTGATATACGTATAAGTGTAATTTATAGGTATTTAAAATCTATACTAATATTATAAAGCTGAAGAGTTTGTTTGTTTGGTTGAACGCGCTAATCTCAAAAAGTACTGGTCCAATTAGAAAAAATCTTTTTTTGTTGAGCAGTGCATTTATCCAGGAAGGCTAGAACTAGAATATCACGAGAAGATCAATAGGAGCGGAGCAGTAGTATGATATGTTGCTGTTGGGGAAAATATTCCAAAATACCACGCGGACGAAGTCGAGGGCGACCCCTAGTTATTAATATTAATTTAGTAAAGTGAAGGTGTATGTTTTTGCAAATGTTTACATTATATTATAAAGCGAAATCTGTTAAGTCTATTTATTAGATGATGGTAAGTCAAAGGCAATCGTGGCTTCGCAGAGTGCACTGGCCGTCGCGCGTCGGTAAATAGTGGTATAGTTTTGGTAAGCAATTACCAAAGCTCTTGAACGCTCGTAATATTAGAAACACTAAAACAATGCACTGAAATTTCACGAGTAATATTAATGGTACTAGTACTACTATCCACTTTAATGCCTATGAGTGAAATATAATTTTTAATCCTATGTTAAAGTAAATAAAGTTGACTTTCCGCCACAGTCGGAATCGCGAAAAATTTACTTAGGATGTTTTCTTACCGGGTGGGTCTGGTGGTAATTTTGCAGCTTGATGTTGTGGTGCTCTATAGGTGCCACATGTAGGCTTCTCTGCACTAGTTGATACTCGTGCAACGGCACCATCCGTCCTGTTTTCGTTAAAGATGGTAAAAATATAATATAGCTCTTAATTGATTGTAGAAATAATACCTACACCAATAAGTAGGTACTTTTCTACATTAACTTCTTAAATGGTACGGAAACGTTCTTAAATGGTGTTTTAGGGCGGTTTCAGACTAGCATTTTTTTCTGCGCGTATATGGTCGTTTCTGCATACGTATTCATAAAACCTCACTCGTGTACACGGCCTTATCCCGGCGTGTTCGCTCGAACCGGTAGTGTTGAGTCAGTATCAACATGGATTCTGACGCGCTTAAATGAGCTTATAAGAGAGTAAACGCTCGTACGAATTACGCATTTGGCAAAAGGACCGCCTGGCGCCCATACTTACGCGCTTAGACGCGTTTCCAAAAAAGTACTTATAAAACGCTAGTGAAACCGCCCTAAGACATGCGCGTTCCCATCGATACAAAAAGTCGTACGTAAATTTCCCATAAATCGAAGTTTTCATTATCGAAATGGATGTTGATACATTCACGATACGTATATATTAGAATCGCGCATCTGGGTCGCGTTTACTTCGGATTCAATCAGCTATGAATATAGTCAGAATATTGATATACAATGTACCATGGATTTATTACTATCCGATCATAAAACACATTTAGAACGGTAACTGTTGACTTACTAACAGCCATTTCGATTATTTTACGACTGAAAAACAGAGTTAGTACCTAGGTACCTAAAGGTGTATTTGACAATTTGACTTACACATCAGCACTGTAATGCCAATTTGACCTACACATAGCATAGGTACCTACTATGACGTTTAACATTTTACGATGAAGACGAAAGAAAATGATTGAATCAATCTCTAACCAATTGGCTAATCGCATGATCAAGAGCGTAAAGTATTCAATCGATAGGTTTTAATTTAATTGTCTTTCATTTTTATTGATATTTATCTTAAAATTTCATTCATCACAGTACCCATGCTATGTGAAATAGACTATAATTGCTAGCAATATTGTCAGAAGAGGAGTTAAGTAATTATCGTATAAATAAAATTTTTAAAAGCTCTATGCTATTACGTAAACAACTACCATTTCAGCAAAAACGAAACTGACGAGTTAACTAAAGTACAAAACACAAGTTATGCATATGAATCAATCATAATCAAAACTGTTCCTCATATTTAAAGTTGCGGCTCAGCGACTTTGCAGGCAACGTTCCAACAAAGTCGGAGCACATTAAAATGAAAACTTTACTTCGTAGTACGAGCGAAATATGATGTCATTTTTCAACCCTACCAATGACGGTTTAATTTTTATATGACGTAGGAAAAATCCTTTAAAAAAGTACGCTGAAATGTCATATCGTAGACGTTTGAGTGTTGACAAGGGTCGATGGAGTCGTTTGTGTCAGCAATGTCACGTACAGATCACTGCTAACGATCCACCTTTATTTCAACTAATTTTTTTTCGCCCTTTGCGATTTAATGATTCTCAGAACCTAGTGCTAGGCTTTGATCATTCTATATTTGAAATTCTTTGAGGTGTATTTGACACACAAAGACCAAATTATATTTTACGAAAAAATCTATCGGTTGTACGAGACATTATATTTATTTTAATTAATGTGCTGTAATGTAATACGCCTGTATTCTCATTATTTGTGGATGCTTGCATGAAAAAATAAATGAAGGAATATTAAAATGTTTTTTTTTATAAAAAGATTTAAAGTTATTATAATGAAATCGGAATAAAATGTACATTAATTAAAAAGTTTAGTATTCAAATTTATGCAATGCAACATTTCTACTTAAATATAAACTTTCTTAATTTTATTAAAATACTATTTAATAATAATAAAGATTAGACCAGTTCTTAGAGGGTCAAATATAATTCTTATATAATAGCTCCATTACACGTTGAAAACAAATGAAGCTTACACCATTATTGGAAATGTTACGCCGGGGAAGATAATAATTATGAAAACTTGCAAACAACTTCACCTCTGTATATGATTGCTACCTGGTCTACGTGTATAAATGATAAAGACGAATACGTTATTATGATATTTTATAACAACAGTATTATATTCTACTACAAAATTAAACTTCTATACTGAAGTGATAGGGTTACAACAAATCTACCGCAAACAGTGAAACGTATTAAAAAAAAAATTACAGTAGCTAAACTTAATTTAAATGAAGAGAACAACTGTAGAATATTCTATATATCTATAACTGTAGAATTACGTTCATAATCTTACCTTTTTCTTCGCAGTAATATAGCAAGTATTGTCAGCGCAGCTAGTGAAAGTGCAGCACACAATGCCAGCAGTAATGCAAGCTCTCCAGCAGTTGCAGGAAACGGTGCATCTACTTCTTCGGCAAGTCCATCTGCTGCACCAGTAGCGAACTCAAATACTTCGCGCGTCCAACCTGCTTCATTTGATGCGCGAGCCGCTACCCGGTATCGGGATCCAGGTGATAAGCCTAGGAAAGATTATTTTACATTCGTGTACAAAAATAAAATAATTTAATAAATTATTCTGGATAGATACAAAAGAAGTAATAAAGTACTTACCACCTAATATAACTTCTCCACCTACTGGTACATCCCTAGAACCAGCGACTCCAGACCCAGCCCACTCCAGTTTCAACGCTACCGGTCCACATCCACCATCAGTCCATGCACTTGTATCGAACCTTGCATGAGTAGCGTTGGCTCTGATCCATCTCGCATCGGGAGGTGCAGTAGGTGGCCCTCCAGAAGTTCGCACAGCCAATTCAGATCCAGGTGCTCCTCCAGCTGAGCCGTACGCTCGGTATGCGGACCCACATCGAAGCCCTGTTAAAGTAACAGGACCTGGACTCGCCGACTGTATCCGCCATTCACCCTACAAAAGATCTTTTTATGTTAACAGATACGGCACGTAAAGGTTTTCGAAATATATACCTACAAAGAAGTAATTTTATTGCAATTCGTAAAAATGAAAGTATTTTAAGTGGTTCTTGAAGTATTTTTTTACGTAAAATATAACGAAATCTTATGTAATTATTTTTCATATATATGCGGACGTCTGTTTATCATTATGAGTCTTTTAGTAATCGATTTTAAAAATATGTAACAAGCAATTATATTATCTCCTAATCATTCGCAAATAAAATAAAAATCTCTTTCAATATTAGCTTACCTCTGGTGAAGCAAGTCTCCAATGCAAACTGTATATCTTGGGTATGGCATGCCCAGGCGCTCTCGGTGCTGGTCGTAATTCTAACTCCAGTTCTCTTGATCGTGCCTCTAGTAACGCAAGTCCTGGGGGTGCAGGTGGCCGGAGTACTATGACACGCCACGTTGCTGAGTCTGACCCATGAGGGTTTTCAGCGACGCAAGTGTAATTGTCTGCGTGAGCTAGTTCTAAACCTGTTACCAAAGATTTAACTATATCGTCTCATGCTCTTGACAAAACATTGTTGGATATTTTTATTAGAAAAGTTTAAAATTTTTGAAATTACGAAAACTTTTTCAAAAAAAATTTGCTATAGATCAATATTGACGACAATGTAAATATTTCTGAAGATCGTTCAAATATGAAGCAATATCATATAGATAAGATGTGCGGATGATTACCTCTAATCAGCAGCGCGTCTCCGTCGAGGTGGAATGGCGGGCGTGGATGCAACGGCGTACCTCCGCGGAGCCAACGCTTGGCCGGGGGCGGAGCGCCGCCGACCACGCAACGCAACGACAACGACCCGCCAGCCGCGCCCATCGCCACGCCACCAAATGACGAGATGCGGGCAGGCGCTATACGTAATGCAATTTTATAAATTTCGAGAAATATGTAGGTAATGGATATGTTATTTTCCTTCTGGAAGCAAGGAACTTCTGCCATTCCATAGATAGGTCCAAGTTATAAGTTAATTGTAAGAACCAAGGTACCTATTTGCGAATATACCATTGGTAAAACACTTTCTTATCAATTGTACAATAGGTAGTCAAAACATTTTGATAATGAATACCTTCCAAAACAAAAAATAAAAACAATAGAAAAATGAAATAAAAGAAAATTCTTCTGTACACACTTACCTAACGCACTGGTCTGGCAAGCCACAGAAGGAGAAGGTGGCCCCTCACCCGCAAGGGTAGCAGCTCGCACCCATGCCTCGTAAGTCCGTCCAGCGCGCAAACCACGCAATGGTCGCGTGCATTCCGTCGTACTACCCTCAGTTTCAACGCACGCGTTTACGCGAGTTACGTTTGGTTCTTGAGATCTATTTATATAATACAATCATTAGTTAGTACTAGATTTAAACCGTTTTCTTGACAAACACACACAAACATTTATTTCTATAAAACTCGATACTTTAATGCACAGTTATATATAACTTAACATCAGCAACAGTAATTTCCTGGATAAACAGATAAACGACGGCGAGGCAATGCTGATTTCATATCATCATTATGCAACAATCAATGTGCAATAACATACAACAAAATGTATCTCACAGAAATAAAATCATGACGTATGATTGTATTATAAGTATCAACGCAAATTATCCATAATAAATAAATAAATACAATAAATAACAAGTTAGTAATCCTGTTTCTTCGTAGCCAAGTCCCATCTGACCAAAACAACATAACATATACCTTCAAGTAGGTATCAGAACTAGTAACTGGTGGCTTTGGCGGTTAGAAATAGCTCAATTTAAGCGGTGTTTAACTTAGATCACGAATCACTAACTTTGCCTATTCCCCCGTCAGATAGATGGGTACTGTTTCAATTATTAACTTGGGCTCCGTTGTGGCTAAACTACTTAATTGCTTTTATAGAGCCTTTACCAAATAGATTTGGGTTAGAAACCGAAAATATAATTAATCATTGTAATGTATGTCTCCTCATTCAATCTTATAACTTTTTTTTATTATAAAAACTTGTGTTATGTGTAATTGAAAAAGTTTTCAAATAGTTTCTTGTGGCTTCCCATTATAATAAGTTATTTCCGACAAAAACAACGCGGTTTATCATCCCTTCTATTGTGATGTATAGATAATATTATTGAACAACGAATTCAATAATACCTATCTGTAAGATCTACTGGGTCGGATAGATGATACAAGGTTAGCCTAGTTTAGGACCAATATCAAATAATGTACTGTACTTTTGTGGGAATAAAACTATAATACTATTCGTGACTATACCTACAGGAAAACCGCAGTACAAAGTAACATATAATCGAGTAAGGTGTTCAGAGCTCTTTGGGAAAGCAGTGTTCTTGCAGCAGAAGAACTTTTGACATTTGACACGTTTGACATATTATTATTTTAAAGAGAGCAACGTTCAAGTGATGCTTCTAAAATTACAAACCTTTATACGTGTGTACTTGTAAAATATAATACTTACCCAGACAAATCTTTGACGTAGAGTGTGTAGTGCGTCAGTTTCCCGTTGGGCTCCGGCGGCGGCAACCAGGAAGCGCGCAATGATCGCTCACCGAGCGCTATCAGTTTCACACCGCCCGGAGCGCTCGGCACTGACGATATCAATACCATGTTTAATAGGAGAATACACGACGTATGTATACATGAATGGGTAGATATATTTACTACTATTTGTTGCCTGCTGCTTGCTTCGCTATAATCTACTTCTATGCCAAATTTCATCCAGATCCGTTCAGTAGTTTTTACGTAAAAGAGTAACAAACACCCATCCATCCTCACAAACTTTCACATTTATAATATTAGCAGGACACACAGTTTAGAGTTTTAATCATTAAATATGAAGATAAACTTCATATTTAAAAGTTATAAGTAACGTCATGATATCGTATTTTGTGTGGCTTTCAACGATTTTTTTTCTCCTTTTCTTTTTTATTCTTCTTAAAAAAGACAAGTCCCGCACTAGAGAACAAGCTCTGTGTCGCGGGGGACTTTACAAACATACAATTAATGTACACAAATTACACCCAGACACAGAACAACTCTTTGTGGGCCACACAAAGTTTTGTCCTGTGTGGGAATCGAACCCATAACCTCGTGCACAGCAGGCGCATACCAATAGACCACCAAGGCAGTAAAAATAAATTAGAATATTGTAAATATTCAAATCAAATCAAATTTAGGAAATCAGAGTTTTTGTTATTAAAATGGCCAAATAGGCCAACTCGTGGTTGAATCATAGGCCCATGTCCCTGCTGGACATAGACGTCTTTTAGCTGAGATGGAGATAATTAAATTATGCCTATGCTCTCCCACTGCTAACTAACTGAGATTTTTTTGTAACTTTACAGTTTTACTTGCGTAGGCAAAGGTCTTCCACATTCACAAACATTTTTCTTTCGCCACCGTAACTAAGCCTTTCCGGTGTAAATCATCTCGCGACCAAGTACAAGCACAACTGGCGTCGAATGGTTACTTCATACTAAAACTAAAGTATAAGTATAAATTTATTCTTGAAATATTCAACTCATTAATAACTAAAACTTTCAGTTACAAAAAACCCCAGTTATGTCTCGAGGTAAGTAAATCCGATAACTTAGAATAAGGTTTATTACTCTTAATACAAAATCTCGGAACTAATTAAGATGATTAAAAAACTTTGAATTATCCCGTTGAGAAAAGAGAAAAAGTGAAACCTACTAAGTTGCCTCCGGAACTTGTTAGTAAGTAGTCTAGTTTTATCGGATAGTATTTGACTTTTAATCCATTTTAATCCTTTAGACAAAAGGATTATAAAAAGCGAAGCACATTTTTACTGAATGTTTTATTTTCTTTTTTTTAAGACAACTCCCGCACTAGAGAACAAGCTCTGTGTCGCGGGGGACTTTACAAACATACAATTACGGACACAAATTACACCCAGACTCAGAACAATTCTTAGTGGGTCACACAAAGTTTTATCCTGTGTGGGAATCGAACCCACAACCTCGCGATCGGCGATAAGAAAAAGAAAAAACAACGAACTTGAACATTACTGTTGTTCATTTTCGAATATTTTGAAATGGTTAGGGAATCGCTTTATTTCTCATCTCAACCCATAAACGTCCCACTGTTGGGCACGGGTCTCCTCCATACATTTGGGATATTAGCCTACTATACCACGCTGGCTGGGTTTGTATAGGGTTTTTTGTCAAGTTTTCCTCTCTTGCTGTGGATATTGTCTGCCTGATTTACTCTCTTAGTCGACTCTACCATGGGATAGAATGAGGTGGTGACATTTGCATTCTTAATCCTATTTTATCCCATTTATATTACATAAAAAAATTAACACTTCAGAACTATTACAATTATTTACATTATAAAGTTTACAATAGGTTTATGGTAGCTGAAGTAAGAAACGAACTATGTTGATTCGAATATTTAAATGTCGAATTTTCGATCAGGTCACGAATCCTGACGCGAGTTTAAAATTTCTTACCCATAAAAAAGCACAGCGCCGCTAAAGAATCTATTTTATCTATTTAAATTGAATAAATGCACAAATTAACTTTAATATTACTTACCATCTTCATCAGTTCTGCAAACTTGAGGGGCGGATAAAGGTCCGTCACCGGCTGCATTGTGCGCTCGCACTCGTATTTCGTACTCAGCATATGGAGTCAGACGTGATACAGTTGCCTCTTCACCCTAGTACCAAAAATACTTAAATAAATGACTGGGAGCCAGCCTCGACTTCACCCAGGTAAAAAAAATTGAATCATACATTAATAATCATCCAAAACAGTCACCGTAGTCAAAACTGGCATGGGATATATATGTAAACAATGCGATTCTTGGCATAGTAAAGTACCGAAACATCTTAAATAAGATTTCTTAGTCATCTAATAAAAAATATTTTTTCCTGGCAAATTACGGAACATTCAAAAGATTAAAGCAGCATAGGCTCTGCGTTGAAAAACCAGTCAGTCAGGACAGGTACAAGTAATTATAGATGAAATTAATTTCGGGACCGATTACCCGAGACACGCGAGATATTTAATTGTTGATATAAGTGTTCTATCTTCAAATGATTACTGTTTTAAATAACTTTTTCTAAGTGCATATTTATTGTCGTTGTATAAAATAAATAATATTTTAGTACTATATAAGAATTGCTTCTTTCTAGACCTCACACTAATATGAACCTACTATGTTTCATCTCTGCATCACCCTATACATAGGTTGACTGGTAGAGAATGCCTTTGGCATTAAGTCCGCCTTTATACATGTTCTGTATTATAAATAAATAAAATATAAAATTTAAAAAAATGTTCTAAAAATAAATAAAATAAAATAAAGTTCTAATAAATATTGAACCTAGAAAACGGAATCAGTTCCATACAGTACTACTGATCTAATAAACAACTTTTATTGCCTTTAGATACCCGTAGACTCTTAGAAGCTGTAGTTAATTGCTACGACGTAGACTACATACGCCGTAGTAATGTTTTCTAAGAATATGAGCCCCAGTGAAGCCAGCCAGCTTGAAGACGTGTTTTATGAATTTAAAAATGACAATTTCGCGATAACTAACTTGGTGGAAATGAATTTACCCAGTGGACGAAATTTGAACGTGATTTGCAATTTTCTTAGTTAAAAATAACCGATGCTCAACTGTAAAAATAATTCGAATTTTCTTGCTTACGTATCAATTAAATAATAATAATCCAACTAACCTGTAACCTCAAGAATGCCTCTTGTGAAGGCAACATAGGGTCGGCGTCACACCTTGTGTATTGTAAAGTGTAATGGGTTATAATGCCTCCTCTCGTGTCTGATGGAGGTGGTCTCCATTGTACTCGAAGTGATGTAGATCCACTTGAGAGACAAGTCACTCCTTCTGGACTACCCGTTGGCGCTGTTAGGAAAATGTGATTTTATATCAACCTGAGGTGGTGGGAGCGGTAGTAACCGATTGGTAGGCGATGAGCTATGAATAAGATTCAGGCCTGTAGTACTAATGGGAATTTCACCGGTAAAAGAAACATCGTAAAGAAACCCACATGTGTTAAAAGGAGTTTAAAAACATGTCTTATACACCAATCCGCATTGGATAAGCGTGTGTGAATTAATGCATAAACCTTCTTAGTTCTCATGATATAGATTCAGAGGAGGTCTATACTCAGAAGCGGAACATAAGTAAAATTGTTTCTAGCCTTCAAATTTAAGTTTTTTTTCAATCAACATCTTTAGAAAAACTGTTTCGTTTTTATATGCTTAAAACACAATAAATTTTAAAATAATCTTTCTATCAAATAATTTTGAGAAAGCTATAAATAAATCCAATGATATTATATTACAGCTAATTAAAATATTCCGACCAAGATTAAGCTTGTCGTAATTGATATTATTTACGAACAATAAAGATATAAGGAAAATCTATTTTTCGAGTGCTAAAAATAGACTGTTTTTTTTCAATCGCGATGGATGGACCAACGGGCAATGGAACAAATAAAACTATATATCTTTTTGTCTCCGAGATATGGAACCTTAAAAAAGGCAATTGTGCCGAATTTCTATTTTCGCATGAGGAAATAAAAATTGAAACAAACGCTGAATACAAAAGTGCCATCAATTTGTACTGAATCGTTTGACCTAGATCGGGAAGGCCACAGTCCAATTAAGCCATTTTGCATTTTGATGGGAAAATTTACGATCGTCGCTTCACGTCGATAGCGGTGCTCAGTTATTTACGCCACTACGGTAAAACTTGCCTTGTTGGACTTTCAATTCTCCAATCCACTTTTGCTGCGGACTGGTCGGGTACAATCAAGATATCGACTACTTTAATTTCCTAACTCTAATATTTACATTTTGCTTCGATGAGGGCAAAGTAAAAAATAGTGCAAACTTTATTCACTGTTATTTTTACTTCTTTTGTCGAGGAAATTCAGTTGGATGGCCAAGTTCATTAAGTAACAGTTTTCCTTTTGCTGGAATAAGTAGCAAAATATAAAATACTCGAAACTAAGTTAGTTTACAATTTAATATAGGAGGAAGAATGAGGCGACAAAGTTTTCTAAAATATTCTTGAAAAATTTCTTATAGGACAAAGATGAGGCTAATTAAGTGAGAAATTAAGACTTGTACACATGTGGGTTCAACTCCTGATGGGGTGGCAGTTCCATTTGCCATATGCTAACACATGTCATAGAAGAAATTCTGAAAGCGTGTCTGATCCATCAACCCGCGGTGAGCTAGAGAGTGCTCTCTCCCTATCTGCTCTCTTGATAGAGATCTATCAAGATTGCAGAAAGGAAGAAATTCAGAATCTCAAAAGATTGCTCTATATCATTAAATGAAAAATATAATAAGGCTTACGTGATTCCAATGTATGCCGATAATGTGATGGTGACGATGGTCCATTTCCAGCTGCATTATACGCTCGCACCGTCACTCCATATCTAGCAGCCGCCTTAAGACCCCTTAAAGTGGTACTTGTAGCATCAGCACTTGCACCACTCTCCGACCCTGGACTGTCGCTTAAAGTCCCCTTACCCTCGTCAGATACTTCCCACCAACGGATTGTGTACCCTAGTAATGTGCCGTGCCAGGTTTCTCGAGGTGGCGGCTAAAATAAAATAATCTATAGTAGTTTTCGATTTTATATTTTATATTATTTTCGATAATATATAAAAGAGGTAAGGAATACAAGCGAGCAAGCCCAACTGGGGAAGGACCACCGCCTCACAGAAGACCACAGCCAGATAACTACACACAGCGATGTAGTTATGTTCCTATGTGTGAGTACAGGTCTCCAGCGCTCATTTAGGAATGCATTTTGATAAAAAAATTGTCCTATCTCAGGGATACTCCATTTTGTGTAAAAAATTGGGTCGGCAACACACAAGTGGTACCATCGTGATCCACCATGATTCCAACGTCTATGGTAACTACATAACATCAGGTGAGCCGTATGATTGTTTGCCACCTAGTTAAAATAAAAAAAAAGTTGGCGTGGTGTCTCACAGATTGGCCACGCGCAAGTGAGTTAAATTAGGTTTAAAAAATGGGTACAGCAAATTAGTGAAAATAATAACACTACCAAAATAGTGTTGTTACTTCTGATCAGTAGGATTTCTAGAGCTCCTTGTGGTATCACCTACAGCGTCTCCTCTCTTTATCTTATAATTTAAGATGATAGGCCACCATAGCTGCTTACTATCAGGCGGGCGTACAATGCAATTTTTTGTCGCTTATTTGATATAAGAATTGCTATTACTTCCTTAACTATTTTCTATTCAATAGTTACCTAAGAAATTTTTTTCATAAGTAAAATTAATATATATATATATTTTTTTAAAAGACAACTCCCGCACTAGAGAACAAGCTCTGTGTCGCGGGAGACTTTACAAACACACAATTAACGGACACAAATGACACCCAGACTCAGAACAACTCTTTATGGGTCACACAAAGTTTCGTCCTGTGTGGGAATCGACCCCTCAACCGCGTGCACAGCAGGCGCATACTGCGGCCACTGGACCACCAAGGCAGTCCCTTTTTTGTTTTTTTTTTAGTTTGGAGTAATTTTCATGAGTAGTTTTGCAAAGTTTTATAACGCCGACAAATTAACTTTTTAAAATTGCTTTAATATTGTAGCGAGGCAAATATGACAATGTAACTCATAAATAAATATCAGTGGAAACTAAGCCATAACCCCGAATTTCGATTAAAAACAAGGGTACAGTTGTAAATAGTTTCAGAGTGTAGGTTCAGTAAATCAGCTTTCGCAATCTAACAACTTTTGGTAATGAAACAAGTTGTATGAGGAAATAATATCATTCATTTTGATAAATGTTACAAAATACGAGATTATAAATTTAATTTTATAGCATAAAATTATTAGAACTATTTTATTAAGAGTATTTACAATCGTGAGATAAATACAGTTTCACAAAATCTACAATCTACACAATTGTAGAATGTCGCGATATAAGTAAGTCTAGCTTCCTTTTGAATTTTCTAGAATCGTATAGCTTCTATCATTTTTGTTTTTAAGTCGAAGAAAATTCAACATAAATTTAAGAACATTGTCATAAAAGAATCGCCTGCAGACAATACCTGAGTAAAAGTTTTAGAAGCTAAAAAGCAACGTAGTGCGAAATAATAATATAAAACTATAAATAACAGTTCTTTGTCCACTAACATTTTACAAGAGCATAAATCATACATACCTGCCACGTGATATGCAGCTCGCGAGCCCTGAGCGCGCGCACAATTATATCTCGAGGGGCTCCTCCGGGCGCTAAACAAAAAAACAACACCATTTTATGAACAACTACAAAACAACACCGTGAACTGAACTACCCGCTTCATTATCACACGATAATGAACTTTACCTCACACGCATAAAACTCGATATTAAACACAACATAACACGCTACCATATGCGCGTTTACAAAGGTTCGTGCGGAAATTGCACACCACTGTTTTTTAATGGGCGGAAAAGCTTCTGAAGTCGCTCCCGTTTCAAACTGTCAGGAATATATTAGTGACATCCAGTTTATTTTCTTTAATACTAAGATGTATTGAAATGAGCATTACTTGTGTGAGATGAAAATTTCGATTTTGTAGAATATTCTATTCAGTGATAAAATAAGCTATGAAACAATGTGACTATTATTATTATGATATTTATGTATTAGGTATTGCTGCAAGATCTGGAGAGTGACAAAATTATTATAGGTTTATAAATTAAAATATACCTATAGCAATATACATACCTAGTTATAGACGATAAAAACGTCATACACATAATCAATCCGACTACGACTAATTATGCTTTCTGATATATAAACACTAGATCTTACAGTACTCCGTGCATTAGTTTAGCGTTCAGTTTTTTATAAAAAAGACGCATAAGTACATACGGCACACTGAAGTTATCACACCCTGGCGCTATTTATGAGTACGGTTGAGAAACAATTATTTCACTTGGCAACTAAAATCGATAGACGTACCTTCTTCTCTAGTAGTGAAGTGTAGTGGAGTTGTGTATAGTGAACCACCGACGTCGTTGAAAGCGGCCATGCGTAGAGCGTACCTAGTGTCTGGAGACAGGCCCGCCACTGCAGCACCTGCACGGCCTGGCCCTTCAGACCTGAGTTCGATATAATCACCAATGATATTGAGACTTTATCTCAGTCTGGCAAGAAAAACAACGCAGTAGCATCCCTAGCCACCCTCATCACGTTTTCAGCGGAGAAAAGACTAAGGATTTAATACATCTGTTTAGCAATTCAGATCTTATTCTAATTAACATAAAGGTAAAAATGACAAAGTGGCAATTCTCATATTTTTACCTTCAAGGGTTTTTTTCCTTACGCTATGTCATATGACAACGATTGAAATGATGGTACTCTAAATAAATCTCATGCTATCTCTACTTTCTCTCTGAATTAGATAGAGACTACAAGTAAGTTATATAACTTGCAACGTCGATGAGTTAGATAGATAGATTGATAGAAAACTCTTTCCATCTCAGCCATAAGACGTCCACTGCTGGACATAGGCCTCCCCCAAGGTTTTCCAAATCATTCGGTCCTGAGCTGACCTTGTCCATCGGTTGCCCGACTTGAAAACTCTTTATTGTACATCAACTACATTTCGATTTATACATATAACAAGTTAAACGTAATCACTCGTTTCCAAGAACATCATACTTATAAGCTTACAATATCGCACTAAGCACGTGAAGTAGGTACTAGTAGTATTAGGTTTTAAAAACTGAACATTAACATAAACATTATATAGGCTTCATTTTTATTTCTAGAGCAAGTTACACAAAGAGTTATAAAATTTCAGTACTCCCCGTTGGCTCAAAAGTCATTAAACTTTAAATTCAAAGCAACCGTTTCAGCGGAGTCCGGCACTTATTTTCATTACAACTTGATTTCGTAAAACTAATTACTTTTTAAAAATGTTGAATTTAGATATGTTCATGCAAGTACCAATGTATAATTTATTTAATGGACTATATATTATATTATTTACCCAAGCTAGTGGTCACGGTTGAAGATGAGAAAAGTCGCTACTAATGAGACCTTACTAACAGAAAAACTCAATAATATTTTGCTTGAGCCGGGTTTCGAACCAGCTGGTTTTAATTGGCCGCAAAACATGAGCAAAACTCAAAGACCACCAAAGTAGTCTTAATGCAAAAACATAGAAGCTTTTATCATACATTAACTGGGTATTCTCCTGTGAATTCTGCTACTTTTCATCGCTTTATAATGTAAACATTATCGACCTATCGTGGGTAAATGTTATTGGAGCCTATCTCCATTAACTAAAGCGTTATTCAATATATCACTCCGAAAATTAATACATATTATCTTATGTAATAATTTGGTCTAGACCAAGATCAGATTCAGTAACTTTAGATATCAATTAGTAAAGACAAAGTACGTTATACTGTCAAACCGAATCAACTAACTAACCAAACTTTGACTTGTGACTATCTGTACTAATTGTAGTTTATTGAAATAAAAATCTGTAGCCAAAAAAAATGATTAAAATAGTTTCCAAACAAAAAGTCAGCATCAAAATACATTTATGTTTTTAGAAGCTGCAAATTTATTTTTTATTTTTTATACTGCCAAGGTGGCAAACAAGCATACGGCCCGCCTGATGGTAAGCAGTTACCGTAGCCTATGGACGTTTGCAACATCAGGAGTGTTACTCACGTGATGTCGACCCTTTAAAAACCTTATAACTCCTTGCTTGAAGAACTCCATGCAAGTCTCTTGGGAAAACCTCACGAATATTTGTACTAAACTTAAAAAGAGAGTCCTTATTCCGCCAGATATTTCCTTATTTTGGTAAATGCTGCCCTTAGATTTATATTTCAACAAGTATTTGTACACGCTAATAAAACGTAATTTAAAAATTGCAATCATAATTTATTATATTGAAGTAAGTATACTCTTTGTCAAGAGCGCCCTCAATAACGTTAAAACTTACTTTTGTAGTGTAGTGTTAAGTACATGTGTATTCACCTATATAATAAGATGTATTACTCAATTAAAGTCAGTATTTATCCAGCACCGTGTTGTTTAATTACACTCTCCAGTTGCCATCCTTACATGGCGACCCTGCCAGTGGCAGTCGCGCGTTGCGTTTGTTGTTAAATTCCATACCAAATATAGACTAATAATGTGGAAGTGAACTATGGACCTAGCTCTAAATCATTTGTTACATATAATTAAATAATTTATTTTCCAAAACACATTAAATAAACTATCACCATGAAAAAGAAGAAAAGGAAAAAGGTGTATTTATTTTGAAAGAAAGAAGAAAAAGAAGAAATTTGCTGTTCAAAAGTACACAAAGTAGATCAAAATGCCTATATTAAAGCGACGAGGACTAACTGTAAGAACCTTTGGGCCTGGACCTCTACAAGGCAATATTTCACCAGTGGCGTTCATATAAGTATGGTGGCAGCTGATTTTGGGAGCGATGGTGCCGATTGGGAATTTTCCCGGTTAGAGAGTCTGATGGAGGCGGAATGGCACTCCCGTCGTCCGGATACTCAACGAGATGAAGAAGATGGATGTACTCAAAAATATGTGTTGTGACGGTGAAAATTTTTTTTTTTTTTCTTTCGCGTTAATTCTTTACGAAAATGCGAACCAGACTGCATATTTGTGTTTTTTTTATTATATTTCTTTTTCGTATGCTCATTGTACAAGAGCGATCACTATAATCATTATTTCTATAAGATATTCTACGATACATAAGTGTCACGCATGTTTAATATATTTATTTATGAAATTCATACAAGTAAGTACATATTATTTCCGTGCAATGATTTAAAAGTATGTTTTCTTTTATACTCTTAAAATTAATATTGAATTTATTACAATAACTGTTTAGTAGCATATTTTTATGAACAGTTATATGCATTATCTAAATATAGCCATACCTATCAGATAATCGTTGTGTGGTCTTGGAGTGTCGAATTACGAAAAGAGTGGAACTGTTGTCACCCGACCGAAAGTTAAACAATGATGTAATTCAAGTTTATAGAAATATGTTTGGTGCTGATTATAATTATATTGTACTTTATTATTTTTTTGCTTTGAATGAACTTTTATGATGGTAATATGGCTTGACAACATTAAATGAGTAGGATTTGTAAAAGGAAAATGGATATAAGATTTGAAAGTTTTGGTTTGTTTTGTAAGTTTGGGAATTGTTTCGTACATAAGGTTTGTCATGTAATGGTCTGATCAACCAAATACAATGCAAATTCTTTTAGACAAAGGAATTCAGATAGGAATAGATGTTTAGTGATGGTTGTGATATGAAAGATTAAAAAAGGGTACACATGATAAGGTACAAAATAAGGGTTAATGTCCTTCAAATTCGATCATGGTGCAAACAAAAGGTTTCTCTGTGAGAATTGTTGGTGACGTAAAATGTCTTAATTAATTGCCCTAGAATATGTATAATTAAATGAATATTAAATAAATGAAGTGAGAAAGAAAATAAAATAACAGGTACTGAGTAGAGACCTGTATAAATAAAATGTAAGTACCTTACGTGTGATAAAAGATGATGAATAAAAATGTGTACCTAGGAAAATAATTGAAATGAAGGATAAGTATGAAATAAAGCTAAGTATGAAAAATATACGAGATAATTGGTTTGAAACGAAATGGTTTTCAGTGTAAAGTAAATACATTAAAGTTGTGATTTAAAATATTATTATTATTATGCAGACATAAGGTCAAATACCAGTCTTATATTTTTTGAATTGTTATTCAAACTGTTTACCTTAATACTTCTATTATAATTTTATTTTAAATAGACATAGATTTTCTTTTCAATTTTATGTATACCCAATACTCATTTCATTTAGTCTTATAATTTTGGTTATTTTTTATAGAATCTATATTAATCCTATAGCTAAGTAAACTATATTAATTTTACATATGATTTAACATTTTAGGTTTAAAATAAAATAAATATTTTTGAATTTATTTTATTTTTTCCCAGGGATGGAGATGTAGTGTAGTGTTAAGTACATGTGTATTCACCTATATAATAAGATGTATTACTCAATTAAAGTCAGTATTTATCCAGCACCGTGTTGTTTAATTACACTCTCCAGTTGCCATCCTTACAATATGTATTGTGGTCGAATTTCGACCAGTGGGCGACCTCTAGTTAATTTAAAAATCTATAGCCAAAAGAACTGATTAAAACAGTTTTTAAACAAAAATTCAGCAAAAAAATACATTTATCTTTTTAAAAGCTGCAAACAAACTTAAATTTATAAAACCCGACACTTTTTACTAGAACGGTAATAATTATGGTGGGTTTATTTAATAAGTTTGTTTGCTGAAATTTTGTTTTAGGACGGTCCGGTGTGACTGGACAAAATCAACATTACGGTTCATGGCAGTAAAAATATATAACGAACTTGTTTAAATAAATAATTAAAACTTGAACCAAAAATCATAGAACCATCGCGTCATCGTCACCGAACGCTTTACATATTCAAAAATAATAAAAAGGTAGGTAGTGCCCTTGCGCTCCGCTTGGCTCATCTTGGTGGGGGCACTCCCGTGCCCCCAGATCTAATAGCTCAAAGATACAACTCACAAGTTACTTAGTTTTCACTTTTATCGGCAGTCCTCAAAGACTGCCTCGCATGTTTTTTTTAATAAGACTTATGACTAACCATAATTTATTAGGTACATAATTAACCTCAAGTGTGTCATAAGATTAAAGAAAAAAAAATAGTGCAAACTTACGCGACATGAAGTAGATCTGAATTAGCCAGTGTAATATTGAGCACATCTGGAGTGTCCCAGTTGTCGAGAAGGAGGGGTAGCGGGGCATCCAGCGGTGCGTGGGACAGTTCCCGTGTGAGAGCTCGGTACTGAAGCGAGTAGTGGGACACTAGAGCACCGCGAGCCACTCGCCACGTCACGCGAGCCTTACGAGACCATACTTCAGATACACGGACCTCTTCTGGGACGCTTGGACGTTCTGTGTTACAAATATTTCCATTACACTAGGCAATCATCACTATCTGCCTGATCACGTCTACTGTTGAACATAGGCCTATGTTTTCACAATGGTCGATTTTCTTCGATCGATCGAATGGCCAACTTTTGTTTACCGTAGTACGAATCACATTTTGAATACTTAGTTTCAGTGCAATTATCATGATGTGCAACTTATTCATCAATTACATATATGTATATACATTTTACTACGTACCTACCTATATTTTAAATGCAAAAGAAATGAAAAACAAAATATTGTTCTGTACTGTTGTTGTTGTTTGAATTTATTTACAAAGTAAATAAAAGTACAAAATTTAAAAAATAAGAATATAAGTAATTATTATGAGAACGTTTCAGGCTCGGGGACAAAAGTTCATTTTCTGCATTCGCTCTATATTCAAAGAATTCTTTGATTAAAAATATTTATTTTTACTTTAAAATGGCTTTAAAAGTGTATGTTCTAAAATAGGAAGATATGACGAGTAAGACGAGTAAAAATATGTACTCTTAGGTCTACTTCAAACAAGCTAACCTTTCATCTAAGTTAAATTCTAGTCGTCTAATTCATCTCACTGAAAACTGTATGTTTTTGAGAAATTTACTACTGTATGTAAATTCCTCTCGTGTCATAAAATGTCTATACAGAGGCGGCGTTTACAGTGGGTATTCAGTATTATCGCCTCGTACATTACGGTTTATAGCCCTTGTCGTGCATGGAGGTCACTGGCTAGCGCAGAACAATGTGGCACACTCTTGGAAAAAGTTATTTTATAGTAATCATTAAGTCGTGGGGTACTACGTTCATTAACTTGTCATAAACAAAACATAAACTATTTCTATTTTTTGTGAGCATAATGCATTTTGAGTTCAATATGTACAAGTTCACAGAACGATTTTAAAATACAATTTGAATTCAATAACAAAGATAACGAGTTTTTACATTTCATATATATTGTTTGCAAATATTGTCTATACGTAGGGTAGGTGAGCCGTCAAATGGAAACAATTGTGAATATTGGAAAATAAACACAAAGGAAATTACGAATTTGTAAAATGCAATTCTTCAAAAAAATTGAATATGTAAAATAATCCCTCCAGCGTTTTAAAGAATTGAAAAAATAGTTTCAATTATTGTGCCAATAATTTCGGAATTCATTAAAGAACAGTGAAATACATAAATGAATACATATATTCATTTATGTATTTCTACTGTTCTTTTATATGAAGTTTTTAATTATACTTATGAATTATGATTTATAAGCATAATAAAAATCTTCATATAAATAATAAAATTTTAGTAAACCCGTGATCAAAGGAAATAATAAAAATATAATTATTTTCATACCTTTGACAAAGAGTCTGTACACCAGCTCGTCACTGCCGTATAGGTTGCGCGCAAGACAGCGGTACTCCCCAGCATGTTCAGGCCCGGCATGTGGTATTGTCACTTCTGATAACGTCACACCAGAGCCTGTATCTCTGCTCTCCACTCCACCAGTTCCACTAAGAATTAATAAAAGATAGGAACAAATATGAACAGGGCTGTTCTTATGATTCCCGCCCTAGAGAACATTGTAGAGCTATCGAAATATAAAATACCTAAAATTTTAAATATTTATCTATCTAATTATCGAATAATTTAACTAAGCAACGCATACTGAAAGTACATTTTTTTTCTTATACGATTTTTTGTACAAAACTTAAAAAAGAGAGTCCTAATTTCGCCAGCTAATTCCTTATTTTGGTAAATGCTGCCCTTTGATTCATTAAAATTGCTCGACCATGTTTTTAAAGGGCTCCAAATTCTCTTTATACCAAATACGTACATAATATGTATGGTTATATTATAACCAGCTATTATGGATGTAAAAAGTGCATTTGCTCAGCGTAGTCACATATTTTTGTCGTCTCCCAAACAGTGCTTGTTCTTTTATGAAAAATAACACAACAAAATTTCGTCAAATACTAGCCAGACTTGCATAATTAGAAAGGGTTTACGAATATTCAGAGAAGCTTTTGAAATTTTTGGGTGTTGTTATTACTTACTGTTCGTAGAATTAAAATGATTGACAGAATGATTGAGTGGTAATTAAATTCTGAACGATTTTCAGCTAATTGCTAACAGCTAATTGGGATAGCTGTAAAATATAAAATTTCATATTATAATATTTTTTAGTTACTTAACCCTAAAGAATTGAGATTCTTAGTAGATGTATTTTCGGCCTAGGTTGTATACTAACTGTAAATTTTATTTTATGTCTCGAGGTGAAAATATAGTTTAATACCGAAGCAGGAAATTGAATTGTCAAGTCGTCAGTATGCTATGTAATATACTTTGTATCCCTGTGACATGATAAACATATTGTCTTTTGGTTTAGGTTAGTGGACCTGACTGCTTAGCCAGGGGTTGTGGGTTCCATTCCCACCCAAGAACGTTGTGTGATGTGCACGATTATTTGTTCTGTATTGGGGTTTAATTTATCTATAATAAAAGGAAGGTGTAAAGAACTCTTAACTCTTACAAAGAGAACCTAAGACTGTGATAATAGTAGATTATGTTTTTCGAAATATTCACGTATGTTTGCCAAGTTAACTCGATCAAATTTAAAAAATAAATGAATATTATAAATGCTCCAGTAATATCACGATTTAAAATATATTTTGTATATACTTACTGTAAAGCTAGAGGTCTGGAGTCATGTGTCCAATGCACGTGTATCTCTGGTTCTCCCCTTACGGTGCAGGATAATCGTGCCGTAGACCCCCTCACTACCCATCGAGTTTCACCGCTACCACTTCTGCTTAGTCGTGGTGGTTCTGTTTTATAATCGAGAAATTAAAAACTGGCACTTATATCTATGTATATGTTACGGCTAAAAGCTCAAGTGCGGTAACACCTAGTTTTAGCCAGCTAATATAACTTTGCCTATCTGACCGGCTGCACCTAGCTCCAGCCGGCTAAAAAGTACGTAGTAACCGCACTTCGGTTACACCTGGTTTTACCTGGCTGAAGGTAGGAGCAGCTAGGTGGTAACACTAGCCATAACATAATAATATGGTTACTTTTACGGACTGAGTAACAGAGAAGATTCATCAACGCAGAGTCTAAGCTCTTTAAATATCGTAAGTGAGGACTAAGAAAGATTTTTACAAATACAATCCCTTAACGATAGGCATAGGGCATATAGCTCGTAGAACTTATGGCCGTTGATGATGAATTCCTAAACGTAAAATCAATATTTAAGCCAGGCGAAGACATGGCAGGATGCTAGTTACAAATAAAAAAGATTGTTCAGATACCTAAAACGCCCCGTGCTTTAAAAAGGCGAGATTAAATTCGCGAAAGTATAATTTACGGATAGCTTTTGGAATAAAAATAAATTACGCGGCGAGTTTTTTAGGATTAAAGGTCACAACGTTTGTTAAACAAAAACATACTATTAACGGGAAAAAAGTATAATGTAATTTGTTTTCTGTATTGTGATAACATGTCTAAAAGCAATTAGAATAAGAATATATACGGTATGATAATATAAAGACGAGAGTTTAGCGTATATAGAGCATGACTAAGTACTTTTCGATAGCTCTAGTGTTATTAGAATGAAATTCGTTATGTATTGATATCAATAAAAAAAATTATAATTTTGTTATCTTGTCTAATGTGCTAATCTCTCTTTTTATACTACTTGGGTGGCAAACAAGTATATGGCCCGCCTGATGTTTAGCAGTTTTTGTAGCCTATGAACGCTTGCAACACCAGAGGTATCACTTGCGTGTTTCCAACCCAATTTTTTACCCTAGATCTTTATAATAGAGTGGGTATCCCTGGGATAGCAAAACGAGAACTTGAGACCTGTACAAAGGAACACAACGCTTTGTAGTTATTTGCCTGTGGTCTTCTGTAGCGTGGAGGTCCTTCCCCAGTCGGGCTTGCTCGCTAATATGGTGCTCTTTCTTAAAACTCTTTACTAGTTGAATTTGAAAAATTGATTTTAATTCCTAAAGAAGATAATATAGGCTATTTAATATTACGCTATGACCCAAGGCAAGTATGGTAGTAAGAATAGATGTGCCATAGAAAGAAATACATATTTAATTTAACGCGAGTGACACTGCGAATAAATGAACAAATCATCTGTTACAAAATCTTACCTCTTACGTCCAAATAAAACGAATGATGCAGGAATGAATGCTGGACTCTTGCTGTACATCTGTACCAGCCTTCATGCTCCGGGCTAGCAGCTTTCAGCCACACAGTACCATCTATAAGTATTGATCCTCCGCTTATGTCAGTAGTTTCTGTCTGACTCCAGAGTACGTGACGCCAGTTATCACCGTCTGAACAAGAACCGTTGTATTAGGAATAATAGGCGTCCAGACCAATTTTGGTCATAGCTGTTAATCTCAATGGAAATAAATCGACATTATAGTGCATAAGCGTATGCGCAAATATAGGGGCACTCTCTATTTCTTCAGTATAATAATCCGATGTGACGGCAATCCGACACGACCAGAGGAAGATCAAGCGCGGGACTAACGGCTTTACAAGCTTTCTGAGGCACTGTAGGAGTCTCGCTGTGTTTTTATAAAATGGTCACCCATCTATGAACTAACCGCGGCAAGCTTGCTTAACCTTGCAGATCTCTCGATCCACGCCGCGAGGAGCCACTCAAGTAAGGTGAATTAATTATTAGTTATTACACATTTACGTTAAATAGCATTACACCTTTCCTCTGAAGGTGTAGGCAGAGGGGTGTATCACTAACATTTTACCACCTTTTTTTATACTACTTAGGTGGTGGTAACAAGCATACGTCCCGCCTGATGTTAAGTAGTTACCGTAGCCTATGGACGCTTGCAATACCGGAGGTATCACTTATATGTTGCCGACCCAATTTTTTACACCAGGGCTTTGGGATACGAAAACGTTTCTTTCTAAACCTGTACTCACACACAAGAACACAACTACACCGCATTTGGCTGTGGTCTTCTTTAAAGGATATCTTTCCCCAGTCGGGATTGCTAAAAAACCTTTTATGTTCTTTGTTATATACAGTCCCTAATACATTAAGGACATCATTCCAGATTGATTTATTAATTGAATTTGTTGAGCTCCTGTCGAGGTTTTTCCCGAGAGACTGTAGCATGGGGTTCGGTTCTTCAAGTAAGGAGTTATATGATTTTTTAAAGATCGGCAACGCGCGAGTACCCCTTGTCTTGCGAGCGTCCAAAGGCTATTAAATGCTTACCATCAGGTGGGCCGTATGCTTGTTTGCCCCCTTGGTAGTATAAAAAAAACCTGATTGAGATGACGAGATTTTTTTTTTCTATATGTTTCTTTGGCACTACGCAGCTACGGTGGTAAAAATACGGCATACTGGATAGTTACCAGTTAACGTAGTCTATGGACGCTTGCAATATCCGGGGCATCACTTTCTTAGCTCAGAGATGTTTGCTCACTTCTGTGCACGTGATGTATTCCAGTTGCGTAACAGTTTACTGTCTAAGCAATTTCTAATAAAAGAAAAAATATTGACCTGTGCTAGCACTTTTATTTTCTGTGTGTATGTATTTTATATCCAGGAATCAGAATGTTCGTTTCGCTAAGACCTTATATCAAGCAAATTATAAGAATTTGTTTTTAGGGTTCCGTACCTCGAAAGGAAAAAACGGAACCCTTATAGGATCACTTTGTTATCCATCCGTCTGTCTGTCGGTCAAGACCCTTTTTATCAGGAACGCCTGAAGGTATCAAGCTGAAATTTATATCAAATACTCAGGTCTACTAAAAAAATCAAACTTCTAATCCAACGCAATCAAAAGAACACACAGTTTATGCCGCAAATTTTCGACACTCGCAAGGGAATCAAAGAGTATGGGGTACTTCCCGTGAAATCAGAATTTTGAAATTTGATACGAAGCAACGTCTTATAGCACAGATAAAGAAAAAAATCGAAAACATCACACACATATAATAAAAATACAAAAATACAGGTTTGTACGGAACCCTCGGTGTGCAAGTCCGACTCGCAATTGGCCAGTTTTTAAAAAAAGTTTTGGTTAACACAAATGCTAATTAAAATCATTTATAGTAAACAAAACGGTATCATTTATTAGAATCTCAATACTGCCAGAATTATCTTATTTATATTGCCTCAATAGAAATAAATTAAATTTTGATTAGATATTATTTTTGTAGACCGCTTTTGGCATTTATTAGCTAGAACTTATTATCTAAAGGTAGATTAATTTCTCAGAAAACGCCTGGTGATAAAAAGCGCCTACGCAGTTATTTTAAGATATGTAGTTCAACTATTCACCAAGGTACGATTGGCTAAGTCGGCTCTTAACCATTCATAACATTTTCATCTAGCGATTTTGATCTTAACTAACAAAATTACCTACCAAAAATATTTTATGATTCTGTGTGACTTTATTTATCCTTAGACTACATTTAATTTTGAAATATTGCGTTAATTAAATAAATAAACACTCTAAAAAAAAGCAGTCTATTAGCAGTACATATATTTCCGTAAATAAGATCTTAACAAGGCGTAAGCTTTGTTTCTTATTCTTTGCACTTTGTTCATATCGAGAAACCCACGTGTCTTAGAAGAATGTTCACAAACATGTCTAAATCACATCAATCTTAACCCTCTAAGCTCTCTTAATAGGAGCAGAGACCCATGTCCAGCAGTGCATAATAGGGTTAGCCTGATTATTTCTTGGCATAATGCATATAAAATCCTTACTAATATTATAAATGTGAAAGTTTATGAGAATGGATGGATGGATGGATGTTTGTTACTCTTTCACGTAAAAACTACTGAACGGATCTGGATGAAATTTGGCACAGAGATAAATTGTGGTCTGGAATAACACATAGCTACTTTTTGCAGCGATAACCGGCATCCACGCGGGCGGAGCCGCGGGCAACAGCTAGTGTTTAATAATATACAGTTGGAGTTTTGACTCGCTGTCATGATGTGGCCTTTGTTCTTGTACAATAAAATATTATGATCGATGGGTTAATCTAATAAAAGCTTACCTGTGGAATACTCCCAAGAGATCCTTGGAGTCGGTTGACCCTTAGCCGAACATGGCAGTAACAACGCGGCTCCTGCCGATACCGAGGTGTTCTGAGCTCGCCACACCCATGTCGGTGGTTCTGTGAGGAAAGACTGCTTTATATGTTACGCTGTTCCATTCAAAAAAAGAGAATAAAATCAGTACCTAGCATGCTTATAATCCTTTGGCAAAATTAATGTCTTCTGAGTTTCAAATACGAACGGTATGAAAAGTGCCTAAGTATATTAGGTATTAAAGAATAGTTGCTCCTACATGAGGAGACCGCTGTCAATTGTTATATCATATTCACATGTTTCAATGAGACATTATAATAAAATATGTAAGTCTACTTCTATTGTCATTAATTGAAAGTTGTTGAAGTATTTGTTCATGAATTCAAAGTACCTATTCGTTCAGTTCTAAGCTAAATTTAATTATCAATGTAACAAAAACTTCAAAAATCCAAATTCATTCAAAACTTTAATACTTTTGGGCACCTTTCCTCAGAACTGCGATCTCAATCAGATATTTTATTTATAGGTTAATACCTTTAAATACAATATCTGATTGTTTGTAAGTAGGTTAGGTTAGGTTACTTTAATTTTTATAACTATTCATGTAAATATCTTATGAAATAAATTCCTTTTTTAATACTTAAATTAAAATGTATATTTCTCATCAAGATTCATTTTATAAGTCAGTAATATAAATGCGTCAACTTAATGTACGTACTATTTATTAGTAAAACAGTTGAATGGCATAGCTTTTAATGAATTAAAAGCTTAAACCACTAGACGCAGAACACTACCATTAAACTCAAGCCATCTGTTAACAACATGCATCGTGAAGATTTTCTACACTCTTGGGACATAAGCACTGGCTTAATTAATTTAATACTCCAGCTATGAATTCATTTATAAGTAGCTTTTAGTTTTTCATAAAAGGATTTTAGTTTAAAATATAAGTACATCAGATTTTAAAGCGACTATTCAAAGTGAGCATTCGTTTATAAACTCTTGTTATTTGTATTTGGGTAATACAACGAACATAATATTCTCATAAAAATGCGAAATTCATTCATAAAGTGCCTTAATGGTCCAGTGGCCGCGGTATGCGCCTGCTGTGCACGAGGTTGTGGGTTCGATTCCCACACAGGACAAAACTTTGAGTGACCCGCAAAGAATTGTTCTGGGTCTAGGTGTAATTTGTGTCCGTTAATTGTATGTTTGTAAAGTCTCCCGCGACACATAGCTTGTTCTCTAGTGCGGGAGTTTTTTATAAAAAAAAAAAAAAACGGTTAAATAAGAAATCTGTGAATGACTGGCGATCTTAAATGTTTGCAATCTAATACTGGCACGGTTGGCTAACCTGCAAGCCTTTTTTATGACTAAATATTTGCTGTAAGACTTCATGTTGGTTTAGAATTGCTTGGTTTAGCCTTTTTAAAATAATGCACTAAAGTAAACAACATTGAAGATTACAAAAAAATATGTTAAGTACCGGCTGAGTTGCAAAACTCCTGTTTTAAAGTCAATACGAAATATAAATTCAAGTTTCAAGTAGTGCTAATTGCAAAGTAAGTTAAACATTAATTTAATTTAATGAGTACTCTGTGTATTTTATCAACATAACATTCAAACATTAGTTTGGTGACTGTTTCCGTACAGCCCCTCTAGACAAGTGGCAGAAACGGTAGTCGAATCGAAAAGTCAAAAAAGGCAATGTAAGGGATTTGACGTAAGTTTACGACATTATATCGTAAATTAACGTCAAATCCATACATTTCCTTTTTTGACTTATCGATTCGACTACCGGTTATGCCGCTTGTCTAGAGGGGCAGTTACGTATATATTATGTCTTGTATAACCTATGTCTAGAAAAAACATACTTTTCCACTAACGGCTGACACATTAGTCTAATAAAATAAGTTTGTTTTAAAATATAAAATAAATATTAATACAATTTTTACTCTGACTGTACTTTAAGGCGTTCTCAGGTAAGTAAATCTACAAACATAACCAATATACTCGTATATGTAGCGTTGCCAAACGGGAATGTTACCAAATGGACGTAACCCGTCTATTAGTTAATTTACTTTTATTTAACACACCGAGAACTAATTGAAGTAAATTATCCTTTTGAATGACTCCTCTCTTTACATTTCTTATCACTGATTATGACTTCCACGTATTTCTCTTTAAGAAAACGCAATTTTTATACCTAATACAATAAGTAAATTGATTGATAGATATTGCACGTATTAAACCAGTGGATTTAGGAACATGAATTGAATATAATATGTTGTATGGTGTTTCGGCGCTTCCGCGTATGAGTCAGTGGTAAGTACCTACTTGAACGCGAGATATTGCAGTGTAAGTGAACGTTACTAATATAGTTTTAATTAACTTAAAGTTATAAACATGTACATATGTTAGGCTATATGATGTAGATTTTGTATCTGATATAATATATGATTTTATTAATATTTACCTATTATTATTATTTATATTTAGCGTAGGGTAGATAAGGATTTATAAAATTGACGAGTTTAACACTGTTGCTAATCTATACCATATTATTATAAAGAAGCAGTGTTTGTTTTTGTGTTTGAACGCACCAGTCTCTGGAATTACCAGTCGGATTTGAAGATATTTTTGCATTTGATAGATTCCTATTTTTGAGGAAAGTTATTTATTTATTCAAGCTTATCTATATCTATATTAGCGCTACGATCCAAGGGAGCATGGCACTGATAATAAACGTGCCACGGGTCGATATCTAAATTAAATGTATTTGAAACAGCTACTTAGGAATAAAATTATAAAGGAAACGGAATTTAATTCAAGACAGGTCAAGTTTCCAACACAGTAAACTTAATTTTCATCAGTTTCTCCGTCCTAGATTGTAAACTGCAGCATACAGTTAACAATTTAGCTCGGTATACTTCACACAAACTGGTATAAACCTAGAGTTAGACAATAAATACCTTTGACAATCAACGAAGCGCTATGACTAACTGTTCCGAAGTCGTTAGTCGCTCTGCATGTGTATTCTCCACTGTGAGCTGAAGTTAGGTCTTGAATAATCAACAGAGAAAAGAAATCCATGTTTTTTTGTTCGACCTGATAACAAAAATAATTCTATAAAAAGCTGGACATATTTAAGCAGGCTGGACGGTAAAAAAAAAATTTCTTCTTACTTTACCCATTGATATCAATCTGTTTGCTATCAATAGGTAAAGTTGTGGATAAATTAGAGGAGATTAAGTACAATGTTATTTTCGAGATCTGAGCCTCTAGACAAGTGGCATAAGCGACAGTCGAATCGTAAAGTCAAAAAAACAAATGTATGGGATTTGACGTAAGTCTGTGATATAATGTCGTAAACTTTTACGTACACTTGTCTAGAGGGGCTGTAATCCGAAACATAGTTGCTACTCTCAGAGTTTATAATTATGTTATTAAAATATACCTTTTATAATAGAAACTAATAAACTATCGTGTTGCATGATATGTCTTAGATATATTGAATAGGTCTTGAAGTAATTGACTATTTTGTTATGAGACTATAAGCTACTGATATGTACTTACTTTGAGCATAGAGGGTATCGGCAAATTGTCTTTGTGCCAAGTGAATTGTATCGGTTTGTCTCCAGACACTAAGCTACAGGTTGCTTGAGTGCTGCCTCCCACTTCAAGCTCTTCAGGAAATTGAAACGGAGCTATTTTTGGTGGCTCTGTTGGCAATAGGCTAGATTTAAGTGTACTAATTATTGTAAGAAAGCAAATACAACTAAGTGATATATTTATCAAATAAAAAGAAATAGATGAATTAGCTATCCATCGTATAAATTTTCCACCTGATGTTAAGCAGTTACCGCAGCTTATGGACGATTGCAATACCAGAGGCATCACTTGCGTGTGTTGCATTTTGCATGACGCATGCGTCAAGAGGCTTTACATACATTTCAATCACAGACAAAGTCTGAACAGGATCTGGAGCGCACAATTTTTGTTCTTATTAAACTTGCATCACACAAAGAGTGCGGAAAAGTGAGCTAACCAATTATAGTTACAATTAAAATATATAATTATTAAGTGTTTCTAAGGTAAATGCTCTATATGATCATCAATTATTGTTACGAGTTAGTGCTTACGCAAAGTAATTTTATTATAATTTGAATTGGTACAAAGCACTATAGCTATCATTTCATCAGTCAAAAGTTAAATCCAGACATAATAATAAATAAGATATTTCCTTACTATGCACTTCAAGTCTCACTGTCCTTCTTGCCAGCTCCCCACTTTCTGCCCTCACTTCACAAGTATAACTCCCGGCTGCTGCACTTCTAACCGTATTCAGCCTTAACACTCCTCGTTCTTCACCAGCTTCTACAACACCTTCTACCAAAGAACCGTCTTCTCTCTTCCATACTACTTCTCTGGAAACCACCAATACATTAACCTAGGAAAAAAGTGAATGAGGTGTACATATTTTCTTAATACTTACTTTATTGGATATCCTGAATAAGGACAGTATATTGTCACATCTGTGTCAGTCTTTACGTGTAATGCTGGTAAATATCTGATATTTGGTGGACCTGTTAAAAACAATGTAAATTTTATTATTTATCAACAAAAAGAAATATAAAAAGCTTAATATCTTTTTTTAATATCGAAAATAATTCTCAGATATAAAATACACATCACATGCCATCAAATATGGGCAAAGGCCATTTTCAAATTCTAACAATTTGAATAAACTTACCATAAACATTCAGTCGTGCTTGGTGAGCATGTGATCCTTGAGAATTTGTTGCATTACAACCATATCTTCCACCTTCATCTGCCGTTCTAATAGTTACACTCAGTGTTGATACTATAGTTCCTTCTTCACTTCCAGGAACTGCTTCTGCTCTTGTATTTACACTATACCTGCAAAGAAGATTATAGCAATATAACTTATTAAAAGAACCTTAAGATCTATTACTTCAGTATCAATTTAAGTTTACAGTATCACTAGTGGCTAGTAAGACTTACTTATCCGGTGCAGAAGGTAACGGTCTATCATCTAAGGTCCAAAGTATTCGAGGTGATGGAACACCGGTAGCGGCACATCGTATTACAATACTCTGTCCAATTCGAGCTACCGCTCCACTAAATGTTGACACCAATCTTGGCGGCCTGTCTGAAACACGGTTTTAGGATCGATGGTTGTTCACGTTTACGATTAGTTTATAGAAGTATGCCATCATGAGAATTTTAGGTATTATTAGACTCGATGCTTAATGCATGTGCAGTGACTACTTAAAAAATTAGTAAGTAATTTATTGTCTTCAGACTTGACAGCAAAATTATATATTTTTAATAGTTCAAGGTTTTTAGTTCTATGTGACAAAAAGTTCTGATAATGGTTGTTTATATAATATATGCTATTGTTACCAGCAATGACTAACTCGGCACCGGCTACAGCAGATTCAGTGTGGTCGTGAGCAGTGCACTGGTAAAGGCCTGCATGGTGAGATCGTACAGGTCCTACGGACAGGCGTGACTGTGGAGCATGCAGGGGCCGTCCTTCGTGCTGCCAGCTCAGTGTGGTGCCGCCACCGCGTCCGCCGTGCACCGAACAATTGAAGTGACCTGTGCCGCCTGTGCCTATCATCTACAATAAGCGACCACTTGGTAATAACAAATACAGCAATCAAATGCAAAGCAATATTTGCAACAACGCTTGGATTCATGATTTCGTACATTTTTAAACTTTGGTGTTCTGGAATATTTTTAAGGTTGACAATGATTTATACATTAAACTATCAATAACTTCGGTAATATAGGTAAATACTTGAAAATCAGTAAGCAACTTAAAGCGTTGAAGTAATGGCTGAAATAACTTACCAAGGGATTCGGTACCACCGTGACAGTCAAAGGTTCATATATGACTAGTTTTACAAGTACCCGTGACGGAGATTCAGGGTTAGAAGCGCAAGCGTATCGTGAAGCATGGTGTGCTCGAACACTGGATATAACTAGTGAGCCACCTCGTACGATACCTTCAGAGGAAACTGCTGCCCAAGATCCACTGGCGTCTTGACGCTGCCAACTGCCAATGATATTGATAATAATAATTTGTTTCTGTGTAATGTAGTGTAAATGAAGATAACAATTCCTGTCCGCTAACGGGAGGTAGTGTGATTTTTTCACTGAATATAAGACTTGTACCTTAAAGGAGCCTATGGATGCTTATGATTACGCTAAATTTGTGCCTATCCAAATTGCCATCGGCACACTTAGAAGACGGTTTCGGCGTCGTGTACGAAAGTAAATTATTCGAAAACCAATTTAACTACAAATCGCACAGTAATAAATAGCGAGTGTGCTCTCCATGCCACAATTTCAGTAGCCCAACTACTTACTACTTATTGGAGTAACAGAGTGAGGGAATAAGAGAGCACTTTTTTTTGTCACTTTGCGCACACACTTGTGCACAATAATATTTCCCGCGCAGATGGCTAGTCTCCGATAAGATTAGCCGCCGTGACCAAAATTCATTTAGAAGGGCATAATCATTATTACTTATTTGAGAGATGCGACAAAAGAAATTGGTAAAATTTTGTACTTACTATAAAATTATTTTAAAGTTTCCAGATGTGCTATACTCGTATTGTTCAAAAATATTTATATACGTATCTATTGTGCAATATATACAAGAAGCTTTAAAGTAATTTTAGATATAAAAAAACAATTCTATTGTGAAGAATAATGCTGGCAAACATTCAACAACCTGTAGTGTATCCTTTTATTTTACGATATAGGACAATTTGTCAACACTGAACACATTTTCTATATTGGGATGGCTATTATGTTCGTTTATTGCAGGAAATGTTCAAATACAAGTACATACTTATTTTTAGCCTACGAGTGAACGTAAATACAAAACCAGATTCTGTTATAAATTGATATTCTCATGATATAAGGACTATTAAGTAAACTATAGATACTTAAGTATTGTACAAAAATAACTTGCGAACATCTGCTCGCAGTAAGGATTACCTTTGTATAAGGGAATACACGAAAATATACAAAATATTGAACAATAAACCTTTGCCTTGGTAACTATACGGACTTTCTATAAGGGCACTTACATATAGGCGTCGAAGCTCTAGTAGGGTATTATTATTAGCACGCTGGCAACATATACGCCTTTATGAAGAAGAGCTGCGATTAAAAGGGTAAACATGTGTGAGCCACGAAGATTTGTTTTTTTTTCTTTTTGGTAATCGAACCCCCAACCTCGTGCACAGCAGACGCATACCGCGGCCACTGGACCACCAAGGCAGTAAAAAAAAAGAGATAGTCGACTATCCCTAAGATCTAGTATCACATTACGTCATATAAACTTTTCTGTATGTGACATTTGCTTAATGTGCATATTGAATCTATAGAAAGAATGTTTATTCAAACATACACAGGACTTAAAAATGGAGATGTAAAAACTTAACCATAAATTTCCACTAAAATTAACAACATTGAACGCTAAAAATGATTATCCTATGTGATGTCGATATTGGTATCGAATCGATAACTTATTTGCAATTTGTAACAAAATTTGTATCATACTAAGGTGAAGGCGGTTGCTGGGGTAGGCGGTTGCTGGGGTAGACTGGATGCGGAAGGCAGAGAACCTTGCGTGAATTAGAGGCAGTGAATTAAAACAGGCTGATTAATTGATAACGTGAAGAATTAAACGTAATAATACTGCGAGAAAATTGCTTATCATTAAGCTGGTAGTATGCTTTAGCCAATAATGTAGAATCTAAAATAACAGAGTTTTTTTTTACTTTTTACCTAAAAGGAGACTATACACCTTGTAGGTGGTAAAAAGGTTTAAAAAACTCTGTTATTTTCAATATTATTTCGCATCATTCTTCACGTTATCAATCAATCAGCCTGTTTTAGTCCACTACTGTATGTAAATGCACAGAAAAGTAAGCCTAATGAGTAAACGCCCTAAGGGCAATATTACAATGGAATGATTTACCTTCCAGTATGTCCGCTTATATGCCGTAATATACAGGGTAATACAACATTGTCACCGGCACGTGCCTCCACGGAATTTAGCTCGATGTTCTCCAACCAGCTACTATCTACACAAAGAATAACATGACTGTTATTAAACCATACCTTTTGAAGTCTAAGCGTGAAATTAATGAAGGCATTTTTTCTTTCTTTTTTATAGACATCTCCCGCAATATGGAACAAGCCCTATGTCGGAGATTTTACAAACATACAATTCACGAACATAAATTAAGTACATCCAGACTCAAAACAAACATTTATGCATAACACAAAGTTTTGTGTTTTGTGGATCATATTATATTTTATTCCATGTGGAAAATGAATCTAAAACACTCAGCGCAGTGGTGGTGAGTGTACATCCTATTTGCCTATTTTCCTATTCATTTTTTAACATTTAAGAATAATAGCAATCCGAACATACGCTAGCCAAATGCGGGTTGGTGGATCAGACATGTCTTAAATTAAATTTCTTCTACGACATGTCGGTTTTTTTCATAAGAGATATATTTTTTTTTGCTGTAAATTGGGGTCGGTATCAAAACTACTGAATCCACAACATTACACCTGTTCTGCATAAGGACTGGGTCGCAAAACGACTACATGTATAAGTTGAGTACACGGAAGTGTCAAAGTTATTTTGTTTACTTACTTCACCCGCCGAGTTGTTAAACTTTGAAATCGCTTTGTTTGTTACAGATGAATTATTGTGAAGTAAACGAAACGAAATCTCTCGCCACTTGGAAAGATTAGAGTTACAACCCATACTTATATTTTAAATGTGGAAATAACTGCTTGACTGTTTCGCTCTCATGACTAAATCACTGAACTGATTTTGATAAATTTGGTATGCAACAAAGTTGCATTCCAAAAAAGACAAAGCTTACTTTTATCGTCACAAAATGCAGTCAAAACCGCATGTCGCCTACGACTAGTTTATTAAAATTCACAGATGATTGTGAAAAGTACCTACTTGAAAAAAACCTGCAAGCTATAATAGGGCATCATTATGCGTTATTGCAACCAGGTATTTCATAAAATTAAAAAATATACACATTTTTAAATTTAAATACAAAAATAGTTAAAATAGCAGAAGGAAATACATACAGCGGAACAATAATATACCTAATTCACCATAACTACGTTTCTTACCGTATAGGTATATTATACCATTCGAATTTGGAAATTTACTAAAGCTTTATAAAGGGACCTACGCAGGCTTTTGGGAAGCCGCCAAATGGTTAAGATTAGGTTGTCACGTGTCATTCCACTTACTCGTTAGTGCGATTTAATCGTATGCAACGCTATTCAAACGCATGCAAAGCGCTAAAACCACACTACTAAATAGGATACGTAAAGGCAATAAAACAAAGAGAGCTTGTAAAGTATTGCACAACCCAACTTTATCTAATAAATAAAAATAACCTAATTAGCGTTTTGTCCCAAATAATGACTATGAATTTGACTGCACGGTTGGTTCGTGGTTACTACCACCACACCCCGCGGTGTTGTGGGTTCAAACCCATTACGGGACTCTTTCACGTAAAAACTACTGAACGGATCTGGATGAAATTTGGCACAGAGATAGATTATGGTCTGAAATAACACATAGGCTACTTTTTACAGCGATAACCCACATCCACGTGGGCGGAGCCGCGGGCAACAGCTAGTGTGACCTATATGTACTTTGTGTCCGTTAATTGTAAGTTTGAAAAATCCCCTGCAACACAGAGCTTGTTCCCTAGTGAGTTATACGTCGTTTAAAAAATGTTTAGTAAATAACACTTGATACGAGAATATGGGTATTGTACAATAAGACATTGATTTGTCTCCCACGAGATGACCCCACTATATGATAAACGCAGAGTAAAGAACTCTTAACTCTTTCATAAGTTAGACTGTGATGATATCTTGTCACACGGATTACCAGACTCCCCCAGAATAGTGTATGAGTATATTGCAAAAAATCTTTAAGCAGTGGATATATCATATACTAGAAGTTTTTATATTTATCCGACCTCCAAAAAGGAGGAGGTTCTACTTTCACACATACGCATTTTATTTCTATGCGATAGATAGTCCATCTTTCTATGTAATATTTTTCACAAATTCTGGTGACTTACCATAATAATATAAGTCATTGTTATGTGTTGTTTTCGGTATATTTTGGATTACGAACGGTAGATAAATCATGAAGCGTTGTTGACTTACCGTCAGTGGTGAGTTTCAAAGGTGGACTCGGAGTATCGAGAGCTACACATGAATACTCTGCCTGTATATCAGCTTGAGTCAGATCAAGGCCAAGGAGAAGACCACTGGCCCCTGATACCCAGCGAGGTTCTGCAACAAAGACTTGTATTAAACAGCTTGTCTTGAGGCTAAGAAAATTAGATTCATAGAAGAACTTCATATTTGCATCAAGAGGAAGGTCTAAGAGATTTTTGCGTCAAATTGAATCCAAATCAAATCCAAATTGTTAGGTTCAATCAAACTATACTCTTATGACCAAAATATACTTATTTTTATCTAGGTATATATAAAACCGAAATACTACTAACTAAAAACAGCTCTATCCATTTCATAATGATATTTTTATTTAAGTTAGGGTTGCATTTTAAATAAATAATATTTAAACTAAGAAAGAAGAAATATTTTATTATTGTTTGTTTTTTTGTTACGATATAACTCAAAAACCTATGGGCCGATTTTAAAAATTCTTTCACTATTAGAAAGCTACATTATCAGCGGGTAACGTAGGCTTTATTTTATTAATAAAACATTACGGTATATCTATGAAAACTTAATAATAGTCCACCCGTGTGAAACCGGGTCGTGCCGCTAGTCTAAGTATAAAAGTGATTTAACTGAAAAAACACAATTATACAAAAAAAAATACGTGGAGTTTCCTCAGTTGTTGAGATAGGTAGGTACTGTAAGTTGAAATGCCTCATTCCAATACTAATCTAGAAATTTATTAATGCATATATTTAAAATCGAAACGGAATAGGTACTGCTTATAATTTATTACTACGTATTTTCCATTTTTTAACGAGGAGTACGGATTACGGTTGAGCGAACTTGAAGCACACGGTACGTAATAAAATAACCTTTAATTTAATTTCCTCGTTATATGGATACAGTAATTAACTCGCTCGTTGAAATTATGTAAGTATATGTATATTATATTAATTTTGCAACGTGGGCAGGCCGCCAACAAAATGGACTAACGTCCTGATAAAGTTCGCGGGCAACCGATGCGCAAGGTCAGCTCAGGACCGTGTGATGTGGAAAACCTTGGGGGAAGCCTATGTCCAGCAGTGGACGTCTTTTGGCTGAGATGGATGATGGGTATTAATTTTCGACTGACTGCCTTGACCCTGCATAAGCTTGAGTTTATTTTGCATCCGTTCGCTAAGTTATATCTTCTAATTTTCGGAACATGGTCAGTTTTGCACCACGTATTATTTTTTAAAGTAAAAAAAACAATGAAATATGCCTTCAAATAGGATATTTCAAGGCATATTTCATCGTTTTTTTTTTCTTGTACCTTCTACAGACCAGATCAAATTTAATAGTATATAAATACATTATGTAAATAAAATTGAACATTGCTAGGCTGCTTCGCGAGGAAACTTATCTGGTGCTCGCATTAACTAGGCAGTTATTCAGTCAGGCAACGTTCAAATTGGCTCTCGAGGCAAAACGCGTCTGAACATCAAGGAATACCTCGTGCTGCATGCCTCGCGAGGCGACCTATTGATGTCGAAATTAAAAAAAAAATTGTTTGGGACTTACAGGCCGATAGCTGATGTTAGGGGGCGTAATATAGGTTTCTTTTATTTTAGAAAAATAAGGATCCGCGAAAAAAAATGATATCCCATGAAGTAGTAGGTACTAATATTCGGGCAAGGGTAAACACAAGTATATCAGACTAAGCCCCAGCGAAGCGTGTCCGGGTTTAGCTAGCCTATAATATAATACAAACTTTTGAAAATAGTTACTACATAAATAAAATAATGAATTGCTGAATTTGTGGCATGGCGTATGGGCACGTCGATGTATTTAGAAGTTAAAATAGCTACAAACCTCCGCTCAAGTATCCAGATGAGAGCGGTAGTCCATCTTGTAACCACTTGATGTCGACGAGGCCAACTTGAGGTGATAGCTCGCACCGCAGCACAACGGAGCCGCCAATCTTCGCCGGTGTCAGTTGCCGCGCGCCATGCGATAGAACATTATCTTCCACTACACAAAATAAGATTACAACGTTAACAGAAACAATTTAAACAAATGAATAGGACATAAAGAGAAGAAGAACATAACCGTACAAGCGAATAAACCCGACTGCATAACTGAACAACAAACATGACTGCGCGGTTGGTTCAGTGATTTAAGGTAACCTTGCCATTTACTACAGAGCGGCGTGGTGTGGGTTCGATCCCAAGGACAAAAATTTGTGTGATCCAAAAATTATTGTCCCGAGTCTGGGTGTACTTTGTGTCCATTAATTGTATGTTTGTAAAATCATTATATAAAATAAATGTTTGTATAAAATATTATTACACATAGTTATAATATAAGAAGCGCTCATAGCCAGGTGCATTCACTGTTAGGTAAACGATCGGAGGGTCTACCAATTGCGCGGTAACACAATAGATAGAGTTCATAATGGTATTTCATCTAAACGTGTCGTGAATGTTAAAAGTCAGTCCCGACTGTTAACAGTCGTTAACAGAGATCAAGATAGAGGCCTTAATATGGGCGATTTGAATAACTCTGTCACCTGGTTGGCCACAAAATAAACGATAAGAAGAAGCTGGTTATATTTATGTGCGTAAATACAGGTTTCCATAACTCATTTAAGAAGAACGTTTGTTTCCCAGTGCTACTTACCAATAACAAAAAAAGACGTGTGGCAATCGGGGACTGCCGCGGTAAAGCTATTGCATATTTTTAGTATGATTTTTTTATCGAAACAAATAAAAAAATACTTTACAGAATTATCTAAATCATTTTATTTTATTCTCAGTGATTCAAAAAAATATATAATAATAAAAATGAATACTTGTAATAATTCCTTAACTTCCTTATTTCCTTCTGACTCCTTATACTATAATCTTTTTCACATTTATATTCTCTTAGATCAAAACCTCCTTACACAAATTTGACATATTATCATTGACCGTTTAGCGAATTCGTCATTAAAAAAAGTATCACCGCTGTGCTGGTCGGAGTGGGGGGTGTTAGGTTTATTATTTTCGTTACGGAATTTCTGGATTCGGTCTCCACGCCCAAGGCCCGTGATAGAAGCTATGCAATAGCTTAAAAACTGGCGTTACAAGACGTAGACTTCATGACTCGTGAGTTATATTGCAAGCATTCATAGGCTACGGTAAGGAGTGATGGTAAGCAATTATGCTCAGCATCACTCCTTACGCTTTTTTTGTAGTAGTAGTAGTATATGTCAAAGTCAAACTCATTTATTCATTTAGATCAATTCATGATACTTATGAACGTCATAAAAACAACTGCCAGCATACTTTTTTCCTACTGCCAATTCGCTGACTATGGTAGGGCTATTAGATAAAAACAAACACACATTAAACGTCAGTGGCATTCAAAAGCTTAAAAATATATTATTATTTGACAGCAACTGCTTTGAATGCAGCTGTAGTTTTTCTCGGTCGTGTCTGATTGAGGAATATGTTGAGGTTGAGAGAAGAGTATTTATTGCGTACAGACTTGTCTAAACTTATATTTAAAAGAGGTAAGATTTGAATTTTTGTATGTATTTTATACTACTTTGGTGGCAAACAAGCATACGGCCCGCCTGATGTTAAGCAGTATCCGTAGCCAATCGTCTATAGGCTTGCATTACCAGAGTGTTGCCAACCCATTTTTTTACACCAGGGTTTTAAGATGGAAGTAACCCTGGGATTGGAATACGTTTCTTTCAAAACGTATTCCTAAATACGTTTCTTTCAAAACGTATTCCTAAATACGTTTCTTTCAAAACGTATTCCTAAATGAGCGCTGGAGACCTGTACTCACACACAGGAACACAACTACACCGCTGTGTGTAGTCATTTGGCTGAGGTTTTCTGTAAGGTCCTTTCCCAGTCGGGCTTGCTCGCTAGTATGGTGCCCTACCTCTCTTAAAAATGTTACGCATTAACAAAAAAACTACAAGACTGCTTTTAAAAAAAAATCACCATTAGAAAGCTACATGATTAGCAAGTAACAGAAGCTATATTATATTAAAAGAAATAACCCGTGCCAAGCTGGGACGTGCTGCTAGTGCACTATAAATCGATATCATAAACCTTGCAGTCGGCATATCATCGTAGATTAGCCGCCATGATTGAAATCGGTCGGCAGGACGTATATATATTAATAAAACCTTTCCACTTATTGGACCATATCCATAAATTGAACCTATGAATAGGCCCCACTAACCGTCGGAAAACGCAATCGCCTTGACTATTTACGGGGCTGGAGAGGATTTAGGTTGTATTTTGTCTGTACCATTGAGTCCAGAAGACCCACATAAAACAATCATTTTATAACAGCCGTTCTTACAGGCACAATATTATGATGTCTATTGGAATATATATTATGAAATCTACTAAAATGTCTTGTGATTGGTTCAAAATTATTCTAGTTTATACTAGCTACTTATAACTGTAATTAGGTTTATCGGTTAGATGAGTAATTGTGATGTCGGATGCGCGGGACAGTTAAACATGGCTAAGGTAACATTAAGGAAAGGAAGGTCAAAGGATGATAACAGACTTACTTAAGGTGTGAGTTTTAATAATTACATACCCATCAAATGAACGACCATCTGATGCATGTTAGGAAAAATGTGTTATGAGGAGCTTACCGACATATCATGCTAAATTGGAGATTTGGATTAGGGTATGCACAAACATAACTTCAACAAGTCAGAAAAGCTGTTAAAGAACAAGCTGTTGCCCGTGGCTCTACCCGCCTGGATATCAGTTTTCACGGTCTTATGTCCATTCCCAGAGTACTACCTGATCCGTTTATTTGTGAAAACGTAAGAACGATAAAAATAAACTCACTTTCGCATTTATAATATATAATGTGAATATGACTTCTTCAACACTAGGTAACTATAATCTACCTAGATAAGCTATATTTGCGATATTCCGCAGGGTGTTTGTTTCGGAAATTCGCCCTGGAGTAAATAGCATCTCAACGAATATAGCTATAACAAGCTTACAATTTATTATTCGAAATATATTTACCAATGAAAAAATTTGTTTAGTCAAACCAGTGATTTCTAAGATTGGTGTCCTTAAAAATACCAAGTCTTTAGCTTTACAATGTACGAGTATATATACGTCGACCTTCACGAGATACAAAGCGAGGTTTTTATTACACTCATAAGGAAATAAAAATGTTCACTTTATTAGAACTTAATTAAAACTCGTCTCGACGTACGAAGGGCCCAAAATAATAAAGCAATAATATTATGTTTGTCAATTGCACGCCCACTCTACGTTAAAGGGAAAGTACGGATTTCAATAAAATTCGGTTAAAATACAATAAAAAGTTCACGTTTATTTTAATAATACGCAACTCAAGACTTCTTTCATAACTTGTCAAAAGAAATAACGAAACAAAAATGAGATGGAATAATAAATAAAAGAATAATTGCGTCCGACATGGCTTTGTTTATGAAGCCATCATAGGCTTGACTTCGTCAATTTCAAGCCATACTTAACTTCAGTCTTTTGTTTCAATTTTGTATAACATCAATATTGTTGCTTAGTTAAAAAATGAGTATTATTGAGTAATATACTGCGTAATGAAATATCAGAGAACTAGTAGTTATTGGTGGGTTAATGTCTTCTTTGGTTATTATCCTTTTTGCAAGGCGTAGTAGATCATGAACTGACATCTAAGCTGATCGATCGGATTCAATTCTTTGTCGATTAGTATTTTTACAGGTACAGTGTACAGCCAGCAATTGCCTTCTAAGGAACGTCATCACGTACACGGATTATTGAGACACAACTATAAAAGTTATTAAAGACATCTGTTCAGTTAGTGATAAATACATAAATAGCCGAAGGCGATTTCTTTGTAAAATTGTTATAAAGATTTACATTTTCAAAGTAGAGCGTTCTGAAATGAAGATCCGTCTCGTTATGTTAATCTTAAAAGCTATATCAACAACAGTTATTCCAAGATTAGTTCATCGCGTGAAACGAAAAACACGTTTAGAAACTGAAACAAAGTAAGTAAATATCACAACATCAAAGTGTCGAATACTTTCTTCGAAACTCATTTGAATGAGAATAAGCTTCTACTGCGAGCCCATTTGTTACCTTTCAATTTTCCCTTTGTAGTCAGCTTCATTGTACAGGAAAATATTAAAATATGGTAAGTAAAATCTGTAAGTTAAGCGCTAGTTCGTAAGTTTGAGAGGAATGTTCGCACGTTTTGCGATAGACGATTGTGAAACTCGTTAACATAACCCGTCTTTGTACAGTAGGTACGATCGAACAAGTTGGCGCTTGATCATTTACAGAACGTTTTAAATATAAATACCTGCGCAAGATTTAGTATTGTCTACGGATAAATAAAGTGTCACAGACTCACAGCAAAATCACAAAATATTTTAGTCATGCAATTTCTTTGTTAAGATCAAAATACCTTGATTAAAATGTTAAAGAGTAATCGAGCGCCGATTTGGTTGATTGTACCTACGATACTTCACGTAGCGAAGTTCATCTAAGCTGACGAGCTAAGGCATTTGTTTGCGGCCTTGTCTTAACTGACAGACTCAATTGATTAATGTTCCGGTAAATTTGATGAGAAACAAAATGAGCAAGAAATATCGAACATTGTTTATTGTACTCAAGAGTACAAGGAGGTGATGTAACAATTTGATGTATTACTGCGGTCATAACGTTTGGCAGTTAATTTGAAGGTTATAATTATTTACACTTTGTATTTAAAAATACTTTTTTTATGCTACGACGGTGACAAACAAGCGTACGGCTCGGTTGGTAGAAACGATACTAGCGCGTTGTCAACCCTACATCTTACTACACCAAAGTTTTCTATCATAGGCAACCCTGAGATAAGAATAAAGGTATTTTTAATAATCCTTGAATGAGTATTGGATACATGTATTCACGTACAGGAACACAACCACAGCTGACGTTTTCTGTAAGGTGGAGGTCCTATCTCAGCTTGCTCGCTTGTATGGAGGCCTACCTCTCTTAATTATGCTTATAATACTTATTTTGTGTCTAAGTCAATACAAAATTATACAAAAGCTGGGCTTATAGAAATAAAATAATTTTCAATAACGAAACGTCGGCTTCGTTATAACGAGGTTATTTTTCCGAGATGAGGGACATAATGTCGCTCAATCTTTAATTAAAACTTTCCTCGTCCCTCGGTGTAAAAAGTAATTGGAGTGAAAAATATTCATCTTTCCAAATATCTAATATTAAGGTTTGACAGAAAAATAATGTATACTAAATGTTATAATTAGAAAATGTATAGTTTAGCAGAAAAATACAACATCCTAAATGTATGGATTTCGACAAACATTACGCCAATGATAATTATTTTTTTTGTGCATAGATTAATTACATAATAATATTATGTCAAAAACAATAATGAGCTTTGAACTTTCATATTATATCTAATGAACTAAATCGAAGATTATAAAGGTTAAATTTTGTTCTCAAATACCCAATTTTGTTAGTATTGCGCCTTGAAGATACCTGAAACTTAACAAAGCTCCATTTTCTTAATGAATGTTACGAACTTGGTAGATATTTTTCTTTAAACAACTGTTAAGGGCGAAGTAAGTTTTTAACAAGGTTTAATGAAGAGTAAAGCTTTTCTCAGTGCTTATCTATTTACCTAATCGTAATTTTTACTCATGTTACGGTTTTCCTTGCGGACATTTTTTGAAACAAAAGGAAAGTTCCGATGCTACGAACTCACTCTAATGTCATTTTTAATCCCTTAATTAAAAGTTTTTCCTGAAAAAAACTCGTGGAGCCGTTGGCTGTTTTTCATTTTATTTCATATTTCCCCCGCTGTAACGGAAAGTTAATTGGTCCAACTCGACTCAAAGTTGTAATTTGTTTTGCCCTCTTGCCGTACATCTGCTTATTACACAAGTCTGTTGTTTACAGTTTTTATAATTTTCATTATAGCTTTGGAATAATTGAGGTTTAATTTATACAAAAGGTAACAAATGGTGATCAAAATAATAAATAAGTTCGGTTAGCAATTATTAATTCATTATAAATTTTACTTTATGAGCCAAAAGCCTTTGTATTAATAAATATCGTTTGTTATGACTCTGGTAGGGTAATTTTGTAGCAAAAATATGGTAATGTAAATACACTAGTAGTGCCAAATGGATTATATTGGATTGTGCTGACCTGAGCGTGACAGAAATATTACAGTAAGTAGCTATTTAACCGTATCAAGATCCAAATTTTATTTTTTCAAATAACCTCATTTACAACAGAATTTAGCGCTTACAAATAAAGGGTTTTAAATTTAAACGACTGTAGGAGACCCTTGATCGAGAGATGTTAATGATAATGATGATTAAGTAACGACTTTAGTTATTATCAAATATATTTCTCTTTAATATTTAGAAAACATTAAATGTACATATTGTTTTTGATAAATGGTTTACATGTTTTTTTTGTGTATCCTTGTGTTGTGGGGGACTTTACACATCATAATACACAAAGTATTCCCAGATTCAGAAGAAAAATTTATGAATCACACGAAGTTTTGTTCCGGGTTGGATTTGACCGACCCACAACACTTGGCGCGATGAACACCACTAGACCACACGTGTAGTCTATAATAATATAAGTATAGAATAATAATTTGATTTAGTAGTGAGGGATTTTTCAGTGAAATAATTTTGATCCTCAATAAGAACTCACCAGGTTGTAACATGACGGGCCTGGATAACACAGTGCCGAGGCGGTTGGATGCTCGACATCGAAGCGTGGCACCTCCGCTGCTACCTGCATCCATGAGGGACCGTCTGGCACCAACCACCAGTCGACCGTCACTTAACACATGCCTGGGATAACATATAAATTATTTAATAAACTATCACAAAATGACACAGACTGACAAACAGACACATGGATTTCTTAACTTTAAAAAAAACTTAACGTTTTCCTATCCCAGGAAAACTCCATTTTAAAGTTCTGGTGTATAAAAAACTGTGTTGGCAACACGCAATTAATAATTCTGGTATTGCAAGACGCTTATGCTGTTAGAACCATCATTTACGAGTAGCCACTCTTAAATCCTACTAATATTGTAAGTGTTAAATTTTGTGTGTATTGATGTATGAATGATTGTTACACTTTCACGTAAAAACGGACGTACGGATATGGATGAAATGTGGCACAGAGATAAATTATAGTCTGGTAACTACACAGGCTACTTTTTATCGCGATAGCAGACATCCACGCGGCGAAGCCGCGGGCAACAGACAACTAGTATACGCATTAATCCCTCAATTCTTCATAGACATTTATCATTCAAATATACTATATAAGTATAATATATCACTGATATATCATAGGTGATATGAAAGATATGGAAAGCAGAAATTACGTTTGTACCAAGTTACATTAAGCAGTAAAACATCTACCAATATGATTGACATTCGATTAGGTATCTGCTTTTCGCAGAGATTTAGGTATCTGTAAATATACAACTCTTATAATATAAATAAACTCTTTAGATGGCAAACAAACTGATAATAATAAGTACCTTTACCGTAAGTTACCGTAGCATAATTATTATGGACTTTCGCGACGGTATGTTTCCTACAGTCTACACTAAGCTACAGAGGGTTAAACAAAAACCAACAAAGAACACAAAATCAGTATTTTTTGTAATTGTATGTTTGTAAAGTCCCCTGTGACACAGGATTTATTCCCTAGTGCGAGAGTTGTCTTTAAAAATAAGTACTGTAGCCGCACTCACATGAAATCATCACTCTTTAAATGATGATTTGTGTTCGCAAACCCAGCACTTTTATTACCGAGGCCATCCATAACTGAAATAAAATGTTCGCCGAAAAATAGCTAAAAAAGACTTAGCTAAAGTCCTAAAAGCATATCTGTATAACCGGCAGCCAACCAATTTCAGGTCTCATAACTGTTATCGTAAGGTTTCATTTCCATTCATTTGTCACGGTGTAATATCCTCGTTTATGACACGTCAAAACTTTAACTGGAGCGGTATCGGCCGGGAACAGGCGCACTCGTTAGATCGAACTTAGCTCGTATAAAAGTACGTTATGACGGTAATCGCCATTCGCAAGCTTTAGACACAGCTATTTCGTTAAGCGCGAACTTCTTAAAAACTTCTTACCTTACGCATATTGTCGTAAATCATGCTAATATTATAAAAAGGAAAGTTTTGTTTTCACTTTTGACAAGAAAATGAAGATTCTTGTAATAACAAATCCTTTACAGCAGTAGCAGTCGATATTTCATATTTTAAAATAATTTTCGTACGCGTAACTCGAGCAGAATAACGGCCAGACATAAAACACTCAGCCCTATAGAGCATAGAGTTTACTGAAAGTGTACTTATTCATTTTCATAGTTCTTCAACTTTCTTTGAATAAAACATAGTCCCACTTACATTTTAATGTGACAAAAGGGCAAAGATATTTTTACTTTGGATTTAGGATATGCTAAAAATATTGTAGCTAATTTTAAACATTTAATAATTTATTTTAATATAATTATTACAATTCACTTTCTCGAACCTTCCAATGTAATAAAGTGAATAAAGTGCTTCTTTTGCAAGAAGACAATTTTCTTATCATACTATATATATTGTCACATTAGAAATCTTTGATTACATACATAACTTTAATTAAAATTATAAAATCATAGGCGCAGTACGTATACGTCTCACCACCGGCACAATTTCAGTATTCTTGATGTCAACCTCACTCAAACTTAGTTGAGTCGAGTTGGGAACTTCATGTTAACTTAATTTGTGACTAGTAGTAACGATAGGCTGTAAAACTGTGCCCAATGTACGGTAACGAATTACTTTTACTGTTTGCAACTGTCGACTCAATAATATTAATTAAAATGTGTAAGTATGTTTGTTGTTAATAGCATGAACGTGAAATATTTAGTTAAAACGATCTTGAGGAAAACATGGAAGTCATCAAAGCCGATTTGGTTGCAAAATTATTTTAATCATTCTTTTTTCTTAACTTAACTTCTCTTGTCCTACTTTTTCCTTTTTCTTCTCCTTTTCCTTGTCTTTTCCTTTTCCTTGTCTTTTCCTGATAATCACTGTGGCAAATACTCTAGCACTACATATGAACACTAAAATGCACTTAATTTTGAAACAAATGCACCGATGAATTTTAAAATTTGAATACTATGTAAATTAATCTCTAAGTTCAATTTACGGTCTTAAAAAGGCTGGCGTTTTTTGTCAAAAAGATAATATAAGCATAAGTATAACATTTTTGAGGATTAAATACACCGTAAGCCGAAAATAATGACATGAAACCTCACTGTGTTATTTAACCGAGCCATAATAATATTCAAAGGTAACTCTGCTTATCTGTACGTTGTGCGTTTTAACAGCTACCCCTTTTTAGGGCCGCCATGACCACCTCTCACATTTGCCCTACCTCCTTTTTCACATTAATAATTATAGATGATGGTCTGTGACACACATTTTTTTATTTACTGACTAGGGGATGCCCGCGACTTCGTCCGCATGGTAATTTGGAATATTTTCCCCGATTTTGCAACATATCTCACTACTGCTTCGCTCCTATTGACCGTAGCGTGATGTTATATAGCCTAAAGCCTTCCTGGATAAATGCACTATTCAACAAAAATATATTTTTCTAATCGAACCAGTACTTTCTGAGATTAGCGCGTTCAACCAAACAAGCAAACTCTTCAGCGTTATAATATTAATAAGTATAGATACCACAGTGTAAAGAAATCATTGATGATTTGTTTTACCTTCGGCTCTAACCACAAAGTCCAAAGTTCTCCATAACTGTTTTCAAAGTCTAAGCTATCTCTGTGCGGATTTTTTCTGAACATCAGGTTGTCCGGTTACTCATTTATCAGTATCAGCATTAAAACTACTAAATCGATTTAAATATAATTAGGCACAGACCTTAGACTTTGTAGACAGTTATGGATAATTACGGACTTTGTGGTTACAGCCGGGAGTGAAACATATCATTGGATAGTATCAACAAGAAAAAAAAAACCGGATAAATTGTACATCCATATAATTGGTATCATCTAGTTGCTATTACCCTAAGTATAATAATAACAGTTACCTATAATACTTTTTTTTTCTTACCTATCGTTTGGTAAGTGGCCAACCTGCCTCTAGACAAGTATAAACGGTAGACGAATCAAAAAGAATGCAAAACAAATACATGGGATTTGAACTAAGTTTAATGTCGTAAACTTGTCGTCTGGTGACTAACCTAAGTTTACGATATAATATCATAAACTTAGGTCAGTCACTCTCATCATCGTCTGGTGACAAGAATTATTTAGTATATTATGCTCTATTCCAGACTTAGTATAATCTATTTGTGTATTGATTTCATCCAAATCCGTTCAGCCGTTCTAGCGTAATTTAGGAACAAACATAATAGTAAGATAATAATGACAATAATATGCGAACGATCACCATATTATTTTCTCATGAGGCAATCTGAAAAAATCCACCAATAGGAGGAGAGAGAGGTCACGAAACGTACGTGAACGTAACTATAAAGAGTTCCCATTATATTCAATCTTGCCTCTTATCGTGCCGTCGCTCGTCGTCGTCGAATGACAGCTTATCTACAGAGATGTCTGAGATATTCGATCATTGCCAATTTTCGGCTGACACAAACATACTACACAAGTTTATATGTACATATTGGTTCCATACCAATATGTACATATAAACTTGTGTGTCTAATTTTTGTACTGGAATGGTTTTTTAAGGTAAGCAGTTATTTTAACTGCTTGCTATCAGGCGGGCCGAATGACTATGAGGAATTTAATTCCTCGTGCAGGCGTGTTCTTCTGTCAAACAATTAAAACGATAGTATGTGCTTCCGGCTAATATTTAAATCGAAGCTGTTCCGAGTTCCTCTCGTCATGTCAACAGAATTGACGACGTGGCGGCGAGATGCACAGTTGAACCGTCGAGATGAAATAGTCAAATAATTATGAAATTGTAAGCGATTATCATCTGTGGAAGTACAGTACATTAATAATGTTGATGTATTAAGATGAGAAGTGAATAAAGAAGCGTTTATGACTGGAGTTTAAATCATAATATCCTTCGAAGTACTGATCTGATCTGATTAAACACGTATATGCCGGATACGTTCTTATATTCGGTAGTATGAAAACACCAGGGATATCATTTTCGGCGAACCCATGCCTTGTGACGTCTTTTTTGAAGGAGTTTTGTATTACTGGCGTCCCAATCTGAATCCTTTGAAAAACTCACGACGTGGTCACTTCACAACCTAATCCAGGAAGGTAATTCTTGACCACACAGCAAAAGATGTTTGGGGTTCTAAGATGTGAGAATGAACTTTGCGCCGAAGACGCTGGGTAAGTGCACTTTACTTTGAGATGTAACTTTAACAACATAACCTAAGTATTAAGCTTTCCATATTCAAACTTCTTGAGTGAACAAAAATCATGGAACTCGCGTCACCGTCACCGAATGCTTTCCAAATTCAAACTTTTTGAGTGAAAAAAAAATCATGGAACTCGCGTCATCGTCACCGAACGCTTTCCATATTCAAAAATAATGATCTAATAGTTCGATGATACAATTCACAAGTTACTTAGTTTTCACTTCTATAGGCAGTCCCCAAAGACTGTTCCGCGTGTTTTTTAGAGGTAGGGTTATACAAGCGAGCTAATTCGACCTAGGAAGGAGTTTCATGCTAGATCTTCTCATGATTCCATGTTAGCGAACTAGCCGTAGGCAAATTTAGCTGACATCATCTTTCTAGCTTATTCATAACCTTCTTTTATTCATGACCTTCATAAGTGTTACTTTGTAACCTTAATGAATAAATGAAGGCTAAGCCCGTTCACCCCTCAAGTTTCTCCCCTTAAAAATATGTAGTGCCCGTTCACCCCGTGAACTGGCACCGGTACCCGTTCACTCTTTTCTGCAAGTACGTAAAAAGTACAGTCCACGGAAAAAAAATGTTTTTTAAGAGCTGCATTAATAAGTTATTTGGATTTAAATATTGGCATTACAATAAAAAAGAAACAAGATTTATTTAATTTAAGTTTACTATACTAGTACTTTTTAATACTACTTAGGTAGCAAACAAACATACGGCCAGTCTGATTTTAAGCAGTTACTGTAGCCTATGGACGCTTTACCGACCCATTTTTTATACCAGGGCTTTAAGATGAAGTAGCCCTGGGATAGGAAAACTCGAACTCCTCGACCAATTTCGGCCATGGCGATTCGACCTCTTGAACTCCGTTCTCTTAAAGTGGCATAATCTGTAGTCGAATCGAATATACTTTATACTGTAAACTAATATGTCAAATCACATACATGCATCACCCAAAGGTTGACTGGTAGAGAATGCCTTTGGCATTAAGTCAGCCTTGTACATATTATGTTGTGCAAGAGTTAGGTTAGTTATTAAGTGCCATATGTATATTGTTGTAAACCATTGCTGGACAAAGGTCTACCTTCGACGACTCTACTCTCCTACTCTCTTTTTCTCTCTCCCAAGCTAGTCCTCCGAGAAGTTATTTATTATCAATATTAATGCCGGTCGGTGGCACAGTGGTAATGCATAAGTCTGGTGGTAATCGGTTTTTCCGATTGCTCAGTGTTATCTGGAATTATGCACAGTAGTAAGCTCGCCTCTACATTAATTACCCTAAAGTTATAATTACAAATTATAGCATGCAAATTTAAAAAATATATTACACTAGCTTCCGTCCGCGGCTTCGCCCTCGCGTACTTTCCTTTGGGAACAAAGTTTTTTCGGGATAAAAAGCCTATGTGTTATTTCAGACTATAATCTACATATCTCTACGCCAAATTTAATCCAGATCCGTTTTGTAGTTTTTGCGTGAAAGAGTAACAAACATTCATACATTCTTACAAACTTTCGCGTTTATAATATTAGTATAGATACGTAGACTAAAACCCTAATTGCTTGTATACCTAGCTTATATCTCTGTTTAGGATGTTATGTTGTTAATGTTACATCAAACTGTCTCCACGAATAAACCTTAAGTTCACAGGTGTCCAAAGTTTCCAACTTGGTGAGAGTAAACAACGCCTTGTTACTACTTACTGCTGACACGAGTTGGACGTGATACCTAACTAACCCAAACTATGTTTATTTTACTGAACAGACTTTGGAATATGACCCTTATGTCCTTACCTAAAGACTCATAACGTACAGTCAGTGTACAGCTAACAGTTGGCAATGCCAACTTGCTACTCCCATTTTGTATGCGAAAACTTTATCAGCAACGCGTTCATATGAAAGATATGAAACGTATTCTTCTGTAAATTGGTTATTAGTGTACCGGACCTTCGCGTTTTGTGAACAAAACGTAATATTCTCTCAGTTATCAAGGGACAAAACATAATCACGCCGATAATGGAACGTCGAATCACGTTAAACGAGATCCCTCTTGTCTACCTACTATCACCTTTGCAACAATAGATTCCATTAGCGATCAAACAATTGGGATCCTGCCCAAAGTATTAACAGATAATTTATACTAAACCAACTTTCAGCAGGATACATAGCCAAGTTTACAACGAGTTCATTAATTCAGTTCGCTGATGGTTAGCATTTCTATAAAGAAGCAGTCTAGCTACAATAATAATAGCAACCCTTTTATATCCCACTGCTGGGCGCGGGTCTCCCCTTATCTATCAAGAGAGAGGGTGTAAAAGCTTATTCACACACGCTGGCCTAATACGGGTTGAAGAATCAGACATGTCTTTAGAATTACTTTTAAGACATGTGGGTTTCCTCACAATGTTTTCCTTCACCGTTGGCAGATGGTAAATCATTTGACTAGTACATATAAACTTCACAAAGTGAGATTCACATTGGTACTGCCACCCGGGATCGAACTCGCACCTTTTGCTTGCAAGTCTGTTACTTTCCCATTCGGCTACAATATCTATTGAAAAAAGGAAAAACAAAGGCACTTTAGTATCGTTGAAAAAATAAAGGTAGCGTGCGAACGTGCCGTGGCTCTTTATCGCTGTTCTCAGGCTATAAGTCAACTGTCGCCATAATCGTTTATTTCATGCTCACTTTGCCGTACCGTGAGTGGAGTATGGCATTTGAGAGTAACTTGCACGTTACTTCTAAGCGTCTTGTTATGTTTCAAATTGACATATCAATGTTCATAAATCATCGTTTGTAGCGTATTCCATTGTTTCATATTCGTTTTATTCACGTATGTTTATTGTCAGTTATTATTATATAGGACAACTTACACAAGACCATCTGATCCAAACTAGGAAAAGCCTTTTTCATTGCAAGAATTTAATGAACGTATTTTCTTTAGAAATCAAACGCTGGCGCTATTTGTCTCCGCGCAGCTTCTATAGTAGGAACATACTGTTATACCCTAATATTGTATATAAGGGCTGAGGAATCCCCTCGACTAGTCTTAGACTGCCTAGTGAGCATACAGAAAGGACAGGGCTAATTCAATAACGAAGAGAGTCAGTCGATCAGATATCTCGTTGTGGATCAGTCATTTTACTATAAGCAATGCTTCTTTTAAATCATTAATATTGAATTCTTTATAAGTTTTTAGATAATATAAAAAGTATTTTTTTATCATTTCTCCTATAACAATACGTAGGTAATGTTTTATAAGAGAATATTAACCTTTCTAATTAACCCTTTCACGAACTGAAATTTAGACACAATACATTTACATCACATTTCATTTATCATTTATCCCATACACGATAAACTGCCCTAGAAAGTGTTAAATAAACATTTTAAATACAACAAGTTAACACAATTTAGCATAAAGAAACCTTTTAACTAAAATTGGTTGCAACTTCACAATACGTTAAAGTGAGTAACATACTGCGAAGTCCGCCGGTTTATTCAATGCCAATCTTACTCGTGACTGAATTATATGTAAACGTAGCATTCTATCACTTAGAAGTTACTTCTGAATTCAATGCACCTTTTATTTAAAAAAAAAATATCGCGTCACGAATATATAGAGATTTCTTGAGAAAATGGAAAAAACGGACAAGCAGTTATAAGGTTTTTAAAGGGTCGGCAACGCGCGAGTGACACCCCTGATGTTGCAAGCGTCCATAGGCTACGGTAACTGCTTACTATCAGGCGTGCTGTATGCTTATTTGCCGCCTTGAAAAAAAATGTATACTTTACAATTCCAGCAAAGCAGAATACGAATAAAAACTTTGTGTGACTTAGAAATGTTTGTTTCTAGTGGTGTGCTTTGTGACCATGAGTTATATGTAAAGTCCCTCTTTCATAATAATATAATTTATTATGAAAGAGGGACGATATCTACGAATCAGACAAAGCTTTGTCGCTTATGATAATCGAACTCACAACACTCGGTACAGTGTCAGTGGCCACCTCACTAGATTACACGTGCTGTCAATTTAAACGCATAGTGATGTTTGGAGAAACATTTCGAGTTTCCTCGCGAGGGGGTGCTAATAAATTGGCTGAGTTTCCGATCAGAGTCCGTTAGGGCCAACTTGTGAAGCGAGAACGTGTTGGGTTGATGTACCTATGTGTTGAGTTTGGAACTTTGTCGATGTTCGATATACTATAGTATAAAGAGTAGGTAGTAGCGAATCTTGTTTAATATATGCTCAAAAGCCGACAATAAATACCTAGAGCACGTCTTACTAAAGCAAGCCCCCTCGTAAATCATATATTATGGTTGTCACAGCGCAGTAATACAATTATTCAATAAAAGACATTGTAGATATCGATATGTGATAGGTTTTATAGGTACCTGCTATTATTGTTATTATATAAAACTGTATCGAAATAAATATACCAATACAAGTTGCAAGTAACTGATATGATGCCGGTAGCTCACACGCCGACAGCGCACATGCCGATGCGACGCGCTCTTAGCATTGCCAGTCCAATCTTGTACCCTGATTACATCGGCTCTGGGTACCAAAACTATAGGTATTTAATTTTATATACTGGAGTAGTTTCTTTACTATTTATTTATTTATACTATGGATATACTACGAGGATGCAATTACTGAAGTCTTCCCAGTTCGCTAACTCGACGCGCCACCGAATTCCTCACGTAAATGTTGACGCAGTCATTATGAGTGAACGATGATGAAGTTGAATTATGTGTGCTGTTTACATAAAGTAGTTGAAACTATATTCGAACGTACTTACTAAAAGCATAATTTGTGGAGGTAGCTGAGTGGAAAAATAATTTACAAATGTTATACGAGGTGTTAGATAGTTAGGTATAACGCAGATGGTAAATCATTGTTAACCCCTGACGCAAAAAGAAGGTGATATAAGTTTATTTGAGTATCTGTGTGGCTGTCTGTGGCACCATAGCTCCCAGACAAATATTTTTTTTTGTTTGAGAGCTGGCATAATCGAGATGATTCTTAGCGATGATGAAGGGATCTTACTAACTTCCACAAGTCCAATTCATTTGAAATTGGTTTACTGTTACTTCGGTAATGGTATTTCTATGACATGATGTCAATAAGGTTCGAGTCCTGCTCCGGGTTCGTCTTTTACCACATTGCTTTAATATTTAAGTATATTTGAGCTGAAAAATGCTAAAAATATTTAATAATAAGATGTAAGTTTTTTAACAACTGTATCAAACCCATTGATATTGACTGGCCTGTTGGTCTAGTGGTTAGTGACTCTGACTGCTACACCGGAGGTCGTGGGTTCCCACCCAAGACAAATCTTTGTGTGATGACCGTATGTTTGTTCTGTGTCTGGATGTCATTTATCTATAATATGTATGTATTTAGAAATATATAAGTATGTTTACCATAACCACCTCTGCCTAGTTTAGGATCAGATAGCGATGTGTGAGTTGTCCCAAAATATTATTATTATTTATAGTTAGAGCCCTAAAATAAAAACATACGAACATAACAAAGGTTTATTAAAGGACGTTTTTCTATTATCTCTCAAAGCTATTACACCTGTAATCCTCTGAAAAGAACTCTCAAAGGGAAAAGATAATAATTTTGTGTAAAATACACCGGACATTTACAAACGAGCAAGGGTTCATTTAATTGGGAAGAGGGAACTAACTTTTTTTTACAAGTACAAGAAAGAAGTTACATAATCAGGAAACGCTATACATCTGTAACTAAGTTAGAAATCCGTTATCATATAGAAGTTGATTGTAGTATATTGTATTTTTGAACAAGCTCAGTGTCACGGGGGAGAAACATACGATTAAAGACTCGGAACAACCATTTAGAGATCACACATATGTTTTTCCCGTGTGGGGATCGAACCCACAACACGCCGCGCATTGGTAAGTGGCGGGGTAACCACTGAACCAATCGTGCAGTCAAATTATTAATATTAAAATATTCGATCTATTAGAAACCTATATTGTTTTACTGCTAAGCACGGCCGGCTGATTCTCTAAGAAACAGCGATGGCAAACCGACAGTTGTGATCGCAAACTGACAGTTGTGATTGCTTGGTGACGGCACAATCTATTGACTAAACGTCATAAAGGCTCGGTTTTTGCTCTTACGAAATACCGATTTTCAATCTAACAGCCAGATTTTGCTCAGTTTTTGCGGTGGCTCGGTTTTTGCTCTTACGGAATACCCCTGCGGGTCTGCTCTCCTCTATCAAGATTGGATTGGATGGATTCAGGGCTTGGTAAACTTGTAAAAAGAAAAATGGAGTAGGCTTTCAAACGTTATTAACTCAACAAATCTAAAACAATACTCGATTAGTCAATGCACTTGAAAAAAGTCCGAGTATTAAGTAAATGTTGGTGGAACTTCCACAACGAAGTTTTTAATGTCTCCTCAGTAAAGTTTGTCAAGTCTCCGGCACACTTACACAAGGCCTTATTAAAAATACAAAACTCGTCGAGTCGCTTGCCGTTAGTCATTAGACACTTTTGAAGCAAAAACTTCCAAACACCCGGTGCTTACTTAATGTAGATACATTTTTCTTGTACAATTTAGTCGAGATTAATTGACATAACTTTGTTAGAAGCTTGCATGGATAGATTATTTATTTTTTATCTTAAGAATGCTTAATGGTTTATTTCATTGTAATAAATCAACGGCTGATAATATGAGTCCTCTTGTTACGAAGCAAAAGTTCATTAATAAATTTCAATGAACCCTAGGTATACCTAATTGGAAAAAAACCTTCGAATCATACATTTGAATGTATATAACCAATCCGAGTTCTGCCAGATTCGTTTATTGAAAAAGGTTAGAAGTCAAATTACATTACGCTGTAACCAAATTGAGTAAAGGAGTAATCATAAACATGACTCGGGCGCAGAGACAACAATCGGTGGCTTAAACACGGTTTGGAGCAAGGAACACTTAATTAATACAACATAATTCAATACGAAACACTAAACTCAAAACATGGCAAAGGAATTCGCCTCGTGTGCAAGCAGTAAATATTAAGTTGCTCGCGCTCGTATCGCTTTCTCGTAAAATATAGGTGAAGTTAGAGTAGTTTATTTAATGGAGCCGTCGTCGACTTCTGCCCGCACTTTACTAACACCCAATCGAAGCAATCTAAAGACCGATCAGTCGATGAGTCGTGCTTACTACCACTGATAACGCCAAGTATGTTGTAAAACTAGATACAAATTGGGTTTCTGGATGGCTATCGATTTATGTGAACCTACAGAATGTCTGAAATCTGTATGTATTTTGTTTCAGTCCAGTAAGTGGCAACGGCAATGTCGTTTTCAGTATAGTTATTGAGGTAACTTTCAGTATAGCTGTACGGGTGCTTTGAACAATATAGCATAATTTGATTGGTTGCAATACACTCTCATTCAGACGGGTCATTAATATCCGACTTTGTCAGAATGCAGCGGCCGACCTCGGTGCGTTGTCGGTACTTCGGGACCTCGACCGACAGAAGCTATGTGTTCACGAACCTCTGTAGGTTGCACGTTGGAGGCATCTTCTCTTACCACAGCTTAATCCTGGTAATGGAGAAAGTAGGCTGGTTCTGTACGACCTAGTGAGTACCACTTTTTGACTCTTTTTACCACCCTGGTAGAGCATTTCACCGTTTATCGAGCAGCCTAGAAAAGTACGGTTTAGCAATATTTCTTGGTTATAAAAGCAACCTGACTGCGGAAATAGTTTCTAGGAGATAGAAATATAAAGCCAATAAAAACACCAGACAATATTATTATGGCTGCGGTACTTATTTAGATAAATAAGCTCGGTTTTCAGAACTCTTCTCGAATAACTCCTAATTGCTCAGTACAACACTGAAAGAGAGACTCTCTGTCTCGGCAGGACAAACCCAATATCGGTTAAACCCGACCATCCAGTCCTATTTATTTTAAAATTAATAAAACAAATTGCACGTGGTTAATCATAACAGAGTTAGATTATTTTGCTCAGAAAAGCCGATTTTCTCAGAAATACGTTGTGAGGTCTGGCACCGCGTAATTCCGAGAAATGTCATGCCTATGGCGCGTGAAATCGGTCAATAAATTGTAATGAATATAAACTTCTGTCCCGATTACACTGACGTTAGTTTGTCTATATATATTCACTTGCATATTTATTGTAAAATTAGCGACTTTGCTCGGGTTCAACAATGTCAAAGTCAAACTCATTTATACATTTAGATCAAATACATGATGCCCAGGACCGAATGATGTGGAAAACCTTATAGCCTATGTCTAGCAGTGGACGTCTTATGGCTGAGATGGACATGATACTTATAAACATTATAAAATATTTACCTTCGATCAACATTTCAAGTTTGTAGCCCCGGCGATTTGTTCATAAATCGGTCAGGACAAGACAAGTAATATTCTAAAATTATCCTTTACAAACATTATATTCTAGAGGATTTCATGATTCATTAAACCGTTAATATTTATTTTCTCACACATGAGATAAGTTGTTCTTTTAGATAAACAATCTTCCCGAATTGTATTTGATGGATTAAAGCGATATCGTTTTAGACAATCAATTTAAGTTCAAAACAAATAAAGTTTAGGGTTTATGTTTCCTGATTAGTTTGCTACAATGTTTTTGAGCTATGGTAACTTACTTAATCTGTTGGCTCAACCCTAAATTATGGGTTATATTTATTTGTCAATATACGTTCGGCTGTTATAATGATAATGATAGTATAAGTATGTATCTTAACCAGTAATCTGGTTGCCAAACTAATATTTTTTTGTATAATACAAAATAAATACATACAACAAAATTTTTAAATTACTTATTTTATTTCATACAAATATTCACATTCCTAAAAAATAGACTTTACATACTAACTGTACCTGGTGCATGCGATACACCGCTATATGTAAGTATAATTATGTAGCGTTTCCAAACGGGAACGTTACCAAACGGACGTAACCCCCTACTATTAGGCAGAGTTGTACAGGGGCCGTACCATGACTTCACCAGTGTAAAGAACTCTTAAATTCTCTGAAAAGAGATTCTTAGACTGTGAGGACGAGTCTTTCAAGCGAGAAAGAGGGACAGAGCGATACACGTTGTATAGCTCCATCCCTCTTTCTCGCTCGAACTACTCACGATTTAACATTTCACTGTACGGCCCCAGGCCCTGGAAGTTTACGATTATGATCGTGTATTAAAGAGTAATTATTTGTTACTTAGTCATTTATTTAATTAAAGTCGGGCATTTTAAATTTGTTGCGGTTTAATTTCATATTACCATAAAAAGTACACCTAATGTAGGTACTGGTTTTGATTACCCATTTTTTTTAAATAATAATACACGTAAATAATATAAAATGTTATTAGAATATTATATCAATTCATATCGCTCCAACAGGCAGTCGTAATCATTGAATACTATTTACAAATGACTTGTAGGGGTGCAGATGTAACTGAGATAATCTATTGTCGTTTCAAGCTCTATTTGTTGGTAAAAGCATGCTCCCTTTCCCTGAATAAATAGAGCTTGAAAATTGTATAATTGTACTATCGTTACAGCTATGTCATGTACGATTAATACAATATGTTATTATCAAAATATTATTTCGAGTTGACTATTAGATAACTACACAGTGGTGTAGTTGAGTTCTATAGATCTGTTCTTGCAAGTTCAGAACAGATTTCTAAAATATGTAAACGGATAATTTTTAAGAACGCATAATCATTTTGAAATAAAAAAAACCTATCACAGAGACTCTCGTTCATAAAATTCTGATGTTCAAATATCTACCTACATATGTATTTGGGTCGGCAAAACGCAAATGATACTCCTGGCTTTGTAAACGTCCATAGGCTACGGGAACTGCTTACCATCAGGTGTGCCGTATCCTTATCTGTACCTAAGTCCTATAAAACAAGTTAATTCAAAAAATGAGTTCTTTGACCTCGAATATTTCATATTCGTAACGTTAATGACAATAGCTTACGTCTCTGATTGCCAATCGAAAATTCGTACATATAAATAATTCATTTACTTAATGCTTAAGCTCCGTTTACAAGCCTATTTTGCAATACAGATTATACTATTAACTCGCGTGTTTGCATGTTGCTGTACTTCCAACTAAAAATAAACTTTTTAACGCCTTAGCTTTATTGCTGGGTTATGCTGAGAAGTTTTCACGCCTTCTCTCTTATATAGTAACAAAAAGTAAGTTTATTTTTACATCCTGACGTGAAGCTAATATGGGTATTAGCTTCACGTCAGGATGTAAAAGATCCCGTGAGAGATAGACATAGACAACGATTAGAAATTCTTTTATTTTCTTAGAATCGACGATAGGTTGTTATCGATTTCGTCAATATTATATAGGAATAATAAAGTCTGATCAGCAAGTTGTTTGTTTTCGCTCTGATTTCCAAGTTATTTGAAGAAACGTGACAGTAATAGATCTCTTATATACCTATTCCTTAAATTTGTTTTTTATCTCTTGCTAGTAGTAAGTTTCTTCATCGAACGTTTTGGCGTTCTACGCTTTGAACCTAAGAACCCTTACCAAATATAGTTTTTTTTTTAAATATAAATATATAAATTCTACTTTCGTATGTTTGTGTTTGCTATGGCGCGTGTTGGGAGAGGTCTATGTCCAGCAGTGGACTGCGATAGGCTGATTAATGTTTGTGTTTAAAGACCTACCCTCTCTCTATAGAGTTGAGGAGACCCGTGCCCAGCAATGGGCTATATGGGTTGCTATTATGGGAAATCCCAAGCATTTTGTAGCCACAGCGGAGCGTGAAAGGGGTAGCTAGAACATTATACAAATCAGTCAAGCTTACCGTAATCCAGGTATAGTGGTTAGAAGTTGTCCTTCAGCGGTGACCCAGTGTATGTCTGGTAGTGGATGACCTGTAGCCCGGCAGAGGGCGTGTGCGCCGCGGGTAGCTGGCCACAGCACACGCGCAGGCGGCTCCGTCACGAACCGCGGCCGCTTGTCGCTTGCGCATACTTCTAGCACCACTAGTGTTAACACCGCCCATTGTAACGTATGCCCTGTCAATAAGTAATTAGTTTATAGTTAGGAGAAGTAGGGCACTATATAATCGAGCAAGCACGGCTGGGAAAGTAACAAGACCTTATAGAAGGTCACAGCCAAATAACTATATACACACGGCAACGGAGATATGTATACAGGGCCGCTATATGAATATTTGTATCTCTAGGTTTAGTCTAATTGTACATTGTTATCAAATTCCACAGAAATATATACATTGGTTTTTTTTACTAATCTTCATATAGCGGTCCTGTAAACAGCGGCAGCGGTGTAGGAGCTCATTAAGAGATTATTTTCTATGGAGACGTTTCCCTATCCTATGGAAATTCCATCACAAAACATACAATTTTAAGATCGGCAACACACAATTTAAACATCTCGTATTGCAAGCGTCCATAAGTCTACGGTAACTGCTTACCATCAGGTGGGCCGTATGCTTGTTTGCCGCCTAAGTAGTATTAATTTTTTCATTTTATTTTTGTTTCGTAGAGTATCATCTTTGTATTGAGTGGTTAGTAGCTAACTTGGTGACAGAGTTGTTCAGATCGCCCATATACTCGTAGACCGACTTTAACGTGCCGCGCCTCATTGGTTAATTGGTCTATGAGGGTGACTGCTGAACACGAGATGCCAGGTACGATTGTCGGGTCGGGTCAAGAATTGATATTGGATGTTTTATATATATATTAATTTTTTTATATATTTGATTGGCGGTGTTTACACCCCCGTGCCTCGTAAAGCACGTAAAGCCGTTAGTCCTACGCCTGATCTCTCTCCGGTCGTGTCGGATTCCCGTCCTATCGTATACTATGAGAGTGAGGAAATAAAGAGTGGACTTGGACGTGGACCGCGCAGATGGCTAGTCTCCGTCTAGATTTAGCCGCCGTGACCAAACTTTGGTTAGGTTAAGTAGTTTCGTAAGGACATTTATAACATGAGTAATCCCGATTCCACATTCAAGCCTTAAAATTGGCTCGAATACTATTTGTCAAATATGTGAATGGTAAAAAAGCGTTGGCTCGAACATTCACGCAACTGTTGGCAGTTGGCTATCACGTGTCGGTTTCAGTAAAGGAATCTACGCCAATGTTCACAATCCAACCACATATTGGTGGTTTCAAAAATGTATTGCTCGAAATTTGTGGATTTTATATTTCAGAAACGAAACGATAATATTTGCTCAGTATACTGTAATATAACAGTAATTTTTGTATCGAACATATTCACATACCTATAGATAGTCAAAAATATTATAAATAGCTGTTGCCCGCGGCTCCGCCCGCGTGGATGTCGGTTATCGCTGCAAAAAGTAGCCTATCTATTATTACAGACCATAATCTATCTCTGTGCCAAATTTCATCCAGATCCGTTCAGTTGTTTTTTTGAAAGAGTAACAAACATCCATCCATCCATCCATTCTCACAAACTTTTACATTTATAATATTAGTAAGGATTCTCTATATACCTAGTTAAAAATTATATCAATTGACTTTTGTTTTAATAGTGCAATCGAAACTAATATTATAATAAAGAGGAAATATTTGATATGAATTATCGATTTTAAAAATTATTTTACCATTAGAAAGCTAGATTTATCAGCGGGTAAAAATACGGGATCGTTACGAAAACCAAATAAATGATCATCCGTGCGAAGCCGGGACGTGGCGCTAGTGTTTTATAAAGTGTGTGTGTGTGTGTATAAGTTAAATCTTGTACGGATTTTTCTTCAAAAAGTATTACTCTTTTTTATACTACGTAGGTGGCAAACAGGCATACAGTCTGCCTGATGGTACTGCTATACCTGAGGCCTTACTCGCGTGTTACCGACCCAATACTTTTTTAATTAAGACTGCCTTGGTGGTCCAGTGGAGTAGTAGTGGTAGTCCCACAAAGAGTTGTTCTGGGTGTAATTTGTGTCCGTTAATTGTATGTTTGTAAAGTCCCCCGCGACACAGAGCTTGTTCTCTAGTGCGGGAGTTCTTTTTAAATAAATAAATAATTTAAAAAAAACAATTTCAAAAAAATATAGCTAAATCATATCGCTATTAACAAGCCTACACAGTTTTTATGCACTATTTAATTAATTAGGTATAAAGCTGTTAATTACAATTTTTTTTTTTTTAAAGTAATAAAATTTGGTTTTATTTAATTTGGTCTTAAGATTAATGGCTTTTTTACAACGGAAAATTACTGCTACATTTCTGGAAGTTAGTTTTATTTCGATAAGAATTACTTTTTTATTATTTTCTTTAGTTACTAGCCGCCTTCGCACGGGTGATATTTCCCGGGAACCCGTAATTATTATTATTAAAACATTTATTTCAAACAATTCAGTCCATATCATTTTATACAATTACAAAAATTTCTATATATACAATAAAATTATAATTCATATTAACGAATTAGAATTTAGAATAATAATAAAATAAAATAAAAATTAAATTATAAAATCAAAACTACAAATCAAAACGTGGCTTTTAAAATAATTTTCAAAATCGGTTCAGTAGATCCAGAGATTACCCTCTACAACGTTACAAACTCACTAACTTTACATCTATATAATATAGTATAGATTAGACATAAATAAATACGTCTTCAACACTGTTATATACAAAACCAATTATTCCATTATCTTAAACCTCGCCAAACATTATAAAAATTCTGTAAAATTAATTTACCAAAAACAAGCCTAAGCCAAATTACAGCCCGATCGCATACCGCTGAGTCTCAAAATTCATACCGAAGAAAGTCTTATTATAAAATGACTGAGCGACTCAGCGTATTTCTGGTATAGTTAATTTTTGAAGATTAAGCTTCGTGTCGTTCGTAGTAGGTCATACAATAAATCAGGGAGAGTGAACGTCTATCGTGGGGACTGACGGTTTATTTTCTAGCGAGTAAAGTGCGACCCATTTGCTTTAAATTTTGCACTAAATATTGCTCTTTTAAGTAGAGAATTTTGTTTACACTGCGTTTTAAATGCAAATATTATTATATTTAGTTGGATTTGGTGATATAATTATACCAAGTGTTTATAATTCTGAGCGCTTCATAAATTAGATGAGTGCTCGTAGTTTGTTAATGTTTTATATTATTTCAGCAGTTTTCCACAGGGAAATCTTGGTGTTCAAACACATTAATGCGTAATATGTACATTTTAGGCCTTATTATTTTAATCCACTGATTTTGGTTGTTACGGAATATTCATTTTCGTAACGTAGAAACCTGTTATGATGCTTACTATGAACTGCTTTATTTTTATTTTTACTGCAATTGAAAATGTATTAGAAAATAAATATGTGAGAGGTGTCCTCTGGAATAGTTAATTGCTTTTATATTTGTTTTGGGGATCGGTCCTGTATTACCTAAACACTGGTTGCTCTGTAAACCTATTTAGGAGGTTAGTTCTTCACCCGTTAATTAGATTATAAGTCTTATCTTTCATTTTATTTTTTATTTAAAAAACTTAACAATATATTATTTATTGTTTAATTTGAATGAAACGTTTAAATTTTTTTGTTAGATTTTTGCAGTATTTCCTTTTTTAAAATCATTAACTGCAAAAACGTATAAAACCACCATCAAGCCTAATCAAATTTTATTTTTGACAATATAAGTAAATGTAAAAAAATGCAAAAGTAAAAACACAAGCATACCTTTCATAATTCTGCACTCACAAAACACCACTTGTTAAACTACCCATATAAGTCATTGTTTCCCAACACAGACATAAAAATCCACATACTTTATAGACACTGCAGTTCCCAACTTATATTATTAAACGTCCAAAGTTATGAAACTATTCGAACATTTTTCCCGCACAACTCGTTCTAAGTTTTCCCTCCAAAAATGCGAAGAGGACCAACACGTGAGTCGCGAGCAACATTCGCGCGCGGACTGACTCCCAGCGCACTCAGCCTCTCACCCGCCTTCGGCTGTACGAAATGACACGCAGCCTCTCACCCTCGCCTAACTTAAATAGCGACTTTAAGTTTGGTTTAATGTGAGAATCGGACCACCCTTCCATTTGTATCTGGTGCCAATTGACACAACTAAGGTTAATTAAGCAGTTTGCTCTATTTTGGGGTATGAATTGGATTACATTCATGGAAATTTCTTGCAGACAATTTATGACAAAGTCTGAAACCCGATTGCAATGTAAGCGCCATTAAAGTTTAAAATAAATTGTAAACTAGTAATTACTATATTGCTCTACAATTTTTTTTTTAAACTTGTTACCTAAATTCTCAAGCACTTCAAGCAGTCCACAGTAAAACTAAAATATAGATAAAACACCAAAAGGGCCGCGATAGAGAGATTGTCGAACATAAATCAGTAATCAATATCTGGATCGAGCAATTTCCCGCTTAAACACGATTCTGGAGATATCGTGAATAAACAAACGAAACGGAGAAGAAAGATTCTACTACCAGGTGATTAATAAGCTTATCTGACGTAAATAAAAAGCTGAACAACAATGTAATAAATTACATTGATTTGCTGATTTCAGCTCAATAATACAATTAAATTGTTATGACATCGCACTCTGGCCAGAATCGAGTGTTCACAATCAACATGTTTACTAGTGAACCTACCGGTGAATGTATGTCACGTAGTGCAGCTATTAAATTGTTGACTCAGTATATTTAGTATAAAATAATTGTAGTAAGCAAACTACCATAAGTATTACAGTACTATATAAAAATCATTAATTAAATTAAATATTCATTTTAAAATGATAGAGTATAATTTTCAGCAAAGCGGTCCATTACTGACAGTCAACACATCGTACAGTTTTTCATCGATTAAGTTAGTATGGGGTTCTGGTTGCGTCACTTTCTGAGCTCCTACGCTACGTTACTATTTGGCAATTGAAATAGTGGCCTGAGTTTTTGGGCCACTTCACCTTTGTCTGTTTAGTGAGTGAATTTGAAAGAAGGTAAATTAGCTGACGTCACATTTGGCATTTATCAGCTAATTACGCAGCAATAGCATTTGCAGCAGCGGTGAGATAGTTGTTGTTTTGGTAGGGAGCATTTTTTATCAGTGTACTACACATTTGTTTTTTTTATTCATTCGAAGCATAATACCTACTTATTTCTGTCCTCATTAAAATTATTATCTTTTCAGCTCTTTTAAAGCGGTTCAAAGGCTTGTCTTATTCCTGGGCACCATTGAAATAGAAACATTTAATTGCAAACAAGGCGGCGAGCAGTTGCATTCAAATCACCTCATACCGGTTCTTATTGGACAAGAGCGCTTTAAAATTGCAACCTGTTTTTAAATGTGGAAGTACAGAGCGCGATAAGGTGGACGATATTATTTCTACTTAAGTCGATTAGAAATAGTCCCACGGTGGGCGTCACTAACGTTTTATAATTTTATTTTTGAGATCAAATCAGAAACAAAGAGTACGTAGGAGAGTCAAAGTGATCAAAAAGCTTGAATGATTGTCTCAATTATGTGGTGATGGGCACGGCACATAGCTAACTGAACTGTACCTGACGTGACCACGAACTGAAAAATGCGGCATGGCTGGCCCTTTATTGACCTCCAATAAAGTGATACTAAGAAAGATTGTGACACCGCTGTGTGTAGTTATTTATAGGTCCTTACCTAGTTGGACTTGCTTGCTTGTATAGTACCCTATCTCTTTTAAATTCGATAAATTATATAGTAAATATATTATTAATTAAAGTACCTATTGTCCAGGCTTAGATAAATAATTATAGCGTTTATAACTACCTATTACTAGACCACTCCAGTCTACACTAATTAAAGACTATCAATAACGTACCTATCTATAAACAGTAACAATCCTTTAACAAATGGACTCGTAAAACGTATTCAAATTACTCGAGAATAAACGGGAGCTATTAAAGCCTTTGCTAAAATAGATTAATTCTATTAAAAGTGTTCGGCGACACGATGATTACCCTTGTCGTTGGCACGCATTAATTTATCGGACCCAATTTCAATGAAAGATTACTTCTTGAATACCATTAAGTCTCTCTACTTATATAAAATGTAATATAATTTGTGAATTTAAACAAATTATTTTACATTTTGAAAAATATGAAATTGTTTAACTGATCTTAAAAAGGTTGTAATCAATCCTACTAAGTAGGTATTAACATCGTCTCTGAAGATTATCAATTCCTTATTCAATCTATCGGAAAAGCTCCGATTTGCCTCAGAATGGACGGACAAAGTTGAAAGCGGAACATTAATTCTCCTAATGCGTTATACGTATTCACAGATAACATACCACCTGTTATAATACCGAGCGTGTGTAGAGAGCTTCTTTCATATTTACATTTTGCTGTTCAATGGCAACCAATCTTTTGTGTTCCGTTTTTTAAAAGTATTCAATATCATTTGGGCCCGTTGGGCGAGTTCGTAGTATTTTTTAATAAAATGTCTATGATGTTTTATTAAAGTCTTTATTTTTAATATTAAATTTATTATTTAATAAATAAAAATGAACTATTTATTTTTATTTTGGAGCTGTATAAATAAGTGTGAAGTTTCATTTTTTTATTATTTATGATAATTGGTTGACATTTTCTCTAGAATACTTACTATGGCCATTATAAATTTACTTCTGCCAACTTTTAAGAACAAAGTGTCTACATTTTTTAATTCGCTTCACATGCAAAGAGAAAACACACTTAATCATCTTGATAATTTAAAGCTAAAGCAAAGCTCCATCTGAATTCTACCGGTAACAACAATAATTCACATCAAAGCTGTCAATCAAGCGCTGATGAAGGAATCAGGGAGAACTACAAACGAAGTTGTGTGCGAAGTTCACTCGCTACAAAATGGAATATCGGGAAATGTAATCATCTATATCATACGATGACACATTGTTGATTATGAAACTTTGAAATATAAATACGTCACTGAACGCAACTTTTGATGAATTTAAGATTATTGTCACTGATATAGAATCATGGGACAATATTTCGAAATTGTATTCCAAACTTCGCCAGAAATACATTCTGAAATTATAAATACGAAACAGCTTTTTACATTGTTAGAATTTTTCAAGTAAAATGATTGCCATTTAAAACAGTTCTTTAATATAATGTTTATTATATTTATTCAAATTTATCAATCTTACTCAGTTTTTACATGAGGTCGTACTTATTAAATTCTTATATTTCTATTAATTTTTGAAGCTTAATGAAAATTATAAAGGATTTTCAGATTCATCAAGCCGCGACCAACGTGTGAATTGGGGCTTTCACCCTTTTAGCGTGCAACAGTAAATCTATGAGTCGCTACTATGTATTTTTATTATAATTGTTTTGTCATATCACTTATATATTATTATATCGTTAACTACTTAAAGTACTACTTCACAAAGTTCCATTTGCAGGTGTACACTGAAATAGATCTAGGTTATCGGAGGTCCAATTTGGCGGGGATATTCAGAGAATTGTAAGCGCTTTCACGAGTAGGTATACAGTGAATCCGCTTTGGGCTGAGTCAGCGAACAACGCTACGTACTGATCTACTTTCAATGCGGGCGCGAAAGATTCTCATTGGCAGCGTGAGTAGCGCAAATAATTTTGCTTTATCACCTACTTATTTTAGCACGTGGATAAAATCAGAGTACTTTTACCCATATTTTTGCTTTTATGCGGGGAATAAATTCACGGTATTGCCAGATCTTTTATAAATTAACATTTGAGAGTTTTGTATCTTTTAATAATTTAGATACTATTGATTTGGCGCGACGTAGTCTACAAAGATAGCGCAGTGGTTGATGTAAGCTGTTACCGTTTATTTACCAACACCACTGTGTGTAGTTATTTATCAGTCGGACTTGCTTGCTCGTATGATTGTTGCACCTATCTATATATCGTAAATCTCAACATGACTAGTATCAGGATATCAGCAGTATCCCCGTAGTTTTCTTTTTCGGAATCATTTTCCTTAAATCTCAGTATTCACGCCTCTCATAATACAGCCTTAGCATGCAATCATGTTTGGTTAACACGATGTAATTTAGCTGAACACGTGATGAAACAAACGTATTTGCCGACTGTTTCAGCAACGCATACCAGAATTGCACAGTTTCGCCATTAATGCCGAATAAACAGCAACATTTAACGGTATTACTCATTGGGGAATAATAATAACGACAGCAGTTTGATTGTATGTGATAATAATGCGTGCATTTGTATGTTGACGCCCATGGCCTTAGTATTAATGCGGATATTATCATAACGATGTGTTGTTTTACATTTCAAATACATTATAATGTCCTCGTAACTAAATTTCGGTCACGGCGGCTAATCTTGATACTATTAGATTTAAACGGGAGGTATTACGAGGCGTGATCAGCAGCCGCATTCATCGTTGCTTAGACAAGTCAAGTCAGATACGTCAAAATTATGACAACATTTTTTTTAATGAAGTTGTAGCTGATCGATCAAAAGGAATCACACTCCAGTGACTGGCAGCTAAACATGTTTTAGATAGTGGAGTTCCTTAGACTGTGGTGGTATCTTGACAAGCGCTGTAGGTAGGTTCCAATAGTATAGGAAAGGGACCTTAGGATAGCTACTTATCACCTCGTGGACTGTAAACTATCCCTAAATAGAAATTTTCTGTACTAGTAACTATAAAATTCTAAGCCACCATAAATTATGCATAAAACCTTTCAATTTTCTAGTTTCAAACTTCGATTCCAAAGCATATAAAGCAGATGCGGTAAGCATTTTTTACTCCTATTTTGCTCATTAATAATAATATATTACTACAGGTTTAATCCAAAGTTCACAAAGGCTTTCTACGCCACTATATAGCTGTTTTTGCTAACCAAAAATTTTATCCTCGTTAAAACTTTTAACCATTACTCTCGTAAGATGCTATCAAATTTTCAAAAGCTTCCATTCTTTCATATGCTTAAAAAATGTTATCTGAAATGACCAAAAGTCCATTAAAGTTTATTATTTAACAGTTAAGTTGGTCGTCGTCGGCACTAAGTGCAGGTTTATGCAAAAGTTCTCGCGCCAAAACTGTAGTATCGTTATTTTTAAGTTTGTAAGCAGCTGCGAGAGGCTACTGTAAACTTAAGCGACATAATTTACCCTGACTCCATTGAAAATAAACTTGGAATAAAATATCGATCGTACTTTCACAAAGACCTTAAGTCTTTGTGTACAGTGTTAAAAGTCAGTAACTTTTACTTCTTGAATTTTATGTGATATTTTAATTATTTATTTTATCGAATTGTCAGTGGCCAACTTGGTAGCAGAGTTGTTCAGATCTCTAATATAAAGTTCCGCCAGGATCAGCCGTCTGGTGTCCGGTCAGCTCCCGGCAAACGAAACAGTAGAAAAATCTTCCTCGACCTCACTGGTAGTGTTTTGCTGGTTGACGAGTAAACAGATAGGAACCGACAGACTTTTTAATGTTCCTGCCGAAGCACGGAGATACTCAAATAAAATACCACTATAAAGTCACTCATTCAAATGTACACAATGCTATAAAGCATTTTTTGTCTAATAAATCTGATAACAATTTTTATTAAATATATAGAGCATTTAATTAAATCAACATCGTAATTTGTTTCGGAAATATTGCCATTTTAACGCAAACCTATTTTAATTGTAAATTTTTGTTTAAAGACTACTTCTGCTTTAAGTAACATGTCATGTGTAGCAGGGGACTTTACTATCTTACTATTCATGGATAAAAAGTATTTCTGAGTCGAAAAATATAGATATTTCACAAATTTTATTAAACCCACAACAGAAGGCGGCGATGAAAACACCTTAGTTACTAGACTATGCACACGTCGCGTAGTCTGCGTAATGTATACTATATATTATACTAGCTGTTGCCCGCGGCTCCGCCCGCGTGGATGTCGGTTATCGCTGTAAAAAGTAGTCTATGTTTTATTCCAAACCATAATCTATCTCTGTGCCAAATTTCATCCAGATCCATTTAGTAGTTTTTAGTGAAAGAGTAACAAACATCCATCCATCCATCCATCTATTCTTACAAACTTTCACCTATATAATATTAGTAAGGATACTAATATTTATAAATGCAAAAGTTTTGATGCATGTATCGATATTTGATACTCAATCCTCTATTATTGCAAGCGTCCATAGGCTACGGTAACTGCTTAACATCAGGCGGGCCGTCTCCTTGTTGCCACACAAGCAGTAAAAGAAAAAATAATCACGTCAAAGCGGATGAAACTTGGCACAGACATAGAATATAGTCTGAAATTGCTCATAGGCTACTTTGTATCCCGGAGAAAACACTGCTCCCGTGGGATTTTACGCGTGGGCGGCAATTAGTGTATTATACAATAGTAATGAAATAATGTGAGTACAATGCTGTTGCTGTGGTGGAAACGACCTGTGTACCTGCTAGTACTGTGTATTATTACCCAAATTAGCAACATGAAGTTATAATTATATTGTAGCCATTTTACATTCATTTATGTGGCCGCCAAACAGCAATGTTTTGTACTAGTATAATTATTTGAGGTGCAAACTCATTACCTGCAAAGTCCTACGATATAGTAAGTATTTATTCTACTAATGGAATTTATTATACACTTGTTTCGGCCCGCGGCTTCACTTACTTTTTTTACTACCTACGAGAAGTGATTTTATGTGCTATCTCATACTATGATCAATACTGTGCCATATTTTATCCAAATTCCTTCAGCCTTTTTGTCGTGATTGAGTAATAAACACCCATAAGTCCACCCATCCAAACTTTCACATTTAATATATTAGTATAGATATGGTTCTACTATGGCTTTGTTATAACTATATCTCTATCTGCATTAGAATTTATAAATTCAATTTACCTACCCCTGGTGTTACGACCGATCGAAGGCTACGGTAATTGCTTACCATCAGATGGGCTGTATGCTTGTCAATCAATCAATCAGCCTATCGCAGTCCACTGCTGGACATAGGCCTCTCCCAACACGCGCCATAGCACACGGTCCTCCGCCTTCCGCATCCAGTGCGCCCCAGCGACCTTTTTTAGGTCGTCGGTCCACCTAGTATGCCTCCTGTATGCTTGTATGCCTCCTTAATAGCAGTAGTACCTATAAGTAGACATTTTTTTAATTAAAAAGTCAACTTCTGCACTAGGGAACAAGCCCAGTGTCACGAGGGACTTTACAAACATACAAGTCACAGACAAAAATAAACCCAGACTCGGAATAAACATTTATGACTCACACAAAGTTTTTGTGTGAGTCATAAATGCAAGCTCAATAAATAATTTTGAAACACTTAATCGAAAATCTAAATCTAGATGAAGCTTATAAAACCGGTACAGTGGCCAACTTGGACCGAACCAGCAACACTAACTAGAACTCGTATATTTTCATTTACTTGATTTGCCCCAATACCGTCCGGAATACAGGTACCTAACCTAAGCTTCCATCGAATAATTGGCTTCGTACTACTTTGTTTCACACCTACGGTATTTCGTAACCAATACATGTATTTTAGGCCTTTAAGTTTCATGCTATTTTTTATAGCATAAAGAGTCTTTACACACTTCAAAGTTTAACATGGATTTAAAAACTATGTAATTGCGATGCAAAACGCGATATATTCACATGCTTCAAAAATAGTACAGAAAGCTTGTGACTGTATTGTGACGTTTCTTTTCTTATCTATCGTTTTGCTTCTCTACAAACGCAATGCAATAGCTACTTATATGGTAGTTAGCTGGCCACCCTTACATGCTCCAACATTTTTCATACATAAAAACACGATTCAAAAGTCTGGAAATCGTGATTAATTTGATCGAATGATATGAAATTAACGCGTTTAATTTATACGTATTTGTTTCGATGCAAAAAATCATAGAGTGTTATAGCGCAGCTGTTGTTGTATATTATTATTGTTAATTATCTTTTTTTTATTTTGATAAAAGACAACTCCCGCGCTGGAAAACAAACTCTGTGTCGCGGGGGGCTTACAAACATACAATTAACAGACACAAATTACACCCAGATTCAGAACAACTCTTTGTGGGTCACACAAAGTTTTGTTTTGTGTGGGAATCGAACCCACAACCTAGTGCACAGCAGGCGCATACTGTGGCAACTGGACCACGAAGGCGGTCAAATTAAAGAAACTATACATTTTCAAACAACCAATCAGACTGTTTCAGTCCACTGCTGGACATAGGCCTCTTCTTATTCACCACAACACCCGATCGTCCTATAATACTTACATACTTGCACCTTTTATACAATTAAAACTTAAAATACTTCCATTCCGTCAGCATGGCGAAGGTCTATAAATATATTCGATTAAAAAATACTTAATACAATTACACACATAATTTTCATGCTTATTAACGAAAACATTATGCACATTCAAATGATTTATGTAAAGCAGCTCGCTCAAATAAGTTAGACATGACACTAGCAAGTACCGCGAAATTCTACTTTGCGTCGTAACTGTGAACGCTCGTCACTAAAATGCGCTGCAACCGAGTTAAACTTAAGTTCTTTCAATGTGGCAGCAGTTTAGCAAGTTTCGGCCTGCAATCATGTTCCATGTAAATTTATAAGTTCCTCTTTTGCAACTTTGTAATGTACAACATATTAGAGTTTGTTCGTAGTTGTAATACCCCAGGTAGTTTACTGGAACCTATCTTACTTTTAAATCAAGAACACTCTGATACTTAAGAGTATCGATGCCAATCCTTTTAGCTCGCGGCTAAGTACTTTTACTACTTAATAATGTCGCCGTGCAAATAAATCTTCGCTTGCTACTTTGAGGTATAAGGGAGAGTGCACACAAATGTAAGTAGATTGTAAATATTTCACCCGTCTACGTGCCGAGGCGAATAAATAAAAGAATTTTCAACTTGTGGCTTTACATGTCATATGAGTGGGATGCTTGAACTGAAACCTCCGGCATGTAGAGTAGTGGTTATAGAAAGTAAAGCGGATAAATATGGGTTATGTAACAAACTCTTATCATATCTTGTTGTAGGGCTGTCCTTCCAGCTACCTGGACCCTTGGAGTCTTCTGTGCATGCCCCTTCCTTACCGCTTATCCCACATCCTGGTCCCTGAATGTCTCCTGCATGAGTATCAGTAAATATGTACTTGATGAGACGCGCCTATTTTTCTCTGGGTGGGACTTTACTCTGGACTTTAAAAACCATTCATGGAAACCGATACACATAGACACATCCTTACTAATATTATAAATGAGAAAGTTTGTGAGTATGGATGGATGGATGTTTGTTACTCTTTCACGTAAAAACTACTGAACTGATCTGGATGAAATTTCGCACAGAAATAGATTATGGTCTGGAATAACACATATTATTATGTAGGTTACTTTTTACAGTGATAACCGACATCCACGCAGGCGGAGCCGCGGGCAACAGCTAGTAAAGAATACTGCTCTTTACTTAGAGACTTGTTCGGGATAGAAATGAAACTCGCAAGCCCTGGCTTAGCAATTAAATACACTAACCACTAGACCAACAGACCAGTCTAATATAAAAAAAAACAATATTAAAGAAATATTATGCCTTAAAGTTACTTCAAACTCATTATACCAAAGTTTATAAGAAAATAAAAATGTATAGTGCGAATCAATAGAATTCCGTTGTCAGAAATTATTCTAGACGCTTACATGAATTATCTTTTCCCTTACACTATATTATATCATTACTAGGTATATCATATCAATATAAATGTAAATTCAAAAGGGCCAATACATTCACTGATACTATACAGCTCACTACAAGCCAGTTGAGAGCGCTCCACTTGACAGTACAAGTAGTGCAACTGTCGGCAACTTCCAGTGTCGCGCGCACTTGCATAACTTTCCACTGTCAAAGGGCAAAGCTAAGAGACTCGCGGTATATCGGAGGTATTAACATCTGTGAACTTTGTAGATATTACTTAAAGACAGTAAGTTATCTGTTGCGTAAGCTGGAGCTTTGGTATTGATAAATTACCTATAAGTAAAAAAAAACATGTGGGGCACTCTTTGGGGACTGCCGATAGAAAGGAAAACTAAGTAACTCGTAAAATGAATCGTCGAGCTATTAGATTATTATTTTTAAATATAGAAAGCGTTCGGTTATGATGACGCGAGTGTCATGATTTTGTTCACCCAAAAAGTTTTAATATGGAAAGTGTTCGGTGACGATGACGCGAATTCTATGCTTTTTGAAAAAAGTGCTCAATGCGCCTAAAGAAGATTTCACTTCAAAAATTGGTATCTCTCTAAAGGTTAGAGTGTATACTTGATTGGTTTATTGTTTTAGTGATAAGTAACCCTGGCTGCTAAGAGTTCGTAGGTTCGATTCCCATTCAGGACAAATCTTTGTCTATTCAGCATGTTTTCTTATTCTGCGTTCTTCCTTAGTAATGCCACCTGTTATGTAGGTATGTTTTTAAAACAAGCATACATATGCTTGTTAATTTTATACAAACTTTGCACTGCATTTTAGTGTCTCTTCGCGATCGATAGCTGCATTTGAGCAGCGTTTGCTCAAATGCAGCTATCGTTCGTGTGAAGAATGGCCAATATGCTGTATAAATCCTTATTTCCATAATTATTACTGTTATTCGAAATAAATATGTACGGTAGGCAAGCGGAGTTAGCTGCACAGGAACGCTATATGAAGATTAGTTTTTTAGGAAAACCAATGTATAAATTTGTGTGATATATTTTTTCATCTGTAGGTTTAGTCTAATAGTACACTGTTACCAAATTCCAATGAAATATATAGGTACTATCTTAAAAAACGAATCTTCATATAGCGGCCCAGCCCCTCTAGACAAGTGGCATAAACAGTAGTCGAAACGAAAAGTCAAAAAGTAAATGTATGGGATTTGACGTTAGTTATCGACATTATATCGTAAACGAACGTCAAATCGTACAGCTAACTCCGTTGCCGTGTGTACGTATATATAAATTAACGTTAGGCATTTATCGACGAAAGTTTAAGCTCAATTCTAGGAAATTAACATTGACACTGAAGTTTCCTAAAAGCTCTTATGTTAAGTTCAGGAATTTAAATTGTTTACCCTCTCAAATCGGCAAGTGTTACATTTCAGTTTACCTGATATCGTTGATCTTTGTAAACAAAGATTTAATACTATTAAGTATTGCAAATCATTTTATGTAAGACTAGCGGCTCGTCCCGGCTTCGCACGGGTGGACATTTATCCTGTTTTTTTTTATAAAATAAAGCTTATGTTACCCGCTGATAATGCAGCTACTAATGGTGAAAGAATTTCTAAAATCGGTCGAGAAGTTTTTGAGTTTTTTCGTTACATACAAAAATACAAATCTTTCCTTTTTTATACTACTTAGGTGGCTAACAAGCATACGGCTGGCGTGATGTTAAGCAGTTACCGTAGCCTATGGACGCTTGCAATACAACAAGTATCACTTGCGTGTTGCCAACCCATTGTTTTACACCAGGGCTTTGTGATGGAAGTATCCCTGGGATAGGAATACGTTTCTTTCAAAACGCATCCCTAAATGAGCGCTGGAGACCTGTACTCACACACAGGAACACAACTACACCGCTGTGTGTAGTTATTTGGCTGTGGTCTTCTGTAAGGTGGAGGTCCTTCCCCAGTCGGGCTTGATTGTATAGAAATAACCTTAAGGTTCATTTCACGTTGCAGAACTTTTACATAAATATTTGAATAACGAAAATCGATAGTATGAGAAAGAATTATTATTACTATAATGGACAACAGGTCTAAATTTAGTAATATTTTAAAGGGCATACCTTCTGATTGATCCGACATTTCGAATGAATTGCACTGACCGTGGGTCAGAGGTGGGCTATTCGAGTGTCTTCGTCGCGAAGCGAGGAGTCACAGCACAGGCTCAACCCTTGTTTATTAATGCAGTATTTAAAAACAAAATCTAGCAAGTGAACGTCAAGTTAAGTAGCGAGCGAATTCACAACCCTAACTGTGACTATATCTGCCGAATTTATTTCAAGAGTTCTTTAAAAAATAATAAGGGTTCAACAAACTGAACGCGTACTTACAGCCTAGCAACGACGCTCAGTGGCAGCGGCGAACGGTAAGAACAATGTTCTATAACGCCACGAAGTGTCACGTGCGTCGCCGCTTGGTGGCAACGAACATTTTTTGTACATCGACAATTAGATAACCAAGATATGGAACTCTTAAAAATATTATTATATTTAGATGTTGTCCATCATAGTAATTATAGTTGTATTGCACCGCGCTAAAGCGTCGAATTGTGTTGTACGATGATGGTACAAGCTGTCAGACATCGGCGCTAGCAGAGCATGACGTATCTACTGTTTGACAAAACCTTTATAGTAGTGTATAGTGTATCTTATAAATAAATACCACAATTCAAAGCGGTTACACGCATAATGTCCACATCTTTACATAATATATCTTTGTTCAAACAAATCTCAATAAAATACATTTACAAAAGGATAACACGAATGTTACCCATCACAAACAAAGATCTCAAATATGGCACAGTTTTTTCAGAAAATATTTTAGAGCGTTTACATACATGATATTGAGAAAGGTAAAGCACCATACAAGCAAGCAAGCCCGACTGGGGAAGGACCTCCACCTTACAGAAGACCACAGCCATATAAATACACACGGCGGTTTAGTTGTGTTCCTGTGTGTGATTACAGGTCTCCAGCGCTCATTTAGGGACGCGTTTTAAAAAAAACGTATTCCTATCCCAGGGATATTCTCATCCTAAAACCCTGGTGTAAAACAATGGGTTGGCAACACGCAAGTGATACCTCTGGTATTGCAAGTGACCATAGGCTACGGTAACTGCTCATCATTAGGTGGGCCGTATGCTTGTTTTCCACCCAAGTAGTATAAAAAATATATATATATATCATCAAACCCGTCTCCCTTTGCGGTAGGCAAAGACTATGGTACGCCAATTGCTTCGATCCAGACATAATTACTTTTTTCGCTTCCTTTACATTCATCAACCTCTTCATGCATGAACGTCGGTTCTGAGTACTTTAAATTTAGCTTTTTAGTACAGCACCTTCTTGGTCAATGTATGTTCTCGCCTAGGGCAGCCTTTACCGACCATCTCCATTCATTCTCGCACGATATACATCTTTAGTTTTGTTCTTGCGTTAACATTATAATACATCTATTAAGCCGCTATGATCAAGCTATCGAAGTGAAACGTTCACGTTTTATTAATACCCGTATTAATACCACGATCGTTGGTTCTTCGTCTCTCTAAATCTCAGCTTTGATATCACAAAGGGAGCCAGCGGCCATCTTGCTAAATATACCGTGTTTACAAACGAGCTACGTTTAATTTTGAAATATTTTGAATATCGAACTACGGTGATGTCAAATTAAGTATGTATATTGTCTCTGTTATTCCTTTACGCAAAAACTGCTGGATGAAACTTGATAAAACTTTACAATGGTATAGCTATTCTAAACTAATATTAAAAAGATTCGATTTTTGTTTGTTATAATTTCACTCAAGAACTACTCGATCGATTTTGAAAATTCTTTCACCATTAGAAAGCTACATTATTAGCGGGTAACATACGCTATATTTTTATTGAAAAAATAAACTGGATATCCTACAAAAACTAAATAAATGTCCACCCGTGCAAAGCCGGGACATGCCGCTTGTATAAAATATTTTGATATCAGAGTCAGTATTAACTTTTTAGCTTTTTTTATGTTTTTTTTAATACTAGCGGTCCGCCCCGACTTCGTCCGGGTTAAACTATTTTCAGCGCAACTCTCTTTTTTTTTACATAAGAACCTTCTGGCAATAACAAACACAACAAAAAAAGAATTACTGAAATCGGTCTAGCCGTTCACACGTGATGCCGTGACAAAGGTAAATAGGGATTCATTTTTATATATAAGAAGATTATAATATATTATCACCACAAATAAGCGGTGGTGGCCGAGTGGGAAAGTAACCGACTTGAACGCAAGAGGTGCGAGTTTGATCCTGGGTGGCAGTACCAATGTGAATTTCACTTTGTGGTACTAAGTTGTACCGATAAAACAAAAAAACGGTAAACGGTAGGTATTTAGAATTTCAAGGTCGTTGCGAACAAATCGTCTTAGAATTTCTTAATTCTAAGACGATTTGTTCAAGCAAAGCCATTTTTAATAATACAGTCTAGAAATAAGTAAAAATGAAAATTAACGACGAAATAGTCTGAGATAATAAATACATTATGCAAAATCTGTATTGTAGGTACATTATTCTCGTATTAGGTAAATCTATGCTCAATACCGTAAGGCCGTAATATCAGTGAGGTTCGACAAGGTTCGACGTGGCTCGGCACATGGCTTATATCCGACGAAGATAAGCCCCACTTGTATCCGTCTCAACGCTCCTCGGCCATGTTGTGCCCGATTATACTTAACGATTCCCTTTTTACTTCACTAGCTGTGGCTCGCAGATCCGCCCGCGTGGATTGATGTGATGAAGAGAATAAAAGTTTAATTCAAGTAATTTCCAAGGATACCATCTATCTCCTTACAAAATTCCAATAACTTTTTCTACGCCTTCAGGAATATAAAACTACAAACATACTATTCCGTGAAAAACTTTCGTGATTATTTAGTGATTATTATTCTCTTTAAAACTTATTGTATATAACGAAGGAGGTAACTCCGTAGTGTTTTTATAAAGTGTGACGTCAGCGTTGATGACGTCACTATTTGTTATCTTCATGAGGATGACTCACTTTTTGAAAGAAAACTTCATAAGTTCTTAAAAAGCTTCGTTTATTCAACCGGCAGCGTTATGACATCTTAGAAAGGTCCGTACTGTACGACGGCTCGAGTGTGAATGTTCGAACGCCGACAGTGCAACCGTATTTATACAGTGCACGTGTTGTCAAGTTTTTAGGTTAAGTATTGAAATTGGAATAATGACATGCTGTTTAACGTTAATTTTACATCGTAATAATCACAAAGTGACAAACTGATGGTTTATGAAGTAATTTTAGAACAATCAAATGATTAAACTTAATTATTCTAGTTTTTTGTAGACGAACTGTTGAAGTCGCGCCGATACGGCCATACTGACAGGCGGTGCGCGCTCTGCACCAGCCTCGTAGCTTCTCGTAGGTTGTTGTGGATTCTTGTAGATTCTCGTTGGTTCTCGTTGATTCTAGTTGACCTGCAAGACAAGAAACAACTTCCTCTGAGTAGCGCACCTGTTATCAACTCGCATTGCTTTATGTTTTGAGAATATTAGTAGGTTTTATTGAAGGGTTCTCGGAGGTTCTCGAAGAGTTCTCGGAGGTTCTCGGAGGGTCTCGTAGAGTTCTCGGAGGTTCTCGGAGGGTCTCGTAGAGTTCTCGGAGGTTCTCGGAGGGTCTCGTAGAGTTCTCGGAGGTTCTCGTAGAGTTCTCGGAGGGTCTCGTAGAGTTCTCGGAGGTGTTAGTAGAGTTAAGGGTCTCGTCGTTTTATTTGAAACTATTGAATTGAGAAACTTACTTATTTATGCTGATGGTTCATCTTCATCATTTGTATCCGAAATTGTGGTGGTATCCCTCCTATCTGCACTCCATGTACGTTTGCGGTCTTGATTGTAGTACAGCTTCAAATGGTCCATGGGTGACCAACACAGGTTGCTGCTGCTGGGTATTGGTTGGTCCCATTTAATCAGGTGATGAGCGAGCTGATGAGGAAGTGGCTTGGGTAGGAGCTTCTTGCAATCCCACTTCTGATAACGAAGGAGGTAACTCCGTAGTGTTTTTATAAAGTGTGACGTCAGCGTTGATGACGTCACTATTTGTTATCTTCATGAGGATGACTCACTTTTTGAAAGAAAACTTCATAAGTTCTTAAAAAGCTTCGTTTATTCAACCGGCAGCGTTATGACATCTTAGAAAGGTCCGTACTGTACGACGGCTCGAGTGTGAATGTTCGAACGCCGACAGTGCAACCGTATTTATACAGTGCACGTGTTGTCAAGTTTTTAGGTTAAGTATTGAAATTGGAATAATGACATGCTGTTTAACGTTAATTTTACATCGTAATAATCACAAAGTGACAAACTGATGGTTTATGAAGTAATTTTAGAACAATCAAATGATTAAACTTAATTATTCTAGTTTTTTGTAGACGAACTGTTGAAGTCGCGCCGATATATATAACAATTTCAATTTAAATAATAAACAAATACTTATCCATGTTCTTCAAAAGAAATAAAACCTAGTTAGTATCAACTGAAGGAGAATGTATCTATTTATTCTGTTCCGGGAATTAAAGCAGCCCAATTTACCACACCTCTACATTCGCACCGATTTGAATCAACGCCAGACCAATATTCAACGGAGCGACAAATCAGCACTTCGATATTGCCTCCATTTGGGCACCCACCTCAATATATGAAAATCTGATTTTTCATTGCGCCAGCCAAACGGCACGCGCGGTCCTTTCCTCTCGGGAATATTTAATATTTACAAAACTCCATAGGCTTTTCGTCATAAAACTCGCAAAGCAAACTCAATTAAACGAACAATTTAAACTTCTTAATAGGCTATTTTGTCGAATTATCGGCTATGGGAAAAGTTATTTTAATGTCATATATTTAAAATAAGTGGAATGCATACAATATTTAATTTATAGCACTGTATATTTTCACTTAGCAACATTATTTAGAAAAATGAGTAACAAACAGATGGGTTATTGTTAAAACTTGTACGAACAGAGTAAAGAAATGCTGATATTTTAATGTTTATTGGGCGTTTTAGCTTAACGACTAGTTAAATTTTCATAGTCCTTTATTTATTGTCTTTTCTTATAACCGCTTTGGCAGCGCATTGGAATTACGGAATAATTTTAAGAGTACAAGTTTCCAGCGCTAATTTGGGAATTCATTTTCAACTAAACGTTATCCTATCTCAAGGATATTATATCTTAATACCCTGGTGTAAAAAAATGGGTCGGCAACACACAAGTGATATCCCGGTATTGCAAGCGTCTATTGGCTACGGTAACTGCTTAATATCAGGCGGGCCGTATGCTTGTTTGCCACCTAAGTAATATATAAAAAAGACGTAGAATTGTAGGAAACTGAGGACAATATGGTATAGGTATTTCTATGAAAGAAAATAATATTTAAAAGATACCTGTATAATGAAACACAAACAAAAATAAAACTATTTTCTATACTACTACGGTGGCAAATACCTTAGCGTACGATACTTGCACTACCAACCCTGCGTTACCTATCCGGGGATCCCTGGGATCAAACAAAACGTTATTGAATTAGTAGTTGACTTGAACAGGGATCTAAAACCAATTCGGTGTTCGTAAATGTGCCATAATGCATCTTGCGTTGACTTGCAATAGGCGGAAATAATTAAGTAAATAACTTAATTATTTCCGCCTATTGCAAGTCAACGCAAGTTGCATTTCATGGCACATTTACGAATACCGAATTGGTTTTAGATCACCATTATTTATGACCAAATAGTCCGCCTTTGTTATGTCCCTGTAATCGCTCAGTGAGGTAGATACATAGAGCAACAGCAGGTACATATAGTATTTATACCTGAAATAGAAGCCTACATACACGACACAAGTATTTTAAGGTGTCTCTAGACAACTCTCGCACTAGGGAACATGCTCTGTGTCGTGGGAGACTTTACAAACATACTACTTACGGACACTAATTACAGCCAGACTTGGAACAAACATTTATGAATCACATAATGTTTTTTCCCGTGTAGAAATCGAAGTCAGGGTCACTAACCGCTAGACCAACAGGTCAGTCAAAATTAATAATTAAAACAATACACAGATACATTACGTGTAACGATAACCAGTGTTCATTTAGGAATGCATTTTGAGAAAACCTTATTACTATCCCAGTAATACTTCATCACAAAATCCTGGTGGTAAAACTGGTATTGCAAGCATCCATAGGCTACGGCAACTGCTTCCCATCAGGCTGGCCGTATGCTTGATTGCCACCAAGGTAGTGTAAAAAACATTGCTAGCACTTTTATTAAACTTGGAATTTATTTTGGAATTTAGTTCCAACATAAGACAGTATACCTGTATAACCTTTAACTTTAACCTGTATAAATTTCCTACTTGGAAGTGGTGAACATGCGAAAATAATATAGCTTTCCCTCGTCTCCTCTCCTCTGTCAAGACAGCAATTCGACACACGATGTCCAAATGCAGATTGACGGATCAGATACGCCGATAGAATTTCTTCTTAGACATGTGGATTTCCTCACTAAGTTTTCCTTCACCGTTGTTAGCAGATGGTGAATCATTTAATACATTGGTTGAGATAAACTACATTCATTTGTACGACAATATAAATGGGTAGGTATTAAGTTTCTACTTAACATTTCTTTGCCCTTCGGAATTTCCTAATTAGAACGACTACGTTTGACATTTGACTTGATTAATCAGAGCATTTTAATATTCTCATTAGCCCTTTGGGTAGCAGAGATTAGGTGACAATGGTTCAAGATACTATTTTTGCTTAATACAAATCCCTCAATTTGCGAACATACTTTGTGTCGCAGGACAGTTAACAAAGTAAGTACACCCAGAGTCGGAACAAACATTTATAGACCACACAAAGTGTTGTCCCGAATGGGAATCAAACCTACAATCACCACTAGATCACACGTACAGTCAAGAAGAACCTGTATAGACGAGATACAAATTATACCAAGAAATCGTGAGTTTTAAATATTGCGCTAAAGCTGTGTTTCTTAACCTTTTAGTGTGGACCTAAAACATAATACATTAAAATTTGAAATTTACACAAGGTAATAATAATATTTTAGCAAGCAAAAAGGATTATTGCACAAAATTGAGGAAAAAAGTATTTTATAATTTGACCACCGGTTAAGAACCACTGCGCTGAAGTGATGTCTTAGTTTATTTTTAACTTAAACTATTTGCGTTTAGTGCCCCGTATAAATAATTTTCGTTGCAACATAATTCCACAGAGAGAAACTGTTAGAAGAAAACCAAACAATAAATATTTTAACCAGTCTTTTACTGTCATATACAGCCATAACTGTACCGATTCAATTCCATTGGCTCTCATCATTTCAAAGGCTCGAATATCGAAACTGTCGTAAGCGGCTTAAAGTGGCTTCCAATCTCGAATGAAGTGCTTTCTCTGTGGCTGTGTGTGACAAGTAAAACGGACACAGATAATATGTGTATACGTGTGTGTGTGTGTGTGTGCTTTGTCGTAACTATAATTCATTTGCCATGCGAACAGTGAATAATTTTGCAGCAGTAAGCATATGGAATAGATAATAGTTCTCATTACCTTACTGATAAGTTAGTAGGTACTACTAGTTACTTAGATGAGAGAAATTAAATTCTTAATATAGTATGGTGTCACTCACTGGAGCGCCACCTACAACAATAGGGGCGTGGAACTCATCGGATTATGGCTGAATAGTCGATTGCAGATAGCAGAAAGGGGAAAAAAACCTTACTGGTTCTAAATTGTATATTTATATATATATATTTTTTTATATTTCCTCATTTAATTCGATACTTTGATAATTTTATTCATAAAAAGTATCATGCATTTGATCTAAATGACTTTGAGTTTAGTCCGAAGTTACGATACATATTTTTCAACTTATTTGAAATAAGAACAAAAATGTTTTAAATTATTTATTTGTTTTATGTTAATAATGATCAATTATAATTACTTTAATTATTAGTAAGTAAGTAAAATAACTAAAACTACTACTAAATCTGTGTAAACAGAACTTCAGATCGATCATTTATAATCCTCTTCGCTTCAGGGAAAAAAGGTAATATGTTGATCCAGGAATCCAAACTAAGAGTTAGAATCGTCACCTGAAATGATTATGTTAAGAAATTATATTACATAAAATATTACATAAATCTATTCTAGGTGTCACTATTCTTCTAAAGTGTTAACGAAAAAATATTTCTAGTAGAGGTCGTATTGCAATATCCTGATATTGCCTTATAACCTCTAAAAATCCCGGCATTTTATTCTGACAAATTCTGTTTTTAAGGGGGAGAGAAGCATCCGCGTAAGAACACACGGATAAATCCTGCCATCCATCCATCTTAGCCTAAAATCTTTGACTTACGTTCACTGTTGGACCTAGGCCTCTCCCAAGGTTTTAACTTTACACTTCTAATAAAATAGTTGAATTACCTTAGTCTCAGCTCTGTAAGAGAAACTATGCGTGATGCCTCTATGCATGCCCTGTAGAATACCGAACACGTCTCCAGGACCAAGCGTCTCGTGAGTAATCTCTGTGAAGTCAGCTCGCACAGATACCACAGATATAGTGCCGGTTGCTACCCAGTACATACGAGCCTCGCTGTCACCAGCCACTACTATATAATTGCCTGTGAAAAATAATTGTAGGTATTAGGTAAAAATAGTTATATATATAAATATATCTATATTAATATTATAAATACAAAAGTTTGAATGGATGTATGGGTGTTTATTACTCAATCACGCCAAAACGGATTTCGATGAAAATTAGCCTCCTAAAAAGATTATAGTCTAGAATACCACATCGGCAATGGAATTACGTGCGGGCTAATCCTTGGGCGTGATAAATAAAGAATAAATCAAATATTTGAATCAAATTCCTTTAAATTTATGATACGCATACAATTTCCTAATCATTTAGGGGTCGACGCAATGATATCTTTCAAGACAATTTGCTTAGCTTTTGTGTTTTGTGACTACATGCCTTTCGCTTGGGTAGGCGATAGGCATTCGGCCTTGAGTAAGCCCAGAGAGGCCAAGCGACTTTGGAATAAGTAGGATAGGAAAATGTAACACTGTGGAACATGAAGTAAAAAACGGATAATTTACAATCTTTACAGCTCGAGATGGAAAGTTGAAGCTTGTATATAAAAATCAATTTTTCAGCCTATTTTAGGTCTGAGCTTCAGCATATGCGTGAGGCCCATGTCCAGCGGTGGACTAAAGTCGAGAAAAAAAAGAATAACCTCTAAAAATTGTTTTAATTCATGTAATTTCATACTATATTTTATTTTTAACCAATTATTTTATATGAAATACTTTTTATTTACAATTTGATTAAAATAAAAATATGAAATGAAATAAAGTGAGTTTATATATTTATATTTGAGTTCGCGACCACAAACATGTCCACGTAAATGGTTTGTGAAAAAAGTACTTATTGGAATCCGTTATTTCTGTTATCTTTATCAATAGTCTGCTATAGATGCATACAGAGAATTTTAGATTAAGCTCTATATTCGCTATGATTTTGCAAACGCCAAAGTTCGTCAAAGGAATTGATTACGTTACTGAACATCGAAATATGGCTTTAATAATGCTATCTATCATGAACATTTCTTTACCGTTTATATTGGATGTTTGCATTCAATCATCCCTTTCTATTTTATTAATAAATAAAATACAATTTAAGATACACATTCTATATGAAAAAGGGTCCATAAGGGTCCCAATGTCACAAGGACCTGTTTAAATCTATTGTGACGAACGAATACATTATGCATGATTTCAATACGGCTCCTTTTTATTCACGTTAAATTCGATCAGTCTAATAGTAAACGAAAACATACTCAAATACGACGGTCTAGAATGTCTGTAATCATTTTATTCTCGAAATTTCTAGAATTAAACTGATCTAGAAAGTTTCATTTTCGTAAAAGTCTGTTAAATGAAGGGAGCAATTGTTTTGTACGAGAAAGAGGAATTTCCATTTTGTTAAGAATAAATATATTATGTTGTCTTGGTTGCACTTATAAATTATTGTTTTGTTTCACTAGGAAGCTTCTTTAAAATTTGAAAGTACCATAGCAGAGACTTTCAAACTTGAAGATAACATTGCGTAGGTATTTCACAGACTTGTTAGCAAACTACCTATAGCAAAAATATTAACATCAGTTTTATGAAATCGTTATTGTATACCTACATGTTACGTTCCACGTTAATATTAAGTAAGGAATTAAAAACCAGCCTGTCTTAGACTAGATTACTTACCTGGAAAGAAAATAGTGTAGTCAAGGGCTACCGTGAGTTGTCGGAGAAAAGATTCGCCGGTGTCGGCGAATATGTAGCAGTTCCTCAAGTGGTGGCCGAACATCGCCGACATCAGGTCGCAACGACGAACATACGGCGTTTGTGATAGCAACACTGGCAACTGGTATAATAGTATGTAGTAAAATTTAAGTAATTAATAACCTATACATGTCACACAGCTGGGCGCAGGTCTTCTCTAAATTTAGATTTTTCTCTTTAGTTCTCTTTAGCGTAAGTAATACGATTAGGCTGTGGAATGAGCTCCCTGTCGAGGTTTTCCCAAGAGACTATAGCATGGGGTTCTTCAAGAAAGGAGTTATAAGGTTTTTAAAAGGTCGGCAACGCGTGAGTGACACCCCTGGTGTTGCAAACGTCCATAGGCTACGGTAACTGCTTAACATCAGGCGGGCCGTATGCTTGTTTGCTACCTTGGTAGTATAAAAAAAAAGTAGATGGTAAGTCATTTGTAAGTAAAATATTATGAAATAAAATTGATTTCGGTCGAGATCGAACTCATATCTCATATTATTGGTTACTTTCCCATTTATCACCGTTTCTATATGATTATAGTTACTGAATGAAAATTAATATTTATTTTAATGAAGTCAAAACTTCTTGCGTTGAGCACTTTTTGGGTGAACAAAAAACATGGAACTCGCGTCAGCGTCATCGAACGCTTTCGTAAAGTAATAATCTAATAGCTCGACGATACAATTCACAAGTTACTTAGTTTTCACTTCTATCGGCAGTTCCCAAAGACTGCCCCGCAGGATTTTTTTTAAAGGGAACTTTCGCACTCGGGCACAAGCCCTGTGTCGCGGGGAACTTTACAAACATACAATTAAAGGACACAAAGTACAACCCAGACTCGGGACAATCATTTCATTTTCACACGGGATAAAAAATTAAATTGTGTGATCCATTCACACATTTTTTGTCCTGAGTGGGGATCAAACCCACAACACGCCGTGCAGTGGTAAAAGGCGAGTTAATCAGTTAAACCACTGAACCAACCGTTTAAATTAAATTATATTGTTAATAACAATCTGAGCCCAAGACACTTGAGGGGGTAAGATGATGAATGATATTTAATTACAGATAGCAACTTCGTATATCGAGACACTGTAACCTATACTGACAATTTGTAAACGGCTTTAATTAATGAATTAGGTTGGGGAAAAAGTCTTTCCGCATTATAGTATGTATGAACTTGTAATAATAATAATAAAATCTCTTTATTTGTATCTGGCTGGTTTTGGTATCATTGAAAGTTTAAATTTTAAAGAACATAATTCCAAATTCTAATTAGGAAAATGTGTGATATTCATTTGTTTTTCGTACTGTCAAGATGAGTGAATCTAATGAAGAAATTCGATACATTTTAAAATTTTACTACAAAAAAGGTAGAAATGCAACGCAAGCCGCGAAAAAAAATTGCGATGTTTATATATGCAGTGTCTGTGAGAATAGCATTAATTTGGTTTAAGCGTTTTCAATCCAAACTGGGTACACAAAAAAGCTCGATATTTGGGTACCTCACGAGCTCACTGAAAGAAACCTAACGAACCGTGTACTCATTTGTGATTCTTTATTACGAGGTAATGAAACCGAACCATTTTTGAAGAAGCTGATAACTGGTGATGAACAGTGGATCACGTACGACAAGAACGTGCGAAAAAGGTCGTGGTCAAAGGCCGGTCAGGCTTCACAGACTGTGGCGAAGCCCGGGTTAACTCGCAACAAGGTGATGCTGTGTGTGTGGTGGGATTGGAAGGGCATTATTCATTATGAGCTGTTACCACCAGGCAGGACCATCAATTCTGAACTCTACTAATAACAACTGATGAGATTAAAGCAAGAAGTTGAGAGAAAGCGGCCGAAATTAATCAACAAAAGGTGTGTGGTTTTTCATCATGATAACGCTAGACCTCACACATCAGCAAAAATTAAGAGAGTTTGGCTGGGAGGTGTTAATGTGAGCATCCGCCGTATAGTCCTGACCTTGCACTTTCAGATTTCCACCTGTTTAGGTCTCTTCAGAATTCTTTAGGCAGTGTCAGGTTAACATCACCAGAGGACTGCCAAAACCACTTGTCGCGGTATTTTGATCAAGAGTCCCAAAACTTCTATAGCAATGGGATCATGTCCCTACCTACAAGATAGCAAAAAGTTATCGAACAAAATAGTACCCACATACTTTAGTTATATGTAAATAAACTATATTAAAAAATGTTTTGAATTTTCTTAAAAAATGCGAAGAAACTTTTTCCCCAACCTATTATTATATATAGGTACTAGGAGAATGTCAGCTCAGGACGGAACGATGTGGAGGACCTTGGGGGAGGTCTATGTCCAGCAGTGGACGTCTTATGGCTGAGATGGAATATATTCTAGCGACCCGCCCCGGCTTCGCACGGGTTTAATGCTGGTACTAAATATGCTACAGAAAGTATTTATATATGTCACCGGAAAAATAACAAAACTCGTAAGTTGATCAATTTTCTAGGTAGTTGATCAACTCTCGTAAAATAATAAACGGCAGTTAAAATGTATTATTTAACGTAGGTACGTATTTTAGTAAATTAATAAATTTACAACGTTCACAGCTTTTTGTCATTAGATAATAAAAATAATGTTTTCTTTAGAGGTTACTCTTGAAAGAGCGAAATATAATTTGGCCATACACTCAACACTCAAATCTACCCCCGGCCGGTACCACCGCAACCGCTTTGTCCCTAAATTTTAAATCTGTAATATCTTCGAAAATATTCATTTAAATTACATGCTGTAAAGGGCCATATTGATCTACATAATAATATATTGAAAGCACAAGGTAATTAATCGTTTCGTAAATAAGACGTTATTTCTCGTAAAAAGTAAAGGATAAAAAATGGTTATTGTGGGTTATCCCTAAGAGATAGACATATACCGTCGCAGACTTTTTCGTAGGCCTGTTTAAGATGTACAATTCTGTAGTACATTATTTTGATCTATCTCGTGGGGTTCAGCCAGCAAATGCAATGTAAGCGCAAAAAATGTGTTTATTTACGACATCACATTAGACACCTCTAAATTTATCAGTGTTTCTTTACATTATTATGCATGTATCATACAAATTAACCTTCCTCTTGTGTTATTAAAAAATACCGACGACTTAATTGGCTAATAATTAAGTTAATTTAAATAATAAATAAATACATAATTTATTTCAATATTACCAGAAATAAAGCATAATATCTAATAATAAAAATATAATATAAAATATAATATTAAAAAGTCTCGTTATATATATATTTTTTAATTTTTAAGTTTTTATTTTATTTTTATATATTTAAAAATGTAATGAATAGTTTAGTACAAACCTGTCGTCCTCGTTCTGTCACCCAAAGTTGTTGTATGTACTTCCAAAACTTCTTCAATTGGTAATCTATAACAATTAATAGTTAGACAGCTTAGCCTTAATACTGGGAAAAGAAATGTAGCTTATTTTACAAATATATATTTGATAATTTATATCTGTAGATATTATAGTATCCAGAGTTCCTTGGCAATTCTTCTCATGGCTCAACCTGTCCCGATTTTCCTAAAGTAAATTCGAAGAATTACGCCTGTTTCTCAGAGTAGTCTTTTGGCAGAGACTATGGACTGCCACTTGCTATAATCTACTTCTTTCTCTTCATTCACACTTATATCATTCACCATAATTAGCCAGAGTAAAATTGGCTAACATCTATGGTTTCTAATTTTAGGACGTTCATTAGGATCAAAATGACTGTTGAGATGTAGATGAAAATCGAAAAAAATATAGGACAGCACTAGTACTTTACGTTCTTTATATTTTACTGGAATATAGTTTTAAAAACAAAAGAACAAGAAAAACATATAAAAAAGAAAACAATCAACTTTTTTCAGACAGTATTAAATCAAACAATGAGGTTGGTACATATGTAACCTCTGTGTCGTCAACAATGACTTTAAATACTATTCATAGTTTTTAATATTAATAATAGACTCACTAGATAATCCTTGATTCCTCAACATATCAATAAGCTCCCTGGTAACCTTCTCATATGCTGTCAACGCATATTTGGTTGCATACGCCAATTGTATCGAAGTAGCTACTACTATGGCGGCAAGCATTTTCCCGCATACAAGAATAATGCCCAAGATAGTCATAGGTAGAATGTCATCTACGACGAACTCGTCGGTTCCTGTGGTAGTCAATTGAGCTACAACCACATAGAATGATGTAACGTAGTCCCAACGACGATGTGGTGCATCTCTGTTAAATAGAAAATATTACAGGAGGTACATTATATGAATAGCCTTTTGGTTTAAGTAGTTAGTGACTCTGACTGCTAAGCTGGAGATCGTAGTGCACCTACAATATACGATCAAATCAATAATTTATTTGTAAAAAATACATTATTATATATTACAAAGGTAAGATCTTATAACCTAGATCCCGGGACACATCTTTGTGTGATGAGCATAATTAATTAATAAATATTTGTAATACAAGTACTTATGTATTTAAAAATATATAACTACGTTCACGAGTAGTCTGGTTACCCTATGGTAATTTGGTGTTTGATTTCGATCTCGATCTAGAGCTTCGATTGAAACCGAATTTTAACTTGCCTTCCGAAACACAGACACATTTAGATCACCAGATACCAATCAGCGACAGTTATATGCTGGTGTTAAAAACATAAGTAACCGTCTGTTAACAGTCGTAAGATCACAACAGAGGTCTAAATATGGGAGATTCAAATAACTCTGTCATCAGATTGGTCACTAACCAAACGATAAGAAGAATACTGCATTTGCATCACTACTTATACGTTCATGGAAGAAGGCGTATTACTATTTCAGTAAACACAATTTGTTTTTGTATTATGAATAGACAATATTATAGATAATAAAGTGCACTGAAAAGCGTTACATAACATTTATTTTCCCTGATGAAGTAAAAGGAGAAAATAATGCACACGAGGCGGTGTGTATTTTCTCTTTATCAATAAAGTTCCCGTTTTATAAGTATTTGTGTACGTATACTTATATTATAATTGCGTAAGTATGTTTGTTTGTTACGCTTTCACGACTAAACAACTGAACACACCATAAAATCTGGCAAGGACATATATGCACATAAATGACATTAAGAGAGGTAGGGCACCATACTAGCGAGCAAGCCCGACAAGGGAAGGACCTCCACCTTACAGAAGACCACAGCCAAATGACTACACACAGCGGTGTAGTTGTGTTCCTGTGTCTGAGTACAGGTCTCCAGCGCTCATTTAGGAATGCGTTTTGAAACAAACGTATTCCTATCCCAGGGTTACTTTCATCTTAAAGCCTTGGTGTAAAAAAATGGGTTGGCAACACGCAAGTGATACCTCTGGTAATGCAAGCGTCTATAGGCTACGGATACTGCTTAACATCAGGCGGGCCGTATGCTTGTTTGCCACCCAAGTAGTATAAAAAAAAAAAAAAAGAAAAAAAAAATGGTATCTTAGGGAAGAACATAGGGTGCTTTTTACCACCCACCCACAAATCGTAACAAACAAATAAAAAAAATACTCTTTCCTCTTTTAATATCACCTAGTTTATACTTAATGGAGACTCACACTGTATAAAGATAATACCGATACTTACGTATTAATGAGATGTATCTTAAGCGTGCGTATGTAGCTAACAGGTGATGTGCCGATCATCGAAACGAGCCACACACAAGCAAACGTGTGGATCATGAGTACCACCACTATGACTGTCATCACTGCCTGCACCAAAAAGATGAACATAAGAAATATATATATATCAACGACTAAAGAAAGACCTTACAGAAGACCACAGCCAAATAACAACAGAAGTGTCTAAGAACAAGTCTCCAGCGCTATTTTTATTTAAATAAAAAAAGCAGCGCGTGTGCTTGTTTGCCACCTAATTTTATTTAGAATACACAACTCCCGCACTAGGCAACAAGCCTTTTTCTAGGGGTACATCGCAAACATACATATATAATTAACGGACACAATACACTCAGACTCGGGATAACCATTTATGGATCCCGTCCGATTGCTTTCCCGCCATCCATTCGATATCATCTAATCACTCTGAGGTCTGCCTGGTAATCTCTACCCGTTTTGCGGCTGCCTTTTTGTGACTAAAATCTTATGTACAAAAATTAAAAATGTAGTTAAAATTAGTTACATATTTATAAATTATTAATAATAATATAATTGTAACCATTATATACCTGTAAACTTGTAAGGTTGTTAGTAAGTTCTTTAGATGTAGTTCGATAAAACTCAAATAAATATTTGACTCTAAATAATTTATTTGCTCGTAAATAATGCATGGCTCTTATACCGTTTCTGAAATTCAAATATATGATTTTCAGTGTAGAAAGCATAACGTCAGATTCATTGAAATTGTTTCGTGTGAGAGAAAACCCTATACCAAAGCGTCTGGTCAGCGTGGTATAGTAGGCTTATATCTCTCCAAGTGTACGGAGGGGACCCGTGCCCAGCAGTGGAACTTTTATGGATTGAGATGATATTAAGCCGCACAGATCACCGGTGAACCCCAAACAACAGATTTTCTATTGTGTCTGCTGGCGTGGCCTTCAACGTGTTAAGGCAATTTATTTTATCTTAATTTTAATTTCGAATAATGACAAAAAAAAGCTAGGTCATAAAGTTTAACATCTTAGGAATTTCAAATAAAGAATCGCTTTAAAAACGCTCCTGGAATGTTAATCCGTACCCAAACATAAAACTAAAAATATAACGAGCAAAACTTCAAACAAACCTTTGACCTTTAGGAAAAATACAAGGATAATCTATGTAAATACAATAGGATATAGGTAAGCTACTTACGGGAGGAAAAAACCCAAAAACTCGCTGGGAAAATTGACTAGTATGTCACTCCAAATCCATATTTTATGCTTGAAGTACCGTCGTCTACATTTAGGTCCGTCTACTATCAGCTCGCCATGCCTACTGACGTACCCCTGTGTATAAATGTACTATTTTAAAAGAGGTTGGGCAAAATAAAAATAAACGAAATATTATTATTATTAATTAAAGTGATTGGGGAAGGACCTCCACCATACAGGAGACCACAACAGCCGAATAACTACACACCCAGTGTAGTTAGTTGTGTTCCTGTGTGTGAGTACAAGTTTCCAACGTCATCTAGCGATATATATCATAAAATCCTGTTAATTTTTTGGGTAGGCAATACGCAAGTGATAAATAGTATTTTACATATATCCTTTTGATATATACGACTATTATTACCCGACTACGGCTGAGCCAAAAGGACGGTTATATTTTAGCCTGTATGTATGTATGTATGCTCATCTGTTGCCGCATAATTTCTAAGCTACTTATCCTAACTTGAACAGTTTTATTTCAGTCAATTATCTCCGGCATCATTTTTATATATCGAAAATACATAATGAACTCCCAACCTAATTAATTTTGGCTTGAGACAAAGTAATATTACACGGGTTCAAAGTAATCCGTTGGTGTTTTCGAAGGAAATGTGTAACAATTCTTTATGAATAAATTAATTGTTTTAAAAGATAAGTCGGTTTAATTGTTTTTTAAGGTAAATAATATAATTGGAAGGTAAATAATATATGCATAAAAATCTTTACAAGTTACAATTGTAATTTGTAATCGAGATCGAATCTATTATTTTTAAAGTTTGTTTGTTACGCTTTCACAACTAAATGGCTGAATGAAATTTAATTAAATTTGGCAAGGCGATAGGTGGTATTTTGGGACAAGACAATGGGTTCTAGGATATTTATTTTACCGCAATAAGCAATAACTATTTAAATAAATATATCAATCTAGTGAGCAAGCCCCTTGATATTACGATATTACCTGTCTATAAGCTACGGTTACTTATTACCACCAAGTAAACCATAATAATAGCAACCCATAGATGTCCCACTATTGGGCACGGGTCTGTTTCCCTACATGAAGAAAGACAAAAAGGTTAACTCATGTACGCTGGCCTAATGCGGGTTGGTAATTCAGACATGTCTTTAACATTTCTTCCAAGACATGTGGGTTTCCTTACGATGTTTTTCCAACACATAAATTCCATAAGTTAAATGCACATTGATCGGGGTTGAAGCCAAACCTCTTGCGTGCAAGTTGGGTACTTTCCCACTCTGCTACTACCGCTCTGCGTACGTAGACCATAATATTAATTTGTTAAACAAACAAAAGACAGACGAAAGAACAGAAGAAATTGTTTTACCTGATGCATAGTCAAATATATCTTCATATAGAAATACATATCGAAAATCGCATGTATCCAAAACAGTGCATAGCAATCATTAAGAGTCACCAGATCATACAGACCTATTACATAATGTACGGTCACCATAAAGCATGTCACATAGCCGTAACTCTGAAAATATAAAAACATTATTAATCAGCATTAATACTACGCCCGCGCGTAGGCAGTTCTTGAAAATAGGAGTTAGAATTTTTTTAAATGGTTGGGAACGCGCATATGTCTGCAAGCGTCTTTTTTATTATACTACCTGGGTGGCAAATAAGCTTACGGCCCACCTGATGTTAAGCAGTTACCGTAGCCTATAGACGCTTGCATTACTAGAGGCATAACTTGCGTGTTGCCAACCCATTTTTTTACACCAGGGCTTTAGGGTGGGAGTGTCCCTGGGATAGGAAAACGTTTCTTTCAAAACGCATCACTAAATGAGTGCTGGAGACCTGTACTCACACACAGGAACACAACTACACCGCTGTGTGTGGTCATTTCCATTTCCTTTCTTCCCCAGTTGGGCTTGCTCGCAAGTTATGGTGTCCTACCTCTCTTTAACGATACGTCTGTCACGATAGGCGCAAACATAATCCGCATTGTGCTCTTGACAGATCAATATTATATACATTTAAGAAGAATAATCGATACTTATATTATAAATGCAAAAAAACTCTGTTTGTTTGTAACTTTTAGACTTTAATAATCGTTATCAATATTTATGTAATTGTATCATTTTTGTTTCATGCATCCACACACACTCTGTACCTCTATCGTGAATAACTTTTATTGGCTATATTAGTACTATTTTTAAGTGATTTAGTATTATGCTACGTATTATGTTACGTAGTAAGTGATTTAGTTTATGCTACGGTAACTGCTTCTTATCAGGCTGCTTCTTATCAGGCTGCTTTTTGCCACCCAAATTGTATAAAATAATATGTAAACAGATGTTGTTATTCCTTATCCTACTAATATTATAAACGCGAGAGTTTGTAAGAATGGATGTTTGTTACTCTTTCACGTAAAAACTACTGAACGGATCTGGATGAAATTTGGCACAAAGATAGATTATGGTCTGGAATAACACATAAGCTACAGCTACGGCTTTTTACAGTGATAACCGACATTCACGTGTGCGGAGCCGCGGGCAACAGCTAGTAATAAATATAAATTCTCCTTTTCACAGCTAAACTTCTAAACGGATAATAATGAAATTTGCACAGCGCTAGATTATATCCTGGGGAAGGATATAGGGCATCGACATCTACGCGAGTGGAGCCGCGGGTCACGGCTAGTTTGAAATATTATTAAGGAATTCATAAAGACGATAAAGACGCTGGTGAATTCATATTTCAAACGAATGCTAAACAAGTGAACATTTCGTATTAAGTTCGCACACCTGTAGGTGAGTGTGTGTGTGTGTTCATATTTAAATAAGATACATTTTAGTAAATGGAAGAATATATTCGCCAGATACACTTTTTTACCTTTATGTAGGCAGAAAATTATAAATTATTCATCTTATTTTTACTAGGCTGCGTGGTTATTTGCATATTTTGTTTATAAAACAAATAACCCGTTTTAGCTCTCTTGACAGAGGAAAGGAGACCTGTGCCCAGCGGTGCGACATATAAGAGGTGCTGTTATTATTATCGATAGGCTATGATTACCGATTACTACCTCGGTGGTCCAGTGGCCGCAGTATGCGCCTGCTGTGCACGAGGTTGTGGTTTCGATTCCTACACAGGACACAACTTTGTGTGACCTACAAAGAGTTGTGAGTCTGGGTGTAATTTGTGTCCGATAATTGAATCACTGTGAATCCCCCGCGACACAGAGCTTGTTCTCTAGTGCGGGAGTTGTCTTTAAAAAAAAACTGCTTACTATCAAGCTGTATGCTTTAGTTTCAGACTAATTATTTACTAACATCAACAAACACATTCCGCAATTACAAATGACCCACTAAAGCTATAATTACACGCACATTGGCCCCCGACTTCATCATTACAGATGAACAAACAGCTTCATTAAAGGCCCGATAGTATCGACTTACCTGGAACATGAGTGTGCCTGGACGTAGGAGATTAGAGGCATCAGAGTAACTGTGATATGTATTTACACTCGCCGTGGACTTCGCTTGACTCAAATTTGATGATGATGCACTCATTGACAGGTGGCCTGAGGATTAGTATGGCGATAAATTTACGACTGTCATTTTAGCGCCTTTTGTAGGGATTTAAATATTCAGCCAAAAACTTACTGATGTTGATTGAGGTTGACCTGACCCTCTAGACAAGTTGCATAAGCGATAGTCGAATCGAAAAGTCAAAAAAAGCATATGTATGGGATTTGACGTAATTTTACGACATTATATCGTATACTTACGTCAAATTCCATATATTTGTTGCTTTGACTTTTCGCTTCGACTATCGTTTAAGCCACTTGTCTAGAGGGTCTTTTCCTCTAGACAACTGGCATAAATGGTAGTCAAAGCGAATAGAATAGAAAGCAAATTTATGAGATTTGATGTAAGTTTACGATACTAGAGAGGCTGTTGGTCTGGTTGTTAGTAACCCAGACTGCTAAGCTGGTGTTCTTTGGTTTAATTACTACAAGGGACAAAGCTTCGTGAGATTCATACATTTTTGTTCCGAGTCTGGGTGTAATTTGTGTCTGTATTTTTACAAAGTTTATCAAGTGCAGGAATTGTTTTGGTCATGAAATGGTGCCAATACTTTAAAATATTCCAAATTTAAAATCAAAACCATCTGTAATTTTTGAAATACATTTTGGTTTAGAACCCTTAATAAACACAGAGCAGTATATTATACGCCCTAAGGTTTATGACATCGCTACCTACTAAGTACCTGATAATTCAGCTTTACTCGAATTGCTTCTTGCTGTAATTCCTGATTCCATTGATACATGGTCAGCAGATGACCCGTCATCTGTCAATAAAACATTACAGTCAATATTAATACATATTTACTATTAAAATAATTATACTTGGTTCTTTAAGTACTTCATTGTCCTAGTTCTACGAGTGCTACGAATAATTGCTACGCAAATGTCTACGACATTTGTAGACTCGTAGCATGCAATTTATAGCACATTACAGTTAATTAATTAGTTAACTTTTTGTACTACCAAGATTATAAACAACCATACGGCCCACCCGATGGTAAGCAGTAGCATATGAACGCTTGCAATACCTGTGTGTGAAGTATATACTCAACTCGCGAGATGCCGACTTAAGTAGTACAAGCTTTTTAATGTTATTCAGTATACGCGATAAGGCGAAGAATACATACTCAATATAAGCCACAGATTAGAATAACATTAGTACCTATCTATTGTAAACATCGTGAGGAAGCACACATGTCTTAAACAATTCTAAAGATATGTCTGATTCAGCAACTGACATTAGGCCGACGTGTGTGAATTAAGACCTAAACCCTCTCTTTGTGTCTTGATAGAGGAGAAGGAACTCGTGCTCTCTGCTCAACAGTAGTATATATAATGGGTTGGTATTATATTATTGCATACACTGTATTTCATAGGCTTACCAAATATATATTCCAACTTGCCATCTAATATCTACACTGATAAATAATAAATCAAATAATAATAGCAGAATTTTATCAAATATCTACAGGAAGCCTCTTGTGTTTTTGAATCACTGAACACTTTTTAATATTGACAAACCTCTTCTACTATTTTACAAAAGTAATAAATCCTGTGATTTAAAACAACTCACTTTAAACTCACAATGTAAGTATAAATCGCACTTTACCTGACGAAGTATCGTCATTCGTCTCCATAGTAATAGGTAGGATATAGTCCCGAGACATTTCAAAAGCTTTATTCAAAGGGTCCTGTATCTTTGGGTAATATTTGACCAAGTTAAAGAACGTCACGCTCGGTATTACTAGTAAATCTAGACTGCGACTGGCACATATCGTTACTTCAGAACATGATATCGGTTGCTGAAAATGTTAACGAAATGTAAATGCTGCCTGTTTCATACTATATAGATGCTACTTATACACACATTTACGCACGCACGCATGCACGAACGCATGCACGCACAAACGTACGCATGCACGCACACACGCATGCACGAACGCACGCACGCACGAATGAAAGCAGGCACGCACACGCACACACACTCAAATGATTATTAAAGTCATATCGTGACTTCAACTTCATGATCCATTAGCTACATATATAAACATACCTAGTTGTAATAACTAAAAATAATGAACTTTCTGGAACCTATTGTACACTTACCCCAGTAAAATTTCCAAACATGCCGCCAGGACCCATACAAGTAATCATTTCATTGTATGAGGTCAAAACATCCACCTATAAGAATTTTAATTATTTATTCTTATTTTATGTACCTTTAAGTTTAAAATTAGTTTTATGTATATAATGTTCGTATGGTGACGGATTAAAATACAAATGTCACCATCTCATTCCAGTCCTGGGGTGTCATAAGAGTCGACTAAGATACGCTAAGGGAAATCTCGAAACAAAATCCTATACCAACCCGCCACCATGGTAGTAGGCTAATATCTCTCCAAATTGATGGCGGAGACCCGTGCCCAACAGTAGGATGTTTATGGGTTGAGATGAGTGTAAAAAAATAAAATAGAACATTTTATTAAAATATTCTTTTATATAAGAAGGTATAAATACCAAACTGATAAACATGAAACAACAAACCTATACTTATTTTTAATAAAAAGCGTTCATACGAACGGAAATAATATAAAAAAACCCTTTCTTATTCTTCCAGTTCAACGAATCGGCATCATGTCCCGGGAATACATAAAATACCCGATCACTTACCTCGAATGATATTTGACTTGAAAGATTGACTGTGGACACGGACTGTCGTGTGTGTAATAAAAAATATCTATGAATATAAACAGCACATGTTTATCTTACGAGATACAATGTTTTGGAAACGGCGGAAAGTTACATTTGAGTAATGTGATGTAATGCAAAGGATTTTTATAGTTCCATATCAGTTCTAGGATGATATAATGGGTGTTCGACTTTGTAAGATATGTATGACATGTCGGAATAACGGGGTACCCGTTATTCCGACAATAAAAATCCTAAATCTTTCTTGCTAAATGCTAGAGCATTTAACATTAACAATAAGATACTTGATGTTAGAACATCAAGTATCTTATTGTTAATGTTAAAATTATGAAGTGCAATATTAGTTATCTTACTTTTTTCCACTTGCCTTTAGATTATACAAAATTTAAATTGTCTCATAACTTTAAACAACAATTTTATTGTAGTACTTATTTATTCCTTGGGGGAGGCCTATGTCCATCAATCGACGTCTTTTGACTGAGATGATGATGATTTATTTATTTATTTCAACTGCACCCTGCACTAATGGCTGCCTTACACAGTAACAGTATGTTTATATGTATATGAGGGCAACTAATATAACGATTTTTATCCAAATTTGAATATAGATAAGATTTTAGTTTAGAGAGGAGCAACCTATAAAAACTATCATGAAGATTTTCAACACATACCTTGCCGCGATATATGATGAATATATACGACTGTATATCTCTGCATTGTATAACAGTATCGCCCTTGAGAAAGTACATTTCGTGTAGGTGCTGCGTGATGACCCTGATGAAGGAACGTTCCACCTTGCCGAACAGAGGTACTTCACGAAGCGCTCGCTCATACATAAACACCAAAGTATCTTCCATTAAAGCCGAGTTCAAACGGCGACATATTTTCTAAGGAACACAGAACACTATCTAAATAACAAAATACATAATATATGGGTACATTTTGCTGAGGTATCTCTTATCCCATTTTGAGGTATTACTAAGATATCATCATCGAAATAGGATGTAAAGAGTACGAGTATTACCTACTTTAGATGACATATACTGGATATTTTGCAGAGGAATAAAGTACATTTTACTGGTTTTAGGAGGCAACCCGTGTCTAGCAGTAGGACGTTTATGGATTGAGATGATGAGTACTGGTGGTAGGTTCATTAAGATACAACAAGATTTTCACAATGGTACGAAAGTCCTACTGTTATATTTATCTCTACCATCCGCCTACCATCTTTTAGCTGGAGAGTCCGACATAACCGCTGGGCTAAAAAAAAGAATGGAGAGTTGTGGAAATCCTTGGAGGAGCCCTGTGTCCAGCAGTGGACGTCTTTTGGCGGAGATGATAATGATGATTGACTGCCTCGGTGGTCCAGTGGCCGCAGTATGCGCCTGCTATGCACGAGGTTGTGGGTTCGATTCCCACATAGGACAATACTTTGTGTGACACACAAAGAATTGTTCTGAGTTTGGGTGTAATTTGTGTCCGTTAATTGTATGTTTGTAAGGTCCGCCGCGACACAGAGCTTGTTCTCTAGTGCGGGAGTTGTCTTTTTAAAAAAGAAAAGCAAGATGATTAGGTAATATGCTAAGCAAACATTTCGGACATTTTCCTTTTTAAGCATATTGCGAGCGTGGAGAAATTAAAGATGTTTGTAAATTCAACCCCTAATATAGTAAAAAAGTGGTTGTAAATAGAATATTTTTTGTAAATGTAACACTTAAAATAGTAAAAAAATGGTTGTTAATTTTGTCAATTCAACCCCTAATATAGTTTATTTTTATTGTTATATTTTTAAGAGCGAACTTAAAATTTAGAAAGAAATCATTTAAAGTTTTACAGAAATTCGTCCACTGTAAATACAAAAAAGAAGATGAATTGTATTCCATCACGCTACAACCAGGCCTCCGTCACTCCATGTACTTGCGCGCTATAATTACCTACGGCTCGTCGTACCGCCGGCGGACCGAATTCAATGCGGTTTTCGCAAGCGAAGCGCACGCATGTTGTTCAATTTTAATCGTTCTATTAGTTTTTTCTACACTAAAATGTTATAAGCCAGAATTTAGAAAGGGAAAAAAAATTATATAAAAATAAAACACGTACCTTTTAAAGATTTTTTTATTTTACCTACATACTGACCTTTATAATTATGTTTTAGATGTATTGCACAGTCAACAATTTTAAACTACCACCTATAGTCAGAACATATTCACAATTCTCAATAAAATAGGCACAAATAGTTATTTATGTTAATTTAATTTTATCAAAGAGGCAGCCCCGGGATTGCTGTGGGATCGCGCAGTGCGAAGCAATCACAACTGTACGCTTGAGCATTTAGGCACATTTTAGCATGCAGCGGTTGCTGACGCGACAGAGTAGGCTATTATAGCAGCAGGTATTGGTAATTTTCTTCTGAGTGAAGTATCTGTTACGTAGTAACTCTTTAGTAATCTGTGCTACAACCCTAGGGGAACAGTAACAATTAACATGACAGGGGACGAAATCACAAATATTACAGCTAAGTTCTAATTAAATATATCTTGTCAGTTTCCAACAACAAAACATAATGGAGATACTAATGAAATAATTCATCATCGAACCAAACTATGGTAGATAGTGGAAACTGCAGAGAGAACTTAGTGACAAAATGATGAAGCGCTTTGGTGACCCACACCTGTCGTCCAAATCCCACTTGGAATTGTTAAATGAATGATAGAGTACCTCCATAGCTTTGTAACTAATAATATTTACGTATAGAATAACAATATTTGACTGCACGTATGGTTAAGTTGTACCAAAGCTAGGTGTTCTTTGTATTCTTTCGCAAAACCATGGATGGATGGATGTTTGTTACTCAATTATTTATTTATTTGGTTAACCAACAACTGTTTACACTATTACATTTAATTTTAATAGACACAGGTACTTATACAAGTGCAACAATTATTTATAGGTTAACACCGCATGCACAGATAGTATCGGAGTATACCTATACCTACTTACAGGTTTAAAACCAAGTACAGCTTCATGAAAATTAAATGAATATATAAAAAATTAAATTAACATGACATGATAGAATTTATCGTTATTATATAAAATCAAATTTACCATAATATTATAATGAAACATTAAATCAACTTAAAATTAGGATAAAATAAAACAAAATAAAATTATAAAACAAACATTAAAAATAGCAAATAATAATAATGTTATAAAAATTAAATAAAAATACAATTAAAATCAGAATTAAATCAACTTTAAATTAAACAGAATCAAATTAAATTAAAATATAAAATTATCCGATATTAGATTATCAATTTACAAAATAAAAGAGCAACAAAAAGAAACTAACTAAAAATTAAAATATGGCCAAAAATTACGAGTTATGAATATAGTTGTTTACAATACAAGATATTATTTTACTTTTATTGTCTAGATGGATATCAATTTTGTTACTAAATTCATTACGCATTCAAATTTGGCTCAGAGGTAGATTATAGTTTGGATTTCACGCGCGGGCGAAGCCGGGGGTGGAAACTTGTATTCTACATAGAAATCTACTGAAAGTTCTTCACTTGAAGAACAAATAATTCAGGGACCCAAAGTACACCAAGACTCGGAACGAATATGCATCACATAAAGTTTTGTATTGTGTCGGAATCAAACCCACAACGCTTATAGGGACCAGAACTGCCCTAACATTAAAACCACACGGGCAAATAATTAATCTATGAGAACTTATAAATATTTTTTTAGGTACCTACTTCGTCTACGAGTAGGTATGTTAAGCAACTTAAAATAACGTTACGGATACACACGCTGACGGATTACGTTTGCTGACATCCATGTAAATATACAAAATATATACCATAACATAACATAGCTTGACTAAGTTTCATTTAACAAAGGTATTCACAAAAAACAAAGCCCAAAAAAAAACATGGCACCGTCCTCCCCATTCGTACACAAAATTATTTTGTATCAACGCAGTAATTGGCATGCCGGTGATTGGCGACTACCTAACATTCTACAAAATTTCTCGCATACGAATACTTTATTAAATAAAAATGAATATATTTTTGTTTTCATCTGACAAAGAGAGACACCACAGTACCTAATGTAGAAAAGAATAGATTTCATTTAGTACTTAGTGTGGATGAAACTAACTGAAATTCAAAATAAAAACCCTGAATAGAACGAACTAGGGTATCCATCCGGATACGCGAAATAAAATAATGTTTTACCACAGTCACCGTCAGCCTTTCACCAGAATTAATGTCTATGTACTTTTTATGATAGTGCATGAAGCAATATTTCGTTACAAAGTCCACGTTATAATTAAATATTACTTTTTGACAAACATCAAGTATGTACTTATATCAATAGGACTGCAGTAGTTACTGCGTTACGTACAGGTTGCACTGTGCTATCAAGAATTTTTTATTTTAAAACAATAAAGCCAGAAAATATTATTCTTCAAGTAAAACATAAGAAAGCAGGACATAGGCTCAGTTTAGAGCATTATATCTACACTCCATTTCTATCCGAACACCGTAAAAAAACAGGCGGGGCCGTCTTCGTAAATTGTATTGTCGAGCTATTAGATTATTATTTTTGGATTAGTTTTGGTTTGCCTCATGGAAAGCATTTGGTGACGATGACGCAAGTTCCAAGATTTTTGTGTTCACCTAATAAAAGTGCTCAACGCGTCTAAACAAGTTTTCACTTCTATTTTTGAATTATATGCTCAACGCACTATCGAACTTCGAAACTTCGTTTTCACTTCAAAAATAACTACTGTATTTCATAGTAAATTTCATGATATTTTGTTTATTTGGTATTGCTTAGGTTAATAGGACTGGCATGTAACAAAAATACCGGCCTTTTTGTTAATGACATGTTTAGACAAGAGTTTAAAAGAACATACAGAAATATGATGTTTGTCGCTGTTTTTCCAAAATCCAGCTCCTATTGTCGCACAGTAAAGTTCACAGTACATATACAACTATTTATTATTTATAATTTAAACTAACCTGTGGATTACTGCCATTAGTTCTCTTCCATACATATTCGAAATATTTCAATGTTTTTGCCGTCAGCATGGGATCCACGTTCTCCTGGTACAGAAAGTTCGCAAGGTCCTTTGTTTTTTCCTATAAAACGAGGACGGAGCTCGTTAAAACTAATATAATTACTAGGAAAGGACTATGAACTCGTAATATTTTTAATGACGCAACTTTTACAGTAATACGCACTACTAGAACTAACAATTTAGTTCGTTAATTAGATTTTGTTCTATTTTGTTATATATTACATATATATCATTTTTCTAAGTCCCCTTCTGTGTATTGTCTACAAATATTGGACCGACTTAATATCCGTTTTCTGTATAAATAAGATTAGATATTTCTCTCTGTTATATAAAAGCTATTCTTTTATAGAATATTGATTTCCCTTTGATATTGGTTTATTAACTTTTTAGATATTTGATCGGCTTTGAAGCCAATTGAAATATCGCTTACAATATGATAAAATTGTACAATACGAAACAATACGAAATGAATTTTGGATCCAAGGTTTTGTTTATTGGTTTCCATATTTAATTTGTGTATCACAAGGCTTTGTTTATTTTCAAAATGGAATACAGCGCCCGTAATAGAAAAATGACTTAAGATAAAATACAAATATTGCAAATTTAATCTTGTTCTGTTAAACAATTACGGCCTTATTAATAAACGTGGAGTAAAATAGGTGTAATGTCAAATTATCTCTATATTGCTTTATAGTAAATGTTGTGTAGTGAGTGAATAGTAACACTTCGATTTCTATCTTTCTGTCATTAGTAATTTGACATTCAAAGAAGAAGACAAAACATGCCGTAACTCTAGGCTCTCTGCCACTGAAGGTACAATTTATCAAGTGTTAAGAGCTAGAATGGTTTGAAAATTTCTGTGGCATAAAATGGTATCCTAAATGCGATTACTTTTTATTCCTTACAATAAGGAGGTACAATAACAACGAACCGTTAATGTCCCACTGGGCGAGAACCTTTTGCTACAGTTACCCGTACAATAAGATAACCGGGCAATTACAGGCTATAATCCCGTATTCATTATTTTCGTACTGTACCAACCTTATAATAATTATAACGAGTGATGCTAATGCTATATCTAATTTTGCTAAGGAAAAGGTAGTGTGTATTTTTCTTTTTCTCTTGTTACTTCCTCTTTTGTTTTTGATTACAGTAATTTTTTTTTAGAAATACTAAAATATTTGTATATTTAAGCAATGATAACTATACCAAAATACGAATTTTGCTAGTTAGTTACGAAACGTATTTTCTTGCTTGCACATTGTATCCGACGAAGGACAAAGACGAAGCGTGGGCAGGCCTCCAACAAGGTCGACTGACTACAAAACACGAAAAAAAACAAAACCGACCACACGTGCAATGTATTTTATAAATTAAAATTGATACGTACATCATGTTCCAACAGAGCTGATGCTGACGCTGATCTCGTAGAAGCCACATAACCGAACATGAAGGCAAAGTAAAGAAATCCAGTGATCTGTAGGCACATCACCAACCACATATCCACTTTGTTCCACATACCAAGCGGATTACATCCTAAACCTGTATAGGAAACATCGATATATATAAAATGAAAAACACGCATTTATATAATGAAAAAAGTGTTTATTAGTGTGAGAAAAGATACATTTTATACTTCTGCCATGGGGTCTCATCAGGAACAAATCAAAATTAGTACGAATAAATACCAATAGATGGAGTTACATATATCGATTTGTTATTTACGTTTATGTAAAATTCAAACCTGGAAGAAATATAGCCTGACACATATTTTACGAAATCCTACTAGCATAGGAAAATGAAATAAAGGGCTCATAAAACAAAATTACAATTATATATTTACAAATTTCAATAATGTCGCCGTAGTCCTGGCGGCAGTATTTTGTACTACTAAGAAGTTGAAACTTGCGAGCGACTTGTGAGTAATGGCGCTGGCGCTGTATGCATTTTCAGATTTTTATAAATTAAAATACCTACCTGGTTTTGAAGTTTAATGTTGGGTCATACTACTTACTCGTAGGTATAAAAATATATAAAGCTATGTGAAACAGTGACTTATGTTAAAAATAAATAATACGGGCATATGTTTTTTTCTCTCAACAAAAAACTTTTAAAATGTTTTACGTTATCAAAATTATCAACAAAAATATTGCATCCAAGATATATAAAATATTTATAATAAAATATTTTAAAAACTAAACAAAAACTAAATACAAAAAGTGTATCCGAGGTTGGGATTCGAACCCGGTTCGGCCGGTTCTACGGCCGGTACGGTGCAGCGGTGCTACGGTATCGTACTGTGGGAAAATTTCCTATTTGTGAATTCAGACTGATATTAAATAATTACTGTTTTACTATATTTTTACAAATAATTCAAAAAAATATTATCTGATATAAAAACCATCTACAAAAAACAAATTTCAAAAAGTGGACATGAATCTGGGATTCGAACCCAGTACCATCGGACTGTTGGACTAATACCAAAGAATGCTATAATTTACTCCATCCATTAATGACATCGACTGGCCTGTTGTACTAGTGGCACAGATTACTAAAGAGTTACTACGTAACTAGTGATTAGTGAATCTAATCCATGAGGGTTCGATTCCCATTCAGGACCAATCTTAGTGTGATATGCTCTGTCTGTCGTCTGATTACCATACAGGCTGTGCCAAGTTTGGATTTAGATGGTGTGTGAGTTGTCACAAAATATTATAATTAACCTAATTTGACTAAGACAGAAACAATTTAAACAGACCCTTATCACTTCAAACAGATTATTTGTTTATTTGCACGGATAAATTAATTGCTTATTATAGTTTCACGAATATTCTTTTTAATAAATCAATTTATATTATAGGTATATCTAATATAAGCCATCAACAAAAAAATAAACTTAGGTTAATAGGTATATTAACATTTTAATATACCTAAACGGGAAAAAATTGTTTAGCCCGGGCGAAACCGGGGCGGAGCGCTAGTTAAATACGGAAGCAAACAATCAAAATAAGTATATTTCGTAAAGCGCGTGACCTTGAGCGAGCAAACGTGGCCCGAGCCACGTAGGTATCACAATGAGTGATACCTACCCTTTATGGTCGGTAGATCTATGTGAGTGATGAAGTAGGTGCCTACTATATCTTGTGACAAATATAATTTTAAATAAAGTGTCGCCATCTGTTGATTTTATGTGTATGCACGTAATCTGTTGGATACAGACATCTACAGATAGATAGATAATTAAAATTTAGCCCGAAGGTTAGCCCGAGTTAGCGGGGAACCATTTCTTTGTATGGGATGGGGTATCTGTACTAGTATTATTTTATCTGTGCTTCTGCCAAACTGCACAGCAGTTTGTTGGCAGATGCAACTCCCTTGGCACAATACATTTTCTCCATTTTAAATTAAATGATTAAATAAATAATTCTAAATTTGGCATTACATAAAAAAAGAAAGAACTACAATTAAAATAATAAATAAATTAACTAATAAATATGAACATCATGGCAACATATTAAGACCCTGCCAGAAAGCCTCCAGCAGGTACACCTCAACCTTTCTTTTAAATTATTTTTTGTTTCCTCACTATTACTATCCTCAACCTCTAAGGAAGAACTATTAAAAATCGTGGTATTTAGAAATTATGTTTGAGATTAGAAGGCGGCGGGTGAGATGTCCCAACTAAAAAAAAATGTCCTACTGCTGGATAGGGCTTCTCCTCTATTAAGGGGACAAGGGGAGAACAGAACTGGGCTTTAATCTACACACGCTGATCCGTGTGTTTACCACTTTGCTTCCGTTGAAGGTGAAGGCAAACATCGTAAGGAAATCTAAAAGACATTGTAAAATTCTTGTCTGGACAATACACATTTAAACATTGTATTTTTTTATTAAATCTATTTGGGTGGAAAACAAACATTCGGCCCGCCTGATGTTAAGCAGTTACAGATATAACTTTATTAATAAACGTTGTGTAGTGAGTGAATAGTTACGCAATGCTTTGTCCTATTCTTTCGCATGTCAAATTACTAACGACAGAAAGAGATAAATCGAGGTGTTACTATTCACCTACTACACGACGTTTACTATAAAGCAATATAAGGATATCATCAGGTCGTCAGTTCACCTTGTTGGAGGCTTTTCCATGCTGATAATCACATAATTCCATTCAAATACCAGAAATTGTGATTGTATTCATTTATTGACATTTTAGAATGCGGTAGCGCTTGCCTATTAAATGTATCACTATAGCATCAATTACGTGAAGTACGTACCCACAAATATCTCGTACACCCAGTAGAATGTGTATGCGTATTCCGTATATGCATCTGCGGATAACACAAAAAACATGACCACACATTTGTATTGAACAGACTTATTTATTACGATGTTCAGATCGTATCTAACTGTTTTTCAGTCGGAACTAACTTTTTCGTACCCTCCAAACTCGGAGACGCTCAGATGAAGCACCACTATGTGGCATCGCGGATACCTATCCATAGGGTAACCGCACGACGTACCCTTGCAGCTAAACTCGCTGAGGGAAAATGCCCACATTGTACCATGTGCCTATATTTATTTCACTTTTGTCTTCGTATTATTTTATTAAACGAATGACGTCATAGCAAACCACAAGTATACTGCTCATTTTCTATGAATAATTTCAAAGCAAAGAGGCAAAATCCTATATCGAGAAGTTTCTAAGTGCATTTACCTGTTTTCCGTACACCGGTATAATATATTTCTAAGAGCTACTATATTTTAAATTAGTATGTTGCTTTTTAAATATATATTCATTATAAGCAGATAAGCTACATATAAACGAGAATAATATTAAAAACTTATTTAAACTAACTGAACCTCAAACATAAGAATACACCGTATGTTCATAGTTCAACCCTCAAGAGAAGAAAAGACCTAATAGCAAATGTCCCTAAAACTAAAAGCAAGCTAGCTAGCATTCAATACAATAAGCGATCAGCCCAACTGTACAACAGACTTAATAAAGAAATATATATATACAATAAAAAAGTTCATGAATGTAAACAAATACTTCACACTTGGATAAAACCACTTACCTATCAGAACTGTGAGGCAATGCTGAACTGACGTATATACATAACTACACGCATCCACACGCACATGCACACACATACACACACACACAATTACACACACACACACACACACACACACACACACACGCACACACACACGCACACACACACGCACACGCACACGCACACGCACACGCACACGCACACGCACACGCACACGCACAAATATTATGTCGAATAACCATAATACTTACATCTGAGCGTCTTTGTGCTTCAGACTTTACTTTAAAAGTAAGTCTAGATTGTAAACAGTAGATTACGGCAGAGTTTTATTTCTTTAAAAGTCAGTTCCGATTGTTAACGGTAGATTACGGTAGAGGTTTTTTACTTTAAACGTCAGTCCCAATTGTTAACAGTAGATTACGGTAGAAGTTTTTTACTTTAAAAGTCAGTCCCGATTGTTAACAATATATAACGGCAGAGGTTTTTTACTTTTAAAATCAGTCCCAATTGTTAACAGTAGATGAAGGCAGAGGTTTATTACTTTAAAAGTCAGTTCCGATTTTAAACAGTAGATTGCAGCACAGGTTTGGTAAGTAGTAGAAGTCAGTCCCGATTGTTAACAGTAGATAACGGCACATATTTGGTCGTTTAGAAATCAGTCCCGATTGTTAACAGTAGATTACGGCAGAGGTTTATTTCTTTAAAAGTCAGTCCCCATTGTTAACAGTAGATTACGGCAGAGGTTTGGTAGTTTTTATTTGTCTGTCATCAAATTAGTTGTAGTTAAATTTACACTTTACTTACGTGTAAAGTGGTCAGTATAATATTGTTACGACGCACAGGTTGGCCCTAAAAAAATACCACTATCTGAAAACAATAGCTATTCATAAAGTGTCTCGAACAATACAGAAAAAACATCATAAAGAGAACAAAGGATGAATAGCGGTCGAACGGAACGTGCGAATATGAACCTTAGCGTATGGGCCCAAGGTTTATGGCACTTAGCACGGTGACTTGTTTACATCATGAATGAACGTTCGAGTAACGGGTTTCTTCGTAAAGACGTTACTATAACTTACTACGATCCTCGCGTATATTCTCGATTCCGTGGCGAGTTATATATAAGGGGCCGACGTGCGGCGGACAGTCAGTCTTGGTTGAAGAGTCTTAGTTGAGTCTTCGTTGAGCAGTCAACGAGTCTTCACTGAGAAGAAGACAGCGATACAGGCGATATATCGGGACGATATTGGAAGACTTTAGTGAAGTGTTTTGTGTTATAGTGAAGAGTTTAGTGAGTGAACTGTTATAGTGTGTAATTGTGTTTACGGTGTATTGTAAGTGTCATTGTGTGTTTTGTGTTGAAGTGCTAATATACTCGTTATCGCGTAAACTGGCATTTTAATCGAACCCTATCCTGACAAGTAACTATTGTTGTCGTCATTGAACATAACAATTAGTGTCAGCGGTAGTTCGTAACAACTGGTCTCAGAGCTGGGACGTAACATTGGTGTCAGAAGCGGAATGTCAGTCACACTACGCGACGGAGACGAGGGAGTTTACATGCAACAGTTGACGACAGAAGTGCAAATGCCTGTCAGACCGAGCGACGGTGACAAGGGGGCATGCACTCGTCAACAGGCTGTTTTGGAGTCTTGTGAACCTGCAACTGCAGCTGAGGAAGACAGCAGCCCGCCGCCAACTCATCTGGTCACCACTGGGGCCGAGGAAAATATTGGCACACCATCGACTTCTGCGGATACCTCAGCGGGCCCGACAGCGACAAGTCCTTCTAATGTGGTTGATTTGTCGATCCTCTTGGCCACTATGCAAGACTTCCAACGTCAACAACGTCAAGCTGTGGAAAGAATTATGCAGAGTGTACAAGTTCATAGGGAGGCTCAGCGCCAAAATGTGCAAGAGCTAATGCGGATATGCGACTCCATAAAGTTTCAGCCTAGCACACATCAAGCTATGGAAGACGTCAAGAACAGCCAACGTGAAGGTACGGAGGACGTCAAGGATCTTCATCTTCAGAGGCAAGGTATGGAGAACGTAATGGATAGCCAAGGACAAGCTATGGGGAACGTCAAGGATAACTACGGTGAAGCTATGGAGGACGTCAAGGTTAGCTATGGTGAAGCTATGGGGGACGTCCAGGATAGCTGTGGTGAAGCTATGGGGGACGTCAAGGATAGCTATGGTGAAGCTATAGAGGACGTCAAGGATAGCTATAGTGAAGTTATAAAGGACGTTAAGGATAGCTATGGAGAGGCTATGGAGGACGTTAAGGATTGCCAACGTGAAGTTATGGAGGACGTCAGGGATCTTCAAAGGCACGTTATGGAGGACGTCAAGGATTGCCAGCGGTATGCTACGGAGGATGAAGTCAAATTTTCTACGAGAAAGGTGGGTTGTAGCGAGGCAGCGGTATTAGAACCGGGCCCCGAACCGGTGGACATGCAGAAGAAAGAAGAACAACTTACGACTCAGGTGGAAGAGAGTAATGTGAAGATTTTAAAAATTTCAGAGTTGAATAAATCCTGGAAGAAAGAAGATTTTGTGAAGGCACTGAAGAAATATAGCGGACGTGAGGATATTGGTGGCTACGGCGGACGCGACGGGTTCCGCATTATTGAACGTGCTGGATTAGCACGAAGAAAACATAACTGTGTATTTATGTATAGAACTTTTGGTGAACAGGATCGTGACCCACCGCCTAAGAGAAGATGGCTATGGGTTGAAGAAGAAGTCAAGCCCCGTGTGCGTATGAAGTTGAAGGATTACTCTGCAGACCCGCGACAGGAATCGTGCGGGTGCCGTGCAGACATGCCGAGTGACAGACCATACCTATACGGAGATGTTGCTCGGGACGAGCAAGTTTAAGAGGGGGGCAGTGTTACGACGCACAGGTTGGCCCTAAAAAAATACCACTATCTGAAAACAATAGCTATTCATAAAGTGTCTCGAACAATACAGAAAAAACATCATAAAGAGAACAAAGGATGAATAGCGGTCGAACGGAACGTGCGAATATGAACCTTAGCGTATGGGCCCAAGGTTTATGGCACTTAGCACGGTGACTTGTTTACATCATGAATGAACGTTCGAGTAACGGGTTTCTTCGTAAAGACGTTACTATAACTTACTACGATCCTCGCGTATATTCTCGATTCCGTGGCGAGTTATATATAAGGGGCCGACGTGCGGCGGACAGTCAGTCTTGGTTGAAGAGTCTTAGTTGAGTCTTCGTTGAGCAGTCAACGAGTCTTCACTGAGAAGAAGACAGCGATACAGGCGATATATCGGGACGATATTGGAAGACTTTAGTGAAGTGTTTTGTGTTATAGTGAAGAGTTTAGTGAGTGAACTGTTATAGTGTGTAATTGTGTTTACGGTGTATTGTAAGTGTCATTGTGTGTTTTGTGTTGAAGTGCTAATATACTCGTTATCGCGTAAACTGGCATTTTAATCGAACCCTATCCTGACAAGTAACTATTGTTGTCGTCATTGAACATAACAATTAGTGTCAGCGGTAGTTCGTAACATTGGTCTCAGAGTTGGGACGTAACAATATAAATAAATTTAGTATAAATAATTTTAGTATAAATCTAAAAATACTTATTTTAAGATTTTCAATCTCAACTGACGAGATGGTCTAACAAATAGGATCGTTAGTATTCATTTACGGACAAATTTAACAAATCAAGAATCCAATCTCAATTTCAAGATAAAATATTATACAAATACCAAAGTTTTGCCATCTAGGTGAAATTCGATTCATAAAATATTTTGAAGTTCTTAATTATATTAAGATGTCTCTATTGTATAAAAGTAGGATTATATTGATTAAATTTCTAATAAAATAACTAAGTATTTGATTGTCATAAAAGGTACATAAATGTGAATCCTCTGGTTTTGAATTAAGTGTAAAGTGTATAAGGGTGTGTGGGTGACGGGTGGTTTTATAAAACTGAGATAAAACATCGCCTTTCATTGTTGTTGAACACATTCAGTAATAAAGACACTAGCAAACCCAACAGACGTTGTCTTACAGGGCCACCTACCAGCTCCAGTTCTGAATCTTAAATTATCCAGGAAGTGACTTAAACTCACACACACACAAAATTTTTGTCAAGCCGTTTAGGAGCTCAGTAAGATTATTATTATATAATAATAAAAAGGTACAGCACAAATTTGAATCCTCTGGCACTCTTGCTAATGTTTATTTGCTACCAAAGTATAGTATATATAATACGATATCCGGCTATGACACTACACATATGATAAAGAGTAGGTAGTAGAGATTTCCTTTTATAGAAGCACAAAAGCCAACAAATTACGCGTCCTAAACCTTAAACCTATAACGCGTCGTACATTGCAATCTGCGCTAACAGTAAGTATCTTATTTGACAATTGGCTTAGTTTACTAGTTATTATACTATGACTACACTTACGATATTATACAACTTGACTTACATTTAATTTTATGTTTATTATTATTTAGAATCATCACGCTGGAACAATTGACGAGAATATACGAGGAATGTTCTGGAAAGTACGGGTCGCAGGCGTTGCCGAAAATAAACGCTGTAGCTAGGTTCACTATAGTAACAGCTATAGGCAGGAACTTTATAAGAACTACGAACGGGTTCACACGCAGTATGTCACTTTCCCAGTACGAGAAAGCTCCTGTTATTCGTGTTACCTGAACAAAAGAAATGTTCCTTAAGTACTTAAGTACTATTTTGTAGGGTAACTATCTGGTGAACCTTTTTGAGATCTCGATTCTGAAAATATGCATGATTTTTAGAAGGTATTCTCTCGTTTTCCATAAATTCATTTGCACTAATATTGTTTGCCATAATCATCCCCGATCATAATATTTACTTGCACTATTATCATTTGTACTAATAACGTTTGCCTTAACAACTCAACAGTGATAACTTTTATTTGCCATAAAATGACTTTCTATAACAATATATATCATAATAATTAGTTTCCATATGTACCTAACGCATCTCATAATCGACTCTTGACATAATCAAAATTTGATATAATTATAAAAATAATACATAATATTGTTAGGTAGAAATTAATTATCGTTAACATCCCGACTCAGTGCAATCCGACTCGGATAGGTTAGGTTAGAAGAATAAGGCGGAAGCGAAGCGGAGCTCCCGCCTTAGTCTTCATCGAGCTTAGTTAGAAGACGCCATATGAGGTTTAGTTTTAGGTTTAATTGTAAATTAAAAATCTGTGTCGTATAATCATTTATTAATCAACATAATTCAAGTATTTATATTATGGTTTTTATTTATATTATGGTGAATAAAAGTTATGGAAAATGGCATTATTGAAAACGAAAATTATAGCAAATACATTTATAGATTTAAATTATTATGACACTTAACCGATTATGACCAATGGCCATAATCGTGAAATGACATAAAACCAAAGTCATTTTATGTCATTTCACGATTATGGCAACTGAAGCGTTATTTCTAATGAAATTATGGCAAATACCAGTATGGCATATGAAATTATGGCATTTTAAATTATGGCAAACATTAGTAAACCTTTTTAGAAATCATACTACAGAACGTATTATTGTACCACAAAATTATGGTCATCGAGTTATTAATCCAATTTTTCTAACTGTGCAGCTGTCATTTTCAAAATTTTGCCATTTGAACTGCTGCATTGGAACAAAATCTGAGAACAAAAAATGAGTGTACCCACAGATAAAGTCAGTACTTTATCTGTGGGTACACTCATTTTTTTTATACTTTACAAAGATACAATTCATGGGAAAAAAAATACATTTAGTCTCAGCAGACTAAATGTAATTTGTTTCCATGAATTCTATCTTTGTAAAGTATAAAACAATTTATTTTTACAAATTACACTTAATTACATTAAAACGAAAACTTTGAAATGTGGTATTTCCCGAAAACACTGTTACGTTCCCTGAAATGTAAATATAAAGATTAATTTGCTTACACAAAGCATGCGGTTGATTCTGTACACATCCAAGTCAGTATTATCGTTTACTACACGAATCTGAAAAGACAAAACAAACATAGCAAATATTCTCCTAAAGAAATTTCGGTGAGCAGCTAATACCGTTTTCTCATATTCTGATGGCCTGGCAATCCGACACGACCGGAGAGAGAACAGGCGTAGGATTAACGGATTTACGTGCATTCCTAGACTCGGCCACAACAAATTTTCAAACATCGTGCATTTATTGTGAATTTCTTAACAGAAAAACCGAATATCTATTATCAGACCAGACCGGCACGGGCATCAAACCCGGGTCCTCGTGCTCAACAGTCGTTCTCAATGTCCACTAGGCCAACGAGATACTAAAGTTTAATATTTTAGTACATACCTACTCCCCAAAAAATACATAATCTACTTAAAATATAGTAACATTAAAAAATTTAAATCCTTTGGGCTTTTATTTGACTAAAATATTCGGTAACATTTTGTGTTCACGAAATAAAAATAGTATTAAAAAAATCCCAACGAACTTCCATACGAGCAGTACTTTTTTTGTCGTTAATATTTTAGTAGGAGTACACAGTACAAAATCATAACTAGATAATATTAAAGCCGCTGTTTTTCAAATGTTCGTTGGTAAGTGCATCACTTATAAATGGCTGGTTTTATTTGTTTGAAATAGTTCAAATAAGGAAAAATTTCAAATTAGGAAAAATGTGAAGCAATATAATATTTAAAAGTTATCTTACCAATTGTTCAAACGGGAACACACTAACAACATCCCACAAGAAGGCACGTTTCAAGTACCTAGTGACAGTAAGCAAGGGATGTGTGACCAGTAAGCACTTCTCGTTATAATAAGCGACATAAGCCATCACCACAATATCTATTTGTGATAATGTATCTATCCAGTTGTAATGACCTCCAAATCTGTGTTGTTTTGTCTGCAAATAACCTATACATTTTTAAACCACTCTCCTGTATCGCTAGGGAGATAAAATAATAGTTACGGTAATGATGGACTCAAATTACAGCCAGACCCGCAACAAGCAGCATCGGTGGAAAAAGGCCAGGTGACCAACATAATACACGTATTAGAATTAATTACACACAATTAAGATGGAAACAGAAATAATCGAAGCAAGCCTCTCTGAAGAAGGATGTATACAAAAAGACCACAGTCATATACTCACAGTGGTGTTGCTTTATAGCTTTCCGGTACTTCATTGTAAATCGGTTATATTTCATACCGCAAACAATACAACTATTCATGCAGGTACTACTAGCAGCGTCCATATGCTACGTTAACTGCCTACCGGTGGGCCGTATGCTTTTTTGCTACCCAAAAAAGTATAACACATACTCATAATAATAACAAAAACAAAAAAAAAAAAACTTTACAAACATACAATCAACGGACACAAATTACACCCAGACTCAGAACAACTCTTTGTAATTACTTCTTGGTTTTGTGTGTGGTGTGGAATTTGTACTGACTATTAACGTGCCCTCCGAAACACGGACACGGTCAGATGAAATACCACTATTCACTCACCCATCTACAGGGTTACCGCGCCCTTGGTTGCTCAAACCGCTGATCGGTTACTGAACAGCGAGTGCACCTAGCTATGAGCGCCTCTAGATAAACTGTATTGCGATGCATACAAGTATTAACACTAAAACGAAACTGCTTCCATAACCATTCTACTGTATAAAAGCAACAATAAATGCATACACTTACAGCAATATCGTACGGCACAGCGATCATGTAAAACACGGCGAGAAGAAACCGCAAAGCACACCAGAACTTGAGGAACATGCCGTGGGGAGTGATGCAACCCGGCAGGAATATATACCTGAGATGTCTACCATACACACTACATATCATTCACCGTCGTGAGAATACATACTAGAATAATATTTTACTAAATAAATGTTGCTGTTATGACATAGCTGTTATACTTTAGCTTTCAAGATGAATGTTAAAATATCCTACTAATATTATAAACGCGAAAGTTTGTAAGTATTAGATGGATGGATGTTTGTTACTATTTCACATATAAACTACCGAACGGATCGGGATGAAATTTGGCACAGAGATAGATTATGGTCTGAAATAACACATAGGCTACTTTTTACAGCGATAACCGACATCCACGCGGGCGGAGCCGCGGGCAACAGCTAGTTTGAAAATAAATTACAGTACTATCTAGTATCTACGACGATAAGTGTTCACATCGGCAATTGCTTTAATAATATTCAACGACGTCATCAGGCTGAGATCATGATGATAATAATAATAATAGAAATCCATAATATTTGTCTCACTGCCGGGATGTGTCTTCACTCCTCTGTCAAGAAAGCTAAGTGGGTTTAGGTTTGTGGATTAGACATGCTTTTAAAATTTCATCTAAGTCGTAAATTTTACAAAAAAATGTTGTCATTCATCAATTATTGTTCAGATTCTTGTACTAGTGTGTAAAGTCCTCCGCGACACAATGTGTGTATTACGTAGTACTAAAATTGTTGTTTTAAAACGTGAAAAAAATACATCATTCCTGTTTTTATTGCGAAGGACGATAGAGAAAGCCATTGTCCACAGTTTTTATCGTAGTATCGTACTCGATTTACAACGGATATTTAAGGCAAGCAAAATTAACGCTTCAAATGTAAATTACATATTTTAGCAAAAGGTTATGTTCGTAAATAGGTATATATTTATCTTCTGAATGCTTTGAAGTATAAAATATTGTGAAGAACATGTTTTAGAGAGGTACCATCGTTTGTAAAGGTCATGAGGTTACAAGGAACGAAGGAAGACTTAAAAACAAATTCAAACTACAAGAGAACTCTTAGAAAACAACGTTACTGTTTTAAAGGGGAACGATGAATTTAAGCAACACCCACACCCAGAACATCTATTTATGGATCGTAACTTTTTTTGACACGTGGATCGAATTCGCAACAAGTGTAGTGATAAACGGCGAGGTAACCACTTTATTAAACGTTATACATACATTTTTGCTTACAAGGTATTATTTTCACACCTCGATCGCACGCATTACAGAGACCGTACCACATCCTTACAGTAATTTATTTTTGATCGTAGTTTGACAGCCTCAATGTAAGATAATAATAATAATAACCGCAGAGCAGCTTGTGGCGGGCTGAATGTGAGTGGCGACACTGCGGTCTCGAATGCCCCAGAGAGTCGGTGTGGGCCTCGTCTCCGGCTTGCCTTTATTAGCTGTCCGGAGTGGACTGACAAGAGCGCCCGCAGGACTCTCAGCTCTGGATTGCCTTAATTGGCTGATCAGAGAGGGGTCGCCAGAGCTATATGCTCGGGGGTAGAAGTGTCATTTTCAAGGGCATAACTACGGGGAAACCCGCTCTCGGTTCTCAGAACCCCGATGGTGAAACCGGCGCCGCACCGCTCAATACCCCTAGCCGCGCACTATGGTGTTGCCCTGATGCCTTTGCGCTGTTGCCCATGTCGGTTGTTTCAAGGGGCCCATCTAGTGTATAGGCGAGTCACCGTCTGCCTAATTTACGTTTCCACATTTAAAGTCAGTCAAACAGTGGCAGGCGCCGTTCTATTCTATAGATTTTTAAAACCAGTCCATGAAACACTCAACCCCATAGCCCAGCAATGTTAGATACCAAAATAGTGTTACAATAGCTCTACACCTACTCTAGTCGTATCATGGTTGTACTGCTATAGTGCAGCTATGGTATGGCCACAGTAAGTATCTCATCCCATTTTAGATTAAAATTCTCTAAGGGCCTCTGCGTGTTGGACCTATGTCCCCGCGTAAGCCTTCCAAAGGCCCGGGTATTCTCCTTGAATGATGGGAAAATACCCGTGATAAAGAGAGACATAATAATAATCTTATCTATCTTTCCATCTCAATGGATATTATTATGCACGAGTGTATGGGTAAACACAGGTGCCCTTTTTATTCCTACAATCTCATAGACGGATGGGACGGCAATCCGACATGACCAAAGAGAAATCAGGCGTAAGACCAACAGCTTTAAGTACCTGCCAGCCTGTTAAGTAACTAACTACTTAATATGGATTGTTAAATGAGATTACAATGTTCCTTCACAACTATGATAAACTCTCCAAGTTTTAACAAGTAAATTGTACAAGAAAATAACGTTTTGTTCGTCCAATAAATTAAGTTAATTAATCTCGTAAAATGTTTGAACAAAAGCAGTTACCTGAGCACGCCTAACTTGTCGAATGTCTTGAGGTAGTGCAGCTTCTGTTCACGGGTCGTAAGTATAACGAAACTTTCCTTTATCTCTTGCTACAAACAAATCAGCCATTGAAGCAAATATTTAGAACTTAGAACAACAAAACTTGGATTAATTTGATCTAGTTAATTTACCGCTATCCTGTTTGTTTTGACGTCTAATCGACCTGTCAGAGGCTTCGCTTCTTCGTAAGCAACCGCTTGTTCTTTAAGTTCTTCATTTTCTAGAACCTGCATACGTTAGTTTAATTAATAACTTAATATCTTTTTCAGTTGTTTAATTGTGTTAGTTAGTTAAAGACAACTCACACACTCATCAGTTTCTATACAAACAAACACACTCACACACACATATACATAAACCTATAATCAAATGCATATTGAGGCATTCTTGTAATTACTATTTTTAATAGAACAATATAATTTCGCTTGCGATGCGATGATATTATAGTAACAATGAGATGGATATCGCACTAGGGCATGGATTTTTAGCCAACAAAGGCGTTAATTATCGAATTATATATAGCTTTTGCGTAATAATAACACAACAAAACTGCCGCTCAGTATGAAGGTAGCATATCTATTGCCGCGATGTGGTTATGTTGACCTAATTTGTCATTGCTGCGGTTCACCACTTTCATACAGTCGCAATATAATACGCGCAGTCCATTAATTTGACAATATCACTAAAATTTATGTTTATTTACTGAACCGTAAGGAATTTATAAAGTATTTCGTTCTGTATCAATAATTGAATAATCTAATACAGAAAAATTTATATTTGTTTGTATGATCGTCTTCTAAATATATTCTTTTCTATTTACTAAATTACGATAAAACTTTTAAGAATCGTCATGAGCGCGGAAGTGAACTTTATGATTTTAAAACTACTCAAGCTAAAACAGGCGTTTTATCATCATCATGATCTGAGCCAACAGACATAGACCTCCCCTAAGGACTTCCACAGCAATAAATCCTGAGCCGAACTTGTCCATCGGTTGCCCGCAACCTTTACCAGGTCGTAAACAGGTGTCTATTCTTCAAGTAATTTAGACGGTGCAGAAAGTATGGACAAGCTCGGACTGCGAGGCTAGTAATTTTTTATGAAAAACTATTGATTACAAGCCAGTGCCAATTGTCAGCTTGCATTATTAACACTTTCGCGGACAGTAACGTAGACACAATAGATGTTTTATTGTCATGACGTCTATAGGCGTTCACTGTCCTTCAAAGTGTTAATCGGTCGTCATGACAACATCAATCGTAATACACGAGAGTACTACATAAAATTCAAAGAAATAAATTATAACAATAATTTAATAACAAACAAAACCTTACACATACGCAGTAACACTCACACAAAGCATTCAACCTTTGTACTGTACCAGTGAATAGAGGCAAAGATATTAAATTCATGAATCACCCTTATAATGGGGTGACTAATGTCCGGGAACGTGCCCCAACATTGCACCAACGCGCTGTACTCCACATGCAGTAATATGCAGTTTGTCGACGTCACCACCGTATATACCTGGTCACATTACGTACGTTTTGCACCGTTCAACTTAATGAGTGCGGGTTTTGTTGTATATAATTACAGCAAAGCCCGCATTCACTTCCAAAGAGGTTAATTATTCAGTGATGATATATTCAGTTTTTAGTGCGGAAAATTATTATTATAGGATCGCTTTAGGTCGACCGTAACGTTTTTTTTATACTAATGTCATCCTAACCGAATTTCGGTCACGGCGGCTAATCTCGATGGAGACTAGCCATCTGCGTGGGAGATGTTATAATAGTCTTGTATAATCACAAGTGCACTCTTTATTCTCATAGTCCGATATGATGGCAATCCGACACGACCGGAGTGAGATCAGGCGTAGGACCAACCGCCACCGCCAATTTCCAAACTCCGGGCATCTATTGCGAATTTCTTGACAAAGAAACCCAATATAATTTTTGGCCCGACCCGGGAATCGAACCTGGACCCTCGCGATTAGCAGTCACACACATCGACCGCTGAGCCACCGAGGCAGTTACAGTTACAGTGTTATACTACTAAGAAGGTAATCACGCATACGGCCCGTCTGATGGCAAGCAGTTACCGTAGCCTATGGACGCTTGCAACACCAGGGGTATGACTCGCGCGGTGCCGACCCTTTAAAAATCTTATAACTCCTTTGTTGAAGAACCCCAGATAGAAGAGCTTATTCTGTTAGGGCTTTATTGTGACACTGCAACCCTTTGGGGCTGGTACTTAGAAGAAGGTCAAGATCATAAGTCTACAAACTCTCAGTAACAGCTTATACACTTACAAATTTATAAGATTCCGTAGATTCTAGAAGGCTATAATAATTTTTATTCGACAAATTTGGAGTTCAAATAAATGTTATGTAGAGCCTGCATCAATGTATGCAGTGTGCATGCATACATATGAATTATGTTAGACACACCCAAATAACTATACACGGTGTAGTGTGTAAGTATAAGTCTACAGCGGCAGCGCTCATTTAAAGATGCGTTTTGAAAGAATCGTTTTCCTATTCCAGGGATACTTTATTTCAAGCTCTGATATAAAAAAAGGGTCGGCAACACGCAAGTGATACCTCTGGTATTACATACGTCCATAGGCTACGGTAACTGCTCACAATCAGATGGGTCGTGGGCGTGTTTGCCGCTCAAGTAGTATATATAAAAAAAACTTAGCCAGTATTTGTTGCATCACTTGTAAATGATATTGACATTGCAGATACAGACTTTACACTGCTATTGAGACTTTATTTACGTTTGTCTGGGGCATTTTCTAGGTAAATTATAATAATACACTATCGTTTGGGGGTTTAAAGTCTAGGTTTGTGTTAAAAGAAAGAAATTAAGTTCAGATTCACCACGTGGAATTCATAATCGACTTTATTCTTTCTAAACAGCATAGACATCCACTGGATGTGGCTCCCACAAGGATTTCCACAGCTTTGAGTGATGCCTTTGTTCATCAGCTGCCTATAAACTTCAACCGGTCGTCGGTCCACCTTGTTGAAAGCCTGCCCACGCTGCGTTGGCTAAATCAGCTTCATTATTGTTAGATACAATGAGTCAGAAATGCGAAATAATATGTACTTACTTTAGGTAAACCAAAGAGCATTTCTAAAACACCAAAGTGACTTCCAGGTCCAATAGACATTTGTCGTTTACCAGTGTAACTCAAGATGTTGCAATGACCCTGCAATATATACATATATTAGCATTTTTGATTGACGAATTCTGAAGTAGGTATCCGAATACGAATGCACGTTTGTAAAAAGTTCTAGCCACTTCAATTACCAACAGGCGACAGGACAGAGCTTTGATTCGTGCAACCAACAAAAAGAGCGTGGCTCATATTATTCTGTGTGCACTTTCATCCTATATTTCAATATATATTTATAATGAACTTGGTAAACCAGTACTTATTCTATAGAATTGTCCTATACCAAATAACTATTGCCTCGTATATTGGAAATCTTTCATTTGTACCACGTAGTCTGGAATTGTATCCGATAGGTAGGTACATATATGGAACTATGCTCGCCACCTATGTAACACTAATATATATGTTACGGTAAATCTGATTAATTGAAAATTATTAATATTTTTTCAAAATTATTAATAATAACCACATGTTTTGGTGAATGTGAATAATCGATCGAAATTTATTACTTTTAGTAGTAATTATTAATAATTCACGACACATATTGGTAAAAGTTAAAAAATAAATAAAAACCTAACCTAACCTAGGTTAGGTTAGGTTAGGTTTTTAACCTTATGTGAGCCGTAGTCAAGTGTAATTATTAATAATTCACGACACATATTGGTAAAAGTTATAAAACCTAACCTAACCTAACCTAGGTTAGGTTAGGTTAGGTTTTTATTTATTTAACCTAACCTAACCTAACCCCCCGCGCCTCTCGCACGTCGCACACACCGCCCCGCCCCGCAATCCTTGGCCACTTATTACATTTATCACTACTGGGGTTAAATTATTAATAATAACCGACAAATGTGATTAATTTATCAGTTTAACCTCGACTTTCGGTAATTATTAATAATAATAGATAATTATTAATAATCTTCAATTATTCACTCTTACCGTAACATATATATATATAATACTAGTGAACCTGGCAGACGTCGTCCTTCCTGAAGAAGCTGAAACACCGACAGCAGCCCCACCTACCGAGTCCAATTGTGAATCTAAAACATCCAGGGACCTACCCGAACACACTCACAAATTTGCATCAAAATCGGTCCAGCCGTCTAGGAGGAGTTTAGTGACATACACACGCACACAAGAAATATCTTAATATATATATTTATATATCATTTTTTTTCCCGAAGTAGCAGTACTTCGGGAAAAAAAATGATACTATATTATTGTTTTTTTTTAATCAACTGCCGCACTACGAAACAAGCCTACTAACGGAAGTTGTATGTTTGTAAAGGCTTGTTCCGTAGTGAGGAAGTTGAGAACGGTTGTCCTAAGTCTGGATGTACTTTGTTTCCGTAAACAAAGTACACCCAGACTCGGGACAACCATATAAGGATCACACAATTTTTTGTCCCGTGTGGGGATCGAACCCATAACAAGCTGTGAAGTAGTAAATCGTGAGGTAAATACAATATAATTCAGTTCATTTACTAAGGCTGACAGCTTTTGCGAAGCAGTGAAGCGAACTGTCATAATTATAACAAAAACATTCTGTGCACACCGAATAACGGTTAATTAACTCCGATGAAAAACCGAATAGTGTTGTACTAAAACACGTTATTTAGTCAGGACTTTAGTCATCCTCTCAAAAGGCAACAAAAGGTACAATTCTAAAACTAACTACGACCTTAACTGATTTCTCAACTTTCTACAATTACAATACCCCTTTACAACAGAATCCTATTGTCTAGCACTAGACTACAGTGGACTGAGTATTGTTAAGATCAAATCTTTGCCATTGAAGGTCTGTTCAGTTCTACAATTACATAAATGCCACTTTAGTTTAATACTCATTGTTCAAACCTTAATAATGAAAACAGAAACAAAAGCAATTAGATATTCTTATTGAAGACAAAGAAATATATTCTTTACCTGTAGGTAAACGTAGTATAGTTACAGGCGTGGATGGAAGGAAAACAGTCCCTAAATCTAAATCTGGTGGTAATGCTAATTCCATCTGATACAACGCAAACACAGTAGTATGCAAGAAGTCGAAATATAGTCAGAAGATCAATCACCTAGATATTTTTGTTTATTCTTACCTTTATTACATTTCAAATTAGTTTAGTATATAGTGTCTACAATGTAATTATATCAAATTGCTAAATAAATTTAAAATAAGAATAATGAAATAATATTATTCTGTTCTACAAATTAGATACATAATATATATATATTACAAAGTATGTGTACACTACATAACATATAGAATGACATACATTTTTAAGTATATACATGTCTCGTCCAATGTCGGCTGCATGCTGCACGACCTCGTTGTCTGGCAGTACTATCTTCCGAGTATTACTAGCGACAGTCTGCAGAAAGTCACGATTGCATACCTACACAATAAAATAAAATGATGTCCTACATCTGTCACTTTTATGCATTTCTCGCACGGAACTTTATTAAAAAAACCTCGCTATTGTTTCACGATTCAGTTGCAGATATTGTATTTTTATTTGTTCCGAATATACAACGAATGCTTGGAACAAATGTAATGAGTGTTCAATTGTTTTTTTTTCGACTGAAAACGGGTACTATGTTTTTATTAAGGTATGTATTTAACTATGCACATAATGTCTGGATCTTGTCTTTGTTACGTGTAGTGTAAATGGATTTTAATAAATTAAGTGCTGGCTTTATATCAGTACTATATATTGCGACTATGAACTGTAAAGTGTAAATTAAAGAAATACATATCGAATAAAAAAATTATTCTTGTGATTAAATAAAACATAAACCCGACTCGACAAATTTACAAGCAAACAAGGGGAAGGTAGCCCATCTTACAGAAGACCACAGCTAAATTTCTAACCGTGGTGTAGTTGTGTTACTGAGCGTTAGTGCTCATTTGTGCCCATTAAACTTAAACGTTTGGCGAGAAATTATATTCTAAATAATTATGTAACACTTTTCTTTAAATAAATATAAAAAAAATATATATAATTTAGAGTTGCGTTTTCAAAGAAAGGTTTTCCTATCCCAGGGATATCCCATCACAAAAACTTAAAGCTGCAAATTTTTGAATGGGTATCATTCTAGGGATGTCCCAGTTATTGCAATATGATAAGGCTACCGACAAGCGAGAAGTTTTTTAAATAAAAATGCAATAAATTTACCTGAAATAAAGGGCAATACAACAAAGTTTCCACCATTTCTATAGACCGTACTTCTTGTTGTATATTCAGCGACATATCATTGAATAGTTCCTCAGTTGATACGGCGTTGTTATAGTACCTAGTATATTAAAATAATCATTAGGAATTTATATTATATTGCATGAAGCAAAAACGATATCTTTTATCCTATTAATATTATAAATATGAAAGTTTGTGAGCATTTTTTGGTCACATGACATGATGACATTTGGCATACAGATAGATTATAGTCTAGAATAGAACATATTCTACTTTTTATCGCGATAGCTGACATCCACGCGGGCGGCGCCGAAGGCAACAGCTAGTATTAAATATTATTATGTTTTCGTAACCAATTTAAAAGAAAATAGTCTATGGTACCCGCTGATAATTAAGCTCTAATGATGAAAGATTTTTAAAAATCAGTCGATCAGCTTTTGATTTCAATCGTAACAAACAAACAAACAAAAAGTCTACATCACATACGGCAATCTAATTCTAAACTAGTAAGAGCTTGTACTTTTGTAACTATTTAGAATGTATGTACTCCACATACAATCTAAATAAATACATATTAAATTATACCCAGAAAGAACAAAAAATCGGGGTCATCACACAAATCTTTGTCCTGATGGACATCGACCGAGTCAATCGGCCCGAAGAATAACCCTCCCATTTTACCTTCTTGTGGGGTGAAATTCGAAAAACCTTTTCTTAGTATATTTTATTAGGATACCTTCACTTCACAAAGGACACACCCTACAAAAATCATATTTCTTCTACCTACTAGCAGTTTAGGCTGTGGGTTGATATATCAATCAATCACGACTTTAAAATTAATACATATAGAAGATGTGCCCATCGGTGTATCTAATACGTATATATCAATATCATGTATTATTGTAGTTACGATACTAATGTAAGGTTTAATAATTAATAATATCGATTAAAGTGTATCGATTATTCAATCAATTTTATATGGCATCACCAAGCAGTGACGGTTAAAAAAATGTAAGTGGGGACGATCGGGCGATCGACTCGTTCACTTGGTTTGGAGGAGAGCTACGGGGCGGACGGTATAGTACATAAGCCTTAGTTTATACTCGGGTATATTAAATATAGATATAGTTATAACCAGTGTTAACAATTGTACAATCGCGTATATTCAATAAATATTATAAGACAGTACCAAGGAGTTTTCTTACACTAAGAGTTCAGTATATATTAATAATGTAAATAAAAAAACTCTTACCATTGCACACAGAAGAACTTTTTCACTCGATCTTTTATTTTCCCACTAACGTGATTTACGGAAAGGAAATAAAATAACTCCCGCATGGATTCCTATGAAACATGAATATAAATTAGAAACAAAATACTACAACGACATTTTGAAGGTGATAGCCAAAAGCAGGCTGTGTATCACATGATATTTTCCCTTCGGATATCATACCTCCAATAATTAAAATAGTCAGTCAATTAAGTAGTGAAGAAGTGGACGTGATAAGGGACCCAGGAGGACCAGAGGTCTAGGAGGTGAGCAGAAATGTGGGGCACAAAGTTCACACTCAGGGATTTTCATAATATTTTGAAAAAAAAAAACAAATGAAAGCAGATCAAATTCTCAAAAACTTAAATTTTTACACTTTTTCAAAATGATCTCCAGTTTTTTTTTCCAAAATCGTTTGATCATTCTGAAAAAGTAATAAAATAAAAGTTTTAGCGTATTTTATGAGCTTTCAATTAATAAGTTACCACGTTTGCCTTGCGATTATATTATTATGGTTATATTTATAACAAAGTATATAAAATCCTTAACATATACCCCAAGTGCTTTATATAATATCATTCTGTGCAATAAAATAAATTACACAACCAACAATGTAATGATAATTAAGTTATAGTAATTACTGTTAGGTATTAAGTGTCTGAGTGTACCCTATAAAGAAGAGGGCCTGGAGATCCGTCATACAGGTCCCGAACCTACTACGAACTTCAGCTCTCACAAGGTTCCAACTACGACATTATAATACATAATTCTCACGAGTAAAACCACGCTAAAAGCACATACTAGTAACAAAATTTAATATAAACTCCAACATTTTACACTATAAAACTGTCTCTATCTTTCTTTGTCACAATAGATTGTCTCAGTTCAGTAGATAAACAATAAGACAAATCTGGGTCAATGGGAAATTTAAATAAAATCAATTCGATCACCATCACTCATGTTCACTGACTCGAGAAGATTTGCCTACTTTTGTATTGTAAATCTTTACTAGAGAATTATATTAATGTTGTTATTTCTCAAACGAAACTTTATATTTACAATCTACGTATATGTATATTATATATAAAAATAAATCCCTATTTACCTAGGTCATGCCATAACTTGAAAACGACTATAGCGATTATACTTAAATATTAAAGCAATGTGGAAAAAGACGAGCTCGGAGCAGGATTCGAACTTGCGCCTCTCGGGTTTCGGCCCAGCGCACTACCAACTGTGCCTTTAGCGATTATATTTATCCTTTTTTTTTTAGTTTTCTTTTACTTTTGTAGAAAAAAGTAATAGAAAATTGCGCAGAAAATAGTGTTATTGAAAACTTCTTAAAAAATTCTTTTAAGAAGTTTTCAATAACCTTTGTATATGAACATCAGGCCGTCAATTTCGTTGTAAATAATAATATGCATTATCAGCTAGAAACAGTCGGCAGATACAAATAGTTTAAAATCGCTAATGTATCGCAATAGTACACGCACTAGAATAACGAATTTCCCAACGCGAATGATATATTTTTCAAATTAAGATAGTCACTGTTACAAGTCGAAAATTTCCACTAATATTCCAGTTAAAAGATATTTACATGAATAGTTATTAAAATAAAAGTAACTTAACCTAAACTACTTACAATCAGATATTATATGTAAAGGTATTAATTAACCTATAAATAAAATATCTGATTGAGGTTATAGTTCTAAGGAAAGGTGCCCAAAAGACTGGCCACATTTCCACGCTGGGATATAAGACTAAAGAACAAAAAAAATCTATAAATTTACCCAAGTGAAGGCCCTTAGGATCGTGCGATGACAGTAAAATATATGTAGGTAAGCACTTTAAAGAATTTAAATTAAAAATGTTCACTGTTCACGTACCTTGAACTTTAATCTCCTTTGTGTGGATAGTAAGTAATTGCTGCAGATCATGGCTGAGTAGAAGCAGCTCAGGTATGTGCCGAGCACGAATAAAAAAATTACCTGCAACGAACAATTACCCCATTTGTCATTAGCGTAGGGTAATTTACAGAACTGCTGTGTAGCTAAAGAGTAATTACTAAAGAGTGAGCACTTTATTTTAACTATTTTAATTTATTAGTTTTGTTTTTTATTTGATAAACAACGCTACCCGCGTCTCTATATAAGTGGCATAAACGCTAGAAGAATAAAATATAATAAAAAAACAATTTATGACATTTGCCACAAGCTTATCATATTTATTTATTAAGGTACCACTTGCTGCATCATTCTAACAGTGATATACCAATTCAATAATGCAGCCTATCTTTACATAAGTAATAAGTCTTAACCAAATTAAACATTTTGGTAACGAAGTAAAAACAATGATATAATGTCGTAAACTCAGGTCACAGGATTGCTGTTGTGTACGACATTAATTATTTTAAATAACGGACACCATTTATTAATGAAGAAATCAAAATTGTGCCTATACATTTCCTAAAATTTGCTGATGTGTATATATTATATGAATTCTTGTCTCTACATAACAGTAAACAAAATAAGCCGTACATACGCATAAAATATACATATTTACGTATGCAAAAAACCTAATGACTCATCACATTGTTATTCGTGGGTATGTGAATTGCGATATCCTCTGGGCGCACAGAATTTATAATTATAAATCGTATACAATCCTGCCAACCGTGTTGTAATTTTGAAGAACGAAATACCTCAATGTAATCAAAACAAAAGATGCATAGGAATATACGTGTATAATTTTTTTTAAACATACATTTGTTTAACAACTAAGCTGGGAGCTGGCCAGTATTATCTATAGGTACATACGAAATGAAATAATAATAATGAAACTAAAGAGTTTGTATTTTCGTTTACAACGCGCTAATCTGTGGAACTACCACCGGATAATCCGATCGGATTTGAAAAAAAAAACCAAATTGCAATGCAATTCTTGAATATGGTTATAGGCTAGTTATATAGAGAATTACAGTAACAATAAAGACTGCTGTCCATGAGCTGCTCAATTAGAGTTATTAATATTATTTGATGGATAGCCAACTGAAGACAGGTTGGACTTTATTTAAATAACTATTTGTTTTTATTACAATGTCTGTACGAATTTGATTCTTCTTGAGGCCATCTAGCTGAACGAAGTAGTCTTCTACGTCGTTCAACTAAATGGCCTCAAGAAAATATTTTACGAATGATAGCCTTTAATAACCTGACAGACAAAAGGATCAAAACCAGTATCCATTTACGAGCTAAAAAACAAAAATATTTTTTGAAATGTAACATTGGAGTAAATTTGACATGAGCACCTATAAATCATAAGCAAAAGTGTCACAAACGAAAGTCAAGTACACTTTTCACAGGGCAAAACCACAGCAAAAATATAGTCGTACAATAAATAAGAACCAACACCCCATAAAACTTTTTGTGCATTGTATGTACAAATTTTCAGAGGAAAAATATATGGTTATGGTGTTAGAGGTAATGGGAAACATACGTGGGATAAAATATGAAGTGTTTTTGTTTGGACAGCGAAATTTTACCTTTATAATATTTGAATATTCGTAATATAGTACCGAAACTTATTTAGCCATGTTTTTTTTTGGAATCATATCTGCGTTCCACTTGCAAACCATTATTTAACGAAAATTGTATTTACTTCTTTTGCCATTTTAATACGTTTTTTATTTTTTTAAGAACACAAGTATCTACACTAATATTAAAATAGAAGTTTTTTTGAAATTTTGTTAAACTTTAGAACAAACAAATAGTTTAAATCACGTTTAAATATTTAAAGCAATGAAGAAAATGTCGAGCCGAGCAGGATTCGAAACTGCGCTCCCATTGTGCTATCCGAGCGCGAATTTCGAATTTGAAGTTCGAATTCGTCCACCGCTTTTTACGTCTTGGAATCACGTCAGCTTAATTCAACCGTCAACCGTTACGGATCAGTATCTGTATACTCGTACAACATCTTCCAATTACAAAGGAAGAATGTTCAATCAATATTATTAAATATTTTTATCATTATTGCTAATCAATTAGGTACCTAAAATATATTTGAGCTAATTGCTTAGCAAACATGCTACAAATATTTAATAACAAATAGTTATTTCCTTCGTCGCCAAATACCTCATTTTAAATAATATGTTACTCACGACCATAATGTCTGTAATTCCAGGTGCTATATCAGTGGTTCCAGTGCCGGTGAACACAGCTGTACCGAAGCCGAACGCCGTCTTTATGGGACGTTCGTGTTTTGCGTCGTTCGTCATGTATACCTTCGTCTCCCAGAATATTAGTTGTGACATCCAAGAGTTCTGTGAAATATAAACTTTGAACGACGAATGCCATATGACATTCGTAAATTAACAACTCGGGAAAAGAAGAGCTTAAGAGACTGAGGATATATGAGGATATATATAATGATGATTTATTCACGAAATCTCGTAGCCTTAATAAAGTCCTTAGAAAAGTATTTTTGAATAACTTTATTAATATAAATAAATAAATTTAAATGATTAAAAACACGTGGCAAATTACCTGTGGATGTTTGTTATTATATATTTAGTCTGTAAGCCTTCTTAATAACTTTAAGAAGGCTTACAGACTAAATAATAAATAAAATAAAGTCTCACTGTAAATTGAACAAGAAAGTTTCTTCAGGATGAAGATGTTTTATTTAACCTAGTGGGTGGTAGCCCACCCGAGGACAAACTTGGCCACTGTCGTGATCTGTTAACAGTCGGAAACGACTACGTACCCTATAAATCACGGATATGCTCAGAAGAAATACCACTATGTGGCCACCCATCCATTAGGTAACTGTACTTTCATTAGCTTAACCCGCTGATAAATCATTTGCCGATCAATTATAATAACAATTCCAATCTTAAACCAATCAGATTATAATCTTCATTAACCACATTAATTAGAATCATCAATAATGCAAATTACCTCATAACATAATTTCCTTGGACACGCGAATAGATAGAGGAAGCATCCGGACCAATAACAGAATATAACGAATATAATGCAGTATTTTGTCAAGTTCAGGAACTAGAAATAATGTACATATATTATTTTATTTATTCGGTGAAAATCAATGAAATTGGCGTAAGTATATAACTCTACGAGGCTCGTAGCTAAGCAATAGCATTGTATGTATTGATAGATCTGCATGGTTACACATTCAGCCAGTATTTGGATACTGTTCTTTAAGAAAGGGTCACATTTTTTTAAAACAATGAAATCCGCGTTTCTGTGAACACCTAAAGCCTTTATTATAACTATAATGGACAACGGGTCTAAATCGCGTAATATTTTAAAGGTTTTCATACCTTCTTGTTTCCCGACGTTTCGGTCGAATTGCACCGACCGTGGTCACGGGTTGACTGGTGCGGGTGAGCGGTGCCGCCGACTTCGTTGCGAAGCGAGAGGATTAGTATCTACCCTCACTTGGTCGTAGTTTTTATAATGTTCGAAACTGTTAGTACGTCGACACACAACACTAATGACGTCTACACACGGGTCTACTTTTTCATTACGGCGAGGCTTAAACCTGCTGATAACAGGATTCCAAGATGTTGATAAGCGGTATCCATCTTCCCGGTTGAAATTAAAATGTTTTTTGATTTCAACCGCCTCTCGTGCTATTCTTGAGTAATAGTGACGATCAGTGGAGAGTACTTTGGGCTTATGTAACTCAATCCAGTGATTGGATCCTGTTTCCAGCAGGTGCTCAGCTATCGCCGACTTGTTGGTTTGCCGGTTCTTGACAGCTGTAATATGTTCCTTAACCCTTTCAGCTATTGTTCTTTTGGTTTGACCGATGTAGGAACTACCACAACTGCAATCTACCTTGTAGACACCCGGTGTCTGTAGAGGGATGACATCCTTCGGAGTACGCAGGTGATATGATACTTTGGAGTACGGATTATATACAGTCTTTATGGAGTATTTTTGTAGTACTGTTCCAATTTTGTCCTACCTTACGATGCCGATTGCCATACCGGCAAACCTTACGATGTCCAAAAAAGAGGGATAAGGCACAGGAAGTTAGCAGAGTACCAGCATTTATGCCGTATTTAAAAGGTGTAACGGACAAAATTGGAACAGTACTACAAAAATACTCCATAAAGACTGTATATAATCCGTACTCCAAAGTATCATATCACCTGCGTACTCCGAAGGATGTCATCCCTCTACAGACACCGGGTGTCTACAAGGTAGATTGCAGTTGTGGTAGTTCCTACATCGGTCAAACCAAAAGAACAATAGCTGAAAGGGTTAAGGAACATATTACAGCTGTCAAGAACCGGCAAACCAACAAGTCGGCGATAGCTGAGCACCTGCTGGAAACAGGATCCAATCACTGGATTGAGTTACATAAGCCCAAAGTACTCTCCACTGATCGTCACTATTACTCAAGAATAGCACGAGAGGCGGTTGAAATCAAAAAACATTTTAATTTCAACCGGGAAGATGGATACCGCTTATCAACATCTTGGAATCCTGTTATCAGCAGGTTTAAGCCTCGCCGTAATGAAAAAGTAGACCCGTGTGTAGACGTCATTAGTGTTGTGTGTCGACGTACTAACAGTTTCGAACATTATAAAAACTACGACCAAGTGAGGGTAGATACTAATCCTCTCGCTTCGCAACGAAGTCGGCGGCACCGCTCACCCGCACCAGTCAACCCGTGACCACGGTCGGTGCAATTCGACCGAAACGTCGGGAAACAAGAAGGTATGAAAACCTTTAAAATATTACGCGATTTAGACCCGTTGTCCATTATAGTTATAATATGTGTACAAATCGTGAAAGTTTAAAAGAATTTACCTAAAGCCTTTGTTTGGAAAGTGAGAAAATAAAGATTACCTACTAGTATGTTTGCGTACCCACGCACTTATGCACTATATAGATAAAATATAGTAAAATAAGTAAGTACTGATTAAAGATACAAATGCCTACCAAATGTACTAAGTGAAATATGTATTCAAATCAAAATAATTTATTCATATAGACACTTATGCAGGTCAATGAAAAATGCCAAATGAGACGTTAGCTAATTTGCCTACTGGTTTTATCCTTCGGTTCGCTGACTGAACAAACAGAGGTAGAGCCTAAGGAAAGAACCGGCAAGAAACTCAGGCCACTTTTTCAATCGCCAGATATGTGGTTACAATTTTATTTGTGTTACTATTAGTTAGCGCAGAAAGTGATGCAACCAAAATAACCATACAAACACAATTCATCCTCTATAACCTATTGACGTAACTCAATCTTAATAAATATTAATAAGAGATGATACAGCTGAATACAGCATATCGTCAATAACAAAACATATAAAACCTATTTATTTACGCTCTTAATTTGAATTTCATACAATGACAAATTAAAAGATTGGTTATAAAATTGGACACCTTACGAAGTCCATAAGGACGCCATGATGTGGCCCCTTAATTATTACTATTGTAATACGTCATATGTTACGGTATAATCAGTGTAGGAGCTTAGTAATCTACTCCAAAGGACATCTCCTAATACAGGCTGTAGTCAAACAAAGCAACACTATCCTGCCGAATGAGAAATAATGACTCAACTATGCAACACAGGTCTAAGGGAAAACGCTTCTAAGATCCATAACTATAGACGCTATTTTTGTGAACTGTATTTCATGCAGTTACGTTGTATTTCATTAGCAGGGCAGTGTACTGAACATGTACAATCCATTAACGCCCTATCTGATCTGCCTACAGTGGACTGCAAAGAGTGGAAAGTTGAAAACATGTCCTTTGAACAGTTCTTTGTGGAGGATTCGCATCAAAGGAGCGTTGGCCTTATACGTATTGCATCAACTGGTACTAAATAGAAAGAAAGAAAATTTCTTTATTAACACACAAATAATGCATAACATACAAACACACATTTAAACAGAAGACATCAGTAGATCCAGATATTAACAAAACCAATCGAGTTAAAGTGCTATAAAGTCATTGTAATTAAGTCATTGTACTTATTTTTGTTTTTTTTTTTCATACTGAATTAATTGGAAATTTCTTAAGCCCGTATTCTTTTGTAATGGTTAAGTTAACTGCCATTACTGACCCATTTAAAATAATATAAATGTACTCCTTGGATGGTCGTTCCGAGTTTATATACTTTATAAGGCTATTTGCCTAGTGCGCTAGCGGGAAGTAGATAATTTAAATTAAAGTTCTCATATAGGTTATCAATATGTAAGACTTGATGCAAAATAATGAATATAGGAGACTGAGGACCGAGTGTTGTGGCACGAATTAGGAGAGGTATCTAGCAGAGATTGAAATAAGCTGATTGATTGAATAATAGTTTCTCAGAGAACTGTTTAAATTTATGTTTTTTTGTATAAAGCCTTCGTTTGGCCTTGGAAGTGGGCCTGGCAGAATATTAGCGCTGCAGCGTCTGCGATGTTGCAATTAATCGCTGAGCTAGGTCCTGTTTTGTCACCTGTTACTGTACCTACTTAGATCTTGTAAAGACAAAATAACTATTTTTTCTTTCTTTTAAAACAGTTAAGATGACAGAAGTTATAGTATTTGACCTACTTATATGTAATTGTGAATATTAAAAACTAAGTAAAATCTCACCTTCACAGGGCTATGGAAATTCGTTGCCCACTTATCAAGGTAGTCCCAAATATGCCACACTTGCAATGTAGGAAATAACTTCGCTATTTGACCAGAAACCGTTTCTCCTTGAGGATCCAAAGTATCAGTGAAAATGTACACTGGAAATACCGATATGATGTCTAGATAAAAGCCGATGCTCGCCATTTTTACTTCAGCAATCTCTTTTACTGTTTCTTTCTTTATGTTCTGAAGGAAACAAAATAAAATTACTTAATTAGCGTATCGTGAGATATGTTAGCGTCTAGTCAAATCATCTCACGATCCTAAGGCTTTACTTGAGTCTACGTATTAGCCTTGCGATCCAGCGTGGCAATGTGGGCAGTCTTTTTGGCACTTTTCCTAAGAGTTGCGACCTCAAACAGATATTGTATATATAGGTAAATACCTATTAATACAATATCTGATTCCTCGTAAGTAATTTAGGATAAAATTAAAAAGACCTTATCATATAAAAGATTTCTTAACTAACTCAGCTTGTAATCTAGGGATTATTGACGCCAACATTGATATATGGTAATTTTATGACGATAAGTATAGCAGTAAGAATAAAAGCTATCAAAAAGTGTATAGAGTCAAAATGGTAGATGGAGTGAAAAATTGAGTAGCAAGAGAATAATGTGGATAGAAAGAAAAAGTGCCCAAAATTTGGAATATTAAGAAAGTTTGGATATTTGGAACAATATATGAAATAAGAATAGTACCAGACTATCCACCCATAGAACTAATTGGCGAGATATAAGGCAAGCTCCTTATATCCAGGTCTCCTCCAAATATATGAAGGAGACCCGTGCCCAGCAGTGGAGCATTTATAGGTCGAGATGATGAATGTACGAGCAGCTTGCTCGTACATCAGCCTCTTTCAAATAAAATACATCACCGTAACCTCAACCACTCTGTCAAGAGTGACACGAGTAAGATGAAGAAAAAGACGTATCGAGCAAGAATTAATGGAGATATCTGAATGATAGTGATATGATAAAAAAAGCAAAAGAAAAAAAAACCCGAAACCGCAAGAAGTTGAGGAAACGTGACTAGAAGTCTGGCAGCAAAATAATAATGTACGCAGGCACATAATAGGTTATTATACCATTTAAATTAATATCTATTGTAAATCAAAGCCTTACAAGCAGTTAATCGATTTGGATTAACCATGTACACGCAATCCTTTGTATAGTTTGATCCAATCAAGCGAGGCCCATTGTGATACACAATAAAACCTACACTGCTTATAATACAGCCTGTTACTGCGCCGTATGTGTTAGTATTTACAGTGGTATGAAGTTCTTGTGTAATTAATATTCTTCTTTTTATCTTTTGGTTAGTGGCCAACCTGGTGACAGAGTTATTGAGATCGCCCATATTTAGGCCTCTGTCGTGATCTAACGACTATTTATATTTATTTATACACACCCACAAACTATCATTGCAGGTACTTCTTTTAATGCGATAGCCTATGTACATTAATGATAAAGACGAAAACAATGGTAAATTAAATTATAAACTAAACAAACAAATTAAACAAAACAAATTACTTAAATAAAACAAATTGCAGAATAAGTATGAATCCGTTTAGTGAACACGAAAAGAGATCTATTCTGTGAGCACATTTGTGCTTGCAAAGAAAGAAACGTCTTTGTTTGAGGCCAAGTATGTACAAACTACTCGCAGTCAACTGTAAATGAAAAAGTAAATGTAATAACAGTTGGTCCTGGGCGTGATACCTCTCCAGTGTCGGACTGTCCTGCCAAACTATGAAAATAAGGTAATAGAGTTAGCCTTTTCCTGCGTAATTGGCTAATATTATTTGAGACTAGGCCCGCGTGGATGTCTGAGCCTATGTGTTATTCCAGACCATAATCTATCTCTGTGCCAAATTTCATCCAGATCCGTTCAGTAGTTTTTACGTGAAAGAGTTACAAACATCCATCCATCCATTTATCCATACTTACAAATTTTCGCATTTATAATATTAGTAAGATTGGGCGCCGTTACAGAACTGTTATAATATCCTCCTTAATTTCGGTCACAGCAGCTTATCTTGACGAAGACTAGTCATGGGATTGGAAGATTCAAGAGTGCGTGTGTATGTGCGTAAACACAGAAGCTCTCTTTATTCCTCCACTCTCATAGTCCAGTTGTACGGCAATCAAACCAAACCAGAGAGAGTTCAGGCATAAGACCTATGGGTCTTTCTAACTCTCTCCGGTTTGGTGCTCCACCGGTTTGGTGGTTTGGTGCCACATGCCAACATTACGTGCTCACATGGTCATTCGGGTGCGCGACAGCTTCAATAGTCTGTTGGCAGGTATTGTTGGCGATTTTAACAGCAGTACATGGAGAAACTGGGCAAATGTCCACAAAGCAGTAGCCAAGTTAATCTCCATCTAATATTAATCTTTCTTCTTTTTAAGTAGGTATGTAATACGTTCAAAATCTAATTTATTTTTACATTAGAACTCGATCTTTATGCTTGAAATAAACGATTATTATATGATGATTATTATTATAAAACTGTACAAATAACTAAAAAGTGCTGACGATATATTTATGTATAACACTCAATGACTTTGACTGCCTCGGTGGTCCAGTGGTCGCAGTATGCGCCTGCTGTGCACGAAGATGTGGGTTCGATTTCCACACAGGACAAAACTTTGTGTGACCCACAAAGTGTTGTTCTGAGTCTGGGTGTAATTTGTGTCCGGTAATTGTATGTTTGTAAAGTCCCCCGCGACACAGAGCTTGTTCTCTAGTGTGGGAGTTGTCTTTTCTTTTTAAAAAAAAAAAGAGAAAATACGCATGTAACGGCACTACGACACTTTTCTAGCTATAATCCATTAAGTCCTTACATACATATATAGATGGAAAAGTATTATTGTACTTAACATTTTTTATACAAACATTATACCAGTTCATATTATAGTTATATTTTCGTAGTTGTAAAACTGAACTCACCTTCACAACTATAGCAGTAGTAAGCTGTATATAAATATTCAAGAGTAATCCGGCGACGACAATAGTAGTAAACACCTTTTCAACGTCCTCCGCATCTTGTTGGCTCTGAAGCGCAGTGTATGGAGACATAATACAAACATACAGCACCATTATAAAATGTGCTATGTCGAACATTCGTGTCTGAAATATTATATTTAATATTAATTAAATATTATGTTAGCAGTCCCTCCTTTTTTCGTGTACTTTTTTTATATATAAATATATATTTTCCTTTTTTAATAAGTGTAAATATATTAGGTATATTGTATATATAGATGTATATAAATAATATAATAATAATTTTATACAAGTACAGGTGGGTGCATAATATGCCTATGGGCTATGTGAATATGATTACGTTTGCCACTAACTACTCGATGAAATATGAATAGGATTATTAGTATACACGATGTTGCGTGTGGCTCTAGCCGATAGGATGTCGGGTCGGTTAACGCAATTGGAAAAGCAACAGACAGATAGTTTTACATCCTCCTGTAAAATTGATTCAAGTTGGTTACGAACCTCAGTCAAAATAGAATAATGAGTATTGATATGTATTTGAATTTTTGATATTAGAAGTAAAAATCTTTTAAAGTTTGCCATCGGGATATTACGATCGGCTGAAACTTTTTATACATTTCCTAACAGTGAATATCAATAAACAGGTTCTCATAGAATAAATAGCTCTTGTTTAATTTATAAACAACACACGAAATACACTGTAACCATTACAGTTTATCGATAGATATCGATATTTGTCTAAAACTCAATATGAACCCGTATGCGAAATACTAAACATAACAAGCAAAGTTTCACAAGTACAGTATACATACAAAATCTGTGTCAGGCATTAGAATCCAGGGGAAGTTGGATCTCAAGCATATGCGGGGCGCATCGATTGTGGTCACGTTACTGGACAGACGATATAGTTCCAAATATTCAGTTGTGAACTTTGGCTGGCGTTCGTTATTTTCATCTGCGGATCAAATATTACAAACTAGAATGTAGCTGCCGTATATTCCTCCAACAAGAGCTTTACAGAACATTGTCGTACCAATTACAGTCAGCACTCACCGTTGTACCGTATGTGTTCTGTATACAACAACATTTGCAACGAAATTGATATTTTCGGTGCATCTGTCCGTTCGCTAAAACTCTACCTAACTTGTATCTAGACTGTAAAGAATTGTGATGTACCTGCCTACCTTAACACTCTTGTGTATAAATATGTACCTTAATGCATGCTGTGTTCACTTCTAGAAGGTCATACACGTTACTTGTATATTATAAGTGATACTATTTACTATTCTGTGTTATGTCCAGTTTAGTGAACCAATAATAAAAAAAAAAAAAAAAAAAAAAAAAAAAAAAGAGCTTCGTTCTTGCGTTTATATACTACTTACCTACCTTATACTACCTACTCAGGGGTCAGCAACCTTTTAAGACGGAAGAGTCAAAAGTTACAATTTATAACATTTCCAAGTCTTTAAAGAGTCACTTTGTCTCTACATACATACATATCAGCACGCAGTCTCCCACTGGGGTAGGCAGAGACTATGATACGCCAATTGCTTCGATCCAAACATACTTCCTTCGCCTCCTCTACATTCATCAACCTCTTCATGCAAGAATGCCGATTCTGGATACTTTAATTTGGCCCTTGTTTAGGAAATCAATTCGTCTCTATATTATAGTATATTAGTGATTATATGGATTTAAGGAACTAGAGAACCGAAACTTAACAACAAAAACGCCGCATGATAACTCCTGACCTAGGTGGCAGACATAAAAACTTTTTCGTACCCTATGGACGTTTGCATTACCTGGGTATCACTCGAGTGTTATCAGCCCAAAAACATTTAACAGGATTTCGTTGTTTTTATGGGCAATTATGAAACGAAAAAATTTCTTTAATAATGCATCCCTGAATTTGCTCTGAAAAGCTGTACTCACACACAGGAATAGAACTACAGCAATGTGTATAGTTATTTTGTATTTGGCTATGGTTTCTTGTAAGGTGAAGGTCCTTCTCCGCTAGAGATTGCTCCCTCGTATGGTTCCCTAACTCTTTAAAATTGCACCCGTTAGATAACTAAAGCGTATATGACGGCAATTAAGTACCAGACCGATTTTAGTCATAGCGGCCAATCTCAACGGAGATTAGACAAATACCCAGAACATAATATAAAATAATGTACAAGTGTGTGTGCAAACACAGGTGCACTCTATTCCTTCACTTTAGTAGTTCGATTGGACGGCCATCGGATATGACCGGAAAGAGATCATGCACAAGATGCACAAGGCATTACGTGTTTTTAGAAAATGGTCAACCATTTATGAACTGACCGCGGCAAGCTTGCTTAATTATGCATCTCACCGCGGAGCTATTACTTGTCTACAGTCATTAATTCTAACATACGCTATATAGCTAGAAATACCTTAAGGCCCCTCTCTCAAAAAATGATGAAAAATAAGGTGTAAATGAAACCATTTTTTGTTATAGACAAATGACTGCCAAAAAATACAGTAAGATGTGTTTCATAATATGGTTTAAATTATTGAATCAGCACCAAATTATTGAGTTGTAACCACTTTATGACTTCAATTTTTATCAAATAATACGAAAAAAAAAACAATATTTGAAGAAAACATACACCTATAACTTGGTACCTAATGTTATATTTACAATAAGTTAAAATTTTGATTTATTAAAAATTAAAAAGACGTCCATTCAAGAGTACATCTATTCTGTTTGTATCCCCGCGCTCGCCTAGAGAATAAGGTCATGTTTGCTTCGCCCAAATGCTCAAGGTCGTTGGCGATATCACAAGCCTTAATAAAAACAGAAAGCTACCGACCCTAACTTCCTCATGAAAAAGCAAAATAAGCCACTTCTGTCGATAACGTAATAAACCCCACCCTCCTGTATACGCCATATAATTTTAAAACAGCAATCTCATCTTAGATTGGCTTGATACGTAAACGTTTTATCAGCCTCCAACATTTCGCTGAAGATAATGCGTAATAAGCAACGAACTGAGCTGCTTTATGAAAATTCTTATTATGAGTATAATAATTTTATATTGTGTAGTCGATCTCGCAAGCCTTTCTAATATAAATAGGAAACGCCATATTCTTCTGAAACGAAAGAATAGAGGAATATTGACTGGCTTGTTGGTCTAGTGGTTAGTTTCTCGTAAGGTCGTGGGTTCGATTTCCACTAAGGATAAATATTTGTGTGATGAGCACAGTTGTTTGTTCTGTGTCTGGGTTTAATTTATCTATAAAAGGTATTTATGCATTTAGAAATATATAAGTATGTTTGTCAGTTGTCTGGTTGCCATAGTACAGGCTCTGCCTAGTGTGTGAGTTATCTTTTTATATTATTATTATTTTAACAACTTATTTATCATAATTCAATTTATAACATACTTACATTTACAGTCTTAAAAATTATAAATAAGTTTCATAACATGTGAAAAGATATACATAGTATTACCTCTATAGTACATGTGAGAGTCGTCCACAAAAGTAGGGTCCTCTTCCTCGACGCCCGCCAAATTGTCTTTGAGCACTTTCATGGGGCGGTAGCGCGTACGAATTAGCCTCGAGTCGCCTTTATCGTACTCCTCTATTGCTTCCTAGGGAGACAGTTATATTTAACTTATGTGTTAGGAAGTAAAACTCTCTTTAGTGACTACTTACTATTATGAAAGGGTAAGAATTTGATGGTGTGTGGGGTAAGCACTGTTGCTTGTGCATGTTCTGAGGCTATTGACGACTGAGATCATAGTGAAATTGTGTTCGCGCTCCCAGATGCCTGATTAATTTATTTTTTTATCGTAGTAATTTTTTTCTGTTCCAGTCGACAGATTCAACAAATGCTTTTACTGGCTGACTGGAACCACAATTGTTTCAAGAAAAAGTACCATGAAATTATATTTTCAATTTCTATGCAGGACTTTTTTTATGTGTTGTTGCACTTTCCAATAGTAATTCAAGGTAAGAATGAGTGCATTTTTTGTCTATAATTTTGAAATTTTTAAAGCCTCTACTCTTCAAGGATTAGAGCTTAAAGTAAAATGAAATTCTCGAAGGAAATGTAATATTCGAAAATTAAAGGCAATTTATACATTGACGTGATTTTAAAATCAATATCATCGCAATCTTCATCGCAAATAAACATTATGAGGTAATAATTCCTTGGCATTTTGTATTGATATTGCTGTATTCAAATTGTAAGGGGAAATTATGGGACGTCTGTTGCATGGCAAATCGTCTCAAGTAAAATTATTTTAGAGATAAATTTTGGAGAAATGGAAAAGAAGAAGACAATCTTTAATAAATTAAATAGGTACACAGACTAACGCCTGTTTTCTAGATAAGTAGGCAAAGAATGAGCCCAGAGATGAAGGATGCTTAAATGTTGGGCTCTCCGGCCTAGAGATGGTAGGGCGCCGGCGCTGGCATACCAACGAAATCCCCCTGTACACCTACACCCACATTTCCGGGTGGACTACCAGAGCCTGATATGCTCAAAGAGACTTTACAAACACCTAATTCACAAATACAAAGTACATACAGAACAACCATTTGAGAATTGCACCGATTACCTGGCGAGGTTTAGGTCACTACTACTACTTACTACAATTGACTACCGTCAATTTTTTTTCCACATATCGTTACTAACTAACATCTCGTTTCACTCCACCGCTAAATAGATAACGCTAGTCAAAACAGTACGTACCTGTCTAGTTTTTGATTTGGTTAGCCTGCTCTGTATTTTTCGTCGTATAAGTTCATGCATATTTGGATGTTCAGCTATCACTCGCATAAAGTCTGTGCGGCGTAGTACCTGCACCATATTTAGTTATTCCTTCAGCCAATGATTTAAAAGATAATATAACAGATACTACGGTTAGCCATGCCCGGCAATGATCTAGCCTTAGTAAATGCTCATAAGGCTGTTCTAGGTCAATATTGGCAGCCCGAGTCGCATTGTCGACTAAAGTTGCATAGCGTGCATATAGTGTCAGCGTTTCAAGAATATTGCCGACTGAGCACATTTTTTAAACTGACTTTAAAAACGGAGCATATTCTCAATTCGTCACATTCTTTTTCGATTTTAAGACTTTTTTTACTTAGCATGCTGTGTTTTTTATCAGTAGGTAGTACAGTTAGTTATGTTTCAAAATATGAACTTTAGATAAGGTAAAATTGTAGCAACTGTTGATAAACTTAAATAAATAAGATAACTTTATACGATTTATTGTTTGAAAAAAAAATGTAAACGCTTTTTATCTCATTACTACAAACAATTATAATGATTTATTTTAAAAATAGTACACTTGCCTGTAGCTCGACATATGTAGCTGCCTTCACAGTAACTTTAGACGGGATAGAATAGAACAAGCTCAACTCGCCAAGGACCTGGAATGTCACCACTATTATTGTTTATCATTTTAAATCTAAACTACCTAGTAGTAAGATTTTTTTTTAATGATTTTACTCAGAAACTACTGGACCGATTTTAAAAATTCTTTCCCCATTAAAAAGCTACCTAAATTATCAGCGAGTAACATAGGCTATATTTTATTTCTTTTAACTTAAAGGACCCCTACGAAAACTAAATAAATGTCCACCTATGCGAAGGCGGGTCGGTAAATTGTGTTTAAAGAATACTGAAAACTAATAACCATAAACGTAATGCAAGAAGTAAGCTTAATTTTATACAATTAATGTCCTTTCTTATTGTGGTAACGGTGACCAATGGTAACAAAAACTAGACGACTACGCAGGAGATTTTGAAGTGTACTACAGGTATGTACATACATACTAAACATAGGTGTAGGTTCTCTCTATCGGAGGGAGATTAAGTGCAACATTTATGCGCTTGTCGAGACATGAAATAACATTTTTGAAATTGTAAAAAATTGCTGTGACAAATAAGCATACAGATTACGGTAGCGTAAAACTCTTGCAATAATAGGGAAATGTAATAAAAGGTACACCTTAATTTTTTTATTTAATACTTACAGTCCCTCCTTCGAATGCAATCATAGGGCTTTCATCATCTTCATCAGAAAGCATCTCAATAACGCCCCTCTTGATATAGATCATGCCATTCTTCACCACCCCTTGACTCCATATGTGCTGACCAGCTAAGTATAACTCATGGTGCATCAACAAGGATATTTGACGCATAAACGATTCCTCTGTAAATTAACGAAAATAAATAATAAACGAAATTTATAATTTAAGATCAGTTATTTCATAAGATATTTTAATTTATAAAAATAAAATCAACTTAACTGAAATAACTTACTAACAATTATTTAAAATAATCCACTTAAAAAGAAAATATCTGATGGAGGTCGCAGTTCTGAGGAAAGGTGCCCAAAAGACTGGCTACATTGCCACGCTGGATCACAATTTGTTTAAAGTACAATATAAAATACCTTACAACAATAAATGAGTATATACGAGCCTAAAAAAAATATATGAATCTACATTGAAATCTCAATAAACTTATGAGATTGACTTGGAATTTTAATAGAAGAAAATATCTGAATGTATTTTCCTTTTTCCGGTATCGACAAAAAAGGAACAAAATTACTGACTTAAAAAAACTATCGATTATCATTTATTTTAAACTCGTGTTTTTGTTTCACAATTTGCCTTACGTAGGTATTTTTAAATATTTACGAAAATCGTTTCTTTCAAAACGCATCCCTGAATAAGCGTTGGATTCCTGTACACACAGGACTACAACCACACCGCTGTATGTTGTTATTTGGCTGTGGTCTTCTGTAAGGTGAAGGTCCTTACCCAGTCGGACATGTTCGTTAGTAAAGTGCCCCACTTCTCTAATTGCCTAGGTAGTAATCGAACCCACAACACAGCACAGTGTTACATACGTGGTAACCACTTTAACCAGAAGACCCTTGCAGTCGTCGCAATTACAAAGCATTTAAAACTTTAATTAAGTGTATAACAGTTAAAGTTAAACATATATAAATTGTTGCTAACTAACAATCTTTCGACAATGAGAACATTGGGAGCCTTTGTAGAATTAATGGAGCATGATGCAATTAGCCCTGCCTTAAGGCTCTATAATATCACTGTCTTTAGAGATAAGAAAAACAGAGACAGCATGAATATTGCTGTAGGAACTATCCTTGTGTAAATCATCCTTAATTTACTCTAGCGGTTGAAGAATCGGATTATGAGATAATAATAGCCTTTATTTCGAACATTGTTAAGTTTAGCTTAAATAGGCAGTGCCATTCTGTAATGTAAATATAAAAAGAATAAAAACTTTTTAATTGGTAATAGCAAACATAAAGAAAAAATAAAAATATGACAAGGATATTACAAGTTTAAAAATATGACAAGGATATTACAAGTTTAAAAATCTTCAGTGTTTTTTTAAAATTTTATTTATAAAGAAAACTACCGCGTTAGGTTCAAGTCCTGTGTCGGCGGGACTTAATAAACATACAATTAACCGACAGACTTAGGACAGCAATTTATGGATGGACGATTTTTTGCCCCGTTGAGGTTTGGCATTGGCATCATGAGGTTTCAAAAAGGCAACTCCCACACTAGGAAACAAACCCTATGTCGCGGTGAACTTTAATAATAGCAACCCTTATATGTCCCACTGCTGGGCACGGGTCTCCTCTCCTCTATCAAGAGAGAAGGAGGGTTTAGGCCTTAATTCACACACGCTGGCCTAATGCGGGTTGGTGAATCTGACATGTCTTTAGAATTTCTTCTAAAACAGGTGGGATTCCTCACGATGTTTTCCTTCACCGTTAGCAGATGGCGAATCATTTGATTTATACATATAAACTCCACAAAGTAAAATTCACATTGGTACTGCCCGGGATCGAACTCGCACCTCTTGCGTGCAAGTCGGTTACTTTCCCACTCGGCCACCACCGCTTTAGGTGGTGGCCGAGTGGGAAAGTAACCGACTTGATGAACTTTACCAACATACAATTCACGGACATATCATTACAATACAATTTACGGTCATATGTCCGTAAATTGTATGTTTGTAAAGTAAAAATCTATTCTAAAATACTAGTAAAACTAATTAATACTTACTAGTATCCCTAAATAACAATGAATTATGAAAATTTCCGACATTAATATCAAATATTAGTTCCATTTGCAGCGGTAGAGGTAATTTCTGCAACTGATCCGATCTTAATATACCGTCTTTCATTTGCCATAGTTTAAGCTTGTAGTTGGAACATTGATCACATAACCAAGATGGCGCGCGGCTAAATTTCAGATAGTTTATCATGTGATGATACTGAAAGTGGGATTCTTGATAAGTGTTTTGAAACAAACTGCGAATGACGGGCGCATGGTAAAGAGTTGTCTGCCGCGCCGAATTTTAATCCTTACTAATATTATAAATGTAAAAGTTTGTGAGAATGGATGGATGTTTGTTACTCTTTCACGTAAAAACTACTGAACGGATCTGGATGAAATTTGGCACAGAGATAGATTATGGTCTGGAATAACACATAGGCTATTACAGCGATAACCGACATCCACGCGGGCGGAGCCGCGGGCAACAGCTAGTTATATATATTAATGAGTAGAAAAAAAAGTATGGACAGAATATTCGCCCCCATGTATATTTTTTACTACCAAGGTGGCAAACAAGCATACGGCCCGCTTGATGGTAAGCAGTTACCGCGGCCTATGGACGCTTGCAACACTTTTTTTTCACCAGGGCTTGAAGATGTACTTGTTCTCTGGTATCTACTTATACGTTTTGTGTCCTACAGGGACACAAAATATCGTAAGAAAAATAAGTAAGTTTATATTCTGAGAACAAAATAGCTAAAGACTAACTTACCGTGTCAACAAAGTTCCACCTTCTGTTATGTTCAATGACCAATTCCCACGCAAGAGTGCCTATGAACCGATAGCGGAAGAAAACGAACCCAACTAGCATCAAAGTTGATGTCAACCATTTTTGCATACCACTCTGAAATAATTGGGATTTAATAATCTTAATATACATATATAAATTACATGACACTTTGTATGTCCGCTATGGAATTTTAAAAGTACTGAACCGATTTTAATAAAATTTTGCACTCTGCAGTTTTATCCAATTTAAAAGAAAGATAGTTTGTATTTCGATAAGGGCCTTCAATTTAACTTGAGCAAAGTCGGGGCAGGCCGCTATTATAATATAAGTATTAGTGCTCAACATGTTCCAAATTTTTGGTTTCTAGGCTTAGTAATTTCGGTAGAACATTACACATTAATTTTATACATAAGACTAGATGGATGTGACAGCTATATCTTACATTTACATTGCCAAATCTTCACTTCTTATCATAAAAATTTATATGGTCCCATAACACAAGACCATTTATACGAGACATGTTTTGAAAATACACTCAAAATCCCTTAGCTCAAAGTAAAATTAATACCGACAAAAACACACTAGAGATACTCACCAAGGGAAATCCATCTCCAAAAATAACGTTGAAGAAACGACAAGTGCAATAATACCAACAGATTCGGTAGCTGTAAATTAAAAATAATGTTATATTACTGCCTTAACTAAGCTTAGATGGCAAGACAAAAATGTACACATGGCAACGGAGTTAGCTGTACAGGACCGCTGTATGAAGATTCGTTTTTTTAAAAAACCTTTGTTTATGTTTGTGTGGAATTTGGTAACAGTGTACAATTAGACTAAACCGACAGATAAAAATATATTTCACACAAATTCATACATTGGTTTTCCTAAAAAAATAATCTACATAATATATCGCGGCCTTGTACAGCTAATTCCGTTGCCAACCATACATACCAATCGAATCTTAACGTCCTAGAATTCACGTGATCTGGATAGCCCATATTGTACCACTCTTGTTCCAAGTCGTCAGATTTGTTCAGAGCATACCAAATGCACGTACTCGCGTGGAGAATCAAAGTCGTAGTTACCACTTGTTCCACAAAGAATAATACTTTTCGAGACTCGCGCATCTGTTGGCCGAATTAGAAAAGGCATAAAAGTAAATCGTAGGGAAAACATTTATTTGTTGTTAATAAGGTATGTTTTTTGTATGGATTTATCAATTGTTTGGATTAAATGATGCTCAAAGATTAGGGTGAAACATTTTTGTAGATATACAACAATAAAACTAAAGGGATCGGGGCCGATTGTTGGGTGCTACTCCCTCACACGTTTGACAAGCAGACAGCTTAAAGCCCTGGTGTATTAAAAATGGTAGGCGACACGCAAATGATACCTCCGGTATTGCAAGCGTCCATAGACTACTAACATAACTAACAGCAGGCGGGTCGTATGCTTGTTTGCCACCCAAATAGCATAAAAAAATATTACAAGCAAAAAGTACATCCACATGATTTAGAACAACCATTAAATCGAACCCACAATACAACGAGCAGACATACAATATTCAAATTCTTCCAAAGTAAGCACGTATATCTGTTTTAATATAATATTTAAAAGTTAACGAATTATTTTTTACACTGTGATAAAAATATACCAACATGTTCATTGATGTCCCGGTAGAAATGCAACAGTCTATATATGCGACCGATCTCAGCCCATCTACCGATTAAAACGTATCTTTCAAAACCAATTTTTCCTTGACCTGAAATTACAATTGTGTTAAAAAAACTTTATTATCTCAATAGAACAAATACATAGTTGACTTCATCATCATCATCATCAAAGTGCACTAACACAGGTGCACTCTTCATTCCCTCTTTATTTAGTCTCATAGCAATGGGACAGTAATCCCACACAACTGGAGAGAGATGATTCCGCGTCGCAACCGAGACTCGAAACTGGGAATTCGAAATCTACAGTCACACTCAACTATGTACTACAAAATTACACTGTAGGAAATTTTATTTATATTCTTTTAAGTGGATATTTTTTTATACAACATTTTTAAATGTATCTGCCTACTCCAATGTGAGACGAGCGTAATGATATGTATATGTATGCATGTAAATCGCCTGATAAAGAGAAAGATAAACTTACATATCGTTGACAAAGGTATAACAGACATCATATCATAGGCGAGAAAGAAAGGGTTTCTTCTATAGACCCTGACGTGTTGCCTCACTAGTGGCCAGCAAGAATGCAGCACATGTATCAGTACATCTATTATGAATACAATTTCACAAGCGTGTAAAGACAAATCCAGCCACATGCAGCTGGTATTTAAATAGTACCCAAGTAATAAATGCAATAAGAATTTATAGGTTACTGTTAGAAGAACCAAGCCCTGAAATTAAAAATTACTGTTGGTTATGGCCCACTTACACGTTACAATGACAAGATTACTCGTATAAATGGGTACTCAGAATATTTCCACATTTAAAATCTACTCATTTTTCTGATTCGGTTTTAAATTTGGAAACGTTCTAATAATAATTTGTTTATAAGTTGGACGCCTGTCTGTCTGTGGCGTGGCAGCGGCTAAACGAAAAGCTCGATTTTGATTTATTGGTATTGCTAAAATCATCTTCCATACAACTGTATAAGCTATTATGGCAGTAGCTGTACCATAGTTTGCTCAGGAGAACCACCCTCACATTGTGTTTTGGACGATTTGCAATTAATCTCCACTTCGCTATATTGTATCTGCAGTACGAGTAGGTTTGTAATCGGATAAGCTAGTGCTATACGCCCCACTATATATCAAAACCAGAAGGTAGTTGCTCCTAACCGACTAGAGCGTAGGCTGGCGATGGCATCAATTTAAGAGAGGTAGGGCACCATACTAGCGAGCAAGCCCGACTGGGGAAGGACCTCCACCTTACAGAAGACCACAGCCAAATGACTACACACAGTGGTGTAGTTGTGTTCCTGTGTGTGAGTACAGGTCTCCAGCGCTCATTTAGGAATGCATTTTGAAAGATACGTGTTCCTATCCCAGGGTTACTTCCATCTTAAAGCCCTGGTGTAAAAAAATGGGTTGGCAACACGCAAGTGATACCTCTGGTAATGCAAGCGTCTATAGGCTACGGATACTGCTTAACATCAGGTGGGCCGTATGCTTGTTTGCCACCCAAGTAGTATAAAAAAAAAAACAAAAACAGTCGAAACCCCACAGCCACAAGAAGAAAGTATTCTCTGAAAAGTTTATTTCTCATCATCATCATCTCAACCCATAAACGTCCCACTGCTGGAAATGGGTCTCCTCCATACACTTGGAGACTTGGAGGGATATTAGCCTACTATACTATTTAGAGTTTTCCGTCTCTTGCAGTGGATATTGTCTGCCTGACTTACTCCCTTAGTCGACTCTTACGACACCCTCGGGATGGAACGTGGTGGTCACATTTGTATTCTTAATCCGTCGCCACATGAACAATTTCCCATAGTAATCTTTATAATACACCAATACTTCACTTAACATACAAAAGGCAAAAGTTTACTCCATTTTCATATTTCCTCGCGCATAAACTTTTCGCTATCCAACACGTACACCAATAACTATTGATATAAAATATAGGGTAATATTTTACCTGAAACCACTTATTCCAGCAAATCATAACGACAGCCGTTGTATATTTTTTCATGTTACCTTCCCAAAGAAACTTGCCTCTTTGTTTTTCGGCCATACCTTTTGCTTGGTTACCGATGCCGGTGGCTTGTGTACTCTCCGTTCTTTAATAAATAGTTATAAAAGCACTATTTAATACTTTTCTGAGGCGCTTATAGCCAAGTGCACTCGCTGTTCGGTAAACGATCAGCGGGTTAAGCTACCAAGGGCGCGGTAACCCTAAAGATGGGTGACCGCATTCATCTGAGCGTCTCCGTGCTTCGGAGGGCACGTTAAAAGTCGGTCCCGACTGTTATCAGTAGTTAGATCACGACAGAGGCCTAAATATGGGCGATCTCAATAACTCTGTCACCGGCCGGCTAATTCTCTAAGAAACAGCGATGGCAAACTGACAGTTGTGATCGCAAAATTGACAGTTGTGATTGCTCGGGGACGGCACAATCTATTGACTAAACGTCAAAAAGGGCTCTTACGGAATACCGATTTTCAATCTGACAGATGGATTTTGCTCGGTTTTTGCGGTGGCTCGGGTTTTTGCTCTTACGGAATACTCCTGCCGGTTAGCCACTAACCAAACGATAAGAAGAAGAAGAATACTTTTCTATCGGTCTATCCACTTTTATAAAAAATAAAATAATAATATCTTGGGACAATAACGCATGGCCATCTGATACCAAACAAAGGTGAGTGTCAGTACAGGTCTCCAGGGCTCATTTAGGAATACGATTTGAAAGAAACATTTTTCTATTCCAAAGATGCTTCATCTTAAAGCCCCGGTGTATACAAATGGGTCGGTAACATGCAAGTGATACCTTTGGTATTGCAAGCGTCCATAGGCTACGGTAACTCGGTCGTTGCACCCAAGTAGGTAGTATAAAAAAAAACAAGGCAGAGCCTGTACCTATTATTCAACTAGGCAGCTGGTTACATACTTCAATGCTATTTCTTAATTATAATAGATAAATTACACCCAGACACAGAATAAAGGTTGACGCTCATTACACAATATTTTTTCCTAGGTGAGAATCGAACCTATTCTCAGTCAAGATCACTTTATATACTTGTACCTAGTAGTCATATATAGTCATACACGTTACCTACGGAATCAATGAAGGAGCGTGGTGGTTTTATATTCAACTAAGCCATCAGCGACAAAACAAATAATGAATTTATGGTATGAAACTCAAAGTTATAAATAGATCATAGTCAAAATTAAAACTTACATATTGCCCAAAGTCCCTAAGGACGGCTGACTAACACTCCTATGCATACGTCCAAGCATTTTATTGTTTCTATCTGAAAAGAAATATCCACTAAACCGTCGACCATTCAGGTCCATATCCAATTAGTTTAATATAATAAAACATTGAAATAGAGAGTATACTTTTTGGTACCTAATTAGTTAGACAGCCTTAGCCTACCTGATATATTCCAACCTTGTTCAAAAATATACCTTTTTAATTTTCAACGCACGGACTAAAAAGGCGCTCTTACAATTTCTCTTTCAATAGAATACCAAACAAGCAAATAGATATAAATATACTGGTTTATAGGTTTAATATAAAAAGAGAGCAGGGCCATTCTATTAAGCACATAAATAATTAGAAAGAAACCCATTACATTTTTACGTTCTATCTTGGTATTTCAGAGAGGCCAAATGAAATGCCATATTTTGGCGGATATTGAAATTTTACTGCGGGCTGCTTCGTTCTCGGAGGAGCTCGTAAAGTACATGTGGGGGCTGAGGGTGTCCCGGTGATAAACCGACACCGTAGAACCAAAGTGCCAAAGTCTTCAGCGATAGATTTGCAATAAAACGTTGTATTGTCAGAGTTTTGCAATCGACCTGGGAAAACGAGTCCGGAAAATACCCTTTTCCCTACGAGTCAGATTGATGATGTGGATCGTGTCAAAAATGGAACAAAAAAGTTACCGCGCGCGAAAAATCCGCCAACTGTAACACAACAAAAACGCTAACCCAGTGAAATGGGCACGCTGAGCGTCGTAGGCTCTCATATAATATGTAAATATGCGTCCAAGCTGTAGCTACGAAAGAATAATTCATATTCACGAGGTGAACGCGGGGTGGCTGTGGCCATCCATTTTGCTTAATTATTTTGGTGAAATCCCCGCGTATTCTGCCCTCATGTAATTAAGAGATTAAAAGATCAGTGAGCGGCATTGAGCGGACTCGGTGAGATTTTTATGAAAACATTTTTCATCACAATACGCAATAAACCGCAATACGTGCCATTTTCAGGTAGGTATAAGTACATGCCTGTTGTTCAACCATTTTATAATAGCTGGTCATAAAACTAACATAGTGTAGAAATACGTTGAAACTAATAATATACTTCATTACATTTTCTAAAGTCTCACTGCAGAGCCTATAATACTCTTCTTCCACTTCTCTCTGTATAGAGCCGCTGAGGACCAGTCTTCGTTAAATAACTCCAACTCATTAAAAACATTATACTCTGTAAAAAAATATATAGACCAAATTATAATGATAATAATCACCAGTTTGCTGTGTAATAATTTAAGGCGCTCATAGATGAGTGCACTCGCAGTAAAACGATCAGCGGTTCAAGCTACCAAGAATGCGGTTACCCAATGGATGGCTGACTTCATGTATTTCATTTGAGTGTCTCCGTGCTTCACATGATACTTTAAAAGTCGACCCTTACAGTTAACAGCGCAGCGTCTATCGTGATCTAACGACAGAAATGTTGTGATCGCCAATATCAGGTTGGCCATTAACCAATAAAAAACTATAAATGCCAAGTTCAAATTTATACCTATAAGACTAATCATTTTCTTTCAGACTAAGCAGCAAAATAAAATTAAACACTAACTTTATTTTGTTATAAAACTACTTTCATTTCGACAATAAATTTCAAAGAGCTACTATTACAGCATTTACTTAGTAATCAAAAAGCGATCCATGTGTGTGTATACTGTATATGTGCAAAAGAGAAACGCTAATGAATGGATCACAAAGAAAAAGTTTATTAACGTGAACAACACCAATTTCACATTGTAAAAGCTAAAGGTAACATGTAAAGGCAGAGCGTAGTACCAGAACAAAATATCCTGCGTACACACAGTCATAAAGTTATACGAGCAAATACGTGACGCACATCAAAATTAAAACTCCTAACCGAATAACGGTCACGGCGGCTAATCTTGATCGAGCTAGCCATCTGTGTCAAATATGTTGTACTGTTTACGCAAACACATGTGCACTCTTTATTCCCTCACTCTCATAGTCCGATAGGACGGCGATCTGATTGGACCGGAAAAAAAATAGGCGTAAGCTTCACGTGCTTGCTATGGACACTGGGGTGTAAACACCGCCTAATTCCAAACTTCGGCGTCTATTGAGATTTTTTTACAGTGCATCCCAAACTTAAGTCCGACCCAGGAATTGAACCCGGATCCTCAAGATCATCTATCAACACAAGACTAGTCTCCATCAAGATTAACTGTAGTAACCGAAATTAGTTTAGGAGAAACATTTTTATCTATACAAATGACAGCCACACATATTTTAGAATGCTAACTAGGACACGTGAGCCGACGGCCTGGTGGAGGTTGCAAGTGCTGCCTGCAAACTTCACCAGGCCGTCGCGTCGGCCGAAGGGTAAGGTCAACTTAGGACTGAACGCTGTTGAAATCTTTGGGCTTATGTCCAGTCGTGGACGTCTTTTGACTGAGCAATGTTGATAAAAGCCGGACATTTATTTTTATACTACTTAGGTTTTAAACAAGCATACGGCCCGCCTGGTGATAAGCAGTTACCGTAGCCTATGGATGCTTGCAATATTAAAAGTATCACTTATGTGCTACCAACCCAAAAATCTAGACATTCTAAAGGCAATGTTTTGTGTTGGATGTCCCTCTCTAGATGAAACATGAAATGCTGGAAATATGTATTGCCATTCTCTCTGTTCGTAAGTCTCACATTAGCTAGTTCGAACAAAAAAGCGAAAACGTTAGCGTTGCCCTCAGTCGTTGCGGAAAAATGTTTCTGTGGAAAGTGCACCAGCAATATGAAAGGTAGTAGTAACTTTGTGCATTCCGCCGGCAGCTGCACCGTTCACTCCTAATTAGTAATGTTCAAGCTGCCTTTGCCTAACTATAACGGGGTGACTTCCTTTCTACTTTCATATGAACAATAAACTGAAAACGTTGACATTAATTAAGAAGATATGCGACAATAGTTGCCTTTAGAATGTGAGATGATTCATGTTTTGTTGTGCCAGAGACGTATTTGAGATAAAATTTATTTATAAATTTTAGGTTGGTAATAATTTTAGGGTTGCGTGCTAAAATGGTAGTAAAAATTTTTATGATGCGACTTAGTCCACCTATCTTACCTAGTATTGCAGCTTATTTTAAAATGTACATTGTTTTAAGCACTGGAGTCGGAGTGGAGGCACACAATTTACAGTGTGTAGGTATTACATTGTGGTCTTCTGTAAAGTGGTGGACCTTTCTCAGTCAGGCTTGCTCACTTGTATGGTGCCCTACCTTTTATGCCCAACTGGGGATGGACCTCATCAGTAGTTGTGTTTCTGGTGTGTGATTTTTTGACTAGACTATATTAAAATGGCTGTCTATAAATTAAAACGTACCGATTGCGGTTTTTCAATAAATATTCATCTGTAAATATATGTAGATAGTCAGTTCAACATGGCCAGTTTTGAGTAGCCAGTTGGTGTAGTGGTCAGTGACCCTGACTGAAAAGCCAGACAAAAAAATTTGTTATTCATAATTTTTTGTTCCAAGTCTATATAGGTATAATTTATGTCCTTGAATTGTAAGTTCGTAAAGTCCCCCGCGTAAAAAGCTTGTTTCATAGTGCGACAGTTGTCTTGAAATAATGTATTTTAATCGAAAACTCACAGGTTTTATTAAAACATATTTCGTAAGGTATTACGCAATCCGGTAAGAGCAACAAGTATAAATCTTATAAACGAAAAAAATACGCAAGAGACCAAACAATAAGGGGGATATAAAAACAAAATATGATTACAGCTTTCCAATCTGTTTTATTTGTATCTTCTTTACTGAGGTTATTACTTTACAGAAACAGCGGCAGATGTACAATATCATATTAAATTATTTTCTACTGGCGACCTGCCCGCTTCGGTTCGGTTTTTGAAGTGAAAACTTCTATAGGCGCGTCGAGCACTTTGTGGGTAAACAAAAATCATGGAACTCGCGTCATTGATACCGAACGCTTTCCATATTCAAAACTAATATAAAATCTAATAGGTCGACCACAAGTTACTTAGTTTTCACTTCTATTGGCAGTCCCCAAAGACTGCCCTATATGGTTTTTTTTGCATTTCTCTAATATAACATGCATGTATTATATATGTTCCGGAAGAAACTTTACTAGTGAAAACCGCATTAAATTCCGTTGCGTGGTTTAGAAGATCTAAGCGTACAAAAAGCGGATAGTGAGTAATGAGCTTTAAGAAGGAGTATCCCTAGGATGAGAAAACGTTTCATTCAAAACGCATCCCTAAATAAACGCTGGAGACCTGTACTTAAACACAGGAACACAACTACACCGCTGTGTGTAGTTATTTGGCTGTGGTCTTCTGTACCTAATCATATTTTTGACTTATCTCTGCACCACCTTGGCCTGAATGGTAGAAAATGCCTCAGGCATAAAGTCCGCCTTTATACATCAAATTTTTTTGTGTATAATAAAGTTTAAATAAATAAATAAAAATATTTTTAAAGTTACGTAGGTGCTTCATATATTCCAGTAAATATAAAAAACTCAAATAAATAATTATATTATGTACAGTTCATCAAAAACGTTCCTGAAAAACTGTAAGAATTTCCACAAGTTTTCAAGTCGGTCCACTTAAAAAACAAAGCAACAAGAAAGTCCTCGAAACGTGGCCCGGGGACAGAGAGGGAAATACCAACGTAAAATTGGAGTGAACTTAGTTAGGGAGTCATCAGTGAGGTGCGGAATAGGGACTCTGTCACACTGGCGTTTGTGAAGAATGCGTGTTTTTTCGAAAACCCGAGTGGATGTACTTGATTTTTTTTTCAATACTATTTCAGTGGCAAATAAGTATATGACTCGCTTGATAGTAGCAGCTACTAAAGCCTATAGAAGCGGGTCGCTGTCCTTAGAACTTTTATTAACAGTGTTTTGTGTTATGTATAAAAAAAATGATAAAACGCATTATTTAATGCGCACTGTACACCTGGGAGTACAGGTGCCCAGTGCTAGGATGCGATTTTTTTACACGGGAATTTTAGAATAGTTTTTTACGAAATTTATGACATGCAATTGTCTTTTTTATACTACTTAGGTGGCAAACAAGCATATGGCCAGCATGATGGTAAACACTTACGGATGAAGGTTATCTTTATATATATAAAAATGAATCCCTATTTCCCTTGGTCACGGCATCACGCGTGAACGGCTGGACTGATTTCAGTAATTCTTTTTTTGTTGTGTTTGTTATTGTCTGGAAAAGGTTCTTATGTTAAAAAAAAAAGAAAGTTGCGCTGAAAACAGTTTTAAAAGTCGGGGCGGGCCCCTAGCAAAGTTATAATTCTGGTGTTTTCACCGCACGAATTCTACTTTCCGTTGACGTTCAGAACGCTAACGCTCTGCAAAAGCTAGTGTGGTGTCACCCTACGTCGACAGTCACGTTCTCGCCTTGCTGGAGCCGCCGAGGGGAAAAATCCTGAAGTAGTGATTGAGTTAGCGCCTGGCCGGGAAATGGACGTCCCCTGTCGCCAGTGTAACGCAATACCGCTGTACGGTCCAGCCATTTGCACGAGATTCAGTTACACGTCGCCTAGTTACGACTAGAAGAGATTCTCTTTGTCAAAACTTTTTATTGATATTACAGTTTAATTTTTTTTACTTTATCTACCTACCGACATTCATGCATGAAGAGGTTGTTAAAGGTAGACGAAGCGAAAGAAGTATTTATTTTATTTTATTTCAAACACATTCCCGCACTAAGAAACAAGTCCTGTGTCGCAAGGGACTTTACAAACATACAATTAACGGACACAAAGTACACCCAGACTGAGGACAACCATATATAGATCTCACAATTTTTTGTTTGCCGTGGGGATCGAACCCACAACACGCCGCAAAGTAGTAAATGGCGAGGTAACCACTGAACCAACCGTGCAGCAGTATGTCTGGATTGAAGCAATTGGCGTACCATAGTTTCTGACAACCCCAATGCGAGACAAGGGTGATGATATTATGTACATATGTACCTACCTATATTTTGTCTAAGCTTGCATATAAACAGAGATGTAATATGATTCTTGTGACAGCTTTTTCAACTACTTCTACTTAAGCAATTCTACTAAACCAACTCTGACTGTAGATTGCAATAGTTATGTGACACTCGCTTATTGCCAAGCCAAAAATTTTTCACACCAGGAATTTTTAATGAGGTATCTATCTATCCCTGGAATACGAAAACTTTTTCCTCAAAAAAGCACTATAATACATACTCACGCACAGAAACATAATAAGTACACCACTAATTGAATAATATTGCTATGGTCTTTTATAAGATGGAGGTTTCTTTTCAGGTAAGTTACTCGCTCGTTTAGTACGGTGGGCAACGAAGATAGCTGTACAGGGTCGCTATATGAAGACTAGTTTTTGAGAAAAATTGTATGGATTTGTGAGAATTATATTTTTTAATATATTTTTTTATCTGTAGGTTTAGTCTAATTGCTAACAGTTATAAATTTCCACAGAAATTTATACAATGGTTTTAAAAAACTAATCCTCATATAGCGGCTCAGTACAGCTTTCTCCGTTGCCGTGTGTACCTGCCTGAATTTACCTTTCTTAAACATCTTACATAACCAAATCTTAATTAAGCATTTCATATAATTTACTAAGTTTACTTTTTAATATAAACTTGAGAGGCCCCCCATTCTAAACTGCGACTTCTAATTACTTTAGTTCTATGAAGTTGGGTCGTGACGAAGTAACCTCCTAACGGAGCTCATTCAGAACAAATGAACTAGCTTTCAATAGAGCAGCGCTATAAGTACTTTTGAATATACAGCTATTCATTACAATTTACTCTAATATTATTAACATTTTTTGTACACAGCAGTAGCTGGTAATAATAATAATGTTCACCTAACTGAATTTTGGTCACGGTGGCTTGTCTTAACTCGTCAAACGTAAAGGCAAACATAAATATGCACTCTTTATTCCCTCACTCTCATAGTCCTATGGGACGGCAATGCGAAACGACCGGAGAGAGATCTAGCGTAGAACCAACGGCTTTAAGTGCTTTCCGAGGCACGGGTGTTTAAATACCGCCAATTTCCAAACTCCAGGCGTCTATTTGACTGCCTCGGTGGTCCAGTGGTCGTAGTATGCGCCTGCTGTGCACGAGGTTGTGGGTTCGATTCCCACACAGGACAAAACTTTGTGTATGACCCACAAAGAATTGTTCTGAGTCTGGGTGTAATTTGTGTCCGTTAATTGTATGTTTGTAAAGTCCCCCGCGACACAGAGCTTGATCTCTAGTGCGGGAGTTGACTTATAAAAAATTGTCAATTTCTTGATAGAAAATCCCAATAATATTTTTGGCCCTACCTGCGAATCGAACCCGGGACCTCGTGATCATCAGTTACACACATCGACCAATGAACCACTGAGACAATTAAATTAATTGATGGTAAGCAGTTACCGTAACCTATAGACGCTTGCAATATGTGGCACTACTCGCGCATTAGCAAAAAAACTTATAACAAAAAAATTTACATTATAGGAAAATATTTTAAACTAGCGGCCCGTCCCTGCTTGGCACGGGTGGTAGACACAGGACATAAAATTTTTTACACCTTGGGTTACGTTACTTAAGTTTTAGTAAGGATCCCTCATCTTTTCTAGCAATAAATATAGCCTATGTCACTACGGGTGAATGTAGCTTTCCAATGGTGAAAGAATTTTTGAAATCGGCAGTGGTTTTTGAGTTTATTCATTACAAACATACACACACACAAAAATACAAATCTTTCCTATTTATAATATTAGATGAATCATAGAAACCGGTTTTCTACCACCTCTACAAATAGGCAAGCTTTCCATTTAAATAAACCAATAACATTGATCTAATTTATGTATAAGTACATACAAACAAATATTCCTTGTAACGAGAAATACATCGACGTGAAAAAATCGACAATTCCTCAGAGGAAACCGTAGTTAATAAAGCGAGACGCAATTTTCTCTTGCTTATAAGAAAAATATTACGGAGTTATTAAGTTTTAACTCAATGTAAAGATCCATTAGATTCTTTGTTTAGATATAAACTTAAAGAGAGGTAGGGCATCATACAAGCGAGCGAGCTTGACTGGGGAAGATCCTCCACGTTACAGAACACCACAGCCAAATAACTAGAGGTATACACAGTCGTGTAGTTGTGTTCCGTTGTGTATGTGTAATTGTACATGTTTCCAGCACTTGTTTAACGATGTGTTTTTAACAAAATGTTTTATACCAGGGAGACTCCATCATAAAACCCTGGTGTTATTAACACTTCTAGATCAGCAACATGTTACAGCCCGGCCACGAACATGCCGATGCAGCGGCAGCGGTGAGCGGCGCGTCGGCGGCGAGCGGTGAGAACAAATATAATGGAAGGAGAGTCAGCAAACTAACTCTTTTATACCTGCAGAATGATAAAAAGTTCTTCTGGCAACCCTCCGCGGCCGGGATGTTTAACCCTAAAAGAGGGTGACAAATAAAAACTAAATCATGGCATGATTTATTTTTAAATAATAAAGATATAGTTTTTAGATTCTTATTAAGAACGCAATGTGATCTCGACACGTTTCTATCTTATGCATACAAAAGGAAAGGATCCCTCATTGCCATACAGTGGAAAGATAAATTCATTTTTTTCCCTTCATTGTTTCCATATTATTATTTTATTTACTTAAATTTAATTTTGTATGGTATATTGGGTTCCGTCCCTTTTTGTTAACACTAATATTGTAACTCATACCAAATTGTAAATGTTATACTCTGGCAATTAAAAAGAGTGGCCCGAGTTTCTTGCCAATTCTTCTCGAGGCTCAACCCTAGTCAGCGAATTGGCCGTAAAAAAAGTATGCTGGCATTTGTTTTTATGACGTTCATAAGTATCATGTATTTGATCTAAATAAATAAATGAGTTTGACTTTGACTTTAAAATAAATTACTTAAGTTAAAATAGATATTACTGCCAATATAATTTACTTCAGATTTTAGGACTGATACTACAACCAAATTAAGTTTTATTTGTTACCCTCTTTGTTAGGGTTAAACACTCTGGCCGCAGAGGGTTGCCAGAAAAGCCTTTTATTATTCTGCAGAGAAACAAGAGTTAGTTTGTGAATTTTCATGACTTATGAAATGACAAAGGTTAATACGTTGCTGACTCTTGGTCCATAAACGTTCTATTACGCCACGCACACCGTTACGCGCTTTTAGTACATTTGTTGCCGCCACCGCTCACCGCTGCCGCTACCGCGCGAAGTCGTGGCCGGACTACCTTTTAATGTAAGGTAAGTAGTTGAGGTGCACTGTGGTTTATGCAAATATTTTTCTTTAATATTATTTCAAACCATTTGGCAAGCACCTTACCCGTACACCATAGTCCGAAGGGACATCAATCCGACAAGACTAAAGAGATCAGGCGTATGACCAACGGGTTTACTTACTTTCCGAAGCATGAGAGTGTATATTCCGCCAACTTCTAAACTTCAGGCATCTTTTGTTAATAGCTTGACAGAAAACCCCAATATCTATTTTTGACCTGGAACCTTGAACCTTGGGATTAACAGTCGTACTACTACTAGACCAACGAGCAGTTAAACAGTCTAAACTAAGACGTATTATAAAAAAATGTATGAATGGGTGTTTGTCACTCAATCACGCCAAAACGGCAAAGCGAATCTGGTTGAAATTTGGGAAAGAGATAGAATATAGTCAGAAATAGCAGATAAGCTACTGTTGTTCGCGGGAAAACACTATTTATTATCCTTTCTATTAAATCCAAAGCTGTGGGATGTGACGACATTAGTCGTCGCATGATTACACTTGCTCTGGATCAGCTTCTGCCTGCTATTACCCATATTCTTAATTTCTCCCTATCTTCTGGCCAATTCCCTTCTTTATGGCGGCAAGCGTACGTTCGTCCTCTTCCTAAAATATCTAATCCTTCACTTCCCTCCCATTTTCGCCCAATCTCTATTCTTCCTTTTCTATCCAAAGTCTTGGAGGCATGCGTACAGAGACAACTGTCCGGGTTTGTTCATCGAAACAACCTTTTATCTCCTCTCCAATCTGGGTTCAGACCTGGACATAGCACTGTCTCTGCCTTGCTTAAAGTGACTGGCGATGTTAGGGCGGGTATGGAGGACACCAAGGCTACTGTTCTAGTCTTGGTAGATTTCTCGAACGCCTTTAACACCGTCAGTCACGACATCCTGTTATCTATCCTTTCACAACTTATGGTCTCTCCTGAGGCGCTGGATTGGTTTTCTTCATATCTTCGAGGGCGTCAACAGTCAGTCAAATTTGATGATAATGCATCGAGCTGGTGCAAACTTGACGCTGGTGTCCCTCAAGGCGGTATACTCTCTCCACTTCTTTTCTCATTGTTTATCAATCTTGTAACCCATGATCTTCAAACTACGTATCATCTGTATGCTGATGACCTGCAGTTTTATGTTCAGGCAAGGGTTGAGTCTCTTGCTGTAGCTATTGACGATGTAAACCGTGACCTGGAATCTTTGAAGACTTGGTGTAGTAGATTTGGCTTGGAAGTTAACCCATTAAAGTGCCAAGCCATTATTATGGGTGGCTACCGAGTCATGAGTAGACTTGATTTTACCACACTCCCACCAGTGAAGTACAACGGATCTGTAATTCCCTTTAGTAAGGATGTCAGGAATCTGGGGCTGCAGATTGACGGTACTTTGAGTTGGCTGCCACAGACAACTAATGTCAGTCGGAAGGTCACAGGAGCCCTACGGTCACTCTATCGATTAAAAAACTTTCTTCCAGCCAAGACTAAGACAATGTTGATGCAAACTCTCATTTTTCCTATTATCGATTATGGTGATGTGTGTTATCTCGACCTGAATGCAGATTTACTCAATAAACTTGACCGACTTCTCAATAATTGCATTCGATTCGTTTTTAATCTACGTAAGTATGATCATGTATCTACTTATCGGACTCAGCTGAATTGGCTACCTATACGTCAACGTCGTAGTCTGCATGCGTTGACCACTCTTTACTCAATTCTTAATTCTCCCAATGCTCCCTCTTATTTAACTCCACACTTTCAATATCTCTGCTCAAGCCATGACAGGCATCTTCGCTCTTCTAACAACCTTCTTCTTTTTTGTCCTCTTCATAGCTCAAGTCTTGTACATTCTTCCTTTAATGTTCAATCTATTCTTCTGTGGAACGCGCTCCCTCTGGAAATCAGGATGTCCACAAACCGTGACATTTTTAAGGCTAGAGTACACCGGCTTTATAGCAAGTTCTTATCAGAATCATCTTAAAACTCTCATTAATTTGATATTATTTATTTATTGTTTATATTATATTTATGTATACTTATGTTATTTATATTTTTATGTTTATTGGAATATATTTATCATATAATATATTAATTATCTATCTATTGTCTTAAAATATTTAGTTAAATTAGTTTTCTTAAATTGTTACTGAATGCACCTACCTAGTTTTGTCTCTGCATCACCCAAAGGTTGACTGGTAGAGAATGCCTTTGGCATTAAGTCCGCCATTGTACCATTATATTGTGCAAGAAGTTTTAAATAAATAAAATAAATAAAATTTCTGTGGGATTGTACTCGCGGGCAAAGAAAGTACTACATAAGTACAGTCTGCCTAGTTTAAGAGACAGGGCTCATAATTTTTAATTTTGTGACCTATATATTATTATAACTAATGTGTATAATTACTGTAAATACTCGTGATAATAAATAAAAAAATATTTATTTACTTTATTCATCATACAAGTTCACACACATACTACACAAACACACATACAATTTCATCAACAAGTGAAAGTCCAACTAAACGTAACACTCTTGAGACCTAACTTCGAGTCTCGAAATTAGTTCAGCTAAATCCGAGGACAAAGTCACAAACCATTAAACGCTGAAAGCTAAACTTTCGTATCACAGAGAGCCAATTAGAAATTCAGTTGAACTTTATTAGCTCTAAGTGGATACAAGTTTTGGCCAGCAGTATGAGATGATATGAACAGCGCTGAAACTAGATTTCAACTAACAATGGAATATCTGTTCTGTTTTCCGATGATTACTCCGATAAATGCCTCTGACATTAAGTCCGCCATTATACATTTTTTTTTTTTTTTTTTTTTTTAATGACAACTCCCGCACTAGAGAACAAGCTCTGTGTCGCGGGGGACTTTACAAACATACAATTAACGGACACAAATTACACCCAGACTCAGAACAACTCTTTATGGGTCACACAAAGTTTTGTCCCTGTGTGGGAATCTAACCCACAACCTCGTGCACAGCAGGCGCATACTGCGGCCACTGGACCACCAAGGCAGTCAACAGGCAGACATGTTGTGTATATGAAGTTTAAATAAATAAAAAATAATTCCTACTAATATTCTTCTTCTTCTTCAGCTGAGGGGGCTAGGCCTTAATCTACATACGCTGGTTTAATGTGGGTTGGTGGATCAGACATGCCTTTAGAATTTCTCCAAAGACGTGGGTTTCTCACGATGTTTTCCTTTACCGTTAGCAGATGGTGAATCACTAGATTAGCACATAATAATATAATCTACTCAAAGAGAAAAACTTGCATCACGTAACATATAACAGACCAAAAAAAAATCGTAATGTATATTCGTACCACATAGCGCCATCTTTTATGTGAATCGTGTACTAAAGAAGGATGATTCGTTTTACGTCACAGTATTACGTCACTTAGCGCCAAATATTCGTCACAAAAACTAAAACTTACTAGCAGCTGGAGATAGTTTTAAAGCGTAATATACAAATCTCCTATAATACAGAATTAATAAATACTTTATGTTCAAATCTTTACGAGTTAGTACTTACCGACATATTATTATTAAGAAAAAAATACAACGACCTTGATTAGTTCTCGCGTTTATCTCAAATAAAAATCAACCTAATGACTGTGAAACTAAAGATTTTTTTTCTTTGCTATATTACGGCTTTATTTTTTTTAGATAACTTTTTTATTTTAAAAGCTCGTTTTATAAATACATACCTATATATAAAATAAAGTCTGAATATCAACATGAAAAGTACAACAACAATTTTTGTTATGAGCGCTTATTCGGCTAGTTTTAACAACGACTCGTTAGCTCAGCGGTGAGAGCGCCCGGTTAATTTCATTAATAGAGGTGGTCGGGGGTTCAAGTCCCTCACGAGTTACGAGACATGTTAATGTCTTTTTCATATACTTTTTTAAAATGTTAGTAAAATTTAAAATATAATTTTAAAACATTTTACAAATTTTCATATTTACATGAATCGAAAACATCGGAGATCCTTCATTATTCAAGGTCAAAGTGCTGCAAAGTGTGCAAAAATTGATATATACAATATATTATCTTAGATGTTACTCTAAGATAATATTATACTGTTTACAATTCATGATAAATAAATCATAATCATCATTTTCTCTGCGAAAATACGTCCGCCGTTGACATAGGCCTGTGCCAAGAAATCCTTGTCGCAGGCCTGACTGAACTCGATCTTGAACCGACCTTGTCCATCGGTTGCCCGCAACCTTTACCAGGTCGTCAATCCACCTAGTTGGAGGCCTTTCCACGCTTCATCACGGACCGGAACAAACATGGTGGCGTTTTCGTACAAGCACTTCAATACTTAGACGTACCGAACTAATGTCAATTTGGCACCGCTGCTGGGAGGATTGTAGCTTGTAGCACAGCTCAAGTCTCGATCAGATCAAAGCTTTCTATCAGTCTACAAACGCTAAATATAGCTAGAGGCTGGTTATACTCTTTGGTCTTCTGTATACCCTGCTGTAGCATATTTTAGTAGTACTATATTTAAAAAAATACTTTAACTTAATTTTTATCGTCTATTTTCAGCTATTTTAAATTTTGTTAATGTTACATGAAGTTGCTATGTATTGGTTGTTATATAAGAATTAAGAACGGTCTGTCTGTATGATTAAAATATATGTATTTTACAGATTAAAATCTACAACAGTTGTAGATAAAAAAGCTTAGATACCTGTTAACAGTTACTGTTGACAGGTATCTAAGCTTTTTTTAACAGACTTAAAAAACCTTTTTTTTTATGTTTGTTACCGCAGAACTCCCTCATTTATGGACCGATTTGAAAAATTCTTTTTTTTGTGAGAGGACATACTTCCAGTTTGGTCCCATTTTCATCAAAATAAAGATCTGATGATGGGATTTATAAGGAATTGATGGAACTCCTCAAAAATTATAGGCACACATATAGCAATTTCAATATTTTTACCAACACATCAAACATTTGCATTCAGAAAGTATAATATGATGAAGTAAAACTGATGAAGAAGACCACAAATGACCACCTGAAGTTCTCAATAATAAGTATTTTACGGATGGCGATTAAATAAGTTTCCAATATGGTTGCTAAGGTAGCTAGGCAACGGAACTTCATAATTAAACAATGTAATCTAGCCGTTTTTAAGGTTTTTGAAATTCTGCAACTTGCCGTACTGAAGTCGGTTTTTTTTTGTTAAAATTATATCAACTCACGCGAGTGGAACTGCGGACAAAAAAGTTAATCATAAGATGATTATTTCAATCAATATTGTTAAAAAGGTTTATTTGCTCCGTGGGTTTACCTAAACTTAAATGCGGAGACAGAATAAAACTATAAACTATACAACTATAATAACTATACTATAACAGTAGCTACACCATCACATATTTTAAATGTTCTGGTCATTCCTGTCCATCCCAAGGTTGCCTGGCAGAAATTGCGCTCAGCGATAAGGCCGCCCTTTGTACTTTATTTTCTGTATTTATCTAACATAAGTTTTTGTTATATCATGGTGTACAATAAAGAATTATCTATCTATCTATCTATATATAAAGCAGGCAAATGTTAAGAATAATAATCGTTTACAATAAATAGAACATGCCAAACGGATACCTTTCGATAAAAAATACAGGAAAAGAAGAAATCGGCAACAAAATAGGTAAAATTACTTTGTATTTCAGAGGAATTCTTGTTCCGTCAGCCAATTGCGATAAATGAACGAGTCTGATTGGAATCCGATGAGATAAGATTTTTTTGCTTCGTTCGAGGGTAGACGTCAATCTAGGGAGGAGATACCGCCGAGGCAATTTCCCGAACTCCGGATCATATATCACAAACCACTATTGTGTCTAGCTGTATTGACTGCACGAATCTTAATTCATTAGGTATTCTGTTATATATGTTTACTATAGGTAATATAAGTAGTACTAATAAACTAAGTACGGAAACTTGGCGTATAATTCGTAATTAAATAGCAATAGTTACCTAATGCATAATAAAGGATAGTCAAACTTTTTTTTTTTTTCTGAATATGAACAGTAATTGTAACCTAAGGACGCTTACAACATTACATTCATCAATATTTTCATCTATCCTAGACCTATTTGACATTTTCCTTAAGTTTTATCGCTACTATTACATTTTAAGTTGTTACACCGAACGATGTGTAACAATTCATAATCGTACTGTTTAAACTGGCCTGTCGGCTAGTGACCCTGACTGCTAAGCCCAAGGTCATAGGTTCGATTCCCACTCACTCACTCAGAACAAATACTTATGTTATAAGGACTATTATTTGTTCTGTGTCTGAGTGCAAATTTTATCTTTAGTCATAAATTTATCCGTCGTCTAGTTGCTATGGCAACTTATTTATTATCATCATCATCTCGTCCCATACACGTCCCACTGCTGGGCACGGGTGTCCTTCATACATTTGAAGGGATATTAGCCTACTATACCATTTTTTGTTTTAAAATTGTTGAAATTTATTATGTTAAGTAAACAAATATTAAAGTAAAATACTATTTTACTTACCCACCTTCATATTCCTTGTAGACTTCATTATGATCGAAATTATAATGAAAAGGCTAATTTAGATAATTCTCTAATGAGTCGTAACGCCAGGGATTGGTTGTTTCCATTAACGCTAATGGAGTTAATCGCCGCAACTCTAATGGGTGATTGGATCCCTGCTGGTTCACGTTTACCTATATACAGCGAGAATATCTGCAATTATTTGTTACTAGCTGTTGCCCGCGGCTTCACCTATACGCTATTCCAGACTATAAACTATCTCAATGCAAAATTTCATCCAGATCCGACTAGTAGTTTTACATGAAAGAGTAACAAACCTCCATAGACACATACTTACTCACAAACTTTCACATTTATAATATTAGTAGGATAGTAGGATATAAAACATACGTAAGTACTGTACAGTACTTACGTATGTTTTATAATTATCTAGCTAATTGGCAAAAAGTACTCTTTATAATTCTCTAAAATACCACCTATCTATTTGCCAAATTTTATTACCTATGATCCGTTCAGCCGTTTACTCGTGAAAAGATAACAAACAAACAAACAGAATTACTTTCGCATTTATAATGTTTTGGTTGGTCATATTATTAACACACATTACAAACAAACTAATACTAAAGTCAATTTTAAAAGCGGTAGGTAGAGTGCCATACAGGCGAGCAAGCCCTACTTGAGAAGGACCTTCATCTCACTGAAGATCTTAGCCAATTAACCAGTGGAGTAATACTTTGTATTTTACCATCAGGCAGCCCGAACACTTCTTCTTATTGTAGTCTTCACGTCTAGGCCAACAAGCAGGCCTAGACGTGTAGACGTAGAAGTGGCATAAAAGTAGAATGTATGTATTTTTATTTAAAAAAAAAGTTGTACATTAAATCTTACATCTAAACACAGCCACACAAAACTATTTTCACAGTTTGTCTGTAGGAACGATCCATACGCATTAGGACAGCGTGTGTGAATTAAGGCCTAAACTCTCTCTTTCTCTTGATAGAGGAGAGGAGACCCGTGCCCAGCAGTGGGACATATATGGGTTGCTATTATTATGGGATTTACATACGTTTACGACATTATGTCAATCCCATACATTGTATTTTTTAATTTTAAAATAGTTATTAAACTCGGCCATATTTAGTCATTCGTCTTGATTTAATACACACCGCACACTACTTTATAAGTCTACAAAGCTCTAGGTTTTACAATATTTTTTTTCTTTCACATAAAAAAATTGTATCACCGTGGATTATCCAGACATACCTACCTACGTTGTCTAGTGTCTACATTTATATATATGTATTAGTTTATTATTATTGTTAAGTATAAATAATAATTAATATTAGTTTAGGTGAAAAGTACCTACTAAGCATTACTTCATCACTAGGTAAGCTCATGTAAATAAAGCGTTGTTGTACCTATTTATGTCAAGGGAAAAAAGCATCACCATAACTCCACATTTAAGAATCATAAAAAACCTTTGCTTAGATTTTTTTACTATTAAGTAGTAAATAAAATTACAGTTTTATAGCCTATTTTATTATATCGTTAAAAACTTTGGTTGCGGATCCATTTACTGTAATCGTAAATAAGCCAAACTTTTAGCAAATTATGTGGTCCAAAGTAAAATAATGGCTAATAAAAATGAGACGAGCCGAACAAAGGTAGGCAACGATATATAAGCAAATCCTACATAAAATGTTTAAAAAAATCTTAAAAATATACTAACAACTTTCATCATCATCATAAACGTCCCACTGCTGGGCACGGGTCTCCTCCAAAAGTTGGGAGAGATATTAGCCTTCTATACCACGCTGGCCAGACGGATTAGTATAGGGTTTTGTTTCGAGTTTTCACTCTCTTGCAGTAGATATTGTCTGCCTGACTTAGGTACTTCCTTAGTCGTCTCTAACTACACCCGCGGGATGGAACGGGGTGGTGACATTTGTATTCTTAATCCGTTACCACACGGAACAACACTACTAACAACTTTGATCTGTTATTATTACAATTTTGAAGAAAGCAATAATTAATATTACAACTAATATATAAAGTAACTAAGCGTCCATGTTACCCTAGAAGTTAAAAAAAAATAAAGCCGAACGTAGAATAAATTGACATTTACCCCACCGACAAGAGATAGACTTTTAAGTTAAGAAAAAAACGCCACACCCACCATTAAAAATATATTCATAGATTTTAATTAAAGAACTCTGACAATCTTTGAGCTAACAGAAAATAACGTCGTCACAAGACTTGGCAATTTAATTAATTTCCGGTATCCTATTGGTATCACGCCGAGTCCAATTATAAAGTAACTACTGACTACGAAAGGAGAAGTCCTTCAAATTCTATTACCATCGAACGGGAAAAACCTTCCGAGACATTTAAAAATGTATTTAAGTAATATTTTGTGAAGCGTCAAACAAACTACCTGAATCTTATGAAATTCTAGTCATATTTGATGGGCCATGGGTCTAATGGTTCGATTCCCACTTCAGACAAATTTTTGTATGATGAGCACGATTATTTAATTTTGTTCTGCGTCTTGTGTTATTTATCTTTTTTTTACAAAATTTCGACACAGGAGTGTCTTTATTCAGCGTAGGTAAGCACTAAAATTTATAAAAAAATCATCCTGTGAGGCATTTTAATGGACCTTGTGTCCAGTGAAAAACCCCTCGGGCACAAGGCTAGTCCAGTTAATATTTCTATAATCTTTGCACAAACCAGAAAGGGCGCGACCTATACAGCCCATGAGTAGATTCCGTTTATTATCCGACTTTTCACGATTAGAATAGTTTTTTAACGACCTTATTAGTATGGTTTTCACTTTTTTACCATATTTATTTGAATTTAGAATAGTCAAAAATGACATCCCTAATATCATAGGCTGACGTATGTCATCGGCCTAAAAAAATTACAAAATTAGTTTTTTATATTTTGATAACAACCATTATGTGTAACATTTCGAAATAAGGTAAAAATGATGTTCTACTTTTATTTTATTTAACTTTATAAGTTCAACGATGAAATGCGAAGAAAATTTCTTGAAGATGGAATACTTGTTTTAATGTTTTTGTTTTTCGTAGCATTACATTTGCTGCTGAACAATGCTTGAAACTGGCAGCGCGGATAACGCAACAGCTGCAACAAAAGCAGCAAGCCCGGTTAGACAATCTATCACAAAATATTATAATTGAACACTTACACCCGGTTCTTTAATATAACTTATTTAAACAAAATACTGTAGACTACTTCGATTAGACAGTTGAAGTTAGAAGGACATAAAGCCAAGTTAGGACTAAGTGCAATTTAAACATCAATTCACTCAAACTCAAATTTTACATTGAACCACTGTGTGACAAAACGGTTTATCGTAAAAAACTAGTCTACCTATACAATATATATTATAGTTGCTTGTCTGGACTGACTGACTTATACATCAACGTAGAGCCTTAACAGTTGGGGCTACAAAACTTTAAATTTTACACAAAGTTCTCTTAAATGCCGTAGGTAAGCACAAAGAAGATATGTTTGTTAAATTACATCCTTAAATGGGTTATAAATTGCTTAACCTTTGTGAAGTGTGGGCCTGGCCGCTAGTATTGTATACTAATTTGATTTATTAATAAAATAATTACCATTTTTTAATTAGAACACTACTACAGTACAAGATGATGAGGACATCGCTCGACCAGAGGCGACGTTCCGTTTCACCGTACAGAACATTAGTCAGCTGAAAGAGCAAGTGCTATCGCCGCCCTGCTTCGTGAGATGCCTTCCTTGGAAGATCCTCATCCTACTTCGACACACAACTACGCCAGATCGTCAACAGCAGAAGGCTTTAGGTGTCTTCCTCCAGTGCAATGGGGAATGTGACTCACCAGGTTGGTCTTGCTATGGGCTAGGAGAGTTGAAGCTGCTGTCCCACAAGCAAGATGCTAGTCACTTGAGCAGAAAACTTCATCATATGTATCATTGGTAAGTATTTTTAGCTACTTAATATTAACATTACCTACTGAGAAATAATTTTACTATTTGTACTTCTACGTTAACGAAATATGAGACCGCTCAGGCAAGGTGAAGCAACGATATTCGCAAAACGGCTGGAACTAGCTGGTTGCCGAGGATAGTGCTAGGTGACGGGCACTTAGAGAGCTATGTCCAACAGTGGACTGCGAGAGGCTGATGATGATGTACTATTGGGCGGCTATGGTATCGTAGCTTCTGTCGGTGGAGTAAACGCCGACTTCATCTACATTCTGCCTCATTTTTGACTTGACTTAAAGTTCTCTTTCGTTGGCGGTCTCACTTCGAAACCGTTTTGCTATGAGACCAGGATCAAGTTGACTGTATTAATTTATATAGATTATTTTTTGGTCGAATGCCACTAATTTGCTTTTGATTCATATAATTAAAATAATGCAGGATTTCTGGCGAATATCTGTTAGTACTGTATTTAATTTTCACCAAAATTAAATTTATTGTTATGAATAATAATTACGTCTTTTGGCTGAAATGACGATACAAAATAATATTTTTAAAATGTACATATCAATGTTCGTGAACGGTGCTTCCTTTTAAACAGATTATGCCTGTATTAGGCGATTCTACTCTGCATAGCATGCTTGTTACGATACTTTAATAAATACATTTTTATAAAATGACTTATCTTGAACAGTAAAGAAGATGATTGGGGTTTTGCACACTTCGTATCGTGGGATGACCTGGTGGATACAAAAAACGGTTTCGTCAAAGACGATACTATAACCGTTGAGGCTCACGTTGTAGCCGAAGCTCCTCACGGTGTCTCGTGGGACTCGAAGAAACACACCGGTTTTGTTGGTAAATCACCTTTATCTATTTATTTAGCTAGAACATTTTTTTTAAATTGCAAATGCGTAGGGAACAAGCCATGTGATTGGTAAAGGCGCCAAGTAAACAATTAACAATTTTCAATCAAATGAAGATATGGCTTAAAAGCTCCAGCAAGCAAGCCAAAATCCTTTTAAATAATTAAAAATAATAAAACAAGCCATGTGTGTCAAGGGACTTTACAAACATACGGTGTACACCTACACTTGGAACAAACATTTACGCATCGCACAAAGTTTTGCCCTGTATAGGAATCAAACCCACAGCATTCGACGCTGTGTAACCACTAAACGGCAAATGCAATCGTAAAAAAATACAGAAAATTTTCCGCAGCAAGAACATAATTATTTGCCAGAGATTTGCCAGATGATGCACCCGTTCAAAATTAGGGTAATTAGAACAGTAAAGCGTTTCCTTAATAACAGTGAAATATTATATTCATATTTTTGTAGACTGGTTTTTATGATGAAAGGGGGGAAATCATATAAATTATCTCAATCCTTGTTCTATTAAAACTGATTTCGGAATGTTGAATATCAAGTCAGTTTTTAATTGCGGTAGGTATATGGCAATAGTCGCAAAATTTAATAATTAAACGACATAAAAATGTTTTTTAATTGGCGGGTAAAGTCGGGGCGGGCCGATAATACAGTTAGTATAATAATGTCAGAAATTGTAATGTGCCACACACAAGCTCCGGAAGCTTAATAGTACTTGTATGTATAATGTAATGTTTATTGTGATTGGTAATTAAAATAAATTAATTAAAAATTAGTTATATATGTAGTTTTTGGAGCGTTGGCTTACAATACCCATCATATAGTCCAACTCATCGACTTCTATGACAGCGACCCTGACTAAAATTATAACACGTAAAAAAGCTTATAAATTAAGATGCATGAGCCTTTTTGTGTAGTAATATTTAAAACTCGTTGTTGGCCATGACTTTACCTGCGTGAATATCGGTTATCGCGGTTCCCATTGTCCTATTATTATTATAATATTTATTAGTACACTTAGCATGTTTTATAGTTAGGTACTCGAGGCCGCCTTAATTCGACCGTAAATTGTTTCGAATAAACTTTCTCACATTTCCTCAAAATTCATGATATCTATGAAAGTAGTATAATTTCTCTTAATTCAAATAATGTCTTCTTTCAGTTAAATGTTCCATCTACAATATTCAAGGTACTTTCCTCTCATGTGGCATAGCATCGTATATCCGCTATAAATTACTGAACCGATTTTAATATAATTTTGCACTTGCAATTTTTAGTGTGTGCAGTTTTATCCAACTTTAAAGATATTTTTTATCTAGATAAGGGCCTTCAATTTAACCCGGGTTAAGTCGGGGCGGGCTGCTAGTACCTATATAGATCTGATACTCTTTTGAAACAATTTGTTACAGGACTGAAAAATCAAGGAGCAACATGTTATATGAACTCCTTACTCCAAACACTCTTCTTTACGAATGTATTACGTAAGGCCGTGTATAAAATACCGACTGTCGGGGACGACAGTTCTCGGTCTGTTGCCTTCGCTCTTCAACGTGTGTTCTACGACCTACAATTCTCCGACAAGCCTGTCGCTACTAAGAAACTCACGAAGAGTTTTGGCTGGGAGACCTTGGATTCGTTTATGCAGCATGATGTCCAGGAATTTTTAAGGGTATTCTCATGTTTGTCATTTTTATAATTTTTATTTATTTATTTATTACAATTCAATTACTCTCTGCACTCACAGTTTCCCAACACGTGCAGAGAGTCAGATAACATAATTATCTAGTTTACATTATTTTTAAATATAACTTATTATATACAAAATCACAATATAAAATACATATTTAATTACGATAATATTGATTTATGTTCGGATAAAAATTTAATACAATAATATATAAATTCATTTAATTTAGTAAAAAATATGTCCACATTCGGCTGGTGCGCAATTACTGCATTAAACAATGAGAGAGCCTGATTTGTAGGAGCATACTGAGCTGTGCGTGAGCGCACTATCTGTGTACCAAACAGAGGGCGCGAGCGCAAGCGTATATATTGATTCGGTGCTGACAAGCTACAACGCGCCAAAGCCTCAGGGTTGTCTACCTTGCCATTGAGTAATAAGAAATAGTGAGTTAATAATGCACACTTTCGTCTCAGCTCAAGAGTATCCATACCCACCATTCCTGACACGAACAGAGAAGGATATAAATATGATGGATAATATCCATACAGCTTTTTATATAAAAACCTGGCGAATTTTCGTTGCACACGTTCCAAATGTAATTTATATTTCGCCTCGTGCGGGTCCCAAACGAGAGAGCAATAGTCCAGCCTGCTGCGAACAAATGCGTAATACAGAGCCGCAACTGCCTGTCCGTCACTTAATCGAGGCGACTGCCTCATAACAAAGCCAAGTGATTTATGCGCTTGTCTGGATGTCACAATTATGTGTTTATTAAATGTCAAATCTGTGTCTACAATAACACCCAAATCGCGAATTTCCGTGACGCGCTCAAGCTGAGCTCCCGTTACTCTGTAGGTGTGGACGTAAGGTGAACGGGATCGTGTAAGTGTGATTATTTTACACTTAGAAGTATTAAACTCTAACCGATTACGTTCACTCCACGCCCCAACACTATCGATATCCCGCTGTAGCGCGTCACTGTCATTCGGTGTCTCTATTCCCATAAATAGCTTTAGGTCGTCAGCAAACATAAGACACCGTGCCGTGCTCACGACCTCCGGCAAGTCGTTTATCATGACCAGGAACTGTGTAGGACCTAATATGCTACCTTGACTTACACCTGACCGCGTCTCATATGGTTCTGATCGGTATTTAGCAATTTGGACATATTGCTTCCTGTTGCTGAAATAACTACAGAATAATTTTAACAGATTTGAAGTAAAGCCCATGGCTGCAAATTTGTTTAATAGTACATCATTATGGACGCGGTCAAATGCTTTTTTGAAGTCAAAGTATGCTGCATCAACTTGCTTTATCCGGTCTAGCTCTTTGACAGCATAGTCGACATAATTTACCAAATTGGTAGTAGTGGACCTACCGACTCGAAATCCGTGCTGTGTGTCGCTTAATTTTGACTGAACCTGTCTAATGATGTATCTGTTTAAAATAGATTCGAAGACTTTGCCGAAAGCCGAGAGCACGGCTACGGGTCTATAGTTTGTGACGGAAGACCTTGAGCCATCCTTAGGTATAGGTGTGACCCTAGAAATCTTCCATGCCTCGGGATATGTAGCCTTATACAATGTCAGATTGAGAATATGTAACAAGGGTTTTGTAAGTACAAACATGCAGTCTTTTATCAGATATGGTGGTATACCATCTGGCCCGGCTGAGGACTGAGACTTCAATTTCTTTATAGCACAGGTTATGTCCTCTGTGCTGATGCTGTTTATCTCAACGCTAGACACATTAGTTGTACCAGCTTGTTGTAAAGCAATGTTATGAGACAATACAGGCTTATCAGGTAAGAACACTGATTCAAAAAATTTGGCAAATGCATTTGCTGCTTCTGTTCCAGTCACAGTGTTACCGCAGTATTCATACTCGTCACAAGCAAATCTTGTGGATCGATTTTCCCTGACAAATGCCCAGAACTGTTTTGGATCCTTCCTGATACTATTCTCCGCTCGCTTAATGTAATTATTGTAAGCAATTTTAGTTTGTTCTTTTACATATTGCCTATAATAATTAAACATATCTTTACAATATTTATTATTTAATTCTTTGAACTTTTTGAAAAAATAATATTTATCTTTTATTGCCTGAATAATATCAGGTGTATACCATAATGGGTATTGATACTTCGAGCTAAAAGTATTTGTTTTACTAACAGGCACATGACTGTGCAGACATCCCTGGAGTTTACTGTAAAACATATTCACAGCCTCATTTACATCACTGATCAAATGTAAATCATCCCACGTCAAGGAGCTGATAGCTGTATAGAGCTGCTGGAAGTCAGCTTTCTTAAAATTCCATGCAGGCTCTTTTGATGTGGTCGGTATACCGGCGCACTTAAGCTGCGGTGGTGGCGCTCGTGAGCCAGGCCGCAAGACGCACAGTGACACACCAAGAGGGGGATGATGACCGTCCGGCGGAACAAGAGGCTCAGTATCCTCACTCATCAATACAGACTCGCTACTCAGATTGCTTAGAACCAAGTCTAGAATGTTACCATACCTATTTTTAATATTATTAAATTGTTTCAATTTGCAAAATTCTAGTAAATTATTAAATCTATTGTTTACATTTTGTGTCGCTGAATTTAAATTAAAATCACCTATTATAATTAAATCTAATCCTAAATATTTTACCACCAAATTTTCTAATAATATAAATGTACTGATATATTTTTCGTTACCTGCATTTGGTGGAATGTATACAACACAAAATAAAAGTTTCTTATATTTGAAACAAATAATTGCCATTACAACTTCGATGTCATCGGCATAACGTCGACTATTTGTCGCACCTGATATTCATTTTTCACTGCTAACAAAACTCCCCCCCAACCTGAATCGTTAGCACGGTCCCTACGGATTATGTTATATCCTTGGGGAAATTATATTATATAATTTTATGTCGCAGGATAGTTTTTTTTGTAGGTAAAAAAAGAATTCTTATGTAAATAACAAGCATACGGCCCGCCTGATAGTAAGCAGTTACCGTAGCCTATGGACGCTTGCAAAACCAGAGGTATCACTGATTTTTTGGTGTTACACATACTTTACTAGCATGAAATCGTGAAGTCCTGGGTGCGAATCAGTTTATAGTAGCACGAAGTCATCTTTTTTAACACTTTCAGTGCCGACTTTTTACTCAGTCAAAAAAAAAATTTTATTCAATTGGTTTAAGAAATGTATCGAATTACCAACCCTTACTATTTTGCGAATGAACAATAGGGCTCGGTAGCCGAGTGCAAGGCACGAGGACAGGTGATTAATAACTATCTATAGATGGACTCGGTAGCTGGGTTCTCGGCGTATGGCGTATCAAAGAACCCGGGAGCCGGGTTCTTGGCACTAAAAGTGTTAAAAAGACAGTGCGGGACAAACATACAATAAACGGAATCAAAGTACACCCAGGCTCGGAACAACCATTTATGGATCACACAAATGTTAGTCCCGTGTGGGGATCAAACCCACAACTCGTTGTGCAGTGGTAAATGGTGAGATAACCAGAACCAACCTTGCAGTCAATTTAAAAATAATTGTATACGAAGTTGTAATTTTTGATATTATATCTACTTATTTGTTAGGTGCTTCTTGATAAGCTAGAAAACAAAATGAAGGGTACAGTGGTGGAAGGTACCGTGCCGAAGTTGTTTGAAGGGAAGATGACGTCATTCATAAAATGCAAGAATGTGAATTGTACCAGCACTCGTGTTGAAACCTTCTACGACATACAGCTCAGCGTGAAGGGGAAGAATAATAGTAAGTAGATAAATTGCAGTATCTCTATAACTATATAATAATCTTAGATTATATACGAGTACATATTAGATATGTAGTACGGCATCAAAAAATGGCACCGTTTTTAAGTGGTAAGAATTGACCGGACCGCGAGTGACCGCATTCGAGTACAACAACAGTTACACACACAGTGATTTATTGAGGCCGAGCTTCACGCACACACTGATATCGTGGCATGCACACAACGAAATCGCAGCGGGGCCATGTAAACGTCCTTGTCAGTATGGGACACTCAATCTAGTATACAATGTATATAATCTAAAAAAATTATCTATACTGATATTATAAACAGAAGTTTGTGAGTTGTGAGGACGTAGGGGTAATCTCTGGATTTGTTTTTAATCAAAGGAACTCAAATGTTCATAAAATTTAAATTATAATTTCATAAAATTTTTCAAACTTAAAAAGTCCTTTACATTTAAATGTCAGTATTCCGACTATAATTCGTACTCAGTAAATATGTATACATACCTATTTTGCATTCATCACGAATTCAATTTAAATTAAGTCGTTTCTATTTCTGGGACCCAATCTACACGGTCCCATTTTGTACGAGTACACGCAATTTCCGAATGACATTGATAAATTTCAATTAGGAGTACTATTTCTCAATTCTGCGTTGTCCATTTTAGTCTGAAGGAGCTTCCGACACCGAGTCGATAAATTATTTATAGCCTTACTTAGTAACTGGAGAGCTGGTATATAAATCTTTTATACCGTGACTTTAAATTTTGAGATAATTTGTGGTTATAATTTTAAGAGATGTTATCCAGGCTTCGTCAGCTATGTTATAAATATCAGGCATATCAGGCACAATGTACGACGCATACCCCGCTAGGGTATTCCGTAAGAGCAAAAACCGAGCCACCACGAAAACCGAGCAAAATCTGGCTGTCAGATTGAAAATCGGTATTCTGTAAGAGCATAAACCAAACCTTTTTGACGTTTAGTCAATAGATTGTGCCGTCACCGAGCAATCACAATTGTCAGTTTGCGATCACAACTGTCAGTTTGCCATCGCTGTTTCTTAGAGAATCAGCCGGCCGAACTCGGAACCAACATTATAGATCATACAGTTTTGTCCCGTGTGGGAATGGAATCTAAAACACTCGGTGCAATGTTGGTGGTAACGTTACTACCAATAGAATACACGCACAGTCTTCAATTATGCATAAATTGGATGAATATTTGTAACTCAATCACGGCAAAACGGTTGAACAAATCTGAGTGAAATTTGGCATACAGTTATAGTCTGGCAAGCCTAACTATTCCTACTAATGAGTATATGGGCGGCAACTATGTCTTATCACCTCTTTATTAACTTTCAGTCTACGAGTCGTTCAAAGACTACATAAGTACAGAGCTGCTAGACGGTGAGAATAAGTACGACGCTGGTGAACACGGTCTACAGGAGGCTGAGAAAGGAGTGAGATTTGACGTGTTCCCGCCGGTACTACACCTACACCTTATGAGGTTTCAGTATGACCCTCAGAGTGACGCCTCCATCAAGTTTAACGACAGGTAAGACTTAATAGGACGGTATGTAGACTAGACTGATTTCAGAATGTTTGATGAAATCAGTCTAGTAGATTATCATTTATTAATTAGGTAGTAAATAAGTATACGGCCTGCTTGATACTAAGCAATTGCCTATGGTTTGCAATACTTAGATCATAACTTGCGTGTTGTCGATCCAAAAAATGCAACACCCGAGGTATCGTGATGAGGTATCCCTGCGATAAAAAAGAAAACTTTCTTTAAAAATGCATGCTAAACGGGACACGGGTCATCCTTTAATCTGTACTGTACTCATGCACAGTAATCGCTATACGGACAAGCTCGTAGTCGAATCGTAAAGCAATTTGAAGGCAAACAAACATACCGTTCACCTGATATTAAGCAGTTACCGTAGCCTATAGACGTTTGCAATTCCAGAGATATCACCACTGTATTGCCGACCCAAAAAATTTAAACCAAGCGTTTGTGATAGAGTATTCCTGGGATAGGAAATCGTTAAAAACGTACACCTAAATAAGTGCTGGAACACAACTATACCGCTAAAAGAAGTTATTTGGATGTCTTCTGTAAGCTTCTTTCCCAGTCGGGCTTGCTGGTGCTCTACCCTCTCTTAATATTCGCAATAATGATAATTAGTTTAAGTAATATTCCATATGTACCACTAAACGCTTGTACAAGATTACTATGCAAATGTGTTGCCCCAAAACAATTTCATCTTTAGATATTAGCGCCACAGGTGTCGTTTGTATAAAGTATAAAATGAACGTTTATATTTTGAAATATTTAGGTTATTTTAACTAAAGCTAAATTACCTATAAGGCCATTTTCATTTGGGTTTCCTAGGTTATGTAGATCAAATTTAATAGTTACAAAATATAGATGCTAATTTCCGTATTATTGTTTAATTTGACGAGCCTGGTTGTATAGTGGTTATAATAGTGACCGCTTCGCTGGAGGTCGTGAGTTCGATTCCCACCAGGACAAAATCTTTGTGTGATTAGCACGACTTTATGCTCTGCGTTTGTCTCTGTGGGTGTAATTTGTTTATAACAGTTATGTATTTATAAATACATATATATATACTAATTGTCCGGTTGCCGTAGCTCTGCCTAGTTTGTGATTAGGGTCGTCCTTTTAGATAATTCCGATTCATTTTGATCTTATTCCGAATTTTGGTTATAATGTTGACATGTTACGAATTTTAAAATTACTTACGATCGAAAATAACTGGATCGAAAATTGCTTCTTCTTCTTCATGTCGATGGTACATCGAGTATTTAAATTGTACAAGCACAAAATTTTGCCATGTCATCTTTTTTTTAAGACAATAAAATATATTAATTCTCTATTATAACTTATTCTAGATTCGAGTTCTACGAAGAAATAAACCTCGACCAATATCTAAAAGAGATACCGTCAATACCGGCACATTACACACTGCACGCCGTGTTAGTTCATTCGGGAGACAACCATGGAGGGCATTACGTGGTCTTTATCAACCCTCGGGGTGACGGCCAGGTGAGTTTTAAAACCCTTTAAAATATTTTTTGAATTGTTTAATACGACGCACTAGTACAATTTTTTGATTCGAAAAAAGTGTTACGTTTTAGTTATCCATCCTTACTAATATTATAAATGTGAAAGTTTGTAAGAATGGATGGATGTATGGATGTTTGTTACTCATTCACGTTAAAACTTCTGAACGGATCTGGATGAAATTTGGCACAGAGATACTTTTTGCAGAGATAACCGACATCCACGGAGCCGCGGGCAACAGCTAGTTTTAAATAAATGTCAAAATGACACGCCCGAAGAAATCATACTGCGAAGTTTGGACTAATATGTGTGTGATCCACAAATAGTCGTTTCCGAGTCCGTGAATTCGGCAAAAGTCCCCCGCGACACAGGGCTTGTTTTCGAGTGCGGGAGTTCTCTTTTTATTAAAGAAAAGAGAAAATAGGTACTAAAACCGCGCTATGGACGCTACACCAAGGGTATCGCTTTCGCGTCGAGCAATTACAGTAGGCAATGGACGGTACACTAAGAGTATAACTCCCGTGTTGCCGACCCTAAGAAAAGAGAAAATAGGTACTAAAACCGGGCTAGGCCATGGACGCTACACCAAGGATATCACTTGCGCGTCGAGCAATTACAGTAAGCAATGGACGATACACCAAGGGTATGGCTCGCGCGTTGCCGACCATTTAAAAACCTTATAAGTAACTTCTTTCTTAAAGAACCCCATGCTATAGTCTATCTAGAAAATCTTAATCTTTTTGTAATAGTGGTGTAAGTTCGACGACGATGTGGTGTCTCGGTGCAGCAAGCAAGAAGCTATCGAGTACAACTTCGGGGGGAAGGAGGACGCACCGCACCTCGCACGACGGGCCACCAGTGCCTATATGCTGATTTACATACAGTGAGACATTTTATTACCATTCTAAACTATATTTTTGGCCTATATATGACCTATTATTTGGCTGCCTCGGTGGTCCAGTGGCCGCAGTATGCGCCTGCTGTGCACGAGGTTGTGGGTAATTTGTTTCCGTTAATTGTATGTTTGTAAAGTCCCCCGCGACACAGAGCTTGTTCTCTAGTGCGGGAAAAAAATAAAATAAAATACGCCTAAACTGTTAATTCCCACATGTGACAAAGCTTTGTGTGGTTCATACATATTTGTTCTGAGTCTGAGTGTTATCTCTGTTCTTCAATTGTATGTTTGTAAAGTCCCCCGTGACACGGGGCATGTTTCCTAGTGCGGGAGTTGTCGATTTACAGAAAAAAACCAGATTAGTATTTACGCGAATCTGTCGAAATGGCAAAACCTCGTATCAACAACGCTTTCCAGTAAGAGAAAAGCCTTTGACTGCCTTGGTGGTCCAGTGGCCGCAGTATGCGCCTGCTGTGCACGAGTTTGTGGGTTCGATTCCCACACAGGACAAAACTTTGTGTGACCCACAAAGAATTGATCTGAGTCTGGGTGTAATTTGTTTCCGTTAATTGTATGTTTGTAAAGTCCCCCGCGACACAGAGCTTGTTATCTAGTGCGGGAGTTGTCTTTAAAAAAAACCCCTTGTCTGTTAATTCCCACATGGAACAAAGCTTTGTGTGGTTCATACATATTTGTTCTGAGTCTGAGTGTTATCTCTGTTGTTCAATTTTGTTTGTTAAGTCCCCCGTGACACGGGGCATGTTTCCTAGTGCGGGCGATGTCAATTTAAAGAAAAAATACTAGACATTCGTATCAACGAGAATCTGTCGAAATGGCAAACCCTCGTATCAACAACGCTTTGCGGTAAGAGAAGCCTTAAGTGGATCTTGTTCTGCTTAGGCTTACGACTCATCACGAGCTGTTTGCTAATTGGTCCTGATAATTATTTAAAGTATTTGTGTAACACGGGCGAAATTTGAAGCGATAAGTTGAGCTGGAGAGGTGGTAGCCGTATGGGAAACTAAGGTAATAAGGTGTGAGTCGATCTCGATCAGTAGGTCCAATGTGAATCACACTTTGTGGAATTAATACGTACTAATCAAATTATTAACAATGTGCTAACGGCATCGTGAGGCAACCCGCATCTCTTGAAAGAAAATCTAATGGCATGTCTGAGCCTCTAGACAAGTGGCATAAGCGATAGTCGAATCGAAAAGTCAAAAAATAAAATGTATGGAATTTGACGTGAGTCTACGATTTAATGTCGTAAACTTACGTCAAATCCCATACATTTTCTTTTTTGACTTTTCGATTCGACTATCGCTTATGCCACTTGTCTAGAGGCTCTGATCTACCAACACGCATTAAGCCAGCGTGTGGATTAGGGCCTAAATCCTTTTAACTCTCTTGATAGAGAAGAGGAGACCCGTCGGAACCCGGCCCAGCATTGGTGTCCTTATACGAGTCGTGGCAAACAGTACTTTTTTCTGGTTGACAAAAAAATCTAGACTGCAGTAGCGGGCATAAGATTTAGATGCATAAATTTTACACACTCACACACTCTTAAGAAGCCTTCTTGAGTTGTTGAAAAAGCTCCACGTGATAGTAGGTACCACAAAACAATGCTGACTCATCTGTTACATAGGACTACGACAAATCTTAAGTCGCCTAAGGCGTTATAGTTAACGGTACCCTCGGGTGCCGTTTTCGTAATTTATTATTTTTGGTTTCTATGCTATGTCAGTAAGCATCGATGTAAGGTGAGATCAGACAATACTAAAGCTACTAGCAAAAGGTAACAATGAACAATAGCGTGGTAAACTCGACGTTACGTCGGAAATATAACTGAATATATTGAAACAATGTTTTGTTGTTATATGTAGGTGTTTTTTTATACTAAGGTGGCCCACAAGCATACGGCCCGCCTTATGTTAAGCAGTTACCGTAGCCTATGGACGCCCCGCAACACCAGAAGTATCATTTGGGTGTTGCCAACCCATTTTTTTACACCAAGGCTTTATGATGGAACTATCCCTGGGATAAGCATACGTTTCTTTCAAAACGCATCCGACCTGTACTCACATAGAAGAACACAAATAACTACACCATTGTGTGTAGTTATTTGGCTGTGGTCTTCTGTAAGGTGGAGGTCCTTCCCCAGTCAGAATTGCTCGCTAGTACGGTGCCCTACCTCTCTTTAAAGGCGAAGGTGTGTGTGTAACTTCCAAAAGTACGATTAGAAAACATTTTCAGTATAATGAGAAATATATCCTTACCCCTGAATGGTCTAGGCTACTTGCCACTAATATACCATGCGACCGAAGCCGCGGGTGGAAGCTGGTATCGTAATAATCATGGCAAGAACCATTAACAAACAGTACATATTATATAGAACAAGTTTTTGTACTGCAGAGTCTTCATTCTCATTTAAAGTTTTCAGTTCATTTTACTGTTATTCATTGTTTAATACAAGCATTGGCGTACCGATGGAGTTGCGGAGCGGCCCTCAAGATGTGACCAGCGCGAGCGTAAAAAAATGTTTGACCTGCATTTAATTGATGAAGGCACCCCCTGATGACCTCACTTTAGATGAAAAGCTTGCTAAATTGTTATAAGGTGTTAATGTAGTATGTTTGTGTGTGGCAGGACATCGCAACTGAAATACGTGTTACAAGAGTGCACAGAGGCGGACATACCGACCGACCTGTGCGAGCGCATCAGCGAAGAGATGCGATACGAGATGGTAAGAACATGTAAATATCGCATCCACAACGCAACTACATTTACTTTACACTTTTTTTAACAGTTTTTTTTTGTCAATCCAATGTTGCGCATTTCAGGCGGCAGAAAAATAAGATGCAGAAAATTTAAATCTGATACGTCTGTCACCTCCGCCAAGTACTACGCGAAGATATTCAGCGCACTAAAACAGTTCTTCACTTTGCAGGCCCTAGCCGGCTCTAAATATAAAGGAAGATAATGACTACGGACCACAACACATTACACTGTCCAAACAAATTTTGATACATTTTTACAGTTTTTATAAATTTACAGAGTGTTTATTATAAAATTTGTCAGGTAGGTAATTAAGCTTTATATAATCTGAATATATTTTCTTTGTGTATATTTTATTGTAATTATTTATGTACCACTGTTAATAAAATTTGTTGCGATACATAGGTTTATTTTTGAGTTAACCAAACCACACCCACGCGATTAACTAATCGCTCATTTATTCGGTACGTCTACGTCTCTTAATTATTGTTGGAAAAAAATATATAAGAGTACTATGCTCCAGCTGTTTCTGACAAGATACTCCATTATCACGAATAGAGAATAATTAGTAATTTGGAACTCTTGGCAAGAGCTAGAGTCTATATAGTCACCGTTAAGGCAAGTCAACATTGAAATACGTGACGTGACTTTACGCAACGTATGTGTGATGAAATAACTCTTCTAATCTTAATATATATATTTCTTGTGTGCGTGTGTATGTGACTGAACTCCTCCTAGACGGGTGGACCGATTTTGATGAAATTTTGTGTGTGTGTTCGGGTAGGGCCCTGGATGGTTTAGATTCACAATTGGACCCGGTAGGTGGCGCTGCTGTCGGTATTTCAGCTTTTTCCGGCAGGACGACGTCTGCCAGGTCCACTAGTATTATATGAATCAAGACGCAGGTATTGTATTCTTATCAATTTCAAAAAGTCAACTACTTGCCTTCTATGACATATACATATTATGGAGGCCTACGCTGCGTGTGCGTGCCAGTTCTTTGGAGGAAACCTATTGATACAAAGATACAAAACGCGCTAAGACACTGCGATTAATCGTTGTGACTGCGTCCTTGTCACTACAAAGTGTGATTATATATGCCATCCTTGTTCTTCCTCATACACTATAAGCAAGTTAGAGCAGGAGAGGTGTTGAAAAGCAAACTATTTATTTTAAGTGATAAAAATAAAATAAAAAATCAATGGGAGACATGGGAAAATATATTTACGCTCCTAAGTTCCGATCGAAAGACAGATAGAAACCCTTTTAATTAAGACTGCACGGTAGGTTCCCTTGCCTTTAGTGTTTACCTTTGCCATTCACCACTGCCCGGTGGGTTGTGGGTTCGATGCCTACATGGGGCAAAAAATTGTGTGATCTAATAAATGGTTGCTGATCTAGAAATACAACGCAACACAGGGGTCGTTCCCTAGTGCGGGAGTTGTTTAGAAAAGAGAATACATTGCAGCAGTCTATTGCATTTAGCTTCATTTATTCTACTACGATATCGTTCACAAACCAAAATGTTTTGTAATATGTATTATAAAAAAAACTAGCTGACCCGGCGAACTGCCGCCATTTTTTTTTTCTTTAATTTTTCTCCTATACAATCCTTGTCCTGACAATAACAAACACAAAAACAACGGTCGATCGAAAGTTAAGTGCGTTAATTTGGGGGGTTTCATTTTTATTTATATGGATAGATAAATCTGGTTTCTTGTAGGTTGACAAAGGCTTTAAATTTACTTTAATGGAATAAAATTGCTGTCTTGTCTCTCACAAAGGTGGTCTCCGATTGCCATTACTGAGGAAATTGGAGAATGCCTCTGTTATTCAACATATAAGCACTTCTTTCATAAAGCTTAATATACATGTTTTAAGAGGTAAGCCATACACGTGAGCAAACCTAGCTGGGAAAGGAATACTTCACCTTATAATAATGTCCTGAAATGTAATGGCACAGTGTAAAGACCGGGATGCGTTTTAATAAAAATGTATTCTAGGGTTACTCATAACACAAAAACGTTATCAGTTTTTAGATGGCAACACGCTATTGATGCAGTTGATGCCCTAGGAATAATAATAATATTTTCGGGACAACTCACACATCGCTATCTGATCCCAAACTAGGCAGAGCGTGTACTATGGCAACCAGACAACTGATAAACATACTTATATAATTCTAAATACATACATATTATAGATAAATTACACCCAAACACAGAACAAACAATCGTGCTCATCACACAAAGATTTGTCCTGGGTGGGAATCGAACCCACGACCTCCGGCGTAGCAGTCAGTCACTAACCACTAGACCAACAGGCCAGTCAATAAAATAAGCTGCAGTAACTGCTTGCCATCAAATGGGAAGTATTTTATTTACCGCATAGAACGAAAAACAAATCTTACAGCATAATAAATGGCAACGTCTAAGTCCATTACCTGTACAATTAGGAACTAAACACACTTGAACTAAGGTGTGAGGAAATTACAAATGGGAAGAAAATAAAAGCTATAGAGCTACCAACATCTTGTTCTTATTTGCCGTCTGCTACGCTATTTTGGAATACGCTGGGAATTGCTAACAATCATTCGGAGGCACAAATGAAACCACTGAACTGCACGCTGCATGTTAAATGAATCCCGTGAGCTTCGCTTCCAGACACAAATGAAATATTCGAAAGACACTGCCTAGCTGCCTAGCAGCAATGGCGTCTTATATAAAAGCGTGTTCATAATGCACTTTTACAACAGCGTAATTATCGCTTTAGGCATATAGGCGTCTAGACGTTTTTAGAAAATAAAAACGAAAGTAACGAAAGGTTAGCAGAAGAAATACCATAGTCTAAAGAACTCTTTCTTTATAGACAGTCTAACAGAGAAAGGTAGGGCACCATCTTATCTTGTGTCGGGGCTGTCCTTTCGGCCAGCGCACTCTGACCCTTGGGGTCTTTTGTGCATGCCCCTACCTTACCGCTCACCCTACGTCTTGGTCCCTGAATATTTCCTGTATGAGTTTCAGTACATCCTTGACGGGGGTGCGCCTGTAATCCTCTGGTTAGGGGTATGCCAGTCCCAGTAGGCTCATTCTTCTTGGGGCCAACGCATGGCACGTGCATAGTAGGGCACCATACTAGCGAGCGAGTCCACCTGGAGACCTTACAGAATACCACAGCCAAATAATTACACAGGTCTCCAGGGAATCCTTTTTAGAAAGAAATTATGATTCCTATCCCAGGGATCTCAAAGCCCTGATGTAAAAAGAATGGGTTGGCAACACGCAAGTGATACCTCTGGTATTACAAGCGTCCATAGGCTACGGTAAATGCTAACATCAGGCGGGCCGTATAATTGTTTACCACCCAAATAATATAAAGAAACAGTAGCGAGGTGCTTAAAGTCCGTCGAGTGAACTGAATGGGAACTCCATGGAATTACACAATATAATGTGCGAAGCTCATTTAAATCTATTTAAAATATTTGAGGCCTGCAGTAGGTACATCATTTACTAAAGCAATCAACTCTGCTTTGTTCTCAATCATCTAAAATTCAAATAATTGGTGTGATTGTTAATTTTGTACGCTGTCGACGTGACGGCTAATTGCGGCGTTTCGTGTTTCTTTTGTCTCACAATAAATTAATGATGAGCTTGTTCAAAGATTTTCAATGGAATTACAATTTCGTTACTATTTTAATTCAACAGGAACATAGTTAATTACATAACTTACCTTCATCTGCTTTTCTCTACAAGTTACACCTACTCGTGTCTCGTACGTATCCCATGTGTTAGGAGGCGAAAATCACCAAGGTTTCTTTGCAATCGGATAAATAATTTAGGAATGCATAAAGAAATATTGATTTATATATATTAAGATTTAAAATTAAATATTTTCAGCTTGCGTTCTAGTAATAACTATTGTTTAGTACGAGAATTAGAATTTGTAATATTCAGCTGGATGATAAATGAAGCTGGAGGTAGAACATAAGTGAACAACGGATGGGTTGCATGCATATTTGATTAGTATTCACATATTCACGGGTAGGGGCTCTACATACGATTGTGCAATTCTCGGACTTGGCCAAATAGTACTAGCAGTCGTCCAGACCGATTTCAGTCACGATGGGAAATCTCAACAGGGATTAGCCAACTGCGCAGGACATTTATTGCGCAGTGTCTCCGCAAACACAAGTACACTCACTAATTTGGATGGATGGATAGATGTATTGTTACTAAATCACGCCAAAACGGCAAACCAGATCTGGATTAAATTTAGCACAGAGATAGATTATAGTCTGAAATAGCACAAACTAACCCGAAAAAAGTCACAATCCCTGTGGGATTGTAGGTATGACTCAAAACAAAACTCAAATTTAATTTAGGTAACACTAAAAATTTTTAAATTTTTGACCTTCATAAGGTCATAAATTTATATTATATAGAGGTGAAGATTGTGAGGGCGTAATCTCTAGATCTACTGAACTGACTTTGAAAATTCTTATACCAATAGGGAGCCACGTTATTTGTGCGTTTCATAGACTATTATTTTATTGTCCATTGAGAAAACATTATGGGCCTCCGGGAACACCCATGCGTAGCCAGGAAGGGCGGCTAGTTATGAATAAGCCAGAAATATGCTGTCATCAAATTTACCTACGGCTAGTTCGCTGACGTGAAGCCATGAGAAGAACTAGCATGCGGGCAAAACCGCCGCGGAAACTAGTTTTATATAAACCGTAGGTACTTTTGTAATAAGCATCTCATAGCTAAATAAACACCATTAATAAACTTCCGAAGTGGTAACTAGTAAAGCCAGTACCTAGTTGTTTTAAAAATTGGCTTTTCGCTTTACATTTTGTTGTAAATCTTTTGCGACGTGCTATAAATTAACGAGTCCAGTTACTGAATGCGAGTGCACCCTGTGTTGTTTACATTGGCGAACAGTGAGTTTGGACGCCACATCCAGTGCTGATGTTGTACTAGTAATTTATTACGACTGTAATTTAATTTATTAGGTTTCCCATTCATTTTTGATATAACACAATGACGTATGACAAAAAATCTTTATTTGTGAACAAAATTATGCATGAATAATTACTTGTCCGGCTAGTCTCAACTGATTGACTGACTAATTCAAAAATGCAGAGCCAAAACCTTTGGGACTTCTAACTAAAAATTTTACACAAAAATTCCTCAAGTAACTTGGTGAGCCCTAAGAAAGGATAATTTTTAGAAATTCAATACTTTCGTAATCGGGTAAAAAGTTGTTGAACTTTTCTTCTTTATATTATGAATATAATTTAATTTATTACGTATCCGATTATTTTTATAAGATATTTCCAAATATAGTTATAAAAATAAAAGCAACTTAACCCAAGCTACATATAAATTGGAATTCACTTATAAATAAAATATAATACTGCCTTGGTGGTCCAGTGGCCGCAGTATGCGCTTGCTGTGCACGAGGTTGTGGGTTCGATTCCCACACAGGACAAAACATTGTGTGACCCACAAAGTGTTGTTCTGAGTCTGGGTGTAATTTGTGTCCGTTAATTGTATGTTTGTAAAGTTCCCCGCGACACAGAGCTTGTTCTCTAGTGCGGGAGTTGTCTTTTTTTAAAAAAAGAAAAAATATATATCTAATTAAGGTTGCATCTCTGAAGAGAGGTGCACAAAAGACTGGCAACATTGCCACGCTGGATCGCAAGAAGACTCGACAATGATACAGTTTGTGGGCACATGGTCCCCAGAGTCCTAAGAGTTTCGACCCCATACATTGACATTACAGAATTATATAGATAATATAACAAAATTCTGTTTAATTGGAAGCATTCGTAATGAGGCGCTCTTAGCCAGCACTCGCTAATCGGTAAAAGATCAGCAGGTTAAGTTACTAAAGGCGTAATTATGATTACCCTTAGATAGGTGACCACATAGTCAGTGGTGTAAGTAAGTAGGTAAATAATAAATACTATAATTACATTTTCATACAACCCGTCTGATGCCTATAAGCTTGCAATACCATTGACGTATCACTTGGTATTTGGTAAGTGTAGACCAAAATACATACGTTATTTTACCATCATTAAACAACTCTACATTTGTTTTTTTCTGTCATTATAGCTTTTTTTTAAAAGGGAGGTAGGGCACTATACTAGCGAGCAAGCCCGACTGGGGAAGGACGCCCCTGACGGAAGAACCGAATAACTACACACAGCGGTGTAGTTGTGTTCCTATGTGTGAGTACACCTGTACTCACACACAGGAACACAACTACCACCTAAAATGCATCCCTAAATGAGCGCTAGAGAGGTCTCCAGCGCTCATTTAGGGATGCATTTTGAAAGAAACGTTTGCCTATCCCAGGGATATTCTATATTAATGCCCTGGTGTCAAAAAATGAGTCGGCAACACGCAAGTGATACCTCTGGTATTGCTAACAACCATAGGCTACGGTAACTGCTTAACATCAAGCGGGCCGTTCGTTTGTCACCCAAGTAGTATAAAAAAAGCTGCTGTCTGTTGTAAGATGGTGGTGTGTAATTTACTAGTTGTGTTTTTGTAAACAATATAAACACTTTACATAAAATAAACTATTAATGGCGTAATTTGCATAAAATATAGAAATCAGAAGCGCCAAACATCAATCATTACAATTCCCTCGCAATAATGTCAAGATTCTGTAAACAAAGAACGTCTATGAAATATTAAAAAACAATGTCATCTCCGTTCCCGGTCTTACACTTAAGGGCCCCTTTTCCCGAAAGTTTAGGCATTTTACGCACGGAGACGGCTTGCGCCCGCGTTGCACAGGAGCCGTTGCGATATGAACTCCGGTGACCTATGGCGGCGGGCGAGTACGCCACAGTATAAATAATCAGTAGTTCAAATATTATTGGCAAAAACGTATAGCTTGATGTATGTCCACTGCACTATTGACTGTAAACACTAATACACTTATATTGTTATGAATGTATTGACAAAGCAGGCGATGATCTAATATATAAAATTCTCGTGTCACAGTGTTTGTAACAAACAAAACTCCTCGGGAACGGCTTGACCGATTCTTATGAAATTTTGTATGTATATTCAGTAGGTCTCGGGAATAGGAGGTCAACTATTTTTTTTTTGGTAGTAGGTAGGTAGGTAGGTAGTAGGTAGGTAGTAGGTAGGTAGTAGGTAGGTAGTAGGTAGGTAGTAGGTAGGTAGTAGGTAGGTAGTAGGTAGGTAGTAGGTAGGTAGTAGGTAGGTAGTAGGTAGGTAGTAGGTAGGTAGTAGGTAGGTAGTAGGTAGGTAGTAGGTAGGTAGTAGGTAGGTAGTAGGTAGGTAGTAGGTAGGTAGTAGGTAGGTAGGTAGTAGGTAGGTAGGTAGTAGGTAGGTAGTAGGAAGGTAGTAGGTAGGTAGTAGGTAGGTAGTAGGTAGGTAGTAGGTAGGTAGTAGGTAGGTAGTAGGTAGGTAGGTAGTAGGTAGGTAGTAGATAGGTAGGTAGGTTTATACCTAAATCGATTTATGGCGTATTAGCATCTATGGGAGTGTGAGGTAGCTATTTTTATTTTACCTAATATGCAAATTTAATAAGCATTTTTTTTTGTTCTACCACCTTATGATAAGCAAGCAAACGGCCCGCTTGATGATAAGTAGTTAGCGTAGCCCATGGACGCTTGCAATACCAAAGGTATCACTTGCGTGTTCCCGACCCATTTTTTTAACACCAGGGCGTTATGATGGAGTATCCCTGGGATAGGAAACGTTTCTTCCAAAACGCATCCCTAAATGAGCCCTGGAGTACTTATACTACTCACACACAAGACCACAACTACACCGATGTGTGTAGTAATTTAAGTAAAGATTCGGGCTCTTCTCGCTGATAAATCGCCGGAATTAGTACGTCTAACACTTTCATAACAATTTTGTTTATATTTATAAATTTTATTTATGTAAGTAGGTACTTATATTTATTTTATATATATATACCACAGCATATATATTCATTATATATTTTTTTAGATATTGTTGAATCTATATCCTTACTATATTAAATTTGTTTCTTTGTCTTATCCAATTTTTTTTTGTTTTTGAGTGCACCTACTACCTATGTTCATCTCTGTATCACCCAAGGTCGACTGGTAGAGAATACCTATGGCATTAAGTCCGTTTGTGTGCGATTGTGCATAAAGTTTTAAATAAATAAATAATTTGGCTGTGGTCTATTAACATTATGATCATTTTTGTTTTTTGTACTTACCTAGCCTACAAAAAAGTAGCCCACAAAAAAGTAGTACCTACTACTTTTTTGTAGGCTAGGTACCATGTTATGGCATTAGTTTCCACCCACGGCTTCACCCGCACCACAGATTACTAAATAGTTACTACCACAGATATAGATACACATAGATAACGCAAATGCACGTACTTCGCGTGTCCGAACCCCGACAAAGCGTCAAGGTTGGTCGCCGCAACTTACAGTCCGCGCGCGTCTGTTGTCGCTGCCGGTCGTCCGCAAAAACTAAAAAAATGCCTCGTTGCGTGATAATTAACTGCAATATCCCAAAAATTTCGAGCACCCAAAGACAGGAACATATTTCTTATCACAGGTAAGTTATATTAACATTATATTATGCGTAAATTCATTTTAAAACTATTTTTTATGTATTTAGAGCTGTGATTTCAAGGATATACCTAAGTAACTATAGATTAACGTTAAGTAAAACAATATTCACAGTACGTTGACGTGTTTGGTTTGAGCGTTGGAACTGACGTTGTGTGTTAAAAGACGATGAATATTACAACAAGCGATACTGTCGCGCATCGCTTCGACTTCGTGATACAGGCAATTTATCATTCGTCTGTCAAATCTAGCGACTAGTGTTGTTCGTTCTACAACATATATCAATAATCGATTTTAATCGATATCGGACCGACGAATGATATAAAAGAAAAATGGTGACATATAAAAGAAAAATGGTCTACGTGAATTGATTAAATCTAGTGGCGGCAGTGACAAACGATCTTATTTATTTAGAACTTAATATACAGAACATGTATAAAGGCGGACTTAATGCCAAAGGCATTCTCTCTGCCAGTCAACCTAGGTATAGGGTAATGCAGAGATGAAACATAGTGTGTGCATATTAGTGTGAGGTCTAGAAAGAAGTAATTATTATGAGAAATATATAATAATTATAAATTAAATAAAAATAAAAATTATGAGTGATATATAGGTATATGCAAAATCACAACAATCTAGGTATATGTATATTGTATATATTTTAAAAAGACAACTTCCGCACTAGAGAACAAACTCTGTGTCGCGGGGGACTTTACAAACATACAATTAACGGACACAAATTACACCCAGACTCAGAACAAGTAGTAACGACATTAAAAATATGAGTAAGAGTGAGATAATCAGTGCGGCGGCTCCAGTTGAATCGATTGAATCGTAGCGGCCGGAGGAGCATTGGCGGCATCAGTGTCTTTGAATCGGTTTGGATTTCTCGTCACTAAATTTCGGCTGTGACGTCACAGTAGGTGTTAAAAAGTCGGCACGCTTGATTTCAATACAAACTGTGATACTTGCGTTATCTATGTGTATCTATATCTGTGGTTACTACGTAACAGATACATCACTCCCATACAAAAGCGAAAATACCTACGCCATAATAGCCTACAAAATCTTAATAATAGTACCCGCTGTTCGCAGCGAAAAGAAATGTACCATAAGTACGCGCACAAAGAGTCGAGATTGTGTTGCCCGCCGTGCGACTCACGTGCAAGCTCATTATTGCACGAATGCGGTAGGGTTGTCTTTCTAACTTTCTCGTAAATTTTTAAGGAAGAGTACCTACACACAAGAAGCATTTTAAAATTACTAGGTACTACTAACTGAAGCCAGCTAAAATGCGTCCCTACTTTCAAATAACGTAACGTACCTTTCTTCATCTTTCGGCAATGAAAAAAAGTATTTTTTTTATTTTTCTTTTGACTATGACATCCAACGACTTCACAATAATCAACCATCGTGTCGTTAGTCAAAACTTAATATACGTAGTGTAGGTACGTAAATATCGGAATAATGCGTTTTGAGCGGGAAACGTGTTGTGCGCGCTTTGTGTCGCGTGCGGCAGCCCACTGGCGATCGGCTCGGTTACGAGCTACATAGCGATAGGCACATAGCGCGTGACCTTGAGCGAGTGACGGAGGCCTGCCCGCACTTACAACCCCAGGCAGAAACAAGCAAGAAAACGCTCCATAGGTACTTAGGTAAATCAATTCATCCAAACATTCGCATTTATAATAATAATATGTATTAGAATAGATATGGTATGCAAATGTGTTCCTTTACTTCTCTAATAATAACATATTCTTCAAATGAACAATAATATTATAACACCAAAAATCTTACCGTAATATAACAATAAAGTTTACGCACCCTGCACTGTGCCGAATATACTTCACGAACAATGTATGTGTGCGAGGATCACGCACACACGCGCATTCCACGGCCGGTCGACCGATAATTACCTAATCTGTAGCTGCGCTATTTTGTGAATACGCTCTTAATACTCTTTCAAATTTCCACGCTAACGAAGTCGAGGACAACAACTAGTCAATAAATAAATATCGTTGGCTTGTATCGTGGACACCAGATAGTTGATATATGAGTATTTACAAAAAAAGTATATATGTATATATATACTTTTTTTGTAAATACTTATTATGTATAGGTACTTATTATGTATAAACATTCATGACTCGGAAACCAATGTCCATGCACATTTGCCCTTACCGGGATTCGAACCCGGGATCCTAAGTCCGTAAGGCAGCCTCACTACCGCTGCGCCATTCTGATCCTCAGTTAGTATGTATAAATATGTAAAGGTGAATGTTTTCATTAAAGATATTAAAGATTAAAAATTCTAGTCATACTGACTTCGCTATTCTGTGTAGAGAAAAACATTACAGTATTATATTGTGACGTATTATATTGTGGCGACGATAATGTGGTCGCGAGCAAAAATTGCGTAGGTCCTCCCTCGATGACGTCCGGCAGGACACTGGCGCGGTGCGCGCGTCGCGCGCGAGCAGTTTTTCACGTATTTATTTGATATAAAAAAAAAAAGTGCAATTTTATAAATCTATCCAATAATATCCTTGTCAAACCCGATTAGTAAATGAAATGTTAAATTTTCATAAAAGTTGCGTTCCCCCAAGTCTCATACAACATGAAATACTTTTAAAATCGACTTAACTTCAGACTTCTTTTTTATCGAGCAAAAAGTTAAATTTTGCGTTTTTAACCAAAAAAGTCACTAGATCAAACATGTATCTATACTATATATTTTTTTGCGAATTTTAATATATTGATTTCTCTGAAAACAACTCGATCTAGAAACGTTAATTTCGGAAAAGGGGCCCTTAATCAAACAAATAGAATAGGTAAATAAATTATGGACGTAAGTAACGGGACTGTCGTCTCAATAAAGGGACAAGAAAAAGTGTAGATATATTTCACAATCAGCTTTCTTTCAGTAAATGAATCCCTAGGACATCAATCAAACTGCCACTGGAACGCAGTCGGCGGTAATTATAAATATACTTTTGCCTTTGTTTACCTTATTTTATTTTAGCGCTAATAATGAAGGAGTTTTATTGGTCAATCTTAGTAGTAACACAGAATACTTAATAGTACAGGTAGTAACGTAAATAAGTCTTATGTTAGAAAACAAGTAATTTTATTCCGTATTAAAACTTCTTTTTTTAAGTTTTAATTAAGAAGTAAGGATAGAATTTCTATAACTTAATCGCTACTTAATTAATTCTGAAATAAAATAAGTAACAAAAATCAAATAATAAGAGGGATCCGACGACGAACGCGGGGCGGCGGGAAATCTCCGGTAATTAATCCGGAAGCTGCACTATTAATTAGGCGAGTTTTTCTTCGTCAGGACGAGGATTATGGCCGACGAGACTTCAGTAATTGCCATCCCAGCCGTAGCCTTAACCGTTTTTTATTAAACGACTCTTCTCTTTTCTGTTTTTATGAGTAACCATCAGTACGTACAACTTTTTTAAACTTTTAAATACTAATATTAGAAAGTTAAAAAATTCTTTACACTGTGGTATTATGTACATTTTATGTAGGTACCTAACAAATTTTCACGCAACATACATTTCGACCGACCGCAAAATACCGATTTAAATCTGCCGCTAACATTTAGTCAGATGCTTTATCAGTATAAAAAAATAATAATAGTTAAAGGAGCAGCTTGCATTCATTTTCAAATTGATTCGGAACCCGAATAAAATATACGAGTAGGCCGTTAGAAAGTCTGCGTTGGGTCTTAAACATACAGAAACTCTATCTACATTATGACTCTTATTTCTTGTAATTTGTATATGATTTGGCAACGTGCTGGTCATACCCCAAGAATTGCAAGCCTCCATAGGCTGCGGTAACTGCTTACAATCAGGTGGGACTATATACACGTTACATATTAAAAAATTATACACAGGCATGATTGTGTAAGTGCATATGTAAGCATCCCAACGGCCAAAACATTTTGCAGAAATCATGCTCATTCAAATAGCACTCTATTATAATTTAAAATTCAAGAATGAATCAATAATGTACCAACTGCGCACAAAAACGGTTATGTACTATGTAGGTATAATTCGTTAGGCTCATCAACAAAGCGTCGAGCTGATTGTTTCGTTTCAAACGTAGTCGTCGAGAGCCATCAGTCAGTAACTCAGGACTTAATCAAACATCTCCGAGGACTAATGTTTCCGTCAGAAACAATTACGCTGAGTGGAAAATTCCCAGACGTCTCTCGATGTTTTCAACCATTATCATTTGAAATCCCAAGATGTGCTCGTAAAAAATGAAGTAGGTACAATATGTAAAAATATTTTTAGATTTTAATGTGGCCCGTGATATTCAAAGCGAAATTAGACTAGAGAATAAGATCTCTGCTGAGCTTATTACGGCGATTATTCGCGCAAACTACATCGTCCGATTTTTTATACTACTAAGCAAACAGTTATCTTATCAGTTTAATCGGTTGCCAAATTAGTAGAATTAGCAATATTATTAAAATATCATATCATAGTTCATATACATATAATATTGTCTTTTATACATTTTATTTTCGCAAAAATTATTACACATGCAACCACTTGTAATATCTTTGCACCACCTTGGGTTGACTGGTGAGGATGCCTATGGCATTAAGTCCGCCTTTATACATTTATTTTTGTGTATAATAAGTTTTAAATAAATAAATAATACGCACATGTATATTTATATTAATTAAGAACTTTAGACCGGTAACAATGATGTTATAGTTCATATCATTATAATATTATTTTAGATTGGCCGATAGTATGTCTATACAGTCAGCGGGTGCTCTAAGATTTCTGTAGCTCATATTAGGATGGTTATTCTTTTATATTAATAGTTCTATGAACAATTATAACTAGAGAGCCCAAACATGGTAGTAAACTTTAAATAGACGCATAATAACAACACCCATTGAAAACCAGCGCTTCCACAATGCTTAATGCATTGTGGTAACAAATAGCTGAATGGGTGGTCATTTATTTCTTTACTTGTACCTATTTTAAAATTGTACCTCAGAATATTATATGTATTGTATAATATAAGAAATAAATATTTTTCTCTCTCTCTCTCTCTCTCTCTCAACAAAAATATGCTGTGTGATGTCAAAAAGGGTCCTTATCTCAGCTCGGTGCTGCGGCATTTTATGCTGCAGCGCTTTCTGATCAGGCCTTAGTGAAATCAGGGTCAGTGAAGCACCGGGTTTATTTAGTGAATAAATAAAATTACATACTTAAACTAGTTTATTGCTATCTACTAATATGACATTGAGTTATTTATCGTAATGACGGTTATGACATTGGGCGACGCACTCTTCTTCAGTTGCGAATCTGTTCTGGTTACCGCCACAGCCTCCATACACGAACATCTTGCAGGATCCGGCACTCACATCGTAGTAATACCTTCAAAAAGTTTATTTTGCTTTTAGTTTGTCTCAAGCGACTAGGGCTAGAGCATAGGCTTCAAGAAAGGAGATTTTCTATAAGCAACTCCCGCACTAGAGAACAAGCCCTGTGTTGCGGGGACTTTACGAACATACAGCTCACGGACACAAATTACACTCACCCTCGAAACAAACATCTATGAATCAGGCTATGGTCGTGGGTTCGATTCCTTCAAGGGACAAAACTTTGTCTTGTGTTTGTTTCACTCGTCTAGTTGGCTAATAGTGAGCTACTAGACTAGAAAAAGGGAGGGTCTGCTTTTCTATTAAGCGAATATAACGATAGAAGAGAGGTAGAGCAAGCCCGACTGGGGAAGGACCTTTTTTATTATACCACCAAGGTGGCAAACAAGCATATGGCCTACCTGATGGTAAGCAGTTACCGTAGCCTATGGACGTTTGCAACACCAGGGGTGTCACTCACGCGTTGCCGACCCTTTAAAAACTTTATAACTCCTTTCTTAAAGAACCCTATGCTATGTCTCTTGGGAAAACCTAAGCAGGGAGCTCATTCCACAGCTTAATCGTACGTGGTAAGAAATTCCTCTGGTATCTTACGGTACGGCATGTTTGAGGTGTAAGTACAGGTCTCCAGCGCTCATTTAGGGATGCGTTTTGAAAGAAACGTATTTATATCCCAGGGATACTCCCATCATAAAGCCCTGGTGTAAAAAAATGGGTTGGCAACACGCAAGTAATACCTCTGTTATTGCAAGCGTCGTATAGGCTACGGTAACTGCTTAACATCAGGTAGGCCGTATGCTTGTTTGCCATCTAAGAAGTATAAAAAAAGACATCATAAAATTCCTCCGCATCGATGTCTGCTGAAAACGTGCCCAGAGGACTGGCAGCATCGCCACGTTGAATGGCAATGCCTATTAATTAAAATAATTAATTAAAAACGTTATAATAATAACTTACTATGAATAGGTATAATCACTTACCGATAATTTAAAGCCAAGCACATTCCAGCATTTGGTTGTAATCCACAGTATGATACTTTAGAAGTCTCCCTAAGCGTCATGTACGCCGTGCCTAGAATTTAATTTTAGTTTACAATATCTTATCTGAAATTTTGCTCAAGAGTGTACTACATATAACAGTGAGTATTCATCATCATCATCATCTCAACCCATAAACGTCCCAGTGTTGGGCTCGGGTCTCCTCCATACACTTAGAGGGATATGTGCCTACTATACCACGCCAGCCGACGGGTTGGTATAGGGTTTTGTTTCGAGTTTTCCCTCTCTTGCAGTGGATATTATCTGCCTGAATTACTCTCTTAGTCGACTCTTATCCCGAGGGTATCGTACCCTCGGGATGGAACGGGGTGGTGACATTTGTATTCTTAATCCGTCACCACACGAATACAGCAGTGCTCAATGTTATTGGACACATTTGTCTATAAATTTAACCTAGTACTGGCTTTAATGCAGACGCCTTTAAGGCCCCTGCCTGGCGCTTCTATAAGTTTGGTCAAGCCCAAGAACAAAAATCAAACAGAAAAAAAAAGTTCACGTGGTCCGATTAGTACTTACTATTCTGGGCGATTTAACCTATATTTTGGTCCAGTTTATCTCTATGTGCCTAGGTATAAAAAATATATCTAATAATTTTAAGAAAAAAAAACCGACTTCAGTACGGCGAGTTGCAGAATTTCAAAAACCTTAAAAACGGCTAGATTACATTGTTTAATTATGAAGTTCAGTTGCCTAGCTACCTTAGCAACCATAATGGAAACTTATTTAATCGCCAGCCGTAAAATACCTATTATTGAGAAGTTCAGGTGGTCATTTGTGGTCTTCTTCATCAGTTTTACTTCATCATATTATACTTTCTGAATGCAAATGTTTGATGTGTTGTTAAAAATATTGAAATTGCTATATGTGTGCCTATAATTTTTGAGGAGTTCCCTCAATTCCTCATGGATCCCATCACCAGAACTTTCTTTTGATGAAAATGGGACCAAACTGGAAGTATGTTCTCTCAGACAAAAAAAGATTTTTTCAAATCGGTCCAGAAATGTGAGTTCTGCGGTAACAAATATTAAAAAAATACACACGAATTGATCCTCTTTTTGAAATCGGTTAAAAAGTAGGTAAGTACCTATATCATTTGTACAACATTCGTAACTCCTACACTAGTTGTTGCCCGCGGCTTCGCCAGCGTAGATGTCGGTTATCGCAATAAAAAAAATTAGCCTATATGCTATTCCAGAATATAATCTATCTCTGTGCCAAATTTCATCTAGATCCGTTCAGTAGTTTTTGCGTGAAAGAGTAACAAACATCCATACATCACACACACAAACTTTCACATTTATAATATTAGTAAGGATTATGTGACGATATACATTAAATTACTTACAACACAGTCTAATAGATATACTCAAAAAACTTACCTTTGCAATGCCGTTCACATTCTACCAACGATTTAAAATTATTTTTATTGCCGGCTTGGCCATCGTAGCTAAAGGCGAAACATTGATCCAACTGTGACTCGTAGTAATAACTGTAAGATTGATTATAAATATAATGCATTTTGTCTATAAATTATTTAGAAAACAGTTTAACTCGTATAGATACTACAAAAACAACCGTGTCTCAAAAATGTACGTAAAAGACTTTGGTCTGATGTCTCTCCAGAAATGCTGGATTGTCGTCTCATCGGACTATAAGAATGAAATAGAGTGAGTGAAACCTCTATTCCACTCACTCACAATGAAATATTCTTTTAGACCACCTGGTCTCTCTAGTGCACCTAGTTGCAGACACGTGGTGCACTTTGTTAAATGTCAATAGAAGTACCTACATATGTCCTGTGCAGTTGGCTAGACTCCATTCAGACTGACCAACGAGACTGAAATCGATCTGTATAAATTGTAGATTAATGTAAATCTCTTTTAGATAATGTACCATGTCGGACAGATCTATACAACCCGCATTAGGCCAGCGTGTGTGGATTAAGGCCTAAACTCTCTATCTTTATAGTGGAACATAATGAGTTACTATTATAATAATATTACCGGACAGATGAAGAGCGGCTGTGGCCAGTGTTTGGTTGAAGTTGGCACCACCAGTCCCAATTCCATATTGACTCTATCAGACCTGATTAACAAAAGAGAAGTTAATAAACTTATACCAGTTTATTTAACTCCAGATGGCAAATAAAATATCAAGAAGGACAGGTTTTAGGTACGGTCGGCAACGGAGTTAGCTGTACAGAGTCTCTAGACAAGTGGCAAAAGCGATAGTCGAATCGCAAAGTCAAAAAATAAAATGTATGGAATTTGACGTGAGTCTACGATTTAATGTCGTAAACTTACCTACGTCAAATCTCATATTTTTTCTATTTTGACTTTTCGATTCGACTATCGATTATGCCTCTTCTCTAGAGGCTCAGAGCCTCTAGACAAGTGGCATAAGCGATATTCGAATCGAAAAGTCAAAAAAGAAAATGTATGGGATTTGACGTAAGTTTACGACATTAAATCGTAGACTCACGTCAAATTCCATACATTTTATTTTTTGACTTTTCGATTTGACTATCGCATATGCCATTTGTCTAGAGGCCCAGGGCCGCTATATGAAGATTAGTTTTTCAAGAAAACCAATGTATGAATTGGTGTAAATATATTTTTATCTGTAAGTTTAGTTTTATTGTAGACTGCTACCAAATTCCACATCAATATATGCAATAGTTTTCTTAAAAAACGAATTTTCATATAGCGGCTCTGCCCCTCTAGACAAGTGGCATAAACGTTAGTCGAATCGAAAAGTCAAAAAAGCAAATGTATGGGAATTGACGTAAGTAATCGTAAACTTAAATCCCATACATTTACTTATTTGACTTTTCGATTCGACTACCGTTTATGCCACTTGTCTAGGGGGTCTGTACAGCTAACTCCGTTGCTGTGTGTAGGTACGTATTGGAAGCCCAGCCTCTCTAGACAAGTGGGCATTTGGCAAGTGGGTAGTGTGGGCATTTCAGGATAATAGAGCGGTATTCATTATTTCTGCATAATGTTTTTGTCCTTATATATCTTCTATAGCATAACTTTGGCATACTTTGCCATAATTGTTATGTCAGTGTCAGTTTATGTTGACATAAATATATTTTAGTTAACTTGTTTTGCATAATTTTGATTCGCATAATGTTACTAAATACTATAACCATTTAGATATTTGTGAAAATTATATACTTAAATATAAATTGGTATTAGTTTGAATATCAATAGGTTAAGGTGCGGCGAGTGATCCTCTAAGCGGCGAATATGTTTTACATAAGTAGCTAGGTACTTACTTAGATATAATAAATTTATGGTTTAGAAAGTTATGCTTAAACATTATTATGCTTAGACAAATTATGCATATGCTTTTATGCGTCAATAAAGTTATGCGTAAATATCATAAATATAAACAAAAGTATGCCATGTTATATTATCTTATAATTTTATGAAAATTGATAGGTAACCTAATGAAGCCCTACCTAATTATGCAAGAAGACTATTTTAATAAAACAGGTAAAAGGGAGTACCTAAGCAAAATGTATTTGTTCAATCTGGCAGGAGTTAGGAGGCTAAACACTTGACCAGAGTGCCTAATGTAACAAAGGACTTGATGACAAGCTAGAGACCAGAAGCCCTGGCCATCTCGCTTGGCCATTTAGGACCGCAGTGTCGCCACTCAAATTCACCTCGCCATAAACTGCCCTACGGTTTACAAGGATATCACAAAGATTCTAAATAATATGATTATTACTCCACATCAGTACAGTTGCCACGAAACAGCTTATTAACATAAAAATGATTAAACCAGCTGAGGGAAGGCCCTGGTGACCTTCATCAAGCACTGGAGTATCTTACAAAGTGGGGTCACCTTAAAACTAAAATATAATTTTAAGCAAATAAATTGGAAGCTAAACTTTGTGAGAAAGAAACGTTTTTTTTGGAATATTATTTATTTTAAAAGCTATTCTAGCCCTGTGTCAGTGGCGTAACAAAGTGGCTTTACGGGAAAAAACCACGGCCAATCCAACTACGGTACAAAAGGATACTAATAACTATTATAATAAGGGCTTATTATAATAAATATTGAATGGGGAAGTCCTACACCTTTCAAAAGACCACAGCCAAAATAATGACAGCGGTGTCGTTGTGTTCCTGTGTGTGAGTATAGGTCTCCAGCGCTTATTTAGGGACGCGTTTTGAAGGAAACGTATTCCTATCCCAGGGACACTCTCATCTTAAAGCCCTGGTGTAAAAAATGGGTTGGCAATACGCAAGTGATACCTCTGGTATTGCAGGCGTCCATAGGCTACGGTAACTGCTTAACATCAGGCGGGCCGTATGCTTGTTTACCACCCAAGTAGTATAAAAAAATAATAATAATAACAACATGCGGTGCGGTTTCAGAGGAACTTCTTCCCACGTACGATTAGGTTGTGGAATGAGCTTCCTGCCGAGGTTTTCCCGAGAGACTATAGCATGGGGTTCTTCAAGAAAGGAGTTATAAGGTTTCTAAAGGGTCGGCAACGCGCGAATGATACCCCTGGTGTTGCAAACGTCCATAGGCTACGGTAACTGCTTACCATCAGGCGGGCTGTATGCTTGTTTGCCTCCTAGGTAGTATAAAAAAAAACATTGCCACTGGCCTCAAACAGTATAGATACGCACTGCCTTGTGCGAGTAACGACTGTTCTAGATTGGTTTTGTAATGTTATAAACATGATGAAACTTACTGCGTCTTTCCGGGTCTCTTGCAAAGAACAAATCCAGAGGAGTGCTTGATACAGCATCGTCGATAGGTTCCAAAGACCGTCTGTAATGTGCCAGTCTTGTTGGTACACTATTCTTAGCATAAGATTTACTTCTATGCCAACTCACTTCTGTGTATTGACTTTTGGCACACAAAAACGCACCTAATAATATTATTAAGCTAAATTTCATTTCAAAAATATAAAACCTGATATGATTTAGTTACTTTTGATACAAGGGCTGGCCTGAAACCCGATAAGCATAAAATTTATATCGCCGTAAACTAGTTATCGCGACTGTATCATGAACACATATATTATTATTATACATTACCTGAGTGTTTTTGTGTGCGTTATGAACCGAAGAAAGTACGTACCTACACTGCATTACACTGTGATGTAAACTAACCTGAATTCTTATTACTTATATACTTACTAGCTTTCGGTCGCGTGTTATTTTCACGTGTTCAACGATTTTCTTTTGAACTAGGAATCTTTGCGCGGCGTAAATAGAACAACGTTACCATCCATCATACGACTCGTATGCTTGATTTCTGACTGTCTATCATAATTATATATAAAATCGTTTGTTCTGACTGACGATCAACGCACAACCAAAACTACTTATTTTATAACGTAGGCATACGCTAAGAAAGGATTTTTGGTAATTTAATCCACCCGGGATGCGATCCTATAAGGGTTTTATTTTTCCTTTTAAGGTAAGGAACCCTAAAAATAGTTTACTCCGGGCACTAGTTATGAACCTACGAGGGAAACCACGAAATAACCTTAGTTTTGAGTATCAAGTGTATAAGTGTAGTGTGCCTAAGCGCGTATTGTACGTAATCAATCATATTGCAACGTATGTTTGAAACCAAATACCTTTCACCCATGATGACAGAATACTATTATAATTATTTCTCAGTTTCACACAATGCAACATTTGATCGGCAAGCAGAATGTCTGCTGATCTAATGGCATTTTCAATTTGCATTCAAATTCCTGAGCTCGCATTGCTGAGCTCCGCGGGATGGGGGGCTAGCTGAATGCCGACAGCCCGAACGTTGGGATACTCGAATGCTCCAATGCCCGAATCGGATTAACGCTAACGACGCACCATTCTGTACGGCGCCGCAGTCGGCCGCATTCCCGCCGCGTGTCCTGCGCGACATTGATAAACTGATGCAGTAAGATAGATACACAACACACATTCACGTTGTTAATCGCTGACCGATTTACAGCATCAACAAAAATTAGGACACAGAACATAGCTCGTGACTATATAGATACAATTAGCGTCACATTAAGCGCAGCGTACCTAATACGTATAGTACTCCTCTACCTAACACCTAATGATAACCTAACGCATAATAAAATGTCTAGACTTTCTCAAATAGGTTTTAACCACTCTATGTTGTATTCTTTAGCTACTTAACTCGCTTTGGGTAAAACTAGCTCCTTTATAGCTCTACCTATTCCGATCACTTAGTAATCGTAGCTAAGTACTTAGGTATAAGTACCTAATTCTTGCATCTCAAACAATAATCCTCGTCACAAGCTCTATCGATGTCGCAAATTAGCATTCCCAGCGGAGAATTCTAATGAGAAATGTAATTCAGAGAAAGCAGATAGCTCTTCACAAAGCTTTTTAAATGTACAATTCCGAGCTGTAGGATTAATTACTATAGTTTTTCATCCCGTCTAGTCCGCCGCCGGTCTACGGATGGCGGGATTACGGGTAGAATCCGCCGGCGACGATTAATAATTAATTGTCATTACGGTTATGGCTGCAAAGCCAATTGCCTCGCAGGCTTATGCAGGATTATTTAATCTTCAGGCTTGATGAAGTGGCAAACATACATTTCAGACACGGTTTGTTAGTTATTAAAGGTGTATGGTAGTTGTTGCGTAAATACTTGATTGCTTGATTATTAACCTTGATTGCATAGTGGTTTTACGCAGCGTGTTATGGGTTTGATTCCCGCACGGGACAAATTGTGCGATCTACGTGTGATTGTTTCGAGTTTGTATGTGCTGTATCCAACTATCCACGCTCTTAATGTTTGTAAAAAATAAGAACTCCACGATACAAGAATAATTTCCTAGGCCAGGTGTAGTTTTTTAAAATGTTTACTTACGATTAGGTGTATGCTGTAGTAGGCAGGTAGGTAGGTAATCTTTTTGAGAATCTCCCCTTAATGATAATATGATAATATAGGTATAGGTTAACGTGAACAGCAGGTAGGTATACCTACCTGCTGTTCACGTTAACTAACACCAGTAATAACATTATAATTTGTAGGGTACCAATAAATACTATACTGATATCCACCATAATATAATATTTAAACAACTACCAAAGCAAAATAAAACGGTAGGCACGCTGCCGCATAAAAATTCAATCATTTCGAAAGCTTCGCCAAGATTTGTAGGCTGGCGGCGGCGCGGAGAGGATTTAAATGAAATTACGACATTGTTTCGCCGATGGACGGCTGACGCCTGTAAATTATAAATTAAAAGTATAAATCGTATTGCGCAGATTTATTTTTTACAACCTACCTACGTTAAAATTTACCTACGTAGAATTTTTATTAATCTAATAATAAAGTTACCTACATAGCTATCTAGCTATTTTTTTTTTACATAGGTGGCAAACAAGCGTACAGCCTGCCTGATATTACGTACGTCAGGCTGGCCCGGCCCCACGGAATTTGATAATGAGATTGGTATCAATCGAATGTACCCGCTTATACCAACATATGTAACACCTTCGTTTTCAATGTAACTCTTTTTTAAAGAAGTTACAAGCACTTCTTGGTGGCCGGGCCAGCCTGACGGTTTCAGCCCGGCCACCTTGTTTACCGCTAATCTACACAATATACTGTCAATATTTTGGTTCAGATCAAATGTACTCCTTATTACAAACATATGTAACGCCTTCGTTTTCAATGTACCTCTTTTTTTAAGAAGTTACAAGCACTTCTTGGTGGCCGGGCCAGCCTGACGGTTTCAGCCCGGCCACCTTGTTTACCGCTAATCTACACAATATACTGTCAATATTTTGGTTCAGATCAAATGTACTCCTTATTACAAACATATGTAACGCCTTCGTTTTCAATGTAACTCTTTTTTTAAGAAGTTACAAGCACTTCTTGGTGGCCGGGCCAGCCTGACGGTTTCAGCCCGGCCACCTTGTTTACCGCTAATCTACACAATATACTGTCAATATTTTGGTACAGATCAAATGTACTCCTTATTACAAACATATGTAACGCCTTCGTTTTCAATGTAACTCTTTTTTTAAGAAGTTACAAGCACTTCTTGGTGGCCGGGCCAGCCTGACGGTTTCAGCCCGGCCACCTTGTTTACCGCTAATCTACACAATATACTGTCAATATTTTGGTACAGATCAAATGTACTCCTTATTACAAACATATGTAACGCCTTTGTTTTCAATGTTACTCTTTTTAAAAGAAATTAGAAGCACTTCTTGGTGGCCGGGCTGAAATTATTTCGTTAGTATAAAACAGTAAAACTGCAACACCTACCAATAAATAATGCCAGTACATAATGAGGTATAAAGATATAGAATATATGTAACGCTTTCATTTTTGATTTGAATATATATTTAAAGAGAAATAAGTACTTGAAATTATTTCAGCCCGGCCACCTAAAAGCGTTAATATCTCCTATAATCTTATGCCAATTTGTACAGTAAAAAATGATATAGCCAAGAAAAGAAAGTTACATTCGTTTAGGTTTAGTCGTATACCCTAAAGCCTTCTGTTTAACTAGATCATTAAAACCTACGAAAGTTAACGTTGAGTGACCATCAGTCATTAACTAATTTCAGGACATTTGGTTTGTTGAATGAAACAAAATTCGTAACAATTTTTTTTTTCCTTACCACCTTCCTAATTTTATTAGACAACATTTTGTACCTACTTATATTAATTATTATAACAATTGTTAGTTATAAATAATCTGAAAAAAATATTATTTTACATAAATACTATTATATTTTTTTGGAGTTTCACATACATAAGTAATATACGTTAAGTAAAAATCACAGATAATAATTTTTGGATACATAATTAACCTATATATATTTTCTCCGTTTCTGGCTTCGCAACATAATCAGAGAAAGATAAGTAGTTGTAGTAGTAGTTCACGGACGCTACTGCTGATTTTTTAGACGGCGCCTGTGTCGCGTAATAAGACATAACATCTATCTTCCCCGAGTAGACAGAATAGATGCGCAAGAGTCGTGTTGTTATCAACACTTCTGAAATTTGATTTGATTTTCATTTGATTGATCGATTTGTAAAAAAATATACTGCAATTTTTTTTTTTGATGTGAGAAACGTATATAGGTTAATTATGTATCCACAAATTATTATCTGTGATTTTTACTTAACGTATAATACTTATGTATGTGAAACTCCAAAAAATGATAATAGTGTTTATGTAAAATAATATTTTTTTCCGATTATTTATAATTAACAATTGTTATAATAATTAATATAAGTACAAAATGTTGTCTAATAAAATTAGGAAGGTGGTAAGGAAAAAAAAAATTGTTACGAATTTTGTTTCATTCAACAAACCAAATGTCCTGAAATTAGTTAATGACTGATGGTCACTCAACGTTAACTTTCGTAGGTTTTAATGATCTAGTTAAACAGAAGGCTTTAGGGTATACGACTAAACCTAAACGAATGTAACTTTCTTTTCTTGGCTATATCAATTTTTACTGTACAAATTGGCATAAGATTATAGGAGATATTAACGCTTTTAGGTGGCCGGGCTGAAATAATTTCAAGTACTTATTTCTCTCTAAATATATATTCAAATCAAAAATGAAAGCGTTACATATATTCTATATCTTTATACCTCATTATGTACTGGCATTATTTATTGGTAGGTGTTGCAGTTTTACTGTTTTATACTAACGAAATAATTTCAGCCCGGCCACCAAGAAATGCTTCTAATTTCTTTTAAAAAGAGTAACATTGAAAACAAAGGCGTTACATATGTTTGTAATAAGGAGTACATTTGATCTGTACCAAAATATTGACAGTATATTGTGTAGATTAGCGGTAAACAAGGTGGCCGGGCTGAAACCGTCAGGCTGGCCCGGCCACCAAGAAGTGCTTGTAACTTCTTAAAAAAAGAGTTACATTGAAAACGAAGGCGTTACATATGTTTGTAATAAGGAGTACATTTGATCTGTACCAAAATATTGACAGTATATTGTGTAGATTAGCGGTAAACAAGGTGGCCGGGCTGAAACCGTCAGGCTGGCCCGGCCACCAAGAAGTGCTTGTAACTTCTTAAAAAAAGAGTTACATTGAAAACGAAGGCGTTACATATGTTTGTAATAAGGAGTACATTTGATCTGAACCAAAATATTGACAGTATATTGTGTAGATTAGCGGTAAACAAGGTGGCCGGGCTGAAACCGTCAGGCTGGCCCGGCCACCAAGAAGTGCTTGTAACTTCTTTAAAAAAGAGTTACATTGAAAACGAAGGTGTTACATATGTTGGTATAAGCGGGTACATTCGATTGATACCAATCTCATTATCAAATTCCGTGGGGCCGGGCCAGCCTGACGTACGTCTGATATTAAGCAGTAACCGTAGCCTATGGACGCTTGCACTACTAGAGGTATCACTTGCGCGTTGCCGACCCATGTTTTTTTACACAAAGGCTTTAAGATGGAGTACCTATCATTAGATTTATAGATTAATCTAATATTTATTTACCTACCTACTTAATGTAAATTATAAAGACCAAAAGGGTTCAGTAAGGGGATTTGATTTGTATGAAGGCTTTGAATCAGACCAACTCAACCGAAATCATAAAAAAATACTACAAAAGCGACTGAATTTTAGGAGACGTGGTGCCTATAGGTAGGTCGGTACCAGAGTCTCATTAAAAATGCCTTAGGGTCACTTTGCAGTTTATTTACATTTGGCCACTTATATTAGGATGGATTCAATTTTGAACGAAGATAACCATATTCCTGTTGGTACAACCACCATAGCTAGTTACCTACATTGAATTTTTCGACTTGTGGGCATCATTGGTCGTCGGTTCAGATGCACATTAGCTAGTCGTAATGTGACTTAATATAAATACCCAGTGATGTATCGAGCCAACAAATGCTGAGCTCGCTAAGCGTTCTCGCATTGGCTATTAAATTGACGATTGGGATCAATCAACGTGAGATGCGACCGATATTTCAAGATATTGGGGATTGTGTACGGTAAAACCCTTTTGGCTTAAGCTTATGTGCAGAGAAAGGTAGGTAGGTACCTACTTTTATTGGAGGTGCAGTTACTATGTGTGGGTACTTCTTTAAAAATAGATTGGAAAGTAATTTCATAGGTAGAACTTTATACTTTTTCAACGCATACCTACTTTGATTATACCTAGGGCAGGCCTCCGTCACTCCATGTACTTGCGCGCTATAATTACCTACGGCTCGTCGTACCGGCGACGGACCAAATTCATTCAATGCGGTTTTCGCAAGCGAAGCGCACGCACGTTGTTCAATTCTAATCGTTCTATTAATTTTTTCTACACTAAAAATTAATAACCGAGAATTTAGAAAGGATAAGAAATTTATATAAAAATAAAACTCGTAACTTTTAAAGATTTTTTTATTTTACCTACATACTGACCTATATAATTATTTTTTAGATGTATTGCACAGTCAACAATTTTAAACTACCACCTATAGTCAGAACATATTCACAGTTCTCAATAAAATAGGCACAAATAGTTATTTATGTTAATTTTATTTTATCAAAGAGGCAGCCCCGCGATTGCTGTGGGATCGCGCAGTGCGAAGCAATCACAACTGGGCCCCAATTCCGCTAATAATATTAACGCTGAGACTCAATTACGAATCTACAACGATTGAAACGAATTTGGTATTCTGCAAAAACTTGTATGGAAGCTCAATGGGTCGTATTGGAATTGAAACTCTCTCGTCACTTGAATGGTTACATGTGTTGCCTTTTATATTCTACTAACTCATTAGTGCTGCCATTCAAAATCTACCAGAAGACTGAATGATTAAACGAACTATAGTTTTGTTTAAAATAAACGTTTTATTTATTTTCTTTTATTTAATTATGAATTATATCGTCCGCAATGAAGCGCTATGTCACTTAAACACGACTTTTGTAAATACGGTGGCCGCATCATGGCTGTGTTACGCAATTGTCTATGACAAAGACAATAATTAAAAAAGTAACTGTCATGTCAATTTCAGATCAAAAAGAAAAAAAACAAGGTGGAGTGAGCCATGTTGTTTACTTGTTTGTTTACTTATGTACTTATTAAAAATGTTAGGGTGGTTGAGTGCCTCAGCAACTTGCCGTATGGCCCGAGAGACAGTAATCTGAGAGACATTGTGAAGATACTCTGGCCAACCAGAGTCTGGTATGATCCCGTGGCATAGAATCAATAGAATAAGAGCCAATAAGTATGTGCACTACGCTTACCACAAACATTTAACACTATCGTAACGTATTCGTATCAAGACTACTACACGAATACCTATTTAATACTATTTTAATGAGAAGATGAATATAATGTAGAAAAAATGGAGTATTATATAATACCCCCTGGGAAGATGGAGGTAAGCAACATTGATTAGTAAGTTGATATATTATATTACCTACTCACTGCATAATATAGTCCTGAGACCTTATTGTACATGCACAAGAAATCCACAAACTACAAAAACTATGCACAATATTATCACCACTACTAAGTGATATAATAATATTATAATGTTACTAAGACGGTACCCATTCATGTGTGTGTTGTTATTGTTATACCTACCTTGACAACTCTTGCATATTTTTAAGTAATTATAAGAAAAGTTTATTATAATGCGCCTACCTACCTATAGAATATAATTTTTTTCTTGTTTCTACAGGTGATGAAGACTGGAATACTCCGGGTAACAGCAAGGATAAAGGACCTCTGTTGCAAATGATGTGTTTTATCATATCACCAAAGCCCAAATCAGTACTACAACTACAGTACAATCACAAAGTCACTGCTATAACTTGTCATGGTCCCTTCAATAAACACATCAGAGCGCCCATCTAGAAGTTACAGACATTCCTTTCTGCAAAGCTTGTACGAGTGAAAAAAACATGGAAGCCTACATTACTACTCTTGAGTGTGAATAACAGACTGCTATACCATGTCATTATTGTTGATTGAAATGTTAATTATTATTAATTAGTACCTACCTAGTAAAATGTAAATGTATACTTTATAAATAAATATTTTTTTCAATTTTCATGTGGTTGCAACTTATTACCTTACAATAATTAAAATATGTAGATAGGTAAGTAGAAAACTATGAGATTATTATTTTTATTACAATATTTATTAAGTAGGTGCCTATATTAAGTTATAATATCTGCAGTGGGCGGCCTTAGGGCTACAATAAAAATATTAATAACTAGTGGCCTGTTCTGGCATCACAGGAGTAATTTATTTAATTAGATAGATAGTTCATTTAATGACTTAAAACATTCAAGTAAAATATACATAATATATAAAAGTAAAATATAGTACCACTTCATAGCACTGATATTCATGAAACTATGACATAATATCTGCAGGGGTGGTCAGTTCGTTCCCCATCCAATCCCATGTTAGGGATGAACCTATGTTATGGGTTGGTCGGGGTACCTATAGACCCTACAACTCTCTGCAGCTGTAAAAGACTTAGGTGCTAGATTACATTAGTAGGTTTTAAACGTAACTAGGTACACAGTCGTCAAACTAGGCGCGCCTATCATATGTGGACCAGTTTGTTTATTATAAGTAAATTAATCAAAGCACTAGATAAGTGTGTTATGCCACATCTTGTGAATATGTATGAAGTATGAAAGTGAGGTTAATGTCAAGTGTAGATGATTGTATGGATTGTGGGCTTTATTCGGATGAAATAAAATAAATTAATGTGGAGGGGGCAATCAAAATTAAATAGGTGTAGGTATCAAAAATTATGATATCAATAAATTTATATATAGATAAAAAGTAGCTACCTACATGATAATTGATGATTTCTGAGTAACTATACTTAGTTTTGTTCTTGAAGCCATGTTTTTAGTTTTATTTTGCACTTGCACTGTTGGTTGTTTAAGTGGTAAATAATATAATGTAGATTTCATATAGGAAACAACTCAAAAATTGTTTAAGTATAGTGTAGTTTGGTGGGTAAATAGGTACATTACAAACCTATCTGCACAACTGTTTCTTACATATAGGTACTCTTGTCAAATGTTAGATTTGAATGCTTTGTAAGATGTAAAGTTGTCAGGACTGGTAGGTACCTATGTCTGTGTAAAGTTAGTTCATAACAATACATTTAGTAGAACTCTTTGTGCTCTCTCCAAAGGCAGGAAGAGAGTATTCCCTTCACTACCCCAAGAGGTTATGCCGTTGTAGTTGTCAGGGATTCCTGTTTTTTTTCTAATACAATTTCTCAATGAATAACAATGGAACATTATATTACTTAGTAAAAAACAATTGAAAAAGTAGTTTTTGAGTTAAGTACCTAACTCATTAGGTACATACAAACCTAAAAGTACTTAAATTCTTTCAAGAAAGATAAGCATTTAATCGATCAAATGTTTGAAAAATGATGTCTTTAAGTCAATGTCCCTTTGTAAAATCGTAACAATACGTATTGTTGCACGATCGTACTTCAATTGTAAAATTGAAATGTCAAACAAACGTCAAATAAGAGCAGAATACCGATATTGCACACAACTGCGACACGATTGAAGAGTAGAATAGCAAATATTCCGGTGGCAGTTTAATGAAGCGTCAATAGAAAACCATTGGTCCTAAATTATTAGCAGAATACCAAAACATGTTTAAAACTGCTATTGAGATTTAATTTATATTCAATTAAATTAGCAGAATTGGGGCCCTGTACGCTTGAGCATTTAGGCACATTTTAGCATGCAGCGGTTGCTGACGCGACAGAGTAGGCTATTATAGCAGAAGGTATTGGTAATTTTCTTCTGAGTGAAGTATCTGTTACGTAGTAACTATTTAGTAATCTGTGCCTAGGGTTTAGGCACAGAATACTTAATAGTACAGTAGGTATGAAAAAATCAAATTGAATCTGTTCTCAATAAAAAAATCAATTGTTTGGTAAGTAGAATTAGTGACCCATCTAATGTAGGTATTCCTTATTACAAACATATCTAACTCCTCCGTTTTCAATGTAACTCTTTTTAAAAGATATTACTAGCACTTCTTGGTGGCCGGGCCAGCCTGACAGATTACTAAATAGTTACTACGTAACTCCTAAATTTGATCTGTAGGTACCAAAAATATTGACAGTATTTTTTATAGATTAGTGGTAAACAAGGTGGCCGGGCTGAAAACGTCAGGCTGGCCCGGCCACCAGAAAGTGCTTGTAATTTCTTTTAAAAAGAGTTACACTGATAACAAAAGTGTTACATATGGTATAAGCGGGTACATTCGATTGACACCAATCTCATTATCAAATACCATGAGGCCGGGCCCGTCTGGCGTACATCCTCATAAGCCGCTCGCAGATGCAAGGTAGGTACTACCTACCTGCCACTGTCAGTGTTACCTATATACGGTACATAAAGAATTAGATGATGACATACCTACCATCGCTTAAAAAGCTAGATTTGGTACCTACCTAAAGGATTATATCACCGAGACCACTGCTGGAGAAACGCCTCCCACAAATATTTCCACAGCATTCGCTCTTGAGCTGACCATGTCCATCAGCAGCCTGCAACTTTCACCAGTCGGCCCACAGCGATGGCAGTTTGACCACCTTTCAGTTTGGGGGTTGGTAATGTATTTTGCTAAAGATACAATTTGATATAAGATCTTGCGTGGCCTTGTTATTAAGCTCTTACATCAAATGATATTGTTGTCTCTGTCAGCCGCGTGACGTGGACGTTCGAAATGTGCGAGAAAGAAAAATAATGTTTTCATACGTAATATTTTGTTATTTTGTATTTTGGTGTTTATTTAACGTTTGTTAAACATACCACTGCGTTCGTAGAAGCACAAAAGAATGTTTTAAAAATAGATAAATAGCCAGCACTTACATCAGTTCTCGATTTCGAAAGCGTTTTCCTTACACCCAATGTACTTCTTATTGACAGTACTTAAAGTTCGGAGAGTTTGGACCTGGCCTTTGGTCTGGACTAGGCCGTAGCATGTGACGGTATGAAACGTCCACAAGGGTAGACATCGTTCAAAATAAACCAAATAAAACAAATATAGTATTATATTCAGTGAAACATTTAAATCCAACATAACACACGTTGGAATATCATCAATGTTTGCACAAGCTGTATACAGACTCGCCTACACAACGGGTTCAAACTTATTAGTACAGGAATAATAGACAAGATAACGGTCAACTTCGGAAAAATACCGGACTTTAGTAAGCAGTTTTATTTTCGTGTTCTAATGAAACTATAGATAATCTCCACGAAAAGCCATTGCTTGCTCCACGGTGCCATTGTTAAGATCAATCCCCAATTTTCTGTCAATTTGTTTCCTTGCCCTATCATTTCAATTTTACTATAGACCTACATACCTAACAGGGAACAATGAGATACTTATTGTAGAAAATTAAGCAACACAATTCATAACACTAAAGTTATATTCACGGCAAATATCATATTAATGGTACACAAATCGAAGAACCCTTTCTATTGTTATAAGAACACGAAAATAAAGCTGTATACTACAATCCAAGTGGCTAATCCCGAGCTTTTCCGAACTTCTGTGTCTATTATTACTGAACAATATAGTTAATTCAATAGATAAACCAGCTAATATTCTATAATCCCATTTGCCACATTAATTATAATCGGCACATATCAGCTACTAAGCCACTATGTTTCTAAGTTCTTTCCAAAATACCTCAAAACCATGTTAATGAAAATAGCGCAATCAACACACATTTGTTAACATAAAAATAATCTGAGTTGAGTTGTAACATTAGAAATAGAACAAGCTACACGCGGGGACATCGCATCGACTCCTGTACACAAAAATCTTATAACCTTGGCATGCGAACCATTTGCTGATAAGAAACAATAACTAAAAGGGTATTAAATTAAATTAAGCATTACCATTTCCGACCACTAAAAATTTCTTAAAACGTCTAAGGCATCGTTACGAAAACTTATTGTATTTTTTTTCTTAATTTATTACATCATATATATACATAATTTCGACATAATCATTTATTTAAAACGTAACATATCTCTGGCAGGTCAAGTAAAAAATTAAATAGTTACATTACACAAAATTATATTTCGGAGAAAAGATCTACCTTTCGATATTATACAATTAATAAATACCCCGTAAAATTTTATTATTAATTCTATTAAGTATAGGGTCCTATCACTCGATATACAATGTCACCATGTGTGTTATAAGAAAATAACAATTTCGATAAACATTGTATTAATTTAAACTAGTGAACATTCCTTCTCTCGAAAATATAATTTTACAATGGATTTTCTCAAAGGAAAGATTCTGATTCAACCAATTATATTAAATAGTAACATGTGACCGCCCGCTACAGATAGCTCGGACGCTTTTAGCCAGAATTAACAATAAAGTGCTAACGTTATAACTATTATGTGCAATTAAACCTAGTGTACACTTGAGGCCGCTAATGCTACGCCATCCCACAATGTTAAATACTCTTTAATGTTCGCTCTTGTCGCCTCAAACATACACCCGGGTGTTGGCAATTCGACAATTAATAAAACATTTTATTCTTTAGTTACTATAAGATAAAATTAACGAACGGGACATGGCAAATGAAACTCAAAGGCAACGTCATTATTTTACACAGACTGACACAAACTGCATTAATTACCGAATGACTTAGATGAAAATATTATTTAATCATTACGCAAACATTTCCAGGAGTGAACAGCTACTGCCCGCCCCTCTTGGAAACAGGCCCAAGATTATGCAAGTATTGTATAGACTGACACTGACACAAAACCAAGAATATATGTAATATTGTCAACATTCAATGTAACAATTTGTATATATCGCCTCGACAGCGTACGTAAAGTACGGTCTGTAGTAGAAGTATTGTAAATTGTTACCTAAATACTCATTGATTTATGCAAATATTATTGTGAACCTAAGGACTTTCTTGAAAGCACCAATTAAGTATTTTTACACTTTAAAACCCGTCTCCTAACTGACAATATTTATTAGCTTATTGTAGATTATTGCATAACCTCAAGCGACATGAGATTAAGAATCTCGCAGGTCGTACGGAACGAATACCTAATTACATGTTAAAATCGATTCGATTCTAAGTAAGTAAAACAAAATGGTGATTTCTTTCTTGTCCCGCTCGTTTTTTCTACCCTGTAGAATACACTCCAATAATTTCTATAAAAAATCAGATTACACGTGGAAGTTAAAGTGGGAGTGTCTTATAAATTTAACTCTTTATTTAAGAAAAGCACAAACCTACCACATGAATGTCGTTGCTTACGGTTATGTGCGGTAGCTATGTACAGGCATCACTAACAATAATTATCACAATAACGTCAACGTAGATACAAAATGAATTAGTTTTACTCTAATAAAATATTTTTAAACTCCTTTGACAATCATGGCAATATAATTTGTAACTACCATGAAAGGTAAACATTCGGGATTTTGAGCACTCTATAAATTTTATTAATGTCAAGCTAATTTATGTAATATTACAAAAATGAATTTATAGAAGATATTTATAGTAAGCGTAGGTACATTATTAGTCAAACACAATATAATATTAATGATTATGTTACTGGGACAATTACGTTAACTACTGTATTTTATACCATTCATATTATATCATGCATTCATCAAACTTGATTACTGAAATGTGTTCAACAGTCACAATAAACTTTTATTTAATAATACACACATCTGCGGCAAGCAGACATTAATTTAACGGTAAATACAATAACTTTTATATAGTACACTAATATCTTGTTTACATAGAATCAAACAAGCATGACAGGCACATTTATTTTACTATTCAAATTCATGTCTAAATAATGCTATTTTGTATATACGGTGAAAATGCTTTACATTGCCGAATCACCCCATACGACTTCGCTTGGTTGAATTGAGACTTACGGCGGTTGGCACAGCCTTGCGGACAACACTGGCAGTACTGTCCTTTATCCCGCTCAACCAATTACAACAAATACATTAAAAATAAACAAAACCACTTGAGAACATAGTTTGTGGTGGGAGGCCACGCGGTTCACTGGGTGAGGCGTTACACAATATCTTTCGGAGCTGTGATCTCGCACAGACATGTGCTTTGTTCGTGCTGTCGAACTACATCGGAGCACATAAGCGACCATGCGCCGCACGCCGGTTCGACTTCGATCCTAACATCAACGATTATATATAATATGACCTTTATAAATACGAACAACAAAATGTTTTCTGATATGAACGTGTTTTAAAAATAAAAACAATTTACTAGAGCCACCGATTAAAGAAAACATTATATACTCTATACATGAAAAAATATAATGTTATAATACTCGATATTGCCACTGGTGAGACGTCTTCGGTTTTAGTGGCAACCCTATTTTATTACAGGCATAAAAGCTACTGTTAGAAATCATTATAAAAGCATTTCCTTCTAGCAGAACTGCTCTGTGGCCTCTCGTGTCTCTCACACGTCTGTTTAGAATCCGTTTCCTACATGAATAAATATCGGTAAAGGAAGTCAAATGATGGTGTTAGCGATGTACATTAATGTAGATAAGGCTATTATTTGTTGCATGTCCATGCGATAGTAACACAGCACTTAGCGTTAACACACTAATATTCATTGAATCGAAGCAAACAAATGATGCAGAGGTCGAGGATAAAGTATTGACTATTCTATGAGGAGGTGTGTGGTGCAAGTGGTCAGGGCCGGCACGTGGTGACGAGGTGGCGTGTTCGTGCCGTGGTACTATCGCGTGGGGTGGCGTGTCTAGGTGTCTCGCCCCTCTGCCCCGGAGTGTTTCCGTCTAGCGAACCAGGGAGCGCACGTTATGGCTCAGTTGTATATTTTGATGGCCTTCTCTAAATAGTTGACGCGGGATCGCTTTGGCGTCTTATTGATGTGCTCGAGCCCGAGCCACGGTCGGGCTGTCGCGTCTGGAAGTGACAGATCTATATTAAATTTTAGCACATATTCTTTTAAGAATTGGATCTATTGTAACATAATAAACTAACGAATTATTGACATTACAGGCAGTATTACAGTACAGGTACATTATGAGAATGCAACTGTAAAAATGCTGAATATAATTTGTCAGTTTCTTCCTAAAATCTTAATACTTTATCAGAACATTTATCTCATGATAAAAAAATAGGCCCGTAATGGACTAATAATATAACATACCTAAGTTTTGAAGAGAAAGATACTCACTTGCATTACTGCTTGGCCTGAAGTCGTAAATGTTTATTGTCGCTCCTTCACTTATGTAATTAGGTCTGCCATTTGTCACTATAGCAAAATTGTACTGCAAAAAAATATTTATTATTAGTATTTCATATGCGGTTTTCATGTGGCTGTATCCATCAGATTATAATCAGTACTGCTACGTTTGGTGTTAATTCTGCAACGAGGAAATCTGTAGATACTATATACTAAGTAACTATTGTTTTTATAATGAGCGACGAACTATTATAAAGTAGTTCGTCGCTCAACAAACATCTAACTGATGAGGATCGAAAGGTACTAGAGTGGCTACCATGTAGGTAGTAGTAAATGTAGCGAATGGCTACCATGTAGGTAGTAGTAAATGTAGCGTGGGACGACCTACCATTAAGTAGACAGATGACAATCAGAGCTGCATGGAAGCATTGGATGCAAGAAGGTCAATATCAACTATTGTAGAAACATAGGGACGCCTACGTTCAACAGTGAAAGTCATCAGGCTAAAATGACGCTGTATTATTTATTGGTGGCGTTACCTTTTCCCACTCCTTGTCTGGTATGTCGAGTTTCTTCTGCAGTCGGTCCTTGACCGCCTGGAAAGGCTCGTTGTGTTTGACGCGCGTGTAGAACGGTATACCGAACGTCGCGTACACTTGCTTGTGGAAGTGCGCGCACGGGACTATTATTTCATCGTCCTGGAATAAGAATGAATGTTTAATTTGAATCTTATAGGCCCGTAATGAAGGCAGTTGCAGTTACTGTACACGTAATACGCAAACGTATGCGTACGCAGAGTAACCGCGTGTCTCCATGCTTGGCAAGGCACGTTTGAAAGTCGTTAAATCACGGCCGGGGGCATAGGCGATATGAACAAAAACGATACAGCTAGAAAATCAGATGTACTCAACATCTAAATCATATACTTGTATGTTTATGGAACGCTGTATAAAATTTTAAACAATGAAAAGATTACTTTCTTTTATTCTTGTAATTATTGTACACTCCTGCTGATATCACAACCAGAAATTTAACATCCTATATCTGGGGATGTACCATTACGTGTAAAGCGGGAGTGGTGGAGGCTTACTTTGAGATCAGAAAATGAGGGACGGAGCTATTCCCGCTGTATAGCTCCGTCCCTCTTTCTCGCTCGAACTACTCACGTTTTAACAAGTCATGGTACGGCGCCTGTGCTTTATTTTTAATCGAGATTCCGCTTAATTATGCTACTTATACTATTATAATGCCCGTCTTCACCAACCTGCATATTGATTTCATCTTTAGGTATCTCCTCTATTCTGTATAGTCTGGGCGGTGAGATGGTCACCTGGTCCAGCGTTAGTTCAGGATCTGGTCCCGGTAATACTTTGTGACATGATACCTCCACGATTCTTAACCTGAAAAACGTATAAAAATTATGTGATCAAAATGCACAATACCCGCTTTTATTGGGGAACCAAAATTCTAAAATATTTAATTCTTTATTTTATTAGGATAATTCGCATTTTCAAAACTCCAACTAAATCCGACTACGTCGCTTATTGCTGAAGATGTTAAACGGTTACTTTACCAACCATTTCTCAGACGTAACACTTTGTATCGTATAATTTTAATATGTATGCAGGCTCCGACAAGTCCCACTCCACTGATTAACTGCCTGAAAATGCCTATTGACAATATAGCTCTGTGGAGAATAAGCTGAATAACTGTCCTTAAACAGAAGATATACTAACGTGCCAGATCCGTCAGGAGACATTTCAACAACCTTAGCTGCCTCTTGTAAAATATCTGATACTTTCCCACCTTTGTTTGGATATAAAATTAATTCTTTATCTTCTTTATAATTTGGACCAACCTGTAATTACAACAAAAATTATTAACTTATAATAAGACTAATTATAAGACTGGCCGGTAGGTCTAGTGATAGGCATAGCCTGCTAAGTCGATTGCCTAAAATAATATTAAAGTTTGATTGCCACCTACGACATTATTTGTTCTGTTTAGGCATTACTTATATTTCGTTCTTTATTTAGAAATTTGTGTGAGTTATCCCAAGACATTATTATTACAATAAGCTCTAGTTTATTTATATCTGAGTGTTCGTAAATAGATTGAAAAAATATAATGTATTCAACTTACCCATAAACATTTGAATTGTTTCTTATTGTCCAATTCATTAACTTTAATAGATAAAATCTGATAAAACAATTTCTTAGGGCACTTTGGTTTACAGTACACTAGCAAATCTTTAAGTATTCCATCGTATGAGTATCTTAGAGGGAGCCCAGGGGTATCCTTGTAACTGGAAATAAAAAAATCGAGTTATATCCAGAATAACAATGATATATAGTGTAAACAAAGTATAAGAACCAAAAGAACATGCGTCATAAAAATAATTCCTTTTTTTGGAATAAATGTAAATTAAATTACAAAGAAATTACATAGAAAACATACTTTTGACATTTGAAGAACTGTATTAAGTAAGGATCCACATTGAGTCTCTGTCCGACCGCCCTCGCCATTTGATCGTACCGCATCTGCATTGACAGCTCCATTGTGAACCTAAACAACAAAACGCATTAGTATTATTCCTGCCAAATAACTTTTCTTATATACTACCAAGGTGGCAAACAAGCATACGGCCCGCCTGATGGTAAGCAGTTACCGTAGCCTATGGACGATTGCAACACCAGGGGTGTCATTCACGCGTTGCCGACCCTTTAAAAACCTTATAACTCCTTTCTTGAAGAACCCCATGCTATAGTCTCTTGGGAAAACCGCGGTAGGGAGCTCATCCCACAACCTTATCGTACGAGGTAAGAAATTCCTCTGGAATCTTACGGTACTTAATTATTTACTGCCAATTATCGCAGTATTTTCTTAACCCTATGGCCTATGATAATAATTGATCTGTTCTTGGCACATTGTGTCCATGCATGTATGAACGAGCCTATATTGAATTCATAATTATTTTTATCTTAGTAGAGATCTACTACTGCACATAGACCTCCTCCAAAAATTTTTCACAGCATTGGCCTAAGCTGTACTTCTTGTGTCGGCTGCAAGAAACCAGGTTCCACGTAATCGTCCTTATTAACAAGTTCGATAGTAACTTACCCAATATCATTAGGCACTGTCTTATCGACGAACTGCACCTCCACTTTGTAGAAGATGTACTTGAAGTAGTCCTGGCATGTGGGTAACTCGAGGTCTTCTTGTCGATGGTCAGCACGCTCGAATACGATGATGTCGCCGTCCATCAGCTCGTCCAATACCTGGCCGCGTGCACACGACTCAACCCGAGGGTAGCCCGCCTTATGCCCTCCGTCCGGGCCGAGGATTCGAATATGTGATGCGCTCCATACATTATATATATACAAATATGCTTCTTTGTTTAATTATTAATTAAATTTAAAAAAAGACTCAAAATGCTCAATAATAGTTTCTTTCACAGGCCCGGTTTAGGCTGTAGTGCGTGAGGAGCTAAGTAGCTTATTACAAAAATCAAAATAATGATAAAACATGCTAACAACAGATTTTGTATTTTTAAATAATTGGTCTAAGTTTGGTGGTATTTTAGCTAGATTTTCAGGAAAGTCAGTGTTGTTAAATAATCTTTTATTTATATTACTTTTGAATATCAATAATAAGATATTATATAATATTTTATTGTTAGCAAAACTGACAGCCCTGTAGACCTAGAAAAGGTAGTATAACAAACTTTGAACAACACTCTCACATTATGTAGTTATAGGCTGTTTAATATTGTATATATTGTTGCTAGCCTGTCTAAGGTACTCTAAAATTAAATTCAATATTAGATTGAATTGCGCGTGACTCACATGTTCGTATCCAAAAATATTTTTGTGGACGAAGGACAAAGGTAAGACGAATCAAAATAGCAAATGTGTGTTATGTTTATAAACAATGAGTTATTTCAAAGATTACATAAGAGGTTTTAAAATAATTAAAATAAACATAATATGGAATAAATTAAGAGAATTATGATAAAAGCCAAATACACAAAATAAATAAAAAGTAACACTATTCAGAGCTTGCTAATGATAAATTTACGTCAAAAGAAGTAAGAACAGGAGAGCAGCTAAAAAAGGGTTTTAGTCATTTAAGTGTTTACTCATCGTTAGGTTACTCTGCTCGTTAGAATACGATTAGTAAAAATACAATTTATCTAAGCGAGGTTAGATTGACAGACCAACCATTTTAAACGCAAGGCTAAAAAAAACAGAATGGTGATAATAAAGAGTGTGTAGTCGGCGCATATAACGTTTTCTTACTGCAACTGACGCACAGATTCAAATTAGAAAAACGCGAAATTAATAAGGGGTCAATGCGTATAATAGTACTTTAACTCAACTGACGCATATTTTAATTAACAAACGCGGCAAATAAAGCAAAAGTTCTCGACGTCAAAACAATTTTGTAAGACAAATTTGTGCGCTAAGAAAATCATGTTAATAGTCTCTGAAAAGTGTTTTAAAAAAATATATACATAACAATAAATTACTATAGGTATACTATACCTGAGCCAGCAATACCTGAATGGTAAAGTATCAAACTAGAACTAAAATTTATTTTATCAAAATATTATAATGCTAAAATGTAACCACAATAGGTGTCCCAGAAAGAATATTCTGTATATCCTTACTAATATTATAAATGTGAAAGTTTGTAAGAATGGATGGATGGATGTTTGTTACTCTTTCACGTAAAAACTACTGAACGGACCTGGATGAAATTTAGCACAGTGATAGATTATGGTCTGGAATAACACATAGGCTACTTTTTACAGCGATAACCGACATCCACGCGGGCGGAGCCGCGGGCAACAGCTAGTATATTTATATAAAGTTGTAGTATTAATATCGATCAACTTAAGTAACATATAATTTATGCTATAGTCAATGACAAAGCTCTGGCGCTTTCAGGTTGGGGTAGTAAAACTTCAAGCCTAACAAGACGCCTTAGTCAAAGTCCAAATCAAAATCGTGTTTCGCAAGAATCTAAGTCTTGATTCTACTTCCAGCTTATTTTAACTAGCTGACCCGTGCCTACTTGGTTGAGCATTTTTGGGTTAATATATAGCCTATGACACTGACAAATAACGTGGCTTTCTATTGGTAAAAGAATTTTCAAAACAGGTTTAGTAGACCCAGAGATTACTCTCTACAACCTCACAAACTTTACCTTTTTATAATATTAGTATAGACAAGCGATAAGTCCTCGTTTCGCTTCGTTTTTTTTTTATTTCTCTATAACAATAAGCATGTTTTATACATATAATCCTTCCGGAAAAAAATCACTTAATTATAGTGACCGAATCCACATCAAAATAAGTTACGAGGTATAGAAGATGTAAGCACACAGATAGCGAGTAATGACTATTTTATATACTCTGCATAATATAAATGATACCCAACTTTTCGTATAAAATACTCCTTCTAGGACACCTTTATACATTATATTGGACCACAACTAGGAAATATTTCAACATACATATATAGTTATAACAGAACTTATATTCATACGGAGGAGATCTTGAGGAGATATATAATAAACATTTATATTTACTTAAATAAAGGTATATATGCTTATAACTAAATGAATGGTTTGATGAGATAAAACTGATAAATAATACCTTTTCGAGGGGTTCGTTGTAGTTACTAATCTTCTCCACAAAGTCTGGTTTGATTTCTTCATATAATACGAGAGGTGTGTCCGGCAGGAATCCTGAAGAAAAAAAAGGATTTATTATAACATTTCATTATCAAACCAGTTTTCACGGGAAGTGTTTTTTTTCGGAATAAAAAGTAGCCTATAAGCTATTCGAGAATGTCAAATTTTGATCAGCCGTTTCAGTGTATAAGAAACATTTATACATCCATCCAAACTATCGCATTTATAACTATAAATGCAATAATGCCTCTTACAATATCTTCAAACAGCACTAATTCCCACTAAATAATGGTTAACCTACAACAAATTATTCACAAACTGCTCTGTATTATTCAAAAACCACCAAGCAAAGAATGATTTATTGTATGCACATAAATTTCAATTTACAACAATGAGTTATAGTTATGCATAAGGTACATTAAATTTATCTTTAAAAGCTAGCCCTGGTTTTCAACTCCAACTTACTACTGTAGGTATGTAGAGTAATAGAAAAAAATAAAATAATAAGATAAAAATATAAGATGTATTCAATGTAAAACTAGCTTTTGCCTGTGGCTTCATCCGCGTGAACTTACTATATAACGTTGTTCGATTTCATCAAAAACAAACATCCATCTAAACTTTCACATTTATAATATTAGTAGTAATAGTACAAGCGTCCATAGGCTATGGTAACTGCTAACCATCAGGCGGGCCATATGATTGTTTGCCACCTAAGCAGTATGAAATAGTATATTATTATATGATATGACAAGTTGTCTTTACATTTACCTGCGCGTTTATTGAGTACAGGTATAAGATCAGCTGGCTTGCTCGCAATCGGAAGATAGTGATGTCCACAATAATGTATGCGCTTCTGTTTCGGATCATAGAACTTAAAGAACAACACTACGTCATTTTCCTTGTCGAATGTAGGTAGAACACTGTAGCCGGAATCTGGAGGTAACATCTCCAAGAATATGTTCCACGGGTTCATGTTTTCTGATACGTCGGCCACGGTCTTGTGTTGATCGTTGAGGATGTCTAAACAAGTAGGTCTGCATGTCTGTTAAAAACAAAAAATAAATATTACTAAACATACTACATATAAACATACATAGCGGCACGTCCCGGCTTCGCACGGGTGAACATTTATTAAGTTTACGTAGAGATCCCGTAATTTTTCAATAAAACTATAGCCTAGTTACCCACTAATATTGTTCTAATGGCGAAACAATTTTTAAAATCGGTGAGTTGAATCGTAACAAACAAACAAAAGTCAATCTTTCCTCTTTATAATATTAGTTTAGGTAACTCTAGTATAGATAAACTTTTCGTTAACAAAGCACTGCAGACGTAAGTTGTCCATAACTAGTCGCGTACAGGAACATCTTTTAACCGTCGGGTAACAAAGGCCATAAAAAATTTCAAACTATTACGCGACTTAGACCGCCGTTGTCCATTATAGTATATTAGTACAGTAGTGTGTAGTTATTAGGCTGTAGACTTATCTAAGGCGGGAGGCAAGCGAACAAGCCTCAACTGAGAAATGTAAAGCGAACAAGGCCGACTGCGAAAGTATATGGCGGGCTTGCTCGCTTGTATGGTGCCTTATATCTTTAGTGTTATAACCTGAGGAAGTTATGGGAAACTTGTTTGTTCAGCCTAGATGCTAGCCTAGTATTTTGTGATAAAAAAGAAGACATTTCTATTATGTATATAGAAGTAAAATAATTCAGTACACATGTAAGTAGTTTGTTTTTCATTTGTTTTTGAAGTGTTTGTACAAACCTGGTTAGAACGCGCACTAAAGGGCCAGGGCCTGAGCTGCTTGAGCGGGTACTTGAAGTTCTCGGCGAGCATGTCCATGAGCTCGGCGACGGTGGCCTGCTTGCGGACGCGGAACACGCGGTAGTGCGCGCGCTCGGGGTCGTACAGGTCGTTGCCCTGGTGACCGTCGAACGCCTCCTCCAACACCACGTTTACGTTCATGTACAAGTGTGCTTCGTTGCGTTCTTTGCGACGGATCTGTAAAAAATTATTCCTGTTTAAAATATGTGAACACTAGATAATACAAATGGCAATGATTTAAGGTCATATCAAAGCAAAATCGGCTGCCTAAAGTAACAAGAACTTAAACTTTTCAATATATTATTAAATTTATGAAAACTCATTTCATTCAAAATCGTCGCTGAGTTGTTTACATGCCGACATAAACAGCATATTGTACAACAAACATAGAGACCTAATCTCATTTGTTTATAACCGATTTAGTGGATTTTTGTATCGTCATTTTTCTTAACCGGGTTCGAAAATTAAGAATCCATGGAATCAGGAATAAATCATCTTATTATATTATCAAAAAATATTACTTACAGTTTCAATTCTCTTTTCCTCAGCAAGCCTTTCGCTCAACTCTGTAGGTATATCAGCTTGAGTGACCTCTTGCAAGACAGTCTTCAACTGTGAATCCCTGAAAAACAAATCGGTCCTAACAATTTATAGTCACGCAATATCTTCACAATCGAAACCAGAAAACTATAACCAAACTACTTATAGAAATTTGGTAAGTAAGTGGATATTTTTTTAAATAGCCCCATTACTGTCGTTCAAATTGCTTGAACTACTTTATTTTATAAACTTAATTTTTTCATTTTATTTATTTATAATAAGAACGACAAAACATCAATTACACTGATTACAATCAAAATAATAAACCTTTCACTCTGTCATCTCACAAAACTTTATGCAAGCCGACAAAATCATCTTCCATTCATCAGCTAACATATGCAGTCCAGGATTTGACTCTAGTAGCGCGTTTAGTCCCTTTAATATTTTTTGGATTCACATGAGTAATTTTCTAAGCAAGTATGTATGTAAATAGAATCAAGTACGTAAAGTCTTTCGTGCTTGTAGTTACTTAGTATTATTTTATTTAAAAGTAATGCTAGTAAATGCGAATCGTCATCGAAACTAGTATGACGTATCATTGTGAAGGCTGTAGACACTTCTGGAGTACTCTCTTCCGTCCCGTAGAGGTCGCATGCGTCATAAGTTCGGCAACATCACGTCGATTATCAAACAATACAGTATTGAACAAAATTTAAAAAATGCTTACCTAATATAAACCAACATGTAAGCGTTGGTGCAATGACGCACGGTCAACGCCATATCTTCGTCGTGTCCGCCGTAGTTGTACTCGATAGCCTCTTGCTTTGTACAGCGGGACACAACATCGTCGTCGAACTTGCACCACTGTATATACAACGATGAATTCGATTAAAAATAGTTAAAAAATGATGTAATGAAAGATTGTTTAATAAACGCTATACTAGTATTCGTTTGAGTCAGGTGATGGGTTAAAAAAGATAGTCAAGGTGCCGCATTTTATAAAAGCCTCAGTCAGATACACAACACCCTATTCTCGAAACAAAATTATAGTCAAGCAGAGGTCAAAGAACTTACTATTAAGATGAAACAACTTACTATTATGACATGGTTGTAAAATGTAAGCCTAAGGGCTACAGCAGGCATGCTACTTTTAGTATCGGCGATCTGCGTTTTAGTGGCTTTTTAGAAGCTAAATGTTGCGACCATAGATTCCACACCGCACACTTAAAAACGCCTAAACAAAGCGATTGAGTCGCTTTTCGGCAGCTCGACACAGATACGAACGTTACACTTCGCAAAAATTAGATGCCGGTCGTATCGGTTTGGTTTCATATATTACATCGAGATCCACGACCAAACGTAGAGAGTCACGAAAACGCGGTGCAGCATCGATACAGTCGCAAAACCGCTGATCGCCGATTGAAAAGTAGCATGACTGCTTGAACCCTAATATAGAGCTAATCAATATCAGTCTGAATTATAATAGGCAATATAATTTTCCAGAAACTCACCTTCCCATCGCCCTTAGGGTTAATGAAGACCACATAGTGTCCTCCGTGATTGTCTCCCGAGTGAACTAACACCGCGTGTAACGTGTAGTCCGCTGGAGTCTCCGGCTTCTCCTGTAGGTACGCGTCTAAGTTGATGTGCTCATAGAATTCAAACCTGACAAATTAAAATTGGTATTAAAAATTTAGCCACACTGGAAGCAAAAGAGTCTTTATCATGTATTAGTAGGTGGGATTTAAAGCTAGCACAAACAAACAACTTTGTCTTTGTATTAAATGCGCGCATGTAGCACGCATGTGACGCGACAGTCGGGAGACTTTTTTTCCACAGATGAACCAAGCTGGCGACGCAACTGTCGCCCTGTCTATTGGTTGCAATGGAAGTGTGCGCACGGCGACAACGACAGAGAAAAAAAGGTGTCGGGCAATTAAGTGGCACGTGGGCGATTTCTGCATGGCCAGGCATACCCAAACCCTAATAACACGCATCCATACCAGTCAAGCGGACGAATAAAACAGATGGATATAGAACAAACTGAATCTGCAGAAATCTTTAGAGGCAACCAAGCGTACGGTCCGACTGATGCAAGTTACGGCAGCCTATGAATGCTAGCAACACCAGGGTATCATTTAAAAAAGGAGTAAAAACCTTTTTACTCATTTTCCGAAGACTAATTCACATGATACATATTTACACTAAATATTTAAAAATAGGAAATAGTTATCGAAATTTTAACTGTTCAATCTAATAAGAATTGTGCCTTACTTACCTATCATTAAATTTAACGGAGCTATCAGTAACTGGATCGTACTGGAACCTCATGAGGTGTAAGTGTAGTACAGGTGGGAACGACGCAAAGATCACTCCCTTCTCGGCCTCTTGCAACCCGTGCTCACCGGCGTCGTACTTGTTCTCGCCGTCCAACGTTTCCGTGCTGATATAGTCTTTAAAAGATTCATCGACTGGAAAACGAAAAAATAAGATAGAACATAATATTGTGGTCATTTGCAAAGACAAGGACCGGAAAGCCCAAAACCATGACGCATCTTGTGCGTAGACTGGGCAGTAGTGAACTATGAGATAAAGAAGAGAAGGGTTCTAGAGTTACCATACAAACAAAACTATGGTGTTAAGTCAGCAACACACAAGTTATGCCTTTAGTCTAAGCATGATTGCAGCACCAGACGTATCACTGGTGCGTTACTGAACCTATATAAACATTTTAACTCATAACTTCATTGCCTGTACACAGTCACGCTAATCACATTATTTGTAGCCTTGTTTATTTTTTCAAGAGTGAAGGTGAATGGATATTTCTATTTCAAGTAACTGCTTGCTAGTTATAAATACTTGTTTGCCATAGAACTAATACATAATTAATAAGTGCATTTGTATATTATATAAACTGAACGTTGATATTCTCTCCGGAAACTTCAGCACATTTAAATAATAAATATAAGCCATTACAGTAATATATAAATGTACCCACAAAATAAATTTTATGTAGCTTACAATAAGAACACTTCCACACACAATTTTTTTTAAAAAGCCAAATATAAAAAGTATATTTTAGTTATATATAGATATTAAATAAATAAATAAATTTACTCACTATTTTTCTTCCCCTTGATATTAAGTTGTATGTCGTAGAAAGTTTCCACGCGAGTGCTGGACACGTTCACATTCTTACACTTAATGTATGACGTCATCTTGCCCTCGAACAGTCGCGGAACTGTACCCTCCACACATGTGCCCTTCATTTTACTCTCCAATTTGTCTAACAATACCTAGAAAGATATGATATTCTGTCTTAACAATCAGAACCAGTAATAATAGCAACCCTATATACCACTCCAGCAGTGGGCTAAAAAGCTAGATAGATCTATCAAGGGAGCAGAGTGTTTTAATAATAAATGTTTTTTTTTCTTTCTTTTGAAATTAATCCACACACAATGGGCCAATACAGTTTGGTGGGTCAGAGAAGCCTTTAAAATTTATTTTGATCAATTTATGCGCACTTCTAATCAAAAGTTAATATTATTACAATCCGCACTTATTCTATGCTATGATATAATATTAAACATACCCTAAGAAACTCCTGCACATCATGCTGCATAAATGAATCAAGTGTTTCCCAGCCAAAACTCTTTGTAAGCTTCTTTGTGCCCACTGGTTTGTCTGAGAATTGCAACTCGTAAAACACTCTTTGAAGTGCCAATGCAACGGATCTGAAAAGGAAAATAGTAACATACATATCATATATAATATAACATATAGCCGCGGCTCCGCCCGCGTGGATGTCGGTTATCGCGGTAATAAGTATGCATGTCCCTCTCACACATCTGATTTTGTCCACTCTTCCTTCTTCATACAGTCTGTTTTGCTCTGGAATGCGCTCCCTCTTGAAGTCAGGATGGCAACTAGCAAATATACATTCAAAATGAAAGTTCGTGTCCTCCTCTTCAACAAACTGGCAGAATCAACACATCAGTAATTTAGTATATATATATAATATGTATGTATAAATATATATTTATTTAATATAAGTATTTAATTTTACATGTAGTTTATGGAATAGTATCTTGAGTATTTATATAACCATACATTTTATTACATTGTGTTTTGGTTCAATTTTATTTTCCCTTTTGAAATCTTGCACCTACTTCATTTATCTCTGCATCACCCTAAGGTTGGCTGGTAGAGAATGCCTTTGGCATTAAGCCCTCCATTGTACATGATGTGCATAAAGTTTTAAATAAATAAATAAATAAATAAATAAGTAGCCTATTCTCTATTTCAGTCTATAAATCCGTTAATCCAGATCCGTTCAGTAGTTTTTACGTGAAAGAGTAACAAACATCCATCCATAAATCCTCACTTTCATATTTATAATATTAGTAGGATGATATTATTATTATTACTGATATATTTCGTTGCCTTAGGCAGCCTTTAACGATATCTCTTGATATACCTATTTTGTTATTTTTCTATAATTTATCCTTTCTAAATACATTATAATTTACTTATTTATGATGGCAGGCCAACAGTTAGATTATAAGGACGGGTGGAGCTAAAAAGCCGAAACTTAGTCTTTTGGCTTTGGGTTTCGGCCTATGCAGCGATTAAGACGACCTTGTTGGCTAGACATGGCCAATCGGTCAACAGATATGCTATCTACAACGATAAAAACAGTTGTATAAATACCTAGTACTGTCGTCAGATTCCGTCGGCATCTTGTAAACAGCCTTACGTAGTTGATTTGTGAAATACAATGTTTGTAACAACGAGTTCATATAGCAGGTCGCGCCCTGGTTCTTTAAACCTAGAAAAATACGAATTTAAAAAAGGTAATTCATAACAGTGTGATTTGCATAATCTTTCAATAAAAATGAATAATGCGACGGGTTCTTAAAATAGTGAACCATTGTGAGATATATATACATTTGAATTCCGTAACATTCGTTTTTTGTACTACTTCGGTGACAAACAAGCATATGGGCAGCATGACGGTAAACTGTTACCTTAGCCTATGGACGCTTGTAATATCTAAAACCAGGGTTTTACGATGGGGTACCCTGGGATAGGAAAACGTTTCCTTAAACGGGAACACGACTAGGAAGTTATTTGACTGTGATCTTCTGTAAGGTGGAAGCGCTTTCTCAGTCACGCTGCGCTTGCCCTGCATATAACAATACTAACCAACATATCCAGTGTGTTTCTTCGAGTCCCATGATACGCCGTGCGGCGCCTCCGCCGTGACATGCACTTCTAAAGTAATCGCATCGTCTTTTATGTACCCCTTCTCCGGGTCCAGCACATCATTCCACGCCATAAAGTGGGAGAAACCCCAATCATTCTCTTTACTGAAGATAATAAACAAATTAGTACGTTCACGACAAAAAAAACGTTGTTATGCATAGATGGATCATACTTTTATATGAACAAAAATATTCTTACTTTTTTATCAAGTGGATAGTGGCCAGCCTGGTGACAGTTGTTCAGCTCAATGATAAAGGCTTCTGCCATAATCTATTGACTTAACAGTCAGGATTGGCTTTAAACATTACCCTCTAAAGCACGTACATGTTTAGGTGACATACCCCTATGCAGTCACCCATCCATAGGGTAATTGCACTCTGGTAGAATGGTAGTTCACTTAGATATAACCGCCTGTATACCTACTTATCAATCAAGACATTTCTACTGTACACAGAGAAAGATAAAGAAAATGACTTACTGCATCCCTATTGTTAGGAAAATGATATAATAATAATATTATTATTATGTGCTGTAAAGCCTGACATTACCTGGGGGTATAGTAACTATACCCTAAACTAAAATCTATACTGTAACTTACTGTATAGCTTTTAGTTTATCTTCTCCTTCTTGATTACCCTATAATAAGTCAATTTTTTGATTAAATAAATTGGTTTATATGTTTTATGTATATACCATTTTAATCAACAAATAAATGGATATTTCTAAATATGCAGCATTATTAAATCATAAAGAGCACCTGACCAACTGAACTTAGTGAGGTTTTGCTGTTGCAATCCGATGTTTGAAGGTTTTCTTTGAAGGAACTCTTGGGAAAACTTTTCAGGAAAAAATAACATTTACGAATGGATGACAATTGTGTTTTATGTAGGTAATCATTTTTTACGCTTTAGTGTTGTTGTTAGTAATAACCGAACACAGACAACGTTGCACGTCGTCTATATTTTGGCATTTAATTTTTTATAAATACCATTTTACGGTCAATGCAGATTGCACACTGAGCAGCAAAATAATGAACTACATTCAAAATATAGTGTTTATTTGCATATTTATGCTCCCCGCGACGATCACGCTCCAATAGGTTATATATAGCATGTGCGACGCAGACGTTGCGACCAGTCGCTATCAGCGTTTTTTGAAATGAACAACAAAAAGTTAATAAAGTATTAAAATATGTAAGATGTTTCATTTAACATTTATGGTGATAATTTAAACACATAATGAGTAACATCGCAGGCGGGGATCCGCGAGACTGTCCAAGTATTAGTCGGGAAGGCTTACGTGTCAATATTTCGTGTAATGTAATTATTCGTGTGGAATATTTTTAGTCTCAAGTGTGCTTGGGACCCAAAAAACATGCTCGCGTAAATAAGTTTAGCCGCTCAGTGTGCGATGACCAAGATCATCATCATGTCAAAATTAATTTAAAAGTCTGATCGAAATATGGTTTTACCGAAACCAAACATTCAGCTGGGGCCGAAAACGAAACTGAAGCCGAAACCTTATTTTTTAAAGTAAGAAGTATAGTATTACTTTACCTTTATGAAGGCATAAATGTGAGGAAATACTATACATCAAACTTAGCTAAACGAGTTTCGGCTTCAATTTCGGTTTCGGTAAAATCAAATTTCGGCAGACGCTATAATTAAACAAACAAACCTATAAAACAAATGCTGAATCTTCCTGAAGAAAGGTTCGGTATCTGGCTTGTGAGAAATGAGTCTTAGCTCGGCCATTGCATAGCATGACCAGCTCGAAGATTCACTCTCACCATTGCATTGGAGGAAGAAACCTAACGACTTCTGTTGTTGACGATCCGGTGACGGCGCTTGTCTTGGCATTACCATTATCTTCCAGGGAAGGTTCCGCACGTAGCATGGAGGAGACAACACAGAATCTTTAAGATTTCTGAAGTTCTGTACCGTGAAGCGGAATGTCGCCTCTGACCGCGCCTCGTCGTCCTCCATTTCGGCGTCGAGACAGGCAAGCTGTGACAACATACAGAAGAGGCAGTTTGAGATAATATTTCTGTACGCAATATTATGCAAATATTCAGGATTTTAGCGATACAGCGCTTCATGTATTTTATTGTTACCTGTGTTTGAACACAGGTTACAATAGAATTCAGTTACTGATGAATGCTCACAGTTCACCATCATTAATCATTTAGAGTTATTTACATAATAATACTTGCATGACTTAATATTGCTATAACAATTGAAGTGAGATTATTTTTTCTAACGTAAGTCTGAAATGATACTTTTGAACGGTAATCGCACGTCTGATTGTGTATCTGGGGAGAGACAGGTGCTCACTAATAGTACGATAGTATTATATAAATGAATCACCTACTACCGTCATTGGTATTAACATATTGTCATGTGTTGGCGTCTAACATCTTTGAACATTGCACAAGCGACTTGCAAATTCGTGATAAAGGTTATCACAGAACAACTGGAGTTATGTATTGTATATTATTGAACGGAGCTTCAATCAAATATTATGTGGAGGCAAAGACTTTAGTAAGTAACCCACACTCACGAGTCAGAAGTATTTAAGTCACAAATATAACATATGCACTGCCTGGGAACAAACATTCACACAGCGGTGTAGTTGTGTTCCTGTGTGTGAGTACAGGTCTCCAGCGCTCATTTAGGAATGCGTTTTGAAACAAACGTATTCCTATCCCAGGGTTACTTCCATCTTAAAGCCCTGGTGTAAAAAAATGGGTTGGCAACACGCAAGTGATACCTCTGGTAATGCAAGCGTCTATAGGCTACGGATACTGCTTAACATCAGGCGAGCCGTATGCTTGTTTGCCACCCAAGTAGTATAAAAAAAAAAAAAAAAAAAAAAAATATGTATTCCATTTCTTATTTTGTTCTGTGTGGGGTTTTAAAGCAACAATACGCCGTGCAGTCGCAAATAGTAAGATCACCACAAACTACTCTGCTGTTTTACATGTGTACATATTTAAAGATTATTGTAATAACGGCAAACAGAATTTAGCCCTGAAATCTATGGAATGGTATTTTTTCTTTGATTCGTAGAAATGGCCTTGCAAAAATCTAAACCATTAAAAATCGCCCAACTGAAGAGGGACCTCCACCTCACATAAGAGCACAGCCAAATAGTTCCAGTGTTCATTAAGGGATGCGTCTAACTCTTTTAGTCGGCATGCCTCACATATTACAAGCATGTAGGCTACAAGTAACTGCATATTATCACACAGTCCTATATAATTAGAAAAAGAAATACTTAATATTTTCATAAAACTTTACATTTTTACATTAGCAGGTTGTACACATTGTGTCAGTTTGTGTATAACCTATGCCATTTTGCATTAGCAATAATTCACATGTATCTTCTCTATAACATTAGGATTATATAGTGTATGTGTATAGTGTGTAGTTATAAGTGTATAAATATTGTATGTAATTACACTAAAAATATTCAACCTAATAAGCTTTTGCTATCAGACAATCCTCAGATAATTTGATTTATTTGATTATATATATATTTTTTATATGACTAAGGAGACAAACAAGCATAAAGCCCACTTTATGGCAAGTAGTTACTAAAGCCTATAGCCACTTGCAATTAACTTGAGTTGCCCACATTAAAATTTTACCTTACTTTATTGGTAAGCCTGTGATGATATAAAAATGTTCCCATTAAATCAGCACTGGAGAGCTGTACTCACAGACAGATACATAACTACAATTCTGATGTATTTTGTTATTTTGCTGTCATCTTGGTGGCTAGTGTGAGGTTTTTCCTCAGTTGGGCTCGTTCACTGATATAGTGAGTCTCTTACAAACATTCATTAAGCATTACATACTTTCAACCAAATGACATGTGAAACCCATACCCTATGTTTATTATGTTTTCAGGATAAAAGTACTTACACACTCACTGGAGTATTCCTGACATAACCCTTGTCATTCTGTTAAAAATATTAGTTAGGTTGTACACTCATAATCACTTGCAGTCAACCATCTGTTCTATTTAAGGGCAACATTAATGTTCGTGCAGCTTCTTGCATATTTCACTGTATGTTAGTACTTTTCTATGTTAGTAACTTTCGCTATTTTTTACATTATGAAGCAAAAATTGCATGCATCAGACATTTCAAGTAGCAACGCTACAGCTATATATGTATACCCTTTAGTTGCCCGCGATTTACGCTATATGATTGGTTTTCTAACATTGCTGACTATAAATAGGGAGTAATGGGCTTCCACACATATTACTGAATAACTTTCCCATTTTTGTATTAACTGGTTAGCTGCTGACAAACCAGAGAATAGAAAACCCCTTGTTACCTGGCCATCCAGCAGTATGATTCAGGCACAGTGTAAAGAAGACTCTATATAGTGAAGACACTGATGCATAATGTCAAAATAAATAACTATGGATCAGGACCGATTCAGTTAGCAAGCAAGTATGGGCTGGCAACAAAGCAGACAGGGTGCACTGGTTCTAAGCAGTAGGTATTTATTTTGATATAATATGTCTGTGTCCTCACTATATATAATAGCCTTACACTATGGCACAGATAGAGGGCAGTGGTGTACACTCCATATAGGCAAAAATACCCTAATAAATTCTTACATTATTGGTTTCATCATCATCATCATCATCAGCCTATCGCAGTGCACTGCTGGACATAGGCCTCTCCAAGGGCACGCATTATTGGTTTACACACATAAAATTTAGAACATTGTTTGCTGTACTTCAACCTAATTATATTGGTTCAAATATCCTTCTAAGTCAACAAAGTGGACTGTAAAGAAAATATATTATTTATAAATATTGATAAGATATGACTGACCGGCATATCAGAAGATGTGGTCTCCTGATTCTTCATAACCTCTCCCATGACTACTTCACCGTTGGGACCTTTCATAAGATCGTCCTCCCAAGTCTTGTCCGTGACAGTGTCTACAGTCTCCACTGTAAAATACATATACACACACATTTACTTACAAATAATAAATGAATTGTTCAGGTTTACACATTATGAATATCAGTCACCAAATTACACACTGCCAAAGAGTATTTCATAGTCTTGTTTATTTACTTTTCAATATAAAATACTCCTTGTAGGATACTTATCTTATTTTTCACAAGTATGAACAATTGGCCTGAAAAGGTTTACAGGTAAGAAGCATAGTAATTATTATGAAGACAATAGAACTCAAGAGAGGCATGTGCTGTCATTCATAAACAACAAATAAATCTTATTTCTCTGTAACTAGGCACAGTGTTTACCTTAATGTTTTAAAAATTAATTAACCCACTCACTACAATTTCCTTAATAATTACAGTAACAATATTCAAGATTAAATCCATCCATTGTTTTACTGGTGATACTTACTGACATTGGCTGTCACATTGACACTATTAGAGAAATAAAATCAAAACTAACCAGGATTCTTAAAGCCAGAGCTTTTTTTTCTTGAACAAGTATTGCACCAAAACATTTACCAAGTAGGTTGCATATCAAACTCAATTCATTAATCACTGTTAACAATGTTGGTCAAAAACAATGTATATAACCAAAGAGTACAACTCAGTGCAAAATCATGTAACCTAAAATTATATTACACTATATTATGCTGACACTATAGGCTGAATTGGTTGAAGCAAATGATAAAAGTTTATCACTAAGACTTATCAGCTGCTAATCTATGGAATCACCAAAAGTATGATACATAGTTTTTTTAGATTATAAACATAATGTTTTGTTTATAGTTTACTATTTATAAATGTCTCATCTACCAGTAAAGATGCATTCATAAAATAATGTTAAGTTTGACATTAAAAACAAGGTAATCAACACATTGATAAAAATAAGTTCAATACCGCACACATAGAAGATATATATAGAATGGTAAATATTGAAGTTTTCCTACATAAATTTTGAGGCAATCCAACATAAATATAGCTCTCAATAGGTAAGACAAAGGTAATCTATATTTAGAAATTTTAATTTACACATTTCACAGCGACTTGCAGTTTTTGAAACAAAGAAAATACCATTGCAAATCCAATAGGTAAACATACAATGAGACATTTGTCAAACTTATTATAATGCAATTGTTATCTATAATACAAAACAGAAACAATAAAACTATGCCAATATAATGAATACAATTTGAGGTTATATGGAGTAATCTGGTTAGCTAACAGGTTCAATAATTAACAACTTGATTGGATAAGCAGTTTCGAAAAAAGAGAAAAGACAAATGTTTTCATCAATGTCTTTTTATAAGATGAACAATATGTGGGTGTAACAGTACATTAGAATGTAAATATTGTGACATCACTAACCATCTTGAGTCTCCATCTCCTCGACCTGGTTCACATTGGAGTCGTGCTGCTGCCTGTCCGGGGCAGGCGTGTGGTTCATGTTAGCCGGGCGCGCCACGGGGGACTCTCGCCCACAACTCTTTGAAATTTCCTGAACAAATATTTCACTATTGAGACAGACTATATGCGCACCGCTTATTCACACTTATGACGTCCGATGACTGCACTTCACGTACCTTTAACGCCAGGGGATTGCTCCCTTTACACTTGCCGAAAATCCGTTGAACAAACTTCAACGAACTTTTCTCATCGACTCGAATGCCCTGCGTGTTTGGGTTTTTATTTTTCTTCAATGGTAAGCTGTTAATTTTCAAAGAGTGTTTACTAGCGGCGCGGCCGATGTCTGCAAATTTCAACACAGGGGCCCGATAATAGATAGGAACGCTAATAGCACATTCCTAATCTTATAATCATTGCCGGAATTAGTAGATCACTCTGTCATATAACGATGAGACAGGAATATTCTACAACTTATCCGGGAAAAGACTTATTTTCGCGAAAATAAACAAAATGGTGGATGTTAATTTAATTTCTGGCTTCGGATGTGTGGCCGGGTTTGATCGACGAATGCACCATTTTATCATTCTCTCACATTCACCGTAGTGACGTGACTGCTAGAAAAGATTTCGGTTTTTAATTTCTATGATATCATAGAAAGTGTATAAGTTTATTATTAAAAAAAATGTATTCTGTAATAAATCCACTTGAGTTAAAGTATCAAATATAGCCTTACTGACTCGTAGTCACACAACATTATTACACCAATATGACAAACAATATTTTTTCTCGCGTTTGTCACACTACTGATTTTTACACACCATGTATATGATGAGTAACTTGTAGCAAACATTGTTTTATTAAGTTCAAAAGAAAAAATGGATCGTATTTTCAAATAATTCTTGAGTATTGAACGATTTTACGTCAATGATGGCTTGGTTTGAAAATAACCCAACAACGAAGTTTAAAAGCTAGGTACGTTCTAGGTCTAGGCCTTTAGATAGGTGTAGGGAAAAAATCAATAATATTTTAATCTGATAAGCTACTTACTGAAGTAATACATTAGTTTATTTAATTGCTTGCCCAAATAGCTAAGCTATGTAATGGATTGTCACATGTTCAAATGATTATTTTATAAAGAATCACATAGTTTTCATATAAGAAATTATTCGTTTCATAATTAAGAACTCCCTATTTTTATAAAAGTTACAAACTTCAAACTTTTTATTTTATAAAATTTAATTAGAGATTTTCGAGTAGTTTATGATTTTTTTTCTAGATGGCGCTGCATACGTTTGATCCAGAATGTTATTTCATAATAATTATGAAGAAACACTGGTCGTTACTTGCTGTTATTATAATATAATAATAGCAAGTAACAACCATATAATATGTCCCACTGCTGGGCACAAGTCCTCTTACCTCGGTCAAGAGAGAGAAAGAATCCTCTTTGAATATAGAAAAAATAGGTACTTAAGTACCTATAGGAATTATTGATTCTTTACATGTAAACTAATTTTGTCTTGTAATGTAATTATGTGTTAGTCCTATGATGGAGATGGAATACAGTCAAGGGATCTGTAGGTACTTCGTTTTGGAATAATTGCACTCCTATTGATGATAAGTTTTCATTTATACTTTTTCTCATACATATAAATACCTAGGTATACAATAAATATCTCTAAAAGTGATCATTCTTGAATGCCACCTCTCACATTTCCGCTACTTAATGGCTCTGAGCTTTTGTAACCTTTAGCACTGACCAAGTTCTAATTTTAATGATGATAATAATCTATAATTATGATATCTATCTGAGTCTAAAAAACTATATGAATCTGAAAACCTAAATAAATAAATAAATTGACATTATTTTGAAATATTTAAACATTGAGTTAACGGTTAAATTAAATAGAAGTCTGCACTGCACTAGTATTTGTTTTGACATGAACTGATATTTGAGTTTGACTTTGACACATATGACAAGTAATGACAACAAACTTTATTCGTGTTAGCCTGTAGCATGAACAGCATTTAATTTTTGTATTATTGGCAAATGTAAACACATACCTAATTTAAATGTATAGATGAATACAAGGTCGTAACCATGTTTCCAACGAACCATAAAACAATATTTGTTTTGGATCACACACCTTACTTTGGTATTTCTTCAGATAGTCCTATAGACTTTGACGTTCCCAAAAACCGGGGATATCTGCCTGTATCACCGATATGCAAGTCCTTGTGGACCTGCAGTGTAGAGGCAGCCGTCGAGTACTGCCGGATAGTATGGGATCTTTTTCCTGAGGGAAAGTTGGTAAGTTTTACCTACCTCTTGATTACATGGAGTATGTTATGATATTAGTGCATTTCAGAAATATATACAAAACTTATATTTAGAAATATTGAAATATGAGTAAAGAACTTTAGATTAGCATTTAACTTTAAAATTAAATAATAATTGAGATTAAAATTTGATTTTGAAAACTTATAAGCATACTCTTTATGTACCTGTTGGTTTATTAATACTGCTGATAATATATTATTGTGTAATTTCAGGTGAGGTTTGTAGTGAGTGATTCATCTGCCCACATACTAAACACATGGGCAGTAACACAGCAGAATCTCACTCATGTAAGTAAAACAGGCACTTATTATCATTATATGTGTGCATAAAATTTGTTAGATAAGTACTAATTACTACCCGTAACTTCACCTAAACAGTGTAAACCCATATAGGCATTTAATTTCCAATAATTCCTTCTTAGCGCTCATTAACACCATCTAAGGAACCTTAGTTCAAAATGCAAAGTTTGTAGCTAGCGGTTTAGGCTCTGCATTTATTAATCAGTCAGTCAGAATATAATTGTTCTGACTGACTGATTTATATATTATGTAGATAGCTATATAGATTATATCAGATGATCATTTTTCACCTTGTATGATTGCCACCCTACTTGGCAAACAAACAAGTTAAAAAATTTAATAAAACAAGGTAAATTTATGGAAATAGTCTTTTATTTTGACTGCCTTAGTGGTCCAGTGGCTGCAGTATGCGCCTGCTGTACACGAGGTTGTGGGTTCAATTCCCACACAGAACAAAACTTTGTGTGACCCGCAAAGAGTTGTTCTGAGTCTGGGTGTAATTTGTGTCCGTTAATTGTATGTTTGTAAAGTCCTCTGCAACACAGAGCTTGTTCTCTAGTGCGGGAGTTGTCTTTTTTTTAAAATCTAAATCTATTTCACCTGTTTCTTTTTTTTTTTGTACTACTTGGGTGGCAAACAAGCATACATCCCTCCTGATGTTAAGCAGTTACAGCCTATGGATACTTGCAATACCAGAGGTATCACTTGCTTGTGGCAGACCCATTTTTCTTCAAATATCCCTGGGAAAGGAAAATGTTTCTTTCAAAATGACTCCCTAAATGCATCCCTAAATGACAGGAACACAACTACAATGCTGTGTGTAGTTATTTGGCTGTGGTTGTCTGTAAGGTGAAGTTCCTTTCTCAGTCAGGCATACTCGTTAGTATGGTGCCCTACCTCCTAAATTTATTATTATTACTACTTTTCTTGTCTCCATAATAATCAATTCTACCAGTTCTTCTCATTCTTTATAGATTTTGAATGGCTTGTGCCTAGTGGGACCTGTACGTCGAGGAGCTGGTGGTGATGTGGCAGGACTATGTGCCGCGATTGAGGCTCTAGGCGAGCCTTCACCTACACAATCTTCTAGACCTGCTGACCGACATTTTCAGAATCGGCAAGTTCTCGTTTTTCTTATAGTTAATTTTTTGAAATCTAGCTTCAGCAGCTTTGCCCACATATACAGTCTCACGGGAATAGTAATTTTTCTAAGTTAAAAAGTAGTCCATGTGGTAGTCCAGCCTATATTCTATGACTTTAATTGGGTAAAAAACTTTTTTTTTTCATTGTTATCCAAAAAAGTACAACTTATTAAACTTAAATTTAAATTCGAACTTGTTTAAGTTTAAATAGTCTATCCTATTTAAATAGGATATGCTAGTAACTAATCTTATCTAACAAATAATATAATTTAAAAAATATATAGTTTGGTCGTAATACTAGGAAGCATGATATTTGTCAAAGTGTGTTTGAGTCTAATAATACAATTTTGTCCGGGCTTAGATTTATTGATTATTGTGTTAGGTATAGCCTAAACAAACTTTCACTAAATAAGTTTCAAAGTTTCGCATTTATAATATTTCCTTTCACGGTTCAATTCTTCCATTCTCTCACCCTTTTTTTACTCCTCCTGCCATTGAAAGGAAATAGATGAATAAATATAAATCTTGATTCAGTGAGAGTTGCCAGGCTTTATATATCTTTAAAAAATTGTGAAATAATTATGGATGTTAACCTTATCAGTACTTTTTACTAAAGTTATGGTCAAATGTTATATATTTTTAATTCTAATTATTTTATACCAACATTTTCATTTACTAACATTATTCTGCGGATTTTATGGATATTTTAAAAGAAATTTAAAATATAGATAATTTTAGTGAAAAGTTTTTATCTCTTTCCAGTGGCCGTATAATATGTATTACCAGTGCAAGAGATGATGATTCAATTCGAAGTCTTGCAGAAATAGCACACAATACATTGGTTCAACAGAACAAGAAAGCTAACATACCACCGCCAGCATCTACCTCAGAATCAACTGCAACTACAACACCTCAGTAAGGATGATTATAATTTGTTATCACTATTTATACTACCATGGCAACAAACTACCATACAGCCCCCCTGATAGTAAGTAGTTGCTGTAGCCTATGGACTTTTGCAATAGGATCACTTGTGTGTTGCCAACTCAAAAATTTTACATGAAGATTTTGTGATGGAGTATGTCTATGTTCAGAAAACGCATTCCTAAACGACCACTGAACAAGGCGGCAGTCTTTCCCCAGCCGCGATTGCTCGCTTGTATCATGCCCTACGAGAGGTAGGGCATTATAACTACAGTTATAGTAAAGGCTCCTGAAATATTGATGATTTATGAATAATGATTTATTATTACATTTTCAGGGCTCTAATAGTACACTACTGCCATCTAGTAATTATAAATGTAACACCAGAAAAAGCTGAAACTAGAGTAACTAATCAGCCACTGACAGAGGTAAATATGTTTTTTTTATTTATGCTTGCCATATTTAATTAACACACACAAAGTACAGCTAGATTCGAAAGAAACAACTGACTGTGGGCTACACATTTTCCTATGTAGAGATCGACCCCAACAATTGTTGTTGTGTCAGTGATGAGGTAACCAACTGATTTATTACGAGACACATGCAAATCAAAGTCAAATTCTTTATTTACACCGAATGTATTTGATCTAAAGAAATATTTATTGGTTCAGATACATTCCACCTATTAGGCATGCAAGAATATTATATATATTATATATACCTATTGTTTCTAGGTAATTAAATGTTTTAAGAAGTAAATGCACACAAGTACGCAGATGGTGTACGTTCGTACGCAGCGCGTTGCACGTTCACACGCATGTTCAACAAAAAGTTGTTAACTGCATAGCCATTGTATTGTAATTTGCAGATGGGAGGTGGCCTTATGGGAGTTGAAGTTATAGTGTCCCGAGCAAGTGCCTTAGCAAATTTATTGGGACGTCTAGTATTGCCACATTATCGACTTGCTATTACAACTGTCACTGGAATCCCTATGAAGGTATGTGAGACATTTGATAACATCTTTATACTACTTAGGTGGCAAATAACCATACAGCCCGCCTGATGGCAAGCAGTTATAGTAGCCCATGGATGCCCGTAACACCAGAGGTATCACTTCAACATTTAAAATGTACTTTAAATATAGTATATTTCACATAGCATGTGTACTGTGCCGTCCGACATTTGGATATCGAGGATCAAACTACTATGGAATTTGGCAGAAGTGTAAATTATGTTATTTTGTGTACTTAAAGTGAATAAACATTTTCATTATCAATAAATTTGCTATAAATTATTTAGGAGGAACAAAACGCAAGTTCGAGTGCCAACTACGACGTAGAGATTATACATGCAGCAGAAGCGCACGCTGGACTGCGTGCCGCACAGACGCCAGCTGAAGCCCTCGAATCGGTAAATATTTCATACTCATATCACGCACTATTTTGCTTTTTATTATGCTTGCTTGTCTTCTATAGTAATTACTATAACATAACATGTATCTGCCTTATCATATATAATATATATATCATATGCTGTCGGTTAAGATCTATTTTATATTTTTTTATTACTGGTTATAAAATACGCCAAAAGATTCAACATAGTTCAGTATATAAATAACTATATAAAGAAGAATCATTCAAAACAAGTATTCTACCAAAAAGAATCTGGCCGAAAAAAAAAACCGACGAAGCAGAAAGGAACCAAAAAATAATAGTGTTATTATTAGGGTATATGAATCAATCTTTACTTGTTTTGCAGGTTGTGTTGAGGTGGTGGACTCCACGTGGTGCAGAAGGAGGTGCGGGAGGATGTTCAGGAGCCCTCTGGCGTGTAACCCCTGCTGACGTAGCATCCCGGCCTTCTGCTTGTCTTGTAAATTTCCTGCTTAATGGACGATCTGTTACACTGGAGGTACCTCGGTATGTGTTTTATAATAACAATGTAGCTAATCTTGACGGAGACTAGCTAACTGTACAACAGAGTTATAATATTCTAAAATTATAGTACTCCAAACTCAAAATCTAAATTAATTTATTCATTTAAGTTACAAAGTAACACTTATGAAGGTCATAAATTATGAATAAGCCAGAAAGATGATGTCAGCTAAATTTTCCTACGGCTAGTTTGCTGACGTAGAGCCATGAGAAGAAGAAAGTTCTCCTTCGGGAAAAGGCGTAATCATCGATATTTGTTAGTATTATTTTATACTAGCAGATGCCCGTGACTTCGCCCGCGTGGATGTCGGCCTAAAAGCCTTTGTGTTATTCCGGACCATAATCTATCTCTGAACCAAATTTCATCCAGATCCGTTCAGTAGTTTTTACGTGAAAGGGTAACAAAAATCCATCCATACTTACAAACTTTCGCGTTTATAATATTAGTAGGATTTCACAGTCTTTATTTAAGCACCTTCATCATTATAGGAAAGGTGGCGGCAGATCAGCTTCTCACGTGCTAGCAGCTCAAGGTGGTGAACTGTGGATCGGAGCTTTAGGTGGTCGTTCTACCTACGATGACCCTCCAGCTCTTTCGGAAGGCGCTGGTGGTAGAGTTACTGATTACAGGTATGAACATGTCATTGAAAGAAAAATATGTATAATGGCGGTCGAAAAGTCCTTACGTATTTCAAAGGCGTATTAATTTTGAACTTTGTAGTCTTAACTTAGATTGGCATACCACAAGAAAGCCACAGCCAAATAACTACACACAGCGATGTAGTTGTCTTCCTGTGTGTGAGTACAAGTCTCTAGCGCTCATTTAGGAATGCGTTTTGAAAGAAATGTATTCCTATCCCAGGGATACTCCATGTTAACGCCCTGGTGTAAAAACATAGGTTGGCAACACGCAAGTGATACCTCAGGTATTGCAAACGTCCATAGGCTACGGTAACTGCTTAACATTATGCTTGTTTGCAAGCACCCAAGCAGTATAAAAAAAAAGATTATGTTTTCTTAAAAATACGTCCCCGAGTGACCACACATGTTCTCACGCACAGGAACACAACTACAACACGTGTGTAGTTATTTGGCTGTGGTCTTCTGTAAGGTCCTTCTCCAGTCGGGCTTGTTCGTGGTTGTATGGTGTTGGTGGTATTTGGAATCAGAGGGTCATGCATAAGTTGTACCAGGGTATTATTATTTTATATTTCATTTTGAATGGCATCATATTAGTAATTGTCCAAAAAAAAAAACCAGCTACCAGTTTCCCTTGCCACCTTATTTGTTGTACTTCACAGAATAAAAGAATTCGGCGCTCTGATGCAACAGAACCGGCTCCATCCCCTCCGCGGCGCAGGCTCTAACGGACGTGCGCGTGCGCGGCTACAACGTCACACTACGTATTGGCCACTCACTATATCCTCCACGCTCATATTTAACTTGGGATCGGTAAGTGTTCTGTATCTTGTTGGCGAGTAAAAAGTTTTCTTATGTTTCTACAACCTTCCTTCGGCGTCTATCAAGTGGTATGTTGATAAGATAGAGTATGTACAAGAACGGACGGTCTATTTACACTTCTGGTCTGTTGATCTTTTGTTCCCACACGGGATGAAACATCATGTGATTCATAAATGTTTGTTCCGAGTGTCGGCACAGAATACTTAATAGTACAGGTACAGAAGGTTCACTTCGCTAAATCATTTAAACAAATATCAACTTTGCTCGCACACAATAGAGCGCAATTCAGCTCCCCAGCACAAAACTTACCTACTCGTTTATTTACCTACAAATTGGCTCCCTTTGTATTGCGTATTTTTGGACATTATGGTTGTCACTTAGAGATCAATTTTGATCTGAAGTACCTGTTAGGTTTAGGTAGGTACCTACTTATTATACTTTTGTAAACGAGTGACTTTTTAAATAAATCTGGACATGTAGTAATTAAATTATAAGAACAAGCAGTGTGTGTCCACATCACAGGACTGGTCAAACCACTAAAGAACAAATTATAATAATGGGTACTAGCTGTTGCCCGCGGCTCCGCCCATGATTATGTTTTTGATTAAATTAAAAATAGGTATTAGAGTTTGTCATTGGTTTGTTTGGAGCCATTTGTCCAGTTGAAATTTAAAACTATTGAGTGATAGACGGCTATAATATATTTTCCCAATTAAATAAGTACCTACTTAATTGGTTGGACAAATAAATAATACGTCTCTATAAAAACAGTGCTGTAGGTACCTATAGTCTACATATCAAAATCTTGCTACAAATAGGTACGTACAAATTATGTTTTTCTAAATGATAACGTGTTTCTTTACTTTGCAATATCCTTTGGAATATTGAAAAAGAGAGGTTAGGATCCTTATCACTATTTAAGCAGCCGAATACTGTGGAATATTTTTATGCCTTTATTTTCTTTAAAATATTTAAAAGCGAAAACGAATCGGTGACGAATTACGGCTTCGTGTGCGTTTCGTAGGTAAACTTACGTCGAACCAACGACGCGACCGGCGCGCGACACTCGACTAAATAATACCCCTGGAAATGTTGCGGCCGGGTACTTGTAGATTCATACCTAAACAGCGGAGTGAACCAGGCCTGGTGTCGGTTTAATTTGTGTCCTTGGATTGTATGTTTGGAAAAACCCCGCGACACAGTAATTGCCATATACATATTTGTTTTATATGCTTATTTATTTTAATTTATCTTTTATTTATTACATTATAACTCATGTGAACATAATTGACCGTAATTTTACTTAAGACCCAATCTGTAAATCCGCTCTGCAGTATGAAACTGCCGCAGCACAAAGCTGAGATTAGGACCTATTCTTACATTACACAGGGTAACACAGGGTTTTTTTACACTGTTTACCGTAGTATGAACAAAGCAGTGAATATTTATGTAAGTCAACTCCCGCACTAGAAAACAAGCTTTGTGTTGCGGAAGACATTAAAAACATACAATTAACTGACACACACCCAGACTCGGGAGAATCATTTATAAATCAAACAAATTTTTGTCCCGTGTAGGGACGAAACCACAACACGCCGCGTACTGATTAATGGCGAGTTAACCACTCAAGCCACTGAACCATCATCGCGAAGGTAAATAAAATAAATCATTTACTATATGTGATGTTATGCAGGTATTAGATCCGTTAACGCGGCTGGTAGTGCAAGAGAGCTTAACGGACGAGGAAGTGGACACTTGTCGCAATGTGCTATTATCGCTGCTAGGCATGGAGTCTCGCCACGAATTCCCTACTTCGCAGTTACCTTCGAACATGAGGTATTTATTTTTGATATTCATATTAGCTATCTAACACTTAATTTACTCCAGATCCTCCTCTGCAAAAAACCTCAAACGTGGATACGTTTGAGGTTTATTAGGCTGATCCGTAAGTGCATGCAACTCTGAAAATGAGTAAACTGCAAATATTTTGATCAGATTTGGATAGGGTCCTATCTATCCTTTAACCCTAACTATCCTATCCTATCACGGAAGTAAATTTATAAGTATGATATAATCTATCTATTTAATAACTCTAACAGTCTAACGAGCATTTCTTGAATGTTAATTTATTTCACGTATCTTTGAGTACGTGCAATACTTATAGACTTGCAACAACATTAATCATCATATTTTAGCTCCTCAGTGTCTAAAACGGTTTGGACGATTTGAATATTTATTTATCGGAATACACTTTTTGATTGATTCAAGAGAATTTTAATGCGTCGCGTTAGCAGCCAGTGTTACCAGTTAAATAGTATTGCAAACGTTGCAATTAAACTTTCATCATCTGCGGAATAAGCTGACATTGCAGACATAGCCAGCAGGCTAAGCAGTCTTTGAAGTTCAATTTATTGAATATGCAACCTGATGTGACAGTACAGAAGCATAGAAGATCATGTTCAAATTTTAAAATAAACGGACGGACTAAAATACATCAAGCGTTATGGTCCGTAAGTCTGCAGACCTTCACATTTAGCATTGAAAAAAAATTACAAATCTCATTCAAAAAAGTGTGTTAAAAATTCCATAATTCAGCAAAAAAAAGTATTAATTAGTTGACCTTATTCTTAGTATTTTTAAAAGTAATAGTCATCCGCTTGCGCGGATATGAGCCTACAAACATTAACATCTGCGGATGTCGCATGTAATTACAGAGGCAAGTCTTCTGGACGTCGTGAAGAGTTGTGGCGCCAAGTGTGGGCCGAACTGGAGGCGCTAGTGCGGGCGCACGCCGCCGCGCCGCAGCACCGCGCGCTGCTGCGGGTGCTGCTCGACTGTCGCGCGCACAACAACCATCCCGCCGACGGTAACTAGCATTGTGTATGTAGAGTTGTGGGGCCAAGTGTGGGCCGAACTGGAGGCGCTAGTGCGGGCGCACGCCGCCGCGCCGCAGCACCGCGCGCTGCTGCGGGTGCTGCTCGACTGTCGCGCGCACAACAACCATCCCGCCGACGGTAACTAGCATTGTGTATGTAGAGTTGTGGGGCCAAGTGTGGGCCGAACTGGAGGCGCTAGTGCGGGCGCACGCCGCCGCGCCGCAGCACCGCGCGCTGCTGCGGGTGCTGCTCGACTGTCGCGCGCACAACAACCATCCCGCCGACGGTAACTAGCATTGTGTATGTAGAGTTGTGGGGCCAAGTGTGGGCCGAACTGGAGGCGCTAGTGCGGGCGCACGCCGCCGCGCCGCAGCACCGCGCGCTGCTGCGGGTGCTGCTCGACTGTCGCGCGCACAACAACCATCCCGCCGACGGTAACTAGCATTGTGTATGTAGAGTTGTGGGGCCAAGTGTGGGCCGAACTGGAGGCGCTAGTGCGGGCGCACGCCGCCGCGCCGCAGCACCGCGCGCTGCTGCGGGTGCTGCTCGACTGTCGCGCGCACAACAACCATCCCGCCGACGGTAACTAGCATTGTGTATGTAGAGTTGTGGGGCCAAGTGTGGGCCGAACTGGAGGCGCTAGTGCGGGCGCACGCCGCCGCGCCGCAGCACCGCGCGCTGCTGCGGGTGCTGCTCGACTGTCGCGCGCACAACAACCATCCCGCCGACGGTAACTAGCATTGTGTATGTAGAGTTGTGGGGCCAAGTGTGGGCCGAACTGGAGGCGCTAGTGCGGGCGCACGCCGCCGCGCCGCAGCACCGCGCGCTGCTGCGGGTGCTGCTCGACTGTCGCGCGCACAACAACCATCCCGCCGACGGTAACTAGCATTGTGTATGTAGAGTTGTGGGGCCAAGTGTGGGCCGAACTGGAGGCGCTAGTGCGGGCGCACGCCGCCGCGCCGCAGCACCGCGCGCTGCTGCGGGTGCTGCTCGACTGTCGCGCGCACAACAACCATCCCGCCGACGGTAACTAGCATTGTGTATGTAGAGTTGTGGGGCCAAGTGTGGGCCGAACTGGAGGCGCTAGTGCGGGCGCACGCCGCCGCGCCGCAGCACCGCGCGCTGCTGCGGGTGCTGCTCGACTGTCGCGCGCACAACAACCATCCCGCCGACGGTAACTAGCATTTTGTATGTAGAGTTGTGACAGCCAGGAGAAAGCGGATCTACCCGTTTACTGCGAACAGTTCTCGACAAAACCATCCCGATGACGGTAATTAACATTGTGTATATGTTGAGTCATGGCCGCCAGGAGTGAGCGGAGCTGCTCTTCTACTTACTGCGGGCAATCTCGAAAAAACCATCCCGCTGACGGTAACTAGCATTGTGTATATGTTGAGTCATGGCCGCCAGGAGTGAGCGGAGCTGCTCTTCTACTGCGGGCAATCTCGACAAAACCATCCCGCTGACGGTAACTAGCATTGTGTATGTAGAGTTGTGGCTTCCAGGTGTGAGCGAAGCTGCCCGTCTTTCGCGAGCACTTTTCGACAAAACCATCTCGCTGACGGTCACTAACATTGTCTATGTAGAGTTGTGGCTGCCAGGAGTAAGCGGAGCTACCCGTTTACTGCGAGCACTTCTCGACAAAACCATTCCGCTGACGGTAACTAACATTGTGTATTTGTAGAGTTATGTCCCCCAATAGTAAGCAGAGCTGCTCGTCTACTGCGAGTACTTCTCGACAAAACCATCCCGCTGATGGTAACTAACATTGTGTAATATAATAGTCAATGACTGTTCCAAATGGGAATTAAACGCACGACATCCGGCTTTTGCAATCAGGGTCACTAACCACTAGACTAACAGGACTGCAAACTTATGAATTTAACATTATACATAATAATGCAGTCATACAAGAATGGCATGTTATAACAATCAGCATGTATACAATTTTGTTGTTATTCGTCACTAGCGACCCCGCCTCGCCTTTATACGAACGTTTTTGTAATGTTTAAACGAAATTCCATCAGATTTTTTTAAAGGCAACTCCCGCACTATGTTACAAGCCCCGTTTTTGTCTCATGTAGGGTTCCAACCCATAACACGCCGCGCAGTAGTAAATGGCGAGCCACCTAAGAACCAATCGTAAACTTAAAATTTCATGTTTTTACCTATTTCGGTTCATAATAGGATCCATTTGGGAATAGACCTCTAAAAAGAAACGATGTGTAGGTACTCTTAATATTATATATTATACATAGATATTAAGGCTTATCTCGAAGTGTCTCCATGAGTTAGCATAAATCTCATTTATTAGAATAATATTCTGAGGGTTCAAAACTATAAACTAGTAAGTTTCGAAAGAAAACATATTCCACCCCTCCAGTGACAATTTTTTTTTTATCCGCTTACTATGTATTATTCCTATGGTCTTACTATTTAGGTAACTACATATTGTAATTAAGAGAATAACTGTAAACTAGTTTGATCCCTGTCTTACCTATTATCTAGATAACTGGACTACTTAGTTGTTCAGTTGTAGATGTAGTGTAGAAAATACGTAATAAAATATTACAGGCGAATCTCGTGCTTCAGTTATCCGGGCTACAACCGACTCTCCGCTGTCTCCTGTGGGCGCTGGCAATGGCGCTTCGACCGGCGGGACCGGCGCCAGCGGGACGGGCAACGGGTCCGACGTGTGGGCGCCGCGGAACGTGCTCGACGCGCTGCTCGGGGCCCCCCGCCCCGCTCGCCGACCTGACTTCGCAGGACGCATGGCAGCAGGCACTAGAGTCGCGACCTTATACCCCAATTTGAACAAGGATGTTGAAGCTCAACATTAGTTCATGTATTATGGACTTTCTCGTTTTACACCATAACGTTCAGGTGATCCATTATTTCAGTAATGTAGTGTCTAAGATGATCTATGTACTGTACGAGTTGATTAAGTACATTTTATATAAATAAATGATAGGTATAAGTGTGTTTTTGGTTTCAATCGGGATGGATGAATAAAAGATGCGACATTATAAAATTAATATCTTATATTTGTTCAATAAAAACTACATGTGGGCCCGTGTGCCCGGCGCCCGGGTAACACGACCTTTGTATTATCTTGTTGCATATAAACTCTGCGGGCAGACTGTGTCATAAGGCAATGGTGTGAGTGTGACGGCCTCGTCAAGCGCGGCGTCGTCAAGGCATCTGGTCCGGATCACTCCGCGGCGACGGCCCCCTGCGCCCTCGCCGCCGACGTACTCGTTACAATTATTGGAATGTCACGCGGGATGCGAACGTTCGAACGTTAAAATTATTACAAACGAAACCTAACTAGGCCCTGTCGCGAGCCACTGAGATACACTCACATCGAAATATTGTACAATCTCATACTCTCGACGCACGCCCGACCGGTGTGTCGGCGCGCCGCCTAATATCGATACCCTATAAAACTTACAAAATCGACCGGTATTCTTAAACTTAACGCTAAGTTAAAATTAAACGGAATTGAAAAATAAATTACCTAGGTACAATATTTTAGTCTAGAAAGCTATTTATAGGCGCACGAGGGACGCTTGGTGGGAGTGCGCAGATGTCAGTGGGTAGCTTTTCTAAGTTTCTTCGCGAGTGGTAGCGCCGACGCGTCTGATGAATTCTCTTCTGCTGCACCCAGCGAGTTTTCTTCTGCTGAACTCGCCTCCTCTATTTGCCTGCGTCAAGTTAAATTATAGATAAGTACATTATTCTATGGTTGTTTGTACGGCAAGTTGCGAAAAATAATGATACAACTGTGTGCATAAAAACAGTCACAAAGTGAACAATGCAAGTTAATTATACGGCTTATAGTTACCGTTTGGCGCGCGGCGTGCTGAAGGCGGAGTCTGAGTTGTCGGAGGGTGAGGCGGGGGTGGCGGGCGACGCGGCTTTTGCGTCCATCGAGTCTTCTGTATACGACGTCGTCGTGTCCTCGTTCACTGAGTCTGCACCTAATTTTCCTGTAACAATGACGGAAATCTGATGATATCACTATACTTAAATTCTGAGTATAATTACAGCTTATTTCCCTAACGCGTTTAAATACAAATTAAGCTAAACCCAAGAGCGTCTCGAGGGATAACAATATTACAATTACTCTATTACACATATTTTGATCTCGTTTTCTAGATTGTAGGTACCTAACGAAATGGCAATAACATAAAAGTGCTCATTATACGTCGTACACACGTTCGTCTCCCCGCATTTCATTCAGTTATCACAGAGATCATTAACGACTAAAGCATGCGGGAATAGCAAAATGTAAATATACGCCCTTATGTAGGTGCTTCCTACGCATTTTGATTGCTTAATATGCATCTTAATTTGTCAGTGCTATGTTCGTTAAAGGCACAAAAAATATGTAAAATATTTTGGGAACTTATAGCGTCAGTTTTTTTCGGTTTATGGTATAAATATGTATATTGTTTTACGGTCGTTAGTTTAAGTCGTATTTCGTTTTATAAATAACAATAGCTATGTTTTGCGACTATATAATATGTATATACAAGAATTTTATTCCTTTCAGCTATATGGCATATTACTTTTTCTGTTTTTCTTGGTCACGCCGATTAAATTTATGTTTTTTAAAAGTTTTTTAATACTTTGTAGAAGGTTTTACGCAAATAATAGTTATAGCCCGGGCGTATTCGGGACGGGCCGCTAGTACGTCTATAAAACCATTAATTGTCAACACGACTATTTACTATCTAAGTACATACGTCATACAATTTAAAGATACATAATATACTTTTAAGACTATCGGTACATCAATATTTTTACCATCCAGTCCGTGATGTCCTTTTTTTATGATCCTAATATCATAAATTCATAAGACGACAATTTTATTACCTAGCTTGCTGAGATTGCCATTGTTCAAAATTCAAATTAAGATCGACAATAAATCTCTACATGGGAATAAATCGATAGATGGAAACTAAAATTGCTCACAAGAAATATAAGCTAAAAAATATTTTTCAACATTCAACCTACGGAATTTTAAAACGCGGACGAAGCTGAGTGCTTAATCCATACTTATTTATTCCTAAATACTACAGATTAATTATACCCCATGAATCGTAGGTACTCATAATACAATGATTTGTCCTGGTTACCCACGATGTTTGGCTAAGTCAGGGTCACCACAAGATTTGACAGGCAAACCAAATTAGCCATTAGGTAGGTAGGTACTTGCATTGTATGTTTAATGTCGAAATATAGTGTCCTAAATATACAATGTGTAACATTAATGTAACCTTTATTCGCAATAAATCAAAATATATTTGAATTTTAAGTCTAGTAAAATTATTTTGAAATATAGCTCACGAATGCGTCGTTAAAGTTCTAGTAAAATAGCTTGGAGATCATCCAGAGTTTCAGCGGACAATACGCTGTCGTCTCTAAATCATATAATATGCATTATTTTAATATTGTTCAATACCGAAGAAGAGACCGATTGAAATTTAACGAAACGGTAGATACTCGTTATTTCTAAACCGATAAAGATCCCTAGCATATTTTCTTAGAAATGATTATCTATTTTAGAGAGCTGATTTCTACACGGAGAATATGATTGGTTATGCCGCAAGCAAAATTTGATATTGAAGTATCGCCTTACCATTTCCATTTGTGGAGGGTGGCTCGAGATTACTCTCGTCGCTGGGCAACGGTGATCCCCCGTTCGTCGGCGCTGTGGTTCTAGGCTCTTTGCCGAGTAATTCCGGCAGAAGGTCTGACACAATATTGTGTGTCCATATTGCAAGCTCCACCATGTGCGGGGACCATTTCTTGCCACAGCCGTTTTGTTCCTAAATAAAAACAAAATCTTTAAAACTTGTGTAATGTAACTTTGTGTCCATACTGTTATTTTATAATGCAAGAGTATTGTGCTAAAATATTTGGTAGGTATTCGTGTCGTTAAAAAGGGAATGCGATGTAGTAAAATAAAAAATCATTGCAAATGTACATTTTTAGCGTATATTGCCAAAAACGTTTCAAAAGGGCACTTAGGCCGTTTGCCAAACATGAAGAAAAGTCTTCTGGGTGAAAAATACATTTATACGGAATATACACTAACCTTATTTAACCTATCACAGACGTTCCTTATATGTTTTACAAAATTGAGGTATTCCTTGGCAGTGTAGTCGCTCCCTTCCATTTCAGGGATCGCTTGAACGCATTCATCTGCCATAAATGGTGCTATGTCGGGGCTCGCCGCTGCAAGCAGTGCTGACGCTGTTGCTGTGCCTACTCCTTTCAAATTACTTAGTGCCGTCATCGCTGACTCAATGTTCGGCAGCTTACGGAACGCCTTCTTTGTCTCCTGCATCACCGCTCTTGGCGTGTTTACTTTTATCAGATATGATAATTGTGGATAGAATCTTCCTCTCTGCAATAAGAAAATATAATAAATTCATAAGCCATTGTTTAAATAGAATGGATCATTTGATATTGGCTTGTGGCGAGAAGTATTGAGGTTGAAATTTCTAATAAATCTCGTGTAAATCTTGTTTGCAGTAGCTTATTTTTCTTGTATTCATTGTTAGAATTACATCACGTGTATAGCGTAATGTCTGAATAGGTTAAACAATTTTATTTTGGTCGCGGATTTAATTCGTCTTGAATTTAATTATTGTATTTAAATAGTAAGTACTGGATACCTAATCGCATTTACAAACTATACACTCAAGATTTGTCGTATTTGTTGTATAAATTTTATCATAATGAAAATGTACACTACGTTAACGTTATTTTGAATCTAAATTTGATTCGAAACAATATCTCAGTACATGCTGACACAAAAAGCAATAGTTTATCAATGCATCGATAGTTATGAAACGAGTTTCGCTGGATGTTAGTATAATAAACTCGTACTGACCGCTTGTTTCCATTTCATGAGCTGTACCAACTCTTCGTGTATCATATGCGCGTCTTTGCCCCTGGATTTGATCTTCTTTGGTAATTCATTCTGGTACCTGTAAACAACGATACGCATATATTAAACATAAATAATTACATAGACATGTTGCCAAAATAATTGGGTAATATTACAATTATTTATTGCTTTGCAATTTTAGTTTCCAGTAGCCGTACTATACCTTCCTTTTTTTCAATCAATGACAATCTTAATGCTAGGCAATAAAGTTTAAATCTTAAGAATTTCAAATTAAGGTCGAAAATAAATCGAATGAACGATCACAGGACAATCATTTAAATTTAATATTGCGAGTTTATTATTCCGTGGCTTGCTATACAGCTGTTTATAACAGGCATTGGTTTTGTTTGTAAATAAATGTACGCGCATAATTTTGTTTATAAGGAAAACACAATTCTACTCCCCGCCGCTTCTGAGACCCTATTATATTTGATACTCGTTAGAAGTTAACTTTTGTAACTTGTTATTGATGAAGAAGTCGGTAATCGTCTCACCTTTGTCATATTATATATATTATTTATATATATTTTATAGTAAAGATAATATATATTCTATTTATTTGTTTACCTATATTTTGTGTTATATATCGTATTTAGTTTGTATAATTATTTATTAGTAACCTCTTTAATTAACTTTTATTTATGCACCTACTTCTTTATATCTCTGCATCACCCTATGGTAGACTGGTAGAGAATGCTTTTAGCATTAAGTCCGCCTATACAAACCATTGTATGAAGTTATAAATAAATAAATAAATAAATAATACGTGGAAAACAAAGGTTACAGCATTGGATTATTATTCGTTCGTACAAATTGTTAGTAAAGTTATATTTTAATGCTCTGTAGAAAAATGGGTCTATCGATCGATGGTTACGTCGATGTCAGCTGTCCTGTCGCTATTCCTTGCCTGTCACAGCCATATTTCAGTGGCTGTTTACCGTAGGCGATTGAATCGTGGGATCGATTATCACTAGAACAAATCTTTGTGTGATGAGCACGATTGTTTATTCCGTGTCTATATAGGTGTTTTATCTATGTATGTAATAAGAAATAAAGTCATAAGTACATACTTATAACTTTATTTCTAAAGTAAACATTTACTAGTTGTCTGGTTGCCATTGCCATAGTGTCTTTACCATACCTAGTGTCTCTACAAACTCTCTCTAGTTTAAGATTTGATAGCCATTTACGAGTTGTTCTAAAATATTAATTATTAGTTTTTCATCAATTGCTTTTTTTGTATCATGTATTGCCAGTACAATTATTTAGGGCTAATAAGTATTTTATCATTAAAAAAGAGACAACTCCCGCAATAAGAAACAAGTTTTGTTTAGCGGAGGTCTTTACAAACATAAAATTCACGGATACAAAACACACAGACTTAAAGCAAACTTTAATGAATCACACAAACTTTTGTCCGACATCACTTGGCATGTTGTAGAGCAGGGATACTTAAAGTGGTCTAAATGGAACCCTTGGAACCGAAATCGGTTTCCTAGAGGTCAACATAAACAAAAACTGAATTTGGTGGTCGACCCTATTAATTAACACAAGATCTTACTTGATTTTTTTTTAATAGGAAATAAGGTAAAGTACCGAAATTGGTAAGTATTTTGTACCAATAAGAAAAAAACAAGAGATCGGATTTTTTTGATAATTTGGCAGGGGCCTGAGGTATCAGGTATCAGTTCATTTTGAAAAAGGGGCTCTTGCCCAAAAAAGTTTGGGAATCCCTGTTGTAGAAGGTAACTAGCACATGTCGAGGTGACACGTTAACTACCGGACTACACGTGCGTGTTAAAAATAAGAAGTACTTCAATTGAGTTAATCTATTTAAACATTTTTTTATATATAAAAAATATTTATAATATTTTTTTTCGTAACGGGTAAACGACTACCGATTTTATTCTTTTTTTTGTGTCCTTATACTTTTTAGAAGGTTCTTACAAAAAAATTGTGCAGCAAGCAGTTTAACCCGGGCAGAGTCGGGGCGGGCCGCTAGTAAAAAATACAAAATCAATAGGAAATCGTGATTCTACTCGACATTATTATTGCATTGTAATATTATCAGTAGTAGGTACATATTAATCTTAGTAACAATGTGTTTTAATACACGAAGATGCTAATTGCTTAAACGTATCGCTTTATTACAGTATACGTTTAGCACATGTTCCCGAGAGTTATTAGGAGCCATATGGCATACTTATCATCTGTTTAAAAAATACTACGAACGAAGCAGTAGAATAAGCAGATACAGCTTCTATAAATAAGTATTTTTATTTTATTTTCTTACGAGTATGATAAATGCGAAAATAACTATATTTCTATGACTTTTTACGATTTAACAGCTGAACGGATTATAATTAAACTTGGCAAGGAAAAGGTATCATGAGAAAGGACATAAGAAATTAGTACTTACAGTACTTTTTATCGTCATTACCTAAATACAGTCAGAATTGCGGGCTACATTTAATACATAACTAATTATACGTTCTTTTTAGTTAAAGTATTGACTCCTATCAAATTAAAGTTAATTTACTTATTAAAGACCACCAGTAGATAGTTTTATACAATTATTTATAAACAAAAGCTTTAACGTTATATGACTTTATTTACATTAGAATAACGTTATTATGTTATTCTAGTCTAGTTAGTACCTAAGTACAACCTATTATAGTGGGCACAGAATGCAGTTTGTATGAGCTTGGAATATGTATTATAAATAAATATATAGAAAATAAATGTCACACATCTACCACTAATAAATACAGTGGTGAAGTTGTAAGTTTGGGTGGGAACTTTAGTTCCGATTATGAAAAATCTTTCACAAATAGGAGGCTTAATTTTATTATCCCTGAGTCATACAGGCTACTTTTTATTTTTTCTTTTTGATATACCATGTGCCTAATACATAATAATATAATAGGTATATAAATTAGTAAAAAATATATTATGTTGAAACTAATAATTATAATAGGTAGGTACCTAGGCAAGTAGAAGTATGATATTTTAAATTATTGTTATAATTATATTACTTATATTATTTATTAATATAATATAATTATTAATTAATTATCTTACTAATATTATAAACACGAAAATTTGTAAGTATGGATGGATCGATTTTTGTTACTCTTTCACGTAAAAACTACTGAACGGATCTGGAAGAAATTTGGCACAGAGTTAGATTATGGTCTAGAATAACACATAGGCTTTTTACAGCTATAACAGACATCCATGCGGGCGGAGCCGCGGGCAACAGCTAGTAATTATATAAAATAACGTAGCCTGATCATGAGCCAGAGGAACATAAACGTTGAACCCTATTACCATTCCGTATGTAAATTTAATGAAAAATAGAAAAATACCTACACATCTATAAGTAGGTAATACATAGATAAAAAAGGTTAATAATATTAAAATATTCCCTAATAAATAAAACCTAAATAGGTTAAGTAAGTGTATCGTAAAATTCTGACCGTAAAACTTATCCAGCTGGCGAGCAAACAAGGGAAATTGTTCAAGATTACATTATAATTAAATTAAGTTAAAAGGTAAGTAGGTACCATATTATAGAAAATTGTATTATACATATTATAAAGGGTCTTATAAAGTTACAAAGAAAAACCTATTAAAGCTTTGTTAACAAAACATAGTCTGGTAAAAGTTAGAGATCCGTAAGTGCACGATGACTCATAATGCCCCTATAACTAATCCAAAAATACAAAAGATACACGCATTGTATTTTGTATACATATGCGACAGTATACAATCAATATTAAAACGACAAACAATTGCCAAATAAGCGCAAACTAATAATAAAACATAACTTAAAAGGCAAGTCACCATTTTGAACGGATGTTGAATCGTGAGTTGTACTCAACAACCAACGCGTTGTATTATCTACTGAAGTGCATAGCCAGATATACAATAACATATCAGACATTATCAGAGCTGTTATTTAGTTAAGGAATACATGGAATTAGTCAGAGAACGATCCTAAACATGAACATAAATGCATAAAAACGAGTCATGAAACGTAAAGGACAGCCACCATTTTATAACGCCTAAACGCGGCGATATTTTCCCCCACACTGGCTTCAGGAAAAACGATCATGTCAATTTGACATCGATCCCACGTGACGCAGTGGTTTAATGAGCCGTCCGCGGACTAGAGATGCAGTCCGCGAGGGAGGTAGCTATCAAATCAGTTTGCACGGATACACACACAATACAAGTTCATTGACACGCCACGGCCGCATTTTCTCCTTTCAAAGGCGTTCGTACTTACCAATTGTCCAATTTTATGAGCTCCTCAGGTTTCTTTGTTTTCTGGTCAGCTTTTACTTTAATTGCTTGTGGATATAACTGTAAAACACTGTCAAATTCTTTTGCATCAGCCTCCAGAAAGAAAGTAGACGTGTCTTTCGCGGTAGCCATTGTGAACGTTCTAAATGTACAACACTGCGTGTTAGTTTAGCTATAGCGCCGAACTCGACGCGGCGGCAGCACCTGGCCAACTGGGTGCCCTCTCCCCACTTGCCGCCATCTTGTGGCGTGAACCTCGCAATGACGTTCGATATTATTATTCGAAATATGCTTATTTCTTGGGTATTCATGCTTTATAAGACATTTTATTTAGCATTTTACTCATCGAAATGCAACTTAAAGTCAATATTACATCGTAATTTCTGTTTTTTGAACTAGTCTGAGGCAAGTTTTTACAAAAAATATACTCACTCGACATCACAAGGTTATGTCGGTCGCACGGCGTGTCGAACGTCGGACATTTGTCTGGCCTCCACCCACAGGGAGAAACGGGATGAGAAAAAATAAATTCCATGTTGATGTTTAAATCACAACACCACTTCAAAACACCAAATTGATATTCGAAAAATTTAACATAAAATGAGCACAATCACGATAATGTTAGTCACGTCGGCCTCGGCGCACTATCAATTTCCTTAAACGTGACGCAACACACGACACCGTTCTACCGAAACGACTTTGGTAAACACGCATATTTTCCGTTGCATTGCAGTACACACTGAGCTCGGAGTAGTCATGAAGTAGTAACTAGCGGTGTACATAAGGCATTTAGGTAGTAGGACGTACATATCACCGGGGTGGAACGTCACACCAATCGGCTTTGTTGTTTCGAAAGATAGATCGCCATGTGCTCTGATCCCTCTTTAATTTAGGTGTATTATTGTTTATTCAATAGCTCGTGGTAAAGTTGTGCTTGTATTTCTTTCATTGATTAGATAGGTAGCGTTTGAACTGAATGAATTGATAGTTTTCCCGCCTTGACTGAAATGTTTTAAAGAATTTTACGTGGTGGTTGAAGAGGAATTGAGTTCCTTGATGATAATATATGAGCCATTGCAATTTTATATTTATTTAATCTTACACTTAACATTTTTCCAGAAATTTCTATCAAGTATTCCTTAGATTAGATAATTGCCTAGCTATGTACCTGGTACTTATTTCCTTCAAATATAATTAAACAATAAATAACTAATTATGTACCTATAGACTAAAAGAGGTACCATTTTATTAGGTACTTACTACCATACCTAATACCTACCTACTTAGTTTCAAGTTAATACAATTCCTTCAATATCACTTAATTAATTTTCAGACGTGATGTCATAGAACTTTTGTGATGAGGGTTTGACAATCTATAATTATTATAAATCCTAAACACGTCTTTCAGCTTATGAAGTAAACTTAATTCCTTGATAGATACACGGTACCCACTTACTTACCAAAGGAGGTAATTAAATATTAAAGTACATAAATAAAATCATGTATTTATAGACAACTCCCGCACTAAGAAACAAGCATGTGTCATGAGATGAACTTTACAGAATTATCTTCAGGGACACAAAGTACACCTAGACTCGGGACAATCATTTTATAGATTACACAAAGGTTTGTTCCGTGCAGGAATTGAACCTACATACAAAACTCGGTGTTGGTGGCGAGGTGACCACTTAGGTACCTACCTACACTACTAAACCACACTTGCAGTGCACTTATACTATTCACAGGCACTAGGTCACACAAATATAGGTACATATATCCCGTGTAAGGTCGTGTAGAAATCGAACCTACAAAAACGTGGTGTTAATGTCAAGGCGATCATTTAAACATTTACGCCACACGTGTCATTTATAAGCAAATTATTTTCACCTCATTAATGTTGTTGAGTTAAAGTATGTCAAATGAAAGCATTTTCTTGTGTAAGTTGTAACTTGCTGCATTGAGTTAAGTTTAAAAAAAAACAGTTTTTTTAAAGACATCCGCATATCGACGGCTGTAATCTAAATTGGCGTAAGGGACATTTTGCTCAAAATGAACTTTGAATGCAGTCCGATACAATTTTTTGAGCTCTTTCAAATGGTGTAGGTAACATATTCGTAGCTCACAAAAAATGTCCGATACGCCACAGAAAATGAATGATTTTGAATCATTTCTTACCCAGAAATATGACGTATCGGACAAAAGTAAAAATTCAATTGACGTATGTATTAGTTTTTCAAATCATATAGCTGTAAAAGACACATTCTGTATTAACTGTCCCTTACATCAAATTGAATCCTATAATTTATTTGTTTGTAGGATAAATATTTTTAAAAATGAGTACAATTAGGTACTAGCTTTCATGTGCCAAAATAAGAGAAATGCAATTTAAGTATGCAAGAAAAATAACCCTGATGAAGTCGATAATGAGCTATATATGAAGCATATGGTAGAAAAAGCAGCCTGTAAAGCTAGATTTCACTTTCATCAACAATTGCATGTGCAAGGCAATAAAGTATTAGTAGCTTTAATTTACAAAAAATACTAAACACTCCATACGGGGAAAGCATGCTTTTGTATTATAGCCGTAAATATGCAGTGTATTGTTTCACGGTTTACGAAAGTTGGACTCTAAAAGGATATTGCTTTGTATGTGGTGGAAGTGATGCCAAACCTGGCCGTAATGAAATAGCCACTTGTCTGTATAAATATTTACAGGAGGTTGATAAAAGAGGATATTCCAAAGTTGTATTATACTGTGACTGCAGTGGCCAAAATAAAAACAAAACAATTCTCGCCATGTTTCGCCATTTCTTACTGACTTCTGTAAATTTGGAGACCATACAAGTTAATTACCTTTTACCGGGTCTTACATACATGCCGGTAGACTCAATGCTACTATTGAGAAAGCTGTGCAGAAGATAATTGTATGGGCGCCTTCTCAGTGGCCATCTTTCATAGAAGGTTCAAAGAAAAAGTCTGGTCCTTATACTGTGCATGTAATGGGTCATAGTGAATTTTTAAATTTTGATAGAGTCACAGCTGAGACCATTACCAAATCTACTCTAAAAAACGTAAACTTAAAACGACGAGATTTAAAAATTGTAACATTAAAAATAAAGTATTGAGAAAATGATTGTAGAATACAGTATGATTAAAAAAGCTGAAGCCACTGAGATTATATTTGATTTTAAAAAAAACGGGTAGTGGAAAAGGAAAAGGGAAGGGAAAAGGAAAAAAGAAGATTGTAGGTAAAAAAGATGAAGCTGAGAAGAATACAGAAAGCATGAATAGTGGGCTTGGAATAATTTCAATGGATCAGCTATACACAGACTTCCAGTTTCCTTGAAAAAATACAATGATTTAAAAAAGTTATGTGTTGATGGAACTATTCCAAAATGCATATAATGAATATTTAAAACTGCCTCATTCTAAAGCAATAGAAGATAAGTTGGTGCAAAGTGACAACGACGAAAGCAGTAATAATGAAGAAGATAGATAGATTTAAAAAAAATGTTTTGATTCTTAAAAATTCCTAATTAAAAAGTTGATTTTGTGGTTTGAAATATAAAAATATTAAAAATAATTATTTTTTAATTTATTTTCTTTATAATACACATCCTTTTTTGTTGATATAATTAATTACTAATAATACTTAAAACAGATAGTAAACACAATAAAACACTTACGCTAATTTTACCTTATTTAGCAGAATATTAATAACCTTACGCCATTATAAACTCATGTACAATAAAAAAGGTAAGGTTTAAAGGACATAATGTATGTTTTTTTGAACGTAAGGGACAAGCTATATTCATAACTGTAGGTTTATGGGATAAACAGACTATTTCAAGAATTAGTGGACTAAAAATTAGACAGAACCATATAAACCACTTCAATATAGCCTTAAGAAGTAAAAAGTTATGACTATATTTCCAAAATGATTTACGTTTTTTGGCTCTCCTGAAAAGTTACAGTTTGTCCCTTACGCCAACTTAGATTACGGCCGTCGATATGAGAACAGGCCCTGTATTGTGGGGGACTTCACAATTAACGGACACAAAGTACGTCCAGACTCGGGACAACTATTTATGGATCACACAATTTTTTATCACGTGTTGGGATCTAACCCACAACCACCTAACTATTACTTTAGCCCACAGCTCCCTCCTGTATCGTATACAAAAATAGACAACAAAGAACACAATTTTATTGGAGGTTAATCTGAGGCATTGTACCTACTGTTGTCGGTGCCACATAAAAAAAGGACATTAAAGATTACCTTAGTTATCTACATATTATAGGTACCTATCTTATAAAGATGACATCTTACGAATTTCAAATTAAGATCGAACTTGAATTGCTATAAGAACTCACCTTATTATACAAAACTACCCAATATTGTTATTTTATTACCCAGCCCTACTTATTTTTACCTGCCCGTATCACACTTGGCTTATTTGCCTTAATATTTGCGTGACTTGGAATATTTGTGAAATAAAATCAACTTTATGCACGGAGGACAAGGTTGATTTTCAATTGACTAAGTAAATATAAAATTATCTAAAAAAACCCGAAAGGTTTCTCAAAAATCATGACAAGATGCCCTGATTGTTGACTGGTTCGGTCAGCGTTTTAAAGATACCTTTACTTAGATCTATACTTGAATCATCTATTTGTGTCATATGTGTGGTTTAGTTTAGCAGTTATGGTGTTCACCTCACCATTTTCCACTGAGCGGCGTGTTGTGGGTTTGATCCCCACACGAGACAAAAATATTGTGTGATCCACTAATTAATTGTTACGAGTACGAATCACATAGTCAAGTTGTTTTGTGTCTTATGGTTACGAGTCTGGATGTGCTTTGTCCGTGAATTTTACTTTCGTAACCAAGGGCTGACACGGATACCTGAACCGTAACTTTTCAAACAGGTATCAACCTCAATCTGCGAGTTTGAGAGCAAGCCCGAATGGAGAAACCCTACAAAAGACCATAGCAAAATGACTTCAATCAGAATCAGACTGCCTCGGTGGTCCAGTGGCCGCAGTATGCGACTGCTGTGCACGAGGTTGTGGGTTCGATTCCCACACGGAACAAAACATTGTGTGACCCACAAAGAATTGTTCTGAGTCTGGGTGTAATTTGTGTCCGTTAAATTGTATGTTTGTAAAGTCCCCCGTAACACAGAGCTTGTTCTCTAGTGCGGGAGTTGTCTTTTTTTTTTTTTTTTTTAAATCAAATTGAATAATGGTTGTGTGCCTGTGCGTACGTATACCTATGATTCAAACGTTATTATTATTTCGTTCGTATAACCCTTATTTCTAGAAACATTATTCAACAATAAATTTATAGATTGCACGGATGCACAGTGGTTTAAGCGGTTACCTCGCCATTTATCACAGCACGGCGTGTTGTGGGTTCAGTCCCTACTCTAAACAAAACTTATGTGGCCCATAAATTGTTGTTATTTTGGATATATTTTATGATTTTAATGTTTGTACACTTTACGCGATGTAGGGATTATATTTTTAGTTCGTTATAACTACATCGCATAAAACAAAGTTGCTTGTCGCTGTCTGTCTGTCTGTCCCTATGTGTGCTTAGATCTTTAAAACTACGCTACGGAGTTTAATGCGGTGTTTTGTAATAGATAGAGCGATTCAAGAGGAAGGTTTATATGTATAATACATGCATAATACAGTGCAGAAACACTGATCATTTAAGAGGTTTTTAATGTGATGTTGTAAATAAACACTTTTTTTGCGCTTACATTGCAAACGCTGGCTGAACCCTACGAGATAGATCAAAATAATGTTCCAAACGTCACTGCGTGTAGTGATTTGACTGTAGACTTTCAAGGTGAAGATATTTCAGAAGGGCTTGTTTGATGCCCTACCTACCTTATAGTGCATTAGATGTTTTAAAAGTGAGATAAGCACTTTAACCGTCACAATCTCAACCCATAAACGTCCCACTGCTGGGCACGGGTCTTCTCCATACATTTGGAGGGATATTAGCCTACTAAACCACGCTGGCCAGACGGGTTGGTATAGGGTTTTGTTCGAGTTTTCCCTCTCTTACAGTGGATATTGTCTGCCTGACTTACTCCCTTAGTCGACTCTTACGACACCCTCGGGACGGAACGGGGTGGTGACATTTAATTTTGTATTCTTAATCCGTCACCACGCGGAATCTTTAACCGTCTACTACACAATAATATTGATTACGAAGATTTACGGGTACGGCTTCCTCATTCAATCAACGGTAAGTTAGACAGTCATTAAACCTCGTAAATTGGAGGTTCGTACCGTAGCGTTCATTGCGTTCTATCGATCTACGTGGCTAAGCATCGATGCACATCGCCAGTCTCCAACCAGGTGACCGCTGGGCATAAATTAAACCCTCTTCACGCCCTTAAGCTTTCAGACTCGCTGGGATATTAACCATACTAATTTTGAATACCTGTCTATATTTTCTAACATGTTTTATGATAAATTATAATCAACTTGTGCTTTTAGAATTGAATTGAATTTTGTTTTGTTTTTGTTTTTTTTTTTAAATGACAACTCCCGCACTAGAGAACAAGCTCCGGGGGACTTTAGAAACATACAATTAACGGACACAAATTACACCCAGACTCAGAACAATTCTTTGTGGGTCACACTAAGTTTTGTCCTGTGTGGGAATCGAACCCGCAACCTCGTGCACAGCAGGCGCATACTGCGGCCACTGGACCACCGAGGCAGTCAAATTAAGTAGGTAGGTACTGGTATTTTAGTCTGAGGTTACTGGTTAATAAAGTGTTTGCAGCGTTAATAACTACCGTCTTAATAATTTAGTTTAGTGTTGTTGTAAATACATACATACGGGTGTCTAAAAGCATGTCTCAACTGTAGAAGGACAAACTTACAGAACATTCGATCAAGTAATTGAATAATGAATACATAATTTAAAAATCATGTGATCGACAAAATAATTTATTATCTTTAAAACGGCTAACCGATATCCATTACACCTTAATACGCTCTCTAACAATTACTATATACTTTTGAATAAATAATAATAATAGGGTAGTTTATTTATTTATTTATTTATCCACATACACTGATATTACAGGCTACATAACCTAACACAACAGTTATGTTAATTACGTACCTATTTACTTTATAATATTTTTATTATGTAAGTTGATTTGGTACATGGGAAGGTTTGGTACATAGGTGAACATTACCGACCATATTCAAGTTGCTAACGAACAACCTATCGCGGTTACCTAATACACAACTCCGACAATTTCACATGACAAGTCAGTCAATTATTTTAATAATCAGATCACACGCTCGCAAGAGACAATAGTGGAGCCTGTAGCCTTATAATAACAAGCTATTCGATTGTACTCACGAAAGAACAGATGACGACGAAAATACCTAGAAACATTTTCTGCAGGGGCCGTACCATGACGTCCATAAAGTGATTTATTTATGACAACCTTACCGAGGTAATAAAGTCGTCATTTTAAGAATTTCAAATTGGGATTCACAATAAATCGCTAAATCGAGTCGTCTATAGGTATTTCGTTACTTTAGTTTAAACTCTAAAAGCAAAGACATTTAAAAAAAAATGTCGAAATAAAAAAAATAATATATGATTCAAAATCTGTAAACAAAAGCAGTTTTAGTTAATTTTTTCACTAAAACATTACAATTCATAGATATAACAAAACGCTTCAGCAGTACATTATTTAGTGAGGCAAAAGACTTAACTATAATACAGTATCGTTGCCCTTTACGATGGGATATTCCGAACAAAATATGGCTTCAATAGGGTGTCGCGTCGGTTGAATGTAGGGATACAAACGGGCCCTAATAGAAGCGAACGTTGGAGGGTTTGGCCGGGCTCACAAAAAGTACGAAGGGAACAAACGACGAGCCGAGGGTTCGGAGCGGTTTAATTTTTTATGTTTATACTGGGATACCCGCCGTGTCGTGCGTATCCGATAAACGGACAGGCTGCCTGCTGGGACCGAGCTCAGCGAAAATACAACGTGCGCAAATAAATTTTCAAAAAAATAATGAAACAAAAATTCTAAGTTAAATAAATGGGTTTGGATGTATTAGTAGATGAAAGCATTTTGGTATGTTGTAATTCAGAATATAGTAATAAAGTTAAGAAATATTAAATTTTATGAACGAAATATATTTTTGATAGATGCTAGGTCTTCTGAAGCAGCACGTAACATTTTGGCCTGATTTAAATTTGGACTAAGACATCTAAAGTCAGAACCTTAGAAGGAAACCAAACCTTTTCGTAAATTAAAATGTCAAGAGAGGTAGAGCATCATACTTGTGAGCAAGCTCGACTGGGCAAGGACGTCTAACTTACAGAAGACCACAGCTAAGACCACAGACCACAGCTAGACTTCGGTAATTGCTTACCACCAGGCGGACCGTATGCTAGTTTGCCACCTGTGAAAAACTAAGACCTAAATGTTTTTATTCATCATCTCAGCCATAAGACGTCCACTGCTGGACATAGGCCTCCCCCAAGGTTTTCCACATCGTTCGGTCCTGAGCTGACCTTGTCCATCGGTTGCCCGCAACCTTTACCAGGTCGTCGGTCCACCTTGTTGGAGGCCTGCCCACGCTGCGTCTGCCAGTTCGTGGTCGCCACTCTAGAACCTTTCTGCCCCAACGGCTATCGGTTCTGCGAGCTATATGCCCTGCCCATTGCCACTTAATTGATGCAATCCTTAGAGCTATGTCGGTCACTTTAGTTCTCCTACGGATCTCCTCGTTTCTTATTCGGTCTCGCAGGGAAACTCCAAGCATAGCTCTCTCCATCTCATCTCATGTTTTTATTACGATTAAATTATCAGGAAAACATACACGTTATTCGCACAAAATCTATCTATCTATACCTACGTTACTTTACTTATCCAAGTATATCTGGCATTTTGCATTAGATAGGTACCTACTAAACCTAGAGCATGGAATCGGACGTTTAGTCCTAGTAGCAACACCTACAAGTTTTTTATAATTACCATATAGGTACCAGCGACCCGCCCTCGTTTCGCGTCGATTGATTTCTGATTTTTCTATTATATTATGCATGAATTATACTTATAAACCTTCCGGAAGTGGTTTAGAAGATGTAGCGTACAGACGCTGGGAGTGACTTTGTTTTATGTAACTAGCGAGCCGCCCTTGCTTCGCTTCGATTCTTTTCTGATTTTTCTATTATTATATGAATAAATCATACGTATAAACTTCCGAAAGAAATTCTTTAAATGATTGTGAAAACCGCATCAAAATCCGTCAAGTGGTTAAGAAGATGTAAGCGTATCTGCAGACACTGAAAGCGTCTTTGTTTTATATTTATAGAAGATACAAATATTAAATAAATTTGACATTTTTATTAATTTGAAGTTTTATTGGTACCTAAGTAAAATTACTCGTCCAAAACAAATAGGTACATACCTACAAGAAAAATATCTTAGTAATGCGGGAGCGTCGCGTCGGTCGTCTTCAGGAAAATATACTTAAATAAAATAATCTAGGCGCCCGCCGCCTTGCGCCCGTTTGTTTTCATTGGGTCAAAGGTGGTGACAAGAATAAACAATAAACAGATATGACACACGGCACTGGCATATTGATGTACTACCTACACTACCGTTGCAAGTTGAATAGCGGGAAATAAAATTGGGTGCGTCACCGCGCGGTATGTCGGCAGGCCGACTTGCCCGCGTTCCTGGAATGAGCGAGTAAATGTATCGCCCGCCTGCGTCCTGTGCTTTGGATGTAATTTATTTTTTTTATACTTACGTGATATCATTAGTCTGTGGTCATATAAGTACGGTAGATGATTTTAAAAATAGGTAGTTGTAGAAATAAGTACCTACCTACTTAGAAGATATCGTACAATTACAATTATTAAATGTTAAATATCAACCCGATTAACCATGATGTACCTATGTAAAATAATCCTGTAGGTACCCCTGCATAGTTTAATTGTATGGTATAGGAAGATATCTATCTAGGTAGGTAATTACCTACATAATATTCTTGGTTGTAAGATAAATAGCTAGCTATCTACATAACATCAAAACAAAGGAACCAAATTAGAACTAAACTAACAAAAACTAAACTACATAAATATAGATAGATGGTTAACTATCTACCTCATAAAAATCATTTGTTCGTAAGCATAGGTTCTAAGAACGAGCTTCGCCTTATTAGTATGCTAAAGTAAGAAAAACACCGCAGTTGGAATTAAAATTGTTTCTCCTTTTTGCCCCAAGGTCAGTGAGTTGTGACTTGTGATAATCACAACGTGCTCTCTGGCGCGGTCGTCGGTCGCCGCGATACGAAGAAACGAGATATTTTTGTAACCACACGATACGCTTTGTAATAAACTCTACTACTAGCGCCATCTCTTAGAGCTCAGCTGTACTAAATCACAACGAGTTAATTACCGCCTAATTTTAGCATTATCTGTGTTATATTTAAAGTTCTTTTGTTATTCAAAATAATAACATAACACGATGCTAAAAATACATTTTATGCATCAAAATATTTAGAATTGTCTGTTTTAGCGTTATAAAGAAAACGCCTGAGCTTTATCTTATCGACATGAAATAGCTCAGGGCGACATTATTCGCTGATACGCGCCACGATAATAGTCATTTAGTTCATAGCTGTAGTATTTTACATGAATGAACAAATAACACTTTACTTATCGTAAGTATCTACCGTTGAAATATATGCCTCGGGTACGTCTCACTTTAATTAATCTATCTATTAATATCAAAATTTGAGTTAACGTCTAATGTGCTAGAAAAAATAAATATTTTTGCATTTGCTAGCCCAAATCTTAGGGAAGATTATAGGCGATGATTTCATCACGCTACGCCCCAAAAGGGGCAAAGCAGTAACAATAAACGTGATACGGGAACAAATCCAAATTTAACGCGGTTAAAACTGCGGGAACAGTTAATTAAAAATATAGTTCTACTAGTAATATCCGGGGCGCCATTATCGACTCATTTCCGATCTTAATCTGAAATTACTCAGGTTGTAATTTTACGATATTAAAATTTAAAATCCAAATGTATTGCTGTAAGAATGAATGTCATGGTACGGCCCCTAGTAATTACACCGAACTTTTACACATACCTACCTAATTGGGAACTTCAGACACTGGGTGACAGCCGAACCCGCTTACATGACACAATGACCAATGACAAGTAGCATAAAAAAAAATAAAAACGATATCATAAAATTACACCATTTTAAATATACACTATACACTGATTATTTTGTTTACTGTCCGTAAACAAAATAACCAGTGTCCATATTATCTCCTGTACCGTTAAGGACCTGTGCAGACGAAGGACTTTTGTCCCCGGCTCACAATACTCCGGAACTATTTTTCCTACCGAGTGCGTTAATGTAGTCAACTGGCCCTTAACGTTACCCGAGATAATACGGACACTGGTTATTTTGTTGACTGTCCAATTTAAAATAGTGTGATTTTACGATTTCTTTTTTATGGTACTTAAATGGCAAACAAGCATACGGCCCGCCTAATTTTAAGCAGTTACCGTAGCCTATGGATGTAAGCAGTAATAATATACCTATCTTTCAATTTTCCTCTTCGGTTATACACTTCGCTTACTCTCACTCTCACATTTATATCTTTTTCCTCTGCCACACTAGTTTGCTGGTAGAAAACTCAATCTTGAGTTAAGCTTGCGTTTGTACATGCTATACTTATATGTACTTGTTTTCTATGTTATTGTGTAGGTACAATAAATAATTTAAGAATTTTATATAGGTGGTAAGCGTACGGCCGCCTAAATGCTATATTACTCTGGATTAAATACCCCGGCCGTAGAGGGTTACCAGAAAAACCTTTTATTATTCTGCAGGAGTTAGTTTGTGAATTGTAAAATGCCAAAAGTTAATACGTTGCTGGCTCTTTGTCCATTATGGTATGCAGTTACCGCAGCCTTGAAGCTTGCAACAACACACCAGAGGTATCACTCGTGATTTGCCTACTCTTTAAAAACCTTAAATGATGATGTATTTATACACAAACTGCGGGCCGTATGCTTGTTTGCCTCCTTGCTAATATAAAAAAAAAATCCTATAGGGTGATGCAGAGATAAAACCTCCATGGTAAAAATATTAGAACAGATTTTATTGCGTTCAAAATATTTTTTTATTCTTTACTAGCTGTTGCCCGCGGCTCCGCCCGCGTGGATGTCGGTTATCGCTGCAAAAAGTAAAATAAAAATATGTGTTATTCCAGACCATAATCTACCTGTGTGCCAAATTTCATTCAGATCCGTCCAGTACTTTTTACATGAAAGAGTAACAAATATCCATCCATCCATCCATCCATTCTCACTAACTTTCACATTTATAATATTAGTAAGGATTGCTAAGAAAATAACGTAATGTACAAAAGCGAGCTTAACTTAAAATTAAGTTCTCTAACAGCAAATCATAAAATAACAGACGGGATAAACTATTTCCTGCGCAATTTTTTGAATTTTTACATAAGAACCTTTTACAAAGTAGAAAACTTTAAATAATGACTTATGAAACCGGTAAAATCGTTTTTAAGTTATGACGTGTTCAAGGGAAATTGGAAATATTTTTTATATATAAAGATTCATTTTAATCTCCTATTAGACAGGTAGAACATAAATTAAATAGGTAGGTAGTTAGGTACTACATTGCTAGGGGTAGATGCGGTATATGTGTCTATCCGTTGAGGGTTTCGACATCGCCGTCGGCTGTCGGTTGAAGGGGTGCTTTTACAATCCGACAGGGGTTCGAAATCCCCCAATCTGTCATCCTCATCTATGTTTTAACGACGTGTTGTTGACGTGTACGTACGAACTATTTCAAAGAGTATGTTGGGCTTCCGACGCTATTCATCACAAACGGTAGGTATAAAGGTTGCTCTAATTTCATTTAGGTGGAATCCTAAAGCCATACTTTACACTGTGTTTACTGCAGATCTATTTTCAGTGACCATAGTATAAAATACATATCTACGTACAAAATCAATTCTTTTTTTTTATACTAGCGGGACGTCCCGGTTTCGGGTGGATATTTAATAAGTTTTCCTAGGAATCCCGTAATATTTTTTCAATAAAATACAGCCTGTCTGTTACCCGCTGATAATGCAGCTTTCTATCGGTGAAAGAATTTTTTAAATCGGTCGAGTAGTTTTTGAGTTAAAACGTAACAAACAATAAATCAAATCTTTCCTTTTTATACTAGGTACAAATTATTTATAGATATAGATACCTGTACTATTAAGTATTCTGTGATATAGATAGAATAGACTAGTTTCTGCCAATGGCTTCTCCCTCGCGTACCTACAACCGTGTGGGTTGCTGGTACGCGCATTGGGCACAGTGTTTTTTTCGAGGCTAGGTATAATCTATCTCTATGCCAAATTTACTATCAGTTTATTTATTATACTTAAGTAGTTACTTATAAAAACCTTCCGGAAAAACTGAATTATAGTAAAACCGCATCAAATTCCGTTGCGTTGTTTGGAAGTTGTATCTATTTATTAATCTGTGGTTGTATGCAGAGGGACATACAGCAGTAAGCTACTTTTCTATAACAATTTTAAGGGTCTTTGAGCCATACATAACTATGTGAGTCCCGTAAAGTTATTATAAACTATACAAACAAATGCTAAAATCCTAAAACGACCTTGTTTTATACTTTGACTGCAAGATTGGTTCGTAGTTACCACTGCGTGGCGTGTTACGGGTTCGATCCCCACACGGCACAAAAAATTGTATGATCCATAAAGGGTTGTCCTGAGTCTAGGTGTGCTTTGTGTTCGTATGTTTGTAAGGTCCCCCGTGACACAAGGCGTGTTCTCTAGTGCGAGAGTTGTTTTTTTAAATATACTACTTACTGCTATAATATTATAAATGTAAAAGTTTGTGAGTATGGATGCATGGATAGATGAAAGGATGGATGTTTTTTACTCTTTCACGTAAAAACTACTGAACGGATCTGGATGAAATTTGACACAGAGATAGATTATGGACTGGAAACACATAGGCTACTTTTTACAGCGATAACCGTCATCCACGCGGGCAGAGCCGCGGGCAACAGCTAGTAAAAATATAAAGAAAACATTTACTGTGTAAGGATTTTGACGCAAACGGAGCAAGTAGTGCATTTTGGAAGGCGACGCGGGTGCGCTTCGGGTTTCTTCTACCTGCCCCAGTCCCATGTTATTTAAGGTGTGGGCAAAATGTATTTCTCTCCCACTCTGAGACTGGCCTGTTAGTCTAGTGGATCGTGATACTGATTGCTAGGCAGGTAGTGGGTTCCTCCTTGGTTAATATATGGATGATGAGCAGAATGAGCATGACCCTTTGTTCTGTGTCTGGGTGTAATTTATTTATATGTATGTATTTGGAGATAGGTATATAAGTATGTTTATGAGCTGTCTGGTTGCCATAGTACAAGCTCTGCCTAGTTATCGATTGGATGGGCATTTCCGAGTTGTACATAAAAGATCAATTTTAAATTTTAATTCGTATTCGGCTGTCATTGTTTGAACTGTAAGTTACAATCCTTACTAATATTATAAATGTGAAAGTTTGTGCGTATGGATGGATGTATGGATGGATGGATGTTTGTTATTCTTTTACGTAAAAACTACTGAACGGATCTGGATGAAATTTGGCACAGAGGTAGATTATGGTCTGGAATAACACATAGGCTACTTTTTACAGCGATAACCGACATCCACGCAGGCGGAGCCGCGGGCAACAGCTAGTCTAAAATAAAATCGCTATAAGAAAGCTTTTTATACGATCGTTCAATTGAAAATTTACTCGCATTTCATTCATATCACCCCTCATGCTGATATCAATCCTCAATATCCTGTACAAGCAATAATAAACCTGTACTTAACCTGCATATCTAATAATAATTGTTATCTTATCCATATTCGGCATACAATGTAGGTAGGTACCTACTAAGTAAACTAAAAATAACACGACCGCGATAAATTAGTAACTAAAATACAACCTACTTAAATAGGTACGTATAAACTGTAGTGGCAGGCCTGGTTCACTCCGCTGTTTAGGTATGAATCTACAAGTACCCGGCCGCAACATTTCCAGGGGTATTATTTAGTCGAGTGTCGCGCGCGTGCATCGCGCCGGTCGCGTCGTTGGTTCGACGAAAGTTTACCTACGAAACGCACACGAAGCCGTAATTCGTCACCGATTCGTTTTCGCTTTTAAATATTTTAAAGAAAATAAAGGCATAAAAATATTCCACAGTATTCGGCTGCTTAAATAGTGATAAGGATCCTAACTTCTCGTTTTTCAATATTCCAAAGGATATTGCAAAGTAAAGAAACACGTTATCATTTAGAAAAACACAATTTGTACGTACCTATTTGTAGCAAGATTTTGATATGTAGACTATAGGTACAGCACAGTTTTTATAGAGACGTATTATTTATTTGTCCAACCAATTAAGTAGGTACTTATTTAATTGGGAAAATATATTATAGCCGCCTATCACTCAATAGTTTTAAATTTCAACTGGAAAAATGGCTCCAAACAAACCAATGACAAACTCTAATAGGTACCTATTATTAATTTAATCAAAAACATAATCATGGGCGGAGCCGCGGGCAACAGCTAGTACCCATTATTATAATTTGTTCTTTAGTGGTTTGACCAGTCCTGTGATGTGGACACAAACTGCTTGTTCTTATAATTTAATTACTAAGTACCTACATTGAATATGTCCCCACATGTCCAGATTTATTTAAAAAGTCACTCGTTTACAAAAGTATAATAAGTACCTACCTAAACCTAACAGGTACTTCAGATCAAAATTGATCTCAAAGTGACAACCATAATGTCCAGAAATACGCAATACAAAGGGAGCCAATTTGTAGGTAAATAAACGAGTAGGTAAGTTTTGTGCTGGGGAGCTGAATTGCGCTCTATTGTGTGCGAGCAAAGTTGATATTTGTTTAAATGATTTAGCGAAGTGAACCTTCTGTACCTGTACTATTAAGTATTCTGTGGTAGTGGTCAATTTACGTCAACTAAATTACGCGGAACACTTCATTGAAGTTTTACTAAAACCCGTTTATGAATGAAATGACGTCACACGTTAGATATAGGTGCCTACTATACGTATAAACAGCTGTGTACTTATATTTGTAGGTATAGATTATTGGGCTCTTTCTTTTGCGTCAGATGTTAGTGGGATATTCAACAATCATTTCCGCGCATTGTCGTTTATATACGCTTAATATCGTTACGGAAGCATGTCGTATGTATTTTTTTTAAAGATCTCCCGCACTAGACCGCTTAGGTATGTTACAGTGATACATAACAACATTTATAAGAACCTACTTTGCACCTGTGATAAACAATAAATGCATTTGAATTTGAATTTGAAAAATTTAGAAAGTCGCGGGGACTTTACGAACATAAAATATTCACAGACACAATACCCCGTAGTCACAAATAACACCCAAACTCGGAAAGCATTTATGGATCACACAAAGTTTTGACCCGTGTGGGAATTGAACCCATGATCTCTGGCGTAGCAGTTAGGGTCACTAATAACTAGACACACATTCAATTCAAAATTTTTACTATCAATTAAACTGACCGACTGTTATATTTCATTATTCTTTTCTAAGTAAGTAGGTAGGTACCTATATTTTATTAGTCTTTTTATCGCTGTCTTATAAGAATCTATTAAAAACTATTCACCACAAACATTTATTTTAATAGATAGGACTCGAGTCTAGTTCAGTTATTTAAGTACTTATTTGATAAAGTATAGCGAATTAAAAACTAACACAGCGCCTATAGGATTCTTAACAATTCATTTTTATACGCTTACGATAACGAGACGACATGATTAATATTAGGCGTCTTGAGAATAGCCCGACAGCTGCCCTGGTGAATAGAATAGGCAGAAGTACATAGTCACAACTCGGTAGCGATGTGAGGCGGACGCACAACCCTCGTGTCGCCACTCGCTTCGCGCTCTTTCGCGCCCGCGGCTCATTGCTACACCACGAATTTGGGCCAAGCACAAATATACCTATCCTTTACCCACCCACGTGTTACCAACATCACCCGTCTCTTTCGGTTATTTTCTCTCTCGACCCGCGCTATTATACAGTCATTTATGTAATAAGTTCAATGTTTACATTGCGACTATCAGGTGATGAATGAAAATACAGTTCAAATTGCGATAAACGTCGTAAATCTTCAACGCTGCTGCTCTCTCTGGCAATTTATAGGTGGGTAATACATATTAAAACAATAAATAGGTATAATTACATATGCGTCGAAATTGTAAATTAAATGAGGTCATAATGTCATATCTAGTTAATCAAGAAACGATACCGGGTGGTCCTACCAAATATTGATCCAAATCATTTACCTATTTACTTCAAACAAACGTTGCCCAAAAACCATTACATGTTAACCATTAGACGAAAATTTACATAATACATAACCATCAGTAATATGAATTAATATTGTACATAATTTAACATAAAAATTGTAATTACGTCCGAAATCAGACTGAATAAAAAAGTTACAATTTTATTTAAACGATCTTCAAATTTAAGCCGGTACTGTTAGCAGCATGGGTAGCAGTAACTGTATAAACGAGTTTATGTTTATTGATCTGTTGTCGGTAGTCCAAATAATGTATGGGCTACATAATATAGAAAGTCGCATATACGATCACAGAATAATAAATAGTAGGCACATATTATTGTAGAGCCACGAAAGGCACATATTATTGTTATTGTAACTGAATTTATTACAAAATTTATCGATTTGACCTCATTTTTTCTTTTGGGTGTCTTAAAATAAAGATAACCAGACAGGGTCACATAATCATAATTGGGATAGGTATTCTTATAGAGGTGTCTTGTTAGTATTTTTATTTTTCAAAGAGTAGGTTGTCCTATTAGTATTCTTATTTAAAGAGATTGGCCATTTCTAATAAGTACGAGATTGTAAAAAAAAAAATGTCATTCTCGCAATATCTTCTTATTAAAACTCGTGTTTCAAAACTTTGGTTTTCCAGATTGTAGGGTCAGCAACGAATAATGCTCCTTGTATTGCAAATCAAGCAAGCCTTATTTGTCATTCTAGCAGTATAAAAAACGCATATGTGGAAGTTATAATGCACTTGTCTCTACCGGTGACGTAGTGTTAGAGAAAAGTGAAAGTAAAATTACACTTGTTTTAACCAGAGGGGACAGATGTTAGGGCCAAGTGGAATAGCCTTATTTTTTGGGGTCGCGTGTAACATTGGTTACTTATCAAAGAACATTTGTGGGTCAGCTACCTACCTGATGCAAACCTTACTTGGGAATAAGGAGAGGAGCATCAAACGGTTTGCAATGGTTACTGTTCAAACTCGGGACTTACACTATGATTCTATGGGTATAGGATCTAACTGTAATATTGTCTTTGCGTTATACCCTTATTCAAACACCGGACAAGGAAGCTGCTATGACGTATTAAAACGTGAGTTGTTCGACCGACAAAAAGGGACGGAGCTACATAGCGTGTATAGATCTGTCCCTCTTTATCAATCGAATGGCTCAGGTTTTAACACAACATGGTAGGCCCCCAGGTTAGATACCCGATAGTGTCCTATCATCGAACTTTCAAAAGCAAATGTATTTTTGGTAATTTGTATCTTGCTACAATTTAATAAAGTTAAATTTAACTTTAGCATTTCTTATCATATGTCTATTTGCCACTTAGATACGAAAATTATGTTACGAATGTAACGCTTTTATCGTCACGGGTTTGGATTTGTTGGACGGTCAGTCAAGTACCTACTAGCAAATCAGTTATCAAGCTGTTTCGTACAATATGTATAAAATTTTTATTTTCCAAAAAATAAACACGTAAGTTTAAAAATATTTTCATTACGTTCGGGGTGGGGGAGCCACTATAGAAATATATATATAAGTACATTATACATATATATAGACAATAATTAAAAAGTAATGCGGTGTAAAATTGCAGTTGTATTTTATTTAATATTTCATAGGTAAGTACTCAATTTTATACGAAATAGATTGCTTATTTTTTACCGTACGTACCTACATACAAACAGACAAACAAAAAGCGTGGTAAAATAGCTATATAGTTTAAAGGAAATTGCCAAGTTAATCATCATAACAACATTCATACAAACGTATCGCGACAATCAGCGGAAAACTGGAGTTTCCATGATGTTGCCATCGTTTGGTCAATATTTGACTCGGTGACTTTCCTGCCATTCATTACAATTTAAAATGAAGTGCGGGCGGGCTGCTTGTATTCTTACATCTATACTAATATTATAAAGCTGAAGAGTTTGTTTGTTTGGTTGAACGCGCTAATCTCAGAAAGTACTGGTTCGATAAGAAAAAATATTTTTTTGTTGAATAGGCATTTATCCAGGAAAGCTATAGGCTATATAACATCACGCTATGAACAATAGGAGCGGAGCAGTAGTGAGATATGTTGCAAAATCGGGGAAATGTACGTTCCAAATTACCACGCGGACGAAGTCGCGGGCGACCCCTAGTTATATTATATTGGTAGTTAATTTTTTTTTAAGTGAAAACTTTTTAGGCGCGTTACGCACTTTTAGCGTACCCGCGTCATCGTCACCGAACGATCGTTGAGGTATTAGATTATTATTTTTGAATATGGAAATATTCAAAAATAATAATCTAATACCTCAACGATACAATTCACAACTATTCACAAGTACCTACCTTAGTTTTCATTTTTATCGGCAGTCCCCAAAGACTGCACATAAAATTATAGTAATATATGTATATTATAGTTATTATCATCAGGCGGGCCGTATGCTTGTTTGCCACCCAAGTAGTATAAAAAAAATACTTTTACGCGGCATATCTTCGATCGCGCTTCGATCTGCACACGGGGCAAAATAATTGTATAGGTAGTCCAACGGTCGGTATCAAGTCTAGTTGTACTTTGTCCCATAACAAAAAGATAACATCTTAATATTAATTATAATCAGTACCTGTCTAATCAGCGTGGTTAATCATTTTATTGATTACAAACAGAAAAGTTTAGACTATTTTTTACATACATCCGTGTGCAAGATCCGTGTGTAAAAGTTGTTTGTTTGTATGTACCAGATTCGATCGTTGACCTAGTCGCAGATTGTCAACATGTGTCTCACTAGTGAATAAATAAATATATATTTAAATCAAAGTCAAACTCACTTATTCATTTAGATATACATGATACTTATGAACATCATAAAAACAAATGCCAGCATACTTTTTTTCCTACGCCCAATTCACTGACTAGGGTTGGGCCTCGAGAAGAATTGGCAAGAAACTCGGGCTACTCTTTTTAATTGCAAGAGTATAACATTTACAATTTGGTATGAGTTACAATATTAGTGTTAACAAAAAGGGACGGAACCCAATATACCATACAAAATTAAATTTAAGTAAAAATATTTTTAATAGGGCAACAATGAAGGGAAAAAAATGAATTTCCACTGTATCGCAATGAGGGATCCTTTCCTTTTGTATGTATAAAATAGAAACGTGTCGAGATCACATTGCGTTCTTAATAAGAATCTAAAAACTATATCTTTATTATTTAAAAATAAATCATGCCGAGATTGACCAGTCACCCCAAGTAACACCCGTTCACGAGCATGAGTAGTGAATAGGTATCAATTCTGTTTTTTCCCTCTATTTAAAGACAATTTCCACCCTAAGGCACTAGCCCAGTGTCGCGAGGTCTTTACAAACATATCAATAACAGACAAAAAGTAAACCCCACAGCCCAGACTCTGGGCAACCATTTATGAATCACGTAACCATAGAGGAGCGCTGAAGATTTGTACTAACACGCAGGAACACAACTACATCACTGTGAGTAGTTATTGGCTGTGGTCTTTTGTAAGTTGGAGGTCCTTCCCCAGTCGGGCTTACTCGCTAGTATGGTGCCCTACCTCTCTTAATTAGTACGTATTTATATTTAACTAGTTGTTGCCCGCGGCTCCGCCCGCGTGGATGTCGGTTATCGCTGTAAAAAGTAGCCTATGTGTTATCCCAGCCAGACCATAATCTATCTCTGTGCCAAATTTCATCCAGATCCGTTCAGTAGTTTTTACGTGAAAGAGTAACAAACATCCATCCATCCATACTTACAAACTTTCGCGTTTATAATATTAGTAGGATTAAATTTTAGGCACTTGTGCTCTAGTCTACATAACTCAATACAAAGACCTTGTAACTAAGTTTCTATTTACGTCCTATTTCAATCTTTAAACTTGACATATTAATTAACGTATCTAGTCTACTAACTATTAAGTAATTTTGTAGTCACGGCCGCACACATTGTAAAATACCTGAGCAATTCATTGACATGTTGAAATACTGAACAGTTTCAGTGAAGTTATGTTATTAACGGACACAAATTACACCCAGACTAAGAACAATTCTTTGTGGGTCACACAAAGTTTTGTCCTGTGTGGGAATCGAACCCACAACCTCGTGCACAGCAGGCGCATACTGCGACCACTGGACCACCGACGCAGTCAGTAATGTACGGACATAGGGCACATAGATCGCAGAATTGTAGCCCGTTAGGGCAGAAAAGTTCTGGAGTGGCGACCGCTAACTGAAAGATGCAGTCCGTGGACCGACGACTTGGTAAAGGTCGTGGGTAGCCGATGGATAACGTCAGTTCAGGACCGAATGCTATGAAAATCTTGTGATCTTATGTCCACCAATGGATGGCTAAGATAATGAGGATGTGAATAAATTAATCGACTGCAATCTATAAAGCTGAAATGCTTGTTTGTTTGTTTGGTTGAACGCGCTATCTCAGAAAGTTCGATTAGAAAAAAACTTTTTTTTGTTGAATAGTGAATTTATCCAGGAAGGCTATAGGCTATATAACATCACGCTATGATCAAAATGAGCGGAGCAGTAGTGAGATATGTTGCAAAATCGAGGAAAATATTACTGATTACCACGCGGACGAAGTCGCGGGCGACCCCTAGTTAGGAAATAAAAATAAGTAAATAAAAACAAAATAATGGCGGGAGATCAGCCACTCTAGACTGGTGGCACAAACGGACAAAGGTATAATGTCGATATACCTACTTGCTTTCCATTCTATTTGATTCGACTACCGTTTATGCCACTAGTCTAGTGGGGCATATCAGGAATATTATAAAAATAATAGTGCACCATATCAGCAAGCAAGCCCGCCTGATGAAGGACTTCCATTTTACAGAAGACCACGCCCAAATAAATTGATACACTGATTTATAGTTGTGTAAATAGAAAACTTTCTTGTATTCTGGCCAGGTACTGCAAGCGTCAAATCGATTGGAGAGTGGTCATTACGAATTTTATGTAGGTCGAACTTATTTTATATAATAAACTAGCCAGATGGTATTTCCCGGGGTCCCGTAATGTTTTGTCAATAAAATATAGCCTATGACACTAACAAATAACGTGGCTTTCTTTTGGTAACAGAATTTTCAAATTTGGTTTAGTAGATCCAGAGATTACTCTCTACAATGTCACAAACTTAACCTCTATCTGTACTATTAAGTATTCTGTGCCTCTATATAATATAACTAAGGGTCGCCCGCGACTTCGTCCGCGTGGTAATTTGGAACGTACATTTCCCCGATTTTGCAACATATCTCAGTACTGCTCCGCTCCTATTTATCATAGCGTGATGTTATATAGCCTAGTCTTCCTGGATAAATGCAATGCTATTCAACAAAATAAGTTCTTTTCTAATCGAACCAGTACTTTCTGAGATTAACGCGTTCAACCAAACAAACAAACAACTCTTCAGCTTTATAATATTATAGTATAGATATAGATAAAACAAGCCAAATAAACAACATTCGAGGGTGTACTACAGACCAGTTCTACTCCTCCTCAGTTTCCCCAACAGGGAGTTACCTATATTTACTATTCAGGTTGTTGAAAGATATGTTTTTGTTAAATGTCTACTCATTTAACAAAAACATATCTTTCAACAACCAACAACGAACAATTCCTTAGTAGGTTTTATTGCTATATATTAATGCTGATGCAAGTGTGACGTACAAATCCCGTGGCCTACACTCACGGGCCAATGTACAGCGTAGCTCGTACAATCCAAAAGCCTTCATTTGTCCCAGTAACTCAAAAGAAACTTACACCACTAAAGAGAAACGCTACCGGTGAGTAACAATTGAATGCTTATATTTGCAACCAGCTGACCACAAGTAATGAGTCAAAAGGAAAACGGTATTAAAAACTATATTTGCTCATTGCCATTTTGATAGGCTCATTAATTATAATAGAACAAATGACGTAGTCACTGTCTCTCCCTCTCTTTTTCTCTTTTAGTGGTTATTTATCCCACATGGCGGTGGGATCAACCTTTCGTATTTTACTTGTCCTCAACATAATTATAGCAAACCCTTGATTTTCGTCCGGGAAGGGAAAGCTGTAGTATCACTGCCTAATAATATAATTAAAATAATAGATGTGGAAGAAAAAAAATGCGTTTTTTCAACAAAAATAATCATTCGATACTTTATCAAAAGTCGTATGTTTTGATACGATAGTCGATAGGTGTTCAAAATAAGTAGTTCTGTGAATGCATAATTAAATCTGAATTGCATCACAGTATATTATCTCAATATTTGTTATCATAAATGTGTATCCAGGCAACCATTTACAGTTATCGTACCTAGTGTGTTGAATTTTCGAATAATATTAATTATACATAGGTAATAAAATCTAGATAACATTTGAACAAAGATAGCCCATCTGTTCAACCGAAAACTTGTCTGATAACATAGATAAACATTATATAGGCTACCTATTTAAGGAAACTGATTCTTTATTAAATAGCATTACAATAGGTACAATACACGAGTAACAACATATCATTTAGCAAATTATTTGCAAAAATTTCATTATAATCTGCAGTTTGGCATTGAACAGTTATTTTGACGTGTGGCCAAAGTTCGCAATTATCTAATGATTCCCGCACTGACGCGAGGTGTCAATATACCTAGTATTTTATTTCAAAAGTTTACATAACTTTTCGTTTCACGTGTTAGGACAATATCGTGAATTACCAACAGTTGTAACCACTTCATTTTAGTTACGAACGTGTTTAATAAAACACCTCTGTGTTCAGTGTTTAATGTTTTTGTGTTAGGTAATACTAAAAATAAATAAAGTAGGGTGAGACGACAAGAACTGGATGTTTTTTTGTGAGTATTGTTAAATTGTATTTTGTAATGTTATTTTTAGACTACGAACGTGTGACAAAACATAATAACTCGCCATTAATGTATAGTCATGTTTGAGTATTATTAATAGTGACGCTGACGTGCTTTTAGCACTATGTTATGTATAATATTTCAGGGACATGGTTCAATATGCGTTGTTATAATCAAACAACGTCTAAGTTGTAAAAAATCAAACTTAAAACTCATTTATCAAACAAAACAATCAAAAATACTTGTTTCATAAAAAAATATTCACACACAAATTGTTTATCCCGTGTGGAGATCGAAACCACCTAAACCACTTTACCAAATATGTACATATATTGTAGTCAATCAACGACCATACATACGTTGCAGTCAATAATATAAATATGGGATGGGTTTAGATAAGTATCAACTCGAATCTCTAGACTCGATTGAGAGGAGAGACAGAGGCCTATCAGCAATGACCAGTTGACTGAGGACAGATCTTCAAAACCTTGAACGTCCCGCGGCGCCGTCGTCGTAACGTCTTTGCATTATTGTTTTTTTTTTCCTACTCTAGAAAGTGTGCTATGAATGAAACTACGCGAAGTAAAACTAAGGCCACTCTTTTTGATGCCCAGAAAGTTTTTAATACTTTAAGATTAAAAAAAAAAGTGATGTGCACCATGTAAAGTGACGTAATTAAACAACATCGGTAGAGCAAAGTAAGGCTTACCTAATCGTGATAAAAATAGATTGATGTGTATGGCCGCCTCAATTTACACATTGCTACAAAATGACAAATGAAAACAATATTTATTGTAACGAATCATTTGTATTTCTCGTTGAAAATAAACTTAACTTTGACTTTTTATTAGGCTAGCTCATATTTAGGTTAATTTGCCTTTGCACACAACATTTACAATTATATCATTACATTCATTACTCTTAAATTTTGAATAACTTAAATTCTCGTCATTTAATCGATTGTTTATTTGTAGTGAGCAGCTACCTTCTCTTAAAAACGTGTCTCCAATACGTTTCGGGCAATAGAATTGGCTCACAGGTATTTAAAAAGTATAACCTAAGATAAGCATTGCTTGTTCAGATTTCCATTATTTTTTTCTTTCTGGGTACAAATAAAGCGCTATTTTAGAAAATTTCAATTCAAATACAGAGAGTTAGAATGTACATATATCTACTACCTACGTAACTGTTCTATGTACATGTATGTATGTACCCTACGTCCCAAACGCGAAAAATCATTTAGAAATTGTAATCACGTTTTCAGTTTTCTTTAATGATTACATTCACTAGGTATTAATTATTTTTCTGATGAACTTCTAAGCTACTTAATAGTCTTTTATATTATTTTTTAAACTAGTAACCGCTTGGGGTTTTTCTTCTTGCTATGAGCTAAGTATACATAATATAAGTATAGGTCCCTCATTGTATTTATTAAATATTGAAAATGACCATTTAAATAAGTATTTCTTTGTTTTCAGTCAAGAATGAAATGGAATATAATAGAAATTGAACTTATGAGTTAAAATAAATTAAGTACAGAACGTGTAGATATAATATTTAACAAATAATGTACTCAGTACTGGCTCATTATTTTGTAAATAGGAATGTTAGAGGGCAACGCGACGTCAGTGTACGAGTGCATGTGCTATTAAAATGTTTAGCATATTTCAATATAAAAGGAAGTCTTCATTAAGAACATTATTACAAAGTCCAATGTGCATTGAGCTATACACGCCTACGTTATAGGTATTGATTATTATTATGATAGTGGTGACATACGGAAACAGGGGCAGTGCGTTATCAGCACCAGTTGAAGTTTGATCTCCACCTGTCTTGGTGCGTTTGTGTTCACTGCAAGGTAGCAACAGGGACTTTGAGTAAGTTTTTTAAAATATTGTACAGCTGGTGAAAGATTGAGTGATATGAGCTTGCCCCATAAACGATTCTGCGTGTTAAATTTAAAAAAAAAGAATAGAATTGATGTTCCAAAAAAGTTGCATATTTTATTAATGTTAACGAAATATCAACGAAAAATTAGAAAATAAAAACATCAGTTTCAAAAATTCTAACAGACTCAAAATTAGAAAAAAAATACCTATTTACAAAGGTATTTTTTTCTAATTTTGAGTCTGTTAGAATTTTTGAAACTGATGTTTTTATTTTCTAATTTTTCGTTGATATTTCAAGTAAGTAATTTGTGTCATTGTTTATTAAATAAATGGAATGCGTTTTTATTGTTTGAAAAGTCATAGAAGATTTTATATTTTTAAGGATAAGAAAGTCGTTAGGTATAATACCAACCCATATATTATGACCCACTGTTGGGCACGGGTCTGCTCTCCTCTGTCAAGAGAGAGAGAGAGGGTATACTGGTATACTTACTCTTTAAAATTTCATCACAGTATACTCAAAACAAGCACACTTAGGTACTTATTTTAAATATAAAAAAAATTTGAAAAAAAAAAAGTTACATACTAAGTACATTCAAATAGGTACATATATTGTTCGTAAGTAGGTTGGCCTTATGTTATCTAAATCTAAACTAATATTGTAAAGAGGGAAGATTTGATTTTTTGTTTGTTTCTTACGATTTAACTCAAAAACTTCTCGACCGATTTAAAAAATCTTTCACCGATATAATAGCTATGCTACCAGCGGGTAACATAGGTTATAGGTATTTAGTTTTGAAAAATGTCCAACCGGGCAAAGCTAGGACATGCCGCTAGTTATAATTAAGTACCTAGGTATTAAGTCATTTTTCCATGTTTTTATCTGTCCTCGTTGTTTTTTTTAAATAAAATATTTTATGAGTTTTAATTACTTGCACATAAGGCTATCTACGATCAATATTAATTAATTTATTATTAGTCTTCAAAGATAATTGTGAAAAATACGGCATAGGTACCTACCTAATATTTTCGTATTCCCTGCCTGCGGAACAAGGCAAAATACACAGTGTGGATTGTTGTCTCTGCGGTTAGGTCACAATGAAAATCTGTGACCATACGATACGACCGTCTAGGGTTACCGCTTAGGCAAAAAGGCTGATAATTTGTACAAAAGAGCCCTGACATTTTTTATACAAATTACTTAAGTACATCTGACTAACACGTAGTATAGTATTATATTATATGGGGATTTCGTTTTTCCTACGTTTTTGTGTTGTATATAGGCTATAGTCCTGACATGTTTAAATCCGACCGGATCGGAATCTTGAACTTCTGACATGCGAATCCTCCGTCGTCGGCAGAAGTTGCCTAACCCTACATAGGTATCGGTACGACATAATAATTAACCGTCTTTGAAAACGAGGAGGTTAAATTATATCTATACCTATCATTGTGACAGTTGCTCATTACTACAATGTGACAGTTGTAAGAACTTTCTATAAAGGCTTAAATATAGACAAGAAATAGTTCCGCGCTCCTATTTTTTTGCAAAATGTTTGACCTCACACAACACTAATATTTTGTAGAAATAAATATTTGGCGTTTTTCCAAAACTGTCACAGTATGCCTACTCATATGAGTAGTAGAATAAAGCTTGTGTAAAATATATATTTTACACAAGCTTTATTCTCGTGATCTTGCCAAATTGTTTTGGAAAACTGTTCTAGTATTTTACCCGCTCTCGTTTCGCTTGCGTGTAGATATTACGAGTATACATATACTTAAACCTTTCTCTTGAATACTCACACACAGGAACACAACTACACCACTGTGTGTAGTTATTTGGCTGTGGTCTTCTGTAAGGTAGAGATCCTTCCCCAGTCAGGCTTGCTTGCTAGTATGGTGCCCTACCTCTCTTAATGATAATGACCTGTTTTTTCTAAAATCATCAAAGGTCAGGAACAGGACCAACGCCAGAGACTTTACGTGAGGAGTCTCACGTAAAGTCTCTGGCGTTGGTCCTGTTCCTGACCTCGGATTGCCAATATGCGAATGAAGGAATAGAGAGATCACACACTTGTGCACTTTACTATTAACTCCGTTGAGATAGGTTTCCGTGAACTAAATCGGTCTGAAGGATTATAAGACCAACTGGTTCCGAGTTCTCGAGTGATATAATTATCTTGTTTCTATGTTGCATAATAATCTAAGATCACTGCTGTCGGATTCTTTGTTGTTTTTAATAGGTTATTATGTGTATCTTAATCTTAATGTGATATGGTTATATTAAATAGGTACCTATGCTTACGAGTAGATATGTTATTTATTTGCAATCTTCTCATTAATCATGTAATATACCTACTTATTAGATATTGAGATTATTTAATTGCCATATTATTGTTTTATATGCACGAGCCATATTTAATTAAATAGGTACCTCAAACGTGTCGTACCGTACAGTTTCAGAGGAATTTCCTACCACGCACGATTAGGTTGTGGAATGAGCTTCCTGCTGAGGTTTTCCCCAGAGACTATAGCATGGGGTTCTTCAAAGAGATAAAAGCTGACGTCACTCCAAGACGTAAAAAAGCGGTGGACAAATTTGAACTCCGGAGTAGGAGCTCGGATGGCACAGTTGGTAGTGCGCTGGGCAGGAACCCGAGAGGCGCAGGTTTGAATCCTACTCCGGGCTCGACTTTTTGCACATTGCTTTAATATTTGAGATAAAAGGCTTTTTCAGGATCGGCAACGTGCGATTGGTACCCCTGTTATTGGAAGCGTCCATAGGCTACGATAATTGCTTACGATCAGGCGGGCCGCGTATGCTTGTTTGCCTCCTTGGTAGTATAATAAAAAGGTACCTAATAGTAAAATAATTCCCTCCAAACCGAATTTTAGTCATTTCGTCATGAAAGTAATAATTAAAAAACTGTACAATGGCGGCCTAAACCAAGGCAACCGCCCGTGCCCGGGGCCTCGCACGTGCAGGAGTCTCGTGCCCTCGCACAACAACCCAATAGAATAAACTTATTATTCCATACTATGTTTAAACTCGCAAATAACTCATGTACTCATGCATTTTTTCGTGGTGTTGTCACGCCAAACATTCAATGGACATAAATTCCTCAAAGGATAACAGCCTTGCGAGCAAGCTTAGCTGGAGAAGCAATTCCACCTTACAAAATATGACCACAATTAAATAATACAAACAACGGAGTAGGTAGTGTGTTCCCGTGCATGATTACTGTGCTCATTTATGTAAGTAGAAACTGTTTCCTATACCAGGGAAACTTCGTGAGTCATTAAGAATAGCGTAAGTGGCGGACAAATTCTATATCAGGAGTAGGGGCTCAAATGGCACAAGTGGTAGTGCTCCGGGCTCGACTTTTTCCACTTTGCATTAAATATGTAAATTCATCACCAAACCCTGGTATCATCATTTTTAGGTCGATAACGCGTTAGTGGTACCTACGGGATCCCTGGTATTGCAAGCGTCTATATTAATCAACGGTCATTATCAGGTGGGCTGAGCCGTAGCGTATGCGCTTGTTTCTGACCTAAGTAGTGCAAAAAATATAAGGTAAAACATTTATCACACAGCGCATTTTGGAATTGTGTTACGGAATTCGGTATAATAACGGTTTTAATTGAGGTTTCCGTTTGGCTTTCATTTAATTTTAATTAATCCCGCTACAGTTTTATCAATGCGGGAACAAGCCAATATGTAATAATGTGGTAAACATGACCGTAATAGCAATATTTATGCTAACAACACAATATTGTCACCAGTAGATAGATACTGTATATAAATACGAGTATGTACAAAGTTCACCATTATACCTACTTGCGTCAACAAGGTACCTATATTTTTTCTTTTTGCACCGCTTAAGCACGGGTGACATGGCAATCATCGGCCCGTCTGAACTAGGTACTTACTTATTTAAAATTTAAAAAGACAACTAGGTATTATCCCATCGATAAAAAATATTTCTATAAATGCATCATTTACTAAGTATTGAAATCCTACAAGATCACTAAAAGTGGTCATTTGGTTGTGGTCTTCTGTAAGTCTTTTCCAAGTCTGCTTCTCTTCATAATATATAGATACAACTAATTTCTGTCCGTGGAATACCTCAAATGAAAGTTTACTTATATAAAAAAATGAATTCAAGCCTTTTTAGCAGACCAGCTACATGGTAGGTACCATATTATTGCATTGTAACTGAAGTTACGTCGCCGTTGGCATACCAAATATCAGCTCAATCAAACAACGGAAAGTGTTTCAAATGATGCTTGTAAAATTTGTCCGCAATAAACAAACTGACATACATTTTAAGCTAAATAAAAGCTTGAACCAAAATAGAAACCTTGCTTTTGACCTGAGGAATATTTTTTCAAATAGTTTCTGAGATAGGAGCTCTTTAGCTCACTCGAGTCATACATTTGAGATACTTATGTGCTCGGAAATGACCTTTACGTAATCCGATGGCGGAGAAGTTATCGATTGCCAAGTAAGCGATAAAATATTAATGTTTAATGCCAAGAAAACGTTTTGTTTTATATTTGATTGATCGTTTGTAATATTTTTATCAGTTGATCGATTTTGTTATAAGTGGGCGCGACATAATCTTTGACGTCAGATCATAATATTTTTCATATCATTATGAGCTATTGTAGAATCAGAGATACAGTTTTTTCAATACAATTGCGTAAACGCTGTTATCATTTACTTGTATATTTAGGTTTTACATTGTCATTCTTCTTTTATTTTTATTCTTTTGAAATTTTCTGGCATTACACCTACTAAAGTGTATTTCACATAGCATGTGTACTGTGCCGTTTAACATTTTACGATGAAGATGAAACAAAATGATTGAATCAAACTCTAACCAATTGGCTAGTTGGCTAAATGGCCGTAGGAAAAAAGTATGCCGGCATTTGTTTTTATGACGTTCATAAGTATCATGTATTTGATCTAAATGAATAAATGAGTTTGACTTTAATTGAAGAGCCTGGAGTATTCAATCGATAGGTTTTAATTTAATCCTCTATCATTTTCAAATTTCAAACGTCACATAGGTACCTATGCTATGTAAAAATACTATACATTATGTCGTAAGTACCTATTGTCAAATAACATTATTATAGCTACTAAATCTATATTAGTATTATAAAGCTGAAGAGTTTGTTTGTTTGGTTGAACGCGCTAATCTCAGAAAGTACTGGTTCGATTAGAAAGAATCATTTTTTGTTAATTAGTGCATTTATCCAGGAAGGCTTTAAGTTATATAACATCACGTTATGATCAATAGGAGCGAAGCAGTAGTGAGATATGTTGTAAAATCGGGGAAAATATTCCAAGTAACCACGCGGACGAAGTCGCGGGCGACCCCTATTCAGACATAAACTTACAGGCTTTTATCGGCCCATTGTTTAGTCTTATCACAGTCTTACTAAGAAGATCGTTGTAGTATGTGTACTTGCTTACATCTCTTTTTCACGTTCTTAGAATCAGTGACCAATATTAATAAAAAGGAGGAAGCTATCGGCCGATAGAAAGTCTGCAGTCTGCGGAAGCTCTTAGTACTTAGCCTTGAAATAAATTGAACTTAACTATAAAGAAGTTAATGAACTGAAGTTGCGTAGGCTAGTTAGTTTTTAGAAGGCGATGAAAATCAATATGGGCGTTCAGCCTTTAGAGCCGTGTTGGTAATAGCTATTATACTATTAAGTATTCTGTAGTTATAGTGAATAAAAACGTGAGGAAATTCACACGTAAGATTAAATTTCTTTTGTTATCAATCAGTGTTATTAAAGAAATTACGTCACGGTGTGTGTTCCAAACACCTGCCTAGATATGAAAGATAATACAATAATTATTATCGATTATGTAATTATGTTTATAAATATACATGTTGTACTTACGATAAAAAAACTAAGGCGGGACCATGACGTCATTATAATTGATCTATTTTATAGTACTGACCTAATAAAGAGTAATTTATTCTTCCTATATACCTATAATAACTTATTCCTATTATCTACACTCAGTCAAAGAATAAATAATCGTGTTCATCACACAAAGATTTGTCCAGGGTGGGAATCAAACTCCGGACCTCCGACTTAGCTGATAGAGTCACTACGAGCCAGCCAAATCTATACTTCTATACTTTACTAATATTATATAGCTGAAGAGTTTTTGTTCGTTTGTTTGGTTGAACGCGCTAATCTCAGAAAGTACTGGTTCGATTAGAAAAAAAAACTTTTTTTGTTGAATAGTGCATTTATCCAGGAAGGCTATAGGCTATATAACATCACGCTATGATCAATAGGAGCGGAGCAGTTGTGAGATATGTTGTAAAATCGCGGAAAATATTCCAAATAACTACGCGGACGAAGTCGCGGACGACTCCTTGTAATTAATATTATGTTAGTACCTATTATAATATATACATTTAATAGTGCCATATTTTCACAACCGATTAGATTTTATTGACAACATGAAAGTGACGTTTCGCTTTCAATTATCAAGTTATCAGTGCTTAGTATTTGTTATTAAAGTATACAAATAACATAAACAAAACTAATATTATCGTAATGCATCATCATCATCAGCCTATCGTAGTCCACTAGTGGACATAGGCTCTCCTAGTGCACACCACCAAACACGATCCTCGGCTTCTCGCATCCAGCTGTCCACGGCCACTTTTGTACATTAATGCATAGATTAATTTTATTGAGGAAGAGTGTACAACTTGGCGAAAAGGTAGGTAAGGAACTGTGTCTTGAACAAGTCCTCTTTGTAATTAAACCGCTAACGGCACGTCGGACGGTGGACATTTACTTAGATTTTGTAGGGGTCCCTTTTTTTAAGAATAAAAAAGAAAAATAAAAAATCGAAAACTCGCAATGTTATAAGTTGATTGCATTGTATAGTTCTCCCGGCACAATTATGGACGGTAGCGGAAAGTGGCGATAGGGCCGCGTCAATCAGAATACAAACCATTTCGTATTGTGGATTTATAAAATTAAAATATGGGTGACAATTTTCATAAATCATTAGGACAAAATATAACATGGTTCATATTATACGTATAATTTATTTAGGTATGTACATAATCTCCAATATTAATGGTTACATATTTAACAACTACTGTTATAATCAATGAACACAACCTTGGACGTTAAAGGATGAAAATCGATTACATGCATGAGTCTACATGCGTAAAAAGTAGGCTACAAGAGCTGAGACACCATTAAAACCATACATTTACGTGGCAATTGATGAATCACGATGCATCATCGACATAAATTATGTTCACGGCCACAAGCCAACTGATGAATTGATACTCATATTGTTTTAAAAAAAATATACTTATCGTCAGTGAAAAGCTAAAACGGCCAAAGCGCCAAAATGATGTCTTTGTAAAGTAAGGCTTAAATTTATTGATTTAAAGTTCATTTTCTACGTAATCCATTGATGATATTGTATTAGAACGGTATGTAACAATGAATGGGCCGATAGTGTAGTTAATTCATTTGGAAGAAGACTTATGTTTTTAAAATAGATTGATTAGGGGACAACATTATATCGGAACAAACGGAATAAATTAGGTTATGATGCGCTTATAACCAAGTGCACATGCAGATCGGTAAATGATCAGTAGGTAAGCTCTTAAGGATGGGGTAACTCAATGGATGGATGGCCATATAGAATGGTTTCATCTCAGCGATCACGTCATGAAAACACGCCAATCGAATCAGAATGTCATCAGCATTTTATTGGCGTTTAGTAATAAAAAGATGGTGACAAAATGAGTATTTTGTGAATCACTGACTTGCTTCAACGAGACTTGACTGACTCTTATTGCAATCATATTGGACAAGTTGTTCCACAATATTTATTATTATTGTTCTTGCTGTTTATAGAAGCCAAATATTTAGAGCCCTATCAATCGGCCAATAGAAATAGGTAACTCAGCTAAATTCATAGCGTCAACTCAGTAACTCAGGCGCACGTCACTGCACCGGCGACGCTCAACATTTCTTCGTCCCACTTAGTTGCAAAGAAAGCTGCGGCCCACTTGATGTATAGCAGTACCGTAACCTATGGACACATGTAATATCTAAGGCATTACTAGCAATAGGACCTGCTTTTCTTCAGTGATAGGATTTCTGGAATAGGAAAATGTTTCTTTAAAAACGCATTTCTAAATGAGCACTAGAGACATTAACTACTACACTACTGCATAGGAGCACATTAGGCCGTGGTCTTCTGTAAGGTTAAGGTCCTTTCCCAATTGGCTTACCTCTCTTCCTTCGAAAAGGGGCACCACCTCTTTTAAATTCCTTTCGCATTTTTAACAAAACTTAATATTTTTGCACGCAGATATTATGGGCAAAGTATATGAGACATCGAGGTGAACATCGAACAAGATGCCGGTGCTACGCAACGCTGACCATCCCGCCTCTACTATCACTGACTCTGTCGCCACGAGATATGTTGTGGCTGTTCTTGGTGCTTGTGCAGCGGAAGGAGGTAAATTAAATTTACTTTATTCATATCATCATTTCTGCCGAAAAACGTGTAATGCTAATTCTAAAAACATACGTTATTTTTAAGGGGGTAATGCTGCATTAGGTACCACCTTAAAAAATAGCTTATGCATAACGCTCGACCTGGGGAAGAGTGGCCAGAGGAACTAAAGATGGCAGGCGGCCGGCGTCATACCGACTAAAAACCCCCCTGTGCAGCTACATCCGCCTTCACGAGTGGACCACCAGAACCTTATACGACATCAGTGGTCATTGCTAATATAACATAGGTCTTTCCCAAGGCTTTCCACAACATTCACTCTTGACCCGTTCTTATCCATCGGTTGTGCCATGTGCATGTGCAATTCATATACCACATACATGTCTTGAAAGAAATTCTGAGACATGTCAGAACCATCAATCCGCATTAGGGCAGCGTGTGTATATAAAGCTTCAACCCCTTCTAATTGAGGACAGGAGATTAGTGCACAGCAGTGGATATATTGTTGTTGTTACATATATTTTTTAGCACATAAGTTTCTAAGTACGTCTCTCGTTATCGTTCGTTACGTTATCGCCCGCACCAGGAAACAAGTCCAGTAGTCGCTAGGTACTTTTCAAAGTATAGGCACCTACTTTGTGACCGTCAACCCAGCTAGACTTGAAACCTTCGTTTAAACTTTAGGGACGTAATGGCTACGCCATAAATATATAATTATATCATTTGGTAAAGACATGAATAGCCTCGCAAAAATACCTATAGCAGTGGTATCAACACTTGAAGTGGTTCATCGTTCAACTCTCCAAAGTACTCGAACAGTCGAGAATCTCTAAAGTCTCGTAGAGAGGCAGAAACACGACCACTTCGGTTGGAGTTTAAACATTTTACAACTTTATGATAATAGCTTTGTAGTAACACTACAAAGTCTACTGTCATGATTGTAGTAGACTAGAATAAAATAGCAAACTCTTTATAGTACACCGATTACATTTTAAGATAGGAAGAGCACAATACTAGCAAGCTCAGCTCGACTGGGGAATGACCTCCATCTTTCAGAAGAACACAGCCATATAACTACACACAGTGATGCTGTGTGTTTCTGTGTGTAAGTACAGGTCTCCATTCAGCGCTCATTTAGGGATGCGTTTTAAAATAATCGTTTTCCTATATTCTAGGGATAACTATTCCGTCAAAAGCGCTGGTGTAAAAAATGGTTCGGCAACAGGCAAGTGTTACCTTTGGCACAGATAATATAATACTAGCCTTTGGTATCAGGCGGGTCGTATGCTTGTTTGCCACCCAAGTAAATAGTAGGTACTAGCTTTATGATACTACAGTCTTGGCCCGCATAGATTTCAAAGGCAGGCTAAGTACGAGTATAAACGTATTTTCCCACTGGAACAGATTATTTTCTGAGTACGTATGTGCCAAATTTAATCCAGATTAGTTTAGAAGTTACTAGCTGTTGCCCGCGGCTCCGCCCGCGTGTATGTCGGTCATCGCTGTAAAAAGCCTATGTGTTATTCCAGACCATAATCTATCTTTGTGCCAAATTTCATCCAGATCCGTTCAGTATTTTTTACGTGAAAGAGTAACAAACATCCATCCATCCATCCATTCTTACAAACTTTCGCATTTATAATATTAGTAGGATGATTTGATTCAGTTACAAACATGAATCCATCAAAACATTCTCATTTATAATGTTTTATAAGATGTCTCTGATCAAAGTGCTACGTGAATGTTACTAACAATATAATTTTTATTGCAGTAACTTACCCATTCGACTTGACAAAGACAAGGCTACAGATACAATCAGAAGTAGCGGCTGCCAAACATGGATACAAGGTGAGTGCGTAGGAATATCCTGGGTTCATTTATACCCAAAGATAATTAAATAGTCATTGTTTATACCTGAGGAAGGCATATCATTTATTACAAAACAATCAAACGAGCAAAATATGAAAAATGATGATCAAGAGAAACAACATTAGAAATTCAAATAGACGCGTACCTAAGACTGGCCGGTCTTGAACAATTGTTACTCGATGTGGGTTAAAACCTAAACTTATATTGTAAAGAGAAAAGATTTTAAAAATTCTTTCACCATTAGAAAGCTACATTATCAGCGAGAAACATAGGCTATATTTTATTTACAAATAAAATGAAAAATAAAAGGCTATAGGCTATAGGCGTAGGTCAAATCTGTAATGTATGACACCCAATAAATATACGCATTGAAATCAATAGTGCTATAATTAAGAGGTAGACTTACAGGTCTCCAGTGCTTATTTAGGGATACATTTGTGACGAAACGTTTTCCTATCTCCGGAATATTCCATCACAAAACCTTGAAGTAAAGACTTTCTTTCTTTTATTTTGATAAGACAACTCCCGCACAAACATACAATTAACGGACACAAATTACATCCAGACTCAGAAAAAATCTTTCTTGGTCACACAAAGTTTTGTCCCTGTGCGGGAATCTAACCCACAACCTCGTGCACATAAGGCGCATACTGCATCCACTGGACCACCAAGGCAAGGTCTACTTTTGGGTCGGTAACATGCAAGTACTCGTAATAAATCTAGTATTGCAGTCCTCAATAGACTACGATAATTACTGCTTACCATCAGACACGACGTATGCTTGTTGTTTGTTAATCTGGGGCTTAATATCCGATAGCTATACTGTACTTAATTGACAGACTAATCCACTTTAGTCCAATTAGACGATCATATAATGATATGACGTCATAATCCACTATTTAATGGATTATTAAATAAACGGGAGGACGTACGAAACTCGACCCACATAATTAGATTAGGTATCGATGAAATACGATCGAGATAACGTAGTAATGGATACGAGAATATCACCTCTTGTGAATTTGAAATAGCATCTTGAAACTGTATACCTTTGAGTTGGGTTGCTGTGCAAAGGAGAAGACGTTGGTACATTTTTACGTAGACGTATTATAAGAATATTTTTTTATAATGAATTTATTGGAATTAACTCATCAGCTCTAAGCCTAAGGCTAGGTCTAAGCTGGCCTTTAGGTCTATCTATGATCCCCGGAAAATAAGATTAGATTAATCACAGGATTCCACTTAAATTTAAGCGTAATTTAAACCTATATTTAATATTAAAATTGTTATTTTCTCAGTTGGAGAACCACGGCATGATCAAAACTGCAGTTGGCATAGCCAAGCAGGAAGGGATAACAAAACTATGGAGTGGCCTGATGCCAATGTTTCAACGACACGTCATCTACTCCGGGTGTCGGCTTGTCTTCTACGAACATTTTCGAAACTCTTTCAAGGATGAGAAAGGAAAAGTGTCCCTGGGAATCGCATCTATAGGTGAGGCATTTCTTTTACGATTAAAAAAGAATAACATATCTGGAAAATCATTCTTTTGTTGTGTCGACGGCTTGTGACCCTTTTTTAAAACAGAATAGGTCCCACACTAAGGCCTGTGTTGCGGGGAACAACACTAGTTATTTATATTAGGTATTGTATTACTACTTTATAAGGTAGGTTATCAGTCCTATAAATATTCAGAAAACGGTTCTTAGCTTGATATAGTAAGTACCTAGTTTGTTTTTCATCTGCCACACTATATAGTGGCGAATCTCTGTGTCACTGGGGACTTTACGAACATACAATTCACGGACGCAAAGTACACCCAGGTTGGGTATAGATAAAAATGGTACAAACTTCTTATACCTACTAGACGTATAAATTTTAATCTTAGTATTTCTATTTTGTATGGTGAAACAAAAATGTTAATCAAATAGTATTCTCCTAGACTTCCAATCGATACTGAGCCGTCTGCATCCAACGGCACACAAACTGACTAATTAATTGAGTTGGGAAGCCCTACCCAATGGACGAGCAATTTAATCAAAGTCACGTTAGGGTCGCCTTAGCAGTGCAGAGCGCCTAGCTAGTAGGTAACTCAAATTATTTAGCCTTTTCTTCTACATTATATAGGCCTCATTATATAGGCCTCGTTATATTCACAATACATTATAGCTACTAGCCATTTAGTTACCAATCGCGTGGTAGCCCTATAGATGGGTGACCGCATAGTGGTACCTATTTTATCTGAGCGTCCTCGTGCTTCGGAGGGCACGTTAAAAGTTAGTCCCGTACAATTATTTTGAAGGTTGCAATTAAATCAAATCGTCCGGTAAGAAAACGTATGAAAACCTTAAAAATATTACGCGATTTAGACCCGTTTTCCCTTATAGTAATAATATATGTAACTACAGATTAGGCTTAGAAAAGGATATATTTGCAAAAATGAAGTTGCTAGAAAAAGTACGAAGTTCAAAGCATTTTAATAAAAGCAAAATCCTTAAAACTGTTGTAGTCAAAATCGAACAATTATTATACGGCTCTTCAAGATTTCTCTTAAAAAGCCGAAACCACATCCAGTATTCTTCTGATAGTTTATCTAATGACAGACTTACAAACAGACTATAGCAACAACGTAACATAATTCCTACGAAGTCCGGCAGGCGGGTTGGCTGCGGGTTCCCTGGCTCAGCTGATCGCTTCACCCACTGACTTGGTGAAGGTCCAGATGCAGACTGAAGGCCGACGGTTGCTGCAAGGCAAACCGCCGCGGTTTAAGAACTGCAGGCAGGTTTACAAGATACTATACGCTGAAAGTGGATTATTAGGATTTTGGAGAGGTGAGACTTATACATACTATTAAGTATTCTGTGGTTATAATCTGTCTTCTTTTTTCTACTTAAATTTTTGGTGAAACGCTAAGTCAAGGAGACATGTATGAGACTATTAACATTTGCTTTTTCAGCAAACTGTTTTGTTTATACTAGGTACTTAGTTGGCAAACAAGCATACGGCCCGCTTGATAGTAAGCAGTTTCCGTAGCCTATGAAAGTATGAACGCTTGCAATACATGAGCCATCACACACATGTTGCCAACAAGGGTTTCGTGATGGAGTATCCCTGAAAAGGAAATCATTTTACTAAAAAAACATCCCTAAATAAGCTTATGAGCTCTGGATCTGTTGTAAGGTGTAGAGGGGCCCTTTTCCAGGCGGGTTTGCTCATTTGTATTGTACCTTACCTTCCTTTAAACCCGTTTTCTATATGTTAATTGCAGGAGCGGTACCCAACGTTCAACGAGCTGCTCTAGTCAATATGGGTGACCTGGCGGCGTACGACTACACAAAACAGTTCCTAATGCGAGAGTTCAATATGGCAGACTCGTTAGCGTTGCATGCCGCATCAGCGTTCACAGCAGGGTTTGTCGCCGCCGTGCTGGGCACCCCAGCAGATGTACTTAAAACACGACTTATGAACCAGCCCGTTGGACCCGATGGAAGGTAATCTATACATCTTATATATAAAAATGAATCCCTATTTCCCTTTGTCACGGCATCACGCGTGAAAGGCTAGACCGATTTCAGTAATTCTTTTTATGTTGTGTTTGTTATTGTCAGGAGAAGGTTCTTATGTAAAAAAAAGAAAGTTGCGCTAAAAATAGTTTTACCCGGACGAAGTCGCTAGTACATAAATATATACGAGCGATTCGAGCGAACCGCGTCGGTAAGGTTTTTTTTTTGGATTTATCTTTATAATATGCATGTTAAACCTCATCAAAATCTGATTGCAAAAATCTAAGCGGGGGCAGACAGCCCTTGGAGGCAACTTGTTTTTATATTATGTAAAGATAAGTAATAATTACTTGTAATGACTGACTGAGTGATTCATCAACGCAGAGTCGAACCGTCGTTGGGGCTAAAAACTTCAAATTTTGCATAAAGTTGCCATAAATGATGAGAATTAAACTCACAGAACAATCTCTTTACGGGTTAAAAATTGTTTGACTCTTTTATATAAATTGTCATGTAAGCCAGGCCATGTGGCCTGACTCCTGACTTGAATGCGGTCGGCTGCGGTCCTTACAACCTTTGTTAAAGCTCTACCTTTTCCGCAATTACCTACAGCCAGTCGTTATTAGTTTTCCTCAAAAACATAAGAACGCTCTATCAGAAACTTGTTAGGTTTCATCAAATTGAGATTGAGGCCTGTCACTTACAGGGTTTTAGACCAAAGAGAATTACACCAATCAGTATATATTAATGATACCAATAAAATAAAATCCGCAATCTCAAGATTAGAAAAACTAATTAATATTTCCCAAGTCATCGTAACTTTACTTGAAAGTAGGTAGGTAGGTGCTTGTACTAAAAACACAAGTAGACTACACATGCAGTTATTAAAACAGCTGACTGTTCCGTCTAGCATGCATAAGTAAGTTTACAGCGAAAACGGTATTACCTATATAATCCTTACTAATATTATAAATGTGAAAGTTTGTAAGAATGGATGGATGGATGGATGGATGTTTGTTACTCTTTCACTTAAAAACTACTGAACGGATCTGGATGAAGGTTGGCACAAAGATAGATTATGTTCTGGAATAACACATAGGCTTTTTACAGCGATAACCGACATCCACGCGGGCGGAGCCGCGGGCAACAACTAGTATTATATAGGTGTATATCAAGCCAATACCGCCGACTCAGAATAACCGACAACCACTTTATTTACAGGAAAAGACTTTTTTTTAATAATATTTATAAATAATTGCGTTATTAATTTTAATTTATCATACTTAATATCGATTTTTGAAGTATTAGATAGGTACGTGTGAGGCGCATTTTTTTTTTGAAAAAATATTATTATATATTGTTTATTTTTCAAAATCCTGTAAAAATTGGTGGTTGTCGGTTACGCAAAATCGGCGGTAATGTCTCGATTATAGTTGCGAAAAGATAGCGAATAGTTAAGTAATGAGTGCCGCGCTGCCACCGTTCGAGGTCACACGAACGGGGTCAAAGTCGGCGCGGCTCGCGGCGCACCGTGGTCTATAAATCGAGCTCCTTCATAAAAACTAAATGTCAAGAATTTAAAATTGAAAATTTAGATGGATCAAGTTTTTTATGGTATTTCTAGTTATTTTTTCAATTTTATTAAATCAAGGACGATTCAATAAAATTGAAAAAACTAGAAATTCCTTGTTCCATCTAAATTTTCAATTTAGAAATTCCTTGATATAGTTCACTTTATCTTATATTTTCTAGACATCTGTCAAATATAGACTAAACGATATTTTGTTTTCCGCCTGGAGCGTAAGCGTACCTACTTATATTAAAATATAAGATAAAGGGAAGTAGGTATATCAAGGACGTTCTGTATTTTTTAATTTTTATATTCTATTAAGCTCGATTTTCGGACCACTGTGCGGCGCGGCAACGCAACGCACAGGAAGCGTGCACCACACGCTCCAATAATTCAACCTTTAACAAATTGTGAATGGCTGGAGTCAGTTAGTAGTTTTGTTTACGTGTAATAAACTTAGTGATATATGAATGAAAATACTATGATTATATTGTGGGAATGCTAGACGATCATCAAGCCCATCGCCAGCCATATGCCAGCCCATAGGTAAGCCACGTGGCACGATTCTCGGTTACTCGCATCGAGCTGTATACTTAGGCAGTGCCGGATTTTGGGGGGGCCGCGGTAGAGCGATGGCCCTAGGGATCAAGGAAGGGGGGCATGAAGAAAAAACAAAAAGCGATCAAGACAAACTAATCCAAGACTACCAAAGTCTATGCCAGACGTACCTTCAATTTTGGAAGGATATAATATATAGATCTTCGCCTAAGGGCGCTGGTAGTGCTATATCCGGCAATGTGCTTAGGTACTTAAATAATTGCTGTTTAATTTATTTTTCTAATATGGCTGCACTGATCGCGAGACGGTAGTTGCCCCGATGAAGTTAAGATGATCCAAATTGCCTTAAAATGTATTTAATAAAAATTCATCCTACCTTACTCCCCACCAACTTTGTTTTTTAAAATTAACTTATCACCAGACCAGTCTTGGTTAACATACTCTGAATAGTGGATGAGGTCTGCTCAGGACTAAATGCTCTGTCCATGTCCAGCAGTGGACGTTTTAGTAGATTTAAAAAAGTCCTAATCTGGGAATGATTTCTTTTTTCTACGTGATCCCATTGTATATATAGCAACAGCAACCCTTATAGGTATGTCCAACTGTTGGGCACGGGTCTGCTCTCCTCTATCGAGCGATATAGAAAGAGTGTAGGCCCTAATTCACACACGCTGGCCTAATGCGGGTTGATGAATCTGACATGTTTTTGTATTTTTTCTAAGACATGTGGGTTTTTCTACGATGTTTTCCCACACCGTTTATCCACCCATCGTGCATTGTTACAAATTTAAACCATTATTGAACTTGAAACGTTTGTTTTCCAGGGGCCTGATATACCGAGGAATGCTGGATTGCTTGCAGCAATCTGTCAAGAATGAAGGCATCTTCGCCCTATATAAAGGCTTCTTGCCTCTCTGGATGCGACTGGGTCCGTGGGCATTAATCAACTGGATCGCTTTCGAAAATATCATGCTGTCTATTGGTGGACGTAGTTTTTAATTTTAAGCAGAAGTTTTAGCCGAAGGTATCCTTAAAATTATTAATAGCTAAATATATCGTCATCATAGAGTACAATCTATCGAGGTATCTTTTAGAATATAAAAAGGAAATGGTTACCTACCATTCACATAATCACGAAATCTCAGAAAGTAGGTAGCTAGGTAGGTAAAATGCTACAAGTAGGTGCTGTATGCTAAAAAAGCGTGCCCTATGATAACGATACAATTTACTTAGACCCGGATGAAACAAATAGACAACAAGTCTTTGCCTACCCTTGTAATTTTAGTAAAGAAAAGTTACAAAAATTCAGCAATGATAGTAAAAGTCGTATTAATCACATGAAAACAAATTCGGACTTATTTATAAAATAATAATTACATAGAAGATTTATTTTGATAGTATTTAAGTAATAGAACAACATACCTTTAGCTATAACCAAATTTAATTAAAAAGGCTAGTCTTCTCATGTGATTATTATGAAATTTAAAGAAGACATGTTTGGCTGGTTAGCGTCGATTTCTGAAGTACTTTTATTTTCTTTACTATAATTATTAATTATTGTCTTTACTATAAATACAAGCTATTGTCAGTTCAGACAATGTTTTCGTTCATAAGTTATAATATAGTTAGTAGTTGATATCTAATGGCGGTATCACACTCTTCTGTCGTCATGCATGATGCATCAGAATCTTTGCGGTTTTGCTTAAAATGTTAAGTATGAATGCGATAGATAATACGGATTGTAATGATAAGTAAAGAGATAGCTATAAGCCGAAAGACAACAAATACGCTTTCGGCCACAATTTGCGCTCTAAAATATCATTGACCGCGACATAAAATGTCAATTAAAAATTCGATATCCTGATTGATCCGTGACGCATCAAGGCACAAGGCATCAGAACAGTGTGTTCCTTCCTTAATTGTAACTATTTGCCATCATTTGGTTAAAAGAAAGCTGCGGCGTACATAATTGACCTGTTTTGTATAGTCTATGCCTTTGCTTATGCTACATTTTGACTAAAAGTATAAGCACAAGCAAGACTATTGTGATGAATTTATTATTCAAATGGCAGGCAATGGCGGAACCATTGCCTGCCATTTGAATGTGGGATATGAAGGTGTTGTATTTATATAAAATTTCATGTTGTAACGGACATATATGACATATAAGCGATAAATTATAAAATATAATGAACAACCCAATATCTATTACTTAGATAGACCATTTATAAACACTAAAACTTTTTGCATCGATACAAACGCAATGCAAACGTGATACAATTTCTAGCGCTAGCTGTCAAACACTATGGCTTTTTTAAACGCCATGAAATCACAAATGTACCATGCAATAGTGCGTTTAGGATGCCAATATATATACGCGTTTGTATTGATGCAAAAAGTCGTAGTGTGTAACCTCTCTACACATTTTTTTTTGTTATTACCAAATTTATTTATTGACTGGTTAAGTGTATTTTGATTTACTAATATATTTATTTGTTATTATTGATTGTATTAGATTATAAAATATATTTTTAGTATATAGTTGTTTATGTGCGCACAATGTCTGTAAATATGTCATCGATTAATGACAGAATTGGGATTCTTGAAAAATGCCTAATCGTATTCAGCTATTGCCTGACTATTCAGGCAATAGCTGAATACGATTGACATTCTCTCAATCGAATAATGTCCAATACTGATCATGGGCATCTCATTGCTTAATTTACATAATTAACCAATGAAAGGCCAAAAAAATATTGTTGATGATATAATTAATTATTATTTTCATCAGAAGTAGCTATGTATGTATGGTTTTATACCTACCACTAATATAGCCAAGGTACAATATTACACATTTGACGATATATCGAAGTATTGTAAGACCCACGTTAGACGTGGGTCTTACAATACTTCGATGTATTCTATTCTGACGCTTCATAACACAGGGCGCCATAGCAGTGTGGTTCCGGCTTATTAATTTGATAAAATGTCCGTACAAATTACATGAAATTGTCTTGCACAATTAATAAGATGAATATTACTTATGTATGTACCTAGTAATCACAAATAAATGTACCTATCTATTTAAATTGTTGCCAAAGGTGCTATTAAACATAACTTAAGTATACAATTGCTTACGATAAATTGAACCTAAAAAGTAGTAGTAGTATTGGGTGTTTTTCAGAAAAAAATAACCTGTGACGAATAGGAAATATAATTAATAATTTTGGCATTATATTTCCTTGTGACAGTCCGATCTTGTAATTGTATTTTTTTTGTGAAAAACACCCTATTATAATTTATACGGTACACAGAGTGCCCCGGAAAAGGGTAGGTATGTAGTAGGTACAGTAAAGGTACTGTAAAATTCATATAAATTCGAAACATAGAACAAAGTAAAATAGGTACCTATTTTTGAAACTATTGAAGGCTGGCGTTTGTAAAAATAATCTACACATTTATATAACATATAACTATAATATAACATATAACAAGAAAAGAAAAGCATAAGTAGGTGTAAAATATTTATTTACATAAAAATATCAGTCTAAGGAACTTTATTTTTTTTACACTGTGATTGTACAATGTTATTGTCATTATAAAATAATGAAATAATCTACACTGCAGAGTAGCAAATTATAGTTAGGTACTTACCTTTTCCGGGATACCTTGTGGATTATGTTGTTGCGATATGAATTTTATATTTTACAGGAAATATTTAAATGTTACACAATAGTAAAATAAAATAGCGTATACCCTATGTCAATTGAATATATAAATAAGGTAAACACAACCCGACCATTGACATTTTAGTGATGTCCACTTGCACTGACAAATAATTATGATATAATTATAATATTATTCGATTCGATAAATTCGATTATTTAAAATAACAGGTTTTTTTTTATTTCGTTGTTTATAGTCAATAGGTACTAACAAACAAACTTTTTTCGATACTCGGTATGTATTTTTTAAATTATTAAGATCAGTTATAATAATATACAGATAGGTACGGAAAAATTCTGACGTAATGCTGAGAAGACCTCGTGTCGTAAATAAATTGGGATATAGACATAAAAATTAAAAACATCTGAATTAATAAAATAAATATAATATAAATAATTATAATAAAAAGAAAATAAAATTATTCAAATTCCTTTTTTTTTTTTTTTTAAAGACAACTCCCGCACTAGAGAACAAGCTCTGTGTCGCGGGGGACTTTACAAACATACAATTAACGGACACAAAGTACAACCAGACTCAGAACAATTCTTTTGTGGGTCACACAAAGTTTTGTCCTGTGTGGGAATCGAACCCACAACCTCGTGCACAGCAGGCGCATACTGCGGCCACTGGACCACCGAGGCAGTCATAATTTAAAACTTTATTATACACAAAAACATTAATGTTTAAAAGCGAACTTAATACCTGTGACATTCTCTACCAGTCAACCCTAGGTAGTGGAGAGATAAGTCAAAGTAAAATTACCAAATTTTATACTGGAGAGAAACAAAAAGTTTATTAGTACAAAGATCCAATAAAAATATAGTAATAAATACTATTAAAATATTGTTAATATAATATTAGTATTTATTAAATAAATATACTTATAAATATATATAAATATAGATTACTGTCGAGATGAATCTGCTTATAATAGATTACGAACGTAAACATTAAACGTATAACAGTTGTTGGATATTCTGATTTCGAGAGGGAGGGCATTCCAGAGAAGAAATGACTGGATAGGGATAGTCGTGAATGAAATCAGAGTTATGAGAAGGATACGAGAAGTAGATCGTTGGAGGACCGAAGATTTTTATTGTGGATAGAACAGCGATAGTTAAATAGGTGGGAGCATTAGGAGACACACGATTCGTAAGGATGGCATAAAAAGTAGAAAATATGCGATCCTATTTAACTCATTCAGTTATGAGCGATAAGCAGACATATGGGCATACTTCCGCAGATTGAAAATGAATCGAATGCAGTTATTGAGAAGACGGTCGAGAGAAAACAGACTCAGATTCTAAAGATGAAGACAAAATCGAGCCAACATAATAGACTTAATAAATAATTTAATTTTCTTTATCCGAGTCGGTTTTCTCTAAAGATGATGACGAGATTGAGTCAACATTTATAATAAATGGCACAGTGACGCCAGTCATCGCATCATCTATTAAGCCATCTAGAGTCATCATTTTATGTTCTTCTTTGATAACATGGTTAACACATTTTGCCCATTCATTTCCACCAATTCTCCTTATACTTTCTTCAAGTAAAGATTTAACGTCTGCCATTTTAAAAGTTTTATTATTTCTTGCCACATATGACTTTACTTGAGCCCATATTAATTCGGTAGGGTTTAAGTCGCAGTGGTAAGGTGGTAGCCGGCAAACAATTATATTCTTAGATTTTGCCAGCTCATCCACATATTTGGCTTCATATTGATTTCTGTTGATTTTGGATTGAAGCCTTTATGTCATTATTTTTAAATGGTATTCGTTTTTCCGTCAACCAGTTTTGTATTTTTTTTTTTGCCAACTCATGTTAGGTAGGTTATCCGCTTTGCGTGAATGGTATGGCGCATTATCCATTACCACCACAGAACCAGGTTCAATTTTTTCTAATATAGTTGTAAACCTGAAATTCAACAAACTAATATTATTAACACGAAGGCTACTGTTTAACGTTAAAATAAAATTCTTGAAAAAAAAGTGTGTTAATATGTATTAAAAATTAAATATATCCTATAAGGATGCTTTTCGGAAGAAAATTGAAAAATATAAAAAAACTTTAAAATAGTGCATACCTACTTTATTTTAAGACGTATTTAAAAAAGAACCAAGCCAAAATAATATACTGCTATGCAAAAAAAGGAGCCCAAACATAATTTTACTCACCATTTCTCAAAGTTATAAGCGTCCATTTCCCCGTGGTAGTCGCCATCACTTTTTTTTGCCGTGAATACCCACAATGCGTCTTCTAAAAATCCCTCGCTGCTGCCGATATGGGTTACTATTAGCCGTTTTCCCTTTGAGGGGTTTTAGAGTCCAGTAGATAAACCTCGCAGAAAAGCTTGTCTTGAGCTCTTTATGTCATTATCTACCCAAACATAATTCACAGAGTGCCCTAAAAACATTCGTCAGGTACTTATATTATTATTTTTATTGCAATTATAACATTTGACTACTGATAATCACGAAATAACTGTAAAAATAATTGTACCTGCATTAACCCATGTTTCGTCTAAATAATAAATTTTTCTATTTTCCCGGCGGAAATCTCTTATTTGAAGTAAATATTTCCTTCTCCAAATTTGAAGATCCGACCTGTCTAGTAATATACTTCTTCTAGATCTCTTTTGATATTCAAAATTTAATTTGGTCATTATTCGATAGAGAGTGGACCGAGAAAATGTTGGAAGATCTTGATCTTCATTAACAGCGTTTAAAACTTTGTCTATGGTTGGCAATTCCTTGGCGTAATAAAATTGGTGCACTTTTCTGCGAATTGCAGTCATTGTAAAATCATCCAGTTTTGCAATAATTGCATGATTACCTGGAATATGCTTTGATGGAGAAGATACTTTTCCAGTGTCCTTGTACTCCTTTAATATATTGGTAACAGTACTTGTTGAAGTTCCTACCTCGGCAGGGAGCTCATTCCACAGCCTAATCGTACGTGGTAAGAAATTCCTCTGGAATCTTACGGTACGGCAAGTTAGAGGTGCAAGGATGTGAGGATGAACTCCCTGTCGGTGGCGAGAGGTGCGTTGATAAAATGTGGCCGTGGGCATCATCTCGAACAATTCCTCAGAACACAGCCCATTGTACAGGCGGTAGAACACACACAAGGAGGCGAAGTCTCTCCTTAGACTTAGTGGATCAATACCGCCTGTGAGCTTGGGATCGTCAACAATCCTCACAGCGCGTCTTTGGATAGAATCAAAGGGTCCAAGCTGGTATCCAGGTGCTCCCGCCCAAAGGTGGCAGCAGTACTCCATGTGGGGCCGGACTTGCGCTTTGTAGAGCAGCAGTCTTTGGCAAAAATATAAATGTCGCGCAGAGGTAGCGCTGCTGTCACTTGGTTCGAGTATCTTTGTTCCGCGGGAGCGCGGCCGAGATGGACGTTCTATGACGTCCCGAGGCGATTTTAGTACATTGGTTCTCACGTCGCGCCTTCGCTTGCCACTGCCATTGCAGCAGCGTGTTCGTGGCCGGGCTGTTACACTTTTTTTTAATCTTTGGCAGCTCATAGACAGTTTTTAAACCAATTCTACGAATTAGTGATTGATTATAATCAAGCAATTATTACATAATAATAAAACAGATAATTTGTCCTATTACGACAACATACAAAAATGTTATGACAGTTTGTAGGCGAAATATTGGATATTTAAAAAAATAGACAACCCTGATAGGGCAGGCATAGGGCTAACATGAGAAACATAGCCAAAGAACCCCTCTCGCAAAAAAAAATGTTGGTCCATGCACCAAACACCGTCTACCTATATAAAAAGAATATCTATTAGTATACGAAGTCACGTCAAAATATGTACACAAAAACTATTACATAAATTATGGTTACAATAGTTGACTGTTAATTAAAAAATCTACTTTGTTTTTTTTATATCTTTTAATTTATCGGAAATGCGAAATTCAATTTACTACAGACATAATCGATTACTAAAAACTTTAATTGAGCGCGTCGATTGTATTTATTCGCACACTACTATTTTCACAATGGGACCATAGACAATACATCATTTTCTCGAATGACAGTTATCCTAATTTTACGACTTAGATTTTTCAAATTAGTTTATTTAATTGATTAAAAGCTAATTTTGGTATAAATAGTGCTAGTTTATCAAGTTGAAACTTTCGAAATTCATGTGAATGTGTTACTTGTTTCATTTAGTGACATTATGTGTGATAACTTTAACCAGATAAGTTTTGTTTACCTTATTTATAGATTCAATTGACATAGGGAATAGTAATAAAATTAAAAAATAGTTTATGATGCTGAAAAAGTACTTATTGTTAACCTATGTAAGTGTATTTTATGATCAAAGTAGGTACTATTACTTTTGTCTATAAAATTGTAACTTAACCTGTGGCACTAACACTGACCTCTATTTAAATTAAAGAGGTCAGTAGTAATATTTACCATCTCACTCTTCCCGGTGGAAAAGAGAGAGAAAACACTTGTATAAGTTTTGTATATTTGGCGGTAAACTTATAGATATTGCTATTTATAGCAACACAACATGTTTACATTTACCAATAAATAAATCCAAAATGTGGCGCTTCAAAGCGCCGCCACCTAAGTCGGGTTAATAAAAATAAATTTATAATTTTTAGTACAATGTGAAGAAATCACTCTTCCACACAGAAGAATTAATATTACTTATTTACTATGTCTAGATCGACTTAGGCCTTATACCTAAATATTTTGTCGTAGGGTGTCCACACGTTGCCTACTCCAAATAATTATATATTATAAATTTGATATTTGTGATATAGTCCACATAATATATAGTCTACCTACTATAAAATTAGCTATAGATAAGTGGTTGCATTTTAGATGTAAATCTGATCTGCTGAAAAAGAACAAATAGAATTTTTGTAATTTAAAATCACAAGAATAAGCTTTTTTAATCGAGCAGTGTTGCTTATCATGTTAATAATGGTATCTACCTAATTGTTAAAATATTGTGATGTTAATATTTAATAAATTATTATAATTGTTAATTTAACTTTGACTTGTCTCTCTTTCCGTAAAATAAGATTTAAATACCTACTTAGATTTTATTTCAAATAGTAGGTAAATAACTCACTAGTTGGACTTGGTTTAGATAGGTAGGTATTGTTGACCATCAGGTGAGATACATTATAAAAAATAAGCAGATAAGTACATATCTTAAGGTGCGTATAAATTAAGCGCGGCAGCCTCGCGAGCCAATGTTCGACCAGAGTTGACGTTCATTTGCCGCGCGAGCCAATATGTAGATATAAATTAAGTTGGACGTGACAGCCGCGCGCGGCAGGCGATCCAACACGAACAGACCGCGGCGGATAGTCAGACTAGTTCACTCTAATCTAACCCTCTAGTTCACGCAAACCTGCGAGTATGGACGCGCGTGGTCGGGCGGCTGCCGCTTTCATTGTGATTCACCATCTTATTTGTAAAAAAATTAAAAGAAAAAGGCGTTGGTGGATGAAAAAATGGATCCGGGTGGTTAGGTCTGAATGTCAAAATGTACTGATCTACATAACGTACATACTTCAAAAAGAACTTTTCCCGAAATGACTGATTTTCTATAGGTCTTAATTATTAAATGTCTGAAATAAAACTGTCAAATGTATGTACAGTCACTCTCTTTATTTTTAAGATAAAAAACCGACTTCAGTACGGCAAGTTGTAAAATTTTCAAATACCTTTAAACTTTGTTCAGTTCAAATGTACCAGTTTTTATTAGCTGCATTACGTTTGAAAGACAGAAAGAAAAGCATTTATTCGAACATACACAGGAAAACAGATATAAACAAAAACAATACACACAATAACAAAACAAAAAAAATATCCTGTGTGATGTCAGCAAGGGTCGTAATCTCAGCTCTGTGTTGTGGCATTTAAAACTGCAGCGCTGATATTCTGATCAGGCCTTGGTGAAGTCACGGTCAGTTATATAGGTAATTGATTTGATAGAAAACTATTGTACACCACACATTTATGATACAGAATATACCTAATATACCTTTAAATACGTGTTTGAGAATATTAGGAAAAAAATTAGAGAATAAATATGTTTAAATAAAAAAAATGTTTGTTTGTTACAATCGAATAAAATCGACTGAGCGTCGCGTCGGGCTGAACACAGGTCAAGTAGGTATTAAAAGCAATATTTAATCTGTGCAATCCGCGCTCAATTCATTCACGTCATTATTTCATATAATAGTTGCTTAGCAACAATAACCGAAACTTATCTAATCGCCATCAGTAAAATACTTATTATTGAAAAGTTCAGATGGCCATCTGTGGTCTTCTTCATCAGTTTTACTTCACCAAATTACACTTTCTGAATGCAAATGATTGATTAGTTGTTAAAAATATTGAAATTGCTATATGTGTGCCTATAACTTTTGAGGAGTTCCCTCAATTCCTCATGAATACCATCATCAGAACTTTCTTTTGATGATAATGGGACCAAACTGGAAGTATGTCCAGTCAAACAAAACAAGAATTTTTCAAATCCGTCCATAAATGACGGAGTTATGCGGTAACAAACATTAAAAAAAAAAAAAAAAAAAAAAAAAAGAATTGATAATCTCCACTTTTTGAAGTCGGTTATAAATTGATGTTTATTTTTTACCCTTTTTAACAATACCAGTCCAGAAACGTTTTATAATAATAAAATAAGAATTAGATGCACAATCAACCGAAATAAATGGCTACACAATTTTCACAAAATGGAGCCAAGGCTCTCTTTTCATTAGTCTAGTTTTTTTTTCATTATTTTAAGTGTGTATTATTATTATTAATAATATAATAGAATTTATTGATACGCGTACTGATAAATATGACCAAAATGTCATGAATAAGGTGCCATGTTTTTAGATGTTTTTGTTCGGTTCGGCATCGTGTCTCTATTTCTCATGATAAATACCTAAAATAAATAAAAATATTTTATTTTAACAAAAGTATTTTGAAAATACCTATTTTGCATTTTGTATTTAAATGCTTTTTTAAAACATTTTGTACATCTCTGCATTCATGTTCATGCACACAAAATGTCCATCTTGTGTGGGAATCGAACCAACGACCTCTTGCATAGCAGTCGAACGCACTACCGCTAACGTACGCCATCCGGTCGGCAATGTATGCGGAGTTTCCGTACTTAAAGATAATGTAGCTAAGTGTACCTTTTGTGTCAGGCTTTACGAATTTACGACTTTTGTAAATTAAGACCTATAGAAAATCAGTCATTTCGGGAAAAGTTCTTTTTGAAGTATGTACGTTATGTAGATCAGTACATTTTGACATTCAGACCTAACCACCCGGATCCGAAAAAATTATATCGAAATAGATCGCTATATGGCGTGAAACTTCTGGAAGACATAAGATATGAAGCGTTGAAGACACTATAAAAAAATTTACGCGAGTGTCGACTACAGAGTTTTTTACGTATTCGCCGCGCGAGCCAAATCACCAAAACTACAACCGTCCCTATTGCGCGCGAGCGAACGACTGAAGCTCCTTTGATGCGGTCTCAAAAACCGACAGCGAGCGGATCGCCCCGCGGCACGTTCGAGCGCGGCAATGTTCGCGTCGCCGCGCGCGGCGATCCCGTCTACATAGAGCGCGGCCGCCGCGCGCGCCAATGTTCGATGGTTTGCCGCGCTTAATTTATACGCACCTTTAGTACACTCACGACTAGTCACGACCACCTGATTGACTGACCAAACTGACTGACATAAACATAATTAAAATGAAATGACTCTTCCTTTTTTTATCTATTTATAAGTATATTGCTAATATATACTTAGGTATTATTTATTAATACACCAGACTAGAAAGTTCTCCTTAATGTGAAGCTAATAATGTTTGTTAAACTCTATGATGTCGTTGGCTGAATAAATCGATGTTGCCTTCACCCAATAAAAAAATATATACCTATCTATTAAAAAATGTACGCGCAGTTGCCAAATTCAAATATTAAAGAAATACTAATAATAATGTAAAGTAGTTTGTGTACAAGTATAACAGATTAGTTAAGTTATTGTGATAAGGACAAAACAGGTGGATAAACAGGACATAAGATGCAAATAGTAGAACCTCTTGTCTTGCCTCCGAATTTTACCAACTTATTTGTCGTTAGATATACCATAGCTGTAATTTCAGCTTGCACCGCTGAATTAGGCGAGTATTGCAATAATATTTAATTTCTTGTATTTATTACTAACTTTGGCGGGTTCGTACCTGTCTATGCGTATTACGCACGCTTTATTCATCTTCTCCCCCGCACTAGGGAACAAGTCTTGTGTTGCGGGGACTTGTTTACAAACATACAAGTCATGGACACAAATTTGGGCCAAAGATCGATATTGGGTTTTTCTGTAAAGAAATTCACAATAGCCAATTCCAAACTCCGGGCATCTGCCCGGGGTTTGGAAATTGGCGGAGTTTACACCTCCGTGCCTCGGAAAGCATCTGAAGCAGTTGGTCCTACGCCTGGTCTCTCTCCGGTCGTATCGGATTGGACTATGAGAGTGAGGGAATAAAGAGTGCACTTGTGTTTGCACACTACAATATCCAGCGCAGATGGCTAGTCTCCGTTGAGATTAGCCGCCGCCGCCGTGACCGAAAATCGGTTAGGAGAACATTAGTATTATTATCTAATAGATAACATTTATTTTATTACAGTAACATATCCATTCGATTTAACAAAAACAAGGCTACAGATACAAAATGAAATTGCGACCGCTAAACATGGTTTTAAGGTAATATGGCATATATAGCACCTTACTACCAATATACACTTTTGAGGAACGCATAGAACTGATAGAACTCATATCGTTTACAAATAAAGTGAAACTGTGAATGAATACATAAGTCACTCTGTTTCTACAGTCCGTGCGTGTTGTATGTACAAATAAATTTGTTGGCACCTTCGATCAAATATTTGGCACGCATCTCGGAAAACCTTTATCAGACTGCATGTCGCCACATTTAATCAGATACCTACATAGTGCCACAGAAATATATTGTAATAAAATAAAAAAAATACTTAACCTACTGATAGACATAATTAGATATTTAAAAAAAGTAATTTACCTGTTTTATTCCACATCTCGACAAACGCATCATCAGTTTGTAATTCTCGTCACTACACTACAACCCACTCCTCCGACTTTCGCATCAGTAATATAAGTAATTATAGGTATACTTATTTGTTAGGTAGGTACAATACGAACACCGTAATGGTTAGAATCAAGAGGGCTATCGGAGATAGCATAGTATACGGTCTTCACTTTATGAAGACCGAATAGCTCAGAAACGCGTATGTGGTCACGATCCTCGGCAGTGAGGGAACGACGATAATGGTGATGATTACAATACGGACCCCTCTTCAGTTGCGTCCGATTGCCATCCCAATAAACTACTTAAAATAATAATATTTTAGGACAACACACACATGACAATCTGATTCCAAACTAGGCAGAGCCTATGAGTGAAGAAACTCCATCAAAGATTTAGGTACTAGCACTTACACGGGAGATTTATAAAATTTTCTATGAACTTATTTTCTTCAGATGGAGCATTATGGTATGTACAGAACATTTGTACAAATAGTGAAGAATGAAGGGGTATTCAAGTTATGGTGTGGCTTGACAGCAATGTGCCAACGTCATATCGTATACGCTGGGACCAGAGTTGTACTGTACGAGCGTTTACGAAATTTTTTCGTTGATCATGGCATCCAGTCGATAGCAACTGCTACTTTTTGTAAGAAATATTCAATGTGTGTTTACACATAATAAATATTATGAATGCGAAAGTGTGGATGGATATCTGCAAACGCCTGAATGGGTCTTTTTTTTACAACTTGGGTGGTATACAAACATACGGCCCGCCCGGTTTTAAGCGGTTACCGAAGCCTATGGACGCTTGGCTCTGGATAAAATTACAAAAACAGAGATAGATTACTTAAAGTCTTAAATAGTTCATAGGCTATTTTTTGTCCTGGAAAAATGTACGGCCCCGTGGGATGTGGGGAAAGCTGCGGGTGAAAGCTTAGTACATACCTATAAAATAATGATTACAGCCTGTATGCCTTATATGTTACACTTTATCAAGCGAGCAGAGGGGGTTCAGGCCTTTATCCACACTCGCTGGCCTAATGCAGGTTTATTTGCATATGGGTTTTCTCACAATGTTTTTCTTCTACTACCTATGTAATCCAAGTTTCCAAATTAGTGACAATAGTTCTTATATAATATTGCCAAGTTCGCCAGGTGGATTCACTGCGGGTGGATTGGCGCAGTTTATCGCCTCACCCACCGACCTCGTCAAAGTAAACATGCAGTCTGAGGGAAGACGAATACTGCAAGGCAAGCCACCGCAATTCACTGGTACCATATCAGTGTATAAGATGCTTTATAAAAATAGCGGCATTTTAGGCTTTTGGAGAGGTGAGATAAAATTAAATCATATAAAAAACATATATCTATATATTACATAAGTATTCATCCTCATTAGCAGCCTGTTGCAGTCCAGTGCTGGACAGAGACTTTCTGGACACTCCACAGCCTTTGGTCTAGAGCTGATCTTGTCCGTAGGATACCAGCAATCTTTACCAGGTCGTCGGACCTCCCTTTTGGAGAACCGTTGCTGCTTCTTACAGTTTGCGGTCGCCACTCTGGAATATTTCCCTAGCGGCCATCGGTTCTGTGAGCTGCCCTGCCACCTGCTTTTAAGCTGGCCTCACTTAGCGAATTCAGAGAAACACTCCGTGATTATGAATTCAGAGAGACAGGGAGTTTCATAATCTATATTCATAATCTAAATTCCGGCGGCACCTTACCTCACACATTTCTTAAAAATTTAGATTGATCAGTAGTCTCATGTTTCCCGACTCATGCAAACGTCTCTATGGAAGAGGAATTAATACTGTCAAACTAAAATAATTCATAATCTAATTTCAGTATGTGCAGTAAGTGCCGCTCTATTCAAATGTATGGAATTACGAGCGTTATGGAATCGTAATCTTAATATTAAGATCCGGAATCACACAGTGACATTGTATGCAATTCTGGGCTCTGAATTAATAATAGAATTCAGAGAGACATTCCGGCTGTGTGAGGCAGCTTTAGTTGTTATTAAGATAATGTTGATGAAAATTATAATGTTTTAGGTGCGATTCCAAATGCGCAGCGTGCAGCTTTAGTGAATGTGGGCAATTTAACTGCTTACGATTACAGCAAGCAGTTTTTGCTACGCAATTTCAATATGGCAGATAACTTCATACTACATACTATGTCTGCTTCCGTGGCTGGGCTCTTCGCTACAATATTAAGTACCCCCGTCGATGTAGTAAAGACTCGGCTCATGAACCAGTCCACAGGGACAGACGGAAAGTAATTTTATTTGTTTCTTTTTTGTAAAGAACGCCTTATTTCTAAAGCGATAGAAATTATTATTATTATGATGCAGAGAAGAAGCAAGGTCCGGTTACTGACTAAGCAAGCTGATTTAGGGAGGTTGTCTTTTCTTTTTAAATTAGTTCTGAATAATCCCTAAATTGCGGAGGGTTTCACAGACATTGGAACAGACTCGTCATAACCATTTGTAAGTGTTTGTTCCTTGTGGGTATCAAGAAGTGAAGAAGTTCCTTGTGGGTATATTGCATGGTGACCAGATCACAAATCCACACGTGCTGTGAAATGAGGGAACCTGATCATCTTTGCTTGCAAATCGCCGCAGCAATAGCTTGAGATGGCTTGGCTGGGTATTTTCTTTCTATTCAAAAATCCTATAGAAATAAAAAAAGTCTCACTCAGTCAATACCCGATCGACTATTGCGAGCTTCATGATATTGTTTCCATTGTCATTAAAAACCATTTTATTTTTCAGAGGTGCACTCTACAAAGGCGTTATTGATTGTATACAACAAACTTTTAAAAATGAAGGCCCGTCTGCTTTCTATAAGGGCTTTGTCCCAGTTTGGTTGAGATTAGGACCTTGGGCTCTGGTCAACTGGATCACGTTCGAGAATTTGTTGTTGCTTTTGGGAGGCTCAACATTTTAACTCCTAAGTTCCCGACCGACTTTATTAGACCCACGGCCGACATATGTCTTGCGCCTACCGTGTCGGATAAAGTCGGATCACCGTCCCATCGGACTATGACAGTAAGGTGTAATATAATGCCGGCTAGTCTCCATTGAGACTGGACGCTGTAGCCGAAATTCGGCCTAGAGCACTAATAAAATTGAATACCTATACGATTACATTGTTTTATTTTGGATGGGCTACCTTTTGGCTATGATCTCGTCATGTACTATACAAGTCTTCGATCAAATCTTAGTATAGTACTATTCAATAATATTAATATCAACCCAAATAATTACGACCCACTGCTTGGCATGGTTCTCCTTTCCTCTATCAAGAAAGCTAAGAGGGTTTAGGTCTTAAGCCACAAGAAGATCTAATGCGGGATGGTGAACCTTCAGAATATATTAGATATAGGTTTTCCCTAACGAAATTTTCCTTCATTGTAACCAAATAAGACATATGCCGAATTCGAGAACGTGTCGAGTTAGGGAAAGTAGCGAATGAATTAAAGTGTCGAATTATAGAAAATAGCGAATTAACTAGCATATTTAATTATTAATAGCAAATTTGAGAAATTGTCGATCCGTCCCCAGACTCAATAATTCATTTGATATGCCTTAAAAAACTCACAACTTTAAAAACATTGAACACGGGAGTTCCTCTGGTTGACCCATGGTACGAAGGGGAGGTAGAGTACTCGTTAGACCTACAAAGTGTATTTGATAAAAGAGCAAAACTGCAGAGAGTGAGAGCCTCTTACCTTATTTATCCTCTCGATCTAGTCTCAAGTGGGCAAGCCATTCCAAAGACAAAAACACAATAAGTACAATAGGTCAAAGATGGATAATAGTAAATAATATGGTAATAAGCCTATCATATCAAACACTATCGTGAGCTTCGTGATCGTGAGCCAAGGTCTAAAGAGCTTTATTTCTCAGGCGATGTCACCCCAGTAAAAAACAAATCTCTATGCTAATTGTCTAAAAGACCACTTTCTACCAAAACAACACCTCCATATATGGACCTCTAAAGTTTCACAAGTCTGAGAAACTTATTCAAAACTTTTTTTCCTAGTTCAAACAAAAGTTGGAGGTCCTACCCCAGTCGCATTTTTAAAGTGCATTGCCTAGACAGAATTAAAAGATGCTTGCTAGGTACCTCTGTAAGATCCATTCTTCGACACTATTGTCAAGTATTGTAAAAAGTTCAATCGGTTTTTGATATTCTACGACCTATTAAACTTTTTGCGATTTGTTAAAGAAAGAAAAATACCTAATTGTCAATTTAGCTGTGATAAATGCTGTTCTATTAGTTTTTGAAGGAATTCACTAATTATTTTAAACATTTTATGTAAGTATTATTTATATCAAAATAAGACATAAGAAAACCTATGTAGATAAAGGTTATAACAGAGATAATTAAAGCGACATTATTTATAAAATGCGAATAATGTAGGTACAATATTGTACCTATGTACCTACTTCATCTAGTGCCTAGTAACACCAAGATAGGTGGACTATTTCATCGGTTTATTTTACTGGGTTGAGCAATTTAGTTATGTAGATTTTAAATGATATTATTGTATTTTTAATACCTACTATACCTGGAATAAGAGCTCAGACGAAGATGGTAGGTATAACGACAGAAGCACTTAAGCTGAGAGCTCCAACCCTTCTTCCACATAACATCAATTTATTTAATATGATCTTATACTTAATCAGGCAAATTCTTAGAAAAAATGTGTCACTCAAACATCATTTTCTCCACAAAAAAGGGGACCAAAAGAAACATCAATAATTATAGACCGATTAGTTTAGTATCACATCTTTATAAAATTATATGTAGGTAATCGTATCGATAGACACCTGGACTCCCATCAGCCACCCGAGCAGGCAGGGTTCCGACCAAGATTTCCCACATTTAATATAGACAAAGGTGTAAAACACGGCGACCCACTCTCCCTTAAACTTTTTACTAACCTGCTCGAGGAGATATTTAAGAGACTGGCAGACTCGTGGACGAATAAAGGCGTCAAAATCGTTAGCAAAACGCTTATCAACCTTCGTTTTGCTGACGATGTTGTATTGTTTGCTCCAACTGCAATAAGTCGTTCTGCAAGAAATGCTCCAAAAACTGATGCTCTAAAAGCCTAGCTAAACACTACGCTATATTGTCCTTTGGCAAACATTGAGTTTGGACTTTTGAGCCTCGGTCAAAGATTAAGTTTGAGCACCGTAGGTTAAGACGGGCAGAATACACATGTCGATGAATTTACGCTTAATCATATTAAGTATTCTGTGGCTTAAGCGACTTAGGAAGGTTACCCTTCATCAGCTCTTTCCTGGACCAGTAGCTCTCTCAGGCGTTTGAAAAGAGGCAAGACGAAGAAATCGAACGACGCGTGAAAAATACCTAAATTTAACTAAAAAGTCTTCTGTAAGGTGGGAGTCCTTCACTAGACGGGCTGCTCGCATGTATGCCACAATCTAATACAAGCGCGGATCCACCGTAGTGGGCACGATGGGCATGCCCACAACCCTAATAGACTTGTGACATCACACTTTCACGGTCTATTGAGATTGATAGGCTAATGATTATAATTATGTTTTGTAAACATCTTTGAATACATCTCAATTTTAGTAATGCTCTATAATGATCATGATGGATTTTTGGGTGGCTGTACCTACAACCTTTTTAAGGGGTGGATCTGCGTCTGATCTAATAGGGAACACTTTCCTAGTATTGCAGCTCAATTTAAACGAGAAAACTCCCTGACCAAAAATAATGTCTTGTTCGCTACATCTAGTTACAGGTAAACATTAAAAAACTCCAAGATGAGCGGCGTACTGTTACACGATGTGGACAAGGCGAAGACGAATTATACCGACTCTATGGTTACAAGATACATTGTAGCTGTGCTAGGAGCTTGGTGTGCTGAACTTGGTAAATATAACGAAACAATGAAACATGTGTTTTACTATAATATGTTCGTAGTAGTAGACAGTAGTATATGGCTGGCTGGTCATTAGACCAAGGAGAGGAAAGAAGCTGTGCCAATGTTACCATTGGGATTGCATAAAAACTACGCACCAATTCAATGGACAGGGATTTGTGAAATAGCTTAAAATATTCAATGAATATCTAGCTTAAAATATAGAATATTTTTCACGTGGAGCGGGTAAGCGGATGACAATGGAGAAACGAAGCGGGGCAACGAAGCAGGGCACCGGAGATAAGGCTGCCGCGGAGTAGGTACGTGCTTAATGTGACCACTCGCCGCCGCGCCGTCCGCTCAAATGACTCGTCGCGTACTTTCGGCCTAACTAACTAACTCTACAGAGTCAGACAACTCCGCCGATATCCGATAAATTCAGTCCACCCGATAGTTCTATCATTAAATCAAATAAATTTGATTTCGATTTCTAATGTTACAATAGACCAAGTTATAATACTGCTATGGAATTACTGTGGTGAGCGTCTAAATTTAAATGAATATTCTATGAGGGCAACTTATCGCAGTATTCGTTTTTTTTCCTTTCAGCAACATACCCGTTTGACTTAGCAAAGACTAGGCTACAAATACAAAATGAATTGGCTTCTGCCAAACACGGATTTAAGGTAACTTATCTTACCCATATCTTATATCTCATAGTGATAAAATATAATTGGAAATATTTAAGTATCAATCATTGCTACGTAGGCATAGTATAGCAATACTTTTTCTGTGAAAAGGAAGCGAGCATTAGCATAGGTCATATATTGTCAACAAGTGCCTTTTAGGTCAACTTTTTTTAGCAGTCTTTGAAAATTATGACTGACGTGTGATTCGATTCGGAATGGCATCTAGATGATTTTTGAATAAAATGAGGTTCCCCTTGAACGACCTGGTAAAGGTTGCAGGCAACCGATGGACAAGGTCAAGTGTTGTGGTAATCCTTGGAGGAGGCCTATATCCAGCAGAGGACGCCTTTTGGCTGAGATATATATGAACTGGGCCTTACATTGTACCTGTTGACTACCAATGCTTCTACATTTATAGAAATGTAAGTAGGTAGGTACTATTCTTTTTGAATCATCATTGAACATTGTTACTAAACAGACGTGTAGTATAATTTCTAAAATTAAACAATTAATTAATTGCTGATTCGTGACCTCGATCTTCTAACGCGTGTCATATGTTGATCATTGTTTAACTCAAAATAAATAATGAATAAAGTGTAAAGTTCTATCCAAACCATGGAACACAGTCCTAGCAGGACTGTACGCACTCCGCCCTCCACACCCGCCCCTTGCGTCCAGCCGTCGGAGGACGACTTTTTTTTTTTTTTTTTTTTTTTTTTTTTTTTTTTTATACTACTTGGGTGGCAAACAAGCATACGGCCCGCCTGATGTTAAGCAGTATCCGTAGCCTATAGACGCTTGCATTACCAGAGGTATCACTTGCGTGTTGCCAACCCTTTTTTTTACACCAGGGCTTTAAGATGGAAGTAACCCTGGGATAGGAATACGTTTCTTTCAAAACGCATTCCTAAATGAGCGCTGGAGACCTGTACTCACACACAGGAACACAACTACACCGCTGTGTGTAGTCATTTGGCTGTGGTCTTCTGTAAGGTGGAGGTCCTTCCCCAGTCGGGCTTGCTCGCTAGTATGGTGCCCTACCTCTCATACTTCACCAATGTTTTTAATACATCTGAAGTGCATAACTGGATGAAGACCATCGAACTCTGCCTGAATGAGGTGTGCGGTATTGCAACGGAGGGTAAACTAAACTCAGAACAGAAGTTGAAGATCAGCACTTTATGTCGAAAAGTGGCGAATAATACATCGCATTTAGCAGTGCAATACCAATCGCTAAAGACCAGAATCGTTCGTGCCCAATGCAGTGCCGTAAATAGCCCTTTTTGCGCCCTGTGCGAGCTACCATAACTGCGCCCTTGTTTTTTTTTTATACTACCTAGGTGGCAAACAAGCATACGGCCCGCCTGGTGGTAAGCAGTTACCTGCTCTTAGTGCCTTAGCCTATGGACGTTTGCAACACCAGGGGTAAAAACCTTATAACTCCGTTCTTGAAGAACCCCATGCTATAGTCTCTTGGGAAAACCTCGTCAGAGAGCCCATTCCACAGCCTAATCGTACGTGGTAAGAAATTCCTCTGGAATCTTACGGTACGGCATGTTTGAGGTGCAAGGATGTGGGGATGAACTCCCTGTCAGTGGCGAGAGGTGCGTTGATAAAATGTGATGTAAATGATAAAATCTCGATATTATAGAGCAATGCTATGTATAGGCCATTTCTTTCAGGGTGATAAAATAAATCACTTAGTAATGGTGGACCAATTATCTAATATTTTGGAAGAAGTCTTTTTTTTTAAAGAGCTGATGTGGACAAACAAGCAGACAAGCCATCTCATGTTAAGTGGACCCTTCACCTATTATACTACCCACTGTGTCTCACTCACTTAAACTCAAACGCAAGTTCACTAGTGCACATGCGTTGCCCACCCTGATGCTTAAGATTTAATTTTTGGGCTACTTGGTCTTCATACTTCTATAATAAAATAACACCCTGCAAAGTTTCAGTAAACTGTAAATTAATTTAATTTTAAGTACTTGGTATGGTAGAGTTTTGAATAAGGAAGGTAGCATATTATACCTAAATTGCGTTTAAGTATGAATTGGTGAAAAAACGTTTATTCAAAAATATTTGCAAGATAATTCACAACTACCCAATACACAAATGAATGAGACCACAAATGAATGAGTTCAGATAGTAAAGATTTATTAAAGCAAACCATAAACTTTTTTAAAGATTTACTTTTCGCGCTTTCTTCATTGCGAAATCGATGATAACCTTTTCATAAGACAGGCACCGTCCTATGTCGGCCAATTGTCGAGCGCAAGTAAGCTTTTATTAATTTGAGCTTACTGAATAATTTTTCGCAGGAAGCTACAGTCACTGGTTTTATAGCGACTTCAGTTACATTGGGAAACATCTCTTTTTAATTTAGTTCGACTTAAGCTTTAAGAAGACCCAGACTTGAACTACGGTCACATTTATCAAATAATATAGTCGTTTCAACTTGACTCTTTAAAGTGTCAAATTCAGCCCAAAATTCAATAGCAATAGTCTGCTGAATATTTGATACTCAAATCAGCGGCATGTATTTTTAGTAACAAAAAAATGAGCGCGATGTTTGGTCTAATTTAATAGACTTTTTTGATGATACTGGCATGTAGGTACGTATGTGTTGGAATCGAGCACTAGGGGCGCAGCGGGAACTTATCAGGAGCTAACCGAAAAAATAATAGTCCTGTCTGGTCTGGCCATTCTTGCGCCCTTCAGACTCTACGCCCTGTGCCTGGGCACCGGTGGCACCGCCCTATTTACGGCACTGGCCCAATGTACCATCAATGCCTTGCAAGATGAACAAAACTTGTCCCAACGACTACAGGATCTTCAGCTGACCATCAAAGAGTCATCAAAACCTGTCGCAGTACCTTCCTTCGCCGACGCAGTCAAAACGGGATCGAACCGTTTCATTCAGCCGTCAAACATAAGCCAAGTTGCCATTTATCCCAAAGACCGGCAGAAGACCAGTGAGGAGACCAAATGCCTTGTCCAAAAAATCATCCGCCCCGACCAAATGAAGCTGCAAGTTAGAGGTCTCCGTAAAACGAGAAATGGCGGTGTGATCATAAGTACAGACACAAAGGACGACATTGATAAACTTCGTCAATCAGAACAAATCACGACGTCCGGCCTAGTGATCGATGAGCCATTCAAACGCAAGCCCAGGGTAATTATCATAGGTGTTCCCACGTCTATGGAAGACAAAGAAGTATTTACCTGTATTTTCCAGCAAAACTTAGCCGATAAACTTCAAGGAACAAATCTTGACTCATTTTTGACCTCTATTAAGTTGAGCCACAAATCAGGAAAAAAGGACGCGACTACTTGTAACTTTATCATTGAAGTACCTGGACTTATTCGGAAAGCGCTTATAACAAGAGAAAGGGTGTTCGTTAACTGGTCTTCGTGTCCTGTGAGGGACTTTACTTTGGTCACAAGATGTTTCAAATGCCAGCAGTATGGACATGCGGCCAAATCGTGTCGAGAAACTACCTTCACCTGTGGACACTGTGGTGATCATGGCCACTCAATTAAGGAATGCCCAAAGAAGGCAGAGGCACCTAAATGCGCTACCTGCCTGCACTATAAAAAACCATGCAATCATACTACAGGCGCTGCGGACTGTCCGGCAAAAATTATGGCAGAAAAAAGGTACATTAATTCCATAAACTATGAGGACGCCTAAGAGCGTCGTTTATTATTTTATATTTTTTAGCACTAACTAGATATTAAGTTTATAGTTTTATTAATTGTAATTAATGGCCAACGAACTTATTTCTGAAATAGATAATACAATTATTTACGAGTCGAAACTGTGCGATACAGAAAATTGCAAACAATACATTTCCAACTATAATAACCTTTTTACTGTTCTAACACAAAACATCCGTAGTATTAACAAGAACATAGACGGCTTTAATGTTTTTCTACAAAGGCTAAATATTGAGTGTGACGTGATTATACTTACCGAATGTTGGCTTGCTAATAGTAAGAATAATCTCCCTACTCTACCTGGGTATATTTGTCATTATAGCTCTATATCCTTAAACCAAAACGACGGTGTAGTGATATATACGAAAAAATCACTACTACTTACCGTCGAACAACCTGTTGCTGATGAGTTTAATTGCTTAATCATCAAAATTAATTGCGAAATAGCAATCATTGCCATTTATAGACCTCCCTCTTTTAGAAACTTGGACAAATTTAATACAAATTTAAATATTTTACTGCAAACACTTTCTGCTTTTAAAACTATAATCCTTACTGGAGATCTGAATATAAACATAAACTCTGAAAATAATGGTTACACCCAAGATTATCTCAATATATGTGCATCTCATGGACTTTTACCCTCCCATACTTTGCCAACACATCAGAGTGGTTCTTGCTTGGATCATGTCATGCTCAAAACCAAATTTACATCCTTAACGCTTGTTACGAATTCCACCGTGACTGATCACTGCCCTGTCCTACTTTCAATAAATTTATCGCTATCTAAGTATTATATGCAACCTAAAATAAAACATAAAATAAATATGAATAGCCTCGAACGTGAATTATGCAATATTGACTTTAACCCAGTTTATAATTCTGCTGACGCTAATACTTCTATGTCATACATTATTAATAAAGTGCAACAAGCAATCTTATGCAATACTACTATTACTAAATTAAGCCGTAGAAATTATAATATAAAACCTTGGATTTCCCCCGGGCTTATCCGCTGTATTCGTTTTAGAGATAAACTGCATAAAAAATCTAAACTGCACCCTAATAACCTTATTTTACAACTATCCTATAAAAGATACAGAAATTTTTGTAATAACCTTTTGAAAAAACTTAAAATTGAATATGAAAAATCACAACTTCAGCAAGCAGGAAACAACAGTAAACTGCTATGGAATGTTGTTAAGAATGTTACCTATCTGTCTAACCAGCATAATTCAGATTCGAGTCTATTGCACTCACACTCCACTCCGCTTTCTTCTGCTAACAACGCAAATAACTTTTTTGCAAATATAGGTAGGAAATATGCAGAAAAGATTCAAAGCTTTCCTAGCAGTATTTCTAACTATATTCCGCCACTAAACACACGAGAATTGTATAATTACAAATCCTTTGTCATGTTAGACGTGGACGAAAGGGAAGTTGAAGGGATCATTTTGGGACTGAAAAACAACTCTGCAGTGGGCTGTGACAACATCAGTAATAACATTTTGAAGATATTTAAGCACATACTTGTTCCTCCTTTGACTCATACTTTTCAAATCTGCCTCAGTAATGGCATCTTCCCAAAAGATCTTAAAAAGGCCGTTGTCATTCCTATACACAAAGGTGGGGATAAATATAATGTTTCCAACTACAGACCTATTTCTTTATTACCCTCAATATCAAAAATTTTAGAAAAAATAGTTAATAAAAGACTAATGTCGTATCTTTTGAGCAATTCCTTTCTTTCCCCTATGCAATTTGGTTTCAGACCCAAACTCTCTACAGCGGATGCCGTACACTGTCTAACTGATTATGTCACTGAAGAAATCGGAAAGGGCAATCAAGTCACGGGAATTTTTCTTGATCTTGCCAAAGCGTTTGATACTGTCTCCGTTTCAATACTTCTGTCAAAACTAGAGGCCTTGGGAATTAGAGGCAATCAACTGAATTTTTTCAAGGACTATTTGCAAGACAGATATCAATGTGTAAAAATCGGCGACGTCATTAGTTCTTATACGAAAATCCCCGCTTACGGTATTCCCCAGGGAAGTATTTTAGGCCCTACCCTTTTCCTGGTTTACATTAATGATCTCTGTAACTTAAATATTGATCATGGCAAAATCATATCATACGCTGATGACACTGCACTCATCTTTTCTGCAAACACATGCACACAAGCAATGAATTATGCACAAAACGGTTTTAATGTTGTAATTAACTGGCTTAGTCATAACCTACTAACACTTAATGCTGATAAGACTATTTTTTTGAACTTTAACATGCGTAAGCGAGACAGACCCTTTTTAAATAATAATTTATTTGCACATAACTGTACTGCACTAGTTCAAAATTCATGCAATTGTACTAAGATTAAAAATACGAGCAGCATCAAATACTTAGGTGTCTTTATCGATGACACTCTCTCATTTAAAGACCATATTACCTACTTAGTCAAACGTCTACGAAAATTAATATTTGTATTTAAAACACTACGTCATATTGCAGACCAAAAACTAATTAAACAGGTTTATCTAGCCCTGTGTCAGTCTATTATACACTATTGTATCACCTCCTGGGGAGGTGCGCCAAAAACTATAATTATGGCTATTGAAAGAGTCCAGAGAGCTATTCTCAAAGTATCTACGTTTCGCCCTTACCGTTTCCCAACGCGCCAGCTTTATGAACATTGTAAAGTATTAACAGTCCGCCAAATCTTTATCATGTCCACAATACTCAAACAGCACTCAATCCTTAAGTACAACCCACAAACTACTAACACCAAAAGAAGGAAAGATATTGTCTGCAACACAGTCTCAGAATCGAGATTTGTTTTCACAAACAAATATTACCCATTTCTAGGTCCCTTTCTTTATAATAAATTAAATAAGGCCTTATCCATATTCCATCTTAATCATTATACCTGTAAGTTACTTTTATTTAATTATATACACAATTTGTCCTATGAACAAACCGAAGATATGTTAATTATACTTAAATAAGTCATGTAAAGTTACGTTAAATATAGTCTAATTATTTGTTTAGTTTCTTAATAATTTTAGCGAGTATTTATATTTTACCTAAACTCATTTATGAGTAAATATAAATAGCTACATGCACTGTAACCGTCTGTGGCACAGGTTTTATTACCTAGTACAGGCACTAAAAAAAAAAAAAAAAAAAATATATATACCTTAAGTTATATTTAAGAACGATATTGTATCAAAATTCCTTATTATCTGAATAAATATTTATTATTATTATTATGTCTCTCTTTATCACGGGTATTTTCCCATCATTCAAGGAGAATACCCGGGCCTTTGGAAGGCTTACGCGGGGAAATAGATCCAACACGCAGAGGCCCTTAGAGAATTTTAATTTAAAATGGGATGAGACGCTTACCATAGTCATGCCATAGCTGCACTATTGCAGTATAGCCATGACATGCCTATGGTAAGTGTAGAGCTATTGCAACATGAGAAATCAAATAATTTTGGGCTATGGGATTGGGTGTTCGATGGACTGATTTACAATGATTATGGGATTAAACGTCGCCTGCCATCATTTAAAAGTTGGGATATACTCTAAATGTAAAATAGGCAGACGGTGACTCGCCTATACACTAGATGGGCCCCTTGAAACAACCGACATGGGCAACAGCCCACAGGCATAAGGGCAACACCATAGTGCGCGGCTAGGGGTATCGAGCGGTGCGGCGCCGGTTTCACCATCGGGGGTCTGAGACCCGAGAGCGGGTTTCCCCGTAGTTATGCCCTTGAAAATGACACTTCTACCCCCGAGCATATAGCTCTGGCGACCCCTCTCTGATCAGCCAATTAAGGCAAGCCAGAGCTGAGAGTCCTGCGGGCGCTCTTGTCAGTCCACTCCGGATAGCCAATAAAGGCAAGCCGGAGACGAGGCCCTGACCGACTCTCTGGGGCATTCGAGACCGCAGTGTCGCCACTCACATTCAGCCCGCCACAAGCTGCTCTGCGGTTTTATTATTATTATTATTATGTCTCTTTTTATCACGGGTATTTTCCCATCATTCAAGGAGAATACCCGGGCCTTTGGAAGGCTTACGCGGGGACATAGATCCAACACGCAGAGGCCCTTAGAGAATTTTAATTTAAAATGGGATGAGACGCTTACCATAGTCATGCCACAGCTGCACTTTTGCAGTACAGCCATGATTTGCCTATGGCAAGTGTAAAACTATTGGAACATATGAAATCAAATAATTTTGGGCTATGGGATTGGGTATTTGGTGGACTGGACAAAGATTATGGGATACAACGTCGCCTGCCATCATTTAAAAGTTGGGATATACTGTTAAAACGACAAATAGGCAGACGGTGACTCGCCTATACACTAGATGGGCCCCATGAAACAACCGACATGGGCAACAGCCCACAAGTAACAGGGCAACACCATAGTGCGCGGCTAGGGGTGTCGAGCGGTGCGGCGCCGGTTTCACCATCGGGGGTCTTTGACAGAGACCCGAGAGCGGGTTTCCCCGTAGTTATGCCCTTGAAAATGACACTTCCACCCCCGAGCATATAGCTCTTGCGACCCCTCTCTGATCAGCCAATTACGGCAAGCCAGAGTTGAGAGTCCTGCGGGCGCTCTTGCCAGTCCACTCCGGACAGCCAATAAAGGCAATCCAGAGACGAGGCCCTGACCGACTCTCTGGGGCATTCGAGACCGCAGTGTCGCCACTCACATTCAGCCCGCCACAAGCTGCTCTGCGGCTCATTATTATTATTATTATTATTATTCAGGTACTTAACCTTCCATGTAACTAGTTATTTTATTTCTCTAGATGGAGCACTACGGATTAGTGTCAACAGCCATCGGTATTATTAGAAAAGAGGGACCATTACAATTATTTACTGGTCTGACACCCATGTGCCAGCGCCATGTCATCTATGCAGGATCTAGACTAGTATTTTACGAGAAATTGCGAAAGCTGCTCAAAGATGAACAGGGACGAATGTCACTGGGAGTTACTATTATATGTGAGACCTTTTCATTATATTGGCATGATGTTTGACGCTGTACGTACGTGGTCGGGGGCAGGTGAGGGATTCTTAAACCACTCCCTCACGCGCAGGCCCCGCAGTCACAGTAAGGTGGCATTAAACGCACCTCTGCACGACGATGCTACCCCATTTACTAACGGAGAAGCAAATGAGGTTTAGGATTTCCCTCCTTAATCCACTCCGCCGCCTCCTTCCACATGTAGACGTCCTCGCAAAAGGATACAACTTCCCTCGTTAACCTATTGCTGCCGACTACGGATATACGCCACTTGTTCTTTTTTTTGGTAAATCTTAGATTTTACAGCTCGACACAAAATTCTTGTCTTCGGCGTATCTTACCAAGCTATATGTCCCCGACATATTGGCCTAATAGGTTCTGATAGAATTACAAATTTTATTGAACAGGTGGGGCGTCTTGTGGTGCTATGGCGCAGTTAATTGCCTCTCCAGCAGATCTCGTAAAAGTACAGATGCAAGCTGAAGGACGGCGACTGCTGCAGGGCAAGCAAAGGCGTTTTAATGGCTGTTGGGAAGTGTACAAGATGATTTATAGAGACAGCGGGATTTTAGGATTTTGGAGAGGTAAGACTATATGAAGTCACTGTATTTTTACTACTTACGCCATGTAAGTGCTTTTTGCATCGCTTCAAACGCAATACAGTTACTAGCTAACTTTTTTTACGTCGGCTGCCGGTTCCTACGGTACGGTGCTACGGTATTGTTACCCTATTGCTTTCTCTATAGCAAGATAACTTACTGTGCTCTATTTCTCTTTAAAAAAAATGCATTTAGTTGACTACTTACTTCCAAAAACATTACAGGGGCAATTCCAAATATGCAGCGAGCAGCATTTGTCAACATAGGTGATTTAGCTGCCTATGACTACTCCAAACGGTTTTTGATGGTGAATTTTGAAATGCCGGACACTGCAATCCTTCACGTAATATCAGCATTTTCGGCTGGTCTTGTAGCCGCTATCTTGGGCACTCCTGCCGATGTACTCAAGACTCGTCAAATGAACCAGCCCGTAGGGCCAGATGGAAAGTATGTCATACTTTATAATAATAGTCTTAATTAACGTTCCCTTTTAGTGTTTCAGTTGGTTATTGACGTCTACGTGAAAGTACAGGTAGGTAGGTACACATGCCTATAGAGATTATAATCTTTCTTTACATTACATTTTTCTTATTTGACGTTTTTATGTGATATTAAACGTTCGCCTAATGACGTCGAGTAAAATATTGCAAGAAAAATAGATGATGCTTATTATCAGCTGCTGAATTCAAAATCTACATCGATTAGGTTTTAAAAAAAACAACCATTTGTCCTTAGGATAAATTATGTAACCTACCTATATTATCTAAGCAAATAGATATTTACCGGCTACTATTTAATTAGGTTCCTTCTTAGAATATTTTTGATATAGCATACTTTTAATAGTTATTTATTTACATTTGCTTTCAGGGGCGCAATGTACCGCGGCATGATTGACTGCTTTCGACAATCTGTGGGTAACGAAGGTTTCTTTGCTTTATATAAAGGATTTGTACCAATGTGGGTTAGATTAGGCCCATGGGCGCTGGTCAACTGGGTAGCTTTTGAGCAAATAATTACACTTATCGGTGGGAAATCATTTTAAAACTTTACTTGTACTTTCTCAAATGATACCTACGGTTTGTGTGACTATGGAAACAGAGAAACTCTATGCAAAGGTATATGTAATGCGTAGATGGAGAATAACATAACGTCAAACGTCTAAAGTTATGGCGCATCTAGCAGTTATAATAGTGATTCAATGAATACGCAAATTCTTATTCGCCGAATACCACCAAAATTACTATACTTTCTCGAAAATCACACAACATGCAATACAAACGTTTGCGAGAAATAATTTTAGGTCGTCTTGACACCCAGATGTGCTGCATCCATATATGTCTAGCAGCATAATCCATACTAAAGACATGTCAACGTTAGGGCCAGGTGACTTAAACATTTTACGTTGCAATTTGTCGTACCTACCTAAAAATGATTTTAATTATTTTTATTACTTATTGTATGTAATTAAGTACATGTATAATTAATTTTATGTATTCGCTTATTTTTTAAATAGCTTATAAGTAATTCGGGTCTAAAATATTGACATATTTATTTTACAATACAAAACAGTAGAAGGATATAAACCTTCTAAATAACTAAGTTAAGACAAGTTAAAACCGTGTTTTTTTTATTTAAAAAACTGATGGCATATAATATACAAAAACTTTAAGATTGATGGACACAAACGAAGTATGCAGTTTTATTAGGCTTTGCATCAATTAGTCGGTCTGTGTCAGTAGATTTACTTCCGATTCCAATAGGCTATTGATTATGTCGTAAAAACGGGTCAAAAAGGAACGGTTAAGACGGAATCAAACGTTCAATGGGTCCATTGACCGATTCCGTCTTAATAACTCGTGAACGTCTTAGTTCCTTTCTATATGACATAATATCAATAGCCTACTAGAGGGTTGGGTTTTCACTTTTTACAATATTTTTATGTTCCTAATTATTAACATTGATTATGTCCGGCAGTAATAATCTGAAAAACCAGTCTACAATAAAACACGAGTTACAAAAAACTAAATATTATCATCAAATATTTATAGAAATTTAGAAGTCAATATTTTTGACCTAAAGTTTGTAAGTAATAATTTTATTACATAACAATTTCGTGTTTTATGACAATTATTTTTCGATAATTATGTTCCATTATTATGTAATTAAAAGCGATGAATGTAATTCTTTATTTTAATGTTAGTTCTTAGTTATAAGACTGCTTCGGCTCATTCAGTTGCGCAGTGTTATTTATTTATTTTCTGTCATGAAATGTCCGGGGTCTGTATACTCTGTATTACGCCCGGTGTATGGCAATATGCTCGCGTCTACATGGGATTTAACATATCTAGAGAAACGTAGGTGTGTTATTCTTACCTTTTGGAGGGAAAAGCGTGAAGCTATGTGTTTGTTAGTGATTATTTAATAAATTATGATATTTGATTGCCTTTTTAATTACTATCTTACTTTTTCAAAGGCCACTTCTCAGCAATATTAAATTTGCTTACACTATTAAACATCGTGAGGAAACCCACATGTCTTAGAAGACATTCTAAAGACATGTCTGATTCACCAAGCCGCATTAGGTAGCGTTTGTGAATTAAGGCCCGTGCCCAGCAGTGGGACATATATGGGTTGCTATTAATTACACTATTGAAATGCCGTGAGGTAATTTACTTCAATCAGCATATAAATAGACTTCATTACGCAAATATAAGAACAAGTGGAATTGTACCTATGCAGTGTAAAATGTGCTAGGTGGCGTGCGCTTGGAGAGGCCAAGGTCCAGTAGTGGACTGCGATAGGCTGATGATGATGAATGTAAAACGCTAGGTCTTTTTGCATCGATATAAACTGTTTAAATCACAATATCAATGAAGAAGCACTTGAAATCATGCTAGTATCGATGCAAAAATGCTTAGTGTGAAAACTCTCCATTCTTTGTTTTACCCATAACATATCAAATCAAAGGTTGCAAATTTTCTTTTAGGCTCGTGGACCTATACCGATTTAAAGTTTTTTTTTTATGTCAATGGCGGAATCGCTACTACCAAAAAGTACCTACTCCAATTATCAAAAATGGTGATAATACCAGCAATCCCCATGTTTTTTGTTTTTTGGGAGTTTTAGTTCTACTTGATTATGTTCAAATATTAGTGCACTTGTAAAATAGCCTTTTGGATGTTATAGATTTAACATAAAAATAAAACTAAAAAATATAATATTAAATTTATTAGTAAAAAATATTATACATCTTCCACAATATTGGAGAATCATAACTTAAATTATTTAAATATTTGATTATTATAGATTATAGCACTTCCGATTTATTGAAACTTGCCTTTATGCACTTACTCGTCACTAGTATAGCTATAAGCACAATATTGGGCACACCTATCGGATTGAGTGCGACTGGGACACGTGGCCGCGCGTCGACTCCAGCTGACCAATCACAACATGCGCATTATATACGGGTTACGGAGCTGTACCACACTTATACTATATAATTACACACAGTTTAAATGCTTCGATGAAAGGGAAATATAGTAAAACATGCAACTTATACCCTTACATTACACGTCCGCTTACGTCTAACGATCGGCACCTACAGATAACATCGACTCGAGTTCGTCAGATACTATTCAAATTCTATCAATTATGTTTCCATAAATATAGTTTAATTTCGGATACAATACAATAACAAAAATAAATATCTACATTGGATCAACGATCACACAAACGTTTTTTTTTTAATTAATTTCAAGTCTTGACTAAATGTTAACGCTAGCTAAGTACAATGACACTGGCGAGTGCCACGTTGTTCACGAGCACGGTTACTCCAGGTAGATCTAGTCGACTAGACGACGGCCGACGAGCGGTAGGCACCACCGCAAGTGACTCACCTCGTCGCCATATTATAATATTATTACTTTACGTTAAACATTTTAGACATTTCTCATTACGATTGGTAAATGTTAAAATACGAACAGGTAACGAATTTGCGTCGTCAAACTAACACGTCAAAAGCTATCAAAAGCGCGGTGTTACATACAACATATTAATAATATAGTTATATAAAATACATTTATCATTATATATTATATTCCGTTATTTCATAAAAAACTCCGTCAATATATAAAATTATTCCCGATGGCATTGTAAAATGTGCGTAACACAAATCGTATTTAAGTCTAACGAGAGCTAAGCTTTTGGAGGACATTATTTATACTCTACATGATTACTGTACCAGATTATACAACGTTGTAAACCGATAATAAAAAAATAAGATCGAAATACATGTAAAACCGAACTTAAAATTAGCACTTAACTAACGTATAAATGGTAAATATTTTAATAATGAGCATTAAAGACTAATACAGGGATAAATAATGGTCATATTTAAAAATCACATCAAATAAGAAAATCTATACATAATTATAATTGTGGGGAGTGGTCAGTATAGAACTGAGTTGATCCCTTTCACCTTTATTTCTATAACGTATATTTCAAAAAAAAACTACAATTAACATTCTGGCACGTTTTCGAGGATAATATATTCTCTCTCATTCAGCGCTTGTCACAATATAAAAAAATGAGAGGACAATAAATTCGTCACAGAACAATGAATACGATGAACACGACACAAACTTTTGTACTACCAAATTACACCTTACGGTATTGCAAAAATCAAGGCAGTTTCAACACGCGAGTAAAATGGACAGATATACGATTACGAATCGCTATTATTGTTATAAAATATTATATTTAAAAACGTCGTAATCAAACAGCTGTAGGACACTAAGCACCATATACTCGTCAAAACATTATATATAATCAAATCATCATCCGAGCGAGACATTGATGACACTCGGTGCCCTAGATATAATTTCAATAACTCTCATGACAATCTAAGACCGCGTAAAATCGCTAATACGATACAACATGCACTAGTAAAACCAAGAAAACTATAACGTTTTCATGCGATAGCTTTACTTATATTATTTGAATTTCGATGTAAATGTTTAGCGCGAGTTATTGATATGATGATAGATTTGCTAACGCTAGGGTGTGATCAACGTCCGCCAGGTGCGCGCGGGCGCGGGCGGCGGTAGAGAGGCAAGGCGAGAGCGCGCGGACTATGAGTGATACGCTGTCACGTACGATGCTGGGAACAGGCCGCGGCGGTGTGCGATCTCGCCCTGTCAACAAACATTATAGTTATACACACTGAAATATATCCTAAGCAGACTTTATATTACATAATATCAATGACAACTTTAGACCTAAGCAACACTTGACGGAAATTCCGTCGCCGATCTTACGCAGCGGAACGATACAGTACATTTCAATCAATCAGCCTGTTTCAGTCAACAGCTGGACATAGACCTAATTTGCGACATCACACCCGTTCCTCCACCTTTCGCATTCAGTTTACCCCAGCAACCTTTGTTTCTTTTAAATGTCTAATAACAGGCATACTACACCGAAGATCGGATCTACGTCAGCGGTCATTTACATGCAATTAAATGTATTGGCGACGGAATTTTCGTCAAGCGTAGCCAAGTTAAAGCTAAGCAATAAAGTTGAAATTAATATTTCGGTACGAGGAAAATATATTTTATTTTGCATCAGGTGAGGTAGGACACCATATTATTATAAGAAAGTAACCCCAACTGGACAAAGACTACCACCGTATAGGAGAACACAACCATAACTTGTATCACTTATTGTGCATGGTTTATCTGTTAACAATAAGATTTCTGTGTGTGTAAATAAATAAATAAAAATAACAACAACACACTGGTGTTTTTTTTTTTTTTTTTTCAATAATGTTATTCTTGTTCCCGGGTTCCTCATAACTCAAGTCTAGTGTTACAAGATGTAGAGTCAACAACGCGCGAGTAATGCTCCTGGTATTGCAAACGTCCATAGGCTGAATAGACGGGCCGAACGTTTTCTTGTTACCATGGAAGTAAAAACTCTTACGCTTAAGCAAAATAAACCGAAACTACATTTGAAAATAAAAATCGCCGTATCAGTTTTAGTAGCAAAACAATGTTTTGAGTAACATTGGTATGTTTAATATATTAAACGTACGTATGCCCCGTTACTACTTTATCACCTTGTATAAGAGGACTGAGTACCTAAAAAAAAATCCAGATCTATGGAAAATAAAAAGTCCAAAAATATCCAAATAAAATATGAGCACAGCTTACCTGCCACCAGTGCTGATCGGAGCGGTCGGTGACAGTAATGACGTCACCACGTCTGAACTCCAATTCACCGGCTTCCTGAGGCGTGAAGTCGTACAGTGCCTGAACCAGCATCTGAAATACCAATCGTAATACCTGATTAAAATTTTATAAAACAATACTGATCCACATAAATAACCACAGTAACTTTGCAACCCCTGGATAAGATGATGTTGTAGCGAAACGATTAAAGCTGGCAACAGACCTGAACATAATAGCGTTCCATTAGCTGACTATACGAATGCTCGCTTTGTAACATTACTTATAAATATTATGTACCAGTCAATCGCCAGCTTAAGGGTACCGCTACATCTGACGCTCACCGCACTAACGGATCGATCAAGTATGTATTGGGTGTTCTATATTATTTCTTTTTTTCGTTGTGAGACGTATCTAATAGACAAATTTACATTTAGCTTTTTTAAAATATCTAAGCTCAACTAGTCCTAGGGATTATTTTTTATTATACTTGACTTGATCTGTTACTGTGTCGATCGCTCTCACCGCCTCTTTCGTCAGATGTAGCAGTACCCATAAGCTACATAAATATTAGCGCCTATAGTGTCCTTTCAGTTAGCATTTGTTCGCAAACGAACGTTTGCGAATGTTTTACGAGCATTATTCTTTACAACATCTTTATCGAATGCGCGAATAAGGACGCTAAAACGCTTGGTACAGGGGTTGCATATTTCATTTTGTTCAGGCTCCACTATATCGAAATGTTTGGACAAACAGATAATGTACTCGAATGAAAGGTAAATGTCGAAATTCTTATTAATGAAAACGAACATTCGCATTCGATAATTGCTGGTCATTCAGCATGTGGGAATCTGATTTATCGGTAATAAATGTTTTGTCAGTGGAAACGCAAAAAAAACTAATTATTGAATTGCCAGAATATTTAAACAGAGTGCTAAGGTAAACGTTGTTTGCAAGATTATGAAGCCATTAGTTTAACGAAGTCGATTCACATCGTCGGTAGGTACCAATTACGGAAATTAATTGAAATGATTCAATTAACTAAGTGATGTAGTAAATTAGCACTCAGTGTGAACAACTACGTCAAAAATACAGTAGTCATTCTAACTAAATGGTAAGCAACGCTATGATAGAGTTAGTGCTACTAATTCCAGATAGAATGGCACGTATACCTGTATGTGCTTCATGAATGGCACCATAACTGTTAAAATTACCAAAGAGGCATTATTTCTATTTTGTTTTAGAACACCAATACAAATGTGACTGGTGCAGGGTCAACGGCAAGGTCGCGCAACAGCTACGTGAGTGCGGTGCCGTACTAAGTACCTAAATGATACAACGCGATCATTGTTCCAGGAATCACTGGCATTACCACTATTTTCCTTTTTCGGAGCGTTTCTATTTAATCAAGCACGTGTGTATTTATTAGAAGTGATCATGTCAAATAAAAGATAGTGGTGATTTGTATTTAGACATTTTTGGGATTTTGATTATATTTGATACAAAATAGAATGGCACTAATTATTGTTAAAAACCATCTGCTAATGGTAAAAGAAATACATAGTGAGGAAACACACATGTCGTAATCCGTGACACGGGTGGAAGAAGTGGTGGAAAATCACCACAGCATCAAACCACATTAGCTTATATGCTTAAATATTTAAGCGACATGGTTGTTGATCTATCTACTCAATATAATAAATATTCAGGCAATTACGCTAAGTGTGGTGAGGGTATTATAAAAAGCAATAAAAAGGAGTGGAGATGTTTACCCCAGAGAGTAAAAAAACCACTTAAATTCTAAGTAAAGTAATAACTATCGAATTGATAGTTACTAACATAAGTGATAGTTACGTAACGCATGGTACCCATTATCCCTTGCAAACGAATATTCTAGAAATATATATAGTGAACAAGTCTTACAAAAGGCCATACTAATTCGCTTGGATGAAAGGAAATTTGACTTTACTAAAACACCCGATAACATTAATCATCTGAAAGCCCATAAGATACATTTAATTGTTCGTTTAACAAATAAGAAGGTTTTAATATTGGTGGTGCTTTATACAACAGCCCTGATTCATTATAACCATATCAAAAATAACAATGACATGCTAATCCCATGAGTAATCTGATGATTGGATTAATTACATCGACGAGTGAAGTCTTTTTCGTATAAGTAAGTGACATTAATTTGTTAATTATAACCATATAAGGTGTTAGTAATTTATTTTCAGTGTCTTTTAGGTTTCTATGTCTCTATTTGGCGTACTTTTTTTCATTTTGAAATGAATAGTACTAACACACACAAAATTTTACCACTTTGGGTGGCAACTTCTTTGTTTCCGTTTTTGTTTTCGAAAAACGGATCTATATAAAAATAATGCCACTGCCAGATAGTTCTTCTTTCGTTAACATTTTAAAAGCTTTCTAATAGAGGAACAGTTTATTAGCAGCATGCGTTTTTCAGTAACGTATTTTTTAAATATTTAATAACATGCTATTTTGCTATTATTAGTTTCTTGTTAGGATCTATTTTTGTGGCCATAATGAATCAAGGATTTTAACTAATTTTGCTGTGGTGTAAACTTGTGATCGAATACATTATTATATTTGTGCCGTCAATATGTGGATTTATAATTTCATACGGTTATCCATATAACATATACATTTATAGTTAATTAAGGATAAGCCATACTTAATTCGCATTCGGATTGAAGTGTAAGGAAAATTATTTCGTATTGCGAAAGCAACGTAAATTACTTTAAACAATTAATTACATATTACGTTAACAAGTGTGCCCTCACTTTTCAATCGCTACGAAATAGTTGGTTTATCCTTTAGGCTGGCATTTATGCTAAGCTGATGTCAGTCGGCTAAGCAAAAACGCCTTATAAACATATAGCGTACAATGAAAGAATAGTTATAGGAAAGATTACAAAGAAGCGTTTTTGACTAATTCTATCTGCACAGTGAAAATACAATATTGTTACTGTGGTTATTGACACCTTATTTTGTACAACATACATAATATTTACCGTTGATCCAAACACGGTTAGGCCTGCAAAAGTATTATAACACTACATGGTCATAGCCAGACACATGGTTATAGGGGATTTTCAAAATAAATGTATAAGTGTTTAAGGCGTGTTAACTACTATCTAATCCCCCTAACCAAAGACCTGGATATACCCATGGATAATAGATGTTTGATCAAACTAAAAAAACCTCGTGTAATAAAAATTCTTGAAATATTCTCAAAGTAATTATGTATAGAAAAAGCATGTGGAGCAACGTCATTATAATATACATGGGGAGGGGAAATAGTTATATGTACAAGGTGTCGCACTTATTACCCACATTCAGAAACTTGAAATTTCCTCGCACATATTAAGGGGGTCGCACACTGGCCACAGGCGACGGCCACAAAACGCCGCCACCGACCTATTTCTTGTAGTTTTCAAACATTTTATATGGACTCGCCACACACGGTAAAAGCTAGTGGTCACAATCACCACAAATAAATGTATGAAAGACCTGTTTTCATACAGTTATTTGTGGCGAGTGGCGGTGTTTAGTGGCTGTCGCCTGTGGCCCGTGTGCGGCCAACCTAAGGCATAATCAGGAAAATGACGCCTCCACGGTATACAACAACGCTCGTTAGGAAACCACGTTGGCTTGCTCTATCTTATACTTACGTCATTCGCAGCTATATTAAGGAAATCAAACTTAAAGCTCTATACATAATTACTCATAGAAAATGCTGTGGTAGAAATATTTTTCTTTTCGGAGAATTGGGATGTTTGTATATAAATTAGTGCAGACACTACATACAAACGTATAAATGGCAAGCATTTTACGCAATGCTATGTTGGAATTGGAAACTGGTGTAGTAGATGTATTTTTCTAATGAATAATATGTATATGTTGCAACAACGTTTGTATTAAATTTGTATTTAATAAATACTACATACAAACGTATAAATTCAAAGGAATAAAAGCAATGCTCTTATAAAAAAAAAAACACTAGTGTAGTAGAAATATTTTTCTTTTTAAAACTTACAACGTTTATATATAATTTGTATTTAAAAAATACTACATACAAACGTATAAATACAAAGAAATAATAGACAGTGCCTTCGAAAATGGTTAAAAGTGAAAAAAAAATAGTAGTATAAAACCCATTGCAAAGGGAAGAGAATATAACAAAAATAAGATGAAAAATAAATTACGGGCGATCTGAGGTCGGGAAGTGGAAGGGGGTGAGTTTTAAGGGTAAAAGACGGTTTATCTCGATTTCGGACAAAACTACAAGTCCTATGGAAAAAATTAAATGGAAAAGTTGTAGGTAATAAAAATATTTACAACTTTTGTATTCACACTTTTTTCACATCACCTCAAAATATATGTGAAAAATTCAAATAACCAAGTTTTTGGTTTTTACATAAAGAACTTTTTTTTCACAACATTTTGTGAAAACTTACGTTATTATGTCCCAAATACATTGTATTTTTTTTATTTAATATTTATTTTTTCACCTTATTTTCAACTTAATATCGAAAAAGCACCCTAATTTTCGATTGAAAAATCTTACGTCAAAATATCTGCTTTTTAAAAAAGTCAGTGAGTTTTTTTGTTCCTTGAAATCTCTACTTTCTGATGGTGAAAAAAAAATACATTATATGGTAAATTTTCTCAGAAAATGCAAAAAAAAACGAAAATATAATTAACAACCAAATAAGTTAATAAAGTTAATATTTATTAAGAGATCTACAATATTTTGAGAAAGTTGTAGAATCTTCTTTAAATTATTTGCGTAATGCCTATTTATTGCTACTAGAGGTTACTTAGTGGTCGAAATTCGACCGCAATACTTTAAAAAAGTGACACTTGTGACAGTGACACGACAAAAGTCACTTTTTTGATAGATGAAGATAAAAATGAAAAACCAAATTTTTTTTCCATAAGACTTGTAGTTTTGCCGGAAATCGAGATAAACCGTCTTTTACCCTTAAAACTCACCCCCTTCCACTTCCCGATCTCAGATCATCCGTAATTTATTTTTCCTTTAATTTTTGTTATATTCCCTTTCATTTCCAATGGGTTTCATCCTACTATAATTTTTTTTGGTTTCAAAAATTATCGACCATGGTCTATAAAAGCAACGCTCTAATGAAAGAAAACACTGGTGTAGTAGAAATATTTATCTTTTTGAAATTTTGTCACAACGTTTATATATAATTTGTATTTAAAAAATACTACATACAAACGTATAAATGCAAGGGAGTGAAAGCTAAGTTTTCATAAAAGAAAACACAGGTGTAGTAGAAATATTTATCTTTCTGAAGATATTGTTACAACGTTTATATATAATTTGTATTCAAAAATACTATATACAAACGTATAAATGCAAAAGCAATAAACGCAATGCTGCATTAGAAGAAAACATTTAACTATGTTGGTGGTGTTGTAGAAGTATTTATCGTTCCGTATATATTGCAAGTACATTTGTATGTAATTTGTATCAAAAATACTACATACAAACGTATAAAATACACATAGTGCAAGCAGTATGTATATAAGCATTTTACTGTACAGAAGGCAACAGTTTTCCCCTCATAATCTCTGTATGTGTCACATACCCACTTTCCTCATTTTCGCTCAATGCAAAAAATATAAAACCATATACGCAGTTGTATGACTCACGTTAATATAGTCAGTAATCATTCAATGAAATGCAATGGCCCGTTAACTCGCCGTGGGAAAACTTTAGGACACAATTGTTGTGTGCATTATCTTCATTTATGCACACGCATGTAATTTAAATGGCCGAGTGTGGACATAAAGATAGGGAGTCAAATTGTATAGTCCTGCCTAAGTCGACATTTTGCCTCGACCTAGGCTGCAAATAAACAAAAAAGAAAATACTTTTTACATTGAAACTATTTATTTATCGAGTGCTTAGAGGGCCAACTTCATGACAGAGTTGTTTAGATAACCCATATAAGCGTCGACTCGAACTAACGATTGTAAACAGTCGGGACCGACTTTTAACGTGCCCTTCGAAACACGGAGATGTTTAGATGAACTCACCCATTCATAAGATGGTAGTTAACCATAGTAGAGGAAAGAATAGAGAGCGAGATTTTTAGTTACACTGTGGTTTAACCCGCTGATCGTCTACGACCAGCGGCACCTAGCTATGAGCGGCTTTAAGTTAAAGCTTCGCCATTTAGATCGAATGCATAATACTTATGATCGACAAAACAAACAAAAGTCTGCATATATTTTTCCTACAGCCAATTCGCTGACAAGGGTAGGGTCTAGAGCAGAATTGGCAAGAAACTTTGGCCACTCTTTTAATAGCCATAGCAGGCCTGGTTCACTCCGCTGTTTAGGTATAAAGCTACAAGTACCCGGCCGGACCACTTTACCCTGGCCTATTGAGTTGTGTGTCGCGTGCGCGCCGCCGCCGCCGGTCGGCTCGCACGAACTTACGTTGGTACCTATTTTCACACTCAAGCCGCGCCGCCCGTGCTCGGCTGGTCGTCCTTTTCCTATCAAAGATATATATATTGTATAGTATTCGGCTTTAATAAAGACCAATAACCCAACCTCACGTTTCTCAGTATTACGAGTACAAAGGATATAAAAAAATAAATCTAAAAATGGAAATGCACGTAATTATTTAAAAAAAAACCTTATCTGTAGGCAGTTGTAGCAAGAATTACTGTTAAATATTTTTGTGCTTACGAAGTCAATGATATTATAAACATTTTACTTACTGTAATACCATTGTAATATTTGTAATTTTAGTAGGTACCTACCTGGGCCCCAACTCTGCTAATATTATTCACACTTCATTTCAATTGAGACTCAATTACGAATCTATTACGATTGAAACGAATTTGGTATTCTGCAAAAACTTGTATGTAAGCTCAATGGGGTCGTAAAGGAAATATAATTCTCTGTCAGTTAAATAGTTTTAGTGCTGCCATTCAAAATCTACCAAAAGACAGTTTTGTTTTAAATAAACGTTTTATTTTATTTCTTTAATTATGAATTATATTGTCCGCAATGAAGCGCTGTCACTCAAACACGACTTTTGTAAATACGGTGGCCGTATCATGGCTGTGTTACGCAATTGTCTATGACAAAGATAATTAAAAAAGTAACTGTCATATCAATTTCAATGTCACATCAAAAAGAAAAAAAAAACAAGGTGGAGTAAGCCGCAGTAGGTGCCTATATTAAGTTATTATATCTGTAGTGGGCGGCCTTAGGGCTACAAGCAATAAAAAAATTAATAACTAGTGCCCTGTCCTGGAATCGCGAGTAAACATTAATTTAGTTAGATAGATATATCTTTTATTGACTTAAAACACTCAAGTAAAATATACATAATATATAAAAGTAAAATATAGTACCACTTCATAGCTAGGAACGAACCTGTGTTATGGGTTGGTCAAGGAATAGACCCAACAACTCTCTGCAGCTGTAAGAGACTTAGGGATAGATAGATCTTTTATTGAATCTTTTATTAAAAATACAAATAATACCACGTTATAGCACTAACATTCATGAAACTATGACTTATCTGCAGGGGAGGTCAGGTTGTTCCCCATATACTAGAGACGAACCAATGTTATGGGTTGGTCGAGGAATAGACCCAAAAACTCTCTGCAGCTGTAAGAGACTTAGGTGCTAGATTACAGTATTCTGTTTTGAACGTAACTACTGAGTCGTCAAACGAGGCGCGCTTATCATATGAGGACCAGTTTATTTATTATAAGTTAATTTAATTCAGTTTTAAATAAGTTAATAAAATCTTATATACATTATACTCCTGTCAAATGTTAGATTTTAATGCTTGTTAACTAGGACTTTAAGATGTAAAGTTTTCTGACTGTCGGGACTGGTAGGAATGTCTGTGTAAAGTTGATGTGTTGAATATCGATACGGTTTTTTTAACAATACATTTAGTAGCTCTTTGTGCTCTCTTCAAAGGCAGGAAGAGAGTTTTCCCATTCACCATCCCAAGAGGTTGTAGTTTTCAGGGAGTCTTGTTTTATTCTATTACAATTTATCAATGATAATGTAACATTATTTTACTTAGTGAAAAAAAAATGAAAAGTAGTTTTTGAGTTAAGTACCTAATTCATTACAAACCTAAAAGTACTTTTTTTTTCAATGTACCTATAGTTAATTAAATTATTTAAGTTAGAAATAAAAGCATTTATTCGATCAAATATTTTAAAAAAAAGATGTCTTTAAGCCAATGTTCCTTTGTAAATCGTAACGATACGTATTGTTGCACGATCGTACTTCAATAGTAAAATTGACACTGAGAGTCCATTGATTAAAATGTCAAACCAACGTCAAATAAGAGCAGAATACAGATAATCTACACATTGCTACACGATTAAAGAGTAGAATAGCAAATATTCCGGTGGCAGTTTAATTAAGTGTCAATAGAAAACCATTGGTCTTAAATTATTAGCAGAATACCAAAAATGTTTAAAACTGCTATTGAGATTCAATTTATAATCAATTAAGAAATCCGTAAATTAGTAGAATTGGGGCCCTGATAATGAATAATGGAGACCGAGCCTTTAATTATTACTAAAAACAAGATAGTTTTACATACAAGGTACACTTATACCTATAGTATGCCGTATTTATGCTAATTCTTAGGATAGGTTATCTGATCTACATACTACTACTAAGTACCTACCTGAACCTAACAGGTACTTCAGATGAAAAGTAATCTCTAAGTGTCAACCTTTCGTCAGAAGAGATATGAAATACGGGATAGAAAGAGAGGCAACGTGTAGGTGAATAAAAATTTAGGTTAGTTAGCGCTGGCGAGCTGATTTGCGCTCTATTTTGTGCGAGCAAAGTTGCTATTTGTTTAAATGGTTTTGCGAAGTGAACCTTCTGTACTTGTGCTAATATTAATAGTATTCTGTTATATTTATCGATTTTTTTTATCAGCTGTTTATTAGCAAGTACACGGAGTATGAACGCCTCAATAGAAGGAACTAACTAGTATATTAGTAATCAAAGATCATAGTTCCCGTTTCTGACCGGGTTATTTTAGTTGTATCAGGGTCACAGCGGCTGCGTATACACATAGCCGGTACAGTTTCACGTAAATGTATTCGAGTTATAAATCGTGCTAATGGAAACGGGATGAAAGGGACTTTTCCTTGTATTATCAGTAGGTTTTTATATTCTGTTATAAACTCATAACTCATAATACAAATGACGTTGTCTAAGATAACTAGTTTTTGCCCGCTGCTTTGCTTGCCTCTAAGACTACAAGTAGCCTATGTCATTCGGGAAAAGAGTAACTTTCGTTGAGTGAAATAATTTTTAAAATACAACAAAATAAAAATTACTAATATTATAAAGAGGTAAAGTTTGTAAGTTTAGATGTGGGCGGTAATCTCTTGAAACTACTAATCCGATTCAGAAAATTCTTTTACTAATAAAAAGCAAGCGAAGCTGCGTAAACTACATAATAGGACACTGAGTTTAGTTAAATCATTACCGCAAGGTAAATGTACAAAATTCCTTATTTGTATGTCATGCGTGGCATTAGAGGTTTAGGCAAAGTAACACAGTGCGCTTGAAAGCATGGAAAGCCCTCTACAGTTGAACAAATCGGGCTTATACCTAATAGTAAAATAAAATTATTAAAACTGACATAAAATATTATACAATCTACCCGCTGATAATGCAGCTTTGCAATGGTGAAACAATTTTTAAAATCGGTCCTGTAGTTTTTGAGTTAAATCGTAACAAACGCACTAAATATCAAATCTTTTCTCTTCATAATATTAGTTTAAATGTGCAATATTAATAAAATAATATGTCCTATCGTCAATTTCCGAACAAATTTCCTACTATTAGTAGTGTTTGTAATTGCGGGTGGTATTCGGCACCGCGTTGCCTAGTTGCCGCAACTGGCAAAGAATGGGCACTAATATCCGATAATATCTTTTCTCAAGGTATTACACAAGTATGTTACGCAATGTTAGGGTACACACTTTTCGTACTTGATACTATCGACAACTTTGGTCGACACTCATATAATATGTATTTATTTAGTTCATAAACACAATATCCCACTGCAAGGGAGTGAAACTTAAAACAAAACCCTATACCAACCCGTCTGGCCAGCGTGGTATAGTAAAGTAATATCCCTCCAAATGTATGGATGAGACTCGTGCCCTGCAATGGGATGTTTATGATGATGGTGAGATGATAAACACAATAGATAGTAGTTTTATTAATTTCAAAAATTATTTATTTTTTATACATTTCTTAGGATATTGAATAAACTTCATTGCCCACATTTGCAGACGCCTGAATTGTGTTATGATAGTTCGACATAGACAAGAGCACTATCTAACTTTGGGCTGAGCGCAAGTCAACCACCAACTTTGTCGACAGTACATATAGGTCGCATAAAAATGTCTTTTACCCCGCTTATATAATATCCACATTCCAAATGACGCGTAAACGCTTAATCTCTCGTTTGTCATGGGTATTAAACCGTTTTATTATATGTGAAACCTAATTTATATTTTATAGTTCAATAAGGGGAAAAACTGATGAAAAACTATTTTACATAAAAGGTACGATTACTTAGCAAATACAATCAAACATAATGGACAAACAATAGACTATTTAGTATAAATGAAAAAAGCGATTGTTTAAATGGGAAAGTAAGCTTACCTCCTCAGGAACGACGTCTCGGAGTTTGACATCTTGAAGGCGGCTTACTGACGCAGTACGGTGGTAGTCCACCAGTTCATTCAAAGAATTGAACTTTACCACCCACAAAAAGAATTTGCTGGAAGCGTCCCGAAGCACTTTGAAATGTTGTACGCCGTCGGGACATCTGCGAACAGACATCGGATCGATCGAATGACTAAATCGGGGAAGGACGCGTAACGGTTAATACAAATATTTGTATAATTGATTGAATAGTGACGTAAGATAAATATATATAAAGTTAATGGATGTATTTATTTTGTAACAATATCACACACACACACACACATCCACAATGCCTTACTTAGCTAATATAGAACAACAGAAACCAATATTTTTACCCGGCTCGTGGAAAGTCAGGAAAGGGTAATGAATTTGACCGTCTATCTATTTAATTATGCATGTGGGTTTTTATGGATTCGGTCATGATGCAGTATAGTCTAAACTGATTTCAATAAATGAGATGACATTTGTATTTACCCTATGAGTGTCATAAAATGGTAAAATACGACCGTAATATAAGGAAAACTGGGAACGAAAGATTTTATTCCCGCGTAACTACCTAGCTAGTCGAGTTGGATGTCAATCAACGGGTATTTCAAAATCATTACAATATTTCTATGAAAATTTAGCAAATTTCTGCGACGTTTGCGAGATTAACTACTAAAAGATTCAAATAAGATAACAAGTCAAGGAACCCGACTCGAATAATTTAATAATATTAATTAACTTGTTTTAAACTGTTTTTTTTAACTTTTTTATGCGAATGAATAGAAACTGGATAACGTTATTTACAAATAAACATTTTAAAAAAATGTACACTATGTTTTCTCCCAAGCTAAAAAGATGGCTGAAAATCAGTAAATGGTACTTTCATCCTTATTAAGTGTAATAAGATTATCTCATAGTTTAGACAGACGGAAAAAAGGTTGTTGTTAGGTATGTTGATTAATATCTTTCCTAGTGTATGGAGATGGAGGAGGCGTGCCCAGCAGTGGGACGATTATGGGTTGAGATGATGATGATGTTAATTAAAATTTGTTGTTAAGTTTGTTGATTATTATATTTAAAAATTGATTTTTCATTTATAGTGTACCTCCAAAATTAACAGTTTGCAGAACACTGTGTGACTGTACTGAAGTGTACCGTCAAGCTCGCATTACACATACTAAGTGTATCTACCGGATAAACTTAACTTAGGATGTGTGAAACTAAAGATTTACCAAGTCTGAGACCTTTTAGGTTTGGTTACGATTAGCAGCTACTGACATCATATTAGATTCCGGTGATCCACCCACGTAGGTGCACAGGGTTTTAGTCGGTATGCCGGCCGTCTACACCATTGCTTAGCCGGAGAGCTCGACATAACCACCTCGCTCCTAACTCCGCCTCACAAATAGGTTATGATCATCATAGAACTGTTCGTACTAGAATTTCTAAATATTAGATTTTACCGTAGTTGAAGCTTTTACAGTAACATATACACAAAATCTCAAAAAATATTTTAGATATGTTTATCAAACGGTAAGTTTTAACTCAAATGAGGCCGTTTAAAATCTATAGCCTAAAACTCGTTTCAGCGCAATCACCGTACCGTGCTGATTCATACTATTTGACAGGGAACTGGTTCTCGAGAAAACTTTACTGAGATTATTATTTGTTTTCTTACATTTATATATTTGTGGGTTCGATTCCCACCCAGGACAAAACTTTGTGTGTTGACCACGATTATTTGTTTTGTGTCTGGGTGTAGTTTATCTATAATATGCATGTATTTTGAAATATGTAAGTATGTTTATCGGTTGTTTGTTTGCCATACACGCTCTGCCTCATGAAAAATATTTTATACACGCACCTATTTTGTCTCCACTTTTATAGTATAGGTATAGCCTATATAGGCTACTATAACGAGTGGAGAGATGGATGTGGCCTAAAAAGTTCTAAGGAAATACGCGCGTGTTCAAGTAAAATGTGTTCCGTTAAATATGTCCTATCGATTTCATTTCCTTTATATTTCTCTCAAAATAGTTTACTAGTAGACGATGTAAGTAAACGATCGGTCTAATAACATAGGTCAAGGACGCGATGCTAACAAATTCACAGTCGGTGTAAATCTAACAATAAAATGGATATAGCCGCACGAACCATTTCGCAAAGTATTGGCGTTCCCAAATTCCAGATACGAATTCTTAGTACAACAAAATTAAACTTTTACTCGCTGTATCGGGAATTCTGACGAATACTAAAATAGAAAATATGTTTACGTCACATTAATCAAGTTGTCCATCGTCTATCGTTATGGTAGTACTGAGATATGACTAATACATGCCAAGACAGATTTCAAGACAAAATAATACGTCGTCAAGTAGATCTGTGTGTGAGTCATTGCGCGCTCCAGAGGCGCGAAGCTTATTTTTTTTATTAACAACCAATTTAAACAGAAATGAAATTGTTTGTTGTGCGTCACACTGTGTGCCACTTAGCTATTGACATATCGATCATTTGACAATAGACTTATAAGGAAACACGCGGAACAAGTGCGCCCGCGTATTAATATACGAGGGGTGATCAAAAAGTAATGATAATAGGTATGAAAAACTACGGTTCAGGTTAAAATATTATTTTATTTTTCAACATAGTCTCCTAACAAGTCAATACATTTAGTCCATCTCTTTTCTAAACCTGAAATACCCTTAGAAAAAAAATCCTTGTCTTGACTCTCCCAAAATGCCTCTACGGCAACCATCACTTCACTGTTGTCGTGAAATTTCGTTCCTCTGAGATGTTCCTTGAGCCGAGGAAATAAATAGAAGTCGCTGGGGGCCAGGTCCGGAGAATACGGGGGGTGTTCAAGCAGTTCGAAGCCAACTTCTTGAATTGCAGCCATCGCAACTTCAGCCTTGTGTGCCGGCGCGTTGTCTTGATGAAAGAGAACTTTCGCTCGCAGTTTGCCTCGTCTTTTCTCCTTGATAGCTTCCCGTAATCTTCTTATTTGGGCCGCGTAGTAAGACCCTGTTATAGTGGCCCCCTTTTCCAGGTATTCAACCATAATTATTCCCTCGGCATCCCAGAAAACGGACGCCATAACCTTACCCGCAGAGCTTGCAACTTTGAATTTCTTCGGTGTTGGTGAGGATGGCCTCTTCCATGTCATGGACTGTTGTTTCGTCTCAGGATCAAAGTGGTGAATCCACGTTTCATCCATAGTCACAAAACGGGTCAAAAAATTTTCTTTATCAGCTTGGAATTTGTCAAGATTGACCCTTGAAATGTCCAATCGCTTCTTCTTTTGCTCGTCGGTTAACATTCTCGGTACCCAACGCGCGGAGACCTTTTTCATGTTCATTTCAGTAGTCAAGATCGATTGAATGCTGCCATATGAAATCCCTGTGATCTCAGCTAAATGTCGGATGGTCACTCTTCGATCAGCTAACACGAGATCTTGGACTTTTTGAACATTTTCTTCGGAACAAGACGTCGATGGGCGCCCTTCGCGATGTTCATCTTCTGTGGATGTTCTACCCATCCTAAACTCCTTACACCAGCGTGCAACTGTAGAATATGGAGGAGCATTGTCCCCCAGTGTCTCCGATAAGTCGGCATGAATGTCTTTGGTAGACATTTTTTTCAAGCAGAAGTACTTGATGACGCTTCTCACTTCGTGTTTCTCCATTTTCGTGTTATCTCTCCGGCTACTCGTACTCGAATGAGTGTAACTCCGTGAAATACCGTCCTATTTATATGATTTTTGGTCTGGCAAGTCGTGATGAACTAAGGAACTGATAACAATTTTTTTTATAATTTTGCTGTTTATAAAAATACCCGTTTATCATTACTTATTGATCACCCCTCGTAAGCTTTTTTGGTTATGTTAGATTTATCGTAGGAGTAACAAAGTAGGAAGTTATCATAAAGTAATTATTTTTTATATTTTTAGAAGTAAATTTTATATAAACTAAGACATGGATATATGTGGCGGGAAACATAAAAAATGACGCATTGATAATAATTTTATGTAGGACTACGCCGGTTACGTAGACTGTACAGTCAGCAAAAAAATATTAAACATTTTTGTTTTTTTTTATTAACTTAATCTATGCACGATATAAGCTTAGCCTTTGTAATTTTTTTATTGTGTATAAGTTATTTTTTACCAATACCTCATTTATTAACAAGAAAAATGTACAGCTATTTTTGTTGTTAACCGTATAACGCATAAGTAGTAATTCATTATTCAATTGCAGATAAAACAATTAAAACACAAGGTGACAAAGGTGACACATTTTATCATTATTTATTATAATAAGTCTTCTTATAGAGGCTGTCTACAATTTAACCAATAAAGTTGGTTTGTTTGAACGCAAACAAAAAGTTCTCTTCTCTGAAACTACCAGTCAGATTCGAAAATTCTTTTGCATTTTGATAGCCCAATTCTTTGGGTAGATTTTAGGCTCCTTAACATCACGCTAGAACACACGGGGAGCATGACAGTTATTATAAACGTGAGACGGGATGAAATCCAAATACAAATTGTATAATGCGTTCCCGCCTAAAACTGCAGGGAACAGCTGTAGATATTGCACTATCTCTACGCATATGCCAATGACTATATTTGTTTTTTCACCCTCGTATGTTGCTACATTTATCAGTTATAATATTAGTATAGATTTTAAGTGTTTACTTAAAGCATTATTATGAACAGTACATTAACATAATCGCTTGGAATTCAAATAGTGTGTGATAACAAATAGTCTCAACATAGTCAAGAAAATGTATTTTAAAAATTACTATAAATTTGAAGACGACTGACATTGAAAAATAAAGGGGTTTGTTAAATGCGGTGTACAAGACGCTTTCTATTTTTTTAAACATTAATACGATGACAAATAAACATACGACACGCCTAAGAAATTACCGTAGGACGCTTGTAATCGCATCAGAGTTTTGTATACCATAACACAAAACTCTCTGGGATAAGTAAAGCGTTATTTTATTTTTCCTAAAATGAGACCTGCAGCAACGCATAGGAACACAACTACACCACAGCGCATGTATTTAGTAATTTGGCCGTGGTCTTCTGTAAGGTGGAGGTCCTTCCTAGGCTTACTAGCTTATATGCTGCCCTACCTCTTTCGAAATACGTCATTAGCATTCTCTTTTTCAAATCGGACGTAGTATAATTTTATAGGACATCCGTGAATTCAGGTGTTCGAAAATTGAATTCTTGATTTGAAAATGAATATCGTGCGAAACCGGCCGTTATATTGTGCGTATGAAAATTGCCTTGAAAACTTTCACGGTGGCCTTAGATACAAAGTGAATAGATACGTTAAACTAACGGTGACCGTATAGCAAGTTCTATGCGTATGGTGTGGATTAGATTGCAAGGTTTTCGGCTAATATGTTACGTGCTGTACGAGTGGGCACGTACGAATTGGCGCGTTTCTAATAAACAGAGTCGGTCAGGCCGTCACCACTTAACCAAAGTTAGATAATAATTATATTATGGGTGGTTGTAAAAGAACTTTTTGGTTTTCTTGCAAATACCAATCCTATTTCAAGATATTTTCTAGAGCTTCCTTGAACACGGCAGCATAAAAGAAAGGTAGGGCATAGAAGCAGCCACCACGAAAAGGACACCTTAGAGAAAACCACCGCTAAAAACTATGAACAGTGGTAGTTCTGTCTTCAGTACTTATTAAGGGATACGTTATTAAAGAAACGTTTTATGCCAGGGCTAACGTACACTACGCTAGCTAAACCCTGGTGTAAAAAAAATTGATCAGCAACACGACAATTACTACAAGCGCTACGGCAAATGCCAAACATTAGACGGGCCGTATGCTTGTTTGCCCACTAAGTACCTATGTAGTAAAAAAATCGACAAAGCAAAATGTTTTGTTTCTGTACAAAAACAATAGATAAACTAAATGGCCGGTTTGAGAAACAATAATATTAGGTTGTGGTATTTACTTTGTCAATTTATGTTCGTACATAGCAATTTATATAAACCGACCTAGTTTGGTGAGAGCTGTGTAAACAATGAGCTAGACTGCGCGCCAATAAGTCTCCAATAGAAATGGGATGCCATGCCAATAAGTCTCCAGTAGAATGAAAATATTTATCTATTACACACTAGCTTCCGCCCGCGGCTACGCCTGCGCATTCAACTCCACGGGACAGTGATTTTTCCGGGATAAAAGTAGCCTATGTGATATTCCAGACTATAATCTAAATCTGTGCCAAACGTCATCAAGATCCGTTCCATAGTTTTTGCGTGAAAGAGTAACAAACATCCATCCATCCATCCATCCTCACAAACTATTACATTTTTAATATTAGGAGTATGAGGATTCAAAATAAAGAAATACTATGGAAAACTAAAAATAAATTAAAAGTAGTAAGTATAATAATTAATAAATATAATAGTTACAATAATAAATATAATAGTAAAAATAAACGAATTTTATTAATAATAATAATATATTAGGTATTAGGGAATGGCGACCACGAATTGGAAGACGAAACCACAATTTCATTAGAGGAGAACCAATATTGATCTTATTATTATTAAATTGTATGTAAAATTGTAACAAATAAATGTATTCATTGTTTACTCTGTCTCTTTGTTTTTCTAGAATTTCCCTGCGACTAGGACCGCGTTGATTTCGTTTCTTTTTAAATAAAATATGGCCTATGTTCTATTCTGATGTTTAAGCCTGATGTTTAAGTCTGATGTTTAACATAATAAATTTTTATAGTATTAAGGAATTCTTGGAAGAAAAATGTTTAACGTTACCCAAGTAGTAATACACAGAGTAACTAATCACTATGTAGTAATAGTTACTGGTGTTACTACGAGTGAATTTGCACGCTATGTAGATAGCTAAACATGTTTGTACTCTTTATATTTATACCACCTTTTATACCATGTTTTACGCAAATAAATATTTTATTATTTATTATTTAAAAAAGTTTTATTGTCAATCTAGCAGTTTTTGCATGAAAAAAGATCCACTATACATACATTCGCATTTATAATATTAGAAACATTTATTTGAAGAAATAGCGGCAGGCATTGATTTTATCAAAAACCTAAAATAGTTCAGGTTTTTGTTTAAATAAAGTAGCTAATAATTTTTCCTTCTAACAGTTCTTGATCAAAACCTGATATTATCATAAGCGTGCGACATATATACAAAAATTATATATAAAAATATTACATATGCATGTATTTAGAAATGTATAATCATTTAAAGTTTTTAGATATGCATGTTATTAGAAACATATTAGTATGTTTATCAGTTGTCTAATTAGAGAACTTGACTATGGCAAATAGGGATTAGAGATCAAATGGCACTGTGTGAGTTGTCCCAAGATACTATTTTAAAATTTCCAATTAGAACACAACAAATGGGTACCTATTATAATATTGGGAAACAACACAACCATAAATTAACATATATTATGTTTATAGTAACTTCAACTGAACGGGGAAATCCCACTGATTCATTTAAATTTAAAAAATTGACATGTTGGTAGTTATTAGGTCGCATGTACAACTGAGTCTGAGAGTAGTGACCGTGATTCAATGTCAGTTAACCTGTTAAAACCTGTGTGGACAGATGACATAATCAGAGCTGCAGTAAGGCTTTGGATGCAAGCAGCTCAAGATCAGTCATTGTGGAAACAAATGGGGAAGTCCCAAGTTCAACTGTGGACTTTGATGTGGGAGCTGAGATAATGATGAAAATGTTAAAACCTAATCAAAGGTCTGATTATTCAATGATACAGCACAATGCTAACAGTGAAGGAAAACGATATGATGAAACACATGTCTTAGAAGCGATTCTAAAGGTATGTGTAATCCACCAACTCTCATTATGCCAGGCAGACCCTGCCTAAGGATTTAAACCTAAATTCTTGCAGCCCTCTCTTGATTGAGGAGAGGAGACCTGTTCCAATGTGTAGATATTATTATAGGTATGACATAGCAGTGTATCATGCAGTGGTTATGAGAACGACTGTGGTGACTAGTAGTAAAGAAGTATAGTATTTATACGGTTAAATATATTCATGTAATACTAATGGGGATAATACTATAAGTCACAATGGGATACACTATCGTTTTTACCAAATGAATCACACCTAACATCACCAGTAATATGTAAGTGTGGACAACAAAACTGCACGAGGAGAAATGGAACAACAATGGAGGTTGCAGACCAACCAAGGAAGCGGTACCATCCGCTACCTGGAAACTCTCGCGAAACCTCCTCACGCAAAACAGGTCAAACCTCAGGATATTAGTTGGCACTAGACACCGCCCACTCAACAGGCAATTTCACAAAGTAGACCTAACCAACAGCCCACTCTGTAGGGGCTGAATGGAAACCGAGGAAACACCCGCCCACGTCCTTCTGGAATGTAGGAGCGTGGAAGACCATAGGGTACGAACTCTTAGGAAATCGGGCACTCTACCGGAGGCCTGCGGCGAGTTCGTGACGCCTGCTGGCTTTTTGGAAGAACCTAGGGTGGTTGGACTAGCCATAAGGAACCTCACGCACAAAGGCTCACTTGAGCGGCCAGGTGCAGAAAACGCCCCGTCTAACTAACTAACTATGTAAGTGTGACTGAATAACAAAAAGTATTCTATTTGATATACACTGTTACACAAAGACACTAGTTGTCTTATTGAGTAACACTACTACTATACTATACTATACAGAATAAGACAATTACTTACCTATTGAGTAACACTACTACTATACTATACAGAATAAGACAATTACTTACCTATAATAACAAACAAGTAACATTTTTTTTAAGACAACTCCTGCACTAAAAACAAACATATATAAATAACGGATTCAAATAACATCCAGACTCAGAAAAACTCTTTGTGGGTCACACACAAAGTTTTGTCCTGTGTGGGAATCAAACCCACAACCTTGTGCACATACTGTGGCCACTGGACCACGAAGGCAGTCTATTACATTACATTGTTTATGTATACCTTTATTGGAACTAATTTATTTAAAAAAACTGTCACAGCTATTATGCCTTTCATGAGGCAACCCGCAATAGGGAACAAGCCCTGTGTCTGGCTATATGAACACAGACACCCAGACTCAGAGCCACCATTTGAAGGTCACACAAATATTTGTTCTGTGTGAGATCAATTTGTTAAAGCTTATTATTATATGCTTAAATATTAAGGCAAATTTCAATTGTTGTTTGAAAATGTCTGACTTGTCTTCAATTCTCTTTTTACATGAATAAAATATTACAAAATAAATTATAGAAGAACATAAACAATTGTTTTAAAATAACAACAACATTGTGTGTATACAATAAACAATAAGAAATAAGGTTACAAAGTGTCACAGTGTCAAGAGGAATTTTATTCTTATTATTCAGGTCACATTGTTACATATTATCTCTGGGTGTGACTCAATGGGAATAGCTTTTATTTATTAACTTATTTTGGTAACAAAAGACTTTTTTTTATTTGGACTAGTTTTAATATTGTATTAAAACAGCACCAAATAAAAACTAATTTAAGTAACTTAAAACTTTAAAGTTATAAAAATAAAAAATTAAAGTTAGTCTGATAGAGAATGCTTTGAGCATCATCAGATTATTAAACTACAAATTTAAATTAAAAATTGAAATAGATAAATATAAAAACCAGGACAAATAAGTGTGATGAGCATGATTATTGTTTATGTAACATATTATATTTTAGAAATATTTGAGTATGTTTTAATAGTTGTTTGGTTGCCATAGTACAGGTTCTGCCTAGTTTAGGATTCAATGGCTGTGTGTGAATTGTCCCAAAATAAATATTAATTATATATATACATATATATTAAGTATGTGTGTGAATTGTCCCAAAATAAATATTATATATATATACATATATATTAAGTACATAATAATGTAGCAAGTAAATGATAATATAAGATCACAGCTAGCAACACATCTAATTTACAAAATTACGAATTCAATGTATTATCATTATATGAGAATGATTCATAATCCAATAGGAAAACATGAACATTCTGAGAAGTACGGACATAAGTGATAACTACATTATTCATGCAAGGTTTACTTACTTGACAGATAAGGAGAAGTCTCCAGGGCTTGATTCACTGATCCTTATCAAGAAACCACCTTCTGGTTTATTTGCTAGAAGTTTCTCTGCATCTGCTCTTGTGATTTTTCCATAATACCAACTAAAATTAAAATATTTGTTGTAAAAAGTTCTCATTGTTTATTTTATCTAATTAAAAAAAATACTAAGCTATGGTTTTACATACATAAATCTATGACACAATTATAATTGTTTTTCCAACATATATAATAATAACCATGTAGTTTGAACACCCACATACAATTTATTAAAAAAAGATTGATGGTATGAGTATGTTATGACAGTTTTCAAATTTTTCATGATATTAAAGTTTAAGCTGTCACATTAAAATGTGTTATCCAAATAAACACTGGTTGAACTGAATACAATAAACTTTTCACAAATACGAAAAGTTTCATAACCTCTGCAAACTACTTTTTGTAGAACTTTTAAAGTTTCATTAGTCTAATAAAGTGACTTTGTTTTGCACTGGTTTTTCATACAATACAAATTGGTATGTAGGAATCTAAACATTCTGTAAAATAACTCTGATTTATGTGATACACACGAATTCTAGTTTCTAAACATAAATACCTATCTTGTTTCACAAAACTTCATTATTATTCGTCAAGATTTATGTATGACTATTATTAGAAATAACCGAATTCTTTATAGAGTGCAATCTGATTACCTGTGACCTTTCATTTGAATATAATTACTAGGAATAAGTCCTTCTTTGCCATCTAATTCAGCCCTGTACCAATTCATATCCTCCTCCATGTTTAGTATCTGCAATTTTAAAAATTCTAGAAAGAACCTGTCACGACGTGAAATATATTTCAATTCGTATAAATCCAAAGAGTATTCACGTACCTTGAGGACTTGATTCTTCCTAAAGCTGAGCTCATCATCAGCAGTTGCTGTGAAATCGTGTTTGGCTATAGCCTCCATGATCAAATTAGGCACTTCACTAAAATGTCACCGAATACCAAAATAACTCACAAAGTATACAAACTATTATCGACACTTGGGGTCAGGGGAGTAAAGTAATCATAATGCATATATTGTCTTACTGAACAATCACAAATTATTAAGTTTTTAAATGCCGATAGGGAAAAAATATTCTCCGTTCACAGGCCACACATCAGTCACATCACCAGTCACATAAGTATGATAATGTTGCTATGCTCAAAATGTATTATGTTACAGAGTTGCCAACCAACTTTACTATAAAGTTGTATAGATTTTTTCGCTCGTTTTATTGTACTGTGGGCAAATATTATCGTGCCGCGCCGCGCCGTGGCACGACACGATTCACTTCACGATTGCATTATCACGAAGATGGGTAGGCAAATTCAAGGTATGAAAGTATGAATGCTATTAAATTTTCCGTCGTCCGCCGGTAACGTTAATTGTTATCATCGACTGAAAAGTTAGAAACATTTTGCTTTACTAAGGGGATATTTTTTTGCATTTGTGCTAAAAAGCAAAGATTATCTATTATGTCTAGAAAGCTGAAAATTGTCAAATAGGTTTATTTTATAACGCAAGCATTGGGTAAGAAAATATTTTTGGAAATTCGATAAATCGTAAACGAAAAAAAAAATGCTGGTGAAGTAGGTATGTAGTAATAATATATATATTTTTTTCATTACGTATTCCTTTTTTTTATGATAAAAGTTAACGTTCTAAGACATGGATCTAAAAGAAAGTTGAGCTCATTACGCTAATATAATAGCACTTTAAATTAGAGGAACTAAGCGTAAAAGCAAGTAGGTGTAGAAACTTAATTTTTATCATCATCATCAGCTTATTGTGGTGATCTGCTGACTGGCCTATAGGTCTAGTGGTTAGTGAGTTTGACTGCTACGCCGGAGGTCGTGGGTTCGATTCCCACCCATGACAAATCTTTGTGTGATGAGCATATAAATGTTTGTTCTGTATTTGGGTGTTATTTATCTATAATGCGTATGTATTTAGAAATATTTCAGTATGTTTATCAGTTGTCTGGTGTAGTACAGGCTCTGCCTATTTTGGGATCAGGTGACGGTGTGTGAGTTGTCCCAAAATAAAATATTAAATATTATAAAAAAATATTATTAAACATTATCTTAGTCTAGCATTGATCATGGACACAACACTTCATAAGAGTGCGCTACTTGATACAATCTTCGGCTGTTCACGCCAGCTGCGAAATAAATGCTACTTAAAAATGCTGCGAAAGGAATTTGAAGAAAATGATTGATCAGTAGAAAAATATGAACCGTAGAACAGCTTTTAACTATTTTTTAAATTTTTACTTAATTTGTCAATTTAATTTAACCTTTTTTTTTGTGGTTAGATTATATTACGTAGGTACATAATATTTCATATACGTTATGATAAAACTATAATATGTACAATAAAACTAAAAAAAAGTAGATAGATAGATAGAAAGCTCTTTATGGTAATTATAATTTTTAGATTATAATTTATTACACAATAAATATATACCTTACCTACAATAATTATTTTCTATTTCGTTTGTTAGGTACTATTTCTAAACGTAGCTAGCAATCGTTGAGAAACTCGATAAAAAATAAAATTGTAGTTGTCTCTTTTTAATTCAAACAAACTAAATGTTCACGAACGAGATGCCAGTATTCCGTATCAACAATAGGTGACGGCAACTGTCAAAAATTAACTGATAACAGTGACATTTGCGATTGACAGTTCTTTTATGTCCATTTCGCCTCCCAGTGGCATTATACGCGTAAGTATTTTTAAAAATCTTTAATTTTGTATATAATCACGCGTTTTAAACGAGAGATTGTAATTTAAATGGTATACTGAACAATCATTTTCCTGAATTCTAATTATATTTATGTGATTTACCTTGTACTTAAAGTGTTGTGGTAAAATTTATAGTGGTTACACATTTTGTTGTTCCAGGTTTAGTCGTAACTCATTTAAACGCAACGATGTCGGGAGGATTAGACATACTCGCCCTCAATGAGGAGGATGTAACCAAGATGCTTGCGGCAACCACCCACCTTGGGTCGGAAAATGTCAACTTCCAGGTAGGTCCCAAACATTGTAACATAACCTCTAAAAAGGACCAAAACATGATGATCTAAGAATCCGTTCCATATATTATTGTCTGAATATTTTGACGATTTATTCTCCCAACTGACAGAAACATGGATAAATAGGCAGCCTCTACAATAATGACGGGTTATTAATAATGTTGTATGTATTTTAGATGGAAACCTACGTATACAAGCGCCGATCTGACGGAACTCATGTCATCAACTTGCGCCGTACTTGGGAGAAGCTGGTTTTGGCTGCCCGCGCTGTAGTCGCCATTGAGAATCCCGCTGATGTGTTCGTAATCTCATCGCGTCCCTTTGGTCAGCGCGCCGTATTGAAGTTCGCTGCCCACACTGGAGCTACCCCTATTGCTGGACGTTTCACTCCTGGTGCATTCACTAACCAGGTAAATAATGAGTCTTCTTAAGAGAAGAATCTAAATAATCGCATCATTAAATACTAAGGTATTTAATGATGCGATTATTTAGATTGCCATCGACACGCTAAGAAGAAGAAGAAGAAGAAGAAGAAGAAGATGATGCTATGTGATATTGAGTTGTAATTAATGATGCCTAACATAAGGACCCACTGACTGTATTTATGCAGATTTGATTACAATCTATTCTGATATGTTTAACATAAATAAAAATCAAGCAATTCTAAATATTTTGTTCGAATTTAAATTTCTTGTTTCCAGATCCAAGCTGCATTCCGTGAGCCCCGTCTCCTGATTGTGTTGGACCCTGCCCAGGATCACCAGCCCATCACTGAGGCTTCTTACGTCAACATTCCTGTTATTGCTCTTTGTAATACTGATTCTCCTCTTCGTTTTGTTGACATTGCTATCCCATGCAACACTAAGGTAAGATTTTATACAAAACCTTAAATTATGCAATTATAAAATATAATAGTCTAAATCTTTTCAATATGCCAAACAAATGAAATTAAGAATATAAATTTAGACAGGTTATTTAGATTATGTTGTTCACCTTATCTGAAAAGAAAGTAAGAATCTAAGCATAATGTATTGTCTATTTTCCACAGTCATCACACTCCATTGGTCTTATGTGGTGGCTGCTAGCCCGTGAAGTCTTGAGGCTGCGTGGTGTGCTCGCCCGTGACCAACGCTGGGATGTTGTCGTTGATCTCTTCTTCTATCGTGACCCTGAAGAGAGTGAGAAGGAGGAGCAGCAGGCCAAGGAGCAGGTCGTTGTTTTTAATTCATTTTTAAATGTTAAATTTCAGTATTATATTGGTAACAGAATACCATAGTGTGTCACACAGTACCTTTCATAGTAATGAATGGCATTATTGTGATTGAAAAATTTTGTTTTTAGAATATGATGTAGAGTGATTATACACAATGACTTGTATGCAAATGTGTGTATCTTGTAACATTATGTAACATGTCAATTGGATCATATTTGCATTGTGTATGTAGAAATGCAAAATACTTATTGTGGTTGACAGCAGCTAGCAACTGTATTGTTTGTCTATCAATGCAAATAGTCTAATACCCAAATGAGAGAGCCTTAATGTAATATTTTTATACTAGCATTACAAATAGTTGACCATCTAATAAGGTCAAATTATTTAACTGCCACTTATAATGCTAAAATTTTGGCTTGTGTATGGACAACAGTAGAAATACTATTATTACTATGCAACATTATTGCAAACTGAGAAAGTTATAATTATAACTAACCAAGTAATCATGTCCTGTTAGCAACAAGCTGTTGTGCCTGCCAAGCCTGAAGTGCCTGCACCAGTGCACGAGGATTGGAACGAGACTGTGGAGCCCGTTACCTCATGGGCAGAAGACGCGGCGCCAGCACCAGCTCCCGCTTTCGGTGCACCACCCGCCCAAGAAGACTGGGCCGCCCAGGTGATTACTCTATTTATATACTATGAATAATTTTGAACAAAATTGTATCAGAACACAATGTAAACCTTCTAAAACCAAAAGTTTGAATGGTTGGAACTAGTCTCGAGTTGGTGAATTCGTTTATTTGAATAAATTTCTATAGATTACATGAAGTAACAATTCTTTCCAAACAAAAGCTTGTTGTATAAATTCTAAACTAAATGACTGATTCTCTAAGATTGGAGGTTAATTTTGATTTACTAAATATTGTTGTTTTGCGTAGGTACAAGAAGAGTGGGGCACAGCCGCTCCCGCCGCACCTCCTGCTGCGACTCCATCTTGGGGAGGCTCTGCTCAGGACTGGAGCGCTACGTAAACGTTGTTTGTTATGGTTAATATAACATGAAAACTATTGCTGATTCTTATTTATTTACTCTTACATGTTATGCAAACCCATTTTATCCAATAACACTGCAATGCCAGCAATCGCGGCTCGTATTTATCAGCGTCACAGTATCTTGGTACGCTGCCTCGTTAGTGTAGAGGCCTTTTAGTGCGACTGCTGATCACAAGGTCCTAGGTTCGATTCCCGATCCAAGGCTCCCGTTTCCACCCCTGTGCCTCGAAAAATTATAGCTCTACATCTAAACTCCGGTCGTGTCGGATTGTCGAACTATGAAAGTGAGGAAATATTGAGAACATTTTCTCAGTTTTTTGTCCACTATAATAGCTCCCACGCAAGTGTCTAGTTTTCGAAATTCTGTAAGGACGTGGTAGGCCTGGCTGACGTCAGCTTAGCTAAGATAAATATACATTCTATTAATAATAATACCACAATACCCAGTCACAACAATAATATTAAGTACCTACAAAATATTTCTTGATTAGAGCACGAAATATGTGCGCTGATAGATTAGTTTGAGCTCATGCAAGACAGATGGCGCTACTAAGTGTATGTGTGTATTTTGTTTGCTTCGCTGTGTCTACTTTGTATGTTACGGAGTGAGAGCTGAGAAGACTCTAAATTAATTTATTATTTCAATAGATGGCGTTGGCTTTTCCAATGAGCTTAAATTTTAGTCTAAGTAGAACATAACATCCATATACTGTAACAAAGGTTTTATTCATATTTTATAACATTACTATATGGCACTATATCATTTTCCACATTCCCATATAAATGAATCCTGTAGACACAAGTGTATTTCTTATTGCCTTGGTTCGTCAGCACTCTGAATATTAAGCTTTTCCATTGAATTTGTTTGTAAGCTAATGGATAGTATTGTTTCGCTGGGCCTTTGGCACGATATTGTCCATCTACAACTTTGAATCGAGTATTATTTGCGAGGACTCCCTGGAAATGGAATAATAGTTATCATTTTAGTTTTGTAGTTAATTTTGTACAGTACAGTTATTAACCTATGGACGTTTACAATACCTGGGGCTTCACTTGCGTGTTGCTGACCCAAAAATAACACTTTTGTGTTATGGCAACCCAGGGATAGGAAAACAAACAAACTGGACGTATCTAACAATAATTACAATGCTATTCTTAATACCGAAACACGCCGATTGTTTTTTTTATTAAAAACGCAAAAAAATGAAAATCACGATGTTATAAGCTGATTGGATTGTGTAGTTTTTTCTGTAAAAATATGGAAACCTAGGGGAAAGTGCAGCTATAGCGTTGCGCATACCTGAGTACAACCCATTTCGGTGTATTTGTAAAATTGAAAATGGCCCATCAAAATATGGGTGTCCAACTTTAAACAATTTTCATTAATTATTGGGACAGAATATAACAAACGTATACGGTACGCGAATTTAATACTGATTCTGAACAAACTACTTTCAGATTTCGCTTATACCATGAATAGCATTGCATAGGTGCCCAAGCTCTCTTAATAGAGGAGAGGAGGTCGTATAATGGTTGTTAAATATGAAATAATTTGGTACACAGTTGTGAAACTACATAATACTAATGCCAATGAACGTTGAACGTCAAAGCAAACATGATACACAGAGTATCATATAACATAACAATTGAAGCTATAATACTTAACTACATGACATGTACTACTATGCAGCATGATACAAAATATAACGATATAATGTGCTGTTGTTCTAGCGTTCCCGTTTACTGACATAATCTTAGTAGGTAGTATGATTTTACTAACATATATTACAAAATGCTTCGGCGCACTCCGAGCAGTATCTGGGTGTATGTGCTCTAAAGTTACATAACTTATCCGCTGTATTTTCGGTAATCGTATTATTATTTCGCCGTATGAGCCACTGAAAATATACACTTTGGTAAAGTTTCTGAACTATATTTGCATGTATGTTGGTCGGTAACTATATTTTTTGATGCCAAGTGCAGCAAATTGTTGTTTAGAACTTGTGTAGTGAAGGAACGTTGTTATTTAGTATGGTATAATGTTTAACGCAAACGGGACTCGTTTGTGGTTTCGGGCCAAGAATGGAGGTCTTATTTATTCTGAAAGGGATTGTAAATTATTCAGTAAATTACGTTTTTCAAATTTAGAATTCTGCAGTGTCGCGACACTTGCGACTCGCTTCGCATCTAGAAGCAGAAATAGAATTCCCACAACTTTTTAAACTTGTTTTGTTAATAATAATAATATTAACTGATATGCAGAGGTCACTAGTTTGATTCCACGGACGGGTGTTATTGAAACGTGGATGTCATAAATCTCTGCCTACCCCTCCGGGAAAAGGCGTGATGTTATGTTCTTGATATTTGCATAACATTTTCTTATGCGTAATTTGTCGTCAATAGAATAGCATTCGCAACCCACGTGCAGGTTAACGTTGCATGCTCGACGAGATCATTGACCTGTGTAGGTCAAGGTTCACTAACAAGGCCTTTGACCGGCAGTATTGACAAGCCGTTTAATTAACTTTGTACCTACTTTATCAATGTTTGTCTTTGATAGATGTCTAATCTGAACCTCTCTCTCCCAGTGGAAAGACGTCTACTGATGGACATAGGCCTTTCCCAAGGATTTCCACAGAACTCGTTCCTAAGCTGACTTTCTCCATCGGGTGCCTGCAACCTTGACTAGTTCGTTGACCCACCTTGTTACCAGGCCTAGACTGCGTCTTCAAATTTGCGGTGTCTACTCGAGAATCTTTCTGCCCCAACGGCCATCGGTTTTTCAGTAATTGAGGCAATCCTTTCTTAATCTAAATGTACTCACATGAAAGGCCAGCAGTCGGATAGTGTAGGTGGTCGTAACGCGAGCACTATGTTAGTCGGCGGGGCGGCCCGCCACAGTGGCACTAAACCCCACAACGCGACGCGACCACCCCATTCCTTTGTGTTGTCGCCCTTTGTGGCTACAGCACCTGCTATGTATCGTGTATCAATGTGAACTGAAACTTTAAAAGGTTAAACGAGAATTAAAAGTGGTTCATCTTTAACAAAAAGAAAGTAAGTTAAGTTTTATAATAATATATATGTTAGTTTGTAAGGTATATATCTATGGGAATATATAATCTACTTGTATTTTAAGTACTATGTAAAATATGTAATTCCTGAAATAAATGATTATTATTATTATTATTATTATTATTATTAACAAATTTTGCAAAGTACCTTATATGTTTCATATTTTCTTTATTATAATTTGCCATAACAAACAGATAGCAAAGCGCTTGCTTTGTGTAATTTGCATCATACTTTTTTGTTATTTCCTTGAGATAATATACACAGCATAAAAAATATTTTGCAAATTTTGCATGGTTAATAAGCCATTTACAAGATGCAAAATTTGTATTTTCTTTGTAGGTACCCACGTAAATTAAATAATACTAACTATTTCGATAATAGCTAGGTAAGTACTTACTATTACATAAAATAAAAACTTGCATCTTGTAAATAAGTAATTATAAAAAGTGAGTGAACTATATAAGCAGCTACTAAAACAAACTTTTCATTAGGCACCTTATAAATGTGCCTGAAGTAAACAAGTTTCACTAGCTAATGAATGCTTGAAAGAGTAAAATTTTACTCAATTCCACAACTCTTAACGTATGCAGATTGCTTTATTAAATTCCTCGCAATATTATATTAAAAGTTCTTGCAAACGTGTTATCAAGTTTGCATTTAAAGATATTATGTACCACTTCGCACGTACCATTTTCTGAATAAATTACAGTCTATTTAAACTACTGTGTTGGTACCCTACATACATACTCGTATAATGATAAGAGCATTAATACCTAAATCAGATTACTCGAAAAATCTGCTGCAAATTGTTTGTCAGGTGGCATTTACATGATTCTGAGGTGCAAGTTCGGTTGGTAGTACTAATGTGAATTTCAGTTTGTGGAGTTTATATGTTTTAATCAAATGATTTACCATCTGCTAACGGTGAAGGAAAACATCGTGAGGAAACCCACATATATTAGAAGAAAATCTAGAGACATATCTGATCTGTCTGATGTCACCAACCCGTATTAGGCCCGCGTGTGTGAATTGAGGCCTTAACCCTCTCTCTCTTGATAAAGGAGAGCAGACCCGTGCCCAGTAGTGGGACATATATGGGTTACTATTATTCTTAGGCTTATGTTTAATTTTACAGCGTGAAATCTACTTTTCGAACTCATTTACGTGACACAAGGTCACTTAAATGAGTTTTTATACTTTAAGGCGGGTGCGTATCTCAGCTTATGGCTCGCACCTATTGCACATAACTGCAGTTTGACCTCATTCCATTGAAAAACCACGAAGTTTTATTTTGTTATGATCAGCTAAAATACACAACTGCAGCTTATTAAATTACTGGGCATGTTGGCAATATGTAACTTACATCATACGTATCTGGCAAATCGTTTGTAGCTACGGTAGCTATTGACCATCAGGCGATATATAAAAGATCATTTTTTTGTAACAGCGAAAGCCTATTTACACCATGCAAATTTTACAAAGCAATTTTCACGCAATAATATTTTTGGCGAGTTAGAGGAATACAGCAAGAAAATTGTCATTAAAACTTGTATTCTGTAAATGAGGCCATAGTCGGCAAACTGTCAGCGGGAAATTGTTTGCTAAGTAAAAACGAACCCTAAATTCACACGTGCTATGGTGTCAATAAACGTCGTTATCCTGTACGTCATACAGTAATTAAAGCGGTAATTAAATGTGTTACCTGTCTTCGTTCGTGCTGACAACATCATAGTCCGGGAACGGAGCGTGTTCCTGCAATCACGTGGGAGATTGTAAGTTTAAATAGTAAGTTAAAACTTTGAAATATTTGTTTGTATGTGGCGTAAAAGCTTCTTAATTGACGTTTTAAATGTTCATTTGATATCTTTATTTTATTGTCAAAATGTAACTCCTGCAGCAAGAAAAAGCCTTGTATTACGACGTCAGCGAACGGACATAAAGTACACCTAGACTCGTAACAAAAAAATATGTGGAAATCAAACCCACAACTGATTTATGGTTCCGTTTTTATGACTCCTTTGCTCCAGGGGGCATCGCCCGGTCCTTCAGCGGATATGGCCCGTCCATTGTCATTTTAGTTTGCTTAATTTAAATCACCCGTTCCCGTGCGGAACCCTAATTCTATTTCTAAAATAAAAGTACCATAACATCTGCCAGTGCAAGTACCGTTAAACTCGGTCCAGCCGTTGCGGAGGTTACCCGGAACGAACAGAGGAAAAGATAGACCGACAAAAACATGCGGTGTAAAAATGCATTTAGTAGAAAACTGTTATTTTGATATTACACACATAAACTTTAAATTGATTTATATAGGGACTAGCTGTTGCCCGGGGCTACGCCCGCGTGGATGTCAGTTATCGCTGTAAGAAGTAGCATATGTGTTATGTGTAGACCATAATCTATCTCTGTGCCAAATTTCATCCAGATCCGTTCAGTACTTTTTACGTGAAAGAGTAACAAACATCCATCCATCCATCCGTCCATTCTTACAAACTTTCACATTTATAATATTAGTAAGGTTTATCAGAGATTTGGTTTATTATAAGTAGTTACTAACGATATAAATAATGTTATCTAAGTGCGATAGAACTAATAGAAGAAGAAAACTTAATCCTATATTCGACAAAATGGGTATTAAACGAACCCTAATTAGTATTTTCTTTATAATCAACAGAAAACTAATCATAACTTTAGTTTGATTAAAGAATAAAGAGCTAATTGCTTTTTAAAATCTAACAGGCTTGCTATAATTTATATTTAAAATTGGAAAATGGAAAACTAGATTCAATTTTTGAACTAGAATTTGTCTTAGATAGGTACCAAATATACTGACGGACCTGCATCAAAGTAATGATGGACTTTTAAACTTTCAGCTTTTGCATCAATTATGCAGCGTGTATTATACGCTTATTTCCCAGGGGGGTGGATGGAGACAGATTTTTCCGGTTGGAAATGTTTGCATATTGGAAAAAAATATATAAAAGGCATTCTGTACTTTGATGCTGTTAATGTGTACTCAGTGGTTTTTTTTTGTGTAGTTATGGCTCCATCCGTTTTGTTATACCGATTCCGCTAACGTCAAGGTGGAGAGAGAAAGCTACTAGATTGGTTGGCCGGTGTCTGTAGCTACGGGCTCTTTTGTGGAGTGTAAAAGGATAACACAGAAAAGAGGCGTAATCTAGTAGCAAAATTTCTATTGACGAATCGTAGTAAAAATCTACGATTCGTCGAAACTTTTACTAGGAACTCTTTAGTAATCTGTGCTTTTACTAATAATGTGTAGTAGGCTTTTTTTTATTTAATATCTAGCGTCTATTTGTTTTAATTCGTACATATACATAGACTACGGGTCGCTCGCGACTTCGTCCGCGTGGTAATTTGTAATATTTTTCCCGATTTTGCAACATATCTCTCTACTGCTCCGCTCCTATTGATCATAGCGTGATGTTATATAGCCTATGGCCTTCCTGGATAAATGCACTATTCAACAAAAAAAGTCTTTTCTAATCGAATCAGTACTTTCTGAGATTAGCGCGTTCAACCAAACAGGCAAAAAAACTCTTATTATTCTCAATTTTTCTAATCAATCAATTAACTTAATCAAAATTAATCAATAAATTATTAACCTAATCAAAAATAACACACATCTCCTTAATTACATTTTAGTATTAATACTGTATTATTTGTGTGAAACTAATTTTATGTCTCGTAGTTATTTATAGATAATGTCTTTATATAATTACATTTTGTATATTTTTATTGAAAATTGTACTCTAATTTAAATATGTGGTGTTAATCTATAATTAATTGTTACACTTGTTACTTTTAATAGTTTTATGTCTAAAAGCATGTATTAGTGTTAACAATTGTTGGTTGACCTAATAAATAAATAAATAACTCTTCAGCTTTATAATATTAAGTATAGATACATAATTATAATCAGAACCGTCTCCCTTTGGGGTAGGCAGACACTGTGGTACGTTAATTGCTTCGATCCATACATACTTCGTAATTATATCAAAATAATAACATTTAAACGTTCTCGTTTCATTATATAATATTGTCTAAGTAGTTATTGATTGGCCTGTGGGTCTAGTGGTTACTAAATCCTTACTGGCCTTACTGCTAAGCGATAATTTTCCCTATGTATGTGTGTATATAGCATAAAATACTTTATCCTGCAGCTAAGTCAGTTAAAGTTCGTCGCCAATGGACAAATAAAGTCTCGTAGTTGCAATGTCATGCTGATGTCGTAGCAATCAATCAATCAATCAGTCCAATGTCGGACATAGGTCTCTTCTTACCCAATCAATAGCTCGATTTTAATTGGTTTTTCACCTGTCATATGAAGGACTTTATATTTGAAGTTTTAAAATACCTTGGTGATGAACAAGTGTGTGGCCTGATGTAAGCAGTTACCGTAGCCTATGGACGCTTGTATTACGAGCATACTCGTGCCCAGAGTTTGTGACACCAGAGCCTCTAGACAAGTGGCATAAGCGATAGTCGAATCGAAAAGTCAAAAAAGAAAATGTATGGGATTTGACGTAAGTTTACGACATTAAATCGTAGACTCACGTCAAATTCCATACATTTTATTTTTTGACTTTTCGATTCGACTATCGCTTATGCCACTTGTCTAGAGGCTCAGCTCCTCTAGACAAGTATCGTAAACGGTAGTCGAATCGAATAGAATAAAAAGCAAATGTATGGGATTAGACATAACTTTACGACAAGAATAGAAAACAAGTGTATGGGATTTGACATATTAATTTGACATTGTCGTAAAGTTACGACAAATCCCATACATTTGCTTTCTATTCTATTCGATCCGACTACTGCCCTTCTAGACAAATGGCAAAAACGGTAATCGAATCATAACATCATAAAAGCTTTTTTGACTTTTCGAATCGACTACCGTAAATGCCACTTGTCTAGAGGGGCTGTTTATGCCACTTGTCTAGAGGGGCAGAGTTCCGTGTTATTGACAACTCGGAAGAAAATGTTATTAATACAGTGACGTGAAATAAATATGAATATAAAGTACGTACCTAAGTGTAAGTTCAGCTTTAGCGAGCTCTTCAGCTAAATATTTTAGTCTATGACAGCACTCCATACTGACTGAAGTAGGCGTGTCGGAGAAGGCTGTGGCAAAAATTCATTCAGAAGTTAATATTTTGTTTTTTTATACTACTTAGTTTGCAAACAAGCATACGACCCGCCTAAGCAGCAGCTACTGTAGCCTATGGACGCTTGTAACACCAGAGGCATCACTTGCGTGTTGCCGACCCATTTTTACACCAGACCTTTAAAATGGATTCCTGGGATATAAAAAGTTTCTTTCAAAACGTATCCCTAAATGAGTGTTGGAGACCTGAATTTACACACAGGAACATAACTACACCGCTGTGTATAGTTATTTGGCTATGGTCTTCTCTAAGCTGTAAGTCCTTCCCCAGTCGGGCTTGCATGCTAGTATGGTGCCCTGCCTCTCTTAAAAATTCTGCTTATAGGTAAACTATATTAAATAAAATTGACCTACATTATGTATGTAAACAATTAAATTACCACTTCGTCAAGTAATAGCTTAAGTAAGTATATTATGTAAATATACGGAAGTCTGTGTAGTAGGTAGGCAAGTTTACGTCAATGGAAACAATTTGGTCTCGCAAAAAACGCGCATGATTGCATTTTTGTTAAATGTACTCAATTGATTTGAATACAAATGCCATTACGCGCTTTTGTTATAAATCACAAATGACACACTTAAAATACCTATTTAAGTATTGTAAACAATAGAAACACATAGAAGTATACATATGTATACTTCTATGTATTTCTATTGTGTTGAGCCACTGAGGCAGTTTGCACATAATACTATTCATATGAATAGTATTATGTGCAAACTGCCTCAGTGGCTCGGTGGTGGTCGCGGTGGTCGATGTGTGTGACTGCTGATCACGGGGTCCCGGGTACGATTCCCGGGTCGGGCCAAGAAATTGATATTAGGTTTTTCTGTCAAGAAATTCACAATAGATGCCCATGTAAAGCCGTTGGTCCTGCGCCTGATCTCTCTCAGGTCGTGTCGGATTGCTATCCCACCAGACTATGAGAGTGAATGAATAGAGAGTGCACCTGTGATTGCGCACACACTTGTGCACTATAATATATTATGTCCTGCGCAATTGGCTAATCTCCGTTGAGATTGGCCACCGTGACCGAAATTCGGTTAGAAGGACATACATATATTATGTACAAAGGCGAGCGTAACTCAAATTTGAATGTGGTTTTCTTTAAGATGGAAATCCTTCCCCACTCGGGCATGCTCATTTATATGTTGCTCTAATTCTCTTAAATACTTATATTACACAAAACGCCTAATAAGGCCAAAAGATTTCGTTACAAAAGACCGATGTGATTACTAGTAATTGACCTTAAATGTCCTAACGAATGCAATTATGTAGGAAGTACTTACATAATGAGATTAACTTCGTCAAGTCTCCTTGAAGATTCTCCTTCCAAAACGACACTGAAACTAAAGTTAATTATCCTTTAGATGTAGTGATACTAATTGCATTTGTCGTAGGTAAGAGTTTTGTGATGAATTTTAAAGAAAGACTTATCTGAGACTCGTTAAGGTTATAGTTAGTTACCTGTGATTTTATCACATAGTGACAGATTGTTCCGATTTTCATGTTAAGTAACTTTGTTACCTAGCTGTTTGCGTAGCGGTTGTCATTGATCGAAATTAGGTTTCGCCTCCAACAAGGTGGACCAATGACCTGGTAAATATTGCGGGCAGCCGAAGTATAAGCCCAGTTCAAGAACGAATGCTATGGAAATCGACGTCTTCCAGCAAATAAAATAAATCGTTATACGGACTTTGCAGGACAATAATTATGCCTTATTTTGTTCGGCACGTTAGAAAAGGACAGCGTAAAAGTAGCCTTACTAAAGAAACTTTTCTACTGTACATATTATTTTATCTACATACACAGACAGTGTCAAGCCTGGCCCTAGGTAGCTTTATTTTAGGTCTCTCATAGTGCACTAAAATTCACGATGATTCAGATGCACGGATCGTTTCATACATCTATCTAGAAACGTCTATAAGTCCAGTAGTAGTAGACTTATGAAGAATATGTTTCTAATTTCAAATAAGTTTCAAATCGACAAAATGCAAAATCTGTACCTGCCCACAAATCCTACAAATAACTTATAAAATATATAGTTGTATAGTTTGTGTTATATTGATTGTTCTATATCTGAACGAAACAAGTAGTAGGTACATAGTTAAAGTATAACTAGGTCTCCCCGGGATATGCGCCATGTAAGAGCAACGGAAACGAAATTTCAGATATGGGACATTCGACCTTTATATTTGTAGTGTAGGTTTGAACAATAACAATATAAGGCTATTGCCAATTCGTATACTTATTGTTTTCTTGTTTATTCGAGTTCAGCAAATGGAGAACCATTTTTATATTTTTTAAAGACTAACATTACTTTGGAGTATGATTTCGTTCATCAATCATACGGTAATTGGTGGAAAGTAGTTTTAAGTAGTCAAAATATACTTTTATTTTCTATTGTTATGAATTACTTTTTTACGGTACATTGAGTACAGTAAAGCAAATAAAAAGGTATCAATTTGACTGCCTTGAATGTTGTTTGTATCGGAGGCCTCGAATTTTTTTATGTTCCTTCTTTTACAGTGTGTAAAACTTAAACTATTAAGATACCGTCGCGTAGCCTATGCAGTACAATTCCCAATGGGACGGAGCAGGACATGAGCAGCACTGCAGGCGTCGCGCCGCATTGCATTGAATTATAATGCTAGGTAAAGGTTTTTCATTTTCTTTTTTTATACTACTTAGCATACGGCCCATTTGATGTTAAGCAGTTACCGAACCCTTCGGGCGCTTTCAATACCAGAGGTACCACTTGCGTATTGCGGAACATTATTTTTTACACAAGAATTTAAGATGGAGTATCCCTGAGATTTGAAAACGTTTCTTTCAAAATGCTTACTTAAATGAGCACCGGAGACTTGTATTCACACACACGAACACAGCTACACCGCTGTGGGAAATTTTCTGCCTGTGGTCTGTGGCAGGTAGAGGTTTTTTTCCCAGTCGGTCTTGCCAGCTTGTATGTTGTCCTAACTATACTGAAATACCTATGTAGTTTAGTGTTTCCGTACTAAAGGTGTTAATACAAACCTATTCCCATAGCGAGAATCAATACCACAAGGAAACAAGCTGCAGTTTTCTTACAGCAATGATTTCTAGACGTTTGTTTACTTCTTCTATTTCTTCTTTTATTACTGCAGTTGAGGTTTTGTTCGACGTTGTCTTCATACAGATATTCCCAGATGTTTTCTCGTAACGGATACGTGGATCGCATTTCCCATTTCGGCGCACCAACTTTCCTAGATTTCCTTCTTTCGTGAACTTTTCCTGTGGAAATGTTTGGTAATTTTAAACTATTGTAAATCGGCTAGTATAGACTTGAATGTTATTATGCGTCACTACTAAGTTGGTAAGTAGGTTATTATGAATACTTGAGTCAAATTATGGAGTCTTAAATTGACTAGATTCACGAACTCGGATTTCTTGGAAGATAAGGTAAGGGAGGAATCTCAGCTGCCAACTTAGCAGTAACAATGAGACGCGGTTACCCTATGGATGTTCACTCAGTAAAGAGGGAATTTCACCTGAGCGTCTTGAGATACCTTCAAACTTCATACCTTTGTTGGTCGTGACCGTTAACAATTGATAGATCACGACAGAAGCCCATGTGGGCGATCTGAATAACTCTATCATCAGGAGGACACTAACTACTCGACAAGAAGAAGCAGGCACACTTTTGTGACCTCTATAAATAAATATATATATATATATATTTTTTTTTTAATTTCAAATACAACTCCCGCACTAGAGAACAAGCTCTGTGTCGCGGGGGACTTTACAAACATACAATTAACGGACACAAATTACACCCAGACTCAGAACAATTCTTTGTGGGCTCACACAAAGTTTTGTCCTGTGTGGGAATCGAACCCACAACCTCGTGCACAGCAGGCGCATACTGCGGCCACTGGACCACAAAGGCAGTAAGGTAGTATTAGTCTGAGCTTGTGACTAAAATCACGAGTAGGTACAGTGAGAACAAACTCTATACCACAATATAAACTGTATGTACTTTAAATACTAGGATAGGTTACATAATATAGGTATCCCTTGGTCGACTAATAAAAATTTCCGCATCCATAAACAAAAAATATACCGACCCGATCTGACGTAGCAGCCTAACAACTGCCCTACTTATTTATTGATGTGGACGCATGTTTATGCTCATTACATACCCGGTCAAAACCGTATTAAGCGAAAACCTTACATTTCTCTACAACTATAAACCGGTGAATGTTTTACTGAAAGGGTGGATAGTATTGATAGTGGAAAATACGATTTACTTCATGACTAGAAGCCGCATTCCCTTGCGGCTAGACTGTTATATCGTAAAATAAGTAATAAAACTCTCTAGATCACTACATGTGGGTAATAAAATGTTACCGCTATCAACGAATTAATAAATAACTCGGTTCAATACGTTTTGTTATAGTGCAATAATTTTTAGAGTGTCATCATCATAATTATTCCATTCCAATTTTAGCTACAGTGACTTTCCGTTAGTAATTAATATTACCTTTTCGAGATTATACCATAATAGCAATGCATATGTCTCAATGCTAAGTACGTCAACATCCGCTATCTAGCTGAGAAGCTTTAAACCTTAATCCATACATGAACACAAACGCACCTAAATCGCGTTAGTGGATCAGAGACGCATTTACAATTTCTTCTAAGACATGTGGGTTTCCTCACAAAGTTTTCTTTCATGGTAAATCATTTGATTAACACGTACACATTTCAGAAAGTAAAACAAACACACACATTACGTCGGTACAACCACTTAGGCTCGCATATGTATATGTCACCGGAAAATAACAAGAATCGTAAGTTGATCAATTTTCGAGGAAGTTGATCAACTTTCGGAATATAACAAACGGTAGTTAAAATGTATTATTTAACGCATTGAATTTTAGTAAATTGATCAACTTACGGTACCTGGCAGTAATTTTATAATTCACTATTTTGCTACAAGTAAAATCATCCACAAATGAGCCAATCGTTGCTCAGTGTACTATTTAACGGTACACAATTACCCGTCATTTAATACACTGTTCTCTGATTGGTCGACCGCATTAATTCAAGACATGCATTTGGCAAGTGTTGATTTATAGAATTAACAAACACTTAGATATGTTATTTTAATACTGATATTTTAAAGGTAGAGAAAAAAAAACCTAACCTAACCTAAAATTTTAGCAAGATTGTATTCTTCTATAATTTGAATAACATTTTTGTTTTTTTCACTTGGAGCGGTGTAAAAGTATGTGAGTCGCTTAACCAATCAACGCACACCTCGCCTTCGTCGGATGATTTAACGGCTAGCCTCCGTCAATTAATCAATTTACTAAAATACATACGTTAAATAATACATTTCAACTGCCGTTTATTATTTTCCGAGAGTTGATCAACTACCTAGGAAATTGATCAACTTAAGATTCTTGTTATTTTCCGGTGACATATACAAGTTGGTTACTTTCCCACTCGACTACCGCCCCTATCAATCTTCTTCTGATTATGCCATAATTAATTCAAATCACAAAAATAGAGAACATAAAGCAAATAAAACCACATTTAACACACATATCATAACTCTAACATTTTATCTCAAACTAGAACATAATTTGAGTTAAAGTGACTATAATTAGACAGAGTAAGGCATAATTCGTTTGATATTTAGTGCAAGCGAGAGCGTCGTTACTGTCTGCAGCAGGTGGCGGCATGTTCCAATTGCATTACGCCAATTCGGACCGGCCAAATCTTTTTTTGGGTCGTACAGATTATTCTAATATGGACTTAATTAACGTATAATATGATTAGCTTCGATATGTTAATATATTGGGTCGGAATTCAGATCATATTTTCAGTTAAAATAGTGGATATCAGATGCCTATCAAGTCTCGTATAAAAGTCGTTTGTGCATAGGAATTTGCTAACTGTATTTGGATCACGAGGTTTTATTCCTTAAAAAATCATCTTTTGCTTTTAATCCGTTGATTAATATTTTCCGTTTTTTGAGAGGTAGGGCACCATACTAGCGAGCAAGCCCGACTGGGGAAGGACCTCCACCTTACAGAAGACCACAGCTAAATGACTACACACAGCGGTGTAGTTGTGTTCCTGTGTGTGAGTACAGGTTTCATGCGTTTTGAAAGAAACGTATTCCTAGCCCAGGGTTACTTCCATCTTAAAGCCCTAGTGTAAAAAAATGGGTTGGCAACACGCAAGTGATACCTCTAGTAATGCAAGCGTCTATGGGCTACGGATACTGCTTAACATCAGGCGGGCCGTATGCTTGTTTGCCACCCAAGTAGTATAAAAAAAAAAAAAAAAAAAAAATACTTATTTTAGTATATTTTTATGGTTTCTTGCTGTAAAATGTAGTCCTCTTTTTAAAGAACTTTTCCTTATTCGTAAACATAATCAAATACCTATACGTATTCTTCTTAAAAAATCCTACTTACGCGATCAATTACGATCGTTATTTTTAAAGGTTTTGCCTTTAAAAACATTTCATTTGGAAAATTCTGTGACACTTTTTTGAAGAAAATATTGTACCACTCAAACTTAAAAATAATATATATTTGCATAAGGTGAAAGGTGACATCTAATTACATTATGAATAATATTCGTAACACGAGCTAAATAACTTATATAAAAAAATAAAAATATTAATTACCTACATGTGGTATGTTAGCTTGCAAAAATGTTATTTGCGTGTAGAGAAACTAATTTACATATGCGCGAACTTATAAAATTACTCGAATTATAGTAATATGGGCAACAATTTTTACGGCTTCTAAGGCGTTATTAAGTTGTACTCGTACCTTTAGAGTACATTTTAATATGTAATATTTTTCGTTAATGTCATTATTGGTAAAGTCGAGCAATCTACAAACAGATTATTATTATTAATGGTTTACGTAGTATCAAATCATTACTGTGTAAACCATCAATAATAATCTTTTTCATCTGAACAATTAAATCTCAACACACTATCGAAAAACATTTTAAAATTTTCGGTTAATTAACTTGTTGCATGATTTTTTTATTATTTTTATTTGGAGATTATATTCAGCCATGGACTGAAACAGGTTGATTAAATGATTATTAAAAAAAAACTATCAACAGCGCGTGTGGTCTAGTCGAGCCGAGTGTTATGGGTTCTATTTTCACTCAGGACACATTAAACTGCATCAAAGTAGAGTTGAACTTTTAAACCATCAACATTTGCATCAATTAATCAACTTTTGTCAGTCCTTACATACTGGCATAGACTCATACATACTGGCATAGACTCACACCTGTTTCTCAGAGGGTTGGGCAAACGCAGTTTTTCACTGCTAAAATGTTTGCATATTGGATATTCTTTTATTTGAAAGTCCTTCTGACTACTGACACATAAACTGCATCAAAGCCCTTACCTTTGATGCAGTTTATGTTTCAGTATATATATATATATATATATTCAAGTAGATGATAATACTTGATAATAATTGCGTTAGGTACATGAGTCCCAATCATAATGTATTCGTATTAACCTCACTGAAGCATGTCCACGACTCATTTAATTTCGTCGACTTATCACCATCAAAGCGTAATAACTCCAATGGGTTTTGTCACTAGATATGTATATCTGTAAAATGAGTCTAATTTCGTTTGGAATTAAGGTCAGTTGGGGGTTACAGAAACCATCGAAAAAAAACATTATTGTTGCGTAGCTATATGGTAAAGCTGGCCTGCAAATAAGGAAACGTATCAAATTTAAAAGGGGTAAACACATTATATACGATTTTATTTCCGATTTTTTACTTTTATAAAAAGAGAGAAAGATATTAAGATTTTTACGAGTTTGTATGTATTTGAAGGTTACACATATTTAAAAAAAAACATATTACTTAGTATCGGACTATCTATTTGGCCGCTACAATGCCATAGATCCATAATAATATAAATACGAAAGTAACTCTGTTTTAGATACCTATGTTTGTTACTTTTTTACGACTAAACGGCTGAATGGATTTCAATAAAATATGGCAAAGATATAGATAGTACCTACCTAGGGGAAGGACATAGGGTACTTTTGGATATTCACGCGGGTGCATCCGTGGGCACCAGCTAGAAGACATATAACTTAAAACAGCTCTCGTTTTCGACATCGGAATTTAATCACTGCTAGGAAACAGCATAACATAAAATATTCGTCAGTTGTTTATTTATATAAAACGCAAACAAGCCGAGTTTCACGCTGGCCGTCGATGTTAGCCATCACTTTTACTAGGTTACATAAAATATACCTAAATTTTGTACAATTTAATAATTTTAGAAGCGTTGGTAGCTGAGTTGGAACGTAACGAAGTTCTTACTTATGAGGTGTGAGTTTCGTCCTAACTAGTAGTACCAATGTCAATTGAATTTGAAGAATTTATACAAAGAATCTAATGATTTATCATCTGTTAACATCGAAGGATAATATCGTGAGGAAACCCATAAAATTCTGAAGGCAAGTTTGATTCACCAACTCTAATTGGGCCAGTGTATGTGGATTAAGACCTTCCTAAACCCTCTCTGCGATAGAGAAGAGGAGATCCGTGCTTAGCAGTAGAACAGATATGGGTTTTCTGCCACGGCAATATTTGTACCTAATACTACGACTTTCAACTTAGAGGTCGCTGTATTTTACCGCTGTATAGATAAAGCACTGCACTCACATAATATGTACCTACTAGGCTTAATTTCGTTCCTTTGTAGCTTCTGTGAATTCTCATAGCCTTGTGTAAATTGGGCTTGCCTACCAAAGCCTGTGTAAATCCATATTCCTTATTCTGTATGTGTTCCCTAAGTAAAGCCAGCAGGAGTATCTCTTTGGCCTTTCGAAGCCATATTTGTATAATGTCGACCGAATTTGTTGATATTTATATTTAGTGTCCTGTTTAGATCTCCTTTTAGTTTTAAATTATTCAAACTCAAAATTTATTTATTCATTTAGGTTACAAAGTAACACTTATGAAGGTCATAAATTAGTTACAATCTTTTGTAAAATACAAGTATGATAGCATGCAAGCTGATGCAGTCAAAACACGATACTAACTTTATTGATAAAATAAGGTAATCATACTTAGTACTGGTCGTGCGAGAAAAAAAAAGTATGGTGTTAAAGTCTGCTTCAATTTACATATTGCTATTAAAGAATAAGGCAATATGTGATCGTGTGTGTGTATTATATAGGTCGATATAAAAAAGCGGTCTCGTCGCTTAGTAAGCTTGTGGCAAGCTTACTAAGCGACGAGACCGTAAATAGGTGACTATTTTCAAAAACACAACGAGACACCACCGTGCCTCGAAAAGTAAGGAAAGCCATTGGTTGTTTCTCTTCTTCTGTTTTGTTTTTGTTAAAGATGGGAGTTCGAAAACTGATTTTGGCCTGAACAAGCGCACGTAGATATAAATTTATTATTGTACAAAAAAAAACGAAAGAAGTACCTCAACACAAAACAAATAAAGGAACTAAAATAAAATAAATAACTATTGTAATATATATGACTGCCTCGGTGGTCCAGTGGCCGCAGTATGCGCCTGCTGTTCACGAGGTTGTGGGTTCGATTCCCACACAGGACAAAACTTTGTGTGACCTATGCAGAATTTTTCTGAGTCTGGGTGTAATTTGTGTCCGTTAATTGTATGTTTGTAAAGTCCCCCGCGACACAGAGCTTGTTCTCTAGTGCGGGAGTTGTCTTAAAAAAAATCGTAAGATTTTTTCATTAATAATAATAATACTTCTCCGTGGGATATCAGAACCAAATAAATACAAAACGAATCAAGAATGAATTAAAAAAATAATTACAGTGATACTTTTAACATTTATATTGGTTTGTATTACTATTTTATAGGACTTTCACCATAACAAAGGTAGTGCTCTATTAACTAAATCGCAATTACCACGCCTTAGTAGGTAGGTACTTGAAACGACATGGCATTTAACATTTCTACGATTTCCAAGGTCAAGTGGCTTTAGCGGTGGGGAAGTAAAAGCTAAACTTACAATGTTGAGGTAGCTATAATTTATTATACACTTAGTATTGAGTTAGTAATTAAAATAAGTGTGTACTTATTAAATATATTTAGCTTTTTTGCCACTCGAATTTTGAAGTAGGAGCTCGAATAGAACTGGGCCGGAACCCGTCAAGCGCAGCTTCAAAATCTGCTCAGGGCTCACTTTTTCCTCTTTGCTTCAAATATTTAAATATATTTGAACTAAGTAGGTACTTACAGGACATTTTATATGCAAATAGTAAAAAAACATGCAAAATGGCATAAAAGCATTCGGCCCACCTAATGGTAAGCGGTTATCGTACCCTGTAGACGCTAATACCAAGAGTATCGCTTAATTTGCACGTGCTCACCCTAAAAAAACATAAGTAGGTACTTTCATATATACAGAGTTTTTTAAAAATTAGTTCTTCAATTAAATTAACTTTTAATTATTTTATTAGTGCTTGCCAATGTTCAATATAAATAGGTGTATATATGTATTTGTAAGTATAAGAAAAATGAGTTGCAAGCAAAATATCACGTGCACGTAGGTACATACAGTTCTGCATCAGTGTTTTGCTTGCTTTGCAGTTTTGCTTGCGTCGACGAAACTGTTACAAACTTTTTGTTAACGATTATCCTGTATGCATAGGAACCGAGACTACGTAAATATAATAAATATATATAAATAATATTTATAATATCTGATTAACATAAACATAGTTGCATGAATATAAATATTTTATCTATATATATCACGCCTTTTTCTCGAAAGGGTAAGCACCCGCGCTATTTGCCAGCTACATCTACTAGGTTCTTGGCACAGGGTAACTAATAGTTTCTAATACAATACGAGCAAATTGCCATATACGGGGCACAATACCGGACAACAACTCTTTAGAATAAGGTGAATAAGAATATATATTATTGTTTTGTTTAAATAATTTTAATGCAAATAAGTTCGAATTTTGAAAAATATGCACTGACTATAATACATTATAATATGACTATTTTATTTTACTGCTAGCGTCTCTGTTCGAACAAAAAAACATAAAAGTTTTAATTTCAAAACGTTTAATATGCTTAATATTTCTGTTTTATTATCTGTGCAAATTTGCAATTTTACTTTTAAACTTTAACAAATTATTTTTGTTAGTGAATATTCTTTAAATTTTAAGCTTAAGCAGATATTGTATATTATCTAAATCAAGTTAAAAACGTAGCATACGTCCTTAATTATACTTGTGCAATAGTTTGAGGTGTACATAAGCAGTACCTAATAAGAAAGTAGACAGAACTTACCCGATGAACACCATGGTGGAATTATATTTTTTTGTGATACGTCACTGCTGTTGGAGCTATCACAAGCTTTTTTATATGCGCTTCTAGTAACGATTACCATTCCTATTTATTACAGTAGGTATTTGATATTTAATATTCGTTATTTATTTTGGCACTCGACCAACGAGATACTGCAAAAAATTTTGACACTAGCTATGCCTGGTATTGAGATATTCCTATTTCCCGCCAAGTCATTATTGTTGTTTTTTCTCTAAACTTAGGTAATGCACAAAATCAAACAGTCTATATTGAAATATTGTTTATGGTTATAGAATTTTATTTACAAAATTATTTAAACAAACTTGACGGAATTTAATGAAATAAATGTGTTAACATAATAATATTTATCCCATAAATTTATACGAACATAAAATTATAACAATCACACAAAATACTTTCATTACTTGCTCCAAAAATTAAATGACCTGACCCTTGTACCGTTGCTTTAAATTACACAGAGATAATTATTTGACTACGGATATTATAACTTGAAATTTAAATTTCATGGGCGAGGTTTTAAACTAACCGAAATATTTGAAGCGGAACAGTTTGTGAGTTATGTTCGTGCTATTCGTAGTTGTTATTGTTGCGTCGCGGGCTAATGCTCAAGACCAAGCTATGAGTACGGCCACGCCATCTAATTCACCACCTCTGCCGTTTATGGATTTGTTTACTGGTGCATCGAACTTATACTCGGAACCGATACGTAAGGCATATACCGACTCTTCGTACTACGTATCATGCCCAAAATCCGACACCCTATCGTCTCTTGCCAGCGTTCTCGGAAGTGCCGCTAAAATTATGATGTCAGCAGCAGCCATAGCTTTCCTTAAACTTATAGTCGGGAAAATGCTTTTACTACCGGTCGTGCTCGTGCTTTTTGCAAAGTTGGGACTAAAGGCGTTTCTACTTTGGCCTATGATATCAAAAATGATAAAGTATTTCAAAAAGAAAAAGAGAAAAGGTCATAAATCTAGAATGATTAGTGATTGTTCGCAAAGGATTGCCTGCGTGATACAAAGATCTTCGAAGAGTAGTTGGGGAAGTTATATAGGGGCAACTGCTACATTTTTCTTAATTGACGATCTTGAAGAAGATAGTTCTATTGCTAAAACTATGCTTAGTATTTTAGCTGATGACGACATAGCTCAGTGTATGTCCCTCGACTGTAGTTCCGGAATCGATATAAGCTGACATCTTAATGTTTACTAACATTCAACTATGTAGGACAATGCAGTTGCTTCACTTATATCATGACCCAGATATTTAACACGTAATGTCAGCTTGCATATTGAAATTTTATTAACTTTATAAGTACGGAACTGTGACATATTTGTGTAATTACTTAGTCACCATGAGTCAAGTGTGTATTTTATTTAATTTTCTCGTGATATTGAAGTTTGTATCGGTTTATGGATATCCTGGTGAAACTGTTATGGTATTTCCTCCGTTCGAGGTGCGGACTGTGGACAGGTATCCCTTCACGCCCCAGATTCCAGCAAATAGAAGAGACCTACATAAGCCAGAACCAATACTACATACGAACCAGATGCCGCCACGACCGTCAACGGACATGCAAAATAATCAAAACTTTATGGAGGAGCTGCACAGAGTGAAGCTTATAGCATCGCAACATCAAGAACAATCTACACCACAATTTCGGACTGCTACCCATGGCCGTGACAATAGTGAGTCATCAAATCGTCCGTATCCAGGGCCGTTTCCACGTCCGAGTGCGCCATCATATGGCTCTAATCCACCATATCAAAACTCGTCTCCAGTCACAGTAACGTCACCACCAGTGTTACCAAAACTTCCATTGTTAAAACCTGATCTTTCTACCCTATTTAAGCCAGTGAGTACAAAAGTGGCGAGTAAAACGAGCGGTTTGTTAAGCTTAATCCTTGCTTTGTTCTCTGGATCTTCGACAGGCGGTTTAAAGATGGGCGGACTAAAAGACCTTGTTATAAGCGGTATAGTAAAACCTCTTTTAGCCGCTAAAGGCGGGTTAAAATCTTTGATTAGTAAACTGACTATTCCTATAATAGCGTTGATATTGATAAATGTAGAAGTGTTGATAACTGTATGGTGGTTGTGGGAGGATTGCGAGCCTGAAAAGCCTCCGGTCCCAACTTATTCGTATCCAAAACCGCCTTATAACTACAATAACTATAATTCATACAGATAAGTGATCGTTTATTCCAGACATTATCCCAGTTATTTATATTTTATAGATTTTCAATAGAAATGATCCGTAATATTAATGTGTAATGTTGTATAATAAAATAATGTTGTTTTTGATGTATTATAATAATGTAAGACTGAATGTGAAAAATGATGAGTAAACTTGTATGTCTAAAAATGTTTTTCTTATTTCAAAATTCTAGTCTATCATACATACATAGATTAGAATTCTCACCAAATAAATAAATATACGAATAAGTATTTAAGTGACAAATTAATTTATAAATGCAGCATTTATATAAATTCCAGATGACTGCGAGTGATGAGAAGCATTGCATTAGATGGCAATAGATAATTAATTAAAATTATCATAAATCTATGGGATTTGTAGTACTGATACGAAATCATTTTACTAAAAATAAATTATTAAAAAAACAGATAATAATTTTCAATGTCTTCTAGCATTTTTTTTGAAAATCGAACACCTAGTTTTTTATGTTATAAATACCCAAACTAAAAATTATGTTGCCTTGCATACAAGTAAGCAATGCAATATTATGCAATATACACAGTAGGTATACATTTGCATACAAGGTCATACTTATTATTACATACCTATTCGTAAAAGTAATTCAATTCCTTCAATTACTTTTTTATTTTATTACCTAAGCACTAGTTTTAGCTCGCGGCTTCGTCCGCGTGAATATTCTGCAATGCAAAGCTTTAAACTGTCAACGCAGTAATAGTGGATACAAAAACAAATATAAATTTTCTATATAGATCTTTACATAATATTAAAAAAACAATCAACATAGTCCAACTACTGGACACGGGTCTCCTTTCCTCTATCAAGAGAGAGAGAGAGAGTGTTTAGGGCATTAATCCACATACGCTGTCCTAATGCGGGTTGGTGCATCAGACATGTCCTTAGATTTATTTTTAAGACATTTGGATTTCCGCACGATGTTTTACTTTACCGTTAGCAGATAGTTAATCATTTGATTAGTACATATAAATTCCACAAAGTGAAATTCACATTGGTTGAACTCGCACTTCTTGCGTGCAATTCGGTTACTTTCTTACTCGGTGATCATCGCTGCTAAATATTAAAGAATTTAAATATATTTTTAACTTTCTATATATATATAAACATAAAACTAATTTTAACTTAAATACAAAAAAAAGAAAAAGTATAAGTACAAACTAAGACTAGCGTCGAAATATTCCTCAACATCACTGTCTACTGGGAACGTGCCCAGAAGGCTGGCGGCATTGCCACGTTGAATGACAATGCATATGCTTTTTCACTTCAAAAAAATTTAAAAATGTATGGAATCGAAAGAAGTGAATAAACCATTTAATAGTGTTAAAATCATGAGGACGAGCAGTAACAAGTTTACGTGTGAGCTCGTTATGTTGACTCCTCTCTACGTTCATTAACATTATCTAATTGAGTAGACTGTTTGTAAATGCTATTTTCTTTACATTTTTATTGTGGTGGTCATTTTTAAGATATTACAGTGACTTCAAGTTTATTTAATTTTATAGAAACTTTTAAGCCTTTTTATGCTCATTGGGCGACAAACAAGCATACGGCCTGATGTTAGCCTATGAACACTTGCAATACCAGAGGTATCACTTGCGTGTTGGTGGGCCATTTTTTACACCTGGGCTTTAAGATGAAGTATCTCGAGAATACGTGAAATAGGAAAACGCCTCTTTCAAAATGCATTCCTAAATGAGTGCTGGAGACCTGTAACTCATACACTGGATATACCGCTGTGTGTAGTTATTTCGGTCTTGTGAAAGTCCTTTCCTAGTCAGGCTTGCTCGCTAGTATGGTGTCTTACCTCTTTTGATTCATTTAATATTACAATGAAACACAAAATAAAGCCTCGAATTATTTTCATGCTACAATTTGTATTTAGTACAACATTTTATTCTTAAAAGATGTTTTCGATCGCAACTGGAGTAATCAGAATAAATGTAGGCGATATTTAACGAATCATCCGGTGTTTAGCCACGAAGCGAAAGCATGAACCAATCACGATTATTACGCACGAATTATGGCCAATAGCCGTCAGCTTTGTGGGAACGCTGATTTTATATAAAATTTAATGCCACCTCTATACAATGAACTAACAGTCGAAAATGCAGGTCACAGTATCTAAACACATATAGAGAAAAACGAAACAGTTTAGCATCTTTTTTTTCTGCTTTTATTTTTGTGAACCGATTCTTTCAAACTTTTTCTAAACTAGGCAGAGCCTGTTCTATGGCAATTGGTAAACTTACACCCAGATAAACATATAATCATGCTCATCACACATAGTTTTGTCACGCGTGGGAATCGAACCCATGACCTCTGGCTCAGTAGTCAGGTTGCTAACCACTACACCAACAGGCCAGTCAATATTTCAACTTACATTTTATCTAATTTTATAAATCATAGATTAATTATAACTTTTAAACTTTGCCTGATAAAAGTCTTAAGTCATATAATCTTCTTCGTGGCCACAAGGTTACGAAAGGTCAAAAGTAGGTCGAGTTGTTTCCAGAAAAGGATAGTCCGGAAGTACTTCGGTTCGAACTTGACGAAAATGCTACGTGAAATGGTTGAGATTTTTAACGCTTCGTGTCATAAACGAGGGTGCCGAAGAGAGGAATGGAAGGCGGTATTCGATTTTAAAAGATTTGACGTTCAAAATGCGGTAGGTGAGTATATACACAATGTTTGAAGCTTTTAGCGAGACAAGGGGCTTATTTAAGGCTTTTACAAAATTTCCTTGGGATATACGTAGTTTTTGTAACCATACAGCTGTTAGGCTATTGGCACACTGTATCCACACTACGCAGCGTATTACGTGAGTGCGTCTTTGAGTTTAAGCACAGATTACTAAATAGTTACTACGTAACAGATACTTCACTCAGAAGAAAATTACCAATACCTTCTGCTATAATAGCCTACTCTGTCGCGTCAGCAACCGCTGCATGCTAAAATGTGCCTAAATGCTCAAGCGTACAGTTGTGATTGCTTCGCACTGCGCGATCCCACAGCAATCGCGGGGCTGCCTCTTTGATAAAATTAAATTAACATAAATAACTATTTGTGCCTATTTTATTGAGAACTGTGAATATGTTCTGACTATAGGTGGTAGTTTAAAATTGTTGACTGTGCAATACATCTAAAACATAATTATATAGGTCAGTATGTAGGTAAAATAAAAAAATCTTTAAAAGTTACGAGTTTTATTTTTATATAAATTTCTTATCCTTTCTAAATTCTCGGTTATTAATTTTTAGTGTAGAAAAAATTAATAGAACGATTAGAATTGAACAACGTGCGTGCGCTTCGCTTGCGAAAACCGCATTGAATTTGGTCCGTAGCCGGTACGACGAGCAGTAGGTAATTATAGCGCGCAAGTACATGGAGTGACGGAGGCCTGGTTTAAGTATAAGCTAGTGTCAAGTGGGTAATCTATACTACGAGTATATTATAATGAGGTAAAAGTGTGTGAGTTTGTGATGTTGTAGGGGGTAATCTCTGGATCTACTGAACAGAATTTGTGTGTGAACCTTATTTTTTGTGACTGTCATAGGCTATATTTTAACATTAGTGCGAAGCCAAAGCGAAGCTAAGTTTGCAGATTTTAGATACTTTGAATCAGTGCCAAAGTTTAGTACTAAATAATGTTGTATTGTACCCGAGAGATATCCATCTAAAACATATTTATATATACTAAATATCTATCTTAAAACAATAATGTAGATGACTTTTGATTTATAGACACGACCTCAACACACCGCTGATTAACTTTGATAACTATTGTATAATCGTCTGTGCAGGTATAAAGTATCTTCTGTGTTACTATTATGTAGACGGATGTACTATCTACGTAGGTAGGTAGATACCTAGGTAATATGTTAGTAACCAAATAAGCGACAATTACCAATGTCCTCAAGCTTTGGCTGCCATTTTCCAATTAGGTAGACCGACGCTACTTGACCGAAAGCGTTTTACACTTTACAGTTGTTACAGAGTCGCGGTTAGACTCGTATCCTTTAGTTTCCATAAGTCGTTTGACTGATGATGATTCATGATATTATATTTTTTTGGTAGTAGAGGTAGCCAAGTGGGCGAAGTAACTGCCTTGTAGTCATGAGGTGTGAGTTCCATTCCGAGGTATTAGTGTAGATTTCACTTTGTGAAATTTATATGTACTAATCAAATGATTTACTATCGCTAACGGTGAAGAAAAACGTTGTAACGAAATCCTAAAAGTAATTCTAAAGGCATGAGAGATGGTGCCCATACTAGCATGCCACCCATGCATTCAAAAAATGGTCTGGCAACCCGGTGGGGTACCTCTAGTGAACGTCCATAGGCTACGGTAACTGCTTAACATCAGGCGGGCCGTATGCTTGTTTGCTAACCAAGTAGATAAAAAAATGCCTAGTCCACGAACCCAAATTGATTTTTTAATTTTATTTTTATACACTAATCGAAAATACCTTCGGGTATCTTTTATCTGACAACAAATTTGTACGTTAAATTCTTTTCGGCCACTTGGTAAGTGATATTGGTATTTCATTTCAAAGGCTGCTAAGTTTTCCATTACAGATGAAAAGGATTAATTTCTATTACATCGTATGATGTGTGAAAGCGAAATTGTGGCGAGCACCGAATGTTATACGTAGGTATATACATATATCTATACTAATATTATAAAGCTGAAGAGTTTGTTTGTTTGGTTGAACACGCTAATCTCAGAAAGTACTGAGCCTTTAGACAAGTGCCATAAGCGATAGTCGAATCGAAAAGTCAAAAAAGAAAATGTATGGGATTTGACGTAAGTTTACGACATTAAATCGTAGACTCACGTCAAATTCCATACATTATATTTTTTGACGTTTTGATTCGACTATCGCTTATGCCACTTGTCTAGAGGCTCTGGTTCGATTAGAAAATATTTTTTTTGTTGAATAGTGCATTTATCCAGGAGGCTATAGGCTATATAACATCAAGCTATGATCAATAGGAGCGGAGCAGTAGTGAGATATGTTGCAAAATGGGGAAATGTACGTTCCAAATTACCACGCGGACGAATTCGAGGGCGACCCCTAGTATATATATAATTATAATGGGTCGCGTGTTCAGGACCAGTTAATATAGGAACCATGGGATATACTCGTAGTCCCATTGTTTTCGTTCGAACAATAAAGTATTCTGCCTTACGAAATTATCCGATAAATTTTCCATCACCATAGAATTCGTCAATTATATATATTTTCTCTCAAGTTAGATTGGGTCGTTATTTTATTTTATAAGGCCATATCGTGTTTAAGAAATTTGTAGAGAATGTACATTATCTGAAGTTCAGATTCTAAAAATACATTTTCAAAAAAATATAATAATAATGAATATAAAGCTTATTGTTACGTCGTATTCGTACTATGGTGAAACAGAGAGAAAGGTAAACTATTTTTAAGGTATTTTATGCTTAACATGAAATCCAGTATTACCAAAACAATACTCTGAGGCAATCTCAACTTTGGTTAGGGTTATAAGATTAAATGTACATTATCATCAAAGCTAGAAACGCCAAACTTTCAGTTCGATTGGGCATAGAGAGAGGTTTAAATAGAAGTTTTGAACAAGAGCAACATTGCAATACAATAATGTCCGAAATGTCGGTGGCTTATCTCGACGGAGACTAGCTATTTGCACGGTAGATATTATAGAGCGCAAATGTGTGAACGAAAACAGGTGCAGGTATCGGGCATTATTCTCAAAGTCCGATAAGACGACAATAAGACGGCGACCGAAGAGAAATTAAATGTAGGACCAACGGCTATCAGAGGCAAAGAGGTGTAAACACCGCAAATTTACAAAATTCGGGCATCGGGCTATTTTAAATATTTTGACACACAAACTTGATATCCCTCGATATCAGCAGTCAGAGTCAATGACCATTGGACAAACAAGGCAATAGACAATACTAGGAAGTTAATAAACCTTGTTAAAAAGTTGATTGTCTTCAAAATATGATTACACGCAAATACGTTAAGAACGTATCACAAATTACATCCCTAAATTGAGTTACTCGGGGAACAAGCACACGGAGTTTGTCAGAGCTTGTTGCCATTCCGTGCAACTGACAGCCAATTAAGGAAAATAGGTCATTTTGGCGGTCGGGATGACATACCAAGTGTATTTACTTATGCACACTGTATCATCTAACATCATATCATCTGCATACCGTTATATCACATAATAGTGCATGTTTGGTTACGTTATTAACCGTGCTATCGTGAATACAAACAAAGGCTGATGACTGCCTTTTAGACATTACGTATTTTTATTTGCTACCTACGGTTTTGACATTGCCAGTTCAGGATATTCTTAACCTTACCTGAACAGCCATAATTTTGTCGTTAATATGTAAGATTAAATAACCTTAATCGCGGTGTTTAAGTTAGTGGCACATGCCTAAATATGGGCAATCTGAATAACTCTGTCACCAGGTTGAACACTAACAAAACGATAAGAAGAAAAAGTAAGTGACGGCCCGCCTGATGGTAAATAGTTACCGTAGCCATAGTGCAAGGAAGACTCTATATACTAAGGACACTGCTGCATTATATAAAAAAAATACCTACCGCTCAGGACCTATTCAGTTCAAAGTCAAAGTCAAAGTCAAACTCATTTATTCATTTAGATCAAATCCATGATACTTATGAACGTCATTAAAACAAATGCCAGCATACTTTTTTCCTAAGGCCAATTCGCTGACTAGGGTTGGGCCTCGAGAAGAATTGGCAAGAAACTCGGGCCACTCTTTTTAATCGCCAGAGTATAACATTTACAGTTTGGTATGAGTTACAATAGTGGTAACAAAAAGGAACGGAAACCAATATACCATATGAGAAATTTAGAAAAGTATTTAATTAATGAGTAAGCAATATTAAAAAAAAATGAATTTAGCTTTCCACTGTATGGTAATGAGGGATCGTTTCTTTTTGTAAGTATAAGATAGAAACGTGTCGAGATCACATTGGAATCTTAGTAAATATCTAGAAACTATATCTTTAATATTTAAAAATAAATCATGCCAAGATTGACCAGCCACCCCAAGTAGCACCCGTTCACGAGCATGACGCACAGACCAGCCATCATTTCCTTCGCCATATTAGAGTCTCCTGACAAATTTTAAATGTAGTTATTATTCTTATATAATTCTGCATCAAAATTAGCAACTAACCCCATGACTTTTTATCATTTAGTTAGTAAACAAGTATGGGCTGGCAACGTAGCGTTCGCCCTGGTCCTGAGCGGTAGGTATTTATATAAAGCGGCAGTGTCCTCACTGTAGAGTTTTTCTTACATTATGCCGCGCCGTAGCCTATAGATAGCTTGCATAGCTGTGCATTACTTGTATGTTTATCCATCATTCATTCATCTTAGCCAAATAACGTGGCTTTCTATTGGTAAAAAAAAATTCTAAATCGGTTCTGTAGATCCAGAGATTACCCCTAACAAACTCACAAACTTTACCTCTTTATAATATTAGTATACCCTATGTCAATTGAATATATAAATAAGGTAAACAAAACTTATCTGTTTAAAGTTATCACACATAATGTCACTAAATGGAACAAGTAACACATTTACATGAATTTCGAAAGTTTCAACTTGATTAACTAGCACTGTTTATACCAAAATTAGTTTTTAATCAATTAAATAAACTAATTTGAAAAATCTAAGTCGTATGATTTGGATAACTGTCATTCGCAAAATGATGTATTGTCTATGGTCCCATTTTGTAAAATAGTGGTGTGCGAATAAATATAATCGACGAGCTCAATTTAAGTTTTTAGTGATCGATTATGTCTGTAGTAAATCGAATCTCGCATTTCCGATCAGTTAAAAGATATAAAAAAAAACAAATTAGATTTTTAAATTAACAATCAACTAATGTATATGTATTACCAAAATTTAAGTCCGTTTTTATACATTAATGTTTTTGTGTATAAAAAAGTTTTGAATAAATAAGAAATAAAGTAATTTAAATTATTTTATATTTATTATAATTATTTATATATATTTATTTATTTACAACATGAGGTCGTCTTATCCATACGTCAGACATTTTCCGTACCTATCTGTATATTATTAAAACTGACTTTAATAATTAAAAAAATATATACATACATATTTATCACTGAATTGATGGTATTTATAACTCGAGATTATTAGTCACGGCATCGCTAATCTTTTTATCCAAGTAGAATGATAAAAGATATGATCTATTGAGATACGATCCTCTTTGGCTCAATCCATTAGCTATTAGACTAGATAATAGATCAGCATTGACATAATAGTATACGGATAGTTTGTAAATACATTCGATTTTTTACTTCCTAGCTGGTCTAATGTTCGTTGGATACGAATGCTGATCACGAGATTTGCGGAATGATTCCCGGAATAAAAAATAGATATTGAGTTTTTTCGTCAAGAAATTCACAGATGGCTGAAGTTTGGAAATTAGCGATGTTTACTCCCCCGTGCTTCGTGCACGTAGCGCTGTTGGTCCAAGTCTTTTCTCTCTCCGGTCTTGTCGGATAACCATTCCACCGGAATATGACAATGAGGGATTAAAGAGTGCATCTGTGTTTGCTCACAACTTTTGCACTATTATATCTCCCGCGCAATAGCTAGTCTCCATCGAGATTACCCACCGCGACCGAAATTTGGTTATATTATGAAGCATTTCTCAAATTCCAATAATACTGCTACACAATATAATAATAATTTAATGATAGACAGTTCTTCACCCCGACAGTTCCATCGTTATTCGGACAAGCTACACTTAATTTGACCCGCGTAATAGCAACAATTGACAAGTAGTACGTGTTACGTGACCAGCATAGATATTTGCCACGACCTTTGAGTAACTTACTAAGGGTTATCTACTTAATTTGGTTGATATATTTCTGAAGTACGTCTCCCATTTCACTCAGATGTCAATTCTGCGATGTCTGTTGAAAAATGCATTGCCAGTTTGCATGACAAGACGTAAAGCGTTGTGTGCCTGTGATAACGTGCCTTCCTTTCGAAATATCTGCAGTAATGACTCTGGGTTTGGCTCTACTTTTATGATTCTCTTTGTTTGTTTTGTTTAGTGTTAGTTTTAAGATGTTATATAACATGTGTAACGTATTCTCTAAGTCTCCTTTCGCAATAATCGAAGCGCTCTACTTATATAAAATTGGGTCAATATTCGCGTATAAACAGAGAGGGAGCGCGAAAAGTTTATCCTAAAACAGTAATGTCACGAAATAGGTTCTTAACCTATTTCACTAGTAGTTTTACAGCTTCCGGACAAACGGGGATAGCCGTTTCTATCCATTCGATAATATAAAATGACTGTAACAAGTTTAAAAGGACACAGTATGTAGGTAAACTAGATCAGAAATGTATCATAAGTGTATTTTCAGTCAAGTATTCATTATTCATGTACATTACTGAGAACTTTGTTGTCTAAAGAAGGATGAGGCTTTGTTATTTCAACATTTACCTATATATACATAATGATACATAAGGTCTGCGTTTGCCTTTTATACCCTTCAAACATAAATCGTGTAGGTCATTTAGATTTAAGCACTCTGAAAACGAGCGTTCTTTTTTACGAGGCACAAGCTTACTTCCAAATTGGAAATCGGGGTTATTTCAATAAAATCGGATCAAATTAAGGTTTTGTGTGAACAGGATACTGGAAATAAAAGTAGGCTAGAGGAGACGGTCGTTTTGCGATTGAGTGTTTGTGTCTTTGCGGCGTGAAGTGCGTCGCGTTTGAACGGCGCGGCGAGAGTGCGCGGCGGCGCACGGCGTCGATAGCGCACCGGCCTGACGTCGGAGCGGGCCGGCGCACTCCGCTCCAGCCGTCACCCTCCGCGCCCCGCGGCCACAAGCGACGCACGTCACACTCGATACCCGCGACACCCTCGCCACCCTTGGCGAGCCGAGACAGCACCACGGCACGCGCATCACTGACTCCACCGTGACTGTTTACTGTGCAACACGACCAGACATACCCTTAGGTACCACCCAGTGCGACGATCTGTTCATGGTTCGGTGTTGGTGAAAACAAACACATCACAGAGCATTAGCGCAGGCGCGCCACTAGCGGACATGATGAAAGCGGCCATCTTGGCCGAGGACGCACTTTCGCCTCGCCCCAGCTTTGAAGCTCGTTTTGAAAGCTCCATATAAGCTTTAGAAGACGAGCGATGCGTCGTGGACTGGGCTCCGAGGCGTGCGTCCTCTGAGGCCGCACCGCGCCGCTATCGATCCGGTAGCGTCATGGCGCCCGCGGAGTGAATGCGGACTTTGGGACAGCACCGCAGCCCTCGTACGCTTGCGGAGCGCCCGCCCAGTGATAGTGCTAGAGTGGTCGCGCGGCATGTGAGACAGAGTGTCGGCGTGCTTGGGAGGGCGCGCGGGCGGCGGCGGGCCCTGACCGCGCGCCATGGGCGAGGAGTACGCGCGCTCACCGTGCGAGCGCTTCCCGGCGACGGGCGCATTCAGCGTGGCGCCGCCGGAACGGCTCAGCCCGCCGCCGCCCGCGCCGCTGCCGGACCGGTTCTCGGCGTCCCCGCGCCGGGTACGCCGTTGTGCAGAGGCCGAGCGCGCGCGGCGGCCGCGGTATGTACCTCCAGCGGCGCACGTGCCGGTGGAGCGCTATGTCCCGCGGCCTCCAGCGCCGCTGCGACCTCCTCCGCCGGTCTACTGTGGGCTGGCGTGCAGGCCACCGCCTCCAGCGCCGCGAAAGTGCTGCGGACCCGCCTGCCGCGAGGACATCGCAGGTTCACCACCTCCGTCGCGTTATGTGGAATACGTGGGAGCGGCGGCCGCGCGGAGGCTCGCATGCACACCGCCACCGCCGCCGCCGCCCGCACTACAGTTGCCGTGCGAGCCACAGGAGCCACCATGCTGTGTACAGGCTCGCAGAAGACCGCAACCTCCACATGATTGGTAAGTACCTACTTTACATATAGGTACCTACGTACACACGGTCTCGTTTCCAAGGTCATGTTGTACCTACTAGCACAATCTCATTAATGTTGACTCTATTTGATCTTGTGATTATTGTATACCCCTTGTACCAACCTTTTAAAAAGAAGTGAAATGACTTGATAAACTGACATTGACTCTGTAAATTATGTTTGATCCCTGCTAACTCTTCGATACATTCCATCGTGTAATACCTCAATAGATGTAAACAGCCTCACACAAAAGCGTATTTCATAATTGGACGATGATAGCGAAAGCCGAGCCGTTATAATTGGTTAATATTTTGTGAATGATATCGATAACGTGTGATTGATGAGCGGCTGGCTAACGATCGTCACATTTGTGAGCGAGTCACAATATATAGCCTTTGATTAGATTCCATCCAACATCCATTTCACAAAATATTGATGGAATATATAAATATGTTTGTGTACTAAATTGTTGGCATTTAAATTCACTCGTAAAATACAATCAGAGCATTAACTGACCACCGCGTCGTTCTCCGATGCTTCTACATTATTATAGTGAAATGCAAAATTATTTTACTCTGCATTAAGCTTTTGGAATTGTACCAAAATTGGTTAGTGTCCTATATAGGATTGCTTTACATTAATGTATCGTAAATTCTACTCACTTTAATTGTGATTGCATAGTTTAAATTTAATATCCATATAGGAATTAAGTTGAAAACAATTATATTGCTATAATGCGTATAGTATTAGGCTTAGCTTTTGATTGAGACATTACTCTCTATGACTTTAATGAGATTAGAGCAGTGAGCTGGTACGGTATCGAAGGTACTTAAAACGAGAAGGTATTATTACAATCAGGCTAAATTACAATTATTATTGACTATGTAAATGCTGTAATACTAACAGATCGGAATGTTGTCGATACATAAAATACTCGTATTTCTTGACCATTGGCGAAGTTTTATATTAAAAATATAAACTTTTAAGTACTTTAGAATTTCATGTTTTTCTCATAATATAAGTGCTATTATTGTATTTCACAAAGGTCTGCTTAGTTCAAAATCACTCAACAATGTAATTTGATGTAAAACTTTTTTCATATAAACTTTATTTTTAAAGGGTAGGTTGAAAGCTCCGAGCGTAGTGTTGCAAACTTATAATTTAATTTGTTTATTGGAGGCCAGTTTACGTATTTATAGTTTTATTGAATCAGAATTTCTATCTTATTGAAATTTTGAGATTGAATAAAAGAAAAATTATATTATGTACTTTTATTGCTTAAATCTGTTGCCCGTGGTGCCGCCCGTGTGGTTATCACCGTAAATAGTACCCTATATATTTTTCCTTGATATCATCTATCTCCTTTCCAAATTTAATTAGGAACCGTTCAGCCGTTTAATCAGGAAAGATAACAAACAAACAAACAGCAACTTTCGCACTTATGATATTGGTATTTGATGTGTAACTAAAAAGTTGATTTAATTCTTGATAATATGTGTGATACATGTTTTAAATTGCACAATATATTTTTTTAAGTTCATTTCTACGATTTTACAGACATTGAGCATGAGGCATAATTCCAATAAGGTATATTTTGAAAATGATGCCTCTGTGCATTTTGTATTTACTTAAACCGTACGATTGGTTCAGTGGTTTAAGTGAAAGGTTACCTCGTCATTTACTACTGCTCGGCGTGTTTTTGTTGTCCCGAGTCTGGGTGTACTTTGTGTCCGTTAATTGTAAAGTCCCCCGTGCTTGTTCCCTAGTGCGGGAGTTGCCTTTATAAATAATACAAAAACAAACTGAGGCTGCAACTACCAAATACCATTGTTTACATGCGTGTGACGTACACAACACAAAATATTGTTATGATGTCTTCTTTTTAAATGTGTGTCTGTATGTCATTTGTGTGTAATTTTTTTTTTTTAAATAGCACTAACACTTTTTTATTAAACACAAACTCTTGGTGTAGTGGTTGGTGACTCTGACTTTAAGCTGAAGGTCATGGGATCGATTCCCACTAAGGATAAATATTTGTGTGATGAGCACGATTGTTTGTTCTGTGTCTGAGCGTAATATATTCTTCATCCTACTAATATTATAAATGTGAAAGTTTGTGAGGATAGATGGATGTATGTGTGGATGTTTGTTACTCTTTCACGTAAAAACTACTGAACGGATCTGGATAAAAATTGACATAAAGATAGATTATAGCCTGGAATATCGAATAAGCTACTCTTTATCGCCATAACCGACATCCACGTGGGCAGAACAGCGGGCAACAGTCTATAATATGTACGTAGATATAAATATATAAGTACGTTTATCAGTTGTCTAGTTGCCATAGTACAGCCTTGTTTGGAATCAGATGGCATTTTGTGAGTTAGCCCAAAATATGTTATGTTTTATCCTTTACATTTGCACGATTTTGAGACGAAAATTAATCAGTAAATACCTAAATTCAAACACATTGCTATTCTATTATTCAATACACAAAGGCTTTCGTGTGTCGATTGTGTAGTAGCTATTGACCTGAAATAAGAAACCATTTTTAGAAGATATCACATAAACACTTTCAGTGGCGAGTTTGCCTTTCAGTGGGTTCACACTACTCTTAGTACTCTGACCTTTGCGACAGAAATCATCACAAAACATTACTGCACGGTTGGTGGTTACATCGCCATTTGCCATTGCGCAGCGTGTTGTGGGTTCGATTCTATACGACTCCCACACAATTTTTTGTGTGATTGAGAAATGTTTGTTCCGAGTCTTGGTGTACTTTGTGTCCCTGGGTTACATGTTTGCAAAGTTCCCCGCGACACAGTGCTTGTTTCATAGTGCAGGATATGTCTTTAAAAAATTATAAAGAACACACAAATATGAATCTGAATGTGTGTAAATTCTCACCATACTAAAGGAAGAATTCGATATCCTTTCTGACGATATAAGGCGTCATAGCAGAAATATTTTGCTACAATTCTTGACTCCTGTGTGATCAGTCAATTAAGGCAAGCCAGAGTGTTCTGTAGACGCTCCTGTCAGCCCACTAGGCTTGCTGGAGACTAAGGCTTGATCAACTTTCTGGGGTATTCAGGACAGCAGTATCTGTACTTACACTCAGCTCGCTACGAGCTGCGATGCACTTCAATTAAACCCATGATACATTTCCGTAAGAAGAATAACAATTATTTTAAAGGCGATTTTTTGATTAAGTATTCCTATTTGACGTCACTGAAAACATTTAATAATTATTTAAAAAGACAACTCCCTCACTAGGGAACAAGCCCTGTGTCGGAGGACTTTACAAACATACAATTCACGGATACAAATTACACACAAACTCGTAACAAACATTTATGAATCACAGAAAGTTTTGTCTCGTGTGGGAATCGAACCCACGGAATCTGGCTTCGCAGTCAGGGTTACTAGGTACCCACTAGACCAACTGTCCAGTCACCATTGAACCTCTTAAATACAATCTCACTGAATATTCCAATTAATTTAAAATTGTTATCATTACTCCTGTTTACCTATTTAGATCAATTATTATCTAATTTACTATCAAATGTATCAGCATTATCGGTTATAATCTCTTGATATTTACAAGCAAAAAATGTGTAACGTAGGTAACGTACGTTATCAGCTGTTAGTTAGTTATCGCGATAAGATTCGGGCGTGTCTCCTTAGCACTTGCAGTAGGTGTTACATATATTGCAAAACTGTTATTTACTGTTCTATTATGAAATTATTGTGCTGTGAATGAAATGTGAACATTATGAGTGGTATTTAAAAGTGCTTACCTTTTTATCTAGCAGATTTTTTCGTCGTACCCATGCACAAAAAGTAAGTAATCAATTTCTGCTTTTTCAATACCTCGTTTCAGTATACATTTCTATAAAAATGTCTAGTCATTTTCTATTCTAGAAAATATTAACAAAACCTAACTTTTTGATTTATGTTAGTGACTATGAATCGCACGTTACACAGTAAAACATTTCTAACGAAAATACAGAAAACATTCAGAGAACTACTTACTACTAGATCGCTCAAGTTTCTCGTGTGCCTATTCAAATGTAGACGTGGAAAGTTTAAGGATTCCTTGGATGATTTCTTTGAAGTCTTGCCGTTCTATTACTCCGGGGAAATTGGGTTTAGGACAAGATGTCTAGTTGAAAAATTCAGATCAACCAAATCAGTATGTTTGAGTTAGGTTAACGGCAGGTAAACTTAGATCAATAAACCCTTAGAGACGAGATTTAAATATTGTGAGAGCAAAATTGTGTTTATTCGTGACGGAATACGAAATATACTTACCTACCTAAATATATAAGAGGTGGTAGTTGAGTGAGAAAGTAGGGAACCGACTTAAAACATATTTGGTGTGGGGACCATGTGGAACTTATACATCAAAACTTTCACACCGTGAAGGCGAAGGAAAACGTCGTAAGGAAACCTATATGTATCAACAAATTCTAAAAACATGTCTGATTTTTTATTAACATGTTTGACAAAACTTTGTATTTATAAATATTTGTTCCGAGTCTATGTGTAATTTGTGTCCGTGTATTGTATGCTTCTTATGCTCTTAGCTCTCTTTATACTGGAAAGGAGACCATGTCCAGCAATTGGAGGTTACTATCTATAAATCATATTAACGATATACTTCCATTGTTTTGTTTTTTAAAAAGAAAACCCCTGTTCTAAAAAACAAGTCCTGTGTCTTGGACTTTACAAACATATGTACAATTAACGGACACAAAGTACACCCAGACTCGGAATAACCACTTGTGGATTACACAATTTTTTTATCACGTGTGTGGGATGAACCACGACACGTTGTGCAGTGGTACCTAAATGTCCACGTAACCACTTAAGCCACTTAATAGCCATGCAGTTATTCAGTCTATTGATGAAATTTTATTCTCAGTGTATTTTATTTTATTAAACCGTGGACTTTTGTGGACGTGTCGAAACTGACTGAAAATACTTTTTTAATTGTACCTTTTCGCATAATACGATTGAATAAAAAAGTTTCTAGAATTCGAATTTCTTAAGACCTAAATGATACTAGATATTTTTGTAAATAGTAATTTATTGTACTTTATATCAATTGTGTTCTTTGTTTTGAATATATTTAATTGTAGAGTATTGTGTAGACACGTCTGTATACTTTTTTCGGACAACTAATGGCTTAACTAAATTATCTTGTGAAATTACTGTATCACTTTATTTATCTATAGACACTTTATTTTTGCGTAGGTATTTATTAAACACAATATGGTATCATATTGTGTTTAATAAATAAATAAACATTCTATAAGTGGTGCAGCGCCATCTTCACTGATCGCAAATATATATTTTTTCATACTATTTAGGTGGCAAACTAGCATACGGCCCGCCTGATGTTAAGTTACTGTAGCCTATGGACGCTTGCGATACCAGAAAAATCACTTGCGTGTTGCCAACCCATTTATTTTACACCAGGGCTTTATGATGGGAGTATCCCTGTGATAGGAATACGTTTCTTTCAAAACGCATCCCTAAATAAGCTAGAGACCTTTACTCACACACAGGAACACAACTACACCACTGTGTGTAGTTATTTGGCTGTGGTCTTCTGTAATGTGGAGGTCTTTCCCGAATCGTATACGTATATATGTATGAAAAATATATTTTTATTATTTCGTTTATGGGTTGCGATGATGATGATATTTTTATCTGTAGGTTTAGTCTAATTGTACACTGTTGCCAAATTTCACAGAAATATATACAATGGTTTTCTTCATATAGCGGCCCTGTATACATATCTCCGTTGCCGTGTGTACATATATATTTGTCTAAAGGCTTATGACAAATGGAGGGACGGCTTACAGTTTGCTTTAATTAGTTTATTATTCAGTGCAGAGGTCAGTCAGGTAAGTGAAGGAACTGTATCCGCTTTATTAATAAACGTAGTGTAGTGAGCAAATAGTTACGCCATTCTTTGTCCTTTTCTTTCAAATGTCAATTTACTGATGACAGAATGAGAGATTGATATATGAAATAATAAAATTACACCTGTGTTTTTTGAATGATTATTAATAGATAAGGCAGCTTGAGTTAAAAAATACATAATAACCGTTTAGTCAAGATTGACTGTTGTTATGTATTAATTTGTAAACAGACATGCTCTTACAATTTATTAAAAGACATGTGGGTTACCACACGGTGTTTTACTTCCCTGTTAAAATATGGTTTAATCATTTGATTAATACCTACGCATAAATTCCACAAATTAAATTCCACATTGGTGTCAGTTGGGAACAAAGCCACACCCCTTGTGTTACAAGTAAGTTAATTTTCCATTCAAAGACCACTGCTTAGCCATTCAAAGAAAATAATATAAAAAAATGACATAAAATTACCTACTGCGTTCATCTCTGCATCACCCAATGGTTGGCTGGTAGAGAATGCCTTTGGCATTAAGCCTTCCTTTGTACAATACTGTGCATAAATTATTAAAAAAATAACATAATATTTTAGTTATTAACGAAGATACCTAGACAACCCTACATAAAAAATATACAAATGATTTTACGGACAAAGGTAGGGCTACTAAAGGTAAAAGAAATTATCCTAAGTAAGGAAACAAGGTACGTGATTTATTGATAACCTTACTGGAAACGTAGTAGCAAAACAAGCAAGTAAGGAAGATAAATGAATTACTTTCATTTCGTAAAGATCCATTTGCGAAAACCCTAACCGTTTTTATAGTGTGATAGATCGGATTCAGTTGTTATATTCTATGTTCTACATTAGTGTACTTGACATGTTTATGTTTTATATGTAAATTTATACATTTGTATTCGAGCATTTGTATATTTATTATAAGAGAGGTAGAGCACCATACTAGTGAGCAAGCCCAACTGGGGAGGGACCTCTACCTTACAGTAAACCACAGCCAAACAACTACATACAGTGATGTAGTTGTGTTCTTGTGTGTGACGTCTTCAGTACTCATTTAAGGATGCATTTTGAAAGAAACGTTATCACATCCCAGGATGTGATCACTCCATCTTAAAGCCCTGGTGTAAAAAAATGTATCGGTAATACGCAAGTTATATCATTGATTTTAGAAGTTTCCACAAGCTACGGTAACTGTTTAACATCAAGCGGGGCGTATGCTTGATTGGCACCCAAGTAGTATACGCACTACAGCCAAATAACTCCACACTGAGATGTAGTTGTGTTCCTGTGCGTTAGTACAGGTCTCCAGTGACCATTTATAGCAAATTGCTTTTAAAATAACGTTCTCCTTATCTCAGGGTTACCTATATCTATAATACTAATGTGTAACAAGATGTGAGGTTGACTCTTCGCAAATAGTGCTTCTGGTATTATAAGAGTCCATAGGCTACAGCTTACAATCAGGCAGACCGTATGCTATTTGCCATCTATAAAACTGAAACTAAAAGGTTATTTAAAAAAACAGTTATCGTTTAAATAATCCACAAGTATGTTGGTCTTCAGGTTTTTTTGGTTGCACTTCAGGTTCTTCAATGAATCTTCTCGTTACTGATTTAATCTCACAAGGAAACTCCAAGCATAGCTCTCACCATTGTTTTTTGGATTCATTTGAGGCTTCGCATAAGGCCTATAGTAAGCGACCACGTATCAAATTCTTTTATTTTTGACTTATTCGCATGCTTGCATTAGAAAGGTATATCGATATTTTTTATTTATCTTTTATTAAAAATGTTTGCTAGATTCAACAGTATGAATAACCATTGACATAATATAGATTTGATACGTGGTCGCTTACTATAGGCCTTATGCGGGAGTTGTCTTTTTTAAAAAAGAAAAAAAAAAGAGAAAAGAGATTATAGTCTGGAATAACAAATAGGCTACTTTTTATCGTGACAACCGCGCAGTGCCGGGAACAACAGAAAAAAGACAACTCCCGCACTAGAGAACAAGCTCTGTGTCGCGGGGGACTTTACAAACATACAATTTTCTGTGGGTCACACAAAGTTTAATCCTGTGTGGGAATCGAACCCACAATCTCGTGCACAGCAGGCGCATACTGCGGCCACTAGACCACTGAGGCAGTCATTACTATGCCAAATTTGATGCAGATCCGTTAAGCAGTTTTAACGTGAAAGAGTAATAAACAACCATACATCCATCCATCCTCACAAACTTTCACATTTATAATATTAGTTGGACTACTTTCAAAACGCAGGTACTTTCCAAGAGAGCGCTGGCAAAATCAAACGTCTGCTGACGTTCAACAATGAATAAAATTAATCCCCTTTTACCGCTGACAAAATACGTGCTTAGGCATGGAATTATGGAGAAGAAACAAATCCCACGCTTCAAAGTTTTGCTACATGTAATCAAACAGCAACTGTATTGCAACTACATTAATCAAGCAATCAATCCAACTGTAATAGTGTTTCTACGATCTAACTATTGAAACAACTAGAACGTTGGAATAGCCTGTACCTATTTCAGCTTTCTAGTTGTGTTACTGTTTCAATGCAGTTTCTCTGACGGCCAATTGAAGATTAACGACGTCGAAAGCTTGAGTTTAGAACAGTACGTTCTAATATAGAGATTTAATTAGTTGAGTGTAACTTTGAGTTGAATATATTGCATCCTTAGTTGAAAACTGGCGTAACTTGAAAAATGTCACTGGGAAATTTTGAACAGTAGCTATTAAGAATAAGATATAAATCGCAAAACAAACACGCTTCTACTTAAGTCATTTTTCCACCGTGGGTGCGAGTCACAATATAATAATGTTCTATTAACCGTTTTTTTGTCTCGACAAAGAATATTTTATTTTTGGGTGGTTAGGCTACGATGACTAATTACCAACAGGCTGACTGTATGCTTGTCTGCCACGTAAGTAGTATAAAAAAAGATGCGGCGCAGTCTATGGGGACTGCCAATAGAAGTGAAAACTAGTGACTGGCCTGAGTTGGTCTAGTGGTTAGTGACACTGACTGCTACGCCGGAGGTCGTGGGTTCGATTCCCACCCAGGTTAAATCTTTATGAGAGCATAAATGTTTGTATGTTTATCAGTTATCTGATTACCATAGTACAGACTCTGCCTAGTTAAGGATCAGATGTGTGTGAGTTATCCAAAAAAACTTGTGAGTTGTATCTTCGAGCTATTAGTTTATTATTTTTGAATATGTAAAGACGTACGAAAAGGTTTACCCAAAAATGCTCAACCCGCCTAAAGAAATAAACACTTCAAAAACCTATAATGTATGTATAAAACCATACGCTATTTATTTGCTGTTTTTACAAAGCCATTGTAACTACGAATACCACGCCTATGCTAAAATAAAATGGAAAAAAAAGACTGAACGAAGCCAAAATTTATAAGAAATTGAATTCAACAACAAAAAACTCAAATAAATAAGGTTGAACAATGGACGCCATTTTTTTATTTTTGACTTATTCGCATGCTTGCATTAGAAAGGTATATCGATATTTTTTATTTATCTTTTATTAAAAATGTTTGCTAGATTCAACAGTATGAATAACCATTGACATAATATAGATTTGATACGTGGTCGCTTACTATAGGCCTTATGCGGGAGTTGTCTTTTTTAAAAAAGAAAAAAAACAAGAGAAAAGAGATTATGGTCTGGAATAACAAATAGGCTACTTTTTATCGTGACAACCACGCAGTGCCGGGGACAACAGCTAGTATATAACACATACAAAAATACTGATATAGCGGTTCTAGAGGACTGTATGAAAATACAGTCTTCTAGAACCGCTCATAGCTAGAAGCACTTGCTATTTGTTTATTTACCTTACACCTCGTGGGAACATAATGCAATCATTACTAATATAAAATGGCTATAAAATATAAATAGAATCGAATTACAAAATACATTGTGCTCCTAACCTTTCAAAAGGTTATTGAATAAAAGATAAATTTTCTAGTGAATTAACTGTATTTAATTAAGGTTCATTTATTTTGAAATTCTCATTAAGTCTCTTTTATCTTCTTATACTTATCTCTTTTTAACCGACTTCAAAAAGAGGAGGTTATCAATTCGTGTGTATTTTTTTATTTTTTTTTTATTAAATGTTTGTTACCGCATAACTCCGTCATTTATGGACCGATTTGAAAAATTCTTTTTTTGTCTGACTGGACATACTTCCAGTTTGGTCCCATTATCATCAAAAGAAAGTTCTGATGATGGGATCCATGAGGAATTGAGGGAACTCCTCAAAAGTTATAGGCACACATATAGCAATTTCAATATTTTTAACAACTAATCAATCATTTTGCGTTAATTACATTGAGCGCGGATTGCACAGATTAAATATTGCTTTTAATACCTACTTGACCTGTGTTCAGCCCGACGCTCAGTCGATTTTATTAGATTGTAACAAACAAATATTTGAAAATTTTACAACTTGCCGTACTGAAGTCGGTTTTTTTTGTTAAAATTACATAATATTAGTATTCTGTTTAATATTTTGTGATTTTAAAATATTGCGCGCTCTCTCTTTCTCTCTCTCTTTCTAATGATCTCTGAAGACGTCAATAGAGGCAATAATAAGCGTATTAGTGACGTCCTCGAAGATCATTAGCAGGATAGCTTAGATTAATGATTATTATTATTTATGTAGTTCAAACGTATTTATTTTTTCACAATCGATACCACAAGTTCGCCACAACAACTTTTCCCACTCATAACGAAACAAAATTGAAACTACACCGAGTTATGAGTTATAACGTAGGTAATACCAGTACTAACACTCAACAGTTAACTCTGCCATTCATGGAAAAGGCAAAAGCTTTTAAGTAAATAAGCTAGAAAGGCCACGTCCTTGTAAGGTCAGGGAAGCGACCTCACTGACTGGGAGGTACAAAGATTGTGTATACAATGGCAATGTTCTTTGAGGTACCATTGTACTTGTGGTTATAGATTTCATCCTTGGAAGAACTTTGAATGTTGCAATTGGAATTGTTAGGGCAACTGCGGCAACCTTATTGAATTATACTTTTCAAAATAATTTATTGTTATTGCAAATGTTTTATCTATACTATTAAGAAGCGTATAGTCAATTTGATGGTACGCAGTTTACGTAGCCTAGTTGTCGCTCCTCTCTATTCTTGAAGAACGTTATAGTTTCACGGGAAAACCTTGACACGAAGCTCATTCCACAACTACATTGTACGTGGAATTCCTGTAAAACCATAAAGTGGTGTTGGTGCCTGAATATAAAGTTACTTTGGGCAGTACATTAAAACAATTCTTTGGAACACAGCCCGTTTTATAGGCGATAGATCAATGGGAAATAATTTACCAACCTAAATATACATTAAACTTATTATGCATAGATAATAATTGACTTATATATGAATGTTATTAACTCTTGCATTGCTGAACGATAATGTACCTAATTCTTTTAACAAAGACGTAAGAAGGACTAAGATCAAATGCTACGGTAACTGCTTAACATCAGGCGGGCCGTATGCTAGTTTGCCAAACAAGTAGTATAACAAAAAAATGTTTGTTACTCTTTTACGTAAAAACTACTGAACGGATCTGAATGAAATCTGGTATAGAGATATATTATAGTTTGGGATTGCGAATACTTTTTATTACGATAACCGTCATCCCCATGAGCGAAGCCGCAGGCAACAGCTAGTCATCGATAAATCAATGAGCGTGACGACTACTCTATCACAAATCCCTTTAGGATACTATTAAATTTTGCGATGGTTGTCATTATCCTTGTCTACTTAAGTATTCATGTAGCGAATGGCATGATAATTCATCTCGCTAAACCTGCCAGAGCCTGATAAATGAGCTGCACGGAGAGATTAGTTCATTTTACGGTGCCTCTAATATTTGTTTGGTTATGATGAACAATGGAGTTTGAAAGGAAAACACGTTCTTCTTTAGATAACATGTTTTGTAAAATGCTTACCAAGATGTACTTGAGTTCAGCGAGCTGCAGATAGATGCGGTGCTGCGGTTTCAGTGAATCAATAATTCAGTTGAAGGCTCTGCATTTACGAAACTGCAACACGTTTCGAGTGCTTTATTCATAATTGTATTTACTTTTGAGTGCTTTATTCATAATATGGATATAATGCATAATATGGAAGAATATTGAGACCTACCTATGTGTCTGCCATAATATGAATTTAACCATTTCGGTGCAGTTAGGGTGCTTATTATAAAGAAAATGTATTGTCTATGTTACTTTTTTTCGTCTCATCGCATAATGTCCTTTCTCATGATGTCCTTTTCTCGAAATGTCCTTTCTCATAATGTCCTTTATCAAAATGTCTTTTTCTTAAAATGTCCTTTTCTCGAAATGTCCTTTTCTCAAAAAGTCCTTTTATAGAAATGTCCTTTTCTCAAAATGTCCTTTTCGCGAAATGTCCTTTTCTCAAAATGTCCCTTTCTCAAAATATGTGCACTACAGGATTACAGTCTTTACACTAAACATGCACATACATGTAACTATAATTTTAGACCAGAATGTGAATTCAGAAAAAAAACTAAATGTTTAATCAGCAGTAATCAGCTTCTTTATTTTCAGACAAAAATATTGATGAATGAAAATATTATTTTCTCAAAATAATCAACAAGATAGTATGTATACATATACTTAAAAAGAATTAAACATTTCTTCACAAAGGAATCCTTATAATTATATATTGATCCAATTTTGTTTTTAAAATAATGAGCATGATAGATTATGTCATATAGCTATATAAAAAAAGTTTATAAGAATAATAATATACTTACGTCTTTCTCTGTTTAAATAACGTGTGAATGAGTATATCAAATTTGTTTTTGTTTATTTATACAATAATATTTTATATTAGGTATAATATTATATATAATTATAATATTACATATATAATTTAATATATTATTGTACTTATAATTTTTATTGATATTTAACTGACTAATAATACGTATGGTATCATTTTTAGCTGTTAAAATTTTCGTTGTGATTTTTTTTATATAGCTATATGACAATCTATCTTGCTCATTATTTTAAAAACAAAATTGTATCAATATATAATTATAAGGATTCCTTTGTGAAGAAATGTTTAATTCTTTTTAAGTATATACTTACTATCTTGTTGATTATTTTGAGAAAATAATATTTTCATTTGTCAATATTTTTATCTGAAAATAAAGAAGCTGATTACTAATATTAAAACATAATAAAATAAAACATTAAATATTTTGTTTTTTTTATGAATTCACATTCTGGTCTAAAATTATAGTTACATGTATGTGCATGTTTAGTATAAAGACTGTAATCCTGTAGTGCACATATTTTGAGAAAGGGACATTTTGAGAAAAGGACATTTCGCGAAAAGGACATTTTGAGAAAAGGACATTTCGATAAATGGACTTTCTGAGAAAAGGACATTTCGAGAAAAGGACATTTTAAGAAAAGGACATTTTGATAAAGGACATTATGAGAAAGGACATTTCGAGAAAAGGACATTATGAGAAAGGACATTTCGAGAAAAGGACATTATGCGATGAGACGCTTTTTTTTTATGTATGTTCACTGATATCTCCTCATTTGTGGACCGATTCTCAAAATTCTTTTTTTATTTGAAAGAGTATACTATAAAGATGGTCCCATTGGCACCAAGTCAAGATCTGATGATGGAATCCCAGGGCAACCTTTAAATGTTATAGCTATTATCAATGTTTCTTTTCATATATTTTTTACTTTTATTGTATCACTAAAAAAGTTAATCAATTCAATTCACTTCAGGATATATTTTATTTTAAAATAAATGAGGTACTCCTGCAAATACCAAATAAATGTCCACTTGTGCGAAGCCGGGACATGCCCTACTAATATTATAAATGTTAAAGTTTGAGAGGATGTATGGATGGATGTTTGTTACTCTTTCACGTACAAACTACTGAACGGATCTGGATAACATTTGGCATAGAGATAGATTATAGTCTGGAATAGCAAATAGGCTACTCTTTATCGCGATAACTGAAATCCACTCGGGCGGAGCCGCGGGCAACAGCTAGTATTAATCCTGAAGCAACTGCGGTTCAGTGTCCTCATGTCAATGATTGTATTAAAGCCCGTTTTATACATGAAAAGTTATAAAAAAAATATTATTCTATTAAACTGAAATTACCATTGAGTTGTGTTGAATATTTCAAGAAATGCCATTCTGGATTTATTTTTATTTATCATATATTTATTCAAAGCGAAAAAGTTTTGTGAATAACAAAGAGCTTGAATAAGATATCGATTGATGTCTTATATCAAATTACGATACAGAATTTATTATCCAAAGGGACGAGAAACTCATTTTGACTGCCTCGGTGGTCCAGTGGCCGCAGTATGCGCCTGCTGTGCACTAGGTTGTGGGTTCGATTCCCACACAGGACAAAACTTTGTGTGACCCACAAAGAATTGTTCTGAGTCTGGGTGTAATTTGTGTCCGTTAATTGTATGTTTGTAAAGTCCCCCGCGACACAGAGTTTGTTCTCTAGTGCGGGAGTTGAGTTGTCTTTTTTTAAAAGAAATTTTGTTTTAATATTTAATACTAGGGGTCACCCGCGACTTCGTCCGCGTGGTAATTTGGAATATTTTCCCCGATTTTGCAATATATCTCACTACTGCTCCGCTTCTATTGATCAAAGCGTGATGTTATATAGCCTTCCTGAATAAATACACTATTCAACAAAAAATATTTTTTTGTAATCAAACCAAACTTTCTGACATTAGCGCGTTCAACTAAACAAACAAACTCTTCAGCTTTATAATTAAGTATTCCATCGTAGACAGTGATGAGACCCTTACAAATTGGTACATTGAAAAATTAAGTGCAGGGTACTTATATCATAGAATACTAGCTGTTGCCCTCGGCTTAGCCTGCGAGGATGTCAGTTATCGCGATAAAAGTACCCTATGTCCTTTCCCAGAATATAATCTATCTCATTATATCCCGTTTAGTCGTCAAAGATAACAAACAAACAAATTATCAACGCTTTCAAAAACATAATAATATTAGTATCGAAGTATGGATATTCATGAGTGATTTCAATAGTTGTGTCTTTTCAAGCGATTGAATTGTATTTCACCCTCGTAAACGTAAACAACTCTAACACGGCCATCTTATCCTAAACTTTGACTGCCTCGGTGGTCCAGTGGGTGCAGTATGCGCCTGCTGTGCACGAGGTTGTGGGTTCAATTCCCACACAGGGACAAAACTTTGTGTGACCCACAAAGAGTTGTTCTGAGTCTGGGTGTAATTTGTGTCTGTTGATTGTATGTTTGTAAAGTCCCCCGCGACACAGAGCTTGTTCTCTAGTGCGGGAGTTGTCTTTTTTAAAAAAGAAAAAAAAAAGAAAAACTAAACAGAGCCTGTACTACGGCAACCAGACACCTAATAAAAAAATATGGACATCATCACACAAAGATTTGTCCTGCGTGAAAACCCGCGACCTCTGGCTTAGGGTTGCTAACAACAGGCTAGAAGCATTCGATAATACACACTACGACTTTTTGCATCTATGCAAACGCGTGTATTTGAAACGTGCTATTGTATCGATACCCTTGTGATATGAAGATTGTATTTAAATCAAAACAAAAATCCGTAATGTGAATAGGTTTACAACTAGTACCTTATGCCTTAATAGCAATAACATGTAAATTGAAGCAGACTACACTATACTATTACTAGTTGACCTGCACAAATACGTACTCGTAGTGTATAAATAATGACAACCAGCGACCTTACAACGTATGTGTCGCTTTTACACGCAGATCTTTTTGCTTCTATAGATACAATATCTATAGATGTTAAAAGATCTGCGTGTAAAAGGTCTTTTATAACTATAAACTAAGAACAATTTAGTAATGGCCAGCGGAACTTAACAGCAATTTGTCAACGTCTTAGTGCAATATCGTTCGTGTCATAGTTAATTATGGAAATAATGATGAAAAGCTCTCTATGATAATGAAACTGCGGATAATGTAGGCCGTTGGACTAAATGTTAATAGTGGAATATGGATCATGCTGATCTTGGTATAAGTAGAACAATGAAATGTAATGACCATTAGTCGTTAGCGATTATCTAATGGCCAAGCTATTGGGCTTGATCGAAATGTTGTCGGGTCGAAGTGTAATGACCGAATGAAATTCTATAGAAGCGGGGCGAATTTATTTTTAAGCAAAAAGGTCTGCGCGCGTCTTACTTTTTATTTTATTTTATATTGCTTAGATGTCAAACTGCATACGGCCTTTTAGTTAGCAGTTACCTAAGCCTACAACTTGTAATACCTGGGGATTCACTTGCGTATTGTCGATACAAACATTTTAACACGAGGGTTTTATGATTAAGTTGGTGATGTACATATACCGAAGCGTTTCTTTAAAAACGCCAGGAACACAACTTCACCACTGTGGAATTATTTGGATGTAGTTTTCTGTAAGGTACGAGTAAGTAGATGTCTTTCCCCAGGCAAAATTGCTCGCTCGTATGCTGTCCTACCTCTCTTCGCGTTTATAAAGTAGAATGGCTGTTAAGAAATTACGTCGTTGTTTATAACAACTCTTCTTTTTCTTATTGTTTCGTTAGTGACCAACTAACCCCTCTAGAAAAGTGGCATAAACGGTAGTCGAATCAAATAGAATAGAAAGCAAATTTATGTGATCTGAAATAAATAAACTTACGTAAAATCCCATACATTTGCATTTTAATCTATTCGATTCGACTACCGTTTATGCCACTTCCTACTCTGGCACTAGCCCCCCGCAAGTGCCAGAGTTATTAAGATCGAAGATCGCCCATATTTTAGGCCTCTGTCGAGATCTAAAGACTATTATCAGTCGGGACTCACTTTTAACTTACCCTCCGAAGCACGAAGACGCTGAGATGATATACCACTATATGATGACCTATGTATAGGGTTACCGCGCCCTTGGCAGCTTAACTCGCTGATCGTTCACTTAGTAGTAGCATCGTAGTAGCATAAAAAGACGTGTGGCACTCGGGGACTGCCGTGGTAAAGCTATTGCATAGCATTTTTTATCAACTTATGGAATTATAATTATTTATTTATTTTGTTTATGCAGTATTTTTTTCCTTTGTTTGCTGATTTTATTTTTGTTTCTAAATTTAATCGTGAAATCGATTCTTGCTTCAAAGTAAGTTATGTATATCGTTTAAATTATTTAATCGATATTTTTGAATTCGATATTATCAATACTACATCTCTAAATATTTTAAATGCTAGTGATCGCCCGTGGTCGAAATTCAACTATAATTCATTAAATTTTAGGCTACAATTTGACCTTTAATTTATTCTTTACTTATTTTTTATTCTCTTAGCTTTTGAGCTAAGAGAATTCAATCAAATTTGTGTAAGGGGTTTTGACCCCTTACACAAATTTGACATATTGAATTCGTCATTAAAAAAGTATCACTGCTGTGCCGGTCGGAGTGGGAAGTGTTAGGTTATTTTCGTTACGGAATTTCCGGATTCGGTCTCCACGCTCAAGGCCTAGAAGCTATGCAATAGCTTAATAAAAATATTATTTAACTTAGGGATAGACTCCGAGAACTAAGTACGATAGAACTCGGTACGGTAGAAGAAAGAAAAACTGTTTGACATAAAACATTGAACCAACTAATTAAAACGAGCCGTTCATTTAGGTATTCAAATTCTCTATGTAGTTAATTAAGGCGTTTGTTCACTAAATTGGTTTTCATCGGCAATGGCAGCTCAATTTTAAAACGTGCATTTTTATAATGGTAGATAATTTGTCTTATTTTAATTACTCATACTTGAGCTTTATTTGTATTTATATTGAAATAACAATAAGCTTTTGGATTTTTTTTTTATAGGGTCCAACTTATAATTTTTTTATACTACTTGGGTGGCAAACAAGCATATGGCCCTCCTGATGTTAAGCAGTTGCTGACCCATTTTTGTACACTACGGCTTTAAGATAGAATTTCCGTCAGATTGAAAAACGTTTCTTTCAAAACGCATCCCTAGATTAGCGCTGGAGAGCTGTACTCACACACAGGAATACAACTACAGGAATACAACCGCTGTGTGTAGTTATTTGGCTGTGGTATTCTGTAAGGTGGACGTCCTTCCCCAGACTAGCTTGCTCGCTAGTATGGAGCTCTTAAAGGTTATATAAGGTTGCTTTCCAAAACTTTTGATGAATTCTCAGTCGTCTGTTAGAAATAAACTGCAATGAAAGTAACCATTATTGAGATTAAAATAACCAACTTGTGTACTAATATGAAAGTGGACAAACAGTTCTGTAAATGCTATCGCATTAAATTCGGTTTTTATCTTTATTAAATTTCAAATTGAAGTGGGAAACTATTGTAAAACTATTTACATATAGTAAAGAGTTACTATTATTATGTGTCTTGTTTGTTTTTAATAATAGTAGTACAAGTAAGGAGATGAGGTCGTAAAAAAAAGTATATTTTTGTTTGGGAAACATAATTTATACAGAAAAGTGGACAGGTATTTATTTATTTTTTCTTATATTGAGTACTAGATGTTGTCCGCGGCTTGTCCCGCGTGTACGTCGATTATCACTATAAAAAGTATCCTATGTCCTTCCCTAAGATATAATCTATCTCCTCGTCAAATTTCATAACAATCCATTTAGTCGTGAGATGGTAATAAACAAACATACATACAAATAGAGTTATCTACTTTCGAGTTTACTTCTATAATATTAGTCCATACTAATATTATACAAGTAAACTGGAAAGTAGATGACAGTTTTGTTTATTATTGTTGATTTTTAAAAATAAATAAATAAATATTTTAGTGAAAATATGGGCTAACCCCTTCAAGAAGGCGTGTTGATGTAATGTCAACACTAACCACCTCTAACTACAGTCTAAAGTAATACCTTGTAGTCCGATAACTGCCTAATCCATCCATCTTTCATTTCTCTACGATGACGTAAAAATTTCATTTTTTACCCGTTGCGTGGGCATCTTGATTTATATTCGTAATATCTGGAGATCTTTGCAACCATTAATTTATTAAAGAAACTTAAGTATATCTAGAGTAAGGTGGGAACAAAAGAGCGAAGAGACAAATTTACAAAACTAATTTTATTATATATTATATATCATATGTACCTATATCTTTCTCTTTCCAATTCCATGAAAATGAAAGAGTCGGGAAAAGAATCGATGTTATTGTGGTGCTTTTCTACATGCAAAAAAGACGTATTCTGCAATAATTTCAAATACCGACAGTCTTTAAATATCAGTCTAGACTATAGTAACTTTACTGGATTCGATTTTACAGCTCTTTTTATGACTACCAAGTACTGTAGATTGGTACAGAGAGCACTGTGGTTAATGGTTCTGAATGCAATTCCGTTGGAAATTTGATTTTATGCCTTAATGTTTAAAGCTATTTTTCAATTAAGCTTTTATTCTGATGCATTTGCGTGTTTAAGAGGGTTTCTATAGTTATTTTATAGTCTGTCGTATTGATTCTTAAGCACTTTTGATTGCAAGAATTACTATTACGGTATCGATTTAGTACAGCTAAGTACTGTTGTACTGCGACACCGCGTTAAAATGCATGACCTCATGAATTTACCACAATGTATATTAATTCGAGATCGTCTTTGTTTTTGTAAACGATAAAAATTTGATACATATCTATGCTGGTATTATAAAATCATTTACGCGAAAACGGTCTTGGATGACATTTAGCACAGAGATAGATTATAGTCTGTCATGCATGTCTTTGGGGAATGGATAAAAGTGTAAACTAAGTAAGTAACTTGTGAATTATATCAATGACCTATTAGATTATTATTTTTAAATATGGAAAGCGTTCGGTGACAATGACGTGAGATCCATGATTTTTGTTCACACAAAATGTGCTCGACGCGCCTAAAGATGCTTTCACTTAAAAACTATTTCCATGGGATTGTATGCGCGGGCGAAGCCGCATCCTAAGTTAGTATTATATTATATTCGAAAGGTAATTTTTATGTCATTTCTATTTACTTGGTAAGTTAGCCAATGATAGAAAGAGCCTTCAAAACTTGTATCGTATTTAAATTGAGGCTTTACAGTCGACATTGCCAGAAATATTCGACATCTGTCGGCTCGATTGAAATGGGTAATATGAATCTTATTAAAACACACGATCGAAGTACATAAGAGTAAAATTGAATTTTATAAATAGCTTTATTTTGACGTATCTCTCCGCATCACTCTATCAAGGCTACATAATTATATAGTTCCCATCACGATTGACGTGTTACGTCATGAGTATTCGGTACATTTCGTGTTGAATTTCAGATGATATGCCACGTAATAAGCACTACGCCTTACTGACTGTCAATCCCGTTGATCGAATCCTGATTGTTGACTTTGACGATAAATCGCAATCTATATAGGACGTCTAGCGGTCGTTTATTGACCGCTTAGTATTCATTTATCATAAAATTCTAAAAATGTTTTTAATACAAACTTTTTTAAAGTCTGTGTTACATAATCCTTGAATTTATTAAGCACTTGTTTTATAACGATATTTGAGGAAAATTAAAAGAAAACAAGAATGTAATTTCAGCCAGTACAAAAGAGGACTCTTAGAAAAAAAATCCGATTAAGGCAAGTCCAACTATCAAAGAGTTTAAAGAACGAAATTCTACGAGAAGTTTCTAAGTAATTTGAGGATACCTTCGAACAAAAAAACTGATTAAAATCTGTGCTCTTTTAGTCGTGTCGTGTTGTCAGCGCTCACGAAAGGGAAGGGTTAGCAGAGGGCGGAGGGTGCCCGTTTATTTTCCAGATACCCAATGGTAGGAGACAAACCGAATTTCTCAAATTCTTGACAGATGTTAGGAACAATGTAACTGAAGTTGAAAGTAGGAGTTTTTGAATCCAACGACAATTTATCATCTGGAAATAACGTTCCTTTTTGTTTGTGATTTAATAGGTAATTTTGTTTGCCCTTTGAAGTTTCATTCTGCTAATGAATATACGTAATTGCACAGTACTTCACTAAATGGACGTATAATTGTGACTAAAATGTAATACGTTTTTTTGGTCAATTAATGCATTGTGCGGTGTAATTATTTATATTTTTGATGATTTTTATATTTTGTTATGGCCTTACCTTTTGTAAAAATGTGTTTCTTATACTACTGAAGAAGCAAACACGTATATACGATTCGGTTTCATATACTCGTACCTGCCCCTCTAGACAAGTGGAATAAACGGTAGTCGAATCGAATAGAATAAAATTCTTGCTTGCTTGCTTGTATGGTAACCTCTTGTTGATGTATATTATTATTTTTTTTTTTTTTTTTTATACTACTTGGGTGGCAAACAAGCATACGGCCCACCTGATGTTAAGCAGAATCCGTAGCCTATAGACGCTTGCATTACCAGAGGTATCACTTGCGTGTTGCCAACCCATTTTTTTACACCAGGGCTTTAAGATGGAAATAACCCTGGGATAGGAATACGTATCTTTCAAAACGCATTCCTAAATGAGCGCTGGAGACCTGTACTCACACACAGGAACACAACTACACCGCTGTGTGTAGTCATTTGGCTGTGGTCTTCTGTAAGGTGGAGGTCCTTCCCCAGTCGGGCTTGCTCGCTAGTATGGTGCCCTACTTCTCTCTCTCTCTCTTTAAATCATTTTTCATCCTAAATGTATGTGTATAAATGTACGTAGGTACATACTTAGTTATCTCTGTGAATGGATAGAGGTCAACGGAGTGCAGACAATACTGTGTGGGCGTGCTTCGTATAACATAATAGGATTAAAATCTTACGAATGAACAGTCAGTCGGTCTACCTGAGTCGAATAAACTTTATTTTATTTGTTTTATATTGAACTTTGTATGGATACAGCTTTTTATTTTTTGTTGGATATTTTGAATTAATTCTCTAAAGAAAAACCCAATGATCTTGCCGAAGACCTTGAACCATTATCTGTAACGAGGACATTGACTGATATTGACTTTTATCATGAACCAAATTGTGGTGAAAAGTAAATTTTTGAATTAGAATGTTTAATTATATCTGTGTTGGATTAAATTTAAAGAATTTGATGTGTAGCATTTCTAGTAACTGTATATTTTGTGATTTTAATACGTTTATGTAAAATGAGAGTACGTTAAAGAGAGTTAGGCCAATATACAAGCGAGCAAGTCTAACTGGAGAAATTCCTAAAAATAGACCACAGCCAAGTAACGCACACTAGTTATAATTATCCCAAACTAGGCAAAACCTGGACTAGGCAAAGCCTGTACGGCAACCAAACAACTGGAAAACATAAAATAATGTCAAATGTTTTAGGTTGGCAACGTTTATTTACTTATTACAACTAACTTGTAAGTGATGCTCCAGGAATTGCAATTGTCCATAGGCTAAGGTACCTGCTTACCATCAGGCGGGCTGTATACTTGTTTGCTACCTATGTAGTATCAAAAATACAAGAGGGGCTGTGTATACACCGGTACAGCCCCTCTTGACAAGTGGCATTAACGGCTAGTCGAATCAAATAGGAAATGTATGGGATTTGACATAATTTTACGATATAATGACGTAAACTTACGTCAAATCCCATACATTTACTCAAACTCAAAAGTCATAAATTATGAATAAGCCAGATAGATGATGTCATCTAAATTTTTCTACTCTATTCTAATCGATTCGACTATCGATAATGTCATTTGTCTAGAGGGGCTGTTCAACCAATCGTAATATTCGATATCGCAGAGCCAGTCATTATATTCATCTGCTATACAAAATACTTTTTCATCACTTCATTCAGTGCTCATATTGTATATTATACGAGAATATTATAAGGGTTATATCTCAGGCACAAAGTACGAAGTAAGTTTGAGGTTCGGGTGTGACGTTGGCGCGGTACCAAATAGCCTTGTGCCCTTGGCAGCCTTCTAAGCGACTTATGATGACGTACGCTTATCTTAATCTTGTATAGCTTAATTAAATTAGGATAATAAAGAGAGTTTCTCTTTTAAATGGCTGCTGCGTCTGCAATTTATACTAATATTATAAATGTGAAAGTTTTTGAGGATGGATGTATGTATGGATGTTTGTTACTCTTTCATGTAATAATGTCCTCCTAACCGAATTTCGGTCACGGCAGTTAATTTTAACGAAGACTTGCCATCTGCGCTGGAGGCACAGGGGTGTTAACACCGCCAATTTCCAGGGCATCTATTGTGAATTTCTTAACGAAAAACCCAATATAAATTTTTGCTCGACCCGGAAATCGAACCCGGGACCTCGTGATCAGCAGTCACACACATTCGACCACTGATCCACCGAGGCAGTTCATTTAATAACTACTAAACGGATCTAGATGAAATTTGACATAGAGCAAACGTTTCATACAAAACCCATCCCTAAATGAGCACTGAAGAACTGTACTAACACATAGGAATAAAACTACATCGCTGCGTTCAATTGTGAAATTGGCGACAGCGGTTCTGGTACAAAAGTATCTCGATGACCTTTCTATCTTCTGTCATTATGTTCTGTGCTCCAAGCATAGCTTTTTCAAACCACTATCTTTTATGAAAACAAAACCCGTAATAAAACAAGCGATTGACTTTTCTATACGAGTAGGAATTAATTTACTCGCGCTATAAATATAAAGGAGTCTACGACATAATTTAATGTATTCATAATATGTTTAAATTAAACTGGTGGCAAACATTGCTATTGTATTGTTCCTATAATATGTACTTCGTAACTACTAACATTATGTTTAATATTTCCTATACGTATAATCGGTATATTATCTGATACATCCCACGTACACCCACATCTATCAGAATAAATAATATACATTGTTATTATTTGACAGTTGAAGAACGATATAGAATTGAATAGGCTATTTTTATACTAGAACATTATTTTCATTTGGAATGCGTACTGGTTAGTGGCTATCCTAACTTCCAGAGGTTTCAATCCTAAGCAATGAAGAGAAAAAGTAAAGATTTAAAAAAATGTTTTTAGGTAACACGTAATTTTAAAAGAGGTAGGGTATCATATAAATAAACAAGTCAGACAAGAAACCTCCACGCTAAAGAAAACCACAGTCAAATGAAAACTACGTGGTTGGTTCAATGGCTTAAGTGGTCACCTCGCCATTTACTACTGAGCAGCGAGTTGTGGGTTCGATCCTCACACTTGATAAATTTTTGTGTGATCCATGAATAGCTGTCCCGAGTCCGGGTGTACTTTGTGTCCGTTAATTGTATGTTTGTAAAAGTCCCCTGCGACACAGGGTTTGTTCTCTAGTGCAGCATTTTGAGCGTGAGTTCAGGACTCTTTCGCTCATTTAGGGATTCGTATTTAAGTAAACGTTTTCCTATATAAAAGCTGGGGTTAAAAAGTTGTGGGTCACGCGAGTGATGCTCAGGTATTACACTAGGTGGTGAACAAAAACTGCTTACTTAAGTACCTAGTGTAAAAGAAAATTTTGAAATTTGGGGCCGCAGTATGACATGACGTGTTACAACGCGAGTTGTTCGAACGAGTAAAAGGGACGGAGCTATTTAGCGAGTATAGTTCCGTCCCTCGACGGAAACGGCTCCTGACCTACAATAAAAAAATCAGTTTAAATACTGTTACGCAACGCTCGCAACACAAAATGTACATTAAGTTAGTGTATTACTGGAGAACTACATTCATTCTGAATTCCCCAGCGTAGTTAGTTAACAACGGTAAAATATACTACAGCTAGCATTTAGAAGTTGCACCTTAATGGTCCATTATCTCTTTTATTTGGCAACATGAGTCTTGTCAATAGAAATAGTTTATGTAGACAAGTGCTCCAACTAAAGAAAATAAGTATACTTTAAATCAATAAATATTTAGATATAAAAGCTATTGGTACTGTTCTGTATTAAATTTATATGTCAATAGCCTGAAGCACATTGAAAATTATGATTTTGGAAAATGAGTTCAAAGTTAGTGTATTTAAATCTCACTTTCCAAAAAAATTGAAGTTTTAGCATATTATGTGGAAGGAAGAAATGCTACCAAAAATGAAAGTTGGTGGTACTGGTAATTTGTAATACAAATAATAATACCAACCTACAATATCGATCCTCTGCTAGGCACTACCTACAGATACAGATTATTTTTCATTTTTGTATCACCTCAGGGGATAAACGTTCAAGGACGCGCGTCAGCTACATTAGTACAGGCACTGCAAAGTACATACGTACGTCATATCTATACGCAAGTTGTTACTGTTGGATTTCGCTTGTAAAAACATGGCTTTAAAATACAAATAATGTTATATGTATGTATGAAGCAAATATATATGCTCAGAGTGCTATTAAGTAAATAAAAACTGAAATTTTAATATCAAGTTCTTTGTACTCCCAGTCCAAAGTTGAATTTTGAGAGATATTTGTCAAGATGTCATTGAACTTCATATTGATTGACCCTTAAGCAATAAAAGGTCTCTAAATCTGCTTTGAAGAGTTTTTGCTTCAATAAGCCAGTACAGGCTTATCAGCAGCTTATGTGTATATATCAAATATAGGGATAATACTGTCAGCCTTTTGTTATAAAGAGTGCAAATAGAAATTCTCGACTTTATTATTTTTGTCTATCTACGTTATTATAAATGAATAACTGCTTATATTAGTCTCGCAAAGTTTATCTTCTAAGTCTGTCGTACGTCTTTTTTGTTAGCCTTGAGAGTTTGTCTACAAAACAGATTAAGAGATATGCTGTAGCTTGCAAATGAACATAGGCATTGTAGAAGTAAGATAATAAAATAATTATAATAACAACTACCGCACTTGGAAGCATCTTCTGTGTTTTGGTGGCAAAATATTATAGACCACAAAGTGTTGTGTGTTAAAGAAACAACACTGTGTTGATGACCGATTACAGTGTGTGCGCAAACACAGGTGCACTCACCATTCTTTCACTCTCATAGCCTTATAAAACGGCAATTCGATACGACCGGAGGGACATCAGGTGCAGGACCAACGTTTTTACGTGCTTTTCTAGACACGGTGGGGTCTTGTGTTTTCACGGCTTCCCTTCTAAGGACCGACCGCAGCAGGCTTGCTTGACTTAGCAAAACCAACGAAACCCGCCGGTAACACTTACTTACGATTCGCTCATAATAAGCCAACAATAATGAATGCACGAATATTATTAAACTACGCAGATCAAGACGGTAAACTCTAATTAAAAACAGTGTTATGCTTCTTTCATAAGATTAAATCGGTCCCTTGAATACTGCAGTAGATATCAAAGGGCAGGTAGACGTCCCCATTCAAGATGGTTTGTATCGGATTAGTACAGAGCCAAGCTAAGGAGTTAGTGCTTTGTGATTGCTTCTAACACAATGGGATGGGAGAACTTCTGTAACTCAAGTTTATATCGAACTTTGGTTAGATTTACTTGCAAATATATACGATTCGAATTGGTAGCTGAATAATGATTATTGAATGGAGTTTTTGTTGTACTTGGTTAACATTGTGGGGTTTTCAAATTAATTAATTGATGTAGTTGAATTTAAATGATTAAGAGTCTTATTTAAAAGTGTATTGTTAAAATATATTTATGGTTTTAAGTACCTATTACGTAGGTGGAAAATAAGCATATGGCCCGTAGCTTGTAAAATCTAGGGTATAACTCTATGTGTACCAAAGCCAAAAAAATTGCCGGATTGCTGTCTCATTGGCAATGAGGGTTAGGAAATTTAAAGTGCATCAATTTTAGTTTTTTTTTCACACTACTTTGGTGGCAAACAAGCATGCGGCCCGCCTGATGTTATGCAGTTACCGCAACCTATGGACGCTTGTAATACCAGAGGTATCACTTGCATGTTACCAACCCATTTTTTTACACCAAGGCACCAAGGTTTTTAAGATGGGACTCCCTGGGATAGGAATACATTTATTTGAAAACGCATCCCTAAATGAGCGCTGGTCTTCTATAAGGTGGAGGTCCTTACCTAGTCGGGCTTGCTCACTGCAGTATGGGGCACCATACTAGTGAGCAAGCCTACCTCTGTTATATATGTATATATATATATATTTATCTATGTTTGCGTACACACTTAAGTTTTCTTTCTCAGTTGTTCGACTGAGAAACAAAAGCGGAGAGATATACATATATAGCATGTATGTATAGCTCCGTCGCTATTTATCGCTCGAAAGACTCACTTTTAACAAGTCATGTTACTGCCCCAGATAGCTAGTCTCTATCGAGATTAGCTACGATGACCGAAATTCGGTTAGGAGGACATTATTATACACTAGCTGTTGCCCGCGGCTCCGCCCACATGGATGGCGGCTATCGCGATAAAAAGCCTATTCGCTATTTTAAACTATAATTAATTTCATCCAGATCCGGTTAGTCGTTTTTACAAGAAAGAGTAACAAATATCCATACGTATACACAGCAACAGCCATTTATATATACTTGTGTGGAATTTGGTAACAGTGTAAAATTAGACCGAACATACAGATAAAAATATATTTCACACAAATTCATACATTGGTTTTCCTAAAAAACTAATCTTCATATAGCGGCCCTGTACAGCCTCCGCTGCCGACCGTACATTCATCCATCCTTACAAACTTTCACATTTATAATATTAATAGAATTGATATAAAGTAGAATAGCACTATATAAAAGTACTAAAAACTGCACAGTAATAATTTTATATTATTATCGCATTAATATTTCCTTGTGAAGTGGAACACACTTAACACTTACAGTGAAGAATTCTACTTTCTTAACTTTGTGCATTATTTCTAGACATCGCAATGAATATTGAAACGAATTGCTCAAGTTCCCAGACAACTTAGAACTCGTATAATGAAACCAGTGTAGGAAGTAGATTGTATTAAGTAAAATACACAAAACTTGGTGCAATATGAAACAGCCGGTTAAACTTCTTTGACCGTTTAATTTCACTTCTTGAGTTTAATACGTACAGTTTACGGATCTTTTCCTTTGTTATCATTATTGAATGAACTAAAGTTTTGCATTATAGACTGGGTTATGCAAGCTTTGTTTTGTTATACATTTTGTATTACTCTGAAAAAATGACTGCCTTGGTGGTCCAGTGGCCGCAGTATGCGCCTACTGTGCACGAGGTTGTGGGTTCGATTCCCACACAGGACAAAACTTTGTTTGACCCACAAAGTGTTGTTCTGTTTGGGTGTAATTTGTGTCCGTTAATTGTATGTTTGTAAAGTCCCCCGCGATACAGAGCTTGTTCTCTAGTGCGGGAGTTGTCTTTTTAAAAAAGAAAATAAAAAAGAATGTTACGCTAGCTGATTAATTAATCTGCTATTTAAATAAATAGCAGATTAATTAACATTAACGTAACAGATACAAAATGTATAACAATTTTTGTTCAACATTGTAAGCCCCCTGAACTTAGACATAGGTACAAAAATGTACCTATGTCTAAGTTCAGGGGGCTTACAATGACGTCGTAAAACATGAGTCATTCGTGTGAGAAAGAGTGATGGATTTATATAGCGTATAAAGCTCCATCACTCTTTCTCGCTCAAACGAAGCATGTGGAAGCGTTTTGAAAAATACGTTTTCCTATCCTAAGGATACTATATCTTAAAGTCCTGGTGTAAAAAACACCTCTAGTATTGCAAGCTAACGGCTGCGGTAACTGCTTCAAATGAGACAGGCTGCATGATTGTATACCACATAAGAATTTTAAAAAAAGATTTGGATCAATGTGAATACTTATGGAAATACTGTTCATTGTATAGCAATATCTACATAGTACAATATCACCCGATAATGTCCGATATCCCTTCTATGATTTGATTGCCAGTGACGTCAGATAGGTATCTGTTACTATTCTAAACATAATGACGTTAACAAGAAGCTGTCATGACCTAATGCTGTTATAGTTTGTAGTACCAAGATTGTGAAATAATGATAATACTGCAATGTCGTGTAGTGATGTACGTAGTTCAAATTAATATTATAAATGATAAAATCTGTCTGTCTGTTTGTTACGCTTTCATGTTTGAACTACTAAACAGATTTTAATTAAATTTGATGCGAAGTAGGCTTGAAAACTAAGAAAGGATATAAACAACTTTAATGCCACAAACCGAATTTCACGATCGTGGGATTGGAAGTGGAATGTATTACTACATTCGTGTGATTTTTTTATTCAATTTTTTTTATGGATCATTGTCGATTTCAATATCGATTAGACGGACTATAGCTATTATTTCGTAAGAATTTAAAGATACGTATAATTTAAATAATGTTCTTTTCAAATTAATATAAGGTAGAGCTGTTTTGATAACATGAGTCTATCATTTAATTTGTATATACTTACTTGTAGTACTTGACAAGTCGAGAAGGAAACCAAATACGAAAGTTCAAATACAAATTTTAATTAAACTCAAGTATGTTAAGAGTAACAACACTTCACATCCCTACATCATTTCCTCATGTCAATGTATCAAATCCTCAAAAGACTTAAAATGTTTTGTGTACGGAATCGGTCGACGACACGTGAGTCGTGTTCGCTTTCGGGTCGAGAGTTTTGACCGACCCAGTTCTAAGTTGCAAAGTCGATATGCTGTGACAGCACATACACCACCACTTTATATTTGCCTCTCACAAAAATTTACTACCACCTTATATGGTCGACTTAAAGTATAAAATAGCTTGACAACTACTAACTTCGTGTAGTTTTTATTGATGTGTCGCGTGTCGGTTTTGAACTTAATTTGACGCTTATGTTGCATTTTTATTTATTTCTGTACACAGTGTTGCCCTGCTCATAAAAATTGCAGCCGCAGTGTATGACCTTATAACCTTATTTTTTATCGTACCTACATGGAATGCTTTTAATATTTTACACGCTTGTATTCCTCTATAAACATTATTTTTTCCGGTTGAAGTTAAATGAATTGCATATTTAGTAGTTGAACTTTTTCTATTACATATCAGAATCCCTAGTAAAATTATAAATCTTAAATTAACTCTTTCTGTATGTTGCCTTTACAACAATAAACGGATAGTAATGAAATTTGGCAAGGAGATAGATGATCGACAATAACGCGGGCGAAGCCACGGACAAAAGCTGGTGTGTTATAACACCTCTCCATAATGCTTTTAAAGGTACGGTAGGTACACCCAAACATCAACCACAATATAAACTTATTACGCCAAAAAGCGGACCCGTCGCTTAATTTAAAATCACTCAAGGGTGTCGTGGGTGGTGTATCTGCTTGGAGATCGCGATAGGCCGCGTTCAGAGCCGGGCGAGGCTTGGCGCACGCCCAGCGAACTTGGCAGCCAAGAGCCACGTCGTCTAGCTTGATATCGGCTAGGAAATATTAAAACTCTTTTAAGATAAAACTGTAAGACATAATGTTTATTCTTCTAATGTTTTCAAATAAAATATATTTTGAACAATCTTTTGTTTTCATATAATCCCATGTGTTTGCACATATTGTTGTCCCTTTTCCGTAAAACAGATTATTAAGGCCAAATTATATGAGAACAGTATTATTGCTATCTCTGTCTAATGTTATCAATACTAAAATGTTTTTAATTATTACACAATATTGCGTCTATTTTATTTTAGCCAAAAGCAGTCATATACCTATCCTATTATGCAAATGCGAGTAATAGTTTTTAATATTTAAAGTATCTTCGACACGTTTTAATACAAAGTAGATAAATAATATAAGTTTCGCCCTGTTCCGTAAAAACTTTTAACCAAATCTAACCGCTTTGGTTATGTAAAAGTTTTTACAAAAAGTTGAGACCATATGACCATACGACATGTTTGAACGTGTAAATTGATCCCAATGCTCGAACATACTTACGAGTAACTGTACCGTGCACCTCCTCCCTAAATAATAAACATTCTCGAACAAACCGCCGAAAACTCGCGGACAAAAGTTATAAACAAAAGAACGCATACATAATTCATGAGCTTTGTCCTTCACAACTGCAAAAGCTATAAAATATGTATGTAACCACCATCACAGGTTTGGTTTACTTAATACAGAACACTGAAGTACGCAGTTTTCTTACAAAGTTCAAATACGTAAAATAAAATTAAATATGTAAGACTATTGATTAGATTCTAGTTGTATTAAAGAACCAACGAACATATTGGCTTTCAGAATTGAGAATGTTAACCTCCTTATTTTTTTCTTTGAAAGACAACTCTAGGGAAAATGCTTTGGAGCTATGACGTTCTTATCGCAATTTATTTTTGTTGAATGGTACCTCAAAGCTGGGTAAAAAAGTTGACATCTTCGAATTTCAAATACCTATAGATTAAAAATGAATAGCTATTTGGACTAATCTATAAGGATGGTACGGACCATGTGTTACGGGGTTTTTTCATGATTCATAGACTTTACAATCATAGAATAAAAAAATAAAGATCACTTGGAAGAAACATTTGTGGATCACACAAAGTTTAGTTCCGTGTGGAAACCCACTAATCTCGGCACGGTGTATAGGTAATATGTGACTTCCTTATCTACTAGACTATGTCTTTGTTATGCCAGTATAAGCTCAAGAATAAAACTAATGTGTAAGAGTATTATCATCAGTCATCGCGCGCGCGCACTCGTAAGCGGTCGCCGATTTTGTAATACCTACCTACAAAAATGTCTGTGAATACGATTAAGTGTACACATTGTAATATTGTTGTGTCGGAAGTGTTATCATTTATAAGAAATAGACATGATGTTGTTGATAATGAGAGTTTGATTAGAATCTGTGCGTCTGCTTTTTCGGAAGAAGAAGTAGATGAAGCTAAAAAGTTGTTATTTGTTTCTACCAAAACAACCCAGAAATTAGTATCAAGAAGGAAGAACAAGAAACAGAAGGATTTAGAGGATATGATATCGGTGTTTAAAACAATGGACTCTGACCAAATCCCGTTATTTGTGTCGTATGACCTGCACAAATTACCCCCAATTTGTTTTGATCACGTCGATGTTACTAAGTTATTGAAGGATTTATTGGTGCTACGAGCTGATATTACAGAAATCAAGTCTAATTATGTGACAAAGGAACAGCTAGAGGAAGCAAAAATTGAAAAAGCTGGTTATAAAGGCCCGTCATTGTTAATTTCTTCGAATATAAACACGAAAAGAGGAGGGTATATTCCTGACAGTGAGCCGATTGAATCTCAACCGGCAAAAATCGCGCCCGCGCAAATGCCGAGTTCCAGCTCCATGATGATTCACAACTGTGCGAGTGAAACGCCTATATCGGTAGCCGCGTCGCAACCAACCTCTGGGGAGGCTTTTAGTAATGCCATCTCGCTCGCACCAACCACGCCGGTTAACTTAAATATGTTAGACAATGATAGAAATATACCTGTTGTCAACACTAACAAACAACTGTCAATGGCGGAGATTGTCAATGTCAATAATGGCGAATGGAAAGAAAATAAACGAGATGAGAGTTGGATTTTAGTGCAAAAGAATAAACTTAGAAATCGTTTTACTAAAATGACGGGCAAAGCCGTATCTAACTCGGCAAGCAATTTTAAGGCCGCTGAATCGAAAGTGCCGTTGTTTATATCGAACGTTAGTAAGAATACTACTGAAACTGACATAAGTGAATATATACAACGAAAGGCAAATGTAATAGTGCAGCTGGAAAAGATTAATATGAAGTCTGATAGGCCTTACAATGCTTTTAAGTTATTTGTACCTATACACAAAATGAATATGTTTTTAGACGACAACTTGTGGCCGGAAGGTATTATGTTTCGACGTTTTATTCATTTTAAGAAAAGAGAGACCCGGAATGATGTTAACATTTCTCACATATTATGATGAATACAAACAAAAATAATGTTACCTTTGCATCGTTCAATTGTAAAAATGTCATGAGGTCAGCTGATGATGTGAGAAAATTGTGCAATGTCGCAGATATTATTGCGCTACAGGAGACATGGCTCTTGCCACATGATGTGCCGTACCTGGGTAACCTACACAAGGATTTTGCTTATACAGGAAAGTCAGCTGTCGACACATCCGCCGGCGTCCTTACCGGGAGGCCCTATGGTGGAGTTGCACTACTATGGAGAAAATCTATGTTACCAACAGTATCAGTGTTATCATGCAGTAGTGATCGTTTAGTGGCAATAAAGGTTGATCTTGGAGCCCGCTCATTGCTGGTTTTTTCTGTGTATATGCCAACAAACTCAGCAGAGAATATAGTTGAGTTTACGTCTTGTCTTAGTGAAATAATTGCAATCAGTGATAATAGTAATGTGGAATCAGTGTTTATGCTAGGGGATTTCAATGCGCACCCAAGTGAGCGTTTTGCTAATGAACTATTGACAGTGTGTGCAGAGCAATCTTGGACATGCATAGATATGGAATTGTTACCCAAGGACACATATACCTTTGAAAGTACAGCTAACGGTGCTCTTCGCTGGCTAGACCACTGTGTGGTGAGTAGTGCAGCGAGACATTTAGTAGTAAATGTATCTGTTATGTATGATGTCTATATGTCAGACCATGTACCTTTGTTAGTGCAATGTAATATTGATTTAATTATACCAAAAATTATTGATTTAAATTATAAATGTAATAAAGTAGTTTGGGGTGAAAGGGACAGTAACCAAATTAATGATTATGCTAATTATTGTAATTCTAAATTAAAATTGATAGATTTTCCTCATGAATTTTATAATTGTTCAGATAAATTATGTACAAATGCTCAACATAAACTTGTGTTGGATGAAATGTATTGCAGTTTGATATGTATTTTAAAAGAAGGTGCACTGTGTTCTTATAGAGGTACATGTAATAAGAATAATAAACAGAAATACATACCTGGCTGGAATAAACATGTTAGTGGCGCTCACAGAGAGGCTCGACTACATTATAAAATATGGTTATCACACGGCAAACCTATGAGTGGTGGTATTTATAATAACATGTGTGAAACTAGGAAGATTTTTAAAGCTAAACTTAAGTACTGTCAAAACAATCAACATCAGATTAAAATGGACATTTTAGCTAAATGTCATTCAGAAAAGAAGTTTGGTTCCTTCTGGAAATCAACTAATCGCTTGAGCCCGAAGTCTAGTCCCCCTGTGAGTGTGGCTGGCATGCATAAGCCGACTGATGTGGCTAATGCATTTCAAAAACATTTTAAGGTTAAATCACCACTAGTACAGTACGCACAGGCGCTCGATGATGGGGCCTTTGCCAGGGACATTACTGTAAGATTCTCTGCCAAGGAAGTTGCTTCCATAGTGATGAAAATGAAAAGAGGTAAGTCCCCAGGTCATGATGGTCTCAGCATCGAGCACCTGAAATGTGCTGGGGTACATTTGCCACGGGTTCTTGCTATGTTTTTTAATTTGTGTGTCAGTCACTGTTATTTACCTGATGACCTTATGTATACAGTGGTAGTGCCTATTGTGAAAAACAAAACGGGGGATGTTTCTGACATGTCCAACTACAGACCTATATCGTTGGCGACTGTTGTTGCTAAGGTTTTGGACAGTTTGCTTGACAAACAACTGGCAATGCATCTCAAGCTGCATGATGCACAATTCGGCTTTAAGCCCGGGCTTTCAACTGAGAGTGCCATATTGTGTCTCAAGCAAACTGTTCAATACTATACAGAAAGGAAGACGCCTGTATTTGCCTGTTTTTTGGACTTGTCAAAAGCATTTGATCTAGTAAGTTATGATGTGTTGTGGCATAAACTAGATAAAGACACCACATTACCACCTGAAATAACATCCATATTTAGGTACTGGTACAACGGCCAAATGAACAGTGTGAGGTGGATTGATTCGCATTCTGATGTATATCGGTTGGAGTGTGGGGTGAGGCAGGGGGGGTTGAGCTCACCCCGTTTGTTTAACCTATATGTCAACCAGTTAATCGTTGAGCTCAGCAGTGCCAATATTGGATGCCATGTGGATGGGGTCTGTGTTAATAATATCAGTTATGCAGACGATATGGCATTGCTGAGCCCATCGTCTGGTGCTCTACGGCAGTTGTTGTCTAGATGTGAGTCATATGCGGAGGCTCATGGGCTCAGATATAATGTTAAAAAGACGGAGTTAATGGTTTTTAAATCAGGTAGTAAAACCTATACAGACTTACCTAACATTTCACTATATGGGACACCCTTGACAAGGGTGAAATCTTTTAAATATCTGGGCCAATGGGTCACCGAGGACTTAAAAGATGATGTTGATATAGAGAGGGAACGTAGGTCGCTGGCTGTGCGCTGTAACATGCTGGCCCGCAGGTTTGCGCGTTGTACAGGGGCTGTCAAAATAACGCTTTTCAAAGCTTTTTGTCAGTCCTTTTACACGTGCAGTCTGTGGGTCCGTTTTACGCAGAGGATATACAGCGACCTACGTGTCCAATATAATAATGCACTCAGGGTTTTGTTGGGTCTGCCGTGGAGATGTAGTGCCTCTGGGATGTTTGCGGAGACCCGAATTGATGGTTTTGCCGCCATCATGAGAAAGCGGAGCGCCTCTCTACTGGCTCGAGTCCGAAGCAGTACCAACACCATCCTGGGTGTTTTTATGGATCGGTGGGAGTCGCCTATTATGAGGCGGTGGATGCGGCTCCACACTGCCTTTAATTAATTTAATTATAAATTGTCAACTAACACTAGTATGTAAGAAAATTGTTACTAACAAAATATGGAATATTCCGAATTAAATTATTATTATTATTATTATTATTATTATTATTATTATAAAGTCGTGAACTGGGGAATTTATAGTACTGGTTGCGTTGTAACAACTTCTAAAACCCAGTACAGTATTTTACCGTAAAGTCTACTACATTAAACGACTTACACGTAAAGAGATGCAACGTGGGCTTAACCATATTTTATACTAGCGGCATGTCCCGGCTTAGCACGGGTGCACATTTATTTAGCTTTCGTAAACAACCTTATTTCAAAAAAATAATACCTATGATTTTTATTATGTAGGCATAATAAACATCATATTATTTTTTTAGGTTATGTTATTTGCTGATAATGTAACTTTCTATTGGTAAAACAATTGTTTTAGTATTGTTTTAGTTTTTAAGTTTATTCATTACAAACAGATTTACATTTTCTCTTTGTAATATTAGTGTTAATGTGTTGGAGACTTTAGAGCAGCGAAGACACTTTATCTCTCTATGCGTGTTTTTTTGTTTTTTCTGTTCCATGGAAAGTGCTCTTAGCATTGCTCAAGTCCTTGAGCGTCGCTTACCATTTACCATCAGGCGGGCTGGTACCTTTTCAGTCGGCATCAATGCGGACTACGACACAACCAACTGAATTCGCGGTAGAATTTTACAGAATTAAATACGGCGATGCTTCTGGATAAGTCCATTTCAGATACATCTATTGTTTGGACGGCGTTGCTGACTTCATTTGAGCTGTATTTCTGTACCTACGTATTTTGTATTACGGAGTGATGGAAAGCTGATGCCGAAGTATAACCGCTTGTAATACTTAGAGCATCACGTACGTGTTACTCAACTACACCACTGTATGTAGTCATAATTTGGCTGTGGAGTTTTGTTAGGCCGAGATCGTTTTCCAGTCAGGCTTGCTCTTGCAATGTAAAGCTCTGCTTAGTCTGTATATTACAAAAGAATACTGTACATAAACGTGTATGGAATTTGAAATAAGTTTACTAATAATGTCGTTAACTTACTTCAAATCGCAAACATTTGCTTTCTATACTATTTGATTCGACTGTAGTCGAATCAAATAGTATAGAAAGCAAATGTTTAAACTGTAGATTATGCCATTTATTTAGATTTGTAAACTGTAGTTTATGCCATTTATTTAGAGGGGCAGGCTACTAATCTGACAACAAGTATCATATCTCACAAGGAAGTAAAAAAAAAATATTCCGGTAAATATTCAAAACAAAATGTTCAAAAGCCATTAAATTTCAGGCAATATGAGGTTGAGCCTTAGCACGGATTGTTTCATCAACACCCTTCTTTATTATGCTACTAAATTTTGTAAAACAGTTGCTGTTGTTGGAAACATAATGAATTTAAATTTACTTTCAATGTAAAACTATGATTAGAAACTTTATAATGGCTTTCAAAAGTTAGATTGCTGGATTAAATCTGAGTACTTATATTATATGTTAATATTATTCTCTTGAGGTTGTACTACCTATATTGTTTTTAAAAGGCGCTATTTTCGTAACGACTGCTAATTGATTAAGACATACAAGAAGTTTATTAGAGGTCGCGTGGTGGTCGAAATTCGACCGTAATTTTACTGCCGCTTTCGGCAATCCTTCTCCATATAAGCCTAAACTATACCAAATTCTATACTACTGTTTTTCTTTTTTTTAATATGGATTTAAACACTAAGTATAACTTAAACCTGGGACAATGTTTTATGTCGGCAACACGCATTGCAAGTGTCTATAGGCTACGGTAACTGATTACCATTAGGTGTGCCTTATGTCTGCTTGCCAGCCGAGTAGTATAAAAAAACATAATTTTTTGAAATCCGTTTTGACTAATAAATTTTGTTAAAATTGTGTATTATATATATAGTTTAATTGTAAGGAAGAACCCATTTAGAGACAACATTTATTGCATGGCGTAAGAAAATAAATAGAAGCCTAAATGAGCGCTGAAGACCTGCTCCTCTAGACAAGTGGCAAAAGCTGTAGTCGGATTTGAAGTAAATTTACGAAATTATATCGTGAACTTATGTCGTATTTCATACATTTGTTTCCTATTGTATTCGATTCGACAACGGTTTTTGCCACTTTTCTAGAAAGGCTGTACTCACACACAGGGACAGAACTACACCACTGTGTGTAGTTATGTGGCTGTCGTCTTTTGTAAGTTGGACTGTTGGAGGTCCTTCGCCAGTCGGGCTAGGGCTGTCCACCTCTCTATACAATTGCCAGATTTTGTGAACTTGTTTTCACTGCTTAGTGTACTAATAAATCTTATATACATTTTATTTTTATCCAATAAAATAGTCGTCAGTTTCTATTACTAAAATGTATATACTCAGTATAGTAACAAGCCCTACCAAAGTGTTCATGGAAAAGGATTGAACGCAAAAAAAGTTAAAATAAGTTTGTTATAACCTTTTTTATTTAGTTGCATATCTTAAATCTCGTTTCTTATTGCTATAGGTACTGTGTGTTGTCCAAAATGTTGGCAGCACGAACAAGAAATTCTTTGCACGGGTAGGATAATCCCTGTAAATAAGTTAGAAAGAAATGTACGTGTACTGTACGTGACGTATGTACCTACTTACAATATTGTCTGAATTTGTGTGTATTTAGCCTTTGTATTAGCACAGATAATATAATGTATTAGTGTGATTTGTATTCTATTTTTATTTTATTTTTTATTTTAGAAAGATAACTCCCGCACTAGAGAACAAGCTCTGTGTCGCGGAGGACTTTACAAACATACAATTAACGGACACAAATTACACCCAGACTCAGAACAACTCTCTGTGGGTCACACAAAGTTTTGTCCTGTGTGACCACAACCTGACCTACAATCTCGTGCACAGCAAGCGCATACTGCGGCCACTGGACCACCGAGACAGTCAAATTTACATTTTCATATAAAGATAATAATAATAACTATTCATGTACTTCCACTGCTGTTCACGAGTCTCCTCTCCTAGATCAGGTGAGCTGAGAAAGATTTGGCCTTAATTTAAACACGTTGGCCCGATGCAGATTCTTGTCTTTCTATCACGCCTTTAAAATTGCTTATACAGTTCAGTCTGCTCCGATTTCACCCGGGTTCAACGACTTCTTACGCGTTTAGGGATTAAATTTCCAAAAAAAAAGTTTGTAAGCGGATGCTTAAGTTATTAAATAAATTGTATGTATACATACAATTCACTCAAGACAAACGATTTAAAAATATTCATATTTTAATTATTTTTTGTTTAAAAAATAGATTTTTTTGTCGCGGGGTTTCGAACATATAACATGCCACACGCACGCAGTAGTAAATGACGAAGTAACCACTAAAGCCAGTGAATCAACCGTGCAGGTCCGTGCAGTCAAAAGTCAGGAATATAATACATTATGTATATATAGATTACCTATATAATAATATTATTGACTTTATACTGATCTATAAGAAGGTACCTCATCTTGAACATTAATCTTTCGTTCTCTCTCGTTACATTAGATAATATCTATATCGCGTCATAAAATTCTCACGCATCTTTATCGATTCAAAAATGTTTGTACAATGTTTATGACATAATGTTTGTATATTACTCAGATGAAGGTTTTTCCTACTTACACGTTTGGTTCAGTGGTTACTTTGCCATTTACTACAGCGCGGCGTGTTGTGGGTTCGATCCTCACACGGGACAAAAAATTGTATAGACTATTCGAAAACTTTAAACGCTTCAGTCCGCTACGTTGCCAGTTCGTACTTGTTTGCCAATAGAACAGGTCTTTGACCGGAAGGTGTCCTTACTATAGCTGAAAATTAGTGCTGTTTTGTAAACACAGCGTATTATGAGCCAGATCCCCTGTTACACATGTATGTGTTTATATAGGTCTAATATTATTAATATGTATGTGTAAATGTATTTTTTTCTGTACTTTTATGTGTATGGCAAAAATAAATGGTTTAAATCTATACTTAATATTATAAAGCTATAGAGTTTGTTTGGTTGTACATTTATCCAGGAAGGCTATATAACATCACGCTATTATCAATAGGAGCGGAGCAGTAGTGAGGTATGTTGCGAAATCGGGGAAATGTACGTTCCAAATTACGCGACCTCTAGTGATTTATATGTAGAGAGAGGTGAGATTTTTCCTTACACTATACCGTATGCTTGTTTGCTACTTAACTAGTATAAAAAAGGTACAAGTTATATTCAGGTCAGCGTGACTACCGCATGAAAAAACAAACCGATATATTCAAATGCATACATATTTTACATAGAGCTCTACACCCAACCCGGGGTTTTGTAACAATATAGTCCGCCATATCCGATTAGAAACTGTTGTGTGATGCCGTTGTAAAAATACATAAATTTATGATACATACGTTTTTGATAAAACGCTCTTACAGTGTTATGCATTTTTTGTTAACCATTTTTATAAAAAATCGGGGTCGCCGCGACTTCGTCCGCGTGATAATTTGGAATATTTTCGCCGATTTTGCAACATATCTCACTACTGCTCGGCTCCTATTAATCATAGCGTGATGTTATATAGCCTATAAGGCTATATAACATCACATCAAGGTTGTGCAGTGCAGTGCAGTGCATTTATCCAGGTATACCTGGAATAGTGCACTATTTAACAAAAAAAGATTTTTTCTAATCGAACTAGTACTTTCTGAAATTAGCGCGTTCAACCAAACAAACAAACTCTTCAGCTTTATAATATTAGTATAGATAACGTAGGTACTATCCTATTTCTAAATTAGATAACATTCATTAGTAACCATGTTAATCGTTTTTTTTACTATTTCTATCTTAGAAATAATTCTAAAGAAATGTCTGATTCACCAACCCGCAGTGCGCTAGGTAGTTATTAGTTGCCGTAACCTAAAGACGCTTGTAAAACCAGAGGTATCACTTGTGTATTGCTGTCCCTTTATTTCACTAGGATTTTTAAAATTTAGTAGCTCTGGGATAGGAACACGCATTGCTAAATAGGCGTTTGCGATCTGCTTCTTTAGACAAGTGGCACAAACAGTAGTCGAATCGAATAGAATAGAAAGCAAAATGTATAGGATTTGACATAAGTTTATGAAATACTGTCGTAAATTTATATCAAATCACATTAGCTTTCTATTCTATTCCATTCGACCATCGTTTATGCCACTTGTTTAAAGAAGCAGATCGCTAACTCACACACAGAAGCACACCAGCACTGCAGGTGTGTGCAGTTATTTGGCTGTAGTCTTCTGCAAGTTAGGGGTCTTTCCGCTACCTCTCTTAAATGGAATAAAAACATGTTTTATATTAAATCTATAACGGAATTGTACAGCTAATATTATTACAGCCTCACAATAACAAACCGCGAGTTATGATAATATACTTATTGTTAACATGTATTCGTTTCAGATGTTAAATCAATCTTAAGTTTTGTAAGAATAATAAAGGGAATGTTATGAAATCAGTTTACTTATTTTCTTGCGTACTATTATTGTCGAGAGACTAGTACAAGTCAAGTTTAGCCTTCAAATGGTGACCATTTTCTAAATACATAGTAAATGCCCTAAGTGCTTAAAAAGGCACGACAATACTCGAATTGTTCTGTCATAGGACTATGGAAGTAAAGAAATAAAGAGTGCACATGTATTTGTGCAAAACACTGATGCACTATAATATGTACTGCGCCAATGAACCACTGAAAAACAAAAATAAACCTTATAAAAAATAAAACAAAAAAACCTTTCAAAAAAATATTTAAAAAACTTACAAAAAAATAACAAAAAAACCTTTCAAAAAAATATAAAAAAACCTTACAAAAAAGGACTTATGCGTAAGTATTTTTTGTATATAATATAATAACTATTTAACATATAAGCGGTACATCCCGATTCCCACGGGTGGACATTTATTTGGTTTTCATAGTAGTCCCTTTTTCTTTTAAAAATAAAATGTAGCCGTTGTCACTCGCTAATAATGTAGCTTTCTAAAAAAATAAAGAATTTAAAAAATCGGTCTCGTAATTTTCGAGTTTATTCATTATAAACAAAAATATAAATCTTTTCTCTTTATTATATTTTGTATAAAAAATCTTTATTGACTTCACAAGCAAAATGTCTTAATAAGGTTATATTTTAAGCCTTACTCGTATCTCTTATTCTGGAGCTTTTAAACCAGTAGCAACAAAATATTTCACGCACGAAATAAGATCCAAGAGAGTTATGGCAAATGTATGCACCACCCCTAACACTGCACAGTCATGGCTTAATGTATAGTACAGCCTGTTTTATTGTTATGGCTTCCCTCCAGCCAATCAAAGTAATTGTTTAGTTCGTTATCTGTTTTCAGACTATGAATACGGATTGTTATTGTCTGTGCGTATAAACGGAGGGTTCAAGCTTTTGTGTATAATGTTAAAATGTGGGTATTCTATCTATATCTTTATACAAGATTTCTTTACGAATAAAGAATACGGCGGCAGTGCTTTTTTAAAGAAAGATAAGCTATGTTTACAAGTCGCATGCTGGAGGAGCTTTGGGCTAAACTACGCAGTGGATCCAAAACATCAGGCTGCGGTCACGTGGTAGACTTAAAGAGAGATGGCAAGATGAGCTTGTACTATATTCCTATTCTGTACTTCTTCCTTTATCCATGATGTCCTATCTTTTACCTGGATCCATCTTTGGTCTTTGCTTATAATAAGCTGCGTTCATTTGAGTGATGCGATCAGTTTTGTTGCTTTATTATTACACGTATTTACTTATAGTTTTATAATAGATTACAAGTAAAAATGCAATAGTTAATACGAAACATACGATATAGAAAGAGATAGCTATTACTGAACTAAAATCATATAACTACAATTATTGTCCTTTTGAGGCATCAATTTCATTGCGAAAGTGGGATACCTACCTTTTCTTATTATAATAATACTAGCTGACCCCAGCAAACGTTGTTTTGCTACTAAAATAGTAATATCGCTATTAAAAATTAGGGGTTGATCGTAGAGGGATAAAAATTAAGGGTTGTATGTATATTTTAATGCTCAATCACAAAAAAATAAAAACAAAAAAAAATTACTAAAAAATTAAATAAAAAAATTAGGGGTGGACCACCCTTAACATTTAGGGGGATGAAAAATAGATGTTGTCCGATTCTCAGACCTACCCAATATGCACACAAAATTTCACGAAAATCGGTCGAGCCGTTTCGGAGGAGTTCAATAACGTACACCGTGACACGAGAATTTTATATATTAGATATCATTGAATTGATTCGTCGACTAAGTTCTAATGTCAATTCTAATGTAGTTATTTTCTATGGTTCCCTATCCATTTGCCTAAAATTTTAAGACCTAATATAACTTAGCATATTTTTGTTAGGCATAATTATATTTTCGCATAATATAATTACGCATAACAGCTTACGCATAATGTTTTAGGCATATTTTTTCAAACCATAACAATGATTAGGCATAACTTTCTAATGCATAAATATATTAAGCATAAAGTTCTATAGCATAACTTTTTTAAGCATTATATCCTAAAACATAAATTTATTTACGCATAATTACATTAAAACATATTTTTATAGGTAAACATTGAAATAATTATTAACACCTAGAATATATAAAAGTTGATTTAATGATAATTATTTGGTTTTTATATCCTTGCCCATGAGAGCATGTTCGTTTCTGGCACTCGCCGGCCGCTGCCGCGGCACGCTCGCTTCGCTCGCTCGGCTCGTGCATAAGAGGTCACAGTTCTAACCTAACCTAACCTACGCATTTTTCAAGAAGAAAGTAACCCAATCTATATTATTCTAATTGAAATTCTATAATCTTCATAGTATGCCTAGTCAAATTATGCCAAGTAAAAAAGATGAGTATACTTCTAAACTAGTATTTTTACAAGCAATTGCTAAAAATATACACCTAAAATAAATAATTATACATAATTAAGGACCACTGTTTCAATAAATTAACTTCTATCTGAGAAATAACCGCCATATTTATTCTCATAATAGGTAGAAGTTAACTAATATATTCTTCAGATAAAAGTTATCTCGCGATTGAAAAATCGTTTAAGTTACATAATGTTATGTATAATAAATAATTTGCATAAAAATTATTTTTGTTATTTACCTATATTAATTATATGCTTAAATATTATTATGCTAATAGTCATTAGGCCTACTAACGTCATGCTAATAGTCATTAGGCCTACTAACGTTATGCGAATCTAATTTATACCAACACAAATTAGTCTTTAACATGATTGTGCCAACATAAAAGGTATGCCATAAAAAATTAGGCCGAAGTATTATTATGCCAAAACAAATTGTGCCAAAATCGTTATGCCGAAGTATATTAAGACAAAGAACATTATGAGAAAAGAAGGGATCCCATTTTCTATATCAATAAAACTTTGCCCAACCCGGTAATAAAACAGCTCAGACGTATATCTTAAGTATTTTAACCTATTTAAATTTAATTTATACTATTTATTTGTTAGTTAAAACTACTTACATCGTAGCCTATGAACGCTTGCATTACCAGAGGTCTATCATACATATCTGCCCTTTCCGTTTTGGAAAAAAAAGAGTGATGCTATAAGTTATATTACAAGTATAATAAGAAAACATGTGTCAACCCTTATGTAGTATTGCAGATACAAGGAAATACGAGCTCACATTATATGACTATCCGGCCTCTTAACGTCAGTGACGGGCTACAGAAATGAATTACTAGGGAGAGTGTAGACATCATGTTTCTAATTAGTACATGTATCTGTCTCATATGTTTATACGTTCATCTCTTTCTAACCTCATACACAAAACAGTTTTTTTAGAATCTTATGTTGTGGGATTTACTAGGCCGTCTATTATACTAATAAAAGGCAATTAAAGCACTATTTACAGGAAATATCAACAAAAACTTTAATTATAAATAAAAATTAAGTTTCAAAGTGCTTTTCCGCTGCTAGTATAATTACTGAAAACAAAGAAACTTTTCAGATCATTACGGGCAAGCTCGGCAACTTTAAAAACGTTTAATAAATAAATTCTCGAACGCCTATTCGAAAACGCCCGAACATTAAGGAAAAAATCCCGAAAATGCCCGAACATCCTCGAAAGCTTCCGAAAATCGTTTAAAAAGCGCATCAAAAGTTAGAATCATAAATCTGGCAAACTATCTGATAGCACGTGCTGTTGCTAACTGATAATGAATCACGAAGACATAAAGTTTTCTACCCCAAAAGGGCTTGTTTTGAAGCCAACGAACTAAATACGACTAAATTGAGTTTTGATTAAGCTGAAACGAGGTATGTAAATGTTGGCGATGGCACGTAACGAGTTGCAAACTACTTGTTGGTGATTACAGATTACAGTGTAATTTTAATATGTACCTAATCAAATTAGGAATTATTTTTTATGGAGAGAATTTGGTTGTAATTGACTTTACCTACATCTAACTCTGTTTGTGAATAAATATTTTTGTTCATTGTCTGGAATTTCGTATGTCATTTACTACAATTTTAAATTATGTTTAACAGAATCAAACATTTATTTGTGAAAAATAGGTATACAGTTATGAATAAGTATAAATTGAAAATAAATAAATCCTGAAAAAGGTGTAAGACAGATATACTACCTAAATGTAAGACCTTGTATATACTTAGTCGCAAGTAAAGAGTTTGAGTCTCTGTCCTAATTCGGATAAGATCCTTCAGAAAAATCGTTGCCCAATATTTTTTCACTCTGATGATATTATAACTTGTTCGGCATACCTATTTTTGTGTTATCTATCATGTAACAAAAGGTAATGGGATACCTCATAACTGATGTGACCTAAAAGGACAAAATAGGTTTTCGTTTAATCGAAAATAAATCTTAGAGATGTTCTGCTTAAATGTTGTTAAGTATAAAATATAATAATAATAATAGTTACCTATATATGTACCACTGCCGGGCTCGGGTCTCCTCTCTATAAGAAGAGAGAGAGAGAGAGAGTGAGAGGGGAGAGGGGGGAGTTAGGTTAAAAATATAAAACATTAGCTGTTGCCCGCGGCTCCGCCCGCGTGGATATCGGTTATCGTTGTAAAAATCTCTGTCTCTCTATCTCTGTGCCAAATTTCATCCAGATCCGTTCAGTAGTTTTTACTTGAAAGAGTAACAAACATCCATCCATCCATCCACCCATACTCACAAATTTTCACATTTATAATATTAGTAGGGATTAATTAATAAAAACCTTAAAAGATTAAGAAAATTATCTAATGTATTAACTTGATTAAGTGTGGAGGTCCTTCCCGAGTCGGACTTGCTCGCTAGTATGGTACCCTACCTCTTTTATCATTGGGCTAGCTCTTCGTTATAAACTAGATTACTATTAAACTTTAAAAATAATGCTGAAATGACAGAGCTTTTGACCTATTTTAAGGTATAATCATAGTTATATCAGTGAGAAGTCGATAAATTTCAAATGGCTATTACAATCCTTTATGGGTATAAAATAAATGCAGATACTGTTCGTTTTTCCGTCGTTCTTTTAACTTTGTGATAACGCTCGCTTCGCAGCTATAAAGTTTACACACTGAGATGAAATAAAACACGAAGATTATATACATATGTACTTACTTTCTTCTATGTTGCACGAATCCGTGCAACTTTCGATCACGTACAAAGTGCGATCGGGTACAAACTAAACGGCTTCTTCAGAGTTATACAGTTCCTCAATTCGAGAATGTACTTTTACAAATGATAACGCATTTAATCTTGCCTGAGGAAAGTTCATTTTCCTTTGACACTTTCAATCGACTTTATTTAGTTCCCACTTCGCAAACTCTTCAGCTTAAAACAGTAATGTTGTAATTTAGATATGAGAGAAGTGTCGCAGTGTTATCGAGGTGAATGTGTAGTTTAGGTATTAAATCCGTCGACTTACGACACATAAAAAAGGCGTTGGCTTCAGCGGGCTAACGTAACGATCGGATGGGAAAATGTAGATAACAAGTTGAAAGAAATTTGACAGCTGTTGCCTAAGTATTTGTATACCGAAAAAAAACAAGTGGCTAAACAAAACACGAAACTTCTAATGTTTTAAAACATTTCGTATCAACATTTTGATTTGATGTAATGTCGAAAGTTCCAGAAGTTGAGGCGAGCAGGCATCAGGGTATTTTAATGGAGCGATATTTATATAACTTTTTGTTTATCCAATTATATACAAGTACGTACTGGTTAACATCGTTTATATTAAAAATACATACGTTATCATTTATTCTCAAAAACTAAGTTTCGTTTCTGTAGCCGAATGAATGAAATTGAACCAATTTATGTTAGTAGTAGTCATTATTGTAGAATTACAAAACGCTCATTTGAGAATAAATATCTTAAGCTTCTATTGTGTTGAAAATATAATAAAACTTTTCTCTCAAATGAGATTCATTTATTTCATCATTATCTGTGAATTAATTATTTTATACTCTTACAAACCGCTTCTGGTAACATCGTTAAAAACGGTTTCATTGTAATGTTTTGAATCTGGAACTGTAAGGTAATTGGAACAGCTATGTCTCTGAAATTGTTCTGACAAAATTATTTAAAAACATATTAAACTTCTATTTCGTTTTAAGAAAATGAATAGTAAAAAAAATAGATAAATACATTTCTCTTATGAAATAAATTTAGCGCGTTTATTTCAATTTTTGAAAATATATGTTTTCTGAAACTTATGGTACACCATGTTTTGCGTTTTTAAGCCTAGTCTATCTATATGTCTGACTATCTAGACCAGCCCGAGATCTTCAAACCAATGAGTTTATTTGTGCTGTTACCTTTCGCTTAACTCATTTCCTATACTTGATATAGGGACAAACAATGCATAGACTCAAATTACTATCAGAAAAAGAGGTTACCCAAAGACAAGACATACGTAATATAATTCATTACGCTCGTTTCCCATTGGGATAGACAGAGACTATAGTACGCCAATTGCTTCGATCCAGACATACTTCTAGTTCTTTCCGAAGGATCTAATTATAAAATAACTATATTACCAACCAAGAAAGATATGTAACGCCTTTTTCTACCAAATTAGTGTTGGGTGTGTGCAAAGCATCAATCACTCCTTACCACTAATTGTGATCCTCGATCGGCAGTCTTCGAATCGATCGTCGCGCTTTCATCCCATTTCGTGAGCTTTACATTGAAGTGCGAATTCCCGCACAGCTGTCGGTAGGTGGCATGAACGCCACGTTGGGTGAGTTGCGAAGCTGGCGAGCCGCTCAAGTGTGGTAGGGTTGCGGGTGAGAGACCTACAAAAGTAGGTCGCCTCCCTCCCTCCCCTCTGTTGTCGCTTTCACTGCGTCCGCTCGGGATAAAGCCTAATTTTATTGCGTTGTGTTCGATCGTGTCTTTTACTTGTGGTTGTTTGATACAAACGAATTGGATGATCTAATGTTTGTAGACGTGTGTTGTCTTGTTAATTACTTGTTAAATAGAAGCTTGAAGCTTGTAATGTTGAATGTAAATATGAAGTACTCTGTTAGTTAATTAGTGGGAGTTGGTATAGAGTTGTTAATTTTGTATGTTGTCTTTGTCCGCACGAAGGATAATAACAGCGATGTTCTTCATCGTATTTCTTAAATAATATACATATATGAAATTAAATCAATGACAATAGAATCAAACATAGAATAATGCTCTATTATTATATGGTTTACTATTTATTTAAGTGCACCTAGTATGTTCGTCGCTTTATTACCCAAGGTCGACTGCTACAGAGTGCCTACGGCGCTCTGACTGTGTGCGTTTGTGCAGGTTTTAAATATTATAGTAGTAACTTACAGACTTGTTTTAACTATAATACTAAATTGCAAAAGTACATCAAATATACAGTTAAATTGAAATATCTGCGTCAAGAAAGGTTTCAAAACGGTTAGACACGCAAAGAATTTGAACTTAAAACTCGTTTAGATTGAGATTTAATAAATAATGCCTGCCAAGATTGCCCCAGTAGGTGTGTACTACTGCCGTGTATATTTACCGTCGGAATCATTAATTTTAGATCACATGATTTTTTTTTTTTGTATTGGAATCGAACTCACAACAGGCCGCATACAGATAAAATGTAACGTAACTACTTACACCACTGTACCTTCCTGTGCAGTCAACATTTAATAAATATTTATATTGTATTCTTTAACCAACTCAATATTTTAAACTCATATTTATTATACCAATTTTCCCTGTATTACAAACTCTGCAGTTTTCACCCATGTGGTTGAGCTCCGAGTACATGCACAAAGAGGCTCTTAACCACTTGTTTATTACTTAAATAAGAGAGCTAGCATTAACCCATATACTCGTTGGTAAAAGAATGCGTCCACATGTTTCCAATGGCCTGTTTTTCAACTGTTTTTAAACGTAGCAGTTTACTGCAGTCATGAATCACACGTTGACAAGGAGCTTTCAAGTTTTTGCGAGTTATAAATTGTTATTACTTAGGTAGGTATGGTTCTATGATATATTTTCTCGTTGTGTGTTACACACTGATTTCATTCTAAATTATGTTAGAACACGACTTTATTGTGCGAGCGTAATATATCATAGTAAAGCTATTGTTGACGCAAAGGAGGGTGATATTTTTCGTGTTAGATGTATGTTTCTTTAGATTATCCTGTATAAAATGTCGTGGTAGTCGAGTGGGTAAGTAACTGATTTGTAATACGTGAGGTTTGATTTCAAGTTTGGCAATTGGTACAAGTGCGATGTTTACTTTATGTAGATACTGATCCAATAATTTTCCATCTGCTAATGGTGAACGAAAACGAGGCGAGGAAACCCACATGTTCTAGAATAAATTTTATTGGCGCGTCCTATCCACTGATCCGCATTGGACCAGTATGGATTAAAGTTTACACCCTCTCAGCTCTCTTTATAGAGAACATGACATCTAAGCCCAGCTCATCAGCTCAGGACCTATATGTCCTACTGTACAGATAGCTTACAACCCGCTGACGCTTTACGCAGCAGTTATAGATACAGATCTAGTTTGATAAAAATAAATAATATAGCCGTTTGTCATCCGCCATTTTGGCAATTTCTACGACATTTTTTAAATAATTTTTTTTTTTTTTTTTTTTTTTTTTATACTACTTGGGTGGCAAACAAGCATACGGCCCGCCTGATGTTAAGCAGTATCCGTAGCCTATAGACGCTTGCATTACCAGAGGTATCACTTGCGTGTTGCCAACCCATTTTTTTTACACCAGGGCTTTAAGATGGAAGTAACCCTGGGATAGGAATACGTTTCTTTCAAAACGCATTCCTAAATGAGCGCTGGAGACCTTACTCACACACAGGAACACAACTACACCGCTGTGTGTAGTCATTTGGCTGTGGTCTTCTGTAAGGTGGAGGATAATTGATTCCTTTGAGTGAAATCAACTGGCGAAAGGACAATTTTCTTTTATTTTATGTCAATGTTCTAAGTCTCTAATCTTTCGTCGTCGCTTCGTCTGAATCCTTATAAAATGTCCAGACTTTCTGTAAGGTATTGAAAGGAGTACTAAAATATTTTTGTATTTAGTTTAGTTTACGTAACATTATGTGAATTATTGGCACTACAATTACATAGACCACTGACTTTGTAGCCAGCCTATTGTAGTGCACTGGCTGCGATAGACTGGGAGTTTGATCCCAGGTGGCAGTACTAATCAGTTTTAGTTTTCTGAAATGTATACGTATCTACTACGTCAAAATCATTAATTCATTTATATTAAAAATATGATACTTATGATTGTCATAAAAACAAATGCCAGCATTTTTATCCCCTACGGCCAATTCGCTGACTAGGGCTCGAGAAGAATTGGCAAGAAACTCAGCCACCCTTTTCAATCGCCAAAGTATAATATGAATACTCGCCATAATGATAATTTATACTTACCACATTCTAGAATAAAAATGCTAAATGAAAGTCCATATTACATGGCAGTCAAAATGTATAATAAACTACTGGAACATATAAAAAAAGAAACAAAATTATTACAATTTAATAAGAATCTTAAAATATTCCTAATAGAAAAACGTTTTTATTCAGTAACAGAATATTTCGAATAAATAAACATAATAAATAAAGGACTAAAATAAATATTAAAATAATTAGGAATATAGAATGATTAAGTTATTAATGTGACGATCTATATACAATTACCTACTGCTACCTATTGTTAGGATATTATACCTATTCATAAAATGTAATGTTGTCTAGATTTAAGAACCCACTTTACGACGCCTGAAAAGAGCGCTAAGTCATGTGATACCTAAATATAAGACCTACAACTGTACACTTAGCTGGCAAATAAATATTTGAATTTGAAAATATTTGAATTTGAATATTAATAATTTGGTATGAGTTACAATATTTCTAATTTCTATACTAATCAAATGATTAACCACCTGCTAACGGTAAGTGAAAAAATCGTAAGGAAATCTACATGTCTATAAAGAAATTCTAAAGGCATATCTGATTTACTAACTCGCATTAGGCTAGCGTATGTCGATTAAGGCCTAAACCCTCGCTCGTGTCTCTCTCTTATGTAGAGAAGAAGAGACCTGTGCCTACCAATGGGACACATATATGTTGCTATTTTTATATATTACATATAAATTTTATTATTGCTAAGCGATCATCTTGCCTGTCATCTTCACTGGAAATACTTTAGCGAGCTTATTCTTGTTCGTACACGGAATGATGAGTGACATTGATCATGATAAACGATGAAGATTGTACCGTTCACGCGTTTTTGTATAGACTATAATACGACACAATTTTGTAAGGGGAAGAGTGCAATCTTTGTTGTATTGTCTAGGCTTGTGATGCCGTGTTTCTGCTGAGATCAGACGTTGTCATATGAACTAGTGCATTACGGCGGTGACACTGCGTAGATATATATCATATTTTATTTCTTTTTTATTTATTTATTTAGCTTCATTTGCTTACTACACTCACAGTCACAATGACTGCCTTGGTGGTCCAGTGGCCGCAGTATGCGCCTGCTGTGCACGAGGTTGTGGGTTCGATTCCCACACAGGAAAAATCTTTGTGTGACCCGCAAAGAGTTGTTCTGAGTCTGGGTGTAATTTGTGTCCGTTAATTGTATGTTTGTAAAGTCCCCCGCGACACAGAGCTTGTTCTCTAGTGCGGGAGTTGTCTTTTTAAAAACATAAAGACAGTCGCCCAATACGCGTAGTAAGCCATATCATTTTTATAAAATATATACATAATTTAAATTTATACAAATTCTTATTATTAGAATGTTATGAAAAATTTACATGTATTTACAAAACACGACATATAGTTTTTTTTTAAATTTTAAAATGACAACTCTAGTACTAGACTATAAGCCCTGTGTTGCGAAAGACTTTAGAAACATACAATTCACGGACACAAATTACACCCAGACTCGGAACAAACATTTATGAATCAACAACAACATATCCCGATACTAATAATTTGTGTCCTTCTAATCGAATTTTGGTCATGGCGCGGCTTATCCCGTTGGACACTTATGCGGGAGATAATGTAGTGAACATACACAGGTGCATTTTTATCCCTCACTCTCATAGTCAGCGCAAGACCAACGGCTTTAAGTGCTTTCTGAGGCTGGGTATAAATTTCCAAACTTTGGGCATTTGTTGAATTTCTAGACACCTGAGCCTAATACATGACATGTTTTTGACCCGACCCGGGTAACGAACCCAAGACCTCGTGATCAGCAGTCACACTTAACGACCTCTGGATCAACAGTATTGTTATCCTACTAATATTATAAATGCAAATTTTTGTAAGAATGCACAGATGTATGTACATATGTTTGTTACTCTTTCACGCAAAAACATGAAATAGGGCACAGAGATAGATTATAGTCTGAAGAAGCATATAGGCTACTTTTTATGCGGGCTACAGCTACTTTGATATAAATTTTGAATAATAAAAACAATTTTGCCTATATCGCTAGTTTTCCAACTTAGGAGTAGTTATTCAAATGTTTAGGAATCAAGTTTATAATAGCAAACTAACAATTACAAACACGCATTTACTTAAGCACATGTTTGCTTAGGTACTATTGGAAACCTCTGGTTGTTTTCAAGAGCTATCACAACAAGAAGTTATCATCTTCTAAATTTTAGTATTCAAATTGTCGGGATAGTTGATAAGTTACACAAAAACAGGCTTATTTGTATAATATGTAGGGTACTTAAATATATCTTAATACCTTCTACTGGAAAAGAGAACTCTGAGTTAGCACTTTAATTAAAAACCCAATAGATTAACAAATTTCCGTTATCCTTACTAATTATTATAAATGTGAAAGTTTGTAAGAATGGATGGATGGATGTTTGTTACTCTTTCACGTAAAAATTAATGAACGGATCTGGATGAAATTTGGCACAGAGATAGATTATGGTCTGGAATACCACATAGGCACTTTTTGCAGCGATAACCGACATTTACGCAGGCGAAGCCGCGGGCAACAGCTAGTACTACATATATCTATACCCGTCAGTTACTTTTGTTTGTTGTATACTGAGTTCCTACATTTTGTGGTTAGACCTAAAGCTTTTAGATACATGCGCAGTAAGCGCCGCAATGAGTAGGCAGCTTATCGTTTAAAACGTATACGTATTACATTAATATTTTAGAGAGACGTTCACCCGGTGCCGCGGCTGTTGCCACTCTAAAAAAACTTTTTATTGATGATTGACGTCAAGTCATTTGACACATTTTACGATTCAGATTTTTATCGTCTAACTTGTACACTTCACAGTGTGATTATATCTTTCCCTACTTGCAGGACCGAAAAGTTACGAGTTTCACTCACCAGTTTATAGGATATGGAATCAAAACTTCCATTTTGATAAGGATCTTTCTCATTTTCCTCTTCAGTAAAAGTGTGATTAAAAAGTCATATTTTCAAGACACAATCGACGGTAGAAAAAATATCTAATGAGTTTGTAGAACATTAAATTAAAAATGTAAAAAGTATCGCTGTGGTTGCTTGTTTCTTTTTGTTTTACGTAATCTAAAATTACAATACGCTACTAGAATACAAAAGAAATGTAAAAAATAACAATTACTGAGTACTTTTTTATGATGACTAAGTATTGTCGTGTCGTTAAAAATGAAATGTATTTCCTTTAACATGTTTGTAGAGTGCTATAAAATTTATACGAGAGAGTGCTACTGTTTCGATGGTCCATATAGCTTTGTAACGACTTCCTTTGATGTGCTCACTTGCAATATAATATAAGTTTGTAATTTTACATTATACTGTTATAAAAATTTCAACGTTAGGTTGTGCTGTGCCAAAATTTAAACGACTTTATCCATGATGGCTAAGCGCTTTTTTATTTATACAGCAATAACAACAGAATTGTCTGGCCTAAGTTAAAAGAAGAATTTATTTCGGTAACCAAAATGTGTACTAGACTCCAACATTGCATAAAGAAACTTCTACTGAAACTGGCACACTACACGGAAAAACAAAAAGAGCACATTTAAGACTGAATTAAAAAAGAAGGTTGTATGTGTTTATATCAATTTTATTTATGCTACACTTGATACATATTTTAGGTTCATTTAAAAAAAAAGAAACAGGGCGCGTTGCCTCCCTCAGCGTGACGTGAGGCATAAATCGTGACGTAATACTCCCCGCACCCCCACCGTTTTAAATAGGCGTCATTCAACTCATTTGACGTGTAATTATTTTCATTTCGCAGCTCGGTTTCCGAACGTGACCCGCTCGCAGCCGCGTTCCAACGATTTTTTGTCACTGGCAAACCTAATTTATATGTTGTATTTTTTATTAATTTGATTTTTCTCGTCGGCCAGTGAACTTCTATCTTTTTAATCAAAAAACGATTAATATAGCAAGAAGCAATTAATTAAGTCTTGAAAAAAGCGATAATTACGTGGGTAGATGTACGTCAGTACCTATTAAGTATATTTAGTTTTGCGTTTAAGCTTTTTATTACAGTAAGGCTAGATTTATTTATTTAGATTTTTTTTATTTGTGTGATGAGCACGAATGTTTGTTCTGTGTCTGGGTGTAATTTATCTATAATATGTATGTATTTAGAAATATATAAAGTATGTTTATCAGTTGTCTGGTTACCATAGTACAGGCTCTGCCTAGTTTGGGATCAGATAGCGATGTGTGAGTTGTCCCAAAAAATATTATTATATTATTATTATTATTATTTATTACGTTATATTCATACTAAGTTTTTTTTTAATTGATAGGTATAAAATAATAATTAAGCATCGCCCATTTTCATCGAAGAAGTAAGGTTAAGTGCTATTCATTTATTTCTTAATGGAACACCAACCCAACAGCAATACATATTTATTCATTGCTTAAAACTATGACTAATATTAAGGTTCTCGTATGTATGCTACTTAAAGATGTACAAACATTCTCAATATCTTAGTGGCAAATTTTAAATTTACTTAATACAAATATCAAAGTGCTATGTAATATTAGAGTACGAGCCTTCTATCATAATTATACTAAGTCGGTACAATTCCTGACTTCGGTAAATATCAAGACCTCTTCAAGTATCAAGATACAACAACCATTGTTCCACAAAAGCAGTATAAAATAAATACAAAATATTTTATATGACAAATTATAGTTGCGTTGTGTAAAATATTGCCAGTAGAAATAAAAATAAATACTTCTACATTTAAAAAGTGAGAATTACGCAGTCAGCTAAAGGATATGTCCTAAATCCAATACAGAGATTGTTATCTATAACGTTCGCTTTCGTATATATATATATGCGAGTTATAGCTATATATTTGAACAGATTTCTTTAAAGCTTACGTCTAGATTTTCTCTGTAGTGAGAAATCGATACCTACTTTTATAGCCCTCTTATCTTATAACTAGATGGTTCAGCATTTTTGAGACGGGTAACACGGTCACATTACTCATTCGTATGTGATGTAGGTTTTAAACATAGAATGTTACCTTTTTATATGATAGATCACATGCTCAGTGCAAAAAAGGTGTAAGTTGAAAAACGTTTCTTTAGTAATTTTTATCGAATCGCCTCCATATTAGTTTCTCTTCTAAAAGAAACGATTTTGATCTGTTTTTACCTAAAAGTATTAATAGAGTAAGATCACAGGGTCTTCTAGTGATGTCTGGGGGCCTTGAGATCTTGTACTATATTTTGTATATTTGTCCCATAAATTGCGTTTGTCAAAATCAGTATTCTAATTATGAATATTTAAAATTTATACAGAATCAGAGCCATGAATACTGGCAATATTTACTGGTTTTTCTTTTCGTTTTTGTCAACACGTAGAAAACAGCCTTTTTTTTGTCAACTCCACTGTTATAATAACAGATGCTAAGTGACGTCATCACTGGTGTCCAAATGGCGGCACGTTTGCTGTTGCCGTGTCATTTGTACGCTCAATTTATGTTGCGTTGATGTGACATGGTCTAGAAAAATGCTTTTTTAAAATTTAAATTATGTCGGACCTTAAAATTTTAATATAGATATTTTTATATCGTAGCTGGAAGATATTGGACCCTCCTCGGTAGAGAATACGCATAAGTTGAGTAATACTTCTTTTCAATATTAAACTTGTAATTGGTATAAGATAAAAATTGGTCGACAGACATATTTCTATTTTTGTCGCCGCAAAAGACAACTCTTATAAATCTAATCTCTTAAGTAACAAGCCCTGTATCCTGGGAATCTTTACAAACATACAACACGAACAGAAAGTATACGTAGACAAGGAACAAACATCTATGGATCACACAAATTTTTGTCTCGGGAATCGAACGCACAACGCCCGGCGCGGTGTTGACCACCTTTACCATTACGTACGTGCAGTATTTCAGATTGTTGACAAAAAATTTATTCATTTAAAATTTTTTTCAAACTTTCGCTTTATTTTAATTTAAGAATATGCATAAAAATATACGAATATATTTTTTTCTTGTTGTCAAATATTTTATTCTGAAATTACCTCAGTGATTCTAGACAAAGGTACGCTTTTAGGTTACAGCAAAAAATGTTTTAGATATTCATTGAGCAATGCATAAGCGTAATAGGGAGTAAATGAGGGTATGACAAGAGAGGGGACTAACTAGGACAGAGTTTTTGTGCACTTTCCAACTAAGGTACACCGCGTAACGGGAGTTTTTGTTCGTGGTGAAGGGACGGCGGTAATGTCAATGGAATACGTAATGAAATGATGTGTGTAGTTTGTGCGTGAATAGCTTTGTAATTGGTGTGTTAGTATGTTATAAGATATCGTGTGAAGTCTTAATAGTTCTTATGTTGTTCATTTTTATCTCAAATTAATACTCTTATAACTATGAAGTATACCCTCAAAAATTAATACAGGGCTTTTCTGACCAGAAATTCACAATAGACGCCCGGATTTTGGAAATTGGAGGTAGACACCCCCGTGCCTCGGAAAGCATGTAAAGCCGTTGGTCGATCGTTGATCGAACTATGAGAGTGAGAAAGAGTGCACTTCTCTATCGAAATTCGGTTAGGAGGACATTATTATTATTAATATCATTATCGTCTATAAAAAGATCTGAAGGGGTTTAGGCCTTAATACACATAATGTCCGATGCGAATTGGTAGTTCAGACACCTTGAAAATTTATTCTAAGAAATGTTTCCTCACAATGTTTTCCTTCACTGTTATCAGATGGTAAATCATTTCATTAGTACATGTTAGTTACATAAAGTGAAATTTACATTGGTCACGGCAACGGAGATAGATGTACAGGGCCGCAATATCAAGATTTTTTAAGAAAATCATTGTATAAATTTTTGTGGAATTTAACAGTGTACAATTAGACTAAAACTAAAGATAAAAATATATTTCACACAAATTCATTTAATGGTTTTCCTAAAAAACGAATCTCCGTTGCCCATCGTACATTGGTTGGGACCGAACTCACACTTCATGAATACAAGTCCGTTATTTTTCCATTTAACCTATATAATATAATCTCGAAGACCGATACATAAGATAGATTTCTCCTTAATATACATTTTAAGGACCTCTTGAGATTACCCGTCGATTTTCAGGAGCTTTGTATCTCATTTCATATTATATGTCTCACGAGACTAAAAGCCTGATTTTCGAGGGATTATTTACTTATCTTGTTTATATCCCGCGGGAATACTGGACTGCTGTCCTTGTTTTGTATGATATTAAATTGGGTTCCTGTGTTGAAGGTCTGTTCGATTAGTTTCCTTGACGACAGTAAAAATGCATGTCAGAATAGTATTTCTTTTTATATAGCTACGTTGACAAAGAAGCGTACGGTCCGCCAGAAGGTAAGCAGTTACTATATTACTATACTATATAGCCTAAAGACTCTTGTATCTTGTTACACCAAATGTTTATGTAAAGAGTAACCATGGGATATTTTAAAACAGTCTCCTCTAAATAATAATATTTTGGGACAACTCACACAACGCCATTTGATCCCAAACTAGGCAGAGCCTGTACTATGGTAACCAGACAACTGATAAACATACTTAATAGCAACACATATATGTCCCACTGCTGGGCACGGGTCTCCTCTTCTTTATCAAGGGAGAGAGTTTAGGCGCATTTCGTCCGCATTTCGTCAGCATGTGTGAGTTAATCACACACGCTGACGAAATGCGGGTTGGTGAATCAGATGTCTTTAGAATTTTTCTTTCAAGACATTGAGTTCAAGTTTCAAGAGATTCTTCACGATGTTTTCCTTCACCGTAAGCAGATGGTACATATAAATTCTACAAAGTAAAATTTACATTGCTACTACAGCCCGGGAAGGAACTCTCACCTCTTCCGTGCAAGTCGGTTACTTTCTAACTTAGCCCTGGTCACATTGGCCACAGTACTGCAAGTTAGTAACAATTATAATATCCTAACATTACGTGATCCAATTTTTAACATAATACCAACACGCCATCCATCATAGTTTAGTTAATTACTGCAATATTATATACTGTTATTAAATTATGAATGACATTTACAGGTAATTAGAGAAGTTTGTATTCTTTTGTTAATTCCATAGTTATATAATGTCAAAATTCGTCATCAAATATGTCGAATTTTGGTCGCAGTTGCTAATCTTGAAAGAAACTAGCCAGATGGCTAGTTTCTCCGTCTAATATCTCTATCTATATATATATATATAGTGCAAAAGTGGGTGCGGTCTTTATTCCCTCACTCTCACAGTCCCATACAGCAATGTGACATAACTAGAGCGACATATAGGTGTAGGACCATGGCTACGAGTATAGTCGTGTTTTAAGATGCACGAGGATGAAAACAACGCTAATTACTAGACTTCGGGTATTAATTGTAAATCTATTGATACTATTAAGGAGGTAAACAAGTAAATGACCCGCCTATTACCGCTGCCTATGGACGCTTGCGGGGGCATTAGATGAGGAGTATACTGTACTCAAATCGACCATGAAATCAAATATCACTTTTCTCAACACGGGCACCGAACCCCTAACGTTATCCCACCAGTCGACCATACGACTACTGCGCCATCAAAGAGTAACCATTATTAAACAAATAAAGTTTAAATCTGACAATTCATGAGAACAAATTTTCATACTTTATGATGAATTATAAAAACGACCTTTGAGGGTCACCCTTAAGGGAATTTTAACAAAGTAACTTCCGCGCCTAATTATTTTTTCACAAGTTTTTCCAGAAGTTTCCATTTGTATTCCAGCGTCTAATGGAAGTGACCTGGTTCTTGCTTTTATAATTATAATTTGATTTAAAAGTCCACATTGTTAATTTATGACGCCGGAAACTTCTTTGTTATACTTCTACTTAAGGATTTTAATTTTTCAGTTGGGAAATTTGCGAAAATGCTAATCTTATGTTTGACACGTTGATAAAATCATTCGATATATGAAAGTGATACCTAATAAATATTTATATTAATCTAGTGAATAAAACAGAGACTAACTACGAGCAACTTCTGTAGCCTCGTAGCTCTACGGTGGTCTACGGCGTAGCTCACTAACATCATACTCGTAGGTTATAGTATTTTGTGGTTCGCTCACGAATCCTGCTTGTCCAATTTGGCTAATCTTCGAAAATTCTTTTGGTCTTATTAATTTGCCTACCTAATTTCACGACGTCTCGATCGACGATACTCGAATTATCGTCGGACATAATTATATCTATATAAATGTCGAATTTTTAAATCGAATTGGATCGTTTAAAAAGTTGACAATCTACACTAATATTATAAAGAGAAAATCTCTTTATTTTGATCCGACTTTGAGGAAGGATACTGGTGTGATTATGTGGTGTGACTACGAGTCGGTAAGGGTTCATTTGTATCTTACTACTATAAATGCGTACGTTTTGATGGATGGATGTTTGTTTTACTCAAACGCACCAGAAAAGCTGAACGTAAGAAATTTGGTAAATAGACAGATATATTATGGAAAAGCAATGCTTCTAATAAAGGTTTTTTTTGTGATAGGAAATTTCTGAGGTAGGAAACAGTTTCTAATAGATTTTTTCTGATTTAATACATACATATACATGCCAATTCACAATTAGGGTAGGTAGAGACTGCTTTGGCTTTCTGTTTACTACGATGTTTATATACCCCATCAGACCCCTACCTCACACCCTTCTTTATTTGTCATTACACAAAAACGGAGTTATTTCAACAAAACGAAAAATAGAGCACTTAGTGTTAGTGCTTCATAATTTTAGTCCAATTTAATAAATTAGTGCTAATAGAAAAGAACCATTGATTTTAATTATGACAATTAGTGCTATTCTTTGTCCAAAACAATGTAGTGTAAATCAACTTAATTGAAATATATGTATGCAAGTAAATTTGTTTGAAAATAACAGCAATTTTATGATTTATTTTAAAACAGAGTACAATGCTGTGACAGTAGAGTGGTTACATTATTTAGAGGGCCAAATAATGATCATTGAATTCTGTATAAATAAAATTCATAATGACTGCATTGTTAGTTCAATCACAGGTTAAAAATGTGTGATCCAGAAAGGGTTGATCCGAGTCTAGACTCGGAACAACCATTTCTGGATCACACATTTTTTATTTGATATAAGTAAAGTCAACGACAAGCGTGTGCAATTTATGGCCTAAATTCTCTCTCTCTGTCTCTCGATATAGTATAAGAGACCCGTGCCCCGCAGTGGGACATATATGTATATATGAGTCGCTATTATTATTAATGTAAACCGCGTAACAGGGCTTATTTTTGATGCCATTAGATTCATAATATCGTATAAGGTTTTAAAATAATAACCTATTTACAAAACAAACATAGAATTTTACTTTATTTATACTACCCTACCCTTGGTCTAAGTGATTTCTTTGAAATCGGAAATTAATGAAATAACAAATTCAAATATGAAAACTAATTGATACTTACACTTAATTGAGTTGTACCGACTAAAAGTATTTTTACTCAATCTTTTAAAATTTAAGTAAAAATATTTTATTAAGAAATAGAGTTTTTACTTTGAGGTAAAATAACCAATCGTTTAAGAGCCAATTATTGAAAATGGCTGCAAAATTGAAATAGTAAAAGTTAGTTAACATTTATTTCTTAACCTTGGACAATTTTATTAAATAGCACCCAGAGTTCATTTTAAAGATACTTTATTAGAATTTGCAAAAAAATAATATTTCAATAGACAATTTATACTAAGAGGCTAGTAGCCGTGTGGACTGAGGTTTTGAGGTTCAACTACTGTCCAAAGTTGCTTCTCGGATTCATCGTTCAAGGCTGTGCTTAATGTATCAAATAATAAAATGTTACTAAGTAGATTTTAGGTCAGGTTTTATTATATATTACTAGCTGTTGCACGCGGCTCCCCCCGCGTGGATGTCGGTTATCGCTGTAAAAAGCCTATGTGTTATTCCAGACCATAATCTATCTCTGTGCCAAATTTCATCCAGATCCGTTCAGTAGTTTTTACGTGAAAGAGTAACAAACATCCATCCATCCATTCTTACAAACTTACACATTTATAATATTAGTAAGGATATTGCTATATAAATTAATACCAAGCCAATAATACAGTAGAATAAAGTACGGCTACTTGAGGATTCGAACTAATGATTACCGAGTCTTATAATTTTCAGTATAAATTTGAAGAATGGAATAACCTATACATAGTGTTTGCTAGTAGACTTGCCTTTTTACATGGGACCTAACGTCTAACTAACTTAACGAAATGTAGATGTAAACACGTCTGCCCACCCCTCTTAAGAGAAGGCGTGGGGCTATGTAACGTTTATGTCAGAATGGAATCTGAGTTTGGTCGTCTATCGAAGAGCACATAAACCGAAAGAACTTTAAGAATTCCTTTAAATATTCTAAAAACAAAACAACACCAAAGCTATTCCTTTGTTTGGTAAATTTCTTTATGCAACTCTGCATTTTAATCTAAGCGTCATTACCAAGTAACACCAAGTAATATGTAGCAAATATTATTACAAAACAAGAACGTACCCTTCATAATAATACATAGCAACGGAGAGTAGAGAAAATGGTTTCGCATTTAACTAGAGTAGCTCGCATTGTTGAGGTCGATGCACCCTAGCCACCTCGCTACAACTACCCGACAGAGAAAAACAACTGGAGACAGTAGGGATGGGCAAACTCGGTAACCGTAACCATAAATATCGGTATAAAGCATTAAGAAATTAATTTTGAAAATGGGTTTGTACTTTAGATGTTCATGTTGTCGTAAATCTTTTAAAGTTTTCATTTGTGTGGCAGAATTAAAAATAAAATTCTTCAATATAACATTGCATCACACCTATTTCTCCGAAGGGATTTGCAGAGATGCATCCCACGTTTCGCATAAATTAATAGTGAGCTATTTTCATATATACCGCAAACACATTAAACACATTACTCTTTGTTCTACCAGGGAATCGAACAATTCTTTCTTCTGCAACAGCTGGACGATATCATAAATATTTACAAGTCGGACTAACTAAGTAACTACCAATCTGGTTTAAAAACTCTTTATTAATCGAATTTCCGAGTGGCGTAGCTTCATTATCAATATCAAACACTAGCAAAGCAGCATACGAAGCGTTTTTAATTCTTTTTACAAAAAAAATGCCTTTAAAATAAATTTTACTGAGTTTAGTTTTCATAATGATTCGAGACGTATGTAAAGCTCATCTGTACTATTTAAACAGCTGTCTTTTGAAATATTTATCCAAATAATGATATTGATTTGATCACGTTTTATATGCTTTTCAAAACAACCACTCTTTAGTATAACCTGTGCATTACGGGAAGCTTAACTGACAAATAAATCAAAGACACAAATACCCCTAACCGTAAGATTTATCTTTGGCAATTTATTACGTTGCGTGATTGCTACACATTTCATTTATTATTCTACCTACTTATGTCATTGAAGAACCATGGAAGTACCTGTTCGTATTTAATATTTTATGCTATTAGTACTCTTTCTCAAGAAGTTCTGGAAACTTCTCTCACCATTTAAAACAACATTACCTAAATAGTAATCTTAGGGCTGGGGTGGCTTGAAAGGCGCAGGTGCATTCCTAGTCAGGTTGCTTGTTTTACTCAACATCGTATGGTTACCCACTACTCTTCAGCCTGTATATTATTTTTATGTGTTATTAAATTGTAACATATTTCTACACTAGTAACAACCCTAGTAGCAAGTATTTACATCACTATTTACTCCACGTCAGAATTCAATGTACGTGAGTACATTTTTCGCTGCAACGCCACGTCAAAGTGAATCAACATTGTTGAGTAAGCTTTTACGTAATCTCTTTACTGTTTTATGAGTAAAGTGGGTAATAGATTTCAATAAAACTCACAATTCGAAATACAAAATGATTATTCTATTTTTGTAAATAACTAAATACAGCCAGTATTTTATTTGAAAGCTTTTAGTAATAAAAAGGAGTACTTTATCATACTGTTTTAGAGATGTAGCTATTTTATTTATAAAATACTGCATCTGTGTCAAAGACAGTTGCCATACTTTTTGATACCCGATGCAAATAGGGTATCTAGCGATAGTTTTTCGTGAGTATCTTTATGTAGCGTTGTAGGCTTACGGATGGTTGAATTTTAATGCGGCTTTCTTTGCTTAAAAGATTATTATTTCATCGAGAATGTTTTTAGCTATATTTGCATTTTAGCATAGTAAGAAACCTACAGTCGCTTTTTGTCGAAAATGGAACACATTTTAAAGCTCTTGGAGTTCTATTTAATTAAATTTTAAAGATTGTACATTTATATTAGCCTAATAAAAGTAACGGCTTTGAACAAATTGCTATAAAATAATCCGATTTGACGACTAAAATAAGAAGTATTATCGAATAAAATCATTATAAACCTTAATCTTGAAAGTGGTGTTGATTTTAGAAAATGTAGTTGTTTACGATCACTAGGCATTATAACGCTTCTAGGCTATACTTAGATTATTTTACATGGCACGTTTTTTTGTTCTATGTGTGAGTATAATTTGCGTTCGTATTTAGAAATATATAAGTATCTTTAGTTGCTATAGGAGAGCATACTGAACGAGCAAGCAAAGCAAGTTCTCTAAGCCTTCTGGAACAATCCGATGTTTGTATGAACCTATATATGTATAAATGGTTGTCCGACGATAACTCGAATCTCGTCTTAAAATTTAGTGGCTTATATTTTAAAAATAGTTTAAATATTAGCCAAATCGGTTAAGAGTGAGTCGCGAGTTCACAGTTCAGGGCGAACCACTAGTATTAGAGTGAATTCAGTCTTAAATACGCAGAAATGTGGTCTGATAATAATGTATAGCGTAGCGATCAATAGTAATTGGTTGACGACCGTAGACATAATGGAGCTATTAAGGACACTGTTGAGTATGCCGGAATCACCTGATTGAGGATTCTAGCTCGTTAACTCGATGTCGTAATATTTATGAGCAATATTATATTTTTGCTTATCTTGCTTGTGGCTACGATAGCTGCTTACCATCAGGCGGGCCTTATGCTTTTTTCCACCGAAGAAGTATTAAAGTAATAGAATCTTTGTTCCTCTATAGCTCCTAAAAGAATAGTTTTTTGTATCTAGCCATCTGATATTAAGCATTTACCGTAGCCTATGGAGCTCCTACTCCGGAGTTCGAATTAGTCCACCTTGCTCTTAGCCCTGCTCCGGGCTTGACATTTTCTACATTGCTTTAATATTTAAGTATATTGGAGCTAATTTCATAGCAAAAATGCTAAACATATTTAATAACACTGTGTGTCCCGGGCATTGAACTCAGGAATAGCAAATACAAGCGCAAGTATAATACATAAATACCTCGAGATCAACGAGACAATCTTAAACTATTACTTATTAAATCCATTAATCTGAGCAACTTCTATTTAATTTAGTTCACTCTAGCATTTAGTTATTCTAGATAGATTTGTGTAGTTCAAAGGAATATATTCCGCAGCGTTTTCTTTGATTCTCTACAAAGTAAACCAAGCGTTCTGCAATTATAAAACTAAACGGGAAACAGTTGATACAAAGTAACAGTACGTATTTGAATTGATATTTGTGTTTTCAGAACTAAGTGACTACAAATGTTTGAAAAGCGACCTTTTGACAAAAGAAATAAAGTCCTATATTACAACTTGAATACTTTTATATATTTTTTCAAGAAAGGTACGGTACTTTTTTGAGCAAGCACGACTGAGGAACTAACAAACCGTTTTCCTATCCCAAAAGAAATTTCATCATAAAACCCTAGTGTTAATTTTTTTGTGTCGACGATAACGCAAGTGATACCTCTGGTATTGAAAGCGTTCATAGCCTACGGTAACTGATTACCATCAGGTGTACTGTAGTTAGGTTATAAGGCATAGCACTAGGCTGTGCCATTTTGGTACTGGAATAACATCTTCATATTGACCTTAAGTAATTCTACGGTCAATTAACTGTATATGTGTTGTAGTGGTCACCTAGATTTATTGTTAATTATTTAATTCTCTCTCGGCGAATGATTGGACTGTTGGTCTACTGGTTGGTGACCCTGACTGCTAAGCTGGAGGTCGTGGGTTGACAAAACTTTGTCATTTATAAATGTTTGTTTCGAGTTGGGTTGTAATGTTTGTCCGTAAATTGTATGTTTGTAAAGTCCCCCGTGTCACATTGGTGGTTTCCTAGTGCGTCGTTGTCATCCTTACTTAATATTATAAATGCGAAAGATTGTAAGAATGGATGGATGTTTGTTACTCTTTCACGTAAAAACTACTGAACGGATCTAGATGAAATTTGGCACAGAGATAGATTATGGTCTGGAATAACACATATAGGCACTATTTACAGCGATAACCGACATCCACGCGGGCGGAGCCGCAGGCAACTACTAGTTAAAAATAAAAAGAAACAAACCCTTTACGTTACATACTTACATACATACGTACGTACGTACATACTTGAAAAAATTATAGCAAACTCAATGACACAGTTTCAACAAAAACTTATTTCTATTTTGGTAGATTCAGATACCCATATAGCGATATCGTTTGCTGTGGACTGCGCTTTAAAAATAAACGTAGCGGCAAAGTTTGCAACGATGCAGTTTACGTAAGATTTAAGTACCTAGTCATAATAATAATCTACATGTAGATATTCACTACAGTATGAAAATATCTAGTAGATTATATAATAGTCAGTTTATATTGAATATTCTTTCATATATGAAGAGAGCACATTGCAGAAACCACAGTCAAATAACTAAACATAGCGTCGAGATATGTTCACTTGTATTTCTCTCTTTCTGTCATCAGTAATTTAATATTCAAGAGAAAGAGACAAGGAATTTTGCAACTATTCAATTGCTATATAGTTCTTATAAGTATGAACATAAGTGTTATAAAAACTTTATTGCAAACGAAGCTGCAACTTTCCAAGATCTTCATCAAAACAATTGATTAATCGAGACTACATTCCCAGTGTCGAGAACAAACGAACCGAGACAATATAAGTTTGTCTCGGATCAAGATGAGTTCCTAATTATATAATTCTGACGCGACCCATCTAGTTAAGACATTGTTTCGACAACTTTAGTTTTTGTTATCATTCTTAGTTAACTTACACTATACAAGCATGACCGTGTGGTGATGGATTAAGAATACAAATATCACCACCCCGTTCCATCCCGAGGGTGTCGTAAGAGTCAACTAAGGGAGTAAATCAGGTAGACAATATCCGCTGCAAGAGAGAGAAAATTTGAAACAAAACCCTATACCAACCCGTCTGACTAGCGTGGTATACTAGGCTAATATCCCTCCAAATGAATGGCGGAGACCCGTGCCCAGCAGTGGGACGTGTATGGGTTGTAATGATGATTCAAGCATATTTTTATTGTAACTATTTGACTTTTCGAAGTCAGGCCTTTTTTCTTGAAGGGTTAGAATGGTATAAGGTACACCTAGTACAGGCTCAAATGAATAATAATAATAATGGATGTATGAATCGTCGGCAACACGCGAATGATATCCCGCATATTGTAAGAGTCCAAAGGCTATGCTAATTGCTTATCGTCAGGCGAACCGTATGCTTGTTTGCTACCAAAAACGTATAAAAAGAAACACTAAGAGTATTATACGATGATTCAAAAATTCTCTTTTGTAACTTAGCATTGCATGAGAATAAAAAACACACTAACATTAAAATAATAGTTTACCTGAAGACACAGCATTTGCAAGTAGTCGAATTGTAATAAAATAAATCCCTCGTTTAAATTTACTCGGCACAGAACAAAAGATTAAATGGTTGTGTATTTTTGAGTGAATTATTTAGGAGAATAAGTTTGAGGGTCTCGACTGTAGACCGACTGTCTACGGCGTAGACAGTGCGTAGCAAATGTTAAGATAAAGTAAAGCAAGTTTACGCCACGATCGAGTATACGAGATTTGAGCATTGAATTAGTACATAAAAATGAGTCTATTTCATACGGATAAATGTTTTTTCACAATTAAGCCAATAATAAATTAAATCGGTCTCGATTTCGGTTATGCCAATCGTGAGACACATATTTCCCAAGTGTGTACGTACACTCAGTTGCGTTTTCTATTTTTCCACTTTCATAGACTAAAGAGATCAGCAAGACCACAATGGTTTCTAAAGAATTTTTAATAATCGGTCACCCATGTATAGAATAATTGGGCAAGTTTGCTTAACCTCGTAGACCTATTAACCCGCATGTCTATTACTAAGAAATGCCCTTCAAAATTATCAGTATTAATCACGTATCTTTAATATTATGAGAATGAAGTGGGCTCAAGAGAGGCTTTAAAAACATACTATGATAAACAAAGTATGGATTAGAAGACTTTGCATATTATCACGTTGCTCAAGTGAGTAATAATAACTAATTCATATTTATGATGTACTCTAAAAGGCAGACGTGCCCTTAGTGTTGTACTTAGGACGTCTGCAGCTGTCTTGTAAGGTCATCGATTATTATTACATTAATATTACATAAATAATTATAAGTAATAATATTTAATTGTAACATTAATAATGCCACAGCCAAATAAGTAAGCGGTTTTGTGGGGAAGTGCACTATTATTATGTAGTGGATAGGTTTATTAAATAAATAAATAAAGAAACAAAATCATGTCTTTCTGTGACAGAATAGTTATTCTACCACAATATACCCGAGTTTCTTGCCAATTCTTCTCGAGGCCCTACCCTAGTCAGCGAATTGGCCTTAGGAAAAAAGTAGGCTGACATTTGTTTTTATGACGTTCATAAGTGTCGTGTATTTGATCTAAATGAATAAATGAGTTAGACTTTGACTTTATACTGTTATAGAGTACATACCTATCTGACTCAATTCAATTCAATTTTATTTAAATAAAATTCATAAACTACATGTTTCAAAACTGAGTTTATCTTTGGCCTCAAACTAAGTTAATATGCTTGTGTCTTGGGCGCCGTTGGAATAACTCAGTTGTGTGTTTTATGACTTAAAAGTATTTATATTTATTGAAACCAAATAGATGCTTGTAAAAAGTTGCAAGCCTCCATAGGCTACGGTAACTGCTTACCACCAAACGATCCGATTTCAAACAGCTTTAACTTGGCAGTTAATATAAATGTATTTTAATTTTAACTATCTGTAATGTTTTGCAATGTCATAGCCAGATTATGGAAGTTTCAAGTTTGCTATTTACATAGTAGCTCAGCAACTCACTCAGTCTGGAAACTTATTATGACCTTAGGCTTTAGGCCTTTCTCTTACATAAACCTAAACTAAACCACGAAGAGTTGTTAAGGTTCTTATTATTGGACGTCACATTTCACTTATTAGTTGCCAGGATTTGTCTTTGCATTTTTTTTTAAGTATTGTGTCAAAAAGCATGCGGTGCGCCTGAAGTACAGTTACCGTAGCCTATAGACGCTTGCAATACCAGACCGACCTTTTTTTAACTCCAGGGCTTTAAGATGAAGAATCTCTGGGATTGGAAAAGATATTTTCAAAAGGCATCTTCAAATGAGAGCTGGAGTGTGCGTAGTTATTTTGTCTGATTGTGGTCTTTTGTAAGGTAGAGGTCCTTCCCCAGTCGGGCTTGCATGTCAGTACTTTAAGGGACTTCGGGCACAATATTCACTCGTAAGTATATAATAATAAGTATATTATATCTATACTTAATATGATAAAGCTGAAGAGTTTGTTTGTTTGTTTGGTTGATTGCGCTAATCTCAGAAAGTACTGGTTCAATTAGAAACATTATTTTTTTGTTGAATAGTGCATTTATCCAGGAAGGCTTTAGGCATATAACATCACGCTATGATCAATAGGAGCGGAGTAGTAGTGAGATATGTTGCAAAATCGGGGAAAATATTCCAAATTACCACGCGGACGAAGTCGCGGGCGACCCCTAGTTAAACTGTATAATGGTATATTATTATTTACAATGTGGGATAAATAGTCGCCTATAGCCAGGGAGAGAGAGTGAGAGAGAGAGATATATTTGTAATGCAGTCTATCGCAGGTCTAAAACTCTTAGCTCTCTTGATAAATTTAAAAATCCCCCCGTGCCCAACAATGGGTCATATAAGGGTATTATTATTTATTTAGGTAAAACTCTAATTAAAGTTAATCGAAACTTTTAACTACCAACCTTTTTGTATGTAATTTTTCGACCACCTATTTTTAATCAAGAGCCGTTTTCCGAACCGCTACCCAATTTGGTATTAAACAAAGGCAAAATTCGAAGTCTGTAAAACTCAGCAAAATTTTAAGAGGTCGGTACAAAAATGGGGTCTGCGTTATTTTTTGTTTATAACAAAGATTTCATATACTATTTTGTTGGTAAACATGTATTCGGAATATTCTCTCCTGATGGACGCACGCAATACTTGGCGCATCACTAAACGTTGTCAACCCAATATTTTTGTTAACACTAGAATTTGTGATAGGGTGATGATTCTCTGGATTAGAAAAAAAATCTTATCAATTTGTTACTTACATCACAGTGCCCTCCTAGTTTTAGTGATAGTGCACATGATCATTGATCAATAAATAAATATAGATCATTCTTTTTATTATTTAAAACGCATCCTTACACTGGAGATCTACTAACTGTAGATCTCCAGTGCTTATTAAGGATGCGTTTTGATGGCCAAATCGCGTAGTTGTGTTCCTGTATGTTAGTACAGGAACACAACTACGCGTTTTGGCCACACAACACAACACAACACATCAGTTTTGGCCAAACGGGTTTGCTCTTATATAATTATCTTATAGATTAGCGGCCGGCTCCGATTTCAAACAATATTTTTCATTACGCATAAAAAGACTTCTTGAAAGCGTTATAAAATTCCCCAATATTTCAAATATCAGCTTTCTAGACGCGTGTATTAATCGTCAGCCAGCATAAACGATTTTATGGAAGTATAGGATATTATATTCAGTTATTTCCTCCCACTTTTGCTTTATTATATTTAACTTTCGTTTCTCTCGATCCAAAGGTTGAATGACAGAAATTGCTTTTAGCGATAAGGCTGCCCATTGAACATAACTGTGTGAAATAATATCTGTATCATAAATACAATAAAGAGTTGTTTTTATCTAAATTCATATTATTCCAGCCACAACAACCCACGTCCTTCAAATGACAATCGACAACGGCTTGTAACGTCCCACAACCATATTCTGTTAAGGCCACCGTGATTTACAGTTCCATACAAGATATATGTATCCTATAGCTAAGGCGATAAACCGGCCTATTCGACTCTCGCCCGTCATAAATCTACATCACAATGTGAAGATGTAGCCTAAGAAAAGCCTGCATGGGTTGGGATAATACATGCCATCCATCTTTGCTTGACACTAGACCAAGTAATTGCTGAAAATTTCAAGCTAAAAGCCGGTTGAGATTTGTGGTGTTAAAGACTGGGGATTCATAATTTTAAAAGAGTTACAGATATATTTGAGTATAGATAAGTTAAGAACTTCAGTAGAAATGTTTACAACATTTATTATGACGTTAGATAAAACTTTTTGTTCTCATAAGGGCAAAGGCGTATGATCCCTCGTTTCGCTATCTATGGTAGTTTCCAAGTAATAGGGGGTGAGCACAATGCTAGACTTTGGGCTGATACTGAGTATTTTTAGAACACACACAATTATAGAAGAGCGAGGTCTCCTGGCATAGGTATTTCTTTACTTAAAAGGAGATCTCAGCAACTATGTTATATATAGTGTGTAATAGTTTTCATTTTCATTTTTAAATGGATTTAACCCAATACTTAAATAAATTGATACTTTAAACTAGTTTACAAGTTAGCTATTGATCGTTTCTGAACACCAAAAAGATCTTGAAAATAAATAAAATGTGAAAAATGACATGATGTGAAAATTGTGAAAATGAAATGATGTATCCAATGTTTTGTTTCCAATTTTGTACGCTAATATCTAATATACTCAAAGCAAATTTCGTAAACATATGTATCAAATTCTGTGTATATTTCACTAAAAAGGAAAGTGTCGGCTACTGGCACATGAAAATATCCTTATTGCAAATTTTGTTTTATGTTAAGTAAGGACGTTCAGCCGCCAGATCCTTCGAGGCTCAAATAATAGTAAGAACATAATTCAACGTCCTTTTTTATACATAAATCTTAGACCTTAATTCGAGCTTTGGCTTTGGCTTTTTGGTGTAAAACTCAGGGCGTTGACCTTGGGGGCATTAAACCTTTGTGGTGTCAGGTACATTATAATTTCGCGTTATAAACAACCTCAGGTTATTCACCTGAACATTAGATTACGTTATTATTCTATTTGATACCTGGTTCCAATGATTAAACGTGACTTATAATCTATTTCACATAGCATCAATGTGACCTTTAACATTTTATGATGAAGATGAAAGAAAATGATTGAATCAATCTTTAACCAATAGACTTATTGAATGATTTAGAGCCTAGAGTATATAATCGTCTATTATTTTCATTGATATTAATCTTCAAATGTCAAACTTCACAGTACCCATGCTATGTGAAATAGACTATAATTACCTATATTAGGCCTTAAATCTTGTTGTAGCCCATGGCTCTGCCCTCATGGATGTTGGCGATAAAATGTATCCTATGTTCTTCCCCAGGATATACATAATAATGTCTTTGAAATGTTTTATTATGATGCGTTAAGCCGGTTATTCTTGCAAAAGGTAATAAACAAACAGAGTTATTTTCGTATTTAAAATATTAATATGGTTATTAGACGCCGCTTCTTATGCGTAAAAACTGTTCACAACGCGTTGCAAAAGTTGTGTTGTGGCTGTTAAATAAATAAATAAAACACTCACGATACGTTGTGGCAAACATAAACGGACCATGCTTTTAGACCACAAGTTAGGATCAAAAGCGGGGCGCAACGACAATTGTATAGTCTACCATGACCACTGTGCTACCCAAGTTGTGTCAAGTTTATGGCTATTACTTTGACCGATGGACAATGACAGCTGAGGACTCAGTACTGTCGAAATCCTGAAAAGATGTCTGAGTGGACATATTTTGGTTGAGATGATGATAGCTTTTATAATATAATCTTAGGCTAAGTAAACAATATAATTAAAGCTCTAGCCTTCATAGTTAAAGTGTATTTACATAAGATCATTGAAAACGCAACGTTTCGTGCTAAGGCGGACTTTTAGTATAATGGCTACCGTTTAATATGCACTAATATACAGTTCATTTTATTTATTTATTTTGCTTTAGTTTCTCGCTGCACCAGCAGTGACCCAACGCGTGCAGTAAGCTATTTAAATGTAAGAATCGTTTGTATTTAGTTTTCCTATGTAACTAATAATAATAAAAAAAAGAGTGTGGCACTCGGGGACTGCCGCGGTAAAGCTATTGCATATTTTTAGTATGATTTTTTTATCGAAACAAATAAAAAAATATTTTACAGAATTATCTAAATCATTTTATTTTATTCTCAATGATTCATAAAAATATATAACAATAAAAATGAATACTTGTAATAATTCCTTAAGACTCCTTATACTATAATCTTTTTCACATTAATATTTTCTTAGATCAAAACCTCCTTACATCAATTTGACATATTATTATTGGCCGTTTAGAGAATTCGTCATTAAAAAAAGTATCACCGCTGTGCCGGTCGGAGTGGGGGGTGTTAGGTTTATTATTTTCGTTACGGAATTTCTGGATTAGGTCTCCACGCCCAAGGCCCGCGATAGAAGCTATGCAATAGATTAATTAATGACTCTAAAAACGGACAATGTTTCAATAAATTTATAATTTAAGAATACATTGATCAATATACTTACAAAGTAGTACAAATTGGCTTAATTTTATGTTGAAAATGTAAACTTCTGGGCATTGAGCATTTAGGAAGTAAAGCAGTCCCATTTGCAATGCTCAAAGAGAGAGTCGGTTTAGCTTGTTTCATGTAATACGTATTAATAGTAGGTACTTAGTTTATAATATACTGTGTAAAATAAAAATAAAGATGCAAGGCATCAATTTGGATATTCAATTCTAGTTTGTTTGATAACAATCGATAGATTGTCTATGCTTAGATTTATGGTTATACTTAATTAAATTATTTGAAATTAAACTTATACTATATCTACTTAGATATAAATTAATAAACACTAGATTCCACACGCGACTTCGCTCCCGTGTATAATCGTACGGGAACAATGATTTCTTCTACATAAAAAAAATCCACACCATTATTTATCTATGTGCTAAATTTCATCCAGTAACAAACATCTATCCGAAGTTTTCGAATATAAAAATTGTAGTAAGATGTGTATTTCTATGTTATACTTATTTATATTTTTCTTGTTTCAGGTATGTATCCTCCTTTCCAAGTTGACGGTAAGAGAGTAGATAATGCTTAGATGATTTCATCTCCACAGAAATTTATTAAAGATCATAATAAATTGTCTCGCCAGATCTCAGCGATGTTATAGTACATAGTAAAGCATATTTACCTAGGAGATATCTATTTACTAACGACTTAAAGATGGTTAAAAGCCAGCTCTTACTAAGTAGCACGGTGCTGGATAGCATGGCAAATACTTTGAAATATTGTAAATGATTTTAAAGTCTATTTTAATATTCGTTGATTTAATGTATAAGCTGCAGCTTTTTGACTTTGGAACGGTTTTAAACAGGTCATGCGACCTGCTTTACTTCACACTACGTGTACATGTGTGTAGTAAATACGTTATAGGTTTTTCGAAATTCTTTTTCATCCCGAAGAATAAGTATTCATCGGTGAATACTTTTTCGCACCGCCCCGGACTGTGGTACTAAGAAAGAGATAATCTTTTTTATACTCATTTCAAAACTAGAACTCTGATAAATACGAGTAGTTAGTCGAATTAGTTCGTCGTATCGTATTTTTTTTTGCCTAAGGCTCTACTTCTACTTGTCAGTCAGTGAATATAGCAGTGGGAAAGTTAGCTGATGTATCATTTTGCATTTTGCATTGACCTACATAAGTGTCACGTTATGACTGAAAGAAGAGGACTTAAATCGAAAATTTCATATGGGTACCCATATGAAATTTTCGATTTAAGTCCTTTTCTTTGCGCTTTAACGCCATGCAAGTAGACATAATGGATATTTATGTATTATTTATAGATGACTGGTGACCGACATAATATCCAATCTTTACTGTTATCAGTCGTTAGATCACGACAGAGGCCTTAATATGGGTGATCAATATAACTCTGTCATCAGGTTGGCCACTAACCAAACGATAAGAAGAAGAAGAACTCTCATTTTTACAACTGCACAGTTGGTTCAGTGGTTTAAGCGGTTACCTCTCCACTTACCAATGCGCGGCGTGTTATGGGTTTAGAGACACAGGATAAAAAAAATGTGTGATCCATAAATGGGTGTCCCGAGTCTAGGTGTGTCTTTGTGTCTCGTCGTCGTTAATTGTATGTTTGTAAAGTCCCCTGCGACTGTGACACATGGCTTCTTCCTTAGTGGAATTGTCTTTTAAAACGTATATTGTAATTTAAAGACTCAATTGATCCCTTTTTATTCAAATTAAGTTTAGCAGAAGCACATAAAAAACGCTTAAAATTTAACAACTTAGATGAAAAAGCGTCTTAATTAGATAAAAAAAACACTGTGGAATCGAAAAAGCTTACAGAATGAAAAACAGATGCTTGCATTTCTGAACGACGATAAATATTTTATGTATCATTTCGCAGTCCCGGCGAATTTATCTTCACTTGAAAGATTTATATCGGACGAAATCTCGAGTTTACGGCGAGCGGCATACGTTTTAAATGTACTGATATATTTTCAACCTACATACTTGCAATTTTTTTGCTAGTGCAATCTAAATGGGCATAGCATTAGAATGCACTCGATGGACCACTTAATAAATATAGTCTGCATTACCTTACAGCACAATACGCGGTGGTAATGAGTACGATTGCCGTAATGTGCGCCCGTTTTCGATTTATTCTTATTGGTTAGTAGTTATTTAAGAGAGGTACCATACATGTAAGCAAGCCTGACTGGGGAAGGAGCTCCACTTTACGGAAGACCACAGCTGAATAACTATACATATCGGAGTAGTTGTGTGTCTCTGTGTGAGTACAGGTCTACAGCACTCATTTAGGGAAGGATTTTGAAAGAAACTTTTCCTATCCCAGTGACACTATACCTAAAAGCACTTATAAAAAATGGGTCAACATAATTGCAAGCGTCTATAGGCTACGCGAACTGCTTATCGCCAAGCGGGCCATATGCTGTGCTGTGGGCTGTATGCCATCTAAATAGTATTAAAAAAAACAATAACTAGGATCACAACATCACCGCTAAGTGTAGTTATTTGGCTGTGGTCTTTTGTAAGGCGGAGGTTCGGGTTTGCTCGCTAGTATGGTGCCCTCACCTCTCCTAAACCTTATACATCACATCTTCTGATGATTTTTTAATTTTAAAAAGACCTAGAGTCTAAATATGGCCATAGTCTCGCCCCAACTACGTTGGACCTAAGATATCTAGCGAATGGTGTGTTACACTTTTGCTCAAGGAAAACGCGTGATGATGCAATGTTACAAAATTTCGTGCCAGTTCACAATTTATCTTTCCATTTATAATGAGACTACGCAGATGAATTCACTCGTGAATAAAAAATATATTTTTCAATTACAGCAATTCAATGCTGGCTGAATTTAAAAATAGTTCTTGGAATTAAATAAAAATCTATAAAATGAATTACTGTTCGTTGAAGGTCTTGTGTTTTGTATAAAATATTACTCTATATATTTTTATATGTACTTCTCTGCACCCAGAAAGTAAATTTTAGTATTTGTTTAACCAATATCAAAAATTATTTGTAGCTTGGTTATAATAATATGGTTATAATAATATACTTTAATAAACGGTCAATGTAGAGTAGGTTTCTAATACGTAACTTACTTGATAATGCCCACGGCTACCCAGGATGGAGGATAAGCATATCTCCTTGCCAAATTTCATTAAGATCTGTTCAGCTGTTTAGTTGTGAAAAGGTAACAAACAAACAGATTCCCTATCTCATAATATTATTATGAATAATATATATAAAAACCTACAGTACCTAATAGCAATATTGCTGCTTCAGTGGCGCAATGACGATGCATACGGCTGCATCGAGCAGTGGTAGCAGGATCGTTCTCCAAGTATTGCAAGCGTCTATAGGCTATAGTAACTGCTTATCATCAGGCATTCTTATCACTTATGTAAGCTGGTAAAGAAGCATGTTGAATGCCAGTATAAAATGTATAAAAAAAAAATTGTAACGATATTTAAAATATCCAAATAAAAAATTACCATATTCAAAATATCTAAATTCAAAATCCCCACGTTCTAAACTATTCAAATCACACATTCTAGTCATTAACATGTTATTTTGCAAACGACTTACAAACAGAATACTGTTGCTATGCCGTTGGCAAGTCGTACAAATCAGCGAAGGGAAATGGGTCATCCTACGCCGCGAGTATTGACTTGCAATCTGCCTTTATTTGCGTTCTGCTGAATTTATAAAAGGTTTAATCGATCTTTTGTATAGGAATAATTATCTTTGGAAACGATAACTGTATTTTAAATTGTGTGTTTGTTTATTTTTGTCAATGCTATTATAGTTAGAAAGGCGTAGATATCGCACATTCATTTTATATATCACTATCTCTTTCTGTACTATTACGTTCCGTAGTATCTATCGCATTTGAAATCTATTAGAAATGCACGAAAACATACAAACATAATTTTAACAAAAAAAAAACGATTTTAGTACGGCATCATCATTATTTTGATAATAATGGGACCAAACTGGAAGTATGTCCTCTCAGACAAAAAAATATTTTTTCAAATCGGTCCATAAATGACGGAGTTATGCGGTAACAAACATAAAAAAAAAATGCACACGAATTAATAACCTCCTCTTTTTGAAGTCGGTTAAAACTGAACAGTATGAAGGTAGTTTATCTTTTTTTTATATAACATTTATTTCTGCGGGTACCTAAGCCCCAAACTGACACAAATTAAATCAATTAATAGATCCTCTTATTCTATTATAATTGATGTAATTTGTGTCCGTTTATGTTTGTAAAAGTGGTCTACTAGGAAAATGAGCGTTATCTTAAAATGAAAAAAGTACGCTAAGGGAGAAACTACCACCTATAAAAATGACTTGTAAAATAAGGAAAAGGAGATAAACAGAGTGCGTAGTAAGAGTAGTAAAAGTACCAGTTTCATACTAAATATTTATCTTTTTATTAATAAACACAGTTTAGCGAGTAAAGAGTTACGCATTGCTTTGTCCTCTTTCGAATGTCAAATTACTAATGACAGAATGAGAGATTATATAATAAAAATTACGCCCATTCTATTCCACCTTTATTACTAAGACTGTTAATATTTAGGTCGGAGTCCACGTTCACGTTTTACACGTTGCAAACCACCGTACCGGCAAAAAGTTCATCCTTACGTCTTATAACCTCTATCACCTCAGATAGATGCTTGTGACCTTAAAGGAATCAATTGCGTGTAATCAACACATTCAAATCTTTTACACCTATCTAAAACACTCCTATGCTATTAATTTTTAAATCTGACCTTTTAATTCAGTCTAGCCTTCGTTATATATATGAGCCTGTATATAAACTTTACAATGTATTTGGCTGTGTATAAACTAGTTGTCATTATAACGTAACTAATCCGGTTGTCAGGTACCTGCCAGCTGCCACTCGTGTTCGCAGTCAGCCGACGTATTAGTGAATAACTAGAATTTAGTACACGAGCACAGAATATACAAACCGAGTTATCGATGATTTTTATATTTTGAATTTGGATATTTTGAATTTAAACATTTGGAATATATGTTTTTTTTTTCGGTATTTCGTATTTAGGAAACTGTTGGGCACGGTTCTCTTATAGAATATAATAGAATATTCTTTATTGTAAACCTAATAATATAAACAAATGACAATAGAAAACCTTAAAATAAAAATGACGTACAATGGGCGGTCTTATCACTAAAAGCGATCTCTTCCAGACAACCTCTTATTTATTTATTTATACACACACGCAATGAACACTATTTTGTTTATTGCGGCACCGTCTCAGGCGACAGACAACCCACATTCATGAATTCCACAAAGTGTGATTCATATACAACCTGTTTAAATCAATCTCACACTTCATCTGTTATAACTCAGTACTTAAGTACGCATTATGAATATTCGGGAAATTTACCCTTTGTTACTTTCTGTCAAGACTACTCACTTAGTAACTTTGACATTACTTTGCATAATAATGTAGTTATTTAAATACAAAAATGACATTAATAGCTAGGGACGCTTCAGATAAGGTGCGCCTTCCACGTAAGTCTGTAAAATTATTAAATGACGCTTGACCTATTTCCCTGGCCTCCATTGTATGACAACGAAATGGTGTCGAAATGTAGCCAGCTTTCATTTAATATAAGGTGGACAATTTGTAAATGACTTTTTTTGAAATCTTATCAGTAACGACATTCCAAAAATAGTTCTTTGAATAACAATTCGTCATTGACTGAAAACTTTAGACTGGTTACACATTGCGTTTTTTACATCGATGGAACACATGCGACTGTATTGACGCATAGCGTTTGTATTGATGCAAAAAGTCAGAGTGTGTCAAATTTTGACGTTATTTTTGTTCTACCACGGTGAAAAACAAGCTTACGGCCGCCTGATGGTACTCGTAAGTTACCGTAGCTTATGGTCATCAGGCGCATTACTTACGTTCGTGTTATCTATATTACAGATTTGTGTTATGGGTAACAATGGGATAAGGAAAAAGATTATTTTAAAAACAGTTTCCTTATGTATTCAACTGGAAGAAATTGCTTTTAACGATAAGGCTGTCCATTCTATATAACTATGCAAAATAATGTTTGTATCAAAAATGTTATTGCTGTTCAATTGTAACGTTTGATACAAAAAGTCGTAGTGTGAAGAGTTATATAGTTATAGTGCTATGTTATTGCTAGTTTTTTAAATAAAAATAGAACAAAATTTAAAATCTACTGGAACAAAATAGTAGAGAAAAAATTCAAATAATTTTTCATGTCCGGTCGGCAACGGAGTTATCTGTACAGGGCCGCTATAGAAGATTTGTTTTTAGGAAAACCAATATAATGACAAGTTCATACATTGATTTTCCTAAATAACTATGTGTGTGTGAAATAGATTTTTATCTGTAGGTTTAGTCTAATTGTACACTATACCAAATTATACAGAAATATTTACAATGGTTTTCATAAAAACAAATCTTTATATAGCGGACCTGTACAGCTAACTCCGTTCCCATGTGTACCAAACGTGTGGTGTAATCGCACGCGGCATTGGCGCGCGGTATTTTTCACTGATATTGGACGACGCAAATGTTTCTAGTAATCATATGTCGATCACGAATCGGCCACAAATATACCAATATCGATACGTTCAGATTAAAAGGATATATATGAAAGAAGGTAAGAGAGGCAAGGCACCATAGTAGCGAGCAACTGGGGAGCACGATTAGGTAAAGACCTCCACCTTACAGAAGACCACAGAAAAAAATAACTACACATAGCGGTGAAGTAGAGTACCTGTGTGTTAGTACTAGTCTCCAGCCTTCATTTAGGGATGCGTTTTGAATGAAACGTTTTCCTTACTTAGAAAAAAAAAATGTGTAAAAAAAGTGGGCCAGCCCGACTGGGGAATTGGGACTGACTGGGGAAGGACCTCCACCTTACAGAAGTAAGATGGAGTTCCTTCCCCAGTTGGGCTTGCTCGGTAGTACGGTGCTCTACCTCTATTAGGTGTCTATAGGTGTTCATATAATTTGTATACAGTTGAATTAATTGCACATTCATTAATTATATTGAATGAATTCTCGATTATTCGACTGTAAAACTCGAATTCAATTATAGGTAAATTAAGTTTGGTTATATTATGTATTATGAAAAGTTTATATTGTATTGTGAATTTCACTGGCTGAATAGTAATTTAAATATATTATCCGCCTTATTGAGTTCAGTATTAAATCAATTGGTTTTAATGAAACATGTATGTGTTGTGTATGTGTTGATCGTCACTATTACGTTACTAAGGGCCTATTTATATAATTCTAGTTTTACAAGGCAAGTTTGTATTTGTCACCAATTGGGTAAGGACCTCCATATTACAGAAGACCACAGCCACATACGTACACACGGGGGTGTAGTTCTGTTTTTGTGCGCTAGTACATGTTTCCAGTACATTATCATAGAATCCTGTTGATATTTTTTTTTAGTTAGTGACACCCTAGGGTATTGCAAGCGTCTACGTCTACGTCTAAGCTACGGTAATTGCTTACCATGCAGCAGGCTGTATGTGTGTTTGCCACCTGCGCTATAAGAAAACAGAGTTGGCATTAACATTGTCTTAAAAACAATGCGAGGCAGCCTTTGGGGACTGCCAATAGTCGTAGTGAAACTAAGTAACCTGTAAATTGTGTCGTCGAGCTAATATATTATTATTTTCGATAATGGAAAACCAGGAGACGCGTGATCCATGATTCTTGTTCAGGCAAAAAGTGCTCAACGCGCCTAAAGAACTTTTCACTTCAAAATTGTAAATAAGAAATTGGAACAACATTATCATCTAGGCTTGTATAGTAAAGCTGAAGATTTTGTGCTCCTCTCTAAGAATAACAAATCACAAACTAGCTCGTAATAATTAAAGCCGAAAATACTGTCTACCTTTCTGGAATAAAAGAATATTTTATTAGGTCGTGTCCGAGTTACGAATGTAAGTGTTAAGTCTTGTAACCCAGCTAACATTTCAGAATATTACAAAAAGAATTCCCGATCATAAATCTTCATCAAAATAGTTTCCCGCAATATGTTCCGTGTTTACATTACCTTTCCTAAATACATCCATCCACATTTCACATACTCTTAGATCTCGTTTATCTTGCGTGAAAAAAATATATGTTTTTAAGAAACATCTATACTAATACTGGTCTAGTAACCGTTTTTATTATCCGCAGGAGTCGTATAGACAGTAGTCAATACGTAAAATATTTATGTCTTGTGAAAACAGTTTTACAAAGGACATAGCAACCAATATATTATCCCACTATTGAGCAAGGGTCTCCTTTCCTCTCTTTACCCATAAATTAACTATGAATAATAAATTCATTAAAATATTTGAACCACTCTAAGAATTGTTTTTATTTAATTTCAAATTTTCGCCTCAAATATTTAAAATCGAAATTGACATTATTGGAGGTCCTCCGCAATAGGGACTTAGCAAAAGCCCCCTCCAAATTATTCTTAATGGCATCATAAGCGGTTTTTCCCAGCATCCAATTTATTTTCATAAGATAACTCGTTGGGAAAATTAAACGAAAATAGAGTGATAATGGCGAGAATAAAAATAAAGAGTGCCGACGCATTATTCGTTTGAGCATTGTAATTTCATAGTTGATCGCTCTTGGAGGGAAGTGGCTCTGTTGAACATATATCCACGCTTGTTAAGATTCAAAGGCACGTCATTCGGTAAAGCATCCGCACAGAGCTCTGCGGCGCTCGGAGCGTTATCGATTTTCCGCAGTCTGTGGCGGGGGTGAGACGGGCAGTGAGCAACCCGCGGGGAGGGAGACTCAGCTGGGCGCCTCCACCCCCTGTAAACATAAACACAGGCTCCGGCCGCCCGCGTCTCAGGATCGACATCCGCCGAGGTGAAATAACGACACTGAATATTTATGAAGCTTTCGTATCACGGATTAAGATTCGACTTTTCTAGGTCATCAATTCGAAAGGCATTTGTTGTAAGTAAGCTATAGCCGTAGTAGCCATGTAAGAAGGGAACACTTATACATGAAGTATATGAATTTAACTGTGTCAAATTTATTCATACTAATCAAATAATCCGACTAATGTTATAAATGTGAAAGTTTGTGAGGATGGATGTATGAATGTTTGTTACTCTTTCATGTAAAAACTACTGAACGGATCTGGATAAAATTTGGCAAGAGTTAGATTATAGTATACAATTTACATTTTTATCGCAATAACCGACATTCGCGCAGCGGAGCCGCTGGCAACAGCTAGTTTACCATATGTTAATGGTAACAGTGAAGAAAAACATCATGACAAAACACATGTTATATGTCTTAGAAAAAAAACTAAATGCATGTCTGATCCACCAACATGCATTGGGCCTACGTGTGTAAGACTTAAATTCTCTGAGTTCCCTCTCCCTCGACAGTTGAGAGGATTGTGCCCAATAGTGGGACACATACGGGTTGTTTGCGTTACCGAAACAGTGTCTTGTCCCGAAATGATGAGGGTTTGCTTCATAAAAAAGTTTATAATCATTGTTTACAATAGAGTTGTTCGGTTAGAATCGACCGCTTTGTTGCGGCTCTATATGGAGGTGCATTGTACTGTTAATTTAGTATATAACACAACAACGGTAATTAATTAAGGAGAAACTGTAACTGGAGTGTGTTTATGAAAGATTAATGAAGCATAGCGGTGAGTATGAAATCTAAAATGGAGACTGTTGTGTTAGAATAACTTTCAAAATTATTTATTTTTAACCGACTTCAAAAAAGAAGGAGGTTCTCAATTTTCGTCGAATTATTTTAAATGTAACATACATTAAAAATAACCTGACGCTGATTACTCCAAGACGCCTGAACCGATTTGAAAAAATCTTTTTTTGTGGTCCAATGTAATCCTACTTACGAAATAGGGCAGGCAGTTTTTGAGAAATCAACAAGAATGTAACAATTGTTTTCAAAATAAAAAGTTTTATACTACTCAAATGGCAAACAAGCATTAAGCCCACCTAATGGTAAGCAGTACTTGGGACATTACTCTTACCGACTCGATTTGCATATTCATATCATTAATTTGCAAATATTATGTTTGTTCCATAGTAGACTATACGTTATTAAACGTTTACTTATCCCAGGGATCACTAGAGTGATGAAGTATCCCTGGGATAAGTAAACGTTTAATTAAAACGCATTACTAAATGAGCACTAGAGACCTGTACTTTAGCAGAGGAACACAATTATATCTGTACGTCATTATATTGATGTGTTCTTCTGTCAGGTGCAGGTCCTTCCCCAGTTGAGTTTGCTCATTTGCATAATGACCTACATCTCAACCCATAAACGTCCCACTGCTGGGTACGGGTCTCCTACATTAATTTGAAGGGGTATTAGCCTACTATACCACGCTGGCCAGATGGGTTGGTATAGTGTTATATTTCGAGTTTTCCCTCTCTTGCAGTGGATATTGTCTGCCTGACTTACTCCCTTAGTCGACTCTTACGACACCCTAACCTAGCTCTCTTTAAGTTAGTCCGTAAGAGAAAAAAGTAAAGGTAGCTATAGTCTATTACATTAATATTCATTACGCTTCTGGAAAATTATGGCCTTGTATATACGAATAATAGTATCTAGAATGTTGTACTTAGGGATCAGGTTAAGCTTGGCTAGATAACTTGTGCGGTGTACCTAAAAGAATGTAGGGACCTATTATTATTATTAGCCTATACTATCCCACTGCAGAGCAAAGGCCTCCCCTTCCTTTTTCTATTTTAGCCTATCTCTTGCCAATTGAAGCCCATCCCTTTTATAGGCGTTTAGCTCATCTCGCCATCTCATTATGTAATATCAATATGGTTTTTTTTTAATTCATCAAGGTAATACAGTGCGTTTCTGCTTGTACGTATCGATTGCCACTGTGAATACGAGACAGATATTGAGAAGTTTGGATGTCCTTTCAGGTTGAAGTAAGTAAGTAAGATTGTGATAATAACTGAGGGGACGGAGAGTATGCGATGAAGATTCCCCTTAGGAGTAGTGGGATAGTGAATAGGTAGGCGTTCCCTGAGGATAACAGCGTAAGTTTTCATACTTTTATTTAGCAGCAATTTATAAAATCTGCTATTTCTTCTATATTATAAAAAAATATATAAAAAAATTCAACTGATTCAAAAAGCGAAAAAAAACTGAACACACATTAAAGTCAGTTGCATAAGCTAAATATTAGATGACAGGAGAGAGCCTAACATCAGCACCGATTTTATTTTTTCAATTATTTTTCGCTTTTTGAAGTCGGTTTTAATTTTTTATTTCAAACTTTTCAGTAGGCGGTATTTTTGGATTCTAAGAAGTTTCTAGAGTTTCTCCGGAGTCAAAGGTCCAATACTCATAAAATTAATATGGAACTACCTCGAGAGTAATTTTTTTTTATTGTTTGTATTCATGGTATAGGGGAAACCTGAAAGTAGTTTGTTCAGAATCAGTAATAGATTCAAGTACAATAATGATTTAATAATGTTATATCTAGTCCCTGTAATATATAAAAAATGTTTTAAGTGGGACACCCATACTTTTCCGGGCCATATTTTAATTTTACAAATGCACAGTACATCGAAATACTTTGTATTCTGTTACACACGACCCTAGCTGCATTTTAGGCTAAGTGACCATAATTATGCAGGAAAAACTACACACTGAAATCAGCTTACAACATCGTGACCTTTAATTGTTTTTATTATTATTTTTATAATTAAAATTAATTTGGGTTGTTTCAGTTTTATACTATACCATTGTGTAATTAAATAATAATACAACATTTTACTCGTAAAAATCCTCTAGCTCTTCATTAGAGAGGTAATGTTATCCTTAAATAAATGTTACCTTCACGACTACGAGACTAGTGTGTTCTTATATTTAATGATCACATAAAATGCCAAATCTAAGTATATTTAGGATACCTTATATTCATTTACCTTCTATTATTTTCTATTATATATGGTGTATATATCTAATTATTAAGAACCTGCATAAATCTATGTGTCTTCATAGGTACACTGACTCACCGCTTCTATGATCGCTTCGTTCAATCGTGACGTCTTTGCTTCCGTGCTAGACTTACCTTAAACATAACAAACTTCATAAAAATCGGTGTAGCCGTTTCGGAGGAGTTTTCTAACAAACACTGTGACACGAGAATATTATATAATAATATATAAAGAAATAGTAAGCGAACTAATAAGCATAGTTCTGAATAAGTTTTGTTCCGAAATATTCATAATATTATCATGTATGCAATCAACAATCCACTTGAGAGCCATTCTTATTATAGCAATACTTCAAATAGCTCTCCAGCGTTGTCCAATAAGGTGCTCTCTAGGGAGCCATTGGACGGTCAATGGCCATTGAATATGTGTAACATAAATAATATTTAAATGTTCTGTAGTACGATTACACATTAAACATATTTCGAAGCTGGTCATGTTTCAATTTCATCATCAAATGTTTATATATAATTATTCTGTGCTTGTGTGTGTCACTAAATTCCACCTAAACGACTGGGCTGATTTCGATGAAATTTTGTGTGCATGTGTGTGTTCGGGGAGGGCCCCAGAAGGTTTAGATTCACAATTGGACCCGGTAGGTGACTCTGCTATCGGTATGTCAGCTTTTCCGGGCAGTACGGCGTTTCCCAGGTCCGCTAGTATATAAGTTTATATAAAATTGAATAACGATTCAATCAATCAATTAATCAATCAGCCTATCGCAGTCCACTGCTGGACATAGGCCTCTCCCAACACGCGCCATAGCGCACGGTCCTCCGCCTTCCGCATCCAGTGCATCCCAGCGACCATTTTTAGGTCGTCGGTCCACCTAGCTGGGGGCCGCCCTACCTTATGCTTACCGAGTCGCGGTCTACACTCTAGGACACAATGGGCTGGTCACTCTCTGCAGAAGGACCGACGGCCGATGGAGCAGACGAATAACGATTGCACAACCAAAACTAAGAACATTTTACGTTTATTTTATAATGCAAACTAATAAAAGATTTTTGGATAAAAAATATTTTAACCCAGGCAAAGTCGGTGTGGGCCGCTAGTTCCGTACAAAACTAAAACGAACGACTACAATATTTAAAGACCTATTAACTCTTTTTCGGGAAAGCTCCCCAATTTGTCATCCTATTTCTGGATGGTTATATGATAACCCTAATTATGATAGCACAGATTTATTCAGATTGCTGTGAAAAAAGAGCCGACAAAATTTTAGTAGCCTAATTAGGCATTTCAATTTTAGATACATTAGGTTAATCGAAAATGAGGTTAATTGTCCATTAGGCCTATAAACGTTAGTTTTACCAAAGAGATGTCTATTCTATTGTAGCTTTTTGGTCACGTAGCTATTATACAAATTAGATCTTGCGTATTTAGTTCTTAAATTTTACAATGTTTTCCGTCCATTCATGTATTAAATCCAAGATACACATTCTCAAATAAAATAAACATTCAAAACTTTTGCGAATTATGCATAAGTAGTTATAGTAATAATAAAAACATATTATTTTCCAAATTCAACCTGACGCGCATGTAATTAAGTTGAAGTTGTAATGTAGTGACTCGACCGACATGATACTATGTATTTGAAATATACGCAACAATATGTGCGTATTTTATATTTTGAGCCGCGCACTGACTGTGTATCTCGGGATTTTTTTTATATTAATGCTTCCTTCCTTTATAATAATTAAGTAAAATTATTTAACAATCTTTAAAATACCTATCTCACTTTAAACCATGTAAAATGGAAAGTGGCCAAGTGAACAGAAAAACCATCACCAAAATGAATTAGTCTAATTTATTTAAAGTTACGATTGCTATGGGTAGGCATCCAACAAGTTGGTCCGACGACGATGAGATGGATGGATTGGTGGACAATATATTATTAGACTACATGGTTAGTTTAGTGGCATAAATTCTTACCTCACTATTTATTACTGAGGTGTGTATTGTGGGTTCAATTCCCACACGGAACAAAAAATTGTGTCATCCGTAATAAATTGTTGTTCTGTGTCTGGGTGTCATTCGTGTTCGTTACCTATTTGTTTCTATAGTCTTACAGGGCTTGATCCTTTCCCCGATAAATGTAGGTTTAACCAAGAATCATCTTTCCCATTACCTCACATACAACGCTATGTCAAAAGTACACACTGTCACTAAGTGGATCTGTTTGATCTGCAAAAGTTTAGTACTCGATGATTGGAAAACTATTTCGTACATATGAAAAGATTAATGAGACTTACAAGTTTGTATTATATAGAGGGAGTTGAACGTGAAGTTTTCTTGAAGAATACATTACGCAATGAAGTTATCTAGCGAAGAACCGAAGTTACATAGCACGCAGATTAAGAAAACTAAAGTAGGTTTTAGCTTGCCATATCTACTGAAATAGCGATGTCTGTTGGAGCAAACGCTTCTTATAATTTCAACCATGTCGAAGTCTGTCACAACCTAAATGCTGAAAATTGTAAAGATGTTATAATGAAATATGTTTTAGATAAAGTTAACTCCTTTATATTATTTGAGATGCCGTGGCTGATATACTACAGTTAAGGCCTTGATGGTTTTCATGGTATAGTATACTATAATCACAATGTATGTAGCGCCATGATTTAAATAAATAAAAAATAAACTTAGTAAATCAATTGGTATACTCAAGAAGGTTGCTGGTATAGACTGCATGTGGAAAGCTAAAGACTGGGTGTTGTAGTTTTAATTAGAAGAAGTCTTTGTTCAGTAAAGTACATAAACAATCTGGTTAAAAAACAAAAAAAAAAACGAAATTGCAAAAGATAAACAACAAATCCAATCCTACTAATATTATAAATGTGAAAGTTTGTGAGGATGGATAGATGTTTGTTACTCTATCACGTAAAAACTACTGAAGGGATCTGAATGAAATTTGGCATAGAGATAGATTATAGTCTGGAATAGTGAATAGGTGTATAGGTAGGTATATTTAGAAAAATCTATCGCGATAACCGACATTAGCCGTGGGCTAGTAAGATATAAAATCATTCTTCCAAAATAAGTTTTATTGCTCTATATGAAATAAGCACATTTTAGTCTCAGTACGCGCTATAAACTGTTGGCAACGGTTAAAGCCCTCCGCAATACATTGCCACATTTTCAACGCACAGCGTATAGCAACTCACACACAATAGGTAATGTACGCAAACATTATCGAAATAACCCGTTTAATTTACGACGCCCTTTATATTACTAACGTTGCTTAAGCCTTATTAATTTTCCACGCGTACACAGTATTGCCGAACACACACGGCTAATTAGCCGCTAATATAATGCTATGGTATAGTAGAAAATTTAATTTTACATTTAAGTTCACTATAGCTTATGTTTTGAAATTTCGTTGTTACTACCTAAATTCTTGATGATTAGACTTTTTGTATCCTTATTTAATTGAATGGTACATTGCATTTCATTTTTATATGGCGTATTGTTTCACTCACCTTTGTTACAGCACAAATTTTAAGTCATACCTAATCCTACTAATATTATAAATGCGAAAGTTTGTAAGAATGGATGGATGGATGGATGTTTGTTTGTTACTCTTTCACGTAAAAACTACTTACCGGATCTTGTTGAAATTTGACAGAGATAGATTATGGTCGGAATAACACACAGGCTACTTTTTACAGCGATAACCGACATCCACGCGGGCGGAGCCGGGGGCTACAGCTAGTCATTAATATTATAATACGGAGATTTTAAAAAAATGGCCAGTGCTTTACTATGATATAATTTTTGCAATAGCGGTCTTCAACTACAAGTCTTAAAATTTGTTGGTTAAAACAAGTCTGCTTTGCGTAAATCGGTACCCAGACTCCTAACAATTATTTGTGGATAACAATGCTTCTTCTTGTTCTTATCGTTTGGTTAGTGGCCAACCTGGTGACAAAGTTACTTAGATCACCCATATTTAGGTCACCGCGTCGGCGGAAACTAGTTATATTATAATAAAAACTAAAAACATACTACTCTACTAAACAGTTTTCCAAAATAAAATGATGTCTTTTAAAGTATTGGCAGCCATGTTTTCTGTTAAAATAGAACGTGAATAATTACGTAATTGGGTAGATGCGTAAAATGTCAAACGTGCCCTATTTTAGATGACCTTAGTGAAAGTCAAAGCATAAAAGTGTCACAGACAGGCTTGTATGGCTCTAAAATGTAATGAGAAGAGTGTGAGATGAAAAAGTTCTTTTGAAATCTGTATTATGATGCCCCTAGAATCTATTAGTATAGATAATTTTGTGTTAAAGTTGTAGGTATTATGTATTTGGTTTTATACAATTTAACTTTACGATGTCGATCACTATCAAGCTCGTTTCAAAATGTACGCTCGAATTATTAACAATTTTTGTTAAAAGTCTGCTTTTATCAGCAATTTGTCTAGTCTGGTGCTTCACAAATTTTAATGCCTTTATAAAATATTTTATGTAAAGAGGTCTAAAATTAAAAGGTAACAAAGATTTATTTACAAAGTAACGACGTAACCTTTACATTTATAATCAAATTTCGGTCACGGTAGTTATTTTCGACGGAGACTAGACATCTGTGTAGAAAATATTATAGGGCACAAGTTTGTGCGCAAGCAGTGGCGCAATCTTTACTACCTGGCTGACATGACAGGACAGGGAACAAGTGTAAAAAGGCTTTGAGTAGGCACGGGAGTGTAAACAACGCCAATTTCCAAATTTTGGGATTATATTGTTAATTTCTATCGCATTCAATGACCACTGGATCAACGAGACAGTTAATTAACATAATAAATGTAGTAGTATTATACATATTAGTTTTCGCCCGCGGCTTCGTTTGCGCGTACAATCCCACGGAAACAGTGCTTTTCCAGGAAAATAAATAGGCCAGTGCTTTCCCAGACTTAAGTCTATTCCTGTGCCAAATTTTTCCTAGAGCCATTCAGCCGTTTTGGCGTGATACACCCATCCATCCATCTATCTAAATTTTCGCATTTATAAAATTAATATAGATTACTTTTTATTGTTCATTTAAATTTTCTCAGATGGATAAATATCTATACTAATATTTATAAAGCCGAAGAGTTTGTTTGTTTGGTTGAACGCACTAATCTAAGAAACAGTTCGATTTGAAAAAAAAAAAGTTGATTAGTGCATTTATCCAGAAAGGCTTTAGGCTATATAACATCACGCTATGATCAATAGGAGCGGAGTAGTACTGAGATATGTTGCAAAATCGGGGAAAATATTTCAAGTTACCACGCGGACGAAGTCGCGGGCGACCCCTAGTGAATGTATAATATGTAAATAATATGTAACTTCTAAACGTCACAGCGCAGGTGGTAGCTATCTAAATTCATGTTCCCAAAATCCGTGAAGCCGTTAATTTGGAGCGACTCATGTGAAGTTTCTATTTGGATTCACTAGACCTATTACCGACGGTGTCAATAAGTCCGTCATCATTGAGTTGTGGGTGTCATATTAATTAATTATTAATTCTATCTCTCTCATTACTCTAGCCTCGTCGAGTGCGACTTTTGATCACGAGGCCCTGAGTTTGATTCTCGAGTCAGATTATACATAGATATTGACTTTTTTAATCAAAAAGTTGTGAAAGGATGCTTGGGGCTTGGGGGTTTGGGTTTGTGCTTCGGGAAGCTCGTAAAGCCGTTGGTCCCACGCCTGATGTTTCTCCGGTCATGTAGGATTACCATCCCAACGGACTATGAGAGTGAGGGAATTAACTGTGCACTTGTGTGCACACTTGTGCAGTATATTATAGCCTGCGAAAGTGACACCGATGAGATTAGCCGCCGTGACTAGAATTTAGTTAGGTAGACATCCAATTATAAAGATGTTGTTAATAACCTAAAATTGCTCCAGAAGCAGGCTACTTTGTCGAAACATAACCAGCCTCGTTAACATTTATGGTTTTAATATATTTTTAACACTACAATTGAATTGTTTTGAAGATATTTTACGCCCGATATTGACTGTCGGAAATGAGAATATTCACTTCAGTAGTCGTTCGATTAAAAACGAACGACACGTGATTGGATCGTATCTTTTAGATTCAGATTTCACATAGAGCGAAAGAGACAAAAATGAAATAAAAGCAGATATGTACGAATATAAATATTAATCGATTAATGACATCCAGGTGACCTAGTATCCATCTAGATTTTTAATTTTAAAGCCGGTTAAAAAGGAATCAATTAACCTAGTTTCAGAGCCAGGTGCCTACAGTTATTCTTAATTAAATACGAGAAAGTCTTATTAGTCGGTGAAAGTTTGTTTTAAGGTTTAACTTTGAAACATTTTAATTTTTTAGCACTTAGGGGATTTCTAGTTATGTCAAATAAAACCTTAATGAAGATGGACACAGAAAGTACTTCAGATTTTTGCATGGAATTGGGATATTGAATAGATAAAAGTTTTATAATATTGTTATTGTTTTAAACATAAAATTTGAATCTTATTGTTCTTTTCTGAATAATAAATTATTTTTAGCTAAGCTAAAGACTTTGTTTTTTTAGCAGTTGACTTAGCCGACTGCACGTTTTGTTCAGTGGTTTAAGAGGCTATCTCGCTATTTACCACTGCGCGACGTGTTGTGGGTTCGGACCCCACACGGGACAAAAAAAAAGTCATCTTCATTAAAATTTACAACATGGGACATTTATTCTAGTGCAGAAGTGTCTGTGTAAACACTGGAGCATTTTTTACTCCTTAATTCTCATGACAGATGGCAATCAGACACGACAGAATATGAATTAGGTACAGTACTTACGGTTTTCGAGTCTGACGGATCTACGGACTGACTGTAACAAGATTGCAGATTCATCGATTATTCGAGTGAATATTATGTAGCTACGAGCCCCTCAAAGCTTTGAAAAATTAACAATGTTTGAATTGCCAAAAAAACGTATATTTGTATATCCATTTGTATATCTGCAGGTAAAAGAAATATATATTCTGAGGGGAAAAATATATTTCAATGAAAACAATTTTTCCATTTTTTACCTTACAGTCCTTTGTCCTCTCTATACCGTTCGTACCTTTATGTTACCGTTGTAAATAATAATAATATACTAAAAACATAACAGGGAACAATAGAAGAAACTTTCCTTCCCTTTCAGCGCCCAGTTCTAAGATTTCAGTACATATGTGTTGGCACGTGCAGGTAACTTTGGGACACAATAAGCACGTGTAGGGTTAAGTTACGCCTCACGCGTGTTGTTCCCACCGTCACATTTTTGTTCATGTTCCTAAGCGAGTTTGTTTTCAACTTTGGATTATTTTATTGGTAATGTAAGTCTTTCTGTTTGAGTTAATAAGGTTATGTTATACCTGTATTATTTCAATGTGTTGGAGCTTACGGTGACGTGTTTAATGTGAGTCGTTCGAGCGAGAAAGAGGTATATAGCGTATATAGCTCCGTCCCTCTTTTTTATGTACATATACAGTACGATTTTGTAGATGAATTCATAAGACAAAATGAAAATTTGAAACATAAGCCAAATCATTGAAAAGATTGCCGAGATGCTGAGTGCTCGTAGCTGAGTGTTAACGGCGTGGAATGATCAATCAACAAGGTTAAGCAAGCTTGCCGCGGTAGGTCTGAAGATGGGTGACTATTTCTTAAAATCACAGCAAGACCCGGAATGTCTCGGAAATCACGTAAAGCCATAAATCTTCCTCTTGATATCTCTCCGGTCGTGTAGGATTACATTCGACCGAAATAATATGAGAGTGAAGGAATAGGAAGGAATAGTGAGTGCACCTGTGTTTGCGGATTCTGTTCTGCATTATAATATGTCCTGCACACAGTTGGCCGATTTCGGTCACGGCGGCCAATCTCCGTTGAGATTGGCCGCCGTGACCGAAATCGGTCTGGACGAATAATATATTATTATTATTAATTAAAATAAATCGAATATAAAAGTTTTGATTGCTTAAATTCAAACTTATTTTTGTATAGCTTAATTATTACCAAGTTTCAAATAATTAGCTTTTAAGAGCTTTGAGACGACATCTGAAAACGAATTCAATTTATCAAACAATTAGACATTTTGAATGAAAGCTTTATTCAAGGAAATTCCTTGAACATTAAACGATCATTAAATTAAAGGTTTAGGCTTATAAATGTAAAATAAGTTTTGTATAAAATGGAGGTTTACGAGTGTATAAGCATTATGACAAAACTGTTAGCAGTAGGACTGTACGTCGGCAGTGATTACTTCAGAGGTTATCATGCACATCTGCCTCTTTGGACAAGTGGCATAAACGGTAGTCGAATCGAAAAGTCAAAAAAGCAAATGTATGGAATTTGACAAATTTACAACATTATATCGTGAAGTTACGTCAAATTATTTGCTTTTTTGACTTTTCGATGCGACTTTCTAGAGGGGCTCATGCCACTTGTCTAGAGGGGCTGTATGTTATAGGTATCTAAGCGTGGTAATCAAGTGAGTTAAGTGCTTTTTCCCCATTCTAAAACTGTCCACTTGCCTAAAAAAGTTATCGCTTTAAAAATAATATAATAGTAGATATAGTCCATTTGGAGGACTATATCTACTATTATATTTAAAGAACGACTTTCGGATACGACTGACATTATAGTGCACAAATGTCTTTTTTTATTCTATTTAGGTAAACAAGCATACGGCCCGCTTGATGTTAAGCAGTTACCGTAGCTTATGGATACTTCCGATACCAAAGGTATCGCTTTCGTGTTTCCAACCCATTTTTTTACACGATGGCTATTAGATGTATTTGAAGGATATCTCCTACTTCTCTAGAGAGAAGAATTCTTAGAGTTGTATTTCAAACAACAAGAAAAAAAAACTTTTAAAACCTTTATACGTTAAAGTTAAAGCTTTTGCCACAAAAGTATGGGATACCGATCGATACATATAGAGAAACCCCAAAAATACTTACCAACACAACAATATTATCGTGACCTTACACGATCCTTGTTGATTCAAGTCAGTTTTAATATTTGCTTTCACATTTTTGTATCGGCGTCGATCGAGAAAAAACATCTTACTTTCCTCCGCATTTTATATCCCTACACATAAATTGTCTTCTATCTACCTTCCGTACATCTTTGACTCTTGAAGGTTGCCACAAGGTGACAAGGAGCCATCAAATTATGTATCGGTCCCTACACTATATGTAGTAAATATTTTACATTGCCAATTTTTGTTTCTCGTACTATTTCGTCATTTATGTTTGAGGGTCGAATGTAAAACACAACCTGAATATAAACGTTAGAAGTACGAATTGCTTTATGTATACAATAAAATTTTGTTGGAAATAGGGATGTCACTAGGTTCAACAATAGTCTAGACGAGTGTCAGGCTATTCGATAAACAGAAGCTTTGAAAATTACTCGTCTGAAAATGAATAAAATATACCTTTCTTTCAACGTTTCTCTCTTTTGCGAAGTGTTTTCTATTTGTTTATTTGTACGGATTTACGAGGCTTGTGGTCATGTTCAAGCTGTGGATACAAGCGTCTAACTTTTAAAAAAGAACGTTATTTTTTTAATTAAACGCCACTGAATTTATTAAGTAAGCTTGTTAGAGAGAACCAGTGGTTGTGCAACTTGAGTAATTCTTTTAAAAACATTTGTAGTCAATGTTGGTGTACATTTTAAATATTTTTACTTAGCATTAATATAGTGTGATGGTACCCGAGTGGGAAGGTAAAAGGTTGCACGTAAGAGACTGAGTTCGATCCCGGGTGGCACTACCAATGTAAATTTGTGAATTTTATATGTATAATCAAATGATTTACCCTCTGCTAATAGTGAAAAAAACATAGCGAGGAAACCCTTAGTATATATTTTCATTCACCGTGACAACAAGATATGTTTCATTCACCAACCGCATTAGACCAGCGCCAGCATGGGTAAAACTCTTAATAGAGGAGACCTGTGCCCAGCACTGGGACATACATATATATGTGGGATGCTATTATTTTATTAATATAGTTAGTATACGTATCTACATTGTTATAATGTTTCTTTATACTTCTCTTAAACTTTGTAGACTCACATAACTTGTCATATGAGAAAATAATACACAAAATGGTAACACCAAATCAATCACGATAGAGTGTTGAAAAAAGTTATTTTTCTTTCACATTGAAGTTATATTTTTCAGAAAATGAACATAAAAACATCGAAGAAATGAAACTCGTTTCTATTAACCTACTTTTGTGAAAACGTGTCACAAAGACGACGGTATTATCCTGTCCACATCGGCGATAGAGAGTGATATATCCCAATCGATATGTGCTTTTGTCATGTTATAAAATACATGGTTTATTTTTAACTAGGTGTTGCCCGCGGCTCCGCCCTCCGCCTTTTCTTATGTTCTTCTCCAGAATATAACATATCTCCTTGCCAAATTTTATTACGATCCGTTCAGCCATTAAGTCATGATAAGGTAACAATCAAACAAACAGAGTCACTTTCGCAATTAACACAAAGCTAGTTCCAAATTTCAGCTTTCTAGACTTAGTAGTTCATGTTTGTGTTGATCGTCAGTCAACAAAGTGAAAAAGAAAAATACTCAAGTTAACTATGCATTTATTAATAATATAATTATGGTTATCATTTGAAGTACAGCGTACGTTGGCCTAGTAAACTTAATCCACTAGGGTTTATTCACCCGATGATGAATATGTCAAGTGGGACTTCTATAAAACTCATTTATTCTGCCACGAGACAGTATGACCTATTTGGACACGAACATTAATATCATATGAGATTACGAATAAATAATTTACTTATGTATTAATTATAACTCCTTCGTGTGTGTTTTTCTTACTGATAATAAATTATGAATTATGTCCTTTGTTGCTGCTGCTGGATACTAATGGCCTATAAATATATCCGTGACAAAAACAGTAAATTTCGTATGTGTTTACCTGCTCTTATTTATTGCACAATACAAACATACAATTCACGTACATACATAGATAACACCTAGACTTGGACCAAGCATTTATTGGCCACACAAAGTTTTGTCCCGTGTGGGAATCAAACCCACGCTGGCGTGCTAGTCAGGGCAGGCCTCCGTCAATCCATGTACTTGCGCGCTATAATTACCGCCCGGCCGAGCGGTCTCGGGCCGTTTGCGGACCAAATTCAGTGCTGTCAGTGGGATCGCGCGGTGCAAAATAATCACAACTGTACGCTTGAGCATTTAGGCACATTTTAGCATCCAGCGGTTGCTGACGCGATAGAGTAGGCTATTATAGCAGTAGGTATTGGTAATTGTCTACTGAGTGAAGTATCTGTTACGTAGTAACTATTTAGTAATCTGTGGTCAGGGTTACTAACCACTAGACCAACAGGACAGTCCAAATGCTTCGAAATATAAAAAATCGTACCACCATGACACCACAGATCATTTAAAAAAGAAGTGAAAACATAAAAGGCTGTATTTGAAAAAAAATGTAGATTTATTAGGTTTAACAAGTATGATCTTATAAACTAGACCGTGAATGGAACCTCCTTTTAAGCTAAAGTAGCCTGTATTAGGAGACTCCGCAGTTACTTTTCTTCAAGCAGAATACTATTTGTTTTTACGGTCAAATTAGGCAGAACTGTGATAACAACCCGCTACTGTCACTCCGCAACTGAAACAATAACCTTTTTTTCTTGTCACAATAAATATTTTCTTTTCTCTTTTTCTAAGAAGAAGTGAATGTCACTTGATGTATTTTATGTAAGTGTATGAAGATCAAACGGTACGTATATGTTTTTATCTACTTTTCCTCAATTCCTTATTGAAATAAAAATTAATAATGCACATAAGAAAAACAGAATGCATACTTACACAGAGAGGGAGATCTCGAAGTACCGTAAATATTTAAGTACGCTCTGAGAAGTTACAGATACGGATCATTAAGTTGTAAAAGTTACGTTTTCTTACATCTCCAGATTGCTTTGAAATCGTTTATTTGACTTCTTTTTTGTTTACAAAGAATTCAATTATATTTAAATGTGATAGCCCTTAGTGTTTGATTAAAAAAATCAAAAACAAAAGATGCTCGTTCGCTATTGAAGTTTGTAATGAAAAGCCACAGCAATGGGTTTTCAATGAGAACGTTGAGGATTGTTTGAAGAACGAAATGCAAATGAATCACAAATCAGGCCATCACTTATGTGTTTAAACGTCGAAGCTATTCAGCTCCTCGTAAACAGGGGCTTAGTCTAGTAAAGTGCAAGTGTAAAGTAGTGCACAATGTGTTACCTGTAAAGAACACATGAACAAAGTGAAACAAGTGAACAAAGTTTTCAGTGGGATACCCCCACTGAAAACTAACGCTATAGCTGAATGGGATGGCTTATTGGTACCTTATATTTATGAAAAGTTTATGCACCATCGTCTTCTTTTCATTTGAAATACGTCCACTGGATATTGCCCTCTCCCAAGGATTTGTGGAAATCCTCCAGTTTTCGGTTCTGAGCCGACCTTGCCCATCTGTTGGCAACCTTTACTAGATCTTCGGGCCACCTTGTTGGGAGTCTGCACACGCTTGATCTTCCAATTCATTCTTACTATTATTATTATTATGAGCTCGGTTTTTCCCACTGCAGGATAAACCTCTTGTCTTTCTTTCACTTTTTTCTGTCTAGAGCTACTAAGAAGACTGGCTTCATCCCAATAAGTCCAACTTATCCCGACATTTCGATCTGGATCTGTGATGTCGCTTGCCATTTAGAGGTATCTAATGGGTCGTGAGTTTGGACCATTCTATGTATTATCAACAATAAATATTTCTCTTTCTTTCTATATTGTTTAACGAGTACTGTTTTATCGGTTCAATAGACTCAGTCAAAAGATAAATGAGCTCATAGTGCCGTGTAGAGTGCATGATGTGCACAATGCTAACATGACTCGGATCTATGAGCTTCAAGCAGTGCACACCGGCTGTTAATAATGTGTTGACGGGTTTCAATATAGGAACTTTATACATTTTGTAAGGTGAATTGTCAAAATTGGAAAATATGAGTTTTTCGATTTGAAATATCTAATGTGGCGGGTCAGACCGGCTGTTGACGGCCATGTGCTCGTAACTCTGCGACTATATCCAAATTTGGTTTAAATTTTTGCATAAAGATAACAAAAAATATATTTTAATTAATTGTGCCATATTTATTTCCTTTATATTGTGTGTTTCGCATCTGCTCTAATTTTTCTATGCTGTTTAGGTAGCAAATACGCATAGGGCCCGCCTAATGATCAGATATTACCGGAGCCTATGGACGATTATTGAAATAAGTACTAGGAACAATGTTTACTCACTCACAGGAATATATAACTCACCTCACCTCTAGTATAAATTTGGATGTAGTCTTCTGTTAGCTAAATATACTTTTCCAGCCGGGTGTACACGCTTGTATGGTACCCTACCGCTCTTTAAATTAGATAGTGAATAAAGAAAACCATCACAGAAAAAAAAGAAGTATAGCGAGATTTTTATAATTTACCGGGCCCAATTCTAATTTCCTAACATTTTGCCACTTTGAAATTATATCTGACAGAAAATGCTCAACTCCAAGTAGGCTTAATACCAGCTCTAGCTGTGCCCACACCGTTTCCACTACTTTTCCTATGTGTGTTATTTTATAAATTCTCTTTTTTTTTTGTGTAACAAATCTTTTTGAATTTGAAAAAGCCAAATTACTCTTCGTTTAACCAAGGAATTAAACGTAAAACCTCACCAACATACGCAAAGTTTATGCCGCGATACCGATGAGGCAGCTTAAATATGTATATACATTTTGTTCCTACGATACGAAGCTATCTACAGTGACGTCATAAGATAACTCCGTCCCAAAAGGGTATTAAGGCCAGGTTAATGTTTTGTAAATGGGTTAACTATGAGATTCACCAACGAAGAATCATTTCCCGATTAAGGACAACCTAAATATAAATGGCTGTAACAAATTGTGCGTCAAAACTTTACTGTACGTAATTTGTCAAGTTAAAATGGTAAACCAAGTTTAATTTTAATTTAATCATTCATTTTTTTGCAAACAACCCTTTGCAAATTACGGTTTGCTGACAAATTTCTAAGGTTTTTTTAATAAATTGCTTCACAATTTCGCGGGTAAAATTTTATCTTAGTTATTTAGCGCGTCTTAACTTAGTAACTTTGGCTAAATGTAGAAAATTACCTAAAATTCTAGGCTATAAGATGCAAAATAAACTAATATCTAGTCAATGCTGTACAAAAATTATAACGGTCTAAAGTATCTTTTTTTTTCTTGAAAACGGCTTTTGAAATTACATTTAGTTTAAACTATTGTACTTGTACTCCATTCCATCCTGAGGGTGTCGTAAGAGTCGACTAAGAAAGAAAATCAGGCAGACAATATCCACTGCAAGAGAGGGAAAACTCGAAACAAATCCCTTTTCCTGATTCGTCTGGCCAGCGTGGTGTAGTAGGCTAATATCCCTCCAAATGTATGGAGGAGACCCGTGCCCAGCAGTGGGACGTTTATGGGTTGAGATGATGATGATTGTACTTGTAACTATAGAATAAGGCGTTCATAACTGTTGTATTTCCTGATTGGTAAACAATTGATGAGTTAAGCTGCCAAGGGCGCGTTTATCCTATGGGTGGGTGAAGTTGTGGGTTCGATTCCCACATTCATATTCAGATTCATAAATGTTTGTTCCGAGGCTGGGTGTAATTTGTGCCTATAAATTGTATGTTTGTAAAGTCCTCCGCAACACAGAACTTGTTTCCTAGTGCGGGACTTGTCTTTAAAAAATAAATAAGAAGGCAAACCACAATAACGTCCTCATCATCATCAACATCATAGCGACTTATATTTCCAACAATTACAGCCTTAAACCTGCATACCACATACAGTATAAATAATAATTAACTTTTCCACCAGTAAGCTTCTCAATAATTATTTTCAAAACGATAAAATGTGATTTAGAATATTCTCAGCCGTTTCGTTCAAAAATCTTTACCTGACCTAAAAACCTTCATTGTTCAAACTGTACCGACGTAGCTGAAACAGATTCTAGCTACACAAGATAAGGACGAACTCCCTCAATAGATATAAGAATAAAAGGTACATATGAGGACGATGTGCCTTTATAGCAAAGAGTTGTGAAGCTGATCTTGAGAATATTTCCACCTTTGCTTCGTATTTGAACTCCAATTGGTTGTAAAATCTATGTTGCCTTGAATCGCTCTACTAGCTCACCTTCCTGGGACAATACGAATGCCGGAATATGAAGGGTCTGTTCCCTAAATGTAATTGTCATTATTTATTCATAAATGTAAGTCCTGGATAGCAATGGGCCGGGTTTCATTCCTCTCGGGAAATTGTTAGCTAGAATTTTGAAACATAAAATTTTCAAGAAGGCTACAGTGGGGTTCAACAACATGTTAGTTTATTTCTGACATGCCTTTTGTGTTCTGGGAATCCAGTTAAGTGTGCTATTGGCGTTTTAACTTTTATCAACGCCATACCAGTTGCTATGGTATTGCAATTTTAATACAGCTTTGCACACTTTAGCCTTGGAAAACACATGTGTATAAAATATATAGTTACAAAATGTAATTATGTATAAATGAGGTAATGGTGATTGAATTGGTGGTCAATCGTGTGTGCACAGTTAAATTTATTTATCGAAACATACGCTTACAGCAAAAATACATATTACGCTCTCTTTTAAAAAAAAAATCGATTGGTAATGAAGAATGAACACAAAATCGTAGGTTGCACATACATTTAAATCCACCTAACAAATAATTATGGATCGTAGAAAATTTTAAACCGCGTGTATCGAAAACTATTACTACTAAATAATACTTAAGTAGATACTTAACTCACCGTGCCATCCTGTAAGTAGTAATATAATTAGGAATGGGCTAAATTTGCTCTAATTGCGAGTAAAACACAAATTACAAAATACGATTTCGCATTTATTTTAAATATGACTTACAAAATACAATACTTCAACCATGTTTATTCAAAATACAAAATACCTACATAAAAAGCTGTTATTCTGAACAGTATGTTGAGCGCTTTCGCCGAGCGTTTTGTTTGTATATATAAATAAGTATGTATATCACTGTAACATATACGGGGTAATATAGTAATATTATTTTAATTGATAGGTAATAATTTTAGATGTTATAATCTGTAGCTACAAAATTTTGCGTCAGAGCGCTTCAGAATCATCATCAGCCTATCGAAGACTACTGTTTGACATAGGCCTCCCAAAGAGTACGCCACTTGACACTTGCTTGCGCTGTGCTAAATAATCAAATAGCTTATGTAAAAATTACTTATGTAAAAATATTTTAAATTTTACGAAATATAAAACATTTTCACATAAATACATTACAATATTTAAGGCTACGGCCCTAACTATTTAAAATACTAATATTAAATTACATATTTAAGACGTAATTAAAATTAAAATATTAAATACGGATTTATATTTCAAATACGTATTTCAATTACAAGTAATTTAAATACTACACAGCCCTGAATATAATATAAAAAAGAAGAAAGAGAGAAAATAAGATTTAGTAAGACAATGTGAACAAGACAAGCTAATATGAACTACATTTATTTTTTATTTTTTATACTACCAAGGTGGCAAACAAGCATACGGCCCGCCTGATGGTAAGCAGTTACCGTAGCCTATGGACGTTTGCAACACCAGGGGTGTCACTTACGCGTTGCCGACCCTTTAAAAACCTTATAACTCCTTTCTTGAATATTTATTTAGGTATGTATATTTTTGCCAACTTAATTGTTATTAGAACAGTAGAGTATGTTTATATAGGTACCTATGTAGGATATATGTTGATCTAAGTTGTTTAAGGGATGTGATTAATACGATCCAACTTTGCAGACTTTGTCCTTAGAGTCGAGTGCTTCATAGATAAGACTTAGTGAAAATTACGACTGATTTAATACCCTAATATCTAGTCTAGACGACCTTATATAAAATATGAAGGGAGTAGAATTCAAATATTGTAAGAAGCTTACATTCCCGAGTATAAGTCAATTGTAAATACTCTTTGGTATACTTATACCACAGCGTACTATTGAAACCTACTTAGGTGACGCTTTAATTTTCAAGTGGATTGAAGACTTATGTGCCGAGCAAAAAAGAGTTACTTTTTACAATAATAACTCTTTTTAATTTTAAGATATAAAATGTCAAAAGCGCGACTGGGGAGGGGTAAAACAAGCGCTGTGATGCGTGGGACTTAAAAAAATCACGAACGCAAATTACTCCTAGACTTTCGACTCTGAGTTTGAGTGGATATCCAGTTAAGTAGTCAGGGTCCTTAACCACCAGACAAACAGGCCAGTTGACATACATATCATAATAAGATTCGTTACCGAAAAAAATACCTATAAGAACAAAAAAAAAAAAAAATTTACTAGTTTTGTCATGAAATCAGAGATCTTTATCTATAAGTCTGTCACCTGAGAACTAAAATTAATAGTGTATTATCACTTTCTGTCACAGCAGGCACGAGATATAACACGATACTCCCCGTTATCAACCAAACTCCTCTTGTTAAAACTTTACAAACGCTGTAAAGAAAGATCGTTTTAAACTTTGATTGTCTATTACATGGCTGTTGGTTTGTTTTTAGGGTTCCTCACACAACAGGACCCTATTACTACACCTTCACTGTCCGTTTGTCCGTCGACTGACGGCTTATTCGTTGTACATTTAGGCACACACGATTAACCACATTTTGTCAAAGTATATAACTTTAATACTTTGGTTGTGGGAAAGCAATATGCAGATTTTTATTTATTTTGTCATAAGTATCGTGCATTTAACTTTAATGACTTTGAATTTGAAATACTCACCGTCAAACTTTTCAAGACTAAAGCAAGCGGACAAACATCAAACAAAATTAAATATTTTTAGCATTTTTGCTATGCAATCAGCTCAAATATACTTAAATATTAAAGCAATGTGGAAAAAGACGAGCCCTGAGCAGGACTCCAACCTGCGCCTCTCGGGTTTTTCCACATTGCTTTAATATTTAAGTATATTTGAGCTGATTGCATAGCAAAAATGCTAAAAATATTTAATAATATTGAGTGGTTTCATTCTTTAATAACATTCTTTCCACACAATTGGAAGATGTTGTACGTATAGACCTGTAACGGCTAACGTTTGAATGAAACCGACGTCACTCCAAGACGTAAACAAGCGGTGGACAAATTCGAACTCTGGAGTAGGAGCTCGGATGGCACAGTTGGTAGTGCGCTGGGCCGGAACCCGAGAGGTGCAGGTTCGAGTCCTGCTCCGGGCTCGTCTTTTTCCACATTGCTTTAACTTAAATATTAAAGCAATGTATATCAAACAAAATTTCACATTAAATCACAATTTTATTTAATCTTCATAGAAGCAACTAGTATTACATTGATAAAAGTTGGCAGGCCGATATAAATTTTCATTATTTTGTCTACCCATTAAGTACTGTTTATGAGATAGGTGCAGTTCCCTGTTAGACATGAATTAAAAACCTTTCCTTTGATTTATAATACATTTAATCACGAACGAGACCCAGACTATGGTACGCTGGAATGGAACTTCGGTGCCGGGTACTTTTAATTTGGCACATCACCTGCTTAGTCGATGTATAATGTTCGCCAGGTATTTCTATTATGTGTATAAAATAAGAAACGTGATAAATCTTGTACGAGTGTACGGAACCCTTCGTATGAAAGTCCGATTCGCACTTGGCAGATTTTTGACTGAACCAATATTGGTCCTAAACAAAGTATGACAGTAAAGGTATGACATAATGGCAGGTGATATAACTTTAGACGTGAATATGAGAAAGTTGGGGAAGGAAATTGAGTTCAGTGTTTGGTTGAAAAGAACGAAAACCCTTTCGTTTTCTTGTTGTCATGCAAAGACATGACTTAAATGATTTTTATGCTGAATAGGATATGGCACTTTAACGCTTTTTTATGAGCTTTTCTTCTGTGTTATATATTTTTCATGCGAATTATGACGTCGCCCATCGTTTGAATGTATCTATGTAAGCAATAAAGAAAATTGCTACTATAAGAAGATGTGACGGATGAACACTGGGCGTTTAGACACTAGGATAAAGTATAAAAATAATACATAAAAAATCTGATTGAAGATTATAATAATAATACATATAAGTAACTTTTTAATCTACACTATGCATGCATTTTGATCAAATAATACCAGCTACCGTCAGTGACTTCTCTCATTTACGACAGTTAGTATTATCTACATTATTGTGTATAACAATAAGGATGATGAACTCAAAAATGATTTAGGTTCCAATTAATAAAATATATTATTTTTATTCTATATTAATTATTAGAAACCCCTTCACCCAAACTTACAAACTTTATCGCTTTATAATACTTGTATTATCAATCAGGTATGTATTGCTATGTATGTACATAGAGTAACTATTATCTAAGTAATGAATTTATAGGATTTTGTTTGCAGCTTTTAATTTTCATATCCTATCCCTCTTAATCCACGTCTCATATTTTATTGCTTAGCTAATGGAAAAACACAAGTCAGTTTAAAAAAATCTCTCCTTTTTATGTAATCTTTTACCAAAATATAATTAAAGCTTACACATGCAGATGACACAAGAACTACAACATTAGCTACAAATTTAAATAGGAGTGGAAGCTTTGAAATGCAAGTTAAGCTATGAATATGTAAGTTTATATGCGTACCATTAAATACGTGGCACGTTTAAATGCGAAAGTTGAATCTCCACATTGTAAGTTGACCTTTTCTCTAGCGCTTTGAAGCATAAAGTTATACGAGCTGTGTATCTTTGCTACCCTCTATGGCATCGCTATGTTCTAAGATTTCAAGCGTCAGCGTTTGAGCTGTGATGATGTTTGAACATCTAAGTTTAACACAGTCTTTGTATAACTTAACAACTTATTGTTAAAATATAAACACCATATAGCTTTACGAGATATTATCAAAGTCAAAGTCAAGACAAATTCATTTAGTCATTTAGATCAAATACATGATACTTATGAACGTCTTAAACAAATTCCAGCATACTTTTTTCCTTATGCCAATTCACTGACTTGGCTTGGCTTCGATATCCATACTAAAATGCGAAAGTAACTTTGGTTTTTATATTATGTTTATATGTAACCCTTTTACAACTAAATGGCTGAAAAGATCTGAATGAAATTTGGCAAGGAGATAAATGGTATCATGGGGCAGATTATAGTATATATATATTTTTATCGCCATAATCGACATCTACAGAATAAAGAATCGTATTTATCACGCAAAGATTTATCCTGGATGGGAATCGAACCTACGATCTCCAACTTCAAGTCAAGGTCAAGGTCACTTACTACTACACCAACATATGCCCTATAAGCAGTAAGGTCATCAATTTGAATTATTTTTCTTAATATATCAGCATAAAAAGTTAGGGAATCTCATATTTTATACTTAATAAAAATCATAAAACTGCCGTAGTTTTTCATATTTTTACTAAGCTACATTAAATATACCCGCGCAATTATAATTTTTAGGTCACTCTTAACAACTTAGCTGAAACTAGGGCAAGTAACACGCAATAACAAGCTGCTGGTTCCACAATGTTTTTACCAAGAAGAAACCAAAAACTTTCCTATATTAGTCCCCAACATAAGTGCTTTGTGATAAGCCCCAAAATCTTACAACAAAGTTTCCACCTCGGTGCCAAATAGAACCGCTTTATATTCCGAAGAAAAGGCCAGACATCAAATGTTTCGAGACGCTACTTACAGTTGTTCAAGTTTTTTATCAGATGCTTAGCGCTGTGGAATATATTTGGAAACAAAATTTAGAGAGAGGTAGGGCACTATACTAGTGATCAAACCCGATTGGGGAAGGACCTCCACCTTACAGAAGACGACAGCCAAATAACTACACACAGCGGTGTCGTTGTGTTTCTGTGTGTAAGTAAAGGTTAGATAGATAGAGATGCATTTTTAACGAAACATTTTCCTATCCCAGGGAAATTTTATCATAAAACCCTAGGGATTATTTTAAGGTTGATAACACGCTAGTGATACCTTTGGTATTGCATGCGTCCATAGGCTACGGTAATTGCTTACCATCAGGCATAGGGCCGTATGCTTGTTTCCCACCTAAGTAGAATAAATAAGAAGCTTTACAAACATACTATTAACGGAAACAAAGTACACTACGTCCCACATGGGAATCGAATTTATAACACGACGCGCAGTGGTAAACGGCGAGGTAACCATTTAAGCTACTGAACTAACCGAGCAGTCAAGTGCAGTATAGTTATTTGACCGTGGTTTTCTGTAAGGTAGGAGTCCTCAGTCAGTTCCCTTGTATGGTGCTTTAGGTACGTCTCTTTCTTATGCTGTATCGCACATGTAATAATATTCTTCAGACCTTAATATTTTTTTTTTTTTTATACTACTTGGGTGACAAACAAGCATACGGCCCGCCTTTTGTTAAGCAGTATCCGTAGCCTATAGACGCTTGCATTACCAGAGGTATCACTTGCGTGTTGCCAACCCATTTTTTTACACCAGGGCTTTAAGATGGAAGTAACCCTGGTATAGGAATACGTTTCTTTCAAAACGCATTCCTAAATGAGCGCTGGAGACCTGTACTCACACACAGGAACACAACTACACCGCTGTGTGTAGTCATTTGGCTGTGGTCTTCTGTAAGGTGGAGGTCCTTCCCCAGTCGGGCTTGCTCGCTAGTATAGTGCCCTACCTCTCTGAAATAAAAATATTTATTTCTTATACTATTTGTTTAACCCTAATTACCATAGCAATTCTCGCAGACGCTTTCGCATCAAAAATACGGTCAACATGTTTATTTTTAACATTTTCGAGTTAAACGAAGATCTTACGTTCACGTAACAATAAAACCAAGATGATATATACTAGAGAAAATACATGGAAGCCAAACACACATTTATCGTTGCTTTTTCGTCCAGTGTAATCGTACTAAAAGGCGGGAGTGCTTCGTCACAGAACAAACCACTATTTGTATGCTAATTCACTCTTGTACCGCCTTTGTTTGGCTTAGAAAAATGGCTTTATTATACGTGTAAAAGTTCTAGTAAACATACTCGTATAAGTGGGCTAGTTAATATTTTGCAATGTGTGTTTAAGTAATTTTCTAGTTTATACTTTTAACTAAATAACTGCATTTCTTTCGATGAAGAGCCCCGACAAGAGACAACAGATAAACGGGTTTAGACATACGTTTACTAAATATATAATAATATCTATACTAATATAATAAAGCTGAAGAGTTTGTTTGTTTGGTTGAACGCGCTAATCTCAGAAAGTACTGGTTCGATTAGAAAAAAATCTTTTTTTGATGAATAGTGCATTTATCCAGGAAGGCTATAGGCTATATAACATCACGCTACGATCAATAAGAGCGGAGCAGTAGTGAGATATGTTGCAAAATCGGGGAAAATATTCCAAATTACCACGCTGACGAAGTCGCGGGCGACCCCTAGTAACTAAATAATTGCATTTCTTTCGATGGAGAGCCCCGACAAGAGACAACAGACAAATGGGTTGAGACATAAGTTTACTACATTTATATCGTGAACTTATTCGGTTCGACTACCGTTTATGCCACTTGTTTAGAGGGTCTGGATAGTCACTCGGAATGGTTCATACAATATTCTTTTATGTATTGAGTTTATAAAATAAATAAATATTGTCACTCATCATTCTGTGTATATTAAAATATATTTTTATGACAAATCACATGGTGACTAATTTCAAGAATAGTCGACTGCGCGGACATATGTTGGAGAAGCACGTGTGAAAATACAGTATACTTTCGATCTCGGACCGATGCGGCTGCAATCCGACATGGCCAGATTGGGATCAGGCGTAAGATCAACGGCTTTACAAGCTTTTGAAACCCTAAGAACAGAGTGGTCTTAATATTTATTTATTTATTTTATTTATGGAAAACCAACAGCGTATTCTAACTTAAAAAATAATTAGTATAGCAATTATCATAAACTATTTAGTAAACATACAAACATAAAATTATACAGTAAAACTTTTTATAAATTAATTTAGGAAATAAAGAATTTATCACTTATCATCCTCCTTGCCTGGGATACACTGGTATTAAATAGATCTAAATTAAATTCTTTTGCAGCTGCATTAAAACTGTTACTCGCACGTATAAGGAAAGTGTTTTGTCTGTAGTTAGTAGAACATACGGGAGTGTGTAAGGGTTTGATTGTTCTTATCAATTTGGGTGGGGTGTTTAGGTTAAGTTTTTGTAATAATTCAGGACAGTCAATGGCATTGCAAAATATTTTAAGTATTATTGATATATCACTTATATTTCTTCGTTCCGAGAGTGGTAGGAAATGAAATTGTTTACATAATTTGCTGTAATTGGATGCTATATATATATATATAGCATATATTAAGCTTTTAGAAAATAATCATCCGTCTGCAGACTGACCGTGACAAGCTTGTAATCTATCGATCTGCGTGACTATTACGTATATAGCAACGATGCCCACGTCCTTCGTTTGGTATCTAAATATGTATGAGGTAATAAATTGGTCAGTAGATACGTACGTTACATCTGTGAGAGAGTGATGCCTGTATTATTGGAAGATATATATGATTCAAATATTGTAAACTAGCTGTTGCCCGCGGCTCCGCCTGCGTGGATGTCGGTTATTGCTGTAAAAAGTAGCCTATGTGTTATTCCAGACCATAATCTATCTCTGTGCCAAATTTCATCCAGATCCGTTCAGTAGTTTTAACGTGAAAGAGTAACAAACATCCATCCATCCATCAATTCTTACAAACTTTCGCATTTATAATATTAGTAAGGATACTACTAATATTATAAATGATATAGGTTTTTTTTTCTTTTAAAAAGACGGGAGTTGTCTTTTTAAAAGTAGCAGTAGAGAACAAGAACTTTATTATTTTTTATTAGTGTCGCGGGAGACTTTATTACAAATATATAATTAATAAAAACATATTACACCCAGACTCAGAACAACTTTTTGTAGGTCACACAAAGTTTTGTCCTGTATGGGAATCGAACCCAAAACCTGCTCATCATCCTGCACAGCAGGCGCATACTGCGGCCACTGGACCACCACAGCAGTCGAACTATTTTAATTTCATATTTACGCAGTGTAATATTGTTGTAGGTAACACTTTACAAAAGAGATTCTTCTTTGCTTAATACCATCGTATATTCTGCTTACAATCTCACTTAATACTATTTTTGTTCATCTCCAGCACCACGTCCGGAACAATAGGACAATAAGCCACACATCAAACACATTACACGCCATTTCTCTTCGCCCTAGTTGAGTAAAACTTGGCCTGTACCGCCAGACAAAGCAACGGAACATGGGTTATGACGCCCATATAAATGGAAATTGTCGCGATTTAACTTTACCGAGCTCCTCCCCGGCATTCGGAAATGCCGAAGCAAGCGAATATGTGGCGGTAAAGCATGTTTTGTTCTATTTTATAAATATAATGCACAAATTTAGATGAAAGGTCTTTATAACGTAAATACATAGGTACACAAAAAACATAGTTACATACGAATTATGTAATCCTTACTAATATTATAAATGTGAAAGTTTGTAAGAATGGATGGATGGATGGATGGATGGATGGATGGATGGATGTTTGTTACTCTTTCACGTAAAAACTACTGAACGGATGTGTCAGTACAGTGTTTATTTGGTTTGTGATGCGTTTTTAAAGAAACGTTTATCCATTCCAGAGATTCCCTACCCCAAAACTCTGAGGTTTTAACTTTTGGCCCAAGGCAAGCGTCCATAGGCTACAGTAACTGCTTATCATTGACATGCGGGCCGTATGCTTGTTCATCATCTACAAATTAAGAGATGTCAAACATAGACATAAGATTTTACGTCACCAAAGTTATTTCAGCCACAACTACAAAATTATTTGGATAGTAAGTAAATTTGTAGAAAGCTAGTAGTATCTTGTACCAGATTTCTCGTAAACTTATCGTCTATAGTAATAGTAGCGTAAATTCTTAGAAGCCAAGTTTTGTATACAAAACCTGACTTTAACTTACTCAGGTTTTAAACTAATTAAAAATAGATAAGATTAAGTAATTTGATCTGTTTGTTGATATGTCAGTCAGATTTTTGTAGTTGTTAGTAGATACCTGTATACAGACGTTTTTTCGTTCAAGGACAAGTTAGCAACTACGAAGAAGCAAGTATCATGTCACGGAGACAGTATGAACTGCTGTACAAAATTTGTGACTACGGAAAAAAAATGTTTGTAATAAGTAGGTGTTCGTTATATAAGTCAGAATAAGAAGTAAAATGTAAGAATATTACATTAAATTTTATTTATTTATCACGGACGGGATATTTCATTACAAAACCCTAGTGAAACAACTTTTTGGGTCGGCACACGTGAGTATTACAAGCGTCACACTGTACGTATTACGAGCGTCTATAGACTACGGTAATTACCAAGGCCGTATCCTTGTTTGCCACCTTACAAGGAGAATAGAATAGGTGTAATTTTATATCATCTCTCATTCTGTCATCAGTAATTTGACATTCGAAAGAAGAAGACAAAGTATTACGTAACGATTCACTCGCTACACGAGGTTTATTAAAAAAGTGGTTAATGATTTAAATTTCCCACTAAATAGAAAGCAAGCTCTTCTGGAAAAGAACCTCCCCCTTACAGAAGACTACAGCCAAATAACTACACACAACAGTTTAGTTGTGAGAAGTACAGGTCTCCAGCGCGTTTTAAATGAAACGTTTTCCTATCCCAAGGATTCTCCATGTTAAAGAACTGATGTAAAAATTGGGCCGGCAACACGCATGTGATTCCAAGCGTCCATAGGCTACGGTAACTGCTTACCATCAGGCGGGCCGTTTGCTTGTTTGGCAACCAAGTAGTTTAAAAAGAAGAAAATAACAATATTATTTTATTATGTTTATATTTATACAAATTTCGACTAAACATGCTATTTGAACAAGAGCTTACGAACTCATCCATATGACATTCCATCCGTTTCAGCTATCTGGACTTCTCTCCTTTGTGCTTTGTGACGATATTATTCATGCCAATCTCAGTCTCGGTTCCACAAGCTAGACAATGGTATATTATTCACTTATAGAGCTTATATACGGCTTACTATAACCAAGTTTATTGGCTGGGAAGGCTGCGATGCAAGTATACCCACTGTTTCACATGCTACGCTGAGTATTCTCGGGTTATCGTTGTGAACACAGACTTTATTGCTCGCCGCAGCATCAAATTATCTGTTGTTGTGACGTCAATACTGATGCTTATAAAAATAAATTTAAAATGATTATGTTTTGTTGATGATAGATACCGATTAGAAATGAATATATTTTCCTTCAATAATTTTTAATATTTTTATTTTATTATGCTACCGTTGAGCCAGAATTTAAGTTTGTAACTTGTACTTGAACCATCCATGCAGGCATGCTGGATGCCTGCATGGTTGGTTCAAGTACAAGTATAACTTTGTATACGTCATTTTTATTATTAAATTCTACGCAGTTTAATTAATAAACGTGGTGTAGCGAGTGAATAGTTACATGTTTACGTACCATGTTTTGTCCTATTCTTTCGAATGTCAAATTACTAATTACAGAATCAGAGATTAAATAATAAAATTACACTTATTCTATTCCATGTTAAATAATATGGCGATATAAGTGTTACTTTGTAACTTAAAATTATAGTAATAGACATATTAGTAACCAGTATAGTAGTAATTAAGTGGTAAAAAAAGCTCTCATATTGATGAGAGCTTTTTTTTAAGTGACTCTGTGAAGTTCGTATTGACGAACTTCACAGAGTCAAACAGTCTTTGTTCCACAATGACGTAAGATAAATTTGTCGTAGCCGTAGCTTCATTTGCATTGAGAACCGTTTGCGCCGTCTGACCGTGTCTGAACGCTCCCTAGAGTGGAGTATTTGCATCGTATCCCAATTAGTTTTTACAAGTTCCCTAATTTTATACCTCCGGATAAATTACTTCAACATTTCAAGTTCGGCTTGTGTATACGTGTTATAAGGTATAATAAACGGTGGTTTACGTGGTCAGCTCGCCACTAACATCGTGATGGGTGTGGGCTTGGCTCTCATACGGGAAAAATATTTGTATGAACGGTAATTGTTCTAAGTTTCTCTGTCAAGTCATATAACGTCATATGGCCAGTATAAAATGATGAAGCTGTTATTGAAATCCAACTGCTTTATTTTTGTAATATTGTGTTATAGTAGTATTCGGACTACAAAATCTGATAATCTGATAAATTGCTTCGCAAGGCTGAGAAGGCTTCTCAAGCAATTTAAAGAAGAAAATGTAGACTATGTAGAAGCAGGCTAGAAGAAATCGAGATTAAGTCTGAAATCCCACACTATGTTTTCGTGAATCAAAGTTTAGTTTATATAAAGAAGTCTCTGAAAATCTAATGTTAATCTATTCACCCCACTTCAAATGAGAAAATTCGCATAAAATTGGTACATAAATTATAGCATTACCAAAACACACGGCTTGAGGCTCAAAGTACTTTTCTCGTGTAACGGTCCGTGAAAACTGTGTTCCACTTGGTTTCTTAAAGAAGTAAGTGCTCTGCAAGTAGTCACAAGTTCTTAAAATAATCTCTTACGACTTTCGGAATTTATTACTTCAATGTTACGTTGTGAAATTGTTGCAGAAAATCAACTTAGTTACAATATTTTGTCAAGTCTTTTTAGAAAACAAAATGAAAAATTTGAAATCGTCTGGTGGTCGAAATTTGGCTGTTATTCATATAAATTTCCAGGTTCACACTTTTTGAGATACTTTTGTCGAATAGTTTTGTTACCAAACGTCAAACAAATTACACTTGAGCCACCGAAGCTTGTGTATGACTTTACAAAATTGAGCTTTTAAAGTAATACGTATGAAAGATAGCCTGATCGCCGATATTTGCTAACATGTGTTTATTTTTGTAGTTTATCTGGAAACTTTGGTTAAATATCTATATGATCCGTTATTCAAATTATAAAATCTTTATAATAAATGCATCGCTTATGATAAACTTCATAAGTGTTACTCTGTAACCCAAATGAACTTTTGAAGTACAGTCTGAGTTACAATATCTAGGTATACATAATTTTAACAAAAAAAAACCGACTTCAGTAAGTACGGCAAGTTGTAAAATTTTCAGATATTTGTTTGTTACAATCGAATAAAATCGACTGAGCGTCGGGCTGAACACAGGTCAAGTAGGTATTAAAAGCAATATTTAATCTGTGCAATCCGCGCTCAATTCATTCACGTCATTATTTCTTATTAATAGTTGCTTAGCAACAATAACCGAAACTTATCTAATCGCCATCAGTAAAATACTTATTATTGAAAAGTTCAGATGGCCATCTGTGGTCTTCTTCATCAGTTTTACTTCACCAAATTACACTTTCTGAATGCAAATGATTGATTAGTTGTTAAAAATATTGAAATTGCTATATGTGTGCCTATAACTTTTGAGGAGTTCCCTCAATTCCTCATGGATCCCATCATCGGAACTTTCTTTTGATGATAATGGGACCAAACTGGAAGTATGTCCAGTTAGACAAAAAAAGAATTTTTCAGATCGGTCCATAAATGACGGAGTTATGCGGTAACAAACATTAAAAAAAAAAAAAAAAAAAAAAAAAATACACACGAATTGATAACCTCCTCTTTTTGAAGTCGGTTAAAAATAACAAAAAACTTTAAATTTCATAATTTCACGAGAATTTTTCATGTATCCTATGTTCGTAAGTGTTATTTTGTAACCTAAATGAATAAATAAATAATGAGATAGGTAATTCAATAAAACCAGCGTGTTCTAAATGACGTAACTCCAATTACAGGGTGTTGCGATAAGGCGCGGTATAAGCTACCATCCGAACGCTTGACTCTCTTAATTAAGACGCTGATCCTTACTCATGATAATACAAGACATGCAATCTACTGTTTATAAACGTCGTATGTTGTATTTTTCAAGTTCAATGCGCATGGTAAGCAAGGACCTTTATTATCATTACTAGCTGTTGCCCGCGGCTCCGCCCGTGTGGATGTCGGTTATCGCTGTAAAAAGTAGCCTATGTGTTATTCCGAACCATAATCTATCTCTGTGTTATTCCAGCTTATAATCTGTCTCTGTGCCAAATTTCATCCAGATCCGTTCAGTAGTTTTTACGTGAAAGAGTAACAAACATCCATCCATCCATCCATTCTTACAAACTTTCACCTTTATAATATTAGTAAGGATATTTATTTCAATGATTGCCAGTGCTCATTTAGTGCTGCGTTTTAAAATGAACATTTTCCTTTCCCACGGATTGGTAACGGGGGAAAAGAAAAACCTAGTGTTATAAATTTTTGGATCAACGCCAGAGATGCCTAAATTATTATTATTGTAGCATTATCGTGTCATAGTGTTCATTATGGGGAATGCTTCCCTTCAGTATCCTACTAATATTATTAACGTGAAAGTATGTAAGTATGGATGGATGGATGGATAGATGGATGTTTGTAACTCTTTCACGTAAAAACTACTGAACGGGTCTGGATGAAATTTGGCACAGAGACAGATTATAAGCTGGAATAACACATAGGCTACTTTTTACAGCGATAACCGACATCCACGCGGGCGGAGCCGCGGGCAACAGCTAGTACAGTATAAGCTACAGTATAATGATAGTGATTAGCAATCGGTAATCACTTTCATGTTTTGACGCGAATCGGGAATCAAATTCAGGGATTGGTCTTACGCCTGATCTTTCTTCGGTCGTGCCAGATTGTTGTCCCATCAGACTATGAGAGTGAGGAGTGAGTAAAGAGCGCACCTATGTATATGTTACAAAATCTCCAACGCAGATGACTAGTTTTAGTCTATATTACCCGCCGTAACCGAAATTCGGTTAGAAGGACATAATATATTATTATAACCTCATAGACCTTCTTTGACGATATAAGAGACAATTAGGTACCAGTTTTATTTCTCTTTGTCCTAAATAAACTCAAATATAACAAAAATATATTACGTAGAAATAATTCTAGCCTCACAAATACGTTTCATTCCTAAGTAATTATTACATCTGGCATTATTATCACTTTTATGACGTCACACGTACAAATTAGAAGTGTCACAAAATACTAGAATGTTCGAGAATTGTCTCGAAATATCTGGAATGAGTATTATACTTATGTTATTTGGGTTAATACTTTATGGTTGAAGGAGAATGTTTGGTTTTCTTTCTACGATATAATAACGCAGTTTTATGTGTGCACTTATGTTATACCGTATACTATTTGATATTAAAGTTGTGACCTGAATTCCGTATTGTTTTTCAAAAACAGCGTTCGCGAATTTTTATGTCCGAATGTCTTCAGTAATTTGAGTAGCACTATATCTAAGTTCACTTTATAAGTATGTATATCGAACTAGGACAAAGATGAACTCGTAAAGAAGTCACTTCAATTTGAGGGTACATTTTATATGAAAATGTTTTCTTTGAACTTTACGGGTAAGATGAAATGGACACGTGATGGACTGAGGCCTCCAATGCATATTTTTATAACACTTATGTTATTACATAAGTGTTTGGTACTAGTATAACATGTATAAATATGTATGTTTGTTGAAAAATGAAATGAAAAAAGTGTTTATTTGTGTGAGAAAAATACATTTTATACTTTTTATTCTTCCGCCAAACTGCACAGCAATTTGTTGGCAGATGCAACTCCCTTGGTACATTATATTTTGTCCATAAATTTAACTTAAATGATTAAATAAATAATTATAAATTAGGCATTACATTAAAAACAAAAGTTTGTATGCATGTTTGTTTGTTTGTAATCTTATCACGACTAAACGGCTGAATGGATCGCAATCAAACTTAGTAAGGAGATAGAAAATAACATGAAGAAGAACATAGTACATACTTTACTTCAGGCAACAGCTAGTTTCTCATATTTTTCACATAAAAACTCAAACTAAAACTCTAGCATATCTAGATTCTAGGTCAGCAGTTTAGTAACTTCACGAATGACAAACTTCGACAGTGATTTACATCGACGTTAGTTGAAAATATAGTCTTTTAAACATAAGGCATTGTCTTTACTTTTGCTCTGGTTGTGACAGTTTACGTGAATGTTTGTAACTCTATGAATAATTTTGGAAATTTAAGACTGAAGAGTCTCATATAATGGATAAATCTATTTTTTCCCGTTCAGGAATTAAATTTACAAAAAATCTATCTCAACGGATGGTTAAGTTGTAAAATAGATCTATGTTTCTAATTTCAGATTTCTAGACATAGTAGATTTGGCTGTGCGTTGATAAATCAGTCAAGATAAACGATTTTGTAGAAATGCTATCAAGCTTTCAGCTAAGCGGATAATGTATCTAATAGGTGTATAAAGTTATTAGTAGAAATGAAATACGTAATATTATAAAAAAGAGGAGGTTATCAATTCGTGTGCATTTTTTCCGTGTGGTGACGGATAAGGAATACAAATGTCACCATCCCGTTTCATCCCGAGGGTGTCGTAATAGTGGACTAAGGTGACTTACTCAGTCAGGCAGACAATATCTACTGCAAGAGAGGAAAAACTCCAAACAAAACCCTATACTAACCCGTCTGGCAAGTGTGGTGTAGTCGGCTAATATCCTTCCAAATGTATGGAGGAGACCCGTGCCCAGCAGTGGGACGTTTATGGGTTGAGATGAATGGATGGATGGTGCATTTTTAGCCGGTTTAAAACGATCTAAAATCGGCTGAACAGACAGAAAGGCATAATTTAAAAAATATTTTAGTACCATTGAGGCACTAATATATTTTTTTAACTTATAATTCAACATACATACAAACTTACTGTTCTAGATAGCTAAACGTCTATCAACAAACATATTTCTAAGAAGATAATTCTCGTTCATTTTTTTTCTATTTTACTTAAAATCGCAATTTCCTCTACGGTCACAAAGAGATAACTTTGACACCTTTTTTATTCTACCTCGCTATATAATGAGTATCTAGAGGGTTGCGCGTCTTTGAATTATATCAGAAAAAGGAAGGGGTGCGTTGTTTGATGCTAAATATACTATGAAGCTTTTTTATTACTAACTAATTGTTGGCCGCAGCTCTGCCCGCGTGGATGTCGGTTATCGCTGTAAAGAGTAAGCCTATGTGTTATTCTAGACCATAATCTATCTTTGTGCCAAATTTCATCCAGATCCGTTCAATAGTTTTTACGTGAAGTAACAAACATCCATCCATCCATCCATACATACAAACTTTCGCGTTTATAATATTAGTAGGACTAGCTTTTTATAATACTTGGCAAATAAGCACGCAAATGGCGCGGCATTTACCGTAGTTTGTGTGCTTGTAACACCAGAGGTATCACTTGCGTATTGCCGACCCATTTTTTATACCTCGGTTTTGATATGAAGTATCCCTGGGATAGGAAAACAGTTTCTTTCAAAAAGCATTTCTAAATGAGCGCTGCAGACGCACCGTTGTGTGTAGTTACTTGGCTGTGGTCTTCTGTAATGTTAAGGTCCTTCCCCAGTCAAGCTTGCTTGTTAGTATGGTGCCTTAGGTATATTAAGAAGTAGAGTAAAAGAATTTTCAGAATCGAATGCCATCTACGCGAACGAAGTCACAGTATATAACTCTATTCTTGGTATTGCTGTGCACGAGGTTGTGGGTTCGATTCCCACACAGGACAAAACTTTGTGAGACCCACTAAGAATTGTTCTGAGTCTTGTATTGTATGATTGAAAAGTCCACCACGACACAGAGCTTATTCTCTAGTGCGGGAGTTGTATTATTAAAGAAAAAAAAATTAAACAATTTGATGTTTTGTCCCAATAATGTATGAATAAGTTGGATATCCATATTTTAATGGACCATATTTTAACTTCACAAATGCACAATACACCGAAATGGTTTGAACTCAGGTACGCACGGCGCTAGCACCACTTTCCGCTAGATGACCATAATTTGTGCAGAAAAAACTACACAATGAAATCAGCTTATTGCATCGTGTGTTTTTTTTTTTTTTATTCCTACTAATAAAAACAAATTGGGTTGTTTCGATATTTTACTATACCAAGAATATCATTATATAATAATTATGTTTCTTCAGTTAAAAAAGCTGATACGTCTACAGTCAAACTTCTCAGTACTTCTCAATAGTATTAACTAGTTTGCTATGGTACGTGTACCTCTGCTATTAAAAATAAAGAACGAAGTCTGTCTTTAAGTTGTTCATTTAACACTGTCTTTGAGATGAAGTTTTGAGACAGTTTTAATTGCTTTCAACCTATCTGATACTGTTGGATGACTTAGTTTGGCTAAGGTCTTTTGTTGATGTGTTTTTATGACTTTATCTATGCCTTTGATGACGTTTGGTAAAAAACTTGTGTAAGAAAATCTAATAATGAATAGAAAACTCTTTATTGTACACCAATTATGATAAAGATATTATTTCTTACAGTTATGTACAAGGGGCTAAAAGCAATTTCTGCCAGGTCTGCTGTAAATTAAACTATGTTACATTTTTTTTTTGCTACAGATCAAACATAATATGCTAGTAAATAAATCATTTAGATAAGTATGTGTCCTCTTTGATATCCCTATACTCTGAATATAGCTAATCTAGGCTACAATTTACTGTAACTTTTGCAACTTAGAACTACATTTTGCGTAAATTAAAGCTAGGTATGGACATTGCGAGACTGCCTCGGAAGGCTCCTCATCTGATGCTGGTATTAAGCAGGCAGTCACAAGGTAAATTAAAAAAACACAAACGTAAAGCTGGTGTTATTTACCAATTGGGTAAATTGGCTCGCGAGGCAAATTACTACGAAGCGTACGGCATATCTTGCGAGGCAGCGTCGTAATGTCGAGACCCGCTTTAATTCTACTAATATTATAAACGCGAAAGTTTGTAAGTATGGATGGACGGATGGATGGATGGATGGATGGATGGATGGATGGATGGATGGATTGATGGATGGATGTTTGGTACTCTTTCACGTAAAAAGGAACTGATCTGGATGAAGTTTGGCACAGAGATAGATTATGGTCTAGATAATATATATAGGCTACTTTTTACAGCGATAACCGACATCCATGCGGGCGGAGCCGCGGGCAACAGCTAGTAATTTTAAATAAGAAAATAACAATACTATCAAAATGTGTTCATCCTGCTTAAAATAATAGGTATTTATTTATAGCCTATCAAAAGCTTAGTTTCCTATTACAGTAAATGGGTGTGTATGTAAATGAAGCCTAGTTCAAATGGTTTTAGACAGTTTTATTGAGGTAATCTTTGGTATACCCAATGGCCTTCCAAACGATTTGTCAATAACGTTTCAATTCGTATGTGTTCGTTCAAAAGGAAAGGTTTGGTTATAAATGTGTACGTACTGTGGGCTTTTATTTTTAAGACAGTTTAAATATACGTATATTTTTTTCAATGTAATGTTTTTGGTATAGAAGAAAAACTGACTGGGTTAAATTAGTTTAGGTTAGTTTCTTTTATATTTCAATATTTGGGAGATGTTCTTGATACCAGGAAAGTGTTCTTCATCTTTTTTTTTTCGATTTTTTATTCTACTAGGCATAAGGCCTGACCGTAGCTTATAGGCGCTTGCAATATCAAAGGTATTATTTGCGTGTTGCCGATCCAATTAATTTTACACTGAGGCTTCAAGATGGAGAAGTATCTCTGGGATAGGAAAACGTTGCTTTCAAAACGCATCCCTAAATGGATACTATACCTTAACACACATCTAGATCACTGTGTGTGTGTGTGTATTTGGCTGGTAATCTCTCAAAATTTTATACGAAAACATGTCAAACAAGTAGCCTGCGGAACGCTTGTTCTAGTAGAAGTTTAATAAGAATATTAAGGTTTCCAGAGCTCATTTAGGGGTGCGTTAGGTTAGGCGTTTTTAAACAAAACTATTTCCTCTCCCTGGGATGCTCCATTACAAAACACTGGTGTTTTTTTTTTGGGTGGGTAACACGTTACTGATAACTCTTGTACTGCAAGTATCCATAGGCTACGGTATCTGCTTAACATCAAGCGGGTCGTATGCTTAGTTGCCACCTAAGTAGTCGTTTCGAAACATTCACCGAAAAGTGGATTAATGATTGTGAAGTTTTATTTTTATTTTTAAAAGACAACTTCCGCACTAGAGAACAAGCTCTGTATCGCGGGGGACTTTACAAACATACAATTAACGGACACAAATTACACCCAGACTCAGAACAATTCTTTGTGGATCACACAAAGTTTTGTCCTGTGTCGGAATCGAACCCACAACCTCGTGCACAGCAGGCGCATACTGCGGCCACTGGACCACCAAGGCAGTCAATTGTACAAGTACGTACGTCATTTCTTTTAACAAAAATAAATCCGGTACAAAAATTATGAAATAAGACACCGCCTATAACTCATCCATTTGTAAGTGTAACTCTAGCAGGTAATGTTGGTCGTATTTCACGTTAGGGAAGTTTTATACACCGTATAAACGTACAATGGACGTATAAAACGGAAAAAGTACTGGCGTAAAGAAGAAAAATATGCTTTTAGAGCGCTAACATTCAACGTTTGTACCTGTGCCTCTGAGGACGCGTTTTTAATAAAGATTGGTTTGGTACGTTTTTTTATTGCTCGTTGCTTACGTCATTATGATGGATCAAAATGTTTTAGTTTTGACTTTGTGTATCATATGAAGGTTTAATATCTTCACGCTTCATTTAATATTTTCTCAAAGAGATAAACAACACAGCCTCTTATCCACATTTTGCTAGCTATATAAATAGCAAAACAGCAAGACCCTTACATATTTCGGAACAGAGGCAGAAGCCCGGTCGATCTCCAGTCTTATCGAATTATCATTCCATTGGACTATGACAAGGAAATATAATATTATCGGGTGCAACTGTGCTTACACACAAAATTGTTCACTTCACTATAATAATGTCCTAAGCAATTGTTTGTTAATCATTGGTCTAATCTAAAATTGGTCAGGACTATTAAAGTCCCATGTAACAGAGGACAAAATCCTCGACGGAAAATTCTTTAAGTAATTTAATTCAATTAAAAATACAAAGTATACCATTCACAGTCTTGCTGTAAAATCCATATTCACCAAAACCATCATAGCAACTTAATTTTATAATACTATTGTTTGAGTTGCCTCAACTGACCTTAAAACGCACCCTTCAATTCTAAATCATAAAACAGACATTTATATTATGAAATTCGAATTAAAATATATAAATAATATCTTCAGATATACCTCTTAAGATTTTCATAGCCATGTAACAATCGGTATACAGTGAACATTAAAATATTAATCAACCGTAAGTGAATTAATTTGTTAGATAAATTAAATCGTGTCAAGCTGTGTCTCAACCATAATTGTGGTGACCCAGATTTGGAAGGGATATTAAGGTGACGCCCTTTGAATCGGCCGTAGCGCGAACGAAATGGAGACAAAAAAGTATAGATTTTTTGTTTAGATGTTTTGCTTTTGCTACGATATAAAATCACTAGTTGATGGCCGCGGTTTTGCCCGCAAAAAAACAAAGACAAACCGTACATTTTTCCAGAATAAACAATCAACAAACAATCTCTGTGCCACACTTCATCCAGATCCAATCAACCTTTCTGGCATGTTAACAAGTGAGTAACAAGCATAATAACATCCATCGATTAAAATATTCGCATTTATTAGTATAGATTATGTATGTAAACATTTTAACGTAATCGTTCTATGTTTGATTCCCGGCTCAGGCAAAATATCATTAAGATATTTTGGAAAAAAACACAGTATACGGAAATGGGCTTTCTCCATATTACTTAAGATCTCACATAGTTGGCCAAAGGAGGATCACATACCTCTGCCTACTTCTCCGGAATAAGTCGTGATACAATGTTATAAGTATAATAACTCAAAAGGTTTCAAAGCGCATATTTAAGTATATCTTTTCTCTTTCTCTTTTAAAAAGACAACTCCCGCAATAGGAAACAAGCCCTGTGTTGCAGGGGGCTTTACAAACATACAATTAACCGACACAACGTACACCCAGACTCGAGACAACCATTTATGGATCACACAAATTTTTGTCCCGTGTGGGGATCAAACCCACAACACATCGTAAATGGCGAGGTAACCACTTAAAATATGCAGTCTCTCTATATCTTCAGTTTGGTGAGGGTTCTATTCCGATTTAGTTTGATCAGCGATTGACTTGTAGATTGCGTAATGTATGTAGATTAAGTCGGTTATTAAATTTAATTACATGGCTTGTTTTGGTATTTGAAACTTGATACTTGCATGTGTTTGTGACTTTGAACATTGCTTACTGGTTAAAACTTATTCACGTATACAAAGCAGTACGTGAATTAGTTTTTTGTATACACTATTTAGGTCGCTAACAAGCATACGGCCTGCCTGATGGTGAGCAGTTACCGTAGCTTATGAACGCTTTTGCGATTCAATCATATAATTTACGGACCCAGAGTGCACCCATACTTAGTCTTAGAACAACCATTTGTGGTTTTTAGTGTTGGCACCGAAACTACAATACTCTGCGCGATATTTGGTGAGGAAACTTAACCGAACATGTGAAGGAATCGTTGTGCGACTTACAAACATAACACGATATCCACATTACCCGGGTTGTATATCAAGAACACAGACGAGGGCACACAATATCCTACCTTTATCCCAGGTCTTAAATAGAAAATCTTTTCTTTTTGTTGTTGCATCCAATATTTTACTCCAAGATTTCCTTCGCTTACGTCCAAAGAACTATGTCATATTATTACATTTCACGGGGTCGAATACAAAAACAAAACATTTCGCACTCACAGTGGAAAAATGGCTTAAGTTGATCGTGTTTCTTTTGCAATTTACATCTTATTCTCAACAGCTAATGTTCAAAATTGCTCAGTGACATTTCTCAAGTTACGCCAGTTTTCTACTAAGGATGCGATTTGATGTGTAACACATATGTATACTTGTTTATTTATATCATTTGTTTTACTTGTGTGCGCCGCCATCTTTGTAGTTCTATTATTTTATCATCGCTTAATGTATTGGTAGAGATGTTCTTTGTCTTATCGATTTTCGATATAAATTGAACTACTATATCTTTCATGCGGTGGAGGCTGAGTGGGAAGGAACAGAATTGCACGCAAGTGGTGCAAGTTCGATCCCATTGTGGCATTACCAATGTGGATTTTATCATCTACTAAAGATGAAAGAAAACATCGTGAGAAAACTCACAGGTCCCAGAATAAATTCTAAAGACGTGTCTGATTCACGAACCTGGCCTACCCACCAACTAGGCCTTAATTCACACACGCTGGCCTAATGCCAGCGTGTGTGAATTAAGGCCTCTCTCTCTCTCTTTTTATAAGAGGAGGAGGAGAGGAGACCCTTGCCCAGCAGTGGGACATATATGGCTTGCATTTTTCAATTATATTTATCAAAAACGGTTTTAAAACTTACATTGCTTCCAACTTACTCGTATATCGGATACATAAAAATAACATTTTTATTTCTGAGCTAATTGCTGCCGATTGATTAATAATATAAAATTTATGAAGGAAAAATACCAAAAATACGCAACTATTTGTGGATCGCACACGTATTTTGATATCGTAATCGAACCTAAACGTTCTCAAGTAACTATGTCTTATTATGACTAAACATAGGAATTTTTATTAAATAATTTTATCAAAAACGGTAAAGGCTGTAAAATACCATGGTTTCTGAATAAAGTATTTTTGAATTATGGACATCGAAAATAATATTTTTTTCCATTTACTACTTAAGAGGAAAACAAGCTTACGGCCCGCTTAATTGTCAATAGTTGCCGTAGCCCACAGTCGCTTGCAACACCAGGGTCATCACTCTTAGAACCCCATGCTCTAATCTCTCGGGAAGTATAGTTTACTGTAGTAGACGTTTGAACATAACCTATGTTCAAACGTCCACTACAATAAACAAAACTGCCCTACATTGTTAACTTATGTCCACTACAATATGTAAATATTGTTAATGTATGTCTAGTTGGGCAGTAACGAGTTTTTAATGCAACATTTTTCAGTTTGTGTTTGCTTGGACGAATGCCATTTGTAATTCACTGTGCATTTGATATTCGGTTTTATATCGATTGTGCATTAGCGCATATGCTTAGTGTAGTAAAACTTTTTGTTGTTTTCCATAATATGAAAAGAATAATTTCCTGTACATACACGACACACACACGACATTAGTTGAATGAGATAATAAATGTGATATTTATATGTGAACTAGCTTAGACTGATTCGAAGAAAATTGGCTGGCTGGGTTCGAAATTTTTGTGTGTTGAGTATTTTTAAATGGTTAACTTATCCATAATTATGTACCTATGTATTTAATAAATATATAATTATGTTAACCAGTTGTGTGTTTGCCATATAGTAGGTATAGGCTCTGTCTAGTCAAATAAGATGGACTTGCATGAGTTGTCCTAAAAATATTTATAATTATATTATTCAATAAATAATAATAATTATAAATATAATATTTATAACCATGACACAATGTGACATCTTCGTAAAGTTTGAAATTAAGTTGATGAATATGTAAGCAGTTCCGAAAAGAAATGAATACTTAAAGTACCTATCGCAACTTTGAAAGAAATTCGAAAGAATGCTCTTTAAAATTAAATGTTGTCGATAAGCGAACAACTTTAGCTCAACACTTTACAAAAGGAAACACAGTTATCGAGTACGCAACTCGTACTACATCGGCAAGTCGATAGTCGGCAGTTTCCGCCACCCGTCGTCTTTCATCGCAACGAGATATCGTTCATTTCCTCACGTCCCGTCTCCTAATCGCCGTCATCTACCGACACCCAGTCTACCACTTTACGCCACGAAAAATTGTCTTTTTCGCACTTTTTTTTATTTACACAACCGTATCTTGTTTTGTACGAAAATAGATTTCGCCGCTAAAGGAAATACGAGCGATGGATTGCGCGATAAAATCTGGTCGCGACATCAGATCGAATGTGATTTTTATACTGGACCAATAAAATATGGACATAATTCACATAACGCAGTTGTGTAAAATAAATTTATTTGTACATTTTGTAGATACCATGTTTTTAAATTGGAATTGCGTTTTTGTCTGTGCTTTTTTACACATATTTTCGTATTTTATTAAAGAATGGTACGCTAAATTTGGTGGGTAGCATTTTCGAGTAAAACAAACAAAAGTAACCACGCCATGGTTTTATTTTATTTTCATTTTAAAATGCGGGCATAAACCTGGTATTGAAATTTCACATCAAGGCTTTTATGTAAATGTTTTATATTTTATTTCCTTTGCTTTTTTAATAAAGTATTACGTATTATTTGTTAATTTCTCAATTTCTTTGTTCCATGTACTCTTTCTTGGAAAGTACTTTGTTTTGAAAATTAATTAACTCTATTAATTTTAGTTTAATTTTGTTCTTAATATTTTTAAATATGTAATTAATAAAATTGTATCTACTAGGAATTTTGTGCGTAACTGAGCATAAAGTCCTACGCCGGTCTTGCTTAGGTCACTGCTTCAAATTAATGATCTCGTCTTATAATGTTATAGTATGTAGCGCAATGTAATATAAACATAAACTAAAACTCTTGGTTAATGTTTATTCTAGAAACGTGTACAGAAAAGACTTGCCAATAATTTCTCCATCTTTCTAGCGCTCAGCAATATCAAGTTCTAATGAGGTTTTAAATAAACTTGCAAATATTATACGAGAATACCTACACTAAGTCTTCGACTAACTAAAACCATTTCTTGAACACAAACAATAAAAATAATAATTACGGCGGCGTGTTATGGGTTTGATTCACAAATAGTGTTTCTGTGACTGGGTGGACTTTGTGTCCGTACATCGTATGTTTGTATAGTTGCCTGCGGCGGAGGACTAGTTATTGCTTGACTCGTTTAAAACGAAAATTAGGAATTTGTTGTCAAAATTGCGAAGAAAATAATCGTCTTAAGCATAGGTATTTACGTTTAGTACTGTCGATTTATGTTGTTTTAAAAAAAGAATAAATAAATGAAAGGTTGCCTAACAACCGCGACAATTATCACGAGCTCTTGACAACAGAAAACCCCTCTTTAATTTTAAATATTGTCAACCTACATTTTTCTAAACAGAGAATGTAGGTAATGTAAAAACTCGTTTGATTTGGGTTGCGGGCAAAACATTACATATCCATTAGCAAACTTCACGCACATAAACATGTTATACACACACAACGAAAAATGAAATTTTTGTGTTTTACAAGCCAGATGTGACCATAAAAAGTGAGGCGTCACAATTTTGTGGGATGAAAAACCTGTCACAAGTTTCCCCTAAAAACGGACGTGTGAAATATGAGTGTAATCAAATGTGTGGAGGCCACGACCTCGTCTCCCCTTGATGCTAATCTTGCTTACATTTGATGAGCTTCATGTTCGTGATCTTAAGTATGTTGTTGACTGACTGGCTTGTGTTATTAACACGTAACATATTTATACATTGTATATGTATAGAACGCGTATATGATACATATATGTTATGCATGATATTAGATGAAGTAACAAATTTAAACATGCGGTATTGTTATGTATATTCTTCTTTATTGCTTTATGGTACACAAAATTAATATAGGTACAGGACAATATCAAAACAAATATACGCAAGATACAGGCTTGCCTAGTTTGGGGTCAATGTAAAAGTTTAACAGTACAATTTATTGCCTAATAAACTTTTTTTTAATTTTATTAAATAAACATATCACTTTTCAATACGTTAGGTGAGGCTAATATACATGACTGGGGCAATTGCACCCCTCGACGAAGAGACAGCGTCCCCGGTGCACCCAAACACCACTGGCACTAGCGACGGAGACCGCGTATCGCGGGCAGCCGCTGGGTGAGCCACTGATGTCATATCAGAATCCGGTGGTGCACACGCGTAGGCGAGTGTTGGTGCATAGGAGAATTTTAGTAGGTACTCGTATGTCAGCCGCGTACCATGTCCAGGCTAGGACGGTTATGTCGGTACGAGTAATGCTTTTCCCCCTTTAAAAAAGGATACTTGCAATTGCAAATTTTGTAGGGTCGGCATTACGCAAGTAATGCCTTGTATAACAAGCATATATTGGCTACTTTTCTATTAGGCGAGCCGTATGATAGTAGTGTAAACTAGTGACGTTAGGCAAATTTTTATTAACATGACAGGAACACAGTTCAATGCAGATACATTTTTTGACCAAAATAAAGCTTATTTTAAGCTTAAAAGTTTTGTATTTATATTATACAAAAATACTTTTACAAAAGCTCGTTCGTGACACGTAAGACCGTTATAAATAATCCAAATTGGTTTTTGTAAAATCCTTTTATTAGTACAGTTGAAAAATTATATTGAAATAATTTTGATACAGGTCTTTTCATGCTTTTAAAACGTATTATTGAAGAAAATATATAGGTAATTAAAAATTTATAAAAAAAACATCATATAGTAAACAAGCTGATGCCCGCGGCTTTGCCTGCGTGTATGTCGGTTATCGCAATAAAAAGTAGCCTATATGCTATTCCAAACTATAATCTGTCTCTATGCCAAATTTCATCCAGATCCGTTCGGTAGTTTTTACGTAAGAAAAATCCATACTCACAGACTTTCAAATTTTTAATTTTAGTAGGTATACTTTAAAAGAACCAGATATATAGATAAAATATATATTATGTTGTAGAAATTGCCCATAGATTTGTTTACAATTATTAACATTTCTTAAAGATTATTTTTGACAGCAAATGTTTGACTACACAGAACATTGTTTTCCGCCTCTGGGTGTACTTTCTGTACGTGAATTGATGTTAATTAGGTTCCTCGCGGTACAGGGCTTGTCTTTAGTCCGGCAATAACCTTTAAAATAAACGGACGATCCCACTTAAATACAGAGTTTATTGAAAAAGTAAAAAAAAGAAATGAAACGAGAGTTCTTACCACAAAGAGTGAAGTCAATCTAGAAGACCAAAGCGTATACACGGCTATAGTAATACTTTCAACATGGCGGGGTACAAAGGCTTTCCCAGTTAATTAATTGCAATCACCCAGTGCCTTATCTGCAGGGACCGAGTAATTTAAGTTATACGTTTAATTAATTTTAGTGCTGGACATTCAATTCCCAATTGGTATCTAGTAATTTTTATTATAATATGTTTTTCTTATTATTAAGCTGAAAGAAAATGTAAAAGTTTTGTATGATAAAACATTTGATTCGGTTTAATGTAGTTTTTCGTTTTGATGACGAACGTTGTCGTCGAAAATAAAAATATTGTGTAAGCAACATGCATATTGGTGCACAATAAAGAGATTTAGATCTCTAAACTTAAAGCCAAATATGAATACGTAAAATCTTTTGGACTTAAATCAATATAAGAATAATCTAAATCTTTGAAGGTACTCCGAATTAAGCATATTGCATTTACAGACCACCCCGTTTAGACAAGTGGCATAAACGGCAGTCGAATCAAATGTAAATAGAAAGCAAATGTAGGTATGTAAAAAAAACTTTGTGTGATTTATAAGTGTTTGTTTCGAGTCTATGTGTAATTTGTGTCTGTGATTTGTATGTTTGTAATTTGTAAAGTCCTTCGCGACACAGGGCTAGACTGGGAGTTGTCTATAAAAAAGAAAAAAAATGTTGCATCAAATTTTTTTTCCCAGTTTGTCCCAGTTTGCTAAGGACAATTGAAAACTTAAACGCTGATTGGTGAAAAATGACGAATGAATGTAGTCGTTAGTTAATCCAATCGTCGTATCTGCCAGTGAGTATAACCAATAACATTCATTTGGCCAATCAGTGCTCATAAGTTATGAATCGACAGCGTTTTACGTAAAATATGTTTGATTTTTACAACTAGCCTGAAAATATCTCTGATGATTATGAGATTTATTACTGCTTACTATCCGGCTTAGCAATCATCTCAGGATTACTAGACCAACAGGGCTTTCATACAACCACGAAAAGAGAGAGAACGAGAGTATACTAGACTGTAAACATGACATGTACATATTTATGTGTAAACATTTAATTGAAATCCTTATAATATATTAGGTATCGTGTTGTGGCTTTTATGAAGGTCTTATGAAAGGTCACAGGTAACAGCCTTCTAAAGTCAACAATAAATTACGTGTGTCTGGCAGTAATAAGCTTATAACTTTATCTGATTTAATTAATAAAACTGCTTTCTCGTAATGAACACAACGACGTAGTTTATTTAAATATTTAAAACATTGTGGAAGTAAGACGAGCCTGAAGAATTCGAACCTGAATGCAGGTTCGAATTCAAATATTATCAGTGCGAAAGTAACTCTGTTTGTTTGTATGTATATTTGTTACGTTTTGCCAACTAAATGGACGGTAATGATTTTTTTAAGGAGATATGTAGATAGCATCTTTGAGAAGGGCATAGGGTACTTTTTACAGCGGTAAACGATATCTACGAAGACGGAGCCGCGGGCAGCAGCTAGTACTTAGCAAATGGGCTACCAATCGCAAAAATAATTATTCAAATCGGTCGAAGGTAGATATTCAAATTAGCGATATACAAACTCTTGAACTTTATAACAATAACAAAAATAACACTTTCATTATTTAACCAGCTATAAAAGATTTTATCTCAAGTTCTTTTCAACAAGTCTGCTCGGTACAACAGAACTATAGTCTCTTAGTGTTTGCTGAATGCTGCAATTTACGAAGACAATCAGCGGCGCCACCTACCGGGGGTATTAATGAAATAACTCATAATTATTAAAATGGCCGTCCGTCTACTCTTGGCTCACTGCCCGTGGAATTGGACTCTTTGAATAATTGTCGAGGCTACAAGCCTTTCATTGTTAATTAATTTATAATTTCCTCGCCAACTTTTCATTTAGAAATCTGAACTCGGTGTTTGATTTCACAAATATTATTAATGTCCATCAAGATTGTGTGTGATTTTGCATACGTAATATTAATTAACATTGGGATACCCAATTGTATGACAGTCAAATATATTCTCGCTAATCGTGGAACGTATATTTAAATGTTTCGTATTTTTTATATTTCTTAGATAGCAAACAAGATACTGCCCGTCTGATGGTAAGTCAAGATGGAAATCCAAGGGTAAATCGACCGTCCTAGTACCTACTGAGATAATTACACAACGATAAAAAAACCAAAACGGCTAAAATTTTTAATACTACTTACCCCTGAAAGTATTATCCGATTTAGACTAATTGTCAATTATTGAATAAAGCGAGCGAAACGTAGTTCTCCGCGTCTACTAGTATGTATAAATGTTTGTCCTACGATATCGATGCGCGGAACGTCGTGTTTCGAAATTTGGTTGGCGAATCTATGTTTTTTTTTTAAGTTTGGCTATGAGCGAAATCGGTCAAGGGGTTGCCGATTGTCGATATATAGGGGATTGTACGTTTAGATCGAACCGTTTTATTAAATACTAGATATGATTTAAGAGAAGTAGGGGGTACCCTACCTCTCTTTATTCAATAATTGATAATTAGTCTAAATCGGATAATATTTTCAGGGGTAAGTAGTCTTAAAAATATTACCCGTTTTGGTTCTTTTAGTATGGTAATACTAGCAAGCAACCTCGACTAGGGAAGGACCTCCACCTTACAGAAGATCACAGCCAAAAACCTACACACAGGAACACAACTGTGTGAGTACAGGTCTCCAGCCCTCATTTAAGGATGCGTTTTGAAAGAAACGCTTTCCTATCCCAGAGGCTCTCCATCTTAAAACCCTGGTGTAAAATAAAGGATCGGCAACACGCAAGTAATACTCTACTATTGCAAGCGTCCATAGGCTGCGGTAACTGCTTAACATCAGGCTGTTTTCCACCCAAGACGTATAAGATCCGAACGCACAAAGACTTAAAGTGCAAGTGAAACATTACTAATATAGTTATTTAACTCTTATACCAACCCAAGTTGTGTATTTATATGTATGCTAGTCTATAAGATATTTATCTCTGTGTGCGACATGAAATAAATAATTATTATTATTTAAAAAAATGCCATGCACCACACAATACTTAGTTACCATAGTCCAATTCCTGTCTTTGTTTAAATAACATCGGTGTCATCCAATCTACATTCCTTTACACTTCGGAAAATCCATTGTTGTTTAATTAATTGAAGCAAATACTTTACCTATATGTGCGAAGTTACACGAAGCACGTGTGATCACCAAAATGGCTCCGATCAGAATTTAGATTGAAAGCATTACGGAAATGATGACGTGAAATGGAAATCTAAATTGGCTTTTGTCAGATTCATCTATACCAACTCGTATTTACTAACAAAATTATAAACATTTGAAATTCAACTATAGACTGCAAGTAATAAAGCTTATTTTATTTTAAAGAGAGTGTCATGTAGAATTATTTTATTGTTATGTTGTCTAATTCTGTTCCTACTAAAAATGAAAAATGTTACTATTAGATATAACTCCTTGTAGTTATTTTAAATGATCAGAAGGAAGGTGAAATATGCAAGGAGGAGAGCTTAGTTTTTTATTCATACTACCAAGAAGTCAAACAAGCATAATTATGTACTTACCTTCTTAGTAGCCCTATATAAAAAATATGGTTCAAGAGGCAATTAACCATCCTTACCACTTCCTTTTCTCTAAATACGCATCTGTTTATGAAATATGTAATAGCTTTGTATTGTTTGCATGAACATTTTACACTTCATCATCATCTCAGTCGAGATGTGCACTGCTGGGCACAAGCCTCTTCCATGATTATCCCACTTCGTATTTAAAATAACTTATTTTTTATTTTATAGTGTTCTAATTTGTATATGTCTTGTTTCAGGTATGTACACCAAATTTCAAACTTTATTGGTAAGAGCATTAGTATCATTTTCACTTCTTCACAATAGAAGACGGTATTCGTTCGTAAACCGTGTATGCCAATACATGGTTTACGAACGAATACGATAGCATTTATGAAAAGAAAGCACCAAGATGTTTTGTACATCAATTTTGTAAATAATAATACATTTATTTACCACTAATAATAATATAATAAATTAATAATAGTAATTTATTCATTTTAAGTATAGTTATAAAATTACATATAGAGTGTTACAAAATAATACATTTAGTCTACAAAGTCTTGTGCCTGTACGAACTGAAAACTTGTATCACAGGCGAGATATAAGAGTTTTTAACCGAGTGTGTTTATAACCGATCAAAATGTATTTGGTTTATAAAGATAACCTAATAATATACTTACATATATGAATACATAATACAAAAGTTCTCTATTCTCTAATTACAATACTAATACTTTAAGCTTAATAGCGTCTAATTTTCTTATAAAAAGGCCAGCATGTTTAATTAATACTCGTATTGTACCCACAAAAAAGATGGAAAATAATGATATTATTATTTTCAAATATATCACGTTCAATAGTCACGGCTCAAAGAGACTCGGGCGGTAGCTGTGGTGCTATTTTTACAACTCCCGCTCTAGGATATATGTACTTAGGTAATCTCTGTAGAGGCCTTCTTGTTTTGTGGCCTGCCCTCGCTGCGTCTTCCAGTTCATGGTCGCCACTCTAGACCTTTCTGCCTCGACAGCAATCGGTTCTGCGAGCTATGTGCCCAGCCCATCGCCACTTAATTGAGGCAATCCTGCAATAATTATTAATTAATTCGGTAATTGCATTCCAACGAGACTAACAGAATACAAGCGCAATGAATAATATAATACAGTATTATATTTGTATACTCATTTATGAATAAAAAAGGCCGTTCTCTTAATAACCTCGGGTAAATAAGGTAAATAAATATGGAAAAGTTAATATGGGGAAATTAGGTCAGTCGTTACCGAGTAGTCGCGTTCTGTATATATAAATTTACAAAGTCATTTATATTTATGTCCAGTTTTAAGGTTGGTAAGGACTGTTTGTGCAGGCGTGTTTTTGAGTGGAGATTGCGTCTAACCAAATAAATACTTACTCTATTTTCTATTTATTTATTTTTTGAAAAGACAACTCCTGCACTAGAGAACAAGCGGGGGACTTTACAAACATACAATTAACGGACACAAATTACACCCAGACTCGGAAAAATTCTTTGTAGGTCACACAAAGTTTTGTCCTGTGTGGGAAATGAACCCATAACTTTGTGCACAGCAGGCGCATAGGACCACCGAGGCAGTCGTATAGTGTAGGATGTCTTCAGATAAGACTAAAGACTGTCGCTTTCGTTATATCGTGAATTGGCTTCGCAATAATTATTTAATTATATTACTTGATCAATAAATGTATAAATAAACAAACGAACACTACAATAGCCTGTGATGTGAATTTGTATTTATACCATTAACTCAAAAGTTGGTTGCTTAAAATCTATACTAATATTATAAAGCTGAAGAGTATGCTTGTTTAGTTGAACGCGCTAATCTCAGAAAGTACTGGTTCGATTAGAATAAAACTTTTTTTGTTGAATAGTGCATTTATCCAGGAAGGCTATATAACATCACGCTATGATCGTCATAAGATAACCGACCCCTAGTTATATTATTTTTGGAACTAATTTCTATCTATGGTTTTACTAAAAGTAAAACGCCTAAGTACCTAAGTCAAAAGAGAATATTGTTGATCCTTAGGACATCTAGGCAATTTGGTTAAGAACAAATTTTAACAACATCAGTAATATTTGAAAAAGTGTCTCTTGTATCATCGATTTTAGTAGCTGTGACACTAGCAAAACAAGATAGATTAGTTTTATTCTTATCCCGTCTCTTGGGATAAAGGGACATCCAATAATACGCGTAAATTGTTACATTAATCATTAATGTAGAAAGTGAACTTCTTAATGGTTTCGTGCTCTACTGGCTTTATCGTCTGTCTTTTGTTTAAGACATTCATAGTGAGTGGGCTGATATTTTAGTAATGCAAGAAATATGAATCAAATTTGATATTGATAACCGTTCACAAACGTTGTTTTAACTTATTTCATCTCATTGCCAAGCAAACAAAAAGTAGAACTGAGGCGTGTGAAAACTGAGATTTTCGGACAAGAAGGAGCTATACACGCTATATAGCTCCATCTCTCTTTCTTGCTCGAACTACTAGCGTTTACTTTTAAGGTAGACTGTAAAAACTAGACTTGTAATTTTTTTGTTGTAACCAATCATATATAAGTGGCGACCTATAATTGACTTCATGTTGCATAACATTATTATTGTTGGTATTCGCAGTTGCTCTTTTAAATAATCAAAAAAATATACACATATTATTATCTATTTATATGTATCCAAGCGTGAGTTAGGGTGTTAGAATTTTCCCATCTTAAATACAACTTGCGTCAAGTTTTCACTTCAAAAATATTGTGCTAACACTGTCCAGTCCTCTTTAAAGGCCTGCTACAGGTACGACGCCTATTATCTATGCCCCTCGTAAAGAAAGAAAGAAAGAAACATTTATTTGGTACAACCAAAGAAGAACACAGCACAATATTATTGAAATGACAAAAAACTATTTAGGTACTAAAACTAGCATATAGTGCACTGCATGCCCCACGGCTGCCTCAAATAGGTGTCCAGTTCAGCGTGTGCCAAGCAGAAGCTTGGCGCTGGTTTTCAACTGGAACCTACTTATATATATATTATGGTATGTGACACGTGGGCGCCGAACCCAGTGTAAATGCGTACTACTTTTGATAGTTACAAAACGAAATTTCATTTTATTCTTGCCGTACATTCGCAACTAGCGCTTTTAATGGAAAGTAAGAGAATCTAAACTTCGCACAATAGTTACTCGATCTTACAGTTTTCTGCCGATCTCTTTAAGGAAAGAGGCTTAATACTATTTATTGTGATATTCCATTGGTCATTCTGAAAGTAATTTCGTCACACATTCACAAATACTTATCTATTGTATTTTGACTTCATGTTATTATTAACCCGAATCCCGAAAAGTTTGGCAAAGAACGAACATTATTTACATATTCAAAACCTTCCTGACTGATCGTTCTCCATGACCCTTTTCATCCTATGAAAGGGGAATTGCAAAAAAATATCCCTCCTTAATGGCATTTACCGTACCGTAGAGTAAGGTGTTGATGAGTTACGAAATGAAAGTAACTTTGCTTTTATAATAAAAGCGTTGATTCCCCTGTGAGGGAAAGGCGGTGTCTAGTTGGCGGTACGGTAAGTACTTTGAGTTTATGTACTAGCTTTAGAATGTTTGTGGAGTAAGTTTTAGCTTCACACATGGGCTTTTAACAAGTTTTTAATATAAAACAGTCGTGGAAAATTTTCGTTTAAAATTTATTATTGTGAGATTTCAAAATCTGTACTATAATATTATAAAGCGCTCATAGCAAGGTGCACTCGCTGTTCGGTAAACGATCAGCGGGTCAAGCAATCAAAGGCACGGTAACCCTATAGATGGGTGACCGCATAGTGGTATTTCATCTGAGCGTCTCCGTGCTTCGGAGGGCACGTTAAAAGTCGGTCCCGACTGTTAACAGTCGTTAGATCACGACAGAGGCCTTAATATGGGCGATCTAAATAACTCTGTCACCAGGTTGACCACTAACCAAACGATAATAATAAATAAATAAATAAAGCGGAAGAGTTTTTTTGTTTGTTTGGTTAACGCGCTAATCTTAGAAAGTACTGTTTCGATTAGAATTTTTTTTTGTTGAATAGTGCATTTATCCAGGAAGGCTATAGGCTATATAACATCACGGTATGATCAATAGGAGCGGAGCAGTAGTAAGATATGTTGCACAATCGGGGAAAATATTTAAAAAACCACGCGAACGACGTCGCGGGCGATCCCTAGTAATGTCATAAAGTAAATAAATGTATGGTGCTGTACCGTTTTTCATGGTGATGATAAAGAGGTTTCAATCTGGTAAACGGCTCATTTTCTAATTTAGAATATCTGTTTCATGCAGTTATACCAGAATAATATTAGGTGATACCCTTATTCAACCAATTTGCATGTGTTAACACAAACATAAGGCCATGATGTTATAGCCTTGTGTTTGTACATAATTTGGCATAAATTAGTCCGTTGTAAGAACCAATGTCCTGATGTATGTAAGATTATTTCATTACTAGCTGTTGCCCGCGGCTCCGCCCGCGTGGATGTTGGTTATCGCTGTAAAAAGCCGATGTGCTATTCCAGACCATAATCTATCTCTTTGTCAAATTTCATCCAGATCCGTTCAGTAGATTTTACGTGAAAGAGTAACAAACATCCATCCATCCATCCATACTTACAAAATTTCACGTTTATAATATTAGTAGGATGAATGATAAAGTGTCACTCCTTTATTGCTATGTCGCCTAGTGTCGTAATTATTTGAATACTACTTTGGTACTCATATCCTGGTGGGATGGCAATCCGACACGAGCGAAGATCAGGCACAGGACCAGGGGCTTCACGTGCTTTCCGACCCACGGAGGGATCTTGCTGTCATTTTAGAAAATGGTCACTAATTTACGGACCGATTACAGCGAGCTTGCTAAACTTTGCCGATGTATCGATCTGCGCCGCTACCACTGAACTATGCCCCTCATTATAAAAAAAAGTATACACAGCATGTCGTACTTGAATTAAAAGCAAAATGGCGATCAATTTGTTTGTAAACTGCTCACTAAAAACTACATGGCAAACTTTATTGGAAATCCATAATGAAGAGCTAAATGATAATGAACGATATCTAGGTAATTATGGAAAGCTTTCCCGTCCATGATGGTGACCCGGTCATTACCTCGAGTGTTGTCCCAAATAACATCCACGACCTAGAGTTGGCACGGATTTCAACATTCAGTGTCGATTTAAAAATATACATACCTATTTAAAAACAATACAAAGTCAAAGACCAACCAACTCATTTATTTATTTAGATCATTATAAACGATACTTATGTTCGTCATAAAAACAAATACCAGCGTATTCTTTTCCTACTGCCAATTCGCTGACTAGGGAAGAGACCTCGAATTTGTGGTAACAAAAAGTGACGGTAACCAATACATTAGAAAACGGCATTATGTTTAGTACGTCGTTGTATTTGCATTTTATCATTGTGTCTATGTGTTTTGAGTGCAATGTATACTTTTTGAACTACTTGGCGAACAATCATACGGTCCGCCTTATGGTAACCAGTTACCCTAGCCTATGTACGCTTGTAATAGATATCAGCAAGTATACAAATACCTACTAATACCATTTTTTTAAGGCAACTATCTTATTAGGTAATGAGCCCTGTGTCGCGGGAAATTTACATAAATACATTCTACGGACCTAGACTAAAGAATAACCGATTATGGATCACACACATTTTTCTCCCGCATGGATATCGAACCCATAATACGCGCAGTAGTGAATGTCGAGGTAACTAATTAAGCCACTGAATCAACCATGCAGTCGATATAAATTGAGGTAATACGTCACTTAAAGTACGTAAAATGAACGTAAATATCGTTTTTTCTGCCGTTCTCTTCATTTCTTTGTTCCGGGACTTAATAGCTTCATTGAAAATGAGACCAGATTTATTATTTACATTCTCGTGAGCTCGTGAGGTACAAATTATTTTATGAATGAAGTCTATAGTTATTTATGTTTTTTTGCTTTTCATAAATATAAATACGGAAAGAAGAAAGCAATGAGATACAAATTGTATCGGTATTATTTAAATGTTGAGTTGTTCAGGTTGTATTTACATAACAGTATAATAATCCTTCCTTTGAGGGAAGATTGAATGAAGTGGTTTGTTTATTTTCATGCTTTAGTAAAGCTTAAAATATAATGTTGCATTGTTGCTTTTCTTGTTTCAGAACAATGTTTATAATTGGCTTAAAAATATGTTTTGTTTTAAAAAGGACTACATTATAATGTTTATGCTTTAATAACGGAATTCAAAATATATTCATGCTCTTCTGATAGACTCGTCGTAAAATCGAATTCAAGATATTTTTTATTATAAGCATGATACTTATCAACGTCATACACTGACAAAGATTGATCAACGAGAAGAATAAGCATAAAACTCCGGTCATTCTTTTTATTTGCTAGAGTTATAACATTTACAATTTGCAGTAACAGAAAGAGGCAGAATCAATAAACCGTACAAAAGTGAAGCTCTATCAAGGAAACAGAGAGGGTTTGGTTTCAATTATTTTTGCATGCAGGTGTTAACCCTAGCGGTGCAGCGTTAGCCTGCTAATGACAGTTCCGTCATATTGCGGAACCAACGGTGTCGGTGTCGGATTTTTTTAAATTCCTCTGACTTTGAAAGGAAATAAGATTTCCATTCGAGTGTTGTGTACGGTTAAAATTTTAAGAAGCATATTCTTTACATCAACCATAATATTTACGTAAGGTATACAACTTTTTGAACAAAACAAAAATTAAAAACGATGACTTTCGCCTATCCAGTATTATAATAATATTCTCATGCTGAGAATATTATATGAATATTCTCAGCAGTTAAAAAAGATTACCAATCTATTCTAATATAAAGCTCGTTGAAAAGTTTGTTTTTGTTTTGTTAGACCGCCCTAGAATATAATACAAACAACCCGATTAAAAAGAAGCATTGCATTTGATAAATCAATTCTTGAGAAAGGTTAAAAACTGTATTATATCATCAACGTGATACGGAACAAAATCCAAATTAATATGGGAAATAACAATAATAATTTTATTAAGACTTGTAGATCAATATAAATATTTTAATAATAAAATTCACATGTTTTTAGCAAAAGAAAAAGAGAGATATTATGAATGATTGACAAGTTCAATGAGGTATTCTTTGGTATTAAAGGTACTATGAAATAAAACGATAGCAATACACTTTAAAATTAAAAATGCAAGATACAAAGAATAGTGGAGTTATTCATGATTGTAGTTAGAAATAATTTATAGCGTGGCTCGGATATCGACCGCTTTCCCCCGCGATAAGCTGCCAGTTACCGCTAAAAGCTTATGCAGCCTGTCGCACAAATACACTTGAGAGTATAATACAAGGATTATCATATCTGCCTGTTAAATAGAAATATATTTGTATGAAGATTTATGCCGTTAACTTTTATAATAAAATATAACATAATGAGTTCCAAAATTTAACACAACCACGAACTGAAAAATACAGCGTGGGAACGTCACCAACAAAGTCAACTCCTTACCGAATGTCGTACAAAGCTTTTAATAACGATAATTTGTGTGTCTACTGTAATAATTATATCCATACTATCTATACTAATATTATAAAGCTGAAGAGTTTGTTTGTTTGTTTTGTTGAACGCGCTAATCTCAGAAAGTACTAGTCCGATTTGAAAAATTCTTTCTTTGTTGAATAGTGCATTTATCCAGGAAAGCTATCTGTCCAGACCTTTTTACCAATAAAGCATCATTCCATTTTGTTTAATAACGTAAGCAATAATGTAGAATGATAAATAAATACAAGCACTGTACTCCTTAATCATATCACCTTATTGACACTAACATATCCAAGTCATATTCGTAATATATCAGTAATATAGCAACATTATTATAAATAAGTCATTCTGTGAGTACATCAATAGGCTTTTAGCTGACGTTTGATCGACACTAATGTACGTCTTTACACAAACCACGAGGGAAATTGGCTTCAACTTTAACATAGTGAACTTGTTTATCTAAAATACGGTTCAGCTCTTAGAGTTTAAATAGAACATAGATTAGATATAATACGATCTACTTAGGATCGTGTAAGTACAAAGAGATAAAAGTGTTAAGTTTACTTGTGTATGCTTCTTTTAGGGATAGCGCTATGTTTATCAGTTTTTTTACATAAATAGTATTATGTACAAAGGCGAGTTTAACTCTACAGTATAATAAACGAGTAAGTCTCCAGCGCTCATTTAGGGTTGCGTTTTGAAAGAAGCGTTTTCCTTTCCCAGGGTATCCTTAAAAAAAAAAAAATTGGGCCAGAAAATGGTCAGGCCTTTGGCAAGCATCAGTCATAACTTAAAATTGAGTTTTTTTACAAGGAAAACTTTGAGTGGAGGATTTTTTTTCTTGTATTCATCTGATACTCGATAGCCTGTTGGTCTACTAACTTATGGCCTTGGCTGCTAAGCCATGTGTAAGATCCTGGGTTCAATTCTCACCCAAGACAAATCTTTAAGTAATATTTTTTCTGTGTCTGGGTATAATTATCTTCTAAGAGAGTGCCTCTGCCTAACGCTTTAGAAAACAGGCATGTGTTTACGTATATCCTACTAATATTATGAACGCGAACGTTTGTAAGTATGGATGGATGGATGGATGTTTGTTACTCTTTCACGTAAAAACTACTGAACGGATCTGGATGAAATTTGGCATAGAGGTAGATTATGGTCTGGAATAACACATAGGCTACATTTTACAGCGATAACTGACATCCACGCGGGCAGAGTCGCGAGCAACAGCTAGTATTGTATAATAGGATATGTTAAAGTTTCTTACAATGACTTGAGTTTCTAACAACATAAACTACCTTTGTTTTAATTGAACAATTTGTCGACGTACTATTAAAGCTCAATCGATTTATAAAGTTATATTCGTATTTCTTTGATGTACCTGTATGGCTTCATTTCATTGAAATATTGGCTGGACTGTAATTGTGTTCTAAGAACAAATTAACTATTGTTTTGTTATTTACCTTTGTGTTGTGTGTTTGTTATAAAACAATACTACTTTGTGGTCAAAGGAGGAAATGTTAGTCGACCTACACCGAATTCATTAATTGTTCATACCCATAGGTTAAACAGGGTTATTACCTAAGCCCTCGTTCGGACAAGCGGTAAAAAGCGTTCGTTAAATTTATCCGATTTCGTAGTATTAAGCTGTGTTAAATTTTAAGCGTTGTGTGCTACAGCCCAGAACTTAAATTTCAAATTTAACGCTTTCTTAAAAGTGATTGTGGCAGAGTAGGACACCAACTGACTTGCACGCAAGTAATGTGAGTTAAATCCCGGGTGGAAATTTATAAATACAAATTAAATGATTTACCATCTGCTAACGGTGAAGAAAAACATCGTGAGGAAACCCACATGTCTTAGAAGAAATTCCAACGACATGTCTAATTCACCAACCCCCATTGGGCCAGCGTGTGTGAGTTAAGGCCTACACCCTCTGTCTTGCTTAAGTTGAGGAGACTAGTGCCCAGCAGTGGGACATATACATATGGGATGCTATGATTATAAAGTAGTGATTCGCCCCGAACAGTGAACTCGCAACTTTACTTCGCCTATCAAATTTTACGACGTTTTGATCAACGATACTAGAGTTATTATCGAACAAACACACATACACTAGCGACCCGCCCCGGCTTCGCCGCCGAAATAAAAACTTATATTTATGGAACCTTCGAGCAAAATTTCAAGTCTGTATCGCCAGCGGTTTAGGCCTTGCGTTGATGAATCAGTCAGTCAGTTGGGACAAGCATTATATACGAGTATGTATGTCCTTACTATCCTTACTAATATTATAAATGTGAAAGTTTGTGAGAATGGATGGATAGATGAATGTTTGTTACTTTTTGACGTAAAAACTACTGAACGGATCTGGTTGAAATTTGGCATAGAGACAGATTATAGTTTGGAATAACACATAGGCTACTTTTTGCAGCGATAACCTACATCCACGCGGGCAGAGCCGCGGGCAACAGCTAGTAGAAAATAAAAAAACCGGATTGTTTCCGTAGACTCAATCAACTTTGCTCAATCTTTCAATCACTATAAGAACGTCATAATACGGCCCAAAAACAAAGTTCTTAAAAGCATGTTCCATGTGCTTTTGTACACAAAATACAGTCATAATATTAAAGTTATATTTTTATAATGACGCGAGAGAGTTTATCACTGTAAGTCCATTTAAGTCGTAAACTTTTTGGATAAGTTGGAGCGGCTTAGACGCGTTGATGAATTTATTACATGACGAGGAAAATACGAACAAGGGCTTTTAGAGCAAAGTATTTTTGAGTGTATATCCTAAAGCTAAATTATATTAAAATACTAGCGGCCGGCCCTGACTTCATCCGAGCTAAACTGTTTTAGGAGAGCAACTTCCTTACTTTTTTCTTACGGAAGAACCTTTTCCTGACAATAACTAACACAACAAAAAATGAATTAGCGAAATCGAAAAAGAAAAAAATTATTCTCGAGATTTGCGCTTAGCAACACATTCAGCGATTCATTTTTAGCGATATGTTTGTTATCGCAGAACTCCCTCATTTATGGACCGATTTGAAAAAATCTTTTTTTGTCTGAGAGGACATACTTCCAGTTTGGTCCTATTTTCATCAAAAGAAAGTTCTGATGATGGAATCCATGAGGAATTGAGGGAACTCCTTAAAAATTATAGGCACACATATAGCAATTTCAATATTTTTAACAACACATCAAACATTTGCATTCAGTAAGTATAATATGATGAAGTAAAACTGATGAAGAAGACCACAGATGGCCACCTGAAGTTCTCAATAATAAGTATTTTACGGATGGCGATTAAATAAGTTTCCAATATGGTTGCTATGGTAGCTATGCAACGGAACTTCATAATTAAACAATGTAATCGAGCCGTTTTTAAGGTTTTTGAAATTCTGCAACTTGTGCAATAATTTTAACAAAAAAAAACCGACTTCAGTAGAAGTCGTTTTTTTTTTGTTAAAATTATTTTGAAAAAAGGACAACTCCCGCTCTAGAGAACAAGCTATGGGCTCTGTGTCGCGGGGGACTTAACACATATACAATTCACGGATACAAATTACATCCAGACTCAGAAAAAATATTTATGAATCATACAAAGTTTTGTACTGTGTGGGAACCGAACCCACGGCCTTTGGTTTAGCAATTGGGGTCACTTACCACTAAACCTTCAGGCCAGTTAAATTTAATGGTTGTTCCAAGTCTGGTTGTATCTTTTGTCCGTGAACAAAAGTCCACCGCGACGGTTACTCAGTCCGGGCGTAGTTTTTAAAAAGAATATATTGCAAACCGTAAGCAAACTACCTACTGAAAGTGAGATATTTCTGTTTGCAACTTGCAAGCTACGTTGCTATTAGTTGCTATGCCTACATGTCGCGATTCCATATTATATGTGCGTCTTGGGACTGGCCCCGTAAACTTTGTAGGTAATGCATTGTAGGTTATTTTGTTAGACTGAAATGTTGCAGTTCTGAACTTTGCTGGCTGTCTAAGTTGTTATGCACTTTCGAATACCACCGTCGACTTATAAACTTGGCAGATATTTATACTTCTATAGGTCCTTCATAGTATAAACGTGGAAGTGAGTTTGTTTGGTACGCTTTCACGACTAAACGGCTTTGGTAAGGAGATTGATAGCATTCTGGAAAAGGACAAAGAGTACTTTTTGTAACCGACAACCACGCGGGCTAAGCTGCGGACAACAGTTATAATACTTTGATTTCATATTTCGAGAATTAAGTAACGTATTTCTTTATTTGACTTCATGGGTAATGAATACTTTCATTACCCAAAAAAAAATTTATTTCCATTATTCGTTACCACTAATAATGGAAATATATAAATTCGTTTATATTTATTACATAGAGTCAGATAGAATTATAGTTTATAATAGAATATAGGCTACTTTTTATCCCAGGAATAATAACTGTCCAAACTTTATTTTTTCAAAGACATAGCACTAGGGAACTTGCCCTTTGGAACGGGGGACCTTACAAATATACAATTAACGGATACACAGTACACCTGGACTCGAGACAACTATTTATGGACTAAACATTTTATTGTCCCGTGTGGAGATCAAACCCACAACACGGTGCCGTGCAGTGGTAAATGGTGAGGTAAAATATAATATGTTTAGTAAACTTTAAATATCGTTGCGGTTCTGTAACAGTTCAAAGCTAGACGTATTCAATAAACCGGAGGGATTGAACTCAAGTTACAAAGAAATATGGACCGTATGCTTGTTTGTCACCTTGGTAGTATAAAAAAAAAAAAAAAATACACTTCTATAGATTCAAGCAACAGAAGAAAATAATAAATATTCCACGTTGGTTTTGAGGTTTTCATACAAATACGGTAGATAGATAATTTGTAAGATATATTTATAAGATTACAAAATTTATATTTACTACAAACAGAAAATAAACAAGTACTTATTTTACCCAAGAAAACAAAACTCATCTCGCCAGCGTTTTCGTGGACTACCGCGGCGACCCACGGAATAGTATTCTTTGCATATCATATAACTCATTTTTTATTGAGCAAGCTATTCAGCTTTGCAATCTTTATTAGCATTAGCCAGAAAGCTAGTTATATCTTTGCTATTAAACGTGGCAATGGCGCCAGCCTTCTAATCACGTTCTCAGTAGCCAAGTGATATTGAGGTATATTTTTTTGCGTTTCTTACCTTTCAGTCCAAAATGAGGGTTATGAGGATTTATTAAAATTAAAAATACCTCCATAGTTTGTCGATAAAGTAACTGATAATATAAGGTAAACAAGATTTTCAATTTAATAATGGAAAAGTAATATTCTGAAATATTGAAAATGTAAATGTAATTCTGTAAAGTAATTTTTACAAACTAAAAGCATCAATTTATATCTTTTGTGCTTTTAAAAATTGTATTTCGGTAATTGAATTGAACAAGAATTTAAAAACGTTTAGAAATGTTTTCTTAAAGTAATCTTGAAATGTAAAGTCACAGATTGATTAATCTAATTGGAAAACGTAAGATAATAATATATTATATAAAGGATTTTTTTTACAATTTCAGACGTATTGAATACATTTTTTTCTTGCTATCAATATCAATTTTGTTTGCTTTGCGCAATAAATAGCGAATGTTAAATGTTCTTCTGTACGTGTGTCACTGAATTTCTCCTAAATGGTTAAACCAATTTTAATGAAATTATACATACTTTCATGTGTTTAGTTGAGTTTACATACTTATTACACAAAATACAAGTAGCTTACATAATCCCATAGATAAATACCTTACACACTAACATAATATATATATTATAATAAAACTTCTAACTAAACACATTATACCGTTGCCGTATTACGGGATAACGTCAATACACAACACACTTCGGCCAAAACTCTTCCTTAAGGAGTGTGTCGAGACAATTATGTGTGTGTGTGTATTTGAGTCACTCCCTGGATGGTTTACGAGTAGATTCACAATTGAACTTAATAGGCGGCACTGCAGGACAACGTCCCTTGTTTCCGCTAGAAATAACATAATAATATTGTCATACGGGTTCGAGAATCTTGAAACTGATATTCTCCAGTTAGCTTGTTCGCTTGAACGGTACCTCAATAAACAAGACTTACTAATAATATATTATACTAGTTCTCGATAATATACTCCGTGTCTTCAATATATAATATATTGGTATCTATAACATATTACAGTTACATATGCAAGGAGTATATACTAGTTTTAGTACTCATATATTGTAGCAGACCTTTGATAGGAGTGAATTTAATGCATATAGGAACTTTATAACTTTTAAGAGTAGCAATGATTCTACATGCTTACTTGGCTGGTTGGCTTCAAAAACACTGAAACCACGGACATGAAGTACAGCTGGACTATAATATGATAAACGTAAATATAGCTATAATTTGCAAATCACAGAAATTTTTGTCCTGTTTAGGCACTCGAACCACAACATGTCATGTAGTGGTAAATGGTGACCACCTAAGCCACACATGCAGTCAAAACTACACATCAGAAGATCCAAAATGGCCGACATAGGAAGGAAGGACACCCTCAATTAAGTGGCAATGGTCAGGACACATAATGTAGCTCTCAGAAACTTCACCTTGTTTTATTGCAAATATTAAACAAAATCGAAGCAAATGTACCAACGCTTTCCCCAAGATATATTTCTTCTCTTTTATCTTTTAGAATAAAGCTATATACAGAGTTAGATAGCTTTCGCAATAGATGTTTGCAAATAAATCTTAGTGCAACGTGGTTTTCTAACTGCTGTGAGTTATGATGCTCGGCTGTTGTATGTCGTATTGATTTTCCGTTGCATTTTGTGTTGTAAGTACGTGTGTTGTTTCGTAAGCAGTGATGATAAAACTACTGAAGTCTTAGTCGATAATTATACGACAAGATGTTGCCCACGGCTCCGCCCGCGTGGATATCGGTTACCGCAACAAAAACTTCGACTGCCTTGGTGGTCCAGTGGCCGCAGTATGCATCTGCTGTGCACGAGATTGTGGGTTCGATTCCCGCACAGGATAAAACTTTGTGTGACCCACAAAGGGTTGTTCTGAGTCTGGGTGTAATTTGTGTCCGTTAATTGTATGTTTGTAAAGTCCCCCGTGACATAGAGCTTGTACTCTAGTGCGGGAGTTGTCTTTTTTAAAAAACAAACAAAAAAACAACTACTATTTATATATATACTACCTGTCTTCTTGCAAAATTTCATAAAGGCTCGTTTAGTCGTGAAAAGGCAATAGACTAAGATATATTTGCGTTTATAATATTAGTAACATTACACTAATCTTACATTTAGTAATATTACTGTTAGACATGCAACAGAGGTGAGTTCGATTCCGGGTAGTACCAATGTGAAGATCACTTTGTGAAATTTATGTGTACTAATCAAATGATCTACTATCTTAGAAGAAATTCAAAAGTCATGTCTGATTTAAAAACCCGCATTAAAGCAGCGTGTGTAAATTAAAGCCTTTCTCTCTCTTGATAGAGGAGAGGACACTCGTGCCGAGTAGTACAACATAATATGGGTTGCTATTATAAAAAGATATTCGTAACTCGACTGGTCATTTATTTAGTTTCCTAATAACACCCAAAATTAAGGAAAATAGAGTATCATTATGTTACTTCTAAATTCACGTTCACTTAGAATTTGATATTAAATATTCATTACGGAAACCATTGATTAATGCACGAGACACAAGGCTTGTTCCCTAGAAAAAGTATATTATTTACAAACTTTTTCCATTGTAACACAACGCTGAAACTCTAACAAAGATGTCTTCTACTCAGAACATTTTCTGTAAAATAAAGTTTCCAATGTCGCGTCGCGTGAAAACGAATCTTAATAGAGATGGGACGGTGTGGTGCGCTACCTGCTGAATTATTAATGTGTTCTCTGAGAGACATGATACTTGGCGACATCGGCACGTAGCCGTATATCTACTGATATCCGAACTAGTTGTGGATAGATGCTGTCGCTTCTATATATTTTATTATATTAGATAAGTGATGCCATGTTTAATCATTTTAGATACTCATTTCATTTATTTTATTAAATAGGTACCAAACACACATGCGTGTGCCGATCCATTTTTTTACACCAGTTAACGTATTACACTATTTTTACCGATGATTTAGGTAGAGGTGTGTGTTTTGTATTTTAAACGAATTGCTGAATGAGCATTGGAGAATTAATTGTTAGTCACGCGTAGGAACACAACTCGGTAAATCACTGAGTATACATAGTTATTTAACGGTGTCATTCTGTAAGGTCGACGTCCTTTCCCAGTCGGGCTAGCTTGTTTGTGCGGTGCTCTATCTCTATTCAAATATCCATACCCAAGAAACAGGAATGGAAATTACAGTGCACATGTATACGATTACTAGTTTCTGTTCCCTATCCATTCTATCAGTTCTCTAACTCAACCTAATGCCATTACGTTCTAAACATGACACGAATGTGTCTCAATTTATTAAAGAAAAGTGGTCACCCATCTTCATTCTGACCCTACAAGTTTGCTTAACTTTACAGAACTCCACGCGGCTTTTACTTAGCCTATATCTACAAAGTATTTTTTTTACGAAAGCATTTGCCATTATTAGCTACTGCATCTACCGTTAGAAGTTTCAACAGTATACTAACAATAAGGTTTATTGTTCAGAAAGTTTAGTCGGTAAACAGAACGGCTGGCGGTTTCCGTCGCGGAAGAGATACACTTGATAAGCATGACCCTACGTTATATTGTTAAGTAACACGCTATAAGGTAATGGTCTCAATGGGCGCGGATAACAATACCTTCAATCATGATATTGGGGTTTTTAAATTAGGAAAACATGCTCTGAAGGACAATAATGTAGTGCAGATTTTTTGATAAAAGAAAGTGTTTGTGATATGTTTAACAATAGTGGCGTTTTCTAATTCAAACTTTGACTCATTTTCATTTAAGAGAATTGTATTATTTTGCTTTGGTAGAGATGTAGTGATCGTGCTATTTTTTTTTTATAATAAATTTATTAAAGTGGCTATAAATATACTGAACACTACGCAATTGAAATTTATATTATTGTAGAACTGAGTATAAAGTACACCCAGACTCGGATTATTATACCCTGTCAAATTTTTGTCCCATTTGGGGATCGCACCTACAATACGCCACATAGTGCTATATGGCGACATAAGCACCAACCCTGTAGTTTCAAGTATAGTTTTGCTAGCAATATTCCTATACCTCAAAAATGCAACATGTACAAGTTGAATTTGAACTAGTTTAACATTTCACAGTAACATGATTATTTATTGGTCGCGTTCAATACGCTGCGGTATTTACTGCATCGTTCTCATTTCCTTCAGTTATTGAGGAAAACCTCGTAAATGTTATAATGTAACGATCCGATGATTTGGCAAATATATCATAAAAATGTAATAACTTGAGGGCCGTTCTATTCTTGGTTAATAACTTTATATAAGGTTTTATAGTAACGTCTTGATTTGGGGTGTGTTTTTGTAATAGTAGGTATTTTTTATTGATATTAGTGACAGACGAGCGGCGCTCATGGATTTCGACAATGTTACAACAAATCTATTACTATACCTTAAAGTTAGGGCTCTTTTAAACTTCGCTTGAAATAAAGACATGTTATTTAGGAATCGGGCAGCACCCCAGCAGATAGCTTATAGTGAAGCTTTCATACATGAAAATAGTTTTTGTAGACAAACTGGCTAAATAATTCGGTTGTACAATTATTTAATTTTATAAAAAACAATGTCCGCACGATGAAAAATATATGTAGGGTATCAAATAAGAGCAAGTCCGACTGGAAAAGAAGCTTTACCTTACAGTTACCGTAAGGTCTAGTGTAGACGACAAATAACTTGTGCGTTCACCGCTAAAAAAACCCCATTTGTTATGGCTCCACAGTTCCTGGACACAGCCCTTAAGATATCCGAGAGCATTGGGATTCTTGGCGTTGACATATCCTGCGAGGTCCAGTTTCGTCACCACTTGGAGGACAAGGCCAAGCTGGCATCTAGGAAGCTCGGTGTGCTTAACAGAGCAAAGCGGTACTTCACTGCGGGCCAAAGATCGCTGCTTTACAAAGCGCAAATTCGGCCCCACATGGAGTACTGCTGCCACCTTTGGGCGGGAGCACCTGGATACCAGCTTGGACCTTTTGACTCGATCCAAAGGCGTGCTGTGAGGATTGTTGACGATCCCAAGTTCACAGGCGGTATTGATCCACTTAGTTTAAGGAGAGACTTTGCCTCCTTGTGTGTGTTCTACCGCCTGTACAACGGGCTGTGTTCCGAGGAATTGTTTGATATGATGCCCACGGCCACATTTTATCAACGCACCTCCCGCCACCGACAGGGAGTTCATCTACACATTTTAGAACCTTTATCGTGCCGCACTGTGCGGTTTCAGAGGAATTTCCTCCCACGTACGATTAAGTTGTGGAATGAGCTTCCTGCCGAGGTTTTCCCAAGAGACTATAGCATGGGGTTCTTCAAGAAAGGAGTTATAAGGTTTCTAAAGGGTCGGCAACGCGCGAGTGATACCCCTGGTGTTGCAAGCGTCCATAGGCTACGGTAACTGCTTACCATCAGGCGGGCCGTATGCTTGTTTGCCTACTTGGTAGTATAAAATTTGAAGTTGTATTTCTGAGTGTGAGTACAGATTTTCATCCTTTAGGGATGTGATTTTGATATGTGTAAATTTATTACTACTGCCATATTTCATTTGGAAACATGGTATATATAGCCTGCAACCTCCCTAAAAACTTTTTTTACTTTTGATAGCCCAATCCTTAAGGATTGGGCTATCAAAAAAAAAAATGTAAAAAAAGGTTTGCAATCAAACTGGTAGTTCTGATTAGCGCATTCAAACAAAACTTTTTAGTTTTACAATTGATTAAAAATTAAAAAGAGTAACGAACCTAATATACAAAACTAGATGTTTCTCGCAGTGTCATCCACTATATACCTAATTGAATTTTGTGCCGTGTCACGTTTATCTAATGTTACTGCCATATTCCCCGTGGGTCGTAGCGTGTTGGTTAGTAGCTTAGAACTTCCACCTTCATCAGAAAAAATATATTTTCAAATCCGACTGATAGTGCTAGAAAATAACGCGTTAAAGCAAACAAACCCGGCCTCTTTATTAAATAAATTAAGTATAATATAATTAAGAAAGATTTGGTGAAGGTCAAGTTGTTATTGGAAGCTAAACTAGGGTAAACTTGTAATCTGTTGACAAAAAGTAAAGTTAAAATCTATTGAAACTAACAACCAATTTCTTTTTTTCTAGAATACAATATATTTTTCCATTAAAGAGCTTTGTTATTGTTAGTATAACAGTAGGTTCGGTTTTTATTAATATCTACAGTGGTAACCACTTTTAATTTGAAAATTATTATTATAAGTTTCTAGAATAGAAACCATTGGTAGGCACTTATTTATAAAACATTAACTTAAAATACTAAGAAATCATTATTACATAAAACATTTTCTAATAAAGGCATGCGTTAAGCGATGAAGCTTTTTTAATTAAAATTCTAAGTAGCATTTAAAGATTTTTAACAAAGATATGCACGCTTTATAGGATTCAGTGGCATACTTCTGTTTATTTTACTGCCAGGCATAATGGCAAATTGCAATGTTAATTACAAAACGTTCTTTTAATATATCCTTGCCTTCCTTCTACACTGAGACTTGAGTTATTGAGTTCGTGTTGCGCATTACAAATTGCCTCTACGCCGTAGCCACGTAGCACCGTAGACGACTACGTTTGCTACGTCTGAAAAAGTTAAAAAATTTACTGAATGTCGAGAAGTTAGTATTTTTTGTGGTAGTGGAATATTTAATATTACAAGACGTCTTCCGTACTAAGAAACCAACTCTGTCGTGGACAACTTTACAAATACAATATAATACACAAAGTACACCTAAACTGAAGATAATTATTTCTTCTTTATTTGGAGAGTTGTTCAACTCCTTGGCATGATATCTGCCGTGATTTAACGACTATTAGCACGACGATACTTTAAAACCACGACCTTGGTAGACTGCACGATTGGTTCAGTAGTATAAGTACCATTTACCACTGCGTTGTGTGTTGTGGGTTCGATCCCTATATACGAGTAGGATAAAATATTGTGTGTTCCATATGGTTGCCTTGATTTTGGGTGTACTTTTCAATCAATCAATTGTATGTTTGTAAAATCCCCCGCAACTCAGGGCTTGTTCTTTAGTGCAGGAGGTGTCTGATAAAAAAAGTAATAAAGCTTAACGTGATCTTTTACCACTCAGCTAGTGTAATATTTAGAACACAAAAATTTAATTGAATCCACGTTGTAATAAATTGTCAAGGTAATACTAAAGTTACTAAGCACGCGTATTCATTTTCCATTCAATACCCTGTTATCACAGTACCCAATATCATAATTAGAATTTGTAACCTAATATGAACATTAACGTTGGTGTACTCATTAACTGTATACATTTGTTCTCTAAATGGGTGGCCATACTTTACATAAATGGGTAGGCAAGTTCGCCCGGTACTAATTCACTTTAAATATAACGTTACATCTGTTTAAATTGTTTGTATTTTTTTAAAGACAACTCAGGCTCTTAGTAACAAGCTCTGTATCGCGGGGGACTTTAAAAACATACAATTACGGGCACAAAGTACACCCAGACATTGGACAATTATATATATGGATCACACAATTTTTTGTCCCGTGTGGGGATCGAACCTACAATACGCTGCCGCATTTGATTACATTTGGGCGTTGGTTTGTTTAAGCCACAGATTGTATTAAGACTTTTTGCATCACAATGTAGAAGCTATACTATACACGAAAGCACGCGGCAAGCAGCGCAAAATGACGTAAGCAAAATAGTTGTAAGCTACATAAAACATAATATATCGTAATATGAGGGGCTCGTACCTAAGTCTTGTTTAGATGGGTGACTATTTTCTTAAAATACAGCAAGACCCCTCTGTGCCTCGGAAAGCACGTACAGCCGTTGGTTCTGCGCTTAATCTCTCTTCGGTCGTGTCGGATTGTCGTCCCATCGGAGTATGAGAGTGGAGGAATAGTGAGTGCATATGTGTTTGCGCACTATATTATATCCTGCGCGGTTAGCTGATCTTCGTTGAATTTGGACGCCGTGACCGAAATCAGTATGGACGACTATTACTATTATATCGTAATACGTGCGACTGTGCCCGGCGTTATAATATAGCCAGTCGCTAATAAATCTTTAGTATTATGACGTCATTTTGGTGGTTCAGTTTCACTATAAATATTCACCTATACACACATACAGTCATATTATCCTACTCCTACTATTATTATAAATGTGAAAGTTTGTGAGGATGTATGTTTGTTACTGTTTCACGTAAAACTACTGAACGGATCTGGATGAAATTTGGCATACAGTCTGAAGTAGCGAATAGGCTACTTTTTATCGTGATAACCGACATCCATGTTGGCGAAGCCGCGGGCCATACACCAAGTTCAGACAAAACATTTTGGGTTACGAATTATGAACATGCTCATCAGTGATCACAAAAAATATGTCATTACCAAATTAGAAAACCCTATAAAATAACGGGCCTTAATTTGTGGCTTTAAATGATTATCGTATTACGTATTGGTGAAATACCTATCGAGAAAACCACAACGTAAATTTAACTGCGGCCAATGGTTACAACGCTCTTGTGGCTAGTTGTAAATATGCTACTACGGATTGTGGGTGATTTTACAAATGCCATTACATGAATTAAAATATTGTTTCAAAGGTAATAAAATACACAACAAATTTACAAGAAGTGGCGAAGAGTAGGCAAAGTTTCAACCCACGTTTCGCATACTATAGTATAATAGCAACCCATGTATGTCCCACTGCTGGGCACGGGTCTCCTCTCCCCTATCAAGAGAGAGAGAGGGTTTAGGCCTTAATTCACACACGCTGGCCTAATGCGGATTGGTGAATCAGACATGTCTTTAGAATTTCTTCTAAGACATGTGGGTTTCCTCACGATGTTTTCCTTCACCCTTAGCAGATGGCTAATCATTTGATTCTATAAAATTTATTATTATTATTATTGCCTTTATAGAAAGACACTCATGGGCAGGTGCACTTGCTGTTAAGTGAACGATCAACCAATGGCGCGGCAATCTTATGGATGGGTGACCGCATATTGGTATTTCATCTGAGCGGCTCCGTACTGAGGCCACTTTAAAAGCCGGTCCCGACTGTTAACAGTCTAACGACTGTTAATTTGTATAGATTTACTTAATATACATTCTATAATAAAATCCCGGAACAGATTTAATAAAACAAGCAAAGTATTTAGAGAACAAAAATATACAATTTTAAATGACGAGATGTTTCATCTTTCACGGGAAACACAAAGGCACTTACATTATTACTTTTCTGTCGGCACAGACTGAAAGCGATACAGCCTTAGGCTTAATAAACGGGGGATTAAAAAAACACGCTCGTTTTGTTACATTAACGTTCCTTCAAATAACTAAACTCGTTATTCATGAATTCTGTTCAATACAACTTTTGAATACATAATTTTGTTGAAAAAAAAAAAATCAGTGTTGTTGTTCATTTATGATAATCATTGTGCCTCGGTTGTCTAGTGGTCGTTAAGTACGACTGTACATGACGAGATGCCGGGTTTGATTCCCAGGTCAGTCAAGAATAATTCGTTTTTCCGTCAAAAAATTCACGAATTTGAGATGCCCAAAGTGGAAATTAAATTGTCCGCGTGGTCACGGATTAAGAATACAAATGTCACCACCCCGTTCCATCCGGAGGGTGTCGTAAGAGTCGAAGGGAGTAAGTCAGGTAGACAATATCCACTGCAAAAGAGGGAAAACTTGAAACAAAACCCTATACCAACCCGTCTGGCCAGCGTGGTGTAGTAGGCTAATATCTGGATCTCGCCAAATGTATGGCGGAGACCGCACAGCAGTGGGACGTTTATGAGTTGAGATGGAAAGTGGAAATTGGCGTTGTTTACACCCATACCTTTAAAAGCACAAAAAGTCGTTGGTCTTACGCCTAATCTCTCTGTGGTAATCCTGAAATAGGAAAATGTTTCTTTAAAATACATACCTAGACACTGGGAACCTATACCCATGCACATGAACACAACTACACCACTGAGTGTACTTAATATAAAACATAGTGCCTTATCTCTCTTAAAACACGTTTCACAACCTTTCATTACACAAACAATTTTATGGCAGTCTCAGCAAAATGCCTTTACATTTTTATAAATATTTTTTTTTACATATTATTTCTATTTTTCTGTAATCCGTGGCTCAGAATAATCTTAAGTCTAACATTATTTTGAGCCTAGTAAGGGATTTATCATTAATAACGTCTAGCGTTATAAGCAGATAATGTAATTATTCTTTCTGTTTGTATAGATAATTGAAAACGTTATGATGGATGTCAATGAATCATATTTAGATAAAAGATATTTACAAGACTGATTTATTAAACTGAAAGCAACTAAAACTTAACTAGGAGTAGTTACAAAACAATCAAGTAAGAGAAGTAGGGCCCCATACTAGGTCAAGGCTGACTGGAGAAAGACCGCTAGGTACTTTACAGAAGACCACAGCCTAATAACACAGCGGTGAAGTTGTGTTCCTGTGAGCACAGGACTCCAGTTCTCATTTAGGGATGCGTTTTGAAAGTCGGTACATACGTAAATTTTTTTTATTTCAGAGATACTCCATCTGTGGCGGGTCGTATGCTTGATTGCCACCCAAGTAGAATTTAAAAACAGCATGCGACCAGTCAGAAAACTAAGTAACTTGTGAATTGTATCGTCGAGCTATTAGATTATTATTTTTTAATTATTTTTGGTTTGTCTCATAGAAAGCGTTAGGGTCACCTGACGCGAGTTCTATTATTTTTCTAAATAGTGCTCAACGCGCCTAAAGAAGTTTTCACTTTTATTTCGCATGGAAAGCGTTCGGTGACGATGACGCGAGTTCCATGATTTTTATTTACCCAAAAAGTGCTCAACGCGCCTAAACAAGTATCCACTTCAAAAAACAGATATTGTATTTTTAGGAATTCATCAATAAATAAAATTACGTTAAGCTTATCATAAAAATCATTGCACTTAAAGATATACGTCATAAAAGATTGTTATCGTTATAATAATTACCAGTTACTCTGATTTAGGTGCGTTCAAGGAGGTTACTACTGTAATTTAGATTTGTAGGGCTCGTCCTTCGGGAACTGATTGCTAACTTGTCCCACGAAATGATTTGATGTTAATCTCTTGTTTCCTTACTATGAACGTGTATAATATATATATTATCGCTGTAATAGTTATAGAAATATAATGTCCGCCTAACCGAATTTCGGTCATGATCCATCGGATGACCAGAGAGGGATCAGGCGTAGCATCAACGGCTTTACGTGCTTTCCGAGGCATGGGGTTGTAAACACCACCAATTTCAAAACTCCGGGCATCTATTGTGAATTTCTTGACAGAAAAACCCAATATAAATTTGGACCGATCCTGGAATCGAACCCAGGACCTCGTGATCAACAGTCATACACATGGACTACTGAGCCACCGAGGCAGTTATTATATACATACATTGTGTATCTAATAATTCCAACAGCTGTTTTGACACTTCTAAGACGTATGCCTTCACAACATTGTAGAAGCAATATAGAGCAATATTGGACGAGCCGGTAAGAATAGCAATCAGCTCGGTGGAAACTAGGTATCTGCATTATTGGTCCGATAACGTGATACGAATGCCGAACTATGATCGGTTGATTTTATAAAGGATGAGGAGGTTTTATTTTATTCGTTTTCTTTTGTTTCTATCTACGATATTTCTTGAGTGCACGTGTGGTTCGTTTAAGGCTATGCGTAAACGGGCCACGAGTGGCGGCCACAGGTGGCTAGCGATAAATAGTTTACAAGATTTTTCATACATACAATTTGTATGGACACGCGTAGTGAGCGACTTCAGCACCACTAGGTGGCGGCTTCCGACCACTTTTGTTGGCAGGGTCGTGGCGCAAAGGATGTGGCGCGCAACAGCTACTGGTAACTGTGGTTGGTAGCCTGTTTGCGCAAAGCCTAACGTACTTTATTCCTAGTCTAGGTGTACTTTATACAAATAAAATTGAATATTTTTATTTATAGAGTTCGCCGCGACACTAAGTGATTATTTAGAATAGCGTTTTTTTAGGATTATTTTCATCATCATTTCTTTTTTGCTTCAACAACATAATAAATTTTATTGGTACGGTATTTTCGAACAATCAATTTCTAAATGAGTGGTAGAGACCTGTGTTTAGGCACAGGAACACAACTATAGTGCCCTAAATCCAAACGTTCGACATTATCACGTTTTCTAATATCAATTAGTTTAAATTTTAATTAGACAGAAAGCTATTTTTTTACTGTACATAAGTTCACTAAAATTTAAATTTAAATTACAATGTACTTTGGAACAATATAATGCAAGTCCAACGAACCACGTCCAGTGTTCAAATAGGCACTCTATCAAACACAACTCGTGCAGCTTAATTGCGTTGTGTCAGCAATACGGTGCTCAATAGAACAGCATTAATAGGATATGTCGGTCATTAATAATAATAATTAGTTAATGACGTGTATTGGCTCATTATCTATGAGTGTAAATATGATATGTGTGTGAGATACCTCCTATTATAACTTCACTAAATTATCGGCCGCAGCTCCGCTGGCGTAGATTTCTGTTATCGCAATAAAAAGTATGTCCTTCTCCGGACATTGACAAGGAGATTTTATTTGACAAGGTTATACATTATATCTATCTCCTTGTTAAATGTATTCCATCATGATCTGGTCAGCTGTTAATGTTGTTAGTCGTAAAATGGTAACAAAAATAATCAATCGAACACACAGAGTTAGTTATTTTAAATCATGCCTTAATATTCTTCCGCATGTACGGAGGGGACCCGTGCCCAGCAGAGGGGCGTTTATGGGTTGATGATGACGATGCCTTTATGCCTTGATTACCTCAAGGTCTGGATAATTTTGCCTAATAATGTCCAGCTTATAAAAGCTTTATATCGGGGCTGGGTTAAAAACCCCGACATGAAGTATTTTTGTATAAACGATGTCACGGATGATACAAATGTCACCACTCCGTTCCATCCTAAGGATGTCGTAAGAGTCGACTAAGGGAGTAAGTCAGGCAGACAATATCCACTGCAAGAGAGAGAAAACTCGAAACAATATCTTATACCAACCCGTCTGGCAAGCATGGTATAGTAGGCTGATATCCCTCCAAGTGCATGAAGGAGACCCGTGCCCAGCAGTGGTACGTTTATGGGTTGAGTTAGAGATGATGCATTTTGATTATCATAAAATCGTGACATCATTGCCTATGTAATAGGCGCACATTACTCTATTATGACTCAAAATTTCAGCACAATTTGACGTATATTTCATATACCAGTACATAATACGAAATTTTAATACATAAAACACGCACGCACAGGCATAAATATATGTAAGTATAGCATCTTAATCCTTTATTCAGAACGAGACTGCTCCGCGACACAATAATAAGGTATATTTGTCAAAGGCACTGCTTAGCTTCGGTACTATATCTTAATTTACCGTTTCTATACTGTTCTGAGTGCAAATTATGGCTCGTTTAAGGCACACCTGTGACTGCCTCGCCATAATACGCTACAGGCACACTGTAGACATATAAATAGTTGGAATACAGTTATGAAGTACATAATTTAATTGTGTCGTTTTGAATGTTATTTTTTAAATAAATGATTATGGGCGACTTAGACTGTGTGCTAGATTGTTGACTGTCTGGCCCGCATTGACTATTCTAATTGGATAATCTTAAGTAATCGTTTCATAATGAGAGGGCCAAAAAATAATTGGATACCTATGTGCTTTCAAATATTTTATTGATATTAATATTACAAATTCGAAAGTAAAGCTATTTGTTTATTTTTCACGACTAAACGGCTGAACAGATCTTATTGAAGTTTAACAAAGATATAGAAGGCATCCTGGAAAAGTACATAGAATACCTTTTACCGTGATAAGCGACATCTACCTGGGCAAAGCCAGGCTAGAGCTAGAATAATATAAATATTAATAAAGTTATTATAAATGTGGTATTACCTCGCTACTAAAACCGCGCCCAGTAAAGAGAGTTCAGTTGTTTTTTAAAACACGTAAACAGAATATGAGATTACTATAATATACATTTTTGGGACAACTCGAACACGGCCGTCTAATAAATTGGTTGGTTCAGTGGCTTAAGTGGTTATCTCGCTATTTGCCACCTTGCGGCGTATTGTGGGTTGAGACAGTCCCCAGTTTGTAAAGACCCTCCCTCGCGACACGGGGCGTGTGCGAGTTATCTTTTTTTAAAGTAGAAGTAGATTAACATCCAGACACAGAACAATGAATCTTGCCCATCATCCAAAGATTTGTCCAGGTTAAATCGAACCCACCATCTGCAGCTTAGCAGAGTCACTAATCACTATCCCAACAGACCCACCGCAATAGTTTAGTATTCCTGAATTCAGAGTAAATAGCTTCTAATAGTCGAATAATTTCCAACGAAATCTCGATGATTGACTACAGGCTGTGGAAATCGATTGGAAATGGAATAACGGAATTGCAATCGGAAATACCGAATCAATTCAGCCAATTTGTCGATGACTCTGTTGCCGAGATAACGAATTCCATTGCTACTCACCTCTATCAATTGCTGGATTGTTTTTCAATGTAATTGGTTGTTCATTTAATTTTGTTCATGTATTTTAATTATTTGTCTATAAAATATAGAGTAAAGTTTTTCTGACTGCCTCGCATATTTTCGTGAGGCGCACGGCTCGATTTTCGGTTCGGGAAAAGTATTACAGGCTTTTTCTATATGAGAATGGTTTCTGGAATTGCAACGGACTCTTGATATAGTTTACGAAGCGTACGCTTTTCGGAAAAGGAGTGTGAAGTATTTTGAAGTGAAAATTTCTTTAGGCGTTTTAAGCATTTTTTGGGTGAATCAAAGTCACGGAACTCGCGTCATCGTCACCGAATGCTTTTGCATATTCAAGAATAATAATCTTATAGCTCGACGATACAATTCACAAGTTACGAGTACTTAGTTTTCACTTCTATCGGCAGTCCCAAAAGACTTTTAACTCCTAAGAATTTTCCGGTTACAGTTTAACTGTTCACAATGACACGACAAAGTGTTTATTATTATTCGATTCTGCCTTTGCGTTTGAAATCAATAGCTTCATTTTAACGTAAAGGAAGGAAAATTTCGCCTTTTTAATATTGAATAGAAAAAACAATAGCAAAGTGAATGCCATCAGCGTTGTTTTGTGTCAAGAATACAAATGGACTGTATCAGCTACAAGGGGCGTGCTTAGGGGACTAATATTTCCTATATTGTATCATATTGATATTGAAACTGCGATTGCGATAACCGAATTATATATAGTGACAGTTTTCAAGGATTTTCTTGTATCAAAACAGAGTGAAGTAGTAATCATTGGTTTTAGTTTTAAATAATACTATGTCATAAATCTAAACTAATATTATAAAGAGGCAGATTAAATGTTTGTTTGTTACGATATAATTCAAAACTTCTCGACCGATTTTAAAAAGTGTTTTACCATTAGAAAGTTATATTATCAGTAGGTAACATAGGTTATATTTTATTAATAAAAAAAAAATACGGGAGCGAACCGTGCAAAGTCAAAACTTACTGCTAGAAAATTATATTTATAGAACCAAAAGTATTGCAAAATGTTACTTAATCCTAGTGGTAGATTGTTAGCTGGTTTAAATGTTACGCCTATTTATACGGTGTTTTAGTATTTTAGTTGGATTTATCAATAACTTTTGGCCACAGTTTCAGCCTTTGATTTATTTTCATGTATTTTCGGGGCCTCCATCACAATTGTATAAATGGTTTGGAATGCGTAGAGTACATTCATTTAAATTTATAAAGAAAAATAAAAAATAACAAAAAAGAATGCGCACATTTTCTAAACCGCAACAATAATTGTGGCGATATATATGCAGTCAAAACGTTGAGATTTTTTTGTTTGATGCAAATACTACCTTTACAATATTTTTATGTTGTTTTTTTCTTACTTACATAATTTTTTATTGACATACATCTAGTATAGGATGACAATTTCCGGAAAACTACTCATGTGCTGCACGTTAATTTCTTTTAAAGTTCGTCAGTGTTACCGTACAAATAAGACAAATGATATGAGTTAACATTATTTTTTTCTGTTGTTACAGGCGATCAAGTGCGGGTCTCCTGGCCCCGCAGTTGCCGTGCCAGACATCATCACCAGCGTCTGCGCCGGCACCGCTCCCGCCGGCGTCCCCTCCCCGCGTCGTATCCGCACCGCCCGCGCCCCTCGTCCAACCACCCCCCGACCCTGCACCTCAACCCGCACAGGAAGATGGTGTCAGATTGCGACGAGTACATACAGTGGCAGTCAGAGATTACCTCAAAAGAGAAACTCAGACTTTCTTTGGAGTGCAAAGAGATAATGAGAGGGAACAAAGGAGGCTATGGTATGAGAGGAGGAGGAGGCACGCGGCGCGGGCGCTGGGTGACCTCCGGCCTGATCTACCGCCGGATCATCATCCTGATGATGATGATATTAGGTAAGTGCTTTTATTAATAATCACCACTAATGTACTACTGCTAGACAAGAGTTTTTTCTTCTCTATTAAGAGATATGAGAAGGTTTAATCCACACACGCTGGCCCACTCTGCAGGTGGGTGAATCAGATATGCCTTTAGAATTCTTTTAAGACGTGTGGGTTTCCTCACGGTGTTTTATATTATTATAATAATAGTTATTAATGATAATGTATCTACTCAAAAGTAGTATAATTTTCATTAAGTTTTTATGTAATTGTTAGGTACATTTATAAAGTTATCTCATCTTATTAGAAAACAATATCTACGCTCTTACATTTCGAGACGCAGATCCACGTGATACACTGTTTTATTTAGTGTAAATACTTAGTTTGATTCTCCGGAAATTTAGTGGTAGATGCCTAGAACGATGTGAGAATTTATGTATCTGTGACACTAGAATAAATTAAAGACATTTACAGATCGAGTCTATTTTAAGGCTCGCATATAACAAGCGTGCGTGCACTCACTTATTCAACATCACAGTGAGTCAGTCAGTAGTAATCTTCAGGCGCTAATAGACAGGTATTGTTAATCGGTAAATGATCCGTGATTTGGAGAGCACGTTCAAAGTGGGCTCTGATTTTTAACAGTCTTTAAATCACGTTGGAGGTCTTTATGGGGCATCTGAACAACTTATTCATCAAGTTGGCCACTAATCACTTGTGGAAAAATCATCGTGTATAATAACTTTTAGGCACCTCTCTATTCATGTGTGTATGCTGTTACTGAACAATTCATAGAAATGATGGCTGGTCTGTGCGTCATACTCGTGAACGGGTGCTACTTGGGGTGGCTGGTCAATCTTGGCATGATTTATTTTTACATAATAGAGACATCGTTTTTAGATTTTACTAAGAATGCAATGTGATCTCGACACGTTTCTATCTTATTTTTACAAAAAGAAACGATCCCTCATTACCATACTAAATTCATTCTTATTTTCTTTAACTTATTATATTGTTTCTTAATTAATTAAATCAAATACTTAACTAAATTTCTTTCTGTATGGTATATTGGTTTCCGTTCCTTTTTGTTACCACTAATATTGTAACTTATACCAAATTGTAAATGTTATATTCTGGCGATTAAAAAGAGTGACCCGAGTTTCTTGCCAATTCTTCTCGAGGCCCTACCATAGTCAGCGAATTGGCCGTAGGAAAAAAGTATGCTGGCATTTGTTTTTATGACGTTCATAAGTATCATGTATTTGATCTAAATGAATAAATGAGTTTGACTTTGACTTTGACTTCATACGTAATCGTGAATGCCACTGGTGCGTATTTACAATGCATTCGAAGCGCAAAAAGTATATTTATATAAATTAATCCATTATGTACCGACAAAACAATGTAATTTTCGAGAATACAGGCACGTTTATTTAAGCGTGAGATGAACAATTTATTTGCTAAATGAGCACATTTAAAAAGTTTATATTTTGATACAAAATAATTGGATAATAAGATTATTAAGTTGGTTTCAACGTAATACGAGTATATTGTTATATCGAATTTGTGATAATTCTCATAATATTCTCTCACAAACAAAACAATACTTCCAAAAATCTTACCTTTTAAGGACTAAACGGCTGATCGGATCATAAAGAAATTTGACAAGGAGATAGATGATACCCTGGGAAAGGACATAATGTACTTTTTATCGTAATAACGAACATCCACGCGGGCCGTACCGCGGGCAATAGCTAGTCTATAATATACATAGTTACCTACTATTTATGAATATTATAAGTTTGTATACCAGTTGTCTGGTTGCCGTAATATAAGCTATACCGTTCGCTACATACTAGGTACTAAGCTCGTAAGATACGGTATAAAACAGAACAGTCTACGTGCAAACCTTGCCAAAATTATCTGTGTCTCGGCGGGATAATAAAATTAAGACCAACTATCTCCAATGATGACGTAATGTCTGACGTCATAATTTATAGGCAGTTTGTATTCTTACGTAGAAACTTCGCTAAGAGATGGAGCAATTATGTAAGCGTAGTGATTAGAGAGAGTTCTTATAGACTCAGGTGTAACTTTTATTTATTTTTTTCTTTAAAAAAAAATATATCGCCCGCACTAGTGAACTTAGATTAGAGAGCTTTATTAAGTAGTAATCTTAGAAGAAAAAGATTTTAAAATAGAGAAGATAGAGCGTTCTTCAAAAGTGATTATCCTTCCTCAGGATACCATTTATCTATTTGCCAAATATTATTAAGATCCATTAAGCTGGTGAGTTTTGAAAAGGTTACAAATAACAAACAGAGTTCCTGTCTTATTTATAACTAGTGGCCCTCCCTGACTTCGCCTGGGTTAAACTATTTTCAGCGCAACTTTCTTAATTTCTTCTTACATAAAAAATCTTCTCCTGACAATTACGAAGACAACAAAAAAAGAATTAGCAAAATTGGTTTAGCTGTTCTTGAGATTTGTGTTTAGCAACACATTCAGCGATTCATTGTATATTATAGATATTAGTATGGATATCATGCATGAAAAAAATCCTACAAATATTATAAACGCGAAAGTTTGAAAGAATGAATGTATGTTTGTTACAATTTCACGTAAAAACTACTGAACGGATCTGGATTAAATTTGGCACAGAGATAGATTATAGTCTGAAATATAGGATAATTTTTATCCCGGAAAAAATGTCTGTTGCCGAGGTATTGTACGCGCGTGCGAAGCCGCGGATGGAAGCTAGTATACAATTCATTAAACAAGTAAACACTTACAAACAGAAACAGCAATGGAGTCGTTATCATTAGTACTAGGGCATCATAAACATAAAGGGAATGTTCAAGGAAGCACATCATATGACAATGAGTTGTTTACCCGTCGGGACGTCCGGACTAGAGGAAGCTTAATAATGTTCTTGTTAATTCCTGACTGCTATAACTTCATAGAACTTTGGCAGTTGGAGAATGTATGCAAGTGTTAAATTTACATTTGTTGTGGGATTTTGATCGTAGTTCATCCTTGATGACGTATGGAATGGGAGTATAGAACTTTAGAATTAGTTAAATTAACTAGTTATCATATAACGTTTGGAATTCTGACCGGTCTATAAAAATGGCGAACGTAATAGAAATTTTATTTTTTCTCGAAATTATTAATATGTACATCAACTAGCTGTTGTACGTGACTTGGCCCGCGTGTTTGTCGATTATCGTAAAAACATGCTAATTTGGCAGAGTGATAGAGAGTATCTTAGGAGATATCATCTATCTCCTTGCCAAATTTTATTAAGATCCATTCAGCCCTTTAGCTGTGAAAGGTAATAAATAAACAAACAGAGTTACTTTCGCATTTTGCCTTATAATAATAGCAACCCATATATGTCCCACTGCTGGGCACGGATCTCGTCTCCTCTATCAAGAGAGAGAGAGGGTTTAGGCCTTAATTCACACACGCTGGCCTAATGCGGGTTGGTGAATCAGACATGTCTTTAGAATTTCTTCTAAGACATGTGGGTTTACTCACGATGTTTTACTTCACCGTTAGCAGATGGCGAATTATTTGATTAGTACATATAAACTCAAACTCAAACTCAAAACCCAAAGTGAAATTCACATTGGTACTGCCCGGGATCGAACTCGTACCTCTAGCGTACAAGTCGGTTACTTTCCCACTCGGCCACCACCGTTATCATTTTGTCTTGAATAGTATTAATATACCTTTATAATGTATTTAGTTTAACAATCAAAATTAATATTTTGTATTCAAAAAGCTAAAAAAACACGGGAATACAATTTGAAATCATAATCCAGACAAAAGTATTCAAACGTATGCAAATATATAAAACTAAAATGAAACATGAAGGTTATTTAAAATATTTTCAACACAAATTGACTTTGTATATATTTTTATCCGTATTTTGAACTCAAATTCGAATGAAGTTTAAGCAGACTAAGCATTTTTATTGGTGCTGCATACTTTAGCGGACGCAAAGGAAATTTTAAACTTGTTGTGTTCGTCTATTCGTTGTGGAACTTTAAATGTTCCGATTGTGCTTACTTATTTCATTTCGTGTTCATAACCATTGTTTTCCCTTTAAATACAACTCGCCCGTTTGAAAACAAGCTTTGTCGCAAAGGATTTTCTAAACATACAATTCAGAGATTCACTAAAATTGATACACGTAGAAAACTAGTGGTTATTATGTTTTTATCAAAACAAAATAGTACTATGGTAAATTTATTAACAAAAATTTTAACCGACTATTTTTATTGAAATTTTAATGAAACGTACTTTAAAATATACTCTTATCTATACTTTAATATTATAAAGCTGACGAGTTTGTTTGGTTGTACGCGCTAATCTCAGAAAGTACGGCTTCGATTAGAAAAAATATTTTTTTTAAATAGAGCATTTATCCAGGAAGGCTATAGTCAAAGTCAAAGTCAAAGTCAAACTCATTTATTCATTTAGATCAAATCCATGATACTTATGAACGTCATTAAAACAAATGCCAGCATACTTTTTTCCTAAGGCCAATTCGCTGACTAGGGTTGGGCCTCGAGAAGAATTGGCAAGAAACTCGGGCCACTCTTTTTAATCGCCAGAGTATAACATTTACAATTTGGTATGAGTTACAATAGTGGTAACAAAAAGGAACGGAAACCAATATACCATATGAGAAATTTAGATAAGTATTTAATTAATGAGTAAACAATATTGAAAAAAAATTAATTTAGCTTTCCACTGTATGGTAATGAGGGATCGTTTCTTTTTGTAAGTATAAGATAGAAACGTGTCAAGATCACATTGCAATCTTAGTAAATATCTAGAAACTATATCTTTAATATTTAAAAATAAATCATGCCAAGATTGACCAGCCACCCCAAGTAGCACCCGTTCACGAGCATGACGCACAGACCAGCCATCATTTCCTTCGCCATATTAGAGGGAAGGAACTGACCCGGCCAATACGACACCACAAGCAATGGCATTTCAGTGAGCATGACAATCCAGGACATAATAAGAAAAAAGAAACTCAATAGAAAGCCAATAATGATCACAAAACGTCTCCTGACAAATTTTAAATGTAGTTATTATTCTTATGTAATTCTGCATCAAAATTAGCAACTAACCCCATGACTTTTTATCATTTAAAAAGTCATTAATAGTGTAATAACCCTTGCTTAAAAGATGATTTTTTACTTCTAGTTTGAATTTGTGTAAGGGTAGGTTCATAACTTCAAGAGGTAGTTTGTTATAGAAACGTACCCCGAGTCCCGCAAATGGATTGTGGACTTTATGAAGACGGTGATACGTACCAACTATAAGCTATATAACATCACGCTATAATCAATAGGAGCGGAGCAGTAGTGAGATATGTTGCAAAATCGGGGAAAATATTCGAAATTACCACGCGGACGAAGTCGCAGGCGACCCCTAGTCTATAATATAAAAATAAATCGCTGAATGTGTTGCAAATCTCAAGAACAGCTGCACCGATTTCGTTAATTCTTCTTTTGCTATTTATTGTCAAAAGAAGGTTTTAAGAAGGAATTAAGAAAGTTGAGCTGAAAATAGTTTAACCCGGGCGAAGTCGGGGCGTGCCACTAGTCTATTAGACTACTCTAATGCAATAATTGTGCCATTATTCTATATTATATTATTATTAACTTTATATACTAAATAATTTATTGTTCGTATTTTTAACTCTGTAATTTTGTTGTCGCCTTAGAAAACCATGCTGGTTAGTCCGTAATTGGCAAAGTATGATATCAGATATGTGTGAGTTGTTCCAAAATATTATAATTGTATTATAAAATATTATAACAACACAAGGAACTGTTTTGGGCATCCCTATTTTCGACTTTTTGATAATTGACTCTCTCTTTTTTACTTTTTCACATATGAGGAGCTGGCGAACAGAACCGGACTTGTCCACTACTATTCAAAAGATGTTTTTTTTTCGAATCGTGATGTCTTGACCTAGTTTCGTCGATCCCTGTTAATATTTTCACTCAAAACCGGCTAGAAGTAGGCTAAAAAAGGCTTAAAAAACTAAATTTTCAAACAAAACCGGACTAGTCCAATATCCAACACAAAGATTTTAACACACTGATATTAGTTTTTTAGCTACCGTGTAAAATTTATTTTCGTGGACTAATCCGGTTTTGTTCGCCAGCTCCTCATATGAAACACAGGCACATAATATCAGGAAATATTATAATATGCACTTCACAAAGATATCTCGATGGTTGTTTAGAATTTCTCCCAGTTTTCCTTATGTCGATGTTGGATATTTATTTGACGTCTTTCATAAGTTACGTCTGCAAAGCCAACACTGAGCTGAAAATTGAATGTGGAATAAATTCTGAAGCAACTATGGAATACGTTACTATGTTGAAATAACTTTAAAATGTTCGTGACACCTTTTGTATAAGAATCTGGGAATTATTATTTATACTACTTGGGTGCGAACAAGCATACAGCCCGTCTGATGTTAGGCAGTTACCGTAGCCTATGGATGCTTGCAATACCTACCAGGGGTATCACTTGACTGTTGCCTACCCATTATTTCACACCAGGGCTTTAAGATGTAGTAACCCTGGGATAAGAAAACGTTCTTTCAAATCGTAATCGTAGTTTCACTTTTGGCGTAAGTAGTTATGTATTGCTTTAGAATAATAATAATCATTTAGACCTATATCAGTCAAGGCGGATTTATATGTCCTGCGCTGTTGGCTCATTGTTTACTTTTTTAATGGGTTTTTTTTCTTTTATTTCATTTCCTTTTTGTTTTTTTTTTTTGTGATCCTTGTCTTTTATCTTAAATGTAGTTTCTATTCTTTAACAAGCGTGTGTGCAAACACATGTGCACTTTTTGTTTCTTCACTCTAATAGTCCGATAGGATGGCAATCCGATACATTTTCTTGCTTTCCGAAGCACCAAGGGATCTTGCTGTGTTTTAAGAAAATGCTTCGCGGCGAACTTGCTTAACCTTGCAGATTTATCGATTCGCTTCGCTAACACTTAGCTACGCTCCCTCATGGTTGAGAGTAAGACTTATTAATAACTAGCTTCCGCCCACGGTTTCGCCCGCGAGTACATTGCCTTGGGAACTAGCCTATATGGTATTTCAGACTATAATCTATCTCCAATATAATCCAATATAATCTATCCAGATCCGTTTAGTAGTTTCTGCGTGAAAGAGTAACAAGCCACCATAAATCCATACATTCTTAAAAACTTTCACGTTTATGCTATTAGTAGGATAAGGACTTTTTTATAATTTGTAACAACACACAACATTCATAACTAGCAGGCCGTCCCGGTTTTGCTCGAGTGAATAATGATTTAGTTTTTGCAGGATCATTTTTTTAAATGAATTATAATAATGAGTCTTTTAGCTGTTGATGTCGGTTATCACGATAAAAAAATAGTCTATGTCCTTTCCAAGAATATCATGTATTTCCCTGCCAAATTTCATAACAATTCTGTCAGCCGTTTAGCTGTGCAAAGGTTACAAAAGTTACAGTTTCAGAAATAAAACGTAATACAAGATACTAAACTCAGGTGGAACAGGTGTATTGTAGTACATAACAATTACGTAGAAGTGTTTCTAGTACTTATAAGTAAAGGATGCGAGTAATTCCATTTTTCAAGGAATATTAACTGGAGTATTAATGATAAACTGTTCGACGACGATTCTCAGTAATCTTTGACTCTAGTTATGTTATAATACTTGGAATTGTTACACAATAACGTTGCTATTTTCTTTATTTTACTATTAGAGGAAACCTATATGAAACTCTAAAGAAATGTCTAATTGACCAACCCCCAATCAGGCTAGCGTGTATGAATTAAGGCCTAAATTATATCTCTCTTGAAGGCTTAAGCTGTTACCTCGCCAGCCATTTACTACTGCGTGGCGTGTTGTGGGTTCGATCCCCACACGGGGCAAAGATTTGTGTGATTCATAAATGATTGCTCTGAGTTTGGGTGTTCTTTGTGTCCGTTAATTGTAGGTTTGTAAAGTCTCCCGTGACACAGGGCTTGTGCCCTAGTGCGGGAGTAGTCTTCAAAAAAAAGAAAAAAATTACACAATATATAAAAAGTCCAACTCTACTTTCAATCCGCATTATTAATAAACGTGCGAAAGAATGGGTGTTATTTTATTATATGATTTCTCATTCTGACTTCAGCAATTTTACTTTAGAAAGAAGAGGACAAAGCATTATTTATTTATTAATAAAGTGGATTATGTTCGTCAGAATATTAAATCCTCGTAGTAAATTATAGTAGTTGTAGTTTTATTTATTGTAATCTAATTTTTGTATTGCAGTATGTACGGAGCATCGGGCGCAGCGCCTAGAGAGGCTCGGGGGAGAGCGCGCGAGCGGCCCGACGTATTGCCTGCGCCGGCGCCGCTCGAGGAACCACCACCACAGACGTTGCCGCGTCCCGGCAAGGACAGCGTGGCGCGGCTTACGTTCACTGGACTATCTCTTGTTGTTACTGTAAGTACATTACACTTTTTTATACTACTTAGGTAGCAAAGAAGCATATAGTCCGCCTGATAGTACGTAAGCAGTTACCGTAGCCTATGGACGCTGGACCAGAGGTGTCACTTGCCTGTTTCCGACCCAATAAAATTAACATCTGAGTTACATGATGGAGTTTCGTTCGGACAGAAAAATGTTTCGTTTAGTACTCATCCCTAAATGAGCTCTGAAGACTTGTACCTTATAGTCTCACACACTGGAACACGACTAAACCGCTGTGTGTAGATATTTAGCTGTGGTTTTCTGTAAGGTGGAGGTCCTTCCTCAGTCAGGCTTGCTCAATTGATGGGTGCCCTACCTATCTCAATGATCTCAAATCGAACACAGGACTTTGTTATCAACAGTCGCATTCAACGACCACTGATCCAAGCAAACATGGCAATCAACTTTTTACATATGAAAACGTGGGCGGTTGCCTAACATTATAACTATACAAAGTTTCTAACTTACATACATAACTTTATTACTGAATTAACATAAAACAAAATTACATTTCATTTAATATTAATACACGTCATAAAATATTACATACCTTGACGTCTTTCTAGCAATGGTCTTCACGATATATAGCAACGTAAAATATACTGTCGTATACATAAAATATGACTTAAAATTGCTTGTTACTTAGTAACATTTTGTAAGACATGCTGTGGGTGTATATTGAGAATGTTTTATATTTGATAGACACGTAGTATCGACCATCAAAAATGTAAATATTTAAATACATATAAGTAAAAATTTTCTTTCTACATAAAATAGCGATACAATTACGGTAATTCGGACCATTCCGTCGTCACTCTTAGTTAGTTAATAGGTCCTGCGAGAATACCAGCGTTGTGGTCCTGGCCACAACATTAGAGCTGATGCAGGGACCTTATTTGCTTTCTGGTTTTATGTGATTTTAATGTAATAATTTTAAGTTTTAATGTAAGAGCAAATATTTTTTTTTTTACTTTTTTCAATCTAAAAGCTTATAAGGCACTTAAGAGGCCAAATGCAGAAAACACGGTAAAAATAACTATGGCAAATGATATGATTTTTAAGCCTAGAATAAGTAAGCTTAACTCATACTGGCAATACATCGTCAACCACACAGCTATACCGGTTATTATCATAACAAGATTCCCGCTTATGGTACGTGACAACCTATTCGAGTTTCATTGTTATCGAATATCGTACAATGCAGGAAATAAAATCATCGTTTGACGAACTGAATATCTCAAGTGTGTTGAACAAGCGAGCGAAAAGAATGAAGTCTATTGAAACTATGTGGTGTTTATATGTTTGTTATGCTTGCTGCAAGCAAATGTAAAATAAAATAAGCCTTTATTGCTGATTTTACACGATATTACTACTTATATAAACTATCACTACGAATCAGTGTTTCTTGCTACAACAGTTTGTCCCTCGACGAAGGCCTACTGTAAAGAATTCCACTTCTCCCTGTCGCTGGCAATTTGCATTTAGCCTTGACCAGAAGTTCTCTTAAGGTCATCCTCTCAGAGTTTTGGCTGCTTTTTCCATTCCTGGTTCCTACTCGCATATGTCCCTTGCATTGCCATTTTATTTTTGTACATACTGCTTTCACGTTTTTGAATTTAGTTTCATTTGATTTTTTTATCTCGCTTGCTTCTGTTATCAAATTATATAAAAATATATATTTATAAAAAAAACTTCAAGTCTCTATAAATTATGATAATTCTGTAGTACTCAAGGCCACAGGTGGCATAGTTAGTTAACCTACTTTCCAAGTATTTAAAAGTTGGCAATATAACTACACAGCAAAGTTCAGTTGTTTTAACTGTACTAAAAGCACTTGGTTATGTAGGAATATCTAAACCAGCTGACAACGCTTCTAATGGACCGTATTATATGCGTCTAGAGAGTTATAAATGCCAGTGTAATGTGTAATATAATTACCTTTTTGTAATGAAGTAATAACGGTACGATATGTACAGAGTTTGTGCTGAAGTTGATTTATATATACGCGTATGATTTCATTAGTTTTTTTAAGTGAACACTTCTTTAGGCGCATTAAGCACTTTTTGGGTGAACAAAAATCTTGGAACTCGCGTCATCGTCACCGAACGCTTTTCAGGAGCTATGTGTGTACTGTGTACATATGTGTACTAGTTAGGTGAAGAAAAAGCGTGAAACTCGCGTCATTGTCACCGCACGCGCTCGACGTTACAATTAACATGTTACTTAGTTTTCATTTCTATCAGCAGTCCCCAAAGACTGCCTTGAATGTTTTTTATACTCCTTTTATACAAGCATGTGGCTCGCCTGATTTTAAGCAGTTACGGTAGTCTATAGACGCTTGCAATTCCGAGGTATCACTTGCGTGTGGCCGACCCATTTTTTTACACCAGGGCTTAAAGAGGTAGTATCCCTGGGATACGAAACTGTCTCTTTAAAAATGCTTCCCTAAATGAGTGCTAGAGACACGATTGAATGTTTGTTCCGAGTCTGTGTGTACTTTGTGACTATGAGTTTTACTGGGCTTGTTTTATTTATTTATATTAAGAAACTCGACAGCTTGTTTTTATTACACATTGATCAAAGTGTAGGTGCTACCAACAATAATAAATCAGGGCTTATTTAATAATGGCGAATAAATAGTTCTTGCTGGTAATACCTATTACAAAAAGGTCTTAAGCCAATTACTGAGCTTCCTGACATGCGAATAACATAGAAGTGTAGGTCAAATACAATTGAGAATCAAAAATAATACAGTATATAAGTAAATACGGAAACAATATTTGTTTTGTTGATGTCTGCAGCACGGATATAAACTGATAGTTAACAGTTAACAAGTGTGTGTACAATTTGCTTACGATAACTCTTTTTGGAAAGGTGGAATAGATCAGTATCAGAAAAGGTAGCGTTATAAGTCCGAGGTAACCTTGACATAATCGCATTTTTACCGTAATTGGTGCGGTGATGGGGGGTATCAAATAGTTTTGTGTTTCTGGTGCGTTTCTTGGGAATATTAAAATTAACTTACCAACCAAATCAGAACAATCAATATTGCTGCGCAGAATATCATAAAAAAATAACATGTCTAACATGGTACGCCTATCATTAAGAGAAAGCAAATGATAATGTTTACAGTCATAGACATAAGAATCATGACGCTTTTTAGTTTTGAAATTAAGGAACCTTACAAATCGTTTTTGGATCCGCTCCAATCTATGAATATAAATTTTGTATTGGGGTGACCAAATGGGGCAGCAGTATTCCAGAATACTTTAATACTTTGACAGTTACGAAATGGTGCGCACGTGCGCATAACAAAACCAAGGTTACGAGTAGCTCGGTTAATAATGTTGTCTATATGCTGTGGAAAGAGCATTTTGGTATCCAGGGTTAAACCCAGGTCTCTAATATCATCAACCCTATTAATTATATTATTGTGAAACTTATAGGAATACTTTATAGGATTTTTAGATTGGCTAAAAGTAATGCACTGACACTTCGAAATATTTTCATATCATCCGCGTACATGAGATGATTATTGTTACCGATGTTATTGATGATTGTTACCGTGAAAATAATGTATTTTATTATAATACTCTCACTCATTAAAAAGCCTTGTATCGTCGATGATATAATTTTGTTAAGCTACTTATATACCAGAATATTATTTATAACCAGATCTCTGTATATAAGCATGAGAAAGGAACGGATAAAGCAAATCTAAAATTATAATTTACTCGATATAGATGCCATTAAGATATTACCAACTCAAACAGCTCTATAATGTGGCGAAATTTCATTAACTCAGAGAACAGACTGTTTATGCTTACATACAGAATACATCAATTCATGATTCTAAGCTTAGTTAAATAATTTATAAGCACGCCATAAATCCAGTTAACTCCCTATTTATAGAGAAAGAGACAGAGGGTACCACACAAGCAAGCAAGCCTGATTGACTAGAGAGCCTCCCCCTACAGAAGACAATAGTCACATTATTTTACATAACCGTGCGGTTACTCGTGACATAAAACCATGGCGTATTATATATAAGATTTTAATTTTGGTAATACGTGAGTCTCCAAATCTTGCACGCGTACGTCGACTACGCTAACTCCTTACCACTAGGCAGACCGTAATTTAATTTACTACCAAACTATTATAAAAAGAATGCACTATGGCGTAGCGCTCGTAGCACTCGTGTAGCTCTCGTAGCTCGGAAGTTGCTACATAAGTAACAAGATTAGAGCGGTATTTACTACACACAGTATCAGTCGTGAGTAGTCGTGACTGGAATATTATGTTATTTAACGTTGACTTTATTATGCAAAGCTATCCTACTATAAACTTGACGTGAAGTTATCTGTGCTAGTAGATTATTACTTATTATGTAATTATAGATTTTGACTGCACTTGAAGCGTAAAGGTTTAGGTATTTACATTTGATTTTTGCAAGAAACTTTCTTTTGTTATGAGCACGATGTTCTGTTTTGTGTCTAGGTGAAGTTTATTTGTAATATTATGTTTGTACTAGCTGTTGCCCGCGGCTCCGCCCGCGTGGATGTCGGTTATCGCTGCAAAAGTAGCCTATGTGTTATTCCAGACCATAATCTATCTGCGTGCCAAATTTCATCCAGATCCGTTTAGTAGTTTTTACGTGAAAGAGTAACAAACATCCATTCATCCAGCCATCCATTCTTAAAAACTTTCACATTTATAATATTAGTAAGGATTTATAAATATATAAGTATTTACTAGTCTGGGTCTAGTCGTCTGAGTTTTCTTGAGATAATTTAGGTAGAACTTTTTCTTTCTTCGCCTCAATCTTTAAACATCCCACTACTACGGGTCTCTTCCATACACTTGAAAGGATATTAGCCTACTATGCCACGCTGGTTAGACGGGTTGGCATAGAGTTTTTTGTACTTTTATCTTTAATTAAATCCAAATAAAAACATAATATTGACCAATATAAACAAAAATGCCTAACACAAATTATAACCCAAACATTTGAAACAGGATACTCACCCCAAAAATAATACATATTTCCCTCCTTTAAGAGAAAACGATTACGTCAGCCGATTTTCAATAGGAAGCAGTAGTTTGCAGTCCAGCTTGTTCCTTCCCAGGGTATTACAGGCGGACCGCCAACCTTCTTCTATTATATTATTTACGACGCCATAACGGTCGACCCGAAAGACATGGCTTTTATAATTTATTGCACGTACCTACATATCGCGGTCTAATTCGTCCGCCCGTATATTATTATCATATTCGGGGGGATTTGGATAGTAACATTATTTGTGATCACTATGCTAGTGTGCTTGTATGATCGAAGTTATGTTATGTTTCACGCGGTTTGTTTATTGCAAAACTAGCTGTTGGATGGCCACGTGGATGTCGGTTATCGCGGTAAAAAGTACCTTTATCATCGTCATCTTAACCCATAAACGTCTCACTGGTAGGCACGAGTCTCCTATACACTCAAAGGGATATTACCCTACTAAAGTATTTATATAAGTATTTTTTATTCAATACACATAATAAGTCTCACTGCTACAAAGTTTCGGAATGCACTTAGTAACTATTTTATCTATTTTATAATATTAGTATGGTTTGTTTATTTAGAGTACATGAAAATTAGATTTATATTTTCGATACTTTAATTTTTTGTGTGGACCAATTATAATATATATAGTGGTAAATGGCGAGGTAACCACATACGTCACTGTATCAACCATGCAGTCAATTTCAAGAAATCAAATTATTCTTTACTCCTAATTAGTGACGTTTATTATTCACAATCTTAACCATTTAAGTCACAGAACAAGGATTAGTTAAATTCTTATTTTACAACTTAGACGTACATGTCACAAAATTTCTCGAAGCACTATTCTCACGACATACGTATTTAAAATTCAATTACGTAGTTAGTATATTCTCGAATCAAGTCATTGTTACGACAGTTGCTGAACAAGTCTAAATTTAGTTGAAGCAAGACTTGTTTAAATGTGTTTTGCGCTTGACTGTCCAACTTGTAATGGGTGGAAGGAAAACGCTCACTAAAACTAAAACTGATAGTGTTGGTGATACATAAAAAATACCACTCTAAAGTATTAGCGTACAGATATCCAGTACTCTTTCAGGTATACGTTAAATAATAATGCTTTACAACATCACAAAAGCATGTAGTTACAATTAATGACTTTACAGTTCTTCTTATTGTTTGGTTAGTGGCCAACCTAGTGACAGAGTTATTTATATCGCCTTATTTATGACTCTGTCGTGATTTGATGACTGATGACCAACTTATGTGCACGCCCTCCAAAGCACGGAGACGTTCAGATTAAATACCACTATGCGTTTACCCATCTATAGGGTTACCGCGTCAGCTGAACAGTTAGTGCACTTGGCTATGTATATGTGGAAATTGGATATGATTCCAACTTCCACGTGTCCAGGGGGTCGAACCCTGGTAGGTATATACTCAGCCAAGCGAAGCGAGAAGAGAGAAATATGAAGAGTGAAGAGGTGAGATGGGAAAAGATTTGAAGACGAGAAATGAAGATTATTATTGATTTTAGAGGATAGCACATATATTAAAACTCTTAACGAAATGATGTACAAAGCAATACAATTAAATGAATACAAGATAGGTTATAGCGCGCGCGACCGTATGCTTCGTACGTTTGTTGCTAGGCGAGTGGTCCTCTCGTGCCTCCTGCGCACGTAGGACCGGTGCGCGCCCCGCACCCGCTACCGCACCGCCGCGCCGCCTCGCCGGCCGTTCGCGCCGGGGCTGGCGCGAGCTTATAAGCGGCAGCGTTTCGATCCGCTATGGTGGTGGTGCTAGTGGTATTCCGCCACATATATATTAAAAATTAGAACAATTATGAAACTAAAAATCTTAAATTCAAAATATAGATCACACTGTGACACTTACGCAGGCCAATAAACAAAATGCCAAATGAGACGTCAGCTAATGTGCCTACTGCCGGGTTCGCTGACTGAACAGACAGATGTAGAACCTAAGGAAAGAATCGGCAAGAAACTCAACAACTATTTAATCGCCTGAACGCAGAAAGTAATACAACCAAATACTCCATACAAACACTATTGGATATTGGATGAAATTACATAGTAGGATAGAAAAGATAAGGGTCTTGGCTGTCGGCAGCGTGTCGCTTAGCTGAACATACCCTGGCATTTTTAATGACAAAATTAAATTTAAAAAAAAAAAAGATTTCTATATACTCGTAGAATAGTAATGTGGTAGCTTCGCTTTAATATAATAGTGTGAGTATAATGTAGGTAATACAATGTTGTAATAGATGACATACGAACGAACGTAGGTATGTACGTACTGTTATAGGAGAAATGATAAACGTCTTTTTAAAAAACACTTTTTATAATAACTGAAAACTTACAAGAACTTAGTAGCAATTATATATAAGAGACAGTGGATTTAGAAATTATGACCGATCCGCGCCGAGAGATATGATCGACTGACTCTCCTCGCTAATTAATGAATTATCCCCGTATTGTCTATATGCTGACTAGGCAGTCTAGAACTAGACAGGGGGATTGCTCAGCCCTTTTGTATACATTATTAGGGTATAACAACCCCCCGCATAAGACAGAAATACGGGTTATGACCGAATTTCGGGTTAGACTATGTCCCTCAGGCGAGGCATTGGAATAGGAGAGTCTTCATTCTGTGACGAGTTATCATTTTCGGCACGCATCGGTTGATTAATGGAAATAGTACATTTATTGTTACGTCTAGAAATAATATTAAACAATTTATATGACATAAAAGATAGAATTAAAATAAAAATGATTAGCGTAAATACAAGATGAGGGGTCCCATATTTGATTATAATTGGGTCTTGTTCTATTATTTTGTTTAAATCAGGAATTAGTAAATTATTTTTATTATTAGAAGTTAGATCATCAAGGTCTATATTTTTTAAAATAATAGGGGACTCCTCATTTAAAATCTTATTATCTATCTTACAACATGAGTCGTTAATTATATTAAAATCTAGGATAGGTATAGAAGTAGTTATATTTACTAGATCGCTGGACGATATTAGTCTTGCACTTTTAGTATATACCGTACACGAATTCGGGGTGTTAAGTACACCTGCACCGGACACTATCACTTCACTTAATTCGGAGGTACCGCACTCAATCGAAATCTTATCTGGATGAGATTGCACGAAAATCCACCGATTGTTCACAAGAGGTTTCCAGATGTCCATTTCACCAAAAATCGTCTTTGTCTTACACTGAATTGGAACGGTACTGATAGTTTGTGTCAACAGTTTATTTTCACATGTGGGGTTACCACTAGTTAGCAGTACCTTAGGTATATTACATAGATAGAACTCAGAGTTAAGAGTCTTGCAGTCGTCCAGACTTTCGAGATTACAAAAACTTAACTTATCTTTAGAAATAGCAGTATACGGGCTAGTAGGTAGAATTAAACTATAAACATTGGGATTATTGATCCCGTGAGGGGTTGGTAAGGCTAAATTATGATACAGTGTATATTCATTATTAAGAACTAAAGGTATCTTTAATACGAAAACAAGCTTATTATTAATGTAATACGATATAACACTAGAAATACTTAAGATTAAATGAATATTATCTAAAGTTAAGGTGATAGGAATCCCAGAGTCCCGAGGTAGGTGTCTGTCATTATCAACAAGCACATTGTATAATTGTGCAGGTGTTAATATATTCGGATGCAGAATATTCTGACTACTCAACATAATAGCAATAGTTAGATCTTCGAGCTGAAACGACAGCGTTAGCAAAGAACTCTCAAGGCTAGTAAGTATGGAGGCGACTTTTGTTTTAGCAAGTAAATCGTTGGAAATTTCGGTAATGTTATTGATTTGTTTTATGAGTATATTTAATGAATTGCTAAGAACCTCCTCATTGATTGCTAGTTTATTTATAGTTTGTTTATAAGATTCTAGAGTAGAAGTGGTAATTAATATATTTTCTTTCATTAATTCCGCAATTTTCTTCTGATTGTTTTGTACAGATTCTATTGCGGAATCGTATTTTAATGCGTCGTCTTCGTCAAGAGTACCAAAGACATGTTTGAAGATAGTGCCTATGCCGCCAAACCAAGCTGAGCGTTTATTGCGTTTAGTAACGAGATGTGAAATAGATTGATACTCGCGTTGGATATCTTGAAAACGAACTGTTAATGGAGATAGTATACTTTCACAATGCAAATCATTGTATTTCTGACACGCAAATCTCACAGTACTTAGAATTTCGTGTAAGTTATTTATGTGAGGGCCCACAAAAGAAATGTCTACATAACTAATTACATTCAAATTACCCTTAATTATCTTAACTTTGCCTAAATTATCGAAGAAGATTCCAGAATTGGAAGGATACGGCTGGATAAAGTCCGCTTGTGTATTGAGTGGAGTGCTGGAAAGATAAAATTAATAATTGTTAGTTTTAAGCATTAGGGGACTGCGTAATTTCGGCAGGTTTAATTTCATCAAAGTGATGGGTTATATGACGTCTATTAATCAGAAGTGTGACTGTATTGTTGTTGTGAACTTGGATAATTTTAAAAGGTCCTTTCCACACAGGGGATAAGGCCTTTCTAAGTCTAACGTGGTTTTTAAGGTATACGTAATCACCGGCTTTGTATCGTGGTGGTGTTTTAGTGCGGGAATCGTAATAGGTCTTGGAGGATTGCTTTGATTGTAGAATATTTTCCAGCGCTTTCTCTCTGCTGTGTTTGAATTTATGTTGAAGCATTTTAATATAGTCTGTATATGTTGTATTAGGCCCGTTTTCGTATACTGAATTTGGAATGAATGGTTTATGTCCAAAGATCAACTCATAGGGAGTATATTTAGTTGTAGAATGTACAGTGGTATTGTAAGTGAGTATAGCAGTATATACATAAGTAGGCCAATTGTCTTGATTTTCGTTAGTAAATGACTTTAAATATTCCTTAAGGGTTGAATGACTTCGTTCTAAAGCTCCCTGTGTTTGTGGATGGTAGGGCGATGACCATAGTTGTTTAATTTTTAAGAATTGGCAAGTGGTTTTGAATAGTTCTGAAGTGAAATTGGAACCTTGGTCGGTAAGAATTGATTTAGGAATACCGAACAATGAAGTGAAGTGAATGAGACAATCAGCTGTTTCTTCAGCTGTTGTGCTTCTTAAAGGGTAAGCTATTGAATATTTGGTAAGGTCATCTTGCAAGGTAAGTATGTATTTAAGTTTGGCCTTTCCAGATTCAGGTAATGGTCCTACAATGTCTAGAGCAACTCTTTGGAATGGGGCAGTAGATGTAGTAGTGATTTCCATTGGTGCTCTATTAAGTTTCCTTAAAGCTTTGTTTTCCTGACAAAGTTTGCATTTCTTTACATAATCTTCAATGTCTCCTTGCATTCCTTTCCAGTAAAACTGTTCTCGGATTCTACTGTACATGCGAGATGAACCTAAATGTCCCGCTATAGGGATATCATGATTTTCCTTTAAGATTTTGGGTCTTTCGCTTAATGTTGGATATATTATTTTATTAAGGTAAACGTGTATGCAGATTTTGGTGTTGTGAAATATATATGTAAGCATATTATAGATCTTGGTATAAGAGTGTTGATCGAAGGGGTTTTTAAAATCGGAGATTGCAATATCTGTACTTGGTGAGGTTTGTAGGATTTCAGTTCTTACTTGTTTCAGAGTATCATAGATTGCTGAATATGGGGATTCGTCAAAATAATGGACTTTAGTAAAAATTAGGTATACGGTTTTATCTTCATATTTTGTTTTCAGGAAGGAGTATAATTCTTTTTCGGAATTGAGAATGGTTTCTTTGTTTTCATTGCTTGACAATATTTCAGGTATATAAGGATTCGATTCGTCTAGATCGATAGAGGTAGGGAGTAAGATAATCTTATATTGCGATTTTAAGAGGTTTTCTCTATGTTCTTTCAGTATTGTATTAGAAATTTTTTCTTTATTATTATTTGATTTTAAGAATTTTGAATAATCATCATTATTGACGTGACTTTCAGATTGCGAATTAGATTCATCAGGTGAAGGGATATTGAGGTTTTCAAAGTCAAGGTTAAGATCAGTACTTCTAGGGCTTAAGTCTAGTGGGCCTAAGTCTATGAGGTCTGGTATTGAGTCATTGTCTTGAATTGGTATAGGAGGATCTGGAATAGTACTTGGACCAGGGATGGGGTTTAAGTAAGGATCAGATGGATCTGATGTGGCATTTTGATTAGGATTAGTATTTTGATGCAATAAATCATCGTTTTCAAAAGTAAAGGGAATATGAGAGGGTAGAAGAGGATCATCTAATGTGAGATCAATCTCGTCATTAAGATTTGGAAACAGAGGATTAACTGGAAATCGCGATAACGCATCGGCATTTGTATTGATTTTTCCCTTTTTATGGACAATATCATAGTCGAATTCCTCTAATTTAAGACGCCAACGAACTAATCTAGACCCAGGGTCTTTACAATTGAATAGCCACTGGAGTGGTTTATGGTCGGTGACTATAGTAAATCGGCGTCCATAAAGGTAAGGGCGAAAGGCTTTTGTTCCAAAAATGATAGCTAGGCACTCCTTTTCTGTAACACTATAGTTACATTCAGCTTTGTTTAGTGTGCGGGAAGCATAGGCAATGGGGCGGTCTTTCCCAATTGGTCCTTGAGATAGGATAGCAGAAATGGCAAAATTTGAAGCATCACAGGTTAGCAAGAAGGATTTAGTAAAGTCAGGATATGCTAAAACCGGTGATGTAATGAGTTTATTTTGTAGACTTTCAAATGAAAGTTGCTGTTCGTTCTTCCAATCAAATGGTGCATCCTTTTTGAGGAGAGATGTTAGAGGTTTTGCCAGCTTAGAGAAGTCTGGAATAAACCGTCTATAGTATGATACGAGTCCTAGAAATGATTTTATGTCCTTTGGACATTTTGGAATTGGAAATTCGGTAATAGCTTTTATTTTTTCTGGATTTGGTTTGACTCCATCATTATTAATACGGTGACCAAGATATGCGACTTCTTTGGATAAAAACTCGCATTTATCTGGTTGGAGTTTTAAATTATAGTTTCGAAGTCTCTTGAAAACATCAGACAGGTTTTGAATATGGCAATTAAGATCTGGTGAATATACAACTATATCATCCAGATATACAAAACAGCGTGAACCTTGAAGACCAGATAGACAAGTGTTCATTAATTTTTGAAAGGTTGAAGGTGCATTTTTTAGACCGAATGGCATGCGATTGAACTGGAAGTGTCCTTGTGGAACGGAAAAGGCAGTTTTAGGTGCATCTTCTGGAGCGATTAATAATTGATGGAAACCTGATGATAGATCGAGAGTGGTGAAGTATTGACTTTTACCTAATTGGTCGAGAATTTCGCTGATTTGGGGAATAGGATATATTTCACCGATTGTGATGTCATTTAGTTTCCTGTAGTCAATCACTATACGCCATTTCTTTTGACCGGAGGCATCAGATTTTTTAGGAACTATCCATATCGGAGAGGACCAGGGAGAGGACGAAGGAGTTATGATATTTTGATCTAGCATTTTATTTATTTGAGTTTCTACTTCTTTCTTATGGCATTCTGGGAAACGATACGATTTAGTATGGACAGGACTGTCGTTAGACGTTCTGATTTCATGTTGGATAGCTGATGTAAAAGATAGAGGTTCGTCTGGTAAGTGAAATATGTCAGAGTAGTTTGAACATAAGTATAGGAGAGAGTCTTTTTCTTCTTTGTTTAAATGAGATGTTCTAAGGAGTTTAATTACTTTGTTTGTTCTGATAGAGACATTGGAAGGAATCAGTGGTTCGGATAGAGTCATGCAATTTTGTTTATCTAGTGGTTGTAGCGTAAGATTTAGGTTAGGATGAATTGTAATAGGTTTTTCTAAAGTATTAACGATTGTAATGTTTATACGATTATTTTCTTTTACTTTCACAATGCTATTAGCAACAAGTATTGATTCGGAGATGTGCTGATCTAGTATAATTCCTTCTTTGATGAATGGATTAGTAACTGTGCATTCGATTATGGTTTCTGAACGAGGAGGAATAGTATATACTGGTTCGGCGAAATTAAGTTGAATTGAATTATGGTCGACACGTAGGACTCTTCTTTGATAGTCAATTTGACATCCAAATTCTTTCATGAGATCATTTCCAATGATACCATCGTGACTTAAACTAATGTCTTCGACTACATGAAATTCATGCATATAAGGTTTAAATGAATTTTGGAAGATGTTCATCTTAAAACTTCCTAAAGTTGGCGTTACATCGTCGCCAGGGTCAATTCCTTTGAGGGTTATTATAACATCACTCAGTTTTGGAACTTTAGACATAGAATTTAATTTTAGCAGGCTTACACAAGAACCAGTATCTACTAGGAAAGATAATGGTCGGTTTGCGACAGGAGTTTGGATCATGACATGAGGTAAGTACCTTTTCTCTGTATTCTTGTTTATTTCATAAATTTTAATATTGTTTTCCTTTTTCTGTTTCAGGTTTTGTGGAGATGGAGAGGCGACTAAAGGACGTGAAGAACGTGGAATTGGAGACGATTTAACACTTTCAGCGTAACTCATTATTTTAGGTTTAGCAGATGCAGGGGAATTAGTAGGTATACAGGAGTCAGAGGTCTTCTTGGATGCAGTGAGATCAGCAATATTTGGATTCAATGGATTTAGTAGATTCGGGGAGTTATTCGAATTAGTAGTTAATTTGTAATTATTAAATTTCAGTGGACACAGAGGATTCGGAGATTTATGATTCAGGGGATTCAGAGGATTCGGAGTATTGCGATTCAGAGGATGATGATTCAGAGGATTTGGAATATTGGGATTCAGAGGATTCAGAGGATTCGGAGTATTGGGATTCAGAGGATGATGATTCAGAGGATTTGGAATATTGGGATTCAGAGGATTCAGAGGATTCGGAGTATTGGGATTCAGAGGATTCAGAGGATTTGTGATATCGACTTTGATTTTGTACGGATAATTTCCCGAGCGATATCTTTCGGGAAATCTTACTCGTTTAAATTGTTATTATCAATTTCATCAATTCCAGTGTCCTCATGGTAAATATTGAACGTCCTGCGAGGGAAGTTTTGTGAGGGTTGTCCTTGAGGTTGTCGACTAGACGATGAGGTTTGAGACCTACTATTATTATATTGTCGCTTACGACAATTTTCTATAGTATGCCCGATGTTTTTACAGTATCGGCACACTATGTCACTAGTATGGACATTCCTAGATGCATCAGCACGAGAAGTATTAGGATACTGAGAACGACTACTGGATTGGGGTTGAAATTCACGTCGAGGTGTGAATTTTGGTTTATCGAATGAATTGTTAAATGTCGGTTTCTTATTCATGATGCCTGATAAAATCTTTTCCTCGGCAACTGCGAAACCCACAGCTACGGTGAGGGTATCAGGATCACGGCACCTAATTATCTGGGAAAGTCGGGGTTGAAGCCCTGTCATAAAAGTATGGAGGGCAAGATCCTCCATAGCTGCTGCGCGACCAGCAACTTCGGTTTTCTTCTTACTCGGTATGGAAATTTTAATTTCCGTAAGTAGTTTTGCTAAGCATGTTTCAATTCTGAGTGCAAATTGACTGACCGTTTCAGTCGAAGCTTGTTTGCAATCCTGGAGTTCAGAGAGTAAATGGGTATAATGTTTCTTTTCGCCGAATTGTTGTTTAAGAAAATCTATAAATTGCTCAAAAGTGTCGAATTCTTTTATGTTGCATGCTGCTTCTGCTCGGTCGATCAATTGGCTTAGTATATATTTAAATAAAATTGATTTTTGGGCTTTATTTGCGATACTGTGTGCGCTTTGGCAATGCGTAATAAATGAGTTTAACTTATCTCGGGACCCGTCGAAGGGTTTAATAAACTTAAGTAAAACGGAAGTTTCAACTTTTTCTTCCGGTTCACGAGTGATTTTAGAACCACTGGGAGTTTCCTCCTTAACTTCCTCTTTCTTCTCACCTTTACTTGTCATTATGATATAGTAACAACACACAAAGAAATAGTAAAGTACAATAAAATAAAATAACAGAAGCCGTCTCCACTATAAGCGGACTGTAACGTGAGTCGGGATAGCGGGCTTATCAGCGCGCTGTCCGGATGTGTAACAATAACAAAGTTGCTTCGTTACATTTGAAATTATAAATATGATTAACAATTAATTATTTTTGAATTAGAATAAGTAATATAATAGCATAAGACTAGGATATTAACGTAGTAATAATAAAACAGGTAATTTGTCTGGACGAAACTCTGAGTTCTAGAAAAGAAAAATGATTCAGTGTCTGAATTTGTTGTTGGAACTGGAACAATGTCTGTATAATGTAGTAATCACTCACAGTAATACTGCCATGAAGAAAATCTGGATCATTTGCACCATGGTGATATGCCAGCCAAGCTAGCAGTAGTTGAAGGAGGAGCGTTGCACTAGGAGCCCAAAACACGGACCTCCGTGTTTGCAGGATATCAGGATACACAGGATACACGTTAAGCACTAATTTCGGCACTAATAGTGTTTTGAATTTCGAAGACGTATTCGGGGATAAACGCTTTCGGTATCCCACCGCTGCCACCAAATGTTATAGGAGAAATGATAAACGTCTTTTTAAAAAACACTTTTTATAATAACTGAAAACTTACAAGAACTTAGTAGCAATTATATATAAGAGACAGTGGATTTAGAAATTATGACCGATCCGCGCCGAGAGATATGATCGACTGACTCTCCTCGCTAATTAATGAATTATCCCCGTATTGTCTATATGCTGACTAGGCAGTCTAGAACTAGACAGGGGGATTGCTCAGCCCTTTTGTATACATTATTAGGGTATAACAGTACGAACGTAGGTAGGTAGGTACGAAGGTAGGTATATCATAAAATGAATATGATATACCTTTGACATACTGAAGTATACCTGTCATTTTATTAGTACATGTAATATTTGAAAGCTCTCGTCTTAAAATTCCTCATATCCAAAGAAAAATGTCATTACTCCCGTAATTTGGCTTTCAGTATCTAAAAGGTCAAACGTTTGCTCAAAATATAGAAGATTTACTAATGCATAATATGTTTTGCATATGAACATGTATGTGATATATATTGATTTTCTTTCAGCATATTATTATATAAACCGAGTTTACGTATGACGCTTGTTATCTCATCACTTGCGGGTATCACTTGCGTGTTGCTGACCCAAAAGCTTTAACACGGGGGATTTCCGCCAAAATTTCCCTCGGATAGGAAAATGTTTTATTAAAAATCACATCCCTAGATAAACTCTGGTAACCTGTACTCACGCATAGAAACAAAATTACACTCCTAAGTGTAGTCATAAGTCTTTGGTCTTCTGTAAGGTCCTTCCCCAGTTGGGTTTGCTCACTGGCATAGTTCCGTACCTCTCTTGATTTGGCGGTGGTCATCTGTAACTTCCCTAGTCGACCTTGCGTGCTTACGTGGTACCGTAGTTCTCTTAATCCTAATTATTATACTACAAAAGAAACTTTCTAGTGTAAGACCACTTCTTTTATATCTAGGCAAAGTTTTAAGGCACAGCTCATAAATTGTGACCTACATAACCATTAATAGTGTCAAGTATACTCGTATAAACACGACAGAAGTTCAGTGTTTCTTAGCACGAAATGATGATAGACGCTATTAACAACTTGTAATTTACGACACTTGTAAATCAGTTTATATCTTAGTTACAAAGTTAGGTATTCCTCGGTGACTGACATAGTAGCAGTGCGTACGATTACCGTGCTGGAGTCCCGGGTACGTCACCAGCCTTTCTAGACAAGTGGCATAAACTGTAATCGGATTAAATAATGTATGAGATTTAACGTAAGTGTACGACATTACATCGTAAACTGACGTCAAATTTATTAGTTAGTAATATAGGTAAGCAGTTACCGTAACTCATGGACGTTTGCTATACCAGAGGTAATCCGCGCGTGTTACCAACACAAAGCCTTTCAACACCAGGATTTGGTGTAATAGATAACCCTGGGATATAGAAACGTATCTTTAATGAAATCGCATCTCTTAAATTTGCACTGCAAAATGAGTAATTAAGGCCTGTACTCATATACAGGAACACAACTACACTACTCTGTGTGATTTGGCTGTAGTCTTTTGTAAGGTCGAGGTCCTTTATTAGTCGGGTTAGCTTGCTTGTATGATGGCCTGTATAGTGGCCCTACTTTTCTTAGACTTGAAGGACTTTGTCAGGAGTTATTTTTTTATTTGTACACTTTAAAAAACTAGTAAATAACTTGTTATTTGTTGTACAGGCGGTGACGAGACGCTCGCGTCAATCGACGTCGGCGCAATGGTCGCGATCATTTCGTGGCAGCGTCATGCCGCAAGACGACACCGATGTCGATGACGTGTTCTTCGCAGCGCCTACGTCTGCGACGTTGCTGCAGCACCATGAAGAGGGGGATCAGGTTGATGGGACTAAGGGGTAAGTTGGATAGATATTAACTTACTACATACCATGATATTACTCGTACCTTATTACATACCCTTTAAAGGCAAATAGCCCACTCTCGGTATTTATACGCTGATAAATAGAGATAGGCTTCAGATACAAAACGCCTGTTGGTATTTTTTTGAGCTTTATATTAATTTCCACAATATTAAAATCTGTAATTCAGTTATTTTTCGCTTTTTTTAAGTCGGGTTAAAGTTTTTTTTCTTTTTTTTTTTTTCTTAAAGTGATATTATAATATCTCTTGTTTATAAAATACAGACTGATCTCAATAGAAAATTAGACTACTGTGCAAGATATATTACAGTGTACAGACGTTCGAAACCTCATAGTTGGATTGGACGGCAATCCAACACAATTAAATAAAGATCAGGCGCAGGTCTAACGGCTTTACGTGCTTTGTTTGGTCTCAATATTTTCAGAAAATATTCACCCATCGACAACCTTGCAAATCCATCGATTCGATCAATGTATCAGTTAGTATTTAACTGCAAGCCTCTTGACGAAGAGAGGGTTAAATGCCTTATATATACGGTATACAGTCACACCAAACTCATTTGAAACTAGAAAGCTTCCTTGTAAAATTACAGAACTCAAAAACTTGGACGCATTAGAAGTTCATAACTCAAGATGAGGCTGTTACATAAAGCTAGCGATACTCAGTAACTTACTGGCGTCAAGTTGTGCTCTAAGTTTGGGTAATAATCCTGTTCCAACCAGATCCTCTCGTTACGTCGTGTTACTAACTCGACATATTAATTAACTTCTCTCTCATTACACACTTGAATACTAAAGACTGAACAGCTTAACATAAGGTCATGAAATATTAATGCGCTGCAAAATATGCTGCTTTTACTCAGGCATAGGTAAAACCATACTGAAGTATAATGTAATGAAAAAATATAATATAAGCAACACATACATATATGTATATGCGTTTTCTGTCCTCTATCAAGATAGTAGAAAAATTTACCTCACCGTTTACCACTACGTGATGTGTTGTCGGTTCGATCCCCTTACGAGACATAAACGGTTGCTCTGGGTGTGTTTCGTGTACGTTAATTGTATGTTTGTAAAGTCCTCCTGACACACGGCTTGTTTCCTAATACGGGAATTGTCTTTATTAAATAAAAAAAAAGAAAAGAGTTTAAGTGTCAATCTATATACGCTGTCCCAATGTGGGTTGGTCAATGTGAGGTGGTGTTATCAGACGGTAACTCTTTGTGTTAGTAAATAAGTATTAACATAGGCTACGGTAACTGCTTACCATCAGGTGGGCCGTATAAGCATACAAATTTTTATACTACCAAGGGGTTTTTTTATACTACCAAGGTAGCAAACAAGCGTTTGCTACCTTGGTAGTATAAAAAAACCCCATATACTTTGGTTCACTGTGTTCAGTAGTGCAAAAGTTGGCTCTCTAAAAGATCAGAAAAAGAGAAAATAATTTCTATTCATATCATTTAATTTATTTATTAGCAATAATTGTGTTTAAAATTTAAATAGTAATAGTAAGTTACAAAAATAACAATTTTGTACATTTAAAAAATGGCAATTAAAAATAAATATTTAAGAAGAAGAAATAAGTACTTAATCAATAAAATAAATGTCAAATTAAATGATCTATTATTTTGTAAGAGTCAATATCAAATATTGTAATGTAAATAAATTCTAAACACATTCTTTAAATTTATTATAATAATTAAAATACTAACAAGAAATTTGTTTGTTAACATTTTTAATACTAAACGAAATTAATTATTAACGGTTCATACTGGGTTTGTTTTAAGCAGTCGTCTGGGCTTTCAGTCGTTAATATTTTAGTTTTAAACAGCCTTTGTGATATTTAATCTCGGTTTTGTTTACGGGATCAAGAGAACTTTGAGCTATTTTAAGTACATAATTCTAAAGGCAGCTTTAAAAAAACTTAACTTGTGTAAATATATATAATTTTGGTAAAGGTCGAGCACCATTACCTATCTAATTTTGGATCGGTAATATGCGAGTTGCCCTAGGCATAAAAACTTCGAGGCGATTTTTGATAAAATTGTTAAATGTTATAACTAATGGAATACACATAGGCTAATAAACATCTAAACGGACGATGTCACAGACAAAAAAACATCCATACATCCATTTATCCAAACTTTTGCATTATAAAATACAAGTAACATAATTATAGTCCTGAAAAATCGGGCTCTAAAATCTAAATAAGTCGATTTCAAATATATTTCATGAATATTATCAAAACAAATATAAGAAAAGTCCCCTACTATAGACTTGCGTACTTAACACAAATATCAGTCCCAAATCTATGTGACAAGGGTCCGTGAAATTGAAGATTAAATCTTCAGAACATACTGACATACGTACATACCCATTATTATATATATGTATGTACATCTTTAATAATTGCTTGTCTTATCGGCTGATTTATCAACGCACAGTCTAAACTATAGGGGCTAGGACCGTGGATTGTAGGTGAGCACTAAGAAAGCATTTGGATATTCAACCCCCAAAGTGGACAAAAAGGGACGAAAGTTTGTATGAAAGTCCTTTTTTTGAAGATAGAGGTATAAAAATTGCCTAAAAAATTGCTTAACCCAGGCAAAGCTGGGGCGTGCCATTAGTTATGACTGATGTAGAACGATGTTTAGCAAAGTTTTAGGGTATAAACTAAAATATAGAAAGCAATTTAGCTTGTGAATTCCAATAGAATCAATCCGTTTCCCAAATCCGTAATCCCAATCTGAGATAAACGACTGATTAATCATGTAGGGCACAAATAGCTGTAAAATTTCGACTTAGACATGTACAAGTTCTCTCCTGACTGAATTTGGTCACAAAGGCCATTCTTGGCAAACAATTTGCCAACTGCACGGGACATATTGTAGTACACAAGTGCGCACGCAATCACAGATGCACTCTCAATACCTTCAGTCTCATACATAGGCAGGTAATTTGACACGACCGACTAAAGAGAGAAGGCGCAGGATCCACGGTTCTATGTGCTTTTCAAGGCATGGATCGGGTCCCGCTGTAATTTTAAAAACGGTCATTTATTTTTGGACTGGTCGTTCCTTCTTCTGAGCATTTCGATAGAAAACATCCTAAGAATTTATATTTTTGTGGTCTAAAAAACAGCCTCATTGACTGCATTTTTGGAGGCAGAGTGGCTAGGTTACTTAAACACGAACATCTATCGATCCACTCAGCAAAATTTACCTACGAGCCTACCTACCTACGCATTATTATGGTAAGATAGGTTTAAAAAAATACTAGTCTTCGCTTGCGGTTTCAGCCGCGCGTACAATCCCACGAGAATCAATGTTTTTCCCGAGATATAAAGTAGCCTAAGTGCTATTCCAGACTTCATTTGACGAGATTGAGTTATAAACATCCATTCATCTAAACTATCGCATTTAACTATTGGGAAAAAATGCTGGCTGCAGTATTTATCTTTCTAAAGACTATTTTTTTCAGCCTAATTTTAAATGCTAAAAAAAATTAATACATTTTTATTTATACACACTTTAAAATAAAAACAAAGCTTAACGAAATATAAAGTTGTAGCATTATACAATTGACAGTGCGCTGACGCTTGCATTGACAGTCAGTCAGTTATTCAGGCAATGTTTTAATTCTCTCGCGAGGCAAATGCGTGTCCACATGCCTCGCACGGCATTCCTCGCGCGGCAGCCTCGTGATGTCGTACCCGTCTTTAGTATGTAAAAGTATCTTAATATATTAGAAAGTATATGAAGAAGAAAAGTTATGACATGAATAGAAGGCGTACCGCCTCAGTAATAAATATCTCTTTGACAACGTACGAGTAACGTTGAATATATAATGTAATTACTAAATGGATGTATATTATCATTTATTAATATTTAATGATTAAGGGAAATGCAAATTTAGATAGCAATTTTTATATGAAATTCTACTATGGTGACAAACAAGCTAACGGTCCGCCTGATGGTAAGCAGTTACCGTAGCTTATGGATGTTTACAATACTAGAAACATAACTCGCGTATTGTTGACCTTTCGTATTAAAATACCAGAGTTTCGTGTAATCTTGGAATATAAAACAGAAAATTAACTACACACACGTGACATTATTCTCCAAGCGGGGGCTTGTATGTTACCCAACATACATAAGGAAGAAGAGCAGTTTGTGTTACTTTTCTTGCTTTATTTAAAAGAAATACGTAAAAAAAATGTTTATGGTTCAAAAATGAAATATGTTTATTGTTATCAGATGTTAAAGAACAGTCTATTCTATTCTGTTTGATATAAAGTAGACTTAAAGGAGGGCAATTGTGTAGAATACAATAAAAAAAATGTGAATTTTAAAATATAGTGCTCACATTAAACATGACATTGTTTACAAATAGATTACCTACGATTAGAGTGCTATACTTTGCTTTTATACTAGATTTTACCTTCTTTATTATATTGTTTATTAACTATTGTATAGTATCTATATATTGTATACGTAATCATTTTTTTGTTCTTTTGTTTCCAGGGCGCGGTCACCACTCGGTTCCAATAGCGTGGAGTACAGAAGGCCAGAGCGAAGCGTGTCGTGGGGCGCGGGGGGAGCGCGCATCCACACACCAATGCTTGAGCCTTTAGCAGATAATTCTAATAGGAGGCAGTTCGGCATGGGCGTTGTTGGTAGATTCTTTAGGTAAGATAACTATTTTTTCACCTCTCTATATCTATAAGCGATGGTAGCCGAGTGGGAAAGTAACCGACTTGCACGCAAGAGGTGCGAGTTCGATCCCGGGCAGTACCAATGTGAATTTCACTTTGTGGAATTTATATGTACTAATCAAATGATTCGCCATCTGCTAACGGTAAAGGAAATCATCGTGAGGAAACCCACATGTCTTAGAAGAAATTCTAAAGGCATGTCTGATTCACCAACCCGCATTAGGCCAGCGTGTGTGAATTAAGGCTTAAACCCTCTCTCTCTCTTGATAGAGGAGAGGAGACCCGTACCCAGCAGTGGAACATATATGGGTTGCTTTTATTATATATCTATAGGGCCACTGAAGGTAATTGCTTGTCAAATTGGTTTGATTCATTGTAACGAAAAGACCAATGGCGAAGCAACTCCTTTAGCCACTAAACCACAGTGGTTGCTTTGTCATTTATCAATGCATGGCGTGTTGCGATCTACAAATAGTTGTTTTGTCTCCGAATCCGGGTGTACCGTACGGGGTCGACGCAATATTTTCTACTGTAGGAGTGGTTAAAAAATATGCTGAAGTTTTATACCAGAATAAAAAGTTTTTAATATATACGATAAAAGTTCTTAAGAATTAAGTAAAAGGTACCTTCAACCAACAATATTATAACAGTTGTTCACAGAATATTTTTTATTCGGCCGTCGACCGTATCGATTTAAACGATCGCAATTATTAAATAGCTCTGAGCAAGGCCGAGCTTTGTTTAATTTTCTTTTGGTTTAGTCGATTATTATTTGTTAAAAGAGTTTTCAACATTTTCTAATGAAACTTTGTGAGTTAAAACGTTTTACTGTGGTATCATTAATTCACATAGTGACGATAGAAATAATAGATATTGATATACTCGTAGGAGCAGATGGAAGATTTTGATATTTCATCTGTTCCTGTAACAGGTGAAACATTATATAGGTACTAGGGTATACAGTGCTGCTACTATGATTACTAAAAATGTTAACGGTCCTATTTTCTGTACATGATAAAGTATAATGGCTTAATTCAACCTTTTATATACTTCTAAGGTGGTAAAATAGCCAATGATCGCTTCAATATATCTGGGACACCCAAAAAATTGTAACACGAAGGTTTTGTATCAGTCACCATGGGATAGGAAAACGTTTCTTTAAAAGCACATCCCTAAATAAGCACTGGACACCGTCCTGTACCTACTCACGCACAGAAACACAATACCGCTGTGTATAACTAGTAGGTATTTGGTTGTGGTCTTCTGTAAAGTGGAGGTTTTTATTACCTAGTCAGGGTTGTTCACTATCTTCTTAACTCAAATAATATTGAACCTTTAATAAGTACATTATTCTTTAATTTAATTATATTTCGTGCCAAACAAACTCAACAACTTCAAACCAGTCATTTTGATTTGAATATTGTAACCATCTTCATCATCGATTATTTTATACTCATTTCTGCGAAAAACTATACCATATTACTTACTCAGCTAAATTAATTGAGCGAAGGAAATAATTTTTATTTCCCGTTAAAATGTCAGCGATAACTCGGCCGTGGTAGTAAATAAACATGTCTAACTGGGTCAAAGGCAGTGAAAATCAAGGACACCCTAATAAACTTTATTCCGTGCCCTAGAATCACTATTCATTTTATTATTTAGTTTGATGGTGAGTGTTTAGTAATATTGTGTAATTATACTTTGTAGGGTTTATGTGAAATCGTTTGGAATTTTGTTGCGCGTAAGAGCTCGAGTTGTTGAATATACCTACTAACTATACAATTTTAAAACTTACGGTTGTGGCTAAAAAGGATTTTATTTAATTATTACAGAGGCACTTTTCCAGTTGACAGTGATGTGGAGGAATACACGCCTTAACTATCCCTTTTATTTAAATAATTAGTTTTCCGTTTTTAGGTTTAATTAGTTTTTAATATTATCCTTTATTTATGAATTAATGTTAAATTTCTCTGTTTGATGTAGACTTAGAGAGAGGAGAATATTTTTGAAACGTATGTAGAGTCGTAGGTGGAGGTTAGTTTGTTTAGCTTGTAAATAAAGTTGTAAATTATTTAAAACTATACAAAGGGGACATGTATGTCCCCTTTGTATAGTTTTAAATAATTAATAAGAGAGGGATAATGCATAAAGACCTGTAGGTCTTTATGCATTATCCCTCTCTTATTCACATAATAATAGATTTTGATATAGGAACAGTTCTTTACTGAAATATTTATGGAGGGTATACGGTGCTGTTACTCTGATTACTCAAAATGTTAACGGTACACCACATTAGTTTGCTTACACACTTGTACATTATATTTATCTATTTATAATACGACCACGCAGTTAGTTATTTTACAAAACATTTACGCTTTTTATTTTTATTGCAGATTCTATTGTACATGACATGTCGTCATTGTCTGAAAGGCAACCTTGCAAACTAAACTATTAGATTGTTATAAATAGATATTTCCTGTCCCTTAGATTAACTGATACACTATTCTAAGGCACTTTTGTCTTGAAGGGATATTCGCCAGAAAGTAATCATGGTACAAGATGTTCAGACGGTCAATCCAATTAATTATCTAACAAAAATAATATAATAACAATGAAGTATCCTGAAATAAATGTTACTCAGAAATAAATTTATAGACTAGACATTGAACATACGAGCAAACTAAAAAGTATTACATTCAAACTAATTAATCCTATTAGAACAACCATAAAACATAAAAATGGTAGCGAAACTTTCCTTAATTAACAAACTAGGGACATTTAATGAATCTTACTTAGTAGCAAAGAAAGATTAAAAAATAATAAGGGAGGTGCACGGTATCGTGTCTCCCATAATTCACCTGGGCCATATATATAACGGTGTTTACAAAGTTCAATTTAAAACTTGGCCTAATGGACGTTTGAATTAATAACTGGCACATTTGATTTATGGTGGAATGTATTATGCCAATCTATATCTATAGTATATATACATATAATCTATATTATAAAGCTGAAGAGATTGTTTGTTTGGTTGAATGCGCTAATCTCAGAAAGTACGGGTTCGATTAGAAAAAATCTCTTTTTGTTGAATAGTGCATTTATCCAGGAAGGCTATAGGCTATATAACATTACGCTATGATCAATAAGAGCGGAGCAGTAGTGAGATATGTTGTAAAATCGGGGAAAATATTCCAAATAACCACGCGGACGAAGTCGCGGGTGACCCCTAGTTTCCTTAATAAATTTAAATGGTTTTTTATAGAATAATTGTTTTTATGGATGACATTATTCGTGTATTAAAAACTTCTTATTCAGATTAATAATATTCCTGCCTTTATTGATCACGCCGCGGGGGTCAAGCAGAATGGAGACTAGCTAATTGCGTGGTCGTATTATAGATAGTTATTATAGTACACTGGTGTGTAAGCCAACGCAGCACCCTTTGTTTCCATACTATCATAGTGTAAGGACGGTAGAAAGATTAGGCGCAAGACCAACGACTTTATTCTAAATCATTTTTAATTTTTTGGACAAAATTGCTTGTTTTTATTTTTTTTAATACAGCATACATAAAATACATACAACCCTTTATTTTCACCCCTCTACGATCAACCCTTATTTTTTAATAGCGATATTAATATTTTGTCTTAGTAAACGGCCCATCTACGAAATGTTCGAAGCAAGCACAACACAACCTTATAGAGCATTTGATCTACTCAGCCGCTTAACTACCTTGGGCTACCAAAGTAGCTGCTACTTATACGAGACGTCTACCTATTACGATTTCAATAATCATATTAAATAGTATCGACGTTTTCGCGGACGATTACACAACACAGCAAGGTGTAACACGACACCGATCAAATGTGTTTAGTTATAAGTTTTATATTATATTTATATGATAGTTTGTAATGTATTTACCTATGGAAATATATAGGCTACGTGTATTGTTTTGTACTAAGTAATCTGTGTATTTTTGAAATAAATTATTATTATTAATAATAACCTTAAATAAACCAACGACTAATAGTTGCAATGATTTTTCTTGCAGGCGTTCTCTTCGAAAATCAATAACTCACCAAGAGGAGGTAGCTCGTCAGTTGGACGAACTGACAGACTACCGGCCGTACTTCACATGGTGGGTCAGTACAGTACAGACGTTAGTACTGTTGCTGTCTCTCCTGTGCTACGGGTTTGGACCAGTGGGGTTCGGGAGGCATACGCACTCAGGGCAAGTGCTAGTGAAGAGCTTGAGCTTACAGCAGGTGGGTATATGTATAAAACAATGATATTTAAATAAACATAAGCTACTTTTATATATACTGAGCGGCGTCGTTCAGTTTTGTTGCGCTATATTACTTTATTATTATAGATTTCAAGTATGAAATCGATAGATAATACGGAACATAATACTGAATATATTATTATATAGGTAAAAGTGAAAGATTGGTTGGATATATGAATGTTCGCTACGCAATCAAGCAAAAACGGCTTGGCACAGATATTAAACATAGTCAGGAATAGTGCATAGACTATTTTAGTCTTTTCATACTGAAAAAACAAAAAAAAATATGCGGGGTAGTCTTTGGGAACTGCCGATAGAAGTGAAAACTAAGTAACTTGTGAATGCCTCGGTGGTCCAGTGGCCGCAGTATGCGCCTGCTGTGCACGAGGTTGTGGGTTTGATTCCCACACAGGACAAAACTTTGTATGACCCACAAAGAATTGTTCTGAGTCTGGGTGTAATTTGTGTCCGTTAATTGTATGTTTATAAAGTCCCCCGCGACACAGAGCCTGTTCTCTAGTGCGGGAGTTGTACATTAAAATAATTGTATCGTCGAGCTATTAGATTATTATTTTTGAATATGGAAAGCGTTCGGAGACGATGACGCGAGTTCCATGATCTTTGTTCATCCAAAAAGTTTGAATATGGAAAGCGTTCGGTGACGATGACGCGACCCAAAAAAGTGCTCAACGCGCCCAAAAACATTTTTTACTTTAAAAACAAACTGTTCCATTTCGCGTATTGTACGCGCGAACGAAGCCGCGGGCGGACACTAGTTAGACCATACTTTCACAAAATTCACAAAGTCTTAAGCGTTCAATCTCCACTGTGATAACAGCAAGATCATTTTGCAGTTTCCAAAACATTTGATATTGATTGCCTTCTTTATTCACACTTGACTAGGTAATTTTATGTGGCGTCTCATATAAAATATATAAAAAACCTTGTGGGGTCGCGTTCAAAATCGTGAAATGTTTATGACTTCTATGACTTTATGGCTTTATGATGGCCCCAAGTGATTTTTAGAGTTCACACGTATGTGAAAATAGTGAAGGTTTATTTTTCATTGATATTTTATGGGTTTTAAGCTACTCAATGTATCCCATGGTGTTTTATATCATATGCTTTAAAGATATTTTTATCGACAAAGCTTGTATTATCTTTTGACTTTGTTAGCTAAACGTAATTTTTAACCGACTTAAAAGAAGAGGAGATTATCAATATGTGTATATTAAAAAATCAGTCTCAAAAATGTTAAGGATTAAGTTCAATGAATTAAGACTTATCTCGAATATAAGTTTAAATAAATTCAACTTAATTATTTAATCGCGTACAATCCCACGGGAACGGTATTTTCTTTCGAAATTAAAAGATTTTATGCTATTTCAGAACATACCTATTCTATCTCTGTGCCAAATTTCATCTAGATCCGTTCAGCTGTTTTGACGTGATCGAGTAACAATCATTCAAACTTTTGCATTTACAATACAAGCTGTTGCCAGTGGCCCAGCCCACGTGGATTTTGATTATCGTGGTCAAAACCCTACGTCTTTCTTTATGATGTCATCTATATCTTTGTCAAATTTCATTATGATTCGTTCAGCAGTTTAGTCGTGATAAGGTTTCAAACAAACCTACATACAAACATTAAGTATGGAAGTCTGGATTAGTATCGTAAGTATAGACGTGCGATTAAGTAGGTATACACACATAAGTATAAGAATATATGTATATACAAGTATATTGCCTTCATAAGGCTTTTCATTCCCTAAATTCCGTTTCTTTGTTTAAGACTTAACGTAACAATGTTATATGAGGCAAAGCTTTTAGACATAACACGTTTGGCACAAATTTAATGCTTGAAACTCGACGATGCACAATATTTACTGTAACGATATATTTAGCTTTTGTTAGCTTTTCAGTTGCTTGATTTGTTCTATAATGTTATTGAAAGAAATAAAATATTTATTCGAACATACACAGAACTTATATCACTTAAATACCTACTCTGGAGCATTTACGTGTAATGAATCATTCTTTTTGACTGGCCTGTTGGTCGAGTGGTTAGTGACTCTGCTAAGCCCGAGGTCATGGATTCGATTCCCACCCAAGACAAATATTTGTGTGAACAGCACGATTATTTGTTCTGTGACTGGGTAAAATTTATCTTTAATACTCGTATGTATGTATGTAGAAAATATATAAGTATGTTTATCAGTTGTCTGGTTGCCATAGTACAGGTTCTGCCTAGTTTGCGATCAGATGGCATGATGAGTAGTCCCGAAAAAAAGATTGGATTCGTTTTTGAGCATTACATAACAGGTTGTGCACTATAATGCTCGGTTCTCACTGGTGTAATGCTTGACTCTTTAACGATACATTACACACAATGTTCCAGGTGACCTTTAGATATGTTGTGGCTTCCTAATAATAAAAGAATTTTCCAAATTGAATCAAAAGTTTCAGAGATTACCTACCCAACATCAAAACTTACAAACTTTACCACTTTATAACTTGTATATATAGAATGTATAGGCGAGATTGTAGATAGATTTGCCCTTTCCTTTTCTTATATATTTGTTGACTCGTGACAAAAAACAATGCTACCTACGTTATTTCTACGTCTTTTTCCTTATACTCAACAAAATATTCCGTAATTTCCGTGCTTCGGAGAGCACGTTAAAAGTCGGCCCCAACTGTTTATAGTCGTTAGATCACGCTAAAGGCCTAAATATGGGCGATCTAAATAACTCTGTCACCATGTTGGCCACTAACCAAACGATAAAAAGAAGAAGAACGAAATATCAACTTTCTGTAATTATACACAAAACAAATGAACAACACACATGTTTAATCTAAACCGCATTATGTCTAATCGCGCCACGCATCTTATTTTATGCCTACCTCTCAATATTAACAATTAGTAAATACCGAGGCACAAAGGGTGTACGTTCATTGTGACGCAAGGGAAAAGCGACACAAAGTAAGAGTATTAGTGAGTGAGCTACAAATGTAGGTCACACGGGCTTTGTGCGCGACTCTTTTGTCTGCTTTTTGCTGCTTAGCACAGTCTTTCATGATGCTATCTTATAGCGAATGACCGCAAAAGGTACCCCGTATGTAATTCGGGTTCAGCGGACTTTTGTTTGTGGTCGGTTTTGTAGGTAAAATTGTTTTGGGTGTTTATGTTTAGTTCATTAACGTTTTACGTTTGTAGTTGCAGTGTTGTTTATTTATAAGAAAACACTATTATAACATTCATTTATTTTCTAGAATCTGAACCAAGCGAAAAGTCCAAATAAGTGGCATAAATATTTACAATAATTTATTAACATAATATTTTGTACGATATTATGTCGTACACTTATGTCAAAACAAATTGTAAACGTGTTTGAGTGTAATTTATATATTAGCTTTGTATAATAAAGGGTTTGAAGGTCATCAAGATAAAAACGATCCCTGTCCCTGTTGTTAGATTAAGTAGGACATAATTATTTACAAAAATTCATTAACATCAGTTTAGTGGTTCTGAGACGACCTGAGCCAGTACCCCTAAGTAGGCTCTTTAGTAAACTGATCCCGCTCGAACTGATCCCGCGGGATCAGTTGACCTAATGTATATTCATAAATTTTATAATTTGTATAGACACCGAGAAAAGTGTTAGACTACTTAATATCGCCCAAATAATATTTCAGTTCACTTGTATTACTCTCAAGTTAGATGGGTATAGCTTAATTTTGTATTTTTATCCGGCAGAACTAAATATAGTTACGATCTAACGACTCGAGTGGCGGGCCGTGGGCACGACAGCAAATATATTTTTCTACTGGGCACTAAATACGTTAAACGTTTTCTGCACGCCTGTACACATATTTCAAAATATACAATAGAGTTTTGCCTGATTTAAAAGCGGGACCAGTTGACAAAAGAAAAGTAATAAAATTATTAATTTAGTCAACTCATCCCGCGGGATCAGTTTAGAGCGGGATCAGTTTACTAAAGAGCCCTAAGTACATTTACCAGTCGTCTGGTTGCCATAGTAAGTGCAGACACTCAAGTGGCCATTTATAAGTTCTACCAAGTTAATATTAATACTCAAAAAGACATTATTATATTTAAAGTGATGTAGGACCTCAGCACCGGGCATGCACTATTTGTATAATAACCACAGAGTAATTAAAAAAAACATAATCAAACTTTTTCTTTTTACAGGTCGAATGGGAAGAACCCGCCTCTTTTTGGTTGGGGCCCAGAGCGGCGGATCTTATACATTTAGGAGCAAAATTCGCACCTTGTATGAGAAGGGATGCAAGGATAGCGAGGGCGATAGCGGCGTCGGCAAGGAGAGAAAGGGACACTGCATGCTGCATACGGAATGATGATTCTGGATGTGTGCAGTCATCTAAGGCTGATTGTTCGGTGAGTAGACTTTTATATGTTTTTAGTTAAGTGAAAAATTATTATTGACGTCAGCATTGATGTATGGTAGTAAATCATGGTAGAATATGCATAAAAGGGCCACCCTAATGTGTTCACCGTGGGGTGGAATTGCAATAAGTGTTAACCTTGGATCGAATATATATTGGACCAAGGAGGTGATGTGATAAAAAGGGCCAAATTAAAAGAAATAAAAACCGACGTTCATGCATAAAAAGTTTGATAAATGTAGAGAAAGCAAGTATGACTGAGTCGAAGCAGTTTGTGTACCATAGTCTCTGTCTATCTCGGTGGGAGTATGTTGTATGTATTTTTTTTTGTTTTATTTAAATAACAACTCCCGCACTAGAGAACAAGCTCTGTGTCGCGGGGGACTTTACAAACATGCAATTAACAGATACAAATTTTACCCAGACTCAGAACAATTCTTTATGGGTCACACAGAGTTTTGTCCTGTGTGGGAATCGAACCCGCAACCTCGTGCACAGTAGGCGTATACTGTGGCCACTGGACCACCGAGGCAGTCACATGCCTCGGTGGTCCAGTGCCATGTAATACCTTTGGTACTGCAAGCGCCTGGCTACTGTAACTGCGTAACATCAGGCGGGCCGTATGCTTGTTTGCCACTACCACATAAAATATTACCACTGTTACAATCTGATGTAATGTAGTAACAGTATTTTTTTAAATCTTGGAATAATTCTACATTTAATTATTTTTGTGCACGCTACCCTCCAGATAAGAGGATTAATATCAAAGGTAAGATTACCGTACAAATAACAATAATTATATCTATTAGTTATATTTTCATGGCTGGTTTATTTATTATTTGATTATAAATGTTTTCATAAATATTTCAGAACACGATATCGACGTGGAAGAAGTGGTCTTCGGGTGAGTCAGGACCAGGTGGTCGGATATCGGGCTCCGTTTGTGGTTTAGATCCAAAGTAAGTCCTAAACTACACTATGTTTACGTTCCTATTTTGTTTATTTTTATTTTGTGTATTTCTTTCTTACTTTTAAGTTTAAAATTTAGTTTTTTGTATTAAGTCTAAAAAAGTTTAGGTATATTGTTTCTGTAAATAAAAAAATAATATTAATAAGGTACCTACCAAACAACAACAAAAAATAAGTCATATTTTGTTTGTTTAAAATTAACTGTGTTATTGTATGTAAGCAATTTATTAATTTATGGTTGTATAAAATTCTTCCAAGACACACTTTGAAGAGAAGAAGGCGAAAATTTGAAGCTTTAAAGTAATCCTTTTAAAAAAGGATCGGTTCAAACCAAGAACGGTACGGCAAATGCAGCCAAAAAGGCTGCAACGGAACACACTTTGTCATAGAAAAAGAAACCCTTATCCAAAATTTCGCCGATATAAATTGTTACCATTACAATTACAACATTAAAAGTATTAAAAAGTTGTGTCCAAAAGATCTTGCATTAAAATAAATGGTATTATTTCTCATATCATCTGTTCTAGACTTTTTTGGCTAAAATCGCAATAGCAGAATTTTTTGTTCAGAGTATTCTATTCTTATTTCAGTGGACCATCTAATATTTCATTTCCCATTTCCAGATTTTGCGAAGCACCAAGATCAATAGCACCACATGAATGGCCTGATGACATCACCAAATGGCCGATCTGTCGGAAGTCAGTTCTCGATGGATCAGCCGCTGCGGGTCGAGCAGGCCACGCGGCTGAACATATGGCCTGCGAGGTTATTGGCCACCCCTGCTGTATAGGAGTCCATGGACAATGTGTGATCACGACCAGGGAACATTGCGATTTCATCAAGGGTTATTTCCACGAAGACGCATCGTTATGTTCGCAGGTGAGAATGTATATATATAGCAACCCTTATATGTCTAACTGCACGAGTCTTCTCTCGTCTATCAAGACAACTGATGGAATATTCCATCCAAGTTGACTTAAACCAGGTTGGTGAAGCAGTTACGCACCGGATTATCGCGATGTTTTACATCACCGTTAGCAGATGATAACTAATTTGATTAGTCCGCATACATTTCATAAAGTTCAATTCAGATTGATACGGCCACCTAGAATCAAATTCGCACTTTACTCGTACAAGTTTTATACTATCCCTTTCATTTACCACAGCTCATAGATATAAGGAGCTCATAGATACAGAAGAAGATGCTCATATCGTATTATAATCTAATATAATCTTTTTTTACTCATAAAGTTTTCATCGAAATTCTAGGTGTCGTGCCTCGATGATGTCTGTGGCATGCTACCGTTTATGCGGCGTCGACGTCCAGACCAGCTGTACCGAGCGTGGACATCACTATTCGTTCATGCTGGGCTGCTCCATCTAGCAGCTACTTTAGCGTTGCAATGGCTATTCATGAGAGATCTGGAGAAAATGGCCGGCCCTGTTAGAATAGCTGTTATATATTTGGGCAGTGGTGTTGCTGGTAATATGGCGTCGGCGATATTTGAACCCTATAGAGCAGAGGTAGGTTATAAATTAATTAATTTCTAGAGCTCCTCGAAATATCAAATAGATCGAGGTCTACATTTGCAAACTGATACCAAGGGTGACTGTTACCCGTCTTTGTACAAAGCGCAACTTAAAGAGTCATCATCTTTGGATTATAACTGTTCCTGCGTTTAAATATACCGGTGTTTTATTTTAAATAATGTGAAAACGTGCCTCGCTTTCACATTATTTGTGGTATCTTTTTATACAATTATAAAAAGAAGTTAATTATGTTTTCATTTATTTACATTTCAGGTGGGACCTGCAGGATCACATTTTGGACTATTAGCGTGTTTAATAGTGGAAGTGATAGGGGCGTGGCCTCTCCTGAGACATCCAAAACGTGCTATTTTAAAACTTGTCGGTATTGCGGTGGCGCTGTTTCTTCTGGGCCTTCTACCATGGATAGATAACTTTGCGCACGTATTCGGCTTTGTGTTCGGTTTCCTTCTTGCGTACGGGTTGCTACCTTTCATAACATTCGGCCCGTACGATAGAAGGAGAAAGATTGCCCTCGTGTGGGTGTGCATGGTGTCAGCGGCGGGGATGCTGTGCGCACTAGTGGCGTTGTTCTATGCGGCGCCAGCGTATGAATGTGCGGCGTGTGCATACTTCACGTGTTTACCGTTTGCACCAGATATGTGTGCATCCCAAGACGTCCGCGTGAGGCAGCTGGACGGGGTATGACGGCGCGCGGCCCGGGCGCCCCCGCCGCCGCCGCCCCCCCGCCCCGCGCCGCAGTCGTGCCCCGCGCGCCCCACGCCGCGCCGCTGCGCCGCCCGCGCATAGCCCACGCCGCCCCCGCCCGCGTCGCCGCCGCCCATGTTACCTCACATCGTCACCTCGCTACTACACAAACGCGTGTACTGGACCTCAATTTACTTATCGTCACATATTATTATCTAAACAAGCTACCTCCATTTATAAATAAATGGTACGTATATTGTGATTGTTGTCTTTGAGAATGATTGGAATAGTTACAATATACCTACATGACATGTAAGTTGAGTTTCCGTAAGCGTAGTGCTGTGTCGCTACTGCCCAATTGATTGAACGTGTCGATAGGAGAGTGCGATCTAGTTATCTAGGCGATCTTTTAAGATTTTATAATCGTCGAACTAGACTATTATAAAAAGTGTATGCGAATACTTCATCGATTACTTTATTTATCGATAGAGACGTATTGTTGCGAGTTAAGGTTTGTTGGTATGTTGTTTTGTGGACTCATGATTTGTCCTTGAATTTCGAGTGAGTGAGGTTGAATTTATTCTATAAGCATTTCACTAATCCTCATATTATTCTAAAAGTGCAATGTGTTAAGTCTGATTATAATGAATACGACAATAGTGTTCTATGGCTGCTTGTGCTCGTAAAATAAATTCGATCCAATGAATTTCAATAATAAAAATAATTGTGCTAAATTCACGAATACAGAACTGTTTGCTGACGCGACTTGCTGTTGTAAATATACTGTAACATACAATTACGTAAGTGAGTCGTGTTATTTGTGACTTGTTTTGTCTGCGTGCATTTTACGAGTATTGCGTTATGTCACAACGTATAATTACGAATATACTTTCATGGAATTTATACGTATTTACCCTGAATTAATAATTATTTTAAGCACAATGCAATTTCAAAAAACAATATAGGTAATAATTATTCTCGGTTCGTGTGGCATAAGGTAATCCCGTAACAGTGTCAAATATACATAATTTAGTATATTACTAAATAATGTAAATAGAATGTTACGAAAAACATATTTTTCATCTATTGAGTTCACATTATGAACAAATTCAGTATTTATAAGTATTCACTAATCAATTTTTTATTTCGTCAATTTATATAGCTGTATCGAGTCTGTGTAGTATTACATTTATTTTATATTAAATGCTAGTGATATATATTATATATACCATTTATATTTAGGAATATTTATTTGACTACAAGCAGGTTAGAAAAGATTTATCGTTCACTATCATTCATACTTTACATGTTTTATTACGAATTTAAATTTAAAACTAGTCATTATGTTAACTATTAATATTTTTAGTTTAATGTGATGATGTAAATATATAAATTTTAAGCGAATGGTGATCATTGTATTTAACAGTTATTTTGCTAAGAAATGTTAATCGAGAGTGTATGTATGAATGTGTGAAGGTTTTATACAGGCACAGAACCATTGTAGATATACGAATAGGGTGATTTTATTTTTGTTTTTAAATTGTAAAATTGAGCACATATAAGTATCTTAGTTGTAGGTATGAAGGTTTAAGTTTGGTCATGCTTAAGTAGCGACGATCTTCGCAGTTGGATATGAGAAACCTATGGCCTTACTAAATGTCGTACACTTAGAGAGGCCTACATCCAGCAGTGGACTTCGTAGGCTGATTATCATGATGATGATGATGCTTAAGTCAATAATATCTTGTTCGGTGTAACTGAGCTATGTTGCTTCTTCATCCTGTCTAAGTCCACCTTTTACCCTGTTTAGATCTACGTGAATATTATTGCAATTTAATACAGCCGCCATAGACCGTGTTTTATAAACCTTGTAAATTGATCAATCTCTAGTGTATACTACAATTATAATAAGCTATACAGAGATTTATTTCGTGGTTTTCTGTTCATGTATAGAATTGTTTACATTTTCATTCAGCATTATTTTACGGCATTGTCTTCTATACTCTAAAAAAGGTTTAAATGTTTTCATATTACACAATTTTTTATCATAATGTCAGTTTTTGTAAATACATTACTATTCTTTATTTTAAAATTTTACCAGTATTGTTTAAAACCAGAAATACGCAGTAACATAAACCAACGTTTTACACCGAAAACTTTAGCGTGACCAAATGAAAACAAAGTGTAACAAAGACGGATAGCACAAAAAACGCCTTTTTATGTCAAAAATGTAGCACTTAATAAGATATAAAATATATTTTTGTTTAACAATATTTAATGCTACAAATGAACGCAGCACAATTGTCAATGCAATGTATCAAACGTCTCAATTGAATGTAACATTATTTGTGAATATTTATTTAGCACAATTAATTTTACTCGGATGTAAAATAAATTAGTTATATAGGCACGTATTTACTTCTTATGAATTAATAATAAAATGTAGTGTATTACGTGTTGATTTACGGGAAATAAACCTTTTTTATGACATTAAATACACAAACGTTAATTTGTGTTCAACCATCATAGTGCGGTCCTGCTGACGGAGCTACAACAACGTATTCGAATAGCGGGGACGCATGCGATTTTCGCCTTATTACACATATTATTATCGCATAAAGGGAAATACAACCCATGATAAATTTTACATGATGAGTAATTTATTTAATTTGTAAAAGTTAGTAACATTTTAATGCTTGCCTAATCTGGGTATCGAAATAACTGAATGTAAAAAAAAAAATCTATTGCGTTTATGATTCATAAGGATTTTTCCGGTTAAATAATTGCAAAATGTAAATAAAAGAAACACCGACAATTGTTACATTAAATTAAAAAAACAAACTAACATAAAGTAAATGCCTTTTTGTATTTTTTCATTTTGTTAATCTGATATCTTTAGCTTGGGAAAAGCACTGATAAAAAATTTTAAAATGTAATTGCATCTTTTTAAAATTAAAGTACTGTCTACATTCAATAAAATTTTTTTTTGACTAAATAAATCGTCAGAAACCCGTTGGTACGATTTTCATAGAGAGATAGATAGATAATTTTATTGATATTCAGTTTAAAACTTAAACAATCTTTTATTTTAAAATTTAATCATATATAAATATAAAAACGAGTATATTTAAAATTTTGAAATGCTAAAATTTTAATGGAATGGCATTGCTAAAATTTTAAAAATATTTGTTGATTTTAAGAAAATACAGACGTAAATAAATTTAATGTTTATAAAAAGGTTTATTTTGCCGTAACTTGCACAAATTTTGCTCAGAAGTCTCCAATAAAAGTACAAGCAATAAAATGTCAACACCAGTGTCTAATGTTATGAATGTATGTTTGTTAATCAGAGAGTATATACAATGTGAGTATAATTAATGTCTCGTTACGACATGTAATATAGTGTCAGACATTAAATTTGTTTATGTGCAGACACAAAATTATTAGTGCACATTAGATTTATTTAGTGTCTGACACTGCATGTTTAATTATTATTAAATTCTTAATGTCCTTATAATTTAAGACAGTGTTTTCATTTTTATTTTTAACTATATTAATTATAAAGTATCTAAATTCGTAATAAACGTTTTAATATTAACATGTTTCCGCTAAACTGACATCGATTGCTTGCAACATCGTGACATATAATACGTCGATGTCACGACACTGACATTCATGCCTTGTATCTAATATTGTGTGATGTGATGAAATATGTATCACTAGCTGTTACCCTCTGTTGTAGTCATGTATTATAAGGGTTTCATTCTATGTCACGTTTGTCACTACCAAGTTCCCCTTAAACTTTCTTCTAGAATTAAGGTATCAAATGGAAATCAATTTTTAAAATCTGACTGGCAGGTCCAGAGATTTGCTCGTTTTTATAAAAAATAAAACGAACTCTTCAGTTAAACAAGCTATTATAATTATGTATAAGTACGTTAGCAACCAATGTCAGTTTAGTAGATATGTTAGGTACTTACATATAATTTTGAAGTAAAATATATGTTAATTTGGTTAAAATACTTTAAAATATTCGTATTTTATTTTTAAAGTAGTATTTTTAGTTCTCAAATGGCCAAGTTCTATGATAATTATATTGAACTTTTTAATGTAACGAAGCCCACACTAAGGAGACGACTGTATAATTATAAAATAACGTGATTATATTTTATTAAAAAAGTGTTTGAATGTGTGTGTAAAGTGTCTCGATTACTTTCTTAAAAACTATGTTAACAGTGAACATTTTCGAAGTGCCCTTGTGACCGGCGGCTCGGCGGACTGTTTCAGAATTTAAGACAAAAAAACTTACATAACTGTACATTGTGAACATACACCTAATTATTACTTATACGTTAAGGATGGTAAAGTAATCTTATTATAAACTAGTATTAATCGAACAAGAAACCTTATTATCATAATATTGTTGTGTTTTATTTCTATTCAATAATTGTTTTTATACGACCAGTTTGCGAATAAATAGGCGCCAGCCCGGTGAACTCGCTGTTCCGTAAATTCTTCATTTCATCTGAGCGTCCCCGTTCTTCGGAGGACAGACGTTAGATCACGACAAAAGCCTTAGTATTGGCAATCTAAATAACTCTATCACCAATTTGGCCACTAAACAAACTATAAAAATACGAATAATTACGGTATAAGGAACGTCTGATGGTAAGCAGTAAAGTAGCCGATGGACATATGCTATGCCTGGAGCCACTCGTGTGTTCCCAGCCTATATAAATAGAAGTAGTCACAAAATGATCATTAATCGTATTCGATAGATTGACATTGAAAGCTCGAGTTATAGGTCGTTTCGCCTGCCATTTGTTCGCCCGAGCGGGCTAAACGACCAAATTACAAAATTTATTATATTTGATTAGGCGTTTCGCTCGATAGAGGTTTTATTACTTTTCATGTATAGACAGCATCAAAATCTGTCTGTACATTACAAGTAATAAAACCCCAATTGGGCGAAACGCCCAATCAAATATTATAAATTTTGTAATTTGGTTGTTTGGCCCGCTCGGGCGTACAAATGGCGGGCGAAACGACCTATAACTCGAAAACTCTTAGCGAGACGATTAAAAAGTCTCAAGAGATATATACCAGTGTACTTACCGTACCTACCAACCGGTGTTTAACATACAAGACAAGATAGTATATATTATAATCTTTTCTTGCTATATTATCACAAGCTATCTTGTTTATCGGCGATTGGAACATAAAAGCGTTGTGCTATGTCAAGTGCAAAACTGGCTATTGGCAAGAATAGTGCCTTCAAAAGCATGTACTATTCTAGCCAATAGGCAAAGATTTGAATGGGGTTTAAAACAATACATGACACGGCATGTTTATTTATATTTTTATGTAGGTAAGTATTACCCAATAAATTGGATAAGTAAAGTCAAAGTCCAAGTCAAACTCATTTATCAATTTAGATGCTAATAAATTATGAACTTCATAAAAATCAATAGAAGTCACTTGTTTTTTTACAGCAAATTTGCTAACAGGGATGTGGCCAAGATACAAATTGGCAAGAAATTCTGGGAACCTTTTTTTAATCCCCAGACAACAACATTTTACAATTTGGTATGAGTTCAAATTTGTGGTAAGAGAAAAAGACGATAACCAATATACTAACAACCATACGAACAAAATAGCAATTAATTAATTTAATAAAGAAAACAAAAATATTAAGTGGACCATAGTGAATTGGGACTAAGTTGTTTAGCTTCCAACTTACAGTTGGAAGCTAAAAAACCCAATAACAGCTAAGTACCTAATAACTTTTACATTGATCCCAAAATAGGCAAACCTACAGACACTATAGAAATATAGGATTGCTTAGTCCTACATTTTGTGTGCCATTATACTTTATATCACCATTAACTTTAGTTATATTGATAACTGCTAAGTATATTAACGCCATAACTGGTGTTAATATACTTAGCATTTTGTTCTGTCTATTTAAAACGTTTTATATTATCTATATGATAAAAAAAACAATAATAGAATTTATCTCAAAATGCTCTTGAAAATTCTTCCAAGAGCATTTTGACTAAAGCTATTTTTCAATAGCTTTAGTAAAAATAGATACGTGCAAAGTACACTTGAGTTTCATCCTAATATCGATAAACGAGATTACCATCATTGAAACTTTGTAAGACGATCCTATCACAGAGATACGACAGCTTATACTCGTAGGATTTTTCCATAATTCACCTGTTTTAAAGCAATCTTCTTTCTGGTATATCAATGTACTTATATTTATACTTACTGTAATAGCTTGCAGATATTCTAGCCAGGTTTGGCAATGTATGTAGTAACAATATATTTTTTTTACGTTTTGCGTGGAGTTATTTTATATAAAATGAACGAATAGGCTTATACTTATCGAAGAGCTCATAGGATCCATTATACCTACCATTAAATTTTAGACTACACCTAAGTTTTACCTTAAGCCGCTAGATGGCGCTAGTACTACGTTAAGCACGTAAACTAAAAAAAACAATAGTAACTCATTTATGTCCTACTACTGAGCCCGAGTCTCGTCATCTCTATCTTGAGAGGGTCCCTCATTTTTCTCTACCAACCCGTGGATCAGACATGCTTTTAGAATATTTTAAAGTCATGTCGGCTTCCTCAATGCTTTTCTTAATCAAATGGTATATAATATTTGATTAGTTAGATTATTAAATTATATTTTTATTAGTACCTACTGCCACCCGAGATCGAACTCAAACTTTATGCGTACTAGTCGGTAACTCTTCCACTTGGCTACCGCCACAAAGAAAAGAATAATAATCATTTATTAATTTGTAAATATTTAAAAATCTTTTCTGTATTCGAAAAGCATGTAAAATCCTTTTATTTTTACACCATTATTTGTACAAGTTTTGTTTGAAGCACCTAGATGGCGCTGACTTTTTAAAGTTTTTTTCAACCTTACTAAATACAATAGTTGAGGCCATGGAAGTAGTAGGGCGCAAACCAAAACATTCATTATTACTTCAAATCGATCAACCAATGTTTTAAATTAAAATTTAAGTAGTTATTATAATCATAATTATTGTTGATGTTTTAACTGGTAAACACTGGTCTATCTAACGGTAAAACCCAATATTAATGTCAAAAATATGAATTTCATCATAATAGTCAAAAGCATCTGATAAAAAGATGATAATAAGATAGCACGTGTTAGATATAAATGTCAAAACGCAGTGGAAATTTATCGATGTTCCAAATATCAGAGGACAAGTTTAAAATTGGATTATTGGAGAGGCATTGTAAACAATAAATTGCGTTGTAGATGTCACACAAATGTAAACTTTTAATTTTTTTAGTCTGCGATCACTGCTCATTTGATAAATAGGTGCAAAGCACGCGAGTTCTGTAACAATCACAATTGAAAGCAAAAGATTCATGAACGGATCTGGGGAATCGAATCATTGTTAAGGGTGACCATCATCCACCTATTCTAATAACAATTCGAACCTAAAAACCACTTGGCCTTACGTCAACTTTTTAACTACGTCGATACCTGGGATAGTTAACCATTGCTTTAAAAACGCATCGCTAAATAAGCACTGGCGACCTGTACTCACGCACTGGAACAACACCACTGTGTGTTGTTATTTGGCTGTGGTTTTCTGTAAGGTAGAGGTTCTTCCCCAGTTTCTTACTCGCTAATACATTGCCCTACCTTTCTAATAACTACTACTACTAGGTAAAACTATTGGGGAATACCATGTTAACACGTATCTGATACATATCAGCAGAGATATTTATCTTGTATCGAATACGTACTTTGATCTATAGATATAGATCACTGTGGTCAGTTTATCAAGAGTTTTGAAATCAGAGAAATATTCTGATTGCCAAGTCAGACAAAGTTGCAGATAAAGTAAATTGATGGGTAAAGACAGTACCTAATGCTGATGGGTATTTCATAAGTAAGGAAATAAAGAATCATTTAACCAAAAAAAAACTCTAATTCATACGCTTAAGGCTTGTGATATAGCCAACGACCTCGAGCATTTGGGCGAAGCAAACACAACCTAATTCTCTAGGCGAGCGCGGATACAAACATATGTACTCTTTGAATGGACGTCTTATTAATTTTTAATAACTTTAAATTTAAACTTATTCGGCAGTCAGACAACGTTCAAATTGGCTTGCAAGGCAAACGCGTCTCCACATCGCAAAGCTGCTTTACGCGGCATTCCTCGCAAAGCAGCCTCGTGATGTCGAGGTTTAAGTATATGAAGAATCAAAACATTTGAATGACAAAGCAAATTCACTATACGCTTCACGGCTACTCTAAATAGGTTACCAGCCCTTTTAGACAAGTGGCATAAACGGTAGTTGAATCGAATAGCACAGAAAGCAAATTTATAGAATTTGTACCTGTGTTTTTTTTTTTTTTTTTTATACTACCAAGTAGGCAAACAAGCATACGGCCCGCCTGATGGTAAGCAGTTACCGTAGCCTATGGACGCTTGCAACACCAGGGGTATCACTCGCGCGTTGCCGACCCTTTAGAAACCTTATAACTCCTTTCTTGAAGAACCCCATGCTATAGTCTCTTTACAATATTATGTCGGTTACTTATGTCAAATCCCATAAATTAGCTTTCTATTCTATTATTTTCTACTGCTGTTTATGCAACTTGCCTAGAGGGGCTGGTAACCTATTAAGAGCAGCCGTGAAGCACATAGTGCAATTGTTTTGTCATTCAAATGTTTTGGGCGCCAAGTTTGTAGCTTGGCGCTTGTTTTCAACTGGAACCCACTTGTAAGATACCATACATGGACATCGAACCCTGTGTTAATGTGTATTGTACATGTATGAACATATCATCGCGCCCGTCTCTCAGTGGGGTAGGCAGAGACTATGGTACGCCAATTGCTTCGATCCAAACATACTTCCTCCGCCTCCTCTACATTCATCAACCTCTTCAAGCATGAACGTCGATTCTGGGTACTTTTTTTTAACAAATCCCCTACTTAGTCGCTGTATGTACTCCTAGGGCGGCCACTACCGACATCTCCATTCATTTTTCATTCACATAAAATATAATTATTTTATAATTAATTTAAACCAGATACATAGAAATTATAATCATCTGTATTATTATTAATATTTAATTTTCATTATAACCCTTACTTTAAGCGGCATGTCGTCGTCAAATTACGTTAAACAATTCAAAGCATCTTGACGGCTAAATCCCGGGGATGACAGGAAGATAACAAAATGATGAAGGTAAGTACTTATAGATAATACGCGGCGTGTGGCAAGCAGGCTAAGATCTAAGAGACGGTTTTATATAAAAACCCAAATCCCTTCTTCAAACGAGGTTTAAGCATTTATTTTACGGTAGCAACCAATTTTTGTTAAACAGAACCTACATTTTTGAATACCATATGGATCATTGTTACTAAATACTTTAATAATAATTAATAATGAACTGCCTCCGTGGCTCAGTGGTCAATGTGTGAATCTGCTGATCACAAGTTCCCGATTTCGATTCCCGGGTCGGTCCAGTAATATATTGGATTTTAGGTTTTTCTGTTAAGGAATTCACAATAGATGCCCGGAGTTTGGAAAATCGGCGCTGTTTACAACTCCATGCCTCGGAAAGCACGTAAAGCCGTTGGTTCTACGCCTGATCTCACTCCGGTCGTGTCAGATTTTCCGTTCTATCGGACTATGAGAGTGAGGTATAACGTGAAAAGAGTGTCCGGTGAAAGAAAGTATTGGTTCTGCAGTAAGGCCTGGCAGGATTGTAAAATTTTCGTCAAAATTAACAATTTACATATTCACTAGATGTTAAATAAAATTCTAAAACTCAATTTCTAGTCAGTAAAAGAAGATAGCTGTAAAATTGCTGTTTCGGAAAGGTATTTTTTCAGTTTCTTTTTATCACGGTAGGCTTGGCTATGAACCTGGAACTATTGAAGTTACGAGAGATTAATTAATACAATATTTAGTACACCCCGCACTAGGGAACAAGCCCTGTGTTGCCGGAGACTTTACAAACATACAATAAACCGACATAAAGTACACCCAGACTCGGGACTCGTCTTTATGGATCACACAAATTTGTATCCCGTTGATCCACTGAATCCACAACATGGCACGCAGGTAAACATTATGTCTTAATCTTATGCCGAATCCCATACATTAGCTTTTTATTCTATTCAATTTGAGTACCGGCACGGCGTACGGTTGGTGACAGAGTTTTTTTAAATTGCTCATAATCATGACCTATACGAGCGATTCAAATAACTCTGTCACCAGCTCCTCAGCAAATGTAATGGATTTGACAAAAGTTTACGTCATTCTGTCGTAAACTTATGTCAAATCCACTACATTTGCTTTTTATTTTATTCTCTTCTTTTAGCGTTTATGCCAGTTCTCTAGAGGGGTAGGTTGGCCATTAACCAAACAATAATAAGTATATTGTTAAAGTCTATAAGCGGCTTTTTACTACTTAACTTACTTTTACTTAGGTTGTGGAATGAGCATGACAGAAACCCACGCTATAGTCTCTCAGGAAAACCTCGGCTCCCTGCCGAGGTTTTCCTGAGAGACTATAGCGTGGGTTTCTGTAAAAAAGGAATAACAAGATTTTTAAAGGGTCAGCAACGCCCTAGTGACACACGCTTGTGCTTACCATTAGGCAGCCGTCGTTTGCCACTTTGGAAGTATAAAAAAAAACAAACCATTATGGAATGAAGCTTTATACTCAGGCACAAGAACATAATCACACCACTGTGTGTAATAACTCTGGGGAAATTATTTTATTAACCTGTTTGATCTAATTATACCTTACCTTATAGAAAACCACAGCTGTATACAACTACCTACACATATTTTGTTGTGCTCTTGTGCGTGAGTTCAGGTGTCCAGTGCTCATTTTGCGATATGTTTTCAAAACCACCCAGGAATAGCTCATCGCAAAAGTCTGGTGTCTATCAAATTCATAAGTAAGTAACATGCACCTGTTGCACCAGTTACTGCAATCCATAGATGACGATAATTACTCACTAGCAGACGGGTCAATGTTATGGGGCTATAAAGCGCCGCTCACAAAAATCACGGCATGTTTGCTTTATCGCTTATTTGACCGTGTGAATTTATTTAGAGAAAATGTTTTGGAAATGCATGCATACAGAGGTTGATGAATGTAGAGGAAGTGCAAGAAGTATGTTTGAATCGAAGCATTTGGCGTACCATAGTCTCTGTCTACCACAATGGTAAACGGGCGTGATGATATATATATGTATGTATGTATATATATTTTAAACCATTTAGACTAGGTAGCCAAGGTGTAGTAGGCTAATATCCCTCCAAACGTATGGAGGAGACCGGTGCCCAGCAGTGGGACGTTTATGGGTTGAGATGAGAGACTGGGTGGGCTGATCAACAAAAATTTTGGTAGGTATGGTCGGCATCGCTAGATGAAGGTTAGTTTATTAGGAAAACCAATGTATGAATTTGTGTGAAATATATTTTTATCCGTAGGTTTAGGTTACCAAATTCCACAGAAATATAAATAATTTTCTTAAAAAAGAATCTTCATATAGCGTCTCTGCAAAGCTAACTCCGTTGCTGAGTGTGCCTATATAATTTTATAAAAGAAGTAGAGCACCGTACAAGCAAGTAAAGCCCGTCAGGAAAGGACCTCTACAGAGGACCACAGTCAAAAATAACTGCATGTGCATGAGCTCTTCAATTATATTGACGATTGCAGCTTTTTTTTAAGAAATATTATTATCCACTCTCACGATTATCTATTACAGTAAACTCTATTGATGATCCAAGTAGTATTGCAAAGGGAAGGCAACTTCTTTTTACATAATAATGTTCTCCAAAACGAATTTTGGTCACGGCCGGTCGGAGAGTAGCCATCTGCGCGGGCGATATTATAGTGCACCAGTGTGTGCGCAAACACAAGTGCACTCTTTATTCTCGCTCTCATATTCTACATAGGTAAGTAGTGTAAAAAGTACCCTAAAATATTTGTTTAAAAACAACCAGTGTAACATTACAATTTGTTAAAATGTTTATTTATTTCTCAGCTGATAAGTTAACCATGAATTAATTACTTTTATGGCTTTATACACTATCTTAAGTCTACACAGTTAACAGAGCCGTGAATACTTCCTCGTTATTGACAGACGCCTGATAGACGTAGGTACATAGGTTTAATATTTATAATTGCGTCTTGACTGTAATATAACGCAATTCTAAATTTCCTTTTGCGCATTTCTAATTAAAAGTAAGGCTCTGTTATAAAAGATTAAATAATATAAGTAATCCTTTATTAATGCTTAAAAATATCGCAAAAGTGCGTGGAAATTGTTGTCGTCAACAGTAGCTACGAAGCTTCATTTTATCTTTAACGAACTCTTTCTGTATCATTACTTTTCGTACTAACATTCACACTATTCACACTTGAAAGTACGCACCAAAACATGGGTACGAATCTGACCACCGCTCAGTATGAAGGTGGTTTATCTTTCTTTATAATAAAATTTATTTATTATCTTACTCGAAGACCAACGGCCTTACAAAAAAAAAAATACAACAATCTTTACAAATAGGCTTTAGTATAATTATTTATATTAAGGCCTATTTGTAAAATTAGACAATATATGCAACTAATGAATGCATTGAAAACGACCAAATCACAAAATTTATAATATTTGATTGGGCGTTTCGCCCGATGGAGGTTTTGTTACTTTGCATGTACAGACAGATTTTGATGCTGTCTGTACATGAACAGTAATAAAACCTCCATCAGGCGAAACGCCCAATCAAATGGCGGGCGAAACACCCTATAACTCGTCTCACCGATGCCAGGCCAAGGCATGTAACTTGCGTTGATACGTCATTTAAAGGCAACAAAAGAACCCTAGCCAATTTTACCCAACTTCATAACCACCAAGGTTATGCCTGAAAGACATATAAACGATAAATGTATTGAAAGAAAAAAAAAATAGTTTCAACCAGAGTAAGAACATAATTAAGATATTTTGGCAAATTTTAAAAAGGGTTAATGTTTATAATTAATGAAATAAAATTGTGTTTGATGCTGACGAGGTTTGTATTGTATTAGGTACGTTTGAAATATTGTTTTGTTATTTGTTGTACTCGTATTGTATTGGTTATTCACGTTATGATGCTGAATGAGGATACAAAATTAAACAAATTCAAGAGAAACGATTGCAATGACAAAATAATGGCAGAAACTAGAATTTAATAATAATAAATATATAGGTAATCAATGTTTAGAGCTATTTTTCAGCTAAGGGGCTAATAAGGGGTATTAAATATATATTAGCACCCCATATATGTCCCACTGCTGGGCAAGGGTCTCCTCTCCCCTATCAAGAGAGAGAGTGTTCAGTTATTGAAAACTGCATTAAAGTCAGTTACGTAGTTCCTGGGGATTCTGGGGGACCTGGCAGCCGTACTACCCGGAAAAGCTGATATATCGATAGCAAAGCCACCTACCGGGTCCAATTCTGTATCTAAACCATCCATGGCCCTACACATACACACACACACCTACACACACACGAAATTTCATTACAATTGGTCCAGCCGTTTAGGAGGAGTTCAGTGACAAACACGCGTACAGAAGAATAATATATATAAAGATTGTTTGTTGTGCTTTCCTATTATTCTTCTTATTGTTTGGTTAGTGGCCAACCTGGTGACAGTTATTTAGATCGCCAATATACAGGCCTCGTCGTGATGACGACTGTTAATAGTCGGAACCGCCTTTAACATGCCCTCCGAAGCATGGAGACGCCCAGATGAAATACCACTATGCGGTAACCCATCTATAGGGTTACCGCGCCCTTGATAGCTTAACCCGCTGATCCTTTACCGAACAGCGTGTGCAGCTGGCTATGAGCGCCTCTTACAATTTACATGTACATATAGGTATTGTAAAAAAAGTCTAAGTAAATATCATGTTTGTATTTAGTTGGTAAGCCTTTAAATAAACAATAGCTACTCAATACATACAAAAATATATCTAATTCATAATCAAATAAAATTTTTCGTGCACAAGATCAGCTGAATAAAGATCGCATCAGTTTCGATAACGTCAATCATAATGATAGTTTTGTACACTGAAACAACTAAAAAAAATATATCGTAATGACTCGTGCCGGCGGTTTTGTCAGTACATTTTCATATCTCAATCGGTACACCTCGTCCCGTATGTATTTACAATAAAATAAACGTGACAGAATATTTTAACACTTAGGTAAGTAGATTTGTTAAGTTTATATTATGTGTTTTAAGTTACTTTTGATTATTCAAGTTGTTTGTTGTAAATAATTTTATAAATTGTATCGACTTGTTACTGTTTTTGAGTGATAAAAATTGTGACTTTAATTTATTTATTTGGGACATTTAACAGTTATACGTTAGGTACTTAGTTATTTAAAAGGTGGTGTATAATAATGTCTAAATTTGTGAAAATTTAAATTAATAATTTCTGCGATATTAACAAATTGTAAAAATAACTTTAATAATGTATTTAATGAAATGCACTATGATGACCAAGAATTTCATGATCAGAGTCTATCATAAGTTTAGTACAGATAAATTATTGATTTTATTTAATTAATCATCGATGTTGTTTTTGAGTGAATATTTTTTTTTATGGGATCATGTAATAAAATTGCAAATGGTGACTACCGTGCGACAATGCGTTATATTTTAGACGTCTTTTCTACATTTATCTAACTTAGAATGTTATTTATTATCACGTGCAAAAACACATACAGTATTATAGTAGTACAGGCTCTGGGCTCGGCCTAGTTTGGGATTAGATGGCGGTGTGTGAGTTGTCCCAACATATTATTATTATTATAATACGGCAAATAAGCATACGGAATCACGCACTCTCGCATGGGGCATCACTTAATTGTTTCAGACACAAATATTTTTAACACCTGGGTTTTTAGTGATGAAATACCTATCCTTATTGTTAATATATAGCATAACTGCCATTATTGTCCCACTGTAGGACAAAGGCCTCGCTTTCCTTCTATAATTGGTCACGGTTTAGATCTCTTACTGTCCAATTAGAACAGTAGAAGTCAAGCTCATCCCGCCATCTTCTGGGCCAGCAGCGCGTTCTTTTGATGTTCTGTAACATCCACCTATCCTTGGGATTAAAACGGTTATTGTGTAGACACTACACCGCTGTGTATATATTGGCTGTGGTCTTTTGTAATGATTCTAACCTAACCCAGGCTTGCTCGCTTATACAGTGCACTATCTATCGGAAAATATTATTTTTATAGGTTACTTACAATGCGGGCTGACGATTATATGACGATATTATGTAAAATTTACCTCAAATTGTTGTTTAGAATCCACTTAGTTTTATGAGTATTGTTATTTTTTGAGTGCAGACTTTGTCAGATAGCATTTGTATGTATAGTAATAAAATAATAATGATATTTATATAGGTTACTAAAAATAACAGTTATCCTGGTAAGAGTAAGTAGGAGCCTTAATAGACTACACAAAACATTCGTAAATAATATAATATTTATAGATCCGTTTTAAAGCACCATTATGAGGTGCGATAAGCCATAACAAGTACTTAATAGATTAAACATATTTTGCTTTCGTATCTTTTTGTTATTTCTTTGTTACTTCACTTGTTTCTTTTTCTTAATGAGACATTCCGCATTTGCAAAACAAGCCCTGAGCCGCAGAGGACATACAATTAAAGGTTTTGTTCCAATCAGACTTGGAACAAACCTTTATGGGTTATATAAAGTTTTGACAACAACAGACCCTCTAGACAACTGGCATAAACGGTAGTCGAATCGAAAGGTCAAAAAAACCAAATCCATACGTATATGATTTGACGTAAGTCTACGATATAATGTCGTAAACTTACGTCAAATCCCAAACATTTGCTTTTTTGACTTTTTGATTCGACTACCGTAAATGCCATGATAAAATAATATATTCTTTTTAATGTACTTTTTTTAATGAAATACAATAAAGCCACATATTTCTGTTGCAAGGTGTTACGCAAATATTTTACCACACTTTTACCTGGTGGTAGGTGTGTTATTGTAAGAAACATAAAGGTGATGCCAAGTAAAAAGTTGTGTAATTACGTCTGAAGGGTATTTATTGTGAGCAGTGAAATTACTTGGCATATTATTTACTGTATAGTTTCCGTCCGCGGCTTCGCCCGCATGTTCAATCCTACGAGAAAAGTTTTTTTTTCTAGGAAGAAAAGTAGCCTGTGCTATTCCAGACTATAATTTATCTATGTGTCAAATTTCGTAAAGATCCATTCAGCTCCTAACCGTCATCCATACGTCTATCCAAACTATCGCATTTATAATATTAGTATATAATATATCTTATAAAAAAGACAACTCTTGAGTCTTGTACTAGGAAATATGTATTCTTTGGGCCTTTACAAACGTACAATTCAATAAAAATATGATTACGTAAATTTAGTGAAATTTAATATTAGCGTTCGAAATTCAACCGTGATTTTATTTCTGTTTTTTTTATTAGTTGAATATTTCGAGTCCTTCAACATATTAATTTTAACTCTACCAAATTGCACGCTCCTCACTGCGCGCAATGTGCTTTCTTTTTCTTCTTATCGTTTAAAAGAGACACTTAATACTCAATCATACACCTCGCTTTAACTAGTTATTTCTGTCACCTGTTTAACATTAAAAATGCTTATTGTAATTTATGGATTGCGATATACCTGGACCTTAAATTGCAACCGCATCTCGTTTTCAAGGGCAGTCTCTCACTGTGTTTGCATCAGTCACTTGCAATAAAAAAGACGGCTTTTTGGAAGTTATACTGGCATATTTTAGGGTAAGATTGGTCGTTTAATCCTACTAATACGTACTAACCTACTTACATATTACGCAAACTTTCATATATCAGTAGTGAAAGTTTAAAAGTATGTTAGGCAATCACACCCATACCAAAACGGATTTTGATGTTTTTTAATACTACTTAGGGGGCAAACAAGCATACGGCCCGCCTGCTGGTAAGCAGTTACCGTAGCCTATGGACACTTACAAGGCCAAGGTTTTGTGATAAAGTATCCCATAGGAAAACGATGACTTAGAAGCGCACCCTTTAATAAGCACTGAATACCCGTAAAGTATGATATCTGCTTTTTTTTAGTGATCCCCTAGGTATAGCAATTAACTACTGGCTACGGTTACTGATTACCATCAGGCGGAACCTGATAGTAATCATGTTCCGCCGTTTGTATGCTTGTTTGCAATCTAAGTAGAATAAACAAAAAAAGTTCAAAGCCGCAGAAGGTAATAGGTATTACAAAAGAACAAATAAATATTTATATCAGTGGGTATGTAAAAAAGGTAGTGATAAGATACAATTCTTGTCAAAATATTGAATCAAAATATTTAAGAGAAAAACCGGTGTTTTAAAGATAAGTTTATGTTGATGTTTTGTAAGTGCAAACTCAGTAATAATAATTATATAGAGAGACACGCGGCAATCTGAACAGAATCATAATCAATCATGTATTTGCTTTATAATTTTTTTAAATATTCAATAATACTATAAGAGAAATTATAAGTGAAACAACAAAGGTTTCTTCGGGACCTGCAATCTAACATTTTTTTTGTATGTAGGCAATGAGTTAATAGAACAGCTTCTATTATTTTAGAGATATCGAAAAATAGCGTCAATTTCAGAACGTACTCGTATGTTAATCTCACTTAGAGCTACCGATAAATATATTTACTTCTAATATAATGCTATCTTACTAATATTATAAAGGTACAAGTTTGTGAGTATGGATGTTTGTTACTCTTTCTCGTAAAAACCACAGAATACTTAATAGTACAGGTATAAATACTACTAAACGGATCTGAGGCTCTAGACAAGTGGCATGAGCGATAGTCGAATCGAAAAGTCAAAAAAGAAAATGTATGGGATTTGACGTAAGTTAGTCCATACATTTTATTTTTTGACTTTTCGATTTGACTATCGCTTATGCCATTTGTCTAGAGGCTCTGGATGCAATTTGGCACAGAAATAGATTATTTTTTTTGCGATAACCGACATCCACGCAGGCATTATTATTTTGTGGTTGAAACAATACTGATCCCAAATGTAGTGAGAACCTATACCAAACAACTGATAAACATTCTCTCATTCTTATTAAAGATTAAACATTACATTCAATCACAGAAAAAAGAATCGTGATCATCAAATATATTTATTTTCGGTGGGAATTAAACCACGACTTCAAAAGTCGTGGTTTAATTCCTATTTGAGCAAGAATTTTTGTTATGCCCCTACCTTTCTTTGTAGACTATTTGTTGTACCTACCTAATCTTTTCCAAAAAAGGTGACAAATGAGTACAAAATTCGTCGAAATGGGGAATGACTCATGCTTCGCTCAAGCCTAAAATGTATATAAATAGGTAGGGCAACATACTAGCAAGCAGGCTTGACTGGGCAAAGGGTCCCTAGCCCAGTACAGAAGACTATAATCAATTAACAATTAGCAGTGAAGTTGTTGTGTTCTTGAATACTCCATCACAGATATCTGGTGTTTCAAATTTTTACACGTAATACACACAGTACGGCTCCCAAATTGAATTTCTTCGCATTGCAACAAGATTTTATTTCGACAACATGGAACTCTGACACGTCTTCATTTCGACAATTAGTTCGATATATCTTAAGCTCGACACTACTGTACTCCGACAAAGCAATTCTTCGACATGACGACTAAGAAAGAATGCAAATTCGACTACATTCTTCATAGACAGCAATGCTAGTCTGACTAAACTCAAATTCGATGAACACTTCTCTGACATACTGTACTTCGATAATAAATCTAAATCGAAACCGAATCTATCTAGACTCGATGCTACTGCGAAATTATTTGCACTTACGTACGAGGTAAATGAACCAAATTATGGTTGTTGACATATATTATGTAGTACTCAACCTAAGAGTCTACTTCGGTCGGCTGATTCTCTAAGAAACAGCGATGGCAAACTGACAGTTGTGATCGCAAAACTGACAGTTGTGATTGCTCGGTGACGGCACACTCTATTGACTAAACGTCAAAAAGGGCTCTTACGGAATACCAATTTTTAATCTGACAGCCAGATTTTGCTCGGTTTTTGCGGAGTCTCGGTTTTTGCTGTTACGGAATACACCTGCGATCAAAACTGTCAAAAACGTCAAAAAATCATTTATATTTAAACGGGTGCGCTTATTTAAACTTCAGGTTTGTCAATGTTAAACAAATAACGATAAGATATACACATTCTTACTTTATCTATAACATAACAAGAAATAATCATATCCTACTAAATACTCTAGCACTCCTAACCCACCTACAATACCATCCTACTTCATACTAATACCCATTCTTTGCGAAATGTAAACATCATATTGTAATTTTGTTAGATACCTATGTAATCTCATTGTATAATTTACTTACGAGATAACATCTGTATGTATTATACTTATATCCTACTAATATTATAAATGCGAAAGTTTGTAAGAATGGATGGATGGATGGATGTTTGTTACTCTTTCACGTAAAAACTACTGAACGGATCTGGATGAAATTTGGCACAGAGATAGATTATGGTCTGGAATAACACATAGGCTACTATTTACAGCGATAACCGACATCCACGCGGGCAGAGCCGCGGGCAATAGCTATATTACATAAAACATCGCCTAACTTTGGTGCGACAAGGCGTCGATTCCCACACGATACAATTTCCAATATTTTTATTTGCTACTTTAATAGTAATATCGCTATAAAAAAATTGGGGTTGATCGTAGAGGGGTAAAAATTAAGGGTTGTATGTATTTTTTAATGCTGAATCCCAAAAAATAAAAACAAAAAACTTTGTCTAATAATTTAAATAAAAAAAATTGGGGTGGACCACCCTTAACATTTAGGGGGATGAAAAATAGATTTTGTCCGATTCGCAGACCTAACCGATGTGCACACAAAATTTCACGAAAATCGGTCGAGCCATTTCGGAGGAGTTTAATTACAAACACCGTGACACGAGAATTTTATATATTAGATTTAGTTTGTATTTGCATTTTTATTTAAGTAAACCAATTCTAATTTTATTATTATAATGTTATTTCCCTGTTGATTTCTACAACTTGCACCTACTACGTTAATCTCTGCATCACCCAATGTCTGGTAGGGAATGCCTTTGGCATTACCACTTTCGCGGACAGTAACGTAGACACAATAGATGTTTTATTGTCATGACGTCTATAGGCGATCACTGTCCTTCAAAGTGTTAAGCCTACCTTTGTACAGTACGATGCATAAATTATAAAATAAGCTAAAAAAATAAGAGAGATGACCTGTTCTTTGTATTCTTGATGTTAGTATATTTTCGCAATGACGATTATTCCATAGCGCATTAGGTGGTACTTATAAAACCAAAAAAAAACTTCACATAATATATATATATATATAATATTGATTGAAAACCGCCTTTGATATAGTAATTTTCTTCTTAAATAAATACCTCGGTGGCTCAGAGGTCAATAATCACGAGGTCCCGTGTTCGATTCCTGGGTCCGGCCGAATAATTGAAATTGGGTTTTTCTGTCAAGAAATTCGCAATAGATGCCCGGAGTTTGGAAATAAGCGGTGCCCACCCTGTGCCTCCAAAAGCACGTAAAGCGTTTTTTTTTCTTTTTTTTTTGGAGGATATTATTATTACTAATACAAATAAAAATAATATACAAAATAAAAGTCAAACTTATAAACTTCAAACTGAATTAAATAAAGTCAACATAATATATATTACTTCTACATGATAGTAGAAGTAATATATAGTCGAAAATTAAGCTGTAGGTTAGATACCTTACAGCTTAATTTTCGACTAGATAGAATATTTGATTTAGAAACCTCATGTTTCGGGTTGGAAATTAAAATCAATCTAAAAAAACTAAACTTGAATTTAAATGTATTTGACCTCAGAGTTAAACTTTGTAATAAACTTCCTCGATACATTAAAAGTACTACATTAGATACAATTATTATGGATTATATAAATGCAATTATGTAATTGCATTAAAATACTCGACATAAACAATGATTTAATTTGTTGTCATTGTCCTATAGGGCATAGGTACCACATAGGACATTGGGACCTTTGTCGTAGGATAATTGGAATAGTCTATTTATTTGAAATATAAATAATAAATAATTTTTAATTTGCAATTAGACGTGCAGTTTTTTTTATTATTATTTATTTATTACAAACAAACAGTTACACATTATACATACATAGACTTAATAGTAAGGATAATCTAATATAACTAAATGTACACTTAGATTATAATCTGCACATATGTAGGAACGTTTTATCCCAGAAAAGATCACTGTTCCTGCGGGATTAACGCGTGTGAAAACTAGCATATACTCGTAATAGAAGTGTGAGCAGCCAGAAATAATTTAAAAATGTATTTACAGCTCACATTAAGAAAAATGTTAGCTGGGTGACTTAAGTTTGCAACAACGAAAACATTTGGCATATGAATTTATTTATATCTATGCTAATGCCTTGAATACATTTAGTCATATTGTTTTAAATACAAGTAAATGTAGAATAGCTAATTTGTGTTATAGAAATATAGTAAATGAGAACATAATTTATTACTAAAAATACTTTAAATATGTTGCTACAGTCCACTTGACAACAGAACAGCTGTTTTAGGCTTTAGTTTCAACATTTATTTGCAAAAACTTTCAGTTAATTAACCGTGTAAGTAGGTACGCTTGTTCGTGTCGTGTATCATCTTTGCAAATTTAAAATCTTCTATTTACATCCATATATAATAAACATTATAAAGAGAAATTAATATTAAAATTTGTATTTAAATATTATATTTTTATTTCATAAGATATTTACATGAATAGTTATTAAAATTAAAGTAACCTAACCTAACAAACAATCAGATATTATATTTAAAGGTATTAACCTATAAATAAAATATCTGATTGAGATCACAGTTCTGAGGAAAGGTGCCCAAAAGACTGGCCACATTCCCACGCTGGATTGCAAGGCTAATACGTTGACCCAAGCACAGATAATATAATACTAGTAACCCAAGTAAAGGCCAGCGTTAGGATCGTGAGATGACTCGACCAAACGCCTTGATATCTAATTTGTATTTGTAATTTAATAACGGCAATTATACATATGCTGCTGGGCACGGGTCTCCTGTCTTCTATTAAGAGGGAGAGAGAGAGATACACAGGTCTAATTCACACACGCTGGCCTAATACTCGATCGAACTCGCTACTCATAAATCGATAACTCTCCTACTCGGCTACCACCGCTTTGTTTGTAATTAATAGGTTAATAAACTGCTGAAGTAATCAGTTGTTTCCATACATGGTAACAATAGGGTGATTGTATTTGTTGTCATTAATTTTCATCGACATTATTTCCAAAAAAATCAACAGTTGATGAATTCATAAAAAATGAGAAGTCGTGTGTTCTTAGAATACAAAATAATCAACATTTGGGCAAACATATTTAAATTCACATTATAAGTAATATGTTTGTACAAATGTTCATAAAATAATGATACTGTTTAGACAACTTTCTTGCTGTTCTTTGTTAGACAGTTCGCACCCGCAGAAGAATAATGACTTAAGACGAGATACACCTGTCTTGTAATTTTCATCTTATGCTGATTTACAGTTAAGGTTCAAATTGTCAAATGGCACTTCTCAACTTACGCCTCTTTTCCACTGATGGTGCTAGTTGAACTGTTTCACAGACGTCACTTTTTTAGGTACATTCACGTTTCAGTAGTTATGTTTGATGATTATAAATTCTATTGCCATCCAGGACAAATAATATCTTTATGTGATTACATGATACATTGTTCTGTATCTGGGTGTATTTTATGCACAAGGTCTACAGCAGACATGCTACTTTTAGCATCAGCGATCTGCGATTTAGTCGTTTTTAAGCTATTGCATAGCTGCTATCGCGGGCCTTGGGTGTGGAGACCAAATCCAGAAATTCCGTAACGAAAATAATAAACCTAACACCCCCCACTCCGACCGGCACAGCGGTGATACTTTTTTTAATGATGAATTCTCTAAACGGCCAATAATAATATGTCAAATTTGTGTAAGGAGGTTTTGATCTAAGAGAATATTAATGTGAAAAAGGTTATAGTATAAGGAGTCTTAAGGAGTTATTACAAGTATTCATTTTTATTATTATATATTTTAATGAATCATTGAGAATAAAATAAAATGATTTAGATAATTCTGTAAAGTAATTTTTTCGATAAAAAAATCATACTAAAAAATATGCAATAGCTTTACCGCGGCAGTCTCCGAGTGCCACACGTCTTTTTTTTAGCAACAAAATGCAGCGACCAGAAATTCCACATTGCATAGGTACTTAAAAACGCCAAACACGGCAATTAAGTCTCTTTTCGGAAGCTCGACACAGTGACCACACTCTGATACTGCGATCAAACGCAGAAATTCACCAAATTGCGATGCAGCTGATCGATACAGTCGCAAAATCGCTGATCGCCGATCGATATTTGTTGATTACCAATTTTCTGAGTGCAATAAATCGGGTAACGTTTTACTTTCCCAGAACGACAGTATATTTTTTTAATCAGCAACATCCAAGATCGAGAGCGTCCAAAAGCTACGCTAACTGCGTATTACTGGTGACCCAATTAGTTTACCATTTAAGTAGAATGAAAACTTCCTTGATATCAGTTTATTCTATAAAATACAACTGTTCCTGGTCCTTTATCACGGTCAAAGACGTGAATCGACTTTCAAAACGCGAGGCTACCTAAAAAAAAAAAATCTTACATAAATAAATGACATGTGTGAAACCTAATTTGGTATCGGTTGTAAATATGGTGTTGCCTGTATTTGGATAAATGTGATTGTTACCGAGTTACGTAGCTGTATTATGTGAAAATACATAATAATAATATGTATAAGACAACAAACAAAAATCTTAAAATAGTATCATAATGCCCGGAAAAAAATATATATTATACAAGAGCCGGCGTAGTTCGTTCTTATACTTGTCCAGTTCTAAGGTGCATAGTTCTACAGTATTAACCAATGACGCGAATCCTTCAATTCTGTGATCATCACACACTGAACTCCATCTAGAAGTATATTATCCATCAAGATAAATCAACAAGCTCAAAAACGACGCGGCTATCTTGTTTCGTTGAAGAGTTCCTCCTGAACTCTTTATTCCTAGGAATAAAGTTCTCGTCAAGATAAATCCAAAAAAGCTGAACACGACACGGATATCTGGTTTCGTTGAAGAATTTTCATAGCCACCTTCCGACTTAATCATCACGTCCTGAACACCGACCTAGGAATATAGTTCTCGTCAAGATAAATCCAAAAAACCTGAACACAACACGGCTATTTTGTTTCGTTGAAGAGTTTCTATGGCCATTGACTTCATCATCAAGTCCTTAACACCCACCTAGGAATAGGTATAGTACTTGTCAAGATAAATGCTACGAAGCAAAACAGGACCGGCAATCTTGTTTTGTTGAAGAGTTCCCATAGCCACGTGCCGACTTCAACATCAGACCAGGTCTATGGTACCAAACAAAAACATATAAAATTACACACAGGGACTAGACAGAAGAAGTGGAAACTAGATCTGGTCTTAAGCCCAACCGGAGTCAAAAGAGGATAGAAGATAGAATATAATAAAAAAAAATTGCTTAACTAAATTTAGCTAAATGGAACAAATACAATTTATTTCATAAGATATTTACATGAATAGTTATAAAAATTAAAGTAACCTAACCTAACCTAACCTACTTACAAACAATCAGATATTGTATTTAAAGGTATTAACCTATAAATAAAAAAAAAGGCTATTGTTTATCCAATATACAAGGGAGGGGACAGAAACTGTGTCAATAACTATAGGCCAATATCAGTACTTACCACGCTGTCAAAGATTCTTGAAAAGGTTCTGAACAAGAATCTTAGAAATTATCTTGACAAGTATCAGCTTATTTCCGATAATCAATACGGTTTTCGGCCGGGAATTTCGACGGAAGATGCAGTGCTGGATTTGACACAACTTATTGCCAGGGCCCTTGACAATGGGTCAAAGTGTCTGGGTGTTTTTATAGACCTTTCTAAAGCCTTTGACACAGTTTCTGTTCCCAAACTTATTACAAAAATGGAGTCCATAGGTGTCCGCGGCGTTGCACTTGATATTTTTAGAGACTACCTAAACAATCGCACCCAGCAAGTTAAAATTGACACGCATTTGAGTTCTGAGGAGACAGTGACGTTTGGTGTACCCCAGGGAAGTATTTTGGGCCCTACGCTGTTCCAGATCTACGTAAATGACCTGTGCAGAATAAAATTACCCCGCTGTAACTTATACGCATATGCAGACGACACAGCTATCGTAGTGAACGGTCGCACTTGGGAGGACGTTCGTGCCCAAACTGAACTGGCCCTGTCTACAATAATGAAGTGGTTTAACATAAACCTGCTTACTCTAAATTTAGCCAAAACCTTTTACATCCCTTTCGCTCTAAGACCAATAACACTCCCACCACCAGCCTTTTCCATAAAGACACACTCCTGCTCGGACTCTTCGACTTTGTGCTCCTGTGCAACACTTACTAGAGTTGACAGTGTAAAGTACCTGGGTGTCCAAATCGATAGTGGGCTTAAATGGGACAGACAGATCGACACAATAACAACTCGGACTACCCGCCTAATTCCCATCTTCAGAACCCTCAGGGGATCGGCTGACCATGACACTCTAAAGATGGTTTATTTTGCTCTGTGTCAGTCAATACTAGGGTATTGTATATCTGTTTGGGGTGGCGCATTTAAGACCTCTATGTTGAAAGCAGAAAGGTCCCAGAGAGCAGTGCTAAAAGTCATGACTAGGAAACCTTACAGACACCCAACATCACAACTATATGCTGAATGTAAGGTTTTAACCGTCCGACAGCTATTTATCCTTCGATCTATCCTCAGAACTCATAGTCTCCTACCTCCACCAACTCAGCACAAACGCACCACCATAATTTCATCCATACCACACAAAACCACTTTTGCAAGACACCAGTTCTATGTAATAAGCAACCATGTTTACAAAAAACTACATAAAGAAATAAATGCACTAACTCTTAATACCTACCAACTGAAGACCACTACCACACAGTGGCTTCTGAAACAGGACTACGACAGAACAGAAACACTTTTGACCTACATAGTATAACATTAAAACACACACACACAAACACACACATACACACAAACACTCACATACACACACACACACACACCCATACACTCATATCATTCATTCCATATTATTATTTCACCACTTATTATCACCATATCTCAATACCAAGTCGATACACTTCCATCAATAGTAACAATATTATATTAAATTATAGGATATAAATCTTGGTCGAACACTGCCTCTTAAGATACAGGCTCTGCCTAGTTTAAGAGACAGGGCTCATAATTTTTTTGTGACCTATATAATATCGTGTATGATTTAGTGTATATTCTACCTACTGTAATTACTCGTGATAATAAATAAATTATTATTATTATTATTATTAAATTTATCTGATTGAGATCGCAGTTCTGAGGAAAGGTGCCCAAAAGACTGGCCACATTGTCACGCTGGATTGCAAGGCTAATACGTTGACCCAAGTAAAGGCCAGCGTTAGGATCGTGAGACGACTCGACCAAACGCCTTGATATCTCACGATACAATTTGTGGGCACTTGGGCCCCATGGCATGGTCCTAGAGTTTCGACCCCAAATGGCTCAAAAATGTAAGTCTCACCGAGACTTTCATATTTGCGCCGCTTGAGACACTCTGCAGAAGTGGCGGCAGAATAAATTATGTTTTCATATTTCTTTCTTAAAAAAACTTCATAAACTGTCGGTTAAATCAAATAAGGAAAATAGGCATTAATCTCTACCGCACAATGAATGTTTTTTTTATATATGTTGTTTTGTTTATTTATTTTCCTTACAATTTGGTAAAAATCCATAGGAATTGCCAATGACAAATGTAAATTTTCCCCGTTTTTATCTTGTATATGCGTTGTAGTTGCAGGTTACCTGTACTGACTAAGAATCAATAGTTTGTGTATTTTATTATGAATCATGCTGCGTAAGTGATGTCAAAATTACTACAGAATAATTATACCTACTTCATGTAATTTGAGGAAGTACTCACACACCGAATACATACTTAATTACAATAAATAAACTACATACAAACACAGAACAAATAATAAATTAAACTACACGGTTCAGTGCCTGCCTCGCCATTTACCATTGCGCATCGTGTCGTGAATACGATCCCTTCACGAGATAAAATTTGTGTGATCCATATAATGATTGTTCCAAGTCTGGGTGTACTTTGTGTCCGTTAATTCTGAGTGTAGGAGTCTTCATTTAAAAACAAACAATCATGCAAAGATTTTTCCTGAGTTCGAGTCGAACTCACGCCTTTCTGCTTAGCAGTTCTAGTCACTAACCACAAAACTAACCAGCCAGCTAAATTATGTTTATTATAATATAACATACACCTATAAAAATTGAAGTTTCAATAAACTCAAGCATTTATATCCAACATGATCATTATTTATGAATCAGTGGATAATGCAAATTGATGGCTAAACATAATGAGCTCTTTTTCAAAAACAATAAAGTATATTACGATTTGGATGATAAATGTTAGAGTTGTGATCGTCAAAACATTTGTTTCGATGATATAATATACAAATTTATTCGATTCTAGGTAGCAGTAAAAATAAAAAAGAACTAAGTAGTTAAAAAATATATAAAAAATATTCTATACTAAAATTAGAAAGAGAAAAGATTTGTAGATCCTACTAATATTATAAACGTGAAAGTTTGCATGTATGGATGCATGGATTAATGGATGGATAGATGGATGGATGGATGGATGTTTGTTACTCTTTCCCGTAAAAGCTACTAAATCTGGATCTGGATGAAATTTGGCACAGAGATATATTATAGTCTGAAATAAAACATAGTCTTTTTACAGCGATAACCGACATCTACGCGGGCGGAGCCGCGGGCAACAGCTAGTATGTTTATATTTTTATGTCCAACAGTGGACTGCAATAGGCTGATGATGATGAAGACATTTTTATTTTTAATGAATAAACTTGAAAACTAAAATAAAAAAAAATATAATTTAAAAAATAAGGGACCCTTACGAAAACTATATAAATGTCCACCCGTGCGATGCCGTGACGTACCACTAGTTAAGCATATTTGGGCATTTCTTTTACATTTCGACAGTACCTAATTATTGCAAATTGTTATTGTACCGGCTTTGCTTTCAAAATGACTTGTCTTGTTCTCCTCAGTTGAAACATTAAACTTGTTTGTCAAAAGGTATTCAATATTGTGTAAAGCCGGCAGAGGTATTCCGTAAGAGCAAAAACCGAGCCACCGCAAAAACCGAGCAAAATCTGGCTGTCAGATTGAAAATCGGTATTCTGTAAGGGCGAAAACCGACGATTTGACGTTTAGTCAATAGATTGTGCCGTCACCGAGCAATCACAACTGTCAGTTTGCCATCGCTGTTTCTTAGAGAATCAGCCGGCCGGTCTCGACATTGCAAAGCTGCCTTGCGAGGCTGCTCATTTCGTGCTCGCATTAAGCAGCAGTCAGTCAGGTTATGTTTAAATTGGCTCGCAAGGCAAACGCATCTCCACATCCCGGGGTTGCTTCACGCGGCATGCCTCGCGAGGCAAAACTAACTGTTTCCCCTGTCAGCCCCTGGGGCCAGAGACAGGGGAAACAGTTAGTTTACTTGTTTGCTTGTTTGGTACTTTTTACTGCGATAACCAATGTTATCGCAGTAAAAAGTACCGTAGAATACCATCTATATTCTTGCTAAATTTTATTAAAATCCGTTCAGCCATAAATTGTCGTGGAAAGGTAACAAACAGAGTTACTTCCGCATTAATAATATTATTTCTGTAAATTATAATGACCATAACATACTCTGGCCATTTAAATCGATGATCACGTTTTAAATTGCAGCTAATCGGCAAAATGTAATGCATCTATACTAATGTAACTATTTTTATTAGAAACTAGTTGTTGGTCGCGGCTCTGCCCGCGTGGATAGTTAGTTAGTCAGTTTCCCGCACTTGGCTACTCGAGTGTGACTTTGTGTGTTAGTTCCTTTTGGCTATTCCAGCCAATCGAAGTTCCCCCAGAAAGCCAGCAAGCAGCCTAAGTGGCCCCAAACTTCCGGTAGAGAGAACGTTTTTTTGAGAATGTGTGTATTATGGTCTTCTACGCTTCTGCATTTCATTAGAACAATGCCAACCGTGCCAGCGTTGATCATCGATTATCGCAATAAAAGTATTCTATGTAGTTCCCCAAATCCGTTTAGTCGTGGAAAGGTAACAAAACTACAAACAGAATTACTTGTGCACTTATAATATTTTATAATTCGTTTCTTTCTGTTTGTTTATTATTGGATGATAACTAGTTGACTGCACAGTGGTTAGGGTGCTCTACCTGCCGTTCGTACACGTTTGTAATAATCAGTATCATATGAAATTATGATAAAAGAGAGGTAATGCACCATACAAGCGAGCAAGCCCGCCTGGGGAAGGACGTCCACCGTAACCTTGTTTGCAACCCAATTAGTATAAAAAAAAGATTTTTATTGTGCAGTAAACGCATTGTTTCTCACGCAGCGATTGCCGCTGCGTCACATATAAAAATCAATGTACAATAATTGCTTTAAAAGTGTATTAAAACAGTGTGCGTCAAACGCAATGTGTTTGCCGTACAACGTAACCGCGCGCTTTATAAAGTAACATATCGCCAAATGAATGAAGAGGAAACCAAAAAAGGTTTGTCTGGATCAAAGCAATTGGCGTATTATAGTGTCTGCCTACTCCAATGGGAGACGGGCGTGATGATATGTACTTATATATGTATCGCCAATTATATATTTGTAAAAATAAAAACAAACTGACCTGTCAGATCGTCAGATAGTCTAGTGGTTAGTGACTGACACAGGACAAAACTTTGTGGTTTCATTTGTGTCCGTGATTTTTTTGTTTGTAATGTCCCCTGAGACACGGTGTTTGGCGCTTAGTGTTTTTTAGCAAAAATATGTTTTCTTCATCGAAGACGACTTAAGGCTGATTACACAGCTTTCTAAGAGACCCGTACGAGAGCGCCGCTAGTGCTAAGGTCGCATCGCTGTAAAACGATGTTCTAGCGCCTCACGTGAGCATTAATGTTGGGAGCCCATACGGCCGGCCAATAGGTACAGGTCTTCCGGGCAGCTGTGAAACCAGCCTTAATAACTCGTGCAAAGCCGGAGCGACGAGTTTCTTTTTATTAATCAATGACAATACACTAGGCATGTTCTAACAATAACTCGTTTAGTTATAACAAAATGTTAGTTATGACAATATATCACATAATGCATTGTTTCAATTTGTTATTAAGAGCGTATTCACAAAATAGCGCAGCTACAGATTAGGTAATTATCGGTCGACCGGCCGCGTGCGCGTGGCGAGTGCGCGTGTGTGCGTGATCCTCGCACACATACATTGTTCGTGAAGTATGTTCGGCACAGTGCAGGGCCGCGTAAACTTTATTGTTATATTACGGTAAGATTTTTGGTGTTATAATAGGTATTTGTATTGTAAATTTGTAGAATATGTTATTATTAGAGAAGTAAAGGAACACTTTGGCATACCATATCTATTCTAATACATATTATTATTATTATAAATGCGAATGTTTGGATGAATTGATGTACCTAAGTACCTATGGACCTTTTTCTTGCTTGTTTCTGCCTGGGGTTGTAAGTGCAGGTGAAGCCGTGGGTGGAAACTAATGCCATAACATGATACCTAGCCTACAAAAAAGTAGTAGGTAGTGGTGGTTTTTTGTAGGCTAGGTTAATACACCACAGCCAAATTATTTATTTATTTAAAACTTTATGCACAATCGCACACAGGCAGACTTATTGCCATAGGCATTCTCTACCAGTTGACCTTGGGTGATACAGAGATGAATATAGTAGGTGCACTCAAAAACAAAAAAAAATGGATAAAACAAAGAAACAAATTTAAGATAAGGATATTCAACAACATCTAAAAAAAATATAATGAATATATGTATATGCTGTGGTATATATAATAATATATAAAATAAATATACCTACTTACATAAAATATATAAATATAAACAAAATTGTTATGAAAGTGTTAGACGTACTAATTCCGGCGATTCATCAGCGAGGAGAGCCCAAACCTTCAACCTAAATTACTACACACAGCGGTGTAGTTGTGATCTTATGTGTGAGTACTCCTGCGTTTTGGAAGAAACGTTTCCTATCCCAGGGATACTCCATCATAAAGCCCTGGTGTTAAAAAAATGGGTCGGCAACACGCAAGTGATACCTTTGGTATTGCAAGCGTCCATAGGCTACGGTAACTGCTTATCATCATTATTATTTTATTTTATTATTTTAATTTTATAATTTTTTTTTTTTATTTTTTTTTATTTTACTTATTTTATTTTATTTTATTTTAGAAAAACCCAATATCAATTTTTGGCCCGACCCGGGAATCGAACCCCCGAACCTCGTGATCAGCAGTCACACACATCCACCACTGAACCTAACGTTACTCTTCTTCGACAGTAGTAGGCTTGTGGGTATCTTACACGCAGAGAGCCTACAGCGCCCTTCGCGTTCAATATAACAACGCGCTAAGGGCGTTGTTACGGCTGCCCCGCTTCTGCAGCGCATCGGGTATGTTTGCCGGGGTGCAATTGGATTGTTTCTTCACCGCGATTTTATTTTATTTGCTACACACGCGACTACATATGTATATTTAACAGAATTAGAATGTGATTTTAACGTAAGGCTCAGTGGTGGATGTGTGTGACTGCTGATCACGAGCTCACGAGGTCCCGGGTTCGATTCCCGGCCCGGGAATCGAACCCGGAACCTCGTATTTTATTCTATTTTATTCCATTTTTTCTATTTTTTTCCATTTTATTCCATTTTTTTCCATTTTATTCAATTTTTTCTATTTATTCTATTTTATTCCATTATATTCCATTTTATTCCATTTTTTCTATTTTATTCCAATTTATTCCATTTTATTCCATTTTATTCCATTTTTTTCCATTTTATTCCATTTTTTCTATTTATTCTATTTTATTCCATTATATTCCATTTTATTCCATTTTTTCTATTTTATTCCATTTTTTTCCATTTTATTCCATTTTTTCTATTTATTCTATATTATTCCATTTTTTTTCTTTTTTTTTCCATTATATTCCATTTTTTCTATTTTATACCATTTTATTCCATTTTTTTTCCATTTTACTCCATTTTTTCTATTTATTCTATTTTATTCCATTTTTTCTATTTTATTCCTTTTATTCCATTTTTTTTCCATTTTATTCCATTTTATTCCATTTTATACCATTTTTTTTCCATTTTTTCTATTTTATTCCAATTTATTCCATTTTTTCTTTTTTATTCCATTTTATTCCATTTTATACCATTTTTTTTCCATTTTTTCTATTTTATTCCAATTTATTCCATTTTTTCTTTTTTATTCCATTTTATTCCATTTTTTCTATTTTATTCCAATTTATTCCAATTTTTTTCCATCTTATTCCATTTTTTCTATTTTATTCCATTTTATTCTATTTTTTATTTTATTTGCGACCCGGGAATCGAACCCGGGACCTCGTGACCTCGTGATCAGCAGTCACACACATCCACCACTGAGCCTAACGTTAAAATCCCATTCTAAACATAAATCATTCAATTATTTGACAAAAGTATGACCGTATAAGATTATCAGTAGTAAAATAATAACATTAGTATGATACGAGTACTGTACCCACTGTTGACGATATCTAATAAATTACGTAAACTGAGGTTCGGCGGCCAGGAGCGCGAGCGACATAGGTCCTTCCTCTAAAGGCGCACGCGCGGCACTGAATCATGCATCATGTCAGTGTTGCGAACTTGCGAGTTTTTACGTTATGTTTGATCACATATAACAAAAAAAATATACTATGAATTAATCAGAAATATATTTTATTTTCAAGATAAAGCACTATATTTTGATAAGGTGAAGTATTTTTATACTTTATTTTATTAATTTAAAGTTGGCTGCATGTTTTATAACACGCGATTTTTGACGAATTATTGTTGGATAAATATGTTTGTTGTTCTCTAAACCTTATAAAATCGCAAATTATTCATTAAAAAATCACTTGTAGACTATATGCTTAGTACTTACATATATGTTTTAAAGTAATAGGTATAACCAATTCTTCAAAATATGCTGTCTGCGATGCCCCGAATTGCGCCATTACGAATTCGTGTGTTGGAAAATAATTATTTAAAAAATAACCAACCACGTTAGTAGACTTTGACTATAGTTAGCCCCTTTGTCAACGACATATCTATAACTAAACCTTGGAAATTGAAACCTGCATCAGTTCATAGCTGAGAATTATCACTTAGAAAACTGCGTATTTTTGCTTATTTTACTGAAAAGTGTGAATACGCTCTTAAAATTAAATGATCGTCTCTAAACGTTATTATCACTACAATGTAAATTGGTAACAAAAAATTTACAAAATTTCAATCAAATCCCGTTAGCACAGAACCCAAACAATTTCTAACCTGACATCGTGCCTTGCATGTCCTAACCATAGCGGTAAGTTTTTTTTCAATATTACTTGAGTGACAAACAAGCGTACGACCCGCCTAATGTCGGGTCGTATGCTATACGCCTATGGACTCTTGCAATACCAGAGAAAAACTAACTAACTTGCATGTTGCTGACCCATTTTTTGTGTTAAAAAGTAAGTAGTTCGAGCGACAAAGAGGGAATGTAGCTATATAGCGTGTATAGCTCCGTCCCTTTTTCTTGCGGGTTTAAGATAGACTACTTATCCCTGGGATAGGAAAGTATTTGATATGATGCGGTAACGTTTGAACTATTAGCAATTCCGTATATAACCAAATTTTTCTAACTGTGCAGCTGTCAAAATCATTGAATTCCCTTCCTACCTCCCCGCAGACACCTGTCCCGTGATATTGAGTATTCATATATTATATACTTTGATATAATAAAAATGATTTGCATTTACATTACTGTACAATCAAAATCATTAATTTATTATTGATTTTTTTTCCAATGCAGCCAACATAGCAAAATTTTGACAATGACAGCTACACAGTTAGAAAAAATTGATTATAACAAAACCCAGTGTTACGTTACTTTATGTTTACTAAGTCGTGGTCCTAATGAAAGACTCGTTGACATCAGCGACCATAGGTCCTTCGGAAAATATTATGGCCATGTCCATTGCCATATCAGATGGCTAAACCCGCGAGCTATGTCGGTAACTTTGGTTCTTTGTCGGATTGTCAGAGTGAGACAAAATTATGTTTGCACGTGACTTATTTACAAAAACGTTAGCTATATTCGCCATAGTGATAAACAATAAGATTTACCCGTTGTATACCTATAATATATGTATATGTACCGTGTCGTCAAATTATGCAGGTTTCCTTTAATGGTATTTATCTCAATAGAAAGTTTTCAATTGTACTAAATATACATAGTATCTGTATTGTTTTCATGTTAAATATTCGTGTATAATTTACATTTATTTTTAAATATTACTATGGCGTCAACCAGAGGAACCGCGCTATTGGTAGCCTTACCCGCCGGCTGATTCTCTAAGAAACAGCGATCGCAAACTGACAGTTGTGATTGCTCGGTGACGGCACACACGATTGCTAAACGTCAAAAAGGCTCGGCAGTTAGTCGGGTATTCCGTAAAAGTAAAAACCAAGCCACCGCAAAAACCGAGCAAAATATGGCTGTCAGATTGAAAATCGGTATTCCGTAAGAGCCCTTTTTGACGATTAGTCAATAGATTGTGCCTTCACCGAGCAATCACAACTGTCAGTTGGCGATCACAACTGTCAGTTTGCCATCGCTGTTTCTTAGAGAATCAGCCGGTCGCTCTTACGGAATGCCGATTTCTAATCTGACAGCCAGATTTTGCTCCGATTTTCAATCTTAAAGCCAGATTTTGCTCTGTTTTCGCGGTCGCTCGGTTTTCGCTCTTGCAAAATACCGCTGCCGTTTTTCTGCGTGGTCAAGCAAACTTGCCACGATCAGTTCATAGAAGAGTAGCCCTTTTCTAAAACACAGTGAGAGCTCTTCACACACTTAATACTTTCGGTCTTGACGGATATTTTAATTACAGTAACCCTTATATAACTTTTCACATTAGTAACATTTCATATATTTTCAATAATTATTCTATCTTCTACGTCTAATTTTAAATTATTAGTCTTCCCCGCGCGCATCACTCCTGGGTTGCAACTGAAAACCAGCGTTAGGAGCTTTTGGCATCCTAACATATGCTGAGCTGTGACCCTATTGCCACATGTAATAACGCTTACATAATTATTATGTTATAATGTTATTTTATAGGACAAAGATTTGTGTATGTACTTTGTGCCAATTAAATAATATTCTTTCTTCTTTCTTTCTTTCTTTCCTTAAATGTTATACCGTAGGGCACGTGTCTCCTCTGCTATATCAAGAGAGAGGGTTTACGCCATAATCCACACATGCTAGCCTAATGCGTGTTGGTGGATCAGTTTGGTTGGACAGTCCAAAGTAATCCAATCGGTCTATTTAGAGTGAGAATACAAAGAGTGTCTATAGATCCCGATATGAAAACCTTTACCGATGTACCATTATTGTAGACCGACATGCAGTAACCTTGCATATCTATCGAAATGCAAGGCTAAGGCAAGGTATTAGCTAGCTCGGGAGTATAAAGGTTGGGGAATCGAGCCTCTCACCCACGCCCTTCCATGGAAGGACAGCGTTCCCGGTGCACCCATCTGGTTGGATCACTGACGTTAAATCAGGTTCATTTAACCCCGTGAAGGAGGGTTTAGGTCGGTTTGCTGGATCCTGGAGAGCCTGACGTTACCGTCTCGCTTCCCTGGGCGGGGCGGTATGCGTAAGAAGCATTTCCCCTCAAAAAAAGGTATTACCACGAGTAAAGGGTTCTTCACGCTGTGGTATTACCTAGCTACGAACCCCTCAGTTGAACAGTATTACACCCGATAGCCTTCCACACAAGCTCGTTCCAATTGATAAATCAGTTTTATTGTTTTTTAATACTTTTATTACTAATTTTCTCCATTAATACTATTTTTTTTTCTCAATACATTATTTAAATTTTATTGGGTTCATAGAATGTTTTGACTACATCCTATTACCAGATATTAATAATGTCAAGGTTACTATATATTTTTATTTTACATAAGTTTTGTCCGCTGTTTTACCCGCATGAATGTCTTTTTATTTAAAATAAATAAACACTATATAGGCTTTATTTTACATACTGGGATATAGGAATACTCCTATATCCCAATATGTAAACTAAAAGTTTAACAAGTTTCATTAAAAGCCGTTAAGTACTTTTTGCGTGAAAGAATAACAAACATCCGTTCTCACAAACTTTCGTGTCTATAATATTAATAATGATGATGATCGCTTTAATTCATCATCATTATTATTTGGCGCTCATAGCCAGGTGCATTCGCTGTTCGATAAATTATTAGCGGGTTAAGCAACCAAAGGCGCGGTAACCCTATAGATTGGTGACCGCATAGTGGTATTTCATCAGAGCGTCTCCGTGCTTCGGAGGGCACGTTAAAAGTCGGTCCCGACTATTATCAGTCGTTAGATCACGACAGAGGCCTAAATATGAGCGATCTAAATAACTCTGTCACCAGGTTGGCCACTAACCAAACGATAAGAAGAAGATGATTATTTCATCGCGCAATATTTATTTTTGTTTTCAAAGTCAATTTTACTGTATGGAAATTAAATACGATATACGGCGCAGTGTAAGTTAGTTAACTACTATACCACCAAGACCTGTGGTCTAAGTGTAAATACATTTTGACAGCATGGTAGTCTATGCTGTCAAAGCACAAGTAAAGAGAAAATTATACTCGTATAACTGGGTACCAACCCTCTGGTAAAATGGCAATGAGATTTTTTAACAATAAATAGACTGTACAGAAAGCTGCCAGTGGTGGAGCGTATATGAGTGACGTACCGAGGTTTTTGGTTCCCCCCTCTAGTATAATGGCGTTGGGTTTTCTGTCTTGGTCAGTATCAGTCCAGAATCTTCAATGTTTTTTTTTGTACTACTTGAGTGGCAAACAAGCGTGCGGCCCGCCTGATCTTGGGCAGTTACTGTAGCCTATGGACGCTTGCAATACCAGAAGTATCACTTGCTTGTTGTCCACCCATTTTTTTACACCAAGGCTTTAAGATGAGAGTATCCCTGGGATAGGAATACGTTTATTTCAAAACGCATCCCTAAATGAGCGCTGGAGACCTTACTTACACAATTTAACGACACGCAGCGGTGTAGTTATTTGGCTGTGGTCTTCTGTAAGGTGGAGGTCCTTCCCCAGTCGGGCTTACTGACTAGTATGATGCCTTACCTGTCATGAAATGTTTGACGATAAATGTTTTCCAAATTACATGCGATCTAAGTTGATATAGCTGGCGAGACATGGTTGTGATGTAATCCTACCTCCTTTGAAGTAAATAGTGGCACTAATTTTATTATCATTTTCGAACAGTAAACAATTGACACGCCAATTACGTCACGAACGAAATGATAAAGACAAAATTCAAATGTTTAAAATAAGAACAATGAGTATTGTATGTAATAGTAAAAACTAATCGAACTTAATATTATTATGTCGTTTGAAACTACGACTTATTTTTTAAACTATTTAGGCGGCAAATATGAATACGGTCCGCCTAATGGTAAGGAGTTAACGAAGCCTGCCCTAGCCCGTAGCCGTAGCCTATATATGTATATGCAACACCAGAGACATAACTTGCATATTGCCGACCTAAAAAATAACACCAGGGTCTTATAGTAGTGTATCCCTAAGGTAGGAAATGTTTCCTTAAAAACCCATCACTAAATAAACGCTGGAAAACCTGTACTTACATACAGGAATACAATTACACCGCTATGTGTAGTAATTTTGCTGTGGTCTTCTGTGGAGTTCCTTACCCAGTCGGGCTTGTTCAATTGTAAAGTGTCTCTCTTAATTTTTATTTTTATTGTTTGGTTAGGTTACCTAGCGGCGGTGATATATTTAGATCGCCCATATTCAAGCCTTTGTCGTGAACCGACTTTTAACTGTCGGGACCGGTCTTTAACGTTCTCTTTGAAATACCACTATGCGGTCACCCATCTATGGGGTTACCACGCCTTTGGTAGCTTAATTCGTTGATCGTTTACCGAACAGTAAGTGCACCTAGCTATGAGCGCCTCTAGTATGCTAAAAGTCTAGTGTTCAGTTACTTCCAGATTCAGCTTCAGATCAGATAAGATTTGCGAATTATTCTAAAAAAAATACTGTTTTATATAGGAAAGAGTTTCATTACAAGCGTCACCAGATCACCGTAACTCTGTCACCAGGTCTAGCACTAACCATTTTAATTTTTAAAAAAGTGCTTAATTAATTACAGAACTGTTTAAGGCGTCATAAAATTCCTTAGCAAAATTCCTTTACTAATTTCTCAATGCGAGGAACAAGGCAGCCCTTTGGTCACGCGAAGCGTTCATTAGTCGTTTCGCTATTTGCCTAAAGCAAGCACCCGGGCCTCATAGACCTATTGTTCGAACCGATACGGCTTCCAAACGTAATTACCAAGAAAATACCAGTATTTTCGTTGCAATGACTTTTATATTTTTTTTACAACTTAAATAGCAATGCGAGGTTTATTGACCTTTACGTATTTTTATTTATTTTATGTGATATTATTAAATATATGACTTATCATAAATATTATCATACTTAAATAAATTTTAAACAGGTTATACTTGCACACGTAATCGATGTTGTGTAGTGACCTTCTACTAAGGCGTCGATAAGACATCCTTTGGCAATCTTTTTGATCTAGAAAGTCTCCAGCTAATAAAAGTCAAAAGCCTTAAAATTCATGATACAGCGTGCATCCAACATCAAAACCGTGAGATTTTTTTGGAAAGTTAGGGCTTCATACATGTGAAGGTCCTCCAGAAGACCACCGCTTAATAACACAGTGGTAGTAGATGATATACAACATGTGTTGATGGAATGCGTCAAGAATCGAAAGGCAAGGGAGACACTAATGAGAACACTGAAAACAAAGCAGTATGATGTCGGAATTGTGCAATCAATTCTGTCAGTACCTACATCGGACACAGCGAAGATGTTATGTCGTATGGCTTCGGTGTTCCCATAGTGTCTGTCATCAATATGTTAAGGGTGTTGTCATCTAATTAATATAAGAGTGTTATTGTTGTTATAACTATTAGAATTTAGAGGATACAATGGGGTTAACATTTCATGTTAAGAAAACAACCCCTAAATTTTTATAAGAATAAAAAAAAAAAAAAAATAATAATAACACAGTGGTGTAGTTCTGTTTATTTGCGTGAGTTATGGTCATTAAGGAGAACACCAGTTGTTTTTAAAGTCTTTCAAATCATTAATTTCATAAGATATTTACATAAATAGTTATTAAAATAAAAGTAACATAACCTACTTACAAACAATCAGGTATTGTATTTAAAGGTATTTATTTACCTATAAATTAAAAATATATTTTCGATATCTCGAAATAGATATTATCATCACATTATCATCATTTCAGCGAAAAGACGTCCACTGCTGAACATAGGCCTCCCACAAAGATTTTATCGAAATAGATATACCCATAATAAAAAGGCGGATCTTATCGAATTACCTTTTTACTATGGGTATGTCATGTCACCCATAGTAAAAAGGTTGTTGTTAAATGTAGGGTTCCCAAAAAGCGAGTAATGCTCCTGGTATTACAAGCGTCCATAAGCTACAATAATTACTTACCATCAGACGGGCCGTACCCTTGCTTGTCATGAAACCGAATATGCTGACTCAGGACTTAACTTTGCAACACAACACGTGTTCACCTTAGACATGAACTCAGGAGACCTACTTACCCCAATAATATTGCGTTATATTGACGATAATAATGATATTTATTCTACGGTTTTGTACGTGCAGTTGCAAGTATTATAACAGTATCAGTGTGTGAATGACGTTTTGTGCAACGAGAGTGGAACGTATATGATTCGGTTTTCGTTTAGTTTGACATTTTAGTTATGAGATATATTTGTAGGTGCGTATATGTATGAATCGTTAAACTACATATAACACAAGTTTTTTTTATTGAAAAAAAATAAGATTTTGATTTTTTTTATATTGAGTGTCCCTTTTAAATAAAAAAGATGACATATTTTTATTTTGTTAAAAATTAATCGATATTATTTTTGCGAAACTGTAGTCAATACGCTCTTATATACGAACAAATTAATTGAATATCCGTCAACTAAAAAAGTTTAACAAATAAAAACAAAAGTTTTCACGGAAATAAATTAAGTTCTAACTCAATTATTTTTTTCAATATTAACTGAAAAATTCATTTACCTGCTGCGTGACTGGTTTTTCCTTCACTTTGCTTCCTCAATGTGAGGGTCATGATTCTTTAAACTGATAATATATATTTTTAATAACAATTTTCCATAAATATATAGTATAGATTTTCCTCTAATAAGAGTATAGAGAATAAGCAATGTGTATATTATGTTTGTTTTTATTGAAGAAGATGTTAACGAATGGCCTCGGCTCTTTAATCCGGTAGTATAATGTCAATGAAAACTCCGTACCCAGACATCGCTTTACTTTTTCCTGATTGGCCTCGCAATCAAATAGTCGTGTCGCCTAGCTCCCGCTAATGTACTATATTATTTAGGCGAATAAGTGTCGTGAATAAATGATACCTGTACTTAGTTATTGTGTGTTGACTTTAGTTTTGTTTTTGTTTGAAGGTAAATCAAAATGTTAACGGGATGGAGACTCGTATTGTCAAAATGTAAGTAGATAAATTATTATTATATTTAAATAATTATAAAATTATGGTTTATAATATTAATATCAACTTCATCAAATTTGAAGAAGAAAAAAAAAAACTATATAAAGAAATATTTAGTATTTTTTTTTCTTCTTCAAATTTGTTAAATTAAAAAAACGTGATTATGAAATAATACATTTAAACTTTACAAATAATTTATACAGATACAGCACATCACATAATCCATATTTACGCAATAGCTCATGGCGTCTCTCGCGTAAATATAGTTTATAATAAATAGTAAAAAAAAAAAAACTTTATTTAATTTGATTTTACAAAGGTGCAACTTCTGTTTAAACGCTTTAGCTACTGATTTTGCAGTAGGTAACCTACTTCTTCTACTTCTATTAGTCACTGTGGCCAGACACATTTTATTACTTACGGGTTGAATTTATAAAAAATCTATCTTAGCTTAAATTTAAAGTTAGTAGAATTTATACTACTTATCTGAAATTTCGTGATTTATCTGTAAGTGGTATTTCGCTTTTATATGAGAGAAATATCATTCACTGATATGATGATAATAATATGATATTTATTTTAAACTTAATTGTACACCATTAATAATATTATTACAAATAACTGCTTATAAATAGTTTTGTACAATGGGCGGCCTTATCGCTAAGAGCGAAATATTATATCTTTGTAAAATTTAAAACGATATTTATGCGAAAATTCTTTGTTTCCAGTATTTATAATACCACAGAGGTATGTGTTGGCAATCATGGCATTGCTGGCAATCGCCAATGCATACACAATGCGTGTGTGTCTCAACATGGCCATCACACAGATGGTTAGGAAGACCACTGCTGTTGAAGGGGATGCCCACTATGATCCTCTGGCTTGTCCAGATCCGAACCAGAGAGCTAATGTGACGACTGTCAAGAACTTCTATATGCCTCGAGTTAGTGATAATGAAGTAAGTACTTATAAATTATTAAGTCATATTTTTCTTCAATTAATAGTATTTTATTTTAAAACAATTGGGTCCTTTAGTAGAATAATGTTTAATCGGCATATACAGCAACAATGAATCAACGTAATCACTTGCGTAATCATTTCCAATGTTTTTTATTATTAGTAAGTAAAAGAAATTTGTTTTTAAATAATATTACGTAAAAATACGTTAATTTGGAAACGAATATGTTATGGTATAATTTTTGTTGTAAGTATGTGTTGGTAAAACATTATTCATTATTATTATTTATTTATTATTATTATTTTACTTATGGGGCTTCATGAAGGTTACAGAGTAACCTATGTATATAACAGGTAAAAATATATACTAAAATACTACATATTATATTAATAGGATATACCAATCATAAAATATATAATATAACAACAAACTACCTATTTTTTATAATAAAAAATAATAAACTATATTTTAATTTTTACATAAATTCACTTGAAATTACGCTCTATTTTGAACCCGCATCAATTAATTAGGGATTGTGAATCTAAACTAATATTCTAAACAGGAAAGATTTATTTTTTGTTTGTTTGTTACGATTTAACTCAAAAACTACTCGATCGATTTTAAAAATTCTCTCGTCATTAGAAAGCTACATTTATAAGCGAGTAACATGATAAATAATTTTAAAAAAATAGGCGTTCAACAAACTAAATATATGTCCACCCGTGCAAAGCCGGGACGTGCTAGTGAATAATAAAAACAAAATATTTTTTACCTTTTCTTAAGTAATTCATGTTATTACTACTCATAATGTTATTGTATAAATCATTAAAATCATTATCAGCACTTGCATAATGCTCATCAAGTGGACTATAGTGTTCTTGGGTAGATAAAGATCTTTAAATCCAACTTATTTAGGTCATAAAATACACGATTGCATTGCAGAAAGCTGCGCTCATAGCCAGATGCACTCGCTTTTTCGGACCTGTGCTGAAGAATTTTATTACGCTTAAAACAGTTCTATAATTAATTAATTAGGCTCTTTTTGATTCTTTATTCAAGTGGTTAGTGGTCGATCTGGTGATAATTGTTTTGTCTCTGATAGTATAGGTTTTATTTTGTTTGATTTTATAGTTACAATATTTAGACATGATGTTACGGTAATATGGCGCCTGTAATAAAACCATGTCCTATAAAAACATTTCAACATTCAATTCTTAAAGCATGTTTGTCTATTAGGATACTGAAAGTACACTGAAAAGTAGAACCTTTAGCATACTAGAGGCGCCCTTAGCTAGGTGCACTTACTGTTCGGTAAACGATCAACGGGTTAAGCTATCAAGGGCGCGGTAACCCTATAGATGGGTGGCCGGCCGCATAGTAGTATTCATCTAAGTATTCCGACTATGAACAGTCGTCATCATGACAGAGGCCTAAATATGGGTGATCTAAACAACTCTGTCACTAGGTTGGCCACTAACTATACGATAAGAAGATGAAACATACAGTTTGAAACAATGACTTACCGTTAACGAGTTTATAAATAATAAAACTATTTATTATTAGTAGGTATTGTATCATAAAAATTGTATAGCAACTTCAATGTAGTCTACTAGATATGTCTTAGGAATTACGTCTCCGGTTTGCCTTGATATGCTGACTAAGAACCTTCTCCTGACAATAGAAGCTTCATATGCTGACTAAGAACCTTCTCCTGACAATAACAAACACAACAAAAAAAGAATTACTGAAATCGGTCCAGCCGTTCACGCGTGATGCCGTGACAAAGGGAAATAGGGATTCATTTTTATATATAAGATATTTCAAAATCCAATACAGATAATTCTTGAATGCAGAACGTAAAATCGTGCTCATCTTAAAACTATTGATTTTGTTTGGAAATCGAACCTAGGACTGCTGGCTTAGCTGTCAGGGTCACTAACCACTACATCAATAGGCTATTCAAACAATGCGAGGAAACCCATCCCGGATCTCCGTTTGAGACCGTTGACAGTGAATACCGCTCCGTCTGACCACGTCGCTTTGCACTCCAATTGCGTATTCCGGTTTTATCTTGTTTCATCTGTCTTTTATATTCAAATCGGTTACATAAAGGGGGTCATCTAGTGAGTCAGTAAGAATTGAGTCTCATTGGCTTTTTAATTCCGTATTTACCTGCGTGTTCTTATTTCAAATTTTAAAATGCCTTTAATCAGTTAAAAAATTATTTTTACAAGCTTTGATTTAGCTTGCAATGTATGTTAGTTTGATTGATTAAGTCATCTTGCAAGCAAGATTTGAATCAATTCCCGATGTTTGTTTGCGCTGAAATTTGGTTTATATCAGTAACAATGCAATAATATCTATGGAGCTGGTCTGATGATGCAGTCGGAAGGTAGCCATAGGAACTCTTCAAATAATCAAGATAGCCGCGTCGTGTTTCTTGTCGATTGCGAGGCCATCTCGCGCGGTATTCCGCGCGTGGCAGCCTCGTAATGTCGATACTCGCCCTTAATGCATAATTTCAGTTCTTTTACGTAAGTACTTGTTAAACTTTATGCTGATTTATACAAGCTATTATTCAACTTGGCACATCGTGTGTGGATTAAGGTCTAAATTAAGATCCTCGTTCCCCCTTGCAGAGGAGAAGAAACCCGTACACAGTAGGACATAATTATGGGTTGCTAAATTTGAGAACCATTTTCGACCACTTGCTGGTCTGATTAAGCTAAAATTAAGCTTTCTTAAGTATCTTAACTAATAATACAATAAAATCGTATGAATTGTGTTAATAAATTCTATGTCTCTAGGTATTAAACCTTTTTTATAAACGTACTAGTTGATGCCCGCGGCTTCGCCCGCGTAGATGTCGGTTAACGCGATAAAAAGTAGCCTATATGCTATTCCAGACTATAATCTATTAGTAGCATTAGTATAATTTTGCTTGCGTGTTATCATTTTTCATTAGGTTAAGAACCATTTTTGTTAGAAAAGTATTTTAACAATAAAACCCGTTTCCATATCAAGTATGTCAAATACTTTACTCATTTCGATGTTTTTATTTTATCTAATAACCTTTTCTTCTTTTAATTAAATACATTGAAAAAGTAAAGATAAAGCAGTTATAAATTAATTAACGAAAATTTTATCGAGGTTAATACCGAACAAACCCGACTGATGAACCTCAATTTTACAGAATACCAGAGTCAAATAACTACACACAGTGGTGTAACTGTGTTCCTGTGCGTGAGTACAGGTCTCCAGTGCTATAAAGAAAACTGTTTTTAAAATAACTCAAATCATAAAATGCTAGTCATACAAGAAGTAGCGTCGATAACGCGTGAATTATGCTCGTGGTATTGAAAGCATCTATCAGATTCTATTATCATCATCATTGCCGTTCCGTCACTACTGAGGATCGCGATTACATACGACGCGTCTCCAAGCTATGCGGTCTTCCGAAGTGTGGACTGCACGGTATATGCTATATGTTTTTAGGACTCTAGCAGTGCTCAACGACATCCTAATTGTCAATCCTGAATGTGATATGTTTGCCGATGGATGAAGAGAACTTTTGCAGGTGTGTTTGAGGATTTGTGAGCAATAGTATGCGAGGGTATCCAGTATTTCTATATAAGTTTTTAAGTAGAATTTAAGCTCTATGTTAATTATTGTTATTGGTTCAAATGAACCGTTTTAATCCTACTAATATAATAAACGTGAAAGTTTGTAAGTATGGACAGATACTCATTCACGTAAAAACTACTGAATGGATCTGAATGAAATTTGGCATAAAGATAGATTATGGTCTGGAATAACACATAGGCTACTTTTTACAGCGATAACCAAAATCCACGCGGGCGGAGCCGCGGGCAACAGCTAGTTAACTATAAATAAATAAAATGTGCCGGCAAACATTTTGAGAACTAATCGGCGTAGTTTGCGCAAGTCGTATTGCAGGGTGTACAGTTTGACAGTACCACGCGTCAATTAAATCCTGTGATAGGTTTATTTTCATGCCTCGTCCACGGTCACGGCCCGCTCATACCACCCAAGAGTCCTAAAATGCTTTCTACTCATTTGTCAATATATTTATGTTGTATCTCCGACAGCCCTTTTGATGGCGTCACACCATCTCGCCGGCGCTCTGCCTTGAGCACGTTTACCTTCCATTAGACCTGGAATCATGAGCTTACATGAGCTAATCAGGATTACTATAATTGCTTACAATTAGGACACACACAGGAATACAACTACACCACTGTGTGAAGCTATTTTCCAGAACTTTGTGTGACCTACAAAGTGTTTTTCTGAGTCCGGGTGTAATTTGTGTCCGTTAATTGTATGTTTGTTAAGTCCCCCGCGACACAGAGCTTGTTCGCTAGTGCGGGAATTGTCTTTTAAAAAGAATGCGTTATGCGTTATCTATCCGCGGTATACGTGAAGAAAAATCTTTGCACCCATTTATAATAACATTGTACGGAGGAGTGTGTGATTTGGCGTAGTTAAAGTTCATACGGAGAACTGCAGAAAGCAATTACGGTCGAATTTCGACCACCAGGCAAGCTCTTGTTATAATAAAAATACAGCAGGTGCTGTTTACAACCGGCTAAAGACATTGAACCAAAGTAAAACAATCAAATAAGATAATACCGAGAAAGTATCAGTTGGCTTAAGATAATAACTTTGCGGGTTGAAGAACAATGTAAACGATAATGTTGTTTATCTAAATACTTACTCTTGACAGAATCTTTTGATGGCTTTGTAGATTGTGAAGTATGTTGGCATAGCTCACGTGTACGTATTTTAAAGATAGGTTATTTCTTTAGAAGAAACCGAAAACCTAAAATAGCTACCTTATTCCTAGGGGTAAGCCCTGTCGACTAGCTTCTTCTCTTCTCCTACGAATCTCCCTTCACCATTCTACTTGTAATCATAATTCTTTTACTATTCAAGTAAATATATGAAATTCTCTTCCACATTCCATAGGCTCTAGCCCTTCTCTGGACGTATTTAGAAGGAACGTTATTACATTGCCTATTTGTGTTGTTTTATTGTTTGATTATGCCTATAGACTATGTAAGTGTTTATTGAGGGCCACCTAGTGAAGTGGGTAAAGGATTTTTTAAACTTTCTTTGTAGCGAACAAGCCTATTGCCGTTTACAATATCTGGGAACCTCTTAACGCTATTGAAAAAAATCGATTTCCGTTATACCTGATATAAATTTGTATTTTTCAAATGCATATCTTAATGAGCTCTGTTTGTCCTTACTCACATAAACAAACCGTGAGTAATTGTTTGGCTGTGGCTATTGTAAGGTAAAGGTCCTACTTTAGTCCAGCTTGCTCGCTTCTATGGCGCCCTTCCTCTTTTGGATTGGTTTTAAAAAATAATGTAGTTTCTGAGAGCGATCTATGAAGGTTGGGTTTAGGTACGCAAATGTTGGATTTATTCAGTATCATCTTAAGCCTATCGTAGTCCACCGCCGGATATACGCTCTTTACGTCTAGTCACGATCCGCAGCTATACTCAAAATACGCCTATGTTTGCGCACTTACTTGTCCTTGTCGAAATTCGTTAATCGATCTGGTGGATAATCCCAATGTTTATTATAAACATTCGTATATGTAACAGCCCATTAGGAGTGGAAATACTTGCAATTTCACTTGAACAGTCTGTCACTGTACACTAAAGTAACTGTTTAAGCGAACCAACGACAAGATTATACGAAATGCAAAATTTTACTTAAACTTTATAAAATTAATGTACTTAAAAAATATATTACGTACGACCTACATCTTTTTGGTGGTATTTATTTATCAATACTACTTACAGTTACTTTATGTAATCAACTATTTCTTTATAATATTTATTTCTTTATAATAAAAATAAATTACAATTACAAAGCAGGAAGTCTATTTTGTCCAAGATAAATTATTTCAATCACGAGAACAATTTAAAAGTCGTTGTGTATGTTTATTGAATATCGATTTTTGTCCTTTTTATAAGGAAATCGAGTTTTTGATCGACGGTTTGGACAAACATTGTTTCCATTCATTTCGTGTCCTGACTAAGGTCAATATCATAGATTACAAACAAATAGTTGTTTGATATGTTTGCAAAGCAGCGTATTGTTATCCCTCAGATTATGATTCTTGTCACTTAATTTTCCATAAACATTGTATTCTATAAGCGTCTATGATTGATCAATTTGAAATGGTACAAAGAAGCTGTATGTATTTACTGAAACTGCAGCGGTGGAGGTACTTTATAATATGTCAAGATTAAATTACAGTAATTTATAAGTTTCTTATCAGTAAATTTTAAGCATATCCACGGACATAAGCCTCTCTGATTACGCGCCTATTGGCACGATCCTCGGCTTTTCGAATCCAGCTGCACCTAGTAGATCTTTTTTGACTGCCTCGGTGGTCCAGTGGCCGCGGTATGCGCCTGCTGTGCAAGAGGTTGTGGGTTCGATTCCCACACAGGACAAAACTTTGTGTAACCAACAAAAAATTGTTCTGAGTCTGGGTGTAATTTGTGTCCGCTAATTTCTATGTTTGTAAAGTCCCCCGCGATACAGAGCTTGTTCTCTAGTGCGGGAGTTGTCAAAAAAAAAACTTTGCAAAGATCGTCACTCCACCTTTTCTTAGGGCGTCGTACACAACGTCGTGTCCTTTTAATTAATGGCTGATTCATGATATTATTACGTACCGTTATTACATAGTGCGCTCAATGAAGTACTTCAAGGTTTATGCACCTTAAGTGATTAACAAATCGATTAAATGTAATCTGCCGCCACTTATCTCTTTGATGAGTTTCCTATATTTCATTATGGCAAACATAATTATTACAGAAGGAAAATCTCACCTCCTTTTTACACGATACAAATTTTGCAGAGCTAGTTTAAGGAGGTTTTTGTTTGAGAAAAATAAGGTAGCTGTCTCTACTGCATGTAATTTGCGAAATGCGTATAGGTAAATGGCTCGTCAAACTCGAAGAAATGACACTGCAAAACTTGCAACGTGTATATAAACTCGTTATAGCAAAATGCATGTTTAATGTTTTTTGCCGTACAATCATCATTAGCAGCCTATCCCAGTCCACACCACCTAGCACGATTCTTGACTTCTCGCATCCAGCAACTACCAGCCGCTTTGCAAAGATTATCGCTCCACCTTGCCTGAGGGCGTCCTTGATTACGTTTTAGAGCCGCGGTCTTCACCCAAGAACACGTCTGCTCCATCAGTCCTTTGGCAAATGTGACCTGCCCATTGCCACTTCAGCTGGCTTACTCTTAGAGCTATGTTGTTAACTTTGGTTCTCTGTCGAATCACCTCGTTCCGAATTTGATCCTTCAGAAAGACGCCGAGCATAGCCCCCTCCACCGCTCACCTTTATTGTGCAATATTAAACCTTATTTTTGGTCAGGCTCAAGTTTTAATTAATATAATTTATTTGTCAACAGGCTGTGTTATTCGAATGGAGTGAAGCCACACAAGGGATTCTGCTTGGATCTTTCTACTATGGGTACATTCTAACCCACATACCTGGCGGTATGTTAGCTGAACGGTATGGTGGGAAGTGGGTACTTGGCGGTGGTCTTCTGTCAACTGCAATATGCACATTTATCACACCATTTGCTGTAAAAACTGGAGGGGCAACTGCTTTGTTTATTCTCAGAGTAATCGAAGGTATTGGTGAGGTGAGTTGACTTTAATAGTATAGCAATTTATTTAAGAGAGGTGGATCACCATACAAGAGAGCAAGCCCGATCAAGGAGGGACCTTCACCTATCAGAAGACTACAGCCAAATAATTATACACAGCGGTGTAATTATGTTTCTGTATGTCAGTACAAGCTACCAGCTTTCACTCAGGGATGAGTTTTTAACAAAACTGTTTCCTGTCCCAGCAATACTCCATCACAAACCCCGGGTATAATTTTTTTTGGAACATGAGTATTATACTCGGTTTTGCAAACGTATATAGGCTACGGTAACTACTTATAAAATCGCACGTGCTTATGCTTGTTTGTCACCTAAGTAGTATAAAAAATTTACTCTTTCAGTATGAAAATCCTAACAATATTAGGTACAAGATTTCGACTTGTTAAAAATCGTAGAAAATTATGATTGTTTCTTACTCTCCTGTTGCATTTACGCATTTTTTAAAGGTTTAAGATTTCTTTGCATATTGCGAGTTTTGTCAATCATGTTTTATTTTATCTTTGTTTTACTTATTTTAAAACATCTCAGTTTTATAAACAAGTAAACAACAGCATGACAAGTTTGCTTTACTTACTGCATTTGTTTATAGTAGTATTACTGTGTTTGATGTTCATTGTGATATAATTTTGCTGACAACAACAACGACTTACGCGCAAGAAATTACCCGCAGGGGTATTCCGTAAGAGCAAAAACCGAGCCACCGCAAAAACCGAGCTAAATCTGGCTGTCAGATTGAAAATCGGTATTCCGTAAGAGCAAAATCCGAGCCTTTTTGACGTTCAGTCAATAGATTGTGCCGTCACCGAGCAATCACAACTGTCAGTTTGCCATCGCTATTTCTTAGAGAATCAGCCGGCCGTTCTGATGTATTAATATTTGTATCATAAATATATAACTGGTGCACAATAAAGAATTTTCTATATTTCTATCTTTACCACCACAATAGATATTACATCTTTTTCGTGCAGTAACACACAAGTTATGTTCTTGATATTGCAAATATCCATAGGCTACGGTAACTGTCAATCAGTCTGCAAACTGCCTGAAATCTGGTGGTCTATATTTTCTACCTCAGCAGTATAAAAAAGTGTCTAGTCTTAAAACAAGGTATTGAAATTTTCTTTTCATATTTTTCAATGCCGAAGAATTATGTCAATACTGTTGTACAAAGATATCCTACTAAAATTATAAAATTTTGATCAATGTTTCTGGATTTGGATGAAATTTGGCACAGAGATAAATTATATTTATGAATAGTGTATAAAGCATATACACACAATTTAACAAAAAACAACACGTGGGCGAAGCTCCGAGTATAAGCTAGTAGTTTATAATAATTGTCCTAGCGATAGAGGTCAATGAAAATGAATTAGGCTCCGAACAGACTGGAAAAGGACATCAAAATTATCGTCTATACAATGACTTATAGATGGTAATCATAGCTATAAATACTTATCGATGTTATTAATAATATTATTATTGTAAATTTTAACGGCTTTATAATATATTAATTATATAGACTGTTTAGGTATTGTACGTGACTAAACATAATATTACTTTACCTGTTTGAAAATGGATAATGAAAATATATTTTACGAGGTACAGAGAGGAAAAATAAGTTTAAGTATTTCCTCTGTACTGAGCATAATGACTGGTGTCTTTACCTCACCATAAACTGCACGGCATGAGTTGGGTTAAAAATGCGTGTGATACAAATGGCTGTTGCAAATTGACTGGCTGTTAAGAATCGTGGAGCCACCTACGTTAAAGGGCTTATAACTTAGTGCGAAAATTACATTCAGTTCTTATAATAGAAGTTATGAGTATCTAAACTATACTAGCTGTAACTTCTTACAGCGATAACCAAAATCCACGCATGGATGTCGGTTATCGCTGTAAAAAGTACCCTATGTGTTATTCCAGACCATAATCTATCTCTGTGCCAATTTCATCCAGATCCGTTCAGTAGTTTTTACGTGAAAAAGTAACAAACTACCACCCATCCATCCATCTATCCATCCATACTTACAAACTTTCGCGTTTATAATATTAGTAGGATTATAAAGCGGTAAAATTTGTGAGTTTGTGACGTTATAATAGATAATCTCAGGATCTACTGAACCGATTGTGAATATACTTTTACTAATAAAAAGCCACGTCCTTTGTGAGTGTCATAGGCTATTTTATTGACCAAAAACATTACGGGTCCCACGGGAAATATTACCTGTGCGAAGCCGGGGCGGGCAGCTAGTTTAAAATAAAGCAAACCCTGGCATAACAAAAAGTAGAGCCTGCATCGCACGAATGATTAGTCTTATATTGCAAACTTTTATTGGCTATGGTATACTTAACATCAGTTGGGCCGTATGCTTGTTTGTCACACATTCTTCAAACACATCGATATTTACTTCGTCAGTTTACATCGTTTCGTTGTGGATCAATTGATGTAATACGCATTCCAAATACGATAGGGTATATTTGCTAATTTGATACACTATTCATACCTAATAACTTTATTAGTATACAGTATATTAAACAACTTATTGAATGAAAATAAAATAAAACATATTATTTAGAAGATTAAAAAAATCTAGACTAATCAATAAAAGACCGCTTCACTGGTCTTCATGACATTTCTCCTTATTGCTGTGTACTGAAAACGCGTCTAGAAAATAGTCTATCCTCATCATCATCTATGCTCAAAGACTGGTACTAAAAGTATGCTGTTTAAAACCTCGTTTGCACCCCACAAAAATGCTTTACGATTACTGTCAAGTTCTGACAGTAAGACAGTTATTTATCCTAGCAACCACTCTTAAACAACACTCCTTAACACAGCTTACCCAAGAACCAGCGCGTCGCAATCATCTTGTTGCTACCTCCTTTCCTATCCGTTCCTCTTTTAGTCGTAGGTTCTTTGTGTTCCTTGGACCCTTCCTATACAATAAATTACATAATTTTTTATCGATTTACACTCTAAACTCACATAACTGCAGAAAAATCATACAAAACTGGCTTCTCACACTATCCTACGACGAAACTGAAAATATATTAATAATCCCAACTTAAAACATCTGTTACAAATACGATTTTTAATTTCACCACACGCACACGCACACTCACACTCACACTCACACCCACGCCCACACGCATACACTCACACACACTCACACATGCTCATAAACACACACACCCACATACACACACACACGCACACACACACATACACACACACTTATATTATTATTTAAAACTCATAAGGAGTTTCTAATACCTACTTATTATTAATGTATTATTATTTTGTAAACTTATTTTATTTTTAATGTTACCTCTTCACAACTTTGTTTTGTCTCATGTTAGTTTTTGTTTCTTTATCTATCACATTATTTTATTGAGTTTGCATATCGACTTCCAAGTGGGGACCTGGTGACCTGTACTACAGGTTTATTATACCTACCATAGGCACCAGCGCTCCACAACCAATTCCTAATATTGTTTTTACTTAATTTTTATGCACATACATATTTGTTTTTGGTTGTTGGAGAGAAAATAAAGATTTTTATTATTATTATTATCATCTCAGACTGATGACTCAGTTCAACGTAGCCCTCTCTATCCACAATGGCTGATTTTGAGCTGCTTGCATTAAATTCTTCCCCGCAGCCTGCTCTGGTTATGTTAAGCAGTTACCGTAGCATATGGACGCTTCTAAAACTAGAGGTATCACTTGCGTGTTGTTAACTCATTTTTTACACCAGGCCTTTAAGATGGAGTATCATTGGGATAGGAAAACGTTTTTTTCAAAACGCATCTGATCACATACAGGAACACAACTACATGGCTATGTCATTGTTATCTGATTATTATTCTAAATTCTATTTGTACTGTCTATTTATTGCCCCTTAGTGACTTAGTGGTCCTGAGTTGGTTGCCGCAACCTTTACCAGGTCGTCGGTCCACCTTGTTGGAGGCCTGCCCACTCTGCGTCTATACGATTATATAACTAACCAGTCTCATTCCTTTTAGGGTCCTACGATGCCTGCATTGATGGCGATGTTATCAAAATGGGCTCCAAAAGCTGAGCGTGCACGTATGGGTGCAATCGTGTTTGGTGGTGCCCAGATAGGAAACATCGCTGGATCTTATTTCTCCGGACTCATCATGCACAACGGCACGTGGGATAATGTCTTCTATATGTTTGGAGGTCTCGGCTTGGCTTGGTTTGCTATTTGGGTGAGTACCTACTTAACTGTAATTAAGTTACTGGACTCTAGAAACCACTAGTTTTATGAGTAATATTATTTTATTAGTAATAGAAAATTATTAATATAGAAAATAGGTTGGTTATAATAAATCCAGCTTTGTTTGAGAATTTTATGATAGTAAAACCCTGAATGCACAGGGCTTGTTCCTTAGTGCAGCGAACATTTTTAGGAAAAAATAAATAAATAAAATGCAGTAAGAATTTATGAACAGCAGAGTTTCAAGGTTTCTGCTTATTTGGATAAAGCACCAATCACACTATGCATGAATTTCAAAGCAAGTCTTATGCTGTTCTTATTTTCCCGTCAAGTAGTGGCAATAGCCACCAAGGCTATCGAGGTGTTATATCTGTTCTGTAAAGATACAATCGTCACTTGTAGGTACATGCCTTACTAAGTAAAAATTATAAAATCTTACTTTTAAACTAAGTAATCTTTGTTACAACCAAAGTACGGTAAGCAGTTACCGTGCCTACGCACGGTAACCGTACTTTGGTACCGTACTTTGGTACTGATAAGGGTAGCCTTATCAGTTCAGTTAGCGAACTGTTCATTGTGGTACTAGGAAATTTAGATTTTAGAATTTGGGATGTTCTGGCGCACTTTAATATAGACGCTTACCTAAAAAGGAATATCCAAAAATATAACTTAAAATATAAATAATTCTGCAATTTCGTACACGTGAAATAGCACGTGAATGAAATCACGGTAAGAGCTTGGTAATTATAATTTTTAACAGCCATTGTTGTTAGCTCACTTGCACCAGGTTAGCTCTTGCTAACCTAATTATAGCTATACTAAATCAGAAATAGATCTTGGATTTCAACATTAATAACACGCACATAATTATTATTCATGGTAGATTTATTATACCCTATAATAATTATAAAAAGAAATTCTATTATGTAGGTTGGTTGATTAACATTTTCCTACAATCAGCTTTGTAAGGCGGTCAATAGCCTCATGCTCATGCGTGAAACCTACCTTTCCTTAATGAATTTAAAATATTTTCTACTGTTTATCATAAATAATATTGTTTTTTTTCTAGTCCGTCCTGTGCTACAGTACGCCAAATACTCATCCTTTTATAACAGATAGTGAAAAAAAGTTTTTGAACCAGAACGTTGATGCTTTGATGCATGCTAAGGAAAAACAGTTAGACCCCACCCCATGGAAGGCGTTACTTAGATCTTTACCATTGTGGACACTGATTATTGCTGCTGTAAGTATTCTCATATTATCTTAGAAAAACTATTTTTTAGATATATACAATAAATTATTTTTAAATGGACCAAATTGCCAGAGTCCATGTTTCCCGATCATTTATGGCTCTGTCTTAACATTATAAACATTAAAACAAGTCGTGGTCAAATGTGAGCCTAGTAAAAAAAAATGTTATATACTACATAAGAAACTTTCAATATTTCTTAGTGCCTATACAAAATTATCTTGATTTAAATTAGTGTTCATTTAATTTCTGCTTTTGTATGTATTCTATCAATGCAAAAAACAAGCCAAATCCTCACAAGTATGTTTTTGTAGTTAAAATATGTAAAAGTCATACCAAGCAAAGAAATAACTTGGGTTTGATGAACTTCTTGCGATCATATACGTGATTTTACTCATCAAATTTATCAATAAACATGTCATACAACAGTTTTCATTTGATCTAGATAGATATATTATTAAGAAACCTGATGATATCATCTGTTTAACAGATTGGACACGATTGGGGATATTTCACAATGGTTACCGACCTGCCTAAGTACATGACAGATGTGTTGAAGTTCGACATTAAATCTACTGGCATTTTGTCATCTCTACCGTATGTGGCTATGTGGATAGCTTCATTCTTCTTTGGCCTGGTGTGCGACTTCTGCACCAAGAAAGGATTCCACTCGATAACGAATGCTAGAAAGATTTACACGACTATTGGTAAGGTTTTACAAGAAATGAAACATTATTTCGTAGATTTTTTTAAATATACTTGGGTGGCAAACAAGCATACAGTTACTGTCGTTTTTACATTAGGGCTTTAAGATGGGAGTATCTCTGAGATAGGAAATGAGCGCTGGAGACCTGTACTTACATACAGGTACACAACTACACCGCTGTTTGTAGTTATTTGGCTGTGGTCATCTCTTAATTATTCTCTTATAATGTAGCTGCAGCCACACACACAACTTGGTCTTTCACCTAGGCTAGTCCTAGTCCTAACTCAATGTTTGCCAAAGAGCGATGGAGCATGGTATGTTGACTGTAATGCTCAAAGAAGACTCATTGAATATAAAGGTGTGAGAAACACCCTGCCCAGCAGTGGGACACGAATAAAAAAAGTTGTGAAAATTGTTTAATCTCTTTCATGTTAGCGATTTTGAAACTTATAAGGAATTTAAAGAAAAAAATATTACTAGATCGTGCCGGCTTCACTCGGATGGACATAATAATATACATATGTTTAATTTTATAGAAATGTCTATTACAAAAACATAATGTCTATGTTATTTACTGATAATATAGCATTCTACTTATAAAATAATTATTTACTCCAGTAGTATCCAAACAAAAACTCAAAAATATACATATACTAGCTGTTGCCCGCGGCTCCGCCCGCATGGATGTCGGTTATCGCTGCAAAAAGTAGCCTATGTGTTATTCCAGACCATAATCTATCTGTGTGTCTAATTTCATCCAGATCCGTTCAGTAGTTTTTACATGAATGAGTAACAAACATCCATCCATCCATCCATTCTCACAAACTTTCACATTTATAATATAAGTAAGGAATTTTCTCTTTTTAGTATAAGTGTAGTACTGTTTAAGTAAAAATGCAATATGACAATTTTATAGTTACAAAGAGTACCTGGATATAAATATTATTCCAAAATACTGTTATATAATAATACAATGAAATCACCGGCAAAAATATTGAAAAATCCGCAACAATAAATTTTTAGCTCTCTCTTTAAAAAGGCGCGCGCTGATTGGGGCATCAGTCTATGTCGTCATCACAGTAAATAACGATAATTTTTAAACAGGTATTATATAATAATAGGTAGTATAAATGCAATTTAATGGTGTCCAGAATTTAATTATATATTTTTTTTAAATACTGATCTTTTTAACGGAAACTTTCACCTTAAAATGGAGTTTATGTGTCTGTCAACACATAAACGCCATCTAACTAGAGATGGACTAAACTATCAACCTTTGCAGCCTGTGTCTATACAATCTATTCCATGTCTACCTGCATAGACGCTCTGTTTCTCAGAGGGGTGGATAAAATATAATTTTCATGCTAACATATCGGATAAATATTTATATTATTTAATTTTTGCCTTTTTTGTTGGCTGTAGGTATAATGTGCAAAATATTTGTCACTATATGTGTTGTTTCGCATTCGCCTCACAAAGATTTGCCCCACGTAAAATTTGGGGCTTAAACGGGCGAAATTTAGTTAGGCGAATACGGAACAAATCGCTCAAGATACATATGTCGTATAATTATATGTAAAATACTTTTTGTTTTAGCTGCAACTGGTCCTGGTATTTGCATTCTCCTGGCTTCTTACTCCGGCTGTGATACCACTCTTGCTGTATTCTGGTTTATATTTGCTATGACCCTCATGGGTGCCTACTACAGTGGAATGAAGATCAACCCTCTAGATATCACTCCCAATTACGCTGGTACTACGACGGCTATGGTTAATGGAATCGCTGCTGTCTCTGCAATTGTATCGCCCTACCTGATTGGACTGTTAACGCCAGATGTAAGTTATACTTTCGGTTTTTTTAATGGATAAACATAATTATGTGCTTTGACTATATTTCGCTTTGCAATGAGCTCAAATATATTTAATTTCATTAAGCAATATGGAAATGTCGAGCTCGGAACGGGATTTGCATATGCGTTTGCGTTTTGGCCCCGTGTGGGAATCAAACCCACAACCCCGTCTTAGCAGTCAATGTCACTAACAACTAACCAACAGACCAGTCAAAACATTGCCCAATATTATGACCTGGTTTTTCATCAAAACTTATTGTCACTATTTGTAAATATTGTAATGTTTTCTTATCGCTTGTCACAATCTGCGTGTAATCTCCCAGAGATAAAATTACAATTGACAGGGGTCAACGGTTTATCTGTGCAAGATTAATAAAAAAAGGATCAAGGACAACCTTTGCAAGTGATACTTAAATTGCAAGGCCAAGTAAAAGTTACGTATTAAATCAGGTTACACATGCATTCGTTTTTGGTGACAGACAAATTATGCAGTAGACAGTAGGTACCTCCTTTGAACAATACTGTTTTATATTACACTAAACCATTTTGTCAATTTATAATTTATTGGACTGCATGTCTGCATGTGTGTCTGGTTGTGTGTCCCTTCTGAGACAAGAGAGAGAGAGAGAGGTTCGATCTCAAGATTGACCAATATTTTTTAAACAATTCTTGGTCAGGAGATCAATCCTTGTATCGCTATAATCATAGGTCTCAAATAGAGTATTATTTGGTATATTTGTATTTATCATAAATTTTCTTAATTTATAGTCAACACTGAAGCAATGGCGTTTGGCTTTCTGGGTTTGTATGGGAGTGCTATTCGTCACAAACATCATCTACATACTGTTTGCGAAAGGTGAACAACAATGGTGGGATGACGTCAGACAACATGGCTATCCTGAGAGTTGGAAACACGGCCCTCTTCCAACAAGAACTAACGATTCCGAGGGACAGAAAACCGAGAAAAATGACAAGGAGAAGAAATGAATAAATGTCTGATATTGTATTATTTTGTAAATAAATTTAGGATAATTTTGTTATTTATTTTAAGTTAACTATAAATTTAGAATGTTAAGGCTGTGTTTTATTTTAATAAACATATATAACCTTCCTATCAAAAAAGGCGGTGTTAGAGGGAGTCGTAGCCTCAATTCCAGCCAACTGGATTGATAAATCTGATAGTTTAAGCAAGCTTGTTACACAAACACAGTAAGACTCTTCAGTACATTGGAAAAAACCTAAGATATGGAACAGACAGAAAGGTGGGCCGATGAACAAAAATATTTAAAATCTACCTTTTAGCTAACAATACACCATAATATTCAACATATGATAAACGTAGTGTAGTACTTAGTAGGTTCTGTATGGGAGAAGCTGAGGATCGTGCTAATAACTTGGGGAGGCCTATGTCCAGCAGTGATAATAATTTTGCATTATGCATAATATCAATTTAATGCTAATGCTACATCAATTTTAAACAACAAAAAGACATTTCAATTTTTTTTAATACAATTGTTTGACGTCGTTAACCGTACTTTCGATAACCCAACAAAAAAAACAATATATAACCTCTTACTTCTTGAAAGTCAGTTAAAAATAGATTGTTATGTGAAATTGCTGAAAACTTTAAATTCTTACTGATGTAAATAATCATTGCATTACTGGCATCACCTTGAAAATAATTGGATCCATTACTGAAGGTTTTCTTTTCATCAACATTTTTGATAAAAAGGTTATTAGAAAACATTATTTTTGCATTATTTGGGGTTCAAAAGGATATTAATAAGAAGGCCTGACGGTAAGCAGATATTATAGAGTACCTGTCAGAAAATAAAATTAGAAAAAATGCAGGCACCTTCATTATTGCACATGGAGCCAGCAGTCTACCAGATAGTCGGTGGTAACTGCCGCTCAGCGAGTCCGATAATGCTAGGACAGCCAAAGGTACTGGTAAAGGTACTCGGTAAGAAGGCTAAAAACACACATGCAGTGATGTAGTTAAATACCTGTGTGTGAGTACAGGTCTCCAGTGTAGGAAAACTATATTTACCCAAAACTCTAGTTTTACAAGATGTTCAACAACAAGCGTAAACACTTCTGGTATTGCAAGCATCTATAGACTACGGTAACTGCTTACTAAAGTCATACGAGAATACAAAATAAGACACAATAATCTATGATTTATGGAACAGGGAACCTGTTAAACCTCGTTTAAAGAAGGTCAACCGTAGCGGTCAGAAAAACCACACGTAACTTTAAATCTTCTTGCAAAATCGGTAGGTAGCAAGTTTCAAAACTTCTGTGACAATTTTTCTTTTACTCTTTGGCTTGTAACTAAGGAAAATAATAGCCTTGCAGATGAACAGATTGACTAGAAAATCTAACGGACATGCTACTATATTCAAGTGAAATAGAAAGCTACGTTAAATAAATTCTTGATAGACTCTCTGAGGCATTCAAGGTCGAAATTTACAATGCACATTTTTCTCAACAAAATTTTGCTAAATAAACATTAAATAATGAATGCACGTGATACGATTCTCTTTATTTACTTAAAGAGATAACTATTATATAATTTGTTTATACAGTAAACATCTGTTATGTTGACAGTTACAATGAGGTATTAAAGATAAGTAAAATTAAGTAGATGCAGTACCACATACCTACAATATATTGTTTTAAAAGCTAAGCATTACTGTCAAGTTCCGAATTAAGGAACAAGCCCTGAGTCGCGGAAGACTTTACAAGCATACAATTCACGGACACAAAGTATATCCGCACTTGGAAAAGCTACCTGTGGGTCACACAAATATTATATTAAATTTGTTCCTTGTGGAAATCGAACCCTTAATTGTTATTAATTAATACTTGGTGTCACACAGGTTAATCCTATTCATTAGTGTAGTCCTTTACTATTACTTACATTGTGATGTGCAAAAATGTACACATATATGTGGTAAAACAGATTGCTATGATAAAATTATTAGGAGAAAATATGCAAAACAAGTGTAGTTTCTTGTTCATGTAACCATAATTTTGCCGAAAAGACAAAGATACAGAAGAAATTGCTAAATTACTTTAGAAGAATAATTCTAAATAGATTATATTCTAGACTTTAGAAATCCTTAAATAGACTATACTTGACTTGTAATTCGTTGTACATCGGATCCAATACATTGCCTTGTGGCACTCCACTAATTTAAAGTACGGTCACGTTATTTAAAAGCTGCTTCTATACACAATCATGATTTTATTTTTCATATAATTACTGATGAGGCCTAGAATTATTATTTGTAACGTTATCAGTCAGCTTCACTTTTATGGCTGAAATGAGCGAACACACAGCTGTAGCGCCTGGCCTTGAACTTGCTATTGACGTGATTCATTATTTGCATTGTGATAGTTAATGGCGTGTAAAGTATTCCGTGGTTTAATAAACGTTCCAGATCTGATTGATTCGCTGTGTCAAGTCTTTGTCTTTTTGTGTTTTTTGCCTTTGTGCTCGAATGCAAACATGATTTGCTGTGCCGCGCTCTCGTATCGTGGTTAAAGTATACTCTACCAAGCCTTGCGTTCTCTTCACTCGTTTATCAATACCCTGAGTGAGATTTATTTGTGGATGGCTGGTCAACAATGTTGTTGACCTGTCAAAATTTTAGCGATCGAGAAGGATTTCGGTGAGTCATTATTGTTATTAGTTTATTAATTAAAGTACAGAAAATGAAAATAGAAAATTTTTGTATCAGTTGTTATTCAGAAAGCAAACGTCACAGACTACGGATTACTATTATTCAGTAAACTTCCTTATCTAAGTAGTTTACTGAAGTCTATGAGCGGCGGTTACCACTTATCATCAGATGGGCCGATGAACCTTAATCGAATGGGGATGTTTTAAGGTGTAAATGAAACCATTTTTGTTGGCATTTATGGACAAATTACTGCCAAAAAATACAGTATAAATTTACGAGATATGTTTCATAATATGGTTTGATCATCAATTGTACATTAATTCTAAATAGTTTGTAAAAAAATCATCGAATTAGCACCAAATTTTTGAGATGTAACCATGACTTAAATTTTTAACAAATAATACGAAAAAAAACAATATTTGAAGAAAACAGACACCTATAATTTGGTAATGTTATATTCAGAATAAGTTTGAATTTTAATTTATTAAATAATAAATAAGACGTCCATTCAAAGAGTACTTCTGTTTGTATCCCCGCGCTCGCCTAGAGAATTAGTGTGTTGTGAGTCGTCTTTGCTTCGCCCATATGCTTAAGGTCGTTGGCGATATCCCAAGCCTTAATTTTAATAATTATTTCTTGAATAATGAATTATAGAAGATGAAATTATATTTTTCTTTTAGAGTATATAAAAAAATATTTAGAAACAATAAATTAGTAACATAATTATGTCAAGCAGATTGGCCAGTTCTATCGGCCGATATTGATGATGAGACGATGATTAATGTCATTGTTTTGGGAATCACCTAAACAATGACATTAATTTGGTTTTCCTTTTCGATTGATGTTAGTAACACCAATCGAAAAGGAGGCCACTTCCCATTTGGTAAACTTCCCACTTGGTAAACCTCAAACTATACCTACTAAAAAGTTGCGTTTGGTAAACTTTTCGTTCCTTCATACATTTAATCCCATTTCGAAAACATTGTTAGTATTGTTATTTTTGCACGGTACAGTCAGTGACAAATTAATATTGAAATTAGATATAGGTGTTTTAACACTTTGGCTGCTGCGCTAACATAGTATAAGAAATTCCAGACATACAGCAAGTTTACACACCAAGTGTGTTTACCGCGGAGAAGAGTGCGGCCGCTCGCGCGCCGCGTGAGATAACGTAGCACAATTTCTTTCAGCTTTATTAATAATGAAGACATTATATCAAAACGAAAAAAAAGTCAATTCAAAATGATATACGAATTAACAATCTCCTCGGCGATTACAAAAGTGGAAAAATCTTATTGGAAAATTGTTTACACATTTATTATCAAGAATTGCTTGTATCACTTAATAATTTTTTTATTGATTTTTAACTTTGTAGTGTAGTCTATTACTTAAGTTAATATACCAAATCTTGATTATTGTTTATTTTTTAAAATTTAAAGTTGATTTTGCATGTAGTCTTGTGTTATCAAAAATTTAAAGAAATCTTATCATTAAAATATATGTCATATCGGCCTGTGATTATTCTTAATTTTTTTTAAAGTTTATTTCGCGTTATTTAATAGTAATTTTTTGATAATGTAGATTTCTTATATTGTAAAAGAATTAAAAGTTTATTTAAAGTTATTTGTACACGTCACTTTTTATTTCTGTTTTTAAGTTTCAATATTATGTATAACATAATCCGACTATTGTACCTGTGATTAAAAATATTTAAAAAAAAAAATGACAATGTTATCATCATTATCGATTTTTCTTTTTTTACTTGACTGTACCCATTTCAATTGAAAGTTTACCAAATGGGATACAGCACATATAATAGCTGAAATGTTTTCGAAATGGGATTAAATGTATGAAGGAACGAAAAGTTTACCAAACGCAACTTTTTAGTAGGTATAGTTTGAGGTTTACCAAGTGGGAAGTTTACCAAATGGGAAGTAGCCGAAAAGGAAAACCAAAATATTCTGTTGGTTTTCCTTTTCGATTTTCTTATTTATTTTATTTTTCTTTGTTTTGTTTTACACTTTTCACAGACTGTGAGTGCGTTTACTGTAAGCTTTTTGTAATTTTATTTGTACTCTTGGTGTAAGTTATTGGTGAACCAATTAAATAAATAACAGTATGTATTTATCAAATGACGTATTCGGCTAATCAACAGATAAATAAAACACTCTACCAGCTTACTATACATTGGCGTAGAGTAGAAACCTTGATAGCATAAATCTCGATTTTTTTAATTCACGTATAGCGTCATGCTTTAATCCGCGGCGGTCAGTGTGGGTTTCTGCATTTCTGCTTAGTATAAACTATATCTGTACCAAATTTCACATTCCTCGGTGCGCGAAATGAGTTTAAAAAGGGGTACAGCATCTTTACTTCATGTAGTAATATTCACATCGATGTTTTATTTGTTGGAACTTTATGAGCATAATACAATTATAAACTATGTAGCGACGCCGGAATTGTTAATGTGAGTGTATTCAAAGAAATATCATCAGGGAACAAATTTATATTACACCAAGAGCAAATATTTATGGATCACTCTAATATTTGTTCTGGGTAGGAAATCTAACCCACCACATTAACCACAATACCTCACATGCAGTAAATTTTAAACAGAAATAAATACCTATAGATAGTTACCTTCTTATATCTCTTCATAAATAAATTAAAGGCTACAAAAAATATGAAGGAATTAAAGAAAAGTAAGTGATATAAACAGAAGAACATTGACTTAAATTTGAATAAGTAAATATCCTGCGTTGATACTGACAAAGCTACAAAAAGGCTTAACAATTTGATAAACAAATGCATTATCTAAAGTATCATATAAGAAGATAATTCACTTTTGTTGTTTAACTGACGACAATGCGGCAGAGCGCAATGAATGAGTGAGAGATCGTAAAAGAGAAAACAAACTATATTATAACGAGATCCTTATGTATAAAACTAACACGTGATTTAAAATATATGTTCTTATTTCAAAAAAATATTTATTTATTACAAAGACATACAATTCAAAATTAAAATATAAGAGAGGTAGGGCACCATACTAGCGACTACTAGCAAGGGAAGGACCTTCACCTCACAGAAGACTACAGCCAAATAACTACACACAGTGGTGAAGTTGTGTTCCTGTGTGTGAGTACAGGTCTCCAGCGTTCATTTAAGGATGCGTTTTGAATGAAACGTATTCCCTCCCAGGGATACTCCCATCATAAAGCCCTGGTGTAAAATGGGTTGGCAACACGCAAGTGATACTTCTGGTATTGCAAGCGTCCATAGGCGACGGTAACTGCTGAACATCAGGCGGGCCGTATGCTTGTTTGCCAACTAAGTGGTATAAAAATTGTCCTTACAGGTTTAAACTTAATACGACAATGAAGTCACTTTGATAACAATTGATGCAATGCCATGTAAAAATGACAATTTGTTGAGCTACTGAGTACATTTAGCATCCTTACAGCTCTTACCAGAGGTACAAACTTTAATATGTTTAGTACGAGCTAATGGCTTAAATATATTGACTAAAGTCAAGTAATGACTTTTTTGGGCTGCTTGCTACAGCTAGCTAACAGTGCTACCCTGCAGCTGTGATTAGTTTATGTGACAACGCCGACATCGCCCCATCGTATTTATTGTATTTATATTAATGGTAAAATATTTGATCACATTTCGACAAATATTTTACTATACATTAATTTTGTCCAAATAGCAATAAGACTACTATACTTAAATCTAAAGTGAAAAATCGGTCGATGAGTCAATTCAATAGTTGTTATAAACATTAACTAAAACTATATTATTACATAATATTCTCTTTAAGATTGAAATAATCATATTATTCTGACAACACGCTAAGATAAACCCTTTCCTTCGTTGGCGACGCCTTAACTACATAGGTATCTCGGATGTCAGCAACGAATGTATATCTTTTTATTTATCATCCGTGCAGCTCGATGAAATGTATCTCTTATAAGATCTGTCAAAGATAGGAAACAGCACGTGTTAGATGTTTACGTAGACCAGACGTATTGTCAGTAACGGTGTTAAATATAACAATTTGGATTGACATATTCGATCTTGAAGTGATTACAGTAAATAAACGCATTGGGTGTCTGAGTCAGTGCTTTGAAATGACACTAACAGGATGGAAGCGCGTGTTGAACAAAGGTAAGCGTTTGATTGTTATTGTTTTAAGTTTAATTACTAAGAACTACACTACAGAGGACTTTTAGTGTATCAGTATTATTTTGAACATCAATAAAATACTCTCTATTATTTTAAGGCATTATGTTACAACTATCGTAATATTGGTATTCAAGGGATGTTAAATGCATTTGTGAAAGTCGGGTAGTAACGTAGTCGGACCAAGCTCCTGTCCCCTAAAATACGTTCTGTATAATTCTTAAATAAATTACTAGCAATAATATTAACTAATTCGATCATACAATATTTTAATCGTAGCCAGTATAATATGTAGATACTGAATGTATTCTGAAGTATGTTGAGCTTGCAAATACCATAACAACTATATACATAGGTATATAGCCCTGTCAATACTAAGTTTAGTGACTAGTAAAAGTATGGTAAAATAATTTTTGGCATCTTGCCATACAAATATGGTAGAGTTAGTTATCAAAAATTATATTTTTTATTATACCATGCGTATAATATATTAGTTTACTAATACTAGTGGCGGTAAGATTAATTCGTCAGCAGCCTATAATAATAATGACATTAGTGACAATATCTATATTATCAAAGCTCCGGCTATGAGAAATAATATTGACCAGATATACAAGCAACTTAAATTTAATCTTGTCTAAATAGATTTTATCAACAAGTTTAACTAATATTGACTATAAATATATAGTTCTAGTCAATATTAGATAAAATATGATTCTGAACGCATTGTATTTATCGTGCGAATAAGTTTAACCTTTTTTTCTTCGTTCAAATCCAAATAATCACAGCCTTTGCCGGGATACATTAAATATAGAGAATTGCTCGTTAAGAGTTATTAAACTTTACTTAAGGGAAATTCTCGCATCATTATCTTGTTGTTATTTTATTCATTGTTTTTGTTTTCAGCTCTCTTTATTCCGCAGCGATATGTTCTGGGTATCTTGGGTTTGTTTGCTTTGGCAAATTCTTTCACGATGAGGGTTTGTTTAAGCATTACTATTACACAGATGGTTCTACATGCTGATAGTGAGGCACATATAGTTGGGGAAACCTGTCCAGATACAAATATTCCTACTGCAAATACAAATGAGACCAGTAATATCAATGTGGTATATGAGGTTTGTACATTTTACAATGAACTTAAAAGTCATTAATATGACTTTACACTTAAGAGACTAGACTTTACACTAGTAATCTAGTGTCATTATCTATACTGCAAGTGGTGGCTGCCAAGTGGGGAAGAACCGATTTGTAATACATGAGGTTACATGAGGTAGTAACAATGTAAATTTCACTTTGTGTGCTTTGTCACTTCATACTTACTAATCAAATGACTTACCATTTGCTGCGGTGAAAGAAAACATTGCGAGGAAAGAACACATGCCTCAGAAGAAATGCTAAATGCATGTCTGATTAACCAACCGGCATTGGGCCAGCGTGTGTGGACTACTGTCTTGATAGAGAGGCGATCAGTGCCCAGTTGAACATACTTATATGGGTTGCAATTATATATTATACTGTATGTCTTCAATATCAAAAAATATTTTTCATTGAAGACAAAAAAAAATCCCAAGTATCGATAGAGATAATAATAAATGATTGATTGACTGGTTTTTTACTTAACACACTTGAAGTTTACTTAAAGTTTTTCCCATGTTTGGTATATAAATATATTCTTTGAATTTTATAATAAATATATTTTAACAATATCAAGATAGGTTTTATCCAAACGTTCACAACAAAATGAGTCATATTATTATAAATTTATCTTCTTCAAATATCATATGCATAAGATACACATAAGAGAGGTAAATTTGGAGGGAATTTTTTCTTGCTCTTTGCTTTAGGGCTCTTTTTTAGAAAAATCTATCCAATCGACTTAGTAGAAACGATTATAATACTACAGAGTAGATTTTTCTAAAAAAGAGCCCTAAAGCAAAAAAAAATTCCCTCAAAATTTACCTCTCTTATGTGTATTTTAGAGATCTCACAAGATCAGAGGCTTCAAAAATGAGCTCTTGATGTGTTTCCATCTACCACCTCGCCTTAATTTAAATAGGAATTACATTATATGCTTAGCTACTGATAAACAAAGAATTTGGCCTTATTTAGCAATGTCTTTCTTATCATTATATTATGGGCACGAAAGAATTAAATATCATGTCATAAAATTTTCAGGGCCGGGATCGTTACGACTGGGATGAAGCGACGCAAGGATTTTTACTAAGCGCTTTTTATTATGGTTACGTATTAACGCATTTACCTGGAGGTCTTTTGGCTGAAAAGTTTGGAGGAAAGTGGACCGTAGGTATTGGACTTCTCATGACCTCTGTGGCAACTATACTTACACCGTTAGCTGTGAGCATCGGTGGAGCAACTGGACTTTTTATAATTAGGTTTATCGAAGGTGCCGGAGAGGTATGTAGTTTCTTAAGTATTTTACTGTTAAGAATTATTTTTCCAATTTCCAACGTGTACGCGTGCATCCAAATACGTGGCCTCCAAAGCATGTAATACAAAAACATCGCATCGTAAATTTTTGGACAGAAAAACCAGAGTAGAAACCTGAGCCCTCGTGATCAGCAGTTGCACTCAACAACCACTAGACCAACGAAGCAGCCATAAATATCATTACATTTTCAATACAAATGAACACGTAGTTAAAATTTTAAATATTAAGTTACTTTACGAAATAATTATGTTTTCGGATTTCGAATGTAGTCTTACTAAAACATATTAGGTTCGTAAAGTCTAGATTAAATTTAATGATCTAGGTCATTACTCCATTCTATGAGGTTATTACGGCTTTATATTGCAATTTTATCATTTTAATCAAATTGAAAATAATAAATTTATTATTTTAGGGCCCAGTGACACCAGCTTTCGTATTACTGCTGGCAAGGTGGGTTCTACCTTCAGAGCGATCCCGTTTTGGAGCCATGATTTTCGGCGGGGCACAAATTGGCAACATATTTGGCCCATATATTTCTGGAATTATATTATCTGATGGAGGTGATTGGGCTAACGTATTCTATGTCTTTGGTGGTTTAGGAATAATTTGGTTTATATTTTGGGTAAGGCTTCTATAAAAACTGAAATTTAGAATACTTCCAGTTTTATTTTCTGGTTTACCAACATTTAGTTTAATTTAATCTTGTAATGTTTTTCAGAGCTTTCTCTGCTACAGCACTCCAAACTCTCATCCGTTCATTTCCGATGAAGAACGTGATTTCTTGAATAAAAATGTTGCAGCATCTGGTTTACATAAGAAATTGGATCCAGTACCATTTAAAGCTATATTACGATCTAAGCCATTATGGTTTTTAGTATTGGCAGCAGTAAGTCTTTAGTATTACAGCTAAGCAATTTTCTTAAGAGCAATCTGAAAAAGTAGTAAAACAACAATGTAAAGATCGTTTTCCTTGCTTTTGTTGTTATTGCTAGTAACTTGTGAAAACTGTATACCATAACTTATTATATGACATTCATCATCATCATGAATTATAGATATTGTCATAACCTTTTCCTACTTTGTGAGTAGATTGTTGCCACCTGACTTCTACTTTCTTATAGTATTTTAATAAGGTATTACTTTACTGAGCTTTTTATACTTTCACTGGTTGTAATCATTATAAAAAAACTTGTGAATAGTATTGTCAATATTCTTGTTCACCCTAAGCAATGTATGGGATCTCACATATATATGAGAACAGAGCTGCTGCATAGAGGAAAATATTTTTCATATGGTATATTATATCATCAATTTATTATTAATTCATGCAAATATTTTATAAACATAATGATTTTCATATTTATGAAAGGTAAAAATTAATCATTTGCTCCTTTTTTAGGTTGGCCACGATTGGGGATACTTTTCAATGATTACAGACTTACCCAAATATTTCACTGATGTACTAAAGTACAACATAAAGGAAACTGGTATAATGTCAGCATTGCCGTACATTGCTATGTACGTCTTTTCATATATATTTGCTGGTTTATGCGATTTGTGTATCAGAAAAAAATGGCACAGTATTGGAACTGGAAGAAAAATCTATACAACTATTTGTGAGTAAACTAATAAATTAAGTACCTTATGATAAACGGTCACCATAGCCAATAGACGCTCAAAATAAAGCCTTGACAATGAGCAATTCTGATATTGAAATTAGTACAAGTACGAGTAGTTCAATAAGTTAGATATCCCTTGCTGCCAATTTAACGTTGCTTGACATAGATCTGACATGATCCAAATTACCAACAGAAATACGAGTATAATTCTATCCAGGTCGTATTTTAATGTAGTTTTCTTAAGGATGAGAGTTATTGCCATATAATAGTTATTATAAGTTTCAAAGAATCAGCAAAATATTATTATTCCTTTCTACTTAGAATTTTTTAAATCATACTTTTGTTGTACAATTGACTTTTCAATAAGAATTACTTAACACTATCACGTTAATCGACTAAGGTCATTCTTTTTTATTGTAGCGGCTTCCGTACCGGCAGTTTTTATTATTCTGGCCTCGTACTCGGGTTGCAACAGAACTCTGGCCGTCGGCCTCTTCATAGTTTCAATGGCTTTCATGGGAGGCTTCTACAGCAGTGTCAAGATCAATGCTATGGATATAGCGCCAAATTATGCTGGCACTTGCTCTGCTTTTGTTAATGGATTGGCTGCTGTATCGGGTATGATTACCCCCTATTTATTCGGACTGTTGACACCTGATGTAAGTAAATTTTGTAAGATACAAATTTTGAGTCCTTAGATACGCTCATTGCAAAATGTGTTTGCATTTCTGCTTGAACTCTGAAGTACCAGATAAAGTGATGTCCTGCTGTCCCGCTTGCTCACTCATACTAACAATTATATGTACATACCTACTGTTGCAGGACGTGTCAGCTCCTTCATCTTAGTATGTACACTTTTTTCCCACTAAGTACGATATGGGCAGTCTATCAATCTAATCAGTTATCCATAAAATATAACATATTGCATGAATACTTACCGAACTACTAATATTTGAGAATTATGTAGTCGTAATTTTTGACATATATAATTATTTCGTGATAACTGTTGCAGAGAAAAAGAACCGTTTAATTATTGAAGTGACAAATATTGCGTGATTCATTTCGTGGCTATTATCCTATTGTGCTACACAGTCTTTGGAGAAAAACCGAGGCCTTTGTTATACTTTACTTTGTTCCGTAAAGAGTTGAATTAGGGAAGGGTATCACGCTTGACCTGATTTTGCAACGGTTTGAATAAATTAAGTCACGCGAAGAATTGTCCATTTTATCTTATAATTTCATACCTACTTACAAAATCAAAGGGTATAACAATGTTATGTCTGAATGGTGTAAATAAATAAATAGTGCAAATGGGACCATTTCAAAATTGGAAGTGGGGGAAATAACTGGCAAAAACTTTATTATTATCTAGTAACAAAAAAATTAAAGTGCTAAAGTTTTATTAGAAATTTCATTGCTTGAATCTATTATTGTCATTGAGGATTGAAATATCGATATACATATTAAACGCTGCAATTTACCATGGAGCCATGAAATACATACATGGAGTTGTCGAGATAACTAGGCAAAATATGCACAAATATTTTGAATAGCTTGTTAATGAATGATAATCTGTACTGTTCACAATATCACTAGAAAAATAAAGAAAAGAAACCTTGGATGTTTGATAACATTTCGAAATAATCCGATCAAATTCTTTTTTCCAGCAAACAGTCGGTCAGTGGCGTATAGCGTTTTGGACCATATTTATAGTATTAGTAGGAACCAATATCTTGTACCTGATTTGGGGCTCAGGAGAGCAACAATGGTGGGATGACGTTGACAAAATTGGATACCCTCCAAATTGGAAACATGGACCTTTGAAGAAGCGGACTGAAAACGTTGATGGTGAAAAGAAGGTCGTATATCCTAAACACGATCATTCTCCTGTTGCCTCCGACTGATTTGTTTTATGAATAAAATTTATATTTCGTTTTATTTATGTTTTAGCATTTATTTACCAGAAATGTCTTTATGGAATAATAGTACCTAACTTGTTAATATCAGGTACTACTTCTTTGACGGAAAGCGCATTATTCTTGAATTACTTTAGACTACTGTTTGTCATTATAGCAAACACAAGCTGGAAGCTAGTAGATATATTAGATGCTCTATATTACGTGACTTCATAATATTAATTATTTTATGCGTCATGTGCTAGATTACGCTTAAAGTGTCGAATGAATAATTTTAGAACATAACACTTTTATAATTAAGAAGTAAAAACTATTACTAACTAGTACTATTGTACTTGACTTGATTGTCCAATAACATAAAATTTATGAATTTTACACAAAGTATCTACTTAGTTCCTCATGTTTTTTACATACTAAAGCAGATATTATATTTATCGTAGTTTCTAAACGCAAAGATGAACCGTGCCTAATATTTTAACAATAGTAAAATGCACGTTCACGAGTGTGATAGTTTTACCACTTCCAACTGGATATCACTGTCTTTGTCTGATTACTACTTACTTTGCTAAATATAAATAATATTTAATAAAGATACAGTTTTTGACTTTATCATAAACCAAACGCCGAGTTGATTGCTTTATTCCAAACTGCAAAAAGACAGCAATTTAAATATTTAAAAATCAATGAATTATGATATAAATTATTTTATAAAACAATGTCATAAAAATATTTAATAATAATCTTGTCATGTTTTTTTAAAATATGCTTAATCATCAATAATATTATGTTCAAGAATCCCTATTATTTGGTCCTTATTATTTCATGTCTCATCGTATCGTACCATAATTATAATTATTATTATATCATATTACTTATATTATATTAGAATATAATATCGTATCGAACTATGTATAATTACACAATCCAATATATCATAAATTACTTAACTTCTCTATACTTAATTTATGATTATATTGGATTTAAATCTAAAGTTCATTCAGCGCCATCTTGTACATAATGTAAGTACTATTTGAAGAACTACCTACTGACACTTAATAAATTTCGGTAATGTTTCGAGTGCATTTGATCGATTTATAATGCGCTATGCTTACCGTTAGCAGTTATCGTTTTACAAATACACTACAGATAACAAAATATTTTGAACGAATAAATATCGCAAATTTTATTACCTATGTAGGTATGTTTAAATTTATTTGTATAATAATTATAATTTATATCAATAAATCTGTACTATATTCCTCGAAAGCACTGTGTTCTAATAAGAATTATTTATTTTCTCTTTTCTTAGAATTATTTATATCAAACCAATCAACATTATCTCAGACAAACACAGTTACGCCATCTGTATCATAAAAACAAAAATAAAATTGTATGGTCCGTTAACTTTATTCATCGCTCCCTACGGACAACTGTTGTTGTGACTCCTAATCTAAGCTGGCAATACAGGTATATAAAAGCAAAATGTATTGTTGTGAGAGGTCATGGCACTAATAAAGGCTAATGTCATCGACCAGACAAAGGTTCGTGTTATTCCATAGAGCTTTAAGATTATTTGCTTTGGAGATATCAGTTTCTGTAATCTATTTTAGGTAAGTACTTAGCTTTAGAGCAAAACGTTCGATGATAGTAACAGGTTTGGTTGCTAAAAAAAAATTAGATAAGAAGTTTTGGCAACACGCGAATGATAGAGATAGATTAAGAGAGGTAGGATACCATATTAGCGAACAAGCCTTACTGGGGAAGGACCTCCACCTTACAGAAGACCACAGCCAAATTAATGTTTAGGTGTTCTGTAGGATTGTTTGTCTTCTAAATAGTATAAAAAAGTTGTTTCTTGTTGAATACCTACATTAAACAAACCATTTTTTTTTAAGATTTAGACTGTGGTAATTAACGCAGTAGTAATAAATTCACTGGTCTTCCAGGTTTGATAAGCGGGTTGGCCAAAAAGGGTTTAGCTGTTGTTGTTGTTGTTAATTCTCAATACCAGACTCTGGAATAGGCCCGCCTTTTATTGTATAACTGCCGAGTAACTGCCTCGTACACACGGCAACGAAGATAAAGAAAACCATTTTCGAAAACCATTGTATATATTTCTGTGGATTTTGGTAACAGTGTTCTATTCTATTAGACTAAACCTACAGATAAAAAATATTATACAAAAATTCATTCATTGGTTTTTCTAATAAACTATTTTTCATATAGCAGCTCTGTACAGCTGTCTCCGTTGCCCACCGTACCTACGTTAAGGTTTAATCATCACCTAGTGATTTTTCTTTTTCTTCCTTAGCCCATAGTCACTCAATTTTAAGTAAAAGTTTCTCGTCATGCACGCTATCTATTACGATTTTAAGGTTTAGCCACATTCATCAGGTCACCTGTTTAACTTGTCAGTTGCCTTCCTTCACTTTCTCTTTAAGTCTCTAGTTCAGGATTTATACCCCAAATCTGTTATCTCGGTTTATAAAATTTTGATCAAAACATGACCTTGAAATGCCTCATAAAAATCGAAAGGTAATTAAAATACATGAAAAATCGTGATAAACTAGTATTAAATAGTGCAAGTGATGAATAATAGCTTCTATAAATAGCTATCCGTCCTTATACTATTAAGTATTCTGTCCTTATAGCACGAGTCTCTAGTTCGTAAATAAATTGAATAGCACGTGTTGGTTATGGAGGTTGTAAGTTCTATGCTCATATCTAGGATACAAAAAATTGTAGTTCGCACAGATTGTTGTTCCGAGTATGTATGTACTTTCTATCTGACCGTATGTCTGTAGCCTTGTAGTTGTACACAGGATGTCTGTACTTCAGATTTTGTCTTAAAAAGGAACAAACATTAAAAAAAAATCGTTGATTCAAAATTGAATAGAATTAATTTTGATAGATGATGAATGATTCATCATCTCAGCCAAAATACTTCCACTGCTGGACATAGGCCTCCCCCAAGGATTGCCACAACTCTCCATCTTGAGCCGACCTTGTCCATCGGTTGAATTGCATCTGTTAAGTGGCAATGGGCCGGGCACATAGCTCGCAGAACTGATGGCCGTTAGGGCGGAAAAGTTCTACTAGAGTGGCGACAGAGGGAATATTTTCCATTAAATTTATACTGTCAATTAGAAAGCTTCTGACTGTCAAATTTCATCACGCAATTATTTCTGACCACATTTGGTTTAACACTCTCAACAATTATTTTTTACCAGAAGTATGGATTCAATTTGATAGAAAATAAAGAATTAATTATATTTGTTGTTTATCTCTTACTACTTACAAACAAGATTTTAAGAAACAAAGTATCCGATGCCCTTGTCGAACAAGGAACTGCACATTTGAAAGTAATTGTATCGTAAAATTAGCGCCAGTTACCTGTTGTGCATGTATATATGTACATACTTTATTAAAATGCAGGAGTAGCATTGTAATTACAGCTGTGGTAATGATGACATTTATTGTCAAAGATTATTATACAGATGGTTTAAATATATATTTTTCACCTAATCATTATTTCTATCTAAGTGACTGCGTAGATATTTCAATTTTTTTTTTATTCCACATATTTAAATGATAATTATACAAAATAAACAGCACGAGACATTTATATAATAACATAGGTTAGACAGAATAAGTGGTAACAGCGGCGTGGGCATAATTAAGGCTGATTTTAATAATATACCAAACAAAAAATAATCATAATTATTACTAAATAATTACTATAAAATAGAAGGATCTTACTGGGACAAATTATATTTTTAATTTTGTTTTGAATATTTAAGAACAATTTCTATACCGCTGCGTTCTATCCCTAAATCCTCACAAGTCAAGGGTGATAAAATTGCAATACGGAGAAGTATTCCTCGCTAGTTGTTTACTATGCTGCTTGTGATTATATCGTATTTTATTTAAATTATTATCGCAGTGTCATCTTTCGTGTTGACAAATTTCTTTGCGACAAAACTATTACACTGATCGTATTTACCGCTAATTAGTTCACTCTTCTAAAATCTATTGTTTAATTTATATTTGTTTATAACATAAATTTATCTTTTGTGCATTCGTGTATTGTTCATCTGCTTCAGTTGAAACTTTGTAGTTGCATCATATCTTGTGATATAGAAAAACAATAAATTAGAGAGACATTACAGCAATGCATACCAAGCATTAGTTAATAATAACTCACAATCACTTTTTACTATAACTGTTACACAGTAATCAAATTATATAATCCATGGGCAATTATGAGCTCTGTGAGTGAATTATGATTTAACTTTTTTATGATTCTGGGAAAAAAAAACACTCAGGGACGTTCCGGCAATTAAACTTCATTGGTTACGAATATTTTTGCACAATGGTGCAACGTAAATTACGAGAAACGATAAGCCATGTTACTAGACATTGTATAGCAAATTACGATTCACATACTTATTAAATTTATACATCATGCATGCTGTTGTAATAGTATGTTTATTTTTACAATAGAAATCCAGTCTACTGCTGGATATTGGTCTCTCCAAATCGTGCCACAATACCCGGTCCTCCGACTACCATATTATCCAGTCTATTTCTTCTTGAAGTTGTCGGTGTACCAGGCTGGCGGGCGCCCGGCTTGATCTTACTCTTAACAAACCTTTGTTAGTTTGCTTTAGCGATCATCAATTTGTCCGTCATTATTCATTATGCCATTATTTATATAGCAATAATTAAAAAAAAAACAGATACTAAATTTAATTTAATAAATGAGATACGTGTGTACAATTAGGCATCATTCGTGAATTAAATGACATCTACGTTGTTATGATCTTTGATCTATCGTTGAGGCTGCGTATGCGCTGTTTCTCCACAAGTCGGCTGACTGCTCGACGCACGACAGTCGCTTGCCTGTCAGTTGTTTAACTTGACTTACTTTTCGTACTCGTGCACAGTATTTACGAGGTTTTAATGGGAAACGAAACCTTTAACAAAATATTGGAATTATTGGTCACTGGATTTTTATTGTAAGTGTTATTTTAAGTATTTATATTTTTACTATAAGTATTTTTTTAAATTCTTTTATTTTTAATTTTGCGTATTAATGTATTGTTGAGCGGATATTTTGGCTGAGATGATGATGAGATATTATAATTTTCCTATATATTTTTTGTTGATATTATATTTTTATAATCATTTTTAAAAAGACAACAGAATGTTGTATCCTTTATTTTAAGTGAAAGTATAATGATAATAATATACAGTTGTTTCTTTATTTTGCAAATATACATTAGAATTAATGAGTATTGTGTAATAAATACACTCTTGTGAGCTTAATATAAAAATTCTTATTAAGTAATTAATTCCTTAGTTATTAATGTAGTAAACTAATAAATTTGTTTAATGTTTTTGCTATGAGTAAAATTATTACCCCTCGTAGACCATATGAGTACTAATTTACTACAGTATATCACTACAGAGTATTAGCAAGTGGCCCATAGATAGCTTTTTGTGAGTTGTACTTAGTGACCATGAATTGTATGTTTGTTAAGTCCCTTGGAACACGGGGCCTACTTTCCCGGTGCGTGACAATATAAAAATTGTATGAAGTAGGGGATGATTTATGTAGTCAGCCAAAGATCATGAGCTCAGTACTATATAGTAAACCTCATTGCCAACTACTCGTAATTAAATTCTATAAAGACTAAGAATAAAAATAATATAAAAATGAATCGCTGAATGTGTTGCTAAGCGCAAATCTCGAGAACAGCTGAACGGATTTTACTAATTCTTTTTTGCTATATTCGTTATTGTCAGGATAAGGTTTTTATGTAAAGAAAGTTGACCTGAAAATAGTTTAACCCGGGCGAAGTCGGGACGGGCCACTAGTGATTGTTAAATTACCGATAACCATTGGAGTAGACGTGTACTTGTAAACCGTAATGTAGGTCGCCCGTCAGGCTAGGTGGGGTGGCGATCTTCGCTAGGAGCAGCTGGATGCAACAACTCGAAGACAAAGTCAAGTGGCGTATACTTGGGGAAGCAAGAAGCAAGCTTACCACGCTTAGTCTTATTACATTAGTGACCTTTTCCTAAAAATACAGTGAAACCAGCCGTGTCTGGAAGAAATTCTCAACCCGCATTAGGCCAGCATGCGTAATTAGCTGATTGGTCACTCTGGCCGAAATATATAATTATAATGACTTAGGGCACCATGACTATACGCGAGCAAGCAACAAAAAACCACAATCAAATAACATCGGCACACGATTGTTACCTTTAGTATTGAAAGTGTCTATAGCCTATGGAAACTGCCTACCATTATACAGGTTGATGTTTATCTGCTACCTATACAAAAAATAATATAGGTATATACAAGTAAAAAACCTAAGTCGCTGGTCAATGTCATCCTTGTAAACTATATTATATAGGTATAATTGTGGGTCAATATTGTTATATAAGCATGCTAAATTTCAAGTTTAAATACACATCTTATTTATCAAACGAGTTCTAAGATAAATACCTACTGGCAACGAACAGATATTAATCAGACGCGACGAGAATGATTCTATGCTGGTACGAATTCTTGAATTTTTTGGGTAAACAGGCCTTTAAGAAATATTTTCTGTGTCGTGAAGCTATATTTATACTAGAAAACAATTTTTACTCTAAACGTAGTTTTCCCAATCCTGGGTGGATTTAATTACTGAATCGGATGTCCATACAAAACCGCGAGAACTAAGAAGGCCACTGAAGGCCCGACTAATGCTAAACTAATACCATAGCCCATGTTCACTTGTAATATATGAGGAATCAATTTAAAAATTGTATCACCAACTTGATAGACCCGTGTCCAGCAGTGAGACATAGGTACATATATGGGTTGCTATTATTATTATCACCAATTACGTTCGTGTCAAAAAAATCAGCGTTTCGTCAATTATTCAGGCGCTTGATAATATTTGATGGAAGCCGAATAACACAGCAAAAGAGATTAATAACGCGTTAAGAAGTTTAAAAAAATAATAATTACTAAGTATTTTTAATTGCCTTGAATTTTTAAGCAAAGATTTTCTAGAAGAATAACTTTATATATTTTAAAATCATTATGCAATAGTCAAAATGCACGAGCTAAGAAAGTAACAAAATTAGAATGATGATGAAAAATATAGATTTTTCTACTGCGCAGTTTATGAATGATAGCTAACACGTTGAACGCCACGCCAATAGAAAATCTATTGTTTGCGGGTCACCGGTGACCCGCTTGGTGATTAACTAATCTGCAAACATTGCAGATAAAAAAAGAAGTCAATTGTCTTTGCTTTCTCTTAGACCTTAGCGTTGTAATAGCAATACAATTATGACCCACTGCTGTTACGAGACTATATTTTATAACTCCTCTATCAAAAAGCGCTAGCTTAAGTGATACGGTTCAATGGAATGTAACTTTTTCACGACTTTAGTCATGACAACGTTAAGTGATAGTAAATCATTTGATTAATTCGCATAAACTGTGCAACTCTACATTGGACCTATTGGTTTTATTTTTAAAGACAACTCCCGCTCTAGAGAACAAGCTCTATGTCGCGGGGGACTTTACAAACATACAATTAACGGACACAAATTACACCCAGACTCAGAACAATTCTTTGTGGGTCACACAAAGTTTTGTCCTGTGTAGGAATCGAACCCACAACCTCGTGCACAGCAAGCGCATACTGCGACCACTGGTCCACCGAGGCAGTCAATAGAATTAGTTGTAACACATGCATTGCGACATTTTGTTTGAACTCATTCCAATAGGTGCTCTCAGTAACAGTGTAAACTTGAAAATCGTGAAAAAGGCCATAAGCATGATTTTGTATTTTAATAACATAAATGACAAATTCAATTTACTTAACAAACTAAGGAATTTAATGATAACAAATCACATGTTTTTAACTAAATAAACTTCTTTATCTCAGAAAGTTTGATAGGTTCTTACAAACTATATGGATAACAATACTTGTACGATGCTAATAGGCGTTTTTTTTTTTAATTAGTTTAGATATACTATACAGCAAATAACAAACGAAAAATTCATTCCACATAATATATGAATTGTGCATTATAATGACGTATACTTATAATTAAATAAAAAAATAATAATATCATAAGCCTAAGGTTTGTTACTCGATACTGTTCGTTGAAATACAGATTAATAATACAAACAGGAAAAATATTATCATAAAAAAGCAAGGTATCGGAAAATCCAGGCAGAAAAATAATTTATAACTCTGTCTTAAAAATATCATAAGTACTTTATACCTACTATTGGAGTCAAATGAGGATATCCTCCAAATGATATATATGTATGTACCTATATAATTGTTTTGTTGACTGTACCTCTTGTAATATGGGACGCAGCAATACTTAATTAGTGATACAGGACAAGCTAAGATTATTTTGGAATGTGGGACAGAACTTCAGGACGAATAAAGAACAATTCATAATAAACAGTCTACGTAAGATATGGATGCTCGTTATTTTAGCGGTATAGTAGTACCTTTCAAATAGATATAGAAGTATATTTCTACCTACTATAAGTTCGGATGTCCGTGTTGGAGTTGTCTTGTGAGTTTACTCACAATGTTTTCTTTCACATGCAAAATGTAAGGATTATGAATTGGGCAGGCGACTAATTTTAATGTGTAGCCATGATATTGTCAAACACTCTTACTCTCAAAACTTTAATACTACCGCATGGGATCGACCTCTGATATTACATTTTACAAATCGGTGGCTTTCCTGCTAGGCTTTCAGTCCTGGTTATCTGCGCAACAAATCAATTTTTAAGCCAATGCTGACACCAATTGCATTCAATGCAAATATCAACTTATATCTGGATTATTCACAGCATAATATCGAATTAAAACGCACGTGTTGAAAGTATTATCCGTCAGTTAAATCGGTTTCATTACTGGTTTAACTGGTCGATATTATTTGTTATGGTGTAATCAATCCTTTTAGCATTTATTTTTATTTACAAAGTGGTTAGTGGCTTACCTGGCGACAGAGTTGCTCAGTCATCGCTTCGTCAGGCAGCTTGTGATCACAGCAAGTGTAACCTGGTCGAAACTTAAAGCATTATATATAAATAATGATCGTGTTATCCGAAGTTTAAATTATATTGTATATCCTACAACGTGATAGTTTTAACTTCAATATAATTATTCAGATTAGCTATATACTCGTAGGTCTCTACAATTCACTAAACAGACAGGACCCACTTTAAAGCATGTAGAGGTTCTCAAATGAAATACAACTATGCCTACACCTATCCACAATGTTAACTGCGCCCTTATTAGCTTAATCCATTGATCATTTACCGATCAGCAAATGCCTTTGAGCGCTTCTACCTTCCGTGCTACAAGAAAAGGCAAATATCATTAAATTCACATTATAACCGGGTGTGTTTTTATCACCGGTATCATCTCGCTATCATTTTCACTGTTTTTATTGTTGACGGGATTTTCTTTAAGTGTGTTGAAGACGATAACATATGCGTACAATCTCGAGACTAATACTTGTGTATTATTGCGCAGTGTTCATGTCAATAACTTAGCAATTACAAGGATTAAGGCTATCTTTACAAGGTGGTAGTGAGACTGTAAAGCGTAGATTTAAATTATAATTGAAGGATGTTTAGCAATGGTTAAATGGTGGCAATTGCCTGCGTCTTGCTTCACAATTTGATTTTCTGCTATACATTTTATATCAACAGATAATTCATATATTATTGCGTGTACATTACAAGACGGCGACTGGTGCTGAAATTTGGTCTATTTTTTACAAATTAACATTTCCTGGCGGTTTATTTTTCTTCTCCTCTAGGTTTTACTCGTATGTCAAAGCAACTGCGGTCTAATTGGGGGTATTTAATGATTAAGAAGATGTTTTGACCCTGTGTATCTGATCAAATCTTGTGACAGCATTATCAACTACTTATACTCAATCGATTATTATAAACTTTGTTAAAATGTTGAGATCCCATGACAATCCATTATAATAATCGTACCTTCCTTAATAAAGCAAAAGGAAAAAATAATTTTAGGAACTGTTCTTCTTCTTATCGTTTGGTTAGTGGCCAACCGGTTGTCAGAGTTATTTAGATAGCTCATATTTAGGCCTCTGTCTTGATCTAACGACTGTTAACAGCCGGGACCGACTTTTAACGTGCCCTCCGAAGCACGGAGACACTCAGATGAAATACCACATAAAACGAATCTACATAAATATGTAGCAATATTTTTATATTTCTATAGTACTTAACTACAGAAATATATAAAAATAATGTATGCAAATTGTGTTTTTTAACTAAATTCGACACATTATTTTGTATTAGAGCAATTCTTTTACAATAAAGATGTTTCAATGACAACACAACTACCAAGGGTAAATAGAGGCACAACTACCAAGGGTAAATAGAGGTGTATTCGTGTAGGTGTCCATCTCAGCCACAAGACGTCCACTGCTGGACATAGGCATCCCCCAAGGTCTTCCACATCATTCGGTCCTGAGCTGACCTTGTCCATCGGTTGCCCGTGACCTTTACCAGGTCGTCGGTCCACCTTGTTGGAGGCCTGCCCACGCTGCGTCTTCCAGTTCGTGGTCGCCACTCTAGAACCTTTCTGCCCCAACGGCCATCGGTTCTGCGAGCTATGTGCCCTGCACATTGCCACTTAATTGAGGCAATTCTTCGAGCTATGTCGGTCATGTAGGTGTACTCATGTCGTAATCTACAAAACATTTATTAAAACACTCTTGCTGTAAAAGCATGCACTTAGGTAAATCATAAAGATAACAATTAATCCCATGTTTTTCTAACAATTCAAAGTATATTATGTATAATTAACTTAGTTTAAGTTAATTTAGAGCTATGATAAAACTTAAATTAGAAAATGTTATTGCTGAGTTACGTGCCACGAATTTAATCAAAATGTATGAGGAAAATTGAGTGAAATTATTTTACTTCATGTAAATGGTGGCAATTGCCTGCGTTTTTATTAAATAATTGGGTTTTTGTTTTTCGAAATCTATCATTCAAATACATTTTCGAAATACAGACATGTATTTAAATAATACATTTTATCTTATTGCAAAAGCTACTTATCGGTCTTTTTTTAACTTAGTTAAACGATAAATGTATAGCAGCACAAACAAACTGTACTGCCTTTTTAAGCAAGTGGCAAACGGTAGTCGAGGGTCAGAGCCCATTCGTCCCCTAAGATTCGCACCCTGTGCCCACTCGTCCCCTGGAACTTTCGAGGGGCCCATTCGTCCCCTGAAGAATATTTATTTTTATTCATTCTTCTAATATAAGTACATGTATATGTGTAATGTGTATACTGCAGCTTGGTAGTCCTGGTACAGTCGCGCAGAAAAGGCTTAAATAAAAAATATACTAATTGTTAACCTTCTACAATATTAGGGAATCAAAAATGAAAGGGAGCTGATCCTATTTTTATTAATATTGATGAATTAATTATTACTGAAATAAAAAAAAATATTTCAATTTTTTTCATTAAAATTATTTTTAATAAAATTGTAAATAGAAAATAAATTAAAGCAATAGATTGAGTTAAAAAATATTTTAGAGATGCTTCTGTAGTTAATAAATTGCTAGAATTGGAAATTAAAGGAATAAAACTTAATTAATTAATTTCTAATCCAATTCAGCATCCAAATCAAGAATTAGAAGAAAGTGAAATTATAGTTCTTAAAATTAAAATAAAAAAGAAATATTTTTTATGAATTAAAAGATATAAAAAAAATTAAAATAAGATAAGAAATTAAATTAAAATAAAACTTAAGTTTATTATATATATAAATATATATATATATATATATATATATACATAAATTATATTTTAGTGTAGGGGCACAATAGTTTTTAATATTATTAGATATAGTTTAATTCTATAAAATATAATAAAGGTAATATAAAATTTACTTGATTTATTCTATCAGAATAATCCTTTATTCAGGCACTTTATTAAAAAAATAAAGAATATTCTTTATAGTTGGGGTATGAACCCAAAAGCTTACTTAGCTTATTTCAATTTTTTTTTTATTTATAGAAAATTTATTAAAAACGGTTTATAAATTAATTAAATAGTATTTATATTAAATATAAGATTGAAAATTTTAAAGTTAATATATGTATATATATATGTAAATAATAGGTAATGCAATAAAAACTAAAGTAATTGCTGGTAAGATAGTTCAAATTAATTCGATTAATAATTGTCCTTTTAATAAGAATCGATTAATATATATATATATATATTTATTAAATATTAATCTTAATGTTAAGTACCCAACTAAAATTGTGATTATAATTAGAATAATTAAAGTATGGTCATGAAAAAAAATAATTTGTTCTATTAAAGGTGAAGCTCTATTTTGTAAATTAAAATTAGATCATGTTGCTATTTCTAAAAAAAAAGGAATAGCCTTTATCAATGGGGTTTAAATCCATTACATATAATCTGCCATATTAGAAATTTCTTAAAATAGGAAGTTCATTATATTCGTCACTGGAAAGGCAAAATTACTTCTGTCATACAAAGTGGGCATAATTGAGTTATATACATATTCGGAATCAGCGATTTTTTCTGCGTCGATCTGCCTAGGAACCATTGCAATCAGAGCATTTTTGTGGCGTTTAAGTAACCTAAAAAAAGGTGCTGCTTTTTTTTCCTAATTACTGAAGCGACGTGTTTTTTGGCCAATTTTTCACTCATGTCGCTCAGGAAATATTTCCTGAATATTAAATATTAAGTTTGGCGCTTGAATAAAATTGCCTTTGTGTAGCCTAAAAAAGAATGGCCTTTAAGTAATTTGTGCTTACCTTGAATGTAATAAAAATTCAGCTAAAGAAATTTTAACTGATTACGAAAAAAAAACATTTTAAGTAATTTTAGTTGAAGTTACTTAGTTATCCTATCGCCTCATGAGTCAAAATCCTAGACATGAGGAGTATAAAATATTTCCCTTGAAGTTATTTTGATACACCAACACGACACTAAAATTTATGCTAAAGAAATTTCATCCTACTCAAATTTACTAATAGTATTGTGTTCAGTACTTTTAAAATACAATCGTTGTTTACATTGGTGGCGTTTAAGAAAATTTGGCTTACTAAGTTATTGGGTCAAAATTACTGAAGCGCCACTTATCTTGGAAAGTAGTAAAAAAAACGAATTTCAACCACTTCCAGTAAACGCATGCTACAAATAGAATTATTTATAAAGTTATTTCATTGAAATCGGATGATTGTGTAAAAAGATATGATTTTTTTTTTTTAAATAAAAACTTTGATCGGCTTTATCTCGAAACAACCTATTTTCACTTCAGTAATTTTGCCTTTCCAGTGACGAATTATGAATGTTCAGCAGGAGGTAAATTTTGGTATCATTCAATAGAAGAAGGTAGATTTAATGAGAATAAAGCAATTCGTTGATTAATTATAGATTCTCAAATAATAATTAATATAAATATAACTGCTAATAGTGAAATATAAGAACCTAAAGAAGAACTAATATTTCAGGAAATTTAAGAATCAGGGTAATCTGAGTATCATCGAGGTATTCCAGCTAGGCCTAGAAAATGTTGAGGGAAAAAAGTTAAATTAATTCCAATAAATTAAATAAAAAACTGAATTTTTAAAAAGAATGGGTTTAAAGAAAGTCCTGTAAATAATGGGTATCAATTGAAGAAATACGCTGAAGTTGTCTAGTTCTGGTGTTAGCCAATCAGGTGCAAGTCCTTTCATCGAGCGTCTATTGTTTTGGGCTACGCCTTTGTTATTTGCTCGCGCGCAGATACTCTGGCTAAGATTACCCCTCCCGCTTTGGCATTCCACATCCCGCGCACATCTGGAGAGTACTTACCAATTTTAAACACCTTATCTATTATTTGAAACCCGTTTTTTTAACAAGCCATTCGTAGTGAGACAATTTTACATCGTAAGCCTATCGACAGGTTATATTATTATCATGACGGATTATCATTCATCATAGCTCTTTTTTCAATTATCTGCTACGATTTATTAAATTAATTCCGTTAATAAACAGTTCACAAGTGTACTATGTTAACCGTTTCTTATGTAAAATATAGCTAATTTTATCTCAGGGGACCAATAGGCACCTGAATAGGTGCCGAATCTTTAACTTATATTGTATATATATTAGAGGGGACGAATGGGTACCTTAAAAATAATATTTTTTATTAAAATATTAATTGGTCCCCTACCAGGAGACCAATGGGCACCTATATAGGGGCCGAATCTACAACTTTTATGCTGGGGGACGAATTTTAGGGGACGAATGGGCTCTGACCCGTAGTCGAATCGAAAAGTAAAAAAAAAATGTATGGGATTTGACGTACGTTTACGATATTATGTCTTAAACTTACGTCAAATTCCATTTGCTTTTTGACTTTTCGATTCGACTACCATTTATGCCACTTATCTAGAAAGGCAGTACAGTTTGTTTCCGTCAGTATACCTATATCTTTATATATGAATTCTGAACAATTTACATTAAGCTTTATTTACACGATGGCATTATGTGTCTATATCGCTAAGAAAACGTAATAACTCGTGAAAAAGTTGCCAGACCTGTGTTGAAAAAGGAGCATAATATATATATATATATATAAATATATAATTTCAATTTAATTTAAATTACATTTAAGTTGTCATAGTTAATTGTTTTCAGGTTAATTAGTGTAGATTCTTTATTAACGTGCCAAGACTGCATGAACGATTATAATTATGTAAAAAGAAATGAACTCGTTAATGTTTATTTTTATTTTTCAATGTGTAAAAACGAATAAACATAAACTTATATGATATCCGACTGCTAGACACTGGTCTTCTCTCCTCTACCGAGAGAAATGATACGTTTACACACGGCCAGAATAATTTTAAAGTTTATGTCAAGATTGTTTTAGGTGTTATGCAACTTGTCATAAATTTATATGACTAAATGTATTTCATGACACGATCGCATGCAAAATGATAAAGAATTTTAATTAAAATATCTAATTAATGCTTTTAATAAAAAATATCAGAATATTATTCGCAAGTATTTCGTTGTTGTAAATTTTTGTTTTTCCTGTTAATCTAAACTTATATTATAAAGAGAAAAGATTAGATTTTTTGTATGTTCATTGTTCATTTGTAATGAATAAACTCAAAAACTAAACTAAATTAAACGAGTACATTTACGTATAGAAAGTTACATTATCAGCAAAACAAAAACCCTACGAAAATATATGTCCATCCGTGTAAAGGTCTGATATATGTAATTAGGTTGGTATATACTCGTATGTACGGTATACTTTGCGATCTTATGGCTCTTTTACACCAAGTCTACAAAGTTGTTTTGACGAACGTCCTCTGTCAAAACTGCTAAGAGGCTTTTAGACCCTAATCTACACACATGACCCAGTGTAAGTTAGTGGATCAGACATACCTCACTTGTCCTACAGTCGCCTGTTATACTCTGATGTTCCCTAGTGCTATAGACATCTTGTAAAACAAATACAGCGTTATTGAGTACTTAGGATGGCCGCACACGGGCCATCGGTGATAGCCACAAAATACCGCCACCTACCTGCTTTCATACATTTTATTTGTAGCGAGTTGTGACGCGACCACCGGCGTCAACCGTGTGCGGCAAGTCCATATAAACGTATGAAAACTACAAGAAATAGGTCAGTGGCAGCGATTTGTGGTTGTCGCGTGTGGCCTCTAGGTCTCTTGTGTGTGTAGTTGTATTGCAGTTTTTTAGTTTCTTACCAATTATGTTTTAGGTATTTATGTAAATATCGTAATAAAAAAAGCAATAATTGTAAATTGATTCACCGTTAGGTAATTATTATAAAATTGGCAGCTGCTATGGGTCAAGTTTATCAACTTATTGCAAAGATGTTTCTTACTCTGGCAAAATGAATCTTTAGATAAATTTGTTATAATTAATTTTGATGTATTTAAATGAAAGTAAAGTTCCATTCAGAAGTGAGCACTACTCACTTAAGCTAAAAAATTAAACTTTGGGGACTGCCGATCGTAGTGAAAACTAAGCAACTTGTTAATTGTATCGTAGAGCTATATTAGATTATTATTTTTGAATATGGAAAGCATTTGGTGAGGATTATGCGAGTTTCATGATTTTTGTTCACCCAAAAAGTCCTGTCCTTGACCTGTCCCCAACGCAGAGCCTAAACTGATGGTATACAAGCTTGACATTTTGCACAAGAGTTCCTAAATCCTGGGATTTTTGGAAATTCAATCACTTAACGGATAAAAATGATTAAACCCAGGCAAAGTCAGGACGTGCCGTTAGTTATCTTTTTATAAGTAATAGCATAGTCAAAAAAACTTTAAAGTTTAGTTGCTTAACAACCTTAATCGAGACTTATCTAATAGCCATCCGTGAAATACTTATCATTGAGAATTATTCAGGTGGTTGCTACATATTTTCATCAGTTTCGCTTCAGCAAATTACACTTTCTGAATGAAAATGTATTGTAATTTGTTGTAAAAAATATTGAAATATGCTATATGTATGACTATTAATTTTCGAGGAGTTCCCTCAATTTTTAATGGATCTAATCATCAAAATTTTCTTTTGATAATAGTGGGACCAAACTAAAAGTATGTCTTCTCAGACAAAAAAAAAATTCTTTAAATCGGTTCATAAATGACATGAATGGGTTCTACGGTAACAAACATTAAAAAATACAGGCGAATTGATAACCCCCTCGTTTTCGAAGTCGGTTAAAAATACTGATATTGCTGCGTATATTTCTAATCGCGTCGATCGTGTCACTACACTACTTATCAAAATATGGACAAAAATATGTGATATTACATATGTTATGTAGATACCCATAATAATAATGACGATATCAAGATCAATTTAACAATGACTTTCAACAATGACTTCTTTTACATATTATATAACTTGTTTTCTCCGACTCCCTTCAAGAGCAAAACTATCAATTTTTATACAATTGACATAAACCTCCAGCGTTATTTCTTCCGGCTGCCGGATAAGGTAAAGAATATCCCAAAGCTAGCCTTATTTAAATGTCCCTTAAAAGGAAGGAGGTTACAATATCTGGTAATGACGGCCAGACCTTTATCTCATTCTGAAAAGAAGCGAGGAAAAATGACGAATAAAATATAATAAGTATATAGCTATACTTCCTACTAATATTATAAATGTGAAAGTTGGAGAGGATGGATGTTTGTTACTCTTTCACGTAAAAACTACTAAATACATGGATGAAATTTGTCATATAGATAGTTTATAGTCTGGAATAGGGTATATACTTTTAATTGCGATAACAGTCCTCCACACTGGTGGAGCCGCGAGCAACAGCTAGTATATTATAAATGCGAAAGTGAGTTTGTTTGTTACTCTTTCACGACAGTCTTAACAAAATTTGGCAAGGAAGATTAAATCCTAGGAAAGAATATAGGGTTATTTTTACCGGGATAACCAACATCGATGTGGGCGGAACAATATAAAGATCGCAGGTACTAACTCGTAAAACACAATCAATCAATCAATCAGCCTATCGCAGTCCACTGCTGGACATAGGCCTCTCCTAACACGCGCCACAGCACACGGTCCTCCGCCTTCCGCATCCAGTGCGTCCCAGCGACCTTTTTTAGGTCGTCGGTCCACCTAGCTGGGGGCCGCCCTACCTTACCGAGTCGCGGTCTCCACTCTAGGACATATACGTAAAACACAAACCAACGTTTAATTGTAAAAATTGTACTTTTATGAATCTTGTGAATTTCTCTTGGTCTATTTCAAGGATGATTATAAAAAAGATCGTCGGGATTTTATCAAATTACACTGGGATTTGTTCTCTGATTTGTGTTGTTTGTATTTGCCCTTTAACTTTGAACATGTCTTGTTCTTATCGTTTAGTCAGTGATGACAAAGTTATTTAGATCGCCCACATTCAGGCCTCTGTCATTATAGTGATCAACTTTAAGCGTGCATCTCTGAAGCACGGAGTCTCTTAAATAAAAAAACTACTATACAGTCAGGCATTCACCCATCTATAAGGTTACAGCGCCTTTATAATAATAACGTTTATTTGCCAGAAAAAATATACAGTTTTACAATTGCACTTAGGCTAGAATATTCTCTTAGTACAAATGAGCTTAGCTTCTGTAACCGAACTAGGCTTGGCCTGTATTTCGGCTATCAGTGCCACTCCCCTCGAGTATGTCGTATCATCGCCTTTGGATCGTTTACCGAACAGCGAACGCATCTTGTTAAGAACGCTGCTTTGAACATGTAATTATTGAAAAGTTAATTTACGCATTTTTTAAAGAAGCACTGCTGGTAAGAGTAGCTGTGCAATTGAATATTGTTTCTTTACGACTCAGGTGGTATACAAACATGCAGTATGCCTATAGGTAAGCAGCTGCAACAGTGTGATATGGACGTTTACAATGCATGAGGCATAATTGCCATGTAGCCTATTCAAATTTTAACACCAAGGTTTTGCAATGGAGTTGGGAATGTAGCCTACCTAAATGAGTACAGGTGACATAATGTACTAATGCACAGGTACACAACTACACTATATGTGTATTTATTCGAACATGGTTTTCTATAAAGTGAAGGTCTTTCCCTAATCAGGCTTACTCACCTATCGTCACCATCTCAGCCAAAATACGTCTACAGCTGGACATAGGCCAAGAATTTCCGCAACATTCGATCCTGAGCAGACCTTGTCCATCGGTTGCCCGCAACCTTTACCTTTACCAGGTCATTGGTCTACCTTGTTGGAGGCCTGCCCACGCTCTTCCAGTATACTCACCTACATAAGTAAATTATTCGGTAGTTATTTCTTTCTTTAGCATCACTGTCAATGTCATCTCTATGAAAATGATATTACGTAATTAAATAATTTAGTATGCTTTGATTTGTTAAATAAAAAACAACTTGATTCCGTTGATCCGGAATAAACTGGATCTATCAAAATTAAATGACGAATGCATTTGAAATCTTGAATCAAGGTTAGAATTAATTAGTATTTTAAAATGTAATTGGATAATCACTAATCCCATAAAAAAGTAGGTATAGTTAACATTTATTTGTAATAAAAACACATTTTATTGATCAACCATCAAATTGTGTCTTCATTGACTTCATGTATAACATTGTTATTTATCGCATTATCCTCCTTTTTTTTACTTAAAGGTCACTCAAATTTAATCAGTTTGAAAACATTATGTATATATTATAATATGTCCTTTACAACCTTTGAATGCGTATTTTTTTTTATTTATACTTCTTAGGTGGCAAACAAGCACGCAGCTCGCCTAATGGTAAGCAGTTACCGTAGCCTATGAGTGCATGCTATGCCAGAGATAACACTTGCGTGTTGCCCACTCAAAAAATGAACATCTAGGGTCTATGATGGAGTATTCCTGAGATAGGAAAACAGAAACACAACTACACCGCTATGCTTAGTCATGTGGCTGTTGTCTTCTGTAAGATGTGGATTTCCCCGTCGGGTTTGCTCAATTGTATGGTGCCCTTATAATTAAAATTGCTCGACTATGGATACTTAAAACTAGCCAATAAAGTCCGTTAGAACGGCAATCAGACAGACCACGATTTTTATAAATCTGTCACCCATAATACAGAACAATAGATCCACAGATATGTATGTGCATGATACTTATGAATGTCATTAAAACTAACCCCAGCATTTTTTTTTCTACATCCAATTCGCTGAATAGGTTAGGGCCTCGAGGAGAATTGGCAAGAAACTCGGACCAATATTTTTAATCGCCAGAGTATAACATTTACAATTTGGTATGAGTTACAATATTTTTAGTAACAAAAAGGGACGTTATATTTTTATTGACTCAAAGCGTGACATTACCCAACATCAAATTATGAATAAAGATATAAATCGTCTCGCGTGCGAGGCAAGCCACTAATTATAATTATTTACGTGTATACGTGAGTACTTAGGTATGTAAAATATTCACGTTCAAGCATGAAACCATAGCCACGTGGTATCGGACTTTATATGTACGATCGGCCACCATCACTCGGCCACTAATAGAATGTTTATTTATTTATTAAATATAATATGCACGATTAAACGACGTGGTCGTCGGATAATTAAATTGGCAGTAGTCATAATATTAGTTTAACAATATTGTCTGGTAACGTTAAAATCAATATTCATACCTTATTGGTGTTCGACCATCGAACAAATTAGGTTAGCTATTTACCAAATTAATGATAAGAAAAAAACCAGGTGATGGAAGACCGGCAGTGGTATTCCGTAAGAGCAAAACCCGAGCCACCGCAAAAACCGAGCAAAATCCATCTGTCAGATTGAAAATCGGTATTCCGTAAGAGCCCTTTTTGACGTTTAGTCAATAGATTGTGCCGTCCCCGAGCAATCACAACTGTCAATTTTGCGATCACAACTGTCAGTTGTCATCGCTGTTTCTTAGAGAATTAGCCGGCGGGTATTGAGACTTCCCTGCGCCTATTGGAAGTCAGTTTATTAACGTCCAATTTTGCTAGCTCCTATCATTAAACATGTTTATAAATCTTTAAATTTACCTAATCTGTACTATACCTACCTAAATCCTGAGTGTAATCTTGTGCTTGGAAAATACCAAATAATTTATTAATCGGCTATACTTTTTTTATACTACTAAAAAGGCAATCAAGTATACAGCCCACCTGATAGTAAGCAGTTACTGTAGCTTATGGACACAAAACACTAGGATTATCACTCCCGCGTTGCTGACCCTTTAAAAACCTTATAACATCTTTCTTGAAGAACCTCAACCTCCTTGCCATAGCCTAAAGTATTTTCTAAAGGATTATAAGTATAACATAGGGGTCACAAACCTTTTTTTTTCTAATTCTATTTTGATACTAATTCAGCTTCTAGCTAAATTTGTAAATAATAAAAGCAAATACAACATTGCCTTTATATTTGCATACTAATTAATATGTCAATATTTTTTTATTCGTGTTCACTACATACCTAAAGGACATATATTGTGTAGGTCTCTGATCCGGATCGGATCTGAATACTCTTTTTTCTAAATATAGTTTATGTTTCGTAATCATATAATTTTAGGTACCTATACTGTTTTTTTGCTTGATGCTATTTAGGATTAAATAGCAAACTATAGCATAAAACTTTGTATCAAAAAATAAGTCTTGCATTTCCAATTTCACAATATATATATATTATAGCAATTAGCTCAGAATGACTTTTGGTGCAGAACAATATCTTCTAGTCAGGTACTAGTTTTGAAATATTTACTGGCTCTCTCAAATCATCTATCAATATAGCCAAGGGTTTAGGCCTTAATCCATCCTCAAAGAAAATACAAGTCAGTGAGTCAGACATTACTTTAGAATTTCTTCTAGCTTATGTGAATTTTCTCACAATGTATTCTTTCACCGCCAGCAGATGGTGAATCATTTTATTGAGTGGAGTAAACGCCATCTTGTTCTTTATTTCGTTTAATTACCCGAACTGCCAGGGCAGAGTTTTTTTTTTTTGATTTGCTTCTTAATTAACTAAATAAGAATTAATTATTTGTTAACATAAGTGTAAATAGTGTAATCTACCGTTCTACTTTTTACGTAATAAATTACATTCATCCGGTCTGAAGCAACTCTATCCTAACAAAAATAAAAATATTTTGTACCTAACATTTTCTTCAGTTGCAAATTATTTTTGGTTATTCGTGCTTACGTTTAAAATTGTTAGTAAACTTGAACCATGAATTAAACTATTAAGCAATTGACCTTCTTGGTTAGACTATTTTGACCTTGGTTAACTTATAATATTGACAGCACTTATATTTTTTTAATTGAAGAATAAACTACTTGTTTAATTAGGTCAATTGGGTGTGCGTTTGTATGTCATATCATATCTAAGTGTTCACAGAAATAACAACTTGTAAGTAAGTGAATGTAAGCTTGTGCAATTCTTTTTAAATATTTAGACGTCACATAAGTCTATGATAAGCAGTTACCGTAGCCTATAAAGGTTAACAATCCCTGGGGCATCACATGCGTGTTGTATCCAAACTTTTTAACACTAGTGTTTGTGTTACGGCTGACCCTAGGATACAAAAACATTTCTTTACAAAACGCATGTCCTGTATTTGGGAAGTCTTTTACACAAAAAAAAAATGGTATTAGAGCCAGATTTGTGCCGTGAAAGACATTGTATATGTACTTACAATTTCATGGACACAAAACACATTTAAAGGAACATTACTAGCTGTTGTCTACGGCGCCGCCCTCGTGGATATCGGTTATCACGGTTAAAAGAACTTGTCCTTCCTCAGGACACTATCGCTCTCCTTACCAACTAAATAATTTCATTAAGATCTGTGAAGCCGTTTAGTTGTAAAAGCATAACAAACAAACAAACTCACTTTCGTATCTATACTTTTTTAACATTATAAAGCTGAAGAGTTTTTTTGTTTGGTTGAACGCGCTAATCTCAGAAAGTACTGGTTCGATTAGAAAAAAATCTTGTATAGTGCATTTATCCAGGAAGGCTATAGGTTATATAACATCACGCTATGATCAATAGGAGCGGAGCAGTATTGATATATGTTGCAAAATCGGGAAAAAATATTCCAAATTACCACGCGGACGAAGTCGCAGGCGACCCCTAGTTTATAATAAAGTAACGACCCGCTCTCGCTTCTCTTCGGTATATTCTGGATTTATCTATAATACTATTCATATATTATACATATAAACCTTCCTCTTAAATCACTTAATTTTTTGCTGGAAACTCCATTAGATTCTGTTGCGTAGTATAAAAGATCGAAGCGTACATACAGCGATGCGACTTTGTTTTATCCTACTAATATTATAAATGTGAAACTTGGTGAGTATGGATATATGTTACTCTTTATCACGTAAAAATACAGAATGGATCTGAATGAAATTTGGCATAGAGTTATATTATAGTCTGGAATAGCACATAGGCTCCTTTTTTTACAATAACCGACATCCACGCGGTCGGAGCCGCGGACAACAGCTAGTACTACGTATAAATATGTATCGATTTTTACATGCCTCATTACATGGTTATACTATGTTACTTAAATTGTAATCATTGGTTATCAGTAACGAGGACAACAAACTAACGCATTAATTAAATGGAATGTTGCTTGAGTGAAGTCAAAAAAATAATTAAGGTGCAACTAGGTCAAGGTCTTTGATGCAGCAGCAATGCGATAATTAAATCTATACTAATACTATAAAGTTGAAGAGTTTGTTTGTTTGGTTGAACGCGCTAACCTCAGGAACTACTGGTTTGAATTGAAAAATTATTTTTGTTGGGTAATTAATTTATCGAGGAAGGCTTTAAGCTTTATAACATCACGCTGCGACCAATAGGGACGAAGCAACAATGGAAAATGTTGCAAAAACGGGAAAAAAAATCCTTTTTGAGAACTTCTGTCTAATGTATGATTGAATTGTTCCTCTTTAAAAATCTTAAAAAAAAGTTCGCCGCATCATAGTCTCACTATAACCTTTTTTATTGTAATCAATTTGTTTGAAGTTAATGCATTATTAGAGAAGCATCCAACCGCGATAACTGATTTTCACGCAGACGAAGTCGCGGGCAACAGCTAGTGTATAATAAAGTGAAGCACTTAGAAATATCTAACTGATCCTGTATATGGCTAATATAATAAATTATACTAGCTGTTGCCCGCGGCTCCGCCCGCGTGGATGTCGGTTATCGCTGTAAAATGTAGCCAATGTGTTATTCCAGACCATAATCTATCTGTGTGCCAAATTTCATCCAAATCCGTTTAGTAGTTTTTACGTGAAAGAACAAACAAACATTCATCCATCCATCTATCCAGTCATCCATCCATCCATACTTACAAACTTTCGCGTTTATAATATTAGTAGGATATGTTTTACACGTAGATTTCAAATTTCAATACTAAAATAAATAAAAATAATATACAAGTAGGTATAGCCTGGTCTTCCACGTTTCAATACAATACACCTTTATTACCGACAAGGAAAATAATATTGAAATAGGTATATTTAAAAGAAATTTCACAATCAAGGTCAAGGTGAATTGCGAATAGTTTTCAATGGTAGTTAATTGTATGAAGGCCGGTGACTAGCATCTATAGTAAACAATTAAATAGCTGAACTATATTATAGTATGGCTTCAACTGATAAATATATTAATGCTAGCTGTTGCCCACAGGGCCGCCCACGTGGATGTCGGTTGTCGCGATAAAAAGCCTATTCGCTATTCCAGACTATAATCTATATACATGCCAAATTTCATCCAGATCCGTTAAGTAATCCATCCATCCTCACAAACTTCCACATTTATAATATTTTAGTAGGATTTACTGGTAGATTGGGTTCGATTCTCACCCAGGACTAATCTTTGTGTGATGAGCACAATTAGTTCTGTCTGGGTGTTTGTTTTTTTTTTTATTAACAACTCCCGCACTAGGAAATAAGCTCTGGGTCGGGGACTAAACAAACGTACAATTCACGGACATAGATTTGAAACAAAATTAATCACACAAAGTTTTGTCCCGTGTGGGAATCGAACCCACACCTTTCGGCATAGCAGTCAGGGTCACTAACCACTAGACCAACAGGCCAGTCGTAATGATCTCTATGTCATCACTTCAACCCATAAACGTCCCACTGCTGGGCACGGGTCTCCTCCATTCATTTGGAGGAATATTAGCCTACTATACCACGCTGGCCAGACGGGTTGGTATAGGGTTTTCGAGTTTTACCTCTCTTGCAGCGTATATTGTCTGCCTTACTCCCTTAGTCGACTCTTACGACACCCTCGGGATAGAACGGGGTGGTGACATTTGTATTCTTAATCCGTCACCACACGGATCTCTATGTATTTAAATAATAATACGAAGATATACATAGGTATATTTAGAAATACATACTTCAGTGATGTTTAACAAACTTGTCTGGTGGCCACAGTACAAGGTCTTTCTAGTTTGGGATCAGATGACTGTATGTGAATTGTCTTTAGAGATTATTATATAACCACCCCAAGGTTGACTAGTAGAAAACGCCTAAGGCACATAGTCCACCTTTGCACAAGTAACAGGAAGCTAAAATAAATAAATATAAATTTTAATTTGACAGAAACAAAAAGAAAAGGAATAAAAGTAGTAAAAATAAATATAATAATATTAATAAATTATTTTATTTGCTTAAAGTGTGGTAAAAACATACGACGGTCCTCTCTAGTAGGTTGTAAGCTACTTACATTATTTTTACAAACTAATTTCGAGATAAAACCTTTTTTTTACAAAATGTTTTATCTCGAAAATAAACATAACATTCATTTCTTTTATTAAATAAATATTAAGGCATTTGCCAAACATATTTCAAGGTTAGTAAGTAAACCTTTTACGGCATACCGGCAATAACAAACAACCAGAATTATTGGTCCCATGAACTTCTTTCACGTATTTGAGTGCATTTTGCGTCACAACTTTGACTTCGCAAATGTCTCATGAAATGGAAAGTAACATTACAAAAACCAGTTTGGTTTAGTTGTACAACGAGGTCCGAGGACAATCATTTTATGTAATGCAATCATTGAATTAACATAACGAGTTTCTTGAGAATTTGTCAACTAGTACATAGGAAACTAAACAAATAAAATTAGATTAGTTATAATATTTCTACTTATAGAAAACTTTGACCAACGCGGTGGTATGCCATGAATGTCATGTTTTCGTACAAATTATAACCATTGTTCTATTCAAGTATCTATAACCATGATAACAAACATATTCACTTTTTTTACTTATCATACCAGACCCTGTATACAAGTGGCACAAACGGTAGTTGAATCGAAAATTCACAAACTAACGCCAAATCCCATACATTTTGTAAGTTTACGACATTATATTATCGTAAACTTACGTCAAATCCCATACGTTTGCTTTTGCGAGTTTTCGATTAGACTACCGTTTATGTCACTTGTCTAAAGGGTTCTTTCATAAATACCATTGTGCATTAGAATAGAACAATTCAGTAAAAGTAGTTCATGTACAAACAAGTATCGTTTAAAAAGCTGTAAAGTTACTTACGATTTAAATTTAACCCTGTAATTTAAATGGTCATTTAAACAATAAAATAAATCACACAAACAGATTTTTTTAACAAGCAATAATCGCAATTACTTTTATAAGTAATTCGCATAAAATGAATTTTCAAGGTTTTTTTACTGCATGTTAAGTATATGAACTTAAAATTTGCAATAACTGCAACTGTTATTACCTATTAATGTTTATTGCAATTACAATTAAAATAACTTGTTTTTAACTTATCTGCTATTAGAAAATAAATAAAATAGGATTAGGTGTTCTTCATTTGATTTTATAGTCATGTGAATATTGAATTTTATTGTAATTTTAAATATATTATTATTTATCTTCGCATAGAGAATAAGCATCCCAGTAGACAGTGATATTGAGGAATATTTTGACGCTTAAACACCAGTCTTTGTTTTTATTTTGTTTTTCTTATTTTTTATTTAATTTCCAATTAGTTTTACATACATAGGTAGTGTTAAACTGTAGTAGAGAGCTGAATTCTTTTTTGATATGTTGTTTGTTCCCCTATTAATTGAATACTTTTTATTTGATTACCTAAATTTTATTTGTGTGTGTAATTGTTTAAACTGGTAAATAAAATAAAATGACTACAAACCATTAAATATGATATTTTAAAATATTTATGTAGGCATGTTATCTGATTCTATTATTCACAACTAGATTTCTAAAACATTTATCAGTGACAGTTAATTATTATTATATTTAATGACCTGTTAAGTAAAACGGTAATTGCTTTTAATTTAATATAGATTTATATCTTTGTAATCTACCGTGGTAGGTGGTAAGCAATTACCGTAAATTATGGACGGCGGACGTTTGCACACTAGCATGTTGTCTACTTAAAACTTTGTAAAATGTAGTATGATATACTTAGCTCTTAAATTAATTCATTTTGTTGAAAATAAAATATATGTATTTTTATAGACCTTGTATTAAATAAACTTTCATTCACTTCATTTATGCACTTTACTAACATTGAATTTTTAAAAAATGTAGCAAAGCAGTATTCATTTCGTTATAAACTATTTAGTTCGGGTATTTTTTATTGGTCTACTCAAATATTATAGTTGCTACGTTTAATACCAGCAACTATAGAATAAACCGATCTAAAAATAGACTTCCGTTTAAAATGTGGCCTTGGAAAGCTTAAATCAAATTAGAGCAATACACTTTTTTTATAGTATATAGTACCACCGTGACAACTAAGCTTACTGGCCTGCGTTTGATGGTTAACACGGCGTGTTGTGATTTCGATTTCCCCACACGGAACAAAAAAATAGTTTGATCCAAAATGTTTGTCCCGAGTCTGGATTTACATTGCGTCTGTGTCCGTTAATATGTATGCTTGTAAAGTCCCCTGCGATACAGGGTTTGTTCCCCAGTGCGGGAGTTGTTAGCAATTACCATAGTCTCAAATATCAAATATAATACTGCTCGTTGTCGACTTTACATTTCGTAAAACCAGAGTTTAGTGTTATGGGAACAATGAAAACGTTATTTTAAATTCCTCCTTTAATAAGCACTGGACACCTATACTCAGGCACAATTAGTACCAGTGGCATAACAATAGGGTGGTATTAAGGGCAAAATGCTACGAGCCCATGGCATTAGGCCCCTGGCCTGTAAGGCTCCCGGCCAAAGAGTGGCCGTGAGCACAAAAGTATCCTTATATTTATTATTACAACATTACCACGGATCCCACACGGTATACTTACGCCACTGTGTGTAGTTATTTAGCTGTATTCTTATTTAAGGTGGAGGTCCTTTTCCAGTCAGCTTGGCTTACTTGTATGTTACTCTGCCTAAGAAAATGAAAATCAAAAGTTGTCAAATTAAAGCAATATAATTCCCGTAATTTTGTTACAATTCCAAAGTTGCCATAACAAATTATCGTACATAATTAGTTATGCGAAACGAATTCGATCTAAAACGTTGTGTATTTCTTAAGAAACGATTGAAGTAAAACATAATAACAGTGTACCATGACGAACTGGTAACACTGATGTTGGATTAATAACAGTCGTTTTGAATAAAAAATGATTATAATTTCCGTCATGTTATATTGGTAATTATTTACATTGATGCAGAATACGGATAGCAGGCCAGATGAATACGTGCTGATATCTTTACATAGTATTACTTTACTTAGATATTTAAAACTACGTTGTAGTTTTCAGTAATAGATAGAATGATTCTAGAGGAAGGTTTATATGTATAATACAGGCATAATAGCGAAGCAAGGCTGGGTCGCTAGTCTTAATATAAATTTCATAATATAATACCATTTCACCGATTAAAGAATTTTTGTAATTTTTCCGGATTTCCGGACATCAGGAAAATCCGGGCAAAATCACACATAATTTTTTTTAATGCATGCTACTCAGTTTCAAATATTTTTGCCGGCTCTTTACCTCAGACGCTAGTTACCTATTTGGTTGTTTATTTAATTTAAATAAGTAGTAAGAAATGACGCTTCTTACAACATTTTGAGTAAAACCTTGAATATTTCTAAAGATTTTGTTTTACTTTTTTTGGCCTTATCGAGTTATCCTTATTCAAGTACATAGACATTATATTCCATAACAAAATGTTTTACAGAAATGAGCGTACTTAGTAGATCTGTTTCTGAGTGAAAAGGAAATTAAATAGGATGTCACGGCCATGGCTCGATGTTGAATGACATCTTCAGTTATAGGACAATGGTTTACGAGAATATTATTATGGTAGTACCTATATAAAAAAGTAAATTAAAGATTGGACAGATGTAGCGTGTTTTTTCATATTCATCTTGTTTCATCTGTTATGAATTGAAGCAAGCACACTAAATCTGCTGAATGTCTTTATTAGAATCTACTTTGTCACTTATTTAGTTTAGATAATTCATTTTAAACTAGTTATTCTAATTAATATGACGAGAGCACTTCTACGCGGTTTTAGATTGTAGGTGAGAGAGAGATAGAAATATAATTTAGTATGACAATACTTAACATCATCCATAAATAATAGCAATCCATACAATGGACTGGCCTATTGGTCTAGTGCAATGACTATACAATTGGTTAGTGACCCTGACTAAGCCGGAGATCGTGGGTTCGATACCCACACGGGGTAAAACTTTGTGTGATCCATACATTTTTGTTCCGAGTCGGGATGTAATTTGTATCCATTAATTTGTTTGTAAAGCCCCCGAGAGTTATTGTCTTTAAAAAATAAAAATACACGTCACACGGTACGGCGTCGAGACGAATGCGCACACGGATTGCCTCTACTCCACCAAGAGACTGCTCTCGGCAAAGTCCACGTACGTTGACTCAATGCGGGTTGGTGGATTTGGTGTGCCTTTAGAATTTCATCCAAGACATGTAGGTTTCCTCGGGATGCTTTTGTTCATTGTCAGCCGATAGTAAATCATTTTGATTAGTACATATACATACATTCCACAACATGAACTTCTTCTTTGCACTGCTGGTCTTCATAATCAAATTCACACTTCATATGATACATTCCGTTTTTTTTTATACTACTTGGGAGGCAAACAAGCATACGGCCCGTCTGATGTTAAGCAGTTACCGTAGCATAAACGCACAAAGCACAAAACGCATCCAAAACGCATCCAAAACGCATCCCTGGGATAGGAATAAGTTTCTTTCAAAACGCATCCAAAAATGAGCGCTGGGGACCTGTAGTCACACACAGGAACACAACAATACTGCTGTGTGAAGCTGTATTTGGCTGTGGTCTTCTGCTAGGTGGAGGTAGGTCCTTTCCCAGTCGGGCTTGCTCACTAATGTGGTGCCCTACCTCCCTCTTAACTTACTTTTCTTCTCAGCCACCACCACGATACATCATTTTATTAAATACGTACAATTCGAATTGACAAACGTCGTTATGCGGCTTTGCAAACTTGGTAAACCACTTCAATAAATCTAACGTAGGTACTTACTATAGAGGAGGAAACTTGAACAAGGTCACTCAGAGAGTTGTTACATCCGTTCGATCTAATACAATATTTTGTGAAGAAATGTTGGCATTGAATGTGATTGACGGCCGGAGATTGCGGGTCGCAATTCAGATGGAAGATGAAAGATTTGTCTTAAAAGTTTGGGGAAATTTCGTTAGGCCTATATCTAAATTTGCTTCCCTTTTTTATACTGAGGGCAAAAATGATACGGTACGCCTGGTGGTAAGCAGTTACCGTAGACTTTGGACGACACTAGCATGTTTCTGACCATGAAAATGCCCCACGCTACTTTTTCTGCGGAAAAACTTTCATGATACATATTTCTAAAAGAAATATGATGTAATGTAGATATAAATACATTATTTTATACCTAAGCTTTTCTGAGCATCAGCTCAAATTAATTGATAATAACTACTCGTGTTTTGAGGATGTCTTGCAGAATTATAGTATAATAAATTATATATAGCAATAATAATAGTCCTCCAAACCGATTTCAGTCACGGCGCGGCGGCCAATCGAAATGAAAATTAGCCTACTGCTCAGAACATAGTATGGTACACAAATGTGTGCGCAAACACAGGTGAACTCTCTATTCTAGTCGAATAAGACGGCAATCTGACATGGCCAGAGAGAGATCAGGCGCAGGACCAACAGCTTTACGTGCTTTTCGAAGGCATGGAAGGGGTCTTGCTGTGTTTTTAGAAAAAAGTAGCCTATGGACCGACCGCAAGCCTCCTTAACCTTAAAGCCCCTCTAGACAAGTGGCATAAACGGTAATCGAATCGAAAAGTCAAAAAAGCAAATGTATGGGATTTGACGTAAATTAAAGATCAGAAAATGTCGTAAATTTACGTCAAATCCCATATATTTGCTTTTAGAGGGCCAGATCGGTAGGGCCGTGCCGTTAGCACTTAGATACTAGTCCCTCACAGGTTCATATGATATATTGATAGATATAATACTTGTTTTACTACCTCTTTACTCATAAGTAAAGGTATCGTGGATTACTAGTTTGTAAATAACTAGGTACGGATTTATAATAGGTCTCTCTCTCTCTTGATAGAGGAGGAGAGACCCGTGCCCAGCAGTGGGACATATGTAGGTTGCTATTATTTATATGGTGTGTTTGTTACCGTGTAAAACGCTATTACGGAAAATGCATCTATCGGGTTATTCCCCAGATAAATATCGAAAGTATAATTCGTATTATCCTTAAAAATTATGGTTAGGTACCTACTAAATTTTAAATGATAATATAAATTATACTTTGTGTTGATTTTTTATACAGTAATTCATCATACAGGTAAATCCCAGTAAGGTAAACCCCTCGTTGAGTTTACCTCCTAATCTTCATGCTTCATAATATTTGTAAATTTGAGTGGCCTGAGTTTCTTGCTAGTTCTTCTCATGGCTCCACGTCAGCTAACTAGCCGTAGGCAAATTAGCTGACATGGTCTTTCTGGCTTATTCATAATTTGTGACATTCATAAGTGTTACTTTGTAACTTAAATGAATAAATGCATTATGAGTCTGAGTTTGACTGCCGATAGAAGTGAAAACTAAGTAACTTGTGAATTGTATCGTCGAGCTATTAGATTAACATTTTTGAATATGGAAAGTGATCCCTGATGATGACGCGAGTTACATGTTTTTGTTCACCCAAAAAGTTTGAATATAGAAAGTGTTCGGTGACGATGACGCAAGTTCCATGATTTTTTTTCACCCAAAAAGTGCTCAATACGCACCGAAAGAAGTTGTTACTTCAGAAACATGTAGATATTACAACAATATAGTTTTCAATACTATTCAAGCCAATGTGGCTTGAATAGTATTGAAAACTATATTGTTGTAATGTAATGTGTAATTGTCAAGTTCAAGATATCTGGAAGTAAATAAAGCATCTATTTTATAGGTAATAAAAATGGTTTCAATGATGTTTCTAATAGGAAGCCTTTATTTAACATAATTGCTACGTTAATAATACACATTGATAGTAAAATGTGGTTATTCTTTGACAATGTATTATTATACACAGCACGTGGCAACTAAGACCCTTTGTACACTATGAATCAGTTTGAACGTGATGTAGTTGCATTCTGATTTAGAAACATAATATGTTTAAACTAGCTTAAATTGTCGTCGTCTGTTTCGTTTGTCACGTGGTATAAGTTTGTAGCTGATCGTAAGGTCCCAAGTTTGATATCTGGGTCAGGTATAATGTTAGTACTTGGGATCTTATATTAGTTTTCTTATGAAGAGCATTTAAAATATGGGTTGTAAAAATATATATAACTGACAAAACGTGCGTGGCATACACCTTTGTCTAGAGTTATGTATTACATCTTTTTTACACAATTTAGAAACAAAATTGTTTGAAAAGTAATATTTTTTATGAGATTTCTACAGTCACTATGATACCGAGATGAAAGAAGAAAGAAAGAAGATCAATTTATTTTACACACCTATGACGCACAACATAGCAACTGAACATTGAAACAATAACATTTTGTGTGGTCAGCATAATGCTACTATGCATAAAACATAATATGGCTGGTTTTCAGCGACAGCCAGTTTTACTCAATCTGAGTGCCATCTGCCGTACCGGAAATATAAATAATTATACATATGTTCATGCATATATCATCACGCCCGTCTCCCAGTGGGATAGGCAGAGACTATGGTACGCCATTTGTTTCGATCCAAACATACTTCCTTCGCCTCCTCTACATTTATCATCTACATAATTATATATAAATCAAATATATTAATAAATTATTTCATAATAAATATAGATAAATAATAATTAATCGAAATAGATAATAAAAAAAGTACGTACATATAAAATACAAAAATTAATAATTACATCATATTGGCAACATTGCTCAATTTTATCGATAACTAGCTGACCCAGCAAACGTTGTTTTGCTACTAAAATAGTAATATCGCTATTAAAAAATAGGAGTTGATCGTAGAGGGGTGAAAATTAAGGGTGGTATGTATTTTTTAATGCTGAATCACAAAAAAAATAAAAACAAAAAAAATGTCTAAAAAATTAAATAAAAAAATTAGGGGTAACCCTTAACATTTAGGGGTATGAAAAATAGATGTTGGCCGATTCTCAGACCTACTTAATATGCTCACAAAATTTCATGAGAATCGATCAAGCCATTTCGGAGGAATACGAGAACGAACATTGTGACACGAGAATTTTATATATAAGATAATATAAATTGCATTGCGATCACTTTCTGAAAGCACAAAACTAATCTTATAATCAATATGAGGTGTAGTTGACACTTGATGGGTGGTATGTACAAATTACTTATTTTCATGACAGCCAATCATGTAAATGACTCTTTACAACTTAAAGATGTAACTACATACAATAAAAACCGCGATTAATTTTATCTACCTGTATTCACTCACGTGAACATAATAAAATACTTATTTCATTTTTCTTTATTATTAACTAAACCCGTAGCTTTACAACATCGGTGTCACCTAGGTCTTTATTTATTTTCTTTATGAAGTCACCTTAATACCTTGATTAAGGTGATTTCATTTCTACAGACTTAATTTCTATTTCTTCATTTCCTATTTTCAGTTGAAACTGTAAATAGTATCACGGTATTAAATCTCTTCTATAATAATAATTACTTATTGCCCTTAAATTTTATTTCAAACTACCCTGTAACTTTAAAATGTTTATTGTTCCTGCCATGCTCCCATTATGTCGTAACTTGATTATGTATCTAGTCTTTAACCTCTCTTAAAGTTAAGCTATCAAATACAATATATTTTTAAACCCGGCGTTCAACCATTAGCACGTTCTACGAAAATAAACTTTATTATTTTATCACATAAGAAACAAAATAATTTAAATTTTTATTTATATTGTTATTTACAATTCTAACAAACAGACAATTTCTAGTAATGGCTTGCTAAAAATCATCTTACTTGTTTGTAGGTAGATAGCCATTCATTCGCATAAAAATTAATTCATGGCAGTCTGTCAAAAGCGACGTTCTCGAAGTGGTTACATGACGTTAAGGGTTATCACTTTCTTTACGATCATGTTTAAGACTTTTTTATTTTTCTCTCATTATATCGTTAAAAATGGATGTTTCATAAATATTTAAGGTTTCCTGGTGGTTAAAATTCGAACAAAATTTATATATTATATAAATATAAAATTTATATATACAAATATTAATAGCAGAACACACGTGTTTTGTCCCATATGGGAATCGAATCCACAACATGCCACGCAGTGTTAAATAGCGATGTATCAACAAACCTCTATGCAGCCTATTCGTCAGTTTTTTTTCGATAAACTGCCAGCCCTATTTAAATGCATGATCAGTATTCAGTAATGAGCCACATACAAAATTGAGAACAGGTTTCATGGTAACTCAAGTATGGGATGCCTTAGTACCTATAGCATAACTAACTTCCCGCTAACTTTCAGCCATTAACTTTATCTACGGCTCTTCGCTAACTAACATTTGAACTTTGAAAATTACCCACCTCCTATGATTTGATTGGCTTTTCAATAACTTTGATATTTTGATTCGCAAATTAATTGGGTTCCTTTGATGTTATTCTATTATAAACGTATAATAATATTGAAAGTTATTTTAGGGATACCGTTTAATTGTAGGTACCTTAAGTAATTTTATCAAAAAGTCAGGCAATTTCTAGTTCAGATTTATTGATAAATTAATACACGTAAGTCTTGTATTAAAGAAATAAAAATAAGTATTAGAACGAAGACGTATAATATAAATTAATGAATAAAAGATTAAATTTATAATCTTGGTCTTCAACTAGTTCAAGTCTATGCAACTAACATTCCAAAACAAACTTAAACAACATAGTAAATAAAACAAAATGGTTTAAACCGTTTATAGCAAATAAGTAGGTAAAGAATCAAGAAGCAAGAATTTCAAAATCATTACCTATGGGGAATAAATATTTCGTCTTTACTCCAATCCTGGTTGTAGACTTTCACATAAAATAGTGTTTACAATCCTAACGAGTCCATCCCAATCTAAACAAAAGTTTTCATGATTAGTTTACCTCACAATTTTCCACTGCGTGGTGTGTTGTTAGTTTGATCGCCAAACAGGACAAAATTTATGTGATCGTCAAATGGTTGTTCCGAGTATGTACTTTGTGTTCGATAATTGTGTCATTATCAGATGATAAGCTGCTTAGATAAGCTGAAAAACGTCTACTGTGGACATAGGCCTTCCCCAAAAAAATCCACAGTGTTTGTTTCTAAGCTGACCTTATCGACGTTCGTGGTCACAATTCCAAAACCCTTCTGCCTCAAAGACAAATTGAGGCAATCCTTCAAGTTCAGTTGGATACTTTTTTTTTACTATATTCAATAATTGTATGCATGTATGTAGAAGTTTCCTGGGACATTCGGTTTGACCCTAGTGCGGAAGTTGCGCCTAGTGCTTTAAAAAAAAAAACAAATTCCCCTTATAAATTCTATCAGTTCTTTTTGTCAACAAATTCAATAAGCCTTCATTATTTTTTGTTACAAAACATAAAAATGATTAAAGTAGACAAAAAGTAATTGATATTTAAGTATACAATAACAAATGATCTAATTTAAAATCGAACAGTACCTATAGAATTCAATGAGATTGATTTAAAAGAACCTGGCCCCAATGTTTGCTCACCCGTAGAGATATAATGACATAATAGATTTATTACATCACGCTAATAAAAGTAACAATATAGGTATGACACGAAAGCTGAGTACTTCGAAATTTACTTTTTTATCTTAAAAAAGACATCTTTCACATTACAGATCCATCCAACGGTTGTCTGGAAGTGACCACTTTAGCGATATTGACGATATTATACATAATCTTAGAGGTATTTCAGTCAGTCTTCTGTTATTGTGATTTCTATAGGTTGTAGGTAGGAACCTTCAATAAGGCATATTTATTATTATTATTATAAAGATAGCCCTGCATCGCAGGGAACTTTGCCAAACACCCAGACTCCTCAAAACAATTCTGTGTTTGTCTTAGTCTTTACTTCTAATAACTTGTGTGTACCTACATATTTTTGTTAAGCTCTCATATTATAATATACTTAGTAAGTATATAGCTCTGCTATGTCATAGATTTCTTTTATCTGTCTAGATTGATACTATCTTCAACTGCATAGTAAATAAGATTCCTCTGAGTAGGTAGATACATTTAATATAAATTATCATCAGTATATAACATATTCTCAGAAAGATAACAACGTAAAACATCATCCACTGTATATAAATCGTTTACTTAATACTTAATTCTTGTTGTTTCAGGTAATAAAATAGTGTTTGAGGCTTCGAAGAAACGCTGCAATGATACCAAGATGGAGAAAGACAATATCAAGACGTAAGTTTCTGTTATTATTTTTTATACTACCGAGGTGACAAACAAGCATACGGCCCGCCTGATGGTAAGCAGTTACCGTAGCCTATGAACGTTTGCAACACCAGAGGTGTCACTCACGCGTTGCCGACCGTTTAAAAACCTTATTACTCCTTTCTTGAAGAACCCCATGCTACAGTCTTTTGGGAACCTCAGCAGAGAGCTCATTCCACAGCCTAATCGTACGTGGTAAGAAATTCCTCTGGAATCTTACAGTACGGCATGTTTGAGGTGCAAGGATGTGAGGATGAACTCCCTGTCGGTGGCGAGAGGTGCGTTGATAAAATGTGGCCGTGGGCATCATCTCGAACAATTCCACAGAACACAGCCCATTGTACAAAACTCAAAACTCAACTCAAAACTCAAAGTCATTTATTCATTTAGATCAAATACATGATACTTATGAACGTCAAAATAAACAAAAGTCAGCATATTTTTTCCTACGGCCAATTCGCTGACATGGGTAGGGCCTAGAGAAGAATTGGCAAGAAACTCTGGCTACTCTTTTTAATCGCCAAGGTATAATATTTACAATTTAGTATGAGTTACAATTTGAAGAGGGTACCAAAAAGGTTCGAAACCAACACACCATACCAAAAAAAGAAAATTAAAATTAAGAGATTAAAGTAAACAACGTATCACAATCACAATTTAGTATCTATCAGTATGGTAATGAGGCATCGTCTCTTTTTGTACATATAAAAGCATAAGGTGATCACATTGTACACTAAGTGAAATTACATATACTATATTTTAAATTTGAAAGAGAATCATGCCAAGGTTGACATGAAATCAATAAAAGAAACAAAATAGTAAGATCACGAAACACCTCTATTGACAATGATCACTTAAATTTAATAATTACAATATTAATCCTACAATCAATTAGCAACTTTTCCCCATGACGTTTTATCGCTTAAGAATTCATTAATAGTATAGTATCCCTTTCCTAAAAAATGACTCTTGACAGTTTGTTTAAATTTCTGTAAAGGTAAATTCATTATTTCATTGGGCAGTTTGTTATAAAAACGTACCCCGAGCCCCGCAAACGAGTTATGGACTTTGTGTAAACGATGATACGTACCAACTAACTTGTGTTTATTTCTAGTATTAATAGCATGAATATCGCTGTTTTTCGAATAAAGATGTATATTTTGTTTAATGAACATTATATTTGCAAATATATATTGAGATGCAACTGTTAGAATACCTATTTCTTTGAATCGTTCTCTCAGGGAAACACGTGAACCTAAATTGTAAATTGAGCGTATAGCTCGCTTCTGAATAATGAATATGGTTTCAATGTCAGCAGCCTTACCCCATAGCAATATGCCATAGGACATGACGCTGTGAAAATAACTAAAATAAACAAGCCTTGCGGTTTCGACATCAGTAAGTTGCCTAACCTTACTAACAGCGAAAGCAGCAGAACTGAGTTTTCCCGCGAGACACGATATTTGGGCGCCCCACTGTAGTTTACGATCTAAAGTTAATCCCAAGAAAACTGTTGACTCAACAAGCGAAAGTGTTTCATTATTAATGATAAGATTTGTGCTAGTACCTCTTACGTTTGGCATTGTAAATTTAATGCATTTAGTTTTCTTAGAATTCAGCAATAAATTGTTCGTAGTAAACCAGTCCAGGACTTCCGCGAGCGAACCATTTACAGCATCAAAGTTGGTTTCTTTACGGTCTACTTTAAATATTAGAGAGGTGTCATCTGCAAATAGCACTATGTCGCAGAAATCCTGTACAAAGAAAGGCAAATCATTTATGTAAACTAGAAAGAGAAAAGGCCCTAGAATTGAGCCTTGGGGGACGCCCATTGCTACAGGTAATCCCGAAGACCTATTTCCATTTATATTAACGAATTGCACTCTCTCACTAAGGTAGGCGGCAATAAGATTAAGTGCATCGTCCCTAATGCCGTAATGGCTAAGCTTTCGCAGAAGCGTATTGTGTTCAACGCAGTCAAATGCTTTTGACAGATCGCAGAAGACACCAATCGCATCCATCGAATTTTCCCAGGCGTTAAATATATGCTTTAATAGTGTAACACCTGCGTCTATAGTAGAGCGACCCTTTGTGAAACCATATTGCTCATTGTGTAATAGATTATTATAATTGAAGTGACTCTCTAATTGCTGCAGTATTATTTTCTCAAAAATTTTGCTAAGTGACGGCAATATCGATATAGGTCTAAAATTACTAGGGTCGCTTTTAGATCCGTTTTTAAATAATGGTATCACCTTGCTGTGCTTCATTAAATTGGGAAACACACCTGCATCAACGCATCTATTAAAAATTGCAGCTAGATGTGGAGCTATATTAAAAATAATATTTTGTACTAACTTAACAGAAATTCCCCATAAGTCAGCAGTTTTTTTTGAATTGAGCGACTTAAACACTTTCATTATGTCATTGGGGTTTATATATTGAAAACTAAATAGGACGTCACACTCTTTCACACTCCGCCTAACCAAGGTTTCAGCTTTGACTGGACATGAATCTAAGGCGCTAGTAGTTTTTACTGGTATGTCAATAAAAAAGTTATTAAACGTTTCAGCTACGTCTGTACTGTTTGAGATAACATTATCATTTATATTTAATTCAAAATTGTTATCCCGTATCTTAGCCCGACCAGTCTCACTATTAATAATGTTCCAAGTAGTTCTAACTTTATTGTCGGACTCCTTAATTTTGTTACTTAAATACAAGGACTTGGCAGCTGCACATGTCCTTTTAAAAGTTTTAGAATAATTTCTAACATATTGAATAAAAGCTGGATTAAAATTACATTGTTTCATACCATAAAGTTCATATAATTTATCTCTACTTTTGTATATTCCAGATGTTGCCCAGTCGCAAAATTTGAGTTTAGTATTGGTGCAAATCGTTTTAAGTTTAAATATTGAGTTAAATTCTGATTGAATGATATTAAATAATGACTCGTATAGGTCGTCAGGATTTTCCTGGCTTAGATCAATATTAGTGACCCTAGCGGCAATATTCTCATTAAAATGTTTTAGGCGAACAGAGGTCATTGGCCTACATGTGATCTTATTCACTTTAGCAGTTGTACCTAAAGGAAATTCAGCCTTTTGCCCGCAATGATCTGAAGTTAAGTCACTTAAAATGATCTTATTTAAGTACTCACAGTTGCAGAATATATTATCTAAACATGTGGCAGAATGAGAGGTAATTCTTGTTGGTTCTAAAAATAAATTATCTAAATTAAAAGACTTAAATAAACTAATCAATCTAGTACAGTTTTGTGACTGCTCGAGCAAGTTAACGTTAAAATCTCCACATACTATTACCTGCTTTTTACCATAGCATATACGTTTTAATACATCTTCCATAACAGTTTCAAATAGGCTGAAATCACTCTGTGGTGGTCTATATACACACACCACAACATGTTGTTGAAGCTCCACGCAGGACAATTCAACAGTGCGCTCGATAGAAAGATCCGCTATGTCTTTACGTTCCTTACAATTAATATTATTACATACATATATTAGAGAGCCACCATGTATAGCCTTCTTTCTTACGAACGCACTTACTACGGAATAATATTCGTTATTGAATAATAATTCATTGTTTTTTACCCAATGTTCAGTAAGACACAATATTTGTACATTGTGTTCTTTCAAAAATAAATCTATCTCTAGCTCCTTGCCGGATAAGCCCTGAATGTTCTGATGAACTAAACTAAATGTCTGCCTATCCATTGTCACATCTATTAGTTTAAACTAACAGATGTGTCAGTAATCCTATTAGTAGTGATACTACTACTATGCTCTACTAAATCCTGCAATACCCTATGAGTACCTGAGTCCCTAAATAAATTATATGCTAATAACTTAGCAATCTGTCGCTTGTAAAAAATAGAAAGATACATAGTATCTTTTGTTAAAAAAAAGTTATTACTAATAAATATATTAGTGTCAAAAAATAAAATGAAGTCGCTATAGCGACATGTACAGTTGTAGATCAATAAGTTAAGCTTATCTATGTGCCTATTCTGTTGCTCTGTTAGTGCATATGAATATGGTAAGGCACAAATAATAAATTGACATCCTACCCTATTATGAAGCGCTACCATAACTTCAGTTAAGTTTAATATATCCCGTTTAGTGACTGATAAGCAGTCTCCATACAATATGACAACTGTGGAGTGTGAATCTAAGCTAGTGTTCTGTAAATTATTGACTAAGGTACTAAAATTAATTCCTGGTGAACAATAATTTGTAATAGGCCACTCGGTATGATTATACATTAAACTACCTAAACCTAGTCCTAATTGATCACAGAAAATTACAACATTTTTCCTACAAGACAAATTTAAAGATTGTTTATCTAATGAATCAATTTTATTTGATGTAGGAGAAACATCAGGAGAGCTATTACTTATGAACTGAACCCCATGTTGCATGTTGGGCAATTCTGATTGACAAGCCAATATTGTGTTGGTATCAGGTGTTGATGATGAGCACATAGAGCAATGGATGTTGTTAGTTAGTGAGATAACACGGTCAATGTTTTCTCTACCAACTCTGGCTATCTCGTCATATTTGAGAATGTACTCATATGTCTCTTTCTCATGTTGGAGACTTATTTTTGTCAAGTGGGCTTGTAAATCAGAAATTTGTGTGTTAAGCTCACATATGTGTTGTTCATATAGTAACCTACTAGCATCTATTTGTTCATGACAAACCTCAAGCTCTGACAGAAATGACCTACGCTCCTTAATTAACTCTGAGTTTATATTACGCAGGCTCTTAAGTTTGTATGACCTATCAAGATTAGATTGTAGTTTCCTAATTAATCTATTCATTTTCATATACCTCTTAGATTTCTTATTACTAATAATATTAAACATTGATTTATAATTTAAATGTAACCTATTTAATGACCTAACTTTGTCCCCAAGAAGTTCCGAGCATAGGTTCTGAGTCGCAGTACCGTTGAGTGCCTCTATTCTTTCTTGCAGTGAAATAATAACCTTATGTGCTGTATTCAGGCCCGTCTCCAACTCGGTATTGTGGCCCAGCAACCTTGTATACTCCTCATGACAGCTATCGAAGGATTTCACTTCTTCCTGCATTCTGTACAGCTGCTCCTGGTAGTCCATATTTTGTAAGTGTAATGCAGACAGTTGACCCTTCAGCTCAGACACCTTATCATTCACTTTGTTCACTTCCTCCTCACAGTCGCTGCGTTCCTTCAACAATTGAGCGTTGTCTTCTTGACATTTTTTCAGCTCAAGTAGTGCTATTCTCAATTTCTTCTCAGTATCCTTGGCCATAGCCTTGCGGGTCATGATGTGAGCTGACATGATCCAAGGATTTGTAAAGATCCAGCACCTGAAATGTTATAGAAAACAGCTAAGCAAAAGAAAATAAAAAAAGAAAAGGAAAAGGGGCAGAAACAGTGATATTTTAAATTTAGATTTAAAATTTTAAGCAAAGTGGGTTGAAAATAAAAAAAAGAAAATAATTTTGTAGTTATTAGTTGATAAAAAAGAGTTATTAATATGTTAGGTTGCTAGTTATATGGTATAATTAATTCTATAAATTTCTTATAAAATATGACAAACTCTCAAGTGAAAACTATTATTTACTGATAGTAGGATATCAAGTAAGTTACAGAATACTTGATGTACATAAATCTTCAAGGATTAATTGACTGTGAAGTATTAATGTGATGTTACATGTGGGTGTAGTATGAGTTGTCTAAGATATTGCTTTTACATAGGCATTGTCATGTCATGTCATGAGATGAAACTCATACAATGTTGTACATGGTATTCTTGTATTGTGAAGTGTTTAATAATGTTAATTAAAAACGTATACTCCCCAGGTTTAATGAGTTATCCGTTCGAATTTCGTCCGTTGACACTGCAAGTTAGCCGCGTGTTTTGTCAAAGTTTTATATATTGTACTGTAGTGTTATATATTGTTCTGACACAACTTTTATAACTTTTTCGTATAAATTGTATTTTTTATAACTTAATATTTACATATAAAACTATTAAAAACTAAATTAAATTATAATAAATAGCAGGAGCAAAACTTTTGACGACAGGCGGTAGAACACACACAAGGAGGCGAAGTCTCTCCTTAGACTTAGTGGATCAATACCGCCTGTGAGCTTGGGATCGTCAACAATCCTCACACGCGTCTTTGGATAGAATCAAATGTTAGTTTTATTAAAGATTAACAACATTGTTTTTTTATACTTTTGGTATTATGCCAAGCAAATATCTTGAACAATAGTCGTTGTAGTTCTCGCATCTCTTCTACTTAGTCCAATTGCAAGGTGCATAGTTCGACAGATCTTTGCCGGGCATTATATGTATATTTTGTACTTCTTGTCAAAAAAATAAACCAACCGCCAATTTTACTCCGACAATCAATAATACCCACTTATCAATACCAGTAGCTAATTTAGTAACCTTCAAACTGGCAAAAAGAGGTAGGGCACAATACAAGCCACTTTATAGAAGGCCACAGCTGCTACGTGATTTCAGGTCACCAGTAGTCTTTTAGAGAAGTGCTTTTAATGGAACGTATTCTTATCCTAGAAATGGTATCTATAAAAAAACCTTGGTATCATAAGATTTTGGGTCAGCAACATGCGAGTATTGCCAAATAATGGCTAAGTGGGCCATTTGCTTGTTTTACCACCTAAATAGTATTAAAGAGATAGTTTATTTCCTTACGTAGCTATCTGTTTGAATTATTGAAATAATATCAACATGAGGCTATAAATATGTAGACGTAACTAAATCCAAATTTTAATTAATTATGAAATTTCCGTAAAATATATTCTGGCTTGTTGGTCTAGTAGTTAGCGACTCTGACTATGTATGTTTTCTGTGTCTGGGAGTATTAATCTATATTAATTGTATTAATTAAATATACAAGTATGTTTATCAGTTGTCTGGTCACCATAATAACCATTTGAGTTGTCCCAAAACATTAGGCATGTAATTATTATATTATGAGAGTTTTGTAAATGCTGATAATATATAGTAATTAATCACTAGATCTAAACTAATCCAAGAAAACAATAATTAGGTCCTCCAGAAGTTACTAGTCAGATACTGTTGCAATTTAGCACCGTCTCTCATTAATTGATGTTACGTAATAACTATAAATCTATAATCTTGAGTCCTTTACTTAAGCTAGAAGTGTGATGTTACTAATAAGTTGTATAATCATTTAATAAGTACCTTTAGCTAATAACCAAGAATTTCCACGCAAATATTATAAATACAATAACACGTGTTTATTGCATTTGCACGATATAGCTTCGTAATTGCTTTGTAAACAACTCTAGGTTCACATATTTTATAGTTCAAAGGAATCACTAAATAGTATAAGGAGTATTTTCCCCTAATTACTTAAGTTACGTATTAAAGTTAAGTTACGTTTGGACGTTTGGACACCAGCCCCTCTAGACAAGTGGCATTAACGATAGTCGACACGAAGAGTCAAAAAAGAAAATAAAATTTGACATAAGTGTACGATTTTATGTCGTAAACTTACGTCAAATCCCATACATTTGCTTTTTTGACTTTTCGATTCGACTACCATTAATGCCACTTGTCTAGAGGGGCAGGGCTTTAGCCCTGGTGTCCAAAAATGGGTTAGCAACACGCAAGTGATAACTCTGGTATTGCAAGCGTCCATAGGCTACGGTTACTGCTTAACATTACGTGGGCCGTATGCTTGTTTACCACCTAAGTAGTATAAAAAAAAAGTTGATTACTATACATACGATGAAAAAAAAAACCTTGATATCTACTAAGAAAACAGGACCTAAATCTTTCAAGTGATATTTCACTTGAAAGATTTAGGTCCTGTTTTCTTAGTAGATATCAAGGTTTTTCTTCATCCCAACCTTTTTGTCGTATTTTGCCCTGCTGAATTACGTACATACACATTGCTGGTTAAACTTTTAAAAAAAATATAATAAACCTTTGGACCCAAAACGTTACCTTGAGGCATGCCAATGTCTTTACTATTAAAATTGCTAAATATTCCGCTACCACCTAATAAAACAACACTAAAAATGCTAACTACAAAGTGTATTTTCTCCGCTTAGTGTTCCTAATTCCCCAGCGGTATGTCATGGGCATCATGGGCCTGCTGGCTGTATGCAACGCGTATACAATGCGTGTTTGCCTCAACCTTGCCGTCACACAGATGGTCAACAACACGAAGAGCGAAGAATCACATTATGACCCTAATGCCTGCCCTGATGACAGCGAGTTGATCATCAATGGGACTGTTAGCTCTAGGCCTGTGAGTATTAATTTTAATTATATTTTTAGTCGAGTGTTGTGAATTCGCATATAGGACAAAATGACAAAACTTTATCCATAAATAATTGTTCCGAATTTGAGGAGCCACGATACAGGCCTTGTTTCTTAGGCAATATTCGGCTTGGTGTTGGTGGTGAAGTTTCTTCTACGTACGTGTAGGTTGCAGAATGAACTACATATATGCACTACGTCATGTTCTTCTTTAAACTAGATTTAAAGAGATCACTAACTTCACTGCAGGCAGCGGCTTGGTTGAGTAGCATTACCGAAGTCCTTAAATGGCGCTTACCACTTACCATCTGTTTGACCACAGTAAAAAAACACTTACTCGTAAATAATTCTTACCTACAATACTTATTCAACAGCAGTGCGCATGCGCGTGTCACGACGCGCACAATGTGGTATTTAGTACCTCTATATAAATAACAGTATGTGTACTTAGATGACATAATTATAATAAAGTAGTTTACATTCAATTTTATTTAAGCGAAATTTTCCATAACTGGTCATTATTGCTGATATTTGTATATGTTTCAATAATTTCAGATTCATTCACTAGATATATCTGTTTTTCTCGTGTTTTTAAAATATATTTTATAGTTAATGGAAATTCCAAAATATTATAAAATCACCTCTACCGATCAGTGAAAAAAGCCATGGTAATTATCAGTATGGTAAAACACCTTAGTGTACCCTGTCTATTCATACCTTTAATTTAAATCCCAACAGATAATTGATATTTTTTAAAGGAGATACTAGGTATATAGCGGCTCTTTAATACTTGTGACCGACTTACAAAGTACGAAGAGACGATCTGGCTGTATCAATGTAATAACCTTGCCCCTTTACCAATTTGTGAATGCACCTGACTAGGTACTGATCAAATGTTATTCACATTGACAGCTACTAAATTCTCCCTACTAAATATTATACCGAATATTATATTATTCGATATAATATTCACTAACTTACATTCAAATTTTATTAGGGTTGAACGTAATAAAATGTTACCTTTTTTTCAGTACGCGATATTTGATTGGTCAGAATCAACTCAAGGATTGATACTTAGCGCATTTTACTATGGATACGCGTTAACTCACGTCCCTGGAGGGTACTTAGCGGAAAGATATGGAGGGAAATGGACTCTGGGTATTGGACTTTTAAGTACAGCCATATTCACGTTGCTGACACCTGTCGTAGTAAAAGCAGGTGGTGCTACGTGGCTGTTTATTCTTCGAGTACTACAAGGAATGGGTGAGGTGAGTAAAGAAAGAAATAATTAAGAATCGGTATCTATCTAGTAAAAGAGGTAGGGCATTATTAGCATAGAAGTAGGCTACAGCCAGTCCATCTGAAAAATGACGGAAACCTCCACCTTAAAGGAGAGCACAACCAAATAATTACACACAGTGAAGTACTTGTGTTCCTGTTAGTAAGTACTGACAGGTGCACAAGAAGAGACGTTTCAAAGAGACGTTTCCTATTCTAGGGTTATCCATAAACCATCCAGAACCCAGTTGCTCAAAGTTGTTGGGCCGGCAATACACGTGATGCCATAAAAATGGCATCTGTTCATAGGCTACGGTAACTGCTTATCATCAGGCGGACCGTATGCTTGTCTGCCACTAAATTAAAATAAAAAAAATCACGCGGACAGTGCTTTTTTGTTAGCTAAGTAGTAAAAAAAAAGAGAAATTTCATTTAAATGTAAAGCTTTCAGTAAATTTGAGGGTACATAATACGAAATCCTGGTGGTAAACATTGTACATTTAGGGTCCTATCATATTTTTCCCCTGGTGTTACAAGCGTCGATTATCTGTGGCACCTGGTACTATCAGACACGCTTTTAGCTAATTTGTCTCCGAACTTTCATATTAAAATTTCATCTATTTTGCTTGCAAACAATGCAGGGGGTAGTTTGTAAGCAAAACTGCTATAGTATGAGCGATGATTTTCATACTAAACAATTGCGTAGGTACTTTGTAATAAACAAGATGCTAAAATAGCCATAAGGACCTAATAATAAAAGCATTTCATTGCAATAGTCATACAAATAAACTGCTTGGATTTGACCGAATACCAATTCCAGCTCGGAGTTTTGTAATTATTATTTAAAATAACCGTGAGAAGACTACTATAGTTATTTCATTGTTTGCAAGTGAAGATATTAGGCAAAACAATGTGGTCAGGCGAGTTTAATCAAAACAGCATTTATTTTGTGTGTATTTTAATTGGAATAAGTGGGCACTAATGACGTAATCTCGTGTAAGTACATAATATTCATTGAAAAAAGTACTGGCCATATCTTTATTATAATCATCATCTCAGCCAAAAGATGTCCCCTACTGGATGTAGGCTCCCCTAAAGATTTTGATAGCATTCGGTCTTGAGCAGACCTTGTCCTTCAGCTGTCTGCAACCTTTTGTAGGGTATCGGTCGACCGTGGTGGAGGCTTGTTCGGGTTGTTCGCCCAATTTGTGGTTATCACTCTAGAACTATTTGTTTTAAGAGCTACAAGTATGTGCCCTGTCCATTGCCACTTAAATGCAGCCATCCTTCGAGCCTTCGGCCTTTGGCTCTCTTACGGATGTTCTCGTTTCTAATTAAATCCCGCATAGAAACATTGCTCTCAATTGTTCTTTGTGTGTTATTGAGCCTTTGTATAAGACCCATAATCAAAGTAAATTATATTTAGTTATTTACGTCTACTGTTACGCAGTACGGAATACATATTTGCGTCTTTTGTTTGATCTTAGACGGTGTAGAATACATTGATCAATACACAGTGTAGAGTGACACTCTGTCGCAGCTCGTTTTGTGTAAATCCAGCTTCAGTATTGTTTTTATCATGTTGACCTTAACGGTTGTCCTCACAAACAAATCAAGGTTCTTACTTCTTGCAAGATAGAATTCCAAATTAAAAGTGATTGTGATAATTGAAATTGTTTATTGGTATTTATTTAGTATTGCCGTCCTTATCAGAAAATAGATCAATGACATCAGTGACAAAAATACACTTGCATTTAATTGATATATATATTCAGTAATGCTAGAGAGTTACGCTGGATTCACACTACCTGATTGTAGACACTTTGTGCACTTTAATAATATGTTCCCCGCGCTGATGGCTAGTCACAGTTGAGATTACCCTCCTCCGTGACCGAAATTCAGTTAGAAGGACATTATAGTTAGATCATAAAGAAGGAATAATAAAAAGGTTTTTATTTTATTACTTATTATATAAGTAGAATACTATTTAATATTGTCGACTATTCTTTTACAGGGGCCTACAATGCCTGCTTTGATGATCGTACTAGCTCGTTGGGTGCCACCTCATGAACGATCAAGGCAAGGTGCGTTAGTGTTTGGTGGAGCTCAGATTGGTAACATTTTCGGGTCCTTTATGTCGGGCTTCCTCATGGCTGGATCTGGAGATTGGGCTAATGTGTTCTACTTCTTTGGATGTTTCGGAATTTTATGGTTCTTGGCCTGGGTAAGTTTATCTTTATTTAGTTATTGCAATATAATAAAACCACTTATGTATGTATATTAGATACAAATTATAGATATATTAGACACATATTGTTACTAGACACATAGGTACTCTCTTCGTTTAAGTAAAATCTATCGAATCCATTAAAGTAAGCTCACTATGTTTTTAGTCGGTTAGAACCAAACGTGTGCATTCGTTTGTAACAATGTCAACGGAGACATCAGTTAATTTGACTACTGCCGGATTTGCAGACTGCACATACAAGTAGAGTAAAATCGGCAAGAAATTGAAAAGAGTGGCCTTAGTCACTCTTTTCAATCCTGGCAAATAAAAAGAGTGGCCTGAGTTCTTCTCACTAGGAGAACAGAGTCTGGATTTTTTCTTGTATCCTGCACTAGATTATGCTTAGTTTGTAGTCGGTAGACAGACAAGACACTCATATCAATTGTTCATTGATTTATTTATAATATTATGTTCTCGTATGGAGTTTTAGTTGTATCACTTCCTGCGCTATCACAAATTGGATGGCCTAAGATTTTTCGCCGGATTTAGTCTATCTCTGTCTGTAGCAATAGAAAAAATTGTTGACATCTCCATTATTTTTCGTTGACTTGCGCAAGATTAACCTATATGAATAAATGACTATAGTATATTGATTTCGTGGAACGCGATCTGCCATAAAGACAACATCAGTATTTTACTTTAAATGGGACTATGTTCGGAATTTGCAATAAATATAAATCCAAAACTATTCTCAGTATCACCACTTTAAATAAAGGTAACCAACTACAACATAGTCAAATTACTACTTATAACTTGTACTATTAAACAACTTACTTGTTTCTGAAAATACAAGTAACTAGACGACATAGTTATGTAATATATACGAAGACAAAACATTACTATTCAAATGCCTTTCACTTTGAGTCAATTAAAAATGATTACATAGATTTTCAGTAGCAAAAATATGAAATAGAAATTCCAAAAATGTCTTACTTTTAATACATAAGACGAGATTTATTATTTTTGAAATACGAACTCTTATCTTGTTGGAATTTAGGAATCAAGATTTAATATGCGCATTGCGTTCTGCGCATCTTGCATCTTGATCCCTAAATATCTCTCACATGAATGCAAGTAATCTTTGATAGGGATGAGTCATACTCATTTGATTAAAACAATGTATTTTACCAATAATTTTATAATTTTTCAGAGTATTCTCTGCTACAGCACACCTAACACCCATCCATTTATATCTGAAGAAGAACTGAAGTATTTGAATGAGACGGTCACCAGTGCTGACAACAAAAGCATCAGAGATCCAGTACCATGGAAGGCGATAGTTAGATCTGTACCTGTTTGGGCTTTATTATTTGCTGCCGTAAGTATTTTCGCTTTCTGCTGTTTTTCTCCGTATGAACAATATTCTCTCTTTCTTCTCCTTGGGCGCAACGTGCTTCTAAAGAGGTTCGCAGTCGATATAGTGCTCTTTATACCTACCGCCACAAATACACTACTGCTATGGGTATGACATATTGTCATGACCTGGTTTTATGCTAATAACGCAAACTTGAACAATTTAATACAAGTCTATTGGTGCTTACAATGACATTGACTTTATTAACTTCATAATACTTATGTTGACACTCTATGCTCAAGTTTATTGCAAATTGTCTAGAAACTTGTTAATTAAGTGGTATTACTAATGTTCTAAGGCACCGATAACTCAACATCAGGTATTCTTCTTTATTACCTTAGTTGTATAAAAAAGTGATAAATAATATCTAATAATAATAGTCATTTAGACCGATTTCAGCTACGGCGACCAATCTCAATGGAGATTAGCTAACTACACAGGATATTTTATAGTTCACAAAAGCACTCACTATTCCTTCACCCTCATAGTCCGATGCTGTGGCAATTCGACATGACTGGAAAGAAATCAGGCGCAGGAACACTCTGTGCTTTTTGAGGCACAGAGTGTCAGTTTCAAAGAGTGATAAATAGCATCTTTACCCAGTTTTCGGAGTCAATTTATTATTTTCCTCATATCTTATTTACTTACGCTTAAGTGATTAATGACCTAGTTGTCAATAATCTCTAATAATAATTAAATAAACAAGACATAATGGATCATTGTTAACCGTGTCGCTTATTGTAACTGTTAGTATTGTGGTATCCTTAGCTATATTGTTATTTACTGCAATGAAGAGGCCCATATATTCCACTTGAAATATCACCTGGTAAAGGTTACAAATGGGACAACCTTGACATACCCTCTGGGTATCGTTAGGAGTCCGTTTTGTAGGTAGAATGGACACATTAATTAGAGGCTAAATAATATAGGAAGGATCTGGGATGAATTACCTGCTGTGGTTTTTACCTAGCGCTACAAAATTGCATTAAAAGAAGTTATGCCATAGGGTTCATTAAGAAAGGAGTTATAAGGTTTTTAAAGGGTCGGCAACGCGCGTGTGATTTCCTCGGTGTTGCAAGCGTCCATATGCTACGGTAACTGCTTACCATCAAGCGAGCCGTATGCCTGCTTCCTAAAAAATAACTTACTTCTAGGTAGGTAAATATATTGGGAAATTATCGACCTTAACAAGGGTTTCTTGTAATGTAAAAACCTTCCTTAAATGAATTCTAAAAACTTTTACTTACACATAGAAATATACTTGTGAGTACTAAGTCATTTGGCTGTGGTTTTCTTAAAGGTCTTTCCCCAGTCGGGGTTGGTCACTTGTATGATGCACTCTATTAAATTCTGTCACTATTTACAAAAGAAAGAACCATAGTAAAAGAACAATTATTCAATGCTATTTTTGGTATAGGCAAAACCTGATAGTAGGTTGATTAAAATCAGTAATAGATTTGAGTACAATATTTTTTAAACTATGTTATATTTTGTCTCAATAATAAATGAAACATATTTAAATGGCCAGATTTTAATTTTATAAATATATAATATGCTGAAATGGTTTGTACTTTGCTACGCACGGCGCTAGCGGTACTTTCCGCTGGGTGACCATAATTGTGCAGGAAAAACTACACAGTGAAATCAGTTTATAACATATTTATTTTTGTTATTGTGTTTAGTTTTGGGGTATTTTACTATACGAAGCATATATAGCATTTCAACATATTATTCAATAAAACGTAATGTGATTAATCCTCTAATATAAATTGTTTATCGGAAACCATTCGTTAAGTTCACTGATTGGAAACATTTACAGAACAAAGCACTTTAATGTTCTAACTAATTGGATAATAAATGTTAGTAGTAAATGTTGGTGCCATTTGCTCAGGAAATTTTATATACGAGGTATTTAAAATGTTTAGGACCACCGACCGTTTAGCTTAAGTAAAAATCTACTTAAATATTATCACAGTCTAGTGTAAAGTAGTAAAGTAGAACTCTAGTAGGCTTACGAACCTGAAAATAAAAACCAGCCACGAGTTTGGGTTTTGGATAACAAGCTGCGACCGACAGTCGCCAAGTTGAAGTTGAAATCATGGCTTGTTGCGGCTTTCGCGCTTGAGAATCACAGACCGGTCACTGCAGACTGGTATACTAAAATCTGTCCACCTGAAATGGTTAATATATTCAGAACAGACAGAACTGCAACCGACCTATCATTCTTCATCACGACAACGCTAGCCCACACACCGCTCGTTAAATAGAATATAGTCTCGAATAGCACATGGGCTTCTTTTTATCCCAGAAAGAAAACACTGTTACTGTGGGATTGTACGCGAAGCCGCGGGCGGAAACTAGTTAAGCTATATAATCTACACTAATATTATAATGCTGAAGAGTTTGTTTGTTTATTTGTTTGGTTGAACGCGCTAATCTCAGAAAGTACTGGTTCGATTAGAAAAAAAAACTTTTTTTGTTGAATAGTGCATTTATCCAGGAAGGCTATAGGCTATATAACATAACGCTATGATCAATAGGAGCGGAGCAGTAGTGAGATATGTTGCAAAATCGGGGAAAATATTCCAAATTACTATTATACTGGTTTTTATACCTGTTGTTACCCGACGTTTCGGTCCAATTGCACCAAACGTGGTCACGGGTTGACTGGTGAGAGTGAGCGGTGCCTCCGATTTCGTTAGATTTAGACCCGTTGTCCATTATAGTAATAATTAGTGCACAAATCACGAAAGTTTATAATAAATAATTTATTATACTGTATCATTTATTTTCAGGTTGGGCACGATTGGGGCTACTACACAATGGTGAGCGATCTACCCAAATACATGACCGATGTACTAAAATTCAACATTGCGGCCACTGGAACGTTGACTGCTATACCATACCTAGCTATGTGGATAAGCTCCTTTATATTCGGATGGGTGTGTGACGTGTGTGTTAAGAGGAACTGGCACACAATCAAAACTGGCAGGATTATTCACACAACTATAGGTACCTACGAATATATATTTTTTTATAATGGCTACAATTCAATAGATAGTATTTAAAAATGTGTATCCATGTGTGTGTGTGTGTGTGTTCCGACTGGGGAAGGACCTCCACCGTACAGAAGACTACAGCCAATTTTTTTTTTTTTTTTTTTTTTTATACTACTTGGGTGGCAAACAAGCATACGGCCCGCCTGATGTTAAGCAGTATCCGTAGCCTATAGACGCTTGCATTACCAGAGGTATCACTTGCGTGTTACCAACCCTTTTTTTTACACCAGGGCTTTAAGATGGAAGTAAACCTGGGATAGGAATACGTTTCTTTCAAAACGCATTCCTAAATGAGCGCTGGAGACCTGTACTCACACACAGGAACACAACTACACCGCTGTGTGTAGTCATTTGGCTGTGGTCTTCTGTAAGGTGGAGGTCCTTCCCCAGTCGGGCTTGCTCGCTAGTATGGTGCCCTACCTCTCTTAGCAATTAACTACACACGGCGGTATAGTTGTGTTCCTGAGTATGAGTACAGGTCTTCAGCGCTCATTTAGAGGTGCGTTTTGAAAGAAACGTTTTCCTTTCCGAGGAATATTTCATCTTAAAGCCCTTTTGTAAAACAAGGGTAGGCAACAAGCATTAAGTATTCTGGTATTGCAAGCGTCCATAGGCTACGATAACTGCTAGTTTGCCACCCAAATACTAAAAAAAAATAAACTAAAAAAAATTAAATAACTCTCATCACCAGATTGGCCACTAACCAATCAATAAATAAATGAAAAAATAAATAGTAGTAAATCTATACTAATATTATAAAGCTGAAGAGTTTGTTTGCTTGGATGAACGCGCTAATCTCAGAAAGTACTGGTTCGATTAGAAAAAAAAAATTGAATCTGAAATGCACCATGCAACAAACATAGTGCATTTCAGTAACGCTAGGCTATATAACATCACGCTATGATCAATAGGAGCGGAGCAGCAGTGAGATATGTTGCAAAATCAAGGAAAATATTACAAATTATAACGCGGACGAAGTCGCGGGCGACCCCTAGTATATGTATATAGTATTCCAAACAAACGAATAACAAAAATGAGTTTTACGTGTTCCCTCGAGATTGCTCAGAAGTGTTCCACCATGTTTCATTATAATATCGGTGTTATGTTCCAGCTGCCGCCGGCCCCGCAATATGTATTATATTGGCATCGTATTCGGGTTGCGATCGGTTTGCCGCCGTCGCTTATTTTATAGCGTCAATGGCACTCATGGGAGGCTTCTACAGCGGAATGAAGGTAATATTGTAATAACTAATATGTAGTTATTTATAGCGTAATAACAGCGCCAATAAGGGTGTATGCACACAGGCAACATGCAACAGCCACAAAATAACGCCAACGACGGCCCTGTTTAATAAAGCTGACAATTCGACAAGTCCGACATACATATGTCAAAAAGTTACAATTCGACAATATTTCTGTTTAATAAAACTTACAGGCGACAAAATTGTCATAGTGGAAAATTCACAAATATGTCAATTTGTCGCGACAATCTGACATATTTCTGTTTAATAAAACTTTTTGAGCGACAGGTGACAGACGACAATTTGTCGTGAAAAACTTGTCAATTCTGCTTTATTAATCAGAAAATTGACATTACTTATTGACATATTTGTAGAATTGTCCAACAATTCTGACAGGTGCCTTACCCTCTGTCGCGATTCTTATTTTAAATATTGATGGTGTTTATAAAAGGTTTAATACAAAAAATGGTACTTACATCGAGCAGTGAGAGTAGTGATAATGACTACTTGGAACAAATACAAACGAGGAGGCAACGACGGTCATTTAAAAGCAGAATCTATTTCTCGTTAACAATTACTGATTTCTGCTTTAAAGAAAAATTTCGGATATGTAAAACTACCGTAGAGTATTTAATAGATTTCTTGTTTTACCCTCATGTATCTTCATAAAACAAAATTATCAGCAAATATGTCACAAATTGACATAATTGTCACGACAATCCGAAAATAATTTGACTGTGGTTTTTTGACATATATCCAGTTTTATTAAACGCGTTTTTAAATGACAAATATGTCAAAGATTTCATGTCGATTTTTTACATATTTGTCACCTTTATTAAACAGCTTAAGCGCGACAATTCTACAATTAAGTCATTTTTGGACATATATGTCGGCTTGTCAGCTTTATTAAACAGGGCCCTGTTGTTATACAATTTATTTGTAGCGTGTGGTCCATAATTATGAAATGTATGAAAACTACAGAAATTATGCCTGTGGCCGCGTTTTGTGGTCTACCACAAAACGCGGTTTTGTGGTCACGTACAGGTTTTCATACATTTGCCACGAGCCACCAGCCTCTAGGCTGGTGGCTCGTGTGCGGTGACACTTTTTTTTTTCTTTTTTTTAAAGACAACTCGTCTTTAAAAAAAAGAAAAAAAAGTGTAACAAGTAATATTGTGCTATATTCCATTCATCAACACTTACACTTGTGACGAGTGGACATCACAATAGGTACGCATAAAGTCTAACGGCTTACGATGAAAATATATATTATTGACTAGACTAGGTTTCAGGGTTTCCCTCGCCACAAGTTGCGTCAAGTATGGTGGGTTCGATACCCAGAAGGAAAGGCATTAATAACTCGTCGTATGCAAAGTGATTTAGCCTTTCGTTCGATTGAGTAATAAACATAACAATACCATGCATTGATTTTATGTTTATTATTATTAAGATAATTTGTATGAAGTCACAGTCAACAAAATGAAATACTGAAAGCTATTTACTTACTAAAACCATATAACCTAAACAAAATGCCTTAATCAATCAGCTTATCTTACTCCACTGCTGGGCATTATGCGTCTATTAGTTGCTATTTATTTATAATAATGAAGTTATAAGTACTTAGGTAGGTATAATTGGAAGCCGGATATTTTATTCAGTTTGTGTCATAGAGGTCGTTAAAACCTAGCTATAGCTATAATTAAATCAGTGCAAATAATTTTCAAATTTATTCTAATTAAATTATTCCCGCGATAGAAGTTCTTAGAATTGGCACGAAAATTAGACATCGCTGTATTTTATTACTCCTAAAGAGAAATGTTGTTGGAATTTTAATGACATTTATATCCGTGACAAATGTGTGTTTGATCTTTTGTACTTGCTTTAAGTAAGAATATCTTAACATTGTTTTGTATGTAACCTATTTAAATGATTTGAAATATAATCGACTGGCTTGTCAGGCTAGTTGGTGACCTAGAACTTGCTAAGCTGTAGGTTGTGGATTCAATTCCCACAAAGGATAAATCTTTGAATGATAAGCACAATTTTTCGTTCTATGTCTAGGTATTTTCGAGGAATATTTTGACGCCTAAACAACAGCCGTTTTTTATTCGTATATTGGCCTTTTTTTGTGTGTACCTTTAAGTCAAAAATAAGTTTTATGTTATAAACATAAAACTATTTTTTGTAAAAAATATATATTAAAATTAGATTTAAAATACAGATATAAGAACAAAGTTGCCTGGTTGCTTTACAGCTCGAATGCATTGCATGTAAACCGATGCAACAATTCGTAGTTTGTAAAGGTCGTTCTGTTCGATTTGTGCTTTTACTGTTTCTCTCAAATAACATTTGGTAATAAAGATAACATGTACCTACATTCAATTCTCAGGTAAACGCTTTGGACTTAGCACCGAACTACGCGGGCTCTTTAACTGCAATGATCAACGGCACGTCGACTATATCTGGCATCATTACGCCTTATTTGATAGGGCTTTTAACTCCTGATGTAAGTATCCGATAAATTTGATATTATTTAGAATTATTTTTAAGTTATGTATTTTACTGCTGTAGGAACTATCGCAGAACTGACCCTCTTGTTTTTGACTTACTCATTTTAATATTATACTTAACGTTACCTATAAAAATTAATAGCACTTTTAAGTCCACGGCTAGATGTTCCTAATTTCCTTAGAATTTCTCTAAATTCGATTTTTTTATTTTTTTTTATTTATAAATTAGAACACTTACATTATTAAAAATATGTATATACCTAATTATTTTGGAAAGATTACTCTACCTAAAAATAATAATAGATAATTACTTTATTAACATAAATATACATACGTACTAGGTTCTTATCAGAAGTTGTATTTTTTTTTTTACTTTTCATGACCGTTTAGCATAAATGAAATACCTACATATGTACATTCTTGTTTTACGTCATCCAACGTGTGGACAAAAAGCTTTATCGCTTTGACTGATACCCGTGAACTACTACAATTTGATTATTCTCGTAGGTAATTAGGTATATATGTAGTAGAATAGTGGGATAAGTTTCTGTGAAACCACTAAGTCGATGGAAAATACCCGAATAATAGGAAACTCACAGAGAATTTCTCTTACAACTAAGTTATATAGTTTATACTTCTATCCTCTATCCGTTTGCGTAATATTATTTTTGTGTATTATACACACGCATTATCTTGGATGAAGACATTCTTTGTTGAAGTTAACCCATACTTGTACCCTTTGTTACGTTATTTAGGGACAATCTCATGAATACATCGAGCAAGATCAAAATACGGTTTCCCTTTTCGTCTTCATTTTAGTTCGGACATACATATTTTATGAGGTTTCTTTGTGTAAACAGAAATATTTATTATAATTTATATTAATAATTTAGTATATTTAGTTTTATTTCAACGATGTTACAGGGTAGTCAAAAGTGCTCTAACTGGCTTCGAAAAATGTATGTTACAACAGTGCTTGCTTTTGTTTTATTTTTCTTTATCCTATTTGTCAGGGCCCGTGCCCTACTCCCAGACATGGAATGTTATTGAGTGACATGGATTGTCAATTTTTGGTGTGCATCCATTATCCTAACAAGTTATATAATTATTATAGTAAATGTTGTAAAGTAGTCATGAAATTTAATCAACAAGCACAAGATACTAGGTAAAGTAGATGGAGACACACACAAGATTACTAATCATTCAAGAATATTTTCTACCAATAAAATGAAGACTGTACATGACAACTGAACGGAGATACTATACTGCCTAAATATAATATTCAATTCAATTTTCATACAACTTGAATACAGACATTTCAAAGACGGCTCGTCTGTCGGCTAAAAGTTTGGCCGGAACAATAATAGGCTTTCACTGATAAAACATTTTCAACTCAGTGTCAAGTTTCGACAAGACTCCAAATTTGTGGCTTTGTGGGCAAACTTGAAGTTTTTGTTGATACTTGAGTTTAATAGCTATTTATAGGCTTGAATGAATAATGGTTCTTCAGCAAGATAATGCTAAAATAGATAAGGAAAAACACAGTTGCAAGAAACGCTTTCCCCTGCTGTCAGTACTATTCTTCCTTAAGAAAGTCTAGAATCCCACTCATAGACAGTGTTATTATAGCTCTGATTTTTTAGGAGGTCCAAGTACTTTCCCAGTTGAGCTGCTTCGTTGTATTTTAAAGAAGATAGACTGTGCCTTACTGAATTACGAACTTTAGAAATTATTTAATTTATTACTATTTAGAGATTCTTATAACTGATTTGTTTTTATTTTCTTTACAGTCAACATTAGCGCAATGGCGAATAGCATTCTGGGTATGTTTTGCGGTATTAGTAGGTACCAATGTGATATATATCTTCTGGGCGGACGGCAAGCAGCAATGGTGGGATGACGTCCGACAATACGGTTATCCTGAAAAATGGAAGCACGGCCAACTAAGAATGGCCAGCCAAGACAAGGAAAAGAACAAAGAAAAGGAGGCCAAAAAATCGAATAAGTAATTTTATTTTAGTATAAAGTAGATAAAGTACAGTAAGTAGTAGCGGGAGCACTTGGATACCAGCTTGGACCCTTCGATTCAATCCAAAGACGCGTTGTGAGGATTGTTGACGATCCCAAGCTCACAGGCGGTATTGATCCACTAAGTCTAAGGAGAGATTTCGCCTCCTTGTTTGTGTTCTACCGCCTGTACAATGGGCTGTGTTCTGAGGAATTGTTCGAAATTATACCCACGGCCACATTTTATCAACGCACCCCTCGCCACCAACAGGGAGTTCATCCTCACATCCTTGCACCTCAAACATGCCGTAAGATTCCAGAGAATTTCTTACCACGTACGATTAGGCTGTGGAATGAGCTCCCTTCAGAGGTTTTCCCAAGAGACTATAGCATGGGGTTCTTCAAGAAAGGAGTTATAAGGTTTTTAAAGGGTCAGCAACGCGTGAGTGACACCCCTGGTGTTGCAAACGTCCATAGGCTACGGTAACTGCTTACCATCAGGCGGGCCGTATGCTTGTTTGCCACCTTGGTAGTATAAAGAAAAAAGATAGCATATTGTAAAGTCAAGCTAGTTTTTGAATTTTTAACATTTAATGGTGCGTATGTCCAGCAGTGGACGTCTTTTGGCTGAGATGATGATGATGATGATGAATGGTGCGTATAGTTCTGCTCCATTAACTTTTCACGAACATACATGTGACAAGACTAGGTTACCTTGTATTAGCCATGGACGCATCGGATTTCATTCAAGTAGCACACGTATATGTCGCAAATATTACAGCGTCACTAAGAAAATACCGTATTTTGTTAGGGTTTTTTGACTGATGAGGCGACAAAAAGTAGAAAGAGCTAAATTCTCTCCTGGTTTATCTTCAGTGGAAATCGCCCTTGATACAACGCAGGCTAGTGATGGCTAGTTCTGATGAACATAATTCGGTGAGCATTTAACATTGCATCCCCAGCGGTATAGTTGATACATGATTGTGTTTAGGTATGGACGTACCTTATTGTTACACCTGAAGGAATCAATTCAGGCCATGTGGCCTAAAACATTACCTACCGAGGTGGTTAATATCGAAGTCAGTGATATTTTTAAGGATGGATACCAATTTTGTCATAATAATCTATGCCTATTGATAGACAATAATAAGTCTAATTTTTAGTACTTGCCTAAAGTACTTGAAGTTTTATAATAAATTACGTATAATTTAACTAGCTTAGTACACACAAATTAATGTAATTATGTCTGTATTATTTAACTAATTTTATTTTAATGATGTGAAATATGTGGTTGTGAAAATAATTTTGCTTCCAGCTTTAAATTAAGGAGTACTTTATACAAATTAAGGAGTACTTTATTATGTAATTAGAAAATAGATCATAGGATAGTTATTTCTATGACGCAGGAACTTTATACTTCTATTGTTGTAATAAGTGATCGCAATTTTGCAAATAGAAGGTGTGAATTACATAGAAGTGGTATAAGGCGCTGGTGGTTATCAAATACGTGCGTCGCTTTTGTAAATTTTATATAAACAAGTTGCGGCACCGCGCCTATGCCTCGCCTACGCCTTATACCGCTTCTATGTAATATACGTTATTAGATTTTATCTAACGCTTTATTATAGACAGGAGTCAATATTTTTTTATTTTCAACTTTTTTTTTGCTTGACACCTAAGTATCATAGCTCGGCTTATATAAGAAGATTGTTACTTTCAAAAATGTTTAAAAGTAGGTACAATAAGGTTTTTCAATAGCTTGCGTATTTAGGTACTCGCTTTTGGATCTAGCTAAAATATACAAGAGATTTATGGTTTTGTTTAAATAAATACATCAAAAGTGCCTACAACATTAAATTTAAACTCATGTTTCCAATTTTTCTTTATTTCCGAAAAAAAATAAACTATTTTAAAAAATTAGTTTGAACCATTATAGCTGAATCATTTCGTAGATGTGCCATCTAATTATCTACGTAGTACATGAATACTACAAAATAAATATTAAGTTAAGTATTCATTATTTATTATATTTATTTCTTAAATTAACATTAATCTCAGAAAGACAGCAACATACTGCAAATATTGTAATTTTATAATCACTCAACCTACAAACTTTTGACTGCCTCGGTGGTCCAGTGGCCGCAGTATGCGCCTGCTGTGCACGAGGTTGTGGGTTCGATTCCCACACAGGATAAAACTTTGTGTGACCCACAAAGAATTGTTCTGAGTTTGGGAGTAACTTGTGTCCGTTAATTGAATGTTTGTAAAGTCCCCCGCGACACAGAGCTTGTTAGAGAACAAACTCTGTGTCGCGGGAGTTGTCTAATAAAAAAAAAAAGTATTTGAAAGAAAATTACAGAACAAGATAGTAGCCTACACGACTATATATATATATATATATATATATATATATATATATATAATATGATTGGACGGGAGTTAGCAAAACACTATGAAAATATTATGTGTATTTATTAATTATTATTCCTGTAATAAAATAAGTTATTGCCTAGATACATAATCAAATATCTTCATTTTCATTGAACAAAACAATTTGCGTTAAAATATGTTTTAAACACTGCTTGTTGACGATGTATCCAATTATTTTAATATCAATATAATATAATCTATATTATAATATTTAAATGGCTAAAAAGTTTTTTGTTTCAGTCGCTTACTTACTTACTTAAGTTCAAAAACAGATCAAATGCATGCCACCTAGCCTTTAAATAAACTAGTTTGATTTAGAAAATTCTTGTTGCTTTTTATAGGCCTTATAGGTATTTGACATCACGCTATGACCCTTGGGAGCCGAGCAGTAACCTGTTATGAAATAAACCTTGTATAAGAGTGCCATCACGAATTGATTGATACACAGTCAGAAAATAATGTTCAAAACATATTTTATGTAAATATTACGTCAATGGAAATTCGTAAAATAATAATTAATTTTTAATTAAAATAATCTTATAATGAATGAATAAATATGTATGTAAATTTTTACACTATATACATAAACTATTTTTTTACTTATAGGTACAAACAAAACTAAATAGAAAACAAGAAAGTTTTTTTTTTAGGCATCTAAATATTTCTCAACATCTCTGTCTACCCGTAATGTGCCCAGAAGGCCAGCAACATTCTTATAAATAGGTTGTAAGCTAGATAAAACAATGATTATATTCATAAATAGGTATAATTTTATATTGTACATTGCAGCAATTGTGATAATATATTTTTTAGGAACCTACCGACCATAGAGATTTTTTTATGGTTCTAGTATGTCAACGAGATAGTAAAATAATGATATTGTTTTACAAAAATGATTTAAAATAAACCGTTAAAATAATATTATCAAATATTTGTTTTATTTTTGTGTGTTTATATTATACTAGCTGTAGCCCGCGGCTCCGCCCGCGTGGATGTCGGTTATCGCTGTAAAAAGTAGCCTATGTGTTATTCCAGACCATAATCTATCTTGGTGCCATATTTCATCCGGATCCGTTCTAGTAGTTTTACGTGAAAGAGTAACAAACATCCATCCATCCATCCATCCATTCATCCATCCATCCATCTATCCATCCATCCATCCATACTTACAAACTTTCGCGTTTATAATATTAGTAGGATTTACCCCATGCCCCGTAGTGGGACGTTTATGTGTTAAAATAATGATGATGGTACCTACATTTATATATTTTGTAATAACTTCATAATACTGGTTATCAATGTTTTGCCGACCGTGAGGATCTTTTCTCTTTTAAAAGACAACTCCCACACTAGGATACAAGCCCTGTGGCACATCGAGACTCGGGACAGTCATTTATGAATGCACACAACGCCACGCAGGAGTGATTGGGGAGGTAACCACGAACCAACCATGCAGTCATTTCGAGGTTCGATTCCTTGATAGCAAACTGTTTATTTTGTATACTCTATTTAAACAAATAAAAAATTGAATAATATTTTTCTACTAAACGCATAATAATAATGTCGTTTACACCGCACTTTGTTTTTTGTCCATCTGTCTGTTTCCTTCATGTTTGAGTAATCTCTGCAAATCGATGTAGCTTTAACAAGTAGGTATTTTCTAGGCGTATCATTGTCTTCTTTTTCAACTGTGAAGTACTACAAACACTATTACACTCTGGAACTAATGAACCTTGCGCTTCATTTGTTTAATCCATTTATCTACTTCATTTAATTCTTTTATTTCACTAAGTACTTACTGAAGCTTGTAAAATGAACGCCTCGTAATATTATTATAGCAATAAGACAGAAACCACATATTTACACGAGATGTACTATGTAAAAAAAAAATTAAAAGATCTTCTTATTCTCTACTAATTATTAAGTTCCTTTTGTAAACTGTAATAAAATAGTCTTTAAAAGAGCCTTTGCAACTTCAATGAGATGTTTTTGCAAATAGATTAGCTCTGACTCTTGGCAACAATTGGTGGACGTCTCTGCCTCAATACATAGCGATTCACTTAGATTTTAGCACTACAGCACCACTTGATTGTACCAACTGACTTAATTACTCGCTGTGGCTTAACTACATATATAATAACATAATAATTACGGCTGAAGCAATTCCTCATCGTAGCTACGCACACTTTACTATTAATTTAGAAAAAGAAGAAGGTACATCTAGAAAATTGGGAAATTTTGAAGGAACTCCATTAATGTGGAATTGATTTTTAAATATTAAAATTTATGAGACAATCTATTTTTCGAGCACACCAACTAATGACTACGGCTCACCACTAATGACTATATACGGCTCACCACTCACCACCGTTGTAACCCTTTGCGGAACACTGATATAGACAATACTCGAGTTATTAACCGCCGGATTGTTCCAGAAGAAACAACGCCTAGCTCGCTTTGCTCAATCGTTCAATAAGGTCTTACCGTTAATACTAAATTAAATCATATTTATTCGTATCACAACATTGTTTATTATAATAAATTACACGTGCCTACATATTTTATCCGTTAAATTAAGCATTGCGTCATAATTTTATTCATGTATTCAGTTTCCCTTTGCAAATGATACCTACGATCGTTCATCGCTATGACTGTTATAACGGATGAATTTTGAGTGTTATGCTACAAATAAATTAATAACACCCCTGATTTTCTCCCCTCTTTTTCTTACTTAGCAGATTTTGGTCATTCCTTCTCATTCTTACTTAGGGGACTAGTAAGATATATCTACTCAATGTTTTTTGTTGAGTCTAAGTAGATATTTTAGTTACCAAGTTGTCTAATGTTGTATTTAAATGTTGAATCATGTATTCTATGTACCTTCGCGTCTAGTGGAGCTATGTGCATGGAATAGTAAGCGAGCACGAGCCTTGTCAATAGTAAATTATGCAAATTCCTGATGTTGGTATGAATGAGTAAATTGGAACAAAAAGTTATTTAGTAACGTTGAAATCACTCGATAAATAACATTAATAAGTATCACACTTTTTGCTGTTCTAGAAATATACCGGACGACTTTAATCCGACACCTATTAGGCTTCGGATTTTCACCTGAATTGGCTTGACAAATTACCTAGCTATACTTATACGATTTAGGAATCTAAGCCAAGGCATGATACGGGGGTGATCTTTGATTCAGATTTCTACTCAAAACATTATGATAAATAAGCTAGGCTAACTTTTCCGATCCTAATTTAAAAAATACTAAACAATTCAGCGCATACAGTAAAGCATTTTTCATGCAAGTAAAGTATATCAGAAAAGTTATTATCATCATTATCATCTCAATCCATAAACGCCCCATGTGCTGCTGGGCAAGCATTTCCTCCATATATTTGGAGGAATATTAGCCTACTATACCACGCTGGCCAGACGGGATGATATAGGGTTTTTTTTCGAGTTTTCACTCTCTTGCATTGGATTTTGTCTGCCTGATTTACTCCACTAGTCGACTCTTATGACACCCTCGGAATGGAACGTCACCACACGGACAATATTATATTTTTACGTTGTAGGGTGGTAGGTAATCTCTAAATCTACTGCACTCATTTTGAAAATTATTTTACCAATTTAACCAATACCAAGGCCATGGTATTTGTGAGTGTCATTGGCTTATATTTTATTGGCAAAAACTTTACGGAACCCCGGGAAATACCACCCATGGACGCCGATGCGAGCGGCTAGTGCTAGACATTGAAAATACTAACTTCGCTGTTTGAAAGCTTGTGTTTTAGGTTGGTAACACATGACCTGTTGGTCTAGTAGCTAGTAACAGTTACCTAGTTGCCATAGTACAGGCTCTGCATAAGCAGATAGCCGTTAGAGAGTTGTCCCAGGATATTATTTACCTTAGGTACCTTAAGCAAGCACCTAGGCTGTACGCCATAAGTAACAGTTCATCATCAGGCGAGTTCCATGCTTGTTTCTTACTTAAGAGATGTAATGCAAGCGCGACTAGGAAAGGACTTCAACCTTACAGAAGGCCACAGCCAAATAGCTACACACAGCGATGCAGTTGTGTTCCTGTCAAAGTCAAAGTCAAACTCATTTATTCATTTAGATCAAATCCATGATACTTATGAACGTCATTTAAACAAATGCCAGCATACTTTTTTCCTAAGGCCAATTCGCTGACTAGGGTTGGGCCTCGAGAAGAATTGGCAAGAAACTCGAGCCACTCTTTTTAATCGCCAGAGTATAACATTTACAATTTGGTATGAGTTACAATAGTGGTAACAAAAAGGAACGGAAACCAATATACCATGATACCATGATGAGAAATTTAGATAAGTACCTATTTAATTAATGAGTAAGCAATATTGAAAAAAAAATGAATTTAGTTTTCCACTGTATGGTAATGAGGGATCGTTTCTTTTTGTAAGTATAAGATAGAAACGTGTCGAGATCACATTGCAATCTTAGTAAATATCTAGAAACTATATCTTTAATATTTAAAAATAAATCATGCCAAGATTGACCAGCCACCCCAAGTAGCACCCGTTCACGAGCATGACGCACAGACCAGCCATCATTTCCTTCGCCATATTAGAGGGAAGGAACTGACCCGGCCAAAACGACACCACAAGCAATGGTATTTCAGTGAGCATGATAATCCAGGACATAATAAGAAAAAAAGAAACTCAATAGAAAGCCAATAATGATCACAAAACGTCTCCTGACAAATTTTAAATGTAGTTATTATTCTTATATAATTCTGCATCAAAATTAGCAACTAACCCCATGACTTTTTATCATTTAAAAAGTCATTGAGTGTGTTTGACTGTGTTTGAGTACCAGCGCTCATTTAGAGATACGTTTTGAAAAAATCGTTTACTTCACTATATCATAAGGCCATATTATTAAGGCCCTGGTAAAAAACAATGGGTTGATAACACGCAAGTGATACCTCTGGTGTTACAAGCGTCCATAGGCTACGGTAACTGCTTAACATCATGCGGGGCATATGCTTGTTTGCCACCCAAATAGTATTATAAAAATAAAACTTAATTAGTAAGATAAAACAATTTAAGCACCTACTTATTTAAAGAAAGGTAGGACACAATACAAACGAGCTAGCTAGATTGTCGTAGGGCCTATATCTTGCAGAAGTCACAGTTGTGTAGTTGGATTTTAGGGCCATGCCATCACGTTTCAAAAGATAGAGTCTTTCGAGCGAGAAAGAGGTACAGAACTATACACGCCTTAGAGTTCCGTTCCTCTTTCTCGCTCGAACGACTTACGTTTTAGCACGTAATGGTATACCTATTCCATGACGTGTTGAAACCGTTTGTTGAAACCGTTCCCCTCAAATGATGAAGATTATAATCTTTTTCACATAGCGGGTACGGTGACGTTTGATGAGATACATTTCACGAATTTTATTTTTCGAGTGAAATAAAAGTAGGAAATACAGATAATCAACCCGAATTGATAAATGTACAAAAAATGATTTTATCATTTATTTTAAAACATATTTTGTATTTTATTATAATATACCTTAAACCTTAAAAAAATAAAATATAAACTTTAAATACTATAATGAATGACTGATGAAAAAATTGGAACGTGTCACCATGGGGTTTGACACAATAAAAACGGTATAATAGATATTTTTTTAAATACAATATTTAAAATCGGTATCAAATATTTAATATTCAAAACAAAGTAGCAGTATAAAGACAAGAAATAAAAACCCAAGTGATGTAAAAAATTGAAGCATAAGTATCATTATACCTAAAATATCTAAACAAAACTATTCAAATTATCGTATTCATAACAAAATTTACTTTGACCTGTCTCGTCGTAACATAATAATAGATATGAATGGTCTTGGAGGGCATTAATTATAAACACAAGCAATGACGTCACCGTAGTAAAACTGATGAGGAACTCAATTGAAATGAGTTGCGTAACTGTTGTAGGTAGGTAACTACTGTATGCCTTAATAAGGCGTGTGACAATATCGTTGGGACAATGCCAACTACATTTTACGATTAACCTTAAATTCTTGAAGATTTATTTATTGGTTGTTGTGTATTTTCTTTTTTTACAGCTCTTTTCTAGGCTACAAAACAAGCTCTGTCCCCGACTTTACAAACATACAATTATTGACAGCCTTGGTGGTCCAGTGGCCGCAGTATGCGCCTGCTGTGCACGAAGTTGTTGGTTCGATTCCCACACAGGACAAAACTTAGTGTGACCCACAAAGAATTGTTCTGAGCCTGGGTGTAATTTGTGTCCGTTAATTGTATGTTTGTAAATCCCCCGCGACACAGAGCTTGTTCTCTAGTGCGGGAGTTGTCTTTTTTTAAAAAGAAAAAAGATAAATTAAGGAACTTGAAGTATAACCAGACTTGGAACTAAAATTTGTGGATAACACAATTGTTTGTACTGTGTGGTACAAAAATGGGATCGAACCCACAGCACGCAGTGCAGTGGTAAATGGCGAGATAAGAGAGCACTTCAGCCACTAAACCAACCATGCAAATAAATATTTTGACATCCGTTAATCCCCCAGAATAGGACCGATAAAAAAAACTTAAAACATTTAATTATTGGCCGACATAAAAAGTTAAACAGTTCTCTTGGCGCGTCCGCCACATAAACAAAAAAAACAGCTAAATCTAATTAAACCTGCTTTGTATTATCAGGATTTTCTTATCATAAAATACTAGGTATGTCCGTTTATAGTGGAAACTTACCACAAAAACCGGATTCAAGTTATTTTATGACTAGAAGAACACGGACTAGAGAACGAGTATTCATCTAGGACGAGTTCTTTGTATGTCGCTGTTGCCGACCCTAAAATTTTTCATTACAGTTTTATTTTTGCTAACACTGAGTTAAAAAACATGCTGGCAAGTCTAAGTAACTTGTGAACTGTATCGTCGAGCTATTAGATTATTATTTTTGAATATGGAAAGCGTTCGGTGTCGATGAAGCGAGTTCCATGATTTTGTTCACCCAAAATATTTCAACGCACCTAAAGGAGATTTTACTTCAAAAAACGTAATAATGAAATAAGGACACGATGGTTCAGATTCTGTTTGTACTTATAGAAAGGAAACAACAGTGCATTTCGTACTTATAACCATTGATATACAACAAAAAAATAATATTGCTTCTAGCGTATATTATACTTGCTACCTGTTGCCCGCGGCTGCGTTCGCCACAAAAAAATCCTTTAATAAAAAATACCTACTCACGCGTAGAATTGCAACTGGCCCACTGTGTGATTGGTTTTCTGTAAGGAAGAGGTCCTCTTCCCCTGTTAGGCTTGCTCTTTTGTACGTATATACTTAGTAGCTACCTAACAAGTAAGAGTTTATTTTAAAAAGTATAGGTTTTAAAGTAAAAATAGCTTCAGCTATACTAATTACAATTATCTTTTTATATTACTTCAGGTCATTCATAGGCACTGACCTTGTTGATACGACATGTTTGATAGCGGCACTTGTATATACAATCACTCATTTTATCTGTTGTTTGAACATGATTGATACACAATCCGTGCAGACAAATTCTGTTACTATCTGTCTGTTAAGTATCTAGGTTATGTTTATAAAGTCTGAATACGAAACGTTGGCGTGAGTAAAATAATGTAATTGACTGTAATTCAGCAACGTATTTACTTTTGTCAGTATAAAGTTTGTAAGTATGGATGGGTGGATGGATGGATGGATGTTTGTTACTCTTTCACAAAAAAACAACTAAACGGATTTGAATGAAATTTGGCACAGAGATATATTACCTATGGTCTAGAATAACACATAGGCTACTTTTTTACAGCGATAATCGATATCCACGCTATTATTATTAAGGATTATTAAAAAAAAACACTTTTAAAAACAACGAAATACCATGAACACATTTAAGATGCAAGAACAAAATAGATTATGCTATGCAAAAATCTAATAAATAAAATTCTCGTGTCATAGTGTTCAACTTTGAACTCCTTCAAAACGGCTCGACCGATTTTTATGAAATTTTGTGTGCATATTGGGTAGGTCTGAGAATCGGACAACATCTATTTTTCATCCCCCTTAATGTTAAGGGTGGTCCACCCCTAATTTTTTTTTTATTTTTTAGGCAAAATTTTTTGTTTTTATTTTTTTGTGATTAAAAAATACATACAACCCTTAATTTTCACCCCTCTACGATCAACCCCAATTTTTTAATAGCGATATTACTATTTTAGTAGCATAACAACGTTTGCTGGGTCAGCTAGTATCTGTATACGTAAAATGTCTGAGTCAGAGTTTGCAAAATATCATGTTTCTGAAATGCCTTATTTCCAAAACGACTCTACTTATTTGTTGTTATTAATAAAGTCGTTTGAAAACTATTTTAACTATATTAACAAAAAAAAATAAAAAAAAACAGGTATTTTACCTACAGAATAATAAGAGGCTCTTCTAGCAACCCTCTGCAGCTAGGGTGTTTAACCTTAGAATAACAAAAAGGGGAAGAAATAAAACTTAATTTGATCATAGTATCAGTCCTAAAATTTGTAGTAATATATCTAGTACTTTTTTAAAATTACATTTCATTTATTACCCTCTTTGTTATTTAATGGTAAAACATCCCGGCCGCAAAGGGGCTGCTAGAAGAGCCTTTTATTGTTGTGCAGATAACGGTTCCAGTTAGTTACTTCCAAAACAACTTTATTAATTACAGCAAATAAGAAAAATCGTTTTAGAACTAAGACCTTTCAAAAACAACTCAGTAATTTTACTTATACAGATATTTTGCATAACATAACCTATTTTGTTCTTACATCTTGAATGTGTTTATGGTATGTCGTTGTTGTGATAAGTGTTTTAAAAAAATATTCCTTAATATTATCTTATCTACTCTTATTTGAAGCGCGGATTATCTAGTAATATATTTACTACACAACAGGTGTTCATAAATACCTACTACTATAGGTATGCACCATTCATCGTTTTTATATTCGCAGTCAAGAAGAAAGTGGAGAAAACTGGTTTTATTGCACAAGGACAGAAAATATTGATACCAAACTACTTACTTACAAGACAAATATCCATACTAATATTATAAAATGCAAAAGTAACTCTGTTTGTTTATACCCTACTCACGACTACAACGGTTGAACGGCTCTTAATGAAATATGGTATATTTTACGCTGATAACCGATGTTAATTCTACAGCTAATACTTCCAAGGAAAGTGATAAGAAAACTTACTAAATGCGAGCATACTATATTCAAAACAGTTATAACTATTATATACGCAATCAGAACTGCCTGGTTGATTTAGTGGTAAATAAGCAGGTTAGGCCAAATATAGATATTGGCTTTAAAAATATATGAATTAAATGCCCGATAGATGTTTGGAAATTGGAGCTGTATATATACCTACAAGCCTCAGAAAGCACTTGAAGTCCTACATCTAATCTTTGTCGTCGTTTCAGATTGCCGTCCTAAAAGTGAGAGAATAAAGAGCGCATCTATGTTTGCGAAAACACTTGTGGAGTATAATATTTCCCGCGTAGATAAGTAGTCTGTGTCGAGATTAACCGCCGCCTCGCCGTGACTGAAATTCGCTTCGGAGGATATTATCTATTAATATTATTATTCGTTATCAGACACATTGGTATAATCTTTACTAAGATTTTAAATGAGAAAGTTTGGATGGGTGAATGGTGTTTGTTACCTACTCAAAAAGGCTGAACGGATCTGATGAAATAAGAAAAGATCAAGACTTTAAACTGTAGAAAACTATTTATTTTAGCTTAATTAACAATGACATAGAACTATCAAAATGTCAGCCGTAGAAGCAAGGGGCCACAGAGTAGTAGTGTTGCTATTAAATTAAATTGTACTAGGCGCTGCGCATGTCTGCGTTTCTCCCAACATTCTCTCCTGAACGCAGACCCATCGCTCTGCTGAAGGCTTCATGTTTTGGTCTATGCAGTCCTTTGGTCAACATGTCTGCAATCATGTCTTGACTCCTTTGATATTTTACTAGGACTTGTTTGGCAGCAATCCTCTCTCTGATAAAGTGATAGCGAACATCGATGTGTTTGCTGCGTTGATGATAACTTTCATTTCCTGAAATGCGAATGGCACTTTGATTATCACAGTAAACAACTATAGGAATAGCTGAAGATGTAGGCCAAAAGTCTTCATCTAATTGTTTCAGCCAAATCGCTTCTTGCACAGCAGTGGCCAGAGACATATATTCAGCCTCGGTACTTGACAGGGCTATGGTTAGTTGTTTTTTAGAGCACCAACTTATTGCAGCACCCTGAAGAATAAAAATGTATCCAGTGCAGGATCTACGGTCTTCAGAATGACTGGCCCAATCAGCATCACAATAGCCTGTAATGTTGCCTTCTGAGTTTCCATCATATGTCAATTTATAATCAATGGTGGCTTTTAAATATCTTAAGACTCTCTTCAGTGTAGTCCAATGCTCTGCAGTGGGTTGCCCATTGTACCGACTTAATGAATTTACAATATATGTTATGTCAGGTCTTGTCCCTTGTGACAAATATAATAAGCACCCAATGGCTTCTTGATAAGGTATGTTTCTCAATATTTCTTCCTCACTTTCGGCTCTCTTTAATTGAATGTTTGGATCACATGGAGTCCAGACTGGCTTGCAATCGTCCATACCAAAACGAGTAAGTATCTTTTTAATATACATTGACTGATCCAGTGATATTTTATTTTGATCTTCTTGTGTTATTCTGAATCCAATACATTGTTTTGCTTTTCCCATGTCTTTCATACTAAAGTTATCTTTGAGTTTTTTTTTTGTTTCTTCGCCAGTTTCAGAACGATTATAAAATAAAAGTAGATCGTCGACATAAACAGAGATAAATAAAATATCACTTTTGCTCAATATACGAAAATAAATGCAAGGATCAAGTTTTGATCGTTTCATGCCAATTTCTAACAAAACGGAGTTTAGCTTTTTGTTCCACTGTCTACTGGCTTGCATAAGGCCATATATAGCTTTATTTAAATGGCATACTTTCTCTCCTCGATCAAAAGTGGGTGGTTGAGACATGTAAATATCTTCATCAACATCCCCTTGCAGAAATGCTGTAATGGCATCCATTTGATAAATTTTTAGATTGTATTTTGCAGTTATACCTATGAGATATCTAATTGACGTGTATCGTACAACAGGTGCGTATATCTCATTGTAATCTATTCCTTTTTTTTGCTTGTAACCCTTAATTACAAGTCTAGCCTTATAACGAGTTATTTCTCCAGTATGATCAAATTTACGTTTGAAAACCCATTTGCATGGAATAGCCTTCTTTCCAACAGGTAAATCTACTAAAGACCAAGTGTTATTGTGAATGAGGGACTCATATTCTTCTTTCATTGCCTGTTTCCATTCTTCAGATTCATTACTTTGAAGAGCTTCTTCTAAGCTCTGAGGATCATCGTTAAGAAGGCTTGATGTAGACTCACCATTCATGCAAATGTATAAAGATGAACTTTCATTATTTGTTTGCAACGTTCTTTGCCGACGGGTTTTAATACCTGTTTCATTTGCAGGCGATGTGTCAACACCTTGACTTGGTAAGTATGTATTATCTAGTGGATCTTCATATTCTGTATTACTTGAAGTATCTGTGATACTATTACTAAGAATTGAAGTAGACTGCTCTTCGTCATCTGTATTTTCATCATCTTGTGTAATTAATTCAGATTTTTGTTCATTCAATGGTAAGTATATTTGTGTTAATTTTTGTTCTTTATTATTATTCTTTTCATTATTATTTTTATCTTTTAACTGTTGTGTTTCTTGTACTTTTTGATTAATATTATTCATTTTTGTTTCAGGTGCTGAAAAAGAAGTTGATTCTACTATTTTACTTTTAATGTTCTCTTCCAGAAAATGCACATCCCGACTGATCACTGCTTTATTAGTTTTTGGATCTATAAAACGGTAGCCTTTTGTGCATTCACTGTACCCAACAAATATTAGCTGACGAGATTTCACATCTAATTTTTGGCGCTTTTCTTTGGGTATGTGCACCATAGCAGGACAACCAAATATTCTGATATTACTCAAGTCTGGCTTTTGTCCAGTCCATACTTCATTAGGTGTAATATCTGATAACGCATGTGTGGGCGAGCGGTTGATTATATAAGCAGCAGTTGTTACAGCTTCAGCCCAATAATTCTTCGATAAATCAGCATTAAGCATCATGCATTTTGCTCGTTCAACCAATGTTCGGTTCATTCTCTCGCTCAGACCGTTCTGTTGTGGAGTGTATGGATTGGAAGTCTGATGTAATATTCCATTTTTCTTTAAATAATTAGCAAAGTTTTTATTAGTATACTCTAATCCATTATCGCTGCGTAAAATTTTAATCTTTTTATTTAACTCATTTTCTACTCTGTTTTTGTACTCAATATTTTTTTCAAAAACTTCCGTTTTGCTTTTAATTATGTATACACAGACTTTTCTTGAGAAATCATCAATAAAAGTTGTAAAATACCTGGCACCGCCAATCGAAGCAACTTGTATCGGGCCACATACATCTGTGTGGACTAGCTCTAGCAACCCATTTGCCCTGGAGCCATTGCTTGGAAATGATTGCCTTGTTTGCTTACCCTCTAGGCAGCTTATACATACATACTTTTCTTTCTGTGATGATAGTTGTACACCAGTTGTGCAGTTGGGTAACTTTTGAACATCATTATAATTTAGATGGCCCAAACGTTGATGCCATAGATGTGTAATTGAATCTGCTTTTGCTGACATGGCGAATATTTTACCGTAATTTATGTTCAGTCTATATGTATCACTTATTAGATTTGCTGTGGCTACTTTTTGATTATTTGAATTATATACTGAGCAGCCAGTTTTATCAAATTCCACTGTACAGCCAGATTTTATTATTTTACTCACTGATAATAAATTTGTAGACAACTTTGGCACATATAAAACATTCTTTACTAATATTTCACTGCTGCTGCCATCTTTATTAGGTATGTGTAGTATCACATCACCACAGCTTTCGACATGTAAAGCTTTATTGTCTGCAATTTTGATTGTGGATATTGGTGGTATTGTTTCATTCTTTAATAAATCTTTATGCATTGTCATATGCATCGAAGCACCTGAATCTACATACCAGTTTATACAATCATTCAGTTGCATGGCCGAGAAAGCTGCTACAAAACCTTTATTATTTTCCTTGCTCTGAGATTTATTTTTCAGAAACCAACAATTTTTACCAAGGTGTCCATATTTGTTACAATTAAAACATCTTGGACCTTTTGACTTTGCCTGATGCTGAGTGTTTTTGAACTTAGCTTGAGTATTTTTATTACTTGTGTACAGAGCTGAATTACTTGGTGTAGCTTTTATTTCTTGCAAAAGTTTCGTTTTAATCAGATCTGCACTTATTTTTACTCCTGAGCTTTCAATACCCATTATCATAGGTTTGTATTCATCGGGCAAACCTGCTAGCATCAAGGTCCCGAGCCATTCATCGTCAACACTGAATCCAATATTTCTGAGCTTATGAGCTGAGCTCATGATTTTGTTGACATAATCTTCTACACTGGTGCTTGTTTCTAAATTAGTGTTAATCAAGTCTCGCAATAAACCAACTTTTCTCAATAGACCAGAGTCTTGAAATGCTTTTGATAAATTTTCCCAAATCTGTTTTGACGTCGTCGCATCTTGTATATGTATAAAATTTATTGGATCGACTAATAATATTAGTTTTGATTTTGCCTTTTTTTCTTTCTTTGGATCAGTATTTGCTCCTTGGACACATTCCCATAAATCATCGAGTTCCAGGTATGCTCGCACTGCGAAACTCCAGCTTGTCCAATTAACTCGGCCAGTAAGTTTTTCAATTTGTATCAAAGATCCGTTTGGTGACATTTTATCAAGAAATTAAAGCTGAAATTTAAAAACTTCGGCGACCGCGTGTTCAATTTTTAGGTTATACGTATTTCTGATCAAAATCAACTAATTTATTTTAAATTTTCAATGTACTACACTAAACAGGCAGGGAAAGGCCCATAACCTGATGAAATAAGAAAAGATCAAGACTTTAAACTGTAGAAAACTATTTATTAACAATGACATAGAACTATCAAAATGTCAGCCGTAGAAGCAAGGGGCCACAGAGTAGTAGTGTTGCTATTAAATTAAATTGTACTAGGCGCTGCGTATGTCTGCGTTTCTCCCAACAGGATCTGGATTAAATTTGGCCTTATATAGTCTGTTAGTTAAAACTCGTATGCCTTATCTATTTAAAGTTATTATCATGACTTTAAAGTTTAAAAGTAAAAAAGACTACGATATTTATATTTATTTTAAAAGAAAACTCCCGCACTTAGGAACTACTTGTGGGCTTTACAAATACCCAAATTACGAAGATAAAATACCTATACCTAGACTCAGAATTAACATAATTTTATGGATAATGGCTCTTTTTACGTAAGAATCGAACCAACGCCCTGCGCAGTGGTAAAGGGTGAGGTACCACTTAAGCCACTGAACCAAACATGTCATCTAAAAAACAGTCATAAGGCTGCGATTATTTGCCTCCTTAGAAGTATAAAAAAAACTGGCACCGGACAAATCAGCGCCCGTGTTTAAAGGGTTTTGTTACTATGACCAACAAAAAATGATTTACCTACTACTAATGCTAATGTTTAAGTAGAATTTTGGTGGCCTCGCCTTGGTTCGTTAAGTTTAACAAAAACTTGTTTGTTACTTCTTATTAAGTACAGATAACGTACTAGTAGTCCCGGAAGAGTTGTGTAGGCATATGTGGCTTTTTTACATCCAAATTTAGTTATTTTATTAGGCCACTAAATTATCTACTGATTTATAGTTGATTTCTGTACCATAATGTCCTTCTAGACATTTATATACGATCTTTTATTTGAAATTTGTAAGATGTCAACTTTATTACTTAGGTTGGCACTAATCAAAATTTAGAATTAAACTAATAATAAATCGCTTAAAAGTATGTCATGGTCGGCCCTTGAATATTAAAGAGAACTTAATGAAAGTTAGTCAATATGGGATATTTATTATTACAGTTCAGAAACGAGTGCACAAGCAAATGCACTCTCTATTTCTGCATTCTCACCTTAGATACGCTCAACCGATTATAACGAGACTTTCACTTGCAGATAGGAGAATATTATGAGGCGTAATTAGGCTACATTTATTTTAGGAAAATAATTAGAGTTCCGCGCAAGAAAAATAAAACCTTACTACCTATGAAGTTGAGAATTCGGAAACCAGTAATTCCAAGTATATCAGACTGAGCCACAGCAAAGCGTAGCCTGGTTTCGCTAGTTTTATCTATAGTTGCACTCACAGTCAGGTGCACTCACTACGGTCAGCGGATAAAGTTACCAAGGGCAACGCCTGTTGTCCTATGGATGGGTATTTTATCAAACATAGAGGTATTTTATCTGAGCGTCTTCGTGCTTTGGAAGGCACGGCAGTCCCGACTGTTGATAATCTTTAAACCATGGCAGAGGCCTTTATAGACAATCTGAAATACTCTGTAAATTTATTTCGTGGATACAATTCTCACACGGGACAAAACTTTGTGTGATTTATAAATGCTTGTTACGAGTCGAGGTGTATTTTGTATCCGTGAATTGTATGTTTGTAAAGTCCTCCGCGGCACATGGAATTGTCTTTTTAAAAAGAAGAAAAAAATGACTATAGTATAAAGAGTAGTAGGTACTCATTATTCTATGCCTTGGCCCTATAAGGAACCAGTACAATATTAAGTACAATGAATAATATTTTAAAATTCAATTAAGTAGATGGTTTTAATATAATTAACAATTCAAATTAATACATAAATTAAATAATGCCTGCAAAACCAGAACTGTTTTGTGAGTTGATTCACCTTAAATAACATGTTTATGTACCTATTGATTTATGTATTTAATTATATAAGTCAAATATACGAGTACAATCTGTAGTTTCAAGGCTACGGAACGACATTCGACTATATTATTATTATATTGTTTGTTTAACGTGATACATTGACACAATGTTCTAATTTAAAACAAAAAACGACTTCTCATAAGGTTAATGCTGCATGTTAACCTACTTTATAATATGCTTGGAATGTAGTGCATGCGATGCGACGGCGAAAGTGTAAAGATATTGTTTTAGTAAATATATTTTAATAATATCTATTATAAATTAATTTAAGTTTTATTTCTTTTTTAGTCGCGTAAATATATATTTTTAAGACGACATTTACGTGGAGACCGAATCCAGAAATTCCGTATCGAAAATAACCTTACACCCCCCAATCCGACCGCCACAGCCGGTGATACTTTTTTAATGACGAATTCTCAAAACGGCCAATAATAATATGTCAAATTTGTGTAAGGAAGTTTTGATCTAAGAGAATAAAAAATAAGCAAAGAATAAATTAAAGGTCAAATAGTAGCCTAAAATTTAATAAATTATGGTTGTATTTCGACCACGGGCGATCACTATAATCAATTTCACATAGCATGGGTATGGTGACTTTAAGCATTTAAAATATCTAGAGATGTAGTATTGATAATATCAATGATAATAAAATCATACTAAAAATATGCAATAGCTTTACTGCGGCAGTCCCCGAGTCTTTTTTTATTTATAATATTTTGTATATATTTTAATTGTTATCGCAATAAATGTTATCTCCATTTTTTTTGTTTTGCGTAGAAAAAAGATTATAAAATATTATAATTATATTACCAAGTAGATACCATAAGTAGGTTATAGTATTTACCTACCACAAAAAGTAGTAGGTATTAGTCTAATCTTAGAATGCTGTTTGCTTCGCAAAAAACTACTTAAAATATTCTACCAGACACACATATTGTCATGTCTATCAAAGCAAATATGGACTTTCAAATTATAACCCTTTGCATCAAGGGGTTCTTGTACATTCGTCACAAAGTAAATTTGCCACAGAAAAAAGGATGTGTAGATTTGTCTAGAACTGTGACGAATTTACACATACTTTTTCTGTGACAAATTTACTTTGTGACGAATGTACAAGAACCCGCATCAATCAATCAGCTTTTATCAGTCCATGACCATACATACATACCTGCATAGCCTCACCTCTGTTTCCTAATTATATGAGTAGACAGTTTTTCACAGCTGTCTGCCAATGTATCAGCAGAACATGCGCATTTCGTTATCAGAATGAAAAAAAACACATAGCAGAGTTTTTACGTGAAAGAGTGACAAACATCTATACATACATACGTCCATACTCATTTTTTCTGAGTATGGACGTATGTATTTTTGTCACTCTTTCACGTAAACACTTCTAAACAGATCTGGATAAAATTTGGCATAGAGATGAATTATAGTCTGGAATAACGATCAGGCGAATTTTTTATCGCGATAACCGATAACTACACGGGCAACAGTAAGTATAATATAACACACGAGCTCAACTTACAATAAGAAATAAATTCACGTTCCACGTGGTTATTAATAGCTAATTATGCACACAATATTACGTCATCTACGATTTAGTTCTGACAATGAAGACAAGAATTTAAAGTTGAATGATTTTAAACAAAAACTGACCTTCAACTCTGTAAATAAAGTTACGGTCGACACGATTTTAGTTAAATTTATTTTGTAAGTTTATTGTTTTAGTTTTGTCATAGTATTTAGTACTAATTGTCTGTAGCTAGTTTTTATTGAATATAGTTGGCCATTGAATGTATTGTATGAATATTATATGAATCAACTAAGAATAGGATAACGTACTTTTAACGAGACGAATGTAATTTATATATGTATGTATTTAAAACGATTACTGCCACTCAAGGGAACATAGATGCAAAGTACAATTAGACTTGAAATAATTACCCGGTAAGTCAAACAAATAAATATTTTTCTTGTGTGGAATTTGAACCCAAAACGTAAGTGACCACCGTAGCCACTAGAGCACACATGCAGCATTTTCTATCTCTTTTCCGCAAAAGAAATAAGTGAGAAAAAGAAGTATGAAACTACTATGGCACTTATGGCTAATGATGTCATATTAAAACCCGACTTTGGTATAGACTGAGAGGGCCACCGAATTCTAGATTGTACATACATAAAAAAACCGAATGATTTTTTTTCTTAAAATAGTAATTTAGATAGGTACTTCATATTTTGCTCAATCGAAGTATATAAATATGTATATGCTGTTTAATTGAATTTTCTTATTAAAATAGTTTTGAGTGATCTAAAATTTAAAGTAGGTATCTATATCGGTTCGCTTTCATGTGGTCGTGATTCCTTATTAGGAAACCAGTTGCCTCAGTCCAGCGTTATCTCTTGTTACAATATTAGATGTCAAGTCCACGCTGACTTCAATACTTATCTACAATTGTGGTTGCGTTCAAGTAATAACTTTACAAAGTTAGCTTAGCGATAACTTTGTACCGCGATAAATATGTTCGTGTGAAACAAACGCGTGATACCTAAATGTTACATTTAACTGGTTTCGCAATCTCTTCTCACTTCCTAAAATAATCCAATCAATTTTATTTTTAACGGCAATCTGGCAACCGGTTTTTTTTAGATTCACACAACCAACCGGTATAAAAAAACGTGGAAGAAAGACTAAAATACTTGAATATTTTTTAAGAAACATTGTAACAGATGCAAATTTAAACAGGATTGAACTTGACATACAGGAATTGTTCAAGTTTTTAAATTATTAAAGAAAAAATAATGTGTAAGTAGAGTTATCAGCAAAAAGTAGATAGATACCTGCATAAGTAACTTAATATTGCTTTATATATGTACTCGTTTTCAATTATTATAATATTTGTGAAAATAAATTTAAGTAAGAAGTTAAATCACAGAATATTGCGTAATAATAAATAAGCAAAATTGCGAAAACAATACTGTATATAACTAATACCTATCTGCTCGAGATACATGTAGGAAACAGGAAAACATCTATTCTGTTTTCCATTACAACTATTGATTTAATTCTGCGTCTTTACCTTAATATTTAATTACAGTATTCATAATGAGAAATCATTTTGATTTTCTTTAAAAAACGAAAGAAATATTAAAATATAAATTTTAAAATATTAGCAAACTTGACTAATATTTTTTATATTTTAATTTTTCTCATTAGTTTATAATATAATATGTATCTGTAAGCGCAGTATCGATGACCCTAAGCAGGTACAGTCAGTGTATAAAATAGTATACATTTCAAGGCCGACAACCTCGTGTGCCAGGTTCGCGGCTCAACCGAGTTGAAGTTGACAATATTCGCCATGCGCCGGCGTCGAGTACGCTGCCCGTAACTTTAGGCTTTAATCTTGCGCACATTGATAAATAAACTAATACAATAAATGCGATAAACGTGTGTTACGAGGCTCACTGTACATCTTACAGCCATTGTTGTGTGTTGTGTAAATAATATGTCATTAATTGTGTAACAGTGTGTATTGTGTTTTACTGGATTTATATTTAAAGTTTCGCGTAAGTGTCATTTTGTTTATTTAAAAACATCTGTCGGCATTTTGTTTATTTTTTTTATTATTTCATCTGTTTTTTTTCTTTATTTATATGAGAATAATGTAAGTAAAATTAGTTCTGAGACTGCTTGAAATCAATAATATATATAAATACCGGACAATGACTTTGCCCTATATTATAAATAGCGGCACGTCCCAGCTTCGCACATAGGGATATTTATTAAGTTTGCGTAAAGATCCCGTAATATTTTTAAATAAAATATGTTACTCGCTGATAATGTAATTTTGTAACGGTGAAAAGTCAGACGACACAAATGGTCGAGTAGTTTTTGAGTTAAATCGTAACAAACAAACAAATAATAAAATCTTCCTCTTTATAATATTAGTGGAGACTAGTCTTGTAGGATAGTGAATTTTTTTTAAAGATAAAGTTATTTATATGAATATTTTATAACCTATATTTTCTAAACCATTACCATACTTTTTAAACCATTGTTATAAACACATAGCCTTGAACTCAATTAGATATATTGTACATAAATAACCTAATAAGAATATATATTTATTATTATAAATGTTATTCTAACTTGTTTACTTTAGCTACAATAAGTAATCTTACTTTTTTTCCTGTAGAAGATATAAAATTCATCTAATTGTATTGCAAATGTAAATCGTCTAAACGTTATTTCAATTCAATAAATATTTATTAAAATTATACAGACAAAACAACACCGTGGGTCGGAGGTAGAGTCCGCTCTTAGACGCTTAGTAACAGTGTTGGGTATCTATTTTTGGGCACACAAAACAGGTTTTTATAAAAAAGTAGAAGGCATGGCAAAAATATGTAACAATCACATTTTTTAAATATTTGAATACACATTTAAAAAATATTTTATACCAAGAACATATCTAGTTATTATTATACGGTCATATAAGAAGAGCTAAGGGATAAGTCTGCAAGGTTAAACAAGCTAGTTACGGTCAGTACGAAGATGGGTGGCCTAAAATACATCAGGACTTCTTCGAAAAGCAATTTAACCCGTTGATCCTGTACCGTCTCTTGTCGTGTCAGATTTTTGTCCTATCAGACTAAAGGTATAGAGATAATACCTGTGTTCCAAAACACTTTTGTACACTATAATATTTATGTAGGTATACTTCGTGAGTTATCTAATCTCCATTGAGATGGGAAACCGAAGTAGGACCGTAGAATATTATTATTATAGATAACAAAAAAGTATTTGAGTAGTTATCAGCTCAAATAAAGAAAGAAGCTAACTATCTGACATAAAACCAAAGCCAAAATACTAAAACTAGAATTTTAAAATCTAAGACTACCCTAATCTTAGACTATTCTATTTCTTAGAGGATGAAATCTTTGAGAGCGAAGTCCTGAAATCAATCTCAAGTTTATTCATAATTTTGTAGGAATTACGGGTTAAGTTCAAAAGATTTTCTTTAGCCCTGTTAGGGACAATGCAAACAATTTTCATTCCCGAATACAAATAACATCCAGACTTCGCACAACTACTTATCTGTGGGTACCACATTTTACTCTATGGTAATCGGACCTACAAAACTCTGCAGACGTGAAATTTAAACACTAGATTGACTTGAGTAACTAAACTGTGTTGTGAACAAAATTTGGAAATGGGTAATTCCAAGTATATCAGACTGAGCTCAGAACTGAAGGGTTCATAGCTTAGTGTTAAGCAAGCTTGCCGCGGTCGGTTTGTAGATGGGTGACCATTTTCTCAAACATAGCAAAAACCCTCCGAGAATCGGCAGGGGTATTCCGTAAAAGCAAAAACCGAGCAACCGCGACAACAGAGCAAAATCTGACTGTCAGATTAAAAATCGGAGCAAAATCTGGCTGACAGATTGAAAATCGGTATTCCGTAAGAGCGAAAACCGAGCCTTTTTTACGATTAGCAATCGTGTGTGCCGTCACCGAGCAATCACAACTGTCAGTTTACGATCGCTGTTTCTTAGAGAATCAGCCGGCGGAAAGCATTTGTCAGACTGCTTAAAACATGTTGGTATTGCGCCTGATCTCTCTCCGGTCGTGCGGGATTGCAGTCCCATCGCCATGACATTCTCATGGTCATGAGAATGAAGGAATGGTGAGTGCACCTGTGTTTTCACTCACACTTATGCACTACAATATGTCCTGCGCAGTTGGCTAATCTCCGTTGAGATTGAAATCAGTCTAGACGTGGCTGGGTTTAGCTAGTACAGGATAAGTTTATTACCTACCTTACCATAGTAAGTAGTTCCTACAGTAATTTATGAATAGTTATGTTCCTAAAACATTCGAGGTATATCTCGTCGCAAAACGCTATGTGAAGATGCTATTGCTTTGCTAGTTAACGCGTCATCCTTGCGAGCATTTTGTGTATGACTGCAGTAAATAATCTCGTCTCAGTAATTTACATAATGGAATTTGATTTGAAAGCTATGGTAGCCGAGTGTTAAAGTACACTGTAAACAAGTAAACACATAAATAAGGTGTGGATTTGATCCCAGACGGCAGTACCGCTGCAAAATAAAATAAATTTTGAGAAAATTATACACTTTGCTCATGGCTTAAAACATCGTGAGGAAACCCAAATGTATTAGAATAAATTGATGATCAACCGACCTGAATTAGGCTAGTAATCAGACATGTCTTTAGAATTTCTTCTAGGACTTGTGGGTTTCCTCACGATGTTTTCCATCACCGGTAGCAGATGGTAAATCACTTAATTAGTACATACCATTTGATTACTACCACCCGGGATTGAACTCACACCTCTTGCGTGCAAGTCAGTTACTTTTCCACTTGGCTACTACCGCTTTTAGTAATAATTATAATTATTTAAAACTTTCAACTTAGCCTTCTTGGCTCATGCTCAGCAGTGGAACGTGCTTTTAAGTTGTATAGTAAGTTTTGGGACGGGACAACAATTGTGTGAACCATATTATCCCGAGTCTGGATGTACTTTGTGTCTATTAATTTTATGGTTGTATAGACCCCGCGATAAGGCTTTTTCCCTAGTGCGGGAGTTGTCTTAAAAAATAGGCCAGTCATAGGTTCGAGAATAACTTTCTTTTTTCAGCGAGTAATAATATATGCAAATATTTAGTTGCTGTGCAGAAATAATATCAATGAGACTTTACCATCACATAAATAAATATTTGACCAACGATACCTGTAACGGACGTTTGACATGATTAGATAATATATTATCTTATTTAATTAACATAATATACTGTTACCAACTAATAAGTTTAGTTAAACAAAAAATTCAAATCTATACTAATATTATAAAGCTGAAGAGTTTGTTTGTTTGTTTGGTTGAACGCGTCAATCTCAGAAAGTACTGGTTCGATTAGAAAACATATTTTTTTATTGAATAGTGCATTTATCCAGGAAGGCTATATAACATCACGCTATGATCAATAGCAGCGGAGCCGTAGTGAGATATGTTGCAAAATCGGGGAAAATATTCCAAATTACCACGCGGACGAAGTCGCGGGCGACCCTTAGTTATTTAGATATAGTAACAAAAAATACATGATGTTATTTTTATAATGTCCCTATTTACTGAAGGCGATAATTATTTCCTCCTCCTTACTGAATTTTGGCCACGGCTAATCTCATAAGAGACTAGATAGATAATTTAAGTCTAGACAAAAAACAATTGGTGCTCATTTCAAAAAGATTTGTCCTGGGTGGGCATCCATAACCCATGATTTAACCGTCATGGTCACTGACCACCCCACTTACTAAACAGGACCTACATATGTATAGAGTATATATCATTGGTACTGCTATTGAGTAAGTAAAAAAGCAAGAATAACATTTATATTCAAAAAGATCCTATCACACAACTCCATCACAAAACCTCTGTACGACGGAGGTCCTTCTCTTGGAAGTATTCCATATTGGGCACCCGTTTAAATGGCCCCTGAGTGAATGGCACCTAAGGTATTCCAAATGTGGAATACCTTAGATGCCATTCACTCAGGTGCACCTACCGATATTTTTATATCGATATGTTCCACTAATGGCACCTGCGAAAAATATCGGTAGGTGCCCAATGTGGAATACCTTAGGTTCCATTCACTCAGTTGCCATTAAAACGGGTGCCCAATATGGAATACTTCTTCTCTTGATAAGCTTGCTGACATGCACATATAGAAAGACGCTTAATATGATATCAGTGTAAATAAACAAACAAATAAATATCTACCGTCAGAAAGCATTTGACGGTTTGTTATCCTATTTTAACCTTTATTTGTTAAACATTAAATTTAAATATCCTACTAATATTTTTCATTTATTTCATAAGATATTTATAGAAATAATTATTAAAATAAAAGTAACTTAACCTACTCTACTTACAAGCAATCAGGTAACTATTGTATTGAAGGGTTTTTATCTATACTAATATTATAAAACTCAAGAGTTTGTTTGTTTGGTTAAACGCGCTAATCTCAGAAAAAACTGGTTCGATTAGAAAAAACCTTTTTTTGTAGAATAGTGCATTTATCCAGGAAGGAGGCGATATAACATCACGCTATGATCAATAGGAGCAGCGCAGTAGTGAGATATGTTGCAAAATCGGGAAAAATATTTCTAACTACCACGCGGACGAAGTCGTGGGCGTCCCTAGTTTTACCTATAAATAAAATATCTGATAGAGGTCGCAGTTCTGAGAAAAGGTAATATTATAAATGTGAAAGTTTGTGAACCGTTTGGATTACATAGGCTAATGGACTTTTTAGCAAAAACCGATATTCACGCGGGTGGAGCCGCGGGCAACGTAATTATTATAAAATTTGAGTGCTCGTATGGTTCTAGTGTATTCTATCTCCCTCCAAGACAAATATTGTATGATCCGTAGATAGTTATTTCGAGACTGGGTGTGATTTATGTCCGTGAGTGGTATATTTGTGAAGTTCCTTACGACTTAGGTTTAGTGCTGTATTTGTCTTTAAAAGCAAGGGACTAAACTACTACTAACTTTTTTAATTATTTCTACTAAACCTAAAACTTTATACAAAACTTTGAGATTCCGTGACAATCAATTCACGAGGGTCTAAAGATGGAGTCAGGAGGTAAACAGTGAAAGAATTAAAATAAAACCGTTTTACCTATTTTTATTTTTGTTTAAATAGGTGGAGACTATAGTAACAAGATGGAAGACCAAGAGGCGCAAGTACAGGCTCGCAAGCTACTTGGACAGAAGACTCAGTTACCACAAAGATATGACAATGGGTGCACGAGAGCGCTACGGTCATGTAAGTTGACTTTACATTTTATAATAATATTATTTAATATCAGTGCTTTAATTTTTTTTTAATATACTACCAAGGAGGCAAATAAGCATACGGCCTGATGGTATGTATAATAAGTCTGTGTGGTGACGGATTGAGAATACAAATGTCACCACCTCATTCCATCCCGTGGGTGTCGTAAGAGTCGACTAAGGGAGTAAGTCAGGCAGACAATCTCCTTTGCAAGAGAGGGAAATCTCGAAACAAAACCCTATACCAACCGTTCTGGCCAGCGTGGTATAGTAGGCTAATATTCCTCCAAACGTATGGAGGAGACCCGTGCCCAGCAGTGGAACGTTTATGGGTTGAGATGATGATATACAATACTGAATTATTTTACAACGCTCATGGAAATAAGTAGGTCCTCTAACCTACTCATAGCAAACCACAATTCTCACCAATGAGTAACACTTCAAAGCCACACGCAATGAAACTAAATCCGATTACACTTAGATCGAAATAACGCAATTGATAGGTTTCTATTTCATTCACCTACGCTGCACTCAATCAATTAGAACGTTTAGGACTAATACTACGAATAGAGTCGAGTTTCTATCATTTAAAAGCCTTAACCCTTTCGCCGTCCCAAGTCCGAAACAATAGAAAATCTATTGTTATGTATCACATAATAATATGATTCATGGGACAAGGGACCTGTTAAACAATGAATTTAAAGCAACTTGCAGTAATCACAGAAATATATTGAACAAAAAACATTGGTTCTTATTAGACTAGTTATAAACCCAAATTGTATAAAGAACTAGCGGCCCAGCCCGACTTCGTCCGGGAGAATACCAAAATCTTTTATTATTCTGCAGGTATATAAGAGTTAGTTTGGGAATTTTCATAACTTTTAAATAATGACAAACGTAAATACGTCGCTGGCTCTCCCTCTATTAACGATATTCAATCCAGCTCTAGACAAGTGGCTTAAATGGCAGCCGAATGGTATGGGATTATACATAAGTTTACGACATAATATTAATGACGTAAACTTATGTCAAATCCCGTGCATTTTATTTTTATTCTATTCGATTCTACTACCGTTCAAGCCATTTGTCTGGAGGGGCTGATATTTTTGGTTAATTTAAAAGAATTACAATCACAAATTGAAGCCTTCATCTTCTTCTTCATGTCACTGGTCATGAGGCAATCATAGCCAGGTGCACTTGCTGTTCATTAAACGATCAGCGGGTTAAGCAACCAAGGGCGCGGTAACCCTATAGATGGGTGACCGCATAGTGGTATTTTATCTGAGCGTCTCCGTGCTTCAGAGGGCACGTTAAAAGTCGGTCCCGACTGTTATCAGTCGTTAGATCACGACAGATGCATAAAAATATAGGCGATCTAAATAACTCTGTCACCAGGTTGACCACTAACCAAACTATAAGAGGAAGAAGATGTCACTGGTGAATTTAAATTGTCCCAGCGCAGAATTTTGCCACATCTATGGCTGTTGTATGTTATCAGTGACGGCGTTAATTATAATGAACCATTATAAACTTGTTACAAAGTTCAGTATAAAATCAGTAGGTATGTGAATCACATCTGCTTTGATACATAGGCATATTGATAAGTGACACCGTTTGAAATATGATCCATTCATTATATATTTAGTCCGTTTTGTAATTATAAGTATATTATATTGGATCAATGAACGAGCACAAAGTACTCAGAGACAAAGTTTGCTTTGATTATATTGATAGTAGGTATAAGTTTACATAAGTACTTATATTAAACAGATGAATCTGTATGTGTTGGTTTTGTACTAATTTTAAGATACCACAAACTTTAACTCGTAGGTACCAAATACCAAAGTTACATTCTGCCTCTAGACGAGTGGCATAAACAGTAATCGAATTGAATGGAATAAAAAGCAATTGTATAGTATTTGGAAGTATCTTTATGACATACCTAATGTTGTTCACTTATGTTGATATCGAATATTCGATTTGATTACCGTTTATGCCACTTGTCGAAAGAGGCAGAGCTTCTTGCAAAGTCTTCTGGTCGCTCTACCTATGCAACCAAGTTGGCTGTAGGTAAATTTACTGGTTCTTATAACATTCGTAAGCAACCTTTTGAGTTTAATCTGTTTTGAGTATATTTAACTTTGAAATGTTCTCTACCCGTGTAGTCTTGAAAATGCCCTGACTAAAGGTTATTATGATAAATTATTACAACCATTGTACATAACTGAGTAAAAATTATATTTTTATCAAAAATTTAATTGGTGTACAATAAAGAGTTTTCTATCAATCTATCCTACAAAATCACCTAAATGTTGATATCCACTAAAATCCATCTAACAATTTATTTTATAATACCTTACCTAACAAACATACTTGAATATAAAAACAAATGAAACAATTTATTTCATAAGATATTTACATGAATAGTTATAAAAATTAAAGTAACCTAACCTACTTACAAACAATCAGATATTGTATTTAAAGGTATTAACCTATAAATAAAATATCTGATTTAGATCGCAGTTCTGAGGAAAGGTGCCCAAAAGACCTAACCTAACCTACTTACAAACAATCAGATATTGTATTTAAAGGTATTAACCTATAAATAAAATATCTGATTGAGATCGCAGTTCTGAGGAAAGGTGCCCAAAAGACTGGCCACATTTTTTTTTTAAACATACTTTATTTTTGCCATATCTAAGAGTTACAGCAGACATGCTGCAATTTAGTTGCTTTTAACTGTGACCAAATATTCCGGACCGCAAACTTAGAAACGCCAAAAACGGCGATTGAGTCGCTTTTCGGAAGCTCGACCCAGTGACGAACGCTACACTCCGCACACATTCGAATGCCGGTCGCATCGATTTGGTTCATTATTTATATTACAAAGAGCTCCGCGACCAAACGCAGAGAGTCATCAAATCCGGATGTAGCATCGATACAGTCGTGATATCGCACGATTCCGATACCGCGACCGAACGCTGAGAATCGCTAAAACGCGATCGCAAAACCGGTGATCAGCGATGCTAAAAGTAGGATGTCTGCTTAACGCCTTAGTCTTTTAATATACATATATTAGCTTCTGGCAGTTAGATTTTTAGCAAGTTAGTTACCTAGTAAGCAATTAGTTAACATATTGGACTGTACGGTTGGACCTTGACATTTACCACTGCACGGCATGTTCTGGGTTCGATCCCCACACGGGACAAAAAATTGCGTGATTCATAAATGATTGTCCTGAGTCTGGGTGTACTTTGAGTGCGTTAATTTTATTGTATGTTTGCAAACGACAGAAAATTTGGACGATGTGGTCTCTACAGTCAAAAAACTTATGTTCAGAGCTGTAATCATGTATTTTTTTCTTGTAATTTGTTTTTTGTTTGAGATTCAATAAATAAATAAATAAAGCCCCCGTGACACAGAGCTTGCTGCCCGTGCGGGCGGTGTCTTTAAAAAGAAAAAAAAAAGTTATTTTATGACCTCTGTAAATATCAGTAGGTATTCATAAACAGGCGCAGTTAATTAAAAACTATATTACATTGCCATTTAAAATCAGAATAAATAACAATGTAACTTGTTCTTAGAAATACTTCAGCTCATATAACTATCGTAGAATTATTACGTCACAGTTGCTATTTATAAATATATAATAGCTATTTTATATACTAGTAATGAGCAGTAAACTAGTGGACTACATTGCGATGTTAATTTAAAAAATCAAATGACATCATTTATAATTTGTATCGACATATAAGAGTAACCTAGCCAACCTATATATCTTACTGCTGGACACAGGTCTTCTCTGGGCGGGTTTAGGATATTCTCCACAGACGCTTTGGATTAGTTTGGATGGATGGATATTTACTCAATCACACCAAAACAGCTAAACAGATCTGGGTGAAATTTGAAAATCACCCGTGGGATTGTACTTGCGGCGAATTTACGGGAAAAACTAGTATTAGGTATAAAAGAAGAAAGAAACAACTGAGAAAGGTATTGAACTATTTTATTTGCCTATTTATAAATATATATTTATGGATTTGGTTGATAGAGATACTACCGTGTAAATATTCATAATATTTATTTGGAATATGGTACATTGTTCTTTATTATTTATGATTTTGATTCATATAATATAGTTGCATAATGATAGGTAGGTCCAAAGTTCTTGTATCAATTAAAACCTATGTTATTTAGTCGTCAAGGAAATAGGTCATTGAAGTGTTAATAGGAAGAGTGATTCATTTATTTGTTGCTAATAAATTAAATAATATTTAAAATAATACAATAAAACTCTATAAACAAGTACGAATACATTCATTCATTTAATATTATTCTGAAATCTGAAAAAAGTTGGTATTAGGTATTTACTTTACTTTATACTGCCACCATTGATATACAAATACTCAAGATTCCTATATAATCAGCGTCTCAAACCGTCCGCATAGAATACGCGCACTATTTGTAATTGATGCGTCTATTTCTAATAGTATCCCGTCGATTGAGTCACCACGACATTATACCATAAATTCAACTTTATATCAAGTGTTGTTGGGTGAGGGATGGCTTAACAAAATAATATGATCTTATTACTATAACTACTTACTTATATAAAATTGGCGACAGTTTAGCAAATTTCTTTTTTTTAAGAAAACTCCCGCACAATAACAAGCATGTAACAGACACAAAGTACACCCAGGTTTGGGTCAATCATTTTTGTATCATACAAATTTATATCCAGTGTGATCAAACCCTCAACACGCCGCGTAGTGGCAAATGGCGAGACAATCACGAACCAACCGTGCAGTCAAGACAAAATACGAACAAAATATTATTAGCAAGTGCAGCTGTAGTCTAACATGGTTGCAATATTAACGAAAGATTTATACTGCATAACGGTGTATATGAACTTTAAATGCATGCCAATATAAAAGGTATAGCTTATTGTGTATTCTTTGTATACCTATTTGACGATTGATTAAAGAGCCTTCGACGTTCGGCTTTGGCTCTGCACATGAACTACTAACAAGCACGATAGCAGCCGCTTCTAGAAAATTACACAAGAAGCTCGAATGCAATACCTACTCCTATAATGTTAAGCTTCGCTCGCTTTAGTTAGTATAATAATAATATTTTTGAAAAACTCATTTAAAGCCTATTATTTTTGAACTCATCCATCGGACATTGGCCGTATCTCAATAGAGAATTCATCTCTGTTTGCGCACACACTTCTGCACTAAAATATCGATCGTATAGAAAAAGAAGGAACAGAAGGTCAGCATTAATAAAGTAAATATAAAAGTAAGAAACAAAAGAAAATGATAATAAAATGAATATTAGATAAAATAAAATATTCTTTCCAGTAATACAATCCCTTGAGACATGAAAACTATAATGGAGCACACAAAAGATCGTTATACCGCATTACAAATAAAGTGTCATATCATATTACATTAAGTGTATAATTAAGTTTTGTCTAGGGTATGAACTCGAAGGGTCAACGACTGACTCAGACCTTTCATTAGCAAATGCAATATATACATACTGCACAGTCCACACGTTGTGGAACAATGCCGTTGGGAAGTAAACTTAAAGAGAGGTTACACACTGCAAAATTTTGCAGCGATTTAGTAACGAGGTAGATTTTAACAACTTTTACACCGTGCGCTTTTAGGGTAATTTATAATAGCCGCACGATTAGCACGATAGCCGTAGCTCTTTGGATTTATCAGTGTGATAAGCTGTAAGGTGCTTAGTGCGGAAATCGTAGCTCGAAACCACGCAGTCATTAAACAGTAGAAATAGAAATTTAGAAATAGAAATTTATTTAAAAAACAAAATAAGTATTAGGTACATTGTATAGTTCTGATACACAACATAAACAAAAACAGAAAAAAACAGTGTATAGTTATTGCATGTATTTCTAAACGCATGTCATTGCGTTCTAAACGTGCGTTTTGCAAACTCACGTCAGATTTTGTCATCCGATCATAGCCTAGTACATTTGCGATGCAGTTTTAATACAGTCAATTGCTTTTATCAATTTAAAGCTCGGCAATATCGATACAATTACAACGCAAATGTTTATTAATATCTACAAAATTGCTATTGTCGTGCGATGTAAAAGCTTCTCCAAGTTGCGCCAACATTATGGTAAACAATAGAATTCCTAAACAACCATGGCATTACTTTGTGCTTTCCATCAACTTTCTCATACATTGCAAAAGTAATACATGCCAGTTTTATAATCACACACTGAGTTTCCTGGAGAACGATACTAGAGTAATTTCGAAGTTGGCAAGCTTGTTCTACTATGAATATGTGCACTATTCATGTAACTTTTGCACTGTTCAAACTTTGTTGCATAAAGGATAAGTTAGGTTTTGTGTCCTAGCTGTGTGTAGTAATGTGGGGGATTTGCCATGCATTAACCGTATACCTAATGCATACGTAAGCTGGTTGATTCAAATACCGCAACGTAGGAATGTACGTAATAGAATTTGTATAATAGGTACTTCATTATTTGGTTTCCTTATTCTCACTACCTTACTCCTGTTAACCATAGAAAAAATACTGCGTGATTAGTGTGGTGGCTTATTAAGTTCTGGTGCAGGTTTTGTCTGGGCACGGTTGCTTAGGGCATAACCTGAACAAGGTCGCTAGGAGAGAACCTAGGCTTGCCACCACTGCGAAGACGATTCGGCACAGCATACGCTCGAGTCGTGTCCGGCTTGCGCGGTGCAGCGCCGGGACCGGTCAGCGCGTTTACGGGCGCCTGATGCCGCCATTGAGGCTGTGGATGAGAGGTCGGGGCATCGAGCCTCTCATCCGCACCTTTCCGCGGAAGGACAGCGTTCCCGGTTAACCTGGACGCTGTCACCGGAGTGGAGCTCGCGTAGCGCGGGCAGCCGCGTGGACCGGGTGGACCACTGACGTCATATCAGGTTCCGGTGGTCCACCCGTGAAAGCGGGTGTTGGTGCACAGGGGGGTTTAGTTGGTATACCGGCCGCCTACCACCTTTACGACCAAGAGTCCGACATATCCGCTTCGCTTCCCCGGGCCGGGCTGTATGCGTAAAGCATTTACTCTCTACAAAAAACCGCTCAAGTATGCCTTAGATACTATAAAAATAAGTAGTTAATATATTTAATTTCACTATGTCACCGTCAGCGCATATAATATTTGCAAGGTAAATATTTTGTAGGTATTCGTGTTATCTTAACTGTGTAATGTTTACTGCTAGCATGATAGATTATATTATATTTTTATTATGCAAACAAATGTTTCTTTTTGACTTCTAAATACAGGTTAAGCCTTTTACTGTCTGATAGTGCAAAATGCGAGTGGGTATATTTGAGATATGTGCATTATTTAAACACCTAACGAAACTTTATCAGGCGCGCGTTGTTTGCCTTAGAAAAACTTAAAGCAGTGTTTCTTGTGTTTATTTATCAATAGCCGCCTGCCCCGGCTTTGCACGGGTAGTATTTCCAGCGGTCCCGTAATGTTTTTGACAATAAAATATAACCTAATCTATGAAACTCATAGTTGGGTATTTTTTTGTCTCTTGCAAAAGGACAAAAAAATAAACTACTACTAAATAAACAAGCAATATGCCAATGGAATGACTTCTACCTTATATATCACACTCAATAATAAATATTATTTAGAACAACTTGGAAAAAACTTTGAACTCCAATACAAATATGGAACATTACACAACATAGAGATGTATAATATTGTGTATGTTCAGAAACCAAGGCCGATCTCAAAACCGCCACTAGTTTCACAACATTACGCCCACAAACAGATTAAAGCCCTTTACTTTCGAAAACCAATCCTATTGAGCGTTTAGGTGCTTAGTTCAATGCTCTGTGACGCACGATGTTGCAAAAGCTTTTTGTAATTAAGTTTTAGTTTATGAAATTACTATAAGGGTTTTAAAGGGTCGGCAACGCGCGGGTGATATCCCCGGAGTTACAAACATCCATATACTTCGGTAATGGCTTACCAGCAGGCAAAAAATGATAAGAGGAACAACCCTTGATCTGAGTCTTGTTGTACTCTGTGTCCGTAAATTTATTATGTGTAAATGTCCCATATATACCTAAAAGCGGTGGTAGTCGAGTGGGAAAGTGACCGACTTGGATGCAGGAGGTTTATTATTAAAAAATACCCCCTGATACAAGGATTTAATATCCTTAATGCACCTTGAATTAGGTATTTTAAATCCGTGTTTAATATTAAATCAAGAGCATTGGGTATTTATTGTGGTGGTAAGTGGAGTAACTGTACTTGGAGTAGCTTCTGTCCATCAGTAGACTGCAATAGGTGTTGATAATCATAGTTATTGTGACAATGATGACTGGTTCGTTGCATCTATAAGAAAAACAGAGGTGTAACTCGAGTTATATTAGTGTCAGGTATTATATTTTATTTGTATGTTTTTATTGCTAGTTAAGCTTGTACTCTGCGCGGTCACCTTTGTTTGCTATTGAAGGAAACAATACACAATTTTATGGGTTGGCCATCAACTCAAGTTACAGGCCTATAAAACTTATGAATGCATTTATTTTAATTTTTCTATATTCAATACTTTTAGTATTAGTAAGTAAAATTTTGATTATTGTATAGATTTCAACTTAATCGTTGCATTTGATAAAATTTACGACGAGACACTCACTAATGGCATAAAAAATTATCACAGCTACGCAATGCAAAATTTATTACGGTGGCGGCTAATCGTGGCGGAGACTATCCATCTGCACGGGGAATATTATAGTGCACAAATGTGTGCGAAAGTACAAGTATACTCTTTATTTCTTCACTGTCATAGTCCGATGGAATGGCAATCTGACACGACCGAAGAAAATGCTTTCCGAGGAACGTGGGTATAAACACTGCCAAATTTCAAACTCCGGGCATGTATTATTGTGAATTTATTAACAGAAAAATCCAACATAATTTTTTGGCCTGACCCGGAAATCACACCCGAGACCTCGTCCTCAGCTGTCACACTCATAAACCAACGAGACATTTCTCTCCTTATTATATAGTGACGTATTAGTGTACAAATTGAACGTTCAGAAGTAAGCACGAGATTAACTCATTTCCTCCAGTCAACTCGTATCGTACTCCAGTCGCTCGGGAAATGAGATTGCTAGCATTTGATAGGCCTTTTTATTTCGGATATTTCTCACTTATTTAGGTAGATATGTTGAATATACGTGTGATTTAGTGCTGAGTTTGATTCCCACGTGTACTTAGGTAAGCATAGAGTAGCAATAAGTATAATATACACAGAACTAGACTTTACGTGATACATAAATCTTTCTTTCGAGTAGCTACTTTATGTCCGTAAAGTGTGTTTATTAAATCTCTCACGACATATGGCTTGTTACCTAGTGCGTTAAGTCTTTTTAAATGAAAACACGAGGTCATTTCATGCCTTGAAATCTATAATCTTGATTCAAATAGTTTTGGATGAATTAAATGATAAGTTTAATCCTAAGCGGCTAGATTAAAGATAACATTGCTGTTAGTAAGTAATGTAGTGCTATTTGTGTGTTAAATTAAATATATAATAAACTCAAGATACATAATCAGGGTCTCAAAACCGTTCGCATAAAATATGTATGGTCGGCAACGAAGTTAGCTGTACAGAGCCTCTAGACAAGTGGCATAAGCGATAGTCGAATCGAAAAGTAAAAAACGCAAATTGATGGGATTCGACGTAAGTTTACGACATTATATCGTAGACTTACGTCAAATCCCATACATTTTATTTTTTGACTTTTCGATTCGACTATCGCTTATGCCACTTCTTTAGAGGATCAGTGCCGCTATATGAAGATAAGCTTTTTAGAAAAACTAATGTATGTATAAATTTGTGTGAAATATATTTCTATCAGTAGGTTTAGTCTAATTATACACTGTTACCAAATTCCACAGAAATATAATATACAATGGCTTTCTTAAAAAACGAATCTTCATAAAGCGGCCCTGTACAGCTATCTTCGTTGCCGAGTGTACGTGCACTATTTGAAATTGTTGCGTCAATGTCAAATAGTAACGCGTCGGTCGAGAGCAACATATTATTATTACTACGAGGCACGAGTATGATTCCTGGCGACAGTTTTTAGTGTTTATTTTATTCTAGAATGTGTATCTTGGGTTTTATGTATATCAATGTTGTGAGACGATTTATTGAAGGAAAAAACTTAGGTTTGATACAACTTTACCTACAATGAAAATAAAATGATATGACGCTATGTAATTTACGCAAAACACTGTGCGGTTGTAGAGGAATTTCCTCCCACGTACGATCAAGTTGCGGAATGAACTACCCACCTCATGCTAGGGTCGGCAATGCATGAGTGAAAACTCTTAGCATTGCAATCAATCATCTGTCGGATACGGTAACCTTACCATCAGTTCCTTAGTCATATAAAAACTACACACTCAAAATAAATATTTTTTTTAGGGAAATGGCTCAATAAAATTAAAAATATATCTCACTGGTTTACACATGTCTACTCACTTATATCAAGAGAGAGAGGGTTAAGGCCTAAATTTGTGCACGTTAGCTTAATGAATTAGCCATGTGTTTAGAATTTATTGTAACATAATGTGAGTTAGGACGATAAATCATTTTATTAGAACATACAAATCCCACAAACTAAAACTTAAAAACAAATAACATTATTCCTGGACTATAATATATAATAAGCCATTTTTGAATTATAATTAACGTGACTTGATAGTAATCACACTTGAATATATGGTCATGAAAACAGGGTACTTAAAACATATATTATGTAACTGTCATCAAGTTACTTCTTAAAATATCCACGTTATAAACAGCATAATACTCGTAGGTATCAGTTCTTCTCTGAATAGCGAACCGTCCCTGGAAAGAATTCGGTTGTGGCGAGAGAGTGCTTCTCCACTTATCCCATTTGTCTCACCCTCTGAAACTCTCCTAGACATGAGATACTTAGGCTGACCTGGAAGTCTTGAAACAAACTTCGGACTCAGGCTTGCCGATTCAAAGACGATTCCAATCTGGAGTGGAAATGTGGTGTGTGCCGCCTATAGGACGCTTGTCCCGCCTACTCTTCTGGGCCGCGCGCTGCTACGTTAAGAAAAAGAATGAAACAGTGCTTCTTCACTATTGTTTGTCATCATCAAAGTAGACTCTCCTGAAAAGTTCCACAGCATTTGGTCCTACGTTGACATTGTCTATCAGCTGCCTGCAACTTGTACCAGGTCGTTGGTTTAAAATATATAATAGTATAGCCCGTTGGTCTACTGCTTAGCTAGAAGTCATACACAGTAGGGTACAATTCTCACCCAAGACAAACCTTTGTGCAATAAGCACGATTCTTTGTTCTGTGTCAGTATAATTTATCTATGTATGTAATTAGAAATAGGAACATAACTATGCTTACATACATACATGCCTTTTTTGGAAACATAGTCCTTATACATACCGCTACGCCCGAGGAAGTGTCGGGCTCTTTAAGCAAGAGATGATAGGTGGGTGGCATAGCGACTAGAGCCGCTTTGTGGGTAGACCGCAGGATCTGCCTAATTTAAAATTAGATAGCCGAGCAAGAGTAGTCAAAACGCAATACGTAATAGCTAAGTACTAAAGTAATAATAAAATTAATATTCAAAAGGCTGCACACTATAAATTCAAAATGACGTCATTAAATGTTGTAATGTATCTCCTTGCGCCACCCATTATGAGAAGTGCAACATTTTCGTTGTATACTTTAACCATTTGGCACAGATTATTACTTTTTAATGGCACTTCAAGCTGCTACTGTAAGCGGCAAACTTTATACTGCAGATATAAAGTTTCATTATTACATTTTTGTTATTACAGCTCTCAAATATTAAACCTGAATGGATATTAAAAAAACTTACAATATTATTCTATACATATTTTGCCTTTAAAATTTCTAATAAGGTATATGGGTTTCCTCACCGTTAACTCATGGTAAACCGTTTTATTAGTACGTATAAATTTCTTAACTTAATATCACATTGGTATGACTAGCTTTACTCTAAAATATATCAGCCAAGTAATTATAGAGAACCTACATATATTAGTACATTTTAAATTATTATTTTATAAAATAGAGAACAAAAATTCCGTATAGGTAATAAATGTAGGAGAGGCATGTCTTAGAAGAGTCTGTTTTACGCGTCAATCGGAACACAAACCTGTTTTGATGGTCAAATCAATTAAGTATCTAAAGCCGTGGCCGTTAGTGCATATAACCCCATGGGGATAGTGACTTTCCAGGATAACAAGCCTATATCCTATTCCGAACTATAGATATAATCGTCATTAATAACAAACATCAATCAATCAAAACTTTCGCATTTATAATATTAGTATAAATAGAATGTGGGTCCCAGACAACGTCCAACGGTATCGCGGTATACTCAGGCTCAGATGCGAACGAGAAAGACTGTTCTATTTTAGCTCTAGATCGGCTTGAATGGAAAAATTACCTTTGCCCTGGCAGTGGGACAATACAGAAGGAAAAAAAAATAGATTAAATAGATATACTTTCTTGTTCTCAGGTTGTGTAATTCCCCAGCGTTATGTACTCGGCGTGATGGGCCTTCTCGGTGTGTGTAATGCGTACACAATGCGAGTGTGCCTCAACCTTGCAATCACACAGATGGTCAACCGCACTAGATCTGGTGGACATCACTACGTTGATCCTGATGCATGTCCCAGCGATGATCTTATAACCAACAGTACAACAGCCATCGATAGGCCGGTAAGATATAACATAAAATAGTCCAGTTAACAAGTGCCTGTTGATCCACTTTTTTTCAACAGTTTCGAAATAATAATGAACAAGTCGTGTCATTCGATTCAGAATAGCATGTAGATGATTTTTAAATGTTATAAACTAAAGAAAAAGAAACTGAAAAGGGTATTAGTATATTGCAAACTTCCTAAAACAATTTTTTTGGTACTATTTGGGTGGCAAACAAGCATATGGCCCGACCTAATGTTAACCAGTTACCGTAGCCTATGGACGCATACAATACCAGAGAAAGGAGAATTTTACTACTAAATCAATTTTGTTTTTAATTAAACAATAAGCATAAGAAATTTTCTAAAAGAATATTTCTGGAAATACTAAAGTTATTTTCAAATCTGAAACTCCTGCCCCTCTAGACAAGTGGCAAAAGCGGTAATCGAATCGAAACATCAAAAAAGCAAATGTATGGGATTTGATGTAAGTTTACAACAATAAATCGTTAACTTACGTCAAATCCTATACATTTGCTTTTTTGACTTTTCAATTCGACTACCATAAATGCCACTTGTCTAGAGGGTCTGACATGGTAGTCTTTCGCACTACCACTACGCTATAGACGCATTCAAACTAAGTCGGTAGGTAAGTTACACTAAGAAACAATATCAACACGAAAATTTAAATCGATGTTATTACTATACTTTACTGATGATGGTTTGCATGAGCCAATTATAAATTACACACAAGTACCTATATCAGGAGAGACGTACTTCGTAAAGGAAATTAACTGAAAGGGAATATCAATTTGTCATAATGACATGTAAGGGGAAAACAATACGGCTTTTCCGATTGACATCAAATTTTATAGTAAACAATAAAGTACTAACACTAATAGTGGAAACTCCATCGGTTCTTATAAAGGCGGATATCCACATTACGAGACTGTCTTGAATGCCGAGAAATGCCGCGTAAAGCAGCTTCTTGATGTGGAGACGCGATTGCCTCATGAGTCACTTTGATCATTGCCTGACCGACTAGCTCAATGAGAGCACCAGATGAGCTCCCTCGTGAGGCAACCTCAATGTCGATACCCAGCTTTACAGTCTAACAATGGGAGCCCTTTAGTCCTAGGGCCTTAGACTTTAAGAAATCATTAAATAGTATGATTATGATTTTTTTAACAGAGTTAGGGCACCATTCTATTGAGTAACCTTTATAGAAGACTATGACTAAATAATTACACATTATGGTCCTGTGTGTAAGTACAAGTTACCAGCGCTTATTTAAGAATGCGTTTTAATAAAATGTTGGCCGTATGCTTGTTTGCTACCTAAGTAGTATAAAAATTAAAAACTTGATTTTGTTCTGTAAAAATTAAACACTGCAGAAAGCAAAGAAGTTAGTATATCGTTTATCATACCAATAATAAGGAACGTTGATTTTGGAACATACTTAGTGTTAATTGCAGTTCATTATGTCAAGGTACTATGTTGATATATGAAGTGATATCGTTATCTTCATAATGTATAATATTAAAGTCATATTTTTGTACGGATTTATTACGATTTACGTGTTTCTATTAAAAGAGTCCAAACGATTTTGTCGTACCATAATTATTTTTCTTCTTCTTTTCATTTGGTTAATCGCCAAATCGGTAACAGAGTAATTTTCTGTCGTGATCTTACGGCCGCTGACAGTCGGGACGGGACTGATTCTTAACGTATCGCACCTAATATTAGGAACCTTTATTGATTAACTTAGCTGTAGGTATAATATAAAAAGACCACTTTTACAAAGTCACCGATGACATCACTGCATCTGCTCAAGTTGTCATTATAAATCACACGGATCAGTGAATTTTGCGGTTCTGCAAGCATATGCACGATACTGGAACTAAATCATAAATAAAAGATGAAATACATTCAAATTAAATGTATGGGCACCTACACTCGTTCACACACATGCATTTTTTTGACTGCTTCGGTGGTCCAGGGGCCGCAGTATGCGCCTGCTGTGCACGAGGTTGTGGGTTCGATTCCCACACAGGGTAAAACTTTGTGTGACCCACAAAGAGTTGTTCTGAGTCTGGGTGTAATTTGTGTCCGTTAATTGTATGTTTGTAAAGTCCCCTGCGACACAGTGCTTGTTCTCTAGTGCGGGAGTTGTCTTTTTAAAAATGAAAAACGAAACGAATTTTTATAGTTCTCGCGTGGTAAAAAACCACGCAGTCCGCTTGATGTTAAGCATTTACCGTAGCTAATTGGCGCTTGCAATACCAGAGGTATCATTTGCGTGTTGCTGACTTTGTAGTGTTTTTTTTTTGCACTAAAGCTTTGAGCTGGAGTATCACTACTAGGATAGGAAAATGTTTTTTCCAAACGTATCATTAAATGGGCGCTGAAGACGCGTTAATTACAATATTTTACAGATCAAATATTATTTAGAAGAATAATTACGGTTTAACGCAAAAAAAAAATAACACCCCATAACACGAAGAAAGCTCAGGATCTGGTAATTCGAAGTATTTTAGACTACAGAGTGAAGCGGCACCGGGTGTAGCTAGTATATTAATACATTGTTTATTTGCTTAAACTGTAATACAAACAGGATGGGTCAAATGGTAAAAGAACAGGAATTAGAATTAGGATTAATTGTTGTGTGATTAAGTGTTAAGGTCGACACAGTCATACAAATTACTATGATAGGAAACAGTGTCAGAGGTTAACAACTATGTTTATTGTCTGTAAACAGGGCTGTTGCTACTTTACCCACTGGATTATAATAACAATGACCTCCTAATCCAATTTCTAGAGCTGACCTTGTTTGTCCATCTGCTCCCCGGAACTTTTATGAGCCCTCAGGCCATATTGTGGGAGGCTTGCTCACGTTGAAGTCTTTTGTCTGAGATGATGATGATGAACCGTATTTTGGCTAAAAGACTAGCCAACTGCACAGGAAAAATTAAAGTGTACAAGTGTAAGCGAAAATATAGGCAGCGCTGTTTATTCCCTCAATCTCATAGTCCAATGGGACGGCAATCCGACACGCCTGTAGATAAATCAAGATAAAACTTAACTAATGCCATACCGGCTTATGTTTATGCAGAATAATCACTCCTATAATTTTGTATATTTTTGGGTAGAATGTAGCGAACTAATACCTACATTGACAAATAAACCATATTTCGATTTTCTATTTCTCGTCAGCGAACTAGCCAAAGGAAAATTTAGCTTAGATCATCTCTGGCTTATTCATAATATATGACCTTCATAATTGTTACTTTGTAACCTAGAGTTTGAATTAGAATACAAATAAAACCTATACGCCTCAAGTGAACTTGCATAAAACTTACATCATATTTCACAAACACGTTTTGCAGACAAAGTCAATGCAGTGTGTATTCAGCTTAACTATCATGAACAACCAAGTAATTGCGCAATTCGAACGTGGAAACAACACAACGAAGATTGACACACATATTGAACCTTTAAAAGTTCCCGAGGGATTCATTAGTTGTCGCAACAACAGTTAGCAGTCGTAAGAAACAAATGGTTTATTTTGTTGACTCTGCAATAATTTTAAATTTATGAAATTGTTCGCAATTGTTTGAAAATATATTGTGCAATGTATGCAATATTTATTTACTTATAATTTTAAAATTAAATATGGATTAAAATTGTGTTATCTAAATAGCATCAAAAACTATGCAAGCTGCCTCTTGATTGGTGAGAATATGATATTGTGGTGTATTAGCCTGTCTGAGTATGTAACTAGCAACTTCAATCAATCAGCCTATCGCAGTCCACTGCTGGACACAGGCCTCTCCTAACACGTGCCACAGCACACGGTCCTCCGCCTTCCGCATCCAATCCGTCCCAGCGATCTTTTTTAGGTCGTCGGTCCACCTAGCTGGGGGCCGCCCTACCTTACGCTTACCGAGTCGCGGTCTCCACTCTAGGACACGTCTGCTCCATCGGCCGTCGGTCCTTCTACAGATGTGACCAGCCCATTGCCACTTCAACTTGCTAAGTCTGCGAGCTATGTAGGTAACTTTGGTTCTTTGTCGGATTACCTCGTTGCGAATTTTATCCTTCAAAGAAACGCCAAGCATAGCTCGCTCCATAGCCCGCTGTGCGACTTTTAATTTGTGGACTAGTCCCACTGTGAGCGTCCACGTCTCGGCACCGTACGTCATAACAGGTAGGACGCATTGGTTGAAAACTTTCGTCTTCAGGCATTGCGGTAAAGGCGAAGAGAAAACGTGACGTAGTTTGCCAAACGCTGCCCAACCCAACTGAATCCTACGGTTGATTTCTTTCTCGAAGTTGTTTCTACCAAGCTGGATAGTTTGCCCAAGGTAGATATACTCCCGAACAACTTCGAGCATCGAACCGTCGACGTAAATCGGTCCCGGCGTGATATGTTCGTTGAACATTATCTTGGTTTTATCCAAGTTCATACCGAGACCGACACGTCGTGAGGCTTCATTCAGGCTGTGCAGCATTCCGCTCAACTGTTCCAGAGACTCTGCAACGATGACGATATCATCGGCAAACCGAAGGTGTGAGATGTACTCGCCATTGATGTTAATGCCCCGTCCAGTCCAGTCCAGCGTCTTAAAGACGTCTTCGAGCGCGTTGGTGAAAAGCTTGGGGGATATTACATCCCCCTGTCTCACCCCTCGACGCAACTCAATTGAGTTGGTCTTTTGGTCCTGGAGCTGGACGGTCATAGTGGCGTTGTCATAAAGACATCTCAGCACCTCGATATAGCGCCAATCAATGCGACACCGCTGCAGAGCACCCAAAACTGCCCAGGTTTCGATGGAGTCGAAGGCTTTCTCGTAGTCCACGAATGCCATACACAGCGGCTGATTGTACTCTTCAGTCTTCTGTACAATCTGCCGAACAGTATGGATGTGGTCTACGGTGCTATAGCCTTTTCGAAACCCGGCTTGTTCCGGAGGCTGGAACTCGTCAAGTTTTCTGGCGAGGCGGTTTGTGAGTACTCTCGAGAACAACTTGTAAACGTGGCTCAGGAGTGAGATGGGTCTGTAGTTCTTCAGCAAGGCTTTGTCACCTTTTTTGAAGAACAGAACCACCGCACTCCCACTCCACGCTTGAGGTGTTAGGCCCTGGTGTATAACGGAATTGAAGAGACTCGCTAGCTCTTTCAGGATTGGAGCCCCGCCTGCTTTTAGGAGCTCTGTGGTTATTCCGTCATCACCAGGTGACTTATTGTTCTTAAGCTGCTCGAGAGCCACTCTGACCTCGCCCTGGTTGACATCAGGGATGTCTTCCGTGTAGTGGCGCGTGAGTGGGGCCCTGTGGTCATCAGCGCTGGGTCTCGTGAGTTCAGTCATCCGTGATGCGTACAGGTCTTTGTAGAAACTCTCAATTTCCTCGAGAATCTCGAACCCTGAGGTCACGGTTCTGCCATCCGCAGTATTTAGTTTCGTCAGATGGGATCTACCTAGCTGGCGAGCGAAGACTTTGGTGCCTCTGTGGAGTGAGATGGGTCATCTCATTCTATACCGGATTAGTTTACTGATAAATGAAATATGATATTATCATATTAGATAATAGGGTTAAAGGTTTATTATTTTGATATTGTGTAATCCGATCCATCATCAGAACATCTCAATGCTGCCATACAACTTTCTAAGTGTACGTCAATTTGCACAGTATTCGGCTTCTCGCATTCAGCTGCTTCTAGCCACTTTGCAAAGATTGTTGCTACATCTAGCCTATTGCGATTATTTATCGTAAGTGGAAATTCAAAACTACTCCAGCTCCAAAATTGCACTTTTGGAGAATTTCAATTAATAAATTTAAATCTAACTTCTCTAGTAAAACCATTTGACACTTAAATAGTTTTACCTGTCTAATGATGATAAATAAATTATATGAATACATTAATACTTCTATACTTATATCATAAATACGAAAGTGAGATAGATTATAGTATCCTGGAAAAGAACATAGTGTATTTTTATCCGCGATAACCGGCATCTGAGAATTATCCAATAATATCTGTATAATAAATGTAGTTAGTGTACAAAAAAGAGTTTTCTATCCATCTATCCACGCAAAGACGGAGCAGCGAGCAACTGCTACTACTTAATATAAACAAATAGTATAGTATATTGTAGTTTCTGTTTATATAAATTATTTGTCATCTCATAATTAAAATTCACCTTGAATATCGTACGTAGCTGCAATATCGACCTCAAATTATGTTAAAATAGCGGAAAAGGCTCGTATTAAAAGTAGATTAGATTTGCGTTTGTCTACGTTGTGTTGTGGACCAGCATAGAGTAGGTAGTTAATGAGGATTATGTTCAGCTTGATGACGTCATATTGTGTGGCATATATATTGTAGATTGAATATCTAAGCTAGCGAAGTACTTATAAATGCGGCCAAGGGCTTTGAATATAAATTATCCTAACTTGTTATTACTAAAGAATGTTTATTATTGTTTTTTACTGCCTTCCATGTCAGCCAAAAGAACACAGCACTCGGTCCTGAACTGCCTGGTCCATTGATGATGGGTTTGATGCCTACACGGGACAAAACTTTGTGTGATTCATACATGTTTGTTCCAAGTTTCGGAGTAATTGGTGTCCGTGAATTGTATGTTTGTAAAGTCCCCTGCGACACACGGCTTGTTCCCTAGGACTAAAGATATACCCACTCACAATTATCCGTGTGGTGACGGATTAAGAATAAAACTCGAAACAAAACCCTATACCAACCCGTCTGGCCAGGGTGGTATCGTAGGCTAATATCCCTCCAAATGTATGGAGGAGACCCGCCGGCTGATTCTCTAAGAAACAGCGATGGCAAACTGACAGTTGTGATCGCAAACTGACAATTGTGATTGCCCGGTGACGGCACAATCTATTGACTAAACGTCAAAAAGGCTCGGTTTTTGCTCTTTCGGAATACCGATTTTCAATCTGACAGCCAGATTTTGCTCGGTTTTTGCGGTAAAAAAACCGAGCCGGTTTTTGCTCTTACGGAATACCCCTGCCGTGCCCAGCAGTGGGACGTTTATGGGTTGAGATGAATATATAGCCACACACAACTACACCAATTAGTGTACTTATATGGTTGTGGTCTTCTGTAAAATGGAGATCCTTCCATAGACAGGCTGCTCGCTCCCATATCAATCAACTTTAAATGCAAATATTCATATATTTATATAACTATTTTTTTCAGTACGCAATCTTCGACTGGGATGAGAAGACTCAGGGACTTATATTAAGCGGTTTCTACTACGGGTATGCTGCTACACAAGTACCAGGTGGCTACCTCGCTGAGAAGTTCGGTGGCAAGTGGACCCTCGGTCTAGGACTACTCAGCACAGCTGTGTTCACATTCTTAACCCCAGTCGTGATCAGAGCTGGAGGTGCTACGTGGCTGTTTATACTTCGAATCTTGCAAGGAATGGGAGAGGTAAGATTTAGGCTAAGATCTATAAAATGTACGCTTTACTTAGACTTAACTATATTATAACTTTGGTAATCATCTTCGATTTGGCATTTATAGACATTTCGTGTTGAAATTGTGCTAAGTGTAAGCTAAGACAATGTAGTTTCATTTCAAGCATCTTCTATTCTTTGTAAATATTTATTTATATACATATAAGAAAAAAAATCTCAATAATCTATACTATACAAATATTAAAGCAATGTGGAAAAAGACTACAAGCAATGTGGCACAGTTGGTAGTGCGCTGGACCGGAACCCGAGAGGCGTATGTTCGAGTCCTGCTCCGGGCTCGTCTTTTTCCACATTGCTTTAATATATAAGTATATTTGAGCTGATTGCATAGCAAAAATGCTAAAAATATTTAATAATCTATACTAAATTATAAAGAGGTAAAGTTTGTGAGTTTGTGACGGTCTGCCTGATGCAGATTATGGACGTTGCAACATCACTGAAGGCCACAAGTAGTCACAAGTTTTCTAATATATAGTAGGAAAATATTTTTATAACAAAAAAAAAACAACTTACGCACTGTGTACCTGACTGTAGTTTTCTGTAAGGCAAAGTCTCTGTACTTTGGTTCTTAAATAACTATGGGGTACGCCTTTTGTATTCTGCAAGTCAACGATATCGCTTGCAGAACATGATAGCCTTATATGCAAATTATAATGAAGTATAATAGTATATGACGGGATTGTAGCTACGTGTTAGTGGCGCGGGTTGAGAGAGATATATATCGTCACTGGAAAGGCAAAATTACTGAAGTGAAAATAGGTTGTTTCGAGATAAAGCCGATCAAAGTTTTTATTTTTAGAAAAAAAATCATATCTTTTTACACAATCATCCGATTTCAATGAAATAACTTTATAAATAATTCTATTTGTAGCATGCGTTTACTGGAAGTGGTTGAAATTCGTTTTTTTTACTACTTTCCAAGATAAGTGGCGCTTCAGTAATTTTGACCCAATAACTTAGTAAGCCAAATTTTCTTAAACGCCACCAATGTAAACAACGATTGTATTTTAAAAGTACTGAACACAATACTATTAGTAAATTTGAGTAGGATGAAATTTCTTTAGCATAAATTTTAGTGTCGTGTTGGTGTATCAAAATAACTTCAAGGGAAATATTTTATACTCCTCATGTCTAGGATTTTGACTCATGAGGCGATAGGATAACTAAGTAACTTCAACTAAAATTACTTAAAATGTTTTTTTTTCGTAATCAGTTAAAATTTCTTTAGCTGAATTTTTATTACATTCAAGGTAAGCACAAATTACTTAAAGGCCATTCTTTTTTAGGCTACACAAAGGCAATTTTACTCAAGCGCCAAACTTAATATTTAATATTCAGGAAATATTTCTTGAGCGACATGAGTGAAAAATTGGCCAAAAAACGGGTCGCTTCAGTAATTAGGAAAAAAAAGCAGCACTTTTTTTAGGTTACTTAAACGCCACAAAAATGCTCTGATTGCAATGGTTCCTAGGCAGATCGACGCAGAAAAAATCGCTGATTCCGAATATGTATATAACTCAATTATGCTCACTTTGTATGACAGAAGTAATTTTGCCTTTCCAGTGACGATATATTTATATTATAACATCTACCTCAAGCGCCATAGCTAGATTTATGGTCGCCTATAGAGTAATTTTGAAATCACGCACGCAGCTTCAATGTAGTGCCCACTTAGGCGTCTATTTAACAAGGGCCGCCAATTTAAATATGAAATAAAAAATACTTACAATAAAATCACCTTTTAAATACTACGTATGTGGCAAACAAGCATACAGACCGCCTGCGCCTGACAGACCATAGCTTCGTCCCCAGACTCATGCCGCTGTCTATAAATTAAATGGCAGTTCTAAAAAAATACGCTTCCGAAAAAATACCAAAACAAAACTAATACTAATTATTTATTCGAGATGAAACTCAAGAGCAATTTATTCCTAGCTGTTAAAACAAATTCCTTGGCCCAGTTTTACGGAGTTTATTTTGCACATTAATTTAATTTGTTCATATTTTGTACTGAAAAATGTTAAAGGAATTATTGTACTAAAATTTGTTTTAGCTTCATATTATTGTTACGTATATATATTTTAGTGTAATATATTATAATAACGTAAGTGTTCTCGAGGAAAAACTCAAAACAAAACCCTATACCAACCCGTCTGGCCAGCGTGGTATAGTAGGCTAATATCCCTCCAAATCTATTAAGGAGACCCGTGCCCAGCAATGGGACGTTTATGGGTTGAGATGATGATGAAGAGTTTTCAGACTGATTTTGCTCACGGGCGGTGGCCAATCTCAACGAAGCATATACAAGGATGAAAATAAAAAAATAAGTGGTTACCTCGCCATTTGCCACTGCTTGGCGTTTTGAGGGTTCGATTCCCACACGGTACAAAAAATTGTGTGATCCATAAATGGTTGTCCCGAGTCTGGGTGTACTTTGTGTCCGTTAATTGCATGTTTGTCCCCACAGGTCTTGTTCCCTGGCGCGGGAGTTGTCTATATAAAGAAGAATCCAATTTAAAAGCATCATATAGATGTTGTCATTTCTGGCCCTTGCTTTCTGTGTTCCTTGTCTTCTGTAAGATCGAAATCGATCCCCAGTCGTAACAAGGGTAGGGTAGTACACAAGCAAGCAACAACTTGCTTGTGTACTACCCTACCCTTGTTAATAATAAAACTGTATTTCCCTACTTAAAACCGCGGGAATCTGTAATACTTAGAATAAAAGGATCGCAGGGCAATATTAATATTATTCAATTTAATACCGCAGCGGAAAACATACACAGATAAAGCAAGTATTTATCCACTCGACTCAAGTACTTTAACCACATTTTATACGAAGGCACAACTATAGATACGTATTCTGTACTTTGCGCAACAGGTTGATACAAGCTAAGTGGTTTGCGATAGATACGTCAATTCAAATACTACAATTCCACAGCCAAATACTTAGTAGGTAATTATTTTAAAGAACACAAAATATAACTTAAACTTAAGAATTTTCTAGAATTTACGTCAGGATCCACCAGTGGATTAAAGAGGAAAAAATTTATCCTTGGATCCATTAGTGGATTGTCGACGGTGGTAGTGGAATGAGGCGTCTATAAAGTCATAATAACACATTAGAGTGGTAATACATTAAATATTGTTGGTTTTAATTCATGGTGTAAGATAATAATCTAACGTAAAGACAATAAAGAGGAAATATTATTTTGAAATCTAAAATTATGGGATCAAAGGACACGTACTGCAAAGTTCAAATTGAAGTTCGGATTTACCGCTACAGGCGCTTGTTGCTAACGACAAGAAAATAATCGTTTTTTTGTCTCCTCAAATCTATTAAGACTTGAATTATCGGCATATAGCTCATTTTAGGGCAACGTTTTTCTTATACCAGGGCTACCCATTAAAAAAACTCTAATGTACATATGTATATATAGGGTTGGCAATGCACGAGTTATGCTCTTGATAGTGCAACCGTCTATATAAGCTACGGTAACTACAATCAGGCATAATCCACTGTAGCAATTTTTCTGACCCAGTATTTGGTAGAATAATTCAAAAGAAAGTAGTGTTACATACAATTTTTCAAGTCATTCAAGGGTATAATAGAAAATCTATACTTTTCTAGATTGCTCTACCATGAATGAAATCGATTTCGAATCACGTCATGGAAGAGAAATTCCATTTAGCCTAGCAGGTATTCTTTATAGTGTTTATGTTCATACTTTACACAATATACGCATATATTTATGTATAAACTTTACTTGGTCAATTTTTTTTGAATTACCGTTTATATATAATATATATAGAAGTCGAATGCATTTTATCGTGGAATTTGAAATACTACTACGTGTCATTTCTAATGTAACACGCGTCCACTATGTTAATCTTACCATCAGGTGGGCCATTGTCTTGTTTGCCTCCTTTGTAATTTAACTAAGAAATATGATAGCGTGACGCGGAGACGCGGCTGCCGCGCGGGATAGATGGAAAAGGCGGAAATTGAAAACCGATCCAAGATGACAGGCTCCTTAGTTTTTTTTTTTTTTTTTTTCAATATCTGAATAATAAATGTCTTCAACAGGGTCCTACAATGCCAGCCCTGATGATAATGTTGGCACGTTGGGTACCACCTCATGAGCGATCATTCCAAGGAGCACTGGTCTTTGGTGGTGCTCAAATTGGCAACATCTTCGGCTCTTTCATGTCGGGCATATTACTAGCAGATGGAAGAGACTGGTCGTACGTGTTCTACTTCTTTGGCGGCTTTGGAATATTCTGGTTTGTTTTGTGGGTAAGTTTACGTTAAGTATTACATTTTATTATCATAGCCTGCTAGTTGACTAATATGACTGATTATGCATGCATCTGATTTGGCGTGGGAATAGTAGGTGACTGAGTAATAAGAGCGAATTCTGGGTATATTATTATTTATATCGATGTTACTTCATGTTTATATTGTTTTTTGGGGATAACGTTATGTATTATTGTGTTATAGCTATTTGAGTAGCAGGTAAGTAGTTGCCTTAGTATTTAGTCTATGCACGAATGATGTATTTACCGAAGAAAAACTCATATATGTATATATATTTTTTTCATGAAACTTATTGCTATAAGAAAAAAAATTACGTAGCAAAATAAGAAAATACAAAGCCGTGAATAAAATTACCGTACACGTACCGTAATAACAGGGAATCACGGCGAATTACTTGGGTCTTTTATACCCCAGTAAATTCAGAAACGGGTTTATAGACATTTTACTTCCACTTTTAGTCTAATGGCATGGATTAAGGTTTAGTAATGGAAGCAAATTAATGTTCTTAATTGTTATCAAAATTGATATAGTAGATATAGATATAATAAACTTAAAAGAGATACCGAACGAGTAGATATATTATTTACCTACTTGGTTTGCCCAAGTAGGTAAATAGTATACCTACTCGCTGTCTTATTCCGGGTATAACGTGATTTTAATAACTGTGCACCAGTTAATGTCAAAATATTGCCATGTTGGCTGCATTGGTAGAGTTAGCAGCGAAATTTCAATGATACCTAATCTTAATACCTAATTGACTGACCTGTTGGTATAGTGGTTAGTGACTCTGACTACTACGCCGGAGGTCGTGGGTTCGATTCCCACCCAGAATAAATCTCTGTGTGATGAGCACGATTGTTTGTTCTGTGTCTGGGTGTAATTTATCTATAATATGTATGTATTTAGAAATATATAAGAATGTTTATCAGTTGTCTAATAACTATAGTACAGGCTCTGCCTAGTTTGGAATCAGATAGCGATGTGTGAGTTGTCCCGAAAATATTATTATTATAATATTTATGTTGATAGATAGGTATGTTCGGTAATGTGATAAAAAGCCATTTTTATAATATAAAAGAGCGATATTAATACTCAAATAGCGTACACAACAAGAAAGTCTAGACTGTACTGACAGGGACAGGCGCCTGCAAGGAGGTAGAAAAGGAAGCGGGCGGGTGAATTCAATCATGCCAAAATGATTTTGACAGCTCCAATTGCACAGTTACAAAAATCGGGTTATAAAGACGTTTCTCTTCTGTTTTGTTTTATTCACGATAATAAAACAAAACAGAAGAGAGTCGCATATTTATTATTTATAAAGATTAAAATTAATATTCATAATTTTCAGAGTCTCACTTGCTACAGTACTCCGAACTCTCATCCCTACATTTCAAAGAAGGAGCTCACGTATCTAAACAACAACGTTACTACTGCCGAGAACCACTCAGCAAAAGATCCTGTTCCGTGGAAAGGACTACTGAGATCTGCGCCTGTATGGGCCTTGGTCTTTGCTGCAGTGAGTATTATTCTGTAATTTTATTTTTTATCAATGATTTGATGTGATAAACAAGATTAATGCCAAAAATCCCAACAATGAGGATTTGAGGAATATTGCCAAATTCCCATTGTTGCCTTTCGAGGACGTTGGACGCTTGCCATACCAGGGGTATCACTTGCATGTTGCCTTTCTTACACTTAGGCTTTAAGGTGGAGTATCCTTGTAATAGGAAAAGGTTTCATTTAAAACGCATCCCTAAATGAGCGCGGGAGACCAGTACTCACATACAGGAACACAACTACACCGCTGTGTATAGTTATTTGGCTCTGGTTTTGTGTCCTTCCCCAGTTTGGCTCGCTCGTTATTATTGAGCCTTAACTCTCTTAAAAATGAAAATATTATTACGCATTTCTGAAGCACTGCGTACGTTGGTTTGGCAAAATAAAAGTAACTTTATTGACTAAATATTTTACACAATATTATTTTACGATATTTTCCGTATATCTGAAATAAGAAAAGTGTCAGAACAGTTTTACCTACAAGTTTCGTTGAGCATATCTGACGGTTGGATACACAGCGTGATATAAATCGAAAGCAACGTATGTTTACGTTAAAATGAAGTTATTTTCTTTTTGGAGAAGTTTCTTATCTGTATCTTTGGTGCCTATCTCGTGTTATTTAAATGTTTTTTGAATAAAGTAACTAATTTCTATCTTCAGAAGTTTTACCCGTAGATATCTTTACTTATAGCAAAACTATACTACTTTATAAAATGTAAACTTAGTGAGGTTGTAGGGAGAAATCTGATCTTCAATTGATTTGAAACTTGAATATTTTTTTTTTTTTTTTTTTTTTTTTTTTTTTTTATACTACCAAGGTGACAAACAAGCATACGGCCCGCCTGATGGTAAGCAGTTACCGTAGCCTATGGACGTTTGCAACACCAGGGGTGTCACTCACGCGTTGCCGACCCTTTAAAAACCTTATAACCCCATGCTATAGTCTTTTGGAAAAACCTCGGCAGGGAGCTCATTCCACAGCCTTATCGTACGTGGTAAGAAATTCCTCTGGAATCTTACGGTACGGCAAGTTAGAGGTGCAAGGATGTGAGGATGAACTCCCTGTCGGTGGCGAGAGGTGCGTTGATAAAATGTGGCCGTGGGCATCATCTCGAACAATTCCTCAGAACACAGCCCATTGTATAGGCGGTAGAACACACACAAGGAGGCGAAGTCTCTCCTTAGACTTAGTGGATCAATACCGCCTGTGAGCTTGGGATCGTCAACAATCCTCACAGCGCGTCTTTGGATAGAATCAAAGGGTCCAAGCTGGTCTTGAACTGATTTTGAAAATTCTTTTACCAATAAAAAGCCACGTCATTTATGAGTGGCATAGGCTATAAAGTCAAATACCCAACGAAGTGAGCATGGGTCAGATTTATATTATTATAAATGCTAAAATTAACTCTATTTATTTATATGTACGTTTGTTTGTTACATTTTCATGATTGATCAACAAGATAGATGATTATTCTGAAGAAGGTCATACTGTACTTTTAACCGTGATAGCTGACATTCACGTAGGCAAAGACGCGAGCAACAGCTAGTTTATAAACTAGCTGTTTAATATATAATCTAGCAATCAGCTAATTGTCTCCGCTAGTTTAGACTTGAAAACGTAATTAGTGAAGTTTTTTTTGCACTTGGTGCACAGTGGTGGCAGGGAATTTTTTGCTAATGAGACTGTACCGAGTGTTGAGAATTAATATTATTGTGACTTATAGATAGTTATTTCAAGTCTGGTACATTATATCTGTGAATTAGCATATAAGGTGTCCCTCGTGACACAGAACAAATTCTAGTGCTATATGATTACTGAAGGCCTGTACCCTGTACTCCGTATTAATTGTGTATGCGTCAGAAACAACTATACAATTTGACTGCATGGTCTTGCCCCAGTCGGTGGTCGGATGATGCCTAAACTCTCTTGAAAACGTGCGTATATTATTAACCCTAGAAAAAAACAAGATCGGCAATCTCTATTAAAAAAAAGCAATAAAACAGTCTGCGAAATCCACAGACTCAATAAAAAAATATTTTAAAATTAGAAGGAATCACAGAATGCGCTGTTACGAATGTAGTATTTTTGCCGCGATAACAAACCACAGACATTAGTCACACGACTCTGCCTTACGTCAAAATAAATTATTTCTTTATAATTTTTGCTTGCTTGTGTCTCCTTAAATGGAAAACGCTGCAGTTCAATACTTTTTAGAGCACCTACCTACCTACTATAACTGGTTATATAATAGATTTAAAACGTTTATCAATGAATGAAGTGAGTAGAAAAGCACTTAACTGCATTACGTAATTATGACCTATTCACTACATTACGAGAGTCCTTGACTAGGTAGTAAAACAAAAACACCTAAAGTGGTGAACACACTGCCCTGTGCAATGCGACATGGAGCATAAGTGGTCGCATCGGTTGGGTTCATTGTTTTGTAATTATATTACGAATAGATACGCGACCGAACGTAAAGAGCCGCCAAAACGCGATGCAACATCAATACAGTCGCAAAATTGCTGATCGCTGATGCCGCATGTCTGCTTCAAGCCTTACATACAAGTGTATTATGCGCCTAATAACTACAAATGTTTATGGAGGCCGTATATGGACGTTGTTTACAAACACTTATTGATCTTTGCTAGTTCTGATGTTGGGTCTGTTCTCTGATACTACTGAGTTTGTTTGCTGTGTTAATTTTGCGTAGGTACTCATACAGAACAAATGTTATGATGATGCATAAAAGGATTCTGAAGAAAAGAATAACAGGATTCTGAAGAAAATAATTACCGTAAAAATATGCGTTAGTCATTCGTAAGTGGACAGTACTTTATGCTATTTCATTTTTCTCTTCTAAGGTATAAATAAATTTTAACCTAATAACGTGAAAAATCAAGAGTTTTCTGTAAAATAAGAAATTATGAAACTGGGGCCATACCATGACGTTTAAACTATGATTAGTTCGAGCGAAAAAGAGGGACGTAGCTATACGACGTATTATAGTTCCGTCCTTCTTTCTAGCTCGAACATTACGGCCCCTGTTATCGAAGAAATTTGATATGCTTTTATGGTGCTGACGTACTTATCTATACTTTTATACTAATATAACGAAGCTGAAGAGTTTGTTTGTTTGGTTGAACGCGCTAATCTCAGAAAGTACTGGTTCGACGCGAAATTTGTTGTTGAATAGTGCATTTATCCAGGAATGCTATAGGCTATATAACATCACGCTATGATCAATAAAAGCGGAGCAGTAGTGAGATATTTTGAAAAATCGGGGAAATGTACGTTCCAAATTACCACGCGGAAGAAGTCGCAGGCGATCCCTAGTATGTTATATTTCGTGTATTTCGGTAAAGACAATATCGATCAAATTTTATATCGAGATAAGGTTTTATAAAAAAAACTCGATTTTACACAAAAAATCCCCCGGTATAATATAGTTAAATTTACATCCCATGACTCTGTTAAACGTTGTATGATTTGAATTGATTTGCATACCATCGAATCATTTGTGACATTCAAATTAGGGTTTAACAATACATACATGAATGCAATTAATTTCAATGAAAACGCAGTGAACAATATTAATGCATGATGATTCTTGCTACACAACTGATTCATTCATGGGTAATGTACTCTTACGGTCGAGTAAGCACAAGGCTATGTTACTATTATTCAATACTGTAAATTACCTTTGTGCTTTGTTGATATTGTTACAGAATAGGTCCCGTAGTTTAAGGTCCTCCGTGGTGCTTCTTTTCATAGGTTATAAACCTATACAGATTTATTTTGTCTCCCGCTTTGCTATGGAGGGAAGTGGAAACTTTTCTTTCTTACTCCTCCTATTTACTTCTGATTAAATTCGTTGCGGGGTCCAAGACAGTAGGTTTAGTTGGTTACTCCGCTGTTAATCCTGGCTCACAGGAGTCACAGCGGTGGGCATGTGGGTGGGATTGTCCCGATTGCTACAGAATAGGTAAAAAAAAACTGATAGCGAGCCGGCTTGCTACAGCTGCAGTTCTGGGATTAGCAATATCGACAAGGAGTTATAGGTTAACATGTAGTTTGCAGTATCACAACTATGTAGTTAGTAGTATTTATAATAACATCACGTCTATTTTCGTTATCATCGTATTTAGTTTTCGTAGAAGTCTTTTTATTAGATAAAATATACCTATTTTATGTTACTCGTTGACAGCTTTCGGTGAAAGAATTTTGGGAATCAGTCTTTTTTTATTACAAAGGTATATATGTATTTCTTCTCTTTATAATATTAGTAGGTATAGTTAGTGTAGATTGAACTTTCCGAAATTCCCACGGGAAAGAATTCCCATGCTGGCAAAGTTCATGCTAGATGTTAATTGATATTAATAATGCAGTGCACTCACAAAGCAGTCTCGCTTAAAAATGTATGACGACGGCTTATTTTAATTTTGCAAACAAAGCGTAATTTTGCAAATTGATTAAAGAATAATTATAATATATTAATTTAACTTGATTACAGTATCTTATACTGTGTGGTCTTTATGGCTAGAGCACGTACACAGTAGGTGTCACATTGAATCAATCGATTTCCCACGTGCCCTACAAGTTAGGCTATTCGACAGGTACTTTTTAAAGAGGTGCTTGTTTGAAGTAATTCTCCGATAAATACACCGATCACCGATTTGCTGCACTGCCCATCTTTGTCCGTTCAATCTTTTTCTACTTTGCACGGAAACTCGTTTGTGTACCTTTGTATCAATGATGGTCCATACTTACCTGCATAGACTTACGCCTGTTTTCTAGAGGGTGGGCAGAGACACTTAAACTATTACTTCCTTCTTGGTTCAAATATAGCTTGCTTACTCTCATAAGAATACACAAACTTGTTCATATAATTATAAGTTTTTATTCCAGGATACCATCTATATCCTTGCCAAATTTCATTAAGATCCGCTCAGCAATTTAGACGTGAAAGCTTATAAACAAATTAACTTATTTTCGCATCTTCTTCTCCTTTGTCAACCCTTATCCACCCACTGCTCTGGGTATAGGTCTCCTCTTTTGTGCGCCATCTGTTTCGGTCCTGTGCCAAGCTTATCCAATGGATTCCTACCGTCCTTCTTATATCGTCTGACCACCAGGCGGGTGTCGGAGTCTACCCGGCAATCGCCTGCCGTCTCGCGGCCACCATTCTGTGTCTTTCGCATCTATATCGATGTAAATAGAGGGTACAAAAAATCATTCAGAATATCAACATAAAACGCTTTCAAATATCTAAATACGCATACTGAAAATGTTTTCCTTATCCGACACTTATTGGATATTGGAAATGTCGATACGAGGTTCTTTAGGAGGCAAATATTGCGATTCTTGAGATACGTATCTTTGAAACTATGTAAATTTAAATGCCGTTGACTGTTTGGCAAGTTGAACGGTTTCAATGCAAAGTGTTTGGAATGCTTAACAAATATTATAACTTTGAGGGTGTATGTATTCAAAACGGGTGAATATAATATTAATACTGCTATGTGAAAACAAACAGACGTAACTAAAACATACTCACGTTTTTAATGAGTTTGTTTCTTAAGCTCTCACGTCCCGAACATCGTGGAATATACACTTTTCGGGGGTAAAAATAATTTTAAAGATTATTTATTACATTCCTATATTTTAATACATTCCTATATTTTAAATACTAGCGGCCTGTTCCGACTTCATTCGGGTTAAATTACTTTTTAACCATTTAGGAACTTAATTTTTAGAAATCCTTTTAGTGGACGCTTTTGTGCGAAATATTACCCTTTGTTTCATCAATTTTCTATAGTACATTACTAATAACTACTGTTGTTCCATCTAACTGAGTAGTAATCAAATTGTCGAACAGGTGCAGGTCGGAATAGTAATTAACTATTAGAGTTGGAAATTGCAATATTACGCTCCAGTTAGCTCGTGTATTGTGTATCAATTTTGAACTATACTGCTATTATTCATACTAATATCACAGTGTAATGAACTTTCAACTCTATGAAGATATTCTTAGATTGTGCAAATATTATAAATGTGAAAGTAACTCCGTTTGTTTTTTTCTTTAGAAACACATCCTTTAATGGTCACTGGTACCTCACCTCGGTCACTTTATAGTCACTCACAGGATCAGATTCACAACACTGTGTGTATTAATTTGGAGAACTTCCATAAGGTGGAGGTCCTTCCGCAGTTGGACTTGTTAGCTTGAATACCTTTCTATCTAATCTCTGAAACAAATCAAGATATTCAGAAAATCTTGATTTGTTTCAAAGATTAGATAGAAAGTTATTCAAGCAATGACGATTTGTCTTCTTTTTTCAGGTTGGTCACGATTGGGGCTATTACACTATGGTGACAGATCTGCCGAAGTATTCCCACGATGTGCTTAAGTTCAACATCGCAACAACGGGTACTCTCACTGCCTTACCATACATTGCAATGTGGATCTCATCTTTCCTGTTCGGTTTCGTCTGCGATCTGTGCATCAAGAAAGGCTGGCACACTATCAAAACTGGAAGAATTATTCACACAACTATTGGTATAGTATTTCTTTTATAATATTGTTATTCTCTATTTAAAAGTGGTGAAATTGTGTTATATTTTAAATATCCACTCGTTGAATAGTCTGGTCGCTACCATGACTGCTAAGCAAGCTGTCATGAATTTTATTTTCATCCAGGAAAAATATTTGTTGTATTGTGTGTAATATTCTTTGTTCTGACTGGGTGTAATTTAGCAATAATACGAATATATACTCGTATGTTACGTTTGTATTTATATATGTACAAGAAGATTATAGGTGCCTGGTTACCAAAGTACAGGCTCTGCCTGGTTTGAGAACAGAAACCGTGTCCCAAGGTATTTTATTAGGTAACCTTACCAGATATTAGTAATATTTTAAGGTTATTTAGGTTTTTAGTTGCTATTTTTTATTTTAAATTTTATCATGAATTACTTTATTTCTATAAATTTATTCATCACAAATTATCAACCTTAGCGTCTTCAAACCGTCCGCATAAAAAACAAATACATTGTGCGTCTATTTCAAATAGTATCGCGTCGGTCGAATAACTACATTACACTAAAATTCAACTTTATATCATGCGCAAAAAGGATCACAAGATCCAATTAAATCATCCTTAAAGACAGTATGATAAAGAAACAAAATAATTTTCAGGAATAAACAATTTCTAATTTAAATTAAGACTGACGGGTGATAAAGACGAGTCAAAATTTTCCAGTACTCTAAAATCACTTACATTAATAAAATTATGTTTACTAAAATCACTCTCTGTTCTTATGACAAAACAGTTCGTCTTGACTTTGTCCGGGTTCATATTTATTACCCGTCGTTTTTTGATTCGTCGGATTCCTTTTCCAATTTTACTTCCACATTGGAGAGCATGCCCTGCGTCTCGGGGGACTTTACAAACATATAACATTCAATGGACTCAAAGTACACTCAGACTCGGGACAACCATTTACGGATTACACAATTTTTGTTCCGTGCAGCGCCAAATACCTATTTGTTTATTTTAGTGCACCTACTATGTTCATCTCTGTATCACCCAAGGTCGACTGGTAGAGAATGCCTATGGCATTAAGTCCGCCTGTGTGCGATTGTGCATAAAGTGTTTAAATAAATAAATAAATGGCGAGGTAACTTAAGCCAACTACGTCAACCATGCAGTTCCTTCTAAAATCCCTTCTTAGTGTTCTCACTTAGGTAATTTAAGTAACCTTGCTGTAAAATTTGTAGCGTCTGCAGTTATGCTTCTGATTTGATGAATCAATAATATTATCACTACATAGTATAAAACAAAGTCGCTACCCGGTATGTCTGACCCTATACGTAGGGTTAAACATACCGGGAAGCGACTTTGTTTTATACACAGCATACATGTATGCTATGGTATTTGAAACAACGCAACGGTTTTTTTAAAATAGAGAGAGTGATTCAAAAAGGAAGCTAAAATATGCATAATATAGTAGAGAAACACTGATAATTTTAGAGGTTTCTAATGTGATGTCGTAAATAAACACATTTTTTTGCGCTTACATTGCAAACGCTGTCTGAACCCTACGAGTTAGATCAAATTAATAATGTACTACAATATCGTACACCTTAAAAACGTCTATATAAAGTCTGCAATATTATATGTCTATCTCTTAGGGATAACCCACAATAACCATTTTTCATCCTTTACGTTTTACGAGAAATAATGGCTTATTTACTAAGCGATTTTAAGCAATACAGTATTAATCCCTATCCAATCAAGTACCTTAAATACATTGTGCATTTAATATAGATTAATATGGCTCTTTACAGCATGTAATTTATTTAAAATTTATGATTTATTATGATTTAAAATGCAGGGACATAGCGGTTATGGCGGTACCGGCCGAGGGGCCGTGGCGCGTGCCTTTAAATTCTGTAGTATATTTAGTATCAGCATTGCACCTGTGCAAAGCCGGGGCGAGTTGCTAGTTATATTATAAATAGTGATTTTATTTAATTTGTTGTTTCAAATTCCAGCTGCTACTGGTCCCGCCATTTGTATCATCTTGGCGTCATATGCGGGCTGTGATCGTACAGCTGCCATGGTGTACTTCATCTTGTCAATGGCTCTCATGGGAGGTTTTTACAGTGGCATGAAGGTATGTAACAGTGAACAAAATCCTTTCTTAATTATCACTCCTTCATTTTATTATTTTAAATGTAAGACGGAATTTTATTTGTCAAGTTGACATAAAAAGATTATATTATTTTTAATAGGTAAAAAGAACCTAATATCCCTCCAAAAAGCAGTGGGACGTTTATGGGTTGAGATGATGATGAATAGGTAAAAAGAGAAAAGAAACAGCCCTATGTCGCAGGGGACTTCTTAACATAGAATTTACGGACACAAAGAACACCAAACAAACAAAACAAAATTAAACATGCTGATTCATTAAATAATCAATCATTTAATGAATCAGCATGTTTAATTTATCTTCTGGCGATAGACCTCGCTTCTCCCATAAAACCTGGTTCCGGTCCTTTGCCTTCAGCATCCAGACTATCACAGTAATTATTTCTTGTATTTTAACTAAACAATACAAATTTAAAGAGAAACTTATCTTTTTTTATAGACCTTTGAAACAAGAGCAAGTCTTGTATAATACTAGATGACATTCGTGTCGCCTAAAAATGTTATCATCGGTAATTTTCTGTTAGAGTACGCCTCGGATAAAAAAACGGTTTCGCTGAAAACGCATCCTTGAATAAGCGCTGGAAACCTGTACTCACACATAAGAACGCCGCTATGTGTAGTTATTTGGCTGTGGTCTTCTGTAAGGTAGAGGTCCTTACCCAGTCTGACTTGCTTGCTTGCATTGTTCCCTAGCTCCTTAAATTTATTTACAAATTCTCTTCCTTTAGATTGTTTAATGTATACAAAATAAAATACAGGATAGATAACAATATATGTAAATATATATATAAAGGCGAGCTTAATAATCAAACTATTTGATTACTATCTTTTCACTATTCGTTAGGAAATACTTACCCAGCCGGGCTTGCTCGCATTAATGTTGCCTACCTTTCTTACATAACGTATTTTTTGTGGAAACATCCCATTTATTATTAATACTACATAGAACATACTGATATGGTTATTTGTCAATTCTATACTCTCCAACCTTTTATCCTGCTCAGTATATTCTCGACAATTTATCACATAACTCCAATTGTAGGATCGAGCTTTTCTAACATTACAATACCAACCTTATTAGTAACAATAGTTACAACTTACAGATGTGTTCGTTATTCAAAAACTCTTCGTAAAGAAACTAAATGCCTGACGGTTACTCTCCACACAATCAATACCTACTGACTGTCTTATTAGTCAGATATTTAACACAGGCGTTTCTAAGTTAATGTAGAAGAAAGGTTTGCTAAGAAACAATTCCCCGCAAATTAAGGAAAAACGAAAAAATATATTAAGAGAGGTAAAGCACCACACTAGCGAGCAAGCTCGACTGGGGAAGGATCTCCACCTTACAGAAGACCACAGCCAAATAACTCAACACAGCGGTGTAGTTATGTTCCTGTGTGTGAGTACAGGTCTCCAGCGCTTATTTAGGGATACGTTTAGAAAAAAACCTATTCCTATCCCAGAGGTACTCCTAGATTAAAGAAAATGCCATATATTTACTACTTTTATTAATATCTGCCAAATTTAAATATATAAATAACTTTATGCCCGAATATAGATTAAGAGTTCTAAGGAGATTTCCTTTTAAATTTTCCCTAACCTAATAAAACCCTGTGTTATTTTATCCCTTAGAGAGTATCTCTTATCAAGAATCATGGTACTTAAACTGTCTGAAATGGCTTTTACAGTGACTCACGTAATTGCAATTTTGGCAAATTATTGCCGCTCTTAAATAAAATTATGATCTACTTTATCATGTTTTGAACTTATAAGGGTTGGATTATTAATATTATTCTAATTGCGTCGTTTTCTTATTACTGTGTGTCGTAAATCGCCTCATTGTCAGATACTCACAATAAATAAATCGAATATATTTAAAATTGAAAATGTGTTAGCACTATAGATTTCGGCGGTTACTTTACGATATTTCTCGAGGCACAGGATCGTAGACATACCCGTGCTTTCGAAAACACGTAAAGCTGTTGATCCTTCACCTAATCTTTCTTCGATTATGTCGGATTGCGTCCCATTGGATTATGAGATAGATTTGGCGCCGTGATAGATTCCGTTAGGAAAACATTATAATACACAAAACTTGAGTGATCTATACCTACTATTAATGCTTGCAATACCTGGTGCATCATTCGAACATTGTTATCGTACACCTAAGTAATATAAAAAAAAAGTTAAAAATGAGCTAAGCTGACAGCTGTAGGCTAGAGGTTTCGATTTCAGCTCAAGACAAACCTTTGTGTCATTTGTACGATTGTTTGTTCTCTGCCTGGGTATAAAATCATGTTCACCAGTTGACTGATCACCAATGACTGACCTCTTGTACAAGTGGTTAGAGATGACTGCTAAGCTCGAGGTCGTGTGTTCGATCCTACACAGGACAAAACTTTGTGTGATCCATAATTGTTTATCCCTGGTCTGATTGTATTTTGTGTCCGTTAATTGTATGTTTGTAAAGTCCCCTGCGACACAGGGATTGTTCCTTTCTGCGGGAGTTATATTTTTAAATAATAGTACCGGTAAAAAATAGTTATTATTATTAAAAGTCATTGTTATTGTTTTAGGTGAACGCGTTGGACTTGGCCCCTAACTATGCAGGCACCTTGACATCATTAGTGAACACTACTTCCACATTTGCTGGTATCGTAACTCCATATCTCATCGGATTATTGACCCCTGATGTAAGTACCTACCTTTAGTGTATTTTTTACTTTTTATGTGTCAAAAAAGAACACGGTCCACCTGATTGCAAGCAGTTAGTGTACCTATAGATGCTTGCAATGCTTGGGCACTCCTGCATTGCAAATCCAAAAAATATTAACACCAGGTTAGGAAAACGCATCCATGAATAAGTTCTAAAGACCTGCACTCATGCACACAATTACAGTGATGAGTGTATATTCTGCCCTTGTAATAATATCATAAGCCTGTAGCCGACTGTACATAATACAATAATATCATGTCAACATGCAAAATAAAACCATGAAACAATTTTGTATTTTATCCATACTAATAAAATGCAAAAGTGACTGAGTTTGTTTGATACCTTTTCACGACTATATGATTCGTTTAGCCGAAACGAATTGTAATAAAATTAGGCAAGGAGACAGTTGACATTTTGGAAATAGACATAATGTCTATTTCCAAAATGTCAACTATCTCCTTGCCTAATTTTATTAGTGACAGTTGACATTTTGGAAATAGACATAATGTCTATTTCCAAAATTTTATTACAATTATGATACTTTTAAACGCGATAACCTAGTTTTGAATGATATACCTACAATCTATATGTCTTATTTATTTTGAATAAGTCGTTAATTATCCATCAAATGATTCATTGAGACAGTCAAAACAAACGTTTGTAATGTGAGATATATAGTAATTGTATTTAAATAGTTGATATTAAATTCTATTCACTCAATAAATGCCAGGAACAAAGTGCTAGATATCTTAATGTTTCGAGATCAGTTCACAACAACACAATAAATCATAAACACGGAATAATAAACAGAGCTCATCTAGTACTGGTTTGTCTTCTCATCTAATGAAAAAATACAACAACCACCAAATACACTTGAGCTATTTTTCTACAGTTTATGTATTTCATTTTGTTTTTATGACACTTTTTTGATGGTTTTAAGTGAATGTTGTATAATACAATTAATTTTAGTAAACGTAAATAAGCAATCCTACTAATGTTTTAAATGTGAAAGTTTGTGAGGATGGATGGATGTATGGACGTTTGTTACTATTTCACGTAAAAACTACTGAACAGAAAAAGTAATCTATGTAGGTACTATTTCAGACTACCACTACTATTTTATCTCTGGGCCAAATTTGATCCCGATCCAGTTTAGCCGTTTTGGTGTGATTGAGAATCAATCATCTAGTCAAGCTTTTGCGTTTACAATATAAGAAACTTGCTGTTGCATACAGGTCCGCCCACGTAGATGTCGGTTATTGCAGTAAACAGTACTCTATGTACCCAGGATACCATCTATCCCCTTGTCAAATTTCATTATGATCCGTTTAGCTTTTTAGTCGTGGAAAAGTAACAAATAATCAAATAAACTAACAAATTGAATTTATTTTACATTTATTATTAATATGGATAGTATAGATTCACACACACACACACCGTTTCCACTTCTTTTGTCTAGTCTATGTGTAATTTTTATATTTCTGTTTGTTTATTGATGTTTATATTTCCTATCATAATAAATAATTTTGAATTTGTCTTTTTTTTACAGTCAACGCTGGCGCAATGGAGAATAGCATTTTGGGTATGCTTCGTAGTGCTTGTTGGCACAAACGTAGTATACTGCATCTGGGCGGACGGTAAACAGCAATGGTGGGACGACGTCCGACAATACGGCTACCCTGAAGGATGGAAACACGGCTCTCTCACTAGAGATACAGTTGAACAACCAGAGGCTGTCAGGTTATCAGACCACAAAACTGGATCATCATCATGATGTACGCAATAAAAAATATTTACAGCCAAAATTATTAATGAATCTAATCTAAATCTACAGATAGCAAATATCATACTCAGATTTTGATTGGTATTTAAAAGGATAAGAAATGTTGAATATTAATACTGATTTGTTATATTATTTTATTTGACTAATCTTATGGTCCATTTACACCAAGTATTTTAGCAAAGCAAGTTTCATGCTGTTTTTCTTACCTACTCATTCTTAGTGCCAGAGTAATTGTGTGAAAAAAAAGTAAAATTTAGACAAAAATTAAAACACCATTATTTATTCTATTCACTTTAAAGATCTATCTATATGCATTATACATATAATAATGGATCCATAATTCTCTTAGTCACGCCATAACTTGAGAACGAGTTTCCCGATTTTATTAATTTAAGTTTTTTAATACATTGTAGAATGCGCTTGCAGAAAGTAGTTATAACCTCGAAGTAGGTATAGTCAAAATGTCTACCGTGAGTGTGATAAAAACAACATGAAAATTGTATTGCAAATCTTGCATGGTGTAAATTAACCTTAAAATAATTGGTCTGACATTAGATACAATATAAACCAGTGCAACTAGTCAATGATGAACATAATAATACAATAACAGTGCCTTATACTCGTTAAGTACATATTGAAATAATACTAGCTAGTAATACAAAGTTATAATCGTCTTTATCTAATAAATCTCCTTTTTTATAAACTCTGTGTTATTATTTGTACCGTCAGCAAGAAAGTTTTTTATAAACTACTTACAAATAATCATAGTGCCTGAAGATAAGCAGTCAAAGTAACCTAGAGACGTTTGCAATTCAACTGCACGGTTGGTACAGTGGCTTAAGTGGTTATTTTACCATTTACCACTTCGTGAGGTGTTGTGGTTTCGATCTCCACAAGGGACATAAAGTATTTTGTGTGATCTATAATTGGTTGTACCTAGTCTGGGTGAACTTTGTGTCCGTTAATAGTATACTATGTTTGTACGTACCCCGCAACACAGAGCTTGTTTCCTAGTGCAGGAGTTGTCTTTGTTGAAAGAAAAAAGACAAAAAAGAATGCGAGGTATCACTTGCATGTTGCCGACCCAAAAATGTTAACACCAGGGTTTTGGAATTTCCCAAGGATAGGGAAACTTTTGATGAAAACGCATCCCTAACGGCCAACGAGCCAACGGAAAACTGTGAAAAAAGGGTGTTCCCTTGTGTATGTACAGTTTTCCGTTGGCTACTACACTACTCCGTGTAGTAATTTATCTGTTAGTTCCTGTAAGATTATTCCCCAGTCGGGCTTGCTCACAGTAATGGTTTGTTTTTGTCTTTTTTTAGTACCACTAGTACGATTTTGATAGTTTTTTAACGTGAACATTTTATTTATTATTTTTCCTTTGCAACTAGCGCCAGTAGCGAAAAGTTAATTTCACAGATTGTGTTTTTCGATTATGTAACTTTTGGCTTTCGAAATTACAAGTAATTTTTGACAATATATAATAATCATAATAATAAAACAACGAAAACGTATACTTGTTTCGAATCACAAATTTGTAAATATCTGGTGCCTTTAGAGATGTTTTTAAATAATTTAAATCATGTCAATCGGTCTGAGTTATGTAGTTTTAATTTAATTTCGTTTGAAGCTGCATCTACATCAGCCATTCAGCAGGTGTTCGGATACAAGGGGTCAATCATCAAGTGTGATATTGACTGGCCTGAATGATCTCCTTCAGGAAGATTACGATTCCGAAATCTCCTTTTACGCGTCTTTCTCCTCCATTACTACTATACTATTCTAGTTCATTACTTGAAAAATAGATAAACAAAGTATGTACTTATACCTATGGTATGCAATAAACAATTTGAATTTGAATTTGACCGGCCTATTGGTTACTTGACCGACCTGTTGGTCTAGGGTACACCTATTATAGTAGAACTTTTGAAGTAATAATTTTATATTGCATAACAACTATTAGCATAAACTCTTTTCGCAGAATATCGTTTGGCATAAACTCATTTAGCATACATTGAAACCCATAATTTTGTAAGTCAGAATCATCTGTACGCATAATTTTGGTATCCATAATAATCACAATGTATAATCATCACATCGCAGAAAGTTCAAAACCATATTCATCTTTTGGCATATATTTCTTATCCTTATCTATTTAAAAGTAGAACCATCATTTCGCATAATGCTTACAGCAAGAATCATTTTTTTAGTAATTGTAATAAATAAAAGTTGATTTAATGATAATTATTTGGTTTTTATATCCTTGCCCATGAGAGCATGTTCGTTTCTGGCACTCGCCGGCCGCTGCCGCGGCACGCTCGCTTCGCTCGCTCGGCTCGTGCATAAGAGGTCACAGTTCTAACCTAACCTACGCATTTTTAAAGAAGAAAGTAACCCAATCTATATTATTCTAATTGAAATTCTATGATCTTCATAGTATGCCTAGTCAAATTATGCCAAATAATCTGTACTCTAAATGAACGTTATGCTAAATGAAATTATACAAAATTTTAACTATGCCAAAGGTAATTATGACAATAAAAATTCTACTATCTTAAATGTATGCCATTCTAAATTCGGTCATAAGCACATTATGCCTAAAAATATTTATGTCAAATATTTTTTATGCCTAATAAATGATCGACTAAAGAAGTTTCTGTGAAGTCAGTTATCCCAAATAGGTTTCGGAGTATCAAGTTTCTACCAAATAGACCGCACCCGTTGGTCTATTGTATTCTATATATGCAAACCCTGTATAGGCACTTATATATCCTCCATTGTTGATTGTACATAATGGCTCGATTTGTATGAATTTATTCTCAATCCTGTGGGATTTACCTAAGGATTTGGCCGAGAAATACCATCTATCTTACTTGATAACGATTCGCAAAAGATTTACGTGGTAATTTATCTTTTATAGAAAATCTTTTTTCGAATGTACCTAATGATAATGGCTTTATACGACGGGCAATATTACTGCAATTACATCCTAGCAAATTGTCCGTTTATGTGAAGTATGTAGTCGAAATAAATGTTTTGATTTGATCAAAATATAAATATATTTTATCAGAAAAAGAAAACATAACAAAGGGGATGATAGGCATAATGGGATGAAAGCCACGTTAGACCAGTTATATTTTTCATCATTTAAAGATATACTATTATTATAATAATATCTTAGGACTTCTTACACACATCTGATCTTAAGCTAGGCAACTAGTACTTGTAAAGGTGATCCCTCATCTAGCGCATTTGCATTACATTGGTAAGGGACAAGAACCGAGCATAACACTGCGCTTGATGATACATTATTTTGAGCCACAACATTTTTTTAATGCTCGCTGTGAATGGTACATTACGCATTTCAATAACCTGTCATTCACCGAAACAGCGTTCGTAACACCGATCAGTACTCATCTTTACATTACAGGCGAATGCTCGTCAAGTCAGGGAGAAGTATAGTAATGCTCAAAATTGAATTTAGAATGTCAATTTTTTTTTTAAAACAACTCCCGAACTATAGAACAAGCTCTGTGTCGCGGGGGACTTTACAAACATACAATTAACGAACACGAATAACACTCAGACTCAGTACAATTCTTTGTGGGTCACACAAAGTTTTGTCCTGTGTCGGAATCGAACCCACAACCTCGTGCAAAGCAGGCGCATACTGCGGCCACTGGACCACCGAGGCAAGACAGCGAAGACGACGAGTCAGACAGATTCGTGAGTACTCGCTAAGTGCTGGCACTCACAGGCCGGAAAAATGGGGCTAGGTTCCGCGGCGCGTCATCCTTTTATAGGACTCCGAACGAGTGGGCTAGTGGAGATGGTCGGAGTGCGGTGTACGATCCACGTCACATATATACTATACATAGTTACATATAAATACCTGGTGATTAAAAAGTGACCTGAGGCTTTATTCTCATAGCATCGCCACTAAACTTTTAGTAAGTAAATTGGCTAACATGGTACTTTCATAACTTATGGCCTTCATAAGTTTTACTCTGTAACCTAAATCAATTCTGAATTTGAGTTAAGTACAATGTTTAAATAAAATTAGTTTTCTATTACAAAGTCCTCTATTGCCTGAGGGATACCTGTTAGCTAAATTAACTTTAGTATACGATGATACTGCGAACTGTTGTGCTACCCTATTCTAAAGCTGTACATTATTTAGTTGGGAGATAATGCTCTTTGAATATAGTTAGGGATTGAATATTTAGTGGGGTTTGTATTAAGCCGAATTCATATATCATGAAATGTGTGACGTATAACACTGGGCTACCTAATAATTTTGATCAAATTTGCTGTGTTCCAGGATAAATGAGCATTTTGATTATTTAAATCATATTAGTGCATTCAGGAAAATATGACGCGAGGAAGAGAGATGGATCTTGTATCCAAAAAAACGTTGACAGCCAATTATACAGCCAGTTTGCCGACAGCCGTGAGACGAACAAGCAAGAAACTCAGGCCACTCCTTTTTAATCAACAGAATATTACAACATTTTAAAGGGAGGTATGGCACAATACAAGCAAGCCAGCCTGACTGAGGAGGAACCTTCACCTTACAAAGCATGATCACAGCTTGTTATAAATTAATAAAATAACTTTGATTTTACAAAATGTAGGTTCATGGTATTGTAAGCGTTTATAGGCTAAGAGTGTACTTTACCATCAGCTACCTATTATTTTGGGAGCCTGTATCATTAAAAAAATCGTGAGGATCATGAGGTGTAAATATTTCACCTACATTATTTACCTTCTTTAGAATAAAAGGAAATGAAGACAACATAATATTATATTTATTAGACTCAAAATAATTAATACAACAACATCAACAAAAAAACTACTGATATTATTAAAACATGAACAACAACTACAACAGCTTGGTATAAGATAATTGCTTTAAAAAATAAATAGAGTATCAATTTGAGATTACATACACCAAGTTGCTCGTGAATAAAATTCGCATCTCATTACTTTAAAGCTAAATTAAGCCTTAAACATTCTTAACGTAGTTGTTTACAAATTCTATTTATATGAGCTTCAAGATCTTCTTTTCTTTTGCGTAGAACCACCACCTATAAAATATCAAAAACATATCGTATCGTAAGAAAATAAATTATTTTTATTTTACATCAGCGGCCCCTCTTGGCTTCAAAGGTGTGGACATTCATATGGATCCCTAATTTTTTTGACAATGGAATATAGCCTATGTTACTTACTGATAATGTAGCATTCAGTTAGTGAAAGATATTGCTAAATCGGTCAAGTAGTTTTTAAGTTTATTCATTATAAACAAAGATATAAATCTTTTCACTTATTAGTTCACTTTCGTTTAGTTTACTTTCGTTTATTAGTAGATGTGTACTGTATGGTTAAAAATATTGCAAGGTGCCAATAATATTATGCTTAAAATTTTCTCGAGAAATTCTCATGATTATTCTAAAAATTGTGCTTTATGGTTCGATAGGCAAAACCTGTCGAACTAATAAACATTAAATTGAAGAACTGTTCAGAGAAAACTCTTTTAATTTACAAGTTTTTTCAATAAGCTCAATTAGGTGGACTGTATGTGGTACTATGTGTATATATTACCTTGTCAGTAGCCTCTTGGAAGTCGCGTAATAAATCTTTTCTAGTGAGCAAGCCTGCCTTCAACCGTTCAGCTTCTAACTGGAACCGCAAATTGTTGCGTCGCGTCTGTATAGTTATGGTAAGGGTGTGAGTAATTAAGAAATCCGTACTTAATATAAAAAAACGTACGAAAAAACTATTACTTCTAACTGCTGTATAAAAAAGACTAATGATTGCAACGTAAAATTGGAATTAAATAGGCAGAACTATTTATTATATACCGCACCCATAAGGTTTTGGGTATCGATGAAAAATAAGATTCCGCTAACTTCGGCCGGCTGATTCTCTAAGGAACAGCGATGGCAAACTGACAGTTGTGACTGCTCGGTGACGGCACAATCTATTGATTAAACGTCAATAAGGGCTCTTACAAAATACCGATTTTCAATCTGACACCCAGATTTTGCTCGGTTTTTGCGGTGGCTCGGTTTTTGCTCTTACGGAATACCCCTGCGGGTAATAAAACAGTGAGGCGACAAGTGGAGACTATATATTTTGAAATTATTTATGCATTCTTAAATCCATTCTGCATTCTGTTCTATAATTTCTAGAATAAACATTATAAAATGTAAAACTTTCTTAATTATATTTCGTTAACTTTAGTAATATTAAAAACCTGCAGTAACGCTTTAGTATTAAATATCTGGCTTTTATTCTCAAACCAATTCTGTAGTTTGGGTGGTTTAACTTAATAATGTAGTAACATATTTAATTTACCTTTACACCTCCAAGATCTTCTCTAGCTCTCATATATTCTATTTCAGACTCTCCAAGATCGCACTCGGTACTGTCTATAACTTCATCGGTGTGATGCATCTTTTCTCTGATATGAGCCAAAATTTGATTATGTTCAGTACATTTGCCACGATTTTTTATAAGCTCGTCTTCACGCTCTATCCAAAAAGTTCATAATCTTAATTTTATAGCTAGTTTCAACTGTGTATTTAAATTATTAATTTAAATGGATTATTTCAATAGGTTTTATGTTTTGGCATGGCTGGCTCCACGTTAAGATTTTCTACCAGTAAACATTACTATAATGTTGACTGGTAGAAATTCCTAGCGCGCACTTCTTGTGCGGCCTTTCGTGGTCCAAGAATCTTAAGAGCATTCTCATTTGTAAGGCATTTTCCTTTAACGTGGATAAAAAGCCCTGTCTATGCCAAATATGACTGTAGATGTGTTATCATCATCCAATCACAGTCCATTGCTGGGCATAGTCATTTACAAGTATAGAGATATTTAGAAGATATTAGCACTGCAGTAAGTTGTGCATTATATTACCTTCAATTTTAGACATATAATTTTGGTGGTCTATATTAAGTTGTTCGTATTGGTAAACGTAGAGTCCAGGCCCCAAAGATTCAAGCTTCTTCACGATAGTATCTAGCTCGGCTACTGCATTTCTTGCCCTGATGTATCTCAAACAGAGTGCAGAAGCCTGTTCGATTTTTCGTCTTTGCAATGTGAGACATCGTTGAACAGTCTGCGTAAAATCTAGTTGTTAAATAGGACTCAAAAATCTAGATATATTAATAAATGAATTTTCGATGGTTAGGTAAAAGCTTTATAAATTACAAATATTTTAATAAATATCCATTAATAAAACCGGAGATTGATAAGTGTGATTACTAGTTGAATCATTTGATAAATTGTTGTGAAATTATTATTTTTCTATGGTTTTGTTTACCTTGTCGGGGATTGGTTTTCCCTTTCTAGAGTAAATGAGACCAGTGCCAGTAGTTCTTTCTAGACCTTGGAGGTCATCGAATTTCTTTTCTGTAGCCTCATTGCGTCCCTGATAATTGTTTCGCACTAATTCAACTTTTGACCATATCTGAAGAAAACATACAAATTAAACTTATTTAAAATTTATAATACGCGCTTCATCAGTCACACATCAATCATCCAGTACCCGAGATTTTGGTATGCGACTCAGGCTTCACAAGTAATTAATGCCGTATCCGTTATACAAGGCTTTACGTCTTTTAAGCATCATTGGGACCTCACAGTTCATTTTCACGTTTTCCTTACCTCCAACATCATGGAAGACAGCAGATTAGCTGTGGCTTTGATACTGTTGATTAGTGTTGATGCCCATGAGCTGCTTATACTATCAGGTAGATTACGTGGTAGTCTGCCACTATCAACAGTAAAAAAAAGAAAATGTGCAGTCCAAACTTACATCACTCGTTTCCCTTTCAGCTTTCTCTTTCAAATCTTGATAAGATATTAGTTTCTGCTGATATTTTTCTTCTAAATCCGCTGCTCCTTCAAATGGTTTCAATACATGTTCAAGCTTACGTTTTCTAAAAGTATATTCGCAATAATTATCCGATGTAGTATACAAAGAGGTAATTTATTGTGTAAATGTTTTAATTTTGTTGGACTGTTCAATAAAATATTTCTAATCTATACAAACTGTCTACGGAAACAGTAAACTACAAAAATATCGTTAAACTGTTCGTGATAACATGTACATTTGTCTGCCAAAGCATTATACAACTTCTTATTTTTCTTTAGTAAAATTTAGCACGCGTAGTATTTTCTTTCAATACAAATGAACAATTTAATGTTTGCGCCAACTTTCGACGATGACCAGCTATATAAATACGCTGTCAGTTTAATTTTAAGGTATTCTCACATCGGCCGGGTCGTCACGTAACGCAATGAAAATATCATTCTACTTCTCTGGGAGAGTTCAAAATTTGCTGCAGTTTCCTTTGTTGACTTTTAACGGTGCTAATCGGCTCAGATCATCGTCTTCAATTGTGTTTTGTAAGGATTAAAAAAACGCTGTATAAGTAGTAAGTCTAAAACTTCGTCCATAAAAACATATTTTTCAGTACGATTCAACATCCCGTAAAAAATATCATAACCACCTACAATAATTAAATGAGTATTTTTTGTACGTTTTTTTTGCGCTAACAGGAATATGACATGCAGAGAACATTGAAATATAGGTAAAACACACTGAGCCTATGTGTGCGTTCTTTAACATGTCCATTCTTGCCTAGTGAATTCTTGGCGTAAACAACCTATGCTATCATTATTTCATCTCTTTTTTTTGTTGTCTTACGTATAGTATTCATTGCGTTACAACGCACACAAACTAAATACTGTAATACAATTCCGTGACAGTAAATCGAAACATATTTTCAAGCGGCGCGGTGCGTGTAAAGCGCTCCCTAGACAGCAATGCGGCATGACATAATGAAAGTGTTGTCATGCTCGCATGATCGCTTAATTATATTTAATGATGCGTATGACATGCAAAACTGAGGATTGGCGCTAAATTAAAGAGCAACACAGTCAACAAGAAATGTCATGCCGTATTACCATCTAGTAAATATCTTTGATATAGGTACATACCCTTAATGTTTTGATTGTTTCATAATTTAAATTTATCATAAAACTTACTTGTAATACTCAGCAAGTCTTCGATGTAATATATTGTTCTTCATTTGTAATTGTTTATATTCAGTTGCAAGATCTCTGTAGGTTTGCAAGAATTCATCTCGATTCACTACTATTTGACCAGTTCCGACACCTTTCCCTATTTGATCTAGAGAATCTTCTTGACAAACACTTACTGTTAAAAGAAAATATTAGTAAGACACCTTTCATACCATCCTTTATTGGCCTTGCGGTACATTGGTAGCGTAACCCCTAGAACCCACAATAGAATTATCTGTGTTTCGGGGACTGATCTCCTGCGTACCATTCAAATAAACAATTAAGAACTAGGTAACAAAAAATAGCATTATAAAAAATATGTAACTGTTTACTGTTTTTTACTGAGGTAAAATCAATAATTCTTACTACTTGATCCGCTACTTGACCCTTCTTCTGCAGCTCCTTTTTTCTTCTTGCCTCCTTTTTTTGGCTTAAAATAAACAAAAAAATATAATTAATAAAACTTTACTAGTCTATAAAACGCTGGGCCGGAAATATAATGAATATTCAATGTCTTTTTGAACACACACTTTGAACGCCACATCGCAGACACAATAGAAAATCCTTTGTTTGGTGGTCACCTTGACCAACATGACGTTCAAAGACTTAAAGATAATACTTCGTCTTTGGAAGGGTTACGTGGGGGCTATTGTCCCAAAACGCAGTGGCAATCTGAGAATTCAGATGGCCACTGAGATACGCCTACCTTAGATATACCATAGCTACACTACAGCAATTATTATTAGCCATTATTGTCCAACTGCATCTTCTAATAAAATAAGTGTAGTAATATATTTTTACCCCAAAGAAGTAGTCAGTCACTGTAAGCACGCACTGAATTAAGTATTTTGTCTTCACGCTTTGCTATAAAAGTTTCTTAAGTAATGTAACATTCCCTACATTCTCCCATATAAATCACAAATGCATTAATTGACAAATTCTAAACCCATTCTAAGTAATCGAAAGCACGCAAGCAAGCACAATCGATCTCCCTCTTTCATGAACCAAAACTTTCCACACACAAATCAAACTCGCACGTTCCTTTGTCGCTATAATATCATTGCGCTTTCAAGATTTATTAACCTTCATTGTCATAAAATAAATTATAATAATGACATTTTAGTAGGTAGGTACGTCAGACTGAGGCTTCAGACATTACAAAGGCTAATAATTGAAACAAAGGGTTTGGTTCAAGCAAAGTTCTATGGAAACGATTGTTATAACCAACTTGCATGCCAGCTAAACCATGTTAATTAAATTGAAAGGGACAAAAATATAGTAGCATTACCTTAGACTCGGCCATATCGCGTGATCCGCTTGAATTACCAGACTTTTATTGATCTGTATAAGGTTACAGCCCGAAATTATTTTACTCCATTATCTCGTCAGCACAACATGCGAAGACTGTTGAAGCGTTGTCATGGTAACGAACACGGACAAGTATTGAACGACAGAAAGCTTTGAAGCCAGTTGCAGTTGCAAGGTGTTTGTAAAGGAGGTTTTGTTTTAAGATTCTTTACATTTTATTCTATTCTGTATAACAACGAAGTTATATTTTCTTTGCTTTCGCTTTTACTTTGTTGTGTTTGTTTGCTATTCCGATCCATTAAGCATTTAATTATGTAGAAACTTACATTTTCCTTATTACGTTAAAGCTTTCTAAATGAATTATACTTACTTGTAGATTAAATAAATCGTACATTTCACCAAAAAATATTTTCTTGGATAAGTGATGAATATATTATATAGGCTTTATTTATACTACTTGGGTGGCAAAGAAGCATACCACCCACCTGATGTTAAGCAGTTACCGTACCCTTCGTACGCTTGCAATACCAGGGGTATCACTTGCGTGTTGCCAACCCATTTTTTTCCACCAAGGCTTCAAGATGGGGGTAGCCCTGGAATAGGAATACGTTTATTTCAAATCCGTGAATGAGCGCTGGAGACCTGTACTCACACACAGGAACACAACTACACTGTGCGCTGTGTGAAGTTATTTGGCTGTGGTCTTCTGTAAGGTGGAGGTCCTTGTAGCTGGGCTTGCTTACTAGTATGGTGCCCTTACTCTCTCAATAAGGTACGTCAATGTTAAAAAAATCTGAGTCTTGACGTACATAATATTATTATGTATATAGTGTACCTACTTAAGAAGGTTTAATATAGAGTTTATCACATAGGCGTTGTTTTCTTATTTAATACTAGCAGCCGGGTTGTAAAATTTTTAGCGTTAAGGTTAAATTAAAAAATATATATTTTCTTAGGCATCGTGTTAAAAATCCTTATACTATGCTCTTAGGTTTACATTTTAAAAAGAACCCGATACTTACACGTGAACTTTTGTTTTTAACCAGAAGCGCTACGAAATCTAATTTCGTTTTACTTTGAAAATGACGGACTTCCATGCAACCGTTCATCCCTTATTTAATCCCTTAGAAGTGAAATTTTCAAAAACCCATTCTTTGTGCTCACTTACGTTATTTAATTAAGCTTTGAGCAAAATTTCAACTTTTATGAAATGAATCAGCCAGTCAGTCGAAAAAAGCCATTACATATGTATGGATGGAATGCTTCAAATCTGATAAGGTTTCACTAAAGACTGGATAGACTTGGCATAAAATTCGGGGTGACGCTGGTTCAGTAATCGGATGAGTTTTTTATATTAGGTGGTAAACATATGGACCGCCTAATGGTAGACTGCTACCGTAGCCTTTGGACGCTTGCAAAGTCTGATTGATTCCAAAATGTTTAACATCAGAGTTTTATATTATGGGTGACACTAGTACAGGAAAAAGTTTAAAAAAAATAGGTCTGGGTTTTCAGAAAACAAACATGTAGTAAGGTAAGGCGGAGGTTCTTCGCCATTAGGGCTTATTTGCTTGTTTGGCCCTTTGGTACTATAAAAACAGCATCGCTATTTCAAGTAGGTATATCTTTATGATAGCAGTTTTGTTTTCATAATTCTAAAAAACTCGGGCAAACGAGTCACTAGTAAACGAAAACAATAAATTGATTGATGGTCTTTTTTATTCGTAGTATAACTCAAAAATGTCATAACAAACGTCGCTACGGTTTGGCAGCCGCCATATTACCTGTTGCGTCACTGGTTCCATCTGTCATTACGACATCAACACGGAAAAAATCACAAGACAGGAACATGACCCTTCGGTTCCCAATAGCAGTTCATTAGGATAACGGGCCTTTTTTTAACAGTTTTTTTAGGACACTGACCTGTGTTGACGTTGGCAGTGTCACAGATCTGGTCTGGGCGTTTGCCAGACTTTCGACAATGCTACACCAAAAATAGCTTCTGTCGAAAATTTTTAAACAACATTTTTTTCTGTTGTAAAACTTTAAAGACTTGCACCACAATACATCTGTCGGATACATTACTTCAACACTGCCATAATGCGTAGATATAGAATCGTTTTTCTTTATTGTTTGACTGTCTACTTTGTATTAAATACACTGATAGACACAAACTGCATCAAAGTACAGCATGGCTTTGAAATAAATTATTTGATAGCTATTCTTTAAATATTAGTCTAAAATTAAAATATTTTAGCAGTAAGTCTTTGTAGCTTTATTATTGATATTTGTGTTATTCCATACATATATTATAATATATTATGCAGATAGTTTGAGATTATTTATTATAAAATAAAGATTAAAACTATCAGCTTTTGCTTCAATAAATTAACATTTATATGTCAGTCCATGCATAATAATGCATGGACTGACACAAATAGCTATAATATATAACTACAGACCGCTGAAAATGTATTCATTTGGATAAATATTCAAATTATACCTGTCGAAATGTTACTTTCATACACTGACTGCCTTGTTCGTCTAGTGGTTAGTGACCCGTCTCTAGTGCTAAGATGTAAGCCGTGGGTGAAATTTCCACCTAGGACAAATCTTTGTGTGATAATATGAGCACGATTCTTTCTTCTTTGTCTGGGTACAATAATTTATTTATAATAAATGTAGGTGCTCTTCGTGGACTAGGCTAGGTGCTATTCGGACGGGTGCTTTAAGTGGACTACCGCGCGGCGTTTACTTAAAGAGGCCTATATTCAACAGTGGTTTTTTTAAGGTATCATATGATTTTATACCTACCAAATTTTTATTTTATAATTTACATGACTAGTTATTAAAATAAAAGTAACTTAGCCTTAACTACTTCCAAACAATCAGATATTGTATTTAAAGGTATTAAACCTATAAATAAAATATCTGTAATAGTAATAAGTGCCCAAAAGGATATGATGGATAATAATGGTGTATACATATATTCAGGTATGAGTATATTTACTAGTAATTTAATTATTTTTTATAGTATAAAAATGTGTTCATCTTAATTTTGTTATACTATAAAAAATAAAATACCAGTGTTATACGGCGTGGTTCTTTTTTAAGAAGTATTTACTAGTTATCTGATTAACGTATAGCACAAGCTCTGCCTAGTTTCGGATTGCATGGCTGTGAATGAGTTGTCTCAAAATTTTATTAGATATAAATTAAAGGTGAAATAAATTTAAAGTTTCAAAAAGATATTCAACATGATAAAGTTTATAGAATTTATTCAATAAAAAAGAATTATAAATAATAATAATAAGAAGAACGTACATAACATCAATACACACGATAATGCAAATATAATGGAATAAACAATACCACTCTTCGGGATACATTCCGTAACTGTTTTAACTCACACATTATTCGTTCCTAATATAATCGTGCTGCTATCCCCGTCAGTGTTCTTAAAATAAGTCCCCGATGTTTAGACTATAGTGTCCTGTTGGTCCCGACTCAAATATATTCCTAAGTAGTATATATATTATATCCCACTAAAAGAAGCTCAAGCTACCTCTTTATTACTTACGAGATATTTAACATGAGTTTTACATTCAACTATTACGGAAGTAAACCTTACAAACATTATGCATTATAAATTTAAGTATAAGTATGACTAGAATAAGTAAGACGTAGTCTTAGTCTTATGGCAGCATTTTAAAGGCTCTCCTATAAATGTCTGTCTGTTGTACATCTTTACATAGTATAAAACAAAGTCGCGCTGGTCCCGCTGTCTGCACGCAAACTACGCAACGGATTTTGATGTGATTTTGACTATAATTCAAAGAATTTCTTCCTGAAGGTTTATAATGTATAATACATGCATGTTATATTTGCATGCAAAAAAAAAACAAGCAAAGGCAAGTCGCTAGTATTTTATATAGAATAATGGCGACCCGAACAAAAATCTTTTGCTATGACAGAACAACACTATAATAATAATAATACATTATTTTATTACCATAACTTAGGTTCACAATATATTAAGCTCTGACTCCTGAGGTAGGCATACAAGCCTGTGTTTCTGGAGCCAGTGCCTTCTTCCGATATAGGTACATGTATCAATTACGCTGTTAAAGATCGGTGTTAATTTAACAACACTGGAGAACGGCTAGATCGATATTACTATTTTTTTCTTTATATTCACCGGCGTTAAATTTGGATTTGATCCTGTATCACGTTTATTGTTACTGCCATGCTACCCCAGGTCGTAGCGTAATGATAGATAGCCTATAACCTTCTTAGAGAATTGGGCTATCAATTAATTTGATTTGTTTTAAATCTGACTAGTAGTTTCGGAGATTAACGCGTGCAAACATACTTTTTAGATTTATTAATTAGTGTAAAGAGAATATCTACGTATGGACGTAGATATTCTCTATAAATACCATTCTAATATGGATTAGAATGGTATTTATGTATATCAAATTCAATAAAAGCTATGCAATGTCGGGGCAGGTGGCTATTTTTAATAAAACCACATTGTCATATATAAAATTTATACCGACCCATAGTATCGTAACGATCTTGCAGACCGTATTACGTCATCACGGCCATGCGTCTAGGTGTAAGTATCTCATCTATGTAAATTACCTCTCACACTGGTGTATCATCTTTAATTAAATTGTCAAGAGCCGCAAACATGGGCGCCCCGGTAGAAATAATTTATGGAAGGTGTATTTGGATATGGACCCAAATAGATACGTAGGTATCTAGACCTACCTAGAACTTTTGTCTGAATCAGTTTATAGCCTTGCAAAAACCGAGCCACCGCAAAACCCGAGCAATATCTGGCTGTCAGATTGAAAATCGGTATTCCATAAAAGCATAAACCGAGCCTTTTTGACGTTTAGTCAATAGATTGTGCCGTCACCGAGCAATCACAACTGTCAGTTTGCGATCACACTATCAGTTTGCCATCGCTGTTTCTTAGAGAATCCAACCGGACTGCGATAAGGACTGACGTACCTCGGCCTAAAGTATGTTAGGCAACATTTGCCCGAAGGCTCTAAGGGCTGCGAATCTCGACTTTAGGCATTGACTATTTACCGATTAGCTTCAATTTACCCATTTGAAAAAAATTATCGACCCGTCGCGTATTCTGCCCTTGGGGACGAGGACGACAGTATAGACCCACTTTCAACATGTTTATTTAGATTTTCGCTGCTGGCGCTTAGAAATATCTTCAGCCTATCAAAGAGCTACATTAAACCTATATAGAGGAGAGCCTTAATATAATTCAACATACGTATAATTATTAACATTATAGAATAACGCAAGATTAGGCAGATTTATTATAAAACCGCTATTTTAAAACACTGATGCACGTTAACTTTGTTAATCCTATAAGTCGACGAGTAAGTACATAAAGTATGAATACATGTTCCAAATTAAAATATTGCAAGCTGGTAATAAAAAATGTCACAATAAAGATATTTTTTTCCGTTGCTTATAAGATTAACAAGGCGTAATAATATAAACGTCACGATTTACATTCAGGGTGTAATTAAATCCAAGGTAACAGAATCAGTCAAGAATCGTTTAAAAGCTGAAACTGATGGTGTGCGATTATGTAAGTGATGCGACGCAAATCGAGATGCCAAAGCAAATAGTCTAATTAGTTCACTGCATTTTGAAATTGAGTGTCGATAAATTTTATTCTCTTATCTCAGAATGTACCAATAATCAAATCAATCGAGTGAGTCAGCTGACTCCATCAAATATGAATAATGTTGTAATAAACTCACTCGCAACAAAACTTTTTTTTGGCATTGACTCATTACAGGATTTTGCATATCTAATAACGCAAAACCAAGAGAAAACGCTTTCAACCCATTATTTTACTGATTATTGTAGTCAAACGCAATTGAGAATTTGCGGATCATAATCAGCTAATAACTTTTTCAATCGATAACTTGAACCGATTTCCAATTCGATATTATTACAAATACAATCGAATCGACAAACGTCATTCGAGCCGCATCACTAAGTCTTATTTCGAAAAATACATTACATGGAAGACTTCAACATAGTAACAGCTATTGGTCATTTGAGCACTGTTCAGTAAAGATTTGAGGAAGCTTTCCCGCGACTGAAGTTGACGCGTGAGAGTATATCGCTGGAAGCGTCATCGGCCGATGATTGTCGGTTCGTCGGCCATGGCTAGTTCATCAGTGGCTGCTTTATCACCTTTTCTCTTCCGTGAGTACCAGAGAAAGGACGCAGCAGCGAAGAGGTTGACGAGCACTACGAACCAGGCCATAAAGAAACTGATGCCATAGCTGCAAAAGAAAATTTTTGTTCAACACAATAAACAAACCTTCTACAAAAAAAAAGTGTAATATATATGGTTATCCCGAGTCTGGATGTTGTTTTAGTTAATTAATTGAATGTTTAAAAAGTAAAGTCCCACGCAACACAGGGCTTATTCCCTAGTGCGGGTGTTTAAAAAATATGGCTGACGTTGTGTTTACTTCACAATAAAAAATAATCGCAATACTCGTTAATTAACGAGTTCAGTCTTGACTTAAACGAGTTGTGTTAGTTCATTGTAGTCATAGGCACATTGTCCTGGCATGATGGAATCAGAAGCAGCTGAACCCTATCTCCTTTATCTATATATTATAATATGAAGAGGTAAAGTTTGTGGGTTTGTGACATTGTAGGGGTAATCTCGGAATCTACTGGACCGATTTAGAAAATTCTTTTATCAATAGAAAGCCACGTTATTTGTGAGTGTCATGAACAAAAACATTACAGGACCCTGGGAAATACCACCCGAGTGAAACCGGGGCAGTCGGTTAGTCAGTATATAAAATCAGTCAACGGTAAGATCAACATACGTACGAGCGACGTCATCAAAACGAAGTAAAATTTAATAACCTTTTGGGGTGTTTCCGTTAAAGGAACTCGTAAAGTAAAGGAATTTTATGACTGAACTACTCGTCGTTACGCTTCGTAATAATCATTACAAGTTAAATTAAGTTTACAGTCGCATTGGAATAATTATTCTATGCTTCTTTGTTTCTACTAGGAAAGTAGAAAGCAAACACTTTGTAAAACCTTTTTGAATTCTCTTTTCTTCTCTTGAAGTATTTCTTAATTTGTTTTTTTAATACTATTTGGGTGGCTAACAAGCATAAGGCCCGCCTGATGTTAAGCAGTAGTAGCCTATAGACGCATGCAATACCAAAGGTATCACTTGCGTGTTGCCGACCCTTTTTTAAACTCTCAGATGGATTACTTCGTGGATAAAAAAAACGATTCTTTCAAAACGCAGCCCTAAATGAGCGCGATATATGACTATTGTCGAGTAAAATATTATTTACTAGCGACCCGCCCCGGCTTCGCACGGGTGCAATGCTGATACTAAATTAAATACACTACAGAAAAACTATGAACGTTGTATATAAAAACATAGCGGCCCGCTCCGACTTTGCACGGGCATAAAATATATATGCCTATGTCACTCAATGAAAACATGATTAAAATCGATCCAGTATTTTTGATTCATTCATTACTGCCCTTGGCCTGCACGCATTAAATTTGGAGTAAAACAATTCCTCTTTCCCTATACATCCTATGAAGATTTCCTGCTATCTTTGGAATATCTAAATTCATACAATTTTTATTACATTACACATTTTTACTTAATTACTTTTTAACGCAAATTTAAAATTTGTAATATCTCCGAAAATACTTGTTTAATTAACATGCTGTAAGGAACCATATTGATCTATATTAATTACACACTGTATTTAAGGTACTTAATTCGATAAGGATTAATGCCGTATTGCTTAAAATAGCTTCGTAAATAAGCCATTTTTTCACGTAAAAAATAAACAATAAAAATGGTTAATGTGGGTTATCCCTAAAAGATAAACATATACCATCGCGGACTTTTTTGTAGACCTTTTTATGGTGTACAATACTGTAGTACATTAATTTGATCTAACTCGTAGGGTTTAGGCAGCGTTTTTGCTAAATTGCTAAATAAGCCCAAAAAAATAGGTTAATTTACGACATCACGTTAGAAACCTCTAAAATTAGCAATGTTGCCTTAGTATATGATGCATGTATTATACATATAAACCTTCCTCTTGAATCACTCTATCTATTGGAAAAAACCGCATCAAAATCCGTTGCGTAGTTTTAAAGATTTAAGCGCACATAGGGATATAGGGACAGAAAAGGCGACTTTGTTTTATACTATGTAGTGATATAGATAAACGCATTATAAGAAGAATTTTCTGAGTTTTGTTATAAATTATAGCAAAATATTAATTTAACGACCATGGATATCACATAAGCTATAAATCATTTAAGGTGTGAAATAAAATACAAAATTTAATACCTAATAGTGGGCGTAGTGGCATAAAAATGACAGAATTCTTAGATAATACGAATATAACACTTACTAATGGTAGGCACGTTCTGGATATACGAATTTAACATTTTTTTTCATATGGTCCACCGACGACATCATGACTTGCACTACGACAAAAGTACATGAAGCTGAAAGAAAAAAAAATAAGTCAATAACCAGTAGACCAAGAGCCAACTCCGTATTTACTTTTGCCATTTCATAAGTCATGAAATTTTATAAACTTATTTTTGTATATACCTGCAGCACAATAAAAAGCTCTTCTAGCAACTCTCTGCGGCTGGGGTATTAAACCCTTAAAATAACAATGAGTTTAATTTGGTTGTAGTATCAGTCTCAAAATTTTTAATATGATATTGACAGTATTTTTTTTTGTAATTTAGTTTTATTTCTTACCTTCTTTGTTATTTTAAAGTTAAACATTCCGGCTGCAGAGAGTTGCCAGAAAAGCGATTTATTATTCTGCAGGTACCTATATAAGATTTGGTTTGTAAATTTTCATGACTTATGAAATGACAAAAGTAAATACGTTGCTAGTACTCCATCTATACAACACAAAAGAATTTCAATTACTTTACCGCTAAGTTATACTTACTGCTAATAAAGTGTATGCCGGCGGCAAGCCGTTTGAACATATACCGAGGGTTGTGGAAGGTGTACGTAGAAAAGCCGCAGCCCATCGCCATCACGAACAGACTGATGATGCCAAACGATATCATTGTCCGAACATAATCTGCACAGAACAAGTAAATTAGAATAAACTACTTCTGCAAAGAGGTTTATTTAAATACTACTTGGGTGGCAAACATGCATATGGCCCGCTTGATGTTAAGCAGTTACAGTGCAGAGGTATCACTTGCGTGTTACCGACCCATTTCTTTGCACCAGGGCTTTAAGATGGAGTATCCCTGGGATAGGATAACGGTTCCTTCAAAACGCATGCACGCACGCAACCCTAACGCGAGAACTCACACATAAAAACACAACTACACTGCTATGTATAGTTATTTGGCTGTGGTCTATTTCCTTAGTCGAGGTTGCTCACTAGTATGGTGCCCCACCTCTCTTAAACATTTTGCGGAAAACGCCCTGTAAAACTAACTAACTAGTGGTTCGCCCCGAATATTGTGAACTTGCGTCTCATTTATTCATACAAACGTTAAACTTCGCTTGCTTCGCTCGCTCGCTCAATTATATTCGTCCTATATTTTGAGCCTATGTACCTATAAGTAGGAAACAAAATTATCCTTACCTATAAACATAAAAATAAGGTTTGCTTTATTTTTTAAATTTAGCGTAAACTAAATTGCTTTTACTTGTAAAATTACGCAGTTATAAAGTTTTATTATCGCTGTTAAACAAGTACCTAGACTACTATTAGGCTAGTGACGTCATTAACATGTTAGTGTAACACACTAGTAGCTACTTCACGTCGTATTACTCTTGGTAGGTGACCTTTGTAAATTATAAAAAACTTGTACTATACATACGTATGCCAACTCACTCTGCACGTCATTCGTGTGAAAGTTTTAATAGGTGGTTGCATGTCGATTGTTTTATAAACAGCCGGCTGATTCTCTAAGAAACAGCGATGGCAAACTGACAGTTGTGATCGCAAACTGACAGTTGTGATTGCTCGGTGACGGCACAATCTATTGACTTAATGTCAAAAAGGCTCGGTTTTTGCTCTTACGGAATACCGATTTTCAATCTGACAGCCAGATTTTGTTCGGTTTTCGCGGTGGCTCGGTTTTTGCTCTTACGGAATACCCCTGCGGGTATACAACTCTATTCAAGATATAGGAGTTTTTTACAATAAGTAATAGAATCGAGTACTTGTAATTATTTTAAAACCATGTTATATTTTGTCCCAATAATGTATGAAAATTGTTAAGTGACACCCATATTTTAACTTACTGCGTTATAAACAAAATTCTTATTAAACCATATTACGCAAGAATTAATGATGACAGAAAAGTGATTAAATACGTAACAAAAGAAATTGAATCACGTCTGGTTGTAATTCTGTATATATTTAGATCTAAGGGCCATAAAATGTAAACGACTTACAAGAATCGGTGTATATAAAACAATTTGACTGACGTACCAACGTACAGAAAAAAAGACGGGCAGTCTTTTGGGGACTGCCGATAAAAGTGAAAACTAAGTAACTTGGGAATTGTATCGTTGATCTATTATATTATTATTTTTGAATATGGAAAGCGTTCAGTGACAATGATACGAGTTTCATGAGTTCGTTCACCCAAAAAGTGCTCAACGCGTCTACATACAGAAAATAAAGTACAATGGGCGGCCTTATCGCTAATCATTTTTGCCTAGTTGAGGCAAAAATTATCTAAGCTTAGCTATGTACCTTTAAGACGTAGCAGCGCAGCCCCACTAGACAAATGCCATAAATGGTAGAAGAATGAAATAGAAAAAAGAATGTATGGGATTGGCATTAAGTTTACGTCATGTAATTCGCAAACTTATGTCAATTCCATACATTGTTTTTTCTACTCTATTCTATTCTACTACCGCTTATGCCCCTTGTCTAGAGGGGCTGCGCTGCTTTGTCATATACACGGCAAAGGAGATGGCTGTACAGGTCCGCTATATGAAGATTTGTTTTTTAAGAAAACCATTGTATATATTTCTGTGGAATTTGGTAACAGTGTACAATTTGACTAAACCTACAGATAAAGATATAGTTCACGCTAATTCATACATTGGTTTTCCTAAAAAACTAATCGTTATATAGCGGCCCAGTACAGCTACCTCCATTGCCGACTGTACATAGATAAGCTAAGATCATTTTTGTCTCAACTAAGTTCTTGTAATAATATAAAATAATAAAATCTTTTTGCCTTAACCGTCTGCTAAACATTCATATTAATTGTACTAAAACATGCTTACTGGCTATATTTACTTCATATGCTAGATCAGATGGCCGGCCATTTTCCATGCTAGGCTGCGCCAAGTAGTTTGTACATCCTGCAAAGAAAAATTACAATTAGACAAAACATTTTTGAAAATATCGGAGTCTTGCAGTAACTTTGTTTTGAATGAAGTTTCTTATGGGGCGTTGCGGAGGGGTACCCTGCCGGCAAAAAACACGTCAGTAACGTTAAATAAAAGCGTAAGATTTTTACATTATTTAAATAGCGAATTCTCTAAACGGCCAATAATAATAAATGTCAAATTTGTGTAAGGAGGTTTTTGATCTAAAAGTAAAGTAAGTAAAGAATAAATTAAATTGTATGCTGCTATTTGAAAAGCAGCATAAAATTTAATGAATTATGGTCGAATTTCAACCACGGGAGATCACTAGTATAAGGAGTTTTAAGGAATTATTTCAAGTATTCATTTTTATTATATATTTTTATAAATCATTGAATATGAAATAAAATTGTGTAGATTTTTTTATTTTTATCATTTTTATTTTATAAAATCATAATAAAAAATTTACCTATTTTATTATTTTCTTTTTATATGTTTGATGGCTATACAGTGTCTCTCTGTCTATGGTGTCTAATTTATAGTCTACGTAATGACTGTTTTATTGTAGTTTGCTATTATTATTATATCATTCGATAATTACTTTCTTTATACCTCGAATTGAACTTAAAATTAATATTTTTATAATAAGGAACTCCATTCCTATCTGGTGTCCCACGACACCACTCGTTTTTTTCTATGACGGGCTTTAACAATATTGTCATCTAGCTGGTGTCGAACTATGACGTGCTACCTGAGTCTTTCGAGAGAGAAAAAGGAACGAAGCCGTCTCTCTTTCTTCTCCTGTTCCTCACAGGTTTTCACCTGCGTTAAATTTATAATTCACTCAAAGTTTTTTCCCGTCCCACCTCCGGCTTAGCAATCAAGGTCACTAAACACTAGATCAATAGTCAAATATATTATAAACACATGGAAAATGAAGAAAGTTTCAAACAAGTTTCAGTGTGCACTCTCCGTGACTACATTATTGAAAGCATACAAAGTATTTCAGTCAGAAGTTTCCCAAAGCTGTTAGTAATCTCTAAGATTAAGCCAACGACAGTTTTCGAGAAGACAAATGTTTTGTCATATTGCTAGAGAAACGTTATCTTGTATATCTATATATACAAGATAACGTTTCTCTAGCAATTTGCGCGGTTCTATAACCGCGCAAACATACGTGTAAAATAATGTTTTTTACCTGAATTTCGTTCCACGGCAAATACAAATATAAGATGTGTCCCATGGGAACCCTAACTTTTTCAGAGATAAACAGTAACCTATATTGTGCTATTCCAGACTATAATCTATATCTGTGCCAAACTTCATTCAGATCAGTTTAGCCTTTGGCGTGATTGAGTTACAAACATGCATATAATATTTATTTATTTAAAACTTATTGCACAATACTTTCAACAAAAAAAAAACGACTTCAGTACGGCAAGTTGCAGAATTTTTAAACACCTTGAAACCCATAGTCTAACGTAAGTATTTAAACAAAATTAACTTTCATGCAAACTCTTATCTCACTTTTCCTCTCTTAAAGACGGTTCTTTTTAATCCGATAATCTACAGCTATAGTGCATCTCATACTCATGACCATTCAAATAAGCCCAAACACGGCTAGATTACATTTAATGAAGTTCCGTTGCCTAGCTACCGGCTTTATCATCAAATAGTTGCTTAGCAACCATAATGGAAACTTTTCTAACGCCATCCGTAAAATACTTGATTAGTTGTTAAAAATATTGAAATTGCTATATGTGTGCCTATAATTTTTGAGGAGTTCCCTCAATTCCTCATGGATCCCATCATCAGAACTTTCTTTTGATGAAAATGAGACCAAACTGAAAGTATGTCCTCTCAGTCCACAAATGACGCAGTTCTGCGGTAACAAACATAAAAAAAAATACACACGAATAGATAACCTCCTTTTTTTGAAGTCGGTTAAAAATAGGTGTACAAATTAATGGCGGACTTAGATGAAATAATTTTACTATATAGACATAAGAGTATAAATTTAATGATTCATACATAGACAATTAATAAATATATAACATTCTTAATTCATATCAATAAATAAATAATATATCCATCCATCCAAAACAATGATAAATGTATGCATGTATATAAATGCATACATCACTATCATTGTTTTGTATCATCACGCTCATTTATAAAATTAGTATTTAGACTAGATAGTATAGATGATATATCTAGCTAATAGGGCTATCATTTTTTTTAATCGGCCTAGTACTTCAGAAGTTAGCGAGTTCTATAAAAAAGACGTGTGACACTTGGGGAATGCCGCGGTAAAGCTATTGCATATTTTTTAGTATGATTTTTTTATGGAAACAAATATAATTACTTTACAGAATTATGTAAATCATTTTATTTTATTCTCAATGATTCATAAAAATATATAATAATAAAACTGAATACTTGTAATAATTCCTTAAGACTCCTTATACTTTAATCTTTTTCACATTAATATTCTCTTAGATCAAAACCTCCTTACACAAATTTGACATAATATTATTATTGGCCGTTTAGAGAATTCTTCATTAAAAAAAGTATCACCGCTGTGCCGGTCGGAGTGGGGGTGTTAGGTTAATTATTTTCGTAACGGAATTTCTGGATTCGGTCTCTACGCCCAAGGCCCGCGATAGAACCTATGCAATAGCTTAAAAATAGAAACATACTTTTCAGCTTCTTTATATTGTGTACCTACTGACTTATAGAAACTCGTAAGGTATTCATAAAATTATCTATACGATACTGGATCCTTATTCATGAGAGTACGGCGCGACGTTCTGGCGAGACAGACAAGAGTGTGACGATAGCTTCGAAACTAGTTGAAATTTGCATCCATTTTAGATCATAAAAATAGTCTGAAGCATTCACTTTAAAGCAATTTACTCTTTTTAGGGAGTGTAAGATTGATATGTATAAAAAAACAAGCATACGGCCCGCCTGATGGTAATCAGTTACCATGGCCTATGGACGCTTGCAGTACCACTTGCATGTTGCCGATCCAATTTTTTCACAAGGGTTTTAAGATGTAGTATCCCTGGGATTTGAAAACGTTTAATTAAAAATGCATTCCTTTATTAGGACCGCTATCACACACCGCTCTGTGTAGTTGCTTGGCTATGGTCTTCTGTAAGGTGGATGTCCTTCCCCAGTCAGGCTCGCTCTCTTGTATAATCTTTTAAATATAATATATTTTTTATTAAATAAGTAGTTGTTTAAGCTGATCACTACAGCAATATTGGGGACGTATTGAATGTATTGCGAAACGACAACAAGTTACATTATCTGAATCCATAAACTTCTCACTGCGGGGCACGGGTCTTCTCCATACATTTGGAACCATATTAGCCTACTATACCACGCTGGTCATATTTCCGATATTGTCTGCCAGACTTACTCCCTTAGTCCATTCTTACGACACCCTCGGGATGGAGTGATGGTGACATTTGTATTCTTAATTCGTCACTGATAACCAAGTTACAGCTAGTACTTATTTAACTAATAAAACCAGATTTTGGAAAGGAAATAGGAAACGTTTTATTGATACTTCGCAAGACGAAATTTCCGTGAAGATGCTGGTAACCTGCTCATAATAGCGTTATGTAGAGCTATTTTCCAAACAAGATCGTTAACCTTTAGTGGTTATAGTAAGTCGATATTTTCTGTTACCTGCGGACGTTGGCGTTGGCGTTATAGCAAAACGATTATTATAGTTGACACGGTTATTGGTTATAAGCATGGAGGTCATAGACGGGGATGTGAACGTATGTCATCGGATAAGGATGAGATATCAAATTAATTCGTTGTAGTTTGTACCGAACGAGGTAGCATAAGGAAGATAATAGAGATTGCGACCTGCATATATATATATTTAGATACACCTATAATTTCACCTTCTTTATATATAAAGAAGGTAAAATTGTAGGTAAAAGGACTAGCTTCCGCCCGCGGCTTCTCCCGCGCGTACATTCCATCGGAAACAGAGTTTTTTCCGGGATAAATATGCCTATATGCTATTCCAGACTAAAATCTATCTCTGTGCCAAATTTCATCCAGATCCGTTCAGTAGTTTTTGCGTGAAAGAGTAACAAATATCCATACATTCTTACAAACTTTCGCGTTTATAATATTAGTAAGGATTAGTAGGAAGTAGGATAGTGTAGATTATTGACACCCGTATAAACGAGACAGTCAACCAGAAACTTTATTGCTTACATATTGGCATTCAATTTTATCGGTACCGTAGCAATTTTAATCCAACAAAGTTAGCTATTTATGTTTCCGTTTTAGATCTCTTACAACACTGGTCTAGAGATAAATTTTAATGTCAAACGATTAGGTCATGGTATTTAAATAATTCTATGCATAAACTCATGAGTGATTTATATATTGTAAATTTAATATTTAAATATCTTTCAGCGAATAATATGTTCTAGAGTGGCGACCACGAACTAGAAGTCACAGCGTGGGCAGGCCGACAAGGTGCGACCTTGTAAAGGTCGCGGGTAACCGATGGATAAGGTTAGCTCAGAACCGATTCCTGCGGCAATCTTTGGGGGAGGCATATGTCCAGCAGAGGGCGTCTTTTGGGTGAGATGATGAATAATAGATTATAATGAATAACTTCAAAAGTTTGATAAATTATTACGTCCAGCATGTGTGTATTAAGACCTTTTATTCCTCTTAGCTCTCTCGTTCGGAGATTTTTATCCAGCAGTAGAACATATTATATGGCAAGGAGATAGATGGTATCCTGGGAAAGAACATAGGGTACTTTATACCGCGATAACTAAGCTGATATCCACGCGGGCCGAGCCGCGGGCGTCAGATAGTTATTACCAAAGGATTTACGCTATTTTCTATGAAGAGGTTAGCTAAACTTTAACGTTTCACCAGCTATGTTAGGTCCCATTTTTACTTAATTTAAAAAATGGGGATCGATTTAATCGTAAATCGGCAACAATTTCAGATTTCGGGCTGATAAGCATTTTCAATACCATCCGGCCTAGGCATCAAAGCCGGATTTTTTGCATAGTATGATATTTTACATAGAAAAATGTAAATAAATTATATTATATTTAAAATAAGCAAAATATTTATTATCATTATTCTTTATTTTTCTTTTAAAAAAGATAACTGGGAAACAAGCCGTGTTTGTGTGATTTTACGAGGTATTCCTCAAAGCGCTACCATTTTGAAGCGCTCCTTTTTTATTCCTCGGAGCGCACCTTTAAGGAGCGCTCCCAGGAATAAAAAAGCTTAAAATTTTATTTCTCCTAAAAGGTGCGCTCCGAGGAATAAAAAAGGAGCGCTTCATTAGGTGCGCTTCAAAATGGTAGGCGCTTCGAGGAATACCTAGATTTTACAAACTTACAATTCACGGACAACAATAACACTCAGGCTCGGGACAAACATTTATGGATCACATAAAGATTTATCCCATGTCTGAATTGAACCAACGACCTCCGGCCTAACAGTCAGGGTCACTAACCACTAGACCAACAGGCCAGTTTTAATTTAAATTCGACTCGCAATTTTCTGAAAGTAATTTTAAATTTTTAATAATCTGTCAGCCTGAATGCCTTTAAACAAATAACAGTGCTAAAATGTTTATTTAACAATTACTGATATACGCGACGGAATGTTACCGGCACGGGATGCTACATTTGATAAAATATTATGATTACTTTGATATAATATTTACATAATATTTCAAGACACTTGTATGGTACACGAAGATGGATTGTGGTCGTATTAGCTTTTAATTTTTGTTTATAAATACTAAGAAAGTCTCGTAAGTATATCTACAGTACAACTTTTTTAAAGAGATAGGGTAACATACAAGCGAGCAAGCCTGACTGCAGATGGACCCTTCTACTTACAATGAAATAAAGTTAGTATCGTGTTGTTGTGTTTCGTAAACTCAAACTTAGCAGTTACCGTAGCCTATGGGCGCATACAATACCAGAAATATCACTTGCGTGTTGCTGACCTATTAATATTTTTTCATTGATTGTTAAAAGTAAAACCTATGAAGGTCATATGAGTTTGATTTTACCCACAATAGTGTAGTTATGTCCCCGTACTAGAGTAAAGGTTTCCTAAAGTCGAAAACGAGTAAAGCACTTGATATTACAAGTGTCCATAGACTGCGATGGCTGCGGAATGATTTAGGTATTAAACCACACAAGCTGCACCAAACCGCGTTTGGTGAATCAGACATGTCTTTATAACTTCTTTTAAAACACGTGAGTTTCCTTATTATGTTTTTCTGCACCGTTAAACCATCAAAAAATAAAGGTATTCATGTTATTATGATCTGCACATATCAAGTGAGTATTTCCAGTAAACAATGAACACTAGAACAGCTTTTAACGACTGATGGAACTCGGACAGTCTCGTAAAGAAAGACAATAATGTTCCTCATAACACAGCAGCTATTGCGCTTGTTACAAATCAAAGACGCGTTTCTAGTCTCACAAACTTCTATTCCCGCCATACATTATTTGCTTTACATACGTTAACTCTGCCATTGTTTATTTATTTACATGACTCCACGCGTTGATACGAAACTACAAATTCACCCGTTGACGACATGAAAGAACCAATGTGGTATTTTTATCGGGGAATATAAATCTTATTGTGTGGGCAGACCAACCAGTGTTTATTCTTTCTGAACATTTTTCCACAAATGCCGACGGTCTATTTCTTACTAATTTTTCGATCGTTATCACAAACACCTGGTTTAATGATTTAATAGCCATACGGTACGTTGATGTTAACGTCTATATTCTATAAAACCAGATACCCGCCACAAAAATAAACTATGCGCTAAATAAGCTTGCTAAATGATTAAGAGTCTAACCGGCATCTGAATGCGAAAAATAATTGTAAGAAATAACTCAAAAGAATTATGGGAGGCGGGCATTAATGGATTATTACGTCAGGCAATTATAAAACAGAGCTATCATATTGCCAAGTAAAGATACTGTTATATGTTTGTATATAGTAATTATAATTAGTTGACATCAAAATCAATGCATGACTAATATGTACATATATTTATGCCCAATTACAGGTTTTTAGTACTAAGAGTCATTGAGCTAAGCTGTGGACAGACGGACGGATGGGCATATGGACGGACCAAACTGTAAGGGTTTTTATTTACTACGGTACCCTAAAAAACAGAGTTACTTTCGCATTAAGTATCAAGTATTAGTATGGCCTTTGATGCCATTTCGCATGCTTTCTTAGTTCTTAGTCTAAGCGCTTAAATTGTGTTTGAAAACGTTCGTTTCACTAAAATTACGTTTGTTGTTGTACTGTTACCTCGTAAAATCAACACGGCTGCCCAGACGCACAGACGCACGCAGTTAATCGTTCACAATGTGTTTACTTAATTATATTAACACAAACAAAACTATCGTTACCACCTCAGTTCTTAATATATTTTGAGATCTAATTTCTGCAATAACCGGACTGGCTCTTTATTTTTAAAATCTTATAATAATGTCTAGTCATTTATTTCTAAACATTGGGTTTTATATTTGTTTTCTGTTGACTAGTCTAGTGTTTAGTGACATTGACTGCTAGGCCGGAGGTCGTGGGTTGGAGGACAAATCTTTGTATGATGAGTACGATTATTTGTTCTGAGTCTGGTTGTGTATGTTTTTTAAATTATTTAAGTAAGTTAATCAGTAATCTGGTTGCCATAATAGAGGTTCTATCTAGTTTGGGATTAGATGGATGTGTGTGAGTTGTCTCAAAATATTATTATATAATCAGATAAAGTAGAGTTATGTTGGCAAAAAATGTAGATGTTTAACTTCTCAATCGGCACCACTGCTGCGGCGTCTGGCGTCGTACCCGACTGGGGATGGGCCTTTACAATATTTATACTAATATTATAAATGCGCAAGTTTGTGAGGATGGATGGATGGTTGTATGAATTATTGTTACTCAATCACGGCTAAACGGATCTGAATTAAATTTGGCACAGATCTCTGTGCCAAATTTAATCCAGATCCTTAATCAGTGCTATTCCAGACTATAAGCACAGTCTGGAATAGCACATAAACTACTTTTAAGTCCGAAAAAACATTGTTTACGTCAGATTGTATGCGTGGGCTAAGTCCCGGGCAGAAACTAGTAGAGAAATATATAGGTAGGTAACAAGAATATGGCCTGCCTGATGGTAAACAGTTAATGTAGTCAATATAGGTACTTAACACTTGTAAAATCTGAGGCACTTTCTTATTGCTGACAAAAAAAAATAAACCCAAATTTTTGTAATGAACTTATCCCTGGAATAGTAAAAAGTTAAGCCATTTTTATCGAAAAACGGGCGAACGAAACCGCAGGCGATAACAAAAATAGAAAGACAAATAGAATTTAATAATATTCTTATTAAATTCTTTTGTTGGACAAAATATATTCTTTAATAAACACATACGAGGCATAACTATCAGTATTACTATTCGTGTGATATACTATATTGGAAACGACAGTTCATAAAATTATCATGTTATAGGAATAAACCAAGTAATAAGAAAACTGCATGGTTGGTTCAGTAGCTTAAATAGTGAGGCAGCGCGTCGCGGTATCTATACTGATATTATAAAGCTGAAGAGTTTGTTTGTTTGGTTGAACGCGCTAATCTCAGAAAGTACTGGTTCGATGAGAAAAAATATTTTTTGTTGAATAGTGCATTTATCCAGGAATGCTATATAACACCACGCTATGATCAATAGGAGCGGAGCAGTAGTGAGATATGTTGCAAAATCTGGGAAAATATTCCAAATTACCACGCGAACGAAGTCGCGGGCGACCCTAGTCCTTACTAATATTATAAATGTGAAAGTTTGTAAGAATGGTCGTACAACAGTAGGCGAGTTCCGTCTTCGTGGAAGACCGCCCATGTGCATCCGGTGCCCAAAAAGGGCGATAGATCAGACCCGTCGAATTACAGGCCTATAGCTATAACGTCCCTTCTCTCGAAGGTGATGGAGCGAATTGTAAACCGGCGGCTCTTGGGATACCTAGAAGATCACGAGTTAATTAGCGACCGACAATACGGCTTTCGCCACAGTCGCTCAACGGGTGATCTTCTAGTGTATCTCACGCACCGCTGGGCTCTAGCCATCGAGAGTCAAGGTGAGGCGTTGGCGGTTAGCCTAGATATAGCTAAGGCGTTCGATCGGGTCTGGCACCGGAGTCTTTTGTCGAAGCTACCATCATACGGACTCCCCGAGGGATTATGCGAATGGATTGCCAGCTTTTTGTCCAGCAGAAGCATACAAACTGTCGTTGACGGTTGTTGCTCGGATCGCCTGGACATCAATGCTGGCGTACCGCAAGGCTCTGTGCTGTCCCCGACGCTGTTTTTGCTGCATATAAATGATATGTTGTCTATCGACGACATTCATTGTTATGCGGACGACAGCACCGGGGATACTTTTTACACAGGCCGCGCAAATATCCCTCGTTCCACTGTGGATGAAAGTCGCGAAAAACTTGTGTCTGAAATCAGTAGCACTCTTTCCAGAGTCTCTGATTGGGGACGACTAAATTTAGTCCAATTTAACCCCACTAAGACACAAGTTTGCGCGTTCACCGCTAAGAAAGCCCCATTTGCTATGGCTCCACGATTCCAAGACACAGCCCTTACAATATCCAAGAGCATTGGGATCCTCGGCGTCGACATCTCCAGTGACGTTCAGTTCCGTCATCACTTGGAAGACAAGGCTAAGCTGGCATCTAGAAAGCTAGGTGTGCTCAACAGGGCAAAGTGGTACTTCACCGCGGTCCAAAGACTGCTGCTCTACAAAGCGCAAGTCCGGCCCCACATGGAGTACTGCTGCCACCTTTGGGCGGGAGCACCTGGGTACCAGCTTGGACCCTTTGAATCTATCCAAAGACGCGCTGTTAGGATTGTTGACGATCCCAAGCTCACAGGGGGTATTGAACCACTAAGTCTCAGGAGAGACTTCGCCTCCTTGTGTGTGTTCTACCGCCTGTACAATGGGCTGTGTTCTGAGGAATTGTTCGAGATGATGCCCACGGCCACATTTTATCAACGCACCTCTCGCCACCGACAGGGAGTTCATCCTCACATCCTTGCACCTCAAACATGCCGTACCGTAAGATTCCAGAGGAATTTCTTACCACGTACGATAAGGTTGTGGAATGAGCTCCCTGCCCAGGTTTTCCCAAGAGACTATAGCATGGGGTTCTTCAAGAAAGGAGTTATAAGGTTTTTAAAGGGTCGGCAACGCGTGAGTGACACCCCTGGTGTTGCATACGTCCATAGGCTACGGTAACTGCTTACCATCAGGCGGGCCGTATGCTTGTTTGCCACCTTGGTAGTATAAAAAAAAAAAAAAAAAAAAAATCGATGGATGGATGGGTGTTTGTTACTCATTCACGTAAAAACTACTGAACGGATCTGGATGAAATTTGGCACACAGATAGATTATGGTCTGGAATAACACAGGCTACTTTTAGCAGCGATAACCGACATCCACGCAGGCGGAGCCGCGGGCAACAGCTAGACTGCCTCAGTGGTCCAGTGGCCGCAGTATGCGCCTGCTGTGCACGAGGTTGTGGGTTCGATTCCCACACAGGACAAAACTTTGTGTGACCCACGAAGAATTGTTCTGAGTTTGGGTGTAATTTGTGTCCGTTAATTGTATGCTTGTAAAGTCCCCCGCGACACAGAGCTTGTTCTCTTGTGCGGGAGTTGTCTTAAAAAAAAAAAAAGTTACTAATAAATGCGAAAGTTTTAATGGATGGGTTTTTGTTACTCAATCACGCCAAAACTGCTCAACAGATTAGGATAAAACTTTAAATTAGCACATAAGCAAACTTTTTATCCCAATAATAAAGATTGTTTTTTGTTGTTCGCGGGCGGAAAACTAGCATTATAAATGTAAAAGATTGGATGGACGAAAGTATGAATGTTATTACGTAAAACGGCTGAACAGATCGGGATAAAATTTAGCACAGAGATATAGTCTGGAACACTACTTAGGCTTTTTATCCCTGAAAAATTACTATTTTAAGCGTAGTCAAAGACGCGGGTAGAAATAAAAACTAGTATCAAAATTTTATTCGCATAATATGCACAATAAAATCCCTCTAGCGGCTGTTAATATTCAAGATACTAGAAAATTTAATGGACATCTCCCGTTGTGCCACACAGGCTTCGTTTTAGTCACACTGCGGGATTGACCGCCTCACTACCGCATGCTGCGCTGGTCGCCGCGCTGCGCCGTATCAACGTATTTAGTAGAAACTTCCTTTGGTGTAATCAGTGCCGTGTAGGGACCCATTAGCACTAAGAGATTTAGAGCTTTTTTAGAAAGTCAAGTCTTAGTTGCGGTATCTCACATTAGGTCGGGAGCTTTGGGGAAAAGTACAAAAATTGCATAGCTTATACCGCGGGCCTTGGGCGTGGAGACCGAATCCAGAAATTCCGTAACGAAAATAACTAAATAAACCTAACACCCCCTACTCCGACCGGCACAGCGGTGATACTTTTTTTAATGACAAAATCTCTCAACCGCCAATAATAATATATCAAATTTTTATAAGGAGGTTTTGATCTAAGAGAATATTAATGTGAAAAAGATTATAGTAGGTATAAGGAGTCTTAAGGAATTATTACAAGTATTCATTTTTATTATATTTTTATGAATCGTTGAGAATAAAATAAAATGATTTAGATAATTCTGTAAAGTACTTTTTTATTTGTTTCGATAAAAAAACATACTAAAAAATATACAATAGCTTTACCGCGGCAGTCTCCGAGTGCCACACGTCTTTTTTTTATTATAAACCCTTTATTTGACAAAAACAACAAATAATTTTGATCGGTTATATGCTTTTTAAAAACATTTCATTTAGACTCAGACTCATTCAGAGTTTGCAGAGTAATGGAGGGTCTCACTACATTTAAAAAAAATAGCTACCCATTTATAAACTGTCCGCGGCCAGTTTATTTATCCTTGTAACTCTATCGATCCATGTGGCTAGTACCAACTTATTTAGGTATGAGCCCCTGCTGAATGTTATTGCTTAAATGATTTATGTAAAAATATTCGGTATGATAATTTAAATAATAAATATATAACGCTGGAGCTGCCGATGGCTTGTTTTGTTTTAGCCACACCGTAGGATACATGAATATAAATTTGATGTCAAAATACTAACGCAGTTATATGTTGAACTGCGAAGTTTGACATAATTATGACTGGCATTAAGTTACTTATAAGACTAATCTTCCCTATACTACATATATACCTAATTTCTTCTTCTAAAAAGCTTTAAATATATGCCTATAATTAACATTCTTTATAAAAAAAAACTACGAAGTAAATGCGAACAGTGCTTATGTTTTAATTAATTTTAAAATGAAAATACTTACTTAAACAATACACAAACAATGCGCCGTGTCCGAGACAGGTGACGTAGCGGCTTATTATTAGGATTCAGAAAGAAAAAATAAAATAAAGAATAAGGTAACGGCACCTTGATCCGCGGTATTTTCACCAAAACTCGAAACAGCATCGAAAATTAAGCATTTACGATACCTATTTGAGTGTTTTGTTATTTTTATCAGAAGCTTCGTTTATTTGACTATCGAAATAGACTAAAGATTTGACTATTGGACCCTGATTTGTACTAAATAATAAATAAAATATGAAAAAAGTCCGTAGCCCCTAATTCCGATGTAAAGATCCTAATTCCGATGTATTTGGTTCCTAATTCCGTGGTAACAAAACATGGTGTTCAAAACATTCCCTATCTAATTTATAAATATGTTATTGTTCTTTGAATCTTTATTACCATGGGGAATAAAGTTTGTATGAAAATTCATAATGTTTTAGTATTTTAAAATTAGGAATTTGGGATATCGAGGTTTATGAAAATTCTGATACTATTTACAGTTGTTTTTTTTTTATTAAATCAATTAGTTTTGTATTATTAATATAAGTACTATTACGTAGTTATGACACAAAATTGCTTTTAGATAATTTTGGAATGTTAATCTTGTCGAGTTTTGAACAAAAAAAATACTAGATACATTTGTATCACTGATTTTATTTATTGTAAATTAAGAAAGGGCCAGGATTTATTGTAGGGCACCATATTAGCGAGCAAGTCTGACTGGGGAAAGTCCCTCTTACAGAACACCACATCCAAATAACTACACACAGCGGTGTAGTTGTGTTCCTGTGTGTGAGTACAGGTCTCCAGCGCTCATTTAGGGATGCGTTTTGAAAGAAACGTAGTCCTATCCCAGGGATACTTCCATCATCAAGCGCTGGTGTAAAAAAATGGGTCGGCAATACGCAAGTGATACCTCTGGTATTGCAAGTGTCTGCTATGCTACGGTAACTGCTTAACATAAGGCGGGTCATATGCTTGTTTGTCACCCAAATAGTATAAAAAAACAATAATCAAAAATAAAAGATATCTAAAACATTAACATGATGAAATTATGTCATGTTACGAGAATACTATGAAAAAAAAATTACAGACAAAATGACTCAATTTACACTAATTTTATGATTGGACGTTCCATTACAGTAAAAAAATAATGAAATTTGCAATATCAATAACCAAAATACAAACTTCCTAAATCTAATTTCATTCAAAAAATAAGTTGTGAACAGCCTGTATTTTATTTATCTGTACCACGGAATAAGGTGCCAATAGAACCTAATTCCGATGCACTATACATCGGAATTAGGTTTCGTACTAAAATATCACGTTTCCTAATTCCGAGTATTAAAAACTAAAACATTTTTGCATAATTTATATACAGATTAGTGTACAATTGTAATATCTGCCTAAATATGTATTTTACTTGCTAAGAGTTATATTTAATTGTTCACAAACTTAGATTTTTGGTCTTGACTTTCTCATACAACGAATTAACAAAATACCAAAATACACCACCTTTAATATGCTATAATTAGTGAATGCGATGCAAAAGTGTACTACGTAATTAGATCTTATATTTATTGACTACTTAAATTAGTAAATCTAAAGTGTGGAGTGCCTAATCCTAAAAACAATCCTGATAACACAAAATGAAACCAAGTCTATGAAATCCTTATTCCGTGGTATACATCGGAATAAGGAACCCGCTAATTTTTAAGGCACCTAATTCCGCGGTATTTTCAAAACGTATTTTCACCTTTATTTATTTAGTAAAATACAAAAAAGTAATGTAATACTCATAAACAATGTAGTCCTTTCACTAATTAAACGCAAAGAATTACATACACAGTACCAAAACAACAAGAAAAACGCTATTTAAAAAAACATGGTATTTACGTGCACAGGGTGCCAAATGTATGAAGAGTGCGTTTGGACCGGCTATCGTTGCGAATCTTATCGATTATCTTAAACATCTTATACTTTACACCTTACCTTGGATAATATATCCACATGTAGATATATTATCTACTAAATAAGAGATATTCTGGTAAAAAACAGCTTGAAAATCGCAAGTAAATGCCGTTTTTCTAAATACCTCGGAATTAGGTGCCAATTTCAGAACCCCTCGGAATTAGGTGCCGTTACCTTACGTAGTTTACGAATTTGTTTGTTATCATGAGCTCGATTGCTTTCAAATCGATCACAGTTTATTTACCGGTCAAGGCATAAAATATCTTCTTTCTGTACAAGGAAAGAGTCCTTATCCTTACTAATATTATAAATGTAAAAGTTTGTGAGTATGGATGGATGGATGGATGTTTGTTACTCTTTCACGTAAAAAGTACTGAACGGGTCTGGATAAAATTTGGTACAGAGATAGATTATGGTCTGGAATAACACTTAGGCTACTTTTTACAGCGATAGCTGACATCCACGCGGGTGGAGCCGCGGGCAACAGCTAGTATTATATATAGACGTCATCTAACTATACTAATAGCCATCCAGACCGAATTCGGTTACAGCAGCCAATCTCAACAGAGATTAGCCAACTGCGTAGGACAAATTATAGAGCACAAGTGTGTACGCAAAAACAGGTGCACGCACTATTCCTTCAATCTCATATCCGATGGGACAGCAATCCGACATGAACGGAGAGATCAGGCGCAGGACCAACGGCTTTCCGTGATTTCCAAGGCACTGAGAGTCTTGTTGTGTTTTGAAAATGGTCACCCATCTACGAACCAACCGCGGCAAGATTGCTTAACCTTGCAGATCTATCGCTCCCCGCCGCTAACACGTAGCTACTAGCCCCTCTCCCTATACTTCGCCCATTCTCACGGAAATTAACACAACTACGCCGCATCTGTGTTATAAGATGCAATATTACAAGGGGTTTAACTAAAACCATAAATATATCTTGATCGGATATTTTAAGAAAATGTTTTTACTAACGTATTCCAAGTTCAGTCTGCTGCTGCTGTCGGAGTGGGTATTAATTGAAAATTAAATGGCCGATGGTTTTAGGCGAGAAAAACAAAATGTGTGGTAAAATAAACTACGGGGGCTAATGGACACACAGATTGAGATGAAACAGAAGGTGCCATGAAAAAACAAACGTCGCGGCGTCGGTAGAAGCGCAAATCACGTGAGGTTTCAAATAATCCACATGTTTTAATGAACAATTTTATGTGTATGTTGCCAGATACAACCTGAAAATGTTATATAATATTTGTTAACTTTTTCACATCAACCTTTTTACTCACAGATAGCAGGTTAAGATTTAGGTTTAATATAAGCGCGTCGAATATACGGAGTAACATGTCGACGGTTTTGGAATTTTAAACGCAGAATAACGAAAATCACAACACTAGCACCTGTAAAATTACAACATTACTTAGTTATATTATACTAGCTGTAGCCCGCGGCTCCGCCCGCGTGGATGTCGGTTATCGCGATAAAATGTAGCCTATTCGCTATTCCATACTAAGTAAAATCTCTATGCCAAATCCATCCAGATCCGTTCAGTCGTTTTTACGTGAAAGAGCAATAAACATCCATACATTAATCCATCTTCACCAACTTTCATATTTATGAAATTAGTGGGGTTAGTAAGATTCTAAACATTAGCACTAACACAAATTCATCATCTATGGTGTTGATTTATTTATGCTAACAACCATGTATCTGTTAAAGAGTACATAGAATTTTTCGTCGCCTAGATTGACGTCTTCGGACATTGTCACGCTTTGAGTATTTTTGGTACAGTGATTTTTGTTTGTATTGCTCTGAGACGATTGAACTTTTTCATGTTGCACTTACATTAATACGTGAAGTAGGAGTAAGTGCTAAATAGGGTATAATTTAAAGCTTTTACAGAGAACACTGCAAAAAAACGGTCGAATTTTGACCACCAGGTCATTCACCGTAGAGCCGTATGCCTGGTGACTGTCACCAGGCATACGGCTCTCCTGATGCCAATCAGTTACCACAGCGTATGTACGCTTACAATACCACTAAGATTACTCGGGTGCTGTCTATGTTGATCTCCTGATCATAGAGTTTTGAGTAATAGGTTACCTTGGGAATGGTACTTTAAAAAAATCCTTAAAATAAACACTGGGACTACGAGAGTCAAAAAAAAGTGATTGCGCACATAGTGTGTGTTCCGCGCAGTTAGTTAACCTCCGTTGAGATTGGCTGTTCTGGTAGATATCGTGCTAAAGAACATTAATATTTTAATTATTACTTACTTGTAAGGAATTGCCCTGTTAGGCCAGTTATGTTCTGTGGTTTTGGCACTGCTGGGTTTGTAAAATTCTTCAAGTTCTGCGTCACATTTGGCTGGAACACGTATCGGCACATCTCCCATACTCCAGAATCACTTGACATGAAATACCGTCCAGTCTGCAGGTAAATACCTGGAGACAATCGTAAGTGTTAATGACTCTAACGATCGTTTGGCTTTCTTCCAAACAGTTAGTCAGTAATTAATATAGATCAAACATAATTTGGTGTGTAAATGTGCCAAGATTTTACGTTGACATTTCAATGCAGTGACAATTGGTTAAAAATATGTGCGTTTCACTGTCGTGAAATCTTGTCCTCTGCACAGCAAACATACATTGTTTTCATTGAATAAAGTTTAACAATGTTGCTGCTCTATTCTCTTGTTGCAAATAATTTAACAGCATTTGTAAGACTCACGTTCAGTCACGTTGCAATTTATATCTGAATGTTGTGGTATCGATTACCACACAAAAACTGTGTGACCCAGAAGACTGGGTGTATCTTGTATCCGTGATTTCAACGGGCAGTAATTACAAGAATAATAGCTTCAATTGCTCCCTCCGTTGGGGGCATTTTTTGACTTGTATAGACTCTTTTATTACACTGACGAAATGATTACTAGAGATCTATTTCTACTAGTTGTCAAGTAGCTATTAGTACCTGTGCCTATATATAGATGATCTGCCATCTGTCATAACCTATGAGTTTAATTAATATATAAGAATATGCTGAAAAAAACATCTCACAGATGTTATAATACTGAGATCATAATTAAAGTATGCCATAAAAGTACGAGTAATTGTGTTAGGTATTATATTATTATATATAAATAAAAATGAAGCCCTCAAATGTATGTACGCGCATAACTTCCGATCGACTGCACCAAATCAGATAATTCTATTTTTTTGTGTTTGTTATTGTCAGGACAAAGTTTGTATAGAAGAAAATTCAAAGAAAAAACATATGGCGGTACAAAGTTCACCGGGTCAGCTAGTTTATTACAAAAATGTACAAAACATTCTGATCCCACAGACAATCTGTTTGTACAGTTTTGTGGGACACATTAGTATCTCATGTACCTTTTACTCAATAAATAAATAAAATATTATGGCATCACATGGCTATGTATTAGATGTTTCAAGATATTAAGTACTTTCTATATAAAACTCTATTAACACTTTTAATCAATTTGAAAATGTGAATCTTTAATAGTATTTTAAACGGTTTATTTTCAACAAATCATTAACCAACTAGGTACGATAGATCGATTGATGCCCTGTTTATCTTTTAAATTGAAAGTACACAAAGCAAGCTGTCATATTACATTCTTATACTAAACGCTAATGCTTTTCGAAGTTCGCTTGCTAGTTCAGAAATAGATCAAAGGCCGTTGACCCCATTGCCATACGTTTGTAATTAATAATAAACCGTGCATCGAGCGGTTTCCCTAATATTTAAGTCCCGGTCATTTAATACAATATTTTTTATTAAAAATTATATTTAATTAAAATAAATAAATATATACCTTCCTAGATTTTTAATACTATATAGATTAAACTATTTTTCACGCCATATAAAGGTAATAAACAAATTTATCAAATTTCATTTGCTTTCTATTCTAGTTGATTCGACTACCGTTTATGCCACTTGTCTAGAGAGCCTGTACAACTGTCTCCATTACCCACCGTATCTAGGCTGCACCTTTATTCTCATGATATTTTAATATATTATGTTGTACTTACCATTGCCTCCTTCTATATGCACCCACTTTTGAGTGCAAACTGCGGTTATCCATATAAAGTTGCAAAGTCCTACAAATATTGTGCAACCAAACAAGATTCGTCTCTCAAGTACCAGTGCTTGCATAAGAGGCCGCCGCTCGGCTGCCCCCACGGAAGATGCCGTAGACATCTTATCAGTCTCCATGTTTTATTCTGTAACAAAAAAGAGGCTTTGTTAATACAAATTTACGGTAAACTAGCTTTTGACCGCGTGTCATTTTTATTGTAAAATATGTGTTTGTAAGCGATATTGTGTAGTATTCTATCATGATAAGTAACAACAAACCTTAATATTGATGTCAGTAGCACGTAACAAAATTATCTTCCTTTTTATTGAAATAGTAACTTATTACCAGTTCTTGACAAACATTATGAACCTAATTCGTCTACATAAAAGGAATAATCATGTTTGGTCACGATCGTTCCTCAAGTTTCGATTACACTAGGAAAACGTGCCCTATCGTCATCAGCTATCTATCTTTAGGGCTCTTAATATTTTCGTGTCAGAGATACAATACTTATCCAGTAAACGGTTTTGTTATCTGAAAGGATCGATTATTTTTTTACTCTTTCGTTCTATTAATTCAGTTTGTTAGATTTTGATCAAAGCTTTATGAAGTAAAGATAATCTATTCAAAAAGAGGAAAAATAAAATTTACTCCGTATCTTTAATTCTCCGTTTTTCAGAGGTTTTTTTTCCACCTGTGATTTATTTATTTACGGTCAAACTTTAATCATTTGGCAACTTCTAGTGTATATAAATTGACCTATTCAGAATATTTTATTAAAACACTTAATCACACGTTTAAAGAATTTGTATTTTATTATATTTATGTTTTTCATTCTTTGAAATTGAAATATTTTTATAGAAACCTACTTAATAACATAACATTGCACCATAATAATTATATACCTACATATATTGTTTTCATGCTTAAAAAGAATGACAAAAATGTATAACATCCACGTTACATCAGCTATGTTAGGTCGGGCGAATTTCAGCCAGAATTCCAGCCTCTGATTGATAATGAGCATTTTTTGATGGCAGAACCTAATGCCAACCTGACCTGGCATCCAAACTAAACTGAACTACGCTACTAAGATACCCTATAGTATATATTGCAAATTAGTACATTACAAAATTGCTTACGGGTCACATCTTTCGTAGCTATCACTAGCTACGAGCCCTTCAAATAAATTTTCTTTGTAAAATGCTACCGCCATTAATATGAATTGTGTTACAAGACATATTTTTCAGCAAAGTATTTTTACCGACCATTTTATTTTTAGATATTATCTCAATGTCACGTCTGTTTCACTGTCGTAAAGGTATTTTACTGTGTCTTGATTTTTGCTTCAGCTTTCATTATGTCTTGAGTTTGAATTTATTTCAGTGCCCATGGTTGTAAGTGGGAAGCACTAGAGCGCGTCATTGATGGCACGAAAAGTAGTTGTCGCTAATCCGAGTCACCTTCTTCGGTTGACCTCATAAATAAGAGAAACCTCACCAAGGAAGGACTTTAACCTTACAGGACTACAGCCTAATGACTACAGTGACTACAGCAATGACTACATTGCGGTGTACTTGTGTTACAGTGTATGAGTACAAGTTTTCCAGCGCTCATTTTTAACGAAGCGTTTTTCTATCCTAGGGATATCCTATCATAAAACCCTGGTGTTGATCTTTTATGTCAGCAACACGCAAGTATTTGATTTGTTGTTAAAATATTAAAATTGCTATATATTGCTTTATATTAATTTTTGAGGAGTGCCCCAAATTCCTCATGGAACCCATCATCAGAACTTTCTTTTGATATAAATGGGACACTGGAAGTATGTTCTCTCAGACAAAAAAAGATTTTTTCATTAATGACGGAGTTCTGCGGTAACAAACAAAAAAACAAATACAAACGAATTGATAACCTCCTCTTTTTTGAAGTCGGTTAAAAATGGATTCCTACGAAAACTTAATAAATGTCCACCCGTGCGAAGCTGGGACATGCCGTCAGGATTTTATACACTCGGTCGATTACTTCTTTTGTAGCCAATGACGTCACTACTGTTTACGACATGCTAATAAGTTGTAAGTACACAGCTGTCGTTCCCGTTTATATGCCTTCTACAAATTGTAATAGCGTTTGACAAATGTATATTTAAAATGTATGAACGGCTGAACTAAAAGCTAGTATTTTAAACATAATAAGTAGGTAGGTACTTTATTATTTTTCAATAGGTTATTTATACATAGATATACCTTTTATGAAATTTTGTATGCAGGGGGTTTCGGAGCTATTTTTTAGAAAACATTAATTTCCAAAAGAATCAAATACCGGTCATTCAGGTACCATCAAAAATCGATCGCTGTATGGTTTAAATAATTATTTCAAGATTGTGCGTATTTAATATAATTTTGTCCCTTCCACAAAATAAAATTAGGGAGTTGCCGTGAAGTAAGTGTGATACAAAATATACTTCTAAAAAATTAATTAACTCAAATTGCGTGTACCATACATGTACACGTATCAATCTTATAGCTTTATTAATAAGATTGAAAAAAGCTGGCACAATCTGATTACTCCCTACGGGCTTAGGAAAGGATTTAATTAATCGCCTTAAGCTGCAGGCGTCAGTACGTCCGGCGACGAAACCATTATAGACGCCACGCCGCTAAGTGTTTACTACATGTCTATCTATTCTCTATATACGCAACAAGGGACCGCCATGTTCCACTTACTTGAGTCATAGTAGGCATAATATCAATATAAATAGTGAAGACACTGCCGCAATCTATCAAAATAGGTACCTTTATAGAGAGGTAGTGCACCATACTAGCGAGTGGGCTGATTGGGGAAGGATCTCTACCTTACAGAAGAAGATAGCCAGATAACTACACACAGTGCTGTAATTGTGTTCCTGTGTGTGAGTACATGTCGTTTTCCTATCCAGAGATACTCCGTCTTAAAGCACTGGTGTAAAAAAATGGGTCGGCGACACGCAAGTGGTATTGAAGGCGTCCATAGGTTAGGGTAACTGCTTAACATCAGCCGGGCCATATACTTGTTGGCTTCCCTATTTGTATATAAAAGACCTACCGTTTAGGACCTATTCAGTTGGCATATAAGTACGGGCTGGCGACCGACGCGCGACGACACCGCGAGCAGCGCGCCCGCAACCGTTGGCCCGCATGAGCGCCCTGGTTATGAGTGATAGGTACCTATTTATTTCGAAATAAGTAATACGACAGTGTCCTCACTATACAGAGAAAGATTCTTCCTTACATTATACTTTAGTTTTATATTATTATATATTATATTATTTCTCGACAATTCAATCTTGCACATATTCTCTTCTTTCTACCTTATTAATATAAAACATGAAAAATTTACAGCTTCAAACAATACAAAATAGTGTAAGAATAGTAACAGTAAGCCAATTACAAGATTTCACTTATATGAACATACTAGCTGCCCGCCCCGGTTTCGCACGGGAGATATTTCCCGGGGTGCCGTAATGTTTTTGTCAATAAAATATACACTTACAAATAACGTGGCATTCTAGTGGTAAAAGAATTTTCGAAATCGGTTTAGTATATCTAGAGATTACACCTTACGACGTCACAAACTCATTCCCTCTCTACTTGGTTTCTTAGAGTAAACAAAGTATATACATATGTGTATAGATACTTTGTTTACTCTAAAAAAGCAAGTGTGAGTGTTCACAGACCGCTTACGTACCTACTATAATGATAAGGTGATAAATGTTGACATAGAGAGGTAGGGCACCATACAAGTAAGCAAGCACGACTTGGGAAGGACTTTCACCTTACAGAAGACCACAGCCACATAACTACACACAGCTTTGTAGTTGTGTTCCTGTGTGTGAGTATAGGTCTTCAGTGCTCATTGACTGCCTCGGTGGTCCAGTGGCCGCAGTATGCGCCTGCTGTGCACGGGTTCGATTCCCACACAGGACAAAACTTTGTGTGACCCCTAAGAGTTGTTCTGAGTCTGGGTGCAATTTGTGTTCGTTAATTGTATGTTTGTAAAGTCCCCCGCGACACAGAGCGTGTTCATGCGGTCTTTAAAAAAAAAGGGTAGTCATTTTGAAAGATGTTTTCCTATCCGAGGGATACCACATATTGAAGCCCTGGTAGTAACATGACGTTGACTAGTAACGCTAATGTACCAAGAATCCATAATCAAACTTAATTTGTTCTAAAATGTAGTAAATGATATTGACAGTATATTCTATTTTAAATTAAGTTATATTTCTTACCCTCTCTCTTTGTTATTTTAGGGTTAAACACCCCAGCCGCAGAGGGTTGCGAGAGGAGCTTTTTATTATTCTGCAGGTATATAAGAGTTACTTTGTGAATTTTTATGATATGAATAATGACTGAGCTATAAGTAATTTAAAGAAAAATAATTTCTTGCACTACCTCTAGGTACTGGTGAAGGTCATCTTGCTACCAACGTCGAGGTGATTCTTACATGGGACAAAACTTTGTGTAATCATAAATGTTTGTCCCGAGTCTTACTTTGAGGCTTATGTACTTTGTGGCCATAGCTACGAAGTAAAAAATGTCCATTATAAACTAAATAGACATTCATATCGTGATGCGAAACAGCAAATTCAAAAAGGTTCTACGTGCAAACCATGCTATGAAATTACGAAGTACCCCGATTACTTAGTACTTAGTACATTCATCCATTTATACTTTTAAAGCGAAAGTGAGTTTGTTTGTTTTTACGCTGTCACGACTAAACGGCAGAACTGATCTTAGAAAAAAAGAAGAAAATAGATGGTATCCTGAGCAAGAACATAAAATACTTATTATCACGACAACCAACATCCACGCGGGCGGAGCCGCGGGCAACAGCTAGTATAATTATAATTGTGAAGTTTTTTTGAACGCGATAATCACAAGATACATGTTTATAGACTCAGGATGTATTAAGGATGGTATAAAACTAAGATCCTTGAAAGCGGAGCAATTACCAAAAGCGGTCTTGGAATGAAATTCATATGAAACGTGGGTAAACCGCGTGAAACTTCAAACAACAAGTTATTTCCTACCAATATTATAAATGTAAAAGTTTGTGCGGATGAATCACGTAAAAACTTCTGAACGGATACGGATGAGCGATACGGATGAACACCCAGTAATAAAAACGTACACTTACTAATAATAGCAATATTATTTAATAGACCCTATTATACACTAATCCATTTGTACAAAGAGCTAGTTAAAATATCAAGCTGTTAATGGGATGGCATAGATTTGATTTGGCCAGCTTCCATAATTGCTTAAAGATGTACGCTACAGATATTTAGATAACAAACTACTTTATAGTAATAATTTATCTATTTTATTATTTTTATCTCACTAATTTCTTTGGATTGTGAATCACTTTATTATCATTTCATAAAAATAGAATAAGATCGTGTTATAATAAAAAATAAATGTGAAAACATCCTCACCATCGCGCTATAGGCTTCAAAGTACTAAGTAGTTAAGAGAGGTAAAGCACCATATAGTCGAGTAAGCCTGACTGGGGAAGGACTTCTATCTTACACAAGACCATATAGTCAAATTACTACACACAACGGTGTAGGTTGTGCTCCTGTGTGTGAGCACAAGTTTCCAGCGCTCATTAAGGCATAGGTACGTTTTTAACATAACGCTTTCCGTTTTTTATACTACTCGGGTGGCAAACATGCATACGGCTAATGGTAAGCAAGTTCCCGTAGCCTATGGACGCTTGCAATACGAAAGGTATCACTTGCTACCTATTTTAAATTAGAGTATCCCTGGGATACTTAGGAAAACGTTTTTTTCAAAATGCATGCCTAAATGAGAGCTGGAGACCTGTACTCATACACAGGAACACAACTAGACCGCTGTCTGTAGTTATTTCACCGTGGTCCTCTGTAAGGTGGAGGTCCTACCCCAGGCGGGCTTGCATGCTAGTATGGTACCCTATGTCTCTTAGTATCAAATTACTTTGAAACAACGACACACTTTTTCTATTCTGTGGACACAAACAATTATCTTTTTTCTCGTTTGCTTTAAATAATTTCCTCTGGCAAACAAACGCAGTCTAAAATAAAATTAAGGTAAATAACATATAGGTCAACATTTTTTATTCTCGGGCAAATATACTTATTCCTATAATGACGACCTGTCTGGTGCCGATGAATGTGACGGGGCGGCTCAACAATATCTCATAAAAATGTCACCACCCCGTTCCATCCCGAAAGTGTCGTGCAAGAGAGGGAAAACTCGACACAAAACCTTATACCAACCCATCTCGACAGCGTGGTATAACCGGCTAATATCCATCCAAATATATAGAACAGACCAGTACCCAGCATTGGGATGTCTATGGATAGAGATTAAAAAAGGTACTTTGGATAAAAAAATAACCAAAGAAAAAAAGATCATTAAAAATATTTTTGGCCATATAAATTGAAAAAACAACTGGATTCGCACCATTCTATCTAGGGATAGCATCTTTGGTGCACCCGGATGCTGTCAATGGTGATGGAGCCCGCCGCTGGGTGGACCACCTGAAGTCATGTCAGGTTTCGGTGATCCATGCGCGAAGATGGGAGTGGAGGGGGGGGGAGGGGGGGTAAAGGAACCATCTCTTTCAAGTGTTCTGAACCACTATAATTCCTGTAATGCTGGATTAACAGCGGTGACCCTTAAAACCACAGAGCTTATCTCCCCGTTTTAGACAAGTGGAAAATATTTTTAATAGAAAGTTAAAGTTTGTAAGTTTGAATTTCGGACGTCATCTCTGAAACGACTGATCTGATTCAGAAATATTTGATTCTCTTTAAAAGCTACACTTTTTCTTAGTACTATAATATGTTTATTTTTATCTACATAGCACGCAAGCAATTGGCGTACCATAGTCTCTGTCTACCCCACTGGGAGACGGAGGCGTGATAATATGTATGTATGTATAGCAGGCAAGCAAAGTCATCTGCTAATACCAGTTTGAACAAGAAGTACTCAGTACATATATCTGTGATTACCTGATAAAAGTGGCACAGGTCTATATCTACATATATGGTGGAAATGATTTTATTATTATGAATAATTGACTACACGGTGGGTCTAGTGGCTTGAGTGGTAACCTCACTATTTACTACTGCGCAGCGTGTTATGAGTTTGATCCCCATATGGGACCAGACATTGCGAGATCCATAAATGGTTGTCTCGAGTCTGGGTGTACTAAGTGTAAGTATAGTGCTTTAAAAGTCCCCCGCGACACAGGGCTTGTGTAGTGCGGGAGTTGTCTAAAAATTTTTTTAAGAAAGTCTGTTTGACTAATTCACCATTGTATAGCGTTTATGACTAGTTTATGTATACAATGTAAATGTAATAGTTCTTGGCACGTCTGCCAACGATTTTGTCACCCTAATTTTACGTTAAAATGAGAATACCAACGCGTTAAATATAAAAGATAATCTGTTTATAAACTCTACGGTTGACGCATAATTTACATGCTGCATCAAAATATTTATTTCTTTATGGTTTGCTTACAGTCGTTACATTAAAGGCGGAAACATACTATGGAAACGTGATGTGATCCGATGAAAATTTAAAGCGTGTTTTTCTTCATATTAATTACATTTTTAAATATATAAAGACACCAAAAAAACGGAACTCCAAGACGTATAAAATAGTGGTTAAATTCGAACTCGGAAAACAAAATTGGTAGTGCACCGTTTCATCCCAAAAGTGTCGTGCAAGAGAGGGAAAACTCAAAACAAAACCTTATCTAACCCGTCTCGCCAGCGTGCTAATAATAATAATAGGCTTATATCCCTCCAATATATGGATAAGACCCGTACCCAGCAGTGGGATGTGTATGGATTGAGATGTATGTATTAAAAAAGTACTTTTGGATAAATCAATCCAAAGAAAAAAAAGAGTATTGAGGCAACAAACATCCTTACTAATATTACTTACTAATATTATAAATGTGAAAGTTTGTGAGTATGGATGGATGAATGTATGGATGGATTGATGGATGGATGGATGGATGTTTTTTATTCTTTCGCGTAAAAACTGCTGAACAGATCTGGATGAAATTTGGGACAGAGATAGATTATGGTCTGGAATAACACATAGGCTACTTTTTACAGCGATAACAGACATCTACGCGGGCGGAGCCGCGGGCAACAGCTAGTTAAAATATTTTCGCCCATATAAATTGGAAAAACAGCATGTTATATGACATTAAAATATGTTATCACTAAATCAGTTGATACAATCAATAAAATCAGCTGGTACCTCGCCTGATAGTCGTTGAGTACAGCAGTATAGAGATAGCGGTAATCCACTTAAAACTGTCGAAGATACAAGCAAATATTATTTAACAAGCTTTTTACATCTCTACTAATATTATTAATGTGAAAGTTTGTGAGGATGAATGGATGTATGTATGTGTGTTTGTTACTCTTTCACTTAAAAACTAATGAACAGATCTGGATGAAATTTGATATAGAGATAGATTATAGTCTGGCATAGCGAATAGGCTATTTGTTATTGCAATAACCGACATCATCAGTGTTATTTGTATTTTACTAGCTACGTATATTTTTATCCCGTTTAGGGATTGAATTTCCAAAAACGGATGCTTACGTTATAAAACTATATTTACACAAATTAGCAATAAAAAAATAAAAAAAACACAAAAAGGGACTGCTTAATAGGCGTCGTAAAATTCCTCCGCATCGACGTATAAATTTCGTTATAAAATAAACCTATGTTCCAAATTTCAGATTTCTAGATTTAATAGTTTTTGATGTGCGTTGTTCGTCAAGACAGGACAATCGATTTTATATATAACTAGCTGACCCGTGCCCACTTCTTTGGGCGGTAAACATGTTTACTTGTTAGTACTGAATGCTATTATATATTTCCTGACATGAGGGTTATATTTTTACTGCATATGCATGTATGCATTTGCATGCCAATTTAGCTATGTAACCGGTGTTAAAATGAGTGAATGAAATATGCCATCGCGTGCCACCGCAAATTGTTTCGGGTATTTGATGTCTTAAATTATCTTTAATACATACTGTATAAAACAAATTTTATCTAAATAAAATTTTGTTGATGATAAAGCAATTTATTTCTAAATAGATTGAATCGTGATGTTTATGACAAAAATAACGTCTAATAGAAATATCACTTAACAGATTATAACACGGTCGAGGTTTCATACCTACGTCGTAAATAATCTAGGTATGCCACCCAGAATTTATAATAATTACCAAAACGACAAAATGATATAACGGATCTCGAAGAATTTATAAGATGTCTAAAATAAATTATTTTAGTCTAAAAATGTTACTACAATATGTCTACCTAGACTTCGCCCGCGTGTACACATCCCAGGAGAATAGTGATTTTAACTAAACATTTTTTCTGGATAAAAGTCTATAAGCTTCCAAGCTGTAACCTATTTCTAAAACCGTTTGAAAATCTGTTAGTTATTAAATTTATCGTGAACAGACAGATTCGGTGGGGGGTTTCATTTGTGTGTTGATTTCCTGATTACCTAAATTTAGGTATTGTTAAATTTTAGCGCCTGCAAAAGGTTAAATAGCATTCTATAGTAATTGACATGATTAACGTATTTTTTTATTGATATCGTTTTAGTATTTTAATAGACTTCTATTTTTTACTGGTACTTGTAAAAGGTACCATAACGCAAATTTGGCATTTTTGGCTTAAAAGAACGCTCCAACGTGTTAAATGTACATGTTATGTGTAGCTTTTATGACAATCAAAAATAATATTAATATTATAATTATTTATCGAGTTTTCTCTTCACTAGTGCGTCCTTCCTATCAAAACCTACGGTGCCAAGACGTGGACACTTACGGCAGAGCTAGGCCACAAGTTTATAGTCGTGCAGCAAGCTATGCTTCGAGTTTCCTTTAAGGATACACTTCGAAATGATGCAGACTGAAGTGGCAATGTGCTGGCCATATCTGTCGAAGGACCGATGGTCACTGGAGCAAGCGAGTTCAAGAGTGTAGACAGCGTCTTGGTAAACGTAAGCTCGCCCCCCCCCATATATTACGCCCCATAACATCAGCTATCTGCCAGTGAAATTCCCGTAAAATATATGTATATACTGCCACTGCGGAGATTAGCGACAACAAACAGATGGACTGACAAAAATGTTAAAAATTGTATTTTTGTTGTAAGTTCCGTGTAAAACCAAATGCAGTTAAATGCATATGGGCTGGCTTTCTATTAATAGAAAGCTGTTATTTTGATATTACAAACAGACACTTCAATTTTATATTGAGAGAAGATAGTGACTTCATTTCTTCAATTCTGACACGTAATGGGATTGAAGCATAGAGTATCCTGGAGTTGCTAGATTTACACATGACAGTACCACGTAAAGCTGATCGTCTTGAAATCGGCTTGTACTTAGATCTACACCATCAACATCCAGTCTGGCCCTGAGCGTTGTAAATTAATTTTGAAAAGCATATATTCAGCAAGTTAATTTTTTTATTTATTTATTTAAAGAAATGTTTTACATAATTGTTTACAATATTATTTCTCGGCAAACGTTTATGATATATACGAATATACAATTGTAATGCCAGTCGGGATCAAACTCACAACTTATGTGTTTCAAGCTACTGGCTCACTCGGCTACCACCACCTTCTTTGACGGTATAAATACGAGTTCTACGAGTATAAATAAAATACTACGACCATTACACATGACGTTTCATAGACAGACACAATAATAGAACCGTACCCTAAGTTTATGATTATCTACTACTTTATTGTTGATTTTGTACCTTTATAGATTATTTTATTAGAAAAGCGGTGGAGGTCGAGTGGGAAAGTAACTGACTTGTACGCAAGAGGTGCAAGTTCGATCCCGGTTGGCAGTACTAAAGTAAATTTCACTTTGTGGAGTTAATATGTACCTCAGACTAATAGAATAAGATAGACGGAGCGTGTAGAACTCGCGCGTGAAGCCGCCAAAAGTCATACCAAATAGCAATGTCATACGTTTTCGTTTTCGCGCGCAGTCGATTTGAGCCGCTCTGAAGTATTTTTACAACGTTTTACTACACAATACGGCATTATAATAATATTTTGTCAAAACGTGTTTAGACGTGCGTACTCACTAGCGGCTCAAATCGACTGCGCGCGAAAACGAAAACGTATGACATTGCTATTTAGTATGACTTTTGGCGGCTTCACGCGCGAGTTCTACACGCTCCGTCTATCTTATTCTATTAGTCTGAGATATGTACTAATCAAATGATACACCATCTGCTTACGGTGAAGGAAAATATCGTGAGGAAACCCACATGTCTTAGAAGAATTTCACGCATTAGGCCAGCGTGTGTGAATTAAGGGCTAAACCCTCTCTCCGTCACTTGAAAGAGGAAAGGAGACCCGTGCAGTAGGATAAATATGAGTCGCAATTTTTTTTAAATATTACCTACTACAGATTATTACCACTTTACAGTCTACACTTTGTCTGTCTAATTGGTAGATCGCATTCGTTAGATCAAAATAATATTGTACAGCCCACAGATAGATATTCTAAATCTTACGATATCTTAGATAGATATTAGTTTTCTTTTAATACAAATGTTCCACTTGATGATAAGTAGTGTCGGCGCAATCTGTAACCCCTAACAAACAGGCAAGAGTATTTATACGTGAAAATCGAAGACAAGTTCAAGTTAATATTATATACTTTATCCCAGATCTATACTTATGCTCGCTATAGTTTTGTTAAGATAAACTATTGCATCATTTAAACTCAAGTGGCGCTTCTAGGAAGTATTTATGTAAATTATAATTTCGTCTCAATAATAAATATCATATATGTTTAATAATGTATTAAGTAATATGTAAAAAAACATTTAAAAGAAGCGCAGTAATGAGCCAAATGTTGATAAAATAAAAACTGACCTGTTGATACAGCCGAGTAACGTTGCCAGATCCACGTTTGTGACGAGATATCATGAATATAATTTAATGACTCCGGTCATCTTTCACGACGTTTCACGTTATACACGCGTTATAAATTACATCTCCGTTATTATTGTCACAGTTGAACACATAATATGTTATCGGTTGGTTTATTAGTGATATCGCGATGAGCGGCGTGTATCGTGCCGCCCAAAGTACGAGCGGAAACTGAACTGACTCACTAAGAGTTGTTCGCACGCGGCCGGCGAGTCGTGGACTGGATCGGCCGAGCTGCGTCAACCCAAACCCGCCTGTTGCCGGGCTACCGAGACTCGCTCCTCCAATAATGGCACGCCGCCCGGTGTCGGTAATGCTACTAAACTTTTTGTCCTAAACAAAGTTTTAAAGAAAGGTCTTGAACTTTCAGGCATTTTCTATAACGGTACAATACAGCAGTGTTAGTTTCATGAAACTTTCAGAAGATTTTATTTATATCTGTAACTTCATTTTTAGCTAGTTACTTACCCTAAGCGTCCATAGGCTACGGTAACTGCTTAGCATCAGGCTTATATAAAAAAACCGGCCAAGTGCATGTCGGGTTACGCACAATGTAGGGTTCCGAAATTGCCTATTAATGCGGATTAAGAATAAGGTATTTTTTTCCATTTATAAACACGGGATAAACAAACAATATCACAATATTACATTTATAAGAAAGTCTGAAGGTATATAATATAAACAATTATGAAATCCACACCGTTTACCACAAGTATACAATGTTCTATGGATAGAGATATAATGTATCTATGGATTCAGCATTCATGACTTCTCAAAACATATGTAGGACAATGGTAACAATTTTGGTAAAGTCTTGAAATAAGTCGCATTAAAAGGGTCGCGGGGAAGGGGAACACGGGTTTTTACCAAATTTTAAAATTTCAACCTTTATTATAATAAATGTTGAAATTTTAAAATTTGGTAGGTATAAAATTATATGATACCTAATGTTTTTTTCTTGTCCATATGTACCACCATAATATACAACCACCTTACTACAATAACAGCGATGAGGTACTGAATTAAAAGCTCCTAGATAGAGGCTAACAGCACCTCGAAACGAAATGTTGTAAACCATGGTTCTTAGGACAGGAGATGGAAGAGCATTTAACCAGAGGCCAGATTCCCATTCAGCAACGGCTAAAAGACGAGCGCGATTGGCAGAGTTAGTAGCCGTATTAAGTAGTTTGATACGCACTACTCTGCAGAGAATAGTTATTAATATAAAAGTTACTAAAGTACTTACAAACATCAAATACTTATTGTATTTAATTTTATTGGCCTATAAATATAATATCTTATTATACTAAAGAACTTCGATAAGTTTAAATGTCAATTAGATTCTGTATGAATTAAAACAAATACAATTTTTTAGGGATAAAAGGTTTTTTATAAAAGGTCAGTAACATACTATAATATACCCCCAATATATTTACCTGATTCAAGAGTAGAAAAAAGTATTATTAGATATTATACATGGCCACAAACGTCAACAAATATTTTTAAAATTTGAATATTTTTTGATTCATTATAAAGAAGTAATGAATATTTGACAGACTGAAGCCAAATTAGAACATTGGAAGTATCTTTATTTTTTATAATAATAATAATCAATAAGATAGGCACAATTTGTTATTAAGTACCATTTTCAAAGTGTTTTAAAACAATGGCTCCAAAACCGAAACCAAAGCCGAAACCAAAACCAAAAGCAAAACCAAAGGCTAAACCAAAAAAACCAAAACCAAAGGCAAAACCAAAAGTTAAACCAAAAGTTAAACCAAAAGTGAAACCAAAAGTAAAACCAAAAGTTAAACCAAAAGTTAAACCAAAAGTTAAACCGAAAGGTAAACCAAAAGCAAAACCAAAAGTAAAACCAAAAGGAAAACCAAAACCAAAACAGTCACCCAAAGTAAAACCAAAAGTAAGACCTAAGCCAAAGCCAAAGAAGTAAGTTTATTATGGTTACTTTATTATTTTAGTGAACTAATGTGCACCCTGACATATTGATCAGTGAATATTCAGGTTTCTAGCTTGATCCACAACATTTTTAGTGAGGTTGAAAGTGCTCCGAGTGGTTACGAGAAAAGGATAGATAGTACTGCCATGCCTTTGCCTTTGGTCTTGCTCGACTAAATTAAACGGTATCTAAAAGCACGTCAGGGTGGCACTTGGCCTGTTTCTAGATAACGATTAATTAATTTATTAAAACAAATAAATGCTTCTTAGTTGAGAAATCAAGCTACAGGGAAAGGAAATAAGATGGGAAAGGGTTTTATATGTACCTTTCATACAAAATTATACCTCCAACACTATATGTTTTGTATTACGTGACTTCTCTCCGTACAAGTTTGCGTCCTATTTTTACCTTGTCGCTCCTGCTTGGCCTGAACCCTGTGTAACTGCAAATGACTACCTTAACTGTAGTCGAGACCACCAACAAATATAAATTTTGCATAATGGTTACTTTGATGACGAAAGTGAACATTTTGTAGATGCCTTAAATTGGTCGATAATTAAAGATCATTGAAACCTGTCTAAAATCGGGGTGAGCGGGCCGCTAGTGCAAAATATATAAATACTGACCCTGGTTTTACTATATACTTGGGTCTACTTAAAGATTCAATCCAATATCCTAGGCTGCGATATATTTATTTTTATTTAAAGATCTCAGACACTCGGCTGATGTAGAAACATCATCTCGTCTCTATCGTTTCCTTTGTGAGCCTGTAATAACTCACTGCATTCCGGTTTGAAGAGGTACTTTTAAAACTGTAATGTTCGAGCACAACGTGCCGTCTTTGATAGTTATAAACTTCCGGCAAATAGACTACCACCACTTCATTTCTATTGTATTCGGAAGCGCAAATACTTGATGTGAAACGACAATATATCCTTCGCACCGTCTTGCGCCGACACCATGCTGCCACTTGACACAAACCAAATCAAGCGATGTACTGTTTCCCGTTCCCTGTTTGTAAATCTGTAGAATATCATTTCGCACTGGCTCGTCGACACTTTCTTGCACAAAACTTCCAAATTAAAAAAAAATATTTACAAACTAACCTTCCAAAAAGTTAATATAAAACTATTGCTTTCCTGCCTCCGGCGATACCGTTATGACGACGGCGGCCGCCTTGGGCGACTAAAGCCTTTTAGGCTTCTTCCCGCCATTGCGATTGCATTGGAGATCAGCTACCACATCTACCAGGCGGTTATTGGCAATCCACCGACTCGGGGTTCGCGCTTGGTGTCAGCTCCTGGTACCGTACCACAACGCAACACGTTCTTAATCCTTCCTCACGAGTGCAGGCCATTTAACCCCGCCTACTGAACACCACAGTAACAGGATCTGTTCGGATGTTCGCCACCGGTTTCACGATAACCAACTTTCTCGCTATCGGGTCCCGGTGACCGATGGCCGGTCCGTTAGCGGGCCCGCTGTTTACTTCACTTGTGCTGCCTGTCAAATAGTAGTGGTCTGTCTCAGACGCAAAGTTCGTGGAAGAGGGCCACCTCGAAAGGTGGTGGCCTTCGTCCCCATTAAGAGCTTGGCCGATCGGCGCGGCGGCGGTCTGTACCAGACAGACTTCGTCGTTTAAAGTGGCCGCCACCGAGCTTCACAGCCCAAAAGGGGCCCAAATGCTGGATCCTTTTAGCTTCGCCATGGATCGTAAGATCCATGGTTACAGAACCCTTCCACCACAGCAAGGCGGGGGATACCCGGGGAGGACAGGTATATCACCTAGCACAAAGGTCAGGGACTCCACACAAAATTGTACTATTTTTATGTCAATATAAATATTATTATTATTACTTAAAACATTTCACACGAGCGACTATTAAATACATAATTCTGGTTTAGCAAACATAACGTATTTAGTTACTTTACATTACTTGTCATTACTTAAATAGATTATAATGAGACGTATTTAGTATAGCCCCTATTTTTTTTAGGGCAGTACAGCATAGTTTTTATTTTATTTTTGTTCTTATTTCTTTTTAAAATTTTAGGCCCGATGATCCAGTGTTTTGGAAGGAAAAACTAAAAATGTTTTTTAGCGTTCATTGGCGCGGTGTTGTGTGTTTTTTCTACCCACTGGTTATACTGCCCCTGATTATAATGAATTTGAATGATGTAAGTATTATCTTTTAAAAGTCGGGACTCCTAATATATATTATGTTTATTTCACCCTGAACCTCCAGCCATTCGTTGACATCTCACGATTTTTAAATTAAGATGGATATCACGTAACTGTTTATACTTATAATATAAATATAATATTATAATGCTTTTGTGATAATTCTGCAAAACTATAAAGCAAAAGTTCACTTAAATGTGTCAAGGTTGGTGGACATTCCAAAGAAGAATAGACTGTATATGAAAGGATGAGTGAATGAAATCAGTTATTGGAAGAATGAAGATATTGTTAGATATTGTAGGTTAAATAGCGTAAGGCATTGAGCTTTTACGGCGGGATAACTCTAAATGTCGGAATGTACTTTTCAACGTATTGTACTAATCTCAAAAAATATTTTAAAAAAATGCATTTTTGCTTATGCAATTAGCTCAAATATACTTAAGTCTTCGTAAATAGGCGGTGGACAAATTCGAACGCCTGAGTAGGAGCTCGGATGTTACAATTGGTAGTGCATTGGGCCGGAACCCGAAAGGTGCAGGTTCGAATCCTGCGCCGGGCTCGACTTTTTCCACATTGCTTTAATTTTAAAAAATATTTCCCAAATGAAAAATTTTCTATATGTATTTGTTTGTAAAATTCTTACTGAAATAAAACTGTCAAACTAGTGTACAGTCAAAAACAAAATTTTATTGAAAACCTAAACAAAAGTAACAAAAAAAAAAATTGTTGCAGTACAGGTCAAGAAGTCACCGATTAAGATTTTTTTTTGGTTTTAAAAGTATGTACTTTCAGTTTGGTCCCATTTTTATAAAACTAAAGTTCTTATGAATATATCATAATACCTAGGAATTTAGAGAACTTCTCAAAAATTATAGGCATACATATTTTATAGCTATAAAAATATTTTTTTTACAACAAATCAAACATTTGCATTCAGAAAGTGTAATTTGGTGAAGTGAAACTGGTGAAGAAGACCACAGATGGCCATCTGAACTGCTTAATGATACCACGATAGTATTTCATGGATTGCGATTAGATGGGTCTTTTTTTTTTTGTAGAAGGGAAATGCTTTACGCATACCGCCTCGCCCGAAGAAGCGAAGCGGATATGTCCGGACTCTTCAGCCTAAAGGTGGTAGACGGCCGGCATATCGACTAAAACCCACCTGTGCACCTACACCCACCCGCCTTTATGGGTGGACCACCGAACCTGATATGACGTCAGTGGTCCACCCAGCGATTAGATGGGCCTCGATTAAGGTTGTCAAGCAACAACTATTACTAAGCAAATGTACATGGTATATCGCCAGTCACTTTGAGGAGTGCGGATGTAGTGCTGTGACCTGGCTTAAAGCCAGACTGTATCGGACTTAGCAAGTTATGAGAATGAATATGACGAGACAGCTGCTTGTGCGCACAGGCCTCAAGCACTTTGAACAGGAAGGGAAGAACGGATATTGGACTACACTACACATGTTTTATCAAATAAAGTATCTTTGTCTTTGTCTTGGAAGGAAATGGTTAGGTAGGGAAGAATATTATATTTAAGCAGAGGGATAAGGAAGGCTTTACGCCATAGAGATAGGAAGGTTCCAGAATAAAGGGAATAGTTGACAATGTGTGATCGGCGAAAGGAGTTGTTCAAGGATTGGAGTGATCATGCGGTGGATGATGTTATCACTGCCCACCGCATTGGATTTCATGGAAAGGATCATCTTTTTCTCTGAAAGTCGACGCGTCGCTGTTTGCTGAAACCTAGGATCCCGAGGAACTTCCAGATATTGGCAGGGGATGAGGAAGTGATGTTACTGTGGATATGTCGGCGTTTAGCATTCCGTATTATCTGATTACACCGATTTCTTGCAGTGATGACATGCATATACTTTTTTACAAGTGTTATCATCTAAAAGAAGTAGCCTGATAAGCAAAGTACACCAAAGAGAATAATATATACCTAAAATGTAATTAAGTGGTATTTCCGGAAGGTAAATAATAATAGGGAAACAACGAATTCTGTCTGCGAGTATACCAATTCTGTCAGAAATGTCAATATCGGGACATTTTTATATTATGACATATAAAAATCAGTCATTTTGGGAAATGTTTTTTTTTTTGAGATTAGTACAATACGTTGATAAGTACATTCTGACATTTAGAATTATCCCGCCGTAAGGCATTGGGGAGACATAGGGACAGAATAAATTGAAGAAAGTACGAGCAAACTTCACGCGTGATGTCGTGACAAAGGGAAATAGGGATTCATTTTATATATAAGATTGATGGGCATAGAATAAAGAGATGGTACGTAATGATACTTCTGTATCATTACGTACCATCTCAGTTAAATATCAAACCTGGTGCATTACTTTTAACGGCTCTAAGTACCACAATGTTAATTAGTTTTTTTTTTCAGAATGCTACGTGGGTTGGTTTCACAATGTTATTGATGGGTGGCTTTTGGGTGACTGAGGCTATACCTCTGGCAATTACTTCGTTCTTTCCACTAATTATTTTCCCAATAAGAGGTATTGCAAACTCAAACGAAGTTGCCAAAGCATATATGAATGTAAGTTATAACATTTATTTATTTACTTATTTTTGATCCCAGTAATGTACCAATACAACAGTCAAAACTCGGGAACCTAATGTTTACACATAGTAAAAGTAACCTAAAAACTATCTGCTACTGCCGTTTCAATAATAAAATGTATGCAAACCTAACTGCAGTTATCGTGACCCTCCGAAGCGTATAATTTTTACATTTGTTTTCTAACTTCATGTTAAAGGTAATAAATAAATTGTTTATTTTAGCGATACCTACTGGTTTTGTAATAAATTTAATAAGTGAAATAATAATGATTGAAAGTGAATTTATTACATTTTATTATAAAATAATAATACTTGAGAGGAAGCAATAAAACGAAAAATCAACTTAATCATGTCTGGAGACTCAAATATATCTGCTTTATACATTACGTTATCTCTTTTCATACTCAAACTCAAAATTAATTTATTCATTTAGGTTACAAAGTAATACTTATGAAGGTTGTAGCGTCATCTATCAGGCCAATAGAATAACGCTACAACAAGCAACGAAGTTCATCATAGAAAACACAGATGTCACTATACCGAGTAACACGCAACCGCAGAACAAATGTACGAGATGCTGAATCGCGCTATCGAAGTTTACACAGACACTCAGTATATATACAACGCCCAACGACTAACCGTTGGGCCGCGGCCCGCCAGGCACGATCACCTAGCCTGGTCGGAGGATCCTCCCTTTTCCTTGGAGGTGTGTGACAGCCTCCACAAAGGTCATAAATTATAAATAAGCCAGAAAGATGTCAGCAAAATTTTCCTACGGCTAGTTCGCTGACGTGGAACCTTGAGAAGAACTAGCAAAAAACTCAGGCCACTCTTTTTAATCGCCAGATAGTTACAATCTTTTGTAAAATACAAGTATGATAGCATGCAAGCTGATGCAGTCAAAACACGATACTAACTTTATTGATAAAATAAGGTAATCGTACTTATAGTACTGGTCGTGCGAGAAAAAAAAAGTATGGTGTTAAAGTCTGCTTCAATTTACATATTGCTATTAAAGAATAAGGCAATATGTGAATAGTGACAATTTTTATTGTAAAATTTAACGTTTTGCTACTAAATAAATAAACAAAGAAAAAAAAGAAAAAGTACAGAATTATCACTAGAATTCACAATGTGCCTCACGTCACAAAAAGAACTTATGTACTAAGCTGATTTATTCTAAATTAAACAAACAACTATATAATGCAACTAATTCCAAGACTTTTTATCGTTCAAATAATCATTTATTGTATAATAAGATGCCCTGCCCTATGAGATGATTTTTCATAGTAGGTTTAAATTTGTGTAAGGGCAAATTCATTATCTCTTTCGGTAATTTGTTAAAAAAGCGTATACCCCGAGTCCCACAAATGAATTATGCACTTTGTGTAAGCGATGGTACGTGCCAACTAACTTATGTTTATTTCTAGTATTTACGGAATGAATATCACTGTTCTTACTATATAGTTCAATATTTTGTTTAACAAACATAATAATATAATAATAGCAACCCATATATGTCCCACTGCTGGGCACGGGTCTCCTCTCCTCTATCAAGAGAGAGAGAGGGTTTAGGCCTTAATTCACACACGCTGGCCTAATGCGGGTTGGTGAATCAGACATGTCTTTAGAATTTCTTCTAAGACATGTGGGTTTCCTCACGATGTTTTCCTTCACCGTTAGCAGATGGCGAATCATTTGATTAGTACATATAAATTCCACAAAGTGAAATTTACATTGGTACTGCCCGGGATCGAACTCGCACCTCTTGCGTGCTAATCGGTTACTTTCCCACTCGGCCACCACCGCCACCAAAAAAACAAACATAATATTTGTAAATATATATTGTGATGCGACTGTTAAAATACCTATTTCTTTAAAACGTTCCTAAGAGTAACTCGTGAACCTAGATTGTAAATTGAGCGTACAGCTCGTTACTCAATTACGAAAATGGTTTCAATGTCAGCAGCCTTGTCCCACAGCAATATGCCGTAGGACATGACGTTGTGAAAATAACTAAAATAAACTAATCTAGCCGTATCTACATCAGTAAGTTGTTTTACTTTACTAACTGCAAAAGCCGCAGAGCTAAGCTTACCTGCAGGGCATGATATATGGGCTCCCCACTGAAGTTTACGATCTAAAGTTAAACTTTCATCGGTAAAGAGAGGAAGGGCCGTACTAGCGAGCAAGCCCGACTGGGGATGGACCTCCACCTAACAGAAGACCTCCGCTAAATAACTACACACAGTGGTGCAGTCGTGTTCCTGTGTGTGAATACAGGTCTGCAGCGCTCATTTAGGGATGCGATTTGAAAGAAACATATTTCAATGTGTTGGCAACACGCAAGTGATACTTCTGGTATTGCAAGCGTCCATAGGGCCGTATGCTTGTTTGCCACCTAGTAGTATAAAAAAACTACAAGTCGTTCCACGGACACGTTTAAACAGAGCAATCATGCGGGGTGAGTGGAGTGCAGGGGGTAAGGTTTCAAGCCTTAACTGTCTACTCATGTGGGACTAAACATTCAGGGTTCTCAAATATGATTGATATATTTTCAATAATCAATGTTGTGGTGATTGCGAATTCTTTGAATAAGTCAATAATAAAATGCTGAGTATAGTTTACGTGGTTTATGATTCGAAATATGGTACTACAATATTTTTGTCTTTAGGCGCGTTAAATACTCCAACTACAATCAATGTATATAAATATATAAACATACAAACATTCTATTGAGATAACAATAGTTCGCGAACCTCAACTTTGAACGCATGACGGTTGGTGGACGTCTTAATTTCGAGAGGTAGAGCATTTCAAAGCAGAAGATGGTCAATTTTTTAGAGGAGATCTGCATTCAGTTCAAAATAACATACATCACCATAGTCCTATTTATCTTCGTTTATTGAAACATAGAGTACGTTAAGAGCTACGAATCTTAGCTATTTTAATAGACTTCATGACTTGCTGAACTCAAGTTGAATGGTTCTTTATTAAATTTGGCAAGGAGGTCTAGTACTTTTATAAAGCGGAATAAATTAATTTGTTTGAACTTGCTAATCTCTGAAAATCTCTCACGACATTCCTGCTAGCAAAGTCACGGGTAAATTTTAGTTTAAAAATGCATTACGTTGATACTGTTAAATGATTTCCAGGATCCCATTATGCTGTTTTTGGGGAGTTTGATTTTGGCCAACTCAGTGGAACAATCCGGCCTTCATAAACGCTTAGCATATTTTACAATACGAAAAATTGGATATTCTCATGTGAAGTAAGTTGTTGGATTATTACTTAACTTATTTAATCTATGCAGGTACCAAGTGTTCAAATAGTACCAGAGCAAATGGATCACCTATTATAGTGCTAATAACAAAGTCACTTTGAATTGATATGATTAAAAATAATGCTATTGTAACTTTTTACAATAGCATTATTTTTTTTATCATATCCAGTAGTTTTAACGACTTTTCGTTAAAACTGCACTTAATGTTAACATTACCATTTGGTGCACTGGCAGGGTCGCCTTATAAATGTTCAGTGTAAGTGTGTGAGTGAAAAATATCTTTGGATATATATTTTAACTAGCTTTCAATCGTATATTTTAACTAGCTTCCGCCGCAACATAACCTTGTTACCAACCAATTGTACATGTGAGGAAATTCCTTTGAAACCGTCACAGTACGGCCCGATAGAAGTTTTTAGATGTGTGAACTCTCTGGTCAACGTACAAGGTTTAAGCTTTGTGTGTAAAATTGTATTCCTTATTTCGATTCACTTAAAACTCGGTAGAAATAGTAATTATTGTGTTAAAACTACCTTTAGTACAGTACAGCTCACAACTTTGTATGAATATTTTTTTCCTTGGTTCAATAAATAATTAAACACATGTTTAAATTTTTTCAAGACTACTCTGTGTGTGCAAACTTTGTATAAAAAAATGTAAATGCGAAAGTAAGTTTGTTTTTTTACGCTTTCACAAATTAACGGCTGCACGGATCTTAATTAAATTTGACAAGGAGATAGATTGTATCCTGGATAAGGACATAGGGTAATTTTTACCGCAATAATCGACAACCAAGGGGCGGTGCTGCGGGCATTAGCTAGTATTACATATTTTATATTATACCAAAAAAATTTGTTGACAGGTTACTATGTGCCATATGTATAACAACTACCTTTGCATCCATTTTTATATCAAACACTGCTACTACGGTGTTGATGATCCCTATTGTGTTCGCTGTATTGAAGGTGTTTGAAGAAGTAAGTGTTTGCCTTAAGGGTGCGCTAGTCAATGGCTCTAACTCGTTCGTTGGTGGGCGTGCCAAATATGGAACATGCATATTAATTCGATTTTTTCGATTCACGCCTAACCTGGTGTTTATTTACGCCCAAAGTTGCTTTTAAATGAGTGGAATTAGGCTTCTGTACTGACAGATAATGACCAATAGAAAAAAATATGGTTATATTTGTACTTATAATGTTAAATAGTAAAGTAATCACCACCACAGCGTTTTTATGCAGAAAAAGTGTTAAAATTGCAGACTAGCGCACCCGTACATACTAACTGTAAATTAACACAGATTCGTTGAGAATACAGTCTCAGTTAAGTTGTCTTTTTAAGAAAAAAAAAATAGAATATAAAATAATATAAACAACAACAACAGTAACCAATATAATCAGTAATGAAACTTAAATTAAGAACAAACATTATATATTATACTCGTATACACCTATATATAAAGCTATGCTTACAATGTAACTATTATTTACTATGCTTTTACAGCAAAAAGTTTTAAAATTGTTCTCGAAAGATAAAGAGGGAGAAGAAACAGCAACTGATTTGACGTCCTGCTACTTTTGTACGGTTACATTTTCTGCGACGATAGGTAAGTTAAACCTTCTTGCACTATTTCACTGTAGTCTGCCTGCTGCCCATGATATTGCGCCATACGTTGCGAGCGAAGGTCTTCGTCTATCTCCTATATTAAGAGAGAGAGGGCATAAATAAGGAGTAAAATATATATAATCATCATGATATCAGACTGGTGGCTGGGCATAGGCCTCTTCAAAGATTTCTATATATAAAAAAATATATATAGTTTATAATAATTGTTTACCCTTGAGTCAGCATGTGGTAGATTAAGGCCTCTCGGCTCACTTTGAGACCTATTAACTGGTAAATAATATATAATTTTTATTTCTGTATTTCATATTTCTTAAGTTTCTTTGTTTTTACAGGTGGTTTTTCTACTCTAATAAGCACAGCTACTAATTTAGCATTCAAAGGATTATTTCATACGTAAGTAAAATATTATATATTTTAGATTGTCATATACAAATGTTATATATCAATTAGAACGGTTGTATGAAAATCCATCATTTCCAAAGTAAGAATCGTAAAATTTCATAGCTTTTGGTAAAATTAATGTAAACCTATATAGCAGGGCTTTTCTAAATTACCTCTAACGGCCAATCCTAATAACTTACTTACTTTTAACAATCTGTTAAAATAGCTACTATTCATAGCTAACAGCTTATTTAACTTTTCAATAAGTAAAGATAGATAGGAATTGTTACCATAGTTACTTACTTATCTACCTGTCGGAGGTCTTACCGCTTAACAAATATAGGTTGGCGCACAGGAAACTAATTTTATTTATGTAGTATGATTAAAAAAATACAAGTATTAAGAATAATAAATTTATTTACCGATAAGTGACAACATAATGTTCGCTGGTATCGAAAAATAAAGCAGACATAACAAACACACAGTTTTAAAATGGTAAGTTTTACCAAAAAATAATGACAAATTTAGTGCCTCTGTTCTTCACCTGTTACATTCATGTGTTACATTTACGTCTAGCACAGCACAGAATACTAAATAGTACAACTACAGAAGATACAAAAGATTTACTTCACAAAGTCAATTGAATAAATAGCAACGGATATTAGTTTCGGAGGCTTCCGATAACCGTAGATAACTGTTGTTAAACCTGCGTATATGTTATTATTGAGGCTGCAGTAACAGGTAGTGTTAGTATGTTATTAAGAACGGCCATAAGAGGTCAATACAATAGTTCACGATCATGTCTCCCACCTTGAATGCGCCCGCGTAGTCTGTGATTCTTTGGTGCGTAGGCACAATGGCCGGCGGGGGTATAGAAATCTTATGATCGTAAATAACCGACCGTCTTGCAACTGCGAAACCCTACAAAAAAAATCGGTCTCGTGAGTTTAGAAATAAAACAGCTGTTCCGCCACCGTGGCGGGCGAGTTTCTAGCCTTAACGTTAGTGAACAATTACATCTTTTATGTGTGCGTATTATTTTTGGATTCTAACAATATGACCAAACCCATCTGATAGCGAGGCATGCCTAATGGCATAACCCACTCGCTTACTAGTTAAAAATATTCACAAGTATGTTTGTGTAGAATATTATGATAAGTTTTATATTAAACTAATGTGAATGACTTTAATTCCAGGACATATCCAAAAGCACCAGAATTATTATCTTTTCCGAAATTTTCCTCCTTCGGACTTCCACTGTGCATTATATTAGAAGTATCTCTTTTCTTTTATATGGCCATATTTTATCTAGGATTATTTAGGTATGTATAATAAACTTATTTTACACAATAATATATCTTGGTATAACTTATACACGGCCTTTGTATAAGTTTTTTACGGTCTCAAAATTTGTCTATACTAGGGGAACCAGATAACTAGTAAACGGGTAAACTACATAAATACGAAAAACTTTATTCCGTCTGTCATAAATACGAATTTCAAAATACGTATTTTCATAATTCCGAATGGTTCAAAATTCCGTACCTATATAAAAATTCCGTATATAAAAATTCCGTATATAAAAACTCCGATTTATAATTGCTCTTATTTTTATAATTCCTAAATTTCAATATTCCTAACGTTTATAATTAATTCTCAAAATATCGAGCTTCAATAGATCGAATAACAAAAAGTCCGACTTAATGATAATAAAATTCGAAACATCAACAATACGAATTCTGATTATTAAAATACAGATCAACATAATTATATGATACCAATTTTTTTTTTAAATTAGATTTTGGCCTACGGGGTCACAGTACTAACCTAACCTAACCGAAGTGATTTTGTAGCACAACATGTTGACTTTTCAGGTTATTCGAAGTATTGAAAATCAGAATGTCGTTTTTCGGACCGAGAACCCTTCAAGCATGAGTCTTGGAACGTATGAAAATCGGAAAACTAACAAATCACATTTTCGACTTTCGATAAAATAAGTTTCGTGATTCTAATGACATTAAAATTCTTAGGTGGTTATTATGAAATTCGGATTAAAGTATTTCGTAGTATTTGGATGTTCCCCTAGTAAAGATGGCCGAGTGAGAGTTATCACAAGATATCGCTATCTATAATAATATTATAAAGAGAAAAGATTAGTGTTTTATCATATAGTAGAGAGGCCAATGCATTAAAAAAAAGTTTTCGTAGGACTGAAAAGGTTTATAACGACAAGTGGTATCGTTGGAATCGGCATGGTCTGCTGATACTCAAACTGGTTGTTGTCGCTTTCTAAAGTGGTGGAGGGGGTAGCTATGACGTCATTTGTGACGTCACTCCTGGTTTTAGATTTTGTCGATTATTGCGGTAACTATTCATCCGATTTAAACAATATGGGTATCAAATGACAGGTAATTAAATTTCTAACAAAACATGGAAAGCGGCTTTTATTGTAGGTATTATATTTTTAAAGATATTTTATAAAAAACGGCAAAAATGCCGTTTTTTTTCTGAACATAAAATGTTTGGTGCGCAATAAACCTAATTAATATAAATATTAGACCAACACTTGGTCAGTAAAAAAAATAGCTATATTATCGAAGTATACAATAAACTTAGAATTTTGTAAATTGCTGTAAAAACAACAAAATTATGACGAAATTAAACGCTGCCATGCCCAGCGGAAAGACGCGAGCCGGCGAGTTGTTTCAGCGTCAGACGCTTACAAGCGATGATTCTGATGATGATGTACTTACGTACATTTGCCAAATCATTGCCTATGTTAATGTAAATTTCAGTAAGTCATGGATTTATGTATTGAAAATTAGTTGATTTTATTTTATGTATTAAAAAACAACACAGGTACATAGGCAAACTTAATGTCAATAACATTTTCTACCAGTCAATCTTAGATTGTGCAAAGATAATAATAAAATCCATGCAAGTGTTGTAAAAAGAGCTTATAGCAAAAATGCTAAAAATATGTATTTAAATCATTTAGGTACGTACTAACATATTTAACGCATATAGACCGAAAACGCTCATTGAGCGACAAAAATAATTGTGTGTTCATTTACGCTCTAACTCTGTCGTGAAAAGGTTGCATCGACGATAAGACATTATAGGTTTTCTATGTTGCCATATCGCGTTGTGGTCATATACAATAATAATATTCAAGATAATATACCTATGAACTTCGCTATGTGGTCTTTCTGTGTTTGCCACTATACGTCATGAGTGTTTTAATTAAACCAATAACATGAATGTCGCGATGTGAATGTTTTTCAGTTACCGCAACCAATTGTGATCTGTTTTGTTTTTACTTATTGAGCCTTTTCGGTCCTTTAGCGAAACATTTATTTTATTACAAACTTAACAACTATCATTTGTACATAACATACTAGCTTCGCGGTGCCGGCGTGTTAGAATACCACCATTCCTAATCATCTCGAGGGTTTCACAAAAAGGGAAGGAACATGATGCTCTATAGGTATGGGGGGCAGCAGCGCCATCTTCAACTATATTACCTATCTAATCAATCAAAATGCGGTCATCAATCTACATTTCAGGCATGGTGATTATTCGCAAAACCCCGTTAACGACAGACACAACACGGCCTCTAGTCACCGATAGCCCCGCTAATCCTAGCTACGGTAGTGATCAAGGGTACGGCAGGGCAGGGAATATTAAAAATCCTCGACAGAGAACCGGCTACCATCCCCAACAAGGACTGGCCCTAGTGATATACAATGCACGCACGTTGTGATCTGAAAAAAAATATGAGTTGGGAGAAAAACTAGATTAAAATATAGTTGGACTATCTGAAGTCCTTGAGCAGGACTCGATACTACTTGAATCTTGTTCTACTACCGGGAGGACAACTGTCTCTTGGTGATATCGAGTCTATCGTCCACAAGTCCATCATAAACAACTCCTTACCATCAGGCGGGATCCGTATGCTCTTTAGATAAGCAAGTAACGCCAAGACCATCGAAAATGTGTCGACTAGGGTAGGGTATCTTGTGCTTAAACACCAACAGGTATTCACTGAATTCACGATGACGAATTCACGAATATATTGGCTAATATAACTATACAATACAATTTTATTATATGAATAGTTATTAAAACCGCGAATTATAATTATTCACAAATTTATATGTAGGAGACAAAGATTAGCAGACTTTATGGAAAATTTTTGAATTTAATAAAAAAGCCTTTATTTCATGAATTCGAAGCCACAAGCGACTTTATCCTGTCATTGAACAAGCAAATATTATGGTGATGTATCTGTTATCAATGGGGCATATAGCGTATTGCTATATTCGTTTTGAGGAGTAAAATAAGACGATGATTTTTGCTTGTAATCGACTGGTCTTTTCTTAATCTTAATCTATTTATATTAAAACATAACAAAGGAAAATACAATTATGTGTTGGAAGGGATTAAACGATGAACGTGAGTAATGTGCAGTGACAGCACTTTGCCATATTAATGTATTTACACGTTCACACGTTTTACAATATTAGTTATGGCTGTTGCCATAGATACTCCCTCCTTAAAAAAAAAATATTTACGATTAAACTTATTACCCTACACCACGTTGGTTTCTCGTATCACACGCATAAATCTCTTCTCGATTTTTGTTCCGATCGCTCGGAACAACATGTAGACACTGATGATGCATATTATTATTATCACTGCGATAATCGTTATTGTGATCCAACCTCGTATGCTCTGTAGGTCCTCAGCGAGCCTAGAGTGTATCTGCAGTAACTCTTCCGGAATGGCTGGCGCGTTGTTTTGCACCATGTTGACTTGTTCTTTCTCATGAGTACTTGTGTTGGATCCCATGTTGCGTGTGAAAACTTTTTGTCGTGAGTGGTGATTGTAGATCGTTTGTATAGCTTTATATATCATAGCTGGAATCGAACCGTTGGGCGTGAGATTCGCCCTGCACGTGTTTTTTTATTTGCTAGATTATCTTGCGTTTCTACAACTATTTTCTTATCTACTGATGTGCGATTTCTTATCTCCTTATCGTTTATTACGAAGGCGGGTTTTATCCTGTCGATAGATACGGTACTGTGTCTTCCGTTTATCAATATCGTGATTAATTTATCGCTTCGGCTAATTACGAGATAAGGTCCGTCGTATGGCGGCGTCAAGCTCGGCCGCAATCTATCGCATCGTAAGAATACGTGCGTGCATTCTGCTAATTTTGGATGTACAAATATTTTGTCATTTGTGCGCTCTCTCTGTGGCACGGAAGTTATTCGTTCGATGTTTTTCTTCAACTCTTCTACCATTTCAGTGTAGGTTGTTAGGCTTCTTGTCTCGAAAAATGCTCCAGGTAACGTTATTGTTGTTCCATATACTAGTTCGGCTGCCGAAAATCCAGTATCCTGCCGTAAGCTGGTACGGATACCGAGTAATATTGTGGCTAGTTCCTTTGTCCAGTTTGTAGTGTTCCCTCTTGCCATTAATGCTGCTTTCATAGTTCTGTGTAATCGTTCGACTTTCGAGTTTGACTGTGGGTGATACGGAGTTGTCCGTATTTTATTTATTCCCATGAGTTTTGCCAAACTTCTGAATATTCTTGATTCGAATTGAGCTCCCTGATCTGAAGTTATGTATTCAGGACATCCGAATCGGGTTATCCACCCTTCGTATATCACTCTTGCAATTGACTCTGCAGTGATGTCTGACGCTGCGAAAGCTTCTGGCCATGACGTACATCGGTCAATCATTGTTATGATGTATCGTTTATTCTGGGATGTTGTGAGGGGTCCGACAATGTCGACGTGTAGATGAGAGAATCTTTCTGCTGGCATGAATTTTCCAAGTGGTGATTTGGTGTGCCGATGTATTTTTGAACGTTGACACTGTAAACATGCTTCAGTCATCTTGTTGATGTCCGTGTTCATGTTTTCCCAAATGTAGTTCGCTGCAATTAACTTCCTCGTAGTGTTTTTTCCGGGATGGCTTATATTGTGGAAACTCTCGAAAATGTCTCTTCTGAATTTAAGGGGAAGAAATGGTCGTTGTTTCCTGGTTGATAAGTCGCAGAATATCTTGATTCCTTTCTCGTGAAAATGTACCGTTTCGAACCGTAATGATTTATTTGATTTCAATCGTTCGAGTTCGTCATTGTTTTGTTGACAATTTGCTACCTCCTTCCAGTCTATATTGGATGGTAATGATATCGTTTCAACAACTCGAGACAAGGCGTCTGCAACTGTGTTTTCCTTGCCGCTAATATGTGTTATATTAGTGCTGAATTGCGATATGTAGTCCAGGTATCGAATCCGCCTCGGTGTGTCATTCAATGATGGCTTCTTATCGAATGCCTGAATCAATGGCTTATGATCCGTGTAGACGGTGAATTCTCGGCCCTCGATGAGTCTTCTAAAATGTTTAATTGCCATGTAAATTCCCAGTAACTCTCTGTCGTAAGTAGAGTATTTCGTTTGAGCTTCGCTTAGTACTTTTGAAAAGAAAGCTATCGGTTCCCACTTTCCTTTTTGTCGTTGCTGTAGGACGGCGCCTACGCATTTTAAGCTTGCGTCAGTCATCATTGCTAGTTGGGTTTGGCTGTCTGGGCAGGCTATTGACGTTATTTGTCGTATATCCTGTTTGCATCGCTCGAAAGCGTGGTCCGCTTCTTTATTCCACTGAATGATTGTTTTATCATTTTTCTTCGAATTTCTCAAGTATCTATTTAGAGGCGCTTGATGCTTCGCTGCGTACGGTATGCTGCTTCGGTAGAAGTTTAACATGCCTAAGAAACGTCGTAGTTCTTTCACTGTATTTGGTTTCGGATATTCGTTAATTGCTTGAACTTTTTCCGTTGTAGGCGTCAATCCTTGGCTCGTTATATGATAACCAAGAAAATCAATCTCCGATTTTGCAAATTCACACTTGTTTGTGTTAATTGTAATGCCGTTTTCTTGCAGGCGTTTGAATATTTCTTCTAAGTGTTTGTAGTGGACGTCGGTTTCTGAGTCAGCAATTAAAATGTCATCAACGAAAACATATACGTAGTCTAAATCTCTAAATATAGAGTCCATCCACTTTTGAAATGACTGTCCGGCGTTCTTTAAACCGAACGGAAGTCTTGTAAATTCGAAAAGTCCGAACGGCGTTATTATCGCTGTTTTCTCTGGTTCAGCGACAGCAATCGAATAGAATGCTTTCTTTATATCGATTTTACTGAAAATGGTTTTTCCGCTTGCGATATACGTAAAATCTAACAGTCGTGGCAATGGGTATCTATCCGGTACGGTAATTTTGTTGAGTGCGCGGTAGTCACCGCATGCTCTCCATTCGCCATTTTTCTTCTTGACCATATGAAGTGGGGATGCCCACTCACTGCTTGAGGGTCTGCAAATTCCCATATGCATCATCTCCTTGAACTCTTGCTTTGCGATTTTGTATTTGTCTGGAGGAAGAGGACGTGCCCGTGTAGCAACTGGGAACCCTTTTGTTATAATCTCATGCTTAACATTGTGTTTCGGAGGGTTCTTCATCGATCCAGGCTTTGTAATATCTTCATACTTTTCTAACAAGCACCTGATCGAATCTGGTAAGTTCGAATTAATTGTTCGTATTGATGAAATATTTGCTACTATTATTCGTGCAGGCGTTTCTAATCCCGTTTCTTTGTCGATCAATTTTCGTCCGTGTATATCCACTAACAGCTGGAAATGCTCGAGGAAATCGGTTCCTAGAATCGGCATTTTCACGTCGGCGATGGTAAAACACCATTTGAATTCTCTACGGAGTCCGAAATTCAGTGTTAGCGTGCGTTCTCCATATGTGTTAATTGGGGTTCCGTTGGCGGCGTATACTTGGTATTTGCATGCGTCGCTATCATGTTCCGTGCGATTTAAAACGGAAATGTTTGCACCGGTGTCGACTAAAAATCTATAACTACTGTTTAAGTCGGTTATAGTTAGACGGTTAGCGGGGTGCATAGCACAGAGATCCGTCGCTTTCTGTGCTATTAGTAGTTTTCCGACATCGCATTCGTATTTTTCTTCCATGTACACGGCTGCCGGCATTTTATTGCATTTTGCTTGAATTTGTTATGATAATAACAAATGCCATTCTGCGGCTTTCGATAGTGCGACATTGACCGTGAGCGTGAATCATTACGTGACCGGAAACTGCTGCGTTGTCGCGTTCGAGACAGACGATTGTTGCGAAGCTCGTTTATTTCAATTTGCATCGCTGCAATTTGTGACGTCAGGTTTGTTATTAAACTGATGTCAGCTGTCGACGATATGGCGCTCGTTCGTGTATACGTTAGATTCTCGTGAATTTTGTCGGCTATTTCGCTCAGTTTTTCCAATGTCAAGTCTTCGGATACTGCAATGATAGATGTAATGGTGGCTGGGAGTTGTCGGAACCACAGGAGACGTATCGTATCGTCGTTCATCTTCCCGCTGCCTGCTTCCCGCATTTTTCGTAATAGCTGGGAAGGTTTCTGGTCACCGAGGTCCATCTCTGATAATAGCTTTTGAAATTTTCTGTGCTCGCTCTCCTCGTAACAGCTTATAAGGCGATCTTTAATAGCCGTATATTTTTGCTCGTCTGGAGGATGTGTCAGGATGTCGCTTACTTGATGGATCACCTCCTTTGGCAATTTGGCAATTACCATGTTGTACTTATATTCCTCTCCTTGTTTCTGGGGAGCCATGATTGCTTCGAACTGCGCGAACCACAATCTTGGTGAGTCAGTCCAAAATTGAGGCAGTTTCTCGGTAACTGATATCGCTGCAATACTATCAGTGCTGGCGTCGCCTTTCGCTGGAGTCGCTGGTGGAGCCATGGTGTCTTGTTTGTTTTCTATCACTTTCTAGATTTGATGCTGAAAACCAATTTGGGTTCCGGTCGTCCCGGTATTATATCAGCACTAGAGAAGCGGTAGCCAGTCGGGGTCACCAATTATAGCGTATTGCTATATTCGTTTTGAGGAGTAAAATAAGACGATGATTTTTGCTTGTAATCGACTGGTCTTTTCTTAATCTTAATCTATTTATATTAAAACATAACAAAGGAAAATACAATTATGTGTTGGAAGGGATTAAACGATGAACGTGAGTAATGTGCAGTGACAGCACTTTGCCATATTAATGTATTTACACGTTCACACGTTTTACAATATTAGTTATGGCTGTTGCCATAGGGCACACTGAATATTAACTAGACCTTAAAAAAGTCGGTTGATGAAGTCTAGGTACCTACGTGTTGTAAATGTTTAGCTTTGGTAAGTCCACAATTACTTTTAATGCCTAGAAAACCATATATAAATGACGGGTTTTCGGGACAATCCCACCCACATGCCCACCGCTGTGACTCCTGTGAGCCAGGATTAACAGCGGAGTAACCAACTGATACACCGAGTTTTGACACTCGTGCGTCCCGTGGACAACTAAACCTACTGTCTTGGACCCCGCAACGAATTTAATCAGAAGTAAATAGGAGGAGTTAGAAAGAAAAGTTTCCACTTCCCTCCACGGAGGACCTTAAACTACTGGACCTATGGGAGCTAAGTTTGATTGCTATAATATATATGGCAGAAAAGTTTAAATGCACGGAAATTCCCTCTAGATGAGACTAAATTCCCATAGTAGGCCACTCCAGACGATACATGTAAGCTGTTCAACATGATAGTACGATCATTATGCCAAAGACTACACTCCCAGAGTATGTGATGAGCACACTGCTCCTGATCGGAGCCAGGTGTTGAGCATTGACAGTTCGGCGAATCAACTAGCTTAAATGAGTATAACTTGCTCCGAAAGTTACCATGACCCGTAAGAAACTGAGCGACACTGTGGATCAATCTCCTCAACCTTCAAATGACGGGTTGGCAGTTTAAGTGGTTGAGTAAAGCTTATAGAAAAAATATCTTAGCTCAAACTCTCAATTTATGAAGGTTTAGCTCAAAATGAGAGCCCCGTATTTCAAGTCTTTCAGAAGCTTTTTAATTCCGTAATCGTTGAATGAACCTAGTCTAAAGTATGGAAGATATGGATAAGAGGAGTAGAGCATCATACTAGTGAGCAAGCCCAACTAGGGAAGGACCTATACCTTACAGAAGACCATAACTAAATGACTACACACAGCGGTGTAGGTGTGTTCCTATCGTTTCGTCTACTGTACTATCGTTTTAACGAACGTTTTCCTGTGCCAGGGAAATTGCAGAAACCCTGCTTAATTTTGGGTCAGCAACACGCTAGTGATACCTTTCGCATTGCAAGCGCCCTTAAGCTACGATAACTGCTTACCTTACGCTTGTTTGCCACCGTAGTTGTATAAAAAAATGGACCAGAAGAGTGGTGGTTCTTTTCTTTAAAAACTTCACCGTAATAAAAAACTAGACCCATTTCGCTTCTTAACCATATCTACAAATTGTTCTCCCAGGGTTATCGTGATTTGTCAGTAATTCAGATTTTTAATAAAAAAAATAAAATCAACTAACTTCACTGCATAAATCCATGAATTACTGAAATTTACATTAACACATGGCAATGATTAGACAAATGCATGTACGTACATAAATCATCGCTTGTAAGCGACTGACGCTGAAACAACGCGCCGGCACGCGTCTTTGAGCCCGGCATGGCGGCGTTTAATTTCGTCATAATTTTGTTGTTTTTACAGCAATTTACAAAATTCAAAGTTTTTTGTATACTACGATAATGTAGCAAATTTTTTATTGCCCAAGTGTTGGTCTAATATTTATATTGATGAGGTATATTGCGCACCAAACATTTCGTGTTCGGAAAAAAAACGGCAAAAAAGTTACATTTTTTAAAATATCTTTAAAAATATAATACCTACAATAAAAGTTGCTTTCATGTTTTGTTAGAAATTTAATTACCTGTCATTTGATACCCGTATTGTTTAAATCGGATGAATAGTTACCGCAATAATCGACAAAATCTAAAACCAGGAGTGACGTCACAAATGACGTCATAGCAATCCCCTCCACCACTTTAGAAAGCGACAACAACCAGTTTGAGTATCAGCAGACCATGCCGATTCCAACGATACCACTTGTCGTTATAAACCTTTTCAGTCCTACGAAAATCGTAAATAAGCGACTTTTTTACAATTGGCCTCTCTACTAATAGGACGCAATTTAATTTTTTTGGATATCAAAGAGAGTAGGGGGTGGTTATTCTGATTTATCTCAATTAAGGTTTACAGCGCTGCGAAACAAATACTATTCTACAGTATTTATAACTATACTACGTAAATATTAATGATTTTACTATAACTTTTAATCATCTTTTAAATTTTTTATAATATTAATTTTGATTATATTAAAAAAATAAATTGCGTCCTATGAGAAACGCACGCAAGCCCAAAAATATTTAACATTTCGAAAGACTATAATTATAATTTAATTTAAAAAAATCTTTCACTTACAACTAACAAAGTCGTGTTAAACGGTGAACACCTGACCAATTTTTTTTTGAAATATTAAATTTGTCTTTGCCCGGAATAACAAGACTAGCTAAATATAAATTAAAAAGTAGGTAATAAAAATGAAATATCATCGTTGTTAATACTCGAACTTTACGCGTTCTCCGGCACGTTCTACGCCGCCCTTTTTGAAGCCGTATTTGACTTTGTTGGAGGTTGATTTTGAAAAACCTATGATACAGTTGGTAACAGCTTTGGAGCCAACCCAGAGAACAAAAAGTTTCATAGAAAATGCAACCACTTCACCCTCTTAGGGGTGCAAAATACAGTTTCCTAGTGGATACACCTAACCTTCTCAAAAAACGCATCCTCCAAATTTCATGTCTCTAGGAGCAGTGATTCCTTCATCACCCGCCACCATATTGTTTTTAGCTGTTTTGGGCCATGCTTATCTCGTACAGATTAACGTTCGGGATTTCTTCGGTATAGTGTCGGGTAAGTTTGACTCTGGTATCTTTAGCCATGATGTGGACTGGACTACAAGTTGTGGTGTATAACTGTCTATGGAACTCCTCAATCTCTCTCAATATTTCAGACATGGATGAAACAATTTTGTCTCAACTCACGATACGTCATAACTTAAGAATCAAGTTACTGGGTTAATTCCTCCCCTAGGGGTCAAAATTGGCAGGTGAAAGATTTTATGGGGAAGTATTTTTTCCTTACTTTCCAGATTTGCAGTAGATGCAAGAGATGGCGCTAGAGTTGTTTAAGAATTAAAAAAATCACTAGAATGAGTTGAGAAGTCGCGGGTAACAGTTTCATTCTTAATTCATTCATTTCATCATTCATAATTGAAACTCTTCTTGTTTTAGACCAAAAAGTAAAGCAGCGCAAAGGGCAAAGATCCCACCAAAGATACTGAAGGAAGCAAAAGCTGCTATTGTAAAACAATCTAAGTCCTTGGGAAAAATAACATTTTGGGAAATTGTAAGTATTACTATGTTCCAGAACTAGTTACCCATTTAATATGCTTAGTTATTGTCTGTTATACATAGGTACTTTACAAAATATCGATCGTCAATTTAAAATTGCGTGCGACTAAAAAATCACTCACAGCAAAATGAGTGATCGGCCTCTGTCTCATAACAATACTTAACTGATATATATCTATAATTTAACTTTAAAAGATGAGATTCTTATATAATTGCATTAGCTTTTTAACGTTTTACCCCTAAACATCGTCATTATTTTTTCTTTTAATACCACTTTTGTGGCAAACAAGCATACGGCCCGCCTGATGTTAAAAGCAGTTACCGTAGCCTTTGGACGCTTGCAATACCAGAGGTATCACTTGCATGTTATCAACCCATTTTTTACACCAGGGCTTTATGATGGGAGTATCCCTGGGATAGGATACAAAACCTTGTAATAATAAAAATTGTAGTCGCATTATAGCAACTAGCTTCAATAAAAGTATAAAAATTATCCCCCACTTGATTCAAGCCCCCAACCCTAATTATTACTTCTCGAATAACAATTTATAAGTTAATCGACTATTACACGTAAACTTGTGAAGCCTACTTAGCTGTGATAGTTTTCTATTTAATTTCGGTATATGTATCCGAATATATACTACTATCGTGATTTTTTCTTATATCCAATACCATCATTTAGTTGACAGGGGTCTTATAAATCACATAAAAGCCTAATATATCACAATAGAACCCCTAATCAAAACGATTTTAAAACCTGCAATATAACTATTTCTTATTTTATTCAATATAATTCTTATCGAAATATCAATAATAGAATACTCGACCTCGTATTCTCTAATAGTCAAGTTATATAATATGCAGCCAGGATCCCTTAGTTCAGGAAGACCCGCACCACAAGGCTCTTTGTCACCGCCGACTTTGTTCAAATCCATCAATTACATTCTCGGCCTCAAACTAAATTCTTATACACTCAAGCTAATTATAATGCCATAATTGAGGAATTGAATAAAGTCGATTGGGGGTTACAGCTAAGCCATATCCCTATTGAAGATGCCGTTAAGTTTTTTTATGACACAATTTATAAACTTCGAGATATGTTCATTCCATCTAAAATTGTCGGTTGGGCCCTCTTTTATTTAATATCTTCGTTAATGACGTTAGTGTATGTTTCAAAACCTTAAAAATAATATTATATGCTGACGATATGAAGATCTTAAGACAAGTATTAACGTTACAGGATGCCCGCCTTCTACAGGATGATTTGGGCAGATTTTAAAATTATTGCGTTAAGTATAAATTGGATTTAAATGTTTCCAAATATTATTTTTGCACGTTTATGCATTGACCAGACCCTGTAAAATATAATTAGCACACTTGCCACTAACCAAAGTTAATTCTATTAAATATCTTGGGGTTATTCGACATTCGACTCAAAGCTTATTTTAGACTTACATGTGGATAGCGTTGTCAATAAATTCTTCAGACTTAGGTTATATTATTAGGACTGATTTTAAGGACATCAAAACGATGAAAATATTATACTGTGAATTTGTCTGTAGTCACCTCGAATATGCATCACAAAAAAAATCCATAGATACATTCAGTTTCGTTCTAATTAATTATATAAGTTGTTGCAAAAAGTTCCATATTCTACCTTAGTATGAACGAAGAAAAATGGCAAATCTGACATTTTTATCCAATATAATGAACTGCTAAGTTGACGTACCTGAACTGGTAGGCAAAATTGGACTCGGTGTGCCTTCTACGTTTCTACTTAAGGATTTACAATAATCCAATATATATATTTTTATTTATTTATGGATTTACTGGATATACCGCTGAATCAAACAACCTACAGACGGAATTCCTATCTTATTAGAATATGTCGCACTTTTAGCGGGTGGCGGAAAATCGATCTTGACTTATTTGAATTAAGTGTTTAAATTAAAATCGGTTCTTAGCAGATATTTCTTTAACCGATAATATCATCATTTTCAGTTGTGTTATATTTTTTATTATTTCAATTTTGTGATAACATGCTTACAATGTCTACCTTTCGTATTATCTATTTTTCTATTGATTGTGAAAACTTGCAATTGGCCATATTTTTATTACATCTCTTGTAATCAAACCTATTAGCTGTAAGTTTTCCTAATATAATAAAATGAAATAAAATATTAATAAACCTATTCAAGGACTTCCCACACCAAAGGGTAGTTGAAAAAAAATTAAACATCCCCACTTTATATGTACAGGAGATATCTTAAGATTTTGTTTTACCAGTTTCTTGGCATGCCTAATAATAAAATGTATATTCTTGCCAAATTACAGCTTCCTAGGCCTAAGATTCTTTGAAGTAATACACTTTTAAATTTTGATTATAGATGGTGATTATTTTATTCGGTGCAGCGATGGCATCCTTCTTTTGTCGTGCTCCACAATTATTCAACGGTTGGGGCGACTTCTTAAGTTACTATTTTAAACAGCCACCAATATTGTAAGTATTTTTATTTTATAAAGAGACAGTAATTTTCAACATATTACAGAGAGTACATCTACAGTAGTAGTAATCTACTTAGATATGATATTGACAACTAAACCTTATAGCCTCATATATTGCATGATGTTCAATGTTCAGTTACATGGTTACAACATAAATGTAATTCTAATAATTACTGAAAAATAATGGCAATGAAATGCCTACTATTGAAACTTATGCATTTAAAAAAAAATCGGGGTAATGTAAAAATATACCAATGCTATTGCTAAGTTTTTTATTATATAAACGACAAGAACGTCTTAAAAACCTATTTTGTGGATAGCAAGTTTTGCACTGTCGAGAAAACATTCATTTTTTTACACTAAGATTAACAAAGTCTACGTGACACGCAGAAGGCAATGTTTTCTGGTAATTCGGGTGCATTCACCAAATCATTATACCATTTAAATAGGAATACGTTATCATAACTACGTCGGTGAGCTAGTAACTGAATTATAATGACAATCATCGTTGTCTACATAAACATCACCGGTTCTATATTCAAGCGCTTTTACAATAACTTTTTTAGGTCTTCCTATTCTGTCCTTTTAGACGTTATAAAAAGGGTTCCAAACTGAACCTGTAAATTTTTTTGACTACACGGTTGGTTAAGTGGCTTTAGTGGTTACTTGGTCATTTACGCACGACGTTTTATTTCTGAGCGACGTGTTGTGGGTTTGATTTCCACACGGGGCTAAAATTTGTGTAATCCATAATTGGCTGTTCCAAGTGCAGAGGTGTACTTTGTGTCCGATTTTTGTCTGTTTGTAAAGATCCCCTCGACATAGTGCGAATTATAGTCCGGCAACTTCGAACGCGACCGTCCCGCGGGGTGACAGACGTTGGCGGGGGCGAGGTACCCACGATGTCAGCGGGTAGCGGGGAAGGTAAACGCGTGCATACGCATATGCATGCGTGTGTAGCCGTGTACTAAGAATGACGCGCTACCTTGCCCCCGCCACCGTCTGTACCCCGCGGGACGGTCGCGCACGAAGTTGCTGGACTATAGTCCTGATTCGTCGTATTCCTGTATCGTCGGGTTCCTGTTTAGTCCGATTCCTGATCCGTCGTATTTTCAATATTGTTACGTCCCAACTCTGAGACCAATTGTTACGAACTACCGCTGGCACTAATTGTTATGTTCGATGACGACAACAATAGTTACTTGTCAGGATAGGGTTCGATTGAAATGCCAGGTTATACGATAACGAGTATATTAGCACTTCAACACAAAACACACAATGTCACTTACAATACACCGTAAACACAATTACACACTATAACAGTTCACTCACTATAACACAAAACACTTCACTAAAGTCTTCCAATATCGTCCCGATATATCGCTGTCCTCGCAACTGACTACTCAGTTGCTCTTCTCAGTGTAGACTCGTTGACTGCTCAACGAAGACTCAACTAAGACTCTCCAACCAAGACTGACTGTCCGCCGCACGTCGGCCCCTTATATATCACTCGCCACGGAATCGAGAATATACGCGAGGATCGTAGTAAGTTATAGTAACGTCTTTACGAAGAAACCCGTTACTCGAACGTTCATTCATGATGTAAACAAGTCACCGTGCTAAGTGCCATAAACCTTGTGCCTATATACTAAGGTTCATATTCGCACGTTCCTTTCGACCGCTATTCATCCTTTGTTCTCTTTATGATGTTTTTCTGTATTATTCGAGACACTTTATGAATAGCTATTGTTTTCAGATAGCGGTAGTTTTTAGGGCCAACCTGTGCGTCGTAACAATATCAAATGAAACTGTGGAATTACCGTGACTCCAATTCTGTATATTAAAAACTAAATATTTACATTGAATAAAAATAAGCCAGCAATAATATGACATACGCATACATTTTAAATAATATATAGAGTCTATTTAAACAATCTTAAATAGTTTTTTTTTCAAGAAAGGGTTTGACACTTGCCCTTTCTTGATGATGCATGTCTGGCTTTACGTTTTGTTGGTAAGGTGGAAGAATGTAGTTGCACTTTTCGGATTTTAATATCTTGATACTGAGCTTCGGTCCTCAGTAACTGAATGAATAAAAGAAGGCAAGGTTTATTGGGAGTTCTGTGGTTTAATCGGTTATTCCATTTACTTATACATATTTCCAACGAAATGAGAATACGACGAATTAGGAATCCGACTAAACAGGAACCCGACGATACAGGAATACGGTGAATCAGAACTAATCCCATAGTGCAAGTTGGTTAGTGCAGAAGTTGTCTTTAAAAAAAACTAAAAATAAACTTAATGACTAAGAACAAAACTACACAATTATATCTAAGCGATCTTAAATATTTCCCAACTTGCAAAATAAAACACAGTTAAGTGTAAGCAAGTTGTAGAATCCCGTTATCCTTCGGTCTCTTAGATTTAGATTTTTTTTTTTACTACTTGGGTATTTTTTACTATTTGGGTAGCATATGGACGCTTGCAATACCAGAGGTATCACTTGCGTGATGCCAACCCATTTTTTTACACCAGGACTTTAAGATGAAAATAACCCTGGGATAGGAATACGTTTCTTTGAAAACGCATCCCTAAATGAGCGCTGGAGTCCTGTACTCACACACAGGAACACAACTACACCGCTGTGTGTAGTTATTTGGCTGTGGTTTTCTGTAAGGTGGAGGTCTCCTAAATTTAAATAAATAGGTTACTCCCACCGAAATCTAATCAATATCAATAGGTACGTCCTATAAAATGTTTTATTATTTTATTGTATTTTAGTGTGTTTGATTCTTCACTGGCAATGTTGATTGCGATGTTGATGTTATTACTGCCGTCAAATTTGAAGTTCTTCAAAAATTTTACAGCGAAATGTAAGTATTTGATTTAATTATTTGATATGACTATTAAAAATATTACAGATAGTGCACTCAAGAATTATAGGGCATTCTAGAATTGAAAAGTTCGGTCGAGCCAAAAAAAAAAAAAAAACTGTAAAGAAATTCGTTAGATACCAGAAGTTCTAAAGTTGGTAACACCTTCGTACCCCGGAAAGTACGTGAAGCTCTTCTCTCCGTCGGATTGTCGGCCCATCAGAGTATAAGTGTGAAGGAGGAAAGAGTGACATGTAGTTACGCACTATATCTCCGACAGATAGCTAGTCTCCGATGAGATTAGACGCTTAGACCGAAATTCAATTTGGGAGACATAAATAAAAGAAACCCTTGTGAATTACACTGACTTCTTTAACATTAACAAAAGTGGTGGGAAAGTAAACGACTATTTAACAAGACTGTTGGTTTAGTAGTTAGTGACCCTGTAGTTAGTGACCCTGACTGCTAAGCCGAAGGTCGTGGGTTCGATTCCCTAACGGTACAAAATAAATGTTTGTTCAGAGTCCGGGTGTAAACTGTGTCTGTGAATTAAAAGTGTTTTATGACAAATAAGATACTATATTAGCTGTTGCAGTGGGTACAACTATAAACGCCCCCCCTCCAGTAAAAGACAGCAGCGTTAACTTAGAACTAAATTAACATACCTCAATGAGGTTCGATAAGTCCTTTCAGAAATGTTCATCTTTTGCTACTAGGAATAAAGTTGAAATTTGCAATTGAAGTTGGATAACTATAGGCTGATAATAATGCTGGTAATTTTTAGAAATTATAGGTAAATTAAAGTATAAGTGATAGTATGTGTGTGTGTGTGTGTGTTTGACGTAGGGCTTGGTTCCTAGTACAGGAGTTGTCTTGGTGAGAACCATTTTAGTACATATTCGTATATTCTAAAATGTCAACCCACTTGGAACGAGATGTTACAAGGGCTTATTCCCGTGCGCCCCAAATCTATTGTTCTCTAAAATTCATATTTTCATACATTGATTACCAGGAGCTCCAAGGATGTTTGTATTAAAATAATAAACAAAGCCACATTTACCACTTTCATTCCCTAGAGCTCCAAAACATTGTCTAGGTCCTTTGAGATTTTATTCCCAGCAGCTCCAAGAAAATAGTCAATTCTTTAATATAAAAACCGTTCCCACGAGCTCCAAAGTTTTTAAAGTAACGTAGGCAAAACAATCCCGAACGTAATAGTAAAGTACGAAATCTATAAGTGCGTCCACTTATAGATTTCGTACTTTACCATTCTTAATCTATGCTCGAGTGTGGGCACATTTGAGCATAGATTAAGAATAAGGATTTTAAGAGATATACTTCTGGGACTAAACATGTATTATTTTTAGATCATGCCTTTAGTCTTCTTTTTGGTTTTTTATGCCATTCAAATAATTTGACAACCTTGATAAGTTGCATTACGAATATACGACTTGCTTTATTTCGAATTATTCTAACCCGTACCTCAATTTTAACTGTGTATGATTTAGAATAATTATAATATATATAGTAGATACTTAAATAAATTATGAAAAATAACTTTTTTTTTCAACTCTTAATTTTACATATTTTAAATCTTCTTGCGCATAAGAATTCGTTTTGTAAATAAGATTTTGAAACATGGCCTGCTCGGCTCCGCAAGATTTTGTAAAGAACTATATGTTTTTGAGTTAAGCTTCATTTTACTGTTGTTAATATAATATATTATCCAAATGAGCCTATGGACCAACGAAGTGCCCACCGTATGCTAGTTTGTGATATGGTATATTTTTGCACAAAATAACTCGGCATGTATTGTTTGCGGGCCGGCTAGTAAACAATAGCCACCGGCGCAGTTTTTATTTGTTATATGGGAAGAAGCTCAATACTTTGTTAAATATCATTGCACTAAAAACAATCGGAGCCGTCAATCGATTAATAAAGACTTAAAATTAAAAAATATTTTACTTATTTATTTAAACTTTATGCACATAATGTACAATGGAGGGCTTAATGCCAAAGGCATTCTCTACCAGCCAACCTTAGGGTGATGCAGAGATAAATGAAGTAGGTGCAAGATTTCAATAAGGAAAATAAAATTGAACCGAAACACAATGTAATAAAATGTATTACTTACTTTTTAAAACTTTAATTGAAAACTTTGATACATTTTTTAAAACACTGAGATGTTTTAATATTTGTGAATTTAGATTTTTTATTTGTGAATAGCTTAAAACTGATTGTGATAACCCCAAACTGTTTTTTTTTAATTGATACTATTCAAATTACGTTAAACATAATGGTGGTTGTGATGACAACAGGTATATTTACAAAAATATTAGTAATTGACCAAATGATTTTATACATTTTTTTATACTACCAAGGAAAGGGTTAGGCAAACAAGCATACGGCCCTGGCCTGATGGTAAGAAGTTATCATAGCCTATGGACGCTTGCAACACCAGAAGTATCACTCGCGCATTGTCGACCCTTTAGAAACCTTATAACTCCTTTCCTGAAGATCCCCATGCTATAATCTTTCGGGAAAACCTAGGCAGGCAGCTCATTCCACAACTTAATCGTACGTGGGAGGAAATTCCTCATTTTTAAAGACAAAATACATAATTTAAAGCAAATAATATGCTAGTAGCTTTACTACTTTCTATATAAAACCATGTTTACCGTTACCTAATAAAAAGGTAATATTATAGTATTAAATGTTTTAATTCTGCTAACCGTACACTTTGTTTTGGAGCTGTTGGGAACACAGTATTATGTGGATCTTTTTTAATTGATATAGTATATTTTGGAGCTCCTGGGAATTGATGTATGGAGATAAGAAGTTTTGAAGAAAATACCTTTCATAAGTTTTTGGAGCCCTTGAGAACGATTTTATAAAATAATAATAATATTTAGTTTTAGTCTTGGAGCGCTTGGGAACAAAATCGTGGAGCGGGCGGGAATAAGCCGTTACAAGTGCCACCAATATGAACATGCTGCAAAATCGTGCAGAGAAGCAATCCCAACTTGTGTACACTGTGGTGACGTAGGGCACTAAATATCAAAATGCACAAAGAAAACCGACACGCTTTATAAGATTTTATCAAAAATTTTACGTTTTTTTGAACTTTTAATAAAGACTGGCTGGGTGCGTAGTAGGAGGTTGGAGAACCACGAAAATGCGGGAGCCTTAGGGATGATTCTAATTAGAGCGTGCCGTGCCAGGACCGGGGCGTGGACGGCCCGGGGCCCGTCCGTGCTGCACGATTTATATTACACGGAGTGATAAACGGGTCATACGCCCCGCCACGGTGGTTTCCATGTAGCGTAGTGATATGAATAATTCCCAATTATTGTCTTCTTTATAATAATGGAGTTTTTGTTACTGGAGATGGCTGCTATTGCGATAGCTATTGATGAAGAGGAAGCAGAAACAAGGAGTGAAAAGAACCGGGTTAAACGAAAATGAGGTTCCATATATTTTTGATGTGACATGTCATACAACTCCCGATACTTTCGGACTAGTTCGATTAATTTTTCATCATCAATTATCCGCAGTTATGGAATGATTTTGCAACAAAAGAAACTGAGTTTCCAAACTGATCTTGATGAAACAAAAACAAACGTACACTTGCGTGTTCCCTCACTAAACATTCGTCGCTCACTGCCCGTACGCAGCACGGAAGAGTGTTCGCATTACGACTGAACGTGGAGCGGGACCGTGCACCTAACGTAGGCCCGGACGGGACACGGATAGTGCACTGTGTAATATAAATTGTTTCACACAAAATGTATGTAACTCAAATTCGTGCCCCCCCGTCAGGCCCCGGGCACGGCTCGCTCTAATGAGAATCATCCCTCAACCACCGGTAGCTTGGTCCTTGTACCCGGTACCGGTGGGTTCCCTTTTTTATGTTTTTAAATATATTTTTATATAGGTACCTATTTAAATATATTTTTAAGTATAAATGTAATTTTTGTGAATATAATTTAATTTATTTTTTTCATGCAGATGTTGAAGATATGCCTTCGGCACCAATACGACCTGTGTTACATTGGTTAATATTGAACAGACAAATGCCGTATGCTTTTATGTTTTTAATAGGTAAGTATCTAGTTAAATGTAGTGCCACTTTACAGTTTTTTACAAATATACCAATTATTTGAAGAATATTAGAGAAGAATTATGTCATTACTTACTACGTAAATTACTGCACTTATACTCTCGTCGATTTTATAGACTGATTGACGTTAAATACGCTACGTGTCCTTGAATTGCATATTTGTAAAGTCTCCCGTGGCACAGGGCTTGTTACTAAGGACAAATAGCAGGAGATGTCTAAAATAAAAAAACATGCCCAATAAAAAAATGACCAGGGATTAATATTCTTGTTGTACAATTCATAATTTTTTACAACTATTGTATTCATATGCTAGTAAACGGTTTTATTATAAACACGAGCTCTGGAGACCTATATTCAAGCACAGGAACAAGTAGAAGTACAGAAAAAGGTCGCCTACCATTTTTTATACTCCTTGATAAGTTAGAAATAATAAGAGTAAGAATTAAGTAGGATATTATTATTCATATTGAACAATTACAATGTTTTGATTAAAGGTGGCGGTTTTGCAATATCCACTTTTTCAAAAACATCCGGTTTGAACACTAATATTGGAGCAATGCTGTCGGGATTGGATGCTTTACCAAAGGAACTAATAATATTCGTACTCATAGTGATTGTAGTATTCGTTTCCAATTTTGCTTCTAATGTCGCTGTATGCAATGTTTTTGCGCCAGTAGCAATGAGCTTGGTAAGTTTCATGAAAATGATAATGAACATATCACATTCATCAACATCATTTACTACTGGACATGCCTCCTTCAAGGATTTTCACACCATACATACATACATACACCACGGTCCTGAGTTGACTATGCCCAACGGCTGCCCGTAACCTTCACTAGATAACTTTATTGATCCACCGTATTTGAGGCCTTTGCTGCATCTAACTTCATTAACACCTATTCAAACCTGAGTGGTATTTGGTGCTGCTGTGGGTAGAAGAACTTTGCTCAGGTATTTAGTATGAAAATTCGGGGCTGCAGCAAAATAGTAACAACTTCCCACTAACCATTGTGCGTGGATTTTGTCAAATCTTGTGTCAAGTTATGTCAGTATACAACGTCATTTTCCACGTAATTAAGTGAAAAATGATAAAAAAACGTCATGTAATTTACGAGCATTGCGCCGCTATACTTATTTTGTTTGGACATTTCGGACGCATAATTTCCGAAAGTTTACAAAATGTATTTTTTCCTCAGTAGCAGTTTATCAGATTCTCAATTTACCAGATTCGCAACTCACCAGATACTCCAACTCACCAGATTCGCAATTAATCAGATTTTGTACTATCAAATAGAAAATGCGTATCACTATTATATAAACAACAATATGTACGTTTTGCATCTATGACTCAGAAAACATTAATTTATATTAATGTTATCCGACCTCTATTCTGAAACTGTCTGTTTATTCAGTTTTATTTAGTGACGAAGTGACACTGACATTGCGAAATATATTTTATCTTAGTGGATAAGATTCTTTTCGGAATACATATAATAATATAGTACGTTTGTGAGAATTTAAACATGGATGAGACGAAATTAAAGTTTATTAAAAGTTAAAGAGAAAAACCGTTATTGCTGCACGCGGGAAATAAATATAATTTTGCTATAAAAAATAATTCTGGAGATGTAATCATCAAAATTAATGTAACACTTCTATTACTTTAAATTAAAATAATGTAATTATAAAAGAACCACGGCATTCTTGTTGTAAAGACCTAGTGCAAAATACAGTTGACGCAATTATGGCGGACTGTAAAAATTGAGAAATTTGCAATAATTTAGACTCAGTGCAAAATAAAATGATAAAAACTTCTGCAATAATTCTTCACAATATCGGCTTGAAAAACATAATTTAACATTCGCGTCAAAAAAGGATACGCTATACCGAGCTCGAGCGAAATATTTAAAAATAAGCAGAGGTTTGGTTACAAATAGCAAAGCATATTGAGCAAGATTTATTTATGTTCGATGAAGGGACTGATAACAATGTTTTTTTTTGGCAGCCCATTAGCAAAATCCAGGTTAAGTCAGGTTCATACGTATTACGAAGATGGCACTTTTAGAGCGGCACCTAAGCTATTCTTCCAAATTCATACACTGCATGCCGACATATCACACGGCGACGATGCAATTAATTTTGTGCCACTAGTTTATGCGTTTATAAGAGTCTAAATACATACTTTTTTTTTCTGTACTAAAAAGCAATTCGCCGTTAATATAAAAATATATAAGTGTAATTACGAAATTGCAGTCATTGCAGTAGTAAAAGAGATATTTCTCTACGCAATTGTAAAGGGTTGTTATTATCAATACCAAAATGTAATATGGAGGAAGAGCAAGAACTTTGGTTTTGCCAACACGCCAGAGGGCAAATAAATTCTCACTTGTACACCCTGGTACCTTTATTACCACCAATCTTAATACCTGAAGGTTATATTGCTATCTGCGAAATGACACCTAATAAGTCTTATTTTAATGAACAATAGATAAAAAAATAACTAGTGAAGTTTTCAGCTGTTATGGTGAGAAGAACAGCCCCTTTAGACAAGTGGCATAAGCGATAGTCGAATCGAAAAGTCAAAAAACCAAATGTATGGGATTTGCCGTAAGTCTACGGTAGTAAACTGACGTCAAATCCCATAAATTAGCTTTTTTATATTTATATTAAAGTGCTACTATGTTTTTCGTGTTTTAGTGATATTCAATGATCTTTTTACATTAATTTGCAAGTATTATCTTAGATGTGACTGTAAACTCTTGACTGCTCGGACGTAGATTTCATTCATATTGCTTCACGTTTTGTATACAAAATTATCACTTTCCCATAACACTATTTCCTAGTACTGACCTATAACGTGTATATTTGCCCACAGGCCGAGAAACTCAAATATAACGCATTGTGGTATTGTATTGTAGCAGGATTTTCATCCTGTTTCTGTTTTATGGTACCCGTTGGTACCCCCGGGAATCTCGTGGTGCAAAGTGCTGCTAAAATTGCTACATCTAAAATGGTAATATTTTTTTATTTAAATTTTACATTAATTTTATAATAGGTATAACAAAATTTGTAGATGTGGTTTTCTGTACATTGAAATTATTTCAATACACAGACTTTTTTTCCCGTCTTATGTGTGTATGTATATGTGATTAGTGATAACATCTTTACCAATTTAATTTAATTTGTTTCAGATGATTGCTGGGCTTGGACCGACGATAGCTGCAATAATACTTGGTTTTATCATGCTTACTTTCATTGCTCCTCTCATTTGGCCTCTTAGTACTGTACAAGACTGGCAGAAGAAAGAAGACTAAGTATAGTCATGACATTATTATACTTAGTCATCGTAGGTATATTACATTACGTAGATTTATGAAGTGCACAGGACGTGACTCATGAAAACAAAATACTGCAAGTTCCTTTTTTACATATTATGATATATATTTTAAGGTATTATGTTAGTGTTAAAAACATAAGATTTATGATGAGCCAGTAGGTAGGATATATTATATATTTTAAGGTGTTATGTTAGTGTTAAAAACATGATTGAAAACAGATTTATGAGGTGTCTGTAGTAGGTGCATAATTACACGATTATTTTCTACTAGGTTTCACCAACCATGGTCACAAGCAATCTAATGATCGTGTTAATTCCCAAAGTAGGTTTATAATATTGTATATATCATGCAATACGATAGTAGCATGTTTGATACTCCAACCCACATTAGGCCAGCATATGAAGATCTCAGCTCTTTTGATGGAGAGAAGATCCCGTGTCCAGCAGTAGGACATTATAATTTAAGAAGAAATTTAATTTAATGTTTAATTTTGTTTTTTTTTTTGCGTTATTTTAAGTTAGTTGTTTTTATTACTTAAAATTTAATTATTACTTTTGTTGTTATAAGGTTAATTATTCAGTAAGAGATTATTGTAATATTTTTGTTATTTTACCTTGTAACCTATAAATAAACTCGGTGGGTATGATTATTCTTTTATTCATTCTTCCTTAGATATGACAACAAAGGCACCTCGTAAGGCTTAATTTAGACCGCTGCGGAATGGTATGGAATGGAAGCGTCAATTTCGCCTCATGACGCGAGTAGGCGCGCGAGATCGCTAGAGTTTTTGCGTATTCTCTCGCATTCCCGCGAATTCGCGCGACTAATTAAAAGGGACGTTAAGGGATGTCCATCAGAATGAACGGTCACTATGCGTATTTAACGTTGAATTTATGCCTAACAATTGCTGCTCTATTGCTTCTATTTGCTTCGTATTCTCAAACAATTGCTTCCATCATATTCTAGAAGAAAAACATTTAAGAGTGACCATTCATTCTGATGTCAGGACGGCCAAATTCACGCTGGCCATTAATTGCTGCCCGTTTGGTTCCCTCAATATTTTACAACGTTAATTCTGTAACTATCACGGCAATAAAGATATCGACAAAAGTGTTGTATAACAATATTTTTAGTGCCTGACAAAAAATAAAGGCAAAACTCTTATTTAACATTGCAGTAAATCTATGGTATTGTAGCGGTGGCCTATAGCTATAATAAAATATTAAATATAATTAATGTTTACAAATACGAGTAAAGAACGTCCAGACAACGGGGTACCCCAAGCAAGGGTAAAAACATATATATATATACACTCTCATAAACACGGAGTAACTCACATAATTGTCTATGACTTTATATATTTTTATCAAAAGAAGTACACCGGATTTTATTAAGGGTACACTGAGGTACACTGCAGGTACCATCTTTGTGTAGAGGAGCAGTTCAATTCTCAGATGTACACCCGTGGTCCTAACGCACATAACAATTGCTGCCTTATTGCTTCTATTTGCTTCCTATTCTCAAACAATTGCTTTATTATTCCACTCTCATATGAAGCGCTCATAGCCAGGTGCACTTGCTGTTCGGTAAACGATTCGGAGGGCACGTTAAAAGTCGGTCCCGATTGTTAACAGTCGTTAGACCACGACAGAGGCCTAAATATGGGCGATCTAAATAACTCTGTCACTAGGTTGGCCACTAACCAAACGATAATTGTAAATCAGTCCATCGAACACCCAATCCCATAGCCCAAAATTATTTGATTTCACATGTTGCAATAGCTGCTCTACACTTACCATAGGCATATCATGGCTGTACTGCAATAGTGCAGCTGTGGCATGACTATGGTAAGCGTCTCATCCCATTTTAAATGAAAATTCTCTAAGGGCCTCTGCTTGTTGGATCTATGTCCCCGCGTAAGCGTCCAAAGGCCCGGGTATTCTCCTTGATTTTTTAGATGGGAAAATACCCGTGATTAAAAGAGACATAATTCCACTCTAATCCAAAGTGTTGTATAACAATATTTTTAGTGCCTGACAAAAATTAAAGGCAAAACTCTTATTTAACATTGCAGTTATACGCTTGCTTAGGTGATTAATCTATGGTAATATGTTATTAAAAAGAAGTGCCTCCTATCGTATTTAGTGACAAAAAACATAAAAATGTAATAAACACCTTTAAATATTTTAATTCAAGTGTGTCTAATGCAACAATATAGAGTAGAAAAAAAATACAATGACAACAGTTTATTCATTTTACCTATTTATTTATTAATTAACTGTGTTATTAGTTTCGCAAGAATTACTAAATAGATGTTGTTTGATTATAAATTATTTGGCGTAAATCTGAGAAGGGTTGATAAGGTTAGAGATTTGTGTATTTTTCTGAACCGTGAACTTACTTTTAGAGCACATTATGATCATATTATAACCAAATCGTATAAATTCCTTCACAGCATCTCGCAATTGTTCTAGCAGTGCAGCGTAGTACTCTCCGGTTATATTGACACTCTTTTCCTTATAATCTATCAGAAAAATTCATTCTGTATCCCAGAAAATCGTCGCCATGAGCTTTCCAGCCGATTGGGACACCTTGAATTTCTTGGGAAGTGGTGTACCCTTTTTGAGCCACTGCATGGCCTTCGGTTTTGACTTAAGCTCATAGTGGTAAACCCAAGTTTTTTCCCAGTCGTAATCCGGCCCAAAATGGCTTCTTTGTTCTCAGCACAGAGAGGTCTAAAAACTCTTGACAACACGCAACTCGTCGCTGCTTCTGATGTGGCGTGAGCATTCTCGGTACCCTTGCGCACACCTTTGACATGCCAAGACTGTCGTGTAGCATATTTAAAATGGTTTATATCGGATACTCCAATCATTTCTTCAAGTTGTTTCTTCTTTAAACGGGCATCTTCCAATATTAATTTTTCAAGTTTATCGACGTTTTCTGCTGTGATCGCTTCAATAGACCGCCCTGCCCTAGGGTCGTCTTCTAGTGAATCTCTGCCGTGCTTGAGGAGGTTGTGCCACTTGTAAATCACGATTTTACCAGGGCAAGAGTCCTCGTACATAGAAGACATCTCTTCTAAAATGGATTGAGGAGGTTTTCCTTGCTTGGTAAGGAACTTGATTGTCACGAAACTCGATTTTCTCAATTTTTCTAGTTTTCTTCCGGATTGACTTGTTAGATCGATTATAGCTCAATGAATAATCACCCGATTTTTATGAAATTTGGTATTTATACTCATAAGTAGTTCCAAAGTTAGTGCAGGTAAAAAAATTGCCCCAAACACCCCGATTCCACGAACTTTTTGACCGACCTTCGTATATATATTTTTTTAATTATCAGATTAGGCGATTATGAGACAGCACGTCTAGGACATAAAGATGAACCATATATCTTAATCTGACGCGCTTGAGTATGTCAAAATGGTTTTTTTTTGCCATATTCTAATAATGGCCGCGAGTTTGCGTCACATCCAAATCGTCAGTTTTTTTAGGTTCACTTAACATCCCCTTAGAAAATCTGACGCGCTCGATAAAAAAAAGTTTTTTTTCTGATTTTCAACTCTTACGTATGACCATCCCCATCATGCAAAGGGTCAGATTAACATACGTACATTATTAAAAATACGTAGGACATGGATGCTATCAATATCTGACGCGCTCGAGTATATCCATGCAACCGTTTTTTTTTACTTTTTTGAAAATCTATAGCTGCTTCCCCCACCGGTGAAAAGGATACATTATAAAACATTTTTTTCTTTTTATCATCTAAGCTTCGCAACTCAAAAGGTATACGCGTCGCTCGAGTAAATTAAGTGTTGCAAACTTGCGAATTTTATACGTTATGTTTGATCACATATAACAAAGAAATTATAATATGAATTAATCAGAAATTTATTCTATTTTCAAGATAACGCACTATATTTTAATAAGGTGAAGTATTTTATATTTTCTGTTGTTAATTTAAAGTTAGCTGCATGTTTTATAACACGCGATTTTTGTCGAATAATTGTTGGATAAAAATGTTTGTTGTTCTCTAAACCGTATAAAATCGCAAATTATTCATTAAGGAAGCACTTGTAGGCTATATGCTTAGTACTTACATATATGTTTTAAAGTAATAGGTTTTAAGAGAGGTAGGGCACCATACTAGCGAGCAAGCTCGACTGGGGAAGGACCTCCACCTTACAGAAGACCACAGCCAAATGACTACACACAGCGGTGTAGTTGTGTTCCTGTGTGTGAGTACAGGTCTCCAGCGCTCATTTAGGAATGCGTTTTGAAAGATTTATTCCTATCCCAGGGTTACTTCCATCTTAAAGCCCTGGTGTAAAAAAATGGGTTGGCAACACGCAAGTTATACCTCTGGTAATGCAAGCGTTATTAGTCAGGCTCTGCCCGTTACATCCTTCGGATGGTATGTCCTGAAAGGTGGGCCTTTCAGCGGGGGGAATATGTTACTGCTTAGGCTACTTCTTTGTTATTGTATATAAACTCGTTGTCATGGGTTGGTGTTTTATTATTATAATATGGATTCATAAATTCTAAATTATATTAAGATTTTAATTATATACATATTTTGGCATATTGCTATTATACTTTTGTAAGGCGTTTTTTGGCATTCTGTGTACTAATCTAATAATAGCGAAATAGATTTGAAGTTGCAATGGGTTCCTTCACATATAGGTTTAAAAGATAACAATGAAGTTAACAAGCTATCTAAAAAAGGAATTGTTAAAAGAAAAGTTTTGGATATTAAATCTTTCTTTTTTGAAATATTATCCAAATATCGTTATAATTGTCAGAAAATTTGGTCGGCGTATTTTTATTTAAGGTCCAGAGCAAAAGGTACCCATATGGTATAAAACGATATTAAGTTGAGTAGACAATTATTAGTAATTGTTCTCAGGTCGAGATTCGGACATATGCCACTCAACAATTTTAGTTTTCTAATGAAAAAGTGCAGCTCTTTTTTAAGAGAGGTAGGGCACCATACTAGCGAGCAAGCCCGACTGGGGAAGGACCTCCACCTTACAGAAGACCACAGCCAAATGACTACACACAGCGGTGTAGTTGTGTTCCTGTGTGTGAGTACAGGTCTCCAGCGCTCATTTAGGAATGCGTTTTGAAAGAAACGTATTCCTATCCCAGGGTTACTTCCATCTTAAAGCCCTGGTGTAAAAGAAAGGGTTGGCAACACGCAAGTGATACCTCTGGTAATGCAAGCGTCTATAGGCTACGGCTACTGCTTAACATCAGGCGGGCCGTATGCTTGTTTGCCACCCAAGTAGTATAAAAAAAAAAAAAAAAAAAAAAAAAAAGCTCTCCTAACTGTGATCTAACTGTGAGGTATGTGGTACTGTGGAAGATATTGTATATCTGTTGACGGGATGTGTTCAGTTTCAAACCGAAAGAGAGATTTTGCTGAGTAATCTACAAGTAGCACGAAGTAACATGGGACTGTCTCAGGAAATTTTGTCCTTGCCGTGGTCTGATGCCGATAAAAGTTTGTTTATATTCGTAAGTCTTCGTTTTAAGTCTAAATAGTATATTATGTTATTTGTGTAGTAGAGTGTGGTGCAGTGTGTGACGCATCGGCCATTCACTCATTAACTTATTTAATTGTATCGTAGTATGTAAGATTATTCAGTAAAGCTCAAACATTATAATAGCTTAATAATAGCTTTATTTTATGAAATCTTACAACATTGCAAGTGTACAAAAATAAGGAATACAATTTTGAGATGACATAGTATGTATGTAGGCTGTATAAAGGGAAAAAAATATTGAGACCCCTGTTACTCAAACTAGGAAAATCCTGTATTTTGAGGAACAGTAGCTCCGCGTTGTACAATGCACTAAGGGACAACCATAGATGACTCTTAGTAAATATAATAATGAAACAAAAAAATAACCAAAAAGAAATAAAACTAAACTCATATAATGTTTGTGTGTGTGAGTGTTTGTGTGTGTATGTGTGTGCGCGCGTGTTTGTATATGAATGTGAGGTGCTGGGGAGTCAAATAGTAGAAATTTAAGTATTTCCGATACATAAATTTTTTTCTGTGTTGTGGTAGTCAAGAGTAAGTAGGCATTGTTCTATTTTATTTTTAATGTCCTGTTTATTCAGATGTTGTAAGGTGAGGATTTTGTTCAGACGATTATAAATAAGCGCACTCAGATATTGAAAGTTTTTCCTACCGAAGGAAGTCCTCATATTAATTCTAGGACAAGGTGGAATAGGCCTTCTACATTATCTTGATGGAAGTGGTATCCGAGCCAGGAAGACTTTTTAGCTGGCAGAGACTAGCTCTCAGAATAAAGAGTTGCCTAACAGTTAGACGACCCGCATCTATATAGAGTTGATCAGTGGGGTACCTAAAAGGCTTACGTAACATCACTTTGAGTACCGCTCTCTGTGCCCTCTCAAGGTGTATAAATTTAGTCTTACAGGATCCCCCCCATATTGGTATACAGTAAGTGAGGATAGATTCACAAAGGGCAGTGTAAACCATGTGTAATGTTTGTAAGTCAGCTGAATTCCGTAGCTTTTTAAAAATATATATTATCTTTCTAACTCGAGCCGTAAGATTCTGTATGTGTTCGTACCAATTCAGACACTGATCAAGTTGTACCCCTAAATATCTTATAGATGAAGTCCTTGTAAGAAATGGGCATGAACATGTTGGAATATTTGTGAAACAAGAATGAGCTTTAATTCTAATATTATCTAGGGAAGGTTGGCAGAAAGGTCTTATTGCAAAAGTTAGGAATCTAGTTTTTTCAACATTTAACGTTAATAAATTATTGGAGAGCCAGCTCATTGTAATCGCAAAAATGTTTTCGGCCAAGGCAGTAGTTTCAGACCAAGTTTTTTCATGGACAAGTATAGCAGTATCATCCGCATACGACCAAACTCGACAATTTGGAAAGGAGAGGTTGCAGAGCTCATTTAGGTAGATAAGAAAGAGAGTGGGTCCTAAGATGCTTCCCTGAGGTACCCCACATGTTACTGCAACTTCAGAACTAGTGTGAGAACCAATACGAACGGACTGAGTTCGATCCGACAAGTAATCAGCATACATTTCCAAAGCAGCTCCTCTAACCCCAATGGATTCTAACTTGTTTTTAAGGATAGGAATCTGGACGGTGTCGAAGGCCTTGGAGAAATCAAGGAAAATCCCCAAACACTTTTCTTTGCTGTCGATCTTCTGGACAGCAAACTGAGTAAGTGAGATGATCGCGTCTTCTGTAGAACGACCCTTTCTAAATCCGTACTGGTTTTTTGAGATCAAATTATTTGCTTCCAGAAACCCAACAAGGCTGATGTTGAGTACTCTCTCCAAGACTTTCGACAGAACCGGAAGGATTGATATTGGCCTGTAGTTATTTATAACATTCTTGTCACCCTTCTTGTGGATCGGGATAACAACCGATCTCTTGAGAGCCTTAGGGAATATACCGGAGCGTATAGCTAAATTGCATATATGTGTTAGTGAAGGTAAGATATATTGTTTTGTGGATTTTAAGAGATCGGCAGAAATTCCATCCCAACCAACTGTGGTATTCGGGCGCAGCCCATTGATGATGCTGTTAACTATTAGCTCATCCACCTCCAGTAGGACCAGTGATTTTTTTGGGGAACTTTTTGGAAAAATGACTGAATTTAGGGAACCCAAGGGTTTTATTTTATTTGCTAACTCGTTACCTATACCAGCAAAATAATTATTTACTTCATTTATTGATTGATCTTTGTCTAGCTGTCCATTAAGTAGATCAATTGAATTGGAAGCTATATTTGTTGTATTAGAAATTTTTTTTATGACCTCCCATGTTTTTTTAGGGTCTTTTTTATATTTGGCAAATTGAGATTTTTCGTAATCACACTTAAGCTTTCTAAATAAGTTTGTGCAGAAATTTCGATATCTTTTATATGTAGTTTTAAGAATGAGGTTTTCAGGTTCTCTTTTTAGCTTTAGGTGCATGTGGTCTCTATTGCGAATGCATCTAAGCAGACCTGGGGACATCCATGGTTTTATAATTCGAGATCTGCATGGGATTTTAATAGTAGTAGTGTGAAGTGCAATAATGGATGACAGAGTAAGAATAAAAAGATCTGTGGCAATGTTTACGTTTGTTTTTGAAAGGATATTTGAGAAATCAGTATGTTGTATGTCATTAATGATTGCATTGAGATTAGTGCGGGTGACTGTACGGTTAGCATATTGTCGGTTTCGGGCAAGATTTAGTTTTACTAAAACTGGAAAGTGATCAGTTATAGATGATTCGATAACTATTGTAGTCACCAAGCCAGACGATCTTACCAAAGCGTGGTCCAAGCAATTGTTCCCCCTTGTTGGGAAAAGATGTCCTGGCAGAAGACCATGTGACAACCCCAGATTAAGATACTCATTTGAGCGTGAGTCGGTGTTACCAGTTTTAATATCCACATTCATATCGCCCACCAGTATAACATTCCTGTAGGTCGAGAATTTAGATAAGACAGAGTTAAGACTGTCCAGGAAGTTATCTATTTTTTTATACGAGGGTGATCTATAAATGGCTATAATAACGGTATTATTGTCTACTTTGCAAATAAGGCAATTAGACTCATTAAAAGACGGCTCATATACATTAAAGTTGCTAAGATTGTTCTTAATATACATGTCTCATTTTGAGAGTTTGTCAGTTTTGTAAAAAAACTGGTATATCCATCCAATAACGGCACAGTAGATGTTTTAGCTAGCCAGCACTCGGACAAAATAAGAATGTCACAACCAAATTCAGGAGCACCTAGAAGTAAATTTTAAACATTGAACCTAACAACATCTCTTATTTGAACACCCAAAGTCCCAACATTGCAGTACAGTGTTAGAATAAAGTCCGATGGGACTGCCATCTACTTAGTATATAAGTCCCTAATTTAAATGAAAAGAAAAAAAACAGGGGTACCTACTTAAAATTATATCTCGTAGCTCCGTAACAAAAATAGGTAATTGGCTGCTTGGATTTTACTTATGTTTAAAGCGCGCGTCGCAAAAATATGACCGGAGAGATGGAATACAATACAATGCGCATTTTAAAAACGTAATAATATATTGTGTTATTAATTCTTTTCCTCATTATTCATAAGAAAAATACCCTACATGCTCTAATAATGACAACATTTGACGTTAGTTCGCATCCCTAGATGTCTATGTTTGCAACACGTTTCTCTAGTAAAAGCTAGCGCGCACGAGCAACTTTGTCTCCGCAACTTATTTGTCTTATCACGTCAAGTCTATGTGTTAGTATGGAAGTGCGCTCACGTAGCGATACGTCAGTCAGGAGACTTCTTTGTCGTATAGTTTGGAGACAGGCCGTCTTTTTATTTGCGTGCAATGCAAGTGCACCCATGGCGACAAGGCCAGCCAATTCCTGTTAGCCTAAGGACGCTTGCCATACCAGAGGTATCATTTGCGCGTTGCCGATCCAAAAATAACCTGACTGACTCAATAATGACTGCACCGCTATGTGTATTCATTTGGTTATGACCACAAAATGCGTAATGGCAAAACTATAACGTGTTCTGAGAAGTAGTCGATGCAACATATCACGAAATTCTTAGAGCGTAAGTGTACAATGCGTTGTTAACGATATCTTTTACCGAAATGCTACAAAAGCTAGTTAAGTCAGTAGGTACTTGGTTTCCATGGTCTATAGTTTGAACCCTAAAAAAATAAAATTTAACCAAAACCTTAATATTTGCGCCGCTTAAGACACTGTAGAAGTGGCGGCGGTATTTACTGAACCCGTTTTAATGTTGGTATTAAAGTGTTAAGTAGTTTTACCTAAACTGAAAGGAATCAACTATTTTTATTCACTCAATAAGTATATTTACACAACCACCACTTTAGAAAGCGATAAACAAGCAATTCGACAATCAGTCCACAGCCGACATTTCGAAATCCAAGTTAATGAATGCGGCTACCGTCAACTAACTGCTAACGTCAACTTTAAGGCGTACGTGGTGCGAGTACCGACGTGTTTTCTGCACATCTTTATGAAAGAAGACTTCTGGCCGAAAGGTGTGGTGTACCGTCGCTTCCGCGGACAAGTGCCACCCGAACGCACTGAGACAATAAAGTGCTAGTGTAGTGTTACTAACATAGTTTTAAGTTTTATAAACTAACAAAAGAAAAAAAAATATATTTATTATAATTTAAACTAAAAAATTACTGTCTCTTACTAACTAGGTATTAAGTGTCTGAGTGTACCCTATAAAGAAGAGGGCCTGGAGATCCGTCATATAGGTCTCGAACCTACTACGGACTCCAGCTCTCACAAGGTTCCAACTACGACATCCAATATGCTTATAATCTTGTAGCATAAATAGATATAATATGTTAACTGTACTGTAGCTGTTGACCATTGTAACTTTCTGAGAGAAATAAAACTATTTTTATTATTGGAACGAAGTTCCTTATCGCGCGTTGTGAAAGGGGGCTAGACGGAAAAAAATCTTACGAAAAGTTGTCACGACACTTTTTGCTATAGTAAGCTATTGTAAGCTGTACGGCGTGCGCATGATTCTCTGTCTCTCTCTCTCTCTCTTTCTTATAGAAAGCAAGCCAGATAACATTATAATAATATATTTATATTAAAATATTAATATAATTAATTAAATAATAATTTATTTATTTATTTAACATAATAAAAAATAAAATAATAATAATGTGTATTATGTGGAACTTCGTTCCATCCGGGTGTCGATTGACAACTCTCAAGTTTTTTTTATTAATATTTTTTTTTAAATTGCGCACTTTCGCGTGCGCATCTTCCAAATCTCGGCTAGGAAACAGAGACAGAGAAAAAAAAGTGAATTAGTGCAATTAAGTTGTTCGCGGGCCATGCTTCAGATCAACTTTTGTCTCCGCGACTATTTAATTTATTACATCGAGTCATTGGGTTAGTATGAAAGTGCACGCATGTAGCAACGTGAAGTGACGCCTAAGGCCATTTGTACAAAACGCTGCGAAAATCTTGGATAATCCTGTATAAGTACGTCGCGAGTATCTAGTAGCGCACGGTCCGTACACATGGCATTGAATCGCAATACGCCAGTTGTTTATACGGCCACTACAGGCGTAGCGGCTACACGGCTCACACTAACAATCCTCCGTTCTCCACCATCTTTGAAATCCTGGTGAAGTTTGTATCGGAGATCTTGCCCGGCTAGTAGCGCGCGACTGGAGTCGGCGATGCATAGACAAAATGTGGGCGACACGTGCCTATGTACGAACATCAATGAATTTGTATTGCGGTAGTCACTTAGAGACCAAAATCTTCGGGTATTGATTGATTTGTGTAGCGTTGTGTACAAAGGGTCTTTCGTGCTATATATTAAAAAAATACAAGATAGAAGAGTAGTAAAAAGTATTACTATAATAGATGTACATGGCCACAAACTTCAAGCAATATTTTTAAAATTTGAATATTTTTGATTTATTAAGAAGTCATGAAAAGTCGGCAGAAAGCAGTCAAGAACATTAGGTAGGAGTATCTTTGTTTAAAAATAATAATAAATAAGGTAGACACTATTTGTTGTTATTAAGTACCGTTTTCAAAGTATTTTAAAACAATGGCTTCTAAAAAACCACCGGATTCAGAGCCAAACAAGTAAGTTAATTCGGTGCCTTTATTATTTTAGAGAACTAACGTGCACCCTGACTACCTACACCAAACTCCTATAGCCTTAGTATACTATTATGTCATTTGATTGATTAGTTAATAGCAAGGATTCTAGCTTGATCTACGATGAAGTTTTGGCGGGGTTAAAAGTGCTTTGAGTGTTTCGAGAAAAGGATGGTGCTGTGTGATATTGCTCGGTTTTGCTCCACTAGACGGGGACTATTCCGTTAAGTTCTATTAGCCCAGTTGACGGGGGCACCAGCTTGCTTTTAAATAACGTGTACTTTTTTTTTAAACAAAATAAAATAACATTCATGCTCTTGCACTTGGCATTTAAAGTAGAGCTTCACCAGCTTTAATATATAAAAGTGAAGTAAAACTTTTGAGAAATCAATTCAGTACAAGCTTCCTATCTTTGCCTTGTCGTTTCTGCTTCGCCGAAACCCTGTGCAACTTCAGATGACTAGCTTCTAGCTGCTTCTCAGTTTATTTTTTACGATTTGTGTGTTATCTAGATTGCTCTAGTCACTGGGCAGTAAACAATGCATCTATTTATATACAATGTCATGTCCTGGTCTGATTCGTCAACGCAGAACCTAAACCGTTGAGGCTTCAAACAGATTTCTTCCAGGCAACCGTTATCTATACATTTTTTTTATTATCGAAAACCTATGAAGTTGTGCTTGGGAACGGTATCAAGTATACTATAAAATTAAAACTGAGACATAGCAAAGTGTGACCGGGTTTAGCTAGTCTTACAAAAGTATAAGATAAAAAAAAACATAAAAATAAATTAACTTCATAAAAGCGAAAAAATAACAATTACAGATTGGTCTTTTTAATTTTACTTATTTTTAAGTTTTTTTTTATCGTGACTTTGTAATATATTTTGTGTAGTTATTAAATTTGTTTTTTATTTTTTTAGGCCCGATGATCTGGTGCTATTTAAAGAAAAATTTAAATTATTTTTGGGGGCTCATTGGCGTGGTGTTATTCTTGTGATATACCCAATTACTTTACTGCCAATACTTCTACCTTTGCCCGGAGAAGTAAGTATTATTTTATTATTTAATTCTGGGGATTTATTTTAACAACGGCTATATTATATTGCAATTTCTGTTTGTTGCCGCTAATCTCTGCAACGTGGCCGGGTTTAGCTAGTAATTATAATATCTATCTATTACAGATTCTGAAAAAAATACCTTCAGGTTTTGCCTATACCATGCATTGTATTCTAGGGTATTAACATGATCAGGCTTTATTATTCTTTCGATATGAGATAGTTTAACACTAAGCCTTTAATTTGTCTCTCCACGCCAGCACGGTTGGTTGTTTCCTTTATTCCATTTAAGGCTTAGGATATCGCGAACGACCTTGAGCATTTGGGCGAAACAAACACGACTCACCACACACTAATTCTATAGGCGAGCGCGGGGATACAAACAGATGTACTCTTTGAATGGACGTCTTATTAATTTTTAATAAATTAAAATTCAAACTTATTCTAAATATAACATTACCAAATTAAAGGTGTATCTTTTCTTCAAATATTGTTTTTTTCCGTATTATTTGATAAAAATGGAAGTCATAAAGTGGTTACATCTCAATAATTTGATGCTAATTCGATGTTTTTTTACAAACTATTTAGAATGAATATATAATTTATGACAAAACCATATTATGAAACACATCTTGTAGAATAATACTGTATATTTTGGCAGTCATTTGTCTATAAATGCCAACAAAAAAATGGTTACATTTAAACCTCTTTTCATCAATTTTTGCAATTCCATTTAAACCAAAAACGCGCGACTGCAACGCTGCAGCTGCGCTACGGCCGCGCTTCAGTTCATCGATGGATGGATGACAAGCCAGTGTTGGATTTTGTACGATAATTATCGTATTTGTAAGATAACTTGGCATCCCGTACGATATAACGCTCATGGTCTACGTACTTAGCTTTAAGCCACTTTTTACCACCTAATATCACATTGTGGAATGCAAATAAATTATATGAATACTACTCTACTACTATCCTAACTCAAGGATCGTAACGTACGTAATGCAAAATACGATAATTATATAAACAAGAAATTTTAAAAGTAAACTTAGAGCAGTGTTTTCATCGTCAAAATCCATCGTAAAACTAAAAATACAACACTATTATATTCGAACCAAGCGACAGCCTTTGCGTGATAGTTTGCGGCTAATTTGGAGGAGCCCTAAATTGTTGTCAAATCGTCTTTTTATTATGCACTCATTAAATGTTTTTATTGTAGTTAAAACTTTAATATAAGATGATATCATCACCTGCTTTCAATTTATCAATCTATACTAATACTAGTGGACCTGGCAGACGTCGTCCTGCCGGAATAAGCTGAAATACCGACAGCAGCGCCACCTACCGGGTCCAATTGTGAATCTAAACCATCCAGGGCCCTACCCGAACACACACACAAAATTTCATCAAAATCGGTCCACCCGTCTAGGAGGAGTTCAGTCACATACACACGCACACAAGAAATATATATATTAAGATAATAAAGCTGACGCGTTAATCTCAGAAAGTACAGGTTCGATTGGGACAAATCTTTTTTTGTTGAATAGTGCATTTATCCAAAAATTATCAATAGAAGCGGAGCAGTAGTGAGATATGTTGCAAAATCTTTAAAATGTACGTTCCAAATAACCACGTGGACGAAGTCGCGGTCAACCCCTAGTATAAAAAAGTGCAGTGTTTCCGAAAATGACCCCAAAAATATAAAAAGCTAACCACCACTGTGTTAAGAACTCTTAACGAGTTCTTTAGACTTATTCCACTGACAATAAATAAACCTCAAACAGAAAAGCTGCGGAAAATCCATGTAATGTAAGTCCATGGTTACTCCATCGCCCGGTGCTGTTAGTTTTAAACGCTGTTAGTACAACGATGTTAATTAGTAATTTTGTTACAGAAACCTATGTGGGTTGCTTTCACACTGTGTTTGATGGGGGGCTTTTGGGTAACTGAAGCTTTGCCGCTGGCAGTAACTTCATTCATACCACTAGTGATCTTCCCATTAAGAGGACTTGCGAACACGAACGTAGTTGCCAAATGTTATATGAATGTAAGTTGTAAAATTTAAGTATTTACCTTTTTTTGATCTTTTTGTGTTTATTGCATGACTATACCCATTTCTACTTATATTATAAATGCAAAAAGAACTATCTTTCTGTCTGATATGTGTATGACTTCATACTACTTAGGCGGCGAACAAGCATACGGGCCCGCCTGATGGGAAGAGCAGTTACCGTAGGCTATGGACGCTTACAATGACTAACTGAACTGAAGCTAAATTGATCTTAATTAAATTTAACAAGGATATATTAAATTTTATTTAGATTTAGAATAGTTTTGAGCCTAATATCAGTCAAGTTTAATTAAGATGAAAGCATTTTCCAAATCGATCTTTTAAGACGAAGGCTGACCACTCGTTTCGCTGTTTTTTATTGGCTGTACGTAATTTTAAATAGACAATATTTTCTTAAGTATTGCTTTGAATGATATAGTGTAAATGACCATTTTAATCTATTTTATTTTTATTTATTTGATAATCCATAGGCTATAGCGAGCGTCCATAGGCTACGGTAACTGCATACCATCAGATGGATCGTATGCTTGTTTGTTACCTTGGTAGTATAAAAAAACAATAAAATCGAATGCGGGATATGGATACACTATTATAAAATACACCTTGCAGCTGTCCGGGGGGAGAAGATATAATCTATACTAATATTATAAAGCTGAAGAGTTTGTTTGTTTGGTTGAACGCGCTAATCTCAGAAAGTATTGGTTCGATTAGAAAAAATCTTTCTTGGTTGAATAGTGCATTTATCCTAAAAGGCTATAGGCTATATCACATTACGCAATGATCAATAGGAGCTGAGCAGTAGTGAGATATGTTGCAAAATCAGGGAAATGTACGTTCCAAATTACCACGCAGATGAAGTCGCGGGGGCTACCCCTACTAGTATATAATAGATTATATTGATACTGTTAAATAATATAATTATTTTTTATAAACTTTTGCAGGATTCCGTTTTGATGTTTATTGGAAGTTTGTTTTTGGCCAGCGCGGTGGAACAATCCGGTTTTCATAAACGCTTAGCATATTTAGCAATACGAGTGATTGGATACTCTCATGTGAAGTAAGTAGTTTAGTATGACACTTCTTGTCCCTGTCATCACTTACATCATGTGGTCTGTGCCTTTCCGAAGGCCGTATTTCCAGGAGTATTAAAGAAATCAGTCGGTCATCCTATTTACAAGGGGAGACAGAGGCAGTGTCAATAATATATACCAATATCAGTTCTGCTGGCATTGTTGAAGGACTATCACTACTGCAATCTACCTTGTAGATACCCAGTGTTTGAAGAGGGATGGCATCCTTTGATCATGTTTTTCTTTTTTTTAATCTACCAAAGATGCAAACAAGCCTTACCTGGTGGTAAGTAGGTACCTAACAAACAGTTTAAAAATAGAACCGAATTGAGAACCTTATCTTTTTAAGGTTCCGTACCTCAAAAGGAAAAAAAACGGAACTCTTATAGGATCACTTTTTTTTTTTTTTTTTAACACAACTCCCGCACTAGAGAACAAGCTCTGTGTCACGGGGGACTTTACAAACATACAATTAACGGACACAAATTACACCCAGACTCACAACTCTTTGTAGGTCACACAAAGATTTGTCCTGTGTGGGAATCGAACCCACAACCTCGTGCACAGCAGGCGCATACTGCGGCCACTGGACCACCAAGGTAGTCAAATTATACCTATATGAGTATATCTATAAATTTTGTTAACAGGTTACTTTTAGCCATGTGTGTGGTAACAACCTTTGTTTCTATGTGGATAACAAACACCGCGGCTACAGTGATGATGTGCCCTATTATTTTTGCTATATTAAGAGTGTTTGAAGAAGTAAGTTGATTTTTTTTTTCAATTCAACCTATAAAATTTAACTGCGTACATTTGCGCGGTGCACAGAACCAGTAAAATTTACGCTGTTTAAGGCATTCTGCCAAACATTTTGCACGTGCAGTTGTGAAAAAGTTATAGTCGGCATGTATACAGCGATCTGCGGGTCCAGTTTAACAATGCGCTCGGGATGTTACTGGGGTTACCTTGGTAATGCAGTGCATCGAGCATGTTTGCTAAGAGACATATTGATGGTTTTTGGCGATCATGCGCAAAAGCCTTCCGGACCGCGATGTTGACTTCCAAAAATGTTGAATTCCCAAAATGGTTAATTTCCTAAAATGTTGGATTCCCAAAATGTTGAATTCCCAAAATGTTGAATTCCCAAAATGTTGAATTCCCAAAATGTTGAATTCCCAAAATGTTGAATTCCCAAAATGTTGAATTCCCAAAATGTTGAATTCCCAAAACGTTGAATTCCCAAAATGATGAATTCCCAAAATGATGAATTCCCAAAATGATGAATTCCCAAAATGATGAATTCCCAAAATGTTGAATTCCCAAAAAAGGTGCGCCTCCCTATTCACACGCGTACGCGTCTGTAGCAACGGTATCCTGACTACATTAATTATTGACATGGGAGTTTTCAGTGATGCGAAATTGGATGGAACTCCACACTAGAATATTAATATTTAATATTTTTAATACTATCACTAGTGTATAACACCATACACTAGGCTTGCCTGAAATAAACCTTTATTATTATTAGATATTAAGCTACCGTATTAAGCCGGGGCGGGGCCGCTAGTATTTTTTAATAATACTATTGATTACTATGCTTTTACAGCAAAAATGTTTAACAGTGTATACGAAAGATGCTAATGGAGACGAAACTGCTAGCGATTTGACGGTCTGCTACTTTTGTGCGGCTACGTTTTCTGCGACCGTTGGTAAGTTATTCTTACTTAAAGCATTTTTACATACGTTGTTACACTATTTTACTGTGGTGAGCCTGCTTAAGCTTATGATATTGTACTATACGCCGCGTCGCAAAGTAAGGTAGCGGACCAAAAATGGCCTTACAGAAGACCACAGCAACAGCAGTATTGTGACAACCCTACCAAAATACGAGTAGGTAACAATTTTGCTTAACAAGCTCTGTCTCTGTTTCGTTTATCTACTCGTGCGACTACGTATTTTTATTTTTTCATATCATATTTGTTTTCTTGTTTTTGCAGGTGGCATTGGTACCCTTGTAGGCACAGCTACTAATCTAGTATTCAAAGGGCTATTTAGTACGTAAGTAATATAATACCTAGTCGGGTCATTACTTCTGTCAAAACCTTATTTAGAATTATTGAATTCTGGCCAGAGATGCGTAGACAGACTAATTCTAAAAATAGAACGTTCATGCTTGCCGAAAATAAATAGTAAATCGCGGTTCAAACAAGTCGCGGTTATTGCCTTGCACCGCTGTGGTTACTCGCGCACCGCCTTGCACCGCTGTGGTATGGCACCGGAGTCTTCGGTCGAAGCTACCATCATATAGACTCCCCGAGGAATTATGCGAATAGATTGCCAGCTTTTTGTACAGCAGAAGCATACAAACTGTCGTTGACGGTTATTGCTCGGATCGCCTGGACATCAATGATGGCGTATCGCAAGGCTCTGTGCTGTCTCCAACGTTGTTTCTGCTGCATATAAATTATATCGTCACTGGAAAGGCAAAATTACTTCTGTCATACAAAGTGGGCATAATTGAGTTATATACATATTCGGAATCAGCGATTTTTTCTGCGTCGATCTGCCTAGGAACCATTGCAATCAGAGCATTTTTGTGGCGTTTAAGTAACCTAAAAAAAGGTGCTGCTTTTTTTTCCTAATTACTGAAGCGACGCGTTTTTTGGCCAATTTTTCACTCATGTCGCTCAAGAAATATTTCCTGAATATTAAATATTAAGTTTGGCGCTTGAGTAAAATTGCCTTTGTGTAGCCTAAAAAAGAATGGCCTTTAAGTAATTTGTGCTTACCTTGAATGTAATAAAAATTCAGCTAAAGAAATTTTAACTGATTACGAAAAAAAAACATTTTAAGTAATTTTAGTTGAAGTTACTTAGTTATCCTATCGCCTCATGAGTCAAAATCCTAGACATGAGGAGTATAAAATATTTCCCTTGAAGTTATTTTGATACACCAACACGACACTAAAATTTATGCTAAAGAAATTTCATCCTACTCAAATTTACTAATGGTATTGTGTTCAGTACTTTTAAAATACAATCGCTGTTTACATTGGTGGCGTTTAAGAAAATTTGGCTTACTAAGTTATTGGGTCAAAATTACTGAAGCGCCACTTATCTTGGAAAGTAGTAAAAAAAACGAATTTCAACCACTTCCAGTAAACGCATGCTACAAATAGAATTATTTATAAAGTTATTTCATTGAAATCGGATGATTGTGTAAAAAGATATGATTTTTTTTCTAAAAATAAAAACTTTGATCGGCTTTATCTCGAAACAACCTATTTTCACTTCAGTAATTTTGCCTTTCCAGTGACGAATTATGTTCATTGCTATGCAGACGAAGGCACCACACACTTTTTACACAGGCCACGCAAATATCCTTCGTTTCATTGTTGATGAAAGTCGCGAAAAAATGTGTGCCTGAAATCAGTAACACTCTTTCCAGAGTTCAGATTGGGGACGACTAAATTTAGTCCAACCCCACTAAGACACAAGTTTGCGCGTTCACCGCTAGGAAATCACCTTTCCAAGACACAGCCCTTACAATATCAAACATTAGATCTTCCAGCAGGAAGCAAACAAAAATTGCTGATCGCCCATGGAACGGAACGAAACTAAACAATGTAATTTAGCCGTGTTTCGGCTTATTTGAATGGTTTTTGCTATGTACACAGCGGTGTAGTTGTTTCTGTGTGAGTACAGGTCTCCAGCACTCATTTAGGGATGCGTTTTGATGCAATTGCAAGCGTCCATAGGCTACGGTTACTGCATGCGGGCCGTATGCTTGTTTGCCACCCAAGTAGTGTACAAAAAAATTTCGTGATTGTAAGAAGGTTCTTATATAAAAAAAAATGAAAAAGTTGAGCTGAAAATTAGTTTAACCTGGGTGAAGTCAGGGCAGGCCACTAGTTTTTAAATAATTATTAAAAAGTGTATCATTAGATTAAAACTTTTTGTCAAAATGTATGCCCTGACTAAGTATATCATGTTTATTTAAAACACTTATGAAACATTCAAGTAATTAAATTATATTTAAGCATTAACAGATTTACAATTACACATAATTCTTTAATACATTATGACTATGCTATATACACAAGAATAAAACATATTTTATATCACCAACTTAATATGAATGACGGTATTTCCAGGGCATACCCGAAAGCACCAGAATATTTATCTTTTCCGAAATTTTCCGCCTTCGGAGTTCCACTAATGATTGCATTAGAAGCTGCTGTTTATTTATATATGGCAATATTTTATCTAGGATTGTTTAGGTATGTATATTAACTTTTATTTCGTAATATTGGTGTTATATATTATTGATAATTTGGATGATAATTGTGCGTGAGGTTGCTGAGTTAAAAATATTATGCACCTACTATAAAATTTCCCTACATCACCATGAGTTCTCTGGTAGAGAATGCGTCAGGCATTAAGTCCATCTTTATAAATGATTTATGTTGAGTAAGCTTAAATAAATAAACAAACCTACTTTATTTACTTTTTTTATAATATTTTGACTATTTACAACACCCAAATGTGTGACTGTTAGCGAATGTCTTTGGTATTAGGATTTATCTTTGTTCACATAGTTTTGTGCAAATCGTTTCTTAAGTAAAGTACTTGCACTTTACTTACTTACTTTATTTACTTACTTATGAAATTTAAGACTACTATTATTATACGTTTGTTATATTATTCATAATTAAAACTAATTTAAAGTTCTTCTTTTAGACCAAATAGTGCAGCAGCAAAAAGGGCATCTATAACAGATACGGCACAGGAAGCTGCAAAAGCTATTATAAAAAAACAAACAAAGAACTTGGGACCACTAACATTCTGGGAATTCGTAAGTACTGGAACTAATAATATTCTTACCAATTGTTACCCGCTATTTCATCAGCGTTTGTTCCATATATATTACATATAAATAAGTGTAATTGCTTTTCTCAACTGACTGAATGATTAACTGACTGTGGGGCTACAAACTAAGACATTTTGTACAAAATTTCCTTAACCCGTGCGAAACTGGGGTGGGCCACTAATAATTATATTTCAAAACCTGACTGATTGACAAACTAACTGATTCATATATCAACACAGTCTAAACAGGCTGGTCCTAGAGACACATTTGGAGGGTGTATTCTTTGTGAAGTTTAGGTATTCACTAAAAAACGTTTTTTTTTTAATTCTAAGAGGGTGAAATTAAGGTTAACATTTTCTATGAAACTTTGAGTCGATCGACTTGAAAGTTGGCAAACATCGATTGGTAAGTTGGTATATATCGGTCCGAAAATTTATCCCAAAAATAATTGTTCCGGAAATTTATAGTAAAATATTGATTTTAGATGGTGATTCTATTATTCGGTGGAGCGATGGTATCATTCTTTTGTCGTTCTCCGCAAATATTTAGCGGTTGGGGCGACTTCTTGATTTATTATTTTCAAGTGCCACCGAAATTGTAAGTATTTTTTATTTTATTCAGAGACAGTCACTAAAAATATACAAAGAGTAGATAATCTACTTAGATATGACATTTACAACTAAACCTATAGCCTCATATACTACATGCTGTTCACTGTTTAGTTACATGGTTACATCATTGATCTAATGATAACTATAAATTTATTTATTTGTGGTCCAGTGGCCGCAGTATGCGTCTGCTGTGCACTAGGTTGTGGGTTTGATTCTCACACAGGACAAAACTTTGTGTGACCCGCAAAGAGTCTTTTAAAAGATCTGAAATGTAAACAAAGCAATAGGCTCTTTAGGTAAATATTCATAAAAACTAAACCATTCCATCTATAGGCATATATATAGAGCGAAGTGTGTATAGAATTTGGCGTATGTTTACGACATTAAATCGTAAATTTTGCTATTTTTAACCGACTTCAAAAAGAGGTTATCAATTAGTGTGTTTTTTTTTACAAGTGGAATAAGCCAAAATTTGGGAGCCAAGTTTTTAAACTTGGCTCCCAAATTGTGATCGACATTGTTGAGGCGTTACCGTTTGTAGAAATTTAATCAATTTGGAGCTTATGCCACTTGTAAAAAAAAAAAAGTTGGTAAACCAACATTTGTCATAAAGTCAGCTTTGAAACTAGTCGACTCGCAATATTCTTTTTAAAAATTATATCCAAGTGGCACTTTTGACAAACGAATTTACTGTTCTTAATACATTTACGTAGCGAACACTAACACCTTGTAGATAGCGCTACAAAATGGCGGATATTCGATCAGCATATGTTGTGGAAGTTTTGTGATTGTTTTACTGTATTTTTTTTTGTTTTTCGTAAAATGTAAGTATGACTGTTGTTAGCTGCGCATAATAAAGAAGTATGGCTCACGAGCCGCAAAATAAATAAATTTGCAAATTACTTTAAAAAACCATGAGTAGATGGCGTTGTACCTAGTCACAGTATAAAAGAATCGTGCGTAGGATCTGCCCTAATTCGTCATAATTATTATCTATTGCATTGTATTTATTTAGCAGTAATTTTGAGAATTGTTTCTATTTATTGTTTATTTGCTCTCATTATTACTGTTTAATTCGTTTAATTTTTTAAAATATTATATGCTAAGAAGGTATATTAATTTGTAGAATCGTTAGAAAAATTGTTATAACATTTTTTGTATTGGTAAAGCCGCCAAATTGGCAACACTAAGCGTACTTCACAAACTAATCAAAATGTCGCAATAAAATGTTTATTGTGAAGTGCGCTCAGTGTTACCAGTTTAGCGACTTTGTCATTTATTTTAAAGTAATGAATTAATTTTATTTTTAAATATATTGGTTTCGGTAATCCCCGGTATTGATTATTGTAAATTCATCGAGCCATATATAGGATACTTTCTACAGTCTTATTTGTTGATACACATTATAGCCATATTGCTTTTTTTACTGTTATCTTTGTAAATATATATATACCTCTATTATATTTACAAAGTTGTTGATATTTGTTATAAATATAATACAAATCTACTACAGTCAATTTGATATTTCGTTTAGTCTATTCCAATTTACGACTATTGTCTGCCCGAACATTACAAAAGCGCCTGGTAAAAAGGTTATGGCAGTTTTCTTTTTTTTTTGGAACCGTTATGATTATGAAGATGACATGTTTGCAGAGTTGGGGTAAAATAAAACAGAATAAAGTTTCAATAAGTAAATATTTGTATTACACAATTTAAAAAACATACCTACCTATGTCAAATAATAGTTTTTAAAAGTATAATATTGCACATTATTGATATGGATGTAAAGTTTTCAAAGAAAATTTTGACATGGCTTCACACAAACTTTAAATTCCTAAAAAAAAAACGTGATATACCGCTTCTATTTAAACAGGTTAAATAGAAGCGGTATATCACGCTTTTTTAAAATTGTACATGAGTGTTTAAAGTATTTTTTTAATTTAATTTATAGTGTGATCGATTCTTCACTGGCAATGTTGGTTACGACGTTGATGATAACCTTGCCATCAAGTTTGTATTTCTTCAAAAATTTCACAGCGAAATGTAAGTATTACGGATTTGTGGTAGATAATCCTTTATGATGACATGTTTCTTACATTAGTTTCCAAGCAGTTGTAGGTTATGTCAGTACTTTCTGTGGTCGAACTGTGTGACTGCTGATCACAGTCGAGCCGGGTTCGATTCCCGGGTCGAGCCAAAAATCCATACTAGGTTTTTCTGTCATGAAATTCAAAATAGATGCCGGGAGTTTGGAAATTGGCGGTGTTTACACCCCCGTGCCTCGGAAAGCACGTAAAGCCGTTGGTCTTACGCCTGGTCTCTCTCCGGTCGTGTCGGATTGCCGTCTCATCAGACTTTGAGAGTGAGGGAATAAAGAGCGCACCGGGAGCGAGCCCGCGGGCTAAACGGGTAAGGGACATAGTTATACGGATACCATGTGAATAAAACTAATTTATGATTAATTTATTCTATTTTTTCATGCAGTTGTTGAAGATCTGCCTAAAGGACCTGTACGATCTGTGTTAGATTGGGGAGTATTGACCCAAGATATGCCGTTTTCTTTTATGTATTTATTAGGTATGTAGCTAGTAAAATGAAGCGCCATTTTACAGATTTTTATACTTGCTACTTGTGAAACTTGTGAAAGTCAATTTTTGATCAAAAAAAAGTTTGCAAAGTGATCAGAATTCAACAAACAAACATTTTAAAATGATGAACAATACGGCAATGCTATCTGTTGACTATGCTATCAGTGCGAATACATTGCACTGGTAGTCAACAGATGGCGCTGTCACTGATGGGTCACATCTAATAAGTTAATTGGGTAGCAAACAAGCATGATGCTTGTTTGGAGTTCGACCGACAATGCCAACTTGCCATTGATGCCTATGTTTGATATTCATACGTAAATTCCTGACATGCCAACTTTTTTTAAATACTAAACCTGAGTTCCTATGCCTACTTGCCTGTGACGCCGACTTTTTCAACATTAATTTGCTTTTGTCTGTTTATATCACCAACTTTTATAAAAATGTATATTGCTTGTTTCACCATGCCTTTTTTTACAGTCAAATCGATAGGTGTATCATATATAAATTAATTCATTTTTGAATTGATGCATATTAAATTACTATAGTTAATATATACTTACTACGTCTGTGCATTGGGTTTGAATAATTTCGTTAAGAAACTTCTTATTAAATTGTGGGTAGCAACCACGATGCGACCGTTATCGTTCCCTTGATACTTGCTCTCTTTCTGGATAAAAGATACCGGATAAAAGGTAAAAACTAACTAATAATGTATCTTTTCTTTAGTAAGTAGGTGCACTGAAGAATATACCATATAATATGCCTACTTAAGAATATTTTAATTGTTGAAACAACGATGAATGAATTTTAAACCAAAGATTTTCGATTATAAATTTAGAGCAATAAAACGAGTTCAAAATTGAATTTGCCGACATTAATGGGAGCAAAAAGCATACGGCCCAATAAAAAAAATAAGGGTTGCGCACAGGAACATAATTACATCATAATTGTACTACTCATGAGTAGTATAATAAAATGACCGAGTATAATTTAGAGTAATAGTAAACTATGTAGTATATTAATATCGGACCTTTATGTTTTGATTAAAGGTGGCGGATTTGCACTATCAAATTCAGCAAAATCATCAGGCTTGAATGATAAACTTGGAGATGCGATGTCGGCATTATCCGTTTTGCCAAATTCGGTCATAATATTGATAATCATAGTGGTCGTAATATTTGTTACCAATTTTGCTTCGAATGTGGCCGTATGCAATGTGTTTGCACCAATAGCAATGAACTTGGTAAGTTTAATTATAATAACAATAACCTCATTTATCAACTCAACATCATCACTGACATAAGACCTTTACTAGGACATAGCCACTAATTTTTAAAAATATGTCCGGAACGCTCAACCAACCATCCAAACAACCAACTAACCAAATTAGAGACTAACCAATTTAGACTACTCAACTTTTTTTCACATAATAGCCTCAGACCTTCGAGACGCACAAAATCGCAGGTCTATTAACCAATGTGAAAGCTAGCCAAATATATATATTTTAGAAAGATTTTTAGTAGGCACTAGTAAAGAGTTTTGCCACTAAATTTGGTTAATAATTTGATTGTTAATGTGTATTTTTGTCCACAGGCTAATAAAATCAACAAAAATGCACTGTGGTATGATGTTGTAGCTGGATTTTCAGCCTCCTTTTGTTTTATGTTACCCGTTGGAACCCCTGGAAATCTCGTAGTGCAAAGTGCTGCTAAAATTGCTACACAAAAAATGGTACTTACCGTGTTATTAAAATGAATTATTTCTCTTGTTTAGTCTTTTACGTTAGGGCTATTACGTACTATCAGCTAAGCAAGCAGCGCAACGGTCACTTGTAAAGTATATCGCCTCTGCTAAGCGAGTCGCTGAGTCACCCGGGCGACCAGCAACAAAGTGCGTAAACACGGTGTTCTGTCATTTGTAAAAAACCAAGTCACTACTTGATAGAGTAATCAAACTACCTACTCTAAAGAAATCCTTTGACAAATAATTGAAAAACAAAATTTAATTAAATCAAAACATCATTTGACAAACTAATCTTTTTATAATCATGTTAATTGGTAAAACTACGCAAAACATAAAAAAAAACCTACTCGAAAAAGAAATGGCTAGATTTACGTTAATTCAGAACTGCGACCCCTGCGAATACCAGAAGCAAACTTCACCTATTTTATTACTTAGTTCGTGCAGCTTGTATTTTAAAAATTGACATTGAAATGGTAGCAGCAGTTTGCTGCAGCAGTGCTGCTACCATTTCAATGTCATTTTTTAAAATACAGTCGGTAGTGTGTAGTAAATAATAGCCTTTATATACGTGCCCCGTGATTTGCAGCTATACCAATTTTTAATTCGAATTTGTTTCAGATGGTTGCTGGGCTTGGACCTACAATAACTACAACGTTAATTTCATGGGGTTTCTATTGCTTCTTTGCTCCTCTCATTTGGCCTGTAACTGAAGTACTCGAGTGGCAGAAAGAATAGATATCATAGAAGGCTTATAATGGCATAATTATACTAACTCGCAGGGTCAACTTTACTGCATCACTTGATAGCTAGCCATATTAGGGCCCATGCTAAAAAAAACACCTACAGTTTAAATTTATTAGTCGCGTTCATCAAAAACGAAAAGGACTTTATTAAGTTACATAGATTTATGAAGTGCACAGGCATAGCATACCCATGAAAACAAAATCCTAAACTGTTTTTGACATAAAGGATTTCCATAGCACTGTCCTAAGCCGACCTAGTCCATCGGTTGCCCGCAACTTATCATCAATTCAATTGGAAACGGGCACTTTTTTAATTTTATAAAAGTAACTTGAATCTTTTATGGTTTGAGAAGTGATTCGTAAAGAGAAAAATAAATTCATAAAATGGCAATATCACTGTACAATATTTAGGGCAACGAAACATTATCTCAGCTTAAAACGCCACTGCTGACATGGGCCGTTCCCGAGAATTTCCTGAATCAATGTCTAGAAAATCCTTGAAAGAAATATCGTAGGTATAAATAGATTAATGATTATACGAGTATCAAAGTAAAGATTGAAAGAAACGAAAATTATATCATGGTGATGTATTTCTCAAAAATATTACACTATTGGTAAGATTAAGCTACAAGAAAAACTATTTTTAACGCCAAAATAACAACTTATTTGCTAGCTCAAAATAAATAAAAACATAAATAATTTATTTCAAATTTAATAAACACTTAATTTATTTATTTTATATTTATAATTACTGCTTACATTCTCTTAGTTATATGATGATAGCCCGTTTATTGAGGACGGCTAAAGTCTATGTAATATAATGTCTAATGTAAATATTTTTCAAATCGGATTAAATTGATTGTTCCTGAGATTCTCAAACAAATAAAATCTGCCCTTTAATAATATTAGCTGTATTGGTCTACACACGCTTTTATTATTCTCGGAGTTTGAAATGATAGTCGCAGATTTATATATTATTATAGGTAAATTTTTGGAGAGATTTTTGCATTTGTAGTTGTGTACGGTCAGCACATAAGGAAATAAATAATTGAGAACTTTTATATTTTTTATACTTTTTATACGTCAGAACCTGAACAATATAATTATTTAGGTAAAATTTGACATTCACTGACTTTTTGCCTTTTGACAGTCAATATTATATTCTTCTTAAAATTGTGCCGAACCTTTTTTGGTCGTACAATGAAATTCAAATCTTAAATTTAGAATCCCTGTTAATAAACATAAACAAATACTACTGCAGCTGCAAAAATCTCTCGAAACTAATTTTACCATACGATGCCAAAGTTTAACCTCGGGCATATATCATCATCGGAACATTTTTATTTAACAATGATAATAAAATATTGATCAAAAAATATTACACAAAATAAATACTTAAATAATAAAAATGTGACAGACCTTATTTGCTGACCGTATAGTGGAATTCAAATTTCAAATTTTGAATCCGTGTACATATTATTATACGAACACTACTACAAATACAAAAATCTCTACCTATATTTAATTTATATTGCGTTGCGAATGTGAACTGAATATAGTAAATGAGAGGAAGTAAGTCTTGATAATTATGAATGAATGTACAATACATACATGGAGAATGTAATCCACTTGTACATATTCCCGGGAGAGAGAGAGATGAATGATAGTTCTATTAAAAATAATTTCATAAATTTTACCCAAATTATAATTCATTTTAATGACTTAAAATAATGCTTATAATTTTAATTAATTTATGACACGAAGACCTTGAGGCTCGAAGGATCAAACAGGTTAATCACTTTGGTACTATCACCTGCGATCAGCTGCTCCCTCCGTAGCGGTTAGTTTTTCGACATTAACTAAAGATTTAATTGCAGCTGTTTGGTAAATTTGAAATCTTAATTCATTTATAGATATTTCTTGTTTTATACACTTGTATGTAGATTAATATTAATTAATTTTAATTTCATTCCATTTTAAAAAATCGTCTGTTTGCATCTTTTTTATATCTAGCTTTAAATTATATATTGTAAATAAAATAATTATGACGTAATAAAGTAATTATATTTTTATTATAAGCTTTTGCAATGTACGAGAATGTTACTGTTTGTTTGGATTAAATCATGCAAGACCATGTCCCGTATCTGATGGAGCTGAAATTTGAAGGTTTTCAGCTCTTCTGTGATTATAAAAATACCCAACACGAAGGTGAAGGTTAGGGTAGTTTTTTGTTAGTTGGTCTTTTTTTTTTTTGTTACGTGTTAGGTTTATTTTGTTAGGTTATTTTATAACCTTATGATGATAAAGATTATAATTATTATCCGTGGCTGACTTTGTAATTTCATTTCTTCGACACCTTCGACACTTTACATTACCCTACAGATGTACCACATTGCTCTGTGGCTGATTTCTATAATTTCATTTCTTCGACACCTTCGACACTTTACATTACCCTACAGAACAAAACATTCTTATGTACGACATTGCTCCGTAGCTGACTTTGTAATTTCATTTCTTCGACACCTTCGACACTTTACATTACCCTACAGAACAAAACATTCTTATGTACGACATTGCTCCGTGGCTGATTTCTATAATTTCATTTCTTCGACACCTTCGACACTTTACATTACCCTACAGAACAAAACATTCTTATGTACCACATTGCTCCGTGGCTGATTTCTATGATTTCATTTCTTCGACACCTTCGACACTTTACATTACCCTACAGAACAAAACATTCTTATGTACGACATTGCTCCGTGGCTGATTTCTATGATTTCATTTCTTCGACACCTTCGACACTTTACATTACCCTACAGAACAAAACATTCTTATGTACCACATTGCTCCGTGGCTGATTTCTATGATTTCATTTCTTCGACACCTTCGACACTTTACATTACCCTACAGAACAAAACATTCTTATGTACGACATTGCTCCGTAGCTGACTTTGTAATTTCATTTCTTCGACATGTATAAACTTTCGATAATAGACCAAAACATATTTATATTCCCTGTCCTCCGATCGGAACTCCGATTACTAGGAGGAGCGGTAATATATTTTTTCCCACTCCTCCGATTAAGCATCATATAAATGTGCGTTATGACCACGGGTGTACATCATAGAAGAAGAAGAGCAGTTCAATTCTTGTGCTATATATAGCACAATATGTACACCCGCGATCCTAACGTTAGGACTGCGGGTGTGCATTTTTCCTATCAGGAGATGCATATTTTATGTTTTTTTTCTTAAACATGTGTACCTGCAGTATACCTTAGTAAGCCTTTAATGAAATTCAATTTACGTTCTTGGATAAAATGTTATATAATTAAGTATGTACACCCGCCATTCTCAGGTTAGAACTGCGGGTGTACATTTTTTTTCTCGGCATGCAGATGCATATTTAACTTTTTTTAAATTTTTAATATGCGTACCTACTGTGTACCTGCATATAAAAATATAATATATAACTAATGTTGACATTCTAAATTACATTATGGATCCAAACTAAAAATGTTCAAATATAACATGACGCAGTGGCTGAAAAAAAACACTAATTGAATCATTATTTGCGGGGTGCAAATAAAAATCCAAATGTGTCTAGAAACTTTGGATCATTAAATTATAGCCAAAAAAAAGTATCGATTCCGTAATGTAAAGGTTTTGAGTCTTGGACATGTTAACGGAGTATTGCGGTAGCACGCACAAAGCGCATTCTGTCGACTATCGAAAGCTCGATACAAACTTAAGTCAAAAAGTAATCATCCAGTTGTGATCGCAAACTGACAATTGTGATTGCTTGGTGACGGCACAATCTATTGACTAAACGTCAAAAAGGGCTCTTACAGAATACCGATTTTCAATCTGACAGCCAGATTTTGCTCGGTTTTAGCGGTGGCTCGGTTTTTGCTCTAACGGAATACCCCTGCTGAGCTGATCGAGGAGATCGAAACTTTTTACGGGCAGCTATACACAACAACAAGGTTACCTGTTAGCTCTTTGACAGACGATCCAAGTGCCAAGTTGACCGGCCGGCTGATTCTCTAAGAAACAGCGATGGCAAACTGAAAGTTGTGATTGCTCGGTGACGGCACAATTACTATAAACGTCAAAAAGGTTCGGTTTATATGCTCTTACGGAATACCGATTTTCAATCTGACAGCCAGATTTTGCTCGGTTTTTGCGGTGGCTCGGTTGCTCTTACGGTATACCCCTGCCGAACTATAGTTCGGCAGAGGTATACCGTAAGAGCAACCACACGGTACCAATACACACGGTATACCGTGTGTACACCTTTAAGTGCCATACATATAAGAACATTAATATTAGTCATAGTTTTAAGCAATGAATAAATATGTATAGCTGTTAGTGTTACATTCCCGGTCGTCAGGCTAGACGAGATAAGTGTCACCGGGTGAAGACGGAATCACAAGCAAATTAAGCACTACAAAAGCAGAGAAGCGATTTATTTGAAATACTTCTATTTAAAATGCAAATGCAAAATACCTATTTTGTATTTTGCATTTAAATTCCTTTTAGTAAAAAACATTTTGTATTTTATTTGAAATACCTTTCGAGATGTATTTTGCATTTTTAATATTCATTTCAAAATGCAAAATACTATGTGATCAAGTTTAGCCAACATTACCAGTCAAACAAAATGAAATGAACGAATGACGCTTGTATTTTCGAATTTGACCGATAGAGACGCCTGCTAGCCATGCGCACTCTTTTTTTCTTCTTTTGTATAAATAAAAATTGATGTTTATTTTTTACCCTTTTAACAATACCAGTCCAGTTGTTAATAATAAAAGAAAAGTGTTTTAATAATAAAATAAGAACTAGATGCACAATCAAACAAAATAAATGGCTACACCATTTTCACAAAATGGAGTCATGGCTCTCTTTTCGTTAGTCTAGATTTTTTTACATTATTTTAGGTGTATTATTATTATTATTAATAACATAATAGAATTTATTGATACGCGTACCGATTTATATGACCAAAATTATTGGACGTTTTTGTTTGGTTCGACATTGTGTCTCTATTTCTCTATTCTCATGATAAATACCTAAAATAAATAAAAATATCTGAGATTTGGTCAAAAGGTATTTTATTTTAAAAAAGTATTTTTAAAATACCTATTTTGCATTTAGCATTTGAAATACAAACGCAAAACTATTTGGTATTCTGCATTTGAAATAGTAAATCTAAAAGTATTTTGCATTTTGTATTTAAATGCTTTTTTAAAACCATTTTCTACATCTCTGTACGTAGGGTGACAAAACCTTATTGAAGAATTACATTAAATTCAAGACAGGTAGGGTACCATACTAGCGAGCAAGCCCGACTGGGGAAGGACCTCCACTTTACAGAAGACTACAGCCAAATAACTACACACAGTAGTAGTAGTAGTTATATTCCTGTGTACAGGTCTCCAGCGCTCATTTAGGGATGCGTTCTGGAAGAAACGTATTCCTATCCCAGGGATACTCCCATCATAAAACCCTGGTGAAAAAAATGGCTTGGCAACATGCAAGTGATACTTCTGGTATTGCAAGCATCCATAGGCTACGGTAACTGCTAAACTTCAGGCGGGCCGTATGCTTGTTTGCCACATAAGTAGTATAAAAACAAGACGAGTATTTGGGACAAACAATCCAGTTAGGTAGGTCCAAGTTCGAGAAAGAGGTCACTCGTCGAATCCGACTCGCCTGGACAGCGTTTGGGATGCTGTCATATCTTCTCGTCTCAAATATCGCAGTGTCTCAAGACGAAAGTCTTCGACCAGTGTGTGTTGCTAGTGATAACCTATGGATCCGAGACGTGGTCGCATTAGACCCATAGTGAACACTATGGGTCTAATGCGAAGGCTCAAAGTCACCCAAAGAGCAATGGAGGGAGCTATGCATGGAGTTTCCATACTCAATCAGAAACGAGGTGATCCGTAGGAGAACCAAAGTGACCGGCATAGCTCAAAGAATTGCCTTAATTAAGTGGCAACGGGCAGGGCATATAGCTCGCAGAACCGATGGACGTTGAGGCAGAGAGGTTCTAGAGTAGCGATCATCAACTGGTAGATGTGATCTCGACACGTTTCTATCTTATACATACAAAAGGAAAGGATCCCTCATTGCCATACAGTGGAAAGCTAAATTCATTTTTTTCCCTTCATTGTTTCCTTATTAAAAAAAATGTTTACTTAAATTTAATTTTGTATGGTATATTGGGTTCTTCCGTCCCTTTTTATGACACTAAAATTATAACCCATACCAAATTGTAAATGTTATACTCTGGCAATTAAAAAGAGTGGCCCGAATTTCTTGCCAATTCTTCTCGAGGCCCAACCCTAGTCAGCGAATTGGCCGTAGGAAAAAAAAGTATGCTGGCATTTGTTTTTTATGACGTTCATAAGTATCATGTATTTTAACTAAATGAATAAATGTGTTTGACTTTGACGCAGCGTGGGCAGGCCTCCAACAAGGTGGACCGACGACCTGGTAAAAGTCGCGGGCAACCGATGGACAAGGTCAGCTCAGGACCTAACGATGTGGAAAACCTTGGGGCAGTGGACGTCTTATGGCTGAAATGGAATGGTGTAACGAATTTTCGTATTGTAAAAAATCGTTATATATTGCATAAACAAAATAATTTTGAAATTTGCAAAAAATACAATTTATGGTTTTCGAACAACTCCACTAGCGATCGACGACAATACCATAGATTATATTATTTGTGACCATAAGTATGACTTGAACCTGATTTATTACATAATGTAACAAATCAGGGTCAAGTATGTTTTATTTAAGGAGAAGTATACGTTAAAGTATTTGTATGTATTTAAATATTTAAAAAGCCTAAGGCAGTTTCTCTTCCCTCGTTTTGACAATTTATTGTTTCAATCACAGATATAGATATCTATATCTGTGGTTTCAATACTATGATAATATAATTAAAAGAATTTTAATTAAATTATTTTATGAAATTGTATTAAAAGAAAATCAATGTATAAGGTAAGTAATTATAAATTAATAACACACATTCGTTTATTTATTTTTTTAATTCGTTCTTAAGTTTTCTCATCGACAAAATCGAAGTGAAAAAAGTTGCGACAGTTCTCGATAGCCAGCTATCAAAATTTATATTACCCTACACCAAAACAAACTTTGTGCTACCAAAATTAGTTCATTTGACGCAGGAAAGAGGCGCTGTGCAATTTTTTGTCGATGACGATATGTATACTTTCTCGATAGTTTTTCGTGCTACTGGTGTGCGGTCTGGCTTAGTACGGATACTCTTCAGCATTAAGCAGCCGTAGCGGGTTAGTACGTATTAGCATGCTAATTTAATTTGACCAGTGATTTAATTGTTAGGTGCAGTTTTATTACTAAATATTATTATTATTAGACTAGCTGTTGCCCACGGCTCCGCCCGCGTGGATGTCGGTTATCGCTGCAAAAAAGTAGCCTATGTGTTATTTCAGACCATAATATATCTGTGTGCCAAATTTCAACCAAATCCGTTCAGTAGATTTTACGTGAAAGAGTAACAAACATCCATCCATCCATCTATTTTCACAAACTTTCACATTTATAATATTAGTAAGGATTATTGTTACACTATTTACCTGCATACTAGCCCACAAAATGCATAGAACCCTAGTTGCACGAGCAGAGCACAGAGCAAGCTTCTACTTATCAGGAAAACATAACAGAGCCTCTAGACAAGTGGCATAAGCGATAGTCGAATCGAAAAGTCAAAAAAGAAAATGTATCGGATTTGACGTAAGTTTACGACATAAATCGTAGACTAACGTCAAATTCCATACATTTTATTTTTAAACGAATAATTTGTGCATGTTAGCTAAAATAAAGTATGACTTTTGTATGCCAACTAGATTACTGTTACCTAAGTAATTATTGAAATATTAATCCGATTAGCGTATTTTCTATTCTTTCATCATACGATATTCTTCAAATGGAGGCAGTTGAAGATAATGTGGAACAACCTATAGCAGACGACGGTATAGAAATTATGTGAGTTTGCGATTTAAAAATCACACATAACTGTCAATTATTTATTTTATGTGCATTTGGACCAATTGCGCGTTACGTTACGTTTTTTTTAATGCATCCAATCTCTGCTTCCTCACCCTATCACGGGCGTTTGACTTGGTTTCCTATGATATATCATAAAACAAGTTAGAAGAAAATAAGTTACCAATTGAGCTCATTAATATTTCAAAGTTAAAAAAGTTGAAAAATCAAACTAATGGTATAAAAATAATAAACTATCAGCGATGGGCTGGTGCAATCTCAGGGTCATATATATAGCATGCTTTTAGGCAAGTATGCGTAATAGGTGTGCATCCCTGATGCGCAGGGTGTGGACTAGCTCCAACAGCCTTTTTTAACAAACAAAGCCTTTTTCACAAGTGATTTTATAAAGATACAATTAACAAATACAAAGTACACCCAGATTTATGGATCTCACAATTTTTTGCCCCATATGGGAATCGAACTCACAACACGCCATGGCTTAGTAAATGAGGAGGTAGCCACTTAAGCCACTGAACCAACCGTTCAATCATATGATTGCAGATAGACTTGAATGCATATTATGTGAACTGATGTTATGCCATCTCATATGGGATGAAGCATTGACTGCCTTGGTGGTCCAGTGGCCGCAGTATGCGCTTGCTGTGCACAAGCTTGTGGGTTCGATACACACATACAGGACAAAACTTTGTGTAAAAAAGTTGTTCTGAGTCAGGGTGTAACTTGTGGCCATTAATTGTATGTTTGTAAAGTCCCCTACGACACAGAGCTTGTTATTAAGTGCGGGAGTTGTCTATTAAAAATAATGTCGGACCATGTATGCAGTTAAGTTATTGTTACATACATGATGTATCAAATCAAATTAATAAAATTGATGATGATTTGATACACCGTGTTTTTATTTACTACAATTTTAATTGTAATTTTACTAACAATAGTTTTTAAGTTTGTTTACTAATCATATGAGTCATGGTCGCTTTAATATATTTTTATAATGATTATTATAATTTTCAGAGAAGATGTCACCCCCGTATCAAGTAAAGAAAAATTAAAGTTATTTCTGAGTTCATCTTGGCGCGGGCTTGTAAGCTTGATAACACCGCTCATATTAATCCCTGTACTATTTCCATTTCCACCCGAGGTATGATAAACTAAAATCCTACTAATTTACTAATATTAATATGAGCTCCCTGCCGAGGTTCTCCCAAGAGACTATAGCATGGGGTTCTTCAAGAAAGGAGTTATAAGGTTTTTAAAAGGTCGGCAACGCGTGAGTGTCACCCCTGGTGTTGCAAACGTCCATAGGCTACGGTAACTGCTTACCATCAGGCGGGCCGTATGCTTGTTTGCCACCTTGGTAGTATAAAAATTATAAATGTGAAAGTTTGTGAGGATGGAAGTATGTATGGATGTTTGTTACTCTTTAACGTAAAAACTACTAAACGGATGTGGATGAAATATGGCATAGAGATTGATTATAGTCTGGAATAGCTGCTATGTAGTAGGTACCAATGTAATAAAATTATTGTGAAAGACAGATTTATCTGCTTACGTAATATACGGCATCCTACCTGATTAAAAAAATGTGTCGGGATGTAAATTATTAGCTAATACCAATACCCTTTTTAAATTTTAAATAAATTTTCATAATTATTTTAAGTTGTTACTTAAAATAATTATGAAAATTTATTAACTAAAGACCACGGTCAGTCAAAAAATAATAAAATCAGTCACAATAAAAGATTCATAGTAAAAGCTCGTTTATTTGTTATTTTTTAAGAGAGGTAGGCCATACTAGCAAGCAAGTCTGACCGTGGAAGGACCTCCACCTTACAGAAGGCCACAGCCAAATAACTACACACAGTGGTGTAGTTGTGTCCCTGTGTGTGAGTTCAGGTCTCGAGCGCTAATTTAGGGATGCGTTTTGAAAGAAACGTATTCCTATCCCAGGGACACTCTCATCTTTAAGCCCTAGTGTAAAAAAATGGGTTGGCACGCAAGTGATACATTTGGTATTGCAAGCGTCCATAGGCTACGGTAACTGCTTAACATCAGGCGGGTCGTATACTTGTTTGGCACCCAAGTAGTATTAAAAAAAATACACTCTATTAAAAATATAAAAATTAAGGAAAGTTAAGGAATAAGGTGTACACACGCTTGTGCGCCGATCTGGTGGACTATTATGTATATAATATACTAGGGGTCGCCCGCGACTTCGTCCGCGTGGTAATTTGGAACGTACATTTCCCCGATTTTGCAACATATCGCACTACTGCTCCGCTCCTATTGAACATAGCGTGATGTTTTATATAGCCTTCCTGGGTAAATGCACTATTCAACAAAAAAAATCTAATCGAACCAGTACTTTCTGAGATTAGCGCGTTCAAACAAACAAACTCTTCAGCTTTGTAATATTAGTATAGATAAAAAAATTGATTTTCTTATACTAGAAATATCAATGGTGTGCGTATACACTCATCCTGATGGCTATATACTGGGTAACAGAGTGTATCCCGTTACCGATCACCTCTTTCCTACCTATCGTCATATTTCCTTTAACCGATGTCATGAATACAACAACAACTTGCAAGTGCTACATGAATGTAAGTCTATCTGTCCTAAATATATTATTATAAAAGATAAAACAAATAAATAATAATATAAAAAAAAATTAAAAACACGCTTTTTATAGAAAACCGAACTAAAAAATAGAAAATAAATTTAAATTAAGATGAAATTAAGAATTAAAAAAAAATATTTTATTTTAAAAAAAGCATTTTGCATGGTGTCAATAGTTATAAATATTTTTATTTTGATAATATCTTAAAAGCACCCCACGCTTTTTTAAAAATTTATTTTCTATTTTTAGTTCGGTTTTCTATAAAAAGCGTGTTTTTTAGTTAACAACTTTAAACTATTATTTATTTTTACTTTTTAGTAATAATAATATTATTTATAATTTTATCAAATTAATGTATTGTCATCGGTCCTCTATAAATCTACAAAGTTTGAACGAAATCTGGCCGTTTAAAGTGGGTCAAAATCGCGCCCAAAGAAGTCGGTTACAAACATACAGGTGAAGCTAATAAAAAGCGTGTAAAAATAAGTCAATTAGTTAAAAACCCGACTGACCAAGACACCGCCATTTTACTTTTTTTATAATTTTGATATACCCAATATGCTATTATACCTCTTAAGCTTAAAACCTTCAATCCGTTTAGGCTACAGAGCATAGAGAGAATATACATTTAAAAATATATATTTAGAAACATACACGCAAAAAAGATATAATTATATCCTTCTTTTCATTTATTTTATCTTTTTTTTTGCTCAATATAGAAGAGTAGATAAGTATTAAGAAGATAGATATAAGCGAACACGCCGACTGAGGATGGACCAGACCTTACAAAAGGCCAACAATAAAACACAGTGATGTAGTTGTGTTCCTGTGAGTGACTTTTAAAGAACCGTTTTCGAATTCCATACTCTATCACAACACTTGATATTACATACATGTTTTTGGGTGGTAAGCAATAACTTTAGTAACTTATTACCATAGGTATATGCTCATTTGCTATAATAAATTTTAAAATAATAAATTCAACTTAATATTAAATGTTTTGCAATAAGTGGCAAGCCTCCAACAAGGTGGACTGACAACCTGAACACCTGGTAAAGGTTGAGAGTTGAGGCCAATCAATAATGATAACTATAACTATGATCGGCTCAGGATCGAGTGTTGTGGAAATTTAGGTCCAGTAGTAATAATATGAAAATTAGACGTATTTTAGATAAGATGTGTCCGTGTGGTGACGGATTAAGAATACAAATGTCACCACCCCCTTTCATCCCGAGGGTGTCGTAAGAGTCGACTGAGGGAGTAAGTCTAGCAGACAATATCCACCGCAAGAGAGGGAAAACTCAAAACAAAACCCTATACCAACCCGTCTGGCCAGCGTGGTTAGTAGGCTAATATCCCTCCAAAGTTTTGGAGGAGACCCGTGCCCAGCAATGGGACGTTTATGGGTTGAGCCGGTGGCTAAGATGATGATGAAGTGCTAAATAAAGTTGAGATCGATGATCGTTAACTCTTATACATATGTCGCACTGATGACGATGATAGGAATACATTATTGTGATAGGCAACTACGTAACCATGCATTGCACGTTGTTCGACACGCACTTGCCCGGTTTTTATTATTAAACTAAACAATAAGATTTTTTAAATGATAAATCGAATTTCATTAAAATTATATTTTTTAGGACACAATAATCATGTTTTTAGGAAGCATGGCACTTGCCTACGCTGTGGAACAGTCAGGACTTCATAAAAGACTAGCATTATGTGCCATCCAAGCGATTGGTTACTCTCATTACAGGTAGCTATTCTATCAGTTTAAAACCATTCCATTTAAATACCTCTATTTTACTCCTTTTATAATAGGTACCTCATTTTATGTTCAGTAGCCCCTCTAGACAAGTGGCCTAAACGGTAGTAGAATAGAACAAAATATATGAGATAGACATAAATTTACGACATGTCATGTCACTTGTCTAGAGGAGCTGATGAGATAATTTCATACCTACATAGAATTTTTATTCTCTTGTATGCACTCGGAAAGATGGGCACGAGTCGTCAACTCAGTGGGTCCCTCAAGATAGGCGATGCCGCCGAGGCAGGCCTAGAGAATGCTAGCGCCGTGACGACCTAGATGCATAATATGAAGAAGATTGGTGGAATACAGTCATTACTTTATTCTATATAGGATTGGAAGATAATGGGGGAAGTCTTTGCTCAGCAGTGGAACAATATAGGCAAATAAAAAAATAATATTCTATTCCGTATAAGCCACTTGTCTAGAGGGGCTATATTACAATACATTATTTACATTGCGTTACAGATTGTTGTTTACAATGTGTTTTACAACCATGTTCGTCTCCATGTGGATCACAAATACAGCAGCAACGACCATGATGGTTCCTATAAATTTTGCTTTACTAAAAGTATTTGAAGATGTAAGTAGTACCTATAGTTACATAGTAGGTTCGTAGTCATTATATTTTCCTGATAATTCATTTAAAGCCAAATTTGGCATAGAGATTGATTAGAGTCTGAAATAGCTAATAGTCAACTTTTTATCACGATAACCGACATCGGATGGAGCCAAGGGCAATAATTAGAATAAAATAATTATAATTGCGAAAGTTTGGATGGATTTTTGTTACGCAATTATCCCAGAACGGCTGAACAGATCTGGATGAAATTTAATTCAGAGATATGTAGATAATGTAGATAATATGGAATAAAAATTACATCCAGGCACTCCGCTGCAAGCATTAGTTTATAAGCTACGCACTCTTTATAAAATTAGCAGATATCTCTCTACTAATATTATATACGCGAAAAGACCAAGTACTTGCCGAGAGTGCAGCTGTTGTCGCGACGCAACGTCAATTTTAGGGCTTTTGTGGTGCGGGTGCCAACAGTCTACCTAAACCTCGTCTTGGAAGAGAATTTTTGGCCGACAGGTGCAGTGTTCCGTTGCTTCCGCGGACAAGTGCCACACGAACGCACTGCGACACAGTACAATTGAAGTGTACTAACATAGTTTTAAGTTTTTAATACTAACACAGGTTTATATTAATATGTACGTTAGTCGGTAAGGTACATATATGTATACCTATCTATGCGTTTATGCGATACGATAAAAGGATGATTTATTATTATTATTATAAAGAGACATGAAATTTGATGAGTAGAGTATAGATGTGCTTTTTTTATTTCAGCAAAAACTGTTGAGTATTTACGAAACAACGGCAACCGGTGAACTCGTTGCATCTTCAATGACTACCTGTTATTTTTGCGCGTCTACCTTTTCAGCAACCATCGGTAAGTCATAATATTATACTAAATTTTATTTTTTCCACTCAGCCAAAAGACGTCTACTGTTGGACATAGGCCAACCACGACATTCACGGTATTTAGTCTTGAGCAGACCTTATAAATTGGTTGTCTGCAACGTTCACCAGGTCACTGGTCCACCTTGTTGGAGACCTGCCCACACTGCATAAATGGTCCGTCATCGACTTTAGATCGATGTGTCATTAGAGCGTTTGAGTCGTCTCAACGCGCCACACCTGCGTCACGTCTATAACGCACGATGTCGCAGCGCAAGAGGACGACGCACGCACATTAGTCAAACTCGACAACTTTGACAGTGGAATACTCCCTGTCATCATCACACCGGCGGGGCGCTCCCCCCGCTTCGTATTTCGTCCGTTTATCCGTTGAAATACCAAGGGTGACGACGAAACGCCTAAGGGCAAATAACGGTGCCTTCGCCACGCTTTGATTTTATAGTCATCATCTCAGCCATAAGACGTCCACTGCTGGACATAGGCCTCCCCCAAGGTTTTCCACATCGTTCGGTCCTGAGCTGACCTTGTCCATCGGTTGCCCGCAACCTTTACCAGGTCGTCGGTCCACCTTGTTGGAGGCCTGCCCACGCTGCGTCTGCCAGTTCGTGATCGTAAGTTCTGATTTTATAGTGGCAAGTACAAAACATACTAAAATATAAGGTGAAATCTATCTGTTGCGACAACGCAAGGCGCCGTGTGGATGGGCCGTAAATGTGACATGTTATTTAAATTATATAGAAAACGCACTAATGAGGCATATCTCTTACGCCGCCCGATCTTTTTGCCCCATCGGTAGTCAGTCCTGCAAGCTATGTATACTGCCCATTTCTAACTACTTTAATAATGATAAATGAATTATACACAAGTCTACATAGCCTATCCGTGTCAGTATATGCAATGTTTTAATTTTATTAATGATATTTTTCAGGTGGCATTGGTACCTTGGTGGGCACTGCGACAAATTTAGTATTTAAAGGACTTTTTCAAAAGTACGTCAAGTATTCAACGTTAAGTATAATTCGGTCTGTATGTAGCAAACGCACGCGTTGAATGCGTACTCCATACAATGCTTGAGACATTAAGCAACATTAAATAGCAACCCATATTATGTAGCTTAGGCTTAAACCACATATGCTGGCCTATTCCGGGTTCGTGTATAAGTCTTAGGTCCAAGTTCTACCAAGTATTACATTTTTATTTTACACTATTACAGTGACAATCATTCCGCTACTGTAGCCCATGAACGCTTACAATTCTAGAAGCGTTACCTACTCGCGTGTCGACGACTCTACCTCTAATTATGACAGGGATTTGAGTTATGAAAACCATATTTTACGTACATATTCCGTTAAATGTGCACAGGAACATCACGACGTGTAGTGGTGGTCTTCTCAAGCCGGGCTTACTCGCAACATAAAGTTCATTGTATTCTACGGCAGATTTAATTGTAAAACAGCTTTTTAAATACTCAGAGACATTTGATCCTAAACTAGACAGACATGAATACGTATATGCTTATGTATTTCAAAAGAGGGGCTTCGCAGCTAACATGTTAGTGTTGTGAATTGATAGATCTGCAAAGTTAAGCAAGCTTGCCGCAGCCGGTCCGTAGACGGGTGACCATTTTTTACAGCAAATAAAAACACAGCAAGCCCCATTTGTACCTAATGAAGCATGTAAAGCCGTTGGGCCTGTGTCTGATCTTTTTCCGAACGTGTTGGAATGCCGTCCCATTGGACCATGAGCACCTGCAATACTAAAAGTATTACTTGTGTGTTGCTGATCCAATATATTTCACACCAGGGCTTTAATTTACTTGCATTTTCAGAGCGTTTCCAGAAGCTCCTGAATACTTGTCATTCCCAAAATTTTCTATGTTTGCTATACCTTACATGCTTATTATGGAAACACTCCTGTATATATATTTTCTGATTGCTTACTTTGGATTTCTGAGGTGAGTACTATTTTACAAAATACAAAAAATAAAACTTTTGCACAAAAAAAAGTGTACTAAGGCGGACTTAATGCCAAAGGCATTCTCTACCAGTCAACCTTTGGGTGATGCGGAGAGAATACTAGGTAGGTGCATAAACCGTAACCGTCATTAGATCATAACAGAGGCCTATCATCATCGTCTCAACCCATAAACATCCCACTGCTGGGTAAGAGTCTACTCCATACCTTGGCTTATATACCACGCTAGACAAACGGGTTGATATAGGGTTTTCTTTCGAATTTTTCCTCTCTTGCAGTCGATATTTTCTGCCTGACTTAATCGACCCTTACCCTAGGGATGGAACGGGGAGGTGCCATTTGTATTTTAAATCCGTCACCACACGGACAACAGACGAAGAGACAGAGGCCTAAATATATTCTGTCATCAGATCAAGAGAGGCAGGGCACCATACAAGCAAGCAAACCCGACTGGGGAAGGACTTCCACCTTACAGAAGACCACAGTCAAATAACTACACACAGTGGTGTAGTTGAGTTCCTGTGTGTGAGTACAGGTCTCCAGCTCTCATTTAGGGACGCGTAAAGAAATGTAGGTATTCATATCCCAGGGATACTCCCATCATACAGCATTGGTGTAAAAAAAATGGTTTGGCAACACGCAAGTGATACCTCTAGTTTTGCAAGCGTCCATAGGCTACAGTAACTGCTTAACATCTTGTTGTCATCATGCTTGTTTGCCACCTAAGTAACCAAACGATAACAAGAAGACTTATATTTTATAGATATTCATAAAATTGTTTCAGACCTAAAAGCGCAGTAGCAAAGCAATCTAAATTATCTAAAGAAGGAGTTGAGGCTGCAAAGAATAGTGTAATTAATGAATGGAAGGCTTTAGGAAGAATAACGTTTTGGGAAATTGTGAGATAATGTTCTTTGTATTTTTTATACTACTTAAATACGGCCGAAGCCTCGCACACTATTAAATAGCACGGGCTACATAGCATGGCACGAAAAACAAAGGTCCACCTTCGTAATCGTCAAAAATTTTTTAATATATGAATAGAAGTAACAACAAAGGAAAATTATTAGTAAAAGTGTGGTGAAAGTCAGAAAGTTGGCCCTGTGTCTTTGTTAATTCGAAGAATAGTGAATTCAACTATGCCTGTGCTATCCTGGCAGGGTCGCCATGCAATGTTGGGTGGTCAAATAAGAGATGTTGTTTCGTCAACAGTCTGAGCTTTAATGCTTTCATTTACATACTAAGTTACAAATATATATTAAGTGAATAAGGGTCGATGCGTCACACATTACAGTGCATTACATCTTGACACTTAGTAATCATGATTATTATTATATCCTATAGTCGCTGAAGCCAAAATTCAACAAGGAGCAACAGAACAGTTTCCAGACAATTTTTTTGTTAAAACCCAATTTATTTTGCATCATAATATAGATGAAAAGTTTATATAATGATTTGCTAGTATAATCATGCTATCTTTATCTTCCTCAAGGAAGAAACAGAGACACGTGATGTGATTGTTTTTAGTTCTTCTTCTAGTAACTAGTTTTCATATTTTGTTACAGATGGTTATAATATTATTCGTTGGTGTGATGATTTCGTTCTTCTGCCGTTCTCCACTAGTATTTCATGGCTGGGGTGATATGATCGAAGAGTACTATATGGTGAACACTCATCCATTGTAAGTGTATAGAACGGTATTTGCGTCGCCTTGAACTCTTGAAATACAGGCTTTTTATTCCAATATCTGGTGCCAGAGATTATTTTATTATTTATACCTTAATCCCTGTCAAAATAAGATAGAGGAGTTTGTAAACTAAACATATATTTATTTATTTAGGTAGATAACCGAGATTTAAAATTGTTTTTCAGCGTTCAGGATTCAGCTGCAGCTATGGTAGTTGTATTCCTAATGCTTCTTCTTCCGTCAACGTTGAATTTTTTCAAAAACTTCACAGCAAAAGGTAAGTTATTACTATGTGTTCTACACTGTATAAGTTGATTCGTTTTCTTGTTTTCCGGAATAGCAATGTGCAATTGCTGTTCCTGTCATAATAAACGTTTAGTTGCTGTTTTAAATAGAGGTCATAATGTTTGTTTAGTATGCAAGAAAAAAAAGTAAATATAAACCTTACACTGTTACGCTAATGCCTTATTTTGTATGCTAATGCACCACCAATTACATATCTGTTGTTTATTATTATTTAAACAAAGTAAAATATAAAATTTATAGTATCAAAACATTTTCACATATTCAGGAAATTACTTGTGTCGGAATTATTTGAACTTTGTTTTTAAAAATTATTTTTTTAAAGTTTTAAACGGAATTCTATAAATTATATTACGTATATTGTTTCAGTGGATGAGTTACCAAACAAACCTATTCCGACGGTTTTAAATTGGACTATAATGAATGAAGTTATGCCTTACGGCTTTATGTTCCTATTAGGTAATAAATATATGTAATAATATCGCTAAGTCAAAATGTTTATAACAGACGAATTGTGGGCTAAATTTACAACAACATACATAGATTCCAGAAATCATCCAACAGCAGCTTGGTATGCCCTAAATGTCGAGAGAAGAAGGCCAGGCCTTTAGAGTGGAAAAACGATTGAAAGGATTTTGTGGGACAGTTTGAGGTCCAATGGGACAGCATGTGCTGTGTAAAAGTAAATCTAATAAATTCTTTGAGAGCAATGGTGGAACAAGGACTAAGCACTCCGAGTTTTTATATTTACCGCTGCGCTTTGTCTTCATTGGGATTTTATAAAATTATGTAAGAGGCTGATATTTTTTATCCCCTTACATTTTTTAAATCCCAAGTAGGTTTTTACCTAAACGAAAGTAGTTTATTCTATGTAAATAAAATGCGTATTAAATATTATGCGTATATCCCGCATATATGTACCTATATTTAAGAGAGGCAATCATACAAATGAAGCCCCACTGGGAAAATGTCGAATAACTACACACAGTGTGGACGTGCGCTGCAATTTTCAAGAACCGATTTGCTGTCCCAGGAGTACCCTATCATTAAACCTTGGTACGCTTGTCCTATGCTACGATATTAGAAACGTACATTGGTTACAGTAATTGCATACCATCAGGCGACCCCCATGCTTGTTTATCACTTGGCAAACATACAAGCTATACTTAAATTTATTTTGTTTTTCAGGAGGTGGCTTTGCACTTTCAATGGCAGCAAAAAAGGAATATTCAGATTTAAATGGACAAATTGGCATCATATTAAAAAATCTAAGCGCCTTGCCAAACTATTTAATAATTTTTTTGATAATATTATTCACGATATTCATAACAAATTTTGCTGCTAATGTGGCTGTTGCTAACGTCGTTGTGCCGATAACAATGCAACTGGTAAAACATATTTTATTTATTTATTCTCACAATAAATAAGAAAACACGTAGTTGAATTGCTGACAACTGACTAATGGAAGTAAGTAAGTGCAATCCTCATTTATATAAGTGCCAATACATTATTACAGGCTCCACAAAACCGAATGTTCGGTTTATCTTTGGAATATAAATTACAGTCACACCGATTTAACACACAATATTACGACATAAACATAACATTTTTAGTTATAAGTAAATAGATATACTAGGCATATGTAATAAAACAATAAAGTAGTAAAGGACAATCAATCATTGACATTGTAGGTGTCCAGTCAATATTTCTTATATTTATTATGAAATTTTATTTTGTTCTTTTCCAGTCTTAGGTCAATAGGCATTTCGTTGTATAATTGTTTCGTAAAATGTGTTACGGTATGTGATTATCATCATCATCATAAGCCAATTGGAGTCTACTGCTAGACTTAACGCCACCTAGCATGATCCTCGGCTTCTCTCATTCAGCTACTCCCAGCCACTTTGCGAAGATCGCCGCTATATTACGTTTGCCGAGCCGCGGTCTCCACTGAAGAACACGTCTGCTCCAACAGCTATTCGTTCGTCGGAAAATGTGACCCATTCTCTTCTTCTTCTTCAGCTGGCTTATTCTTTTAGCTATGTAGATAACTTTTATTCCTAACTATCTACCTAGGAAGGCGATTTATTTCAAAACCTTTACCAAAATTGTTAACATCGTCCTATGTTTTCAGATCAGATCTGCTGTATCCGAACACATTAAATGTTCATTTAAACAACAAAAAGTATAGTCTATACTTAGTCTGCATAATTGTGTCGGGCAATTACGGAACCCTACATTGGGACACGGGATTAGCAAGTTCTTTCTTTTTCCTTCTCACAGTTCTAATTTCATTACATTAGTCCCAAAATTAAATCGCCTAATTACATTACGTAAGAGTACAAAAAGTACTAACCTTAATTTTTAAAATTTTCAGGCGATGGAAATTGACATTCATCCTCTATGGTACAACCTTGTTGCTGGATTTACGGCATCATATTGTTATTGTTTGCCGGTTGGAACACCTGGTAATTTAGTAGTTCAGAGTGCTGCAAAAATACCTACAGTAAAAATGGTAATTATTATTCATAATACTTATTTTACTCTCTGCCCTTTCAGCTCTCTTGATAGAGAAGATAAGATTACAAGACAGATAAAATATTAAATTATCAAAACTTTGTAATTGGCACATTTGTCTTCTATATCATCGATATTATGCTATCTGTTGTCTGTGACTCCACTCGCGTGGATGTCGGAAAGCGTAACAAACGCACTTTTGCATTTATAATATAAAAGTATAGATATTTCATATTTATTTATTCAGCTGTGGTGTCATCTCTACATTAGGTATATATCTTATACTCTGTACATGTAATAATCAATCCGTACTAATAATAGCGAAAGTAACTTCGTTAGTATGTTTGTTTATTACCTATTCACGACTTAATGGCTAAATGGATCTTAATGAATTTGTTAGTATATCCTAACAAATTCATTAAGATCCATTTAGCCATTAAGTCGTGAATAGGTCGGTATTTTGGGAAAGGACATAGGATACTTATTATCGCGATAACTGACATGCATGCGGGCGGAGCCACGGGCAATAACTTATCCTACACAGCTCCTATTACAGTGATTCGTCTGATGGACAATGTCAATATAAAAAATTCTGTTATTATTGCTTCCTTGGGTGCAGTTAGCCGAACGGTGACTGCATGTAGTGGCCACTATAACTTAATCAGCCTGTTTCAGGCCACTGCGGATCTGACTAGACCTAGACGGTACCTAGGAAACCAGATGGACTAATGATGCTACAAAGGTTGCTGACATAGCTCTGACATACCTCAGCAACCTGAAAACAACCTTACAAAAGAAATGAAATAAATAATAAACTGTATTTTTTTCAGATTATGGCAGGTGCAGTGCCAACACTGATGACAATTATGGTGACATGGATAACTATGTGCTTTTGGGTTCCTGTTGTGTGGCCTGAGCTGCGCTTGCCAATGAAAAATAATACTTGGGCACAATAATAAAGTAAAGGGCAAAATAAAAATAAAGTTTAACTAGTAATTAAATAATTTGTACATTCACACACAGTTTTTTTGTCTCCCGTTTTGTTACGGAGCGGAGAAAGTAGGTACCTTTTTGATTGTAACTCTACAATCTTACTTTTAATTAAATTCCTTCCATGGTAATTTTTTTCGAAAACCTAAAAACTACAGAAGCAAAGCGAGGGCGAGTCGCTTAAAAAAATATGTAATTTACAAAACTTCAGTACTAATTAACATCAGCGCCATCTTGCGGCAAAGGGAAGTAATAGTATCACTGAATGCTTTGTTAGTCAGAAAGCCCACAAAAGCCGATTTTCTGTACTCGCTGTTTTGCGAATAGAAGCAAGTTTAGTTAAGTAGTTCCCTAGATGGCATTGTCTGTAATTTTGAGTCTTTTAAACATAGTAATATAATAATAATTATTATTAGAGATACTTTATTAACCTCTAAATAAGTGTATAATTACAGGACACCGTTTTTAGTTTAAAGTATATTAATTAGACTTTAAAAAAAGGAGGTTATAAATACGTGTGTATTTTTTTGTATGTTTGTTACCACAGAACTTCGTCATCTAACGACCGATTTGAAAAAATTCTATTAGGGATACTCGATCTTAAAGCCGAATATAAACATTTTAAGGTTGGTAACACGTTAGTGTTATCTCTGGTATTACAAGCGTCCCTAGGCTATAGTATCTCCTTACCACAAAGCGGGCCGTTTGCTTATTTGCCACTTAAGTAGTAAAAAACCACACAAAGATATGTCCTGGGTGGGAATTGAACCCACAACCTCTGACTTAGCAATCAGGGTCTAGCACTAGACCAACAGTGGCTTCTAAGTAATTGAAAATGGGGTGTGTACACACATTACAACAATGCACTTAATAATAAAAATAAAATAGACAAATGGCAGTGTTTATTTAAGGAATTATAACAATTTAAAATTTTATAACACACAAGTCACGTACGCACCTATGTACTTTCATAAAGACACTTCTTAATTGTATCTGTAACATACTAAGTACGATCATGCTGCCTATTTAAAAGGTACATAGCACGTAAATTTATCATTGTCACTTATCACTTCTCGATATGCTTTATATTCGGGGTGGTAACCCCAGTTTTGTGGATCAAACTGGTGTTGTTCTGCGATAAGGGTCGGTGCCGACAGCTCGGTCGTGACGTGGAGGCGGCTCGTCTCCACCTCGCGCGCCAGCACCAAATGTCACCATTTCTTCCTCACGCGAGGGCGGTGGTTCCACTGCCGACGTGTCTAAAAACCGTCCACTGGCAACCGACGCCTGTGACTGGAATATCGAAGCACTTCTCAGTCCACTCAAAGTGTTAGCACTCTGAGGCACTTCTTTGAATTCTTCAAAGTAATTGTCGCAGGCTGTCGGCCGCGGCGCTGCAGGAAAACCGTACAGTGTTGACGATGACAAATCTTTTAATGATGCTGAACTTAAGTTTATTCGTCTATTTTTATTGTGTATTGAACAGTGAGGCATTTCGTCACCATCGAACACGAAGCGTCGTCGCTCGCGTGGCGTTGCTGCTGACGAACCTGACGGTGGATACGTATCCCTTTTCATCATTCTCCTTTCTAATAGCGTTGAGTCTCGCTCTCTAAACTCTGTGAAGGCATATTCACGATCCCATGCTCTGCAGTCAGCTTTTGCTTTCTCTGTAAGTTCTGTTATCCAGTCTTTTTGGTACCATTGTAGAAATAGAAAAACTGCCGATGTGCCTGCTAATTCTACAGCCAAAAATCCGCTGATGTACAATCCGAATGAGTACCCGTAGCTATATGACATTCGAGGCATATCATACACAGGCATATATCGCAGTTTGTGACCTAATTGTGATTTAAATACGGATATGTACATGACGATTCCCAACAGCATTATCAAACCTGAAATAAAGGAAAATAAGAAAATGCTTTAGATCGTTTTAGTAATAAAAAAAATAAATGATTATAATATTAATCATTTATTTTTGAATAACTACTGATTTATGTCTTTAAATTAACAATGTAAGTTGTTCTACATATATAGCTGTTAGATTTTTATTTTGAGTTATTTCGTTAAGTGAGGCTTCGAAGCGTCACATTGTAGTAATGGGTCATGCCAGCTATCCAGATAATTATTATGTCTTGCATAGTTTTGCGTTTAGTACAATGTTATCACGTCATGCTTTTTATACCTACAAAATTAGACGATCCCTCATTGCAATCAGTATGGCAATGTGGGATAGTCTATTTTTAAATGCATTGTTTTTTTTGTTGCTGATTATTTTATTTAGGTACTTAAATTTCAGTTTTGTATAGTGTGTTGGTTTCATCCGTTTTTGTAACCCACCACAAATTGTAATTCATAGCAAATTGTATAAATTATAGGTGTACTCTGACGATTTGAAAGAGTGGCCAGAGTTTCTCGCCAATTCTTTTTGGAGCCCTGATTTTTGTTTGTTGTGACGTTCATAAGTGTCATAAGTGGCATTTGATCTAAATGAATAAATGACTTTGAGTTTACGCAAGAACATAATACAACAAATCCTTTGCAATACAACAAATCCTTGACATAAAACAAAGATAAGGGCGCACAGGGCAAACGATCCTGACTAAAGAAGGACCTCTACTTTATAGAAGAGCACAGCCAAATAACTACACATTAATGATGTAGATGTGTTCCTGAGCGAGGATTCCAGTGCTTATTTTAGAGACATATTTTTTTAAAGTAGCCTTTTTCTATTCCAAGGGCACTCATAACACAAAATCATGAAGTTATTTTTTTTTTGAGTCCACGAGTAGTTCGAGTATCACGCGAGTGATGTATACCAGGAAATGCAAGCGTCCATAGGCTATAAGTAACTGCTTATCTTCAAGCGGTCTTGTTTTCTATAATTTGCCAATATAACTTACCAGATATAATAAAAAGTACGCCCGCTATGAAAGTGCAGAGTCGTCGGCCTTTGACACAGTGGCCTAGGACACAACACAATGCACCGACTGCTTGAGTGACCACTGCTAACAACAGTGGCGCTGCAGATCGAGTCACCATATCTGGAAAATAGATGAATATATTTAAATGACGGGTATTAACGAGATAATGCATTAGTTAGTGACTGCACGGTGGTTACAATTCGATCCTCACTCACGACAAAAAATTGCGTGATCCGTATATGGTTATTAAATATTTTTAGCATTTTTGCTATGCAATCAGCTCAAATATACTTATATGGTTGTCCCGAGTCTGAGTGTACTTTGTGTCTGGTAGTTATTGCACGTTTGAAAGACTCTAGTGACATAGGGCTTGTTCCCTAGTGAAGGAGTTGTCTTTTATAGAAGAAGAAAATTAGGGGAAAATGCATTTATCGTGCGATTCAAAATAATAACGTCATACATTTTATATGCAACTAGCTGACCCAGCGAACGTTGTTTTGCTACTAAAATAGTAATATCGCTATTAAAAAATAGGTGTTGGTCGTAGAGGGGTGAAAATTAAGGGTTGTATGTATTTTTGTATGCTGTATCATAAAAAAAATTAGGACTACCCTTAACATTAAGGGGGATGAAAAAAGATGTTGACCGATTATTAAACTAACCCGACATGCACACAAAATTTTATTAAAATCATTGGAGCCGTTTCAGAGGAGTATGGTAACCAACATTGTGTCACGAGAATTTTATATATAAGATAAAGCATTTACATTCTAAAAAAAAGAGTTGTCTTTTAAAAACAGAAAAAAAAGAAAATTACATTTAAATTGCATGACGTTTTGACAAGGTTGCATCGGCCAAGGTGTCACGATAACAAATCTGCCTATGATAATATTTTTTATTTTATTTTTTTGTTACCGCAGAACTCCATCATTTATAAACCAATTTCGATTGTTTGAAAGGATATACTTTCAGTTTGGTCTCATTTTTATCAAAACCTAGGTATAATAAATGTCATGGAGAATTCAATGACTTATGGATCCCACACAATTAGCCTACGAATTTGATATTTTCTACAACTAGTATTTCACGAGTAGCGATAAGATTCTTTTGATTATGGTTGCTAAGCGACCATACAACACTACTATATAATATTTCAAGAGTACCTCTATTGGCACTATGTAAATTTAAGTTAGCAAGCCTAACTTGGGTAGGACCTCTACCTCAGAAGACCACAGCCAATTTCGGTGTAGTTGTGTTCCTGTGTCTGAGTACAGGTTTCTAGCCCTCATTTACCAATACGTTTTTATAGACACGTTTTCCTATCCTATTTATTTTTTTATATTTCATTATAAAACCCTGTTGTTGAAATTTCTGGGTCGCCAACATGCTACTTCTTGTATTGTAAGCGTCTATAGGCTAAAGAAACTGCTTACCATCAAGCGGGCCGTATGCTTGTTTGCTACCAAAATAGTATATAAAAATATAAAAAACTATAGCAAAGCAAATTGAAATGTTTCTGATGTAAATGGTACCATTAAACTGATCTGTTATTGAAGCCTAAATTCATATATCCTTGCCGTAAATTTTGGCAGCTAAAGTACATCTAACGACCATTTTATTAGATACACTTTAGCTGTAAATGATTTGATCATTTACAGCAAAATAATCACATAAAAAGAAGTCTTGTATTTTTTTTTTGTTGAAATTATTTCCTTGCCTAAAAATCTCTTTGTTAAAATTTATATGATCAATGCGTTCTTCTTATTCAACCACACTTGATTGAATGATTATCAAATATACATATAGTACTAGGGGTCGCCGGTGACTTCATCCACGTGGTAATTTGGAATATTTTCCCCGATTTTGCAACATATCTCACTACTGCTCCGCTCCTATTGATCATAGCGTGATGTTATGTAGCCTATAGCCTTACTGAATAAATGCACTATTCAACAAAAAAAAAATTCTAATCGAATCAGTACTTTCTGAGATTAGCGCGTTCAACCAAACAAACGAACAAACTCTTCAGCTTTATAATATTAAGTATATATTAGCATACGTAGTTACAACTACGGTGTATTACATTTAACATCGTGCAAACGATGATGAAAAAGAAAACAAGGCACGAAACAAAAATGCCTTGTTTTATTTTTTCATCAAGCATGCATTCACAATCTACATAGTATAAATAATTTGAGTATAAACTCACATGGTATTGCATTTGTAGAGTCGCTAGGATCCGGTGCGTACTGGGACAATGGAAAATATGGTATATCGACGCACCGGAACACTGTGCTGCCAGCTGAAAAAATAAAAACAGTGTAAATAAAATTAATTGGGTGAATATTACAATATGAAAAATGTGACTGCATATTCCTTTTTTTATAATATATTATATAGGTGGCAAACAAGCATAAGGCCCGCCTGATGTTAAGCAGTTACCGTAGCCTATGGACGCTTCAACACCAGAGGTATCATTTGCGTGTTGCCAACCCATTTTTTTACACCAGGGCATGGAACATCTCTGGGATAAGAAAACGTTTCTTTAAAAACGCATCTCTAAATGAGCGCTGGAGACCTGTACTCACACACAGGAATACAACTACACCGCTGTGTGTTATTCGGCTTGTTAAGGAGATCCTTCTCCAGTCGGGCTTACTCGATTACTAAACCTACTATACTTATTAAAGCTACTTATTTTTATTCTACTTAGCTGGCAAACAACCATAGGCCCGCCTAATAGTAAGCTGTTCCGTAGCTTATAAATGCTTGCAATTTCAAAGGTATCATTTGCGTGTTGCTAACCTAATAATTGAAACACCAGAGTTTTGTGATGGTATATTAATGATAATAAGGATACCTATATTTGCTAGATTTTATTGGAATTGGCTTCCATTGTCGAGACCGGTCAAAATTGTTCAAAATGTAAATTAAGACAGACTAAAACATTATCATTATAGATTTCCTTGATACCAATAAATAACTTTGCTAATAATGACGATAACATGAGTCCAATGGAAATATGATGCCACAGATAAATACAGTAAAGGCTCCAAATTTGACTGCCTCGGTGGTCCAGAGGCCGCAGTATGCGCCTGCTGTGCACGAGGTTCTGAGTTCGATTCCCACACAGGACAAAACTTTGTGTGACCTATAAAGAATTGTTCTGAGTCTGGGTGTAAATTATGTCCGTTAATTGTATGTTTGTAAATTCCCCCAGAGCACACAGATTCACACAGAGCTTGTTCTCTAGTGCGGGAGTTGTCTTTGTTAAAACAGCAGGTAAAAAAATTATAATACCTCTCTTTTCGCGTTAGCGGTAAAAAACACTGCAAAATATCAACACTGGTTAATGAAGGAAATGGACTAGTCACAAATACTGACTCGGTAACGGACGCATCAGTGGACTCTGTAAATGGGACGAAAGTGGGCCGGTCTCGGACGGTGGGACAATGCATTTCCCGACTGCCACGTGGCGGAAACGAGACGCATTGTACCGCTGGGACACGCGTGGAAGTTTCGTACGCTATTGTACTAAAATGTAGGTAGTGTAAGCCAATACTTCATTTATGTATAACGATGTTAAACTACGCCGTGATGTTTCTCTGACAATAGGATTTTACAAGCTTTTATTTAGCTTGCAATGTATGTAGTTAATGTGTTTGATTGAGCTGAATACCGACATTAGGTACTTTGATGACAATGCAATCATATGATACCATGGAGCTGGTCTGATTATAAAGTCGGAAGATGGCCATAGGATTTTTTCAACGAAACAAGATAGCCGCGTCGTGTTTGGGTTCGTTAAATTTTAATATAAAGCGGAGAATATTTGATGCGTCAAAATCCATAAATTACAAAAATACACGATAAAAACTTTTTTATACAAAATCTTTCCCTATTTGTATTTGACTTAAAGGGCATACAAGCATGATCTGACTGAAGAAAAATAAATAAATGATATGAATACTTTAATAAGCCTTAGCCTTTGGACGTACTTTTTTTAAAATTAATTTTCCATGATAATACCCGATTGCCAGATTTTGTATAACAAAGTTTTGATCGTGTATTTTTACCACGTTAATCATCGGATGTGAAGGCTATAGGCTATATAACATCACGCTATGATTAGCGTGATGTTATATAGCCTTCCTGGATAAATGCACTATTCAACAAAAAAGATTTTCTCTAATCAAACCAGTACTTTCTAAGATTAGCGCGTTGAACCAAACGAACAAACTCTTCAGCTTTATAATATTTCTATAGATTACAGCAAAAGCATATTTTGTATTCAACAAAAATGTGTAGCATGGTGGCCATTGGGCCGTGAGCTTGCTCACATATATGGACTCATAAAATTAAGGAAGCCCGCAGTCCAATGACGTCACACAGCGGTGTATTTGTATTTCTATGTGTACACATGGGTCGGCGACAGGTGATACCTTTGGTATTTCAAGCGTCCATAGGCTACGGTAACTGCCATCAGGCAGGCCCTATACTGGATTGCCACCATAAAAATATAAAAAAAATTTAGTTGAAGGAAGCTACATAAATATAAGAAATGATGAAACTAGTCAGGTATACAAGAGGACTATTGTACACCTAAAAAAAGGAAGCCAATGGACAGTAGTCAATAATGATGAAAAGATGAATGATGAAGAGTCTGAGAAAGAAGTTTAGTTTTGCATATTGATTTCACCTATAAAAAGGGATAAAAGTAGAGCCTATTTAAAGGACTAAAAATACTTACGATCTGTATGACATATTCTCCATAACCCAGATACAGTTTGTTTAGCAACTAGATCGTGCTTTCCTGTCCCGTTGAACAGTGGATTCAGCATATTCTCTTCTGTGTGAAGCCAGTTATTTGTAGAGACGGCCACCAGGACTGCTACTACAGCAGTACCAGCTGACAATGGGGTCAACAACCAAAGGCAAGCAACCGATGAGTCGATTTGAGCTACTAAGGTCGGTGATGGAGGTGTCGGTCTGAAAACATCACAAGAAAAAACTTCACAATCGACTACTAAACAATTGTTATAATAAAATATTTTGGATATGACAGCATATAGGTGAACAAATAATATATGTTCTTTGCATGACAATAATTGTAAATATTTTATTCTTGCAAAATTAATTTGCGTTTTTTAACTATGGATTACAAAAACGGAAACGCAAGCGGCTATGTTTGACATCACATTATACAAAATATCTGACTTTATAGTATAGTATGGTGCCCTACCTCTCTTATTAATGTACCAAAGAGCAAGTAAAATTTATACAGGTAGGTACCAAGACACTTAATTGCAACTAAAGTAGAACCGCAGTAACATGTAATTATTCTACCACTTATATAACTCGTAGTGTGCAAATTGTGAGAGCCAAGAGCCTCTATGTTTCACTTTGAAGGGTACTGAGGCAATTATTGAGTATAATGAGTCTTATTATTAAATGTATTAGGGTAGGCAATGCTTTGTACATTCCTATAGTATTATATTAATAGCATGATAATACAGCAACGTTTCAAAAATTATGAAAATATTATAACTAAGAGAGCGTGCTGAGCGCTGAAGTGATATAATAATAATTAATTTGTAATTAGCTTACACTTAAACGTAGAAATCGCGTGGAAACGTCAACAGATTACTATCTCTTTCTGTATCATTACGTTTCTTATGTTCTATCGCATTCATACATGAAATATGAAGTACGCACAAAAACATGGCATCAAACCTGAACGCGCCGCTTAGTATGAAGATAGCTTATTTTTCTTTAAATATGTTTTAAGCTTGGCTTTAACACGATTAGGTATAGCTGGTGATATTTTAAAATACGTAATATTTACACGATGGTGGGTTCTATAGGAAGAAAGACTCTATTTGTGACATTGTCACAGCTAAATCGTTAAAACTATTTTGAAACAATTTCGTATGCAGATGACTTGAATTTTAGCAATATGTTGAGCTGTAAACTATTTTTACATTGCACGTGACGTACACCTATACATAAAAAAATATTGTTTATATTAGAAAGAAAGAAAAACTTTTAAATCTAATGATAATGTTTACCTGGGCGGGCGGCGGCTGGCGATGGCGCCGCTGAGCGTGGGCGCAGGCTGCGTGGGCGCAGGCTGCGCGCGCGCGCCGCGCGGCAACGATGCGTGCACGCACTGCGCACCGCCGCCCCACATGCCTTCCTTCTGCTTCACTGCAATAAATGACAAATTATTACCTCCTTAACAAGTCTTATCTTCTATATCTATAGGTAACTAGCTGTTACCCGCGGCTCCGCCCGCGTGGATGTCGGTTATCGCTGTAAAAAAGTAGCTTATGTTTTATTCCAGACCATAATCTATCTCTGTGCCAAATTTCATCCAGATCCGTTCAGTAGTTTTGACGTGAAAGAGAAGACGAGATATTACTAGGATGTATGTTACTAATTCACGCCAAAACGTCTGGTACGGATCTGGATTAGATCTGGTTGGACAGAGGCCTAACTGACGATTGAACATTTATAATAGGTATTAGTTTATTATTTAGTTTACATGATCTATTGTGTCTACGTTAATGTCCGTGATTGTGTTGGTATTTTAAAAATATAAATTGGTTTTACACAATCTTTCATATGAGCTCTTTGAAAGATAACGTCGATTTTCCAATTACTCAGCACATATATGAACGAGAGGCGAACGTGACCGCAACCCGACAACCAACATCACCATTACAGAAATGCGAGTGATGCATACTCGTTGATTGAAACTTTACACATAAAGACAATCAGTACTGATTTATTATTTATGGGGGATTGCTTTTATTATTTACTAGCTACTTACCCGCGGCTCCACCTGCGAAACTTTGAATGCTTTCTTGATTTCGTGGAGCCATTTGAAACCAACATCAAACTTTTACCGCGGAAACCATACATTTTTCTGGGAAAAAGCACCTAGGCTACTTGTCTTCTTTTTCTATCTCTGTGTCAAATATAATCTAGATTTCCATTCTAGCCATTCTAGCGTGATTGAGTGACAAACATTCAGCCATCCACACTTCCACATTAATAAAATTAAAAATATTTGTTCAATACTGTTCGGAATGCTTTCTTGATTTTATGGCTTACTCTGTGTTTGCGGTTGATCGTGAGGTCGTAGGTTAGATCCAAGAATCTATTCTAAGTTAGTGAAACAAAGTGTTATTGGATATTTCTATCACAAAATTCCAAGCTGCAGAAATGTTGGTATCATACACTTCTGCCTATACCTTGAGGGAAAAGGCGTGATGCTATCTTATGTTTTTCTGAAGATAAAAGCCGATAAAAAACACAAAGAAAGTGCTACTATTCGGAATTAAAGTATGTGTATCTTTTGTATCAATATGGCCTTATCCGTGTATTAATCGGAATGCGAGCCATGTGAATCCGGTCCCTTTTGTTATTGTATACCTAAACAGAATTCCAGACCATTGTCGCAGGTGGATATTGATATTCAATAGTCGTTCCCTAAGATTTTCTTGTACCAACGTCAGCTCTATTCCTCCACGAACCAACCCAAACCCACAATGTAATAATGTTAAGGACATCTATAATAAAATTCAATTATATCCGCTCTGTTCCAACTCGTGTTACAAATTTAGATCGTCTCTATCTCGCTATTATAACGTTTTATTGTTATACTTTGGTCTAATATATTTTTTATAAGTCGAGTGGATGGCTGCCGAGTAGAAAAATAACCGACTCGTATTCGTGCGGTGTGCGTTCGATTCCGAGTTAATGGTCTAGTGGTTAGTAACCCTGACTAGAGGTCGTAGGTTCGATTCCTACACGTAACAAAACTTTGTGTGACTAATAAATGTTTGTTCCGAGTCTGGGTGTAATATGTGTCCGTAAATTGTGTGTTAACAAAGTCCCTTAAAACGCAGTATTTATTCCCTATTTCGGGAGTTGTCTTTTAAACTAAAAAAGATAACATCACATCGTAAGAAGAAATTCTAGAGGCATGTCTTATCCACCGAATTAGATTGCGTGGGATATACTCGTATGTATATGGCTTGCTTTTATTATAAAAGCAAGCCAGATTATAATTAGAGTTAAGTATTATACTTAATTCTTATAATGAGATTTGCTCTCAGTTGTATTTAAAATAAATGTTATATAATATGCCACACGTGAAACAGGGATTATTCAGGAAGTCGTAGATATAAATTTGATTTGATTTTTGATTTTTTTAAAAAGACAACTCCCGCACTAGAGAACAAGCTCTGTGTCGCGGAGGACTTTACAAACATACAATTAACGGACACAAATTACACCCAAACTCAGAACAGCTCTTTGTGGGTTACACAAAGTTTTGTCCTGTGTGGGAATCGAACCAACAACTTTTATATCCCTAGATGATGTCGGAAAATTATAACTTGCTGAAAATTTACTGCAACGAATACTCCTTATTGAATCTGTTGACAGTTTATTATAATTTAATTTAATTAAGATAAAGTGGCACCGTGAAAACGGCACCTACATTAATATAGTGGTCCTACCCTTTCACCTCAATTAAAGCTGTAAATAAATGAATACTGTGACTGCCGTCGCAATTGAAACTGAAAAGGTCAACGTGTCAAAAGGCTTTAAATAATAAATACTATACTAAAGCTATTTAAAATGTAAACTGTCCAACTAACAAAACTTTAAGGCTAAGCGGCAGTGTTTGGGCTTAACGACATAGACTGTCGGCTTTGAAGCTGCTACACAGCGGAGTGGATAAAGGCTAGGAAAGTAGTACCTATGGTATAATAATGTATTTTGAATCGTATTTCGATTGCGGCGGCTTATCTGTACGCTATCGTGATCTTTGCAGAAGGTATAGTGCACAAGTGTGTGCGCAAACACAGGTACACTCTTTGATTTGTTCCAGTTTATTCAATCACTCTCATAGTCTGATGGGATGACAATCCGACACGATCGGAGAGAGATCAGGCATAGGACCAACGGCATTAAATGCTCGCCGAGGCACGGGGGTGTAAGCACCACCAATTTCTAAACTTGGGGCATATATTATGAATATCTTGACAGAAAAACCCAATATCGATGTTTACCAGAATTTTTGTCAATTTTTGCAATCAAACACAGAACCTCGTGATCAACACACATCGACCACTGAGCAACCGACGCAGTTATATTATACTAGCTGTTGCCCACGGTTCCGCCCGCTCGTATGTCGGTTATCGCTATAAAAAGTATAGTATAGTATAGTAGCCTATGTGTTATTCCATACCATAATCTATCTCTGTGCCAAATTTCATCCAGATCCGTTCAGTAGTGTTTACGTGAAAGAGTAACAAACATCTATCCATCCATCCATACATCCATCCATTCATACTCACAAACTATCCCATTTATAGTATTAGTAAGGATATAATGTACAGAGTCACTGGCTCTGATAAATAAGAAATTTAATGCTTACTTTATCAAAATGTCAACCAATATAAATAGCAATGTGGCATCTCGTCAACTGCTATGATAATGACGTAAATAATGATTACAATACGCGACTCTCTCATAACGAGGACAAATAAAATACGAATACAAAGTTTGTGGTAGTAATGATGGCGATAAACGGTTCCATTAAACATAATTACAGTGGGCGCGACAGCCCTAAAGACAAGCCACAGTACTGTCGTCTCAAAGACGCAACTTATAAGAGTTATAAAACTCGTTTTGGTTAAGGTCCCAATTCTATTTTAGTTGGCTAGGCTTTGTTATATTTAATATTTATTTATCAATAAAATTCAGTTATTCGCATAAAAATAAATAAACTATGAATGCAAAGTTCACATGTGACTTTATTGCATTCCAATTTTCGACTCTAAAAATATATTCATATCTTTTATAACATGGCTTTGAATGAATATCGATGATGTTGTCCCGATTTTTTTTATTATTACACTTACTGAGACAATCAAGTTAGTGTATCAGTGACGTCATATAAGCAGGCAAGCCTTGGAATAAACCACCGCCTTATAGAAGACCACAACCATATAACTCTACATACACTGTTATACTTCGTTAGGTAAATTATGTGTATTGTGTGTGTTTTTTATTATTATGTGTAAATATAGTTTAAAAAAAAACATTTTCCTTGATTCATAGTAACACCAACCTCTTTTGTTATAATAAGATATTGGGTCGACAACGTGCGAGTCATTTTGCCGGCATTTGAAGCGTCTAAATGATAGGAAACTAAAAGAAATGTATTTTTTAAAACTTGTTCTTTTTTAAATTCGCTACCGCATAACAGTCTAAAAATGTTCAATTCATAAAAAAAAATGGACTAAAATTCAATTACTTCTGAACTCTAAAACTGTTTCAGTCAGCAATCAAATATGATCCTTCTATAGTGATTCCGGCTGACCTTAAAATTGTAGGTTACTTTTAACGAAAGAAGAATTAAAATTTTGCTTGAGAATCTACACTATACAAAAGCGAGTCACCCTGTCTACTTTTTATTCACGATTAAATTACTTCTTGAACTGAATACAAATAGCTTAAGACTCTCTACCACCATGGTGAAGTGATCATAGTTTTAAACTGAAAAAGAACATCGGAGCCCAAATTCTGAAAATTCTTTTACCTACATAATTATCATATTTCCCTTTGTAAAAATGATATGTAGTATTTAAACTAATTCAAAGTATATACCAACGCATGCCTAGTATAGATATTTTTTATACTACAAGAAAGCAAACAATGATACGGCTTGCCTGATGCTGCTGGTAAGAAATTTTCGTTACCTAAATACAATTATAAACCAGTAATATCATTTGCATGTTGTCGTGCTAAATATCCATAATATCTATTTTATGCTAACCTAATGTATAAGGATGCTTTTAGACCCGTAGGCTTTGACTATGTTTGAGTGATATTTTCTGTGAAAATTTTGACAGTTACGATCTAAGCGTAGTGTTGTTACGGTACAAAGAAATCATGTGCGTGAAGTTGATCTACTGGTTTAATTCTTCTAAACCCACTTGTTAAATGTTTATGTCAATATGAATAACTTTACTTGATTCTCCGGTTTTAATAAGTTTATATATTTATTGTATCTGTTTCAGATTAGTTGTTACTAACCATAATCTTTAGTGTAAATAGTCAAAGTAACATTACTAGCGATGTAAAAGCCGAATAATAATTTAATTCCGCAGTTTCATTGTGTAAGAATGTCACGTTGAAACTAATTCAGGGTACCGATGCTTAAACGCTAAGTAGAACAAACCTCTCAAGCTCTCACTGTATAGTTACCGTTTTGCGAGTTGACGCAGATGTCGCGACGGGTGGTAGGCGCCTGCAATTTATTTAATGTGGCCCCTCCTACATTTTACGACGTTTTTTTTCTACCCGGAGATGATGATACCGTCTATCTTATTGAGCCGTATGCTTTGCTTCCCAAGGGAGATCTTTTATTAAGTGACTGGTGCTTTACAGCTTTCGTGAAACGTTTTAATATTTATTGTTATAACTAAACTGACACGAACCTCGAGCAGTAAAAGATTATTTTAAAATATAGCCTGCCGTAGTAATGTATTGTGCAAATTGTGAATATAACATATATATATATATATATATATATATATATATATATATATATATATATATATTAATTAAAATTTTGCATAGAACTGTAAAAATAATTTCCTAACCATACTGCGTAAATAAATTTATTTAAATCACATTTTACCCACCAACTTTATAAATCTAAAACACATAGGTTAAAAGCTTTGGGCAAGCAATCAATATCAGCACGGACTAAGTGAATTACTCATCTATTTTTATAACCTAAACTTTATATAGGCTAGCAACAAAATTATTCGAACGACTCAATGTGTTGTATTTTGAATGTCAAGTGTACGGCACAAGAACGAACCCTAAAATTAAATGAGCGCTGAAAATCATTACGTCAAACAACTACGTACAATGCTCTAGTTTTGTAGCTTTTTAATTTTTGTTATTTAATGTATTTCCAGGGTTGCCCATTACACGAAACATTTATTATATAACGCATTTTTTATAACTTTACACTAGGAGCTGTTAAAATCAATAGCTTAGCATGATTGAATTCACACGCCCGCTTCTATTTGAATATCCCTATCGCTCTTGAATATAATTATTATTGAAATTTTGTTCCAGTGCAGCCAACATTAGAATATTTTGACAGCTATAAAAATCAGGTTATACAAGATTAAGTTTACAACGTGCGATGTCTAGGGCTGGATAAACGCTTGTTAGTGACGGCTAACAAGCGTACAAGCCCCTCCAAATACTACCTACTAGGACGGTAACTGCCTCCGTGGCTCAGTGGTCAATATGTGAGACTTCTGATCACCGGGTTCGATTCCCGGGTCGGGCCAAAAATCGATATTGGGTTTTTCTGTTAAGAAATTCACAATAGATGCCCGGAGTTTGGAAATTGGCGGTGTTTACATCCCCGTGCCTCGGAAAGCACGTAAAGCCGTTGGTCCTACGCCTGATCTTTCTCCGATCGTGTCGGATTTGCCGTCCCATCGGACTATGAGAGTGAGGCAATAAAGCGTGCACTTGTGTTTGCGCACACACTTGTGCACTATAATATCTCCCGCGCAGATGGCAAGTCTCCGTTGAGATTAGCCGCCGTGACCGAAATTTGGTTAGGAGGACATTATTACTAGAATGGTAGTAGGTAGTATTTGGAAGGGCTCGTAGCTAAGTATTAGGGGCGTGGATCTGCAAGGTTAAACAAGCTTGCCACGGTAAAACACAGCAATACCCCTCCGTGTTTCGGAAAGAACGTAAAGCCGTTGGTGCTGCGCCTGATCTTTCTCTCCGGTCGTGTCTGATTGCAGTCCTATCGGACTACGAGAGAGATGAACCACCGTGACCGAGATCGATCTGGACTACTATTATTGTATAATTAGGTATTACAAAAAAATCTTGTTTCTTTATCAAATGCTGCTTGGATTTATTTTTATGCTCCAATAAAAAGAGATGATAATCCAGCAAAGGCTTAAAATGTAGCAATCATCAATCAAAGTCTTTTCTATATAAGTACGTTAATACTAGAGCATCGTTTTGGATATAACATTTTCCCTTTCCTTGTAATATTTAATACATGATTATGTTGGCTCGCAATAATGGGAGATTGATCGAGTGTACCCATCCCCTTCAGGTAATCGGTACGTTTGAGTTTTCATCTTTCTTTAAGCTCATGTGTCTTTGTGTAAAAGATTATGCTCATGAAGCGAACGTAATTCCTTAGGTGGCAAATAAGCATTCGAACAGTTTGACGGTAAGTTACCGTAGCATATGAAAGCTTGTAAAATCTTCGGCATCAAATGCGTGTTGCCGACCCTAAAAATAGTACTGTATTTTCTCTTATATTTTTGTAGGCAAACAAGCATACGGCCGCGGATAGTAGCAATTTATTGTAGCTAATGAACGTATGCAACACCACTATCACGAGTTCTATGATGGGATATGATTTTTTAAAAAATAATAGTATCTAGTCGTTCAGAACGATTTCAATCACGGCGGCCAATCTCAACGGAGATTAGCCAACTGCGTAATACATTTTATACTGCAAAAGCGTGTGACCTACGAGTAACATATGTGCAATGACTCCTTCACTCTCTCAGTCCGATGGGACGGCATTCCGATACGACCGGAGAGAAATTAGGCGCAGGGCCAGTTTACATGCTTTCCTGCACAGAGGGTCCTTGTTTTTTAGAAAATGGTCACCCATCTACGAACCGTCCGCGGCAAGCTTGCTTAACCTTTCAGATATATTGATCCGCGTCGCTGACACTTAGCTACGAGGCCCTGTTAATTCTCTAAATATATAGCCCCAAATTAACTCTGGAGACCTGTACTTAATCACATAACTCAAGAAAGGAGTTATAAGGTTTTTAAAGGGTCGGCAACGCGTGAGTAACACCTCTGGTGTTGCAAATGTCCATAGGCTACGGTAACTGCTTACCATCAGGCGGGCCGTATGCTTGTTTGCCACCTTGGTAGTATAAAAAAAAAGAACTCAATACAACACCGTGTTGGCTATAGTATTCTATAAGGTGGAGGTCTTTCCCCAATCGAGATTGCTCACTTGCAGGATTCCTTATCTCACTTAATCTATTATACAACGTATAAAACGTTCGTAATGAAATCGTTATCAACCTTCTATGTATTTTTTATAAAAAAAAATATAAACAAATCTATGAAATTATGGCATGTTTTGCACAAGTTTTAGAGAGTTACTTAGTTCAAATTTAATTTAACTGGTAGATTTTACTTTGTTTTCCTTTCTTCTTAGCTAGAGGGTTCGTGTCTAGTCACGTCATTGTGTCCACAGCTTTGAAAACTTACTGTGTAATTAATTTAGCTTAACGTTCCAAATTAGAGTCAAAATAAACCGAGAACATAAAACAAGTTCAGTGTTAAGACATCACATTTAATTTTAAACTCTTCATTCGCATAATGATATAGGGTCCTTTAGACGAAATTCAGTCACGACGGCCAATCTTATTGGAGATTAGCCGATTATGCGGGACATGCTATCACCGTGTCATGGGACAGTTCACCAGGGACGACAAGCTTTAAAATAGATCTATCCGAGGCACGACGAGGCTGATCGCCATAAGCTTGCTTAATCTCGCAGATCTATTGATCCGTGATAAAAAAAATGTAACAACAAAAAATAACTCCAAGATCCTACAAAACATTGCTGCATGTTGAATTGTTGACGCAGCAGTGATTGGTTAGAAACGATATCCATTATCTCGGGATTTGTGCCAAAATGGATGAGATGAGGAACTCCGAGTGTGAAGCAATCAATCAAGGGAACAGGCTCCCTTCTGTTGTGCGTTACTAATAAGAATGCCGAGATTGAATGCTGCACGTTTCATGGAATTAGATGGCAGATAACGCACGAGATACTATAGGTTTATAGCAAATAAGTGGTATGTTATTATTGATAAACTGAACTAAGCTAACTATATAGTAAAGGAGGCCTTCAGGCTTGGTGGACCAACAAACTTAAAATTTTGCAAAATGGTTCTTTAAATGACGTAGGTGACCAGGGGTTCTTCGAAAATTCAATCCCTTATCGGTTAAAATATGTATTATTTCTCCACTACTGTTCAATGTGTACACGGAGCTCATAATGAGGATTGTCCTTGAAGACTGGACAGATGGCATCTCGATCGGTGGCTTGAAGATCTCCAACCTGCGATATGCAGACGATACTACTTTGTTCGCCACCAGTACCCGGCACATGGAAGAACTTCTTAGCAAGATGGAACGCGTTAGCCTTGAGTTCGGACTTAAGATTAACCGAAATAAAACAAAAATGATGATTGTAGATCGCATAAATAGCAATTCAATAGAAACCACAAAAATTGCTAATTGTGATGTGGTGCAATCATACATTTATCTGGGGGCCTTAATTACGAACAACGATGGATGTATCGACGAAGTGAAGAGGCGTATGGCAATAACCAGGTCTGCAATGGACAAATTGAGGAAAATATGGAGGAATTGCAACATATATAGAGCCACAAAAATCCGGCTAGTTCGAGCACTTGTATTCCCCATATTCTTGTACGCCGCAGAAACGTGGACTCTACGTGAAGTAGAGAAGAAAAAGATAAACGAGCTGGAGATGTGGTGCTGGAGGAGAATGCTCGGAGTATCGTGGACTGAATTCCGTACCAACGATTCTATACTTCGTGAACTCGGCATCAAGCAGCGTTTGTCATCTTTGGTACAGTCTCGTATCCTCACCTTTTTTGGTCACGTATGCCGCCGAGGGGAGGTGGCTATTGAGCGACTTGTGGTCCAGGGAAAGGTTGAAGGTACCAGGCCACGTGGAAGGTCGCCTATGAGATGGACTGACCAAATAAAAGCGGCAGTAAATGGCTCATCATCACTGCATGAATGTACGAGGAAGGCCGCCATCAGAGAAGAGTGGCGGCGCGTTGTTAAGCTTGACACTAACACCTGAAGTGATGACCACGACCACTCTGTCAAGAGTGATATCGATAGAGAAGAAGATCGGTTAAAAAATGGATTATGATTCCCGAACGAAGCCAGAGCGGATATATATTATATTTTTATACAGAAACACAACACACATTATACGGTAGTGTAGTGTGTTTCTGTGTGTTAGCTAGGATTTGCAGTAAAAGTCTGATTAGGTTAGTGTCTTCTATCTGTTTAATAGATGTTGCTGTGCTCAAGCTTATAAAAATCACAAAGCGCCAATTCATAGCAATTACCGTCAAATTCCAACAAAGCAACTAACCAAGAAGGCAATAAAACAATACCAACAAGATGTAACCATTAACCTACACAAGTCCTACAAAAAGGTAAGAAACTCTCTTGGATAGGTAATAGCCACAAAGATTAACTTCTTGATAACTTTTCCCTTAGATAAACTTGGCTTCTTTATATTAAATTATTCTAAAACTTCGAAGGTAACGATGAAGATTTTTGGAAGTGCTAATTGATTGGTATTAAAATTAGCGAACGCATATTTATATTTCGTTATAAAAACAAATTTGAAGTATTATTCCGCTTCAAGAGTCTAGTTTGTTTGAGACATAAATTACCTTATCCCTGTCGATAAACATTATAATCTTAACCTAAAGGCTCGTCACACAGCCACGCTCCTAACGGGAAGCTTTTGGTGGATAGCTCGACACAGAAACGTAACTGGCATGATTCGGTTTCTGTTAATAATGTTTAATTCTTTTTTATACACACAGACACAAGAAAACATTACAATAACCAAAAGCGAAATAATAATAATAAAACGACAGTTTTTTTTTCCTATTTTGTTTATTTTTATTTTATGTATTTCTTACCTTGTAAGTTTAAAATTTAGTTTGATGAATAAATATAAAGTGTAAAAAATGTATATTGTTTCTGTATATATATTTATTTTTACCCGACTGACCCAGAAAGAAGGTTATGTTTTGCGAGTGTATGTACTTATTAACTCTTTGATCGGTCACTCGTAACACAAACAAGAGTAAGTGCCCACTTGAACCAACTCGACTACGATTGTTTATTTGCTGAAAACAAATACTTGTTGGTCGTCAGTATTTTGATGAATACGTATTGTCTTTTCTCGTATACCTACCTACTATAAGTTTGTTTTAAAATCGAAGTTGGAATACCATTTGTTTTAAAATCATAACGGAGATGTTAATAGCAAAAAATAAAGCCCTAATCCCAAACTAGGCAGAGCCTGTGCAATAGCCTGTACTGTCTATTATTATAGATAAATTGTACTCAGACACAGAGCAAAGAATAGTGCTCATCACTGAAAGAATTCTCCCGAGTAGGAATCGAACTCACGAGTCGTTGATATGATATCTTTCTTAGCAGCCATGACTAGACCAACAGGCTAGTCAAAACAATATAAAAAAATAGAAGCAACATCTAATCCTAGCCCGTAATGAACCTTTCAGGGACGAAGAAATCCTCTGACGAGTTACGAACTCATATAAGGATATCAATAAGGCGATTAAACATTAAGTTTGATGGATGTTATATTATACGCTGCCCTAAGCAAACAAGATCTACCCTTTAGGATATTATAGTTACTATTATTACCTCTTTTTTTTGCTGGGTAAGACGATGTCGTTTATATAAAGTGTGTGCTATGTCGTAATCGACATTGGGTTTTGCTTTTACGTTAATATTATTTTCGATCGACTAGCTGGTTCGTTTACGGTGAGTATAACAGAATTGAAATCACGGACACAATGTAAGTTCTACTAAATGCTGCAATATAGAACGCCTTTTTGTATAGGTATAGATAAACACATCCACTTAAGTTAACTAGATTGCGCTGATTAAATCTTTAGAACTCTATTTTGAAAAAGTCATCTTATTATACTAAAAGAAACCATTAAACAGGTACAGATATTCCTAAGATACGAAACACCTTTTCATAGAAAAAAAAAGTATTTAACAACTAACATTTTAAAACAAAGGTACCAATTCTAACGATGGGTCATTAAAACAAACTGTTAAAATACAACACAAAGATGTATTACGTAAATTTACAACACCGTTTCAATTTTGTTAAGTAGTCTTGAATGTCTACAATTTCGTAGGTAAAATAAAACTGTAGCTATAAAACGAGCTGGGCCTTAGCTGCCATCTTGGTGAGAGATTAACAGCCATAATCAAGCAATTGGGTGAGGATTACAGCGATTTTTATGTCGCCATTGACGATGGCGCCCCGACGGAGCCCTGAGCACGTCATCAATCACCCCGACACGGTTGAAACTCTTGCAATAACAATGACGAGCATGCCTCAGAAGAAATTCCTTTCGAAAATGAACGCACGTAAGACGGTACGTAATAAATGTAGATTTAATGCGTAAGCGATATCGACTCCCAATAACACCACGCGTCGTACTCACGTAATTATTATTCATCGTTTAGATATTTACATTGTAGGTGAATTTCCCCTCGTGTATTCCAATATAATTCTTTTTACATTTTCAATTTGCTTAATATTATCCAAACTCAAAATGAAATATCATTAATGTACTTACGACTGACACAAAACAATTAAACTTTGAACACAGGGGCTCTTAAAAATATAGAATTGTGTTTTGTTTTGCGAATAAATGAAGATTTTTTCGTAATTTGTCGTTGAACAGAGATTACTTGAGAACGATGTAATAAAATATAAGGCATTCACTATAAAAATAGACGTCAGCGACAATTAAGGCTAATGGTTCCACATTTTTTAAAAGCTCATTGTGTGGAAAATTGCTTTGAAGTTTGATCACTAAAGTAAAGAATGTGCTATTCAACTTCCAAATAATTAATACTTACGACGCATTTTACATTATATGACAGGGTTTATTAAGCTTCGGAGACATTTTTGTAATCAGTAGGTATTGGGTTAAAAATTCGTCTATTCATATTAAATTTTAATATTAAAGGTACATATTGCAGGTGTTTTTCAGATGATGATTACCTAATGATGTAAGTAATGGTCATTCATATACCTAACTAGCTGTAGCCCGCGGCTCCGCCCGCGTGAATGTCGGTTATCGCTGCAAAAAGTATGTGCCTATGTGTTATTCTAGACCATAATCTATCTGTGTGCCAAATTTCATCCAGATCCGTTCAGTAGTTTTTACGTGAAAGAGTAACAAACATCCATCCATCCATCCATCCATTCTTACAAACTTACACATTTATAATATTAGTAAGGACATGGGGTCTCATCAGGAACAAATCAAAATTAGTACGAATAAATACCAATAGATGGAGTTACATATATCGATTTGTTATTTACGTTTATGTAAAATTCAAACCTGAAAGAAATATAGCCTGAAACATTTACATACATATTTTAAGAAATCCTACTAGCATAGGAAAATGAAATAAAGGGCTCATAAGACAAAATTATAATTATATATTTTAAAAAAAATTCAATAATGTCGCCGTAGTCCTGGCGGCAGTATTTTGTACTACTAAGAAGTTGAAACTTGCGAGTGACTTGTGAGTAATGGCGCTGGCGCTGTATGCATTTTCAGATTTTTATAAATTAAAATTTTACTGTTGGGTCATACTAGGTATAAAAATATATCAAGTTAGGTTAAAAATAAATAATACTGGTATATATATTTTTTCTCTCAACAAAAAAAACTTTAAAAATGTCTTACCTACGTTATCAAAATTATGAACAAAAATTTAAGATTTATTATCATAAATATTTTAAAAACTAAACAAATACAAAAAGTGTATCCTATGTTGGGATTCAATATTTTAAAAACTAAACAAATACAAAATATAAAAAGTGTATCCGATGTTGGGATTCGAACCCGGTTCGGCCGGATACGGGTACCTCCGTACGGTGCTAAGGTATCGACTATCGTACTGTGAGAAAATTACCTATTTGTGAATTCGAACTGATACTGAATAATTACAGATTTATTATATTTTTCCTAATAATTAAAAAAATATTATCTGATATTAAAACCATCTACAAAAAACTAATTTCAAAAATTGGACATGAATCTGGGATTCGAACCCAGTACCATGGGACTGTTGGACGAATACCACAGAATGCTATACTTACTCCTGACTGGCCTGTTGGTCTAGTGGTTAGTGACTCTTCCCCCCCGGGGTGTCCCGCCTTGCCGTGGCGGGGGGGCTTAGTAGCCGTGGATCTCACGATCCACGGCGAAGCTAAGAGGACCCAGCGTTGGGGCTACTTTTGGGCTGCAAAGCCTGGCAGTGGCCACTAGGGCGACGGTGTCCATCTGGCACAGACCACCGATCGGCCAAACTCGTAGACCGACCCGTAGGCGTCGGAGACGAGGGCCGCCACCTCTCAAGGTGGGGGCCGCGAGGAAGAAAACCTCTATAAAAAATTACCCCTAATCCCGTGTTTTGACTGCGGCCAGGGGATGCATGACAGGAGGGAAGCCTGTCGCAAGGGAGTTCCCAGGGGGATACCGGCCGACCTCCCCATGGGTTACAAATTGTAGGCTTGCCCGGGTAAGCGGTTCTCTGCCTGGGTTGACCGTTTATTTCACCGCTACTCGTGGGACTAATATGGAACCAAACCAAAACAAAAAAAAAAAAGACGTTGTTGTGGAGGATGTGGAGGATGCGTTGTTGTGGAGGATGAGGAGAGTCGACCAGAACCTGGTTGACTCTTTACCATGTGGTCAGGGAGTTGAACCCGGTACCTCATCGCAGCTGGAGGAGGGGACACACTCGCCCATCTTTGTGTGTCCGGAGAGCGTGACGTCACCACCGGTGGCGTTAACGCTATTGTCGGAGGAGCAGGTTGCACGCACGCCTAGTTCTGTGTGCCCTCTTGTTGTCTCCTCACGGGCGTCGACACCCGCTGGGAGTCGCAGAAGCTCCATGAGCTTGATATCAGAATCCGAAGACTCTACCCTGACGGGTGTGCTGTGTTCTGCCGGTGGGAGACAGCAAGCCCGAAAAAGGAGTAATAGCCGGTCGCCGGCTTCATGTAGGGGGCGGAAGTCTCGGCTTCTGAGACCTGCGCCAGGTTCTACGGCATTCAATAAACGGGACCAGGTAGCCCGCACCCGTGAGGAGGGAGAGCGTGTCGCAGAAGAGAACGCGGCTCGGCTCCAAGAACTGGCACCAAGCCAAAACCCCGAATCGGCTGCGGAGTTATGTCAGTCCGCAAGCGACTCAGTGGCCGTCATCGTTGAGGTGGCAACAAAGAGTACGCACCTGAAGGGCACATTTGTGCGTGCCCTTAAGACGGCAGCTGCGAACCTGAAGACGGCGGTGGAAACACTCGCGTCAAGGTCAGCCTGTGATGAGACAAGGCGTCTGCAGGCGGCCAACGACAAACTAATGGGCGAGGTTGCGGAACTCCGCGTCGAGCTCGGTCGGCTGAAGGCGCAGCTTTTATCGCCGCGTACCAGTCTGGAGCCGACTCGGCAGAGAGAGGAGGATCATCCACCGTCCTCCCCGAGGTTGAGCGACGCGCAGATGAGGCAGGTCATGGTCTCGGTTGGGACCATGATCAGCACGCGCTTGGAGAGCATAGAGGCAAGACTGCCTCCAGAGCCGCGTCTCCGACCGCCTCTTGCCGCTGACAGGCGCCCGATTCCGGTGCGTTCCCTCAGCTCTGGCGGTCGCAGCTTTGCCACTGCGGCTTCTACGCCAGTGTCAAACCGTGCTCCCAGTGGGAAAAAGGGGCCTTCCAACATCCCTTCCCAGTCTCAGAGAGACTTCCCACCCCTTCCTCAGCGAGGACCTCAGCGGGCCATTGCATCTACTCCAGGTGCGCCGGTGGGCGGTAATGCGCCCGGTCCCTCTGCGTCCTGTAATGAGGCCTGGCGCATAGCTGGGGATAAAAAGGAGGCCCGCCGCCAAAAAAGAAGGGAGCAGAAAAAGAAGCGCAGAGCTGCCAAAGCTGCCAATAACAACGGGAGGAAGCCTGGGAGCCTTCAGCCACCCAAGTCAGCCGCCGTTGTTATAACGCTATCACCGGAGGCAGCAGAGCGTGGCCTTACATACGCGGCCGTCTTCAAAAAGGCGCGGGAGGGTGTCGGTGTGGCTGATCTAGGCCCCACTGGCGTCAGAACGCGCCTTGCCAGAACGGGGGCTCGAATCCTTGAGTTCCCTGGCACAGAGGGCACCAAGACGGCCGATGTAATTGCGGAAAGGCTGCGCGGGCTGTTCTCAACGGAGGATGGCGTAAAGGTCGCCAGACCCACTAAGTGTGCGGAAATGCGCATCTCGGGTCTGGACGACTCTGTCACCCCCGACGAGGTCCGGGAAGCCATTCAGGCCGTGGCTGGCTGCAGCCCGGACACCATCAAAATTGGAGCTATCCATCCCGGTCCCGGAGGTGTTGGAGCTGTGTGGGCGCAGTGCCCCGTTGCCGCGGCCAACACACTGGTTGCTGCGGGAAGGCTCCTCGTTGGTTGGAGTTCTGCTAGGGTGACCTTGCTAGCAGCTCGACCTGCGAGGTGCCATAAGTGCATGGCGGAGGGACACGTGCGTGCCGCCTGCACTAGCACCTTTGACTGCAGCGGACTCTGTTTCCGCTGCGGTAGACCGGGACATAAATCAGCGGATTGTTCTGCCGCGCCCCACTGCCCTGCATGTGCGGCGGCCCAATTGCCTGCAAGCCACGTCATGGGGCGAAAGGGGTGTAATCCACCCCAGGCTTCTAAGCCCAAACCAAGGGGCAGCATTTCGACCCATGCTGTTCCTGTTGCTGTTTCTCGACCGCCGTCGCAGATGGAGGAGGATGACATTGTACCCCCATCCCTATAATGGATCGGGACTGCATCTTCCTCCAGGCGAACCTCAACCATTCGGCCCGTGCGCAGGACCTCTTTCTGCAATCCATAGCCGAGTGGTCGATAGATGTGGCTGTAGCTGCGGAGCCCTATTATGTTCCTCCCCGCCCAAACTGGGCAGGTGATCGGGACGGTTCCGTGGCAATCGTCAGCTCCACGGCGCCGCGTTCCCCACCCTTGTCGGTTAGAGACAAGGGCCCGGGATACGTCGCCGCTGATTGGGGGGGCATATTACTTTTTGGGGTGTACTTCTCCCCCAACCGGAGTCTGGTCGATTTCGAGATCTCTTTGGCATCCCTGGAGGTCTCGATGCGGCGTTTAGCATCAAGCCGCGTCTTGGTACTGGGGGACTTCAACGCGAAGTCCGAGGCATGGGGGTCCCCCAGGACAGACGCCCGTGGCAAAGCGGTCGAGGAGTGGGCCAACGCGGTGGGCCTCTGTATTCTTAACAGAGGTGCCGCCAACACGTGTGTCCGACAGCGGGGGGGGTCGATAGTGGACCTTACGTTTGCTACCCCCGCTGTCACTGCGCGAGTGAGGAGCTGGTGCGTCCTGGAGGAGGTTGAGACTCTCTCGGATCACCTCTATATCCAAGTAAAGCTCTCCCGGAATCCCCAGGACACCAGCAGGGGTCATGCGGCGGGCAGAATTCCCCAATTTCCGCGGTGGGCTGTGGGTAGGCTAGATAGGGAACTACTGGCGGAGGCGGCCATTGTTCACTCATGGCTGTCCTCATCACCTCCCTCGGAGGGAGTGGATGCCGAGGCTGGTCGCATCCAGGATGCGTTTACGCAAATCTGCGATGCCGCCATGCCTCGAGTCCGACGTCGGCCTCCAAAGAGGGAGGTCTACTGGTGGTCCCAAGATCTGGCAGACCTTCGTGCGGCCTGTATTCGTGCCCGAAGGTCCTATACCCGCAGCCGACGGCGAAACCGCGATGGGGAAGGCCGGCTGTACGAGGCCTATCGCACTGCGGTAGAGGCGTTCAAGCTGGCCATCTGCCGCGCCAAGGAGCGCTCCAGGACGGAGATGCTGGAGGGACTGGATCGTGACCCCTGGGGTCGCCCCTACCGCGCGGCGCTGAATAAGCTCCGCGCACAGGGTCCCCCCCTCACCGAGTCCCTTCAGCCCAGCTTCCTCACGAAAGTGATCGAGGGTCTGTTCCCGCCACAGGCAGAGCACACGCCCCCGGCGATGGTACCTACTAGGGCCGAAGTCCGGGAGGCCGAAGAGGTGCCACCTGTCACGGAGGCGGAATTAGGGGCGGCTGTTCTCAGAGTCCGCTCTAAGAACACCGCCCCCGGGCCGGACGGGATTCCTGCCCGAGTGCTGGCCCGGATCCTCGACCACATGGGGGACCGCCTCAGGGGCCTTTTCGATGCCTGTCTGGCATCTGGAAGGTTCCCTGAGACCTGGAAAGTGGGGAAGCTGGTTCTCCTACCGAAGCCGGGGAGGGCCCCGGACTCGGTCGCGGCCTATAGGCCAATTGTGTTGCTGGACGAGGCGGGAAAGTTGCTGGAGAGGATTCTCGCTGCCCGCATCGTCCGGCACCTAAACGAGGTCGGTCCCGACCTGTCGGACGCCCAGTATGGCTTTCGTGCTGGGCGCTCGACGGTCGACGCTATTATGGCGCTTAGGGCTGCGACCGAGGAAGCCGTAGTAAACGGCGAGGTGCTGTTGGCGGTGTCTTTGGACATCGCCAACGCTTTTAATAGTCTGCCATTCGGCAGCATCAGGGAGGCGCTCCGATTTCATGGAGTGCCCGAATACCTGAGGCTGCTAGTGGCAGACTATCTCGAGAGGAGGTGTGTCCTGTACGAGGACCGAGAAGGCGGCGTCGGGCGCAGGACCATTTCAACTGGTGTTCCACAGGGGTCTGTCCTTGGCCCTCTTCTGTGGAACATCGGCTACGACTGGGTCCTGCGCAGTGTTCTTCCCCCCGGGCTGGGCGTAGTCTGCTATGCCGATGACACGCTAATCACAGCTCGGGGTCGTAAGTTCGAAGATGCGGCGCGCTTGGCCACCACAGGGGTTTCACAAGTGGTCGGGCGGATCGGGGTGCTGGGGCTTAGGGTGGCCCTTGAAAAGACGGAGGCCCTTTTATTCCACGGGCCCCGTCGCGGTCCACCTGCTGGCGCTTCGATTACCGTCGGTTCGGTCCTCGTGCAGGTCCAAGCCCAGATGAAATATCTGGGCTTGGTGTTGGATGGGCGATGGCTCTTCGACGAGCACTTCCGTCGCCTCTCGCCGAGGCTGGAAGGTGCTGCGTCCGCCTTGGGACGGCTACTACCGAACCTGGGCGGGCCCAGTCTCACCTGTCGACGGTTGTACACGGGGGTGGTCCGGTCAATGGCGCTTTACGGCGCACCGGTGTGGGCGGGGTCTTTGACTGCCCAGAGCAGGTGGCTGCTAGCTAGACCGCAGCGTGTAATGGCGGTCAGAGCCATACGCGGTTACCGCACCGTGTCGACGGACGCTGCGTGCGCATTGGCTGGCACCCCCCCGTGGGACTTGGAGGCGGAAGTGCTCGCCGAGGTGTATTGGCGGGTGGCTGAAGTTCGGGCAGAGCAGCGGTCCCCTCTCCCCGAACAAATTCGCGAGTGGCGTGAGGCCGCCCGCAGGGACATCATGGCCCAGTGGTCAGGTCGGCTGGGGGCTCCACAGGCTGGTTTCAGGACAGTGGAGGCCCTCCAACCGATCTTGTCGGAGTGGGCAGGGCGGCAGTACGGGACCCTTTCCTTCCGACTGGTGCAGGTTTTGTCCGGGCATGGTTGCTTCGGGCATTACCTGCACAAGGTCGCTAGGAGGGAACCGAGTCCCGTCTGCCACCACTGCGACTGCGACGATGACTCGGCGCAGCATACGCTCGAGTCATGTCCGGCTTGGGCGGTGCAGCGCCGGGACCTCGTCGCAGTCATCGGTGTAGACCTGTCGCTGCCGGCTGTGGTGCGATCCATGGTCGCCAGCGACAGGGAGTGGATGGCGGTCGCATCCTTCTGCGAGGAGGTCATCTCGCAGAAGGAGGCGGCGGAGCGGATCAGGGAGGAAAGTATCCTCGCTGATCCGATCCGTCGCCGGCGAACTGGACGGCGTCAGCGCGCTTACGGGCGCCTGATGCCGCCATAGTGAGGCTGCGGGTGAGAGGTCGGGGCATCGAGCCTCTCACCCGCACCGCACGGCGGAGGGACAGCGTTCCCGGTGCACCCGGACGCTGTCACTGGAGTTGAGCTCGCGCAGCGCGGGTAGCCGCTGGGTGGACCACTGATGTCATAGCAGGTTCCGGTGGTCCATCCGTGAAGGCGGGTGTAGGTGCACAGGGGGGTTTTAGTCGGTATGCCGGCCGCCTACCACCTTAAGGCCGGAGAGTCCGACATATCCGCTTCGCTTCCCCGGGCAGGTCGGTATGCGTAAAGCATTTCCCCTCTACAAAAAAAAAAAAAATAAAAAAGTGGTTAGTGACTCTTAACTACTAAGTTGGGGGGTCATGGGTTCGATTACCATTCAGGACAAATCTTTATGTGATGAGCTCTGTTTGTTGTTCTGTGCCAAGCCTGGTTTCAGATGGTATGTGAATTGTCAGAAAATATTATTATTACCCTAATTCGACTCATCTCGTAGGTACTGAATTGATAGATGCTAGGTAGGTATAATATACTTATTTGTTAATTTGAACTGACAAAACAAAAAAAAATGTTTATTATAGTTTCACGAATAATAAAAAAAAACATTTTATTTTATAGGTAATTAAAGCCATCAACAAAAAACTTAACACTATACCGTAAACTTTTGTTAAGATACGGGAGAAAATTGTTTAGCCCGGGGCGAAACCGGGGCAGAGCGCTAGTTAAATACGGAAGCAAACAGTCAAAATAAGTGTATATTTCGTACATAAAGCGCGTGACCTTGAGCGAGTAAACGTGGCCCGAGCCCGAGACAATAAGCGATACCTAACCTTTATGGTCGGTGTAGATGCCTACTATTTTTTTGGAAGAATATAATTTCTTTAACATAAATAAATTCGGTAAAAAGTGTCGCCATCTGTTGATTTTATGTGTATGCACGTAATCTGTTGGATATAGACATCTAGTGTCGTATAGTTAGTAAAAATTTAGCCGCACGGTTAGCCCGAGTTAGCAGGGAACCAATTCTTTGTATGGGATGGGGTATCTGTACTAGTATTATATTATCTGTGGTAAGGATAATAATATAATTATGAATAAAGAGTACAATAAATTATTATGTAAAACTACATAACTTTATTCTGTTACAAACCAAGTTGTATCTGTTGTTACCGGTCATTATAATACGGACTTAGATGAAGGTTTTTTATTTAATGTGTACGGTTTCAGCAGCTCATAACGTCTGAAAACATAGGACGGTGTGGTAACAAGTTTGGTCAAAGTTCTGATATAAGTCACCTTTAACAAGACAAGTGAGGAGTGGAAGGGGGAGAGGGAGGGAAGTCACCAATTTTGGCGTATTTTTATACTCATATATATTATTAGTTTACCTACATGTAAAGTTCCCCTCTTTACATGTAGATAAACTAAAAAATATATTTATAACAAATTACAGCTTTCTAGTAAGAGACATGCCGAAACTATAAGGGTTCCTTGTTTACAATGGAACCCTAAGAATGACCCAAAGAACAGAAGCAAGCCGGGAATCAGTAAACTTGGATAAATTTTAAACATCTCGATTGCCGAGTCAACCCGATTGTTTCTTTTACACTGATTGCAATTCTTTCGATTACTCAAACATCTTGGCATAACGAATAGAGTAATAAAACAATGAACGCGTACCATAAAAGTGGGTAATAACATATGAAGATTTATCGTTTACCTGACGCTGTAACTACCGAGCTTGTTAGTGTAAAGGTTTCCAGATTAACTATCTATATTAATTATTTAAGCTCGGGATAGATAGCCTCTCGGTTTTATTTTATAGTACGCGTTTTGTACTGCGTACTCCTCAGAGTACGCAGTACAAAAAAGACTCATCTCAAAGATGATGTAAAAAATTAAAAAGGTCACAGTATCTGGCAGATATGACAGGTTCTTTTATTTTATTTAGCCGTTACAGCTGTTCATCATTTTTGTAATCAAAAATTTATTACATAGATAGAACATATTTAAAATGAACTATTCACATCGGATTTCTTTTTTCACGTGAACGAAATGTCATATGAAAAAAGAGACGGATAGACTTTAACCATGTAATTTTCTGTCACTGAGTCAAAATTCGAACAAAATCGGTACTTATATGTATACTTACAAGTGTCGCTCATAACATATCGATAACTTAAGTATCGATAAATCTATTGCATAAAAATTGAATGCATAAATGTAATTGAAAATGCAGTTGGTAATGTTTTCAAGTATCGTATTTTTGTAATCTGTGCAGTAACAAATAACGGCTTGGCGGTTTTTATGGAAGTTATTAGATAACTAATAAGTTAGTATTTACAGTATGTCTGTATACAAAAATAAATCTGTGCTGTACTTAATACTTGTATTTAATCTAATGTAATATTCATACGTGCAACAGTCGGAACAACTTGTGTTCTGATTTTTCTCATCATCTTTCACTCTTGCCATACATATCAATAAGATAAAATTCCAAATATGCTATACTGTATTAGCTCTGTTCATATTTATGTAATCTGTTCAGCAACAAACCATGGTTTTAAGCCACAGTTCATGAAGACATACATTTAACAATTAGTTTTCGAAATGAAATTTTAACTCACATAAAAGATGAATTAGTCAACAAGGTTGTTGATAGCCATATGGCTACCTACAATGACAAAATCGGAACACTGTATGTTATCTCCAGCTATGATTGCTCCTTGTTTGTAATAAATACTGGCTTTATAACATGGTGAACCAAAACAGTCAAGAATGATGGCCCCAGAACGGAAACAGATTATGTATATACCTACTGTAATCTTTTGTACCTCTCAGCGAATATCTTGATCTTTAAAACAATATTTTTTTTAGTAATCCCAGAGATATGATGATTGTATGCATGTGAATCACCTTTTTATACCTTTAAAAAAATAAGCCAGGTATATATTTAATGTTGTAATAACCCTAATTATATTGGCGTTCTTCCAAAGCCACTTTACTTGGAAAATAGGTTAAAGCTAATGTAGAAAAGCTGCTGGAATACCACAACAGCCTATTTGCTTACAACAATTTTCTAACATAAGCCTACACATTTTTAGCTAATTATAAGTAAGAGGGTTAATGTGTACTCGTATTAAGGGATATGGCAATGTATGGTATCTCACTTTAGTATCCTTACTAATATTATAAATGTGAAAGTTTGTAAGAATGCATGGATGGATGGATGTTTGTTACTCTTTCACGTAAAAACTACTAGACGGATCGGGATAAAATTTGGCACACAGATAGATTATGGTCTGGAATAACACATAGGTTACTTTTTTCAGCGATAACCAAAATCCACGTGGGCGGAACCGCGGGCAACAGCTAGTAACTAATAAGTTAATTAGTAAGCTTTGCATCGCTGCTATCGTTATCGATACACTTACGGGTTTGCATCACGTTCTTATCGATGCAAAAAGACGTTGTCTGTAAAGATATCAGGTTCATATCGATGAAGGTATCAACAATACAAGGTACAGTAGGTATCTCATTTGCATCACATTTGAATCAATGATAGAAGCTGTAGTATAAGCTGATCTACGACCAGTGAGTGGATATTTATATGATGAAGGTTTTTTATTTTAAAAGCGTCTTTTTTGAAACTTAGTTAAGTTTTTCTTTGTTAGCACGGTATTATTGAAAGACAAATCAATCAATATATTTGTCGTTTAGAATCGCTTCATTTGTAGAGGTTTCCTATCAGCTCAATATACATTTATGTATCTTTCACCAAACGAGATAGTTCTTTTGTTTGTTTATTCAACCATGACAGCGCGGCGCTTATCTAGATTTTATAAATATTGGCAAGCCATGATCCCTTCTGTATCTAGTCAACTAATGCATATTCCCCTTTAACTTTACCTGCAATTGCTTTTTCAAGAAGTTGGCCATGCTTGTGTCTATAAATGTGTCTCAAGTACTCATTTTTTTTAATGGTTTAGAGCATTTTTCTCAGGGATTTTAACTGCCAGACAATAATTAAATCAATTTTCATTATGGATGCCTTATAATTATTTTGAACCTTAATAGAACTCTTAGTAAATTTGCAACTTCGCAAAGGTCAAGTGTCTAGACTGATGCCTATTAGTAAAATTACTATCTAATATTCAGATTAAATAAGAATAATATACGATGGAATTTCAGAGAAATCGAGGGCACCCCTTAAATGTTATAGGTATTGACAATGTATTTATTTCATATATATTTTTACTTTTATTTTATAACAAAATTTTTTTTTTTTTAGAAAAAAAACTGACTTCAAAAACCTAAAAAAATACTGTCGGTGCATAGCTGAATATTAGGTTACAGGATGAACATAGCACCGACTTCAACCTGTATTCAGTTATTTTTATCTTTTTAAAGTCGGTTTAATTTTTTTTTCAATAATTATTTTATAAGAAGTACATAATTATTGCTTTTTAAATTTTATTTATACTTATTTGGTACCTTTAATATCGTGTGAAATATTTGCATGCCACCTGTGGTTATTAGCATTATTATGGCTATAATTCACGACGCACGTTCTGATCAACGATACTCGAGTTGTCGTGAAACAAAGTATTAGTTATTATAATATAAATTAATATAATGACAAACGAAAAATCTACCTGTTCCATAAAAATAATATTTTGTTTGATACAAAATAATAATTAACATTAAATTATGCGAAAGGGTTAAGAAATTATTGAGCTATAACAGCTTTCTTGCTACTGCTAAAGATTTATCGTTAAAATTAAATCTCCAACTTCATAATTTTAACATTGTAACCCATTTATATCTTACGAGTTTAGCAAGAGAATTCTCTTGCTTTTTTGTCTCATAACAGTCTCAATTACAGCTTGAAACTATTTTGTACTTTTAAAACCACATTGGAAAAGAAAATGTAGTATAGGTAGACCTGACATACAATTCTAGTTAGTCAATGATTGCACTCTTGTGCTTCTGTCACAATATATCAGGACAATTCCAAACGCTGGTTGCGAGCAACGTTTTTGTAACAAACGACCCAAATACAATATACGTATCTTTTTTTGTTTTGTCTCTCTATAGGGGTACATTTCAGAACTCATACAATAAACGCTCATATCAAATATCAGATTTATACATATATGATCAGCTCCCTGCCAGATGGGTCGGTGTCATTGTGAAGGTCACGGAAAGTTTTGTTGTTGGCAGCAAGAATCACGATACGTGGAAAAGGTTTGATAAGGCTTATAGCAATGGATAGCAAGAGATCTATAATCTTTTAGTATTTTTTTTACTAATTTCTATACTTATTATTAAAAATGCGAAAATTGGTTTGTTTGTTTTTTGTTACACTTTCACGACTAAATGGCTGAACGGATCTTAATGAAATTTAGCAAGGACATAGATGATATCCTGAAGAAGGACATAGGAAACTAACATTTACGTGGGCGGAGCCGCAGGCAACAGCTCGATAAACAAACATACAAACAAATTTACTTATAAAGTATACGTGCAGATTGAAATATTAATATGTACGTCATCAACTCCGACACGAAAATAGCTTAAGAAAGGCCCGTACACACTCGTATAAGTATGAAATATGGCTTCTCACATGACAACCGCAACCTGAACAACAAAGCTTTAATTAAGATGCTTCCTTACACGTTGTTTAGGTGACGCAAACCTTTAACAAAAGCTGCTTATAAGACTTAAGCTTCAAGCAGACAAGCTACATTTAGCATTTGCGAACAGCAATTTTGCGACTGAATCGCGATTTGCCGACTCTTTGCGTTCCGGTGTTGTATCGGAATTGTGCGATTTTGCGACTGTATCGATGCTGCATCACGATTTGGCAACTCTTTGCGTTCGGTCTCAAATCTCTTCGTAATATGAAATAATTAACTAAATCGATGCGACTGGCATCGAAATGTGTGCGGAGTGTAGCTTGCTATGTCGAGCTTCCGAATAGCGACTCAATCGCCATGTCTGGCGATTTTAAGTGTGCAATGTGGAAAGATTCGTCGTAGCGTTTAGCTTCTAAAAAGCGACTAATAGCAGATCACCGATTCTAAAAGTAGTACATCTGCTGTAGCCCTTACAATCTACTTCACGTCAGAATTTTTTCGTAAAGTTAATATAACACAAATGTCGGTAAATGACGAAGGTCGTTAGGTACATTTTTTGTATGTGAAAAATGTTATAATAAATTTTAATCAAATAAGTTATAAGTACTGGTCTTTAGGGTAAAAAGTATAAATACCCTTGGGCTAACAATATTGTCTTTATATTATAATTTGAATGCTGAGGTGATTTTTTAATGGGTAGGATTTTTAATAATATTTTTTTAGTTGATGTTGTTTTTTAATACATACTTACTGTCTTCTATTGCCTACCCGAATAGAGCCCTATACGTGTGGTGACGAATTTAGAATACAAATGTCGTACCCCGTTTCATCCTGAGGGTGTTGTAGGAGTCGACTGAGGGAGTATGTCAGACAAACAATATCCACTACAAGAGAGGGAAAACTCGAAACAAAACCCTACACCAACCCGTCTGGCCAGCGTAGTATAGTGGGCTTATTTTCCTCCAAATGTATGGAGGATACCCGTGCCTAGCAGTAGGATGATTATGGGTTGAGATGATTACTCACCCAGAAAAAAGGGGAAGGCCAATAGTTTTAATTCAGACTTACTTCTTTCAGTTCTTCAACTTTTATAGCATGAACGTCGGGCCCAGGTGCGTTTGATTTGGACCTTTTTACTTGGACTACGTGTATTGGCTTAAGGCGCGGGTGGCCTCAAGCGACATCTCCGTTCATTCTCGCTTGATAAAACTCTTTTATAATTCTTCTTTCATCTATCCTATCCAAATATATACTTAGGAAGTAACACCAGAGTTATGTTATTGCAGACCTACTGTAAAAACTTATTGGATCGAAGTCCTCTGGAAGGCGTAGGTTCTTCCAATAAAGTTTTCTAACTTGTATGGTAAAATACTTCTCTTAAATAAATTCATAAAGTGATTTTTATCGGACAGCCTGATGGCAAGCAGTTATCGTAGCCTGTAGACGCTTGCAATACCTGGGCATAACTCACGTGCTGACAATCCAAAACCTTGTCTTGATATCAATATTTCTTATTTATATGCTAAAAGAAGTTTCTCTTCTAGGCCCACAACAAGCTCGGATCAAATATTTCTACGTAGGGTAGCGTTACGTCACAATCCTATTCATATATATTTTCTCTTAGTACTTACAAATCGAATAAATATAGAAAGTACTAGGTAAAGCTCCTTACATAACCCGACGACAAGTCTAGAGCCTTAAATAAAAAAGCCTTTAGAGCTAACTTGAGATAATCTAGATTAATGCAAAGGAGTTAAAAAACTTTTCCCTATATTTGCATAAAAAGTGTAAGTACAGTATATAATGTAATATGAATAGTATGGAATCCAGATTAGGGATTTTTTTATGTATATTCGATAATACTACATATATTTTCGTATACTTATTGATAAACTTGACAATGTTATTGTGTAATTTCTACGTAAAGTTATACGTTATTCTTTGGTGGCGTCTACTACGTATAATTTTGTGTTATGTTCCTCATAAAAGTGTTATCGCTTTTGTTATGCATAGTAATACGCAATTTACAGATCATAATAAAACATTAGATCAGACAAATCAACAATATTATATTTATATTCGTGGTAGGCCTCTTGTTGGAATTGTCATATAGGTGGATTCTGTAGCCGTAGTTATCATAATATATATTATTGACTAAGTGACAATTATAGAACCATAGCTTGAAGGAGGCGCTCATAGCCAGATACACCCGCTGTTAGGTAAACGATCAGTTAGTTAAGCTACCAAGGGCGCCGTAACCCTATAGGGTGATAGCGTCTCCGTGCTTTGGAGGGTACGTTAAAAATCGGTCCGAACTGTTAACAGTTGTTATATCATGACAGAGGCCTAAATATGGACGATCTATCACTCTGTCGCCAGATTGACAACCAAACAAACGATAAAAAGATGAAGACTGCTTGAAAAGTACTTTTCTTCTTTTAAAAAGACGAAGGAATACGATCTGTATCGTGGGGTACTTTACAACGGACACAAACTACACCTAGACTAGGAAACAATCTCAACCCATAAACGTCCCACTGCTGGCCACGGGTCTCCTCCATAGATTTTGAGGGATATTAGCTTACTGTACCAAGCTGGCCAGACGGATTGGTATAGGGTTTTGTTTCGAGTTTACCCTCTCTTGCAGTGGATATTATCTGCCGGATTTACTCCCTTAGTCGACTCTTACAACACCCATGGGATGGAAAGGGGTGACATTTGTATTCTTAATCCGTCACCACACGGATTTGTGAATAACATTAATAACACATTTTTTTGTCATCAAATCTACAATACGCCGCGCTTGGGTTGGTTGGGTCATAAAAAGCGCAAATTGTGTCCATGAATTGTATGATTGTAAAGGGCGTCTTCCCTAGGGCGTGTCTATGAAAAAAAAAGAAAATTAGGTATATATTTGAGCATAAAAACCAAATGTATAAATTGTTTATTTTGTTAAGTGGGTATATCTATAGCATTATGTTTAGTAACCCAATATTGCGCAAAGAGACTTCTTAATAATGTTATCACCAAATTTCGTACTCGTTTAGTGGTCTGTCGTCACCAATTTGGTATAACTTTGACATCCAAGCACTCTCTAAGGACACATTTCAACGACAAGACGCTAAGAACAGGCAAAAGACACTTATAAATTGTTTATATTATTACAATTCTATTTAATTTTGTTGCTAGTTATACTTATACCAATTTTTAAAAGATAAAAGTACCTTTACTTTTTCTTTGATCTCATTTATAGGTATGTAACCTAAATTACTGCCTCGGTGGTCCAGTAGCCGTGGAATACACCTGCTGTGCACGAGGCTGTGGGTTCGATTCCCACACAGGACAAAACTTTGTGTGACCCACAAATAATTGTTCTGAGTCTGGGTGTAATTAGTGACCGTTAATTGTATGTTTGTAAGTCCCCGCGACACAGAGCTTGTTCTCTAGTGCGGAAGTTGTCTTTTACAAAAGCAAAAAAATATCAACAATGATAGTTTATTTATTTATTTATTTAAACTTTATACACATAAGTGGTAAAGGCGGACTTAATGCCTGAGGCATTTTCTACCAGTCGACCTTGGGTGATGCAGAGATAAACATGGTAGGTGCAAAAAGTAACAAAATAATGGGATAATAATATAGATTTTGCCGATATATACAATACTCAATAATATTAAAAATACATACCATAAATGAAAATATATACAAATATATAATATATATATATATATAATGTATGAAGTAAAGTAGACATGAATAAATAATCTGCCATACTATTTAGGTAAAAGTAAATCTCGAACCTTTAATTTATATAGTTATATAATGACTAAAAAGTTATGACTTTGAAGTTAATCATACGGCCAAATTGGGCGTTTATTTATGGGTGAACGTTGGTCCTGGATTCAATTTCATCGAGCAAAGTAATTACAGGTTTTTCTATTCGAAAATTTTCATAAGCGCCGAGTCTAAAATTGTTCCCGATGTATAGCAGAAGGTTTGCCCCACTTTTAATATTTGGTGAAACGTGATGTCATATTCTTACACGCTTGCCTACCTCTTCGGGGAAAAAAAGATGCATTATTATAGAGCACTAGGTTTCACCCGCGGCTTCTCCCGCATGTACAATGCCACGGGAACAGTGATTTTTTAGAAATATAAAGTACCGTATATGCTATTTTAGACTATAATCTGTCTCTGTGCTAAATTTTATCTAAATACGTCAAACCGTTTTGGTGCGATAGTGTAGCAAACATGTATACATCCTACCAAACTTTTGCATTTCTAATAAATTAGGTAGTATAGAAAAATAGATAACAATATAAAGTAAACAAAATATTATAAGAAACGAATACATTATTAACACATTATACCAACAAAATGTTTCGGTAAAACATAAGACATCAATTCAAGTGGCTATTTCAACTTTCCGTAAAACAGATTTCGTGAAGGTTTCGGATATATCCAGCCATCAGATATTTTTATTCTGTTATACTTTTTATCATTTTCTTTGGGTATTAGACAAGGTCGTTAGTAATGCTCATTTCATCTCTATTTTGAAATATTAATAAGATTTTATCTAACCTGCAGAGACTTTTACAAAATAAAATCATTATTATATTTTTTATTTATTGTTTTATTTTGTTCTCCCAATCTTAGAACATCTCCTGAAGTAGTAAATAGCTAAAAGATCACTTAAACTATTGCGTCATAGGTACAGTCAAATTATCATAACGAATGAGGGGCTCATAATACTGCAACATGGATCGATAGATCTGCAAGGATAAGCGAGCTTATCGAGGTGAATCCATGGATGGGTGACCATTATTTTCATTTATTTAGTGACTCAGCAAGCACGTAATGCTGTTGGCCCAGCTCTCTCTCTCCAGTTGTTTGAATAGAGTGTACAGCTGTGTTGACGCACATACTTGTACACTATAATATATTCCGAGCAGTTTTCTAATTTCCATTGTCACGTTCCCGGCGTGACTGAAGTCAGTTTGAACTATTATTGGAGCATTCTTCTTTGAGCACCAAGTTTTAGAGCACCTAAGGTTTTTTACACTCCACACTAGTAGCGCCGTAGGTGCTCAATAAGGAATAAAATTACCTATTTTTTTCGTGCCACTTTGTGCTCTAAGCTATTGGTGCTCTAAGTGGAATGCTCCCTATTATTATATCTTATGGAAGATCTAATACATGTTTGCCATTAAAAATAATTTAAAACATGTAATAAGGAACATAGATATATGATAATATCAAATTTTATTAATAAAGTTTGAAATGATGTAAGCAAACTCCAAGCTTTAAAATCACCAATATTAACATAAACGTGGTAACTATTCGCTAGATAAAGCAACAAACTGAAAGTTCTTGTTTGCACGATTAACGAAATAAACTGTTGTCTAGTTGGTATTCATAGTAGTCTACTCATTGTGTATTCGAATGGCGGATGAAAATGAAATATGGACTATTCTCCATGAATTTTGAACACAAGGTGTGTTGGCAATACCCGAGTCGCTTGTTATCCATGTTTTTACGTCTGTGGTTCGTTCATTATGTGTTTTGATTAATTAGTTTGTTTTTGTATTTTTATTTATTTTTTCTTTGTCGGCATGTTTGGCTTTAGTGGTTTAAGTCTATTTACACTATAAATTTAGGAACCACAGCGGTGTGATTTTGGTATCCACACGTGATAAGAAATTGTGTTGACAAACTATTGCTTCAAGTTTAAGTATTGTGTTCGTAATTTCAACTTTTGTAAAACCTGAAACAGGACTAATTTAGAATTTTAATTTTTTTTGTACATAACGCATTGTTAACTTGCTCTGTCGGCGTTATTTGCAAACCATTTTTCAATTACTTTTTGGGACCCAATTGATCTGAAGTTTGCTATACTTATGTACCTGTGATGGAAATATCAAGTAGTACGTACAATGAGCTGATATGATCATGTAATCGGAAGGCAGCCATAAAAACTCCGCAACGAAACACATTAGCCGTGTTTGGGGTCGTTAGGTTTATCACGACGAAAACTAAATTATTTATTAGAGCTCGTGTTTAAATTTTAAGCTATATGTAGGTACGGCCCGCCTAATGGTAGGCTGTTACTGTAGCCTATGAACACTTGCATTACCCGAAGCACCCCACGCGTAATACGAACTGACTCAAAAAAATTAACACCAGATACATCTCAATGGCGTTACCGAAATCCAGTGTGGTGACAGAATACAAATGTCACCACCCCCTTCCATCCCGAGGGTGTCGTAAGAGTCGACTAAGGGTAAGTCTAGCAGACAATATTCAGCGCAAGAGAGGGAAAACTCGAAACAAAACCCTATACCAACCCGTCTGGCCAGCGTGGTATAGTAGGCTAATATCCCTCCAAATGTTTGGAGAAGACCCGTGCACAGCAGTGGGACGTTTATAGGTTGAGATGACATCTCAACGGTGTCTGCAAATTAAGAGCATAATAATATAATATGATGCAAACTCCATGCTTGTACACCATCTACCAATAAAGTAACACTAAGCTTTGTATTAAAAAAAAAAGTAGTTAGCATTACAATTTTATTGTGTATGATGTTAGCGCGTTGTTTTATAAATCCTTTCAGGTAATAAATAATTCTGCCAACTATACGAACAAAAAACAAACAAAATAGCGGGCACCCGTAACATTTTTCCTCGCACAACATAACATTATTTCCAAATAAAATCAAATAATAAAATATCACACTACTATTCTTTGTGAAAGGCAACCTTAACTTGATTTTCAAACTACTCTCTGAATGATCCTAATGCGAAATGTTCCAAATGGATACCATTGTTTCGTTCCACAAAAAGCATCAAATAAGTTACAGAGCGAATACAAAACAAAGTATGGAGAGCACTCAGTATTGTTACGGTAAAGCGAGAATACGATATGTCTCCATCACATTTCCATACATTGTCGAGATCGACGCGGGAATGGATACCTATTTTGCAATGATGCGTAACGCTGGAAACACCTCTTTACCGAGCCCGTTTTATTTTCTTTGAATTCATTTATGGAAGGCTAATGTATCAACTTGAGACGTGCAAGAAGTATTGCACGACTTACAGCGGAATTGTATCAGAGATAAAAACTACAGCGGGGACTTAGAGGAATAAATAGTTTACTTTTTTCGTGTGTCAGTGTGTGTGTATGTGTTACTGGGGTTTTTATACTATACGGTATATAGTATTGATAACAAGCAAAGTATTGATGGTAAGCAGTTACCGTAGCTTATGAACGCTTGTAATACCAGGAGCATTACTTGCGCGTAATCCTGTAACACCAGTTTTGTGTAATAGGCAGTCCTGGCATAAGAAAAAAATAGAGAAATAAAACGATTGCTTTAAATTACTACTAGAATCCTATACTTAGCAGACGGATAAAGGGAAAATAGGCATAATGCTTCGTCATTTTATGTTGTTTAATAATATTTTCTTTTACACATTTTGCAGAAAATTAACTGAAGCTACATTTCGTTTCTTGCAGCCTGCAGATAGTTCGCGACGTCCCACAAGTGGCAATTTGGACGACGACGTAGCGACAAGTACCCAACTACTCCCACTCTTGCTAGAAAATGGGAAAACAAAACAACGTAGCACTACTTAATTAGGTAAACTTTACTTAATACAACGACACACTTACTGCATAGGTGAAACTGCGGGTCTTTTGTTTTAACGCAGTTTTTAAAGGAGGTATTTCTGGACTCTATGTAGCTTAGCCTCGGCCATTACTAGTGCTGGTTTTTTACTGTTTATTTTATAAATAACTTTATCGTACATCATCATCATAATTTGGTTGAGTATTCCTATACAACTACAAAAAAATATAGCTGTCTTAGAAAACTGTAGGTTGGCTTTGAAAGTGAAAATTTGGTTGCCAAAATCGCATAAAATATTTATCTCAGCCACAAAACGTCCACTGCTGGACATAGGTCTCCCCCAAGGTCTTCCACATCATACGGTCCTGAGCTGACCTTGTCCATCGGTTGCCCGCGACCCATAAAATATGTCACAAATAAATTCAATTGTATTTTGTCGAAAACGAGCATTTGTTTTTCTTGTTACGTCCCTAAATAAAATAGGTGTTGAGTATGTAGGCAAGGCATACATGTTTCGTATGTAAGAACACTTTGCAGTATGTTTTACTTCGCCATTCAAAACATTTTTGGTATCATTATTATCGCGCGAATATGCTGATTTCCCTCGTGAAATGTTTTCAGGTTTCTACGTAATAATGAAAGGAGAATTTTTTTCGTTGTCCGTTACAGGTGGTAGCTGATTTTTTGATAAAAATCTTAACAGCATGCGAGTGTATCTGTATTGCGTCTTATATGTTTTCTTCTTTTGAAATCGTTTTGGGTATATGCTTGTTCAATAAGAAAAAATATTACCCACTGACTACTGGCCTGCCTACATGACGGAGGATGAAATACCGGCGCGTGTGCTGCTGCACTGGCCGAAGGTCGCCTAAAGGGAGTACCTATGTCCTCCCAGATTTTGATAATTAAATATTTTAATGGTAAATGTATTAAATAAGCATACTCATACATTTGGCATTAAAATATTAAATTATCAAAACGTTGTAATTAGCACATTTGTCTTCTAGAAAATCGATATATTATTTTATGCTAAAGTTATAAATAAATAATGAAATGAAATATGAATATATAGACGTATAATCGATGTAGGTAGATATAAGTACTTAAACGCAAAATCGTTCAGCACCCAAACTGAAAGTAGGCAAGTTTCTATCTTCAATTTCCGAAGGATACATAATATATTATCCCATATCACTGTGTACTTCAACATTTTCGTATTAAGAGTTCATTTTTATCGATGAAAAGCGTTTTACAGGCGAAAAAAAATGATTGATGTGACAAGATTTTTCCGGTTCACCCTTCTTAGCTACGAATTACTTCCAATTTATCAACACAGCATGAATTTTCGTCGAAATTATGAAAGCATTTTAATTTTATAGATGCTTTATTCGCTTTGAACTTTATGTACCTAATATGTTTTCTGCCTATTACTTTTTTTTAATCTCACTTCGTTTGGCTTGCTTTTTTATGGAGTATTAATGTCATCCTTTTAAAAATATTACTCGTTTAATCATATTAAGATTGGATTCTTAACAGTGATCAGTTCAGTACGTTGTTCCGTATATGACTAGGCACTCCTATATTCTGTTAAGACCTGAAAGATATAAGGATTTAGCCTAACGCGGGTTGATGGATCAGGATGCCTTTAAAATTTCATTAATAAAAATAGGGTTTCCTAAGTATGTTGGTCTTTGCCGTTAACAGATAAGTCATTTGATTCATCATAATCATCATCATCTCAGCCAAAAAACGTCCACTGCTGGACATAGTCATTTGATTAGTACGTACTAATTTTATATAGTAAAATTCATATTGGTACTATTCTTAGGATCGATCTCAGACTTTTTGAGATAGAAGTCGGTTACGTTTCCACACGGCTACATTGCATCTTTGGTTCCATACTGTAAGAAAATTTATATTTTACAGTACAACACTATTAAATTAAATATATACACTATGAATGAGCTAACACATTGTATAAAGTGAGATGTACGTAGTAGTTTTACAGATTTCCAGAGCTCATAAGGATGCGTTTATAAAGAAACGTATAGGTCAATGCCATCATAAAACTCTGTTTATTTTTGAGTAGGCAACACGCAACTGATACCTTTGGTGTTGTAAGCGTCCAGGTTTGTCACCTGGGATCAAACTCACACCACATGCGTGCAAGTCGGTTACTTTCTGACTCGGATTATAATGTAAGAAAAAAACATAGATTTGCTTGCAAAATTTACTTTCTAGGTCAAACGTATTTGAAACAAGAAAATGACTTTAGGCGCATCCCTAACGTTATAGTACAGGGATCCAGGAAATGAGTAAATCTGATGGGGACTGCACAAAAGGCCCCAAAAGGACGAAGTGCCCTAGCCTACAAGGACAGTAGTCCCAACAAAATAAGATAAGATAAGACATTACTACATACTGAACTTGTGACCCACTTTTGAAGTTAAATACTTTGATATAGATAAAGATCGATGGTTGCCAAGTGGGAAAGTAACCAACTTGTACTCATTAGGTGTGAGTTCAATCTCAGACAGCATTTCAATTTCATGTTTTACTTTTTGCTAATGAATTAGGAACCCACCGTGAGAATTCCACATGTCTTAGAAGAATTTCTAAAATAATATTTCTGATCCACCAACTCACATTAAACCAGCGTGTAGGCCAAAGCCTAAGGCCCAAACAAAATTTTCCTTGGTTTAGATTATCACCCAATGTCCTTCTACGAGAACATATTATGCCACTACTCTATTAATTCTGTAGGTAACGGAGAGAACACACGTGCTCAGCACTGGAACATAAATATGGGTTGTTATTACGTTTGATACTTCAGCGCAAGTTATGTTATATAGCTCACTAAAATATAAATAAAGACATTTCTTTTTGAACCAACAAAACAAGTAGGTATGTATACATATGCATAAATATATATGTATGTAAACACAACCCTTGTTCCGACGCTTTTTATGATCACAATTTACATACATTATACTAGAATATTTTAATTTAGTTAACAGTGTAAAGGGTACAAGTGTTTAGTCTCGTTGAGGTTATAAAGAAATGAAGAAATTCTACATATATTATGCTAGAAGATATAATGACGAAATTTTTTTTTTTTTTTTAAAGACAACTCCCGCACTAGAGAACAAGCTCTGTGTTGCGGGGGACTTAACAAACATACAATTAACGGACACAAATTATACCCAGACTCAGAACAACTTTTTGTGGGTCACACAAAGTTTTGTCCTGTATGGGAATCGATCCCTCAACCTCGTGCACAGCAGGCGCATACTGCGGCCACTGGACCACCAAGGCAGTCGAACTATAAAGACGTGATGGTACGAAAGGTTGTACCATGACGTCTTTATAGCGACTAGAGATCGCCTGGTGGTCGCTTACAGCGATTTTGCAACTGTATCGATGCGGCATCGCGTTTAGGTGACTTTTTGCGTTCAGTCGCGGGATCGAAATTGTGCGATTTGGCAACTGTATCGATGCTGCATCGTGATTTAGCGACTTTCTGCGTTTGATCCCAAATCTTTTCATAATTATAAACCAAATCGATGCGACCGGCATCCGAATGTGTGTAGACTGCAGTATTCGTCGCTGTGTCGAGCTATCAAAAAGCAACTTAATCGTTTTTGGCGTTTGTAAGTGTGCAGTGTGGAATGTTTGGTTGCAGCGTTTAATTTCGTAAAAGCGACGAAATCGCAAATCGCCGATGCTAGAAGTAGCATATCTGCTGTAGCATGCACTTATCTTATGGTACATCGTATCGATATTGGCACAATAAACGTGACACAGAACAAATCCGAATGAAACAAGAGAACAGCCAGTAAATAATATAAACTTGACAATCACACACACTACCACTAAAAGTCACACACACTTTAATCTTACCGCATAATGGTTGAATTATGCGTGAGAGGGTGAAAATTTGGGACGAAAGATACGTAATGCGATTTCACAGAGGCTTTGTCTTACTCCCCTTTATTGTAGAACTTTTCAGTTTCTTTTTATATAGCAGGTTGCGTTGTGTATGCGTTTTTGAGTACGTTAATCTTTGTTGAGCACACATATTGTTATGCATGCTGTCTAAACAGAAACTAAAGTGTCGATTATATTTGAATAATGTTTGTAATGAATAAACTCAGAATCTCCTGGATCGTGCGTGATCATACTATTGTGGACTAACAATATTTTCTGTGCTACTAATAAAATATGGATTTTTTCTGAAATATTATTATTATTATTAAAACAAAAACAAATAAACGAGTTGACTTGAGAATCTTCTTTTTTTGACGGTTATAAAAATATATTTATTCACAGTCTGGGTGTACTTCGTGTCCGTGAATTGTATGTTTGTAAATTCCTTCGCGATACAAAGATTGTTAAAGACTACGTACTAGACGTAGTCTTTCAAAAAATCCTCACAAAAACTAGCCATTTTCAGTGGGAATGTTAAAATTCCACTCTACGGTAAAACAATGCAAAAGCCTTCACAAATCGTTTAGTACTTTTTGAACGTGGCCGGATTAAATAGGTAGAATTTTTTTTGCAGCCGTTCGTAAAATTAATAATAGTTATAACTGTACAGTTAATGATAACTGTACGGTTAAAAATAACTTTATGGTAGGTTGTTTACCTGTGCTGATGAAGATTTTAATAAGCCTGACTTTAAATAATCTTTCTTTTAAGTACTCTAAAACGAAAAGCAAAAACCCTGTGATAAACTTATAGCTATTGATGTTCGATCTTAATTTAAAATTCGTAACATGACAGTTTTATAACTTAACCTTAAGGTCGAAATAAATTGCTGTACAGACGTACCGTTACGACCTTTAATAATTTGAACTTTTTTAACGTCACTCTAAATATACTTATTTTAAAATAAACTTTTCTTTCTTCTTCTCCTTAACGTGTCCATAGCGTGGATCTAAATTGTGCTGGCCCAGTGCTTAGCCACGAGTTTAGCGTTATCAATAACATCCACAACCTCTACCAATGTGCAGGTGTTCAGGGTGTGCAGAGCACGACATTAAGTTTCCTATAGATTTCGGAACAGCTCCACATAAGCACTCCAGCCTCTCTAGACAAATGTAATCGGTATCGTCGAATCGAATAGGTTAAAAAGCAAATGTTAGGGATTTGAAATTATGTTTGCAATATACTTGTGTTAAATCCCATACATTTGCTTTCTTAGCTATCGTTTATGCCCCTTACTCATAGACGATTTCAGCTTTTCTTTTAAACAGATGCTTCCAAAACTTAATTTACAACCATCCTTATGCAAATTATCACCGTGCTTTTTTCACCTATTTTGTACAACAAACTAGCATTTGTTATCTTTGTCGTATAAAAAGAAACATAGGTATCTCTATAAACGGCCGGCTGATTCTCTAAGATACAGCGATGGCAAACTGACAGTTGTGATCGCAAACTGACAGTTGTGATTGCTCGGTGACAGCACAATTTATTGACTAAACGTCAAAAGGGTTTTTACGGAATACCGATTTTCAATCTGACATCCAGATTTTGCTCGGTTTTTGCGGTGGCTCGGTTTTTGCTCTAACGGAATACCCCTGCCGGTCTTCAGCGCTCATTTATGCGTATTTAAATAAACGTTCTTCTATCCCAGGGATACTCCATTATAAAGCCCTAGTGTAAAAATACCTTGCAGGCTTCCATAAGCTACGGTAACCGCTTAACATCTCAAGAAAATGTAGAAATAAAGTAAGCTAATATCATAGTGTGTAGGTGGCAATTACAGTATGTAGGTTGATGTGAAGACTTCCCTATAGTACCTAGTTTATAAAGTGTGTCAACTTTCTAGTTTACCCCTCGTTTCTTTGTTCTATACTAGAGTGAATGTACGCTGAGGGAATTCGCCGCGCGGTATTCTTTGTCAATTTGTTCATACTGTTTTACTGAAGAATAAGCATCCAGTACTTATTTAGGTTCGTTTTTAATACAATGTCCTATCGTAGTGATACATAATTTCAAAACCTTGGTTTAATAAACTTTTGAGTTAGCAACACGCAAATAAAGCCCACAACAGGCGGAGCTATAATATATATTACTAGCTGTTGCCCGCGGCTCCGCCCGCGTGGATGTCGGTTATCGCTGCAAAAAGTAGCCTATGTGTTAATCCAGACCATAATCTATCTCTGTGCCAAATTTCATCCAGATCTGTTCAGTAGTTTTTACGTGAAAAAGTAACAATCATCCATCCATCCATCCATTCTTACAAACTTTCACATTTATAATATTAATAAGGATTATGAATCATAGCACGGTAAACGGTACGGTACATATTACGCTATTTTTTCCACACAGACATAGCTATGGTGTATATTTTTATTACGTCACTAAAATATGGCGACAGATATAGCACAATATGATTTGGCCGTAGAGCTAATGAGTGCAAAAATATATATTATAGCATAGCCACCGTCCGTGGAAGCTTGCTATACCGTAACATCACAGTGTAAAGAACCCTTTATATGAAAGAGTCCTTATACTGTGGTAACATATACATAGATTACTATATTAATATATATAGGTATTATAGCTACGTATTAGGTATTCATTCGTCCATAGGCTACGATAACTGCTTACCATCAGGCAGGCCTTTTACTTATTTGCCGCCTAAGTAGTATAACGAACAGCTACTCCTAACATTTTACACGCCCTGCCTGTCGAGCCTATAGGCCGAAGCACTAGATACATAATTATGCATAATAACCCCACCAAGACAAACTTCAAATAATTATGTAAAATGTGTAAGGTTTATCTACAGGCAAGTAGGTATCATTTTAGTCTCTTAAGTAAACCGGGACATTCTATCAGGGTAGCTTAGCAAACTGTCGCCCACTTAAACCCATTAAACTTTCAACCCGACACGTTTCTGGACCTCTGATGTTAAGGTCAAGAGGTGTAATTAACTGGCTTTGGTAGCTCAAGTTATAATGTTCTTTTTTTGTCGACGGGTAGAAATGTAATCACGTACACCGGTGTCCCCATACGCGCTAGGGTTTAAGTAGAAATTATCTTCATTAACTATGCTACAACATTGTGGCGCAATTCGAGACTGGAAGAAGAAGTGTTATAATGTAAGGTTTTTTTTTAATTTTGTTATCGAGTGATCATGGACACTTACACAGAGACATGGGTACTTTGGCGAGGAGGTATGTGGATAGTATCCAAAGGAAGGCCTTAAGATACTATACCTATATCTCCTCGCCTAATTCTCAGATCAATTTTAAGATAACTCGATACTAAAAAAAATATAAATAAATAAAAATAAAAGATCATGGCCATAGGGTATATTTTACTGCAATATCCAACATCCACGCGGGCGCCGCCGCAGGCATCGTAGTCTATAATTATACTGTAAATGCGAAAATGAGTTTGTTTGTTTGTTACGAATTGGTGAAAGATTTTTCAAGATCTGTTAGTTGATCTGTAGTAAAAAACAGCATATAATTATACATCTCTATAAAAATTACAATAATGTGACCCAAGGTATCAAAAATATGCCTATAAAAGTAAAAAAAAATAGTTGGTTTCAAGGAGATTGATAGAGATATAGGGTATCGCGATAACTGACACCCACGCGGTCGATGCCGCGGGCATCAGCTAATTAACAACATAAAAGTAGGTACCTATAAGGAATATCACGTGACTTGTTAATTCCATTAAAACGAGAATAACGTGTTCAGTAAAATTTACAAGATCGGAGAAAGCCCACGGAAATCTTTGTTTAATGTTGTAAACCTGTGGGATGTTAAAGACGAAAACAACTTTTACTTTTGCATGAGTTAAGAATAAGAGTTTGTATGCCTACCGCTAATATGAGGAGTTTATTAGCAACTTGATCTGCAGATATATCCTACTTAGGTAGCAAACAAACATACAGCCCGCTTGATAGTAAGCAATTGCCGTAGCCTATGGACACTAGCAATACTTTATACCGACCCAATAATTTGTTACACTAGGATTTTATGATGCGGTATTTCTGGGGTAGAAAAACGTTTTCTAAAAAACATTTCCTTAAACTAAAAAAAAGACCCATCAAAAGCAGTATATAAAGTAAATAACATTTATTGGGTGGCCATGGTCTTTTACTTTTAATATATAAATATTTTTACGTTCGTATTCGTTATATTTTGTGATTGAAACGTTGTCACGTCGGTGGACTTATCTTTTATTATATTTGTTAATAAGGCTTACCAAACTGCCCCACGTACAGTGTATTAATAATTATAGTGTAATGCCAAAAATTACTTGGGAGTAAAATTAAAAAGTGATCAAAGTTCGTTCTTAATTTATACTGCCATAAACGACAAACGCTCTGAAAGTAATGTTAGAAACGTCATATTATTATGTCTAAGAAGAACAAATTCTAGCCTCATATTCGTTATACCTATTATCACAAAGAACTATATTATTATAAATTAAACCTTATGTCTAGGGCACTGGGTGTTAAAATTATTCGGCAAAGTTATAAATCATCACACGTATCATTTACCATATTATTGTAATCAATTAAGCATATCAAATTCTAATTAAATTCGTAGGATTGTCATGAATTTTGCAAGGTATGATTTTGATAAGGTTATCTCAGAATATATTGTGTGAGAGATACATTTTAATTTACCATACGCTAAAATGTTACTGTATCTCTCTTTTGTTTGGTAAAAAGGAAGACATAGATGATGTATTATAGGATTTATAGGACACCGACTTTTAAACTGATAAATAACAATGAAATAGCTGTAGCAAACTTTAGGCATAATCGAGACATTGGTTTCTTTTTGTAGGCCTTTTAGCAAACCCGACTAAGGTAAGACTCAAACCTTACAGCAGACTACATCCAATACAGTAGTATAGTACTGTTCCTTTGCATGAGTATACGTCTCCAGTGCTCATTTAAAGATGCGGATAAATGCATGTATTTTTAGACGGGCTTGTTCGTTTATATAGTGCCTTTTTATATTTAAAAGACAACTCTTACACTAGGGAATAAGCACTGCATTGCGGGAGACTTTACAAACACACAATTAACGAACACAAAGTAAATCGCGAGGTACCTACGTACTTAAGCCACTTAACCAATCATGCAGTCATTAAATCATATTACCTCTCTTCAATGAATTTGCAAACTTCTGGCTTGGATCGAACATCATACTTAAACTTGATATACAGTATAATGTAGTGTTTAATCCTATAATTATTTAACGGCAAGAGCCTCTCTAGACAAGTGGCATATACTGTAGTCGAATCGAAAAGTCACAAAAGCAAATGTATGGGATTTGACATAAGTTACGTCAAATCCCATACATTTGTTTTTTTGACTTTTCGATTCGAATATCGCTTATGACACTTGTCTAGAGGCTCTGATATACTTACTATCTAATATACAATAGGTGAAGTTGGTGCTAGACCATTCTAAACCATTTTTTTGTGGCAAACAAGCATATGGCTCACCTGATGGTAAATAGTTTCCGTAGGCTATGGACGCTTGCAATACTAGAGGTATCGCTTGTGTGTTGCCGATGTTTTTTTTTGCACCAGGGCTTTAATATGATCCCTGGGATAGGAAAACGTATCTTTCAAAACTCATCCCTAAATGAGCGCTGGCTGGAAACCTGTAGTTATTTGGCTGTGGTCTTCTGTAAGGTGGAGGTGCCTCTCCTAGTCAGGCTTGCTTGTTAGCATGGGGCACCATGCTACCTATCTTACCATTATTGTCTAAATAAAGATTCTATAAGTAGTCGAACGGCAACTTGGCCGATCATATGTCAACCGCAATGGCTTATTACGCTTGTCAAGTCCGACAAGGATATGTTGTTGTGTTAGTATACATTGCTGCACTTAGTAGTGAGTAATATTTGATCGCTTACGTTAACTTGTCTGACATTTGGCATAGTACATTTATATAAGTAAACTTAGTTAAATGTTTATAAATTGACTACATGTGTAGTTGGTGGTCACCTTGCCACTAATATCACAGTATAAAGGCCTCTTTATCTAATATCGAGCAGAAAGTCAAAGATTCGATTTTACATAAAAACTTGTCATTCTGTAAATTTTTGTTACAAGTCTTAGTATACTTTGTGTCTGAGAATTGTATGTTTGTAAAGTTCCCCGCGGTACAATGCGTATTGTGGAAATTATCTTTTAAAATAAAAAAAAAACTAAATGATTAGCTTTTTGTACCAACTCGACCGTGTGTTATTTTTGTAAATTTTCTTCTGGGAATCCTTTCTTTTTTCTTGCGCGTCTAGATCTGATGAATGCACTGGAAATGCGTGGAAAGCGTGCTACGCGCGTGCTGGTTGCGAGCGGCACGCGTGCGGCGCATTCGTCAGATCTAGTCACACTCTTAAATAGTGTATGTGACGATCCCAATATAAATTCCTTTGTCATAAATTTCTTAGTATCATCTATATGAGCCTGTACATTTTTTATGGGGATTTAACTGAAGCCTTACAGTTATGAGTACGCCTGATACAGATGGCACTCGATTTTACAGCCAATGGGGTATAGGGGTATTACCTAGTCTTACTCCATACAGTCCACCGGTTTTGCATGTTGGGCAAGACAGCCCTATACTGTGTAGGTGCTTGCAGTTGACGTATCAAAGTAGCGTACTTTTAAGGAATAGTGTAACTACATAGCATATGCTATGTATGAGGATATTTCCAGAGCCATGCATAGCACCAAGACCCACTACACTGTTGTCATGGGGGACTTTAACGCAAAATTAGGCAAACGGAGCGGTGATGAGCTGAAAATGGGGCAATTTGGATATGGGTATCGGAATCCCCGGGGCCAAATGCTGTTTGATTTCATGGAGAAGGAGGGACTCTTTATGATGAACTCCTTCTTCAAGAAACGCAAACATCGCAAGTGGACCTGGGTGAGTCCTGACGGTGCAACCAAAAACGAGATTGACTTCATCATGTCGACGAAGAGGCAGATATTCAATGATGTCTCCGTGATCAATACGGTAAAAACCGGAAGCGATCACCGGCTGGTAAGGGGCACATTGAATATCAATGCCAAGCTGGAAAGGTCTCGATTGATGAAGTCTACGCTCCGGCCTGCACCTATCCAGACCCAAAACCCCGAAAGTTTTCAGCTCGAACTGCTGAACCGCTTCGAGAGCCTAGGCGATTGCGTAGATGTGGACGATTTCAACAACAGGTTCGTGGAAACTGTCCGTTCGGCTGGATCTACCAGCTTTAAAATCCGCCGAACAAAAACGAAGAAGATCTCCGACTCAACCATCATGCTTATGGAGGAAAGGCGAGCGATGGTTCTGCAGTCCTCAGATGATGCTGGCCGGTACCGGCGGCTCAATAAACAGATCTCTAAGTCTTTGACTTGCGACCTTCGCCTGTATAATACAAATTGTATTAAACAGGCCATAGAGCACAACAAGGGCTCCAAAGTGTTCGCCAGAGATCTGTCTATTGGGCAGAGCCAACTGACCAAGCTGAAGACTGGGGACGGCAGAATCATATCGTCCAGGCCTGAGCTGATGGATGAGATCGAAACGTTTTATGGGCAGCTATACACGACAACACGGTCACCTGTTAGCTCTTCGACAGACGATCCAAGAGCTAAGTTGTCCCGACACTATACCGACGATATCCCGGTCGTCAGCCTAGGCGAGATTAGTATGGCTCTGAAACAGCTCAAAAACAGCAAGGCACCGGGTGAAGACGGAATCACTAGCGAATTGCTGAAAGCAGGTGGAATACCGGTGCTGAAAGCACTGCAGAAGCTATTCGATTCCGTCATACTCGCGGGAGTGACGCCACAGGCATGGCACAGGAGTGTGGTGGTGCTGTTCTTCAAAAAGGGTGACAAAACCCTATTGAAGAATTACAGACCCATCTCACTCCTGAGCCATGTCTACAAGCTGTTTTCAAGAGTCATTACGAATCGTCTCGCGTGTAGGTTTGACGACTTCCAGCCTCCTGAACAAGCCGGTTTCCGCAAAGGCTTTAGTACCATAGACCACATACATACGCTGCGGCAGGTTATACAGAAGACCGAAGAGTATAACCTGCCCCTATGTTTAGCGTTTGTGGACTATGAGAAAGCCTTCGATTCGATCGAGACTTGGGCTGTGCTACAGTCTCTCCAACGGTGCCAAATTGACTCTCGGTACGTCGAAGTGTTGAAGTGTTTGTATGAAAACGCCACCATGTCAGTCCGTTTCCAAGATCAGTGCTCGAAGCCTATCCGATTGCAGCGGGGTGTGAGACAGGGAGATGTTATATCTCCGAAACTGTTTACCGCTGCATTGGAAGATGCTTTCAAGCTTCTGGATTGGAATGGACTAGGCATCAACATCAACGGCGAGTACATCACTCACCTTCGATTTGCCGACGATATTGTGGTCATGGCTGAGACCTTGGAAGACCTTGGTGCAATGCTCGATGGCCTCAGTAGAGTCTCCCTACAAGTGGGTCTTAAAATGCACATGGACAAGACCAAGATTATGGCAAATGTCCATGTCGCACCCACCTCTGTCACTATTGGAGGCTCTACACTCGAAGTTGTTGACGAGTATGTCTACCTGGGACATACAATCCAGTTAGGTAGGTCCAATTTTGAGAAAGAGGTAACTCGTCGAATCCGACTCGGCTGGGCAGCGTTCGGGAAGCTTAACCATATCTTCTCGTCTCAAATACCGCAGTGTCTCAAGACGAAAGTCTTTGACCAGTGTGTGTTGCCAGTGATGACTTATGGATCCGAGACGTGGTCGTTCACTATGGGCCTAATGCGAAAGCTCAAAGTCACCCAAAGAGCAATGGAGAGAGCTATGCTTGGAGTTTCCCTGCGAGACCGAATCAGAAACGAGGAGATCCGTAGGAGAACTAAAGTGACCGACATAGCTCTAAGAATTGCATCAATTAAGTGGCAATGGGCAGGGCATATAGCTCGCAGAACCGATGGCCGTTGGGGCAGAAGGGTTCTAGAGTGGCGACCACGAACTGGCAGACGCAGCGTGGGCAGGCCTCCAACAAGGTGGACCGACGACCTGGTAAAGGTTGCGGGCAACCGATGGACAAGGTCAGCTCAGGACCGAACGATGTGGAAAACCTTGGGGGAGGCCTATGTCCAGCAGTGGACGTCGTATGGCTGAGATGATGATGATGATGATAGCATATGCTACAGAAAATACGCATTTAATGTACATAACTTTAGGCGCTTTTTCCTAATTTTCCGTCATGCATTTACGATGGTTGACTTTAACAGCGCAGCGCAGCTTTTCAGCGTACATTTTATCAACTAATATTTTATTCTTGTAAGATATTATGATCTTACATCATAACTTCAAGTTCTTTGTAGATAATGAGTTAGCTATGTCAAAGCTAACTCAAAACCACGTTTGGAATAAATATACCCGTTAAAACTTGATAAAGCTGCACTACGGAATACGAACTGAAAAGTTGACTACACAAACGGTCTCAATTATAAATACGAGTCACGTTTCTCTGTTTATTATACTATCACTGTTTTAATATCTGATTTTAGAATATTTACGTGAGTAAGTGCCTATTAACTTAGTATCAAAATTAAAAGCACTCATGTTAACAATTTAATATTCGTCGTTTATTTATTTAGATCAATAACATGATATTTATTAAAGACAAAATTAACAATAAGTCAGTTTTTTCCTAACCAATTTGCTGACAAAATGTAGTATTAAGTTTTTTTTAACATTGTGCGTTACATAATCATAAAATTGACCATTTTTATACTACTTTGTAAATTAAGCAAACAAGCATACGACAACTTGTTATATCTGTAGCATTGCTCGTGAGTTGCTGAACTTAAAATTTAGAGATTTGATATAAGGACTACAGACCTGTACTCACGCACCAGAACACAACTACATACGCACAGCTACTTTTTCATTATGCAGAAAAGAGACGTCATAGATATGAAAATAATGTAGAGTTATTTGCGAACAATTGTATTTTTTTGAGTAAACGTGTCTTGTTTCTAATGGTCATGTAATAAAACCAGCAATGCCAATTGTTGAGCAATTTATAATATCAATGTTCACTATTTTTCACATTGGGACAGACACTTGCGGTACATCCAAGAGATAACATGTTATAATAAGAACTGGGCCGTACCATGACGTCCTTAAAGCGATTTATCTTAATTTGAATTTCGAACTATAACAACCTTAAAACTAGGTAATAAAGTTGACACATTACAAATTTCATATTAAGATCAAAAATAAATCGCTATAAGTACTTCATAGTACTACCTCAGGATATTTATTTAATCCTTACATGTATGTACTTGTCCCTACATGTAATTAAATAAATATCTTTCTTAATATAGTGAAATAAGCGGATAATAATTGATAGCTGATTAAACATCAGATATTTACGAAATGATCACCCTTTGAGGACAAAAATACAAGGAAAAAAGATAGGGGACGACTTAAAGGAAACTAGGATGAAACAAGCTAAAGATAAGGTCAAGGTTATGTCGTATAAGGAATTCAAAAATAAGGCGGAATATTACAAGTTGGCATTTACTTCACCGATAAATTGTCAAGAGAGAAAATAATAATACTATTACATATGTTTATCAGTTGTCTAGTTGTCATAGTACAGGCTCTGCCTAAATTGGGATCAGGTGGCAGTGTGAGTGTTCTCAAAATATTATTATTATTATTACATACATATCTGTTTTTACAGTAACGAAAATACTTGTGTAATATCAATAAAAAAATATTGAATATTTGTTGCGTGATATAAAGCAATTTCTATTGATATTATATTTACATTAATTTGAGAACAAACATGTAGTAGATCATTTTTAGTATAATATGTGCTGATAAAACATTATTCTCAGTAGAATAATGTTTATTAGCCTATGTTCACATATAACGCACGTCAACACAGATAAAATTTAAAGAGAGTTCATATGACGAGTGCTAACGCGCGGTGCGAGAGAACTCATTATATGTATATCAAAATTGCTCATCTGAACAGCATACGGACGTTACATTACTATAAAAGCATGCGTCAACACGCGATTGCCTGCGCCTAGAGATTTCTTTTCTAAGCCCTGCTTTAACGCTCGCTGACGAGCGCACGCGAACGGTTGTTAGGTAATGAAAGGATCTTTAGACGCGCGATTTGAAAACGCGCGAAAATATTTTGGCATTTGAACATAGCCTTAACACAATTGCAATTAATATTTTGGCACAAGATATTCAATGCAAATGTTGTATAAATATGAAGCCATCTCTGTTTTTCAGTTGCATCCCAAAAAAAGTTGCGTGTCAATTGCCGCGCGAGAGATTTCTGCCGGTACTGCTTCAGTGTGTTTCTCTTTGTGTAGCCGTGCGTTGTATAATTTTAGCCAGGTGATGGTTTAACTGTTGTTGACTTTACATATTATAATTATAAGTTTAAAAGACCTGTATGGGGTAACTCAGTATTTTCAAGTGCGATGCGGTGTCTGATCGGTCGGGTACTTAAGCTTTTAAACTAACCATACAGGTGCTATCGATTCCGCCATTGTATGCAAGATTTATGCAGCATCTATGCCCAGTGGATCGATGTGTTTAAGAATTAAGTTGCTATGTTTAATTCAAGTAATTCTTATAGTCAATAAAACTCTGAATGCGCAATTTTATCAATTCACAACACAATAAATATACATACTAATAAGAAAAATAATAAACGAAAACTTCCATTGTAATTTATATAGCGTATAAAATGTAGTGTAATGAAAATCTCGTAAAGAAAATTATGTTTATTATTATATAGCTGTACTATACATAATATTGCTATAGTCATAACTATGAATACGGCATCTGAATAATACTACAGAGGTCCTTTTATTCAGGGGCAACAATGAAGGAGTAATACATGTTCGATTTATATAAGTGTATTGGAAAGTTAAGCAATGGTGTGGCGCACTTATATTATGAAAAGGGAAGTTTCTTTCGATACGGGTTCATGGTATGGGGGCGTTAGATAGTGGATATAGTTTATAGTATATTAAGGATAAATTTCAAAACGGATTCTATCTAATAGAGGTCGACTTGGGTAAAGCGGTCGGAATTGCTAGCGGTGTATGTTATTACTTGATTGCTTTTACTCGTTATATACAAAATATTATCGATATAAAAGCTAAATTAAATGAAAGGAAAAGGGCTATAAAAGTTTAGCCTTTTTCTCCTTTTTTTTATTAGTTACGTAAATTATAAACTATTTTATATTGGGGAGGTCTATCAGTCAAATAAATCTATGTCCAACAGTGGACTGCGATAGGCTGATGATGATGATGTTGTTGATAATTAGACTGCTTCGATGCTGCACTGATATAAATACATATAACCCAAGTTTTGTAACTGTGCACTTGGAGCTGTCAAAATCGTTAGATTGGCATAATTGAATTAACTCGCTCGTTTCCCTCCCTAGCTTCCCGCAGTTGCCTGGCCTTGTCAGTACGGTCTGCACTTTCCATATCGCTCTTTTTTAAAGATGGCTTTTATTCACATTACCGTACATACCTATCAATCAAAATTATCTATACTATATTAATATTATAAAGCTGAAGAGTTTGTTTGTTTGATTGAGCGCGCTTATCTCAGAAAGAACTGGTCAATAGAAGATGAGCATTAGTGATATATGTTGCAAAATCGGGGAAAATATTCTAAATTACCACGCGGACGAAGTCGCGGGCGACCCCTATTTATATTATATATAATTATTTATCATTGAAATTATTCCATGCAGTACGACTTTTATGCCACAGGTCCAAATTCGATCGCCTGTAAAAATATTCAATATTAACAGTTATCTGGCAAAAGGTGACTTTGGTTCTCAGCCTACCCATTACAAGACCTCTTGTTCGTCACCTAAATATTATAAAAAGCACTACTACTCTCGGTGATTTTTAATTCATAGGAGACTTCATACGCCTACGGGCGTAAATGAAAAGCTTTTTATTATTTTATGAAATGGAAGCTCGCTCGGGGGAAACGAAAATCATGTAGTGGTTGATGCTTGTGTGTCTACATACGATCATTGAAATTTATTACCTTAACATACAATGCATTTTAGAGTTCAATGTCGTAGATTTTTTTACTTAGGTTTGAATTATCGTATTTCGTATCAAATAAACTTATAGACCATATAAATATATGGCGAGTATGTACAGTATGTATAGTACATTTAGGTATATAATAAGAAATTCTACTAATGAAATACATGTAACACAAATCTTTGGTGTTACAATATGTACAGTCGGTTTGACTGCCTTGGTGGTCCAGTGGCCTCAGTATGCGCCTGCTGTGCACGAGGTTGTGGGTTCGATTCCCACACAGGACAAAACTTTGTGTGACCCGCAAAGAGTTGTACTGAGTCTGGGTGTAATTTGTGTTGTCCCCCGCGACACAGAGCCTGTGTTCTAGTGCGGGAGATGTCTTTTAAAAAAAAAGTCGTCAATGCAAGCGGCATTGGGCTATGGTAATTGTCTACCATCAAGAGGGCTGTATTTTTGTTTGTTTTGTAGGAGTATAACTGCGGTATTACAGACGCCTAAATATGGGCGATCTAAATAACTCTGTCACCAGGTTGGCCACTAACCAAACGATAAGAAGAAGACTGCGGTGGCTGTCAAGGAAATGATCGACACATATATAGATCGTGTAAATTTCACTTCGTGGAAATTACACGGTCTAATTAAATGATAAACTAACTGCTTACCATGAAGAAAATCACGTAAGGAAACCTACGTCTTAGAAAAAAATCTTAAGGCATACCTGATTAGTAAATTACATATGGTTTTCAACCAACCCGCATTAATCCTGAACGCTCTCAGCTCTCTTGACAGAGGAGAATGGAGACCCGTGCTGGTAGTGGGACATAATAATGTCCTCCTAACTGAATTTCGGTCACGGCAGCTGATCGCATCGGAGACTTGCCATCTGCGCGAGAGATATTATAGTGCAAGTGTGTGCGCAAACACAAGTGCACTCTTTATTCCCTCACTCTAGTCCGATGGGACGGAAAATCTGACGCGACCGGAGAGAGATAATGCGTAGCTCCAACGGCTTTACGTGCTTTCCGAGGCACGGGGCTGTAAACACCGCTTGTTTCTAAACTCCTGGCATCTATTGTGAATTTATTAACAAAAACCCATTATAGATTTTTGGCACGACCGGGGAATCGAATCCGGGACCACACATCGACCACTGAGCCACGGAACATAATAATATAATAAACTACCTTTTTATACTTTTACTCATTACATTTACGTTCATATCTGTATTTCAAAATAAAGGTACATGGTCCCTATTTTTCCCTTTAAGCGTTAGCAGAGCGTTGACGTCTCATTTCCGCCTTCCGGTACAACTATCTACAGAGCCTTCAAGCCCCTACCTAAGGGTCTAACAGTTCATTTCAAACACCCTTGAGCTAGTTGCACCCTTTACGTGACAGCCCCTTAAATGACGGCTTGCAGAGGGCTATTTACGGGTAATAATTTTTGTCTGTGAGCCTATTTGGTAAAAGGGGCAAAAAAGAAAGATGAAAAGAGGTTTTAAAGAGGTGAATTGAAAACCATGGTCAAGTGTTGTGGCGTTGTTTAATTAAATGAGTTTATATTTTGAAAAAAAATATTTTTCAATACTAGCTCTAACCGTTTATTTTCGTAGGTAGTCAACGGGTCTTTACGCTACTTACTCGTATTATGTAACAATCCAAACTAAAAAAAAATATCAAACATGATGTGGAAATGTCGCTCAATCGGAAAAACCATGTTATTTTTTTAATGCATAAAGTTTTGGGTTCTTTCAAAATGGCTACATCTCTGAATACCCTTTCGGGAATAAAGGAGTGATACTATATTATTATACTCTTAGTTTCTAGAAAACATTCATGTCATTATTCTCCAATATTAAACCGAAGATACGTATCCTTTTCCATTTGATAGCATGACATTTACATTTCGAAGAAATGATTGGATGTAGCTATATACGACTACTGAATATGAAGTCAGATATTCCGCTCCAATACCAATGCGGTACCAAGAATCGATTAAGGTTAGCCTTCAAAAGTTTTGTCAAAGAGTATCACTGGCGTGAATGTCAACTGCTCAAGAAATAAACAACATTTTACAATTGCCAAATGGGTCTTTAGATGAGAATTGTAACTTCACCTCCGCATTATACGGTTTCGAAACTTCTGGAAAGTTTGAAATATTTTACGGAAAATCAAACGGTATTATACCTACATATATTATTGTGTAAAATAGAATTGAAAAAGAGGCTTATAATAAGTTGAATTAATTCATTAACTGTTCAAAACAATGAAAAGGAAAAACACATCCATATTTTACAAACAAATTTAAGAGATTATGGCCACCATAATTTAATCGTCTCAGAGCTGGAAATATGTTTCATCATTATACAGTAGACAAGAATATCATGAGATACACAGTCCTACTTCCTACTAATATTATAAACGCAAAAGTTTCTAAGTATGGATGGATTGATGGATGTTTGTTACTCTTTCCCGTAAAAACTACTAAACGGATCTAGACGAAATTTGGCACAGAGATAGATTATAGTCTGGAAAAGCATATAGGCTACTTTTTATCGCAATAACTGATATCCACGCGGGCGGAGCCGCGGGCAACAGCTAGTATACGATATATGGACTTTCTTAGCGCAACCCCTTTGTGCTTCGTGTTTGATGTCAAAAAATGCTCAGTATTAACCACCCAGAGTTTATGGGACCTGTCTTCCTGGTACATGACCCTAAAATAGCTGCCAAAACGTAGGTTTCATACATTTCTGCTTACCCCAGAAAAGCTATAATAATTATACATGTACCTTTTAAACTGGTTCACAGATTTACATCAGCACAAAGGCAAGAAACTGAACGCCAATTGTGTAGTTATTAAGTCAGCAAACGTTCCGTTTGAGCTTTAACGTTTATGAGACTATAAGCTTTACTATTTACGATGTAATCGACTTGATACAGGTACTGGGCTATTATTCGTTCCGACATCCAGTGAGAATTTTCTGCGAACGAATTGCTTTTTACAGAGGGCCTGATAACTGATTCTGACAGCGACCACTTTTAGAAAATGTAGGTGTCAAGAGTTGTAATCAACAGAGAGAGTGTATAGTGTAAAAAGTAAAAGATATATTTGTTTTTATCTTGAAACGGTTCTTGTGGAGTGTAGTAGTAACTTAGAGGGTAAGTTTTTTTTTTTTTTTATTTTAATTACCAATCACATAAAACATTACAATCATACATAAAAGTACCACTTAAGCTTCCGGAGCTTGTGTGTGGCACATAACAATTTCTGACGTTATTATAATATTGTTAGCAGAAGGTAGCGTAGACAAGTCTTCCTTATATATGTATAAATAAATAACATTCCATTGTAAATTGAATAAAAATCAAATTGCCTACAACTAAGTAACCGACTCGTTACAATTATGTACGAGTTCAATCCAGCCCGGCAGCACATTTTACTCGGTGGAATTCTCTGTACTGATTAAATAATTTACAATCGTGCAAAGAAAAACATGAGAAACTTCATATGTCTCAGATATTCTCAATTAAAAGAAAACATATAAAATAATCTTTAAGCTTTTAATTATTACAGCTACATTTTAAAGGCAAAATTAACAGTGTGAAAGTAGTATCTGGACTAAAAAAATACATAATACACTAACACAGAATCTGTTTAATAAAACTTTCACAGTTTACTTGCATGTTATTGAAATATTTGGAATTTCTCAGTGAATACGAACCGCCGGCAGCCCTGTTGCTTTGTGTTCGGACAAACGCATATTTCATGGATATTACACGCCCTAGGGGGCTATTCTGTAGACCGGTAGCGCGAAATACCCTACCCGTTACGTATATTTTTTTGAGCTAAATCAAAGTTTGCTTTGCATACCCAACGATTTAATCACTTCCCTACAATTTATTCTTTAAGTTTTATAATAGCTTATTTAATAATAATGTTAATTATAATAGCTCCGTGGTGCTCCTCTTCATAGGTTACAAACCTATAGAGATTTATTTTGTCTACCGCTTTGCTATATTTATTTATTAAACTTCTTACACATGGGTATATGGTGCTATAGAGGAAAGTGGAAACTTTTCTTTTTAACTCCTCTTATTTACTTCTCATTAAATTCGTTGTGGGTTCCAAAACAGTAGGTTTAGTTGTCCACGGGACGCACGAGTGTCAAAGCTAGGTGTCAGTTGGTTACTCCACCGTTAATCCTGGCTCACAGGAGTCACAGCGGTGGGCAAGTTTATTTTCTCACTTTTTTGTGTAGCTAGTTACATTAAATTAAAGACAATATAGTCAGCGAAACGTTAAGATAAGTAACAACTTAGCAATTATCACGACAATCAGGGATTAGGTACTGATCTTCCTATTCCTATACTGAATATCACATGTTTATATGACTGCCATGATTGTTGATCGGAACAAGTTGTTTTAAGTAATATACAATTTTTTTTTGTTTATGTCCACGGTTTTGCTCGCGCGTACCATCCCAAGGGAACAGTATTTTTTCTAAGATAAAAGCCTGTGTGCTATTCTAAACTATATTCTATCTTTGTGCCAAATTTCATCCATATCTTCATCAATCATTCAAATTTTCGCTTTAATAATATTATTTAGTACTTATATTATTGTTATAGCAATATCTAATATATAAAATTCTCGTGTCATAGTGTTCAACTTTGAACTCCTCTGAAACGGCACGAAATTTTGTGTGCATATTGGGTAGGTCTGAGAATCGGACAACATCTATTTTTCATCCCCCTAAATGTTAAGGGTGGTCCACCCTTAATTTTTTTATTTAATTAATTATAAAATTTATTGTTTATATTTTTTTGAGATTCAGCATTAAAAATACATACAACCCTTAATTTTCATCCCTCTACGATCAACCCCTATTTTTTAATAGCGATATTACTATTTTAGTAGCAAAACAACGATTGCTGGGTCAGCTAGTATATTATATATACAATAAACAACATTTTAAGTTCCAATGTACGCGGGATGCTTTTGGCATTGCAGGCGCCTATAGACTAAGGTGACTATAGTTACCGTAGTGAATGCGTGTGTACCTGTATTAGTTAACTAAACGTCACTTTGACAGTTGCACAAGGCGCGGCAAACGGTAAGCCACAGATGTAAATGTGAACTGGGTGAGTTAGTATTAAAAACCAATTACCAAGTACAGGACGTGTCAAGCCAGTGTGTTATCTTAAGTAAACAAAACACCCTACACTTACCTTAGTAGGCAACTTTAGTGGTATTACAAAATTTATTTGATATATGTACGACGGGCTACGGAGATAAAATGTATGGAATTTGATGAGAGTCTAAGATTTAATTTCGTAAACTTACGTCAAATCCCATACATTTTCTTTTTTGACTTTTCGATTCGACTATCGCTTATGCCATTTGTCTAGAGGCTCAGGATCGCTATATGAAGATTATTTTTTAATGAATTTGTGCGAAAATATATTTTTATCTGTAGGTTTAGTCTAATTGTATACTGTTGCCGAATTCCACAGAAATATATACTATGGTTTTCTTAAATAACTAATCTTTATATAGCAGCCTTGTACAGTCATCTCCGTTGCCGTGTGTACATGGACATTTTACATAAAGGAAAACGTTTGTTCTACACGATATATTATGTAAATTAGTTTTCCGAAATACTCACTAATGAGAAATGTATGTTCTATTCAAAGTGGCATTGTAAAACCGAATATAGTTTGTTCGTTTAATGTTATATTAGCTCGTGACTATAATTGCTTGCATAATGATCTTAACATAACATTAATGTATTTTACCCGGAATCGAAGGCGGAGGTATGAAACTCCCACATACATACCCTACTGTCAGCTCAGTTCAAACTATGGTTAACTATTTCATTCTAGATATTTATGAATATTACGTCATAGGATAAAGTTAAAAGATATGGCATTCACACTATCTACATGTATATGCTAGATCAACGCTCGCAGGCTTCAAGATGAAACATTCCTGGGATAGGTAAATGTTTTTTCTTAAGTGAATCCCTCAATAAGTGCTAGAGACCTGTACTTATACACAGGAACACAACTAGAACGCTGTGTGTAATTATGTCCCTGCGGTCTTCTGTAAGGTGGAGGTCCTTCCCCAGTCGGGCTTGCTCGCTAGTATGGTGCTCTGCCTCTCTTGAATGCATCCACACGCACGCACACACACCAACTTGCATCCTCACGCACGCTCACACACACCCACATGCATCCACACGCACCCACACATACACACATATGCACATAAATGCTACGCAAGTATATTATAATTATAATTATCTGCAGCAATAGAACTTAGTTCAATGCTAAACAAAGGTTAATTCTTAAATATCTGAACCAAATATTTAGTTGAGTTTTCTAAACCAGCTTCGTACGTTTTTTCCTTAAAACAATTTTATCTTTTTCTCGCAAAACGCATACGTAAGTTAATTAAGATAAGGGGAAGCAAAAGATTTATGTAGCACAGTAGAGACAATTAATTATCTCTGATTATCTTGTAAGTAGTTTCTACTCTGATTCAGAAATAATGGTAACGTGTTAGCAAGGTCAGATCTGTAATTTAGAAAGATTATGTAGTCTTATGTAATGGACAGGGTAATCCTTAGGCGAAGCCTATATCCAGAAGTGAACTATCTATCGCATGAGAAGAAGAGGATGTAATCCTAACAGTAGCTACAATCACATGTATTAATTATTATCTAGCTAATGCCCACGGCTCCGCCATAAAAAAACTAATCTATGCCACAAAAATCATTAATTTTTCCAAGAGAAAACGTAGTGAATGTGCTATTCGAGTCTTTAATAATCTATTTCTGTGCCATATTTCGTCTAGTTCTGTTTTGTCGTTTTGACCTGATTAAGTGAAAAACATTTATCCATCCAAACTTTTGTTCAGTATAGATTAAAGAATCGAATATCTATGCATTGTCACAATACAAATAAACTTTTAGTTCAGTGATTAAAGTGAAAAAAAATGTATTTCTTAAATGGTTGTGCAAAGTCTCAGTGTATTTTATGTTCGTGAATTATTCGTCTATAAAGGCCCTCTTGACAGACGTCTTGGTCCCTAATCCGGCAGTTGACATTTTAAACAAAATAAAAACAATCATTTTTTTTTCTCTTAAAGTAATGAATAGAAAATTACCTAATCAGTTTAACTACTGCGCTATTTGTGCTATCAATTTTATAATCAACACATGCATATAATAAAAGTAGCCTAATTTCTTCGGATTCTGTTCAACCTATACATACTCATACCAAGCCTAGAACCCTCGTGATCAGCAATCACAATCAACACCCACTAGACCAACGAGGCATGTCAAATTTATAAAAGATGAATGTCTAGTGCAATTCCATATTCTCTGCCTACACCTCCAGGAAACAGGGACCTTTAAAGATCCAGTATAAGATGTATCTCTAATTACTATAGACAAAGATATTTATTCCTTCAAACTGTGCACATAGGTGGTTTTACATAAAAAAAATCAGGCCGACGAGCTGGTAAAGGTTGCGGGTAACCGATGGACAAAGTCAGCTCAAAACCAAATGCTGTGGAAAGATTTGGAGGAGGCCTATGTACAACAGTGGATGTCTTTTGGCTGAGATAGAACCCAATCGAGCGTAGCAACTTTAGAATTCAAAAAACAAAATTTATAAGAAGTGAAGGAAAAGAAGAAGAAAAGAAAGAAAATAACATTTATGTTTTAGTGCTTTGTTGATTTCTTTTATCAAAATATTCATTTATAACTATGATAAAACACATTATTCATTATCCATGTTTTTAAGTGTTTTTTGAATAATTTATCATCTAATTCCTTTCCGCTTTATTAATAAACGTTGTGCAGCGAGTGAATAGTTACGCAATGCTTTCCCTTTTTCTTTCAAATGTCAAATTACTGATGATTGAATGCGAGATTATATAATAAAATTACACCTCTTCTATTCTACGTTAAATTGTTATGTACCCGTATTTCTGTTTTATAGGTATAGTCAGTAAGATATACTTATATAGAATATAGTCCGCTTCATGCATTTAAATAGTCCCAACTATGTAATTTTAGTTCCACAAAGTTCATTAATTGTGAAAGAACTTCCTCCTTACTAAATTTCTCCGGGACACCACTAATTACAGTTTAGTACCTGTGTTTCGTACAAACGTAATATACGCGCATAATATGTTGCTTTACACGTAAGGGGTGAACTCACAAGTTCTTTAAGTTGTTTATAAGCACCTATGCGTCGTTTTGTAACTTTTATCTCGTTTTTCTCTGTAATTCTAAAGGTTTGGGGTAAAAATTAACCTAACTTTTATAATTTGCCATAATTTAATTACGTTTTAAGAGAGATACAGCACTATACCTTATCACCTCATAAAAGAATATAGCAAAATGACTGCGGTGTAAATAGTGTTTCTATGAGTTAGAGTGTTTTATCGAAACGTTTTCCTATCTCAAGAATACTGCATCACAAAACCCTGGTTTCTAATTGTTTGACGAGACCCTTGCCCAAAAGTTGAGGTTATCAAAACATTTATGTATCAATTGCTATTGTATGTATATTATACTAGTTCCTCCTAGCCAAAATTCGGTCACGGCGGTTTATTTTAACGGAGACTAGCCATCTGCGCGGTAGATATTATAGTGCACAAGTGTGCGCGCAAACACAAGTGTATTCTTTATTCCCTCACTCGCATAGTCCGAATCCCACTCTAACGGAGAGAAATCAGGCATGGGACCTGACTCGGGAATCAAACCCTCGTGATCAGCAGTCACATACATCGAGCACTGATCCACCGAAGCAGTAGCATATATATTATGCTATTCTAGACTGATCTATATCTGTGCTAAATTTTATTGAAATTCGTTCAGTTGGTTATGCGTGATTTTTTAACAAAGATCCGTATATGCATTCATCCAAAACTTTCCCATTTTATTGGAGTATAGACAAACTTGTATCGCTATGTCTTTAGACAAAATTTTCACTACAATTTCAGTAAAATCGCACTGTATTCAGAATTAATTACCACCTATAGATTTGGTATTTAATTACCGTTAATTAATACGAATAGTTTGCGATTCTCATTAGTCTTATATTAGGTACGTAGTATTGGGTTCTCTAAGTTAATTAACATTATTCTGTATATTAATTAAAATTATAAGAAATTCTACAAGTTCTGTTTTATTTTACGATACGTGTGAAACAAACTTGTAAGTCGTGTGATGTAGGTTCGATTCCGGCTCGCAGTTCTAATTTGAATTTTTCTTTGTGGAATTTAGTAATGCATCTGCTAACGAAGTAGGAGATATTATGAAGAAGCCGATATGCCCGAGGAAGGGCATTTCATATTCACCAACACAAAGAGGGCCAGAATACGCATATTGCTGTCTACTTGTTAGTTCACATGATAGAACAGAACAGAAATAGTTATAATATTTTGCTCACAGCTAATTACCGGTATGACCCAAAGCCTGATGTTATTTAAGTTATTCTATGTATTCTTGCAGAATATTGCCTTTCTGTGTGCCATATATTTTATTTAAATCCGTTCAGCAGTTTGGATGCTATTTAATTACAAACGTTTAATATCCTAAATTTCACAGATGATACTGATAGAATTTAGTCTTTTTAAAGTACACATCTGTTGAATATTAGTACAGTGGCCACCTTAGCCACTTCTTGACGCCCGAGTCGAGACATTAGTAATGATATAAATGATTTTTTTTTTAAATTTGCTCTTATATTAAAACTTTAAATTATTAAATTAAATAAAACTTAACAAAAAGGCCAATAAGGTCTCTGCGTCAGCTCTAATGTTCTGACCTGGACCACAATGATGGAATTCTCGCAGGACGTTTACCAACTACCTACTAATATAAGTGATGACATGTAGCATAATACCTTTTTTTTCAAAACACACGCAAACAGATGCGCGTATGGCATCCAAGTTTTGTTATCTATACCTGGTTTTTTTTAATAATTTGATGGGTAAAGTCACCCGGTCTTCTTAACCATATTTCACACGCAAAAATAATAAAAATTGCAACATTCATTGTAACTGGTTGATTTAATTTGAAAATTAGTTTTGTTACAAATTATAAAAAATATAATTAATTAATTATACAATTCAAATAACTGATATAAACCAACACAATTGTTTTATTATAAGTAGGTAAATATTATATAAGATAATATTATTCCAGACAACAGAACTGTTAAATTTACACTTTACGGCTATAGTTCTAAAGATAATGAACTAATTAAAATTATCGCAACCACAAAGACAGTAAAAGTTAATGATACGGAACCCTTAGTGTGCAAGTCGATTTTACACTCGACCGTTTATTTTAACAGAGACTTGCATTTATGCGATCTATTTTATTTATACAAGCTTTTTTGAGACCACTCACGCACACCGGCATCGACATCCGGTCTCAAATTAGGCAGAGCCTGTACTATAGCAACCAGACAACTGGTTAACATACTTATATTTTTCAAAACATACACATATTATAGATAATTTCTAGCCAGACACAGAATAAACAATCGTGTTTAGCTTAACCCGATGATGATCGTTTACCGAACAGTGAGTGCAACTGGCTATGAGCGCCTGGCGATGAAGAAACAAGATACATCGACAACTGCCACGCTGAAGTTAACAAACACTTGTTTCGCTAAGGACAAATTACTTATCTTCAGGAAGAAATAAGATAAAAGACGCGTCGAAACATAAAACAATAGATTTACAGGAGAGGTAGACATTTGTGCCGTGGAAAAAATACGACAACGGTTTTGAAATACGCTGCTGGCACTGATAGGTACAATGTAGGGCATTATGTGTGTTATTTATTTATTTTTATTTGGTTATTTATTCAAAAGTACATAAAGAAACAAGCTTTGGGTTGCGGGAGAATTTGCAAACATACAATTTACGAACACAAATTACACCCAGACTCGGAACAAATATTTTAAAATTCACTTTTTTTATACTACCAAGGAGGCAAACAAGCATACGACCCGCCTGATGGTAAGCGGTTACCGTAGCCTATGGACACTTGCAACACCAAATATTATTCATAAAAATCACACAAAGTGAATCGAACTACCTCCGGCTTTACAGTCAAGGTCACTAAGCACTAGACCAACAGACCCAGGCCAGTCTCGAATGTGTGTGCGTGTGTGTGTGTGTTATAAAATGAAATAAAATTGAGGTTTGTGAGCATGTATGAATGTGTGTCATTTCTAGACGCACACGCCGAAATTACTAGACGATTTTTGAAGAACCTTTACAATATTATATGTAGCTTTAGAATATCTAAAAGACTATATTATACTTTAAAAAAATCTTCATGGACAAAGTCGCGGACATAAACTAGTCTTCTCACACTTGAAGAGGTCAGTGGTGAACTGCGATGGACTGATGATAATGATTATGCTCTGAGTTTCTTTTCGTGTTCTACTAGGTTCCTATTGCAAAAGTGAGATAAGAGTGGGTACTTTACCTTGTGAGTTTAATCTTCATATGGGACAAAACATGATTTTGGGTAGGTATAGGTTTAGTATACTTTTTGAGGTGTTCTTTGTGTCATAAAACGTTTGTAAAACCTCACATGAATCATGGGTGGATGCAGAAAGTGGTTATAAAAATGGAAAAAAGAAATAGAATTAATTTTATTCTATTATCATGGCTGGATGCGGAAGGCGGAGGACCGTGTGCTGTGGCGCATGTTAGGAGAGGCCTATGTCCAGCAGTGGACTGCGATAGGCTGATTGATATATATATATATATATATATATATATATATATATATATATATATATATATATATATATATATATATATATATATATATATATATATATATACATATATTGATATATCATGGCAAAGTACAATAAGTTTTTTTTTTTAAATTACTCTGTTTCCAATTACTATTATTTCAGTTTATGAATACAAAATTATATCACAATAAGTTACACATAGCATGAATGAAACATGAATAAAATTATTTTAAGAAAACAAAAGTTTTTTTAAATATATTATCCTCTTTTTTTTGTTGTAGGAAGTTGTACTTAATATCACTCACCATGTAACAATCACAGAGATGTAAACCAAACCAGCAATGTGTTAATCCTTTAACTAATACACCAATTCACGTAGGTACATAATAATATATCTATCTCACTTGAAGCGTTTACCACAAAAGTTATAGTCACTTCACGTATGTAACCTCAATATTTGTAGACGATCTACGTTCGAACCTCCCGCTACGCGTCTACGACAAGCTCTACGCGAACACGTGCGACCTCCGTAGCTGAATAGATAAACTGGAGTATTGCCGCTACGAACTAAAGTTCCGAAGTTTGCCGAACACATCCGAACGCCACCGAGACTTTGTAAGCCGTGATTGATATCAAATGAAATGTGAGGAATGAGTAGTTCTAGAGAGCTCTTTGTTTTTAAGGATTATGTTTTTTGTTGCCACCGCGCGGCGTCGCTACGATCGTATATCATTTGAAGAAAAATCTTCTTTTACACAATTGTAGTATTTTATTATAAAAAAAAATGGTCATTTGTATCAGGATATTACAGCATGGTAAAAGGAAATTGAAAAAGGTTTGTAAAGGTTAATATAAATATTTTAATAGTCAAACATTTATAAAAAGGTATTACGAACCCTTTTATCCCAATAGTGAAAGCAGAGGTGTATGATACTGCTCCACTGCTTGTGTGAAGTTATGTAGTTACTATATTATGGCAATAAGCTTGCCCGTATATGGGATTAAGGACCAAGCATAGCTGGCGAAACGTGGGTGTCATTCAATTATACAATACCCCCTCGAAGAAAAAGGGGTGGTAATATTATGTCATGTTATACTATTACATTTGGATACGTAAGTAGCCCAAGACAGGTCTAAATGGGAGATTTTAGAGACAGCGTTCACGATGGGGTTCTTATAAACGCTTACAAAACGTTAATAAATTATTTTTGTATAATAAAAACAAAACACTAAAAAATCGCTTGACCGATATCGATAAAATTTTAATGGGACCACCTAGGAAGTACACCTTTTGAAACAAAAAAAAGAACAATTTTCCAGATCGGTTTACGCGCCTTCGAGTAATCTGTGAACATACATGAAAAAATAATATTCTGACGAATTGAGAATCTCCTCCTTTTTAAAGTTGGTTAACAATAGGCGAAATCAGTTAATATTACTAACCTAAAAATATGTAGAAATTGTAAGAAATAAGAAGCTTTTTACTTTATACTAGTTTCCGTCCGCGGCTCCGTCCGCATACAATCCCACGGGAGCAATAATTTTTATTCTGGGATAAAATTTTCCTATTATGCTATTCCAGACTATAATCTATTCCTGTGCCAAATTTTTAAAATAAAAAATCCAGATTCGTTCAACCATTTTGGCGTGATTGAGTAACGAATATCCATACATCCATCCAAACTTTCGCATTTATAATAAATACTATAAATTTAGTAATAGCATGTTTTTTTTTTTTTTATACTACTTGGGTGGCAAACAAGCATACGGCCCACCTGATGTTAAGCAGTATCCGTAGCCTATAGACGCTTGCATTACCAGAGGTATCACTTGCGTGTTGCCAACCCATTTTTTTACACCAGGGCTTTAAGATGCAAAGAACCCTGGGATAGGAATACGTATCTTTCAAAACGCATTTCTAAATGAGCGCTGGAGACCTGTACTCACACACAGGAACACAACTACACCGCTGTGTGTAGACATTTGGCTGTGGTCTTCTGTAAGGTGGAGGTCCTTCCCCAGTCGGGCTAGCTAGTATGGTGCCCTACCTCTCTTAAATGTGTACCTAATAGGTACTTAACAGGGAACAAATAATATGTGTTAACAAAATTATCCCAATGCGTTTTAAGGTTCCGTATCCAAAAGGTAAAACGGAAGCCTATTGTTGTCAGTCGACTGTCCGTCTATCCGTTTGTGTATCTCGGGTCTGTAACTCGTAAACGGAATAAGTAACAAACTTGTGAACGAAGGTTATTTCGTGCAAAATGTTCACACAAAACCTCCGTGCACAAAACCGAATATTGAATTACAATTGTTTTAGATCTTGCGTGTGTGCGTGTGTGTGGGTGTGTGTCTACACTCATTCTTCATTCTAGCTATTAATATTATAAATGCAAGTTTGGATAGATTGATGTTTGCTACTCAATTACGTCAGATTGGCTTAATGGATATGAATAAATTTGGCACAAAGATAAGTAGATTAATAACTCTTTTCTCCACCTAGCGCTTCAATTTCCATAATTACTTTTTTTTGTGAATGGAGATATAATATTATAATATTTAAGAGAGATAGGGTACCATACTAGCGAGCAAGCCCGACTTCCTTACCTTGACCTCCACCTTACAGAAGACCATAGCCAAATAACTACACACAGCGGTGTAGTTGTGTTCCTGTGTGTGAGTACAGATCTCCAACGCTCATTTAGGGATGCGTTTTGAAAGAAACTCCTATCCCTGGGACACTCCCATCTTTAAGCCCTGGTGTAAAAAAATGGGTTGGCAACACGCAAATGATACCTCTGGTATTGCAAGCATCCATAGGCTACGGTAACTGCTTAACATCAGGTGGACCGTATGCTTGTTTGCCACCCAAGTAGTATAATATATATATATATTATGATTAAATGGAACCGGTATGAACACTTTCACTGCCCTAGGCCAAGTTTGAGCTGTGAGCTGATACGTGATCAGTCAGTCTGACAGGTTTTTTTCTATATATGTTACAAAAACCGAAGTGCGGTTACACTCAGTTTTAGCTGGCGAAATTAATATATAAGCTATAATAACCTAACCCACCGTCTGCATCTAACTCCAGCCGGCTCAAACTAGGTAAGTGTAACTGCACTCCAGCTTTTAGCAGTAACATATATAACACCGACTGACTGCATCGGCGGACCAGTGGCCGCAGTATGCGCCTGCTGTGCACGAGGTTGTGGGTTCGATTCCACACACGACAAAACTTTGTGTGACCCACGAAGAATTATGGTTCTCTGAGTCTGGGTGTAATTTGTGTCCGTTAATTGTATGTTTGTAAAGTAAAGTCCCTCGCGACACAGAGTTTCTTCTCTAGTGCGGGAGTTGTCTTTTTCAAAAAAACAAAAAACCGTCAATTTTCAAAGTTTTGCGTGATAGAACAACAACCATCCATACAAACATTCTCATTTATAATATTAGTAGAAAGTAGGATGTATTCATACCTATTGTATTCCAATAGTGTAAATGACAGCGCTGCTTTATGAAGTAAATTGATGGATGCTCTTACAAATAGATGATGTTCCACATGGATGCCATATATCTCTATCCCATCAGAGAATATTTTGTGCGCATTATGAATCGATACACAGCTCATTAGCGCAATACGGTTCACTAGTTCCAACAAAACGTAACATTATATTGTACACGCGACTAGGCCTAGAAAATTACTAACAACTCTTTTAGCCCCATTTATGTATATATCATTATCTTAACCCATAAACATCCCACTGCTGGGACGGGTCTCCTCAATACATTTGGAGGGATATAACCTATAAAAAAGGTTCTTAACTCAAAAGTGAAGCGGATTATTATCGAACATTGTTAAATCAAATAAGCCGCTACAATGTCACAGACACGCAAATAGACTGACAAACAGATTTATGCGTAAAACTTAATGTTTGACAACATTGAAAATCTAATATTTAAAGAATGTTTGTTATTATTATTTGATGTTACGTAAGTACATTAAAAAACTTACTAAATAGTTTATGTACTAAATAGTTTAATTCTTATTTTGAAAACGTATCAACTTAGCATGCCTACGCCGAACGCAATTTACTTTTAAGCAAACGAGGACAGTGGTCTTAGCAACTTATTAGTACTCGGGTGGTGAGGCAAGACCCTGTTTAAATGAGAGAAGTATACTATACCTACAGTACATAGAACGATAGAAATACTGGGAAATTTCTAGGATTATAGACCGCCTGATTGATTAGACTAGCGACCCGACCACGACTTCTGGTTTTTTTCTGGATTTCTTAATTATAATATGCATGTATTATACATATAAACCTTTCGGAAGAAAGTCTCTGAATTGTAGTAAAAACCGCATTAACGTACAGAAGAAAGAATACGATCCGTTTAGTAGATTTTACGTAAAAGAGTAACAAATATCTATCCATCCTCACAAACTTACACATTTATTATATGAGTGCCATTAATGTATGCTTTCTACATTCCTTTTCCATTTACACTGGCTAGTACATCCTGGCTTAGTTTGAGCTTTTTCACTTTCCAAAAAAAAAATGCACTTAAAACTTCATATTTTATGATGAACATATTATATTTTAAAGAGAATTTAAATAAGTTGTCGAAGTGCAAGCTGTCTAGTACGTTACTTGCCGTCAAGATTAAAACTTAATAAACCTCCGCTCTCTTCCCTTTTATTACCTTTCCAACATAAATAGACTTTATTATTTATCTTAAAAAGATGTAGAATTTATTTATATATTACTACGATGGTAAACCATCATGTCCCACCTAATAGTAAGAAGTTACTGTAGTTTATGATAGGCTTGAAATAGCTGGAGCATACTCGTGCTTTGTCGACTTTACATCTTGTAAAATTACAGTTTTGTAACAAGTAACGCTGCAATTAAGAAACAACAACGCTGCAGTTTTGTAACCGGGAACCTGGCACTAGCACACACTCACACACACATTTAGGTTGTCTAAAGTATCACTGTGTCATCACGGCAATATTTAACATTCTAGCTATTATTACTTTTACAAATTTATTATACGCCCACGAAAACCTGAAACATCTTCATATATAACAAGCAAACGAGGCGACGTACATACACTCTCATTACCTTCCCCAAACACGTTTAACGACATAACCCGAACAACTTAACGAGTATTTATAAATATAACCTTACCCTCATGATTTGCGGATATTGAATTTATTATCACTATGGATCCTCTGAGAAGGGTTGGTGATTAAACCTACCCAAGACAATTGCTTCCCACTTGGGTAATTTGAGAAATTCCCGGAATATCTCCAGTGAGCCCTAAGGCTAGAGGAAACTATTGACGTCGTCGGAGACAACAAGAATAAACTTTGCGACACCAATGCGGACCAATATTGAATGTTTTCAGTTAGACCTATTCAACTACGCTATTAGTAAACGCTCGCGGCGCGGAGTCACTCGCTTCATACATCGGAATATCAATTGTATTATTTCAAGGTCTAATTTTAATATATTTGTTTCTTCTTTTTTAAAACACGATGGCCTGTATATAGGCATATAAAAAGTAATTATAGTAGGCGATTAACGATGCAATCATCATCATCATCTCAAAAAACAGCCGCCTTTTTTTTAAAGAAATTTCTTGGAAGCGTTTGATCGCACCAGCCCTTTTTTTAATAATATAGTACTTATGTGGTAAACAAGCATACGGTTCGCTTGATGTGAAACAGTTACCATAGCCTATGGACACTTGCGCGTTGCTGACCCATGTTTCACAAGGGCTTTAAGAAGGAGTATCCTTAGGATACGAAAACGTTTAATTTAAAACGCATCCATTATACACAGGAACTCAACTACACCGCTGTGTAAAGTTATTTGGCTGTGGTCTTCTCTAAGATGGAGGCTTCTCTTTTCCCAGTCAGACTTGCTAGTATGGTGCCCTACTTCTCTTTTACCATGACATTTTTACATAGTCACTCACTATTTTACCATGCTTCTTCCATCTACATTTGGCTTTCATAAAATGTGTTCATATACTGTTATTACATACAACAATTCGAACAAATATGGTACAACGAACGGATTTTAATTTAGGTGGAGTGTACAAACTATGCCGAGCTTAACAAGCGCCAAATTAAATTTTCTGATTCGAATGCAACATATTTTTATAGAGTTTAATATTTTTGTCTAATATTCTAGTTGTTATACCGCTGCTTTTTATTTTGTTAATTAAATAGGTACTTAGTTCAAAGTTAGATTTAGCTCACGAAATTGATTAATCAGCATTATGTATGAAACGAAACAGATTTATAAAAAGAACATGACTATTGAGAGAGCACAGGGTTCTTCAAGAAAGGAGTTATAAGGTTTTTAAACGGTCGGCAACGCGCAAATGACATCCCTGGTGTTGCAAGCGTCCATAGGCTATGGTAACTGCTTACCATTGGGCGGGCCGTATGCTTGTTTGCCACCTTGGTAATATAAAAAAACATTTTTGTTTTTTTTTTTTGTTTATTTACTATATTGATTGTGTTGCTATTTTATATTATATATCTATGGTTTATGCTGAAATAATTGAATTGCTTTTTATAACTCTTTATTATCTGGATGTATAAATTACACAGATATTACGCATAATAAGATATTACGAAAGCATTCCGAAGTACGCTTCTTGTAGCTACGTAATAGCCAAACAAATAACCATGCATCGATACAAAAACTCGCTTAATATGAGTAGGTACTAGCGACTCGCCCGTTTTTAATAATTTCTGTATTATACATATAAACCTTCCTCTTGAATTTAAGACAACGGAGCGGATTTTAATGCAGTTTTAGCAATAGATATTTTGATTTCTGTTGCTAAAACTGTTACGTAGTTTTAAAATATCTAAGCGTACAAACGCACTTTTTAATACTTTTTATAATAAAATAGATATAGTAGGATTGAGGACATGTATCTGAATGATGATGATAAAATAATCGGTAAATATTTATACGCTGCGTATGTTTATGCCAACCAACATTTTATCGGATGATTGATCCACCTGCCAAACGTTGTTAATATGGAAATATCTCTAATCAGTGAGGCAATCATGTTGTTTAAACGGCAATGCAGTTTTAATTGATTTATTAACATAATATATTATTTAGCTACTGTACAGTTTTAATGTAAATAAACTTTGTTTGGGGAATCATTTTTGGACACTATAAAACCTTCTGCATAATGAGCTGAATACCTTTACGAAAAATTATATAGTGTACGGAGTACAGCATTATTGACATACACAGATTAGAGAAATGTAACTACTAATGCTACGGTAACTCCTTACCATCAGGCGGGCCTTGCCACCTTGGTAGTATAAAAAAAAATAAAAAAAATTGAAAGACCATGGGACAGCGGGAGCAGTGCAGAAGAACAAATAGTTCGAACCAGAGATACTCAAACTAGCTTGGGCAAGAGATGAACTGATACCTCAGACCCCTTATGAACTTGTACACGCATCGACTTGACATTTTTAAAAGTATAACAATTATATTTCCTACTAAAATATTGGCCATTTTTATAACAAGTTGGTACACGTAACACAACTTATACAGTATCTTGAAAATTAATAGGTGTTGATTTTTAGACTTTGTCGACCTTCAAAATCAGTTTTCGTTTATGTTGACCCTGGATAACCGATTTTGACCCCAAGGGATATAGACCACTTTGGAAACCCTAGGTAAAACCATACCCACTGCACGGAGTATGTTAAATAAAGTTTAAGCTTATCTGTGGCATCGTGATTCCTAATCGAATAGACCTATGTATATCAATTTGCTTGGTTTCATTTAAAAGTTTGTTTTGGGGTGACATTTGATAACATTTGATTTACCTGTTTTAAAACTGTAACCGTTTTTATCAAACATTCTATTAAATAAGAATTTATATAAAACAATACATCACTACATATAAATAGATTATATAATTAATGAAGTCAGAGTCTGAAATCGTACTTCGTAGTTCTCTTTTCAGACTCGTCTTCTACTGCCTACATGAGACGATGAGGCACAAGATAACTAGCATGATAAAATAAAAGTTAAAAAATATATGAAATAAAAACATTGTTAATATACCTATAAAATTTAAGGGTTGCCCTTGATTTTCCTGGGATTCCTTCATTAGATCCTGGTGCCAATGGGGTCACCTCAAGAGTATACTCTTTCAAATAAAAAAAGAATTTTGAGAGTCGGTTCACAAATGGCGGAGAAATCGGTGAACATACATAAAAAAAACATACAGTCCTCCCATACATAAACATACAACATATAAACATAGGACCTCCCCCTTTTTTGAATTCAGTTAAAAACGTAGGTGTGCCTACCCCTTCCGGGGACCAAGTGTGTTGCTACGTTATGTCATTTATTATAATTTCAATTAAAATAATTTTAAGGTAAAATGTTAACCTAAAAATCCTGTATATAATTTTGTTTAGTCAATGTTCTATGCTTTAATGCACCTACCTAGTTTTCTCTCTGCATCACCAAGATTGACTGGTAGAGAATGCCTTTGGCATTAAGTCCGTCTTGTACACATTGTTTGTGCAAAAGTTTAAAAATAAATTAAAATATAAATGCACCTACAGCTGCCTTTTTCTTAACATAATGTCTATCCAAGATGTCGCCGCTAGCGATAAGACCGCCAATTGTACTAATTAGCTTTAATGCAGATATAATTTATTATATATATTTTTTTTTTATACTACCAAGTAGGCAAACAAGCATACGGCCCGCCTGATGGTAAGCAGTTACCGTAGCCTATGGACGCTTGCAACACCAGGGGTATCACTCGCGCGTTGCCGACCCTTTAGAAACCTTATAACTCCTTTCTTGAAGAACCCCATGCTATAGTCTCTCTATATATTGTTAAACTTTATCAACATGTCCGTCTTCCATTGGGGTAGACAGAGACTGTGGTACGCCAATTGCTTCGATCCAGACATACTTCTTTCGCTTCCTCTACATTCATCAATCTCTTTATGCATGAACGTTGATTCTGGGTAAGTTCTAATTTGACTTAATAAAGTAAATTGTATTGTTTTATTTAATCTTAATTCAAAACCACGTTAAGATACTTACATAAAAGTTTCTATTACTAAGGATAAGTCGCTAGCAAAATCTAGTAATGCTCAAATTGTTTGGCAAAAAATACGTTATTCACCCAACATGAATGACATGATCCGTTTGGCTTATCTAATTATTTCTATATACGTTATATTATTCAGACAAATGTAACGTTATTAGATACTAGTATTTGTCCACTTTTTCTCTTAAATTCACTTCACGCCTCGTTTTCCAAATTTATGACTATTTTGAACAAGTTTTTCATACTACTAAGGAGCTAAACAAGCATTTGGCCCGTCTTAGGGCAAGCAGTATACCATGTTTTAATTTAAGTTAGTAGCCAACCTGATAATAGAGTTGTTTACATAGTAGGTATAGTCCTTTGTTGTAATCTAACGACTGTTAACGGCCGCCTTTTAACGTAGCCCCCGAAGTATAGAGACGCTCAGGTGAAATACCACCATGAGGACACTCGTTCAGGGGGTAATTGCACCCCTAGTAGCTTTTTCTTAGTCCTTTCTTAAAGAACCCCATGCTACAATCTCTTAAAAGAATATTCCACAACCTGATGTGTAATTTGTGTTTTTATTTTTTACTCAAGAATGTCCAACATGTTGCCTTTATGTTTCCTATTTCCAATAGGACATTCTGTTGTACTTGTTGAAGCGCTAGGACAGGTGTCTTGCTGGACCAAACGACCCCTAGCACTTTAGAACGCTGTATTTATAGGTAAAGGCTTCACTTATGTTTGGCGCAAGATAGGTATTCCCAATTTTCGGAATCATAAATACCGTTTCAGAAATTATTTAACATAAAATTTATAAATTATTTATTTCAAAAGGGATTTACAAGAATAGTTATTAAAAATGTTTGTAATGAGTTGATAAAATTCTGAATACACTTCTAAACTTCTTTGAAAAATTATACATTAATGACTGGCCAATTGGTCTTGTAGTTGCTGAATTATTACACCATTAGAAAGCTACATCTTTAACGAGTAACAACGGCTATGATATATTTTCATAAAAATGAAATGAAACAATGTATCAAAATGTAACCTATAAAAGTCAGTATTTTACGTGCGGTGCAAAAACTATTTACGTTATATAAATTAGTGTTCTATATATTTATAATTACACCCATGCAAAGCCGGGGCGGGTTGCTAGTATTATATAAAAATGTTTAATAGTTTTCTGGTTGCCATAATATAGGCTTTGCCTAGTTTGTGACCAGAGCCTCTAGACAAGTGGCATCGAAAAGTTAAAAAAGCAAATGTATGGGATTTGACGTAAGCTGACGATAATAATGTCGTAAACTTACGTCAAATCCCATACATTTGCTTCCTTGACTTTTCGATTCGACTACCGTTTATGCCACTTGTCTAGAGGGGCAGATAACCGTGTATGCGGTGTTCTTATCTCTGTGCGTTTATAATACTTAGATTATAATTACACTTACCTCACTTAACTTCACTCGGTACTTTACATACACATATCCGCCATCTTTAACGATAAATTCGACTCGTTTATGTTCATTAGTTAGTGTCCACTAATGGAAATGGCTATGACCAAACGGAATGGTCCCCAAAATGGTTTCGCGCGGCATTTAACCTCTCGCCTACTGGCCATAGGTTTTTGCTTTATATATTGTTCAGCTTAAATTGCTCCATACAATTATATTTTAGTGGTTCTCATAATCAGGGTTATGACTTTCAAACTTGGGGCTTACGTGAGTATATTATTAATACAAAGTGGGGATAAAACTGAAGCTATGTGGCATCTGGGAGTGTAAAGTTTTTGTTCGCACTTTCATCCCTTGTCTGCGATTTAATAAGTTTAGATTGTCGCGGAATCGTCTTGGTGTTGCATTTGATGTGAAATACACATGACGCACGTTTTATTATCACTTGAAGATAAATTGCGAATAAATAGATTTTCAAAAAAGGAGAAATTAGGAAAGCATTTTAAATTAGCCCTATTATTATAATTATTTTGAACACATCGGATAAATAACTTTTATTTTTGTCTTCATCTGTAAAACTTTTCAATTTTGAACCCATTGAGAATAAATGTCAGGTTAGGTTAGTCTTATCTTGGTCGGAATCTCTAATTAGTCTTGGATCGCCTATTATATTTGCTTTATATATATTGCCACATGATCTTATCATGGCATAACACACAACACTATCACAATATAATTTGCCATAAAACATTTCGTGTACGCCTTCAATTAATAGAGACCACAGAATGGAAGATATAAAATGTAATCAATTTTTAATACGTATAACCTATTATAGGTATACTATAAATACATAATAATATAACATACTCGTAAGATAAGACCCTACCTTAACGCATTTCTCGGTTTTAGTGTTCTAATAGCGAGCGGCCGAAGTCCTCAATCAGTTTGGGTCGGCCTTGGAGTTATTGAGCGCAATCAACATTACATACATACTTCATGTATTTACGAGTTCGATAACGGTTTAAAGACAATTTCACACTATGGCAATATCGTCTGGCATCATGCTGCAAAATATTGCTTTTGTTTTTAAAAGTTTGACACCATGGCAATATCGTGTGGCATCATGCTGCAAAATAATGTTTGTGTTTTTTAGTTTTTTTTAAAGATATTGAGTAATTTTAATAAAAATAATAATATGATTTTATTACAGTAGGTATTCAAATTGATCTTTTTTAAAACAATACTTAATGCGGCATGTTACAATGTTACAAAATATTGCCGCAGCCTAAACGTTTATGAATCCATCATTCTGAAATTTGAGCAATAAAATAATTTCTTTTTAAACGTAGAATATTCTTCAAAGGTTTTGTTATGAGAAAAATTACAAACGATTTTCATTACACAATTTTAATTTAGACGAAATTAACTCTAATGAGGATATTTTGAGGAGAATATGATGGTAAAATAAGCATCATATTATACATATATTAGAATAGACATTCGTAACAAAATTCTACCGCTGCGCGCTGTTTACAAAAGTAATCAGTTCTACTCCAGTGATTTTTTACCCCGAGGGTACCTATCTTTTTGAGTGTATTCGTATTAGTAAGTACTTATTTCAAATGTGTGCGTATTTATTTCTGTTTATATTAATATAACCTATATATAAATACGCGAAAAGAAAACTTTCTGCACCTTTTTAAGTACGAATTTTGCACCCATGAATATGCGATTCGTCACATCTAAAGTTTATTTACATTATGGAGATCGATGAAAGCAGCTGAGTGTAGAAAACTTAAAATACCTAAAATAAAACAAAACATTTATTGTTTACGTGCAGTTCATGCATGTCAAACACACATCACGCCCTTAGCTGACGTAATAAAATCTAGACCTTAAAGACGTTTTTATATGGTCGAATTTAGAGCGTTTGCCGACCGATCTTTTATTTAATTATTTATATGTACGACAATTTAATATATATACGATTTAAGATACGAACTAGATTAGCTACCATGTACACATGTAGAGTATTAACCATGATTACGTTTTGAGAGCTTCCCATGAACCAAGCTGTAAAGTTCATGGGTTTAATTTCCGGCAACCATAATGTGTGAAGTAATCTAATTTATAATTTCATTACATTCAGTGTGAAACAGATGAACAGGGGCAAAATGTACTATACAGAATCTGTCTTACATAATAATATTCCATTTTGATCAGTGTTCAGTAGACTAGCGCAGATATTGTATTTTAATCTGCCTACGATTCAGTAGGTTTACAAATCAAGTGAGGTAAATGAGGTAGCATGTACACGAAAACGCAGCGTGGAACGACTTTCGACTAGGTCAAAAAATAAAATGTATGGAATTTGACGTGAGTCTACGATTTAATGTCGTAAACTTACGTCAAATCCCAAACATTTTCTTTTTTGACTTTTCGATTCGACTATCGCTTATGCCACTTGTCTAGAGGCTCTGATAAACCAGAGTTGGCGGGAAACATATATATGAGGGAGTCCTACATTCAACCAATTGACGTCATCAGGTTCAAATAATGAATTTTGCTTGCTAGCAACGTTTTTAGATTTTTGAATAAAAAATGAAATGTAAAACGACTTATAGATACGGTCTTGCTAATTGGTTTAGGTACGTCAAACTGTAGATGGTTAACCTTATGTTGCCCTAACTAAGTTTGGTGACAGCGTAGCAATGAAACAATAATATAATAGCACAATGAAACGACAGAAAAAACCCAATCCAGTCTATTTAAAAAAGGAGTATATAACTGCCAACATAAAAGTGCTTATAACTTACAATATTCACGTATAACATGGTATGTAGGGAATATTCAAAGTTGATCCGGCGAAAAAAGGGCACATACATATAATAAAACGATTCATTCGGATTGGGCATGATACTCCAGAGCGCACCTAACGATATAAACCTGGGAACGGGACCATGGATATAGTCGGCGTCGTTCTGCACATCTAACTGTCCGTGTACGGCCACTAAACAAGCGGTTACTATAACATATAATTTTGAAAGTTTAAACATGGTGAAGAATACAATACCTTCTCTAATTTAGTGCAAAAATAATACTACTATCTGTAGTATTTAAGTACCGATTGACATTATACAATGCCAAATAAAGAAACATGTTTACTGCTTCACGGTTGAAAAAGGCTTTATCTTTCGACAGAACAGGTTTGCTCATAACTTTACCTTACGTTTTAAATTACCATACAATTAAGCAACTGGGGAAGGAAATCCACATTACAAAAGACTCTTGATAGAGGAGGTAAGACCCGTACCCAGCCGTGGGAAATATAATGGTTTGCTATTTAATTATTATATTATTGACTATTGAAATTTCAAGCAGATTAGGCTACATACACAACGTAAGAATTCAAAAGGTACTGATGAGCTGGGTACAGCCCTAAAAATGTATTATTCTTCAAGCAGATACGATGGTTTTATAATTACTAACACAGTGACATGCTTTCGATCCAACAGCATGAAAATAAAATGCATTTACATTTTAATTCGCATTCCAAAAAGCAAATTCTTGTATAAAATCATCATTCATAAATTTGTTACGACCCTACGTATAAGGAGTAACATTTGCGCATTTCGTTTTCCTCATCCTTGATTGAGATCAAGACGTGAGTGAGCGATGCCAAATCAAGATTACGAAGACCCCGATTCTAATCAATTATAAGGCGTTCCAACTTTATCAATAAAATTGTTTACAATCTCGGAGTAATTAGTTGGTACTTAATTTAGTATTTATAATATTATTATAAAGAGTTCATGAATTGAAACAATTTAATGCATTTTATTAATTCTAGATATCTTGTTTTATAGTAATATTCACTGCTTATGACCTACACAATCAATATCTAAATAGAAATAATCTAAGTTTTATTTTTCAAAACGACTGGGTTTGATTCCCGAACTGAGTAAAAGTTTATTTTTTTAATTTATGTATGCATTTATTCTTGGCTTATAGTTACGGGCTTGCCCATACTGACCGATCTAAATATATTGTAAGATTTTATTTAGCAAATTTATTTATTTAAATATTTTCTAAATTCTAAATTTAATAAAAAACATTATCTTTATTATCCATCACATATATAATTTAGATAAACCTGAAAGGTTAGACTAAGATGAATTAATTTTAATCAGAGGAAATACGTCTACTGCTGGAAATAGGCCTCCCAAAAGAATTATTATATCAAACCTTATCAAGGTTCTGTTATATCATTACACTACAACTCAAATGAAGCGTGACAGTAACAGTCACACGGGTCGAAATCCCAATAAAATACGCCTAAATCCACTGGAAACAGCTAGTTAGTTTCACAATTTCAAATTCTATTCTTTGAAGTATATTCCGCTACCTTTATAGCCACCTTCATGTAGCTAGGAGTACGATATGCCGCGGCTGCGGCACCAGGTATTACCCGTTTTATTACATCCAATTTTATTTTATGCCCCTCTCATACTCGTATTGATCGTCCGATAGATCTTTATGCACCTAAATCTTTATTTGACGTCCCAAACGACATTTTAATGCTCTGCCCAGTGCCCGGACTCCTTTATTTGAATTCAGACGTTTAATGTGATGAAGGTATCTAGGTCGTAATCTGTATTCATACTGAAGTTACTACGTATAATATTAGAAGATTTTCTGTTTGTTTGATAAAGAATATTTTAGACGTGTCCATGTGGTGATGGATTAAGCATACAAATGTCACCACCCTGTCCTATCCTGAGGGAGTCGTAAGAGTCGACTAAGGGGAGTAAGCCAAGCAGACAATAACCACTGCAAGAGAGGGAAATCTTGAACCAAAACCCTATACCAACACGTCTGGCCAGCGTGGTATAGTAGGCTAATTTCCCTCCAGATGTATGGAGGAGACGTGTGCCCAGCAGTGGGGCGTTTATGGGTTGATATGATAATGATTTTAGACCTTACGGCAGCGTTGTTATGTGTTTGAATACATTATAATACATGTGTGCCTATTTAGCTTCATATTACTATCTGTGAGACACACAAACAATTTAAATCTATACAAATATTATTTGCTAAAATTTATGTCCTTAAATACCCTTAAAGCATGCGTCCCATGAGCTGCAGGAAAGCACTGGATGCAGGCAGCTCAAGATCGGCCATTGTGGAGTCTTATGAGGGAGGCCTATGTTCAGCAGTGGATATTATCGGGCTGAGATGATGATGATGATGATGATGCGTCCCATATTATTTTATACATCGATAAATTGTTTGTATAGATATAAGTTGTAAATCATCGCCTGTCGCATATGAGAATTAATTCAGATTGTGAATGTTTTTAAAACATTTATTTTCTTCGTCAAGAATTCAAAATTTTGCATGGAGAGTATAAATGTTAACGTGTGGAATAGGACTTTATGCGTCGATGCAAATGCTGGAACATTAATTGCGCTATTGCATTGAATTTTCATTGGGTTTATATTGCTGAAAAAAAAAATAGTGATTTTAAAAAAGGTATACAACTGGTACGAGTATATATTATATTTAACATTTTTTATTTATTTAGCATACGGCCCTCCTGATGTTAAGCAGTTTCCGTAGCCTATGGACGCTTGCAATACCAGAGGTATTACTTGCGTATTACCGGGCCATTTTTTTACCCGGGCGAGTGTAATCGCGGCTATAAGCTTGCATGTACCTGAGAGGAAAGCTGTGACGTGGGTCCTCTTACAATGTCACAACTCAACGTTGAAGCGCAATATATCCTTTTCATATCCGTGTTATTACGATTTCAACACCCTTTTCATATTCTATTACGTTTAAAATATCAGTGGATCCTGTGATTTATAGAACAACATTGTCAGAGTTATGTTTCATATTTACCTAGCAAAATCGTAGCACTGTTTTTTCAATTGTTTTTGTAATCCCAATTCAAAATAAAAAGGTATTATTTAATTGTGGTGGTGGCTGAGTGGGAAAGTAACCGATGTGCATGCAAAAGGAGCGAGTTTGATCCCGGGCATTACCAATGTGAATTTTACTTTATGGAGTTTATATGTATTAATCAAATGATTCGCCATCTGCTAACGGTGAAGGAAAACATGTGAGGAAATTTCTTCTTAAAAGAAATTCTAAAAGACATATAAGATTCACCAACCCGCACTAGGTCAGCGTGTGTGAATTAAGGCCTAAACCCTCTCTCTTTCTTGATAGAGGAGAGAAGACTCGTGCCCAGCAGTGGGGCATATATATGCCCCACTAACCAACATGGGTTGATATTATTACTATATTATTTTATTTTATTGCTACCCATGCTGTATTGTAAGCTTTTAGAAATGTGTTGATAGTGCGTGCGAGTACCATACAGTGCACCCGGTTAGAAACTGGGCTCGAATTACATCAGGTGCATCATAATTAGATCAGGCGCAGGACCTTCACCTTCGCGTGCTTTCCGCAGTACGATGGTGTCTTGCTGTGTTATTAAAAAATGGTCACCCGTCTATGGACCGACCGGGGCAAACTTGCTTCACCTTGCAAATCTCTTAATCAGTGCCGCCAACATTAAGCTACGATCCCTTACTTTGACTACTTAAATAGTATATAACTTTATGTTCCTTAACTCTTTCGCGGACAGTGATGTAGACATAATAATAATATAATTATATTCAAGGACAACTTACACATCGCCATCTGATCCCAAACTAGGCAGAGCCTGTACTATCGCAACCAGACAACTGATACACATACTTGTATATTTCATAATTATATACATAATTAATATAGATTTAAATAACACCCAGACACAAAAACCACATTTATATTCATCACACAAAGACTTGTCCTGGGTGGGAATCAAACTCATAATATAATGTTTTATTGTCATAACGTACATAGACGTGAGCTTAGAAAGTGTTAATATATACAAGGCATAAATCTAGTATGCAGGTTAGGTATGAACCTGATCTTGTTTGGCAAAGATTGTGCTATTTCCTCGTAATTCAGCTAATATAGGTATTACACTTAGCCGACTGAAATAACTTCTTAATCGCAATTAACTACCTCTAGGCAAGCAAATGGATTGGTTTATTCTTAACAAAAAGCAATTATGGTTAAATCGCATTAATATATTATTCTGATAGCGCAGTTATTAGATAAGTAGACGTATTAACGATAAAATACTTTATGATGTATTGTATTCTAGACGGATTTGCCCTTGCCTCTGGCATTGCAGATGTTTTTGGGCAATCTGATGATGCGTGTTCTGAAACGACTGATGACACATTTACACGAAACAAAACGCTTGCAATGGAATTCCTCGATAAGATATTTACCCTGCCGAGGTTTTAGCGAGAGGCTATATGGGTATGTGGTTCTTCAAGAAAAGAGTTATATGGTTTTTAAAGGGTCGGCAACGCATTAGTGATACCTCTGGTGTTGCAAGCGTCCATAGGCTTCGGTAACTGCTTACCATTAGGCCGTATGCTTGTTTGCGGAAAAAAATACCTAACCTAGAACACGGTCTTATGGTAAAAATAAACGAAGTATATACGTATTTTGCCCCAATTGGATAAGCAGAAGTGTATGACATCCACGTTTCGTTAGCTATGTCTAATTCAATGTCAGCTAATTTGCATACTGCTGGGTTCGCTGACTGAACAGACTGTCATAGAGCCTAAGGAAAAAACCGGCAAGAAACTCAGGTCACTCTTTTTAATCACTAGATATGTATATCTAGTGATATATATGTATAAATCTAGTATAGTAGTTACAATTCATTGTGAGAATCTCCATTCAAACACAATTGGATGAAAAACTGGTAGGATAGAAAAGATAAGTGTTTTGTCTGTTTGTAGCGGGCCGCTTTGCTGAACGTATCTAGTATTTTTAAAGTCAAAATTGAATGATTTCTTTTCTTCATAATATGGTAATGTCGTTGCTTCGATTCAATATTATATTGAAGCGAAGCAACGACGTGTGAGTTTATACTCACACACACATACATATGTAGGTAATATGTAGTAAATGTCTGGGGAATAAAGTTGAACCTTTCCGTCTAACGGCCTACATCCACCGTACAGCACAACCATTTCTTAGCGAGCTAGTTCCATGTAATCTGAAGTAAACTTATTGCCATAAATATCACGCTGATGCCGAATATTTTTCGACTCAAAAGCTCAATACCACACGATCCATGATCCATCACAAACCTTTGCGTGGAAGCGAATGTTCTACCACTGCACCACTGGGCAGGGTAATACCATTGCTAAATGAGGCTTACCTCATTTAGCAATGGTATTACAAAAAATCTTTTTTGGATGCTTACATTATAAAATAAACCTATGCTGGAAATGTCAACTTTTAAGACTGCGTTGATCATCAGTCTGGACAAACGATTTTATTTATTAAATATAATTATAATGTTTCAAAGTGTTGGACACTTCACAGTTTATTGCGGTTGTAAAGTACTACGTACTAACCATTAATATAATCAGTGCGATGTAAAATTTTGTACAAGTCTCTCATCTCTGTTTCGAGGTCGTTTCAATTACGAATGAATTAATAAAATTTTAATATCCCAAAATTATGTAAAAGGCCCAATATTAGCTGAAGCGTATTGTTAGTTTAGGTTGAAATAGCTTTTAATAATTACCATTAAGCTGCCTATTGGTTGGTTAGTGAACCTTTTGCTGTTTTGAGAAAAATAGGTTTGTGTAAACACTGATAGCCTCGTGGCAAACCATCAATGACTAAGTACCTATACAATTGTTATTGTAAGTTAAGGGGATTAATTTCTTCAAATGTTCTGGTAACTTCTCTTATCTTGATAACTGATTCGCGAAAAGCTGATAGTCATAAAAATATATTTTATATTAATCTTGTACCGTAATGAGTTCAGATGAATAATTTTGACGTGTGTTATCAACTACACCGTTTACCTACATGAGGGCGCGTTCACGTGCGTTAAAGCAGCGCTTAGAGAAAACAATATAAGTGGCTTATTTAGTGAGGGTCTCAAAACGAAGAAATATCTTTTACTCTTCCCTTGTTTAGATCCGGCGATAACGTAAAAGACTGATTTTTCCTTTATTTTTTAATTTAAATGTTTAATAATTAAATTAAAAATAATTTTTATTGAAGACCTTTTATTTTATTTAGAAAAAAATAACCACTCACTCACTCAATCAGTTTTGAGATATTTGTTTTTGAAATTTTATATTACAAGTGCCTTGTGAAAATTAATAAAAACATTTTTTAGCTTACTTTTTTATGGACTGCTGTGTATATTAATACTCCCGAAAACTTAAGTTAGTGTCTCTCTTTTACATAAGTACGTGGATAAGGAGTGGAATGAAGCAAAGCTACTCGGGTCAAGCTTCAATTTCAGCATTAAGGAGTTTGTGATGCAAGTATCAACGTCCTATGCACCTCGTCACGTAGGAAGTGTTGCCTCTAGGATGAGTCCATCGTTTCTGAGCCCCACATAATGACTGCGAAGGAATCATTAAGGTTGGACAGCACTACACCACAAGAAAGTATTTTAGGCATTTTGATTAATGTATGCGTTTGCTACGTACACGCTGATACACGTCGTGACCGAATTCAAGTCGTCAGAATATTTTGCCAAAAAGTGCCGTAATGCGCAGTGAACTAGCAAGTATTTAATCAAAAGGGACGCGTACTCATTGAGCTCACTTAAATGTTAGTCAAATGAGAAAAAATAAAAAAATAATATTTTTATGATAAGTGCGAAATAAACTTGAACGGTTTTTTTAGATAACTCCCGTACTAGAGAACAACACCTGTATCGCAAGGGACTTTACAATTGTATTATAATTATCAGACAAAAAGAACATCCACGCACGGGACCACCATTTGAATCACACAATTTTTTGTCCTGTGTGGAGATCAAACCCACAACAAGCCGCGCAATGGTAAATGCCAAAGTAACTACTAAAGCTAGTGAATCAACCGTGCAGTTAAATATAAAAACTAGACTGTGCGTATAAACTGATATAATTAAATTCATCGACATTCTACTACGTGACTGTAGCTGCAGGCTTTACCAGTAACTAAATACTAAATCATTTACATAATCACCATCTTCCACTTTAGATTAGCTCTATTCGCGTAAGTAAATCGACATAGCCGTCAAGTTGAAAGCGTTGATTATAAAGCAACGATGAAGTGCCACACGAACGGCAAATTAATTCACAAACATTTTAAATTGTATGTTTGATGAATAGATAGCGTCATATAGGAAGCCGTCTTGGAAGTATAAAAAATAGATAGATAACTCCACACACACCTTAGGAAATACATAACAAACATTTAATAAGGTACATAGACGATTAAAAGTAGGTACAATGAAGAGATCGCACTTAGCGATAGCTAAGTGCAATCTCTTTAAAGCAACCTTAGGATGGACAGGAATGGAGAAAAAACCTTTGGATGTACAGGAATGGAGAAAAAACCTTATAAAAATTGTTGTTGTACTTGTTTGCTACCCAACTATGTAGTATAAAATAAAAAAGCAAAAGCGTCATATATATTTTTTTTAATATTGCCATGAATTTGGGTTCAGCAGTAATTACCAAAACAAAATGTCTATCTATATAAATGCTTTAGGTCTATGTCGGCTGTAACATATACATTTTTATAGAATCATCATCATCATGACAGCCAAAGACGTTGACTACTAAACAAAGGCATTGTCCAAAAATAGAATATTCAGTTTGAACTATGCCACCGACGACAAACGGAACGTATGAAAACACACTAATACGTCGTCGTTGAAGCCATTTGCAAGTTACTTGACTGCAATTTGACTAATATATTACACCTAACAAACTATTCGGTCTCATTTGAGCAATGTTCGCTGCATAAAGAGCGCCTTAATAGTTTACAGTTAGGTATAATAATAGAATACTTTAACTGATTTAAAATGCCTGTATCATAATATAATAGCAAAAGTAAACATGACCACATAAGGCACTGTGTTGAAACGAGACCTTTCGAGAGAGATCAAGGGAGGGAGCTATATAGGCGTGTATAGCTCCCTCTCTCTCTCTCTACCTCGAAAGACTAACATTTAACATGATACTACGTCTTCTCTACTCTATCAAGATAGTTTCTCAGATCTCATTCTATAGTTAATCACTTCTTAACTCCTCTATTTCTAAGCGTAAGTAAATTTTTTTAAGTACATTACGCAAAACACTAATGTTGCAATCATTCAAAAAGCTTGTCCTTTTTTAATGAGCCTCCTGGGAGAGGTATACTCCAAACCAGTAGAATTCAGGCGCCCATCCTAGACGTACCTACTGCTTCTCATGCGAAAGATATTTAGGAATACGGATGCAGGATGAGCACAAAAATCCCATAGGATCTAAATGCTCTGGCCGCAAGGACAGCCCGCAACAAGATAAGATAAATTTACATAGTCATAAATCATAGACATCGTGCAGTCTGTTGTAGTGGCTTAAGTGGTTACCTCGACATTTACCACAGCGTGGAGTGTGGGTTCGATCCCCACACGTAACTAAAAATTGTGATATCAATACATGTAGGTTGTCCTGAGTCTGGGTGTACTTTATATCCGTTATTTGTTTTTAGTTTAGTTAAAAACTAATCTTAGCTAAATTAATTATGCATAATTTTCATAACTCTAACCTGGCAAAATAAACCCTGCCATAGGATTTTATGATCCTTCATTAAAACTTTTGTAAACCAAACATTTTTATTATATCACTTAATTTGCAACTTAAAAAGGGCTTCACAATAAGTATTGTAGATAAAACGGCTTTGAAGAATCTCGTGGCGCCCCCAAGTAACGATTGCAGTCCTATCTGCCAAACAAACTGTAATAACAAGCACACCTTAGCACGCTTGTGATAAATCCTTAGCGTATGGTCTCAACGATAAGCTTCAGTCGGAAAATATTGCTTACTGTTGATAGACTCATTGCCAAATATTAGCCGATGTGTGTTTAAAAGGTTAACCATCTGAACGGCTGTCCACGGCGTGCGTACAATGTTTTGGATGTGTATCCTTTTTTGAAACCCTCTTCATGCCTTGGGCCAAGTAAAGCCAAAGACCAAGTAAAGAGATCGGGGAAGTCCCCTTAGGTCGTGGTCACTGAGTCACCATAGAGTGAGTGAATAGAGATAATATCTTTCGCTCGTCCATTACCTAGTCGAAGATCTAGTTAAGATAGGCTGCAGTGACAAAACCATCGACTTCATCCAGTCAAGCTGCTCAATATAAGAGACAAGTGTCGTTATGTTGATTTAGATTAAAATTAATATTTTCAGAGAATTGTAAAAGATTTTTTTTATCAGCTTGTATTGCCTCACTACAGGCAAAGGCCTCCATTTCCTTTTTCCACTCAACCCGATCTTGTGCTAAAATAGACCAGTCCATTCTGTACGTATGAAGCTCGTCTCGCCATCTGAGTCTGGGCCTACTAAGACTTAAAGATTCGTCTCTCTAAAAAAATATTACTTTAGCTTAATATAATAAATTTAGTTTATTTAGTTGATATTTTTAAACTTACTTATTTAAACAATAGTTAATTCATACTATAAACATTGAAAGGTCCTAAACCAACACAACTATTGGGTCACTGTTACGAAATTCAGGTAAATTGTATCTAATCAGATCGCTGATGAGACTGACTGTATTCACTAAACTGAAATTCCTTTGAATCATCCTAAGTAAACTTGTCAAGTCTATTTTATTATTTAGTTATTATTGTATGAATTGCATAATTCAAAAAAATATTGGCGTCCAACTTTGTAAATTATTTTAGTGGCTTATATAAATTGTTACTATTTTTTTCTCTCTTAAAGAAACATGTTTCTATTATTATTATTATCTATTGGCACCCGTTCTTTCAGGAAATGTATCTAAACGGACGAGCTAAAAAGCGAAAACGTATCTCAATACAATATTTGATGCAAATAAATCTCTGTCCGAGATACACGAAATACGAAATAGCGTGCGAAAACACACAATATATACATACATACATACAAAATTAATATGATGTTGTATATTCAGTACATCGAGGCATGCCGTTTAATGTGATCTGCATGAGCTATTTTCGCAGGCACTGTAATGTTACACGCTCGTTGTGAAATAAATGTAAATCTCACTGTACGAATTGTTGAAATTCAATACATTTAAATACACATCCGATACATGGACTCATAAAAGTGTAGTTCTGGCTCTACGATATAAATTACAGTTGAAAATAATAAAACATACTCTTATTTATACTAAAACTAGCTGTTGCTTGCGGTTCCGCCCGCGTGGATGTCAGTTATCGCTGCAAGAAGTAGCCTATGTGTTATTCCAGACCATAATCTATCTCTGTGCAAAATTTCATCCAGATCCGTTTAGTAGTTTTTACGTGAAAGAGTAATAAACATCCATCCATCCATTCTTACAAACTTTCACATTTATAATATTAGTAAGGATAATATAAATAAGAGTGTGTTCAAATTTAAACCTATAATATTAGTTATTATCGATTGGCGAGCGTGGCTAATCTAAAGGGAGATTAGCTAAATGCGCAGGACATATTATAATGCACAAGCGTGTGCTTAAACACAGGTGCACTCACTATTCCTTCACTCTCATAGTCCGATGGGACGGTAATTTGGCTTGACCCGAGAGAGATCAGGCGCTGGACCAACGGCTTTACGTGCTTTCCAGGGCAGGGAGGGGTCTTGATGTGTTTTTTGAAAATAGTCACCTATAATGTATTTAGACAATAATTAAAACTTTGTATTTTTGCACCACGCAGTCTCGTATTTTGTTTTACAAAAATGAACTTGTATTTTACTATAAGCTTGCATTTTAGGCAAAACTCAACTTTATTTTTATGTTCATGCATCAGAAAAAAAACATGTATATTATTGAAATAATTTCTTATAACTTAACGCCCTTGAACCTGGAGGTTTGTAGACAATTGCAATCTTATACAAAGTATACAGAGTTGGTCGCAATAAGGAGCATTGAGTAAAAGGGTGGGTACAAGATAAGACTTTCTTCTACGACGGCTGTTTTAAGACAACCGCTTTCAAGCGCCAGCAATATTGTCTGAGAACGAACTACGTCATCAAACTGCTTGAGATAATACGCTCCCAAAAAAATACAAAAGGCGTATCTTGAACGAGTTCTAAGCGATTTTGTGGTAAGATATGGTTCAAACAATTGCCCAGTTTAGCTCGAAGTTAAGTAATACGAAGTTAAACAAGCTTACCATGGTCAGTTTGTAGATGATTGACCATTTTTTAAAACATGGCGTCATCAATCAAGTCAATAGTCAGATTGCCGACTCATCGCACTATAAGAACGAAGGCATAAAAAGTGCAGTTATAATTAAACACACTTTTGTACTAAGAATGTGATTATGACATTAATAAATTGACGTAACGTGACGTAGCTTCCATAGGAAAAATCTTCAAACCACATTTATAATACGTTCGCAAGAGGTGCGTACTGTTACTTCGATGTTTTTGGTGGCAGACAAGCATACAGCCCGCCTTATAGTGAGCAGTCACCGTAGTCTATGAACGCTCGCAATACCAGATGTATAATTTGCCGCCAACCCTTTTTTTACACCAAGGCTTTAAAATGAGGTATCCCTGGGATAGAAATATCTATAGAAGTTTTAGTGATAGAGTATCTTTGGTAAAGGAATCTTCCTTAATTAGCTCTGAAGACCTATAAACAATTTCTTTAGATCTAAAACAAACTATAACAAAATACACAAAGTAATTCACATCACCTTTTTAAAAATACTTGAGTTGTGTGATACAAAGTCTTAGTATATCATACGTGAAGTTTTAACTCAGTATGCATGGGCCATATCTCAGTGTCTGCGTAAGTAAAGGGATGCAGGAAAACAACCGACGGCTCATAGTATAATGTATAATAATGTGAGTTGGCAAGACGGTGAATTTACTGGCTTTATACGGTGCTTGTATATGTATTATGTTTGGTAGGATAATAATGTACGATGCAGAATATTAAATATATTCTCGCTGTCTTACTACCTAGCATATAACCTTAATGGATGCAGTAAAAAGCTCAGATTCCTTGACAGTAATCCTTATGGATATAAGCAGATATACAGGCGAGCAAGCCCAACTTTACTGGGGTAAGCACTCCACCTGACATAAAACTACAGCCAACAGCTACACGAATTGATTAGCTGTATTCCAGTGCAAGAGTTTCCAGTGTTCTTAAATTGTTTTCTAATCTTGACTTACCAATACCCATGACACGTGTATCACAGTTTATCAAAATTATCTCCAATAGCGTCAAATAGGTTTTCGAAAGAGTACAGGATAGCGCGGGGAGTGCGAGTATTGACCTATTAATAAGTAGCTAGGACATAAAGAAATAACGTTAATACTTGATTCACTTTTAAATTATGTCTTAATATTATAAATGCAAAAGTTTGGATGGATGGATATTTGTTGCTTAATCACGTTAATACGGCTCTAAATGAAATCGGGCATAGAGATAGATTATAGCCTGAAATGCACATAGGCTATATTCCAGAAAAGGGTACGGTTAAAATCTCTTTTGCCATGGAATTATACAGAAGTACGGGCAAAGCCGCGGTGGAAGCTATGCTTGATTTATATATGACATTTGTTCTCATCATCTTTTAAGTTTTATTCCAACCATAAGCTACATCGAGCTATTAAATAGAATGGCATATATTAAAGAATGGCATAGAACCTCATGCACCAGATTGCCTAGCTTTCCCATACATTTGGTCATCGAGAAGACTTATTATACGCATCCCCGGAAAGTTCTGGCCTATGCACGCGTATCAAAAGAGATATGATAATAATTTGGTTTTGCCTTATATTTATTCAGGATAAAAGCCCTATTAAGTTATAGTTATGTTTCGTGAAGTAATATGCGTTATAAAAAAGTGTACGATAAACTTTGCCTTGTCGCAAACTCAGCGTGGAATTTCAATAAAACCGCGGTAAGCGATAGTTTGGATCAGATATTGGAAAAGATCTATAAGAATAGAAAATTATATGAAAGGGGGTGTACCATACAATACAAGAGTGTATCTTGTGTGTATATTTTCAGAAAGATAGTTAACATTTGCGATGCGACATTATTGTATGTAGGTAAAGGTACATAAATAAAGTGATGTATTTACATTATTTTAAAGTTGACTTGCATTAAATTCCCATGGAACCCATCCCATTTAAATAAATTTTATAATATAATACGATTAAAAAGTGTACTTAATACAATCGATAATAAAATTTGTTATTTATATATTTACCTACGTCATTATATTACATTTAATAAAATCTGTATAAAACAGCGGTGGTAGCCAAGTGGTAAAGTAACAGACTCGTACGCATTCGGTCCCCGGTAGAAAGTAGATACTACAATGTGAATTCCACTTTGGGGAATTTATTTGTACTAATCTAGTGATTTACCATCTGCTAACGGTGATAGAAATAAACATCGCGAGGAAGCCCACATGTCTCCAAAGAAAATTTAAAAACAGGTCTGATCCACCAACCCACATTAGGCCAGCGTTTGTGGATTGAGGTCTTAACTCTCTCAGCTCTCTTGACAGAGTAGAGAAGACCTGTGCACATTATTATATTCAAATGAAAATAAAAACACTTATTTTTTACGTACCTTCGTGAATGAAAGAAAATATATTAATAGTACAATAATAATAATGATGTTAAATGAAGAAACTAAAGATTTAATTAAGTGTGCAAATCCTGTGCATGGAAGGAATGGCGCGAGTTGGTAAACGCAAAGGAAATCCGGCACCACCTTAAGACCTTAACACTGTAGCAGCAGACTTAGTTAATTTTATGCTATTCACGGCTACTTTAATTTCTCGCTTCGCTGATAATTCTGGCGTTGGCGGCCATAAAGAAAATCTGGGCAAAAGTTCATTCTACAATATTATTTAAATGCAGACGCTGTACACAACGTGCCTTAATATTTTATTGCGTCTGCATTTCTCGCAAACTACACGGCTATTCGAACATGAACATGGAATATCTGCTGTTTATATAAAATGGTTATTGTTATAAATTACATTTATGGAGCTTTTTAAATGTTGTGGAGAATGTAGGATGCCAAGTTGAAGAATTCCGTGCATCCATATGATTTATTCTTATTAAATATTAGCTTATGTCCACTACTTTGCCTGTCTGGTTTTGTTTTAGTTTATTGAATATAAGAATAATTATAGCAACCCATAGATGTCCCACAGCTGGGCACGGGTCTCTGTCCTATGCTCTATCAAGAGAGAAGGTTTAGGCCTTAATTCACATACGTTGGCATATGTGGGTTGGTGAATCAGACATGTCTTTAGAATTTCATTTTAGGAGTGTAACACCAACATTTTTTCATCAAAAAATTTGGCAACACTGTAAACGCCACACGTCAAAAATTTTGCTCTTAACAATTTTAATTAAAATAATTTGTAAAATCTCAATTAAATTCGATTTAAATACGTAAAATTTATAGAATAATAATAATATTGCTGACACATACAGTGTTTGGTTGTTTGTTGTAAGTTGTTAAATTCGTACTATAGAAACTGACGAACACCGACCCGGTGCCAACGGATAATATTTGAAGTGTCATCGTATAAAAGCGTAAAACGCAGGGAGTATAATACATATTTACCGTAATTAGCACCCTACAACATCTACATACTCTGCCCGTGGCCCGTATTGTATGTATTCTATATGAACTCATAGGGATATTTATTTATATTTTTTATCACTCAGGCCTCTCATTAGAAGGTTCTTACGGACAAAAAAATTAAAATGCGCAGAATAGTTAAGCCCAAGCAAAGTAGTGGCGGGCCGCTAGTGTCAAATAAAAAAGCGAAATTCACAAGTATATACCCATTAAATCAGAGTGGTTCAGCTGTTATGAAGATTGGGATCGGTGTAATAATAGTAAAAGACTAGTAAACACAAAGCTAATACCCGCCCATATACGAAACAGTGTTTAACGGCATCATTCGTAGACCAAATCCTAAGGGCCGGGCTTCACTAAAGCAAAACAGAACATTTATTTGTGTAGCGTAAATTTTCATCTGCTCGGCGGCCAGTATTGTGAAACTTTTATACCAATCAATAATAAGAATAACAACCCATATAAATGTTTTACTGTTGGGCACAGATCTCCTCTTCTATATCTAGAGAACTATTTTTACTTTGTGGCTAGTCTTTTGGGCTCCTTTCTACAGACCTGGGACCTTGATCATATTGTTTTATAGGTAAATACCTGTAATTACAATATCTGATAGTTTGTAAGTAGTTTAGGTTCAGTTTCTCTTTTTTTTTTTTAAAGACAACTCCCGCTCTAGAGAACAAATTCTGTGTCGCGGGGGACTTTACAAACATACAATTAACGGACACAAATTACACCCAGACTCAGAACAACCCGTTGTGGGTCACACAAAGTTTAATCCTATGCGGAAATCGAACCCACAACCTCGTGCACAGCAGTCGCATACTGCGGCCACTGGACCACCAAGGCAGTTACTTTTATGTATTCATTTAACTTTAAAAGAATATTCAATATGGCTTCTAGCGGTCAACAAAGGCTTATGTTTTACAAAGATTGAAACAATTTGTCCCATTCTATTGTTTCAGCTCACTGAGGATCACAATAAACCTCAAAGAAATCTTTTGTATTAGTTACGTAATATAAAACCTTCCGGAACAGCGCTTCACAAAATAAGGACATTTAAAACAAAAGATTTTATCTGTATACTTTAAATACTTTTATTAGAATTATATAAAAATTAGAAATCAGAAATTAGTAAAAACATATCTTTACAAACTCTTTCCAAATGTACATGATATTTTAGGAGAGATAGGACATTATACATACTGCATGACTGGAGTAGTACTTCCAACCCAATAATCACAATCAAATAATTATACATGGTATAAGTAGTTGTGTTCATTGACGTGAGTCACTAGTGCTCTTTTCGAAATGCGTTTTAACCTGACAATGGCTCTTGAGCCGAACAAATCGCGCGTAGTCTGTGATTTTGCAACTTTACATTATCTGGTTTGAGAAAACGAATCGCAGTCGTATCCACTATCACTGCATCACTAAGGCTGTGTATATAGGTATTAGATAGATAACACTTAATACAACAAAAATCTATTAATGTTGAACATCAACACAAATAACCATGCTATAAATATCGAATGCAACCAAAGCCATTGAAAAGAACTAGAGTAGATTTATATTGAATCTTTTAAATAACGCTATGATACCATTAATCTATAAATACGCGGATTTGTTTGATGTTTGTGGATTAGTTTATGATCGAAGATCCGCCAAGAAACGCAAGGTGCGGTTCACACCACGTATCAAAATAATCATATAAGTATTCGTAAACATTGCAGCAACATTATGGTTATTTTTATGCTACATATGAAAATAACAAAAATACATTTATATAAAGTCTAAAGTTTATAGAAACTGCCTTGTCGGTCTAGTGGTATTTGAATGCGACTGCTGGTCACGAGAGTCGGGGTTGGTTTCTGGGTTGGGCCAAAATTGATTTTAAATATTTCTATTAAAAAAAACACGTCAGAATCAAACTTTAAAAATCACCAGTGTCTATACCCCCTGAAAAGCTGTTAGTCCTACTTCTGATCTCTCTCCAGTTGTGTCGGGTTGTCGTCAAATCGGACCTTGAGAGTCAAGGAGTATAGGACACAATGTGTACTATAATATCTCTTGCGCTGATGCCTAGTCTCCGTCGATATTAGCTACCGTGACCAAAATTCAGTTAAGAAGATATTATTTCTAAATTTTACATTATTCAATATAACTACAACTCAAACATTTTGCTTATAGTTTGTACAATTCAGGATAACATTCCTAGTTTTCCACTAAGAAGGTAGCGACACCTTAAACCTAATGAAATATTATAAATAAGTGCCCATAGTCTCAAGGGTGTGAGAAAGTTCACCCGGCAAGTACGAACCCTCATTAGGGAATGCCTATCTGACGTTTATAATCGTCTACCGCCAGATATAATTGTCACTGAATCCAAATTAGTAATCCAGTTTTAATTAAACAAGAAGGAGGAACTACTTCCCTCAATATAAATGCTTACACAAATTTGTATCTTGAAATTAAGGACGATAGGACATAAAATTGCTTTCTCAAATATTTGTTTTCTACAACTCTTGAACAGAGATACATAAAGTTCCGATAGTTTTGTTTTGAATTCTATCAAAACCTAAATACTTTTTTGTCACTTGCCTACAATTTCCGTCGTCAATCATTTCTGTTATTTTTTGGAGAAAAGGAAAATGTAGAATCAAAGTAACGAGCAAAGTTTTACTAGTAGCTATGTAGTATACTGAATGTTGTTTCTTCATTGGAAATAATATTTACTTTACACTTTTGCGAAAACAGAAAGCAATACTTAAGTAGATAATTATTTTATACTGATATCACGATGTATTGATATTTGTTATATGGCGTAGTAAACTAAACTCCTCTTGTTTTGCCTTCGGTAAAGTTGGTAGTTTTCGATCGATCTGTTTAGCCACTAAAGATGTTGCCCGATATATTATTATGCTATAATCGTATGTTATTGACGCAAAAGGCTTATTTTTAATGGGTTTTATAAGTCATGCATTTAATATCAAACATTGTATATTATGTCTTTGAAAAATAATATCTGAATAAAATTGTAATTAAATAATCAATTTCCAAACAATCAAAAAAGTCCCAACAATTGTTCCCAAAATTTCCAAGCCAACAAATTGATTGTGAAAGTAGTCAATTGAATTGTGGTTGCTGTGGGTTGATGTTAACAGAACCGTGAAATTTCCAACAGAAATTCAAGTCCATTTCAAATATTAAGAAAACAAAAAATTCTATTACCTTTTGGTATTTTCACTTCTAATTTCTTTGTATAACTTGGTCCGCCACTTGACTTGTACGTCGTTGTGTTGTTAAACATTTTTTTAACGTAAACACTAAAACACCGAAAAAATATTCAGTTAATCTATTCACAGTTTTCGCGGATAGAAAAATCTTTATAAAAGCGTAAACGAAAACTCGTATGATATTTTTTGTTCGCGAATAGTTTTAATATGATGCCAGCGTCCGCGTGAAACGCATGTGTCGAAACTGAATTGGCGGGCGTCGCTCGGCCGCGTTATTTTTATTTCCCTTCCACTCTGGCGCTATTTATTTAATTTAATAAAAATATTTCCGGGACATAGTTTTGCTACTCGCAACGTTAGAATGTACAACCAGATACATGTCCGACTTCATAATGAAAGAGATACTATAAAGGTGTATGTGTATCGTCAGAAACACGTCATTATAGTCGTCTTAAAATATATGAACTTACAGTTTGTATATAGTATTGAGTTAGGCAACATCAATTTATGAATGCTCTCGATGTTTGGTATCGATTTATTCGAAGCTGTTACGTAAATGGTAATGCATATACCTATACTACTTACAACATGAAACATGTACTAGGTTTACGATCGTAAGAATCGAAATGTCGTGCATACTTACAAATATAACAGAGAATACACACAATTCTGAAGCTCTCAAAATACTTTGCAAAAAGAATACGCAGTAATTGTCTAGTTAGACGTTCATGAATTATGTTTATTTTACCAAATTTGTTTTCGCCCACCCTCGTTCATATGTGGATTCTGAGTGTATAAAATTTCGACTCGTATTTTTACCTCTTCATAAAACCGGTAGGAAATTTTCACAAGCATAATGATGTTCATTTGATGTTTAATGTGTAAAAGGAAAGAAAAATATTCTTAGTGATGTTTTGTTTGAATTTTCTCTTCTCCTTTTATGTCACTAGTTTTGAGAGCTTATGCTACACTTATCCTGAATAAAACTGTATTATGTTTCCTATCGTAGTTTGAATAGAAATGGTGAAGATTTAAACTGCATCAAATATATATAATATATGAAAAAGTACTAAAGATTTTAATCTGTGGCCCGTTACCATTTTACGAATACTCCATCATTTATATTACTTTTCATATTTATTTCGTGAAATTGCGTGACGAAAAAGTATGAAAAGTAATATAAATGATAAAGTATTCGTAAAATGATAGAAGTTAAAAAAAAAAGTCATAGAAGGTATCTATCTAACCCCTAAACAGCAACCAAGGATAACTGAACTGTTTACTTTTTTTCTATTGCAACACATCATATTGAATACTAGCTGTACCCGCGACTTCGTTCGCGTGTTCAATCTTTTACTGAAAATCTCAAAGCTACAGCGATTTTCATCTTTAGTGGTTACATTTAAAAAAACCTTTCTTTGCGGATGCCTATATCATAATAGCTATCTGAGTGTCTAATGATTTAAACTGTGCGTTTGTTGATAAGTCAGTCACGTTTTTCTTTTAAACATTTGGATTCTGCAATTAATAAACTTCATGAAGAAATATTCCTTGTTTGTATGATTGTTCTGCTCTTCAAATTGTCTTAGCGCAAACGTGAAAAACCTTAATTGGCCTATCGCCTAGCTAATAGTTTGAATTTATGTATTGTTATGTATTATCTGTGCTATACCCTGTAGAAATCTCTACATCTATTACATTTCGTTTTAAATTGGTCACTTCTAACCTGATAGGTACTGTTACACAGTTTATGTGGGCTAAAAATTTATTAAATTCTTAAAGGGCATAATGGTCCGTCGTAGTGCTCAAGGATTTCAGAAATTGAACTTTCCATTCCATTGTTCTTATAATACAGTTATACTACTTTACATAAGCTTTCGGAACAAAACTGAATGAAAAACCAGTAAGTTGAACCCTATTTAATATTGTCGACCATATTACTGAGAGTTCAACGTAAATTCGGTATATAGGTATCTGTTAATTATTATCTTTATCTATGAAACTATGCATTTTTTACTTTGTACATTGTTTAATTACGAAGTTTCCGTGCCTATATCCGGCTGTATCATAATATTAGTTCAATTGTAACATTTTAATTTGCTCATTGAATGTGATTAGTTACTGCCATTTAATTACCATAATTGAGATACATTATGTCTGATCACCATCGGAAAAATATTTATCATTGAGAAGTTGGCCATCTGCAGTATTCTTTATTAGTTTCACTAACGAATTGATGCTTTCTGAATGCATTTGTTTGATTCATTGCAGTATACCTATAGTATTTGAGGAGGTTACTCACTTCCCTACGGAACCCATCATCAGAACTGGATTTTTTTTAAACTGAGAGCAATATGAAAGATTATCCATCCAATTACAAAAAGATTTTTAAGATAATTTTTAAAGTGAGGGAAGGACCTCCACTTTACAGAAGACCACAGCCAAATAACTACACACAGCGGTGTAGTTGTGTTCCTGTGTGTGAGTATAGGTCTCCAACGCTCACTTAGGGATTCGTTTTGAAAGAAACGTATTTCTATCCCAGGGATACTCCCATCTAAGCCCTGGTGTAAAAAATGGGTTGGTAACACGCAAGTGATACCTTTGGTATTGCAAGCGTCTATAGGCTACGGTAACTGCTTAACATCAGGTGGGCCATATGCTTGTTTGCCACAAAAGTAGTTCCATCTTAGCCATAAGACGTCCACTGCTCGACATAGGCCTCCCGCAAGGTTTTCCACATCATTCGGTCCTGAGCTGACCTTGTCCATCGGTTGCCCGCGTTTACCAGGTCGTCGGTCCATCTTGTTGGAGGCCTGCCCACGCTACGTCTTCCAGTTCGTGGTCGCCACTCTAGAACCTTTCTACCCCAACGGCCATCGGTTCTGTGAGCTATATGCCCTGCCCATTGTCACTTAATTGAGGCAATTTTTCGAGCTATGTCGGTCACTTAAAAAGAAAATATTACAAATCGGCTCTTAGGAATAAAAAAAACAATGCAATGGAACCTCATCTTTAAAAATTCAGTTAAAAATATATATCAGTTAAGTATGCCGATGAGACAGAGGCCGATCATGCGTTTCGCTGTAAATTATTTTTTTGGTCGAAGATAGACACATAGTATCGCGGAGTTTTTTAGATCTATTTGCAAATAACATTGCCTCCAACGGCAGGATTTTTCCGACTCGCTCAACTATCATCGTAATATTTCAGCCAATTCACGCTCGCAAAACTATAATAAAAGAATCACGCCGTCTACTGGTGAAAATCGTATGAAATTTTGTTTGGTAGTTATTGAGTTTATCATGACCAGATAGACAGATTCAGTGGAGTGTTTTCTTTTCTGTGCTGCTTTCCTGATTACCTAAATGAAGGTATTGTTAAATGTTAGCGCCTACACAAAATGAAATAGCATTCATTTTATAGTAATATTTTATAGTTTGTGTTTAAGTTTTATTAGGCGTTTAATTTAGTCAGTGATTGTCTTAGGTATTGGCATGATTAACGCATTTTATTCGTACTTATAGTATATTTATATAGTTTTAGTTTTATCAAAGACGATTTTAGCTGCAACAAACAGATAGACAGAAAGATAAAACTGTTAAAATTGTATTTCTGTTGTAAGTGCTATGTAAACAGCCACACGAATTTAATAGAAAGCTGTTATTTCGATATTACAAACAGAAACTTCAATTTTATAAATGTGTGTATAGATGTATAGCTGATATGTGTTTATGACTTCGTTTGCGTGGACTTCAGGGATTAAAACATAGAGTTTCCTGTAGATGCTAAACGGAAAATTGTTTGGAATCAAAAGAACCCGGGGCATAAAAGATTATCACCTGCACCGCATCCTGTTAAAATGTCTGCTTCTATTACATTTCGTTGTAAAATGGTCACTTTTAACCTAGTACCGTTAACACGTGATGTACCAGTCAGCTGATCTCTATTTAATATGGTCGCCGATATTGATGAGAGTTCAACTTAAATCACCACAGAGTGATTTCAGCCTATTTGAAACTGTTATGGAAGATGTATTAAAACGTATATGCTATGGTAAAAAGCAGGTAATAGTATGTGGAGATTTTAACGTTAACTTGCTCGAGCAGTCACAAAACTGTACTAGATTGATTAGTTTATTTAAGTCTTTTAATTTAGATAATTTATTTTTAGAACCAACAAGAATTACCTCTCATTCTGCCACATGTTTAGATAATATATTCTGCAACTGTGAGTACTTAAATAAGATCATTTTAAGTGACTTAACTTCAGATCATTGCGGGCAAAAGGCTGAATTTCCTTTAGGTACAACTGCTAAAGTGAATAAGATCACATGTAGGCCAATGACCTCTGTTCGCCTAAAACATTTTAATGAGAATATTGCCGCTAGGGTCACTAATATTGATCTAAGCCAGGAAAATCCCGACGACCTATACGAGTCATTATTTAATATCATTCAATCAGAATTTAACTCAATATTTAAACTTAAAACGATTTGCACCAATACTAAACTCAAATTTTGCGACTGGGCAACATCTGGAATATACAAAAGTAGAGATAAATTATATGAACTTTATGGTATGAAACAATGTAATTTTAATCCAGCTTTTATTCAATATGTTAGAAATTATTCTAAAACGTTTAAAAGGACATGTGCAGCTGCCAAGTCCTTGTATTTAAGTAACAAAATTAAGGAGTCCGACAATAAAGTTAGAACTACTTGGAACATTATTAATAGTGAGACTGGTCGGGCTAAGATACGGGATAACAATTTTGAATTAAATATAAATGATAATGTTATCTCAAACAGTACAGACGTAGCTGAAACGTTTAATAACTTTTTTATTGACATACCAGTAAAAACTACTAGCGCCTTAGATTCATGTCCAGTCAAAGCTGAAACCTTGGTTAGGCGGAGTGTGAAAGAGTGTGACGTCCTATTTAGTTTTCAATATATAAACCCCAATGACATAATGAAAGTGTTTAAGTCGCTCAATTCAAAAAAAACTGCTGACTTATGGGGAATTTCTGTTAAGTTAGTACAAAATATTATTTTTAATATAGCTCCACATCTAGCTGCAATTTTTAATAGATGCGTTGATGCAGGTGTGTTTCCCAATTTAATGAAGCACAGCAAGGTGATACCATTATTTAAAAACGGATCTAAAAGCGACCCTAGTAATTTTAGACCTATATCGATATTGCCGTCACTTAGCAAAATTTTTGAGAAAATAATACTGCAGCAATTAGAGAGTCACTTCAATTATAATAATCTATTACACAATGAGCAATATGGTTTCACAAAGGGTCGCTCTACTATAGACGCAGGTGTTACACTATTAAAGCATATATTTAACGCCTGGGAAAATTCGATGGATGCGATTGGTGTCTTCTGCGATCTGTCAAAAGCATTTGACTGCGTTGAACACAATACGCTTCTGCGAAAGCTTAGCCATTACGGCATTAGGGACGATGCACTTAATCTTATTGCCGCCTACCTTAGTGAGAGAGTGCAATTCGTTAATATAAATGGAAATAGGTCTTCGGGATTACCTGTAGCAATGGGCGTCCCCCAAGGCTCAATTCTAGGGCCTTTTCTCTTTCTAGTTTACATAAATGATTTGCCTTTCTTTGTACAGGATTTCTGCGACATAGTGCTATTTGCAGATGACACCTCTCTAATATTTAAAGTAGACCGTAAAGAAACCAACTTTGATGCTGTAAATGGTTCGCTCGCGGAAGTCCTGGACTGGTTTACTACGAACAATTTATTGCTGAATTCTAAGAAAACTAAATGCATTAAATTTACAATGCCAAACGTAAGAGGTACTAGCACAAATCTTATCATTAATAATGAAACACTTTCGCTTGTTGAGTCAACAGTTTTCTTGGGATTAACTTTAGATCGTAAACTACAGTGGGGCGCCCAAATATCGTGTCTCGCGGGAAAACTCAGTTCTGCTGCTTTCGCTGTTAGTAAGGTTAGGCAACTTACTGATGTCGAAACAGCAAGGCTTGTTTATTTTAGTTATTTTCACAGCGTCATGTCCTATGGCATATTGCTATGGGGTAAGGCTGCTGACATTGAAACCATATTCATTATTCAGAAGCGAGCTATACGCTCAATTTACAATTTAGGTTCACGTGTTTCCCTGAGAGAACGATTCAAAGAAATAGGTATTCTAACAGTTGCATCTCAATATATATTTGCAAATATAATGTTCATTAAACAAAATATACATCTTTATTCGAAAAACAGCGATATTCATGCTATTAATACTAGAAATAAACACAAGTTAGTTGGTACGTATCATCGTTTACACAAAGTCCATAACTCGTTTGCGGGGCTCGGGGTACGTTTTTATAACAAACTGCCCAATGAAATAATGAATTTACCTTTACAGAAATTTAAACAAACTGTCAAGAGTCATTTTTTAGGAAAGGGATACTATACTATTAATGAATTCTTAAGCGATAAAACGTCATGGGGAAAAGTTGCTAATTGATTGTAGGATTAATATTGTAATTATTAAATTTAAGTGATCATTGTCAATAGAGGTGTTTCGTGATCTTACTATTTTGTTTCTTTTATTGATTTCATGTCAACCTTGGCATGATTCTCTTTCAAATTTAAAATATAGTTTATGTAATTTCACTTAGTGTACAATGTGATCACCTTATGCTTTTATATGTACAAAAAGAGACGATGCCTCATTACCATACTGATAGATACTAAATTGTGATTGTGATACGTTGTTTACTTTAATCTCTTAATTTTAATTTTCTTTTTTTTGGTATGGTGTGTTGGTTTCGAACCTTTTTGGTACCCTCTTCAAATTGTAACTCATACGAAATTGTAAATATTATACCTTGGCGATTAAAAAGAGTAGCCAGAGTTTCTTGCCAATTCTTCTCTAGGCCCTACCCATGTCAGCGAATTGGCCGTAGGAAAAAATATGCTGACTTTTGTTTATTTTGACGTTCATAAGTATCATGTATTTGATCTAAATGAATAAATGACTTTGAGTTTGAGTTGAGTTTGAATCGGTGATTGCTATATCGCCGAAACCTCGCATTATTTTTTAAATTTATTTTCATATAAACTTCAAACGTGGTTTTACAAACTACATTTTAAAAAGTTTTAGCTAAATAAATCGAAGCGTGTTTCTTGTATAGCACGTGTGTTATTAAAGTGACCATAACTTTTTTATTTGTGAACCGATTGGAATAAAATAAAGCCTATATGTTATGGGAAGGTTGCCACAATATATAAGTGAAAACCGCATTCAAATCCGATGCGTGGTTGCTGAGTTTATCGCGCACAAACGCGGCCACAAACAGACAAACAGACACACAGACAAAAATTCTAAAAACCACATTTTTGGCCTCAGTAACATAACAACGTATACAAATTGTTTTTTCGAAAAAAAAATCAATGTACAGACGCGACTTGGTTACGATTTTATTATATGTATAGATAGTGTTACTCGTATATCTATTATTACTTAGGACTTATAAAAAATATGTTTATACACTGAGTGGAAGGAAACACATCATGCATGAGGTGCCACACTAACTCAGCTGGCGGGCGACCGTTAACCCCAATAAGTTAGTTTTAATCTTCACGATTATTATGCATAAATTTATAAAAACAAGAATAAGTAATGTTTTTTGTTATTTCGTTTTAACTGTTCTGTATTTTTAAGATATAAAATACATTTTTCAATAATTAAGTACATGAATAAGGAACTGCTAGATTTTGCTGTAAAACTTTCGAGAATCGTAACAACTGAAAGAACATTAAGTTACCTTAAAATAAGAGCTTTCGTGTCTTGAAATTGGATTCTGGTAGTTGTTTATGATTTTAGTAAGTAAAGTGGGTGAGATCCTGTTATTACAAGCTTTTATTTAGCTTGCAATGTATGTTAGTTTGTTTAGATCAAATCTTGTTAATCTAGATTTGAAACACTTCCCGGTACCAGCTGAACCGGAGCTGGTTTGATGACGCAGTAGGTCGGTGGCCATGGGAAAATTGCCATAAACATTGGTAACGTAAAGAGTCATTTCTAACTTGACTTACAACATAATAAATTCAGTTGCAATAATCCAATATTTTATCTTATTAAATTAATATATAAAAACCTACTAAAAGTCTCCAATAACATTCAAGAATCTTATTACTCATTCATTTTAAGTATTAAAGAGAAAAGCCTCTCAACAAAAAGAAAGCTTAGCCAGCTGCCCATCTGTGGAAGAACCTCCACTTTACAAAAGAACACATCCAAATAACTACACACGTGAGTACACACTCCAGTGCTCATTAACATAAATATTCATAAAAAAGCGCTTCCTATCGCAGGAATACGAATACATAAACGTGGTGTTACAAACTTATTCACTAGTAAAGTGATGCTCCAGGTAAACTAAGTGGTAACCAGTTACCATCATACGTATTTCTCACTTAAGTATAGAGTACAGACCGAAGGAGATTCGTTTTTAAAATTGTGACATTACACAGATACAAAGTGGATTGGTACATATACATTAATATAAACTTAGTAGTTCTGAATAAGTTATTTTTACATGAGCCGATAAAATGTATTGAAAAAAGGTACAAACATTTTCCAGCGGAGTTTTTAATAAAAATAACATGTAATGCACGTTTCAGGAAACTGAAATACGAACCCGTTAACATAATATTAAAAGGAATCAGTTTTGTTTACTTTCAATATCTGGAAAATAAATAAATAGGGCTCAGATACTTTGGTTCGCTATCTTATATAAATTTAGGTAAATCTGCTTTCTATGTTCTTTTTTTACAAACAACATAATTTATTATAGCAACCCATATATTATGTCCCACTGCTGGGCACGGTGCATCAAGAGAGAGAGAGGGTTTAGCCCTTATTCACACACACTGGCCTAATGCGGTTGGTAAATCAGACATATCTTTAGAATTTCCTCTAAGACCTCGTTAGCAGATGGTAAATATACACGTTGGTATCGCCGCCCTGGATCGAACTCACACCTCTTGAGTGCAAGTCGGTTACTTTGCCACTCGGCTACCATCGCTTATTTACATTTAGTTTATTTATTGACTTGCATTTTTTTTAAATAAGCAATGTTTATTGATCCAAAAAATACATAGGAACTTAACTTGTAGGTACTGTATAATTTTAGGTGATATAACAGAAAACAGTTATTGGTTAAGGTAATCTATGAACAATTAATTGTGAACCCTGCCTCTTAAACTAGGTGAAACCTGTATGTTAAGGGACAGTGATTCAGTCAGCCATACTATTTATTAAATAGATTAAACATATAAACACTTAGTCGATTTATGTCTATTATTCATAGAATTTTAGAATGACGTACTTATGCACCATAAAGTTTGAATAGTTCCTTTACCATAATGGAAGCTTGGCAGTAGGCATATCACACGCTGCACGTGGTATAGATGAAAGGTATTAGCCGCACCATGCGGATACTAAACACATTATCGCCAGCTCCAGCCCACGCCACATAACTATAACTAAATATTATAGGTACATGAGCAGAAACGATTTTCCTTAACGTCGACATCTCTATACCCGAAACTCCTTTATTTATTTAGGATTTCTTGTAATTACAATGTTATTATAACAGTGAAGAGCTCGTTGCTAAGCAACAGCCACAAAGGTCGATTGATCTGCGAAGAAAGCAAGCTTGTCACGGTCAGTTAATGATGTGTGACAAAAACATCGCCGTACCTGGTAAGCTCATAAAAGCATTAGTCTTTTTTTATACTTCTTATGTGGAAAACAAACATACAACCCGCTTAATGTCAAACAGCTACCTTACTAATATTGTAAACGTGAAAGTTTGTGAGTATGGATGTATGAATGTTTGTTACTCTTTCACGCAAAAAATACTGAACGGATCTGGATGAAATTTGGCACAGATTATAGATTATAGTCTGGAATAGCATATAGGCTACTTTTTATCGCGATATCCGACATCGACGCGGACGGAGCCGCGGGCAACAACTAGTTGGTCTATAAATGTGAAGGAACAATGACTAAAATTAATTATCTCGCCATTTACCACTGCGTGGCGTATTGTGGATTCGATCTCCACTCGGAGCAAATTGTATGTGATCCATAAATAGTTGTCCCAATCCGGGTGTACTTTGTGTCTATTAATCGACACAGGGCTTGTTCCCTAGTGTCAAAATTGTCTTTTTAGAAAGATAATAATGATACAATTGAATGAGTTACATACAAACGGTATTTGTGCACGAAATACGAAGTTCTTATTTTAAAATATCTTTATTAAAATAGAACTGGGCAGACGGAGATGGCGGAATGACTAATTTTTTGAAAAATGGTCCTTAGCAGCTCACAGAGAAAAGTGGAAGAAAGGTAAGGAGACCTTTGCCCTGCAGTGGGACAATACGAGCTTATAATAATAATATATTAAATAATTATATTACTTACACAAACGAAAATTGTAATGTACAAAGTGCTATTTCATTTGTTTCTAAAGTCAATGAAAACATTTTAGCTCCTAATCAAATTTGCTTTCGAAATTGTTATTCAAAACTAACTTTAGATACTAACAACACAAATAAATAAATTAATTGCTTGTTATTACATTTTCTAGTTTAAGAGACTGAGTATTCATGTGATCTTTAGGCATGCTCGTGTAGACGGCATTCATTTATTTGTATAGGTATTAATTAATGTACTAGTTTCCGCCCACAGCACCGCACATTTTTTTTTCAGTTATTAAGTGTAGCCTATGTGCTATTCCCGACTATAACCTATCTCTGTGCCAAATGTTATCCAGATCCGTTCAATAGTTTTGGCGTCATTAAGTAACAAACATTCATCTAAGCTAAAAATTTTAGTAGGGTAATTAGTACTAATTTTCGCCTATTGCTTGTTGAAAAAATTTATCTTATTATAAGTGAAACAATTTTCAAAATCGGATTAATAGTTTCCAATAGTACGTCTAAATGGAAAAACACAATATCTATTTTCGGTCTGACCGCGTATCACACCCGTGATCAGAAATCAACTATTAAACCAACGAGGCCGTTTAATATAATAAATAGAAAACCTTTTCAAAATCATTTATTAAAATAAATATCTACCTATATAAAAATCTTTGTACTTAATCGGGTTGTATGTTTGTTTTTACTATGGAGGAGGACTGTGCAACGAGAGTGAGATTAGGCACAGTTAATGTTACTCGTACTATGGAGGAGGACTGTACAACGAGAGTGAGATTTGGCACAGTTAATGTTACTCGTACTATGGAGGAGGACTGTGCAACGAGAGTGATAGTTGACACCGTTAATGTTACTATGGAGGAGGACTGTGCAACGAGAGTGAGATTTGACACAATTAATGTTACTATGGAGAAGAAGTGTGCAAAGTTGGAAACATAGAAAAAATCACGATCAAATTTCGATCGCTACGGTGCCTCTAGTTTCAATTATTATACCCCTTGCTTGTGTTCGGTAGTAATAAAATTACCACATATTAATTTATTGAATGTACTAAAACTTCGCAAGATTGCTGATAGTGCCGTTATACGGTGAAGTTGAAATTTACTCCAGTGTAAGGACATTAATGAACTCTGAGGAAGTTTGTATCTCATCGATGGAGTTAGAACATATTGATTGTTCACTACTTGCACATTACTTGAGTGGATTGGCAACTCATTCCTTAATGCCTCGCTAAATAAAATGGAAGTTATGATGGAAGTTGTACTTTTATTATTATATTAATACTTTTTACATGGCAAACAAGCTTGCCCCACTTGACGGTAGGCAATCACTGTAGTCTATAGACACTTGCATGTTGCTAAACTAGAAGTTTTAATAACATAATTTTGTTATGAAGTATCCCTGGGATAAGTCATCGCTAAATGGGCAATGAAGTCCTGTACTCACGCATAGGAAAGCAACTACACCACTGTTTGTATTTATTTTACTGTGTTTTTTAAAAGATGGAGGTCCAAGTTGGACCTGTGCAATTGTATTTATCTCTACCTCTCTTAAAATATTTTACATAAGATATGAAGCTCGTTATAGTAACGTTTGTGTACATTTTATTTCATCGCCAGGTAACAAGCCCTGTGTCGTACACAGGATACTTTACAAACATAGTACAATTAACAGACACAAAGTACACTAAGACTCGGAACAAGCAATCACACAAATTATTGTCCGGGAATCGAACCCACAACATGTCGTGCAGTGGTAAATGGAAGTAACCACTTAAGCTACTGAACAAACCGTGCATTCATGTTTTTAAAATGTTGAACAAAGCCACACTATACAGTTAAACTTACAAATAAAGAGGTCATTCTTTCTGAGCACTGCATTAGCACATTTTGCTCTTACATTTTATACTAAGCGCTCACTATCCAACTCAATTGTAAGCAGCGGCAGTAAAAGCCATGTGTGACCAAAACGGTTCATTGTGAAGAAAACACTTTAGTATTATTCTAGACTAGCGGTTCCCGCTGATTTTATTCCCGTAGTAATGTATAAAAGCTAATAAAACAAAGACACAAACCTAAAAATATTAAGAGATGTAGGGCACATTACTATATTTCTATTGACTGCCTCGGCAGTCCGGCCGCAGTATGCGCCTGCTGTGCATGTGGTTGTGGGTTCGATTCCCACTCAGGGCAAAACTTTGTATGACCCACATAGAGTTGTTCCAAGTCTGGGTGTAATATGTGTCCGTTAATTGAATGTTTGTAAAGTCCCCCGCGACACAGAGCTTGTTCACTAGTGCGGGAGTTGTCTTTAAAAAAAAAATCAAGGATAAATACTAGTAAGCAAACCCGACTGGGGTTGCTCACTAGTATTTATAGGAAGTGGAAACTTGCAACAAATGACGGTTTAGTTGTGTTCCAGTGTGTGAATACATGTTTTCAGTTTTTCATTTAGGAATGCGTTTTTAACGAAACGTTTTCTTAATGAAATTACTGTTTTATTATTTTACACTTATTTTTAAACTATTAGGTCGGCAACACGTAGGCAACGGTAACTGCTTACCATTAGGTGGGCCGTATTAAAAAGTTTATTGTTGTTATTAAAAGCCACCGCACTAAGAAACAAGCCCCGTGTCTCGTTAGTCCCCGGCTCCTGTATTTCAGGATGAGTCAAGTTTTTAGTGCCTCCATGTTCTCTTTCAATGGTGCCGTAATGATATAACCTGTCTTAAAATTAAACTATTAAATACAAAACAAAAACTTAAATCCAACTGGTAGTTTCAGAGCTGAGAAAGTTCAAGAAACAAATTTTCATATATTTTTTTAATTATCATAAATAAAATATTGACGATTTAAATGCAGCTGTAAAGACACTCTATTTACATAGCTTCAAAAGCTAAATAAATAAAAGGTAATAATCATATGCTTTGAATAACATTCGAGAAGTAAGCTAATTTGTAGGCATGAAACCGTACAGGCCCCGCATTTGCGAACGCAATCCTTGCTAATGAAACTAAGTTACGCTTCAAACTTTAGTCTAGTCTCAGTTTTCAAACAACGCTGTTTGTACCTATAATAAGCTGATTCCATGAGACTTGGCTGTAGGCATTGTTCGTAGATTTCCAGTTCTCAATTGTTTTTATAACAAGCTTTTATTTTACTGAAAATGTATGTTAATTTCTTTTAAAAATATTAGGTACTTAATTGCAAGATTTAAACGACTTCCCGAAATCAGATTGTGCTCAAAATTTATATAAGAGCATTACGCAAGAAAACCCAGATAAAATAGAATACTAGTAAAGAATAAAAGTGCACAGAGAGGAGACAGGAAAGTCTAACAGAACCACCTCGCTTCCTTGGGCGGAGCGGTATGCGTATAGCATTTCGCCTTCTATAAAAAAAAATGTTGACAATAAATAAATGGATAAACTGCAGCAACCAACTATATATGTATGTATAAAAGCTAATGTACCTATTATATGATCTCAGCTTGTATTTCCATGTAACTACTATCTATTATATTGCTTTAACGAGCACTCGTGTAGCTAGCAAACATGTTTCCAACCAGCCCCTCTAGACAAGTGGCATAAGCGATAGTCGAATCGAAAAGTCAAAAAAGCAAATGTATGGGATTTGACGTAAGTTTACGACATTATATCGCAGACTTACGTCAAATCCCATACATTTGTTGTTTTGACTTTTCGATTCGACTACTGTTTATGCCACTTGTCTAGAGGGTCTGATTTAAAAATATTTTCAGTCAACAGTTAAAACAGAGCATTTTGGCCTTAGGTGTGAAGTTTTATTTCATACAATTTAAAAGTTATTATAGTACTTTAATAACGTTTACATTGTATGAAAAAAAATTAAATCAAAATTGTAGGAAATATATACAAAGAAAACCAATAAAGCATGACCAACAACGTCAATTAGCAATTATTTTTTTTAAATAAAAATACGCCTTCAGCATTAAAGAAAATGCTCAGTCTCGTGTACTATTTTACAAACATGCATTTCACGAACACAAAGTACATCCTGACTTTTGTTGACATTCACATTGCTACTGCCACCCGGGATAAAACTCACAACGTCTTGCTTACAAGTCGTCTACCACCGCTTTCAAGAGTCGAAAAGTATCATCGTCACCACCATCATCATCATCATCTCAACCGAAAGACGTCCATTGCTGGACATAGGCCTCCCCCAAAGATTTCCACCGAAAGTGTGAAAAGTGTCATACTAAATTTAAATTATCCCGTGAAAACATCTTATTCACTCCTAATCATTCTTAGACATACCGCGAGGGTAGTAAATGATGAATATTATTAAGATTTGACAGTTAGATCAAAGGTTAAACGAAAATTGCCCTAAAGAATTTAATTTCACGGTACTTTCTTTGTCATTTATTAAGCAGCCAACTGAAATAATTAGACCGTGGTTGGCAAAACATTTGAGATAAGATTTTCAATCTAGCTCATAACTGAATAGCAAATATTTTTATGTTAGTTTTACTGTGTTGGTTACAAAATGTAATGACACTTTTATCAGATCTCGGTGTCAGACTGGTTGTTCTAATGTTACATTTGGGATTTCGCCAACCAAAGACTTTTCAGCGATACGCAACGTTTCATCTTCAAAGTCGACATAAAAATAGTTTGTTTTAGTTGCCAAATTAGATTTTTTGTTTATTATTAATTGGGAAATAACAGCAACTGTGTCCCACTACTGGGTTTCCTGTCCTATATCAAGAGAACAGAAGATGTATAACCTTAAGCCACACGTGCATGGCCAATGCGGTTTTGTGTATCAGACATGCCTTCTAAGACATGTGGGTTTGTCGGATCGTCAAACCGACTCCACGTATCTGTGTGTATTCTAGTATCTAGTTAACTCACCTTGTCATCTGTGATTTATGTCCGTGTGTGTGTCCAAAGTCCCCCAACGCAATGTTTGTTCCCTCCCTATTCCGAGAAACATCAATATGTTTTATATTTGTTTATAATAATTGCATATAAACAAATATAAAACTAACTTTAAAAAATAAATTGTCTTTAAAAATTATCAAATAATACTAAAAAGCAAAAATAACTAAATTACAGATAAAGTTGTCAATTCAATACCTTTTCAAGCAAAAACTATTTAAAACTAATTAAATATTAGCGAATAATAAATTATTAAATTCTAACGTGCCCTCCGTGCTTCGGAGGGCACGTTAAAAGTCGGCCCCCGCTGTTAACAGTCGTAAGATCATGACAGAGGCCTAAATATGAGCGATCTAAATAACTCTATCACCAGGTTAGCCACTAACCATTCGATAAGAAGAAGAAGCGAATATGGCACCTACGTAAAAAAGAGACGAACACAGAACTTCAGATATACATATAACAATGATGAGTAATAGATACTTATTTTTTACTTGAAATGTTGCCCACGTATTATTGCAGCTATATATTTTCTGTTAGCAATAAAAAATATGGCTCATAAAATGCATGAAATGACGAAAAAGCGCGTAAGTACATTATATAGATAAGCACAATGGGTTATTTATATTGGATGGTGAACTAGGGGTGCGAAAGAGGTCAGCACAGTCGGACGATCATAATTTTTCATTTCATTAGTTTCAAAGGTGTCGATCCTAACATGTTCTGGATAAGCATTGAGCCTCATTAGTGGTTCGTTTTACACTGTATCTATTCATAGGACGAAGTTGTGTCTAAAATAATCAATTTTACGCAAGAATAATTAGGTCGACATGCGATGGGGGAAGTTAACACCCTGTTAATAAAGGAGCTATATTCGTATTACGTACTTACTTAACGTTAAATAAATCTGGAGTATATTTTTGCTGAATATTAAAGGAAGATGTGATGTGATTGATGATATTGCCTTGTATTTAATATTTCAAGATAAAATTAATATTTTTTGAACGTTAACTGTTTCTTGAAGTCCTTTTTCTACACCAGGATTACTCCATCTTAAAAAATCATAAAAAAATGGTAGGTATTGAAAGCGTCCATAGGCTACGATAACTGCTTGACATCAGGCGGGCCGTCTGCTTGTTTGCCATCAAGTAGTATATAATGTATGTCCACCAACCTTCTTGCATTCAAGCTGAAAATAAGAGCTCTCCTCTTTGCATGAATTCATACATACTTATCATCACGCCTGTCTCCCATTGGAGTAGGCAGATACTATAGTACGCCAATTGCATTGATCCAAACAAACTTATTTCTCTTCCTCTCCATTCAATCTCTTCATGCATGAACGTCGGTTCTGGGTAATTTTAATTTAGCACATCACCTACTTGGTCGATGTATGTTCGCTGAAATAATAATAATTATTTTTTTAAATTGACCACAATCCAAACAAATCAAATGCAGTGAAAATTGTAACCGGACTTAAAATTCATTTAAATGCTTTTGCTGTAATCGAAATACTGAAATTAAAATGTAAAATCTGCTTATACTAATATTTTAAACATATTTATCAAATGATTCATCATCTGCTTACGATCAATGTGCAAACACAGTGAAAAAACTAATACATGTCTTATAAACAATTCTAAAGGCATGTGTGATCCACCCCCACATTGGAGCAGTATGTGTGAATTAAGGACTAAACCGTATCCTTAAGGTATAGAGGAAAGATGAGTTTTTCTAAGCAGTGGGAAAAATATATATGGATTGTTATATACTACTATTAGTTATCACCCGCCCGCGCAATCAATCCCACAGAAACAGTGTTTTTATCCAGGATAATTTTTTTTTTTAGGTTTTTAAAGTCGGTTTAATTGTTTTCTAAAAAAAAAAATTTTTCTATTTTTAGTGATAAAATAAAAGTAAAAAATATATGAAAAACATCTATAACATTTTAGGGTTGCCCTCGATTTCCCTGGGATTCCATCATCAGATCCTGACTTGGTGCCAATAGGACCACCTCTAGAGTATACTCGTTCAAATAAAAAACTTTTAGTAATAAAACTTTCAGTAATTTTTTTATACTTATTGCGTGGCAAACAAGCACACGGCTCACCTGATGTTAAGCAGTTACCGCAGCCTATAGGCTGCGGTAACACGCAAGTGATACCTCTGGTAATGCAAGCGTCTATAGACGCTTGCATTACCAGAGGTATCACTTGCGTGTTGCCGACCCATTTTTTACACCAGGAATACGTCCCTAAATGAGCCCCGGGGACCTGTTATTGAGTAATAAATATCCATTTATCCAAACTTTCGAATTTATAATATTATATACGTTATTTACATATAACTATTTAAGTAAAAAAAAACTCAAAATCACTGTTTACCGGGAATGTGCCCAGAAGGCTAGGCCGGCATTATCATTATCATCTCAGCCAAAAGACGTCCACCGCTCGACATAGGCCTCCCCAAGGATTTCCACAACTCTCGATCCTGAGCTGACCTTGCCTATCGGTTGCCCGCAACCTTTACCAGGTCGTTGGTCCACCTTGTTGGATAGGGGCCTGCCCATGTTTCGTCTTTCAGTTCGTGGTCACTCTAGAACCTTTCTGCCCCAACGGCCATCAGTTCTGCAAGCTATGTGCCCATTGCCACGTAAATATCGAAATAAATAAATATTTATAATATAGATGGACATCATAATAATTATACAGTTATCGAAATAAGTCCGCTTTTACACATATTAAAAATTAAGATGTAGTACAGAACCAACATTTATATGATTGACATCTTTCCGAAAATAGCAGCTGTCGTAATGTATGTGATCTAATTTTGCTCTTACATTTACGAGCCTCTAGTATTTCATACGGTAAATATGTCAGATATTTTCACATGACAGAAATCATTATGCTTTTTCTTCGAAAATATAGGTAGTGGAGTACTTTCACGTTTATATTTTGCCAGATATGCGAGATGCCGTTTCTGTGAGACTTTTGCTATGGAGAATAATTTCATATGCTTTGCGCTAGGATAACTACTGAGCATTTTTAGTATTTCTTTATCCTCACTTGGTGGCAAACAAGCATATTTACCGCACATTATATTATATACATACATACATATCATCACGTCCGTCTATCAGTGGGGTAGGCAGAGACTATGGTACAAAAATTGCTTCGATCCAAACATACTTTTATCGCCTCCTCTACATTCATTAACCTCTTCATGCATGAATGTCGATTCTGCGTACTTTTAACTTGGCCCTTTTCTAGCAAATCCCCTACTTGGTTGCTGTCACATTATATTGTAGAGATATAATAAGTAGGTACATCTTAAGTGGGATGATCAGGTTCTTATTTCTTAGGTTCAGGTTGCGGTAGATCCTCAACAAATAAACACAAATAATATCTTTATATTATTTAGTTGAAGTTGTCTGGTTGCCATAGTACAGGTAGTATAAAGAAGAATCTCTCTCTATATTACTATAAAGAGAGAGATTCTTCTTTATACTACCTATACCTGTATACTGTATACTGTAAGGACACTGCCGCAATTAGTCAAAATAAATACCTACCGTTTAGGACTGGTTCAGTCGGCATATATGTGCGGGCTGGCAACGTAGCGAGCGGGACGCCCGCGACTAGTGGTGTTCGAAGTTTGAAAACCGCTGGTGCGCCCTGATTATGAGTAGTAGGTAGAGAGAGATTCATCTTTACACTATGATACAGGCTCTCTTGTTTGTGCTTAGATGGCGGCGTATGAATTGCCCCATAAATATTATTATTATTGTAGATGAAAAGGCTCAATTTTATCAAACACATACAATATCTACTTATACTTCAATCCATTTTATCGGTTTTGAAGATCTGACGTAAAATCCATCCTTTAATGTGATCAGAAATAAGACATAAATCTCTTGTTTATTCACCGATTGGCACCGAGTTTGAAATATTAAACTTTCAGCGAAAACTAGCACGAAGTGACATAACAAAGCTGTTATTTTCACATTGGTTACTAGGACATTACAGATATTTTAACTCATGAATGCGAGTGAGTCTTATTGGATGTGCATACATTATTAAGTATATGATATTATATACTCACGTTTCTTGAAAGAAATTCTAGTCACATCTAATCCACCAAAACATATAAAACCAGTGTGTGTGGATTTATCCACACACACTGGTCTCTCTGGTCTCTTTGGTCTCTTATCCACACACACTGGTCTCTGGTATCCACACACACTCTTGAGATTTATGCCCAGCAGTGGGATATAAATATATGGGTTGTTATTATAATACAAGTTATCACTATATAGTGAGTATTTTTAAAGGCAAAGCTTATTTTATCAGGTTTACGTCCGTCTGAAATGTAATCTATTTACAAAGGATTTAATTATTTCTGAAACAGATTTTGATCCGGGTTTTGTTCCATCTATTCCATCCGTAAATCGTTATAAGATTCAAAAATAAAATGAAAGTAGGTAGGACATATACGGATAATTTATCCTCTTAGTAAGGCAAAATTAAAAAAAAAAACAATTTATTTATGGCTTTAAGGTTTGGATTATAATACCTCAGGAAGTTTATTGAAACCGTTACAATAAAACTAATTTACAACTAAGGAACTAGTTATTACATACAGACACAAACGCAGACGTACAAACACTCTCACACACACACACACACACAATACACACACACATACACACACACACACATACATACCCACACACACAGACACACCACAAAAAAAACCAGCGCTTTATATTTGCATAACAATGTCATTTTTTTATTCCTCAATGCCTTTTTTTATTTATTTGTGTTACAAGCTATTTAATTGTATAGTTTCGACGGAGGGTAAGCCTGAGCTGTGAGCTCTATTACAGGATTTCCTACAAACATTTTATGTGATAATGAGAAAATAGATAAATATTATTATTATTAATTGATCAACACCAGCAAATGTTAAAACATTTGATGGCGTTGATCAATAAGCCGCGAAAAAGATAATGATGCTAAAGCATTTCATTTCATTATCTTTTTCGCGGTTCGTAAACCGCAAATTGAATTTAAAATAATGTATAATTTATTTGTATATACATAATTATAGTGAATTTAACATAGGATAGGTACTGTGTCGTTTAAAATTTTAAGATGAAAATAAAATAAAATAATTAAATAAAGCTCTAGCCATTAGGCTAATGAAATGATCAAGAGCCTAGAGTATTCAATTGATAAGTTTTAATTTAATCGTCTATCATTTTCATTGTCATTTTGTAATTTCAATTGTCATCTTCAAATGTCACACGTCACAGTACCCATGCTTTGTAAAATATACTTAACTAGACATTGCCCTGTGGTCGAATTTCGACATTTATTGCTTTCTGCATTCCTTCTCCGTTTGAATTTTAACTATGCCATTCTTCATACTCCTTCGTACTTGCAATATTCTTAAAAAGAAACCCAAAGTTTTGCCTTATCCTGTGACCTAGTATTGTTTAATCAATTCTTCGGGAAAGGGCTGTATTTCTGTTTGTCGCTTCGCGTTGTATCCATCGTAAAAATCCAAACTATTACTCTCGTGAAGCAATCGTCATTAAAAACCGTATCAAAATTTGATACTAATAAAAAATATTATTATAGACCGTAAGTTATTGTCCCTACTATAAATTTCGAACCCTATAATAAATGTAATAGGACGTATTATACCTGGTACTAACTTGTCACAGTTTAATGACCTTTTACTCTAAGATTTGGTTCTCTCACCTATTTTGTCACAAGCTGAACCCAGTTAGGTATATAAAATACCGTTATTTATGAGCTGCTCGTAAAATTGATGTTGACCTTCCTGTAACGAAATTAGACGGAAATATTCTATGTAATAAAAGCTGTCAGAACCCCAGACTACTTGAGCAACGTTCAATCTCGATCCATCTAACATTAGACGTTCACTAAAAACATAAAAAGCTTCATGTAGAATGAAATTTTAGTAAATATACCGAGTTTAGTAAGTAATATATACGTTAGGAGAAAACTTCGGATCCTCTTTTTAAAAACAGAGCGCGCCGACAAGAAAGAATTTCAACCACTGCTGTGCGACTTTAATTAAAAAATAAAATCAAAAGGCAACAGCGTTACACATACACAGAAATACGGTAAAGTTTCTGATAATTTTTAAGAGATTATTTAAGAGTCATAGTACCATACAAGTGAGCAAGCCTTATTGGGGAAGGACCTCCACATTAAAGTCAAAGTCAAACTCATTTATTCATTTAGATCAAATACATGATACGTATGAACGTCATAAAAACAAAGGCCAGCATACTTTTTTCCTACGGCCAAAGAAAACCATAAAAAGAAAACCATATCCAAATAACTACACATAGTGGTATTGTTGAGTTTCTATGTGTAATGTTTCCAGCATTAATGCTGGGTTGTGCTTTCAATAAAACGTTTCCTACCCCAGGAATACTCCATCTTAAAACGTGAAATAAAAAATAAAACAATCATTAAATGGTATGGTGCTAGCATTGATTTTGCAAGCGTCTATATGCTACGGTTACTGCTTATCATCAGGTGGGTCGTAAACTTGTTTGCCACCTAAGTACTTAGTATAAAAATTACTGGACGGAGTGCTGCAAACAATAATACCTAAGCCACGACACTAAAAGATTAGTTCTTAGCATTTTGGCACAGTATTCACTATACTTAGGATAAAAAATGACCGTAGATGGCTGAGAATATGTTATATTGTTTATTCGCTGTCCTGTCAACTTAAGAAAAGTTATCGTCACGTTTCGACTCAGCGTGTATCTGTCGTAGAAGTGTAGGTACTGAAATGTGTACAAAAATTATTCTGTTAGTGAGACTAAAAAAAAAAAATGTCATTCAGGCCAAATTCGCCCATGGCGTCCAATTTCAACTAAGATCAGCCAACTGCGCTTGCGAATTTAAAGTGCATATTATATTTATCTATGGACTGATTATGGTTCAAGTAATATATTTTCACAACAGCTTATAACATCGATTTTTTTACAATGTATACATACAACTAATTTTTAACTTAATGGTAAGAAACACACAAAAACAAACAAAAAAGACATTAGTTTAATATCTTGTATTGCAGACCCAAAAATTTTAACCCAAGAGTTTTGTTTGAGAGATGTTTGGGTATTGGTAGACCCGTATTCAAACACAGGAATCACTACACCAGTGTGCGTAACTATGTGACTGGGCTTCTCTATAAGGTCCTTACCCAGTTGGGCTACATTTGTATGTACCTATCCTTTTAACCCTATGTATAAACGTTGAATTATTTTATAGTTATTAATACTAATGTGAAAGAAAACTTACAGTAGTAAACAATCTTCACCCTCCAATTTTACAACTAGCATTCAAGACCACAAACTATCTAACAAATTTAATTTGAGAATCTGAATTTCAATAATCTCTCTAATACTTGAGAACCACAAGTATCTGTAAGAGACATTTTGTACCAAGTTTCTAACCTTGTAGCATAAACAGATTCAATTTGTGGTCGCCAACGGATAATGGTCCCACAAATATGCCGTGTAGAGCCAAAGTGCATTGTAATGGCCTGATTACTGATAGTTATGTGCACAGTTACAGTTTCCCTTTGAAAAATTGCTGCTTTTCTTAGAGATTTTTCACATGTGGCTTACATTTAGATCGTTTGTACCTAAATTGTAAATATTCGACAATTCCGAAAGATAATCTGAGCATCTAGACAATAGTCGAATCAAAAAGTCAAAAAATAAAATGGATGGGATTTGACATAAGTCTACGATATAAAGTCGTAAACTTACGTCAAATCCCATGCATTTGTTTTTTTAACTTTTCGATTCGACTACCGTTTAAGCCGTCTTGTCTAGAGGGTCTGATAAGCGGCCCGCCCCGGCTTCGTGCGGGATAACATTTTATTTTATTTTAGGGTTTTTGTATTTAGGTTGGACTAAAATAAATCACCCTCTTAGGGATTTATAGACATTTTATAAAACCCCAATATACATGTACATACCTACCAGAAGCAGGTATATGCAATTTTGTGCTTCTTACTTTAAAAATGACGGACTTTCATGCAATCCTTCACCTCTTATTTTATTTCTTTAGAGGTGCAATTTTCAAAAGTCCCTTCTTACGATGTTTAAGGAATTTTCGTGCAAAGTTTCCAGTTTGTAGCCCCAGCACTTTAGGTTCTGCGTTGATTAGTCAGTCAATCAGTAAGTCAGTCAGTTAGGACGAGCAATTATAAAGGTACAGATGTGCCTTTATTTGCTGTACGGTTGGCTTCGTGAGCTGTGTGTTATGCCAAGTCTGGGTGTACTTTGTTTGCGTCCTTAAAAAAGTTTTTTTTTAATTTTCCGTAGTGCAGGATTAGTCTTCAAAAACTAAATAACGTACAAAAAATTTACGTTACCTTTTCGAAAATTAAACCCACTAACTTTTTCAACAAGCCTATCAATACAACATAAATAATTAAGAATCATCCTTTTACATATAATTATCAAACGCTATTGTCGATCGCCAGTATACACCACATGTGGCAGCACCTTTAACTGCAAAAACATTTTGTGCTTCCATTTCCCTTTCAATATTCTCCGTATATTTTTGTAATAAGAAATATTTTTTACCTGAATTACATCCCTTTGTAGTGTACCGTATATTTACCTTATCGATTATATAAAACGACATTATTTTTGATGGTAGATTGCTTGAGGCAATTTTTACATGAGAAAGAATTATTTTAGATCAAAGTACTTAATAACATCTTCCTACGTTTTTATATGTATTTTTTTTTTCAATTTAAACTAAACCTGGCACCTGGAAGTGGTTATAATAATAATAAATAATTATAAGAAAAATAATTTATTTCTCTCAAAAGGTTAACAGCTACAGTAAAGTTAACATATTATAATAATTTATGCTACAAGATTATAAGCATCTTGGATGTCGTAGTTGGAACCTTGTGAGAGCTGGAGTCCGTAGTAGGTTCGAGACCTGTATGGCGGATCTCCAGGCCCTTTTCTTTATAGAGTACACTCAGACACTCGGTTATATACGAGTACCTACATTGCAAGTTAAACAAAAGCTTGTAAAAGTTTTTGACTAAATAGAATAGAGTTTTAAACTTGTTAGTGATCGAACAGTCCAGAAAACTACCTACGTCGCTTCTTATGTTCAAAGTTCAGATAATTCTCGTTTACCCGACTGGCCGTAACTCAGACAAGCTCGGACGATCTCTGATAGCCTGCATGTCTATCGGCTCTTGTCTAATCCCCTCCACTGGGGCGGTCACTCATCATATAATCCTTCTAGGAACTAGTACCACTTGTACTAAGCAAGTATAAGAAAACACTCGAAAGGTATTAGTTATTGTTACTTCAGTATTGATTTTGGATAAAAAGAAAAAAACATTTAATTTTAAACTTGAACATAGAAATGTAGGTATAATATTATTGAGAGGATGAAAGTGAAATCATTTTACTGAAATGTAGTTTTTATATTTATTATTCATATTCATAGAAGTCTAAACATTTTAACTAAGTAATTAGAATTGATGTGACTGTACAAGATCAGAAATTAGATTTCGATCTTAGAATTCTATTTTTAAAGTAACTAGTGATGAAATAATTGAATACAAGATTTACCTTAATCGAACCCACGATAATATAGCCAATCTTTATATATATATTTCTTGTGTGCGTGTGTATGTCACTGAACTCCTCCTAGACGGCTGGATCGATTTTGATGAAATTTTGTGTGTGTGTTCGGGTAGGGCTCTGGATGGTTTAGATTCAATTGGACCCGGTAGGTGGCGCTGCTGTCGGTATTTCAGCTTTTTCAGGCAGGACGACGTCTGCCAGGTCCACTGGTAGGTATATACATATAATAAAAATGAATCCCTATTTCCCTTTGTCACGGCATCACGCGTGAACGGCTGGACCGATTTCAGTAATTCTTTTGTAAAAAAGAGAAAGTTGCGCTGAAAATAGTTTAACGCACTGAAATTAGTCAATAGTAGCTAAGTAGCTTAATTTCATCTATCACTATCTCTTTCTGTATAATTACGTTCCGTATCTATCGCATTCATACTCTTGAAAGCTATAAGTAAGTACGCATCAAAACAAGGGAATAAAACTGATCGCCGCTCAATATACCTATAGGTAGCTTACCTTTCATAGTAATATCATTGTAGTTAGCAGTCAGTTGCAGTAATACTAGCGAGCAAGCCTGACTAGGGAAGAACCTCCTTACAAAAGACCACAGCTAAATAACTACACACAGCGGTGTAGTTGCGTTCCTGTGTGTGAGTAGTCTCCAGCGCTCATTTAGGAGTGCGTTTTAAAAGAAACGTAATTTTATCCAGGTATACTCCATGCCTTAAAGCCCTGGTGTAAAAAAATGAGTTGGCAACACGCAAGTAATACCTCTGGTTTTGCAAGCGTCCATATGCTACGGTAACTGCATAACATCACGCGGCCCGTATGCTTGTTTGCCAGCTAAATAGTATAAAAAAAGCTAAATCAATCGTATACTCAATTGACTTCACATACGGAGTGGAAATTACTCACAACCACAACACAGAATGGTTATTGATTTTGATTGGTTCCCGCAGTACAAATATTAGTACGTTCGCAACGCCCAACGACATTGGCCTGGGATAGATTGCAAGCCCGCATACCTACCATACTCATTTTATGCACCGCATGTCTTTGATTGTTGTTTGCTATAAGTTTTGCCGATGTAATTTGTTCTAGCTATTATGTAAGCCACATAAATGTGTATGCGGTCAATATTCTCGAATGTTATACCTATTGTTATTCAGATAGTCCTAAGTCATATTAATATATATAAAAGAAAAAGCCAACTGATTGACAAACGTATTAGCGCAGTCAAAAGTTTTTTTCGGGGGTAGGTGATAAAAAAGTCAAGACATACTAGCAATTTTGTATTTTAATTTTAATTATAAATATAGTAATTTGTTTACTTATTGTGTAGTTTTTGAGTTTAATAACTTATACATAGATAGTACTCACGTTTGCACAACATCACATTTGCTTATGTAAGAATAATATTACAAAGCACACCACCTGCCAGCCACATCACACACATTTGTCAATAAACAGTTTGTTAACACTTAACACTGTTAAAATGGCACAACTGGACGACATCAGGACAGCACAGGATAACTTGGAAGACTGCTTTGTGAAAAGGATGGCAGAGCTCGAAGCACAGCTTCATGTTGGGGGCCCAGCTAAGGACACAGTAGCAAAGGTGGCGGAGGAGTTCCGGACCTTCAGGGAGCTTATGTTCTCTATGCTGAGTCTGCTTAGAAAACAGATAGCTGAATGCTCATGCGCAGTTGATGCAGTTGAAACCAGGCATCGACGAAAGGCCCTTATCTTTCTGGGCATCCCCGAGGCTGACAAGGAGGACTGCAGGTCAGTCATAGTGAAGACAGTTCACAGCATGGGTCTTAAAGACATTGTTACATCCGACTTCAGCTTCTGCCATAGGATCGGGGTCCCCAGAAAAGATGTTCACCGACCCATCCTAGTAAGGTTTGTAAGACTTGATGTCAGGTCTGCAGTATGGAGAGCCAAGTCTAAGCTCAAGGGTACTACGACCTCTGTTAAAGAGTTTTTGACCAGACGACGACAGGCCATCTTCGCTAAAGCCCGGCAGCATTTTGGCATGCGCACATGCTGGACGCAGGACGGTGTCATTGTGGTGAAAGTCTCTGACGGTAGCCGCCACAAGGTCACCACTATGGAGGAGCTTGTATGTCTGATGCAGAAGCACCCTAAGGCGTCCAGTGATTCTTCGTCTGCGACTCAAAGTGGTATAGGAAGCGCCGGCGCTGGGTCTTCGGGTACGAACAACAAGCAACGTAAATAGGTTTAGTTCTCTATGATACTTTCTTATCTGTTCTTTCTTGCTTGTGTCGTCTAATTTCCATTGCATTCCTGTTTTGTTTATTCTTTGCCTGTATCACTTCATTTTTACCCTCACTATTTATGTTTCGCTTCAATCAATGACAAAATTGACATGTCATAACACCTGTCAAACTTATGAAAGTCTTGTGACGTTATCTATGGATGCGTTCATAATTTCTATTTTGTTTGTGTTTATGTGTAACGTTCAAGTTTTTGTTTTATTTTTTGTGTGTGTGTAACAGCTGGCGGGTGGTGCAGAGATGGAAGTATTGCACCAACTGGTACGCATAAATTAATTTTGTAATAATATTTTTATATTTTTTTACTTTTATATATATTTCCTATTTATATATTATAATTTACTTATATATTTTTTCATGGTTTCTGATGATTCTTTTTATTCTGCAAATGAGTCTGTGGAGCTTTCTAGCGATTGTAGTTTCTGTTCAGTTGGTGATGAAACATTAGGTGAATCCTTGCGTCCGTTATTTAACGTACAATCCCGCTCGCTATTTAATGTATGTCACTTAAACGCGCAAAGCATACCTAGTCATTATGGTGACTTGTTAGATACATTTTCTGATGTCAACGTTCACGCCATCCTGATCTCGGAGAGTTGGCTTAAACCTAACCTTCCTTCTACTTCTTTCTCACTGCCTGGATTCATTTTAATTCGCAACGATCGAATTGGGCGAAGAGGTGGAGGAGTCGCGATTTATCTCCGCAGTGACTTTCCATATAAAGTTCTTATTTCTTCCTCTCCTAACCCTTCTGCGTCTGCGGAGCATCTTTTCCTCGAGGTCAACGTCAAAGGATCTAAAACCATTCTTGGCGTCGTCTATTGTCCTCCGTCTGTCGATTACTTCTCCAGTCTTGAGTCAATTCTGGAATCTTTAGGGTCGGAATACTCACATCATATTATCATGGGCGATTTTAATACCGATCTCCTTCCTCACCGTTCCCAACGATCCCGTAAGCTCTTTGAAATTGTCAAGTCAGCCAGCCTCCATATACTGCCACTCCAACCCACTCACCACAACACTAATGGAGAGGACACCTGGCTTGACTTGATTCTTACCTCTTCCCTTTCCCTAGCCTCATCCCATGGCCAACTTCCTGCCCCTGGTTTTTCTCATCACGACCTGCTTTTCCTGTCCTACATCCTAAAACCTCCCAAGCCAAAGCCCAGAATTCTGCATAGGCGTTGTTTTGGTCGTATGGATGTTGAAAAGCTTCGTAAGGATGCTTCAGAAACTGATTGGGACACTGTAGTGACAGCAACCACAGTGGATGAGAAAGTCCATGTCTTTAACACCAAATTGTTAAACTTGTACGACACACATGCCCCGGTAAGAAAAGTGAAACTTAAACGTCCTCCTGCACCTTGGATTACCAGGGGAGTTCGTATGGCTATGAGGCGCAGGGATCGGGCTTTTCGTAGGTACAGAAAAAATCGGTGTGACGACAACTGGACTCTTTTCAAGTCTGCAAGGAATCGCTGCAATCAGATGATACGCAATGCTAAACGCCGACACATTCTCAATAATATCACTTCTTCGAACCCTGCCGATATCTGGAAGTTCCTTGGTACTTTAGGTATCGGCAAACAGCGCCATATCGAATCGCTGGGGACACTTGTTTTGGATGATATTAATCGTCATTTCTCTACTACAGCGCCGTTTGATCACCAAATCAAGTGTCAAACTATCGATTACTTAGCTGGGTTACCTCGTCGCAACTTCGAAGCTTTTAATTTTTCTCCAGTAGCAATGAATGAGATCAAAAAAATAATCCTGTCCATCAAATCCAATGCAGTGGGCTGCGACAATGTCAGCCGTCGCATGATTTTACCTATCCTCGACCAACTCCTTAGTCCAATTGCCCACGTCATTAATTTTTCACTTGCATCTGGCTCCTTCCCGTCCTTATGGCGTAATGCTTACGTTATTCCTCTACCCAAGACTCCAAATCCTTCCCTACCCAATCACTTCCGCCCCATATCCATTCTTCCTTTCCTGTCCAAGGTGCTTGAGGCCTGTGTTCAGAAGCAGCTCTCCAGGTTCGTCTACACGAACAATTTATTAAGCTCACTACAATCTGGGTTCAGACCAGGCCATAGCACCACTTCCGCGCTCCTTAAAGTGACTGGCGATATTAGGGAGGGCATGGAAGACACCAAAGTCACTGTTCTGGCTTTGGTTGATTTTTCAAACGCCTTCAATACCGTCAGTCACGATATCCTGCTTTCTATTCTCTCCCATTATATGGTCTCTTCGGAAGCTCTGGAATGGTTCTCTAATTATCTTCGGGGTCGTCAGCAGTCTGTCCGCTTCGATGAATCATCATCGAGTTGGTGTGACATTGAATCTGGCGTACCTCAAGGCGGTATTCTTTCCCCTTTGCTTTTTTCTATTTTTATAAATCTCATAACACAAAATCTTCAGAGTGCGTACCATCTGTATGCAGACGACTTGCAGATTTACTCTCAGGCGCGTGTTGACTGTATTTCCTCTGCGGTGGATACTGTAAACAGAGACTTACAGCACATCAAAAACTGGTCTGACAAGTTTGGTTTGACTGTCAACCCAACCAAATGCCAAGCCATCGTCGTCGGCAGTCAACGCTTGATGAGCAGATTAGACACAGTTGCTCTTCCACCTATTGTCTTCAATGGTGCTACAATCGAATTGTGCCAAACTGTTAAAAATTTAGGTTTACAGATCGATACCAACTTAAATTGGAGAGCTCAAGTTACTCAGATTTGTCAGAAAGTCACCGGTACCCTGCGTGCTCTGTATCGGCTAAAAAACTTTCTACCATGTAAGACTAAAACAATGCTTGTGCAGACTTTAATTTTTCCCTTGATCGACTATGGTGATGTGTGTTATTTTGACCTGAATGCAGATCTTCTCAACAAACTCGACCGTCTTCTCAATAACTGCATTCGATTCATTTTCAATCTTCGCAAGTATGACCATGTGTCTACTTTTCGCTCCCAGTTGAAATGGCTCCCTATTCGTCAGCGTCGTAGTATGCGTGCACTCTCCACCCTGTATTCCATCCTCATGTCTCCTAATGCTCCCTCTTATTTAACTCCTCAGTTTCAGTATCGCTGGACTGTCCATAATAGAAGTCTTCGTTCCTCTAACAATCTACTCCTAGTGTGTCCTTCTCATAACTCTGATTTTATTCACTCCTCTTTTCCTATCCAATCTATCCTTCTTTGGAATGCTCTGCCTCTTGAGATCAGGATGTCCACTAGCCGGTATGCGTTCAAAAAAAAGGTTCGTGAACTACTCTTGCACAGATTGGCAGAATTATCTCATCAGTAATGTTTAATATTTATTATATTAATATAATATATATTAGTTTATTTAAGTAAATATGTATTTACTTCATATAATATGTACCTATAAGTATTAGTATCATAGTTTATATATATTGTCTTTTCTACATTTTATTTTCGTAAAAATTATTACATATGCACCTACTTGTAATATCTCTGCACCACCTTGGGTTGACTGGTAGAGAATGCCTATGGCATTAAGTCCGCCTTTATACATTTATTTTTGTGTATAATAAGTTTTAAATAAAATAAATAAATAAATAAATAATAAAAGTACAGGGAGCAAGGGCCGTGAAATTTTGCATACTGGTTTCTTTTACACTATAGGTGAGCACTAAGAACGGATTTATTTAAATGCTACTCCTAAAGTGGAACTGAAAAGAGGGGTGAAAGTTTGTATACAATTTTTTTTTATACTACTAAGGTGCCAAACAAGCATACGGCCCGCCTGATGTTAAGCAGTTACCGTAGCCTATGGACGCTTGCAATACCAGAATTGTCACTTGCGTGTAATTACGTAGACACTAAAATTTTTAGAGTTCCATTGTTAGTTATATCTCTATAGTTTTTAAACTTGACTGCACGGTTGCTTCAGTGGCTTAAGTGGTTATCTTATCTTATCATGTGACGGGGTTGTTCTTTCGGCTAGCGCACTTCGATCCTTGGGGTCTTTTGTGCATGCCCCTACCTTACTTGTCTTGGCTTAAGTGGTTACTTCGCCATTTACCACTGCGCGGCGTGTTGTTGGTTGGATCCCCAGACGGGACAAAAAATTGTGTGGTCCATATATGATTGTCCCGAGTCTAGCTTTACTTTATGTCCGTTAATTATACGTCTGTAAAGTCCCCCGCCACACGGCTTGTTTTCTGGTGTGGGAGTTGTGTAAAAAAAACGATTTAAACTTTTTTTGGAAATACGCATTTATAATATTAATATTATGTACATAGATTTTAAATTTAGCATTGAATTTTACACAATTTTATACCCAATATATAAGGCAGTTCAAAAGTCAGTTATAGCATAACATAATTATACTCAAGCAATAACTTACTGGAGCCAGGTTAACTACGTAAGGTACCAACGTCAATAATACTCAGAACGCCACTAGAACGTACGTTAATTTACTAAATACTGGATTTCGAGCTGAAAATCAAATAGCGTTGTTAGTATGCATTGGCTCAATTCAATCTTCATAGAACAAGGTATAAGGTCTATTTATTGACCTTTGAATAATGTTCTGTATCCTTCTGGCTTACTCCATATCGGTTTGTAGAACTTTAGTCTCTAAGGTTCAACGCACTATAATGAAAATATCAATAATAATAAAAACATGACTTCATAAAATAATATCGTTGTTTTTTCTAATATACAATGGGTTGATAAAAACCAAAACAGAACACAAGTTTGTAAAGGCAGTGTAAAATATGGATCCGTGTCATGCAATACCCTGTCCTGCCTTACCGTGATCTGCCTTGCCTTCCCTGTCCTTCGCTATCCTTTTCTTTTCCAATATTATCTGGAGGTTTTTTGTATAATTGAAGATGTGATCATCAAGAAATTAATCCTTTGAACCAATCTAAACAATTGTTATAAAGAGAAAAGATTCGTTTGTTTCGATTTAACTCAAAAACTACTCGACCGATTTTAAAAATTCTTTTACCATTAGTAATCTACATCATCAGCGGATAACATAGGCTATATTTTATTGAAAACAAATTACAGGATCTCTACGAAAACTTAATAAATGATCACCCGCGCGCAACTAGGACATGCTATCAAAACATAATTATATAGGTATGTATGAAAATTCATTGTAATTTAATCACACAAATTATTGAAGACACTGATTGGGAAATCATAAGTGAGATTTGTTTTGATATTGCGGTGATTCAATAAATCGTGATCCATATCTAACAAGATAGCTTGATTTATAACCCTTAATCGTCCGCAAAGGACAGATCAAAGTAAGGTCTCCTGTGATGTCCCTTGTTATGATATTGGACCACAAAAGTCAGACAACTTTGACCTTAAAGATTGTATCAATAAGCCAAACCCTAGAGTATAATCCCGAAATGATCGTTCTAAAGTAATATTGAACTCTTCTAGTTTGTTATCAGTGAAGTAAATAAATAAAATTAGAAAAAAATATCATATATTTTTATTACAATAAATGTATTGAGAGCATAAAGATAGTTTGCTTCTGTGGCGCAGTAGTTTTGCATTCGACTGCTGTGTTGAGGTTCCGGATTCAATCCCCAGCTCAGGTGAAATATTTTTCTGTCCAGAAATGCTTAGTATTAACCCGGATTCTGACATTGTAACCAGTGCTAAGCAATAGATTCGCCACTCGCGTAGGAGTTCGGGTTAAATGATTTTTAGAATAACGATTTATTATATCACTAAACTCTGCTTTTACAGAATTAAGCGTCTGCAACACGCAGGTAAAGTATAGCTTACCAAAAGCATCTAAAGACTACAACAACTCTTTGCAATCAGGTGGGCGTGATTGCAAAGAGTTGTTGTAGTCACCGTTGTAGTATCAAAAAACACAAGATCAATATTTTACAGAAATACAACACAGACACAGTTTTGGCCAATAACGTCCGGGTTATCTGACTTCACTGTCTAAAATGTGAAACACATAAGTATCGAGATAAATCTATTTCTTTACATCACCACGCTATATTAATGAAAACGATTAAATTTTCATACTTACAAAACTATAGTAAACTTCGTGTGAAAGCCAAAGTATTTATTCCCTAAGAATAGTTTGTTGCACCCTCAAACCTTACAGCGGCCCTGGTCTTACATAATACGATTAATTTGCTGAAACTTATCTAACACTCACACTCGTATACAACTATCTTTATCTTCCGTACAAGATTTACCACACGTCAATCCATAATACTTGGAGGTCGTAAACAAAAATTCACTGTACATAAAAGGCAGTGAGTGAAAAGAGTAATTTTCTCCTCCATAAAAACAGTTAGGCAGTTATTTATGGTGATACCGCAATCTATACAAGGGATTTTGCCCGCGGCAGAGTATTAACGATTATCCGGGTTTTTTCCTACAAAGAAATATTACTTGACAAATAAATTCCATGTAGGTTCCTTTTTTGCTCATCAAAGTGCTATGGATTTTATAAAACGATCGTTTTAATGGACTAAAGGATTCCAACATTTACGTTACCTACATACTTCGACAATGTAATAACTAGATGTGCCCTGCCAAACAATTTCTAGAAGCCACAAAAAGTATCAGCTCATCCTGCAATTACGTTACTACGTGCACTGTGTTATTGTTAACTCCTGTTAACAATAACACAGTGCGTCGACATCATCCAAGTGGTGTGGCAAATGACCATAGGCTACGGTAACTGCTTACGATCACGTAGGCATACATTTTACACGTACATTTTTGCATTTTGTTTTAAAAAAAGGTTATAAATATCTCAGGCTGCTTTTTTATTTATTTCACCGACCCTTTTTCAATAATTGATTAACAAATTAAATATAGTACAATAAAATTACTAAGACCCGAGATACACTCTAGAAATTAAACATTCAGTAACCCACCCCTCACACAACGAACAAGAATTCGCAGAAATACGCTTCGTTTAAATAAAAAGAAGACCTACGAACTTGAAAAAGGTCAAATTTAATGTTGGTAAAAACATTAACGACAAACATAAGAATCTGGAAACGCTTGGAGCTAAAAATTCGTCGAAAAAAGTAGGTGGTGTACCGCCAAAAAGTGGCGGGCAACGTGACATTATCGTGCGCGTGCGACATTGCCTCGTGATTAGCATACAGATTGTTCACATTTATCCGCACACAACTGCCACGGATTTTTGCATTTCGCCGCCGCTTCACCAACAATTATTCCCTACTTTTAAGTTTGTTTTGTATTTATTTATAACACTTGGATAATGTTCGCAATGTTTGTTTTTATAATCGTTTGGCACAAGAAATAAATGATGCTGTAACGTTTTCATTGCGTTCTCATTACTGTGTAGTTTTATTGCCTATTTTATTGGTTGTGACTAATAGTTTTATGTGGGATCTTCAGCCATTGTTTATTGTGAACTCAAGAGTATTTCTGTTTGTATTGCAACAATGTATATACATAATACAGAATTTCGAATAAGTACATCTAAAATTGTATGCAATTTAAGCCTGTGCTGTGCTCAATAATGGTGCGTATTTAGTTGCCATTAATATAACATATTTCTGTATAACCCAAAATATTCCCTCGTAGAAACAATACGCGGAGCAACAGATATTATTATTCGACATTAATTAGGAGTCTCCTTACAATTTATTACATCCAATTTCAACTTAATTAACCTCAATAGTTAAATCCTGTAACAAGAAACGACGACTTAATGCAATGTATTTATCGGAGAAAATTTAATATTAATATAATGGAAACAAGCTCTTACCTTAAACAATTGGCTTCAATTTTCTCATATTATATTTAAATCGACTTATTTAATATTTAATACATTGCGGAAAAGATTTATGTTGTATTTTCAAAATATAACAGGGACCTAGCTATCATATGGACTTATTTCCATTATGGCAGTTACTTCTAAACGTGTGTTTTCGTCGCCAAAGACCGAACTGAAGTGGAACATTTTGATTGAAGAAAATATTATTTGGTAACAAATTTACAATCTCACTCACTCGTAATATAAATTAAGTCGACAGAATTATGTGTCGTACTTTTAGATATTCTTTTAGTAAAACATATCGTAATAGTAAACACTGAATTAAACTTTCATCGTAATCAGGTTCCAATTCTCGGCAGAAAATTTCAATGAGTCTCTAGAGCCATATGCAGGCGAGCCGGTTCATTTGGCGCGCCTCGCCTGTCGACGGTTGCCCGCTTGTTGTGAATAGAATCCAAATTACTTGAAAAATTCTTAGAGTGCATCCCTGAGGAACAAAATGCTTCACTTAAATTCCTCCAGCGAAATTTAAAGGAAAATATTCATTAAATTGACTGATTTCACAATGATTGCAAAGTATTTGGAAGGCTGCTTTCTATATTAAAATAGAATAAAACAAGATAAATAAAATTATTTCCACAGTGGATATCATTTTATTTATCTTCTATCTCTCTCGGTCTCAGCCTTCCCGCTGTCTAGTGCAAAAGATGGTTTAAAAAGGAACGCTTCATGCTACATAATACATAGTCACATGCATATAACCCTAGGGTTACCGCAAGGGTGTCAACGATCCATTTTACAAGCTTGTTTCACACCTGATTATCTTTAGCCGTGACGGTTCACTGCCTTGGATATAACAGTTTAAAACCAGCGCCTTGTTAGCATTATTATTAATTTTAGTCTAGTCCTCATTAGATGGGTTCCGTAATGGGTGTAAGGAGTTGTATTATGAGTACGTTAGCTTCTATAAGTGTAATGTATGGTTGTGTGTATTATTAAAACATATCAAGTAAGGTGATATGTTCATATTTGTTTGCAGTTATAATATAGAAAGGTAAAGCATTAAACACGAGAGGACGCTTAACTAGGGAATCTTACAAAAGACCATAAACTACAAACATTTGTTTAGTTTTGGTTTTTTTATACTACTTAGGTAGCAAACACTAGTTTAGGTGCTGCCGACCCAAAAAAATTAAAATGGATTTTTTTATAGTCCTACATATAGGCAGTAATTAAGTAATTACTAAATGCGTGACTATAGATCTCCAGTGTTCATATAAGGTAAACTGTTTTCAAATAACTTTCCGATATAAAGTTTACAATATAATGTTGTGAACTTACGTCACATTCCATACATTTGCTTTTTGGAGTTTTCGTTTCGACTACCATTTATGCCACTTGTCTAGGCGGGCTTGTCTTTTTTTGCAAATTTATGTATGAAAGTGGAATCAAAAATTTAAGTTAGAAAAAAGCATACCTACCTACTATTTTATACTACCAAGGTGGCAAACAAGCATACGGCCGGTAAGCAGTTACCGTAGCCTATGGACGTTTGCAACACCAGGGGTGTCACTCACGCGTTGACGACCATTTAAAAACCTTATAACTCCTTTCTTGAAGAACCCCATGCTATAGTCTCTTGGTATAGTTTATTTAGACAAAAGAGAATAACTATTCTTTTGTGACATAATCCAGTGCAGTAGAACTCATATTCAAGGGAGATGGTATTTAATAAAATAAAATTGTGGTACCTATACCTCAGAATACTATTGTCTCGAAACAATAATTTGTAGTTTACATAAATTTTCATTCTGTATCATCGAACGAAAAGTTACCCATTTCATTACACGTCGCCCAATGAAAAAAAGCGAGATGAATACGCGAACTACTAAAGCTACTCTTGCAGTCTATAAATTACACAGACAATAATAGTACATGCAGCTGAAAAGTGTATTTCAAAGTTGAGTTAAATGTGGACGTTTGTCGTTTAATATCTGTTGCGTTGTTGTTAGCGCAATTAAAAGTTACGAATTGTTAAAGACCATTAACGCGTTGAGTACTTGCGTTAAATATCTACTAAAATGGTTTTGGCCTTTTTCACTCTGAAAATAATTGCACAAGTTAAATTTATGTCAGTTGCTTTGTAATTGCATTATAATTGTAATACTCTGTTTTTCTACCTAAAATAGCGGAAGTATCTGACCAACTACTACTACTTATTTACTTACTACTACTACTTACATACTTCTACTACTTACTACTACTTGCCACTTATTACTAATACCACCACTTATTACCTACTTATACGTACTTTCTTATTTTTATTGATATAATTGTCGTAGTTTTTATTAATCATAACACAATAATAACATTTATTCTATTATTTAATCACTAAAGCAAGTACATGTTGCTTAATATTTTTCATTTTACCAAGAACCGTAAATCATAATACAGTTAAATATTTATAAGTAAGTACAGACGTTCCACATTAGAAAGGGTAATTTAATTACAAGACTTTCAGCAAAATGTTTTTACAACTGGAAGGAAAATCATTTTTCCTTCTCTTATATCCTTTAAACGTGTAACATTAAAAGTGTATTCTATAACCTGTCAAAGCTAGCAATGAGAACTAAAAGCACTGCTAGCACTTTGTCGATCCTGATTTTTTTTTTCGCAGTCTCAAAAGCAAAGACATTTTTTTACACTACTTGTATGGCATACAAGCACACGGCCCGCCTGATGTTAGGCAGTTACCGTAGCCTATGCATGCTTGTAATTCAAGAGGTATCACTTGCGTGTTGTCGATTTTGTACACCAAGGTTATAGTACGATGAAGTGTCCCTGGGATAGGAAAACGTCTCTTACATAATGCATCCCTAAATGAACGCTGGAGAGCTGTACTCACACACAGGAACACAACTACACCGCTGTGTTATTTGGCTGTTGTCTTTTGTAAGGTGGAGGTCTTTTCCCAGATGAGCTTGCAAGCTCGTGCACTGCTCTACCTCTATCAAAACTTATACATTTCGTGAGAACTATTCTAGCTGAAACATAGTACTGCAATCAGAACCCCATTTCGCATCAGATGTCCAAGTCTAAAAAGCAGCCGCACCTAGATTCAAGTAACGCAATACAATCTTATAGTCAAAGCTGAACTACTGAAAGCAAACACCAAATTGCTCGCTAACTTGAGATTACACGGCGCGGCGTGTCGCTGCAACCCACTCACCCCTTACCCCCTCTAACTCCTCTCTCCACACCTCTCCTTACCGTTCTCGTGTTTCTAAAGCCAAGGAAAAACTAACGAAACTTGACCGATTCTGATGTTCTTGGATTGTCGTGTTGATCTTATGAAGACAGAATTTGTCTAGTCGAGTTTTAACGTTATTGTTATAGGACGGGCTATTAATTCAGTTAGGACTTGTATGAACTAATGTCGTAAGTAATTTACAATTATATATTTACTTTTATTAAGTACAAAGAATTGGTTTCTTCATTGTAGATAGAATCTTAAACAGTTTAGTTAAAATGTTGCCATAATTCTCATTGATATTTTAACGTTATTATATTCTATAATAATTAATCCAATTAAATGATGTAGGTTTCCAAAACTTTGCTTACCCATGTAACGGCAAAATATCATGGAGGATGATTGCAAAACTTATGTAAGTACCATTTACCCATATTTGCAAAGAAGATTATAATGATGTGAACGATCAACATCAAAAATTCAGCCCCCTAAAATGACTTAAAACGTAACTGTGTACACTTATCTTGCTTTATTCTATAATTTTCAGTTCCTAAACAATTTAACAAATAAATAAAATTGGCCAGTCAGTTGCAATAATTTCGAAACGAGAAAACACTGCCCAAAAAAGCACGAACAGTTATGTTTAAAAAAAAAAGTTTATGGAGCCCAAACAAAGTTAAAATAAAAACAAAACAGACCAAGAGCACACTCATCAAAATGGAGCACACTGCATCGATTTTACAACCACTGGCGGCGAAACAACAAATTTTATTTCGGACCGATGATTAAAATTTTTATTTATGTTTTGTACCGGTAGTGATCAATCGAGATTATTCGCTGGAAGAAGTGAAAACAGGTTTGCATTAATAAAAAATGATATTCGATAATATTTTAAATGGAAAAATTCATTTAACCCGTAGTCGGACGTCGCCTCGGTCCGGTGTCGGCACTCGCAATTAACGCTCCGATTAAACACTGAATTATTTATTAACATTTTATGGTCAGGCAGTAATTTATACCTTCAATTGCATTCCACTATGCTGAACCGGTTTATTGTTTAGCTATAACAGCGTTTTTGAAATCTATTGTGTCTGTAAAACGCGCGATTGAAAATTATTTTGGTGAGCATTTAGTTGGCTATAAATTGCTAGTCAGCCGAAATATTAACAATGCAAAAAATAAACAAAGCGAATGATTTCGCTAAATTTATTTGCCTACTGTTAGTAATACCACAGTATATAGAAGGTACAGAGAGGTCTTTACGCTGCGCGCTGTAATAATACGTTATACCGACTGCGGTTGATGAATCGTAGTTTCGACATTTGATGCAATCGTCTCGTACTTATGAATGGTTTCAGAGGAATTTTTAAGTAGGAGTACTTATAATCAGGGTAAGTACTCCTACCTAAGGTATGAGATGCTACTGCTCAGGTTTTCCTGAGAGAATGAGGTAAAAAGGTTTTTGCAGTGTTAATATAGGTTTATATAATGCAGTAACAAGCATCCATAGGTGCTATTTTTATTTTTTATTGCGTCGTCGTGCCAACCAAAAAAAAAAATAGCACCAAGGTCTTGTGTTGTAATTAATGGTATAGGAAAACGTTTTGTTTTAAACGCATCCTGAAATGAGCGCTGGAAACCTACTTACTATCAGGCAGGCCGTATGCTTGCTTGCCTCCATGCCGCGCCGTACAAGTCTGTGTAACCTTATAGAAATGTCATTCTTATATTTATATAATCTATTTGCAATGTCAGCTAATTAAAAGGATATCTACTTGACTACTAGTCTATTATTTACGTCACAAAATTAGATCAAAACTTAGAATTAAGAAATATATATATATATATAATAATAAAATTGATATGTACCTAACATATCAATTTTCCCGACCTACATACATATTTATGATCAAAATGTCCTATCGTTCATTGGAGCGGTTTAAAGAAACATTTTCGGTAATAGCCTCTTATGATAAATTGATTGACTTGTAAAACCCTTGCCAGACAAACGATCGACACTTGAGTAAGTAAACTGCTTATTTTGAGGATACATATATTCCAACAATATTTTACGGATTTGATGTTAGATTCAACACAGTAAATTTAGATTTATTTTTAAGACAGCTATTTCAATTTAAAGAAAACTGTGTTCATAGCTCGGAGGCTGATGACGATGATCTAGTTCTTATCGTTTGATTATTGGTCAACCTGGTGACAGAAAAACAGAGATGAAATACCACTATGCGGTCACCTATCTATAGGTTATAATTACTACGTCCTTGGTACCTTAGCCCGCTGATCATTTACCGATCAGTGACTGAACCTGGCTGTGAGAGTCTGATGATGATGATGTTGATGAAATTTAAGCTACTTGGCGCGGTAACCCTATGTATGCGTGACTGCATACCTAATGGTATTTCAATCCGAGCGTCTCCGTGCGTTTAGAAGGCAATTTGCCTGTCTTGATTATTACTTGACTAGGTGACTACAAAGACTTATATGGATGAACTGAACAACTCTTGTCACCAGTTAGCCCACTCGATTAAATAAGAACTAAAATGATCAATTAAACTATACGAATAAATACCAAATGCTATGATAGTGCAATGTAATGGAAAAAAAAAAAAAACGAGTTGGATTACTTCCAGGCATGCAACCTCATTTGAAGTTGCTCTTTATTTATTGCTCTCCATTGCATGCTGTGAATTGAATCCAAATTACTGGAAAAAATCGTGACTGGCTTTGTGCTGAATACGATTTTATAAACTACACTTGCCTAGGAAGTCTATCTATTCAAGTATGGAAGCACTTTTTGAATAGAGAAATGTTTGCTACTGAATCACGCTAGAACGGCTGATTGGATCCATATGAAAATTGACTCAGGGATAGATTATAGTCTGAATTAGCACATTCGCTACTTTTTATTTTAGAAATTTTACGGTTCTCGTAGCAAATATATGTTTTCACGGATAGAGCCGCAAAATAATATATTTTTTTGTAAGAAACATAAGAACGATTTAACTTAGTATTCTCAACTCATACTGGAACTCTAAATGAGGTTTGTGACACTGCTCACGATGCTCCCATCGCACCGCAGTGCACCACAACGTTTGCGAATAGCTCCTTTGTCAACAATCTGAGACGTACGTTGCTCTGTTGCATGTTTAGTTTAATGGAGTACTACGTAACCTACTAGACGAGTAATATACATTTGCTTAAGGATAGAGCGAATATGTGTAAAATAAATTATGAATTGATTTTACGAAACACCTTTTTTGAACGAGGTCTAACTTCACGGTAGTCTTCCTACCGTGACTTGACTTGAAAAGTAACAAAAAATATAGAACGTATCGAAATGCGTTCAATTGTCATTTTGTTGTGACCTGTCACAGCTGCACTCGAGTATTAAAAATTTATATTGTCGTATTGAAAATTTGCCAATAAATGCAATTGTATTTTTATGAAAACCATGATTTTTTTTGGACCTTTTGTATATGAATACGCTGCTAGACCAAACTTCTCTTTTTATGTAGTTTCTCCATAATTTTTTATCGGTATAAAACATAACAACAAACATATACATATATAATGCTAATTACCCAATTACCTCCCAACCAATAATCCACTCCCTTCGCCGAAAAACCAATGAGACTTTCATATCAGCGCTCATAATATCTTCATATTTTAATATGCAAAGAAAACCTGTCCTCGCCTCCTTCTTAAAAAAATTACGTACATTTATATACTGTCGCTTGAGGAATGGAGCTACATCATATTTTTCCAATTACTGCGGTCATAAAAATATCCGAAAACTCGAGAGTACTCTATTGTTTTGTGAACATAAAAGCGAAGCACCTGGCGGCATACTTGAAGATTGTCTTTATTACATTTTTGAAAGTCTTCTTTTATTTAAAAAAGAAAACAAAACCCTACTTTTTTTTGGAAAAAAGATTTTGTATTCTTTTAATTCACGCAAAGCTACATATCTGACTGTCATCATCTCAGTTTCAGATTTCTGTAGCGTTCGGCGTTGATCTGATTTTACATTGAGGCCTTCATAAGGTCATCGGTTCACCTAGTGTCTTCCATTTCAGAGAAGAGAGATAAGGAACTAAGTATGGTTTCCTATCTCTTACTTACTTCCCCAGTCGAGCTTACTTGCTCGTAAGCAAGTAAGCTCGACTGGGCAAGTACCTTCACCTTACAGAGGACCACAGCCAAATAACTACACACAGATAAGTAGTTGTATTCCCGTGTGCGAATGCAAGTCTCCAGTGCTCATTCAGAGTTGCGTTTTGAAAAAAACGTCTTTCTAGCTTATTGCCTTGGTGTAAAAAAATGGATCAGCAACTCGCAAATGATACGCCTGGTATTGCAGACGTCCATATAGCCTACGGTAACTGTTTCACATCAGGCGGGTCGTATGCTTGTTTGCCACCCAAATAGTATAAAAAACACTTATGCATAGAAGTACAACTATAATAATTTATATTTACTGTGAGTTCCAGTAGTAACGATACAAGTTCAATTTGAACGCTATTCATCATGTGAAACAATATTTGCAATTCAACCACTAGCCGCCCGCAGTTGATATACCGATAGATTATTCAATCAGAATTCTAACTGGTGACTAGTTGTTCAATAGCTACTTGCTTTCCAAATTGGTTTTCAAGGCATTTCAAGCCTTGAAAACCAATTTAGAAAGCAAGTAGCTAATAGCGTATCTTAGCCTTAAATTAAATTCGAAGAACTTTCAAGTCATAGTTAAGTAATTATTTTAATGTATTGGTACGAGCGAAGTCCATATTTATATTGATGACATTACAAAATAAAATAAGGTATAGTACTTATCAATGGTGAAACGAAACAAATGAAAAATATAATATGTAACCTCTAAAACTACAGATCCATACATTGTCCCTAAGTGTTACAGGTTATTTTTTTAACGATAGTAGGATAGAATTGGGGCTTCTGCATCACTCACCTCGCTGCGCTCGGTTCGTAATGCAGAGCGCCCCAATACTATCCTATTAACATGATTTGCATTCCGTCCGATCCACAATAAAGATTTAATATGCTTTCATTCATCGATGCATCTCCGTACTGATACCATAGTAACAATGTGACATACTTATATTTAGTTTCTACTGAGATTAGAATATGATAAATCATATCGCTTCGGTCGGTTCGCAATGCAGAGCGCTCTAATAACACACAACTAACATGATTTGCGTTCCGTCTGATCCGCAATAGAGATTTAATATTATTTCATTCATCGATGCATCTGTCGTCAAACATTAAGAGTTTGTGCAAAAAATTAAGCGTTTTGATGAGAGGCCATAGGTTCAAGTCCTAGACGAGCAAAATTTTCATGTGTACTTTTTTTAGTATAAATATCTTTAAATAAAAAATAAGATGTAATTTTTTTATTTATAAATAAAATTGGGTAAAACATAAAAATAATAATAAAGATATTGGTGCAACATAATTGTAGATATTAGACGTACCTAGTAGAAGTAAGGGAACTGTCTTATCGGTCTAGTGATTATAATTGCGACTACTGAGTGCGTGGACATCGGATGAGACGAGGGTTCAGTTCTAATATATATTTTTGTGTTAGGGAATATATGTTTAGTAGGTGTATGGAACCCTTTCTATAGTATTCTCACCGTTATTCCTGAAAAAAAAACCGGTCTACCGACTAACACGCTGGGGGTTCCGTATAAATCAACATCATCATCATTTCAACCTATAAACATCCCAGTGCCGGGCATGAGTCTCCTCCAAACATTTGGACGAATGTTCGGTACAAATACGTACTGTTAAAAAGTTTTTTCGTATAAAATGTTATTTTTTTCTCCTCCTTGAGGTACGGAACCCTAAAAACTATACCAGTGTACAAGATTTTAAGAGCCGTTGACTTTATTCGAACTCGCAACAGCTTACATAGAAGGTGAACATTCATACTACTAGGCTATCACGAACAAAAGTACATACCACTTCCTTTTTAGAATTTCATCTCAGGTATCCGCGACGATGTGGCGCCATTCTCTATATTAGGTAAGAAAGATGTTTGAGCTACATATAATTTAATTTGAACTCTATTTACTGAGTGCAAAGATTTGAATTTTGTAACAATTTATGATGTAATACGCTGCCCTACTATGTCATAAAATCTAAACATGTAGAAACATGTCATTCGATTTTTTCTTACAATTTAACAGAAAAAATAATTAAAACATTTCATTTATAACATTTGAAGATACTTAGCAAAAAATCGGTGAGTATTTTTCTTAAATAAACAATAAGGTAAAAAAAAAGGTACCTAGGTACCTATGTACATTCAGGTAATCAATATAAAGTAGGTAGGTAAGTATGTTATTATAATATTTATTACATATTAATTTATTATATATATATATATATATATATATAATATATATATATATATATATATACATATATATATATAGGATTCCTGATTTACTTACACATAAATATGTGGCCTATTCCCAATTTACTTCGATGGAAATCGAACTTGAAACTTTATGTGTTAGCCAGGTGCGGAGATTCGTTAGACAGACATTGCACACATACGTTTTTTTATACATACTTTAGTGATTGGACAAACATTGTTATGTTATAAACATTGTTTATTAGATAATATAAGTATTATCCAAAAAAAATTTGCTTTTTAAATAAACTTTATAGTAAATATATGTAGAAACACAATACGAGTATATACCCACGTATTTCTATCGTCCAAGACAAAACTAATAAATTATTTTTTTACACAATTAGAATTTTATTGTATTTAAAAAAAAACTGATTAATGTATTTCCGACTTGGGAATTGGAACCAAGGTTTCGACGTACAAGTAACACTAGTTAATTATAATTTGACTGCAAGTGTTTAGTAACAACAGATGTAATTTCATGTAATTATGATGTTTTGTTTACTCCAAATAATATAATTTAAATGGTATGCATATTTTATAAATATTATTTAAAAAAATATTGATATAATATTTTTTTTTTGTTACCTAATTGTTAGTGCCGCGTGAATAAGTTAATTATATCGGTTTAATTAAGCTTACAGATTTTTAACTTAAAATATCAATTTAAATTGGATCGTCATTTAATACATTGGAAAACCATTATAAGTTGATCTAAGTCTGATTAATTATTAGATAGAGTAAGTACATACGATTACCTTATAAAAATTTTGTCTCAAATTGCAACAATGGTATCATCTGGTATAATATTTCTTCCATATTGGTTTGGTAAGGGACGTGTTTACACTTGAGTGCATAACTTTAGTATGTTATATGCAATTATGGTTCATATAATCTATCAATTAAAGCTTAATATTAAACACAATAATCATTCGTTTTAAAGTGCTACGTAAACAAAAAATGAAAACATGTAAGGATGTTCGTACCTTTATAATATTAGGGTATAAAATGGGAAGCTGCGTTATGATATGTCATTACATTAAGTATTAATTGTTGGAGTGGATATTCTTTACACTGTCAAGTATGTATGTATCACTTAGGTCCTCAGCAGACAAGGCAATTCTGCTCTGTTTGTTAATGGGCTAATATTTTTTTTGTCTTGCAAATTTTCTATTAGATTTTATATTTATTTCTCTATATTTTAGGTCTCCTAATCCATTTGATTCAGACGTTGAAGCGCCTTCAACATTGACTAAGAAGAAAACAAATGACCGGCCGAAAAATAAAATAAAATCAAAGAAAACACGTGAAGCTTCCAAGTCAAAGAAACCAGCAGGATTGTTTGGTAGCGACTGTGATTCATCGGACACTGATCAAGCGCCATCAAATGTTAAGAAACGTAAACGCACCAGCTACTGCCTAGATTCTGAGGTAAGCTATAATTTTAACTGTAGTTACTGTAGGCACTTACTTATTTAATAATTATGATCTATAATTTTTTAAGAATGGGCATGAGCTGTTATTGTTTGTTAATAAGTGAGCCTGGGTTCGATCCTCGGGATCAGAGCTGTTCATGAGTTTTTATAATATTTTTTTCATTTTTCTGTTAACATAACAATGATAATGAAATCATAATAATGTTAAGCTAGGTATATATTAGGGATACTTACGTATACATATAAATGTCTCATATAGTTTTTTATTTTTTTTATTCGACGGTATTTAGGAAATCAACATTGTTTTAATAATAACTATAGTATATATTTTTTTAATTTCATAGGAAGATGAACCTGAGCCTGCGCGAGCTGCAGTATTGAAAAATTACCTGTCGCGACGTATAGCTACTGGTACTACGCATCAAAGTGATCCGACCAAGCGAGGCGAGTACTACATTGAAGTCCGCATCTCTAACTATCGAGAACTGGAGGCCAAAACTGAAAACCGCTGGAAACATTCATTAATCAGTTTAAAAACTGCTATCGATGAGAAGACGCCAACATGGAAAGCAGTTACACAGTTGGTTTCAGCGGTTAAACAAGAGTATCAACATATTACTCCTATTTTGTACCCAACTAAAAATTAAGTATTCTATATTCTTATTATTTTTTATATTGTGTAATCTACCGGTAATAATATATAATTTTCTGCATTTATTATAATAATAAGTCTTTTCTTACAGCCCAAACAAAACCATAAACAAAAACTATGAACCTAAAACAAAAACATTAAACTCGAAAGTCATACAATATACCTAAATAAGAATAAATATTTTATACACAAGTAGCTCCAAAAAGACAAAATATATTTACTGCAAAACATGTTTTTCTGTCAACATTGTAACGCATATGTCAAAAACAATGCTTCACACAAGAAATCCAATATTCATAAATCAAATTGTTTGTTGCAAACTGAATTTGAAAATGTTCATATAATTGCATGTGCTTTCAAAAATAGAATCATCAGTTACAAAATTAAACCCCCAAACCAGAATAATATTTCACCTGAACTATTTTTAAATGATATTTCAATTATATGTCGTAAACTTATCAATGAGAAACTAAAACTACATAAATCACTAAAGATCAGTTTTGAATTGTACGTTTCATATATTTTACCTAAAAATAATGAATCATCTCTAAAATCTTTTAATACTAGGTATGAAGTAGTATTTCCAAACTCTGATATTTTATCCATTTACAATGCATGTGCCTCAAAAATGATTAACAAATGTTCTGAATTTGAGCTTTGTGAGTCAGGCTGGACAATTGAGTCAATTAGTCATTTAGAAATTAATATTTTAAAATACAACCCCTTAAGAGCTGGTTCATACCTTCCATTGCCCGACAATATTCGAAAAACAAAATCATGTCTGAATATAGTTAATAAAGACGAACATTGTTTTCTATGGTGTATAATAGCTCATTTGTATCCTACTAAAAACAATCCAAATAGAGCAACTTCATACCCACATTACTCCAAACTTCTGAATATAACAAAAATGACATTTCCACCGAGTTTCACAGATATTAAATTATTTGAAAATCTAAATCCGAGTTTGAGCATAAACATTTATGGCTTAGATTCAAAAAATCGAGTGACAGGACCGCTATATAAAACTGTAAAAAGAAAATTACATCACATTAACTTACTTTGGATCAATAAAGACGGTAAAAATCATTTCTGTTTAATAAAACAATTTGATAAACTTGTGCATAAACAATTAACTAAGCATAAGTCAAAGATACATTTATGTGATGAGTGTTTCACATATTTTAATACACCAGAGAAACTTATTAATCATAACTGTGCCAGAGTAAAAACTATACTTCCTGATGATAACTCTGAACTTTATTTTTCGAATTTCGAAAGAACTCAAAGAATTCCTATAGTTATTTACGGCGACTTTGAGAGCTTGTTACGAGAATATTCTGACAAAAATAAAACTAAATATGTCGAAAGCTTACAGGTTCACGAAGCAAGTTGTTTTGCATATTATATTTTTTGTCATTCTAGACCTGAACTAAATAAATATGTATCGTACAGAGGACCAGATTGTGCAAAAAAATTTACTAGAGCTATAAGCAAAGATGTAATAAGGTTACATGAAATAATTTCTGAATCCAAGACTATTATTATCAGTGAAAATGAACGCCAATCTTTTAATAATGCAAATAAATGTTATTTGTGTAAGAAAAAAATAAGTGATACAGATGCAAAAGTTGCAGATCATGATCATTTTACAGGAAAATATAGAGGACCTGCACATAATAAATGTAATTTAAAGGCTAAAACATGTAAATTTATACCAATAATATTCCATAATCTTTCTGGCTATGATTGTCATCTGTTTATAAAAGAACTTTCTACTATTTGTGGACGCATAAATTTAATTCCAAAAAATAAAGAAAAATATATTTCATTTACAAAATTTATACCAATTGACAGTGAAAATGTAGCTCAATTAAAATTTTTAGACTCTTTTAATTTTTTAAGTTCAAGCCTTGATAATTTAGTCAAATCAATGAAACCTGAGGATTTTTATAGCTTGCGAAAATGTTTCAAAGATGATTACTTATTTAAACTAATTTGCAAAAAAGGTATTTACTGTTACGAATATATTGATTCATGGGATCGTTACGAAGAAAAAAAATTACCCGAAAAATCTAATTTTTACAGTACTCTAACATCTCAGACTGTTTCTGACGATGATTATCAGCATGCATTAAAAGTTTGGAAAGTCTTTAATATTTCTAATCTGGGAGAATATACTGATTTATATCTAAAAAGTGATGTCCTACTTTTATGTGACGTATTTGAAAAATTTAGAGCTATGAGCTTGAAATATTACAACCTTGATCCTTGTTATTATGTATCTTCACCATCATTAAGTTGGGATGCCATGTTGTTGTACACAAATATTAATTTAGACTTAATTACAGACATTGAAATGTATCAAATGTTGGAAAAGGGTATAAGGGGAGGTCTTGCTCAATGTTCTTTAAGATATGCTAAAGCGAATAACAAATATCTTGAACATTATAATAAAGAAAAACCTAATAGCTATCTAGTTTATCTTGATTGTGTAAATTTGTATGGGTATGCAATGATGCAAAAACTACCAGCAGGAAATTTTAAATTTTTGAGTGATCAAGAAATCCATCAATTTGATGTAATGAATGTTTCTAACGATAATGACTGTGGTTATATTCTAGAAGTTGACTTACACTATCCACCTGAAATACATAATGATCACTCTGATTTACCATTTGCTGCTGAAAAATTTGTGCCACCAGGCAGTAAAAATTGTAAACTAATAGCTAACTTATATGATAAGTGTAAATATATAATTCATTATATTCATTTAAAAGAATGTTTAAAAAGGGGTCTTATTTTACTAAAGATTTATAGAGTATTAACTTTTGAGCAAAAAGCATTTTTAGCACCATATATTTTATTAAACACTAAACTTCGGCAAGAAGCTAATTCTGATTTTGAAAGAGATTTTTTTAAAAAACAAAATAATTCAATTTTTGGTAAAACAATAGAAAATAAAAGAAAACAAGTTGATGTGAAACTTGTTAGTGTTTGGAAAGATACATCAAATAAGACTAATAAAATTTGTGGTGCAGAAAAATACATAAGTGCTCCGAATTTCAAAAATTTGGCAATCTTATCAGAATCACTAGTGGCAGTACAGTTACAACAAACACAAATAGTTCTTGATCGTCCAATTTACATAGGATTTTCAATTTTGGAATTGGCTAAGAGTCATTTGTATCATTTTCATTATTCTATAATGAAACGTATATATAAAAAATCGATCAAACTTTGTTATACTGATACTGACAGTCTTCTTTATTTAATAAAGACCGATGATTTTTATAAGGATATGAAAAAACATATTAAGTATTTTGACACAAGTAACTTTCAGAATGCTAAATATGATATGCCTAAAGTAAATGCTAAAATACCAGGTTTTTTTAAAGATGAAATGGGTGGTGATATAATATCTGAATTTGTTGGTTTACGAGCTAAATTATATTGTATAAACTCCATAGACACTTCAATAAAAAAAGCAAAAGGTGTTAAAAAGTCGGTTACTAATAAACTTAATATTGAGAATTATAAAAAAGTTTTACGATTTAATGAACAGTTAAGAGAAAATATGTTTATAATTAAGTCAAAAAACCACAATGTTTTCACTCAAAAAATTAATAAGCTCATATTAAGTAGAGATGACGATAAGAGACAAATTTTAAAAGATAATTATGAGACGTTACCTTGGGGCCATTATAAAACTGTCTTTTAGTACATAAACAATGTATTTAATTTAGTTTAGTAATTAATTTATAAGTAACTATGTAATAAAATATTATTTTTGAGATGAAATAAACTTGTATCGAGTATAAATCATTGTGTTTTTATTTATAGACTATAGCGTTTTACGAAACAGGTAGGAATAAAAAACAATCGTAACTCAAATAACAGTTGTTTATTTTATTTAATCCAATATCTTAGTTTAAGAATAATCAAAACATGTACAATAAAAACACTTACGAGTACGTAGTGCGTTTGCTTAATTTTTGCACTATTTTACCTACTAAATGTTCAGTTTCATTCATAATATCGTCATAGGCACTAGTTACTAAATACTGTACATTTACACTTGCATTATCAGTTTCTACGTTAATGTCCTCCATATTACGACCATCCATATCATGTATATTAATTATTATGAGATGATGAACATGCTCTGACTCCTTTCGCATTACAAAGGATTTATTCTTGAAAGTTTTAGATTTTCCTTTTTTCTTTTTTTGTAAAGTTTGTTCTTCAGCTTTTCGTTGTTGATACTCCTCGCGTGATTTTGCCGCTACTTCAGCATACCAGCTCTCTCTATCTTGAGCATGGTAAAAAGGATTCAATATGGGGTCTGAATCTTCTATCAAATTCTGAAAGAAAAAGCACATTAATATTAGAACTAAAAACAAAACGAAGTTTTATAATAATGTAGATACGATTTAAGAGAACCTGAATTGTTACTTACCGTGCGTATATTGTCTGCAATATCTATAACAGGACTGTAAGACGGTGAGTGTGACATGATTCTGTAAAAGAAAAGGTATTTTATTACATTATTATTATTATTACATAATAGATTAAATAAATTAAAAGGATTTAAAGACTTACCTTGAAAACACAAAATCTTAGACAAAACCGTCTGCTTATGCAAAGAACACGCTGTGAAGTGATTATATTGACTTGCAAAATGATTTAATATACGGTCTGTAACACATGTCATAACGTAGCTCATATGCATCCATACCTATACTGTAACTTGAGAAAAGAAACATTCCTGTCGTGACAAGTTTAAATGCATACATGCAAAATTACTTGATATATGATGTGTAACACGTGTCATAACGTAACTCATATCATATATAGTTCAAACAGTTAACTTTATAGTTGTCACTACAGTACTAAAATAAAGTATATATATATATATATATATATATATATATATATAGCTATGTGAGGCAATATTTAACTTATTTGACAAGATGAAGTTGATCAAACAACCTATATCACTAAATGTTAAAAATATAAATCTTGGTGAGACTTCTCAAGAGATTAGACATAGCGCCTTATTGCCAAATACGATTCGTTGTATAATTTGCGGTCCCTCGAATTGTGGTAAAACAAACGTTATGATTAGTATGTTGTTGCATGAAAATGGGCTCAAATTTAAAAACATTTACCTTTACTCGAAGACTACTTTTCAGCCAAAATATTGCTTTTTACGAGAAGTATTAAAAAGAGTACCTCAGATAAAATTCAACGAGTTCAGTGACAGTAAAGATGTTGTATCTCCTAGCGAAGCTTTGCCAAATTCGGTATTTATATTTGATGATGTCGTATGTGAAAATCAAATAAACATCCGTAATTATTTCTGTATGGGTAGACATAAGCAAATTGATTGCTTTTATTTAACGCAAACCTATTCAAAAATCCCTAAACAATTGTTACGCGATAATGCTAACTTTCTTATAATATTTAAACAAGATGATGTGAACTTAAAGCATATCTATGAAGAACATGTCAACTCTGACCTAACGTGGAATCAGTTCAAAGATATTTCTAAAACTGTTTGGAGTAACCCTTATAACTTTCTTCTTATTAACAAAGACTCATCGTTAAATAATGGAAGGTACAGACAAAACTTCGATATTTTTTTTAAATTTAAAGGATAATAGCATGTTTATATGTGCATATAAATGAATGCTGTACAAAAACATTGTTAGTATTAATTCTGACATAGTTTAACACAGTTGTGATTACAAAAATGGAGAAAAATATTAAGGTAGAATTAATGAATTCTGTAGACTCCATAAAAAATAAAATAAAACAAATGAAAAATCAAGAACATGACGTTAACTTATCTTTAGATAAAATGTTCAAACCAGTTTCAGATCCTCTGAAAACTCTTATAAATTCTAAAAGATTTATTGAAAATATTAAGCATGATGAAAATGAACCTGAAAGTTTTACACCTATTGAATCAGATACAAATTGTTCAAGCACTTGTGAAGAATTTCATGATGCTGATATAAATTTTTTAAGCACTCCTAATAGAGGAGTAAAAAATAATTTAGAAACTTCGTTGGAAAGTAAAGACATTTGCGGTATTTATGATGGTATAAATATACCATTTGGAATAAGAATCGAAAATAAAACCATAATGATGGGTAACTCAATAGTATCATTTTCTAAAATTGAAAATGTTGATGGCGATAACTTAGTTTTGGTTAAAATTGGAGATAAAAGTTTCGATTTAACTCCTGGACTAAAAGAACTGTTACTGCGAAAGAAACCCGATTTAAAAATTGTAACTAACGTCGATAGACTTGTATACAAAGATATGTTACATTACACTAACGCTCATAAGAGGGATTTTAATCCTAAAGGTCAAATAAAAGGTGATAAAGGACTCAAATATCGAGAAATAATCAGACCATTATTTGCTGAGACTTCGATAAAAGACAAACAGAATAAAATTGGAGGCAGTTTGCCTACGCTCAAATGTTATAAAAATAATACTGACTTAGTATATTGGGACGACCCGAATGAATTAGTTGAAAGATTAAAATTATTAGTAGCTTCAAGAGATGCGGGTAATACAAACCATGACAATGAAATTTTATCAATAATTGAAGAATTAAAAGAAGCTAATATAATAAAAGAATAAATACTGATAATTAGGAAACTTTTCATTCAGTATTGCAGAGTCATTCATTATGAATAAAGAATAAGCAGGAGCGTTGTATATTATAAATATATAATATAGTCTACCTACATAAAATAAAATATGTTTTTTTTTAAAATGAGCAAAGCGGCTGTGATAAATGAAATTCATAAAAGTGTGAGGGTGAACTTTCCGCGAAGACATGTTATTATGAGGGATATAGATGATCTATGGCAAGCAGATTTAATAGATATGCAGTCAATTTCGAGGGAAAATAATAATAATAAATATATTCTCACTATAATTGACACATTTTCAAAATATGCTTGGGCGATTCCTTTGAAAAGTAAGAACAAAGATGAGGTGTATAAGGCTTTTATGATTTTATTAAATGGTAATCGCGTTCCTAAGAATTTACAAACTGATAATGGCACAGAATTTTACAATAATAAATTTAAATATCTTATGAAGTCTTATAATATTAATCATTATTCAACATTTTCATCAAAAAAAGCTTCAATTGTAGAGAGATTTATTAGAACACTAAAATCTAAACTGTACAAAGAGTTTAGTTTAAAAGGTAATTATAATTGGATAAAAAATACTCTGGACAATGTTGTTCATAAATACAATCATACATATCATCGTACGATTAATGAAATACCATCAAATGTCAATAATGTAAATAAAAAAGAAATATTAGAAAGATTTCATAGATTAATGAAAAAACAAGAGAGTATAAAATGTAAGTTTAAAGTGGGTGATTATGTTCGTATTAGTAAGTACAAAGGAACATTCGAAAAAGGCTATACTCCCAATTGGTCAACAGAAATATTTAAAATTAGATACAAACAAAATACTGCTCCTACCACTTACTTGATTGAAGATACTATCAGAGGACAGCCTATCTTAGGAGCATTTTATGAACAGGAACTTCAAAAGACAAAACATCCTAATGTATATCTTGTTGAGAAAGTTCTTAAAAGGAAAGGGAATAGAGTTTTCGTAAAATGGCTAGGTTTATCTTCAGATGAAAATAGCTGGATAGATAAGACAAACGTGTTATGACTTACATGATATTGTAAAACTCCTTATATTATAAAGTGATGAGACTTTAATTGCTCAGTCTTATTATGTGTACTGGAGAGAGTAGTCTTCTTAATTGGCTGATAAACCACCTACCGTTTGAATTACATTTACCGGGATATAATTATTGTGGTCCTGGAACAAAATTAATTAAGAGACTTACACGTGGAGACAAAGGCATTAATAAATTAGATGAATATTGTAAAGACCACGATATTGCATACTACAAGTCATCAAACTTGAAAGATCGTCACAGTGCTGATTTAGTCCTATTAAAAATGGCAAAAAAACGAACACATGCTCCTGATGCAAATATAGGAGAAAAAATTGCAGCACGTCTAGTAAGGCACGCTATGTTAGCAAAAATTAAATCTGGTACTGGCTTAAAAAGTCGTCGCCAAAACTCTTCACCAAAAGTTACCAGTGGAAAAGGTGTTAAAAAGAAATTAAAAAGTGTTATATCTGCTGCAAAAAAACATATAAAAAAATTAAAACCAAAGTGCAAAAAAGCTGCTATAACATTAGCTATGGCTGCTGTTAGGGACTTCGCTGATGCTTCATCCATTAAACTTCCTAGGATCATTCCAATACCAAAAACAGGTGGATTTTTACCTTTGATTCCAATTTTTGCTGGATTGTCAGCCACTGGAGCTTTAGCAGGTGGAGCAGCTGGTATTGCTAAAACTATAAATGATTTCAAGGCAGCTAAAAAACTGTACGAAGAATCGAAGAGACACAATGAAAAAATGGAGGCTCTTTGCATTGGAAAAGGACTACATCTTAAACCACATAAAAATGGACTTGGAATTTTTGTATCAAAAGAAAAAAACTAAAACGTCGGCTACCCAAACGAGCTTTAACTAATATTGACATTTTAAAATATGGAAATAATATTCCCTACTTTAGAGGTGTCTTTATGAGAGATGAACTCCCTGAATATCCTTATAAAAATGAATGTGGAGTTGTTAATTTAGATAGTTCTAAGAATCCTGGTTCTCATTGGGTAGCCTATGCAAAACACAATGATTATATTGAATATTTTGATAGCTATGGAAATCTAAAGCCTTCAAAGGAGCTAATAAAATACTTAGGCTCAAGGATCCGCTATAACTATGAAAATATACAAGGTGATCACCCTTATAAATGCGGCCATTTATGTTTAAATTTTTTAACAAACTTTTGGAAAAGCCATAGAATATAATAAACAAAATTATTGAAAAGCGTTCAGTATGCAACTATGTCTATAACTGTGACTATCTCTGGAAATAAATCAGAATTAGAGTCGTATTTTCAACCACCTCTTAGCTTATCTGAAAAATATGAATGTGGTTTGTTGTTCTATTCAATATTGAACCCTGTATCAAATGTGCTTTCTAAAAATACTCTGCCTGTAATCAGAATTGAATGTGATTTAATATATGGTTCTTACACTAACGGTATACCAACTCATATTATTCATGAATTTGTAGCTGATACTACTGCCGAACATCATTACTTAGAAGCACCACGGAACGTTATTTACTTCCCAGTAAACAAAAATATAGTTACATCTATATCTATTAAGGTTGTTGATCAGTTCGGTTGCAGCATACCTTTTATAGAACATATTCAACTACGACTTCATTTAAGGGAAATAAAATGATATTATACAATATAAATCCTCCACTCAAATTAAAACATCTTAATTCTTCTACAGTCAGTAAGGTGAATAGACGTAAGGAAAAATTTAATAAATTGACTAAAACAAATAAAGACTTTCTCAAAGCGTTGGGTTTTAAAGTATGAATATACTACATATCAGCGATTTACCGCACTTCGATACTTCTATCGAAAGTTATGAGATTCATTCTTACAATCCCTACAACAACTGCTTTAGAGAAAACGATGAAATCAGAATACCCATCCACCAACAAGACATATATGTATTGCCATCAGCCAGCTCAATTTACATCGAGGGTCACACAAAGCTGTTCGGAAAAGATGGAAAACCGATTGAGAAAGCTGTTAAACTTACTAATAATGCTGTGCTGTTCCTGTTTCAAGACATCAGATACGAAATAAACGGCATTGAAATAGATCGCATTAAAAATTCGGGGATAACGTCGACAGTAAAGTCATACGTTTCATTAAATGAATCCGAAAGTAAAGTTGCTGCCTTGTGGGGTTGGAACTTAAACGGATTTCAAAATGATAGTCACTTTAGCGCCGTTATACCTTTAAATAAGATATTGGGCTTTGCAGAAGATTATAACAAAATAGTAATAAATTGTAAACATGAACTTATACTAAATAGGAGTAACTCTAATTTAAATAGTGTTATACTTACAGATGACGTTTCTCACTTCCAAGTAAATCTCGATAGAGTACAGTGGAGAGTACCACACATAAAAGTATCAGATCGAGAAAGACTAACACTTTTAAAGCATTTAGAAAAAGATAGGCCTATTCAAATAGCATTTAGAAATTGGGATTTGTATGAGTATCCTTTACTACCAAAAACAACAAAACATTCATGGTCAGTTAAAACTGCATCACAACTAGAAAAGCCTAGATACGTTATTTTCTGTTTACAAACTAATAAAAAAAATAATAAACTAAAAGATAGTTCACTCTTTGATCATTGTGAAGTAACAAACGTTACGCTCTTTTTGAATTCGCAATATTATCCATATGAGCCATTAGGTTTAAAATTTTCTGAGAACAGATACAGTATATTATATGAAATGTATGTGAAATTTCGGCAGTCGTATTACAACTGTCCCGCAGATCCCTTGCTTAATCTGAAGGAGTTTAAAGATAAAGCTCCACTGTTCATCATAGATTGTTCAAGGCAAAACGATAGTCTAAAAACAGGTCCAGTAGACGTTCGTTTGGAAATTGAATGTTCAGTGCCAATATTAGATAACACAACTGCATATTGTTTAATAATAAACGATCGACTTGTGGAATACAAACCACTGAGCAACATAGTGCGCCGATTATCATGACAGCCATTGTAGATGTTCAAGGCTTTAAAACAGAAGCAAATGAATTTATACTAAAAGAAATTGCTATATGGTGTGATAAAAAATTGCAAGTGTTCTTAATTAAACAGCCATTTCCCTTTTATGATCTGACAAAAGCAGAAAGACGGCAAGTTGGTTGGATTGAACGTAACAGAAAAATATATTGGAGTGAAGGGTTTATACCTTATTCAAATTATCAGTTAGTTATTTCAGATATCTTAAAAGATAAGTATGTTTACACAAAAGGTGTAGAAAAAGTAGAATGGTTAAAAAGTATTTTAAAAAACAATAATGTAATTAATTTAGAAGATAAAAGTTGTCCTAAGTTGTTAAGCTTGTATGATCGATATAAGTATTCTGAAGATTTGTATAGTTGTATTTATCATGACACAATATGTGCTTTAAAAAATGTTATATGTTTAAAAAAATGGTGTTTTGACAATAAACTTTTTTGATAAATATTTTTTTTATTTTATTTAAATCAGTAAATGTAGTTCCTTTTCCTTCCTTTGTTTCAAAAATAAAATAACTGATCAAGTACCATGATAAGTTATTGGTCATTGAAAGATTTATCAAGAGCCTTAGATGCAACATGCATACACGAGGGAGGGTTTTTTATCATATTGAATCTCAGTAAAACTAAATATAAGTATGTTACATTGTTACTATGGTATCAGTACGGAGATGCGTCGACGAAAGCATATTAAATCTTTATTGTGGATCGGACGGAATGCAAATCATGTTAGTAGGGTAGAATTGGGGCGCTCTGCATTACGAACCGAGCGCAGCGAGGTGAGTGATGCAGAAGCCCCAATTCTATCCTACTAACGATATAATACTAAAGCAAATCCGCGGGTGGAAATTTAGTTGTTGTCGAAATGTTTTTTTAAGTTAGCACATCAAACGACATAACTACAATTGTAATCTTTGTACAATTTTAAAGAAATTTAAAGAAATATAAATGCTTCTTGATGTTTCTTTGTACAAATCAGACAGGATGATATGTTTCAACATTTTCAACAAAACACAACAAAATTTTAAAGTAGCCGCGACTATAACAAAAGACTAGTGTCGAGTCCGGAAGGACGATATCCATCACAATCCGCCTCGCTGTCACGTCCCGTACAATAACCTTCTAGACGCTAAAGTCTTACAGCTAAGAGGAAAAAACAACTCCAGGAAATCACGCACATACTGCGACAGGAAATAATACGGGAAAGTCCTGTCTAATAAACGCATGTACGAAGGTGAAACAAAGAAAAGGTTTGTAGGATTTTTAAGGGTTATTAGAACAGAATTTGCTCGAACATGTTGTAATCCCCTACGCACCTTATGCCGTGTGTTAATAATGTTACTGTCAAACTGCTTCGTAGCTTTGATATGGGTCAAAAAGGTTTCAATAGCGTCTCCCCAAACCCACAGCACTATTTCACCTGAAATGTGTACGAGAAAACATCGGGCCAATATGTTTTTTATGGCGAAAAAAAAAGTAAAACTAGAGGAATTGGTTCCAACCGGAACAGACCGTATGTACGCTTAGCAACATGTTTTTATTGGTAGCTAGCTATTTCAAAGGATTACAATGAATATTGGGCTTTGTATTTATATTTAAAATGTACAGTGTCTATACACTGTGTGTATACGCTTAAAGTATCTAAAGTAATACTTGCAAATGTCATACCAAAAGAGGTATATGACTATGTAGTAAAATTCACTCCTGTTTCTACTTATACCAAATCTCAAGCGCAATCTATATGTATAAAAGTCTTCTATATTAAAAGGATTTGCCAAATCTAATGCGAGTTCGTGCGGCCATTTCATACATTGCTTTACTTCATTTTTTTTTTAAATATAAAACGCATTGGTGCACAAATTTGTCTTCAATCATTAGAATAATCAATAATCATTTTATAAGTAAGTGATACTCAAAATTGTTTTTTTCTTCACATTTCTTATGTTTCTCTATATCTCCTACTCTCCTCTATATCTCTATAGGTCTTAATTTAGGTATGTGGTTTGTTTTGGTCTAAGAATACTTTCTTGAATAAGTTCTTTTATTTGAACATATGCTCACATAAATTGGTTGAGTTGGAGGAAAGCTAGATTTGTACATCTTGCTACAAAGCAGCACGGTTCTTTGAATTTTTCTCTGAATAATTTAGTAAGCAAACACAAATATAAAAAAAATATTCTGAGAAGTTGATCTTGTTACTTTTGTACCGTCCTACGTAAATGAATTGTGGACATAAGTTCAAGAAAAAATAATTCAGGACACTCACACTACTAATAGCCTAAGCAACTAAAAATCGGATGTTTATATTACACCTAACAATTGCAATAATTTAATTTAATGCTGATATTGATTATGACCGTTTTAGTCTCAGGAGATCACAAACTTTTTTATCACGATAATGATATCCTCCTAACTAAATTTTGGTCATGGCCTCAATCTCGGAGACTAGCCAGATGGCTGTTCTTGCGGGCAAAATTATAAGTGTACAGCATAAGTATATAGTATAAGAGTGTACGCGAACACGTGCAGGTATTCTCTTTACTCACTCTCATAGTCCGATGAGATGGCAATCCGACAAGACTGGAGAGATCAGGCATGGGGTCAACAGCTTTATGTACTGTCCGAGGGACAATAGTGAAATACCACCAACTTCAGTACTTCGGGCATCTTTTGTGAATTTCTTGACAGTAAAACTCAATATCTAATTTTATCCCGAACTGGGATTTGAATTGAACCCAGGATCTCAAGTAGTCCATTACACTCAACTACCACTAGAGCTAAAAGGCAGTTAAAGTTGCCTATATAGCTATCTAGCAACCTTTGTACATATCTAGTATCTACAACCCAAAACACCTGTGCATTGTATCTCCATTGAAATTTAAATTTCGTTGCACACTGAAACAATTGCTAAAAGATTTATTAAACGCGGTCCCGTAATAAATACGTGTTTATTTTGTTGCGTCAGCGGAAATTTTGCTGATGCGAGATACATTGCTTGCGCGAGATGCGATAAAAAATTTAAGGCGGTCTTGCAACGACGTGTACAGAAAGAATTATCGGTGTTGAATCGTGGTTGCTGATGCGACCGGCCATTTGGCTCACGGCCAAGTTCCGTCGCCCCGATCTTGTAATTTACTCATGTGGAATGAGATTAACACGACATCTGAATTGTATTTAGTGAATTTTCATTGTATTGTGTCACGTTGTAGACAAAGTTGGCCCGGATACTCAAGTGGACGAAAAGACATTATGTCCACTAAATTGAGATAGTATTTGGGCTGAATATAAAATGCCTCAGCTCAGTCATTTTGGTTTATAAATTAAAGACCGCGACTTGAACTTTTGGCATAAATTTCTACTTAGCTTACCTTGAAATGTTGAAGTTAATCGTCTGGAAATTCATGAATTTGTTTAATAAATACTCCAGGATATTGTAAAGAGATAATAAATAAATGGCTGTCACGCCTGTTGCCCCTAGAGGATTATCCGAAGAGGTTACCCTATTACCGGACTACAAGTTCGTCGATAACGATATCAGTGTAACCGTTATCGAACTCAGTGTCAGGCTGCAGTAGACTATATTTATATACTGAACTTTCAATATTATTTTCTTATTACTAATGTGGTGAACAAGCTTACAACCCTTTTTCATAGTAAGCAGTGACAATCCATGATCACTTGCAATACCTAGGGAATCATTCGCATCTTGCCGACACAAAAAGTAGTAACTTCAAGGTTTTGTGATATGATATCCCTGGGATAGGAAAATATTTCTTAAAATGTATCCTACTTTATAATATACAGCAAACACACGCATACACAAACCCTTACACAAACACACATACACACACACTTACTAACATTGGGTTCGGCGCCCGTGTGTCACATACCTTGTAAGTAGGTTCCAGTTGAAAACCAGCGCCAAGCTTCTGCTTGGCACTTTTTGAAGCAGCCGTGAGGCATACAGTGCATTATATGCTAGTTTTAATTTGAAGTACCTTATTTGTTTTTGTCTTTTAAATATTTTGTTATGTTTTTATGTTCAATTTTCTGTTTTTATTTCTACTTGTACCTACTAAGCTTGTACATGCATATCAACTTAAATTGTACTGTTTTCTTTGGTTGCATCAAAAAAATGTTTCTTTCTTTCTTCTTTCTATCCCTACATTATATGGCATTAGAGACGTTGTTAAAACGTGAACGTTCGAGCGAGCAAGAAGGACGGAGTTACATAGCGTGTATAGCTCCGTCCCCCTTTCTCGCTCGAACGACCCTCTATGTTTAACATATATCATGCTAAGCTTCTTGCACACACACACACACACACAGGTATCCAATTACACTGCTATGTGTAGTTATTTGGCTGTGGTCTTCTGAAAAGTTCTTCCCCAGTCGGGCTTGCTCGCTAGTAATATGCTCTACCTCTTTTAAATTATGATAGGTATATGTTACTTGTACATAATTAGGCACCTGTTCATTTACATGGTTGTAATTTGAACTTACTCAACAGTTTAACGAACGCCAATCGTGCACAAATTCTTATTAAGTATAGATCCATTACCCCAAAAGAAAATCTGCTTTACGATTACTTAAACAATCAGAAAAAAGCTATTGTCAGACGGATGGATGATTACCGTTAAGTTATTACTTCAAAACGGTTGGGCAGTGGCCCATCTACTTAATTCCATCCCTTAGTTGTCTGGAAAGCCCATGAGATTCGAATAGCGGCAGGTTTTTAATTTGTTCCGGGGCAGTTTTATTATTTTCTTGCTTCAGAATAGTTTTATTGCTTTAGTGCCTTCCATTTCCGAACTTTTCAAATAATTTTCATGCTTTATGGATATCTATAAAGTGTATGATAAATTGCTGTTGATATTTTAAGTAATATTATTGTTTTAAAGGGCTGAGCGTACTACAAATACAGGATGCAACTTTGACTTCAAGGATTTTTTTAGGTAGGTATTGATAGGGATTTTTTGAAGGTAAGCAGTAATCGTAGCGCTGTAATCTATGGGCTACGGTAACTGCTTACCATCAGGCCTTAGAATCTGATAGTAGGTCGTATAACAAAATATCGTAATTATAGGTACCATGTAAGGAAACCAATATATCTTTAAAAAAAATTTGATTCACCAACCCACATCAGGCCACCGTGTGTGAATAAAGGCTTAAACCCTCTCTTTTTCTCTCTTTTGGTAGAGGAGAGGAGACTCGTGCCCAGCAGTGGGACATATATGGATTGCTATTATTATTATTATAGGTACCATAAAAAAGAAAGAATGATGTTGCTTTATAAGTTTATCAAAAAGAAAACAGTAAAGTTGTTACAAAACAAATGTTATACTTCAGCCACAGTTTGATCCCCACAACTTTCAATAAAACTGCTTGGCTAAGAAAATGTCACGGTAAATTAAGTAGGCTTTCATTAGATAACTACTAACCATGTAGTTAGTTACCAACTATGTGAAGTAACTGTTGGATGGCAGTACGATCTTGACAGGTGTACACATAGTCAGTATAACGTAAATTGTATTGTATAATGTTTATCTTCAATAGAATTAGTAAGCAATTCATTTATATTAGTATTAGAATCAGAATAAAATTTATTTGCCTACTTTGTGTATTACAAAAATGTATCTGGGCCGTACAGACGTGAGTCAGCTAACATACATATGTCCTAATGGATCTATGTTTGCTGTGTTTTGTTTATTCGTAATAATGTGAGATTATACAAACAGTTTACGTGTTTTATTTATGTGGTGTGCTTACAGTCTATTTATTTATTTTTATTATTATTATTTATTTATTATTAAATAATAATAATAAATAAATAAAATTTATATTAGTAATCAGCTAAACAAAGCCACGCTTTGCTGTGGCTCAGTCTGATATACTTGTCCTCGCCCGATTATTTGTACAACTTCATGGGTTTTCATTTTTTGCACAGATCTCTTAACATTAGCTACCTGCCAGTGAAAGTCCCGGTAAAATCCATCCAGCCGTTGAGGAGATTTGACAAACAAAAATTACATATTACAAACGGTAACTTCAATTTTATTTACATGTATATAATAAGCTACTCGTAGTTTCAAAGAAACCAACAAACTGCTACGCATTTGGGTGGGCTTCAGAAAACAATTACAGTTTATTTAAGTAGATTAATATTTTTAGGTTGTTACAAATTGTAACTATGGTAGCAGCAAACAATTTCTTAACAAACGTTTATACCAATAAGTCTTTAAATTTATCCAAATGAATTAATCCTTCTCAATTTATAATTCTAATAAAACAGTACACGACGTTATGAACACATACAAGTAGCTCAAATATTCGAAACGCTTATCATTTCCAAACCATTGAATGCGCAGAGAGCGGGCTGGGCTCCTTACCTTGCGCCATTACAAGAAATCATCTATCTGTAGGAAATAATTCGATTGTCAACTTCGTGATAAATCGATAATGAATCAACATTTTAAATTGCACATCTATGAGTTCTGATTTTATGATATCGAGATAATAAAAAAATACTGTTTCGACTTTTAAATAGTTGTAGCTGCTGTTTGCCTGTAGTATAGGTAGGCCAAGGTATAACCTAATAAACGAAATCACGGCGACCCCGAAATATCAATAAAGATTATTACTACGTTGAAAATCAATTTATAGAGCTCAATTTATATTGATAGTACTTCTGATATCAAGTCAAGGACATCTTAAAATTTCTGTCTTTGACAGACATTAATAAAAATCTCTTGATTCAATTGGAGCAAAACAATAACTGCCTAAATGTCATAGTGGTCTGGATAGCCTAAGTCCTAAGCACAAATAATTATAAAGTAATATTATAAATAATTAAAATGCCCGACCAGAATAATTTCTTTCTTTTTCTTTTAAACTAACGATCTTGCACAAATACTGCAGAATTTTTCTTTATTCGTAAATATTATGAAACGAGTTTTGTACCATGCGGTGTAATGAGTCCACATCAACTGTAATTGAATTGCAAAGAAATCAAACTAAGTTATAAAAACCACTGACCCATATAGTTACTGGCATATTAGGCACATAACGGGACATCTACATTGCGGAACAAAAAAACGTGTTGAAATAATTTACCTAATGAAGCTAGCTGGCGCTGACTACAATCTGGACCACTGAATTTATTCACACCGAAAAATCGTGCGCGATGCCCGAACAGCGGAGAAAAAAGTATTTAATTGCTCCCAAGGAGCGGAGAGAATGGTGAAAATTCGGGTAGCGAATTTATAGAAGCTATTTGGATGCAAATGATGAGCTCCGAGCGGCCTCCGCCAGTGACGCTGTAACCCCAAAAGAATAAGTGAGAAACGTCTTACGAGAAAAAAGGCTCGTGAATACTTGTGATGCTTTTTTACTATTTATTCACGGGCTGAGAGCGACTTAGCGGCATAATAGAATGATGTTGAACGTTTTTGATTTACTTAAGGATATTGCGTGTTGCAGTCGTAGCTTTGAGTGTTGAGTGAGCGAAATAATTAATTGAATGCTTGCTACCATTCCTGGATGAATTTTCTACTATAACGAGACTCACTCACTTCGTCCGAAAAATATTTAATTTTCACTTCGCCGCACACCTTTGAGAACCTTTTCGGGGCAACTTTGTTATTTTATTTAAATGCAGTTTTTTTTAGATGAAAATATTTATATATTTAATGAGATGCCCTTTTAATATAACAATAAAACATGATTATAAACCCTCACATTATCGTATTTAATAAAGTTTCTTACACTGAAAAAAAACCAACTTGTAGCGACATTATACAATTTATTTCCAATTTTAAGAAAAGAAAGTCTGAAGTACAAAACTCAAAGCTAGAATTTCACAATAAGAGTAACGTCAAAGTTAAATACGATGAATATATAGCCATAAGAGTAAAATGCATTTGAGTTTTGTCTTTTGTTTGGAAAAGTTGCAGTAAACAAGTTCGACACTCAATCCTTTGTGGGCCACTTTTGAGAACTTGTAGAATAAGAAGAGACTTTCTTCAGTGACAGAGTGGCGGATGTGGCGACCGCGGCGCCCGCCTTCCGGTGTCCGCCAACAATCTAAAAGACGTACTGTTTATTTTTGTACAGAACAAACATTTATTTAGGTGCAAAAAAAATGTTTTCGAAGCGTTTCCTTCGTATCTTCGTAGAATATAGGAATTTGAAAAAGCTGTTGTCGCCTTCAAGGGAGAAAAATGTTAATGTTTTTATTGTTTCTAACACATTTCATAACTCCTCGCGAAACGAGTATTTGTGGTTTGGCAAATTTAACACTTATTCAACTACATTAAGAACTTTTCTAACTTTATTATTTATTATAAGCCTTTATTGTCCCACTGCAGGGCAAAAGTCTCCCTACTCTTCTTAAACATCTCTTTGTCAAGAGCCGCTGAGGACCAGTATTCGTTAAATGATTTTAATTTAAATATTATTTGTAACTACTTGCCATGAGTGACTGATTGATTAATCAACGCAGATCCTAAACTACTGCTTTGGTGGTCCAGTGGTCGCAGTATGCGCCTGCTGTGCACGAGGTTGTGGGTTCGATTTCCACACAGGACCAAACTTTGTGTGGCCCACAAAGAGTTGTTCTGAGTCTGGGTGTAATTTGTGTCTATTTATTGTATGTTTGTAAAGTCCCCCGCGACACAGAGCTTGTTCTCTAGTGCGGGAGCTGCCTTATAAAACAAAAAAAAATGAAAAAAAGGTTCCTTAAGTAACATAAGTGAACTCAAAGAAGGGATTTTTAAAAATTCGTCACAATTTAACCAGTGCGTATTAGGGCGGACCTCAAGTATAATACATCATTGATATGAATAGTGCTTAAAAACTCGTTTAAATAATGGTATTTATAGCTATTATGTAGTATCCACATCACAGAAATAGATCTATTTGTGATCCACATACTTATTTTACTTACATAGAGAACACTGAATTGGCGTGACCGTTGCGCTCAGATACGTGTGTGTAATATAAAGATGTGTGTTTAAAAGTTTGTGAAGCTAAGAAATTTATACTTCTGACGTACAGCCCTATGACTGAAAGTATAATTTTCTTGTAAAACACCAACTTACCGACAAAATGATAGTATTAAATATCAATAACTCACTTGTAAGTCCACGTGTACCCCAAAAAATGCGTAAAGGCGTACTTCAAAGCTTTGCTTGTTAAATATAATCGGATTAGTTGCCTACCAAAATTAGGGTTACCGGTTACTAGGGGCTTGTAAACTTATATTTTGACGTTTACGAGGCTCTGCAACACGGCTGGCTTTGTGTTAGAAACATGAACTGTGATATATCTGAGTCGGGGCTTGTATGGGAGACTGTACTGACGCTAGCCTGTTTTAGATCTCGAGTGAGGGAGAGTAGTGGGATAACGTTAGATATGTATTATTTTAGGTAGAATACTTTGTGTCCATTAATTGTATATTTGCAACTACCTCGGTGGCTCAGTGGTCGATGTGTGTGACTGCTGATCACGAGGTCCCGGGTTCGATTCCCGGGTCGGGCAAAAAATAGAGATTGCAACTGTGTTTGAGCACACACTTGTGCACCATAATATGTCGCCGTGACCGAAATTCGGTTAGGACGACATTATTATTATTATTTGCAAAATCCCCCTCGACACAGAGATTGTTCCTTAGTACGGGAGTTGTCTTTTTAAAAAAATAAACATAGTTTAGGCTCTGTCTAGTTTGGAATCATGGCCGCATGTGAGCTTTTTCAAAATAAACATAATATTATTATTGCCTGAGCAGACATGGTTATTGTCATCTCAAGTAGGTATTTAAAAAAATATGGCTAGTACTAAATATACAACTTAAGCAGCACAAAATAGAATTACCCAAACAAAAAGCAATAGAGACGGCTCTTACTGATGTACGACTCTTGTTCTTTGTAAAAAAAGACTGTTATAACGTCAGCTCCAAGCTTTTTATGTGTTATAAAAACACATTTTTTCCTTTTGTTATTTTTATAGAAACTTTGAACCAAAAATTCTCTGACTTAGAATAGGGCATTCTTTTGAATGGTGACATCTAGATATTTGGAGGCATAATACTAAAGTTTTATGGTAGATTATAACATATATAACTATCTTTTAATAAATAGTGAAAAAACTTTATTTTAAAATAAAGTTTTTGCATTAAAAATATGCTGGCATTTGTTTTTATGACGTTCGTAAATATCATGTATTTGAACCAAATTAATAAATGAGTTTGACTTTATTTGCAATAAAAAATGGACTACTTCTCGAGAAATATTATAATATTACTACAATTAGTTTCCACGAGTTTTATACTTAGGTGTGGCAAACAAGTATATGGACACGGATGGATGATGGTAAGCAGTTACCGTAGCATATGGACACTTTTAATATTACATTCACAAGAGCCAAAAAATGTAACACCAGGGCGTTATGGCTATAATTATGATCTCTGGAATAAGAAAACGTTGAATTAAAATCGCTCTACTAAATTTAAGGTTGTCAATTCGTGAGTGATGAACCAGTTTAAAATAAAAACAATTATTTACTTAATGTTTTAGAATCTAAACAAATTATATTTTAATTATTCTCGTAATTAAGATTAAAAGTTTAAACCAGAAAGTTTTAAGTTCCTTTTGAAACTATTCTTAAAATTCTAAGCCGAAACTCCTTACCTTTGAGTAAGAAAACAATTGTTTTCCTCTTGTATTGTCAGCTGCTTGCGTTTCCACGCAAATTATGAGGGCTAATTGAGGAAATGAATGACTTAATTGTGCTTATTAAGCAAGCGGGATTTTGTGCTCATAGTACGTGTTGATGAAAACATTTCAAAACTAATTTAAATTACGTAAATTAGGATAAATTAAATATTTGTTGTGTGAATACAGGTCGACGTATTTTCGAGTACATTTAAGGATGAGTTTTCCTATCTCAAGGATATAATCTATCTTAAAGCCCTGGTGCAAAAAAATACAAAAAAAAAATTGGTCTCCAGCGCTCATTTAGGGATGCGTTTTGAAAGAAACGTATTCCTATCCCAGGGATAGGCCCATCATAAAGCCATGGTGTAAAAAAAATGGGTTGGCAACGCAAGTGATAACTTCACAAGTTTACGAGTTATAGCCGATTAACTTATACAATGTTATTGGATAAGTTAAAATTCGATTGGGTCTTAAATCAAGTCTCCTGAATTATAGAAATCTGTAAATGTGGGATGTTGTCTCAAGCCTTTCTATAGAATTATAATTTCCCCTATTTTTTAAGTAAATAAATAAAAAATCACATTTTTTGTAATTTTTCGTAGTCTGTAATACCACGCTGGCCAGACGGGTTGATTTTGTTTCAAGTTTTCCCTCTCTTGCGGTGCATAACACTTGGGTACTCCCTTAGTCGACTCTTACGACACCTACGGGATGGAACGGGGTGGGAACATTTGTATTCTTAATCCGTGACCACACGGACCAGCAGAAATACCTGATCATATTAAATTAATCAGTAGGTTAGGTTAGAACTGCGACCCCCTCAGAATCTAATATTTAGGTAGGTAAGTAGGTAATTTTTTTAAAAAAATTTTAGTATTTCAATATTCAATATAAAAATAGCCGGGCGGAGTGATTTTCCCCCCCTCCCTTCCTCTTCCATCTCCTTTCCCGCGACCCTTTTAATGCGACTTATTTTAAGACTTCACCAAAATTGTTACCATTGTCCTATGTTCTCAAAAGTCATAAATGCTGAAACCACAGATACCTTATTCATAGTCCGCTTTATTGGGAATAGCAATTTCGGAACCCTACATTGTGCGTGACCCGACATGCACTTGGCCGGTTTATTTAGATTTAATAGTTGATTGTCAGTCAGAACAAACGATTTTATCAAAACTAATATTATAAAGAGGAAAGACTTGATTTCATGTTTGTTCATTACGGTTTAACTCGAAAACTACTGTACCAATTTGAAAAATTCTTTCACCATTAGAATGCTACGTTATCAGCGAATAACAAAGGCTATATTTTAATGAAAAAAATTACGGGATCATTACCAAAGCTAAATAAACGACCACCCGTGCGAAGCCGGGACGTGCCACTAGTGTCATAATAAAAATATAAATAGGTACAATTTATGCACACTTTGCATTCGTGCTTTAGAAGTATTATGAGGTGCTCACAGCTAGGTACACTCGCTGTTCGGTAAACGGTCAGCGGGTTAAGCTACCAAGGGCGCGGTAACCCTATAGATGGGTGACCGCATAGTGGTATTTCATCTGAGCGTCTCCGTGCTTCGGAGGGCACGTTAAAAGTCGGTTCCGACTGGTAACAGTCGATAGATCACGACAGAGGCCTAAATATGGGCGATCTAAATAACTCTGTCACCAGGTTACTAACCAAACGATAAGAAGAAGAAGAAAAAGTATTATTACTGGAAAACAAAACGGCGTCGGCGCGGCGTGGCGACGAGTATCGCGTTGGACACCGACGATGATGGTGGCGGTATGAATTGGACTCATTTAACGAAGTCTGGTTCTTAGCGGCTATAGACAGAGAGAGGCTTAAAAAAAAGTAGCGAGGTCTTTGCCCTGTGTAGGGTTTGTTGTTTACTCACGTTATCACACTGGCTCGACAATGCCCTGTACTTGGTAATCGGTTTTAAAGCTCACTCACCCAGTTCACATACCCGCCCGTGGCTTACCCTTTGCCGCGCTTTTGTGCAACTAGTGACGTTTAGTGAACCAATACAGCCAATACGAGACAGCGTACGCATACTTTAGCGCATACACTACACTCTGCAATAATACAAAACGTTATTTTATTAAAATCAATCAGCCTGCTTCAGTTCACTGCTGGACATAGGCCTCATCAACCTGTCGGGGGGCGATGGTCGCTGAAACAAACGTGTCCTGGAGTGCCGAACGAGAACCGAATTGACTGATGACCTTATCATCAGTCGATTTGGCTGAGAGAGGCGTCAGACCTAACGTTTATAAAGTCGCGTTCGGCACTCCAGGACACGTTTGATTCAGCGATCATCACCCCCGAGTAGATATGACCAGTCTATCCACATCAGGTCGCTTAAATTTGTAGACTAGCCTTGACTAGTCTATGTCTTAGCACCGTAGGTCATAATGCGAAGAACGCACTGGTTAAAGACACTGGTTTTCAGGCTACGGTGCTCAATGCTAAAATTGTAAACAAAATCTAAAATACTTACTAATATTATAAATGTAATTTTTGTGAGAATGGATGGATGGTTGGATGGTTGATGTTTGTTACTCTTTCACGTAAAAACTACTGAACGGATCTGGATGAAATTTGGCACAGAGATGGATTATGGTCTGGAATAACACATAAGCTACTTTTTGCAGCGATAACCGACATCCATGCGGGAGCCGCGGGCAACAGCTAGTGTGATATAAATACAATAACCCCAAAACTGGTTTGGCTTTTAACAATATTATTAACCTCATCGTAACTTTACCCTCATATTAATTACACAATGCCTAACAGAATCTAGGATTAGTAGAGATGTGGAGTATTTGCTCAAATATTCAATTTAATTAGACGGCACCAAATAATTTAATTAATTGTACAATGTTATACACAATTACAGTACACGCCGGTTAAGCCGTTAGTTCCTCTAAAGTATAATTACTATTAACATTGTAACACTGGTTTAGGCAGTGACTTTGGCCAACATAGTATCTATAAACTTGTCGATGTACATTTTTAAAATTATTATACTGATTTCACTGTGTAGTTTTTTTACCATCTTTGTTCAGATTAATTATAATACTGGAATCTATTACTGATTCTGAACAAAGTTCTATTAGATTTCGCCTTTACTAATAAAACTGAATAACTAGACAAATCTTTACTAATATTATAAACGTGAAAGTTTGTGAGTATGGATGGATGGATGGATGGATGTTTGTTACTCTTTTACGTAAAAACTACTGAACTGATCTGGATGAAATTTGGCACAGAGTTAGATTATGGTCTGGAATAACACACAGGCTACAGCGATAACCGACAGACACGCGGGTGGTACCGCAGGCAACCGCTAGTGGTAAATAATACAAAGAATTATGCTCATCACACAAATATTTGTCATAAGTGGGAATCGAACCCACGACCTCCGGCTTAGCACATAAGTAAGATGCCTTATCACCTGACTTCTTAGTCAGGTCTCAGTCTAGCCTCTTGTTCAGTCATACACAAAGATGTATAATAACAGATATTGTGGAAGGGTGTAAACGCTCAAAGGACTGAATAATATAATTTATTTTGTTTTTAGCGAAAGTAAAACCTTTTTAAAATAAGTGCGACTCACTGAGCAAACAATCGCGTTATGTGGGTTTTTCAACTAAAATTGTACCTGGTGGTTATTATTATAGCAAACCTTTTTTATGCATAACGCTAAGTTAATACAACTTCAGCAGTTACATGCGGAGTGCATGTAGGGAAAGGAAATGCCGCGCCAACCTTCTACGCGCTCTAAAACATTTAAATAGAGCGTACAACTGTACCTACAAAAGTAAATACGTCGCTGGCTCTTGGTCCTATAGCCAATATAATAGTTGTACATAATCGCTAATCATGCGTTGCCGATCTTACACAATACATTTTTGTTTTAAAGTACCTATGCATAATTTGTCATCTCAAAGTCAAGTTTTATTTCTTACCCCCTTTGTTATTTTAGGGTTAAACACCCCGACTGCAGAGGGTTACAAGAAGAGCCTTTTATTATTCTGCAAGTATATAAGACTTTGTAAATTTTCATGACTTTTGAAATGACAAAAGTAAAGACGTCGCTGGCTCTTCCACTATACGCTAACCATTAGTCCGACCGTAAGCTCGTTTGTAACTTAGGTATAATAAAACAAAAAACTAAAGACATTCAAAAGAAAAATATTTTACATACAAATATTTTCTACACAACACATATTTTAAAAGCAACAGGCATCGTACATTGATCACAAATATACAAAAACATTTGGTCATAAAACTCAATACGTATATTATCATTTCAGAATAAAACACACACATGATGATATATTTCCTTTTTACAAAACGGATAGTGTTGGCCATACACAGTATTGTCGATAGCGCGATGAATAGCCCATCTCCGGCGGTGGGATAGTGCCGGAAGGAGCTCCGCTCGCTCGGCCTTTTAACGAGTCATGTCTTTTTTAGCCGACGCCGACGTTCAGAACTTTGGTAATGTTTCTGTGGTTTCAAGGGATAAGTGCGCCTGTGGTTTTGTACTTTTTGATTTAAAAGATTTTGTAGGTAAAAACCGCATATGCGTTTTGTTGAATTTCAACGGCTACTGTTGACTGGAGCAAAATAAAATGCCATATTATATACAAATGTGGGTGTTTTGCATGAATAAGGCCAAGCTAAATTAAAAATTAAATTATTTTATCACGACTGGTCTTATCCTAGTAGTTAGACAGCTCAGCCACAGGTTATGCATTCGAATCTTATCCAGGACAAATCTTTGTTTGATTGAGTTTGAGTTGTTTTGTATATTGCTATTATCTATAAATTGGAACATAAGAAACAAATACCAGTTTTATTAGTTGTTGGTATTAGATCGGAATAAATCTAATCGTAAGTATTCTTCTATCTTCTTGTTATTTTGACAACCGCAAATAATAATCAAATGTCCCGATTGATAATAAGCAGTTAACATAACTTAACAATAACCATCCGTGGGTGCCGACTCTATAAAAACCTTTAACTCCTTTTTTGAAGTATACATCCTGTAGTCTCTCGTGAAATCCTCAACTGGAAACTTATTCACAATCCGATCGTAAGTGAGAGGATAAAAAATCAAATCCGGGTATTTAAGTGGTTCTGAAACGCTTTCATAGATATTCAACAGTATAAAATACGGGTAAAGAACTACCTGGATAGCTATATTTACCGAGTAATGCTCGGTTAGGTCTCAATAGTCGACAAATCTCAATTCATCGCGAAATACGTTCCGTGCGTTAAAAAATAAAATACCAAGGCAAATGCCAGTCTATACTAAAATTATAAAGAGATATTTGTAGTGATCGATTTAAATTTACGTATGTTTGTAATGAATAAACTCAAAAACTATAGGCAAAAAAATTTATAAAGTCGGCCCAGTTAACCGATTTTAAAAATTCTTTCGCCTATAGAAAGCTAAATATATTATCAGCGAGTAACATTTATTTAGTTTTTGTACGGGTGCAAATGAACCCAAACCCCTTACAAAAACTATTATTATATTAGCATTAATGTAAATATTTACATGATTTTAAATATTGGCTTTGTTATTGTTGCTACAATCTATACTTACTAATATTATAAAGAGGAAAGATTTGTATTATTGTTTGTTTGTTTGTAATGGATAAACTCAAAGACGACTGGACCGATTTTAAAAATTCTTACTTAGTTACTACTTAATATAGAGATAATCTTGCCTAAAAAATAATGGAAGAAAGGCTTAAAATGAATTTATATTATAGTAGGCAATTCATCAATGCAATAATTTTATGCTAAGCTTAGTTTTAAATTGCAAAGTGTAAATATTTCATCCTACTTATGCTTTTATTTTCCATAATAGTACCGAAACAATATATTTACTTATACAGTACACTCGTACTGTATCAGATAACCAAGGATAAAAGCGTCTTAAGTCTGCGTACTTACACTTTGTAAAATTAATTAGGCGCATTTCGCTCCACCTTCCCGATAACTTAAAGTGAGAGCTGAAATTTGCAAGCGGAACTCGCAGTAATAAATTTAATAGCAAAATAAATGACGTCGTTAACTTATCTGAAATATTGTCGGTTGAATAACTCAACGCGTTTAATAGCGTATTCCAGTTTTAAACCCAGACGTGGCCTCTCAGAGATTTGAAAAAAAAATTCAATGGATTCATTCATCAAAATGGCATGATTTATGATCTAAAACTCTTTCAGTAAATACAAATGAGAGGGTAGTAAGGACGTTGGGTCACTGCCAAAGTGAAGCCTGATTAATGATTTTAAGGCACACTGAAATGTTCTGCGGAAAAATAAATTCAAAAACTTGTCTGTACAACGCCGCAAACAACTGCAAACTGACCACTGACATTTATGAGCTTGTCGCTCGACATGTTCATACCCAAGACTTGGAAGGTACTCGCGAGTTAAGTTGTCAAGGGCGCGGTTATTTTATCTTAGCGTCTCGTCTCAATGCTTTGATAGGCACGTTAAAAGTTGGTCCCGACTAGGCCTATAAGCGATCATAACAACGCTGTCACCAGGTTGGCTACTAAGTACTTGATTAAAAGGAAACTAACTAACATTAATTTTATTTTAGAACTTAAATTATAATATCTTGCTGGTCTCACGATATAAACATAAGAACAGCTTAATACCACTGTTCTTTAACATGAACAATTTTCAATCGAGAAAATCGTTATGTCTCTGGGTTCGGTTTTTGGGTCGAACAAAATGTTATCACAGTGTAAAAAACTCTTATCTCTATCAAGAGATCCTTAGACTCTGGTGTTACTGGATCTTCTGTTATTCTCTATAGCAGCAAGGAGTCTGGACTTGTGCCTGATCTGTGACAAAATGCTCGCCCTTAATAACACGGGACCTAACATAGCTTGCAAAACGTGGGTTTAATATGACTTTGCTTACCACTTAATAGCTTTGAATATAACCCTCAAATCTTTGTATTGCTCTTTGTCTGAGACTCCTTTACAGTTTGAAATAAACTCAACAACTTCGACTGCGTTAAAGCAATCTTAACTCTAGCAACATTACTCAGCTTATCTTTGAAAAGGCAAATGTTTGTATCCGTAAAGGGTTTGTTTATATTCCTTGGTATTTGATTTAATAACATTAGAATGTAGACGATCAAATCTTTATCTCTTTTACTTGCTGAGTGAGACATTATCTTTACTGGCTTTCTTAGACTCAATAATGTCAGGCATTGTATTTTATCTTTTACTGCTAGTCGAAAGCAGCAAACGTTGTAACTTTTATTTATTTAAACTCATCATCATACATTCACGTTTTGCTATGTCAGGTCTGAATGAATTTCAATGAAAATTGGCTAGGAATATAATAGAAATAGAAGTTCTTATGCTCGGAAAGGACACAGGGTATTTTTTATCGCAATAACTGCCTTATTTAACGTATTGTTGTTTGCCTCCTTGGTAGTATAGAAAAAAAAATAGCATAATATACGCTGGCAACATCCAGTAGCAGTTGTAGTAGACGTCAGTTAAAGCGCGTTACATGTGAACTTTGCCTAATTGCTACTACCTTCTCTTCATAATCAAATTTCTTTATTAATGTTTGAACTATCGCACTGCATTATATAGAATATTCTTAAACGTCGGGTATATTTTTCGTTTCGACGGTAAAACGCATGTTCATGTTAATACCCCAAGTAATTATAACATTGTATTATAAGTGTTAATTGGCTATTTGCACCTTCTAGCAACGAATCCAAACTATTACAAAGTAAGAACTGCCATAAAAATTTAGTTACTTAACTCACACAGTTGGTTGATCGTATCGATGCTGTAGTTACACGAAAAGTTTAATAAGTTACCCAGCGCAGGGCTATTTCAGTTTGTTAACTCTAATTCTATCAGAGAGGTCGTTACCAGTATTTGTTCCTACGTGAAGTTAACAACACTTGTTCAATCTGTGTTCAGTCTCTGTAAATACAGTCAGTTGAAAGCCAAAAAAACAGAAATAAAAAATTAACTACTACAGCTAAATTTGAAAAGTTTGGGCATGGCAAAGTTGGTGTGATGCAAAACGACATATTTATGTTTTGATTTTCAAGTGTTACTTTCAGTATATTCATGTTTTTTATTAAGTGAGAGATTGACTAATAACTTTTCACAGTGAAGTAGTTCTATTCCCGTATTCGTTAAGTAGTGCTCTAGTACTAATTTAGAGGTGTGTTTTTTTAAAGAAACTTTTTTTCTATTCCAAAATCGTCGCACAAAATACCACAACAAACGTGGAGCGTCCATAACAACTGCTTACGGTCACACTGTCCGTTTGATTCTTTGCCGCCTAGGAATATTAAAATAGAATTTTAAAAACTACTACATAGATTACAAGTAACCCTGTACTTACCTATGTTTATACATATATTACCCTAAATCATTTTTTAAATATATAAATATCATATCGTAAACATGAAGCTGAAACCTTTTGTTATTTCTCATCAAAAGACTAAGCAGTAAAGTACATAAGCTCAGCTTTCAACTAAAATCTGAATTAGTTTGACCTTTTGTAAGCCTCTGAAATCAGTACCCACTTTTAATAACAAAACCGATTCTGAACGAAACTGAAGCCCATCATAAAAGAGACTGTACATTTTAATCTCTATTGTTCAACCATCGTTAGTTAATCAGCTTTGGACTATATCGAACGAAATGAGATCGCTCCGATAAAAGCTGGAATCGCATTAAGCACAATCAAATGTTAATTGCTGAAGGTTTTATAGACCTTTTCGATAGGCCATTCGGTGTAATTGGTCGTATGCAGCTCGTGACAAATTAGATGTTGTTGGATCAGCATTTATGGTGATGTAACTCGTAAACAGTAGGTAATATATACCTACTCGTCTTCAGTTATATCATCATTATCGTGGTGTTGACTGCATAATTAGTACAGTTACGTCACCATGAACCACTACGCAGCGTGCTGTGACATGGCGTTAATCATCACACGAAACAAAAAAAAATGTTCCGTGAAGTGATTCATCCATAAATATTTGTTCCAAGTCTAGGTGTGATTTGTGTCCGTTAATTGTATATTTTTATTTTCTTCGTCACACAGAGCTTATTTCCTAGACCGAGATGTATTTATTAAAAAAAAAAATAAGAAAATTGTTTTCCAAAACATTATTTATACAAAACAAAGTTCCAGAAATTTTAATATTTAATTTAATCTTTTTTGTACCGTGTGCTTTAAAATACTCAAAACATTATATAATAGCTTAAACATTTTGTTAATGTTTTACGCAAACATAAGCTAGATATATTATGAAACATACAATAATGTACGAAAACTCATAACATGCATTACCCTAAAGCTACAGCTTACGAAACGAGGGTAAACCGGGCTCCAAGGGCTGTATACGAAAATAGCTATAAGTCCAAAGAAACCTTATCAATAATTTTATATCGTATTTTCAGCAATTCAACACGAAGACGGACAACCCTACTTCTTAGTGACTCGATTTACAAAGGGATTTTCCTAGAATACCTGATTTTTAAGAAGTTTATGTTATTTTTACTTAATATTAGATTTGTATCAACCTTATTGTGGAAAGGCTAAAAGAGTACCTACAGGTTTGTATAACGGTGTGACTTTCAAAAGTTCACTTCAATCAGTGGTGAAGAGTTAAATATAGAACGAAATTATTTATTGTTAGCTAAGCCCGGCCACGCCATGCTCTGTCGGATATATTTGGGATTATCCGTTCCCGAATATTGGTACCACTTCATGGGTTTTTCAATTTATTGCGCGAAACTCCCATTATTTATCTGAAATAAAAGAAGTCTATATTACGCCCCATAAAATTAGTTATCTGCCTGTGAAAGTTAGAATCCGTCCAGCCGTTGCGGAGATTAGCAGCATCAAACAGACAGACAAAAGTTTAAGAAATTGCATTTTTGTTATACATAACGTGTAAAAAGTTATATGCATTTAGACGAAAGCTGATTTTTTTATATTGCAATCAGACACTTAGGTACTTAAACTTGATTTATCTGTAGATTTAGCTAGAAGCCCACCTGTTAGTAAGTGGTAGCCGCCGCGCCTGCTAGGCTGTTGAATTACTGAGGTACTTGACTTCAGTAATTCAACAGCCAACTGGTCTCTTGAAACCTAGATTAAAGAAATTTATATCGTCAAACTTTATTTTCTTTTGAAGAAATTTATCTATATTTTTATACTGATTCTACTTCATCAGGGTCATACAATTTTTAACCCGTTTAAGGATAAAATTTCCAAATATTCATAGTTTTAAAAACTTTCAATCAATCATTATTATTGATTCCACCGCTGCGCTGGTCAATAATGGCTCACCCAATTGTCAACAAAAAATGACATTATTTTAACTTTAAAATAAGGTTTTATTGCTACACCAAAATTTCTTGCAAAAGAAAATATGTACGAGATATAATAGCATAAACAAGAAAATTCATACATGTGATGAAAAAAAGGAAAAAAATATAGACTTCCCATACTTTACACCAGTAATCTCCCTGGAGAATAAAAGCAATTTTGGATAAATTAAATCATGTACGAAGAAACGGGTTTCCTACCTGGTTATGTACATACCTTCTTTGTATTTAAATTTTATATTTGACGTGATATAACGATGGTATATTTTTGTCCTCAGAAATGAAAAAGCTGATGTTTTCGTCATGTCTAAAGAATGCATGATTACAATTACCTACATTATACTCACACTATTATATTAAAGCGAAGCTAACACATTTCCATACTATATAAAATATCATTAAATTTAATTTTGACTTAAAAACTGCTAGAGTATGTTAAGCAAAGCGCTCCGCTACCGACAGACAAGACAGTCATCTTTTCTATCACCCTATTGTGTTTGTTTTTGGTTGCATCACTTTCTGCACTAATTGTAACACAAATAAATTGTAATCACATATCTGGCGATTGAAAAGAGTGGCTTGAGTTTCTTGCCAGTTCTTTCCTTGAGCTCTACTCCTGTCTGTTCAGTCAGCGAATCCGGCAGTAGGCAAATTAGCTGACGTCTCATTTGGCATTTTTCATTGATCTGCATAAGTGTCACAGTGTGGTCTATATGAATAAATGATTTTGAATTTGAATTAAACTATGTAGTTCCCGTCCGCGGCTTAGTCTTTGCGTACAATCTTACGGTATTAGAGATTTTTTCTGGATATAAGTAGCCCATGTGCTATTTCAGACTATATTCTATTATCTCTATGACTAATTTAGTCCAGAACCATTTAGCCGTCTTGGCGTTCAAACGTCCATATCCGTATCCATACATCCATTCCATCGTTTGCATTGATGTCAGGTCGCCTACACAACTACACCGCTTAGCTATGGTTTTTTGTAAGGTGAAGATCCTTCCCCAGTCGGGCTTGCTCGCTTGTGGGGTAACGCACCATGCGTTACCTCTCTTAATTGGACAAACAAGTGAAGCGAGCGAAGATCTTCAAATCCACTGGAACAATCGGGCGATTGTATGTAGGTATGTATATAAATAAAGGTTTGTTCAACGATAACTTGAGTATCGAGTAGATAATCAGTTTGATCTCCTTCTAATAGTCAAATATTATCCAATCATTTATTTCTATCAGCGCCTCTGAGAGCAAGCACCCTCTGTAACGGCAAAATTTATTTGCTATAGGCGTTATTAACAAACTTTGATACTTTATTACAAACATAAAAATGTTTACGCTGTAGTAGAACAAATAATGAATGCTTTAATCCAATACAATCCATTGTATCTACGTTATTTTATATGGGTTTTTCTATATTAAGGTCTCATTTCTCTTGTCCCATAATATAAAACGCTTCCAGTTCCTCCTATATAATAATAAAATATACAAAAAAAACATGGGGGACAGTCTTTGGAGATTGCCGATAGAAGTGAAAACTTAATAATTTGTGAATTGTATCGACGAACTATTAGATTATTATTTTTAAATATGGAAAGCGTTCGGCTTCCATCATGTTTGTTCACGCAAAAAGTTTTAATATGGTAAGCGTTCAGAAACGATGATGCGAGTTCCATGATTTTTGTTCACCCAAAAAGTGCTCAACGCACCCAAAGAAATTTTTACCTCAAACATATGTAAGAGAAGAAGCGGAATTATGGACTCATTGTCACATCAGTACATTGACGCCTTAATTACTGCAGCCAGCAATTTTAAATATAACACAGGTGTCTCTATGAAATTAGAAGAGACCTGGTAAATTGAAACAGGCTAAATAATTGATTGAAGTAAAGTGTCACAATGTAATCAATATGAATAAATGATTCAAGAGAGGTAGGGTACCATACTAGCGACCAAGCCGGACTGGGGAAGGAACTCCACCTTACAAAAGATGGACACAGTGATGTAACTTCACACAGTGGTGTAGTTGTGTTCCTGTGTGTGAGTACAGGTCTTCACCGCTCATTTAGGGAGGGTTTTAAAAGAAACGTATTCCTATCCCAGGGATACTCCCATCATAAAGCCCTGGTGTAAAAAAATGGGTTGGCAACATGCAAGTGATACTTCTGGTATTGCAAGCATCAATAGGCTACGGTAAATGCTTAACATCAGTCGGGCCGTATGCTTGTTTGCCACCTATAAAAAAAATATTTGATATAATAATATAAGTATTTATGAACAGTGAAATCTTAAACCATCGTACTAGTATAGCTATAGGTATATTTAAACCGTAAATAGTGGGTTAGGGAGTTCAAGGCGAGCGGTCCGGTTTTGTTACTGAAGCCTTAATAGGTAGAATTGAAACTTTTGCGGCTTGTCCCTTACGTACTTATGTAAAAGTTGAGCTATGATTTCACTAACTTTGTTTAGATCTACATAGAATTAAATTAACATTAGTTACGTGTGGATTCGTTTCAAACTCGGTTTGTGGTGAAATCCTGTCAACACATAATTTGTTATATAAGTTGTTCTTCCTCCTACCCCTAGTAATAATAGTAATACAAGCCCAATTTAGCTTAGGTTAGTCTCAACTAAGACTAGGCAACTACGAAGGATATTGTAATGCACAAGTGTGTTCGCAATCAGTATACTCCCCTCACTGTCTTGTGTCCTTATAACGAAGTATTTTTGATTATTATTTTAATTTCGATCAATAAAAATTTTAAAGCTAGGTGTAGTGTATGCGCTGTACAGGGCATTGTCGAGCCAGTGTGATAACGTGAGTTAACAACAAACACTACACTAGGTTTGACATGACATCTAAAGAATTTTAAATTAAGATTGTAAACAAATCGCTATAAGGTCGTTATGGTAGTACGTCACTTGCGCTACAAAGCATGGGGCTATACACACACTGCTAACAGAAATGCCGACTAACTCTTTGCACGTCCAGGTCGTAGAATTCGTCCATTAGAGGGCTAAACGACTACCATTTTTAGAACTAAACATGCATTTTAATGGCTTAATTTAAGCCAGACACTAATTAAGATCCCTCCCTTCTACATCCTCTAACATCACCACACTTTTCACCACTCACCTGGTATTTTTGTCTAAGGCAAAGTTTAAATACATGTTTATCTATAAAATGTTTTCATAGCTTGCGATCTCGTTAAGTCGGTTCTCTTATTTGGTATGCAGGCATTTATGACAGTCGTTACGAGCATCAAAAGCCTGAAAAATTTAAACATAAAACGATACTTAAGTTGCCAATATTCCCGCATGTAGCATTAGGTGTGGCAATTACCCTACTGCACAACTGTTGTTCTACGTAAAATGCTATTTTAGATATTTAGCAGTTAAGCTTCAAGAATGTTTACTATAATAATAGTCATCCAGACTTTTACCTTTACCTTTTTAAAAAGACAACTCCCGCACTAGAGAACAACCCCTGTGTCGCGGGGGACTTTACAATTAACTTACACCGACTCTTAATAAAGATTAACATCTGCACAAAATATACTTTATTGCACAAGTGCATGCACGAACACAAGTGCACTCTCTATTCCTTTTTTTAAGTCCCCGCGATACAGGTCTTTAGGTCAAGAGATGTCCCATAATAAAAAAAATAGAGTAGCATCATATTTTTTTAGGATATTAGAAAGGAGTTGTTAGGTTTCTAAAGGGTCGGCAACGCGCGAGTGATACCCCTGGTGTTGCAAGCGTCCATAGGCTACGGTAACTGCTTACCATCAGGCGGGACGTATGCTTGTTTGCCTCCTTGGTAGTATAAAAAAAAATATTAGATGATAAATTTGCGAATTTGTAGTACCTTTATCGGCGCTTCCACGGTTATTACATTTCAGATGAAAACAGTAACGACTAATAAAAATGGGGGCCATTTTTATTTATATCATTTTTAATTGCCAAATTCAACGGTGTTACCAAACATGCACGTAATTCAAATTACAAGCTGAAACAACAAAGTTATAGAACGTTTCAGATGATTTATATTGTGGGGCAGCCCGGGGGTACGATAGTAAGCGACGTGTTAACTTACCCCTATGGATAGCGATGTAAAGGCTAAGGGACCTTAAATAATGGCCATTAGATCAGCAAGATTAAGTTATCTTAATTTTCTTTGTTCCATAGGGAATTAGGCTGTAGTAAAGCAATAATATCAGTATCGATTATGAAATTGTGATACTAGCTTGTTTTGACAGGCATATTGATAATTGAGGCGTAAGTGATACCTCAGATATTGCAAGCGTCCATAAGCTACGGTTCATGCTTATTATCATGCGGAGTGCCACCTAAATAGTAAAAAAAATAAAAATATATTTGATTCTTACCCATAACAAATATTTGTGTGATGAGCAAGATTCTTTGTTCAGTGTCTGAGTGTAGTATCTATACTAATATATACTCGTAGATATATATTTAGAAATATATACCTACTGATAGATACATTTGCATCAAAGTATAATATATAGACTTTCAAACTATCAACGTTTGTCAGGTCATACATAAATAGCTCATACCTACATAGACTCAAGCTCGTTTGAGCCGTGGTGGCCCGAGTTTGAATTTGAGTTGCGAATTTCATTCTTCTCGTGGCCCGACCCAAGTCAGTAAATTGGCCGTAGGAAAGAAAAAAATATTTCCTACGGTAAATTTCTTTTTATGAAATTCAAAAGTATCATGCATTTGATCTAAATGAATAAATGAGTTTGGCTTTGACTTTCGCCAAGGGATGGGCAAAGACAGTTTTTTTATAACTAAAAACTTGAACTTTTGCTTTTGAGATGAATATTTTTATTTGAAAGTTATTGTGTAGTTTCATGCAGCTTATGTTTCCGTCTGTGTATAAGTATGTTTACTAGCTGGCTAGTTGCTAAATAATAGGTTAGTTTGGGGTCAGATGACTATATCTGAGTTATCTCAAGATCAAGATACTTATTAAACATTTGCATTCAGAAAAACTTTACATGAATAGTTATTAAAATAAAAGTTTTCATAATACTTATTTATGTTGATGCAGATGTGAATCGATGACGATTCAAATCTGCATGATCATAATGAACATTTTAAAATTTTACTTACATAAAAATAAGTATCAAAAAAACTTTATTTTAATAACTATTCATGTATTTTTTTTCTGAATGCAAATGTTTGATAAGTATCTTGATCTTGAGATAACTCAGATAGACTAAGAAGAAACTACACATACAGGTATATTTATACATTTTTAACTATTGCCTGTTCAGCGAACTTCATTGCTGTGTGTACATAATAGTACTAAACTTGAGTTCGATTGTTATGTACTGAGACTTCTGTTCTAAACTTTCTCCAAGTAATAACTACCTATAGAACAACTGTAGCCCTTCCGAACTATTTCTTGAAGACAACAAAGTTTCTCGATGGTTGTAGTACGTCTAGTTTGTACAATTGCAAAAGCTGTTAGTATTAATGGAAAATAACAATAAAATTAAATCAATTTACGACAAAACCTTTCTAGTACTTTCATATCACCTGTATTTGAGGAAAACCGACCATAATCCACGTCTCTCGTCATAACTATCCATTAGACATTGTCCCGACTTTTATTACGACTACAGCCTCTTTTTCCAACAAAAACTCGCAAACTTTTTACGTTTTTTTATTTTATTTCAGTTCAACTTTTCACCTGAAAATAAATTGTCTATATCCCTCACGAGCACTTTTATTATGATTTATGGTAAATCCAGTGACATCGTGGGCCTTGGGAGCTTTATTTAGTCCGTCTAGTTCTCGCTTTGCGTATAATAAGAAAGGATTTTTTGGCGTCGAAATATTATAGCACAATCTAATCCTACTTTATTACTTTCGATCGCAGTAAAGGCAATATATATACATAGATACTTTCGTAATCGTTCCAAATCAAACATAAAACTTGGTACTTGGTAGTAATATTTTTTTAAGTATTTGTTTCGTGAAGCGTTCTAGAGAGATTGTTATAGCTATTTCAGTTACTTAAGAGGTTAACTCGCCATTAATAATGCGCGGCATGTTGTAGGTTTGATCCCAACGCAGGACAAGAAATTGTGTGATCTATACATAGTTGTTCCTTTTCTGGGTGTACTTTGTGTCCGTAAAATGTATGTTTGTAAAGATACAAACATGCATGTGTTTTATTGCAGCTGGATTCGAGAGGCCGAAGACCATGTCAAGTGGTGTACTCTTGAGAAGGCCTAAGTCCAACAGTGGACTGCGATAGGGTGATGATGATGATAATAAAAGAAACAAAGCTTGTTTTGCAAAGAGGGAGTGGATTAGACATGCCTTTATATTTTATTCTAAGACGGTCTACAGACATGGCTAATCCACTAACAGTCATGAGGTAGGTAATCGTGTGTGAATCCTTACTAATATTATAAATGTGAAAGTTTGTAAGAATGGATGAATGTATGGATGGATGTTTGTTACTCTTTCACGTAAAAACTACTGAACGGATCTGGATGAAATTTGGCACACAGATAGATTATGGTCTGGAATAACACATAAACTTTTTGTAGCGATAACCGACATCCACGCGGGCGGACATAAAACTCTTTCAGTTCTCTTTACAGCGAGGGGATCGGTGCCCAGCAGTGGTATTGCATTACTATTATTATATATTATCATTGCAACATAAAAGCTACATCAAGTTATTGTTTGTTCAGCAACATCGATTGAACGCCACCTAAGCAAATACCTACTGTAATATTGATGGAGTGCTATGAAAACTTTTGATTGATCTTCACGAGTCACATTTCCATGTTTGTACGGAACACTGGAAATATCGAAACACTTCTCGACATAAACATGTGTGTATAGGGTTGGCAAACTCATCTAGCAAAACATATTAATGCATTTGTTTTACTACAGTTTTAGATTCAAATTTGTCTTTTGGTTACATGTAGTTATTACATGAATTTCCAATATTAAATTATTTAATATCAATTCAGCTAGAACGATAATGGTAAAAATCAGCTACTTATTTAAGTATATGTATATCAACTATTCCAAGGAAACCACAAAATCTAAATATATCATTATCATCATCACAATACACAAGCACATCATCAGGACATATATTTCAGCCATAACAACCTATAAACGTCCTACTGCTGGGCACGGGTCTCCTCCATATATTTGAAGGGATATTAGCCTACTATACCACGCTGGCCAGACAGATTGGCATAGGGTTTTGTTTCGAGTTTTCCTTCTCTTGCAGTGGATATTGTCTACCGTACTTACTCCCTTAGTCGATTCTTACGACACCCCCGGGATGGAATGGGGTGGTGACATTTATATTCTTAATCCGTCACTACACGGACATAGACTGAATGAGCATATATTTACATAGTATAAATTAAAATACAATTAAATAAATATTATTCCAAAACCTAAAACTGGTAACCCTGCATGGGGTCCTAAATATCTCAAAACAAACATTCCTGGCGAGTTCGCGCTATTTGAAAATAAAGCCGAAGGAAATTCAGAAGCGTTTTATTGTTAGAAAAGCGAGAAAAGCGAGTTCGTTCCGTTTAATAGCCGCGTAAAATTGCGACCATCGACGTCACACCAACAATCCGGGCGTCACGTCTGTAATCTTTTACGCACGAAATGTACATCACACTTACACGATGATATAATTTGGTACCAATTTTATTTATAGCTAAAATATAGCCGACAGCCACCTAAAAAGGATTTGAGAATTGGCGAAGTGGAATTGCTATCGACCGGCCTATTTCAGAGCCGAGAGGCAATTTATTTGGATAATATTTTCAAGGTTAATAACGAGTATTCGAAGTAATGAAGGTGACAAAACCAGGCGTATCAAATACTTGTTATTTACATAAAAGAAAACCTGAAATTTGAGCTACTGAATAGGAGAATCAATCTTATGAATATAGATGCTAAGTTAGGTTTATGTTACACTGCTACCTATAAGTTAATACTAAGAAACACTATAGTTGTTATAAAGGCATTAAAAAAAAATTGAGGTCTTGAACTCTTACCTACTAAAACCCATTTAAAGCATAGGAGCAAAGTGGCAGACAAGTCTGTAGGGCTCCATACAAAGCCGCAGCCCAATAACACAACTACAGAAAGATGCGTCTTTGAAGGAATTAAAGGTATTACTCTATTTCCTACTCCTAACAAAAATCCCTGGTGTTTGAAATTTTGGAGTCGGTAATACGCAAGTCGAAACTGTGACTCGGAAAATGTAATGTAAGAAGCTCTCCGGCTAGGTAGAGCGATGATCTTCGCAAAATGGCTAGGAACAGCTGGATGCAAGAAGCCAAAGATCGTGCAAAATAGCGTACAATTGGAGAGATCCATGTACAGCAGTGGACTACAGTTAGCCGATGATGGTGTTGATAACCACTTGAATGATGCCCCAGACATTGCAATATGGTAACTGCTTACTGAAGTGGACTCATTATTTGTTTTTTTTTACGGAAAAGGGATAAAGATAACATTTTAAACTTCAGCGAATTATATTATTTGAACTCAATCGGTCCGTGATAGTCATAAAGACAACGACGAAGAAAATACTCTACCATTTTCTGGCATTACGATCGGGAAGGGATAATGTCATAATCGCTACACTTTATGATGGTGAAATGTGGATTCTTTATATAAGAAAATTCCAAATGTATTTGTAGTACTACTTTTTTTATTCGTATTAAACTTTCATTGCTTTATGTGTCCTATTTATTGTTACTGCTATGTCCCCCTAGGTTAATAACCCCCTGGGTTATTCCCAGACATCCACAATCCATTCTTTTCGAAAAATAAACTTTCATACATTTGTTCTCCCGACCTCCACGACAATGGAGGTCAGTCAAAGTATTGATATCATAATTATAATCTTAAAAAATAGGGCTGTGAAATTAAACTTTTTTTTTTCAAATCCTGGGTAAGTAACTACTAAGGTCTTTGTAGTATCTATATTACGTAAAGTGCAGTTACACCAAGTTTTAGCCGGGTTTATAACCAAACCAAACCTAACTGACCGGCTGCACCTAGGTCCGGTGCAGCCGGTCAGTTAGGTTTGGTTTGGTTATAAGGATTAGCTGGCTAAATCTAGGTATAACCGCACTTTGGCTTTTAACCGTAACACCTACAATGATTTTTTCTGTGTGGTCTGAAAAATACAAATATGAGAAATACAATAAAGTTAAATATCTTTTATATAGTGTACATTTAGGAGATAAAATTGATAGTATGAAACACTACACGAAATGATATTTCCGTGTCTAGTTTTGACAAAATAGATATTTTTATCTACGAAACAATTTTCGTAATTCCAGACGGGTTCTACAACATGGTTAGAATAACAATTTTACAATTTTCTGTTGTCACGTACTCACCACTCGTCGAGCCCCCCGAAGGAGAAAAGTAATCATTTCAAGCAATCGGAATGTCTAAATTTATATTCAGAAATCGTCAATTTAAATGTTTGGCTTTTAAAAAAGCAAAACAAATAATAGCTCCGATCTTGCAAAAGTAACTTAATTTTGCAATTTCGCTATGAATAAATTCTAAAAACGTTACATAAAGATACTTTATGTTTATTTTTATTAGGACTCGCTTAAAGAGACGTTCCTTAATTTTTGCGGAGTTTTATGAATAAGGCTTTGTCAAAGTGGATGCTTAAACAGGATTACTAATAGAAATACTACTTTTATATTTGTCTAGAGAATAATTTGGAAGGCTTACAATACTAATTTTTTTACCACTTGTTGTTGTTTTTTTAAAGACTAACCTGTAAGAATATCCTCTAGGGAACAATCCCCGTTTGGAGGACTTTACAAACATCCCAATGCTCGTTTAGCGATACGTTTTTAAAGAAATGTTTTACTATACCAGAGATAGTTCATTCATCATCATTAAATCCTACTGTTTTTTTTTTGGGTTGGCAACCCGCTAGTCCATGTTATTATATGCGTCCACACATACACAGCTAAAATTATTAAGTGCTGAAATTAAGACAACATAGATTTATTTTGTTACGTAAGTATCCACTAAAAGGGGATTTTTATACCCCAAGCAATTACTTAGACAAGCAGTTAAATTGTTAACAAACAAAGTACCTTAATTAATATTAAGCTGTATTTATTAATGCGTGTTTAATTTACAATCAACTTGTAAAAGAGATTAGACCTATCTAAAAAATGGCTGTAGCGAATTACGTGCAAGCTTTTCAATTTCGGCAGATTCAAACGTATCGGGGAAATGCTCCGATACCCTTTGCTTTGAAGTTCTGAGCTTTACAAAAGCGATTAATTAAAAACAGAAAACGCTAGGGATCCAATATCAATCTTTCATTCGTTTGGCTTTGTGTACGAATTGAGCATACATTCGAAGTAGAGTTGCGTGAACTCAAATTATATAATATTGGATTTGTTCCACTTTGTTGTTTCTGACGTAAAAACAACGTCGTTACTTTGACATAAAACCAAAGAGTACTTATGTCATTGTTCGTTTCGTGACACGTATAACAAAATTATGTACTGGTACACCCTTGCCTTACACTACCTCCCGGCGAAATCATCAGAATTACAAAACAAATCTCTTCAATATGTCGTTTATTTTCGATATACATGAAGCTTGTGCTATTATTATACCTTATTGTAACAAATAATTTCTATTTAGAGGTAAGTAGGTACACATTATAAATAAATAATGTGTCCTTTCCTTCTTCTTTCCTAATCCTATATTTATAGTGTGTACCCATTTGATAATGTTTATTATTAGCAAATGGTAAATTATTTCCTTCCTGATCAGGTTGTCTAACTTGCAATTTGTCTACGAAGCAAAATGACTAAAAGGAATGTCTACGCGGCAAAATACCTAAGCAGTAAATCGTCTAAAGATCAAAATGTCTACTAAGCAAAATGCCTCAATTGACTAGGTAATTTTTTTTAGGGTTATGCCGTCCGCATTTTATCAACGTTATTATCGTTACCAGGCACAATCCCATTCTCTAGGTTGATACTGACTTTTGACTCGGAAAAATATACCCGAAGATGGAACCCGAGATCTTCGTGGGACTAAATCAACTAATAAACCTTGATAAAACATAAAGCACAACAATATGATTTTAGTTTTTTAATCCAACACTAGCCAGAACACCCAACATTTCCATTTACATTAGAGTAAGTCGTTAAAAGCGGGAAAGTGTACCCGTAAAGCAGGACATAACCCTGGCGTAATATCTGAATGTACTTACACGCGTAACAGAAGCTTATAATGAATGTAACATGAGCATTATGGATGTAGGGTCGACAAAATAGACTCCAAAACTCTTCCCTGTACCACGGGGATTAATTGGTGGTACTTCCCCACCACAATGTAAATTTTCCCAGAGTACTACTTAGCAATTTGTTAAGCACAATTGTAACGTACTTCAGAATGAATGGGTACACGCAAAATCTTGTTTTGTAAGCTTAATTACACATTTGGGGTTGTGTAACCTAAAAATGTGGTAAACCAAGGTTTATACATAGAGTTTTGTATTTATTACTAGCTTCAGCCCAAGGCTTCGTCCACGTGGTTTTTTTTTTTTTTTAATTAAATTTATGCTGTTGTAGAACATGCTTATAGGAATTACAAACATCAATACAGTGCTGAAGTGCCGGGTTCGAAACTCGGGCAAAGTGATATTGGGTTTTACTGTCAATAAAATATCAATCAGCCATAGACATCAACATCAACAAAGACTTGTTCTCGATATCTATCGTGACGTGTATTACAGCTTTAATAAACTACTTATATTTAAATACAAAAACGTATTTTCATCCGCACAAAACATCCTATAAAGCCCATTATACCAACAAAAAATTAACGTGTCTCATGATAACCAATGTTCTGTGTAGGTTCAGTCGCAAAACACTTTATATAAAATACAGCAGCGGGTTTTTTACTTCGTTCCCAACCAAAACGATTGAATTTAAAATATCTGTTGAACAAATAAAAAATAAACGATTATTTACCTCAGAGAGTTTATCGGGAGGGTAAATCAAAGGCGGTGCAATATGGCTCGGTCAAGTTTCTGCTTCTGTAAGCGGCTTACTTTGATCCCTATCTTCACGGAGACGCTAAAGCAACAAGTTTGAGTATTAACCAACCTTTGTGTTCAATTCACTTATTTTAAAATTGGAACACATTTTTCAACTTCGTTTGATGCAGACTGGCTACTATTTGATATTCTTATTTTGTATTTAATGGCTTTTAAACTTATTGTTTGTAAACTTTAAAAACTTACGCATAAACATTATTACATACAAACATGTTTGTATGGACAAGAAATTCAACGTGCGTCGTACCCAAACTAAAAAAGGTTTATCGGTATAACACGGTTTTTTTTAAATTGCAATTTTACATGATAATTATGAATTAATTAATCGCACAATGAGTCATAAAACCCTGTTAAATTTTTGGATTGGCAAGTAATAACCTCTGGTGTTGCAAGCGTCCATAGGCTACGGTGACTGCTTAACATCAGGTTGGCCGTATACATGGCTGCCACCTAATAAGCCCTGGTGTATAAAATTGGGTTGGCAATACGCAAGTAACACCTTTTGTATGGCAAGCGTCTATAGGTTACGGTATCTGCTTAACATGAGGCGGGCCGTTTGCCACCTAAACAGTATAAAATAAATGTATTACTTATTACACGTACAAAATTCAAATTGAAGACTGATTTGTTTCTTTCTACTACGAAATAGTAGCAAGTGTGCATGAAGCGCTAACCATCGCAGAAGCTTGTTTACTTCAAGTTGAGTGGCGTCAATACTTTGTGCCCGACGTGTCGAGCTGTAGCATCCCAAGTCAAAGCTGGAGATGCACTTATCGAGAAGCGACTTTTACTCTAAAAATACGTTCCATTTTATACTTTAGTAGCACTACTGTAATATTAATAGGGAAACAAAGTAACTGCTTTTATGTCGAGCTTAGAAAAATATTGACTTCACGGTTAGTCCATTGGCTTAAGTGGTTACCTGGCGATTTACCACTGCTCGGCATGTGTTGGTTCGATCTCCATATCGCACAAAAATTATGGGTGTACTTTGTGTCCGTTAATTGTATGTTTGTAAAGTCCCCCGCGACGCAGGGCTGGTTCCCCAGAGCGGGAGCTGGCTTTCTAAAAAACAAAAATTACCTAACAATAATGCAAACTAAGTTGCATATTAATACGGAATCTACTAATAGATTGATGAAACTTTACAATATGGATTACATATCAGAATAGTACATGAACTAAGCTATATTTTTATTTGTTTACGCGGGCAAAGCAGTGGGCAAAAGCTCATAAGTTATAGGTAGTATTTTGCTTTTTATACAGTAAATGGCAATCCAGCCGCAAAAAGAGGTAAGTCACCATGCGAGCGAGCAAATGAGTATAGATTGCAGACACAATTATAATTTATTTTTCTAAATCAAACTTTTCACTTTCAAATCAAAGAATATAATTACGAAAAAACATTTTAAAATTAGGTTCAGTAATACACACGATCATGCTGTGTACATTGGCTGATTTTAATGTAATCTTCATCTAATATTACGTACCAAGTTACACGTAACTGACGTCATTAATTAAAAGTTTCCAGAGTATGACGTAAGCAAAATTAATACGAACGGCTTATAAAGGTAGTCAGCCGCAGGCTGATTCCATATTCAAAATATTCGAACACATATATGAGGTACTAGTGATCGGTCTCGAGTTTGCAAGGGATAAACAATTTTTTACCAATTAAAAAAAATTAAGCGTAAACTTACGTTATCTATGAACCAAATTTCAACTTTCTAAACTTAGTAGTTTTGGCTGAACGTTGATTGTCGGCCAGGATAAACGATTTCATAAATATATTCGATTGGTATAATAAAATGAGGGTATTTCTGTATTCTAATTTCAAAGTTTTAACATCTCATTTGACTCCAAGCCTTTGGAATGTTGCAGAATGGTGTGGGTAGTCTTGAATTTTCTAGTTTCCAAGCCAATATGGAAACAATGCTGGCACTGTCGCGTGGCGCTTTATAAAGTTTGCCTTCACTTTATACGAGACTTGCACTAACTTGAGCTTGTTTTACTTCAAGTAGATACAAAACCTTTATAGAAACTAATCAATAAACCTCTTATGTATGTTAATATACTTGGCTGTATAATAAAGTACGGAAAATGAAGTAAAAGTTTCGCAGTTGCAGTGTATACAAGACACTACATAGGTACTTAAGTTTTTGAGACGCTCATGGCCAGGTACCCTCGGTAAAGGACGCTGAAACCCTATAGATGGGTGACCACATACTAGTATTTCATCTGAGCGTTTCCGTGCTTCGGAGAGAACATTAAAACGCAGTGTCAACTATTGACAATCGTTAGATCACGAAAGAGGCTTAATTAAATATGATAGGTATATGGGCGATCTTAATAACTCTGTCACTAGGTTGACCACTAACCACACGATTAGAAGAAGAAGTTCCTTTTTAGGGTTTTGCATGCAATATAACGAAACAAAAAGCTCTATCGCTGTGAATCTACTGTCCGTCTGTCTATCCGAAAGTTATATCTTGTGTCTCTAGCTTGTGAACAGTTTGAGCTACAAGCCTGTAATTTGAAATTAATATTTTGAAATAGGGAGGCAAAAAAGAGCATTTTTCTTACCATATTACAGTACACTTTCAAAGTCAAAGTCAAAGTCAAACTCATTTATTCATTTAGATCAAATCCATGATACTTATGAACGTCATTAAAACAAATGCCAGCATACTTTTTTCCTAAGGCCAATTCGCTGACTAGGGTTGGGCCTCGAGAAGAATTGGCAAGAAACTCGGGCCACTCTTTTTAATCGCCAGAGTATAACATTTACAATTTGGTATGAGTTACAATAGTGGTAACAAAAAGGAACGGAAACCAATATACCATATGAGAAATTTAAATAAGTATTTAATTAATGGGTAAACAATATTGAAAAAAAAAAAAATGAATTTAGCTTTCCACTGTATGGTAATGAGGGATCGTTTCTTTTTGTAAGTATAAGATAGAAACGTGTCGAGATCACATTGCAATCTTAGTAAATATCTAGAAACTATATCTTTAATATTTAATAATAAATCATGCCAAGATTGACCAGCCACCCCAAGTAGCACCCGTTCACGAGCATGACGCACAGACCAGCCATCATTTCCTTCGCCATATTAGAGGGAAGAAACTGACCCGGCCAATACGACACCACAAGCAATGGCATTTCAGTGAGCATGACAATCCAGGACATAATAAGAAAAAATAAACTCAATAGAAAGCCAATAATGATCACAAAACGTCTCCTGACAAATTTTAAATGTAGTTATTATTCTTATATAATTCTGCATCAAAATTAGCAACTAACCCCATGACTTTTTATCATTTAAAAAGTCATTAATAGTGTAATAACCCTTGCTTAAAAGATGATTTTTTACTTCTAGTTTGAATTTGTGTAAGGGTAGGTTCATAACTTCAAGAGGTAGTTTGTTATAGAAACGTACCCCGAGTCCCGCAAATGAATTGTGGACTTTATGAAGACGGTGATACGTACCAACTAGTTTATGTTTGTTCCTTGTGTTTAGTGTATGAATGTCACTGTTTTTACAAAACAGGTGTATATTTTGTTTAACGAACTTTTGACCTACCAACCCAAACAATGCTTGTTTTTGTCCTATTGTTTCTTACGTAAGAAACAATAGGACATAAACAAGCATTGTTTTGGTCAATAATGTAATAAAGATAGCATAAATGCTATCTTTGATTTTTCATTTCTTATTCCTCCATTTGATACTTAACCAGACTAAGAGATACTTCTGTATCTCTTAGTCTGGTTAAGCCAAACCAACAAACAATCACGACCTAATCACCGTGGTTTCTAAAAGAAAATTCAACTCTCTACAACAAAGATTAATGTTCCACCAACTACCATTAAACCAAGCAGTCATCAACGAGGCAAACAAAGGAGCCAAGTAAACGCACTACATCAAACGAGTCCAGAGTCCACCTTCATAATAAACTACGTAGCAACGTGAGTAGCAACAGATGGTGACAATGTTCTAAGTTCTGATATAAATCAAACCCTTTTAATGTTCGACTATCGGTCGCTTGGGTCAAGTAGGTAAAAGTGATTTACAGAGGTCATAAAGACAGCTAGAAACGGGTATATAGCTCTCGTCAGCACCCTTCAACGGTCGGAATGGTCTGTGTAATGAAATGTAACGTGAAAAGTTTGCGACAGCGATATATAGGTGTTTGGTTTGTATTATTCTTCGAATTGACTGTTGTATTTATAAAGCAAATAAAATACTTTGGAAACACGTTTTTCTTTTATTATCTAAAAATACTAATTGGCTTAATATATCGCGACTACATTTCAAATAAAGTAGATATATATGTATACAATTATAAGTAATGGAAGTATTTTATACAAAATAGACAAAAGAAACTGTCTAATTAATAAAGAAGTTGTAAGCTTATAAAGTTTTCAAATCAATAAATTGCTGTTTTCCTTGTATCAAACATTGGTTTGTCAAAACTGTGACGTCATAAAATAGCAGCGTCGTGTTTGTATAATTATATCAATATTAAAATGCTTTTAACTTCGCATTTTCTCAAGTAAGTTTTGTATTTACACCTTGACATAACGTTTAAATACTCTAAAACAACAAAAAAAGGACAGTCCAATACCCTTTTTATTTAGGTATACTATGTTAAATTGCTATAAAATAGCATAAGTATCATTTTACTTATCATTTACTATAAGAAAATCTGTGTTATCAAATTCTATCAGCAAACATTTCCTAACCCGATTATACCTACATTTTATAATATCACGAGTCTATTAACTACCATTGAGATTAGTTACACATTCTACATAAAATCAATACGTACCTAAGAAGCTTTTGCAAGTCTATCAGAATTGATTCAACATTTCCATCGAGACTTTGTTGGCACGAAATTTCGTTAAGAGAGGGTTCGGCAGAGTCACATAAGTATATATAACTATTCCTACGTAAAATTCGAGTTGGCGACTGATCTGCGGTACTCGTCTGAAACTTTGAAGAACGTGTCCCTCTCTATAACTTGCAGGGTTGCTATCTAGTAAATATAAAATGGCGCATTGATTTTTTATTCTAATGAATTATGCGATCACCCAGAAAAAGGTGTGTTGTAATTTTAAATAACACTTTCAGTTAGTGTAACGTAATAGTAATAATAATTTATTTATTTAAGACAACATGATCCAATAGTGTTAGTAGAGGCTTAGAAAAACTATGCTAGTAATAGATGTATTTTGCGACAGGTCTTAACAATTTAGTTAGATGGCCGATAAGAGGACAATTCCCGCTGTCGGATACCGTTCTTATGATACTGTTGGGGCTGTCGCGCATTCTGGTGAGCAGAGATGCTGCCTTTTTACGCATTATAGCATCAAAACTGTCGACTTTTATTACTAATATCAAGAAAGTTATGAATGTGTGAGTTAGATTTAAGAACTTTAATGATGCATACCGAGTATTGGCTGGGTTAGACTCGTGGCCAGAGCAGTGGCACACATAAGTGCATCCACTATGAGTGGCTACTATATTATGAAAAGTGGTTATTATTTACTCGATACACGTCTTCATGTAAACACGTCTCCAATATAAAAGTATTAAATAAATGTACCCACTGTAACTTCTTAAAAATGTCCCACTTTGATTAGTAGAGATTTCTAAGGCACTATATCAATTTTGAACTGTCGAGATGTCGGTAGACAGCATTTATTTGCCTGTTATAGAAAATTTTAATAAATAATTTATTGATGTTAAAATGTACTTTGACAATTGTTAAGATAAAAAAACGATCAAATGAAGCTTTACATAATTTTAACAAAAGAAACCGACTTCAGTACGGCAAGTTGTAAAATTTTCAAATTTTTGTTTGTTACAATCGAATAAAATCGTCTGAGCGTCGGGCTGAACACAGGTCAAGTAGGTATTAAAAGCAATATTTAATCTGTGCAATCCGCGCTCAATTCATTCACGTCATTATTTCTTATTAATAGTTGCTTAGCAACAATAACCGAAACTTATCTAATCGCCATCAGTAAAATACTTATTATTGAAAAGTTCAGATGGCCATCTGTGGTCTTCTTCATCAGTTTTACTTCACCAAATTACACTTTCTGAATGTAAATGATTGATTAGTTGTTAAAAATATTGAAATTGCTATATGTGTGCCTATAACTTTTAAGGAATTCCCTCAATTCCCTCATTTCCTTTCAAGATATTATTATTGATATATTCATACAATTTTGCAACAATGACAAATTCTGTTTTCTTTTCTCCCTTAATTCTTTTGCCCAAGTAGGGATCGAACATACAGAACGTTAAACCACTACCTTAACCACTGAGCCATTCGTGTAGTCATTAATGAAGTAAATTATGAAGTACAGGTAGTTTTGATATAAATCTTATAAAATAATACAATGTTAGGTAGCTTGTACTAGGATAATCCTGTATCACAGTACACGATACAAGTGCTAACAGTAGGTATATCTATTAACGTTTTAATTTAGGTATATTTTATATGAAAAAGATATTCGTACCAGAATTTGGCCTCTTATCGCAGTTAGTGGTCCTATACAAGTGTTCGTACTTTGTTTTGGATTGACAAGGCTCGCAAACTACATGTGCGTATGAAACTGCACATTTTGCAACCTGCACAATTCGAAATCTGCTCATTTTGCGACCTGCATATTTTGCGTAGCCTACAAGTTTCGCGACTTGCATATGATGCTATGAAACACAATTATCTAGGGCTGTGTCGGATTGCCGTCTCATCGGACTAAAATAAACAGAGAGTGCATCCGTGTTTGCGCACACACTTCTATTTCATCCGTTCAGCTAGTTAATCTCTGTTGAGATATAATTGCAAGCATATAGCTTTTATAAAAACTTTATTCTTTATTTTTTATTCTTTCTTAAGTTTGTCTTTATAAAAATGCGTTTTCAATTGGTATGAATGTTAAATCTACATATATTTTATTGGACAACCCTTATACTAAGCAAGTTACTTCATTGAAGTTGGTAAATGTAATATGAAGACTATTTGACTTACCAGATATACAATGCTAAACTGTGCTAACTAGTTTCAATAGTAAATAACACCGTTTCTTAATTAAAACTTACATTTACTTCTTGGATTTTACGTTTTTTATAATAGTTAGCCTATCGCAGTATTCTTGTTTGTTAACTTAATTAACAAACAAGAATACTGCGGTAGGCCTCCAATAAGATCTTTTCTAGATCGTCGTCGGTGCTGACGATTTAGAGAGGTTGCAGGCATCCAAGACGGTTTATTTGCATATCCTACTAATATTATAAACGCGAAAGTTTGTAAGTGTGGATGGATGGATGTTTGTTACGCTTTCACGTAAAAACCACAGAACGGATCTGGATGTAATTTGGCACAGAGATAGATTATGGTCTGGAATAACACATAGGCTACTTTTTACAGCCATAACCGACATCACCGCGGGCGGAGCCGCGGGCAACAGCTAGTAATAACATAAAATTAACCAATTCCATATCTACGAGTATGTTAACTTTTTAAATATTTTTATGTATATATGCCTAATAGCCAGATATATAAATCCAAACCAAACTTATAAATTTAACAGACTGCTAGTTTCACAGTAAGTGAATAAGAATTATAAGTAGGTACCCAATTGTAAATTTTCTAAATTTGTATATAAAGAAATATCTATGCAAATTAAAAACTTCAACTTGTTGAAATTAAAAAGATTAGACTGAACAAAATTCTCGAGTAATGCGAGCGTTAAAAGAAAAGAAAATTGAACGTTAAATTGCAAACCAAAACCAATAAGGAAAACAAGAAATTTCAACATTAAGCATAAAGTATTTTACATTCAAAACGGTTACACCATAAGAAATTCATAAAATAATAAACTTCTACAAACAAATGTCCCTTTCTTGTTTCCCCATCGACCTCCTAACGAAAAAGGCAATAAGAGTTAGCCAAGTTTCCTTTGAGGGTAAAGGTAATACTCGAAGGGATCGAACAGTTAGTTTACTTAGTATTAGAGAAGTTTGCTTAGGGCCTACTGACACTATATTATAATAACACAATATAAATATTTCAGTAATAAATCATTTGGGTTTTTATATCGTTCAACGAGTTTAGGTCAATATCTGCAATAAAAATATTAAGTATTAGTTTTAACTTGCCAAATATTTTAATTTTAAAAGGGGTAAGAGGCATTATACTAACAAGCAAGCCCGACTAAGGAAGGACCTTCACCTTACAGAAGACCACAGCCAAATAACTACTTACAGAGGTGTAGTTGTGTTCCTGTATTTGAGTACAGGTCTCTAGCGCTCCTTTAGCGATGCGTTTTAAAATAAACGTTTTTAAAACCCATGTATAAAAACGCAAAATGGGTAGGCGGAATGCAAGTGATACTTGCAAGTGTTGTTGTTGAGCCGTATGCTTGTTTGCCACCCAAGTAGTATTAGAAAAAAACAACAAGAACACACTTGTATAATAGCAATATGTAATGTGCACTTAGAGTAACCGCTAGGTTCCATAGTTCGCCGTTCAAAGTACATCTCGATGACCGATTTAAAAAAACACAGCAAGACCTCTCCGTACTTTGGAAAGCTCTCAAAGCCGTTGGTTTTACGCCTGATCTCTTTTCAGTCGTGTTAAATTGCTGACCCATCGGATTATTAGAATGAAGGAATAGAGAGTGCTTCAATTATTGCATATACTTGTACACTATAATATATTTATAACTAGCTGTTGCCCGCGGCTCCGCCCGCGTGGATGTCGGTTATCGCTGTAAAAATTAGCCTGTGTGTTATTCCAGATCATAATCTATCTCTGTGCTAAATTTCATCCAGATTCGTTCAGTAGTTTATACGTGAAAGAGTAACAAACATCCATACATCCATTCTTACAAACTTTCACATTTATAATATAAGTAAGGATTATATCCTGCGCAGTTAGCTAAGCCTTTGTGACCACAATCGGAGGACTTTTATTACCATTTATAAACAATCACAGATATTAAAAACATAAATCATTTTTATAAACAAACAATTTTTTTTATAGATCCCCGTTACTAGGTAACAAGCCCTGTGTTGCAGACTTTACAAACATACAATTAATGTACAGTGATAAATGGCGCTGAACCATTCATGCAGATTGATTCAAAACTGTCATATGACAATTCCAAAACATGAACGCTTTGAATTCACTGTCCGTTGTGAAGAACACTCAATGCAACAAGCACCTGACATGCCTTAACGACCAACCCCCTTCATTTTTGACAACTACCAACAGTTTAGCGTACCATACATACAGTCTGGAACATCCATCACTCTTCTAATTGGAGATCGGACATGCTTTGATCGAATAGTTTCAAGTGCGATAGTGCGGAACGTTTGACAAAGACAGAAGATATTTAATGCATGAACAGTTTACACAATAAATATTTTGTCTTTGTCACACACACACACACACTTGCTTATTTATATGTTGCGTTTTAGAAAATGGTCATCCATCTACGGACTGACCTCGGCTAGGTTGCTTAACCTAGTATTTTTATTGCATAGCTATAATCTATGTTTTTGATAAAAACATAATTATGCAGCTTCAAGATGTTTTTTGTTATAATAAGTTAAGAGAGGTAAGGCACTATACTAGCGAGCAAGCCCCAGGCTGTTAAGCAGTATCCGTAGCCTATAGACGCTTGCATTACCAGAGGTATTACTTGCGTGTTGCCAACCCATTTTTCTACACCAGGGCTCCAAGATGGAAGTAACCCTGGGATAGGAATACATATCTTTCAAAACGCATTCCTAAATGAGCGCTGGAGACCTGTACTCACACACAGGAACACAACTACACCGCTGTGTGTAGTCATTTGGCTGTGGTCTTCTGTAAGGTGGAGGTCCTTCCCCAGTCGGGCTTGCTCGCTAGTATGGTGCCCTACCTCTCTTACCTTAACCTTACGGAAGATCAAAGCCAAATTCACAGCGATGTAGTTTTGTTTCTGTGTGTGATTCTCCAGAGCTTATTTAGGGATGCGTTTTTAACGAAACGTTTTTCTATCCCGGGGATACTCTATCTTAAAATCCTGGTGTCAAAAATATTGGGTTGGCAACACGCAAATGATACCTTTAGACTCTGGTATTGCTAGCATCAATTAGCTACGATAATTGCTTAACATCAAGAGGGCCATATGCTTGTTTGCCATTCAAGAAGTATAAAACACATACAATCTTGTTTCTTGACAGCCATTTGATCTCAAACTAGGCACAGCCCGTATTATGACATTACACATTGATTATGACACATAGTTTGATTGATTTTTCCGGGAAAAATCGAACCCATGACCTTCAGCTTTGCAGTCCACAAGCTACGTGACTAACAGGCTAGTTAAAAAACGCATCTTTTATCGAGACTCATAAAATTAGAAATTATGTATTTATTTACACAACAAAATAATATATAAAAAGGTAATAAAAAACAAATTAGTATTCTTTGAAAAAAAGTTCCGCCGAAACTTCCAGAACAAATGACTGTTTCCGACACGTATATACTCTAAAGGAAATTATTGAAATTGAAAGGGTGTCTAATTTCCGCTAAAAATCCATTATTTTTGAATAAGTAGCTACCACAAATTGCGAAACTTTTCTCCATTTAAGCCAACAACTTGAATTTTCTCTGAAAGATTTAAAGACGTTTATTTGAATAAACAAAAGTTTTATTAAAATGACAATCCTGATGGCTTAGCTCACATTTTGATTACTTTCCATTGATATAACAGTGGTGAAGATACAATATTTATATACACGGAAAAAACGAAAATCAAACTAACAAGATAAATTTTAAAGGTATTAAGGTAAATAAAAACGATGCTTTAGAAATTCTGCTACATGTGGCATAAACGGTCGTCGAATCGAATATTATAGAAAGCATTTATACCACTAGTCTAGAGGGGCTGTTTTATTTACTAACCGACTTCAAACAAGGAGCGGGTTCTAAATTCATCCGTATTTTATTAATGTTTAAATATAATAGTTGTTCTAGGTTTATTTATGTAATATATTATATTGTAGGTAAGTACTATGTTATTTTATTTACACGCAAAGTTTGCCAAAGTTTATCAGGGGATAGGTAGCAACAAAATTCTGAACAACTCAGCCACTAACTTTTCGATAAAAAAAGATAAATTTAATCAAAACTGAAATAAACTTTACTGAAATAAAAAAGTTGAATGCACCTTTTCTATTACGAACATTATTGAAGTTTCTTTTGTAAGCAACCAACTGTAGCCAAAACAGTAAAATGAAAAGTTTGATTAAAAGTCTGAACAAAATTCATCAGTGTTAGATTAAGAAGAAAATTTGCATTGTTAATTTTATTAAACGTACCTCGCTTGTCTCATTATTAAGACAGTATTCAGTTACAGTTGTTGGTAGATTTAATAATATTATTATTTGTAAGTCTTTGGATTTCCTTGCACGTTTCTTATTGTGCAACGCTCGAAATGGTAGATATATTTTAGATTAAATTTCTTGCTCGAGCAAGAAATTTAATCTAAAATAGAAACTTGATTATGAATCGGCATTTTAGTTTTATTATTCATTTATTAGAAAATAAAATGGATGATCCTTTACATTTATTATAGACAACTCCATATGAGAAAGATAGTTGAAATAAGGTAAAGAACAGACGGGAATGGAAGTGAATGGTGGAGGCCTTTACTCAGCAGTGGGACGATAAATGCTAACAAAAATAGCATGCGAGGTAGTTTTTGGGGACTGCCGATAGAAGTGAAAACTAAGTAACTTGTGAATGGTATCATCGAGGATTATTATTATTTAATATGGAAAGTGTTGAGTGATGATGACGCGAGTTCCATGATTTTTGTTCTCTTTAAAATTGCTTAACGCGCCGTAGAAAATTTTCTCTCCAAAAACTAAATAGAAAAGACATGTTTTGATCCAATGAGGAACGAGGTGATTCTGAGGAGAACCAGTGATGGTCCTGCAAATTAAGTAATTTCAGGACACTTATTAAAAGTGCAAAATTCATGACCTCTACTACATATCAATATATAACTGGGGATAGCTCAATAGCTATCCCCAGTTTTAATATTAATTTTAGTCCTGAGTCCATTTAGTTTCTTTCCGCCTAATCTTTAAGAAGCTGCCACGCTTGTTCCATTATCCAATCTACGCCAAAAATTATCTTTTAAAACTCAATTATAACGCGAAAGTGGATGTCGTCTTGTTTAATTTACATGAAATCATATAATTATTCTTTTTACATTGACTTTTTTGTTTCTTTTATGCCTATATTTGTTATAGGTGCATCAAAAATCGTAATATTAATAAAATTAACGCATTGGAAATGTGGTTTTGGCGGAGGCTACTAAGAATTCTATGGACTGCCATGAGAACGAATGAATCGATACTGCAAGAACTCAACATCCACGCATCGTATGTGGTCGCGATCCTCAGCAGTGAGGGAACGACGATGATGATGATAATTACGATCCCATAATATATACCTTATTATCAAAGGGGATATAGCAAGTTTTCATTATCATTTCTAAAAAAGATCCCAATTAAAAGTACCCAGAATCGACGTTCATGCATCATCAACCTCTTCAAGGTTGATGAATGTAGAGGAAGCGAAAGAAGTATGTTTGGATCGAAGCTATTGGCGTGCCATAGTGTCTGCCTACTCCAATGGGAGATGGGTGTGATGATATGTTTAATGTATGTGTATGTCAAATCAAATAACATCAGCCTGACTCGACGTTTTAAAAAAGAAAAAGTAGTAGGTACAACATATTTGTACATACGTAGTAGTAGGTACTTGTACTATTAAATATTCTCTGTAGTAGGTCTTAGAACTTTTTCGATAAGTCTCGTACTAACAGTAGCAGGAATTGTGTAGCGATACCTTTAGCATTTGAAGCAAATAAAACATACATACAGACGAACATTAAACCTCTGGAAGTCGGTTAAAAAAGCGCGGGCCGTATGCGTAGGTATTTACTGCAATACTACTACTACCTAAATACTTATATAAACTTTCACTGAATTAGTTTCAGTTTATATTCATTATTCTAACTTTAAAATTTGAAACCTTACAAACAAGGATTAAATACTTTCCCAAAAACATTGGCCTGTTTTGCATTCGTATCAGAGCAATAGCATCCCATGTGCAGGCAGCCTTACGGGAACAATAAAGGCGCATAATGGAAGTCGGGGCAATATCGTTGCTATTGTGTGCACTGAAATGTTTCCATTTATTTACAAATAAATTTTAATACCTGCAAACATTCAACCGATTTGGATTAATTAATTCATTGGACTTTCAATGGAAGTCTTAATTTAAATAAAAAGGAAACTGCAACCGAATTTTCGTTGTCAAAAAGCACTCTTGATCCGCATGGTATGTCGTTTAATGTCCTTCTAGCCAAATTTCGGTCACAGCGACTCGACGGTTACTAGCCATCTGCGCAAACTGTATACTTGTAGACGCTACGCGGTGCTACGCGTCTACGCGACCTAAATACAATTAAATAAGCGACGCTACGCGACTACGCGACTAAAGTACAATTAAAAAAAACAAAACATTGTCTAAATATATACTACAACTTATTGGAGTTAGTATTCATTGCCAGATACATAATTATACAATTTTTAGCTAACAAAACACGTTAAGAGCGTATTAAAACTCCTTGTCTTTAACTAGGAGGTAATTTAGCAGATTTTCTCAGTTAATATTCGACTGAGCGACGGTTCTGTATGTTAACATTACGTGAATAACGTTAACGCCTCAAAACACAAAGCCGGGATTTTACCGACAGCCAAATTCTTAACATACGGCCTACCTACGTATAATTTTATTAAGCAGACGACGATATATTTAGCTAACGTTACGCCACAGAACATGGACGCATATAACTATTATATTACCTATACTTAAATTTTTCAGTTATTGTGACAAACAAAGATACGGCCCGCCTGATAGTAAGCAAGTTACTTTAGCATATTGTACGTTTGCAGTGCCTGGGGCATCACCCAAAAGTTTTGTGTGGGTAACACTGCGCTGGTATAAGAAAACTTTATTTAAAAAACGTTTTAATTAAATAAGCACTGGAAACCTAAACTCACGCATAGGAACTGAAGAACAGTGTGTTTATTTATTTGGCTGTGGTCTTCAGCATGATCGAGGTCGGTTTTTAGACGAGCAGCTTACTCGTATGATACCTTATCTCTTTTAATTTATTTATACTTGCCTAATGACTAAGAGCCGTGGTGCCCAACAATATAACAAATCAAAAAGTTTCTTTTATTAATTACATTCAACTGAAGCTAAAGTATGACTTTTTTAAATGTTTATATTGTTTAGACAAAAAGAAAAAAATATATTACAAATCCGTGGCGTAAGCAAAGTATACATTTACCTTTGTTCCGCTGACGAACTGAGCAGTATTACAGTGAGTGATTTTAAATGTTCTGTCGAATAAAATTCGAGTTTGCTAATAAGAGGTAATAACCAATTAGGAGAATTTCCTTTGTAGCTGGGCCCTTCGTACCCTGAGGCTCTTTTTAAGATATAAAGCAATCACGCGCTCACATATTACGAGTTACTCCCTGGAAAGGAAACTTTGATGAGCTCACATTTAAATTTCAGATCGTTCAGAATAAATTTGCAACCTAATACCCTTTCGTGTTTTAATGCTTACTTTTCCAAGTTGAGAGGAAAAAAGTTTGGAAAGAATCAGCCGTTCTTCTATTTGCTAGTTATATGGTTCATTTTGAAAATGTGCATTCGAACTTTTTTGTTTTACTTAAATTAATATTGTAAGTAATTGGCCGAGTGGGAAAGTAACCGACTTACACGCAAGATATCTCAGTTCGATTCCCGCTGGCAGGATCACTTTGTGGAATCTATGTGCACTAATTAAATGATTTGCCATCTGCTAACGGTGAAAGAAAACATCGTGAGAAAACCCAAATGTCTTAAAAGAATGACATGTCTGATTTACCAACCCGCATTAGGCCAGCGTGTGTAAATTAAAGCTTCTACCCCCTCTCTCTCTCTCTTGATAGATCATAGACGCTAGTACGTAATTGTATTATGAAATTTAAGAATTAATCGGTGTTATCATACGCCGCTACACTGGACGTTACGACGTTAGGTCGGTCTCATAATTATGATGTCTGAATAGAATATTTGGCCAAAGGGTGTTGAGTTTCGACTTTTTTGTAGACGATTGCACAACACATTCCAGTGTAACATGACTGTTATATTCATAAATTTTATAATATAATTATGTGATAGTGACTCGTCCCGGCTTCGCACGGATAGCACTAAAATCAATTGATTCGATTGCTATCAAACTGCACAGGATTACTCGCTAGACTAATCTGTAGTTCTGGAAAATTTAAAATGTTAGGTCTCTTATACTTGGAGGCGGGCCTATTATATATCATTTTATATTATAAGTGCATCAGGCATGTTCGCGGAGGCACGAGTTGATAGCTTCGCAGCCATCATTCGCAAGAGATGTGCCTCCCTTCTCGCTCGCGTCCGTGGCAGCACCAACACTATCATGAGTGTGTTTACAGATCGGTGATGTCAGATGGGAGTCCCCCATGTTACAAAGATGGATGCGGCTTCACACCGAAATATGTAAATAATAAAATTTAGTTATAGTATATTATTTTATTTTTACTACTAACATTAGTTTTTAAGTATTTTGTAACTAACAATCAATATGGAATCTGGTCTGAAATAAATGATTATTATTATTATTGCTATATCGCAGACACGTATTCTAAATTTACACGACTTCGAACTGATACTATGCATTTCTGAACAGATCAATCTTACCAAGTTATCCTCTTTACGGTTTGAATCCAAAACTTTTGTATTGCAATGATTCGTAACATGACTACGTCACAGAGGTAGTATATTAATAACAAGTAAACAAAGTCTAAAGTAAATAAGATCAGATTAAATTATTGATAGTATGATCATTAATTGAAAATAATATTAGGTACCTACTTCAGTAGGTAGTAACTTAAGAAAATGAATAACTCTTCGAAAGCTCTTCAATGAAGTTAACCCAATCTAAGTAATAAGTTACGAGGGTATTTGAAGAACTTAGCTACGTCAAGACTACAAACACTTCGTACAAATACTAGCCTTTTCTCGCAACTTTGCTCGCAATATTGGGTTTTATAAAAATAAAGTGTTGAAAATGAATAAATTGTAAATCTGTAGTATTTTTATTATTTTACTAGGGCGGCGCGGCAGCCCGCTCCGATTTCGAAACGGTGCAATTTACTAATTACAAAATATAAATATTCAATACGGCATCATATTTTTTGTTGTTGTCAACCTGAATTTTGTATTTTCATTGAGATTGTACATATAAAAAATCACCCAAAAAGAAGAATCCAGGTTTATATGTTTTTTAAAAAATGAAGTACATAGTAGTAGTAGTAGAATAAATTGTTTTTTTTTCTTTGTGTGTTCTTAAAAAGTTGCAAGACTCAAGATCATCAAGTTGGATCAGCAAGTACAATAATAACTTAATCTCACACAGTTCCTATTCACATAATTTCATTAACAATATTCTCATTCCCCGTGCTAATATCCAACCTAAGTTCATTATCAGCTAACTAGGTGAAACGACTATTTTACTTAAAAAAAGCTTCTTTTACGATTCTTAGGTAGCGTTATTATTTACTTTTATCCGTGAATAAAAGCATCTTTCAAATAGTACTTAAAATATTTTAAGTGGGTATTTGAAGTGAACTTTTGCTTCGAAGGTAAGATTTAGTTGCATTATTTTATAGCCCTCGGCAATAAAAACATGCAACATCTATATATCTCTGTCTATCAAGTGTGGAAGTTACAGATTTTTACAGAACACATACGAAGTGTGAGTTCATTCCCATGCGGTAGTACCAATGTGGAATTCACTCTGTGGAGTTTATACGTAGTTAACAAATGATTTACAATCTGACAACGGTAAAGGGAAACACCGCAAGTCAAAGTTAAACTTGTTTATTTATTTAAATCAAACGCACGATAGTTATGAACGTCACAAAAAAACAAATGTCAGTATATTTTTTCTTAGAGCCAATTCGCTGACCTGGGTACGGCCTTGAAAAGAATTGGCATAAAACTCGGGACATTTTTATAACATTTAGAATTTGACACGAGTAACAATATTTGTGGTAACAAAAAGTAACGGAAAGCAATATACCACACAGAATGAAAGTTGATATGGTTCGCTTGTATAGTACGAGTACTTCTTTTAAACTACGTACGGGTAAAAATAAAATTATGCTTGTCAATTAATATTGCAGACCTTATGGGTATAGAAGTTATCCAATGAGTAATTTATACTTTATACATATCAAAGTGCGTTCCCAAATGGACAAATTATTCAGTACCCGCAACTTTTCTCATTAGCACATTAAATGAAAATTAAACTCGCCAACTGGATATCGCAGCAAATTATCAGCCAACAAACAATTAACTGGCAAACATACTGTGACAAATGGTTTGCTTCGTCATAATGAGAACAGAGCCCTACTTTCTTATTATTTCAAATAGAGCTTCTAGCTATTACCGTATTGTTGCTCGATCCTCGTATCTTGAATTAACTATCGTTAGTGTCGAAATACATTAGTTGTAGTAAAAGGATTGCGTAAATCTAATTTGTTCCAAAGTAATTGGTGAGTGTTTGAAAGGCAATTTTAGTGTTAGGTAACTAACATCTTTATTGAATTTGATTGTCAGTTATACTGAGTGAATGAATTAGATACTTAACTTAGATACTTAATAGTAATAAATAGGATTAGTCTGTTACAAACATATCAGTTCTTTACCCTTTCCTTGGAGTTCGGGTAACAATATAATCACCATTGATATTCATACATAATTTTTAATCTATACTAATATTATAAAGCTGAAGAGTTCATTTGTTTATTTGGTTAAACGCGCTAATCTCAGAAAGTACTGGTTCAATTAGATTTTTTTTTATTGAATAGTGCATTTATCCAGGAAGGCTATATAACATCATGCTTTGATCAATATGCAAAATCGGGGAAAATATTCCAAATTACCACGTACTGTACCACGTCCGCATCTCTAAATAAAATTAAAATATATATATTTGCGTCTATGTAAAAAATGGCGTGCCACATAAATATCAGTATAGCCAGTAGACTAACCAATGAATAAATTCGTTAGTACGAGTACTGCAGGTAGCTGCAACCTAATTACAGTCCACTTAGGCAGACCACTTCAGAGCACCGCAGCCAAACAGCGCTGCGCCGCCTGAACTTCTATTCACTTTCGACAGACAACTTTATCTACATGAAATAACTTGTACATTTTGGCAGATACATGGACCTGTTTTGGCCAAATTCGAATTCCTATTTGCTACTTGCTCTGCGGGTACAAGAAACATTATACCCGCATAGCAAGAATTTGAAAATAGACGAACAAATTGAAAATGAAAAAAGATTTTTAAAATTTTGCCCCAAAATTAGAAAACAGTAAATTTATTTGAATTTGTAGTAAAAACTTGCTCCCAACTGAGTATTAGAATACCTAACTAGGTGTTAGCTGACATAAAATCTTGAGTCTTTTCAATGCCTAGGATTGATGCCCCATTTTTTAACACAAGGGCTTTAAGATAAAGTATACCTGGTATAGGAAAACGTAAATGAGTACTGGAGACCTATACTCACACACAGAAGAACACAGCTATGTGTAGTTATTTGGCTGTGGTCTTCTGTAAGATAGAGGTCCTTCTCCAGTTCGACTTGCTCGCTAGTATGGTGCGCTAGCTCTCTTATTCCACTATACTTATACTGTTATTCTAAATTGCTGTGTGAGTACTATTCTACATCCAAATAGGGTTTAGGTCTATGTTGATAAGTCAGGGTTTATTTTAATATGTTTGATCAATTTGAATATTATTTTCAAAAAAAATCTGAAATTGCATTCTGTTGTTAAATAAATTTTAAAACAAAGAAATTCTAAAGTAGGTAAGTGCCATTGGTTAATCCTATATAAGACCTTCTTTTATCGAATTTATACCTCCAGCATTGTGCGCATACCTTTATTATTGAAGACTTGAGATCGTACGGCACGCGAAATTAATAGCACTTGATGTAATTAGTGAGGTTCCGAATTAAATAAGCGACCATCAACGCTATCTGTCCATAGAAATTGTGAAAATCATTATACAGAACGTCTTTTTAAGAGCCCCTATTGTTCTAAAGAATTGTTGGAAAATGCTTTAGATATGAAGCGGCGCCGGCGTAGCGTGATCTATATGTGTACTTACAGCAGCTATACTGTTATTAGACTCATAGGGTTGCCATGGATTTGTCTTTGTTTGGACGGTTTTTAAGAAGTATCTAGGCAGACCTTTTTTAGTGAATTATAGTGTATTTCACTATCATTTACTAAGAAAGGTATGTAATTATTACAAGATTGAAAGTCAATACATATATTATAATATAAGATAATATTATAAACGCAAAATTTTGTAAGTAAGGATGGATGGATGGATGGATATTTGTTACTCTTTCACGTAAAAACTACTAAACGGATCTGGATGAAATTTGGCATAGAGATAGATTATAGTCTGGAATAGCACATAGCCTACTTTTTGTCGCGATAACCGACATCCACGCGGGCGGAGCCGCGGGCAACAGCTAGTAAGAGATATATGACTGGCATGTTAGTTTAGTAGTTAGTGACTCGGACTGCTAAGCCGAAGGTGGTGGGTTCGATTCCCACCCGGAACAAATATTTTTTGTGTGATGAGCACATTTGTTTGTTCTGTGTGTAATTTATCTGTAGCATGTATGTATTTGTACCTAAAATAATAATATAGTCTAATTGTTTGTTTAGTTTCTTAATAATTTTAGCGAGTATTTATATTGTACCTAAACTAATTAATGAGTAAATATAAATAGCTACATGTACTGTAACCGTCTGTAGCACAGGTTTTAATACCTAGTACAGGCACCAAAAAATTTTATATACCTTAAGTTATATTTAAGAACTATATTGTATCTAAATTCCTTTTTATCTGAATAAATATTTATTATCATTATTTATAAATATGATTATAAATATTTTTTTCCCAAAGGAACTACAACAGAAGTGTAGTAGAATTAATGGTTATATAACAGAAATTCAGTATAACCTACAAGAGTATTTAATATGAGCTGACATGAAACAGCCTTTGTGTCGTAAATTGAATCATGAGGCAGGCTTTAATAAATTAATCGCTAAGTAGACCTGTCGCCCTTTCAGAGGCTTTTGCTCTAGAATAATTTAATATTCGCGGTACTTTCACCAATTATGTAACTATATCGAATTAACTAGCGGCGCAGGTGTTCAATCGATCACACTGATGAGTCCCTACGGCAACTACTACATTGTTATTTAGAAAGAATCGAGTTTCGAGTAACTGTACATCGATAGAGATTGATTGGTGCTCGTTTAGAAGACGAATATCGGGTTACCTAACGTTTTATTGCTTTGGTAGATTTTGAAGCATAAAAATGTAGTTTTAAATATTTTTTATAGTAAAAATCTGTGTCGTATAAAAAATAAATTGAAAAAAAAATTATAATGTTTCTTAATTTATTTTTTATACATACATTATATTAGAAAGAAAGAAAGAAAGAAAGAAAGAAAGAAAGAAAGAAAGAATATTTCATTTGACAATAATTAAGAAACACACAACAAAAATTGACAAAAAGAAGAGAAAAAAAAAATAACAATATTGTGTCTCATGATTATGCCAAAATGGGATCCAGCTCAGCATAATGCCTGGCAGTAATGCTAGGCGCTGATTTTCAGCTGGAACCAATTGAGCAGTAACCCACGGATGTCAGTCAGCACTTAATGAGTTAATATTTATTATTATATATGTATACATAGTAACGGACAAATATTACATACCTTCATACATTTTTTTTCATTTTAGACTGCCTTGGTGGTCCAGTGGGCGCAGTATGCGCCTGCTGTGAACGACGTGGTTGTGGGTTCGATTCCCACACAGGACAAAACCTTGTGTGACCCACAAAGAATTGTTCTGGGTCTGGGTGTAATTTTTGTCCGTTAATTGTATGTTTGTTAAGTCCCCCGCGACACAGTGCTAGTTCTCTACTGCGGGAGTTGTCTTTTTTAAGCAATAACCAATTTAAGCAATACATACCTACATTTTATCAGGTTTGTCTCCGTTTGGGGTAGGCAGGGACTGCAAACTCAACAAAGACTGAATTGCTTCCAGACATTCACTTCATCTACATTCATCAACCTCTTCACACATCAACATTGGTTTTGGGTACCTACATATAGTTTGCTGCGTCGACATTCATAAGTAAAACTCAGGTTACTGAAACTCTTATAAAGTTTATATTGAATTTAATAGGTAAGCATAGGAGAGATGACTTCAGACAACTTATCTACTGCTATAAAATCTTTTAGGCTTTCACGATTTGTACATATATTATTACTATAATAAACAATGGGTCTAAATCGTGTATTTTTTTAAAGGTTTTCATACTTTTTGATACCCAATATTTCGGTTGAATTGCACCATCCGTGGTCACGTCACGTCTACCAAGAGATGAAAAACTTCGAAATATTACGCGATTTAGGCCCGTTGTCCATTATTATCTATAACTAATTCGCTAATAAGTGTAAAACCATGAAAAAAAACCTTGTAAAACGTCTACATAACTTTGTTTTAAACTTCTTAGGTAGCAAGCAAGCATATACATATATATAGCCCGCCTAATGATAAGCAAATACCGTAGCATAAGAACGCTCGCAATGCCAGAGTTGTCGTCACTTAGGCAAAACCTAGTTTTAAAGTATTGTCCTTTAAAAGAAGGTTTGTATAATAATAGTAGTTTGATTACCTAAGCGAATAGGCTTGTGATGTCATTAGGCTAGGCCCTTGTTACTTGACATTCGGAAGCGTCCGTCTACCCTGTTGGGAGGAAGAGATCAACTTACGAGATAGGCACACATTTGTACGTAAATGTACGCAAAAGGCACTTATTGTTCAACCTTGGATGTGTCTGAATTACATATATCGTATTAATAATATATAGCCTGTTCTAAATATAATATTTGGAAGCCTACTTTTTTTTTTATACTACCTAGGTGGCAAACAAGTATGCGGCCCGCCTGGTGGTAAGCAGTTACCGTAACCTATGGACGTTTGCAACACCAGGGGTGTCACTCACGCGTTGCCGACCCTTTAAAAACCTTATAACTCCTTTCTTGAAGAACCCCATGCTATAGTCTCTTGGGAAAACCTCGGCAGGGGGGAGCTCATTCCATAACCTTATCGTACGTGGTAAGAAATTCCTCTGGATTCTTACGGTACGGCAAACAAGCATTCCACCACCAGCTCACCGGCAACCAACGTTAACCCTATAGCTAAGCGTAGCCGTGTTTTGAAGTAAAACCATTTCAGCACTTTAAGTTGGCCCCAGCGTTAGATCACGACAGAGACCTAAATATCCATCTCAACCCATTACCGTCCCTCTGCTGAGTGGGTCTTCTTCATACACTTGGAGGAATATTAGCCTACTATACCATGCTGGCCAGACGGGCTGGTCGATCTATATAACTTGGATATCAGGTTTACCACACCAAACGATATAATATATATTATATGAATAAAAAACAAGAAATTTGTGTGGCGTACACATTAGCCACTAGAACAATGATATAATTAAGTTAAGGTACGGTCGGCAACGGAGTTAGCTGTACATAGCCTCTAGACAAGTGGCATAAGCGTTAGTCGAATCGAAAAGTAAAAAAAAAACAAATTTGATGAACAGATGAACAGATTTGATGTAAGTCTACGATATAATGTCGTAAACTTACGTCAAATCCCATACATTAGCTTTTTTGACTTTTCGATTCAACTATCGCTTATGCCACTTGGCTAGAGGCTCAGAGCCTCTAGACAAGTGGCATAAGCGATAGTCGAATCGAAAAGTCAAAAAATAAAATATATGGAATTTGACGTGAGTCTACGATTTAATGTCGTAAACTTACGTCAAATCCCATACATTTTCTTTTTTGACTTTTCGATTCGACTATCGCTTATGCCACTTGTCTAAAGGCTCAGGGCCGCTGTATGAAAATTAGTTTTTTAAGAAAACCAATGCATGAATTTGTGTGAAATCTATTTTATCTGTAGGTTTAGTCTAACTATACACTGGTACCAAATTCCACAGAAATATATACAATGGTGTTCTTAAAAAACGGATCTTCATATAGCGGCCCTGTACACCTAACTCCGATGCCGTGTGTACGTCAATTGAAAAATAAAGACTTTATACGCTCTAAGGGTTTAAAACAAATGACAAAGTCATCATCATAGAGTTCTTTTATCTCTACAGTATCAACATACAACAGAATATATACGTATATCTAAAGTCTTTGAGAGCTTTTCATAGTAAATGGAGCAGAAAACTGTTACTGTACTAGTGCAACACTTTATATAGCAAACGTCTTACTGTTCGACTAGAAGCAGTAACTGTACGACCGCATCTTGTGCATTTACCCACAATTGATTCTTAAAGCGTTTACACACTACAATTGTTTGCAATGGCACAAACGAAATACATGCATATACAGTCGCGATGCAAATACTGTGCAATTGCTAACCGTAAATTTGGCAGCTGTAGCGATACAATGGTTAACCATTGATTTGACAGGTGCAGAGATGCAAATGCAATACGGTCACTAACCATCGTTTGACAGCTACGGCGACGCAAACACATTTGTAGTGGCGAAAAAGTTTTATAAAGTTCTTTTTAACTTATTTGACAAACATTTTTTTTTAATTAAAAGAGGTAAGTAAAAACAAAACAAAATTAACTTATACTAAATCATGTTCTTTTCATAGGATTAATCTCCCATCTTAACAGCTTATCTTTCGATAAAGGCCTCCTATAGAGATTTTCACTTGTTACTGGACCTGCTACATTCTTCAAATCGTCTTCCTTAAATCGCAAACATGTGGAGCTCATTCAATTGTCGCGACATGTAAATGCTATTAAAAATCAATTACGTTTGTATAAATAAAACATATTTCATGTTTTTAAATCTCTTCCTACGTTTTGTTAAGAATCCCCTCGTGATTAAGAAATTACAACAAAATCTTTATAACCGGGATATTTTTACGAACATTAAAAACTCAGAAGGTCGTTTACTGATTGTGCGTATTTGAATTTGTATTATAAAGGTCATAATATATATAATATGTTCGCATGAATCAGTTTGGGTCACACAGATAGCGCGTTTAAGCTTTTAAGCGCATCTCCGTTCATATACGAGCGTCCCACAGCTATGACACACGGCGAAAAAGCTTTAAAATAATATTGTAGATAGAGTATTTTACTAAATGGATCTCTTTTGAGTAAAATTGAATTTATTTTGGATGTTGAATAGCAATAACTTTTAGAAACGACTTTAATAAGTATAAAGTCATTGCTATTCACATTCCTAAAAACGTTATGTTTAAACATTTAAAATAAATGTATCGTTTCTATAGTAGGATTTCTAAAAATACAATCTTTTTTTTATTTTTGTTCAGTTCGATTTAACTTACTACTTATTTTTAAAAAGTTTATATTGAGAAAATATCGTATCTAGAACATATAGGCTCTGTACGCACCTATACATAGCAAATTGCTGCACTAAATAATGCGGTGTAGTCTTTGGGGACTGCCGATAGAAGTGTGAATTGTATCGTCGAGCTACTAGATTATTATTTTTGAATATGGAAAGCGTTCGTTGACGATGACGGAGCTCCATGATTTTTGTTCACTTAAAAAGTGCTTAACGCGCCTAAAAAAGTTTTCACTTCAAAAACACTTCATCTGTAAACACCCCTGAGTACAAACTATTACTTATTTTTTATGTTTACACCGTGTGTAAAGGTAGAGTCACACATTGATTGATCCAACAAGATAGATAAAAACTTTTCACTTTTGAATGTAGAAACGGCTTGATTTCGATATCACTGAAACGGCTATTCAAACTCGTTTCTGATACTTTTAAGCTAGGTGCAAGAAGTATGTAGTTGACACATTGATCGATCTACATCGGCTTCGTCGTGTACCGAAGACGCCAAAACACTTTAGTATATTTAAAACATTTTTTTCTTTACTAAAATAAAATTGACTGCTTGTTTGGTTTAGTAACTGCACGGTCGTCATTTATCACTGCGACAAAAAAAATGTGATACATAAATGTTCGTCCAAGTCTTAGTGTGTTTTGTCCGTTAATTAGACCTCTATATTTGTAAAGTCTCTCGCGGTACAGGGCTTATTCCCTAGTGCGACAATTGCCTTTTAAGGACAATATTTTGGAAGAAATATACAAAAAAATATTATTTCTAAAGGTTGAAAACCTTTAGAAAATGCTCTGCATTCCTTCAATTTATTCGCATGTGATAATTATTACTAATTATTTTTAAGTGAGTGCTATGTATTAATTCAGTTGGCTAGCCAAAATAGCAATAGTATCAAAAGTCTCAAGTACCATTATGGCGCTTAAGTAGTTGTAGTAGACTTCTTTTTTGGTATAAAAATATATAAGTGGTATAATAAAGTCCATTTACAGCAAATCAAAGAAACCCGAAATACTTTGATATTAGTGGTAAATGTTAAAATCAAGTTACGTTTAAGTGTGGTGGAAGGCCAGCCACAGTGCCTATCAGAAGTCATTATGCGATCTCATTACTAACATTCCCCAAAATTCTAACCAGATTAACGTGGACCTTTATAATTACTTTCCCAACTTCCCAAATCCGTGCCACCATTCGCTTCATTTCCCTTAAAAATGTTTTAGAGTGTACCTAACCACACTTCAAAATTTTGATCTACGACGTTGTTCCGAACTTACTCGTAAATATTTTTTTAACACTGAACAAGGTAAGGGTATTGTTATGTATTGCTTACCATAGGCGGACCGTATCTTTTGTCATCATTATAAAAAAAACAACGATGTCACAAAGCGATATACATGCAGATTACAACTTAATTATTTATCGTACCATAGACACAAAGAACAAGTTACACCAAAAGTTATCTAGTTAGTGACCTAATTAATATAATACAAGGATAAACTTGTTTTTATTGTTATAACATCATAAAAGAAAATTTATAGAGGTCATCTCTGAAACTACTGATCTGAGTAAAAAATATAGTCATTGAAATATACTCTACTGTTGCTGTTACCCGCGGCTCCGCCTACTATATGTACATATAATCGATACTCTTGCCTAATTTTATTACTATAATTACGTTTAATCCATTTAAAGCCATTTAATCGTGAACAGGTAACAAACAAACACACAAGATACATAGAAACGAAAAAACAGAGTTAATTTCGCTTTATCACATTTTCCTTCTTCTTATCGTTTGGTTAATAGTCAACCTGGTGAAAGAGTTATTTAGATCACCCATACTGGTTTTGTCGTGATCTAACGACTGTTAACAGACGAGACTGACTTTTAACGTGTCCTTTAAAAAACGGAGACGCTCAGATGAAATACCAGTATGCGGTCACCTATTTATAGGGTTACTGCGCTTCGGGTTTTTTTTTTATACTACTTGGGTGGCAAACAAGCATACGGCCCACCTGATGCTAAGCAATATCCGTAGCCTATAGACGCTTGCATTACCAGAGGTATCACTTACGTGTTGCCAACCCATTTTTTTACACCAGGGCTTTAAGATGGAAGTAACCCTGGGATGGGAATACGTATCTTTCAAAACGCATTCCTAAATGAGCGCTGGAGACCTGTACTCACACACAGGAACACAACTACACCGCTGTGTGTAGTCATTTGGCTGTGGTCTTCTGTAAGGTGGAGGTCCTTCCCCAGTCGGGCTTGGTCGCTAGTATGGTGCTTAAACATGCTCATCGTTTACCGAACAGCTAGCCTAGCTCTACGCTATAAAATTAGTAGGTGGTATGGATATTTGAGTGAACTAGAACATACTTCTTATACATACCGCGCGAGCAAAGCTCCTATTATAAAGTTTGTATACATGACTGTAACAATGCCAGTCCAATACAAGCAACATCTAGTATGCTCAATTCCTTACAGTACTTAACTGTATTTTCAAGTTGAATTGTATTCCCCAAGTTTAAAGGTGTAATTTGAAGTTCTTTAGTCGACGTGGATGGCAAAATAATAACATTTGCAGTTTAAAACTTTTGCAACTATGAAAATTGTTGCCAGAATTGAGTTTAACTCTCATCGTTCAAAATGAGTGTTGAGTCACTGCAACTTTTTTATTTTGTTCACAGTTTTTGTTGAGCTGTAAAGAGGGATCTAGAATTTTCTCGAAGCTTTAGCAATTTTATACGATTTTGGCAGCTACGAAGTAAATTAAAACTTTCGAGTAAATTAACTTTATTTGCTTTTCTGTAATATTAGTGTGAAACATAAACTTCAAGATAAAGTTTAGTTATTTTATTTTGCAATATGAAAAATTTTATATAAAATTACATATCTTATTATAATCAGAATTATTAAATTATTTCAGAAAAGTATTCTGTTATGTTAGTAACTAATTCCTTATAATTACACTAAAACTAGAATAAAGATGACCAGAATGAGTCCCCCCAAACCAGGGAGTTGTCTATTTTGAATATGATATTAAGGCTGTCCTTATAGCCACTGGCCAGCCTTATGAGCGGCTCATGTTACCGGCGTAGATCGATACATCTACAAGGTTAAACAAGCTCGCCGTGGTTGGTCTGTAGATGCATGACCATTTTCTAAAAACACAAGACCCTTCCGTGCTTTAGAAAGGACGTAAAGCCATTGTTCCTGCGCCTATGTCTCTCCGATTGTGTCGGACTGCCGTGAGTGCACCTGTGTTTGCGGACACACTTGTGCATCATAATGTGTCCTGCGCAGTGGCTGATCTCCGTTAAGATTTTGGCCGCCGTGGCCGAAACCGGTCTGGACGATGATTCTATTTTTTTTTATGGCCAGAGCTTTTCCAGCTTTTGTGCAGTTTCCTCTCGTTTTGCTCAGCATTAAACTAGATTCCGTAGTATGTATGTATATGATGGATTATGTGGTTGAATAAGTCATGTATTACCTAAATGTTAAACCTTGTATACACTTACTAATAAAGATTTTGAGTTTTATATTTCCTAGGTGAGTACCAGTACGTCTTTGATGTGGATGCGTCTTATATAATAGCCGCAGAACATATTATTGTGTACAAGGCACACCGTATGCTTGCTGCTTAAGTAGTATAATTAAACAAAGTTTTTTATACTTTTTTATTATCCTACGTATAAAACTAACCCGGGATAACACCATAAGCCGCAAACATAAACGCCAACTCTTACCGCAAAAGCAACGAGGCAAATATTACCTAAAGTTCAGACAAAGTATCACATTTAAAAATTTCACCTTTTTACTTGCTTGAAAGTTCCAATGCATTTAAATTCAAATGTCAGAGAAAAACACAGGACATCCTCGCTTCATAGTTTTTTATTAAAAGTAAAAGTACTGTAAAGTTTCCTAGAGACTAAGACTAAAGTGTGTTCTAGAATATCGGCTTTTCTACAGCAAAACAAAGGAAGTTCAGGAGACAATCTTCCTGCATACATGCACGGAAATAGAGTAAGTTAGATTGCACACGAACATTGGTACAAGAATATGAAGGCATAGGTAATAGGCCTTACATAATACCTGTATTTACATTTTATTTATTTTGATTTAGTTTTTTATTGATTTCATAACAATTTACTTGTGTTGAAATGGTACAGTATAACAATAATAATAAGAATAGTATTACAATTTATGTACAATCCAATTTTGCAAATTAAATTAAAATATGTACATTCAAGGACCGTGTGCTATGGCGCGTGTTGGGAGAGGCCTATGTCCAGCAGTGGACTGCAATAGGCTGATTGATTGATTGATGTACATTCAATTAATTTTAGAATACCTACACGATAATATAACATCACATCTAAAATTGTATTTATATTATAATTTTATTTTCTAAATTAATGTCATAAAAGTAAAAGTCATAAAGGTAGATAAATGTCAACAAAGTAAATAAATGTCAATAATCAAATAATTTAAAAATGACTGCCTCGGTGGTCCAGTGGCCGCAGTATGCGCCTGCTGTGCACGAGGTTGTGGGTTCGATTCCCACACAGGACAAAACTTTGTGTGACCCACGAAGAATTGTTCTCTGAGTCTGGGTGTAATTTGTGTCCGTCAATTGTATGTTTGTAAAGTCCCCCGCGACACAGAGCTTTTTCTCTAGTGCGGGAGTTGTCTTTTTAAAAAAAAAAAAATTTATTTATGTCAATTTAACTACTGAGTATAAACATTTTTTCAGTAGGAAAGGCTCTAAAATATAGCCTATGTGTTTTTCAATATTGTATTATAGTAGTAAAAATGAAAGGAGAAAAGAAACGTTTATTCAATAGTCGCACAAAGAGACATTCTCAAATGCAAACGTAAAATTAGACAATATAAAAATATAACTAAAACTGAATCATGATAACAGCTTGTGCGAGCCTGAAAAGCTTTTCAGACAGTCTGTATTTATTTATTTATTTATTAAAACTTCATATACACAAATTCGTATAAAGGCGGACTTAATGCCAGAGGCATTCTCTACCAGTCAACCTATAGGGTGATGCAGAGATAAAACAAAGTAGGTGCACGAATCTAAACTATATTCTAATCTAATTTATATTGTGTTGTTGTTTTTTTTTTTTAAAGACAACTCCTGCACTAGGGAACATTTATATCCATCTTATTGGGATCGTTAACCTGATGAGGAGACTATTGAAAGTCAGAACTCGTGGTTTTGAACCACAAGACATTCACCCCTGACTTTTCAAAGTTATTTCTACATTATGTTCATTAGTGTTCGATTCTTACTTAGAAAAAAATACTTTAAGATAACTCACCTATAATTTAATTACATCTATAACTTCTTTATAATAAAATAGCGGCCCGTCCCGGCTTAGCACGGGTGGACCTAAATTATAGAAAGACGTTTTAGGGCACTTTTTTAACACCTTGGGTTACGTTACTTAAGTTTTACTAAGGATCCCTAATCTTTTCTAGCAATAAATATAGCATATGTCACTCAGGGTGATGTGCTGGATGGAATGGAGCTTTCCAATGATGAAAGAATTTTTGAAATTAGCACAGCAGTTTTTAAGTTTATTTATTACAAACATACACACACACACACACACACAAAAAAAATACAAATCTTTCCTCTTTGTAATATTAGTAAAGATATAAATATAATATCAAAAAAATGTGTTTCCAACCAGAATTGAACCAGGGTGATATTAATATTACTCACAGACCGACTGCGACGGCGACTCGATCTGAACACCAATTCACCCAACTGCACGGGACATATGTATTGGGCTCTGCAGACTTCAAATATGGCATAACACTAAAACTATTGCAATGTCGGTTACCATTTTGTTCTTCGGGGCCGGCGATATGTATTGGGCTCTGCAGACTTCAAATATGGCATAACACTAAAACTATTGCAATCTTGGTTACCATTTTGTTCTTCAGGGCCGGCGATATGTTATAGTGCACTTGTGTAAGTATGTGTAGACCGAAGTATAAGTAGACCTTAGTACCGAAAACTAAATTTATCTTCATTCACAAAAAAAATCTAGTAGTAATATTTAGTGTAGTACAGGTGCACTCACTATTCCTTTATTCTTGTAGTCCGATGGGACGGCAATCTGACACGATCGGGAGACAGATAAGACACAGGACTGAGTTGTTTCACACGCTTGCCGAGCCAGGGGGTGTAAACACCGCCAATTTACAAATTTGAGACATCTATTGTGAATTTCTTGACAGAAAAATATAATATCTATTGTTGGTCTGACCTGGGAAGCCAACCCTGAACCTCAAAATCAGTAGTCGCACTCAATGACCGTTTAACCACGAGCCATGACATGATATTATTGTGCGTTACCCTTCTAAAAAACATCCAATAAACCTTCTTTAGAACTTGTACTACCAAATCCTGTTAAACAAAATGTTTTCCTTAATCGTTTCTTGTAAATTTATACGAAACGATAAACATCTAAGAAATGTTATTATTATGTTCTTAGGTTTCCCTAAAGATTATGATAATTTGTTTTGTAATAGTATTAAGTAAGTAAATTGTAAATATTCTATTGCTATAAATCTGCTTAAAGCTTGTATTGATTGGTAGAATATCAAAGACGAACAAACAAATATACGACAAATCATAGAGCGACAGTTCGATATGCCGACAATCAGTGTTGCGACTGCACATCAATTCGACGAACATAGTGCGACAGATTGTTTTCTCATATTGAATTCTTTTTTTTAAATTATACTGGCGTATAATTTTTTACCCACACTGTTAAGTTACGGTGAACAAATATTATACTTAAATAACGTCACGTCACTCAATACTCGACTGCAGGACAAGTCATAGAACTTCCCACAACACGGTACAATAGGAGGAAAGTAGACTCGTACCAGCTTTGTTTAGTACTGTATACATATATACCTGGCTTCGTAGCTTGCAACAGGCGTGAGACTTAAACAATGACATTAACAATAATAGTGTCTGTATAGTTTTGCAGTGCGTTGAAATCATATCTTATGGCGCAAAGAGTGATTTGTCAGCGCCTTCGCCCTAAATAAAGCAATTCTGGAGCTATGACATTGTAAAGTTTCATCGAAATTCGTCTAGTACCTAGATTTAGGATGAAAGATCCTCACAATCACGATCAATTAACGTGGTTTTACGTTCTAATTGTGAGTTTGAAAGAAGATTGTGAGGATCTTTCATCCTAAATCTAGGTACTAGACGAATTTCGATGAAACTTTACAATGTCATAGCTCCAGAATTGCTTTATTTAGGGCGAAGGCGCTGACAAATCACTCTTTGCGCCATAAGATATGATTTCAACGCACTGCAAAACTATACAGACACTATTATTGTTAATGTCATTGTTTAAGTCTCACGCCTGTTGCAAGCTACGAAGCCAGGTATATATGTATACAGTACTAAACAAAGCTGGTACGAGTCTACTTTCCTCCTATTGTACCGTGTTGTGGGAAGTTCTATGACTTGTCCTGCAGTCGAGTATTGAGTGACGTGACGTTATTTAAGTATAATATTTGTTCACCGTAACTTAACAGTGTGGGTAAAAAATTATACGCCAGTATAATTTGAAAAAAGAATTCAATATGAGCAAGCCCGACTGAGGAAGGACCTCCACCTTACAGAAGACCACAGCCAAATAACTACACACAGTGTTGTAGTTGTGTTCCTGTGTGTGAGTACAGGTCTCCAGCACTCATTTCGGGATGCGTTATGAAAGAAACGTGATCCTATCCCAGGGATACTTCCATTACAAAACCCTGGTGTAAAAAAATTGGTTGGCAACACGCAAGTGATACTTCTGCTATTGCAAGCGTCCATAGGCTACGGTTACTGCTTAACATCAGGCGGGCCGTATGCTTGTTTGCCACCTAAGTAGAATAAAAAAAAGCCTTTAGGCCTCTGTCGTGATCTAACTAAATCGGGAGCGACTTTTAACGTGCTCTCCGAGCATAAAGACACTCAAATAAAATACCACTATGCCGTCACCCATCTATAGGGTAACCTGCGACATTCAGCTTAGCAGTCAGGATCACTAACCAGTAGACCTTAGTATACACCAGATAATAGTAAATTATTTTATGAAAGTACTAGCTGTTGCCCGCGGCTCACTTAGAGCACTGACGTCCTACAAGGTGCAGTCTGCAATAGCACTAGACTGCACCAAAACCCTGAACAGACTAGGGAGACACAACAGTGTAAAACTAGTCTGGATACCCGGCCACGAAGGCGTCGAAGGTAACGAGAAAGCCGATGCCCTAGTAAGAAGAGGATCGGAATCGTCTTTGTGCGGCTCCGCCCGCGTGGATGTCGGTTATAAAAAGTAGCATATGTGCTATTCTAGACTATAATCTATCTGTATGCCAAATTTCACCCAGATCCGTTCAGTAGTTATTGCGTAAAAGAGTAACAAACATCCATCCATCCATCCATCCAAAAACTATTCCTAGAAGTACTATCTCAAAACATTTATTCAAACTACAATCACGTAACATTTAGCCACAACACATGTACGTACTCGTACCTACTAAGCGTTAAAGGACTTCGGAAGTTGGTCCAGCTGAGTTAGGGAACAACGAGTGTCTTGTTCGACACGTGTCATCTTGTTATGAGACATTTTGTAACTGTATACTGGAGGGATAATGGTGTTAATGTAGCTGAAGAAGTTTAGGGTTAATTGTTATATATTATGTTCTCTTGTGTTATTCAATTATTCATGTACATATATTTAGCACTCAGTGTTAATTAATTTAATAATATCGTCTTGGAACTTGCTCAACCATCTGATCCCAAGTTAGGCAGTGCCTGTAGTACGTCTAATAGAATACTAGTGGATATGTACATTTTGTTTTTTATACTACTGGGGTGGCAAACACAACAAGTTTTCAAAATACGGATTGTTTATTTGCGGCTTTTCTTTTGTAATAATTTTGTTGTTCAAAAGTTTTGTATGTATGTGAATTATGTAAGACGGGAAAGTAGCTGAAGTAGAATGTAATAGGTAGAAGTTGTTGGTGTAGAGTTTAACATTTTAACTTTATGTAGATGATTTAGAGAATAAGGATGTGTTTTGAAAGTAACGTTTTCTTATTCGTAAGATAATCCATCTTAAAACTCTAGTTAAAAAAAAGCAAGCTTTGGTATTGCAAGCGTCCATGTGCTACGGTAACTGCTTAACATCAGGTAGGCCTTAAGCTCAGTTGCTACCAAAGGAGCAAAAAAACATTAGATATCATCATCATCATCATCATCTCAACCCATAAACGTCCCACTACTGGGCACGGGTCTCCTCCATACAATTGGAGGGATATTAGCGTACTATACCACGCTGGCCAGACGGGTTGGTATAGGGTTTTATTTCGAGTTTTCCCTCTCTAGCAGTGGATATTGTCTGCCTGACCTACTCCCTTAGTCGACTCTTACGACACCCTTCAGGATGGAAAGGGGTGGTGACATTTGTATTCTTAATCCGTCACCACACGGACTTCTTAATCCGTCACCACACGGACTACATTAGATATGGACAAATAATATTTGAATGAAATAAGGGAATACTAAGGAGGAACTATGAAAATTTAATTCTTAAATGGAAAAAAAATCTAACCCGGGGAAAGTGAGAGCGGGCCGCTAGTAATTCATAAAAAGCCTGAAAAGCGTAACTTTATTAAAACATTGGCCCATGTGTACGAACTGTTATGGATTCTTCGCTAAGCTTACAAATCGATCCCTTATACAGGCAGCTTAGTATATAATTGGATTGGTTGTCCGGTCTCATGCAACTAAAGGACTTAATCAACAATACCTACGTGTTAAGTACTATTATAGGTCTATAAAATAGACGGCTGACTTCAACAGTACGCAATGCCTCAGAGACAGAGTAATCCTACTAATGTTATGAACACAAAAGTTTATTACTATTTCGTTGGATTTTGATAACTTACCTTATGTTTTAGCTTATAATATACATTGTCATATATCAGAATAGCACATCATCATAGTTATATGTCAAATCGTTCGTTCTAACTGACGATCAACGTACAGCCGATGCTACTAAGTCTAGAAAGCTGAAATTTGGAACAAGTTTATTTTTTAATGTAATTACCCGCTAAGAATAGAATTTGGATATTCAATCACAAAAAGCGATGCATGAATACACCTACACGGTTTTTAGTCTTTGCATCACCCAAAGGTTTACTGGTAGATAATGTCCTTGATATTAAGTCCGCTATTGTTCTACTATGTCGTGAAAGATATTTTATATAGTAAAAGTAATTTTATATTTTAAGTTTGTGTATTACCTAGCTGAAACGAGAAATAAATTATAAGGTTTCAGCGATGTTACGTGCAGCACGTGACGTTTTAGTTAAAATCTCAATTTCAACTTTCTAACTATTATTAAATATTTAAACTTTCAAATGAATGCCCTCTATAGTACTGTTACTTAAAGATTTATAATTTTTACTAGCACAGATAAACTATCTTTTTTTTACTAGAATTCTCTTGCTACTTTGTTTGCTGGATTGGAATGTTGGTCGCAGCATTTAGCTTCTAAAAAGCAACTAAATCGCAAATCGCCGATGCTAAAAATAGCGTGTCTGCTATAGCCCTTACGAGCAAGCTTGCAGCTTATTAAATCCACGCGCCTAGTATGCTTCGTGCGTAAGCAATAAACTAAATATATTTTAATAACTATTGAAGCTCATCTACTTCAAAAGACGCACGTTCCAATAAATGTCGGGACGTATACTATGTGGGCTGATACGAGATTGATGGTGTTTACATTTCCTTATTCAACCTTAACCTTTTCTAGTTTACGAGGCGTCCTCATACATCTTTTTGTACTATTGGTGGAAATATGTGTTTTGTTGTGACATTAAAGTTATGAGTTATATCTTTCCTATATAAGTTCCTATTTAAACTTACATTAGTAAAATATAGACTACTTACTTAATGCTAGAGATTCTGACATGTTTTTTTAAACTACTTACTTAGGTTAAACTTTACAAGGGAACAAGCCCGATTTGGACAGCCACCTTATAGAAGGCCACATAAATATAACATCAAACATTGCTGTAGTTGTGTGCCTGTGCGTCACTATAAGTCTCCAGGATTGATTTCAGGGAAACGATTTCGTTTAAATTACAATTTAGGAACGCGTTTTTAATAATTTCTTGCAAATAGGATAGGCAAAAATTTCATTAATCACAATTTTAATTAATTTAATAGTCACCTTAACTTCAAGAGCGAGCGTATTTCGGAGTAACACGGACTGTAATATTTTAATTAGTACCTATGCACAATGTTACCTTACAAATTCACCAGTTTACGTTTACCCACCTAACTGTAACATATTTTATAAAGGAAAGCCTGATGCTTATATTAGGGACCATAAATAATAATCGTGACACCTCTGAGCGAATTTTGGTTATGAAGTCAGGTGACAAAGTCACTTATTATAATCTGTTTGATGTCTTCAGAAACAGTATGCCCTGGTGTTGTTATGGAATTCAGAAAGAAAGGTGAAAAAAAGCATGTTTTTTTTCGTAAAGGGTTAGGTAGAGATGTAAGCAAGCGACGTATGTCAATTAGCTCTGGCATCGTTATTATTGAGAGCCTCGTAGCTAAGTGTTAGCAGCTTCGATTGATAGATCTGCAAGGTTAAGCAGGCTTGTCACAGTCGGTCCCTAGATGGTCATTTTATAAAAACACAGCAAGCTTTCGTGCCTCGTAAAGCATGCTTTTGGTCATCTGGTCTCTCTTCGGGCGTGTCGGATAGCCGTCCCATCGATGAGAATGAAGGAATAGTAAGTGCATCGGTGTTTGTGCACATTTGTGAACGTGACTAATCCTTGTTGAGATTTGCCGCTGTGACCGGAATCGGTCTGGATGACTATATCATCATCATCTCAGATGAAAGACATCTCCTGCACGAAATTAGAAACAACTGAGGCCCTAATCTGTCCAGAAAAATACTTGCGATGCTTCGATATATACAACGCTAATCTTGCTATAGGTGAAACCTAAAAGTAGTTTCTTCAAACTTTTAAGAATATCTACCTATATACCTACATAATATAAAAATGAATCGCTGAATGTGTTGCTAAGCGCAAATCTCGATAACAGCTGAACCAATTTTGCTTATTCATCTTTTGCTATGTTCGTTATTGGCAGGAGAAGGTTCTTATGTAAAAAAAATTAAGAAAGTTGAGCTGAAAATAGTTCAACCCGGATGAAGCCGGGGCGGGCTATGCATAAACACCCATATATAACAAAAAAAAACTATAAAAGCTTGTATTTAAAAATAAGTTTTTAAAATATAAACTTATTTTTAAATCATGTTATACTTACCTATTCTTAATGAACCATATTTTGATTTGCAACAACAACAAATGCATTTTACACCGAAATGGTTTGTACTCTAGGAGGCGTACGAGTAGCGTCACTTATCGGTAGGTGATTATTGTGCAGGAAAAACTAAACAACAAAATCTACTTAAACTTTGTAAGTTTTCATTTTTCTTATTTTGTTTTTTTTTATAGGTGGCAAACAAGCATACGGCCGGCCTGATGTAAAGCGATTACCGTAGCCTATGGACGCTTGCAATACCAGAAGTATCACTTGCGTGTTGCCAACCCATTTTTTTACACCAGGGCTTTATGATGAGACTACCCTGGGATAGGAATACGTTTCTTTCAAAACGCATCCCTATATGAGCGCTTGAGACCTGTACTCACACACAGGAACACAACTACACCACTGTGTGTAGTTATGTAGCTGTAGTCTTCTGTAAGGGGGAGGTCCTTCCCCAGTCGGGCTTGCTCGCTAGTACGATGCCCTACCGCTCTTAAATTTTCTTACTCTTCTAATAAAATCAAATTAGGGATGTTTGGGTGTTTCACTAGGTATACCAAAAATAGCATTGTATAAACATCGTGTTTTATGTCAATGTTAGACTTACTATTTATTACCTTTAACTCAAAGAGTTTCAAACAAAAAGAGCACGGTGTACCCACTTTACATAAGTGTCTAAGTGAAACTTTGTTTTGTACCGCTTGACCTATGTCCGCAATAAATTATAAACTCTGGTGATATATGTGTGTTTTATTTGGCTGCGAACATCACCGTCCATAGCACTGCCTACTACCCATATAGTTATAAATTACACCACCCAAGAGAGCCTTCTGCCAAGCATTTCCTTTACCCGTAAGGGAACGATTTATGTCAACAAAAAACTAGCGGTACCCATCTACATAGATTGTAAAGCAAAATCTATCACTATTATTGAAATGGAAACAAACTTTGTAGTTTTGTACTCGGTGTTGGTATTACTGGATTATATGGTTCGGAACATTCTCGAAAGAAATACCTTTTACGAGGTGGAACACTTACGATGCATTTGGAGTCGAGTATTTCAAACAAGCACTTGCAATTTTGCGATCTTTGACCAATCCATAAGAGTAATTTTATATTGCACTTGTTTTATGTTTTGACTTTGTTATTTTGTTGATGTAGGTTTTGTGATGGTACTTCATAACAAAACTCTGTTTTTATTAAATAATTTGTTAGGTCTTATTAATGGTATAAATATGTATGTATTAAATTTTCACATAAAGCAAATGTTTTCAAATATCACTCTAAACCAGTTCTGAGCCCCTAGACAAGTGGCATAAGCGAGTCGAATCGAAAAGTCAAAAAATAAAATGTATGGGATTTGACGTAAGTTTACGATATTATATCGTAGACTCAGACTTGTCTAGGGGCTCTGGAGATTTGTACTAACGCGTAAGAACAACTACTCCGCTATGTGTAGCTATTTGGCTGTGGTCTTCTGTAAGGTCCTTCCCAAGTCAGGCTTGATCCCTCGTGTGATGTTTGCGTTTTTGAAACTCTTCTATGACGGGGTCAAACTTTAGCTCAACAGCAATAAATTACACTTATCTGTAATAAAGAGAAGTTGACTATCACAAACTTTTCAATTATAAAGGGATACCTTAAAATTATTGCTCTTATACATTTAACTGCCAACGGGTGAACAGAACTTTGCTATTAAATGAAATATTCGTGTTATTATTTTGTTATTATATTGGATGGGCTGTTTATGTTTAATATCGAACAAAAATAAAGTAAAGTAAGATTAAATTTCATTTAAATTTAATATTTACTCATGACTCTTTATGCTTAAAGATAATAAAGGCTAATATATTGATTAAGTTACTTACGCTAGTCTCAATGTCATGACATCGTGAAATCAGTAAAGTTTTACACCAGTAACCGAAGTTTTAGTTTGCACTTGCGACCGCGACCATACCAACTTAAATATGGTGAAATATACTACAATAAATATTTGACTTTGTATTACAAAATCAGGACTAGAATTTATTTTGTGAATGAAGATAAATTTTAGTTTTCGGTACTAACTGTTGATTGAACTAAACTGTTGAATATTTTACGACTGAACGCATTTTAGTCAGGCCGCATATAGTCTAAACGCAAACGCATTTTTTGTTTTTTTAGACCCACCTCAAACTTGCTTAAGCAACAAATTAAGATTAAACTCTATTTAATCTTAATTTGTTGCTTAAGCAGCTTTGCATATATTTTGATACTGACTAAAGTATCTACTAATAGGCAGTCTGCAGTCTGCCTGAGCTCTTAACGTAACGCAGGAGATGTCTTTCATCTGAGATGATGATGATATAGTCATCCAGACCGATTCCGGTCACAGCGGCAAATCTCAACAAGGATTAGTCACGTTCACAAATGTGCACAAACACCGATGCACTTACTATTCCTTCATTCTCATCGATGGGACGGCTATCCGACACGCCCGAAGAGAGACCAGATGACCAAAAGCATGCTTTACGAGGCACGAAAGCTTGCTGTGTTTTTATAAAATGACCATCTAGGGACCGACTGTGACAAGCCTGCTTAACCTTGCAGATCTATCAATCGAAGCTGCTAACACTTAGCTACGAGGCTCTCAATAATAACGATGCCAGAGCTAATTGACATACGTCGCTTGCTTACATCTCTACCTAACCCTTTACGAAAAAAAACATGCTTTTTTTCACCTTTCTTTCTGAATTCCATAACAACACCAGGGCATACTGTTTCTGAAGACATCAAACAGATTATAATAAGTGACTTTGTCACCTGACTTCATAACCAAAATTCGCTCAGAGGTGTCACGATTATTATTTATGGTCCCTAATATAAGCATCAGGCTTTCCTTTATAAAATATGTTACAGTTAGGTGGGTAAACGTAAACTGGTGAATTTGTAAGGTAACATTGTGCATAGGTACTAATTAAAATATTACAGTCCGTGTTACTCCGAAATACGCTCGCTCTTGAAGTTAAGGTGACTATTAAATTAATTAAAATTGTGATTAATGAAATTTTTGCCTATCCTATTTGCAAGAAATTATTAAAAACGCGTTCCTAAATTGTAATTTAAACGAAATCGTTTCCCTGAAATCAATCCTGGAGACTTATAGTGACGCACAGGCACACAACTACAGCAATGTTTGATGTTATATTTATGTGGCCTTCTATAAGGTGGCTGTCCAAATCGGGCTTGTTCCCTTGTAAAGTTTAACCTAAGTAGTTTAAAAAAACATGTCAGAATCTCTAGCATTAAGTAAGTAGTCTATATTTTACTAATGTAAGTTTAAATAGGAACTTATATAGGAAAGATATAACTCATAACTTTAATGTCACAACAAAACACATATTTCCACCAATAGTACAAAAAGATGTATGAGGACGCCTCGTAAACTAGAAAAGGTTAAGGTTGAATAAGGAAATGTAAACACCATCAATCTCGTATCAGCCCACATAGTATACGTCCCGACATTTATTGGAACGTGCGTCTTTTGAAGTAGATGAGCTTCAATAGTTATTGAAATATATTTAGTTTATTGCTTACGCACGAAGCATACTAGGCGCGTGGATTTAATAAGCTGCAAGCTTGCTCGTAAGGGCTATAGCAGACACGCTATTTTTAGCATCGGCGATTTGCGATTTAGTTGCTTTTTAGAAGCTAAATGCTGCGACCAACATTCCAATCCAGCAAACAAAGTAGCAAGAGAATTCTAGTAAAAAAAAGATAGTTTATCTGTGCTAGTAAAAATTATAAATCTTTAAGTAACAGTACTATAGAGGGCATTCATTTGAAAGTTTAAATATTTAATAATAGTTAGAAAGTTGAAATTGAGATTTTAACTAAAACGTCACGTGCTGCACGTAACATCGCTGAAACCTTATAATTTATTTCTCGTTTCAGCTAGGTAATACACAAACTTAAAATATAAAATTACTTTTACTATATAAAATATCTTTCACGACATAGTAGAACAATAGCGGACTTAATATCAAGGACATTATCTACCAGTAAACCTTTGGGTGATGCAAAGACTAAAAACCGTGTAGGTGTATTCATGCATCGCTTTTTGTGATTGAATATCCAAATTCTATTCTTAGCGGGTAATTACATTAAAAAATAAACTTGTTCCAAATTTCAGCTTTCTAGACTTAGTAGCATCGGCTGTACGTTGATCGTCAGTTAGAACGAACGATTTGACATATAACTATGATGATGTGCTATTCTGATATATGACAATGTATATTATAAGCTAAAACATAAGGTAAGTTATCAAAATCCAACGAAATAGTAATAAACTTTTGTGTTCATAACATTAGTAGGATTACTCTGTCTCTGAGGCATTGCGTACTGTTGAAGTCAGCCGTCTATTTTATAGACCTATAATAGTACTTAACACGTAGGTATTGTTGATTAAGTCCTTTAGTTGCATGAGACCGGACAACCAATCCAATTATGTACTAAGCTGCCTGGAAAGTAAGGGATCGATTTGTAAGCTTAGCGAAGAATCCATAACAGTTCGTACACACGGGCCAATGTTATAATAAAGTTACGCTTTTCAGGCTTTCTATGAATTACTAGCGGCCCGCTCTCACTTTCCCCGGGTTAGATTTTTTCCATTTAAGAATTAAATTTTCATAGTTTCTCCTTAGTATTCCCTTATTTCATTAAAAAAATATTTGTCCATATCTAATGTTTTTTTGCTACTTTGGTAGCAACTAAGCTTAAGGCCTACCTGATGTTAAGCTGTTACCGTAGCATATAGACGCTTGCATTACCAGAGCTTTCTTTTTTTAACTAGAATTTTAAGATGGAGTATCTTACGGATAAGAAAACGTTTCTTTCAAAACACATCCTTATTCTCTAAATCATCTACATAAAGTTAAAATGTTAAACTCTACACCAACAACTTCTACCTATTACATTCTACTTCAGCTACTTTCCCGTCTTACATAATTCACATACATACAAAACTTTTCAACAAAATTATTACAAAAGAAAAGCCGCAAATAAACAATCCGTATTTTGAAAACTTGTTATATACAGTTCCGCATAGATTTAACGGCGGTTGTCCCCTGAGGCGCAAGTCACAGACCTCGCCTCCTATATATCACCCCTGGGACAATACATCTCGTGCTTTCTCACGATAAGTAGCTTCATACAAGATACACTGATTTATAAGGGGCGAAAAATATTACTACCCGATAACGGGGGCAAAGGTCGCAATAATATTTGTGACGTTGTATTGCCATGCATTGAAAAAATGTTTTATTGCTTTCTATTCTTTTGGTTGAGTCTTTTATTCAGATTTTTTCTTCTTGGATTCAAGTGTGTAGTATTTTTCGTTGTAGTAAAAGATTTTATACGTGGGTTGTTTGATCACTTTTAGTGATAAATTCCGCGCAATATGCTTGTTTATATAGACATACACTACAAAAAGTACTTAATAGTAGTTATGTTATATTTTATTCTTTTGTAATTAAATAAATTCTACCTATGAGTATTTATATCTTTAACTTTACACTATGTAATTTCTGACTGACTCATCGGTCAAGGATAGTGAATAATATTAATAGTGGGTTCGATTTTTCTTCTATATCATTCTTTGATCTATTTCTGTTTGTAATTTATCCATAATCACGATACTCACGTAAAAGTACCCTATGTCCTTCCCCAAAATATCATTATATTCTTATCTACTAAATTTCGTAATAAGGTAAGAAGATATATGGTAATTTCGTTCAGACGTTTAGTCATGAAAAAATCACAAACCGTTACTTTCGCATTTCTAATATTCATAATGTGGACATACTTTGATAATTATTGACATCAGGCGGGCCGTATGCGTGTTTGCCACTCCAGTAGTACAAAAACAAAATATACATATCTACTAGTATTCTGTTAGACATACTACAGGCACTGCCTAACTTGGGCTCAGATGGTCGAGCAAGTTCCAAGACAGTATTATTAAATTAATTAACACTGAGTGCTAAATATATGTACATAAATAATTGAATAACACAAGAGAACATAATATATAACAATTAACCCTAAAGTTCTTTAGCTACATTAACACCATTATCCCTCCAGTATACAGTTACAAAATGTCTCATAACAAGATGACACGTGTCGAACAAGACACTCGTTGTTCCCTAACTCAGCTGGACCAACTTCCGAAGTCCTTTAACGCTTAGTAGGTACGAGTACGTACATGTGTTGTGGCTAAATGTTACGTGATTGTAGTTTGAATAAAGGATTTGAGATAGTTCTTTTAGGAATAGTTTTTGGATGGATGGATGTATGGATGTTTGTTACTCTTTCACGCAATAACTACTGAACGGATCTGGGTGAAATTTGGCATACAGATAGATTATAATCTAGAATAGCACATAGGCTACTTTTTATAACCGACATCCACGCGGGCGGAGCCGCACAAAGACGATTCCGATCCTCTTCTTACTAGGGCATCGGCTTTCTCGTTACCTTCGACGCCTTCGTGGCCGGGTATCCAGACTAGTTTTACACTGTTGTGTCTCCCTAGTCTGTTCAGGGTTTTGGCGCAGTCTAGTGCAATTGCAGACTGCACCTTGTAGGACGTCAGTGCTCTTAGTGAGCCGCGGGCAACAGCAAGTACTTTCATAAAAATAATTTACTATTATCTGGTGTATACTAAGGTCTAGTGGTTAGTGATCCTGACTGCTATGCTGAAGGTCGCAGGTTACGCTATAGATGGGTGACGGCATAGTGGTATTTTATCTGAGTGTCTCCATGCTTCGGAGAGCACGTTAAAAGTCGGTCCCGATTTAGTTAGATCACGACAGAGGCTTAAAGGCTTTTTTTTATTTTACTTAGGTGGCAAACAAGCATACGGCCCGCCTGATGTTAAGCAGTTACCGTAGCCTATGGACGCTTGCAATACCAGAAGTATCACTTGCGTGTTGCCAACCCATTTTTTTACACCAGGGTTTTGTAATGTAACACGTTTCTTCCAAAACGCATCCCTAAATGAGTGCTGGAGACCTGTACTTACACACAGGAATACTACTACACCACTGTGTGTAGTTATTTGGCTGTGGTCTTCTGTAAGGTGGAGGTCCTTCCCCAGTCGGGCTTGCTCGCTAGTATGGTGCCCTACCTCTCTTAATCATTCATTCTTCATTTTATCATTATTATTTTTACTAGCCATTACTGTCCCACTGGTGATTTGTATTTTAGAGCGCAGCTTTGAGTTTCGTACACATTCCGAAAGTCGGGCTCCCAGAATACTGCGCTCTATGGCTCGCTGGCAAAGCCCGAGTCTAGCCTTTTGTTGAACAGTCAGAGACCATCTATGAGTTTTTTCTTCAGGGTGAGAGGAAGTTGGCCTTTCATAATAATCGACCAAATGCCCATCCAAGCGTTTTTTAGAATTCTATTTTGCTAAGGTAAATATGGGCGATCAAAATAACTCTGTCACCAGGTTGGTCACTAACCAAACGATAAGTAGCAAGCAACTTGGCGCACAATAAAAAAATATTCTGCCTATCTAAAATACTGTCCATTTCCCGAGATACACACAAATTCATTCTCCTACTCTCACAGCAACCCATATCTATTACAATTGGGTGTTGTGTTTGTAATACATTATTACTCCCCCACAGGCGAGTCATTTAATCATTGTAACTGTGGCTAATGCGCTACATTATTTGGACGAAGAAAGCCGCACAAAATATCGGCGTGACGTGCTCTAATACAAAATATTGCGCTATTAGTTCTGGTGGCCGAGGTTTGAGCAAACTGCTAACCTTATTTTGTAGTTATAGCTTTATCTTAGGACCTCGTAAATAAGGTGGTGTGAAAGAAAAGACTATCTTTCTTTATGAAGACGTTAAGCAACAATTGATGGGTATTTTATAGCTTGTTATTGTTCATTTTACTACTAATAAATACTAACAACAGCTAAGACTGCCTGATTGCTCCTCCAAAGTCTTGTTTTATGTTTCTGGATACAATTCTTGGATATTTTACCCACAATCAACACGATTTTTTCTTTAGAAAAATTCTGAGTAGCATCATGGAGTTTGGAATTGTGCCCAGTTTAACAGTCAGATAGGATGAAATAAGAAAACTAAAAAACACGCATTTTATAGAAAACCGAACTAAAAAATAGAAAATAAATTTTAATTATTTTAAATTAAGATGATGAATAAAAAAAAATTATTAAAAAAAAAGCGTGAGGTGCATGGTGTCAATATTTATAAATATTTTCATTTAGATAATATCTTAAAAGCACCGCTTTTTTTAAATAAAATATTTTTTTTATTCTTAATTTCATCTTAATTTAAATTTATTTTCTATTTTTAGTTCGGTTTTCTATAAAAAGCATGTTTTTTAGTTTTTTTAAACTATTATTTATTTTTTAGTCAGTTACAAACATACAGGTGAAGCTAATAAAAAGTGTGTAAAAATGCTATCGAAAAAATATTTTATGTCAATACAAATTTTGATGTTCTTTAGAAAAATATACTGTCTTAGTAAACCAACCGTGCATGCAAACAACTCCAGTCCCAACAACATACATGTGACTAAAAGAAAACTTTGAATTCCAATTAACGAAAACCTTATCCAAAAAAAGCAAAATGTCCCAACTACAACGGCGAAATAATAAAGTGCCGTAAATCAATGTTTATGCGAGATGCGACTCAGATCGCCAGTAGGGAGTGGCCGCCTATGCCAAAGCCACGCGGCGGCCGTTGTTCGACTGTACATTAATTATGTCACACCAGCGTCTCGTGAAATATGAACCTGCAGCGATATCCCATTGCATTGTGATGCTTTTGAATTATTTATGTGAGGCACAAAACTTCGGGGTAAAGGTTTAAACCCATTGTCGCGCAATGCTCTTTAAACAAATGAATGCTTACCCTGCTTGCCCTAACACCTTCGTGTATACTGGCTGCAATAAAAATGAACTATTATTTTGAAGAAAACAGACCCACTACAAATTGATTTGACTAAGGTAACGGCATGCTTGGTTAAGTGTTTATCTCGCCATATAACACTGCGCAGCTTGTCGTGGCCTCGATCCCTACTCGGAACAAAAAATTGTCCATAAAAGTTTTTATCCGAAATTGTATGTTTGTGAAATCCCCGCGACGCAGACCTTGATACTATAGTGCGGTATTCCTAAAAAAAAAAACTGTAATAAATATTAAGCACACGAAGTACTAAAATAATCATATTACGACGGAACATAAAAGCGACTGTGCATCCAATACGTCATAGTTGAACAGCACCAGAGAACGTTCAATGTTCATAGGCTAGAGGTAAATGAAGTAGAAAGTCTGGCAAAGCGTAACTGCTGTCTTCGCTTCACTACTTTGTTTACGTACATGTACTTACCCTACTCTTTTGAAGCATAATGGAGGCGTATTTATTTATTAAAGAGTTTAATGATATTATTAACAGAATAGTATAGCATCACGGGTTTTGTTTCGAAGGGAGTAAGCAGTAGTATATGACAGAATTATGTTTTGTCAGCATATGCTACGGAAATACTCAAATTTTGGGACCTTTGCATAGCAGTAGTATACTTTACGACAGTTTAAAATGAGAATAGCTTAATAAATAATGCCATATTGGACTAAGCTGCAGTTGAAAATGGATTTCAACCTATAAATCATCCCACTACTGGGCATGGGCCTCCTCTATGCACTTGAAGGGATATTAGCTTACTATACCACGCTAGCCAGACGGGTTGGTATAGGGTTTTGTTACGAGTTTTCCCTCTCTTGCAGTGGATATTGTCTGCCTGACTAACTACTTTAGTCGACTCTTACGACCTCCTCAGGATAGAACGGGGTGGTGACATTTGTATTCTTAATTCGTCACCACACGGACTACAGTTAAAAATACCCACTGTCAATTAAGTAACAGTACTATTAGGTAAATATTGTACAATACTTCTTCGTATATGTGTCGCTTTTATCTGGATTTAGTTAAATATAAGAACATTTTCATTTGAAATCTTATGAAGTAACATAGGATTTTAAATAGAATTTTAGTTGAAAATGCTATGACTTTCTTAAAAAATGACAAATGTATAAGAGTTGCTGTATAGTTTTGTAATTCATAAAATCTACTAACAAAATTAATAAAATGTCGCGTACCGTAGGTATATTATGTATAAATTTAAACGAATCACACTCGCACATCTACATTTCACCGAAAATGGCCTACACAAGCAATACTTAACGACATCATCAAAAGACCGCCTTAACGTGGATTAAATGTTGCCATGGCGTCTTATACATCGGCCCTAACAAGACTCGACTAAGTCGCGTCAGAAGTAGAGATTACGCGAATAGAGTTGACGAAGCTTAGTTTGAGGAGCACCCACTCGCCATCAACGCCCAACATTATTCGCGACAAGTTTGTTGTCAAATTATCAATTAATTATTATTCGATAATATAATTATATTTATATATTCGATTTTTAGTAATTTTTTTTCTAAGATAGTTATTAAGCATACGGACCGCCTGTTGTTAAGCAGATACTGTAGCTTATGGATGGACACAATTCCACAAGTATCACTTGCGTGTTGCCCATTTTTTTATATATAATTTATTTGGGAAAGGAAAACGTTTCTTTTAAAACGCATCCCTAAATGAGCGCTGGAGACTTTAACTCACACACAGGAATACAACTACACCTCTGTGTGTAGTTATTTGGCTGTGTTCTTTCACTAGTCGGGCTTCCTCGCTTGTATGGTGCCCTATTTCTCTTACATTCTATTATATTATATATTATTTATATTAAGGTATGCACAACGGGTGTAAATCGTTTAAAAATTTGAAGAATTTTATACATTCAGTTACCCGATGCTTCAGTTGAATTACACCGACTGTAGTCACGCACCAGCCAACGCGTGACCGCAGTTTTTAAATATCTTCATTGAGTTTATTACAAAGCCCCTAAAAAAACTGACTTATACGATCATTCTTGATATATGAGGCAAACTAAAACTGGTTACTCAATATACAGAAACAACAGTCTCTCTGAGGACCGTCATTACACTTTCCTAAAAGAGGAAACCAACTAAATTACCTCGTCAATGTATCTTCTTTAAAGGGTCCGTAAAAGGACTGCGACAAAACAATCAACTTGACACATTTCTTTCCTTTTCATTCACAAACAGCCCCTAAACGTTACAGGGGAATAAAAACTTTTTCGTATTTTCATTAAGTGAAGTCGTAGAAGGTATAAATTTTAATGATTGCGAGCAAGTTGTGCAAGTAATGAGCTTTCGGATCGAGTCTTAGAAAGAGAACTCGGTGATGAATTACAACGTATAAATATTCAACGTGTTAACGACTGTTATTCTCATTGAGATTTCTTTTGATACACCCTGTGCTCAAAACTTTGTATGGCATTAACGCTGCGCAACATAGGTTTTGGAAATGTTAATGATAGGTTAAGTGTGATTCAGTAGGATTTATGGTACATTATTTGCTGAATTCATTTTTAGAATATTAACGAAAAATCGCTAATGCAGCACCTAACAATAAAAGAGCTGAAACTTCTTCTATTTCTTCCTCGGAAACTACGCCTCTAAGTTTATCTATGTAGAAAAGAACGCTATTATCTAAAAAAATACGCAGGTATTTACTACCTACTTTGATATTAGTGCAAACTTAAGTACAAAATGTGTCGTAGGCAAATGCTTAAAATCGATTACCTTTTGGCGGTCCGTTTACTTCTTTCTTGGCTTACTCAATACAAAAGAAAGTAGTTTTAATATGAAACAACATTGATTTAAGAGAAAATACTAATAAGAAAACATAAACAACTAATATTTCTCAATCCAAAGCAGACAACTGCTAAGTTTTTACGCAAAAAATGTATCACTAAGTCTCAGTGAAGCTCAGGCTTGGAGGCAATATAACATTTCATTAGTGGTCAGCCAAGACGTTCCGGTTGCGGCAATAAATTTTCATTTTTGCAAAGGACAAGTGAAAAGAAAAGATAAATAGTGAAGGGAATTTGCGTTATGAGGACATAAACTATGTTGGTATCTGTAGGGTGTGTCTTATTTTAGTTGTAGGTAATGAAATTTGAAGATATAATTTATACTTATTATAAACTATATCCAGCAGTGGACGTTTCAGTTGAATAGAGTTTTATTAACCGCATCTATAAATTTTTAAAGGATATTTTGATACGGTTTTTGTAAAACTGGTCAATATGTATAAAAACATATAAGGTATGTTCTAAAAATAAATATCTTATAGGAGGAGAAACTATCGCTCTTTTAGGAAAAATCTTAGGAAAAATACCCCTCTAGAAAAGTGGCATAAACGGTAGTCGAATCGAATAGATTTGAAAGTTTTCAACATTATATCATAAACGTATATATTCAAACTAGGAGTCGCCCACGACTTCGTTCGCGTGGTAATTTGGAATATTTTCCCCGACTTTGCAATATATCTCACTACTGCTCCGCTCCTATTGATCATAGCGTGATGTTATATAGCCTATAGCCTTTCTGGATAAATGCACTATTCAACAAAAAAAGATTTTTGTTTAAATCGAACCAGTAATTTCTGATATTAGCGCGTTCAACCAAACAAACAAACTCTTCAGCTTTATAATATTAGTATAGATATATGTGCTTTCTATTCTATTCGATTCGACTACCGTTAAAACCACTTGTCTAGAGAGGCAGAAATGTACCTGCTTTAGAAACCTGTGGTATAATAAATATTGTACTTAAACTTATTATATTATTATTATGTAGTTTAATTACTATAAGCAACTCTTTATCACTTTTTGCATGGATGCAAACGCAAATCTAAAACGCGCTTCGCTTCGATATATAGGCGATGTCAAGATTTTATAACAATGCAAAAAGCCGCCAATGAGTGAAAAATGACAGCTTGCAACTGTATCTGTAACTGTACTTTTCATGGCGACTGCATTGAGTTTAAATCGATGCAAGAAGTCTTAGTAGGTATATAAAAGGTTTAAGTTGTCAAGTGAATTTGACAGTTCTGTTAACAGGGTGGTGATTCTGTATGGCATCGTAAAATACTCTGGGCTGTAAACGAGTTTGTAGTTGGTAGATATAACTTTACTCATTTACGTTAGCCATACTGTTCATGACTAGGTCAAACGGGATGCATACCAACTTAAATATGGAGGATTATGCGCAATTTTAAATAAATAAATTTTGAATGAGAACTTCTAATAGGTACTTACGTTATTTTGAATAATTTTAATATTTAATTTGAATATGACTCATAGAATAGGAAATCAAAATATTTGACCATAACTTTAGCAATTGAAATGATACTTTTCAAGTCACGTGGCTGCATGTGTCGTCTATTGTTAACGGTGTTCAACTCGCCACCAACACTGCGCCAGGTATTGTAAGTTCGAATCCCGCAGGAAAACTATATGTGAACCATGAAGGTATAGTTTGTGTCTGTGATTTTTTTTTAATTGTCTGTTTGTTAAGTCACATCCACATAGAGTATAATGCGGGAGTTATTAAAGTAAAAAAAACTCGCACTGGCATGTCTAGTTAGGGGACCACAACAATCCTTATAGAGCGGGGGACTTTAGAAATTCACAAACAACTTTACATATTACATAACTCTTCAGCAATAAAAACGTATCTCTGTCCATCCCTCAGAAAAAACAGGTGTCTAGTCAGGTAAGGACTTCTAAAGCCTATCTTTACTTAAAATCAGTGTATGTGTCCATACATTTAAAAAAAAGATATTATGTAGTGCAATTTTTGTTCACATCATATCGTAATTTCGGCGTTGACCAGTTTAATCCATTAAAAAATTCACCTGCACATTGGTGAACCTGCATAAACTTTTTCATCCTGCATTAAATGCGACGTGTTATATCGTCCATATTTAATACACAGAGCTTTCAAGCATCTAGGGCTGTCAAAGCATAATATAAATAAGTTTTTTGCAATAAGTCAAAATATTGCGTAGCAATAATTATGCATAAATGCATACCAATAATTATGCCAAATTATTGTATTTCAAATTGTAAAACTCTTCTGCTATATAGAGTGAAGTAAACCTAGCTCAAAACAAATCGTTCATCTTACCGGCCGGCCGATTCTCTAAGGAACAGCGATGGCAAACTGACAGTTGTGATCGCAAAATTGACAGTTGTGATTGCTCGGTGACGGCACAATCTATTGACTAAACGTCAAAAAGGGCTCTTACGGAATACCGATTTTCAATCTGACAGATAGATTTTGCTCGGTTTTTCTTACGGAATACCACTGCCGGCGTCCTACGTGAGCGACGAACGCGATTAAAACAACGGCTGCCCTGCTTGCGTCCTATTGCGGTCCTCTGCGGCGAGACGCGGTTTAGCTTCGCATCGCATTATAACGCATCGCAGCGCGTCGCAGTCATCACTCACCTAGAACACTACCTTAAAAATACTTTTTAATAGGACGTCTAGTTATTACTTAGGTTTCATTATGCAGTAATAGAGCAGTGGATGATACCAAGAATATTTTGACACTTTGATGTACCTTCATACGGTATCCAATATTCCAGCAATATAAAATACACACTCTTCAAATCTGAAAATAGCTACGACTATGATAATGCTAGCCTATTAAAATATTTGAAATATAGTTCGCTTACATTAGGTAATATACATTTGACGCATACAGCGCTGAATACACATTTCACACTGCAACAATACATTTTATAGATTCCCTGCGACAGAAGTTCTGCAAAGCTCAACATCGCTTTGCAGCCTTAACCCATAGAATTGTGGTTGAACCGCAGAATTGCAGCTTTTAAACGCCTTAGTCTCGAAATGCAGAGTGCTGAGCCCAAATTCGGAATAGGGAAAATGTTGGCACCCCGGAGCGCAATATGGCGCTTGATACGTTAATTGACGCACTGTTGTGCTTTTTCACGCCGTTTTGTGATGATTCGTTTATTGTAAAAGCTTTAGGATAAAAAAATCAGCGTCACGGGCACGCTGATTTTTTCATCAGTATTTTGGGCTTTCTGAACTATGAGTCCACAAGGTAAGGTAAGTACTTACCATCAGGCGAAACATATACTCGTACACCTCTTTATCTATAATATAAAAATGAATTTCTGAATGTGTTGCTAAGCGCAAATCTCGAGAACAGCTGAACCGATTTCGCTTTTTTTTTATTTTTCCTATGTTCGTTATTCTTAGGTTCTTATGTAAAAAAAAGAAAGTTGAGCTGAAAATAGTTTAACCCAGGCGAAGTCGGGGCGGGCCACTAGTATTACTATAAAAATGATGTTTAATGGCATTCGTGCTACTAACTAATCGTGAAATTCTTTTTACAATTATTGCATTCAATAATACCAGCATTTGTGCTACAAACTCCTTGTGAAACTCTTTTTACAATTGCATTCAACACATTTTTTTTACTGTAAATATACATATTATTTTTATTTTATGCAAAGAAAATACAAATTATGAATACTAAAACTTATTCGGCAAACTGCAAAATTGTTTGTTATGTGTCTTTTACTTTCACATCCGGCCACCACCGTTTTTTTTTTATTCTAGATATTAGTGTTCAATGTAGCTTAACCCAAGCATGGATCCTTAAAACGGAAAAAAAACATTTTATATTAAATACACGGCGTATTTTTAGTAGTGAGGTGACCAGAGCATACTGTCATCATGACAGTTAGGTACCTATGTATACATTTTTGTATGCAATAGGTTTGTGGCTGATGGCTCGTTTGAAATATACAAGAGTTTGCAATTACGTAATTAACTGTTAAATTAGTAAATTAAACAGTGACAGTACCGACAGGGACAGTTTTGTTTATTTTAGTTGCATTAATTAATACAGAAATTGCCTTTACCAAATTTTGTTATTAATTTTGTAAGTGTTATAGCTTAATGGAATGTTTACTTACTTTTAAAAGGCTTGAAGCTACGTACCTTACGTAAATAAATACGTACTTAAATAATATCTGCAAAAATAAAACTTCTACAATGAGTACTTCAAACAATTGAAATTTCAAATTAAGATCGAAAATTAATCGCAATAAAGGTGTCATAGTGCGGCCCCTCTATTATGCCGAAATAGATAAAGCTCTCAGTAGTAAATCATTCTATATTTTATAGAAACAAAATTGAAGTAACAGCTATTTTTATTTATTTTGAAAGGGTAATTACCGCACTAGGAGAAACACAAACATACAATTTACAACCAAAAATTACACCCACACTCGGCACAAACATTTATGAATCACACAAGGTTTTGTTGTATGTGGGAATCGAATCCACGGCCTCCGGTTTAGCAGTCACGAATCACTTACCACTATACCAACAGGCTAGTCAAAAGCAACATTGTATTTTTCTAAATACAAAATGTTAGCAAGCTTAAGTTTATAGCCGGCTTGCCCATGCCGTGCTTATGAGAACGCTAAAACTAATATTAGAACTTATAACCTTTTGTCATAGAGTCATTATTTACTTATATTTTTTATATACCTTCGTTGCAAACAAACATACGGACGGATAGAAGTGAAAATTTGGTAAAAAAACTGGGTCATATCTTACTACAATGTGTTGTGTATACATGATGTTTGATACATTAAAAGTGACTATCCATCCATCCATCTCAACCAAAATATGACCGCTGGTCGATATAGGCCATAGAAATACTATCGATGATAATAATATCTAGATCTATCTTTGCACGCAAAGTACGCGCATCAGCGTGGAATTGCGGACAATAGCCCGCCATACCATATCTGGATCTACTATCAAAATCGAACTCACACCTCTTGCGTGCAAGTCGGTAATTTTCCCACTCGGCCACAACTACTTTTCCTACTCGGCAAAGAGCGCTAAGGAACTTTACAAACAAATAATTTACAAACTAAAAGTACATACCAAATCGCAACACACATTTTTGTCTTGCATACTCTGCAGTTTTTTCCCCGTAATCGTTCCCACAGCACTCGGAGCGATGTTGATGGCGAAGTAACCACCTTTACCCCTTATTAATAAAAGCAGGGCTGCTTTTATTAATGGTCCAAAAAATAGGGACCCTTGCCCAGTAGTAGGAAATAATATATATGGGCGAATCCCACTACTGGGCAAGGGTCTCTTCTCCCTTATCAAGAGAGAGAGACACGCTGGCCTAATGCGGGTTGGTGAATCAGACATATGTTTAGAATGTCTTCTAAGATATGTAGGTTGCCTCACGATGTTTTCCTTCACCGTTAGCAGATGGTAAATCATTAAATTAAAACATATAAACTCCACAATATGAAATTTACATTGATACTGCCACCTAGGATCGAACTCACACACATTCACTCTTGTGTGCAAGTCGGTTACTTTCCCACTCGGCTGCCATCGCTTTTAAAACCATTATATCTACGTAAAGTCGTTATTTTACTCACTAAAATATTTTTAAACGAATTCAAAGATTGTAACTACATTTTTTATATTCCATGAATAAATACCAGTCTCTCCAAATATTAGAATGGTAAAACCTAGAAATCGCAAAGATTTAAAAAGGAAACCTTATCTTGATTATATAAATAGAGGCTTAAACCTCCAAAGAAATCTATTCAAAAATCTGTGTTCAACAATCACTTAACTATACAGCCTACCTACATGCGAATGCTATAAATAAATCTTTTATTCTAAAATAAAACGTGTAGAGCCGTATAATGTACACGTACGGAACATAAAGCCTTTAGACGATCCTTTAATTACACCGAAGTTAAATTATATTCAACATAGACATACCCTTTGATTCGAAAGTTCGTCGTGGACTAAGTTTTATAACGTAGTATCGTGGTCTATGAAGGATTAAGACCCGCGCAGACCAATATGAGTTGTGTTAAGGCTGGTTCTCACGGTATAAACTTTGATATATTTTTGTTGTTTTTTTATAGAGGTACTACTTAGACGACAAACCAGCTTACTTTTTGAAGTTAAACCTTCTTTAGACGCGTTGAGCACTTTTTATAAAAATCATGGAACTCGCGTCATCGTCACCGAACGCTTTCCATATTCAAAAATAATAATCTAATAGCTCGACGATACAATTTAGTTACTTAGTTTTCAGTTCTATCGGCAGACCTAAAGACTGCCAAGCATGTTTTTTTTTTGAAGAACGAACCATAAAGTGAACCATATATAAGAAATAGTCTCGTATCCTCACCTTTTTTTGGTCACGTATGCCGCCGAGGGGAGGTGGCTATTGAGCGACTTGTCGTCCAGGGAAAGGTTGAGGATACCAGGCCACGTGGAAGGTCGCCTATGAGGTGGACTGAGCAAATAAAAGCGGCGGTAAATAGCTCTTCATCACTGAATGAATGTACGAGGAAGGCGGCCATCAGAGAAGAGTGGCGGCGTGTTGTTAAGCGTGCTACTAACACCTGAAGTGATGACCACGACCAGTCTGTCAACAGTGATACCGATAGAGAAGAAGTGTACCATACCAAACCACCTGCACCTCACAAAAAACCATAAGCTGCGGTATCTGCAATTAGGCGGGCAGTATGCTTGTTTGCCACATGAGTAGAATTTAAAAAAGAGTACAGCCATGTATCTAGTATTTCTGTGTGTGAGTTGAGCTTTCAAGTACTTATTTAGTGATGCGTTATTAAAGAAATGTTTTGTTATCTCAGGGATACTCCATCTAAAAACCCTGTTGTAACAATTTTCGGATCGGCAACACGCAAGTGGTGATACCTCTGGTACCACTTTTCTAAATGAGCACAGGAGGCTTGTATTCACGCACTAGAACACAGTTACACCGCTGTGTATAGTTATATAGATGTAGTGTTATGTCGCCTGCCTTGGTGGTCCAGTGGTCGCAGTATGCGCCTGCTGTGCACGAGGTTGTGGGTTCGATTCCCACACAGGACACAACTTTGTGTGGCCCACAAAGAGTTGTTCTGAGTCTGGGTGTAATTTATGTCCGTAAATTGTCTGTTTTAAAAGTCCCCCGCAACACAGAGCTTGTTCTCGAGTGCGGGAGTTGTATTTTTAAAGGAAGAAAAAAAAATGAATAAGTCCTTCCCAGTCAGGCTTAATCGCGTGTATCCAACCTCTTTCAAGTCTTAAGAATGAAAGAATATTGTAAAGTACTGTGTGCACGAAGCTTTATTGAGATAATTTACCAACTAGTCGTTGAGATTACCCCCGTCTAATTTCCACTGGCTTCTAGTTTATTCTTTGAGGCAATAAATTGTTAGTTTGTAGTATAAATTGCGTTAGCTTCTAGATATTGTTGGTTATGAAAAATGATAGCTGCCGTGGGTTTAAGATTAATTAACACGTTCACGGGTTCTTTATAGAGTTAACTAATCTATACTATATTATTAAGAAGTAAAGTTTGTAAGTTTGTGAAGTTGTAGTGGGTAATCTCTAGATCTACTAAACCGATTTTAAAAATTCTTTTACCAATGGAAAGCCACATTATTTGTGAGTGTCATAGGCTTATATTTTATTGACAAAAACAAACGTGTGGAGCCGGAGCGGCCAGTTATAAATAAACTTGTATTGAAAAATGCAATAAAAAGTAATAGTTGCTCGTATGATGCAATTTTCTAGCTATTACTATTAGAATAAAGTTAAAAGTAGAAGAAAGGGAAATTATGACTCTTAGGTTGTTTTGCAATTCAAAGTATGATGTAAACAGGTAGTACATATTATGCATGACTCCAAGTTTACAGCAGTAAAATTTCACGTTTTTTATACTACCATGATGACAAACAGTAATAATGGTCAACTACGCAATACGCTATTTGCAACACCTGTGGCATAACTCGTGTGTTTTCGACCCAAAAAATATAATTCCAGTGTTTTGTGACGATGTATTCTTAGGCATAATAATGTGTAATCGTTGTGAAAAATTCATCCCTAATAATGAGCACTGAAGACCTATACTCAGGCTTGGGAAAACAACAACATCACTGTACTCGTATGCAGGCTGTGTTCTTCTGTAAGTCGTTTCCTAATAGGGCTGGCTCAATTGTATGGTGCCCTCACAGAACATAGGAATGCCCTGATGCAGGTAGATTATACGGTACCTACATGTTTATAGCAATCAACGTATTGTTAGATCACTGACAAATTATAGGGCATATATTTTTATATCAAAACAGAAAATTCAATTATGTCTAACCAACAAACGTATCAAGAAAATCTAAGTATGTAGCCAAATTACTGTATGCTATCCAATCCCTTTTCTGATGAAGCGTTCTAGTATATTATTTGGCAATTCGCTCACGTCCATATTGTCTTACAAATGAAGGAGCGCCGAGAACCATCCGAATACGTTTTGGCAAGGCCTTAAAAAGAAAATAAAAGAAAAATTACACCGTATTCATTTCATGTTAAGTAATATTCTGGTAAAAAAAATATTTTTTGATATTTTTATAATGCAAAGTGGTTACCTATGTCTATGTCCAGCTGAGATGATGATGATGATGAAAGTGGTAACGTCGCCATTTACCACTGTACGGCGTGTTGTGGGTTCGATCCCCACACTGGACAAAAAAATGTGTGATCCATAAATGGTTGTCCCGAGTCTAGGTGTACTTTGTGCCGGTTTATTGTATGTTTGTAAAGTCCCCGCGACACATGCTTGGTCCCTAGTGCGGGTTTTTTTTTAAGCAAACAAAGCCTTCACCGTAAAGTTGGTACCATTACTAAAATTGCCTGTTAAAATATGAATACTGTACCTTCCACGTAATCAGCTAAAACAAGATAAAAGTAACATTCTTTTACTTAATGACGCGTAAGTTAATCAACATTTTGATACATAAAAGCGTTGAGTGCGTGTGGTCAACCCTTTTCAAGGCCGTAGCTTAATAGCTACTGCTGACATTTTAGAAAAGGGTCACTAATTTATATAAACACTGGTACCAATCCTCTGGTTATAAACTAAACTAATTTTGTTGTCGTTACATTCGTAATATCATCCGAAAGTGATTAAATGTTTTTAGAGCCATTAAAATGCATTTTGCTTAGCTTCTCCAAACCTATACAGATTTATTTTGTCTCCCGCTTTGCTATGGAGGTAAGTGGAAATTTTTCTTTCTAACTCCTCCTATTTACTTCTGATTAAATTCGTTGTGGGGTCCAAGACAGTAGGTTTAGTTGACCATGGGACGAGCGAGTGTCAAAGCTCAGTGTATCAGATAGTTAATCCGCTATTAATCCTGGCTCACAGGAATCACATCGGTGGGCATGTGGGTGGGGTTGTCCCGAAAAAGCTTCTCCAATTTTTGTCTAAAAACCGGTAGGTTAAATGTTCGTCCGTATGTTTTTTTTTTCCTTTTTGTATGTTCACTGTTTTCACAACACATTTTTTTTAATTAGTTCAAATTGCGAACTAATTGAAAAAGCATGTTTTGCTTAAGAGGGCATACTCAAGGCGCTTTGGCCGCGTACGTAACCGATCTTTTATAACTGGGTGCGAAGGCAGACAAAAAAATATATATTTGTATCTTAAGAAAATCCCTTTGTCCCTAAGTCAGGTACTGTTTAGGCCTGAGAAATAGAGGAAATCTTATTTTCTTTTGTTTCTTACCTAAGTCCTCTGTTCATAATCCGATTTTAATGATTCTTTATGCGTTGAGTTTGGTTTAGTTTCAAAGTTGTCTACTGAATCTATAGGTACATATAATAAAATCGTAACCAAGTCGCGTCTGTACATTGAATTTTTTTTCGAAAAAACAATTTATATACGTTGTATTTATGTTACTGAGGCCAAAAATGTGGTTTTTAGATTTTTTGTCTGTTTGTCTGTGTGTCTGTTTGTCTGTTTGTGGCCGCGTTTGTGCGCGATAAACTCAGCAACCACGCAACCGATTTGAATGCGGTTTTCACTTATATATTGTGGCAACCTTCCCATAACATATAGGCTTTATTTTATTCCAATCGGTTCACAAATGAAAAAGTTATGGCCACTTTAATAACACACGTGCTATACAAGAAACACGCTTCGATTTATTTAGCTGAAACTTTTAAAAATGTAGTTTGTAAAACCACATTTAAAGTTTATATGAAAATAAATTTAAAAAATAATGCGAGGTTTCGGAGATATAGCAATCACCAATTTAAGTTGAACTCTCATCAATATCGGCGACCATATTAAATAGAGATCAGCTGACTGGTTAATCACGTGTTAACGGTACTAGGTTAAAAGTGACCATTTCACAACAAAATGTAATAGAAGCAGACATTTTAACAGAATGCGGTGCAGGTGATAATATTTTATATTCCGGGTTCTTTTGATTCCAAACAATTTTCCGTATAGCAACTCCAGGAAACTCTATGTTTTAATCCCTGAAGTCCACGCAAACGAAGTCATAAACACATTATCAGCTATGCTATACATCTATACACACATTAATAAAATTAAAGTGTCTGTTTGTAATATCAAACTAACAGCTTTCTATTAAATTCATGTGGCTGTTTACATAGCACTTACAACAGATAGGTATACAATTTTAACAGTTTTATCTCTCTGTCTATCTGTTTGTTACAGCTAAAATCGTCTTTGATAAAACTAAAACTATATAAATATACTATAAATACGAATAAAATGCGTTAATCATGCCAAGACCTAAGACAATCACTGACTAAATAAAACGCCTAATAAAACTTAAACACAAACTATAAAATATTACTATAAAATGAATGCTATTTCATTTGGTGTAGGCACTAAAATTTAACAATACCTTAATTTAGGTAATCAGGAAAGCAGCACAGAAAATAAAACACTCCACCGAATCTGTCGATCTGGTCACGATAAACTCAATAACTACCAAACAAAATTTCATACGATTTTCACGGTTCCCTATCCATTTGCCTAAAATTTTAAGACCTAATATAACTTAGCATATTTTTGTTAGGCATAATTATATTTTCGCATAATATAATTACGCATAATGTTTTAGGCATATTTTTTCAAACCATAACAATGATTAGGCATAACTTTCTAATGCATAAATATATTAAGCATAAAGTTCTATAGCATAACTTTTTTAAGCATTATATCCTAAAACATAAATTTATTTACGCATAATTACATTAAAACATATTTTTATAGGTATAACATTGAAATAATTATTAACACCTAGAATATTAGACACTATACAATACTGCTAACACGTTTATACAATATTGCTCTAATGAAATTTGTAGGCACTTGATATTGTAGGTAGAATAGAAATTATTTTTTATTTTTCTAAGAAGACGGTGGTGTCGTAAAACTATTGTGTCACTATTATTGCAAAGTTGTAATTTTGATGATTAATTTAATTGTTTTTTTTTAGTAATTGTAATAAATAAAAGTTGATTTAATGATAATTATTTGGTTTTTATATCCTTGCCCATGAGAGCATGTTCGTTTCTGGCACTCGCCGGCCGCTGCCGCGGCACGCTCGCTTCGCTCGCTCGGCTCGTGCATAAGAGGTCACAGTTCTAACCTACCCTAACCTACGCATTTTTAAAGAAGAAAGTAACCCAATCTATATTATTCTAATTGAAATTCTATGATCTTCATAGTATGCCTAGTCAAATTATGCCAAGTAAAAAAGATGAGTATACTTCTAAACTAGTATTTTTACAAGCAATTGCTAAAAATATACACCTAAAATAAATAATTATACATAATTAAGGACCACTGTTTCAATAAATTAACTTCTATCTGAGAAATAACCGCCATATTTATTCTCATAATAGGTAGAAGTTAACTAATATATTCTTCAGATAAAAGTTATCTCGCGATTGAAAAATCGTTTAAGTTACATATTGTTATGTATAATAAATAATTTGCATAAAAAATATTTTTGTTATTTACCTATATTAATTATATGCTTAAATATTATTATGCTAATAGTCATTAGGCCTACTAACGTCATGCTAATAGTCATTAGGCCTACTAACGTTATGCGAATCTAATTTATACCAACACAAATTAGTCTTTAACATGATTGTGCCAACATAAAAGGTATGCCATAAAAAATTAGGCCGAAGTATTATTATGCCAAAACAAATTGTGCCAAAATCGTTATGCCGAAGTATATTAAGACAAAGAACATTATGAGAAAAGAAGGGATCCCGATTTTCACCAGTAGACGGCGTGATTCTTTCATTATAGTTTTGCGAGCGTGAATTGGCTGAAATATTACGATGATAGTTGAGCGAGTCGGAAAAATCCTGCCGTTGGAGGCAATGTTATTTGCAAATAGATCTAAAAAACTCCGCGATACTATGTGTCTATCTTCGACCAAAAAAATCACTCACAGCAAAACGCATGATCGGCCTCTGTCTCATCGGCATACTTAACTGATATATATTTTTTAAAGATGAGGTTCCATTGCATTGTTTTTTTTTATTCCTGAACATCGTCATTTAAGAGCCGATTTGTAATATTTTCTTTTTAAGTGACCGACATAGCTCGAAAAATTTCCTCAATTAAGTGACAATGGGCAGGGCATATAGCTCACAGAACCGATGACCGTTGGGGCAGAAAGGTTCTAGAGTGGCGACCACGAACTGGAAGACGCAGCGTGGGCAGGACTCCAACAAGGTGGACCGACGACCTGGTAAACGTGGGCAACCGATGGACAAAGTCAGCTCAGGACCGAATGATGTGAGAACCTTGCGGGAGGCCTATGTCGAGCAGTGGACGTCTTATGGCTAAGATGGAACTATTTTTGTGGCAAACAAGCATATGGCCCACCTGATGTTAAGCAGTTACCGTAGCCTATAGACGCTTGCAATATCAAAGGTATCACTTGCGTGTTACCAACCCATTTTTACTGGTGTAAAAAATGGGTTGGTAACACTCAAGTGGCTTAGATGGGAGTATCCCTGGGATAGAAATACGTTTCTTTCAAAACGAATGTGTGTTAAGTGAGCGTTGGAGACCTATACTCACACACAAGAACACAACTACACCGCTGTGTGTAGTTATTTGGCTGACTGTAAAGTGGAGGTCCTTCCCTCTCTTTAAAAATTCTCTTAAAAATCTTTTTGTAATTGGATGGATAATCTTTCATATTGTTCTCAGTTTTAAAAAAATCCAGTTCTGATAATGGGTTCCGTAGGGAAGTGAGTAACCTCCTCAAATACTATAGGCATACTGCAATGAATCAAACAAATGCATTCAGGAAGCATCAATTCGTTAGTGAAACTTATAAAGAATACTGCAGATGGCCAACTTCTCAATGATAAATATTTTTCCGATGGAGATCAGAAATAATGTATCTCAATTATGGTAATTAAATGATAGTAACTAATCACATTCAATGAGCAAATTAAAATGTTACAATTGAACTAATATTATGATACAGCCGGATATAGGCACGGAAACTTCGTAATTAAACAATGTACAAAGTAAAAAATGCATAGTTTCAGAGATAAAGATAATAATTAACAGATACCTATATACCGAATTTACGTTGAACTCTCACTAATATGGGCGACAATATTAAATAGGGTTCAACTTACTGGTTTTTCATTCAGTTTTTGTTCCGAAAGCTTATGTAAAGTAGTATAACTGTATTATAGGAATAATGGATTAAAAGGAAAGTTCAATTTCTGAAATCCAGCACTACGACGAACCATTATGCCCTTTAAGAATTTAATAAATTTTTAGCCCACATAAACTGTGTAACAGTACCTATCAGGTTAGAAGTGACCAATTTAAAACGAAATGTAATAAATGTAGAGATTTCTACAGGGTATGGCACAGATAATACATAACAATACATTAATTCAAACTATTAGCTAGGCGATGGGCCAATTAAGGTTATTCACATTTGCGCTAAGACAATTTGAAGAGCAGAACAATCATACAAACAAGGAATATTTCTTCATGAAGTTTATTAATTGCAGAATCCAAATGTTTAAAAGAAAAACGTGACTGATTAATCAACAAACGCACAGTTTAAATCATTAGACACTCAGATAGCTATTATGATATAGGCATCCGCAAAGAAAGGTTTTTTAAATGTAACCACTAAAGATGAAAATCAGCCGATGAAAGTTTTTTTAGTTAGTTATAGGGATAACAGCTGTAGCTTTGAGATTTTCAGTAAAAGACTGAACACGCGAACGAAGTCGCGGGTACAGCTAGTTAATAATAATAATAATGTTAATGTTATGTTAAGGAAACGTGGAAGTCTTTATATTAAATTAAGTTCAAATGGACAACAGAATCGACACCAATGTTTGTAGAGCAACTTGGGCTTAATTATAGTTTAATTTATCTTTGGGCCACCTGCCCTATGTCAGCGTGTGCGCACAATATGCTGCTACTCTGTATAATACATCTCTAAGTACTAAATAACAATACCATTGTAAAACTTGTTCGTCGTAACTTACCCATAGTTAGGCAAGGGTTCAGCTCATTTATCAACCTCTACTTGTACAGCCAAAAGTTATTTTCATTAGTAAGTGCCTAGAGTTTAAATTGTTTACTACAATCTTAATGATAAAATGACATTTTACTAGAATAGATGCACCTATAGCACTGGATGCAGGCAGCTCAAGATCGGCCATTGTGGAGACATATGAGGGAGGCCTACGTTCAGCAGTGGACATTATCAGGCTGAGATGATGATGATAATGATGATGATGATGATGATGTACCTATTAGTTAATACTTCTGTGTTTCTGATAGTTATCTAGTGCAGAAGTTATACTTTATTATTTACACTAGCGACCCGCCTCGGCTTTGCACCGGTTAATCATTTTTTGATGTTTTACTGGTTGTTTTTTTTTCGTCGGGTGACATTAAAAAAAAAACAACCATCTTAGGGTTACCATTTTTAAGAACCCCGATATACATGTGCATTTATTTTTTACTAAAAGCAGGTATATGAAATGCATGCTTCTAACTTAAAAAAAGACGGATTGCCATACATACCTATGTACGTTAATAAGGTATGAAATTTCCAAAATCATTTTTTTTTTCAAACTTTACCTACCCTACCACATTTTTTCACATACTTATTTTGAAACCTACCAAATAAAATAACAAAGTGAGAAGGGGTTTTGTTATCCCTTTAGAGGCAATCGAAGCTTAACTTTAACCACGCGACCTGCGCGCCGGTGATAGGAAAAAAAGCCTCTGCCTAAAAATTGAAATGGTAGTTATATTTAAACTGAACTGGAAAAAAGGATATTACTTCATTAATACGTAATAAAATACCTAGTTATTTATTTTATTATAAGCCATTACTGTCCCACTGCAGGGCCTCCCTTTCATTCTTCCATTGGTCACGGTTGAGACTTGCCAGTCAGCACGGTAGGAGTCAAGCTCATCCCACCATCTTTTCCTGGGCCTGCCACGCCATCTATTAATGTTCTGTGGAAGCCATCTGGTTGTGGCCTTTGCCCACAGATCATCGGACATACGGCAGATATGTCCGGCCCAGTTCCACTTCAGGCTAGCGGCTTTTCATCCAACGTCAGCGATTTGTGTTTTTGAGCGCAGCTCTGAATTTCGTACACGGTTCAAAACACGGACTCCCAGAATACTGCGCTCCATTGCTCGCTGGCATACCCCGAGCCTAGCCTTTGTTGAACAGTCAGAGACCATAATAAAATAATTTATAAGAATGAGAGATAGGGCACCAAACAAGCGAGTAAGCCCGACTAGTGTAGGACGTGCACCTTACAGAAGATCAGAGCCAAGCTATACCTGGCGGTGTAGTTGTGTTCTAGTATGTGAGTATAGATTTTCCGCGCTCATTTAACGTTTTTAACGAAACGCATTTCTATTCTAGAGATATATGTATGTACTTTTTAGGTGGCAAACTTACCATCATGGACATTGTCCGCATGATGGATTGCATTGGAACACTTGGGACATCACTTGACTGCTGCCAAACAAAAAAAAAAATTTAAAATATTCAGGATGGAAAAACGTTTCTTTAAAAAAACGTGTACATAAATAAATGAGCACTGGAGATTTGTTCATGCACAGGAATACAAAGTGTTTTTTTTTTTTTAAAGAGAACTCCCGCACAAGCCGTTTGTCGCGGGGGGCTTTTTAAACAGAACACACAATTCACAAACACGAATTACGCGCAGACTCGAAACAAATACTTATGGATCACACAAAGTTTTGTTCCGTATGGGAATCGAATTTACGACATTCGGCTTAGCAATCAGGGTCACTTACCACTAGACTAACAGGCCAGTCAAAATGTATGTACCTAAGTTAGAGGTCCTTAACGTGTCGGGTTATGTACAAAACTTATTTATTAAATATATTAAGAAAAATACATTCCTATGGAAGCTAGTATAGAATGAGAAAATAATAATAATAACAAACATTTATTTTCAGAATAAATTCCATCAATTAGAAAACTAATTAGAAAATTGCGCAGAGAATATCTTAACCCGGGCGAAGTTGGGGCGGGCAGCTAGTGTACAATAAAAAAAACATTGATATATGTATTATATAAAACAGATCAATTTTGTAATTTGAATTTCGCGAAAAGGAATTCTCTATACAGCCTTTTGCGGAAAACATTTGCAAAGATAACAAAAATGTGCTGAGATCTCGCTGATAAAGCCAAAGTCACGGTGAAAGGGTTAATGCAGCGAAACCTGCCGACAATCGCACTCGAGGGGCGGCCGGGGGTTGAATCCTATAATCCGATATTTCACACTCCCTCCACAGAGGCAGGTATCTGATCATAACCGAGGTTTTAATGGCTTTAAGGTAGTGTATTGAATATTTTATGAACTTTGGAATACTTCGATATAGTTGATATTCGGTTTATTCGTTTGTTTATTTTATGTCGGTATTACTTACAGGGAAAAACCAAAAGCAAAATGATGCAAATAATAATTATGTTTTACGAAATTAAAGTAGCGCAATAACACTGTATAACAATAATATAATAAGAATACATATTTATGTACTGGTTACAGACATAGTGTAGGGAAGAGAGATATTATTCCTTATAGCTACGTTCTGTCTCGGCTACCAGCACTATATATAAATATTTTTCGAAAACTTCTTCATATTATTTGTTTTATTAGTTTATTTTAGGTCGCTTTTCAACATCTATTCATCATCATCATTAGCGACTACGAGTTTTATTAAAAATGTTATATACTAGCTGTTGCGTGTGGCTCCACCCTCGTGGATGTTGGTTATCGCGATAAGAAGTAGCCTATTCGCTATTCCAGACTATAATCTATCTCTTAGCCAAATTTCATCCAGATCCGTTTATAAATCCATACATCCTCACAAACTTTCACATTTATAATATTATCAGGATTCTTTGCCTAAAACCTGATGTGTACAAAATTCGTCACAACGTAAACAAAAAAATAAATATTACTCCAAGAATAAAGCAAGTAAACTTAATCAATCTTCCACTGACAAAAGTTTTCAGTAATACCGTGCCCCTTTCGTTTCTTCTCGGTTGCAAATTACTTGTCCGCTCTTGAACACTAAGAAAACTTTCACTGAATCGAAATTAAATTGCTAATTTTGCTACTAACCCTTGAATCTATCGATCGCTTCTTTCAAAGTCCCACTCAATGCCAACAGAAAAGCAGAATTAATTTGAATTTGTCCGGCTCATTCAAATTACACATTAACTTGCCAAATGAGTTTCTATTTAGGTTGTACACTCATTATATGGCTTCTGTATCTCCCAAACGTTTTACGAATAAAATTGATACTGGAATTTACCTCTAATGATTTTAATTGTCATTTATATCTTTACCTTTGAAATAATAATTATTTAATATATTTTTCTTTTATCGTGTGTTATCGCATCAGTTCATAGAATGGAATATATATAACAGAAGTACATACGAGTAAAATTATGTTAACTAGAAAATATTTCAATTATGAGAGGTAAGAGAGAATGAGTGAATCTAATAATTGATTCAAGTACCTAACGAATCAACAAACATAGTAAATATGGTCTCTTGGTAGCTTATATTATCAATGTACCTAGTTATATGCGCTTTGAATTGAATCGATTATACCTTTCATACAATAGAAAAAAAACCTTTATAACGAATCTCCCTTGCTGTTATTATATTTAAAAAAACTACAATACACAAAATGATGTAATTGAGTACCTAATATTACCAGAAAATATTATTATGTTTCGTGTTAAAGCGTATAAGTTGGAACCATTACCATCGTTTACCTTTACACAAAATGATATTCCTTATAAAGAATTTCAAAGGCAATAACTGATAGGCCATAAAAAAATAAACTTTAACAATATTATGAAAATATTTGTCCTCAACGTCAAAGACTTTGTAACTCAAAAAGAATCATCTGCTATCGGCTTAGAATATCAAAAAGTTTGCGATAAATTTCATATCCAATATAAACTGTGGTGAAAGTCGGTACCAGCAAGTTGTGGAGCACTTATCTGAAAGTTTTCGGGGACACGAGGCACTTTGGCATTGGATTATTTATTATCATATCATGGGCCAAGATGAGTGGCTAAATTGTGTGATGATGTGTGAGGTACGATGAAAAGACGATGAAGTGTAGCTCTGAATGCGGCCCGTCCGGTTGGCCGACCCAGCTCAAAGGCGAACTCTGCCTAATGGCTTGTGCCGATGTGTTATCCTTACGCCACATGCCTCTCTACACTAAAAAGATGAAAGTTTACATCGCTTGACGACTCAATAAGTTGATGGCTTTATTATAGTACTTAAAATATAAAAAGTAACAGACTTGTATATTTCACTTTGATTCATACTTTCTAAACAAAGACTTACACTGCTAACGGTGAAGGGAAACATCGTAAAAATATATCGTGAAATAAATTCTATAGGCATGTCTGGTCTATCAGTCCGCATTAGGCCTGCGGGTGTAGATTAAGGCCTAAACTATATCTAGTCTTATGATAGAGGAAAGGAGACCCGTGCCCAGCAGTAAGACAAACATGGGTTGTTATTATTTATCAATTAAAAGGTTAACGAGAGAATCAGCTTCGTTGAGAGCGTTATTTATCAATTATAATTGGCTGAATTCTATTAATAGATCTAAATTGATAGCTCGTGTAACAAACTTTGTTAAAATCCCTTTCAAAGATCAATCCACGCAACAAAAACTCAACACAAAGTATACTTATCAACAAAAACACTCAAAAGCTCAAACGATATTCTATCTCAACGAAATCCGTCCGCGGTATTCCCAACTGACACAAACTTACACCCACTAACCAGAGATTACGGATCAGAAACTTACGCAACAACTTTAATATTAGGGAAAATTGTAATAAAACATCGTGCATCACTTAAACAAAGTTCGTAATCCCTATTATGGTGACAGAAACTGTAGCTTATTATAATGCCCGGCGAAGATCTTGAACAATAGTACTCTTAGTTCTACTAGGTGCATAGTTCAACAGTATGAAACAATTTCAACAGTATGAAGCAAATTCTTCAATCCTGTAATTGGTTCATTGTCGCGCCCCGCACATACCACCACAGAGACCTAAAAAACGCTTTCTGTACAATTTGTCAAGTAATTTTTTTATACTTAAAAGGTGGCAAACAAGCCCGCCTGATGGTAAGCAGTTGCCGTAGCCTATGAACGCTTGCAATACCAGAGGTATCACGCGCGGGTTTTGGCCCATTTTTCAAACCAGGGCTTTAAGATGGACTGTCTCTGGGATAGGAAAACGTTTCTTTCAAAACGCATCTCAACAGATCTCCAGCGTTCATTCAGGGATGCGTTTCACTCACACACAGGAACACAACTACACTGCTGTTATTTAGCTTTGGTCTCTGTAAGTTGGAAGTCTTTCCCCAGTCGGGCTTGCTCGCCAGTATGGTGCCCTACTTCTTGCCTGACATACATAATTCCACCATAATCCGTAATATTTTAAATATGATAGTAACTCTGTCTGTTTGCCATTTTTTCACGACTAAACGGCTGAAGGAATCTTAATGATATTTGGCAAGGAGTAAAATTATATCCTGGCAAAAGACATAGAATATGTTATTGCGATTACCAACATCCAAGCGGCTGGAGCCGAGGGCAACTTAAAGCTTGTATAAAACTATATTACATAATTTTAAAAACATTGGTATTATAAATATAAAGAAGAGCGTTTATTTCTTGGAATTAATTCCTTCGCAAAAATCTGTTTTTTTTTAAATAACTAAAGTGATTATCCTGCTCACAGCTCATCTGTAACCACACACACACATACACAGCTCACCAGTAAACAGTTACCGTAGCCTATGGGCATTAGCAACACCAAGTGTATCATTCGGGAGTAGTCAACCCACAAATTTAACATCAGTCGTGTGGCAGATACAGATGATCTCGACGTCAAAATCTGGGGAGATTTAAAAGACTCTTTGCATTTGATAGTCCAATTATTCAAGAAGGTTATAAGCTATTTAATATTACACGACTATCCAAAGGGATAGTCGTGTAATATTAAAGGCAGTATGGCATAATTCTGGTGAAATTTTGGGGAACAGCTATCTTTTAATTTTTTTTAATACTAATTGGGTGGCAAATAAGAATACGGCCCGCCTGATGTTAAGCAGTTACCGGAACCTATGGACGCTTCCAATACCAGAGATATCACTTGCGTGTTGCCGACCTATTTTTTTACACCAGAGCTTTGAGATGGTGTATCCCTGGGATAAGAAAACGTTACTTTCAAAATGCTGCAGACCTGTACTCGCACACGGAAACATATTATTTGACTGTGGTCTTCTGTAAGGTAGAGGTCCTTCCCCTGTCGGGCTTGCTCGCTAATATGGTGCCCTACCTAAAACAAACATGTAATGATATAGCAATTTATAGTCTAGGTATTCAGAGCCGAGTTATTTAATCACTACGCTTCACACAGAATACATTAATTGATAACGCGGGGTCACAGCGTGACAAGCTCATAACTCACGAAAATGCTCATATTTCATTGCGAAACTTTCATTAAGCACTCATTGTAATGCAGTGTTTTATTATTATTGAGTGCAACGGCACAATGCAGCAGTGGCTTAGTGGTGTTCTCCCCTTAACTCTAACTTAAAATAACGTCAAAAGTACCTAATTAATAAAACGGACTGGTTTAGGTATCATAACGATGGCTCCTAAGTATACAAAGTCAACTATACTTCTAATAAATTTACAGGAAGGCGATAAGAAGAGCGAATAGTTATATTAAAATTGTTAATACAACCAAGAAAAAATAACTAATCAAAGTGAATTAAATGTTATTTATGGAGATATGAATTTTATTTTTTACAAGTAAATAGGAAATGATTTAATTGTTGTTAATACTAAAAGTGCAATTCTCAAAATTTGTTAGTTGACTCAGTATACTAAGGAGCCATCGATAATATTCCTCAACATCATTTTCAAAGAAATCTTCACCTAACTGTTCAATGTGCAATGTGCGGGAAGATGTGTAGGTACCACATATTAGTTGAGTGTGCACGGAATGAAGTCGAAAGAAAACAATTTGAGTTGGAGGAGTTTTGCTGTAAAAATTCTATTGGGGACTGTAACAACATTTTGGCTGCTCCTTTATTAACAACGCACTCAAAATTAGATGTCAGTTCAAATTTAATTCTTTTGTTACTGATATTGCTTTCATTATATATTTGTAATTCCCTATGGATGCCATGATCACTGATTAATCAAGTCTCTTTCTTTCGATAACTATAGGTTTAAAAAAAATACAGGGCAGTTTTTGGAGACTACCGATAGAAGTGAAAACTAAGTAACTTGTGAATTGTATCATCGAGCTATTAGATTATTATGTTTAAATATAGAAAGCGTTCGGTGACGCGAGTTCCATGATTTTTGTTGTCCCAAAAAGGCGCCTAAAGAAGGTTGCACTTCAAAAACATCAGTTTTAACAGCTGGAAACGTGCCCAAAAGGCTAGTGTAATTGCAATTCTCTGTACAAATTGAATTTATTATTATTTAATTATATATTTAGAGTATATGCGATGAGTTGGATAACGGTCTTGTCAAAAACATGTGTATAAAATTGAATGTAAGCTTTACAAAGCTAATTCAAACTTTTGTTAAAAACACGTTTTTATTCACGATTTTTCATCTCTCGTTTGTATTGTTTTGCAGCAAAAACGAAACATAAAACTGATTTCAATTCCCTACTGTTTCACATGTACATTTAGTGCAATGAGTAATTTAAAAACGTTCGCTATTAAATTGCCTTTACTTTTGTGCACACTTTTGAAACAGAAATGGAATAGAATATGATTTATTGAATTTAATTTATTCAAGAGAACATTGGAAACAATACTGATTTATTGCTCTATTTATTTATTAATGAAAAACCAAGAGTTTATTCTAATTTGACGTACAAATAATACAGGAACAATCAAAGATGTCCAGTGCTAGACATAGGCCTCTTAATGGATTTCTATAGCATTTAATCCTAAGCTCTCACGCATCGGCTGCCTGCAACCATTACTAGGTCGTCGGTCTACCTTGTTGTTTACTTGCCCAAGCTGTAGCTTCTACACAGATCGCCAAGCCATAACATTTCTACCCTAATGGCTATTAGTTTTGCGAGCTATATGTCCTTATTATTGCCACTTAAGAGAGGTATGACACAATACTAGTAATCAAGCCCGGCTGGGGAAGGATCTCCGCCTTACAAAAGACTACAGCCATATACCTACACACAGCGGTGTGGTTGTGTTCCTGTGTGTAAGTACAAGTCTATCGCGCTGAATTAGGGATGCGTTTTGATAGAAACGTTTTCCTATGCCAGGTACATACTCCATATTACAGATCTGGTGTAAAAAAAATGGCAATCACTCGGCAACACTCAAGTGATACCTCTGTTATTGCAAGCGCCTATGGGCGCTTGCAATAACTTAATTTGCTTTGGTAATTGCTTAATATCAAGCGGGCCGTATGCTTGTCTGCCACAGAGACAATCCTTCGAGCTATAACAATCAGTTTTAATTAAATATATGATATTTATATATTGTGTAATTCTACTTGTTATAATTTCGATTTTAAATTAACAAACTCAAACAGGTATAGTAAATAATATGAAAAGAAAGAAAGAAAGAAAAGCATTTATTCAAACATACACAGGATAGCAGATGGTAGAAAAAAGATAGACATATAACAATTATTATAATTATTTTAATGATTCCAAGCTCTCAGTTTTAAATACAATTTGATTCGTGACTTCATTTTAATTAAGTATTTTTCTTCTCATAACTTTGAAACTTAAAAGTTGATGATTCTTTCACCACTTAAAAGAATTAATATCTTTTTAACTTTTGTGTTTAAAAAATAATTAGGTATGTAAATTGATTTATGTTTAGATTCTTCATGTTTTTTTTGTGTTTATGTTGTTTGACTACAAAGCTTCAATTTTACCGCGATCCATACGTATGTTTGTGATGTGAGACTGCTACTTGACTTGACTCATGTACCGCCAAAATAATGTGTCAGCATCAGTATATTTTTTAACAAGAACCTTCTTAGACTGCATGGTTGGTTCAGCGGCTTAAATGGTTACCTCGCCATTAACCACTGCGCGACGTGTTGTGGGTTCGATCCCCACACAGGACAAAAATTTGTGTGATTCATAAATGTTTGTCCCGAGTCTGGATGTACTTTGTATGTATAACCATTAATTGTATGTTTTTAAACTCCCCCGCGACACAGGGCTTGTTGCCTAGTGCGGGAGTTGTCTTTTTAAATAAGAAAAAAAAAAGAGAAAAGTATCATTGCAGTACCAGATATTATACGTAGTAGTAGAACGTAATATGCGCACACTTAGGTATGATTTCGGTTGAAGGGAGTTTGGGAAGTTATTGGGCGAAATATGTCAAGGTCGACAACGAGTGATTAATGCCTCTGGTATTGCAAGTACAGCAATAAATTTCAACTGCTTTGCCATATTCTGCGCCTGGGTAGTATTAAAAAACACATAGTACCCTCTATTAATGTATTTTATATGTGTATGTAAATATACTTTTTATACCACTCGGGTGGTAAACGGCCCGGCTGGTGGTAAGCAGTTACCGTAGCCTATGAAGCTTGCAATACCGGTAGAATCACTTTTTTTCTTCAGTGTTAGAACTTGATGACAAATCAACCAGAGTGAAAGTTTCACGTCACGTACCTAAAAAGGTACACAACCAAACATATAATTTAATTATTTAATCATTAGGTACCTAGCTAAGGCAAAATGTATAAATAACAAAAGGTAACACAAAACCCACAAAGTGTGAAACATATTATAACAAATAGTAACAATAACCAAACCCAGGTGAATTACGACAATCGCAGACACAAAAAGCCCCATATTTCATAGCTGAAATTTCATTAAGCACTCATTATACTTGGTGCAGGTTAGTTCACAATTTTGCCTCTCCTAGCTAGATATTATGTTTAATTTGTACCTGGTAACCCAGGGGAAAATGATTTAATCCTATTTGTTTTATGTACCTTTGTTTGCGCTACCATTTTGTGTTAACACTAAGTAATGTAGGTATTCCTGAGTTAGATGCGGGTTTGTATTACTACGACTGGTTTAGATAAGAATAGAAGTAAATGTAATGTGTGCCTAATGTATTGGGGGTTTTAGTTAATAGAAACTGTTCTCTTATTTAGACTAGTTGATGCCGGCGGCTCCGCTCGCTTGGATGTTGCGTTATCGCGGTAAAAAGTGTACGTCCCTATTTCATACCATCTATCTCCTTTTAGTAAGATCCGTATAGCCAGTTAGTCTTGAAAGCGTAACAAACAAACTAACTTTCAAATTTTGGATTTGGTTTGGTTGATTTTTTTTATAGGTACTAGGGTTTTTGATAGAGTATACCAGAGATAGGAAAACGTTTCGTTAAAACGCATTCCAAAGTTAGTGCTAAAAATCTGTACACACACACAGGAACACAACTGGCTGTGGTCTTCTGTAAGGTCTATCTGCAATCAGGCTTACTCACTCGTATAGTACCCTAGATCCCTAGCAAGAATCGAAATTATAAACTTTAAGTAGTTAATGATAGGAATACATAGGTACATTAAAATACAAAGTTATCGGTTTCTAAAATAAAAGACTAATATTGATAGACATTTTGATCAACGATACTCGAGTTATCTTCAAACAGACAAACATACATACAACAAACTCCGGCTAGCTAGTAGACTCGGCGAACTTCGCTCGCTCGTTTAATGAAGAGGTAAAGTTTGTGACTTTGGATATACTTTTACAGAAAATTAAAAATAATATTATCCCTAAGGCTACTGCAGGCCACTTTTTATTGACATTCCACGCGAAACCACATGCTGAATCTAGTTTCTTTTTGTACTAATCGTGTGGCAAACAAGCATAGGCCCTCCTGATGTTAAGATGGAGGTCCTTCCCTAGATTGCTCGCTAGTATGGTGCCTACGTGTCTAAAAACCGCTCTTAGTAATATATATACTGAAGATTACGTAGCAACTAAAGGTAATATTCGCCGTTGCCTTAGGCAGATATACTCGTACCCATTATCCTATCACTATAGCCTACTCTGACTCGTTCACCTATATACCAAGATTATGGCAGTACAGTTCGGTTCAAGCGTATCTGCAGCGTACATAAGAGAGGTCGACGCTCTGTGTTGGACGTTTATCGAATGCCTATGATTTATGACACAGGTGCTAGTAAAATACTCTGTGAATCAGAAAACCGTTCTATAGGTACGTAATAATTAGTAAAGAAGGTTACCAAATGATTTATTATGTTTTGTTTGATGTTTTGATTGCGTCAGTATCTGCTCTACCACAATTTCTGATAGGACAAATACCTAGTGATGATCTAATAATATATTATGACTTTTAGTCGCCGATATATACCGTACTTATGTACAGCCGCGGCTTTGCCTACGTGTTTAATCGCACGAAAACAGTATTTTTACTTGGATAAAAAGTCTATGTGTTATTCCAGACTATATTCTATTTCTGTGCCAAATTTCATCCAGATCCGTTCAGTAGTTTCTACGTGAAAGAGTTACAAATATTCATACATACATCCACCCATCCATCTTTCGCATTTATAATATTAATATAGAATCATTGGTAAATAAAATCAGTAAGCGTGTAGTTGCAAATCTAAGCATGCACATACGCCAAAGATCACGCTATGAGTTTTTTGTATATCAATGTGCTATGCATAAAAATAGTTCTGTGTCTTCGCTTTTTAAATGAAATTCATATAAAATTTTGCTTTTTATTCAATGTGTGTGTCGTGTAGCTGCCACGGCATGCTGGCTTTCTTCAAGCGATTCCTACATTCTGGGTACCGCTAACGTTTAAAGCATACCTTATTTCATAAAAATGCATAGAGCTTCAAGAGAACATGGCGCGCGTACTGAATTCTTCACCAACGGCCGTAGACTAAAGCCTAATAGAAGATAACACATTATAAACATAGCATAAAGACTTTTTCCCCCGATGGCAAGCAGAGATGTATAACAGCCTCGTATCGTGAACTGTATGAGATCCTATGTCATAGGGGGCGAGCCTAGTCCCAATACACAACTTCGGACAATTCCAAGATCCAAGCTGATACTGAAAACCTAAAACTCTTTCCGAAAAATCAAACCCGCCGTACAATGGGCCGCAAACAAGTGCTTGAGGATAACCCAAACGGAGTACTTAGTGATTTTTTTTATACTACCTGGGTGGCAAACAAGGCCGGCCTGATGTTAGGCAGCTGCCATAGTATATAGACGCTTGCAAAACCAGAGGCATTACCTACTTGCGCGTTGTCGACCCATTTTATATGTTGATTCAAGTTAATCCAGACATTGTCACTTCCCCTACATTCATCAACCTCTTCATACATGAACGTCGGATCCAGCAGCAATTCGTGTGCCAAAGTCACTAACCACCCCTATGAAAGACAAGCGTATGATAGCGTATGAGCGATGATATGTATGTATGTTTGTTTAATTCTCACATTATACAGCAGTACAGTATAAATCCCGCTACCTCATGGCGTGCTATATATAATGTGTATGCCCAAATATTACAGCTTGGGACTTAATATTCCTAAACATTTCCTATCATTCCAGAGAGCCCGCGCCGACCCACAGACAGTAATTACTGGCGGAGTTTAATTAATTAAATAATTGTGATATTATTGTACGAGTCCCTTAATTAATGTGCAATTGTACTAAATTTTAATATGTGTATGGATAATGATAGGCATTACTCTATTCTGACTAGTCTGACCGTCACTATGTTTCGGATAGGACTTGGTTAGCCAAGCAAAGGCCAATATGGGCGATCTAAATAAGTCTGTCAGCAGATTAGCATCTAACTTTTTTTCTTTTACTTTTTTTTTACTAGCCTATATTGTCCCACTGCTGAGCAAAGGCCTCCCCCATTGACTTCCATTCCCGTCTGTCCATTGCCTTATTCCACCAATCCTTCTTATATGCATCCAGGTCGTAACGCCAGCGTTTTCTAGGTCGGCCTCGGCGGCGATGCCCATCTTCAGGCATCCATTGTGTGACGAGCCCATCTCTCAGGATGCATACGAGAAATGTGTCCCGCCCAATCCCACATAAGTTTGGCAGATTTGCTACCGACATCCCTGATACCGGTCTGCTAGCGTATGACGGTATTCCGCACTTTGTCACGTAGTTTGATGTTTAATCTAACTACATCAAAAAATTAAAAGATGAAGTATTTTTGTGTATGGATAAAATGAAACAAAATCTTACAGATCAAATTGTTAATTTTGACGCGTCAGCAAAGCAGTAACGCGTTAAAGACGTATGTCAACGAAGATTCTGTCATGAAATGCCCGGCTATTGGCATATTTCTTCCATTGAGGTTGTTTATGCATGTATATATACGTGTTTATTCAACCTCTGAGGTTGGAATAACGACTAGCTATCGCTTTAGATTCTGACACGTGATTTTTTCTATTGCGTACATAATGATACGAATGCGAATGACACTTTTTGAACACCGAATATGATAGATATGTTTGTATAATAAATCTACGCGTATTCTCAAAGTCATAGCAACATCATAAGCATGTTTTATTTGTGAGTATTACAAGCATAAGCAACGGTAACTGTAGTAGTATAAATTAAAATAATTATTGCAAGAGATTTTGAGTATTTCCTTTTGACCAAAAATCATTTGTTAACTCTATTCACTCTGTTTTAACAGCTATTTCATAATCAAACTCTTAACAATAAGATACCTTTTTCTTATTAAATATTAAAAACGTTCACGGACAGGTGGTTAGATAATTATTGTTTGTATTAGAAAGGTACGGTCCGAGGATATTATTTTTTTAAATTATCCCATCAATTTTGTAATGCGGGCCGGCGCTGTCCCTTGTAAATATTTGTGTCGGCTAGGTATATGTTTTATAATTTACTTGTTTCAAAAACATAACATAACAGCCTTCTCCGTAAAAGAGTAGGTAGTTGTGTATCACATCTACGTTTCGCCAATAAATTTTTTTTTTTTTTTTTTTTTATGTTATGATATACCTAAGTGGTACATCATTATAATTACAATCTAGTCTAGAACAGCCTAATAAGTAATTTTAATTTAACCTAAATTAATAATGTGAATTAAACTAAGATAGTGTCCATTAACACTTCTCTTATTGTCTCTATAAATATGAAGACACTTTGCTTTTGTGTTCTTTTACACTACACTTTTATGTGTCACTCACTTGGCACTTTCACATTAACTTAACTCAAAAGGTTTTGTCCTTTTGAGTCTCCTTACTAAGTCTGTATGATCGAGGAGCTGGATGGCCTCGACGTTTACATGATGATGAAGTCGGTGTTCATGAGCTTCGGCGAATTTCCTTATGATGTCCGCGACGGTATCTACTTTAAGGTCTCGATGAAGGTCGCTCATTCTGATGTACCAGGGCGCATTTACAATACCCCTGAGGACTTTGTTTTGGAAACGTTGTATCATCTCTGTGTTGCTTTGTTTGGTACATCCCCATAACTGAATACCATAAGTCCATATGGGCATGAGGACTTGTTTGTATAGGATTATTTTGTTATGTATTGACAGTTCTGAGTGTTTACCCAGTAGCCAATACATCTTCCTGTAGCGAAGTTCTAACTCATCGCGTTTCTTTTTGACATGAGCTTTCCAGCGAAGCTTTGTATCAAGAGTCATTCCCAGGTATTTGGCAGTATTTTCGTAGGGTATTGTATGGCCGTTTATGTATACTGGATGGTAGTTTGGTATTTTATTTGTAAAGTTTATATGAACCGACTTCGATTCGTTAAGTTTTATTTTCCATTTGTTGGTCCAATTGTAAATGGTATTTACGGCTATTTGGACTTTTTGTACTGCTTCTTTGTGCGTAGACCCCACGGCCATTATTGCCGTATCGTCTGCAAACGTTGCTATGGTACTATTTTCTAATTCTGGAATATCACTGGTGTATAATAAGTACAGGATCGGACCTAAAACACTCCCCTGTGGTACTCCAGCTTTAATTGGTTTTAGATCAGAGTATGCATCTTCTTGTCGTACTCTAAACATTCTGTTTGATATGTAAGATTGTAAGATATCTGAAAACTGTTTTGGTAGCATTGTATTTAGTTTGTGTATAAGTCCCTTATGCCACACCTTGTCGAACGCTTGGGCTACATCCAGTAAAACTGTGGTACACACTTTTCTATCTTCCAAGGATTTTTCTATAATATTAATTATTCTGTGAACTTGGTCAATAGTCGAATGTCTTTCTCTAAAGCCGAATTGGTAGTCAGGAATTAAATTTTTGGATTGTATGATGGGTTTTAATCGTTTTAATAAAAGTCTTTCTAATAGTTTGGACATTATTGGCAGAAGAGAGATCGGTCTATATGAGGATGCATCATGAGGTGGTTTACCAGGTTTTGGTATCATTATCACTTCAGCAACTTTCCACATATCGGGTATATATTGTAATCTGAATGTAGCGTTTATGAGAGTGGTAAGCTTTACCACCGCTTTACGCGAGAGATTCTGCAAGACTTCCCCAGTTATAAGATCATACCCTGGGGATTTTCTGTGTTGAAGGAGTTTAATTTCCCTGTGCATTTCTTTGGGAGTTACTAATTTTATGTCGGACAGATCATTTTGCATTGTTTCAAACGATATGTCTTCGGTGTCAAGTCCATTTGGATGAAATATTTGCTCTAGGTGGAGTGCAAATCTAGTAGCTTTTTGTTCATTATTAACGGCCCATTGTCCAGTTTCATCTCTAATTGGTGGAATTTGCGTAATAGGTCTTTTCAAGCTTTTTGTGGCTTTCCATAAAGAGTAATCAGTAGTCCGATCACACGTTAATTGGCTTAGATATGTACACATCGATTCATCTTGGAACTGCTGTATTTGCCTAGTAAGTTTTTTTGTCAGGTTATTTAAAAGTGTTTTGTCGGCAGGAAACCTCGTTCGCTGCCACTTTTGTCTCTGTTTCCTTTTTTCAGCGATGAGATTCCGAATTTCAATAGGGTAGATGGTACTTACAACTCTTCGTTTTAATTCCGGTGTATTTTTCCAGGCACATTGTTGGATGTTTGTCACAAGAGTTTTTACTTCTGTTTCTAATTGTTGCGGGTACTTTAGGGGGACTTTTAAATTTATAATGGAGTCCAAGTCGTACTTAAAACTTTCCCAGTCGGTTCTTTTATTAACCAAAGATGGGCGCTTCTCTCTTTGCAATATGTTCTCACATACTGTTAATAATATAGGCGAATGGTCGGAGTTCATGTCATAACCGCCTTCGATGTGAAGGAAGTTTGTTGGAACGTTTTTATAAATAAAGAAGTCTATTAAGTCAGGGATTTTCTGTGAGTCAGTAGGCCAATATGTCGGCTTCCCTGTTGATATGACGTCACATTTCATATTTCTGATTGCACATAATAGTTCTTTACCTTTTGTTGTTGTAAGCCTGGACCCCCAATGGGTGTTTTTGGCGTTAAAGTCACCTCCAAGAATAAATCTGTTACCAATTTGTTTAAATAGATTTTCGTATTGGTTAGACTTTAATGAGTATCTTGGCGGGCTATATATAGAAGACACGGTAATGGGGTAACGTTTGGTTGTTACACACACCGCTACAGCTTGTATTTCATGCTCTTCATGTTTAAATTGTTCGTAATGACAGATGTTTTCTTTTATTATAACTGCGCTGCCTCCTCTGGCTTTGTTATCTGGGTGTAAAGCATGGTATATGTTGTATCCTTTAATTTTTATGAAAGATTCCCTAGTGAAATGCGTTTCAGATATAAGACATATATCAATACTTTCTATATTTAGGACAACTTGTAGCTCATTCTGATGGCGAAGGAGTCCATTAGCATTCCATGCCATAACTTTCAGTGACTTAATCATTGTGTTTATTTGTATATAGCAGCATTGGTGCTATGTTCCAATTTGTATAATCTTTCATCAAATGATGTTATAATGCTTAAAATTTTGCTAATCTTAGCGTCTAAAGCGGATGTTGGCTGTGTCTGTGAATGCGACTGTGGTTGTGCCTGAACACCTTTTGTGATTTGGGCAAAAGACTGACTATGGGTAACGAATTTAGAAGTAATACCTTTTTTACCCGGATTTGCCTTTGCACCCAATTTCGTAGGGGCTGACTGTGCTTTCGTAGCTTTATTTCTAAGGGTTTGTAGCTCTTTAGCTACCATACAGCCTCTGTAGCTTGCAGGATGTGCCTCGCCACAGTGGACACACTTTGGTTTAGCATCTGCAGGCTTCATGCAGTCTTTGGTTAAATGTTTGCCGGTACATTTCACACAACGGGGCTCTTTGGAGCAGTATTTTTGTGTGTGACCATAGGCTTGACATTTTTTACATTGCGGTATTAATTTACCCGTTTTCAAAGGTTGTATTTCTACTTTACAGCCAAGAATAGTCTTAATTTCGTATATTTTTTTTATGTCTTCATCTTTATTAAATGAAAGCATGAACATATTGAGTGGTATTTTGTCCCTCCAGCGTAATTTGTTTACCGCATCGAGGATATTGTAACCCTTTGTTGACAGGTCTTCAATTATTCTAGCAGGCTCGCAAGTAGAGGGTAAACTTTTAGCCATTATTCTAATCGGCCTATCTTGTTTATTTTCATAAGTATGCCAAAGGCATTTCTTTTCTGAAATCAACTTAGTAATGATTCTATAGGAATCTTCGTTGCATGCGTTTATTTTAACGCTGTCAGCATTCCTCATTTTTATTGTGAATGAATCTGCCGAAGCACTTTTCGACAAGAGATCGTAAAATTGTTGGTAATTTTTAACATTTTCAACGATGATGGGTGGCGGTTGTGGGGCCTTCTTGACCTTTTTGCCTACTTCTTCGCTGGAGCTTGCTCCTTGTTGCTTAGGTGGGGTCAGCGATTGGTTCAGCTTCCTTTTCTTTCGATTCTGCTGACGTATCCACTCGGTTTCGTTAGCAAGCTCCTCTTCGTCTGTCTCATATCGGACTTGTTCAGAGGGTTTTTCCTTACACAAAGGTTGTTGTTCTAACGTGTCATTCTTTTCCTGGACTAATTTTAATTGCTGCTGAAGTTCGGTTATCTGACTTTTTAGCGCCTCTACCAAACTCTCTAGCTTCTTACGTTGGGCTGATTCTTCTGTAAGATGTTTATACAGAAAATGTTCTGTTTCAGTTTTTAATGATATCTGGGTGGAAGGCATGTTTATTTGGTGTAAATTATGCCTTTAAAATAGTCGCATTACACATGTTTAATTATAATTATTCACTAATTGCACAATATCAAAAACTAGGTCATCACGATGACCGATGTCGGACACTCGCGACGACTAGTATGCTGCCTCAGCGTTTTACTCGAGTGAGAACTAGAGCAATACGCACGCGGGCGTTTACAACGGTTGCCGAACGCTGACTCTACTCTCGCCAATAAATGATACTAAAAACATTCCATAATACCACTGCTAGGCTCGGCAGGGGTATTTCGTAAGAGCGAAAACCGAGTCTTTGACGTTTAGCAATCGTGTGTGCCGTCACCGAGCAATCACAACTGTCAGTTTGCGATCGCTGTTACTTAGAGAATCAGCCGGCTGGTCTCCTCTCGCCTGACGTCGCGGCGCGTCGTATCGTCGTCGTATCCTAGACATCACTCACATGGTGCCGATTTAAAACTAGCAAGTCATGCGTAACCTGTGTGATGATTTTAATTAAGCTTGTAATATTTTGTTGTTATAATTTCATCTACAATTTAATATTCATTATATATATACAATGTACTATAACTTGTACTGGCAATACTGATAATGTTCGTTAGTTTTAGCAATAGAAAAAGGTCTACTTGACATTTTTATGGGCTTATCCAACTTGGAGCTACGCATTGAAAGTTGAAAAAGTAATTTAACGAGTTTGGATATATCGCAACGCATCCCTAAATAATGGATAAAGACCTGTAGCTATTCATACACATGAACAGAACTATACAACTGTGTCTAATTATTTAGGTGTGGCTGTCTGTAAGGCAAAAGTCCTTTCAGATTCCTTCTAAAAACTCATACATATAGAAACGTAAAATCCTAAATGACACCTATACAAAATGTAAACAGGTATAACGAAGGTCGACGAGCTACAAAGCAAAGTAGAATGTAGGTGCCAATACTAGGAAGTGACTCATTTCCGCGATATTTGTTGTCACTGGCCCATAGACATTAAATTTTCTTCTTCGTCCCATCGTACATCGTTTTCCGGTATGATGTCCGGACCCTCTTTCTCATCTATTCGGGACAAAAGTGAATTAAGACTCCTTCGCTTTCATTCTATTGACTTTTGCCAGTATTCGTTATAGAAAATCGAAGCTAATAGTTTCCGACGATAGGAACAATGTTTTTCAGTAGCTCTCGATTCACAGACACTTTTAGACGTGCTTAGTATCTATATAACTAGATGAACCCTTCCTTGAAGACAACAAAGTCAGTTCTATTTGTCTATTGATACCTCTAGTAGTTTTAGTTATGTATTGAAATATCATCAGCCAGTTGTTTTAAAAAACAATAGTTAATTTGCCGAAAAGGGAAACAGAATAGTTAATTAATAAATAAGTTATATAAGGACTTTTTAAGTTTGGGAATCAAGGTGTTATCCCTTTCCCGCCACACAAATATTAGTTCGTTAATACTATTACTATGCGTTACGGGAATGTGACATCATGAAACAGTTGACTTCGTCATCAATATAAAAATGCATTTTTTTAATCAATTAAACATTTTTGCATCTGTTTTGTACAGAATCAATTTAAAAAATATAGATATTTTTATATTTTATTCATATTCAAACTATTACTACTATGCTATATATACACAATAATAATATTAAAAACTTATTTAAACTAACTAAACCTAAATACTGAAACTTAATTAAAGAAATAAAATGTTTGGGTTCGGATTAAAATTGAAGGTATAAATAAAAACTTTTTGCCGCAAAACTTCCCTATACCAAAATTACTTACATAGTTATATCCACTCACATTATGAAAGTTATCCAGAATGAACGCTACAACGTAACGAGGTCCAATATTAGTTTTCAAAACATGTTTCTTCAAATCGATACTAGTCTCGTTAAATATGAACAAGAAAACTTAGACAAGTGGGTCCACCTAAGACTTTTACAACCTAAGTTTTTAATTACTTTTCAAATATAACCTAACGGACACCTGGGTAAGGTAATATAGTTATTGGCCCCTCGGGCAGTGATGCCAATAGCCGAAGGACATACCGAACTAGGCTCAAGGGATGCTGATAACGGAGAAAACGCTTTATAACACCCTTAAATAAAGTTAATAGCGTTCGGGAAGTTTTTCGTTGTACCCCTTAGGGCCATTACGCAATGTACGATACGATTTATATTGCGTTTACAGACTTAAGCGCGGCCCGAAGGATTTCGCCGTATACTCCTTATAGTATTTAGGTGTCAAATGGAGTTGTACTAGGTCGATTTACTGGCATGATAGCGGCCCTTCTTTCCCACTTGTTTTGAGGGTTTAGTGATTTTTATTGGAGTTTTATCGTAGGATGTTCGTGATTGTGCCGTATGTAATCAGTGTTGCTTATCGTTATATAACATCTAGTTTCTGTTTGAACTTTACAAAAAGCGTAAAGGTATATAAGTATGTAAGGTGAAAATCAAAAAAAAATATATACAATGCTATTTTTGGTATAAGCGAAACCGAAAGCGAACTTATATTTTGTCGCAATAATGTATGGAAATTGTTTAAAGTTTGTAAAGTCTAGGTATCGACATTGAGCGGTTGCCTCGCGACGTTACTCATCTGGTGCTCGCATTGAGCAGGCAGTCGGTCAGTCAGTCAGGCAATATTCAAATTGGCTGTTCAGATTGCGGCATTCCTCGCGAGGCAGCCTCATGATGACGATACCCGCCTAAAACAATTCCAAAATCGATTTAGTTTTAAAATATATCAAATCTATATCTGCATATTTGCTGTTCACTAATACAGTATTGACAAAATGACTTTAAAAAATTCTATAAGATTTTACAATATAAGCCCACGGAGATATGAAAGCAAAGTGTAGATATGACAAAAATATCCAATCCAATATTTTACTGCCGTAGGTACCAGTGCCGACTAACTAATCGTTTACCTATACTGAAACAATCAATCGCACCCGCCTTAATTTTCCAGCCAATAACGGAGGCCCACACAATCCATTCAAAGTACCTAATTAATTGGGCAACATATTTTTCCATGCGGATCACGTACGAACAGCAGGTGACGTCATGAAAAATACGTCCGGTATACGTGGGACGTAGGTATATAGGGGATGTGTGCATTTGACGGCGAAACGTCGTTTTTATGGCTCGGCCTGTAATTAACGTGGATATAGGAACAAATGAGCAACGGGTGGTGTTCGATGCAAGCCATTGATTTGTTACAAAATATATTTTCACAGGTAGAATTTAGTTATTGGATCAGGGGGAAGATTTTAATTAAAAACATCTAGCAAGGACTGACATTATATAGGTGTATTTATTTATTAGAGTGTAGTGGAGCGTCTAGTGGTAGTACCTTTCAGGTGTCGTCAGCCGATCTCCATCTGGAGATGGCGCATCAAACTGTTCCACAGGCGTTTTGCAATCTCTTACCGGTGGCTCCAAGTAGCTGTAATGCACGCAGCGGCCACACTCTGGTAAACCTCGTCGGCTCGAGGGCTAAACCCGGTAGAGGGGGGTCCGCACACCTCGGTGGATGGGCCTAGTTGCGGCAATCTCCTGCATAGTGCATGAAGACTGATCCGGCGTAGATGGCAAACCGAGGCTGATAAGCGATGGTTTTTTGGCGGATATGGCGGGTTAGCAAGGCAATGTTGAAGGCTTAGGGCGACAGTAGAGATCGAAAGTTACTGTCGGCCAGATACTGCAGCCAAACCTTCCTCCGATTGTAGCGGCTTTGCGTTCCATCGGGTACAGGAGGGCAAGGAAGAGAGAGTGCACCTATGCCAGCGCAAACATTTGTGCACTTTAATATGTCACGCGTACATGACTGGCAAATCAATACGGACACCGAACAAGTCCTGTGGCGATGGGTCGAGGTAGAGAGGCTAAGCGAAGTTGCAAGCTGGGCTTTGTCTGAGATCTGCACACGGGCGACACAGGGAGAGTGGTCGTTCTCGCGCTGCATTGGGGTGACAGCGTGAGGTGGGCAGCACCCTGAGTGACGGAGCAGCCCTGTTTAGGGAGGCACTGCTCCCCCCGCTCAGCCGGGGAGGGGGCTAGAAAAGGTGCCCTAAGAAAATGCTTGCCCCATGTCTAGAGGAGGTAGCAACCGCAGCTGCCTAGGCATCCCATCTCGTAGCGGTGGCAAGAAAATAATAATAAATAGCAAAACCACATTTGGAGCATGGAATGTTCGGACTCTTCAAGACAATGAAGGAAATATCTGCCCTGAGAGAAAAACCGCTGTAGTCGCTAGAGAACTCGCAAGATATGGAGTTGACATAGCCGCGTTAAGTGAAACTCGACTCCCAAATGAAGGAGAATTTACAGAAATTGGAGGCGGGTATACATTTTTCTGGAAAGGCAAAGCAGCATCCGAACCAAGATCATCGGGCGTTGGTTTTGCCATCAAAACAAATATTGTTAGGAATCTTGTAGAGTATCCACGCAACATCTCGGATCGGTTGATGACATTACGTCTTCATTTGGCCAACAAAAGCCATCTAAACATTATCAGTATATATGCACCAACGATGACTAACAGTGATGACGTAAAGGAAGCCTTTTATGAGGACTTGAGACACTTACTTAGTAGCGTTCCGCGGCGTGAACAAATACTTTTATTAGGAGATATGAATGCGCGTGTTGGCAGTGACTATGAGGCGTGGCCGGAGGTACTGGGTCGACACGGGATAGGCAATATGAATTCCAATGGACAGATGCTGTTGAGTTTGTGTGCCCAGTTTGATCTCACCATCACTAATACTTTGTTTAGACTCCCCACCAAATACAAAACCACATGGATGCACCCAAGATCAAAGCATTGGCATCTTATTGATTATGCAATAGTGCGACGAAAGAATATTTCTCAGGTGCACATCACTAGAGTAATGCGCGGCGCAAATTGCTGGACTGACCATAGACTTCTTGTCACCAGACTTGCTCTTCGTCTCTGTCCTCCAAAGCGCTCAAGACAGGTGAAGGCTGCATCACTGAATGTCAAACTATTGCAAGATAGAGATACACGTGACAAATTTATTGCAGCTGCCACCAAAATGGTAAGCTCATATAAATGGATGAATGATGTTAAGAATGACTGGAGGGTGTTTTCTGAGAGGTTGTTTGTAACTGCAGAAACATGTCTGGGGAAGAAGATTTTAAAGTGTGAGGACTGGTTCGACGATAACAATGAAGAACTTTGTAATGCTCTAGAAAAACACCGATCGCTGCTAAAATCAAGAAAAGCTAACGTAAGCGAAATAAAAAAGAGCAGTAATGACCTCAGGAAGCTTACACGTCACTTGAAGGACAAATGGTGGCTGGAAAAGGCCAATAAAATCCAATACCTTCTGGACACTCAGCAACAAGGAGCCTTCTTCGCAGAAATCAAACATCTAATTGGGACACTTCAAGCAAAAATCAAAGCACCGATCAAAACATTAGATGATACGCAATTACTTTCATCTAAGGAAGCTGTGTTACAGAGATGGGCTGAGCATTTTAACACCCTTTTGAATGTGGATCGCTCGGCAGATATCGAGCACATTCGAAACATGGCACAAACGATATCACAAGAAATACAGGATGGTGCTCCGAGTCTTGGAGAGGTAACTAAAGCTTTAAAGCAACAAACAAATAATAAGGCTGCCGGCGTTGACAACTTGCCAGCTGAACTTTTGAAGTACGGAGGACCTAGTGTTGCCAATTTTCTGTGGGCGCTTATTACTCAAATTTGGGAAAAAGAAGTCGTCCCAGCTGACTTCACACAGTCCAAGATATGTGTCCTCTATAAAAATAAAGGCAATCGATCAGACTGTAATTCTTATCGTGGAATCTCACTCCTTAGCACCGCCAGCAAAGTGTTTGCTCGGGTTCTCCTTAATCGTATAGCACCCGTAGCTGAGGATTTGCTGCCTGAAACCCAGTTTGGATTTCGACAGGGACGAGGCGCGTGTGATGCAATTTTCTCAATTCGACAGCTGCAGGAAAAAAGCATTGAACAATGTCGACCTCTATACCTTTGCTTTGTCGACCTCGAAAAGGCTTTTGATTGCGTGCCACGAGAAGCCCTCTGGACTGTACTGCGTAAACTGGGTGTCGGAGATAAGCTTGTGAGACTTATCCGCCTTCTTCACGATAAAATGTCCTGCTGTGTGTCAATAGATGGTGACGAATCCATGTATTTCTCGGTTAACTGTGGCGTCAAGCAGGGATGCGTACTGGCGCCTACTTTGTTTGCCTTGTATTTTGCTGTCGTGGTAGAGGAGTCGATTGGAACGTCTCCTGAAGGAGTCGAAATACGGTTTCGAACCGATGGCAGGCTCTATAATCTGTCTAGACTCCGAGCCCGCAGTAAAGTATCAAGGGAACTAGTTACTGCTGTTATGTTTGCGGATGACCTTTGCTTTGCTGCTGAAAGCACTGATGGTTTACAGTCACTGATGAAGCGTTTGCATGAGACTTGTGCTAAATATGGTTTGAAGATTAGCATTACCAAAACTGAAGTGATGACTATAGACAAAATCACTACCAACACGCCGTCCGCCTGTATAGATCTTGAGGGACATATTCTTAAACAAACTAAGAGATTTAAATACTTGGGTAGTTTTGTCACAGCATCAAATGATCTAGAAGCTGAAGTCAATAGCAGTTGCCTCTGCATCTTATGGCAAACTAAGAGATCGCGTGTTCCGATCACATGACCTTAAGTTGAGCACGAAAATAGCTGTTTACCGCGCGGTCGTAGTGTCAGCTCTACTATACAGCTCTGAAACTTGGTGCCTTTATCGAAGGCATATACGCACTCTTGACAAGTTCCACCTTCGCTGCCTACGTGAAATATTAAACATTAAATGGCAAGATAGAGTGCGTAACACCGAAGTATTAAGACGATGTAGCATCAGTGGCATAGAGGCTTTCCTAAAAAAACGACAGATGCGATGGACAGGTCACGTCACACGCATGCCGGATCAAAGGCTTCCTAAGCGTTTATTGTATGCAGAACTTGCAGAAGGCAAGCGCAAGCAAGGTGGTCAGTTTCTCCGCTTTAAAGATGTGCATAAACGACACCTGAAAAGCTGTAACATTGATGTCAACAAGTGGGAGCACTATGCCGAAAATCGTGACACATGGAGAAAGTTAGTCCAGGATAGCGTTCGAGACTTCGAGTCAGCAAGAACTGCAAGTCTTGACAGCAAGAGAGATGCTCGTAAAGCCAAACCACCTAGAGTTTACGAATACAATTATGTCAATAATACCCTAACATGTTCCACCTGCCTCCGCACATTCACCCACAAAGTGGGATATACCAGCCACGTCCGAGCGCATGAACGAAGGCTCCCCGCAGAAGATTAGAGATTAAACCAGTCACCAAGGCTGAAAACGGCCAGGAGGAATCATCATCATATTTATTTGAAAACATTGTTTGAGAGAGAGATTAAAATTATTATGTTCTTAGGAAGGAAGGAAATCTACTACATTTAGAAAATTAAAACAAATCTATAGAAGTTAATGTTATCAAAAAAATATTTTTCCATGACTATTTTGTGTGGATTAAATCCTGTTACACTTAGAATATTATTTGAAAAGGATTGTCTACTAATAACGCGAACTACTTTGAACTCTTGACTGCAAAACATATCCAATAAATCTCACTGATGAAAAATTATTCACGTGAATAACATAAAGTCACCAAAACCTCGTCAGCTTAGATTACTTACTACTTATTTCCCAAACTAATGCTTCAACATCAATCTACGTCAAATAACATGAAGTAACTGTTCTTGTCAAAAGTTTTAGAGTTTTTACAAGATTGCGTAATAACATCTCATCGAAACTTGTGATTTTTTTTTCAGAACTTGTTTCGACATTCACGTTCGCATTCGTAAAGAGCATTTGTCAGCTCATTTCTCACATTCTGATCGAGATTGACCGTCTTGCATAAATCTGAAGCATTTCATTTTACTCCCAGCGGCAAAATATTTCAAGTTATGAACAAGAACTCATAATTCTGCCTAATGGATGTTTCTTTTTAAAATTATGTTGCGATTGTTGCTCAACAAACAAATATTTACTGCTTTGAAAATTATATACATTCTTTACAAATTACTTTCTTATAGTAAAGAATACATAAATACCAAAAACGGTTTTAATTTTATATTGATTTATTCAAAATACATATTTGACTGTTTTGTCACGTGTTTGAAAAAAAACACTTTTGTAATTAGGGACTAATTACAAAAGTGTTCCACGCGATCAGTAATAACTCATTATATTTATATAAACCTCAAGTACATGTATGTACGTGACTGAACATATGGTTTAGGTGGTTGCCATTTTCCACTACATGGAGTATAAAAATCCCGAGTTTGGTGTGACCAAACTCGGGATTTTAATACCCAACAATAGTTATATTTCTGTGATCCATAAATAATTGTTCGAAGTCTGGTTGTAGTTTGTTTTAGTTATTTCATTTTTTTGTAAATCTCTAGTTGGCATTACAAAGTTAATTTCTGAATCACGTGGAATTCAGGAGGGCGTTTTTATTGTTTTTACAACAAAACCCAACTCTGTGCACAAATCAAAACCAGTCCATGCGTCAGGCTAAATATTTCCTCTAAATAGCAGCTATTTATGGTGAAATGTTATCCTGACGCATCCGTAAAGTTGTTCAATTAATTTATCTTATTCTACTTAAATTGAAAATCCTAATTATATTTGCTAAACATGAGAAGTTATAACTTGTTAATTAATTCTAAAACCCTTATATCCAGTGTAAATATCGTTTTTCACGTAGCGTGACCTTTATGAAAGGAGATGAAATCTCGGTGGGGCTGAATAGGCTTAAGACTTTATACCGGGGGTGGTAAATCCACGCTAACGATCATGCGATGAACTGTATAAAGGCGTATCAGTGTGCACGAGCCTTTTCAATGATGACTTGATAAAGTTACGCGTTATGTTGTACTATAATATTATACTTATTTTGCCATTTTTTGTATGTTACAGTAATCGAGACAATAAAAATAATGTAATATGACATAATATTATAATATTTTTAGTGTCTGGTGGTGGCATACCGTACCGTCAACAGAAAAAGGGGTAAGGAGGATACAGGATCCCCACACGGGACAAAAAATTGTGTGATCCACAAATGGTTGTCCGGATTCTGGGTGTACATTTTGTCCGTTAATTGTATGTTTGTAAAGTCCCCCACGACATAGGGCTTGTTCCCCAGTGCGGGAGTTGTCTTTAAAAAAAAAAAGAAAAAAAAAAAGACTTCTACTTGGTACGACCTGGCATACTATGTGGCTTGCACATTCCTACTTCAATTTGCTCACCACTTCGAGTTTTGCTTAAGTATAAGTTAATCAGCCTATTTCAGTCTCCTGTATATATTATTATTATAATAATTAGCCCCTATTAATTCATGCCACAACATCTATCAAAAGAGTGCTGAGATATATGCGAAAAGACTGACTGAATGCAAAAGGTGGAAAACTGGATGTTGTTTATGTATATAAACTATCAATTAAATAAACGCTGCATAACACTTTGTTCTTGGCACACAGCTTGAGACAAGTCACTAGATCGCAACGTCGTGCGTCGTAACGCATAAATCACGTAGAACATTTTCGACAACATGGCTGATATATCTTATTTCCACATCATATCGTGCTATGTGTAAAGTTAACAAGGTAAGCAGCTAGTATAGTTTAAAGGGAAACAACACTACTGTGTGTAGTTATTTCGCTGCGGTCTTATGCAGTCTTTGGCGTACCTATAAATGCACACACAGGAACTCAACTACGTCATAATTTAAAATGACAAACAGTGTGCAAGATAATTAAAGCTTTGGCGATGTCCTACATGAGCGACGAACACGACGCGATGCGACAATGTAAATCAAAAATTGAGAAGTTCAGGTGGCCACCTGTGGTCTTCTTCATCAGTTTCAGATCACCAAATTACACTTTCTAAATGCAAATGTTTTGATTTGTTGTAGAAAATATCAAAATCGGTACATTGGATGCCTATAATTTTTGAGGAGTTCCCTCAATCCCTCATGTTTCCCATCATTAGAACATCAGTAGAATATTCTTTTAGACAAAAAAGATCCATGGAGCGATGTGGAAAAATCACATCAGTCCACAAATGACGGAGTTCTCCGGTAACATACATAAAAATACACGGATAGACAACCTCCTCTTTTTTACGTCGGTTAAAAAAGGAGCAAGATCAGTATGAGGTAAATCATTATCTGTTTATCTTTTCACTCCACTAGAAACAAGTACTGGATGAATTTGATTTCATCCAGCATTGTTGTGTTTCAAGATAAAACGAAAATGGATAACATTTCTTCGTTGTTTTATTTGCTGCATTTTCAGCCTTCAATCACGACTAAGTTGTCGTTTCACTCGTAAATATAATAGATTGCTACTCCATAGAATTTCTGGCAGACTTCCTGCAAGTAAGTATAGTTGTAAACAATGTACAAAATAGGCAACCGTTCACTTGTTTCAATAACCAATTCAAATTCCCGCACGTTCAGAATATTCTACTTATTTTCCTTGTTATTCAATTTGTTAAAAAATAAACCAGTATCCCTAAACAATTTTATACCTGCAACCCCCTTTTTTGTTTTAAAGAATGCTCCAAGATACGAGCTCTTTTAGTGAGAGGGTTAAGGCAATAGACCGGAACATTGACCACCTGCAGCTTGATAAAATACAGAACACGATTTGAGAAAATTATGCGTACATTTTTTTTATTTATATATTTTATTATTTCGTGAAAAAATAAATTTGAGCATTGTGCGCACGGAGGATTGTAAGATAGGTATAGTTAAATTTCATATAAAGAAGGGCAGACAGATATTATAACGGTTGAATATCGACCACAGAATGACCTCTAGTAATATTATTTTTTGTTCTCCTCATAATTATTAAAAACTTTACGCATTTGTGTATATTTATTAAACTTATATCCTCAATCTTGACAATCGAACGATTTAATGATAAAATACGACGAAGGTTTAAACGTATCCTAAAGAATTCTAAAAAAATAAAAGAGACCCTTCAAAAGATCGAGGTCGGGCCGAACTGTGTTAACCACAAGCGCGATAAACAAGGCAATTTCCTAAATAGAGCTTGTGAGGATTTCCCTAATGTTGGATAAAAAATGGATTGCTACTCGCCAAAGATATACCATACCTTTCCTGTAACAAACACTAGTCAACAAAGCAAACGAGGAGTGTATTTGGACTTTGATCTAGGTAATTCAAAAAGTCGTTTCGTGTGAATAAGAACGTCTTCCTCTTTCCTTTACTTCGTGGGACTTTCAAGTTCTTTACTGAGCTATTTACTCAATGCCTTTTTATTCTACTATTTAACGGGATCTTTGAAGAGATACTTCAACTTTGTATTTACATTCCATTAGTTCTATTCTTCATTGTCTTAATATTGAGTTATAGGTCTAGCTAATGGACAAGTTCTTAGTGTTCGAACAAGAATATTCTTCTATTTTGTTACCAAGTTTCTTTGTTACTTTTTGTTGCCGTTTCCTCACAATCATATTTATTATATATCTCAATGTTTTTGTTATTTCGCCAAATTCGTAGCAACATGCTTCTTAAAACATCATCTTGTAATCTAATCTGCAGGACAAAACATGGGGATTAGCTTGTACAAAAGATTTTTGTGGAGAGAAGTATTTTCGCCTTACTGGTCTCCGCAGACAAATATAATTAAGGACGAATTCTGAGGAAATATTGGGGTCGATGTTGGACAAGCGACTGCCTAGACAGAGACACAAAGGCAATTCGTGACTGCCTGTCAATTATACGGCCCTATCAACAAATACGTATATTGCATGGGTATGGAAAAAAATATGTTGTCTGTTTAAAATAGCAATATTGCTACTCGTACCTTCATCAACTTTGTCTTTACATTGTTTTACAGGTGTATTTATTTTAAACAGAACGAACCTTCATCCTATGATACCTATAATACTCATTTAATCATCTGGGGTGCTGTAAACATTTTATATAAGAGTAGCTACGGCTTATCTTGCGTGATAATATGACAGTAAAAATAGTCAATAGCACACAGTGATAATGTAGCTTCCCATTAGTAAAAAAATATTATATAGCATAGTCTTACAAAGTTAAAATGACCGGCTGACATTATCACTTCATGAGAAATGGCGTGGTGTCAATACTTTTACGTACGAGATAAATTTATTTAATATAGAGAATGAAAAATAGATTGCGATCAAAAAATATTTTTATTAGACGATATATGGAACCCTAAAAGGGATGTATCTTTTGTAAGGGGTTCGTCTCAAAGCGGGGTGTATTGTGAAAGAAGCACGTTCGATTGGATTGAAACGTCGGCTACGCGAAGTGCTAGCCAAAGGGTCCTAATAGCATTTTTGCTGTAAATGCCTGAAGGCGCTACAGAAAAATTGTTTTGTCGTAAGAACGAAGGTTATTTGTCTTTGATTACTATTGTCTTGATTAAATTACGATAGCAATTCGAAACCTTTCTACGTTTATCTTTAGAGTAATGGCGTCTCAAACTCAATTATCTGGAATTCCTTTGTTTTAAGCTAACGACCTAAGTTGACTACAAAGTATTGTCACGAAAATGTCATTGAAACATCATCTATTTTATTAAAGCCATTAGTTATGTAACTTAAATCAACTGATGGCGTTTATTACCCTTTCAAAATATACTTATTTTAAATTATATTCGTCAAACGTCAATTTTCTTAAATTTCACTTCGATCATTACTAAAGTTTGGTGTAACAAGTTTTTTTATTAGACCGGTTGAAGTATACGCAATTGCGTCGGTGGCATAATACTCTAAATTAAGATTTACATAACCAAAAACTTGAGAAAACACAATTACAGAAGTTTTAACATAGAGCTTGTAACCGTGGTAGGTAATCACATTTGTCGGGAACTTGCCGAGAGAAAATTGTCTTTGGTGCTTGTAACAAGGTACCCTTTCCACTTGCCTCTATTGACAGAGTCGACACGTCTCGAGCTGAACTACGTTCGATCTTTGACGTTCGATGTGACTCTTAGCGATGTAACAAAATTTTTGTAAAAGCACTTTATGTAGCTTTCTAATGGTGCAAGAATTTTTAAGAGAGGTAGGGCACGATACTAGCGAGCAAACCCGACTGTGGCAGGATCTCCACCTTACAGAAGACCACAGCCAAATAACTACACACAGTGGTGTAGTTATGTTCCTGTGCGTATGTGTACAGGTCTCCAGCGCTCATTTAGGGATGCGTTTTGAATGAAACGTATTCCTATCCCAGGGATATTCTCATCGTAAATAAAGCTCTAGTGTAAAAAAATGGGATTTTGAACACGCAAGTGATACCATACCTCTGGTATTTTAGGCGTCCATAGACTGCGGTAACTACTTCACATAAAGCAGGCCGTATGCTTATTTGCAACCCAAGCAAGATACAAAAAATAAAATACAAGTAAAGCATCAAAACGACTAGTATTGCTACACTGTCTTGTAAATAAATCGGTAAGTATTAGAACCAACCTTAATATTGTTACCAACTTTCAAAACTGTGTGGGGTTGATAGAGTTATTTAAATTAGAACGGGTGCCGAATTAATTTATTTTCTAACCAATCTTTTGTAGGTGACTATCGTACAATTTAATCTTTATGTAGATTAGTTTTAAAGGAGTTGTGTCTGACTTTGTAGCAGGGGCTATGATGAGTTAAAACATGAATCGTTCAAGTGAGAAAGAGGGACAGAGCTATATATGTATATAGCTCTTTCTCGCTCGAAACGCACGTTTACTACGTCATAGTTCGGCACAGTGTAGCAAGCAACTAACGAGTTCTTTAAACTGTGATGGCGGTAAGAATTTTAAAGTACCTTAAAGCTTAGCGACAGCCTCGCTGCTCTAGTGGTCGGGTTCTATTCGCAGATCACGCTAAAAAAGATTGCGTCTTTTCTGTCAAGAAATTCACGAAATTCACAAGACATTATTATTTGTTAATTACTTAAGATACGACATTAATAAGAATTATTGTTGCTTGTTCTTCTACTGTGTGTTACCAAAGTTTTGCTTTTCAAAGGACCATGCCTTAGTTTAATTTTATAATAACAAACCTAAATAAGAAAACCTGCTTAGGTGGGGATTTATAGACGATTCCAACCTGGAGTGTAAATGTGGTGCTGAGCCACAAACCATGGGGCACTTGATATCATGCCCCGCGTGCCCTGATACCTGCACCTTAGAGGAGGTTATGGACGCAAAAGAAAAAAATTCAAATCTCGTAGCTAAGTTCTGGGCTGACACAATTTAGATTGCCATCGACACGCTAAGAAGAAGAACCTAAAACAAGAATTACGACCTACCTAATAAACCTTTTTCATCAACTCCCATACTAGGGAACAAGTCCTATATCTCTGGGACTTTACGAACATACAATTAACGACCTTAAATTACCCTCAGACTCAAAACATAATTTGTAGATTACACTTAAAGCCACTGAACCAGTGGTGCAATAAGTTATTAGTAAAAGCTGTTACCGACAGTTATCGATCCTGACATCCAAAGCCAGATATTTTACAAAGTAACGTCTAGGTTTAACTCAAAGCAGTGAACTTAATCACCTAATAGTGCCTATATTTTACAATGCTATCACAGAATTGCATTGAAACCAAATCATTTATTCACTGAGTAAGGCGAATACTGAGATATGTGCCGAGAAACGCGGTTATGTGCGAATTCTAGCTGTTTGAGTATAAGGCCCCCCATCTACATAATGATATTGTACTAGGATTTGAAATATCAGGATCTCCGACAGACAAATATTCTGACTAGTTGATTTCATGATGAGTCAGCAACTGAATAAACAAATTTCTTTTTTGCAACTCACACATTGCCACCTGATCCTAAATTAGGTAAAGCCTGTATTATGGCAACCGGACAACTAGTAAAGATACTTATATATTTCTTAATACATACATATTATAGATAAATTACACCTAAACAGAACAAACAATCGTGCTCAAATCGATATTTGTCCTAAAATCGAACCCGTGTATTTCAACTTAGCAGTTAGGGTCAATGTTAGTGACCCTAACTGCTAATCCCAAAATTGTAAATAATTACACTGCTAAAATGAAACACAATGTTCTTTCCAATATTTGAGGATTATATTGTATTTTATTTGTATGGAGTATTTAAAAAGAAAGAAAAGAAGAAAAAAAAAGAAAATTATATTTATTGACACAGTCACATTTTTTATATTTACACATTGTACCTACCTTACAATTACTGTGTCAATGAGGTTACCACTCAGCATAATGCTATGTTGTGGTGACAACACAGCGCTGATTTTCAGTGGTAACCCCAAGTGACGAACGGATTTTAAGCTATAACTAAAAACAACAAAAAAAGTAAAATACAAACATTCAAAACAGTGCAGTTAAAAATAAAATAAATAAATACAGAACTAAGTACAATATATAATAATAATATGACATGTATAGGTAACACACGGTAGGCTGCATCGGGCCGGACGACGACGCGACGCGGCGCTCCCGTTTCATTCTGCCGGCGCACGAGACGCGTGCGGTCGTGCGCTCGATACAGCCACTAAACAACCTACTCGTTTATTGTAACAAAATGAATACATATTATGCTTCATAAGGTGTCTGTTTCTGTTTATAAGTTAACGTTCATTTTACAGAAATTTATTCCAGTGTTAATCATGTGTTATACATACAACCACGGATATACGAGTACATCTGTTCACCAATGTTTGGCAATCATACCTAGATTGTTTTGTTATGACGCCATGATTCATCGCCGATTTAACTGTATAATAATATATTATCTAATACGTAAGTATAAAAAAAAAATATTTTATTTTATTTTTATCTATATATAAGTTATATTTTGAAAATTTATTTGTTCTTGTAATAATTGTTTTACCAAATGAAATTTAAAGTTTTCTTTTGTTTTTAAGGATCTCAAGGGTGGTGGCAAGTTGTTCCAACAGTGACTCGCGGCGTATTTGAAACATCCTCGGAAGGCTGTTGTTCTATTTAATCTTGGCTCTTAAAATTAAGTTTAAGACTAAGTAGCAGAAATATTGCGAGTCGTTATTATAATTTTTGACTGCCTTGGTGGTCCAGTGGCCGCAGTATGCCCCTGCTGTGCTCGAAGTTGTGGGTTCGATTCCCACACTGGACAAAAGTTTGTGTGACCCACAAAGAGTTGTTCTGAGTCTGGGTGTAATTTGTGACCGTTAATTGTATGTTTGTAAAGTCCCCCGTGACACAGAGCTTGTTCACTAGTGCGGGAGTTGTCTTAAAAAAATATAACAATATCTAGTAGGTTCCAACACATGAAACAATTCAAATTTAATCAATTTACCCACCGTTAAAATATACGTAACCGAAAATTTGAGATGACCGTTAAATAGAACTAAGACATAAAATTAAATTACCCTAAACATAATTCCATTAAAATCATCTTTAAAGTTTCTTACAAAGTCTGAAAGTCCTCGAAAGTTTTTAGATCATTTACTTACAGGTACTGGGATGCTCATCGGCTGGGCACAAAGTAAAAACTGAAAGAACTCGTAAACTAAACAGACAACGACCGTAGAAAACCCTACTTCAGGTCACGAATGAATACCCAAAGGGGAAATCTAGCTGGAAAAGTCTTGAAAGAATTTGTTACATAATGTTCTTCGTAGAGTTGTGACAAAAAAAGAAAAGCAAATTGAAATTGTAAAATGTTTTTGTAACATTTTAGTTTTCGAATCAAGTTGTAGTTTAGTTAAGAAAAAATAAAAAAGACGTGTGGCACTCGGGGACTGCCGCGGTAAAGCTATTGCATATTTTTTATATGATTTTTTTATCGAAACAAATAAAAAATTACTTTACTGAATTATCAAAATCATTTTTTTTTATTCTCAATGATGCATAAAAATATATAATAATAAAAATTAATACTTGTAATAATTCTTTAAGACTCTTTATACTATAATCTTTTTCACATTAATATTCTCTTAGATCAAAATCTCCTTACACAAATTTGACATATTATTATTGGCCGTTTAGAGAATTCGTCATAAAAAAAAGTATCACCGCTGTGCCGGTCGGAGTGGTGGGTGTTAGGTTTATTATTTTCGTTCAGGATTCGGTTTTCACGCCCAAGGCCCGCGATAGAAGCTATGCAATAGCTTAATAAATTTTATTTGATATTTTTAAGAAAATACATGAAACGGGTGGTAGCCCGGTGGAAAAGGAACTATGTTGTACACATGAAGTGTAAGTTTGATCCCAGGATGTAAGTATCAATTAGAATTTCATTTTGGAAAATTTGTAGTGTATCTCGTTTATCACCGTCCGCATCGTAGTAAAAAAATAACATGCGGGGCAATCTTTGTGCCAATAAAAGTGAAAACTAAGTAACTTGTAAATTGTATCGTCAAGATATTACTTAGATTATTATTTTTGAATATGGAAAGCGTTCGGTAAGGATGACGCTAGTTCAATGATTTTTATTCATCCAAAAAATGCTCAACGCGCCAAAAAAGTTCTCAATTCAATAAATCTGAAGCTTAGTTAAGAGCGCAGTATCATTTCAACCTAACAGTATAATAATATAATCGAATAAACGGCAAAACAATCCGCGCCTATTTTTCTTCATATCCAGTCGACCGTATAAAAAACATCAGAAATAATATATAAAAAAGCCATAACACAGGATAACACCAGCACAAATCCATATCTTTCTTGTAAACAAAAACTTCTGCACATTAAATATCTATAGGCAAGTTTATCCAGTAACTTTGTTTCCTTAGGGCTGCCACCCAACCCCCAGAAACCCTCCATTTCACTCGGAAGTCTTCAATAATGTGATATGCGAAGCTCAAATACGTCTACCCCTACGCTTGAGGTTAAGTATAATATATATTTTTGCTTTGTATTGCCTTGTACTTGTTTTGTTGTTTGTTTTATATTTTCCATGCGGTTGGCACTATTGGAAATAAATATTTGGTTGACGAGGCTAAAATAATTGATGTTCTATCCACAAAGTTGGTAGCTCACCACTTGTAGAATATTTGATTCGGACAAATTGTAACTCATAAATTGAAAATTTTACTCGACCGATTAAATAGAGTGATCAGAATTTCTTGCCAATTCTTCTAATGTCTCTACCCTTGTCAGCGAATTGGCTATCGGAAAATATACTGACATTTATTGGTTTTATGACATTCATAAGTATCATGCATTTGTTTGAAATAAATGATGTGTGACTATGACTTTATTTATTAAATGTAACATTGTATATACTCAAATTAGTACCAGTCATAATGTTCCTGAAATCCACTTTACTAGAATATAATTGCATCTAAACATTACTTAAATTTATATAAATATTTTAAACAAGCGGCCCGTCCTGGCTTCGCATGGCTGGACATTTATTTAGTTTTCGTAGGGATCCCATATTTTTATTTATCCCGTATTGTTAATGAGGGAGTACCATTCCTGCCAACAAACTGCTGTGCAGTTTGGCGGATGGTAATAAATGTATATATAATTGTATGTTTTAGAAAAAAAAACTTAAATTAGAAAAATTGATTTTCAATTAAATTATAACCTATGTTACTTGCTAATGATGTAGCTTTCTTATGGTAAAAGAATTGTTTAAATCGGTCAAGTACCTAGTTTTTAAGTTAAATCGTAACAAACGAAGAAAACATCAAAAATCTTTCCTCTATATAAAATAAGTTTAGATAACAAGACTAACATCAGAAGGCAAAATCCTATTCTTACCAATCTCTTATTGGTAAGGAATTGCGCGTTTACCATTAAACCTTTTAACGAGGAGGGTTAATAACAAAGTAAATATTATGTCTATCCATCTTTCTCTTCCTTTTACTCTTAACAAATATTGAAACTTGCTAAATCTTGGTACAAATTGAAGTTTATTGATTTTTTGCACAATGTTACACAAAGGATTAATTACCATAGGCATTCTCTATGAGTTAACCATTGCATGATGCAGAGATGAACCTAGTAGGTACAAGATTATAATCCAGGTTAGAAGAGGCTTATTAAGCCATAATAAGTCCTGGCTACTACTAATTTTTTTACAAAAAAAGTTCCATGAATGACGTAAGTGAGCACTAAGAAGATTTTTTTTTAAATGCAATCTCTAAAAAGTAATAATACAATCCACTAATACTTAATAGAATACATAATAATATAAATATACATATATACCTACACATATAGCACTAATAAGATTCAGCAAGTTTGTCGTAGAAGAGGTTTCGTACTTTCATTCTAGACCGGTTAGTAGTTCGACGAAGTTCTTATAAGACTGAAAACAAAGTATCGTATTACCGGGTTCATTTGGATGCATGTTGAGCTCGCCGCCCGTAACGTAATATGCGACGTCGTCGCATCCTCGATATTCACTGTTTCACCTGCTTTACCATTCAGGACGATGTGCAGCCAATGCTGATACGATACTGGATACACTTCCTTTTGTAAGACACTCGTTATGTTAGTGGTGAATGTTCGCTAACAGCATTTATGTATTGCTTCGTATGGCACACCTTTGAAGATTTTGTGGGTGTTTTGTGGCTGGAGTATGCAGTGATAATTTAGTAGAAGATATTGTCTCAAATCTAATCTCAAAACTCTATTTACATCACATGTCATTTATCTCACTTATACTTTTTACCTTTAAATTAGACCTTCTATATATGATTTCATTTGGCTATTGGTAACCTGTGATTGGCTTTATGTCTCTTAACTTAAATAATTGGTTTTCCAAAGAGAAATAAATAATATAAATAAGTATGTAGATATGTACTGGCCAGTTGGTCTGGTAGCAATCCTGACTGCCCAGTCGGAGGTGGGCTCGATTGCCACTCGTGACATTTTTTTTGTAACTTTTAAGTATTTACTAAAGGTATATAATTATGTTTACAATTTTCTGGTTTCCATAGTACAGGTTCTGTTTAGTTTGATATCAAATGGTCATATGTAAATTGTCAAACATGACCTACATATTTTTATATTGCTACTTATTTTTTCCCGTCCCAGCTCAAGAAGTTTTCTGTATATCTCCATCATATGCAAGGCTCTGCAAAATATTGTAGGTAACTGAGCCAAACATTCAAGTTATACGTGTAAAGTTCTAAATCTCGTTCAATCGCCCGCAAAATATTATGAGCATAAAATATTTTCTTGATACAAGACTCAAACATAATCGGAAGTAAATCTTTAAGAAAAACGTTTGGTGTTGAGAAAGTAAAACGACTACGTAATTAGTAATAAAGAATTGGAATAACTTTAAATTTCTTTCTTTTCTTTCGAAACAGATTCTACTTGAAAATAACTTGGGTTGAGAATTTATAAACAAATGATTTCACTTCGCAGTTATTGTTCGGAGGTTTGACGGAGCGTGAATCTCAATCGAAAGTAGGCATGCATTGTAATAAATTTTCACAAGCGAAGTTTTTTTTACTGGCATTTTCATTATTTTTCTTGTGAACACATGCCTTCACTTACATTATAATATATCTAATCATGTACATTTGAAAGACATATTTCCTACCATTCCCATCATATCAGCGGAACGTACAACTGAAAACATTTAACTAAAATCATCTACTTATGGATACTTATTTACTTCGTCATAGATTTATGATGCCTTTATCCAAATTACTTACATACATAATAAACAAGACAACTAATAAAATTGACACTAAAAAAATATTATTGATTTAATCGAAAACAATAGGTACAAAAAAGTAGTAGATCCTACTTTTTTGTACCAATTGTTTTCGATTAAATCAATAATATTTTTTGTTTAAGAGATACGGATGAATGACTTGACTAATTTTAATAGCAGATTTTGTTATTTTAGTAACTACTCTAATTTATTTACGTCATTAACATAGTGTACATGTAGTTGTTACTAACATTATGGTTTGTAAACACTTGAAAATAAAATGAAAATCAACTCAAATGCGCCGAAGATATTCTCGTCTTCATAGCTTGTCGCATTCATGACAAAACCACAAACGTTCTTGCCAACCCAAGCTGATGCCGAACAAGAACTGTATATTACAAATCTATGTTCCTCGATGTTTCAAGACAGAGTGGGGTGGACGAACTTTGTTCATCAACAAACTACTATTTCATAATATGGCAACAGACTGGCTGACTACACAAGTACATACATACAAATATAGGACAAAGTGAAAATGGACTACTTACATTTCATCCAAAGTTCTGAAAGTTAATAAGGTGCACCTGGCTTAGGTTAACTGAGTCTACATTTACACCCTATTTTGTTCGGGTGTTATACAAATATATAATTTTGTATTTTCTTTTTTTTTGTATTGCTTAGGTGGCAAATAAGCACACGGCTTTCCTGATGGTAAAGCAGTTACCGTAGTCTATGGGCGCTTGCAATACCTAAGCAATACCTTCCCCAGTCAAGCTGGTTCGTTAATTATATAATATACGACTATTTTTATCTTCGTAAAGACTTCTCAATGAATTTTGATCATTCACTGATAAGTATATTAGTCAAATAACTAAAGGGCAAATAATAATAATAATCATTTATTTTGAGAAATACACAGATTACAAAGCATGCAAGAAAGAAATGCAAGTAACAATCTTTTATTCAATAATTTTAGCTGACTTGTTATTTTAACCAAAAAATAACAAGAATAATTAATTAATCAAGAATTTTATAAATAAAGAGAGACTGACTTTTATTGTAGTAGTGTATTAATCTAGAGCGCTTATTATAAGCAATTATAAAAGCGATGGTGACCGATGGCACATCATGGTGCAGGTTCAGGTTCTTTTTTTTTTAATAAATGACAACTCCCGCACTAGAGAACAAGCTCTGTGTCGCGGGGGACTATACAAACATACAATTAACGGACACAAATTACACCCAGACTCAGAACAATTATTTGTGGGTCCTGTGTGGGAATCGAACCCTCAACCTCGTGCACAGCAGGCGCATACTGCGACCACTGGACCACCGAGGCAGTTAGATTGGTTTGATCCAAACCTGTAGGTACCAAAGAATGTAATGAATGTAACGTTGTCAGTGACCGTCGTCTTAGAACAAACTTGATCCACCAACCCGTATTTGGCCGGCGTGTTTAGATTAGGACCTAAACCTTATCAGCTACCTTGATACAGGAGAGGAGACTCATGTCCAACAGTGGATAGGTATAATATAATAAACCAAACAAAAATAAAAAAATGCACGAGCAAAATCTTTACAAAAAATATATAACACAATGTACATATTTTTGCAACCAATATCAATTTTAACAGTTAGCGTTGTTAATTAAGGCACAAACAATAGCCGCGGGTATTCCAAATTGCTCTATTTTGTAAGCGTGTTTTACTGAAAAGCGCTTACATCGGTCCCTAATTGAGAATATTCGACAAAGACTTTGCAACTAGACATAAATATAGTAATAGGTATGTAAACATATTCAAATAGTATGGGGTTTATGTCGGGGCGACTCAAATTCAAACGCAAAATTCATTTAGGTTACGAAGTAACTCTTATAAAGGTCATAAATTATAAATAAACCAGAAAGATGATGTAGATCGATGGCCTTAGTTAGGCTCTACCATGAGAATTGGCAAGAAACTCAGGCAATTCTTTTTAATCACCAGATAGTTACAATCTTTCGTAAAATACTGTCTGCAAACTACGGAAACTCACAATAATGTATATGATACATGACTTCATATCTAATACTTATTCTATTTCAATATAAATAATAATATTCAGCACATATTTATCTAAGATCCTGCCCTATATTTAAAAGGATCAACAAAAGCAATACATTTTCATCAAAGTAATCCAGTTTGAAGTCAGCTGCTCTCTGGTTACGATGCTCACCGCGTTTAATCTAATACAGCGATGTAATATGCGGCGTTCATCGCAAGTTTATTACGTGTCGGCACACAACGCGGGCTGTTGATATACTCGGTAAGCAGCCTTCTAAGTAATGACGAATTCAAAATATTAAAAGTAATCAAAGCTAACATAGAGATTCAGTTAGAGTATTTAAGGAGTACCTAAATATTTATAATTCTAATCCAAAAATTTAATCACCTGCGATTTTCATTGAGATGAAGAAGCCAGAAAAGAACGATCAAAATTTAATTCCAATTTTGGCAATATTATAGGTCGTCTCCATAAGTACTGAAAAAGTACTTAATGAAAAAATAAGTACGTACGACACGGTTTAAGTAGGTGCGGCGCGGCGGCGAATAAAAGTTTATATTATGTTCTATTTTTTCAAATATTTGATTTCCCTTTCCAAATATATATTTTCCTTTCTTCATCGATAAAATAATACTGATCTTTTTTCATTTTAGTATTATTTTATCGAACAAGAAAGAAAAAAAGGTTGTCAATCAAATAATTTAATCATGCATACATTTTAAATAAACTTCTGTGCAACTGTGCAACAAAGCAACACGAATGATAGCTCAACATGTGATGCATTTTGATGGCTGCATCAGAATAGTGAGGACGCCTTTATGCGAAATATATTATTCTGAAAGGCTTCCTTTCAATATCACACACACGATAACTCGTGTGCATAAAGTAGTATAATGCCAGCAAATATCAGAATATCTAACTCTACGATTTTAAAACAAAACTACTTGTAAGTCTAGGTTCTACTGCTGAAATTGTGTCTACACTCCTCTATTCAGAGAGCTGAAAAGGTTCAGACCTTAACCAACATACGGTGGATTATCCATGCTTTTAGAATTTCTTCTGAGACATGTGGGTTTCCTCACTTATTTTACCTTCACCGTTAGTAGATGGTAAATTTTAATAACTTCATTAATTACTATAAATTCTACCAAGTGAAATTTACATTGGTATCTGGAATGAAACTCACATCTCAATTATACAATTCGGTAACTTCCCACTCGGTTACCACTACTTCTTTTATGAAAAACTATAATATTATTAAATAGATTCGGCACCATACTAAGTTCCTCATCAATTTTATGACATATTTCTTTTAGTAGTCTAATAGTATAGAAAGCAAATATAATGCGATTTGACATAAGTTTACGGCATAACAAGTTAAACTTACGTCAAATCAAATCCCATAATTTTGCTTTCCATTATATTCGATTGGACTACCGTTTATGCCATTTGCCTAGAGGGACTAGTCATTGTTCAAGAGATTTTGCCTATATAGGTAGTATAGGTACCTAATACACCAATATTCGATAATCTAGAGACTTTTCAAACCTCACTAGTCTCATGTGGTAGATTTTATCAGATCTTAACACGGAGCGACTGTCGCAAACTTCCGCAACTAAACTAAGATACCGATAAGCCGACGTCTTCAGATAAGTTCTTAGAATTTTTCACAGAGCTTAATGCCAGCATAAAAGTTTTAACCGATGGCTTTACGTACTATCTGGATAGGTAAATAGTTATTTATCCAAGGAAAATGCTATCCAGCGAGGCAATGTGGCCAGTCTTTTGGGCAGAACTGCGACCTCAATCAGAAATTTTATTCATACGTAAATAAATACCTTTTAATACAATGTCTAATTGTTTGTTACTTATCTTAATAACTATTTATGTAAATATCTTATGAAATGAATGATTTATCCCAGAAAGTATCTATTTAATATTATTTATTAATAGTAAGCAATAGACCCTGGTAGATCTTAGCCTAACTTACTAATGCACAGTAAGTTAGTCTAAGATTTACCTTAATACTTTCTCGGATAAAATCATTCGTTTCATTATTTACAAAAAAAAGTAACATACAATCAGATATTATATTTAAAAGTATTTATATACCGAAACATGTTCCTATCCCATGGATATTCCATCATAAAGGCCTGGTGTAAAAAGTAGCAACACGCAAGTGATACCTCTGGAATTGCAAGCGTCCATAGGCTGTGGTTACTGCTTAACATCAGGCGGGTCGTATACTTGATTGCCACCCAAGTAGGTAGTATAAAAAAATAACGTGACAGTCGAAAAAAGATTTTTCGGATATGTCAAGCTGCGTCTCGTAACGGTGTCGCGTATTCAGAGAGTTCATATCAAAAATATGTGTACCGTACGTACGTAAAGAGTGATATATATTTTTTCTCATTCTATACTATTAACAGAATATCTACTGTAACATCTACATTATATACTAGAGTTTAATACATAAACAGTGTCACATTATTGGATTGAGATGGAAAGATTGTCTCGTGACGTAGGTTGACGTTCCATGATAGATGATCGAAATCCTTTTTCGTTTCGATAGGAAATATTGTCTACGGTCAATATTGGTTTTTAAAATGGACTCGTTGATGTTTTACGGGATTCGTTACAGTGAGAAGACTTTTTTTTTACATTATAGTATTGTAGACAGTAATGTTGAGGAATATTCTGACGCTTAAACGACAGTTCTTTTTTGCTATCTATTTTGTATTTATTTTAATTTATATGTTTTTTTTACTTTAAGGTTTAAAACTCAGACCTCTTTTATTAATCGGCAAATACCTACAAATAAATAGTAGATACTCGTAATAATAATCCTTACTATAATATTATAAATGTGAAAATAACTCCACTTCGTCTGTCTTATTGTCTGTCTAATTGTCTGTTGCCGACGTACGACGACGTATATTATTATTTGCTAAATTTATTAACATATGTTAATAAATTTTGCAAATAATAATAATATTTTCGGGGCAACTCACACATCGCTATCTGATCCCAAACTAGGCAGAGCCTGTACTATGGTAACCGGACAACTGATAAACATACTTATATATTTCTAAATACATACGAGTACATATTATAGATAAATTACACCAGACACAGAACAAACATTCGCTCATCACACAAAGATTTGTCCTGGGTGGGAATCGAACCCACGACCTCCGGCGCAGCAGTCAGAGTCACTAACCACTAGACCAACAGGCCAGTCAAAGAGATAGATATAATATCTCTAGGGAAGGACATAGGAAACTTGTGGTTTTCATCGCGATAATCGACATGTAGCCAAGCCGCGGACAATATCTAATATGACGATATATAAGAATAATTTAATAGAGGTAGGGCACCATACTAGCGAGCAAGCCCGACTGATGAAGGAGCTCATTACAGTAGACCACAGCTAAATGACTACACACAGCGATATAGTTGTGTTCCTGTGTGTGAGTACAGGTATCCAGCGCTCATTTTAGTGACGCATTTTTCAAAAAAACGTATACGTAACCTATCCTAGGGATACTCCATATTAAAGGCTCGGATAAAAAAAAAGGTCTAAAACACGCGAGTGATACCTCTGGTATTGCAAGCGTCCATAGACTCCATAGGCTACGGTAACTGCTTAATACCCAAGTAGTATATAAAAAATATTTACTAAGCTTTTTATATATCGTGAACTAATAATTTCCACTAAACATTTGTTTCCCATTTGACTTCATAGATTTCATCTGAATAGTTCATTACGTTATATCACTGTCATTGTCATAAGTGTCAAATACAGTTGAAATGGTGCAAACTATTGCCGATACTCCGATAGCAATCAATAACATTATGGAACTATTAGGCAATGCGTTGTTATTCTATATCCCTACTTATACTCCTATATCTTAATATTATAAAACTGCAGAGTTTGTTTGTTTGGTTGAACGTGCTAATCTCAGTACTGGTTCGATTTAAAAAACCTTTTTTAGTTGAATAGTGCATTTATCCAGGAAGGCTATAGGCTATAAAACATCACCCTATGATCAATAGGAGCAGAGCAGTAGTGAGATATGTTGCAAAATTGGGGGAAATTTTCCAAGTTACCACGCGGACGAAGTCGCGGGCGACCTCCAGGTAAATTATTAACTGTGGTTTTCCATCTCAGCCATAAGACGTCCACAGCTGGACATAGGCCTCCCCTAAGGGTTTCCACATCGTCCTGTCCTGAGCTGACCTTGTCCATCGGTTGCCCGCGACCTTTAACAGGTCGTCGGTCTACCTTGTTGGAGTTGGAGTTTAAATGGTACTTCTATGCGATCTCCGTATGAGACAGAAAATTGTATAGCACACTAAAATTGTTTCGAGTCTAAGTTTGCTGTGCTCAATCAGCTTACTTATCAGGCGTTTGAGACGTGGGAGTCGTCTTTATTAAAATAATAAACACTATACCTATTATATTTCTAAAAGCAATATCTTACGGAACAGCCACCTTCGGAATGAATAGAAAACATGGGTAAAAAGTAGTAAAGTACATCCTACTATATTGTAAGAATGTATGGATGTATGTTTGTTACTATTCACGCAAAAACTACTGAATGTATCTGGATGAAACTTGGCACAGAGATAGATTATAGTCTGGAATAGCATATAGGCTACCTTTTATCGCGATAACCGGCATCCACGTGGGTGAAGCCGCGGGCAACAGCTAGTATTAAAATACTAGTAGTATATACCTGCATTTAAATTTCACAGCACCTATCGGAAGTGTATGTAAGCACTATAGTTGCGTATTTCTAACTGTTCCAATGTATTTTTCAAGTGAATTTTCAGTCCGCATGGAAGTAAAAAGAATTGTTTAACGTTCACTTGTGGTATTAGATACTTGTGTCATAAATTACCTGTTGAATTGTTACTCTTACTTCAAGTGTGGTTTTGTACTAAGAAAACTTTGGTACAGTTTTGTTATTTTTAAAGCTAGTAGCCATGTGGGAATATACATATGTGTGTACCAATGTAATAGTGTAAGAAATCGTGAGAAAACCATAATATGTTTTGTGGCCAACTTGGTGACAGAGTCATTTAGAGCGCCCAAATTTTGGCTTTTGTCGTGATCTAACGACTGTTAACAGTCGGGGCCGTCTTTTAACATGTACTGCGCACGGAGACGCTTACATGAGGTAACTCTATGCGGTCACTTATCTATAGTTTTACCGCGCCCTTGATAGTTTAATACGCTGATCGTTTACTAAACAGCGAGTGCACCTGGCTATGAGTCTTTAATAAAGAATTTGAGTAGACACCTATATCTAGACAGCTCTTGCAACAAAAGTTGTAGAATAGGAGTATAGAAACACTTCTATACTACTACTCTACATCTTTTGTTGGAAGAAAAGGTTTAAAAGAACACAATTTTAAACCTTTTCTTTCACTTTCTAAAAAATCTTTTCCAGTTGCAATTCAATCTTTTTATATAAACATTTGGCTTATGGTCTTCCTAGTTTATATACACAAAGAAAACATTCTTTTTCTTTTCCAAAGACGATTTCAGCACCAGGTAACGAGCCCTGTTACAATTCATGGACACAAAGTATACTCAGACTCGGAACAAACATTTATTTGATCATATAAAATGTTGTTCCATGTTTGAATTAATACGCAAGCCATGCAAATCATAATGTCAACTAAACTAAATGTCAATTCAAACCTATTCATAAATACGCCATCCAGTTAAATCACTATTCGGTTACGATCTATTCGTTTTCGATACTCCTGTTTTCGATACCCGAAGAACCGATATAAAAAGTGTAGTTTAGTTTCCGAAAATGTGGCAAAATTTCTTTCGGTCTTATTGTTATGTAACATTTCAGCAAGATCGTCCTAAAATTCTTTTTTGGTAAGAATTTTTTAGCCTTCAACGAGAGTTTCGTTCGTTTTATGGCCGAAGTTGGGGAGTTGTACAGTTTACAAGCCCTGGTTCGAGCGTCTTCACTTCTCACAAACATTTGGCACAAAATTCAAGTCATGAAATTGTAATAAACACAGCGATTTTTATCCCGATGAGAATACGCTCAGTTTCGCTTGTTATAATAATGGGGTGTCGAACATTGAGTAAGTTTTTGAGACGGTGCTTAAATAAATGAGACCTTTATTGGATGTCATCGTCTATTATTACATCATATTATTACCTTAATCTACTGTTTGTCGCATTTTTAATGATTAGGAGATTGCTTTTTTAGTTTACGATATATATGAAGAAAGATATGGTGCATTTATTGGTTTTGTGACTTTCTTATTCAGAACTTATCTATCTTAGCAATCTGCACAGAAGATATCATAGTGCACAAATAAGGCATGAGAGGCGAATAAAGATTGCATCTGTTTAGCTAATACAGATGCAATCTTTATTCCCCTCTCATTCTTATAGTTCGAAGGGATGCAATCCGATATGACTGGAGTAAGATCAGGTTTAGGACTAGAATCAACGGCTATACGTTATTCATATTTCACCGTCAATTTCTAGACTTCGAACATCTATTGTGAATTTCTTGAAGGAAAAATTTAATATATATTTTTGCGACACCCGAGAATTGAATTCGTGATCAGATCACTGGACCAAAGAGGCAACAGAGAATGCAATACCTACCTATTTAAGAAATCATCAGTCCTTTATCTCACGCTTGTGAATTTTATCAAAAGTAGCTGGTAAATTACGATTGTGCTGTTTGCTTTGTAAATTTTACAAAAAAATATTTATTTACTTTAATTAACACGGTTTATATATCTATTACAATAATTAAAGACACCAGTTACACAATCAAATTAGACAGATAACAGAAATACATACATTAATGATATAAAAAAACCATAACAAATATAATAATTATTATTAAGAATATAATAAAAGAGCTCACTTAAAGAAAGAAGAATAATAAAAATAATTGTCCCATTAGCTATATAAACATATTCTTAAAGTAATAACCAAAGAATACTTGCTAAAACAAAATTCATTACATCTACTGTATTTTTTCTACCTTATTACCTGTGTTTTCAAGGAGCCGTTGATTTGAACGCTGGCGGGCGTGCGTTTAATCCAATCTTCATACTTACGTCACTCAACCAGGTACTCAGAGAATATATCCAACCATATTATGGAGAGAAAAACTTTTTTGTCTCATACAAAATGTCAAAGAAGAAATTTTACCTTATCAGCATTTCACCATGACAGCAGTAGGTAGTATCTTGCGGCATAATTTATATTTGTATGGTAAGATATTATAATAATTCTCAGACCGATTTCGGTCACAGTGGCTAACTGCGTGGAATATACTTACTTATCATACCAGCTCTACTAGTAACGAAAAGAAACGAAGTACCTTCTACTTCTTCTTTATATTCTTTTAAAAAGACAACTCTCGCAATAGGGTGTCAGTCACAAATAATGGACACAAAGTATACCCAGACTCGGTACAATCATTTATGAATCTCACAATTTTTTGATTTTGAATCCACAACACGCCGCACAGTAGTAATTAGCGAGGTAGCCATTTAAGCCACTGAACTAACTGTGCAGTCGTCAGGTAATCAAAATAAATTATTTGTTCATGTTAGTCACAATCTTCATAAGTCAAAACAGAACCTTGTATGTTTCCTGGCTTTCTAGACGTAATTCGTAAACTTATGTCAATCCCATACCTACATTGTTTTTTTATTATATTCTATTACCGTTTATGCCACTTGTCTAGAGGAGCTGATCTAGTAATAGTAATTAGGTGAGTGTTTTTAGTACTACTAAGACGGCAATCAAGCATATGGCCCACCTGATGCTAAGCTGTTTCTGTAGCCGTTGTATGAAAAGAAATATATTATTATATACTGTTTTAGAAAAAAGATATTCTGAATCCGAACGAGACCCGCGTTTTGGTTTCATTCTTTATTGATGTAGATTCAACAGATAAACTCGCTACAAGAAAGACACAAAAGCCTACTCTGCCTTGACAGATAATTTCCCGTAAAACATAAAATTTTCCGACTTGTAAATTTCCATACGATTACCGTGATGGCCTTGATTCGATCCGGAATTAATAATATTAGCACGACAACGGCACCAAAAGTTGAGCTTATTATTATATGACATACTTACCTACTCCCTCGGAAAAAATGCATAATGTAGTAATTTTATACGACTAATATAATAGAGAGGGGCTAGGAGTCTATAGCACAGGGTATCCTAGTTTGAGTTCTGAGTGACTCCAACAAATATCAGAAATCCATCTCAGCCATAAGACGTCCACTGCTGGACATAGGCCTCCCCCAAGGTTTTCCACATCGTTCGGTCCTGAGCTGACCTTGTCCATCGGTTGCCCGGGACCTTTACCAGCTCGTCGGTCCATCTTGTTGGAGGCCTGCCCACGCTGCGTCTGCCAGTTCGTGGTCGCCACTCTAGGACCTTTCTGCCCCAACGACCATCGGTTCTGCGTGCTATATGCATGTTATCAGAAATAATTTATCAAAATTATTTTGAAATGTAAACCTTTGAGTTAAGTTTTAAGTTTCTGTGCCTTTTGTGGGATATAAATAAAGTACAATTATAAATTTAAAAAAATACACTAAAAACGAGACCATTTTTAAGAGATTTAATACTTAAAATCAAAGAAAACAAACGGACGGTTTTAAACTAAAGTGACTGATAAATTACTCTAGGTGTCTGCGAAAATCTGAAGCTATTCTTCAACTTGCTGTTTGTGAATGCAGCTCAAACTTTAGTCATTTTAACATTTTGAAACGCTTGAAGTGATTCAATCATACTTTTCTTCCGGAACGAGTCTAACATTTTCATGAATAAGATTCGTACAGACAAAGCTAATATGTAGAAGCTGGACGTGTTGCAATGGTTTCATAAAGGTACAATAAAAATGCCTGACATAAGTAAAGTATAACTCTAATTATGTCATCTATAAAATTTGGAATTAGTTTATAATGTTTTTAAAATTATTATCTCTAAAACAACACACAATATGGCCATATGATTAGAATTTGAAACTAGGTAAAAGTACTCCCTAAATAAGCCCCTAATATGTATGTATGACCAGTAGGTCATACACATATATTATATAAAAAGAAATGATTTTACTCATTTCATACTTTTTTTTTAAATTAAAGCTCAAATGCAATTTTATTCTTATACACGGTTAGTTGTTGCCGTCCCACAAAATACAACACCAGGGTTTTGAAGTGGATATCCCTACATTCTGTAGGGATAGAAAAACTACAATTTAAAACGCATCCCTAAATAGGCACAAGACTTAAAGGTACCAACGCATAGGAACACAATTATATTTCTATGTATGACTGTTCTTCTATTAGGAAAATCCCAAAAGAAAACCACATCTTAATTTGTCACAACACACTTCGTAGCACAACGTGCATTTCTTTATACTAAACTAGCTGTTGTCCACGGCTTCGTCTGCGTGGATGTCGTTTATCTCTATGCCAAATTTCATTGAGATACGTTCAGCAGTTTTACGTGAACAACAAACATCCGTCCATACATTCTCAAAAATGTTTACATTTATTGTATTAGTAGGATGTGTGAATCCAATCCCCTTCCAACGCATCACAAGACTAGGCGTAATAGCAGTGTAGTTCTGACTTTAAGCTCCAAGATAATATATGTGTGCATCAGCTGCAACGTTGATGTGTGTAAATATATAGTGACGTTTCATCACCACAAACATCTGCCGATTAGTATGTTCGTCAACCCAGGCGTACCAAAGTCAGTTTGCTGGAATCACATACTGTTCTATGAACTGTCGATGTTATAATTGAATGTATTAGTAACAATTTAATGTCTATATAATCTTATTTCAATCACAGCAACTTGTCTTGACGAAGATGGGAAATATTATTGTGCTCAAGTATGTTCGCAAACACATGTGCATTTTTAATTCCCTCACTCTCATAGTCACATCAGGCGTAATACCAGGTCCCTAATTCTGTTAATTTACGGATGGCTCATTTGAATCTGAATTAATTATCAATTGAATCTCAGTAGCATTTTTGGTATTCTGTTAATAAATTTAAGACCAATAGCTGGAAAACTATTGGTCTTAAATTATTAGCATTTTTGGTATTACATTATTGGTATTCTGCTATACAATTTAAGACCAATGGTTTTCCAACTATTGGTCTTAAATTTATTAGCAGAATACCAAAAATGCTACTGAGATTCAATTGAGAATCAAATCAAATTCAATTAAGCCATCCGTAAATTAGCAGAATTGGGGCCCAGGTACTTTTCGAGATACAGGCAGTTTTCAAACAAGAGGCATCTATTGTGAATATCATGACAGAAAAACCCAATTTCTTTTAATGACCCCTGTAATCGAATCGTCCACTAAAACAAAACAGAGGCAGATCCGTTGTTTTTTTTTAGTGTACCATTCAGCTAGTGGAAACTTGCATATATTTTTGCAAAAGCCATTCCGTGAAGCCAAAAGATATAACATAGAGATTGGTTTAATAAAACTGTTACGTCCAATGCGCTGTGTGCGGACGGTTTGTGGAAATGGCAGCTGAATTAGTATGCCATTTTCCATATTTTGAACACATTTAATCCAGTTGCCCATCGCAGGTCTCTGTATGCTTTGATAACCATCTGGTATTGATGTTATGTAAATGTTAGTATACCGTTGATTGACCCATTTATTGTATAACATTTTTATTATATATAATATTGAGTTATCATTTATTTTTACTTACTCATTATATTTTTTTTACTGTCCTCACACACAGGAACAAAACTACACCGCTGTGTGTGTAGTTATTAGGCTGTCGTCTTCTGTAAGGTGGAGGTCCTTCCCCAGTCGGTCTTGCTCGCTAGTATGATACCCTACCTCTCTTAATATTGCTGGTTTACTTTACTGAACTTATTAAAAATTGCTTGCAAATGAGGAATGAGATGTTATATTTAGTGAATACTAATCTTGTAATTTTTCGATAGACATTTAGCATCATCATCTTAGCCGAAAGAAGTCCACTGCTGGACATAGGCCTCTCCCAAAGATTTCCACAACGTTTGGTCCTGAGCTGACCTTATCCATGGGCTACCCACAACCTTTAGGTATCAGGCCATAATTTCATACCCCAGCGGCATAAATTGAATAATTAATGTAAGTCATTTAAATCTGTCAAAATGTATTAAAAGTTTTGTCTAGTATTCAAACCAACACAGACTTGGGTAGGACACCGTAAGGTTAATTTAAACGAGTAAAATTATAAATAGTAAATAAATGACAGCTACAAAAAGTTTTTTCTAGGGCGAACAATGCACCTGTGCTCGGAGTTTTTCCACATCATGACGTCCGAAAAACAAAAAAAGAAATTTCTGCCCACATTTCTTCGATAACATTATTTTTACAACATTACCGAAAGATTTAATCCAAATTGTTCGTGGTAAAAAGGGCAAAAGAATCTTGAACAAAATTGGAAACTTCCTTTACTTTTCCTACTCTCATACATAATACATACAATTCTTAAGCGTAAAAACTTAGGTAAGTACTTGCCGGCTGAAATACTCAAATAAGTTATGTTATAAAAGAAATAAATTGAAGTATATTAAAGTTTTGTACATTTGCGCGTGAAATATTTTATTTTTTATTAACATATAGAAGGTATAATCTTTTGCTTATTGCCCAAAATCTTCACTCTATATAATAATTAGGTAGTAAAGAAAAGTCTTTGTACCCCTTTTTAAGCATATTGCGCGTACAGTGAAGAGTGACAATGTGGCACTATGTAGTAGAGAGGCCAATTGTAAAAAGTCGCTTATTTACGATTTTCGTAGGACTGAAAAGGTTTATAGCGACAAGTGGTATCGTTGGAATCGGCATGGTCTGCTGATACTCAAACTGCTTGTTGTCGCTTTCTAAAGTGGTGGAGGGGGTAGCTATGACGTCATTTGTGACGTCACTCCTGGTTTTAGATTTTGTCGATTATTGCGGTAACTATTCATCCGATTTAAACAATATGGGTATCAAATGACAGGTAATTAAATTTCTAACAAAACATGCAAAGCAACTTTTATTGTAGGTATTATATTTTTAAAGATATTTTAAAAAATGTATCTTTTTTGCCATTTTTTTTCTGAACACGAAATGTTTGGTGCGCAATATACCTCATCAATATAAATATTAGACCAACACTTGGGCAGTAAAAAATTAGCTACATTATCGTAGTGTACAAAAAACTTTGAATTTTGTAAATTGCTTTAAAAACAACAAAATTATGACGAAATTAAACGCCGCCATGCCGGGCCCAAAGACGCGTGCCGGCGCGTTGAATCAGCGTCAGTCGCTTACAAGCGATGATTTTGTGGATACGTACGTACATGCATTTGTCTAATCATTGCCTGGATTTATGCAGTGAAGTTAGTTGATTTTATTTTTTTTATTAAAAATCTGCATTACAGCAAATCACGATAACCCTGGGAGAACAATTTGTAGATATGGTTAAGAAGCGAAATGAGTCTAGTTTTTTATTACGGTGTGGTTTTTAAAAAAAAGAACCACCACTCTTCTGGTCCATTTTTCTATACAACTACGGTGGCAAACAAGCGTAAGGTAAGCAGTTATCGTAGCTTAAGGGCGCTTGCAATGCGAAAGGTATCACTTGCGTGGTGCTGACCCAAACTTAAACAGGGTTTCATAATGCAATTTCCCTGGCATAGGAAAACGTTCGTTAAAACGATAGTATAGTAGACGAAACGATAGGAACACAACTACACCGCTGTGTGTAGTCATTTAGTTATGGTCTTCTGTAAGGTATAGGTCCTTCCCTAGTTGGGCTTGCTCACTAGTATGATGCTCTACTCCTCTTATCCATATCTTCCATACTTTAGACTAGGTTCATTCGACGATTACGGAATTAAAAAGCTTCTGAAAGACTTGAAATACCGGTTTCTCGTTTTGATCTTGTAAGCGTCTGACGCTGAAACAACTCGCTGGCTCGCGTCTTTGGGCTGGGCATGGCGGCGTTTAATTTCGTCATAATTTTGTTGTTTTTTAAGCAATTTGCAAAATTCAAAGTTTATTGTAATTTTAAAAATTGTATACTTCAATAATATAGCTATATTTTAACTGTCCAAGTGTTGGTCTTATATTTATATTAATTAGGTTTATTGCGCACCAAACATTTTATGTTCAGAAAAAAACGGCATTTTTGCCGTTTTTTATAAAATATCTTTAAAAATATAATACCTACAATAAAAGTTGCTTTGCATGTTTTGTCAGAAATTTAATTACCTGTCATTTGATACCCATATTGTTTAAATCGGATGAATAGTTACCGCAATAATCGACAAAATCTAAAACCAGGAGTGACGTCACAAATGACGTCATAGCTACCCCCTCCACCACTTTAGAAAGCGACAACAAGCAGTTTGAGTATCAGCAGACCATGCCGATTCCAACGATCCTTTTCAGTCCTACGAAAACTTTTTTTTAATGCATTGGCCTCTCTACTAATCGAGGAGGACTGCAGAAAGCAATTATGGTTAATTTTAAGTTAGTTCATAAAGTAAAAATCTCGATCTCGGCGTTTCTGATTCGATCTCAAAGGGAAACTCTAAGCTTTCTCCAATGAATGAATCTCCTTTAGAAGAAGGTTCTTTTGGGTACTATAAATCTTTTTGCACTAAGGAATAGTTTAACTAAAACGGAGGAAGTCTGTCGCTTTCTCTTCCAGGCTTTTATCCCACATGGTGATGGGGTCGACTTTTCGTTTTTCGCTATTCCACTTCGCTTATCTGTATTAAACCAATTATCTAATTAACCGTCAAGCACATAAAACAAAAGAATTCCCATTTCATACCAATTACGTTTGGCCTAATACAGTTTATTCTGATTACGACATCCTTAACCTAACCTACCTATAGTGGAGCAGTGACGATAAAAACAAAATATTCGGTGTAATACAGCCGGCACTGTGGTGTTTTTCGATAAATAGCACCCGTTCAATTTGAGTCAAGGGTCACTAGATCGACACTTGACATCTCTTAACTCAACCTTTTTGTAGACGAGCAACTCAGATGCCACTATAATGCTGCAGACACATGTCAGTTGGTGTACCTATTTTATATCTATTGATAGATTTATGAGTGTATGTGTCTCACGTTGTTGATTTGCTGACTGCTAAACCGGAGGTCTTGAGTTCAATTTTAACCCGAGACAAATCTTTGCTCTGTTTTTGCGTGTAATTTATCTATAACATGTATTACTTAGAAATGTATAAGTATGTTTTTAGCAGCTACGTCCCAGGAGTACTTTGTGTCCATTAACTGCATTGGATTCTCAAAGGCACCCATGACTTGGCACAGATCATCTTTAAAATAACGAAACAAATAGTAACTTAACGTTTTAAAATTTTAAATAAAAAATAAACTACAGTCGGGTAAAACATAAACAAAATAATATGGATGTGTGAGCTCCGTACCGTGTTAAAACAAAAAATTAACACCACGTAATAAATTCTCATTTTCACCAGCAACTGATGACAAAAAACAACAACAATTACAAAGATACGTATCAGAATTCGACATCGCAACAAGTCTCCCGTCTGTATTTTTCCGGGCTATTTTACACAAGTGGCCACAAAAGCGTCGGGTCAGCACACGATTATCGACGCAGCTCGGACAATAGCCCTGAATAATTATTCAATTTGTTTCCCTTACAACGACGTCCTCGGCTGGCATGTAAAGTACCTACTCGGTTAACTGTTCTCTTTTATTTTGTATAACATAAGTAAGCTAACACACTAGATAAAATTACGAATACAATTATATGATATTAAGAGAGGTAGGGCACCATACTAGAGAGTAAGCCCGACTGAGGAAGGACTTCCACCTTACAAAAGATCACAGCCAAATAACTACACAACGGTGTAGTTGTGTTCCTGTGTGTGAGTACAGGTCTCCAGCGCTCATTAAGGGATGCGTTTTAAAAGAAACGTATTCCTATCCCAGGGACACCTTAAAGCCCTGGAGTAAAAAATGGGTTGGCAACACGCAAGTGATACCTCTATTGGTATTGCAAGCTTCCATAAGCTACGATAACTGCTTAACATCAGGAAGGCCGTATGCTTGTTTGCCACCCAAGTAGTATTATATAGTGAGTACACCACTAACTACCTTACCTTACTCTTCAAAATCCATCCAAAGGTTGTCTGGAAGAGATCGCTTTTAGTGATAAGACCGCCCATTGTACAGCTAACTATATTCATCTGTTATTTTACCGTTGTATTTTTGCTTGGTGTACAATAAAGAATATTCTATCTATCTATCTATCTAGTATATAAAAAAGTAATTATAATTTTAGTTGAACTACTTAGTTAATTTATTACGAAATATTTATCTATAATTATTTTACTTTGTCACTTTTTGAGCTGAACATGCTACGGGCGGCTAACTTGCTCTACGCAACGAGGGAGACCGTGAGCGCACTTGAGCGCAGACTTTATTGTTAAATGCAATTACTTTAATTAATGAAAAGGCAACCTTATTTTGTCTCTACATCCCCATACTATATATACTACGTCATTTAAGAAACCTTTGTGCAAAATGTCAGTCAGGACAAATAATTATTTATTATATGTATAATTGTATAGATTACGTGATACACAACGTACTCGTATATACCCATTGTCTTCCCACAAACATAATTGCCTAGCTAGAACGCAAACACAATGTCAATCTATCGAAATCCCAATAGTCTTCTCGTGAGCCACAAGATCAAGACATACATTTCCAAATAATCGTAATCTTGCACTATTATAGCGTCAATTCTGTTCTATATTATACCAACTCAGATTCAATACGTACGACATAACATCTATTAAAAAACGCGAAAGTAACTCTCGACTAAACTGCAAAACGGATTTTAATACTTTTTTAAAGGATAAATCGTATTCTGAGTAAGGACAACAATAACGGGCATCGCCGCGGGCGGAGTTGCATTCAACATCTAGTCGAATACTGACATATACTTTCAATAGTTAAGGATGGTGTTAACATTAATAAAGAACTAAAAATAATAATTGTTTTAATTGTCAGAAATAGTACACTCAGGTGTTCGTCGTCATAAGGTTCGTTGAGGGCCCGGTCGAAATAAAAGGGCTTGGTGGCGCCCGGTACTTCTTATATACGGCCAGAGCAAGCTAGTGAAGGTGGACGCCTCCACGTCACAGGGGTATAAAAATATAACATTTGCTTTAACGGAAAACAATCAACTCAAGAGTATTCTGTAAAATAACGGTTCTCCATAGCAATATTAGAAATTTGAACGTATATAAGTCCGTTATATTAGAATCGACGCCCTATGATAGTCAGACTTTAAACCACAGAGGTTGATTGATGTTTAATTAGCAGTACATGCAATAACGTAGAGAGATCCTGTGTTATATATAAATCGTATGCGGCAATATATGAAGATATGAAGTGATTGTTATATTAAAGGGCATCCATCCGGCAATAATTTTGGCATATTGAGATAATAATTCTCAATTGCGGCAACGTGTTTGGTAGTGAATTTTGTCGTAGCTGTTTCACAGAACATTGATATGCATATTGTTATTGGTCAGCCGGCGCTAGAAACTACCGGTATTCGAATATGTCTCTCGAAAAATAGACATTATATTTGTCTCTTTAGGCCCGTGCTATAAGAATAGAGGTTTTGATTTCTGGATAGGCAAAGTGATAATGGGGTTTTTCTGTAAGATTTTTTTAAAGTAAACATTAAGTGCACGTTATACGCTAGTGACTTTCTGGTGTCACTAAAATGTCGAAAAGATTTGTGTAATATGTTAATTTATGAACTCGATATAATGACTCTTAATCGTCTATTATTATTATTTACATTCATTTTTGTTAATAAATGGATTACAAAGTAGTCTGATTAATGATTATAAACGTAATTTGATCGATAGATAACACACAAATTATCATAGACTAAAATTTTAAAACTCAATGCTATCATTCCGAAGCAGTAACATCATGAAAAGTGCTTCAACGAAGAATTAATCTTACAATACTTATTTTACCTACAGACGTTGAAATGTAGGTATGTGGCAATAAAATACCTTTGTCTGGCAGTGAGACAAGCACCAACAATGTTCCCGCGCCCATTCCTTAATGAAACCATATTTCACGCCCTATAAGAACTTGCAACAAAAGGTAAATAATCTAAACCGTGTAGAACATTTCCCTACAAAACGTTCAATTCAAATTTCACCAGCTTTTCGGAGACCAGTCGTTTTATAAAACGCGCTGAATTTCAAATGAAATACTATGAATAATTTAAAAAATATTTTCTGGAGCTACTTTTGTGAGCGCTTCAGTTCCAGGTTTCGTTTTTGTTATGTTACTTGTATTTTATTTAAATGTCATTTGACAGTCAGTTTCCTTTTCTATATCTTTTTATTATTTTAATGTTTTGATTACACCATACAAGCGAATAAGCCTAATTGTGGAAGAGTCTTCGCCATACAGAAGACCACAGCCAAATAACTACACACAGTGATATAATTGTGTTCCTATGCGAGAGTAGATACAGGTTTTCAGTATCCTTTTGAAGACGGGTTTTTTTTTAATAAACCTTTTCTTATCCCAGGGTTACCCATAATCCAAAACCCTAGTGATAAAGTTTTTGGATTGGCAACACGCGAGTGATGCTTCAGTTATTGCGGTACGGTAACTGCTGACCATCAGGCGGTTTGTACGCTTGTTTTGCACTTTAATAGTATAATAATAATATATCTACCTTACTCTATAACGATAATACGTCGTTGATATGAGACTTATATCCTGTTCTCTTTCATATTTCACCTCAGTGTTTCTTATATTATATTATTTTCTTATCCTCTGCCACTCTGTTTGCTGGTAAAAAACTCATTATAAGTTAAGCTCCCCTTTGTACATGATATTTTTAAATAATATTGTAATGAAATTTATTGTGTACAAATACAATAAAAAAAATGAAGAAAAATGCTACTTATAAAAACAACTACATATCACATTGTCCTCTTTCCAAATAAGTAACAATCAATTACAAATACGCTCAAGACTTCAACGTCATTGCGCAAATAATATAGAAAGCTAACAAATAAGGAAAAAACAGGGAATCATGACAAATGTTCAGACAAATTGTCGGAACCGTTGAAAAAGTGAAGCCACCAAAGATTAATGAGAACCAATAAGGAAGCCTGTGTGCGTTTGCATTTCATTAGGAAGGATAGCATCGATCGTTACAATATGGCGAGCTCCTAGACTATTCCGTATATGATGCACGTATAAGCAATTTGTGCAGTTAGCGCCTTAATGTACTTACTACGTCTACGTGGGTTTAATAAACAGGTATTGTTTTAACTAAGAGTGTATTTCCTGTGAACCATGCATTCTTCGCATTGCAGATATGCCAAATATTATCTAAACTAATAATAAATAGATAAAAGATGTTTGTTTTTAATGGATAAACTCAAAAACAACTTAACAGATTTTTTTTTAAAGAACTTAATTATCTGCAAGTAACATGGGCTATATTTTATTTAAGTTTTTAATTAAGATCAAAGAGAAATCATAACTATAAATTAAACTCTGTGCGAAGCCGAAACAGGTCGCTAGTAGGTGGATCTATTTCAAAATATCGAAAGAAAAGATGATTGGGAGACATGTGTCATTTCCGATAACCTAGTATGGTTATAAAGGTTGTGAACAACCGATGGTCAGCTCAGGACTGAGTAATAAAAAAAAACTTGACTGCACGGTTGGTTCAGAGGCTTCAGTGGTTACCTTCGCCATTTACCACTGCGCGGCGTGTTGTGGGTTTGATCCCCACACAGGACAAAAAATTGTGTGATCCATAAATGATTGTCCCAAGTCTGGGTGTACTTTGTGTCCGTTGATTGTATGTTTGTAAAGTCCCCCGCGACACAGGGCTTGTTCTCTAGTGCGGGAGTTGTAAAAAAAAAATTACAAAAATATTGAACAAAGGTAGAGCACTATACTAGCATGCGAGCTCGACTAGGGAAGGACCTCTACCTTACAGAAGACCACAGCCAAATAACTACATACAGCAGTGTAGTTGTGTTCCTGTGTATGAGTGCGCTATCCAGGTATGCTTTTTGAAAGAAACGTAAATACGTAACAACATCATCATCATCATCATCAGCCTATCGCAGTACACTGCTGAACATAGGCCTCTCCAAGGGCACGCCATCTAGCACATAACAACATACATTACATTCATTCATTTTAGATTCTGATAAATACCAATTTATAAACTACAATAATATTATATTTGAGGCACACAACCCTTAACCATAACAGTTTGCAGCGCTCAAAACTTCACTAATTACCTTATATTAATAAATAAATGTAACTCGGTCCCTGTATTCTGTATGACAAAGTCAAATATTACACATACTCGTAATCCAATTACGCACAGTTCTACACATATAAATTGCTATGAAACAAACTTTGAAACTTATAAGTAATAATCTGTCAAAACTCATTAAACTAAAGGCGGATACCACACTGCGGTATTTAGTGTTGTATGCAAGTTGTTTAGTTTATATGAAAATACAAGCAGCCCACTCTGTCTTCACCCGAGGAAGGAGATTCCTTCTTACTTACTTCAATGTTCGTAATTTAAGGAAACTTTTTGCATAATTTTAAATTTGTAGCTCCAGCAGCTAAGGCTCTGCTTTCATGGTTCAAATCAGTACGTGTGGTGACAGGAGGTCTTCATTCTTCAGTGAGACAGTACAGGCTAAAAATAAATAATAATAACAAACTACATATATATATGCAGTGGAGCACTGATTGGCATAATTATGTAGGTATATGGTTTGTTATTATTATTTACATTTAGGTGTCCTTTTCTCTCTCTATCTAGAAAGCTGCAGGAATTTAGGCTTAAAATTTTGTTAAAGTTATATTGAGATTATTTTATTATTGAAATAAAAGTAACCAACCTAAACTATTTACAAACAATTGGATATTGTATTTGATTGAGGTTGCAGTTTTGAGATAAGGTGCCCAAAACACTGGCCACATTGCCATGCTGGATCGCAGGGCTAATACGTTAACCCAAGTAAAGGCCAGCCTTAGGATCGTGAGATGACTCGACTAAACGCTTAGATATCAGAAATACAAACTATATAAATATTTGTATAATCTTTTTACATTTTTTTCTTAAAAATATGAGAAGCAGTCGAAGCATTCGTTAATATATTTTAGTTCAGATTCCATTCCATGATTGAATCAGACAATCCAATCATATTTATTGCAGAGTCGGTCACTGGGATTTGTTATCGTAAACCGTAAGGTAAAAAGTCCCGTTTAAAAAAGTCGGTTATGTCTTGGAATTATGTTCCATAATTCAGAGGGATGGTTTCATATACATATATTGTATTTGTGTAATATGGCTTATCTACCATTAACCAAAAATAATGTAGATTTTTTTTTAAGATTTTATGGAATAAAGCGGTGGTAGAGGACAGCACAGAAAACATACAAGTGTGAGAGTAGCTAAGTGAACAAACAAAGGAAAAGTAAAAGATTAGAATAGAGTAAAAAACTTTACTAACATTGGTTTTAATTTTTTTTTAAATCTATATTTCAATGTAAATTTAATGTAAGCCACATAGAATCTGGTGGAAATAATGACGTCACATGAGTACAAGACAGTCTCAATCAAAGTTTGTGAGATGTTTACTGATAACTCGTATCGTCGACCTTCCTGTCGTGTCATTTATCATTTGAAAACTTTCTTGATACTTCAACTGAGGATATATTTGTATGACTATACCAATGTGACAGTGTTATTTTATACTAGGTACATATTTGGGTGACAAACAAGCATACACTTTAAACACTTTCGTTTTTTTTATACTACCATGAAGGCAAAAAAGCATACGGCCTGCCTGATGGTAAGCAGTTACCGTAGCCTATGGACGCTTGCAACACCAGGGGTATCACTCGCGCGTTGCCGACCCTTTAGAAACCTTATAACTCCTTTCTTGAAGAACCCCATGCTATAGTCTCTCGGGAAAACCTCGGCAGGAAGCTCATTCCACAACTTAATCGTTTTATTTATATGTATAAATATCGTAATAGAAGTATTTTAAGACCAAAAAGTATATTTAATTCTTATGAAATCGCGCTAACGTCCTTAAACTTTTTAAATCAAAAAAATATTTTGATACTAAACGACACAAGCAGCTTAACAAAAGCAAGTATAATATTTCACTGCACGTCAATAATATCGGTAAACAGGAGTAAGTGCTCGAGGGATCGGCCACTTTACACGATCTGTTGCATATGAATGAGTGTCGACGGCTCGGCAAGTAAACCACTTATTTCTGTCACTGTATTTGTATTATGTGGCTTAATGTAGATACATTCAGATGATACAGACAGATGTCTGTATCAAGGCTTTTTGTTTAAAAAAATGTTGTGGACTTGACATTATATGACTGCTAAAGCGGTGGTCGTGGGTTTGATTTCCACCCGGGACAAATATTTGTATGACAACCACTATTACTTGATCGGGATTTAATTTATGTGTGTGTTTAGAAATATCATAAAACACCAAAATGTTATTTAATATATTTAAAAATAACTATGATTTAATAAACTTCAAATAGACAGATAAAAATACTAGCTGTTGCCCGCAGCTTCGCCCGCGTGGTTGTCGATTATCATCACCGTGATAATCGACAACCACGCGGGCTCTATATCCTTTGCCAGGATACCATCTATCTCCTTACCAAATTTCATTAAGATCCAATTAGCCGTTTGGTCGTGGGAAGGTAACAAACAAACAAACAGAGTTACTTTCGCATTTATAAAATCTGCATAATCTGCTTGTTTAGACTGCCTTGACGGTCCATTAGCCGCAGTACACACCTGCTGTGCACGAGGTTGTGGGTTCGATTTCCCCACAGGACAAAACTTTGTGTAGCCTACAAAGAGTAATGCTGAGTCTGGGTGTAATTTGTGACCGTTAATTATATGTTTGTAAAGTCCCCCGCGACACAAAGCTTGATCTCTAGTGTGGGAATTGTGTTTTTTTAAGAAAGAATTTCTGAAGATCTCTTTAATAAGCTCTATAGACTGTGATATTAGTATGGTTTTTTTTTTTTTTTTTTTTTTTTATTATTAATAAGAACAAAGTCCTTAATAATTGATTACAATCTAGCCTCTATATATATCTATGATAGGCTAATAAGCAATTTAATTCTAACTTAATTTTATAAGTTTATTAGAATAATTTAAACTAAGAGTAATGTCTATGCACTTTCTTAGAGTCTATAGAATGTAAGCACTTTGTTCATGTGTCTTATATATAGCACTATCACTATGGTTTGTTCACTGTTTAATATACTAACTCGAACGGTTTAGTTCTTTTTAATCTTCTCACTATGTCCGTGTTGTCGAGCAATTGGATCGCTTCGACATTCACATGATGGTGAAGTCGGCGTTCGTGAGCTTCTGCTGACTTCTGGATAGTTTGGTAGACTGTCTCCACGTTGAGATCGCGGTGGAGATCGTCATTTCGTATATACCAGGGTGCCTTGACTATGTCCCTGAGTACTTTGTTCTGGAATCGTTGAATTATATTGATATTCGTAGTTTTAGTACAGCCCCATAATTGGATTCCGTACTTCCAGATCGGCATTAGAATAAGCTTATAGATTAGTATTTTATTATGTATTGATAAACTAGAATTTCTTCCCAGTAACCAATACATACTTTTATATCGAATGTCTAGTTCTTGTTTTTTCTTTTTGACGTGAGCTTTCCACCGGAGCTTTGCGTCAAGTGTTATGCCTAAGTATTTGGCTGTATTTGCGTATGGCACTTGGAGGCCATTTATGAAGATGGGATGATAATCACATCTCCTATTTGTAAAGTTAATGTGTACAGATTTGGACTCATTTAATTTTATTTGCCAGTTTTGTGCCCAGTCATGAATTCGATTGACAGCTATTTGGACTTTTTCCGTTGCTTCCTTATGGCTTAGCCCCGTGGCCATAACTGCAGTGTCGTCAGCAAAGGTCGCGATAGTGTTATTTGGCACTTCTGGTATATCATAGGTGTACAGCAGGTACAAAATCGGTCCCAGCACACTACCTTGTGGTACCCCAGCTTGTATCATATTTAGTTCTGAATAGGCGTCTTCCTGCCGTATTCTGAATGCTCTGTTGGTGACGTATGATTCTAAAATATCTGCAAAAGATTTCGGCAACGTTCGGTTTAGTTTGTATATTAATCCTTCATGCCAGACTTTATCAAAAGCCTGTGCTACATCTAAGAATACCGTTGCACATACTTCTTTATTTTCCAAAGATTTCTCGATTATATTGGTTATCCTATGTACCTGGTCTATAGTAGAGTGTCTCTCCCTAAAGCCGAATTGATGGTTTGGTATTAGGTTTTGCTCGCTTATGATTGGTTTTAATCGTTTTAGAAATAGTTTTTCAAAAAGTTTTGATATTACAGGCAGTAAAGATATAGGCCTGTATGATGATGCTTCTTGCGGTGGTTTGCCAGGTTTGTATGTATTAAAAACGTAGTACACACAGCAACGGAAATAGCTGTACATTGCCGCTAAATGAAGATTCGTTATTTAAGACTTGACATTGTACCTATATATTTCTGAACTATGGAATTTGGTGACAGTGTACAATTAGGCTAAACCTACAGATAAAAATATATTTCACACAAATTCATGCATTGATTTTACCAAAAAACTAATCTTTATTTAGCGGTCCTATACAGCTAACTCTATGCCGACTGACATCACGCGGCCGAAAAAAACAGAAATAATAATATCCAACATGGCGGCTTTTTAAATTCTTTCAGAATTAAAAGCACACACTTTTCAGAGAAAACGGATTGTATTTTTAACTAATTGATTCTATTCTAATAACTTTCTTATATACACAACCCTTTTGAAACATAATTAGTGCTGCATCAATTGGCAGTAATTAATTATTCAAACTCAAAGGAAACCGTATAACGTAACCAAAATACAATACAACAGTGTCATTATCCCTTTAAGGGTATGCAATGTAAACATACGATGTGATAACAACCGATGCTATGTACCTACATATGTAATATATGTCATGAATAAGCATTAGGATAGAAAGAGACGCAATCGAGTTTCCCATATCTAGTAAACCACAGCGCCAAAATGTCATATTATATTTTAAAATGTAATAATATAACTTAAGAAAGAAAGAAAGAAAATACATTTAATTCGGTTTAAGGCCCACAACAACAGCGATAAAAACATCACAAAAAAACAAGAAGAGAGTAGAGAAAAAGAAAAACATAAAATTTGCACTTAGGTTGACACGCCGCGCCGTTTTGAAAGCCCCTACCGAAAAGGATGCCATCTCAGCATGAGCTGGGCAATAAATACCCAACGCTGGTTTTCAGTTGGCAACTTTAGAGGTGAAGACACGGACAGAAGTAGAGCCTTATTGTGTACTTATTTGTTTTTACGCAGTTTTTAATAGTTATAATAGTATTTTTATTGCAGACTAATTAAAGGATCTTGTTTAGTGCACAAGTTATATTTTTCACTTCAGTACCCTTAGTACGAGTTACAGCCCGGCCACGAACACGCCGCTGCAGCGGCAGCAACGAGCGGCGAGCGACGAGCGGCGAGCGTCGAGCGGCGAGCGACGAGCGTCGGCGGCGAGCGGTGAGAATAAATGTGCTCAAACGTTCTATGACGCCACGAAGCCGTTGCCGCTGCCGCGCGGAGTCGTGGCCGGTCGGCTAATTCTCTAAGAAACAGCGATGACAAACTGACAGTTGTGATCGCAAAATTGACAGTTCTGATTGCTCGTGGACGGCACAATCTATTGACTAAACGTCAAAAAGGGCTCTTACGGAATACCGATTTTCAATCTGACAGATGGATTTTGCTCGGTTTTTGCGGTGGCTCGGTTTTTGCTCTTACGGAATACCCCTGCGGGCCGTTAAAAAAAAAACACTTTCGTCGTAACTATGATTAAGATAGTAACTATAGTAACCGACGACGAAAATTATTTTTTTAAATCTCCAGCTCGTACATTTCATTTCGAAAACAAATATTCTAAGATCGAAGGACTCATATTGCGATCTTCACTTACCGCTGCAAACGAATAACAAGAAACAAAATGAACTAGGAAAAAGCTTCCAAACCTATGTAACTAATATAATTAGTTTTGCGCCAATAATAAGCCACTCAATAAAAACTCAGAGAATCAAAAGAAAAAATACGTAATCGATATAAAGTGAGAACTGTCTAACTATACAAAAGGAGGGATAGACATTAAACTTTCATTGCCACTTGGCCGGGTAATACGCGATTTTGTAACAAAATAACTCAACCACAAAAAATACACAAAGAAAAAGTTCGTCTTTTTTCTAAGAAACTTTTATCTACTTTGACAATCTAACCTTAATGTATGTAGTGTGCGTGTACATAAAATATCTCCCTTGCCCTTGAATATGAGAGAAAACACTTCAACTAGTTTTATTCTATGTAAGACCAATAGTTTTTCTTACAGCAATATCAATAATATTTATCGAAAGATAAACGATATATCATGTCTGTAATACACCATTTTTCTTAGGATATATATCTACCATGTTATTTTGAGCCCCGATATAATTAGAATATACTTTAGTCTAGTTCAGTAACTAGTTTAGTATGGAGGCCTCTAACAACGGCCACGGGAAGTTGATCACCAAATATTGACGCAATGACATACAATAACATGGACTATAGTATGGGGTTTATCAAGAAAGGAGTTATAAGATATTTAAGGGGTCGGCAACGCGTGAGTGACGCCCCTGGTGTTGCAAGTGTTCATAGGCTACGGTAACTGCTTACCATCAGGCGGGCCGTATGCTTGTTTGCCATCAAGTAGAACACAGATATATTAATGACTACAAGCATGAAAGGAGGAGTGCTATAAATTAATAATATCTACTCCTTGTAAATTGATTAGTAGATATTATAGTAATGCTACATAAGAGATATCAACACAGTTATCAAGTAATTTTCTATATAATTAAGCCGTTCACACACGATACTAAATTAGGCAAACAAGCTTATTAGAGTAGTGTTAACGGGGCCAATAGTGTAATCTTGAAAATGATTTATATTATTAATATAAAAAGCGGCGGCAAATAAATAGAAAAGTAACCGTCTTGTAATTTTACCACATGAGGTATGAGTTCAATCCCGACTCACAGTACCAATGTGAATTTCACTTTGTCTAATTCGGAATTCCATCTGTTAACTGTAAAGGAAAACCCACCTGTCCTAAGGCATGATCCCTTGAACCCGCATTGTGCCAACGCGTGTGATTAAAGCCTAAAACATATTTGGTCTCTTGATAGAGTAGGAGAGATGGGCATAGCCCAGCAGTGGGACATAACATAATAAAGAGCGCACTTGTGTTTGCATACACACTTGTGCACTATAATATCTCCCGCGCAGACGGCAAGTCTCCGTTGAGATTAGCCGCCGTGACCAAAATTCGTTTAGGAGGCCATTATTACTATCATAGGTTGCTATTATCAGATTATTAATTCAAAATGGTCCTAGAGACCAGGTGGTTTACTTAATTAAAATCACCATATTATTCTTTATAGTCTCAATCAATTATACCAAATGAAAAAAATAAATTGAATTCAGTTTTACATACGATCTAGGTCAAACCGGTAGGGCTCAATACGATGTCCGTAACTTTTCAAGCTCGCACCACTCAACTGAGTACGAACTAAAAATGAAAAGGAAAACAAAATGTAATACGTCAAACGTGTAGGTACTCGACAAAACCGTAAAAACAGATCGTGTGTACCGTTGCTAAACAACGAGCTCAGTTTAGCTCATATTTTTCTATCTTGTTCTTTTTTGTTTTTTTAGACTGGCCTGTTGGTCTAGTGGTTAGTGACCCTTATAGTGTAGTGTATACATACTCCTTTATATTAAAAAATAAATATGCTCCTTAACAGTAAGCGTCAAGCTTCCCCGATTTTGCAACATATCTCACTACTGCTCCGCTCCCATTGGTCATAGCGTGATGTCATATAGCCTATAGCCTTCCTGGATAAATGCACTGTTCAACAAAAAAAGATTTGTTCTAATCGAACCAGTACTTTCTGAGATTAACGCGTTCAACCACACAAACAAACAAACTCTTCTTCTGCTTTCTAATATTAGTATAGGTAGATAAGTATGCAGTAAGTCTCAAGTTATTGTTTACTTTTATAATAATACTAGTTGTTGCCCGCGGCTCCGCCCGCGTAGATGTCGGTTATCGTGATAATAAGTAGCTTATATGCTATTCCGCACTATAATCTATCTCTATGCCAAATTGCATCCAGATTTGTTCAGTAGTTTTTGCGTGAAAGAGTAACAAACATCCATACATCCATTCTTACGAACTTTCGCGTATATAATATTAGTAAGGATAATGATTACACCTCAAACATGGAACCCGAGCAGTTTCTTTCATTTCTACTGCTTGACCTTCAACATCTCATCTGACTGGTAAGGACTAATCTCTATATAATAGGCACGAATGTTTGTTCTTGTATTGTCCGTAACTTTTCAAGCTCGCTCATAGTATGAACGAAAAAATGAAAAGGAAAACAAAAGTAATACGTCAAGCGTGTACTCGGCAAAACCGTAAACACTGATTGAGTGTGTAACGTTGCCAAACAACGAGCTAGGTTTAGCTCGTGTATTCAAAAGCTATGTTTTTCTATCTTGTTTCTTTGATATTTTTAGACTGGTATGTTAGTCTAGTGGCTAGTGACCTTGACTGCTAAACCGAAGGTTTGATTCCCACCCAGGATAAATCTTTGTGTAATGAGCACGATTATTTGTTCAGTGACTGGGTGAATATACTCGATCCTTACTAATATTATAAATGTGAAAGTTTGTAAGAATGGATGGATGTTTGTTACTCTTTCACATAAAAACGACTGAACGGATCTGGATGAAATTTGGCACAGAGATAGATTATGGTCGGCAATAACACATAGGCTACTTTTTACAGCGATAGCCGACATCCACGCGGGCGTTGCCGCGGGCAACAGCTAGTATACTATATTTATCAGTAGTCTGGTCATTATAGTACAGGCTCTGCCTAGTTTGGCATCAAGATGACCATGTGTGAGTTGTCCCAATACATTATTAAATATTTTTATTATTTTATATTCCTTATTCTGTCTAGTATCTTTACCAGAGGTTTGTTTGGTATAGTACAGGCTCTGCCTTGTTTGGGATCAGATAACCATGTGTGAGTTTTTCTGTCTCCTCTACGACTCCTTTGCTCCAGCAGCCAACAGTCATTTCGCAGATATAGACTACCTAGTGGTCAACCTGCGAGCTATATCGGTAGCTTTGGTTCTTTGTCGGATAACCTCATTGCGAAGTTTATCCTTCAAGAAGACTCCAAGCATAGTTCGCTACATACCTTCGTGCTAAACTTTGTCAAACTACTAAGTGAAATTGTACTTTATGTGCGTGGTTTTAGTATTTGTTTTTCCTTTTCGTGATATGAAGATTCTTGCAATAAGAAAAAGAAAAAGAAAGAAAGAAAATTTCATTTTAATAATAATGTTCTCTTACCTAATTTCGGTCACGATGGCTAATCTCGACGGAGACTATTCATCTGTGCGGGAGATATTTTAGTGCACAAGTGTTTACGCAGACATAAGTGCACTCTTTATTCCCTCACTCTCATCGTCTGATGGAACGGCAAGTGCTTGCTCGCTAGTGTGATGCCCCACCTCTCTTTGGTAAATTTTAAGACGAAATATTTACCAACTTACCTGCAAGCCTCCAAGTTCTAGACTATTTTGCCTAAAACCCAGCACATTAGGTAAATGAACCTTCTCGAAATTTGCCGGCGCAAACTCGATCGAGCACTTCCACTCACCGCAACATCTCTCGAACATAAGCTCAATGATGCTCCACATTATAGCATGTAGGTCGGTATCATTTAGCCCCTATATGCACTGCACCTACTGTGTTTATATATAGTCTAGCCACAAAAGAATTTTCAATAGAGTTTTATAATATTTGACTGTAAGGTTGTTTCAGTGGCTTAAATGGTTACCTCGCTATTTACTACCGCGCGGTGTATTGTGGGTTCGATCCCCACACAGGACAAAAAATTGTGTGATTCACAAATAGTTGTCCTGAGTCTGGGTGTACTTTGTGTAAGTTAATTGTATGTGTGTAAAGTCCCCCGCAACACAGGGCTTTTTCCTTAGTGCGGGAAAAAAACAAACAAATATTTCTTAATCTAATCAACACAAAAAAGAATAATGATTTTGATAGAATTTTATATTTTACTAGCTGACCCGGCAAACTTCGTACCGCCTCAGAATCAATAAATAAAACTTTACTTTGAACGATTTTTAAATATTATACCAGTAAAAAAGAAATGAACAGCAGAGTTTTGTGATAAAGTATCCCTGGGATACGAAAACGTTTCGTTAAAAACGCATCCCTAAAAGATCGCTGGAAAATTGTTTTCACCGCTGTGTAAGTATTTGGCTGGTCTTCTATAATATGGCCGTCCTTTCTCAGTCGGGCTAGCTCACTTATTTATTTCTTTATTACAAAGACTTGTATGGTGCTCTAATAATAATAATACCAACCCATATATGTCCCACTGCTGGGCACGCTGGCCTATTGCGGGTTTTTGAATCAGACATGTCTTTAGAATTTCTTCTAAGACATGTGGACATGTTTTCTCCTGATGTTTTCAGCATTAGCAGATGGCGAATCATTAGATTAGTACATATAAACCCTACTAAGTGAAATTTACATTGGTAATGCCGCCCGGGTTCGGACTCGCACCTCTTGCAAGCAAGTCGGTTACTTTTCCACTTGGCCACCAGCGCTTGTTTGCTTATAATGGTGCTTTACCTCTCTTTAAATCGTATTGTCGTAACGAAACGCTTTTTAATATATATCACTCACACGAGTTTGTACTCCTTGTACATATACTGAAGTACTACTATCACTTACTATCAACATTTCAACTAGCTGTACGACATTATGCATCAACATGAATGGGTACACAGATGGCCAGTCTTTTATGTGCACTCTGCTACGGACACTTGGAATTTTATTGAAGTCAAAGTGAACTCGAAGCCAATGCAATTTATTGGCTTGTCACTACTAAAACGAAATACGGTACGTTATAGAAATATAAGCATTTCTGTGTACCGTGTTAATATTAATTGTTATCTTCTAGAACCATGTATAAAAGTAGGTGTGTGTATTTGTGTTTCCTATGTACTCCAAAACGGCTGGTCCAAATTTGATTAAAATTTTAAGCCAATCTTCATTAAGTAGGTGATCCTGCTTGAGAGCAATCGGATCAACAGATTTTTGTTTAAATGCATTATTTACACATGCATTCTTAATACCACCAATAATCACCGGGCAACATTCTTTTTTTTTATAATACCAAGGTGGCAAACAAGCATACGGCCCGCCTGATGGTAAGCCTATGGACGTTTGCAACACCGAGGTGTCACTCACGCGTTGCCGACCCTTTAAAAACCTTAATTATAACTCCTTTCTTGCTATAGTCATGTCATGTCATATATAAATACAAAAACTCACAAGTATGGTAAAACAGCATTCAAATATTATGTTGTATGGTGGCCAAAAGAGATAGCTAGCTGTACATTACATTATATCGTAGACTTAAGTCAAATCCCATACATTTTATTTTTTGACTTTTCGATTCGACTACCGTTTATGCCACTTGTCTAGAGGCTCAGGGCTGCTATAAAATGATATTAGGGGTCGCCCGCGACTTCGTCCGCGTGGTAATTTGGAATATTTCTTTCCGATTTTGTAACATATCTCACTACTGCTCCGCTCCTATTGATCATAGCGTTATGTTATGTGACTAGATTTTTACTGAACTTTAAAGTTGTGTAAAATATATTGTTATCTGTATATTTTTGCTTCAACCGCCCAACAAATCTGCTTATAGTCCTGGGACTGATTGTAGATGCAGACGCACAAGAAAAAAAAAATCTGTATATTTAGCCTGATTGTATACTGTTACCAAATACCACAGAAATATAGACAACGGTTTTCTTAAAAAACTAATCTTCATATAGCGGCGCTGTACAGCTATCTCTACTGCCGTGTGTACATACTTATGATAAGGAACTTTTAAAAGCAATTACATGCCGCTTACACATTAAAGTTATTACTAACGCAGGTCTTGACGCAGAACGTCACTTTCGCAAAATGTCATCGTAAAAAATTTGGTCACTTTAGCACAATGTCACTTTCGCAAAAATGTCACTTTCTTAGAATGTCACTTTCGCAAAAATGTCACTTTCTTAGAATGTCACTTTCTCAAATATGACACTTTCTTAGAATGTCACTTTCGCAAAAATGTCATTCATGCGTTGATTTCGCAGCAAATTATGTGAGATACACCTTACAAAATCGGGTAAGTAATTAATAAAAAAATATATAAAAATCATAAACATCTATAATAATAGTAAAACTAATATAATATTAACTTATTAAATACGTACTGTCTATTACTTAAATAATCGACCGAAAGATATCCATTTTGACAAGCAATACAAAAAACTTTTGAAGAAATTTGACCGCGAATCATTGACATTACCTGAATTAATGCGTAAAATATTTTTTTTGCAATTTTTTAATTAAACGGCTTTTAAAATCATCATTATTCATCGTAATATAATCACAAATAAATCGTGGTTTTTATTATGTTAATATTATAATAATATAATAACACATATATTATTATTAATTAAGTTAATTAGTTTTTTTTAAAAGAGTTGGTATTAATTAAATCAAATTCGTAAGTAATGCAAATATCAATATGTATTTCATGTGATTTGAATAATAATAATAATATTATTGTTTAATTTTTAATTTTGCTACTTTCATATAAAATACATAATAAAACTAAATCATAATTCACCATTATTCATCATTTGGAGAATTCATAAATAAATCATTGTTTTTATTATGTTAATATTATAATAATAACACATATTAGCTAAGTTCATCACGACATTATTATTTAAGTAATAGACAGTACGTATTTAGTAAGTTATGATAATATTATATTAGTTTTACTATTATTAAAGATGTTTATGATTTTTTTTTTTTTTATTAAATACCTACCCGATTTTGTAAGGGGTATCTCACATAATTTACTGCGAAATCAACGCGTGAATGACATTTTTGCGAAAGTGACATTCTAAGAAAGTGACATTTTTGAGAAAGTGACATTCTAAGAAAGTGACATTTTTGCGAAAGTGACATTCTAAGAAAGTGACATTTTTGCGAAAGTGACATTGTGCTAAAGTGACCAAATTTTTTACGATGACATTTTGCGAAAGTGACGTTCTGCGTCAAGACCTCTCACATAATTTACTGCGAAATCAACGCGTGAATGACATTTTTGCGAAAGTGACATTCTAAGAAAGTGACATTTTTGAGAAAGTGACATTCTAAGAAAGTGACATTTTTGCGAAAGTGACATTCTAAGAAAGTGACATTTTTGCGAAAGTGACATTGTGCTAAAGTGACCAAATTTTTTACGATGACATTTTGCGAAAGTGACGTTCTGCGTCAAGACCTAACGCAGGTCTTGACGCAGAACGTCACTTTCGCAAAATGTCATCGTAAAAAATTTGGTCACTTTAGCACAATGTCACTTTCGCAAAAATGTCACTTTCTTAGAATGTCACTTTCGCAAAAATGTCACTTTCTTAGAATGTCACTTTCTCAAATATGACACTTTCTTAGAATGTCACTTTCGCAAAAATGTCATTCATGCGTTGATTTCGCAGCAAATTATGTGAGATACACCTTACAAAATCGGGTAAGTAATTAATAAAAAAATATATAAAAATCATAAACATCTATAATAATAGTAAAACTAATATAATATTAACTTATTAAATACGTACTGTCTATTACTTAAATAATCGACCGAAAGATATCCATTTTGACAAGCAATACAAAAAACTTTTGAAGAAATTTGACCGCGAATCATTGACATTACCTGAATTAATGCGTAAAATATTTTTTTTGCAATTTTTTAATTAAACGGCTTTTAAAATCATCATTATTCATCGTAATATAATCACAAATAAATCGTGGTTTTTATTATGTTAATATTATAATAATATAATAACACATATATTATTATTAATTAAGTTAATTAGTTTTTTTTTAAAGAGTTGGTATTAATTAAATCAAATTCGTAAGTAATGCAAATATCAATATGTATTTCATGTGATTTGAATAATAATAATAATATTATTGTTTAATTTTTAATTTTGCTACTTTCATATAAAATACATAATAAAACTAAATCATAATTCACCATTATTCATCATTTGGAGAATTCATAAATAAATCATTGTTTTTATTATGTTAATATTATAATAATAACACATATTAGCTAAGTTCATCACGACATTATTATTTAAGTAATAGACAGTACGTATTTAGTAAGTTATGATAATATTATATTAGTTTTACTATTATTAAAGATGTTTATGATTTTTTTTTTTTTTATTAAATACCTACCCGATTTTGTAAGGGGTATCTCACATAATTTACTGCGAAATCAACGCGTGAATGACATTTTTGCGAAAGTGACATTCTAAGAAAGTGACATTTTTGAGAAAGTGACATTCTAAGAAAGTGACATTTTTGCGAAAGTGACATTCTAAGAAAGTGACATTTTTGCGAAAGTGACATTGTGCTAAAGTGACCAAATTTTTTACGATGACATTTTGCGAAAGTGACGTTCTGCGTCAAGACCCTAACGCACACATGGCTCGTTCAGTGACGTCACTGGACTAAATTTATACGATTTAATAATAATAATACACCGCCATCTGATCCAAAACTAAGCATAGCCTGTACTATGGCAACCTGACAACTGATAAATATACTTATATATCTAAATACATAATATTATAGATAAATAACACCTAGACACAGAAACATGAATGCTCAACACACAAAGATTTGTCTTGGGTGGGAATCGAACCCACGACCTCCGGCGTAGCAGTCAATGTCAGTATCCACTAGACCAACAGGCCAGAATAAATTAATATTTAAATAAATATATACGCGCTGTTCAAATATTTACATTGGCAAAGTACATGACGTAAGCTTCATTACTCCTACGATTTTATGACCCAAAATAAATACGTTATACCTTCATTTTCGAATTAAAATTTGAACTCGAATTATTTATAATCCACATTTACGCTTCAAAAACAACCCTCACTTTTCATTGAAATGTTATAAGTCTGAGAGGGTTAAATTACTTCCAGCGGGTTAAGGTCGGAAATTAAGTTATATATCACGTGAATCTAGGTAATAATAAACCAGGACACTAACATAATGCACGTGTATAATTATAGAGAAAAGATAATAAAGGTGCTGAAGCAAAATTATGTTTACCTGTTCAAGGTTGCTTCAAAGGACTTAGAAATACAGTTTTGGAAAACGAAGCATGGTTTAAAGGGTTATGAGTTAGCGTACAGGCTATGTGTAGGCTACGAAATGAATTATATGCCACTGTGTTTTCTGAGCGCCAAGTATATAGTTAATTTTGAAGCCGGTGAGCCTTCTCTTGAACTCTCTCCGGCCGTGTCGGATTGACATCCTTTCGGATTATGAACGATAAGGAATAGGATAAAAGATATGAAGGAAAAGAGAATGCACTTGTGTTTGTGCACTATTTTACCCCTTGTTTTTAGTTTTAACAAAGGGGTAAAATAGTGCACAAATGTGTGGTTAGGTGACCAATTTTGACAGAGACTAGTCAAACGACTAGTCTCCGTCAAAATTGAAGTGAAAAGCTGACGGAGACTAGTCGTTTGACTAGTGTCCGTCAAAATTGGTCACCAGACAAATCTTATGTTAGAATTAATGTGTCACTTCATTTTTGCCAGATTTTAATGATTGGGATAAAAATAAGATGCCGGTCTATATACAAATTATATAATCTATGTTTTATAACCTTAATACTGATGTTATATAACTTATTCGAAATATACTGAAGTCATCATCTAATACATATTCCCATAGTGTAAATTATTAAACAACTGAGTAGACGTAGGGCACTATTCGATTCAATTTGCGACTACGAATAGTTTAATTATTGCTAACTATCAATATTGGGATTCGGTAGTAGTATTAAATTATGCAAAATAAACTTTCCTTTGATAATGTTGGGGCTGTAAAGCAGATTTATAATTTTATACTATGTTATGCTTATGTGTTAGGAAACGTCCACTATACATGCCTTCTTTAAACGAGGTTAAGTAGAGCTTCAAGGTAGGTAGCGATCCCTAGGCATTGCTGAAGTCCATGAGCGGCGGTTACCACTTACTATCAAGTAGTCTGTTGACTCGTCTGCCACCTTATGCAATTAAAAATCAGTATGGCCTATACTAACTGAGTAGAAGAAGTATACCACAGTCAAATAACTACACAAACTGATGTATACCTGTGCGTGAGAATAGTTCGAGTGCCTTGGTGGTCCAGTGGTCGCAGTATGCGCCTGCTGTGCACGAGGTTGTGGGTTCGATTCCCATAGCAAACCAGTGTGTAAAGTTATTTTTTTTTTGTTATATAATATATCACGTTCGTAGAGGGCCTACGGTAAAGCTACGTCGTAGCAAATTTATTTGCTACTAATCCTACGCTGTCGTAGCAAGTGAATGTACACATCGAGTAACACACGGATGATCCGTGAATACTGAATGCAACAGAAAGGTGTATTCGGTTCGCAGACGTCCTTTTGTAGCACTTTTTGATTCCGTGCTACGAGCTCAAAGGTATTTCCGAAAGCCTGTCAATACAGTGCACGAAACGTTACATAAACTAGCGATCGGCCATTTGACGATTAAAAAAGAAAAATAGGGTTAATAACTGGCTGTTTTAAACTTTTTATTTTGATACACCTAAACGTAAGGGTGCTACTTATTATATTAACCACCATATCTGAAGGGGAAGGACCTTACAGAAGACTTTAGCCAAATAACACAGTTAGAAACTTTAAATTTGAAATAAAGGTAGTTTTTTTTACCGTAAACATCTGCTAAGTAAGAATTTTTAAAAATTCAATTCTTAAACTGGTGAAAAATACATACACGAGCAAAGTCGGATTAAACTGCTAGTAAAGAAATAAAAATGATTCCTTAAACAGTATCTAACAGGTCAAAACAAAGCCAAGAGTAGCTGTCAATGCTAAACTGTATAACACTTATCCAAGCCATCCATTGTTTATTTCGTGGCCCTTATCGAATTAGGGGGAAGTTTGCGAGAAATTACATTAACAGTAGAGAGGACGGGCGACGAGCGTTTTAACTTAATGGCCATCGCTCGGACTCCCTCGTCGTCACTTAGCTCGCCGCGCGCCGCTCGATAAAAGAATACGTGGACGCACATGCAAACTTCACAAACAATATACGAACCAATGCCAAATAAAGCTTTTTTTATTAAAAAAGATCTAGGATTTATGTGTGGTGGAGATACTATCTATAATTGTTTTAGTCTTTTAGAAAAAATGCCAATAGTATTTGTTATGTTGGTCAGGTTGGTAACTTTGGTTATAGATAATACTTAACTTATTAGTTATGAGTAACGCTAATGTTACCGACGTTACATTGCGCGGCGTATTGTGGGTTCAATCCCCACACGTAATAAAAATATGTCCAAAAATGGTTTTCCCGAGTCTGTGTGTACTTTATGTCCATTAATTGTATGTTTGTAAAGTCTCCCGCGACATAGGGCTTGTTGCCTAGTGCGGGAGTTGACTTTATTAATAAAAAAAATGTCTTGATCAAAGCAATTAGCGTACCATAACCTTTGCCTACCTCTTAGGAGACGGGCGCGGTAATATGTATATATATGAGTAAAGCTTCTGATATTAAAATCATTCATAACAGAATTAGACAATGTTAAAAATACATAAAAAGTCTTATTCTTCTTTCTCTATTCTGAACTTTAGTCAAAGTGGGTGCAGACTGCATTATTTAAGAACGTACCATCCACCCCTCAATACGTTATCTGTGTTGGTTTAATGATGCATATGCAGTTTAGTTTTAGATGTGTTCCCTATGCATTTTTGAAAATAAATGTTTGAAAAATTACGCATTTTTATTTTAAATAATTTATTTCTTAGTCTTTATAATCAATTCACTGAACAATAACAAAGTAGACACTTAGAATGAAGATTCTACTTCACATCAACGATTTTAACACCTTAATCGTAACATCGACGACATAGCGCTGACAACACAATGTTTGCATACAAACAACGAGAGACGGATCAAAATTAGATAATCTGAAACATGATGAACAAAACGGCTCAGTGGAAATCGCAGCTAAAACAACACTCGATAATATTGATAACAATAACAGAGGGGATGTTTCAAACGATCAGAAACTCGATTATTGAGAGGTTGTATGAATATTCATTGTCCAGATGTTCGATTCAGTACGGTTATGTCCGCCAGAGGTTGTACATGAAACGGTTTGAAAGCTTGAATATCGTATGAATCAATGTTAGATAAGGCAGTCTTTAGAATGCCAACAATGCGTTAGTGATGTGTGTGTTAGTACGTGGTGGTAACATGATCTAACTTACGTTATAGAGAACAGAAACAATACATGCATAAACAATGCCATTCTTGGTATTGGTGTAACATTTATTAAACTAAAAGTAATTCAGAATCAGTAGATTTGAGTACAATAATATTAAACCATGACAATTTTTGTTGAGTTGGATAGCTATATGTTATACCGGTCATATTTTAATTTAAAATGCACAATACGAAGATTTTCCGCTAGGTGACCTTATGAAATCATCTTATAACATCGTGAGTTTTCTTTTTTTTAACAAATTAAGAGTGTTTCTTTATTTTACTTCAGGTAGAATAGCATTGTACTTATATAATTTGACATTTTTGTATGGTCCTTTGTACTATTGGTTTTAAGGCGGACTTTTCTCCGCAAATTCACGTCATACCGGGTATTTTGCGCATGGATGGGTAAAATGGAAGTTATTTTATCCACTCAAACTCGACAAACAAGGCAAGCAGACGCTTGATGTTGCTGGCGAACTCCCGCCTCGTACCTAGGTTTCCGAGTAGCCCTGTAAAACTTGCCCTAACTGTACAAGATATTTTTATTGCAGTTTTCAATAAGTTTCCCTATTGAAAGCAAATATCTTTTGTTCTATTAAACAATGAAAGGGATATAAACCTTTTTGACATCTCGCCTCATTGGCGTTCACCGCAATTATTTATTAGGGTTAAAGATTAGAGTTCATGGCAAGGAATCCGGTCACAATGCAAACAATTTAACCTGCCATATTTCAACCATACGTTTTTAAAGTAATAATTGAAACTGATACCTCACACGGCCTTAAATATTTTTAATAACGTCGTAAAAGAAACCTCATGATGTTATAACATCGTGAGAATCCTTTTACGACGCTCGCTGTCTCCTCAAAAAGTTTTTGAGGAGACCGACTGGGAAAGTCCTCGAAGATATTTTCATCCAAAATACTACAGCTAAAAATCCCTTCCTATAAAGTGTAGTATTGCTACTTATAAGTCGAGTCTCCAACCCTTTGAGAAAGGTAAACTATACACTTTATTGGTAACACAATTCCACGTTGCCGGGCCTGTTGCTTTAGTGATTAGTGACCCCAATTGCTAAAGCGTAGGCCGTGGGTTTCCTTATTAAATTTATATATAAATAGTATACAAACAAAACACTTCTGGATACCTCCGGACTCTTCTGTATTAAGAGAGGACAAGAAGAACTTCTTCTAGGATTAGTCACAATGTGTTTTTTTCACCTTTAGTAGATTGTACAAGTGCTATTCATATTAGCTCACAACGCATTAAAGGTCGGTTACTTTTTGAATCACTTTAGAAAGTTTTATTTTAGTATGTATTGTATTATATATTTTTTGCTGACATGGGTTCATGATGTTTTATTATATCATATATAATATAATAGCGACCCATATGTCACTCTGGGCACGGGTCTCCTCTCCTCTATCAAGAGAGAAAGGGCTTAGGCCTTAATTTAAATTATAAATTGTTAATGTTGTAATGTTATATATAACACAATATGTGATGAAATATACATAAAAATACAAGTGACAGAAAACGGCAGCAACGACCATATTTCATTTTCTTACGTAATGCAACCCATGTCAAGCAGGGTATGTAGACAAATCTAATGAAAACATTCAACAATTCATACATTCACAAAATCCATCCACCGTACCGTCCTTACAAGGGTAGGACAAACATTGTAAGGGAAAAGTCGTAAAAAATATAGCCAAGTGTGTTAGTACAATTTGTGTGTTTAATTACATCCACTTACACTTACATTAAGTTTAGCTTTAACGTCGTGTTTCTTTGATTACTATGTAAATTAGCTGCTTTTTTCATACCTGCAATTCTTTTTCCTGCTACCTTATAGGAAGCAGTAACCAAAAATATGTTTTAAGTCCTATCTTTTTCTTCTTAGCGTTATTGCAAAATACATTGACCGCATTGTCGAAGGTAGACATCAAGTCTTTTTGCGTGCCGATATTAGGGTATGCAGGGCATGATGTAAGATGGGATATTGTTTGGGTTACACTACATTTAAATCCAATACCGACTCTCAAGCATTTAAGACAACCATACAAGCGAGCAAGCCTGACTAGACAAGAACCTTCACCTTACAGAATGCCATCTTATGCTTTAAAAATCTTTAGAAAAAGCATATGTCCGGCAGCGGGTGTCTTTCGGCTGAAATAATTAGAATAAATCACTATGACAACATTATTAAAACATTGATCAAATCAAATCTCATTGTATGAATGTTTGCAATAAAAGATAAACTGGAAGTAGCACTAAAAAAATAATATGTAATGAGTCGTTACCGAATGGTAAAAGTGTAATAAAAATACCAATACAAACTAATCAAATTAGTTCCACCAACGGTCCAACTCACATGCTTTTAGTATATTTCAAAGAAAGCGAAAAACCTTTTTCAAACTAATTTAACAAATAAAACCTTCTTGCTCCACCTCAGTTTAAATTAACAAGCTAGAACGTTCGCAGTTAGATGTCTCAATCGTAGTTAATAGCCGGGAAGTGCATTTCATGCGATAGAATACGTGCCTCAAAAAGATTTATTACTGTGAACTTAATTTGGACCGCCTGTGAAATTAATGTAATCTACCTAGCCAGGGTTAAATATTACATTCAATAAGTAATATTGAATGAGTTGTGCCTTTTATGACTGATTTATTATGGATTTACATTATGATGATTTGCATTTAAAGTGCCTAGTGTTATCTTTTTACTGTAGATACAGATCCTTTGCTAGATTGATGACGGCTATAGCGAGATATCTATTTAAATGATCTGTTTTATTTATTAAATAAATATTGGGATGAAAATTAATCATGATAAAAAGTTTACGAACATTGATTTTAAAATTTATAATAAGGGTTTCGTTATGTTAAACTATGTTTGACACATTAACCTATTATTATAAGTAGTTTGGCGGGCTCGTAGCTAAATATTAGGCGCAGATCGATAGATATGCAAGGTCAAGCAAGCTTGCTGCGGTCGCTCCGTAGATAGAGAGAGACACAGCAAGGCTTTAACGTGCCTCGGCAAGCACATAAAGCCGAAGACAGACAGCTGGAGAGAGATCTCTCTTCGGTCGTGTCAGATTGCCGGCCCATCGAACTATAAGAGTGAAAAAATAGAGAGTGCACCAGTGTTTGCGTACAGTACACAGTACACTTGAGAACTACAATATGTCCTGCGCAGTTGGCTAATCTCCGTTGAGATTGGCCGCGGTGACCGAAATCGGTCGACTACTTCATTATGAGTAGGTACTATCAAACTTGTTTGATTACGAATTGGCACAAACATACAATATAATCACATATTCATGTTTGAAACCATTTTCTTCAGATCTGACCAATCTAATTGACAGATTTAAAAAAATGTGTTACTTTTTAAGAAACGTGTTCTAGAAGAAATTCTAAAAGCATGTCTGATCTAGAAGTGGCCAGCGTGATGTATAGATTAAAAATTAAGCCCATGTTCTTAGAAATGTTTTAATCAATTCATTCTTAAACATGTAACTGTACGTATGCATCAAAGCTAATGGTATAGTGTTATGAGGGCTCAAGCTGCAATATAACAGGACAATAAAAGCTGCAAAATTAAAGTCAAAGTCCGTTTCACTAGACTTAAGTTTTATAGCTGCCATTACTCTTTTGAACTAAGAATATTCATCTCATACTCGTATAAACAAATAAGACCTATTTCGTATATAGTTAGTTACCAAATATATAACATAGTATCATGTCTTTTGTTCAAAGTGGTAGGCAGAAATTCATGGCATTTCAATCGTTCCATACTGTACGGCTTAGAAAAATTTCTTTCGAGTTCGGATTAGGTTCAAGAATGAGTGATGATACCCCTGGTGTTGCAGGCATCCAAGGGCGGTAACTACTTTCGTTGTACATTCTCCGTTGTACATTAATATTAAAATTTAATAGTGTAAAGCTTTATTAATGTGAAGCTCAATCTAACAATTTCCTGTTCCCAATATGGATTTCACTAAGACCCACAAATTCGCACAGAGTGGAGTAGGTGTCGATCAGTTTCAAGTAACAAACCGTCGCTGACCACACTTATAGTATTGCTTGCAAATATATTCCCTCATAATTTGGGTTCATGTTACAAATTACCCTCTTCGTACTAATTGGTAACGCCTAATTGGTAGTCGCTACAGAAAAATTACTTTCATCAACGAGCGAAGAGTTTCATAATTACTGCAATTAGGAGCATTGCGGCGTTTTGTACAGACGAGACGGCGGGGGATGGCACGGACGTGTCGAGTATACAAATTTATCATTTTTGTGGCCATTCACGACCGTTTTGAATTAATTTCGTACCCACGCGCCGACCAAATAACCTTACGCATATTCTAACGTGATCTATCGACACTCGTAAGGCCACGAGATTTACAATTACTACTGCAATTATACCCGTATTTCTTTGGCTAAATGAATTAGATTACATTCTAATCACGTAAAAGTTCTCATTATGCGGAGGAAGTGAAATATACATGGACGATAAAAGTGAAATGCATTTCATATTAGAGGATGGAGCAATCTCCTAATGCAGCCAGTGTATCTTGGAGTGAGTTAGAGAGATCGTGACGCTCTGTGAACGGTAAAATAACCTTAGGAACACACTAACATAAATCATTATAATATATTACTCCATAGTTGAATTTCTATTTCATTTAAAGACAAGTCAAATGGATCCTTATGTCTGTCCTATAGATTTGACTACTTTGGCTATCGTAGAATGTTATCTTGTATAGTAAGTAATAAATAAGTTATAAAATAAATATGAATCAAAATGATAGACGATTTAATTAAAACCTATCGATTGAATACTCTAGGCTCTAGATCATTCAATTAGCTAAGTGGTTAGAGATTGATTTGTTAATTTTCTTTCATCTTCATCGTAAAATGTTAAACGTCACAGTACTTACGCTATATGAAATACATAGATTATAGGTTGATTAGTTCGGGGCAGTGCAGTTGTTTGAATTCTAATTTTTATTTTGAAGCAGAATCTTACAATGTACTCTTAGGTACGACATGGATATATATATATACATATACATATATATTTATTACTATAAAAAAGTAAATGACTTCTTAAAGACCCTACTAATATTCACTAAGATTTAAGTTTTCTGGACTTACTCCAAATGAGTTAATTCAACTCTAGTTAAGTCACATTAAGTTTAAATCTGTTTATCCGCCCGAACTTAACTACATAAAGCTTGCCCTATATTTCAAAAAATATATCTTAAAGTTAAAATGTTCCGTTTTAGTTTGTTAAAAGGCTGTGTTTTTGAACTGAAAATATATAAGGTAAGTAATTAACAGTGCAGTAGCGGTAGAGAGGTTCTTCTTCTTCTTTTTATTTTAATGGCAATTAGCAGAGTATCTTTTGCTATTCTGCCAATGTCAAGAAATAAATAGGTTCATGAGTAACAGTAATTTATCAAATTATTGCAAGGATGGTTTAGTATATGGTTACCTCGTCATTTCTACATAGACCAAAACTTTGTGTGATCCATAAATGTTTGTTTTGACTTTAGGTGTACTTTGTGTTCGCTAATTGTATGTTTGTGATACAAGGTTATTTCGATAATGCGTGAAAAAAGTGTCAATTGACCTGAAATTACCAAAGAAATTAACACAAAAAAACATTACATTATTTTTAGCCTAAAAAAATTCAAGAAATCTGACCGTTTGCTGTATATACTTTACCAGTTATTTGTTTATATTTACTACATTCATTGTAACGTAATATATTTCACACTGAAACACCTAGATTTGTGTAAATTTTCTCTTCATGCGAACTCAAATTCACGCTTTCATTTGACTTTATAAAGTCGACAATTTCATCCTCCATTTTGGGGCTCATCGTACATTGTGTGGCCGTTTATTACACATCATTTACTTATTTCAAGTTATGAACATCACGAAAATATTAAAAGGCGTTTTGAATAAAAAAGATGCTTATAGGATCTATTCCTGTTTTTATCTTGGTTTTAACTTAAGTGGATCCGAGCGGTGAATATACCAAACCTTTAATAATGGATTTTTAAATTTTTATTCTTTTCCATTTTTCTTGATGATCGATTAGATAATATCATTCGGGGTTATTGCTTTGGGAGTTCGAGACGTAGAATGATAATGCTTTGAATTTTTTATTACATTAGTTGGCTAAAAGCAATTGTTAAAATTGTTTTTATTACATAATCCCTTGAAAGTGTTATATCATAATATTCATTTATTATCCACCGTCAACACAGGAGGGAAAACGAACGCTATTTCAAATTTAATTTTCACCGACGTAAAATCGAAACAAAAAATCAAAGCAGAGTTTCCTTTAACATTTCCTGGCATGAAACATTTCGGTGCATATTCCATAGTGGAAATAAAAGGCAAATGGATTAGCGGCTTTTAACTCAGCCGCGAACTGACAGCGGCCGCAACGCATATGGGAAAATTATTATACCTACCTGTTCCACTCACTGGTTTTACTTACTCGTAAATAATACTGGCTCAGTATTAGTAGGAAAATATTATTATGCAAAAATGTGTATTAATATGACATGACACAGTATAATAACCAATTTACCCTTTATTTTGATCCGTGACTTATTCACTTATCATTTTCTAAAGGTACATCACATTACATATTGACTGATATCTACGCCCAAATCTAAAAAAGTCATAAGAGCATAAGAGAGGTAGATTATTATACAAGCGAGCAGACCCGACTGGGGAAGGACCTTCACCTTACAGAAGACCACAGCCAACAAACTACACAGTGGTGTAGTTGTATACCTGAGTACAGGTCTCCAGCACTCATTTAAAGATGCGTTTTGAAAGAAATGTTTCGTAAGACAAGGATAACTCACCTCATCTGCAACACGCAAGTGATACCTCTGGTTTCCAGTCCTTAAGCTACAGTAAATGTTTAACACCCGGGCCGTATGCTTGTTTACCAACTAAGTAAAACGTGATAAAAACTGGGGAAGTAAGTTTTAATGAAAAGATTTTTATAGTAACTGGACTGTATATTATTTATGTAGCATATTTATATATTTTGTATTGTGATGATAGAAATTGGTAACAACTATTTGAGAAAAGTTCCAATCTTACAATATAAACTTATGGCAGCTTTTACAAAAGACAATAGAATTTACTAGGTACTGTCAATATTTCGCCGGAAGGCGTCACTCGCGTTTGCTTAGAGATGGGGCTGCATTTGAATACGCTATATCTTTTATTCGTTGTCATCTCTCCTTTCTCGTTTAGTTTAATATTAATTTGCTTAGTCAGCTAATGACGCTGACGACGTACATAATGTCCTGTCATTAATTTGATTCGCCTGCAGAATTTCATAGAACATAATCCTTTAACAACAACCATGCCCACATGAAAATACAATTCGGAGAGAATAATTCTTCTAGTAAGCAAGTCCGACTGCGGAAGGATTTACCTGACAGAAGACAAGAGCCAGTGTAGTTGTAGTACTGTGCATAACTATGGGCCTATAGTGCTCATTTAGAGCGTTTTTAAAAAAACATTTTCATATCTCAGACATATAAATCCAAACCCGGTGCAAAAATATTTGGGTCGATAACACACAACTCCTCCAGTATTGCAAGCGTCTATGGGTTACGGTAACTGATTACCATCTGTCCGTTTAACTGCCTCGGTGGCTCAGTGGTCGATGTGTGTGACTGCTGACCACAAAGTCCCGGGTATGACTCCCGGGTCGGGCCAAAAATTCATATTGAGTTTGTCTGTCAATAAATTCACAATAGATGCCCGGAGTTTGGAAATTGGCGGTGTTTACACCCCCGTGCCTCGGAAAGCACGTAAAGCCATTGGTCCTACGCCTGATTTCTCTCCGGTCGTGTCGGATTGCCGTCCCATCAGACTATGAGAGTGAGGGAATAAAGAGTGCACTTGTGTTTGCGCACTATAATATCTCCCCCGCAGATGGCTAGTGACCAAAATTCGGTTAGGAGGACATTATTATTATTATCACCTGTCCGCATGCATGCACCTAAGTAGTACCTACAAAAAAATTTAAATACAGATATTTCAAAGGTTGATTTTTACTAAGTTTATATCATACCACAGCCTCATTTTAACCGTAAAGATCGTAAAGCAGCTTCAACTTATTGTAACAAAATAAGGCTTACATGACTTCGTTGTGTTATTATGTAACATAAAATAAAGAAAGGGTTTTCTGTCTTAAAATACAGATATCCCGAGCTCCTTTTATATAGAGGGAACAATTTTTAGACGTGCCAAATTGTTGTAATATATCATGAGTGTACAAATTGTATAGTGTTATGAAAAAGATTTCTTGTCTATTTTATTGTTGAGTAGGTATTACATATTACATGGAAAGCTTGATGGTTAGGTTAGTGATGTAAAGTAAGTTTTTTAATAATTAGTATTTTATTACAATCATTTTTTTTATTAGGTATCTGTACGGTCGAGTAGTAAAAGTATTTAAGCTTAGCATTTAAAGCATTTTGTCAATCCTTTTATACCTGCAGCCTGTGGTTCAGACATATACAGAGGACCTACAACGTTCTCCGTATACAATATAATAATGCTTTCAGGGTGCTGATGGGGCTCCCACGGTTCTGTAGCGCATCAGGTATGTTTGTTGAAGCACAAATTGATACCTTTCAAACAATCTTGCGAAAGAGAACAGCGTCCCTGATGTGTCGGTTGCGGGGGAGTGCCAACAGCATCCTGAAAATCATTGCAAATAGACCTGACAGTACGTTCCTGAGGCACTACTGCAAAATACATATGTACCAACATGTACCAGGAGACGGGCGTAGGTACATGAATTAGGTAACACAGAATTAGTATAAAATTGTATATAGAATAATAATAGAATATATATAATAGATTAATGAATTAGAATAATAATATAATTTACAAATTTGAAAAATATTTCACTAACATAGCTTAAGTTTGTATTTTACTAACATAAAATTGTATGGATTTTTTTCTGAAAATAAAAGTTATTATTATTATTATTACAACTTCCACTTTTTAATAAACTAAAAACCAATATCTGATCCAAATCTATCGAAAATCCAGGGGACGTACATGAGATGTTAAACATGAGTTAAACATGAGTCTTTCGAGCGAGAAAGAGGGAAGCTATACATGCTATATAGCTCCATCCCTCTTTCTCGCTTCAACTACTCATCTTTTCACGTTATCCTGAAAATACTGATATCGCCATGTTAAGACGAAAACTAACTGACAGGACATAAAACCGAAAATTTACTAATTAACATTCTGTCAGTTAGTTGGTTTTTATCTTAACACGGCAATATGCCACGAAAAAGCCTGAAATTTGGTACGTAAAGTAACAAAACTAATTAGGTACGTTAAAAACTTAGTTTATAATTTAACAGGTTTTTCATTTTAGGAAGATTTTTGCGAATTATGTGAGTAAGCCTATCCTATTAATATTATAAATGTGAAAGTTTGTGAGGATGGATGGATGTTTGTTACTCTTTCACGTAAAACTACTAAGCGGATCAGCCCCTCAAGACAAGTGGCATAAACGGTAGTCGAATTGAAAAGTTAAAAAAGCAAATGTATGGGGTTTGAAGTTTACGATAGATAGTATACTTACGTCAAATCCCATACTGCTTTTACTCTTTTCTCTTCCATTTGCTTCTTTGACTTTTTGATTCGACTACCGATTAAGCCACTACACACACACTCTAGATGGTCTGGATGCAATTTGGCATAGAGATATAGGTATATCTGGAATATTTTTATAGTGATAACCAAAATCCACGCGAGCAAAGCCGCGGGCAACAGCAAGTAAGTCATAAATTCGTAGGTACATTTACGAAAACCACATCATTTAATAACATTATAATAGTTATTATAATATAAATGCTAATATAATTAATTACTATTTTGTATTTGTACTATATAATTGCTTTTGTGATTAAATATTATTATTATTTACCTACATTATAAGAGGAACTCGTAGCTAAGTGTTAGCGGCGCGGATCAATAGATCTGCAAGGTTAAGCATGCTTGCCACGGTCGGTCTGTAGATAGGTAACCATTTTCTAAAAAAAAAACAGCAAAACTCCCTCCGTGCCTCGGAAAGTACGTAAAGCCGTTGGTCCTACGCCTGATCTCCATCCGTTCGTGTCGGATTGCCATCCCATCGGACTATGAGAGTAGACGGACGACTATTTAAATTATTACTAACTAGCTGTTGCCCGCGGCTCCGCCCGCGTGGATGTCGGTTATCGCTGTAAAAAGTAGCCTATGTGTTATTCCAGACCATAATCTAACTCTGTGCTAAATTTCATCCAGATTCGTTCAGTAGTTTTTACGTGAAAGAGTAACAAACATCCATCCATCCGTCCATCCATCCATCCATCCATACTCACAAACTTTAACATTTATAATATTAGTAAGGTTAAGGATAATATAATTATTTAATTTGTTGCGTTTTTCTATCTATCTATACCTACGCACACACTTTCAAAGGGCCTAAAAGTATTGTATTTTGTGGCTGGACAATAATAATATGAATCATTTGTATTATTCCGTGTTTACACTAAGGATTAATGTAGGCAGACCGCAATTCTGTTGTTTACAGACGTGTTTCATACGTGTTTTAGATTAAGCACGTTGCTCCGGACAATTATGTATGGAGATGCAATGTGAAATTCATATCTCTAATTATAAATTCGTAGGTTACATATGACTTCTTTTTATAAGACTAGCTTCAGCCGCCGTTTCGCTCGCACATACAATCCTACGGTAATACTGTTTTTTAATCTATCGCATTAATAACTATATTTTTATATATTACTACTGGACCTGGCAGACGTCGTCTTGCCTGAAAAAGCTAACATACCGACAGCAGCGCCACCTACCGGGTCCAATTGTGAATCTAAACCATCCAGGGCCCTACCCGAACACACACACACAAAATTTCATTAAAATCGGTCCAGCCGTCTAGGAGGAGTTCAGTGACATACACACGCACATAAGAAATATATATATAAATATGTATATACCTACATACATTAACTACTATAGCTATTGACTCACCGCGGCATCTAGATTGTTTTAAATACACTGGGAACTAATTCAATTACAAAAGTAAAGAAAATTTAAGACTTTGTTCTTTTTTTACTACTTGGGTGACAATCAAGCATACGGCCCGCCCAATGTTAAGCAGTTAGGTGGTGGTGGCTGTAAGGTGATGGTGGTAGTGGTAGTGTCCTTCCCCAGTCGAAAATGTATTTCAAATCAGTCCGAGAATCAAGCGTTCAATCTGCAGTTTATAATTTATATCCACAAGTCTAAAAAACACATCCAAAACTTTGGAAACTAAGCTCGAACAATCAAACACCGATAGTATTCAAAGACAGAAATTTATATCGACACTCTCAGTATTGATAGCAAGATTTTGTATAGCGCTAGAGTAGCAATACAACCTTTTATCAAGTCAATAAACAACTCACCGAGAACACTACCGGGTTATTTATTTGCATCCAGCTTTCGAGCTAGCGTGCTGTTTTAAAGCTAAATACATTACACGACACAATTGCGCAACATACATTATTTGTATACTATCTCAAGCTAGACGCCCGATTGCAAGCGGCTACCGAAGCCATCCATAAGCTACGGTAGTCGCTTATGTTTATGCAAGAGTCTGAACGCTTGCATTACAAAAGCATTCAATTATCAGAAGTCTGTAAACGTGTTTGTCCCTCTCTTAACCACAATATCTCGGGATATAACGTGACATGCCGTGGTGTTTGTGATCAAACAAAGGATAAAATAAAACGTAGAATTTAGATTGTAGAACTTGTTATTGGTTTGGTAATATTTGAATTGATTTACATTTAATATAGGACTCACGACAATTAAAATTACCCGTCAGGGCGTCGGTTCTTGAGAGAGAGGGGATGAAGTCTTGAATGCGCGGACCGGGTTCGGTGACAGGCCGCGCTCATTGGCTGGCGCGATATCACGCCATATGTCACAGCCGTCATTGGCTGGAGGCGAAGGTGAACTATAAGATTGACGTAGGGCTGGGCGCTTGCGCAGCCATAGACAATAGTGGCGTAGACACGCGGCATGCCGCGGTAAGTCGCGTCATCATGCGAGACCTATTCGTATTAAAATAATATACCTAATGTCAGTACTAAACTCATTGAACTACATATATATTATATACATACATATAATCACGCCTGACTCCCGTTGGGGTAGGCAGAGACATACATTTAACGGCACAATTGCGCAACATACATACTTTGTTTGTCCTACCACGGTGATAAATAAGCTAGGTAAACGGCTACCGTAGCCTTTGGATTGACGCGATCCATCCATAGACTACGGTAGCGGCTTCTGCTAATCCAAGAGTCTGGACGCTTGCATTTCTAGAAACATTCAATTATCAGGAGTATGTAGACGTGTTTCTCTCTCTCTCTTGATAACGCGACGTGTCATAAATATCTCGGGGTAAACGTCACGTAAGTCGAGAAATCACGCAAGACGTTTCGACCTATTCGTATTAAAATAAAATAATATCAGAACTACAAACATACATACATATCTTTACGCCTGTTTCTCATGGGGCTAGGCAGAGACTATAGTACGCCAATTGCTTCGATCCAGACATACTTCTTTCGCCTCCTCTACATTCATCACTAATTTATCTATGGTCGATAATCATCTGTTTATGAAAGAAATCCTTTGTCGCGCCACTGCTGGTGCCGCGCTGTGCCGTGTCAAGTTAGTCGGGGCTGGCCTATCCTTGTATATTGTCAATCCCATATTCTGTAACACCAGACTTTTATGTTAAAAGTAACCCTGGAATAGGGAAAACATTATGTTTAAAATCGTTTTCCTAGAATGAACACTATATTCCTGTTTGTGAGTACATACATAAACACAATTACATCACCTATGTATTTATTTGGCTGCGGTCTAGTCGCGATCATATCATTATTATTTTATAGGTATTTTACAACATATTATTGGTAATGATTCAAAATTTCTCGCTTAAATTTAGCCTAACTTATCGAAGACAGCATCTATAATGACACTAACTAGGTAAACTAAGTTTCGAATCGTTTTGACTGCACGGTTGGTTAAGTGGTTACCTCGCCATTTACCACTGCGCGGCGTGTTTTGGGTCGATCCCCACACAAGACAAAAATTTGTTACGTTAAACGTTGTCCCGAGTACTGTTAATTGTATGTTTGTAAAGTCCCCCGTGACAGCAGGCTTATTCCCTAGTGTGAGAGTTGTCTTATTAAAGAAGAAGAATAGTAAGCAGCCTAAGCATGATTACCAGTACTCTTTGGTACAATGAACTTTTATCAAGAAATACTTTAAACCCGCAATATTAGTTAGCCCAGTGTTGTCTAGTTATTATTTTATAAGACCTATACGTGTAATTTTGCAACTGCATATTAAAATGAATAAATGATTATAATGAAAAATAAAATGAAAAAAGTTTTATTTCAGCGTTTAACAAACATTAACTTATTATCTAATAAACTTATATTTTAGTATATATTTCGCCAAGCGCTGGTAGATAATATAGACAAACGTAACAATTCTGTGGTCTTCACACTAGGCAAGCCTGTATCGTGAAGACCTAACTCATACAATTAAACCATAAATAAAATAAAATCTAAATAAAATTCTAAATTTAAACAAAATTCAATAAGTATCTTATGTTGTAGGTATAAAATATAAATAAATAACTATAATATGTAATTTCTACAGTAATAACATGTTTTTTAAGAATATAAATGTAGGAACTAGGTATAAACAGAGTGGGATATTCATAACATAGATATTATATTAGTATATAGTATACAAGTCTTATTTTCATCACATTCATAGGCACATGCATTATACACATTATAAATACAAATTGCAAAGTAAGGTAGGTAGGCTTCTTACCAATTATGATTACGTATATTCTCCAACGGTGGACTGCCATGGAAATTCTGGGATTTCCATAGCATTCGGCATAATAACTTAAATATTGCGCAACAAAATGTTCTCTAGTGCATTACAGCACTTTAACTACAGCATGGACGTCTGGTTTCCTATAACGGAAACAATTCAGCATTTTTCAGATGTTTCGCTGTTTTCCTTACATTATATTCGTATAAAAGGATGTTTGAAACATTTTTTGTTTTTTTGTATATGAGTTGTGTAAATATAAGACCCTTTTAAGTATTTAGGTCCGGACCTCTATTTAGGATCAAAGTTAGGAAAATGCTGTGATAACAAACGCGTAAGTGATGCCCCTAGTATCACAAGCATACGGTCAGCCTTGTAAGCAGCAGAGGAAAAAACTTGCAATACCAGTGCCACCAAAACTAAAATTTTACAAAGGTCCTCCTATCCCAAGGTTAAATTTAAAAAAAAACCTTGGGTTAAAAAAGCAAAAAATATAATAATAACAATAACATATTTGACCTACAATTAGAATACCGTCAGTCTATAGGCACATAATTATGCATCCTTATAAAAGTAGTAGTTACACAATTAAGGAAAGTGACTACGTAGTAGTCTGCTATAGAACCAACTCTAATGGAAACTGAAACTAACTTCGACCACGAACCTAAATATAAGCTAAATGCAACAGCTACATCACTGAGGGAGCTATGTTAATTCTTTCATAACTATATAAGACTTGTGAAGCGCAATGTTCCATCGATGTAACTTCCTTGACATTCATAATTGAAGAGATTTTGTTGATAATTTGAAGACTGTATTTTTTATTTGTGATATATTTATTTATTGTTATACTATCTATCTATACACATATAAAATTACTCGTTCTGACTGACTAATTCATTAACGCAAAGCCTAAACCTGAGATCTTGCTTGTGCAAGAACTCAGGTTTGTCATTGTATCAGTGTTGTCACTAATAAGGGATTTTTAGAAATTGTATCCCTAACTGGGGTGAAGTCGGGGCGGGCCGCTAGTTGTATTATATCTAAAATAACAATTATTATCAAAACACTGTATGACTCAAATGTTATATTTACCACAATTTTCATCATGCAAAATAATAACAAAGCAGCATACATATTTTAAAGTGCATAGCAAATAGCAACTCAATCGCCGTGTTTGGCATTTTAAAGTGTAAGTATGTGTCATGATTTCTAAAATTAAATAAGATTTTTGTAATTATAAATTAATAATTTAAAGATTGATTTGACTCAAATTGTTCCTATAATGCTTTAAATAAGTTTCTCAATTGACAATTAACGGATTTGTATTGTAAAATATAATATTCAGAGAGATGGTATTGGATTTTAGTTCAGTTCTTACGGAGCATCAGGATTGGAAGGTTGTCTTCTGAAGTGCTGGCCTAGTAGATGTTATATTCGGTATTGTGTAATACAGTATAATGTTATGAAGTTATAAGTTAATTTTTATAAGAACAGTTAAAGTGTGCGTTTAGAAATACAGACATTTAATATCTTATAACGTATAATCATTTCAATTTAGAAGTGGGATAAACCCAAAAGGTACTGTGCCATTATTTATTATTTCATTCATCATCATCATCTCAACCCATAAACGTCCCACTGCTGGGCACGGGTCTCCTCTATAAATTTGGAGGGATATTAGCCTACTATACCACGCTGGCCAGACGGGTTGGTATAGGGTTTTGAGTTTTCCCTTCTCTTGCAGTGGATATTGTCTGCTTGACTTACTCCCTTAGTCGACTCTTACGACACCCTCGGATGGAACGGGGTGGTGACATTTGTATTCTTAATCCGTCACCACACGGATTATTATTATTATTTCATTCAGATGCTTGTAATATATTATTTAAAGGCAGTTTGTTAAATGTAAATCTATGGTGAATATGATTTGTGTATTGCATGACACTGCACATTATGTCAGGGCAACTCTCTGATGATGTGTTGTGTTGTGTTTTATGTGGGTAATACGGTGTGTTGCATACACGTGGCTGGGGCTACTCTCTGGCAGTGTTGTAGCGCACATTATTGCACATATCGCTTGAGCGTCTCACGAACTTGGTTGGGGCTACATCCCCAATAGTACTGGATGCGTTCAGGTTTAATTATATTGATAGTCGTGACCATGCACCTGGTACAAGCGTGGCTGCTGCACATTGGGTCAGAGCAACTCTCTGATAGTGTGCAGTGGAGGTTACATGTATATAATACTTGCGTGTGGGTCTGTGTTCGGGGCTACTCTCCGACACTGATTTAACGTAAGGTAGGCTGGGCTTGTCCTGTGCTTGATCGGGACCACTCTCCGATAGTACGGGATATGTTCCGGCCTGATTGTGCCTTGAGGTTATGGTTCTCTGGTAGCATAAATCAATTTGCTTTTTCTTTATTTTATGATGAAGCGTATAAAACGTAACTTATACGCTTTTTTAAAGGATTGAGGTTAACAAGTTAAACACAATTGATATTTGTAGTTAATTACAAGCAACATAATATGAGTTTGAATATTCGTGTATTATTTATAGTAGATTTTAGTTGGTAAGTGAACTATGATTGTTCACTGGATATTGGTTAGGGGACGCATTATATGACTTTGCTGGTTTTTGTTGAGTGGGTATGTACCCCGCTGGATATTGAGCGAGTCACTGATCGTCGGATAATGTTAGTGGGCGTATTATGTGATTTCACTGGATCTTGAGTGGGTATGGTTCCTACTGGTTAAACGAGTGACACATAAGCCGCCGGATAAATTTTGTATGATTTGTACGATAGCTTGAGCTGCATAGTGTTTATATGATAAAATATAATTATATTCTAAATATGTATTTAACTCCTAATGTATTTGTTTATTAAGTTGCTATGAATTTTACTATCGAACAGTGATGGCATAAATTTCATTTTCAAGGATGATATTTATATTACGATAATTCAAAAGAATGTCATGATTTATATACATATAAGTTGTTATTGTAGTGTGCCAGGAGTCTACACATTGTCGGACGGCCGAATGTCATAATTTCTAAATATAAATAAGATTTTTGTAATTATAAATTAATAATTTAAAGATTGTTTTGAATCAAATTGTTCCTATAATGCTTTAAATAAGTTTCTCAATTGACAATTAACGGATATGTATTGTAAAATATAATATTCCGAGAGATGGTAGATATTGGATTTTAGTTCAGTTCTTACGGAGCATCAGGATTGGAATGTTGTCTTCTGAAGTGCTGGCCTAGTAGATGTTATATTCGGTATTGTGTAATACAGTATAATGTTATGAAGTTATAAGTTAATTTATAAGAACGGTTAAAGTGTGCGTTTAGAAATACAGACATTTAATATCTTATAACGTATAATCATTTCATATGGTGTCTGGGATGTTTGGTCGCTGCATCCATTTTAAAGTGACTCCTTATTTTATTGGTCGAACCGCCGAAAATAAAATAGCATTACTATTATAATAATAATAATAAAAACTAATATTATAATAATAATAAATATTATAATAATTCGTAATAATTAATGCTACTTTATTTTTGGCGGTTCGACCAATAAAATAAGGACATCTGCGATTTAGTCACTTTGAAATGGATGCAGCGACCAAACATCCCACACCATACACTTTAAAATGCCAAACACGGCGATTGAGTTGCTATTCGGAAGCTCGACAAATTGACTAAACGCTCAACTTCGATACCGTGACCGAACGCAGAGAGTCGACAAAACGTGATGCAGCATCAATACAGTCGCAAAATGGCAGATCGCCGATGCCAAAAAATTACATATTTGCGTCAAGCCTAAATTATCGCCAAATATATTTACTATTTCTTAACCTCCGGGTACACTCTCAGTGTATAAAAACATTTCACTAGTGGCCAGTATTTGAAACACATACCAACATTTATTTTGTACATGTTTCTGTACTCAGTACAAGTACAAACACGAAGAGTGTTGCAAAACCTCGAAAAATAAAAGTGGTAGTGCCGAAACGTGTAGCTTGAATCTATAGCCATGTTTATAGTTACAGAGTATAGGCATGGAAGCGACGAGCAGCTGCAGTGCTAGTTATTCAAGTTATTTTGTCTGCACGTGCCTGCATAGCGAAGAACATCAGTTTTCTTTATTAATTTGTTTCTTTTTTTAAATGTCAACTCCCGCACTTGGAAACAAGCTCTGTGTTGCAGTGCAGGAGACCTAACAAACATTCAATTAAAGGACACAAAGTACAGCCAGGCTTGGGACAACTATTTATGGATCACACAATTTTTAGTCCCGTGCGGGGATTGAACACACAACACGCCGCGCACTAAACCAACCGTGCATAGTACATATCGTTTCCCAAAGAGGTAGGCAGAGATATAGTTTTTCACAGCTCGATTCATAGCTCAGTAGTACAAAATTACAAGGAAAGGTACTTGCACCTTCAGAGCCTATTGGTTTGTCACAACGTATACATATTATGTATGTAATGTCACACGCACAGAAAACGACTTACTTATGCCAATAGTTTACACAAATCTGAATCATGCTTTTTCTCACATATTGTCCTCAGTTTAGTTATATCGAGTAACGTAACAAGACTGAGACATAATAAAGCTGAGTCACAGAATATTGATTTGTTACTCATTATTCGTCAAGAATCTCAAATAAAATTCCTAATTATATAATTATATTTTTAAATTTATATTTTAAATTTATTTGCAATCTTTAAATTTATTATTCTTTAGTGTTTCTACGTTCATTGTGTATCATGCTTAATGATATCAGTTTTGTTACACCGATGATCAGTATCGTTATGCATCAGTTTCGTTACAAATTTAAAATGTACACTTTTTCTGAGAATGACCCGAATATCATTAGGCTGAGATGTTATCCATACGTATTGAATTCCATGCGAACTTGCAAGTACCTACGTACAAGATTGATTATGAAAGATGCCAGAAGGTCATGTAGCAGTCGCGTTTGAGGTAGAAGTACATTGTGACCCGATTGATAATGGGAGAATTTGTTGTGTGGCTCGAGTAGTGCTATAATGGCCGTAATAAGTGTCGACTATACCAGTAGTTATTACATAGTCGTAGCCTGATAGAAATCGGTGTCTCTTGAGGAAACTCAAGTAGTCCGTGCGCGATGTGCATGTAGCTCTGGCGGAGGTCGTAGTTTATCAGGAGCATAGTGTGTAGTCAGAGTTGATGCACACGAGTGCAGGTTACACTTAGAGGGACGCACATAAGCGACTGGGAACGCTGTTCGGCTACGAGATCTGTGGCATTAGAGGTAACTCGAGATCATTTAAAGCTGACATAGTATGTAAGTAGTCGCATTGATTTGTGAGACGAATGGTACATGGCTCTGGTTATCCGACCTGAATTGTCTGATTTGATTTGTTATCTTTAAAAGTCTAAAAACCGTTTTCTGTTTGAATTAAATGTAAAGAAGCGAGACTACTTAGAGCGTATGTAATCGATGCCAGGAGAAAGAGTGTGACTGATGAAATTGTAAAAGAACTAAATGAGACAGAACTTTTGATGACATAGTGTAAAAGTTGGGTTTGCATGATGATTGTCATGGAGTGACTTGGGTGATGCACGTATTTAGAAACTGCACGTTGCTGGGCTATGGATAATCTAGATTGTGTTGATTTTTAGATAATAAATCAAGTTATCAGTGACACTCTGCTCTTAGCTCTCTTGAAAAAAATAAAAAAATAAAGTCTACATAGTTCGATAACGCTACTTATTTTTATTAGCACAAAATAGAAAGTTTAAACGACCTAACCTCCTATTTTGAAAAGTTTATTTAAGGTTTCCTTAGACAATTAACTCGCTATTTACGTTAGTTAATAGTTGCGACAAGACGCTTTGGCCGAATCTCAGTTAGCATAATATTGCAGAGTACCTACCTACACATTGTTATGGGCGCATGTCCCCTTAAGCTTTTAATATGCTGTATAGAGTAGTAGTAGACTGCCTCGGTGATCCAGTGGCCGCAGTATGCGCCTGCTGTGCACGAGGTTGTGGGTTCGATTCCCACACAGGATAAAACTTTGTGTGACCCACAAAGAATTGTTCTGAGTCTGGGTGTAATTTGTGTCCGTTAATTGTATGTTTGTAAAGTCCCCCTCGACACAGAGCTTGTTCTCTAGTGCGGGAGTTGTCTTTTTAAAAAAGAAAAAAAGAGTGACATTTGACTCTTTTACTAATTGACGATACCTTATACAAAGATAGACTTGATACCTATTGTATTGAAAAGATTAAAGGGCAAACAGCAAAGAGTCTTCACATTATGGTATTGTGTGTCTAAATGTGTGTTTGTGTGTTGTGCGTCATTTGTTTATGAAAATAAATAGTTTTCTTTCTTTCTAGATAGTCGCTATGGGTGAGAGTGCCTGAAGTCGATATTTAGCTAATAAGTTAGTGTGGAGCATTGGCATAACGGTGAGAATTGATGGGTTCACTATTTGTCTTTTCGTACGCTTTTGTCACAAGAATTGATGGGTTTGTGTCAGGGCTGGCGAGATGTACCACACTAAACTTTAAAGAATGTGTCCAGTTCGTAAAAATGGATGAGTTTATGTATTACCGACTAGATGTTATTTATTTCGCGTGCATGAGGACATGCCTATGAGGTCAGGATGGACGAATGTTAGGTGTTACGATTAAAATTATTACTAGATATCGGTAGATTACTTATTTCTACACACTGGCAACATAGTGTGAACGCGTCGGTAAGTTGCGCGCGCGGTCAAGCTATAAATCGGAGGGAACAGAGACGAAACGGGTCTTTTTGGGTTTGAGTTTGAAGTGGTGTATCAGTAGTATTATAGAGTATATGTAGTGAAATATACATATGTAGTGCAGTAATACTTGAATAAATTATATTGTATTAATAATTACTGTCGGTGTTTTATTAAACTTCAGAAGTGGTAAGTACCCGCTATTTTAATTTAATATTCTATAATATTAAATTAAGTACCTAGTTGTGAATTATGTAATAGCAATAGGCTAATTTTTTTTTTCATTGCTGATGTGGAATATCATTGATATTCGTTATTCAACCTACCTTATAAATCATCGGTTATCATCAATCCTTTTAATATTTTGCAATCATAATAGATAGAACCCAATACCAAGTTGAATTCATGATAATTTTGTACATGTAGTCATTTACAATGTGTGCTTTTTATATTAAGTAAATAATTGGATAGTTCTTTGTCTAACCATTACCTACCTACTACCTACACTTAGACATACAAAACTTTGTGTAGTCCTGTTGTTTGTTACCCACCTAGTATCTTCGTTTACGTACTTTATATGGTGGGCAACGCGAAAGTTAGCATGAGAATGGTGTTCGTTTTGTTGTTGGTTTTGTCTGCTTATAAAAATACTCGATAAGTTTACCCTGCCAGTATCTACAACAGTTATTACGTTGGTAGACATAATTAAATTAGTACCTACCTGCATTATATTAGTAGGTATGTACATTTCTACACATGCATGGGCGGTGTATGGGATATATTATAATTATACCTACATGATACCTAAATTAGTAGGTTGTCCTTGGATTTTCTATTGAAAATAACAATTATTGGATTACTTAATCATTCAGTTTTAAGGTTAAGATCTATAAATATTTTACGTTGATTTAAGGATGCAATATTCTATTACCTTTAATGTGTAACTAGTTTTAAGATATAAGTGAATATGTACATAGTTGGCTTTGCTTTGAGTGTCAGGTAAAATGGAGCGTGAGAATATCTCGCAGCGGCGGAGACTGATGACTCCAGATCGCGCTATGAACGAGCTTCGAGCAGCCAGCTGAGACACGGCTGTAGCTGAAACCGACGTGACAGCATCTCCGAGCACCGACATTGCTAACCACGTGCGTGGTGTACAATAGTTGGCGGTGCTGGTCACGATGGTAGCTCAACGAGTGAGTGCCACGTGGATATCTGCGAAATTGTTGGAGCGTACGGACAGTTACAACAATCTGATGTCACTAGGAGATTGTTGCATCCTTACTAATTAGAGGATGTGGTAAAGTATACGTTGGAAATTATCTGGTGAGTACGTTACAATTGGTTTGACTTTCAGAAGAATTACATTAGTGTAGATACTTTCGGGTATACTTTTAACATTGCTTTGCTATTAGTTGATAATTTTATAATATTACTTTGTGGCTACAGTGTAGATTTGACCTATTTAAGTTATTTGGCTTGATCTGCCCAGTAAGAACGAATACATTAGTGTTCTCACAGTTAAACATTAATTAACATTATTTTGCAATTTGCTTATAATTTCATAACCTTACTTTATAACAGTGTTGTACCTATTTACATAGGTTACTTTTCTTTTTGAGTTTTTTTTAAGTATTCTGTTAATAAGCTATTACAATACACCGTGTCGCGCTCACGCGTACATAGAAGTGTTGGAATGCCTAACAACAGCCTTAAAATTAGAAATTGTCCTAATAACAGTAAGTCACGTTTTAGCAACCGTGATTAGTGTTCAGGTCACCAAGCCAAGCTACCCGTAAACGTCGCTTTGTATTAATCGAATAAATGCATTACAAACTCCAGATCGAGTGACGTCATTAGAGAAACGACTTCGCTCATCGCGGTCACGACCTTGTAAGGCGAGTAAGGGCGCGTTGGCTACGGTGTCACTGCGAGAGTGCTGATGCGGATCCAACTACGTCGCCGCGGGCTGCGGGAGGCAGCAGCACCGGTGCCGGCATCATGGATCTGCGACAGAGCGTCGATAGCTCCGTGCTTGCCGGGCTGTTTCGTAAGCGCCGTTATTGACACGATGGTGAGATCGAACCAATCTTATTATTTTTTGAACTTTGATGAAACCTCTTAGAAAACAAATTTGTGCACACACTTGTGCAGCATAATACAGATGCTGCGGATACTCGCAGACAGTAGGTCTTCATCAAGATTAGCCGCCGTGACCAGATGGTCAGGTGGCGATGTGGTCAGTTACGGCTGAGCCTTAGGAAGGTATATATTTTGATGTGAATTTCACAGGCTTTTGGCAAGCTGGACTACGTGTGGCGTCCCTACAAAGCAGCAGGTCACGGGTGCGGCAGTGCGGCGTAGTGAGCAGCGCCAGTACTGCGCGCTCAGGGCAGCGGTGCGGTGCAATGAGCAGCGCACACACGCGGGCGAGCGGCAGCGGTTCACGCTAGAGCATAACTATGGCGAGTTTAGCGTGTTCTGGTAACCACGTTCATCTGCCGCATGGCGGCCACCTATGGTATGTGTTTTGCATTATTCTCATAGCTACGTGTGTGCCTGAGGGCCGTTATGTGTGCAGACAGCCTACAATGGGCTGGCTTAGATAGGTTTGTACCATTCAGACAAGATCAAGCGATCGATTTCGTCTATCAGAGCTGTCGCGCAGCTATACAGAGCTCACTCGTGGTGTCTACTTGATAAAAAGACCCTCTACCTGTTTGCATAGCCAAATGAGTCTAAACAGAGCTATATTTCATTGCATAATAATATTTTTGTATCGTTGTAATTGTAAAGTGGAAATTGCTTTAAATTATAAAAAAAAGTAACGAAATTTTTAACGGATTTCACCTTTACTTAACAAAACCGCTAACGACACGGATGTGACAGGTTTACACAGGGGTATCTAGTATTAAAACGAGCGAACACAAATTCAATTTATGGGTGAAAAAATTACTGAATATGGCGTACAGAAATACTAAGTAAGCGGAAAACTGAGGGCGAAAACAATCTATCAAAATTAGCGCTTCGCCGGCCGTGCGCATTGTTGGGGTCACAGTTCTAACCTAACCTACTTGGCTTGACTGATAGCATCTCGTTTCTGGTAGCAAATGCATGAATTTCTAGTCGCTCATCTGGTAATTTAGTCGCACGGCTACAATGATTTTTATCGGCAGTTCAGTATTCTATCCGGCAGTTCAGTTTTGTAAATCGAAGATAAATATTTTTTTTGTTGAATTGGATATTTTTTTCGTTTGTTTTGGGTTTTTTGTCGGTAATTCAATATAACGTTGGTTAATTAGAATAATAGTCGACCACAGATCGCTGGAGATTAATTTGATTTTCGGAACCATTATTATTTTCTTTTACACAGGTAGACAGGTAAGATTGGGTCGGTTTTCAGAGTACTTTATTAGCTGCATGCCTACTACGCAAGGTAACTTGAAATTCGATTGATTGATCCAAATCGTACAGTACAGCAACGACCATATAGGATTCCTGCGGACAAACGTAAAGTTATTCGTAACATAGTAAAGGAATTATTAGACGCGAATGGGTCATAATCATAGAAATTGTACATTTAGCACTTTTTTTTGTTTAAATAATACAAAATTAAATTGAAAAAATTAAGTACAATGGCAAGTATTTTTAATTCATCTTTGTTTGTATCTTTAGTCATAAATACAGTTATTTCTTTTGAAATAATGCGATATTGTTATCAAATCTTATTTAAAATTATTTTTTAAAAAACGTTGAATAGAAACGTTAATTATTCAAAGATTTTTGGTATTAGTTTTAAACAATAATTTAAATTTGAATGTTGTGATATAGGTCTATTTGAGCCCAGAAAAGAAATACATTGAGTTATCGCGTATACAATAAGTAGTTTCAATAGAATTATTTTTATTATTTTAGAGGTTATATTTTCTCACATTTGTCCTCAGTTTAGTTATATCGAGTAACGTAACAAGACTGAGACATAATAAAGCTTAGTCACAGAATATTGATTTGTTACTCATTATTCGTCAAGAATCTCAAATAAAATTCCTAATTATATATTATTATTATTATATTTTTAAATTTATATTTTAAATTTATTTGCAATCTTTAAATTTATTATTCTTTAGTGTTTCTACGTTCATTGTGTACCATGCTTAATGATATCAGTTTTGTTACATCATCAGTATCGTTATGCATCAGTTTCGTTACAAATTTAAAATGTACACTTTTTCTGAGAATGACCCGAATATCATTAGGCTGAAATGTTATCCATACGTATTGAATTCCATGCGAACTTGCAAGTACCTACGTACACGATTGATTGTGAAAGGTCATGTAGCAGTCGCGATTGAGGTAGAAGTACATTGTGACCCGATTGATAATGGGAGAATTTGTTGTGTGGCTCAAGTAGTGCTATAATGGCCGTAATAAGTGTCGACTATACCAGTAGTTATTACGCAGTCGTAGCCTGATAGAAATCGGTGTCTCTGTGAGGAAACTCAAGTAGTCCGTGCGCGATGTGCATGTAGCTCTGGCGGAGGTCGTAGTCTATCAGGAGCATAGTGTGTAGTCAAAGAGTTGATGCACACGAGTGCAGGTTCCACTTAGAGGGACGCACATAAGCGACTGGGAACGCTGTTCGGCTACGAGATCTGTGGCATTAGAGGTAACTCGAGGTCATTTAAAACTGACATAGTATGTAAGTAGTCGCATTGATTTGTGAGACGAATGGTACATGGCTCTGGTTATCTGACCTGAATTGTCTGATTTGATTTGTTATCTTTAAAAGTCTAAAAACCGTTTTCTGTTTGAATTAAATGTAAAGAAGCGAGACTACTTAGAGCGTATGTAATCGATGCCAGGAGAAAGAGTGTGACTGATGAAATTGTAAAAGAACTAAATGAGACAGAACTTTTGATGACAGTGTAAAAGTTGAGTTTGCATGATGATTGTCATGGAGTGACTTGGGTGATGCACGTATTTAGAAACTGCACGTTGCTGGGCTATGGATAATCTAGATTGTGTTGATTTTAAGATAATAAATCAAGTTATCAGTGACACTCTGCTCTTAGCTCTCTTGAAAAAAAAAACAGTCTACATAGTTCGATAACGCTACTTATTTTTATTAGCACAAAATAGAAAGTTTAAACGACCTAACCTCCTATTTTGAAAAGTTTATTTAAGGTTTCCTTAGACAATTAACTCGCTATTTACGTTAGTTAATAGTTGCGACAAGACGCTTTGGCCGAATCTCAGTTAGCATAATATTGCAGAGTACCTACACATTGTTATGGGCGCATGTCCCCTTAAGCTTTTAATATGCTGTATAGAGTGACCTTTGACTCTTTTACTAATTGACGATACCTTATACAAAGATAGACTTGATACCTATTGAAAAGATTAAGGGGCAAACAGCAAAGAGTCTTCACATTATGGTATTGTGTGTCTAAATGTGTGTTTATTGTGTGTTGTGCGTCATTTGTTTATGAAAATAAATAGTTTTCTTTCTTTCTAGATAGTCGCTATGGGTGTGAGTGCCTGAAGTCGATATTTAGCTAATAAGTTAGTGTGGAGCATTGGCATAACGGTGAGAATTGATGGGTTCACTATTTGTCTTTTCGTACGCTTTTGTCACAAGAATTGATGGGTTTGTGTCAGGGCTGGCGAGATGTACCACACTAAACTTTAAAGAATGTGTCCAGTTCGTAAAAATGGATGAGTTTATGTATTACCGACTAGATGTTATTTATTTCGCGTGCATGAGGACATGCCTATGAGGTCAGGATGGACGAATGTTAGGTGTTACGATTAAAATTATTACTAGATATCGGTAGATTACTTATTTCTACACACTGGCAACATAGTGTGAACGCGTCGGTAAGATGCGCGCGCGGTCAAGATATAAATCGGACAGAACAGAGACGAAACGGGTCTTTTTGGGTTTGAGTTTGAAGTGGTGTATCAGTAGTATTATAGAGTATATGTAGTGAAATATACATATGTAGTGCAGTAATACTTGAATAAATTATATTGTATTAATAATTACTGTCGGTGTTTTATTAAACTTCAGAAGTGGTAAGTACCCGCTATTTTAATTTAATATTCTATAATATTAAATTAAGTACCTAGTTGTGAATTATGTAATAGCAATAGGCTAATTTTTTTTTTCATTGCTGATGTGGAATATCATTGATATTCGTTATTCAACCTACCTTATAAATCATCGGTTATCATCAATCCTTTTAATATTTTGCAATCATAATAGATAGAACCCAATACCAAGTTGAATTCATGATAATTTTGTACATGTAGTCATTTACAATGTGTGCTTTTTATATTAAGTAAATAATTGGATAGTTCTTTGTCTAACCATTACCTACCTACTACCTACACTTAGACATACAAAACTTTGTGTAGTCCTGTTGTTTGTTACCCACCTAGTATCTTCGTTTACGTACTTTATATGGTGGGCAACGCGAAAGTTAGCATGAGAATGGTGTTCGTTTTGTTGTTGGTTTTGTCTGCTTATAAAATTACTCGATAAGTTTACCCTGCCAGTATCTACAACAGTTATTACGTTGGTAGACATAATTAAATTAGTACCTACCTGCATTATATTAGTAGGTATGTACATTTCTATACATGCATGGGCGGTGTATGGTATATATTATAATTATACCTACATGATATACCTAAATCAGTAGGTTGTCCTTGGATTTTCTATTGAAAATAATAATTATTGGATTACTTAATCATTCAGTTTTAAGGATCTATAAATATTTTACGTTGATTTAAGGATGCAATATTCTATTACCTTTAATGTGTAACTAGTTTTAAGATATAAGTGAATATGTACATAGTTGGCTTTGCTTTGAGTGTCAGGTAAAATGGAGCGTGAGAATATCTCGCAGCGACGGAGACTGATGACTCCAGATCGCGCTATGAACGAGCTTCGAGCAGCCAGCTGAGACACAGCTGTAGCTGGAACCGACGTTTCAGCATCTCCGAGCACCGACATTGCTAACCACGTGCGTGGTGTACAATAGTTGGCGGTGCTGGTCACGATGGTAGCTCAACGAGTGAGTGCCACGTGGATATCTGCGAAATTGTTGGAGCGTACGGACAATTACAACAATCCGATGTCACTAGGAGATTGTTGCATCCTTACTAATTAGAGGATGTGGTAAAGTATACGTTGGAAATTATCTGGTGAGTACGTTACAATTGGTTTGACTTTCAGAAGAGTTAGATTAGTGTAGATACTTTCGGGTATACTTTTAACATTGCTTTGCTATTAGTTGATAATTTTATAATATTACTTTGTGGCTACAGTGTAGATTTGACCTATTTAATTTATTTGGCTTGATCTGCCCAGTAAGAACGAATACATTAGTGTTCTCACAGTTAAACATTTAACATTATTTTGCAATTTACTTATAATTTCATAACCTTACTTTATAACAGTGTTGTACCTATTTACATAGGTTACTTATTTTTTGAGTTTTTTTTTTAAGTATTCTGTTTATTAAGCTATTACAATACACCGTGTCGTGCTCACGCGTACATAGAAGTGTTGGAATGCCTAACAACAGCCTTAAAATTAGAAAGTGTTTTAATAACAGTAAGTCACGTTTTAGCAACCGTGATTAGTGTTCAGGTCACCAAGCCAAGCTACCCGTAAACGTCGCTTTGTATTAATCGAATAAATGCATTACAAACTCCAGATCGAGTGACGTCATTAGAGAAACGACTTCGCTCATCGCGGTCACGACCTTGTAAGGCGAGTAAGGGCGCGTTGGCTACGGTGTCACTGCGAGAGTGCTGATGCGGATCCAACTACGTCGCCGCGGGCTGCGGGAGGCAGCTGAACAGCACCGGTGCCGGCATCATGGATCTGCGACAGAGCGTCGATAGCTCCGTGCTTGCCGGGCTGTTTCGTAAGCGCTGTTATTGACAATCTTATTATTTTTTGAACTTTGATGAAACCTCTTAGAAAACAAATTTGTGCACACACTTGTGCAGCATAATACAGATGCTGCGGATACTCGCAGACAGTAGGTCTTCATCAAGATTAGCCGCCGTGACCAGATGGTCAGGTGGCGATGTGGTCAGTTATGGCTGAGCCTAAGGTATATATTTTGATGTGAATTTCACAGGCTTTTGGCAAGCTGGACTACGTGTGGCGTCCCTACAAAGCAGCAGGCAGCGGTTCACGCTAGAGCACAACTATGGCGAGTTTAGCGTGTTCTGGTAACCGCGTTCATCTGCTGCATGGCGGCCACCTATGGTATGTGTTTTGCATTATTCTCATAGCTACGTGTGTGTGCCTGAGGGCCGTTATGTGTGCAGACAGCCTACAATGGGCTGGCTTAGATAGGTTTGTACCATTCAGACAAGATCAAGCGATCGGTTTCGTCTATAAGAGCTGTCGCGCAGCTATACAGAGCTCACTCGTGGTGTCTACTTGATAAAAAGACCCTCTACCTGTTTGCATAGCCAAATTAGTCTAAACAGAGCTATATTTCATTGCATAATAATATTTTTTATCGTTATAATTGTACAAGTGGAAATTGCTTTAAATTATAAAAAAAAGTAACGAAATTTTTAACGGTTTTCACCTTTACTTAACAAAACGGCTAACGACACGGATGTGATAGGTTTACACAGGGGTATCTAGTATTAAAACGAGCGAACAAGAATTCAATTTATGAGTGACAAAATAAATAGCCCTTGTTGCGTATTTATATATAATATATATAAATACACAACAAGGGCCGAAACATGGGCCTCTCCTATTATATTACGTTTCTTAATAATATTAAATTTCGCGCTCTACGAAATCGTCTACGAAGTTCAGCTAGGTGATCATTCCACCAATCACATCTACGAGTACTAGTAAGAGATCTCCGACCAAGCGCCACATCTGCGCAGTAACTGAGAGTGTCTGACAAAATAACAGTACTTTCTTCGGCGGTCAAGTCGTTCAGAGTGTAGTCTCTGACATGAGCAGCAAAAAGCAAACCTAAAAACTCCCAATTAGCACCTTCACTCTTACATCTGAAGTTGCCGGCATTACTATAAGGATCCCGTGCAAATCCAGAAGAAATCCCATAAACGATTAAACGGTGATCACTACACGACGCATCCGGTAGGACACGCCACCTATCAATACGAACGCCTCCACAAGAAAGTGAGACGTCAATAGAAGACTCGCCTATTGGGCTGCAAAAAGTTGGTGGTGCATCGGGGGTGTTATGTATAGATAGGTTCATTTCTGCAATGAAATCCTCGACCGCACAGCGACGGTCCCTATCACTGGACCTATGTTTGCCATACCAAAGAACTGAAGAAGCATTGACGTCTGCGCCAATGATAATCTTGGCCTGCAAGAGACTGCAAGAGACCGCAAGACGTGGCGAAGATGGTGAAGATGAGGAGTGACAGGATCGGAATATTGAAAGTAACAGCTCACGACATAAGCCCTGCAGGATAAGATGTAACTTCTGCAACGGCACAGTGTGACGTCATTAGATCGGAAAGTGCCGTTATTGTAAAATTAGAATTCGCGACGTATATCCCAGCTCGTGCTCTGTTGTTATGTTGTACTACCTGCCTACGAAAGTGCGCATTCTGATACTGTTCCTGAACTAAAATAATACCTAACTTGTGTTCTATAACTAATCGGTCTAATTCTGATGTAGCAACCCTATCATTGTGAAGATTTAATTGACCTAACACTAAATTAGCCATTGTGGCCCTACCTACCTAGTTAGAGTCCTACCTATCAGTTAATATGAGGTGTTTAAAATAAGCTGTTCTAACTTAAGCTTGTATGAAAGACACTGTTGAGAGCCACATCTATGCTCGCTGGGTTTCTTTAGGCGTTTGCAAGCTACGCACGTAGGTTTGAAATTAGGGGTAAGCTTATCAGGGCAAGCCCGAGTTTCGTGTTCTCCAGCGCAGTTCGCACAAGCAGGTGTTATACTAGTGCAAAACTTATGTACATGGCCGAATTGTTGACATTTCAGGTAACGTACTGCCTCAACGTCATCAATGAACCTACAAGTTGCCCAATCTATAAATACTTTATCTTTAGTAGTCGCCAGATGTTTTCTAAGTACAGGTTCAACTTCTAATCCTATCCATTTACGCCCATTATCTAGCTTACGTCTGCGGATAACCTTTGTGCTCTTAATGAAATCCTCCTCTTTCATAGGTATTTCATCCTTAATATTCTGGCGATACAAGGCAGTCATAAAAGTAGACTCCTCCATAGAAATTGGCACATCTTTAATAAGAATACGTGGTCTGCGGCCCTTTGGTTTCTCCAAAAGTAGACCCGCTGATTTGATTGCATCTACGGACTGGAGTTTTTGCAGTTGCTTTTCGTTAGCGATGTTAAGTGTCGCTGACACCTGACTTTGCTGTCTTCTTAATGCCGACGATCTGAAAACCGTCGTCACTAGGTTTTATTGCTTTCATTATAGCTTGTTTAGTGGCGGAAGATGACTCAAAATCAGCTGATCGTTCAGTTGTCGGGTAAGCGACAACGCACGGCAGAGGTGGTCGAGACTGCACTGGCGCTGCCGACTTAGGTGTGACACGAAGTTTCAACTGGTCCGCATACGTTGGTTTTGACCCACATGTTTTTTGCCCACACGATAATGTTTGTTGATTATTTTGAACATTATCTAACTGCCTTGCCATATTTGCTAACTTTGTTTCATTACATGAAGATTTAATGGCCAATAACGAGACAATGCTAGTAAGACGCTGAGTAATGTCCATTATAGACGTCTTATTAGCTACATTAATGCGAGACCCCTGATCGTTCACTAATTCATTGATTTTCGCGAGGTATTCCGTCGCCTGAGTGACCAGCGAGCAATAGTCCTTATCAGTTATAATTGACTCATTACTTAGATTATCAGTCTGCATACGTTTAGCACCCTGAGGTGACGCAAAAGTAGGTGACAATGTCACTAAATAATAGATGATGGAGTTGCAAAAATTGGCACCCCGCTATCGGGAGGATCGCCTATAAATTTCGACATATCTTATTAAACCTATATAACGTATTTTTATATGTATTACTTACGATAACAAACTAATTACAATGAATAACTTAAAAATATAAACGATAAAAAATTAAAAGACAACAATATACCTGCTACCCTCTTTGTTAAGAAAATAAATGAAATGACTTACCGAAATAAATCCAGAATCAAAACTATAATATACTTACAATCGTTAAATCACTTACGAATAATAATCCTAAACACTACAAAAAACACATAAACAGATACACAAGCCGAGATAACGACTTTTTACTGGGTTTATTTATTTTAAACACAGAGCATACAACGTCCCACTGCTAGCCGTCAGAGGCGAGGAGGGGAAGTGAGAAGTAGACCGTATGATATATAAGAATGTGTCCAGTTCGTAAAAATGGATGAGCTTATGAATTGGACTTATTCATAGCTAAAATTTTGTAGGACAAAATAGGTCTATACTTATAATTTGTGTGAATTCCTAACACAAGCTTAGTTCGCTTTTAGATAGAAAATTGTTACTCACGAACATTATGATACTGTACTTCAAAATAAAAGCCTACATATCAAACAGCGAGTAACTATTTAATTAATGCTACGTGATACGGGTACCAAGCCTTGTTCACTGCATGTAGGTTTCATACTCAAATTGAATTATTGAAAAGTTTGTTTTGTTTAGAAAGTACTCAACATTGCACTACGGTTATTCTCATCACTCGGCACTCGAGCCAAGGGGTAGGGTAGGTGCTACACAGTCTCTGCAATCAGTCTAGAAGCGCGGCATTCTGCTACAATTTGCGTGGCGGTGGGTGCATAAAAGCCACTCCTATGCCCTCCCCCGCCTTTCTGAAGACGACGTAGACAAGTTTCACTATGAACAAGGAGCTAACTAGTCCGGGAATGTTACTGTAGATAATGTACTCAATTCGTCTTGTATTCTAGCACCGTGCCGGATTCTGAGCGGAGCGAGGTTTACTCTTAGTACATTAAACAAACTACGTATTTAATACGTCCATTGTTTATTTATTTTCAATTATATTACGTGCTTAAATAGAATGGTATACATTATTTATTTCCTCTCCATCTTGCCCAGTATTAATCTAAGAAGAACATCAGTGAGACTTGATGTAGAGGCTTAATTTTACTCCTCTGTAGACGGTCTAGAAACGGAATGGAACTATCAAATGTTAGAAAAAAGACAGCTCTTTAGTTTTATGTAGGGTGCTTCGATCACTACCATTACGTTGAGTAAGCGAAGTCGTCGTTTTCAAAGCCAACTGTAGGGAGTCCCCATCCATCGATAGATATTATTTCCTCTTCCACTCGATGTAAAGACCTAGTGGCTGCCGAGTACACCGTTCGTCGGGAGCAAACTGAATTAGGAACGTTTTTCTCCATTTTATGTCTCACCCTATAAGAAGCGAAGTGTTGAATTATTGGACTTACTTTATTTTATAAAACGATTTCGCCTTCAGGAGATTTCTGTTTACTTTGCCACAAAACGTTTTTCGCGTTCCCCGTTTCATATTCTATTGATACAAATTGATTGTAAGTCGATTTCCATTGCTTTATGTACGCGTATAATATTAAATTGAACGAAACGAGTTATTGGAAAGTAAGGTGACAGCGTTTGATAGACAGGCGTAAAATCCATCGATATCTCGTAATAAATAGGTGAGAATATTTTATTTTTAACTTACCATTGCTGACTACGTGGGGATATCACCGACTAATAATATGACAGCTAGTCATGGAAAGCTAGGCGATATTAAAGTGTTATTCATACGAACATTATCTCATTTAAAAATACTGAGTACGTTCCCAGTAGACAGTGGTGTTGAGGAATATTTCGACGATCAAACAACAGTTTTCGTTTGTATTCTTTTTCTTTTTTTTTTTGGGTTTAAGTTTAAATTTGTTTGATGTATTTTAGAATAGGTGTCAATTTATGTAGTATTCTATTGAATGTTAGATAATATTTTTTTATCCTATTTTGCGAATATTAAAGTTAATTTGTACGTCAGACACCGTAGAACATTATACAAGCAGGCTGTGTGTCCTGTGTATCATTTTTTTATACTACTTAGGTGGCAAACAAGCATATAGCCCGCCTGATGGTAAGCAATTACCGTAGCCTATGGACGCTTGCAATACTAGAAGTATCACTAACCTAAGAATAAACCTAAGGGTTTTATGATGGATTTAATCCCCGAAATAAGTTTCGTTAAAAAGGCATCCCTAAATAAACTCTGGAGACCGTGTTCTTACACAGTAACACAACTACACGACTGTGTGTAGTCATTTGGATGTGGGCTTCTATAAGGTGGAGATTCATCCCTAGTCGGGCTTGCTCGCTTGTATGGTGGCCTACCTCTTTTTAACCCACTAAACTAAACTCTGGGTCGACATGCGAGTAATGGCAAAGTACCTATTGCAAGCGTACAAATATTATTACATAGGCTACGGCAACTGCCTACCCTTAGATTGTTTGCCATTATCTATCTATACATATAAAATGCATTGTCCTGACGGTTCAACGCACAGCCTAAACCGCTGATCGTAGAGACCTGAAACTTAGATGGTGTAATCTTTGTATAGGCGTAGGCAAACGATAAAAAAGGATTTTCCGAAATGCTACCCCTAAAAAAGGGGCAAAGTCTGGATGGTATAACGTGATTCTTTGTAAATCCAGTCTTAGTAAAACTCCGCTTAAATGCCATTGTAGCATTCAACAATAGGACTTCTCTACGTCTACACAATTAATTAATCTTTCAGAAAAACGGTACATTAACCCTATTACGCGTGTACATCTATTCAGTTCTTTATTGGCAGAGAAGTACTCGTATATATTGTTCCAAAGGTTTAGGTTTTCTGCCGTGTGGCCAATGCTAGTGGTGTTTCCTTTTCATTAAGTTTGTACGCACAATATTGCAGTGGTCGTAAAACCGTGGCGAGGTGGCTGGCTAGACTTTGTTACCCGTTACGTCCGTCCGACGAAGTAATGAGACTGGTGGAAAAATTATACGTTTAATGAAATGAGAGAACTTATTTTGGCATGTTGTGCGTTAGACCCGAAGGCAATTGCAAGCTAGAAGTAGTCTTATTTGAGCATATAAACCGTGAGGTTTATGTTTTTTAAAGTGAAATCTTTTTTAGGTGCGTTGAGCACTTTTTGGGTGAAAATAAATCATGGAACTCGCGTCATCGTCACCGCTTTCCATATTCAAAAATAATAATCTAATAGCTCGACGATACAATTAACAAGTTAGTTTTTACTTCTATCGAGAGTCCGCAAAGACTGCCCCTCATGTTTTTTTTAATACTGCATGGGTGGCAAACAAGCATTTGGTCCGCCTGATTTTAAGCAGTTAACGTAGCCCATGGATGCTGCAATAGAGGTTACACTTGCATGTTGCCGACCCATTTTTTTACACGCATTAAGATGGAGTATATGCTGGATGCTATAAGCTGGGATAAAAACAAACCTTTTTTTCAAAACGTATCTTTAAATCAGCGCTGGAGATCTGTAGTCACACACAGGAACACAAATACACAGCTGTGTGTAGTTATTTGGCTGTGGTCTTCTGCAAGGTGGGGGGTCTTTCCACAGTCAAGCTTGCTCGCTAGTATGTATTAATTTTTTTATAACTTATTTATTTAACATACATGCCCCAATAAAACTTAAATCATTCAAAACACTACCAACGCCTTGGATAACCGATACTATCAAGGAAATGATAAGACTGCGAAATGAAGCACACAACAAATATCGCGTTTCTAAGATAGAGAGCCACAAAGAATACTACCTACAATTAAAGCACCTGGTTGTCCAATCTATACATAATGAGAAGAAGGCTTATTTTACTAAATATGTGAACGACCATGTCAATAATTCCAAAACACTGTGGAACAATTTGAAAATGCACACAAATCCTAGCAGACTGTCGAGCCAGCTACCGTCACATTTTCAAGACCCTCACGAAATAAATAAAGCTTTCCTTGAGTTGCCTGGCCCCTCGGAAGTGACCATTTCGCAACTAACATTTTTTGAACACAGTAGGCATGGGCCATCTAATTTTATGCTTCAACGAGTAGATGAGATTGCTATTTGCAAAATTATAAAAAATATTACTACAAACGCTCAAGGGGTCGATGGGATTACAATAGAAATGATTAAACTTACACTTCCTTACACTTTACCCGCTATCACAGCAATTATAAACAAGTCAATCGACACTAATACTTTTCCTGACTACTGGCGGTGTGCTATTGTCAAACCTTTACCCAAAACTAGCAACCCACAGAGTTATAAAGATTTACGGCCCATTAGTATTCTTCCCTGTCTGTCAAAAATACTGGAACGCGTAGTGTATTTGCAGGTTGCAGAATTTCTGGAAGTAAACTGTATTCTTCCAGACCTACAGTCTGGTTTCAGACGGGGCCGTGGTACTGCTACTGCTTTAGCAGAAGTTTTGGGTAATGTTCTGGAGGCCCGTGACGAAGGGGAGGGAACTATTCTCACACTATTAGATTACTCGCGCGCGTTCGATTGTATTAATATCCCTTTATTGCTATCTAAGCTGTCTTTCTATGGGTTTAATGTTAAAACGGTGAGATGGTTTGACAGTTATTTGACAAACAGGTCACAGTATGTTGTAATTCGACAAGAAGATGGCACCTCAGTATCCTCTTCCCCTCAACCTGTGACCCGAGGAATTCCTCAGGGATCGATTCTGGGACCCCTGCTCTACATTATATATAGCGCAGATGTTACTCATTGTCTGCGTAACTGTAAGTATCACATGTACGCAGATGATATACAAATATACATGTCTTTTAAAACCATAGATACTTTAACAGCTGTTCAAAGCATCAATGATGATCTCTGTAGAGTGGTTTCATGGTCACAGGAAAATTCTTTGGTTTTGAATCCAAATAAATCGAAGTTTTTGCTATTGGGCAGCAAGAATCAGATCGCAAATATTCTCGCTTACAACCCTCAGGTAAAGATAATGGGGGAGAATGTCGAAAGAGTCGCCACAGCTTGCAACTTAGGACTAATAATTGATTCCGATTTGCGTTTTGAAAGCCATATAAGTAACGTGGTTAGAAACTGCTTTTATAGGTTAAAATTGTTATACAGATTTAGGCAATACTTTAGTGTACCTATTAGAAAGAGACTAGTGGACAGTTTAGTTTTATCAAAATTTAATTATATGGACACAGTATATGGGCCATGTTTGTTATCCAAAACAAAACACTTAATACAACGAGTTCAGAACGCATGTGCCAGGTTCTGTTTTAATATACCCCGTCGTAACCATGTCACACCGTATATAAATGATGCCAATATACTCAAAATGGAAAACAGAAGAAGGTTGCACTTGGCATGTTTGTTGTTCGATGTTGTAACTAGGCAATCTCCTAAATATTTATATAACAAATTAACTTGGAGAGCGGAACAGTCAAAACATATCCCTCGTACTGTAACCAAACCATTGTCTGTACCACAACATAAAACTGCCGCATTTAGAGGATGCTTCAAGTATGCTGCCACTCATTGCTGGAATAATATTCCACCACCTTGTCGATCCAAAATAAGTAGATATGGTTTTAAACATAATTATAAGAAAATTTTAATAAATATTCAAAAAAAATAAATTACACCATCGACAAGATTTTCGCAATGATGGCAGAAAGCGTCTTCACACTAACGCGCGCGCAAACACACAAATAGACACACACATAAACAGACACACACATAAACAGACACACACACATACGGACACAACATTGCACACATCTTGGCAGTGAGCTTATTTAAGTTTTTTTATTTTATTTTTATTTCCGCTTTGCATTGTATACCTGATTATTTATATTATATATTATAATTTTTTTAACAAAATATAGGCGGCATAATATCCGTGCGTCATTAAGGTCACTTAATGAAAAACAGCGCTGCAATACCGTGTTGGCGATATTGCAGCACATAGCTGATTAAGTGTCCTTATTTGTCATAGCATAGGTAATTAATCTGTTTTATCCTATAAGCTTGCACTTGTATGCTATTACAATAAAAAGTTTTTCTTTTTTTTTTTCTTTTTTTACCCTACCACTCTTATGATATATTATATTATTACTAGCGGTTGCCCGCGGCTCCGCTCGCGTGGATGTCGGTTATCGCTGTAAAAAGCCTATGTGTTATTCCCGACCATATTCTATCTCTGTGCCAAATTTCATCCAGATCCGTTCAGTAGTTTTTACGTGAAAGAGTAACAAACATCCATCCATCTATACTTACATTTTCATTTATAATATTAGTAGGATATTGTTGTTTGCGCTTGGCAACTAGCTTTTACTGACGGTTTTGTGTATTAGATACCAGCAGTAATTTCGTAGAAGCCTTTGCGGGAATCAAATAAATGATTTATTTTATTTTTACTTACAGCTAATAGTTTTGATAACAAGATATAGGAATACTAATGTTAAAGGTCGGTTTCGACTGTTAACAGTAGTTCGATCCCAACAGAGGCCTAAATATGAGCGATCTAAATAACTCTGTCACCAGGTTGATCATAACCAAACGATAAGAAAAACACATACAAGTAAATACGTTATTTTTTACATAACTATAATATATACAAAATTCTACCACTAGTCCCTAAGTGAGTAGGTTAAAAAGACTCGTAAAATATATGAGTACTAGTGGACCTGGCAGACGTCGTCCTGCCGGAAAAAGCTGAAATACCGACAGCAGCGCCACCTACCGGGTCCAATTGTGAATCTAAACCATCCAGGGCCCTACCCGAACACACACACAAAATTTCATCAAAATCGGTCCACCCGTCTAGGAGGAGTTCAGTCACATACACACGCACACAAGAAATATATATATTAAGATTCACCTATAGTTAGTACTTACCTAAGGAACTAGAGTCGCGGCACTGTCGGCAAATTTTTCATAAAATAGCGCGATGCTAAAAGCCCTTCACTAGAAGAGGTACTAGTAAAATGTTATTATTTCTTCTTAGAATTTTCAGGAAATTCGAACGTCAAGCTTTTAACACAAAATTCTTTCTGAATATGTGGTTCGAGAACTAAGTCTGCTCTATCAAGCAGAGTTAGAAATTAATTTAAAATTTATTGTTCAAATAAGCATACGGCCCACCTAATGGTAAGCATTTACCATAGCCTATGGTCACTCGTGTGTTGCCGATCCTCTTCTTTTCTCTTTTATTTCTTTTTTTTAAAGACAACTCCCGCACTAGAGAACAAGCTCTGTGTCGCGTAGGACTTTACAAACATACAATTAACGGACACAAATTACACCCAGACTCAGAACAACACTTTGTGGGTCACACAAAGTTTTGTGCTGTGTGGGAATCGAACCCACAACCTCGTGCACAGCAGGCGCATACTGCGGCCACTGGACCACCAAGGCAGTCAACCTTTTACCAAAAAAAAAACAATTTAAACTAAACTTTAAACTGGTGATTAATAAAAAGAGTTACCCAAGTTTCTTGCTAGTTCTTCTCATGGCTCCATGTCAGCAAATTAGCCGAAGACAAATAGGATGACATCATTTTTCTGGCTTATTAAGATTCGGCCAATTCGCTGACACGTCCGCGAATAAGAAGACAAATTAGATGACATTATCTTTCTGGCTTATTAATAAGCCAAGATGTAATTTGTCATCTAATATGTCTTTGGCTAATTCGTTGACGTGGAGCCATGAGAAGAACTAGCAAGATACTTAGATTTTTAATCACCAGATAGTTACAATCTAAATTACATGATGCAGTGAAAACACGATAGGTACCTACTTTATTTATAAGTAACAAACCATAACTTTAGCACCGTTTTTATTTTAAAGTTGAGCGCAATAGCAGTATTTTAAATCATTTTTATACAGAATATAGCAGAAATAACGAACCACGGGGGCGTCGAGTGAATTAAAACTAATGGAACGGGTAATTTCTCATGAGACTAAAGCTAGCACAAACTCTGCCCTACTGATTCTGCCGAGCGCTGTTTGGGATTCACACTCGACACTTGTATTTTTTATTTACCCGTTATAAATTATGCAAACGTCGCCCGTTTTCGACGTAAATGTGTATTTGTGTTGGGCATTACTGTTATTTTAACCGCAACACTTGGGGTACTTATGAACTTTTGTTGCTTAAACGTGAAGGAAACACGTTCGAGTTACGTTGGGACCAATATTAAGTTTACAAACATTCTGAAAGTGCGTGTTTTTTGTAATACTTATGGGTTATGATAGCATATTTATTTGTTAGACCATAGTTTTGGCAATGGTATAATTTATTTTGAAACTACTGAGGTGGTAAAAAAACACACAGAACGCATGATGCATTTGACTGCCTTGGTGGTCCAGTGGTCGCAGTATGCGTCTGCTGTGCACGAGAGTGTGGGTTAGATTACCACACAACTTTGTGTGGCCTACAAAGAGTTGTTCTGAGTCTGGGTGTAATTTTTGTCCGTTAATTGTATGTTTGTAAAGTTCCTCGCGACACAGAGCTTGTTGTTTAGTGCGGGAGTTGTCATTTTTAAAAAAGAAAAGAAAGAAAAAAGATGTAAAGCAGTTAACATTGTCAATGGACGCTTGGGGCACCAGACGCGCGTTCTCGAGCCAAAAGATGTAAGGTTCTAAAATAGAATAATTAGGTATCCCTGGATAGGAAAACGATTTCTTAGAAACGTACCCCTAAATGAACACTGAAGATCTGTACTTATTCACTGGAACACAACTACACCACTGTTTGTAGTTATTAGGCTGTGGCCTTGTGTAGGCTGGAGGTGCTTCTCTAGCTAGGCTGCTTACTTATATGCCCTTCGGCACTTTAAAAAAAAAAGAAAAATAAAGGAGGTTATCAAATCCTATCTACATACTTACTACCGACAAAGTAGGTAGCTACATAACATTTTAACCAAACGATTTTGAAGAAAACATAAGTGAAGTAAGACATAAGTCTACGATATAATGTCGTAAACTTACGTCAAATCCCATACATTTAGTTTTTTGACTTTTTGATTAGACTATCACATATGCCACTTGTCTAGAGGGGCGGTTCATATACCCGTAGATCAGGTGTAATATAGTCTTGATAAACCACATTGTGTTTTATAAATAAATATTACTCTATGAGTGATCGAACGCCAACTTTCTCGGTCATCCATAACTAGCGTCCTAACTATCAAATCACCCAGCTGGCATTCAGTTTGCAAAAGTCACTAAACTAATATTAGATGTAATATAACAGTCACCGAACTGTTTTTCTTCCTCACTCCACCTCCTGTATCAATACTACTTTGTTAAGGAAAACATTATCAGATACCTCTTACACAGATATTAATACATAGCTATTTGTACTCGTAGATCTCTTTCTAAGCAGAAGGTAGATGTCATACGAGGAAGTTAGGAAAATTGATTTAATTATTTCATTAAATTATTTTAGGAGAGGTAGGGCACCATATTAGCAAGCAAGCCCGACTGGGAATTGAGCGCCACCTTATAGAAGACCGCAGCCAAATAACTACACACAGCGGTGTAATTGTGTTCCTGTGTGTAAGTACAGGTCTCCAATTCTCATTTAGATCCCTAAATGAGAATTGGAGGCGTTTTGAAAAAAGAACAAGAATACTCCATCTTAAAACCCTGGTGTAAAAAAAAATGGGTCAGTTAGTGATGCCTCCGGTATTGCAGACTATCATAAGCTGCGGTAACTGCTTAACTGCTGCATCAGATGGACCGTATGCTTGTATGCCAACCAAGTAGTATAAAAAAAAAATTACAACTTCTTCAGTAGGTAACAAGCCCTGTGTCGTGTATGACTTTACAGACATACAATTTAGGGATATATATAGTACACCCAGGCTCGGAACAAGCTTTTATAGATCACACATAGTTTTGTCCCGTGGCAGCACACGCTGTGCAGTGGTATTTAGCAAGGTAATCAATCACCAATCGTTCAGTCAAAAATTCAATCACTATAAAAAAATATATTTTCTTTTATAAAACAAACTTTGCATACTTTTAAGAATGTAGAGAAAGCGAAAGATATCTTGTTTTTTAAATAATAATAGCAACCCATAATTATGTCAAGAGAGAGAGGGTGTAAGCCTTAATTCACACACGCTGGCCTATTGCGGTTTGGTGTTTTTTTTAAATATTAAAGATTAATTGTTTGTTGAAGCAATTAGCGTACCATATCCTCTGCCTACCCCTATAGGAAATGGGCGTGATGATAATTATGTAAAAATCATTTTTAAAAACTTTGTAGGTAGGTATATATTTTCTTGGTATTGTCAATTCGTGGATTCAATACGCGATTTTGTCATCCTTTGTTAAATAAATTCTATGTAGAAAAAATATTTTGTTTGGACGTGGCACACACGGCCATCTGATTCCTAACTAAACAGTGCCTGTAAAGTACAGGCACTGTTTATAATCAAAATGAAAACCCTTAAACTCGTTCGTTTACCATACATAAATAAATATGCGCCCATTGTTAAGCTCTACAAATTATTGTCAGCATCTTCGGAAAATAAATAATGGAGAAAAATAAACGCTGACGGCGCAACCGTGAGTTCGTATTTTCGCAATATATTACTAGCGTGATAAATGAACCTCGCCAACAGATAATACAAATAATTATGTACATAACACCCTTTACATCTACCCTTTATAGCTGACGCGGCGCGACTTAAGGACACGGAAAAATAGCAAAGGCAGCAACACTAAATCAGTCCTAATGGCAGCTATTTCCGAGTTAAATAGTATTTTGTAGCCCCTAAGAATGACCGAGATATTAATGTTTAAGAAGTAGGTAATTCGGTTTGCAATTAGAATAAGTATGGCCGTTATATATACCTTCCTAGCACCTAAGTATAATCTAAACTATAATATAACGGCGGCTAATCTCAACGGAGACTAGCCATCTACGCGGGAGATATCATAGTGCACAAGTGTGTGAGCAAAAACAAGTGCATATTTATTCCCTCACGCTTATAGTCCGATGGGACGGCAATCCAACTTGAGCAAAGAGAAGGCGTAAAACTCAACCTCTTGACAAAAAACAATTTTTTTAAGTCTTACAATCTTCCGAAAAAATAAACATTGAAGCCTGCACTGCAGCAACCTTAGATTAAGGTGGGTACACGAATTTAAATTCATCGCTTGACTTGACACAAAACAGAACTTTCCTACACTGGCTAACTTGTTTGCCCACTCAAAGGAAGCAAGAGTTGAGAGCTGTACGAATTTTCTTAAGCCCGTGCACTTTTCTTCCTCAAAAAGGCAGTTAAACATACCTTTTTGGAAACAAATTCTGAGGGGATCGAAGGAACATTGGCATTCAAATTGAGAAAAAATACGAAACATATTCATGAGCAAAACGAACCAAACTTCAACACTGTATTATAGGATTTTAGGTGTGTATATAATATAGGTAATTATAAACTTTTATTTAGCTATAGTAGAGTCTATGGCCACAGAATACTTAATAATGCTTTGGCATATGAATAAAAACGAAATTAAATGATTAGTAAGTAACAAATAATGAAATTTGGCACAGAGACAGAATATCTGGAATATCTAATAGGCTATTATATCCCGGAAACTAGGTAGTTTAATGTAAACAAAATAAACGTTTGAGTCTTTATATCAACAATCTTACACAAAATTCAAAATATATATGCATATTATTTTACCTGCCATATTTTTTTCATATGCAAACATCTTCATAGGTTTATATATGTTTGTTCAAATGAGACTCATGAAAACGCCAAATTAATATTATTGAACAAAGGTAGCGTATAATTGGTTTGACTGTTATCGCTTTAAATCGAGTAATTAAGTAGGTACTTAACTATATTTTAATTAAGTACCTAGACGAGAATGATTAATGTGTTGGACCTGTGGTTGGAGCTATCATAATTTATTTTGGATGAAAATAAATCTCTGGTTCTATAGCAATATTTCATTGTAGGTAATTTGCTAGCCTGTTGGTCTAGCGATTAGTGACCCTGGCGACAAAGCCGGAGTTAGGGTTCGATTCCCACACAAGACAAAGCTTTGTGTGATTCATAAATGTTTGTTCCCTCCGTCTGGGTGTTATTTGTGTCCGTGAATTGTAAAGTCCTACGCGACACATACATGTTGTTCCATACTGCGGGAGATGTCTTTAAAAAAAAAAAGAATTGCACTTACACTATACCTACATATATAAATCAATATTTATTTTATAAAGTATATACTTAAGCAGGTACTGTTTGCAGGTTCTTCTTTAGCTTTTCTGAGCCTGTAGACAAGTGGCATAAGCGATAGTCGAATCGAAAAGTCAAAAAAGAAAATGTATGGGATTTGACGTAAGTTTACGACATTAAATCGTAGACTCACGTCAAATTCCATACATTTTATTTTTTGACTTTTCGATTCGACTATCGCTTATGCCACTTGTCTAGAGGCTCTGGTAAGAAACACGGCATTGCCACATTGGATGGCAATGCTTATTCTCTGTACGAAAAACCGGCCAGCCTTTGGGCCCTCTAATCACGCGAAGCGTTAACCAGTCGTTTCGCTAGCCTAGCTCTTTGTACAGGAATCAAGCACTCGGACCCTATGAACGAATTTCTCTACTCCAAACGGCTCAAAAATATAATTTCCAAATAAATTACTGTATTTGCGGCGTTACAGGGACTGCGCAGCTGCAGCAGCACTTACAGCACAACTTGCCGTTTATGGAAGATGTGACGGTGCAAGGTGTCGACGCACGTTGCATCCCACATTATAGTTACCTTGCTCACTCTCTCTTGTCGGTGGAGGAGTAAATGTTATTTGTTCAGTTGTGATTAGTGTTTTGGAAAAAGCAGAGAAGTAAGAGTCGTTGTCTACAAGGTTGGCTGAGGAAACGATAGGATAATGGACCTAAGTACCTATCTATCAAAATATCGGATCTGTACGGAACAATTATTTTTCTTTAAAAAATAAACATCTCCAACACAAGCCCTGTATCACTCATTGGCAGCAGAATAATGATACTGGAGCATTAAACAAGGCAAGTATACTGCTTGGCTCCGTATTTAGTGTATTCTTCTACTTCCGGCTACTGAGGAAGTAAGGAGAGGACTGAGCGGAGCGACTGAGTTCCTTGTTAATCCATTCCATCCATTTGGTGTCAAGTTTTTATGATCCGGGTTGCGTTCTGAAACTTAATTATTTAATCAACTAAAACGAAACCACAATTTGGTGTGTTTATATATTTGTAAAAGAGATATTTTAATTTAATTTTAAATACCCTATTATCAAACTAACATAATATTAAATTATACACATGCTAACTTTTTTATTTTCATTATACAGCTTCGCAATATTATGCTCTATTATATAAAATCAAATAATAAAAACTGGTTATTCTCAACAACAGAACTGTCATATCTGACATTTATGTCGTGTTCCATAACACATTTTGAAATAAAGCATTCAGTAGCATGTGAATATTTTAGTATCTTCTTCTATCTTATTTTAGTTACATAATGATTGAATTGCAAAAATATTTTTACATGCTATAACTTATCAAACTAAACCTGGAACTTTATGTCAAATTTCCGTGTTGATCAATTCGTAACGCGATTGTCGATTTACGTCAAACAGCGAATATTGTTGACCTTGTTCGCTAAATGAACGGACTGGTTTGTAGGATGTTATAAAAAATAATATAAAGTTATATTTGTGCTATTATAATAACAGTGTAGAAGACATCACCTCACAATTACAAGGTACGTACTTAATAATAATTTTAATCTCCACTTAATACCTACTATTTTACGTTATGTATTTTTTATAAATTTATTATTGTTTTTCTTTCGTTAAATGTGGTCTAATTATAAAATCTGTGTTGTGTGTGTTTCTCACCTTAATGACGCATGCATCCTAGTCGAAACACCTTAATCGTTTAGCTATGTAAAATTGCTTTGACCTTAACGTGTACAGCCTATTTAGTGGTCTTCGACCAGGTAAATTACTTTATTTGTTATTTATGGGACCACAAAAGATATATTCTAAGATTAAATATAGTTTTTCGTTATTTACAATTTTTTTTTTTTATGATAGATAATAAAAAAAAAAAATTCTATTGCCAGTACTAGGTACTAACTTCAGTATTGTTTCATAATTTGAACTAAGTATATTATATAAGTTAGAAAGTTTTATCCATGTAATTCCAAATATGAAATATTTATATAGAGAAACCTATTTGATACACCTGCCTACTTGGTAGTATTTATACCTAACTCAAAAGAGCAGCCTGTCCCAACTTAACATGGGTAGACATATATTAAGTTTTTGTATTGATCCTTATTTTTTTAAATTAATATATGGCTTTTATTACTTAGTGATATATATATACAGCATTCTACTGATTCATAAAAATAATCAATCAAAAACTTTTTGAGTTTATTTACTTACAAACAAAATATAAACACTGAGGAGGCGTGAGGCATCATACTAGTGAACAAGCCTGACAGGGAAAGGGTCTCTTGTGTTAAAATTTTTAGTTCTGCAACACACAAGTTATGGTATTCCAAGTGTCCATAAGGGTAACTACTTACCTTCAGGAAAGCCATATGCTTGCCACCTTAGGAGTTTAAAAATAATAATAATACTTTCGGGACAACTCACACATTGCTGTCTGATCTCAAACTAGGCAGAGCCTGTACTATGGTAACCAGACAACTGATAAACATACTTATATATTTCTAAATACGTACATATTATAGATTACACCCAGACACAACAAACATTTGTGCTCATCACACAAAGATTTGTCCTGGGTTGGAATCGAACCCACAACCTCCGGCGTAGCAGTCAGAGTCACTAATCACTAGACCCACAGGCCAGTCAATATATATAAACATACAAATCTTTTCTCTTTTTAATAAGTGCAGATAAGTAATTATTAAGAGTCTCTTCTACATACAGTAGTCATAAAAATATTGCTAAAGCATTTTATTGTTATGCATTCAATTACACAAGGCTATCTGTGAATACTTACAAAGATGGCTTTTTGTTTATCTGCAAAACATTGTATCTATTGAACAAACAAGAGATTTGTATAGGTAATGTAAACAAAATTACTGCATACCCGAGATATAACACATCTTTACATAGTATAAAACAAAGTGGCTGTCTTTAGGCTTTGATCGCGTGTGGTCCATAAATGGTTGTCCTGAGTTTGGGTATAACTTAGTGCTTGTTAATTGTAAGGTACCCCACTACACAGGGCGTTGTTCCCTACTGTGGAAGTTGTAAAAAAAAGAATAGTATTTTTCTGATTTTTTTTAGTAAGTAATGCATCATTTTCATTTGAGAAAACCCAAATGTCTTAGAAGAAATTCTAAAGACATGTCTGATTTACCAACCCGCACTAGGCCAGCGAGTATCAATTAAGGCCTAAACCCTCTCTCTCTCTTGATAGAGGAGAGGAGACCTGTGCCCAGCAGTGGGACATATATGGGCTGCTATTATATATTATATTATATGGTAACAAAATAGTCTACAGCCTGTCTGATTGTAATCAGTTGCCTATGGACTGTGGTATGCCTGTTTAACCTAGCAGAGCCCCTCAAATAGATAGACTTATAATATGTACCGGACAGGATAAATATAAGTGCTATCTATCCATTAAAGTCTAACAAGGAAACTCATAGAGGTACACAGTACAGACGTACTTACTTCTATTAATAAGTGGCATAGAAATATTGCGTAGCAATTTTTTCTACTACATAATACAAAATAGTACTTGAAAGATAGTTTAAAAACAAAAATAACTAAACGTCCACTGCTGAACATAGGCATTTTCCTAGGCTTTCCACAGCATTCAGTCCTGAGCTACCCTTGTTTATAGGTACTTATTTATATACATTTTTATTATTTACCAGGTTATGAGCAAGATGACCTCGTGATTTGCTCCTCGGAAGTTATTTATTTATTTACCTTATAAAGATGTCATTCACATGGAATAAATTTACGAATTTATCCTCTGGAATGTTCCTTTAATTAAGTCATGGGTTAGCAATTAAATAATAAAGTTATAATATATAATTATTTACAACTATGGTAACTAATTAGAAAACAATGACTAAGTTGCAATAAGCTGCGAATATTATTTAATTTTAGAATAAATTGTTTGTGTAATATGCGCACCAGATTTTACATAAGCATTTTATAATGTATTCGCCAAAATAAAATCAAATTTATGGTCATAGCAGAAGGTTCATATTCGATCGGTTTAACATAGTAAATATTTAGGCATACTGCGATCTTGAGATAGCATACCTATTGTGCATACTTACGTCAAAACAAGACTGTAGAGGAAAGTTTTCACTGTTCTCTTTGCTTCTCATTACATCACTTGTGTCCTATGACGCATTTTCACAGCAACAAAATAACTGCAATCTATGACTACCTTTTTAAATGCCATAGAAATTCGGGATCAAATTACTCAATTGTTTCCTTTTTTTATTGATCACTACTTATATCGGCTGTTTTGTCTTTGCCTATTAAATAAAATAATACTATTAGCAAATCCCGATTAAATTCATCCCAATGAAACATTGCACTTTTATTAAACTTTCAATCACATTGCTCAACTACCTACGTTCATTTTCGAATTTTATTCGAATGATATGTCAAAAAGTGTAAATGTTTGACTTTATAAAGGTCTACCATCTATAGTATAAATAAAAGCAAAAAATACCTCCCAATACTATTTACTATTGTAAAATCCTTACTAATATTATAAATGTGAAAGTTTGTAAGAATGGATGGATGGATGGACGTTTGTTACTCTTTCACGTAAAACTACTGAACGGATCTGGATGAAATTTGGCACAGAGATAGATTGTGGTCTGAAATAACACATAGGCTACTTTTTGCAGTGATAACCGACATCCACGCGGGCGGAGTCGCGGGCTCAGCTAGTATTATATATATTTACATTTACAAGAGCTAAATACGATCAACTACTCTATAGCAAAAACTACTACTTACGATTAGCTTAATCATTTCCTTGTGCTTATTACTTCATTAGTCATTACTGGGTTATTACAATTATGATTTTAAATAGCTTTGTTTATAATAAATAACTATCACTATTGGTAGTACAGTTTATCAGGTAATTAACTTCGTTAAAATTTAAATAACAAATAATATTGACTTTAATGAAACAACACATGTCATGACGTCATTCTTGGAACCACTTAATACCTATTTATAGGTATAATAAGTTATGAATAAAAAGTCAATAAGATAATGACAAAGAGTAAAAGTATTTGTACTTTTATGAGAAGTCTAAGGCAAGTCTGTAAGTAAAATGTGCATTGTTTTTTTTAATCAGTGCAAACTATAAGAAACTGCTCTAAGAAAGCAGCTGTCATAAAAATGAAATAAAATCTGATAAAATGTAATTATATATACACACAAATGTCGCAAAATATCGTTCTTATCTGTTCTTTTTTCACCTAGCATCAGTCAATAATAATAACACTAATCATAACTTTATTTCTTTGATACAGCTTTAAAACCATCCACATACATGGTTTATATTTGCTATACTAAAATAAAGCGGCATGTCCCGGCTTTGCACGGGTGAACATTTATTTAGTTTTCGTAGAGAACCCGTATTTTTTTTCAATAGAATATAGCCTATGGTACTCGCTAATAATGTAGCTTTCTAATGGTAAAAGAATTTTTATAATCGGTCAAGTAGTTTTTTAGTTAAATCATAACAAACAAACAAAAGATCAAATCTTTTCTCTTTATAATATTAGTTCAGATAATTAGTTCCAGTTATTTGGCGAAAGGGTAGTCTAATAAAGGCCATCTAAACAATAAAGCCATTTTATATTCTTAGGTAAAGCCAAAAGTTACCGTCACTTTCATTCACTTTCTATCTATTCAGACAAAAGTCCGCTAGACCTCTCACGATTTTCTCCTCTAAGATTTTCACAGCATTCGGTCGTGAGCTGCCTTCATCCATCGGCTTCCTGCAACCTTTCCCAAGTCTTTAGTCCACCTTGTTCCTACCTGAGCAAACACTTTCCGTAAACTTTATTTGCAGTATTTTGAAATAGCCCTCTGATTAGTCCTTGTCAAGATATAAGTTCATAAGTAACAAACACCAAGCAGGAGGTTATAAAAAGAAGGCATAATTAATCCCTTTCACAACCCTGTAATTTCGTTGTTACACCATAATATTAGCATTCTGCCACAGCTCTTATTCCACTTGTCGCATTTGTGACTTGGAATTTGGATACATACAAAGCAAGTCTTATCTTTGTCTTGTAAATTTCTGCTTAAGTTTAAATAATATTAGACGTCACATGTTGTTTCTGTGAGTACTGCCATATCATAGTTTTGATTACCTTACTCGTGTAGAAACCGTAGACGTAGAATAAATAATTCCGACTCTGGTAATGCTGATTTTCATACCAACAACGTAGTCCTCATTGACGTTGTATGACTGTACTCATAATGTGATTACATTATTCCAATATTGAATTCTATTATAGATGATCATCATCATAACATCGGCGTCATTTTACCAATAAAAATGTAGTCATTTAGGAATAGCCTATTACGATCTTCTTACGTATACAAGACAGAAAACTTCACCAAGATTATTTTTGAGCCTGTAATACAAATTTATTTATTTATTATTAAGAGGTTTGCTCACAGCATAATATACATTTAAGTTACAAGTAAAACATTATGAGTGGCACTGTTCTCATGTATATGCCAATTACGAGCTAACACAACATTCTTATACAGACTTATTATTAACTATCTAGGTACTTATAAAGAAAGAAAACAAAAAATACACTTAAGTTAGACTAATTGTTACAACTAAAAAATAAACAAAACATTAAGAACTATACTATATACCTACGTACCTCTAGGTACTTAGGGACTTCAAAATACTATATTTAAATTTATTTTTACTGTCGAAAAATATGTTAGTTTCACGTTCTCTATTAATGAAAGAGTTTAGATCGGAGCATATTCTTATTATTATTACTTATTACAAATTAGGTACACTAATGGCCAAACAACACCAATTCGTGTTTATCACATTGTTATTATTAGCAGTCTGAAACTAATAAATTAAAAAGTATGAGCACAATTATTTTCTATGTTCAAATGAAAGAACACTACAATAACTCCAAAATATGTTTCACATAATGATGCATTGGTGTCCATAAAAACGTCTAGTTTGTGTGAGGGAACGTTTCCTCTGTAGTCTACTAGGGCGTACACAGGCCCGACGAGACGGTACAATTATGGCATTATGCCAACGTCAGCTTGCTAATATCAGCGCAGAGTCGAATGGATATAAGTCACGTTTTACCAAAATGTTCAGAATCCACCGCAATATTCTTCAATGATAGTGCTAACGGTATCTGTGGGACAATTGCGTAACTTTATATTTTATAGCGACGACGTTACTGTGGCTGTGGAACAATCGCCTAAGTATGTGAAACATACAATTTTGTACGTACACGGATTCCTTAATTGCTTAATGCTCGTTGATAGCGAATCGAAAGAAGTCTAATTAGTGTTCTATGTTCATACAATGAGATATTGATTAAAGTTTGTAAGAGGCACTCACTCATAAAAAGTCTTCAAATTCTGATAGGACATGCAATATAAACACGTGCTGATATCGCTAAAAAGTACAACCCTTTAGATGATACGATCATTTCGGAGACAAGAACAAAGCTCAGTTACTCCGTTACTACTTAATTGTCCTTAGTATATTTTAATAGTGTTGATTTTACATATTAAAGTTAAAATGATGAGTACATAATTTTAACAAAAAAAAACCTACTTCAGTACCTACGGCTAGTTGCAAAATTTTCTAAATCCTTAAAACCCCAAGTCTGACGTAAGTATTTAGACAGGATGAACTTTCATGCAAACTCTTATCTCAATTTTTCTTTCCTTAAAGACGGTCATTTTTAATCTGATAATTAACAGCTATAGTCCAGGCTATAGCGCATCTCATGAATGGTCATGAGTTGTCAAATAAGCCCAAACACAGGTAGATTACATTGTTTATTTATGAAGTTCCGTTGCCTAGCTACCGGCTTTATCATCAAATAGTTGCTTAGCAACCATAATGGAAACTTATCTAATCGCTATTCGTAAAATACTTATTATTGAGAAGTTCAGGTGGCCATCTGTGGTCTTCTTCATCAGTTTTACTTCATCATATTATACTTTCTGAATGCAAATGTTTGTTGTGTTGTTAAAAATATTGAAATTGCTATATGTGTCCCTATAATTTTTGAGAAGTTCCCTCAATTCCTTATGGATCCCGACATCAGAACTTTCTTTTGATGAAAATGGGACCAAACTGGAAGTATGTCGTCTCAGACATTTTTTTTTTTTTCTAATCGGTCCATAAATGACGGAGTTCTGCGGTAAAAAACATTTTGAAAAATACTCACGAAGCCTCCTCGTTTTTGAAGTCGGTTAAAAATAGTAACGACTGCAAAAAGAAAACGATACGAGATAATCTATGTTTTCTACTTTGAATAACCTTCAAACTAGGTACTAAAAAATTTTGCAACAAGTCTGCTATTAATTCCACATTTACCTTGTTAAGATTTAACTAAATCTAACAATGCTTCTAATGTTAGTAGTATTGTGTCATGTAATTAACGAACTGCTTTAATTACAAAATTTATTGACCACTAAAATTATAAAATGAGGTTTGTTAATCAAAAACCATAACAACAATACTATTATAAATGGTGCCAGTAGTCAATATATCGTATAATTTTCCCTTGAGCACAAATTTCCTATAAAGCTACAACAAAGGAAAAATTTGCATAAATAAATACGCATAGTAATTATAATTAGCTGTGGACTAAGCGTACGTATATAATTATATTATATAGAGTATCAAGCACTGAGAACTCAGCTGCAGTCATAAGAAATAACCAAGATTGAGCAGCAGTTACAATTGATCGTCCTCAATCCTAAACGTGGCTTACTAAATCTTTGCATCTTCACCTACGTTATTGTATTCTTAATTAAAGCCAAACCATACATATAAAATATCAAACCCTACATAAAAAACGTAATTGAAACCGAAATAAGGTTTCAGCTAATTTGTTCACGACCAATTTGCCAACAAAATTAGAGCAAAAATGGTAATGAACACTCTTTTAATTGACAAATAATACCAATTGGCTATTTAACCTATACTTTTGGTACCAATTGAAACGTTAGAACAATAAAAAGCTGTCAAAATAAAATGTAATGTTTTGAATTTGGAAAATTCTAGAAGGCGATCATTAAACTCATCAGGGTGAACCAGATTATGCGTATATTCTGGGATATCCTCAATCCGTTAAAAGTCAACGACCAACCTCTGCAGTCTGTACGCTGAACAAAATTAAATATTTCAACTAAAGTGACCTTCGTATGAACTCTTATCAAGATTATTTTCGTAATGTTCACTATAAAAAACCGGAATATGTTCTCGAACATTATGAGGACACACAGCTCAGATGTATGCATCTCGTTATTGGAGATAAATAATAATAACAAATGAGAGAAACAGAGAGTATTCTGTACGAAATGTTTGTTAAATGATGATCTCTATTTAGACTTTTTACAAGCGTCCATTGCCTAATGTCAGAAAATCCTTTACTTCAATGAACACATGTAAAAGTTATGAAGAAATTGATGATATCGTTGTAAATAGCTAAACATTGTGTTTACATCGGCTACTTCGAAAAGACAGCTTATCATTACTTATATCACAGAATACTTAATAGTACAGGTACAGAAGGTTCACTTCGCTAAATCATTTTAACAAATATCAACTTTGCTCGCACACAATAGAGCGCAATTCAGCTCCCCAGCACAAAACTTACCTACTCGTTTATTCACCTACAAATTGGCTCCCTTTGTATTGCGAATTTCTGGACGTTATGGTTGTCACTTAGAGATCAATTTTGATCTGAAGTACCTGTTAGGTTTAGGTAGGTACTTACTATACTTTTGTAAACGAGTGACTTTTTAAATAAATCTGGACATGTGGGGACATATTCAATGTAGGTACTTAGTAATTAAATTATAAGAACGAGCAGTGTGTGTCCACATCACAGGACTGGTCAAACCACTAAAGAACAAATTATAATAATGGGTACTAGCTGTTGCCCGCGGCTCCGCCCATGATTATGTTTTTGATTAAATTAAAAATAGGTATTAGAGTTTGTCATTGGTTTGTTTGGAGCCATTTGTCCAGTTGAAATTTAAAACTATTGAGTGATAGGCGGTTATAATATATTTTCCCAATTAAATAAGAACCTACTTAATTGGTTGGACAAATAAATAATACGTCTCTACAAAAACTGTGCTGTACCTATAGTCTACATATCAAAATCTTGCTACAAATAGGTACCTACCAATTATGTTTTTCTAAATGATAACGTGTTTCTTTACTTTGCAATATCCTTTGGAATATTGAAAAACGAGAGGTTAGGATCCTTATCACTATTTAAGCAGCCGAATACTGTGGAATATTTTTATGCCTTTATTTTCTTTAAAATATTTAAAAGCGAAAACGAATCGGTGACGAATTACGGCTTCGTGTGCGTTTCGTAGGTAAACTTACGTCGAACCGACGACGCGACCGGCACGATGCGCGCGCGCGACACTCGACTAAATAATCCCCCTGGAAATGTTGCGGCCGGGTACTTGTAGATTTATACCTAAACAGCGGAGTGAACCAGGCCTGCTAATATTATAAATGTGAATGTTTGTGAGAATAGATGGATGGATGTTTGTTACTCTTTCACGTAAAAACTACTGATCGGATCTGAATGAAATTTGGCACAGAGATAGATTATGGTCTGGAATAACACATAGGCTACTTTTTACAGCGATAACCGACATCCACGCGGGCGGAGCCGCTGGCAACAGCTAGTAATAATAATATACCTAAATAATAATATATAATAATAAATCATTTATTTCGGATTATAACCTACTCCATACTGTGTTAGTAACAATGTTCTTAAAAACTATGTTAGTAATAATAGTACATAAAACATGATATTATTGCAGCTTAATCTTAGGTTATTAGATTTCTTACTGGGGTTGCGTCAGTCCTTCGTGTATAAATAATCACATTACGCTTAAACCAAACCCAAGATAAGAGTAGAAGGTAAGAGTTTTAGCGATTATAGCGGCTCTAGCAGCTATATATAGAAATCTATGTATTGGACCGGAAGTTAGGACATTTCGTAGACATCGCACATCAATCTAAATGCTTATGCTGAAATATTGTAAGCTAAACTACAATTTATTGCTTTAGATAATAGTGGTTAGCATACACATAATTCAAATGAAATGAAATCAGATAGCACAGACAGGAACTAATGGAGCTAATATACTTAGATCAATCGCCGTCTCGCATATGGTTGACCCGTCTCAAGGATATTTGCATCATCAGGTGTCTACGTAGATAGGGCAACATTATACAACCGGTTTATTTTCTCACGTTAGCGGAAACTCCTTTAAATGTAAAAAAGGGCTTTTAATGTGGGTTGTCTACTTCTTTTATTTTTTATTTTATTTTCTTTTTAAAAAGACAACTCCCGCACTAGAGAACAAGCTCTGTGTCGCGGGGGACTTTACAAACATACAATTAACGGATCCAAATTATACCCAGACTCAGAACAATTCTTTGTGGGTCACACAAAGTTTTATCCTGTGTGGGAATCGAACCCACAACCTCGTGCACTACAGGCGCATACTGCGGCCACTGGACCACCGAGGCAGTCTCGTTAAAATTACAGCAGATGAATTCTGGAATAGTGTAACTCAGATTGACTCGTTTTAACATACAAATTATTCATATATAGATATTTGTATTATATTTATTAGTATATTTATCTTAGACCGTTCGTTATTCTTCATATTTCAAACTTCAAAAAACTGATTTCATCTGATTCGTTTTATTTGCGATAAGTAGTAAGAGTCTGTAGAATAGAAAAGTTTTTTATTTTTCTCTCACACAAATCGTAAACATCACCCAATGTTATTTTTTTGAAACATAACAACTTTTAATAAAGACTGGTCCTTAGTAACAAGTAGAAAGAGGTTCATCATTTAGCAATTAATATTAAGCTGACTATAATATAAACGAAAACGTTTAATACATATTATGTACTAAACGTTTTCGATTAATTATGACTGGTGGACTATATAAATTAGTCCAATAATTGAACATATTAGTCCGGACGCCCGTAAAATTAAGCGGGTTTTATTAATTGTACATGTATGAAAAAGGTCGTTAAAAATAAACACTTTATGCCATATCACTTCCCAAAGTTTGATCCTCAATGATAACTTAGATGCAATATTACTGATAACTTTAAAAGAAAAAAAAATCAAGTATATAAAATTAACAATATAGGTAGTTTTCATAAAAAACTAGTCCTGAAACTTAGTAGTTTTGGTTTTAGCAATCCACGTACCTACACTCAATCCTACAACATACATTAACATTTGGCAATAATCCAACCGATATAAAATAGCTCATTCGTTTGGAAGAAATTCCAGTGTTTACGGTATTCACACTTTTCTAAATACCTTTGTTTGGACGTTTCTCTCGAGTTGTTTTTGATTTATGTAGGGTTGTTCCACCCTCTGGCCATTTTGATAACTTCCCTGCGAACCATGATCAATATTCCACACGGTATATCGAATTATTCGTCGTTACATAAGTAAATGGCCGAAGTTTGATAATTATTGCCGTAATTCTGTGACTAATAATAAATAATGGATATTTTAAGTGGAAAATATTGCGTCCGAAAGTAATTTTACATATACTTCTAATTTTTAGAACACAAAAAGGAATTTATTTAGCACATTATAATTGATTTAAAACTAGCTATATTGCATTGCTACCTAACCTCAGATTATGCTGTATCTAATGCGAATCAAGTAGAAAGAAAAGAGATGATAAATGGAATATTAAAACCTCTTTGCTTAAAAGATTATCAGAAGTAATTACTTTAAGAATTTATTATTAATATAAAAATAAAATTACCTTGTATTGCGCCTGATTACGTACTAGTTATCAAGAAATAATTATACCTACTTATTATGATCTCATTCACAAGTCACTATCCTATCAGTGTTGAGCAAACAGCTTTGGGTGTCGGTTGTGGCTTAACTTTTAATTACTGAGGCCGGTTGTGCGTAGTTCTTAAAAAATATATTATAATCCACTTCTCTTCTATCAAAACGTGAGTGTTACGGATTTTAATCTATAGTGATATTAATTCTTAGCAACCAACAAAAGCTCTTTGTAGCAGCTTTAAAGTCGTACTACGAATATAAATCGATGTGTCGTGTATAAGCTTAGTTTGGCGAGAACGAAAATCTGCTCAAGCCGTACGCGATTCCACCTTAGGAGCATTTTTATCTGGCGTCGTCTTACCGCAAGCATGAAGTGTGAACACACCGGAGATTTCCGCCGATATAAATCCCGGTACGCGACACCCTTACTTTACACCCGTCGCGTCTTCAGTGCAATCCGTTGAATTTGTGGAGTGGAAGCTGCAGGCGGTGCATCGCGTCTAGAATTTGAACGCGCCAAATCCAAACCAACAACGTCGAACTCTGTCCGCGAACTGTCACGTAGTCTATGTATTCACTGGATTTAACATAGCTGCAGTGACGTCACGTTTATTAAGATTTTGTCTTAAACTCCAATTTAATGTTGCCTTGTATCAACAAATTAACTAAAAGGGATTATCTGAAGATTTAAACACACGTATATTTTCCTTGAAAAGCACCTACTTTTCGAGCCTGGGTGGTAACATAGTTATGATCTGTGCGTGACATGAAGGATTAGAAAGCCATTAAATAGACAATAGTGAGTAAAAGGAATGCTAGTGGACGGCTGAAACGCGGAGGTGACAAGCGGACCGTTAACATGGCCGTTACAGTCTCAAGTGATATATGAGCTGCGAAGTGGCTTGGTGCCGCTGTCACTTCGCGTTGCGCCGCTTCTCCATACTAGCAAAAAGATAAAAAGGATTCCGAAATACGATTCACAAGTGGGCTGCCGGAAATGGGCAGAAAGTTACCGAGCACGGCTTTATGTCGGGCAATATATCTCTCGTATCGCTATCCAATTTCTGCTCTATGGCATGTAATATCCCTCTAGGGATCCTTTTAATTTGAAACTCCTTTTTAATCAGCACCATTCATTCTAACCTCGCTTTTGTAGGCTTTCAAGACCCCGTAAGGATTTGCCTCCATTACGCGCTGTATTATTATCAGTTTAGAGTGTACAAACCCACGATTCTGAGAAAAAATAGGATGATATCATTATCGTAAAATTGTTTTTGCACGATAAAGATTCGAAATGTTTAAACAAACCGTGACTGTCTGTTTACTATTACTCATACTAAAAGAAAGATCGTAAGCATTCCCTTTCCTTTACCGCCGGCAAAGTAAACTTACGGGAAAGCTGGCCCAAATTGATTATACCGTGTAGTTTATTCAACCTGTACTTTCTCGTAGATAAACTGAACTTTAAGTTGCGTGACTGGGCCGAGGCCCGACCTGCGACCTTCATTGACCTACGACATTGAGGCACACCCCACAATCCCATCCCTTTCACCTACGGATTTATTTCGACCGTGTTGTCTTTTCTTTTAGTGAAAATTTGAGTAGGAGGAAATGGCTGTTTCATATTTTCTTACTTTGTTAAAGATCAGAACTTTTCCGTCTTTAACGTTGTACGATTTAGGTGGTAACCGAGTGGGAAAGTAACCGACTTCTTCAGATGAGGTGTGAGTTCGATTCCACGTGGTTGTACCTTTCAATATAAATTTTACCAACCCATTACGCGCTCAGGCATTAGGCTGAGGAGATTATATACATATTTTGAATACCTATGTATATTGACCTTGTATAAAAAGGATGCTTATTATTTAATTTAATCCAAAACCAGCGCACATAGATACAACACAAATTGAATTGTATATATAAATGTAAGTAATCATCTTGACAATCTACATACAAAACGAACTGCTAGTAACTAGAATAGGTCGTTCAAAACATTTGATTGTACTTTATTCTACCATTGTTCGAATTTTATTGGTAGCAGCCAGGAACAATAAATTGTTGCGCCGAAAATTCTAGAACTTTTTCGCATGCATGAACTACTTATTTCATGTATAGGTATTATAACGTGTTGGATTGTCTAACATTTCGGTGATACGTAGGTAGCTACAAGTAGGTATCTACGATAGATACGAGTAAAAGCATCGCACCACGCTTTTTTCACAAAAGGGCAGCGGTGTACGCATGTTTGCCCTCTTAGGTTATTCAATTTGCCATAATACAGGGCACAACTTCAGGATCCGGGCTGATCTGTTTTTAATGCTGATCTCTTTTTATTATCTGTATCGCGGTTTAAAATCATGAACACTAAATGCCTACTACAACTAGGCTGAAGGCAATTTTTGTGGATCTGGTCCTGTATGGGGTTGGACCCCATCATAATATGCTTAGACAATACTTACTATTTATTTTATTTTACTTTATTGGGACATAAAACAGTCATACGTTACAATGAATTTCTTATATTTAGGTAACTTAACTTAATTATGTAAACGTATAGCCCACACCAATGTCCGTGGTATTACAATTAAGAAGAGTATAGTGATGTGCGCGTTCAGATTTGCGCATCAAGCGGGTATCACATTATTTATATAACAATAAAAAAATATGCCACCCGTCCGACACGCCATAACCAGTGCATATACTGGATATAAAGGGTAAAGTTTAAGGTACCTATATAAATTATGTATATAGGTATAATGTAAAGTATGTTTGTATATGTAAATAATAGGAAGTGGAACGATGGATGATAGTACCTACCATTTGAGGATTTCGGTTACTAATATTTTTAACTTAGTAAGAGAGAGTGCAAAAATATCAAATTTTACGAAATGTGCGTTATTGGAACCCAATATTACTTTATCTGATCCGTGGATCAAACCCAAGACCTTACGGTATTCGTACGCACACACTGTGGCATTAAGTCAGACAAACTAACAACATACCCTTTGTTTTAGTCTACCAACATTGTGAAATTCAACTACAACTACAATATATTGTTAAAAGCGATAAGAATTCAATTTTTAGAAAAGCAACACCAAACGTGGAGTAGCGAACATGAAAGGAATTACATATTCTAAGTCGACGTATAAAGTACACAAACATAGTCGGTTCCACTAACTAGATCCGCCGCGTCTCCTGTTTTCAATAAAGAGAAACAACTTGTGTCATATCCGCAAAACGTTTACTTACATAGCGGGAGCGGTAGTTGGTAACGAGGTTATACGAAACAGTTTCGGACGAAATTGCTCGGGGAATGTAGCTAGGTGTCATAAAGTTTCAGCAAAGCTGTCGGACAGACGTGTGCAGCGTTGAAATACACGTGTCGGCAACCTATTTCATCTTGCTTACGTTTCAACTTTGTTAGACCACACACCCCTTACTGGTACCTACTTAATTTTGAACTAATGGAGTATTACCATTCAGTACTCCTCAGATGTGGGCTACTTACACATTACAGCTCATTAATATCTCTTCCGCTGCCATGTTTGAAAAATAACTCAATTTTTCTTTTGTTTCTTTCAGGTTAATCATGGATTGGCGAACAATTGTATGTACCTTCGCTCTCGTGTATTTCGCAGACGGATACTCAAGTAAGACTTTGTTTTGTAATCACACTAAATGTTTCATAATATGCAGCATACTTTTTCTCCTTTTATTCGTTTGGCTAACGTTATAGTATTGGTAATAAACAACGTTTACTACATTGTCAAAGAGATAACTTACAGTTTCATCAGATCTTTAAATTATAAAATAAGTGATAAAGAGTGAAAATAAAATCAATGCATTTTTAGGGGTGACAATACTCATGATGAATAAATATCGTGTTTTGTTCTACCAACGTGAATCGCTGTAATTGTAAATTCCTATTGTTTTTCGACGATTCTTCTTCTTATTATTTTGTTAGTGGCCAACCGGATGACAGAGTTTTTAGTTCGCCCATATTAAGACCTCTGTCGTGATCTAACTACTGGCAACAGTCGGGACCGAATTTCTGCGTGCCCTCCGCAGTGTGGTGGCCTATATACAGGGTTACCGCGCCCTTGGTAGCTTAACGATAACAATATGTTTCTGCTTAATAACTTCTTGACCAACACCACATTTCAGCGCCAAAAGCCAGCATTAGATAATGATGGAATTAAAATTATTGAAATAAAGGTCCCTGAAAAATCATTTCTAATTCAATATTCAGTTTTAAGTGTCAATCTTCTAGCGAAAATATCTAAGATTTCGAACATTGCTGGCATATCCAGCCGACGTAATTTTTTTCAGAGTTGCGGCGTAGATTGAAACTAGCATTTAATTATATTTATGAAATTACTTTTTGTTTGTTTTAATGTCCTCTATCCTTAATTCTAAATATCTGTAACATATTCGTGCGTCGCAACTTTTAAGAAATAGCAGTCAGGTAACTATGCTACAAAATGTTTTTATCCCCTTTCAAGTCTGTAAATTATTCCATTTACAAAATAGAGACGTGACATGCGGATGGAGAGACGGACAGCAGAGTGACGGCAAAGGGGCTCCGTTTTACCCTTTGGGTACAGTACCCTAAAAACTATATTTACAAGAGTATTTTCGTAGGTTAACTAACGAATCGTTTTTAGTATTTACTAACTAAACCCTCGCTTTGATATAGCTCAGTCTGATATTTGGAATTACCCGTTCCTAAAACTTGTAATGTATTTTAGGTTCAAAATCAAACATAATAGGAATACAATACCTCAATTGAGAATTTACCAATTCTCTTGTAATTTTTTATCTTACTAATGTTATATATGCAAAAGTTTGTATGGATGGATGTTTGTTATTCAATCACGCCAAATCAACTGAACGGATCTGGATTAAATTTGTCACAGAGATAGATTATAGAAATGAAACAAATAATTATAAAAGTTCATGTTTGTCCAACTGGAACTGTATGTCTTGCTATCTGTCTAATAGCTGATGCATGCCTTCGCGCGTCGTTCATCCGATAAAGTTGACACTGGCACTTGCGCGAAATATTAAAATAATATTTACAAGAGGTATCGCAGCTACTCATAGCGAGTGTTAGCTCGTTTAACAATAAAAATACTTCAATAGATTTATTAAGATCGTTTACAATGCTGGATAACAAGACGATATTACTGTTTCCTGCGATTACACACAATTGTACAATCAATTTGACCTGTACACCAATGTCATTTGATATTATATCTTATTTTAAGCTATCCTTGTTCAGTATCTTCTCAAGTTTGACGGTCGCTTTGTAAATACACGTACTACGCATCCCTCGAATTACCCATCACCCAGAGAGGTAGGGCACCATACTAACGAGCAAGCCTGACTGGGGAAAGAGGCTGTGGTCTTCGGTAAGGTCCACCTTACACAATACCACAGACAAACAGCCAAATAACAACACACAGCGGTATAGTTGTGATCCTGTGTGTGAGTACAGATCTGCAACGCTCATTTATGGGATGCGTTTTGAAAGAAACGTTTTCCTATATCAGGGTAGTCCATCTTAAAGCCCTGGTGTAAAAAAATGGTGGGCAACACGCAAGATATACCTCTGGTATTGCATAGTGTCTATAGGCTACGGTAACTGCTCAACATCAGGCGGGCTGTAGTCTTGTTTGCCACCCAAGTAGTATAAAAAAAAACAAATATGGCCCGATTGCATTAGCTAATGTTCGCGTAAACTGAGCTCCCGCTCAGTATCAAAACAATTAATTATGGTCCTTACTGCTGATGTTCTTTTTATTTGTTGATATTGCTCCTATGGCAATATGCTTATTACGCGCTGATTTTATTTTAGGCGAAAATATTGATGGTCTTTATCTTAAAACAATTTATCATGCAGACAATGTTTATTTTTTATATCTTGGAACAACTTACACCATCTGATCTCAAACTACGCAGAGTCTGAATGTCTTCCAGTTTTATTTCGATTCATCGGTTTTGTTACTAACCTGATCCGCTGCTCTTCACAATGGACTCATATTTGGTGGAGGTAAAAACTTAACAGGGTGCAAGGTATTCCGCAGGGGTATTCCGTAAGAGCGAAAACCGAGCGTCCGCGAAGACGAAGCAAAATCTGGCTGTCAGATTGAAAATCGTATCGCATTTTTGACGTTTAGCAATCGTGTGTCAGTTTGCGATCGCTGTTTCTTAGAGAATCAGCCGGCCGGTATACTAATCTTGAGTAAATCCGTAAATCCCTTTGTATGCTCCTCTACTATTAATGTGGAAATACGGTTCCGGGATTGAGAGTACCAATATCACATGTCTTAGTACTTAATTATGTGGTACCTAAACGGCCTTTGCCAAATAAATAGAAGGCCTATCAACAGTATGACCACTATTAGGTACTCTATTTGACCATACTTGTTCAATATTCGAAGGCAGGTATTTCCATTTATGTACAACTCAAATTAGAACCTTGCTGATAAGGCCGTTTCTATGAACTCAAAACAAATGAATCACGTGTTGAACAGTAGATATTATACACAACTGAAACAATGTTACACAAATAAATACTTAAATCGCACACGACGTTTCACGGTAGTTCTATAATTAAATATAATAAGGTATTCGAATTCGATCATGTATGACTTCCTTCACACAAAGTTATACTTACCTTTTCCAGAAATCATTTCTTGAATATCAGAAGTTTTTTAATTATTTTTGTCATTGTGACAAGGGTCGTCAAGTACCTACAAAAATAGTAAACCAGTCGTGATATTCAGTATCTTTTGACCTCAACGCCTTTCATCTTTTTCCTTTCGCCTCCTTTTTGCATTGCAACAATGGCCGATAGTTGATATTAACGCCGGAAATGCCGAACATGTCAATATATGACCGAACAGGCTACTAAATAAGCTCAACACTTGATTGATGATGATGATGATTACCATGGTTATGATAAAATCATTGATTCTCTATATCAAAATCTATAAGATCAATTTAGACTATAAGATGCGCTAGAACGATACATATCCTGAAAAACTTCATACTTGTTTTGGCAATTAAATATTAGTCTATGGGCTGCGGTAACTGCTTACCATCAGGCGGGCAGCATGCTTGTTTGCTTCCGCAATAAAACAATTACATTACATTCTTATTTTTAACACCATCTACGAATACAATCTGTTTAAGGCAGTGCTAATGCAAATTTTCTCGTAAGAAACATCGTATCTATAACATCTACTTATGTTCTAAATTTTTCCATGTGTAGGTATTCTAAAGTTTAATGATCAAAATCGTCTCAAAGACTTAATCTGTTAACTCTCTAGACCGTTGTAATAACTTTTTAGTGAAATATTGAGACTTAAAGTGGAGACTTGGAGAGGACTCAGTTAACACTAGCTTTCAACTAGAACGAGAGACGGTTTTATTATCTACACCCGGTTTGCGTTTCACAAGGAATATGATACGGATCTACAAGCAGCTCGTGCTTCACAATCCGTTTTAATACCTACTGCAGTACAGTTGTCCCGTATTCAAGTGATTTTAGTCCCGTTTGGGAATTTAACTTCGTATTTGTTACTATTTCTGAATGTCATGTTAGCTGATGGAAGTTATATAAAACGCGAAGTGGAAATGCTCCTATTTGGTAGTAAAACGTACAAATCGTCTGGGCATAGGGCCAGAGTTCTAATCATTAACCTAAATCAAGAGTACACCAATGACCTAAGTCTACTTAAGTAGAAGCTGATGTAGCCTAAACAACATAAATATGTTTACATTTTATATTGGAGCCAAGTACTTTTCGGAGCAAAAATGTTTTACTAAAATAGAAAGTGAAGCGGAAAATTTGTTACTTTACTATAATGCTAGGTACCTGAATTACAAAACCGTATTATGATAAAACACATAAAACCTACGTAGTGGAAAACAATTCGATGGCAAAGTTTTTCGGTTCGGTAGACTTTTATTACGTGTGATATTGACTCTCGAAGACGACGGCGAGTCCAATCTAAGTATATAATCTTGTATATGCAAATGATCCCTATTCCCTTACAACCGAAATTCTTTATCCGGTCACGCCCTTTGGGTTATAAAAAGGGAGAATTTCTCGTAGACACAGCGGAATAAAATATATTCATACGATATTATATGGAGTATTTTTTTCCATTTTCAAACACGTTTTACCTATACAAATCCTTTTTTATTATTCCAGTAAACGGGCATCAAACGATTGTTACATAGCGTACACTGTAGATAATACCCATAATAAGTATCCGAAAAATGATTTATGTTACTAAATTTGCACTACCTTCTTCCGCATCAAATATCACATTACAAGATAGACGTCCATTCCGGTCGTGTGTAGCTGTGTATAATGCAAAGATAATTCGGAATAAGTGGATTTGTACCACAGGAAAAATATGATAGATATTTACTTTGCTCTTTATCCTTGTATTTTTATACACGAGGGATCTGCCGCTAAATGTTTTCTGGCAGAGATGAATTCTCTTCTTAGTCAAGTGGAAGTGTTTCTATAGGTTTGGATAACCTTTGATACTAGAATTAGCAGCGTTATATGTACATATATGGATAGGGCCAAGTATGTTCTGGTATTCGTGAAATAACAAGATTTTCACAGTCTATAAATATAAAGTAAGGTGATGAATATCGCATTTTTACTACACTGCTAAAGTGGCTAACAAACATAATACAGCCCTCGTCCTGATGTTAAGCAGTTACCGTATCCAATAGGAGCTTGCAATATCAGAGGTATCAGTTTCGTGATGCTGATCCATTTTTTTACATCTTAAAGCCCTACTTTAAGATGTAGTATCCCAGGGATAGAAAAAAGTTTCTTTCGCGTATAAACAAACGCTTACCTAAATGATCGCCGGACATACTCGCACACAGAAACACATCTCCATTGCAGTGTGTAGTTATTTGGCTGTGGGCTTCTGTAAGGCGAAGGTCCTTCCCCAATCGAGCTTGCTCGCCATACAAGCGAGCAAGCTCGATTGGGGAAGGACCTACCTCTCTTAAAAACAATAGTAAATGACAATTAACTGTACGACCTATAGACGCGCAATACGAGAAAAATTACTCGCGCGCTGCCAACCCTACATCTTGTAACACCAAAAATGTGTGTTATAGGTAACCCTGGAATAAGAATAACTTTATTTTTTTAAAAAATTCCCCGAAATCAGCACCTGGAATTATTTTATTGTTGTGTATAAAGATAAATCTTACTGTGCAGACAATAAAGTTGCTGTATTCAAATAAACAAACAATACGTATTTTATCCTTTTAGTGGCATGTTATTCTAGTAGTTAGAGACCGTGCAGTCTTTGGGTGGAAAAGCAATCAGGTGGCTTCTCCATCCAAAGACTGCACGGTTGGTTCAGTGACTTGAAGTGGTTACCTCGCCATTTATCTTTGCCCGGCGTGTTGTGGGTTCGATGTTTGATTCCCCGCGGGACAAAGATTTGTGTAGTCCTTAAATGATTCTCCCGAGTCTGGTACTTTATGTCCGTTAATTGTATATTTGTATAGTCCCCCACGACACAGGGCCTTCCTTTTCAAAAATAAAATTAATGCAATGAAAGGTCGTTGGTTCTATTCTCACCATGGACAAATCTTTGTATTCTAAGCACGTTTGTTCTGTGTGTGAGTGTTGTTATCATGAATACGTTTACTGGTCTGATTGTCATAGCACTAGCTCTTCCTAGTTTGGGATCAGATGCCCGTGTGTAAGTTGTGCTATATTAACTCTGTCTTTTTTATACTACTTGGCGGGCAAACAAGCATACGGCCCGCCTGATGTTAAGCAGTTACCGTAGCCTATTGACGCTTGCAATACCAGAGGTAGGTATCACTTGCGTATTGCAACCCATTTTTTACACCAGGACTTTAAGATGGGAGTATCCCTGGAATAGGAATACATTTCTTTCAAAACGCATCCCTAAATGAGCGCTGGAGACCTGTACTCACACACATGAACTACACCGCTGTGTGTAGTTATTTGGCTGTGATCTTCTGTAAGGTGGAGGTCCTTCCTCATTCGGGCTTGCTTGCTAGTACGGTGCCCTACCTCTCTTTTATAGTCTGTCTATTCGTTATACCTATGACGAATACTTACCTAAGTACTTACAACGCTACGTGTATGTACATATTTTAAAAGGTCGTTTGGCTATTGTTCGATTGGAAAATGGATAAAAAGGCTTATTATAACTACAAATCAGTATTCAATAAAGCAGCCGTTTTAGGTGTATGTGGGCGGATGACCAACATTATTAGAATGGTAGACTTTATACGGAAACTGTTACGCATTTCACTACTCATTATTAATTTATTGGAATCTGAGTAATAGGATGGTACCCGAGTAATGAACTACGTAGACAATGACTCATTATAATCAATAGCGAAAACAATGTCTCACCTCCAGTCTTGCTCTTTGTGCCCTACCACTTGCACTCTGAGCAACATCTGCGCAGAAACTGATAACGCCGTAGAGGCTACAAAATTCTGGTTTACACGAGATCTTTCTCGTGTAAACCAGAATTTTGTTTAGTTTATCTCAAAATGCTTACGCTGCTTTAGGAAAACATCGGAACTTGCCAGCCTTGCAACGATTCCTTATTGTGTCTACATTGATACGTGCCAAAGATTTTATTTTGATACGTAATTATAAGTTTGTGACCTCCATTAATTTTGTTTACTCAAACGGAAATCCTAAGTTGGGGAACTATACTAGCGAGCAAGCCTGACTGAGGAAGGACCCTCCACCTCACAAGAGACCATAGCCAAATACACACACAGCGCCAGCGGTGTAGTTGGTTTCCTGTGTATGAGTAGGTACAGGTCCCAAGAGCTCATTTAGGTATGCATTTTGAAAGAAACGTTTTTCTATTCCAGGGATAGGTACTCCATCTTAATGCCCTGATGTAAAAAAATGGTTCGGCAACGCGCAAGTTATACCTCTGGTATTACGAGCGTCCACAGGCAACGATAACTGCTTAACAGCAGGCGGTCCGTATGCTTATTTTCCACACAAGTAGTTTAAAAAAAGACTAATAAGTAGAAATTTTACATACATAAAACATTCGCGAACAATATCGTGACTGATGCATTTCGTGTTAAACAAAATTCCACGTAGTTCTAAATATAACGTGTGTACAATCATAATGTAAGGAAGAATCTCTAACTTCCCTATACTATGGTACAATTCTGTACGTTTATAATTAACTTTTATTATTGTAGAATTTAGGCGTCTGTTCTGAGCAAACTGACTAATGGCAATCATCGTCCGGACAGTCGTATTATTTTGTTATTGAATAGCCATTTATTAGTGAATGTTCTGAGGCCAAAATAAAATTTTAAAAAATTGCTTGCTATGTGCCATAAAATTTAAGGTTGTCAATGTTTGCATATTACCATGCTTTAAGGTTTCCATTGTTTGAATTAAGATCGAAAATAAATCTCTATAAGGCGACATGGTACGGCTTCTGTTAGATAAATTCGTCAGTATGTTTCGTGGAATAAGAAGAGCTCGATACATGTGTGATCTATTTACGTGCGTCCATAAAGAAGGTTGAAGGTTACGTTTATATAGTTATCTGTCTTGTATATAACTGATATCTAGTTCAAACTATATCTGCGTATTATTTTGACTATACTATTTATATGACGTTTTATATATACGGCAATTTGATAGAGCAAGTATTTATAAAAAACTAGAATTATATTTTCACTGCGACCCGATTTCTTAATGAAAAATATTCAAAACGGATTCTCGTAAATTAGTATCGTAAAGATCTGCATCAGATCTACTTCGGAATTATAATACCAACAGAGAATTTCAAATTAAGATCAAAACTAGACGTCATTGAACAACCCCTACATTGTAGTGACTAAATACCACTATCACTGCAATATTAGTAATGCAGCCAACTATTTTTCTTAGGATAGGAAAACGTTTGATTAAAAACGCATCCCTAAATGACCACTGAAGACATGCACACTGTAGTATGTAGTTATTAGGCTGTAGTCTATTGTAAGCTGAAGGTCTTTCCCCAGTCGGGCTTGCTCGCTTATATGACGCCTTCACTTGACTACTAACCAAGTACCTACAATCAATGTGACAATCCATACAAAAATTGCATGGCATTTTTTTTTCACACTTTTTTTTATCTAACAAGCATACGGCCCACCTGATGTTAAGCAGTTACCGTAGTCTATGGACGCTTGCAATACCTAGCAGAGGTATCACTTGCGTGTTGCCAACCCATCGTTTTACACCAGGGCTTTAAGATGAGAGTATCTCTGGGATAGGAATACGTTTCCTTTAAGACGCTTAATGAGCGCTGGAGACCTGTACTCACATACAGGAACACAACCACACCGCTATGTGTAGTTATTTGGCAGTGGTATTCTGTAAAGTGGAGGTCCTTCCCCAGTCGGGCTTGCTCGCTTGTATGGTGTCCTACTACCTCTCTCAGAAATACTCAGATTCACTAGTCTCTCAAAGACACTTATTAATTTTATTAACCGTTCTATATTAATATTTTCAGAATACGGGCGGACATGCAAAGACATAGGGTGCCTGAGCAGTGAAGTGTGTATACTAGCTGAAGACCCGTGCTCATACGGACATGCCACTAATTGTGGCACCTACCCTACTTGCAAGAAGAAGTCTCTAGTTGAAGGTAGTACCTGCTTTTTAATTTATTTTGCGACATTTTAACTCCACTCTCTTTGTGTTTAGCATTTTAGCCCATCGCATTGGCTTGGCTTATCAGAATGTTGCACCCCACTTCGTCTTACCAGACAGAATTATTTGTTGACAGAATTATTACAGTGCAACACTACGTCATGTCCAGTGTTTGTCCCGTTGCTTAGTTCCAGAACTGGACATCTCAGTAGTCTACAAAATAATAAAAATTAGCTTGTGTATAATTAGCACCGCTATTTATAATATTAATGTAGGTATTTTTTTATTTCATTTCAGGAGGAGGTTCAAACACGGCACCAGACAAATCAGCTCCTAGACCACCGCCAACAAGAGAGTCCGATCATCCTCCTAACTACAACCCACCAGCTCCACCTGCCGGTGGAAACTTGCCCTTCGGAGGCGGTTCGCCTTATGGTGGCAACACAAATACTGGCGGCAACTCTCCTTATGGTGGCAACTCACCATACGGTGGTAGCTCATCTCATGGAGGAAACTCACCCTATGGTGGCAATTCACCATACGGAGGCAGTCCTTACGGAGGAGGAAGCAGCAATAACCACGGAGGTTCTTCTTCCTATGGCGGCGGTTCTCCATATGGCGGCAGCTCACCGTATGGCGGAAGCTCTCCCTATGGCGGAAGCTCTCCTTATGGCGGATCTTCCAGCGGAGGCCACAACCCGTATGGAGGCAACTCTCCCTATGGTGGCTCGCACTCCAATACTGGTGGACACGGCTCCAGCAGCGGCGGCAACAGTCCTATCGACAGCATCTTGAACACACTCAACAAATACGCCAATGGTGGAGGTGGAGGCGGTTCGACAGGCACCAACGGTGGTGCTAGCAACCCCCTGTCAAACGTCTTCGGCAACATCCTCAGCAATCTCGGCAAAAACGGAGGTTTAAGTTTAGACAATTTATTTAATACTAGACCAATAATGGCAAATCCAAATTACGCCTCATACAATTCCAATCCGAGGTCTAACCCCTCATCTTATTCATCAGGCTATCAGCAGAATAGTGCACCGCCTGCCCAAAACAAGAATTATGGGCAAAGTTATGCGCATCATAGTGGGGCATCCACGCGCAAACCCGCCTCTTACTTTAGGTAAATTACTTTTCCAGTGACTGTAGTAGAGCTATGGATATGGCACTTCTGTACCTACTTTTTGCACTTTGCGCTAGTTTACCCTTTTGGCACTAAGTCTATATTTTTCTAAGCTTTAAACTATTTAACACATCAGCAATTAATTTCTTTATAATTTTCCCATCTAATTAATATTAGTGTGATTGAAATTTTACTACTGCTTGCCTTATTATTAATTATTATTAGTTTGAAGGTTAAGGAAAACATTTATAATTATTTTATTTTATAATAACGCGCTAAGTCACAAACTAAAAACATGGCGAAACATGTACTCAAGCCATATTACCGCCTAATATAAGCACCTTTATTATTATAATTAAATGAATTGTGTATAACTTGGATGCTATAATATAATGCTATATATAATTGACAGGAATTAAGGTGAAAAATCTCAATTAACTTCTAATGGTCTAATGTGGGACACGAATCTAGAGCTCTTAACGTTATCTTTGTTGAAATTTGGATCTGAAAGAAGAATATCACATGCGTAGGCAGATAGATATGACTGGATAATGTTGTAGCTCACAGGCATCCTGACTGACAAAAATGGGATTAGAAATGGCGCTTGTTAAATTAAACGCAATGTTTATAGACCGGAGTATATGCAAACTTCTTCTTGGCGTTTAAGGCTTCTCTGTTAGTTAAAAAAAAAATCTACGAAGTACAAATATCTTAGTAGCAGTTGACGTCATCAGGCTGAGATTATTATGATAAATACGTTATACACAAGATTGTCAACAACTTTTATGTTAAATTATGACACGTAAGATGATCTATACCTCAAATGTATATGTTAATCGACTCAACACCAGCACGCAACATTGTTTGCTATTTTTTTATGTTGCATTGAGTTTTTAGTTAGTGCATGCATATTCATGTATATTTTTATTTATGCATATAATCCGTTTTTGTACGTATGATTAACGAGTGTGGTAATAGGTCAGACTCAACCAAGCGCTATTTTTAAGAATAAATTCTCAAGATCCGTGTCCCGGTTATATAATGCATGCATCTTAACCAGGAACGGAAAGGTATGACTGTATATCAAATCTCGAGGCTTTTTTAAATATTGTTTTAAAGTAAGTAGTACATTTTATATATTGCTATTTGATGTATAATTGTTACTCAGTGTAATACTCGAACAAAAATGCATTTAATAATACTACTAAGTATATAATATTTCTCATTTCAGTGTGACAGTGGTCTTGATGTACCTGATACACCAATGTATGCAGAGTATTTAATAAGGAAATTATATATATTTATTTATATAAAGGTAGCCGCTGACGGGACGTCTCGTTAGTCTTATACTTCTACGTAAGAAATAGGTCAGATTACGGCAATTTTAATTCTTCCATTTGTACATAAACTTATTGAAATCAAGCTGTCGATAGTTATAGTCGACTGAGGTATATAGGTGATAGTTTGGCAGTCTAAACTGTCTAAAGCTAGACGACATATATCAAAAGGCCCTGAATAGCTTTATGTTACTGAATTACAAATTAAAGTCGTTGCCAAGCCAATTAGGTACATAATAGATAAGCTAGGGTCACCGACTGCCTATTTGGCTTAACACGAGCCACAGGCGACTGCCACAAAATTCCCGCCACCTGTGCTCATATATTTTATTTGTAACGAGTGGAGACCACCGGAGTCAACCGTGGAGAGTATAAAATGTATGAAAAGTACAAGAAATAGGTCGGTGGTGGCGTTAAGTGTCTGTCGCCTGTGGTCCGTGTGCGGCCACAGTAATTTGAGTTATTTTTGTGCCTTTTCGTCGGTAGTCGTTTTTTTTATAAAAATTGTTGTATTTAATTCTATTCGGATTGACAGACTTCTCGTCAATGGCTACCATAAAGATATATTACACTATTTAACATTACGTAATCTGTTAAGTTTAAAGTGTTACTTTAAATGCCACTTCCAAATAAAATTGTTACTTTAAATACCACTTCCAAATAAAGTAATGTTTAAAATATTGTGATAAAGTGTTTAAAAAACATGGATAATTATTGTATGGATATTTATGTAAAATAAAAGTGGAAATACATTATAAAATCACTTTTTATTCAGTCAAAGTTAATACACGGACTAGAAACGCGAATTCGCTACAAAATACATGATGCATATATATGGCATATTACACAATAAAATCATTCTAATAATGATGTATCAAGTTATTAAATCATTCTAATAATGATGTATCAAGTTAATCCTTGAGATTAGAAGCATGGTGCAAAACCACCGTAATAAAATGGAATGTAAAGATAACATACGTGTCTATCGTACTATTGTTACACATAATTATAAAAGCTTATTTCTAATTGCAATACTTTTTATTTATTTCAAAAAAGCATAGTAGATATCAAAGAAATCAGTTCTATCGAAGTCTGTAGTAAGTGTTTTTAGGATTTTTTTTAAGTAGAAACGCGTTTTAAAAAAGTGTAACTTAACCTACAACCAGCCAGTTCTTATCCAATGGAATGTCATGTACTTCATAAATACATCTAATAAGAAATAACCTACACCCAGTATTACCGAATACCTTCCCATTTTAATAACAAATAAATAACAACAAATCATAAAAAAATAATCTCTACTCCTTCCAATTGACATTCACTATACTTGTAGATTATATACCCGTAAATACTAGTTACAAAATATATCAACGTACAAATGATGTTACCCACCAATAAATAGATACGTATTTCTACGACTAACGGCTACAGCTATTGCTAAAATATTAAACGCACCCTGACATTTAATAATGCTTACTTCGTATCTTACGATATTATAAGAAAAAATGCATTAGATAGGTTAGTGTACACATATGCGCTCCTAAAGTGGGAGTTACGATAGGTAGTGTACACATGCGCTTCAAAAGTGGGAGTTACGATAAGTAGTGTACACATGCGCTTCAAAAGTGGGAGTTAAAACTAAATAGTAACCATAGCAAACCGTTACTGTAAAAACCGATTGCATATGCGTCACCTGGAATGTACATTATCACATTATAGTGTCGTTTTACACAATCACAGTCAGTGCAAAAAGGCGCAAATTGCCTCAGGGATATTTAGATCCCTGTCCTTGTTTATCAGTTCCTTTTGACTCCCGTACAACAGTTACACCTCGTACGACAATTATTTTAGATCCCCAAACGACAGTTGTTTTAGAACTCCATACGTTATCTTACTAAAAATCGTTTTTTTTGGCTACCTTTATAAAAAAAAGCTCAAAATAGCCTATAAATTTGTTCATACAAAATTCATAAACTAGATATAAAGTTGGTACAAATGATGGTCCGAATATTATATGTGATTCATTGGACAGATAACTTGCTTCTTTTTCTTAGAGCCTTATGCTATCAACACAAGATACAATTTTACCCCTTTTTACACTAAAAGCGACTATATACCATATACCTATCAAATTATCCTTCTCTTATAATATCCAGGGTGCTGTATAATTAGAGCCGTCCTTTAAATATTATGTACTACTTGTGACTATTATGTTGATCTAAACAAATTTTAACACTTCTCATGTATAAAATAGAACATTATAAGAACAACATTTTAATAAGTCACTTTAATTTTAATGTAACGATGATGTAATTTGCGCCATGACAGTTATATTATTATAGTTTAGATCTTTTAGTTATTATGGTTTATTCAGTTGACCAAGCATCATTCAGCTTTGCCTAACGCCTCTGTGAGAAATATTAAAATCAATTCAGCGCAATAAACAACAGAATTGAATAATCTAAATTAATGTGTAATAATGTTGCAAAAGCTTTAGGTGTACTACTATTGTACTGCTTACTAACAAATAATGTCAAATAATCTCATGGTCTAGAGGTATTTCTACCAGCAAATAATTTCCGTAGTCTCCCCAAGATCAACTATCTATGTATATCAGGCCTAAGGCCGTGTCTCAATGTCCACGCAGTAATAGCACTGGGGAGACAGTCCAATGCAACAAAATACCATGCACATAAATAATTTGATTATGTATGTACCCCTTATTCTTATACTAAAATAAACACATACTAATTGAGCTACACATTACAAATGGTTATGAGTATAATAAATTAGCGGTTGCCGATTTCTTGCATGTTTTGATTGTTCCTTGCGGCGCGTCGACGTTGGGACAAAATGTGGATCTTTTTCAGTGCACGTCCTAGCATTAGGAAAAGGAACCAACATCCATACCAATAGTGATAGACAGAGGAATAATATGTCCAAATACGATCAAAGGTTAGAAGCAGGAATGCAGCCGCTTGGTAGGACTCGGAGTGAGAGCGCAGGAACCACATTATGAAGCCAATGATTTTCTTATTCTGGAAAAAAAACAAGGAATATTTTTATCAAGTAGTTTTTGTATAAAAATATTAATATTTTGTATATCTCGGAAAGAAATCGAATCAAATTTTGTATTTAGATAAGGTCGAAAATCGATATCATATTTATATATAGGTACACAAAGTACCTATATATAAATATGATATCGATTGACTTAGTAAACTAACAAATTGAATTCTTCATAATGGATTAATGGTTACCCAGTCAGAGTATTTTCGCTGACGGCTTAGGGCTACTGAGTGACCAATCGGGTTACGACTATAATATTAATTTGCTTATTTTAGAGCAGATGGCTACAATTTTCCTAAGACTTCGTCACTCGTTATTTGTAAAAAAAAAAATTACTTACCCAGCCTGTCGCATCCCTATAGAAAAGCTTGACGTAAATATCTTCGGCCATCAAGTAGAAGGGGCAAGCGTAAATGCAGAAGAAATATCCAGCGTGGAATCCGTGCCAGATGACCGATACGAACAGAGCAGCGTGAATCCTGAAATTACAAATTGTTTGTTATTATTTTACATCGACTATTCAGATGTAGCATTAAAAATGTTCAATACACTTAAATAATATGAAAAACGCGGAACTTGTGATTGTCCCCACTCAAATTTGTCGATGGTACCGCCTACCACCATCAAATTACATAATAGAGCACCGATTCCAAAAACCAGACAAGGCTATATTTCATTGAAAATGTATCCAACGAAATTGCATAGCCTGCTATCATGCAATTCTATCCTGATAATTATTATCACAGTAGGCAGTATTGGTAGTTTGCTGAGCCTCCGTGTCCTGTTGCGCGACCCTACTTGCCAGCACCCGGGCAGTTCTCTGCTCAAAACCCAACCTTGAAAACAATGTCTGAATGTAATGTGTTTGTAAACGAATAGTAGACGTTATTGTCAGCATGTTTGAAGTTGTGCGAAACAATGGTATAATGTGTGTCTTTGATTAATGCAATTGAAAAATAATAATAATAAATGTATTACATGATAATTTGATATACTTCGTTATATTCAATTAGTATACGGCTGTAGTCAGTACTTATTTATTTATTAAAGGCGGATTTTAATGCCTGAGGCATTAGCCAATCAAGCTCGGGTGATGCTTAGATTTAAAAAAAATAAGTACTTATTGTAAATGGGCATACAATAGTATTTTTTCTTTAACACTTAGCAACGGGTAAATTAAGCTTCATCAATTTACATGATGTAAGTTTCTTAAAGCTATTCTCATTCTCATTTGTGTTGCCTGCACACTTATTCTTTAACAACGTATTATGGACTGTAGATATTCAGGACTTAGGTCTTTTTTTTGTTCTTCTACATTCTATACTATATTTGAAGTTTACTATCACAATACCTACACTATTAGTGAAAATTTATAATTTTAATATTAAAATAAACATAAGATAAGCATTAAAAACAAAAACAACGTAACTTTAACACTGAAAATACTGTAAGAGAGTGGTTAAGAAGAATTTATTTTTAATATGTTGTTCGTTTCTGTTGTGCCCTGTGCGAGAGCCTATTCATCAGTTCCTCAGATACGATCTGCCCTCAACACCTATGTTGAGGGCAGATCGTACCTAAGAAACAATGCCTGAATGTGATGTTTCCAGACGAATGGATGACATTATTGTCAGCATGTAAAAAAATTGCACGAGGATGGCACCACACAGGCAACAAAACCACAATCAAATAACATCAAACCGTATAATAATTTCTTTTTTGAAAAGTCACTCCCGCACTAGGGAACAAGCCCTGTGTCGCAGGGGACTTTACATACATGCAATTAATGGACACAAAACACAACAACCATTTATGGATCACACATGGTGTGTTATCGAACCCAGCACGCCGCGCACTGTTAAATGGCGAGGTAACCACTTAAGCCACTGAACCAATATGTTTTTAAAATTACGTTTTCTTTATCCTAGGGTTACCCATAACAAAAACCTTAGATGTAGGGTCGACAATACGAGAGTAATGCTTCTGGTATTTCAAGCGGCTACAAAAACTGTTTACAATCAGATGGGTCGCTTGTCTATAACGGTGGTAGTATAAAATAATTGTTTTAATTAAAGTTATATGAATAAATTTTGAAAGAGCTGCGAAATGGCGTGTTCTAAGGTTTAGGAAGTGATGTGTTGCTGTGGTGGATTCGAAGGGAATGCTAGTAGCTGTGGCGTAGCTAGCGTGGGTTACACCCGGTGCGGATTTGTGGTGTCACCAGTGCCCGTTCAAGAAACAAAACCAAGAAAAATCTCTTCATAAAGTATGTTTTAATTAAATAAAAAATCTAAATCATATATTTTTTTCAATATTTAACGACGTATCTTAAGATTTTATTGTCATTTGATTTAATTTACTATCAACCCTGAACGGGTGACACCTGGTGCGACCATACCGGCCGCCACCCGTTAGCTACGCCACTGGCCAGTAGTAATTCAATAGATTGGTCACTCTTATCTTCGTTTATGGAGTGTTTTAAATCGAATATTTTCCAACAGGAATGGGAAGGCGCTATTAGTATTGACTAAATCGTGCATGCACGCCATAACAAGCAGTTGCCGTCTATTTCCAAGACTAAATATAATATAGAATACATATGAATATTATTACTATAATCATATCTTTTAGCCATATAGTTTAAGTGTAAATAAATACCATGTTAAATACTAATTTGGTCTATTTAATATATTTAATTAATATATGAATGTGTACATAAGTTTCCGTAACAGAGTTCCGTGATACTCTTTGGCTAGTTTCTCGCCAATTGTTTTCGAGTCAGCGAATTAGCCAGGAAAAAAATATGCTGGCATTTGTTTTTATGACGTTCACAAGTATCATGCATTTAATCTAAATGAATCAAATCAAAAATCGCCATATAACACTTGCACACTCCAAAATGCTTTTAAAATTAGGCATCTGCTTAGAAGTATGACACGTAATTTATCTTATACTATAACCAAACAGAACGCAATCCCAGCAGGCTTACGCATTACTTAAAACATACATATATATCTTAGGTTAACTCATACACGGTCATCTGACCCCCTAACTAGGAAGAGCTTGTTACTATGGCAACCAGAAAAACGTAAACGTAAGGTAAACATACTTAAATGTTTTGAAGTATATACACCCCAGACATAGATCAAATCATTGTGCTCGTCACACAAACGTTTGTCCTGAATGAGAAACGAACCCACAACTTATGGCAGTTATGGTCACTAACCAGTAAACCAACTGACCTGTAGATCTTCCGCGCAGTTGGAATGTTTCTGTCGAGTTCGGCCACCATAACCAAAATAGCTCAGTATATAGTTATTATTCAGTGCAATAATAATATTACTTACTTCAAAGGCTTGATAGGGAATCGTTTGTAGACAACCATGGCGACCCAGTACTGCACAGCCTTGTTCCAAACTTTCATTGAACTACGTAAAGTGACGACGGTTTCACATCCCCATACATCCATCGATTCCACTGTGTTGAAGTCGTACTGTGCTTTCTTTGCGTCTTCTTCAGACCTGAAAATTAACATTATCGATAATTTTAAATCTTTGAATCCTAACTCGGTCAATGGTGACCTTAACCAATAGATTTTCCAAAAGAATTATATTGTACACACACTGACATCTCTGCTGAGAGGCTGCATGGGTGCTAAGAAAATTCTTGCGTCTGTTCTGATCAAATGCAGACGGATAGAACACATGGCACAGAACACCACCACCACCACCACCACCTTTTTTTTTTATTCTGAAACCTAAGTAACCTGCTGGACTTCAGGGAAAGACACGGCTCAGCCTCATATAACCAGCTGTTTTAGAACTTGTGTAATAGGGGGAGAGCCTGTTACCCTATATGTACCTAAATAGAAAAAGTTTATTTCTTCCCGAATTTATTGAAGTAGACGACAACTGGATATAACTCGTAAATATGCCTAAACTTCTACCAATCTAAGTAACACTATCTTAGAATAAACAAGAAAAACTTACATTTCTTTCAACTTCATATAGCCCACAGTGGGTCCATGTCCAGACCTATTCTTTCCCTGTACTGGGTAAGCGCCAAGTCCAGCTGCGGTACACACAGCCTCTGCCAAGGTCATACCAGCGTAGATGCGCTGTCTGAACGCCGCGAACAGAGCCCATGGATACATCATACGGTATAAAAAGTGCCTATTGTTATGTTCTTCAGTTAGGATATACTGTGGAGAAAGCAAGAATAGTATCAAGGTTTTTTCTTCTAAAGAAGCAATGGCTGATAACTAAGTCAGCAACTGCCACAAGTATGATTTGCACATTGCCATTTAACTCTTTTCTTAAAGTCCTGCTTAGCAGACAAATGCGCAGCAGCTCAAGCGAGTGGATCAAAAAACATTAAATGGGAATTTCTTACACAATGTAGATGAAAATTAAGAATGCATTCAGTGAAATTGCCGTACGAAATCAAAAATACCGCACAGCTTAGGACCTAGAAGCGTAAATTTTTGCTCAGATTAGGCAAAATGATCCTGTTCGAATTTTGAGATATATGTGCTTTAAGAAACTGATAAAAAATGGACAGCCAAAACCAGTAAGTAATTTGGGGAAATCCATTCTTAGTTTTCGTTACTAATTGCCACGGAAAATGAGAGAAACCATGAACAAGAAATCAAGATCTAAATATCTGCAAAAAGATTGGACGGTAATTTTCACGTTTATTCTAAAATTTGGCGAAGTTCCCACTGTTAAAAAAAAAAATACTGGTAGATATTGCACAGCTTAAATCAGTCGTACTAACATGTGAACTGCATTTGATGATATACTTTAGGTGTTAACAGGATCATGTATACCTATAGATTGCTTCACGATTCGTCCAGGTTACAGGTTACTGGCTGCGTCACAAGCTGATATCAAAATCGATCAGCTTGTAACCACGGCAAGTGTATAGATAGAATATGTCGTAGGGTGTTTATTAACAGCTAGTTAGTGAACAATAAAAAATAAATTTCTCACCTCCAAAGGCCAGGTGCTAGTGAGAGCCAAATAAAGTGCAATGTATACTGGAACTGCTTTCAATGTGTAAATTGTATATAGGAAACAGTCTACATGCTTGCTGAATGGTAGACGGAAGAAGTCGTCAAAAGTCCTGTATCTGTAGTAGGGACCTTAAAAGAGAACAAATATGTAAATGATTGTGTTAGGGAATGTTGCATTAGGGAGTTCATCCTTACATCCTACCACTGCAATCGTGCTGTACTTTACAGTTACAGAGGAATTTCCTACAGCCTACAACTAGGTTGTGGAATAAGCTTCCCGCTGAGGTTTACCTGAGATGCTGTAGCATGGGGTTCTTAAAGAAAGAAGTTAGAAGGTTTTTAAAGGGTGGACAACGAGCCAGTGATACCCCTGATGTTGCAAGCGTCCATAAGCTATGGTAACTGCTTACCATCAAACTGGCCGTATGGTTTTATGCCATTTCCAAAAAAAAAGGACACATCTATGTCAGTAGGCTCTAATACTTGATTACCGCTAACAACTGACAGTGATTGCTTTCTGCATGAATTGATGTAATCGTAGCAGTTTATGTCCTAACCATACAACTATTTTTTAAAGCAATTAAGTTAATAAACAAGCATTTGGCCTGTCACATGGTAAGCAAATATTTGAAAAGTTGTTGAGTTGTTAATTCCATACTATCAGACAATGCAATGCATTAAAATACCTGCATAAACAATCAACCTTGGCTTTTTAATATTTAGAAGAAACCATGGGAATATAATTTTATAAACAATGAGCTATTTTAGCTCAGTGAGAAGAAAAATGTATTATTGTTTAAAATTGTCTGACAATAGTATTGCAAAACTATGAGTAATTATATACATATTATATATAATATGTCAAAAAATACCTACCACTGAAAGACCTGTTTTAATGGCAAACAAGTATGGGCAGCCTGAAAAGAGTCGACAACCCTATGCATTATTGGGGGGGCTTGCGGGATAAGAGAGACACTACTATATGGTCTTTCCTTTATATGGGATGTTACTATATGTATAATAAATTACCTGTCAGCAATCCAATATAATTGAAGGTATAATGAAAGAGATCAATAGCATCAGGATTTATAAACTCAATAAAGTCAGGATCTTTTTCATTGGGATCTTTTGGCTCAATTTCTTTTTTGTCATCTTTGGCTTCGGTTTCATTCTTTTTGGCCTCAGCAGCTGCCAGCCAGGATCCGTTTATTTCAAAAGCAACACCAACCACTCTCAGCACTATAATCATCTCAATCAGGTTGGTTTGGCCAGATGACTGTGGTAAGCCAACCCTGTCTGATAGCCGAAATACAAATAGATATCCAAACATGAAAAAGAATGTAATTGTGTGGCATCGCCTGAAATAAAAAGAAAGCAGCATTGTAATTGTTAGTATATCTTTAAACATAGACTGCTTTAGAACAGTATTATACTATGCAAGCATAGCTGTAGCTGAAAGCTAGTAAAACACAAGAACAATAACAAATTTTATTCATACCAATATTGTAAATGTGAAAGTAACTCTGTTTATTTATTAGTTAGCTTGCTTGTTTGTTACCTTTTCACAACTAAATAGCTGAATGATAGATGGTATCTTTAATTCCACGAGGGTGGTGCCACGCGCATCAGCTATGATATTGTGATATACTACCTGTTGCCAGCAGCTCTGCCTTCCAAAAAGTAGCCTATTTGCTATTCTAGGCTATTATCTATCTTTATGCTAAAGTTCATCCAGATCTGTTCAGTAGTTTTTAAATGAAAGAGTAACAAACATATACATCAATCCATCCTCAAAATTTTTCACATTTATAATATTGGTGGGCTATTCCAGTGCTCACATACAAATCATAATCTAAATCAATATCACCTTTAGCCATGTAAGGCTGTAGTATTGGCTGTTTTTTTTAATTTGTAATGGAAAAACATAAAAGAACTATTGCTACAAAATAAAATAATAAAATTAAACCACCATACATGACCGTCAGCTGTACATACAGTGACTTTATAGACATGAGATTGTAAGCGCTTGCATAGAATCATGAAACCAGTATTTAAGGTAACTGATGACCATAATACATCTATATTAATATTTATAATGCAAAGGTAACTCTGCGTGTTGGTTAGTTCATGATTAAACGGCTTAATGGATCTTGGTGAAATTTGGTAAGGAGATAGATGGTATCCTGGAGCAGGATAAAGGATACCTCCTACCGCAAAATTGGACTCCACGCGAGCAGAGCTGTGTGCATCAGCTAGTGAAATATATATTTTGTAACTAGGTGTATCTCCAATTAATACTAAGTACTGTGGTTGTGCACAATAGAGCCTATAAATGTGCACTTTCAAAATAGCTCACTATCATTTATTTTGTCTTTCAATAGATTGTGCTCACTTTGGTATAGCAATGTTGTACAATTAATAACACTGAACTAAATATATATATATATATGCCTTCAGTGTACTTCAGTGTGTTAAAAATAAATATAAGTTTACATACATCTTATTCCCAATGATTGAAACCAAACGGAACTTACTACTTACTTTAGTCTTTAAAAATAATAACAAAAGAGCCAATCTATCGGTATAGCCCTGAGGTTCTACCTATAATATGTCTGAGCATAATGGTTGTAAGACTTACTTTTCCGTTCCATATTTAATAGCTGCTATACCAAATAATGCGGACATTATCGGATGCGCGGCGTTACATCCCGACGCAATAATAATAAGCAGAATGCCAGTAAAACTGCCAACCCATTTCTTTATTTCTGCCGTCGGCAAACGCCTATAATATGGCCCAATCACAACACTAAACAAAAGCAAAGATAGATATACAATATCATTTCTATTTTTCTCCAAAAGGCTCCACATCTTTCTTGGAGAATTATAAGAAAATACAAATAACACCGCCTCACACACAAGACCAAGAGGCAGTTAACAATTTTATACAAATGGCCAAATGGGGGATTCTCACTCAGTATAAAAAATGTACCTCTACCTACTCTGTTCTGTTGGAACTAGAGGTAGAGGGGAATTGGGGGTTGGAGGGTGTACTAAATAACACTATGAAAAGTATGATTTTCACGTGTAACTCTTTGACTATAAAATAGGTACTTATCACTTTAAAGTACATTGGTTAAAGTTAAAAGAAGTCAACAATAAAATAGTCATATTAAATTTTAACACACCATGTTTGTCAACTTGAGTGATATAACAGACTTATATAAGTTTTTTATTTAAATTTCCTCTACGCTTTAATGAGTATGGTCCACAGACAACTCATAAATAATATAATATGGGAGTAATAAATAAATCTAGAGACGCGGTAGCGTGTTAAGCCAAGTTAAAATATATCAAGTAACATGATAAATCATTATTTTATTATTATTATATTTTAAACCAGTACTTCAAATGAGTAGTAGCAATTACGTAATTATTTAATATAATATTACATTTGTATTATAATCTCTTTGGTCATAGACTCATTGAATAAAATCCGATGTTATATTTTGAATAAAGAAAAAGATTATTGGCGGCAATTTTGACATGAGAACATTTGGATTGTGAAATAAATTGAATATTACTTATTTATAATTAAAGAAGGTGTAAATGAGTAAAGTATATGTTATATAGCAACATAAAAGTATTTGTATCACGGATTTATAAAGAGTACAGCAGTATTATTTCGCCTCCCTAACTTCTGAACTTTACAGTTCAGAAGTGGGATAATAAAAGGATTTAATTCCTACCACGCCTACAAGGAACAGTGCATTTAGTCTTGGATGTTGACCCGGACCGTTGGATATATCGTAATATATATTACGATGTGCGGAGTGGAAGAAGCGGAACAGGAATATTCGGAGCAGTCGCGGGTCTCCGCCAAACCCAGTGCATTGTTGTCGCCGACCAAGTAAGCGTAGTTTTTCTCGAAAACGTGAATCATATTCTCCTCGACGGTGCTCGACGGTCGAGAACGACGTAGAAGCAGAGAAGTGTTGTCATAGCGGTGGTGATGATCGACCCCGGAGGCATCGGTGTTAGCACAAGCGAAGTAAAAGGCGATCATATCAACTCTTATTACGTACATTGTTTTTTTACCGCCGAAAGTGACACTTATAGCATGTCTGTTAATAGATGAAGTGCAAAACTTACTAAAAGACGTGGGTGTACTAAACAACATAACACTAAAGGAATCGAGTACCTAACTGTTTTTGTCCAAGAGTAGTAAATTTGATAAAGGCACTACTTTTTTTTTAAAGTCTACTTTATAAAATCATTTTTCAATTAATAGTAATGCTATGTCTGAATTCGATCCCTCGAATAAAGAACAATCTATCATTATTTTGATTTAAAAAAAAATAGAGAAATGCTCTTAGATAATATTACCGTGGCTTTAGGTTGTCCGGATGGAGTGAATCGAAATCGAAATCATGAACTATTGCGATATTCATTAGGTAGCAAAGGTGTATTATCAGGGACTACTGTCAATTTTACTTGGTCATAATGGAAAGATGAACTAATTAAAACATTTTTAAATGTTCAAAATTATGCGCAATCATTATAAGAAATGTTAGATAGATAAATTATTCCCAATTAAACATTAAAGGAATATTTTAAGATAATGTTGCTGCTGAGATATTTATACAAAAGCAATAGACTGCATTATAAACGGTTTGGATGATAGGAGTATGCATTTAGGTGCTCAAGCTGCTAACTATAGCCAACCCGAACAGTTACTAGGTTACTTAAAGACGGTTGAAGTAAAAGACAGTAAAGATATCGTTAAAAAACTAGGTAGGTACAATAAGTACCTACGATCAAATGTTTTATTTGCAATTAAGTAGGTTATCCTAGTTTTAAGTGCTTAAAACCATTTGTAAACTGTAGCGTAGTCGTGTAGGCGACTCTTGAGTAACACTTATGAAAATACAAATAAAAACAGGGATATCGGAAGTGCATCTACCTTACATTATAAAATGTGATCTAGCTATTAATCTTAATGGTAAATCATTCAATTGCTACGTTGTCGCCGGGAGTCAGAGTAGGTACTCATTAGATAAAGTGATTTTGAAGCATTGGATGTATCTATTGTTAATAAAACCTATAGATAAATTAATTGTTAATACTATTTAAGGAGTCTTTACTGCAACAGAGGTAAGGTAAGTCAGTAAATGATTTGCACTCGATAATAATAGGCCATACATTTACTGAACAGGCTGGTATAATTATAATTAAAAGTGATAAACATAAGCCCAGAAAATATTTTACCATTTGTTTTATATGACGTTCGTAAGTTTGATACATTTTGATCTTATTTATATGAGTTTAATTTTGACCACAGAGTAAATAATCATTTTGAGTTTGCAAATTAATGATGATGTGACAGATAAATTAAAAATAATTATTGAATCAGATACACGAGATAATGCTATATGGCGACTGTACCAATTAAGTCTGTGTACGCCGAGGACCAATGATAGAATGGACGTGGCATGCCTTCAGTGTGCCTACTTTTTGGAGTCATCGTAGTAGTCAGGTGGATATGAATACCTTGTTGACAGATTTGCATATTTTACGTGAGTTATACTTTCATTTCGAATACTGGTTGTTGAGTGTATATCTTTATGAATCATGGCTTGTGTAGCTATTGGTTGTTATTGTAAAAATGAGTGTATTGAAGGAAAGTAACTAAGGGATGACTTACCACCGGTAAATTGTCGACATCTGTATTTAAGGTTCTAAGTATGTAATGAATGGAGTAAATAATGATGATTAAGGTTCTTTACTTTGTGAGTGCTGCATGTAAAAGGAGTTTCATTTGCAGCTTGTTTGATTAACGAAAATTATTAATGTTCATAATCGTTACTATAGAGTTGGAGTTGGTTCAAAATATTTTGGCGATAAACATAAAAATGATGTTCTGGCATCTATGTATATCCAATTCGCAGAGAGAATTTCTTGTGCCACTTTTTGATTACATGGTATGCCCGGGGGAGTGTAAAAACATATATTTAATGTGTGAGAAAACACTGTCGAATTTCGATCGCTATGGGACCAGTAGTACGAATAAGGGTAGGGTGAGCTTTGCGTGTGCAGAGCATTGGTAGACCTGCGGGCCAGCATGTTACCCCTGATTACCTATACTATAGTTCCGGGATTGTGCTGGTATAGACTGACTGACCCTGGCTGGACGCCAGCCGCTGAGTGTTGCAAGGGGCGCGCGGAGATCATTTTTGTACCCTCGGATTGCCTTGGACCAGGTCCTGTAACTCTCATAGGTACCGCCCAACCATTGTCTGTTGCTGCACAGATTGCAAAAGGACGATACCTGAAAGCATTAGCAACTGCATTTTTAGTTATATTTTTATGCATTTATTTTTTGTAAAATGGATTTATTGATGCGTGAGTTGTCGATGTGTTAGGAGCGACACTTGTAGGTATGTATATATACACATGGATACTGATTTTGTGGAGTTTTGACTCAGTGACAGAGAATATGACATGATTAGAGGTCTGTTTGTCTCTTTTTTTCATTTAACATTTTATTCACGTGAAAGGAAGAGTCCAATGTTGAAATTTTATTTTAAATGTGTTTCGTGTATTGTAGTGTACGCCACGTGGGTCACCGGTGACTCCAAACCAAACAATGTTTTCTTATTGTGTATGCTGCAGTAGCGTTCAATGTGTTGATGTGGATAGTAACATGACTTTCGATGAATATTTACGTGTATCTATACGTAAAGCCAAAAGGTGCCTTTTGGCTGAGATAATGATACGTAAAGTGGACAAACAATAATGCCCGGTACTTATATCAAATCAAATCAAATCAAATTCATTTATTTGCATATTACAGGTTGGTGTATGGTAACAATAAAATAAAGTTTCACTGTAATATAACCACAGATGGCATGCAAATGTTTCATACAATATAAAACGTATATTAAAATATTTTAATACGTATTAATTGAAACATAATAATAATAATGTGAACTCAAAATAATAGTAGTACATAGTCAAATTGTCATAGAAATACATGTCAAAAATAAAATAGAATAATAACAATAAATAATCAGAAAATATAAAATTATGTCAGAGGTAGCAATTATAATAAAAATTATCAGATGTCTAATTTATCATTCATAAAATCACTTACACTATAATAACATTTCTGAATCAGAACACTCTTCAATGTTTTCTTAAAGATATTTATATTTAGGTCTTTAATAGTTTTGGTAGCTTATTATACACTCTTGGCGCCATACAAAATACACTATTGCTCATGAGTGTCGTGTTGGTTCTTTGAGCCCTTAGTCTACTTTTGTCCCGCTGACTGCGTGTAGCATTGTCTGATAGTTTAGGAAATAGCTCAGGGTTGGATTTTACAAATAAAGCTATTTCATATAAATATAGAGACGGAAGTGTCAGAACATTATAGTTAATAAAATATGGATATATTCAATTAAAATTGTAAATGTTATTTTCTGGCGATTGGAAAGAGTGACACGAGTTTCTTGCCAATAGTCAGCGAATTGGCCGTAGGAAAAGAGAGTGTGCTGGCATTTGTTTTTATGACGTTCATAGTTGTCATGTGTTTGATCTAGATGAATGGATGAGTTTCACTTTATACAATCACTAATATTTTCGGTCTATAGCACCGTTTACTAAAATGATGTACCTTAACATCATTTTAGTAAACGGTGCTATAGACCAGATCTCATTAGATGAATTAAACTGATGAAATTTTGAAATTATTAATTAGCAATATCCTAATATTGCTACAAAAATATAGAGATTGTTTTTCATTTGGACTTAGTAATGTCGAAGTAAAGAGTCTAACGGAAATTACAATCATTTTAAACGACAAATGAGGGATCGGATCAGTCTGACAACAAGGATTCTGAAATAGATATTGACAATAACCAAGATACTAAAAATTATTGAAGGTAATGATGAACTTGATGAGGAAATTGGAACAAAGGCTTAATTAACTTGAATACGTACTATTGATTATTTGTTTGTTTATTCCAACTAAATTAATGACTTCGTAGTATTAGAGATGCACATGAGGCTGAGAAGTCAGTTTTTGGAAGCATCTTGTATTTGTGAAGAGTATCTGCATACACATGAGGCCGATAAGCCAAATAAAGGAGTATGCTAGATACTTTGATAGCAGTATTTACACACATATGAGGCCGATAAGCCAAAGAAGGAGTGTGTCAGTACTATGAGTGATAATGAAAATGAACTGATATTTATCTATAAGCTAAATATTGTATTGTTGTAAAATAATTTTATTATTTTATTTCTTGTACTTGTGAAGAGTATCTGCATACACATGAGGCCGATAAGCCAAATAAAGGAGTATGCTAGATACTTTGATAGCAGTATTTACACACATATGAGGCCGATAAGCCAAAGAAGGAGTGTGTCAGTACTATGAGTGATAATGAAAATGAACTGATATTTATCTATAAGCTAAATATTGTATTGTTGTAAAATAATTTTATTATTTTATTTCTTGTACTTGTGAAGAGTATCTGCATACACATGAGGCCGATAAGCCAAATAAAGGAGTATGCTAGATACTTTGATAGCAGTATTTACACACATATGAGGCCGATAAGCCAAAGAAGGAGTGTGTAAGTAATAAGCGTGATAATGAAAATGAACTGATATTTAACTATAAGCCAAATATTATTATTGTATTGTTGCATAAGAATTTCATTATTTTATTTTTGTGCTTGTGAACAGTATCTGCATACACATGAGGCCGATAAGCCAAATAAAGGAGTATGCTAGATACTTTGATGTCAGTGTTTACACACATATGAGGCCGATAAGCCAACGAAGGAGTGTGTAAGCACTACTATAAGTGAAAATGAATTGATATGTAATTATTATATGTATTGAATTTTATTTATTCCTGGTATTTGTGAACAGTATCTGCATACACATGAGGCCGATAAGCCAAATAAAGGAGTATGCTAGATACTTTGATGTCAGTGTTTACACACATATGAGGCCGATAAGCCAACGAAGGAGTGTGTAAGCACTACTATAAGTGAAAATGAATTGATATGTAATTATTATATGTATTGAATTTTATTTATTCCTGGTATTTGTGAACAGTATCTGCATACACATGAGGCCGATAAGCCAAATAAAGGAGTATGCTAGATACTTTGGAGTGTGTAAGTACTATGAGTGAAAATGCAAATGAATTGATATTTAACTATTTTATGTAAAAAAGTAGTGTATTGATGCACAAGAATTTCATTTTCTTTACTTTTAAATTGATGGAACAATTTAGTTAATGAATGGCCGAAGCAATAGTTAATTTTAATATAGTTTTATAAGTAAACTATGTATGTAGAAGGATTTTACATTTCAGAAATTTACAATAGATGTTCGGAGTTTGGAGATAAGCGGTGTTTGCACCACTGTGCCTCTGAAAGTGCGTGGAGCTGTTGGTCCTGCGTCTGAGGAAGAGGCGGAGTGAGGGAGTCGAGGGTGTACTTGTGTTTGCGCACACACTTGTGCACTGTAATGGTCTCCCGTGCTTGACTTCGTGACCGAAGTTCTGGCTGGTCCCCGTCGGAGTTGGCCGTCGTCGTGACCGAAGTTCAGTTAGAAGGAATTATAAGAGCAAAATACGAGAGGACTCGTAAAGTTCAGAATGGCCGACTGATAAATCATTATTTTATTATTATTATATTTTAAACCAGTACTTCAAATGAGTAGTAGCAATTACGTAATTATTTAATATAATATTACATTTGTATTATAATCTCTTTGGTCATAGACTCATTGAATAAAATCCGATGTTATATTTTGAATAAAGAAAAAGATTATTGGCGGCAATTTTGACATGAGAACATTTGGATTGTGAAATAAATTGAATATTACTTATTTATAATTAAAGAAGGTGTAAATGAGTAAAGTATATGTTATATAGCAACATAAAAGTATTTGTATCACGGATTTATAAAGAGTACAGCAGTATTATTTCGCCTCCCTAACTTCTGAACTTTACAAACAGAACTGGCGAGTAGCACCGAGTGTTATTACACGAACCATTTGGAGAAACTTTTGACCCCCTCATTACTCAAAATCTATTTCACATAAACGTGTCAAATTTGGCTCATATATTGTGACTTGCGAGTTATATGTGCTCTAAATTTCATAAACGCATCTCATACGGGTATTTAGATATTAAGTCGAAAAATCGTCATTTTTATCACTGACTGACCTATAGCAGGCCTGGTTCACTCCGCTGTTTAGGTATGAATCTACAAGTACCCGGCCGCAACATTTCCAGGGGGATTATTTAGTCAAGTGTCGCGTGCGCGCAATGCGCCGGTCGCGTCGTCGCGTCGTCGGTTCGCACGAACTAACGTAGGGTCATTGCGCCAGTTAGCGACCAGTTAGCTGGGTTGCCCACTTCAGATGAGTATAAGAAAATGTTATCTACACGCAACATAGTATGTGTTGGTGTAAATTGGTCCCAAATATAGTCTAGTTTGGATATAAAACATAAAATATAATACTTTTATCCATAAAATATTATAAAAAGCTGAAAAAGTGAAAATATAGCCAAAACGTCGGTTTACGGCCACTTTAGGCGGTTTACGACCACCAGTGTGCTAGTTTACGACCACTATATTAATCTATGACTTCATAACAAAGTCTATGATTTTAATATTAAAAATATGCCAAGTAAAACAATTAAAATGGTTTTTTAATTTGTTCTGTTAATAATTTAATTACAGAAATAATAATTGTTAACAAAAACAATATTTATTTATTTTTTATTAGGCATATCATTAACAATAATCAACTTCAGTAATTTTAATGATGTGGTGTAAGGTTTTGTACAAGATGTCTTAATTTTTGCTCTTTTTATTAGTATATAAAATATCAATTTTACATTTAAAAGCAATCTTATGTCACATGACACTCGAGAACAGGGAGACCAACGACCTAGTAAAGGTTGCGGCCAACCGATGGACATGATCAGCTCAGGGCCTAGTGCTGTGGAAACACTTACGGAGGACTATGTCCAGAAGAGGACGTCTTTTGGCTAAGATGGATAGATGAATCGACTCAAGACCAATGGCATAATATGAGACTTGTTACCATCGATCAGCGGTAATACGGGTTTTTACAGTTGCGTGATCCACCCAATTATTAAAATTGTCGATATTCAAAAATACATTCAAGCGCATCCATCCCCTTGCTGATGAGGCAAGACACCATTCTTCGGGCATGCTCTCTACAACGGCTCGTGGATTGCTCGATTGATTGGCTCGTTGTTATTCCTTACATACACTCGTATGTAAGGAATAACAACGAGCGGCAGACTTCTTTGGCTGAACTGTCAAGTTATCCTTTTCATTTCCCGCTTTAACCTGGTACAAATTTTGGCATCCCTTTGGCGTTAACAAATGTCTGGTTTTAAGACACAGAGAAACCGCTTTCATTTTTATTTTAAGATGCGCTCTGTACATTTAAACATGCCTTGATTAGTCTCTTTCAAGAAATATTCCAATCCATTAAACCAAGTTCTTATAGATACTTCGGATAATCTAGCTCTTGCTTTATTTATTCATTCATTATCAGGATGGCGCTTTAGGAAGTTTAAGTACCAGGTTTGTCCCGAACGATGTTCTTCGTGCCATGGTCTTTAAGAATTTTCTGGACTGTCTAACAGCTCCTGTTTCTTAACCAGGAAACCACTCTTTAACCTGCTTTTCACCCTTTTATCAAGTTACAGGATCTGGGTCCCTATCTCGATAGTATCACATCTCTTCTCAGTAAGCCGATCCCGAATTGTGGTTCGAGGGATCTGATACACAGTTTTTAAGTTTCTCTCATTACCTTCCCTTCCTTTCGAATATCATTATGAGCTTTTTTCAAGGCTTCTTCAGTGTACTGACATAATATTATTTTGTCTGCCTAATTAATGCTGTTAATGTAAAAAGTAATAAACCTTATTCGACAGATTGCTTGCTAAAATAAAAATTATAAAACGGACATTTGACCAAATTCAAAAGACACACGTGACCCTTGTTTCTCTCTAACTAAATGATGGTGGCCGCAAACTAATGTCTATATTTCAATTATGTGGGTTGACGGCCACCTATTTAGCACTTATTTGTTGGTCAATTTAATAAACTTTCTACAAAGAAACTGGTGGTCGCTTACTAAAGATTTGCATGCTAACACTTTGACAACGCTACACCCTAAATTGTTATAGTCCTTTATAAATATTAAAGTCATACTAAGCAAAACAAAATACTACTGTATGTGTCAGATTGCGACCATGTGGCCGCAATTTGACGTTTTTAGTAAATAGGCACTTCGGTTACCGACCACTAAATATTAGTTTAATATTAAGTATAAAAATAATAAAATACAATTAAATAATGACAACAACTTAACAATTGAACTAATTAAACATCTATCTTGTATATACGACATCAAATAAGTAATGAAACTTACCTTTGAGCGCCGCGCGTCGTGTTATTTTTTTCTTAAATCACTACACAATCGCTCACTACTGAATTATCATGCGCTTTGAGTAATTTTTCTTTGGCGTTGGGTTAAACCATTTATTTCAAACTGCATCAATTCTTCTTTAACAATCATTTAAAAAATGCGTAAGATTTTTTATTTATTTATGTTACCTCTAGAAATGTTATTATCATGATTTAAATAAATGTAGTCCGTCAAATGGCCGGTTACTGAAGCTGGCCGGAAAACTGGCGCAATGACCCTAAGTACCTACCTACGTTACGCACTCAAAGCCGTAAATCGTCACCGATTCGTGTTCGCTTTTAAATATTTTAAAGAAAATATTGCACAGTATTCGGCTGCTTAAATATGTAGTGATAAGGATCCTAACCTCTCGTTTTTCAATATTCCAAAGGATATTGAAAAGTAATGAAACACGTTATCATTTACAAAAATATCATTTGTAGGTACCTAGTTGTAGCAAAATTTTGATATGTAGACTATACAGCACAGTTTTTGTAGAGACGTATTAGGTATTTATTTGTCCGATTAAGTAGGTACTTATTTAATTGGGTAAATATATTATAGGAGCCTATCACTCAATAGTTTTAAATTTCAACTGGACAAATGGCTCCAAACAAACCAATGACAAACTCAAATTATTTTTAATTTAACCAAGAACAGAGTGAACCGAGTACCTACTTGTACTTAGTATATTAAGTACCTACATTCCCCACATGTTCAGATTTATATAAAAAGTCACTTGTTTACAAAAGTATAGTAAGTAGGTACCTACCTAAACCTAACAGGTACTTCAGATCAAAATTGATCTCTAAGTGACAACCATAATGACCAGAAATACGCAATACAAAGAGAGCCAATTTGTAGGTGAATAACAAAAGTAGGTAAGTTAGCGCTGGGGAGCTGAATTGCGCTCTATTGTGTGCCAGCAAAGTTGATATTTGTTTAAATGATTTTGCGAAGTGAACCTTCTGTACCTGTACTATTAAGTATTCTGTGCCTGCCTATAGATCAAAACTCTAACCCAGTTCCAGATGACCTAGAAAGTTTAAATTTGGTACGCAGATAGGTAATTAGGTGAATACAAAGGAATAAATCAGAAACTGGTAAATTTATAACATTTTATTATTATTATTTTTCACTTAATTGATTCTATTAGGAACACTTAACTTATTCTTAGTGCCTGTAACTGAAATAATGTAAGAATCATCAATCAGCAATCAAAACTTACGACAGCCGGTTTTTATGTGGATTTTAAGATCTTCACGTGAATAATAACAAGTTGAAAAAAAATCGATGGCAAAATTCTACTTTAGTTGTAATTGTCAATTCGTCGTATCAACCCATAAACGTCCCACTGCTGGGCACGGGTCTCCTCCATACACTTGGAGGGATATTAGCCTACTACACCACGCTGGCCAGACGGGTTGGTATAGGGTTTTGTTTCGAGTTTTCCTTCTCTTGCAGTAGATATTGTCTGCCTGAATTAATCCTTTAGTCGACTCTTACGACACCCTCGGGATGGAAAGGGGTGGTGACATTTTGTATTCTTAATCCGTCACCACACGGAAAAAACCTTGAATGAGTTAATTAATGCAAATAGTCTAAATGGGTGCCTAGTTCAATGGTCAGTCCCGAAATTTATTTTTAATAACATAAAATATATTTTTTTCTTATAACTTAGGATAATATATTGTAACTTAAGGTAGCCTGACTTGGCTAGTTCTCATATACGAATTATTATGTTATTATAATTATATATACCTATATGATAAAATATTTTTAATTATTTACGTATTATGGTGCTATGGTTTTACATAAACACGCTAATATTATTCAACGCCATGATGTTGCAGTCAGAGATGGTCAACATAATTAAATAAAATTGATTTAGTACCTGACCACCTACCAGCTGATTGCTTCTAGAATGTTAAGACGCGCTGCGCGCCGCGTCGGTTCAACGACCAGGCAATGTTTGCACGCCCCTCAGGAGAACTTCACCTCTGCGTGCCCCTTTTCTGTTGCAAGGTTGTTGGGTAAATAAATCAACGATTTGTCTTTATTATACCCAATCAAATACGAAAAAGCTTACATATACACTTACCAATTGGTTCTTATGATCGGAAAATTTTGTAATAGACCCACACATTAGGTGTCTATTACAAAATTTCATTTTGTTAAAAAGCGCCATCTGGGACATATCTATGAAAGCGCATATGCATCTCCATTTCCGAACATGTCATGTCATATTTTTGACATATTTTCACGTCATTTATTTTCTCCTGTGCGTGTCAAACTGTCAATTTTGTCACTAAAGTTTATCGATCGCCTTTGCCAGTTTCTGCTTCGTGATTGTGAATGGATGAAAATTTGAAAACAAAAATAATATTTTTTTATATACACCCCATGTTGCGGATACGGTAACCCATGTGGTTTTTTTATCCCCTAAGGATGAATGAAGAGGACAAAAAAGCTATCATTCAAAGCCTCAATTTGAGGATAGGTGGTGATATAAATGATTTGACGAGTGCATATAACATAGAAATAGAATTAGTGAATAAAAGAGAACGTCTGCAATGCAGCGTAAGTATTTAATAAAATATACACAATGATGAATGTGAATCAATTTATAATAAAATACAACACAGATTTAAGATTTTTATATTTAAGGATAATTTATGTTATACTTCATAAAATTATATCACTATTTTTTTAATAATTTAATTGACACTTCTGGTAACATATAAATTATATACATACAATACCTAATATAATTAATATTGAATACACAAATAGATAATATTTGTACATTACTGTTAGTGGAATTTCTATATTAACTTTGTGACTAATCTTAGTCCTTATTCCAGCTAAATATAGCCAATACTGAAGTGCCAACAAAACTGACAACGGCCTTAGGAAAAGCAGAATTAAATTCTTACCAGATAGACAGTCTGAAGACTCGCAGTGTGGACCTTAAAAACAAAGTTGATGCTTTCTTGAAGAAAACAGAGTCTTTGAGAAATGAAGTTGACAAGAGATTTTCAGCTATCAATAAATTAGAACATGTCTTAATTTATTTGAAATCATTTGAGAAGATTGATGATCTAAGGTTTGTAATTTTGAAAATTTTATGAAGGCCCGTTTAGGTGACCTACTGTGTGTTCATGTAGTTGGTCACTTGGATAAACTATCTAGAGGGAGGACATTAATAGATGTCTCCTGACAAACAAAAAAAAACTAACTGACAAATGTTAGTGGTTTATTTTTACTCTTATATATAATTCCTGTAGAGTGTATCCCAACGATGTACGCTATATACCCGTTTTGTGTTCCAGTCGGCAAATGAAACAGACAAATGATGATGAACAAATGGTGTTACTATATGGCGAGCTCAGGAAGATGTGTTCACAATACTCTAAAGGCCACAGAGGTGCTTATGTGAAAGACTATGCACATTATTGGCATAATGTTCTCAAGGAAAAGCTTACTAAGTAAGTATGCAGTAATATGGATTTATAGAGCAGGGCAAACAATAAAATAACATTTATGCTTTCCACTGTAAGATGTGTGGTTGTGTGTAATCCACGTATATATATATAAAAAAAAAAATCATTTATATCCTACGTCTGTCACTGAAAAATTTGTAATGAATTCAATGATACCACACTAGTCTATATTTGCGTTAATATTACGTACAAAACTATAATAGAGATGCAAAAGATCCCGAAGGGTCCAAGTGCTGTGGCAATAAAGACAGCTCCAACTAAGTTGTAAAAACCTATAAAACAATAATTTCTGATGCTTAGTTATTTTATTTTTCAGACATTATGAAGATACTTTGAAACTACTAAAATGGCCATTAATGAATGGAGCTGAGCACTCGCCACCTCCTAAAGAAATAATGGTTAAGTTCAACGGGCTAACTAAATATCTGTTCCTTATTCAAGAACCCGAAGACCCAGCTAACAATAATAATGAAGTTGGACAAGGTACTTTTAATTATTTATTTAGATGCTTTCTTGTTCTAAATATTTCCCTTAGGTGTACTTTGTATTTGTGAATTGTATTATTTAAAGTCCCTCGTGACACAGGATTAGTTAGTACAGGAGTTCTCTTTTTAAAGCTAAACTAACAAATATTCATGTACTTTATAACAGATCAGAACCCTTGTCTACCAGTAAGAGTGCTTTTAAGGCCACTGAAAAAAAGATTCCAGTTTCACTTTACCGGTTCAAGACAAACAGCTCGCATTGATAGACCGGAATGGTTTCTCACACAAACACTAACGTGGATCAAAGATCATCAAACTTTCGTTAAAGTTAATGTTCAGCCAATCGCTGATAAACTTGAGCTGAGGAATGTTAGAGCAGTGGTGAGTATTCTACTTTGCAGTGTAATAATTTTAACCTTCTTAATGACTGACCAGCGAACAATATCAAATATCTGAAATAACAGTTGATAGTATGGTTATGTATTAGTAGTTACTTATTACCTGTGCTGTTATTGTCACAATGCGTTCTTGCTGCGAGCATGCAAATTGCTTGCACACATTTACAAGTGAAAGAATGTTGTGACTAAAATCTGGTTTGATTAAAATGTTTATGGGTGTTAAGAGTTTTATTACGAAGGTAAAAGGTCTAAAAGGTCTTGAAGTGTCATCGCGTCGCTCAGTACCGACGTACTGAGCGACGCGATGACACTCTTGACGAGAACTATGGTTTCTCTAGAAATGACTCCCTGTCTGCTCTATCAGTGGAAAAAGGTTCATGATAAAAAATGCTACCTGATAAATTAAATGAATTAATTATCAAAAAAAGAAATTTTGGACGGTTTCAGACAACCGTTTTTACATATGTATTTAGCGTAGGTAAAAGCGATTATATGCTCCACACCTAACCAAACACGCTTTCACGTGCATGCTTTTTTGCTGGTACGAGATGTACGTGTGCGAGCGTTTACGAACGTAGGTATATAAACAAACGTATACGCATAGAAAAACGCTAATTCAAAACCATCGCATCGAATTGATAATATCAGTCTGCTCGCTTTGGTAGTAAACATTAAATGTATAATATTAAATTTGTACTTTTCAGGACGAATTCAACGCCGGCCTAATAACCCTAGCTGCCGAACGTCTTCATACTGTGCTAGCATTGTATCACACACATGGAATTAAAGGCGAAATCGTCGATGTGGATGCGGCATTCGCTCACGCAGTAGATGAAACATTAGGCTTTCATAGAGAACTGGTTGCCGTAACGGGAAAGGATATGTATTGTGTGCTATCTGTACTGACAAAGGCTGAAACTTTTGTGAGGTGGCTATCTGTAGAGAAAAAATGTAAGTTATTCTTTCTACCTTATGGCGTTGCACACATCATAATTTATACGACTGTTAACAGTTGAGACCAAGTTTTAACAGGTACTCTCTGAAACATAAACATCAATGGAGACCCTCAGATGAGAATTGTGTGTGAGAGTGGTATTCACCACTATGTCACTCCCATTCATACAGTTACCTAGTTGGAAGTTGCTTAACCCGTTGATCGTTTTTCGATCAGCGTGGCTATCCAGTGTCTCAAAATGTTGGCAAAAATCAACAATATTATGTTAGGTTATGGAATAAGGTTTCTTAATGTTTCAAGAAAGGAGTGACTTAGGCTCTGCTAGCTTGCAATTATAGGTTAAGTTAACAGATTACCACCAGGCGGGTCTTATGCATGCTACCCAGTATAAAATTTCAAATATAATACAGAGTTAAGGAGCAGTTCGTGAAATCGTTATTGTATTGTTCTTTCCGGCGTTACTCATAACACAAAACCCTTCTGTTATAAGTGTCCTTTTGCTATGGTAGCTGCTTCTTGTCAGACCGGCCGTGTGCTTGCCACTTAAGTAGTATAAAAGAAGCCCTTTGTTAAACAGATGCGCTAGCAAAAATGGACGAGACTTTGGGCAGTTCGCAGTGTTGTGATAGTGTTGGGGCAGGCACAGCTGCTATCACTGGTGCTGCGTTATGGGTACCACGAGCAGCTGATTGGTTTGTCTCTCTACTAAAGACTATTGAAGACAGATATGCTATACTACCTCAACCTGGACACCGGTATGTATATATTACTCACGCCAAGCTTGTCGCGGTCAGTCCATAGATGGGTGACCGTTATAATTTGTGATCGGAAATTAAGGATTTTGGTATTAATAGAGAGTAATGGTAGCTAAATAGAAAAGTAAATTGCCAGAAACATTAGGTATGAGTTCGATTCCACCCCCCAGTACAAATGTGAATTTAAGTGTAGTAAGTTATGACAAGTTAAGTTATGACACACTTATTCAAAATAGCGGAACTGCACAGGGTGGTATTTATTAAGTTTCCGTAGGGATACATTTTTGTTTTCAGTAAAATATAGCCTATGATAGCCGCTGATAATGTGTAAGCTACATTATCAGCAGGCAACATAGGCTATATGGTATGGTATGGTATGGTATGGTATGGCGGGCTATTGTCCGCAATTCCACGCTGATGCGCGTATTTTGCGTGCGGGTGGTTAGCTGGGGGGGTCACTCTATCCACCCCAGCTCGTCCAAATAGTCCAGCAGCCGCCTGACGTTGACGACCGCTTCTCGTACTGATCCTGGGCTGCCCAGGTGTTTCCTTCTGTATGCAGCGACCTCCGGGCAGTGCAACAACACGTGCGCCGCCGTCTCGTCTTCCCTCATGCAGGCTCTGCAGAGGGAACTGTCAGTGACTCCTATAACAGAGTGATGTTTATTGAACGAACCGTGGCCCGTGACGGCAGCAGTGACTATACGCAACTGCTGTTTTGTGAGCCTTAGAACCTGTTTGGTGAAGCGATGGTCCAGCGCGGGAAGTGCCTCCTTTGCCTGTCTGCATTCGCTGTGATTTATCCAAAGGTTGTTGTGTTGATCTTTAATGCGCTTTCTTACCAGTGCGCGTAGGTGTCCGAAAGGCAGCGCCACAATGGGTTCTGGCCCTATTGTGTCCATCTCTGAACCCCTTCTGGCGAGCTCATCCGCAGCATCATTGCCTTGGGAGCCGCTGTGTCCTTTGATCCATTGGATAGTTATGCTATTGTGTTCACCCACCTGGTTAAGTTTTTGGTGACACTCGTAGATCAGACCTGAGTTGACTGTATGGCAGTCTAGAGCCTGTAGGACAGCCCTGCTGTCCGATAGAATCCGGATGGGCTGTTCCTTTACCTGTCGAGACATGATAGCATCGGCCGCTAGAGAAATCCCCATGCATTCTGCCTGGAAGACAGTATTGTGGGCCCCTAGCGGTGTAGCCATGTGTATGTTGAGGTCCTCTGAGAAAATCCCAGCTCCGGTGCCTGTACCTGTCTTTGACCCATCTGTGAAGATCCGAAGTTCCGAGGGCCTTAGGCCCTCGCAGCGCTGGTCCTCGAACAGTTGGATCTTGTATTTCTTATCGAAAACGAATTGTTTGGGAATGCGGTCACTTACTGCTCTTAGGAGCGGGAAATCTGTCGCCAGTTTCTCCAGTAAAGAAGTGTGCTGCGTACACCTGCTACTCCACAGGTCTAGTGTTTTTAGTCGTATGGCTGCCATCGACGCCTCCTGCTGGATAAACAGGTTTAGCGGCGTCATGCCCAGCATGGCTTCGAGCGCCGCGGTCGGTGTAGTCTTCATACAACCTGTTGCCGCCATGCACACGAGCCTCTGTAGTAGCTGTAGTTTGCTCGAGACCGTGACTAGAGTGGTTCTGGGCCACCACACCACCGCTCCGTATGCGAACATTGGGCGGATTACCGTCTCGTACAGCCAAAGTATAATTTTGGGGGTTAGCCCCCATTTCTTACCGATCATTCTCCTGCACTGCCAGAAAGCGATCGTGGTCTTGTTTATTTTGTTTTCAATATGGCTGCTCCAGTTGAGTTTACTATCCAAGATGACACCCAGATACTTTACCTCCTTGGATAGTTGGAGCTCCACATTGAACAGTCTGGGAAGGCAGTGGTATCCCAGAGTCCGTTTATTGGTGAACAGTACCAATTCCGTTTTCGTTGGGTTCACCGACAGGTCATAGTCTCTACACCAACGCTCCAAGATGCGCAGGGCCTGTTGAGTGAGATTGCAGACCGTGCCTGTCACCTTACCCGAAATGCGAATGGTGAGGTCGTCGGCGTATCCTATCGTGTAGTAATCTTTCGAGTTCAGCTTGGTGATCAGGTCGTTTATCACGAGGTTCCACAGTAGGGGTGATAGGACTCCTCCTTGCGGACATCCTCTCGCGATCAGGGCCGATTGCTTGTCCTCGTCTAAGTGTACCACACGTTGGCTTAACATGTTGGTTATCCAGTCAATGAGCACCGTCTCAGCACCGTGTTTGGATAGGGCGGTGCTTATGCTGGAGAAGTTTGTTTTGTCGAAAGCTCCTTCTATATCTATGAAGGTGCCCAGGCATGTGCCTTTCTGTTGTATGGCTTCCTCGATCCGGTTGACTACTAAGTGTAGAGCGGATTCGGTGGACTTACCTGAGCTGTAGGCGTGTTGTTTTGCATGCAGTGGAATACTTTTCAGTGCTCCGTCCCTGAGCTCTCTGTCACATAGCCTTTCCAACGTCTTAAGTAAGAAGGAGGTTAGGCTAATTGGTCTGTAGGATTTGGCATTCGTGTAGTCACTCTTGCCTGGTTTCGGTATAAAGATTACCTTCACTTCCCAACATAGGCTATATGTATTTTACTGAAAAAAAAAATGGTGCAAGAATTTTTAAAATCAGATAAGTAGTTTTTTAGTTAAATCGTAACAAACAAAAAATCTAATCTTTCCTCTTCATAATATAAGTTTACATGTACCATTTGCTATTTCTGCATTAGACTAACAACAGTGTATGTGATGCAAGCTGGCCTTATGCAGGTTGCAATATGATTCAATTTCAAAATGTTTCTTTAGAGTATTTTTCTTTGCCTAAAGCCCCTCTCACCTCACTTGATAAACAGGTTAAAAACTTGCCCAATAGGATATAATAATAGCTATTGTATATCTATTATACACATGTATATGTCTTAAAAGAAATTCTAAAGACATGTCTGATTCACCAACCCACATAAGGCCAGCTTGTGTGAATTAAGGCCTAAACCCTCTCTCTCTCTTGATAGAGGAGAGGAGACCCGTGCCCAGCAGTGGGACATATATGGGTTGCTATTATTGTATCTATTAAATAACTTTAAACCACATTTTTTTGTTTAAATTGCTCTAACATTTAAATCAAACTTTATTTAATAAAGTTACAATATTATGATTAGGTTCCATATTACCCCCCACAGATTTCGTGTGTCGATTAGATGTGGTTTGTTTTAACCGAATTCAAAAACGAGCATATTTATGAAGTCTGTTAAAAACAAGTTTATCTATATTGTGTTTATTATTTTTTTAATTTTTTTTTTAAAGATCAGATTTTTCTTCTAATAAGTTTTTGGAAACGACGTTATACTCACGCACGTTATATTTAAGACCAAATTACTTTTTTACAGGTTACAATTCCTGGAGCTTCAACTAGAACTGGTAGAAGAATGGCGTATCCGTCTGACACAACTGATGAGCGCGGCGATAGAAACACTTCACGTGGATTCGTTCCTGTCAGCTGGCTCGTCGGCACACCCGCTCACCGCCGTCATCAACACCGCTCATCATACACGTACTGTGTTATTGCAGTGGGCACATTCTTTGGTATGAGTTTTTAAAAAGTTTTAGCAAGCCAGACTTGAAAAAGACCCTCCACCTTAGAAACGACCACAGCCAAATAACTTTTTTTACTACTTAGATGGATAACAAGTATAACGCCTGCCTTATGGTAACCAGTAACCATACCTATGGATCCTTTTTATATCAGACGTATCACTTGCGTGTTACTGACCCAAAAATGTTAGCACTAGGGTTTTGTGACGGAGTATCCTTGATAATTAAATAAATGAGCGCTGGTATCCTGTACTTACACACAGAAATACAACTACACAGCTGTGTGTAGTTATTTGGCTGTGGTCTTCTGTAAGGCTATAAATATAATAAATACACAGCGATGTAGTTCTTATATAAGAACTACATCACTATAAGAAATATATTGCTTAAAAAAAACCTTATTGGATATGATAACCAATAAGTTTTTATACTCTTAACACTAACCATTATCTCTTGTTTTATCTTCGTAGCACTACTTGCAACTGCACTACTACCGTCGTCAGTTCCAACACTTCACACAACAGCAGCATCACGACGAAGAGTCCAGCTCCTCATCCAGTTCTTCAGACGATGAGTCAGATTCTGAAAGTTCACCGGAACATGTCAAACGACATTCTAGAGGAGGTGAGTAAGCTTTTAGATGTAGTCGTAGGTAAAGACTTAGTCTTAGTAAGTAACATAGACGATACAGATCTCACTAAAGAACGATAAAAGTTTATTTTAACATATACAGGACATAAAGATATAGAGGCTAAAAGAAACAATAAAAAAACCACTAAATAGGCGCTACAGTTAACAACCTCGATGAATGACTGCCTCGGTGGTCCCGTGGCCGCAGTATGCGCCTGCTGTTCACGAGGTTGTGGTTTCGATTCGCACACAGGACAGAACTTTGTGTGACCCACAAAGAATTTTTCTGAGTCTGGGTGTAATTTGTGTCCGTTAATTGTATGTTTGGAAAGTCCCCCGCGACATAGAGCTTGTTCTCTAATGCGGGAGTTAAAAAAAACCATCATTGTCATTCCCTCACTGCTGAGGACCACATACGACGCGTCTCCAAGCTATGAGATTTTCTGAAGTGTAGACCGTACGGTACATGTTACCTTCTAACTCCTTCTTAATTACGTCTAACCATTTCGCGTCTGACGTCAATGATGTCTGACTCTGACCTTCCACTCGGCCCAGAATCAAAAGCTTTTCTAGACCATGCTTAGATGAACGCATAATATGTCCGAAAAAACTAAGTGCACGCTGTTTGCAAATCGCAGATAATCGCTTGGTGATATTGAGTTCTGGCAGTCCAAGGAATTCTTAATAGCCGCCGCCAACGCCACATTTCGAAGGCGTCAAATTTATTAGTATCGCTTTTAAAAATATAGAGAACACCAGTGCTCTGACCAATCGTATCTTGGTTTTCCGTGGATACCCCGGTTTTTCCATATTTTTTTTAATCACTGATATTTCTCAGATGGTGATTTTGATGAAGCCATGTCATTGGAAGAAGTTGAAATTCGTGCACAAAAATTAGCGCTAAATGAGATGTCTAGGAGAACTTCTATGGTCATGAATTTTAATCATTTTGATCCTGTAAGTATAATACCTGTTTTTTAATATGCTACTTGTATTATAAAAGTTTGTGAGGACGGATGAATGTACATATGTATGGATATTTTCAATTTTGTTACTCGTTTCCGCAAAAAGTACGGAACGGATTGAGATGATATTAGGCATAGAGAAAAAATCACTGTTGCCATTGTATTATACACGCGGGCGAAGCCGCAGACGGAATCTAGTTTTCTATAAATTATTTTTAAGTATGGTTTAACTATATGGAGGTTGGAATAAGGTGCCATGTATACCATACTACATAATATTATATATATAAAACTTATTAATATGATAAAAAATCTTTATTTAAGCATTTATTTTATATTTTTAAATTATCCAAATAAATAAAATGGTTAAAGTGTCTGTTTGTAATTTAATATGCCTATTCCTCTAGGTAGCACTTGTGCATCTATTAATGTATTATTTTACTTATATTTGTCTCTGCAGACACGCCCAATAGCAAATCTAGCGGTAACAGAGCCGTTGCAAGGAGAAGAGGATACTGAAGAGGCGGGTGTATTCGCTGAAGCGCCCGCGTTACTGGCAAGGCTTAGAGATCAAGGATTGACGTCACTCGCTGATCATATACTGCTGGAGTTCAAGGCGGGACTAAAAGATTATAAGCGTCAGAAGTAAGTATACCTTATTCTTATTGTTTTGAGTACTGGCTACATTTATTTTAAACATGCAAGTACCAGGAAAGGTAAGGTTCATAATATTGCCTTGATAAATATTTTTATCTTACATTTTTTTTATGTTTGAAAAGACGAAAATCTGCTATTATTTTGGCACCATCTATAAGGACAAAAGCAGCGTCACATACATACAAAAGGAAGTGGCGACATACAGGACATAGAAATCACTATTGTAGAAAACATGCAAGTTAAAATAGTACGAGAGTTTGAATGGCTTATTCCCGCCCGCTCCACGATTTTGTTCCCAAGCGCTCCAAGACTAAAATTAAATATTATTATCATTTATAAAATCGTTCCCAAGGGCTCCAAAAACTTATGAAAGGTTTTTTCTTCAAAACTTCTTATCTCCATACATCAATTCCCAGGAGCTCCAAAATATAGTACATTAATTAAAAAAGACCCACATAATACTGTGTTCCCAACAGGTCCAAAACAAAGTGTACGGTTAGCAGAATTAAAACATTTAATACTATAATATTACCTTTTTATTAGGTAACGGTGAACATGGTTTAATATAGAAAGTAGTAAATAAAGAGATTATGTTTTCTTTTATAAATAATAGGAACATATTATTTGCTTTAAATGATGTATTAAATTCAAATGATTTAAAACATAATTCATAGTCAATAAGTCAATTATAGTATTCAAACTATACCTGTTTGTCATCACAACCAACATTATGTTTAACGTAATTCGAATAGTATCAATTAAAAAAAACAGTTTGGGGTTATCACAATCAGTCTTAAGCTATTCCGATGAGTATAGGCTGGAATGTGGGGTGAGACAAGGGGGGCTTACTTACACGGGCCTTTTTAGCCTGTACATCAATGAACTGATTGAGGCACTCAGCAGAACTCATGACGGATGCTACATTGACGGCGTATGCGTCAACAACATAAGTTACGCTGATGACATGGTTCTGCTGGCCCCCTCGGTTAGCGCCTTAAATTAACTAGTAAGGATATGTGAACAGAAAACGCCTCCTTACATGGGCTCAAATATAATTCACAAAAGACTGAGATTTTGATATTTAATGCTGGCACAAAGAGACCCAGTGCGATTCCTACGATAAAATTAAATGGGGCCGCACTCAATGTTGTAAAATCCTTTAGGTATCTAGGCCATTTGGTTACGGAGGACCTAAAGGATGACCTGGATATTGAGAGAGAGCGCAGGGCGTTGGCGGTTCAGGAGCAACATGCTGGCCCGCAGGTTTGCTAGATGTACGGAGGGAGTAAAAATCACTTTGTTTAAAGCGTACTGCCAATCTTTTTACGCGAGCAACCTGTGGGTTCAGTTCATGCAACAACGCCTTGCGTGTACAATATAATAACGCTTTCAGGATGCTGTTGGGGCTGCCGTGGTATTGCAGTGCGTCACAAATGTTTGCTCACACGCGTGTGGATGGCTTCCACGCAATTATGCGTAAGAATGCGTCACTGTTTCAAAGATTGCGTGACAGCTCTAACAGCATTCTGGAAATGATAGCTTCCCGCAGTGATTGTCCAATACAAGCTCACTGGGTTGGGATCGTTACGGGGATAATATAAATCATGTTTTATGTACTATTATTACTAACATAGTTTTTAAGAACATTGTTACTAACACACTATGGAGTAGGTTTTTTTTAATCCGAAATAAATGATTTATTATTATATTATTATAATTACCAAGTCGTATATTCGTAATGCACAACTTCTGAAATTATTTGAATTGCAAAATAATCCAAAAAAGGCATGATGTAAAAACAATACATGTTTAGTCCCAGAAGTATATCTCTTAAAATCCTTATTCTTAATCTATGCTCAAGTGTGGGCGTCAAATTAAATCTGCCAAATCAATCTATAAGCTCTTTTTCTGGCTATCTGCTTAGATGTAATAATAATAATATAGTTTATTTCTCTCAAAAAGGTAAAATACATTTGGGTTGTCTTATAATAATAGTATACAATTTGGTGAGAAACCTTAGTGAGAGCTGGAGTCTTTACTAGGTACGGAACCTGTGTGACAAATCTCCAGGCTCTCTCGTTTGGTAGAACTAAATATATGGAGACATGGAGTGCACATTTAAGAAAGAAAACCATATAAATGTATCTATCTAATCAAGGAATGAGAGCACAGTTAGATACGAAATAGATCATAATATTAGGAGTGTTGTGTGTGTGCATATGGGTGTGTGTATTTGTGTGAATGTGTGTGTATATCCAAGTGTATGAGTGAAGTAAGTTTGATTATAAATATAGTGTGCTTGTGTGTACCTACTATTTATATGAGGGTTTAATTGATCATTTCAGTTTCATCATAATCTAAATCTTTCATCCAGTCAGTGACTGCTCTTTTACATTGCACCTTTGTCATGGGATACAAGATTAAGATTTTGTTTACCTTATTGTAAATATAGCTTCCAAGGTAGTAGTAACAGCGTTGGGCTAGTCTTGTTCTAACCGAAATAACAGGACATACATTATGTTTTCGACGCACAGAATCAAATTTAGAAGGGACATAAGGAGTTTGTGAGTGAGTGGTGATAATTTTATTATGTTGAGGATAAATAGTTTGCAAATAGACAGGACATTACATATTTTGTACAATTCCGATGTGGGAAATCGGTATGGTAGCCTCTAACCAACCTTAAGCACTGCTCTCTGAGCACGCTCTAGTTTTAAAAGATAGGTTTTATCTGTACCACCCCAAGCAACTATGCAGTATTGAGCAAGAGATTGGCAAAGAGCAAGGTAAGTAGTTCAAAGGATATCAGAGTCAACTACGGGCGCGGGGGCTTTAAATAAAAATATGAGTTTGCGTATTCTTGAGGCGAGGTTATCAATATGCGTGTGGAAGGAGAGTGTTGTCAATCTGAATTCCTAAATACTTAACGCAGTTTGTACGGGAAAGGTTAGGACAGTTGCAATTAAGTTCTGGAAGGCGATTACAGAAGTGCGCTGTAAGGGAGTGGGATAAGGAGGGGATTTTACCAGGAGACGTCAGAGAAAAAGTGAGATAATTAGTTTTGCTAGCATTAAGTGAAAGTAGGTTTCTGGTAGACGTAGGACTAAGATAGCTGTATGTGTGTGTAAGAGCAGCTCTTAGTTATATCTGTATACTGACATATAATTGTTGTATCTCTCTTATAAACATTAAATGTACTTACCATCTCCAACAACGATATCAAATTGTTTAGGTGTGGAGGGACCGGCAACTGCGTTATTTTGATTATCACACATCGTGCACGACTTACTTTAAATTATTATTTGTGAAAGATGGACGTACGCATTGCAAGGGCGCAAGGTCAACTATTTATTTTGCACATCATTAGGCAAAGTTAGATTGCAAGGAAAAGGTGCGGGGTAGGGGTGACGCGACAACGCTAAGTGGACACACTGATAGATTTACTATTACGTTCGGGATTGTTTTGCCTACGTTACTTTAAAATCTTTGGAGCTCGTGGGAACGATTTTTATATTGAAGAATTGACTTTTTTCTTGGAGCTGCTGGGAATAAAATCTGAAAGTACCTAGACAATGTTTTGGAGCTCTAGGGAATGAAAGTGGTAAATGTGGCTTTGTTTATTATTTTAATACAAACATCCTTGGAGCTCCTGGTAATCAATGTATGAAAACATGAATTTTAGAGAACAATAGATTTGGAGCGCACGGGAATAAGCCGTTTGAATCGCTATCTAAGTTTTCACAGCGATTCAGAATATTGTACTGAATAGCTGTAAAAGCTTCGAAAGCATAATAACAATTTGCAACGACTATAGTCTATTTCACATAGCATGGGTGTACTGTCACAGATTACTAAAGAGTTACTACGTAACAGATACTTCACTCAGAAGAAAATTACCAATACCTACTGCTATAATAGCCTACTCTGTCGCGTCAGCAACCGCTGCATGCTAAAATGTGCCTAAATGCTCGAGCGTACAGTTGTGATTGCTTCGCACTGCGCGATCCCACAGCAATCGCGGGGCTGCCTCTTTGATATAATTAAATTAACATAAATAACTATTTGTGCCTATTTTATTGAGAATTGTGAATATGTTCTGACTATAGGTCATAGGTTCTGAATATAGGTAGATTAAAATTGTTGACTGTGCAATATTCTAAAACATAATTATAAAGGTCAGTATGTAGGTAAAATAAATTTATATAAAAATAAAACACGTACCTTCGTGTTTTATTTTTATATAAATTTCTTACCCTTTCTAAATTCTCGGTTATTAAATTTTAGTGTAGAAAAAACTAATAGAACGATTAAAATTGAACAACGTGCGTGCGCTTCGCTTGCGAAAACCGCATTGAGTTTGGTCCGCCGGCGATACGATGAGCCGTAGGTAATTATAGCGCGCAAGTACATGGAGTGACGGAGGCCTGGTACTGTGACGTTAATCATTGGAAGATAAATATCAATGAAAATGATAGACGATTAAATTAAAACCTATCGATTGAATACTCTGGGTTCTTGATCATTCAGTAGCCTAATGTATAGTAGTCAGCCTATTGGTTAGAGATTGATTTAATCATTTGCTATAATCTTTATCAAAAATGTTGAAGTCACAGTACCTATGCTATGTGAAATAGACTATACTGTTGGTGGCACGATCACCCAGCTCGGTCAAAGGATCCTCCTTAAATAATGCCCATCCTTCTGTATCGGTATAAACGTGTGACATGAGGAAGCATCAGTCAACATGGCTGTTGTTTGTGGGCAGAATACTCTCTAGTTAGTAAGTAAGAGTGTGGTGGTTACGGTATCAGATGGCACGGGCTGATGATGGTGGAGGAGCTGGCGCTGTGCGTGTCGCGCAGCCTGTGCGGCGCGCTGGCGGCGCTCGTGGCGCGCCTGGGGGGCGCCGCCGCGCGCCTGGCGCCGCCGCTGGCCGCGCGCCTGCGGGCGCACCTCGCCGACATCGTCGATACTTATATATTTGAGGTAAATTCACTCACTCACCGAGCTATTCCAAAACATTATCGACATTTTTTTATTATAATATCTATTTTTATTATTATTATTAGCCTATACTATCCCACTGCAGGGCAAAGGCCTCCCCTTCCTTTTTCCAAGATAGTCTATCTTTTGCCAACTGTAGCCAATCCCTATTATAGGCGTCAAGCTCATCTCGCCATCTCATTTTGGGTCTACCACGTGGCCGCTGTCTGGTGTTTGGGACCCACTGCGTCGTTATTTTTGCCCACAGCTCCTCCGGCATGCGACTAACGTGACCCGCCCAGTTCCACTTTAGCTTGGCTACTGAGTGGCCTACGTCAGCAATATTTTATCTAATTTTATACTTACGAAAATTAGCTTAAAGATTTAATTAAACTCTTTACCTCCCTCTAATTTGATGATCATATTTAAACTAACAATTATCATAATTCCCACAGGAGATAGTGCTAGAAAGTTGGTTCAACACAGGCGGTACGATGCAGTTCACGCATGACGTTAAACGAAACCTCATGCCCGCGTTTGCACCGCCGAACAAACTGGCCTCACAAGTCAATCAGCTGCCTAAGTAAGTGTATTATCGATTTATTACATCTATTCACTGGGTGGAAGAGAAACGCTCCCGAAAATGGAATTGTGGTGGCGATTGAAAATATAGCTCTAATTTTATTTCGTTTTAATTCTTCGTGTACATCGTCTTTTGATAACCTCCAACTGGTACACTGTTTGTATATACACATAATATTTTTATCAACACTACATTTCTTAACAGGCTACAAGAAGCATGCAAACTTCTCAATATGGATTACGACGATGCACGTCGACTGCGCGCACAACTGGCTAAGCAACCCACAGCCGCTATGGAAAGTCTAGTATCTATCCACCATATACGTAACATTGAACCGTCGCAAGTACTACAAATATTGAACCAACGCACTGATCTCTCCGATGCTTCCAGTCCGACGTCAGTTATGGAGTTATTCTGAGGGTTCGAAGGAGGAGGCGTTTAAATGGCTTGAGGAAAAAAGAATTCATTGGAATGGCCGGTTGTGTTGACGTGTAACTTCGTATAGGCATTATTTAAGTGATATTTGAACAGTTTATGTACTAGACGAAATTTATAATACTTTTTGTTGGTACCTTGTTAGACCGCCCGACTAACAGACAACGAGTAATTTGAACCTATGGTTCTTCAGCATGAAATTTTGCATAGAGGTTCTTTATGTAAACAAAATGTAACAGTGAATACATGTTTTTTTTTAAACGATCAAATAGGAAGCTATGCACGCGTGACTATTCGGAAAATATCACATAAAATTCACATTTTATACTTCAATTTTGGCTTAGCAACTTACACAGTTTTTCAAGGTTTCTTTATCGATTTTAGAATTAACATATCACATAGTAAAAAAAAATTACAGTTTCATGTCACATCATAAAATTTGTTTTTTAATATCACTTTGTCATTCTAGAGTCAACCTTAATGCTTAGTTTCATGTGGTGTAAATTGACACACACATTTGTTTATTAAGATTATTTTTATGCTTAATATTCGTGTTTAAAAACAGTTAAACCTTCGAAGTTACACGGCAATAATCTTTTAAAACCTTATTAAATCATTGATTTGCGTATATTTTTTAGGTGTCATAAAATTATCCTATTATTTTGCATTAACATTCCATTTGCCGATTCTAAAGGCACAGTAAAATGTTTTTTTTATATTGTGACCTTGAGACTTAGCACAAGTTACTATAGTATAGATAAGTCTAAGACAAGCCGTGATATATCGTCTATTTTGATTGGACAGCGATTGACTATTTATTGTATCCAATCACAACTTATCTTTAGTCTTGTCATGTCACTAGCCTGTGCTAAAGCTCTGATTCAATAAGCTATTTATTCACTTTACATCAATTCGAACATTCATTCGATATGTCAATCACTGCTATCGAAGGTCACAGTTACTTAGTATTCGGCATATCGATATCTAATGGTTCCGCGTCATAAATGCCTCTTAAATTTTAGTTTCTTACAACTGAGGCTAGTGATATTTTTACTGATTTTTAACAATAAGGGCGTTAACTTGGTGGCAAAATACATTTCTGTCTTATATTTTGTGTTAACACCATTTTTTTCACCAGGGCTTTAAGGTGGAATATCCCTAGGATAAGAAAACGTTTCTTCAAAATTCCTAAATGAGCGCTGGAGACCTGTCCTAACACACAGGAACACAAATACAAATACAGCACTGTGTGTAGTTATTTGGTTGTGTCATGTAAGGGGAAGTCCTTCCCCATTCGGGCTTGCTCGATACAAACATACATACTTCCTAATGTGCTATATCAAACCATGTCACGTATTTTCCCTTACATAAAGACCCACTAAATTTGATTTTAAGTACCTACTGAATGTAATAAATGAGGCTCTATTTCACATGAATTATAAATAATGTACTTTGGTCGAAGGAAAATAAAATTTTGATTACATGCAGCCTTACAGTTGGGATTTTATTTTGGAGACGTAGCCATCAAATTAACGCTTTTATATTATGCATTAGATAGCAAACCTCGCTTTTTAAACTCTTTATAACATTCGATCATAGAGTAAACTGCTCATTGATTAACGGCATTAGCTAGTGGTGAAGTTCTTAGCGTGATTAGGCCTCCTCCTCTAAAATGGTTAGATATAGTTATCAATATACATATTCTACATATATTTTTGGTGTCTAGAGTCGATATTTTTTATGTATAGCTTCACAATATTTAATATTAATGTTAATGTAATTACTTGTAAAGTTGAGTGTAAAAAATCGTAGTTCATCCAATTACTTCAATGGCAATTCGATGTATTGACCAATCAGATTGTTGAAAATTTGGCGTTCTAATTTTAAATAACCCGGTGGGTTATCAGCTGTACTATTTTGTGTGACGTCATTATTTTATAACAACACGAATGAACTATAATTGTATTTTATTTTTGGAAAATGTAAATATTAGAAGAAATTTCGCTAAAGCCTAATAATTAAATTACTTTCGTACTATACTATAGTTATATGCATATTAAAATTGTAAATCAGTACTATAGTTACTTACAAAAGACGTGTCCATGGTAGAAACGCCAGTTTTTACCTTTCGGCGTAGTGGTGCGTCTTGCGTAGCAAACAAAAGTAAGACGTTGTTGTTGCCTGTCAATTAGCTTACCTGAAATACCGTCGCATGGTGTTCCAGGTAAGCTTTTTTCTCTCTCTCTGTCTCTCCTTATTTCTTACTTTGTTTGTTCCGCTAGGCGCACCGTCGACCGCGTTACCGTGCTGTTATTATCGCCAAAAATTGTACGCTGCTTATAAGGTCGTTTAGGAATATCCCGAATATACGATAGGATGCCTGTTTTGCCACTTCTGTATCCAGTAGGTTCCATAATAAATTAATAGTGTACCTTTATTTAAGTAGCTATATATTGGCGTGATGCAAGTTTTGCCAGCAATCTCTATTTATCGGGGATTGAGTACAATTGCCCTATATTTATTGCCTTGCAAAGCATGCATAATAATTATGGCCTTTTAAGGTTTAATATTCTTAAATAATCGTGTAATTGTTTCTGAAAATAAATTAAAATAAATGTTTATATTATTTTGTAATTAAATAATGTGTGAAACACATTGTACTAAAATATATTTCTACTTATATTTATTTTATAGTTTTCGCAATTATTATAATATATGCGCGCAGCTTTTGTATGTAGTATAAAATGCTGTTTACACGATGCAAGTATCATAGTTACGGTCTCTGTTTCACTCAGTGGACAAGACAAAGATGGCGATAAAACTTGCCTTGACTTTTTTCGGTACCATGCAATTAATTTATTACGCACAAAATTAAGTTTGCCGCGCATAGTCGAACTGCAAAACCTATACATTTTCATATTAATTATTATATTTATTATTCACTTTTAAGTTATACATGTGTAAAAAATAATACATTGTAATACATACCCTGGAAATAAAATAATATATTCGGTTTTAAAATATTATCTTTTATTTTAACAAAATACAAGAATATTGTACAAAATAACTTACTAACTACTATCTCAGATATTTAAACGTGATTGGAATCTCCGTACATATTGTTAAGTTAACCGACACGAGAAGATAGAATATATTTTGCTATTTTGAGTTTTAACGTCTTTGCACATAGTTTATTTTCCATTACAATTAAAATAGATTTATACATGAAAAAAAAAACCTATTGATTTTGAAATGAATAAATTATTTTAAAAAATATTCATTCCAAAATTAATAGGTGATATTGCCATGAAAAATAGATATGTTAATTTCTAGCTCCTCGTGCAAGTATAATAGTTTTAAATTAAAATAAAGCCAACTGCATACAGATCTCTGATGGCACCGAATGCACCCAATAGAATCAAATGCATAGAAAACATGAGGTTCTTAACATAGATGTAACAAAGTGACAACAGTATGATAAAGCCAATAACTGATAAGTAATTAAGTGGGAGTAACAATCTTAATACAGAAGCCAAGGGACGTACGCACTGATTGCTGATTTACAATACATTGGTAACACCGTTAATGTAGCAGTGTACTGCTATGACCTCTGCTAACGAAAAACAACGCAATGAATTTCAAGCAGTTGCGTTGTTCTTAGTTAGCAGGGTAGTGTACTTCCTCTAGTTAAGTCGTGTCGTGAATCGTCATGCGTCAGAAGGATATTATAGCAATGCACTGCTTTGACGCCTGATGTAACTATACTTGTGAAACTATACTGCCATTTTAACTAACAACATCTCAAATACAACAGTATGTGTTGTTCTTCGTTAGCAGCGTCTGCGTTATAGCATTATACTATAACGTGTTAACGTTAACGTGTTATAACTATTCATGTTGAACTGTAACACGCTAAGAAGGCAGTTCTTAGCGAGGAACAAGGCAACTGCATGAAATACATTTTAGAAAAAAAACGTGACTTCTTGAATAGATCTTAGATGTTTTTCCTGTATAAGGTAGGTACTTCTGTCATGTAGTTGCGTCGTTCTTACTTAGCAGGGCAGTACAGTGCCGGCGTTACCCTGTTTCATTTTTAATTAGCTGGGTTTCCACCAACGGGAATTTGTTATTGTATCCAAGATATATATGTATATTCAACGTAGGGCGTCCAATTACCAGTCGATTTACGGGTTAATTCAATATGGCATTTTCAATATTATCAAGTCATAAAATGTTGGAATTTTACTTAATCGTTTACGCATTATCGCATGCATAACTATAAAAAATACGTGTAAGTACATGTTTATAAAAATACGATATGGACAGTCAGACAGAGGCAAGATTAAGTAGAAAATATTTAGAATCATTCACGAAAGTGACCAACTAGGTACTATACATAATGACTCAACTAATGTCAATAATTAAGATCAGTTACTGTGTTTAAAGATAAAAAAATATTTTCTTATTTTTAATGGCAATCATGGTGACGAATGTTTGGCAATTTGGCATTCCGCCAATTCAAGTATTAACAAGTTTTAAGCGTTGCCATTTATTTTATGGTATTTAAATATATTGTTTGCAAATTGCTTACTCGATTTTGGTATGAAGCAGGTTTATTAGTAGCCTTGGATGTTTCTAAATATTTTCATTTATTAGCTTTCTGTATTAGGCTTGCTGTAAATGAATACGGTTGAATACATAATTTCTACTATAGCATTGAAGTCCGGGCGTGTACTTGGGCAAATATAATTAAAGCACTCTATAAACATAAAGGAGATGAATGAGAAATTAGTTTTTATAAATTGTGGCTTACAATATCAACAGTACCTACATAAATTACTTACCTGTTATCTACAACAATATTTTTTTATAAGTATCTGCAATTAAGCGTAAAACAACAAAATGTTTTACGGTATTTTTATTTGTATTCCAAAATACAGGCTCGTTATAAATTTACACGATGCCAGTTTTGTAAAACAATCATACCGTCTGTCTTATTCACTGAGAGAAAAATTAGCACGTGACTCGCTTGACAAAACTAGCATTATGTAATAAAGGCTTAATGTTCACAGCCTCTCTTGATTTTTTTCAAACACAAAAAAATACGTAAACAGTTTTTTTCAATGATTTTCAAATAAATAAATTTAATAATATTTACAAAACAGGCATTCGACACTAAATATACAATTGTAATACTTTGCATATGACTACTTATTACCTAAAAACTAAAAGTACAGTCATCAACAACATTAATACTTTTAATAAATATTGAATTTAAAATAACTGACTTAAATTAAATTCTAAATAGTCCGATAATTATAAATTGTCTAATTTTAATATCTAGAACGGGATTTTTTATTATTATATTACTATCACATAGCACTGGCTGTGGATTCAACGAATCGCCTCTTTATTATGATTTCAAACATTCCACTAAACGCACTTTGTACTATAAATTGGTTTTAGCACACGTCTTATCTTCATTATGATATTAAAAGTATTCCTGAGTCAACAAACACAACCTGTTTCATCACAGTACCTAAGGAAATTTGACTCTAAGTACTGTTTTATTTAACTTAAACATTAAATATACCGGACCTAGTATAGGCTCGGTTATTACTATGCGCGCTACGTAGTCTAATTAAATATTAATAGTATCTATTTACATTTTTATTCCGGATTATTTACAACAGGAAAACGCACTTCGTCTCAATCCTCGTCGAATATTTTCCTCATTTTCTTGATTTAAACCAAAATGTTTCGGATTGTGTTCTACAATTTGACCTCAGCATTGACTGAGTGGTTGGTTCCGGCTTCTGCTTCGCGCTGTTTCCTGGGGTCTTGCGCGGAATTGTTCCACCATTGTTCCTCACCTGACGCCCACGCCACGAATACCAAGTTCGTGACGATGAATACGGCCAGAGCTATCCAGAATACCAATCTCCATTGGACTAACGTGCTCTGCAAAAGACAAAATATATACTATAAATACTACAATAGACATTATTTACATATCTAACTTTCATTTATTACGAAAAATGATGTAGGCATCTAATGGTATGTAGTACCTAGTTTCTTGATATTAGAAAAATGAAATAATGAAAACAACCTATTGTGCTATCGTAATCATCCATAAATTATATCTATAATGTATATGTACATTGACCGTGCTATTGTAATTTTGAAAGACTAACTTTTGAGTAGTTGATTTTTATCATGGTAACTGTACCTACCTAGATACCTACCATCCAAAATATTCAATATGTTTTGTAACAAATTACTTCCTAGTATACGTAACCATTGTCCATTTTTAAACTACAAATGAAAGCAATTACATTCTCCTAATCCGGCAAAACTGTGGATTATTCTTAACCATTTTTGTCAAAGCTAGCTGCCATCGAAGAACTCAAGGACTGGCCAAAAGGCTTGCAGCTTTAAAATACAATGCGCGATTAGTTCCGGTACTTACATCAGGTGTTAGCAAGCCGACTAGGTATGGTGCGATGATGCCTGTAATAGCTCCGATGCCGTTCACAATGGCCATTATAGTCCCTGCGTAGTTGCAGCTCAGGTCAAGGGCGTTGACTTTCATGCCGGGGTAGAAGGCTCCCATCAATCCCATGGAAGCAGTGAAAAGGATGACGACGGAATCGGTGTCGCAGCCTGAATATGAAGCCAAGATCATGCAGATACCGGGTCCGACAGAAGCTGTGGAACAAATTAGAGGTTACATCATATTATCTATTAATAATTATTATTGCATGATGGGTTCGTAGCTAAAAAGTAACCAACAATTTCTATAAATCTGTAAAGTTAATCGACGCTTGCAATGGTTTTATCGTGTATGGACGCATTTTTTAAAATCAAGTCGGTTACCTGCGATTCACACCATAAAATGCGCAGTTGGATAGACTTCGTTGAGACTGGCCGATCTCAAAAACAAGCCTATGATCACAGATATAGATAATGATAGATTAAAGCAATCATTCATTCTTTGCTTATATAAATACCTAGGTAGACATTTTAAAGTACCTATTTATCATTGTCTTGGTAATTTAAACATTTAGATTGAATTCAGTAATAACAAAATTAATTCTTCAGACTTTTTTTTTTCATTACTGAATAAGCTTTGAATCTACCATTTTTGTCACCACATCTATTTCTAGTTGTAAACTCAAAACACGTACACATTAGATCTTTTGTTGAGTAACCAACGTAACTTGCAACATTCCAAACATCATAAAACAATATGCAAACAGTTTACGTACCTACGTAACTAAATAAAACTGTATACATTGAGCATAATTAGCATCTACATACCTATTGTAGTGAAAGTCTTTCTAGCGTTGGTGACAGTCAGCCAGTTTCTCTTGACCATCTTGTCGCAAATCCATCCGAAAGCGATAGAGCTCAGCCACATGACCGCGTACGGCAAAGCGGCGAGCGTGCCCGTCCTGTGTATGTCGAACTTGAGGACTCCCGTCATGTACTTTGGTAGATCCGTCACCATTGTGAAGTAGCCGTAGTCGTGACCAATCTATGGAGAAATAACATTTTTTTAAATTCGGGATTTACTACATGAAAATTTACTAGAGAAGTTACGGGTATATTCTTCAGACGATAATAAATTCTGATCGTCATTTAAGGATACCTACTAGCACATTGCAATAATACCATAAAATACTTAAGCTGTAGCTATCATACTATATTTTGATCATTTCACTACGCGAACAATGAATAAGAATGAATATCAATGAATTGACCACACGCAACGAAACATTTATTATTACCTATGTAAGTTATGTACGTTACGCGTGAACCCATTGTGTCCCCAGCTCACTTAATGTTCTATAGGTAATTCACGGCGACATGTATGGTCCCTTCTAGAGCAAATCCTTGACAAGTCCCAAGACCCTCTTGAAAAAGTGATAATTAATTGGTCAATAACTCCATAACCTTGACCAGCATTAGTTTGTTGTTAAGTTTTGGAACTATGCGTTTGATACACTGTTGATAATTATATTTTTAAATAAATAAAATGTCCAATTCGTGCGCCACAGGGTATAATTTCAGATCTTCAGAATTGATTAACTTAGAATTATTATTATTTATTAGATTAGCCCCATTTATTGAATTTCAAATTGTTTGATGTCTGTCTTTTTTAATTTATCATGATTTCCAGAAAGTCAAAATGGATCGAATTGGCGATTATTAGATACCTATGCATAATTTATTCACTGTAAGTATTAATTACTTACCTATACTTTCAAAGTATAATTTTGTTGTTGGCTGTACCGATTTTAAAGAGAAAATTACTATACTCCATAAGTTATCTCAAATATATTTTCAAAAAAAAATAATGTACCTAATATTATGCAAAGGGTCAGAATATTTTTGTGACGAAGCGCGTTAAGGCAATGCAGATACCTTATAAAGGTAACAATCAGCTTTTAGCAATCGAATTTCGTGTTATGTTAGTGTTTAACACACAATAAGCAATTATGCAAAGTTTATGGGTTTAGTGACGTTGTCAGCCTAGATAAATGCCAACGAAACAAGCTTGAATAAGTGTGTTCGCAGTTCCATACAATCCGTGACAGAATGGTAGGTAGATAATATATTACAAAAAGATATCAAAACTCAAATAAAAATATATGAAAAATAATTGTTTTAAAGTTGGATAGGTGCTTGTATATTTTTCTGCCTCTACACTTTTACTAGGAATAGTTGAGACAGTTTTATCTATACCATATATTGTGTGTAAATAATACTATTGTATTTTATATACTAGTAGGTAAGTACATATATAATTAATCATGAGAACATAGAATTTTAGAAATTATTTATTAGGTATCAACCTTCCTATTTTTTGTTAGACTTTGGCTTTTTTTTACTTTGACTATTGTCTGATTCTCGCCGAGTCAAGGTATTTAGGGTTATTGTTGGTTCCTATATATTATTGTAGTTTCACGACTATTGATGAATGGAGCATTATATTTTTTAAGACAACTGCCGTTTTAAACAATTATCGTAGTCGTCATATCTAAACATTTATTATCTACCAAATAAATCTGTGACTCAGTCTACTTCAAACTACCCGTTTCTGAGTGAAATATTTTTATTTTTGTTGTACAGAACCCTAATTCCTTTTCTAAAATATAAGTAGCTTAAATTACTCTGCATAACATCAACTATCAGCCAGTAAAGTCCCAACTCGGTCCTGCCGTTGCAGAGATTATCCGGAACTAACAGACAGATAGACAGTCTAGTTTCGTATTGTGAAACAAAGCGTTATTTTGAAAGGGTTAAGTTCCCTAATGAGGTTAGGTAAAGATACGCATTTGTCCACAATTTTATTTTCAGTTAGTACTCTAGTTTTATTCCTTAGAATTAGTAACACTAACTACTTAACTTTTTGTCATGAATCGAACCAAAGTTGTCATTATTGACATCCGCACTTAACAAACATACCTAATTTAAATTTTCGTTCCACAATTTGCTCTAGAATTTATATGCATTTACATTGTTATTTTCTTCACGTCTACCCCTACATTCGATAAGTAGTATCGGCAACAGAATATTGATCGGTTTCGCACACACGCCGCTAATATTAATATAGAGTTCCTGTATTCTTTGTAAGTAGGTAGGTACCTTATACGAGATTTAGGAAATAGACATTCAAGACAACACTAGTGCTACTAATATTTTATTCTGTTACCAAGGTCAAAAAGATCGTAACTTGTAATGTTTCTATTAAACGGAAATGACTTATTATGTTTAGGAAACAAAATAATAAAAAATAGTACCTACACAAAAATTGGCCTAGTGTGCTTCGAATTCGTATTTCTTAAATTTGGATTTTAGGAATTATTGTATAAATAAATAAAAAAATCTTATTATAATATCTACTGTTTGAATGCATGTTGAAAGCTTTAAAGAAATCGATATTTCAAACGATTTTTTAAATATCGGCTCAGGCATTTTAGACACTTTTGTTCACGCTGTGTGTGTAAAGCCAATCCAACGTTATAAATTATTATAAATCTAAAATTGATTTTATTTAGTGCCAATGGCAAAAAGTATTAGAACCTGCTAACAATTTTTAAATACAATTACATCACGCATAGAAAAGCTATTTCCTTTTCGTCCGCCACAAATGCATGTTTTGCAAACCAAAGAGGTTGGTGTTTGACGGTTTTATTTGCACGAATGTTTATTATACATATCTTGCTTTCATCGACTTCAAGTTGCTAAGTATATTGTAGTATTTGATCTACGGCTTGTAATCTATCTTAGGTTGTACGGAAGTTGGTTAAAATTTTATAATACTGTTTAAACATGCAAATGTTTAACATTAAAGTAGGTATGTAGGTATCAGTAAAATAAATAATGTTAAGTGGAGGATTAGATAATTATATTATTTGTAAGGAAGAATTAGTGATGGATGACTGTTTTCCGTTGCCTTGTTGCTTTTTTATGGAGTTAGAAATAAGTGTCAAATATTAAACGTAAATATTTATATCTTTTGGCACTACGTAGATAGGTACTGTAGAGGTTTATTGGTGGTCACTAGCTGGCCGCATACCAATAGTAAAACCTCTAGCGCGTAATAAAAGTAAATGTTAAATATATATTTGAATTCAGAGAGTTTGGAAAAAAGGTGAATGTCTTGAAGATTGTCAAAAGGCAGACAGGTTCGGGCTTCGTTGAAGCCAAGTGGTGTAATAGAGTGAAAAACAAGAATATGAAATAAATAAGTCATTATTACTTATCAAAGTGTTATTCATTTACTCGAAGTAAACAAGTACTCGCCGTATTATAAACCCTAGCTTCAACCAACTGAGGTCTACGTCCCAGGAGCCAGATTGGAGGAGAAGTTGCTGACGACGGCGAGGGCGCTACAGTACCTTGTATTTAACAGGGTCTTGAAATATAGGAATGTCACATCTGATTCTGTAGAAACGTATTCTTTAGGTACTACTCTCGGTACAATTTCTATGTTATTCTATGTGCAATACCAAACTTCAGTAGATTCGGTAATCAAAAGTCAGTAGCTCTTAAATAGGCAAGCATTTGAGGATCCAAAACTGTACCTACAAAGATAGATTAAGTTCTGAAGGCTTAATCTTAGTCATTTAGAAACATAAATTTGCCATTCGTCCAATCCGTGAACTTTTGTTTTCCTCGTTTGCTGAGAGGTGACCCGGCCCCTTTTTATATACGCTCATGATTACACATATACATATATGATAGAAAGTATTGAATCTAACGTGAGCTTACCTGTGCGCAAACTAGAGCCCAAAGTGGAACAGACATGAAGATTGCCTTCCAAGGTATGGCCGAAGGTTGGCTGTTTCGGTGACTGCCCAGTGCTTCCTCCAAATACTTTTTTTCTTTGTCAGAAATAAACGGATGCGACTCGGGGTCATTGTAACAAAGCAGCGCCTAAAATGTTAACAAAATATTGTTGAAACAAAATTTTATCACCCTTATAAAATAAACAAATTTACATTGTGTGAATGTTTTGTTTTAAGTAAGCAAAGTTTAAAAAGAAGAATTAACAATGCAAAGAGAGTTTAGTTTTTAATTAGGAATTAATAAGGTTTTAAACTTTGCGAATCGGGATGCTGCTGTCCCTTTTTTGCAAAACAAATATTAGTAAGTACGGTAAAACTTTACCAAAGTGTGGCGTCATTGAACAACAGTATTACTCACTGTTAAATTTATTTATTTATCAATTTAAAAATGCAAAAATGTCTAGGAATTTAATTTTAGCGTACGAAATTGTTCTGTATTGCAAAAATAGTTATCGGAATTAAAAACCTGGTTCTCGTTTGCTACATGTACCGGATATTAGCCACTTAGAATTATTGGACAAGCGATAGACATTTCCATAATTCAATTAAGGCACATTGCTTGCTTGCGAAAATGTAATAGTTGGTAACGCATAAAACATAGGTATTTTATAATTGGCACGGAAATTACATATTACGTAAGAAACAGTGTCTTACCCAAAGAATAAACCAAAGAATTCCCACGGCACCAAATAGGTAGAATACTGATTGCCATTCACCAGTTTCCTTGATCACTAGTCCTGAGAGGTAAGTGCCTGCGATGTTGCCGATCTGTGCACCGCCGAAGACTAGAGAACCCATTCGTCCTCTCTCTGATATTGGGGCCCATCGTGCCAGCATTGCGTTTAGTGCAGGGAATGTTGTACCCTGAAAACATACGTATTATTATAATCTGTATCTATTATATTAAAACAACAGCCTAATATCTTCATCTATTTATCATTTACTTACTTCGTTATAATAATAACCCTTGGACTAGAGACGGAAAAAGGCATCTTATTCTATAAGAAAGTTAACAGAAACTGAAATACAAAAACCACTTTTGTACCTAATTTTTATTAATAATAAAAATTAGGTAGGTACAAAAGTGGCTTTTGTTCAAATTCAAAATAACTGGTTAATTCTCCATAAAATTGCATTTACATAATTTATTTGATAGATACTTTATTCAATTAACTGTCAGTCAGCAAAGAAACATTACAAAGGACAGTTTATAACTCAAGGCATACATATTAGATATGATTAAAGCTGTTTACCTCTCCTAGTCCCTCCAAAACCCTTAATATAATGAGTCCAGTGGCTCCTCCCGCAGAAACAGCCCACGGAGTCAACAGCGTAAATACCGCAGTACTGAGTACTCCAAAGCCAAGAGAGTATTTTCCTCCAAACCTTTCTGCCAGCATACCACCAGGTAAATGCGTGACGATATACCCATAGTAGAACGCACTGAGGATAATACCCTGCGTCGCTTCATCCCAATCGAAACCAGTCACCTCCTGAAAATTAAAAAGATTGAGTATCCTTGTATAATATTTAATCAGGGCAATCGTCACAAATAGCGTTAAAATAAATTTAGTTTAAGTATGTAACTGACTCTCTATTGAAAAAAAAAAAGTTTAAAAAAACTAAAAAACACGTTTTTTATAGAAAACCGAACTAAAAAATAGAAAATAAATTTTAATAAATTTAAATTATGATTAAATTAAAAAATATATTTTATTAAAAAAAAGCGTGAGGTGCATGGTGTCAATAGTTATAAATATTTGATTGACAGATATGAGTAGGTAGAGTGATTATCATTTTGATAATATCAAAAGCACCCCACGTTTTTTTTAAAATAAAATATTTTTTTAAATTCTTAATTCAAATTCATTTTCTATTTTTTAGTTCGGTTTTCTCTAAAAAGCGTGTTTTTAGTTTTTTTTAACTATTATTTATTTTTTACTTTTTAGTAATATTATTTATAATTTTATCAAATTAGTGTATCCATCCATGCCATCGGTCCTCGATAAATCTACACAGTTTGAACGAAATCTGGCCGTTTAAAGTGGGTCAGAATCGCTCCCAAAGAAGTCGGTTACAAACATACAAATATACAAACATACAGATGAAGCTAATAAAAAGCGTATAAAAAGAGAGTCAGTTCCAGTTTGTAATAATTCTTTCGGTCTAACGATAGTTTTGCAAACAAAATATTTTCAGTGTTGAATTTTTCATTCGTTTTCATTATGCCCTTTACCTAATTATTTTATTTGTGGTAATTGGATTCAAATATTTATTAATTTCTTGTTAATCTATTCTGATGCCTTTTTTATACAATTTTGAAGAAGCCAGATAGCATTACAGATCGTTTGGCATATTTTTGAAATTCACAAGCAACATTCTATTCTATTCATAAATCAATAGGTATCTATCTTAAATATTTTATATTACAGTTATCTAAGTATATAAATCTTATGTCATGTCTAATACAATTCACGGAATGTAAAAAATATGTGTATGTAAATATATAATCTGTGGCAGAATGCAATTTGAGCGAGCAATCTCGCTGTATAATTAATTATATTAGCTTTTTCTTGACTTAATTTTTTTAATAATAAACTAAACTAGGTTTTAATAAGCTACAAAATTAGTAACTTAATTAATTAATTTTAAACTATGCTTATTTAACATAAACTAAGCCATAGGTGGGACACATTTCTCGTATGCATCCTGAGAGATGGGCTCGTGTCGTCACACAGTGGATGCCTGAAGATGGGCATCGCCGCCGAGGCCGACCTAGAAAACGCTGGCGTGACGACCTGGATGCGTATGAAAAGGATTGGTGGAATAAGGCAATGGACAGACGGGACTGGAAGTCAATGGGGGAGGCCTTTGCTCAGCAGTGGGACAATATAGGCTAGTAAAAAAAAAAGAAGCCATAGGTACGCTTGATGGTACAATTTGTCAGTTTGTTTATACAAACTATTCAAAATATTTAACAGTATGTGAGTACAAATAAGATTAATTGAATCGTTCTATCTAATTTGCATTGCAAATCACTGTACCTATGTGTAGGTAACTACATCATTATAATATAGTAACAAGTCACGTTTTGTTTCTTATACGTAAAAGTATAATGCATCTACATACCTTAAGTTTTAATTATGGCATTTACTTTAAAAAAAAAAGATAAATATTTTAAAAGTTGTCATGAATAAATACGCCGTATGCCACTTAAGGCAGAGAAATTATATGTTAAATACAAAATACGGTTTACTTCGGGAATACGTGATAGTATAAAAAAATTACAATGTTATCCGAAAAATTACCGATCACAGCGGTTATTGGAAGAAAGAAAGAAAAGAAAGAAAGAAAGAGCATTTATTTTGATGAACAATTTTGAAAATTGAAAAAATTTATTGAGCAAAAGTCTATAGGTATTAATAAAATAAAGAGATTGAGCGAATTTTGTAAGTTTATTATTTATGTGGAGAGTAATTTCCAGAACCACTGCACCAACAACCACACAGCCACACACTGTGTGCTCGCTGTACTGCACCTATTGACATTGTTGTACTGCACTGACTGCACTAATTGGTTCAGTGGTTAGGTACCTCTCCATTTACCAGACTGCGCGGCGTGTTGTGGTTTCGATCCCCACACAGGACAAAAAATTGTGTGATCTATAAATTTTAATGATTGTCCCGAGTCTGGGCGTACTTTGTGTCCGGTAATTGCATCTTTGTTAACTCCCTCGGGACACTGACAGTATTCCAAATAGATAACATGCGAGGCTGTGGGCTTAATCTTAGGCTATAAAAAGGTATACTCACAGTAGGATTCGTAGCAATCTCCTCAACATCTCCAGCAGGACAGGATCCATCATTTGCCATGCCTGCATGTGCTCGCCTGCGCACCATTTGTGTAATAGCAATATTTAGGCAGACCCGCATCGTGTACGCGTTTGCGACTGCCAGGAAACCCATTATCGCCATCACCCATCGTTGCGGTATTATAAATACTGGAAAAAGAAAAGGTAAAATAAGTATCTAAATATTATCTATTAGGTATTAAATTTTAGGGTCTTTAAAGACAGATGGACAACGAAGTGATCCTATAACAACCAGTCCAAGAACACGCCGAGCCGCGCTGCAGCGGCAGCGGCAGCGGCAAGCGGTGTAAACAATAATTTGCTAAAACGTTCTATGACGCCACGAGAAGGCGCCTTGCACGGCGACGCGCAGTTTTAGTACATTTGTTGCCACCACCGCTTGCTTGCGGCTGCTGCTGTGTGGGTGGGATTGTTTCCTTTTGTACGAAACACTAAAACCTCAAAATGTTCTAACTAATAATGCTTGTATTTCTTTACTGGCGCTATACTATGACATCTTTCATTATAACTATTTATTGTGATCTTAATTTGAAATTTGTAATTAAGCTGTTAACTGTTGTCATTGGTGGAAAATCAAATTAAGATTATTTTGGAACAACCCACACACCGCCATCTTATCCCAAACTAGGCTGACTCTGTACTACGGCAACCAGACAACTATAAATTGATTTAATAATATTATTTTTTAATAATGATGATTGGCTATCGACTTTGAGAGGTAATTATTATATAACCACGTGCATAACTGTACTTTAGAATTGCCATGTTTTATGGAAATGGCATGTTATTATGGCCTATAGTAAATTTGTTCCGTTTGTAACTATTGATTAAAACATACATTTACAAATTGTACATCATAATTATTCATTTTATTGCTTTGTTTTTTTAAATATCTTTACGCTGAATAAGTTAAGGAAAAATTTAAATTAATTTAATTTCGGTCACGGCGGTTAATCACGAAGAAACTAGCCATCTGCGCGGGAGATATTACATAGTAGGTACCTACATAAATGTGTGCGCAAACCAATGTGCACTCTTTATTCTCTCTTTCCCATATTCCAATAGAACGACAATCTGACCGACCAAAAAGAGATCAACGGCTCTACGTGCTTTCCCAGACACCAATTTCCTAACTTCATGCGTCTGTGTGTGTATACTGTGAATTTCATGACAGAAAATCTCAACATATGTACTTATTTATATTTTTGGCCCAACCCAAGGATCGAACCCGGGACCTCATGTTCAGCTTTCGCACTCAACGATAAGTCCTTTTTTTAATATTTCATCATTAGTACCATAATATATTTAACACTGAATATGGTTTACATACCAGATTTGAAACACAAGATAAAAATAGTTATTGTGCCACAAAGCGTTACGCTTCACGTTGCTGATTGTAAATCTATGTATACTTATTTCTAACAAAACTAAGCAAGGCCTTATATCAATTTCATGCTGTTTGTATCTTAGTAGCCGAGAAAATATTCCGAAAGTTAAAATACGTACGATATTGACTGAACCATAAGTATTCTGTGACTGAACACTACATGAAGAGGTTTTCAGTCAATAGATTATAATTAATAATAGAGGACAAGTATCTATTGACTGAATACCTCTTTATGCAGTGTTCGGTAAATAGATAGGTACTTGTATTAATTGATCAGAATAACAACATTTATGATTAAAAATATTTCATAAGTAAATATTTTTTACCAATTATGATAGTGATGTGACAGTATTTTCCATTTTAATTGAAGTTTTATTTCTTACCCTCTTTGTTATTTTAGGGTTAAACACCCCGGCCGCAGAGGGTTGCCAGAAGAGTCTTATTATTCTGCAGGTATATAAGAGTTTGATAACAAAAGTAAATACGTCACTGGTTCTCCCTGTATAAATCCTTGAGCGGCGGTTACCACGTATCATCAGGTTAGCCTCTGGCTCGTCTGCCACAACTGGCAATAAAAAATATACCTACCTATTTCAAGGTAATTAAAAGTTGTTAGATTTATAGTCTTATCTCTTGCAACTATCACGTTAGAAGTGCATAATACTCAAATCTAACTATGTCTGTTTACCCTTGACTTTATTGTACAGCATGCGTGGAGACGAAAGAATGTACGTACCCTACATACTTAGATACTACAAGCAGGCCTCCGTCACTCGCTCAAGGACACGCGCTATGTGCCTACCGATATGTAGCTCGTAACCGAGCCGATCGCCAGTGGGGCTGCCGCACGCGACACAGAGCGCGCACAGCATGTTTCCCGCTCATAACGCATACGATATTTACGTACACTACGTATATTAAGTTAATATTATTAAGTTTTGACTAACGACACGATGGTTAATTATTGTGAAGTCGTTGGATGTCATAGTCAAAAGAAAAATAAAAAATTGTCTTTTTTTCATTGCCCAAAGATGAAGAAAGGTACGTTACGTTATTTGAAAGTAGGTACGCATTTCAGCTGGCTTCAGTTAGTAGTACCTAGTAATTTTAAAATGCTTCTTGTGTGTAGGTACTCTTTCTTAAAAAAATACGAGAAAGTTAGAAAGACAACCCTACTGCATTCGTGCGATGACGAGCTTGCACGTGAGTCGCACGGCGGGCAACTCAATCTCAACTCTTTGTTCGCGTACTTATGGCACATTTCTTTTCGCTGCGAACAGCAGGTATTATTATTAAGATTTTGTAGGCTATTATGGCGTAGGTATTTTCACTTTTGTATGGGAGTGATGTATCTGTTACGTAGTAACTATTTAGTAATCTGTGCTACAAGGGCCGTACCATGACGTTGTTTTAGAGAGTTAATTTTCGATTTGATTTAGAATTTAGCAGTCATCATCATATCAACCCAAAAATGTCCCACTGCTGGGCACAGAATTTAGCAGTATGTTAACTTTATTACCTAGCTTTCAAAATTGAAAGTTCTCTGATGCTAACTATGTAGAAGCGATACAAAATAAACCCAATGATATTTTAAAGAAAGATAAGCTACCTTCATACTGATCGACACGTTCAGTTTTGTTCCCATGTTTTTATACGTACTTGCGCCATTTTTCTAATTCGGATTTAATTTTATTCGAGCGGCTAGCAAAATTGACATTTTGGACAATGAGAGGGATTTTTTTACACGCGAAATGTATCTACGCATAAACATTTTAAGTATGAATGCGATAGATAATACATTAATACGGAACGTATGTTACATAAGAGATATTGATAGTTTCTGTTCTGTTTACGTCTTTGTTAAATGCTGTCTAGATATTTAAGGGGCTTTCATTCGCCCATAGTTTACGTAGTAACTATTTAGTAATCTGTGCCTTAGTTCCCATTGCTTTTAATTAACCTGTCAGTACAAAGAAGCCTTTTATTTTACGAGATTGTGTAAGTACAAACAACTAAGTAGGATTACTCATATAATTTGATATCACCTTCGTTCTTTAAAGTAGGTCTTCGGCTTTAAAAATAGTGTCGTTTATAAGCTGACTAATGAGGTAATGACTAGAAAGTAGACATCTGTTGTTGGCTTTTTTTTTAACATGCAGTGACCACACGATCGTTAGATTGTGCATTGTGCAATCGTTATTAGAGTTTACATAATTGTAATGAGCTTGATTTGTAACCTCAATCAGCGTCTGCTATTTTTTCTGCCTACTGATAAACTGTCAAATAATAATAGCTAACTATTTATGTTTCACTGCTGGACATGGATCTCCTTTTCTTTATCATAAGAAAGAGGATTTAGACCTTAAGCATTCCTAAACTAAACTGCCTGATAAGCCGATAAGTAAGCATTGCTATCGCTTTACGCTGACTTGTCAACGAAGAACATTTTTCTTTTGGGAAAAACGCGCCCATAGTTATGGAGTTGATTATGGATATATTTTCAATGCATTTTTTCTTGTAAACTTATGTTATGTAGTTGTGCCATTTTTCTAATTCTGATTTAAGTTTATTCGAGCGGCTAGCAAAATTGTCATTTTGGACAATGAGAGGGATTTTCTTTACACGCGAAATGACCTACCACGACGCAATAGTTTAAAATTATTAATATTACTTTATTTATACTATTTGGGTGGTAAACAAGCATAAGGCCCGCCTGATGTTAAGCAATTACCCTAGCCTATAGACGCTTGCAATACGAGAGGTATAACTTATAAAACTGCTAGATTATTTAACACCGAAGTGAATGTAGAATATGAGAGCAGTGTGGCATCGCATGCACCGAACACACCGAACGTACGCACTTTGCATTTAGTGTTAGGTACCCACACTGACCAGGTTATAACAAAATGCAAGCTGATAACACAATGCATTGTTATATCACTTGTTTATACAATATGATCATTGATACATATTAGCACCCATAACAATCATAATGCTTATTATCTTGTTGAAGATTGATAGGACGACTCGTACGACGATTTATTATGACATCATTAGTTTTTCTATAATTTTTTAGGATCCACTCTGTATAGAAGAGACGAAATGGAATTCTTATAAGACTTATTACGTTTTTATATGACAGAAAAAGATAAACATAGGTCACATAGGTACTTAACTTGTTAGTTAAGTACCTATGTGACTTACTTAACTAACAAGTTAAGTAAGTCACATAGGTACTTACTTTACTTTAGGTGTTACTTACTTTGTGTACTTTTCGTCGGCATCGATCGGTAACTATGTTTAGTTACCGATCGATGCCGACGAAAAGACATTGGGCCTATTTTACCCACCCCATTCAATAAATAGCAACCTAATGTCCCATATTGCTGGACGTTGTCTTCTTTCTTTTATCGAGAGAGCTGAGGTACTATTATTATATTATCTGTGGCTGAGGGTTAGGCCGACATACACTGGCTAAATGCAGGTTGGTGGACCAGATATGCCTTAGAGTTTTTTCTAAAACGTACATTTCCTCACGATATTTTCCTTTGCCGTTAGCAGGTGGTTAGTCATTTGATTGGTACCTAGGTTTTAATTCGCCACCCGGCTATTTACACCTTATCTGTACAATTCGGTTACTTATTCACCAAATTACCTCTTTATCAAGTGACAATAAAATTTAGCCCTAAGGGGTTAGAGCTTTTTGGGTATTAGTCATTATGAGACAATCCATTTGAAGTACCGAGTACCTATAGTTCATATCAAGAATAGATCTTTTTGGTAATAAGTCAATTCGGGTTTCGTTCCTTTCGAGAAAAAGTGGATCCATGGCATCATGTGCAACTCGCAAAATGAGTACTAGTGTAAGTCGCAGAATGTGCAGGTATTAAAACGTGAAACGTACAGGTAGCAAAATGTGCATATTGTAAAAAGTGTAGGTCGCGAAATGTGCACATCGCATCATAAAAAATGCAGGTCAGGTTAAAGACAAACTGGCTAAAAGTCTTTATTTAGACATAAGTAGCTAATGCTACTAGGATAACCTAATGGTTATCCTACTAATATTATAAACGTGAAAGTTTGTAAGTATGGATGGATGGATGGATGTTTGTTACTCTTTCACGTAAAAACTACTGAACGGATCTGAATGAAATTTGGCACAGAGATAGATTATGGTCTGGAATAACACATAGGCTACTTTTACAGCGATAACCGACATTCACGCGGGCGGAGCCGCGGGCAACAGCTAGTATTGGATAATTGTGTATTTTGGGTTTAGTACCCAATGCACCGTAAATAATTTATTTGATGGCATCCACGTTTCTGCCGTGGTGTTTCCAAAGTGTCAGTGTTTGACACGTGTCTTTATTATGTAAACAGTGTTAGTAAATGCATTTACATTGTCATTGTCAACTGTCGCATCAGACGTTAATATCCGGCTATAAAAATCATTCATATGCTGTTATTGCAAACGATTTACCAATGCGTGATAATGTGCTTACTTTGAACCTTAATTTTATCGTCTATTTCATATAGCATGGGTGCTGTGACGTTCGAGATTCTAAGGTAAATATCAATTAAAATTATAGATGATTAAATTAAAACCTATCGATTGAAAACTCGAGGCTCTTGATCATTCAATTAGCCTGCAATTGGTTAGAGATTGATTCAATCATTTTCTTTCATCTTCATCGCTATGTGAAATAGACTATTGTAGTTTCCGCCTGCGGCTTTTCTCGAGACGAATGGATACAAAGTGCCTGCAGCACGATAATGAAGCTTTCTATTATTAAAAAAAAAAACAGAATCGGATTCGAAGTCTCAGAGATCATCCCTACATCCAAGCTTACAAGTTTTTTTAAAATAATAGTGTAGATAAAAACTTCATTCTCATTTTTATGTAGACATATTTTGCTTAAGTAGGTGTAAATTTTTTTTTCTTTTCCAAATGTTTGACATTGACACTTTGACATTGACATTGAATCAGTCTGTCTTTTTGCACCTTTTCTACTTGTCTCTATCTCTCACTATCCTTGTCAATGTTTTCCCAAGCTGCGTCCTTTATTTGATCCTCCACCCAGGTTATCTTCCTCGTTCCTTCGTTTTTTATTCGTTTCGTTTAGGAAACCAATTTATCAGTGTTCTGCTCCATTTCTCCTCTCTTTAAGCTCAATATTGTTCATTTCTGTTGAGTTTCCTTATTTTTAAATCCTTTTTATTAGAACTTCTAATTCTTTTGACATTGATAGTCATTTATTACTTCTTTTTTTACGCTAATTTGGTGACAGGTTCGCCTGATGTTAAGCAGTTAGGTACTGTAGCCTATAAACGCTTGCAATACCAGAGGGAATCACTTGCGTGTTGCCAATCAAATATTGTTTTACACTTAGTACACCATTAGTAGATAATTTTTTGAATTTATCATTCCCAAAACCGGTTTATGTTGTCGGACATACAAGTCTTCTCCGCAATTCGATCATTTATTGTTAATTTATATTCTAGAATTATCTAATAAATTCGTGAAGCTTATTCATACAACTTAATAATTTACTTTCTACATTTAACAAACGACCTTGCACTGAAAAAATACAACGGTCCAGAATGTAGGTACCTATTGTTAAAAGTATTCTCAAGACTAAGTATATATAATTATTTTAAAATTCTGAGAATTGTAAATTTAAATAATAGTTTTAAGATTTGATACATTTTTTTAGCTATGTATAACGGTAGAATAACCTAGTAACTGCTACGAAATAAGGACGTAACTGCATGATTAAGGCTACGGTAAAAACGCCTGTAACCTATCAGATTTAAGACATGTTTTGCTATGATACTTGTCTTGCATTTGCGTGGTTCCTTGTAAGCAGTAGATTAGTTATCTAGTGAAAACACCCGTCTGCAACCTACATTGAAAAATTTTTAGACCCTGAATATAAACCGTACCTACTTACATATTAGTTCCGTATTTTCGTTAGCTGAAGGCTGTTTTTGTATTTACCTACAAAATGGATGAACTGTTACAGAGATAACACCTAAGTTTTATCTTTAGGATTATAGATATACAATGTATCCACGAGGAAGGGTACCAGAAATGTTATATTCACTTTGTCCATGTTTTTCTGAATTTGCAGAAAAATTAGACATTTTTTAAAATATTTAACTACTTTTACTTTTTACTTTACTCTCAATATAACCTACCTACTAAGTGTTCCGTAAAGCATTAGATTCTGGTCTCTTAACCGCGATGTAAGTTTACGAATTCGTAGCCGAACCACAGATTAATAAATAGTTACTACGTAAGCCGAACTTTGCCTTGTGTATTTATAATACACTCGCGGTAACTATATATCTATATACCTTTATTTGGAATGGAAACTAAACACTAAGCAGACAATGCGATTCAACTAACCGCAATCTCATTAGAGAAATGAAATCAGGCATAAGTATGTAGGTACCGCAGCAGGTTGAACATTCGACGTCAAACCAACACAATGCTTAGTTGATCTCAATTTGATTAGTAAACCCCACCCAGCGAAGCGTGGGTTTATCGACCGTAAATTTAGAATAATTTTACTGCATTATATTTTTATATTGTATCTTTTTGCGGTTTCATGTAATTGAGTAAAACTGTGGGTGTGAAGGAATGCGGGTATGGAAGCTAATTTTGAGGCTTTATTACAGCAGGAGGTCTACTAAGAACTGTTTAAGTCGTTCGATCGAGAAAGAAGGACGGAGCTATACACTCTATATAGCTCTGTCCCTCTTTCTCGGACGAACAACACACGTCTTGGCTGGACTTCTTCCAGACTTCTCTATATTTTGTCTACTTAACTGACTGGCTTGTTGTTCTAGTGGTTAGTGACCCTGACTGGAGGTCGTGGGATTGAATCCGACACTTGACAATGTTTGTCCCGAGTCTGGGTTTAATTTTTGTCCGTGAATTGTATGTTTGTAAAGTCCCCCGCAACATACGGCTTGTTCCCTAGTGCGGGAGTTGTCTTTAAAAAATACTACTTCGTAATAAATAGTTAAGCATTTGCTATTACAAGATTTCGTAAGTTCGCTGAAGTATTGATTAAAATTCTACAGCAGACCTATAGCGCTTTCGGTTTTCGTAATAGGCAAATTGGTTACTTGGAATTGTCTTGCCAATACTTGCTATATGACCAAGAAGGAAAAAGTTGTCTAAAATTACATCAAATGAACTTGCATCGTTTTTTTAACACAGCGTATAGACGATTGCAATACCAGAGGTATCACTTGAGTGTTGCTGCCCCTTTTTTACACCAGAGTGCTTTAAGATGGAATATCACTGGGATAGGAAAACGTTTCTTTCAAAATACATCCATGACTTATTTATTATCCATGTTTTAAATGATTAAATAGCATAAATACTTTATCTGGTTCTTCAGTACTGCTCATTAATTCCTAAGTTCTTTTCTTTTAAAGACAACTCTTATAATAGGAAACAAGCCCTGTGATGAGGGGGACTTTACAAATATACAATTCACGAACACAAATTAAACCCAGACTCGGGACAAACATTTATGGATCACACAAGGTTTTTGTCTCGTAATGGGAATCGAACCTATGACCTACTCCCGCGTCATTAATTACTAGACGAACAGGCTAGTCAAATTGGATTCGATTTCTGTTCACGAAAAAGAGATATAATAATATTATAGACATGTTTCAACTAGCCTAGTCTGTTGATCAGGTTGTTAGTGACCCTGAGTACTAAGTTAGAGGTCATGGGTTCAATGCCCAACCAGGACAAATTTATGTATAATGAAAACGATCCTTTGTTCTGTGTCTGGGTGTAACTTATCTATAATATACTAGAGGCCCCACTTTGCCTAGGTTAAACTTTTTGCTGCACAATTTTCTCTTTTTTCCGTAAGCATGGTGCTTACGGAAAACATACACGACAAAGTTTTAGAAAATTTAAAAAAAGAGATGAATGAAATCGGTAAAATCGTTCTTAAGTTATGGTGTGTCCAAGGGAAGTGGGGATTAATTTTTGAATTGTGTACATATTTAATTCACTGACGGACACAAAAAAATTGTAGGTACCTACACTTCAAAGCAATTATGGTCGAAATTCGACCTCCGGGCGACCCTTAGTACCTAAACATAAATACACAACGGGTGTTGTGACCTGTGGGTCACATAAATATTTGTCCTATGTAGTAATCAAACCGACAGAGGACCTAAGTAAGTAGGTACAACATGTGGCATTCATACGCACTAACAATGCGCCAGCGCAGCGGCATGCATTCCAAGGCAGACTGTTTTGTTTGAGTTGTTTGCCTTTTCCTACATTGTTAAAATAGAAAAAAATAAAGAATCAAGTAAATAAATGCCTTTATACGTAACACGTTCCTAACAGCTATGTGATTTACATGTCATAAATAATTGTATATTATATACCAGTACAATAGCATACGACATCAAATGAAGTATAAATTGTTGATAATAAGTAGCGTTTCTGTTGGTTCGTTTGTCATCGTGCGCAGGCGCAGCGGCCCGTGACCGAGTTGGGAGCGTAGGAATTGTGAACCGATGAAAACAGACTTCAGCGAGTAGGTCAATGTTTTCGCTGTATGCGGCCCAACCTTACAATCAAATTGTTAATTCTATAATTTTCTAGATTTTTCTGCTTTTTTAGGTGGTAACCATCTAATAAAATCCGGTATTTTTATTACTATAGATGTCGAGCGGCTTATCTGTTGGTAACTGGTAACCACCGCTCAAGGACACAGGCAAGCTGCTGTCTTACGTGGAATTAGTGCTTAAAACCTCGTTTGAAGAAAACGTAGCGTTAGCGGATTACCTCAGCCGATAGGCCCAATACATACAATTGAGCAAACTTTCATAGAACAAGTACCTAGTTACAGTATGCAAAGCAGATAAGGTATCAGAGCCTCTAGACAAGTGGCATAAACAGTAGACGAATCGAAAAGTCAAAAAAACAAATGTATGGGATTTGACATAAGTCTACGATATAATGTCGTAAACTTACGTCAAATTCCATACATTTGCTTTTTTGACTTTTCGATTCGACTATCGCTTATGCCAGTTGTCTAGAGGGGCAGGAACGCTCAGGAACGCTCTATAAAGTTTTTTTTTTCAGAAAATACTGAATGTATTTTAATAAGGCTTTGTAAGGTTAAACAATTACACTCATTTATAACCATAAAAAATATCATCAGAATTTTCTGAAAAATAAATCTTATAGGGCGACATTGTTGGAGGAATAGTAAAGGAACGCTTATTACGCTTAAGATACAACGAAAACAAACAAATATTTAAGTATTGTTTACAATTTCGTAAACCATACACTGATAAACTTTCTAATAAACTAATTAACACAAGTTCAAAAAAGCAATTTCACAAAAATGTTTAAAAATTCCATTGCTCCCTAACGATAGTATAAGTGGTGTAATTATCCGTTTGCGTTAACTAAGTGCTTATATTGACACACTAATTGTTAATGATGGTTTAACTATGCGTTAAGTCGCGCCTCGGAATGCTTGCGTAGAATAAATGTACTTTACTCTGACATGCACTTTCCACGCGATTGCTAATTGAAGAGCCTTAACAACGATATCATGTAGTAAATAATAAATTTGATTGCTTTGAGAACATAGTAATGAATCCAAGGCCAGCAACGTATGCCTTTTACGTTTGTCATTTCATAAGTCATAAAAATTCACAAACTTCTTTAAACCTGCAGAATAATAAAAGGCTCTTCTGGTAACAAAACAACAAAGAGGGTAACAAATAAAACCTAATTTGGTTATAGTGTAAGTCCTAAAATTTGTAGTAAATGATATTGACAGTATTTTCTATTTTAAATTAGGTTTTATTTCTTGCCTTCTTTGTTATTTTAGGGTTATACACCTAGCCGCAGAGGGTTGCCAGAAGAGCTTTTTATTTTTCTACGGGCATATAACAGTTACATTGTATATTTTCATGGCATGAAAATTCAAGTCATGAAATTCATGAATCATTTGTGTCGTGAATCTAATGTTTGTAACAGCGACGCTGAAGAAGATTTTTTAATATTTTCAACCGGTTAGGTCAAACTACCTTTTCTAAAATGTTAAGCGGTGAAGCGCCAACTTTGTTCATATAGTACCTGTATGAAATTTTATTGCAGTATTAGGTAATTAAGATGTTTATTTCAGCAAAGGACTTTATGCTATATATAATATAAGTATACAAGAATAATATTAAATATACAAGAACTTATTTAAACTAACTAAACCTAAATACCGAAACCTCATTAAAGAAATAAAACGTTCAGGCGTCATAATATTCCTCCGCATCACTGTCAACTGGAAAAGGCTGGCGGCATTGCCACGTTGAATGGCAATGCTGACTCTCTGTGCGAGAAACAAGCCAGCCTTCTGGTCACGCGAAGCGACAATCAGTATTTGTATTCAAAGTCTGAAGATAACAAAAACTGATTTAGAAACTTCAAAACGAACTTTTGTGATTCATGAATCAATCATGGTGCGAACTAATCGCTAACCTTGCACTTGACCGCTTTTATTGCTTAATTTAGTTTTAATAGCCGTGTAATCAGCAAGAAAATGCAAAACGCTTAATTTTACGGAATCCTATAATAATAAATTGTAATGAATACTGCTTTGTTCGCCGTTGCTTTTATGACTGTTGTGTTCGTCCCGGGTCGAAAAGGAAAAAAAAAGACAGAAATAGGTACCCTATACTTCTGTATTTTTTTAAACATACTCATATAAGTAGGTATTACTAAGGATTGCCTCCTTATTAGTACCTACTTATATGAGTATACAAGCATTTTTTATACCATTTAGGTGGTAAGCAGTTACCGTAACCTATGGACGCTTGCAATATCAGAGGCATCATTTAGGTAGCTACATGTTGCTGATACAAAAAAAATACACCTAAGATTTATGATGGAGTACCTATCCCTAAGATAGGAAACCTGTACCCACACACAGGAACACAACTACAACGCTGTGTGTAGCCATTTGGCTGTAGTCTTCTGTAGAGTTAAGGTACTTCCTAAGTCGGTGTTGTTCAATTGTATGTTGAGATGGAGGTACTCTCTCTTTTCATAAGAATACAGCTCGCCTAAAGATAAGCAGTTACCGTAGCCTATGAGCGTTTGCAACATCAGGGCTAATAAAACGTTTTAATTTAATAATGTCTTTATTGATTGTCGCACTGCAGCGAGAACACCTTACCGTTTACTATCATTTAGAAGTAAAGCCCTAAAATTAACATTCTTTTACAAAAAATACTATTAATAGTAGTAATACTTACACCTATTTATTCCAGAACAATGTAACATTTCGGTTGTGTCAGTAACATGAAGCCGTATTGTTGGACAAAAACGGTTTTGTTATTTCCGTTTCTACACCACTAAAGAATACAGATCAAATGCGGCCGTTAAAATTCCCGTTGAAGGTCTACCACCGAAATACAGTGACGTGTGTCGTGTATGCAATGTATGTCCACAGCGCGTACATCATTAAAATCCATTATGGAACTGAAACGCACGTTCTCGTCGAGTTAGTTACCTAATTTGGCATTGGTATCGAGAAACTCGTTAGAAGTGGTAGTTTTTACATCGATCGGCGAAAAAGTTTCTATTGAAGTGGACGAACGAAACATTCCATCGAGCCCCGAGCGGCCAATGGCTGCGAGTGCGCAACCAGTCCGCGCTGGCAGACAACCAGGCGGTGATTTCTTAGCACATTGTAATTTAAACGCATAAAATCGCAGCTTTCCAAGAAAAGTCGTAAGATGAGATGAGTTTTATTACACTTCTATCAGATTATACCGTCGTTTAGCAATACATTTTATATATTACTAGCTGTTTCCCCCTGCTTCGCCCACGTGGATATCAGTTATCGCGATAAAAAACCTATTCGCTATTGCAGACTATAATCTATATCTATGCCAAATTTCATCCAGATCCGTTCAATAGTTTTTACGTGAAAGAGTAACGAACATCTATGCATACATACATCCACCCTCACACACTTTCACATTTATAATATTAGTAGGAAATAGGATTGCCAATAAAGTAAGCGTTAATAATGTTAAAAGATATTATTGTTTAATTCATTCAGATAATGACATTATTCACTTTGTTAGTAGACAGGTACTATTAGTTAGACATAAATACGAGTTTCTGTGAACTGTGTTGTAATGATATAGTATGCGAACAATAGACTAACATTAAATTACACGCGACAATATTTTGCAGAATGTCATAAGTGCACACTGCACGCATTACCCACGAGTCTGTCCTTCCTTCTTAATATTGAATAATGATACATCCGTTTCTTTCTAATAGCATTCAAACAATTATTATTAGAATTAATTATTAGAAATAATTTTCAATTAAGCTGTAACTATGGGAACCCAGGTTCTGTCTAATTGCTATTTATTAGTCGCAAGAGAGTCGTCAAACAAGTCGAGAGTCCCTTTCACCCGATGCTGTAAATCAACCAACACTGTACTTGCAGAGTACATAATATAAATTTTCCAGAAGCACTTAAACGTTTAAACGAAAATTAGACATTAAAATAAAAAAACTAAGTTAGACAAACTGACAGTTTTGCTACACTAATTAAAAGTATAAATTAATCAAAAAAACCGCGAGCAATAAAAATGTGATACTAACGATAAATCTTATGTTTATTCTTCTTCTTATCGTTTGGTTAGTGGTCAACCTGGTGACAGAGTTAGTTAGAGTTATGTTTATTCTGCACTAGCTATTGTTGCAGTTATAGCAGTAAACGATACCCTATGTTCTTTATCAGGATACCATTTATCTCCTTTCCAAATTTAAAATAACCAACTATCACACAAACTCAACTTCCCTATCATTATAATGTATATTTTGTCACAGTTCCAATAATTTCGTTCTCCGTCTGATTCTGTTACTGTAAGACACAGGGTATACGGAGTATAATAAATTCAACTAAATATAAGACCCACGACCACTGTTCATATAATCTAGGTTCGAGATCATTACTTAGCAGCTGCAAATAGCAATCATCTGATTCCCTAAGAATATTCACTAAAGTTGCTTCATGTTGAACCACAAAATAAAACGTAAACAAAAAAACTAATTTTATGGTATCAATACATTTTCCACTAAATTAATTATTAACTAATATATATTTAAAAATATACCTGTTTAAATTTACACCGGTGCTAATTTGTTTGCCCGAATCAAATTAGGTATAACAACGCGAAATTTATGCTTCGTTTAACATTGATTAAGGCTTCTGTCTTTAGAAACTCATTACTGACTGGCCTGTTGATCGAGTGGTTAATGACCTTGACTGATAAGCTGAAGGTCGAGGGTTCGATTCCCGCTTAAAACATTTTAAAAAAAAGGAGTGCTTCAGGGGTCTCTTGAGGTCCAATCCTCCGTCATAATAATATTATTCAACATTGTAGAAATTATAAAACCAAGAGCAATACAATAACTAAAATATATACCTACTTTTAACGTAAGTTGGCTTCAAAATATTTTTGTCTTCATCTAATTGCTCTTGTGTGAAGTGACGTCAAAGACCTCCGCATGACGTAAAGGAAAGCAAGTCAAACGTAGGACTTTTATATACCTACATGTTACTGGCAATGGTTACAATAATGGAGGTATTCTTCACAATACCTAGGCAACGTATATAATGACTGCACGGTTGGTTCTTCGTCATTTACTACTGCGCGGCGTGTTGTGGGTGATCCATAAATGGTTGTTTCGAGTCTGGTTGTACGCGCCACAGGGCTTTTTTGTTCCCTAGCGCGGGAGTTGTCTTTGAAAAAAAAACCTTGGACTTTTATTTAACCTTTGCCTAGCTAATGTATACAGTGCCCAGGGATTGTATAAAACACCTGTTGCTCCACCGGCAAGTGCAAAGAAAATAGATTTTGTCTGCATTTTTTTACCAATTGTACCCACCATAATAAGTCAGTCACTGATAATAATTAGGTACCTAATTAATATATTTAACGTCACAGAGTGTATTATTACCGTGACGGTAAGGTTAAAAAAAAAGTATAGAATTCCTACCGAATTACAGATTACCGGTAACATAAATAATAAACTTACGTCAACTCAAGAAATTTATGCTTCGTTTGACATTGATTAAGGCTTCTGTTTTAAGAAACTCATTACTGACTGGCCTGTTGATCGAGTGGTTAATGACCTTGACTGATAAGCCGAAGGCCGAGGGTTCGATTCCCACTTAAAGCATTTAAAAAAAAATTGAGTGCTATACATTTGCTTTCTATTCTATTCGATTCGACTACCGTATATGCCACTTAAGGTCTATTCTTCATGACCACCGTGCACCGGGCCGATTGTAGGTAAGTAAATAAATATATTTGCAATCATAAATTATTATAACAATAGAATATATTTTAAAACAATAGCAAATGTGACACATTTTATTATGTTACTAGGCAATTTCAATGTCAACTTCAATTTACATTTGAATAAGATACTTATAATAATAGTGTAAGGTAAATAATAATGGGTGTATTGCATTGCGATCGCCAGTATCGCCACACGAAGTGAAGCACGAAACGAATGGATTTAATTCGTTTCGTGATAATATATTAAATAAAAAGATACAAAGGACGGCGGAAAAGATAGCGCCTGACTAGAGATGGGCGTCTACCCGGTAAATTTCCGACCTTCGGGAAAATTTCCATTTATACCCATTTTTACCCACCCATTTTTAATTTTTACCGGGTATTAATTAAAATGAAGAACTTTCCATGTAATTATATAACATGCTGATAATGTTTATAAAAAATATTCAAGATAGAAAAGAAAGAAAGAAAGAAAAGTAAATATTTTAAACGTAAACTAATTTCAGTACCTAAAAGAGACACGTTTGTATCTACTTTATACCTACAAAAATTTTATATACATGATCTGATTTTTCGGATTCATAAACTATAAAATTAAAAACGCAATGCAATAAATATGTGTTAAATAATAAATAAGTTTATCTCGACGGTCCCTACGTACAAAGCGGCATGTCGAAAAAGCCATTTTTTATTGCATAAATTGATTCAGGTTATTACATATTGCTTTTTTAAATCTATGAAATAGTTTACTAGATACTATAAACGTAAATTATGACATGTGTAGTAAATTAAAAGAATTAGTGTCGTAGATGAGGACATAAATGTTCTAAAAAGCGCGCATCTCTGCGTAAATGCGGGTATGTCACATAATTATGACATCGTTTATTTTCTCTTAGGTAATTCATCGACATTCACGTTCACGCGTTGTAAAAAAATGTTATTAGGTTACCTAGTCTATTTAGTGCTATTTTCTTAAATTTTAACACAATAAAATGATTTTGATTCAAATATTGATATTGATCTCTTGTGTAAAAGCTGACATGTCAGACGTGACTGAGTAAAGAATATTAAATTTCAGCGTACAAACGGTCATCTCTGAATTTTAAATAAAAAGATATCATTTTTGCAATGAGATCTTACTATATTATATCACTAGGGGTCGCCCGCGATTTCGTCCGCGTGGTAATTTGGAATATTTTACCCGATTTTGCAACATATCTCACAACTGCTCCGCTCCTATTGATCACAGCGTGATGTTATATGGCCTATAGCCTGCCTGCACTATTCAACAAAACTATTTTTTCTAATCGAACCAGTACTTTCTGAGATTAGCGCGTTCAACCAAACAAACAAACTCTTCAGCTTTATAATATTAGTATAGATTACAGAGGGTATCATCCAAGCATCATATTAAAATGAAAATGATATTACAAAATAACTCATGTTTTTCTGCAATTATATAAATCATTATTTTAATCTCGTACGTAGAGACCGACGATATTTAAAAAAAAAAAAAAAAGCTTTAATAGTGTATTTATTTAATTTATGAGTGTAAATGCATTAAATATTCTTAAAAAGACCTCAAACACGACGCAGCTGTCTTGTTTCGTTGAAAAGTTCCTATGACTATCTTTGAACATCATCATCACACGCTAAACACCTCCTGGAATTATATTAGCCAGACGGCTAATACCGAAACATATATAACATATATAATAACGAAACAAGATGATTTGTTGATTTATCTAGACAGATAAATCAACAAATCATCTTGTTTCGTTGAAGAGTTACCATGGCCACCTTTCGACTTTATGGTCACGTCCTAAACACCCACCTTCGAATATAGTACTCTTCAAATTCTAAATCCAAAATACTCAAACACGACACGGCTATCTTATTTCGTTGAAAAGATACCATGGCCATCTTTTAACTTTATCATCAATCCTGAACACCCATCTAGGTATATGGTACTCGTCAAGATAAATCCAAATCATCCAAACACGACATGACTATCTTGTTTCGCTGAAGAGTTGCCATGGTTACCTTCCGACTTCATCATCATGTCCTGAACCTAGGAATATAGTACTCGTCAAGATTAATCCAAAACACCCAAACACGACACGGGTATCTTGTTTCGTGAAAGAGTTGCTATGGCTACCTTCCGACTTCATTATCAATCCTGAACGCCCATCTAGGAATATAGTACTCGTCAAAATAAATCCAAAACACCCAAACACGACACGGGTATGTTTCGTGGAAGAGTTGCGATGGCTACCTTGCGATTCCTTCATCAATCCCGAACGCCCATCTAGGAATATAGTACTCGTCAAAATAAATCCAAAACACCGAAACACGACACGGGTATCTTGTTTCGTTGAAGAGTTGCCATGGCCACTTTCCGACATTATCATCAATCCTGAACAGGAACATAGTACTCGTCAAGATAAATCCAAAATACCCAAACACGACACGGCTATCTTGTTTTGTTGAAGAGTTGCCATGGCCAATTTCCGACATTATCATCAATCCTGAACAGGAACATAGTACTCGTCAAGATAAATCCAAAATACTCAAACACGACACGGCTATCTTGTTTCGTTGAAGAGTTGCCATGGCCACTTTCCGACATTATCATCAATCCTGAACAGGAACATAGTACTCGTCAAGATAAATCCAAAATACCCAAATACGACACGGCTATCTTGTTTCGTTGAAGAGTTGCCATGGCCACTTTCCGACATTATCATCAATCCTGAACAGGAATATAGTATGTACTCGTCAAAAAAAATCCAATACTCTAAAATACGATATGACTATCTTGTTTAGTTGAAGAGTTGCCATGGCCACCTTCCGACTTCATCATCAATCCTGAGCACCCACCTAGGAATTATGAATATGTCGTATTTTGAATTTATTTTGACGAGTACTATAAGTACTAGTCAAAATAAATCCCAAATACGACATTATCTATCTTGTTTCGTTGAAGAGTTGCCATGGCCACCTTCCAACTTCATCACCACGTCCTAAACACCCATCTCGGAATATAGTACTCGTCAAGATAAATACAAAAGGCATTTTACAGTCTTTTTAATATGAAAATTAACCAAATTATATACTGAATTAATTTATACCCGGTATTTTTAATACATACCGGGTAAAAATGGGTAAAAATCAATTTTTACCCATTTTTACCTTTCCTTCCCATTTTAACCCACCCGATTTTTACCCACCCGCCCATCTCTACGCCTGACTGAAAAATAAAAAAAAAATTGAAACTTATGTGAAATCCCATACATTTGCTTTCTATTCTATTCGTCTAACGATTATGCCACTTGCCTAGAGAGGCCGTAAGTACCATAAGTCTTCCTCTTACACTGCACCAGTAACCTGGGGTTGATGATGAAATTCTCTTATAAATTAATTATAACAAATAATAACTACTTACGCTACACTAATTTGTAAACCCATATTCTGCAAATAAAGCGTTCATTCATTAACATATATAATAGACTGCGTGACCCGCGTGGTAATTTCGATTATTTTTCCCGATGTTCCAACATATCTCACTACTGCTCCGCTCCTATTGATAATAGCGTGATGTTATATATATTCCAAGATTAATGCACTATTCAACAAAAAAAAGTATTTTCCAGTTCTTTCTGAGATTAGCGCGTTCAACCAACCAAACAAACAAACTCTTCAGTTTTATAATATTAGTATAGATTTAAGTACGTCTATCGTATATATAATTTACGCCAATACTTGTATCTACGTAGCCTCACGTGCGTTGTCATTCTTTAATTAAAACGTGATAGCAATTAATACACCCGAGTAGAATGAGATAATTGTTAACTGTATATTAAGTGACAATTTGCAATTGATATCCCCATATTGCGTCAAACGATATACATTTTTTATTATGCACTAGCTGTTGACCGCGGCTCCGCCCGTGTGATCGCGGTTTTCGCGATAAAAAGACTATATTAATTTGCTATGCAATCAGCACAAATAATTATACTTAAATATAAAAGCAATGTGAAAAAAGAACAGAAGCAGGATTCGAACCTGCGCCTCTCGGGTTCCAGCCCAGCGTTCGACCAAGTGTGCCATCCAAGCTCCTACTCCGGAGTTCGAATTTGTCCACCGATTTTTACGTCTTGAAGTGACGTCAACTTCATTCAAACGTTAACCGTTACATGTCTATACGCACAACACCTTCCAATTGCGAGGAGAGAATGTTATTATTCGAATCCTGCTCCGGGCTTGTCGTTTTCCACATGCTTTAATATTAAAAAAGAAAGACTGTAATCTATCTCTATTCCAAATTTCATCCAGATCCGTTCAGTAGTTTTTACGTGAAAGAGTAACAATAATATCCATATATACATCCTCACAAACTTTCACATTTATAATATTTGTAGGATACTTAGTTAATATAAAAATGAAGATTATAAATAATGTAAGTTGTTATGAAAACGACATATTTAATTAACATAATGACAAATTGAAAGAGATCTTCACTAAAGACAGACTACTTAAAATATCTTCTAAAACCTTGTGCGGACTGTTCGTTCCGGGGTACGCGTAGTCTTTGCCTCACGTACAAAATCGTGCACATGGTGAATATCATTTAATTCCTACACAGTGAAATTTACATTGGTTGCGATCACCCTAAGTAAGTTACTTCGCCACTTGACTACCATCATCTTTCAAATAATATAAAACAAAAGAAATTTGACATGACAACTCATTTAATTTGTGTCAAAAGATCAAAACATATTTTGGATATCGCCAACGACATCACCAAAAAATACGCAATAACGGCTTTGTTCCGCAGCAGCTGTATACACTTCTCCAATTATTATCGTAGGAAAACAAGTATGACGTACAATTTAAACAATCCTTATGCATTGTTTGAGATTTTTTGGTAATAATGTCAATTTGTCATTTATATGTAGAAAATTTCTTAGTTATGTCGAAGAGAATATCAGATGATAGCGAAAACTGAAAATTTCTTGTTCCTCGATATAAAGCATAATTTTTATTACATGCTTGCTTAAGTCTTTTGTTTTGAGGCGGTGATTAATATACCTACAATACATTCACAATGTGTTAAAAAGTTTTTACTGGCATTGGGGACCAACGTGCGAAAAATACCTCTATTGTTTCAGGCGTCTATAGGCAACGGTACCTGCTTCATCATCAGAGTATGCCAGATCGTATGTTTGATTGCCGGTTCAATATGTATGTATGCGCTTCAATATACGGAGTCGCTCGTTGTTATGTACAAGGGTTCTGTTTGAGCAATTTTAGTACCGAATACTTAAAGTACTACAATTGATAAATGTGGAAATATTTTGTTTTTAATTTTACTGCATGGTTGGGACAAAAAAATGTGTGATATATATGGTTATGCCGAGTCTAGTTGAATTTTGTATCCGTTAATGTCTTGTCATATGTTTGTAAAGTTATCCGCGACACAGGATTTGTTCCTAAAGTCCTGGAACTAAGGAGCTACATAGAACTAACTCTTTAAAACAAAAAAAAAATAACGGTGTAATATTGCATCATATTACTACGGTCTCGTATTATTATTACGGTCAACAATTTTAAACAATTGAAGAGTACGTTTCTTTAGAGAAGCCCTCCTTTAAAACCATTTGTAGCATATGTGAACTTTGTACCATACTAAAATAACTAACAAGTGGCTTTTGTCTAGACTTCATAAATTAATGAATGCTCGATAATTACAGCCATATAGCATGAATACAATTAAAGTTTAATTTACTTACTATAATAATCGATTTACTATAACAAAGACGATTCTGACATACTTAGTGCATACAATTTATATATTATGACAAGTTGACTAGTTGTTATTTAAATAAATAGATCAAAATAATATTATAACTTGTTTCCTGCAGTTAATTTTTTTGCAGATTTCTTTTCCATTCTTTCTCTATTATATACCTTACTAGGGTACATTTCCCCGATTTTGCAACATATCTCACAACTGCTCCGCTCCTATCAATCATAGGGTGATGTTATATAGCCTATAGCTTTCCTGGACAAATGCACTATTCAACAAAAAAAGATTTTTTCTAATCGAACTATGTACTTGCTGAGATTAGCGCGTTCAACCAAACAAACAAACTATTCAGCTTTATAATATTATTAGTATAGAATCGTTACCCAAATCATTCCAGCCGTCCAACCATTTCCAAGTGATGCACTTACCAACGAACAGCATTTTATTTTATTTATAAAGATTAACTTATAGGTATATGTAACCCAGACACAATTTTACTTAACAGCAATAACAATATTGTTATATATTTTTTACCATTTCTGAAGGTCGTTATGCAGTAACAGACAAAAACCTCATTATTTTATTCTGCAAATAAACTGTGACTTTCTATTATGATGCTGTTTGTACGATATAAATAATTGAATTTTGTATATTTGTTTCATAAATGTTGCATTACAACGTGTGCCGTATCGAATTATTATGCATTTAAATAGCGATACAGTTCATTTACGTCACTAGTTTTGGCCGTTTAAATGTAATGCAAAATTTTAGATTATTTATGCATATTTTATTATGTAACTACGTTAGTTATATATACAAATACGTTAGTTATATATATAGCTCAGGACCTGACTAAACTATTGTTTAAAAGAATTTGATATTACATTTTTAATGTAAAATGTAATGGCAAATTCTAATTCGACAACACGCATGGGGTCGATACTCACACAGAATAAAAAATTGTGTCATCCATAAATGGTTGTTCTGAGAGTATTTATAATGTTTGCCAAACTAATATTTCAAAATGACAGATACTATTTCGAAAAATGGATGACATTTTAGTTGAATCATCACGTTTTAAGTAGTAGTTACCAAAATATAGGACCTGGGCGACCGTTTTTTTTTTTGGAAAAATCAGTTTTATTTTCAGAAAATTTGACTTAAAACGTTTTTCACGATACACCAAATAAAAACTAATAATATGTAGAATTACTCGCTCAAAATCATTGAATTATTTTTATAGACAGAAATACATCCACTTTTATGAGGATTGAATAGTCGTGTGGAATTATGTGTAAATTCAAAGTGCTGACAGGTTGCATCAAAGATTTATCGATCTGTCTACATTGCAGGAAGTAGTGACTAAGCAGCCACACGTAGGTTTTATCAAAATCTGGTCATCACTAAGCAACATTGCATTACGGCCTTCCTTTCAATATAATCGATCACATCTCTTCCTGTACTCGATATCGGAATGACATTTATAAAATATGCTCAAGTTAATAATATTTTACAATGTGTACAGTTATTGTTATACAACTCTTGAATCGTAGAGTGATATAAGTTTATAACCTTTCTCAAAAATAGGCTATCTAATGCAAAAAGATCTTAAAAACATCAAATCCGAAGTAGTTATTGTACAATTGTAACAAAAGTCATGCACAAAGGCGAACGTAACTTTTTTTGAACCCGTTATCTCCCACTGCTTGGTAAAGGTCTCACCCATGATCTTCCAAACCTCTCTTTTCGATGCTAAATCTACCCAGTTCTCCGCAAAGGCGTCCAGCTCATCAGAGTCTGCCGCGACGACGGCGTCCATTCTATTAATGTAACTTAATATTGTTTTTTTACAGCTACTGGCAGGAGAAGAGTTACTAGATAATAGAGTTAAAGTCAGTATCTGACAAATAGTACTGATAGTACATAAATATGGATCATTTGCTGATCATTAATAAAGTTATCTAATCTGCGGCATCGGCATATAAAATATTTTAATCAATTTGCAATACAGAACCACTTAAGGCTAGTATTTATGTAAATATTATGACATTTATAATATAAATACAATTTCACAATAAATTATAATTATTTACATTCTGTAAATAACATCCACATTATTCCAATAAAGTGGATAAAATTTCCATGAGAAATCTATGTAGGTACAAACGTGATTGAAACAATGTTGCTATCAATTATGGTTAAATAATATTTAGTTATTGAGAAGTAAAATCAATGGATGGATATCTCCAAAAAGAACATCAGGCTAGCAGGCATAACTTGCTCTTTGATTTAAGCGACCATGTGTTGTGTTTACAATATCATAGAAACCCATACATGTCTCACTGGCTGAGCTCGGGTCTGCTCTCTTCTATCAAGAGAGAGAGAGTTAAGTTCACACTGGCCTATTGCGGGTCGGTTGATTAGACATGTTTTTAGAATTTCTTCTATGACATGTGGGTTTCCTCACGACGTTTTCCTACATCGATAACAGATTTTACTATCTCCTTTTTTATTTTGATTGGTATTTATTAATTTTACCTTATGCATACAAGTCTGTTCATACATTTTATTCTATTGAGGGGCTCGTAGCAAGCTTACCGTGGACGGTACGTCTACGTAGATGCGTGACTATTTTCTAAAAACACAGAATAACCCCGCCGCGCTCCAGCGTCGGATCTATCTGCGATTGTGTCGGATTGCTGTCCCATCGGACTATGAGAGTGAAAGAATATTTGACTGCCTTGGTGGTCCAGTGGCCGCAGTATGCCCCTGCTGTGCACGGGGCTGCGGGTTCGATTCCCACACAGGACAAAACTTTGTGTGACCCACAATGATTTGTTCTTAGTCTGGGTGTAATTTGTGTCCGTTAATTGTATGTTTGTAAAGTCCCCCGCGACACAGAGCTTGTTCTCTAGTGCGGGAGTTGTCTTTTTTAAAAACAAAAAAAAAAACAAAAAAAAATTGTGAGTGCACCTGTGTTTGCGCACACACTTGTGCACTATATGTCCTGCACAGTTGGCTAATCTCCGTTAAAATCGCCGTGATCGAAAACGGTCTGGATAACTATTATTACATTTAATACGTAATTCAATACGATATATTTCTAAACATCGTCAGAAACATGATTTAACAATAATATTAGAATATACTGTTACCTAATAGTTATGCGTTTTATTTTTATTGTAGCACACGTAATGCAGATTAACTTTTATGTTGGTGCACCACTTATCTTAGCTTTGTATCATGATTTGAACACGCATTGCAGTTAAGGTATTACGCAAATCATAACTCAGTTTTGTCATCTAGATTTTTAGCGTAAATTCGGTCGATTGTTTGATCTAAGGTGTTGCTCCTTATGCATGCGGTCTTGACAGACCAAATCGGTAAATATTTTCTATGAATGATCATTGTGCCATTCTTATCAATACCTATTCATATAAAAATTTTGTCTATAGTAAAAAAATCGTATAGTACTTCGTACCTATTTCGCATCTTTCACAATCGCAATGCTAAAGGCGTTTGGACATTAGTTAAAGGTTATTTACCTCTTAAACACAACATTAAAAAAAAATTAAGACGATTTTATTTAAATACTAGCTGTTGCCCGCGGCTCCGCCCGCGTGGATGTCGGTTATCGCGATAAAAAGAAGCCTATGTGCTATTCCAGACTATAATCTATTAGTATGCTAAATTTCATCCGTTCAGTAGTTATTGCGTGAAAGAGTAACAAACATCTATCCATCCATACTCACAAACTTTCACATTAATAATATTAGTAGGATTCATTAAAGATTTTAATACTTTTTAAGACCATTTTTGATAATGTTTTTTAGACGACTCTCACAAACGAACATAATAATATATCTTGTTTGCGGAGAATTTACAAATCTACACCCAAACTCGGAAAAACTATCTGTGGATTACACACTTTTTTTTGGATATTATCGAACCTACGACATTCAGCGCGATCTGAGCAGTGAGGTAACCAATACGCCACACGTACACTCAAGTTATCTCAAATCATGATGAAGATAGTCTCGTTACTATTCACATCACGTAATTTAGATAACATTTTCTAGTTAGTTCACGTTATACATTTGACTTCATGATAGCGTAGTGGACATCTCCTACCTCACCGTTTATCACTGTATGGCGTGTCGTGTGGTTGCTCGGAGCCTGTGGTATTGGATGTTTAATATTAAACTTTTGAGTATTCTGCATTTTATTATTTACAATCTTTACTTATCATACCAACAAAGTCTATATCGATGGTCTAGAAAACAAATGTGCTAATTACAAAAATTTGATAATTTAATATTTTAATGCCAAATGTATTAAATAAGCATGGTCATACCATTTGGCATTAAAATATTAAATTATCAAAATTTTGTAATTAGCACATTTGTCTTCTAGACCATCGATATACCCTTCGTTGTTCATATATAATAATAATATTTTCGGGACAACTCACACATCGCTATCTGATCTCAAACTAGGCAGAGCCTGTACTATGGTAACCATGTATATGTATGCTTAGATCTCCTAAACTATCCAAAGGATTTCGATGCGGTTTTTACTGTGATTTAGATATTTTTTTACAGAAGGTGTTTAAATATAATACATGCATATTATAGTTAAAAAATCTCAAAAAAAAAACTGAAGCGAAGCGACGGCGCGGCGGGTCGCTAGTAGGTATGTAATATTTCTTAAGTAAATAAATTAACTTTTATACGAACTTACGAAATCCCATACATTTATTTTCTATTCTGTTCGATTCGACTACCGTTTATGCCACTTGTCTAGGGTGGTGACAAAGTTGTTTAGATTGCCTATTTATGTCTCTGTCATGATCTAAGTGTGTCAGAACTGACTTGGTAAAATATATAAACGATAAAACACCATGTCTTGGTCAATGGGTACCTGCGTATAACAACTGTCAGAAAATGTAACATCGTGTATAGTTAAGTTATAAAGCTAGCTACTATTCTAATAATAAATAACAACCCTTCATTGATAGTCAAGTATTTAATACTGAAATAGCAAACATCTTTTCAATATCTGGATTTTTCTATTCGCCTAACTGAATATCGGTCACGGTGGCTAACGACGGAGATTAGACATCTGCACCGGAGATATTATAGTGCACAAGGATGTGCGCAAAAAATACAGTTGTAGGTACTTTTTATACTTTTCATTCTTATAGTTCGATCGGATGGTAATCTGACACGACCGGAGAAATATAAAAGCTTTCGAGGCACGTTTGAACTTCGGGCATCTATTGGAAATTTTCTTAAAAATCCTAATATCTATTTTTGGCTTGACCCGGGAATCAAACTCGGGACCTCGTGATGAGCACTCGCACTCAATGATTACTAGACCAACTAGGCATTAATATAGTAATAGACTTTTCTATATAAGATAAGGAAAATACGATATTAGATATGTACACATTTTCTTATTATGACGTAGTTGAACAATTCAGATGTTGATAATACATCACGGTGTAAAACGGAAAAGTTATGAATAAATTGTAATAAATTAAAATTTAATAAATTACCATAAAGCTATTAATTAATTAGGTAGGTACTAAAGAAAGAACTGACACCTGTTTATATAATGACAAGAATAACGTTTGTAAATTTCCATTACAATATTTGCTATTTAAATTAATAAATTAAACGTTTTCATTTTATAATCAAAACAATACATGAGCATGAAAAGAAATCTCATATCTGATTATAAAGTGTAGTGTAGCACGAGTACCTCAACGTTAAGTAAACTTTAAAAAATATAAATACATACTTATTAAATTATGGTTAAGATTTTTATTTAAAACAATTATAATAAAAGTTAGACCCATATACTTATATCCTACTGCTGGGTATGGACCTCCTCTCCTCTACCAAGAAAACTAATAGGGTTTACATCTTAATACACAAACGCTTTTTATTTAATTGTGATAATTATCCAAATAAAATTAAAATAAAACTTACTTTTAGACAATATCAACTGCCAGCCGGTCAACATTTTCGTTGCTTTTTAAAAATAGATCACCACAAAACACACGATTTAAAAAGTTATATTCACTGAATGTCAAATATTATCCATAGGAACCATGTATCACTAGTAATGGAATATATATTTATTATTATCGTAAGCAAACGCGATGTATTCGATGCGCAAGAGCCGCGCAGGTTGCACAGAACCGTCTCGCGCACAACACAGCCTACAATTACGCGCCCGCGCATTCGCCATCACTCTATATACTGCCTACCGATCGCCACCAAACGTGTTAAACTTTGCCATTATTTGGCATAATCAATTATCCTGTTAATACAAAATCTAATTTATTTTTTCTACTTATTATAGTTGAGGAACTAATTTGACTTAAATAAGTAAATAGATAGGTATGTTTTAATAGATAGGTTTAGTACCTATATAATTTTTAAAAAGTCTTCTTAATTTATAATGTTAGATTCTGATTATTCTTAACTCTATAAATGTCTCAATTTTGAACAAATATCTCCTCTCCTTTATCATGAGAGCTAAGAGAAATTGTATCCTAAACCTGGTTAATGGATCATGTACCTATACAAAATAAGCCCTTAGAATTTCCTTTAAATGTTGAGTTTCCTACGGTGTTTTTCCTATATCTTTGGTAGATGCGTAGATGGTAAATCATGTAGTAGATGTACTACTCCGAAGATTCACCATCTACGCAGCATGAATTCTACGAAGTAAAATATGCATTGTATAGCAGGCCGGGATCAAACTCACATCTCATGTTTGGAAAGTCGATTATTTTCCCTTCACTACCACTGACTTAACTTTTGACCGTAAGCTGTACTATTAAGTATTCTGTGCCGTAAGGGCGTATCCTAATGCGGGAGGTCTCTATAATAAATCTCTATAGAAATAAATTGATTTATATTTTCTTATTATTCCAATTTTAATTGTTTGTCGACTTCTATCACAATTAACTTTAGAACCGTTTTCAACAATATAGGAACATTATTATCCATATTTATGTATTTATCATTATATTATATATGTATAAATGCTACATATTATGTACAAACGCCACACAATAGATAAGAAAGAAAAGCATTTATTCGAACATATACAGGATAACATATGGTAAAGAAAAAATAATAATAGCATGCTTTACCATATGAAGCAAGCATGTTTTGTTCTGATCGATGAGCCAATCACTGTCCAGGGAGGCAGTTAATGACATGTCTAGAATATTTCGTCATTAGGAATGACTTTTTATTAACCGATTTCAAAAACGAGGAGGTTATCATTTCGTGTGTATTTTCTTATAATTTTTCTGTAAGGTGAAGGTCCTTTCCCAGTTGGGCTAGCTTGCTTTTTTGGTGACGTATCTCTCTTACTTTTACAACACCCTATTTTTGATCTCCTCGGTCTGGTGTTGCATGTGTCCATAGGTTATGGAGACTGCTGCAGACGAATAGAGGTTCGATGTCCGTTCGTGGTACGCTCGTGCGAACCAAGTTCATCATGCAACTCAACAAATTTGTTCGTACGTGCGTACACAGCTGAATAGATTGCCTCCTTAGTTATATAAAATGTGTGTTATAACATAAAAGAATATTGATATATCTATACTTCTTTGCATATATAAGACAAAGTCGCTTCCGCTGTCTGTACGCTTAGATTTTTTATACTACGCAACGGATTTTAATGCAGCTCTCAGCAATAGATAGATTAATTCTAGACGAAGATTTACAAGTATGTTACGCTTTTATGACTAAACGGCTGAACAGATCTTAATGAAATTTGGCGAGAAGATAGATAGATATCCTGGGGCAGAACATTTTTTTTTTAACGCGCCAACCGTCGTCCGCGCAGGCGGAGTCGCGGACATCAGTTTTTTTTAATTGTTTTTTTTTTTCTTTATTTAAAAGACAACTCCCGCACTAGAGAAACAATCTCTTTGTCGCGGGGGACTTTACAAACATACAATTAACGGACACAAATTACACCCAGACTCAGAACAACTCTTTGTGGGTCATTCAAAGTTTTATCCTGTGTGGGAATCGAACCCAATAACCTCGTGCACAGCAGGCGCATACTGCAACCACTGGACCACCAAGGCAGTCAATAATACATAAATGAGAAAGTTTGGTTGTTTGTTACTTAAGCACGCCAAACCTAGTAAACGGATTTAAATGACATTTGGAATATACATGGAATATAATCTGGCAACGGTGAAGGAAAACATCGTGAGGAAACCCACATGTCTTTGAAGAAATTCTAAAGACATGTCTGATTCACCAACCCGCATTAGGCCAGCGTGTGTGAATTAAGGCCTAAACCCTCTCTCTCTCTCTCTCTTGATAGAGGAGAGGAGACCCGTGCCCAGCAGTGGGACATATAGGGGTTGCTATTATATTATTATTATTATATAATCTGGAATAGACATAGGCTATTTTTTCCCGGAAACATCTCTATTCCCGTGATTGTACGCGCAGTCGAAGCCGCGAGCGGAAACTTGTATTTTATATAAATTTATATAAGCGTGTTATATTGGAATTAGTAAACCAGTTCATTTTTATATAACTAGCTCGGTCAAGTTCAGTAACACGCGAGAACGGTAAACATGTTTATCGTGTGTCTAAATCTCAATTGTTATAATTTGTACTACCTACATATTATAGAGTACGGGTTTCTTCATAGATTTGGCAGTAAAACCAACACATACCGTGTTGGTTTTTACAAGCTTTTATTCAATAATAATAATATTAATAAAAGGTCGCTGGGACGCACTAAAGGCGGAGGACCGTGTGCTATGGCGCGTGTTGGGATAGGCCTATGTCTAGCAGTGGATTGCGATAGGCTGATTGATTAATTGATTGAATAATAATATTTTCAGGACAACTCACACATCACTATCTGATCCCAAACTAGGCAGAGCCTGTGCTATGGTAACCAGCGGATAAACATACTTATATATTTCTAAATACATACACATTATAGATATATAAATTACACCCAGACACAGAACAAACATTCGTGCTCATTACACAAAGATTTGTTCTGGGTGGGAATCGAACCCGCGACCTCCGGCGTAGCAGTCAGTCACTAACCACTAGACCAACAGGCCAGCCACTTTTTGAAGGTCCAAAGGGTACTAAATTTGAGGTCCAATGGGCACATCGATAATAATATTTTCAAAAGGGTTCCAAGGAACCTAAAATGGGGTCGAACGGGTACTTCTGGATAGGGTCTAATCTTGGAGGTCCAACGGGTACGTAGTCATCTATGTTAGTTTGGGACAAATTTTGCAAGCTGAATTAAAACCACGAATTTACATTTGCATTTCTATGCCTTGTTCGTTAGGTCCTGGCCTCAATTACCAGGTCGGGCAAAATATTATTGAGCTTTTTCTTCTGAAGAAAATTCTCAATAATATTTGTATTATAGAATTTGAAGTTGTTGAGGCTCGCCTCATTTTAATGTAATATTAAGAAAATATTGGGGCAACTCTCACAAGGTCATCTGATCCCAAAATTTGGCAGGGCCTATCTGGCTCCCAGACACATAACAAAGAAGCAGAAACAGTCCTGAGTGGAAATAAAACTCACAATCTCCGGTTTAGCCAGGGTCACTAACCAATAGACCAACAGGCCAATCAATTTAAAGAGATAAATATGTATTATTGTGTATACGCTAAAACATCCATGATACACTGTCTTGTGTGTAACTGTATTGGTAAACTAAATGTCACTTTGACAGTTGCACAAAAGCGCGGCAAAAGGTAAGCCACGGACGTGAATGTGAACTGATACCAAGTATAGAGCATTGTCTTGCCAGTGTTTTAACGTGAGTAAACAACAACTCCACCCGAACCCTATCATATGTATGAATGAACGTAGCCAACACGTGACTCTCATATAATTCAACTATCTCTTTGCATGTTTTTTTATCTTTTATTCTTACACTACTTAGATGAAAAATAAGATGAACAATCAACCTGATGGTAAGCAGATACCGTAGCTTATGGGCGCTTGCAATACTTAGGACTTGTAACACCAGGTTTTAATGCTGAAGTATCCCTGGGATATGAAAGATGTCTCAATATAAACGCGTCTCTAAATGAGCACTGGAAAATTTTACTTACGCATGCGCAACTACACTGCAACAGATGTTTGGCTGTGGTATTTTGTAAGAGTGGATGATCTTCCCCAGTTAAGTTTGCCCGTTTGAATGGTGCTCTACCTCTCTTGGAGCTCTACAATCCATGTTAATTGAGACTTTCCGAAATAAAAAGCTAGCTTTTATGCTATACCACATTATAATCTATCTCTGTGCCAAATTTCATTCAGATCTGTTAAGCCGTTTTTGCGTTATTGAGTAACAAACGTTCATAGATCCATCCATCCGATAGATTATGTTTATTCCTTTATAATAATAGTGGTAAACGTGCAACATATTCGATGTGCTTATTTACTTTCTCTGCATTGCACGTGTGTTCATACTGAAGTTGTATATGTAGATTAGTTCCACATTATGATATGTATAGCGAATGTGAATATTATTTCATTAGGATTTAAAATGTAATTAACCCTTTAACAGACGGCAAAGTAGACACAATGGAAAAGTGTGTCTTAGTACCCACACATTGTGTCCCCGACACAACATGCGTACGAAATCAAGGACAAAAGCTAGTTTTATAATATGCAAGTCTGTCTTGCTGACTGTACGAAAAATAAAATTTTGCATATATAAAAAAATGGATCGTAGAAGGAATATAAATTAGGACCAAGCAGGAATAAAATAATAAAGTTTTTATTTTAGTACGAAGAAAGCATATTGTTAGGGACGAATCAGGTTTTTTTTAATAGGGACAAATCTCAGTGGGCCAATCGAAGAACAATTCCAATCATTATGTAGTATGAGAACTACAACATGAGGAGGGCTCGTAAATCAAAAGTCTTAACTTCCTGGGAGAGGTATTTAAAATTTAAATGCTCTAAATCTTATTTATATTATAAATGCGAAACTTTAGTTGATTAGATGAATGGATGTTTGCCATCTAGATAAAATTTGGCAGAGATATACCTAGATTATAGTCTATATAACAGATAGCCTAGAGCTTTTTTATCTTGCAGAAATGTATGCTACATTTCTGCAAGTCTCCCGTTGATAAGATTAGTTTTTGTTTCAAAACATCTAGTTTGAATATATTTTTATGATGTTGCGACCTAGTTAATTAAAACTAAAAAAAAAATACACAGTTTGATAGAACATTAATAAACCTTTAAATAAACTTTTAAATATAAAATCTCAAAAAGTTTAAATTTGGAATATAAAATCTCAAAAAGATTGCACTGGCCTGCTGAGTTGGAGGTGCCCTTCGTGGACTAAAATGTAAAAAAACATTTTAATCCACTATGAGCACCTGTCAAAAATATCGATAGGTGCCGTTCGTGGACTAGGCCAGTTGCCATTTGTGCCGCCGCGCCCGCCGCCGGGTCCGGACGGGTGCCCTACGTGGACTACCTCGTGTTTTTAGTTAAGACTAGGTTCTATAGGTGAATAGCATTTTGTTTGGCATGCATTTACGAAAAATGATAAATTTTTCTTACGGGTACAAATGCAAATATAGGTGCTAAAGTTCGCCCATAGTTTGAGGGTTCGATTTGACCAAGACTAATCTTTGGGTGATGAACACGATTGTTTGTCCTGGGTCTGTGTGTATATTATATTACAATATGTATTTAGAAATAAGTATTTAAGTATGTTTATCAGTAGTCTGGTTGCCATATACAGGCTCTACCTAGATTGTTAACAAATAGCCGTGTGTTAATTATCCCAAGATATTATTTTAATTATTGACGATCTTTGCACATATACATTTAATGATAATATACTCTTTGACAAAAGAATCTTAATAACGTTCAAACCTTAAAATTATAATTAAAGCATTTTTTTAAATAATTGTGTTCTATTACGTCAGCTGCTGGCGCGTACAAATACGTCACGTGTTTGACATTGGTAGTACAAAATGTAAACAATGTTTATTTTATATAATTTTATTGTATTTGTAACACTTATTATACCTATAGGTGTAATTGTACACAGCGGTCTAATTGTGTTTCTGTGTGTGAGTACAGGTCTCTAGCGCTCATTAAAGGAAGGGTTTTGAAATAAACGTTTTGCTATACCAGCCCCTCTAGACAAGTGGCATAAGCGATAGTCGAATCGAAAAGTCAAAAAAGGATATGTATGGGATTTGACGTAAGTTTACGACATTATATCGTAGACCTAGGTCAAATCCCATACATTTGTTTTTTGACTTTTCGATTTGACTATCGCTTATGCCACTTGTCTAGAGGCTCAGGGATACTCATCTTAAAGCCCTGGGTCGGCAATACGCAAGTCCTCTTTTTTGAGTTTATTTAAATTTTTTGGTTTTAAAAATAAATTGCTGTTTTAGGTGTCACCTCTTTAGGCAAACAAGGTGTCAACTCATTGGCAAATAATAATCACCTGATAGCGCATAAGTAAAGACTTACTCAAGTCGGGATACGTAATGATACCAAACCCGACTTGAGTAAATATTTGCGTCATCCTTTAACGGGTGTCACCCGTTAGGGGTCATCCCCTAACGGATGACAACCGTTAGAAGATGCCGCCCCCTCCTATCTAGGCCTCTGCAAATATGGCTCCTATTCAATAAACGTTTACAATTAACATGCTAACATCTAAATATGTTAACATCTCGTTATATAGGTACGTAACAAATAAATAAACATTAACTGCAACATTAAGTAACACTACCTTCGTTTTAAGTCCTTATTGCGTATCGATCATACGCATTATAATAGTGGACTTACATTACGCTCGAATTACCCAACACTAGATATATGTAGTAGGTATTGCACAAAGATAAAAAAGCATTAGTTAAGAATTGATAATATTATTGATTGTTATCAACTGTATTACGACCGCGATGGAGGGACGATCTTCGCAAAGCGGCTGGGAGTAGCTGGCTACGAGAAGCCGAGGACCATGCTAGGTGGCGTGCTAGTGCTAACTCCTTTCTGTTCATTCCACTTTCTTTTTTCTCTCTCAAGAAATGTTGGGCTCACCTGTTTTAAATAGTTAATTTATGTTGTCATCGAATAATTAATTTCATCATTATGAAGTAAAGGATCCCCTCACACGCAACGTTATCAATGTATAGTCTAGATTGCGCAAAACGGTTTGCATACTTTTACGGTGTATTTTTCCTTATGTTATAACTAAGCACTTATGCTACCAACAGTTTTATCTTTAGATCGATTTTTAATTGTGCAAACTATTGATTGTGAATTTCTCGACAGAAAAACCTGAAATGGTCAGACAGAGAGCAGCATTATGTATGTTTCGTCAGTACAAGCGCGAACGCGAAATCGGATCTTCTTATTACACAGATACATTTCCTGATGCACAGCAATAGACTGATGATTTTATTCTTGTGTAGTTTACAATAGCGACTATTACTAACTATAAGCCAATTTGTGTAATCGACCCTGTTAGTAGGATCGACTTAGGTAAGCTTATTGTTTTATAAAGACTATGTATACAACAACAAGGAAATTATCACGTTATTATTTAGCAATGACTTTTATTGAACAAACATATCTTTGGTCCGCATCGTAAGGCCAGAAGTTTAGAAACATTAATATCACTTATACACATAGATTTACACTACGTAGTATATTTATCATAACAATATGCGTATGTACGCATTATGTACTGATTCTATGACGTCAAATAGACGTAAACTTATCACCAGGTCGCATTTCAATTGATGTCCGAGCAAACAAGATCATTAACTCAATAAATTTATCGATTGATTACGTCAGTTCGCAAAAAAATATATTTATAGTCATATCAGGGGGTGTGTCCTACCAATCAAAGCAATTCAGTGGTCCATCTGCAACTCAATTGACATAATCAATATCATAGACATGTAAAGGCAAGTTTAAATTGTGGTAACATTCGACTCAAAATTAATAAATTCTTGAAACAGAAAGGTACCTATGACAGATACACCATTGAACTAAAAAGGTTGAAATTATACCATAATTCAATAAATCGGCGATAAAAAAAATACTGTTCCCATTTTTTCATTGGAAAAAGCTTTTCAATAACAAAGAATGCACCTACCTAGTTTTCTCTCTGCATCACCCAAAGGTTGACTAGTAGAGAATGCCTTTCGCATTAAGTCTAACTTTGTACGCAATTAATTTGCAAAAAGTTTTAAATAAATAAATAAGTACTTAATTATATTGAAAGGTACAGAGTTTTGTAAGGGCTCTTATGTTTAGATAAGATTTTAATAATAATTTCGGGACAGCTTACATATCAGTATCTGATCCCAGACTAGGCAGATCCTGTAATATGGTAACCAGACAACTGATAAACATACTTATATATTTCTAAATACATACATATTATAGATATTTACACCCAGACACAGACCAAACATATAAATGTTTGGTCTGTGTCTGGGTGTAAATAAATAAATCTTTGTGTGATGAGCATAAGCTCATCACACAAAGATTTGTCGTGGGTGAGAATAAATCCAAAAGTTAAGAGTTTATCTAGGTACCTATCTGTTTTTCTACTCTCTCCTGACAAAAGCGTTTTTTTCACGAATCTAGGTTGCCCAGGTAGTACTTATTTTAAATAAATAAACAGTAACAGAAGGAATATAAATAAAATATAATTGTCACATATAAAGTAATTTGATCATGCAACGGTTACTTACTATTATGTTACCGGTCGACATTATGATTAACAGGCACATACTCATTACGCGTGCTGTTTCGTCAATTTATCACTAATGTTAGTATTACGTAAGTTATACGACTAAACGATTTAATTTAAACTTGTTTTGTTTATGTGACAACATTATATTAGTCATAATACTTTAGCGGTAATGAGCAAAAAGTAAAAAATCGGATAATATTTGAGTTTAGTGTGGTAAGCTGTTTATCTGTTTGAGAAATAATGACGTTTAGAAATCTTCTTTATCTTTATACTCGTATTAATACGTGAAGAGATGAGATTTGCCACAGAAGTTCATACTGAGCAATGATGGTCGGATTTCGTTCATCAACATTATCATTCCATAAACACCCACTGCTGCTGTAGTTAGTTTTTTTGTTTTTTTTTTTAAGAAAATTCTCCTTATGCATATCTCCCCGCTCGGGGATGCGGGACGATTATATCAGGCTCTACGGCTTAGAGATTGTATACTAACTAAAAACCCCTGTGCACCTAAACCCGCAAAGGTCGCAATACGATATCAGTGCCTTGGTGGTCCAGTGGGCGCAGCATGCGCCTGCTGTGCACGAGGCTGTGGGTTCGATTCCCAAACAGGGACAAAACTTTTTGTGACCCACAAAGAGTTGTTCTGAGTCTGGGTGTAATTTGTGTCCGTTACTTGTATGTTTGAAAAGTCCCCCGCAACACAGAGCTTGTTCTCTAGTGCGGGAGTTGTCTTTAAAAAAAAAAGGAAAAGAAAAGTGCACCACCCAGCGGCAGCAGCGTCCGGGTACACCGGGTGCTAAGCTACTCGTAATCCATAGCTTTCCCGCGGTTCTTAATGTCGTTCCAACACTTGGCCGGTGATCTGCCCGGTAATATTTTCCAGTGTCGCTATAAGACCTTCGTCCTATTTGTTAAAGACCTTCGGTAGGAGGCTTTAAAACTGTTCCAATATTTAGTTGCAAGGTTTTTATTTTTGTGGCCTGTTTAAATAATATAAGTTCAAATTTTCAAACATCATGGTTTAATCAGAACACAATGAAGGCACTGGATAAATGATTCGACATCATTGTTGAGATGTGTAGTCTAAAATTAAACCGTGGTTACGCACGAGTTAACTTTTGTTAGAAAATAAACCTACCTACAGATCATTTACATTTATTTGTGTGCATTTCAAAGCGATGAACTGCGAATTTGTTTGGACGTCAGTTGTTATTATTTTTAAATGAAGGAATAATTAGTATTTGTAATAACAATGGTTTAAGTACAATTAGAGACGGCAATGATTTATGCAATCTTTCTTTTTGTATACTAATTATGTAGCCCGCCTGATGGTCAGCAGTTACCGTAACATTTAGCTTGTCCATAATTCTCACCTACATCGCTGTGTCTAGTTATTTGGCTGTGGACTACTACTACTACTGCCCGTAAAATAATCCTAATCAGATAAATCAGAAATGTCACTTAATGCTAGTAAGTATTACAGGCCCTTAGAATTGTATTATTGCTCAATCTATAAAGATTAAACGCTTCATCTAGTTGTCACGAAACCGGACCAGACACAATTGGTTTCCTATTGTGTCTAAATTACATAGAAGCAGGATTGAAAAAGAAAAACGTCGTCGTGAGGAATCTTATATGCTTTAGTGTGGTCTAAACATGTTTTTGAAGGTGTTTGAAGCTTGTAATTCGCCCTTGGTCAGCCGGATACGCTTACCAAGGATGTGTGTAATATTGAGGATACAAGTAAAATAGCACCCAATTCGTGCAATTATAGATAGATTATGACGCAAATTTGTTGGGTTATTTAAATTATGTACACACTTTTCTCAGTAGAGAGTAGAAAAAATCTTTAAATGTCGGTTTTTTCACGATATTTTCCTGCACTGTAAGTAAATAGTATTTTTTTTGATTGACTCATAAATTCTACAAAATAAAAATCAATGCAACACAAGAGCTCTTAAATGAAAGGCAAAAGAGTCAGTTTGCGTGAGAAAAGGGAGATTTTTTTATACTAACTAGGTGACAATCAAGTATACGGCCTACCCTGATGTTAAGCAGTACCGTAGCTTATGGACGCTTGCAATACAAGAGGACCTATCTTGTGTGTTGCCGACCAATTTTTTTGCACCAGAACTTAAAGATTAATTATCCCCGGGTTAGGAAAACGTTGCTTTCAAAACGCATCCTGTAATATGCGCTGGATACCAGCACTCGCACACAGAAACACAACTACACCGCTGCGTATAGTTATATGGTCTTCTGTAGGCTAGAGGTTCTTTACCCAGCCGCTTGCTTGCTTCTATGGTTTCTCTCTTAAAATAAGTATTCAACTTTAGATTGAGTCCAAGCAGACCAACTGTTGATCGTATTTTACGATCTGCGATCCACTTGTCAATAGTGGTAGTAAAGATAACCTATTGAGACCTATTCGCTATAAAACGAATTCCTTACTACATTCAAGGTAGTCTGTCCTCATTGTCCACCTTAGAAATGTCTATACAGTGGAATCTGTGATCAATTATGCGCAATCACGATCAAGTATAATAGAATGATTTCTTTTCTTTACACCTGTGAAATGCGATTTAAATTATGCCAATAAACATTCCAGACCACCGTTTCAATCTCTGGATAAAAACTGGAATAATGTTAACAAAGTTTTTATTGAATTTAAATACACTGGTATTATAGAAAAACCACTCAGTAACTGAACAGTTGATTGCCAGAGTATGAGTAAGCATATTAAATTGAAGCCATTCTGTTGCTAACAAAAGGTTAATACGGTTACTAAGTACGTTGTTGTATTGGCTTTTTGTCCACAACTTCTATGACAATGATCAAAAAGTACCCAAATGTAAACTAAATGCAATTTAACATGCAATTTAGCGAATGATACCAAGTAGGTGATGTGCTAAATAAAGGCCAAATTAAAAGTAGTACCGAGAACCGACGTCCATGCATAAAAAGGTTGAGAATGTAAAAGAAGCGAAAGAAGTACCCGCAGCAATTGGCGTCTCTACCTACCCCAATGGGATACTGGCGTGATAATATGTATATGTCGATGATGTCTAGGAGAGAAATGTGCTGATTACAAAATTTTATATTTTAATGCCAAATGTATTAAATAAACATGCTCATACATTTGGCATTGAAATATTAAATTATCAAAATTTTGTAATCAGCACATTTCTCTTCTAGACCATCGATATATTCAATATTATCATCCTGGTCAAGCCCAGCACTACATTCAGCGTATGAAAACTAATGTGAGACGACCTTTATAAAAATATATTTAAGCAGGTCCCCGATTGGGAGGGAAATGCCATCGAACAATTTGTAGGAATTACGGAATATTAGTCCCTACGGTACTACATACGGAATTTTAGAGCATTTTATGCTTCTTTATCGGTTTAAGCTGTCACTGAATCAATATCTTTTATCAAATTGATCTATTAAAAATACTAAGTAGTTACTTAAATTTCTATGATTCTAGAATTTTAAGACCCTGGCAGTTCGGCGGTCTTAGTCAATTCATTGTGTAATAAGTACGTTGTTTTCTTTACAATTTAAATACCTAAGTATATTTACCCTCTGTCTGGTTGTCACAGTACAGGCTCTGCCTGGTTTGCAATCAGATGACCTTGTATAATTTATCTCAAGTTATATATGTATTATTAAGATATTACTACCTAAATACACAAGTTAAATGAAATTAGTTTTTTGTCTAACATTCTAGGAAAGCACACATTTAAAGTAAATACAAAACCACTGTGCGGTATACTATGCAAATATTGATGTATAAAATTCTCGTGTCATAGTGTTCAACTTTGAACTCCTCTGAAACGGCTCGACCGATTTTCGTGAAATTTTGTGTGCTTATTGGGTAGATCGGAGAATCGGACAACATCTATTTTCATCCCCCTAAATGTTACGGGTAGTCCACCCCTAATTTTTTTATTAAATTTTTAGACATTACTGGTTTTTTTTTGTGATTCAGCATTAAAAAATACATACAACCCTTAATTTTCACCCCTCTACGATCAACCCCTATATTTTAGTAGCAAAACAACGTTTGCTGGGTCAGCTAGTAACCTATATTACTAGCGACAAGCCCTCGCCTCGCTTCATTTTTTTTCTGGATTTCTCTATACTAATCTGCACGTATTATATATATAAACCTTCCTCTTGAATAACTCTATCTGTTGCTGAAAACTGCATTAAAATCCGTTGCGTAGTTTAAAAGATCTAAGCGTACAGACACCGAGAGCGACTTTGTTTTATACTATGTAAAGATTGTCTAATAATAAGTAGTCAAATTGGGTTTTACCACAAAATTGACATCCTTTAGTTAACATGTCAATATATTTTATTTATACCTATAAAAGTCTAAAATAATTGTATATGTACTTCGATTTATTATCCAATTCATGGTTAAATAAATTATGATTTGTTGTCGTTATTCTTTATTGTGTTTATTTATGTTTGTAATAAGAGTAAAAAGCATCTGTGGTAAAAAGTCTATTGTTAAAAGATAAATAAGTTACATGCTATTTTGTTATAGTGGCAAACAAGCCAACAACCCGCCTTTTTTTTTTTTTTTTTAGACAACTCCCGCACTAGCGAACAAGCTCTGTGTCGCGGGGGACTTTACAAACATACAATTCACGGACACAATTTACACCCAGACTCAGAACAACTCTTTGTGGGTCACACAAAATTTGCCCTGTGTGGGAATCGAACTCACAACTTCGTGCACAGCAGGCGCATACTGCGGCCACTGGACCACTGAGGCAGTCGAAATCTATGGACGCTTGCAATACAAGAGGTTATCATATGCGTATTGCCGAACCATTTTTTTACACCAGGGCTTTAAGATGGAGTATCCCTGTTATATGAAAACGTGTTTTTTTAAACGCATCCCTAAATAAGCGCTGGTGACCTGTACTCACACACAGGAACACAACTACGGCACTGTGTGTAGATATTTGGCTGTGGTCTTCTGTGGTATGATTGACTTTGAATTACTTACATTGTTGACGACTCTGGCACTAGGTTCCAAGTCGACTTTACAATTATAATTACAATTCATGGACACATTTATGGACGAAACATTTATGGATCACACAAAGTTTTGTTCCGTGTAGAAATCGAACCCACAACGTTTGGCGAGGTGACCACCGGAGGTGGCAATAGACCACACTTGTAAACAAAATTGAACTTTTGTTATATTGTGGACAGGTTTAATAATAATAACTATTTTGTACATTACCTACTCAAGTTATAAGAAGTGTTTACCACAACTTATTAGCACACTTCATAATAAGTACAATAACCGATATAGCGAATTATAATTATCGAGTGGTTGAAGGTTTGTGTTAACGGTGATGTAAACTATTTTACTATCCCAAGGATACACTATCACCAAACCCTGGAGTTAAAGTTTTTGGATCGGCAACACGCAAGTGATACCTCTAATATTGCAAGCGCCAATAGGCTACGGTAACTGCTTACCATCAGGTTGCCCGTATTCTTGTTTGCCACCTTAGTAGTATAGAAAAAACAAAGCTCAAACTTTTTGACAATAATAATAACCCGTACCTATATAACTAAGGGGAAAACTCTCGGGTCTCTCGGTCTCACAGCCGCGGACTATGGTGTTGTCTGCTGTTGTCCCATTTCGTTTGTGTATGCTTGAATTCGGGTTGGTTACTTGGTTGAGAAAGCTTGAATGTGTGGTTATCATAGCACAGGTTGTGCCTAGTTTGGGACTAGATGGTCATGCGTGTGAGCTGTTGTCCGAATATATTAGTTTTAAAGGCACGACTGTTGAATTAACCCGCATTAGGCCAGCGTGTGGATTAAGATTATTTCAGTTTTCTTGTCTAGCAGTGGGACATTTTTTTTTAATACTACTTGGGTGGCAAACAAGTATATGGCCCGCCTGATGTCATGCAGCTACCGTATCCTATGGACACTTACAATACATACCAGGGGTATCACATGCGTGCTGCCGACCCATTTTTTTTTTACACTAGGGCTTTAAGATGGAGTCTCTTACATATATGGGCTTCGATCAAAGTATATGGATTGCTATTATTAAAACAAAACTGAGTTCTGAATTGAGTTTCTGTAACGTTTTAATACAAAGTAAATTCAGCAATTCAAGGAATTCAGCGCTTTGGGTATGAGACGACTACTAATAAGCTTATTGTTAGACCGTAATTTTAACTCCTAATAGACCCAAAATAATTATTCCAATCTCAATCGAGATATTCATTATGTTTGACAACTCAAGACCATCAAACGTCCACGTAGCCGGAACTAGGATCTTTGACAAAACACTACCGGATGGGTTTACGCTTTGTTTCTTATCGGACATATAGAATACTAGCTGTACCCGCGACTTCGTTCGCGTGTTCAGTCTTTTACTGTAAACCTGAAAACTACAAACTTTCATCGGCTGATTGTCATCTTTAGCGGTTACATTTTAAAAAACCTTTCTTAGCGGATGCCTTTATCGTAATAGCTATCTGAGTGTCTAGTGATTTAAACTGTGCGTTTGTTGATTTGTCAATTACGTTTTTCTTTTGAACATTAAGGTTCTGCAATTAATAAACTTCATAAAGAAATATTCCTTGTTTGTACGATTGTTCTGCTCTTCACATTGTCTTAGCGCAAACGTGAACAATCTTATGGCATATCGCATAGCTTATATGTGCTTAGCTTATGCCCTGTAGAAATTTCTGCATCCATACATTTCGTTTTAAATTGGTCACTTCTAATCTGATAGGATTCCGTGTGGTGACGGATTAAGAATACAAAATATCACCACCCCTATCTATCCCAAGGGTGTCCTAAGAGTCGACTAAAGGAGTAATTCAGGCAGACAATATCCACTGCAAGAGAAGGAAAATTCAAAATAAAACCAATACCAAAATATACCAATCCGTCTGGCCAGCGTGGTGTAGTAGGCTAATAACCCTCCAAGTGTATGGGGGAGACCCGTGCCCAGCAGTGAGACATTTATGGGTTGATATGATGAACCTGATAGATACTGTTACACAGTTTGGGTGAGCTAAAAATTTATTAAATTCCTAAAGGGCATAATGGTCCACCGTAGTGCTCAAGGATTTCAGAAATTGAACTGCATAGTTATAAGATTCTTTTTGATTCATCATTCTATTAATAGAGATATAGTACTCTACATAAGCTCCCGGAACAAAACGGAATAAAAAACCAGTAAACTAAACCCTATTTATTATAGTCGACCATATTGGTAAGAGTTCAACGTAAATTTGATATATATGTAGGTATCTATTATTATGTATATCTCTGAAACCATGCATTTTTTTGTAAATTGTTTAATTACGAAGTTTCGGTGCCTATATCCAGCTGTATAATCATATTAGTTTAATTGTACCATTTTAATTTGCTCATTGAATGTGATTAGTTACAGTCATTTAATTACACATTATGTCCGATCTCCATCGACTAATTATTTATCATTGAGAAGTTGGCCATCTGCAGTATACTTTATTAGTTTCACTAACGAATTGATGCTTCCTGAATGCATTTGTTTGATTCATTGCAGTATGCCTAGATAGTATTTGAGAGGTTTCTCAATTCCCTACGGATCCGATCACCAGAACTGTTTTTTTTAATGAGAACAATATGAAAAACTATCCATTCAATTGCAAAATGTTTTTTAAGAGATTTTTTTCAGATAGGGGAGGAACTTCACCTTACAGAGAACCAACACCTTAGAAGACGACAGCCAAATAACTATACACAGCGGTGTAGTTCTGGTCCTGTGTGTGAGTATAGGACTCCAACGCTCACTTAGGGAACAATTTTGAAAGAAACGTATTCCTATCCCATGGATACTCTGCTCCCATCTTATGGCCCTGATGTAAAAAATGGGTTGGTAACACGCAAGTGATACCTTTGGTACTGCAAGCGTCTATAGGCTACGGTAACTGCCCCAACGGCCATTGGTTCTGCGAGCTATATGCCCTACCCATTGCCACTTAATTGAGGCAATTTTTCGAGCTTTGTGGATTACTTAAAAAAGAATATTACAAATCAGCCCTTAAATGACGATGTTTAGGGATAAAAAAAAAACAATGCAATTATTTTAGGGAACCTCATCTTTTTAAAGTCAGTTAAAAATATATATCAGTTAAGTATTCCGATGAGACAGAGGCCGATCACGCGTTTCGCTGTGAGTAATTTTTGTGGTCCCAGATAGACACATAGTATCATGGACTTTTTTTTAGATCTATTTAGGAATAACATTGCCTCCTACGGCAAGATTTTGCCTAGTCGTTTAACTATCATCACATCGTAATACTTCAGCCAATTCACACTCACAAAACTATAATGGAAGAATTACGCCATCACCTGGTAAAAATCGTATTAAATTTTATTGTGTAATTATTGAGTTTATCTTGACCAGACAGATTCGGTGGAGTGTTTTCTTTTCTCTGCTGCTTTCCTGATTACCTAAATTAAAGTATTGTTAAATGTTAGCGCCTACAAAAAATGAAATAGCAATTATTTTGTAGGCGTTTATTAGGCGTTTCTAATTTAGTCAGTGATTGTCTGAGGTCTTGGCATTATTTACCCCTATTTTTTTAAAATAAAATATAGCCTATGTTACTCGCAGATAACGTAGCTTTTTAATGGTGAAAGAATTTTTAAAATCGGTCCAGTCGTCTTTGAGTTTATCCATTACATACAAACAAACAAACAAACAAACAAACAAACAAAAATACAAATCTTTCCTCTTTATAATATTAGTATAGATTTAGCGTATATGCACTATATTTTCCCTATTTAGTAAAACATCTAGTACTGCATAATCCAGGGTCATTGCGACCTTGCAACTGAAAGGAAATCGAGAGACAATCTGTCATTCCACTAACAATAGTTGAGACACGGCTGTTGCAAAATTCGTGTAATCGTTACCAATACAATTACCGTTTAGTGAAAAAAAAACTAAATTGACCAAGTAATTTTGCATTGTGGTAGTTTATCACAAATTATAACAATTGAAAAGTTATTTAATCTGTGTCAAGTGGAATATAACCTCTTTTTACTCGAGTGGTTCGTAAATGATATAGAGGACTTCGAGTTGAGACTTGGTTTGAAATCTAATTAAACAAAGTATTAGATACGGGTACAATTTCTCGTATTAATTGTATTGTTTACTCTCAAGAGGCACAATAGGTGTTTCGATAGCGTTATTAGATAGAAAATTGTTGTTTTTAATCATACCTTATAGATATAAGTATTTGTAGGGCTATTAACCTTACAAGATCATCCTGCGACATTATCTTAGTGTCATTGTACACGAACTAATAACCTGTCTAGAAACCCGCAGCCTCAGCCTACACGACTTCTCGTGCCCAGCTCGCAGGGAAGCAGGCCATGAGTGTCGTAACTACTCGGCTGCGCTGTTTGACTCCCTGACTGTTTCATGGATCGATGAAAGACGCCAATTATGAGGTGGAATAATATGCAGCGCCGCAATGTTTTTAATACCCTAAGGTTTCTACTAAAGAGTTTTCATTTTATTTCAGTAAAAGAGTCTATGCTTCAATACAAGAATAATATTAAAAACTTATTTAAACTAACTAAACCTAAATACGGAAACCTCATTAAAGAAATGAAATTGTATGTACTCTGTATAGCCTTAAGTGCTATTCTTTGCTATTGGATGAAATTTGGCAATAAATTAGACTATTATCTAATTAATTGCGATTGAATTAAAAACATCCACCCATCAATCTATCCATTGAAACTTTCGCATTTATAATAGCAGTCTAAGGATTTCTTTTCATATTGTGATATTAATATATGTAGATTTACAGAAACTATACAGATAATCTATGGGTGTGGCTAAGGGTTTGTGGTTAAGGGTTAAAAGTTAAAGGTTAATTGATAAATACTACGATTGCGGCATACACGTCATCGTCGCGATCATCAACAAACTGTTTGTAAATATTGAGGGAAATGCGTTTATCGCGCGATTCAAAATTATGACGTCATGGATTTAATTAGTTTATAGCGAGGGTGGGGTACGGTTCACAAATCAATAACCAATGTATACATACAGCAACATTGCCGGTTGGCGATCATTATAACTGCAATGCCCGAGATTTTGGCTTTAATAATGATATATATAAATATATATAGGTATACTTATAAATAAATAGATAAACCTTATTAAATAATTTTTGCTATGTAATTGTAAGGTTGTTTCAGTGGCTTAAGTGGTTACTTCGTCTTTTATCACTGCGCGGAGTGCTGTGGGGTCGATTCCCAAACGAAACAAAAATTTGAGTGATCCCATAAATAATTGTCACGAGTCTGGCTATACTTTTGTTCGTTAATTGTATGTTTGCAAAGTCTCCCGCGACACGGGGCTTGTTCCCTAGTGCAGGAGTTGAGATGTATTATTAATTATTATTGTACATTATATAATATAAACTTGTTTTATAATTGTGAATAGTATGAGTGGACTTTGTACCGTTCTATTCAATAAATTAATCTAAATACTTATTATGTATGAATGTTAAGGTACCTAATTAAAAAAATAAATAAAACCCATCTAATTTTATTTGTTTGTTTTCGAGTCCCTTCAATACTATCATGATGGTTGACAAAAATAGCGAAATAATTAAGTGTTTAGTTTAGTTTAGTGTTTACCTTAGTACCTATATTTTACATTCACAGTTATATATTGTATAATTGCTCGTTTAAAATTATTAGATATAATTTAATCGATAATTTCACTTTGTTTTAGAAGCTATTTTTGTCGCTAACCAGTAACATCGAGTTTATTTAATTATAAAATTTGCGACCTTGTATCTGTAGAATAGGCTTCAAATCCGATTCGTGGATAACCACGTGGTGGTTACGCTTGAGCGCTACACGGTTACACACGTCTTATAGGTAAACTTATATGAGAAACAAATATGACGTCAGTGGCAAAAAATAACCACCTCAATAAATTCACCATAGTGTGGGTAAATAACTTCGAATATATTAAATTAACTTAGAATATTGTAAATAGACCGCCCAAATGTACGATCGGCCAACTTTGGCGCTCGAGAATGTTTATTTATTTAAGTGAAATCTTCTTTAGGTGCGCATAGCACTTTTTGGGTGAACAAAAATCATGGAACTCGTGTCATGCTTTCCACATTTAAAAAATAATAATCTAATAGCTCGATGATACAATTCGCAAGTTACTTAGTTTTCACCTCTATTGGCAGTCCCCAAAGACTGCCCCGCATGTTTTTTTTTTATTTTACACAATATGGTATACCTACGCAAGATTTAACATGGTCTACGGATAATTATTTATCCGATTAGAATAAAAAATATAAAATATTTGAGCTTAACTTGACTACATGGTTGGTTCAGTGCCTAAAGTGGTTACATTGCTATTTACCACTATGCGGCGTGGTAGGGGATAAATGGTTGTCCCGAGTCTAGGTGATGGTGTACTTTATGTTCGTTATTTGTATGTTTGTAAAGTCTCCCGCGACACAGGGCTTATTCCTTAGTGCGGGTGTTGTCAAAAAGCGGATGTTATCATAAAAAGAAAGTTAAGCTATTTTGTCCGTAAAGGTCAAAATCGCTTGATTAAAATGTTAAGAGTTGTCAAGCACCAAGTTGGCCTATCGTACATAGGTAACCACATGATATACCTATTAGAAAAACATTGTGTGTTTACAATTAACTGAATAGGATCCGTTGTCTCTTCGGAGAATTGCCACCGCGAATTACAAGGTAATAGAATATTTAGTGTTGTAAACATGTTAGTCTAAATAATTCATTTTTATCGCTTCATTAGAATGCTATTCGCATAGGGGTTTTACACCAAAGGCGCAATTATATTATAATAGTTACTAGCGTAACAAAATGCTCATTGGTATATATAAGTAGGTAGGTAGAGGTACAGCACTATAAAATTTGGTCACCCTGATTGGAGAAGGCCTTACGCATTATAAAAGATCACATCCAAATAATATACGAGTAGTTGTATTTCTGTGCCTAATTAAAGGACTCCTCCAGTTCTTATTTAGGGATGTGATAAAAAAAAATCGACAAAATATTCCAGGTTCATTAAAAGCTTGTACTTTTTGGTTTGCAACGGGAAAAGCAGGTAACTAATTAAGCTTCTTTGCTAGCTAATATTATTACAAAAAGGTAGTAAGTACAATAATCAACGCAAATCCGTTGTAGCGCCTGGCGTTTATCCTTGCAGTACCACTATGCTATGAAAGTCGGTATCTAGTGGATTTACATAATATAGTAGGTAGGTAGGTATTGATCATCATATTTGTGAAAAATCGATATGCGTAATTTTCGAAATTTATAACGGCAACCGGCCGACGAAGCCTAGACTTGTAGACTACTTAGCCTATGCCAAATACCAAGATAAAAAGGCCAGACTAAGGCCTAAGGCCTTAACTACACCTAACGGAAATTTTGTCGCCGATCTTAGACATAATGTCTAAGATCGGCGACTCTCATCATCTCAGCCAAAAGACGTCCACTGCTGGACATAGGCCTCCTCCAAGGATTTCCACAACTGGATCCTAAACCGACCGACACATTATATACATACATACATTTCTTTGCATATAATTTACTCATAACGGGCACTCTACGCGGAAGATCGGTCGCTCCGTCAGCAGGTCATTATGCATTTTGTTCCGCTGTGTATGATCGGCAACGGAATTCCCATCAAGTGTAGTTTTAGTGCCTAAACAGCGGATCGACGATGAATTTTCTTTATGTAAAACTGTATGAATTACCAAGAAATATAGGTATTACTCACAAAAGGTAAAAGCTTCTCAAAATATTCAATTTATAAATACAGAATAGATATTTACCGTGTGCAGTCGAGCGCACATAAATTAATGTTTGTGAATACGATGGGCGTCAAAGTCAAGAGGAGCAATTGGCTTCCGCGATATTATCATTTGTCATTGACCTCTCTTAAGTTTTGGCCAATAAAAATATTTAGGAATGCGCAATAATACTTGCCCCGACTGACTAGATGACTGACTGATTCATCAACGCAGACATTAAATCGCTGGGGCTACAAACTTAAAATTTTCACAAAGAACAGAAAAAGCACAAAGATTCCTTAAATTACGTAATTGAGCCCCCTTAGGATGATTTATGAAAAATTCAACCCCTGCGGGACAGGTCGCTAGTATTTATTACTAGCTGTTGCCCGCGGCTCCGCCCGCGTGGGTTTCGGTTATCGCTGTAAGTAGCCTATGTGTTATTCCAGACCATAATCTATCTCTGTGCCAAATTTCATCCAGATCCGTTCAGTAGTTTTTACGTGAAAGAGTAACAAACATCCATCCATCCATCCATCTATACTTACAAACTTTCGTGTTTATAATATTAGCAGGATAACTATACCTACAATTTAAATATTAAAACATCTTTGGTGAAGGACCTTATTACATTTAAACGACTTTTCTCTCACAGCTATTTTTATTCAAGTGGCAACTGGCAAACAAACACAAATAAAATTTAAAAAGATTTAGAGAATCCATAAAATTTCAAAATAATATTCCTTCTTTGCTGACTACTAACTATAAAAAATACTTTACTACTAAGGAGGCAAATAAGACCGCTTATTGGTAAGCTAATACGCCTATAAAAACATAAAACCCAAGGATATCTATCACAATATGTATATGTTGCAGTGATTGTTGCAAGATATAGCTCTGCAATGACAAGGAGTCATCATGTTCGCCTGCATGTAGTTCCTATAGGCTTGGTACCATGTGCTTTGTAACTTGTTCTTGCTGCTTTCACTCGCTTCACCGCTAGAGTGCACCACCCGCCAAGATAAATTAATTATTTCTCCGATCACTGTCACCGATCCAACGCTTTTTTTTACAAGGCACGACATTATAACTTCAATGAAGTAACTTCATGGAGTTTGACTTAGTAACATAGTTTTATTGTTTTTAATACTTATGCACTAGAAATAAACAAACATAATTAATAGAATTATGCCTTTCTCTGAAGGAGTATTTACAGGTATATGAAACAAACGTTTCGTCAGTTAAATACAGTTCAATTTCAGACTCTGTGCCAATACTAAGGACTTTCTGTTAGCAAAGCGCCGATCCTGTATCGAACATAGTGTCATTGGGGTTTTCTTCTTTTATCAACACCTGTGAATCACGAGAAAGTCACGGGTGAATCTAGCGGCAAATCAGAAATTGGGTAACAATACCTAATCTAATTAATGTATCACTCTCCGATCATACCGGATTGCTATTCCATCATACTGTGAGAGTAACAGAAAATGCACCTGTGTTTGGGCATACAATTGTGCACTATAACCGGCGTAAATGGCTAGCCTTCGTTGAGATTAGCCACCACCGCGCCGTGACCGAAATTCGTGGTTATTTATTTCGACACAGAGAATAGGTATTTACCTCGAAAAAACATTTTCCTAAAACGGTGACATAGATCTAAGTATGGTGTTCGCATAATTGATGTTGTACGCCAGTAATAATTGAAGGGCTCGCCACTGGCTGTCGACTACCAACCAGTAATCAAGATAGGCGCGGCAGACTGCCTGGCTGCTGTACTTAGGTATATATCTACATGTATGTGTATTGCTATACTTTTATATGTAAGTAAGCTAGGTAATAGGTTTCGAGCGGTTATTTGAGATGCATTTCTAACTAAATATTTTCCTATCCCAGTGATATTTACTATTAGATTACTATACAAAACATTGGTATTAATTTTTTTAGGTCGATAACACGTAAGTAATTACTCTGGTATCGCAAGCGTCCTTAGGCTTACCATAAGGGCCGTTTGCTTGTTAGCCACCTATGTATTATACGTCTCTAGGTAAACAATGGACCAAGAGCCAGCAATGTTTTTACTTTTGTCTTTTCACAAGTCCTGAAAATTCACAAACTCCTATATACCTGCAGAATAATAAAAGACTTTTGATACCTAACCCTATATGGCCGGGGTGTATCAGTCCTTAAATTTGTAGTAACTAATATTGTCAGAATTTTATATGTATTTTAAATTACTTCAGACGCAGGTTGCCAGAAGTCTTTTATTTTTCAGCAGGTACTTATATAAGAGTTAGTTTGTGAATTTTCTGGACTTATGAAATGACAAAAGTAAAAACGTTGCTGGCTCTCCCTCAATAACATTAAACGTGACACGGGAAAAGTTAGTGTTGGATATGTGCCGCTGCACGGCAAGAAGGGCACCTTCTACGTCAAACACGGGCTTTTCCGTCTCATGCCGCAAAACTATCCAAATGCCGTTAATAACAGGAATTTCCCCAATTCTGTGTTGAACCCCGGTGAGGTGTATGTCCATAAAATACATTATAAATTTGGTATTTTTCTCGGCAAATACATGTAATTAGACAAACGTATTGTTCTGTAACAGTCCAGTAAAAATATTGTGAGCGGGGTACCTAATATTATAGTGCCCAAGTTTAGTTCGATTTTACGTTACAGCACGAGCGTTGGAGAACTAATATTGTTGTTTTCATTTGTTTATTAAAGCTTACTTTGATTTCATTTGCATTATTAAAACAAATGATATTACTTAGTTAAATTCTATTCATTCATGAATATTTGATTCGTTCTTCATAGTTGTTAACATAAATGTGTTTGTTTTGTCACGTTTAAGTACCACGTGTTAACATAATAAGTAGTTTAAGTTGGTAGCTATGGGGTTAGTGATCGGGTATCTAAGGGTTTTCTGTCAAGAAATTCTTTTTTTTTTAATACTACCAAGGTGGCAAACAAGCATACGGCCCGCCTGATGGTAAGCAGTTACCGTAGCCTATGGACGTTTCCAACACCAGGGGTGTCACTTATGCGTTGCCAACCCTTTAAAAACCTTATAACTCCTTTCTTGAAGAACCCCACGCTATAGTCTCTTGGGAAAACCTCGGCAGGGAGCTCATTCCACAACCTTATCGTACGTGGTAAGAAGTTCCTCTGAAATCTTACGGTACCTACGGCATGTTTGAGGTGCAAGGATGTGATGTTGAACTCCCTGTCGGTGGCGAGAGGTGCGTAGATGCTCATAGATTGGGAATTAAAAGTGTTTACATTTCCCGTGCTTCGAAAAACAAGTAAAGCCGTTGGACCTACGTCTGATTTCTCTCCGGTCGTGACGGATTGCTGTCACATTAAGATAAAAGTAACCCTATGTTCTTCCTCAGCATACCATCTACCTCCTTCCCAAATTTCGTTAAGGTCAATTCATCTTTGTAATCGTGACAAGGCAACAGACAGAGTTGCTTTTGCATTTAATAATAGCAACCTCTCCTCTATCAAGAGGGAGAGAGGGTTTAGGCCTTAATCCATCCACACACACTGGCCTAATGCGGGTAGATCTTTCGTTTTTTTTAATGGTATTACGGCCCGGCAACGATTTCGTGCAGCAGCGGCAGCGGCGAGCGGTGGTGTGGAGGCGACAACAAATGTACTACTACTAACTGCGCGACTATAGCGCGTTATAGAACATTTTAGTACAATTTTGTTCTCATCGCTCGCCGCCCCGCCTGCCGCTGCCGCCGAGAGAGTTTGTGGATATTTAGGTACCAACCTATTGTTAGCAGTACAAACAATTCCAAATTTAAATTAAACTACCGTAACACCCAACTAATGACAACCTTTACAAAAGCCAACAATAGCTACAGGTACATCATCATAATTATTCTTAGAATAGAATAGTCTTGAATATAAAGCTGCTAAAAATAACTATTGTTGGTCGTCTTAACTATTCCATATTAAAATAGCGTAACGCATAACATAACACAACCATAGTGTAAGATTTACTTCGTCGTTAGCATCTAGTAAAATACTTAATCAGTACTTACATATAAATTCCACAAAGTAAAATTCACTTTGGTACTGCCACCGGGGATAGAACTCACACCTCTTGTGTTCAAGTCGGTTAAAGAAAGTAAAAACATTTATTCGAACACTAGTTGTTGCCCTCGGCTCCGCCCGCGTGGAGGTCGGTTATCGCTGCAAAAAGCCTATGTGTTATTCCAGACCATAATATATCATCATATCTCTGTGCCAAATTTCATCCAGATCCGTTCAGTAGTTTTCCCGTGAAAGAGTAACAAACATCCATCCATCCATTCTCACAAACTTTCACATTTATAATATTAGTAAGGAAGTAAGGATACACAGGGCATGTATGGTAATATAGTCATGACAGAACAGATAGAAGATTATTATTATTATATTATTATTATAGTGGTCGCAGTACGCCTGCTGTGCATGAGGTTGTGGGTTCGATTCCCACGCAGGACAAAACTTTGTGTGACCCACAAAGAGTTATTCAGAGTCTGGGTGTAATTTGTGTCCGTTAATTGTATGTTTGTAAAGTCTCCCGCGACACAGAGCTTGTTCTCTAGTTCGGGAGGTGTCTTTTAAGAAAAAAAAAAAAGAAAAAAAACCGGTGCGATGTCAGATAGGGTCCTAATCTCAGCTCTATGCTACTGCATTTTACGGATTACTTTCCCGCTCGGGTACCAGCACTTACTCTATACACATTAAAGTAATCCTAACAGTAAATTGACTAACTATCTAAACAATACAGTATTGAACTAGTATAGTTGTCAAGTAAGTCATCGGCACTTCGGCACCCACTGATCGGGCCGATTCAAAATGTCAATGAACCGAAATCAATAGGGTTTTTCTTTTCATCTATTTGCGATGTTTTATTGATGAATGGAAAGGCCCGACATAGTTCTTAAAGCTAACAAAAAATGTAACGAATAGTCGACCTTATTTTTTTGGTATATTGTTATTTAAACTGCCTGAGGCTGTTCCATATGCGTAAGGATGACGCATGTAATACTTGGGACTTGCGGGTTGCCAACCCAAAAAGAAACCCCAGGATTTAATGATGAACTATCCCTGGTATAGTAAAACATTTGTTTATAAACGTATAGCTTAACGAGCATTGGAATGTTTGAGAAATCCTCCATACAGGGATTGTTCCCTAGACAAAGATAGTCTTTAAAAAAACATCAAGTGGTAGAAATATGTAGTACAATAGGTACTACATATTTTTCTCTATCTTTACCATGACATCCTTATAGTGATTTATTTTTGATCTTATCTTAAATTATAGCTAATAAAGATGACATGTCGAATCGAATCGATCGAAAATAAATCGCTTTAATCTCGATATTTATATTCCTACGTTATGGTACTGTCCAATATTCCTACGTCATGGTAAATTATTAATTGAATGCTGGCTGCAACACTGATCTAAGTTTTATTAGAAAAGTAAATAATTACGAGTAAGTATCTAAGCACTGTACTAGGAATTTCCTAACTGACAAAACCCAACGAAATCCACAACGTGTACGAAGTAACCAGTGATACATATCACTGGTTAACCCATAAATGAATTGCATGCGTACATAGGTTACGGTAACTGCTTAGCATCAGGCGGGGTAGCAGACACCATTATGCTTATTTGCCACCTAAGTAATACAAAAAAATGATTTTACAACCTTGTATTAAAGTGTAGATACCTATCTATTATTGTTATGTATCCGGTTTGATAAATGTCACAAGCTTTTTTGTGATAACTATTGTGTTATTGACAACTCGAAAGTAACTAAGTAGTAAGTAGGTCATTTTGAGTGATCATGTACTAGTATTGTAAGTATCACATATATTTATGAAACAGTTACTTAACACAAATACAAAATACCATCTGATAATAATAGTATTAGGTACCTACTTAAAATACGGTAAGAGTACTTATGATACTCCTGAGTAAGGAGTATCAAGTACAAGAGTCCAATGGCATACTAAGTAAGAATTCGGAGGGCACGTTAAAAGTCGGTCCCGACTGTTAACAGTCGTTAGATCACGACAGAGGCCTAGATATAGAGGTATTACTCTGTCACCAGGTTGGCCACTATCCAAACGATAAGAAGAAGTAAGAATTGCTTCCTTGTCCTGGCTATTGTCCTAATCTATTTGGGTTTAGCTACTCTAGTACTCCTGTGCCACATCGTAAGGTTTCGGGTGGTCTCATCATTGGTGTTTGTTAAGGTCAGGTCCTTTTTTTTAAACACATTACTGCACTTGTAATTAGGTATATACGTTCGTACCTTCGTATCTGATGCACAGTAAATAAAGTAAAGTTTTGGTATTATAACCCAATTTTTATAACTGTGCAGTTGAAGCTGTCAAAATAATTGGATTGGGCAGGATGATTGAATTCACACGTCCACTTCGCTCCCTACCTCCCTGACCCTGACCCTATCAGTACGGTCTGCACTTTCGTATTGTCTGCGCTATTTGAGTATCCATATCCCTCTTTGATATAATAAAAATATGTTTTATTTACATTACTGTAGGTACATACCTATCAATCAAAACGATTATAATTATCATTGAAATTTTATTCCAATGCTGCCAACATGGCAATTTTTGACAATGACAGCTGCACAGTTGAAAAATTAATTATTTTTATTTATAAGGGTATAAAACAAGGTATACACCATTACAGTTCCTTAAGACTAGTACTTATATCTAGTGTTTGGAGCTATTAAAATTATTAATCATGTAACCGAGACAGGTATTTGCTTCATCTCCTAATGGATTTCTATAGTTGCCGATTCGACACGGGCCCGTTTTCGTTGCCGCGGTATCGTCGGCTTTTAATTATCCTTTTGCAGCACTCAATTGGCGGAATAACCTTGTGTGCTTACTATGTACCAAACAAAATGCTTTTTACTTGCGTAAAGGGTTGGTAATACCTACTATTACATTCATCAGTATAGTGTATACTCGTACAGAATCATATAATATCTTCATAACCGAATTTCAGCCTCGATAGTGCACTCTTTATTCCCTCACTCTCATTGTCCGAGGAGACGGCAATCCGACACGACTAGAGAGAGATCAGGTGTAGCATCAATGGCTTTACATGGTACTTGGAGAGTGCGTAGAAGAAACATTGTCAATATCCAAATTTCGGGTATCTCTTGTGAATTTCTTAACAGAAAAACCAAATACCAACAAATTACAGTATTTACTGTTTGATAATATAGATACTTTTGTTAGCTGTAGTAGTTAATAATTATAAAAAAATATGTATTTCCTCATTCTAAAATTAACTGGCGATATCTCTGTCGTCCCTCGCCACGCTGTAATAGATATTTAAAAAAAGTAACTACTTACTTTAATTAAATTAAGTAAAGTATTTTAGATTGATAATCGATCCGTGACAAAATAGTTTTTGCAATGTTTTACCCGGCTACGGCGAAGCCAAAAGTAGTAACCCTACTTTTGGGTATAAACCTGTATGTATGTTTTAAAATAGAAGTTATACAACAAAGTACACTATACTACCTATTTGTACTTCTGTTTTCGCAGGGCTGAAGTAAAGTAAGTAGAGTGAGAATGATATGGATTGAGAGAAGATTTTGTGACAAAAGTTGAAAAGTGGATGCTGGTTTGGACATTTGAAAAGGGTGGAAGAAAGAAGAATAACAAAGAGGTATATAGTGCGAAAATTATTAGAGATCTCGGTATGGGCGAACATACATCGACCAAGTGGGTGATGTACTAAAACAGAACAATTTAAAACTAGCTAGAACTGCCGATCGTGCATGAAGAGGTTGATGAATGTAAAGGAACCGAAAGAAGTATATCTGGATCGAAGTAATTGGCGTACCATAGTCTCTGCCCACCCCAATGGGAGTCGGGCGTGATGATATGTATGTGTATGAAGTAAAGTAAAGTAAAATTAACTATGTGAGGATGAGTAAAGTAAGCTAAAGATGTAACCACAGATAAAACAAAGATACGGATGTCTCGCAACAGATCCGCAATCCATGTCAAATCGGTTTACCGTACAAGCGTCTATTTGCCTAACCTCTTAAAATATTCAAGTCTTGCGCCAATTTTATTATCGAACGAAGGTTTTTTCTTCTATTTCATGCCGTTTTATTTTAAATTATTTATAACTAAATTGTATGTACAATGCATTTTGTATTTGTAAAAACGGAACAATTTCGTTGACATTGGGTAAGTATCCTTTTTGTTCAATATAATATAATTTGGTTACAGTTTTTGTAGGTTCAAATAGAAATTTTAGAATTGATTGCAAACTATTGCATTTAAAATGAATTCCAAAATTATAAATACGAAAGTAAATCTGTTAGGTTTGGTTACCTTAACACGACTAAACTGCTTAACGGATTTTATTGAAATTTGGAAAGAAGATAGATAGTACTTTTTATTGCTTTATCTGTCATACACGCAGAAGAAACCCCGGGCAACCGCTAGTTCTATAAATTTTCAGGCATTATGAACAATGACTTAGATTTATCACTAGAGACCTACTCAATAACACCCCTGCATATTTATTGATGTCATTAACAAAAAAGTCTTGTGGATTTGATTTATTAAATCGATATCCGACGTCGATTTCTATTATTATGTAGCTATTATAATAACTAGAGGTCACCCAGTGGTTGAAATTCGACCGCAATTTTAAATATTTAAAAAAGGGTACACCGTTTTCTCTTCGCGTATATAGGTCATGTCATCCCATAAACGTCCCACTGCTGGGCACGGGTCTCCTCCATATACTTGAAGGAATCTTAGCCTACTATACCACGCTGGCCAGTGTCGACCACAGTCGAATCAGTGGATATTGTCTGTGTGACTTACTCCCATAGTCGACTCTTACGACACCCTCGGAATGGAACGGGGTGGTGAGATTTGTATTCTTAATCTTGAACTTATGCGGATTGGTGGATAAGACAAACCTTTAGAATTTCGAAGTCATGTAAGTTTTTCTCATAATGTTTTTCTTCTCATGTAAGCAAATTAATCTTTTTTCTTTTTCTTTAAATACAACTCCTGCACTAGGGAACTGGCTCTGTGCCGCGGGGAAATTACAAACATACAATTCACGGACACAAATTACACCCAGACACCGAACAACCCTTTATAAACATAAAGTATTGTCCCATGGGAATCAAACCAACGCTCACTGGCTTAGCAGTCAGGGTTACTAACCACAACAGCAACGGGCCAGTCATTCAATCATTTAATTAGAACATAGGTAAATCTATACTAATATTATAAAGGAAGTATTCCATATTGGGTACCCGTTTTAATGGCACCTAAGGTATTCCACATTGGGCACCTACCGATATTTTTCGCAGGTGCCATTAGTGGAACATATCGATTTAAAAATATCGGGAGGTGCCCAATGTGGAATACCTTAGGTGCCATTCACTCAGGTGCCATTAAAACGGGTGCCCAATATGGAAACCTATACCTCTTATAAAGCTGAAGAGTTTGTTTGTTTGTTTGGTTGAACGCGCTAATCTCAGAAAGTACTGGTTCGATTAGAAAAAAACTTTTGTTGTTGAATAGTGCATTTATCCATAAAGGCTATAGGCTACATAACATCACGCTATAATCAATAGGAGCGGAGCAGTAGTGAGATATATTTCAAAATCGTGGAAAAGTACGTTTCAAATTACCACGCGGACGAAGTCGCGGGCGACCCCTAGTTTAGCATACATCTCATTGTGAGTTCTCTATTTCAGGTGGCAGTGCAAATACCAATGACAGAATTTCTGTAATTTTTCCTCTGGGCGTTTGCCGCCACCGCCATTGAAGCTAATTAATGTTAACTACATTCTAATATCGTAGTTAACAGTTAAGATATAATCTAAATATGGTCAAAATAAAATCTTTTATTATTTCTTGGTACCTGCAGTAACACGTTACTCACGAGTCGATTTAACAAAAGACACGGAACTATAAAAATTAACACGTTAATTTGAGATTAAGCCTATGGGACACGACTGCGAATGATATAAATAAGTAAACAAATAGGCACAGGTACTGATTTATGGTTATCGATGGATTGAATTAAACATATTTAACTGCCTTGGTGGTCCAGTGGCCGCAGTACGCGCCTGCTGTGCACGAGGTTGTGGGTTCGAATCGCGCACAGGACAAAACTTTGTGTGACCCACAAAATGTTCTCAGAACAATTCTTTGTGGGGTCACACAAAGTTTATTACATTACACCCAGACTAGCTCTCTCTCACTCAAGCTGAGTAAGGAAGTTGTCTTAAAAAAAACCATTAAAAAATTTAAATATAAGAAAATATATCTCACCTGATCTGACGGAAGGAAAAAAAACATAGTAAGTTTTTAAATAAACATTAACACGCCTTTTTAATTAAAGAGGGAAACCCCGAACCCCAAAGTTATTTACCTACTGTATATAAGTTTATAGGTGATCCCATTGCGAGTGGGAAGCCCATACCGGCTAAAACTGAAGACTGTCAAAAAATTAAATAGCCCGAATCCGGAGATCGAAATCGAGACCTTAAGGACGACAGTCGTAATCACCATAAGTACGCCACCGACGACGCCGCGACGCAGCCATATAGCGATAGTATGTACTTCGATAATAACTATATTTTAAAGTAAAGATTGTTAGCTAACATTCTTTTGCTAGAAGTTGCTAACGACAAGTGATGAAAGTACATTAACATTAATTTATCGCCAGGCGTTTTTATTTACTTGTTAAGGCCAAGCCACAGATGATATAATACTTAGTAGCCAAGCTAAATCAATTTACCTAATTATGATGTTTGTGGTAGCCTATTAGCATTAAAGTTAGAGCGAATAAGTCGATACTTATTAAGCTCTTATTTAAGAATAATTTCGAGGTCTTTTAACTATTAAAACGGTCAAGTACGTACTAGCGCTAGATTTGATTTTCAGATTAGTGCTTGTACTATTAAATTTTCTGCGGCTTTGTGTAAAATGACGAAAGTAAACAAACTGAAAACTACTTTTTTGAATAATAACATGAACTAAATAACAATAAAATAGAATCGAATTAAATTAATTGAATCGAATATATATAAATGTCATCATACATAAAAATAAAATAATGCATATAATTTTCTAATTGGTATTAAACAGCTATTTTAATCATGAGGTTGTAATCTCTTTGTTGTACTGTTTGTGCCTGGCTGGTTTCGATACAATTTGGCTTTAAAAAACAATGCCTGTATGATTATTAGGATTATTATGATAAGCGTTATGGTGAATTATTATTGTTGGATGGCGCTCATGTAAGGCTAGAATTCAATTTTTTAACGCCTTTGGGTCATTTGGTTGTAAAGCATTTACGAAGTAGTATGTATATTAACAAAATTAAACTACGATATAAAATATATACCCTAGAAATACATAAGCTAGTTAATAAACATTATTGAAGGCTCAGTGACCCTTAACACAGTGGAACTTTACGCATGGCCTACTTTGATGCCGCTGGTACTAAGACCATATAAGTTAACTGGTATGCACACCATCACATCATTCAAGTCTAAGCAGGTTGAGGTTTAAATGCAGTTTCGTTTTTACATTCTGTTACGAAAACGAAAAGAGCGATGGTTATAGGTAAAACATTAGAGGTCACTTGCACTAGCAAATTTAAATTTCGATTTAGCGAAATGTCAGATCTTCTGACTAAGATTTGTTAAGTCAGATTACTTTTCGAATCACGGATGGGGCGCACTGTGTTTTTACAAAATGGTCACCCATTTACGGACTGACCGCGGCAAGCTAGCTTAACCACGTAAAACTGTCGATTAGCGTGACTAAAGCCGTACCATGTCATCCTTAGAATTTTGAACAATAACAATCATAAATTTGTTTTTGTAAGATGTTAACCTACCTACCTACAGGTAGGTTTAAATCTGACAAAAACGAATTAAGATCTAAAAAAAACCGCTAGGTACCTACAAGGACGTCATGGTACGGGCGCTGTTTACGAACCCCCCATCTATAATAAAGGCGCTATAAAACAAGACAATAAAATTGAAATGTTAGTGATTTTATAACGTTGTGACTTGTGACCTCAATATTAAATATACAATTTATGTATGTATTGGTTTGTAAACACTACGCATAGGTAATTATTTTATCTTTAGACTGTGTAACGGAAAGTTTTCACGCCCGCATTATTAGAAAATACAAACCGCAAGGATCAAGGTTTCATACATAATAATATAGTACATATAAAATTACGCAATGTCTCGGAACGTATCCAATTTCGTAATCCAATTTGGGAAAATCCAACGTGTACGAATTCACATATGTACCGTGAGTGTCTAAACTGTGGTAAAACCACGAATAAGATTAAAACAACACATATTTTTATGAAAACTGTTTTTATATAAATGGATATACCTAGTGTGTTTCGGACATTCCCAGTTTATAATATGTATATAATAGGTAAGTATATTTCTATATATATACCAGAACGGGGAAATTTTACTCAGGAAAATCATAGCCTGACCAAATTTTGGATACCTAGATGCATTTTTAACCCGAAATTTGAAAGAGCAGATATGATTAATATAATTAGTTTTTATTAACATAAATTATGTTAAAGATATCTTTATATACGTAAGTAGGTAAACGTATAAACTAATATAAGTGAATTTGTTACGAAACAATAATAACCTACCTATCTCATATTAAGTGTGTTTGTTTTGACTTAATTTTTCGGGTTTTTTTTACAGATTTAAGCCTGACTTGACGACAAAACTGCGCTGTAGCTATATATAGACTAGGCATAAGTACCTACTTACTTAAAGTAGATTATTACACTCGATTCACTTTGTATATAGATACATGTTGCGACGGTCACAGATAATTGTAGGAATGTTTTAAAATAAATAAAACAAAGCGATTACCCACCTCTAGTAGAAAGCGGCACATTCGTAGATTTCTTCAACAAAGGTGTCCATTCGGATGCAGATACGTCCTGCTTACCCAATGACACTGAATCTAATGAACTTCTCGTCAATACGACTTTGGAAAACAAATTTAAATTTAACATTTTTAAATTCACACACAAAATCTTCTAACAACAAAGCCGAATATTGAAAAAAGTTTTCTCCTCGTAAATAAAGGAGAGTCACTGACCCGTACACTCTTCAATAAGTCGCGTGCTATACTGACCATGTCCAGGGACATTATGCAATTTAATAATTAAAATTAATGTATGTTATTTGATAAGGAGAAGAGTACTTAGCAGAAGATAAGGGCTATTCCCACGATAAAAACAAATCATTTGTTAATGATCGTTCATTAAGAAGTTTTTATGCGATCAAATGGCAGCAAATGGAGAGTAAACAGTGTAAATAAATATTTAAAATAGGTAATATTTACAAGAACCTTAACTGTTTTTATTGTAAATAAAATACTTTGTTTATATTTACAGGATGTTCACTACATTTTATCTGGCACTAGTTTACGATCTGTAATGAGGATGTTAATAAAAAAATACAATTTATTTTCCTATCAATTTTCCTACTTCCTATATCATCTACCCTTCCTTAAACTACAAAACCTCTAGTTTATTAGGTGTTATTTATTATATGTTTTCTGTTAATATAAAATTTCTAGCGGCACGTCCCGGCTCCGCATAGGTGGTCATTTATTCAGTATTCGTAGGAAAAAAAATAAAAAATGGCCTATATTACCCACTGATAATGTAGCTTTCTATAAGTACAAGATTTTTTTAAATCGATCCCACAGTTTTTGAGTTTATTCTCTCATTCTCCTTTAAAAAGACAACTCCCGCACTAGAGAACAAGCTCTGTGTCGCGGGGGACTTTACAAACATACAATTAACGGACACAAATTACACTCAGACTTAGAACAACTCTTTGTGGATCACACAAAGTTTTTTCCTGTGTGGGAATCGAACCTACAACCTCGTGCACAGCAGGCGCATACTGCGGTCACTGGACCACCAAGGCAGTCAAATTCAAATTCATGATAAACATACAAAAATATAAAAATACAAATCTTTTCTCCTTATAATTTTAGCATAGAATATAAAAGAATGACCCAGTAAATGCATTGCTAACACATGTTTACAGTGGTTGTTACGGAAAAATACGTATCGTTAGTAAATAAACAGTGAGGATAAACTTGACACCGATACAATATAATCATTAATAATGAGATATGTGTGATTAGTATTATCTATAGTCAATATCGGATAATTTGTATACCGTAACGTGTTATTATTGTTCTAGTTCATAAAAATTAAAAATTACCAAAATTTTCCAAATTTAGTCGAAATTACTAACAAATAATTGAGGCACTCATATCGAGTTGCATCCACTGTTCTGTAAACGATTAGCGGGTTAAGTTACAAAAATATATAACACCAAGGTTTTGAGATGAAGTATTCCCGGGATAAAAAAATGTTTCTTTAAAATCGCATCCTTAAATAGGAACTGGAGACCTAGGCTGTACTAATGCTCTCAGTAACAATTGCACCATTGTGCCTAGTTATATAGTAGCAATGTTTTGTAAGGTAAAGAATATAATCTTTACCTAATCGGGCATTTAAAATTTTTATTCATAAGTAAGATTAATGAATATTTTATTATAGAAAACTATTACAAAAAATGTTACGTCTAACCACAGTATTCAGATCAATTATTATAATATTCTGGTAAATGGGGATATTAGCGTATTTCATCATCGCACACTTAGTAGAATAAGGGCCTAAGAGAGGTACACGTTCGTTCGTTCGTTGTTTAATTTTGTTACCTGTACTATTAAGTATTCTGTGGTCTTACTAAAAAAATGTGCGACTGGATTATTTACCTATGGTATGGTACGGCGCCGGCGTCCTGAATTCCTGATATCCACAACTCTACGTTGACACGCGTATTTTGCGCGCGATTATGTAGATACTTATTACATTATGTATATTTCTTCAGACTTGATGTTATTATAAGACTTATTGACAGACTTCGGAAGTGTATTACAGTAGAACGCCGACTATCCGAACGCCGATTAACCGAATCGCCAATTATCCGAATCGATCCTAAGTGTACTTAATATAAAAAATTAAAGCCAAGTAATTGTTGTTTTGTTTTGTTGTAAGAAGTTGGAACTCGTTGGAGTACAGATATATTTCAATCTCTGATCGAGATGTTCAATATGAGCGTTATTGTAGAACTGTGTTTGTTAAACTTAATAAAGTTTATTCTATTTGTGTCAGTTCGTTTTTCTTTATTACTATTCTATGTCCGATTATCCGAATTTTCAATTATCCGAATCGACCCCGGTCCCAATTAATTCGGATAATCGGCGTAGGTACTACTGTATTTTCATAATAAAAAGTGTGTTTGTATTATCATTAACTGCCAGCTCCTATTTATTATAATCTACTGTATTATTTTTCATAAATACATACTGTATATTGTGTGAAAAACTCAAGAAATATTGGAAAGATAGATAAGATAAAATTCAAATAAAACAAACATACCTAAAAAGTATGATACGACATACTATGATAAAAATAATGTTATTCTTCTACATAACTATTCAAAATAAATCGCAATAAAAGTCAAGGCAACGGCTTAGAAAACGATTCGCAAACATACTTTACTAAAATGTAGTGAAGCTTTAACATTGCATGTTGTGAATTTTGCAAACCGCCTTTGAAAATTGACTTTTATTGAAAATTGAATTGTCAACAGTAAGCAATTTTACCTACAAATCTTGCACCATATTTTACTTAGATAAGTACATTCAGTTCTTTTACGGTGAAGTTAGTGGAATGTTAACATTGTATTAGAGCCGTTCGGGCTTCCCGAAAGTCTTCTCCTGTCCTCTGATAGGTCAAAAAACATCCTCGTTTAACGACCAGCTTGACGTTCGAAAACATGACAAGCATTTTCTTCTTAATTGTTTTATATTTTTCTGAGAGCTATGGGCAGTCGACACAAGCAGCAATGATAACCGATGTCATCCAGGCCTTCAATAAACCATCCACTGTAATTGCAAAGCTTAGTTGGACACCTTGTAAGTTATAAACATTTTTTTAAGACAACTCCACACTAGAGAACAAGCTCTGTGTCTCGGGGTCCTTCACAAACATACAATTAACGGACACAAATTACAGCCAGACTCAGAACAACTCTTTGCGGGTCACACAAAGTTTTATCCTGTGTGGGAATCGAACCCACAACCTCGTGCACAGTAGGCGCATACTGCGGCCACTGGACCACCATGGCAGTCAAATATTTAAGTTATTGGATTTAAGTGCATCTCACTGGATCAGTATGATGATTAGTCACCATGACCAGTCGTTGGTCCTGTGCCGGACCTTTCTCCGGTCGTGTCGGATTGCGGTCCCATTGGACTATGAGAGTGAAGGAATAGAGAGTGCGCCTGTGTTTGCGCACATACTGGTTCACTATAATGTAACCTGCGCAGTTAGCTAATCTCCGATGAGATTAGCCGCCGTAACTGAAATCGGGTTAAACGACTATTATTATAAGATTAGTCAATAAGACCACTGATATTAAGAATACTATACAAGTACTATTTATTTTTATAACTAACTAGCTGTTGCCCGCGGCTCCGCCCGCGTGGGTGTCGGTTATCGCGATAAAAAGTAGCCTATATAAATTTGGCATAAAGATAGATTATAGTATTGTATGTTTTTTATGTTGTATGTCGATAATATATTAAGTCTATTTTAATGTAATTGGTGTCAAAGCCGTGTTAACATAAATAAATAAATAGTCTGGAATACCACCAAACTATAAGCTATCTCTGTGTCAAATTTCATCCAGATCCGTTCAGCAGTTTTTGCGTGAAACAGTAACAAAAATACATCCATACGTTCTTACAAACTTTACTTTAATAAACATTATTAGTAGGATAGGATTATCCAGTTATTGATCCGGTAGTTTGGCGATTTACCTGAATCGGCAAAGTATCATTATATTTTTGTGTTATGGACCCCATTAAACAAATAACAAGCTCAAGTAAGGCCTTTAACATTCTTCTAATGTCTTTACGTAGAGAAATAACCACAGGGAAACTCCTAAGCAGTTATTTCTTCCAGCATCAATATTCTATACGTCATAATTGACGTCAGTGATTTGCCACATATTTTAAATATTACTACTACTTAGGTGTATATGAAAAGAACATAAACAGTGTATCACATAATATATTACGAATGCTATTAAAAATCTTCCAAGCTAAAATAAAATTTAAGTTGATATCAACTAAGCAATAAGTGGGATTAATTTAATAAACTTCTACGTCCTCAATAGAAGCTTGATCCGGGTTTGCATTATAAAACACCTAGTTAAGTGGTTTTGATATTATCTCGCCTAATGCTAAACTATGTAAACAATAAAAGTAAATTATCTAACACAAAAAATACTTTATTAAACCGGTTTTAAATCCACTAAATGTAGATCCCAAAGTAGATTTGTCATGTCTGATTTATGTTTTTTTTGCAAAAAGACAACTCCTGCATTTGGTAACCGCACTAGGGCCGTGGCGGACTATACAAACATACAACTCGTGTACACAAATTACACCCATTCGGATCACACAAAGTTCTGTCCAATATGGGAATTGAACCCACGACCTGCGGCTTAGCAGTCGGGGTCACTAACCACTAAACTAACCAGCCTGTCGAACCTGATCAACTGATCTGAACTTGCATATTTTCTTAGATATTTTTTTATTTTAGCCAATGGTTAGTGACAAATCTAGTGACAAAGTTGATCAGATCACCAATAAAGATATCTGCCGTGGTCTAATGACTGTTAACAGTTGGGACCGACATCCAAAAGGACAGACGTTCAGATGAAACAAGACAATGCTGGCAACCATCCATAATGAAAATGCACTGTCGCTCTCGCTGATTGTTTACCTTTGAATTGAGTGAATGGAAAATATATAGGTACCTTACGTCGGACTGCCAAGCCGTGGGTGCAATTCCCACCCAGAAAAAACCTTTGTGTGATGAGCGGCCGGCTCATCACATGACCGCGAGTAATTGTTTTGTGTCTGGTTGTCATCATCTCCACCCATAAAAGTCCCACTGCTGGGTGTAATTTATCAATACCAATATGCATGTATTTAGAAATATATAAGTTTATTTATCAGATGTCTGGTTGCCATAGTACAGGCCTGTGTGTAAAGGGACTCGTAACTTATGAAAAGAGATTTTGGGAGAGTTTAGAATCAGAAGACAATATTTTGTCAATATAGGTAAGATATTTAAATATTAAAGCAATGTGGAAAAAGACGAGCCCGGAGCAGGACTCGAACCTGCGCCTCTCGGGTTCCGGCCCAGCGCACTACCAACTGTGCCATCCGAGCTCCTACTCAAGACTCTCACTCCAAGACGTAAACAAGCGGTGGACAAATTCGAACTCTGGAGTAGGAGCTCGGATGGCACAGTTGGTAGTGCGCTGGGCCGGAACCCGAGAGGCGCAGGTTCGAGTCCTGCTCCGGGCTCGTCTTTTTCCACATTGCTTTAATATTTAAGTATATTTGAGCTAATTGCATAGCAAAATGCTAAAAATATTTAATAGGTAAGATATTATTGAAACCATTATTTTTACTTATACGATATTCATTTACAGATAAAGTGCTTGAACTACAGAAAGTTCTTTTTAAAGCAAATATTCAGATGAGTACGTCAGATGTGATCTATGAAGATGACAAACAATTCTTCGATATAGAAGAACAAGTTATATTCCTGGCAGATCTGAGCTGTCCTGATATTGTGAAATATTTTGAAAAGGTCTATATTCTCTCATTATTCATAAATTTATCTGTGTTTGCGATAACTATAACTTTATGACGATTTATCATACCCTTATTGGTTTATTTGTAAGTAAATTATTTATCGTTTATTGTTATGATTTATTGTTTTATTGACGTCTTGAATGTGAGTTGCTTTTAAATATGTAGATAGATCGATGAAAAACTCTTCATTGTACTCGTATGTACACGAATTACATTAATAATACAAATATTGTTTCACACAGTTTTTTCCGGCCATCTCGGTAGCAAAATGACGCTTCTCTATATTTATAGTGATTCATTTTTTTTATACCACCTGAAGCTATACGATAACTTCCTTACAGTGATTTATTTTTGATTTTAATGTATTTCGTTAACCTTAAAATAAAAGGTAATAAAGTCAGACATCTTATGAATTTTAAATTAAGATAGAAAACGAATTGCTATAAGGATGTCTTGGTACGGCCCCTGGTCTTGATTTATTGACTAAATTACGCCTTAATTAAAAACAAGGGGAATATTTTAATAGTCCTTTATTTAAAAAAAACACAACATAAATTAAAATCATTTTCTAACTGTGATTCAGAATGCAGCTAGAGGTTTCTTCCAAGCGCCACTTCGTTGGATCCTCCTGGCAGAATCTGGCATAGATGATGTGGTCCCAGATCTTGTGACAAACTTCGATATACTACCAGATTCACAAGTTATTGTCATTCAAGAGAATAACGCCACATATGATATGCACTTCAGTAAGTTTGAGTTATTCTTATATTAGTTCAGAGGAGATCAGTGGTGATATACTTACGTGAGAGAGGACATATGTATTTAGTAGTAGTTATCGTAGTCAGCTTATAGTCAAAGCTTATAATATCAGTTGAATCATTTTCAAGTTTCCCGCCTTACAACTTAACACTAAAGTTTTGGTTATGATTTCACCTGAAGAAACTAAACAGTAAATACAGGCAGTATTATTTAACCACGGTCTTCTGCAAGGTTGGGATAATTTCCTAGTCCAGCTCTTCAATTTGAGCGTGGAATCTCGCAAGCTAGAAACCTCTTTTAACAAATTTTGATCGAAGAAAAACCTCTTTTGTTTCTTTTTCACTTATGTAAACAATTATTTGATGAAAAGGAGTAGGTAATACTCCTTTTTCATCAAATAATTTTTCATCACGAGTATGATACTATTTGAAAGGACAAATATGTTCTTTTTTACAGTATACAAAATAAGCAGCAATAATACTTGGAAAATCGAACGCTATGGTACTTGGAATGAAAGAAAAAGGTTTCAAAAAGCCGAAAACTTTTACGAGACAACATCTTTAAGACGACTCAACATTGAGGGATATGAAATAAGCGTTTGTTATGTTCTCACGAATAACGAGAGTATTAACCATTTGTCTGATGGCGTGTAAGTAATCGTTACCTCGGCATCACGTCAAAAGGCCTACAATAAACTACAACAGTGTTTATATATAATATGCTGAAAACAGGGTTATCTTTTAAGCTATACATAGATCCATAGGCTTAGACCTTCTTAGAAAGCCAAAAACCGGGTTTCAAGATTTCGAGGACCCTATCAGGCAAAGGGTCTTAAAATTGACTTTCTGATGTACCTTTTCACGCTTATTTTTAATCTGCATATTTAAAATTGCGCTACAGTAAAAACCATTTTACTGTATTTATATATTTTTGTCAAAATTTCCATATACAAATAATACTGACTTAAGTATTAATTTATTTTTTCACATTGCGACAACACACTTGGTGTAATTACAAACAAAATGATATAAATAAAACCTAGCTCTGTTATCCGATATACTTTATAATTACGTTTCCATCAATATTACAGAGATGACCACGTAGATACTATTACGAAGGTGAATTTCCCCACAACCAACCATTTGCTTGATTTCCTCAACGCTAAAAGGAAGTATATTTTTGCTGACACTTGGGGTTACCGTGTCAATGGCACGTGGAATGGTATGACTGGTTACTTGGTTAGGGGAGAAGTGGAAGTGGGAGGTAAGTACTTATTAACGTTGCATATTTCATACGCTCTTTTCAGGATGGCCATCAATGGGCTACAATAGCTGTTTTCTATCAGGCAGGCCATATGCTTGAGTGGTATAAAAAGACGTAACATATCATTTGAAGCAATATTTTATAAGTTTTCTTTTTACCTGTTTATCAACAGTGAAATATATCTGCATAATATTAACTAGTCGATAGAGTCGATATTATTTTAATTACTGTTTGGGTGGTGAGTGGATGACATAGCGGAGAATCTGCAAAGAAACAGAATGGCATAGTATGGACATGCCAGGAGGAGGCCACCCGATTACCTCGGTAAGTAGGTTCTGGAGCTGTCCGTTCAGAAGTACCAAGACCACATAGACCGATGACATTGCGGAGAGACATGAGCCCTCATGTCTCTCCGCATGCAATGTTTCCAAAGACGACTTCACGGATAGGGAAAAGTGGAAGAAGCACACGAAAAGGGTTGACCGAGACGAGAGAGAGAGAGAGAACTACTGGCTAAGTGGTAATATATAACTTTACTGCTGTGCTGAGATCCCAGGTTCAATCTCCGGATTGAATAAAATGGCATCGGTTTCAAAATCGTCAAATTATGGACGCTATTATATGCTATTGTTATATATGTTTTATGTCTATTAATGATAATTCCAGGATCACCAATGTTCTTCACATTTGAGCGCATATCCATCGTAGATTACATTACAAGCCCTACGCCTACCCGCTCCAAATTCGTATTTCAACAACCAAAGCTATCCTATGAAAACAATCTGTTCTTACTACCGTTCAACAGAACAGTATGGTACAGTACTATTATATTGGTATTCTTAATTTACTTAGTACTGCTGCTCGTTACTAAATGGGAATGGAAAAAAACAAGCGATGTTATTGAAACAGTAAGTACTTCCATTAAGTTAAAATTTAAAATATGTAAACAAAAGCGGTGATTATATGTTCAACGTTATTAATTACCATTGTTGACTAATCGGTAATTATTATTTATTATGTATACTGTGTTATCTAGGATTGTCAGACTAGTATTAACAATTTTTTTTTATTATTTTATAGTATCTCCCACGGTCACTACACTACAGTTACTGCACGAATTATAATTATCTCCTTCTGTATATAATAATAAAGCTATAGTAGTTAGACTGGTTGACTGATATCGTTTATAATAGTTTACACAATTCGGTTTGGTGGATCAGGCGGGTATCGACATAATGAGGTTGAGAATATGATTATCATTTTATAAGAAAAAATCTTAAGCCTTATCTTAGTATCTACACTTCGAGCCTGCTTCGCGAGTCTTTTCATCTGGTGCTCGCATTGAGAAGGCAGTCAGTCAGTCAGGCAACGTTCAAAATTGGCTCCCGATGCAAACGCGTCTCTACATCAAGAGGATCAATCGCGCGGCATTCCTCGAGAAGCAGTCTCGTGATGTCGATACCCGTCTTAATATATAGTCGCCACAAAGTGGTAAATGGCGAGTTAACTTAAACCACTGAACCAACCATGCAGTGAATCGTTTATCATGCAGCTAACATGTCCACTAGTCCCAATCCTACTAGAAAGCACTTTTTATTGACCTAATTTAATAAATTACAGCGGGAAAAAGACGCTGGCGTTCTAAGAGCCAATGTTGTTGATGTTGTCATATTAATGTTTGGAGCAGCATGTCAACAAGGAAGTCCTTGTGAACTAAAAGGTGAACGCCTTAAAACAATAGTGTTGATGAAAGAACGTATCACGTACAACGAAACATTGATATTGACAAGTACCCCCTACACTTTCCAGGATCTCTCGGTCGAATTGTTATGTTGGTGCTGTTCCTCGCGCTTATGTTTCTTTACACTTCATACTCAGCTAACATCGTCGCGCTCCTACAATCAAGTTCATCGCATATAAAGACATTGGATGACTTACTTCATTCCAGGATTAAGTTTGGAGTTCATGATACTGTCTTCAATAGATATTATTTTTCGGTTAGTGTTTACAATCAAAGTTAAATATCTATCGCTTAGGATCGATCTTTTTATGGTGTATTTCGGTGATCTTTTATTTCAGACTGCTACAGAGCCAACTCGTAAAGCAATCTATGAAAAGAAAGTAGCACCACCAGGATCGAAACCTCGTTTTATGACTATGGATGAAGGTGTCCTCCAAATGCAAAAGGTGATGCTTTCAATTTACAAACACAATACCTAAATACTTAAGTAGATTCATTATAAACAAATAGCATATTACGTGCCCGATTTATTTATTTCTCAATTGTTTTCAAGAGCTACCTTTACTACTAACTATGTCCTTGCTCAGCTACAAATTAACCTTTTTTGAAGCTCAGCAAGCTAGAATATATCATCATGGCTGACTTACAAAATTCGAGCTTCAGTTCGGTGAGTTATACCTAGAATTGTACAATTTCAGGGACTATTTGCATTTCACATGGAAACTGGAGTAGGTTATAAGTTTGTTGGAAAATATTTTAAAGAAGGAGAAAAGTGTGGTCTTAGAGAAATCCAATACCTGCAAGTGATTGATCCATGGTTAGCCATCAGAAAGAATTCACCATATAGAGAGATGTTTAAAATTGGGTGGGTACAATTTTTTTTTTTTGGCAGAATAATAAATAGAAAGATACAAATTTATATTAAGCAAATAAGGCAATGCAATTTTCATAATATCTATGTCTAACGCGTCAAGATAAACATATTTGATATTTGAGCTAATTGCATAGCAAAATGCTAAAAATATTTAATAAGATAAACAAAGACGGCATGTAAGTTGCTCTGCAGAAGTTCCATAGTGTAAATGGCGTTACAATGTTTATATTTCTTGCCCTGTTTAATCTTTCAAACGCCACTGCCGAATATAACCGACAAGTGAAACTAGGCATTTCGCACGTAATTTTTACCGGCCTTCATTTGTCGGCTAGGTATAACCAATTGCGTGTTGTATATTCGTGATTTGTTCTTCAGGACAAAGCGTATTCAAGAGCACGGACTACAATATAGAGAAAACCGTCTTATGTATGAAAAACGACCCAGATGTGTTGGAGGTGGATCCAACTTCGTGTCTGTCAGCATGGTGGATTGTTATCCAGCTTTAGTTATACTATCATACGGCGCCGTAGTGGCCTTATTTCTGCTTGGCTTTGAAATTTTAGTACACAAAAGACAGAAGATAATACATAGATTGAGTTGTATAAAAGAATAGATTTCAAATGATGTTAGTACTGACTATACGAGTAGATATGTTTTAACTTTTGATTTTTAGAACACAATTTATATAAATCAATTTTTTTATAAAAATACAAGTAAAAAGCCTAGCTTGGGAAACATTTTCGACAACTATTGAATATCAGCCTTATAATAGTCCTAAGACTGTAAAAATGTAACTGACTGTACTTTATTGACACCAACAGGTGTCAATAAATATTACTATAATAGCTGACCCGGCGAACTTTGTACCGCCTTAAAATTTTCTAATTTTCTACGCTACTTTCTTTTTTTTTTACATAAGAACCTTCTAATACAAGACAAAAATTAACACAACAAAAAAGAAATTTCCAAAATCGGTCCAGCGGTTCACGCGTGATGCCGTGACCAAGGGAAATTGGGATTCATTTTTATATATAAAAGATTATCAAAGTGCAAGAACTTTTCCCTATAACTTTGTTTTCGGCACATAATAGAGAAACGCTTTAAAAATCCAAAACTCGGGCGTATTAATGCTAATTTTGTTTTGGAGGCGTAGGTATCACTGCTGCCTCTTATTATTTTGTTGTTTTTCTAGCAATATGATTTCTGTATTCATTAAAAATTTATATATGTACTTACTCGTACATTAAGATGACGTATCTGATTTTCTCAATTTACCTAAGAAAGCACTAAACATACGTACTTAAAAATCATACCTATAACAAATCAACAATAGTAGTTTATGCTTGCAAGCTACCTATTAGCAAATTAGCAGTAGTCGCATAAGTATGAATAATAACTTCGATAATCACATAGGTGGGACCACCCTCGTGATTAACAGGCTAACTGTATGTCGTGGCCAATAATTATAGAGAGCAGGCAATGCGATTACAGTAGCATAAATAAACAGCATAGTATAAGGAGTAGGTAGTAGTGAATCTCCTTTATATTTGCTCAAAAGCTGACAAGTACATCTTACCCCGCAAGAACCAGCATAACGTACATGGTTGTCGCAGCGCAATCATATAAGTATCTACTTATTGTAATAAAAAAACATTAAATTATTATATGACATAGGTACCTACCTACTATTATCATGTCATTACCTATATCAAAATAAATATACCAATACAAGTTGCGATATACCACTGTTCTTACGCCGCGCCGCGCCGCTGGCGGCGGATCAAATCGGCGATGAGCGGTAGGTATAATTTTGAATTTTTGGCTTAGTTTCTTTACTACTCACTTACTCTATGTTAACAGTTATTTGTTAAACTAGTGTAATACCTATATAAGTAGTAGTAGTATAATTTCCTTGGTACACTTTGTCGCTGTTAATCAATCTAAAATGAAGCTTGTATTATGGTTTATAAATATATTATTGGGTTTGAAATGTTGTCTTTCAATATCCATACAAAATGATCTTCAAATGATTGTCGATGTCATCTCATCTTATGAGCAACCAACAGCAATAGTTGCTAATGTCTGCTGGAAATCGTGTAAGTATACTTAATAAGTTTTAAAAAGCGTACACATACTGTGGCTTCACCCACACACAGTTACTTCGGATGGAAGGAAAACGGCCTCGAAAACTTAAACTGGATAGTACTGGATTTGATGATTTCTCATTCCTGAAACAAATTCTCTGAAAGAATGCAATTGAAATATTGGAAAATTATAATTATTTCACTCTTTGTGCATCGCATCGGTTACAAATATAGTCTCTTCATGTAAGGAAACGATTTACTTAACCCAAACATACCCATAATTCAAAACTCTGATGTTACAAGATGTAGAGTCAGCAACGCAACGCACGATATTCCTGGTATTGCAAGTATCCATTAAAATTAATTAAGTATTTTATTAAAATTTGTTTCAGTTTACCAGTCAAAATTGGCGACAATGTTGGCTAAAACAAAATCAATAAGTATGCAATACTTATGCAAACAAGAAGCAATAAATAATAATATGTTACATAACAATCACTTGCTATTTTTAATAGATTTAAAGTGTGAATCTTCGATATATTTCCTCAATCAGGTATTCTATATATTAAATAATAGTAATCAGTATATAATAAATACTTAATACCTTCTTACACGTTTGTCTGTGTCTGACCAACATTGGTTATAGGATTTACCAATTTTTGTCAGACAGAGACAAACGTGGCCACGTATGGAAAAGGTAGGCTAACATAGAACTCATGTTATTTGACACAAATATTTATTAAAATAATAGGCCAATTAGCCAATTAGTGCTAACTGGGGCAGTACCATGACGTCCTTATATCTTATAACGTAAGTAATTAGAATTCCAAATTAAAATAAAAACGAAATCTACATTACTACCTAATATTTTTGCCTACAGATAATATTATGCTTGAAACAAATTTCCTTGAAATAGCACTATTTAAGATGGTAAACCTATTTAGTATTTTGTTTAGTTTATTCAATGACATAATTTTCCTGAAATTGACTCGTTTCTTCCTATATTTGTCCTTCAAGGCTAACGCAAATAATATGTTTAGCAAGACTTACAAATGGCTAGTTCTTGGTAAAACTGATGATACTATACAAGAAATTGCGGACTTGAATATTTTAGTTGATTCTGAATTTATTATCGCTGAAGAGCAAGAGAATGGTCAATTTTTACTACAGACAAGTAAGTTGGTCTCTTTTTTTTATACTACCAAGGTGGCGAATAAGCATACGGCCCGTCTGATGGTAAGCAGTTACCGTAACCTATGGACGCTCGCAACATCAGCAGTGTCTCTTTAAGGCTTGTGAACATTAGGGTGAGTCGGGCCAAAAATTATAGCAAAATACTTTTTCATTAGTCAAATCAAATCAATAAAATGAAGTCATCCGTATGCATGCTAATATTTTAACGACATGACAGTACCCACTAGTTCTTCATATGGCTCTACACCTGTAGCGAACTAGCTAAATGTAAAATAGCTGACGTAATACCTGCTTCAATTATAATTTATGACCCCACTTTTTAATCTAAATGCATTTTGAGTTCGATTATGTGCAGTTCAAGCCATCTTGCACTGCATATATTTACATACCAACTCTTATACTAACTTAAAATGCATACATAAAGTAAAAATGACATTTTGGTTATAGTACCAATACTATAACCAAAATGTCATTTTTGCATTTAATTTTGGTTATAGTACAGAATACTTAATAGTACAGGTTATAGTACCAATACTATAACCAAAATGGCATTTTTACATTTAATTTTGGTTATAGCACAAAATAATTAATAGTACAAGTTATAGTACCTACCAATACTATAACCAAAATAGCATTTTTTATCTATGATCGAAAACATTTCAAAACATCTAATAATGTTTCACAGTATACAAGATACAACCTAAAAGCAAATGGATAAGGGAATATTACGGCACTTGGACAAACAATAACGGTTTTATCAAATCGGAAGATAGAATTATTTCTAATGTTATGAGACGAAAAGATTTACAACTAAATCCTGTAACTGTGTCTGTTGTTATTACCGACAATAGAACTAAAAACGATTATGCAGTAATTAGGTAAGTACTTGATAGCCTACATTATGCAATGCTGCCAGTCTCCTGAGCACGTTTTCAGTAGATATCGATGCTGATTAAGTCTTCCCTCCGTTTTTTTGCTTATATTAAAAAATATTTTTAATGTGTAAATATAGTTTTATTGTAAATATAGTTTTAGTGTTTAATATTATAAATTCTTATATGACTGTCTGTTTCCTAAATGAGTTATTTATTTTCTTTGAATAGTTAAATAGTACCTACTTAATCACCATTTCTCCTAAAATTAGAGCAATTCTCAAAATGCTCAAGATCTAAAGTTAGTCACTGTTACCGATAGTCACCTAACTTACACAATTAACAATAATAGTGTTAAACTAAACTATCGTTTTGTCTGTTTCTTGCAGTAGTAATATCTTTGTGGACCCGGCGACTAAAAGCTCCTATGCAACAATCACGAATTTGTACGATTTTATAAATGCTACAAGAGTTGTTATCTTCAGTGGCACTTGGGGATATCTGGTCAATGGCTCTTGGACTGGCATGACTGGTGACATCGATTCAGGAAAAGCTGACTTATGTGGTAGGTCCCTATCTTTTTCATTAAGTATTTTCTTTTACTTTAAAAATTGCATTTCGCCATAATGCTATGCACTATTTTTTGACAAGATTGTAATGAATAGGTCTTAAATATTTCCTTTAGAAATATAGTGAAAAAATGGTTGATCAATTATTTCATTTATTTCGATATTACTTATAGATAATGATTATTGCATTCTTAGAGTGAATTTCGCAAACTCCTAGCCTCTGCATACCCCAATGCGAAAGACGCGTGAATGGCGTGATGATATGTATGCATGTAACTAGGCATGCCGACTTTGGTGTAATCCGGTCGCTCTTGCCTCTTAGACGAAGTATTTATTAACGGTGAACATAAGATATCGCAATCAGTTACATTAATAGTTAATTTGTCAAGATGACCTATTTTTTTTTCCTTCAGGTTGCATGACATTTCTAACCAAAGAACGAATAAGCGTCCTGGAATACATAACATTCCCCACTGGTACCCCAATGTCAAAAATTGTATTTAAACAACCACCATTGTCTTATCAGTTTAATTTGTTCATTCTACCTTTCACGACTGGTGTATGGTACTGCCTCTTTGGATATTTCATTATATTAATTGTAATACTGTATATCAGTGCAAAATGGGATATTAAGAAATATGAAGATTTTAAAGAGGTAAGAATTACAAGTAAGGTCGGTCTCCAACAAGGTGAATCCGACGACCTGGTAAAGGTTACGGGCAATCGATGGACAAGGTCGGCTCAGGATCGAGGCAATCCTTGGGGGAGGCCTATGTCTAGCAGTGGACGTCTTTTGGCTGAGTTGATGATGATGAAGGTCGGCGTTTCTATGGCGGTGATGTAAGTGATTGTTTAACGTATTATTTTTTTAAGTTTAGAGTTGCCATTTGATAGGTGGCGTTGAACCAAACAACGCCATCTATCGAGTGTTAACTTTTCTTTTTCCTGTATTATCTTGCCTTTTACCATTGAGCAGCGAGTTGTGGGTTCGATCCGTAATCGTTTTGTATAATTCAATACGTCGTTTCAAGTCTGGGTATTATTTCTATGTTTATAAAGTTTCACATGACAAGGGTTCTTTCCCAATTGTAGTCTTTAAAAAAAATGCTTTGTCACATGACGGTTACGGACATGAGCCGCAGAATGTTAGCATTGTAGTTACACCGACCTAACATATAAGTTTAGAAGTAGTTCTACGATTCTAGATTTAGTTCTGTTTCTAGGCACTCAACTCTCTTATGTTTCAGGAAATTACGGATGAAACGTACCTAAGAGCAATTTGGAGTGACATTATTATGTTTGTTCTTGGCGCTATTTCTCAACAAGGAAGTTCTAATGAGTTAAAAGGTAACATTTTTCATGTGTTGAGTTCGAAACTTAAATAGAAATATCTGTGGCAGACACTACAACAAAAATACCCTAATATAAATTTGAAAAACAACAAACCCCATGCTGGGGCTGTAGCATTATATCCGTTATGTTTTAGGAATTTCAAATTAAAATCGAAAATGAATCTATAATCGTAATAACATACCTCCATTATGGTAGGGCCTCGACTTATGTGTTGACGTGGACGCCAGAAGCTACTACTTAATCGTCTTAGATAGAGCTAACATCAATATTAGAAGCGATAATGATAAGTCATAGTGGAAGAAAGAAAGGAAAACGAAAATATTCGTTTTCGGTTCCTTTCTTTCATTTTGTTTACTAGGGACAATAGAAAAGTTTAATATTCTGCACTGACACAGGACAATCATAGTAGACCGGCCTGGCTAGTAGTGGTTAGTGTTGGTCTAGTGGTAAGTGCTAGCCGTGGGTTCGATCTCCACGCGGGACAAAACTTTGTGCGATTAATTAATGTTTGTTCCGAGTATAGGTGTAATTTGTGTTCGTGAATTTAGTTTGTGAAGTCCCCCGTGACATAGGGCTTGGTCCAAAAAGTACTGTTAAGCAGGATTTCGTACAACATAATCTTACGTATAATTTTATTTTTCAGGAACACTAGGGCGTCTAGTAATGTTCATTATATTCCTATCATTTCTCTTTTTTTACACATCGTACTCGGCCAGTATTGTGGTACTTCTGCAGTCGACTTCAGATCAAATACGAACAGTTACCGACTTAATGAACTCGAAGCTAGAACTTGGCATAGAAGACGCTGTTTACAACAGACATTATTTTTCGGTACGCATTTATATACATTTAATTTCCTTAGTCTAGATAGAACTCTATAATCTATATTGTTCACAAATTACATTTATGTAGATAACGGATATTATTTCACACAGTTATGTACAATGGGCGGCCTATTGCTAAAAGCAATTTTTGCCAGACACCCTTAATTCTTGATTCGTAATGAAAGTGGTAAAGCTAAAATGGGATTGAGTTATAGATGATCATCATCCTAATTATCCACCCTTATCTATTTGTTGTTGGATATAACCCTCCTATTTTTGCAGGCCATTTGAGTATTTTCAGCACCAACGGCCATACCATGAAGTCCTTACAGTCGTTTATTTTCAAACTCGAGAGATACGTTATGATCTAGCTTCAACGTTGTCATTGTTTGAAATCCTAAATAAATATTAATAAGTACAGTGTGTATTAATCAATAATTTATTTTATTACAGCCAACTTACTCTCGAGATCCTGTTCGAAAAGCGTTTTATGAAACAAAAATAGCACCTAAAGGAACGAAACCAAATTTCATGAGTCTTGAAGATGGTATTAAGAAAGTACAAATGGTAATTTTCCGTTTGAAATTAAACTATACGAATGTTATTTTTTAATTATAGAATAAATTTATTCAATGCATAAATACATATGTAGGTACATATAATATGTACATTTTTACACTATAGAAGTATATACTACCTACATATTATACATTAACTAACAAATGTATAATGTATATAATATGCGATGTTGGATTAAGAGTTTGGATGGACGGATGTATGGATGTTTGTTACTTAATTACGCCAAAACGACTTAACGGTTTTGGTTGAAATTCTACACAGAGATAGATTTTAGTCATTTTTTAACTAACTTTTTATCCCGAAAAAAATACTGTATCCGTGAGATTGTACGCGCGAGCAAAGGCAAAGGAGGACACTTGTCTAATATTTCATATTCATGGCCGTTGGGATAACAAGGCTCTGGAGTGGCGACTACAAACGGAGACCAAGCGTGAGCAGGCCAACAAGAAGGATCGATGACTTAGTGAAGGTTGCAGGCAACCGACACACCGAATGCTGTGGTAATCCTTGGCGGAGGCCTATATCCAGCAGTGGACCTCTTTTAGCTGAAGTCATGATTATGATGATGATTCCATTTACAAAGCTTGTGTCTTTGGAACGCAAAAAGCTTCTAAAGTTGGTATGGTTTCACTTTTTTTTTTACAGAAACCATTTGCTTTCAATATGAACGTTGGCTCTGGCTATAGAATTGTTTCGCAATACTTTCAAGAACATGAAAAGTGTGGACTCGTAGAAATTGATTACATCCAAGCTAGCAAACCCTGGTTTTGCAGTAAAAAGTATTCTCCGTACAATGAGATGTACAGAGTTGGGTAAATATATTCCTAATAATAATATATCTACTTACATGCGGTGGTGGCCGAATGGGAAAGTAACCGATCTTCACGCAAGAAGCGCGAGTTCGATCCCGGGTGGCAAAGGCAGTACCTATATGAATTTCACTTTGTGGAGTTTATATGTACTAATCAAATGATTCACCATCTGCTAACGCTAAAGAAAACATCAACCCGCATTAGGCCAGCGTTGTGAATTAAGGCCTACACCCCCTCTCTCTCTCTCTCTCTCTCTCTCTTGATAGAGAAGAGCCGTGCGCAGCAGTGGGACATATATGGGTTGCTATTATTATAAAATATCTACGTATTTTAAATAGGTTCTTATTCTTAATTATTCTTCATATTAATTTTTATGGTAATTAGCCGCTACTCGTATGAATATCAAACCCCAGTAAAAAAACATTTGTTAGTCCATGGAGCTATACTAAAAATTCTTCCTGCTGGCAATCACCAGGAAGAATTATTAGTATAGCTAGTAAAACAGAGACAACGTAAGAATGGAATACTTGCATATTGAAAATAGTTGTATATAACTTTTATTTGTGGTATTTCCCGGGGTCCCGTAATGCTTAAAATAAAACCCTCACAAATAACGTGGCTTTCTATTGGTAAAAGAATTTTCAAAATCAGTTCAATAGATCCAGAGATAAACCACCTAAAACGTCACAATTTTTCCTCTTTATAATAATTGTATAGATTTCTAAAGTATATACCTATAATACACTCAGATACAGAACGAACAGTCGTATTAATTACACAATAAATATTAATTAAGTATACATTAGTCAGTAAGATTTTTCACCCTTTTCTTCTCCTTCACTTTTCCTCTTCGGTTGTACACTTTGCTTATTCTCACATTTGTATCTTTTTAACCGACTTCAAAAAGAGGAGGTTATCAATTCGTGTGTTTTTTTTTATGTTTGTTACCGCATAACTCCGTCATTTACGGACCGATTTGAAAAATTCTTTTTTTGTCCAAGAGGACATACTTCCAGTTTGGTCCCATTATCATCAAAAGAAAGTTCTAATGATGGGATCCATGAGGAATTGAGGGAACTCCTTAAAAGTTATAGGCACACATATAGCAATTTCTATATATTTAACAACTAATCAATCATTTGCATTCAGAAAGTGTAATTTGGTGAAGTAAAACTGATGAAGAAGACCACAGATGGCCATCTGAACTTTTCAATAATAAGTATTTTACTGATGTCGATTAGATAAGTTTCGCTTATTTTTGCTAAGCAACTATTTAAGAAATAATGACGTGAATGAATTGAGCGCGGATTGCACAGATTAAATATTGCTTTTCTGCCCGACGCTCAGTCGTTTTCGATTGTAACAAACAAAAAAAATATTTATTTCTTTATTTAAACATATTTATTCCCTTCATTTTTTCCTAATATTCTCAAACTTTAAAGGTATATTAGGTATATTCTGTATCATAAATGTGTGGTGTACAATAAAGAGTTTACTATCAAATCAATTACCTATATAACTGACCGTGACTTCACCAAGGCCTGATCAGAATATCAGCGCTGCAGTTTTAAATGCCACAACACAGAGCTGAGAGATTACGACCCTTGCTGACATCACACAGGATAATTTTTTGTTTTGTTATTGTGTGTCTATTGTTTTTGTTTATATCTGTTATCCTGTGTATGTTCGAATAAATGCTTTTCTTTCTGTCTTTCAAATGTAATGCAGCAAATGAAAACTGGTACATTTAAACTGAACAAAGTTTAAAGGTATTTGAAAATTTTACTACTTGCCGTACTGAAGTCGGTTTTTGTTTGTTAAAATTATTCCTCTGCCACACTGGTTTGCTGGTAGAAAACTGAATCTTTAGTTAAGCTCGCCTTTGTACATGTTATATTTATATGTATTTGTTTCTATGTTATTGTGTACAATAAAGAATTAAAAAAATATTAGTCCTGGGTGGTAACAGGACTCATGACCTCCAGCTTAGCAGTCAAGGTCACTTACCAATCAAATAATGATATATCAATGACAGTCACAAAAAACAAAAAGATTTCCAGACTATCAACTACTCGCATCGCATTAATTAACATGGTTACAGGTTTTTCCGGATTGAGGAACATGGTTTAAGTGACAGAAACAATCGTCTTATTTTCGCGAAGAAACCGCAATGTACTACAGCAAGCGGCAACTTTGGCTCAGTCAACATGGTGGACTTCTATCCTGTGTTGCTCATGCTGCTGTATGGAATGATCTTGGCTTTCGCCTTGCTTATTCTAGAAATCTTGGTTCATCGGAGGCAGAAGATGAAAGAAACTTTGAATAATTAAGATAGAAGGAAGCGGCTTGGCTGTTCTGCTGACATGGGTTAAGTCCATGAGCGGTGGTAGCAACCAATGGTGGGCCTTCAACTTGTCTGCTACCATCGGCAATAAAAAAATGTAGTAGGTACATCTAAACCACACTATCACGAATGAATGCTTGGAACTTCTTCGCTATCATACAATAAGCTCTTATCGGTGTTGTAAACGCCAATTTGTTCTACATTGCACCTAATTTGACTTTGTTATATATTATGACGTGGCCTTGATATTCTGTATCTAGAGAAGGTCAAGTCACGGTACTAATCACCTTAAAATGTAAAGAAGCAATTGTATCAAACTAGATATTAAAGTTTTTTTTTTATTAAAAAGTAGAGCCGTTTATTTTTGAATTTAGAAATAAAAAATCTATATACTAGTACAAACGTATTTTTATCTATTTTGTATTGTTATTGATAAGTACCTATATTTTTTTTTATCGGGACAATCCCACCCACATGCCCACCGCTGTGACTCCTGTGAGCCAGGATTAACAGCGGAGTAACCAACTGATACACCGAGTTTTGACACTCGTGCGTCCCGTGGACAACTAAACCTACTGTCTTGGACCCCGCAACGAATTTAATCAGAAGTAAATAGGAGGAGTTAGAAAGAAAAGTTTCCACTTCCCTCCATAGCAAAGCGGGAGACAAAATAAATCTGTATAGGTTTGTAACCTATGAAAAGGAGCACCACGGAGGACCTTAAACAACGGGATCTAAGTGAGCTAAGTTTGATTGCTGTAATATGTATGGCAGAAACGTTTAAATGCACGGAAATTCCCTCTAGATGAGACTAAATCCCCATAGTAGGCCGCTCGAGATGATATATATAAGCTGTTCATCATAATAGTACAATCATTATGCCAAAGACTACACTCCCCGAGTATGTGATGAGCAGACTGCTCCTGATCGGAGCCAGGTGCTGAGCATTGACAGTTCGGCGAATCAACTAGCTTAAATGAGTATAACTTGCTCCGAAAGTTACCATGACCCACCCGTAAGGAACTGAGCGACATTGTGATCAACCTCCAGCCATGTCTTTGCCAACCGATCAGTAACGGAAGGAAAAAACTGGTAGAGGTGGCGTCCCTTGGTTGATGTATCCCATCGCTGTTGCCATTCATTAATGAGGATTCTATAAACTTCAGTTTGTTCTTTAAATAATCGGGTGATTTTAAGGCGATCACGTGGCATTAAAAAGTTGGAATTGATGTTGTCAATCGCCGCTCGTCTCTGTACCTCTAGATCGACAGGAAGAACACCTGCCAGTACTGGTAAAGCTTCAGTGCTAACTGTCCTATACGCCTTGCACAAAAATATCAACGCCAGACGTTTACTCTGAAGCTACTTGCGTCGTGCGGCACCGATGGTTGCCCTATCAGCCCACACAGGTGCACCGTAACACATACAACCCAAATAAGTTGCTGCATAGATAATTTGTAAGTTGTTAAAAGACAGACCCCATGTCGACGTCGATATCCTCGTCAAGACGTAAAAACTATTCTTAGATTTTTCTCCTATCGTTGTAATATGATCTACAAAAGTGAAGTTCCTTTCTAAAATCAAACCTAAATAACAAACGGAATCCTTATTTCTAACAGATATATTATTAAATCTAATTCTAGGTGGCGTTTTTAGATTCCCTTTCAATAGTAGCTGAAATGTTTTATGAGGTGCGAACGATAGGCGGTTGCGCACTCCCCAATCAGAGATCAGGCGCAAACATTTTTCCGCTCAGCTCTCAAGTCCAGCCCTGGTGTTAGATTGTATAAGTAAAAGACCGTCATCAGCGTAACCGGTCAAAGTGCAGCCAGATGGTAATGGCAGTGTCAGGAAATCATCAAAACCTAAATTCCAAAGATACGGCCCTAATACTGATCCCTGGGGACAGCCCATTGTTAGCGGCTTCGACACTGCATAGTGGCCAAGTTTAAGCTTAGCTGTTCCATGTGAAAAATATGTATAGATAAGTGAGTATATATTACTACACACACCACGAGCTTTTAATTTCAAAAGTAACATCGGCCACCATGCATTGTCAAAAGCGCCAGATATATCTAAGAAAATACCTAGTACTTAATGACAATCTGATCTAGTGACTGTTTCCCTAACGGATATAACTGCGTCTACAGTGGACCTACCTATTGTGAAATCAATTATTGTTTTGCATGAAATTTAACCCCACCCGGCAAAAGTCGAGGAACGATAAGGCGTTCTAGCAACTTCCCTAAAGATGGTAATAGGGTTACAGGTCGATACGACTTAGGGTCATCTAGTGGTTTATCACCACGTTTTGGTATTAACTTTATGTTACCGGAACGCCAAATACTAGGAAAAATACCCTCTATAATACAGCGCCTATAAACATTTAAGATTGATTCCCCAGACATTTTACAAGCCTCTATAATCATTTTGTTTGAAATTTTATCATCACCTGAACCTTTATTGATGGGTAGAGATCTGACAATATTGATAAATTGGTCAGTGGATGGTAAATCTGACATCGGAGATAAAGGCGGTTGTGCTGCACATTGTCTAATCTGTTGGTGGTATTCCGTGTCATTATCTTGTCGATCATAGGGTACAAGAGAACTTAGTAGCTTATTGGCTGTCTCTTCTAAACCTACAGTATGTGCATTGTTGAACTTTATGTTATGTATGTATGCAAGTTCAACTGACCTGTTTGCTTTGAATTCATGATATACTGGAGACCATGGATCCTCTTTATCAAGCCTATCGACTATTCTACGCAATAAATTACCTTTAGATTTCTCAACAGCAGCTCTGTAATGAGATCTGGCAACCCTAAGAGCAACAAGGGCCGAAACATGGGCCTCTCCTATTATATTACGTTTGGTTCTTAATAATATTAAATTTCCTACGCGCTCTACGAAATCGTCTACGAAGTTCAGCTAGGTGATCACTCCACCAATCACATCTACGAGTACTAGTAAGAGATCTCCGACCAAGAGCCTAAGATCCGCGCAGTAAGTGAAAGTGTCTGACAAAATAACAGCACTTTCTTCGGCGGTCAAGTCGTTGCGAGTGTAGTCTCTGACATGAGCAGCAAAGAGCAAACCGAAAAACTCCCAATTAGCACCTTTACTCTCATATCTGAAGTTGCCGGCACTACTATAAGGATCCCGTGCAAATCCAGAAGAAAACCCATAAACGATTAAACGATGATCACTACACGACGCATCCGGCAGGACACGCCACCTATCAATGCGAACGCCTCCACAAGAAAGTGTGACGTCAATAGAAGACTCGCCCATGGGGCTGCAAAAAGTTGGTGGTGCATCCCGATGCACCACCAACTTTTATTAACAATAATAAAGAGAGGTTCATTTCTGCAATGAAATCCTCGACCGCACAGCGACGGTCCCTATCACTGGACCTATGTTTGCCATACCAAAGAACTGAAGAAGCATTGACGTCTGCGCCAATGATAATCTTGTGGCCTGCAAGAGACCGCAAGACGTGGCGAAGATGGTGAAGATGAGGAGTGAGAAGATCGGAATATTGAAAGAAACAGCTCACGACATAAACCCTGCAGGATAAGGATGTAACTTCTGCAACGGCACAGTGTGACGTCATTAGATCGGAAAGTGCCGTTATTGTAAAATTAGAATTTGCGACGTATATCCCAGCTCGTGCTCTGTTGTTATGTTGTACTACCTTCCTACGAAAGTGCGCATTCTGATACTGTTCCTGAACTAAAACGATATCTAACTTGTGTTCTATAACTAATCGGTCTAATTCTGATGACCCTATCATTGTGGAGATTTAATTGACCTACCACTAAATTAGCCATTGTGTACCACCTACCTAGTTAAAGTCCTACCTATCAGTTAATATGAGAAGTTTAAAATAAGCTGTTCTAACTTAAGTTTGTATGAAAGACACTGTTGAGAGCCACATCTATGCTCGCTGGGTTTCTTTAGGCGTTTGCAAGCTACGCACGTAGGTTTGAAATTAGGGGTAAGCTTATCAGGGCAAGCCCGAGTTACGTGTTCCCCAGCGCAGTTCGCACAAGCAGGTGTTGTACTAGTGCAAAACTTATGTACATGGCCGAATTGTTGACACTTCAGGCAACGTACCACCTCAACGTCATCAATGAACCTACAAGTTGCCCAATCTATAAATACTTTATCTTTAATAGTTGCCAGATGTTTCCTAACTACAGGTTCAACTTCTAATCATATCCATTTACGCCCATTATCTAGCTTATGTCTGCGGATAACCTTTGTGCTCTTAATGAAATCCTCCTCTTTCATAGGTATTTCATCCTTAATATTCTGGCGATACAAGGCAGTCATAAAAGTAGACTCCTCCATAGAAATCGGCACATCTTTAATAAGAATACGTGGTCTGCGGCCCTTCGGTTTCTCCAAACGCTGATTTGATTGCATCTACGGACTGGAGTTTTTGTAGTTGCTTTTCATTAGCGACACGTAACACGACACCTGACTTTGCTGTCTTCTTAATGCCGACGATCTGAAAACCGTCGTCACTAGGTTTTATTGCTTTCATTAAAGCTTGTTTAGTGGCGGAAGAACGCGAAATCAGCTGATCGTTCAGTTGTCGGGTAAGCGACAACGCACGGCAGAGGTGGTCGAGGCTGGACTGGCGCTGCCGACTTAGGTGGTATACGAAGTTTCAACTGGTCCGCATACGTTGGTTTTGACCCACATGTTTTTTGCCCACACGATAATGTTTGTTGATTATTTTGAACATTATCTAACTGCCTTTCCATATTTGCTAACTTAGTTTCATTACATGAAGATTTAATGGCCAATAACGAGACAATGCCACTAAGACGCTGAGTCATGTCTATTATAGACGTCTTATTAGCTACATTAATGCGAGACCCCTGATCGTTCACTAATTCATTGATTTTCGCGAGGTATTCCGTCGCCTGAGTGACCAGCGAGCAATAGTCCTTATCACTTATAATTGACTCATTACTTAGATTATCAGTTTGCATACGTTTAGCTCCCTGAGGCGACACAAAAGTAGGTGACATGTCACTAAATAATCGCTTAGATGTTGGAGTTGCAAAAATTGGCTTCCCGCTATCGGGAGGATCGCCTATATATTTCGACATATCTTATTAAACTTATATAACGTATTTTTATATGTATTACTAACGATAACAAACAAATTACAATGAATAACTTAAAAATAAACGATAAAAAATGAAAAGATAGAACGATATACCTGCTACCCTCTTTGCTAAGATAATAAATAAAATGACTTACCGAAATAAATCCAGAATTAGAACTATATTACACTTACAAACGTTAAATCACTTACGAATAATAATCCTAAACACTACAAATAACACATAAACAGATACACAAGCCGAGACAACGACTTTTTACCGGGTTTATTAATTTTAAACACGGAGCAAACAACGTCCCACTGCTAGCCGTCAGAGGCGAGGAGGGGAAGATGTATGAAGTACCTATATACCTACTATATGTAACGTATTGTTTAATAGATAGTTTGATTTTGTTTTCAACAGTTTTAATTATATCAAGTCGGCAAAGCGCCTGCACAGAGATTTACCATCGTCTAATAAATATGGCATTGATTGCCCTGAATCGCCAAATTCACATTAAACAAGAGCGAGTAAAAAAGATACCCTAGATTCAAACACTTTCCTTTGTCCTCCTTCTTGTGGACTTGTGAACTTCCTTTCCTTGTTATGAATGAATTTTATAGTGAATTTTATATCATCTTCCAAAAAGTAAAACCTAATGTTAAATCTACACACGGCATACGGCAGGCAGGTCTTATAGGGGCTTAAAGCAGCATGTGCTCTTTGGTACCCTAAAAAATTAAAAGTTGTAGCCTAAGAAACATTCTTCACTGTTTCTTTTTACTACCAGTACCTACAACTTTCCCAAGTTGCCTTGGAAACTCCTCTTATAACCCGATTTTTCTAACTTTGCAGCTGTCTTAATGGCTGCATTGGAACAACATTTCAATCATAATTATAATAATTTTGATTTATAATATGTATGTATATAAGTATAATGTGAATAAAAAACATTTTTATGATATCAAAGAGGTATATGGATACTCAAATAGAGCAGAAGACACGAAAGTGCAGACCGTACTATCAGGGACAAGCGCCTGCGGGAAGGTAGGAAGGGAAGCGGGCGAGTGAATTCAATCATCCCAATCTAACGATTTTGACAGCTCCAACTGCAGTTATAAAAATTGGGTTATACCAGTAATTATTCTTATTTACCAGCAGTTTCTGCTATGAGGTTCGAGTAGGCTCTCTCTCTCTCTCTCTAATAAATTCTGGCAAAATGGAAAATAACCCTAGCATTACCTAAGGTAGCCGGGCAGTCTGTCCAGCGACCATAATTGCTCCGTTAGTGGCCTCTGGAACTAGTTATTACGCTTGTATCAATCACAGCTGGATCTCTGGGTAGGTAATGTAAATGATCATGATATATAATACGGTCAGCAAAGTAGCAATTAAAGTAAACAGTGACTAGCGGACGGAGCATATTTTGTATCAAGGAACTAGGACTGGTAGGGTTTCTAATAAACGTTAGGATGGTGGGACCACTGCTTGTTTCATAGAATTGTATCTTAGACTTTTAGAATTGAAAAATCAGTTGTTAATATTATTTAACAATATTTTGGACAACTATCTGTATCAAAAACCTATAAACATCTAAATTAATTCTCATAGCAGTATAATAATGTTCATAAAAGTGTAAATACTGATGAAACGTTTTTAATATAAGGAATATAACAGTGGTCCCACCATCTTGACGTTGGATGGAATGTTCTTGTTACATATTAAAATTTTTTGATTGATTGGTCTACTTGAAGAGCACAGTAATTTGTCAGAGTTTCTACAGTGATGAAGCCTCAAATTGCACGTTTATTTGTTATTTAGATTATATATATCTATAAACTTACCTATTTGTCTCTGGCCTAGCAGAAAAACAAGGGCAATTCACACAGTTACAATGTAATACTTATGAACGTCTTTGAATAAGTAGGTAAGCCAAATTGATGATGTCAGGCAATTTACCTAAGCTATCTAGCGCCTTGTTGTTTTGCAAATACTTTATAAACTACGATTTCACTTAAGTAATTATACAAAAAGGTATTTTTAAACATATATTTATCCTTTTCATAAGTACCTACTTATGAAAAGGATAAAGAAATGTTTTTACCCGATTTTTCTTTTTACCTAATCTATAGCCTTTATTGAGGATAGTAGTAAAAAGCCGGGGGCTTCCCACATCAAATAACTACTCGGTAAAATTGTCGCTGCTTTGCATGTTAAGTGCACCAATTACTTAGAACGGTCATCAATTTGACCATAGGTATTACTTACACAGTTATTAGATATTACGTAACAAAATGGCAAGGAAGGGGTACCTAAGTATTAAGATCTACCTACAAGCAAATTCATATGTGGGCTAACAAAGAAAAGAAGCTCCAAAGTTTTTTTTTAAATAGGTAGATAGGTATACTTTGGTATATTAGCCAGCAAAAATCTTGATTAATGCGCGGCAAGCCACCAAAGAGACCTAAAAAGGTTTCAACCAAACCCAACATACCACCAACAACGTGCGGGTCCAACGAGTGAGGCGCGACAATCAACCAATCACAGGATTTAAGGATTCGCGTCATTAGTTAATACTGTCGACCTATGCACCTTGCACTTGACTTTCAAGCAAGATTTTTACCGACTAGGTACCTACTATAGCATAAGCAGTTACTTCTATGGATGCTTACAATATACTGGGGTATCTGGCTAGTTGTCGACTGAAAAGTTTGTAAAACCAAGGTTTTGTGATGGAGAACAGGAAAATGTTAAAACAAAAATATAAGTAACTATCCCTAATTGCACTGCAGACCTGTAGGTACTCACGCATAGTAAGGAATACAGCTGTACACCTCTATGTGTAGTAATTAGGCTGTGGTCTTTTGTAAGGTGCTGGCCCTATCCTAGTTGGGCTTAGTTAGTTTGACAGGGCGTTTTCCGCGCTCGGCCGCTCAGTTGGGTCTTCATGCATGAGAGGCTTTGATTTATTAACATGTCAAAGATGAGAGGTTTCTTATTGGCTATTCCAGCCAACCCATGCTTTTCTAGTAATATATCCTAGTCGGGCTATATAGTGCTCTACTTTTAAACACCAATCTGCTTTTATTTACCTACAGGAAATAAATTATCGGATAATCATCACTAATTTAATATGTATTCTATGTAAGTACTTACATGTACTTTACGAAATGATAAGATAAGGCGTTAACTAAGTGTCCATCGATAAATTTTAATGATAATATTATGTGACGATATCATAAAATCACCTACATTTAAACAAACATTAAACATGATTCAGTGACAAAGGAATGACAGTTTTTAATTAAAAATGGATTATAAAATTGTGTTGTTGGTGATTTCTTGTGCAATTGGAGTAACTGTGGGTATGTATCATTATATTCATCATTGTCAATAGTCTAGATCCCAAACCGCCCGACTGCTAGACAAACTCCTTATAAAAGTTGCCAACCAACGACTATGGTACCAACTATGAGATGCATTAGGCAGTGAATCCTTTTTCTAGATGAAAAAATACCACGAACATTATTTGGCTTAGCGAGCAAGTCTGACTGGGGAACGACCTCCACCTTACAGAAGCCAAATAACTATACACAGCGGGGTAGTTGTGTTCCTGTGTATGAGTACACACGTTTCCTCGTAAAATTGGGTTGGCAACACGCAAGTGATGCGTCTGGTATTGCAAGCGTCCATAGGCTACGATAAATACTCATCAGGCTGTATAAAAAAAAGTTTGTATTCCTGTCGATTCCAATTATAACTACTGCATCACAATGTGGTGGTTTTAGAGGCACGACCTCCAGTCCCCAACTACCTGAAAGCAACGCGATTCTGGTAATATTATCAATATCTGGTAATAGAATCAAATAGGTACGTCTCAATCTTGGCCATGGCAAGATCATTTTGAAAATGATTACAACTTAGTACGTAAGCCTTTAATCATTTCTATTTAATTTATTTTAGGCCAGTTAAGATGTTACGCATGCGGTTTTTCAGCAGTGGATTCAGATCAATCATGTTTGACAATAACAAATGATACTCATCAAGTAGATTGCCGGTTCCAATACTGTACTATATTGAGACAAGAATACATAGTAAGTAATTCTGTAATAAATAACACAAAATAAATAAAGAATTATAAAGGTGTATTGCTGTTTATTTTACTTTAAACATTGGCGACCTTAGAGCTTTAAGCTTAGGGATCGCGAGAAATTGTTGCAACCGCTAAGAACGAATGGGCATGAGCATAATCCCTTGGTAGTCCCCGTTGCAGTGGAGTGACTATACCGTTTGGGGCCCCGTGGGAATGTTGTTATAATAACTTTTAGGATACTTCTATGCTCACGGCCATTCTCGGGCTGAGAGCCCTACAGGTCGGGGAAACGTAGCATTTCGCCCGTAATGCTACCCTATTGTTAAGCCACTGCCCGGTTGCCATTTTCTAAAGTCATTACTTATTTCAAATAAATGTGTGCGTGCCGTCCTACTTACAGCTTAGGCAGATACTTTTATCTATTTGAAGTCCTTTAACATTTAATAGGCAAAAAGGTTCTGGAGTGGCGACAAGCAATGTAGAACGACGATATAATTAAGGTTGCAAGCAGCTAATAGATAAGGTCTTCTCAGGACTTCTCAGGTGTGAAAATTCTTGGGGGAGGCCTATGTTGGGCAGTGGACATAGGTATTTCGGCTGAGAAGATAAGGGCTATGATGATGAAATCATAAGTAACATATCTGATTGAAATCTTTCGTAATTTATATAAATCAAGCCCTATTTCGCCAAACAGTCCAACATACTACCAATAATATTTACTTATTTATTCTTCTACTTCTTATGTTCTAGGATCCATCGGGAGTCGTCGCCAGTTTTACTCGTGGTTGTGAACAAGAACCAGATTATCTGAACCATGATGTTATAGACTCTACGTTCAGAACTTATTATAGAGCGTGTACCAACGATCTTTGCAATACAGGTAAGCCAAGCTACGTAACATGCAGTGGTAGACAAACGGAAAAATAACTGACGTATTATTATGACTTAAGTATTATACTTATACCTGAGCCAACTGAAGTGTAAGTTAGATCCCGGCCACGAGTAAGCTTGCAGTACCTATACCTACCTAACAATGTTAATTTAATTTTATGAAATTCTTGAAGGTCCTACTAACCATTGCCTAACGATGACGATGAAAGAATACCCACAATACATTAACCCACATAATCTAAGAAGGCAAGCATGTCTGATTAAGACCTCAACCACAGTGTAAGGAAAATAGAGTCTTCGTTACACTATGCCTCAACCCTCTCAGCTGTCTTGATAAAGGAGATCGGTTTCTCTGTCTACGAGGAGATCTGTCTCCAACTGTAGGATATAGGTACAATGAGCGAAAGTAGGTAAAATAATTGTTTAAAACGCTACACCACAACCTTACAAAAGAGCAGATCATAGACTCGGCGTCTATGATCTGCTCTTTTGTAAGGTGGAGGCTAACGTACCATGTGGTGCCCTACCTTTTAAATTTATCTAGAATAGTCATAGGAAGTAGTATAGATAGGTACTAACGTAACTATTCAAAATATAGGGTCGACATGATACTTTCAATATTATTGAAATTACTTTTATACTCCTGTGTTACAGGTAACGGCATTGAATCTATTGTTGGAGGAGTTTTATCTCCACAACATCCATACAATGGAGAAAATATTCTAGTACCTGGGACTCGTAGCAGCGCTTTGAATCTGAAACTGTGTCTTTTAGTATTTGTTTTGAGTATTGTAATAACTTTATTTTAAGTACGTACCTAAGTACCTTATTTGGATAAAGGTTACCTGCCTTCGCGATTTAATGATGTACCTATCTAACGCGTATAATTAGATCTAAGACATTTTTATCTACCAACATGTTATGCTGATGTAAGTATTTATTATTGCAACGCTGCAATGCAACGCCTACAATAGCAGTCGTTTGCCACCAATGCAGTTTATTGATTATTTAAATAGAAATGTAACCCAACTGTATTATAAACCTTATTACCCTCGTACATACAAATTATAATAAAATATTTGTTGCAATACTTTTACAGAAAATTGATGGTCTTTTTATTATCTACTTTATTATGAGGGGAGGATACCAAGTAATCGTTGTCATGACAACATTATTGAAGCGTGAACTACAGTTTTGGTAAACATATAAAACATAACTAATGTTAAATTTACCCAATCAATGAAATTATCAAAAATAATACCATTTTACGTATAAGTATTAACACCTAATTTATTTGTAAGGATTTTGAACGTATCACTGAATTTTGACAGTTTCCATAACGCAAAATGTCAATTTCGAGACGTAATAGGTTATGTTGTCTATATTTAGTAAAAATGTAATTAGTAACATAAATTAATAGTTTTGCTGGTTTAAAACCAAACATGACCACATCACCTACTAAGGTGAAACAAAAATTGTCACTGCGCAAACGTCTATTTGTTAAAAAGTCTCCAAAAGTTGGTTGCATCGTTGATCCAGATTCGAACGATGAATACACCCAATCCACATCCCGACCGATCTCTCCTGCCGACCCTTTCTTAGCTCAAAGTTCTCATAGTGCAGATACAAGTATAGAAGCGCCGCATCACCAAAACTCGTCAGCAGAACCACTGTACAACAATGTGAGTCATAGTCCGGAGTATGTACCCAACGATGAGGATCATAATCAGAGATGTTGTAGAACCTTCTTTAGAAGGTCTCGTCCTAAAAGCCTAGTTGATAACCACGCCCCGAAAGAGGAAACTCAATCAGGTCCAGTGAGCCCGGGTAACAATTCTAACAGTGTTAGTGACCAAACAATCTGCTCTCAAACTAAATCAGATGAAATACCCAAAGCTACAGTTAAATTTCCTAAAAATGAAGACATTAAAAAGTGTTTTGAGCATTCAGGTTCTTTTGAAGGTATAAAACCAAAGAATAAATTATTTGTTAAAAGATTGTCAGCTGATCACTTAATCTCTAATGAGACAAAGCCTTTGTACCGTGCTTCATCACCTGAAAGTGACAGAAGTAGTTCCTTAGACCGTAAAAGAAGGTATGTTTTCATTTGTATTATTAAATAAGTGTTCTTGTGTATGTATTCTTCTTGGTGCTAAAAATCTATATTTTATTTTTCATTGTTGTCTGCACTAGGACCAAGTCAACTATAACACGGTCAGCTTCACGTGCTGGCAGCACAGATAGCTTGGCTCGTAATTCGTTACTCGCTGCACAGGTGCTCCGTCTGATTCCAACACAGGAAGCCAGAGAAAGGTTACGCATTGTTCCATGTTTGTTATTGTGTGAAGTATTTATTGCTATTATTTCTGCTTTGGGATACTTTTTACTTGTTTATAACATAGACAACACAACCACTACAAATGTAATAATGTCTGCCAACAAATCTACTAATTAAATCAATCAGATAAACATTTTCCGAAATACTGTTTTTATTTTATTCTTCGTACCACCTCTAACTTCATGTGTGCTATATCAATAGGATGCGTCCTATAGTAGTGTGACTTACCTTAGATTGTTGATAGATTTATTTATCAGTGTCACAAATCAAACATTGTACATGTACTGGTTGTGTTATTAATAGTTACAGTAAATTATATTAGAACTTTTTGTCTTGACTTTTTTACCGTATTGTTTTCACAGGAACTACCTTTATGGACGTCTAGCTTCACATTCCCTTTTAGGAGCAGCAGAGTTAGAGCATGTATTTCCTGATAGAGAAGTGAAAATTTTTGTAGGAACATGGAACATGAATGGACAAGGGCCGCCAAAGTAAGTGCTTATTTTTATATTGACTCAATAGTTAATTGTTAGTCTAAAAAAATAAAGTCAAAAACAATCAGTTGTTTTAGAGTAATTTCTTTTCGGTGAATTTTTTAAAGTTTAAAGTCCAGACTGATTTAAAAAAAACTTTTAAGAGTAGATTACTACCAATTTATCTATCAAAAAAAAATTACAAAAAAAATATAAAATAATTTAAAAATTTATATATCATGGAGTAACATAGGGATATATTATTTCATTTAAAGAACACATTTGTTTTGTTGTATTTCCTTTTTTCGAGAGTTAGACAGGGATGCATATACGTGAATTGCTTTTTATATTTTATAATAATATTAATTAATTATTATTTAATATTTTCAGAACTTATACTAGGTTTGTAGGTTTGTGTAAATGAGAATTAATATTTTTTTACAGGGAACTAGCAGATTTTATATTCCCAAATCAAGTGAAGCATGTGCCAGATATATTTGCTATTGGCACTCAAGAATCATATTCTGAACGGACCGAATGGGAGATAACTATCCAAGAGTTGTTGGGACCATCACACTTGTTACTACATTCACATTATTTAGGTTTGTAACATAAACTATTGATCCTATAAAAACAGGATATAATATAAATTACAGAATTTAAAAAACGGTTTAATTTAAAAAATCCCTAATCTTCTATGTAAATGCAAAAGATTTGATGGATGGATGGATGTATTAATGTTCGTTACTCAATGACGCCAAAATGGCTAAACGGATTTGATCTCTGGATGAACTTCGGCACAGATAAAATATCGTCTGAAATAGCACATTAACTACTTTTCATCCCACAAAAAAAACGGATGATGAGCACAATGTGTTCTGTGTTTGGATGTTAACATCATCACAGCTGATAAACATCTACTGCTGTACATAGTCCTTTCCGGATTTGTACAGAAGATCTGTGTAAGTTATCCCATAGAGGATATATAAAGGAGGATTATAGACAGCCCTTTAAATATATCACAATTCACACTTTTATACAAAACAACTAAATACTTTTTATTTTTGCAGGAACTATCCATTTATCAATATTCGTAAGAAGAGACTTGATTTGGTTTTGTTCTCTACCTGAAGATGCAAGTCTATCTGTCAGACCTGGTACAGCATTTCGTACTAAAGGCGCTGTGGCCATATCTTTTGCGTTATTCGGCTCCACGTTTTTATTTGTTACTGCACATTTGACTGCACACCAAGAAAAAGTGAAAGAAAGAGTATCTGATATCAAGAGAATAATACGATCTATAGACTTGCCAAAGAATTTGCCATGCAGGCATAAAAGTAAAGGTTTGTATGTTATCTCTATATCCTACTAATATTATAAATGCGAAAGTTTGATGAAGATGAAAGAATGGATGGATGGATGGATGTTTGTTACTCTTTCACGTTAAAACTACTGAACGGATCTAGATGAAATTTGGCCCAGAGATAGATTGTGGTCTGGAATAACACATAGGCTTTTTACAGCGATAACCGAAATCCACGCGGGCGGAGCCGCGGGCAACAACTAGTATCTTTATAAACAAAAACAAAATGAATCCATGTTTCCCTTGGTCACGACATAACTTGAAAACGAATGTACCGATTTTATTCATCTCTTAAAAAAGGTCCCTATACTTTTTAGAAGGTTTATACGGAGAAAAAACCGGTTGAAGTCGGAGCGAGCCGCTAGTTTTATTAGAATTTATTATCTACTTAATAAACTAACTGCTTCATTGGCCAATCGGTCGTTGAGTGCGAATGCCGTACAAGAAGTCCTGGGTTCATTTCCAGGATAGGGTAAAAAATAGATATTGGGTTTTTCTCAAGAAAATCTCAATAACTGCCTGAAGTTGATAAATTGGCAATGACAATGTCTATATGCCCGTGTCTGGGAAAGCAGGTAAGGCTGTTGGTCCTGCGCTAGTTCTCACTCCGGTCGTGAAGTCGTGATAGATTGCCGATGAGAAATAGATATTGCATATCTATAATCTATAAGCAATATCTCCTCCGCAAATTGTTCGTGTTCATCGAGATTAGTTGCCGTCACCGAATTTCGGTTAGGGCGACGTTAATACTTTATTTATCGGCATCTCATCTCAGCTGAAAGACGTCCACTACTGGAGATAAACTTTTCCCCAAGAATTTCCTCACCATTAGCTACTGAGCTGCCCTTGTCCACTACCTGCCCGCCATTAAATATTTCCATTGACTGTCCTTACTAATTAAATACAAAAACAAATATTTCCTCAAAGATATAATTATAATTTGTTAACCATATCAGCTCTTGATAACTGGGTCAACATAACTGAACAATGTCAGATAAGATTACTTTGTGTTGACCAAAAAGTACCTAGTTTATGAAATTTACAACCATATGTATGGCCTGTCATAGGCCTTGCAGTGGATGTCCATTGGCATAAAGAGGTTTTAGGACCCTCTTAGAAATTGAAAAAAAAAATGTTTATTTATCCTATTTATTCATTCATTTGGTCTATATGGCGCTTTAGCAGTAGGTGTCAGGGGTCACATGACGTCCTTACAGAAATATATTTTTGATCGAATTTCGATTTAAAATGCCAACTTTATAACCTACTTTTAAGATTGACATTGATCGGAGTTCAAATTAAAATTGAAAATTATTGTTTAAGTTCTGGCTGGGTCTAGGTTGTTTAAATTAAATACGTTCGATTATACTCAATCGTTACATTTTTTGTCAATTTGGACGTTCAACAATAAAACAACCTATGACAACCACCAACATTCAATTAAAAGACCATAATAAGACTATACAAACTTTTCCTTTGCCTTTTGATTCCAGAAGTGACCAATAATTTCGATTATGTATTTTGGTGCGGTGATCTAAACTTCAGATTGGGTGAACCACGAGCTGCTGTATTACGGTGGATCGAGCAGACGCAGGTGAGATATCAGTAGTTTAAATTTGTATTTTTTTTTGGGTTGGCAACACGCAAGTGATACCTCTGGTGTTGCAAGCGTCCATATGATGCGGCAACTGCTTACCATCGCTCTGGTCGTATGCTTTTTTGCCACCAGTAGTATAAGAAAATGGTAGGTATTTTGGTAGTGTTTACATATCTAACCTATATATATAGTGTTTACATATCTAACCTATATAACCATATCTAACGTAGGTAGGTAGGTAGATATATAATAACAAGCATAGATTTTTAGAAAACAGTAAGAAAAACAAAACAATAATACCGCACTTATGGGTTTAATGTGTTACCCAAATATAGTTCTTCCAAGTCTAAAAAAAGCATTTATTGACACGGTCTGGGTATACTATATGTCCTTACATAGTATGTTTATTAAGTCCCCGCGATACAAAACAGATCTCTAATGCTGATGTTGCCTTAAAATATTTTTCTTTGTAAAATTTTTACTTACTTACTTTATTATTTTTCTACCTCTTTGCTACAAAAAACAGCTAAAGTAGTGCATCATTACAATTACAATCTAGCCAAAAGAGTAATCAGTAATTTAAATATTACTTAAACTGCTAAGAAAACTAAAAACTATTTATAAGAATGTGTCCATTAACACTTTTCCTTTTGTCTCTATTAAGGTGAAGTCACTTTGTTCATGTGTTCTTTACAGGTAGCACTTATTTTATACACTACGTTACACTAGCACTTTACAAAACGAATTCAAAGGGTTTTATTTATTGAAAGTATAAGTAAAATAATTATTAACTTTGTATGTTTAGTTTCCACTACCACATCATTTGCCGCACGGACTCCTGCACGCAGATCAGTTGACTGCCGTGTTAGAAGATGGTGCGGCATTCAAAGACTTTAGAGAAGCACCTATAACTTTCCCGCCAACTTACAAGGTAAGAACCACGTCTAACTATTCTTTTCTTTATGACTAACTTAAACCAAACGTAGGATACTATACAAGTGCGCAGTCCGCTCTGAGCAAGGCCTTCAACTTACAGGAGACTACAGCGAAATGACTACACAGTTCTTTAGTTTCTATGCAGCAGGGAAACATTAATACACGGTTACCTATTACATACCGGCAAATATCTTGAACAAAAGTGGGTGTGGTTCGCGAATGTACAGTGATGCAGCCAAAGGCAGTCGTGCTGCAGGGTGCATATTTCGACAATATTACCCAATAGCGCGAATCCTTCAATCCTGTGATTGGTTCATTACCAGCGAGACCTAAAAAACGCTTACTATGCATTAGTCAAAATGTTTGCCGGCTATTATACAAGTTGTAGGGCTCGGAGTGCGCGACTGATACCCCTTCTGGTATTGTAAGTGTACCAACATCGGCTACAGTAACTAATTACCATCAGGCGGGTTGTGTGCTTATTTGTCACCATAGTATTAGCCTTTACGAATACACTAAATTACTAAGCAATGGTTATAGTACAAATGTTGTGATTACAGTACGATCCAGGCAGCCAACAATTCGATACGTCAAGTAAACAGAGAGCTCCAGCGTATACAGACAGGATATTATACAAAGCTCGCGCTATGTCCGGTAACGCAACATCTGCCTTCTCTGGTAAGTCCAGGATATTCAGTGAACAGGAATAGGTATTCAGGAATATCTATCTTGTGTTTATTGGAGTAAGGTTTAATTTCGCAAATACCATTTTTAATATTATTTCTCTTTTGCTGTGAGTGCATTTTTAACCGACTTCAAAAAAGGAAGAGGTTCTATGTTTGACTGTATGTTTTTTATGTATGTTCATCGATTTAAAAAAAATATTAATAAATATAAAATATGTAATAATGTGTTGAATGAAATATCGATATATACAATGCTTTTCTTGGTTTAGTCAAATACCGAAACACTCCAAATTTGATTTTATAAGGAGAGTAAGAATAAAATAATGAAAAATAGAAAAAACGAAAGCTCACAATGTTATAAGCTTATTTCATTGTGTAGTTCTCCTGCACAATTATAGTCAACTAGTGAGAAATGCCGCTAGGGCCAGTAGCTAGTACAAACCATTTCAATGTATTTTGCATTAATTGTAAAAAAAAACATGGCCTGTTTAAATATCGGCGTGCTACTTTAAACATACATTACTAGGACAAAATATAACATGGTTTAAAAACTTTAAGATTTCGCCAATCCATGGATAGGGTTGTATATATTAACAAATATTTTAATTTATATAAAAAGCTAATCTAAAATAAAGTCAATTGATGTCAAATGAAGAAGACAGGTCTCCAGCACTCACGGTAACTGCTTAGCATCAGGCGGGCCGTATGCTTGTTTCCCTCCTTGGTAGTATAAAAAATAAACATGCTGTTCTAGGTCTACGACGTATCAGTAGTGTGCCGGTGTCAGCAGGTCTTAAGTGTTTGGCATACAACTCTGTGCAATCTGTGTGCACGAGCGACCACAAACCTGTGTGGGCGCTGTTCTCGACCGTGTTGAGGCCGGGGACTGATGTGTGAGTATCTTTATTTACAGCTTTTGCTTGTCATACAATCGGGATGAAAGTAAGGAAAGAAAGAAGAATTTTTGGATCGAAGCAATTGGTGTACCATAGTCGTTCGACTATGGTACACCAATTGCTTAAATTGGGCATAAAGATATGTAGGTTACATACCTACATATCTTTATGTAGCAACAATCGGGAAATGTTCAAAATCGATCAAGTAGTTTCTGAGCTTAACGCGATAAAACATTAAAAAGTTCAATTTCTCGATTAAATTTGCTACTGGAATGATACAAATGAACCTTTAATAAAAATATATCAAAAAGGATCATCGCTTTAGTTCAACTTGACCACAGCTTATTTTTATTTTTTTATTTATGGAAAATTTATTAAAAACGTACGTTGAATAAAAAAGTTGTTACGTACCTACAAATAATTGTTCTGAGTCTGGGTATAATTTGTGTCCGTTAATTGCATGTATGTAAAGTCCCCCGCGACACGAGAGCTTATTCTCTAATGCGGGAGTTGTCTTTTTAAAACTAACTATTATTTTTGCAGGGTACCACTAGCAGCAGGTTTGTTCAACCGAGAAGTGTACCTCGAAGGTATCAAGCGTCGGCGAGCATTACTCGACCATGCACCGGGCACATCAGCGGTTTGTAACGTACAATAACATTGACTAACGAACTTAATGTTCGTTGATAGTATTCAAGGCTCGAAAATACACGAAAGTCGATTTACACCTACTCAATTTGTTAGAGAGAAATATATTTCGCACAACTTTTAAATTTCTGAGGATCTGTCAAATTACGTCACAGTCTTCACTGTTGAAGGAAAAAGACGAGTGGAGGGTTTTAAGAGGAGAGGCGTAGAAAATTGAACCAAAACTCGCAAAAGTGAAAAAGTTTTATAACTATTGCTTTAAAAAATATATATTATAGTTTTTCTGTAAACTTATAGTTGGTCGCTAGATGCCTAACAAAACCGGGTTAAAACTATAATTTCTATTATTGCAAGATCCACAGATATTTAAAATTATATTAATAAAACTACGTATTTGTATTGAACAGTAGAAGTCTCGATAATATTTTATTTTTGATCAACTTTTTCTGTGACCAAATGGCTTTTTTTGCCAGTATATCAAATAGTATTGAGTTTACCAAAGAGGTTTATATTTTTGTTGTTATTATTGTTTTACATGTTTTCAAAGAGTTTTATTTTATTAGTTCGTATTTTTTACGTCCTAAGTTAGTTTAAGTGGACAGGAGTGACATGTTATAAAAGACGATTTATAGTTACATAATTATTATTTATATTTTGCTTATTAAAAATAATTTTATAAATATGCTCATTCTGTAAACAAAAAAGACACATCTAGTCAGTATAGAGAAATTCCATCAGTATTCCTAACAATAATATTTATGTGAAAATAAATTATTTATTATAGTTTACAATTCTTTACGTATAACATTGTAATATTTTACTATTAGCGCAAATGATTGACGTATAACCTAATTATTATTATTGTTGTGCTTGAAAAGTAATATAATTATACTTTAGCTAAAGCTTAGTCATAAATTCTATATGTAATATTATTTCTATGTAACTGCAAAATCCTGTTTAGAAAGATGAGCTTTTATTAAAATATTATTAAAATAATCGTAGGTGTGTGTCGTGAAGTTCTAAAACAGTACTTAATTAAAATATTTCCTGCCTTATATCACTGTGTTAAAAACCGTCTTATGAAATGTTTAACATTTCGACAGAAATAATAAATCTATGTTAATTAGGTGCTGTGATTAGGTAGTCTGTGTCCATTCCATAATAATGTCTAAAGTATTTAGTGCAATATTGTCGGATCTGACTAACTATGGACTCGTAAGATTACGTCACCTAAACTTTTTGTTTATCGAAAAATTGAACGCCGTGTTTCTCATCAGGGCTGGGTTCAGATGTGCTGATTCTTTTTTAAGTAGCCTTGTTTTCATCTCATCAGTATCACTCTATTTAACAACGACACCAGTTGAAAAATAGGGTGCTAATACAAACCGACTTTATATACACAGGTTATGTGAATTATGCATCGCCACAGGAATATTGATGCTATGTATATATATATGTATATCCCAATACAATCGAGTGGAACCAGAACGATTGTGTGCGACTACCGTCAAAACAAACCTTGTGTGTCCCTTTGATATGACTGCACATGTGGACTAGTGGTGAAGGTTATCCCTTCGCCATAAACACCAAGTCGAGTGGGTGTGAGTCTGAGTATATTTTGTGTCCGTAGATTGTATGTTTGTAAACTCCTTTGTGACAAAGGGCTTGTTCCTTAGTGCGCTAATTTAGATATTATCAAAGAGAAATATATAACAGACAACAATATACATACATACATATCAGTCCCGTCTCTAATTAAGGTAGGCAGACTGGTATGCCGATTGCTTCGATTCAGACATATTTCTTTTATGTTGTTTCAAGCTACGTAAAATAGAATCAGCACCAATGCCAGACTTATTAAACTAAAACTAGCTATGTATCGCACAAAATAAGACGACGTCCAACAATTCGTCCTTCATTGTGTACAATATAAGATCTTCGGTTAAAATTTATCTATAATATTTTCGCATCTTTAGTGGGAAAAGGGCGTAACAAGAAGAATGCCACGTAACAATATTAACTTTATGCTATGCATAATATAAATACAAGTAAAAAGACGTAAATATCTGAAGTTACGTCTTTGTTTCACTGAAGCTGTGTTTTAGTTTTGTGACTGAACGATATTATAAAATAACTGTGGTAGTTAGTAATAGTAATCAGTTCAGTAAACTTCAGTATAATATGAGTATTATAAACTATTTGTGTGTTAAACTTATTAATAATACTTGTTTTAGTAAATCAGTTGTTGATGAATGTACTTAATTACATTCGATATCCTCTTACTAAACAACGTTTGATAATGGATTTGTTTAACAATTCTCTGTTTAACTAACCCATTTTTGAACAACACTTGTTTGTAAGAGGGGGATACGTGTGACTTATTGACTAAATTAGTCTTTTGGGTATCCAATGTTTCGTATTAATACAAAATTCTCACTGACCAATCGTTATATTCGTATTTTCAAAGAAAGTAAATATTAAAAAAATGTCTCGATCTTAGATCGTCGGCGAAAAAAAAAGTTAGAATGTTGTAGCAGATTTGACGTTATATATGAGATAAAAATAACATAAAAAGTTGGGTGTTTAAAAATATTTTTACATAACTTTTCAACAGTTAGTCTGATAGATGAAAATTCAATTGTGACTGTGTAGTTGACATAGAGTTAGAATTTGTATTGTCAATTGTCTAGGTAACCGTAACCAAATTACGATATTGCGATTGCCAAGCTACTTTGGGCTTTATAAAAAATGTCCATCTAAGGTCGGTAGCACACATTCGCCAACAAGTATTTAATATTATAGGAACTTATCGCGTTACTAATTGCCTTTAACCTTTCTATTGCTGATATCATTCAAATTTTGAACTAGGCAAGAATGCCGCTCTAATTATTTTAACTCATTTAAAAAGTGAATCATTGCCATAAAACGTGCCTCAATAAAAAATAATGTAGCTATTTTGTTGCTCTAATTTTACAGCGGATATGTGCTACTGCAGTTTTATTTTCATAATACGGTTCGAAAAGTCCAAATAAAATCATATCTAATATATTAAATATTATTGCAATCTGTTATTCGGTAATCAAATCAGTGTTCTCTAATTAAAGCAGTCTAAATTCACATTTCCCTCAATTATAGTAAATCAGTCTGTCTTCCATAACTTGTACGTAACATAATATTAAATTAAAATCAAGCAAGTTACCTGACTAGGCTTTACTGTACTAAATACATTATAATATATATGTATAAAGAAATAGGTACAATCGGCACTCTCGTTCATTAAAAAAATATTAACATTGTTTGGAGGCTCATTTACTTCTCATAAATGTTATGGCAAGTTTCGTGCTCTCTTTGTTTTATTTAAATAAGAGAAATGGCATGCCACTTGCTTTATGAAACATTGCATCGTGTAAATGAAACTGTTTCAGTTTTTTTTTTAAGTTCATAACAGAATGAAATACAACCATCTGTATGTGTTTTTGTTTTCTGTTAACCCAACAATGCTTAGCAACGGGACAATTTTGTTTGTATATGAACGAAGATTGCCGAAACAAACTACAGTCACAAACAATAAATATGACGCACCCTTAGTGTTAAAAAGACGTAAGTTGTGAAAAGTCACTTGTCGAATTTTCTTTTGGTAATGGCACATGATGTAAATTGCCGAACAGTACGATATGATATTTTAGGCTATAACTTCTTTGAAGAAATTATTTTAAATTTATGGATATTAGAAAACTTTGATAGTTACAAATTTTATTTGAGCCCTGTATTTAAAAATAATGTTAGTAGTTACTTACCAGACCTGTACTCAGCAATGAGACTGTAATGGGTTGAGTAAGAGAGATACTTAGGTTGATGTGATTCGTAAACCAATCATGAATAACGGTCAATAACTATGCTGCTGATTTCGTAGACTTTGTTACGCGAAACTTTGCTTCTGATCAATTATTCGACAGATGGTTATTTGTGATTTCAAAGTTAAAGCGTTATTATAAACAATATATTGTATTACTTTTAAAAAATGATACCTAAGGCGATTTGCACATTGCCCTGCACCAAGCTGCGGGTGCGTAAAACGACCACTAAAAACACTGCGTGTCAATGCGTTTTCAGTGTGTTGTACTACGCGTGTTTTAATACAAAGAGAGATACATACTTTTATTTAACGTAAGAACGCCCTTCCCCTCGTGGTGCGGGGCAGTGTGCCAATCGCATAAGTCGAGTTTGTGACTGTACAGTTTGTACGTATTCTTACTGTAGGTATAACGAAGTGTAAACTTTTTTATACGTATTAAATTTATTCATTTATTGTTAGTAACAGCTTTTATGCATATAGCACTTATTTCAGCTTATTTATTAATTACTCGTATATGTGGCACAAATAATTATATTTCTAAAATCCCCTTTTTTCGTTCCCATTTTTATTTATTTAATATTTACACAAATTTAGTTTTAGTTTAGGTAATACTTGCTGTTCAGCAACTAAAGTACAATGTTTTAGAAGAATTTTATAAAGACATACAGACAATAGATTTTATATACACGTTTGATGTGGTAGATAAAGAAGCAGTTGCTCTTAAAATATATATCAAAGAAAAAACGTCTTTTAGATGTCCCATCTTTTGGCCGTCACGAAAACATAAGCTTTTGATGCGTTTATGATACGTAAGCTAAATACCCTAAGTATTAAAGTCTAGTCATTATTTTATTAAACTACAGATTTATAGAACCATCAGTAAACGTAGTTCGTAGGAAGAATTACAGTCATCCATCATATTGATAATTGCTTGCACGTACTCGGACGTAACGTGCACGTGATTATCAAATTATGCAGGTTGAACGAAACTGACTGAAACTGTCTCTGATTGTACTTATATCAAACGTGTATAAAAATATAAAACAGAAATATTGCTAACGGCGTTTATTTTGTACAAATATTTTTATTCTAAAATAACTGAGTAAATTAAGTACCTGTAATGTTAATTGATATTTTAAGGCGACTTACGACATTGTTATCGTATATTCAACGAAAAGTAAATTTGTCATTTGGCAAAAAGATTACTTCAGAATTTGTAACAAAAAAACTACATGACGTACCTACACGACGTCATGCCGTAGAGACTAAATGTTTAATTAGGTACTCTATTGTTTTCATGAGTCCTTTATGGTTTTAATGTCGTTTCAGAAAACCCTGGCGAATGAAACCACAGTTTTTGTTATTGTTTCTAACTTTAATTAAAATTGTTCTAATATAAAATTGTAATTTAATTATATAGATAATCAAATTACAATTTATCAAGGATTTTTATTAATTGTGGAAATCAGCATGCATAAATATTGTTCGGATATTAATAGGTAGTAAGTACTATATTTATTACGGGTAAGTACCTACAAATGTATTATAAGATAACAATGTCGTAAGTTACCTACTAATTATTAAAACGATTATGATTTCCATTCAATGAGATAATTGTATTGTCCTTACATTGCTAGTCCATATTATAATAGATAATCTTAAGTTATACTTGTGTAAGTCAACAAATGTTATGCTAAATATAGTTAACTTTCCTCGCTATTTGTGATTTGTTTTTTATTTGGTAATTTGTATTGCCAATTTTAACCTTATCGTAGACTTATAAGGTCGACATTACTAATTAAAACTATGCAATGCTATTTTGTTGTACAGTCATGCTAATTAAGTATGGACGAAACCGACATCTATTGCGTCAATTTTACACTAATGTAAAATTTCCTTTGAAGGCCCAAAAAAGTATCATCAATGATTAGATTTCGTTCAATTTTGCTAAAAACTTGGTTGCTTGTTTTCGGTCAGAACTTTGGCCGAAGGTAATTTTTCTGGCCGAAGCTTCAGTCAGTCAGACACTAATGCTAAGGCTATATATATATATATAAATGCTAATGCACTTATAATGGATAATCCATTATTTCCTACTCTGAAGTTAACAATAAGTATCTAAATATGAAAACTAAATATTTCTGTTGCACTTTTTATTTCTTCTGAACATTGTTAAACTGCCACTCAACGCAGGCCCATCCTTTAACACCGTTGACTTCGACTGTAGACCACCGCTCGTAGAACTTAGCTTCTCTCGCTTTGCCGATGAAGAAAGTATCCTCATCATTCACTTGTACACGAACTGCATATGTCTCCTTACCTAGAAAATTTGGAAAACACACATTATATCATACAGCGTAGAATGGATCTCCGGAGGTAGCTAATAGGATCATGAACTTTTTGGGCAACATTAGGTATATACCTACGTAGGAATGTGTGGCGTACCTAATAGTGACCAGCAAAGATACCAACAATGCACAGACGGTGTCGCAGATTCCAATCTACGTCATTGGGTCCGTTAGTAGTAAAAACAGGTCCCACCCATACTAAGGGCGTTGATCTTTAATAACAAAAATTATAATTTGTAGAAAAACTTATTTTGCAAAAAAAGAACTAAAATCGAATTTACATTGGTTCAGTTGTTGTTAGCTAACTGGAAGACTCAAATGGCTGTTCCTACAGCGTTGACTAGTAAACATTCTTACATTCCGTTAACAGCGAAAGAAACAAAAGATAATAATAATTAAAACACTTATCGCAAAAAAAAACTTTTCGAAAAAGAAAGGATTCTTACCAGCCGTGAACAGGAAACCATAATCTTTGGGCAGTATCTGATTTTCACCGTGTTGATACAGTTTGAAATCGCAACTGTCAATAGGAAAAACTGTTTGGTCTGATCGACGGCACATGTATCCAATTGTCAAACTGAAAATCAATTATAAACAACCATGAGTATTACCTATTGATACTTGGACCCATTTTTGCAAACCAGAACCAAACCACAGCTGGTTTGTTTCGAGAAAACGAGACTTTAGTAAACAGAGTGCGCAAAATCCATACATAGTATGATTGCATACTTGTTAATCTCTTGTGGGAGACGTTAGCCTATCTAATCGTTAAAAACAGGTTGGTTCTTTTGAACAAAAATATATTTTGTTACTTAGTTCCTTTATGCAAAATGAACGACATTGGTTTGCATAATTAAAATTCTAAAAGTACCAAGTGTCATGGGTCTGTTTAACAATCAGTTTTAATGAGTGTGGAACCATGCCTTATAGTTCTTTACAGTTTGTTGAAATATGGCGAAGTGGTTTGGTTCCTCAAGTGACAGTGTATCTCTACTGTTAGTCAGAAAAATTTAACAATTTTTTTTTGAGATGTTAGAATACGTGATTTAGGCGCCATCTATGTTCTAAACTATTTTACTCAAATTGTGGGTTAGTTCTGGTTTGCAAAAATGGGTCCACTTTGACTCATTTTTTATAAATAAACAAATATTAGGCCTTTTATCACAGTCGGTAATAAAATAAAATTACTAAGTAAAAACTTAAGACAAATTAACTCTGCACAAGTTTTAAAAGTCGATTTTCTTTTTGTTATTGTCTAACGCAAAAGAATTGGTATAAAAATTGCCTTGCAATAGGCATCGTCTTTCTAAATGACGCTTTAGCTTGTAGTGAAATGGCAAATTCCTATTGGAAGTAGTCATCTATCTGCGAGTTTTATAAGAGAATACAAGATGACTATAAATCTTGTAAGTCAAAGTCAAACTCATTTATTCATTTAGATCAAATACATGATACTTATGAACGTCATAAAAACAAATGCCAGCATACTTTTTTTCCTACGGCCAATTCGCTGACTAGGGTTGGGCCTCGAGAAGAATTGGCAAGAAACTCGGGCTACTCTTTTTAATTGCCAGAGTATAACATTTACAATTTGGTATGAGTTACAATATTAGTGTTAACAGAAAGGGACGGAAAAATTGTAATACGAGTTAATCTTTTAATGATATCACCATAATGAAGATAAAATATATTGTTCCTTACTGTGACAAAATAGAAGGCTGGCACACAGTACCAACAGCCATAAAATCACCATTTTCAAGGAACATGAAGTGATAGACATAACGGTGGAAAGTATGCCAGTCTCGGAAAGGACCTGCAAAAAAGAATTAAATAAATTGTCTACGAAACTCAACAGAACAAGCTTGTAGCTCGGTATTTGATTAGGCATTGCCTTAATAGCGTCAATAGTTTCGTTTACTAACACACTTTTATCAAGGTGATTTTAATAATATTAAAGTATCAAATTATAGAATCGTATAATCGTAGGCTCGTTAAAAACAAATAAAATGCTTGTGGTAATGAAATTGTTTACCATAACTGTGATCTCTGACGCAGGGCATGTTTATATTATGCTCTTTGCCATCAATAGTAACAGTTCCTTTGATGTCACCCATTTGTTCGTAGTGAGTTTGATGCAATCTGAAAATTACCAAGAATTTTATGGTTTGGTTTATATTTTCTTTCAAGTCTATCTACGTAAAGGGAAGTGGGTATTCCAATTAATTATATTATTATATTGAAAAATTCAACAATTACGTATTTTTTATCTTGGCTATTATGTATTCTATTTTATTTTCAACTTTCATTCTTTACACGCAAAGACATTGAGGTTTTACATTTTTCTTTAGCAAAGTGGCAATTAACTTTAGGCCGGAACCCGAGAAGCACAGGTTCTAATCCTGCTGTGGGCTCGACTTTTTTCACATTGCTTCAAATATTTTGTAAATTTTAGGTAGGTATAAAGACATCTGAAAACTTACTTTTGTAGCAGTTTGAAGTATCCTCTCGACCAATTTTCCGTCGCAATATCTTTAGCCATGCACTTTGCCGACATCTGTGTGTCGTAATTAAATGATGGGAAATTTGCACTCCAAGTTAACTCCATTTCTACTTTCACTGTCTTTTCGGTATTATTTTTAAGCCTGTAAATCAAATAAAAATGTTATGTCAATAGATAGATGTTTAGACCTGCATATTATCAACCTTAGATGCTTATCTATGTTTTAAAATAAATTTACTGCAGCTAAAAACCTTTGTTGAGAATATTCTAATAGGTAACAGGTAAATATGAAGCCCTATCCCCTAAACCAAAGCAAAACTGTGACTTGGAGAATCCCAATAATACAATTTACGCTGTCTCTACTGTACTCTGTGAGGAACTAGTTAAAATACATATCAAACATTTTCGATAAACTTTATAGTGGTCTATGAAGTTATATTGAAGAAGGTAAAAAAAACTTACTTCATATCTCCATTATAAATTAACTTCCAAGTGCGCATTGGTATAAAGTTGTCGATTTCTAAGCCATTTATTTTGTAGTCGCCTATTTCACTGAGACTTTGTTCTTGATGCGTGTCAGGTAAACGAGGTGATAGAAGCAATTCTTGATCCTTTAACTGAAAATTTATAAAACGAAGAAGTATTTAAATACCTACAACTACCGCATGCCGCGCAGTGACCATTTAAATTACAGGGATATGCCTGCAGTCATTCAAAATTATATATTATATATAATATATTATATCATAATATCAAACATACCTTCAAGAACAAAAATGAATCAACAATATTCTTGGGCCTTCTTGCAAGTCCACAAATAATCGCTTCTCCTTGCTTTGACGCGCCATTGAAATACACAGCGTCGATGCCCTGAAAATCATACATAGGTAAGCGGTAAGTTACTGTCACCAGATGTAAGCTAAACGAAATGAAGTTTGAACAAGAATAAGTCATAATAAGACTTAAGTTCTATGTGATGATTTAATGTTGCTAATTATACATAAGTATGTAGGTTATCATTTTCATATATTAATTCACGGTAATGTTAAAATTGTGTCGAAATATCTGTAGAAGCAATTTTGTATAAAATTTATATTTGGCTAACCACCGCTAGGGGCGCTTTTAATTTTTATACGACTTAGGCAACAATAGATAATCCGAAAAGCGATATGTAAAAATAATCGAGAATAGATTTATCGTTAGCAAGTATTATGAAGAAGGTTACAAGGACTTAGTTCCTAAAAATAAAAAGGGTTAAATACCCTTTTTAGGAGTAAAATTAAAAAAGGGAACTAAAATTGGGTAGGTAAAGGTGTGTCTAAACATGAAGTGGCAATGAAGCGCGGCAAAGGCGCTGTGTGTGATTGTACATTTGCCGCGCGCGAACCTAAGACCTTTGTTAGCGCCGCTTGTTGATGCCGCGCTCTTACCTCTTCATGTTTGGATACACCTTACCATTTGAACACTATCCTCTAGTAAGAAAAGTACATAAGTTTACACAGGATTTCTTAAGCTTAAGCGGTGGTAGACGAGGGGGAAAGTTATTGATTTGTAACAGAATAATATGAGGTGTGAGTTTGATCGCGACCGGGAGTACAGTTATGAGTAATTTTACTTTAAAAGGAATTTATAAGTACCTACTAATCAAATGGCTCACCATCTGCTAACGGTGACGGAAAAAATCGTAGGTAAACCCACTTACCAAAGTACATGTCTTTCGAGATTTTTTTAATGGTAAGTATATCTAATCCGTATTAGTTCAATAAGTAGATTAATGCCTAAATTATCTGTCCTCCTCATAGAAAAGAGCCCCGTGCTCAGGAGTGGGATGTAAGAGTATGTAGGTAAGTATAGGTTGTTATTACTTTTTTTTGCTACTTCATTAGAATCGGTGGACTCCGATTAATTAAGTTTAATTATTTGTAGGTACTTACCTATCATTGTAGATTAGGAATGCCAGGTGTGGTAATTAGTAAATACTTAGTAACTATTACTCAACACTTACATGCTGGTTATCGCCGAGATAATATTTGTTTTCCAGTTTCGCATCGGCTGCATGAATGTGTACCGTGCCGTCGTAACTTTTGCCCGCTTCCACTGCGTATATTCGTTTTAAGTGGTTTATTAACTAAAAATAAAAGCATATACTTATGACATTAATATGTACCTACCTAAATAATCACCTACCTCTGTGTTTATAAAAATAGGTAGGTAGGTATTAAGATTTGTCAGTAAAATCAAATATTTCAAAATAAAACTAAAAAACTGCATAATAAAAGCCTGAACTGCGGTATATCCTATAATTTAAAAGGAAAGCTTAGGAATAGTAAATATTTATATACCAAACCATTAAATAGATAAATAGGTACATATTATTATCTACCTAAATAGCTATTCTGGTAACTGTCTTAGCTAATCTAGATGTTACATTGCATCATATTCAGCAATTTAATCATGTTTTTTTTTATTATCTATTGAAAATCAAACGTTTAATTTTGAATAATATTTTTTTTGTATTATTCAAAATTAAACGTATGAAAAAGTAACTGACTTTAATATTTACATAAATAAGGTCAGTAAACCCTTGAATTGCTAGTACCTTACCTACATAATATCAAATACTAGTAGGTTTACCTACCTACTAGTATTAGATATAGGTAAGGTCTACTGCGTTTACTGATCCAACAAAATTACTATCAACCCTGTTTAATTTAAATTTTAAATATAATTAAATGAAAATAATTGTTATTAATACATACCTGTTTAACTCTCAGTACGGTATACATAAAAATAAATTTAAAATAATAGTTTTTATTTTTCTGCCGATAAATACCGAAAATTGGCGGCTTATTTTGTTTATTTAGCCATCTAAATAATATAACAAGGCCCACGGGAATTAATAACGGTACTACGAGAGACACACAAATAGACATTTTTAATTCGTTATTTTACTAGACGCGAGCACTACTTTCTGCTAGTAAATCAGCTATTGCAGGTGTTACCGTCTAATCAATCTTATCAGGAAACGATAGTGATTTGAAACTCTAATAAATTTTGATATAGTTTATTAACTAGCGGACTTTGATAATTAAATTCGTTAAGATGACTCATGAGTACCTAATCATAATCAGAGCACCTACCTAATTTTTGATCGATTATTGTATTTGTGTTTATATGGTCGGTTTTCATTGTGTGGCTGACTTCGTTAATAAAACGCGACAGGTCTTTCTTTACCACGGGTAAAACTGCGAGGAACAGCTATAGAATAGAATATAAGAACGACGTGGTCTTAATATTTTGGGTCCACATATTCAAATCAAATCTAAAATGAGAGAACAGAATTATATATAGGGACTTTTTTCACAATGATAGACGAACTTCTACCATTCATCAATCTACATGTTCTAGGGAAATAACTAGTTCTAAAATAAAAAATAAAGCAATAATAAGTAGTTTAGCATTTATTCCAATCATATATAGACAGCTTTTAATAAAATGCATAATTAAATTAAAATCCAGAAATTATACATCCGTCAACAGATTTTTAGGTAGAACAAAAACGTTTGAGAGAACATTTACTATAATATTATTAACTTCACACAGTGAAATTGTTATAACAAAAATTATTGCCATTATTAAGAATTACGTTGACGGAAAATGACACACAACTACTTGGAACCGTTTGTCCATGTTCGAATTTCAAACATAGTTAAAAAAATTGTTGCTTCCAAAAAACTATGCACAACGTGTCCTCGTTTGAATTTCAAACGTAGCTAGAAAATAGTTTTTTCCAACAAAAACGATGTACCTACAACTAGTTGAAACCGTTTGTCCATTCTCGAATTTCGAACGTAACTAGGTAGGTATAGTCGGTGCCAAAAAAACGATGATCAATGAGTTGAAACCATTTGTCTATGTTCAAATTTCGAACATTAGCTAGAAACTATTCGTTTTCAAACGGCTATATCATAAATGTGGTATTATAAATATTACTGTTATATTTTATTCTACGGTTGCTAACAAATGTTTGTGGACGCATTCTTCTTTGTTGATAAGATGGGTTGTCTTGTTGACGAGTTGCATCAATGAGTTTAGGTTGTTTGACCACTCGTTGAGGCGATCTGATGAATCCATGTTCAAACTGTGGGAAAAAACAAGTCTTAAAAGGTAATTGATTTATATTACCCTATTATTTAATCAAGTAACATGCAATGTAAAGATTCTATTTATTACTGAATAATATAGTGTTATTTTAAACTCCCGCAAAGCTCATGTTACAAAAAACCCAACAACAAAAAATGAGGCAGGGCACCATCCAGGCACACAAGCCCGACTGCAAACCACTGCAAAATACACACAGTGGTAGTTGTGTTCCTGTGCGTGAGTACAGGTCTGCAGTGCTCATTTAGGAATAAGTTATTCATATCGCTAGTTATTAATCGCTTATTGAAGAAACGTTGTTTATCCCAGGGATACTCCAACACAAAGGTGTTGGAGTATCTCTGGTATTTAATTTGGGTTAGCAACGTAAGCACGTAATGCTATTAAGCGTCCATAGGCTACGGTAACTGCTTACCTCCAGGCGGGCCATCTGCTAAACAAGTATATTAAAAAAATCAAATCAACATTAATATATCATACCTGAAATGCACTACACCAGCGGGGCGATCGATCTTAGCGCGAACAACACTACTCACTACTAACTGACTGAGCGCCTCTTCCGTTTCGGTCTCAGTCAGTCCAAGTAGTTCACTCATTCGCTTCACCGTTATACGCGTGTAATACATCGACATTATGCGAATATTCTGAAAGAAAAAGTAATAGAGTTCATTTTCATTACTTTAGTTGTTCTTTTAACAGCAAATTACACACAGGCTTTTATTGAAGTGAAAACTTCTTTGGGCGCGTTGAGCACTTTTTGGCTAAACAAAAATCATGGAACTCGCGTCACTTTCCATGAGACAAACCAAAAATAATTCAAAAATAGTAATCTAATAGTTTGACGATACAATTCACTAGTTACTTAGTTTTCACTACTCTCGGGAGTCACCAAAGACTGTCAGTGTCAGTGATAGATCAAGCGTAGGACCAACCGATTCAGACATCTTTTGTAAATTTCTTGACAGAAAAACTCAATATATATTTTTGGCTTGACCCAGGATTTTTTTTCTTTTTTTTTAAATTACAACTCCCGCACTAGAGAACAAGCTCTGTGTCGCGGGGGACTTAACAAACATACAATTAACGGACACAAATTACACCCAGACTCAGAACAATTCTTCGTGGGTCACACAAAGTTTTGTCCTGTGTGGGAATCGAACCCACAACCTCGTGCACAGCAGTCGCATACTGCGGCCACTGGACCACCGAGGCAGTCCTTTAATTTAACCTGGCTTTGTATATCAGCAGTCGCACTCAAGGACTACTAGACCAACGACATTAAGCTCGCCTTGAGTATGGTTATGAATGATAAGATAACATACATGTTCAACAACTCTATTCTTAAGGTCGTTCCAACGTTCCTGTCCTTTTTCGTCGCCTGAGTCGAAGTATGGTGTGCCCCGAAGCATCTTCTCATATGAGGCGCAAAGTGTATTCCATCTGATAATCTCTGGGTTGATGAACAGGCCTAATAACTGTCTGTAAATTAAGAGAACATCAGAATTAAAAAGACTGTACACAGCAGTGGGTGACAAAGACTTAGCTAGTTTTTATGTCCCCTTGTAAAAAGAGTATGAATTTTGTAAAACCGTGTGTGAAGGTTTCGTAGGTGTGTTTCTTTCACCATTTGAAAGGATATCATTAAATACGATATATGAGTATAAGTTAAGATTATATAAACTTATAAAGTATTTTACTAAGTTTGTTTTTAAAATTACTTAGGGATGAGAAATATAGAAATGTATCTCCTTGCGTAATCTCATTAAGACCGCTCAGCCGTTTGGTGAAAAGGTTAGAAACAACCATATGTATGTACAAACAAAGTACCTTTCGCAATTATAATATTAAAAGTATGAGATAATTTTTACTAGACAGTAATAAGTAATTTTTATTTTTACGCCTAGATAGGCGAACCGACAACCTAGTAAAGGTTGCGGGCAACCCAAGGACAAGATGAAATCAAGACTGAATGCTATAAAATTCCTCGAGAGATACCTATGTGCAGCAATATACATCTTTTGACAGATGTGGATATATAGAAATATAAATTTATTCTTATACTTACTTGTAGTCAGCCAGTTTATCTAATTCCTTATCTTCATTGACTCTGTGCGTCAGATCCGCCTGTTCATTGTCATAAGGCGCCAATGTTAAGAACACCACACTGCCGATTAGTGCGTCAGATCCGGCCGACTGTCCTAGCGCACGGAAGTGACGACATACTGACAGGTACGAACCATTGTTTTGGTCTACTGCTATCATAAGACGGTAGAATTTCTCCTTAAGTTCCTGGAATATATTTTGGATGATTAAGTAATAATATCTTAGGATAATTTACACACCATCTGATCCCAAATTAGACAGAGCCTGTATTTACGTTTAAATTATGTTACGTCGAATATAGTTTAAATTATGTTACGTCGAATATAGTTTAAATTATGTTACGTCTAGCCCTAAGAAAATTGTGAAGATTTTATTATTAATATAGTAGTAGTAGTTGCAGGTATTTTAAAAAATATATATCAGGTTTGCCACGTAATGTTGACTGCACGGTTGGTTCAGTGGCTTAAGTGTTTACGTCGCAATTTACGACTGCGTGGCGTAATATGGATTTGATCCCCACACAGGTCACAAAAATTTGTGTGATTCTTAAATGGTTGTCGTGAATCTGGGGTGTACTTTATATCTGTTAATTGTATGTTTGTAAAGTCCCTTGCGACATAGGGTTTGTTCCTTAAAGCGGGAGTTGTCTTTAAAAAAAAGTAGTATTAAAAAGATTTTTAATATTAAATGTACCTGAGTATCATCCTCTTCAAAGAACTTGGTGTTAATTTTCTTTGAAATAATCTGTGTACGGATATAATCTTTTATAGCGAGACATAATCTCATTTGCTCAAGGATCAACTCAACCTTCTCTCTCTTATCCATAGAACCATATGTCTCCACTTGCAACTCTTGGATGATCTTCGCAGCTTCAGTGGGATTGCCCTCCTCTTCCCTGAGTTTAGCTAAGATGTGTGTAAGCCGAGCCCTTTCAACTTCAACATAAATTTTACCTTCCGTTATAGATCTTAGAGTTTCAATTAGTTTAATTTTCGTCTCCTTATCTGGTGTTTTATCAACGTAAGTGCAGCATTCTTGAACCATTTTTACAACAGCCTGCTTTAGCTGAGACCTAAAAAATATATTTAATCATTAAAAGATTATTCCATAAACTCCAGGTGAAATATCCTGAACCTTGAAAGCATTCATGCATGTAAAATAGATTGATGTTTAGACTTTGCGAATATATGTCATTGGGTTTGCCTGCACAAAAGCCTTAATGGCTTTTGTGGAAATGTCACAGCATTTTACTCCAAAGGCACATCAAGATTTACTGTCTCACTTTATTTATGAGTAACAGCTTACCCCGGACTTTGCCCAAACTATTTTTCACATAATTAGGGATTGAGTTTACATTAATCCTTACTTCGCCAATGCTTACATAATAAAATTATATCAGCTTTCCTTGGCTGTGCATTAATTATAAGTCAGGACAAACACTAATGATTTAAAAATATATATTTTCAGACACATCCCATGAAATTTATGATGTTATGACATACTTTTATTTGAACCAGAAATATGAACCATCAATGTTATGACTGAAAATCCATAGTCTCTACCTACCCCTTTAGTGTGAGTCTACAACATCATCTATTTTTTATTTATTATTTATTTATTATAGCCTTATTTCAGAATGTTTACAATTTTTGCTTTTAATTTGATGTAATTATCACTTAACATTAGTTTATTCTGTGTGCCCTTTGGCAAAGGCCTCCTCCAACACTCTCCAGTCTTGTCCTTTCTGTGCTAGTCTTGTCCAGGTTTTCCCAGCTGTTCCGATCAATTCATCTTCCCATCGTCTGAATGGTTTTCCTCTCTTTCTTTTTCCCTCCCTTGGGTACCACAGTGTTACTTTTTTATTCCACTTCTCTTCTCCTCTAATTACATGGCCAGCCCATTTCCACTTTAATGTTTTTATTTTAAGCACCACATCTTGAACTTTTGTAGCCTTTCTAATTATGTTATGGTTAATTCTTTCTATTTTCCTCTTGCCCATCATACTTCGTTCCATGCTTCGCTGACATGTTTGGAGTTTGGTTTGTTGAGATTTTGTGAGCGCCCAAGTTTGACATCCATATGTTAGGATGGGTAGTATGCAGGTGTTGAATAGTTTTCCTTTAACCGAGATGTTTATTGCTTTGTCTTTCATTACTTCCCTGAATGCCCAATATCTCTTCCACGCATGTCCTGTACGCGTCTCTATCTCCCTACTTGACATGTTGTCAACCCTAATTATTTGGCCTAAATATGTATATTCATCCACATATTCAACAGGGATACTATTTACAATAATTGTTTCTTTGTCTCTATTCGTCATTGCCTTAGTTTTAGATGTGTTCATATTTAGGCCCACTACTTTACTATGTATGTCAAGATCTGTTAGCATGTTTTGAAGTTCTTGGGAAGACTTAGCGAACAAAATAATATCGTCTGCGAATCTCAAATTGGTTAGATACTCCTCATTGATTCTGACACCATAATTCTCCCATTCAAACTGCTTAAATATTTCTTCGAGGGCTGCAGTAAATAGTTTTGGAGAGAGTGGATCTCCTTGCCGTACGCCCTTTTGGATGTTGATAATTTCGCCTTCTCTTTCTAGCTTGACTTTTGCTGTACCGTTCATGTAGATGTTTCTTATAATCCTAATATACTTTTCTTCGACTCCTTGATTTTTCAAGGCATTCCATATCCTGTTGTGGTCCAGGGAATCAAAAGCCTTGCTGTAGTCGACGAAGCAGCAATACACTGGTAGATCATATTCCTTATATTTCTCAAATATTTGTTTTACTACGTGGACATGGTCCACGACTGAGTAACTGCTTCGGAATCCAGCCTGTTCTCGTGGTTGGTTCTCGTCGAGTACTTTGGTTATGCGCCTTAGGATAATTTTAGCAAATATTTTATAAACATTAGACATTAAACTAATTGGCCGGTAGTTGCCTACATCATTTCTATCTCCCTTTTTGTGAATTAAAATTATAGTGGAAGTAGTCCATTGGTGTGGTACGGTTTCAGTTTCCAAAATGTCATTGAATATTGTCTTTAGAGCTGGTAATATAGCGTGTTGTGTTCCTAATAGGATTTCATTTGTTATGCTGTCAGGGCCGGGCGTTTTATCTCTTTTTTGAGTTTTTATAGCCTGTTCTATTTCTCTTTCTAGTATTGGTGGGACATCAGTAGGGTTGTTAAGTGGTACATCGTCTGATGGTAGTGACTTTGAGTATAACTCCTGGAAAAACTCTGTTGCTGTTTTGATTATGTCTGGCCTCTTGGTTTTAACTTTACCTCTGGAATTCTTGATGCTTGGTATCCAGTCCTTCTTCATGGTTAGACATTTTATGGCCTTTTTTGTTCCACCTGATTTGATGATAAATTCCTCAAATGTTTTTAGTCTATATGCCTGCCTGTCTTTTCTCATCATACTCCGGAGCTTTTTTGAAAGATCTTGTATTTTTTGTCTAGTTTCCTTAGACTTACTTGTAGTGCTGATGAGTTTACCTCTGTCTTCTTGCAACTTCAGCGTCTCTTCGGAAAATATTTTGTTTATATTTCTTTTTGTGCTTGTATTGTTGCTTTTAGGAGCTTTCTTGGTCATTATATTTTGGAAGTACTCATATTTTTGTTGAAGGTTTAGATAGTTGGTGGACATTTTAAAGGTTTTCAGTTGGTCCTGAGCAGATGTTGCTAGTATTTGAAGATTCTCTTCTGTCCACTCTGTAGATGGTTTAATGTTGCTTCTCGAGTTTTTGGTTAGTTTCAGCTTTAGTTTTGCTCTCACCATTCGATGGTTGGTATTAAAGTTTAGATTATTGATTGTACCACAGTCTTCGAAGTATTTTCTTTTGTTGCAGAGAATAAAATCTATTTGGTTTCTATGTCTGTCGCCTGGGGATGACCAAGTCCACAGTTGGCTCTTGCTTCTCTTATACACGCTGTTCAGGACTGTGAGGTTGTGTTCGAGACAAAGGCTTACCAGTTTGCTGCCATTTCTGTTGCGATGCCCTATAGTATAGGGGCCAATAACTTCAGTTTCACTGTCAAGTCTGCTTCCTATTTGAGCATTAAAGTCTCCCATGACGATCAGGTTTTTGTATGCATGTTTATTCATGGTCGAGATTAAGTCATTATAGAATTGATTTATGTCCTGCTTGTTTGCACTTTCCGTAGGTGAATAGACTTGAATGATGGTCCACTTCTCTTTAAGGTTAGGTAAGCTCAGATTCAGCACCGTTATTCTTTCGGAGACAGCAATGATCTGTTCTATGCAATTTCTTAAATGTGTCTTTATTAAGAAGCCAACGCCATAACTACCTTTTGTCTCTCCTTTGTAGTGTAAGATGAAGTCGTCATATTCTTCTATTCGATCTCCTATTCTTCTGACTTCACTTAGGCCAATTATGTCCCATTTTACCTTCCTCAATGCCATTAGTAGCTCTTGTAGGCTATCTTCTGACATCAAAGTTAAGGTGTTTAGTGTGCCGATATGCAAGTAGTTTTCTGTATCTCTGGGTTTATTTGTCTTATTTGGACGGTGGTGAATTGTTCCTTTTGTTGGAGGGTTGTGGTCTTCTTCCCCCACGGTGACCGGCCGGATTGGGGTGCTGTTTGTTGAAGTTTGTTTGGGTTGAGTTGCGATGGTTGTAGTGTTACGGTTCCGGGAGTTGGAGGAGGTTACAAGTTTTTTGCAGGCTGAGATAGTGGCTCTGATCGTTTCCGCTCAACATAATTGAGTATATTTGGTCGTAGTAATTCTTTTGCCGCCGTCTTTGATTTCGGGTAATCAGTTGAGTTAGTCTTTTGTGCCGATGACGAGTTTGACGGACTTGGTGAGCCAGATCCGCCTCGCTTCCTTTTTTCTCTGTTCTCATTGGTGGGTTTTTTCACTACTAGCTTATCGCCTTTTAGGAATGCTATATTTCCTTTTTTCTTTTCTTCCTCTAGTTTTGGCAGTAGCTGTTTCCTTGCTTCTAATACATCTTTGGTGTAGTCTTCCATAACGTGTATGCCAGGCGGAAGTTCAGTTTTATGCTTTAGGATGATGTGTTTCTTCCAAATAGTCGTGATGGAGACTAGAACGGGGCGTTTTTTGTTGCTATTCCACTGCCCAATCCTCCAGACATTACTAATCTCGTGGCTGTCTAAGTGAACTCCTAAATCTACTATGATCTCTTTAACGCAGTCTACTAGCTCACTTTCAGTTTTTTTAGTATCCTCAATTCCAAAGAATACTAAATTATTTTTTCGCTTCGCTTTTTCTATGTTGCTAAGTTTTTGTTCGAGTTCATTAACTTTGGATTTTAGGTTTTTATTTTCTTCCTTGATTGCTTCCAATTTTTCGTCAAGTGCCTCCATAACATTTGTTGTGACTGAGGTAGATATCAGTAAAGCATCATTTATTTACTATATTATTATACTTGGTAACTTTACATACCTTCTCTTCGACAGAAGAACGATTTGATCATTGAGTGCCGACCAATTTTTAGCTTCGTAACATATTTGGACAATTGCTACTAAGATTCTTGCAGTAGATGCCATGTCAGCTCCCTATAAAATACAATAATTTAATGACTATACAGTAGTACATACAGGTAAAAGCAGCAGTGTATTGTTTGAGCACCAGTGCCCATTTAAGGGATACAAATGCATACTTTGCAAGCATCTATATGCTACAGTAATAAGGATGTCCTATGCTACCTCATCATCTCAACCGATAAATGTCCCACTTCTGGGCACGGGTCTCCTCCATTCACTTGGAGGGATATTAGACTACTATACCACACTGGCCAGACGGGTTGGTATAGGGTTTTGTTACGAGTTTTCCTCTCTTGCAGTAGAAATTGTCTGCCTGATTTACACTCTTTGTCGACTCATACAACACCCTCGAGATGGAAAGGGGTGGTGGTACATATGTATTCTTAATCCGTCACCACACGGACAATTCATGCTACCTAGGCTTAAAAAAAAAACTAACAAACATGGAAAGAAATACAGTGACAAACAAGCTAATGGAAAACAATTACTCTAGTTTGTTAAAACTCGCAACACTTCTTTTCTTTAACATCAATAAAATTATTGCATGAGTATTTTAGAGCTTTAAGTGCTTACTCACAAGTAGACACCCAGTACGAAAGTACGAGATATGAATGGCTCATTGTGTTAAACAGAAATGAATGAAAAAAAAGTGTTTACTCAGCTATTTTCTAATGTGTCAAGTGTTGTGAGTTTGATCTCCATATGAATATAATATTATCTAGTGCAAGTTGTTTTTAAATTAAACATATTGTTACTCACTGTCCTAGTTTGCTTTTCTAAAGCCAAAAGTTGATCAATAGCCTCTTGAATCCTGCCTTTAGAAGCCCATGACTTCCACATTGGTATCTTCTCATCACATGTAGCACTGTAATCCACCTAAAAAGAATATAATAATACCAGCATAAAATTGAGGTCAGGTCTATCAGAGATAGCTTGTAGGAAGCATAATTATAATAGTTAAGTCATTGTTTTGCTATCAATATTGTTAGGCTGCACGAGAGGTCTAGTAGACTATTTGGTCATCATGCCATCAACACTGCACCGAGTGCTGTAGGTTCGATTCTTACACGGTACAAAACTTCGTGTGATCCATAAATGTTTGTGCATGGTCTGGGTGCACTTCGTGTATTTGAATTGCATGTTTTTTAAAGACTACTGAGCTTGTTCTCTAAGGCGGGAATTGTCGTTGTAATAAAAAGGTGTTGATTAACAGCCGCAAAGAGTTCAACGACGAAGATACGGTAGTTATATGAAACATTGAAACGTCATGTTAGAGTCACACAAAGAATGGTTAATACTTTAGGACGGCATAGTTATTGCCAATTGTATAAATATGTGTAAACATGCATCAAACTCGAACTCTAATCCATTTACAATTAATATAAAAGCATTTACAAAATATTTGTACCACTTACTTCCATTTTTATAATTTTGCCGCTGGCATCAAGACTACCGATATCACCGTTCGTCGACATTGTTAAGTACTGAAACAAATGTGAAATTGTTATTGTGCAAGTAAATGTAATTGGTAGAGCATTAAACGTTAAAATGAGATGTATACTTTTTAAGTTGAACGAGTAATCCGATTCAATAAACAAGTATAAACTTTATAAAGTGCTCGGTAATGCAAGCAAACTGAACGAATGTGACAGACACTAGACAGAAACAGAATGACTTGACTTGTTGACTTGACAGTTTTACTTTTCTGCGCTATCGTTGGTCACTCCATAGTCGACTAAATCGAGTTTAAAATCAGCATTCATTACCCGATTTTATAATAAAATCGGCAAGTGATTAACTACCTTTATATTCAAAACATTTTAAACGATAAACTATTGAAATTAAAAACAAAAAGAAACTCAGAATAAAGAGTATTACTTACGTTTATGTATGACTGGCCGCTACCATATAATAATTCACCTTGGGTGGGTCTTTTCCAAGGATCTTATATTAATGGATTGAGTACTTCAACAAATATCGATTTCCATAATAAACCATATGCGCATAAAAATAAAGATCAAAATTGTACGCAGAACTATCAGGGAGAAAAACGGTCCACATGAGATAGCCAAACGGAGTGGAATGTGTCCCTTTCTAACAAGCATGCCAGTACAAAATTAGTAGAAAATATTACAATTGGTAGTTACCTGAGATGTTATTTATAAAAAATATTTACGTTCTAATTCTTAGCTGAGGATTTCTTAACATGAAGGTAAATATAGATTTATTATTGCTAAAAATTTATAATCTTATTTCTACTATAAAACAACTTATGTATAATAAGTTTTAAATTATTAGAAGTATTTATAACAATTGATATGGCAACTAATATTTCTGTTTTCAAACAATATGGCCGTACATGTTATCATAGCGAAATCATTTAGGAATCTTAATAATGCGATTTTAGAAAATTATGAATAAAAAGGGTAAAAAAGTGTTGTGTAATAGGATGCAAAAGTGAATCCTTTGCGGGTCGTGGCATTTACTTTTTGAAGTAAGTAGATAATTCGTTGTAAATCAAAAAATACAACTTTTGTTTACATTAGGGGGACAATACGTTCAACATTTCTCGAATTGCTTGTAGATTTCCAAAATGTGATCGACTATGTCAGCTTTGGATCAATACCGTGCCGGGTAAAATCACGAAGCACTCGTTGGTCTGTCAACGTGTCAATGTTTAATCCATATTATCTTTTGTGATTTTTTTATAGATCCTACTATATAATATTTTAAGTTTGTAAGTATGGATAGATGGATGTTTGTTACTCTTTCACGTAAAAACTACTGAACGGATCTGGATGAAATTTGGCACAGAGATAGATTAGGGTCTGGAATAACGGCAATAACGCATAGGCTACTACTACTTTTTACAGTGATAACCGAAATCCATGCGGGTGCAGCCGCGGGCAACAACTAGTAAGAAATAAAAACGATCACAATATTCATTTGTTGTATTACCTTAATACCTTTGTAGCGTCATCTATCAGACTAATAGAATAACGCCACAACAAGCAACTAAGTTCCACATAAAAAACACAGATGTCACTATGCCTAGAAACACACAACCGCAGAACAAATATTCGAGATGCTGAATCGCGATATGGAAGTTTACACAGATACTCAGTATATATACAACGCCCAACGTCTAACCGTTGGGCCGCGGCCCGCCAGGCACGATCACCTAGCCTGGTCGGAGGATCCTCCCTTTTCGTTGGAGGTGTGTGACAGCTTTCACATCTTTAAAGATATATAATCTAAGCGTCAATATCGTGCTTGCTGCTAACATAAGACACCCATAGGCACATAAATGTACCGTCACGGTTCTTTATTAAATTCTATATTTATCATTGAAAGTCGGCGTTTTGCTTTACACAGAGATGAACCCAAATTTCAAGACATTTTGATTTTTTTTCGGTTGAATAGACGCACTAAAGAAAGGAACGGTGAGCCCCCCGATAGTCAGAAATAAATTTATCAAAACCCTATTTATTTGAAAACCAGATTTGTTTTACATAGAAATAAACCGAAATTTTAAAACATTCCAGCATTGATCAATCGCATGGACACCCTATAGAAAGAGACACAATCCTCCCTAATTGCGGACCGAAAATCGATAAGCCGTGCGCATTCCACTTGGGTATAAGTTCCTTGGTCTTTTCCCAATAGTACCACAGATAATATAGTACGATGTTTTGTAGATTAATTTTAATTGTGTATTTGTGCCGTGGCTGCATATTGTTTAAACATAAGCTCTCGTGTAGGGCTATGGATACAATCACGTGACTAATGTAATAATGCGAGTGTACATAGCACAAAAGAAATGTTTAAGAGCTATATTTAATATGGAATGGACGGAATCATGTAAACCGATTTAAATCTAATAATCTATTAACTGTCCCTAGCATATATATCTATGAAGTATCAAAATTTGTAAAGGGTAATTTTCATCTATTTGAAACCAAAGACAATACGAATAAACGTAAACAGACACACATGTATTTAAAAATACCGGTACCTCGGCTTGAGATGTTTAGGCGAAGCTGCGTTTATATGGCACCACTTATATACAATTCGCTACCTGAATATATAGTTGTCCTACCATACCACAAATTTTGTTCTGCTTTACACAGATGGTTAGTAGAAGAGTGCTTCTACTCAATAGAAGAATTCCTGAAAAAATTCAACTCACATTCCTATCATTTTAGAAATGCATTATAAATGTGATGTCGTTACTAATAATTTTATGTAAGTTTAGGTATAATATAATATTAGTTAAACTAGGTTTATCTGTTATTTTTTGTTATTATAGTTTTTAATTACGTTAATTAAGTATAAAATTATTACTCCTGCTAACTATTAGTGAAATTGTTTCCTTTTTAAGCCCCGACCGAAAAGAGGGGTGTTATACCTAAGTTTAACTATGTACCATATTAGTGTAAAAATATGTATTTTACACTCACTAAGATAACATTTGCATGCTATTAATAATGGCAAAATGTGTCCTGCTCTTTTTCTATTTGTGCCATCTTATGTTTGTACCACATTTTATGCAAATAAACAATTATTATTATTATTATTAATGAAGACTAGGACTCTTGACCCATTACCTACTTGTGTAGAACATACTTCCGTTTGGTATCATTAAGTGATACAGGATTCCTTTACTTCCATTCTGTCCAACTCGTAACCAAGGAGATTTTACAATTTTCTTGGTTTATGATAATCTCTCCTTGGACTGAACCTTATGTTTAGTCGATTACATTAGATCTAATAATGTAATCGACTAAAGATCATTTATACTCTTTATAATTATTCACTCTTTTATTCATTCATTTAGTTCAGGCAAGCTCTAACAAAACTCATTCATTCTTATTCTATTGATAATGATAAGGTGGTAGCTACTTATGGCGTTGTAGGAGTCCATTGATTTATTTTTACATACTACATGTAACAATACTGTTTCATGACGCTGATCTCACGCGAGATTTAAGCATTTAAATAATAAGTTAACTATAAGTTCCGTGTAATGATCGTCGTGCTCACTCGGTGATATCAGAATTTTCTTTGTTTTTTGTTTGCCCAACATATGTTGGACTACTTTTATTCGTTGCAAATTAAGATAAGCGTAAAAAGTTAGTGTTTACGCGCACGATGATTTCACATACGAATTGTGACGATATTTCGAATCGTAAGGGGACCCGAAGCCATTCGGCTCAAGGTCTAGCGATGGCAAGTTCCGTGTCTAGTCCAGCCATGAAGATACCGTTACCGCCCCGTCCGTGGATCACAGGTAATATGTTGTTGTAATAATAATACCACGATGTGGTTTTTTATTCCCTTTGCGTAAAGCTGAACACCTATGGCAAAGATAAACTTACATAAGATAAAGTTGATAAAACTGTTGACTGCGAGCGTATAATGGACATTCATTGTGAAGTTATTTTTATGTGAAAGTAATGTGCTGTTGTTAGATCTAGATTCTAGATATCATTGCTGATGCTGATGCCTGCGTTTCTCTTTTTAGTGTCATTCGTGTTATGCATTTGTACAAACATTACGCCCCTATTTATCTCGCTTTGTATACAATAAAAACGTAAATATTTATGTTGTACTCGGCCACCATTTTCTTGACCTATAATAATTATAGGTAGTAAAACTTGTGTTATCTTGGAGACTGTTTATATTAGTTTAATGATATTCTTTCACACAATGATTATTATTTATTTTATTATAGACGTTAATTTAGCCTTGGTAGAAGGACATTGTTCATGACAACTTCATATCAATAGTAACTGCTCACCTTGAGGGGCTCGTAGTTCAATAATAGGTGTATGGATCGATAGACTTGCGCGGTGAAGCCACGTTTGCCGTGGTTATTCCAATGATGGGTGACCGTTTTTATAAATACATTGCGAGTTGCGACCCCCTTCATGCCTCTGAAAACACGTAAAATCCTTGGTTTTGCGCCTAATTTATCCTTGTGGAACCTTTGCATAATATCTCCATCTTAGGTATAATATCTTCGGCACAGTTTAGCATCAGTCCATAATATTTCTATCTCAGGTATAATAATCCATCTCATGTAGGTATAATATCTCCTACACAGTTCTAGTTAGTCTTAGTCTAAGTTAAAATTGCCTATTGTGACCAATTTTCAAATGCAAAATATGTGTAAGTAATTTGGTTACATTGTGAGCCAGTAATGGTTAGTCTTTATAATACTTGGTTAGATGGTTAAACAGATAAGTGTGTTCCATTATTCAACATTGTATTTTAAAATTTAAATGAAAGGTGCTAACATATACCTTATTATTATACTGTAATGTCCTACAAAGTCACAGTATAAGGAAAATACAGTTTATTAACAATATATGGAAATACTGAGTCATTACAATAAGCATTTTTTATGTACATGCAATTACTTAAATTAGTTGTGTAATATTGTTTCTCCACCAATTATTTTGTACATAATACTGCATATTATATATGTCCATTCATTTTATGTACAATTTCTTTTTATTTATGTTTTTATAAGCCTTAGAGTCATGTTTGACTATATCAGTCCCATAAATTTCTTATACACAATACAAAAAAAAACTTAAAAATATGTACTACTAGCTGTTGCCCGTGGCTCCGCCTGCGTGGATGTTGGTTATCGCTGTAAAAAGTAGCCTTTGTGTTATTCCAGACAATAATCTATCTCTGTTCCAAATGTCATCCAGATACGTTCAGTAGTTTTTACGTGAAAGAGTAACAAACATCCATCCATCCATCCATTCTTGCAAACTTTCACGTTTATAATATTAGTAGGATATCAGTACTATTATTTACTAAATATTTGTACTATCTAACTTAGTAGATCATAATATATGCATTAACTACTTCACTGTACACAATTTTAGTTGGGATATGTTATGCACATGCATTTATTGTATATAATTTATTGAATGACTATTGCAGAAGGGTCAGTTTCAATTGAATGTTTATTAAGATGGACTAGTTCCGTTGTGGGGTACTACTACTCATTCTTTTTTCAGTCTGCATTAGTATTATAATAATATTTGTTGCTAGTTAAAGCTTCTTATTATATACAGTCACTTTCTAGTAACTAATCAAATATAAATTAAACTATATTTGTGACTCAGTGCATGAGAAGACATTTTTTTCTTGTATACACATTTTTAAACAACATTTATATATATTAATTTTATTTATTCATTTCATCTCTTCACTACACTAACAGTTGCCCAACAAGTGTACTGAGCCATTAAAAAAATCCAAAAAAAAAAAATGTAACAACAAAATTATAATATTTTCATAGACATAGCCAATTTAGTACAAAATACCTTAATATCTGAATACTGAGCAATGAGGTACTTAAGCAGAGATATGTTTTTTTTTTACATTATGGTGGAAACAAATTGATTAGTTGTCATTTTAAGCCAATTCTGCAGCATACCATATGCCTTATTGATAGCTTTACGCTGATCAATAAAAGGTGTTATTTAAAATCCAACCACTTTGTCTTTTTAAACATGAGTACATAATGAACAGCAATTGACGTAGATCCTGTCAATACAAGCAGTCCCAAGTTTTAATTATCATAAATTGTTCTTACACTAATGTTTCATTCATTGGAATATATTTAAATCTTAAAATAATTCATCCTTGGTAACAGATGCTGAAGATGACTCATCAGATGACATTGACGGTTCAATACGAGAAGATGGGATGTTAAACATGGAGCGGACCAGGATGAGGTCCAGGTTCCGCCATCACAAACAGAGACAAACACATATTCCAATAGGCATATTTTGGGATATTGAAAATTGCCAGGTAAAAATGCTTTTTTGGTTTTTGTTGATTTGTAACTTTTGCAAGTTCCAGTTTAATTTTTACAAGCACAAATAATTTTATATTAAAATAATATTGTTTTAATCTAATAAAAACTAATAGGTATTATTATTTCTTAATAGGAATTAATAAACTCAAAAGATAAGAGTTTGAGTAAAATCTTCGTATGTTCGTTCGTTTTGTGTAAAAATTTTGTTGCTAAGAACACAAACTTTAGTACTTAAGTAGCAGATTCAATTGTATTTTTGAACAATTGATATTATACAATGTGATTGTACATGCAGTTTTGTTTACATCACCTCATTTTTACGTAAGTCTAAAGTCGTAAGCTAACAAAGGTTCTTCCGTGATAAATAAGTCAGGACGCCAGACGGGCTTTATCATTAAAATTTGAGGTCAAAGAGAGGACCATACAGGTAAACAAGCTCGGCTAATAAAGAATTTCCTCCTAACAGAAGATCAACAAATATATCAACTTTAAACTACAATAAGAAATGTATTAAATTACATACAACTAGACAGAAGAAGTGAAAATAGTGTAGGCAGGTTTTAGGCCCACCTGTGTACTTAACAATTATTATTATTTAGGGATGAGTTTAAAAAAGCAACTTCCTAGTCTATAGTGCTTCCCATAATACCGCAGCCTAGTGTTACAAACATTTGAAAGCTTTTTGCTTTTCTTTTTTGTGTTGGCAACAAGCGATGCCCCCAGTCTTGCTAACATCCATAGGCTACGATTATTACGGTTACGTTTAGTATTAAAAAAAACAAATTTACAATATTTATTTAGTCTATTTTATAAATAATACTTATTGTTGGGTGAAATTGGATATTTTTACACAAGTCAGCCTCTGCCCATGGTTTTACCGACAGGTCCTCTCAATATTCAAAAAAATACGTCGGTCCGAAGTTTTCGATATGGAATAAGAACAAACAAACACACTTTCCTATTTATAATATTATATTATAAGAGAATTGGAAATATTTATTTATTAGTCCACAAACAAATATTATTGATTATTGTCATTAAAAGAATAATGACTTATTTGATATTATGAATTATTTTTACAGTTTTTAACAGCTGAATTTATGTTAACGCTCTAGGCATATTTCTATTGTTTTTTCAACTCACCGAAAGCCATCTGATCCCAATATATAAATTACACTTAAATCATGACACAACGATTTTTCCTGAGTGAGAATTGAACCCACAGTGTCCCACAGTCTCTTAGTCTCGTCAGTTTAGCAGTCAGGCTCACACCAACAGGCCAATTAAATCCCCTCGTTTTTTGAAAGTCATGCATTATGAGTCGCTTACTTTTTTACTTAGCTATCATTCCATATGCGAAGGTTTCCGCTGCAGCATTTTTTTGATATTGTTGTGATTTGCAGATACCTCGTGGTTGCTCCGCCATCGACGTGGTCGCTGCAATACGTTCAAAGTTCGTAAGGGATGGCAGGAGGGAAGCAGACTTTGTGGTTGTCTGTGACGTCCGTAAGGAAACTACTCAAAGACTATTAGAACTTAATGATGCTCAGGTAAATATCGCTATTATATATCGTTGTTGTATATTATTATTTGTTTTATTATAGATAAGCTGTATTGTGAAGAGCACTTTATTTATGACAAGTGTTTACATTAAGATATAGGTAATTGATTAGAGTGTAAACTTTTATCCATTAAGGTAGGTACGGTATGATATGGCGGGCTATTTTCCGCAACTACACGTATTTTAATATAACTTTTTTATAAACGACTGATTAGTACATGAGAGGTAGGATACCATTCAAGCAAGCAAGCCTTACTTGGGAAGAACCTTCACCATACAGAAGACTCCATCCAAATGTGGACACTTTTTAGGCGCGTTGAGCACTTTTTGGTTTAACAAAAATCATGGAACTCACGTCATCGTTACCGAACACTTTCCATGAGCTATGTGTATATATGTATGTGTACTTTCTGGGTGAACAAAAAGCGTAAAGCTCGCGTCATCGCTGGACGATAAAATTCACAAGTTACTTAGTTTTCACTTCTATCGGCAGTCCCCAAAGACTGCCTCGCATGTTTTTTTAAAATTGAGATTGTATGTATGTCTTCATTTTGTTACCAGGTGAGCCTTATACACGTCTGTAGGACACAGAAGAACGCGGCAGATGACAAACTCAGGCAGTGTATGAGGCGATTCGGTGATCTACATACAACACCCGCCGCTATTCTATTGATCTCAGGGGATATTGACTTCGCAGCTGATCTGTCAGACTTTCGATATAGGTATGTATAATATAACCTATGTATTGTGTAGCAGTGTATCGTAGGATCTGAAGGACGTTGTTCTGCCTGAATATAGACTTGCCTGTTTTTAATAATTCAAAAAATGTTATGAGGTGGTTGTAATTTTATACAAGTTTTGCTATGACAAAACTAAATGCACTCTAATTCGCATTTATAATTTTGGTTTTCCTTTCATATTAGTTACATCTTACTGCATAATCGCTGGAAATATTATTTTTACTAGGTATAGCGAGGCTAATTTATGTAAAACTTTATGTTCTTAACATATGTATTTGCAGAAAATTTAATTTGTTGGTGTCTTAAACCTAAACTAATTATATAAAAAGAAAAGATTTAATTGTCAGTATGTTTATTTGTAGTAAAACTTACTGTACCAATTTCATAAATTCTTTTACCATTAGATTATTTTATTATCAATGAATAATGCTATGCAATATAAAAATAAAAATAAGGATCACTGCAAAACTGAAATAAATGTTGATCCGTGCGAAGCCGGGAAGGTTAGGCTGCTAGCAAACGACGAAATATGAAGATATGGGTCTAAATATATTTTCTTAATTTACTAGGAAAAACTTGGAGGTGATATTGGTGCACAAACAAAATACTTCGGCAGCTTTAATCGCGTGTGCCTCATCACATTACTGTTTCGACGAGTTGGCTTCTGGATTGCCTAGAAAGGTAAATATTTGTAAATAGAACAAGCCGTGTGTGGCGGGGGAATTTACACACTTACAATTAACGGACACAAAGTACACAGGACAACCATTTATGGATCTCACAATTTTTTGTCCCATGCACTGGGACCCACAACACGTTGCGCAGAGGTAAATGGAGGTAACTTCTTAAGGCAGTGAACCAACCATGCAGTTTGAATTTAAAAAGGCATTTATTTTGAAACTAATATTATAAAGAGGACAGATTAGATTATTTGTTCGTTTGTACAGATTTAAAAAATTATTTCACCTATCAATAGCTACTTTAGCACAAGGTGACATAGGCTACATATATATATATATATATATATGTTTTCTTTAAATGTCTTTCTATGTGAAGTCGGGACATATCGCTAATTTGTGATATTAAAGTATTAGACCTATTTACATCTCACTACTACTACAGTCGGATACGGTTATAAAATAGTCTGATTAATCGGTTGCGATGTTCAATTGTCAGTAAATAATACGTCAGCTGTTATTTCACGTTTGTGAACTTATCTTCATAGAAATACGAGAAGATAAAATTTTGGATTCCTTTTTCAAAAATATTGCGCTCACGGAAGAGTGAGATTTGGCATAGTTCAAGTTTACACAGAGATGGAATGCGGAAAGAAATAAAATATGAATTACGGTCGAATTATGACCTCTGGGCGACCTCGTCTATAGGTATAAATTGAGCTAAATTTCTTTAATTTACAAAATTTATTTTGTACTGGATAATTTGTCTTCCGTCGCTACGGTGGTTCTAATTTTAAATCGTTCAAAATGAAGAGAGCACAGAAAAATACTCACTACATAAAAATAAATTTGTTTAAACTGTTAGCGGTGCATTCTATTTTCTATCTGGCAGCATATCAAAGTGCATTAAAAAGTGTAAAAGATGTAGTTGTTGACTACAATCTACTGCACAAAATTATATTTTCGCATGTAAATTTTTTAATTAGTTATTTAATTTATATACATTTTTGGACAAAATCGGCTCGATAGCAATGCTGTGAATATCCTTGGGTATGGTCTATTTCAAACAGTGGGTAGCACACTCACATACATACATGATCATCACGCCCTTCTCCCATTGGGGTAGGAAGAGACCATGATACACCAGTAACAGTGGGTGATAATGATTAAGAAAAGCAAAAATCTAAATAATAATACGCTTGTTTGCCACCTTTGTAGGCGAACGGACGGACGGACGGAGTATTTGCATTTCTTACTTATTATAACCCAGGTATCACTTGCGTGTTGCCGACCCATTTTTTTTACATCAGGGCTTTAAGATGGAGTATTCTTGGGATAGGAAATAGTTTTTTTTTTTTCAAAAAGCGTTTTTTTAAATGAGCACTGGAGACCTGTACTCACAATACAGAACACAACTACACCGTTGTGTGTAGTTATTTGGCTGTGATCTTCTATAAGGTGGAGGTTTCCCCAGTCGGGCTTGCTCGCTAGTATGGTGCCCTACTTCTCTTAGTGCTAGCAGCATTGCTATCCACAATCACGCGAATATAATTTAATTAAATCAGGATCTAAAAATTATTACTTGTTAATTTTTGTCTTTATATTAAAAGGCATTGTCCTAAATTAATGTCAATTTGTTTCTCATTTAGATAATTATATTAAACTATAAAGGTGAATAGCAGTTTATACGTATTAGAATTAGATGTGCGGTTATTTATAATACCTACCTACTTTACGTTGTGTCATAGAATACATACATAGAATTCATTTAGGAATGCGTTTTGAAACAAACTTATTCCTATCCCAGGGTTACTTCCATCTTAAAGCCCTGGTGTAAAAAAATGGGTTGGCAACACGCAAGTGATACCTCTGGTAATGCAAGCGTCTATAGGCTACGGATACTGCTTAACATCAGGCGGGCCGTATGCTTGTTTGCCACCCAAGTAGTATAAAAAAAAAATACCCATAAAAATACGAACTTATAAATATAGGCAATTATAATATGTCTGAACTAGTATTATAGTTTGTAAAAGCTACTCGACCGATTTAAAAGATTCTTTCGCCTTTATATAGCTACATTACCAGCAATATAGGCTATATTTTATTTCAATAAATGGCCAGTCGACCGAAGCCACAATAATACTTAGCTACTTCTATAATTTCGATTGCATGGTTGGTTGAGTAGTTTAATTTACATTTACCACCGCGCTGCGTGTTGTGCGTTCGATCCCCACACGAAATAAAACAAAAAGTGTGATCTACAAATGGTTGCTCTCGGTGGAATTGGTGGCCGTTAATTTTATTTTTGTGGAGACGGAGAGTATTACCCATGGAGATCATAAATTAGGAATAATGAATATAAATATATTAATTGGTATAATGACGTCACAGTGCGGCCCTGTTCTTCAAATGTCTTGTCGTCAATTCTCTGCTTGATTTGTTTGTTGCACTTAAATGATTCTATCGATAACCTGAAGTGAGGCGACGGAATGAGTTTATTGAGAAAGAAAGAAAAACAGAAGACAAAAAATAGACACGAAATTTAGAGCATAAAAATTACTAGTAGCGTCTGTCTAGTCATTACCTCATATATAACTTACATTTTACTCTCAAAAGTTTATATAATTATTATATTTTCTCAACAGTCGAATTCACAAACCAAAGAAGAACTTTCAAATGAAGTGGAAGTTACAAACTTGCCAATCTACCAGCCGGTTGATTTGGTGTCAGGGAGGCTAAGGCATTTGGCGAAGAAGTGTGGAGGAAAAGTGGTACAAGTTACTGCACCCACAGCTGTATTGAGGTTCTCTACAGTCGACCATGCTTCAAGGTGAGTTTCGAACGTAATTTTGTTTTTTTACGCAATGCATGTGTTGTAGCATAACTAAGCTACGTAACTACGTCATGTGTCTTTTTTCACTAAAGAACTGTCAGTTCAATCCCAACCGGGCGATAGTACCAAAGTTGTTTTTACTTTGTGGAAGATAGCGTACCATCGGCCAAATTGGCCCTCGGCCACTTATAGAATGTTAATTTTTTTAAACAAAATATCGTAGGTATACCAAAGCAAGATTTAACATTGTCTATGAATAAATAATGATACAGTAAAATCCTTACTAATATTATAAATGTGAAAGTTTGTAAGAATGGATGGATGGATGTTTGTTTGTTACTCTTTCACGTAAAAACTACTGAACGGATCTGAATGAAATTTGGCACACATATAGATTATGGTCTGGAATAACACATAGGCTACTTTTTGCAGCGATAACCGACATCCACGCGGGCGGAGCCGCGTGCAACAGCTAGTATTTCATAAAACAATTTTGTCTGTTAAAGTCAAAATCGCCAGATTAAAATGTAAAGAGTGGTCGCGCGCCAACTTGGCCGATTGTACCTTATCCGCTTACGGTAAAAAAGAAGCTGTACCTAACTGTTTACGAAAATATCGTGAGGAAACCCCTCTCAAAACAGGATTGACTGCATTTGACCAACACAACATTGCGCCGAGTGTTGTGGGTTCGATTCCCACGCGGGACAAAATGTTGTGTTTGTGTGATCCATAAATGCTTGTTCCGACTCGAAATGTAATTTGTGTCTAGTATTGTTAAAATCCCTTGCGAAACATACTAGCGGCCCGCCCCGACTTCGTCCGGGTTAAACTATTTTCAGCTATTTTTTTTTTACATAGGAACCTTCTCCTGACAATAACAAACACAACAAAAAAAAAGAATTACTGAAATCGGTCCAGCCGTTCACGCATGATGCCGTGACCAAAGGAAATAGGGATTAATTTTTATATATAAAGATATCAAATATAAATTGTTACTAGGTATCAAAACACTCTATAACATCTACTTGTACTTTTCGTCCTGTATAACATTAATAGGGAGGTAAACTACCTACGTCACTTGACTTTATAATGTCTCTATTTTAGTTTATTCAAGTGTGCCATTCATATCTGCATAAATAATTTAATATCAATACGAAATACGTACATAATATTACGTCTTTAGCATAATCTTGTTAGATAAAAGTCTTATAAGTCATTGACGTAGGTAATTTTTTTTATACTACTTGGATGGCAAACAAGCAGACGGTCTGCTTGATGTTTAGTAGTTATCGCAGCCTATGCGCTTGCAATACCAGAGGTATCACTTGCGTGTTGCCGACACATATTTTTATACCAGGGCTTTTAGATGGAATATACTTGGGATAGGAAAACGTTTCTTTCAAAACGTATCCTTAAAAGAGCGCTGGAGACATGTACTCACACACAGGAACACAACTACACCGCTGTGTGTAGTTATTTGGCTGTGGTCTTCTGTAAGGTGGAGGTTCTTCCTCAGTCAGGCTTGCTCGCTAGCATGGTGCCCTACCTCCCTTAAATATATCTTGACGAAGGAACAATAACTACTTTTTTCCTCTATCTAGTAAATACTACTATCATTAAATCTATATTGCTAATAAATTATGTGCTCGTGGCTTTACACGCGTGGATGTCAGTTATCGGTATCGCTTAACGGTAAAAACCCTACGACCTATGTTTTTCCCTAGGATATCTAGTCTATCTCCTTGCCAAATTTCATTAAAATCCTTTCAGCTGCTTAGCTATGAAAAGATAAACTAACAAGCAAACAGTTTCGCATTTATAATATATATATGAAATATGTTTGTATAAATTTTATATAAGACGTCACGATAACGTAAAATTGTATTTATTTACAAATTTATATTATCATCTTTATTATCCAGTAGTTTATCTTTGACGTTGAGCGTTGTTTTTCTTTATGTTGCGATTATTAAACATACATTACTATCGATCGTTGTCCATAAGTTCATACACATGACTTAGCAATTTTTCAGCCATTGCAAAGGGAAAAACATGTATAAACATACACATATCATACATACTTATAACCTATAAAAAAATGACAGCTTGTTAACTAATCAATCTAGTTTTAGTCGTCCCAGATTAATAGTACCCCTTTATGACCTCCTCCCTGAGAGAAAAATCCTAATAAGCCCTATCAATCTAGCTTACCTCAACTTTAACACTAATTAACTCCCCCTTTATTAAAATCCTCTGTAGATTCATATCCCTGAACAATAATAAATTATGAGTATCTATTTGGTAACATACACACATATCATACATAGTTATAACCTATAATATATACCTTGTTAAAAAAACAAAAAAATTACAGCTCCTTAACTAATAAATTTAGTTTTAGTCAGTTTTAACTACAGTACGAAACAAAAAAATAAAAAAACAACTTGCTTTTAACTCTAAAATCTTTGTGATACTATAAATCAATCTCACAGCCATGCAAATATGTAGTTTGTTATCGTAGGCAGGTGTTATTTTAACTATCTACTATGAGTATAACTGACAGTGAATAATATATAGACATTATCTACTACCTGTTTACATCACCTATATTTATCTTAGACTAGCTTCTAGCCTGTAACAGGGCCCACGTGATTGTCGCTTTTTAAAACTAAAATATGGCCTTTGTTTTTTCTAGTATGGAAAATATAACCCTACCCAACTTTCATTAAAATCCGTCCAGTAGTATTTGCGTGAAGTGAAGAAACAACCATTCTCACAATCTTTCGCGTTTTTATTATTAGTACACTTAAAACTTTTTAAATCCTATACGATTTTTAAAACAATCGATAAGAATCGATATAAAACGGTACTATATAAAAATCGATATAAAAGACTAGGGTAAGAAAATTTTAATTTATTTTTTATTTACCCACATATATTATTAGTAATTCTTTAGGTTCAGTTGGGATTTGAATTGAGTCATTGTATCGTCAGGCACGAGTCAGAACACAGTGATTATTTAAAATTATTTTATTTAATTCAAAATTTGAAGCGTAACGTATTTTTTAAATAGGATCTTGAACTTATTTGTTAAAATTGATGATAGAAAACACGAGCACATACAATTAATCACAATGTTATTATCTGGGTAAGTTTTTCACAATTTATTTTGTTAAAAATCTGTTATTTCAAACAATACCTCCTGTTTTAACATGGTCTAATCATTAGTATACGGGCATACATTCTGTATATAATGTTAATGCTAAAATCGCGTATTTAAATAAGCGTTTCCTTAGTTAAAAGTCTGCTGTTAACAGTCTTTAGATCATGGCAGAGCCATGAAATAAATAATTTAAATCTCATAATTTATTTACACAATGAATCGTTAATTTTTCAGTAACGATCTGCTGATTGTATAGAAATCAGCTGACTGCAGCTTACTTTTTTGTTATTTTATTCATCCTTGCTTTTTGTTATAATAGTAACATCTTACAGCTAGATAAGAACTTCTTGCTCATTAACCTTACGCCCTTTTTGATGCGGAACACTGACCCAAATCAAATAAGATGTAAATTACTATGACGGATATTTGATTATTAAATGTACGATTTTGTAGGTACCCAATGTTGTTTCTTATTGTAAAAAAAATGCAATTCGTCATAATAATCCTCGAAACCTAATAAAATATCAATTAGGTATGTTTATTTTATTATCATGAATGTAAAAATTCGATCATTTTTGCAGTAAATAACTTAAAATTTCAAGTATTCATTTATCAGTGTGTGGGTATGTGGTCCGCCATTTGTGTTCGATCAGCTGTTCCGGCGTAATGCAATGTGTGCGACGAATCAATTGGTTTCGTTTATTAGTTTGAATGATCGTTATATTTTTCCACTAATAATGAAATATACACGAAATGAAGTCGTATAACTATGATTTTTCTATACGACATTGACTAGGTAATAATTATGCACTTGTTAACTTCCCACGTGTCCTTATAACGTGCTCGCGCATCTTTATTCTGCATAAGTGGCTGTCATGTCAATTATTCACTTCGCATGGCTGAACATTTGCCGATATATCATATATTTTCTGAGGAGACAAAACAAGCAAACGGCCCTCTATACGATATACCTACGTTTATTTTTAGATTTTTGTACATGTTGTGTTTTTTTTTTACAGTTAGTTTTTAAAATTATTTAACGGTTTTTTTTGCTGAGTAATAATACGAGTTGGCGGTCAACCAGGCTGCATATTGTTACTTACACTTAATTACGATACATTTTCATTCTAAAGTTTTAATACTATTTTCACCCAAAACCCTCGACGCAATGTTGATGGCGAAGTGTTCACCAGTAAACCACACAAATATATATATTTTTTCTTTTTATAAAAGACAACTAAGGGAAGGCCCCGTGTTGCAAAGGACTTTACGAACATTACAATTCACGGACACAAATTACAATCAGACTAGAAGCATATATTTATGTATAAGTCACACAAAGTTTGGTCCAGTGTGGAAATCGAACCCATGACCACTGTCTAAGCAGTCTGGATCACTAACCACTAGACCAAGCAGGCCGGTCAATATTAAACATTCATATTGAATCAGAGTAATAATTAAATTCTTTTTAGGGCTTTAATGCGCATGGACGGTGAGGACGTATATGGAAGGAAGATTAGCACTCGGTATGCTCGCTCCAGCGTACCACCAACATATTCCAGTGATGAGGGTTACAGCACTGCCCCAGCGTCATCATATCCGACGGCTGCTGCCGCCTTCATACCACCACCTCAGGTTTGTAACGCACCTATTATGTAGCACGCATCAAATTATTACAATTATACTCGAGTAACGTTAGAACTTTAAGTCAGAATTAGGGTTGCCACTTTTCATTTCACCATATTTTTTAAAGTTACGGGTAAAACTGTAAAATAGCTTAAATTCATAGATGCTTTGCTTCATTCGTCGCGCCACTTAGGTATATATACTAAGTATATAAAGTTAAGTATGTACCTACCTATTTTACTTTTTTGTTGTCATTTATAGTAGAATTATTGTCTGAAATAATATTTAATACAACTCTTTATTATTTTTCACATAGCATAATGTAATTTTACATTTACAAATAAAGATCAATAAAAATGATAGAATATTAAATTTAAATCTATCCATTGAATACATACATGCATATCATCACGCTCGTCATTGGGGTAGGCAGAGGCTATATAGTACGCCAATTAGATACCATTAGCCAATTGGCTAATTAATTGATTGAAACAAGATTAAAACAATTTATAACCAAAGATTGTTTCAATATTTTCATTCATCTTCAAATGTCAAACGTCGCAGTACCGATTCTATATGAACAATACTATTATCACCATACCCAATGATGATTATAGTATTTTCTATACTTTTGTCATATCACCGCCTATGGTTTGTGACGTAGGAACTATTACGTAGATTAGTACTAGCTACGCTCGCACATACGTATATAAACATGATATATATAGGTGACGAAAGCTATAGCTACAGGTTACGTCGATATGACACAATAGCGAAAGTGATCGTCATATAATTGCGTCATGTTTGTGACGTAGTGACTACAATGATCAGTACTCGCCACGCTCGGTCATGACAGCGCGTCATATTTGTAACGTATTTGTATGACGATGATCAGTACCTACTCGGCACGCTTGATTATGCCAGCGCATTATGTTCGTGATGTAGTGCATATGACGATGATCAGTACTCGCTACGCTTGCTCATGCCAGCGCGTTATGTTTGTGACGTATTGATTATGACGAATATCGGTACTTTCCACGGTTGATCATGCCAGCGCGTCATGTTTGTGACGTAGCGACTATGACGATGATCAGTACTTTCCACGCTTGATCATGCCAGCGCGTCATGTTTGTGACGTAGTGACTATGACGAAGATCGGTACTTGCCACGCTTGATTATGCCAGCGCGTCATGTTTGTGACGTAGTGACTATGACGAAGATCGGCACTTGCCACGCTTGATTATGCCAGCGCGTTATGTTTGTGACGTAGTGACTATGACGAAGATCGGCACTTGCCACGTTTGTGACGTAGTGACTATGACGAAGATCGGCACTTGCCACGTTTGATCACGCCAAAGTATACATACGTTTTGACTGCACATATCGTTTAGTGGTTAGTGCTGTCAACCTCGCCATATTACACTGCGCTACAAGATGTGCGTTCGATTCCCGCACGGGAAAAAATAATGTATGATCCACAAATTTTATTGTTTAGTCTGGATGTTATTAGTCTGAGATTTTTATTATATATTGAGTTAGGACGTTGTTTAAACTACAGAGGCATCATATTTATGAACACGTAAATCATTTAGTTATTGATATTTTAATTGTTTTTTTGCATTTTAATTTAGGAAAATAAATAAATAGGTACTGAGCGGCAAGTATATGGGTTACTTGTTTGCAGGTGTGTTCATCTCCACCAGAGGTTACCCCATTCGGAACTCCGCAGTCGTCTATGGCGAAGGAGTGGGCTTTAGCTCTTCAACAACTTCCCGCTCCGACTCCGCCTCCCCATGACTTCTGCCCACCACCCGCACCTAAACCTCGCAAGATACGAGGCACCCATGGTTAGTATTTTATGTTCATCCTTTACAGTAGCTAATCTTGTAGTTTCAGTATTCTATGAGTCTACTCTCTGTACCTGTATTATTGTTTTCGCCTTTATTTGTTTTTTTTTCTTATTGATATAGTTGGTAAGCTAGAATACCGCCCGCCAGATAGTTCCCTCTACTGTAGCATATTAGCAAGACCAGGGGAATTACTCGCGCGTTGGTCTCTTAACACCTTTTTATTTTATTTACTAGCTGTTGCCCGCGACTTCGCCCGCGTGGATGTCGGTTATCCCTGTAAAAATATGTCGCCTATGCGTTATCCCAGACCATAATCTATCTCTGTGCCAAATTTCATCCTGATCCGTTCAGTAGTTTTACGTGAAAGAGTAACAAACATCCATCCATACTTACAAACTTTCGCGTTTACAATATTAGTAGGATTTATTGTTTTACAAAATTTTACAATAATAGTAACTAAAAACCGCAAAAGTTTAACAAAATGCTAATGAGTCTTACAAAGTAGGAACAAACTTATCTATTATGTTAAAAAATCTTGATAAAACTTAAATCCTCATAATGTAATTTATTAGGTTGATATTCTTCAAACACTGCTAACTCTTAGCAGTGTTTAAATTAAGTATTATGACATTGGATGACTTATTTATATTATAACTAGCTGTCACCCTTGAATCCGCCCGCGTGGACGCTGGTTATCGCGGTATAAAGTACCCATTGTTCTTCCCCAGGATACCATCTTTAATAAAAGAACCGAAGGTAATTATTATTACAATATAATTTATTCAAATATTACTGCACTACATATACTCTATAATACTACTACTGCTTACACCACTTCAAACTCAAACCCAAAAGACCCGTTTCGTCTCTGTTCCCTCCGTTTTATATCTTGACAGCGCGCGCAACTTACCGACGCGTTCACACTATGTTGCCAGTCGATAGAAATAAGTAATCTACCGATATTTAGTAATAATTTTAATCGTAACACCTTACACATCTATCTCTTTGCTAAATTTTATTAAGATCCGTTCAGTCGTAAAAAGGTAGCAAACAAACAGGGTTCCTTCCGCATTATAATAATAATAATATTTATATGCTAATGTCAACAGGTACAGTAAACCTCGACCGTTCCGGTTGTTCGTCAAGTAACAGCGGTGAGGGTCGGCGCGAGAGCGGGAGTCGCGCCGTCTCTCCGTGGAACTCGTCAGCTAGCTTCAGTGAGCACAGCGAGTCTGAAGAGACAAATGCAGAGCTGACCGTGTCGAATCTACCGCCGTATGAACCCACGGTATTACAGGTAAGAAATACTTTTATAAAACATCTGGCTTTTTTTTTTACTTATATGGACGATCTCTTTTTATGTTAAACTATTTTGTTAATGTAGGTAGTCCTATAAGCGAGCACCGACGCGATTATTTCAAAACGACTTTACATACGACATTAGCATATTTGGATTTTTTTTTATAGGTTTTACACTATTAATAATATCTTAGGAGCTTACACACGGCCATCAGATCCCAAACTGGACAGAGCCTGTACTATGTTAACCAGATAATTGATAAACATACTTATGTTTTACTAAATATACTATACCTAGACAGAACAAATATTTGCATTCATCACACAAACATTTGTCATGGGAGAGAATCCAACCCACAACCCCCGGTTTAGCAATCTGTGTTACTAACCACTGTACCTCAAGTTATTTGTGATTGTTCGGTAAACGAGTTAAGCTAACAATAGCCCAGTAACCATAGAATTACTGTTTTTTTCGCTTAAACATATGTTTTTATTTAGGGTTTTGTCAAAAAAAGGCCATTTTCAAACGTTTAAGAAAGGATGACGCAACCGCAAGATCCTTGCTAGAACGGTATTTTCAAGTTTGCCTGACAATCGCTTTGTGGGTCAAAAGCTTTGTGGGTCAATCGTCAAATGACCCAGTAGCTTTCCGGCTTCTAGGGTTATTTTTCATTGTCTAGTTTGTAAATATATATTTTTTTTTTTTTTTTTTTATACTACTTGGGTGGCAAACAAGCATACGGCCCGCCTGATGTTAAGCAGTATCCGTAGCCTATAGACGCTTGCATTACCAGAGGTATCACTTGCGTGTTGCCAACCCATTTTTTTACACTTTAGGGCTTTAAGATGGAAGTAACCCTGGGATAGGAATACGTTTTTTTCAAAACGCATTCCTAAATGAGCGCTGGAGACCTGTACTCACACACAGGAACACAACTACACCGCTGTGTGTAGTCATTTGGCTGTGGTCTTCTGTAAGGTGGAGGTCCTTCCCCAGTCGGGCTTGCTCGCTAGTATGTAAATATCAACGACGTTTCTTTTACGAGAGCAAATAGGTACTTCTAGTACTTTCTTACCGCTTTATTAGTAAACGTGGTGTAGAGAGTGAAATGTTAAGCCATGCTTTGTTCTCTTCTTTTGAATGTCAAATTACTGATGACAGAATGAGACATTAGATAAATAAAATTACACCTGCCAATGTTTAAGAGACGTGGTTGTTATTTACATATTTTGCCATTATGATGTTACAACATATAACGAATAAATAAAAAGTCACGATTAAGTAAAAGGAATACTAACAAGAAATAGGTTAATTATACAATACATACACTTGACACGCAATATACAAATTGTTTATATGTAGGTCTTACATCGGTAAAAATATGTCCTTTATTTTTTTTCTTCTGAGTGACTATTTACAAGCTGTTTGACATTTGTCAACTTTTTAGCAATAATATTTTGTGCACAGGAAATGCTGATTCAACTTTTCAACCAGTATGTCTCTGTTGTTCGTGTGTCTGTATGGGCGGCTGGAGAAGGCCCACTGGCGACTATCGTGCTACGATCAGAATGGGACGCAAGGCTTGCTATTGCGCGTATTCATAAACGCCGCTTAGACAACCAGTGGACGGGCCGTAGGCTCGAACTGTCTTTGGGCAAGCCGTCTCCTGCACCGAACCTAGATGTCCTAAGAGCACGTCTCAGGGCCATACTTCTAGATCAAAAGAATTACACGTTACCGCTCTTACGTCTAAGAGATGCGTACGCAAGTCGCCATTGCTGCGCTCTGACCACATCAGATATAGCGAAGCTCAAAGATACCGTCATTATTCACGAGGGGTTTGGTAGAATGGTACAACTCGTAGACTTGACACCGGTGTCGAATTCGGAAATGGAAGAGGCGCCGTGGAAGTGCCATATCCATGCGTCCATGAATACTGGACAAGAGGATGGAAGCCGCATCTTGCAACCAGTTTATATGGAGATCTCAGTGTTGGCCAAAAACGTTCATATTTTATTGGAGAATCATGGGGGAATCTTGCCGTTGTTAAGGTAATTTGTGAGCAATTTATAAATTGTCTTGTTGCCATTATATTCTTAGTAATTTGAGTAAAAGAATGCCTATCAGCAGTTTTTCTATTGCCCAGTAATGACTACTTCGATCTAATAATAACTAAGTATAGTATAGTAGTTTTCAAACCATTTCATGAAAAAAAATGTATCACATTTTGTTGTATTGTTGTGCTCAATTTGTAACTACAAGCAAAGTAGTTAGGAAGGATTTATCTATAGCTATTACTTGATCAAAGAGTGTATATTTCTTGGAACAAAAGAAAATAGAGGTGAAGTTGCTTTTAGTAGTACCAAGTTTGTTCACTTTCCTTACGATGCCTTGGCTGTCGTAAATATAACCTCACCTTTTTGTAGTTTCGTGGAGTGCTATGAGGCTAATTTTGATGCCCTGGTATGCGATACCCGGCACGGCGTGACGCTGGAGCTGTTGCTACGCAGCGTGCCCGGGGTAGAGGTGCGCGATGCTCCTTCACGCCATCTTACTTGGCGTCAGAATGATGCGCTGCCTGACCACATTGCCAATAGTAAGTAGTGTTTTAGAAATACTTTCTTTTGTGTTCTATGTGTGACATAAGGCACTCTCCAGATTTTTGTTACCAAAAGTGCACACTGTCGATTTTAGGAATTTTTTAACTTTGGACTTAGGACATTTGTTAACTTTATATTTTTTTTAGAGTTTTAAAACGTTCACAATGTGCAAAAATTCTTAAGCGTGTTGTTTAAGATCTTTTTGAACTATCTTTTTTAACTATTGTTTAAATATGATAAGTGTCATATTTAAACAATATAATATCCAATATAATTTAAACAATATATAATCAGAAACCATAATCCTGCCGATACTATAACAATTTATCAGTAATATATGACATGTTTTGTTGTAGGCGAAAGTTCTCGTTCGAGCGGCGAGCGTGACCGACCACGCACCGCGCCCGCACTAGAACCGATGCTCGCGTTGTTCGAACGTGAACTCATCGATCTGTTGCGTACTGCACCGAGGTGCTCCATACCGTTTAGCAAGTGAGTACTTACTAATTTAATTATACGAGTGCTACTTTGCGTTTTGATCAAAATCATGTTGTGATATATTGTCACCATAAAGCACACTAGTGGGCGCTTGGCCTAACCTGGTGAAAACGATCATTGTATTGTTTTATTATTGAAACAAATATATTTTAGGTTAATACCTGCCTTCCACCATCACTTCGGCCGACAATGTCGCGTGGCCGACTACGGCTTTACCAAGCTGCCGGACTTGCTTGCTGCACTCAGCAACGCCATTGTTGTAAGTAGTGTATTCACTTATGAAACTCTACCTGTATAAAATATATATAAGTTCAAAGTGACCCTTTATTTATTGCATATTTTGTTTTTAGGTGCTCGGCTCAGGCTCAGCTCGCGTTATCACGATCTCAGCAACCGCCCAAAGTCGTCGTTGGACATCAGATCTTGTCAAACTGCTCAAAGTTCAACCGGGACGTGTGGTACTTTTACACGACATACCTCAACTGTACCAGACTACTTTCAGTCGTTCGTTCTCACCGGTAGACTATGGAGTGTGCACTATTACGGAATTGATGCAACGTGTCGGACCACAAGCTGTCTCCGTGGGTCCGGACGGATCCATAGCCCTCCCGCGCCGTTCGCCTACTCCAGAAGAACGGGTGCGAACCAGGCAGTTCGCCATGCAGGTAAACAGTCGAATTTATATATTACTAAATTTCAAGGGAATCTCTAGTGGTATTTAACTATTTATGATGGCCGATAATAGGACTACTTATGATGCTTTTTAAATTGACGATCCATCAATTTAAAAAGGATGAATTGATGGCCAATCAGAAAGTTCATTCCGTCCGCGGAAAAATGTAGTCCGAAATCGTTCCACCGGTCGTCTCGCGTATTCGTAGCGAATCGATAGATCGTAGGTATCAGCGGTTGACACGCACGTTGTCGGTCTTCAGGCCATCGAGCTCCTGCGCCACACGTCGAACCTGCGCATGGAGTTCTCGCGCTTCGTGCCCGCCTACCACGCGCACTTCGGGCGACAGCTGCGCGTGGCGCACTACGGCTGCGTCAAGCTCGTCGAGCTGTTCGAGCTCATCCCCGAGGCCGTGAGCGTGTGCGGCGCGGGCGAGGGCGCGTGCGCGGGCGCCGAGCGCAGCGTGCGCGTGCGTCCGCGGGCCGCGCGCGCCATCGTGGCGCAGCGCCTGCGCGCGCTGCCGCCCGCGCCGCTGTCCGACCTGCCCAGGCACTACGCCGAACTGTACGGCGCGCTGCCGCTGGTACGTCTGACTGCACCCTCACACTACATTTCAATAGTAACGAGGGACTTGTGCCCTGATGAAATTGTGAATCGTTTCGTGGGACGAACGAATACATTTGTTTTTGCAAGAGTACGATTCGCGGGGATTTTAGAGTTCCGACTACGATCCGGGGGTGACGATTCAAAGTAACTTCAAACGCGTTCGCTTTGGTGTCATGTTTCCGTTCTAGGCGATCATTATTATAATTTTTATTGAAATGTTATAAATAAACCAAGCGATCGTCAACAGCCGGGCATGCTGGACGCGGAATCGGTGGAAGCCCTGGTGTACGCGGCGGGCGGCTGTGTGGACAACGGCGTGACGGTCCCGCCGGGCGCGGCGCCCGCGTGGGCGAGCGCGCTGCTGGCCGCGTGCGCGGCGCTGAGCGGAGACCGCAGCGTGGCGCGCGGCTCGTCGCACGAGTACTTCTGCGCCGCGTACTCGCGCCTGCGCGGCTCGCCGCCCGACCTGTGCCGTCTGGCGGCGGCCGGCGTGCTCAGCGTGCACACGCACGCTCCGGCGCAGGACGTGCGCGTGCAGCTGGCCACGTCGTGGCGCACGGTGTGGCGCCTGGCGCAGATCCTGGCCGAGCGCGCCCCGCTCACCACCGACGAGCTGTTCCTCGAGTACGCGCGCCGCTACGAGTCCGTTTTCCCCGGAGGGGAGTCAGGTGAGTCGTCGATCCCCGCATTATACCCGTTAAATCTCTCTTAGTTAAATAAATAAATAGGCACGAGCTTTTTGTTTACATCATGATATTTCTGGCCAAGATCAGTGCAATTATTTATTTGTTTAGATTGAAACGTGCGCACGTCGTAAGAACGAGATTATTATTTATTTGTGATATTTTTTGTAGACACAGAGAGCGTGGCTGAATTCCTCCGTCAATACATGGAGATATTCACGGAGACAGAGAACGCGCGCTGGATGTTGTGCGCGGGCGTGGTAGTGCCGCGCTGCCGTGAGCTTGTGCCGGGACCAGCACACGAGGACTATTCTGTGCACGACACCCCGCCCGGACAGAAGGTACCATTTTATTTATTGACCATGAAAACCACACTGCTGACATAGCCACACAACATAATTTATGTACAAAGTGTCCCAACAAGAGAATTTATTATATAGGTATGGCCATCAATTCAGTGTGTCCTGTGGCCACATCATATTCGTACAAAATAATACGATTTGGCCACAGGTCCCGTGGAACCAATGGCACCATAAAGTGACGTGGTAGCGCCACCACGAACCGAAAGGCGCAACATGGTCAGGCAAAAAAAAAAAAACTGGTAAAGGCTGCCAGCAACCCATGGATAAGGTCAGTTCCGGACCGAATGCAGTGGAAATTTTTAGAAAGCCTTTTAGCTGAGATGCATTTTTGTATTGTTGAAAATTTGTGATATCATTAAGCAAACAATTGTTTTGTATTTCTATGTATTTCACATAATAATACTGCAAGGACGTCCTTATAGACATTTACTTTTTTTGTACGTTGTCGGAATATGCGTCGCAAGTTTTACCCACATTAACATAACATTTTGTTAATTCTAGGGCTCTCGCGTGTTCGAATCGCCAAAGAACAATATCTGGTGTTCTCCACCAGCCAGCGCCTTGCCGGCTCCGACCGCTCTGCTCTCCCAGGAGAACCGACGTAAGTATCTAATGTACTACCTCTTTTTATAGCTCATTGCTAAGTTATAGCCTGATCTCTCTCGGGTGTATGAGAGTGCAGGAATAGGATTTGCAACTGTGTGCGCACGTTGTACATTATAATATGTTCCGCGCATATGCCTAATCGAATCGAAGATTAACTGACATGACTAAAATCAGTTTTGAGGATCGGTCTAGTGCAGGAATCAGCAACCTGCGGCTCACATGCGGCTTTTCTGATGTGAAGTTGCGGCTCTTCAGTTTTTTTTAAATCCTTACCTATATAGTGGATCCCTAGTATACTATAATATATTGACGAAGTAGCTCTATAGACTTGTAAATTTTATAAAATGTAACTTTTTGGCTCTTCCGTCACAAAAGGTTGCCGACGCCTGGTCTAGTGTTTATATAAAAAATAATATATACAAGCACATGAAGACGGCTACGGCACATTCTAAAGCTTATTCTAATATAAATGTAATCAACAGGTCGTATTCGTTTGGCGGCGCATTTCGATGGTTCGTAATCCCACCGCGTCATACAAAGATGCATTCCTTTACGAGGTAGGTAATATTGTCCGTGTTCCGAGGGCGACCCACCACCGAGGAGTGATACCCCAGGGTCGCAACGAATTTTAACTATTATAGACTTATGTAAGTGTCCAATACATTGTGATGTCTGTAACAATAATATTTTAGATGTTTATATTTTTATGTGTTTATTTAGATTAAGAAAATCTTATGGTGCATTCGTTAAATGTTTATAGTGCCGATAAAAACGTATGTCCCAAGTACCTATGTACAATAAGTAGTAAGTCTTAAGCAAACTTCTTGACCAAATCTTCTTATTATTACTATTTCTTAGATTGTAAACACTTTCATATTTTTTTCTTTATGTGCTGTTTTAAGTCTGTCCCTGTTACTTGTTGAACTAGTCGTAAAATTGATTAGAATTTACGAATACCGTTTTAAAAACATCTTAAAATCTAATCATTTTTATCTTTATTTTACCTTTTGACATTTTTTTGTATTATTATCTTAGGTTTATATTCGTTAGGTCTTCACGTAACACAGGACTGAAACAAGCTTCAAAATAATACTCGTAAGGTACTTTATAAGTTTGGAAGATGTCTACTTGCAGTGTAGTTGTCTACGTAAGTTTTATGTAGATAACGATACTGCCACTTATACGATCGTTCTTAAAACATGAAGCACTAAAGTGTACATATCATTGATTTGAGGCTCAAAATATGTTAAGAATAGTTGCTAAGTTTTAACAAACACCTCGCGCACTATAACATTTTCCGGATGCCCACATAAAGTACAATGATCATACAATACGTTGATTCATGTTTAGAGTTTTATCATCTAATACATATATTATACTTATATCGGCCACGAATCTATCTACATGTAGTACGCCTGTTTATTGTTTTAAATGTTGTCTAATGTTATTGTGCAGACGAATATAGTTTCTCGTTCGTAGATATTTATATTATGCATTCGAATTTATGTAATTTTAGATAACATTTACATTCATACTACTAAATCTTCCTATGAATTACGTAATAGATGCGCCAGTTATTTTATGAATCTCACTTTGCGAACTGGCCTTAATGACTTGTGTCAATTATAACGTTCAAAATGTTTTTATAAAAGTATTGAATGAATGTAGGTGTAGGTGATATTGCTTTGATAGAATATGCTCGTGCCTAAAGTGCGATGATGCTCTTATTGCTACGACCTTTTCCTTTTCCAAATTAAATCTCATAGTTCCACATGAGTACCGTGGAAAGACACAGGCCTAATTTCCACTTACATACGCATTTAATGTTTATATTTTTATGGAATGTACTAAATTTTATGTGTCGCGAAGCACAAATGTTTGCGATAAATTATTATAACACTTTTTTGTAAATGGAAGTTATTCCCTCTTGTCTTGAAACAAATGTATTTTTTTATTTATTAGTACCATTGTTTTATTTTTGTAGATCAAAAATCTAGCGAGGTTGGCACGTCTGACATATGTTTTAAACGACTGCCAACTCGCGACTAAGTAGGTAGTAGTATTTTATTTAGTTAATATAATTTGAATTAATTAATTAATAAATAGTATTATCAGATTTATTTAAATATAAATATTGGAAACGAGATAGATGAGCTAATGATAAATATGTAAATAATCATGTGATTTTAGTCTTATACACTAAGGCATTACCACTGTGATACATAAGTACCATTAAATGCCATAATTTGTTTGGTCCCGACTCAATGTGTAATCACAAATGTTTTGTAGTATGTGCGAGCTCTTGTAATCATAAGTCGACTACTATTTACGTAGGTATGTATATAATGTACATAATATTACATTTTGATTAATAAATTGGTACAAAGTATGAAAATCTAAATGAAGAATAAAAATATTTTATATACATACAAATAATAAATGTGGAACTACGATATTTAATATTTATAATTATTTACAGATAATTTGTTTTGTACATTATATGTAAGCAGGATCTTGCATATATTAAAAGTATATTTTTTCAATGCAATTATTTTACATTAATTTCACTGCCAGTCCGCATTTAATCACTATTGGCCATTTGGCCATCCCGCTCTGTAAACATGTAATGTTTGAGATTTCTATCATTTAATTTTATGACCAACTTCGGTGATTGTCAAGTTAGTTTTATTATTCTCTTCCTGCATTCAATTTGGCCAAAGTAATGTCCATGGTTTAATAAATGTTACTTAAGATTTATAAAATTATAATTATCAAAGTTCTCTAAGACTGTAGTGAAGATACGTTTAAGTACTTTATAAGCTGTTGTTTTATTTTCTGACCAATAACATTGTGTATTTTATAACAATAAGATAGAATTAAGTAGGTACCCCCCCATTCGGAAGTTCATTGTCGGAAGATGTAAAGCATTATTATTTTTCTACATCTTCGTAATTCTGTGATTTTGTTATAGTTTTAACTAGTGGATCGATGTATTGAAATTATAGTCATTTCAGTATTTGCATGTATGATGAATGTGTCGGAAAATAAATGTTATTTTTTCAACAATAAATTATTCTTGTTATTATATATACCTACGCTCTCCTATTTCAGGGTTAAGCTAAGTTATCCCTCAAAATAAGGACCCCTAATGACCCATCTTCGAATATAGAGAGTTAAAAATTATACAGAGACGAAAATATTTGTCTGCATTTGCATTTATCTGTATGCTAGGCTTCTTTACGCACTGCTTTTAGTTCGTAATTTATCACATTCGTAAGTTCCCAACCCACGTTTGAGTCATAATTGAAAAACGTAGTCTGTGCTATCCCAGACTATAATCTATCTCTGTAAAATTGACCCAGATTCGTGCAGTTGTTTTGGCATGTTGATGTATATTTTACATTTCTTGTCTATTCACTATTGTTACTGATTTGATATTATCTACCTATAAGTACTCATTAAATAGGTCATTATTAGGTAAAATGGTCTGATGACCGTGGAAAAGTTGCTTAACTTTTACACTAGGTACACGTAATAACATAACATTACTGTGTAAATGGGTAAAGTATTTTTTGGGAAAATGCTCCGTATATCTATTTCACGAACTTTAATGAATCTCCGTATAAATTTGTACAAGTGCCTGTAGGATGCAATTGTTATGCTATCTCATAGAAACTGCGCATTTGCCGGGATAAAAATGAGCCTATGTAATTAATTCCCTGACCCTAAACTACAACTATACAAAAAACCTAAAACAAATATCCCACAGGAACCGCACATTCTACAGACTGTGAAATTTCAAAACAATCTTAGTGAACCTACACTTTACAAAGAACGTCTTTCGGGCCAGCAATTTAGCCTGTGGGTTGATTTTAGATGATAAGTTAGTCAGTCTTTGAATCCTTACTAATATTATAAATGTGAAAGTTTGTAAGAATGGATGGATGTTTGTTACTCTTTCACGTAAAAACTACTGAACGGATCTGGATGAAATTTGGCACACAGATAGATTATGGTCTAGAATAACACATAGGCTACTTTTTGCAGCGATAACCGATATCCACGCGGGCGGAGCCGCGGGCAACAGCTAGTTTTATATATATAGAATGATAGTCTTATAAAGACCCCAAAATCAATGACATTTGAAAATCAATTTTAGTATTCTTTTGTTGGGATAGACTAGATAAATCATATCCGAAAAAGGCTCTTAACTTTCATATCCTCATAGTCCTTTTTATATGTATCGCATCTAAAAGTATAATAAATACGTTTCTAAAACAAGCTGATGAGGTACGTACGTCAGGCTGGCCCGGCCCCACGGAATTTGATAATGAGATTGGTATCAATCGAATGTACCCGCTTATACCAACATATTATGTAACACCTTCGTTTTCAATGTAACTCTTTTTTAAAGAAGTTACAAGCACTTCTTGGTGGCCGGGCCAGCCTGACGGTTTCAGCCCGGCCACCTTGTTTACCGATAATCTACACAATATACTGTCAATATTTTGGTACAGATCAAATGTACTCCTTATTACAAACATATGTAACGTCTTCGTTTTTAATGTAACTCTTTTTTTAAGAAGTTACAAGCACTTCTTGGTGGCCGGGCCAGCCTGACGGTTTCAGTCCGGCCACCTTGTTTACCGCTAATCTACACAATATACTGTCAATATTTTGGTACAGATCAAATGTACTCCTTATTACAAACATATGTAACGCCTTCGTTTTTAATGTACCTAACTCTTTTTTTAAGAAGTTACAAGCACTTCTTGGTGGCCGGGCCAGCCTGACGGTTTCAGCCCGGCCACCTTGTTTACCGCTAATCTACACAATATACTGTTAATATTTTGGTACAGATCAAATGTACTCCTTATTACAAACATATGTAACGCCTTCGTTTTCAATGTAACTCTTTTTTTAAGAAGTTGCAAGCACTTCTTGGTGGCCGTGCTGAAATTATTTCGTTAGTATGAAACAGTAAAACTGCAACACCTACCAATAAATAATGCCAGTACATAATGAGGTATAAAGATATAGAATATATGTAACGCTTTCATTTTTGATTTAAATATATATTTAGAGAGAAATAAGTACTTGAAATTATTTCAGCCCGGCCAATCTAAAAGCGTTAATATCTCCTATAATCTTATGCCAATTTGTACAGTAAAAATTGATATAGCCAAGAAAAGAAAGTTACATTCGTTTAGGTTTAGTCGTATACCCTTAAGCCTTCTGTTTAACTAGATCATTAAAACCAACGAAAGTTACCGTTGAGTGACCATCAGTCATTAACTAATTTCAGAACATTTGGTTTGTTTAATGAAACAAAATTCTTAACAATTTTTCTTTTCCTTACCACCTTCCTAATTTTATTAGACAACATTTTGTACTCATATTAATTATTATAACAATTGTTAATTATAAATAATCTGAAAAAAATATTATTTTACATAAATACTATTATCGTTTTTTGGAGTTTCACATACATAAGTAATATACGTTAAGTAAAAATCACAGATCATAATTTTTGGATACATGATTAACCTATATATATTTTCTCCGTTTCTGGCTTCGCAACATAATCAGACAAAGATAATAGTTCACGGACGCTACTGCCGATTTTTAGACGGCGCCTGTGTTGCGTCAGAAGACATAACATCTATCTTCCCCGAGTAGACAGAATAGATGCGCAAGAGTCGTGTAGTTATCAACACTTCTGAAATAATGATTTTCGTTTGAAATAATGATTTTCGTTTCGTTCTGTATGTGAAACTCCAAAAAATGATAATAGTATTTATTGTATATGTATTTATGTAAAATAATATTTTTTCAGATTATTTATAATTAACAATTGTTATAATAATTAATATAAGTACAAAATGTTGTCTAATAAAATTAGGAAGGTGGTAAGGAAAAGAAAAATTGTTAAGAATTTTGTTTCATTAAACAAACCAAATGTCCTGAAATTAGTTAATGACTGATGGTCACTCAACGGTAACTTTCGTTGGTTTTAATGATCTAGTTAAACAGAAGGCTTAAGGGTATACGACTAAACCTAAACGAATGTAACTTTCTTTTCTTGGCTATATCAATTTTTATTGTACAAATTGGCATAAGATTATAGGAGATATTAACGCTTTTAGGTGCCCGGGCTGAAATAATTTCAAGTACTTATTTCTCTCTAAATATATATTCAAATTAAAAATGAAAGCGTTACATATATTCTATATCTTTATACCTCATTATGTACTGGCATTATTTATTGGTAGGTGTTGCAGTTTTACTGTTTTATACTAACGAAATAATTTCAGCCCGGCCACCAAGAAGTGCTTGTAACTTCTTAAAAAAAGAGTTACATTGAAAACGAAGGCGTTACATATGTTTGTTATAAGGAGTACATTTGATCTGTACCAAAATATTGACAGTATATTGTGTAGATTAGCGGTAAACAAGGTGGCCGGGCTGAAACCGTCAGGCTGGCCCGGCCACCAAGAAGTGCTTGTAACTTCTTAAAAAAAGAGTTACATTAAAAACGAAGGCGTTACATATGTTTGTAATAAGGAGTACATTTGATCTGTACCAAAATATTGACAGTATATTGTGTAGATTAGCGGTAAACAAGGTGGCCGGGCTGAAACCGTCAGGCTGGCCCGGCCACCAAGAAGTGCTTGTAACTTCTTTAAAAAAGAGTTACATTGAAAACGAAGGTGTTACATATGTTGGTATAAGCGGGTACATCCGATAGATACCAATCTCATTATCAAATTCCGTGGGGCCGGGCCAGCCTGACGTACGTGAAGAGGTAAGGTTACGCCAAGTTAACAGGGAGTTCCTCTAATACAGACTAAAGGGAAATAATCTAAATAATAAAATACGAAAATAACCAAATAAAAATATGTATATTAAACAAATTATATTGTATAGGTATATCTGCTTATCCCGATTCAATGGCTACTTGCTAATCATGTCATGATCAAAAATCAATCCAAATTTTTGGAAAAAAAAATGAAACCTACTTCAAAAACCTAAAAATAACTGAATACAGACTGAAGTTCTAGGTTCATCCTGACACCTAATATTAAGCTTTACACCGACTTCAATCTGTATTCAGTTATGTTTAGGTTTTTGAAGTCGGTTTATTTTTTTTTTCTATTTTTAGTGATAAAATCAAAGAAAATATATGAAAAACATTGTTAATACCTGTAACATTATTTTGAGGTTTGCCCTCGTTTTCGTTAGGATACCATCATCAGATCCTGACTTGGTGACAATGGACCACCTCTAGAGTATACTCTTTCAAATAAAAAAAGAATTTTGAGAATCAGTCCACAAATGCGGGAGATATCGGTGAACATAAAAAAAATACAACGAACATAGAACCTCCTAATTTTTTAAGTCCGTTAAAAATAGATGCTAATAGGTATATATTTTTTATTTTTTTAAAAGACAGCACCCGCTCTAGAGAACAAGCTGTGTGTCACAGGGGACTTTACAAACATACAATTAACGGTCACAAATTACACCCGGACTCAGAACAACTCTTTGTGGATCACATAAAGTTTTGCCCTGTGTGGGAATCAAACCCACAACCTCGTGCACAGCAAATAGTTTGGTAAACTCAAACAATAGTCCCTTCAATATCAATTTTGGAGTACATTAATTTCATTAAAAATTGCCAACAGTGCAGGTATAGAAAAACAGTTGGATATTCTTTTACTAACAAACAAAACAATTCATAAACTAAGTATAATTTATTAACTTTTGCAGTAGCAGTAGCATCTACATAATCATTAAAAGTGAACTGCAACAGGTCTAGTAGTAGATCAAGTCAGGCTGGACAAAGGACCATGACGTCTCTCCCAAATCATACGATGTTTTTGTTTCATATACGCTTTACGCGCATCTCCATATGCACCAAGATCACCATCTATAAAAAAACAAAGTCGAGCAAGTAATTGTAAAGTCAGGTTTTAATAAAAGTGTAAGTCGAGATTGAGGGACTCATAGCTAAGTTACTAGCTGTGCGAATCAATAGATTATCAAAGTTAAAAAACACTGATAGACTGTTGGTCTTATGCTGCTTCTCTCTCTGATTATGGCCAAATGCCATCATATAGGAAGAGTAAAGGCCAGAGAGAGTGCACCTCCTTAAAAGAATAGACAAAAAACGGACGGCGACGATAAAACGACGAATTATTAATAATTTTCTACATTATTGGCAATAATATAGTTCTAAAGAGGTTTTAAAGCAAAACTATGTTATTAACATTTAACAAAGAGTCAGGGTATGGAAAAAAAGTAAATTCCAATTTCAAAGAAGAAGAGGCATGAGTAGCACAAGTTACTATAGACTGTGAGGCTTTCAGCAGCTGATACAGCTGATTGACAACCAGCGTGGGTCCCCAAGTTAGTCCCTGAGCACCAAATTGCTCAATTGACATTCATTACAAATTGCTTATTTTGGACACTATGTATTTATAATTATATTATTAATTTTTCTGCATGGTAAGGACCAACGTTGGCAAGTGTTACTCAAACTCAAGTCACGGTTACTAACCACTAGGCCTAGGCCAGTCTGTGCACACATGCCTGAGACACATAATACTTTGTCTATAGTATGATTTGCTATCAGAATTAACGTTAAAACTGCTTACATTTTATAAACCATGCTTCTTCAGAGTCCTTATACTTTTTCCACAGTGGTAGGCAAGCAGCTTCATGGTCAGGACGTTCATATAACATACAGTCCTCATAACGTTGGCGCAGGATATTCAGGATCTCGGAGTCCACCGCTCTGTAAAAGGGATGATGAAAGGATATTGAACTTACAAACAACATAACTTGACAAAGTATGAATGTAACAGGCAAAGCTCTGCACAAACGAGCCATGAGTGGTGACCAGTGACTAAAACCCTCCTGTGTACCAACACCTGCCTTCACGGGTGGACCACCATTAAAGAAAATTAAAATGGAAGTTTTAATTAAATTATCTCAAGATCACAATGTCCTGAAGATAAAAAGTAACATAAATGCATTTTATTACGTGCATGCATGTTTGTAAACTTTAATAAATACTTCTTAGATCGTTGACTGGAATAAAAACTAACCTATCACGTTTAAACTGTATGTTTGCTTCAAAATCGCACACAGGGTCGTCTGCATAGCATTGGTCGATGGTAGGCACACGGCGGAACTTCTGATGATACCATGGATATTTCTTCTGGTTCGGCACAACAATATTTTCTGTAGCAGAATAACAATAATAAGTCGTATGAACTTACATAACAGCAAAATAAACATTAGTGGATTTATTACACTATACCTCGGAAATATGTTACGGGCGCATCGATGGTATTATAAATAGCAAGCATAAAAGCCTTAAACGTGTTTTCTTCAGGCATATTTTATTATTAATTTTCGCCTTTGGCAGTGTAAAAGTATAATATTTTTGACAGATCCAGATCAGTTGGTGGTGGGCGTGATTAGTTACTCTGTGGCAAGGAGGAAATATGACAGGAGGTAACATACCTATATATACATACAGTGTTCCGACTTTTGAATCAGCGTAGGTGTGCGTACGGATCTCAATACCTTGTTCACAAAATTGCATTATTTCTCGTGAGTTTGAGTTTAATTTCGGAAAAACTTTGTTTAGTGTATAACTATAAGAACTATGGCTTCTGTAGCTTCAGGCTGCAAGAGTAGTCGTAACCAAGACTCATATACCTATACCATATAACATTACAAGAATAGAGCAGAAAAATATTTTATTATTTTCAACGTTTTCACAGTCACCGCGACATCTTGCATACGTTATATTTATTAATAATAATATTTAGTGTATGGTAATTTTTTAAATTTTCGGGAAGCTCTACTAAAAGAACATAAATAAGTTATTTTAAGTCTTACTGCATGTCAAAATGGCTTGTTTCTCCTCGAATTCGGAATTCGGATAGTATATCGCACGCGATGCGAAATTATCGAACAAATACAATAATTATCGTAAAAAATCCAACACTGGATGTGAGGAAGGATAAGAAATCAGTACTGTCAGTAGAAATAGTAAAAAACAGGGAAGCTACCATGACATATTAAAACGTGAATTGTTCTACCGAGAAAAAGAGACGGAGCTATAAAGTTTGTATAGCTTTCTCGTTAGAATGTGGGATAGTGCCAATGATTTTTCTAGGTGGCGCTAAATAATTTGTTATTGATTTACCGATTGACATTTTTTTAAGTGGTTTTCGTTTTTTTATCTCTAGGTACAGATAAGTTATGAAATTGAAATATTTTTACATTTATTTTTATTTAACCAGATTTACTTTAAAACAACTACTAGGTAAATAAAAAATACGAGAATGGGTATTATTTATTATTCATTATTATTGATTTTGGTTTGGCGGTGAATTCGATGCCTAGTAGGTACCTATTAAAGTATTAACCATTTGCTTAAGAATTACAAGTAGATAGTTTATGTCGTACAATAAAATTATTTATGTATGTAAATACAAAATTTTATTCAAATACATAATTAAATTCATTTCCAAGCTACCTACATACATGAAATAAACTTACACAGCTCGTTTATCCTAACATTACTGTGTTTTTACTCATACTGGGGCATCAGACCCCAAGGTTGAAAACTATACCAGAACTTGAACGTCAGCGTCATAAGGTCAGAACACACTTGTTTGTTAAACAACAGAGTATCAACTCTTGACGACGCTCATTGTTAAATGAAGTAGGTACGATGAACTTTCCGTCCGATATGCAATATTATAACCACAAAGTACATTATACATATAGGAAATAGCGGCTCGTCCCGGCTTCGCACGGGTGGACATTTATCCCAGTGGATAATGTTGCTGTAAATGGTAAAAGAATTTTTAAAATCAGTAGAGTAGTTTTTGAGTTTATTCGTTACATACAAAAATACAAATCTTTTCTCCTCATAATATTAGTATAGATTATAATGATATTATTCAGGAGACATGAGTGCTACTGTTTTGGTGTATCACTTGTGTAAGAACTCTTACCTCTTGAGACTTCCTTAGACTGATAATATTCTGTAACTAGTGCTGCCATCTGTTGGGATTTTCTGGGACTTGCCCTAGTGTGGCTGTACCTACATAATGTTGAATACTCTCAAAATAAATTTATATAAAAAAAAATAGTTTTGAATACAAGCTTTTATAGTGCATTTTGTAATTAATCGATTTTTATGCATTATATATTCTTAAAAGAGCCCAAACACGATACGGCTATCTTGTTTCGTTGAAGAGTTGCCGTGGCCATCTTCCAACTGCATCATCAGACCGTCTCCATGGTACCATATTATTGCATTGTCACCGAGGCTACGTCGGTACACTAAATTAATTAGCTCAATCGGAAGATTTGACCCTAACATACAAAATAACTAACATATAACTGGTTAGTTCTGATGTGCCATATAAGACCGATGCCATTAATGCTTGGAAAATGAGTGTTCGTAACACTGAGTTACCCACTAACCCTATTTCTCAGAGACAGTGGGATGAGCCGCTTTGCAGAATGGTTAGAAATAAACTTATTAAATCGTCTACCAGTCCTGCTGAATGCGCTTGTTTGCTAGCTGTGGAAGAATGGGAGTCGGGCCTCTGGCTTCAAACACTTCCATGGCCCAACATAATAATAATATAATATTTTCGAGACAACTCACACATCGCTATCTGATCCCAAACTAGACAGAGCCTGTGCAATGGTAACCAGACAACTAACAAACATACTTATATATTTCTAATACATACATATTATAGATAAATTACACCCAGACACCGAACAAACATTCGTGCTCATCACACAAAGATTTGTCTTGGGTGGGAATCGAACCAACGACCTCCGGCGTAGCAGTCAGAGTCACTAACCACTAGACCAACAGGCCAGTCAATAGGTATCATGTTGGACGATACGACCTTCCGTATGGCTACTTGTCTTCGTCTAGGTGCTCCTTCTGTTTCTCCGCATAGATGTTGCTGTGGTGAAGCCGTCGACAGCCTTGGACACCACGGCCTGTCATGCAGCAGGAGTGCAGGCTGCATATCCCGGCACGCCAACGTTAACGATATATTCCGACGTGCTCTTGTCACCGCTGGCGTTCCAGCTGTACTAGAACCCAATGGATTGGTACGCAACGATGGTAAGAGACCTGATGGTATGTCTTTACTGCCATGGAAGATGGGTAGGCCTTCGGTGTGGGACGCAACATGCGCGACACCCTCGCGCCTTCTCATCTTCCAAGTACAGCAGGTTGTGCTGGTGCTGCTGCTGCATCTGCGGAGACTCTTAAGCCGCGCAAATACAAAAATCTCATCGGATATTATGTGTTTGAGCTGTTTGGAGTCGAAACGCTTCGGCCGTGGGGTGCAAGTGTGCAGTGCAATTTGTCGAAGCGATTAATCGAGGACAACACTTTCGTGGACAGAAACGTAGACATAATAGATGTTTTATTGTCATGACGTCTATAGGCGTTCACTGTCCTTAAAAGTGTTAAGCAGTCCCTCCCTTTTTTTCGTGTATTTTCTGTATATATTTTTATCTTTTTTTAATAAGTGTTTTATAATATAAGGTGTATATGGTATATTGAATATTGTATTATAACACTAACATACATTGCAAGCTAAATAAAGACTTGTAATAAGATGTACATAATGAATCTGTATATTATAATGTTCATTTATTTTGTTTTAACTGCTCACTGCACTTACAATGGTTGATGAGGTATAAATAAACAAAAATCTGCCTAATGAATATCCACCAATTGTTTTATCCTGTTGTGTCATTCGGTTATTGGTAGTCTAACTCCTTATCAGTGAAGGAATTATTAGAATCAGATTAGCGGTTTCAGAGACCAACGGGCCACTTAAGGTCTATTCCCACTCGGGACAAAACTTTGTGTGATCCACAAATTGTTTGTTTGTTCCAAGTCTGGGTTGTCTGCAATTTTTTATTCGTAAATTGTTTATTTGGTAAATTTTAAAGAATATATTAAGAAAGCAAACACCAAATAATTTACAATTTTAATTCAAAACTTCTGGGTATTTTAATATTCACCTAGTGAACCCAACAGACAATGTCCGGCAGCGCCATCTAACGGGTCTAATTGTTGTGAATGAACATAGGCCTCCCCAATACTCTTTGATAAAGGTAAGTATATAAAATATTAGGGATAAAACAGATACAATAATCTTTGATATTTTGTGAGAGTCGCATATTTGAAAATAAAATTAACATTATCCGAATGTTCATTTTCAAATTTTTGACCAAGTATTTATAAAAATAATAGTTAGTTTAATATATAAAGATAAAAGCGGTGGTGGCCGACTAGGAAAAAAAGCGGTGGTGGCCGAGTAGGAAAGTTACGGACTAGCACACAAGAGATGCGAGTTCGATCCCGTTCAGTACCAATGTGAATTTTACTTTGTGGATTTTATATCGAAACTAATAAATTATTAAAAAGAGGCAAGATTCGATTTTTTTTGTTTGGTTGATTTAACTCAAAAACTACTGGCCGGATTTTTAAAATTATTTCACCATTCTTCTTCTTCTTCTTGGGGTGCCATCTTCTTAATGAAGTTCGGCGATCATCAAGGCAATTCACCATTAGAAAGACAAAATTCAGCGGGTAAGATAGGCTATATTTTATTGAAACAAAAAAACATAAAAAAACGAAAACTAAATAAATGCCACCCGTGCGAAGTAGGGACGTGCTGCATAAGGGTCTCATTATAAAGTATTAGTGTACTATAAAATGAGAACCATCTGCGAACGGTGAGTAAAAACATCGTGAGAAAACCCTTCTTAGAAGAAATTCTAAAGACATGTCTGATTCACCCGCATTACGCCACTGTGTGTGAATTAAGGCTAAACCCTCTCTCTCTTGATAGAGGAGAGAAGATCCGTGCCCAGGCATAAGGACATAATATGAGTTGCTATTATCATTATTCTACAATCCTAAAGTTTGTGAAGATGGATGTATGTATGTATGGATGTTTGTTACCCTTTCACGTAAAAACTAGGTACTGAACGGCATAGCAAATAGGCTACTATTTATCGTAATAACCGACATCCACACGGGCGGGTCCGTGGGCAACAGCTGGTTTTATATAAAGACTAGTTTCTGCCCGCGGCTTTGCCCGCGTAAATGTCGCTTTCATTGTTAGCCTAAACACAAAATTTTAAGATCCTAACTTCGAAATGAACTAACTTTCATACAAACTTTCACGCCTTAAAAATCCTTTCTTAGCGAATGCCTACGTCATTATAACTATCTGCGTGCCAAATTTCAGCGCAATCCGTTCAGTGGATTGTTTGAGCTCTGCGTTGATACATCAGTCACTCAGTCAGTAACGGTCGCCTTTTAGATATACAGATAACTATGCGATTTTTCCTCTCATTCTTTGTCCGGGTTTGCTCCTCAGACAGTATGGTGACTCTAGTCGTATCAGGGCGTTAATCCATCACTTACAAACCGTAGCTTGTTTCAGGGTAGCAGTTAATAATTTAAGAGATAAAAGTTGAGAAGTTCGTACTTCTTATCCTTTTGATAGATAATGTAATTATGAACAGCAAACTTTAGGGTGGTTTTTCCTTTGTCTTTTTTGTATTACTTGGGTGGCAAATAAGCATACTCCTATCATATCCTGATGTACAGCTGTTATCTTAGCCTATGGACGCTTGCAATACCAGAGGTATCACTTGCGTGTTGCCGACCCATTTTTTTCACCTGGTGTGAAAAAAATCTTTAGGCTTTAAGACGGAATATTCTTGGGATAGGCAAACGTTTTTCAAATGCATCCCTAAATGAGCGCTGGAGACCTGTAGGTACTCACACACAGAAACAGAATTTCAACGCTGTGTGTAGTTATTTGGCTGTGGTCTTTTGTAAGGTGGAGGCTGTAAGGTCCTTTCCCAGTCGGGCTTGCTCTCTAGTTTGGTGCCATACATCTCTTGTTATACAATACAATTACATTAAATTATCTGTATATTTGATGATATTTTTAGGCGATCTTCAGAATTAGCTTTTAGTAGTAGATCAACAGTTTTAAGGTTTTATTGGTACCCACGGGAAGCCGGGGCGGGTCATTATATAATATTACACATAAAATGTGTGTATGGACAGCAAAACGGCTTGACCGATTTTGATTAATTAAATTTTCAGGCACTGGGTTAATATTATCCTTTGAAGTTTGGTTGCGATCGGATCAACAGTTTTTTTGTTTCAATGCTACTCGTGCGAAGTTGGGACGGGACGCTTATTTTATTTTTATCATCATCATCATCATCTCAACTCATAAACGTCCCACGCGGACAGTCGGGTTGGTATAGGGATTTGTTTCGAGTTTTCCCTCTCTTGTAGTGAATATGGTCTTCCTGACTTACTCTCTTAGTCCTCTTACGTCACCCTCGCTCGGGATGGAACGGAGTGTCGACATTTGTATTCTTAATCCGTCGCAACACGGACAATTTCATTATACACTAGCTGTTGCCCGCGGCTCCGCCGTTCAGTAGTTTTTACGTGAAAGAGTAACAAACATCCATCCATCCATACTCACAAACTTTCACATTTATAATATTAGTAAGGACTAGCTGTTGCCCGCGGCTCCACCCGCGTGGATGTCGGTTATCGCTGTAAAAAGTACCCTATGTGTTATTCCAGACCATAATCTATCTCAGTGCCAAATTTCATCCAGAACCGTTCAGTAGTTTTTACGTGAAAGAGTAACAAACATCCATCCATCCATACTCACAAACTTTCACATTTATAATATTAGTAAGGACTAGCTGTTGCCCGCGGCTCCGCCCGCGTGGATGTCGGTTATCGCTGCAAAAAGTAGCCTGTGTGTTATTCCAGACCATAATCTATCTCTGTGCCAAATTTTATCCAGATCCGTTCAGTAGTTTTTACAAACTTTCACATTTATAATATTAGTAAGTATTAGTAAGGATAGTATTTATTGCACATACTAATATGGTAATACTATAAAAGCGACCTATATTATGTCCTACTGTTGGGCTTGAGTCTCCTGTCCTCTATCAGAGTGCTGAGAGGTTTGGTGGATATTTGGATTTTCTTTTAGTTTCTTTTTCCTGACACCACTATGCGTAGCACTGTTCGTAGAGCCGTAGGAATTTTTTTCCTTCCCGTGACTCAACTAGTAGTGCCATGGGTTCTGCAGTTCCCTACCAGCCGAAGACGTGTCATAGGAAATTTAATTTCCCCTGGCACTACTAATTTTATCAAATTCTTTTACTCCAAAATCCCAGGGTCGTCAGACCTCACTTATTTTCTTATGGACAAAAGATGTAGATTAGAGTAGTGTCTATAGACCAACAAATATTCTTGATGTCTCGAGAAGATGGCTTGTAACAGTTATTACCTTTCCCAATAAATGAGGTATAAAGTGCAAAAAGTATATTCTAAATCGTAAAGGTAAAATTTAATTGAAATTTAAATTAAAATAGGGTAAAAAACATAGAAAAAAAAACCTTGGGGTTGTATTTTTTAAAATCATTTCTCAGATACCTCTACTCACTATGGGGAATGTACCTGTAATGTAGATACACGGGTAAACCTACACTAATGTTATAAATGCGAAAGTTTGGATGGATGGATACAATCGTACGCACGGCCGTAAATTAGAGGAATAATTATTTAAAGTATTTTCCGATAAATTTCACTAACTGAAATTTACATTGGTATCGCTAACGGGGATTATACTCACGCCTCATGCGTACGAGTCGGGTAGGTACCCATCAATGGCGTCATCTATCTATACATCTTCTTCTTCTTATATAAAAATGAATCCCTATTTTCCTTGGTCACGGCATCACGCGTGTACGGCTAGGCCGATTTCAGTCATTCTTTTTTTGTTGTATTTTTTATTGACAGGAGAAGGTTCTTATGTAAAAAAAAATTAAGTTGCGCTGAAAATAGTTTAACCCGGACGAAGTCGGGGCGGTAGTTATATATAAAAATGAATCCCTATTTCTCTTGGTCACGCCAAAACTAGAAAACGACTTTACTGCTAAGACTTTATTGAGCAGCTAGTATACATAATTATGTAATTGCTTGTCTAGACTGACAGCTTCATCAACGCCTAAACTGCTGGGGCTTAGGCTCTGCTTGTTTCCTTAAGTAATCTACATTTTATATACCCGCTTCTTCATTCATTCATTAGAAACAAAGGTACATGTTTGGACGCAATTTGTAAATCAATCTAGGAAACTTAATGTAAACTCCCTGCGGGACAGGCATTGCCTAGTATGGGGAGTTTCGGAAATCCCACATTTTATTGCATAAACAATATAATTATATTCATATGTATTACCTAATTATAATATGGATTGTAATTTTATTTGGAAATAAACTATTATTATTATTATGTTTAAGGGGGTTACTAAAAAAAATACCTCTAAGAAGGTGCAATTTTAACCTTTAAAATTAAACCTCTAAAATAAAATAAAATTTAACCTGTGTGAAGCTGAGGCTGGCATATTTATACAAAATGTTTTTTCCTGACTGACGATTGCACAGCCAAAACTACTAAGTCAAGAAAGCAAGAATTAGAAACATATCTAGGTATATTTTATAACGGTAGCATCCGCTAAGAAAGAATATTTGAAAATTCAACCCATAATCCCGGGCGAAGTCGGGTTAGGCCGCTTGTCTTCACTAAAATGTAAAAATAAGATTATATTAAAATTATGTATCTATTTAATTGCATTGTTGAGCGTCTATTACGTAACATAACATTAGACCTACAATAAGTAAACAAAAGTTATAACGTAATATACTCATATAATATTCAATACTAAAGCTGCTATAAGATGCCCAGGCCCTGTGGCTTTCTTTTTATCGATTTCCTGCTCAAAATAAATTCACAAATTGGGACTAACAAAGAAATGATGAACAAAAAGGTTGTGACTGTAAAGATTTCATTGTTTCATAAAAGCAAAATCAAAGTAGGTAGGTAGGTACCTACTATTGCAAAATTTCTTTTTAGGTAGATGTGTATTGAAAATTCCTCCACGCATCACGTCTGATGTAGGGTGCATTCGACAGCTGATAGGTCTAATAAAAATCTCGTTGTATAGATAGACTTCACATTGAGCGTCAAGTCATTGAACGGAGGGCGGGGGCGCGCATGCGTATCTCTTGTCTACTACTTTGGGTTGCTATTCATTACACCAAATGCATTCGTGGTGGAAAACATTATATTATTTATACTACTATCATTATATCGAAGGTCAACTCTACACAATGACTTATCGCTATAAAGGTTCAATATGAATTGTTCATGGATCGATCGTTCGCTAAAGACAATAACATTTAATCAAAAGTGTTCAAGTTTGTCAAAATATGGAATCTATTTGATTAGACAAATGTCTAACAAAATGTGTGTCAAATTGTATATGTAAATGTGAAAGTGAAAGTTTTGAAGGTACAGAATAAGGATCCTGAGCTTGCAACCCAAAGTTAACGGAGTCCTGTCAACCACCAGTGCGTATTACGTTAGTGTGGGAAAGCGTCCTGTTGTGTTTTGACGCGGCACGCGGTTGCGGAGCGCGCGGCGATATGGCGCTCCGGCCCTGGTGATTCAGTTGTGTGGCGCGCGTGTTAGCGGCCACTGTTCTCGAGTGCTCATGCGAGTACAGTGTCGGCACGATGAAGTGGCGCGCGCGCGTGGCCCCTACCCGCGCCAAAGAGCGCGCCAATATCAGCTTCTTCATCTTCATCATGTTCTTTGCTGTGTTTGGTGTCATAGTCCTCACTGAACTCCTGCTACTAGACCGGCCAAATGTGTCGGGCTCAGCGAGATCCCGCTACAATGAAAATATTCAGGTCAGGAACTTTCACTCTTTTTATTTAATTTTCCCGAAACAATTCAGGTTTTGACTGAAAATCCTGAATTTATAATATACGTAACATAGCTAAGAATTGTGTTTGTCAATAAAAAATATTTTCACTAAAGAATGCTTGAAACATTGATTAATAATACCGTTATTTTGTAGGAGGCTACTGTTGCATTGGTGGAAATACACAGTTATTTATGTTAGAATCATAATAAAAAAAATGAACAGTATTGACGGATATTAATTTAGATCTCGTAAATCATAAAGAACATCTTAATAATGACGAAATTGTTACCAATTTCTAAATAAAAACCAGTCAAGATTTTGTCAGCATTTACTTTAAAAATTAACATAGTGAGGCGACTGAACATCTGTCCTCGTACGAGAGAGGCATTGTTCGACGAAAACTGGTTGATTTATGAATGGAGCTTAATAAGAAGGCACAAAATAAAAAATATTTTTTGTGTAATGTCCAGAGAAGAAACAGAAAAAAATGTTTTAGTTTGCATGGACTAAAAGCCTTCAGCATTTAAAACGAGTAAGCATCGAGCTTTGTTTCATAAAACATTACATATTATTATATTACTTACGTAGATATTGCGCTTTTGTTATGATCAAGAGATTGATTCAAATGTCTATATTTAGTAACTGAGTTTGCGTTCATTTAGTCAGTTGTTCTATGAACAAAATGTGGTTTGATTAAAATGAATACCTTTATTTCTTTTTAATATCACTTAATGCAATTAGTCTAGGTAACTACATATATCAAATATATTTCATTAATAAGGAAATGAATTCTACAATTAAAAGGTGACTTTTAATGTTCCGTTTTAGTGATAATTAGCATTTTATAGCAACAATATATTAGTTCGTCACTATCAGTACGACAATTAATTAAGGAAGTCTTGTTACAAAAAAGTGGGTGTCTCCTATAGCAGCAAATATCTAATGTTAGGTATAAGTTTAAGCTATATAAGGGTCTAATACTTGGCAGAAGATTGTTGAGAAGAAAAAAAACGTTCTCTTTGTGTTTGTTAACTGCTATCAACTGTTGTGTTTACATTTTGTGAATACAATTTTGACCGACCTGTTGGTATAGTGGTTTGTGACCCAGACTGGTTAACCGGAGGACGTGGATACGATTCCTATCAAGAATAAATCTTTGTGTGATGAGCACTATTCTTTGTTCTTTACTTATTTATATTTTAAATATAATGCTACGCTCGGTATGAAATACCTTCCCAAAGTGAGCCTAGCAGAATATCAGCGGTGCAGCGTTTGCGATGTTGCAATTAATCGCTGAGCTAGGTCCTGCTTTGTCTTGCAACCATTAATTATAATTTTCTTGTAGATTACAGGATCTACTTAGATCTATATCAATTTTTCTTTCTTTCTTTCTGTGATTGGGTAAAATGATAGAGTGGAGAGGTAATGTGATAAAGGTCATATGTATGTATAAAATTAGTTACCCATATAAGACCTACTGCTGGGCACGGGTCTCCTCTCCTTTATCAAGAGAAATGGTTTAGGTCTTTATTTACACATGTTAACCTCAATTTACCTAAAATACTTATCTATACTAAAAAATATCCGTAAATACCTGTTGTCAGTAGTTGGTTCTTATATATTGCCATAGTACAGGCTCAGCCTATTTTGGGATCAGATAGCCGTGTGTGTCCCAAATTGTTGTTATTAGACTCTAATGCAATAGAACGTTGTTGAAGAGATTCCAAGTTTTCCTTGTGTTTGTCAGCTAGCACTGTTATGAACTGCGTGTTGTTTACATATTGTGGGGTACAATTAACCGGTACCTTCGTTTAATTATTGTAGATCATTAATCAAGAGAGGCGCTCATAGCTCGGTGCACTCGCTGTTCGGTAAACGATCAGCGGGGTTAAGCTACCAAGGGCGCGGTAACCCTATGGATGGGTGACCGCATAGTGGTATTTCATCTGAGCGTCTCCGTGCTTCGGAGGGCACGTTAAAAGTCGGTCCCGACTGTTATCAGTCGTTAGATCACGACAGAGGCCTAAATATGGGCGATCTAAATAACTCTGTCACCAGGTTGACCACTAACCAAACGATAAGAAGAAGAACCAAGAAATAATCGCTGATAATCCATACTCATATTATGTATGTATGTTTGATTGTTACCGAGTTTATATTATAGTTAACATGGAAAATAGTTGTACACCAGAAATGGTAGGTTATATGAAACTGACAAATAAATCTATCTACCTTTCACACCTAAACGGCTGAAAGGATTTTAAAGAAATTTGGCAAGGAGATAGATGTAGCTTTAGAAAGGACACTGCGATAACCAATATCAACGCGGGGGCAGCCACGATCAACAGCCACTAAAGAATATATTCGAAAAAATAAAGAACAAACATTAGATTATTTTTAAATTTTAAATAAATAAAAGCCATGTGCACTACAGCCGCGTTTGACCTTATCAACATTTTATCAGTGATTGGCATGCTTACTGAAGATTAGACAATTACTAATATCCAAATTCAGCGTTCGAACATAAATCTAGGTCATTGATAAAAAAAAATATGTTACCGATATTTGTATAGAATGTGTTTGTGACGATTTAAAATTTAATATAATTATTAGTTTAGCCTCGTAAATGAACTTACTTGCATAATCATATATATATATTATATAAAATCGCTTGTTCTGACCGATAAATTAATATGTAACTCATACCAATTTTTAAACAATCGGCCCGATTTTCTTGCCATTTCTTCTCGAGGCCCTACCCCTTGACAGCGAATTGGCCGTAGGAAAGAAATGTGCTGGCATTTGTTTTTGTGTTTATGACATTCATAAGTATCATGCATTTGATCTAAATGAGTAAATGAGTTTGACTTTGATTAACGCACAGCCAAAACTAGTAAGGCTAGACAGCTGAAATTTGGAATATAGGGATATTTTATTACTAGAGATCGGATATTCAGATGCATATTCCCCTAAAGTTCAGAAGTTGGTTATTGTGGAAACCACTTCGTTATTGAAACAATCCGGGATATACGAAATTAGTGTAGTGTATAGTTCTCCGTGAGATTGACACAAATAACATTTGTCCTGTTACAACGTAATGTTGAAATAAAAACATTTATATATTTTTTGTGTGTGTTTTTATGGTGTACAATAAAGCATTTAATAAATAATAATAATAATATTTTCCGGACAACTCACACATCGCTATCTGATCCCAAATTAAAATAAATAATCTCCATTTCCATTCATACACATATCGAACGGGAAGTTAAAATATAACATTGAGTAAATATACATCTTATTAGTTTGGTAATGCAAGAATGTTATTATAATGAAAATATTTTTATTTCCTTTTCATTTTTGGGTAATATCAAATCAAATCAAATTATATGTTAGCCAAAAAATAACTTTGGATTATGTATATGTGTGAATGTGTGTGACCGTGTGGTGTCGGATTAAGAATACAAATGTCACCACCCCGTTCTATCCCGAGGGTATCGTAAGAGTCGACTAAAGGAGCCAGGCAGACAATATCCACTGCAAGAGAGGGAAAAGTTAAAACAAAACCCTATAACAATTCGTCTGGCCAGCGTGGTATAGTAGGCTAATATCCCTCCATATGTATATTTTCTTATTAAGCATTTAATAAGAAAATTATTCAAGTATCAGTTCGCAGTGGGCGTGTCATGGATGAAATAATACATGAAACTTGTTTTACATTAGATTGTGTGTTTATGAAATTTCAATACAGCGCAAAATAATAAGCGATTGCCTTATTTTCTTATCGATGTGAGGAGCCGATTTTTTGCACGTAGTCACGAAAACAATCCAACGAAAACACCACGTCTTCACGACTCTTACAACTCTATCCGGTGTTACTCGCTCTAGCATAGTAATACATTAACTATTAAAACAATAATACTTCCTTGGTTGTCCAGTGGCCGCAGTATGCATTAATAAATGCATTTGTTGCGCACGAGGTTGTGGGTTCTATTCCCATACAGGACAAAACTTTGTGTTAAATAAAACACGTAAAGAGTTGTTCTGAGTCTGGGTGTAATATGTATCCGTTAATTGTATGTTTGTAAAGTCCCCCACGATACAGAGCTTGTTCTCTAGTGCGGGAGTTGTTTAAAAAAAAAAGAAAAACAATATTTAATTATAATCGATTACAACTAAAATAAGTATATCTAAACTAATATTATAAAGACGATTTATTTCAAAATTTGATTGTTACGATCTAACTCAAAAACTATTCGACCGATTTTAAAAATTCTTTCATCTACAGTAAGCTACATTATCAGCGAGTAGCATAGTTTATATTTTATTTTAAAATAAATTAAAGGACCCTTGTGAAAACTAAATAAATATCCAAACGTGCAAAGTCAGGACGTACCGTTAGTATAATGGACATGTCCTATCTTAGGGTTTAAGCCATCTACATAATGGAACTCAACTGAAATCGGTGAGCTAACTGTAAAAGAACAGACAGATTTCCTTTTATCATCTTCACCCGGGTTAAACAATTTTCTAATGTAGGGGAAACATTTTTAAATCAAATCAAATCAAATCAATTTATTTTTTGCCAAACACGGGTACATGATAGTTGTTTTACAAAATAAAAGGTGCTTCCATGTTTTACCAGACATTTGGTGTAAAACCCCGATAAAAGTGTAATTTTGTTTCTTACCTGAAGGGGGTATATGAAGTTTCGTGCTTCTTATATTAGAAATGATGGACTTTCATACAAGTGTTCATTCCTTATTTTAACCCTTTGGGGTGGAATTTCCAAAAATCCCTTCACGACACTGTCCACCCACGTGGAGGTTGCCTCTTAATAGCCAGAGCTATTATTTTAATAAATAAATTTCTACAAGCCAATGCAGACATAGACATATTTTTTGATCATATTGCAATGTTGGCTAAAAACACTCGTATTTATTTTAGTTTTATGTAATATTTTGTGTGCAATACTCGTAGTTGTTAAAAAGTAAAATAATAAATAAAACCCTGTAATATAAATAAATATAATAATATAATTTTAAGATCTCCTAATATAAATAAACTTAAAATTTAATAACTAAATTGTGATAACTTTGATCTCAATAATGTATGCTGCAATATAAGTGCTTAGATTATAATAAATAGGTATAGGTATTAATATGTATATATTGAATTGTATTGTAATATAAGAATGTAAGTCAGTTTATAAGAATTTTGTTAAGTAGTATAATATGTAAGCGATTTGGCTCATACTGTTAGCTTATAATGTTTTTTTATTAAATAAATAAATACGTCATTTATGGAATCTTTGTTCAAAATTTCAAGTTAGTTGCCCTAGCGGTTTAGGCTCTGCGTTGATGAATCAGTCAATTAGTCAGTCTGGACAAGCAATTATGGGTATATAATAATAGCGATCCATATATGTATGACCCATATCCCATTGCTGGGCACGAGTGTCCTCTGCAGGAAAAGTGAGATTAGAGTTTGTATAATAAAAGTTCATCCTGTTTAAATATTTTATAGTTGGGGTTTTAGGGTTTTTAAAAATTCTACAACTAATTGAAGTCGTTTTTTTAAAGTACTAGTTGTTTCTCGTGCTTCTACTCCCGTTACACTTTTTTTAGATTTAATTCAGCGTCATTTTTATCTATTTCAAAAATTGCAGTTTTTTTTCTAATCTACCAGGTCGATTCAGAGATAAGCGCATTCTAACAAAAACACCAACTGACAAACTTTATTATATTGGTATAAATAATAATAATGTCCTCTTAACCGAATTACTGTCACGGCGGCTAATCTAAACGGAGACTACGGACCTGCGCGGGAGATAGTATAGTGCACAAGTGTGTGCGCAACTCTTTATAGGGAATACAGACGCTTTTAATAGTCCGATGTGACCGGAGAGAGAACAGGCGTAGGACCAACGTTTTTACGTGCTTATTGGTATAAATACATATATGTATTAACAACAATAAAAATATGTACCTATATTAGTCTATAAAATTATTATAGTACTGACGTGTATAATTTAATTTTATTCTATTATAATTTATTGTTTTAACACGATTGTATTGACACGAGTTTTTGTTTATGTTCTATCATTATGTTTAACAGAGGTAGGGCACCATATAAACGAGCAAACCCGGCTGGAAAAGGACCTCCACCTTATAGAATACACACCCGTGTAGTACACAGCGGTGTAGTTCTGTGTCTATGGGTACATATATATTATTTCCAGCGCTCATTTAGAAAAGCGTTTCCACTTCAACCGTCACAGCGGTGATACTTTTTTTAATGACGAATTCTCTAAACGGCTAATAATAATGTCAAATTTGTGTAAGGAGGTTTTGATCTAAGAGAATAAAAAATAATTATTTTTTAAAACAAATTAAAAATTATTATTAAGTAAAGAATATATTAAAGGTCAAATAGTAGCCTAAAATTTAATAAATTATGGTTGAATTTCGACCACGGGCGATCACTATAATAAATTTCACATAGCATGGGTACGGTGACGTTTAGCATTAAAAATATTTAGAGATGTCGTATTGATAATATTGAATTCAAAAATATCGATTAGATAATTTAAACGATGTAATTTACTTTGAAGTAAGAATCGATTTCACGATTAAATTTAGAAACAAAAATAAAATCAGTTTAATATTTTTAACTAATTATTTATAAATAAATGTTAATAATTCGTCATGCGAATTTTTAAGATTTAAATAAGAATAAAATACAAAATATTTTTTAAAATATATAGTAAAACCATATTTTATACATAGATTAATTCGGGTTCATTTTCTGTATTTCCTATTTTTATTTCTTTCGAAAAATAAGATGCGTAAAATGGATCTCATCAAACGTCACCGTATGGGTACGGTGACGTTTGATGAGATCCATTGCTATTTGAAAAAGATTATAGTATAAGGAGTCTTAGGAATTATTACAAGTATTCATTTTTATTATATATTTTTATGAATTATTGAGAATAAAATAAAATGATTTAGATAATTCTGTAAAGTATTTTTTTAATTGTTTCGATAAAAAAATCATACTTAAAATATGCAATAGCTTTACTGCGGCAGTACTCGAGTGCCACACGTCTTTTTTTTCTAATGAGGCTTAGGTACGTTATAAAGAGCTTATGTTCATAAGTGTAGCTTGGGCGTTAACGTTACGTTAACGTTATTATAAAGATATTTAAAGTAATATTATGAAGAGGAAAGATTTGGCTTTTTGTTTGTTTGTTTGTTTGTTAGTTACAATTGAACTCAAAACCTATTCGATATCAAAAATTCTTTCACATGTACGGCAACGTTACCAACGGGTAATATAGGCTTTTTTAAATGTCCACCCGGGCGAAACTGGGATATGCCGCTAGTTATATTAGTATAAGAATGTTTATTTGCACGAAACATTGGCAACAAGTTATTATGAATAGTGTACATAGATCAGCATGTCTCACCGTTGACGGTGTGCAAATTTATACAGTAGTTATCTTTCAGGATTCTCTATCTATAAATAAACACGAGAGTATTAAGAGGTAGGGCACCATACTAGCTAGCAAGCCCGAATGGGGAAGGACCTTACAGATGACCACAGCCAAATAACTACACATAACGGTGTTTATGTTCCTGTGTGTGAGTACAGGTCCCTAGCGCTCATTTACCGTTTTATTTTTACGCCAGGGCTTTAAGATGGAGTATCCATTGGAAAGAACTTTTTTGCCTCAATGGCCATCAGTTCTACGAGCTATGTGCCCTACTTATTGCCACTAGCGACCACAAATTTGAAGATGCATCGTGGGTAGTCCAACAAGGTAGACCGATGTACGAGGGTAGCCGATGGATAAGGTCAGCTCAGGACCGAATGCTGTTGAAATCTTTGGGGGAGGCCTATGTCCAGCAGTGGACGTATTTTTGCTGAGACCGAGCGTTTCTCTCAAAACGCATCCCTAAGTGAGTGCTGGAGAACCTGTTTATTTGATAACGAATATATCAGTGATAAACTAGGAGGTGCATAAACTTTCGTTTGCAGGGATAATATATGAACCTTAGGGTTATCTATATCATTAAATACATTGAAGTATCTGCTTGCAATATTAAAATAACAGCTTTCTTTCAAATGCAATGCCAACACGGCATTTGTACAAAAAACAAAAGAAAATTGTCTGTGTGTTTGTTTGTGTTCCATATAATCTCAACAATGGCTAGAACGGTTTTATCGGAATTTCCACTTACACTGGCAGATAGCTGACGTTATGGAGAGTAACTTAGACTACTTTTATTTCAGAAGTAGTATTAGGGTTCCGCACGGGAACGTGTAAAGCGTTTAAAGTATATACGATTGAGCTACAACGTGGTCGGCTTAAGCTAGTCTATACTTCTTGCTATAATAAGAGAAAAGTATCTTTGTTTGAAGATACTTAATGTTTAGTAATAAGTTTGAGTTTGTATAAACTCAAAAAACAGAAGGAACAGATTTAAAAAAATCTTTCATTATCAGTCACTGAGAAATATAGGCAATCTAAATAAGTGTTTACCCGTGCGCACCCGGGAAAGACCACAAGTATAAAAGAAACTATAAAAACACATTTTCAAATTCTCACTGCACTTATCTTTAATTTATTTCCTTTCGTAATTTAAACAAAACTATTTTAATTATTTTCAATTCGCGTTCCTGTTTAGTTTTTCGTACGAGAAAACGCGCGAATGAAGTTTTACTTTTTCTCATTAAAAAGGCAAATTAATTAAGCGGGCTTAGACCCTTTACTATACTAAGTTTAACTAATAGTATTCTTTATTGTTCTAAATTGCTTTTTTTAAATGGCATAATGAGGACTGATTGAATTTAACAATATACCTATAAAGAATTAGCTTCCGTCTGCGACTTCATCCGCGCGTACAATCGCATGCCCAAAATTATTAGATTGAAAATAGTTTTACAATAGCTTTACACTCTACATCCATTGTACTGCTATAGTGCAACTATGACATAACTTTCGTAGGCCAGTGTATAAATTCCACCCTAAGCATTTTCATGTAAAGTAACGCCAAAACGAGTACCTACCTACATAATGGGATTATAAAATTGGTGATTTAAATAACTCTGTCACCAGGTAGACCTCTAACCAAACAGTAAGAATAAGATATTATTATTATTAGCCTATTAACTGTCCCACTGCAGGGCAAAGGCCTCCCCTTCCGTTTTTCATGATTATAAATAACAAATTATTATATGAATTAGATCTACTAGTTGTTCCATGTTACCATACTGATAGATTGTGATTGTGTAATTCCATACCTTGTTTATTTTAATTACTTAAATTTACTTTTGGCATGGTGTGTTGCTTCCGTACCTTTTTGTTACCTACTTCAAATTGTAACTCATACCAAATTGTAAATATTATACTCTAGGGATTGGAAAGAGTGGCCAGAGTTTCTTGCCAATTCTTCTCTAGGCCCTACCCATGTCAGCGAATTGGCTGTAGGAAAAAAAAAGATGCTGACTTTTGTTTATTTTGACGTTCATAAGTGACATGTATTTGATCTAAATGGATAAAGGACTTTGAGTTTGATTTCAATTCAACTGTTTGTCAAGAAGGTTTTAGAATATAATTTTCTCTTTTTAACCTACACAGTTCTTTTTGAAGCAGAATTATAACAAAAGTGTCTAGAAAATTCTGTCTTGTTCAAATACACAATTGCCATTAACTATTATGAAATAATTTGCCATAAAGTATAACGACGAACCACGTGAACTCTTATTCTACTAGCACATTCAAGCGTAGGCCTTGACAAGGTCAACAAGCGTTCTTCAGACGAATCTATTTTTAGTTTTCTTTTCATTATCCCGCTGCATTCGTTCGGAGTTTGAAAACAATATATTTGACCCTTAGTGACTCTTAGAGCATGTACGTTGACGAACACATAACCTGCATTTAAGTAGGTACCAATTAAAAAGTATTTCTTTGAACTAGGGAATTAGGGAACATGTCGACCATACAGACCTCTTGTTCCCTACAAGAGGCCTGTGTGGTGGGCATGTTCCCTAAGTTGGTTCAACGATTTATTAATTACTAGAGGCCCTATGACGATCCATATTCAACCGTGTTTCTTTACATTACTTAGTTGTTTTTTATTTCTTTATGTTTTTGCAGTCCTCCCTCGTATTAACTTTATTGTGCCCAATCTTACTCTTCTCTGTGCACGCAATGTGCTTAAAAGGGGTATGTTTTTCCACTTACTACGATATAACAATATACATTTAAGTTATGATAAAGCAAAAACAAAATCTTCTTTTAAGCGTTTTGATGGAAAAAATATCGTTGGAATTTATATTATTGCGGCCCAATATATAGCTACATTGACAGGATTGTCGGAGGCAGCCATCAAGTCCTCGTGCGTACAGATGTCAGGCTATGCAGGACATGATGTGAGATGGGACATTGTTTGGGTTACACCGCAAACACAGCCCAGATCTATACCGCCTGTGAAACCTCATCTGGACATGTTTTCCTTGCAACAAAATCAACATAAACAAAATAAAAATTACGAGTCATATTCTTTCATAAATATGATCAATTGGATTATGCCATAAACTCGGAATAACGGCCAAGAGCCATGCCATAGCATCGTTATGACAATTTTATTACCTAGCTTTAATTCAATCAATGACAACTTTAAAGCTAGATATAAAGTTGGCATCTTACGAATTTTAAATGTAGCTGATCAAAATTTCAATGTTAGATGAAAATTCCAAAAATATTTATATTCGAAGAAATGTCAATCTTATTTCAGATACTTTTGAAATATTCTATAGAACCACAGTATTGTATTACTTTTGACAATTTCAAATACAGCTTTACTTAGGAATGTTAAAAAAATAAAATATGCAGTTTTAAATTTATCATAATTATACACTATTGCGAAGTTATAGTGTCAAACTATTCTGATGCGATTGGCAATGCGATTCTCTTGGAACATTCAGATACCAAGCTAATTATGACGGTCTCAGCTACGCTTTATATTGTTCTTAACTCAACTCATAGCGCAAACCAATATTCCATAATTTAGTTTTTATCGGTTATGTCGTGAGCAAGTTGCATCGTGAGTCTGATAAAACGTTCAAGACATTAAGTGTTGTTTTTTTTATTTTTCCCGAAAGGCTGAATTGATAAGGCAACTTCTGAGGCGACTTAAATGGCGACCTTTGTAAGGTTTCTATTCTAACAAGCTGTTTAGAATAAGCTTTATACGATTGAAGCAAATTTTGTACTACATACAGTAGGCAAGACAAGGACTGTGACGTGTGTGTGTGATAAATGTTTAAGTAGGTATATTAATAAATAGTTTTTTCTTAAGTGTACCGTGGTAGAATAAAATATTTGTCCTGCCCACAACCTTCGGTTTAGCAGTAGGAGTCCACTAACCACTCAAAAATAGTTATTTTTTTTATTGAAAGCCGCTTATTTGAATTAGTGTTAGACTGGCTTGTTGGTCTTTTGATTAGCGACCCTGATTGCTGAAGCTTGCGGAGGTCGTGAGTTCGACTCCCACGCGGAACAAAACTTTGTATGATTCATAAAGGTGCTTCGAGTCTGGGTGTAATTTGTGTTACTGAATTGTATGTTTGTGAAGTACCCCGCGACACAGGGTTTATTATTAGTCTTTTATTTCCTAGTGCGAGAGTAATTTTTTTAAGTACAAAAAACAAGAAAAATAGTGTTTTCTATATACATTTTGTTGGAGGCCATATTGAATATCAGTTTTTCCAGCACCTGTTGCCCAGTAGGCTAGTGAGTAAGGCACCTATGTTGCGTGGCTGGAGCAAACTGAGTGAATTACCTGTGCTGATCGAATTTGCTGTGCTTGGCAGGTCGCGAACATAATTTTCCATGTAACATCCAAATGCAATTTAGAATAAAATCTTAGAGGATTTATATTCTGGAATAGTCAAGATGCCGATAAGGTCATAAAAATCTAATCTATCTAAACTCTATATAATGGTTAGGCTAGAAAGTATATGATAGTCAATTTTATCAGCCTTGGTGGTCTAGTGGCTGCAGTATGCGCTTGCTGTGCACGAGGTTATGGGTTCGATCCCCACACAGGGCAAAACTATTTGTGTGACCCATAAAGTGATGTTCTGAGTCTGGGTGCAATTTGTGTCCATTAATTATATGTTTGGAAAGTCCCCCGCGACACAGAGCTTGTTCTTCAGTGCAGGAGTTGTCTTTTTAAGAAATATGGAAAATAGGAAGTAGGTACTAGTTTTGCAGACCAATTTCAGTAACTGCAAACGCAATGGAGATTAGGAAATTGCTTAGGACATATTATAGTGTACAAGTATGTGTGTAAACATAGACATTCTCTCTATCCCTCAACTCTTATAACCATACGGGACGATAATCCAACAGGACCAAAGAAAAATCGGTCGCAGGAACAATGCCTTTACGTGATTTTTGTGCAAAACGGTCTCCCTGTTTGTAGAAAATGGTCATCTATCAGATTACACGTCTGCCGCGCGCCGAATACATTTGCTAGCGCCGCGTGTTGATGCCGAGTTCTTGCCGCTTAATGTTTGGCACCTTAAATATCAATGTAAAACTATGTCGAAATGCTGCAATAAATATTTGACAATGCTCAAATTAATGATCGATTCTGCTACTTCTACAACTGAGCTACGAAACTTTTTATAGGAAGAATAGATCAATGTAGGTAATGTATTGCGAGATAGCCAATATTCACTATAGTACTAACTAAACTAATATTGTTACAACCATTAATTTGGCTGCTAGGGAGTTATTACGGCAATATTCTACTAGATCGTTTATTGTGCGTCCATGGGAGAGTCGAGTAAACAGCGGAGTATGATTACAGTTTGTTTTGGTTGGTACAAGGCCCTTGTACTTTCTAATAGGTATGTTAGTAAAAAACTTTTTTTATACTACTTAGCTAACAAATAATCGGCCCGTTTGATGGTAAGCAGTTACCGTATAGACGCTTGCAACCTTGCAATACCTACTAATATCACCAGAGATTTATAATAGAGTAAACCCGGAATAAGAAAACGTTCCTAAATGAGCGCCGGAAAACTGAAAACTTGACGAAGTAAGTTTGCAATGACTCGAAGAAATTACATAATTATCAATGTGCTTTTGAAGTCTTGACAATCATAAAGCCGTATTACGATTATGAGCTTTACACGAATTGAAACTCTCTCGCATTAATTTATACGTGAACGTTTTAATTTGAAAAGTTTTGTAAGTATATTTTGTGTATAAAAAAAGAATAACAAAAACAATCTGCAGGAGAACCAGACAATAGAAAAATGCACCATGTTTCGAGAAGATATGCGTTCCAGTATCATTTTTCATCCGAAAGACATAACTGGACATAGGATGAGTGTTTATTTGTCCTGCCAATATGTAGGTGTAAAAGGAATGAATTAAATGCGTTTTGAATTATTGCCCTCTGCTCTAATTCATCTGTTACTAAGCTGTCCCATTGATAGGTCAAGAAGTTTTAAAATCCGTGCTTCGAAAAGCACGTAAAGCCGTTGGTTCTACGCCTGATCTCTCTTCGGTAGTGAAGGATTGCCATCCCAGGAATTCACAATCCATATTACTGAAAATATAATTCCCAATAATATTTTCCGGGCTCATCTCCGGCGAGATTTATTGTAGTGCCTGAACTTCCTATAATTTTGGATATTATTACACAACAATTCGTAACTTAAAACATGTGTATGGTCGTAATACTTTAAACAATGCGCTGTATAAACGTTATTGGCTTGTATATATCTCATAAATTATAGTTAAAGTGCGGCGGCGGATGTGCAAATACATTGAATCACTTTATCGTAATTTAACAATCAACAATGAAGGATGTGGAACACAGTGTAAAGTGTAAAGACCTGTACGCCGTCTGAAAATACATTCATCAAATAGGGGCATCAAATAAAGGGTTTATAGAATGAATCTATCGATTCATGGTCTTGACAAAATGTCAACCATAACAATTAGAATAGGTATATAGGTAAACCTCTTTGTTGTTAGCAGTCCTTAGTAAATATCACAGTTCTTTTTTTAGAATGATAATTTTATTATTAACACGTCTTTCTCGTATATACTTAGTCAGCAAGTCAGTTTTAAGGTCGACTGCGTGCAAGTGATACCTCTTGGAGTTGAAAGCGTCGATAAGCTACTGCATACTATCATGCGGGCAATGCGTAATCATTGCAAAAACAAAAATCCGTAAATATCCTATAGTCCATTGAAATGTTACAATTTAGGGGCCTAATATTGCATTTTTAGAGGACGCAATTTTATTTTTGGGACATGTGGTCAATAGAAGCTTAACCTCAAGTTTGTGTTGTAATTTCATTCATTTAGCAAAGCAATTTGCTACATATTATGTCTTTACGATTTTTTTGTAGGACGCATAGTTTCCGAAATATGGCGAAAAAGGTGTTTGCACCCCTTTTTCCAAGATGGCGGCCGGGGGACAAGGGCGGGAACCCCAAAAACTTGGGGTTAAGCTCCTATTGAACCCCGACACGTGTCCCAAAAATAAAATTGCGTCCTCTAAAAAATGCAAAGCTCATGTAACATTTCAATGGACTACTACCATATACCACAACGGTCAGCGAACCATATAGGTATCGGGTCGGGTCCTGACAGGGAGATGTGACAAGAGAATAATGCGCCGCTCTACTTAGCTCCGCTATTTTTTGCTTAGAAAGGATTTTTTTAAAGTCAACCAGTAGCTAAAGCTTGTATCTCTATCTTAGAGTTAAGAAGTGCATAAATGGATATTTTTATATTAGCTAGCTGCTCAAATGGTATAATTATTTTACCTAGTATTTACAGTCACTGATATTTTTATATAACACTTACCTTAAATTATGATTTATATACAATGACTTATCACTTCGTCCTCTTATGTCTATTTTTCTAAGAGGTCTACTTACAATTGTCAATTGTTTCTCTATCACTTTTTCTTCATAAACTTTTGACCAGCTAATAAGGAAATAATGTAAACTGTCGAAATAGCGGTATACAATGTTCGGCATATTAATCTTCCCGTTTCACAACTAATGCACAAGTTTGTTTTCCAAGTAATAACTCGGCAACAAGTTAAGGAATCTCTACCAGCGACATCAGCGTTGGCATACATGAAGTTCTAACTAACATTAATTATGCAATAGTTTTTAACGTATAGGAAGTATGTATGAAATTGAGATAGGACGACCGGCGATCCGATCTGTGTATAATAATAGTCATCCAGACCGATTTCGGTCATTGCGGCCAATCTCAACGGAGATTAGCCAACTGCACAGGACATATTATAGTGCACTAGCGTGTGCGCAAACACAGTTGCACTCACTCAATCTCAAACTTAAATAGCAGGAACGGCTTTACGTGCTTTCCGAGATAAGGTGGGGTCTTGCTATGTTTTGAGAAAATGGTCACCCATCTACGGACTGATCGCGGCAAGCTGGCTCAACCTAACAGATATTATCGATCCGCGCCGCTAACATTAACTATATTTTACCCTCTTGGGGTTAACGTTTTGAAAATCCCTATGGAATGGTATGGCGGGCCTGCCCACGCTTCGTCTGCCAGTTCGTGGTCGCCACTCTAGAACCTTTCTGCCCCAACGGCCATCAGTTCTGCGAGCTATGTGCCCGGCCTATTGCCACTTAATGGAGGCAATTCTTCGAGCTATGTCAGTTACTTTGGTTCTCCTACGGATCTCCTCATTTCTGATTCGATCTCGCAGGGAAACTCCAAGCATAGCTCTCTCCATTGCTCTTTGGGTGACTTTGAGCCATCGCACGAGGCCCATAGTGAACGACCACGTCTCAGATCCGTATGTAATCACTGGCAACATACACTGGTCAAAGACTTTCGTCTTGAGACACTGCGGTATTTGGGACGAGAAGATATGACGTAGCTTTCCAAACGCTGCCCAGCCAAGTCGGATTCGACGAGTGACCTCTTTCTCAAAGTTGGACCTACCTAAGTGGACTGTATGTCCCAGGTAAACATACTCGTCAACAACTTCGAGTGTAGAGCCTCCAATTGTGACAGTGGTGGGTGCGACATGGACATTTGCCATAATCTTAGTCTTGTCCATGTTCATTTTAAGACCCACTTGTAGTGAGACTCTACTGAGGCCATTGAGCATCGCGCCAAGGTCTTCCGTGCTCTCAGCCATGACCACGATATCGTCGGCAAATCGAAGATGGGTGATGTACTCGCCGTTGATGTTGATGCCGAGTCCATTCCAATCCAGAAGCTTGAAAGCATCTTCCAGTGCAGCGGTGAAGAGTTTCGGGGATATGACATCTCCCTGTCTTACACGAAGACTATCCAGTTGCAGCGACAACTGGATAGTCTTCGTGCTCTGATCATGGCAACGGACCGACATGGTGGCGTTTTCATACAAGCACTTCAACACTTCGACGTACCGAGTGTCAATTTGGCACCGCTGGAGAAACTGCAGCACAGCCCAGGTCTCGATCGAAACAAAGGCTTTCTCATAGTCCTCAAATACTAGATAAAGAAGCTGGTTATACTCCTCGATCTTCTATATAACCTGCCGCAGCGTATGTATGTGGTCTATGGTACTAAACCCTTTTCGGAAACGGCTTGTTCGGCAGGCTGAAAGTCGTCAAACCTGCACGCGAGACGATTCGTAATGACTCTCGAAAACAGCTTGTAGACGTGGTTCAGGAGTGAGATGGGTCTGTAATTCTTCAGCAGGGTTTTATCACCCTTTTTGAAGAACAGCACCACCACACTCCTGTGCCATGCCTGCGGCGACTTGTATACCTCAATACAGATATACATTTATTTTTAATCTGGAGTATTCTGGAGCAGGTATGCGAAGTTTCGTGCATCTTACTTTGAAAATGATGAGAGCTCCTATAAAAAAGGAAAAAATATACACATCACTCAAAAAAAAAAGAAGAAAATCATAAAGAAAAAAAATGATTTTAGAGAATTATTTTATTAAAGTCAAGGTATTTCGATAAATTCTATTAGACGGCAGCGAGAGCTTAGCTGTCCTATTATTGAAGGCAATAACAGTAAATGTGGTTGTGCAAATGGATTCATGCTTCGTTTAGTGTTGCATTAGTCTGTTTTGTAAAGGCTCATAAACCGACCGACGACTGATGATTTTTTCGACGATAAACACTTTATTAGCTTATTCACTTAGCAAACATACTTCAATGCAATTCAGTCTTCTCAAAAGAGAGAGTATAGATTTTTATTACCACAACGACGACGCCCTCACTGATTCAAAGTAGGTACCTAAAAAAATACGACTGTAAAGATAACTTATTCCATATTTAAAAATGCAGACCTTACAAAAACATTTCAAAGACGAAACGTTAATAAAAAGAATGCGGAAAGGAGTCTTGACCAAAATAAAATTTTCGCTTGATGAAAATTCCAAGAGGTTCTGTTGGTACGTCGCGGTAGGAAGCTCCGACGTTCATTAATTTTATTAGGTAGGTAAGGCTGTGGGTGAACCGTACTAAGCTTCATCGTGAACTTACAATCTTAAGCGCTATACATTTTTAATATGCACTTCTTATCTTATCCTATAACAATTCGAAGCGAAAATAACAATAACATAACGTTAAAAATATGATGAGAGAAATGTAAAATCAAACGGCATTTGTTTTGCATTTCTTCCACTTATTCCTTCTTCTATGGCAGTAAAGTAATAAGTTATTTCAAAAAAGTTATAGACTTCAAATTTGAAGCTTTATAATAATACATTACGTAGGCATCTATCAACTCATAGGATTTATAACGAAGTTTGAGAAACAAAACGACCGATAGCTTTTGTCTGAGAGTCGGCAACATCTTGAAATGACGCTAATGAAATTCTTTCGGATAAAAAATTATGTCATTACCATTAGGTATAAAAAATGCGGTGTCGTAAAGGATTATGTTTTTAAATGCGTTGTTATACATTCGTCACAAAGTAAATTTGCCACAGAAAAAAGTAAATGAAAATTTGATCAAAGGAAAATACTGTAAATTTATCACAGTTCTAGACAAATTTACATACATATACTTTATGTGGCTAATTTACGTTGTGACGATCGTACAACAACCATTTTAAATTATTATGATTAAATAAATATATAGGTTGAATTTAATCGGAACTGATCAAAGGTGTGAAAAAATACTGTTTCTACTTTTTTATCAAATTGATAGTATGGAAAAAAGTAAATTGGTTGACAGGCAGAGCAAAAAAGTTACTATAATTTTAAAAAAAATAAACCGACTTCAGTACGGCAAGTTGTAAAATTCTCAAATATTTAATAATAATAAAAATATTTGTTTGTTACAATCGAATAAAATCGACTGAGCGTCGGGCTGAACACAGGTCAAGTAGGTATTAAAAGCAATATTTAATCTGTGCAATCCGCGCTCAATTCATTCACGTCATTATTTCTTATTAATAATTGCTTAGCAACAATAACCGAAACTTATCTAATCGCCATCAGTAAAATACTTATTATTGAAAAGTTCAGATGGCCATCTGTGGTCTTCTTCATCAGTTTTACTTCACCAAATTACACTTTCTGAATGCAAATGATTGATTAGTTGTTAAAAATATTGAAATTGCTATATGTGTGCCTATAACTTTTGAGGAGTTCCCTCAATTCCTCATGGATCCCATCATCAGAATTTTTTTTTGATGATAATGGGACCAAACTGGAAGTATGTCCAGTCAGACAAAAAAAGAATTTTTCAAATCGGTCCATAAATGACGGAGTTATGCATAATATAAATATAAACATAAAAAAAAAAATACACACGAATTGATAACCTCTTCTTTTTGAAGTCGGTTAAAAATGAAAACAGTTCATAAGGATATCCACAAGATATATTTGGTGTACTTATATATCTTTATTGTAATATATGCAATGCTATTCTTCGTATAGGCAAAGCCTGAAAGTAGTTTGTTCAGAATCAGTAATAGATTCTAGTATAATAATTTTTAAACCATGTTATATTTTGTGCCAATAATGTATAAACATTGTTTAAAGTTACCAAATTTTAACGAGCCAATTTTCATTAAAAAAATGCACGGTACACCGAAATGGTTTGTACTCTGTTACTATCAACATCGTGAGTTCATTTTTTTATTCTTTCTTTTCTAATATATTTTTTTTCTTTTATAAATTTGGGGTGTTTTTGAAGTGAAAAGTTCTTTTAGCACGGTACGCATATTTTTAGATGAGATAAAATCTCTGGATTCGCGACACTGTTACGAGACGCAGCTTGACATTTCCGAAAAATCTTTTAAGCTATTGCATAGCTTCTATCGCGGGCTTTGGGCGTGGAGACCGATACCAGGAATTTCGTAACGAAAATAATTAACCTAACACCCCCGACTACGACCGGCACAGCGGTGATACTTTTTTTAATGACGAATTCTCTAAACGGGCAATAATAATATGTCAAATTGTGTAAGGACGTTTTGATCTAAGAGAATATTAATGTGAAAAAGATAATAATAACAATAATTTCTCGACACGGCACGTATTGTGAGGAGTTTCCTGTCTCTGGAGCCCTAACCGCCGGTAGCTTGGACTTTGTTCCCGATATCGGTGGGGAACTGTTTTTAATATTTTTAAATATATAGGTCTTTTATTATTGTATTTTATATATTTAAAAATGTAAATTATGTGTTAAAAATAAATAAAGGAAATAATAATTTATTTATTGTCTTTAAAAAGTTACAATACAATAGCAAGGTTCCCTAGTCTCAATCAATCTGACGCTGTTAGACAATAACATTAAATTTGTAAAAGAATACATAAATAAAATAAAAAAATATGTCATAGTGTGAATGTAAGTTAACCCTAGATAGCTAACGTTCGTCAAAATGACGAGCATCTAATAAATATCTCCTTCTTCCTTTCTCATCGTTTTACCTACACACTCACGGTTTCGCGCCAACTTAGTATCCGCTAGACTGCATCGCGTGGTGGTTGCGTTTAGCCGGTAAGTACTTTTGTTTTTGAGATACCTACTGCATACTCGTCTTTTTGACGAATGGTTAGCTTATGCGTAACTTTTAGTTTACGTGCTTTGAGTTGATTTTTGCGTTGTTTTTTTTTTAGTTATTTCGTTGATAGTGAAGAACCTAAGAACAAATACTGGAGGAGTGCCCCTTGGTGAATATGTTGTCAAGGAACTAACACGGAGTATTTATGGCTGAAACAGAAACGTTACCACAGACAATTGGTTCACATCCATCCCATTAGCAAAACAACTGCTACAACAACCTTATAAGTTGACAATAGTTGGAACTTTGAGGGCTAACAAAAGAGAAATACCGGAAGAAATAAAGAACAGCCGAGGTAGAACGATAGGTACTTCCATGTTTTGTTATGATGGGCCACTAACTCTCGTATCATTCAAACTGAAGCCAAGCAAAATGGTATATTTGTTGACGTCATGTGATGAAGAAGGGACTGTGAACCCAACATCAAAAAAGCCACACATAATAGAATTTTACAATGCCACAAAAGGTGGCGTAGACACACTTGACCAGATGTGTTCTAATATGTCTTCTAACCGTAAGACTAACCAGTGGCCCATGTGCATGTTTTATGGCATGCTCAATATAGTCAGTATCAACTCCTACGTCATCTACTGCCATAATGTATTGGTGTCTGGAGGTAAACCACTGGCACGAAGGAGCTATATGAAACAACTGCATGAAAAACTCGTTGAACCTTGGCTAAAACGTCGACTGGAAATACCAACAATGCCTCGTAGAATAAAGGACAAGATAAGAGACGTCTTGGGTTTGAACCATGAGGATCGCGCTGAAAGCCAAGGTCAAAATCTTGAGCAATCTGGTTTCGGAAGTAGTCCAATACTTGAAAATGCCTCAACAAGGAAAGGAAAAGCTGCAGTTTGTGTTCCTATAAGAGAAGGCGCATGACCAAGAATCACTGCTTTAGTTGCAGAGTTCCCATTTGTGGCGAACACACGGTTGACTTTTGCCTAACTTGTGCCAAAAAAATCTAAGTAATTTGATACTCACAGATAATTTTAATCTTTTTTCTTCATTATACTGTAAGTAAAAGTAGAAATTTCTAAATAATAGTTCCTAATTTAGTCGTTGTAAGAAGTTGTGCCTTATTGATCTCAATGAAACATGTGCCATTTAAGATTTGTGATTTAGTACTTAAATATTAAATAAATATTCATTTTTGTTATAATTATCTTTAATTTACATCCCATATTTCCTATAAATATAATAACCTTAATTAAAATAACATATTTTTAAAATAAAAAACTCTTTTGAAAAATGCTCGTCAAAAAGTCGAATGGTTAGCTTATCATAGAAGTCCAGGAACGTTAGCTATCTAGGGTTAAAAAGATGAGTGAGCGAATTGGTGAGTAAGCTTGTGAGTGGGTGAGTGATTGTGTGGTTGTGACTTTATATAAGTGAGTGGGTGTGTATGATTGTGGGTGAGGGTGGCGAGTATTTGTGGGTTTGGATGTGTTACCTACTGTGGGATGTTTAATATCTTTTCTGTGTTGTCGTAATCTAGCTCGAGTAGCCATTTGTGTATTTTTGTTTTGCAGCAGGTTTTAGTCAGGTGAGCTATATTATGCTTGATGTTAACTCTTTCAATTTTAATCATGTGACTCTTTCCTGCTGCACCCCATGCAGTTATGCAGTAGGGAAGCGACGATTGGCAAAGGGAAAAGTGCACAATTTTAAAGTTTTAATATTAGCCATCTTACCTTAGTGCCTGAAGACTCGCATAAGCATTCGTGTTCTAGTGTTAAGAGCGTCAAGATGTTTAGTCCATGTCAGATGATTATCCAAGTGGATCCCCAGGTATTTAATTGAGTCTATTTGATCATTTGCGCACAGTTACAATTATTACTTTCCGCGCTCGTGTGCAGTTTTAGGTGCGTTACACGCTTCGGAGAGGATCGTTTAGACACAGAAAAGTTGATAGATTTGGTTTTGTCGATATTTAAGGTCAAAAGATTTAACTGAAGCCAATTGGCAACCGCTTGAAGGCCTGCTTCAGCATTTACCCTAACATCATCCCAGGTTTTACCAAAGAAGACTATTGCAGTGTCATCAGCGTAGGTAAATATGTTTGCCTGAGGCAGGTCCAAGGCACACAAGCCATTTATATAAATAATAAAGAGCGTAGGGCCGAGGCCGCTGCCCTGAGGCACTCCGTAATTGACAGTTTTAGCTCACTGCAATAATCTCCCATGACAACTTTCTGACTTCTGTTGTACAGATAAGAACCAAACCAGGCCAAAGCGTCACTACGTATTCCCAGGAGCTCCATTTTTCGCAGCATTATTTTTCGCGACACGGTATCGAAGGCTTTGGCTAGATCCAGGAAGATGTATATGATCCAAGTACACGCCATGCAAGGCATGGCGTGTACTTGTTCTAGATCTAGTTTGTGTGTAATGAAGTCTACTAAGTGTGTCACTGCATCCTCCGTAGACCTGCCAGCACGAAAGCCGAACTGGTTGTTGGATAGTAGCTTGTTCTTTTCCAAATAAGCCAGAAATCTCTTGTTAACCATCCGTTCCAAAACTTTGGAAAGTGTACACAACAAAGAGATAGGGCGATAATTGGATGGAGCCTGGGGGTCACCACTTTTGTAAATAGGAGTTACTTTTGCAACCTTAAAACAGGCGGGGACAGTAACAGTAGCCAAGCTTAAGTTACATAAAAAGGTAATGGGTTTTACTAAAACATGTGCACAACTTTTGAGAATCTTATTATTTATACGATCATTGCCAGGTGCAGAAGCTATTTTAAGGCTTGAAATAATTTTATAAATTTCAGCTTCATCAGTTGGGGATAAAAAGAAGGAGCCTAAGTCTTTAAAGGAAGTGGAGCAGCGTCCAGCATTGTTAGCTAGTTCAGTTTCTGTTAAATTAAGATGTGATGATAAGGTGAATGATAAGGTGGTCTCCGCCAGTTTTTCTCCAATGGTTGTGAAATAGTCATTTATTTAATTTAATGTCATAACAGGGTTATTATTGCTGGTCAGGAGTTCATAGGAGTCTTTGGTTTTATTTTTAATATAACAGATATTTTTTATTTCTAACCACAGCTTTTTATTGTCACCTGTCGCGTTATCTAAGCGTTTGCGTTGATACTCTAGTTTCAAATTAGTTAATAAATTGTTGCAATAGTTACGGTACGTTTTGTACTCGTGTTGAATTATAGGGTTGTCAAGGTTGTGTTTTTTATTTGCCTTGATATGCATGGAGTCTCTTCGTCTGATACATTTTATTAATTTTTTTGTGATCCAAGGTTTGTTAATGACCTCCGAACTACGACAGCGGTGTTTGGTGGTATGTTTATTAATTTTAATACCAAGAGCGTCAGTGAATAGTTGAGCTGCATTATTAACATCACTGCTTTCGTATAGCCATTCTCAATTTTCAACCTCAACGTCAGCAATTAAGTTCGTGTAGTCAATTTTATTTGAGTTGCTGGTTTATGTGAGTTCCTGAGAACACTAAAGATTACAGTTTCATGATCCGTAATACCAGTTTCACAGACTATAACTATCACATCCCTTTGAGTTTTTAATAGAACGTGATCGAGGCAGTTTGTTCCTCTTGTAGGGAGAGTATGACCAGGGAAATATCCATAGTGACCATTAAGTTCTAAGTAATGTAAAGTTCTATTGTCGGTGTAGCCCGGCGTAATATCAAGATTTACGTCTCCCACGATCGCGCATGTACTGCCTTTAGAGCCATCTATCACCTTAAGGAGCGAGTCGCAGAAGTTCGTAATATTGGAATAGGACGGAGATCTATACAAAGCAATAAGTGATAGCTCGTTGTTGATGATAACAATAAGACAGTTTGACTCTTTAAAATGTGGTTCCGTAATAGGTAACTATTACGGAACCACATTTTAAAGAGTCAAACTGTGGAGTGATGATTTAGCAAAAACAGCAATTCCATTTTGATTCAGGTACACTTTAGAGGATTTGTAACTATAAATGATATAACACGGGGAACTATTGTCAAGCCAACATTCTGTAAAAATAATAATATCTGGGGAGAAAGATAATCGGCATAACTGAACAAGAAAGCTATCAAAATTTTTATTAATGCTTCGTATGTTTTGAACGACTACAGTATACTGCTTCTCCGTGTCACCTAGATGTAACTTGCAGCTCTCAATACTATCGAGTTTAAGCTGTGTGGTATAGTTAATTTTGTCGATCTCATCGATCATGTGTGTTATATTAGCCATTTGGCAGATAATTGTATTTTGGCCCTGTATATATAAGTTAAGTATTAAGTATTTAATTGTGTGAATATAATGCATTGTATGTAGGTGTGTGCCACCAGGTAAATATATGTTATATAGCTGTTGCCCGCGGCTCCGCCGGCGTGGATGTCGGTTATCGCTGCAAAAAGTAGCCTATGTGTTATTCCAGACCATAATCTATCTGTGTGCCAAATTTTGTTCAGATCCGTTCAGTAGTTTTTACGTGAAAGAGTAACAAACATCCATCCATCCATCCATCCATCCATTTTTACAAACTTTCACATTTATAATATTAGTAAGGATATTTTGTGTAGGTATAAGTTGTATATTTTGTGTGTTAGAAACAGATTGTATTTTGTGTAGGTAAATATTATGGCTGATTTATTATGTGTATATTGTTTGTAGAGTTTTTGTAGGTATGTTGTGTATAATATGTAAAAGAAAAGGTAATTTAAGAACAGTTTATGTACAAAACAATAGAAAAAAAAACTTTAAGCATGAATAAAGAGATTATAGTATAAGGAGTCTTAAGGAATTATTACAAGTATTCATTTTTATTATTATATATTTTTATGAATCATTGAGAATAAAATAAAATGATTTAGATAATTCTATAAAGTATTTTTTTATTTGTTTCGATAAAAATATCTATACAAAAAAATATGCAATAGCTTTACCGCGGCAGTCCCCGAGTGCCACACACGCGTCTTTTTTTTCGACTGTCACGTTATTAAAGCAAAGAGGCGATATATGCATGTACATATAGCAGCCCGCGAACGCGTCTATATAAATAAAAAAAACATTTTTTGCTACAAAATTTATAACAACTGTTTTGCCTAGTGTTTTCACTTCTGTCAATTGCATTTTTTTTTTGTATAAATAGAGGAAGTCTTATTTCTTTACCTATTTATATTATATTGGTAGTTTCTTCTCTACTGATACGCATGTAAGTAACCACAACCGACATTATACATGTTATGTATATGAAGTTTAAATAAATAAATTAACGCTGGAAGCAACGGTACTGGACGAAATCGTTTTCATGTTTGACGTTTCTATTTACTATTTCATTTGTATCAAAGCGTGACATTATTGACACGATAACGAAATGAGGTTTTCGTGTACAGTAATATCGTAAGTAAATCTGAAATGTACTTACATGTCATGATGCCGATAGACCGTCATAGGTTATTGAACTTTAGTACTAGATTATTAAACAACAATTATTATATTATATAGCTAGTTTCCTCTCGCATGTGCAATATGACGGAATGAGTGTTTTTTCCCGGGATGAAAAGTCTAAAAGGCATATGAGCTATTTCAGACTATATTTTATCTCTGTGCCAAATTTCAACCAGATTCGTGAAGCCCTTTTGGCGTGATTGAATTACAAACATTCATACAATCCTTCAAACTTAGGTGTTTATGCAGTTTTCGCAGTTATATAATATTAGTAAGATTATCAAAAAATCTTAATAAATAATACAGGCAATTTGATTTGGTAATATTTCCTTGTTTAGCGATTTATCGGTATGCCAACAATGTTTATTTGATTAAGTGATTACGTGTGAATTTTTAATCTTACAAATTGATCGATTATAGTACTCGAAAAGACGTATTTTGACATATCGCTCTATACGTAGAAATCATTGAGTGACCACGACACCCCAGTGCTCTTGTCCCGTCACATAAACATATGAATTAACTAGCTGTTGCCCGCGGCTCCGCCCGCGTGGATGTCGGTTATCGCTGCAAAAAGTAGCCTATGTGTTATTCCAGACCATAATCTATGTGCTAAATTTCATCCAGATCCGTTCAGTAGTTTTTACGTGAAAGAGTAACAAACATCCATCCATCCATTCTTACAAACTTTCACATTTATAATATTAGTAAGGATTGTTTAATTACAATTTGCCTTCATTTTTCTTCATTGTGCACGGTACACAGCAATCACTCTTTTGCGCACTTAATGTATTCAATTGTGTAATTGGTTACATTCTTGGCGATTTCGTATTTCATTGCATTCATCTTGTTTTAAATAGAAACACTTACAATGTAATGTAATAATAACTTTGAATAGAATGAAATTGCAAGAAAATATTTTAACAATGATTTATGTTCTCTAAGTGGTTGTTAAAGGAGTTAAAATTGAAATGTGTATGGCATTTAAATAGTCGTTAAGGTCGCAATTTGTATGATAAACTTCGGATATCGTTGGTAACCGCAGCCCGGGGTGGTGCGTCTTGAAAGCCCGTCATTGTGCTGACATCATACTCGATAAGTTTCAGCGTGAAATAAAATTCCCCGAGGATCTCCGCACCCAACCTTTCTATCAAAAGGGATGAAGCTAGCCTCAGTTTCTATTAGGCAAAATGCTCGGACGCTATATCCCTCTTTCGCTTGCCTGCAATACGATTACAGTTTGAATACTTATGTAAATTTTCCGCTTAGAAATTGTTTGGAAGTGTAAATTTTGTTTGTCATTTGAAAATAGGTCAACATAAGGTATATCGTTGCTCTTAAATAAATAATACTGACGGTAATTGATGTGAATATTCACAATTTGTTTGTTATATAATAAAGTTATCTGTCAAAATACCATGTAACATCATTAGTGTACAATCAGAGGTCTACTAAATGTATTTATTTGGATTATGTCTACAAATGGGTCATCACTTTGTTTAAATAGGGTGCAATTATTTATTGATTTTCTGACAATAATTTCAATTATAGTAGCAAACATTGCGACTGAGTAAAATCAATTCCTATAGTGTATTCTGTAATTAAAATAGCTATCGAAATTGCGATCGATTATTGTAATTTGTTATTTAATGTTTTCCATTTGTTTTAGGTATGTGGCCGTCACGAACGATGTATCGATTTGTTAATTAGGCCGTTTTTGTTGTTGATATCACGTCCATCTACGTTAATGTGTATGTGTCATACATGGATTGTAATTTTTATGATATTACTGCCGATCAACAGCGATTAACTTTAATTATGTTTTTAATATCGAATCCGGAAAATGGCTACCGATTTTCGCATTTAAATTTCAGGTTCGGTTCCTACACGAGACAGGTCAGGTCAGCTTTAAGTCCAGATACATTCTGTTGGTGGATTGTATGTTTCTGAAATGCCTGTCAACAACGTTGTCTATCTAATCTAATCCACGTGTGGAATTATTATGAGTCAAAAACTATTAATTTTAAGTTATGATTTTTATTGCAGATGTGTATCATTTTTCTGAAATTCGAAATTATTGTACCTAGTATAAAATGAGTACTTAGATATGTATACAAAAGTTTGTCCTCGTATGTCTTGTAATAGTAGACAATAGGATCTTTATTTAAATAATCAATATTCAATCAATAACCATTAGATCTTTTATTTAAGTCTAGATTATACTCTCATTAATCAGTCTATTTACTAAACAAAGCCGGCTTAATGTGATTAGGTTTATATGTAGTTTCAGGTTTTAAATCTACTAGACGTAATGGCAGTTTCCTGTGCCAAGCGTGTACTGTAGGATTTAGAATATTGTGCACACTGGATATTTATGTGATACGATAGGAAGAGAAGAGATTAGCAAATCTGTTGAAACTAGGGCTTTCATTTATCAATATCGTAAATACCGATCAAACAATGGTTGGTACAATTTATGAGAACTAATAACTCCAGGTGTGTCGTTACCAAGAAGGTTTATGAATTTTTAATTAAATTAGGACCGATTTTTTTTTGTGTGGGTCATGTTAGGGGGATTTTTACCATAATCACCCCGCTTGGCAGGCGGGTTGGCGATCGCAGCGGCGGAAGTCTTTACATAGAGACGCTGCTGCCCGTCCTATGACTACTATTTGCTTCCGTCATGCTGCAATGGTTTAATCGCCATTATTCGGTTGAGATAAGATGATGAATTAAATTGACTTTGTATTACTTACAGGGATGGGAAGGCAGAACAGAGAACGGTCTCGGAGAGAATGGATATCCTCTACCGGCTGCGAACCTTCCGCTGGACGCTGTTTGGCAACCAGTTGGTCACACCAGGTAAGTTATTAGAACTATTTCATTATTAATTACAAACATAGAAATTATAGAACAAGATTTTGTTTTTTTATGATCGCGGCAAAAAGTGTAGGTATGGCCAGCCTGATGTAATTTAAAACTCTTCTACTTAGCGTGTCGATGGTAATTTAAATTTTGTCGGTCCAGAACCCAGCTAGTTTGGCATTTTCAGTAGCGTCCATAAGCTCGTCTATCAGGGCATGCGGGACATGATATCAAGTGTCCCATGGTTTATGGCTCAGCACCATATACACTCCAGGTTGGAATCGTCTAAAATGTCTGAAAATATGTAATTCATCTACCTAAATTAATTCTGATCATAAATATGATATATTATTTAAGTATAAATTAGTTTTGTCCATATCTACCTACATTGTTGTTCTTCAGCAATCTGTTTTATTTACTATTTAAAGCTATTATAATACTATTAGGATAGAACAAATAAAAAGTAATTACTTACGTGTTCTGCTGCTAATGACGATAGCGATGGCTAACGCGGTAAGCGTTTGTAGTGTTTTCATGACATTCCAGCCCCTCTAGGCAAATGGCATAAACGGTCATCGAATCGAAAAGTCAAAAAAACAAATGTATGGGATTTGACGTAAGTCTACGATATAATGTCGTAAACTTACGTCAAATCCCATACATTTACTTTTTTGACTTTTCGATTCGACTTATATCGCTCACGCCACTTGTCTAGAGGGCCAGAGCCGGACCATTACGTTCATGTAGCGATTTATTTTGTATCTTAAGGCGCTAACAGCTAAATAGCCAAACTTTAGAAGATTTTTGGCAAAATCACTTTTATTTATCACAATAAAATTATATAGGTATGTTGTTCTTCATAATATTTACGATTGTTGTGTTCGAAATACATTTTAATAAAAAACAGCATACATAGAATAATGCCAAAGTCACTCCTTAAAATATATTTATAGACAATATATTTATTTATTAAACTTAGTTGGTAATATCAGGGATTAGCTGATCAATCATTTTTAATTATGTCATTATTTATTTAGTAATTATTATTTTTCTCAATTCTGTACTCAATTTCAGCGATGCACTGACTCGTTTGTATTATTTGCTTCTCTTTCATATGTATGCAGATCGACAGTGACCAAATGTCTATTTAATTCTCAAGCTCGTTGGCAGTTATCAGCGTCATAAATTTATAACACCTTTATTACTTAGCTTGAAATTTAAATATAAGGGTGTTAAGATCCGGCTCCTTGCACGGATATAAAATACATAAGTACAAATATATACCCTAAGACTAAACCTCCTCGATTTTTACACGCTTTTTATTAGTTTCACCTGTAGTGTTTGTAACCGACTTCTTTGGGCGCGATTTCGACCCACTTTAAACGGCCAGATTTCGTTCAAACTTTGTAGATTTATCGAGGACCGATGACAATACACTAATTTGATAAAATTATTATAAATAATATTAATAAAAAGTAAAATATAAATAATAGTTTAAAAAACTAAAAAACACGCTTTTTATAGAAAACCGAACTAAAAAATAGAAAATAAATTTTAATAAATTTAAATTAAGATTAAATTAAGAATAAAAAAAAAAATATTTTTAAAAAAGCGTGTTTTTTAGTTTTTTTTAACTATTTTAAAATAAAGTTACACCATAGGTATCACTGGCGCATTGCCGACCCTGTAAAAACATTGCGTGAAAAACTCGATGCTTTATGTAGTCTTTCAGACAAAGCTCAGCAGGGAGTTCAAAAAAAGAATATTACTGATAATTCGTAAATGATCAGTATATAACGTATATTATTCTAGACCCTTACATATGGTTAGTAATTTAACAAGCTTTTATTTTGTAACCGTAGTAAAGATCTATCGTGCACTTAGCTCGTCATAATTCTAGACTTAGGTTAAGAATAAATTGCTCTATCACGCACGACCCATCGCTGTCTTAGTATAGGGATAAGTCAGATACATATCCGTCCCTAGCCATTAATTGAGAAGGGTCGAAGTCTTATTGAACGCTTTAGTGTTATTATCAGCATAGATTATAATGTATAGCTTATCAGTTCCTGTGATATATTTTTTTGCTGACGCTCTGATATATGTAATCCTATCGAGAAGTGACTAACGGTTTAGATTAAAGTGTTCAAAGCAATTATTTGTAACGTTTATGTATTCTACTTAATTTAAGAATAATTAAAAAATATTAGTGTATGTACAATTATATAGCCAACCGCGGCATCTCTACTATTCCTTGTTCACAAACCTGTACTTTTTATTATGTGATGTAACTAAAAAATTACGGTTTTCGCAATTTTTCCTTTATCTGTGCTATAAGACGTTGCTTCGTTCCAAATTTCAAGATTCGGAGTTTACGGGAAGTGAACACCTACCTTTTAATAATTGCGGAATTTGCGGCATAAACGGCTGTATCTTTTGATTGCGTGGGCTTAGTCACAGCTTAAAGGGACAGTAGACCTTAGTATTTGATATAAATTTCAGCTTGATACCTCCACGCGTTCCTGAGAAAAAGGGTCTTGACAGACAGACGGACGGTCGGACAACATAGTGATCCTATAAGGGTTCCGTTTTTTCCTTTAGAAGTACGGAACCCTAAAAATCGACTGAAGAACTATGGGCAGTGAAGACTGTTTATAATAGGTATTTAAAAAAATACCAAATTGAAACGTCCTCCTTTATGCAATCGGTTTAAAATACGCGTTTTGGGCATAATATTAATTTAAAATTTAAACAGTTGTGACTTAAACAAGGTCTCACTCATGTTATAAGTACAACATATGATAAGGAAGTACCTAGTTATCGAATTCGAAGCCTAATCGAGGGAGGTAAAAACATTATTCGGTGTGTTACGCGGTATTGGCCGATAACAACGTTTGGTAGAATTTATTAATGGTTTCTTGTTTATCGTTGGTTTTATCATATCTGTTTTATTGAATGATAAATGAACAATATGAAACGGTTCAGTAAAATTTGTGAATGGGATTATTATTGCACATTAATACCTAACATAACGCTCGTTTTTCATAGGGATAGGCAGGGACTATGGTAAGCCAATTGCTTCGATATATATATTTTTCTGTAGCTTCCTTTACTTTCATCAACCTTTTCATGCATGAACGTCGGTTTCGGGTTCTTCATTATTTTAACATTTAAAGCAATGTGGAAAAAGAGGAGCCAGGAGCAGTATTCGAACCTGCGCCTCTTGGGTACCGGCCCAGCGCACTACCATTTGTGCCATTCGAACTCCTACTCCAAAGTTCGAATTTGTTCACTAATAATACTTTATTATTGTGACTAAGAAGAAATAGCATGTGTAGATTCAGGCCAATGCTCTCTGCTCTCTTTGATAGGGAAGAGAAGACCCATGCCTATCAGTGGGGCATATTAGAGTCACAAAGTCATTTAATTAAAATACTTGTTTTTTTTGTGAACCAATGTTTTGGTTTGGTTGTCCTTAATCAATAAATAAATAGAAGACCATCAAACATTTATTTTTACACTAGCTGTTGCCCGCGGCTCCGCCCGCGTGGATGTCGGTTATCGCTACAAAAAGTAGCCTATGTGTTGATAGACCATAATCTATCTCTGTGCCAAATTTCATCCAGATCCGTTCAGTAGTTTTTACGTGAAAGAGTAACAAACATCCATCCATCCATTCTTACAAACATTCACATTTATAATATTAGTAAGGATAGTCCGTACTGTACATAACTTTTGTTACCATTTTCTTTACCTGAAAGGTAAGAACATAGCTTATATTTTGAAGACGAACAAAAGCTCATTCTTGCGGGAGACGTAATAACATTATCTAAGCGAAGCTGAATGTAAAGTCTTTATATCTTAAAATAAAATTTATGCTTTTTCTCAGAAAATAAGAGAGGTAGACACCACAGTGACGAGAAAGCCTGACTAGAACATAACCTTACCTGGCTGCCTCGGTGGTCCAGTGGCCGCAGTAGGTGCCTGCTGTGCACGAGGTTGTGGGTTCGATTCCCACATAGGACAAAACTTTGTGTGACCCACAAAGAATTTTTCTGAGTCTGGGTGTAATTTGTGTCCGTTAATTGTAAATTCCCCCGCGACACAGAGCTTGTACTCTAGTGCAGGAGTTGTCTTTTTAAAACCAAAAATATATACCACATCCAAATATATACATACTTTAGTGTAGTTGTGTTCCTGTGAGTGTCTTAGTGGTGATTTCTTATAGTGCTCATTTGGGAAGAATAGTTTTTTTACAGAAATGTTTCCTGTTTCAGGGTTACCCTTAATATTAAAGCCATTTTTTTTGTCGGCAAGACGCCAACAATGCTCTGGGATTGCAAACGTACATTAGGCTACGGTAATTGCTTACCATCAGACCACTCTTGTTCGCCACCTAGGTAGTATATTTAATAAAAAGTTACTTGTAATATTGTTAATGTTACAAAGTTATTACAGCCTACGGGCCCCAGTACCCCTTGGGAGGATGCCCCTCTCTATTTGTCTCAGTCGAATGCAATCTGAAACTAATCCTTTATGCAGGAGGCTTCCATAATCCGGAGATAGCTTCGCTCTACTATTGTTTACTACAATAATATATATATATATATATATATATCAGAGATATAGTCAGTTGTTACTCTAAGCTCTTGCAGTATGCAGTAGTAGTCTACACTATATTATTTATAAAACTATAGAGATATAAGAGGAATGATTTGTATTTTTGTAACGAATAAACTTAAAAACTACTCGCTCGATTTAAAAAATTATTTCACCATTAGTAAGCTACGTTATTAGCGGGTGACATAGGCTATATTTTATTGAAAAAGAAATCGCTTTTAGTGATAAGACCGCCCATTGTACAGCTAACTATATCGAACTGTTATTTTATACTGTTGTATTTTTGCTTGGTGTACAATAAAGAATATTCTATCTAAATGGTGACCCGTGCAAAGCCGGGATGAACGGCTAGTAGCGGCCATGCCCGTCTTTTACTACTGGGTTAAACAATTATTTACTTCTTAAGAGATAAAATTTTCTTTTAGGTAGTTATACGTCATTTACCTTTGTACAACATTTCTAGATTATAGCTCCAGCGGTTAAGATTCTGCGTTGATGAATCAGTTAGTCGATAAGTATTTATGTACCTACATATGTATGTTAGGTATATGCTCGGACAATCCTATTCACAATATATATAGGTGAAACCAGCCCCTCTAGACAAGTGGCATAAACGGTAGGCGAATCGAAAAGTCAAAAAAGGAAATTTATGGGGTTTGACATTATATCGTAAATTAACGTCAAATCTCATACATTTTGTTTTTTGACTTTTCGTTTCTACTACCGTTTATGCCACTTGTCTAGAGGGGCTGAAAATAGTTTGTTTAGAATCAGTAATAGATTCGAGTACAATAGTTTTAAACCATGTTATATTTTGTCCTAATAATGTATGAATTTTATTTAAAGTGGGACACCTATTTTAACAGGCCATATTTTAATTTTACAAATGCACAATACATTAAAACGGTTTGTATTCTGGTACCCGCGGCCTCTGCGGCACCTTCCGCTTTTTTATTACTTACCATAATCGTGAAGGAAAAATTATACAATAAGATCAGCTTATAACATCGTATGTTTACATTTTTTTTATTCTTACTCAATTAAAATTAAAATACAAAAAAAGACAAAATTGTGGTTTTTTGGTATTATACAATACCAAGAATAGCATTATATACTAATTTGTGATTTTTAATTAAACGTTATGGACCAAGAGCCAGCAACGCATTTGCTTTTGTCATTAATTAGGTCATGAAAATTTACAAATTACTCTTATATACCTGCAGAATAATAGTAGGCTCTTCTGGCCCTCTGCGGCCGGAGTGTTTAACTCTAAAATAACAAAGAGGATAACAAATAAAACTTAAATTGGTTATAGTATCAGTCCTTAAATTTCTAGTAAATAATATATAAATGATATTTTTTAAATTAAGAATATTAAATATGGCTTTACTTCTTACCCTCTTTATTATTTTAGGGTTAAAAATCCCGGCCGCAGAGGGTTGACAGAAGAGCCATCGCTTACACAAAGTGCATAATTCCTTTGTGGGACTCGGTATACGATTTTTTAACAAATTACTTTATTTATTATTAATTTAAACCTACTATTAAAAATCATCTCATAGGGAAGAGCTATTATACAATAAATGATTATTTGAACGACATTAAGTCTTGGAATTAATAATAATAATAAATGTTTATTTGACTCAAAACGAATTACACTTTGAAGACTTAGGCTATGGCATACAATCATGGTTGGCTAAAGGTACTGGTACTGGTTCCCAAACTAGGCTTAGGCCTGTATTTTGGGAGACAGTGCTCAGTTACAATCGTGGGACGCAGTAGACACAATTGCGGTAAGTATAAAACATTTTCTTATTTTTATTTTTAACTTTTGAACTGACGTCTAGCAAATGCAGTTTTACAACGTGCCCTCGGACAGACTGGCTGATTATTACGTTTCCTTGGGTTAGGAAGGGGTACACTTTGGTGTATTTTTAAAATTGATCTGAGAACAAAGAACTGTCTGACTGTAAGTACTTTGTTTTCAGCGTAAAGCTGGGCGGTAGGATATCTTATCGGTCTTTTGTTCATTACTTTTAGAACCGCTCTCTGTGCCTTTTCCAACTCAAGTAATTTCGTTTTACCTGACCCTCCCCAGACTGGTATGCAATATTGTATTACAGACTGACTGAGGGCGAGGTAAACCATTCGTAGAGTTTCTGGGTTAGTCGTATCACGCAAGGTTTTGTATTAGTCTTCTGGTTCTTGTTTTTATCACGTCAACCTGGATGTCCCATTTCAGTTTACTGTCTATTTGTACACCAATTTGTATTTAGGTTTTGCTACCCGAGTTAATACTTGACAGTTACAATTGTCATTTGAAAGGCAGATGTGAGCTTTTATAGAATAATCAACCGGTGGGGTATTGATTTTTGATAGCGAAAAGGGGATGTAGAGTGTTTTATCCAGGTTTAACGTTAGCAAATTGATAGATAGCCATGCCGTAACCTCTTTCAGAGAGTATTCCGCTCTCTCTTTTACCACTGCCCATGTTGGTCCCTCCACCACGATCGCAGTGTCATCTGCATATGTGAAAATGTCGGTGTGGGGGAGTGACATAGTGCAGAGGTCATTGAAAAATATCTGAAAGAGTGTTGGGCCAAGAATGCTCCCTTGCGGTACGCCGTAGGACATAACAACCTCGTCACTTATGATATTATCAATTTTTACTTCTATTTGTTAAATAATTCCTAAAAAGACTAAGAGTAATGCTACGTACACCCAACCTCTCCATTTTATCCAACAAGATCGGGACAGAGACCGTGTCAAATGCCTTGGAGAGATCCAGAAAAATGCATAAGCATCTGTTCCATCTGTCCAATTTTTTTACTACGGTATTAGCAATTTCTAACACAGCGTCCTCAGTTGAAATGTTTGGACGAAAGCCATATTGATTTTTAGCAACTAAATTATTGCATTATATAGTTATTTGTTTAATTTACAATAAATCAGCTTAGTACATAAGTTCTAATTTGTGACGTGAGGCACATTGTGAATTCTAGTGATAATTCTGTACTTCCTTTTTCTTTTTTTTTGTTTATTTATTTAGTAGCAAAACGTTAAATTTTACAATAAAAATTGACACTATTCACATATTGCCTTATTCTTTAATAGCAATATGTAAATTGAAGCAAACTTTAACACCATACTTTTTTTTCTCTCGCACGACCTAAGTACGATTACTTACCTTATTTTATCAATAAAGTAAGTATCGTGTTTTGACTGCATCAGCTTGCATGCTATCATAATTGTATTTTACAAAAGATTTCTCCTCTCAGGCTACTCTACTACTCTACTACTACAAGTTACTGGCGATTAAAAAGAGTGGCCTGAGTTTCTTGCTAGTTCTTCTCAAGGCTCCACGTCAGCGAACTAGCCGTAGGAAAATTTTGCTGACATCATCTTTCTGGCCTATTCATAATTTATGACCTTCATAAGTGTTACTTTGTAACCTAAATGAATAAATGAATTTTGAGTTTGAGTTTGAGCCTTTTATTATTCTACAGGTGTATAAAAGTTTGTTTGTGAATTTTCATGACTTATAAAATGACAAAAGTAAATATACGTTACTGGTTTTCCCTCTATTATATTAAGATACTATTTGTGTCCGTGAATTGTATGTTTGTAAAGTCCCCCGCGACACAGAGCTTGTTTAGTGCGTGAGTTGTTTTTAAGAGAGAAAAAAAAAGAGATAATAAAAGAAAGGTATAAAAGTATCGTAAAGCTGAAGAGTTCATTTGTTTTTTTGGCGTATTTGCAAATAGTCTTTATTGTGCACCAAAATAAGAAAACAATATGTGTAAAGTTACACACAACAATGCATTTAGGTACTATGAGCGGCCTAAAACCTGGAACAGACTCCTCCAGACAACGTTAGAATGGACAAAATTAACCAAAATATAAGTCTAATTAAAATTAGAATAACATTATAAATTTAACACAATATTAAAATATACTGATATGCAGAGTAATACCCTAATACATTAGGTGCATATTTATTACACAGTGTAAATTATAGTGATTAGATAAGGAAATGACTGCTTCGGAGGCGATGTAGTAGGGCATCAGTCGAGAAATCAGGTCGGAGTGCAACGGTGTCTGGAACTATGCCCGGTATAATTACAGAATATTAGGCTTTAGTAGCTGAGTAAGCCGATGGGGGAAGTAACTGACTCGTACAGAACATGTGTTAGTTCAATCCCAACAGTACCCAGGAAATTATAATATGTATACCCATATAATGTTTCGCTAATAGTTACGGGACTCTTCTTCTCCATTAAAAGAGCAAAGATGATTTTGGCCTTATTTCACACATGTATGTTGGTAGATAAGACATGCATGGGTTTCCTCACGAAGTTTTCTTTTACCGTTAGCAGACGGTTAATCATTTGATTTTCATTTTACATATTATAATTTCCACAAAGTAAAAATTACATTGGTACTGCTGGGATCAATTGAGATTAGTCGCCATGACCGAAATTCGGTCAGGAAGATATCGGATATTATTGTTTGTATTTGTTTTTTATTAGCTTTGTTTTGGCCTTATCATTTTAAACTATTTCCTGTTAGAATAAACATAAAAAATTATTTGTGTATTATGTTTGAAAGTATTTGTTTATGCACCTACATAGTCAATATTGAAATGTTTTGTATCTATGTCCGTTTCGCGATGAACGCGATATCAAATCCTATAACATACTTAGGTACTGTATATATGTTTAATTGTTTATCTATCTAATAATGAATGAAAAAGTCTAATACTGGAAATACAGATTACTATTTGTGATCCAAAAAAAAAAAATACAAAATCAATCAATCAATCAGCCTATCGCAGTCCACTGCTGGACATAGGTCTCTCCTAACACGCGCCACAACACACGGTCCTCCGCCTTCCGCATCCAGTGCGCCCCAGCGACCTTTTTTAGGTCGTCGGTCCACCTAGCTGGGGGCCGCCCTACTTTACGCTTACCGAGTCGCGGTCTCCACTCTAGGACACGTCTGCTCCATCGGCCGTCGGTCCTTCTGCAGATGTGACCAGCCCATTGCCACTTCAGCTTGCTAAGTCTGCGAGCTATGTCGGTAACTTTGGTTCTTTGTCGGATTACCTCGTTGCGAATCTTATCCTTCAAAGAGACTCCAAGCATAGCTCGCTCCATAGCCCGCTGTGCGACTTTTAATTTGTGGACTAGTCCCACTGTGAGCGTCCACGTCTCGGCACCGTACGTCATAACTTGTAGGACGCATTGGTTGACTTCGCACCCCCTGCCCCGCTGGTACCGCGACCGCTACCGTGGCCACGGACAGCGGGACTATCGGGAACTGGGGGCCTTTGCTTTTGGCGTCTTACCATTTGGAGGTTTTTGGCCTTACTATACCACGCTGGCCAGACGGGTTGGTATAGGGTTCTATTTCGAATTTTCCTTTTTTGGCAGTGGTGTTGTCTGCATTTTAGTTTAACGCCATATCAGAGGCGCGCCACAGTTTAACGTCATGTCGGGGACAAAAAAATACTATCTCACGGGAACCGTACAATTTTCCGGGACAAAAAGTAGCCATAGGCTTCTCAGATGTTGAGCTGTTCTGGCGTAATTGACAAGCAAACATCCGAATTAGTAAGATAAGATGTAGGTCTTAATACCTATCTATCTAATAATTAATGAAAAATATCTAATAATGGAAATCGAACCAAAAACACTCGGCGCGGTTTTAGTGGCAAGGTACTCGTATCTTTACTACTAAATCTCTTAAATCTAAATCTTAATTTATATAATTCCCACGCACCTATTAGAAAGGTTAAGCTGAAGAGACCCCCTGCTCCTTGGATGTCTGAAGGTGTTCGGATGGCGATGCGGGCTAGGGATAAGGCTTTTCGCAGGTATAGACGGGACCGGTCTGACGATAACTGGAAACTTTTTAAGGTTGCAAGGAATCGGTGTAACCAGATCATACGTAATGCAAAACGCCGCCATATTCTTAACAACATTAATTCCTCATCCCCTGCCGATATCTGGAGGTTCCTAGGAACCCTAGGTATTGGCAAGCAACGACCTGTGGATCCTCAGACGACGGTTGGTTTAGACGATATCAATCAACATTTCTCCTCGTCTATTCTGCTTGATCGTCAAACCAGGTGTCGTACTCAGGATTTTGTTGCTTCTTTACCTAGCCCCAACATAGATAGTCCTTTTAAATTTTCTCCAGTTGCGCCGGGGGAAATCAAAAAGATAATCCTTTCTTTTAAATCTAACGCTGTGGGCAGCGATGGTATTAGTCGACGTATGGTTCTCCAGATTCTGGATTTCCTGATACCTATAATTTCACATTTGGTGAATTTTTCGCTTGAATCTGGACAGTTCCCATCGTTGTGGCGAAATGCTTTTATAATTCCTTTACCTAAGATTCCCAACCCTTCTGCCCCTAGTCACTTCAGACCTATATCTATTCTCCCATTCCTATCAAAAGTGGCCGAGGCCTGTGTTCAGAAACAGCTGTCACAGTATGTTTTTCGCAACAACCTAATAAGTCCTCTACAATCTGGATTCAGGCCCGGTCACAGTACCACTTCCGCTCTTCTCAAAGTGACTGGCGATATTAGGGCAGGCATGGAGGAAACCAGGATCACAGTTTTGGCCCTGGTTGATTTCTCGAACGCCTTTAATACCGTCAGTCACGACCTCCTACTCTCTGTCCTCTCCCATCTTAAGGTTTCCCCGGGTGCACTGGAATGGTTCTCAACATATCTTCAGGGACGCCAACAGTCAGTCCGCATCGATGATTGCTCATCTGCTTGGTGCGATCTCAACTGTGGTGTCCCTCAAGGTGGCATACTCTCTCCTTTATTATTTTCTATTTTTATTAATTTCCTAACACCGAATCTTCATTGCACGTATCATCTTTATGCCGACGACTTGCAACTTTACTCTAAATCAACACTTGAGGATGTATCCGAGTCGATTTCTAGGCTTAATAATGATTTAGATGCCATTAAGCGTTGGTCTAGTCGTTTTGGCCTCTCAGTAAATCCCAACAAGTGTCAGGCCATAATTGTTGGAAGCCAACGTCTCATGGGCAGGTTAGACATTGGAACCTTGCCTCCAGTCGTCTTCAATGGGTCAATTATCCCTTTCAGCCCTACAGTAAAAGACCTTGGGCTGTTAATTGACTCAAATTTTAACTGGAAAGCTCAAGTCACCAGTGTCAGTCAAAGAGTTACTGGTACCCTTCGTGCCTTATACCGCCTGAAGAACTTCCTGCCGTCTAAAACCAAAACGATGATTGTGCAAACTTTAATCTTACCCTTGATCGACTATGGTGATGTATGTTATTTTGACCTGAATGCAGACCTCCTCAATAAATATGACCGTCTTCTCAATAACTGCATTCGATTCATTTTTAATCTTCGTAAATATGATCATGTCTCGTCCCATCGTTCAGAATTAAAGTGGTTACCCATACGACAGCGTCGTGATCTGCGAGCACTTACTACCTTATTTTCGTTTCTCCATTCTCCTACCCCTCCGAGTTATTTAACCTCTTACTTCCAATACTTATGTTCAGTACATGATAGAGAACTTCGCTCTTCTCATAATCTTCTTCTTACATGTCCCTCACATACAACTGATTTTGTTCATTCTTCTTTCTTTATACAATCTGTCCTACTCTGGAATGCGCTCCCTCGTGAAGTTAGGATGGCCACCAACCGCTACACTTTCAAATTGAAAGTGCGAGACCTCCTTTTTGATAAACTGGCAAAATCATCACTTCAGATACGTTAGTATGTATATATATATTTATTTATGAATATCTATTTAGTAGTATTTATATATATATATTTATTTATGAATATCTATTTAATAATATTAAGTTTGTATTAGCATTTTTATTCATTTAAACCAAAATATAATTATTACTATAATGTAAAGTATATTGTTTCTGATCCTGTTGATTTTCATATCTTGCACCTACTACGTTCATCTCTGCATCACCCAATGGTTTGCTGGTAGAGAATGCCTTTGGCATTAAGCTTACCTTTGTACATTACTGTGCATAAATTATTAAATAAATAAATAAATAAATAAATAAATCACGCGGGTAGTCTAAAGTACATTAAAGTTTATTTGAAGGCACACGTCATTCGTTAATCAAAAATATGTATAGAGGGGCGAAAGTGTTCTGTGTTTGCTGAGCCATTAACTAATTAATGCAGTGTCAAAGGCATATCAAAGGGACCATAACGTTCTTCAGAGCCTAAGGCAATTCATTACTATGCACGCCTAACTGTTGAATATAAAATGAAGGCGGTAACATACTATAAAACGCGACGCGACCCAAAAATCTGACGCTTGTTGATTCGAATCTACTCGTACATTTTCTATAACCAGAATTAAAATAACCGCGTGTCGTCCCATCGGGTTCGGGAACTTCATCGTGCGTTGCATGGGGTGTTGAAAGTGTGATTCTGTCCATAGAAAATAGTACGATTTGATTTGAATCAATACGCGCCACGTTTAACCGGGTTTCATAGCGTTTCAACAGTATGTTTCCGCCTTAAAATTCACGCGTGGCTGACACGCGTTGGGCATTTGGTAGCGTCGCGTATCGTTCCAAAAACCAGGGTTTTTAGATGGACTACGTATATCTGACATAGGGAAAGTTTGTTTACAAAACGCATCCTTAAATGAGCACTGGAAATGGGAATACAACTACACCGCTGTGTGTTATTTAGCTGTGGTCTTGTGTAAAGTGAAGGTCCTTTACCAGCTGGCCTTGCTTGCTTGTATGGTGCTTTACCTCTTTTAGTGACTTTGTTTAGAAGACTTACATACATATATTCCATTCTGCGCATATTAGTCTCCTATAAACAAATAATTACTTATCAGCCGTAGTGAATTTAAACAGAGAAGTGTTTTCATAATTCGAACATACCGTGCAGTAACGTACTTGTAACTGTAATTTGCTTATAACTTTGTACACGTACATTGATATAACTGTACATTACTGAACGCTTCATTATATTTCGAATGTTGCTAAGGTATACCTTCTATATCTAATTTGGTGTAAGTATAATAAAGAGGTATAATAGATATTAATCTACAAGTAGAGGCACTCATAGCTAAATATAAGCCGCGGATTGATAGACCAACGGGATTAAGTATGCCGCAGCTAGTCCACAGATAGGAAAGGGTTTTCTAATAATTTTAACAAAAAAAAAAAGCGACTTCAGTACGGCAAGTTGTAAAATTTTCAAATACCTTTAAACTTTGTTCAGTTCAAATGTATCAGTTTTCATTTGCTGCATTACATTTGAAAGACAGAAAGAAAATCATTTATTCGAACATACACAGGATAACAGATATAAACAAAAACAATAGAGATGTTATTGTGTTAACATACAATATCCTGTGGATGTCAGCAAGGGTCGTAATCTGAGCTCTGTGCTGTGGCATTTAACAGCAGCGCTGATATTCTGATCAGGCCTTGGTGAAGTCACGGTCAGTTATATAGGTAATTGATTTGATAGAAAACTCTTTATTGTACACCACACATTTATGATACAGAATATACCTAATATACCTTTAAATACGTGTTTGAGAATATTAGGAAAAAATTAAGAGAATAAATATGTTTAAATAAAGAAATAAATATTTTTTTGTTTTATACAATCGAATAACATCATTTTGAATTTGAATTGAATTGAATAAAATCGACTGAGCGTCGGGCTGAACACGGGTCAAGTAGGTATTAAAAGCAATATTTAATCTGTGCAATCCGCGCTCAATTCATTCACGTCATTATTTCTTATTAATAGTTGCTTAGCAACAATAATCGAAACTTATCTAATCGCCATCAGTAAAATACTTATTATTGAGAAGTTCAGATGGCCATCTGTGGTCTTCTTCATCAGTTTTACTTCACCAAATTACACTTTCTGAATGCAAATGTTTGATTAGTTGTTAAAAATATTGAAATTGCTATATGTGTGCCTATAACTTTTGAGGAGTTCCCTTAATTCCTCATGGATCCCATCATCAGAACTTTCTATTGATGATAATGGGACCAAACTGGAAGTATGTCCTCTCAGACAAAAAATAATTTTTCAAATCGGTCCATAAATGAAGGAGTTATGCGGTAACAAACATTAAAAAAAAAAATACACACGAATTGATAACCCCCTCTTTTTGAAGTCGGTTTAAAAAACAAAATACATCAAGATGTGCTTCAGAAAGCACGTAAAGCGGTTGGTCCTGCGATGGATATCTCTTCGATAATGACGTGTAGGATTACCGTCCCATCGAACTATGAGAGTGAAGGATAGGTACTATGAATCCTTTCTAATTGTGAGTTATAGTCTTGTGTTAATGCAAAAATAGCATAGCATAAATGCTTTCTATTCTTTCCCTATTATTTTATATCTGAAATCCTTATTTGGAATTTTACAAACATTGAAAAAGTTTCCAAATATAAACTGAAATAAAATAACTCTGGTACTTACTTATGTATCAATAAAAAACCCATTAACTTTGACTTTCGTCCTCATTACACGTGTAAAATACTTTATACTTATCGAAATTCGGCACGATTTAAGTCGCTATAGATATTAAGGGTGTGGTTGGCTTATGATTGGTTTGCAACCGATGAGATTATTGACCTTGTCGAGAATTCTTTCTTTTTCTTTTTTTATAATAGACCACTCCCGCACTAGTGAACAAGCTCTGTGTCGCGAGGGACTTTACAAACATACAATTAACGGACACAAATTACACCCAGACTCAGAACAATTCTTTGTGGGTCACACAAAGTTTTATCCTGTGTTGGAATCGAACCCGCAACCTCGTGCAAACAGCAGGCGCATAATGCGGCCACTGGACCACCGAGGCAGTCAATTTTTTTCTTAATCTAGAATAAAAAATAAAAAAACTAGATTGAGAACACTTCAAGTGTTTGATTGTTCACGTTTTTATGATCGAACTGGGAATAGATTGAAATGAAGGTATTCTAAAGTTAACCAACCTCTTAGCTGGTTGTACCTATTTCAACGCAGCGCTTCTCAAAGTGCATGTAGAACTCTAGGTATCGCCAGTTAATATTAGAGCGGTTTCAGACTAGCGTTTAATAAGCGCATATAAGCTTGTATTTGGAAGGGCGAGTAAGCGTTTATAGGCGCGCCTTTTGCCAAACGCGCAACTCTGTTCGAGCGCGACAGAATCTATGTTAATACTGACTCAGCACACCGGTTCGAGCCAACACGCCGGAATAAGCCCGTGTCCGCGAGTTAGGTTTTATAAGTGCGAAATAAAAGCCTTATTTTTATGCAAATTTTTCGTAAAATAAAGAAATCTAGATGTGTAAGAAACACAACATCTACATTTCTTTTTCGATAGGATTTGCACTCGTCTGGGATATTCAATAAGGGTCGTCGGGTTACAAGTTTGAGAAACCCTGTTCTGACGCGTAACTTTGCAGCCATTTTGTTGGCTTCGGTCGATTCGATATTTATATATTATGGATGACTTCACTCAGCACATGTATCGGTATCTCTCGATTTTGTGCAGGCATTATTATGTGAAGTCTTTGTATAGGATTTTTTGTAAAACTTAGGTTGCAAACAAGCATACCTACGGCCTGTCTGATGGTAAACAGTTATCGTAGTCTATAGACGTGACAATCCCTGTAGCATGTTAGCAAGAAAAATTAACACTAGGGTTTTGTGATGGCATATCCCTGGTATAGAAAAACGTTTATAAACACATCTCTACATGACACGAACACTTAAGATTAGTACTCACGCACAGGGATACAACTGCCCCTCTAGACAAGTGGCATAAACGGTAATCGAATCGAAAAGTAAAAAAAGCAAATGTATGGGATTTGACGTAAGATAAAGATATAATGTCGTAAACTTACGTCAAATCCCATAATTTGCTTTTTTGACTTTTCGATTCGATTATCGTTTATGCCACTTGTCTAGAGGGCCAGAACCATTGTAGGTAGTTTTCTATCTGTGGTCTTATGTTAAGTACTTCTTCAGCCGGGCTCGCTCACTTGTATGGTGCCTTACTTCTCTTTTATGTGTTTCGTTATAATTATTTCCGAACATTTCGTGGATTCAATTTTGTTTATACTGTATAGCTATATTCAAGGACTCATTAGCAAGCCTTCTGACTTCTTCCTTAATTTTAAATTCAATTAATACCTTCAGGTATTGTTATTAAACGATATAACCCAGTTTCTTCTAAGAGGAATGGATCTGAGTTAAATTTGGCACAGAGGAAGTATTTTGTGACAGAGGCTACTTTTATCCTAAAAAATAAACACTGTTCCAGTAACATTGTAAATGCGAGCGAAGCGGCGGGCGGTAGTGTGTATATCAAGAAGATATAATCACTATTAAATTTACACAGCAGGCAAGTTTGAAAGTAATATCTACATACTCTGTACACATCATACTCTCCAGTTTCATTAGAATGATTAGGAAATTTTCCTACAAGTTTATCGTACGTAATTGGTAAAAGTAATATACGATATCGATATATTTCGTACATGACTTATCAATTTATTAGTTTGAGTGATTATATTGATTTTAGAAGCGAAACAAAGTGGTACAAATAAAAATACCTACTTATACATAAATAGAAGCGGTTGTATGAAACTTACACTCCCATGGAGCCTTGCAGGTGATAGATATAGATAGAAAAGCAAAATAATGAGCCCCTCTAGACAAGTGGCATAAGCGATAGTCGAATCGAAAAGTCAAAAAAGCAAATGTATGGGATTTGACGTAAGTTTACGACATTATAATGTAGACTTACGTCAAATCCCAAACATTTGTTTTTTTGACTTTTCGATTCGACTACCGTTTTTGCCATTTGTCTAGATGCTCTGTTACCATAGTCAATCGACGCTTGCAATATTAAGACTACTTACACGTTGTCGACCATGCATCTTTTGGATTAACTTTATAAATGCAAAAAGTGTTAGGTTACAAAATTTAAACAGCATTAAGACGATGACGCCATATTTTTACTACTTATTTGATAGACGAAAGTACGCATCAAATTTACTGCGTCCTTGATTTGTAAAATCCTTTTGACGTCTCGTAAAAAGTTCCTAAATTCTTCTTTCATCTCCATTTGTATTGTTTACGAAAATCAACAAAGCAACTCAACCTTTAACATAAAGCGAAGGGCTTAAAATATCACGAATAAAACCGTCTCGTCCCATATGGGACAGTTTTGGAGAACTGCCAAAAGTCAAGCGCCACCACCAACATTGGCCGTTATATATCCTAAACATTATTTGCCTAAATTATATTTTTTAAAGAATTCAACATGGAAATGTATGCAAAAGGCTGTAGAACTTAGACATCAGATAAAAAATGAAATCCCGATGAAAAATGTCTTTGTATATAATTACTGTATTGTTTTTGTTAACATATTCAATGTAGTCATTCTTTTTCTTAGATTTTACTGTAACATCTATAGTAAAACATAATTCGTGGTGGATAATCGTCATGAAATTAGCAACAAAGTCAAAGTCAATAATGGACCTACGTAGTAAAGTCGAAGTTTTGTTTAAGTACTATTGTATATAATGTTATAAGTTTTCCGACAAACTTTTGCCTCGTGTTTTCCCTGTCCTGATTATATTTTATTCATTTGTTTCGATTCCATTCTTTGAGCTTTCGTATACTTTTTAAATTTAGATGTTTATTTCTTTTTGTAGGTACTTGTAGATAATAATGCTCTTAGTAGTTTATATATTTTTTTCTCCTTTAGTTTGATTGAATCAAAAATGACATGAATACTCATATTATTAGAAACTTTTGTACATCTATACTCATATTACAAAGAGAAAAAAAATGTGTCTGTCTAATGCCTTTTTTAATATTGAGCAGATGATAGGGTAGGTACTTTTATCAAGATGCGAAAGGGACATTATGCGAAAGAGACATTCCGTGAAAGGGACATTTTGCGACCAGTGGACATTTTGAGAAAAGGACATTCTGCGAATGAGCCCGATAATCGATTTTTACATGGACAGAGTCACGACTCTGTTCATGAAAAGTAGCCCACGGGCTACGTCATGAAATATTATGATTTCACTTGGTAGAATTTATATAAAAATGTAATCAAATGCCTAATTAACATCCACTCTGGCGGATCCCTGGGTAATACTTATCTAGTAGGCTTTCAAAAAATAGTGACCCCTACTAAAACTACATAAATATCCGTCCGTGCGAAACGACGATATGCCAGACACATCAATTTATTTCACCGCTCTCTTTGCGTCGGAAATAACAAATTTTCAGGCAATTCAGTCAGTGAGATTTCAGCTTGAAGTTATTTGGTTTTCCACCAATATTGTACATACCTAATGTGTTCGACATTTGATGTTTTAATGGGCGTTGTCATAACTTTCCCTTCAAATAATAAACTTTCGAGTTCTTTTGCCTACTAAGTACCTACTTAGGTACCTACTTACAAAGTACGAGACTAAAAGGGGCTTTAGCTTTCACCTAATAATATGTATAGTATTGTATATATTGTTAAACAGTTACGTTAAATACATGTTTAATGTTTTTTGGTGTGACGTGTTCTTTCTTCATTTTTGCATTTCAATAAAATGACCGAAATAATTATATCATTATATTCTTCTTATTTGTGACACCTAATAATTCCGTATAAAATAACATTACTAGTATATCTACGCATAAATCTACACATGTGTTGACAACACTCATTTAAAATGCATTATAATATTGCTTGTACATTAGTCTCTCACTCACGCCATTCGGTAATAAATGGAGCAATAACGGAATCAAAATGTTGTCAGTATTTCATAACGTATTACGAAATTCAAAACCCTTACAAAAAGCCTGAATTAAAACTCGGTCACGTAATAAAATGTTCAGCGAAATAAAGAGTTGTTGTGACACATTAAATACCGCGACGGAAATAGAAATACCTACCTTCTCTTGAGCGCTTTTCATTCGTGATTCCACATTTTATTTGCCAAATCCTCCAAAGGCTGTTTTCGCATTGGTCTCATTTCCGTATTACCGTAAGTTGTCAATTGATTCGAGACTTTATGTCTATGCACTACAGCCATTATTTCAGTGAAGCGTTCATTGTGGTTCGATATTGTACTTAACCTTGTCAATTTGTTGCGTCGGGAGGTAGGTATCCATGCTTTGAAATATCTTGAATGTTCTGAAGTTTTAAGTCACCCGCAAGCCTGTTTCTAATGCAAGTAATATGAGACTATGCGCAAATTTGCGTTCGTTTTGCGAATATTTACTAGTGGCTATGTGAATTACGATACGAAAAGTCGAATTAAACATTTAGTTTTGTCAAATCAAATTAATTATATATTTATATGTAAAAATAAATACCTTTTTTCCTTGGTCACACTATAACTTGAGAACGACTTAACCGATTTTTTAAAAGTTTTTTAATATTTTATAGAAGGTTCTTACGGAAAACGTCAGCAAAATTGCGGAGAAAATTGCCAAATGGCTATTTGGGGCGTTTCTTCATTGGAAATTAAATTTATGCGGTATGTCCTCGTTATCACAAAGAACTCTCACACCGAAATACTATAATTGTCATTATGTTAATGACCATTTGACGCTTTAACGTAACAAGCAGCTCTCCTAGTACCTAATCATTTCGAGCCAGCCAGTTGTCATTAATGTTGAGCGCACGCCCTTTCAGTGGCAGTGTGTTTTCTTATGCTAATGTGTCGTTAGAATTAGCACTAGGAAAAGATTTTAAACTTGTATCACGTATTACAAATTTTCCTTGTAGCCGTATAGCTCATGTGAATATGTAAATGCGAGATGATGATTACAGACCGAGCCGCACATAGCACGTAGGCACTAAGCGCACAACAAAATGTTTATTTATTTCATACATTAGGGTAAAAATACACACGTGGCCTAAATACGCCTAACGTGAAATCTCCCTTTTGTTAACCTGTAGGTATGTAGTAGCCTATTGTACCGCGCCGTATTATGAACATGTGGACCAAAATGTTTTCAGAATATGTTTTCCTACTCAACCTAGCGGGAAATGTGTTGAGCGTGAACGGAAAAGAAGTAGGAATTCTTTTTTGTTTTATTTTAATAAACTGGTACGTAGAACAAAGGTTTCTGAAGTATTGTTTAGAATGAGTTTTGAGCTTTTCTGTAATAAGTTGGAGATAGGACTAAAGTTAAGGCGTTTGCGGAGATTATAACGTAATTATTGCTTTGTAGGTTTCTGCGTATAGTTTCTTATAATATATATAATACTGGAAAATATCTAATTATAAATGACTTGCACGTGTGTTCTCGTGATTAAAAAATTAAAAAAAATACCATATTTGAAGAAAACTAATTTGGTAATGCTATATTTAGAATAAGTTAAAATTTTAATTTATTAAAAAATAATAAGACGTCCATTCAAAGAGTACATCTGTTTGTATCCCCGCGCTCGCCTAGAGAATTAGGTCGTGTTTGCTTCGCCCAAATGCTCAAGGTCGTTGGCGATATCATAAGCCTTAAGTAGGTATTTCACGTCTAAAAATCATTTTCTTTTAAACATTTTAAGGTTCATAACCTGTAACTCCCGGGATTTCCGATTCTTTTACGACTCTCCATTAAAATTCAAAGCAGTGCTTTATATTAACCGACCTGTTTGAAATAATGTATTTAATCTTTAGCTGTTTTATTTGCATTTTTATACAGATTGGTGGTAAGTAGTACTCTAGCCTATGAGCGCGTGCAATGCCAAGAACTTAATTTGCGTTTTGCCACCCTTTAAGAATGAAAATTGCTGTGTGGGCAGCCTGTGAATTAGTCCCTCTTGTTTCCAGTACAGTGCTTTCTCAAGGTGCTCTGAAGAGTGAAGGCTTTACTCACTGGTAGGTAGGTATCGTCTTTTATAATATTATTTGCTAAGGGGCTTATAATAAGGTTTTAACAACAAAGTAAATATGTATTTTTCACGTTACATAAATGTGACGTCATCGAAAATCAGTGTTGTCTCTGTCGTACATTTTCAAGCGATTAACTTTTCGATAAAATTTGCGTATATTTTGTTTTAAACCAATAAAAATAAACATATATAAGGGTACTTGTCAAATATTTTTTTATTGGTACTCCAAGGCGTGACTCATAGTAACCCATTGTCACGACCGTAATAACATTGCTTAATTTTTAATTTTATGGGTTGATTTTCATTATAAATTTCTTCAAAATCTTTTACGGTGCATAAAACCTCATTATAAATGCACTGATTCTATTTTGCAAAGAAAATATCGAAGGAGGATTATAGCAAAAAATGTGAAGTGTTTTTCTAGATGAGTTCAACGGAAAACAATTGCACCACGAGTTGAGTTGAGATGTTCGATGAGAGCCATCGGAAGCGTCAAGAACACTTGGAGACGGTACTACGCTCCCTCAGCCAGCTTTATCTTTACCATATTATGTGTGTATTATGAATTTTTGAATATCTGTTCGAGACTGTGTAGTGTAGAAGAGTCGGTTAGGGGCTAAGCTTTTGATGTACGGCTAATAAAATATCTTCGGATCAATTTATGTTTATTATATGTACTTAGCGCTACAGTCCCTCTAGACAAGTGGCATAAGAGATAGTCAAACCGAAAAGTCAAAAAAGAAAATGTATGGGATTTGACGTTAGTTTACGACATTATATCGTAGACTTACGTCAAATCCCATACATTTGTTTTTTTTACTTTTCGATTCGACTACCGTTTATGCCACTTGTCTAGAGGCTCAGATCATTCGCGAGAAACTCATACCTAGTAGGTTACGAGTTTGTTATCAGAAATTCACGTTTTTGTAGCTGTCTACGACTGACCACGTTACAAAGGTAATGAAGCGGTGTGTTCGTGAGATCTTCTTTATTAATTTTTTATTAATTCTAATAGGTTAATTTCGCAACTTATAGGTACTTATTTTGTAAGCTAGCATATACCATTTATAAGCCTCCACATGTGGGTGGAAAACAATGTAACAAAATTTTACTAATAAACATATTTCTTATAACAATAGTGATGGTGCTTTAGACAATATATTTACTACAGTATTAGGGCTACTTCAGAATAAATTAATTTGTGTATTTAGATTGAGTTTATTAAAAGATCCAATATGTTTTAAGTATTTGATATTATATCCAAACTCAAAGTCATTTATTTATTTAGATCAAATACATGATACTTATGAACGTCAAAATAAACAAAAGTCAGTATATGTTTTTCCTACAGCCAATTCGCTAACATGGGTAGGGCCTAGAGAAGAATTGGCAAGAAACTCTGGCTACTCTTTTTAATCGCCAATGTATAATATTTACAATTTGGTATGAGTTACAACATTTATTATGTAACTCATACCAAATTGTAAATATTATTTGAGTTATTAAAATTTGATTAAGTTTCATATATGATATAAAATCTCTGTTGCATGCCTTGTGGCTTATTGCAATATTGCCACAATTGATGTACCCATTTTCGCTATAAATGATTTTCAATTCTAATTCGCCTCAGGCCATCCCTATTGGAAACATGCGTTAGTCTATACAGGTATGGACTGGCACAGACTGATTGATTGATCGAAAGGCTTGTTTACATTTTATACGTCCCTCAGTATATATGGCCAGTGCCTAAAACTTAAAGTACGCCTGTTGTTTTAATATACTAGAATATAGCAAGCGTAATATCACTTACTATCTTCGACACTGATGAAGCGTCTATGTAGATTCACGATAATGATTAACCAGTCTTATTAATAAACGTTGATTAGAATAGGTGTATTTTGTTATTTATCATTTTGTCATCAGTAATTTGAAATTCGAAAGAAGAGGACAAAGCATGGCGTAACTTTTAACTCGCTACACCACGTTTATTAATAACGTGATAATTGTGTCCACGTTAAGGGCAACAAACAGGATGGTCCTTATTAATAAACGACAAATAGAATAGGTGTAATATTATTATATCATCTCTCATTCTGTCAACAGTAATTTAAAATTTGAAAGATGAGGACAAAGCATTGCGTAGGTAACTATTCACTCGCTACACAACGTTTATTAATAAAGAGGCATAATATATATAATTTTTGTCACACATCAATTTTGTAGACTTAAAACAAATGAAAATTTCCAATGTTAAGTATGGAAGGAATATCAATCAAACTTTATCATTTCTATCCATCTATTTAATTCATTGAACTAAACATTAACGACAGCCCATACTATTATAGGCTACTTATTGATAACTATCTTATGACATCGGCTTCGTACGCGTGGACCACGTTTTTATATTAAAATATGTATAGTCTATGTCCTATTCCAGTACGTACTTATACATATAATAGAATCCATTAAATAATTGTAACAAGATTTAGCAACAGACATCCTCACAAAGCTTCACATTTACTATAATTATAGAAAGACTAGGGCAAGGATAAATCTAAGAGAGATAACCTATATCGATGGATAGTTGACGTGTGTAAGCTAAAACCGATTTAAGTAGAACTCGATTAAATATAAGTACCTTTGAACGAAAGGTCAAGGCATTTAATGCCTTTGCGAGTTGACTTTTATATGTATCAATAAAGTCAATAAACAAGCATGCATAGCTGTGGCCCGCTGCATTGCCTTGCCTTGAAATTCCAGTAACTTAACCGTGGTTTTTATTATATATTTATACTACTGGGAGTCAAATACGGCCCACCTGATGTTAGGCAGTTACCGTAGCCTATGGAAGCTTGCAATACCAGAGGTATCGCTTGCGTATTTTTTTTACACCAAGAATTTAAAATGGAGTATCCTCGGTATAGGAAAACGTTTTTTTCAAAATGCATCTATGTACTCACACGGGAACACAACTACATCGCTGAGTGTAGTTATTTAACTGTGGTCTTCTGTATGATGGAGGTCCTTCCCCAGTCGGGCTTGCAGTCATAAATATAGGGTGAAATATATTAAATATATATGGTACTGCGGAGAAGTACATCCTAGACAACTCTTGAATACGTGGCCTACAGCCAGTAAGTAAACTCTTGTAAAGTTTACCTACTCGTAAGTTAATAATTACAAACCGAGAGATGCTACGAACTAAATTTCAAGTTTGTAAGTTAGAGCTGTGTAGATTTCAAAATGAGTACCTATTATTTCATTTATGACATCATCAACTTCGTCATTAGTATAGATATAACTAAGAAATATTATATCTTGTAGTTATACTTTCTTTCTTGTGTAAACATTTCCTACTCAATGGTGATGTTGAGTACATGGATTTATGATGGCAATAATTTATTTTTATTAATAAAAATATGTGCATATGTGTGTATAATGCAGCCTTAATAGAGGATTAATGAAAGCACTTTCAACTGCAATTTATGCATCATAGAGAATGAATCATAAATTGCAGTTGAAAGTGCTTGAAAAATTAAAAAAATACATTTTTAGTCGCATATTTTTTCATGTGAAAAGTAAGCACGTTTTACGTTATCCGTTTTGAGTCGAATTATTTATGTAGTGGAACGCTTTTAAACAGGTTTATAGCCACTTCTGGTGAGATGTGATATCGCAATGAGTAGCCTGTTAATATATTGTATAATGTCATGTACCAAGAATAGACTTTCCTAGGTTTAATTAACATATTTTCAGTCTAATATGTAGATCTTATCTGTATAATATTATTACGGTAAGCGAAAACTTCGGAACCCTTTTTAAGCGTACTGCGCGCACGAATGAGTTTCAGATTTAACACAGAAAACTACTTATTTGCCGTCGTGGTAACGGTAACTTGCAATACCTGTGGAACCACTTGAGCGTTATTGACCCAAAAATTCGATCACTGCTATTGAATATTTTTAATGTATCGACTTCTGTAGTAACGTAAGTTAACGTTAAGTAAAACACATAAAGTATGTATGTAGTAACTACTATATACATACCTGAAGACAGTAAGGGAAAGACCGTACAGAAGCCACAGCCAAATAACTTCATACACAACGCAGCGGTGTAGTTGTGTTCCAGTGTGTAGGGATGAATTTTGAAAGATACGTTTTCAAAACCCAGGGATACTCCATCTTGTAGCCCTGGTGTCATATTATACTTAAGTCGGCAAGACCCAAGTATAATATTACAAACGTCCATAGGCTACGGTAACAACCTAATATCAGACGGGCCGTATGCTTGTTTGCCACCAAGGTAGTATACAAAAATAATCTACAGTGCACATCTAGGAGTTATCCACATTTATCTTTAAATATCTTAAGTCAGTAAAATCTCAGAAGTAAATTCTTGAAACAAACATAACATTCAAGTGCACAAATTCGCTGATCTCAATATGGGTCTATGTCGTTATCCTCCTCGGAAGATAAACGGTAACGATCGAGCCCCTTAGTACCCATTACGTATTTATACGGTCACAAAGTTCCTATTGCTGCTTGATAGCAACATAGATCTTTATACGTATGTCCTTCTATATAATAATACGAAGAAACTCCTTAGACAAATTTTACCTTACTGTAGCTTAACGTAGTAATTCAACTGTAAATTAGAAGTAAAACTATTTGAAAGAGTTTTAAGGAAGTGTTTGATTAAATCTGTATGCACTTGACACAGTGCTTTACTGTCATAAACAGTTTGTTATCATGTTTGTCACTACTCACTAGTTGTATTGTAAAATAATCATGTGAATAAACGTCACTGACACGAAAATTACACTTTAATATCGCTTATTTAAATTGTGTGAAACTTATTTAATAAACTGAGTGTCACGGTCTAACTGTGTCACACCGTGAACCGTGACATTCGTCGCCGTTTAGTACTCTGTATGCAAGCCAGATAATATTGTTTATTATGATAAATAAACGCTTTCGCGGCTACAATACACGATAGGACCTGCGACAATAGACATGAAAGTTAAGTTTAAATTAACTAATTAATTAACGAGACTCGACCGTGCGAAAACAGGCACTGTTCATTTTTCATATTTTCATTTTTTATATATAAGTTCAAAAACGAAGGAGCCTAGGTTCTCAATTCGTCGGAATCTTTATTTTTTAAGTATGTTCACAGATTACTTGAAGACGCCTTTATAGTTTTAGACGCCTTTTTTGTTTTAAAGGGCACACGTGGTTCCATTTATTTTTTACCAAAATCGGTCAAGCGGTTTTTTGAATCAACAAACAACTAAAAATGGTATACACTGATGATATTATATTGAAGTCGTTCTTGTTCTTAAAATAAAATGTTTAGAAAAATATTATGAATTTCAACCACCGAGCGACCTCTAGCCGTGTTAAAATTCCAATCATGTAAACCCTTACATCGATAAATGAAGCGTGTTATTAGTGTTATGCCTTTGACTGTCTATGTGCCTGTCTGGGGCATGGTAGCGGTCAGCGATGAAACAAATAATGGTCCCATTTTAAAACATTTTTATTTAAATGCATATTTAATTGGTTTGGTTCTTGCCATGATTCATGTAAATCGGTTTAATAGTTCAAGTAATAAGATTCGTTACAATCGAAAATATATGTTTTAAAGTCTATCCCTTATTTAAGAATTGTATTAATAACAGTAATTCCTTGTACCTAAAACAATTGTATAAGTTACAAAAGAGTGTTTGTAACTTAGAAAACTGTTTTAGGTTTAATTTTGGTCTTGTTTTTGCTTTAAAAATGTAATCTAAGTGGTGCGGTCTGTCGGCTAATCTAGTACTGCGCACAGGTAAGTACGTACGTCTTACCGCGGTCTACGGTGCGAGGGTTCACTGACCTCTCAAATTACTAGCACAATCACATATTTTCAATTTCGGGAGCATTATTCTTTCATCTAATATGTAACCATCTAATTTGCAACTTGAACTTGTAAGGATCCTATTTCAAATTACCGAATCTCACATGAACTATAAATTGAGGTTTCTCCTAATAGGAAAATAGATACACTTGCGTCGCACTTAAGGGTCTTCTCTCCATCTCAAGATGAACGGTCAGATACCTAGACTAATTTGAATATTTTTACTGATTACATAATTGTACGGAATTTTGGTTTTCTATAAATCATTTTTTAGATAAAGGATAGCAGACCCTGTATCCAGTAGTGGGATATTATGGGATATTGTTATTATTACACCTCATATATATATGTTTGGTATTTTTTATGTAGAATTCGTAATTATTAAACATATTTCAGTATGATGTCGCCCTATTATAGACACACAGTAAGATTTACATAGTAGTTTACACTGTAGTTCAGTTTTGATTACATTGTTGATTCAATTCACTTGTAGACATTAAACGATTCTTACAATGTCATTTTAATGTGTTTTATGCATAGTAACAGTTAACATTGTACGATACAGTATCCTTTATTATACCTACAGTTGTTTATAAGCTACGTCTTTGTTTCGTTCTAAAAAGGGTCTAATATTTACTAACATATTAACATTTGATATGTGCCTACATAGCCATGCTAGTAACTTCTATGTTTCATATGGAATGGCTCTAACATTTGTGATTAATAATAATGATTGCACGGTTGGCTCAGTGGCTAAGGTGGTTACCTCGCTGCGCTACGTGTGATGGGTTCGATCCCTACACGGAAGAAAAAACTGTGTGATCCACAAATTTAAAGAAAATTTACAGTACAACTAGACACGGAACTGGTGTACTGCCTGTGAATTGTGTGTCTATAAAGTGTCCCGCATGCAACACAGGGCTTGTTACTAAGTGCGGGAACGACTTATTTAAAAAAAATACACTCTCCTGCCTTAAAGTTAAACGTAACACAACCGGCCGGCTGATTCTCTAAGAAATAGCGATCGCAAACAGACAGCCAGATTTTGCTTCGATTTTCAATCTGACAGCCAGATTTTGCTCGGTTTTCGCTCTTACTGAATACCCCAGCAAGTTTAATAGAGAAAATAATGCATCTACTCCATTTCAACACACACAATAATATCGTCAAAATTGGTCTAACCGCTAAGGAGGAGTTCTAAGATCAAATCTATGTTCTTCTACAACGATAACGTGTCATGAATAACAAAACCAGAAGATGCGTCGAACTCTTTTAAAATAATTTAAACCACATTGGAGACGTTCTCTGCAGTTAAAGCGAGCACCGTTACGTTTTGCATAAGAACTAGCCTCTGTAGTGAAAATTTTTCTTTTATGATAATCCCGTCTGTTCGTTCTCTGCAGCCAATAAAAAGTGGGAATTAGTGAGCTTGTCATAAAAATATTATAGTACCTAAGTGAATTTGAAATATTACAGTTAAAATACTTTTTTTTCAATAGAGGCATCATAGAAGCGAGCAAGCTTGTCTGCAGAAATATAGTAAGTGAGTACAGTGTTTATTAGTGGACGTCTTTCTAATAAAGAAACGTTTTTCTAACTCAGGATTACTTATAATTTAAGTGCATGGATGGTTCAGTGGCTTAAGTGATTACCTCGCCATTTACAACTGTGCGGTGTTGTGGGTTCGATCTTCACACAGGACAAACAATTATATGATCCATAAATGGATGTCCCGAGTCTGGGTTTGCTGGGTATGTTAATTGTATCCTTGTTATAGTCCCTCCGGGACAGAGCTATTAAAAGTTAAATGTTATGCCCCAGGTTTTTTAAAGGCTACAATAACTGCTTACCATCGGGCAGGTCATATTCTTGCCACCTAAGCAGTATAAAATAAGTTTTCAGTTCGACTGGCGGCGCCGACAGCGGTGCTACTTGCAAGACTTTCTGTGAAGTAGTTTAAGATTCACTCGACAATTTGAAGGAATTTAATTAGTGTTCCGGAATGTGAATTAAACTTCATGATGAAAGCGGCCTCGATTATGTTAGGCGCGATGTCAAGAAATTGCTTCAGCTACTGGGTGCCTCAGTGCCTTCATCTCGCTTCTGCGGAATTAATGTTGCTCAGCAAACTTTGATAATAGCCCTTCGTTCATTGTGGAGGAAAATTGTTAAAACTTGTGCCAGATATCGAAAAAAGGGTCAACTAGAGTCAGTGTTCTGAAAAATCGTATGGTGATGCTCTTGGCCATGTTACCAATACATCTCTCGTACCGGGAGGGACTTCATTTTCTTACGGACACAAAGTACACCCAGACTCGCATAAAACATTTATAGGTTCCCCTAAGTTATGTCCCGTGTGGGAGTTGAACCAGCAATACTCGGTTTTAGTGGCAAGGTAACCACCTTTACAGTTAGGCATATGCAATATTAGATAAGCGATCAATTAGTTTTGAAATTAGCAGAGATTTTGACAAGAAACTATAGCATTCTTCAAGAAAGGAGTTAAAGAGTTTATTATACAGGGTCGGCAAAGCATATAGGTTAAATTCCTACCGTCAGAGGCCCTACTACGACATCCTTATAGAAAAATCAATTTAGAGCCGTGACGACTTTAAAGCTTATAAATTTCAAATTAACGGTGGCCGCTCACGGGCCACAGGCGACAGCCACAAAACGCCGCTACCGACCAGCCCCTCTAGACAAGAGGCATAAGCGATAGTCGAATCGAAAAGTCAAAAAATTAAATGTATGGAATTTGACGTGAGTCTACGATTTAATGTCGTAAACTTACGTCAAATCCCATACATTTTCTTTTTTGACTTTTCGATTCGTTTATCGCTTATGCCACTTGTCTAGAGGCTCTGTTTTCTGTTTTCATACATTTTATTTGTAGCGAGTGGCGACCACCGGCGTGAACCGTGTGCGGCGACTGGTGGCGGCGTTTTGTGGTTGTCGCGTGTGGCCCATGTGCAGCCACACTAAGATATAAAATAAATGACTGTAATGACGTCACGGCACGGCTCCATGCAGGCCGTATGTTTGTTTGCTATATCGTATAAAAAACAAACTTGTGCAAGCTATTTCATTTTGTAAATCAGTCTCGTCACGTTTCCAGATTGATGACCCTACAGTTTCGTATATGGGGTATGAATGTTAATAAATTCCGCAGCCGCGTTATTGATTCCGCATCCCACATTGTGTGTTGACTCTGTTGTTCAGGGCTGACATGACTGGAATATGACAAGAACGCTGACTGCATGTCAGATTTTTTATACCACCTTAATGACAAACATAGGCACATAAGCAGTAGGTAACCGTAGCCTATGGACCTTTGCGATACTATTTGCGCATTGTCCATCCTTTATATTATAAATGCGAAAGTAACTCTGTTTGTTTGTACGACCAAACGGCTAAACGGATCTTAATGACATTTGCCAAGGAGATTATGGTATCTTGGGGAAGGACGTAGAGTACTTTTTATCGCTATTACCTACATACACACGAGCGGTGTAGCGGGCAATAGCTAGTCTTGTAATATAAAGTGTTTTTTTACTTTATTACTGTACTCGTACTTTTATTAAAAAGTTGTCTTTGATAAAACCGCATCCCTATGTGAGCATTGGAGACTTGTACTTAGGCATAGAAATACAACCTGTTAGGTGAAGGTCCATAGCCAGTCTGGCTATCTCGCTTGTCCTTACAAAAGCACAGATTCTAAATATAATACAAAACACTAGTTAGTTACGTTACAATAGTTAGTTACGTTCACATATGTACATAAGTGTCGTTTGCTTGTCTGTATTGAATAAAGAGGAAATAAAATGTAATTGAATTTCACACTGTGAACTGTCATTATAGCACTTTATTGTTGTACATTACTATTTTATGAAAGTTTCAAAATTATAGCATTTTTGCGTATTGTTACTTAATATAGGCTGTGATGAGTGATAATGACTTCCGATCCGACGAAACCTATTTATAGATCACCTATCATGCCAATTCATATATAATTTAGTGTTATTTTGCAAAAAGTTACTCATGAAATACTGACTTCCGTTTTCGGTTTCACTCACAGAAATAGATCGAGATCCTGATCTATTTCTGTGGTTTCACTGCTGTAAGTAGTCGAAAGCATTGAATCATCGAAATGGCTTGAAAATTTAATCGACGGGCTTTCTCTGGTGGCTTTGATTTTATGGTATGTTGCAAAAAAGTAGCCTGGTTACCGTTGTCAAGAAAGTAATCGACATAAACAACCAGTCCAGAGGCAGAGACTGACCACCCGCCACTTGGTGGAACAATATCAAGAAAGAGATAGACCTTATAATTCAGACAACCCAGAACAGAGTTCTCTAGCGCAAATGTACAGAGAGAACTATACTATACTAACCCGATCCTAGATAAACTGGGAATATGGGTTGAACAAAGAAGGAGAAGATAGAAAGTAGCCTATAGCACTAAGAAACAATGTAGCTTCTTAGTAAAGGAATTTTCAGAATGGGATCAGTATTTTCAGAAAAAAATCTACTATCTTTTATGGCCGTAATCGTATGTATAGCTGGAAAGATAGATACAATGTGGCATAAAGTACAGCTAAGATAAGATGTTTCCAGAGGTCGGTCTAATGTTAGGAGAGTTCCCTTTATAGTCAAGTAATCTGTATTCAATAGAACTTTAAGTACTTTACGAGAAATGGCCCTCCTAATTTTCTGACAGATTGCCAACCGCTACGGATCGATATGTCACTCATCGTTAATTAGAAGATGTCGATTGTTCGGCCTGTAGTTTAAATTGACGTTTAGATTAACACTATTATTGTCTTTCATAGATAGGGCTCTTGCAGCTCTAACGTAGTCACTAGTACACTGGTGCAGTTGAATTATTATGCGTGAGCCTATACGCAAATATCTCCAGTGTGCCAAGCCGCCAAGTTATTTTCTCCTTAATATTAGCATGGATAACATTTTTCGATAGGTCCTTAAATCAAAGATATTTTATGTAATAACGTGTAAATGAACGTCGAAACCCTCTTAAAACTTCTCCAAAGGCGACCAATTTCTTGACCCATAAATCTCGGAGTTTGGTAAAATTTATTTGAACGGATTACGTGTAGCTAGCACATATACTTATATGTATACAGAGACTAGCGATCCGCCCCACTTTTGTACGAGTGCAATGTATGTTTCTACGAAACATTGACTTTTTAAACCGACTTTAAAAAATGGAGGAACTTATCAACTCGTCGGAATATTTCTTTTTAATGTATGTTCGCCGATTACTCGAAGAGCTAACACCTGAACCTATTTGGAAAAATATTTTTTTGTTTCAAAGGATATACAAGTACATTAATTTTTTTTATCTTATTTATTTACTGCTTGACCAGGTTTTTTAAAAATCAACAAAAATCTTAAAATTTATTAAATATTGATCAATGATATTTTATTGAAGTAGGTTTCATTTTAAAAATAATCTAAATCTTTTATATGTATGTTCGTTAAATATAACAACACTTCATGTATTATAACCATCTGATAGACGTTATCTTATTGATAGTGATGATAAGTAGATAATTGTCCAAATTCGGCCGTAATAATTTAATACCGTAGCAATTATTTTTTTTGCTTTTTGCAGTCCTTCCGTATGAACATTAACCACCTATGCCAAATCTTTCGCTCCCCTAAGAGCGTCAACCCCACAGCAGACGGAGCTATAATATATATTAATATAAATCAAGGTATATTGCGCTATATTTTCTATAGTAATCGGCTGTGGCCACTCCACAGTTGTAACGTATGTTTTTATCACGTCACCAAAATATGTCGACAGATATAGCACAATTAGACCAAGGTCGATAATTTTTGAAACTAAAAAAAATCGTAGTAGGATGAAACCCATTGGAAATGGTAGAGAATATAACAAAAATTAAAGGAAAAATAAATTACGGGCGATCTGTGGTCGGGAAGTGGAAGGGGGTGAGTTTTAAGGGTAAAAAACGGTTTATTTCGATTTCCGGCAAAACTACAAGTCTTATGGAAAAAAGTTAAATAGCAAAGTTGTAGGTAATAAAAAGATCTACAACTTTTGTATTAACACGTTTTTAACGTAACCTCAAAAAGTATGTGAAAAATTCAAATAACCAAGTTTTTGGTTATTTTAAGACTTGTAGTTTTGCCGGAAATCGAGATAAACCGTTTTTACCCTTAAAACTCACCCCCTTCCACTTCCCGACCTCAGATCACCCGTAATTTATTTTTCCTTTAATTTTTGTTATATTCTCTACCATTTTCAATGGGTTTCATCCTACTACGATTTTTTTACTTTTAACCATTTTCATAGGTTTCAGCACTGGTCTAAATATATTTTGGTGTATTTCTGCGGCAAAGCTAATGAGTGCAAAAATGTATATTATAGCATACTGTCTACAGTCTGTGGTAGCTTGCTATACTGTAATACTACTATAATAATATACTAGCGGGCCGCCCCAGCTTCGCACGAGTAAATTTGAAGTTAATCAGACCAAGAAAACACGTTGTTCTATACATAAACATAACTTATATTAATTTTTGATTACATTATGCACCAAGGGTTGAATTTTCCCTTGCTAAGTGCACATCTACGTCACTTTAGGAATATTTCTGCAAAATATATATGTATATATATATATAAGCAAATTTACTGACTTATCGATCAACGCACATCTGAAACCACTGGGTCTAGAACCATCTCTCTATACTAATATTATAAAGCTGAAGAGTTTGTTTCTTTGTTTGGTTGAACGCGCTAATCTCAGGAAGTACTGGTTAGATTTGAAAAAATATTTTTGTGTTGAATAGTGCATTTATCCAGAAAGGCTATAAGGCTATATTACGTCACGATCACGCTATAATCAATAGGAGCGGAGCAGTAGTGAGATATGTTGCAAAATCGGGGAAAATATTCCAAGTTACCACGCGGACGAAGTCGCGGGCGACCCCTAGTTTGTATATAAAACTTAACTTATATTAATTTTCATTTCATTTATTATTATTAAATATTAATCAAACAGAAATGTCATTACCTACATTGATTTTATCATTCCGTTCATTTCCGTTTCACTGGTAGATAATGATATAATAAGTATTTATCAGTACGATCGTAAAATAATGGAATAATATAATTATAAATCCATTATTTTATTATGTCAAGATTATTTATTTAGGAACAATTTATCCTTTATAAGAATTAATAGCAAAACGTATATGTCCCAAACGACTTTCTAAGTGATGATAGTAAAAGAAACAATGTATACAAACCAATATCCTATAGATCTTGAAAATAAATCGCTATAAGGACGTCATGGTACAGCTCATGTACGCGTACGCAATTGACACCAAGCTTATAACGTAAATGTGTTGGTCGACACGTGCTTGCGAACTCTTGTATATGAAAAACTCTAAATCAATCGAAATAGCTTGCAATGTTCGCTGCCGATCATGGCCCCCTTTTACTAGCCTACAATCAAGGGCGACAAATGATATAACAGCCATGCTTGGCAAGTGATACGTCGTAAAATCAAAATAAGCAAACAGTGTTGTTGCTATCTAGTAATAATTCCCAATAGTTAACTAATAAGAAAAACATGGAAAATTCTTGTCCTAAGACATATTGACAGGCCTGGGGCCATAACATAACGTCTTTTAAGCAATTTCTTTTCGATCAGTAACAACTTTTAAACTACTGAAACTCAAATATAAAGTGGTTAATTAAATATAATAAACAAAACAGTTCGTAATTTTTTTTTAATTATTAATGGTATTTTTGCCTTTCGATGCTATAAAAGTCAATAATTTGTTAGCCGCAAACGCTTGTGGCATTAAACTTGTTATCAGACAAGTGCACACTACCTTCTGTCATATGTTTTGACGCATTTCCTAACGCTATGAAGTATGAAACTACAAGCGCCGGGTACATTTCGTCATAAAGAATTCTATACCGCAACTCAAACAATACAAAGCAAGTTTCTCGTGCCATCTCTCTCTTTCTTCTTCAGTTAGACCAAGAACAATGTTTGTTACAAAAGTTGTATGATAAAAACGTCTTAAGACACGAATTTTCACCAGTCACTAAGTATTTTTTGTAGTCATTTTATAGGGATAACACGGTTTTCTACTTAGGATCTAGCTGGAGGTATACATCAGTCCCGAAATATTGTGTATCGTGTAGTATATTCCTCCCCTTCCGACGAAGGCATGTTACTTGATTGACCAAAAACGAGGGTTGAATAAGTATACATAATTTATACGAAAAATGTTTAATAATTTATTACTAGGGGTGTGTTTGAATGACTTTTACAAACTCAATACTAAGTAATATTAAAAATGCAAAAGTAACTTTGTCTGTCTTACGATTTTAATTAAATTTGATCTAAAGCAAGTGTTATCCTTTAATGATAATATTCTGTGGTTTTAGTCCCTAAATAAGGACATAGTTTGTTTAATATCGACATATCACGCGTACGAAGTCACGGGAGGCTCTCTTTTTTCTGATTAATGTAGTGCAATTTAAAGCCGTAGGTTGAGTAAATACTTAGTTTGCGTGAATGACAAACGTGAATGTCATTTTCTATGAACACGCCACAGTAGGTAATTATCGATTCATATCGAAGTAATTGGCTGATAGCACATTATATTCATAATGTTAAATTAGATTGTAGGTTTAATATTAGTACCCCAGACAGGCAATAATTAAGTAAATTACGAAGCAGCAGTATAGCTAATAGAAAAAAAAAACAAAATAACTTTTTCAACAATAAATTATGTATCACACAAAGTTTTATGCCGAGCGGGATTTGAACCCAACACAATCGGCGAGGTGTTGGTGGCTAGGGAATCATTTTAACTACTAGACCATAATTATTAGCATTTAATAATAATAACTAATAAATTAATAATTTAAAATTATAGCTAGAGTGGAATAACTTGCTGTTCCAGGCGAAATTCAATATGAAAATACGCGTATGTATTGATAATATAAGCATGAATTAATAAATTAAAAGTAAAATCAATCATGTTGATCGCGAGTTGAAGCCATTATAAATATAATAATAAACTTACGAGGCATCATTGAATACCTATTTAATTTATTCGTACTCAATCAAATTGAATATGAATTGAAATTTTGACAATATTTCAATAAAGTATGTACCTTTTATTTTATTATGATGTGATGATAAAAAAAGATTTTACAACCAATAAAACGCCCATGTACTTTTAAATAATCGACAGGTAGTTGACATTTACGGTTCTTAAATTTGATATTAAGCACATTATTATTACAAAATCTATTGTAAATTGTAATACATATAAACTCCTCCGTTTGCACAGAAACCACTCTAATTTATAAATGTTTACATTGTCCCTCCGTATACTAAGTATTCGTACCCACATATCACCTTCACATTAATTGCATAGCTCGAATACAAAACAATGTCTTTCATCTTATCAAGAAGACGTCTTTAGGTGGGGATTGGAATGAAATCGGTGGAATTGCAACCCTTACCTTTGGGAGCATTCAGTCACGTAGAGCTTGTAACGCATGCCTCCCCGTTAACGTGAATGCATTGAACGCCGAGTACTCACGGCAAATACGAACACTTTTCTTGTATTTGTGTGTTAAGAATTTAGTTTTGAATCGTTTATTTTTACCATAAAACGCTATATATAATGAAGGTACCTATTTTGAGGAAGATTTGTTACTTTTTTGATGGAGAAATAAATAAATACATTAATACTCATTCTATGCGGTGTTTTGGAAATGTTGTTGGTAGGCACATACACCCAGACCAGACAAACAAGCTCACAATTCACTTGTTCAAGTTTTTTTTCTTTTTTATTCAGCCCGTTTAGTCAAGTGGCATACACGGCAGTCGAATAGAATAGAATAGAAAGCAAATGTATGAGATTCGACGTAAATATACGACATTATATCGTCAACAACTCTTAGAGGGGCTGTTCTTCTGTTCTGTTCTCTCTATTAACCTAATGAAGGTTAGCGAATTAAAGAAAATGTTAAGTTTCTAGAATTTAAATTTTAGAAGTAATTTGGGCAAAGTTTTTCTATAACGTTGACAGTTGGTATAATAATGTACTCCTAGTCCTAACCGAAATTCAGCTACGGCAGCTAACCTCGACGGAGAATAGCCATCTGTGTGGGACAGTCCTATAGGACAGCAATACGCCTACCAAGAGATCAGGCATAGCACCTTTATTTGTTTTCCGAGGCACGGGAGTGTAGACACTGTCAATTTCTAAACTTCACGCATTGTATTTCGTCGTGTATTTCTTGGCAAAAAGTCCCAATATCTATAGTAGGTACTCAACGACCATTAGACCAATGAGGCAGTTGGTATACATAATACTGCTTACGACCAGGCGGGCCGTGTGCTTCTTTGCCTCCTTGGTAGTATATAAAAAAATACATTTTTTTTTACAAAAAATATATTCACAATTTAATACTCTATAATTACGTTCTCTCGCTATATCTAGTCTACTTATTACTTTGGTTGGCTACGACACAGTTTGAAAGGTCAAAGGGTTAATTTTGTTCCATCTTTTGTCTAGTTATACAGCAGACTTTTATAATCTCCGGCTGAACTATTTTTATCATAAAGAAGTCTAATTTAGTGTAAATTCTGGCCTGTCATGGCGTTCCCCGCTCGCTAATAGGATTAGCCCGTTTTATCCGGTGAAGTGAAAAGATAGGTACTAGAACCTCTTTCATTATTGTATTTTCATTAGTAAATATTTAAAAAAGTATCGGCTTTTATTTAGCTTTGTCATACTGGAACTTTTTAGTAACAAGGTGCTATTTTTACCATGAATTAAATTATGAATATTTAATTTCTCTCTCTCCTCTCTTTTTACATGTTACGTTTTAAAAAAAATATTATTAACGAATCAGCTAATTCCAATGTCAAATACATAATTAAAGTTATTTTGTTTAGGCTTCTATTGGATTTGTTTAAAGAAATAGTCGACAAGTTACCATAGGAATTTGTCAACGAAGGAAATTAGCCTCGTGGTGTTTGGAGTAGTTAGAAGTAACATTGAATTTGATAAGATTTTGGTTTCGTTGATTTCTGCGCTGTCATTAATTGTATCTGTCGGTTGAAAAGAGTGGCCTGAATTTCATGCCGGTTCTGTCCCTGTACATTCAGTTAGCGTATCCAGTAGTAGGCAAATAAGCTGACGTCTTATTTGGTTATTTGCACGGTATTAGTGTCACCTACATTTTAACCAAAACCATGTATGATTTATACATGGTTTTGGTTAAAATGTAGGTGATTTTGGTTAAAATTAGTATAAACTACAAAAAGCAATGATAAATAGATTACAAAAGCTTGTGTATAACCTTTTTTTTAAATAGTAAATTAATTTAAATTGGCATGCAAATATTGAAAAATATCTTATCTAATCTGTACCTACGTGAAAATATATCCGGTGTTAATAAGTCGACGATAACAAGGTTGACCATTAAAGTAAATTGTTTTAATTAAGTGTTTGTAATGCAGTAGGTAATTGAAAATCCAATATTTACCGATAACGTTTTTCACTGTATATAAGCACTTCATTTACTTTTATCTTAATACCGGCCGAAGGATCTTAATGAAATAAGATAACGCGCCGTTTCTTGCTGATCGTTTGAAATGTTTTTAATGAAACTCTTTATTGAAGCTGTTGAAAAACATTGTCTATACAAATAAATATAATTAATGCGTCTGTATGTTATGACGAAATAACGAATGATATCTGAATTAATAATAATAGTTTCTTCAGAACAGCTGGACTGATTTTGCAAACGAGTTATTTTCTAATTGAATTCCTCATGCAACTTTTAATTCCAGCTCTAAATACAAACAATATCACGAGTTTCTAGACTGCTAGAATCACGGCATTGTTGTTACCGTATATAGCAAAATGCAACTGACTATTAGTTTCAGTGCCAACAGTACCAGTTTTAGTTCTTCGCCAGTAAACTTTGTAAAAGAAAATCTTTTTCAACCCCACAACATGGCAACATGTGCGAGAATGAACGCAGCTGTTTCACTTCTTTTGTATCATTACATCGATCCGGAAATTAACTTTGTAAAACTTCTAACAAACAATAGAAAACAATGCGTACAATATAAAAAAAAGTAGTTTTTATTGACATTCTTCGTAGAGCGGGAAACGCTTTGTTCCTATACCCTATTGTAAATTACGAATTATGAATTGCACGGAACATAATGAAGTACGTTTTATGCATTTAGGTAGGTTAAACGTACCAGTTGTCGGTATGTGGCGTGAAACTCATTAGGAACTGCCACATGCAACGTGTCGACAAATTTAGGAGTCCCGCAATGACTGTGTGCGGTGTGTGCACATTACGTGAAACATTTGAACCCAGAACTAGCTAATAAATGTATTTGTTGTGGTTAGTGTGCCGTTAAGCTGGCAGTTTGAGCTCGATTACATAGTCATTTGCATATTAAACCGATACTAATTTAGATATATATGTATTTCTGATTTGGTAAATCGATTTTCGATTTGTAAAGTTCACAGCCTTACACGGATTCATAAATTGTTGGTTGACCCTGTTTTCCCACCCTCGCGTGGATATCCTTTAGGGGTGAATATCATGTTGAACATGTGTGTTTGTTGATAGGTATAATTCTTATTTAAGATAATATACAGCCATACTTATTTATTGGACATACGGGAATGGATGTCAATGGGGGAGGCCTTTGTTCAGCAGTGGGACAATACAGGCTAGAAAAAAAAGATAATTATAAAGACATTTTTTCCGGTAAGTTCTCGTATTATTTCCAGTTCTTATTCTAAATGTATTTCTAGATTAAAACTATATGAGTCGGTTTAAAACCAAAAGAATTTATTTTTATATTTAGTATCTATATTAGAGATTTGTACTTATAAGTTTATATTTTAAAAAATATTTTTAAATACAAGCTTTTATAGTGTATTTATGTAATACATGGGTGTTTATGCATTAAATATTCTTAAAAGAGCCCAAACACGACACGGCTGTATTGTTTTGTTGAAAAGTTTCTATGTACCTTTGAACATCATCATCACACACTGAACTCCACCTAAAAATATATTAGCCATGAAGCTATATCATCAAATCCAAAAACGACGCGGCTATCTTGTTTAATTAAAGAGTTCATCAGAGCCATCGTCCGACTTCATCATCACGTCCTAAACATACATCTAGGTATAATACTCATCAAGATAAATCCAAAACACCCAAACACGACACCGCTATCTTGTTTTGTTGAAGAGCTGCCGTAGCCACCTTGCGACTTCATCATTACGTTCTGAACACCCACCTACGAATATAGTACTCGACAAGATAAATCCAAAAGACCCAAACACGACACGGCTATCTTGATTCGTTGAAGAGTTACTATGACCACCTTTCGACTTCATCATCACATTCTGAACACCTACCTACGAATATAGTACTCGTCAAGATAAATCCAAAAGACCCAAACACGACACGGCTATCTTGTTTCGTTGAAGAGTTACCATGACCACATTTCGACTTCATCATCACTTCTTGAACACCCATCTAAGAAAATAGTACTTGTCAAGATAAATAAAAAAAATACTCAAACACGACACGGCTATCTTGTTTCATTAAAGATTTGCCATGGCCACCTTGCGACTTCATCATCACGTCCTCAACACTCACCTAGGAATATAGTACTCGTCAAGATACATTCAAAATACCCAAACACGACACGGCTATCTAATTTCGTTGAAGAGTTGCCATGGCCACCTTCCGGCTTCACCATCTTGTCCTGAACACCCATCTTAGAATATAGTTCTCGTCAGGATTAATCCAAAACACCCAAACACGACATGGCTATCTTGTTTCCTTGAAGAGTTGCCATGGCCACCTTCCGGCTTCATCATCACGTTCTGAATACCCATCTAATAATATAGTTCTCGTCAAGAAAAATCCAAATCACTCAAGACGCGGCTATCTTGTTTCGTTGAAGAGTTCCTATGGCCATCCTCCGAATGCATCATCAGACCAGCTCCATGTTACCATAATATTGCATTGTCACCGAAGTTACGTAGGTATACCAAATTTCAGCTCCATCAAACACCGGGAAGTACTTCAAATCTAGCTCACAAGATTTGCTAACATACTAACTAACTAACATACATTGCAAGCTAAATAAAAGCTTGTAATAAACTAAGCACTATACTAAAGTCAGATATATAATTTACAGTTTTTGGGGCACTGTAGACTTCAGAAGAGTTATACAGTCTTTTAAACAGCTGAATAAAGAAATTATTACATAAAAGCTGCAATACGCGTTAAAAGCTACATTATTATTGACTTTAAAGCATACATGTATGTTTAAAAATGAAACACTATTCGATGCAGCAGTAATTTTGAATGCTATTTCAAAACATGTCATTAAGCCTCTTGTCCGTTCTGAAATTCTGTTTGCATCAATTGTTGGAGGCCGCAACTAGTCGTATATTATTTGCGATGGATCGATGGGTACGATAACTAACATGCATATTAAATAGACATATTTGCATGCAGCACATGTCGTTTTTTAACCGACTTCAAAAACGAGGAGGTATCAATTCGTGTGTATTTTTTATGGTTGTTACCGCAGAACTCCGTCATTTATGGACCGATTTGAATGATTCTTTTTTTGCCTGAGAGGACATACTTCCAGTTTGGTCCCATTTTCATCAAAATAAAGTTCTGAGGATAGAATCCATGAGGAATCAAGGGGAAAACTCCTCAAAAGTTATTGGCACACATATAGCAATTTCTATATTTTTTAAAACAAACATTTGCATTCAGAAAGTATAATTTGGTGAAGTAAAACTGATGAAGAAGACCACAGATGGCCATCTGAACTTCTCAATAATAAGTATTTCACGGATGGCGAATAGATAAGTTTCGATTATGATTACTTAGCAACTATTAATAAGCAAATGTAATGTAGCAAATGAAAATGGTACAATTGAACTAAACTGATGATGAAGCCGGAAGCTAGGCAACGGAACTTCATAATTAAACAATATAATCTAGCCGTGTTTGGGCTTATTTGAACGGTCGTGAGATGCACTTTAGTTGTTAATTATCAGATTAAAAAAAACATCTTTAATGGAGGAAAAGTGAGATAAGATTTTGTATAAAAGTTCATTTTATTTAGATACGTACGTTAGAGGTTTTAAGGTTTTTGAAAATTCTACAACTTGCCGTACTGAAGTCAGTTTTTTTTTGTTAAAATTATGATATCTAAGTCTATTATATTATGGTATATGACATCGACTAATTGTATTTATATTCATTTTAACATGCTTTCATTTGAAAAAATCCAATTTGATTCCTTTGTGAATATAATATAATATTTTTTGCATGAAATAAAGTAGTGTAGGCATGTCAGATCTAAGAGAATGAATTCCTTTGGGATTTCGTCGAAATTATGATACAACCGTTTCACATTATTTTCTGTTGTCTTGTTTACTCGGCAGCGCCTCTTAGAGGTATATTCTCTGAAATTGTATAATAATATTGTTGATATAATGTGATTATAGATATCCGAGTTATGATTGTGTAAATTCTATTTGCATTTTTTTTTATATATTACACTGTAGAGTAAACAGCATCAGGCTGAGATGATGATGACGATGAAACGGTGAAGCATTAGGAATTTTAGTCACATACAGAATTTATTGAGAAAATAGTAATAATAAATACAATAATAGTATAGCTATCATATACACGTTTTACAAGAGTCAATGCCCTTTGTCGCTACGAAAATAAAATTATCATTTATGACTAATAAATGCAAAAAATTTAACAGATTGTCTTATATTGAATGGAGTGTGTTTACAGTGTGATCAGCGTGTGAGAGTACCGATGTGTACTGACTGAGTAAGAATAAGTTTGTGAGTGATATAAATAATATAACATTCTCCTCTTATTCGATTGCCTATATATCTGCCTATACATATCATCATCATCTCAGCCATGAGACGTCCACTGCTAGACATAGACCTCCCCTAAGGTCTGCCACATCGTTCAGTATTGAGCTGACCCTGTCCATCGGTTACCCGCGACCTTCAACAGGTCGTCGGTCCACCTTGTTGGAGGCCTGCTCACGCTGAGTGTTCCAGTTTGTGGTCGCCAGTCTAGAACCTTTCTGCACCAACGGCCATCGAATCTGCGAGCGATATGCCCTGTCCATTGCCACTTAATTGAGAAAATTCTTCGAGCTATGTCGGTCACTTTGGTTCTCCCACGGATCTCCACGTTTCTGATTCGGTCTCGCAAGGAAACTCCAAGCATAGCTCTCTCCATTCCTCTTTGGGTGACTTTGAGCCTTCGCATTAGGCCCATATTGAGCGACTACGTCTCGGATGCATGGGTCATCACTGGCAACACACACTGTTCAAAGACAGACATTGCGGTATTTGGGACGAGAAGATATGGTTAAGCATCCCGAACATATGTATATACATGTTACAGGCAAAACTCTTAACCAGTCAATAGTACTTTTGACTGAAAAATCAGTCAAAAGTATTTTTAACCAAACACGTTGGTTAAAAGTACTTTTGACTGATATTAAAAGGTCAAAGTACTTATTACATATTAAACTTAAAATAATATTAGATTCTGACACAGACAGAACTGCGACCCACGAGCTAAGCACGAGCCAAGCGAGCGTGCCGACGGCAAGTGTCAGAATCTAATATTACTTTAAGTTTAATATATATAATAAGTACTTCTGAACTTTTAATATCAGTCAAAAGTACTTTTAACCAACGTGTTTGGTTAAAAATACTTTTGACTGCTTAAGAGTTTTAACTGTTTATATACATATATTCCTAATGAAAAGGGCAAGTTGAAATTCCAAAACTTGTGTGTGATTGTAAAGTTCAAATGTCAAGATCAAAGTTAAGACCTAGTTATTTTCAGTAATCGATTCTATTTGAATATACAACATGCGAGCTATCGCCGTAAAGTTGTAACGAATATTATGCTAAATGGTAGTAGTACCCAATGATACTATAGAACAGAAGAGATAAATTTCGGCAATGCCCTGAAATTATTAGCGACAAATAGGCTAGCTGTCATTCGATATTATATCTCTTTCTGTATTATACGTTCTATATTATCTATCGCATTCACACATTAAATTTATGAATAAGTACGCGTAATAATATGGCAACAAAACTGAACGCTGCTCAGTATGAAGGTAGGTTATCTTTTTTTAAATAGAGTAACCTAGTTATAACATTATGATTCTGATCAGTAGAACCGATGTAAAAATTACTTTGTGGAATTTATACGTACTAATCAAATGACGTAACAATTGCTAACGTTGAAGGAAAACATTGCGTGGGAACACTCATGTTTTAGAATAAATTCTAAAGGCATGTCTGTCCAATCGGAATAAGTCTAAACAGTCTATACCTTCTTTGTTCTATTAATAGAGAAGAAAAGAGACCTGTGGGACTAATAAAGGTAAAGCTATACATAATATTATAATTAGGAATATCTAAATAAAGCCTTTTTATCGTAAATAAACTACAATTTATGTCTTTGTTGTCGAAAATTACCACCGCCCGTTTATGTTGCGAGCATAAACTATAAAAGCTTTATTATACAACATAATATGTAATATTATGTAAAGTTCAAAAATATAAGCTCTTTGTTAGGAGTATAATAAGTTCTCGTCAAGTGTTTTAATATTGAAGCATACTACATTGAGCTGGCTCACTATTGTTGATAATGTAATCCTTAATATATTATAGCAAAAAAATGTAGATATCGCACGAAAATTGTTGTCGACAAAAGGGGCATCTAGTAGCTCATTCAGTTTTATACGTTCCGTATTATGTATCGCATTCATACTTCGAATCTATAAGTAAGTACGCGTAATAATAATACAACAAAACTAAACGGCTAGGATACGGTAACTGGTTTTTAAGAGAAGTAGGGCACCATACTAGCGAGCTAGCCCAACTGGGGAAGGACCTCCACCTTAAAGAAGACCACAGTCAAATAACTACACATAGCTGTGTAGTTGTGTCTCTGTGTGTGAGTACAAGAGTCTCCCTGTTCCTTATGCCTCCTTTTTTTCATCTTAGTAAATTGTTAATAAAAAAACGAAAATTAACATTTTTTAATTTTTCCAACGGGAATTTATTTTAAGACCTTTGAGAAATAGCTCCACAAAGGAAAAAAATCTCAGATTAATAGTTTAACAATTATCGCACTTGCAATTAAATAGTTCATGCTACAAAAAAAATGTTAATTAATTAATGGATAACTTATTGAAAAATCGCGATAAAAAATGTTTGACCACGGATTACGGTTTATTGTTGTAGGCGCCTGAATTTTTTCATTTTTTTATTTTCATATTTAATAAGTTTAAATACTATTTATTCGTTAAAGGTCCGAAGGGGGCGTGGCTTGCGCAAGCCGGAGTACCCGTTTTCGGGCGTATTTTCAATCCTCTGGTAAAATGAGAAATATTGGTCCTACAAATCCGGGAGTCAAAACTTCTTTTAGGAAATTTCTTCCTCTTTTTGAATCTTGTTTCAAATCTTTATTAGTTTTTGAGATATTTGCAAAAAACTAAACCCCCCTTTTTTTAGTTAATTGTTAATAACTTTTGCAATTTTTGCAAGCGGAACTTCATTTTTTCAAAAATCATCTAGATGCCATTCCAAATCGAATAACACCTCAATAAAACCATAATTTTTGGAGACTGCTGAAAAAGTTGACTAAAAAGGCACTTGTTGACTAGACTACCAAGTAGTATAAAAAAAAAAACTGCTTATCATGAGGCGGACTGTATGCTTAGTTGCAGTCATGCGAGTAGATTGGTTTCACATTCTCTTAGGTATTGGTCTATTGAATTGTAATAGATTCGTTTTTGTCTATCTATGTCTTTTACTATTATTTGGTAGTTTTTTAATTCAGTCTAGACATATTAAATATTATTCTGAGCGTCTCCGTGCTTCGGAGGTCACGTTAAAAGGCGGTCCCGACTGTTAACAGTCGATAGATCACGACAGAGGCATACATATGGGCGATGACACCTACGGATAAAGTTCAAGACACGCTCACACACAAAACACGCACACACACACACACACACACACACACACACACACACACACACACACACACACACACACACATACACACACACTTCTTATCCTTTAATACCTTTTCACTTTTTTTTTTAATTTAAAATATCTATGAATTGTAGCAGTTATAAGTAAAAACACGATGTATGTTCTAACAATAAACATCCCATCCATAGGGGATTGGAACTGTGGCTCCTTCACACAGGCTACTTTGTAACCTAGTTAGGAGAACAGAACTGTACCCACTTTATTTGTTAAAATATAATATTGTACTTTCCATACATAACATTGTATCAGCCCATGTACTGCATTCAGTTTAAGACTAATAAACATTATTATTATTATTATTAAATTGGATTGGTTTTAGGCCGCCAATTTCATCTATATCTAGTATATTATAACGAGGTAAATTTTGTGAGTTTGTTGTAGATTTCTGGATCTACTGAACCGTTTTTTGAAAATTTTTGTCATTGGCTAAATTAAATTGACAATATCATAACGGGACCCTGGAGAAACCACCTGTGCGAAGCCGGGATGGTCACTTTCTCTATCTTTCTTTATCGTTTGGTTAGTGGCCAACCTGGTGACAGAGTTATTTAGATCGTCCATATTTAGGCCTCTGTCGTGATCTTACGACTGTTAGCAGTCGGGACCGACTTTTAACGTGCCCTCCGAAACACGGAGACGCTCAGATGAAATACCACTATACGGTCACCCATCTTTAAGATTACCGCGCCCTTGGTTGCTTAACCCGCTGATCGTTTACCGAACAGCGAGTGCACCTGGCTATGAGCGCCTCGACTTTCTCTATGAATGTATTATATAAAAATAATGTAATTTGGTGTATGCAACATTCTTTTTATTTATAGACTCATATCAGTATGACAGAACAAACTGTAGTGTGATAATATAACATACCCAATTATATTTAGTTATATAATTATAACAAGAGAGGTAGGGCACCGAAGTAAGCAAGCCCGATTGTAGTAGGACTCTCTTCCCTTCCCGAGTCAGGCTTGCTCGCTTACTAAACAGATGACCAAAGCCAAATAACTATATTTGATGAACCTTTACAGTGTTATCTATTCGACGACTTCCTAACTGAACTTCAATCATGGTGGTTAATCTTGGCGGAGACTAGCCAGATGTGCGGAAGATATTATCTATCTATACTATTAAATATTATAGAGCTGAAGAGTTTGTTTGTTTGGTTGATCGCGCTAATCTCAGAAAGTACTGGTTCGTTTAAAAAAAATCTTTTTTTGTTGAATAGTGCATTTATCCAAGAAGGCTATATAATATCACGCTATGATCAATAGGAGCGGAGCAGTAGTGAGATATGTTGCAAAATCGGAGAAAAAATTTACAAATTACCACGCGGGCTACCCCTAGCTATAATATATACTAATTTTAAATGAGAACGTAACTCTGTTTGTTCGTTTGTTACTTTTTTACGACTAAACGGCTGAATGGATTTCTTTGGCAAGGAGAGGTACTTTTACATGCGTGCGGTGCCGCGGGTAACAGCTAGTAGTGCATAAGTTAAACGTGTGCACAGAAGCACTCTTTATTCCCTCTCTCTCATAATCTTGTCGCCGTCTGCCGTCCCATTGACGGCAATCCGACACGAGAGATCAGAGAACCGCAGCGGCGGAAGCTTTACGCGCCTTCCTTCGTACATTAGGCAACGATTTATATATAACTAACTGTTTCCCGCGGATCCGCCCGCGTGGATGTCGGTTATCGCTGCAAAAAGTAGCCTATGTGTTATTCCAGACCATAATCTATCTCTGTGCCAAATTACATCCAAATCCGTTCAATAGTTTTTACGTGAAAGAATAACAATCTTCCATCCATCCATTCTCACAAACTTTCACATTTTTATTATTAGTAAGGACTAGTCTAAATCCTTTCTTAGTGCACACTTGTGTCACTTTATAATATTTTGCAGAATATTTGTGCAAAATTTGATAGTTCTAGACCCGGCGGTTTTAGTTGCGCGTTGATCGATCAGTCAGTTTTTGCTTTTATAGTATATGTATATATAAGTTTTTTTTATTGTATTAGGAAAACTTACAGCTAATAATATAATTAAGAATCTTAAACAATAAGTAATAGACTGCCAATTACAAGTTTTCTCAGATGTTATGATGAATAATTTGGAGTTTAAAAAGTAAACAGCGTTAAAGTAAAAACTAAAATTATACTATAAAAACAATAAAAAGCATTAGGTACTACAAATCGTGTCAGGAAAAAAAATATGCAATATTCTTTTTTACTCTGTTTGTAACTAGTATTGAACAAATCGAGTTCAACTTCCCGACACCCTGCATTGAACGTGCGACTGGCTCTTACCAGATAAGCATTTTGATGATGGGTAATAGGTATATTTAATTACAGATAGGTATGTTGTTGATAAATGTTTACTTTACATTATCTGTGAATCAGTTTTAATTTACATTATAATTAGTGGGTATTGGCGAGACACGAATTCATCAATGTCACGTATAAAATTATAGCTTTGTTTGATAAATGTTTGTTTTTGAAATTATAACGGGTATCGTCACGAAACCGTTTATATATATCTATAATAATTATAAACGGTTTCGGGTTTAAAACTGTAATAGTTTTTTTTTATATTCTTAATACTATCTACGTGGCTAACAAGCATAGGTGAGTAAGCAGCTACCGTAAACTATGGACGCTTGCCTGAAGCATTTCGCGTGCTGCGGAGCTTTTTATGTTATGGATAGACAGATAGGATAGACATGATAAAACAATATTAATAATTAGTAATAATTTTAAGATTTTTGTACCGCCCAAAATTACACAAATAAATGATTAGGATTATGATTAGGATTGCAATGTAATCTAGTCGTGTTTGGGCTTGTTGTAATGTTCATGAAATGTACTTTGACTATAAATGATCAGATATTTAAAAATTGCGTCATTAAGGGTGACAGCGATTTAAGTTTGTATGAAAATTTATCATGTTTCTAAAACATTTTAGCCTATATGAAGTTGTTCATTCATATTTTTTTGTTGCTGAACACAGAAAAAGTATTGCAGATATTTGTGTAACGCTTATTAGCATTAGGTAGTAACTATTTATTAATCTGTGGCATTAGCGACGATTTGATATACATTAGATTCGTAGCGTAAGTATATTTTTGGTTTACATGGCCATCTTATTTAAAACTAGGCAAAGATTTATATTTTTGTTTGGAGTACCAAAACAAGGATGACATGGAACCTCTCTCACAATTTCAATTGGTTTATTTTGTTATGTATTCTGACGAGTATACTAAACAACAACGAGAGAGTGACCCGTACAGACCACTAACAACACACACACAATTAGAGGGCATTATTGTAAGTCAGGTATTTACGGCTCATGTTTCACTACGGATATTACGACATTACATTGTTATGTTACACTAATTTGAAAGGGTAAGTACATTAGTACAATGAATATTATTCCAGCACATAAGTTGAGTTGGACATCTAGATATAACTGGATATGTACATCCCACTACTTTTTGAAGTGAAAACTTCTTTAGGCGCGTTGGGCACTTTTTGGATGAACAAAAATCATGGAACTCGCGTCATCGTCATTGAACGTTTTCCATATTCAAACTTTTTAGGTGAACAAAAACATGGAACTCGCGTCATCGTCATTTTTTTGTTCTACCGTAACTGGTTACGAACCTACAGTTGCGTACGCGGCCGGAGGGTCACCGAACGCTTTCCATATTCAAAAATATTAATCTAATAGCTCGACGATACAGTAACAGTTCACAAGTATTTTTTTTTTTTTACATTTAACTTTCTATTCTGTCCATCCAAAGGTTGCCTGGCAGATATTGCTTTTAGCGATAAGGCTAATTGTTAATGGGTGAAATAATATTTGTATCATAAATGTAATTGGTATTACAATAACGATTTTTGTATCTATATAGATACAAAACTCTATTGGAACACGACATCTAAATCATCATTCAATCAGTAAAAGAGTTATTCAAATTAGATCAACGCGATTAAACATACCTACTAACTGTTCGGCATGTATTGAATGTATTTATGTATTGAAAAATATGTAAGTATATTTACCGGTTTTCTGGCTGCAGTAGAACAGAGTCTGTATAGTTTTTGTTGGCAGACGGCCGCGTCTGAGTTGTCCGATGAACAAAAAAAAAACTTGAATCGTTGACAATAGTTGAGCCTAGAGTGAAAATTGGTTGCGTCCATTCAAGTCCAAAACCGACCTTGATGCATCTATCTAGGTATATGTTCATTAATCCTTTTTTCCATTTGAATAGTTATACACTGTGCGCCTATTGTTGCATTCATTTCAATGCCTTTTTGAAGTTGAAAATTTTGAGCATTTATTATTTTCGCTGAAAATTCACAGATTCATAAGCTCATTCCATTGTCATTATTTTATTTTTATTTTAAACTTTATGCACATCATGTACAATGGAGGGCTTAATGCCAAAGGCATTCTTTACCAGCCAACCTTATATATATTTATTATGTATATTTGCAGAGATAAATGAAGTAGGTGCAAGATTACAATTGGGAAAATAAAATTGAACTAAATAAAACACAATGTAATAAAATGTATGGTTATATAAATACTCAAGATACTATTACATAAACTACATGTAAAACGAAATACTTATATTGAATAAATATATATTTATACATACATATTATAATGTAGGTATATATACAAAATTACTGATGTGTTGGTCCTGCCAGCTTGTCGAAGAGGAGGTCACGAACTTTCATTTTGAACGTATATTTGCTAGTTGCCATCCTGGCAAAACATTTAATATGTAAAAGGATTTATATTAATTAAAACAATTGTAATTAACTAAAACACATTATACGTTAGACGATAGTCTCGCTTCAATTCAACGCCAACATTTAATGTACCTTCCTACTACGTATATATAGATAAATGAGAACGTTCATGAAGTGTTAAGTTCATCAGCCTATCGCAGACCATTGCTGGACAAAGGTCTCTCGAAGTGCACACCACTTAGCACGGTCCTCGGCTTCTTTCATTTAGGTGCTTCCAACCACTTTGCAAAGATCGTCGCATCACCTGACGGCGTTGTACATTACGATTGCTGAGCCGCGGGCTCCGCGAACATGTGTATGCTCCAACGGTTATCGGTTTATCGGCAAATGTCATGCCCGCCCATTTCCCCTTTAGCCGGAGCCACTTGAGCTATATCTATAATTATGACACAAATACCACAAATTAGTGAATGTACGCGGTCTCATCACTTGCACATAATACGATATGATGATAATTTGGCTGTTGGCCAAAAACGAGACGATATTAAATTGTACAAGTTTTATAAGTCTTAGAACTTCGTAGCGAAATTTTCATAAAATCGGCATTGAATATCATCGAAACGATTCCAGGGGTATATAAATGGTTGTAATTTTGGGACAACAAGCTTGTGAAATTTAAAGTCATACGAGTATGTTGCTAAATTACTAAGAGTTTATAATACGCCATGTATCAAACCTATGTGAAACGTCGTTCAAAATTCAGTATTTAATTACATGTTGTTTCTAGAACTGATTTTTTTCTACTTTCTTCCTTTGGAAACTGTATGTACAACTTTCTTTCTTGATTTTAAAAACACATAATTTACGGTCACAAAGTAAAGCCAGAGTCAGAATGTATAGCGATATTATGAAAATATATTCCTTAAGTAAGTGCTGGAGACCTGGATATACTCTATAGTCATCCTAACACTACAGTAGAGGTCCCTCTACAGGCGAGCTGCTCCCTCATATAGTGATTGATGCTCTGAAAATCATGTGAATTGATTTTTTTTTAGAAGTAATACAATGAACACAATAGGTAGTCAAAGTTAGCTAGGTACCTTAATTAATGATTACGTTGTAAACTAGGTCAACGCTATATCTTGGATCCATGTTATAGTATTCCGTACATATTAATATGCATAGGCCACACGTCCTTAATTAGTCATAAATACAACACTAGAAAGGGAAGTCTCCACACGCTATTCAACACCTACTGTATAATGTCTGAGATTGGTTACCTTGACCATTATACCTGCTACTAGTCGATACAGAAAAAAAAAGTAATAGTGTTCTTTTGTTTATTATGTTTTTCTTTTGCGGCGTACACGTGTATTGTTAGGGTTGACACCCCGTCTAGTTCCCCCGTGTTATGTGGTTTGCATCGCCATGACCAAAATTCGTTGAGCAAAAAATTATGCCTCAATGGCAGCAGTCGTAACCAAAATATTTTTTTTAAAAAGAAGGAAATGTATTAAGGAATTTTTTAAATTGTGGACGGAAAAACTGCCTACTCTTCAGGTATCCCTTGTTCTTAACCCAGCAGATAAAAAATACTAGCTAAGATTTAGAGCCGTTCCTCTCTGATTGATTTTACACGCCCGTAAATAAGGATAAAGATTTCCTTGAAATCGTATAATGTTATAGCCCTTGTCCTACTATAACAATAAAAAGGAGCTATAAATTGACGATTTTTTCACAGTGATAGCGGGACAACCGGCGAGTGACATGTGATACATTTTGTCTGACTGAAGTTAGTAATTTATTATTTGAATGTCCCCATCTGTAGAAATAGGAGAGATTGCTTCGTAGCAATCCCTCCTATTTCTACAGATGGGGACAAAGACGAAAAGGAGGAAAACAAACAAAAGCTCGTGCTTTTGCTTGTTTTTCATTTTTGTTGTAATAGCAACACATTATGTCCCAGCACTAGGTCCCCTCTCCTCTATCAAGAAACCTTAGAGACCAGATCCACATACACTGACCCAGTGCGTATTGGTGGATCAGGCCTGCCTTGAATCTATCCTTAACGTGAGGAAACTTACATATTAGGTTTCCTCACTAAATTTTCCTTAAGCATTTGATTTGCACGTATAAATCTCACTATGTGAAATTTACATTGGTACTGGCACTTGGTATTGAACGCATAACTCATAAATCAGTTACTTTCTTTTTCTTCTTCCATCGATTTTATCTGATTCATATTTTGGTTGATAATTTTGTAGGTATAAGGTAACGGCACCTAATTCCGAGGGGTTCTGAAATTGGCACCTAATTCCGAGGTATTTAGAAAAACAGTATTTACTCGCGATTAACAAGCTATTTTTTACCAGAATATCTCTTATTTAGTAGATAATATATCTACATGTGGATATATTATCCAAGGTAAGGTGTACAGTATAAGATGTTTAAGATAATCGATAAGTTTCGCCACGATAGCCGGTCCAAACTCACTTTTCATACATTTGGCACCCCGTGCACGTAAATACCACGTTTTTTTAAATAGCGTTTTTCTTGTTATTTTAGTACGGTGTGTGTAATTCTTTGCGTTTAAGTAGTAGAAGGACTATATTTTTATAAGTATTACTTAACTTTTTTGTATTTTACTAAATAAATAAAGGCGAAAAAACGTTTTGAAAATACCGCGGAATTAGGTGCCATAAAAATTAGGCGGTTCCTTATTCCGATGTATACCACGGAATAAGGATTTCATAGACTTAGTTTCATTTTTGGTTTTCAGGATTGTTATTAGGATTAGGCACTTCACACTTTAGATTTACTAACTTAAGTAGTCAATATATATAAGATCTAATTACGAGGTACACTTTTGCATCGCATTCACTAATTATAGCATATCAAAGGTGGTGTATTTAGGTATTTTGTTAATTCGTTGTATGAGTATTTCAAGACAAAAAATCTAAGTTTATTAATAATTCAATGTAATTTTTAGCAAGTGCTATACATATTTAGAAAGATATTACAATTATGCACTAATCTGTAAATAAACTTTGCCAAAATATTCTAACTTTTGACACTCGGAATTAGGAAACGTGATTTTTTAGTACGAAACCTAATTCCGATGTATAGTGCATCGGAATTAGGTTCTATGGGCACCTAATTCCGTGGTATAAGCAAGTAAAATACAGGCTGTTCACAATTCACTGGGGCATATAGTTTTTTTTCTTGGATGAAATATAATTTAGCAAGTTTGTATTTTGGTTATTGATATTGTAAATTTCATTATTTTTTCACCCTAATGGAACGTTCAATAATAAAATTAATTAAAATTTAGTTATTTTGTTTGTAAAATTCTTTTCATAGTGTTCTCGTAACAACACACGTAAAAACTCGTTCCCGCCTGATGTTAAGCAGTTACCGTAGCATAGCAGAGACTTGCAATACTAGAAGTATCACTTGTGTATTGACGAACCATTTTTTTACAGCACGGCTTAAAGATGGAATATTCCTACGATAGGAAAACGTTTCTTTCATAACCCAACCCTAAATGAGCGCTGGAGACCTGTATTCACACAAAGCAACACAACTACACCGATGTGTGTAGTTATTTGGCTGTCGTGTTCTGTAAGGGGGAGGCTTTCCCCAGTCGGACTTGCTTGCTAGTATGGTGCCCTAAAGTAAATCCTGGTCCTCTCTTAATTTACAATAATTAAAATCAGTGATACTTGCGACACTCGCGCCTTCATATCCTGTCCTGAATGTGCAACACTCGTGAAATTACCTGATCTTGATGGCAGATTGGTTGCTTGCATGAACACGAAACTAATAATCTTTATTGCTTTAGCTATAAAATGCATGTAGTTATAGCTTGTAATATTAGGAGCAATATTATCATAATTGACAGGATTCCAGCGCTCATTTAGGAATGCGATTTATGTAAAAGTTTTCAAACAAAATCCTGCAGTTTAATTTTTTGGATCGGCATTCCCTTATAGTCTTTTCCTTTCTTTTAATTTTAATAACAATCTAGTCTACAAAATCAAATTTAGTGCATCATAAAAGACAAAGATTTTGTCAATTTTGATGCGCTAAACTTGAAGATTAAATAATTCTATTTTTTTAGCGAAAATCGTCCCCAACTTCTTTTCTTAAGATTACGAAGTTATAGCAAAACTTGGAACTGGATGCGTACGATCAAGTTTTCTTTCCATTTCGTCGTAATTTTGCCAAAGTGCCGGTATCCGCTTTCAGACTAACAAGAGCCATTAGGCCTAACTAAAGTAAAGTGACTTTTATACTCTGTTGACCACAAATTGGTTTAATATTTCTTTACTTTTTGAAGAATTTGGATTTAAGTGTTTCGAACAATTACTTTATACATAATTTAATTTTAATATAAAATATTGTTCAAAACATAAAAGCTACCACTATCTTTTGCCTTAATTTAACGATTAGATTATAAAAAGTTTTAGAATTCATTAAATTAATGCACTGTTGTGTGAGTTCTCAATACAGGGCCTGACGCTGAGAACGGCAGTCGGCTTTGAGAAAATAGATAAGCGGTTTAGTAACATGGCCAAAACCTTTTTTATTGCAATCGTCAGACCTCAAATGGCAAGGTATTCAATTAGCCAAATTCAATTCCAATTTGAAGTGAAAAATCTTGTATAAGATTTTGTTTATGCTGTGCAGGTGCTAAATACACATACCTACTATTTAACTAGCTGCTGTACCGAATCTTATCTTAGTCTGTACCTTCGGAAAAGGTACAGATGCACAGAGTAATAACGTATTCTATCAATTTCAGAGACTGCAATATTACGTCAGCTAGCGGAGGTAGATTGCTTGAATAAATTATTTCTTACCAACTGTTAGTAATATAAATGATCTATTTTCTATAACTCACTTTACTGGAATAACTCACTTTAGTACATAATATACAAAGACTTTTCTGTTTTTTTTTTTTTCTGTCTGATCTATTAATGAAAAATGAATGGAATAAGGAATGATTAGTAACTATTACTGTAAAGCCGGCGCAGGGGCACCTACTTGGTTTGATTCACACACTGAACAAATCATTATGTTAATCGTGCTTATCGATTCCAAATCTTCGATTCGAAATCTCGAATTATCGAATCGAATCCACGACCACTACAAGTCGAGAGTCACTAACCATTACACTAACAGTCCAGTCAAATCAATCAGTCAACATATTTCAACAACTTGATGTAACGATAATTTGAAGTATGATATTGGTTACATATCATTAATTTGATAGGCCTACTAACAAATTCATTACCAATATAATGTTATAATTATATAGACAGAACAAGCAGCTTGACAACAGATGGATCGATGAAGCTCGACTATGACGTCTAAGTATTAAATAAATAATTGGGACGGCTACTACTACAAATTTCGCATCAGTCGAGTTGGAGGTCGATGACAAATGTTTGCATTTCGATAGGCATTGTTTATTACGAAGGTCGTGATACCGTCTGAATCGTTTATTTGCAATTGCGTTCAATTAATTATGAGCTATTATTTTGTGCTGGTAATTTCAGACTTTGACAGATTGATAAATAAGTTATAGTCTCGTGCCAATTAATGTCTTGTGTACCTAACTAACATCGTATAATGATAACATCATATAAAATAATAATAAGTAACCTGCCCCTCTAGAAAAGTGGTATATACTGTAGTCGAATCGAATAGAATACAAAGCAATTGTATGGGATTTATCGTAAATGTACCGCATTATGTCGTAAATTTATGTCAAACCTCATACATTTGCTTGCTATTCGATTCGACTACTGTTTATGCCACTTGTCTCGAGGGGCTATGCAGATTACTAGTTACACAACGTTATTACATATTTTTAGGTTTTACGATATGCAATTAACTTAAATATGATTAAATATTTAAAACATAATTGATAGTGCGCTGAGCCGGAACCCGAGAGGCGCAAGTTCGAATCCTGCTCTGGACTAGATTTTTCCATATTGCTTTAAATATTTTAATATATACAATGATAGTATGCACAGATGTACGGTGAGTATGTGGTATTTGAACAAAAAACAAACTCTTCTTTTAGCTATCGGTTCGGCGCTCACGTATCTACTATACGATTGTCAAGCGATCTTATTCGCAGAATACGACATTTTCACTTTCTGCCGTCGAATTGTGACAAATATAATTGTATTTCTATAGGCATGGTTTATTATGAATGTGGGTATGTAAAGGAATGTTTAAATATAACAATTATGTAACACAAAACTATTGCGGCGAATATTTTGATTTACAATATCTTATGGTATGTCACACTTCATTGGCGAATTTAAATAACATATTTATATGTTATTTATTCAATCTAAACTTATTATGTTACAGTAGTATATTACGTATCTAAATCAATTTATGTATATTACTTAAACAATCACGTGTTTCAGATAAAAGTTAATTTGTTTATATACGTAAGTTGGTAGGCACTAGCGTCGGCTGAGGTATCTGTCGCGGTATGTGAAATCAACCGGCTACAAGTGATACCTCTGGTATTGGTAGACAGGCCGTATTATAGTTTGCCACTACAATCGATACAGAATTGAAGGAATATTGGATCGAATTGTTACATGTGATGAAAACTGGATTTTTTACGATAACCGTAAGCGAAAAATGCAATGGCTGACCCAAGGTCAAATGCCGCAACAGTGTCCTAAAGCAAAGCTTACCAATAAAAAGGTAATGGTAACTGGTTGGTGGTCTCAGCATGGTGTTATTCACTATAGCTTTCTCCGATCTGGTCAAGCAATAACGGCAGATGTCTACTGTGCCGAACTCCGAACAATGATAGCAAAACTAGCAGTGAAACAGCCCTGACTCATGAATCGATCTTCACCATTATTGCTCCATGATAACGTGAGACCTCATACAGCACAAGAAACCGTTTTAACTCTACAGGAAATGCATTTAGAAACCATTCTGTAATAGTCTGGATTCACCTTTACTTTAAACGCATAACGGTTGGTGACAATATGGCCGCGACGTGCGTGGTCTCATGTATGAACTAAAAAGTTGTCTAGGCCATACTTATTAATAGGTACTAGTGTCTAGTCAGCTGCAATGCGGCATCAGTATCAGTGGGAGGACACTAAAGCAAATAACGACATTTGCTTACTCCATATTCTTGCATAAATTTAGATCTGACAGACCACATTTTATTTTGCCACTTATTTTATATTCATAACTGCCTTTTTCGGTCTTTATTTATTAATTCTCAAAATGGTTATAAATAGAGATGAAATTTCAATAATAATGTACTTCTAACCGAATTTCGGTCACGGTGGTTAATCTTATCGGATACTAGCCATCTGCACGGGATATATTATAGTACCCAAGTGTGTGCGCAACGAAGTGCATCTGTATGTACAAGTACTTATGCACTTTCTTATTCCAATAGGACAGCAATTCACGACCGATGCGAGATCGGGTCTTGGGGCGTTTCGCACCACGAGTGGTTCGGACCGCGGTATGAATTGCCCAACAGCTCTTTTTGAATGTGTCGTTTCGCACCGCGGTTCGAATCGCCCAAGAACTTTTTGTAATGGGTTGATTCGGACCACACTGACGTCAGACAGAAAAGATTATCAAGTTTTAATTATACAACCTTATAGTACAACCAGGCACAAAAATAATAAGAAAAACAAAATATTATATACTTAAGTTACATTTGTCATAAGCTCACTATGTAAAGTATTGGCGCTACTGCATGGTATTTTTTTATACTTACTAAATAAATTGATTACCCTAAAGTATCGTAAAAATACGTTAAATAGGTGCAAAAAGTATACCATCGTATGCACACGCAAGTACATTCCAAGAATGCCAGGTAAAATTAACTCTTTGTTAAAAGTTGCCTTACCGGTTACATAAACAATAGAACAACCCCCGAAGCACGGACACATGCTTCTGATTGGTGGTTGCTTCTAGTGTCGTTTTGTTTGCAATTGAGTTCTGGAAGAGGTCACAGTGTCTTATCTACTTTGAGAGTGGTGATGTGTTGTGTTGTTACTTGTTGGGAATTTTATTTGGTAAGTACCAATATTTTTGTCGCAACCACATTATTAAGATTAAAGATTAAATTAGTAAGTACTAGACAGAATCAACATGTTGTTTTTAAAGAAAGCATTATAATTTATAAAATAAAACACTATTTACATTTTGGAACGTTTTATTATTTATCATGAAGTTTGTAAATAAGTACAATGTATAGATAACCATTTATTGAATACTTATTAACATAGTAATATACTTTTTTATAAGTAGAGATATTTAAAAAAATTTAAAACTAACGTTGTACTAGTAATATAAATATAATAATATAGTATACCTATAAATAAACTAGTTACAATATAATATTATATTGTAGCATATTATATAATGTGTTAAAATATAATAATATACATGTGTAGATAAAAAAAGTAAATTAAATAATTTTGTCTAATTGTTTATTTTATCAAAGTAAATACAAGTTCCGACTTAAATCTCGCGACAAGCTTTTATATCATATTATTATAAATACATAGTATAGAAACGTTATAAGTTGACGTTAGAATTTCATGGAACATGTTCATTTTGCTCTTTTTGGTACATTTAAATAAAAGCTTATTTAAAAAATGTTATTTTACTTTTATTTTTTTGTATGTGAAGACACTACAACTTTGCGAATTGGCTGCTTTTAAATTGAATTACTTTTATTTTACTTGTACATACCCGTATAATGTAAATCAAAATTATATATATTTTTAGGTCGCTGTTATTCAGTTCTGTAAAAATGTCTGGTCACCCTTCAACTTCACATGGTCAACCTAGCACTGTTGACTTTCGAAAAACGAAGAGAGGGGGGCGAATGCTCTGTCACGCTGGATATAACTATGTGTTGAAGAGAACAAACAAAGATGGATCTGACTTGTGGAGGTGTACCAATAAAGACTCTAGTAAGTGCAATGCAACTCTCAAAGGGAAACCAAATCCATTTATTATACTGCATGAAACTACTCACAACCATCCACCTAGAGGAGACACAGAGATGGAAATAGACCAAGAGATACATTTATGCACTGAAGCACTGGAAAAGAACATTAATATGCCAGTAACGCAAATTTACGGGGATGCTGTGCAAAATCTTATCAATAGAGGAATAAATTTATTGACTCCTTTACCACAATTTGATAATATTAAGAAAAAACTTTACAAAATCAGAAACAAATCACAAGGTGCTAAAAAACTTAATTTTTATAAAGGCTGTGAACTCGAAGTACCAAAACGGTATGAAAATTTATTGTTTGCGGAATACAAAGAAAAAAATAAGCGAATCCTTGTTTTCGCGAAAAAAGAAATGGTCAAATATTTGCGAGAATCGACAAGATATCTCATTGACGGTACATTCAAAATTTGTCCGAAGTATTTCTCTCAGGTCTACACTATTCATGCAGATATTGGCAGCAATCAAGAATATGTTAATGTGGTACCCGTGCTATATGCGTTGCTTCCCGACAAAACAAGATCTACATATGAAATTTTGTTTCAAATTATAAAAAGTCAAGTCAAAGAATGGAAGCCTACAGAAATTTCAATGGACTTTGAAGTGACTGCGATTTTGGCAATAAAAGATATATTTCCAAAAGTAAAAATAGTTGGCTGTTATTTTCACTTCAGCCGCAGCTTATGGCGTAAAGCTAAGCAATTGGGGGTAGTCAAAACAAAACTGGGGGTAATCCATATAAAACTATGCACACAATTGGCATACTTACCTCCGAACTTTTTGGATGAAGGGTGGCTGTATGTGATGGGTGAAAGTCCAAACAATGCAGAAGTAATTAAATTCAACGATTATTTCGTTAAAACATGGCTTGAACATGATGTATTATCAAAAGCATGGAATACATTTAATCAATTTGACAAAACCAATAATATGGTGGAGTCATGGAATGCAAAAATAAAGAAGATGATTCCCGAAAAACCTAATATTGCTCAATTTCTTAATGGGATACAAAGAGACGCTAACTTTTACTTTGGTAAATTAAACAGACAGGGCGACGTACAAATTTCAAAAAGAAAAAAAGATACGATCGAAATAAACCAAAGAATTTATAGCATCATACAAGATTTATTATCTAGTAATATAACTGTCGGCCATTGCTTAGAGAAATTAAGATTTTAGAGTAAGTTTACAAATTTGTTAATTTTACAAGATTTTTTATGTTTGTTGATTTTTTAAATGTAAATTATAATATACATCATAATCTGTGATTACCTAGTATAGAGTTAGTTTTAAGTTAATATATAATATTGATCGAACTGTGATTTTAAACCATTACCGTCTAACTACTACTATATACATACACTTGTTATATCTGTGAATGTACAAATTTATTTAGTTATAAGTAAGTTATAATGTAAAATTATTATCTGTGATTAGCAAGAGATTTTAGTGTAAGTTTACAAGATTTTTAAATTTACAAGTTTTTTTATCTTTATTGATTTTTTAAATAAATACAAATTATAATATACCTACATCATAATCTGTGATTACCTAGAGTTAGTTAAGTTAATGAATAATGTATGTAACCTAGAGTTAGTTAAGTTAATGAATACTGTGATTTGAAACCATTATATGTGGTCTTCTGTAAGGTGGAGGTCCTTCCCCAGTCGGGCTAGCTCGCTAGTATGGTGCCCTACCTCTCTTAAAATCTTCTTTTCATCTTTGTTGATTTTTTTAGGTGTAAATTATATATTATATACATCATAATCTGTGATTACCTAGATATAGTTTAAGTTAAGTGTATGTTGATCAAACGTAATGTAAAGTTTAAACATGAATTTTACATCGCATATTTTGTTTTATTTTCACTAACCACTTTTCTCAACGATTGTACAAATAAATAATAATCTTAAATGTCTGTTTTGAGTTTAAATCAGGATGTACAATATGAGTATTGAGTACTTGCGCTCCGTGGTCCGAATCGACCCATTCCAAAAGATACGTTGGGCGATTCGCACCGCTGCTACCACTGCGGTGCGAATCGCCCTATTCAGAAATAGTACTTGGGCGATTCGCACCGCGGTTCGAATAACTCGTGGTGCGAAACGCCCCACGACCCGCGAGATCAGGCGTAGGCCCACAGGTTTTACGTGCTATCCGAGGCTGGTGTAAACACAGCCAATTTCGAAACTTAAGGCATCTATTGTGAATTTCTTCATAAAAAGACCTAATTTCTCAATCTCAATTTTTGGGCCGATCCGAGCATCATACTCAGAACCTCGTGAAGAGCACTCGTACTCAATGACTTCTAGACCAACGAGGCAAGTGTAATGTAATTTTAATCTTACTTAAAAATCATTTATTTTTCGTAGCCTATTATTGCAGTCTATAATATCTCTATACAGTTTCCTACATAATGAAGAGGTTGATGAATGTAGTGGAAGCGAAAGGAGTATGTCTGGATCGAAGCATTGGCGTACCTTAGTCTCTGCCTACCCCAAAGGGAGACGGGCGAGATTAAATGTATGTATGAAAATTAGTATCAATTGTCAAGCCCGGCAGAGCAAACTGATAGCTTGCAATAAATAAATAGGTGTACAGTGTCAGCTCCCCTCATTCATTGTTAATTACAAACAAAACTAACGATCCCTTCCGGCCGGATATTCTCGCGCGTACACTCATACCAAACGGCTATTAGTCAAAACCTATGTTTGGAATAACTAGGGTTGTCGAATAATTTTTAAAATTGTCAACAATCGTAAAAAATACAAAAAACGTATAACAACATTGTTGATATATTTTGGCTGTTGCGTTTGTTTTCATTAAAATAGTAAAATATCCGATTAGTGAGTCGCATGCTATCGCTCAAAAAGAAAACGATTTTAATATTAAATATAAACAGCATGTATGGCGTTAGTCCCGCACATAGTTGAGTATTTATGTCCGGGAATTGTGTACTTGTAAGACCACCGCGAAACGGAGATTTTTATAGTAACAATTGAGATGATAAATTATACAAAATAGAGTAAAGAACGGTTAATTTTTAAATGTAATTGTTTGTTTTAATCAAAACGAATCTTCTTAATTTTTTTACACCAGGGCTTTAAGATGGAGTATCCCTGGGATAGGAATATGTTTCTTTCAAAACGCATCCCTAAATGAGCGCTGGAAACCGACCACACACAGGACCAGAACTACACCGCTGTATATAGTTATTTGACTGTGGTCTTCTGTAAGGTTGAGGTCGTTCCCTAGTCGGGCATGCTCGCTAGCATGGTGCTTTACCTCTCTTAAAAAGAGACACTACACTACGTTTACCTAAAAAAATATTACTAAAAATATACTCAATACAATTTATGTGGGACAAAATAAGGATTGTTCAGTAGCATCAAAGCGATTTGTTTTATTTGACGTTAACATTATTACACTGGTAGCAATTCCATACGTCACCATTGACGTTGGGACAAATTTAACGATACCCGATTTGCCTAAAGCAGTTTAGCTGTCTAGTCAGCGGCGCGTAAAATATAGCCTTGTTTAAATTTAGTAGCTCATAAAAATCCTTTATGTTTATTTATTTTGAATATAATACCCTTTTAATGGTAATTTAAAGCAAGGTTTTTCAGTTTTGTTTTACACGTGAGTTATTAGGTTAAGAATTAAAGTTACAGAACCACAGGACTTTTTACAGTGACAGCGTGCATTAGCCATTTGAAAAGTGTGACTATTTTTATTTTGTAAAGGCATTTCTCTGAAAAACCTTTTAATAGGATTCTAGATATAAAACCTGTAGTTAATTTAGTAATAAGGTACATTTTGTTTTTCAGAAAAAAATAAAATAAATACAAGAATCGCACATGATAATTTATTTAACAGATAGAATTTTCATGACGCAGCCCTAGTTTTTTTCAGAGATATTCCTTTACGCAAACGCGAGAGTCACCATACTGTGTTATACATGTAGTCTGCTTACAAACGTCTGTTGTTGTGAAACATATGCATCATATTAATCGGATCGCCTCACCAGTGTAGAGACTCATATTATAGTTATAGTAACTTGGTAATAAAGCCGCTGGAATATTGAGCTGTTTAATATATATACCTATGTGTACCTATGTAAGCTGACTTGACAGCACGGTTGATTCAGTGGCTTATGTGGGTAAGTCGCCATTTATCACTGCGCGGCGTGTTTTGGATACCCACACAGGACAAAAAATTGTGTGATCCATAAATGGTTGGCCCTAGTCTGGATGTACTGTGCGTCCGTTAATTGTATGTTTGTAAAGTCCCCCGCGACACAACGCTTGTTCCCTAGTGTGGGAGTTCTCTTTACAAGAAAAAGAAAAAAAGGGAAATTGTATTCTGTACATGTGTGGAAATCTGCGAGACTATTGTAAGGCTATTGTTATGCTAAAGGCTCTCTAAACACTATAATTACTCTCGCTTATTTACACCCAGCTTTATAGCTATAGCTATGTAAGAAAGCGTCTAGTGTTTCTTACTAGCGCTAAGGTTAAAGAAAGTGCAAGAAGTTCTTTGAAGTTTGCAAAAGCCTTTGTGTAGTTCATAGGTAACCTTAGATGTTAGAAACATTATACAGGTTCAGTAAAAACGATTTACCGTACTGAATGTTTCTATTACAGTTTTTTTATAATAGATAGGTACCTAGGTATTACATATAAGATTACAGCAATTCTGAAAACTAAATTATAATGTTCTCCCTTTAACATTGGCTAGACACATTTTTCATTTTAATTACATGTCTGCGTTTTAGGATCAGCGCAGATTAATCAGACAATTGCTGTGACTGATAATTTAATGTCGTTCATATTTTAATCGGATAGAGTTGCAAATTAAACAATACGCGCGCTGCTTTTCTTATTCTTACCGATCATTACTATCGTGCAGTTGATCTGAATGAATAAATGAGTTTGACATATCTGTGTTGTAAGGACTTTTAAAGTCCTCTTTTTAAGCACCCACATCAATTGATTGATTCAATGAATGGTTGATATATTATTGATACATTTTAAACCCCAACATATTCAATTAAGGTTGCCTGGAAGAAATCGCGCTTAGCGATAAGGCCGCCCATTGTACTTGTCTATTTTCTGTATGTTTCTAACATATGTTTTTTGTTATCATTATGGTGTACAATAAAGAATTATCTATCTATATTATTGATACCAACAAACATAATATGTCATGCCTTTCGTATTAGAGTAGGTAGAAATTCTGGTACACCACTTGCTTGATTTAGTTATACTTTCCCTGTTTCCTCTACAATCCTGCCGTCTACTAACTAAAAGGCCGTTAAGCCACAGTTAGCCGTTTTTCACTTTTTAATGTAGTCTTATACAACTTTCGATGCTCTATCTTTTGGTCTAAGATTCATTTTGCTAAGCTAGCTTAGTTTTAGAGATACAAAACATTGCTGAGCAGTTAAACCACATAAATTTCGTTACTTCCTTAATTAAAAAGCGGCTAAGCCACAATACTTCTCTAGAAAGACGTTAATATACTTCAACGGCAAACTGATGTATCATTTTTTCTAATTTTACTTAACTAAAATTACGTTATCTAGTCATGCTTGACTAAAGAGCAGTTAAGCGTCTTTAACTACCTTCATGTATTGTGTCATATAAGTAACCACCTGCACATCGTACCTTAACTATAAAGCAGTTATAAAGAAAAACTACACTAGAAAGCAGTTATACGCTAATAGCGGCTTTTAAGTTATGTATTGAAATTAGTATTAGCTAAATATCAATCGCTAGAGAGCAGTCAAACGACAATACTAGACTAAAAAGCAGTTAAACGCTTGTGATTTTTGTTTGCGTTTGACGAGCTCAGGATATATTCCGGAGCCATGTGACAAAGTTTTAAGTGATGATACTGAATATGGTTATGACATGCAAAGGCAAAATACAGTTTTAAACCCTAAAAGTAACCCAATATTGAAAAGGAGAACATCAATAACTAAAACGCGACGAAAATTTATAACGCGACGACATACTCAAGAATTTACAAGAACAGAAGAGATTATTGGACATCGGTTACCTAAGAAAAGACGTGCATCTTTATCTTTTATTGATTGCTCTATTTCTATAAATTTAGTAAATTTAGCACCACCATCATCCACACAGAGAAAGAAATATGATACCAGCTTGAAAGATAGATTAGTTGAGAAGGAAAAGGAATGCACATACAATTAACGGACACAAATTACAACCACACTCAGAACAACTCTTTGTGGGTCATACAAAGTTTTGCCCTGTGTGGGAATCGAACCCACAACCTCGTGCACAGCAGGCGCATACTGCGGCCACTGGACCACCAAGGCAGTATACTTCACATACGCTGGCAGGATCGGATTCCCAACACGGAAGTACTTCGTCGGACGGATATGGTGGGCATGGAGAGCCTCCTTATTAAAAGGCAGCTTCGCTGGTGTGAACATCTTGTACGCATGGAGCCCTCAAGGTTGCCAAAAGCTGTCTTTTACTCTGAGATCAGCTCAGACAGTATCTTTGTACAAGGATGTTCTTAAGCGACACTTATCTGTAACCGGTGTCTCCAAACTCATGGGAGGAGTTTGCTACCCACAGGTTAGACTGGCATAAGGCTGTTCACAGAGGTATAGAAGAGTTTGAAAACTGTCGTCTTAAAGACCTTGACGCCAAACGCCAGCACCGTAAAACTCAACTCAGGCCCTCTTATGAGTATACCTAATGCGCAAGGAGGGCTTCACTGCGCTTTGTGTGACCGTCTTTTTAAGACGTAATTCGGCTTCGCGAGCCCCGTCCGAGCACATGAGCGGAGACGTATGGCCGTGAGTTAGTAGGGGTCGCCGTCGACGGATACGTCTAGGAGGACATCATCATCATTAATTTTATAAATATGAAATATTGGATGCTCGTTATTAATTCTTATACTAATGTCTGAAATTTAGCACACACCTACTAGTAGCTTAAGGTTCAAGTTGTAATATTTGGTTAAGTTCTTTTCGCATTAGTCGATGCGGTATCGGCGCGGGTAGCGTATGCTCGCAATGCGCAATACCGGAAGCTTGCCGAACGCTTATATTTCAACGTGCGCTTTCAGAATCGCATGGTTTGTGCGGACGTGGGGCGTTTCTGTAAACTGCGTCTCAAAGTTTTGAGAACATAAGGGTTACTACACACATAAGCGGCCATAATCTGTGCGGCAACAAAGCCAACTCAAAGCTTATACTTTTTCCTCGAACATCATCTACATACATAAATTCGATTTTACTGCCCGACTGTGCCGATTAATGCCGGCCCGCTTATGTGTATAGCTACTCTTAGAAGCTTTGCTCGATTTGTTTACCAACAGGTACAAAAATCAAGACAATATAACATCTTTATGCATTTCGTTATAAATATCCCGCATTGATAACGCACCTACAAAAGTAAGAAGGACCTAGCTAGCTACTTTGTCTTTCCGTTACAATTTTTTTAACATTTTTAACGCAAGTCTTTATGTATGTTTTTACTTAAATCCATTATATATATATGGTAGTTTAATCGCCAAGTTTGCTCGACTCACGCAATCGAATCAATCAATCAATCAAAACGAATTTTGTATTGAAAATTTTCGTTTTTGTCTGGAATTTTAAAAGGAGGCATTTTTAATTATGTTTTAAATTTTTTTATTAAACTTTGATTTAATACTTTAAAAAATTATTATTTCTCACATAATCCTGTCAAATGCTTAGCAATAAGGAAGTTAAACTCAAGCGAAGTAAGTATTGCCGCCTTTTAGTTAAGTATTATTAGAATAATCTTATATTCAGTTTCATATTCTATAAACGCTACTTAGCTTAAAAGAGTCTAAGCCGCTTATTAGAAAATATATTTAGTTACAGATTGATGAAAAGTTTCGACAATAAAGCCGTTAGACGACTTAGCGACTTTCTAGTTAAGGATTGCATAATAAATTTAACTAAGATTTAGAATCCTATAAATTTATTAAAATTACTTCACTAAAAAGCCGTTACGGTAACGTTAGCGACCTTTTAGTACAGGATTTAGATTCAAAAAATATCTAAAATGCTTAGCTAAATCGAAAAAGAACGTTTTTTTTAGCGAGGTGTATTTTTTTTTAATAACTAAAACCTTAAAATGATCCACGGAAATAATATTCAATAATCTGCCTAACACCCGTCAAGCTAAGTATTGTACTTTTTAAGAAATAACGGTTGCCGCCTTTTTTGCTGTTTTCTCCAAAACTACTTTTTGGGCTTAACGGCTTTCTAGTTATAGGACGGCAGAATCCTTGCCCTTTTTTGTTATATTTCTATCATCCATCTTGTCCGAATGTTCAAACCAGATTTCTATTTTTATTTTGTCACTAGACAAAGTGAGATATTGTGGTGTAAGAAATTATATAGATTGAATAAAGATATAGGTAGGTACACATATTTTACACAATGTCTCACGCTGTCTTATTTATGTATTCAACATAATTACGAGTATATTCCACATTCAGTGAAGTCATTCAATGAATTTATACTAAGAAAATACTTGTAAAACCATTAAGAATTAAATTTATAAGACTGCCTTGGTGGTCCAGTGGGAACAGTATGTGCCTGCTGTCCATGAGGTTGTGGGTACGATTCCCACACAGGGACAAAACTTTGTGTGACCCACAAAGAGTTGTTCTGAGTCTGGGTGTGTCCGTTAATTGTATGTTTGTAAAGTCCCCCGCGACACAGAGCTTGTTCTCTAGTGCGGGAGTTGTCTTTAAAAAAACAAAAAAAGGAAGAAATTTGCTTCACATGTTTGTTAATTTATTATTAGAAGGACACTGATTCAGAATTTTGTTCTTGCCATTTATTGTAGCAAAACAACTGTCTCAGATAGTAAGATAACTACGCTATACCTTTTTAAGGTATAAAAAGGTATAGCGTAGGAAAAAAGGAAAACCACATATATTAGGCAATATCGTATTTAATTTAAATTTAATTGGCAAACACGTAATTTGCTAACAAACAAAACATAGTATGCAAATTGTGTGCCACCTACATACAGATACATATGGTTAGTAGACTAGCAAATTGTGTACAAAACATACAATTTTACTACCTCAGTGTTTGGAATCAGGGTCTTTAGCAAACAATAGGTCTGTCGGTCGGCCTGTCTATACAGTGCCGGTTTTAGTACTAACAGCGCCCTGGGCGAGATTTCTACGGCGCCCCCTAATTGCAATTCAAACCCATACGAAAAAAGGCGAAGGATAATAATGAAATAACCATTTATGAAAAGAAATAAACATTTATTAAAAAAACTAATAAAATTTTACTTTTCTAGCCTTTTTATCGGCGAACTCTTTTATTAAGTTATCAAAGTCGATGTTTTCAGCTATTTCATTTTCGATCGACAAAGTTGCCAAGTTTGTCAATCTACATTGTGATATCGTCGATCGCAGATAGGTTTTTATTAGCTTAAGCTTAGAAAAACTCCTCTCTCCACTAGCAACCGTTACGGGAATAGTTAATAATATTCGTAATGCTATCCAAACATTTGGATATAGTTCTTTTAAGTTGCGGTCTTTAATAAAATTTAAAACAAAAACAGGAGTAACCACTTTCTGATCAGGCAAAAACGATTTCAGACTTATGAGTTCATCGCACAACATACATCCATCTATATCTGATTTGGAATTTACATTTAATTTCAATTGAAGATCACTACAGAGTTTGATAAGGTCGTGTTTTTCTGGAATCTGTTTTAAATTGTACAAAAAAGACCAAGATTCCGAGTACTCACATAACTGTTCAAATCTTTCGTTGAGTGAAGTTAACGTCGTGTCCAAAAGACAGTTGAAAAATTCAACCTCAAATTTTTTTTCTGGAGAAGTTATAGGCTCATCTTGGGCAATTTCACCAGCTTGGCGCTTAACACGTCGAATTCTTGTTGTCGCTCTAAACACAGGTTCTATTTCTAACTCTTCAGCCAATTCCTTCGCAGTTAGAATGGCGCTTTTAAAGCCTGTATTTCTATATTCTTCCAAGAAATTGCAGCATTTTTTCAGCATGTCTGTGCATTTACCGAGATCCATGTCTGTTGATTGTAGAGATTTACTAACGACATTAATTTGAAAAAGTATGTCATACCAGACAACCAATGAAACTATGAAGCCGAAATCTTTTAGTTGTTCGGCTAGAGTAGTAGCCTCATGAGAGACTTGAACATCAGTTTGCTGAGTTTCGATAGCCAAAGTGATTAAAGCGTCATGGACGGCGCTAATTTGATAACGGACTGCTTTAACACTGCCTATTCTTGCTTCCCAACGCGTGTCACTGAGTTTTTTTATAGTGTACAATCCCAAGTGATCGGTCAGAATTTTCCATCGATGAACAGAAGCTGAAAACAACGTAAACAACCTCTGAAGTACTCCAAACAAAGTGACAGATTTTACAGATGACTTAGCGGCATCGCATAGTACGAGATTGTAGCTATGACAGCCACACGGCACATATACAGCTAAAGGATTTATGTCCAGAATTCTTCTTTGAACTCCAATATTTTTTCCTTTCATGTTTGCTCCGTTGTCATAGCCCTGACCTCTACAATCGTTCAATTCCAGTCCGTATTTATTTAAAATATCAATAATAACTTCAGTCAGCCTTTCACCAGTCGACTCATTAACAGGTATAAATTCTATGAAATGCTCTTTTACTGATATTTTATCGACATCTGATGATAAATCAACAAATCGTATTGTCAGTGAAAGCTGTTCTATATGACTAATGTCCGGAGTACAGTCAGCTATAATAGAATAATATTTCGATTTCTTTGCACGTGATATGATTTCTGACTTCACTTTTTCACCCATCAGCTCTATTAATTCATTTTGAATGTCTTTTCCGCAGTAGTGGTCAGAAACATCACCCTTTACAGCTAAACGCAAGTGCTCCTCCATAACTGGATCAAATTTGGCTAGTAGTTGTACTAAACCCAAGAACTTTCCATTATTTGGCGTATATAGTTTGTCGGAAGTACCTCTAAACGCCATATTGTTTTCAGCTAAATACAGTGTAATATGCATTAATCTAGACAAAATATTATTCCACCTTGTAGTTTCCTTTCTAATCAAATGTTGCTCTTGACAATCTATTGTTTTTCCCGTTTTTAATCTTAGTTCAGCCTCAATCCATGAGAGGTAAAACTTCTTATGAAAAGTGCTACTTTCATGAACTTTTAACATTTCTGATAAGTGTTTCCAGTCGTTATATCCTTCAGATGCTAAATTCGACGTTGAGCTGCTATCAAATAGCCGGCAACAAAAACAGTAAACTCGATTTTTAGAAACTGAGTATATTAACCAACGACGCTGAATTATTTCATTGTTTGCAAGTTTTTTTGTAAAATGAGAATTTGAGAAATGTCGCCCTGTATCATTTTTTGGATAATTATCAATGTGAGTTTGCACTGGGCCATTAGTTATTATATGATCAATAACTTTGCTATTTCGAGTGAGTGGCCAAGTGGCTGGATCCGATATATTTGGAGCAAGAGAACTAATGTCATCTAGAATTTGTATTTGTTGTACATCACCAATAGTGTCATCCTGAGCAGCATCTGTAATTGTAACACAACTTGTCTCCTCACTTCGGGAAACTTCGTCCACAATCTCTTCAACAGCTAACTGATCTGACTTGTCAGACAGAGACTCCACTACCGATGCATTCGCTTGTATTTCAGATGTAGATGCCACATTAAGGTCTTGATTTTTTGTTGTGATATATTTGCCTATATTCATAAACTTTTTTGTTTTTTCAAATTCCTTCTCTTTTTCTGCTTTTCGCTTTCTATATTTTGATCCAGATGGTTTTCTTTTGAAAGGATCAACGTGTTCAGACATTTTGTACTAATCAAATCTGCAACAAATTAAATCTGCGTAAGTCCGATCATTTCTATAAATTAATTAAATATAGCGCTATTGAGGGAGGACGACCAAAAACGCTTTATATTCAGTAGCCTTACCATGAGTTTGTAAAAACGTTCTCTTCTCGCTATCGAAAACTATCGCTTTGTCCCTGTCATTGTGGTGCACGTGAAAGAGACAAAGCTATAGTTTTCGATAGCGAGAACGTTTTTTCAAACTCATGGTAAGGCCACAGGAAAGCGTTAGCATACACGTGAACTACGATCGAAAAATCTAGGTAAGGTAATATTGTCATGGCAGCGGAATAATTGTGAAATGTTATATTTAAAAGCTTGTGTTACGTGATAGTGCTTAGATTTGTATGAAAAAAATCACGATCATCCACTCGTTCCCGAAAAAATGACTTCTATGTACAGTCAGATGCAAAAGTCGGTGGACACTTTTCACCTTTAACACAAAGGCTTACGAATGAACAGGCTTCATCCACTTTTACACTTGACCGTACCTCCTCGACATTCATTTATTATCTCCGTGTTAAAATTTCATCAACATTATATAGTCAGTTCTAGAGATATTTTATAATATACTAGCTGTTGCCCGCGCAGCTACGCTCGCGTGGTATCCCTATTTAAACCTATAACCCTTTTTTGTCGCATCGCAATCGGTTAAAAAGTAGCCTATAGCAGTCTCATGAGTTCCAACTATACATATGTCAAATTTCATCACAATCGGTTTAGTGGTTTAGGCGTGAAGGGAAGACAAACGAACAAACAAACAAACACACTTTTCCATTTATAATATTAGTATGGATAATTTACTTTAAATAGATTACCCCACTCCAAACATAACAAACAAACAAATGTTACCTCTTTAGTATAATAAGTAAAGATAGTTAAAATAAAATTGTACTTACCTAATTAGTGAAATAATCCGTCATGAAGCAAATACCTACTTAAACACTATTTGAATTTCAACTTTTTGGATAAAACCTATGTCACTCTGTAGTCGGCGACAAAAAGTAAAAAACATGCACTTCGTAACTTAGCGTGGACCGCCTGATTACTGCGTCTGTTTGTTTTAAAATATGTAATTACGATAACTGTTTTTAAGTGCGTGCACCGATTGAATGAATAAGAATGAGCTGTGTTCCGCTCCATCAAAAATAACGTCAACTCTTCTGAACTAAAATGTTAAAAAGAGATAGATAATGTGTTTCTCTGTGGTCGGGGATTCCCAGTTTTAACGGATTGAGCACTGCGTTCCATTCTAGTGTTGCCAACACATCGTTTTTTTTTTTCACTTACAGAGATGGGAATATAAAGGGGCGCCGCTTCACGGCGCCCCTTAAAGTCCGGCGCCCCTGGGCGGTCGCCCAACCGCGCCCTACCCTAACGCCGGTACTGTGTCTATACTAACATAATCTAAATTGCAAGGCACGTCTTAAAGTATAAACAGACGATCAAACTTGGTTCGGGCCGAACCACACGGTTGCACGGTCCGGACATTATTATAATTAATATCATTATAATATGGTTCGGAGCGCACCATGTTCGTGGTACGGCCCGAACCAAGTTCGATCGTCTGTTGTTACTTTTAGCAACAGCAACCAAACCGCAATTATGTCCACAGCCTTCATATCTTACGCTTACATCTTATAAACTATGCAACGGATTTCAATGTAGTTTTCAGCACTCGATAGAGTGATTTAAGAGGAAAGTTTATATCATACTTATAATATAAACAGATTTGCAAAATACTTTCCCAGCAGATGCTTATGTTTTAAAATAAACGTATTCTCCAAATTACAGCGTTCTAGAAAACTTTTTTTAAGATATACTCCAACAAAACCATTAATATCAAATTAAATTAAAATGCATGTATGGTACTTATGTGAACGTCAAAATAAACAAAAGCGAGCATATTTTTTCCTACAGCCAATTTGCTAACAAAGGTAGGACCTCGAAAAGAATTGGCAAGAAACTCTGGCCACACTTTTTATTCGCCGTTAGTTTAATACCTAGGTATAATTTGGTATAAGTTACAATTTATATAATATTGATTTTCTTTTGTCAACAGATTCAGATTTTACGTGTATTCGGCGTACGTGGAACGACGTACAGTAGCCGCCGTGCGAATAATTGCAGCGACTAAGACGCGCAACGCAGACCCCGTCTACTGCCAACTGTCGATGCCCGATAACCGCACGTACACACTCAAAGCTAAGGTCAAGGTAATGGAGCAATGTTTTTTTTATAAGCTTTTATTTAACTTGTAAGATTGATCTACAAACATTACCTTTCTCAATAATTTTTATACCCCTGAGTATATTTATGACCCCGTTATCAGAGCTGGGACCAATATCCTATCGAATATTAAAATATTTTTAAAATCGTTTTATAAAAGACGAAAGCACATGAATTGATGACATTCTCTTTGAAGTTAGATGGTTAAAAGTTATCTACCTATCAATCTATGTCAGTTTGCTTTGGTCTAATCTATTGAGTTTAAATTTGGTATACTTATTTAACTTAGTGAGAATGCAATTATATGGTATCATGGAGCTGGTTTGATGATGCATTTGGAAGGTGCAAGGCAACTTCATAGGCGGTACGGAACAAAACAGTAACTGTTTACCATCTGATGGGTAGCATGCTTATGGACTACTAGTTGTTGCCCGCGGCTTCGCCCGCGTAGATATCGGTTATCGTGATAAAAATATTTAGCCTATACGCTAGTCCAGATTATAATCTATCTCTAAGCAAAATTTCATCCAGATCCGTTTAGTAGTTTTTACGTGAAATAGTATCAAACATCCATACATCCATCCGTCCGCACAAATTTTCACATTTATAATATTACTCAGTGTTTTAATTACTTTGCAAGTTACGTTAACTTTGCTTAGCAAACCTAATATTATTATAATAATAGTTGTTTAGTGATATAATTTCTCTCGTTGTACCTCTGTTAATAAATGTTTCTAAATGTTGTAGGTAATAATTACTACAAAATATGCGAATCCTAAGTCTTAAGAAAACAAACGACTGAAATTGTAGAAGTAACTAATGCTAATTACGTTTCAAAAGATCCACAAAACAGTTAATTGTTTAGGACAGTTGTATATTTTAATTGTTTACGACAGTTGGGAACTATTATTTGCGAAGACTATTAAAATTTAAAGGAAATACGAAATTAAGCTTAGGTTCATTTTATGTCAGCTTAATGTTTTTATTTTATGATCTTTTTATGGAAATTTTAGTCACTTCAAACTTGACAAAATAGGGTCAAATAAGTATGTTTTAATAGCATTGCGCAGTAGAATATTTTATGTTTATTTTCCTGACTTGTTAGCCTAGTGATTATTTTACTGCTAACCGGAGGTCGTGAGCCATTTCTATCCAGGAGATTTTTTTCTGTAATTATAATACCAGAATTTTGTGATAAGGTATCCTTGGGGTAGGAAAAGTTTATAAAGCATTCTGGAGACTTTTTTACTCACGTACAGGAGGACTACTACATCATTGTGTTTAGTTATTCGGCTGTGGTCTTTGATCAGGTTGAGGTCCTTCCTTAATAGGACTTGCTCGCTTGTATGGTGGGTGCCCTACCTCCCTCACATAAAGAAATGACTTTATTTATTGTCTTCCTTTTCTAAGATGAAAATGACGATATTTTTTCTGTACAGTCAAAAACACCTAAGTTTTTTTTGTGCGTACTTTAAATTTCTACAACTGACAGCACGAGAAGTCTACGTACTTACATAATTATTATCTATTTATGAATTGCCTGAGCATTGAGGTTTATTTTCAAGCTGAGCCACACACGCAGATCATTCGATCTATCAAAAGACCATTTATCTGCAACTCCCCAAAATTCCATCCATGTGCGGAATCCGCTATAACCCAATGTAATTCAACAAACGAATAAATTTTCAGCCGATAAAAACGGTCCCCTTTTACTTCCAAAAGTGACACGTGTGGACATTTGAGCAAAACCAGTAATAAAAATTTTCACGAGGTCATCTGTAAAAGATTTTTTATGATCGTAGTCATTTATAAGGTACATGCTGATAATTCTGCCATTTTTTTTAGTAAGTTATTTGTCAAAATGCTATTATTATATTGTATAATATGTTACCGAATGTGTATGATGCAAGTATTTTATACACTTCCTAGGCAATTGAAATTTACCTTGGTACTGACGAAATCAAACTCAATTAAGTATTACTTGCAAGTCGGTATTCGACCGTGTCAAGTGGCATGCGTTCACTTGCGTACACTATGTCCAACAGTGGACTGCGATAGGCTGATGATGATTATGATGATTTGTACACTCAGGCACGATTAGTCTAGTTGGCGCTGTACCACTCTTAACATTTTAACGATTGTGACAAAAAACTTAACTTAAAATATTTTATAATTGTAATAGGTCACTTTATTTACCCGTAGACCATGTTAAATCTTGCGTAGGTATACCATATTTAAATCAATAAAAATTCTATGAGTGGTCAGCAGCAACTTGGCCAATATATACCTAACGATATATCTTCTTGTGGCCTTTCTTGTCAGGGAATTGGCTGTAGCAAACAATTTTTGACGTTCATTAATATATTATCATGCATTCGATCTAATTTAATAAATGTAGCACTGTAACAGTTATGCTACAGAATCAGCTTAGATTAGCCCAATTTTGACCTCGCAATAAATTCCGAATATATATAATTTTTGAATTCCTTGTACCGCAACTTCTGAAAATTTGCAATTCTTTTTGTTTGTTTCCTATTTTGGTAAACGTGCAAAATAAATATATTTTCTTTCTTTTTAAATGAGTTTGAGTACAATGTATCCATAATAGATAATAATAATAATTTTTCAGGCTATACGCGAGAACTGGAACCTAAAATACAGCGCGACATATGTGTTGTGTTTATTGCGCGAAGCTAGAATACTCCCTGAAGATACTGTAGGAGCTAGTATATCGGTGATATCTTCCATGGCAAAAGATCGTACAGCGAGCAACCTACTTATAGTGCTCGATACAGAGCAGAAGAGCGGGACTGAGGTAATTATAAAGTACTATAGTGTATTTCACATAGCATGGGTATTGTGGCGTTTAACATTTTACGATAAAGATGAAGGAAAATTATTGAATCAATCTCTAACCAATTGTCTAATTGAATGATCAAGGTCCTAGAGTATTCAATCGATAGGTATTAATTCAATTGTCTATAATTTTCATTGATATTTATCTTCAAATGGCAAACGTCACAGTACCCATGCTATATGAAATATACTTTAGTGATATTTGCAGGCCTTTTGTTGCAGCTGCTTTATTGGTTTCATGGTTGTTGGGTGCGACCGCTAATAACAAGGACCGCTAATACATTATGTTTTTCTGTTAAGAAATTTACAATATTTATTATAAGTTTTTTTTATTTCATCAGGGCAACTGCCCTAAATTTAGAAATAGGCGGTATTTACACCCATTTAGGGAGGTGTAAGAAAATCACGCAAATCCGTTAGTTCTAAGCCTGATCTCTAAGACTGATTGCCTTCCTAACAGATTATGAGAGAGGGCTAGTCTCTGTCGAGATTTATAGCCGCCGTGATCGAAATTTGGTAACATTATTATGTTAGAATATTATATTATAAGAGCCTATCCCGTATCACCGTTCTTATACTTTCTACCGCTTTGTACTAGAAAGGGCCTGCAAAAGGAATAAAAGGATTTTTCTGCAAGGAGTTTTAAATAAAAATGTACTTTTGGCGTGCAGCTATAAAGTAGATTCTAGCTTGCAGAAACGGCTCTAGTGGCTACAGTTTATTTACACGAGATGCTAGGTGACCCACCAACAACAGCGATGACCCTTAAAAACTCCGAGCCATGACACTCAAGAATTCTGGAGAAAGCTTCACATAAAAATACATCCACTTTCTTTTATACTATCGCGTTGCATGATATACCTATGTATTGACTGCCTTAGTGGTCCAGTGGCTGCAGTATGCGCCTGCTATGCACGAGATTGTGGGTTCAATTCCCACATAGGATAAAACTTTGTGTGAATCACAAAGAATTGTTCTGAATCTGGGTGTAATTTTTGTCCGTGAATTGTACGTTTTTGAAGTCTCCCGAGACACAGAGCGTGTTGTTTTTAAAAAAAATATAATAGGCAGAAGTCAGCTTGTGACCACGGCCACTGAAATTTAGACGAAACTTCAAGCAACGTGTAAACTCTGGCATAACGCTAACGCATAGCCAGGTGAAAAAGTGTTTTTTTTTTCAGGATCAATTGCACGTTTGCGTGAAGCCGTTCCACTATTCATATGATCGAAAAGACTGGCTGACAGAATGGTTTGAATTCAATCGGTTGCTGGGAGTGAATCACTTCTACATGTACAAAGAGTCGCTGAGTCCATCAGTCTCCTGTTTACTGGAAGACTACCGCAAGCAAGGACTTGTCACGTTATTATCGTGGAAACTACCATTTGTGTCTAAAGTTGAAATCAGGTACGTTAGTTGTATCTAAAACTCATCATAATATACTTTAGTAGGCTTACGGTTAAGACAAATCTATCGGTACTTTTATACCTAACTGACGACAGTTTATGTGATATAGAATAAAGGTGGAACTTCAGTGAAGATTCTTGTACATAAATATAATGATTATGTACCTTTTTTATGCAACTGCAAGTTACCGTAACCTGAAGACGTTTTATTTCCGTCACTTGCATGTTGCCAAGTTCAAAAAAAGGGAAACCACTGCTGGTATCCTAAAAGACCGACGACCTAAAAAGGTCGCTAGGACGGACTGGATGCGGAAGGCGGAGGACCGTGTGCTGTGGTGCGTGTTAGGAGAGGTCAAGCAGTGGACTGCGATAGGCTGATTGATTACTTGATCCTAATAGAAACAGCCTCTTGCTGCCAAATAGTGCTTCTAGTAGAAGTTCTAGTGATCTTACTCATCAATGTCTTTCTGATTACAGAACAGAAGGTCAATTCGCAGCTTTCAACGATTGCCTCTACAGATCCATGTCTAGAGCAGGCTGGCTGCTAGTTATCGACGTAGACGAATTAGTACTACCACGGCGCGAGCGCAGTCTGCCTGCTTTTCTGACAGCACTTAGAGCTTCGTACGAGCCGAAAATGCCAGCAGCGTTACTATTTAGGAATGCGTTCTTTTATCTTAAATGGGAGGTAAAGTATTTAATTTTTTTTTATAGTTACTACTTAAGTGGCAAACAATTAAGTGGCAACTATCCATGGACGTCTAACACCTTGGTACCTACTCTAAATGAGCTCTAGAGACCTGTACTCAAAAACAGGATTACAACTACACAACTATACTATAACTGTGTGTAGTTATTTGGCTGTAATGTTTTATGAGGTTCTTCCCTAGTCAGGTTTACCTGCTTATATGATGCTCTGTCTATCTTAATATCTGTTAGTTACTTCAAAATGTGTCCAGTTATTTGTCACTTATAAAAATATGGTTTCGGAAAAGGGTGCTCCACGTATTTGTATACGATCGCACTTGATATACTAGAACAAATTAAAATAGTTAATACGTTTTTAGGTCAATATTATAATTAACATGATAAAACTACGTGTTTCAGGATGATCCAGGTGGCGTGGAATCTCTAGTAACGTCTGTTAAAACTCGACGATGGGCTACACCTCACGCATATAAAAATCGGAGCAAATACGCGATTCGGCCGACTGACGTGGTTGAACTCGGCAACCACTTCGTTTGGGAGCTCGCGCCTGGGGCCATCTCTGTCGGAGTACATACTGATAGGGCATTGCTACATCATTACCGGGTAATCTCAAAAATATATATACCATTAAATAGATAGTACCTATATAAATTTTCTGTTGTTAATGTAAACAGCTGCCGGAGCCTATGAACGCTTATAACACCAGGCCCTTCTTAGTAAAACCCTGTAAAAAGTAAAAAGGACGATTTCACTAATTTAGTGTTGTTTAACACAGCGCCAAATGTTGCGAGTGTTATTCCCATACAGCAACAAAAAAAATTTTGTCGGATCCATTGTTTGTTCCGAGTCTGGGTATACTTTGTGACAGTAATTTTCACCCAAGGTTTTCCATAGACAAAATTATCATATATGAATTTCTATCGAACATGTTTATTTACAGATTGCCTGTGAATTTGGCGGTATGAACTGCCTAACCGTACCTTCAACAATCGATATCACCGCGCAGAGGTGGTCTGATGAGTTAAGTAAACAAATCGAAGTCCAAAAGAAACGTCTTGAAACCAACTGCCCAGTCTAGACACAACAGTACCTTTTATGATCAATATTTATAATTACGTAGACCACTTGAATAGGAGACTGTCTTACGAGTAACTGAAAATGACATATGAATATTTTGTATGTAGACTGATCCCAAAATGTCATAATCATTTCAGTCTAGTGACGTGGGCCTCCTAAACATAGGATATTGTACTTTAATAGTCTAGAAAAACCATCTTAAATAATTTTTGAATATGTTAGAGAACATACTCGAAAATGAACATGAAATTGATTTAGGAGCTATATACATACCTATATATGTATACTAGAGGTTAAAATTCGACAGTTACTTATTAAATCAAAGGAGAAGAGAGAAATACTGTTTCCAAAGTTATTTTATTGATAACGCCAAAGCTTGTCAATAGCAAACAAAAAAAAATATCGGTTGGCAAACAAAGAAGAATAAGGTACTAAACAGTTTTGTCTTTACCTATTTTATATAGATTATTATAGATTATATATCATACAATGATTGTATTAATATTTCGTCGATAGCATTGCTTAAATAGCTCTTCTTATGCATAGCTATTTAGCAGCAATGCTATTTTTGGAAACATTAGCTTTAATGACTCAGCAAGTCTATCTTTATCTATTCAGCTTTAAAACGCCCACTGCTGGACATAGTTCTCTCCCAAAGAATTCCAGGTACATTATAAGATGATGATGATATTACATTATGTATGTAATATGATTCAGTCAGTATGTATACCAATACTGGTTCGGATTTTCCAAATATGTGGCTTCATTTATTTTGCTTTCGCGCGCTGTCTTTGATGACGATATATAATATTGTATAATTTAGTATCTATCGTTATTTGAAGATCTTTGTTATTTGGCTTAATATTCAGAAAGATATGAAAGATTATGGGATAGCTAAAATTAATGTTAATGACAAACAACCGAATGTTGATGAAGTTACTTGGACTTCTTTGTATGATCATATTCTTATTTGAATGAAAGAATGAATCAAAAGGCAGAGATCCCACATTTTGAGGACATTCCATTGAAATCGTAAATAATTTTACTACTCGGTTTACGAAAAATATCAACAGATCCTTGTGTTATTATTCGAATAATTATTATATTTTTAAGTTTCGATGTATTTTTATAGAGACCGTGTTTAAGTACCTATAAAATAAATATAGCTTTCTTTTTTTGGACTAATACAAAGTTGTGAAACAGCACAATACATATTAATAATTAGCCGATTTCCTAAGTATATATATAAGTTTAAATTCAGGAATGCAAAAATTTGGAATGAGCGTATTTTCTTATCGATGCTTTATTGTTAAAAATATATCGATGCTTTATTTTGAAACTACATTTGTAAAGGTCTCCAACTAAACTCGTTTCCACCTAAACTTTCATAACCGTTAGATTTGTCCCTCCTTAACATTTTGATTTACTATTTTGATGGGTTGGTAGTAGTGAGTATGAGTATTGCTACTCTTCCCGTTGAGAACTAATATCGCGTAATATTGTAATTTTCCTAATTTTTACATCTAAACGTAACATCTATGTTTTGTGGGATTTTAAAGAGATCTTTACGTATTTTTAACATCAATGTAAATGAATAAGTGAAGATATAGTAATAATTATATTTGGATTTACACTGTAGGTACAATTTCACGTGTTATAACCATTTTATACGGCCTCATAGTATTTCTAATGCCCCAAATTCAGACGCCATAAAATAATAAAATTTCATTACCATAATAATTATAATGGACCACTTCTAATTTGTATTTTATTAATTTTAATTATACTATTACAATGAAATATGAGTAATCTTTTAAATGCTTATAATTGTAATGTAATGTTAGAGATGTGCCACTCAAGTATCATATCGATATGTCTGTCGATTATTTGCTCAATGATCGGATTGCATTATCAGTATTAAAATATTGGCTCACTTTTTCAAATAATAAACTGTTATTTTCCTAAAACTTATCAGTTTTTGGCTGCGATCATAAAATTCCTATTGAATCCAATCGCCTAATAAAATTAAAACTGTACACAATTTTGGTATCGATATTTAAGTGAGACTGTTTTTAAAGACAAAAAAAATATTTATGCTCATAAATGCACAATTTGATTTAAAGAAGTATTAATTTCAAATAGCATTTCCTAGTAATAATCTATTTTAATGTAAATAACCAGCGTCACTTTATGTAACATAATATTTCTCCGCGCACCAGTACTTTAGAAGAATTAAATATTTTTCTACATAATACACAGTAATAGAAAAATACATCTGTTTAAAAATATATAGGTACTACTGGAGAATTTAGCGATATATTTAAAAAAATTACGAGTGTACGTAATTGGGCTTTTTTGTAATTAGACGACAGTATACCGATCACATTATTTAGAAAACAGATTGACCCAAATTGACAAATCTAGTTTAATTTATTACACTGACCAATAAACTACTCCGAGTGTAAAATTAATAATACATCATATCGGTATTACGTCGCCTAATAAAAAATGAATGGGGAAGTAAGTTAATAATAAATTTATTCAAGTAACTGTATATATTATGTGTAATCGCTATGTAAATATTGTACCTACTTAACCATAAAATAAATGCACACGTCTATGTTAGATGATTATTTTGTACTATGAAATGTTGTTTAGCTATCGTTTAGCATTATGTAACTCCTAATTGCGATCTGTTTGGTTCCTATTGTTCTTTTAAATTATTAAACTAAAGTTGTAACTTAATTATATATAATAATCGATATTAATGACTATTGTATGCTTCTACAAGTAATTTTGTTAATTAATTATTACCAAAACTGAAAGAAAACGCTCACCAATACCCCGCCATTGTATCAGAAGTGATAAGCAGTGCATAGGTGTGTTGAACCGCTACTCAGGTGATTTGTTTTTAGCGCCGTAAAATTAAATTTAAATTAAACATGAAGTAACGGAATCAAGATTCTCTTATATTCGTTTATCTGTTTTAACATGTTGATCAACAATCAACATAGAATTCAAAATTGATATCTAGTAATAACCTACGTTAAGTATAGCGTTATTAGGGTATCCAGCAATACCACCACCAGTTTTTATTCTCGAGAGCGTTTTTAATCCAGGCGGAGTTTTTACCTGCAAATAAATATATTTGCTTTTTTATTGGTCGAAAAATAAGATAATATTAGGTCATTATCTTATTTTTCGACCAATAAAAAAACAAATATATTTGCAGGTACAAACTCCTATCAGAATAAACCTGAAGCAATTGGGTTTCCACTTCATATATCTAATTTCATAACTATTAATTATTAAAAACATATCAAATGTTTAATGATAATATCAAGATAAACTGTGCTTTTTAATTATTCTATTTCAATTTTACTTGATCGTTATTGATTTTACTGTTATTTACTTAAGTTGTAAGTTCTTGAAATTTTTGTGTTTATCGATATCGGTATTATGCTCTTTGACACCCCTACATTGTTAGTCAAAGAAGAACTTAAATAAACAATACCTATTTATAATAATGCCTTGATGCAAATAATAATGTTGTTGTATTTTAGTTACTTGTTTGTTTAAAAATATATTGTTATACCTATTAATATAAGGAAATGCCTGCCTTGTTGTATTAACTAAAGAATAATTACTTTACAAACAAAAATCATGACGTGTCTGTTGACCCTATTGCCATCTATATTTTTCTTTTGATTTACTATATGAAAACTATTTTTTTTTTAAAGCATTAGTAAATATGTTTCCATCCATCTCAGCCATAAGACGTCCACTGCTGGACATAGGCCTCCCCCAAGGTCTTACACATCATTCGGTCCTGAGCTAAGATGTCTAATAATAATAATATATCAACTGATGGCAATTATAACTAACATTTAAATAATGTTCTTGCCTGCCTTTTCATATATATAACAAACCTAATTGTATAGGTATTTATTAGTTAAAGTTAGGTAGACAAATCCAGGAACATAATATGAAGAAAGGCTGTTCAAACACAGCATAAGTTAAGTAATTATTAGATAGGTAATTTTAAATTATAATTCCTGTACTCCGCAAGAATGATACGTTTTACCCAATAATATGCTAAACAGCGTTTGATAGACAACTGGTAACAATTTTAGTGGCAAAAAAGATATTTTGTGTCTATATTTTATCTGTGATGTCTATTTTAGAGGTGAGAAGTTGTATTTGTTCAAAGGAGAAAGTGATTTGTTAGTGGTATGTTGAAATGGTCTTTTTTATTAAAATAAAAGAATATTGACTTTGATGTGTTTTGTTTTATGTAGTGTTAAAGTAAACTGCGGTTTCTATCGGCTGATTGTTTAGTCTAGTTCTTAATTAGTATGTAAATCAATTAACGTGAACGATATTTCTTAATCGGAGACCGACTAAATGTTTACGATGGGTCTTACTATATTAATAAGATTCCAATATATAAGGATAGTGTATTTTTTGTATGTTACATGGTTAGTTGATCGTTATTTAAATAGAATCCTGCCTTTAAATCTTTTTGGTAGTAGATACAGGTATTATCTGCCTATCTATTACCGTCGAAATGGACCTTAAATTTATAGAAGTTTTGCTTCTTTTGACTGACTTTCACAATATAGTAATATCATTATTTAGTTTTTATTTCAAATACGAAGAGAGGGTTCAACAGAGGCAAAAGTACTGTGAAAGGACCTCCACGTTACTGAAAACCAGAGCCAAATAACAATGTAGTTGCATTCTTGTAAGTGACAGTGAGAGTATAGGTCTTTTAAGTGATCCTATCCTATCCTATACGATATCCCACCCGAAATTTTGGTGTAACAATTGGGCTGGTAACACGAGAGTGATGCCTTATTTATTGCAGGCATTTATAGGCTAGGGTAACTGCTTACCGTCAGGCAGGCCGTATGCTTGTTTGCCATAGACGCCTATAGACGGTTGATTGAAATGAGGTTCATTGCATTGAGTATAGAGGTATAGAATATTTTTCCAAACAAATTATGACAGATGAGATATATATTGTCGTAATCGAATCAGTTATTTTTTGATCTTGCTGTGAAATATAAATGAGAAGATTTTGATACAGTGCCAGTGTGTTAATATACCATTATACCGATTGTAATTAATTGTCAAGGTGTTAAAGTATAATTATGAGATTAACTTTGCCCAGATACTTTGTGCACGTTGCCGTAAATATTATCCCATGCATTTTCAGCGTTCTTGCTTTTCTTTACATATTTACTTGGTACTGGGAAAGCGCTAAATTCGAGGTAAATACGTTTTTAAAATAAGTTTCTTCTTTCTCTCAGGAAAGCATTTTGTTTATTTTTATAGGGATAATAATGCCTTATCAGTTGTTTACAACATTAGGTAAATATATTTATTATTACCAGAAGATCTTTATTATTTACAAGTAATTTACATTTCATACTATAATATATTTACACTTATTAAAAAAGGAAAAAAATATATACAGAAAATACACGAAAAAGGGGAGGGACTGCTTAAAAGGCGTCATAAAATTTCTCCGCATCGACGTCTACTGGAAACGTGCCCAGAAGACTGGTAGCATTGCCACGTTGAATGGCAATGCTTATTCTTTGAGCCAAATATAAGCCACCCCTCTGGTCACGTGAAGCCTCGATTAATCGCTTCGACAGATCTTTAAAAACACCGCGAGCACTTGCACCCTACATTCCCTAAATTCAATCCCTAATTTTGAATCCCTATTTTTATAGGGATTAAAAATTAGGATTTTTGTAAATTCAATATTTACAAAAATCCTTTTTGAGCGGATGATTTAAAACATCTGTTGAAAACAAATGTTAAACGTAATGTTTTAAAAGTGTGTTTACTAAAATAAGTTATGCACGATGTCATAAGTTTGTAAGCTTTCAAAATAAAATAAAACTTTGTTTAAAATTTCAGCTTTCTAGAATTAGTAGTTTTGGCTGGGTAAACAATTATATATATAAATCACCATACTATATATACATATATTGGTTTTATATAGTATGATGATTTATTAATGGCGGTATAAGTATAATTATTTTGTTTCTAGGGGGTGGAACGCCTTAACGGGTTTAAGAATAATGCTGAAGAGAAATGGAGAGAAAGTAAATCATTAATTACAATAATTTTCAAAATGCATTTATTGTTTAATTATGTTAAGTCACCATTATCATTACATATTCACGTTAATAGATTTTTTTTGTTTTTTTTTTAAACAATAACTCCCGCACTAGAGAACAAGCTCTGTGTCGCGGGAGACTTTACAAACATACAATTAACGGACACAAATTACACCCAGACTCAGAACAATTCTTTGTGAATCACACAAAGTTTTGTCCTATGTGGAAATCGAACCCACAACCTCGTGCGCAGCAGGCGCATACTGCGACCACTGGACCACCGAGGCAGTCAATTGATATATGGCTATCTGGAATCGAGTGACTTACCGCAGCGTGCCGGCGTGGGCGTGGCCCAGCGACGCGCCCGCCTTGTCCAGCTCGCCTCACACCTCCGCCGCTTCAGCCGCCGCTTGCGCTGCCGTCAGCTTATAGTAACGATTGTAGTGCAATTTTGTAACCAGATAAAATAAACATGCATTTTGTTTTGTCCTACTGCTGAGCGAGACCTCCGTAATCAACCAATACAGTAAATGCGTTGCCTTCTTCAATATATGCCGGCGTTTTCTGGGCGATGCCCATCTTCAGGGAACCTTGGACTGTGTAAAGACTTTTGAAATACATAGTATCACATCTCTGATACAGGTCGTCCGCCAGCTGCGATTGCGCCACTGGATGCCGTCTGGCAACCCGTCAGCGGCACAAGGTTTGTTATACTTATTTGTTGGTATAATTAATTGGCAAACAGCCATAATGCCATAAGTTTTATTCTAGCATTCCGACCATGTAAAAAGGAAAACGCTGTCCTTTTCATATCCTTACAATTAGTCAAAAATATACTATAAATATAATATATAAATAAAATAAAAAATACCTAGATTACATTTTACGTAACCGAAGCTAATTAAATATGTAGTAGGTACCTAGTAGTCTGATTAGGACTGTATCGTTATTTATCTAAGCGTTTAGTCGAGTCATACACTTGGTCAACGCATAAGTCTTGCAATCCAGCGTAGCGATGTGACCAGTCTTTTGGTCATCTTTCCACAGAACTGCGACCTCAATCAGATTATTTTATTATAGGTGAATACCTTTAAATACAATATCTGATTGTTTGTAAGTAGTTTAGCCGAATTTACTTTTATTTTAATAACTATATTATTCTTGTAAATATCCTATTTAATAATTATATGTTTTATATTTTACAGATTCAGGTTTTATGTGTATTCAGCATATGTAGAACGTCGCACCGTAGCTGCTGTACGCATAATCGCAGCTTCAAAGACAAGCCGCGCGGATCCCGTCTTCTGTCGATTATGGTTGAGCGGTAATCGTACGGTTGAGCTGAAAACAAGTGTCAAGGTTATCTTTATTATCACCTAGCTGTTTCCCGCGGCTCCGCCCGCGTGGATGTCGGTTATCGCTGTAAAAGTGTAAAAGCCTATGTGATATTCCCGACCATAATCTATCTCTGTGCCAAATTTCATCCAGATCCGTTCAGTAGTTTTTATGTGAAAGAGTAACAAACATCCATCCATACTCACACACTTTCACATTTATAATATTAACAAGGATCATCAATCATCTCAACCCATAAACGTCTCACTGCTGGGCAAGGGTTTCTTCCATACATTTATATATTAGCTTACTATTCCACCACAGTGTAAAGAACTCATTATTCCTTCTGAAAGAGGTCCTTATACTGTGATACCACGCTGACTAGACGGGTTGGTATGGGGTTTTGTTTCGTGGTTCCCTCCCTTGCAGAGGATATTATCTGCCTTACTTACTCCGTTAGTTGACTCTTACGACACCCTCGGGATGGAACTGGGTGGCGATATTTGCATTCTTAATCCGTCACCACACGGATCTATATTTTGCCATCAGTAAATTGTAATACTTGGGGGATTACTTTAGTGTACATTTTTTTGAAACAGGCAATTTTTCCGACCAATCAAACAAGAATTGATTGAAAATATTGGATGAATATCCATATTCTTCAATATCTATTGCCTTATTCCACCAATCTTATACGACAGCGTTTTCTAGGCCTGCCTCGACGGTGACGCTCATATTCAAGAATGCACCATGTGGTAAAAAATTGTAGATATTAATACATTAATTATTTTTTGTCTTTTTCTGTACGAAAATATCATAGTAATCTTTAATTAGGTGGGAAAGTCAGTGTACTCTAATAGTTAAACAACTACACGACTATGTAGAGTTATTTGGCTGAGATATTACGTAATATTAAGATCTTATTCCCGGCTGCTTTCTCGTTTAGTATACATCTACTTACCTACTTTTCTTGTGAGAGAAAATAAAACAATATCTATTCACATATTTTCAGCCTATTCACGAAAACGATGGCCTGAAATACAGTGCAACTTACGTTCTATGTTTACTAGATGATTATGGTAACAATATTGTAGATCCAAATGAAACAGTTGGTGCCACTATAGCGGTGATAGCATCTAGTGCTGTCAATCGTCCACCGACAAACCTGCTAAGAGTGTTAGAAACAAAGCCCAAGAGCGGGATTGAGGTGATTATTCTTCTTATATTATAATTATTAATGTAACAGCTTGTGAAAAAACTACTGAACATGTTTTAACTGTAGTTCACCGCAAACTGTGAACACTCGCTCACCACCCCCCTTCCCTTGACATACTTTTGTCTACCAATTATCACGATGTCCGTTTCAACGATACTCGAGTTATTGTTGAATTAAAAGGTTGTAACCCCCAATCTTGCTGCAAAAGTTTAAAATTAAAAAAAGAACTTGATAAGTCTATTTGTAGTTTTTTTAAAGTAACTACAAAGAAGGCTGCATGGTTGGTTCAGTGGCCTAAGAGGTTACTGCTGGTATTGCTCGCGTGGCATATTGATGAAATGCCTATGACACAATCCAATAAAATTCATTGTAGTGTCACTAAGTAGTTATAATATTACCTCCTGCATTCTATCAGATCAATTATAATTATTTTGGGCAGCCGAAGGACAAGATCAGCTCTAGACGCTTTAATGACGTTAATTGGTGGATTCGTCCTGCAATTAACGTCATTAAAAAAATAGTAAGATTTTTTGTCTTCAGGAACAATTACACGTTTGCGTGAAGCCATTTCAACGTTCATACAATCGCAACGAATGGTTGGTAGAGTGGTTTGAATTAAACCGGTTGCTGGGAGCAAGTCACTTCTACATGTATAAAGAGTCGCTAAGTTCATCAGCCTCCTGCTTACTTGACCACTACAGCAAGCAAGGCATTGTTACATTATTATCGTGGAATTTGCCTATTGTCTCATTAAATGCTATCAGGTACGTATGTTAAAGAGTTCAAAGGTTCTATATTTTATATAATTGAAGAGATCAGTTTCTGATGGACATGGAGAAAAATGGTTGTTCTCGTCAAAATATGTAGATGATGATTATCTTAACGGCCCATAAATCGATTGGTGGAAATACGATTTTATTTTTCCAATTGTGAATCTGAAATCATAAAACTGGAGCAGATCTATAAGCTAATTTTTGAGTATCAGCTTGTGAAATAGGGTTATCACAGCTCTTTGCTAAATCTTGTGGTGCAGCATGTGCAATTATGATCATTTCCTCCTTTACGGTGGTTTTTGCTCGTTGACACTCTATAAAGCGCCTGCTGAAAGCAAACGTCGAAAACCACTGACACTGCTTATTATAAGGCGTGCCTTACTACAGTATTGAAATAGTAATATACCTACTTACTAAGATTTTTGACTCTCTCGTTATAGCAAGCAAGGTTTGTTGGCGGCGTTTAACGACTGTCTCTACAGGTCGATGTCTAGCGCCGGCTGGCTAGTTGTTATCGATCCAGATGAAATAGTTATACCACGCCGCGAACGCTCACTGCAAGAATTGCTGACCGCATTAAAATCCCCATATAAGTCACTTTCGAAAGCTCCAGCAGCATTTTTATTTAGAAATGTGTTTTTTTATCTGAACTGGGAGGTAAGCATCATTCAGGTATATATATAGTTTTTTCTTTAAGGATCTTGAACTGTTCACAACTATAGAACAGCTCACCTTAACACTACTAAGGCAGGTAAATTATGAGTTTCTGTAAATGATACAGTTTGCGCGAACTTCTTGAAAAAACGCGTTATGGCAGCATGAGAATGACTTTATTTGTCAAGTCAGTTAGCATATTTAAGACGGTAGCAACGCACAAATGATGCACCTGGTAATGCAAGCATCTATATTTACGGCTACGAAAACAACTTTTCTTATTATTGTTGTCATATACTTAAGGTATATAAATAAAACTATGCTAAAGTAACGTGTTTCAGGACGATTCAAAAGGAATGGCGTCGTTGGTTACCTCTCGCAAGACGCGGCGTTCTAAAACTCCTCTTGGGCTCAGGAACAGAAGCAAATACATAGTAAGGCCTAGTGACACTATCGAAATCGGCAAACATTTTGTGTGGGAGTTCAAGCCTGGTACGCTGGGCACTACTGACGGTGTGCCTATTGACAAAGCACTGCTGCATCATTACCGGGTAATCTATCTATCTATTTAGTCGAAAGACATCATATTGCTGGACGTAGGCTTTCCCATGGATTTTCCACTGTACTGTACTCTAGTCTTGCCTTTATCCCTCTAAAGATAGCTCAAGACCAAATGCTGTGGAAAATGCTGCCTACTACCTCGGCCAGGTCGTCTATCCACCTTATTGTAGGCTTGCCTGCGTTGCCCCTTACCTTACCTGCACCCTTCCGCGGAGGATCAGCCGCTAGATGGACCATTGATGTCATGTCAGGTTCCGATGGTCCTTGGAAGGGGTTAGTCGGTATGTTTGCCGCCTACCATCTCATAACCGTCCCGCTTCCCCGGGCGGGGCTGTATGCCTAATGCATTTCTCTCCTAAAAAAAAAGGCTTACCCACGTTGGATCTTCCAGTTTGAATTCGTCGTTCTAGAACCTTTCAGCCTCAATGCACGGTGACTACTCTTTATTGATGCTCAGTATAAAAATTACAGTGACATTGTGTTTCCAGGTTGATTGCGAATTCGACAACATGGACTGCTTAGCGGGACCTGCAACAATCGACCGTACCGCCCAACGATGGACTGACGATCTTTATAAACGTGTTAAGTCTGAAAAACAACGCCTTTTAGTTGAGTGCACTAATTATAACCATACTTCTTATGATCATTATTTGTAATCAAGTTAAACACGTGAATAAATAACAAATAATCAGGAGCTCATATTGGAGACACTTTTGTTTAAAGTGGAAAGCGATTTGTGTGTAAAACAGAAGTTATTATAATAAAATAAATTAATGACTGTATTATGACCTTAATTTCCTTGTCTTGGAGAAAAATATCCCTATGCTTAAAAAATGTGAAAATTATGCTAACGTGTTCACAGTGCCATCTATTGCCAACTGTAGGTTTTACTCTTTGTGAACTTTATGGAACTGAAATAGGATCATTTCTTTCTGCGTAGTATTATCCTGAATGTATAGATGGCGCAGTTTTATGCACAATGATAGCATTAACAATGTATTATTTAAAATATGTATATTAGAATGATAAGTCCTATTTAGTACTTGCTCTCCTGATACACTGACAGACTCTTAAACTGCATATCGAAGTACAGTTGCTATTACAAAAAATAGAGTATAAAGGGTTTATTCTTAAAAGGACTATTCTCTTAATGATTTAATCCCACGGGATTAGTGATTTTTCCGAAATAAAAAAGTAGCCTATGCTATATCAGATTAGAATCTATCTGTGTGCCAAACTTCATCCAGATTTGTTTATTCATTATTCATCATAATTTCTTATTAGCGTGATTGAGTATCAAACATCCAATCCAATGTTTCGCATTTATAATAGTATAAGTAGATATTAGATTTATAATTTAATACTTGGTTTTGAGTCCATATTTTACACGATATTCAAATCTCAGGTCTGTAGCTCATTTTTTTACGAGCTGGAAATCCGTGACTTACGGACGGACTGCAGAGTGACAGCAATAGGGCCCTTTTCACCCTTTAGGGATGGAATCCTTAAAATACGTTCAATCATTCCCATTCATAAGTGCCGTAATGGTCGCTTATGAATGAAAATGTGTTACAAAGAAGTTCTAGGGCGACATGAAAAACTCTGGAAATAACTTACAGCTATTAATGACTTAATATAATTATAATATTAAGTACCTACAATATATTAGAAGATAAACGGCCTAATGATTCTTAACTAGGCATAACCTGGTACTATGATAACAGCATAATACATATTTCCCAGGAAACCCACATCTTAGAAGGATTTTTTTTTTTATACTACTTGGGTGGCAAACAAGCATACGGCCCACCTGATGTTAAGCAGTATCCGTAGCCTATAGACGCTTGCATTACCAGAGGTATCACTTGCGTGTTGCCAACCCATTTTTTTACACCAGGGCTTTAAGATGGAAGTAACCCTGGGATAGGAATACGTATCTTTCAAAACGCATTCCTAAATGAGCGCTGGAGACCTGTACTCACACACAGGAACACAACTACACCGCTATGTGTAGTCATTTGGCTGTGGTCTTCTGTAAGGTGGAGGTCCTTCCCCAGTCGGGCTTGCTCGCTAGTATGGTGCCCCTCTCTTGAATTCTAAAGACATGTCTTATTCACCAACCTACTTTTATTAGGCCAGCGTGTGTGAATTACGGCCCAAAATTCTCTCTCTCTCTCTCTTGATAGAGGAGAAGAGACTCGTGCTCACCAATAGGACATATTGCTATAGCAAGTATTATGTAATTAGAATAAAAGCATTCTTTTTATATTATTGGATAACTCAACAATGCATAATTTATTTAGCTTTGGGTCTATAATTTATATTTCAGTGGCATCACAAATCACTTGAGATAAGGTGGGCGGTGTGCAGCCACCCGACATATGACTAATGTGCCCAATTAACTAGAGGAAAACCGACCTCCGTCCCAACGAACAAACTGTTTGCTTTTTCACCTCTTTGGATTATACACAAATGTTTGCGAACGAACACTGAAGGGTTAACCGATTTAAGTTATCGTCTATCTAGCTGTTGGGTTGGAGGTTTTAGTGTTAGAGCATTGGTTTTGTTTGTATTTGTATTGTGGTGTTCGGATTTACAGAGACTGAAAATTAACCTGTTGTTACGGTTTAATAAAACGGGCGTTTTATAACTCTAAAAGTAAGATTCTGTTGAATGATACTTTTCTTTAGTTGTTTACTATATACATACATTACTGACCTTTCTTGTGGTTAGTGATTCTGACTGCTAAGCCGGCGAGCGGATTTGATTCTCACCCAGGATAACTTTTTGTATTATGACTAAATACAAATATTCAAATAGGATGAATTCAAATTTTTGGCTGAATATTTGTTCAAAATTTCTATAAATAAATAGTTAGTATTATACATAGACAGACCGCTGTCAGGTATAATTTTTTTTAGGATAAATTGACAAAAAAATATCAACTTGCCAAATATAAAATATTTTATTAATCATGTCTATTGAATTGTCCCAACGGGTACAGGCTGTATTGTCCGGGTAATTTCAACATTAACTCTATATTTATTTAGTCGCTTCTCGCAAAGTCCGGGGAGTTTAATTTGTGGACTCAGACCAGTTTAATCAAGCAAAGATACCATCTGTAGGGAATGTCAATAACAATTAATTCTTTGTGAACTTTTCCCAAAGTAAGGCGAGTGGTGGTGTTGACAGTACCTACATAATTTGTATGCAATGTAGAGACAGATCTTCAGCGTTCATTTAGGGATGCAATGCAGTTTTGAAGAAACATTTTATATTCCAAAATATGTTATTCATGGTGTTAACATTATTATTTAGGTCAGCAACATTATTATTTATTATTATTCATTTTATTAACACGTGTTTAAATTATATACAAAATTAAATGAGAATAACCCAAAAAATTACAATTTAAAAATGATAAAAAACCTAACTAAAACAAAGGTCAAAAGGTAACATTCTTCGCACAGGAAAAAATGCTTCCATCCATCTCAGCCATAAGACGTCCACTGCTGAACATAGGCCTCCAAGGTCCTGAGCTGACCTTGTCGATCGGTTAAAAAATGCTTACAAAAATAAAATTATAAAATACATGAAAGTACAATTCAAGTCAAAAAAAACAATGACAAATATTTGTAGTAAAAACAAAATAAAACAATGCTTATACTAAGACGTACAAGTGATATCCCCGGTACTGCAAGCGTCCACAGGCTACGGTAACTGCTTTCCATCTGACGGTCCTTATGCTTGTTTGACACCAAAGTGGCAAAAGAGATGAGCAACAGTACGCTGTACACAGAGGATTCATATATCATCATTTCCGTGATGCATGAAATATAAGTTCTTGTTGCAAACACATTTGCATTTCGCACTATAATAGTTTTGTCTGTTTTATTCGGGTTATATTCTTGGATAAAGTCCGCTGAATATTTCAGTGGACACTTTTGTGTAGTCGAGTTTTTACGGGTAAAAGACTTTGCACATAGAAGTAGTAGAATTGTATCGTATATGCGTCGCGTATGCTGTACTAGAGTGTTACGAGCGCATAAAATTCTCGTATATCTTAAAACGTATGCGCACAATGCAGCGTCGTTGTTGACTCGTCATTTCAACAGTCGTACTAGTGTAGTTGTAATAAACGCACATCTATACTTCTATCATAAATGCGAAAGTGAGTTTCTTTGTTTGTTACGCTTTTACACCGAAACGGCTGAAAGGATCTTGATGAAATTTGGCAAGGAGATAGATAGTATGATGATAACCGACATCCAAGCGGGTGGAGTCACAGAAAATAGCTAGTAAGTTTATAATGTAAAATAGAAGCTTTTGTCGTAATTGATTTAAATGCAACTAATATTCGATTTTTGTTTGATGATGGATGGATGGAAAAGGTCCCAAGTATGGAGTTTGGCATAAAAAACGCAATTGACTATACAAGGATAATATATATTTGCGTTTTGTTGTTGCAAAACGCAAATATATTATCCTTGTATTGTTAAGAAGATACGATCACGCCACGACACGTGTACATTCTCCTAACCCTCTAATAGCATAGTAAAAAAAAAAAACGTATAAGGAAATTTACTCATTGTCCTAAAACCTATTGAATTTTGTCGGTTTCCCGCACATGTTTGCTTTGTAAGGGTCGTTCAGTTGAGCCTTTAAAAGAGTGTGAACTCCAATGACTTCATTTATAATCCGGGGCAGTTTGTGTTATAAAATGTAAGTAGATATAACTCTGTGAGCCAACATAGAAAATTGGAGCTGTAAATCTTTAGGAGCGGCGATACATTTTTGAAGTAAATGGCGGTATTGAAACTGAGATGCAGTGTGTATTTCGCCTCGGCGGCAGAGTAAATAACAGTAGTACAGAAAGTGCCATTTAAACTACTTCATGCCGCCGAAGAGCTTACGACCGCTCAAGTGACTATAATAAATAGAGAGTATAAAGACGTTGCTTTTTGTAATTTGTCTCGCTTTGAGTTTTATACTTCACAAATATAAGTGATTGCAAGTTTTAAGTCAACTTTTGCTTTTAATACAGTACTGTGTAATGTTAGTTATTTCTGCTACATTATTTAATACTACTCAGGTTCCTCATAATCCTACTGTCTGCCTGCGCCTATACGCTACGGTCACTGCTTACCATCAATTGGGCTGTATGCTTCCTTGGTAGTTTGACGGTATTAAAATTGTTTAAAACTTCGTCTTCTAATCCTAAGCATGTTGTTTTATTCCTAAAATAAATTAAATGTAAGTAAAAAAACAGTGTAAACGATACCTATTAGCGAATGAAGTGTACTAAAAACCAGAATTCCCGAGTACAAAATAAAAAAAAACTGTATTCAAGAACTTGTATTCCAAATAAAAAACGAAAAACTGAAGAGGGCGATAACAAGTGAACTCGCAATAAGCGGCCGAGTTGTGGCATTGGCAACGCAGCAACGCTTTGAAACTTCGACCATAACGGAGGCCTTCCGCGATTAAAGTAATATCCTAGCTAAGTTGCACCCTCTGCCCGGTAATGTGCACCATATAACTTGCCAACTGTTCGCTAAATGTCTGGCGACACGAAGAATCCATTTTCTAATGTTTCTTTAAATACCGACTACGAGATGGCTACGAGTGCTACGGTGCTACAAACCTCTACGAGCTATGTCTCCGCAGTTTTTATAGTAGCAACTCTCACCGCTTTGCCGCACAGGGAGCTGGATAAAAGATTTTTACATATACGTAACCTTCAACAAAGAACAACAGTTTACATGCGGGCTCTGAGTCGACAAAGTTCAAGTCTTTAGGATATGTGAGAAGTTTATGAGCGCGGTCTTTTTGGCTTATGAAAAACAGGGAAGTGAAATATGTTTGTATAAACTAGGAGCAAATTGTCTTCTATTTCCTACTTTTGTCAAAAGATAACATGAAAATATACAAAACTAAAGGTAACACTAAAATATACTAACATTTTCTTTGATATTGTTGTTCTTTTGAAAACACTGTAGATGCTTTCTTGTAGTTCCATAATATATTTTCCGCATGAATACCAGCTGCGCTGTGACCTACATCAAAAAATGTAGTGTTACAGAGAAACATAAATATACATAGAGAGCATGACATCGACGTCGTTACCGCATAATATAGTGTCGACATTCTACAAACACTCTTTGTAACAACACACTGCAAATAAGACCCCTATTATGACGTAGGAAAGCAGCGCGGCATGTAAATGAAGGTTATACAGGCACCGCCTAAAATATCAGAGCAATTTGACAACGCAACCCGTTTCAGTCAAACGTTCCACAATGCGGAACGAGTGAAATGTTGCCAATAAAAAAGGTCAAACGGATAGCCTCGGGCTCGGTTTTCAATATCTCACGGCAGTCAGCAGGTAGGGAGAGGAAATTTTAGGGAGACCTGTCGGATACATCCTCATTTCGCCTGTCAATCGCATGTTTCTTCGGCTAGGAATCAAACAATGCCAAGGAAACGTTCGTATTGAAACAAACTCTGTATAGTCGTCCAATCCAAAGAAAAAATATTTTGGGAATATTCTACGAAAATGATCCTAAATCTTGACAAGTTTTTTATACGACTTTAGAAACTTTTATTACAACATTTAACAAAAGCCACCTTAATCTCCGAGCAATACTTTCCTCAAGAATTGATTTAAATGTTCGCAAAAAGAATAAAACACTGTAGGGGCTACTAGGGAAGTAAGAGTACGCAATTTTGGGTTCTGTTTTATTGCGATTGCGGTTCCAGTCCGATGCGATTTTATTTGCTGGTATTTCAATGAGGATGTCGAAGTAGTGCGGAATAGTGGAGCGTAACTACAGTACCTCCCACGCCCCTAGACAGCGCTAGTTGAATGCTAAAAAAACGAATCGTTTTGTGAGTGCATTGAGTGGTTATTTCAAATTTTCAGTTGGATTACAAACAATTATGAAGGTCATAAATTATGAATACAGCAGGTAAACCGAATTATGATGTCATCTTTTTTTATTTACAGATAGTTCACTGACAAGTAGAGCCATGAGACGAATTACCAAGTAACTCAAGCCACTCTTTTTAAACGTTACATATGTAGTTACAATCGTTAAGCAACCAAGGGCGCGGTAACGTTAGGTAATCCCTATAGATAGGTGACCGAATAGTGGTATTTCATCTGAGCGTCTCCGTGCTTCGGAGGTACGTCCCGACTGGTAACAGTCGTTAGATCACGACAGAGGCCTAATATGGGCGATCTAAATAACTTTGTCACCAGGTTGGCCACTAACCAAACGATAAGAAGAAGAAGAAGTTACAATCGTTCGTAAAATACTATTTTGGTAGTATTCAAACTGATGCAGTTAAAATATCGTACTTATGTACTAATAAAAACACGGATTTGATAAAAAAATCGATAAATGTAACTGAATATGAAGCTGGTGAGTGCATGTTTCATACACGGTAACATAAACGTTTCATGAACAGTCGGAGCCTTCAAAGGCAGATAGCCGTCGGGTGCAATGTTATATACCGTTACGTATGTATGAGTAGTTCATGTGGTTCAAATATTATTTAGTATCTGGCAGACTCGACAGACGTTGTTCTGCTAATGTTGGCTAGTGGGTTCAGCAAATGCTTTTTTATTATTCGAATTATCCATATACTAAATGGCGTTTGACATTGATTTTATGGGTTGCAGCGCTCCTTACTAATCTAAGGTACGATTATGAATTAAAACCACCCGGACACCCATTCAAAAACACACAAAAATCATCATAATCAGTCTAGCCGCTTAAAAGAAGTCTAGCGACATGCATAACTACATTTAAAAACTGGCACAACTTCGCTTGCATAGTATGTCAAAAGAAGAAATATTTTGGACGCGCAAGTCTTTTATAAGAACTATTGGTCAGCAAAAACACAAATAAGTGAAAGTTATAGTGTACTAGCGGTTGCCCGCGGCTCCGCCGGCGTGGATGTTGGTTATCGCTGTAAAATTCCAGACCATAATCTACCTCTGTGCCAAATTTCATCCAGATCCGTCCAGTAGTTTTAACGTGAAAGAGTAACAAACATCCATTCATCCATACTTAAAAACTTTCGCGTTTATAATATTAGTAGGAAGTAATACTTACATGAGGGAATATTTTTTGCTATCATAGTTTCAAATCACGGGTTTGTATCCGTAAAAATAAATAATTGTTCCGATTCCAATCCGAGTACTTTATAGTACTTGGATTGGAATCGGAAAATTGATTAATTTTTTATCCTGTTTAGGAATCGAACTCACAACGCATCGCACAGTGGTAGATAATGAAATAAACACCTAAAATAAACGTACTTGATAAACTAATAAAACCGTATATTACATATTTTCAAATGAAATAAATGTACAACTGTAAGATTTTTATAAATATTCTTGAGATTTTTTTGTTTAAGTTTTCAAGAAAGGAATGTTGAAGTAGTTTAAGTTCAGACTTGAGTTTTTTCTATCTACTTTTAATATTACGTTTTTAGACGCGACAGCGATTTATATAATACATACTTGTTTTTTACCTGCGGCTTTGCCCGTGCGTACAATCCCATAAAAATCGAATTGAAAAATTAGCCTATTTGCTATATCAGATAATATCCTATCCTGTGTTAAATTTAATCCAGATCCGTTCAGCCCCGAGATTAAGTAATAAAAATTAATACATCCATCCAAACTTTCACATTTATAATATTCTTCTTCTTCTAATTCGTATCGCTCTTGGCAGAGCGGTCGTATTTATAATATAAGTATAGATAAATCATTTACAGTCTCACGACTTGTTTTGGCACCAGCTGCTCACAATATAATTATGTACACACTTAATGTAAACAATGTAATTTATGATTTAATTAATGATTATGTATTTTATGTTGTGAAGAGTATTCAATAAATTATTATAACTATTTATTTCACGTCGCAAAAATGCAGAGATAAATGCCTTATAGATTAGCTTACATACAAACATATAACTTGGGTTAGTAACAACTTAACTATATTAGTGCTGTGCGTTCAGAGCCTCTAGACAAGTGGCATAAGCGATAGTCGAATTGAAAAGTCAAAAAATAAAATGTATGGAATTTGACGTGAGTCTACGATTTAATGTCGTAAACTTACGTCAAATCCCATACATTTTCTTTTTTTACTTTTCGATTCGACTATCACTTATGCCACTTGTCTAGAGGCTCTAGTAGCACTTGTCCGCCAAAGCGACGGAACAATACGCCTGACGACCAAAAGTTACTACTCATACTACAAATATTAGTATACATTAGCTAGACTCCACCCACGGCTTCACTTGCGTGATATGTTATAAAATGCATCATTAAGACATATGGCTTCCTATTAGGGAAAACATTTTTAGAATCGGATCAGTAGTTTTAGAGATTTACCCCCTATATCCAAGCTTACAAATTTAACCTCCATATAAGATAGAGTTTATACTCTAAAAAAATAGAAGATATATCTTCTATTTGCGATTGTCTCGGCAGGTATCGGAGTTTGTCTTGCCTGACATGATCCTTCTTTCTCCTATAAATTCAGTCTGGAACTGGGAATTTGGCTGTGGTTACAGTAAGGTGAGTCGGGCTTGTTCACTTGTACTACCACTCTTTTTTTGTGTATTTCGGTCAAGTAGTTTGACTTTTACATACAAATTACTTGGTGTTTAACCTTTTTAAGGAAGGTAATTTAACTATACGGATGATTTAGTAGTTTGATTGACTACCTCACTGTTTACGTGTGTGGTGTGTTGTAGGTTAGATCCCTGCACGAAAAAAATTAAGTATGATTTACAATTCGTCATCGTATTCATGGTAAACATTTGTTTAGCAACATAGTTGCATAAACATGTTGCCGAGTTGACACTTTTGTGTTGCGGAGTTGATTACGCCATGTTGCAGAGTTGACGCCCGGCGAGCGTAAACATCAGTTTATCAACAAATGTTTACGTGTGTGGACGTGTTTGCAACTGTTTATAAACATAAAACAAGATAAAATTATGAAATTACAGAGAACACAACAACACTACTTCCTCGGGCAACATTTTGCTTGTGTAGACAAGCCATATTGATTTCAACAGTGATTCCAGCAGCATTCTCGCCCTTCATCAACAACGTTGATCAACTGTCGCTAAAAAATGTTTAATTTGAAATTGGCTTTAGTCACCGCAACACAGGGCTTGTTTTGTTCCTTAGTAAGGGTGTTGTGTTTAAAGCAGTAACAAAATGTACTTTTGTGCAGATTTAATACTTACTTCGAGAGCCACCGGCTAAATTTGTACGCGGTCTTTTCAGACAGAATTTTAATATAGATTTTAAAGCTACTACTAATTATTCATTACGAGTTTATACGAAATTTTTGTGAAAGTAAAATACTTAGAAAATGATTATATAAATACTTCACCAGTTATAATAAAAGTCGCTGAAGCTGTGAATCAAAGATCTCCCTAACAAATAAATAATAACAGTTCTAAGAAATAAATTGTAAATGTTCTAGCTTTAATAAAATATTATGAGCAAGCTCTTTGAATACAAATACCTAAGAGAAAAAGTTCTGTGAAATCATCTTAATATTGGGTAAGCGAATTTTAAATTGTACATTTTTGACATTTCTGCCTTTAACAAGGTGGACCGACGACCTTGTAAAGGTTGCGGGCAACCGATGGACAATGTCATATGTCCAACAGATGAAGCCTTATGGCTGATACTCGTATGTTAATGATGATGAATTTACATAGCATCACAGACATTATGGTTTAGTAGCGACCTCGCCATTTACCACCGCAAGGCGTGTTGTGGGTTTGATCCCCATACGGGATAAAAAAATGAGTGTTCTATAAATGGTTGTCTCGAGTCTGGGTGATATAAAAAAATGCAATTATGATTAACAAATCAAGATGAAAAATTAATGGTATTTAGTTTTTCAGTAATAACTCCAAAACTAGCATCCACAGCATGTGTATATCTACATACATATATCTATACTAATATTATAAAGAGGAAAGATTTGTATTTTTATCTTACACGCAAAAACTACTGAACGGATCTGGATAAAATTTGGCACAAAGATAGATTGTAGTCTAGAATAACACATAAGCTACTTTTTATCGCGGTAACCGTCATCCAAGCGGGCGGAGCCGCGGGCAACAGCTCGTCTATAATTTAGTAATATATGTTTGTCTGGTTATCATAGAACAGGTTTTTCTTAATTTGGGATCAGATTCCATGAGCGTGTTTGAGTTGATCCACGATATTAATATTATTATCTAATAAAGTACTTATATTCGCAATAATGTTATCAAATAAAATTAAATAAAAGTGTATACAAAACTGTTTCAAGACTGAATCACAATAGAACGACGATCTCAGTTATTCGGTCCGTTTTGTAAAGGCTCTCGAAAACTAATCCAGTTTGAACAGTAACAGATCTCGGAATTTGTGTAGATACACGGATTTAGCAGCTACAACGAACGTCGTCGGTGCCATGAGAATAGCCTCTCCTACCGACTAGGATGTCTGTAACCAATACACGAAGATATCACATCAATAATTACTCAAGTTCTAAACACATCCCGTTCAAGTCAACATTCGAAAATATTTTGTAAATACATTCACGATCATGCAGTATCTTACGAAAGAAAATTTAAGAATTTATAACAGAATTAAAAATGTATTCCTAAGATCGCTAAAGAGGAAATGTAGATAGCTATCTACACATTATAGGAAACCCATCTTTACACATATGAATAACACCCTCGTTTACCTGCAAAACGATATTGAAAATCGGGGCAGGCGATACGTTTTACCTTTTTTTATTATTGGAGCGTTTCACTTGTTCCGCATTGTTGACTCTCTGCGTTGACTCATTTTTATTCCTCCAAAAATTGAATGACGTATTTATCGAAGTGAATTTTTTGTGAAAAAAAATATTTTGTTATACCGACGCTCGTTATGAACGCTCAATAGGGGTCGAGGTTTGTGAGAGTAACAAAAGGGACGCCACCGAATTATTTATTTGTGAGCCTTTGATTCTAGCTCCTTTCTTCTCGTATGAATGTTGTGGTTAATTTAAATATCGTTAATTTGATTGGGATCAGTGGGGTGGTACGGTTTCTCTACAATATATGAAAGCGAGGTAGCGCTTTGTCGGTGCGTATAAAAGAAACAGGTGCGTAAGGGTAAATTTCCGTCGACGGGGAAAATTCCTTGCAAGAAACGTGAAAGGGAAGGAAGGCATTTTCTAATAAACACAGGTCTTTCCTTTTTCGATCATCTAAAAATACCAAGTGTAAAATTTGTGTAAAACAGTAAAAACAGTAAAGTTAGTTATTTGTATCGTTCAGTAGGTACTTTATATATTATGTTTATAATTTTACTATATGGCCGGAGCTCGTTGAGGTAAGTATACCGGTATTGGAACAGAAGTAGAGCGGTAGGTGGTAGTAATTGCGCCAGTGCAGTCGAGTGCGACATCAGTAATTGCTCGGCGGGGGACAGTGACAGTCGCCTGATGAATGGAGCCAGTGGAAAATTCACTACGCGGAAAAACTCTAGACATTTCAGTAAATTAAAACTGTAGCTCAAGCCTGATCTTGTTATCTATTCTACCTAGTTGCTCGTTTGTTTCACCTCTTTTATTTTATACGAGATCGAGTCAAAGACTTGTATTACTAAACAATCTCTTTGATCCCGTAATGGTTTTTCCATAACCAATTTAATCAAAAGTTGTTTCTCTTTCATTAATCGGCGTTGTTAATGAATAGCTAATGATTTTATGTTTATTCAACAGATTGAATTTTCTATTTACGCCGCTAATTACTCGTTATAAAAAATCTATTAAAACAGATATTTTATCAATAATGTATAAAAAAATGATTGAAATTTTTAAGTGCAGATCTATTGGCTACTGAATTTATAGATTGACAAAAATAGCCATACGCCACCTCGGCTTGAAAGAAGAGAAAATATAATAATAGCAACCCATATATGTTTTACCACTGGGCGCAGTCCCCTTTCCTCTGTCAATAGAGCTTATAGGGTGACAAGAGCCGAGAGAGCCTTAATTTACACACGCTGGCCTCATCAGGTTGGTGGATCAGACATGCTTTTAGGATTTCACATATAGAATTAGACATGTGGAGTTCCTCCCTATTTTACTGTTAGCAGTTGGTAAATAATTTGATTTATAATTTCACAAAGTGCAACTCAACCTGGGATCAAACTCACACCTCAAGCATAGAAGTCGATAACTTTTCCACTCGGCTATTACCACTATATAAAATTGTTTGAGATTATATACAGACATGTGCTTTGATATAATCGCTTACGAACAAGATTATTTACAGAGTTCCTAATTTTGTATGAAGCGTATAGAATAATATATTTCTCTAGAGAATAAACGAACTGTGCTGGTAAGGTCAGTATTTTAGTTGTGCAAACCAGATAACAGCTCCCTCTACCGCCTGTTGCCGATACATTAACGTCCGATACCTCGGAGGTTCGAACCACGCGAAGGGTCTACGTGTAATAATAATTTATTACTGACTTGGTTCATATTATGGATGTATTAGTTCGGGCTTGAAACAACTGTAGATATAGTATTATTATAAATGCGAAAGTTTGGATAGATGTAAAGATATTTGTGACTTAAGCACGCCACGGCTACTCTTGGTCCCGAAAAGAACACTGTGCCCTTAGGATTTTGGGGTATTCCTCGAAACGCACCCATTTTGGAACGCACCTAACGAAATGCACCTAAAGTATTCCTCGAAACGCACCATTCAGGTGCGGTACAATTTTTATTTATTTCTTTACCGCATCTTGTTAGGTGTATTTCGTTAGGTGCGTTTCAAAATGGGTGCGCTTCGAGGAATACCCCAGAATTTTACAGGTACGCGGGTGCAAACTAGTTAAACAATAAGTTTAAAAATATCTTCTTCAAATAGCTACCAACTAGGTCTACCTAAAGTTATGCTCTGGTAAAGGTTGCGGGCAGCCTATAGACCAGGTCAGCTAAACAAGTAATGCTGTGAAATCCTTTATTAGAATTAGAACGAAGCCTATATCTAGTGGACATCACGAGGCGGAGATAATTATAATGACGAAAGCTTTGGCGTAGTATAAGGCGATTTGTATATTTTTTTGTAGAGGCTGAGTTTCTGTTGGCCAAATCATTAATTAGTTAGACTGCAGGTGTATTTAGAGGTTACAGTGGTTACCTCGCTATCAAAGCCGCACCAATTGTTCTGGGTCCTATTCCTACACACAACTTTTTGTTATCCATAAATGTTTGTTTCGACACAAGAGTTTTTCACTAGGAGGAAAGTAGTTTTTTTGAAAACAAAGTCCACTAGGCAAATGTATAAAAAATACCTTGAGAGTCGAGAGAGCGACTACTGATCACGAGGTCTCGGGTTCAATTCCAGGGTCGGGCCAACAATAGATATTGTTTTTTTTTTCAATCAAAAAATTAACAATTGACTCCTAAGTTTGGAAATTGTCGGTGTTTACACACGGACAATAGACCCTGTGCCGCGGCTTTCCGAGGCACAGGGGTGTACATAAAACTTGACACGTTAATTCTTACTCATGATCTCTCTCCATACCACGTGTACGAAGCCACTAAAATATCTTTCGTACAGATGGCTAATCTCAGTCGAGATAAGCCGCCATGCCCAAAATTCTTTTAAAAGAATATTATTTATTATATGAAAAACTTGTTCAAGACTGAGTAAGAAACACTGTGTTACTTATAAAAGATTTTATCGCGTAGAAAGAAATAGTTCGCACTAAGTTTGCACTCAAAGCTCAGACTTGCAAAGTCTATGCAAGCATCGACCTCTAAATGTTGTAATTTGAGGTTAGTACTCTTAGATAACTTATAAAAATAATCCTCTTTGGTATGACCTCGAATTGTTTACATGTTATTATATAGTGTCGATAGGTTTTTTCTCCTGTGTTTATATTTTTATAGTATTAAGTACTAGATAAACCTTGGGGGAGGCCTATGTCCAGCAGTGGACGTCTTTTGGCTGAGATGATGATGATGAAGATTAAGTACTAGATGTTGACGAATGACAGTTATCACGATAAAAGTACCCCATGTCCTGCCCAAATTTCAATAAGATTCATTCGGCCGTTTACTCCTTAATAAAAGAGACAAAGTAGTAATTGTTCATTATTATACTTTACAACTAAAGTAGGGATTGTTAGTCAGGCAACTGTACAACAACATATAATTTTTCCTTAAAATTGATATGGCATTATTTTTGCTCAGAGTTGTGTCAACTATATTCAAGAAGCTTAACCAAAGGGTTTAAGCTTCTGGGCTATATTAATATATACTCTTTGGTATTGAAACCCTATAGCTACTAAATAATGAAGGGCTGTTTAGGCTACGGTACTATATAGGTATATATTATATTATTAAAGAATAAAAAATATCTCATCTTATATTGTACATGTATACGTTCATGCATGCCTAGCCATGGATTTATTTTTTATAATTAAGATGTTTAATACAAAAAAATATAATCCTTGAATCACTTTGTCTATTGCTGCATTAAAATCCGTTGCGTAGTTTAAAACTTCTAAGCGTATAAACAGTGGGAGCGACTTTGTTTAATACTGAACAAGATATATAACAGCGTAGTCTGCACCCTGCCCTTTATCTTATAGCCTCAATAAAGCTTCAATACCAAAGATTGAACTTCCTAACTTTACCTGTGAAAATAATGACAGACGACAATTCAATTAAATGTCAATAAGATCTTTTTGAAACATACATATTGTTTATAAGTTCGAAGTATTTTCGCATTACGTAAAGTGCTTGAACAGCTGCATATGCTAACGACACGTCTGTAGCAAACTAGGCTGTGCATTGAAACTTCGTTGTTTATTTAATAGGCGTGCTTTGCAATGGAGTAGAATCTCGAAACGTGTTGACGTAGCTAGATGCTTCTCTGAAACGGGTACAAGCGAGTAGGACACTCGTCAAGTCTCACGTCTGTTTTGAACTCAACACTATTTGTGCTTTTGACCAGTACTTCAGTTTGCTTCAGTAAAGAGTCACTGGTCTCTCTTGATGGTATGAATTTCGTTTACATATCGCATTCTCAGTGGAACAAAGTACTAACTTACGTTTGTTCAGCAATTTGCATCTTGTAAAATAAAGTTGAAAATTACTTAGTTCAAACTTATGACTTTTTTCTACTGAGGGTGCGATATCCGTACTAGTTAGTATAGCTGTATTAAAATACTAGATTTTGCCTGCATCTTTGCTTATGCTACGCTTATGTTCTTCTAATAATGTGTTTGCATACCTACACGTTATTTTCATGATGATCGGTTATGTAGTTTAAGAGTGAAAGCATAACAAATAAACTTAAAATTCATATTTGTAATTCATATAGATAGGATTTAAGTAAGACTATTAAACTGACCTCTTTTTGATCAGCCTTTACTATGCCTTTACCATACTGAGGTCTATCTGGTCAAAATTTCAGATTTTAGGCTAATATGGCTATTAATTGTTTGCCATGAACCTGGTACCTTGGCAAGCCAATCGTAATAAACAGAGGCGTGACGTAATAATCCTTTGAAAGGGATCTTTATAGGGGAGAGACGTGCTCAATAAATCAATCACACGTACCCGTAGCTGTCCAGTCCTAACCATAGACCTCCGCAATAAACCACCACGATGAACGATCTGGGAATAATAAAATACCTCTAGCTATTTAACACAAGTATTTGTTTGTTGAACGAGCGAGTGAAGCAAACGATGTTCTCCGAGTCTATCGAAACTGGTGTTTGTATGTATGTATACATTTTTGTTAAACGATATATATAACTCAAATATCGTTCATCAGAAAGTCCAAAATATGGTAGGCGAATCAATAAAAAAAAAACAAGTTCGCAAATAAACGAAATCGGTCAAGGAGTTGGCGAGATATAGGGGGTTGTACACAATTTTGGGTGAACCTATCAGAATTAAAAAAAAAAAAACATATCTTCGGTTCTTACTTACATTAAGTAGGTACTAATATTGTTGACTGCAGTAATGATTATGTGCCTCATCAGATTTATATAGAGGCACCGCACTGTACCGCGTCAAAATATATGGTCCCATATCTATTTGAAATACCTAATAAAGTATGGTCAAATTGACTCGGAGATTATATGCATACTATAGCGCGACGTATGAGCTTATTTAATTATTTCGCGCGATAAGTAAAGGTACTATTTCGAACCAAGCTGCCAACGGCAACAACAGCAGCACGATATGAAATGGCTTCCGAGTACTGTGGCAGCAGCACGTGCAGTCGTCGGGGGCTGAACATACTTCATTTCATAGAAAATACATACAAATCAGTCGTTCTGCTGCGGCCAACTATATGCAGCTGTTACACGTGCTGACTGCTGCTCGGTTCGAAATACTACCTGATGGCGACGCGACATTAGGATCTAAGTTGTGCCAAATTGTAAAACAAAATCAATTAGTCATTGACAAAAGCTTGTATCTGACTGGCGTTTCGAAAGAGTCATCTGCGTTTCTTTCCACACTTTCCACGGCTCTATCCTTAATAGCGAACAATAATATTTTTCTACACAGTTATGTTTTCCATTTCTTAATTAATATGTATTAATAAAAAAAATGAGTTTCGAGTTTGAATCTGAGTTAATATTATTACCAAAACATGACAACAGATGTCGCAATGATTAATTATTATTCTCTAGTCGGATGTGCCCCATTTTTGAAATAGTCTTGAAATCCAGATGATTGATCTATTTTAATGTTTGTCTCAAACTTTAGCCTTAAGGATATTTACAGAAGTATTAGCTATTTAATATTAAGAGAAAAAGGAAAGTAATTTATTTTACATAAATGACGTGCTATATTACAAATTATGGCAAAAACTTATTGAGATATAAAGAGTGAGATTTTAAGGGAAGTAGGGTACCATACAAGTGGACAAGCTTGTGGAAGGACCTCCGCCTTATAGACGACCTTACAACAAAACCGCTGTGTATAGTACAGTGGTGTTGTTGTGTGTGAGTACAGGTCTCCAGCGCTCAATTAAAAATGGATTAGCGAAACGTTTAAAACGCATCCCTATCCCCGTGATACTCCATTTTAAAGCCCTGCCTTTATAGTACTTGGGTGGCAAACAAGCATAAGGCCTGCTTGATTTTAAAAAGTCACGTTAGCTGATTGCAATACCAGATTTATCACTTCTGTGTTGCACCGTTTCACACCGCTCTGTGAGTAGTTATTATAATATATTTAGTATTTCCCCAGTCGGGCTTGCTCGCTAGTATGATGCCCTACCATACACACAATTCAGTCACTTTTTATATTCAATTTGTTTACCTATTTCTACGTTATAAGTCTCCACTTTGCATACATGCTTCTCGAATACAGAGACAAAATATATTGTACGAAACACTAATTAAGCCAATTTACTACTGGAACTGTGTTCTAATTGGAAGACTTTTTTTTTTGTTTCTACGAAGCCATTTATGAGCTAGCATTTCAAAGGAGCGTGACTTTTATGCTAAATATAAGGTAAGAGTAATTATCAATTCAATTATCTAAGTTCTTGATACACTGTAGTAGTATCTTTAAATAGATTTTCAGTGTTCATTTAAGGTAGCCGTTGTGAAGTAATATAAGTACCTACATTTATTTGCTTTAATCTATATAAATAAATAGAATTGGAGTGTCTGTTTGTAAGACTGCTTACCATCAGGCGGGCCGTATGCTTGTTTGCCACCTTGGTAGTATAAAAAATAAACAAAATTTACTTTTTAATAAATGCATATGGATGTATACATGGTACAGATACCAAAATAACATTTTTTACAATTTTTGTCTGTTTCGGTTAATCTCAGAAACGGCACACCAATTTTGACTGGACATCCACTGACAGGTAGGTGATGTTATAAGGAGTAACTTAGGCTACTTTTATTTTAGAATTAAAAAAATATATATTTTTATTAATTTACGACATCCACGCGGGCGGAGCTACGGGCAACAACTAGTGTAGTATAAATATTGCTGTTACAGTGTCTGTAAAGTTTGTAGACACATTTCGTTACTAAAAAGTTTGCATGCTGTTTTAGTTCCAGATTTAATTAAAATATTTAAATCACACTACAATTATATTCTCGTTCCAAAAGATTTACAAGATTATTATTAAACAATTATTATAAGTCACAAACTAAACCTATATTATTTCTAATTTAAAAGTAAACTAAACATAACTCACAAATGTAAGGAATGGTTTAGGCGTCGTAATATTCCTCAGCATCACTGTCAACTGATGACTGTCTCGGTGGTCCAGTGGCCACAGTATGCGCCTGCTGTGCACGAGGTTATCTGTTCGATTCCCACACAGCAAAATATTTTGTGTGACCCACAAAGAATTGCTCTGAGTCTGGGTGTAATTTGTGTCCGTTAATTGTAAGTTTGTAAAGTCCCCCGTGACACAGAACTCCCGCACTAGAGAACATCTAGTGCGGGAGTAGTCTTAAGGCCCCTCTCTCTTTTTGTTGGCATTTATAGACAAATGACTGCCAAAAAATACAGTATTAATCTACAAGATATATTTCATAATATGGTTTTGTCATAAATTATAATATAGTAATTCTAAATAGTTTGTAAAAAAATCATCGTGTGTCGTGTAAAAGAATCAGCACCAAGTTATTGAGATGTAACCACTTTATGACTTAAATTTTGTATCAAATAATACGAAAAAAAACAATATTTGAAGAAAACATACACCTATAATTTGGTAATGTTATATTTAGAATATATTTAAATTTTAAATTAAAAAGACGTCTATTCAGAGAGTACATCTGTAGGTCGTTGGCGATATCACAAGCCTTAAATAAAAAAGATATTGCATTCCAGGGCCTCTAGACAAATGGCATATGCGATAGTCGAATCGAAAAGTCAAAAAAAGCAAATGTATGGGATTTGACGTAAGTTTACGATGTGTAATTTGATGCAACGTATAGAATTGGAAATGTGAAGACAAATCTTGATACAACCTACTCGATAAGCGAAACGGCACTGTCGACAAACGAATTCGCTCATCAAGATGGCGGATATTCGATCAGCTGATATATTTTGTGGAAGTTTTGTTACTGTTTGTTTATGTTTAAAATATATTATGTTTTAAGAGGTGCAAAATCGGCCATATGCCTTAAAAATCAGATAACTGTAAACCCTTATTTTCACAGTTACATTATTATTAACACTACATTAACATACCATGTTTGTACATTTTGGAGGACAGAGACATTCTCAGTGCTGTATCAACCATAAACTACAGAATGTAAATTTTCATTGTTTATCAATACGATCCACTTCTTTACTTTAGGTATAAGTTAAATAAAATTAACATGGAAACAATCTTTATTTAATTAAGGCCCCTATCTCAATAAATATATAAAAAGAGTGGTGTAAATGAAACCATTTTTGTTGGTATAAATGACTGCCAAAAAATAAATTATATTATATTATTATCAACAAGATGATTCATAATATGGTTTTGTCATAAATTGTATATAATTTCTAAATAATTTGTAAAAAAATCACCGAATCAGCACCAAATTATTGAGATGTGACCACTTTATGACTTCAATTTTTATCTAATAATACAAAAAAAAAACAATATTTAAAGAAAACATACACCTATAATTTGGTTATGTTATATTTAGAATAAGTACGAATTTTAATTTATTATAAATTAATAAGACGTCTAGTCAAAGAGTATTTTATTTTATTTTTATTTTCTTTATTGGGAAAACAAACAATTGTACAGTATGTATAATATATCTTAATTACTAAATGAATGTATTAATGTACAATCCACGACGTTTCCTCAGATTACTAAAATTAAAGATAATACAATAAAACTAAACTAAATTAAAATGTTAACAAGACAAACTTTGCGTAATTTTGTATTTTGTTAAGAGTAAATATTATTATGTTTGTATCCCCGCACTCGTCTGGAGAATTAGTGCGGGAGTCGTGATCGCTTCGCTCAAATGCTAAGGTCGTTGGCAGTATCCTAACCCTTAAACAATTAAAATTTTAAATACCTAGATAGTACATTTTGGAAGTGTTGCTATTTGTTAAAAAAATATATACTTTTTCTTTAACAAACAACAACCCCTCCACAATGTTAAAACTGTATAACTTTGTAAATATAATAATATAAAAGTATATAATTATTAACACTACCATGTTTGTACATTTTGGAGAACAGCAACATTCTTAGTTCTGTGTCAACCACAAGCTACAGAATGTAAATTTTCATCGTTTATCAATACGATCCACTTTTAAACTTCAGGTATAAGTTACATAAAAAAAAATGAAAATAAGATGGAACCAAACTTTATTTAATTAACAATTAAAATATCTAGTACATTTTGGCAGTGTTGCTATTTGTCAAAAATATACTTTTTTTTAACAAATAGCAACCTCCAAAATGTTAAAACTGTTTATCTTTGTAAATAAAATATAGATATATTTATAAAGATATACAGTAAAAATAATATACACAGACTATGATATGTTCCTCAAGCTCAACACAAGACATTTCAATAGGGCGCTCGATACAAAGATTTGCTATATCTATCTATATATGCCACCACGAATAGCCTTATTTCTTACAAATGCACCAGAAATAGTGTAATGTTCATTATTGAATAATAATAATTGATCACTCTTTAACCAATGTTCAGTAACATAAAGCATAATAATACTATGTTTGTTTAAAAATAAATCTACTTCTAATTCCTTGCCGGATAATCCCTGAATATTCTGGTGCACTATGTTTAGACTATATGTCTGCTGCTTATCCTTTGTCACATCTAGTAGTTTAAATTATTAGATGTATGTAAATTGCTATTGGTAGTGTTCATACTACTGAGTTTTACCAAATCCTGCAATACCCTATGAGTACCTGTGTCGGTGAATAAATGAAATGCTAATAATTTAGCAATTTGTTGCTTATAAAATAAGAAAAGGTACATAGTATATTCGGTAAAAAAAAACTAATAAATATACTATTGTAGAAAAAAAAAATGAAGTCGCGAAGGCGACATGTACTATTATAGATTAATAGATTTAGATTTTCTCTATATGCCTGTTTTGTTTATTTAATAAGGCATAAGAATATGGCAAGGCACAAATAATAAATCTACACCCTAAACTATCATGAAGTGATATCATTACTTCAGTTAACTGTAGTATATATAAACTATCATGAAGTGATATCATTACTTCAGTTAACTGTAATATCTTTTTTTGTGACAGATAAGCTGTCACCAAGTAAAATAATCCCTGTGGATTGATCATTAAAATGAGCAGACTAGTAAAAAACTAGCAAACTATCTTCCAGGTGAACAAATATTTGTGACGCGGTACTCAGTATATTTATTTTATTTTGTTCGGAAAACAAACAGTATTTCTAACTAAATTAATAATAATAGTATGACTATTAATTAAACTGCCCAAACCCTTGACTAATTGGTCAGAAAATATAATTACACTAGTGGACCTGGCAGACGTCGTCCTGCCGGAAAAAGCTGAAATACCGACAGCAGCGCCACCTACCGGGTCCAATTGTGAATCTAAACCATCCAGGGCCCTACCCGAACACACACAAAATTTCATCAAAATCGGTCCACCCGTCTAGGAGGAGTTCAGTCACATACACACGCACACAAGAAATATATATATTAAGATTCTTGCTATAAGATTCTGAACGTGTTATTGAGTCAGTGGAACCACAGTTACAGAATCATTATAAAGTAGTTGTTCACCGTTGAGCGACTGTGACACATCACAAACAACACCTAGCATTAAAGTGTTACATTTTAATGCTAGGTGTTGTTTGTGAACACGTTAAACACATATTTTTATTGGTATTTATTTATTTATTAGGGACAACAAACAACTACAATATAATGTGTTCTTGGGTGACAATAACTAAATAATATTAACAATATTGCAGTCAACCACATTATCCACAGAATAACAAAAAAATATTAATGAAAGCATGCCACTAGGTAACTATTAAACAATATATTCTTTTGGTGATATTTGATCTTAAAGATGACATTTGAGAAACAAAAAGTATGGGAAATAAGCTCTGATTTTTTTAAATTTAAGCTCATGACTGTATCCTGCTCATACATTAATTTACTGCTAAGTAACTGTTAGCTACAATTATCAATATCTAAAAGAAATGTCACACGCTCTTTGATTAAATCACAGTTAATTTGTGATAATTTTTAATGGTTGTTGACCTCTTAAAGTTGAATTCAAGCTTTCTAATTAATTTTCTTAATTTCAAATGTTTCCTTTATTTATTTCTACTATTTACAACAATATTTTTTATATTTTTCAAACAAACAATATTATTATTTTTCAAAACATTTAACACATTTATTTTATCACATAAGAGCTCAGAAACAGGTTTTGAGTTTCACTATTGTTGAGAACCCGAATAGTGTCATCAAGTAAACTATTTTTTAGAAATGCTGTGTTAAGACATTATTTTAACTCTGGAATGCAATGCAAAGACCTTAAATACATATCACTACAACTACTGAAGGACTCCACTTCTTCCTGTAGTTTATCGCGCTGGTCCAATTCTTCTACATATTGATGGTGTAGTGTAGATAGCTCTCCCTTCAACTCAGCAACTCTGTTATTAATTGATTGTAATTCTTCTTTACAGTCACTGCGTTTCTTTAACAGCTGGCTGTTGTCCTCATTGTATTTCTTCAATTCAAGCAGCGTTAGTATAAGCTTGGTTTCAGTCTCCTAAGCCATTGCTCTACGGGTCCTCGTATAACAAGGCTTTCTGTATCACCAAGTACCTTAAAAGTAAATGAAACAGCTGAGAGATAGAAAGAAAAACAAATGTTGAGATGACAAGAGTGAAAATGTAGGTGTGTAAAGTGGAAAAGGACAGTAATTGTGTTAAAAATTATTGGATATTGAAAAAGAGTGGTACTATGTTTTGAGTAGGTGTGTTAATTAATAATTTCAATATGTTTTACCAAGAAAAATGACAGTAGCTGAGCGAAAGTGAGTCTATTTAAGTTTATGCTTAGGGCAACAACATTTAACAACTAAGTAATACAGTGTGCATATGTGTTTGCTGTAATGAAGCAAGTTGTTATTCGTCAATCTTGCTTCCACATATTATATTCGTCAAGCAAAACGAGAACGAAACTACCAGTGAGTGCTGCATGTACGTGGATCACATACGTAAATATCTCTATGAGCTCATATAGAATACATACAATATGGGCCACGGGCAGAGTATGTAGGTGTTGTGGGGTGCTAATTACGGTAAATATGTAATATACTCCCTGCGTTTTACACTTATACACGATGACACTTCAAATAACAATAAACAGCATATTCAAATCACTGTTCGGGGCAGTTTCTATAGTACTTATTTATTAACAAACAACCAAACACTGTCTGTGTCAGCAAAGATAATTATTCTATAAATTTCACGTACATATTAAATTGGAATTTAATTGAAATTACACAAATTATTGTAAAAAGGTTAAAATTGAGAGCATTTTTTGTCGTCTGGCGATCACAGTGTTGCCAGCCTTCTAAAAATAAAATAAATTTATTACAATGGAATAAATGTTATTACTCAGGCGATAAATATTTAAGTGATAAAATAAAATAGGTACTTGCACGCTTAATTGAATGTTTTCTATCATTTCATTTTGTCATGCATTTATAATTATAATAATACAATAAAATTTACATTTTCATTGGTAGGTCCTAATGTAGTTTATAAGCATTAAATATTTATTGATATGTAACATAATATGTACTTACAATAATATGATTTTGACATATAATAAAAACAAAAAAAATCCTACATACTTTACAATAATATTTATTGTAAAGTTAGTTAGCGATTTCATATAGAGTCATATCATATACCTACATTGTAACGTTTTCCTGCCAGTCTAATGGTCGAAATATGTGGTAATACCCTTAAACCTGTAACAACTTTTATTGTACACCCATATATCGCAAATTATATGAATTAGTTTTTTTTAATGCATAAAAATAAGACTTTTGTGGGCTGCGCATAATGAAAAGATATTACTCAGGAAAGCCAAGAGAATTATTTCTTGTCAATGTTTAAAGCAAATAAGTGTAATGCATGCCGGATTAATTGTTTATAGAGAGATTTACAAATAACGAACGTTATTTATGACGTTGAAACATTTTTATTATTTTTTAATTTTTTGCGACAAAGCCGCTAAAATGGTAACACTAAGCGCACTTCCCAATAAACGCTAACGCCTTTGCAATGTCGCTAACAATTTGGGAGTCATGTAAATAAGAACTCGTCAAACTCTCAGTCTACTTGATTTTACTAGTGAATGTTATTTTGACATTTTGATTCGTTTGTGAAGTGCGCTTAGTGTTGCCAATTTGGCGGGTTTTGTTAAGGCTTTACCGTCTCAAAAAACGTAATAACAACTTTTCTAACGACTTTTGGTCTACAAATCAATATACCTACTAAGTATATAATATTTTAATAAATTTAACCAATTAAACAGTAAAAAGTAAAAGTTTATATTTGACCTCTAATAAATTTAATGAATCAATAAATCAAAACAATTCTCAAAATGACTGCTATATAAACACAAGTCAATAGAAAATAATTATGACGAGTTAGGGCAGAACCTTCGCTCGATTCTTTTATACTGTGACTAGGTACAGCGCCATCTACTCGCGGTTGTTGAAAGTAATTTGCAGCTTATAATAATATCGTCAATAAATATTTATTTTGCGGCACGTGAGCCATACTTCTTTATTATGCGCAGCCAACAGCAGTCATACTTTATGCATTTTACGAAAAAACAAACAAAGAATTACAGTAAAATAATCACAAAACTTCCACAACATATATCAGCTGATCGATTATCCGCCATTTTTTAGCGTCAACTACAAGGTGTTAGTGTTCGCTAACGTCAGGCTCATTTACGTAATAAGAAGAGCGAATTCGATTGCCAAAACTGCCGATCGGCTTCAATTTATAAAAAGAATATAATATAAGTCGACTAGTTTCGAAGGTGGCAATCAGAATTTATGACAAATGTTGGTAAAATCTTGACACTTGTCTACGAAATTGGGATCGACATTGTTGAGGCGGTACCGTTTGTAGAAATTTAATCGATTTGGAGCTTATGCCACTTGTCTAGAGGGGCTGAAGTGCCGACAGAAGTGAAAACACTAGGCAAAACAGTTGTTATAAATTTTATAGCAATAAATGTTTTTTTTCTTTATCTTACGCGTTCGCATATATAATATCGCCCCTTTGCTTTAATGACGTGACAGTCGAAAAAAGATTTTTCGGATATATTAAGCTGCGTCTCGTAACGGTGTCGCGAATCCAGAGATTTTATCTCATCTAAAAATATGCGTACCACGCTAAAAGAAGTTTTCATTTCAAAAAACTGGAAACGAGGCTAGCGACATTCAAATTATACATACAATTCATTATTATTACGTTATATTTAGATGTTGATTACCTATATAGAATTATAACACAATTAGAAAAATATAACATTATTAAATATATATTTAATATATATTTTATACTATTTCCAGACCTATGCGCTATTCCAAACTATAATCTATCCCTGTGCCAAATTTCATCCATTTTCATCCAGATCCGTCCAGTAGTTTTTACGTGAAAGAGTAACAAACATACATCCATACATTCTTACAAACTTTCGCGTTTATAATATTAGTAGGATTTATAAAAAGAAAATTATTTCAAGTCATAATCTCTAATTCAATTGCTTATTACCGGAATAAATAATAATAAATTCTTATTTACTACTTAGATACTTTATTAAGTTACCTATTTAAAATAATATTTTTCACATCACAGTGTTACCAATAACATAAAACTCTAGTATTGGAAGATGTGGTCGGCAGTACCCGCATAGTGGTATTTCTTCTGAGCGTCTCCGTGCTTCGGAGGGCACGTTAAAAGTCGGTCCCGACTGTTATCAGTCGTTAGATCACGACAGAGACCTAAATATGGGCGATCTAAATAACTCTGTCACCAGGTTGGCCACTAACCATACGATAAGAAGAAGCAGAAGTATCCACTAATATTATAAATTCGAAAGTTTGGATGGATGTTTGTTATTCAATCACGCCACAACTGCTAAACAGGTGTGGATGAAATTTTGCACAGATATAGAATTTAGTCTGACAACCATAGGCAACTTTTATCCCGAAAAATAAACCACTGTTCTCGTGGGATTTAACGTGCGGGCGAAACCAAAGGCGGAAACAAGTATTATATCTTTTTTATATGACAAAGTGGCTTTAAATATATACTTTGTATTACTCTAGGTTGACTGGTACAACATAATGCCAAAGGCATTAAGTTCGCCTTTACATGTCTGAATGCCATAGTACAGGGTCTGCCTATTTTGAGATTAGATTGCTGTATGTGAGTTGTTGATCCAAGATATTATTGTAACGTCACATAACGTACATCGGTAAATTATCAGATTTCTGAGTGAATAATTATTATTATTTACTCAGAATCAGTATAAAAATCAATCAAAAATCATCTATCATATTCTATTAGTTATGCATCTTATAGAATATTATAAATAAGTAGTGGCCCGCCCGACTTTGCCCGAGTAAAACTATATATAAAAAGAAATGCATCCCTGATGCAGCGATTAAGAGGGAGCTCCAACAGCATCCTGAAACTTATTGCAGGTCGAACTGACTGTCCGATCAAAAGTCAATGGATCCACATGCATATGTGCAGCTCTAGTGCACCAAGAGACAGGCGACGGTTCATGAACTAGTTTAGTATTTACAAAAAATTGGTTACAAAAAAATATCATGTTACTAACATAGTACGTAAGTCCCTACTAACCAATATGGATAATTTCCGAAATAAAGAATTATTATTATTATATATATTAAATCGTTGGTCCTGACTGACTTATCAATGCACAACCAAACTCCTAGATATTTCAGGCTGAAATTTGGAACGTAGGTTATTTTTGAAAATTCAACCCTTTAAGGGGTAAAAAAATATTTAACCCAGGTGAAGTTGAGCGGGCCGCTAGTATTGTATATTTATTTTCATTGCTGACTGTATCAAAACATTGCTACATTTAGTCGAGGTGGGGAACAAACGCGAACAAGCATAATTAAGCAAGCCGTTTCCCTGTCTTGACGCTTACAACTTCCTTGGCCGATAAGAAGGACCGGTCTATGTTTTCTTTCATTCACTGTGGCCGTATTCTATTCGGGTTAAGTGGAAGTGACCTGCGGCCTTTAAATATTATTATAACGACCCTAATATTTATAGAGTTCGCAGTCGAGGAAATGTGTAACTAGGTGGGTCTCGAAAAATCAACATTATTATTTGAAATTATATAAATAATGCAAAAGGTTTGAGTTAAACTTGAGCTTTACGTAATTATGTGTGCATTAAAAATGACTTAGTCCTCAATACTGTATGTTTGAGTGTCTCAGTCTAAAAACGTACACTGTAAGACAAAGGCATATGTCTAACAGTGCACAATAGAGGGAGGCTCCCCTAGGATTTGGTCATGAGCTGACCATATTTATCGGTTGCCTGCAACCTATCACTGCAACAATCTCTATGGAAGATTCCAGTTCGTACCTATCACTATTCCCAAAAATTAACTTGATACTTAATTGAATCAACAATAATTAACGGAAAATAAATTGGGTAAAATTTAGATATTATATGTAGCCTAGACCTCAATAAGATGTGATATTACGATATACATTTCTTAGGCTGTGAAAACTGCTGTAATGAAAAAAGAAAACAGTAGGTAAGCTACATGTAGCTTTTATCGAGAAATATACACATCAATTATTAATTATTACGCTGTATGAACTGATTAATTAAATTTGATGAAAATAGCGTGTGCTTGTATTAAATTAAACAGTCTTCATATAAGGAATTTATAATTTCAATTTTAAACAACTTCCAAAATATCGCACAAATTTTAACCCTTTAATCAAATAACAAAACCATGTGTCGAACGGAGTATATATGTATGTTAGAATGTAGAAGTCTCAAGATGTCTTATTATATACTTATAATGTCTTGTCAAAACAGACAGTTGGCTAAATTAATGATTGCTGCATAATATTGTGTTCATAACCCGAAAGTAATTTAAAGCTCTTATCAATTTTAGGTCTAGTTAAACAAGGATTGTGTTACCTCAGTTTTTATAGACGAATAGGCTTCGCCCAAAATATTATCCACGTAAAGATTTCGTAATACCTTGTCTATATTACCTAAAAAACACGTCCAAAACTTACGGTGATATGTCAGTCACCGTAAGTTCAGTAAGGGGTTTCCCCTTTTGTGGAAAATTTTAGGAAGAGCGTAGAAATACTCACATTTACGTACCTATATAAGAGAAACAAATAAATATATTTTTATTGAGTTTGATAGTGACTCCGCGAAAATTGTCTTTCAAAAACTTGTAGTGGTGTAAATGGCACGTAAGACAAAGACAGCATGAATCTGGCTTTCTAAAACTTGCATCATGTAAATTTTTTCGAAAAACGAAATCCTTTATTTAGAACTACTAAATCATACTTCATTTTATAACAAATCTCAGTCAGTTTAACGAGCGTAAAGATAAAAAATAATCGTATTATAATAACTGTGGTGGATGAATTTTTGAGTTACGGCCTGTCCATAAATCATTTGGTATTCAATGCAAGCTCAGACTCGGTGTTGGTGTGCATGCTGTGATATACACGGATATAGATAGTCTCGTGAGTTTATTGATGACTGGTCATAATTATACGGTATACTAACATTTTGAGTTAACGCAATCATGTTGTGAGTTCAAATGTTTGCATAATTTAATTTTGAGCATGCGTGAGTGTATCGAAATTTCGCTTTAATCGTTTATTCTTTTAATTTTTTTTATAAAGCCTAATCAAACCTAATCCCTCACTCTATCTTCATAAAGGACAAAAAACTCGTGCCCAGTAGTGGGACATACCTAATTATATGTGTTGCATCATCATCAACATCACACCTTTTTCATACATCTTTGGGTCACTGCCTTTTTTTTTTTTGTAGAGGGGAAATGCTTTACGCATACTGCCCCGCCTGGGGTAACGAGGCGGTTATGTCGGACTCTCCGGCTCAAAGATGGTAGGCGACCGGCATACCGACTAAAACCCCCCTGTGCACCAACACCCGCTTTCACGGGTGGACCACTGGAACCTGATATGACGTCAGTGGTCCACCCAGCGGCTGCCCGCTTTGCGCGGGCTCCATCCCCAGTGACAGCGTCCGGGTGCACCGGGAACACTGTCCCTCCGCGGAAGGGTGCGGGTGAGACTCTGCTGCCCCAGTCTCCCCGCACCCTCACTATGGCGGCATCAGACGCTCGTAAGCGCGCCGACGCCGTCCAGTTCGCCGGCGACGGATCGGATCAGCGAGGAGATTTTCCTCTCTGATCCGCTCCGCCGCCTCCTTCCGCGAGATGATGTCCTCGCAGAAGGATGCGACCGCCCTCCACTCCCTGTCGCTGGTAACCATGGACCGCGCGGCCGACAGCGACAGGTCTACTCCAATGACTGCGACGAGGTCCCGGCGCTGCCCCGCCCAAGCCGGACACGACTCGAGCGTATGCTGCGCCGAGTTATCGTCGCAGTCGTTTGGGTCACTGCCTACCTCAGCATAGATGTATTGCTATAAACCCTGACATTGGACTGAAAGTGAGCAATTTTAATCTTAAATTACAACACAACCTAACCCGGACATCGAACCCTTGACCTCTGTTCGGCAATCGTCCCTCATTTAAATATTTAACAATGTAGTATATAACCTAAATAACGTATCCGCTACCAATTTAGTGATATCTTTGCTTCAATTTATTTAAAAAAGAAACTATTCAACGATCAGGAAATGTAAAATCTAGGTGCAACTTGTTTGGGGATGACACAATTTTTGATTTAGCCATGAGGTGTTTGTACTCACAACACGCTAACAATGGTATGTCTTAATTTCACAAGATAATTAAACATGTAGTGATACTTGAACAAATATGTGTTTTGAAATTAATAACTTAATATATTAAACAGCGACCGACCGATTTTCATGTGAAAATTATGGTACAATCTTATATAATACACATACTTGATATGCAGTTCGGCATAAAAAAATGGCACCGTTTTAAAATGGTGGGAATTGACTGGACCGCGAGTGACCGCGCGTTTACACAATAGTTTTACGCACACAGTGATTTATCACAGTGAAATTACAGCGAGGCCACGCAAACCATACTTGTCAGTACTAATCTTGTATGTACATATAATATATAACCTAAGGCTTAAATAAAGGTATTACATTGTAGTAAAAGATCATGCTTGTGACTAATAATGTCATTTACGACGTCCTGGCCAAATTATGTACCTAAATAATTTATTCCATTATATCATTCAATAACTGAAATTTCTAACTCCTCCTACATGTCCATTGATAATAAAACTGCTACAAGAAGTTCTCATAGCTTTATTCTTTGAGAAACTATTTTCTTACGCAGCATAGAAAATTGCTAAAGTATCGCTTTGTGCATCACTTTATCGGATTATGTGGTATGAAATGAATAGCAAATAGTCGAACTCGTCGTTTGTCGCATGCATAAATATTATGTCGGTAAATTCACGGAATTTTTGTTACAAACTTAGTATGAGATATGTTTTATTTTGTAAGATGATATCTTTAAAGAAAATATTACAATTTAAAGCGGAAACGTGGTCGCTCACTATTGGCTTTATACGAAGGAGCAATAGAAAGTGCTATGCTTGAAATATCTCAGTAAAATCTCCTATTGGGCTTAAAGGATCTAGAAGTTGTAGGTAGACGATTGGTAAGGTCAGCATATAACTATGTCCAGCAGTGGATGTCTTTACATACATATTCTTATATTGTATTTATTATTTCATGACTTTACTATTATACAATTACTATTTTATTAAATTTATATTATTCTGCTATTTCATACACCACCGCGATCCTTGTGCTTTCTGGTCATTGCTGTCCATCCTAAAGCTACCTGAAAGAGATCACACCTAGCAACAAGGCCGCCTATTTCGTATATGTACCTTATTACTTGTTTGCAATGTATTTCTTATGGTGTAAAATAGAGTTATCTACGAGTATCGATATGTTTAAAGTACATTATGTAGGTATATCTACTATTCAATGGTTAAGCCGTTAACAGTTAAGTACAAAGGTAAATATTATAACACTTTAAATGCTTTCACCTCGTGATAACTCGAAACGTCTCTTTTGCTTTTAATCTAGCGATTCAAAACTTTAAAACGTATAGAGTTGCATACTCCATATTATAAATACGGACTGTATTTTAAAAATACAAATTATTCTAATCTAAAGAACTTTTGCGACTCAAAATTCCTTTTTTCGTAGAGGTAACAAAAAAAATATTATTGCATTAACTGCCTTGGTGGTCCAGTGGTCGCAGTATGCGCCTGCTGTGCACGAGGTTGCGGGTTCGATTACCACATAGGACAAAAACAGAGCAGAACAACTATTTGTGTGACCCACAAATAGTTGTTCTGAGTCTCGGTGTAATTTGTGTCCGTTAATTTATAAAGTCCCCCGCGACACAGAGCTTGTTCTCTAGTGCGGGAGTTGTCTTTAAAAAAAAAGAAAAAAAAAGACATAAATTATAAATATAACAGGTAAATCAGAAATATAATATCAGTCAGATCTATGAGCCATTCCTGTTGAAGCACTTTTGGTTTCTAAATTATTTAAATTCCAGCATTTATTTAAATTGTTTAACGACTTATTTATAAAATATTTATTATACCCGCAACAAAAATTACCTACTGACTTCTTAACAGAGACAATTGAAAAACGAATGAAAGTATAATAACTAGAAGTGGTGCCTGAAGACACATTGAAAATATTAAATTTTCTGTGCCTATAATAACTGTTCTATAAATTCGTAACTCTTTGTGTTTTCTTATTAAAGATGTCTTTAGGTTCACATGGCCCGAGCGGAACAAATCCCAAGGGAGGCCACAGTTTATCTCCCGACAACAAAGACGGACTTTTTAAACGAAGTCGCTACTATCTGTTTGGCTGTAACATCTTTTATTTATAGGGAATCTCTTTTAAAATTAATAGTTTCTGTACAATGTGGGACGATAAGAAAGGTAAAATGAATTTGAAATATACTATAATGAAGTATTTCTTGAATTTTATGACCTGATTGTGGGAAATATAGAAAATACTATAGATGTATCTATAGCTTTTTAAGGTTTGTTTTACGTGTCATCATCATCATCATCTCAGCCAAAAGACGTCCACTGCTGGACATAGGCCTCCCACAAGGTTTTCCACAACTCTCGATCCTGAGCCGACTTTGTCTATCGGTTGCCCGCAACCTTTACCAGGTCATCGGTTCACCTTGTTGGAGGCCTGCCCACGCTTCGTCTTCCAGATTGTGAAAAACTTTTTTTAAACCAGTTTTACGTGTAAATTAAATAAATTTCAATTGACACCATAATTAGCCATAAAAGGAATCGACAAGGAAAAATTTACTCATACTACCAGGTACTTATCATGGGACAACCCACACAGACACACACACACACACAAACCAAAACTACATAGTTTGAGCCTGGCTATGGAAACCAGACAACTGATAAACATTCTTTAATCCCAGTGAAAACACGTCCACTGCTGAACATAGGCCTGGTAAACCTACCTATATATTTTTAACAATACAAATATCCATCCATCCATCTCAACCAAAAGACGTCCACTGCTTGACAAATATGTGAAAGCAAAATTACACCCAGACATAGACCTCCAGCTTGGCAATCAGGGTCACTAACAACTACACCAACAGGCCAGTCTGCATACTAATATAAACATTTTTTTTTGATTGATGTTGGTAGGTATAGAGCAAGGTATTATTTCCCAAGGGTGTCGTTTATTAGATAGACGGACAACTGCCTATACGGGTGTAGATATCGTATAATCCGGATGACGATATCTAGATTATACTCGTAATTATGTCCTCTTAGTTTCCTTAAAATGCTTAGGTATTATAAAAAATATATTTAATATATATTTAGACGAGTAATTCTTATATATCGTATATCTCTCATTAACTGTTGAGTTAGTTCATAATTATCTCCATTGTGTAGAACATTATTCATCATCATCATCATCTCAGCCAAACGACGTCCACTGCTGGACATAGGCCTCTCCCAAGGATTTCCACAACTCTCGATCATGAGCCGACCTTGTCCATCGGTCCACCTTATTCAGCTCTATGATATACCCTATTTTAAGGATTTGGGCCTAGCGCCTTTAATACAAGTTATTGCAATAACTTAGCTAAGGCGCTAGTCACAGCAACTGTTTGTATATGTTTTAAGAAGCTATTGTACAGAATGGTAATATTGTGGTGAAAATAAACTATTATAATTATTATCTTGGGAACTCATATTTACGACGTATAAAATACTAGTTCAGTAGTTTTTAGGTTAAAGAGTAACAAACATACACGAAATGTTATATGGCATAATAATGTTATGATTGTGTTGTGTATGTCGTTTGTTGGAGATCCAAATAAATAAATAAATAAACATCCATCCATCCATCCATACTTACAAACTTTCGCGTTTATAATATTAGTAGGATGTATCTAATCCTTTTTATGACAATAGCAAATAAGGTATAATATATTGCAGAGATTTTGCAATGAGATAATGTTTTAATTATGCAATAATATTTAATTTTTAATTATATTCCTACTACACTTTCAAAAATTGACTACACACAATTAATAGTACTTTATTAATGTAATACATTTTCATTACGCTTGTGATTAAAATATTGTATTTACATACGTTTATGAAAGCTGAGCATACAATCCACAAGTGATTTTAAATAATTATATTATTGCTGTTGGATTTTCAAAGTTATTAGCAAGTAAAGTGGTAATGGGCTAACCATATCTGCCAAAAAATCGATGGTAGCTGGAATAAATTATTTGGTAACGGCTTGGTAAGTGAAAGGTAGAACGCTTCTTAGTCAGATGAACCACCAATCATGAGAAGGTAGCTAATGTAGTTTGGATGCTGAAAGTCAGGGTGGGTGTCGGGCGCTAATTAGAACGGGCATACGTCCAGCAAAGAACTGAAACAGGCTGATTGATTCATTTTTTTAAAAATAAAACTCCCGCACTAGGGAACAAATCCTGTGTCGCGGGGGACTTTACAAACGTAAAATTAATGGACACAAAGTATACACCGACTCGTGTTTATATATACTCCCGTATGGGGATCGAACCCATAACACGCCGCACAGTGGTAAATGGCGAGATAACCATTAAACCAACCGTGCAGATTTTTACTTTGCAATTGATAGCAAGATAAATAATAAAGTAAGTATAAAAACTCTGACTAATTAAAGCAAGTTAACGTTTAAGTACGGTGAAATAAATGTATTAAGATCTTTAATTTGAATCATTGCAATTCCCTAATTACCATTTATCTATATCAACAAAATATGGTTACTTACTTCATAATAACAGTATTTAGGGAGTTGAAAAGGCAACACAAACTTTGCTACCTATTTATAATTCACAAAATCCCTTCCTTAGTTATTTGAGTATAAAATTAATTGCTTTGTTGAAAGTTATGGAACGACGCCCACGAAAAGGTTCAAGTTATTCCTGCTTTGAAGAAGTCCCTGACCGAGCTGCAAATGGACTACGTGGACTTGTATTTAGTACACTATCCTATGGCGTATAAGGTGAGCAATACCTTGTTCATATAACCGGAAAACTAATTTGGTGTCTGCACAGCTTCGTAGAGTAAACAATCCCTAGGAACACATTAAATTTTATAAGAATTTATTTGAATACATTAAAACAGACGCTTTTCTGTGTATAGTTATACAAAAAAAATTAATAATAATGTAGCTGGTGCCTGCGAGTTTGATGGATGAAGTTTGATGGATTGAACGGTAATGTTAGTGTGTTCTAAAACGAGTCACTGACTTCATAATTATGTTGTTGATTTTGATTCAACGTCCAAGCCCTCAAATTATTTGGGTGTGCTTCACCATGTTTTACCGCAAAGCGGCCACAAAAAGTCAGAACAAAATTGTAGCTATTCCAACATGTGGTTACAATATCGTTTACATCAATCAACGCAACCAATCGTAACACTCACAAATTATAAGCTCAACTACTCAAATCTAGAACAGAAAATGAAACTTGAATTTTACCAATGTATACTTAAATTCGAATGTAATAGTATTTATTTACGTTTGTTCAAGAACGTAACTACATTTTCAATCACTTAGTTTACTTATAGGACCTTATTTTCATTTCACTTCTGCATTAATTATAATTATATATCTACGTCAATTTTACATTCGCAAACGTTCCTGAACATTTCTGAAAATAAATAAAAGTAATACCTAGTTACTTAAAAATATATATTGAAAGATGTAGCTGTTAACCAAAAAATACCAAATTTAATTAAATAGAGTGTAAGTAGTGGGTTGCTGACTTGAAATATAATACTGTATACTTACTTTAAAGTCAATAATGAATATAAAGTTTTTCTTAGTATCCATAGTATTACAATGTTCGGGAAAGAAAAGTAGATTGGTAGGTTTATGCAGAAATCAATCAATCAATCAGCCTATCGCAGTCCACTCCTGGACATAGGCCTCTCCTAACACGCACCACAGCACACGGTCCTCCGTCTTCCGCATCCAGTCCGTCCCAGCGATCTTTTTTAGGTCGTCGGTCCACCTAGCTGGGGGCCGCCCTACCTTACGCTTACCGAGTCGCGGTCTCCACTCTAGGACACGTCTGCTCCATCGGCCGTCGGTCCTGCTGCAGATGGGACCGGCCCATTGCCACTTCAGCTTGCTAAGTATGCGAGCTAACTTTGGTTCTTTGTCGGATTACCTCGTTGCGATTTTTATCCTCCAAAAAAACGCCGAGCAGTATTATTATGTAGAAAAACCAACATCAATTATAATAGCTTGGATTAATTAGATGAATTGAAGAATGAAATGAATGTCTATCTATAAGCAAAAAATAACTGAGAAATCGTTGCAGGTTGGTAGTCTTTACCAAAACTCCACGGTATCCTATATTAAAGAAGTTGCGTTATTATTTTTAATCTATTCAACAAATAACCATAATCCCGGCTAGCTTAAGTCATAATGTCCCTTATTATATTTAATTAAACAAAATTAATAACAGTAACCACCAATTATTCTTATTTATCCATTACAAAGCAGTACAAAGGCCTTAGAGGACACATAATGTAATCTCTACACCGGCACGAGGATTAGTTTCCGCAGTAAGATTAGGTGATACACCGGTAAAGGCGGTTCTCCATCTTCATAATTTTCACGGAGATTATTTTGTTGCACATATCTTTTTGGTACCATACAAGAAAGCAAGCAATCCGTCGTACAGAATATCACAACTAAATAACTACACACAGTTGCATAGCTGTATTCCACGCGGAAGCAAAGCTCTCTAGTGCTCAGTTAGAAATGCATTTTGAAAGAAACGTTTTTCTATGCCTGGGCTATTCCATTACAGAACACTGTTGTTACTTTGTTTTTGGGTCAGTAACACGTGAGTGAGTTTCCAGGTATTGGAAACGCAAACATAAGCAGAATCGGGCACATATAAAAGGGCTGCTGTTATAATATGTCTAAGAACTTTTTTTATAATATAAGGAGGCAAACATAGGGTACGGTAACTACTTAAAATCAGATGGGTCATAATCTTGTTTTTTTTTATACTACATCAGTAGTAAGTAATTAAGTAATAATAGCAGCCCTTTTATATGTATGTGCTACTTTAGGGTACGATTCTCCACTCCTCTATCAAGAGAGTAGAGGGTTTAGGCATTAATCCATACGTTGGACCAATGCGAGTTGATGACTTAGAAATACCTTTAGAATTTATTTTAAGACTTGTGTATTTCTTCACATCGTTTCCCTGCAACGTTAGCAGATGGCAAGTCTCCAAGCATCAGCATCATCAGGCATCAGGCGATCAACAATATTGCAACTGTATTGATGCTACATTGCGTTTTGGCGTCTCTCTGCGTTCAGTCGCAGTATCTAAGTCGAGCAATTCTGTGACTATAGTGATGCTGCATTGCGATTTGACGATTCTCGGCGTTCGGTCGCGGATCTCTTCGTAATATATGAAATAATGAACCGAATCGATCTGAATGTGTGCGAAGTGTAGCGTTCGTCACTGTCGAGTTTTCGAAAAGCGACTAAATCGCAGATCGCCGATGTTAAAAGTAGCATGTCTGCTGTAGCCCTAAGTTGTTTGGTTACTACGTATAAATTTAAAAAAGTTACATACACATCGGTCGGGATGGAACTCGCACCTCATTTTTTACAAAATCGATCCCACAATGCTTTCATCACTCACTACACATAATATATCAGTTAAGTTTGTCGTCTAAAAACTAAACACGGATCACAACACTGACCCTTGTTTTAAGATAATAATGAATACATCAAACTGGAATATGACACATTTATCTCCCAACATACGGATCGGTCGCCCATTCGCGTCGCCCGCGCCGTCAGTATACATCGTAGTATCTGACAAAATGGTCGCGAGTGTACTTTATCTACTATTGTTTGTATCATTCAGCTATGCTGTGGTAAGAATTTAATCACGTTTTCTATTATCTGTTACAATAGCCGTATATTAAACAACAATCCGCAATTTAAACGTTTTGCATTGCAGATTGCTTTTTATGCGATTTTTATCGAAGTATTTGTAATTTAAAGTTGATAGACGACTTGTTAAATAAGCATAAAGTGTTTATGTGAATGTAAGTTCAAGGTCAAGAACCACGTGTGCGTTTTCTTTTGTTTTTTTTATTGCTTGTATAATTCTTTTCGTTCTGCGGTACAAGTAAACCTTATGTTTATTTTTAACATCTTGGGAGTCGTATAACAGGTTTTTAAGGTGCATTTTTAGCAGTAGTAATACGTAGACTAACTTGCTAAGATTCTGGGTTCTTGTATTGCTTAGTATCTGCCCGGAATTTGGAATTGTGCCCGGTATGTGGCAATAAGCTCGCTAGTACATGGTACCTATATTAATAATTGAATAATATATGTTATACGTCTGTGCCTATTCCTTTGAGAAATAGGTGTGATGCTGTTGTTGTGTATTTGTTTATTCATTATTCTTTCACGTCAAAATATGACAACGGATTGACGTGATTTTTTGAACAGTATCTAATAGTGCATGTAGAAGCGAAATGTATTATTTACTATGTCGGTAAAATATTATAAAAAAAAAACCTACGGAGGAACATACACATTTTGTATAGTTATTGTTTACACGATGGAGGATCGTGGAATGCTAAAATTACATTAAACTATATAAACAAAACATTAATTGTTGACATTCCTACTGCCAGTGTCAAACATGTGACATATTTGTACACTGTAGCAGCTGACGTTACTAGCACTCTTTATTCCCTCCTCCTCAATTTCAGTACGTTGCGACGGCAATCCGACATGTCCGAAGAGAAATTAGGTTTAGGCTTTACGTGCTTTTCGAGATACGAGAGGGGGAGAGGGGGTTAAACACCTCAAAAATGGCCCGATTTGCTGCGTGACTACAATGATGAGGCAGTTCGTTATACTATAGTCATATAATACATTCGTAATAGTGATATATGTCAATCAATCAATCAATCAATCAGCCTATCGCAGTCCACTGCTGGACATAGGCCTCTCCTAACACGCGCCACAGCACACGGTCCTCCGCCTTCCGCATCCAGTCCGTCCCAGCGACCTTTTTTAGGTCGTCGGTCCACCTAGCTGGGGGCCGCCCTACCCTACGCTTACCGAGTCGCGGTCTCCACTCTAGGACACGTCTGCTCCATCGGCCGTCGGTCCTTCTGCAGATGTGACCAGCCCATTGCCACTTCAGCTTGCTAAGTCTGCGAGCTATATCGGTAACTTTGGTTCTTTGTCGGATTACCTCGTTGCGAATTTTATCCTTCAAAGAGACGCCAAGCATAGCTCGCTCCATAGCCCGCTGTGCGACTTTTAATTTGTGGACTAGTCCCACTGTGAGTGTCCATGTCTCGGCACCGTACGTCATAACAGGTAGGACGCATTGGTTGAAAACTTTCGTCTTCAGGCATTGCGGTAAAGGCGAAGAGAAAACCTGACGTAGTTTGCCAAACGCTGCCCAACCTAACTGAATCCTACGGTTGATTTCTTTCTCGAAGTTGTTTCTACCAAGCTGGACAGTTTGCCCAAGGTAGACATACTCCCGAACAACTTCGAGCATCGAACCGTCGACGTAAATCGGTCCCGGTGTGATATGTTCGTTGAACATAATCTTGGTTTTATCCAAGTTCATACCGAGACCGACACGTCGTGAGGCTTCATTCAGGCTGTGCAGCATTCCGCTCAACTGTTCCAGAGACTCTGCAACGATGACGATATCATCGGCAAACCGAAGGTGTGAGATGTACTCGCCATTGATGTTAATGCCCCGTCCAGTCCAGTCCAGCGTCTTAAAGACGTCTTCGAGCGCGTTGGTGAAAAGCTTGGGGGATATTACATCCCCCTGTCTCACCCCTCGACGCAACTCAATTGGGTTGGTCTTTTGGTCCTGGAGCTGGACGGTCATAGTGGCGTTGTCATAAAGACATCTCAGCACCTCGATATAGCGCCAATCAATGCGACACCGCTGCAGAGCACCCAAAACTGCCCAGGTTTCGATGGAGTCGAAGGCTTTCTCGTAGTCCACGAATGCCATACACAGCGGCTGATTGTACTCTTCGGTCTTCTGTACAATCTGCCAAACAGTATGGATGTGATCCACGGTGCTATAGCCTTTTCGAAACCCGGCTTGTTCCGGAGGCTGGAACTCGTCAAGTTTTCTGGCGAGGCGGTTTGTGAGTACTCTCGAGAACAACTTGTAAACGTGGCTCAGGAGTGAGATGGGTCTGTAGTTCTTCAGCAAGGCTTTGTCACCTTTTTTGAAGAACAGAACCACCGCACTCCCACTCCACACTTGAGGTGTTAGGCCCTGGTGTATAACGGAATTGAAGAGACTCGCTAGCTCTTTCAGGATTGGAGCCCCGCCTGCTTTTAGGAGCTCTGTGGTTATTCCGTCATCACCAGGCGACTTATTGTTCTTAAGCTGCTCGAGAGCCACTCTGACCTCGCCCTGGTTGACATCAGGGATGTCTTCCGTGTAGTGGCGCGTGAGTGGGGCCCTGTGGTCATCAGCGCTGAGTCTCGTGGGTTCAGTCATCCGTGATGCGTACAGGTCTTTGTAGAAACTCTCAATTTCCTCGAGAATCCCGAACCCTGAGGTCACGGTTCTGCCATCCGCAGTATATAGTTTCGTCAGATGGGATCTACCTAGCTGGCGAGCGAAGACTTTGGTGCCTCTGTTCTGTTCAATCGCAGCCGTGATGGCGCGGGCGTTTGAACATCGGAGGTCACGTCGCACCAGCTTCCGGATCTTCCGGTTGAGGTTTCTTCCATCCGACGAAGACGTCTGCGTGGATGACATTTCCCGTCTTTGCCTCATAAGTTCGAGAGTCTCGAGCGAGAGTTTAGACTGTCTGTTTACGCTTTTTCCGGGAAACACCCTTCGAGACACGTCCTGTAGCGTTCTGACCACTGTGTCGGTTTTCTCGTCAACAGTGCCTTCGGTTTCCAGCAGAACGAAACGATTTTGAAGCTCCAATTGGAACTTTTCGGACCCTAATGCTATTTGAGGCGCAGTAGGTCTGAGAGTAGACCTAATCATGCGACGCCTTTCGGCTTTGAAGTCTATATTCAGAGCGCCTCGTACAAGTCGGTGATCACTGCCGGTATTGAACCTGTTGATCACGGAGACGTCTCTAAACACAGACCTCCTGTCAGTCATGATGAAGTCTATCTCGTTCCTCGTCACAGTATCGGGGCTTCGCCATGTCCACTTCCTCTGGGGCTTCTTCTTAAAGAAAGAATTCATTAAGAAGAGCCCCTGTGACTCCAGAAAGTTGACCAGCATTTGCCCCCTGTGGTTTCGGCGCCCCACGCCGTAGGATCCGATTTTCGTTTCGCCGCGTTCTTGTACTCCCACTTTGGCATTGAAGTCCCCCATAACAACGTTGTAGTGAGCCTTGGTGGTACCATGTAGTGCCTTGGCTATGTCTTCGTACATGGCTTCGGCTATGTCGTCGCAGTATGTCGAGGTCGGCGCATATACCTGTACCACCTTCAGGGAGTACCTGTCGGTGATTTTTAATATGAGGTACGCTACCCGCGTCGACACACTGCTGACTTCTACAACGTTGTTAGTGAGAGCTTTGTTGACTAGAAAACCGACACCGCCCTGAGAGGGCTGATCACCTTCCCGAAAGTAAAATAGGTGGCCTGACTCAAGGGTTATCGTATCCTCTCCCTGTCGTCGGACTTCAGATAACCCCAATATGTGCCAGTTTATGCGACCCAATTCTACCTCGAGTTCGGTGAGGTGTTGGTCCAGCCGTAGAGAGCGTCCATTATACGTCGCCAGGGTCAGGTGTTTTTGGTAGCCTTTTATCGTAGCCCGGAGATTCTTCGCACCCCCTGCCCCGCTGTTACCGCGACCGCTACCGTGGCCACGGACAGCGGGACTACCGGGAACTGGGGGCCTTTGCTTTGGGCGTCTTACCATTAGGAGGGTTTTGGCCTTACTATACCACGCTGGCCAGACGGGTTGGTATAGGGTTTTATTTCGAATTTTCCTTTTCTGGCAGTGGTGTTGTCTGCATTTTAGTTTAACGCCATCTCGGAGGCGCGCCACAGTTTAACGTCATGTCGGGGACTAACGTCATGTCGGGGACTAGTGATATATGTATGTCTAAAATTAACCCTAATATAAATCCTGTTTGATCTATTTAGACAGATACGTTCGTGTGGATATATTTGATTCTCTAACATAATGCTATTGTTAGTAATACCCTACCTAGTAAATGTACCTAATTACGAGGATTTGCGCTCGAATATAGTAATACCCATTGTTACGTAAATCCGTAATGAATAATAGCACTTAATACTATATTATTATCTAATTTCAACGATTTTCGTTGTTTATCATAATTATATATTACAAGAGGCAAGTGCCGGCTTCGTATGGGTGGACATATGTATATTTAGTTTTCGTATGGATCCCGTAATTTCTCGACAGTAAAATATAGCTTATGTTACCCGCTGATAATGTAGCTTTCTAGTGGTAAAGAATGTTTAAAATCGGTCAAGTAGTTTTAAAGTATATTCGTTACATATAAAAATACAAAAATCTTTCCTCTTTTTAATATTATAGTGTAGGTGACAAAAGCCTGTTTGAAGCTATTTTTTTTTAATAGACTATTTCCGCACTAAGGAATAAGCCCTGTGTTGCGGGGGACTATACAGACATACAATTTACGGACACAAATTACACTCATTCGGAACGAACATTTATGAATCACACAATGTTTTGTGCCGTGTGAGTATCAGACCCACGGCCTCCGGCAGTCAGGGTCACTAACCGCTAGACCAACAGGCTAAACGGACACCGCTATATAAGTAGTAAGACGTACCTAAGAAATCACATCGAAGATTATGTCAGGGCTCAATTAATCAATCTCTTTGCACCTAACAACCGGGCTATTATTTTTTAAATTATTTTTAGTCAGTTCGATGCTGATAGTAAACCAGTACTGAGACCCCTTAGAAGTTTCTAGTTATGTTAACAGTATCGGCATTATGTCACTTCAGTGCAAAATTAACCTCAAAATAAATATTTGTACGACCCATAAATAATTGTTTTGAATCTGGGTGTTGACCGTAAGTTGTGTGTTTGCTAAGTTCCCCTCGACATCGACACAAGGATTGACCTCTGGGACAAGAGTTTCTTCTTTTTTTGTTTAATCAATTCTTTTTCAAATTGCACGACGCTCTTCGATTGACTTTAGTCGAGTTATCGTCAAAAAAACTTTTATACATACATACCTATATACAATCGCCGGATTGTTTTAATAGATTCTGAGAATAAAGTTAAAATATAATTCTTATCAAAAACAGTAAATATTGAACAAACATTTTATTGATCTTTATTTATTTACAGAAGTCTGTTTTCATTTCCTTGCAAATGTAATCTTTATACTTGATTGGTTTTAAACTGTCAACAGGTTGATTCGTCGGACAAGTTGTCTTACAAACTGAACGACGGGAATGAAATACCTGCAGTGGCGCTCGGTACCAGCCTGGGACATTTAGCTGATGTAAGTATATACTCGTTTAATTTATCACTGACTAGCGGCTTGTCCCGGTTTCGTACAGGTGGATTGACGAACTGCCTATATAAACTTCGTTATAAGATTTTAAAAAGCCTCGATATACGTGTATATTCATTTCTGAGCAGAGGCAGGTTTTACGTGCTTCTTTTTTTTTAATGAATCGACTTCCATACAACATTTTATCCCTTATTTTAGCCGCAGTGGTTTAGGCTCTGCGTTTAGAAAGTCAGTCGGGAAAAGTAATAATGTCATTTAGAGGCTTGAAGGATAACTACTTCATCGTAACTAGTTTTTTACAAGTAAACAAGAAAGCTAACATCATAACCAGTTTAGAAACTCCGGTTTTGTAGAAGTATATATATATATTATTAAATAGGTATATCACCAGCAGTGGACGTCTTTCGACTGAGATGATAATGATGATGATACTTTCTGAGATTTCGTAAGTGGTATTTTATTTCTATATGATACTAGGGGTCGCCTGTGACTTCGTCCGCGTGGTAATTGGGGACGTACATTTCCCCGATTTTGCAACATATCTCACTACTGCTCAGCTCCTATTGATCATAGCGTGATGTTATACAGCCTATAGCCTTCCTGCATAAAAGCACTATTAAAAAAAAAACCATTCGAACAGTACTTTCTGAGATTAACGCGTTCAACCAAACAAACGAACAAACAAACTCTTCAGCTTTATAATATTTGTATAGATACCTACTTATTTTTAATAGTAACGTAGCTATGGATCTACAAATGAAAAATACTTTATCAAAAGTACCTACTTGCAATCGGGCGTATGGTATAGAAATAAAGCGTTATATGAAGAGACACAAATAGTAGAGGGTAGGTTCTCTTAGATAGCCTAGCATTGGAGACAGGATTTGGAAAAGCTGATTATGATGGCGCTTTGTCGTTTCCCCTCCAAAAGCTTAGTTAAATGCGTCTGCAAAATGTATGTCTATGTATGTAGACTGTACTATTCCTATTAAAATATATAGGTTTGCTTAGTTCATAGGTTTTACTATTGTGTCGTGTGGGTATGTAGGTACTAATACTGGTTAGCTGTCCTCAGGAACTTTTTCCGTCGTAAACGAAGGTATTGCTTTTCACAAAACTCACTCCATAGTACAGTACTTTTTTTGGCATAGTTTTTATTTTACTTTAGCATATATACCATAATGAGGAAATTCTGCTCTATTTTATGTTAAATAACTCTATTTGTTTGAAGATTTTATGATAAGTCAATTATTTATATACTATAGTAACGATCCATTAGCTTCGCTTCGGTTTTTCTTAAATAGACCATAATAAAAAAAGGATACCTATACCCAGCAGTGGGTGGATAAGGGTTAACAAAGAAGAAAAAGAAGACGATAATAATACATGCATGGTTTATTTATATTATAATACATAGAGTGATTCAAGAGGAAGATTTATATGTATAAAGATATAAACCTTCCTCTTGAATCACTCTATCTATTGTTGTAAACTTCATTAAAATCCGTTGCGTACTTTAAGATCTAAGCGTACAGATAGCAGAAGCAACTTTTTTTTTACTATTTAAAGATTATAAAACCGCGAGCGGGCCGATATAGGCGACCAGCGGCGCGGCGGCGATGATGATCAGCGTTAGAAAAGACACCTGTATATTATATATTACATTATTATATTTTTAAATTAATTACATTATTTTATTATTACATTATTATATTTTTAAATTAATGTATAATGTAAACAAAATGTAATTTGATGAAGCCACGGGTATAAAGTACATTAGAGCTAATAACAAACTTTTATACTTACTTTATTATTTATTTATCTTGATATCAATTGACTGCACGGTTGATTTAGTGGTTTAAGTGGTTACCACGCCATTTACCACAGCGAGGCGTGTTGTGCGGGACAAAAAAATGTGTGGTCCATAAATGTTTGTACCAACTCTCGGTGTACCTTATGTACGTTAGTTGATTCTGTAAGGCCAGCTCACTTACATGATGCCAAACCTCTCTTGTTTTAAACTGTACTTATAGTATATAGCTTATGTAACTATTTGGTTCTATACGTTGTAAAACATGGCGCAACATGGTTCCTTCGTGTTGTAGGGTACAAGAGTGTTGCCTGTGAATCACTCATTGGCGGCCGCTGTACAATGGGCGCTGGAAGCCGGCTACAGACATGTCGACACTGCCACCCTTTATCGTGTTGAGGACGAAGTCGGTTTGGGAGTGAGGAACTTCATCAACAGTGGCGGCAACAGGCGTGATATATACATAACTACTAAGGTATTTACTTATTTATTAAACACGACAGACGATCAATATCTCACAATACACTTTTACAATATTCTTATTTAGGCTAGTTTTTTTTCCGACCCTTTAAAAGCATTATAACTCCTTTCTTGAAGAACCCCAAGCTATAGTCTCTCGAGAAATCCTCGGCAGGAAGCTCATTCTACAATCTAACCTTACGTCGTAGGGAATGCCTCTGAAACCGTACAGTACGGCATGTTTGAGGTGCAAGGATGTAAGGATGAGGTCTTGTCGGTGGCGAGAGGTGCGTTGATAGAAAATGGTCGTAGGCATCATGTCAAAACACAGCCCATGTAGATATATAGCGGAGATCGTTTCCCATTCGGGCTTGCTCGCTTGTGTCGTTTTCTACATCTCTTATACCTTGTTTCAAGAAACCAAATATTATTTTGTAGATTTATTTGCAAAGTCTTTTTCTTTTCAAACACTCACATAAAAAGAATTCACAAAGCTTTGATTTATTCGTATGGCATATTTATATATTATATAGAATTCTCTTTACAGAAATGCCTCAAAGCAAATTTATGAATATTATAAATTCAGTTTATATTTTGTTGAAAGCAATAATCTTAGAAGTAACTAGACAGTTTTTGGACTAGACAAGTCCATTTTGAGTCGGTATTTGGGTATGTTGTGTAAAATATAGTTAATTTTTTTTTATTATTTTAAATTGAACTAGGCCGAGATATAGAACACTGCTAGTTTATTGCGTCACACTTCTGTAGCGTTGTAGTAGTCGCCAGCTTTGCCTACTAAAATTGACTATTTTGAGGAAAAAGAGACTACATGAAAAATACTTTCACAGTTTTAATTTTTCTTTTGTTTTAGTTTAAGCACATAGTTACGTAACAAGTAAAAATCCTAACTAATTGTGAAATAGCCTATTGCTTCGATTCAAAAATACTCTTAATTATTTAGAAACTATACAAATTTATTATGTAATATTTTATATTAATAATTCATTGTAGTATACTTGTAATACTATTGTTGGTACTGTTTTATTCAGTCAGACTTACGTTCATGAATTCCATTACAAAATACATTACCGGCTGAAGCTCAAGTGCATTATACGTAAACTGAGCGTACCTACTCATATTCACAGTTTTGACAAGCTTTATTTATGAGAGCAAAACTTTAGATGACATTTTCGCGCACATTCTAAGCAGTACTTTCAGAACAGGTATCTTATTACATTAGTGTCTTATTTAAATATAGTATTTAATATAGTTTTTTTATTTTATACAATTTTATTATCATATTCTATATTTATAAGCTTTTGACAGTAGCTTTCAATTGGATATTGACTTTGAAAATAAGAAGATGTATGTTATATTTTTGTATAAGGCTGCATTTGTCAGCTTTAAAGTTATAACATTGTCAATCAAACGAATTTTGGCAAAATAATAATATAATTAAGCAAACTTTACTAATTAAATTAGATCAAGATTTTCAGTACAACTAAAAATTTATGAAACCTAATTTTACGTCCTAGCACTCATTACATTTCTGTAGACACAGCTCATTATTGAACAAACAAACTATAAACAATAACAGCAAATTATAATACTTTATAATAGTATTTAGAAAGTTGAAAAGGCAACACAAACTTTGATATTTATAATTTATATTATTCCTTGCTCAGTTATTTGACTATTAAATTAACTGCTTTGTTGAAAGTTATGGAACGACGCCCACGAAAAGGATGAAGTTATTCCTGCTTTGAAGAAGTCCCTGAGTGAGCTGCAAATGGACTACGTCGACTTGTATTTAGTACACTACCCCATGGCGTATAAGGTGAGCAATACCTTGTTCATATAACCGGAAAACTAATTTGGTGTTTGCACAGCTTCGTAGAGTAAACAATCCCTTGGAACACATTAAACTTTACAAGACTCCATTTGAGTACATTCAAACACACGCTCCTCTGTGTATAGTTATACAAAATCATTTTAATAATAATGTAGCTGGTGCCTGCGAGTTTGATGGTTGAAGTTTGATGCAGTGGACGGTGATGTTAGTGTGTGTTCTAAAACGAGTTCGTGATTATGTTGTTAATTGTTACTATATTGTTTGCGAATGTTACATATTATTTTGCCTAAAACCGTCAGAAAAGGCAAACTAATTGTATTTGAGGAATATATAAGTGGTTACAGACGATGTTGTTTACAAAACAGAGATTTATTCGACGCAGTCACGCAGTTAATCGTTCACATATCACAAGCTCAAACATTCGGACCCAAAACAAATATGCAGACATTTCAATACGCATTAGACAGTAACTTCAGATAAACTTTATAATAATAATAATTCTTTATTTCCAGACACCAGTATTCACACAATAAAATTTTATGAAATAAATTAAATAAAAAAAACAGTATACTTATTATATCAAATTTATATCATATTTTTGTATAAATCAACATTGGTGTAGTTCAAAGTGCACGAGATTTAATAGCAGGAACATTTTAGAAACATGTTCCTGCATTTCTGCAGGGTATTCTGATGGTAATAATAGCAACTCATATACGAGTTGCTGCGCATAGGTCTCCTCTCATCTATCAAAATAGTGAGAGGTCCTAATTCACACACGCTAGCCTAAAGCGGGTTGATGACCCAGACACGTACCTATATAGAATTTATTTTAAGTCATGTGGGTTTCCTCACGATGTTTTCCGTCTGTCCCGACCTGGTGTCACTGGTTTTGTCTAATGAAGTACGACCCACGAGAATTAATAGTGTTGTATTGTGATGATAGGTATATTCTTTAATTAAATTGGGCTATAAAGTGCAAATAATATTTTTTGAATTTTATTGGTAGTTCGATAGATTAGCGCTAAACAAACGTAAGAGCTTTATAATAGCTGTAGAGGAAGTATATTCTAACCATATTAAATTCCATCTGTTTGAAATGAAACTGCAATAGCCCAGTCGGGTTAAGTAAGCGTTTGAATAAATAATATCTAATCTATGTTCGCAATTACTCTACGTGAGGTTAATCAAAGGCTAAGATTAGAGTTACGGTGTCTATTTTCAACCGATATAGGTATTCGTTCTTTCAGTTTGCTCCCATTTTCATTAAAAACTCCACTAGGAATTGAAGGAACTCCTCAAAAATTTGAAAAAGAAATTTGCATAATACTTCAGAAGTGGGTTTTCAGGGTTTTCGAAAATTCTACAACTTGCCGTATTGAAGTAGATTTTTTGTTTGATAAAATTATTGTTTATATTTAATGAAATAGTATTACAACAATTATATTACAGCTTCATATTTATTTAAAAACGTAGGTCTTTCTACAGACTAACAGCAGGAAGCCTGCTTAAATCGAAACAGGAATTATGCGAAGAAATAAAATATATTCTGTTAAATTGTTACGATTGTTAAATATCTCATTATCATTTACTTCCTCGTCTCGAATCTAAATTTATCCATTCACCAAACGATCGTTTTAATCCAACAAACGCTACCCATGAGTACCACTTGTCTCAATCTCTAAATATCTTTTAACAGAAACGGTTAATCCAAGTCTTAAGAATTACTTATATAAAGTGATTTCTGTTCGAAACATTTGAGCCAAGTTTACAGGACTTGAAGCTTCCAACTTTATAGTTATATTTTCATTTAAAAATGTTGGAAACTCTTTCGTTTTACAAAAATCTTTTCTCTTGAAACTAGTTTTAAAACGAGCTGCACTTATATTATTAAGGACGCTTCTTTAACTAGTTAATATGCTTCATTATATTCTTTATTAATGTAAACACAGTAAAATTTCAATTTTATACAGGTTGCCTCCATTTAATTAGTTCAGCTTGTTTTTAAAACTACTTTTAAAAGAAAATATTGTTTAGGGTGTTGCGGCGCGAATTAGGAGATGTCTATGTCCTAACTCGCGCCGCAACACAGGCTGATTGATTGATAGTGTGGATGAATGGAATAGAATAGCAGATTTTTTTATATTGCTACTTTTTTAGGAGACAAAATGGGATGGATGGGAACCTACAAAAAATACACATAAGAAATAATATATTTTATTCTAATAAATAATATTAGGTAAAATTGAATAAACAACGTTAATCTTGTATAATATGCTTAATTGAAACGTATATTACATTCTAGCCAGACGGCAGCATCAGCCTTACAGATTACTTGACAACTTGGAAAGGTATGGAAGAAGCTAAGATGATGAACTTGACTAGATCAATCGGCGTTTCTAATTTCAACCTGGCACAGATGCAGAGGTTATGGGACAATTCGAGGATCAAACCTGCTGTTCTACAAATTGAGGTGAGCTTTGAGACATTCGTAATATATTATAATCAATTTAATATTTTTAATCAAAAACAACTTTCGCACTACAAGCCCTGTATTGCATCTAGACTGGGAGCAATGTAGTGTAAGAGCCCATAACACGCTGCGCGGTGGTAAAGGGTGAGTTCCACTTCGCCACTGCATCAACTGTCCACTCGTACATCATGTGATGTGTTTATTACTACAAAATGTCGATATTTTTAATAACACCTATGGCAAGCCAACATAAGTAACACTATGAACACTTGCCACAAAACCTAAGCGTAAGAAATAGGTGGACGTTCTTGAAGAAGGTGAATTTACTGTATGATCGATCAATTAATTAATTTGTCTTCACCAGGTGAATCCAACAATAACACAAGATGAACTGGTGAACTGGTGCAACGAACATGGCGTGGTAATTATGGCATACAGTCCATTTGGAGCTATCCTTGGTCGCAAGAAAGATGCCCCTCCGCCCAGGGCCGATGATCCTTATTTGCAAGAACTTGCGCAAAAGTATAAAAAGACTGTTCCACAAATATTGTTGAGATACTTGGTAAGTAGTTTTTTTGATGGATTTTTTCTAATTTTCTCCTTACCGAATTTGGTCGCGGCGGCATATCTCTACGGAGGCTTGTCATCTGCGTGAAGGATATTGCATAAAACACAGGAGCACTTTTTATTCTCTCACTCTCATAAACATGAGAGAGATCAGGCGTAAGATCAGCGGCTTTACGTGCTTTCCGACCAGTCAAATTTTAACCGTGTATTTGCATTCCTGTGCTTTAGTACCGATCTCCACTGCTCATTTGGGAATGCGTTTTTAAATAAAAGTTTTGCAATCCCAGGGTTCCCAATATTACTTATGCCATAAATCAGGAGTTACAATTATTTTTACCCAACACACGAGTGATGACTTATTATGTATCTATTGGAAACGTCCATAGGCTAAAGTAACTGCTTACCAACAGGCGGGATGTATACTTCTTTTTAAATAGTCTTCTGAATAATGGTGGTCCATTTCCAGGCGAGCAATTATCAAAGAACCAAATCAAATCCATCATTCGATTACAGCGGAGGCCTATATAGGTAATCTGATCTCTGTCACCAGGTTGGCTAGTATCCATCGATTAAAAGAAAGAAATATATTACTAATAATACACACTCATAGGACTATATTAATTTATTCATATGTAAAGTAGCCCACGAATGACTATATTTACACTATCACGTACTATTTAGGTCCACATATATATTTAAGCACGCTCACTCAACCTCAAACAAACGTACGCAACTTTCAGGTCCTTTATCCAAATCGTTTGAATAAATATAAGCGATTTTCCACTTAGGAACGCAATCAAAGCGAATTGGGACCGTGTATCCAACTTTAGGGTTTAAATTACACAAGTTTAAAGTGATGTTGACACGTATTTAGGGCTGTCACCTCGTCAAAGGTAAAGGATAGTCAGTAAATGGGTTAAAAGGATTTTACCTACCAGTTTAGAGAAGGGAATACAATACGTCAATATCAACTTTTGATTTGTGCTGAGTATTAAAAGTCGAATATGTTTTGTTTTATTAATTTCTCCTAGTCTAAGGCCATAGATTATATAAATCATATCCTTGAAAGTCAAAGAAGTGTTTTAAAAATTTGCATTAATGGTCGTAGCCTAGCTATTTGTAACGGGATAGTCGTGTGTGAGACAGTTGTAAATTCGTGACGCACTGGACGCCGATAAATAATTGCCGCGGCTTGTATAATTGATAAATATTTTTATGATAAAGCTTATGGTCTTGTAGCTAAGGGATAGGCAAATCGATATTGCTTGCCGTGGTAAGTCCGTAGATGGATGATCATTTCCGAAAAACAGCTAGAGCCGTGTTTTCAGGAAATAGCCGTCCCTCGTGCATCGGAAAGCAGGTGAATCTGTTGATCTCTCTCTCGCCGTGTGGGATGGTCGTTCTATCTCAAGACTTAAAAAAAAGAGTGCAGTGTATAGTGTTTGTGCTCATTAGGTACACTATAATTATGTATATGCAATTGGCTAAATGCTGTTGCGGTTGGCCGCCATAACGGAAATCGGTATGTGAGAAGTATAGGTTTTGGAGTATACTGACACCTGAAATACTATTAATATTGAATTTATATTTATATTTTTTTATAGCTTGACAAGAACATGGTACCTATACCTCGTTCGACTAACAAGGACCGCATTCGACAAAATATTGACATTTTAGACTTCTCTCTGACGCCTGTGGAGGTTGAAAAGTTATCCACATTTAATAGCAACTACAGGCTTCGTACTCCAGCTAAATGGTATGACCATCCAGAATTCCCGTTCGAGAAGAAAAATCTAACAAAAGAACAAATCCAGTACATCATAGAACATAGCAAAGAAGACTGATACTATTGTAAAACTATTTGATGCTTATATTTTGGAGTATAACTTTTATTTCGTAGTTAGTATTGTTTAGAATAAACTTAGTCGTAGTTAGCTTTAATTTACTTGGTTTTCTCGATTTATACTAAAGGGGAAAATATTACTACTCATTTGTATTAAAACATATACTTACTAATAATAATGTTGAAGAAAGGTCCTGACTTACAAGTATACTTGAGTTAAATTATTGAGGAAGATTTAAAAAAAACTCGCCAGAGAACCTACCACTTTTTTTCATTGTAATTATTTATCCTTATCGTTTATCAGAGGAAAATATGATATAAAAAAAATAAAGCAATCAATAAAAATGATTTATGTGAACTTTCTTATATCGTTATCTGTTGTACCAAAATTCGTATAACAATGATTTCTGTTTTATAAAGTCCTTTATTTAACTACCATAAAATTTATTACTCACCATTTTTATCAGGAAAACCACTTCGGTGAAAAAGTTGTCCAATAATAATCTAATTTGATTCATCTCAAATTGAAACTTTGTCAGCTTTTATGACCCATTCTTTATATTTACTTTGAGAGAAAAAGATTAAAGCATTTCTTAGTAGACGTTCGGTATTTATAGGAGGAATTCCTTGATTAGTTCGAGAAAATCTTTAAATAGACTATTTGTTAGCACATCTATCAGAGATTTAGTGATCAAAGAATTTATGAAGTGAAATTAATTCTGCGTCGCGAATCGGTTAAGCTTCAAACTTGAAATTAACTGAGTGAGCGTTGCGGAGCAGAAAACGTTTCCAATAATTAAATAGCTACCCACCTTATCTCATCTCAAAGGAGTTGTGTTAGCCTTTTTAATCTCCTTAGTATTATGTAATTGAATTCTTTTAACCGCGAGTATAAAGGAAATACCGTCGCTTTTATCAGAAACTCGGGGTTTTGGATCATCTAATTGATTTGTGAGCAGCCTTTGTTGTTATTCGTGTAATAATATAAATCCAATAATCTAATCTGCGTTGTGTCACTAATTATTGAAGTATAATTTAATAACATAAATGTTATTACGTCTATAACTAACTGCTACTTGTATTCAATTAACATGACGTAGGATAATTTAAATACCTATAATTTTTATTAAGTTTCAAATAATGCAAAGTTACTTTGTTATTAAGATTCTGTTGTTATTATTTTAGTAAAATATACCAATTTATAACACAAGTGTCATGTGTTTTGATACTTTACCTTCCTAATTCTTTTTTAATGTGTCATACAAAATGGAAACCAATATGAATTATAAGAATAAAGAAAACAAACTTGACAGTAATTACGAAGAAATGTATTTCCACTGTTTTTGTGTGGCAATGGTTTGTTAGTAATTTGACCCATTATAAGCTCTTGGTATTTCTTAAAGTAAGTGCTAAGCGACGCTATGGCACGTCATTAGAAATCATTACGGTACCAAGACTGGTAGCTTTAAGTGCCATTAAATGAAAATGTCCTAAAATTATGGGCACTTAGTGCAAGGAGCCATTTTGTAAAGGCTATTTCAACTCTGGCAGTATATAAGCTATTTCTACTCTAGCAGTATACACTCGTATACGCACCAATCTACTTTTATATACATCTACTCATTAATATATAAATTATATCAGCACACGTGGTCAGAGATAACATCGTTCGTGTACCCGTATTGTTGTTATCTATTGAATAATAATGACAGGCTTAAAATTTGCACAATGCAAATAATTATGTTGGTATTATGTCCCGCACAGCGTTCGAATAAGGCACTTAGTCAATGCTTGTACAAATGACAGCGTTGGTATCAATTCGGTTCTTTATCCCATGCACACTGGTTGCTTGTTTTTTGTGAGTAGCTTATTTATGAGAAAAGTTAGGGTGAGGTTTGGTCGGTCCTCCTAACATAAATTACGTGCGGTGACACGGACTAATTGACGTCATTATGCGCGCCGATGGCCGGCGCGGTACGGCTGGTGCCGGGGCGGTAGCGCGTCAAGCCGCCGGCCACTGCCTATTTCACCAAAGATTTCGCTTTTCTGCCTCTATCGCCGACGCTTAATTAAACAAAGGTACACTCATTTGTCGTGCTTAACTCACAAAGGCGTATGATTAGGACGGCATTAGTCAACTTCTCGAATAAACCGGCGTATAATCTTATGAATGCCCTCGTAATTTGGCCGTTATTGAAACGTAAAGCGCTGTTGACTTCTTTATGCTGGTCAATTAGGAGTTTCTTGTGGGGATATTCATCAATAGTCGGCGCTATCGCTAATTTTCGTTTAAATAAATGAACGTTAGCAATGGTGAGCCGGACTAATGGTTGGCGATGTGTATAAATGTGCGAGCTCAGCAGGACCGCGCCGCCCGCTCCAACGCGCGCCGCAACTCTAAACAGAATATGTACCACTAATTGCTCGCTAAATCAAATACAGTCGAAAAAACTCGCATCAATCAAAGAGGCGACGAAAACAAAATTACTTTCCAAAGTCATTACGTCGTGACACGCCGGGGTCCGTTGTTTTAATCACAAAAGAGATAGAGTTACTTTTATTATACTGAGGGGATGTTTCCCGTTCACCGTTGTCTTTACGTCAACTACTCAAAATTCAGGAAACCTTTTGTTGTTGTGGAGGCTTCTATTCAAGATTCGCAAGACAGTGGATCCCGGTGATGTCAGTTAGAATATTAACAAGGGACGAGACGTCGGCCGGTGTCTCCTGACAATCCTTTAAGCGTCCAAACGGAGCGTCATTGGTAGGCGCCTAGAGGACGGCGCGCGGCAACTGCCCGACGACGATGTCAATACTGATCTTCTGAATACCAATACTGATAATGTCTCGGCACGCATCAGCTAACACAATCTCTATTATCGAGAATGTGTTTGCTTTTAATATAATTCAATCTTCAATATTACACAGTTACAGTAAGATTGATTTATATATTATTAGATATTCTTCAGTCGTAGTCATCCCTAACCGATCATTGGATTGTTATGATTAAAATCTCATTTTGCTCGCAAAAATCTTGAAATCTTTCTGTTGAAATGCTAAGATTAATGATCACGTTCGGGTTTTGAAATATTAAAATAATTGAGCGTAGAGCTAGATTTATGTTCCAATTATCGCATAAGAACTTACATGGATAAAACCAAGGATTAGTTTTAGGTGTTTTAAAATAAGTTTTATTTACATATTATGCTATTATAGATTTTACTCACAATCGCGCTTACGTACCATTTTCGCGCCATTTTAATTGCGAGTTACGGCAATGTCTGGTTGCTTAAAGTACCCCTTTCTTAGTTTGGGATTAGATGGCCGTGTGAGCTATCCTAAGATGTTATTATCATCGTTGGCTAACCAAAATAATACAAAAAAGCCAAGTAATGTTGGTTGTCTAGCATGGCACAAAACATGAGAATATTTTGTATTCATACCTACCGCTGACTAGGTCGTCTAGAGACTCGGCATCAAGCTATCTCATGTAGCTTCATGAATTTGTAACATCCATCTTATTTGTTTTCAAAGATACTTATAAATAAAGTTAGTTCTCTTGAGTCCAAAAGCCACCATTGTAACGTAAATCCATCCTTTTAAGTTGAATCACGTTCAACAAATGTTTGCCAATCGAACACACGATGAAGGCACATAATAGAAAGACAAACTTATTGGAACTTTGACTTCACTATTAACTTCAGAGCAATTCAATATTTACATACTTTTCTACTTAATAATATTGACCTACTTATAAAGAACAGATTTAAAATAAAATTTTGATAATTTAATATTTTAATGCCAAATGTATTCATTGGCATTAAAATATTAAATTATCAAATATAAAATTAGCACATTTGTTTTCTAGACCTATATATCATCATTTCAACCTATAATCGCAACAGGCACTCCTGGGCACGGGTCTCCTCTATACATTTGGAGTCAAAGTCTTTATTTATTATATTTTATACCATATTTATATTTCTAGATCACACAATTTTTTGTCCCTTGAGGGGATCGAACCCACAACATGCCGCGTATAAGTAAATGGCGAGGTAAGAACTTAAGCCACTTAACCAACCATGCAGTCAGAGTTTATTAGTCTTAGAAAAACATAATATGGTACTTAACTTTCGGATTTATTTTTGTAAGTTAAATCGATGCTTAAAGCCATAGTGTATGAAATGTTTATTAATACATATTATGTAATCATCATAATATCAGCCGTTGTCAGTCCATCACCATAAATTCTCAGTACGAATTTTGTTTTACTATGTAACACAACGTGCAAGTTATTACGCTAGCTCAGAGATTCAATTTGGTGAGGGATTAAACTGTACGACAGGTTCTCATGTCTGTCTGTCACTCGGTGTTGGTACTGTTCTACCTTGTCTTGTCATTTTTAGGTGCCTTAATTGCCTTTAAGGCGATTACATCCGCATTGTAAACGTAGTTGCTTGAATTAAACGACGTAAGCTTACATACACAAAAACCAACGAATAGTTGCTTACCTTATGTATTCGGTTCTTTTTCAATATTATGAACATACCTACGTATATCTTAACTTACGTAAACATATTTAGGGATTTAATGATTTATGAAGCTGAGACGTGGTCGCTTACTATACGCTTCATACGCACCTCATACTCACTATGGGCTCATAGTCACCCAAGATGCAATGGAGTGAGTTACGCTTAGTTTCCCTTCGAGATCGAATCAGAAACGAGGTATACAGGTACATAGTTCGAAGGATTGTCTCAATTAAATAACAATGGGCTATACAAATAGCTCGCAAAACTGAAGGGTCAAAAAGGTTCTGGCCTGGCGATCAAGATAGGATGATGGAAAACACGGCGTGGGCAGGCCACCAGATAGACCGGCGGTATATGACAGGTCTGGTTGGAATGTACACAAGTATACGCACAAACACAGATGTAATCTCTATTCCTTTACATGATGGGATGGTCTGATGGGATGGCAATGCGGCAATACGATATAGTGACATAGCATAACGCCTTTTCGGTGGGATAATTAGATGTGTCCTATTACCTACTGTTTCGTATATTTTAATTTTTGTGTAACCCAAAAATTCGTGGGTGTCAAGTCAAACCCACGATATACGAAATAGTAGGGAGTAATAATGTTGTAGACGTGAAACTTAAAAATCCTACTGTTTATTTGTAATTTTTTATTCTTGATTTTTGTTATTCCATTATTTTCTTTACATTCCTAATAAGTCACCCACAAATTTAGTAAGCTAAAAGAGTTTAACAAAAAACTTGACATCTAATGCGGGCTCTAAAGTGTTGACTTCAAAATAAAAGAATCAGAAGCGAACATCGCTTTGGAACCAGCTGAATCTTGTTTTGTGTAAATACAGCCAGCCCGCGCCGCTAGTGAGGTGCGGAGCTTCGTCAATCGCTGCCGAATTGTTGCCAGACATTTCGTGAGTTTAATCATTTTACATATATTTAGACAAAAACAAAAAAGCGAAGCGTCCATATGCTACGGTAACTGTTTACCATTAGGCGCTGTATGCTTGTTTACTCACTAAAGTAGTATAAAAGAAAAATACCTAGTGTTGTTTTTAAATTAACTACAGCTTATTTTAAACAAAGATACTATTGAGAAACTTGTTAAAATATAGGATTTAGAGTGTTCATGCTCCGTGTAAATAGGTCGAATCATAGAGTTTTCCACCTAAAGACATTCACTACTGGACATAGGTCTAGATTTTGATACCACTAGCTCCTGAGTTACCCACACATGGACTAAAAAATAGATACTATAAAATAGAAAAAAAAAGATAATTATGCTTAGATCTGAAAACTTCACAGTAAGTGTTGCTAATTAAATTAAATATGTCGTAAGCTTATTGTTAAACTAACAAAATAAGTAATTATGTACAATTAGGACGCTTACACAAAGTTGGTAAAATCCGTTCTATGTCAAAAAATATACACCTTTGCTACCAAACATTTCTTCGTTCAAACAACAACAATAGTCGTAGAATATTCACAGTAGACAACACACCGGTGTGTCGATTTTCCAGCTACATAGTTAGGTGGAAAAGCGTTTGGCCACGTCTGTGGGGACCAACTGCAGACTGCACACTACAACACTACGGCTCACTACGGACGTGCACTTACATGACAAAGACGACGCTGACAACTCAATTCTCATATGTACAATTGGCGCACACAATTAGAGGTACTGGACCATAAAGGTAGTTAAATCCCGCACGCACATAAACGCAGCTTACGATTTATTGACTTATAAATCGTAAGCTGCATTTAAGTGCGTGCGTATTATATTTATTGTGAGACGATGAGACTTCATCGCCTCTCAATAAATATAATTATAGAAAGATAGAACTTTTTTATTTAGTACTAATAATAAACAAACGTGTCTAAATCTTGTAATGTTTTAAAGCTTTACTTGCCTTTATGTTACCTTGCTATGAAATCCTTCAAAATATTATAATTACTCAATTACTCAATATATATATAATACAAATACTCAATTTAACCCGGTCAAAGCCGGGGCCGGAGCGTTAGTATAAAAGATATTATTATTCAAGAGAGGTAGGACATCATCCAAGCTAGCAAGCCCGACTGGGAAGGACGTCGACCGTACAGAAAACCACAGAAAATAAAAAGTTTAAAGGAGAGTTTTGTGTTATGTATACACAAAACAATAGGCTGCAGTAACTGTTATACAGCCTCTCAATGGGAGCAATTTGAAATCTGCTTCAAAAAATGACAATGAGTCTGTATGAAATACAAAATAAAAAATCCTCTCGTGCTTCTTACAAAAAAAAAACTCTTCGTATAATTTTAATTCCAAATAAATTTTTAACGTATTTTCAAGTAAGACTTTTATACTTCTATAAAGACACTTAATAAAATGTTATAATGTATAGAACGTTTTTAAATTAAGTGTGCGTATTTTTTCCTCATTATGCTAAGATTATTTTCCTTATATTTTACGTGAATAGGCTTTGGATTACTTCACAATTTGTAACATGGATTGGTACTTATGTTATACAGGTACTGGGAAACGTTTTATTTAAATACCTATTTTTTATTATAAATCACGCCTTTTATGCCGGAGGGAAAAGCAGATATGTGTGACATCCACATTTCACCAACTATGTTACAGGTAGCCTATTGTCAGTTTAATGCCTGACTTCTTGGTGCTTCAAAACATAATAACACTTTCCTTAGACGAACTTAGGACCATATATTATGGTCGTCACAAACATGAATACCTAAAAACCAACGATGCAAATCAGTATTAAGCGCTAATATTATTATATTGTTTGAAAACTCACGAATTCCAAAGGTGTTCACAGTAAAACGTTTACAGTACTTATGGCCGTCCACCACCCCAAGTTGTTGAATAGTTTCCAATTTAACTTGCAGCGTCACAATTTATTTAAACGTGTAAAATGTACATAAAGTCCGTCCGTCCCGAAATATGGCAGAGGCAATAGCGTTTTATTGAAGGCCGGTTGCTCGATGCAACAAACTTCTCTCGAAGTCGAGCATTGTACTAGAATTTCGAACGGTGCATGTATTCTTCACGGTTGACCAACTCGAACGTTCCGATCTTGTCGAAAAGTCTCTTGTTTATGAGTTTTGCATACTCGTCGAGTAATACGCGTTTGTAACGCTTCAATAAAATTGAAAAGCTTTTTGTTGTTTGTCCAATATAGCGGCTAAAATCGTTTTATTTGAATGTCACGCCAATTAACCGTATTTAGCATATTGGGTTGTTGTAGCTTTAAAGATTAAAGCACTGGTATTTATCCGTTTATTTGTTACGAAAGCTAAAAAGAGGGTAATAATGAAGAATGTTCTGCCCCTCCAAACAAGTAATATAAACGGTAGTCGAATCAAATCGATAGAAAGCGAATATATACGATTTGACGTAAGTTTACGACATTATATTGTAAACTTCCGTCAAATCCCATGCATTTCATTTTCTTGCTTTTTCGATTTGACTTCCGCTTATGCCATTTGTCTAGAGGGGCACAGCAGGCTAAATTATTACCCCCTTTTTATCCTTCGCAACAAATAAACCAACAAATAAAAGTGGTTTATTCTTTAAAGCTACATCAACCCAATATGCTTTATTCGATTCGTAACGATAGGCTATATTACGTCACCATGAATCAAATATGGCGGATTAACACTGTCAAAACTTCGTGCCTCCAAATATAAATTGAAAGCTTAACTAATTAAAATGAACAAGTGTTAATGCGCCATTTAAAGTAGGTAATTCATTTTAGTGTGACAATAATGGATAGAAATTTGCACTTATTTAATTTTAAAAGTTATTAAAAAATATATAATAATATATAAAATGTGACATAAAATTATAGTGTAAGTAGGTATGTTTAATCGTGCAAGTGCGTCTTTACAATATTTTTTGGAATATTTACAAAACATTTTACTATACGAATTAGACAGTTTAAAATATGATCTAATAATATTCTACGAAAACATTAGTTAAATATTACATTTGCTAGCATACCTAAGTTAATTAACAAACATGGCAAGCGAACCAACAGAAAGGTAAGTACTTATTTAATTCTACTGCGAGGGTATTTGCATGAAGTTATAAACTCACATTCGAATTATTACATTAAAATTAATTGTACTCACAGATTTTTTTGCTTCTGCATTTAGCGAATAAAATCTGAAGTCATTTTTCGAATAAAAATCTCAATTTTATTTATATTGTAAATAATGTCAAGGTGCATAGAATATATTCTGTTTGATGTTTTACTAAATAAAGCAAACAAAACTTTACAGCAAAGAACAAATGGGCAAACCTCATTTTGGTTTTGAACTTTCAAAATGAGAACCCTTGACGACGTGTCAAAAGTAGCTGGAAGGTAATTGTGTTTGGCGCGGGTCACGGACTCAGGGACTCACCGCTGTAACAGTAATTACGCCTGTGTAAGGCTGTATACGTACACCATTAATTGCTCCTCCACGGAAACACTGATGGAGGTCGTTTATCCGGCCAGTTAGTTCACTTATCTATCTACTGTTTTTGCTCTGTCGCGTGCGACGCAAAATAAAGCGGTTCCCAACAAACTAGTTTAGTTTTAGCTCTGTTCTAAATTCGACGGGACTTAATGACTATACAAAAATGTTTTACTTATGAAATTTAACATTGAAATTTATTTCACTTCAGAGAACAAAATTAGTTGTAAACTTTTATGTAAATTACCTTCAAATAAAACTTGAATATAATCTTAATTAAGATAAAAAGAAAGTTCATGTCCACTTACTTTGTACTTTATACACAATTTCTAAACAAAATTGAACTTAAAACAGCTTTAACACTTAAGTACTTACATAATTGAAAATGCATTGTTAAAACTTTATTAATAGCATTCACGCGAAGTGTTAACCAAGGGGTCGGGCCCACCCCTGCTGATACTAACTTATTACATTTTTTTATTTAAGAATACAGGAGACTGAACTTTTTACTTACGCTACCCACGTTCAAGATTTTGTTGTAAAGTTTTAAAGTGAAAAGCCCACAAGAATAACGAACTGCGATTGCAGGCCTTTTTGCAAGCGCTTCGTTTTTGTTAGTGCAAAATTTGTATCGATTTTCATAGCATCTGCCGTAGTAAGTAACTTTAGTTCTTTGACAGACACATTTAACCTTAACGATTTTATTTTCCCGGTGGAATCTTCGGGTATTATCAACTGCACCACAGCTTCCGTTTAACGGCCGAAGTTGGAAAAAAATGTGGAAAATTTTATATGTTCTCTCGTCCCATTATAATTGAAGCAAACATTAATTACGCGGAGAGCTGCGGGCGGTGAAAGGGGAATGGGGAGGGGATGAGGTTTGCTCCCAGCGACGCCGACGTTATGGCCCTGGTCGACACAGAACCACCTATCGACATTGTTTACCTATAAAAATTCAGCTCAATATTTGCCTATTACCTTTTTATTTTTCTTTTCTTTGGATCCATGAAATAAATAAAACACAATGTTGTTAGATAGTTACTGGTTATCTAGAAATTAACTAAGTACATATTATGATATTTAAATCTTTCGTTTTACTGCTTATAATAACAGTAGTTCATTAAAAATAATAAACACACGTCGCATCGTATCGTTTGATGTCAGCAGATAATCACTGTCGGCTTCCGTAAAACCATATGAAAATCATAAATGAACAGTTGCCGAGATATCTGTATTCGCAATACTTTTTCTGTTATACCACTTAAAAGCAAACCTTCTTTGGAGACCAGATACCATAGACCATTATCATCATCATCTTAGCCGAAAGAAATATATACTCCTTCCCCTAAGCTATCCATAGCATTCAGTCCTGAGGTACCTTCATCCATCTGCTGCTCGTAACCTTTTACCGTAGATGTGGTTGAAGGTCTACCCACGCTGCGTCTTCCAATACGTAGTCACCATAGCAGAATCTTTCTACCCCATTGGCCATTGGTTTTAGATATTTTGAAGTTGCTAATTAGAAATATTTTATTCATGACTCCAACAATCATAATTAAAGTTACTTTAGGGAAACTTTATAAAGTTTCCTTAGACTAACATTTATCATTGTATTCGTAATTTGATAGTACCAATACTTACTTAAGGTCTATGCTCACCGCAATAAAGAACGAAAATTTATTATGGTCACATGTGTTTTAAAGTTGTAACAGTAAACTATGGGAATCGGGTCAGTGCCCACTGTAGATAGCTTTAGTTTAACCTCAGTTGGCAGTTTTACCCGTTGCTAGGCCGCAACATTTTTATATATAAAAAAGTAAAAATATCGAAATGCTGTTAAATTTATTACTACAGTCCTGCACATGTATTGAATGTATAAAAATAATAAATTCCGAAACAAAAAAAATAGACTTGGGTTTAAAATCGCCGCTGACGCAACATCAATTCAATTTGATTATAAAATTCGTGCAATTGGACTGGCTGATTGAATGATTGATTGACAATTAAAGAATGGGACTAGAAATGATTTCTTTTTTCTTACTGATTCGTTTGCTGTGGCCTGGATTCGGTTCTCGGGTCACCGATCGGGCAAAATTTTATTGGATTTTTCTGTTATAAAGTTCACGGAGTCTGAAATTGTGCTCAGTAGTCAGCGGCATAACCTAACTGACACATAATGTCAAAGGCAAAACTAAACATGTACCATAGTACATGTTTAGTTTTGCTTACCTACTTGGGAGAAAAGGTGTGATTCTATAGAGATATATATATAGGAATAGTTTTAGGGTTTTTAGGTAAAAGTTGTCAGTATCATCCCGATATCCTAAATTGTGCCATATGACAATATGTCTGCCTACTATAAATATGGGACCAAACAGCTGACGAAACCTGAATACCTACCAGCCTCATCATTAGTACAAAATCAAATTTTGGGACAAAATTGCTGTTGCCAAAGAAACGTAACCTTCGTACTAATCGGCGTTCAGTTTTGTTGCCATATTATTACGCGTAATTACTGACAGATTTAAAGTATGAATGCCGTAGATAATTCGGAACGTATGATACAGAAAGATATAGCCATGAGCCGAGTGAAAACAATTAGCTTTTTACAATATAATAGAACTACTGAACAGCTAGTGATTATAGAGGAAACAATCTACTGAATAGCTTACAGACATTCTAACAATATTGCCTGACAGAATATTCCTGAGTTACTACCAATGAAATACAATTAGATACTCATGGTAGAAATTTTGGTTGAAGCTTAGCGGCCACCTCGTCGGACCATGAATATTGAATAGTCCTCGGCTCTAAGCCCGCAATAGTTAATCTTCTTTTCGTCGGTATAACAGCCGTTTTAATTATAAAAGGCGTATTATCGTTGTATAAAAGAGAAATTTACATGGTATCTGTGTCGCCGTGGGCGTGATTGTGAAAACAGTTTTAGGTTACGTGTAGTTCTAAACTATGTTGGTGCCTGTCGGCATTATTCAATACATAGAACGGCCGTCTTTTTTTTATGAAACTTTTTGAATTTGGACATGATACTTATTATAAAAAGGCGGTGGTAGCTGAGAGGGGAAGTAATCGAATTCTATACATGAGATTTGAGTTCCATCTCAGGTGTACAATGTGAATTTCACTTTATGGATTTTATTCGCAATATTCAAGTGATTTATCATCTGCTAGCTGCGTTATAGAATTTTCCATAGATGAAGACTTGTATCTATAAAGTGTTCTTTACTGAAATTGGAACTGACTGTTCTTTTGAAATGTTAGAGATTCTATTCAAAAATCTAAGAAGAAAAAAAAGTTAATACTTTAATTTAAAAATATGTTTTTAAACATAAGCTTTTATTGTTGACTTTCGTACTTTTTTCGTCTTTATCTATCATATCTTGTTACTTCTATGTAGCCAAAATACGACGGTAGTATATTGTGATCATTCAACCAGTTCCATGAAACCATATTATTGCATTGTCATTAACGTTAGATACTGTGTGATACAGCTCTTACTGACATCGAGAAGTAATTAAAAACTTGCTTGTAATATTTGACCTAAACAAACTAACTAACATACATAACAAGTTAAATAAAACCGTATAAAATCACAAACATGCATTACATATTATATAGGAAGGGAACAAAACAAATCCATTCATGACATCACAAATCTACACAAGTTGTTTCAGTGCGCTGTCGCTCGCAATCGTATGTAACAAGAGCTGGTACCAAGATGCAAGTTTAACCCTAGGGACGCAACGGGACATTGTTGCCCTAACTTATATTCGATTCCGTAATAGAATCGAACAAGACAAACTGCGAACTATGTCTGGATCGTGTCTGGGTACAATCTATGTATGCATGAATAAATTTGTTGTTTTAAGCGTTTGTGATGTTTGAATGTATTGAGGCATTGTATTTCTTGAATGTTCATTCAGATGAAATATTATGTGCTAGCCAAGTTCTGAGTGTTGAAGATTTTTGAAATTTGTCGTTAGATGCTGTAGTTCTTTATGTGTGTTATATGACTACATAACGGCAAAGCTAGGTAACGGAGAAATAATCAAAGTATGTAATTGTATGCTGTGTCTAGACTAATGGATTTATGGAACACATGGATTTCCTCACGTTACTTTTCTTTACCGTCGGCAGATTGTAAATGACTTTATTATTACGTATAACATCTACGTATTGCTGGTAACCAGTAAATCAGGGTATCGTCATCCTTAATTAGTCTTGTAAACTTTTCCAAATGTCACTTAATATCCTTCACTTTTCACCTACAGAATTAACACCTTTCGAACAAAGAGGGATAAAGGATTTCGAAAGATAACAAGCACAATAAGCTGATTTGTTTCTAAACACGGTGAATCTAAGGTTTATTTTTGGTTAATTAGTAAACTTTAGTCATATGGTAGAAGTTTCTCAACAGCTCATTGTTAAATCGCGTGGTCGCGTTCAAGCAACGTCGTTCGTAATTAGTTACTTGGCTCATATTCGTTCAGACTATAATGGTAACATTATTAGTCTGAACGAATATGAGCCAACTACAACAACACTAAAAACCTAAGTTTCATGTAAATGAAACTTAGGTTTTTAGTGTAAAATATTCTAACGAGATTTTGTTCATGACTTATAATATTATTAGTAATATCTATAATCTCTCATTATATTATGTAGATATATAAGCTCCCTATTAAAATTATATATTAGCAACCCAAGTCTTATTTGCTTGGCACTGGTCTCCTTTTTTTGAGGATAGAAATGCTCGCTCGAGGAATTTTATCGGTTGTGTCGAGTTCTCCGGCCTAGAGATGGTAGGCGGCCGGCATACCGACTAAAACCTGTGGACCTACACCCGCCTTTATTGACACAGGTCTCCTGTATCAATGCAAATCGATGAATCGGACATATTGCCTTTAAAATTTAATGACATATCCATCAAATTTGAACAAGTGAAATCAACAGACCCTTTATTTTATTATAAATAAAACTATAAACTTAAAAGAGTGTTTGATTGTCCTTCTTCATTTGTTATTCAGTTGTCTTTGAATAATGACAGAATTACCAGTTAATGTGGAAAATCACTTTTTGTAAGCAGCACAAAGCTCGAGAGTTGTACACTGCGGCTGATTTCTATCATTACATTTATTAGATTTTCATCCAAAATACAGGCCCAGTTGAAAAGTATTCGTCAAGATACACATACAATTGAATACGGCATATTAACAAATATGAGTAGTCACGTAAATATAAGTTAAACCCATGAATCAATAAAATGGTGCTATTGGCCCTAAGTATTTTAATCAAAAACTGAAAGTAACTACCCCTCAATAATTCTCCTCTTTAATCTTCCGTCAAGGTTGAGCCGTTCGCTATTATAGCTTAAATTTCCGCCATGTCACTTCACGTCGAACTTTGGTGCCGTAGCTTTTCTTCAGAATTCGATAGTCTTGCTATCTCTTTCACTCGCACTGTTGCAGTGAACCTGTGTCATTTGTCAAGTGGATGAATGATACGTTCATGGCACTCAATAAGGAACATATGGCGTAGTTATAATGAGCAATGTGCCCCAACGTTAAAGGATGTGTATATTATGAGCGGACATTAATTATGGAAATGTGATTACTGTTCCACTTCAAGTAATTGTTTTGAGCAACTTGATTGAGTGTCTAATTAAGAGATTTAGTTGTATTAATGTCTTTTGTTTGTTTGTTAATCTTGATGTCTTACTGCGTTGATGGATACATATGTATATAAATACTTACAGGACAAAATAATAACATTTATTTCATAAGATAATTATGAAAATAAAGGTAACTTAATCTAAACCACAAATTACTGATCGCAGTTTTAAGGAAAGCTGCCCGAAAGACCGGCCACGTTGCCGCACTAAATCAGGACTGATCTATTCCACTACAATATGCATTTCTAGAGTGTAGATATTTAGAACCTTAGATAAGTCTATTTAAATGCTGGAATATAAATGCTTTTGTTGGCCATGTAATCCCTTTGTTTTTTTTGCAAACCTGATATACGCTAAAACCTGAGACGAGTAGGTCACAAAAGCGCGAAAGCCCGATTTAGAAAATACTTTCACCTTACAGAACTCCCCAGGCAAATATCTTAACACACCGAGGCGTAGGTCTTTCTGTACGTTTTTTTATTACAATGCTTATATAAGGATGCGTTTATAAAATAACCGATGTTCTAACCCAGGTGTACCCCACCACAAAAACTTAATGTTGCCTCAGGTATTGCAAGCGTCTATAGGCTACGGTAACTGCTTAAAATCAGGTCCTACATAGTATATAACAATAACTAGCTGCTGCCCGCGGCTCCGCCCGCGTGGAGGTCGGTTATCGCTGTAAAAGTGTTATTCCAGACCATAATCCATCCCTGTGCCAAATTCCATCCAGATCCGTTCAGTAGTTTTTACGTGAAAGAGTTACAAATATCCATCCAACCATCCATCCATACTCACAAACTTTCACATTTATAATATTAGTAAGGATTTCTCACAGCTTATTTACAAAATTGTATAACGAAAATGTATACATATATTACTATTGGCATAATAATGTTAGAAGATACATTAAATTAGGACTAGTTGTATCTACCAGACAATTGTCAAAGTAAGGCCTTTGACAATTTGTACAGAATATTAATAAGTTGTTACTGTCTCCTTTTTATTCAATTTGTACATCGGAATGAAAGTAATTCGAAGTTCAACGTGGACATTTTCCAGACATCTTTGGAATACTTGCGATAGGAGACGTATTTTATTTGTACCTACATTTGAAGTCAAGATGCCGAGAGCTCGTTTGATAGTCAGCAGTTACCCTAGCCTATGGACGCTTGCATTTTTTAAGACATCTCTGTTCAATAAGTAGAATAAACTTTTGGACACATTTAATACCAGGGTTTTGTGTTAGGGATATATTTTGGATAGGAAAAGGTTTTTTAAACATGAGCATTCGAAAATACACCACTGAGGGTAGTTATTTAGCTGCGGTCTTCTGTAAGGCGGAGATTTTCCCCAGTCTGACTTGCTCACTTGTATGGTATCCTACCTTATTAAAAAGATAACTAACGGACAACTAAGGTTTTTTAAACATGAGCATTCGAAAATACATCACTGAGGGTAGTTATTTAGCTGTGGTCTTCTGTAAGGCAGAGATTTTCCCCAGTCTGACTTGCTCACTTGTATTGTATCCTACCTTTTTAAAAAGATAATTTTAGACCCTGGTATGCCATGAAATGTGATTTAATTTATTACTAACTCAAAATTCATTTGTGTTACAATGCGACACTTATAAAAGTCATAAATTATGAATGTGAAAGCCAGAAAGATGATGTCAGTCAATTTACCTACTGCACGTACCTACGCAGCCATAAGAAGGACTAGTAAGAAACAGGCAAGTCAGGCCACTTCTTTAAATTGCTAATCGTAGTTCTAGTCGTGCGTAATATAATATAGTATAATATAATTTTTGGGACAACTCACACACCGCCATCTAATCCCAAACTAGGCAGAACCTGTACTATGGTAACCAGACAACTGATAAACATACTTATATATTTCTAAATACATACATATTATAGATAAATAACACCCAGACACAGAACAAACATTCGTGCTCATCACACAAAGATTTGTACTGGGTGGGAATCGACCCCACGACCTCCGGCGTAGCAGTCAGAGTCACTAACCACTAGACCAACAGGTCAGTCAAAAATAATAGTATGATGTACAGTCCACTTGAATAACAAATAAGCCTAACATTTAGTACAAATGTTTAGTTTAGATAAATACAATTTAGAGCTGAACGTGAAGCTAAAATTACTCACAAGCAAAAGTTCCCGGTACGGTTAGTTCAGCTCAATAGATAGCCAATTAAGAGATGAGATATTTTAATCGTGTAACAGGATATTTGACTATTGTATTTTACTAGATTTTACGAGGCCGTGGCTTCGCCCACAATGGAAACAGTGTTTTTTCATCGGGATAAAAAGTAGCCTATGTGCTCTGTTCCAGACTAAAATATATTTGACCGTCCCTGAGGAATAAAATGATAATTACAAAAACATAACTTTTCAGGAAAATTTAATGATGTATTTGCTGCTTAAATACTAGACGTAGGACGACTGATTGGCTTGAAAAAAAGTTAATTTTGTGTGTCTAAAATATTTAAGTAAAACACGCGTAATTACTAACATAGAGATATTATTTAATAATTTCGTGTTATTTTCCTTAAATAACACGCGTATTTATAATATTAAAAAAATCTAGTTGTTTAGTTTGGAGTAAAACGACGGCAGCTAGGTTAGAACCGTGACAAGTAAAAGGCTAAACCACCCACCGCTGTTAACACTACATCAGTATGCAAAATCAAAAGAATAATACAAAATGTATGTCGAGAACGTCATTATAATGCGATTATAGCAAAAAAAGTGGGTCAAGTTGTTTGTACACTTAAATTAATGTAGCGTATATATAAGCTCCTCAAAATACCTACTCGAAGTTTAAGAGAATACTACGTGTTTTGTTTTTTTTTATTTAAAGACTACCTCCTTCCGACACTTTCCTAGGATCCAAAAAAATATTCAATGGGTTGGAGTCTCCTTACCCCTAGATTAAGTTGTTGTGGGTGACTTTAAATCATGCAATTTACGGACACAAAGTACACCCAGACTCGAAACAACTACTTGTGGATCGTACAAATTAATACTTGTCCCACTCAAGAATTGGGCTCCCAAAATCAAAAGGGTTTTTTTAAATAAATAAATTTATTTAAAAAAACCCTAAAAAAATGTTGCTATTTTTTGTTAGATCGCATATTATCTAACAAAAAATATAAACAAAATCTTATCTAATCTTAGTAACTTCAAAATCTAAAAATCGTTACTTTCAATCGTTTAACAGATACATCACAGTTTAAATTTGTCCTTTTAAGTAAGAAAGTTGTCAAAATCCGTCGGCAGCAGATTGACAGTGGATCGGTCGAATCAAAGTTTAAGAATTGCGATGGTAAATCAAATTTACTGATTTGATAATGGATATGGCGAGAGATGAAGATCTTTTAACTAAGAAGATTATCTTAAGTCTTCGTAATTTTTATATATTTAGAAAAATTGTTGAACCAAAAAAGATATGTATAAAATTTAATGTCAAAACAAATAGAATCGAAAGTTGATTTTTTTATAATAAAAATAACTACTGTTAACTCCAATAATAGTAGTTGATTTTTGCCTTATGTATGGTTTTTGGAAGAGAGAAAGAAAAATAGTGAATATTAACTGTTCATGAGGATGGATTTTTGTAACTCCTTCACGTAAAAACTAGTCGACAGATTATGACGGAACTAATAAAAACTAGAGATCCGTCAGAAAATTCACGTGTGCGAAGCCACGGGCAAAAACTAGTAAATGAATAATTCCTTTGCCGTATTGACTTGAGTATTCTATAATATTTATATTTCTGTGATATGAACAAACCCGCGAGTAAACTCAAGTAGTCAAAGTAAGTAATTTAAAAGACCCTGATTTTTATTACGGCAATTCCAAGTTTCAATACAAATCCGTTCCCTTATCTTTCCTCTGATTATCTTCGCTTCGATCGACAGAGCCATTTAGAATTTAAACGTGAATCGTATTAGAATTAAAAAGACGAAGATTTTATTGGATCATCTATTAGAAAGTACATAGATACCTTATAGGCTTATAGGCTACTATCTAAGTATTTGCCACTGCCGTGATTAACATGGTTTATATAAGTTTGCAGATATCCTGCCCCAGATCCACACGGGTCAATAATTTGTGTGATCCATAAGTGGTTGTCCCTAGTCTCTGGGTGAACTTTGTGTCCGTTAATTGTATGTTTTTAAACTCCACCGCGACACAAGGGTTCTTTCACTAGTGCGGGAGTTATATTAAAAAAAGAAAAAATAGAAATATCCGACCAGGTACACTGGGCCCAATGTCCAGCAAAGGACGTCTTCTGGCTAAAATCATGATGATCATGATGAAACTTACATGAATAATAGGATCACGCGGTGTAACAGCTGCTTCAAACATTGGCCAAACATTCGCTAATTGTGGCCACAGCATACGAATATTTCAAGTAAAAAACTGATAAAAAAATGCAGCCATAATATGTATGTATGTCGCCTGCGGCTTCGCCTGCGGCTTCGCCCGCGTGGGTTATCGCGGTAAAAAGAAGTCTATATATTATATTCCCCAGGATACTATATCTATCCACTTACAAAATTTCATTATGATCCGTTCGGTCATGAAAAGGTAACAAACAAACTAACTAACAAACAAACCAGTTACATTCACGTTTATCAAATAAGCATAGATAAATCATACTGCGACCTATATTGGCGCATGTTTGGCCAACATTTAGACACGGTAGAAGGTAGTAGGAGAATTTAACAGAATCAATACCAATATCGACTTACTCTCGGATCTTTGTCAATATAACACATGTACGTTTACTCGATGATCCGGAAAAGGGGTAGATTTCCCGTATTCAATTATAACTGCAACACAGTAAGCAAATACAGACGCTATTACAGCAATGGTTATTTTAATCGTCTAGTTCAATGGTTCGAACCGAGCTGTTAAATTTGGGCCATGAGGTTGGAGGTCGACAATTTTATTTTTACCTTCAACCATGTCCCACGTTGTGGTAAGTAGGAAATATTTACTTCCTTCTATTCATAATAATTATTTATTTATTATTGTCCGTGTGGTGACAGAATAAGCTTACAAATGTCACTATCCCGTCCCATTCCGAGGGTGTCGTAAGAGTTGACTATGAAAGAAAGTCAGACAGATAGGTAATATCCATTGCAAGGGAAGGAAAACTCGAAACAGAATCCTATACCAACCCGTCAGTAGGCTCCTCCAAGTGTATGAAGGAGAAGGAGGTGCACAGCAGTGGGACGCTTATGGGTTGAGATGAGATTGATTTATTTAGTTATATATGTCATACAATTATTCAATACTATTATAGTGACAAGCGCGTACGGCCTGACTGAAGGTAAGCAGTTACCGTAGCCTATGGACGCTTGCAATACCAGAAACATTATTCGCGCGTTATTGACCCTGCACATTGTAGCACCAGAGTTTTGTCTTCTAGCTAATCTTGGGATAAAGAAAAAGTATAAGATATAAGCATAAGCACTAGAGATCTATATTCACAGAAACAAAACTAAACCACTGTGGATAGTTATTTGGGTGTAGTCTTCAGACAGGTGAAGATCCTTCCCCGGTAGGGGTTTTGTTTAATGTATGGTGTCCTACCTCTCCTAAAGATAGGGCTGAATAAGCGCATGTATCGGTCTCTGTTTGCAATATAAATGTATTGGTTTAGTTAATTGCTATTATCGGTGAACTTGTGAGGGTTCCAGTGACTGCGACGACACTGAAACTGGATCCCAGATGACTGATATTTTTTTATTATTGAAACAAATATGATAGTCTAACTAAAAAAAAATTACCTACGGTATTTTGTATGTATATTCACAGTCAATAAGCGTTGATGGTATACGTATTGTACACAGGTGCAGATGCCGTTGCCCATGGCTATAATCGTTTCTTATTATAACCCTCAAGGAAAGTGAGGGGTGGATTATTCATAATCGAGACGGTAGGCGCGGGCGTTTCGCGCCGTCAACCGTTTAACGCGCCCGTAGACGCACGTAGTACGTACCTGTTTCATGATTCGTTTTGGCAAATTACGTTCGTTTTATAGCAGAAAAGACATTTATATCATCATCGTTTTAGTATAACGTCTACTGCTGATACGGAGGTATTACCACGCGACGACGTGAGGACGTCTACTAAAATAAAGCAATTTTATAGACATTCAGGTCGATGGATGTTGCATATTTAGATTAGTTATTTAATTTAACCAATATTAAGACTAGGTTTTACACTACAGCGTAGTGCAACAGTTTCTCATCAGCCCTGGAATTTGATGTAAGTTTACGACATTATATCGTAAACTTATGTCAAATCTTTTGCTTTCTATAATTATTTGCTTTCTATTCTCGTCGGCTACCATTTATACCACTTATCTAGGAGGGCGGAAAAGTAATCGACTTGTAACATACAAGGTGGGCGTTCGTTTCAGACTTGCAGTACATGAGTCCTGCCAGCCGAGGTCAAAATTATGTAAAACTAGTTTCCACCCGCGGCTTCGCCCGTGCGTACAATCCGGGATAAAAAGAAGACTATTTATTGCTGTTATTTATTATTAATTGCAGACTATAGGCTATTTTTTGTCTTTTTGGAGTCATTGAGTAACACTTTCGCACTTACTTTGTGGAATTTAAATACAAGTACTTTTCCCAGGTGGGCTTCCTTGCTAGTATGGTGCCCTACCTCTCTTAAATTATATTATTTTATATTTGCATTGATTCATTTAACTAAACAACAAACCATTATGATATTTTGTCATACTTTATTAAATACCACTACAAAATCCACCATCTTCATCATCATCAGCCTATCGCAGTCGAATGCTGAACAGGCCTATTGAACTGCACGCTACTCAGCGCAATGCTCGGTCTCGCTACAAAATAACAAATATATTCCTACATCCACTTTCTCACATATTTCCCTAAAACAGTTACCACGTTCCGGCATATCGTAAAAGAAAAATAGTACACCACAACCGCTTATTTCGTGGCTTAATCGTTTAAGTTGGCTCATGAATATTGAACGGGCTTGGTCCGGCTTCCAAGCTCGCATTTTTCCGCTCTGTGCACACCACATTAACACCACACTATTACCACAAAAAGTCGATTTGTAAACTAAAATCAATGGACTTTACTTGCCGTACAACCCTTCTTTGTAACTAAGCTTAATATTACCTGTTTTTAGTGCGATCCTGATTGAATAGGATAAATGATTTGATTTAAAAAAACTAGCGTTGTCCCCAAAGAAAAGAAAATGTTGTCCAACTCAGTTATTGAGATAAGTTTTGTAATTTCGCGGCTTTCCCAATCACTGATACACGTTCGTGGTCAGTCGCCGCCTATTACTATGGGCTAAGTATTATTAGGTTTAGCAGTTCGCAATCTAGAATTAGTATAGTAGATGGAAACAGGCTGGCCCCTTGTTACATAGAATGTCGAAACGTTTAGCATATTAAGCGTGAAATATTGTTTTACTTCTCTGATCAAGTGTGTTGACTAATAAATAGTAACCTATATAATATTAAAATGTAAGTGTATTTTATAGTGTAGCTGTGGCTTAACTATGGTAAGCATCTCATATCATTTTAAATTAAAATTCTCTAAGATTATCTGCGTGTTGGACCTATATCCCCGCATAAGCCATCCATAGAGCCGGTTATTCACCTTGAATCATGGAAAAATACCTGTGATAAATACCGATATCATATTTAAATAATAATAAAATACTTTAATATTAACTAGAGGTGGTCGAAATTCAACCTTAACCAAAACCAAACCAAAGTTTTATCTTCACGCACTAATATGTAGAAGGAGATAATAATATTTTAGGACAACTTACTCAAGGCCATCTGACCCCAAATATAATAATATACTGGTATGACCCACTACTAGACACGAATCTTTTCTCCTCTAACCAGGGCCTGAAAGATTAAAGCTTTAATCTACACACGCTGCCCCAATAGTTGATCATACCTCTAAAATTATTTCTTCTCATGCGGATTTCCTCACGATGTTTTCCTTTAACCCGTTAAAGATACGATAGGCAAATTCTACATGTGTCTTAGTACATTGTTTGTAACTTGTCTTGTCTTCTGTTGATAAAGTTTTGTTATCATGCGTCAGAATTTTTATATGTTGTTATTTATTGCCCTGTTTGCGGCCTCAGTTCTAGAAAGTTTGTGCTACCCGCGCCGAAATAAATTAGTACGAAACAAATGGGCCGCTATGCCTACATTATTGGTACAAAAAACGAACAAGTGGGAGTTGAATTCGTGAGGAGAGAGTTTCGTTAGACAGCTTTATTTTAGTAAACTCCTAAATCTTTCAGGTAGTCCATAATCCAGAAAACCTTCAACAAAGTTATATGAATTAAAATATTATTTACTGTGTACGATTTGTGTTCATAGTACGTATAATAAGTACCTGTCAAAATTATTATCGTATTGAAAACATAAATCCTAAAATAGATTCGATGAAATCGTATAAAATCGTTATAACTTCTTTCAGATCTCTAAAAAAATGTTTGAGGATAAACTTCAAAGAGAAGAAAATATAATAAATTTGACATGTGACACGTATTGACTTACTTTGAGCCAACACCTTTTAAGTCTTTATTTTTAACTTGATTACGTCCGTGGCTTCGCCCACGTGGTACGTATTCGTAATATGGAGACTTTCCGAGAAATGCTCAGGTTGATCACGATCCGGGAAATTCAACGATTGTTATCCAAAATACGTTTAGTGGTTAGGTTGTGATGAATATTTTATACGCACTACTACTATGTGCTACTCGGTCTTGACTTTGATGCGCTCTACATTGATTTACATATTATTCTTTCGTATAGTAACAGTTGTCCAGACTGATTTCAACAGAGATTAGCCGACTGTGGCAGGACATTTTATAGTACTAGCATATACGCAAACATAGGTGCACTCACTATTCCTTCACTCTCATAGTCCGATGGGTCGGCAATCCGACACGACTGGCGAGAGATCAGGCGCAGAACCAATGGCTTTACGTTCTTTCCGAGGCACGGAGTAATCTTGCTGTGTTTTTAAAAAAGGGTCATCTATATACGGACCGACCACGGTAGGCATGCGTAACCTTATAGATCTATCATTCAGCGCCGCTAACTCTTCGCTACAAGCCCTTCAGATAATCAATATATAGGAATATAAGTAAGATCCTAGGTCTAGTGTCATATCATAAAAACATTTACAAAAATATTTTAGTGACTCAACGGAATAGGTAAGCCGATAGATGTTAAACCTTCAGATAGCCAAAACTTCAAGGAGACAGGAAACATGAATCATTTTGACGACCCTAGAGGCGTAAAGAGGGTCGTTTCTTCATTTTCGTGTCAGGTTTCACATAATATAACTGCTCCGAGACACAGGTATATAAACTATAAGATATTATGTTTTGTTATGACTTAGGCTAAAGACTAAAGATATATGTATATTAGAATCCTTAAGATATGTTATCAGATAGAAAACCGTTGCAATATTTTTCCCTTTACTATAATTATATTTAATTATATTATTTATTACTGGTTTTTCGCCCGTGCATTTCAAAGTCTGTCGTAAATTGATGGAGTATTTTAGCATTCTGTGGTATTAGTTCGATGATACTGGGTTCGAATCCCATATTCATGTCCACTATTTGGAATTAAAACTGTAATTTATATCTGCCACATTTCATCCAGATCCGTACAGCGGTTTTGGCGTGCTTGAGTAACAAATATACATCCATATGTCCAAACGGTCCCATATAATGATAGTAGGTAAGTTTAAGCACACATAAACAAAATCAATATAAAACTAAAGTTGAATAAAGTACTTCCTTGTTTGTAGCACTCGTGGGACCACATCGCTACGTATATCACTCTCAATTACTGTCCACTCATACATTATATTTAATTAAAAACAATACTTTCTAATTAATTACAGTTCAATAACTATAGCTGGAATAGAAAAGTGGAAACATTGTTGAAGTAATGGTGCTCCATAATGCTGTTAAACAATTTTAAAACATTAGTAAACATGTTCATAAAACATTAAATCACAATGTTAGAAAATGTTTTATGTGAAGTAATGTATTGTACACTAAACATTTCTAAACAAAATTGTAGGAGCACACAAAAAATCTAACAATTCCTGTCAGAATGTCCTAACATAATGTTAGTAAATGTTTAGTGTTGAATGATGTTTGTAAATATTTTTAGTAGGAGTGTGGAAGTACACTAACGTGTATTTAACGAATGACAAAAGACAGCCCAGTTAGTCTAATAGTTAGTGATTCTGAGTGGTATAATAATAATAGGTCATGGATTCGATTCTCATCACAAATCTTTGTGTAATGGTCACGATTATTTTTTGGACGAGAAGAAATCTTTGGACAAGGCCTATGGCCAGCGGTGGACTGCTGGACATAGGTGTTGTCCAAGGATTTCTACAGTATGCGGTCTTTAGTTGACCTCCTTAGAAGTATGAGAAAAATACAAATAATAATACCCATAAATCGTTTTAAAATGTATGCAACTAATAGCTAATTACTAATAGCTACGACTAGATTAAAAACACGCTTCTGATCGCTGAACAAAGACAAATTATGATATTGATGCAATGTCACGTTTTATTGATAAATAATTAATGATGATAAACGATTATTACATATGCACCTGTCATGTTTGTGTTTAAATATTATTAAGTATATAATCTGTATCCATAACGCCTCTAGCACGGTGGAATATACTAAAATGCTGTTGCTTGCGCAACGGCTTCGCCCGAGCAGATGACAGTTATCGCTGTTAAAAGTACCCTGTCTCCTTGCTACATTTTATTAAGATTTGTTGAGCCGTTTTTGAGTTTATGAGGCGTACACAAACCAAGTTAACATTTTGATGTATAAAGATGTGATGTTATACTCATCGTAATAAGTTTTGCTCATGTTTTCATTGGGATCATAGTGTGTGTATCCGTCTATCTGACACAAATTCTTCAGATTTTAAAATATAAATGATAGTTTGCATGATAAAAATAAATAGACGAGTATATGCATCGCATCTTGTGCGCTAGTACGGATGCTCCTAAGTATATTGTTTACGAAAATATGTATATTATAAAAACGTACAAATTCTATTCTAAATTATTAAAGTAGGACCTACCTATGTAAGAGACTGGTGCCTGAAGTAGGTTCGTTAAAAACCTGTGGCACAGGTCATCAGGACCCTCCCTAGGACAGATGCCTGGATTATCCTTCCTTCATTTTAAAATGAGGCAAAAAGGGAACAGGGTGCAAATTATTGTTAAAATATACTCTAATTTTAAATTGTTTTAAAAACGATTTTGCTTAAAAATGTTATTTAAAACTTATAGTAACAGGCAGAATAGAATCAGTCAGCCTAACCGCTTTGCATCCGCATGCACCGGGGAATCGATTCTGGGTCCTTATAATAGCTCAACTCAACGACTACTACGACCAACAAGGCAGTTACAGTGCATAATAATGACAACCAAAATAATAAAATTTATGAAGTCATCCATAAATCCCAGTAATAAATTTTAATGACCATATAAAATTTAAAAAATCCCAGGTTCGCAAGCATCGAGCGTATAATAAATTTATAAAATATTCATTACTAATTTTATGCCCAATTTGATTACAATATTGAAATGACAATTGGAAGTTGATTCCGTCTGTCTATCGAGAGTTGCTGCTTTTTGTGGATTCATTAAATATACCTACCTTATTAAGGTCACTGGTGAATAAAGAGGTTGTTCCCAAACATCCACAACCCATTGTACTTTCATACTTCCACGACAAATTATATTAAAATATCAATTATTATTTGCTTTCCCACGACATCCATACACGAGTTTTTTAGTATGGTCAGGAAGAAAAGCTTCTGACAGTGCCGGTAATGCTTGCCTGTCTTCCCGTAGTACGTCGAGTATTTAGATTGGACTTAATGGCAACAACTTAACTGGCATAAAAAACACAACATAAAAACATGACTAAAATTTGCGCTACAAAAATGATATCTAGTGGTTACAACTAAAATATTTTACAATAGCAGCCCATATCTTACCCACGGCAAAGCGCGGGCAAAAAAAAGAAAATCTATTGACAAATAGAGGAGAATGGGCACTAAAATGTTTTGCGTTTATCTATAAATACATATATCTATACTAATATTATAAAGAGGTAAAGTCTGTGATGTTGTTGGGGGTAATCTCCGGATTATCTGAACCGATTTTTAAAAATCTTTTGCCTATAGAAAGCCACGTTATTCGTGAGTGTATGAAGTGTATGAAAATGTTTACAGCCCAACGAAGTGGGCAGATTCAGCTAACTAGTAAAGATAAACCTGTAATTATTTATAATCACAAACATTTTATTGAATCTGAAATATGCCAGTCAACAATTTATTTTGAGTCCATATAATATTTTCAGAACCTAGAAAATTGTTATAAAGTATCGAAATATTCATTTCCAAGAATATTTTCATCACATTTTAATAAAAAGGTTAGCGGATAATTTGTAAGTTTTAACAAACATAACAAAAAAAATTAAAATGTTGGAAAATGTCGATCCTCCGCATTGCTTGAATTAGAGCGTTTTGTTTTTAAAGAATACGAATATTTTAATAACGAAGAACTTAAAATTTGTCCGAAAAAAATGTCTACTTAAAGTCAATTCGTCTTTGGTAAATTAACCTGAAGGAAATACGCTTACAATTTGTATTCGAGAGTAAGCACAATTCGCAATCAGCAAAGCCTGTTTCTGTACTCGGAATACGCTTGTTTGTCGAACCATTAAGCGTATTGTTAAAAATATTCGATATTCTGTGCAACGTGTGTAACAATTCTATTGAGATGTTTTAAATTCGCGTCGATGTTATTTGTAATACTCGACAACAATTTGCTTGTAATTTATGAAAATGTTTTCAAATATTTTCCGTTTAAACATGAAAACATTTCTTCGTTTTCCCTCATCAAACTTCGGAAATATTTTAGCTATGATTTATAAACAAGGAATTTTGCGTTAAAAATATAAAGTTACACTTTATAAAGCTTCATAAAAGCTACTATTGTCGTCCCATGACTTCACTTGTTGATACATACATATAGTCTAGTATATTTTTATGTGTTTATATTATAAGTTTTTAGGGTTCCGTACCCAAAGGGTAAAAACGGGACCCTATTACTAAGACTCCGCTGTCCGTCGGTCCGTCTGTACCTCATGACCCGCGATAGCTAGATAGTTGAAATTTCTACAAATGATGTATTTCTGATGCCCTTACAACAAAAAAAAAAACTAAAAACAGAATAAAATAAATATTTAAGGGTCGCCTTTTAAATAAAATAAAAATAAAATAACTTTTATTTCAAACACAGAATTCATATTATGTTAGTAACAATAAACTTAGAACTATGTTAGTAAACAAAATTAAAGATAGAGCTACACAACAATTATTTTGAAACCAATTGTACGGTAGACATGCATCTACGCGTACAATGGTTCAAAATAGGCGAATCATACCTTTCGGCAATCATTCGCAGAATACTGTTGGAGCTGGCCCGAACTCTGCAGAGCAAGGAGGCTGTTTTTTTGCGCCATATCGCAAAAAAGTCATTAGTATGGCTTTGCGCGAACATACCTGATGCACTGCAGAAGCGGGGCAGCCCCATCAGCATTCTAAAGCCATTATTATATAGAACACGTAAAGCACTGACGGCGCGGCTTAAAACAAAGTAATTTTGACCGGCTCACTACATCGTGCAAACCTGCGGGCCACCATGTTACATCGCACCGCCAACGCTCTACGTTCCCTCTCGATATCAACTTGGTCTTTAAGGTCGTCGGTAACAAAATGCCCTAGGTACTTAAATTGATACACACGTTTAAGTTCACACTTATTCAGCAATATAGGAGGTATTGATTCTGGGCATTTACCACCCTCGGCCTTAAAGACCATGTACTCGCTTTTTTTACCATTATATGCTAATCCATGGTTTGCAGCATAATGCTCACAAGCTCCAAGTAAATCCCTCAGTGCCTTGATTGTTGGGCTCAGCAACGCCATATCATCAGCATAGCTGAAGATATTATTTACGCTTATATCGTCAATACGACAGCCGATTTTTTTGTTACTGAGCTCGACAATCAAGTCATTAACGTAGATATTAAAGAGCTTTGGAGATGTTATACCCCCCTGCCTTACCCCACAGTTCAACCCAAAAGAAACAGAAAGCTTACTGGCCCATCTCACATTATTTACCTGATTGTGGTACCAAAACTGAAAAATACGCAACAGCTCTGCTGGCACTTGTCTCGCCCGTAGTTTTTCCCACAGTATATCATATGATACGTGGTCAAAAGCACGGGAGAGGTCCAGAAAACAAGCATAAATGGGTGTTTGACGCTGGGTGTAATATTGTACGGTATCAAGCTTAGTATTGCTGTTTCAGTGGACAGCCCAGGTCGAAACCCAAATTGGGCGTCATGTACACCGAGTAGAGGCACTAGCTGAATATCTAACAGGCTATCAAGCACCTTTGCCATGATGTTAGCCAGTGAGATGGGTCGGTAATTACACTTGTCAGACACATCACCTGTCCTGTTCTTAATTATTGGTATAACAATAGTTCTCATCAAATCACCAGGAAGGTATGAGTGACACATACACAGTGAATAGAACATGGCAAGAGCTCTAGGTAAATGTGGTCCAGCGTACCGAAGGTGCTCGATGCTGAGGCCATCATGACCAGGGGACTTTCCAGTCGTCATTCTACCAATAACCTTTGCTACATCTTTGGCGGAAAAACGAATTATAACGAATTTTAAGCAGTCCCTCCCTTTTTTCGTGTATTTTCTTTATAATATATATTTTTTCCCTTTTTAATAAGTATTAATATAGTAGGTATAATATGGTATATTGTATTTATTTAAAATAAAAATGAAAAGCTAATATCGCTATGCAACCATTTATCATAACTCTGAATTCAATTATGTGCAAATATTATGTAGGCACCAATTACTAAATTTACCTTAGAAATTTTATTTTTTGTTATTGAGGCTTATTACATTACCTTGATTAACTCGTTCCGATACTTATCGAACAGCAAAAGTTGTGACACTGACCCAGTTCAATTATGTGCAAATATTATGTAGTATCTATTACTAAAATTACCATAGAAATCGTTATTGCGGTGACAGTATTACGGGTCACAGGTTCTTTGATTAACTCGTTCCGATACGAATCGAACAGCGAAAGTTGTCCCAGTATTAGGTATACATACCATTATGGTTGTATAATGGTTGTCCCAATATTGGGACAACTTTCGCTGACGCTGACATTGACGTTGACACCGACGACGCCGCGCCGACGTCTACGCCGACGCCGACACCGATGCTGACGCCATCGCCGACGCTGATGCCGACGCCGAGGCCAAAGCCGACGCCGACTCCGATATTGCGGTCACAGTATTACGGGTCACAGGTTCTTTGATTAACTCGTTCCGATATGAATCGAATAGAGAAAGCGACGACGCCGTCGCCTAAGCCGAGGCCGAGGCTGAGACTAGGGGTTTTAAGGTTTTTGAAAATCCTGCAACTTGCCGTACTGAAGTCGGTTTTTTTTATTAAAATTATTTAATTGCTCACCTAAAAGACTAAACTTAAGTTAAAACTATAATCTTTATGTACTATGTTTGTTACTCGGCGACGTCCTTAACGGCTTAACGGATCAGGATGAAATTCGGTACAGAAATAGATTATATTTTGAAATGTATATAGGTTTTTTTTCATTCCGGGAAGATACATAGTTTCCAAGGAATGATTACGTGGGTGAAACCATTAGCAGAAACTAGTAGATAATAATAGAACAACGGCAAACTATTACACACTCCACTAGAATTTTAGATTGGATCAATATGCTATTTTCCGTAACAGCAGCTACGACAATAAAGGTTTTGTGTAGGTAATATGTAACTAACATTGATTGATGTTCAGTCGTTCATCTCGTACAACAAGCCTGTATAGACACGACCGCTTTTAACGTACCACCGAGAGTAATTAGCTGAACCACCTTTAACAAAATGATTGATAGTTGCATACACATTATTATTAATGGTGATGATGTTGGATGTTAACCCGTGATGATATTTTTGGTTTCTGATATTTTTTCGATTGGGGAAGGACATCCAACTTACAGTTGTATATCCTTCCCCAATCGGTGTAGTTGTGTTTCTGCGTACAGATTTCCAGCATTCATTTAGGGGTGCGTTTTAAAAGAAACGTATTTTCTATCCCAGGGATACTCCATCTTAAAAGCCTGTAAAAAACGGGACAACACGCAAGTTATACCCTGATGTTATAAGTGTACACCATCTGTTTACCATTAGGCAGGCCGTATGTTGCTTCCTTACTAGTATAACTAAAAACTACGCTAAAATAGCTTCATCAGTGGAATTAAATTAACGATTAATTGGTTTGCGTCGATTGCCGCCTATTTTTAACCGACTTCAAAAACAAGAAGGTTATTAATTCGTGTGTATTTTTTTAATGTTTGTTACCGCAGAATTCCGTCATTTATGGACCGATTTGTTTTTTTTTTCTGAGAGGACATACTTCCAGTTTGGTCCCATTTTCATCAAAAGAAAGTTCTGATGATGGGATTCATGAGGAATTGAGGAAACTCCTGAAAAGTTAAAGGCACACATATAGCAATTTCAATATTTTTAACAACAAATCAAACATTTGCCTTCAGAAAGTGTAATTTGGTGAAGTAAAACTGATGAATAAGACCACAGATGGCCATCTGAACTTTTCAATAATAGGTATTTCACTAATGGCGATTAGAGAAGTTTCGATTATGGTTGCTAAGCAACTACTAATAAGCAAATATAATATAGCAAATGAAAACTGGTACATTTGAACTGAACTGATGATGAAGCCGGAAGCTAGGCAACGGAACTTCATAATTAAATAAGAGTTTGCATGAATTCCTGTTTTAACCTATGTTACTAGGGGTTTGGAGGTATTTGAAAATTTTACATCTTGCCGTATTGAAGTTGTTTTTTTTTTGTTAAAATTATAGTCAAACTAAGTATATCATTGTCTACAACTTTTCGAGCAGACTCGATAAATAAAACACCACACGCCAACATTGGCAAGCGACGACAAGCTTTTGCCCACTGCTATTGGAAGTATTTTCTCTCCAATTAGTATTCTATCATCCTCTAGTACTTTAACTACTCGAATATAACCTTTGTCTACCTATGATGAGGCTAAAAATATAGCTGTGTTAAAACTGCAATATCTAATATTTAAAAAAGATATTGCCAATCAGTGCACTATAAAAGCTGCTAGTTTACGTAAACTGACAGCTTATATACTTCAAATACCAGAAGAGGAGTTAGCTTTCATTCACTTGAAGCGGTCATTTCTGCCACGGAAATGTAAACGCTGCCGCACTAGAATGAACTTTTGTTCTTCTTTAAACGCGGCACAAAGATAACACTAACATCATGATAGGCCGCTGCCTATGGTTGTATTTGTGTCATTGCTCTATCTATGAGCGGTGGTTACCACTTACTTTCAGGTGGGCTGACTCAACTGCATGATTGAGCAACAAACATTTTTATAAACTTTTAAATTTATAAAATAAAAACGCATGTAAGTACCTAAAACAAGTTCAATGATACCCAAAATAATAACACGAAGAATTCTCAAAGCTTAAGATTTAATATAACGTTGAACAGACGTAGTAGTATCACGTTTTATTAGCACATACTCTTGGGAGAGGGACAACTGAGTAAACAGCAAACATTATTTTTAACTTTGCCGTCAAATTGCAAACAGTACAACTGTCGTTGAGTAAACTAGACCCTAATATTAAGCTTGAAGATAACACAGGTAAAACAAGAGAGCTCGGAAAGTCAGACAAGCGAATAAAACAGTGTGAACAACAGCACTCAGCGTGTTACCTACGTTGTTATTGGGTCTCGTTCGTTTTTTCTTACTCACTGTGTTAGCTAATGCGTCTAACAACAAAGTGCTATAGGTATATGTACTGCTTCTAACACCACATTACCGTGTTTTACGATTAGGTTAGTGTGTATTTTGATATAGTTTGTACGTATTGTTTATAATAGGCGTTGTGGAATTGAATTTAGAATACTACATAATAAGATGGTTGAAAATTTCAATGTATAAAAGGTAATTTATCAAGAAAAACAAAATCCTTTTATGATGAAAAAAAACTAAATAAACTTGTACTAACACAATTCTAAGATCGTCGAAAAACCATGTGCAACAAATAAGTGCACGTTGTTACTAAGGATAATTATTTAGTCTGTCTCAATTTTAATGCATGCGTATCTTAGTTCATATGTACAAAGACTTACGCCCGTTGCCGAAAGTTGTGGCAACAAATTACCTCTTGCTACATTTCGCTGTATTTACACTCATAAAATTTTTTATGCATATTCGTCAGTTTGGTGGATTTAAATATTTCGTTCGCGAACATTTGATATGGTCGTGTAAAACATACATACACTTGCATACATACATCATTACGCCCGTCTCCGATACTAGTAATAATAAAAGTATATATTAGTTTCTGTAGTTTATGATAATAAAACCTATCAAATCGTATCGATTTATGTAGACTGATTGACTTAAAAAAATACACCTTGTATTTTTAAAATGAACTGAGTTTTTAGTAAAATTGGAAGTAATTTTATTAAGAAAGGGGACGTCATCGTTTGTTGTATCCGTATGCGTCTATATTTGATCGAATGTATGTGTAATCCCGTCCTTTTCCATCGAGACATAAAGAAACCGGACCAACTTTATCTCTATGATCTCTGTTTGCTTTTCCAAGAGGACTATTGTACGCAGGTAACATTTTATTACATAAAACAAATATCTCGGTTTCTTGCCGCTGTCGTCCGAGGGTAAACAACCTCTGGGACAATTTATTTTGAACCGAAATAAATCGTTTTCGAAGAACACTTGGAGACACTATGTTGATTCTTATTCCTAAAAATGAATACGTATTGTATTGTAAGTATTATGGATTATTTTTATTGCTGATGGTAGCAATGAAGTATAATTTACGCATCCAATCGCTCGCGCTTGATATGTATGTATATCTACGAGTACATATGAGCGCGCGGGCGCCCCAACGTCACACATTTTGGTTATAAATTAGTGTTCACAAGGTAGAGCCTATCATGCAGACAAGCAAACAGTCTACCTGATAATAACCGCCAGTTATGGATTTTAACAGAGCCAGAGGCATAGCAAAGCCTTCCTATCACGAAGTAGGGTAAATGTGAGAGGTAAAAAAGCGAGTTTTATTGTCAACATAGCTCCACTTATATATCATGGTATAGAGCTTGATATGTGTTGTAAATCACACAAGTATAGCTGTGAGCTAAAGGTAGTTTTGTTAGCTTTTAAAACAAAAAAAAATGTGAACAAGATGATAGATCAATAGAGAAGTGTACTTGTTTATAAGTATATTTCTATAAATCTGTTGAATACTGGTATTTTGGTATTTTCTCTCTTTATTTTGACATTAGTATAATATCGAATACTAGCTGGTACCCGCAGTTCCGACCGCGTTTGAAGTAACTTTGTGTCCTTTCCCAGGATACCATCTATTTCCATGCAAAATTTCATAAGATCCGTTCAACCGTTTTGTCGTTAAAAACTAACAAACAATCCAGATAACACAGTTACTTTCGTATTTATGATATTAGTAGGTATGGATGCTTATGTATATAGTATGGTTCTCATCCGACACAATTTTATACGAATTACCTATAAATCAAGTATTATAAGATATTGCGTACTTTTTGACCTAACCTATTTATTCAACCTTTAAAAAATATCCGTAGACAATAAGCGCCAGACACAGTGTTATTACTCCCAAACCACAGTAAAACCATTATTCTTTACCCCTTTGTTGCTAAAGGATTTAGGGAAAAATACAATTTTACCCGTAGGAGTGACCAACAAAAGAAAATTAAATTGGCAACTGTTTAATATAGACACTTCTGTGGAGCCAAATTATACATTCAACGTTCTATTCTCTGTTTCAAAGCAACAGATTTTACAATTAGAAATAACCTGTTATGATTCTCTTATTTGAAACAAAGCAGTTAGATTTTACTTTGGGCACGAATCATTTCGATCGAGTACAAACGCTTTGTTGTTTGGCCGTCCAGCGAACTGCACTAAATGCATTTTAGGCAGGCATTCTCTCACTTCTGCATCGAAGCGTAATGCATGTTCGATAAGCTGTTTAAATATAGATTACTAGCTGACCCGGCGAACTTTGTACCGCCATATGTTTTTTTTTTAATTTTCTTCTATACAAACCTTGTACTGACAGTAACAAACACAAAAGAAAAGAATTATCTAATTTGGTGCAGTCGATTAGAAGTTATGCGCGTACCTACATTATAGGGGGATTCATTTTTATTTATGAAATTGTTAAACTTTTGCTTTACCTTGGTTTAAATGTTGTTATATAAGTTTATTGTTGAACAAAATTATAAAGCGCCTTGCCGCTACCTTCACCGGGTCGTCCAACTTACTCTTCAAAGTCTGACCTACAAACAATGCATCTTTCGGTACTTAATGTTTCAGAGCTTATTGTTTTCATAATATAAAACAACATCATACTTTTTGCTACAAAGGGTTGGCAGGCAGGTCCACATTTCTTTTGGTCCAATGTAATAGGCAGCGAAACTATAACCATATTACTAATAATTTTCATCGGATTTCCTGTACGGCAGTTGTACGCATAGTGCGTACTATGTCAACGAGGCCGGCGGTTTAATTTCCACTTTATAATGGCGTATTTGCCGCAAATAGCACACAATCATTCATGGATAAATTCAATTCACATCAACATTTTACAATTTTTTCCTGGATAAATATTTAAAGAGATTTGAATATTCATTAATATTTCAGGGGAATTTTAAAATCTGTTACTGGCCCCAATGTAATTAGATATGTTTACTTTTGTGTCAATCTAGACAACGACGTGGCTCCGCCTACGTGGATGTCGGGTAAAAAGTACCGTTTGTCCGTTCCCAGAATAGCATCTATCTCCAGTATCTCCTTGCCTAATTTCATTCGATTCCGTTTAGCTGTTTTTTTATTTATTTTTATACTATTTGGGTGGCAATCAAGCATACGGCTAGCCTAATGTTAAGTAGTTACTGTAGCCTATGGACGTTTGCAATACCAGAGGTACCACTTGCGTGTTGCCGACCAATTTTTTACACCAGGACTTTAACGCGAGTATACCTGGGATAGGAAAACGTTTCTTAACGTTTGTTTAATCATGAAAAGGTCACAAACAAACAGAGGTACTTTCGCTTTTATATTATTAGTATAGATACTGGATTAAGTTATTTATAAGTTAGATGGGTTAGTTTCAAAGCAACTAGCCAGTTTTGAACATGAAAAGCTCACAACGAAGTGCTGTGCCTTATAGTCAAGTAAGATGTATGTGTTGCTTTATGCTCTATGTCAGAATGTAGCTTTACTTGCTTCAGCTGAATCTGCATAGTTTGTCTTAGTCCTTAAGCTTCTTACAGCCACATGTAGTAAGTAGGTTAGCATGTACTGTAACAGCTGCGCTAACAGTTTGTTTGTGTGAGCCGACGCATACTCATACTCATCTCAACATGTTTAATAATATGTACACACAAGGTTAGAAATCCTACCACATTTCGAAGCAATTCTTAGTGAGAATGCATTTGATTTAGTCAACTGCAATTTTTTGTAAACTGAACCCTGATGTGTATTAATATATATAATAAAGGCAAATGAATATCTCTAAAATTATTTTATGAAATAAAAAGTAATGAGTAATAGATAGTAACTCTCATACAAGAACACAAATATATCACTGTGTGTAGTTATTTGGGTGTGATCTACTGTAAGGTAAAGGTTTAAGAGAGTTAGGGTACCCCGCAAGTGAGCAAACCCGTCTAAGTAAAGACCTTCCAGAAGACCACAGCTAAATACAGTAGTTGTTGTGTTACTGTGCTTTAGTACAAGTCTCCTTTGCTCATTTAAGGATGCAATTTTAAGAATACGTTTTTTATCCTCAAATCTTGACACAAAACCTTGGTGTAACAACTTTTGGGTCGGTAACATCCAAGTGATGCCCCAGATATTGCAAGTCAAAGTCAAAGACCAACTCATTTATTCATTTAAAACAAATGCATGATACATAAGAACGTCATAAAAACAAATGCCAGTATTTTTTTTCCTACGGGTATCCAAGCGTCGGTATGTTACGCTAACTGCTTATGATTAAGTGAATCGTATGCGTGGACCTCTTGCTTTATGCAAGCATTAAAAATCTTCAAGTAAACGAAAGCATAGGTTGCTATCTCAAGTGAGGTATTGACATATCACTAGAGTAAAACCCTAGATAGTTATATAAATACAGATTTCTATGAGAAACCCCCAAAGCTGTACTCCGGCAACCACACTCCCTAAATTGCCTTTAATTCAGCCTCACTGATTACCAGTTCATCTCAAATTCAGAGTTATTGTCTGTAGTAAAACCGCAGTAAGCAGCGGCTATGGCGGCGTGTACGCGGTAATCATGATGCAAACGGTGCAATCAGCCCACCGGCCGCGGGCCTTACGCCTCAACAGTCCACATCCGGCTTTATAACTGTACGTAGAAATTCACATGTATATGTACCAAAGCATTTGTGGTTACTGTTGTTTAGATATATACCTATACAACCCTATTTTTGGTATAGACGAACCTGAAAGAAGTTTGTTCAGAATCATTAATAAATTCGAGTACCTACAGTAATTTAAAAAGCAATAATGTATTATTTTGTCCCAATTAATCTTAATCTTTGATCGGCCAATGAAACGATAGTAGTAGTTACAATGTTTAACTTAATCTGAGTTTCTGGAAAGTCATTTTTTAGACATGGTGGCCTTCTAACAGTGGACGTCATCAGACTGAGATGATGACGGCGATTGATTAAGCCAGTCCACGGGCTCCTAAACTTATATACTTATACTTAAAAATTCAAAACTTCCCTTTTTATATTGTTAATTAGTATTATGAAAAGCTTGGCACTTTATATAACTAATAGACCCCAACGTATTTCTTTTATTCTCGTAATTTATTTGCGTAAATTATTCAGCACGAACAAAGTTAAGGTAATTTGCTTTTCAAAATGTAAATAATAAGTAGAAGTGCTTCAATAACTTTACGTGAACAAATAAATAAATGAATAGGTAAGCATTACACAACCACAGTATGGTAATTTAGGTACCTTTTTTATTTTCTTTCATCCAATTTGAAGTATATACCTGTTCGTACTAACGTTGTTCCTCTTGGATGTATCCACTTCAATTTGGATTTCGTTCCGTGTCACGTATATTGTTACTGGTATGCTCTATTTGGGTTGTAGCGTGATGATATACGAGTATATTATAGTCTTCAAGGAATAGGCTCAACAGAAAAAAAATCAAATCCTAATTATAATTCCAGAGGTCATTGATTATTCTCTTTTCTTCTACTTAAAGCACCTCTTCATGGGTTTAGTAGTAATGACGGCTCCTTAACTTTACATGCGATAAGGAAAATAGAAAACTGTTGCATTTATTTGATTATGAACTCAAAAGCGCTGTCTTAAGAATTTTAATACGAAAATTTATTCAAAGGTTGTTTTGCAATATTTGGGAAAATATTTTTGCCTACTGCCACCACCAGAATCTGCTTCACTTATATTTCCATAGATAGATAGAAAACTCTATATTGTACACCAATTACATTTATGATACAGATATTATTTTACACATTATGTACAATACTTATGCATATGGCATGATGTTTTTAAAATTATATTATTTTATCTTCTTATCCTTAAGAGGTAAAATATATTGCCTAGTCAACCCTCTTTATATTAAGTAATCAACGCACCATTTATTATTCAGCCCCCCATTACACCAAAACTAGAACAGCGTAAGTTAATCGCATTACAACCGATACAGTTACGTTCTTATAATGCGGTATTGTTTTCAATTATGAATCGGTTCTCACATAGGCAAAATTAATTGCTCCTCAGTATGGGGTGACAAGGAGACAGTGCCGACACGGGCGTGTGTTTAAACGTTATTGTCCCACTAACAGGTTTCGCAAATTAATCGGATTTAGTACTATATATCACAACCTTCCGGCCGTCGGAACTCGGAAGGCTTTTCGAGGCACTGCATGCGCTCTTGCTTGTACACCGTACGGTTAACTTCCACATCGATTACTATGCATTGTGGCTGGCAGTTGGCAGCGGTTATATTTTGATGGGCTTGGCACAAGGGGAACGTGTGATATTATATTTATATAAATATAACATAAGATAACACGCAGCCTCACACCGTAATATTACGGTGTGAGGCTGCGTGTTATCTTATGTAGGTACTTACTTGATAGTAGTGTGCATATGAGAAAGAAAGAAACAAAAAGTGAATTGGTATAATTTGAATTTAGAAGTATTAAAAACTCTTTTTTAAATAAGGCATACGTAGATCATTATATACATGGATTTGTCAAACAATTGTAGCAAACAGTTGCTCAGTTCAGCATTACCCATATCTTGGAGATCAGGGGGACCCATAAAACAAAACTCAGGTGTTAAAAGTTTTTAGGTCGACAACACAACTCTAGGTATTGCAAACTTGTATGCACAGATTACAGTAACTGCTTACTATCAGGAGGTATCTGTATGCATTTTTGCCATTTATGAAGTAATATTTCCGCCCGCGCCTATAATCCCACGGGAATAGTAGATTTTCCGTGATAAAAAACCAAGCAATTTCAGACTATAATATATCTCTGCGCCAAATTTGATCCAGAATTATGATTAAGTAACAAACATCCTTCCATCCAAACTTTCGCATTTATAATTTAGCGTAGAGTAAAAAAATACATAATACAGTATGTTTATAAATATAGTATGCATAGTCCAGAAAATCTCAGACGAGAAAATATCTGCTAGTCGAGCAAAATGATATGAACGATATGAGTTATGTTTAAATCGACCTTCACACAAGTGGATAGAATCGATTGAGTAAGCATTGTCCCTCGGTCGGAACAGTTTCCTGCCCAATATGTTCCCAAAGACGGACCCCAGATCTATAACAATACAATAAATTGTTTGTATTGGCGCGCGACGGCTGCGTGGAATGTGCGTGAGACCACACTCTATATCAACACTAGACGAAGGTGAAAAACGTCCCTCTCGTAACTCGAAAGGCAATAAGCAACACATCGTAAAAACCGGTGTCTCAGCGACACGGCGACGTGTAATCCGCCCTCCGGCGACTCCCGAAACTTTTCGCGTAACAACATATTGCTTTGAACATTTACAAGTGCTAATAGAAAAAGATCATCTTTATCCTTTTACGCGGAAGGAAAATAGAGTCATATTTTTTATGAAAAGGTGCGCCCGTAAAATGTGTAAAATACAAAATAGACTATGGATGGAGCTTATTTAAGTAACAACATATATTATTTTTGGTAAATTTAATGCAGAATACATAATAAACGTACCTAATATCATATCATAACATCACGCCTTTTATTCGGAAGGGGTAGGCTTGTTTAAGTCACAAGTCATTGGTGGGACACTATTGCTAAATATCGGGTATAATCCATGATCCTACGGACTGATATTGGTCATTTCTGGTCAGAAAAATACAATATCACTTTACTTGCCTCAGGATTAGAACCCGGGACTTAAGTATGGTAGTCACATGCACTAATACATCTCCACCGATAAAGTTACCTTATCTATTCATTAAAATTACATCCATTGCTAGATTTATTTATTACGCTACATCTTCCTGTTCGTGATCGCCACTCTATAACTTTTCTGCCTCAGCGGCCACCGGTTCTGTGAGCTATGTGACTTACCTCGTCTCAACCCATAAACGTCCCACTGCTGGGCACGGGTCTTCTACATATATTTGGAGGGATATTAGCCTACTATACCACGCTGGCCAGAAAGGTTGGTATAGGGTCAGTCACAGCCGCGCTGCGCTCTGAGGCGGACGTGTGATACGTATATTAATTCATTTTTACGTTAAGCGCGGCGTAAGCCGACGCACGAATCTTTTGTTGCCATGAGTGATACACTTGTGGCGAACGAGTTGCTGGCGTTCCTGCAACAGAAGCTGGATGTAATGGACGAGGTGTCCGCTATCCAGATCTGTTCCACGAGCTTCAGCGAGGACGACATAGCTGCGGCCAAACTGCTTGTGTTCAGGTTGCTAAACAAAAGTGATCAGATGGTGTCCCGCAGGCGTGACGGGACAAAGAAGAGCTTGCAGGATATTATCACGCTGCTGAAAGAGACCGACCCTGACGACGTGCCGACGTTTGTGGCGAAAAACTTGCACAAGTTACCACCCGTCACTTTCGACCACGTCGACGTCACAAGCCTGCTGAAGGACATCGTTCTGTTGAAGGCAAGTTTAGCGGATGTGCAACAGAAGTTGGAGACATCCCAGAATAACGTCACAGATTTGCGCAAGGAACTCGACGAGTTGCGCAATACTGTGACCTTAACTGCGTCATCGACTGCGTGCAGTAATGTGAACATGCGCCGAGGAGCCTGCCGACTCGACACATCGGTCGCAAGTGTCGCAAGCTTCGCGTCAGCAGTTTTGTCGCCGCGGAATGCAGCGTCGGCTGTATGCGCTGCGCCTGAGCCTCACTGCATTCCCCCCGTCCCCGCGGCTACCCTCCGACTCGCCGCGCGATCAGCTGACCGACCGGTCACGCAGAGCACTCCAATTGCTCGACCCGCCAAGCCTGTACCTGAAAAGGTATCGAACCAGGCTGAAGAGGATGGTTTCGTGACGGTGCAACGGAGGAAGCGCCGTCATCGTCCTGTCAAGAACTGCTGCGGTACGGCTCCAGCGCAGCCTGGTATGCGTGCCGCTGCACCCAACACTGCGGTGTATATTTCTCGTCTGCACTACACCACGAAGACAGAAGACATCGCAGATTACGTACGCAAAAAGACCAAGTACTTGCCGAGAGTGCAGCTGTTGGAGTCGCGACGCAACGTCAATTTTAGGGCTTTTGTGGTGCGAGTACCAACAGTCTGCCTAAATCTCGTCTTGGAAGAGAGTTTTTGGCCGACAGGTGTAGTGTTCCGTCGCTTCCGCGGACAAGTGCCACACGAACGCACTGCGACATAGTGCAAGTGAAGTGTACTAACATAGTTTTAAGTTTTTTAATACTAACACAGGATTATATTAATATGTACGTTAGTCTGTAAGGTATATATCTATGCGTTTATGCGACGCGATAATAAAATGATTTATTATTATTATTATAGGGTATTGTTCCGAGGTTTCCCTCTCTTGCAGTAGATATTGTCTGCCTGACTTACTCCGTTAGTCGACTCTTACGACACCCACGGGATGGAACGGGGTGGTGACATTTGTATTCTTAATCCGTCACCACACGGAACCGTCACCACACGGAACTTACGACTTACCTATTTACAGTTTATTAAGACAGTCTTCCGAGATATGTGTTATCTACACTAGTATTTTAAAGAGAAAAGGTTCGTTTTTTGTTTGTAATTATTAAACTCAAAAACGAATCGACCGATTTTAAAAAGCCACGCAACAGTAAATTTCTACATTGTCACCGAGTATAAGCTTTATTTTACTTACATATAATTAGGGATCGTTACGCAAAACGCAATAAATGTCCACCCACGCGAAGCCTTGACGGGTTAGTTTTTTCTATCTTTCGAGTTATTTAATAAAAAATAAATATTTTTTTATTACAGTTAGTGCCTATCACCCGTCTTCTTAATGAAAAACTATTGAACTGTAGCTCGTATACTAAGTTTAGTGTTGGTAATATCTAAAAATCTAAATGTACCAAGCTATGTTGCCACAAAAACGTTTCGATGGACCGATATATCACACGAACACACCTGAACAGTAATAACGGAGAATAATAGCAATTGTTTTGTGCCAGTTTTTATGGGGTCTTCATTTCATTTGGGTTGCCAATATTTGGCACTGTTTGTGTATATTATTTACCTTATTCCTTTAGGTACGTTGGGCCACAATTTTCCGTTTACAAGGGTAAATAGAGCTCTAAGTAATGTTATTACGTAGGTACGAGGTGTGTTTTGTTATTGTTGGGTTTTTGAGAATTGTTGTGTTATGTATGCTACTTTCTGACCATTGAAATCGGAATAGGAATACAAATGTAATTTTGTTGATAGTGTTTCTAACATACATTTTATTTTCGAGTCTAGTTTCAGGTCCTCAAGTTTGTCAGTTACATTATTTTTATAGAAGAAATTCGGTATACATTTAAAGGTACCTACGCGTAACATACGCAGTTATCGTTAGCCTATGGACAATTACAATGTTTAACAGAAATATGGAACATCAGGGTTTTGTGATATCGCTAGGATAATAAAACGTTTCTTTATAAGCACACCCCTAAATGAATACTGGAATTCTTTAGTATGTGTAGTTATTTTTCTGTGATCTACGTGGTGCCCTACTTCTATAACGTTTGTGTGTTACATTAGCTGTAAATTAAATATAAAACGAACAGATAAACAAAAGAAAACAAATCTGAAGACGCGTTATCTACTTAAATTTTGTGAAAAAACAATATTTATAGCTAGTGCATGCAATTATATGTTTTTAGTAGACTCTCAAGGGCCTACAGTGACCCTTCTCAGACGATTAATTTTTACAACCGCCGCCGTGGGAGTTCGCATCTGGCAGACTGTTTATCTCGCGATGTGATGTACCTGTTCTGTAATATTAAGAGGAACATATAAGCTGTCACTCATACTGTCTTGGATTGCGTATAGGTATAGTGCAGCCTTGTTTTTATTGACAAAAAAAGAAAAATACACTTAACACCACACCAAATAGATGACAACTGGTAGGAATAGCTAGCCTTACCACTTATAAGTAGTTAAGCATTAAGATTTTTAGTGCCAAGTCAAAAAGATACTCTATACCTGTACTATGAATAAAAAGTATATATACCTAATGAATAAAAAGCTTAAAGCTGCTGGCTTATTTATTGATCTAAGTCGCGCATTTGATATTTTAGTATTACTTAGCCACTTAGTAAAGAATTTAAGTATATTTTAAACTACTGAGCAGAGAAAAACTCGAGCGGCCACAAGGAGAAAAGATTTGCCCAGTACAATACAGCCTAAGCTTAATGTTGTTAAACATTCCTCAAGACTACAATTTGCCGTCATTTATAACAAATAACCAATAGAATTCAAATCAATTTACAGTTTAAATATATTCAAAAACAAACTAAAAAGTTTCCTGCTAAAGAAGTGCTATTATTATACATAGAATTCATGAATATCTTAATGACAAACTACCTTCTATTGATGAATGATGTAAATTACTGTTTATATATATTTTTAATGACATATGTATGTATTTGTAATTATTGTTTTGACTTTACATTGACATTAATTCCTAATTAAAATTATTAATTAAAGGTATCGTAATATGTTTTATTGATTTTAATTTTATATATGGTAATGTATTTTTTATTATAAGATTTTGTATGCAATATTCGACACATTTTTTTTTAATGAATAAATGACTTGAACTTGAACTATGTATGAAAATCGGTTCATAAACAAAGATTATCTAAAAAATAAACCATAAATTGATTTAATAAATAATAACGTACAGTGAAATATTAAAATTGTGTAGATGTGTAAGCGTGGATTTTGTAGCTAATCTTAGAGGTTTTTTTGCGCTTTTTGAAGTCAATAATAGCTTATGTAATAACTAATAAAATCAGCTATTACCTTATGGAACAAACAGATATAAAGCTGGACAGGCAGACTGGTGCCCTAAACTTACGCACAGGCTACGTATGCTTGTTTGCACCTAATACAATACAAAATATTTTGTATTTAAAAACTTCTTTTTTATGGATATTCTGTACTTACAGTCATCTAAAATATACCTATAATGAATAAAACCAGTGCAGACCATAAGATGCGTCGCTCAAACCTGAGATCGATCAATTGAACAATGTTTATATGAGGCCTTTACGCTCCAAACACGTGTAGCAAAACGCAATTAATTTAGTGAATTGCGCATTATGATAATCAATTGTGTGTGAGGGTAATTGTGATCGAATAAGCGTGAACACAATAATTAGATAACTGGCTTTATTAGATTGTTATTGCACAACAAATACTTGTGTATTAATGTTTTGTTCTATCTGTGTTGTTTACATTATAATACAATACAATATGATTACTTAGAGTTTAAGAAGCCATGCTACTGTTAACATTGTCGGTTAGAGATTTTGCGAATATCGATGCTGCATCAAAGTCAAAGTCAATCATCAATCAACTCATTTAGATCAAATACATGATACTTATGAACGTCATAAAAACAAATGCCAGCATACTTTTTTTCCTACGGCCAATTCGCTGACTAGGGTTGGGCTTCGAGAAGAATTGGCAAGAAACTCGGGCTACTCTTTTTAATTGCCAGAGTATAACATATACAATTTGGTATGAGTCACCAAATTGTAAATATTATACATAATATCGCGTTTAGGCGACTCTCTGCGTTCGGTCGCGGTATAGGAATCGTTCGATTTTGCAACTGTTTCGCGATTTGGCGATTTGCAGCGAATCTCTTTGTAATAAATAAAATAAAGAACAAAATCGATGCGACTGACAACCGAATGTGTGCGAATGCAGCCTTCGTTACTGTGTCGAGCTTACCAAAAGCGACTCTATCGCCCTGTTTGACGTTTTATCAAGTGTACGGTGTGAATTGTTTGTTCGCAGATTTTACCTTCTAAAAAGGGTCTAAATCGCAGATCACCGATGCTAAATGTAACATGTCTGCTGTAGCCCTTAGCACCGTAGCTTGAGATGAATAAATAAGCTGGTAGTTAGCTGAGAAGTCCGGTGGTACTTTCTTCTTCTTTTAGGCGTATCTGTAGATACCATGTATCTAGCCATATTATTATGGGTACAAAGCCAGTGGTATGTGCTTTAACATTTTGTGTAAAAGCTAATTCAGTAAATAGCTTTTACACAGGATTTATATTGATATATAACACGAGCTATTCCGCTTCTTTCCCGTTTAAAAGCGCTTGACTAAATGTAGCTCGTACATAAGACCTTCAAATTATACCGTACTAAAAAGCTCAGTTGCTGCATTTAAATTTGTTTAAATTTGACTATCTGCTTTGAGACTACTTGTATTTCTCAACAAGATTATTAGGCTAAAACATTAATTAAATTAAATACTTAGTTAATATTAAGTATAAGTAGTATTAAATAAATATGTTTCTTTCTTTTTTTAGGGTCCCAAAGTAAACAAGGAACCCTTATAGTTTCGCTATGTCCGTCCGTCCATCCATCCGTCTGTCCGCAGCTTAGCTCAGAGACGCTTAGTCCTAGAAAGCTGTAATTTGCCACGAATATATTAGTCATACCGACAAAGTGGTAAAATAGAATCTTGAAAAAGATTTTTTAGCCTATCTCTTGTACATGTAAAGTGGTTGTTTATTTTAATTTTTAACTATCCCATGTTGTTGGGTAATCTTGAATAGGTCTTCTGAAAATATTGTAGGTTTGTTATGACAGTTTTTTGATTGAGAAATTTGTTTGTGAAATATTAAGCTTTTAAGTGCAAATTTTTGCTGTAGTCAAGTGTCCCAAGTCAAATAGTGGTATTTGGAAATGTGAAAAAATCACAGTAGTAATACATATATACATATGTTCCTATTGATATTTTTTGTTATGATTTTTGTAAAACAGTTGGTTTTCCGAATAAATAAAAATAAAATAACGAAATTAAAAGGAAAACTATCACAGCTAAGTAGACTTCACAAGTTTATAAATGTTATTGGATAAGTTAAAATTAAATTGGGTCTTGAATCAAGTCTCCTGAATTATAAAAATCTGTAACTGTAGGGTTTTGTCTCAAGCCTTTCTATATAATTATAATGGCCTGTATTTTTTACGTGACTAAAAAAAACACGAATAGTGGAAATGAGTCAGATTTTTGTAATTTTTGTAATCTGTAATAGATGTAGGAGTAGAAATACCTGACCATATTAAAATAATCAGTAGGTTAGGTTAGTTCAGAACTGTGATCCTAGTTAGAATCAAATATTTTGGTAGGTATAATAATATACGAACAAGATAAAACATTTGGTATCATATAATTTTATACCTACCTACCTAAAGTTTCTACATTCGATATAAAAAAACCGTCTGGCGGAGTGACTCCCCTCCCTCTTCCTCCACCTCCTTCCCCGCGACCCTTTTAATGCGACTTATTTCAAGACTTTTACCAAAATTATTACCATTGTTCTATATCATTGTTATATATCATGAAATAAATAAATAAAAATAAAATATATTCTCAGAAATAATGAATGCTGAAACCATAGATATTCCTTACCTTATTCTTAGTCCACATTATTGGGAATTTTAGGCACCCTACATAGTGTGTGACCCGACATGCACTTGGCCGGTTGTTTTTTACAGTACAGTGTAACTCCCACTCATATCAAGATATGAGTGGGAGTTGCACAAAAAATAAAAATAAAATATAATACCAGCAACTAATACCACTCAATTATTCATTTTGTCCAATCATGAAAAATGTAGAGCGCAAAGTAACTAGTGTTCGATTTGTAAAACTGGGATTTTTCTTATGTTTTTTAAATTTGATTTGAAGTTGGTAGAGGTTTACTAGGAATTTTAAAGTATAAAATGCACACGGAATCCGATACAGGCCCGCATCTATAATAATAAATATGCATAGGTGAGTCAATATCAAACGATCGGCAATTGACATAGTTTCGGAATTGTGAGCTACATCTATCGTTTTTCAATCAACGTTCATGCGTAGAATTTATAACTGTCATTAATATTATTCTACATGTTGAATATAACTTAAATCTGTTTGTAAATGTAATTCTTCATATTTCTTTTCCATTTAAAGGACGCAGTAGGAATTTAATTGAACCTTACACAAATTAATCCTCGCATTAAAATTAATTAGGGAAATATTTACTTTCCATTAAAAGATTGTTCGCGTTTGACTCACAATTTTCCGTCAAAATTCACATTTAATACTTGTTATATACTGAGACGTGTTCTACATAATATTACGGACACAAAAATACTCACGCACCTTGATCAGGCATAGACATAATCAAGATACAGAAATATTTAAACGTCCCGGATTTGTTTGACAAAATTATTGAAATAATTGAGTCTCTCTCTCTATTGAATTTTCAACTTAAGAAAGAAGCCAAACACGATTTTCAGTTTCACTGAATATTATTCTACGACAAAAGGGTTTAACAGCGTTTACTTAGTAAATAAAACGCGACAATTGTTATTTACTTTTTGAATATCACTAGAAAATGCTCGGAAGCATTTGCATAAAAGTGCTGTTTAAAAAATAATAAAAACAAACAGCTCTTAATTTGGAATAATGGAATCCCGGAGGATCACACTGGCCTGCATAGCCTTTGATAACGCCCAGGCCCGACGTTCACAAATTTCATTCTCCATCTGAACCACAAAACTCTCATTTAAAATTAAAAATCTTATTATGTTGCCTAACAACCGCTCATATACAAATAAGCTCAATTTATTCATTTACGTTTGCCAAACAAATTGCAAGACGGACGGCTGTGGCAATTTAATGTGGAACTCTCGGAAAATGTGCGTGAAATTAATCGTAACATTTGTAATGAGTTTGTCTGTTCATGTTTAAAGCAAGTTATGGTAATTTAGTCTTCGACTCCCAGCTGGCCGACTTTGTTTGTGGTATATACCGTCGGTGTTTAACTTTCAAGTATACTCATACGTAATTACGAAGCTACGTCATCGCTCTATAGCTAAGTTTCTGAGTTTACATTTCGGAATATTGGATTATCTATTTGCTAGTTAAGATATATGGGAGTTTTGGAATTGGTTTCTAGAAATGTTAATCGTCTAGTACATTTTTTATCATGCCATACGAAAGCTGTTTGAACGTCTAATGAAAATCTCGTATGAACGGAACTGTGTTGCGGTCAGGAAATTGAAAGGGTGGCCGGAAAACTTGATTTACAGCAAAGTGCCTGAGAAAAGGGATGTTTTATTATGAAAATTATCTTTGGGGACGGGAGGGTCCGCTCGTCCGCGCTGCCCGCTCGTTTGTTATCACACATGAATTATAGTATCGATTAAAAACTGTTTATTCGTGTTGCTAAATATACTACAATACAATCATCTATTCGCAGGATACTTACTATACATTCTAAGTTAGTAAAACTTGTAATTTTAATCTTAAATTTTTTAATCTTTTTTAAAAACAACTAAAAGCCCTATGTCGCGAGGGACTTTACAAATTTAAAATTTTACTTTCACAAATTACACCCAGACTACAAACAAACATTTATGAACTACACAAAGTTTTGTCCGGTGTGGGAATCCCCACGACCTCCGGCTTAGCAGTCAGCGTCACTAACCACTACACCAACGGGCCATACTTTTAAGATGCCTTAGTGTTGATTTGGTATCGATTACTAGTTCTTAATTAGTAGCCTGCTGGGATAGAGGACTATAGGCGTGCCTCCATCAAGGATGTACTGGTGCTGATGATTCAGGAATCAAGATACCTAAGTGAAAAAGAAGGAGTATGCACAAAAGACCTTAAGGGTCTAAGTGCTCTGGTCGGGAGGCTAGCCCCATAACAAGATAAGATGCATTTTTAGTTCATATTTATTTTAATGTCTTCTTATAAAATGTGGATTTTTACGCGATGTGTTTCACACGATTCACCGTTGACAGTTATTATATAAATAATACTATTGTTGTGCAATAAAAATAGGTAACCTGAAACAATATTGAAAGACTATTAATTTTATCAACTTCAAAAACTCATAACGTCTGTATAAATACACGCTAAGTAAAAGTTTATTTTATAAAGACCTAGCCCGTGCCTAATTTAGTTTTGCTTCGTCTGGCCTAGTTTTATATCTGTTCGTACTAATTGCTCTAGCGCTATAACTTTCAACACCCGTAATTGGGAAACGCCAGGTGTCATAGTTTGTTAGTATTAGTTGTAAGAGTCAATGACCGTGTTTATCTTTGAAGGTATATAATTCCCTTAACTACGGCTAGAATTATATTTATTTCAATATATATAGTATTATAACTACATCAGTTTGCATTCTACTAGTCTAAACTTATATACTTATAATTAGTCACTACTTTTAACCCAAAGGGAGATTCTAATCATAACATTTTTCTAACAAAAATAATAGAACAGAAAAGAAGAACTAAGCAGAGCAGAACAAAAGAAAAGAACTGAGCATAGCAGAACAGAAGAGAAGAAATGGGGACAGCCGAAGACTAATGCTGAGCAGAGTAGACGACAAAAGTGTCGACCTTGACTTAACAGTCTTCAGAGAGGTAGGGCACCATACTAGCAAGCAAGCCCGACTGGGGAAGAACCTCCACCTTACAGAAGACCACAGCCAAATGACTACACACAGCGGTGTAGTTGTGTTCCTGTGTGTGAGTACAGGTCTCCAGCGCTTATTTAGGAATGCGTTTTGAAAGACACGTATTCCTATCCCAGGGTTACTTCCATCTTAAAGCCCTGGTGTAAAAAAATGGGTTATCAACTCGCAAGTGATACCTCTGGTAATGCAAGCGTATATAGGCTACGGATACTGCTTAACATCAGGCGGGCCGTATGCTTGTTTGCCACCCAAGTAGTATTACAAAAAAAAAAAAAAACAAAAGTTCGAGCCTCTTCCAAATATATAAACCAGCTTTAATGTATTGTGTTAGTCGTCTAGCTATAGAAAATGAGATAAATAAATTAACAGCGTAGTACTTTATGAAAGCAAACAAAAAGAAAATATTCATAACACTGTTTTCTATCAACTATAGCTCCGAAAATCTATTTCACATCAAAAATAACACAAAGGATTTTAACGAACAACACCTTTTGTTTCCATCAGAGCTTAATAGTAAGTTTATAATTTAGATGAAATATTTTATAACACTATCCTTTACAGTTTGATTTATGGGTTTCAATATGGGTATCATCATTAACTTTCCGATTTCATCATTACGCCCTGAACAACGTCTAAAAACAGTACTTGGCAGCTAACACTTATCACAGCTTCTTTTTTCGTTGTCAAGTTTTTATGGCCACCCAATATGTCTTATTTTGACTCCATACAAGAAGTGTTACTTAGCTCAAGCTTTTCGTAAGATTTGATCAAACAAACATAAGAGTTAGTGTGTGAATTTTCATTACGTTACTAGCTCTTGGGCCGTTTCAAGTTTAATAAAAAAGTTTTAAATTAAATTATTTAAATACTAATTTTAGACGAAAAGGAAAACAAACGTTAAAACAGCGTTCCTTTAAATTTCTAATATTATGTTGGAGCTACGGGAAAGTTTAAAAGATATGAAGTACCTACTTATATTGTGAAATGCTGTATTTTTCATAAATTCAAGCTATGAAAAATATATTTTTTTTGTTCATGCCTTGCGTCGTTATGCTTCACTTTTTGCAACTAATACACCAACGCCATCTTTACAAAAGTTTCCAATGCGGAGACTATTATAAATTCCGAGTCGAGACTGAAACTTATAACAATCGCAGAACGTTGTCGTAACAATTTTGCAACTAAAAATGTAGTACACTTGTAAAAAGATGAGAAATATGTACTTACTAGAATTTCAGAAAATTTATATTATTACATTCTAAGAAAGGCAATGAGGAAAACAGCGCAGAAAATCATGATATGAAATAAAACAATGCGGAATGATGAGATGGGCGCAAGAAAGAGCGCGCAAACAAAAAAGATGAAATCAAATAAACATTATGGAGATAGATAAACGTAAACTAATGGCTCTTCATGAAAATAAAAACTGGCCAAGAGCGTGGGCGCTGACGCTCAGTGGGTTTAACACCAAACCTTAAAAATGGAAATAAAAAAAAATTACAGGTAAAGTTCTGATGTAGAACCCCGACAGCGTTCATCGATTAGCACTTGTCCTGTTTGTATTAAACGAATGGGCGCATAAAATATTGACCGCTATTCACATTATAGAAATTTATCTGTATAGAGGTTACTCGAATCTAAGAGCGTTCATTTAGTAATGCGTTTCGAAAGAAACGTTTTTCTATCCTAGGGATCATCATCTCAACCCATAAACGTTCCACTGCTGGGCACAGGTCTCCTCCATAAATTTGGAGGGATATTAGCCTACTACACCACGCTGGCCAGACGGGTTGGTATAGGGTTTTGTTTCGAGTTTTCCTTCTCTTGCAGTGGATATTGTCTGCCTGACTTACTCCCTTAGTCGATTCTTACGACACCCACGGGATGGAATGGGGATCCTAGGGATACTCCATCTTAAACCTCTGGTGTAAAAAATTGAGGGAATGCACAAGCGATAACTCCGATATGGCAAGCATCCATAGGGTGCGGTAACTTCTTACCATCAGGTGGGCCTTATGCTTGTTGCCCACCAAGCAGGAAAAACCAGGTACGAGTACATTCAAGCAGAGCTACAGTTACAAGTAGGTAATGGTTTTGTTCGACTTTTCACCAGAAGTAGGTAAGTAATTGAATAAGTATCTACTTAAAAAATAATTTCTTTTAACCCTAAAACCTTTTTTACTCCTTCCTTAAAGAACTCCATGCTTTAGTCTTATAGAAAGACCTTGGCTCAGTCTACAATTTAATCGTACACACCAAGAAATTCTCTTAAACGACAGTTTTAGAGAATTTAACGATTGAGCATCTCCTGACAGGAAGCTCGTCTCATTTTAGAAATAAACTCTCTGCCGATGGCAGGAGCTGCGTCTCTAAAACTAGCCGTGTGGGTATCATACCAAACAATTCCTCTGAACACAGTCCATAATACAATCAGCAAAATATTTGCCTCCTTAGTAGTATTAGAAAACGGAATATACGAGTATGACAAGTGTTCCGTTTTTCATATAGCAGTAAGGTACCCCAATGTATAAAATTATTTCGTAGAATCATTTTATTATTACTGAGTTTCTTGTCTTATTTTTAAAGAATGTTATACCTAAATACGATACTTAGTGAGGATTTTTGTTCACAACGTAACGACAAAATAAATGTAACCCGACTTTCGTACAGAGTATACTCATAAAATAAATCCTTCATTAGCACTGAAGATGGTTTTTCATGAAGCTTGATGTTCTTTTTATTTCACAAGAGTATATTTAGTGATTAGATGATATTGCTATGAACCTTTGTATGCAACGCCTGGTGTTGTTAATGGTATCACATTAAAACGTAGACATTCATTTATTATAGATTAGATATTTCCAAATACTTTCTCTTTGAATTACAACCCCGTACTAGATAATAAGGCCTGTATTGCGGAGGAATTCATTTACATTTTTAGTCCCGTGTAGGGACTGAACCTACAACACACCTCACAGTGGTAAATTGTAAGCACGATACAGCCAATGCAGTCAATTGAAATAATAATAAGAAAAAACCGATGTGTGTAGCTGATAAACTAGTAAAAGTGAAAGAATTTACACAAATCTTGTCCACCTCCACTTGCCTGATCGCTCGGGCCTGTATATAAGAAGCACCAAACGCCGCTGAGTCCACTTTTTTTCAACCTGCAAGCTGCCTTGTCTATTAAGTGTGCTTATCATTTAACAGGTTCTCAACAAACATTGCGCCGAAGAACAATACGCCTAAGTCTAGATTATATATAGATAATTCTGTAACTGTTCTGCTTTTGTGACATTGTGATTGTTAACACTACATGGTCAAGGTTGATAACAAAACTTCTTTTGTTATTTATTTTGCGTTAAAACGAATTAACCACGTTACAATTTTATAAAACGGTATAGTTCGTAAGTTGTACAATATAAGGGGTAATCTCAAACACTACTTATCTGATTTAAAAATATCGTTTTTTAATAGGATGCTATAATATTCCTAGATGCTTATGCTTATTTTTAATAAAAATACCAAGCGAATGAAACCGCAGGTACTGACTTCCAGTATAAAATCAATTATTCCTGATTTTAGTATTGATGAGTTTGAATTCATGAGTGTACCCAATTTCGCCTGTCTAATTGTTTTAGAGAATATTCATTAGTCTACGGCAGAATTATGATGACCTGTTGGACTCAACCCCGGTATCCCTATAAAGTTTCAGGTTATCTAAGCTCCGTCGATTGTGTACCCGATTTTGCTCTGTTCGCCAAGTGCGGAGGCAACTCGATTTGAATATCGTGCTGATGGATTAGTTTGCTCTGCTGATTGAGGACACTTTCGATCGGTTCGTGCCTTTGATCGTGTTGCACTGTACATGTATGTTTGTTTTTATTTAATGTAGTTTGATTCCGTAAACAGTTATTTTTAGTTAAAAAATGAACTTTGGTGTACGAAAAAAGTCCCTACGAAGGTTAGCAAACTATAGGTACATTACATACATTACATTACATTTACATAATTATTGTGAACACTTCTTGTTCACTTTGTACACACACTTGTGTGCACAAACACAGGTGCACTCTCTATTTCCTCATTCCATAGTAAGATGGAACGGCAAGATAGTACAACTAGAAAGAGATCCGGTTCAGAACCAACTTTACGTAGATCTTGCTAAGTTTAAAAAAATGGTCACCTATCTACGGAATGACCGAAGCAAGCTTGCTTAAACTTAAAGACCTGTCAATACAAGCTACGAGTTTCGGCGAAAGCAGTGGCTCGAAATAACACTTATATTATACAGCAACATATAATTTCGTCAATAGCGATACATTATTAATCAGCATCGATTAATGACACAGCCCCTTCAAAATGACAAAGGAAACTTTATTTTCAAACGATATCAATGTGTAGGTATATATTTGTTTTGTTTTCTCTATAGGGAAATCCTGACTGTTGTGTTATAACCTGTATTGTAAATTCTAAACCTCGCTCACCTACGCTGTGATCTGGTTTCAAGTTTTCATTGGATGGCTATATAAAATAAAATTGTTTGTTAGTTTCAAAACTGTTGCAGGGAAATTGTAACTACCAATTTTGTATACATTTATTTAGAGAAGATATTTTGTGTCGTTATGTTTTTTTTAATAAAAATAATAACTCTCACCTAACTGGATTTCGGTCACAGCAACTAATCCGGTCGGAAATACCTACAAAATTACCGGGACTAGTACTTCTACTTCTTATCGTTTGATTAGTAGTCAACCAGCCCCTCTACACAAATGGCATAAATTGTAGTCAAGGTAGTATTTGACATAAGTATACGATATAATGTCGTAGACTTACGTCTAATCCCATACATTTGTTATTTTTATTGTATTCAATTCGACTACCGTTTATGCCACTTGTCTAGATGGGCTGGTGACAGAGTTATTTACATCGCTTATATTTAGGCCTTTGTTCACGTGGCTATGAGCGTCTCTACCTGGCATCAACTTGATGGTACTACTTTAGAACGCCTTAATTGATGTAGTACATACCTAAAACATCTTGATTAAATAAACTGACTCGCCATGCATAAGATTATAGAAAACCATCAATTTTAAGCTCAAAAGTAACAATATTAATTAATAAATCAAATTCTGTTACTAGGGTCTAATAAAAAGGTGAACGGTACCGTTTAATCGATTGTAAGTCATTGTAGCGAATGTGTGGCACTCAATCTATCCGCCCGTCATTAACTACGAGCTGACGCTGCAAATCGCGGAAATTCTTCGCAGTATACACTGTTGGGATTAATTATTCACGGGAGGGTTACTCATGGCGTTCTCCTTCACTTTCTCTTTGGTCTATAAGGGATTGAATACCTAATGCTATTTAAAACTATTTTCAGGGAGTGAGAATAAAGCAATGTTTAAATTATAAGCGTAAATGTATGGAACGCAATGCCAATTCGCTTTTACAACTTCGTTAGATTTTTGTTTAAAATCGTAAAAAATATCCATTTTCTTAGCTTTGCCGTACCTACTTGTAATACATTGCCAGTTTTCGATCTGTGCCAATAAAACGCGTTGTATGCCCATTGAGTACGTAATTTACATTTCCCAAATAGATAAGAGAATCTTGTGCTGGTGCCGTTGTGGTTCACTGGTTTAATGATTGGTGACCCCGCTGTTTGCTAAGCTGCAGGTCGTAGATTTAATGCTTACCTACGACAAATGTTTGTGTAATAAGCACAATTCTTGGTTCTGTGTCTGAGTGTAAGTTATGTATATTTATGTTATTGTATGTATTTAGAAATATATAAGTAAAAGAACGTTGATCAGTTGGTTGCAATGGCTTTGCTTAATCTGGGATCTAATGAACGTATGTAAGTTATCTTAAGGTACCTATACTAAACTGCTGCTTATCGTTTTAGAGTTAGCCACTAAAATCCATCTTTTTACTACTAAAATGACTCTTAACTTACTTGGAATTAAGCGTTACATTGGAAATGTTTTTTTTTTTTTGCGCGGCACCCTTATTATTTCCCTATAATAAAATAAGCCTTAGTTACTTTCCTTATCATCAGCTTTCTGCCGGTGAAAGTCACGTTTAAATCGTTCTAGCTGTTGTGGAGATTACCTGAAACAAACAGACAGACAAAAATAAAAAAAAAGGATTTTGCAGTACCTAGTATTTTTATTTGTTTGTATAAGAAGATAGATATTGGACACAACTTACTTACTTAAGTACTCAAAAGATCAAAAACAAAACACTTATTTAACGTAAAGCAACGTATTCGATGGACTGCCAATGAATGCTTTTGAACAGATTCCGTTCCTATCGTTAAACTAGGAATTGCAAACGAAAGTTAATTAAACTAAGGATTTTTTTGGTTAAACCAGTTTTAATCAGAGCTAGCTTTCTGATTAACTATTGGAACTGTTCACAATAAAATAAAACTAACTAACGCCTTTAGTTTAAGTGTCACAGCTTTTGTGTTTAGGTGGTAAACAAGCATACGGCCCGCCTGATAGTAAGCAGTTACCGTAGCCTATGGACGATTGCAATATCCGAGGTTTCACTTGCGTGTTGTCGACGCCAATAGCTTTTCTGATGAAGTATCCCTAGGATTGGATAACGTTTCGTTTAAATGAGCACATGGAAACCTGTACTCATACACAAGAACACAACTGCATCGCTGTGTGTAGTTATTAGGCTATGGTCTTATTTACTCGTATAGTACCTTCTCTTAGACTATTAATTTTATTAATAGACTTTTTCACATTTCTATTTTGATTTTTTACTTTCAATACCAAAAATAACTCAACTTACAAGACTAAAACAGTATTATTTAACAGAGATTCACTGAATATAATTATAATACAAAGAAAGCTTGACAAAGGCTTTCCTTAAGTCTCGTCTATATATAAACAACTGGTATTATTTCTATTTTTATCTGTTATTGAGGCGAACGAATGAATTGTATAATTATATCTCATATTATTTGTAAATATCCCTACGTTTATTCTTCGCTAGCGTCCCCCGCGACTTCACTCATGTGTTTATCGATAAGAAGTAACCTATTTCACTGTCGGGCTTCTGCAAGTCACGTTCATCCGTAGCTTAGTTTTGGCGTGAAATGAAGACAAGCAAACATTTTTCATACCTTTAATAATGTATATTAAGATTATTGTAAATTCTTGATTCAGTATATAGAAATAAATAGAATTGAATTGTATGTTTGTAATTTAAAAATAACAGTACCATAGGTATAAAATAAAAACTGTCCATCTTTTTGATCCGGCTGATCTCTGAAAGTAAACCGCTATTGACGGAACTTCTGCAGGCAAATATATACTTGATTGGCAAGCAAGCACACGGTTGCCTAATCTTAGACAGTCACCGTCGCCTTATACGTGTATTACCTCTGGTATTGACCAGAGGTAATACTTGCTTACCCATTTTTTTATACCAGGGCCTCAAGGTGATATATTCCTGAGATAGGGAAACGTTTCTTTTAAAACGCATGCCTCAATGAGCGCTGTAGACATTGCGAATAAAATCCGAATCCAAATTAAACGCAGGTAAAACAGCGAGGAACATGTAATTTACTAATATATAGTGATTCTTGTGTGCTCGCTGGTGTAGATTAGATGAAAATCAAATTAATTATTTTCAATGAAACGATTTAATGTACATTTATATATATGTATGTATGTAATTACGAAGACGAGTACCTAGAGCTACTTATTAAAATATTCACGTTATTCAAACTTTATCTATAAATATATATATTTAATCCTCATTTCTCAAAAGGAGTTATTAGTACTCGTATACAATAAAATAGTATATTCCAAGCAAAAGTATATTCCTTTGAGAATAGCCAACGAAAAATACAACTGAATATTATATCAAGAAAACTTTATTACACTTCCTTGTTGTTTTTCATCAAAACAATGCTATTATTGAAAAATAACATAGAAATTGTATTACTTAACTAGTCACTGTGACAAAGATGTCGTAAAGTATCATAAGAAATCATAATGCTCTCTTATAAAGGTCGAAAGTTACTTTGTCACTAAACATAAAACATGACAAAAGAAATACTTAATACTGTGTGTTTACCCAAAGAGACTTAGTGACACACTACCCTTATCTACACTTCAAAAGGCTCACAGAGCCCTTCAGTCACTCCTTGTGACAAATACATATAATTACTAGTTGAAACCCGCGGTTTTGTCTACGTTGATGTCGGTTATCGCAGTAAAAAGTATTAATTAATTTGTTATATTATTTGTTGATTTGGGATCAGATTACTATGTCCTTCCCCAAAATACCATATCTTAAAAGAGTGATAAGGCACCATACTAGCGAGCAAGGCCAACTATGGAGAGGACCTCCACCTTACAGAAGACCACAACCAAATAACTACACACAGCGGTGTTCAGCCATTTAGTTATGAAAAGATAACAAACAAACTAACCAACACAGTTACTTTCGCATTTATAATATTATTAAGGTCTACCTACGTTTATTTATAGCTGTCAAAATAAAGCACAGTGGCCTAAATATCATTATGACAGGTCTGTTGTTCTACCAGACTGGTGATCCGGAGGTCGTGGGTGGGAATCCACCCCACGACCTCAACGACGACTTTGTGTGAAAAACACGATTAGTTCTTTTATACTTGAATGTTGTTTATTTATAGGCAGTAGTTGCCTAGTGAGGAAATAACCGTAGGCTATGCCTAGATTGTGTGCTCTCTAGATCTATATGATTTGTAATCCGAAAAGCCGTAAAAATCCTTGGATGATGAAATATTCTATATTTAAGTAGACATGAATATTAGTTAAACGAAAAAATAGGGGTCATACTTCACGGCACGGGTCGGGATATTAGCTTTCTACACCAAGCCTAAAGCCCAAGATAGCCAATGCTGCCACCACATCGAAAATCACTCATAATAAATGCAAATCGTTTGCCTCCACGCACAGTTGGTCATGCAAACTATTGTTTAAACAAACCGCAATATTTGTGAACTAAGTAGATAATGTATATTGGTCAATAGTGACGTTTTTATTAGGAGACATAAAAGGCCCTACGGTTCGGCGACGAGCCATTATGTTCCATTCGCCCCACTGAGTGCTTAATGCGGGATAATGGACTCTCTCACTATTAATTTCGCCGTTTTGGTTCGGAAAAACCATAAACAAGTGTTCCGTTTACCGTTAACCTATAAGGCATCAATTTATTTCATTCCCGGGAAATGTTATTAATAAATAGTGAAGCCCTGATTTTGGATGAAAGTATCAAAGTCGAACTTTACTTAAGTAAGATATTTATTTACTCTGGAATCCAATAGGACAAAAACTGTGGGTGTAAATGCCAGAACATTCTGACTCATCATCGAATGAGTTGGTTGAGGAACAAATAACTTATCTATCTGAAAATTCACTATTATGATTCGAATAAATCCCTACATCACATATATTTAATTTAACTTCATAATTTATTTATTTATTTAAATGTAAAAAAATGATGCCAACCCATTTATTTGCAGCCATAGGTACCCGTGGTAGCCATTCATAGCTACCTCGAGTAAAGCCGTGAAAAAGCACTGAGGCCAGTCTATGTGATCGATCGATGATTATAATAACTTACAAACATTTTGATATTATACAAACTAATGCATCTAAAATACTTACTATACTTGGTGGAATAAAAAAACTTAATGTGATAAAAACAGAAACAACACAAAACTAGGTAGATACACCTAGTTTTGTGTTGTTTCTGTTATGCTGTACTGGCAGGCCTCAATTAACATATTGCTATAGATAGATAGATAGATATATAACTCTTTATTGTACACCAAAAAACATATTGCTTACATAGTTTTGTTATATCACCTTCGTCAAACATTATCTAATGCATTAATAACTTAATCCTAGACAAACAACAGGAATTAAATTGCATACTCAAAATAATCGTTACTATAATACATAATCCGATTTGTGTTTGAATGTTCTCAGCTATACTCGTAAACCAAATAGCTTTACGAACATGAGCGTACTCAAATATTGGTTGAACGTGGTCTCAGGCACATCCACACAGATTTACTTTGCACTGCATTAGAATTATGGCTTATAACTGAAGTGGCAAATTTAAAGTGTCATCTCGTAAAGTCTTCAGGATTACACTTCATAAAATATTGCAACGAAAGAAATTCTAAAACGTCTCGACAATAAGCCCGGGTCTCCTGCGGTTTGCGACAATAAAACGACTGTAAGCATCTGCTCTGAGTATCGTAAAACGTCCGAAAAAACATAACTTTTCTGAATAAACTGGAGTTAAAATTTAAAACTGCAGCGTCTGTAATATAAAAGATGGAAATAAGTAATTTTCATTATTCAACAAAATCCCAAAACAGCAGTGACGATCGTTCATATCGGCTACGATTAGAGTGTACGCTTGAAGGAGATAAATCGTTGGCAATACACGAACCGTAGCACGACGGACCAACAAATTATTGTCGCCCTGGGAGCACGAAATATCGGCCGGTGCCGGCACGTCGGCCGCGACCTACCAGAAATATATATCTGCACTCCCCATCTGTAGGAAAACCGAGAGATCTGAACGAATATCTCTACGGGCGCTGGTCGACGGCGAGCAGTGATGCGCCCGCTAACTGCGGTACAACCAGCCGAAGCCAAACTACATCAAAGTGGATTTTAAAAAAGGCAAGCTGCAAATTTTGTACAGATATTTTTTTTCTTTAAAATAGAAAAGTGGTCATTACTAATTTTAATGTAGTTACTTAGTTTTAGTGGCCAGTACTTAAACGTAATATTACGTCAAAAATAACATACAGTTAGCTATGGAGAAGTTTGTGAGTTTTAAATGCACAAGGATTTACAAATGCTACTATTCTAAATGTCATTCCAACATCCATGTGACAGCGTTTATGGACAGTCAGAAGCCTGTAAAATCCTGACAACTGGTCTAAACTAGGTCACCCGTATTTCCTCGAGCTGTGTTAGGGAGGTTAAAGTCGTTCCTTGTAAATATAGCAATCAGCCGCTTCAGGGAAGTCTGTATGCCAACTTAAGAGTATTTGTTTGGCTAGAATATTGAATAAGATGGTGATAATGTTGTTGGAAACCTATAAGTTTTTCTTAATGCAAATGTATGTACTTGCATTTCTTAATCTTGATATAAAAACAAAATAAAAACATGGTATTGGTTCCTGTTAAGTAAAATACGTCTTCCATGAATAATTTATTATACTATTGATTGATTAAAATGGCTTAGAAATGAACTAAACATATAAATGAAAAATTGAAATAAGGGACTACAGGTACTTTTGCAATGCAGGGGGATAAATGGCAAACAAGCCAGGGTTTATTAAGAGATAATTCCTTTAATTGCGGAAATGATGAATTAAAAACGCTCTTTTACACCCAGGCTTACATCTACACACAGGCAGCGGCTATTGTAGCTATTTGACTGTAGTGTTCTGCAAGGGAGAGTTCCTTCCCCAGTCGGACTTGCTCACTTGTACCTAGTTTTCTTAAATATTGTTTGGTTTATTTGAAAAAAAGCTGAAATGAAACGATGAGAATATCATATATCTTTCGTGATTTACCCCGACTTTTTATTAATAGATAAATTATAGGTACTTGGCAACCACGTTACAATTTATTGAAAATAGCATAAAAATAGGATTGACGCTTACCAACGGATAGAAAGCCATGGCAAGCTATCTTTACCATATAATATATCAATAGTTTAGCGAGAGTGAGTATGGCTACAGATTTGCTACGTAGCTGCTACGAGACGTAGAACGTTACGTCTACGGTATTGCTACGCTAAATTTTATTTCTTTATGTTTTCATTTTTACACTGTTAGCACGCGCTAACTTAGTTACGGGCCTATTGGTATAGTGGTAAGTGACCTTGACTGCTTAGCCTGAATCAGTGAGTTTGATTCCTAGCTATAACAACTATTTGTGTGATGAGCACGATCATTTGTTATATGATAATTTAGCTATAATATGCAAGTTTTGGAAGTGCTAGTTTTAAATAAGTATGATTAATACTTGCCCGGTGGTCATAGTACAAGCTCTGGCTATTTTGGCCAAGTATAGGATGTCTTAAGATATTTAATAATGCTTAATAATGGATTATGCAATGTGAAATTCATAGTTTTGACGACCGCTCGACCGGTGTCTAATTTACACATCATTGTATGTTTCATTCAAGTCGGTTTCCCACTTAGCTACCACAGAAATAAATTTTCACTACTTACTAACAGTTCAGTACAAAAACAAAAAGAAAAAAAAGTACAAATACAAGAAATTGTAACAACAGCCTAAAACTTACATTGCGATGTTTCCAAACAAATAAAAATAAGGAGCGAATAGCTTTGTTCAATTAGTGTCGTAGTACCCTGTCAAAAGGAATATTGGTGTATAAATGGTGAAGGCAGGCATTGTCACAGGCCCGGTATATCATCGGGCCACGGAAATTCAAAGGGCGTCCGGAACTACTTGATTTATGAGAGTAGGTCGTGTATGGACGAATATTAAAATTTTCATAAAAAATATTCTTTATGAATTGCGAGCATTGTGTTGTTAGTTCAAAGGCTGATTTAATATTTTATTGTAGGTGCTGCGTGGGTAAAAAAAGGTTACAATCCGATTTGTATATAATGTTAATACGCTCAATATGGAGGATGGTAGGCCTGTTGGTTAGTTAGTAGACCCTGACTGCTAAGCCGAAGGTCGTGGGCTTAATTCTGATCAAAGACAAAACAATATTTGTATTATTCGTTATGTATCTAGGTATAACGTATTCATAATATGTATGTTTTTGGAATGTTTATCAGTTGTCTAGTTAACAAAGTACAGCTTTATTCATCTTTATTTATCTTTATGAGCTTTGTCTAGTTTAGGCCAAATGTAAGAGAAGATAAAAATGAGATATTGAGACTTTCCAAGATATTATTATCACTTTTATCTTATCTATTGAATTCATTTAAATCTGTATACACGTTCTGGCTTGATTAAGTAACAAATATCCATCCATACATCCATCCAACCTTTCGCACTGATAATATTACTTAGCCTTAAGTATAATCTAATACCTAACAAAACATTACATTACATTGCGTGAGAGACCCGTGTCTAACTGTGACATAGGCTAATAGAATTAAACCAAAACTGACACATTCTTGTGTTCCTGTCGTACTAGATTGTACATTTATTTAAGTCACAAAGTAACATACCGAAATTAAACTAATTCATTCAGAAATGAATGTCCTCCTAACCAAATTTTGGTCACGGCGGCGGCTCATCTTGACGAGGACTAGCCATCTGCGCAGGAGATATTATGGTGATTTATCCGACACGACTGGCGAAAGATTTCTCTATTTAAACTGTGAGTGATAGAATGGAAGATGATACTAGGCAATCGAGTAGCAGACTAACATTTTGGATGATAAAGTAAAAGTATAACAGGCTTCACTGTATCTAATATGTAATGTAATTGACAACACGAAAACGTAACTAAAAGTTATTATATAAAAGTTTTTTTCAAACTTTTACCGTTGTCTTGGGTAAATATTAGGTGTACCGTATTTCTGAATTTTGCAGTAACATTATATAATTGTTAATTTAGAACGCGCATATACAAATTAACGTGAACAGCAAATCTGCTTGTAAACGCAATGTTACATGCTATGGCAATAGATAAATTTTGCGATCCAATACGACTAAATTGAAAATGTAGTGAGCATGCTGAAATTAGTTGAACATGTTCTTGCAATTTAATTTGAAGAGTTATACAATACATATTTATATTGACCTATATATTTCTAATATTATATACGTAAATTAGGTTTTGAAATTAAACTACTTTTAGAGGAACTCTTCGTTCGACACTCTAAATGAATTTATGTAACAATGTCACTACCACACGATCAAAACATCAGTATATACTTACAAGTTTATAAATAAGGTGCCCTATAGGCCACGCTGATATAGTCGAAATATATGTACTACCCATGTGCCTATTACGTAAAGGTTCTAGACACGTTCCCACATTTAATTTTCCAAGCACCGAATCCAATTACTTTCTATATATACTCGATAATTAAATTTATCTACCCTCACATTTTACTTGTGAACATACTGTCTAAAGCTTCTAATTTATGATAGCTTCGTACTTGTTTTATTGTTACGATAAAACTTCGATACTCCCGGTAGCCACGTCTTTAGAGCTTAAACTGTTTACCACTGTAAAGCAGTGATCAGAAAGTTACGTAACGCCACAAATTGATATTTTTATGCAAAACCGTCTTGTAACAAGTTAAGTTGTTGTTTGTTACTAACTACTTAGCCTACTTACTTAGCTTTAAAGACGTTGATACATTTTTAGTATTAGTGATTTAATTTGAAGGCGAACGAGTTTTTAGTGGAGCTCATTTCATTTGTTTTACATTTTATATATAGAGGCGGGTACTCTGGTGGCCAGTTAGGCGTGCGGGGCGCTTTACACGCGTACTTTGTGAATAATTTGCATGAGCGTGGCGAGAGGGCGCGGGCGCGCCGCTTGTGGGGATTTAGATGGCGCGGGGTGAGGGAGCCGGGGACGGGGCAGTCAGGATTTAATGGTGAGCTCGTTGCCTGCCCACTGGAGATATTCTCATCTCGCCGAGGATAACCACCGTTACGATTTAGCGGCTTTGCAAATTGCAACCGTGTCATGAAAACGTCTGATGTCGGATTTAGGTAATAATAATGCTAATACAACACTTGTATAATATAGTATATTCTACCCACAATACTTTACGTATTCTCATCAAAGGTAAGTCCCTCGTTTTAGTCTGTGAGAATTTCTATTATTCCTACCTTAACGCTAGCTACAAAAGCGTTTTGAATTCATTTCGCGTTAATTAAGTTTTAAATACGTTTCAACCTTTGATATCTCAGTCCGTTAGTAACCTTATTTTCATAAATTGCAGCATATTTTAGTGCATAAATTATGTAAAATGATTTCGACGCTAGTCTCAGTGGCGCGTTTAGGAGTTGAGAGCGTCGTGATGCCATCCCATAAATATTCAGTTTACGGACACTCGACCACCTTATAGATGCGCTGATTTACACCAAACTAGACTCGCTGAGACTGTAGCTTAATTAAGCTTGGATTTTATAGTTTAATCTTGACGATAAAGTTAACAGAGTCAATATTTCATGTCAACACAAATGGTTGAACATCTGCGTTTATAGAGCGCTCTCTGCTCCGTAATTATATGAACGATTGTTTATACGAGTATCGAACTACATATCTAAAAGCCATTGGCCACCAGCACTGAGCACTTTAATCAAAGAGTACATCTATGATTAACCAGGCCGGTCTCTTTGATAGCTTGCTATGACCTAAAGTGCCCGTTCTATCGATGTTAGAGTAGTAACAACCGCATATATGTGAGTTTCGTATTTACGAAATGGGCAATCAATGCGGAATTCAATTTTGTCCTACGAATTTTGCCAGCGCAACTTTTTACGTAATTGAGTTTTGAGTCAGTCGTTACAATTGGTTTACAACTCGCTGAGTGCCGTCACGAAACATTTACAAAGGTGCTTTAAGTCTTAACGTTGAGATATTTAATTACTTAACTTGTAATTATCGGTCAATAGAGACATTGAAGGGATTTACATTACAAATCTGAATTGTTAAGACAATATTGTCGTCTTATTAGAATATCCATTATAACATTGACGTAATATATGTATATTATAAAACTAGATATTTATACTATTATATACTTTGGGTATTAATAATGTACGCGTATATTATTTACCTTCGAAAATTCGACCTTATGTCACCTTGACATTTCAATCAAGTTACACCTACAACCGTTCGAGATGTCAAACAGTATAAAGCCAAATGGGAATCAATTCGATCGCACAATGAATTTCACTTTGTAAAACATACTAAAAAAATCACCTTGTGACACAACCCACACATCTTAAAACTATTTACAAATACGTCTAACCTAGCCACCCGCATTGGACCAGTGTGTGATTAAAATCCAAATCCTAAATTAGGACTAATATATTATGAGGAATTATTTAAGTCCACCTGATCTACAATAAATCAGAGTAGTACGCCTCCGATTTTAAACACCTGCGTTGTGAATTTCTTCTTTCTCACCAATTACACTTTATAGGGTTCCAGCGCTAATTTAGGGAAGCGTTTTTAACGAAACGTTTTCATAGTACGGGGAGATTCTATCATAAAATCCTGATGTTTATTTTTCGGTCGGCAGCACGTAAGTGATACCTCTGGTATGGCAGAGTGTATAAGCTACGGTTAACTGCTTATTATTTGCCACCTAAGTAGTATAAATAAAACTTACATCCAATAAGTAACTATACTGGACCTTATATGCTGGGTTGATGACGTATGTACAAAAGCGCATTACTCTGGCTCGAGTGACACCATTTATCGTTCTCAGTTCAATCTCAGCATTCCAGTTGCGTTGGAACTCAGCAGGACGAGACCAGACGGTATGTCATTATTTAATGCGAAAGATAAAATGGTATGGTACTTCATCGTGCTAGCAACAATGGCCACGTTTCATTTTGTAATTATATTTGAATGAATATAACACTTTGCAACAAAATTATTTTGCATCTAAAGTAATAGGCAATTATAAATCTGATCCCAAACTATGCAAAGCCTGTAACTATGGCAACTTACTAGTAAATGATAATTCTAAATATTATAATACATATAATTTATACCTAGACAATAAGAAAATATCATCATAATAATAGTCGCTCATCAGACATCACTTAAAGATTTGTTTGTTTTCCTAGATGAGAATCAAACGCACGACCTTTGACTTACCGAACTTACCACTAGACCCACAGGCCAGTCTAAAAGTGAAACTAATATATAGACTTCACCAGTAAAAAAGTAGATTTACACGGGCTTAGGTTGGCATGCTTACGCATATACCTGTTAAAGGCTTTGAAGTATAGTGACTCAGGCCATGCCAGTTCCTTACGAGAAGGTGGCTATACTGGCTATGTTGCCTGGTAACTGATGTATGTGGCCTGTTAGACAAACAGGTTCAGTAGCAAAAAATAATATATTTATTGATCCAAATAACCTTTAACGTGTACTTAGATCTAGATTACATAATGGTTAAGGTTACACAGATAATGTTAAACCCTAACTCCCAAATTAGGTATTCCAGTGACTTGGGAGCTAGTGTTCTGTCGTCAATAACTTTTGTTATAATAAGAATTGCAACACAAGCATTGTAAATCATTATACTTGTACAGGAACAATAATTACAGAAAGCAGAAGCACTTATACGCTAAGCAACTTCTCAACATCACACGAACCGCGTAAACAAATCGTTTCACTTAATTGTCTACCAAGCTAATTAATGTAACAACTACACAAGTTCACACGCATAAGTAGGTAGTTATTTATGCTTAGGTACAAGCCATTATACTCCTAACCCCTATCCGTATTGAGCGCGACCCGGAATTTTGATTAAGCACAAACTAGATTATGAGACTTAAGGGAAGTCCTCAGCAGATAAATAATTCGTCGTGTTTGCTGAACAACCCTTTACTTACATAGATGTCCACAGTTCATGTGTTGCGTAGAAACCCTTAAAATTTCATAAAAATATTAATTAAAATTTGTTGCCTTTAGATTGGTGAACAGAGTAGATAGAAAATTTAGTAGGCTGTTTTTATTAATGAGTAGGTAGGTATAGTATTTTACTATGTCAGTTTGCTTTTTATCATAATTGTTATATACAAAGGATTGTAACTATCTAGGAATTATAAAAATATGACGAGAGTATTCTACTAGTTCTTCTCATGGTTCTACACTTTGCAGCAAATTATTTGTGGCTATCAATATTTTTCACCTTCGCCTTTTACATTCATAGATTATAACCGCCATAAATGTAAATTTGTAAACTAAATAAATGAATTTTAAGTTAGTAATTAATGAATTTATTAGTACAGTCTAATTGTGATTGTTACGACTCGTTGGTCAAGCGACATAAACTGACTAATTATGTTAACGCTCGATTGGTTAGATTCCTATAAAAATATTATAGAGATTTTCTGTACTTTGGAAACCACATGAAATCGTTAGCTCTGCACCTGATCTCTCCCAACGTGTCCCATAGGACTATGGGAGCAAGAAAATAGAAAATGCACTCGTATTTACGTATATACTTGTAGAGACCTGCTGCTGTTGCCAAAATTCAGCTTTTAACGCATTGTAAACATGATTCCTCAAACCCTAGAATGAGGTCTTTGACCAATGCGTCCTACCTACAATGAACTACTGTGTTGAAAACTGGACGGTTCATGTTGATGTTCTCAGCGGGCTATGGAAGAAGGCTATGCTCGCCACTTGTATGTTCAACAAATTAAGTAATGACTTAATTTTCTAGGAAAACTTTGTTATTCATTTTATAGGAAAACCAAAGACAACGACAAAGCTTAATGAAAAAACTAGGTAAAGGTAAAGGTAACTTAGGTAAAGGTTGCCTGTAAAGCACGGTGATCTTGCAATTCTTATGGCTATTTTTACTTTACTAAAAATATTTTCTTTCAAAGAGTATTTAAGGCAAGTTGTTTGCTGCGGACTATTTGCTTAATGTAAACGTGCCTTGAGGGTAAATTGAGACCGTTTCTTAAACTACTAAACAGTTAATAGTGTTTGGCTGAAACTTGCCAGTTACTTATTTGCTCGCCGACATCGTTTGGGAGTTATGACGCAACTTCGGTATGTGTTACCTCTAGCAAGTTCAACTATGCAAATTACGATACAAATCCGCTGTATGTATATACCGCTTTTTGGGGATTTTGTAAGTAGTAACTTGTAGGTTGTTTTACTAATGAGAGTATAGTTATAGGTACCTACTGCATATTTGTGTAAATAACTTTGCTATAACCGAGGCGGAACTTTGTTCATTTCGGTTCAAGTTGTAATTACAGACGTAGGTATAAGCTTATTTAGGTACTAACTTATCTCTGTTCGGTCGTGTTGTATTACTGTCTTTCGGACTATAAGTAAGTAAGGGAATATAGAGTATGTATCAAATGTTCTGCCAGGAGACCAGCCGGCAGCAGCTGTAGCCGTAATAGGTCTGAAGGACATTATTTTTTGTCACAGACATAGAAACTTATTCATGTAGGTTTCAAGAAAAGAGTAAAAGATTTACACAGGGTTGGCAACGTTCAAGTAATAGTCTTAGTATTGCAAGCTTCTGTAGGCTACGATAAACTGTTAATGAATAGAATATAAACATGAGAAAGATCATTATAATTTTTTTATAATCACAGTTATTTAGAGTGAAACATGGTTCGCAACGACATATGTATGTACTATAAGCAGCATTGATTCTGTTGAAAAGTCAAGATGTGTAACGTTGCGTCAAAAATTCAGCAGTTGCACAGTAGCGGCGGTGTTTAAAATTTCAAGAGCGGAGCGCGGGCGGCTCCGCTGAAGTATCACGAGTTCATAAATTAGTTACTTTACGAGGGAAAGGTCGCGCCCCCATAACGCCGGTCCCGTGTATAATTTTCATTTAAACACGAGCAGCCACAGGTCCTCGCCGTAAATCAGCTCCGACGGTCGCCCTTTGAGTGTATGCCTGAGCCGCCACCGCCGCGTCGCGCGGTCTGACCGCCCGCGCCCAGCGCCCGGCCGCCGCCACCAGCCGCTCGCTCACGCTCCCCGCAACAATGTAAAGACATTTCCATTGTACCTTAATAGGGCATTGTTTGTGACGTAAATTTTACTGCTGAATATGCAAATTTCGTTTTGCCACGACCTCCAAGCAAGAAATATTGCAAAAGTTTTGTCGAAAAATTAAAATCACGAATCGCAAACAAGTTTTTAATAACGATCGTAATAGCTTCGGAAAAAATATTGCTATTTGCGCTGCAGCCGTGGTGTAAAGTATTTTTATTTGGCAAAATAAAAGATGCATACTGTGGAACTCTGAATAAATATTAAATATAATACGATGGCTACACAATAAAATCAGTACGAAGTGACAACGTTGGCTTCAAAAATACATAACATTTAAACGTTTTATTGAGTGGCGCTTACATATCGAATCATAAATATTCATATTAAAGGTTTTCGCATATTTGCCAGACAGGCTCCAACGACAGATGCCAATAGGAAAAACATATCTAATTCTGTATAAAGCGTGTTTATAATGCTTTACATTACAGTATTTATTGTATCACTTTTAAACGACAACCAACCTTCATTAAAACCTTATTATATGACATTTTTCCACCAGCTACTTTATTTAACACCCGTTTAATTAACATGAATATAATATTCATTAAACAGGTGCAATACAAGCCGTTGTGGGATAACGACGTAATAAACATAAATTCATATAAAAATCCAGCCACATCGCTTACACCTTTATCACCTCTTAACGGTGCGATAAATAACTATATGAAACTCATTACGCGGGAATAAGAAACTTCATTATACAGTAGAGGCAGTGCAGAATCTTGTTATCCACAAATAAAAAGGCTTTTTGAGACGAGGCTCTGCAAGTGCGGCTCGGGGCGTTAATATTTAAGGCTGCGCAGCGCGATCGTTGCTCTAATGTGCTATTAGCTTCACAACCGCGTGTTTCTCTCGGTGGATACGAAGCCACAGCCACGCCACGCGCGTCTGTAGTGCCACCTAAGGCTTTGCGCAAACGAGCTACCAGTAGCGGCCACTGGTGGCTAGCGACAAACAGTTTACAATATTTTTGAAGTGAAAACTTCTTTAAGTTGAGCAATTTTTGGGTGATTAAAAATCATGGAACTTGCGTCATACTCATAGAACTTGCGTCATCATCACCGAACGCTTTCCATGAGACAAATCAAAAATAATTCAAAAATAATAATCTAATAGCTTGACGATATAATTCACAAGTAACTTAGTTTTAAGTTCTATCAGTAGTCTCAAAAGACTGGCCCGATTTTTTTTATACAATTTGTATGGATTCGCAGCTCACGCGTAGCAAGTGGCGGTCACTCGCGACTTAGTATCAACCACACGCGACAGAGTGGCCACAACACCCTACTGGTTGCGATCACCCACTATTTCTGCAGGGGATTGAAACAAGTTGTAGCGGCCACCGATCACCTTCGTTTGTGCGGTACAAAAGTACGTGGTGCGCGACAGCCACTGGTGGCTGTGGTTGGTAGCCCGTTTGCGCACAGCCTTAAATCCACGTTGCAATATCACTAACACAGTAAAGCACTTCAGCTGCTTTTCAATATCGATGAGACTGTGATAACATTTTGGCTTTAGACATAGTGCACATTGGATCAAAATAGGAACGTGTCACTCCATTATACGGCGCGAAATAGCGAAATCTATTTATAGTTTGTTGCAATGTGTCGCAATGCATACAACTCGTTTTTAAATATTTGAATAAAATGTGAGATTTTGATTTCTTATCTTTTCACTACAAGCTTTATCCTAATGTTAATTTTAATTTGCCTGTAAATTTAAAAATACATCAAGATAATTAAAAATTATTTATATTTAGCAACTTATTCGAATGATACCTATATTCCAATTTTCGAATGCAGGGTTCAAAGAGATTTTTTGCTCAAACAAAGCACCTGGATTGTAGAAGTATAATATATAGATTCTGTATATTATATATATATAGAAGTATATATATATAATATACAGAAGTTAGCAGCTAATAATGATACTACATTGGTAGTTAAACTTTGACATTACTTTGGTAGTACAGATCTAGTTAAGAAACTGGCGGACATATTTTGTAGGCAATTCGCTTACTATGGCGACCGTTGAATACTTATCTCCTATGTTAAATGTATATGTTAACCTCTAATTGCCTCGTTGATCATCCGGCATAAGCTTGCTTCGGGTTGATTATATCAGTTGTTGATTACGGAACCGTGTTCCCAGTGAATTTTATTTTTTTAAACAACTCCCGCACTAGGGAACAGACCCTATGTCGCGGAGGACTTTACAAACATACAATTCACGGACACAAGCTAAAAAACAAAATAAATAAAACCAAAACACAATCATCATACTTATCTTGAAGAACCCCATTCTTCAAGAAATAAGTTATAAGGTTTTTAAAAGGTCGACAACGCGGGAGTGATACCCCTGGTGTTACATACGTCCATTGGCTACGGTAACTGCTTACCATCAGGCGGGCCGTATGCTTGTTTGCCACCTTGGTAGTATGAAAATAAATCATAAAGACACAAAAAATAATATGATGCACAAATGATTGTTCCGAATCTGGATGTTCTTCGTGTTCGTTAATTGTTTTTCTCCCGCATCACAGGGCATGTTCCTAAGTGCGGGAGTTGTCTTTAAAAATATTACATGTAAATATTACCTAATGACATTTGTTACCTAACTGCCATACAAAAATGTTCCATAATATGTAGAACTGAGTCAAGGCAAACGGACGCACGGCGACGGACATGCACCTGACATTTATTACCTCCGACAAAGCTCCCCTCCACATTAACTCCCATTTGCAATGCACTTTTAAATTTTCGTTTCATATTCCATATAAAATAGGACAATATGAAAGATGCAATGTTTCCGAAACACGACCCGTTTAGAGGCAAATAGGGAATTATGAGATGCTTTTATGTTTTCGTTGAGATATAAAACGTAATGTATCTTTGAAGTACTTTTTAGATAAGAATGTTAATATATAATGGAATATGTAGCATTAACAGATTGTGCTTTTAATAGTAATACTTATTTTTATAGGTACTTTTCATGGTACAAACAAGCATATGGCCAACCTGTTGTTAAGCAGTACTGTAGCCTGCTGCAATGGCCGCATATTTAGACAACTTGTTTTAAGATTTAGTGATGGAGTATCCCTGCAAGGATAGCGCTTCATTAAAACCGCATCCTTAAGTAGGGATGCGCTTAATGAAATAGAAAAACTATAAATAAACTACAACGCATAATTATTTTATTATAAAATTTATTTTAAAATTTATAAAAATCATAATATTAATATTTCTTCTTGAGCCTAAACCATTACAACCTCAAATAAAAATAAATCCATAGGCTATCAATTGCCGAGTATCGTCCCATTTGCCTTATTTCATCAACCCATTACACGCAAAGAGACATAAATACATGAAATATATTATATCAGAGAAAGTTTACCAAAAGGTTTTTGTTTCTCGTCATGTGTTCTAAACGTCGACCCTGAGCCGGCTTACGTCTTTCCCGATTTTTTGTTTGATTCCTGTTGTAAATCTTTTATATAAATAAAAAAACATGCAAACGGACGTGACCAATCCTATTATGTTTTGTTTTTACCTTTTGTTACAAACAAATTAAACGATATTTTTGAAATATAAATTCATCTTGCCGTGATTACAAAATTACGAAGGAAAAATTAATTATACGTTTCAAAATATTACTATACAGCAGTGTTTTCTTTTATTCTTAGTGTTTGATAATTAAATATACGTATGATCGGAAAACAAGTATTCGTTAGTAAAGAAACATGCTTGAAACATGTTTCGTTGCTTTAAAAGCAACGAGACATTTTGTCAGTAGACTACATCGAAACTAAACAAAACTTTATTTTTTTTAATACCGCCTCGGTGACAAAAAAGCGTTAGTTCGGTCCGGCCGATGATTAGCAATTCACACAAAAAAAAATCAGATTTCTTGTAAACCACTTTGCAAATTTCTAATCTACTCTTAGCACAAACAAGTTAAGAAGTTGAACAAAAAATCTTGTAAGAAGCATGAGCACAGCAATACACAACATTTCTTCAAAAATTCTAAAGCTATTTGTGTCGTATAAGTAAGTAAGTATCGCGGAAGCCAAGTAGTTTCAAACGTTTCAAGTGCAAGCTTGGAACCACTTGTGACATGTGAAAAGAAAACTTTAAGGAAAGACACGCATCCGTCAAAGAGAATTGTTTACCTTCCAGTAAATGGCCGTTTAGACGAAATTCAGAAACAAAAGTTTATTTTTGTAAAATAAAAGAAAATAGTAAGAAAATTGTGCACAACGTAATAAAAGCAGTATAAAAGAACAACACTATTATTATTTTCAGTGTATATTTACGAGTATAAACACATTTTACCTCGTTGGACTAGTGGTTGTTGAGTGCGATTGCTGATTCGGTCCTAGGTTAGATTTTTTGGTCGGGACATTTTTTTTTTATCTCAGAATTCAAAAGTTCAAAAGAAGTTTTGAAATTGGAGCTGTTTACGCCGTTGGTTGAACGCTTGCTTTCTTTGTGCTTGTGTCTAATTGCCGTTTCAGTAGAATATAAGAGGAAGGGAATAGAAAGTATATCTTTTGCGCACTATAATATCTGCCGTGACCGAAATGAGGTGGACATTATAAGCATAATTTAACCTTTGAGATCTAATTTATACATGTCCATTATCTTCTCAAACACCAAATAATAAAATCAGAACCTCTATAACCCTTTTTTGAATACATTCAAACGATTTTCTTTATAAAATTATTGTTAGACTAAGATTAATTTATGCTTAAAAAGCTCTAGCCAATTATGAAAAGGTTTTTAAATATACATATTTTTTTAAGATCGGGATTAAATTTTCTGCAGATTAGGTATAGCGATAGATTACAGTCTTGAATATCACATACTACTTTTTATCCCGGAAAAAGTCAAACTCAAACTCAAAAACTTTCTATCACGATTAAAATCTGGTCAAAGTTTTATTAATCCTTGTTAATAAAGGGCTAAGGTAATCATAAAGACCAAACATTCTAAATGAACGTTCACTATTTGCAGAGGTTTGCCCTTCCAGGCCGGTTTTAGAGCTCTAATGGGTAGATTTTACATAATATACGCACCGTTCTCGGAACTTCATACGTTAGTCAAATAATGAATGTAACGTTTCACTGAGTATATTTCAGTTATCTACTACGCATTGGATAAAGCTAAGCACAGATAAGTATTCGTTCGTTTTCTCAAATACTGAGTAAAAACTCTTTTAGTTTATATTTTTTGTGAGAATAAATGCGCAGCGTTTCATTTCTAAGGAAAAAGCTGTCACTTCGCTCTAAACGCACTTAGTGGGTTTTTTTCAGAAATAATAAGCCGCTTCTCTCCGGTTTTGTGGATTATTAACCGCAAAGTTAACCAAGGTCAGCTTTTGGGCGTGTTTTAGTGTCCCAAATAAAGGACAGAAACATACCGTTCCTGTGTTCCCACTTTATTGTTTCAGTAAGCTAGATACATTTCTTGGAGATTGGTCACATGGCTCCATCTCTTACAAGGTTCAAACCCAAAGAAATAGGGGGGAAGCACACTCAATTGCCTAGCGTGAAGTGTACCGAGCATATAACAAGTTAGATTAGATAACTATTTGTTAATTCGGAAAACGATCAAAGGTTAAATTAAAACGAAATTCGCGTTAAACCTAACATACCTAACGCAATACAAACAAAACTGACCTACGCCAACAAAAAGCCGATAAATCCGCACATATTCACCACATCCATGTCGTTATAATAAAATACGGACGATATAGAGGACGATGCTATTCCGATAGGCGATTTCAATATTATTACGATCACGTTCCACTAATATTTGACTGTCCAGAATTGCATAATACGAACTTCGTCTATAAATGTATTTATAGTGAACACTCAGCAATTTTAAATAATTTATCGATGCAGTTTTGTTTACTATACTTTAGTTTAGTTTTTAAGAAGTGAGGCGCTCATAGCCCCCCCACAGACTTCATTTCGTTGATACATTGACATTCAATTATTTAGCTTACTTAATTTATCTTATTGACTGAATCGAACCGCGAATCCTTTTTACATGCGGCTTTATTTGATTAAGCTTTGTCAAAAACCTTTTCACAAAAACAACAACAATATTATGGATGGACGATGCGCCAACGCAAAAATGACAAACAGACCGACATACAAACATTTTTGTTTAAAGATTTATATACACTAATTTGCATTTAAATCTCCGTTTACCAACATATAAAATAAACACAAGCCGATATCGCCGGTCGCACAGCGGAGGTCGACAAACACGACTTAGTATAAGCCTTTACTTAATTGTAAGATTATTTAGCCTAACCTTGCTTACTTATCGTATTTACAGCAACCGAAGTTACCCTACAACGATGTTGCCACTTAATATAACTAAATAGGTAAATCTGGGCATTCCCTTGAGATTTTCTTGTGGACTGCTAATGTTCGTGTAATTACCAAAAGCAAACTTTAAAATTGAATGTTTGTCAACGATTTTGCAATACAGATAGGTACTTGTTTATAGTATACCTACACTTATTTTAACTAAACCTACAATATCTCGTATTTAAAAGTATAGAAACAAATAAAACAAATGCCTAATTAATTAAAAGGAATGGATTAGGGGTAATAAAATTCTTCAGCGTCACTCTCAACTCGAAACGTGCCCAAAAGGCTAGCGGTATATGTTGGTTCCTAAAACAGTTCAACTCTCTGATGTATTTTTTTTCTTGCATTTTTCTTATATAGGCCTATCCTAGTGCGTTGCGTGCTTGAGTTTAATACCTATAATTTTAAAATAAGTCTAGCTAAATTATAAACATCGTTCGATTGAACTAAATTTAAATTTGACTATCTAAATCAATAGTCGGAAAACCGAGACCCATTATAAATTATAAATGACACAACACAATATTATATAACTTTATATAATTGAGCTCTTAATAGAAACCTGGATCGTTGAACAAAATTGATATTTGAATATATTACGTAGGTTGCAAACAAGCAAATGGACCTTATGATGGTAAGCAGTTACCGTAATGTACGATGAAACCATACACATTTGTAGCATCAGCGTTTTCACGCTACTTCAACTTACATATAAGAACTAGGGGTCGGGTGGTAATTTGGAATATTTTCTTCGATTTTGGAACATATCTCACTACTGCTCCGCTCCTATTGATCATAGCGTGATGTTATATAACCCATAGCCTTCCTGGATAAATGCACTATTCAATAAAAAAAGTTTTTTTTTTAAATCAAACCAGTACTTTCTGAGATTAGCGCGTTCAACCAAACAAACAAACTTCAGCTTTATAATATTAGTAGGTATAGATAGTATAGATTAATCAAGTCGTTAATGACTAGCGGTCGTAGCATGTGCTCCCTCGCTCCTTTATCTGAGTTTGTCTGTACCGAATAAACCAAGTCTTCATTTCGAATTAGCCGTACACTCATTTCCTTTACACGTAGCTCATAGGCGCTAGGAACACCAAGGGCATCACTCACGTGTTGCCTACCCACAAGCTTGTTTACAACAGAATTTTTATGGTTTGGATAACCCAGGTACAGGAACACGATTGTTTAAAAATACGCATGTCTAAATGAGTGATGTAATACGAGCACACTAGCGTAGTTATTTAGATTTGGTCTACTGTAAGGCTGAGGTAGTTGCCTAGTCAGCTTTGCTCGTTACACTACCTTTCTTTCTTTTTATTTTCCAGCTGCATTTTGTAACTAAATAAAATAACTTTATCTGATACTTAAGGCGAGTAAGTACCGCTTCAGTATAAAAATGATAAACACGTATAATGAGCAATAAAACTGAAGATCTCAACTCTCGACACGCTAATGGCTTCTTCCTTGTTCATGATAATAAAAATAAAAAACACTCAATTGAAATTCTAATGTTTCTTGAATAATTGAATACGGTTTCGAAACACGCTGTTCACGGTAAATATAAAAAACTGCCTTCAAATCTGTCATTTATATGACGAACTTATTTGTTCTGCGGCAAAGTTAAATTTGCTTTCCTAACGTGCGTTGGTATGTAGGTATACATATTTTAATGTCGATAAGTCGTTCCATAAATTTCGTCGTAATTTAATTCTGAGAGGTGGTAGTCTTTTTTTAAAGATAACTTCCATAAAAGGGAAACAAGCTCTGTGTCGCGGGGGACTTTACAAACATACAATTAACGGACACAAAGTAAAGGTAGACCCAGACTAGCGACAATCATTGTGGATCACACATTTTTTTTGTCAATGGTAAATGGCGAGGTAACCACTTGAGCCACTGAACTAACCGCGCAGTTAATTTTTTTCACTTTGATGTTATATATACATATATATATATACATGATGTAGGTACATAATATTACTTTCTATACATAATTTAAAATAACTTGTCCTTATTGACTGACCGTTCATTGATTAAGTAACAAACATCCATCCATCCAAACATTTGCATTTATAATATTAGAGAGACAAAGATTGGTCCTGGGTAAGAATAGATACTTAAGATAGCTATTAAATCATAATGGTGACGTATCATTCTTTTGCACTATCATAGTATATTGCTCATCTAGTGTAGAAAGACCCTATAAAGTTTTACAATCCTAATAAATTCTGCCGTCCACTAACTAAAAGGCCGTTAAGCCACAGTTAGCCGTTTTTCACTTTTTAATGTAGTCTTATACAACTTTCGATGCTCTATCTTTTAGTCTAAGATTCATTTTGCTAGCTAGCTTAGTTTTAGAGATACAAAACATTGCTGAGCAGTTAAACCACATAAATTTCGTTACTTCCTTAATTAAAAAGCGGCTAAGCCACAATACTTCTCTAGAAAGACGTTAACATACTTCAACGGCAAACTGATGTATATATTTTTCTAATTTTACTTAACTAAAAGTACGTTATCTAGTCATGCTTGACTAAAAAGCAGTTAAGCGTCTTTAACTACCTTCATGTATTGTGTCATATAAGTAACCACCTGAACATCGTACCTTAACTATAAAGCAGTTATAAAGAAAAACTACACTAGAAAGCAGTTATACGCCAATAGCGGCTTTTAAGTTATGTATTGAAATTAGTATTAGCTAAATATCAATCGCTAGAGAGCAGTCAAACGACAATACTAGACTAAAAAGCAGTTAAACGCTTGTGATTTTTGTTTGCGTTTGACGAGCTCAGGATATATTCCGGAAGGAAAGGATCCAAACTATGATGAATAGTGTGTTGGTGGATCAGGAATTTCTAACTGCACAACGCCTTGAAATTAAAAGTATGCCATCTACACGCAATTCCACTTGCTCTAATATTAGCCAAGAATCAAAGTACGCCCACATGAACAGTAACGATTAAGTTAGTCTTCTTAACCAAGAACCTTACTCGATGACAACACAAGAGTTTCAAAAATTTAATGAAACACAAATACAACATATAAAAACAGCCAACCAGAAGAAACTCTGAAGCTTACAATAGAAACATTAACTCAGCAACAGCTTGAAACACATTCTTTATACTGCCACGAATCGATACCCCCTCCTTCTCCGATGCCATCTTCTTCTCACTGCATTATACCAGAAATATAAGATTATGATAGTGATGACTCCGTTAAGGATAAGGACTAAGGCCAGCCATGTGACAAAGTTTTAAGTGATGATACTGAATATGGTTATGACATGCAAAGGCAAAATACAGTTTTAAACCCTAAAAGTAACCCAATATTGAAAAGGAGAACATCAATAACTAAAACGTTTCCCGAAAAATTAATAACGCGACGACATACTCAAGAATTTACAAGAACAGAAGAGATTATTGGACATCGGTTACCTAAGAAAAGACGCATCTTTATCTTTTATTGATTGCTCTATTTCTATGAATTTAGTAAATTTTGCACCACCATCATCCACAAAGAGAAAGAAATATGATACCAGCTTGAAAGATAGATTAGTTGAGAAGGAAAAGGAATGCACATACAATTAACGGACACAAATTACAACCAGACTCAGAACAACTCTTTGTGGGTCATACAAAGTTTTGCCGGAATCGAACCCTCAACCTCGTGCACAGCAGGCGCATACTGCGGCCACTGGACCACCAAGGCAGTATACTTCACATACGCTGGCAGGATCGGATTCCCAACACGGAAGTACTTTGTCGGCGGATATGGTGGGCATGGAGAGCCTCCTTATTAAAAGGCAGCTTCGCTGGTGTGAACATCTAGTACGCATGGAGCCCTCAAGGTTGCCAAAAGCTGTCTTTTACTCTGAGATCAGCTCAGACAGTATCTTTGTACAAGGATGTTCTTAAGCGACACTTATCTGTAACCGGTGTGTCTCCAAACTCATGGGAGGAGCTTGCTACCCACAGGTTAGACTGGCATAAGGCTGTTCACAGAGGTATAGAAGAGTTTGAAAACTGTCGTCTTAAAGACCTTGACGCCAAACGCCAGCACCGTAAAACTCAACTCAGGCCCTCTTATGAGTATACCTAATGCGCAAGGAGGGCTTCACTGCGCTTTGTGTGACCGTCTTTTTAAGACGTAATTCGGCTTCGCGAGCCCCGTCCGAGCACATAAGCGGAGACGTATGGCCGTGAGTTAGTAGGGGTCGTCGTCGACGGATACGTCTAGGAGGACATCATCATCATTAATTTTATAAATATGAAATATTGGATGCTCGTTATTAATTCTTATACTAATGTCTGAAATTTCGCACACACCTACTAGTAGCTTACGGTTCGAGTTGTAATATTTGGTTAAGTTCTTTTCGCATTAGTCGATGCCGTATCGGCGCGGGTAGCGTATGCTCGCAATGCGCAATACCGAAAGCTTGCCGAACGCTTATATTTCAACGTGCGCTTTCAGAATCGCATGGTTTGTGCGGACGTGGGGCGTTTCTGTAATCTGCGTCTCAAAGTTTTGAGAACATAAGGGTTATTACACACATAAGCGGCCCGGCATAATCTGTGCGGCAACAAAGCCAACTCAAAGCTTATACTTTTTCCTCGAACATCATCTACATATATAAATTCGATCTTACTGCCTGACTGTGCCGATTAATGCCGGCCCGCTTATGTGTATAGATACTCTTAGAAGCTTTGCTCGATTTGTTTACCAACAGGTACAAAAATCAAGACAATATAACATCTTTATGCATTTCGTTATAAATATCCCGCATTGATAACGCACCTACAAAAGTAAGAAGGACCTAGCTAGCTACTTTGTCTTCCCGTTACAATTTGTTAACATTTTTAACGCAAGTCTTTATGTATGTATGTATGTTTTTACTTAAATCCATTATATATATATGGTAGTTTAATCGCCAAGTTTGCTCGACTCACGCAATCACGAATTTTGTATTGAAAATTTTCGTTTTTGCCGGAATTTTAAAAGGAGGCATTTTTAATTGTGTTTTAATTTTTTTTATTAAACTTTGATTTAATACTTTAAAAATTTTATATTTCTCACATAATCCTGTCAAATGCTTAGCAATAAGGAAGTTAAACTCAAGCGAAGTAAGTATTGCCGCCTTTTAGTTAAGTATTATTAGAATAATCTTGTGTTCAGTTTCATATTCTATAAACGCTACTTAGCTTAAAAGAGTCTAAGCCGCTTATTAGAAAATATATAAAGTTTCAGATTGATGAAAAGTTTCGTCAATAAAGCCGTTAGACGACTTAGCGACTTTCTAGTTAAGGATTGCATAATAAATTTAACTAAGATTTAGAATCGTATAAATTTATTAAAATTACTTCACTAAAAAGCCGTTACGGTAACGTTAGCGACCTTTTAGTACAGGATTTAGAGCCAAAAATTATCTAAAATGCTTAGCTAAATCGAAAAAGAACGTTTTTTTTAACGAGGTGTAGTTTTTTTTAATAACTAAAACCTTAAAATGATCCACGGAAATAATATTCAATAATCTGCCTAACACCCGTCAAGCTAAGTATTGTACTTTTTAAGAAATAACGGTTGCCGCCTTTTTTGCTGTTTTCTCCAAAACTACTTTTTGGGCTTAACGGCTTTCTAGTTATAGGACGGCAGAATTATGAAGGTGAGTTATTACATTATAATAGTATAAAATATACGAGGTAGCGTGAATAAGACATAAAATAGTAAAACTACATGCGCGTGAATTCTGTTTTAAAGATTAATTACGAGGTAGAATATAGAGCAATAATATGTTCAGTTTAAAGTTCGCGAACTGTGATAAAACCCTTTACACGTTAGCCGTGAGTCTCTTTAGAAACTTGTGATTATTGCGGTATAATAAACTTAGGTATAATAGTAGGTAAAGTTTACTAAATTGTTACAATTCCTTACATAAACCGTGTCGTCTACCTTCAGTGTGAGGTCTCGTTGGTTCACGTTCTCACCTTTACACACAATAAAGTTACTAATATAAATACTAAGCATATGGACGGCGTAATTATTATATCCTTCCTCAGACGAGCTTACTAGATTGTATACCCTATCTACCTCCTTTAACTTATAATAGTAGGTAAAGTTTAGTAAATTAAGAATAAGTCAAAAAAACATTTCTAAAAAACTAATATGAATTATATATAATACGTATATAAGAACAAAGTTAAACGATTACCTACACCTATACCTATATTACATGTATTTCACCATTAAACTTCGTTCTTAGACTAATAGTTGTTTCAATTTCATCATTTATAATTGTCAATATGTAAACTAGCAGGTACATAGGACTTGCGTATCGCACAAAGTTCCGAAGTAGGTTACATACAGGTAAGTAGGCGTAGATATATAGGGTTAATTCTAGAGGCGCACTTGTGAGGGCATTGTGTTTTAATCTAATTTATAAGGAGAGGATTTATGAGGCCGTAGAGGAGGGAAAATAGCCTCACGCAACATGTCTGTGCCGGTTCTATTGGATACGTGAGTGTGATACATCGAACGGCTCTCCGCAACACGTACGCCGGCGATTTATCTCGACGACTCTTTGACAAAACCCAAGCCCCACCCCTCGCAGGTCACAGGGTCACGCCCGCACTTGTCTACACAAAATAAAACATAATTCAGTTTAACGTTTACTTAAAATATTTAAACGGATTTATCTCTCAAAAAATCCCAAACGTTTCTAAATATAACTATAATTAGCTCCGGCAAAGATTTCTCATTTTTATTTAGTAGCGGAAATGAAAAATATTAATGACACAAATTTGAAGCTGTAGCCAACGTCGGGGCCGAGCGTACTCAGTCCAAATGAAATGTTGATTTTACGACGCGCGTTTTACGTTCTACTGACGGCAGATGAAACAAAATACACGTTCATTAGCGCAGACCGGGAAATTATATTACAGTTGGTACTTGATTATGAAATCACCGGAGCCCACACAGCGAGTTCAAGCACCTACTTTCAGGTACGGACGTCACCCGTCTACTCTGCAATTAGTGCATTCGGTCTCAACGCGCCGGCTAAACTTTATCTTTTCATCCCTTTTAGAGGTCCTCAAAGGGTCTGTTACAAATCCCGTCTCTGATTAAAGAAAATCTTAACAAAAGTGAGCAGTCGTACGAAGGCATTTGATATCGTGGATTTAATTAAAATAATGGATTCTTTCAAGCTCGTTGGTTTTACAAGGTTACATACGTGACTTCTTAAGAGTGAGTATTTTAAAATTAGCATTTGCGCTTTGAGCGAGGTTGTGAGCAGCGGATGACATTAGTGCCGGAGCTGGCGACATGAAACAGAATCCTCGCGATGCATGCCGACTTAATCCCAGGTAATGGGACGTAATAAAATGTAAGAGGCTAAGGGTAACGACAGACGTGCGCGCGTGACCTGTTATCTTTACCTTTTGGACTACTTAGGAGAACACAAAATCTGATTTTGTTGCTTACGGACGGAATCCCTTATGGACAAGTTGAAGTATAAAATTAAATACAGTTTAGGTGGGTAAAGTAAGTACGGTGTGTGTCAGATATAATAATGGAATGGAATAGAGGTGATCGATAGAGCGCTCGGTGGAGTCATCGTGTGTGAATTTTCTAACTTTTTTTCTTTATGACGTTCGGTTTTGACAAATTAACACGTCAGCGAAGAGATACGGCGCGCACCCCCGGCCCGCCCATCAATATCGACACGGCCACCATTACTCAATATCACTCAAGTGGAACTGCCCAATTTACAGCTACATTTAACTGATTTGATTGAATCCACCGAAAGTTATCACCTCCGATCGAATCGGTGCTCATATGCGGTCAAGTAGGCGAAAATTTGATTTGGGGTATGAGCATAAAATTATTTCACTTACATACGATATGATAAGCTTCAAATGTGTAGGCGTTCATTAATTATGAAGCATTTTTATTTAATTGAGTGGTTAGTGCCTAACCTGGTGACAGAGTTGTTCAGACTGTATATATATAGGCCTCTGCCGTAATTTTATGACTGTTAACTGCGCGAAACAACTTTTAACTTTCCGCCCGAATTGAAAAAATGAAGAAAGAAAATAACATTTATAGATACAGTGACATTTTTGAATATTCCAAAGTGTACCCAGCATAATGCTATGTTGTGATAAAAACACAGCGATGATTTTTAATGATGAAAAATGCTGATGAATCATGGAGACTTTCAGATAAAATACCGGTCACCCACCATAAGTGTTCCATGTCTTTGGTAACTAAACCCGCTGATTGTTTACTGATCAGCGAGTTTAGCTATGAGCACCCCTGAATCTGAAGCTAATACATATATTCATCATCTCAACCCATAAACGTCCCACTGCTGGGCACGGATCTCCTCAATTCAAAGAGGGATATTAGCCTACTGTACCACGCTGGCCAGACGGGTTGGTATAGGGTTTTGTTTCGAGTTTTCCCTCTCTTGCAGTGGATATTGTCTGCCTGACTTACTCCCTTAGTTGACTCTTACGACACCCTCGGGATGGAAAGGGGCGGTGACATTATTTGTATTCTTAATCCGTCACCACACGGCAATACATATATTATTTCGTTTAAATGGTAAACTATGTAGCCTTGGTAAAGACTTAGTAATTACGTTGGTTCATTCAACCATAGAGGGAATTGCAGGTTAGAATTCCAACTGAATCTCTTTACTTAGCGTTAGTAATACAGTTGTAGCATAAACAACTGGGTTTAAATGGATTATTTGCTTGTATGTACAAGCAAGAAACGTTAAAGAAAATTATCTTAAGAAGAAACAAATTAATTTTATTGGGGATACCGTGAAACGTTTGAATGTTGAAACTGAATTTGAATAGATTTTTATAGATTTGTAGGTATCTTTTGTCGCTGTCACCAAAATACGTGAATTAAAGAAACTAATACATTTAACATAGACCTTTTCGTAAGTGAAGGAAATAAATAAAACAACATCTTGTAAAATTATTATATCATTCAAAAGCTAGTACTTTTTGATCAAAACTGCTTACGATCAGGCGAACCTATTGCTTGTTTGCCACCAAGTAGTATATAAAAGAAAAATAATATAGCAGTCTGTATTCTTTATTCCAATACTCGAAGCCACGAAAATTCATAAAAAAAATCTTTTTAAAAATAAAAACTATACCAGTATAAGAGTTTCAGTTCACGTCTCTTGATCCTGACCCTGAAAAAATGGCCTTAACCTTCCTCAACGGAATATAACTCCGTTGGGTGAAAACATTACAGCACGTTATCCGATTTTCCTTAAAATAAGTTCTGAGGTTTTCGAAATCAGTGCGGATTGACCATTCTATTACAAAACAACAACTGAATTTATTCCTATATCAGAAATATTTACTAAAGGTTAAATTTGTAAGTTTGAATGTAGCTCTAAAACTACTGAACCAATTCGAAAAATTATTTCATTACTTGGAAGCTACATTAATCGGATATTTTCACTTAGTATCTATACGTATATCTACGTGAGCGAAGCCGCGGTCGGCAACTGGTGTATTATAAATTCATATTCATATAGTTGCTTTGCTTACACGTGCGGTCTAGTGGCTTTGTACCTCGACCCTTAGAGTTATAGGTTCGATTTTTATTCCAAAACGTGACCAATATTTATCCAAGAGTGAGTGTACTTTGGGTCCATGAATTGTAATGTTTGTAAAGTGCCCCGTGACAGAGCGCAAGTACCCTCATGCCTTGTCTTTTATAAATTTAAAAAAAAGTATAGGTACGTACTGGTAAGAATCTTGATGGCAAGCATTCAACTTTCTTGTATACTACATTATGCTACAAATCTATATAAAATATGCTTACTCCGGAACAAACGCATACACCCCACACTTGTAATTTAAAAGCAAAACCTCTCTTTTCATTTAATTTCCGTCTGTTGTTTGTCCTAGGTTTTTCATTTGTGGTGTCGCAAAGTTAAACATAGCGAAAATTTCCGGAGGCGACATAAGGAGGTATTTTAGTATGTTGTGTTCTATATGAGTCGACACGACTTTGATGTATCGTGGAGCGTCGGCAGTTGGACCCTGAATATTTACGAGTACGAGAAGGTCGGAGCGTCGCCTAGCTTGCTCGCGCCCGGGGAACCCTGTCACATTATTCATGAACTATATTTTATGTTACATCTGCCAAAATACACTCATCGAGTGTCGCATATTATGAATGCTGCGCCACCTTTGGCTACGGAAACATTGGTACGAATGTTCTAGATGAATACGTAACTATACATTTTTATGTTAAGTGTTTTCTTAGTTTCTTCCAACAATTTGTGGAAAACTGTAACATAGTTTCTTGTTGTTATTTTATAGTGTAATTAAATGTACATTATGTTTGCGTACTTTTTGCTGAAACACGTTAGTTTATTTGTGGACTTTTGATTACAACGGAGCAAATGTAGATTAATCGAAGTTTATTTAAACTTGTTTAATGGATTCAAAAAAAAACAAATTAATCAATAAAACTGTTAAACTGTTTTAACCAAGAATTTGCCAGGCATTTGTACATTACGCTAATAACAATTACTTTCCTCTAAAGAAGTGGCGTATTAATAAGCTGCTAGTAAGTAGGCAAGATAGAAATAGTTAGGCCCAGCCACAGAGCTATAACAGTATCTCATCGATCGCGCCGAGTCTGCTGACATTATCGGTTATATCGGGATTAGTTGAAATTCAGTATTGTGGCGAGTCTGGCATTGGATTTCATATAAAGTATTCCAGTATGCGAGTCGCCTTAATAAAATGAAGCACACACAAGCAAATTTGTTCCTACTCGTAACACACAAATCTCAAGGAAAATGAAATTCTTTTCCAATTTAAAATATATTTTTCCTATTATTCTGAATGTTACAAAATAATTTTACGTTGTAAAAACGTACCAAATTACCTTAGGATACCTTTTATTTATCATCGACTTTCTCGCTGAACATTTCGATTCAGGTAACAGAGCATCGGTATTTTATTTTAAACATTTTGTTTACGAATCGGTACAAAAAAACAACAGAAAGTCGGCAATTATTTAAGCAATAAATATCTTTATTGAACTTGCACGTGCGTGAAGTAGAACAATGCGTAAATTAGGTGTACCTCAACCGATATTACGGGTATACACGGTCTAAATGGTTTTTACGCTAAATGTACTGCCAAATGTATTTGTTATTATAATTAAACACCTTTTGTTATAGTCAAAGCTTGTTGTTCTAAAGATCTTTATCAAGTCTAGTTTTATGGCAATACGTATAATAATAATGAATATTTATTGCACAGAAGAACCTAATACAATATATGGTAGAAAATATGTGGTAGTTTACATTCATAATACTTAACAAATTTAACCCTGGCAACTTAAACTAGGATAAATCCTGTGCTATGAGAGCCAGTAGCAAATCACGGTCATTATATATACAATATTAATATTAAATCATATCAAAAATAGGAGAAAAAAAAACTATAGTTTTAGACTAAAATAATATGTTGAACTAAGCATAGGCATAAGAACCAAAAGACTAATTAATCATTATTATTTAAAAATAAATCTGGCACTAGGTTGTAGTAATTTGATTGCAAGGAGTTTTATAAACATTGAAATTAAAGACAAAGTACAACAATACTCAAAGCAGCAATTTATTGATCGAACACACACCATTTGAACACCCACAACATGAACCTCTACGCCTTCTGTGCTGAGGCTCTAGACAAGTGGCATAAGTGATAGTCGAATCGAAAGTCAAAAAATTAAATGTATGGAATTTGACGTGAGTCTACGATTTAATGTCGTAAACTTGCGTCAAATCCCATACATTTTCTTTTTTGACTTTTCCATTCGGCTATCGCTTATGCCACTTGTCTAGAGGCTCTGTTGAATATTAGATAGTGTACTGTTAAGTTATGTCTATGCTTCTTTATCTGAATATATAGACAACGATCCTAAATGGTGCTAGTTGGTGCCCATAAATATTATTTATTCAACAAAACGAAAAATGTTAAGAAATAAACGAAGAGGTAAATTACGGGCACCGCAATAATTTCTCTTGTGGACATTTTGTTTTCCTTTATTGGTCATATTTATCAGTGCGAACGCCCGGAGTGGCAAATAAATCGCTTGCTCATTTCAAGTGAATTTCTTATTTCTTAGACTGGCGCATACAACGAGGGACGATTAAACTGTAGGATTTTGTTCACATTTTCTGTATTCCTCTCGCAGTGTGCATTGGTTTAGGGATGTCCGGCAATCTAAAAAGCTTTCCAGTTTTCAACATTGTCAAAACGATTGGTTGAATTATTGTTTTTCAAGCAGGCAGTTCTTCGAAACAGTTTCTAAAAAAAAAACGTGTGGCACTCGGCGACTGCCGCGGTAAAGCTATTGCATATTTTTTAGTATGATTTTTTATCGAAACAAATAAAAAAATACTTTACAGAATTATCTAAATCATTTTATTTTATTCTCAATGATTCCTAAAAATATATAATAATAAAAATGAATACTTGTAATAATTCCTTAAGACTCCTTATACTATAATCTTTTTCACATTAATATTCTCTTAGATCAAAACCTCCTTACAAAAATTTGACATATTATTATTGACCGTTTAGAAAATTCGTCATTAAAAAAAGTATTACCGCTGTGCCGGTCGAAGTGGGGAGTTAGGTTTATTATTTTCGTTACAGAATTTCTGGATTCGGACTCCATGCCCAAGGCCCGCGATAGAAGCTATGCAATAGCTTAAAAATCATGTAAGTAAGTAAAATATCGTACGCTGTAGACGTACGATATTTTACTATACGTCGCCCACTTTATTATACGTCACCCACGATTGTTGTTATTTTATAACATCTACATCTTATAACCAAATTTATAAAGGTTACCCATAATATACATATATAGGTACTCGCGTGAAGTAAAAATTCAATTCGTGTTAGGTACACTTATACGGCCACAAGAACTTTGTTACATATTTTTTATAGTTCGTCTTTAATAGTCCCATACCTCGTAATAACACGTGTCGGATATTTTACAAAATTAACACAAACAATAAACTTTCTAATAAGGTAGATCTACGAATCTTACAAGATTTTGTGCATTATTTAATTTTTTCCAGTTTATTTAAATCTATATTTAGAAAAATTACTTAAATATTTTATCTATTTTGTAAAAATTGCGCAACACTATGTAAATTTAGTTTTTTATTAAACAAATATTAAGTTCGTATTGTTCAATCAGTAGTTACCTCTATGTGAAAGAGCGGGCCTCCTAACACAGGCAATATATGCCTAAAGGGAGCTCCAATGTATTAATATTAGTGTAATTAGATTCAGTTCAATTAATGGAAATAAATCATTTTTATTTTTTTATTATTATTTACTGTAAGTGGACATTACTGCCCTACTAAGAAATAAAGGCATATCCTCATATTGAAAGATACGGAAGAATGCATATCATAACTTTAGAAGCTTTTATCCCTAAACTTCTGTCATATACTTGTGTCGTTCTTCCTTAGCAGGGCAGATTACACAATTATGTAATGTCCACTTTACTTATTCTCCTTCGTTTGTACTCGTATTATTTAAAATTTTAATTACCAAAAAAAACATAAATTGACTTCATTACAGTTAAAAAACATTAAAATAATATTATGATGTTATTTTTTAAATCGACACCAAACTAGAAGGATATAACTACCCACATCGATGAAGCACTGCCATTCCATGTACCCACATTTTTGCGTGCAATGTCCGTAATATAAAGCTAATTGGCGACCTCAACAAAGAGAAGAATCAGCTTACTTCCAAGCCTCATCCAGGCTTTAATGACTCATGAATCTATGTGCTTAGCTTGGGTGTTTCACGTTCAGATGCTCGGGTGACAATTTAATGGCGTGAGAGTGGATCGTGTGGGACGGCTCTAAGTAAATCTTTTTATTAGTGCCTGTCTACTTAGATATATTTTATATTACCGAGAATGTACACAGGATCATATTGTATTTTTAAAGACAATTCTCGTAGGAAGCAAGCCTTCTGTTGTTTACACTCACACAATTCACGGACAACAGTGATATTATAGTCAGAAAGAAATGGATATCGTACTAGCGCGCGAAAATTGTTGTCGACAAAAGTTTCTAATTGCTGTCATTCGGCTAATAGTTATATTTTTCTGTATTATTCGTTTCGTATTAAGTATCGTATTCATACTTGAAGTCTATAGCCAAGTACTAAAGGTACATGGCAACAAAACTGAACGCCGCTCAGTATAAAAGTAGCTTATCTTTTTTTAAATATCATTAACGGACACGTACACTCGGTACACGTACACATTAACGTACACTCGAGGCAAACATTTATAATAATAATAATAATAATAATATTTTTATTTCGGATCAATAATATACATCCATTTTGTTAGTAACATTATTAAAACTTACACAACTATGTTAGTAACTAAATTTATTTAATAAATTATTTTATAAAAAATCATTTCCTATAGAGAGGAGGCCTTGAGCACCGGGTAACAATATGAACCTTTACCCAGTGCTTAATAAAAGGATTGTCCATTTTCATTGTTAACGCCTTCAGGATAACGTTGGAACTGCCGCGCATTCTGTGCATAATTGATGCCGCTCTGAGTCTGATGACTGCGTAGAAGTCATCAACGCGAGCCTCAGCAAACATTTGAGATGCACTACAAAAACGCGGGAGCCCCAACAGCACCCTAAAAGCGTTATTGTACTGTACGCGTAGGGCGTTGTACGTCCGCTGCGTATACTTTACCCACAGGCTACAGGTGTAAAAGCTTTGACAATATGCCTTAAACAAAGTAATTTTTACATCACTTGAGCAACGAGCAAACCTGCGGGCCAGCATATTACACCGGACCGCCAACGCCCTACGCTCTCTCTCTATATCAGCATCATCAGACAGGTCCTCCGTGACAATATGTCCAAGATATTTAAATTGAGAGACTCTCTTTAAATGTACTCCATTTAGAGTTACAGGGGGTACATTTTCTGATGTGCTGTTTTGACATTTAAATATCAGTAACTCACTTTTATTTACATTATATACGAGCCCATGTGACGCAGCATACGACTCACACATCCTCAGCAATTTTCTAATGGCGCTAATCGATGGGGCCAGCAAGACCATATCGTCAGCGTAACTGAGGTTATTAATTATGGTTCCGTCTATCGAACATCCGATATTGGACTCGCTGAGCTCATCGATCAGCCCATCCATATACAAATTAAACAAAGTGGGAGATGTAAGTCCACCCTGTCTAACTCCACATTCCATTGTGTATGGATCTGAGGAAGCATTTGCCCACCTAACTCTATTTGTTTGCGAGCGGTACCAAAAACTCAGTACATCTATGATTTCAGGCGGTACGTTCCGGCTGTGTAATTTAGCCCACAGCTTGTCATATATTACAAGGTCAAAAGCCTTGGAAAGGTCGAGAAAAGTAGCATATACAGGAGTTCTTCTATCTGTATAATACTTCACAGTCTGCTTGAGCGCCAGGATTGCACTTTCAGTAGAAAGATTTCTCCGGAATCCAAATTGTGCATGATTTAATTTTAGAATATCGATCTGGCGCTCAAGCAAGCCGTCAAGTACTTTACCTATTATAGTGCCTAAAGAGATGGGCCTGTAGTTAGATTTATCTGCGATATCGCCAGTTTTATTTTTAACAACAGGCACCACTACACTCTCCATAAGCTTAGCAGGCAAATATGTGTGACGTATGCAGATTGTGTAAAACATGGCCAGAATGCGGTATACGTGAGGTCCGGCGTACAGTAAGTGCTCGACTCCCAGTCCATCATGACCCGGAGCCTTCCCCTTTGCCAAACATTTCACCATCTGTTTTACATCTTTAGCTGTACAACTAAAAGAAGACTCCGACCTATCATGACCACTCTCAACTACCTGATTAGGTCGCTGTAGCGTCGGAGATACTCTAAAATGTTCTTTAAACATATTTGCAATTTGTTTTGCATCTGTCCTACCATCAACGGACACAGAGAGGCCCGGCTTTGGATTCAATTTATTTGTTTTTTTCCAAAACTTGCCAAAATTCTTTCTGTCATGACTTTGTGCTATTAAATTCATAATTAATTGGTCTTTATTTTTCTGGCAATATTTTAATTTACTTTTAAACACCTTTCTACTCTCTTTCATATTCGTGTAGCTTGGACCATAACTGGGCATTCCACCCGACCTCCATATATGATACTTTTCTCGGGCCTCCCTGTGAGCATTTTTCACATATTTATTCCAACCTACCACATGTCTACCCTTCCCGACACCCTTCGACCTATGACTCTGCATTGCTGCTGCCTGAAGGGCTTGTACTAATTCTTGGTACAACTCGTCTATAAATACTCTGTGAGTAACATCTGTACACATCCTGTCACAACATTTGCTAAGTCCTAGAGGAAAATCTATAATCTTAAGACTATCGATGCACATCTCAGTGTAATTATGAATTTGTGTTGCATTTCTTTCCCCCCATATTATTTTATTGTTGAGCGAGTTGACACTGTCATTTGTATATTTAATTCTAGTTACATTAAGGTCACAAGTTATTTGTAGTGGGAGGTGGTCAGACCAGTATACGTCATAACACACTGTGACGTCACTGACTGTCAACCAAGCCGCCTCAGTAACCAGGCAATGGTCTAGCCAACGTCTACACCCGTGTGCATCACTTATAAACGTATAACTATTACTGTCTCGGCCAAGCCTAGCTACATCGGCGCATACCCAGCTCTGATCTGAACAAAAATTTATCAATTCTCGCCCAAACAGTTCTCCTGGATGTGCATTAAAATCCCCCAATATATATACAGATTCGATATTACACGTTTCAATTACCGCGACAATCTCACTTAAGCACTCGTTAAATTCTGTAATGTTTACTAATGAGTCAGTTGGCATATACACACTAAAAAATAATAACTCACGGTTTGAGATGGTTCCTTTTATAGCTGTGATACGATTATTTTTGCACTTCACTACAGACACTGAACTAAACAAATTATTTCGCCACAATATTGCAACCCCCCCGTAAGGCCTTCCATACAATGTTCCTGCAGACAGGTCTACTGCTGACTTGCCAGTGTACATAAAGTCTTGATGTATGTTGGCAAGCATTGGTATTTCAGGCCCCAATAACCAGGTTTCCTGTAGGGCTATTATATCTGCAGTTACACACAGCGACTTTATACACTCGGACGACCGCTTCATACCCTTACAATTAAAACTAAATAGCTTTATAGGTACAGGTACATTGCCATTACTTTCCATTTGTGTTTTTGTTGTCCTCCCTCTGCATTGACTGCACATATTCTTTGTTAGTATATTTCAGATATATATACCGTCTAAATGACACTCCTTCAGGCCAGATATTTTCATCCATGAAAAGTGATAGTTTTTTATGAGGAATGTTGAATTTGTAAGCCTCATACTGCCTAGTTTGTTTCATTCTCATTTTATATAGCTCTACCTTCACGCCGGTTTTCTCAAATATATAAGAAGTTATGTCCTCTATTGATGCACTCTTATCAACGTTATATATATAAAACGGTATCTTTATTTCCGCAGCTTTAAAACTTCTAGCATGGTCGTTCGAACCTGTACCTTTGTTGCCTATGAAACGATTCCTTTGCCTATTTTTACTTAAAACCGTAGTCCATTCATCGTTATAATTATTGCTTTGTTTATGTTTTGACTGTGATGATAGTAATACATTAGCGAATGTCTTCGCCATAACTTCTGTTGATGATGACGCTGGTAACACGTTATTATTTAAAACCAAGTCGCTCGCTTCCTCGCACATAATTATGGGACGATCACTATTAGTCATTTCACGCGAGTCGCTGCTATTATTTACCTCCATTTGCGCATTTTTCTCTGTGTGCGTGAGCAATGTGTGAACGGTGCCACTCGCGCAGTCCCTTTGTTGGAGAGGGACAGAAACATGCGCCTGCGCGCCGTTATTCACCTTATCTACGCGCTGTGACGTCGTAATCAGCTGATTGCTATTATCTTGAACCATTTGTTTTGTTGACGTAGATTCACTATTCCTTAGACAAGTGGCGATATCCGATTGTGTGTTTTGTTGCAAAATATCACAATATTGTTGAGATTGAGATGTAATCATATTGTAATTATTCCCCAATTCCGTCTTAAAACTTTCCAATTCCTTTTTCGATATATAATCATTCTTTAAGGTATCTATTTCACTTCTAAGTATCAATAAATCTTTTAAAAGTCTTGTCACATCTATGTGATCAAAAGTGATGGGGGGTAGTTTTTGAATCTCACGGGCTACAAATATGGGAATTATTTCGGGATCTGTTGCTTTAAAAAGATCTATTATATCTTCTACATCCCTCGTAGTCTTCCCCTTGTTTTTTCTTTGTATCATCCGCTTTGCATTAGGTATTGCTTGATACAACAATGATTTAGCACGATTGATCTCTTCTTCTTTAAAACCACTGACACATAACTGTATTAGGCTTACACAATCCATAACCTCCAGTTTATTCTGTATATAACAGAGCACTTCGTTTATTACTATATTGCACGTATTACATTTAATGACATCTGAAGCCATTGCACACAACTAATCACAAAGGTCGTTGACCTCGCGCTCGCAATTTAATGACGCGTCCGATCGCGACCGCGGTTACGACCTTTATGGATCACATCAAAGTTTTGTGCCGTGTATAAATCACAAATTTGGCGAAGAGACTTCCTTAACCTAAACCTTACATATTACCAAAATATATTATTTATGTAGAATTATTACTTGTATTTCTAAGTAGATTCTGACCCATGGTGTCATTGTGATGTCACTTTCTTTGCCTTCAAAAATCTCTGTACTATCACGTAGATATCTACTGAATAATGATTTTCTCGACGGTTTTAAACATAGACCCGATGAACATTAAATCCAGAGCCGCTCTATCACTTCCCGTTGTCGCACAGAGCGACTGACCGTTTATCCAGAAGATATATGAACGCACTCGTAAAGCGGCCATACTTCGCGGAAGTCAATCTCTCTGGCAAGTGTATTTTGGTAGGGGACAACGACCTGTATAATTTGTATCCTCATACTACAGATTTACAACAAAAAGGCGCTAGAAGTAGCAGCCTTATACACACCAATGTGAATTTCATTTTGTGGGATTTATACATACTAACCAAAAAAATATTTACTATCTGCGGTGAAGGAAAACATCGTGAGGAAATTCATCGTTTAGGCCTTAATCCATAGAAGCTGGCCTTATGCGGGTTGGTTGATCAGATGTACTTTAGAATTTATCTATACTACGGTGATGACGCAGGGCAGAAACGTCAAACCATATTGATTTTAATTAAGGCCTAAACTGTCTCAGCTATCTTGATAAAGGAGAGTTGAACATTTTATAATGGGACGCTATTATAGATACTACTACAGATTTTCAAAACTGATTTCATAAAAACATAAATATAGTATAGCAGAAAGTGAGTAAAACAATTTCTATGCCCAAGGCTGTATCAAAGCAGTAAACATAAGTCAAAGACGCTTAAGGGTTCTCGGTTTAATCGAGCAGAACTTAATGGCGTTTTTGTAAATATGGTCTTAAAATTATGCTCACTAAACAACAATAGATGTTTCAAGGTTTTCTATAAGTATTATAGTATTGACAACTAAAACGATATTAGGTATCTCCTACTACGAGGTCACACGTTTGATTCCGGGAAGGGGCCAGAAAAAGTTATTGAGTTTTTCTGTCCTGTAATTCTCTATAGATGCCCGACGTTAGGAAATTAAACTTGTTAACACTAGAAAAGCACATAGCGCCGTGCTTAAGCCTAATCTCTCTCTGTTCATGTCGGATTGTTGTACCATTGGACTGTGAGAGTAAGGGAATAGTGCACCTGTGTTTGCGCACACACGTGTACACTATAATATCCCCGCGCGTAATAATGTTCTTTTAACTGAAAGACGGTTAAAAGGACAGCTTATATCATACCACAAGAATGATGTGTCTTGATATACATTGAAGACATTTTCCAATCACAAAGTATAAAATGTTCGATCGAGTAGATCGAATTATGAGTGAAATCTCGGCGGGAGCCCACGGGAGCTCAGCCGGTAAATAGGGAATATAAATTTGTCTTAAACAAATTCTCCCCTTGATGACGGCGATACGTTTTAGGGAAATTTACAAGCATCAGTTAACACCTTTTTGGTAAAGCCTTTCGTTTGTGGATGGCTTTAGATGAGGTTTTTGATAACATCTGTTTTTGATCTCACAATAATTATGTTTTATTTGAAGGTTACATACGTAGGTGTGTTCCAGTAGATGGGGAATTTATACCATTAAATATTGTTGATTAAACATTACATGGAAATGATTACGTCCATCACGGTTCGCTTGCACAACAGTTCTGAGACTGAATTGCCTGCTACGGTACTTGCAGGACATTAACTTCTTCAAACTAGGTTTAAACAGAGCCCTATCCTCATAGTAAGCAACGGCTTGTCTGTGATTATAGGATTTGGAAATACATGAGGAGGCCTATGGAAATTAAAAACATCGGTCTTTTGGAGAAACTTCGTTGATTTAAAACGAACATACTGATAATAAGTATGTAATTATGTTTAAGTAATCTAGGGCTGAAATCAAAACAAATATATTAGACGAAACAGTAAACAATCATGAAAGTTTAACTCTAAGGAATTATATATTACATTTATCACTACGGTGGTAATACAATCGACACACTAGCTAAATTAATATACAAATAATTTCCTTATTTGTGTCATAGGTGTACGTAGTTAGCAATATAAGCTTGTAATTGATTACATAAGCTTCAATATTATTGCTCGGTGATATGACTAATATATTATTGTATTGTTAGGTAGATTAATCTTCATTGATATTATTAGATTCATTATTGTACGGAAGAAAGATGTAAATGTACCTATGGAGAACGAGTTGTAAGAAATACAAAATACTAGTACCTTGGTATAGTGCAGTTTGGCGATGCGCCAACTCACTCGCTTGCTTAAACAGCATTGTAGTTTTATGTGCTTTCAAACGATACCATCGCGACTTTTTGTATTACTAACTTTACCAACGTTCAACACAAAAAATATACCATTTATTCTTGTCAAGAAGGTAGTCCTCACCTTGAACAAAAGTTACGGGTCGCTCGCAATATTGAAATTTCCTTAATACGTTTATGAGTCGGTCCTTTTAAACAAAGGTAAGATACCTAGCTCCCAGAAGAACACTGAAGGTCTAACACAAGTTCACAAGTAGCCGAGTCGAATTTCGTAACACGAAAAAGTTTGTGTAACAACCGTGTGCGCCGGCGGTCTTCCCCGAGGACGCGGCCACAACAAATTACTGGCAAACAACTTCGAAATAAATTAACTCTCAACTTTCAAGCGTTTTACTTTCTTTTTGTTAGACGAAAAACAATTTCCTTTGTGTTTTGTTTACGTTGTAACGTTCTTTGGTGTGGAAACCGGTCGGTAAAAATTAACATTTTTTATTTTATTTATTGACATTATCGGTCGATTTAAACATCATTTTTGTTACTACCTATTGATATATGAAACCTTATTTAATACGACGTGAACAATACTATACAAATTAAAATACCAAGCTACTTTATGTTTTTCATTTATTCAGCGTTAACTTTGAATTGTAAAATACCGAATTAGGTATTATATTTAAATCGCCTTCCTAATAAACTTAATTATTAACCATTCACACACTCTACGAACCACTTTTGACCAAGAACTATTTCAGCATAATTTTGAGGATAATACTTGATACCCCATCACAACTCTAATGTTACAAATTTGTTAATCAGTAACATGCAACTGATACCCTAGGTATCAGTTGCATGTTGTGTATTACTTTATTGTAAGCATCCGTAGGCTACGATAAGCGCTTACCATCCGGCGGGCCGTATGCTTGTTTGCCGCCTTTGTAGTATATAACAAAACAACACTGTTTATTGGAAATTTGGCACCTAAATACCAATCAAGTAGCTAAGCTTTTGAATTCCATGCATGTAGCGCCCGAGTGAACCTACACAATGCTGTAAGATAATATTTTAAATATCTTTTAGCATTATGTGGGTTCCCTCGGGCGCTACATTTGAAGTTAAATATTAATTATATCTGTACTAATATTATAAAGATAAAAGATTTGTATTTCTGTTTGTAATGAATAAACTCAAAAACTACACGACCGATTTAAAAAATTCTTTGGCCATTAAGAAGCTACATTATCAGCGAATAACATTAGCTATATTTTATAAAAAAAAACGGGATCTCTAGGAAAACTAAATAAATGTCCAAAGTGTGTGGAAAACAAAATAATTGTCCAAAATGTTAAGCCGGGACGTGCCGCTAGTATAATATATACTTATAAATGCGATAGTGACTAAGCGGCTGAACAGATTTGAATGAAATTTGGCATGAAAATATATTCTGGGGTATACACAAGGTACATTTTTTGTCGTGATAACCGACATACACGCAGAGGGAGCCGCGGGCAACAGATAGTATATAATAATTGGACAACAAGATAATTGTAAAGAAAACTACTTGTTGTTAAAATAATAATAAAAATATGATAGGTAATTAACAATTAAAGTGTTGATATTGACTCGTATCGATACCTAACCTTATTTTATTAATAACATACATATCGTATACATACGTAGCTAAATAAGAAATACAACTAAAATATTGTCTAAATATAAGTAAATAAGATAAACAAAAACATTGCTCTATTTTTCAGTTTTTATCTCCAAATGATGGCCGATACAACAAGGAAGGGTTGGGTAGAAGGACACGAAATTATAAGGAATGCCCACTGGCTACGGGGCCTAAAAGATATCTACATATACGCATATATAACTGTTACCCGCAAAACCTGTTTACAAAATCATGAAAAAGAAAAATGTGACGTCACCATTATGTAGAATGTTATGTTTTAAGGAAGGTAGCTTACAAGCTAGCAAGCCCGACCAGGGAAGAACCTCTACTCAAGATATAAACCGATGTAGTTGTGTTCCTGTTTTCAGCGCTCATTTTTAACGAAACATTTTTCTATCCCAGGGATACTCCATCACCACCCTGGTATTAAAATGTTTTTATCAGCAACACGTAAGTGATACCTCTGGTATTGCAAGCGTCCATAGGCTTCGGTTACTGTTTACCATCAGGAGGGCTGTATGATTGTTTGCCACCTAAGTAGTATAAAAAATAATATTATGTGGTACAAGTTGTGAGTGTTGAAGTGAGTACAAGGCTCTGCATAAATTGCTTTTAATTTCCCGCCTTGTCCATAATACATGATTCCACGTTAATGAGCACAGGATTTTAATATTCAAGGTCCTCTGTATAATGCTGCGCCGACAGACAATCAGACCTCAGTTACTCTCACAGTAAACTTCCTTTAGATGTTGTTGGTTTCGGCAATTTTAATTTGTTTATTCAATTTTGATTTTGAAACATTTTGTTGTCAAACGATACGCAAAGGATACGGTAAATTGGTTTTCATCTTAAATTTTAAAGAGAAAATTAATTTTAAAATGCGTAACCCCGGAAAGACGACAACGCTATCTATAAATAATAAACACGTACAGAAACAGGAAAATTACATAGAACAAACATAATGTTTTATTTAATAAAATGAAATTCTAACTAATTAACGTATATTATGTACTTGTATCGGGAATTGGTATATAATTACCTGTAATTATGATATTTGGGGATGATACATTATTAAATTTTAATGTACGATCATTATGTTTATATATTCAAAACCTAAAAGTAAAATTATTTTATTTAGATATTGTTAATAAAGCGGTCAAATTTTATATGGATGACGTAACTTACATATTTGTATTTCAAAACTCTTTGTGAGTTAGGTACGTGTAGGTATCCTTAAGCTACCGATCTAACCTTTGCGATGAATATCATCGACAGCTAATTCAGAAAAGGTTTTGAAAAGCTATATTCAAAGGTTCGAGTGAGTAGTATTATGCAAATGGCGTTAAGTTGTCGACATTTTGGCTTAGTTGCAAAATTATAATCCCCATACAAAATTGGCTATGTTGGCTAGCTCGAATATACATACAACGTTTTTGTACATTATGTTTCAAAGTTTCTCATCTTAGTAATAGCAACGCGGATTGATAGATAGATTATCGCTGTTAGTCCACAGATTAGTAACTATTTTTTGTAATTCTTAGAAATCCGTTACTCTTAAAACACTTAAAGGCGCTAAACTTTGACCTGATTTGTCTGGAATATAGCACTTACACAAGTGCAATATTATGCTAATACGAACGCTATAAAATGTTCCCTGAAGTCGTTTAATCTATCGTGGTCTAAAGACTATTCTTCTTCTTCTTCTTGGGGTGCCATCTTCTTAATGAAGCTCGGCGATCATCAAGGCAATTTGGACCTTTGACAGAGCAGCTCTGAATAGAGAACGAGTGCTCTTGCTGTACCACTAGCGTAAGTTCTTTTGCCAGGATAAAGACCGTTTAATAACCGTACCGTACGATGATTAAATTAAATTAAATTTATTTAAAAATATATCTTAATACAAAACCACTATCGACAGGCATAAAGATGGCCATTCTGTCCACGACAATACAGATTGACACATAAATTGCGGTACAATTTCCCTTTATTCTACGAAATTAGACATTCAAAACTCAATTCTCGGCCAAGAGCCCAATTTTAGATGCAATTTACGGTTAATTAGACTCTTAAGTACAGGGGCCGGTGGCGCCGAGTCGCGAGACTCAGAGGAAGTTTGCAATGGCCGCGTTAATGCCACCAAGGCGCTAGTGCCGTCCCTAATGTGCAATAACTACTACTGTTTTGTTTCTGTCGCCAACTTAGCATTCAACTCACCGACTAGCGTCTAAGGCGCGTCTTAAATACGATGACGTAGTCGAATGTAAGATAATAAAGGTCCTATTTGAAAACTTTCTTTTTTTTGAGGATTTATTGTTTGGGATTATTTATAATAAATATTTTGAAGGTCAAATGTATAACATTTATTTAGATTTAATAGATAAATCAGTAATGAAATTAGATACCTGCGTCTGACGGACACTTAAAATGTTGCGGTAAAACTCTCACAAAATTAAATGTTCAATTAAAGTCCTTTGAGATTGTTTTAACAATTTCTAAACCACTCTCTTTACTTATTCAAATATCCGCAATGATCAAAACTGAAAGTAATATTTTCTCAAAATATTCGTAGAAATTATTTCTTCCCCTCAGAATTCGCCTTAGTTACATTCACGCTAAAAGCATTCCAGGGCTTCTTAATCAACGGTCTACGAATATTAATTTAATTAGTTAAAAGTTTTTATAACTTTTAAGTAAAAAGGTGGAAAACGAAAAAAGATGACGCGCGGGCGCCGATGTGAAAGAAACTTCAGCTTTTCAAATCGGACAAGCAGCGTTTATTTATCTTGCCTACTTTGCAAATCAATTAAGAGGATGAATAGGCAATAGCCCCGTAATACTTACCTGCAAGGTAATTTTATGTACGTTATCGTGTTCCTTAGGAAATATGAGTGTAAATTGTGTAATGACTAATGTATATTCATGGCAACGCGAGGCGTGCGGCGCGGCGGCGAAGCGGTGAGGCGGCAAGGCGCGTCTTAGGAGCAAGATGTATTACAGGCATGCAGCGTCGCCGACGCGGCATCCTCTAACAAATGTTATGTACTCTGTGTATCTCCACCCCTGATACATGACATGCCGCTCGCGTCAATGATTCAACTACAAATTGCGTGTCGCCCTCAGATAATCGCGCTTTGCATTAACAATCCAAGGATTAATTGAAACATTTCAGTTGAATTGCGGTGTGTGAAATTTTCCTTTTGAAATAGGAACATTGTTTTTGGGGTTACGTTTAGAATTGAAGGAAAATGTGTTTCAATTTAATTAAGGATAACCCGTACGTATACCAAACAACAAACCTTGACATCAGATGCATTTTAAAGGTTAAATTTATAATATTGTTTTAGCGTATGTTCTTTTATTATGTGTTAATTTTATTACATTTACGTAACTAAACATATTATATACAATATAAAACACTCAGTTTACTTACTCAACTCAGCTACATACAAGTGATAGTGAGTTTTCTCTATACTATGTTGTCGAGCTTTGCTATTCGATCTATCTAATCTATGCAGGATATAATTATTATACCTACCTTTTTCTTACAGGAGATGGGAGCTACTTTGGATTTCTATTTGCTACGATGTTAATATAATTATTTTGCATTAATCACACTCATAACATTATTTAAGCATGCTCGTCGATTAAGAGTAGGTACTGTTAACCTGGCATTTAGCCAGAAAGTAAGTTATTTGGTTCGTGAGTGTTCCACGTGATCTGCCCCTTTATATTTCTTTAGTTAATCCATTTTATCCATGCTAGGGGTATCTCTGGTAATGCAAGCTACTATGCTACGGTTACTGTTTAATATAAGGTGAGTCGTATGCTTGTTTGCCACCTAAGTTGTATAAAAAAAACATCGGACAGTGGTAAATGGCGAGGTAACCACGTAAGCCACTAAACCAACAGTGCAGTCTATATTTACATGAATTATCATTCTCATCATACATACAAAGATTTGTCTTGAGTGGAAATCGAACCCACGACCTCCACTCACACCAGCTTAGCAATGAGAGTTACTAACCGCTTGACCAAACATCCAATCTCTATCTATTTTTCACCATTATTATTTTATAATTATTGTCATGGATCACGCTTCACAATGGCCATTATAATTTCAGTATTACCAATCAATCTTCTGTGTTCAAACTTAGTATTAACCAAATAGTTTCTACTCCTAAAACATTTTACAGCAACAATCAATCTTCCAGACTTGACTATACCTAATAGTATTTGGGTTGGCTTTCTAGGCAAAATGGACTCTGTTAAACATCAGTTGTCGAACGACTTTGGACGATGGAAAGATAAAATTCAAGTTAAGTTTATTTAAGCTAATTAAAATGTCACTGTAGTTCTTTACATAAGTAAAACGGGAAAAGAAAACATTACATTTATTTGATAAAAATGGGGCCAAATAGGAGGTATATCTAATCAGTCATTTTTTTTTATTTATCAAATCGGTTCATTACTGACAGAGTTCTGCGGTAACAAACATAATAAAATTGCAAAAGACATTGCAAGTATCCATAGGTTATGGTAACTTCTTAGCATCAGGTGGGAGGTTTGCATGTTTACCACCTATTTGTGTCCGTTAATTGTATGTTTGTAAAGTCCCCTGCGACACAGAGCTTATAAATAATAATACAAAACTCTCTAGTGCGGGAAAAAAACAAAAAAAAAACCTAAGTAGTTGTTTTAAATTCAAAATGACAACTTCCGCAGGTAACCAGCCCAGTGTGGCGGGATACTTTACAATTAACGGACATAAATTATACCCAGACGGAACAAAAAATTATGAACCACAAAAAGTTTTGTCCGGCTTAGCAGTCAGAGTCACAAACCACTAGGCCAACCACTAGGCCACAGGCCTGTTACTATTCCACGCGGCTACCAGTTTCCCATAGCGTGTCATGACAACGCTTTACTAAAACAATTACCTACATTATGATTATCTAATAGAAACTAAACAACGTAATTGTTAACATGAAAAGAAAATTACACAATTGTACTAAATTGACCAGGCATATTTGTTTTGATTTGAAGCTGATAAAGTTATAAATATTTAAGTAGAGAATTAGGTACAAGGTTGGTAGATTACATAAATAAATATAGAGTATGAATAATACAACTATTCTAATAGCTTTGGTGCCCTTCAGCTGTATAAGTACTGGCCTGTTGATTTAGTGGTTAGAGCCCCTGACCAAAGTTGGAAGTCGTGGGTATTGCTACCCAGGACAAATCGTATGAAATCTTCGTATGGTGAGAATGATTCTGTTTTTGATGTGAAACATCTATAGCCGCACATAAAACCGATTTCTGGCGTGGCGACGCATGCCGTGCCGACGCGTCGCCACGGCATGCGCGATGGTACTATTACCGAAGTCACTAATTAAGTAAACGAATTTAGTAGTCACGATTTAAAATAAATTCGTAAATTTTTGTATTTAATGAAAATAAATGTTTATTCAATAAATAGTCATCGTTATCTGAAAAAAAAATTGTGATATTTTATTTTATCATTATGACATATTTAGTTCCTATCACAATCTGTTTTTTTCTGCATATTACTTTTACAAAATAATGTCGATGTTTCACATCTGCCAGGCGTCCCGTGATGGCTCACTTTTTTTTTTAATTTCGGTGTAATTTGTAAATATTATAGGAGTTTATATGTGTCATCACAATATTTAAAAAAGGAGGACTTTTTGTCCACTGAACTTTTTATTCGAGTCTTTATTGTAGGATGGCCTCTTTCTCTCTTCTACACATACTTGATCATGATCATAATGATTTTAAAATTATTTTGTAAAACATGTATGTGTACATTATGGAGGGAAATAAACGTTTGAAGTATAGCCTCAATCTTATGATACAGATAAAGCGTTACTGACATAGTTTTAAGTAATTATATTTCCAAGGTATCAATGATTTTCTATTGAGGGGTCGAAACCAGTTTCCCGGGGGTCGATATAAAAGAAAATTGATTTTAGGGATCGACGAGGTTTAAAAATCAACCCCTATTAATTAACATAAGTTCCTTTTTGATACTTTCAGGATACTGTATAAGTTGTGTTAAGTGTACCAAGTTGTTAAATAATGACAAATATTTTAGAAGGCAGTATCGTTGTTTACAAGGTGGACCGACGATCTGGTAAGGTTGCGGGCTACCGATGGACAAGGTCGGCTCAGGATCGAGAGTTGTGGAAATCCTTGGGGAAGGCCTATGTCCAGCAGTGGACGTCTTTTGGCTGAGATGATGATGATCGTTGTTTATCGACTTTTAAAAACTCTACAAGTCGATAAGATCTATGGAGGTCTAAGGTTAATTTTGGAAAAGGTGTTTTTTCCTCTGAATCCCTGCAGTGTAAGGTAGGTAGGTATATGTGCGAAATTTGTATCAAAATTTTATTGTTATTATTAAAAAACACGAGGAACAAGGTAAACAGATCGTAGCACAACTTATTTATGTAAAGTTGGTCTATAGACACATTGATTGTGCATTACAAAGGTTATTGAACTAAAAAAGTCGCAATAAAAAAGGCTTCTCATATCTTATCCCGGAAGAAAAACAGAGCACCGTATGGCATCGACTGTTTTAAACCCGTTTGTATGCGGCGACGCGAAGGTGAACTGAGAGATTGCTACTTAATAATTCCTTCGATAACACCTTGACAAGACTTCCAGAATTCTGTTTTATCGTTTGGCACTATCTTGTATTCTTACAAAGTGATAATACTTTGTTGACATACTTTGTTAATACTATTTATATTTAGACCTTTTATTTGAGTGTAACCTTTCTTGTTCTTTTGTTTTTTTACAAAAATATATCTTTACGTGTGCTTGTGCTGTTAAACATTTCATGATGAGGCGTTATAGCTTACATCTTAAGTGACAAGCTGGACGCTGGTCTAATTAATACCTTAGGTTTGATGAAGAGCTAAGATTAGAGCGGTGATAGCGGAGTGAGAAAGTAATCGACTTGCACGCAAGGTGTTAGTTCAATTCCGAATGGCAGTACCAATGTGAATTTTAGGTTGTAGAATTTATATGTACTAATCAAATGATTTACCATCTGCTTAAGATGAAGGAAAACTTCGTGAGGAAAGTCTTCGTGTTTTAGAATAAAATCTGAAGACATAACTGATACACCAACCCGCATAAGGCATGCGGGTTGGTGTGTGCATGTGTGTGAATTAAGGCCTAAACCTTCTCCCTCTTGACAGAGGAAAAGAGTCCCAGGTCCAAAAGGGCCCAGCAGTGGGACAAAATGGGTTGCTATTATTTTTGTTGAAATGTCGGTACTGGAATAGCTTGATCAACATATATTGGTCTTATTTTTACCCGACTACGGCGAAGCAAAAAGGAGGGTTATGATTTTGACCTGTATGTATGTTTGTATGTATGTATGTATGTATGTATGTATGTATGTATGTATGTATGTTCATCTGTTCCCGCATAACTTCTAAACTATTTATCATAACTTGACAAAAGAGGTATAGTTAGAAACGTTTTGATTGTCTGCTGGTTATAGGGTTTGTGACGTCACAATAAAATCAGTATGGCGTCCTCTGTGGGACCTGAAACCTAAAAATAAAAACTAAATTTCTTGAAAAAGTGCCGTGATGGGTATCAAATGATAGGATTTAATTTGCAGGTTTCGTATATGTAAATATTACTAGCTTTCGCCCGCTGGTGTGCCTGCATTGTTTGTTTATTAGTTGGTTTAAATCAAATCTTGCTTGCGAGATTTGAACCACTTTTCAATGTTTGATTGAGCTGAAATTTGGTACACCGACGGCACTTTGGTGACAATGTAATGATGTAATACCATGGAGCTGGTCTGATGATGCAGTCAGAAGGTGGGCAAATGACCTCGTCAAATAAACAAGATATCCGCGTCGTGTTTAGGTGCAATGGATTTATCTTGACAAGTACTATATTCTTAGGTGGGCGTTCAGGATATAATGATGAAAGCGGAAGATGGCCATAGGAACTCAGCAACGAAACAAGATAGCCGCGTCGTGTTTGGGTTCGTTACATATATCTTTACGAGTACTTTATACCTAGGTGGGTGTTCAGGACGTGGTGATGAAGTTGGGAAGTGGCTATAGGAACTCTTCAACGAAGCAAGATAGCCGCGTCGTGTTTGGGTTCGTTACCTATATCTTTACGAGTACTTTAATCCTAGGTGGGTGTTCAGGACGAGGTGATGAAGTTGGAAAGTGGCTATAGGAACTCTTCAACGAAACAAGATATCCGCGTCGTGTTTAGGTTAGGTGCAATAGATTTATCTTGACAAGTGCTATATTCCTAGGTGGGTGCTCAGGATATAATGATAAAGACGGAAGATGGCCATAGGAACTCTTCAACGAAACAAGATAGCCACGTCGTGTTTGGGTTCGTTACATATATCTTTACGAGTACTTTATACCTAGGTGGGTGTTCAGGACGTGTTGATGAAGTTGGAAAGTGGCTATAAGAACTCTTCAACGAAACAAGATATCCGCGTCATGTTTAGGTGCAATGGATTTATCTTGTCAAGTACTATATTTCTAGATGGGTGCTCAGGATATAATGATGAAGTCGAAAGATGCCCATGAAAACTCTTCAACGAAACAAGGTAGCCGCGTTGCGTTTTGGTGCGATGAATTTATCTTGACTAGTACTATACTCCTAGTTAGGTGTTCAGGTTGTGATGATGAAAGTCGGAAGGTTGCCATAGGTACTTTTTAATTAAACAAGATACTCGTAGAAGCATCGTATTTGGGCTCATTAGATTTAACTTGACGGGATTACCCATCAAACCAAAACGGGTAATATGCTTCTAAGTTGTGACCTAGAAGCATATTAATACTTTTAAGTGGTGTTTAGGGTGTGATAATGAAGTAAAAAACTGGTCATAGGAACTCTAACGAAACAAGATAGCCGCGTCATGTTTGTTGGATTTATTTTGACGAGAACTATATTTCTAGGTGGTGCTTAGGATGTGGTGTTGAAGTTGGAAGATAGGAATATAAAAAATCTGTAAATTACAAAAATAAATAATAAAAATGATTAGGCATAAAACTCATGTGCCAATAGTTTAGACTATAAAAGTCTGATGACCTACAAAAAAGAATAAATATATAGTTTTTAAATATGTTTTCATTTGCCATATTATATTATGTTATTATTATGTAATATGTAATGCAAATTTAATTTAATATTTAATGCCCCTCATATTTATGTTATGTAATATGTAATGCAAATTGAATATATCCTAAAGCTGCATTGTATAATATTGTCTTAAAAATAAAACCCCAAAATAATTCAAATAAAATAAAGTTTAAAAACTAAAACCCGACTACTTAAAATCGTCCTCTGAAAAGTATGAAATAAATTAATTTTATATAGGTACAGAGGGTAGCCGTGGTCGTATGCCACCTTTTACATAACAATATAGGAACTATAGGAACTCTTCATCGAAACAAGATATCCGCAAGTCCGCCTGTGTGCGATTGTGCATAAAGTGGTTAAATAAATAAATCTATCCTTAAGGCAAGGTGGCATACGACCACGGCTACCCTCTGTACCTATATAAAATTTATTTATTTCATACTTTTCAGAGGACGATTTTAAGTAGTCGGGTTTTAGTTTTTAAACTTTATTTTATTATAATAATAAAGCTTTATCATCTCCACCTCGTAACAAAATAAGTACAATAAGTAAATAATATTAAAAAACATACATTGGAAAAGAGCTTAAATTATGTAGTGAAGACTGGAGCCAGCACTAGGATTACCTGTGTTACCGGTCTCCAGCTCTCCAGCTTCCAAAACCGGGGCACAATTTTAAGTTCGTATTTATATTTTATATTTAACTTCTAAGTGTAGTAGTGTTACATGGTACAGCGGTATAAGACAAAAATACTTATTTAACTTAAATATATCTAATATATTGGCAATTAGAACGTGATTGAATGGGTGTTGTGTGTGTGCATATATGTATAAGTGTGTGAGTGTTTTGTGGTGATAATATATTGGATTATTAGGTCCAATAGTGTTACTGAGGCATACATTAAATTAAATTTATGTTAGAGTATTTTGCTGCAGTTTACTACAAAATGGTGGATTTCCTTCAATCTGAACAAATAATCACTGCTAACTCGAATTCCTTAACTATTGAAGAACGGTTAAACAAGCTAGAGATAAAACTGTCCTAAAATGTAAGCTAGTGTAACCCACAATTATTGCCACGACCGTTAGCTTGCCGTAACATTATCATCAAAACCACATAGTACAAAGTAAACCTAAGTTTAAAAAGAGATTAAAAGATTACTCAACAAACTCAACTAACAATAAAACTACGGTAACATTAAAGATTTAGTGGTCCGATACAGCTCTAGTTTAGGAAAAAGTTTAAAACCCCAACACAAAGTTTTTCGTTAAACGACAAGCGAGTTACTATCATTGTAACAAACTTGAAAGTCGCATTATCTGATAAGTGCTAACCTCCTTTTTCTGGAAACTTCCGAGTTATCTCGGTCAAGTCATGGTCTAGTTCGAGATTATGTCGCTTCTGCTAATTCATTTGATCTAACCCGTTTGCAAGCGATTTACTCTTAGTTAAATTTATTGATTTATTCTCGATCCTTTAGATTAAATATTTATTTTATTATAAGACTGTCATGCCAGTTTTTTTTTAATATATTAGTATTATCTATACATATTACTACTTCTATATAATTAATATTATAAATGTTAAATTTCGGATGGATGGATTTTTGTTACTCCGTCCCGCCAAAACAGCCAAACGGCTCTTTATGAAATTTAGCATAGAGATAGACTACAGCCTGGAATAGCACATAAGCTAAAGTTTAAGACGAAAGGCTCCTGAAAAAACACTATTGGCTTAGGATTGTAGGCGCGGGCGAAGCCGTGATCACAATCCCACAATTTTAAAAAGGTACTGGTAGAGTCAGCAAGCAAGCACGCAAACGTTCCGCCTGCTGGTATACTTCTACGTCTTCTATTCTAAACCTTATCCCATCATCGGCTCTCCTTGTCTGCCCTTTCCACTTACTTCTATCCCGCCAATTCGCGGTCATTTTAGATCGTTGTTAGCCAGGTAGCAGGTGGTCTTCCACAGTGTCTATTGAACGCTCGCAATACCAGATATAATCACTCACAGTAATTTTACTAGGCACACCCTTTTAACTATAACATAAATATGTGCGGTAATCATTGGGAAAATCGGTATCCTTTGTATATAAAAATTGTATAATCATAAATGTTAACTACCTACAGCAATTTTTGGTTGTAAAGACCTATTCTGCAACAAAACTCCCTGTTTGGCATGGTGATAATTCGGCGAATGTTCTCTAATTTGGCAAAGTCCCATATCGACTTGGATTGTTATCGTTTACAATGTGGAACACTTGCTGTTGTATTATAGCTACCTAAACTATATATAGCTCTGCTAAAATGGATCACGTAAATCAGTCGTTTCGGATTGCGACTTTAGGAGTGAGGGAATAAATAGTGAATCTGTATTTACGCACACACTTGTGCACTATAATACATACTGCATAGATTGCTAGCCTTCTTTAAAATCTAAGTCTCCGAGGCCGAAATTCAGTTGACTTGTTTATAGGTACATACATTTTATAAAGCTTATAAAGCTTCACTCGAGACAGAATTTCTAGTTTAGAGTCTGACTTTAATAAAAATTGAGTAGAAGCTCGGATGCCACAATTGGTAGTAGGCTATCCCGGAGCCGAGGCACAGGTTCGAATCCTGCTCCGGACTCGATATTTTCCACGTTGCTTTAAATATATAATAGGAATGCCCAGAAATCAAAGGGAACTGAAATACATCTTATCTTCCCGGAGGTTTACCAAACGACATCCACCACGTGTCAAATATTTATAGTTACGTTTTAACTTCAAATGTAAACCTGTAGCCTACTGGACGGTATCTACCGAGTGTATATTATGTAAATTAACATTAATAATTCTATGAAATTCTATGCTGCGTCGTTCATACTTGTTCGTCCATCTACACATTAACCGATGCAAATTCAAACGTCGCTCAATGCCAAAGGTGTCAACAGATTCAGCCATTCTATTTGTATTTTTAACTTCATTAACGTTTCAACGGTTATTCATGACTGTTGTCAGTTGTCACGTTTTAATATATGAAGTATATTTAGTTGCTTTGTATGAAATAGTTCAGCTCATACAACTCAACTAGATGCTAAATAACATTAAATTTGTTCTTTCTAATCTACTTTATCCCTCTCTATAATAATAGCAACACGTACATGTCTCACTGCTGGTCACGAGTCTTCTATCTAGAGAGCAGATAGGGTGTGGGCCTTAACCACACACACTAACACATACGCTGATGGTAGATCAGACAGCTGTCTAACCAACCAGAAAATCGTCACCACGACCTCAAACAAGAAATCCACATGTCTTGAAAGAAATTCTAAAGCTATTTGGATTTTCTTTCATGATATGTGAATTTCTTCACAATATTTTCCTTCACCGTAAACAAATGGTAAGACATATGATTTAAACTCTATAAACTGAAATACGACACGGTGTAACCGATCGGTATCTAACATACACCTTATCAGTTACAATTCGATTACTTTTCCAATCGGCTGCCATCACTTTGATCTATACTTTTACGTATGAAGAATATTTAGTTACGTTGTATGAAGCGCTGAATTTCATACAACTCAACCAGTTCCTCGTTAATATTACAAAACAATGCTGCACCCAAGAGGGCCGATATAACTGTATTTTTTTGTTATTATACTTCATTCTTTTCGAGGTTACAGTCAATTTCATTATCGATAAGTGCTATACTCGAACTAAGGGCATTGTTCTTAACTCAATAAGCACTTCGTACATTTTTTCATTTATATTTAAATAAGCGGTATTGGATTGTGTCGTTTTGAGGAAGAAACGCGAGCGGCGTTTAATCCATACAAGTGTATTCCTCAGTTTCCTCCTCCATAATAATATCACAAATGCAAATGTTTCTTGCTATATAAAACCTACTTGTGACAAAATGTAATGATTTTTTTTATTTAGCACGTTGAATGCCGAAACCTGATCTTAGCAAAGTTCTTTTGTTTTCTTTTGGAACGGTAACGAAATAAATTGTGAGACCAACTTATGTGTGTGAAAAAGAATTTAACTTTTTGAAAATAGTGATATTACCTACCTACTGATAGTAGATAATATTTGCCTAGTGTTCTTCTTCTACATCACATCTTTTTCTGAAAAGGAATAATATTTATTATAACATATCGACATTTCGCTAGCTATGTTACTCACCATGTCAATGATAGTCTCGGTGGCAAGTCTCCATCACTCATTTAGGAAACCACTTTTAAAGAATTGTTTTCCTTCCCTATACATCTACTTTACTATTAAAATACCGCAATATTACAATTTTCTGGAAAGTCAACATGTATGTTTCTTTATATTTTAGCCTTTTTTGCGTAGATATATCTGCGGGAGCTTTATCGTAAGAACTAAACGAAAACGTAGATTATTTTCTTACACGAAGTCAAACCTTGTCATTAAACACCTACAAACTTTATAAAGTACGTACATTTCAGCGAGCAGAATCTCTCGCATAACAGAGACTAAATTAAATAGTGCGGCGGAAAGTGACGCGAGCTCCATAATTTATTTATTTTTATTTATTTATTAAACTTCATGCACATAGGTACATAGGCGGACTTAATGCTATAAGCATTCTCTACCAGTCAACCTTGAGTGGTGCAGAGATAATTGAAGTAGGTGCAGTAAATGAAGTAGTTTTAACTGAAATTGTTTAACTAAATTAAATAAAAAAAATTAACAATAAATACATAAAATATAAAAATGAAATAAAAGTATACTAATATATATATTAATAAATAATATATATGATATATATATATATATATGAATACAATACATAGTTAACGAGATAATTCCAACAAACAACAACATAATCCAGCTTCTAAGTAAATAAAACCGGTCTATGCTTCAGAGAATACTGCTACGGCCTTCTAGGGTCTTTGAATACATAATGCGCTGCCTTTTTGATAATTAAAATAATTGTTTATGTTATAAATCCTAATTTAATACAATGTCGGCACTCTAGTGTTTGAAGAGCTCCGGGGATTTGTAAATAACTTATTTATTTTGTTGTACAGCTGTGATTGTTGTTAGAAAAATATATAATTATTGTTATAAACTCAAATCTAAATTTATAACTGCTCTAAAGACAAAGATACTTCGCAAATTAATTTTGTTTTGTATATAAACTAGCCTACAGGCACGAAATAAAGTAGGTAAGTGTACAAAAAATAATTTAAAGGAAATTCTAATCTGATCTTTTGTTGGTCTTAGTAAGAAAACTAAAATAGAAAAAGAGACCAAATGCAAAAAACTACACACAGTGGTGTAGTTGTGTTTCTGTAGGTACGTGAGTATTGGTTAAGTAGGTAGGCGCGCGTGCTCCTGGTATTGCAAGCACCCATAAGCCACGGTAATATATGCCTCAACTTCGAGATAATATAAAAGAATACATAAACTAATAGAGAATGGTTCTCGCATTAAGTCTATCTATGTATGTACTTGGTGCAATAAATAAAAAAATGATCTTGAAATATCATACTAAGCCTTAAATATTTAATCAGAAGTAAAAGGAGAAGAAGTGCTTTAGAAGAAAAGATTAAAAGTCCTATCAAAATCAATCAGATATAAGATTGGAACGGAAGAATAATAGCCTCTACGCCCGGATCTCGTAGCAAGTCGACGTAGCCGACGTAGACACACAACCTACATCGAACCAAACCAATCGTAAAATCTAATTGGACGATTGTTCACCTAACAGAAGCCGACACCCCGACACTCAATTTGAATTCGCGCTAATGTGTAACACATATAAATGATGTAATTGGACAATCATTGTAAACTTGCGGTGGCATGAGTATTGTACGACATTTATACGGAAAGTGGTTATTATGTTAGTCACGCAAACGACTAATTATTATATATGTAGGTACACGCACGAAGTTATGACAAACTCACTGTCATTTATCCTCCGTCTTAATTTTAATATAGTATGATGAAAACTGCGTAGATTAATGTGTATAATTTGGTAATAATGTCTTTCTAACCCAATTTCGGTCTAGCGATCTGCGCAAGATATAATTATATTTTAGTGTTTCAAAGTATACGCAAACAGGCGCACTCTTTATTTACTAACTCTCATAGTCCAATGGGATGACAATCTGACATGGACTCTATGGTCGAGCAGTAGTTAGGCGTAGAACTAACGAGAGGCACGAGGGTCTAAACATCAGTAATTTCCAAATTAATTCCTAACTTTAATTTATTATAATTTTTTGTCACGAAACCCAGTATCTACTTGCTGATCTGAATATCAATCCGATCATTTCGCGATTGGCAGTCGCGTGCCAACGGCCACTAGACGACCGACGCAGTTAGTGTTTGTGTTTCATTTAGGACCCATATACCACAGACAGTATTTTATATTGTGACCGTTTGTTACAATAATCTTGCATGTTGCCGACTTTTTTTTACACCAGTTCATTAATATGGATTATTCACAGAACGTTTCTTTCAGAACGTGTCCCTAAGTGAGCTAGGTGACCACTTATTCCACTGAGTCATACGTGCAGTCCACACTTATACACTTATCGTGGTACCTACTGTATATTTTTCATACTGCGTAAGATAATAAGTATATTTTTAATTAACTCTTGTTATGTTTCCCACGGGACTGGACAAAATCGGTTAAAGCTTCTACTCATAACATAATGTGGTTTAATAGCTGTTGTGGTCTTTACGCTCATTGAATATCGAGTTTTTTAAGTACAATGAACCGAATTGTGTACATAGTAACGATAAGAGTGTATGCTATGGTTATCGAACAATTAAATTATGTACACATGGCAAAATAATGATCTGTCTCCGTACCATAACATCTTGTCAGCCATCTGTGCGAAAGATATTATAGTGCATAATCGTGTGCACAAACACAGGTAGAGTAGACCTGTGTTTGCGCACAAATTTATTTCCTCACTCTAATATTTCGATGGGATGGCAATTCGACACATACGGAGGGAGATCAGGCGTAGTACCAACTGCTTTATTTGCTTTGACGGGGGTGTTAATACCGCCAATTTTCAAATTACCGTCATCTATTTTAAATTTTTACACAAAAAAAACACCTATTTTTGACTAGAGCCGAAAATAGAACCCAGGATCAGCAGTTCCATTCAACGACTATTAAACTGACGAGGCCGCTAATAAAAATAATTAAAACTGTATTTTCAACTAGTTCATTATTGATTAAGGCTTCTCAGCCACTACCTATAGTAATTGAAAAATCGTGGCGGGGCGCCGTTGGGTTAGAAAAGGGAAGGGGGGAAGAACACCTCAGATATAGCACGGTTTGCGGCATTGACGGTTCGAGAAGCCGAGTTCGCGAGGCCGCTTGCTCGAGTCACCTTTAAAGTTTTATTTTTGTCCTATCAAGGTGACAAACAAGCATACAGCCCGTCTGATGGTAAGCAGTTTCCGTTACCACTCACAATACTAGGAGTATTACTTGCGCATTGTCAATCCTATTTCATGTATTACCAAAGTTTTTGTGTACCTAAGTAACATAATAATAATAATTAATAATTTATTAAGACAACAGAGATCCTTGGTGTTAGTTACAATTCTTATGAGCTATGTTAGTTTTAAGTAACCCTGATAAGAAAAATGTTATTTTAAAACAGTTTTCCCTAAATAAGCACAGACACACTGTAACACACGAGTCGAATTGTATTCACGCACAGGTACACAATAGCAATAATTATACCACTGTTTGTGGTTTTCTGGCTGTAAGTTTTCTGTAAGGCGGAGGTCCTACCCCAGTCGGACTTGCTCGCTTGTATGGTGCATTACCTCTTTTAAGTTATTACTTTGTACGGTGAATCGATAGACATTAATAGATTTATTATGTGTTTTTATAAGAATTATAAGCAAGTTGTGGCTGTCTAAAAGTTACATGAAAAAAAAACAAATTTCCTATAGATATAGCTATCTGCTGACAGCTAAATTACTATATAAGCGATTGTAATATGTCTATTACAACCCTCCAATTTTTACCCCAATCTTGAAACCGTTTAAAATCTACTCGGGCATAAAATAAACGAGGTACAATATTGAGCTTTAAGAAACAACAGCTCATTCGAAAATTATTAAGACGGTATAAGCGTTCGTTATTTCTAGAAAGGAATTCAGGAATCCGGGAAGGAATTCTCAAACACAAAAATATTTATTTTGCTTCAAGATAATGAGGGAGGTGGCTAACGGAGATAGCTACTGGAGCTTCTTGCTCGACGGAATTAAGCTGCGGATTGTCTTCCAACATTACTTTTTAGTTTTTGTACAGATTTCTCCCCCTGATCTGGTACAAAAAATATACAGCTGTTTGACGCTCCACGTAATTTGTGTAAACCAACTGTGTGAATTAAATATTATTGTTGTGTCTTAAGACGTGGATTTATCGTCTGTTACTTATTCCTTGGTATTTTATTTTTATTCTGGTAAAATAATGTTAACGCATATTACTTACCTATTGGTCTGATGATTCATAACCCGCGCTATTGAGCCAGAGGTCGTCGATTCAATTTCCATCCAGGACATTTTTTTGTGATAAGTACACGTTTCGGTATATAATATTGTAATACGTATGTGTTGACGAATAAATAAACATGTTTCTTAGTTGTCTGGTTACGATAGGCTCTACATAGTTTAGAATCAGATGGCCGTGTGTGAGTTGCCCTAAGCTATAATTAAATTGTACATGTATGTAATTGATATAGTATCTTAGTAGAATTTTATAAAGTTAAATTACAATTATTCAAATGCATGCCTTTATGGTAAATGTGCTGGTTTAAAATGTATTTATAACAAATGCAAAATATTATATCACATTTTATATTTAGATGACTACTTAGTTATTAAAATAAAAGTTACTTAACCTAAACTACTTCCAAACAATCAGATATTGTATTAAAAGGTTTAACCTATAAATAAAATATCTGATTGAGGTCACGGTTTCATAATTACATTACATTTGTGCAAATTAATAAATCTAAATTTTATATTGACATTTTTTTTTTTTAATACTGCAAGCGTCCGTAGGCAAAGGTAACAGCTTAACATCAGGCGGGCAGGCTGTATGCTTGTTTACGTAGTAGCATAAAAATAGACAAACATAGATGAACATAGTAACATAGGCTTGATTTTTTTCACACTCACCAATGTAATTCTCAACATAAATATACAACATAATTATAATTGTACTTATTATATATTTTTAATGATTTAAATTAATTATAGTAGGAATGGCAACCTCATTGATCTGTGTTGGGCAACTTATTTTATTCGATAAAATATAATTTTCATCCGATAAACCGATGGGTGAAGGTTGATGTTATGCAGAACGCGGACTTCATACTTTATTTGAAAAAACAAATAGATTAAAAAAATAATTATATTGTATGTTACAGTAACAATGGACAAATCAAACGTTAATCATATAATTAGGTAAAGAAAGTATATAAATAGCCCATGTTCAATAACAATATTTTATTTATTTATTTAGATTATGAAAAACCTATAGCTACAAGCAATATACGACAGTAGGTAATAGATTAAGTCAATTACAAGTTTTTATTGATAAAAAAACACAATAGAAAACAAGTGCAGCAACAAAGTGAACATTTGCAACAGAATTAGCGTTAAGAGATAGAAGTTATTGAAAAAGTTATCGGCTTACCTCTTCCGCACCGACGACATGCTGCTAGAAAACGGATCTATATCACGCGTTCTACAAATTCTATTATTCAATATACAAACCCAAAATCAACGAAAGTGTCTCTATATACGCCCCTGCGTAACAGGTTTTATACTTACCAACATGATATTTCGAGTAAAACTTAGTAGGTACCTAAGTGATTTTGTTCATTCATTTACTTTCATAGTTACTTAAGTGCGAACTTATACTGCTTCGTAGTACGAGCTTTGCTACGGAAATGCAGTGCACTTCGAGACGAGCTCGACTTATAAATTATTCAAGTAGTGAGACACTTCAAATATAGAACAGCCGCTGCGCGTTATTTTGAGAACAACGACTGCTCTGCCGACGTGGCGGGCGCGCCGCCCGTCGCCGTTGTGGCCTACACCCGCTTGACCCACTTCTGACCTTTGATTATGACAATGCCACACCACACACTATATAACCAACTTATTCTACTTTCCAATTACGACAAAGTACAAAGCAAACAAGAAAAACGATCCCTTACTTAAACGCTAACACAATTTAAGGATATGCCTCCACGAAGCGTCACAAGATAATGCTAGCGATAATCCTGCTTTCGTGATATACAACGCTATATAACAGTTTATTGTAGAACAAAGACGTTGTTTTATGGTAATTACCTCGTAATACGCGTTCGAGGCTTCACAAAGCGACCACGTATGACTTTTTTGAGTATTTCAGTTCCTTATAAATGGCGGGAAATGCGCAATCGTCTTTTATTTTTATTGCCATCACCTGTATACAAGCAAAAGTCCTGGTTGAAATATAGGGCCGTATACAATTCCTATTAATTATGACCGATTACCTTATTCCACGTACGTTTGAAAATGAAAGAAGTCCGTATTCGAATCTGCGCTTCTGGTGTACTGAACCACTGCGTGCACTTCTGGTGTGCCAAATGGTGTTCTAGCCAGGTAGATTCAATTTTCTTGTCCTTGTTATGATAACAATTGATGCATAATAAAAATATTTGGAATTTTTTGTCCATATTTATTATACTTACAACTAATAACAACAGAATATTACGTCAATACAAAAATATTCCAAAATATATTTTATGATATCTGCCTCTTTAGTGAGCAAAGTCCTTACGTTATCATACTTTAGCTGCACACAAGTATATGAAAATTCTATGGGTACATGTGGAGTGTACAAAAAGCTTGAAAGGCCGATGAGAGCCGGTATACGCCGCAAGGGGGTCGTGGGACGTCGCCGCCGGCTGGGACAGCATATTTGAATAACGTTTGTACCAGGATACAGTTCAATATTTTCAAGTCGGAGAGCTTTTCATTTCGACACCTATAAAGAATTTGCCTTTGCCAAAGTATTGTATAAAAATGTGATTGATTTAACGCTTTTGTTATGTACTTTTAATAATAAAAGTATGTAAAAAATTATGTTTAAAATTGAAAGCTCGCAATATGAGTTAAATCACTCATATTGCACCCTCAGTGGAAAAAAATACTATTCAGAAATGTACACCTTGTATCATTAGCATAAAGCTTAAATTGCGATGTGGTGACCTTATTGTATGCCTATATTCCACTGAAGATGTGATATGTTTATATTCAGAACGCGGCACAATTATAAACAGTCCACCATTTGAACTGAGCGCTCTTTGAGCTATGTTTATTGTATTGTAAAACTCATTCATTCCACAAAAGCATTCAAAAAGTTTCAAAGCCACCCATGTCAGATAACAATTGAACATAAAACATGGTTGTTCGATATTAAATACCGTTTTATTATTCCATCGTAACATATAAAATCGTATATATTTTATTCACGTAAAACGTACAATTTAAACACTAACATAATTTACCAGCGTCTGCAATAATACGGTTTATTGAATTTTACGACTGTTTTAAATTTGCGAGACGTGAGTACGATTCCATCGTTAAAAATGGAGAACACCATTTGTGAATTATACCAAAGAGCAAACGCAATAAATTTTATAACAACAACGTGGCTCACTACACTTGAGCTGCCAAAAATGTTGCCATGTCTATCATAGGCTTAAATATTTAGCTAGTTTTGTATTCTCGTAAGAATTATGAGTGTTTTTTTTACGTCTTGTTACAACTCACACATTTAATTTTATCTTTATTAGGGTAACAAATAGGTACAATAGAGAAATAATAATATAAATACTAATTTAACAGCCCATAATCCACAACAGTTTCCACATAATAATATAAGTAATAGCGCCGACCAGTGACGAATAAAAAATAACTGTTGCATTCCTGTGTGTATGCACAAGTTTCTAGCACTCATTTAGGGATATTTCTTAAAATAAACGTTTCCTATCCTAAGGAAACACGCAAGCATCCATAGGCTAAGGTAACTGCTTAACATTAGGCAGGCCACCCAATTAGTATAAAAAAACAACTAAGGCAACCAGACAACTTTGGATGGGAATCGAATCCACGATTACTTAGCTGTGGAGTCATTAGTTAGTATCTATAATTTAAATCCGGATAGGATTTTATAAACGCGAAAGTTTGTAAGTATGTTTCGATGGATGTTTGTTACTCTTTCACGTAATAACTACTGAACGGATTTGGATAAAATTTGGCACAGAGATAGATTATGGTCTGGAATAACACATAGGCTACTTTTTACTATTACCTACTTTACAGGGATAACAGACATCTGCGCGGGCGGAGCCGCGGGCATATTTCATATTTGTGATGAAACTTCAGAGTGTTTGATGAGTATGTCAGTCAACATACTCATCAAACACTGAAGTTGAAACTTCAGTTTCGCGAGGATAATGTTAATTTACTTTCATTTGTTACGGTAACTTTGTTTAATTACTTACTATATAACAATGAACATAAGAATAAGACTTTCATAAGTCGCAACACTATGTTTTGCGTACAGTTTTACTTGTGTAATTAGTCTTTTAAAAAGTAAAGTAAAAAAGGTTTGTAAAGTAAAAATTCTGGAAGGCATTACTTATTCTATTTTAACAAATATATTTATTTATTCAAACCCATTTTTACAGTTATTTCAAAACAATATTGTAAGCTAAACCTAACATAATTTATTATATCTTATCTACTTACTTTTATACACTTTTGAGCAGTTTCTGTGAATTTCAGTGTGCTACAGTGAAAAATGTCTTTAGAAATTATATTAATAACCCGTATGGCGCGTGACGCGCATATTTGAGCAAATCCGTCCTCGCCACTTGTACGAGTATGCTGAAAGTTGCAGGACGATGGCGCAATCCAACGTACTCGTTGGAGGTGAAAAAATCAGAAATTTCATTTTTAGGGTTCCGAAGTAAACAAGGAACCCTTATAGTTTCGCTATGTCCATCCATCCGTCCGACCGTCCACCCGTCCGCAGCTTAGCTCAGAGACCTTTAGTCGTAGAAAGCTCTAATTTGGCACGAATATACACATCAGTCATTCCGACAAAGTGGTAAAATATTTTTTTAGGATATCTCCTGTACATGTAAAGTGAGGATGTTTATTTTTTTTCTTAACTACCCCATGGTGTTTGGTATTGTTGTCTTTTGAAAATATTGCAGATTCGTTCGTTAAATATTTATCTTTTAAGCTACTGAACGTTATACTAGCTACTACCATACGAATATTTATGCATTCATAATATTAGTTTAAACTCAGAGAGGTAGGGCACTACACTAGCAAGCAAACTCGACTGGAGAAGGACCTCCCAGAAGATCACAGCTAAATTTTATTGACTAAAATATGTTGTTTGATAGTTCAGTTCATAACAACTTAACTAGACACCAAATAGAGACCAGTCTGACGTACTTATTACCTACATAATATTAAAGCAGCCTCCATATATAACACGGTGATATAACGTAAGCGTTGTTACCTTCGCTCATAGCCGCTTATAACAGCGCTTAACGGCACAATATTCGCGCGTACCCGTTGGTAAGTAGAGCGGCCGAATGATCGTGGCAAATGCGCCGTCAAGTGCGCTGCGGTGCCCCGTGTCACATAGAATAATGACACAAAAGCTTTATTTTAAGAACCGCTATTATCTTTCCGCTGCACAGCTTTCACGGCCCCAGGCTAAATTAAAATATTTCGCTACTCGCTAGGAATGAACTTCGGGCAAAGCTTTTCTATGACACTGTTTGTGAAATATTAAATGAACTTACAAAGATATATACGATCGTAAAAGTTTTCTGTTTAGTACTTCCTCGAGGGTCGCACAAACGTGCCGCCGCTGTTTACGATAACCGTCGCTATTCTACAGGCAACTGTCATCTTTGTATTATATTGTTATAGAGTCGATTGTAGTAAACAATGCATGCGACAGATATACTACTTAAGAATTAGTATCGGCGCGTGCATGGCGCTATTATTTATTTTTAAAAGGTTCAAACTTTGCCTCTTATGCTTCCATTTATGAACCATAAAGTGTCAAAATCCCGTCAAATATCGATACAAACAAATTACCAGGGCCACAAAATGAAAATAAGCCATAACAGTATATTATATAGCAACGTATTCTTTATTGTCAATATGACTGCTTGGGTAGTTTGGTTGCCATTTACCAGTGCGTGGCGTGTTGTGGGTTCGATCCCTACACGAGACAAAAATGTGCATCCGTTAATTGAATGTTTGTAAAGTCTCCTTAGACACAGGACTTGTTCCCTAGCGCGACACTAAGTTTAGTTTAAATAAGACTACAAATTTCGTTTACGATCATCTAGAATTTTGAATGAAAAAGCAGCTTTCTATGAAACAAAAAAAAAAGTGTAACACTATTTTTTAACATTCCTTGAATTCCATTGAAAAGTTCAAATAGAATTATTTGAACTTTTCAATAAAATATTGTTTTAGGCTGCAAATAACAAACTGAAAAGTGAAAGAATTTTTGTATAGGAAACAACCCATTCCTGGAAAATATGTTTACCATTTGAATGATAAAATAAAATGAACTGCAGTAATAACTAGAAACGTAACTGACAGAGCTACAGGAGAATTTCGGAGAAATTTGTTGACTGAAAACAAAATAAAGTACATGTAATTTTCAGAATATACTGAAAATTTAATAAATTGCATGTAGTTTTATTTCGTTTTCAGTAAATTTTATATATGATTTAAAAAAGTTACTCTTTTTAGAACCCATCACAGTTTATTATCATCAATATTTGTGCCACAGTACAGCAGAGTACCGGTTCAAACAACAAGCGAATTATAATAAACTGCATACGGCTATAAAAAAATACTGGGTGAAAGGAAAACGCTTTCGAAATTTAAAAACAACCGTTGGCTCCCTGATACAATGTAGTGCGTAGGAAGTTAGCAGGCCACCGCAGCGCCGTACTACCTAAGCTGAAAATTAAAATATTTTTTATTGCAGATACTCTTATCTAAATTCTTTGTGCAAAGACGCAGAATAAAACATTGTCTATGGTGCAAGCTATGTGGGAGCCAAAACAGTATACTAAAAATGTTTGCAGGCGGACTGCACTCTTTTCACTAATAAGCATGTGAGAGGGCAGATCTTGAATGATAAAATTTTATGAATTAAAAAAAAACATAACATTTATTTACTATTTAATTTATTAACATAGTCGATAAAGATTTTGTAATGGACATATCGATTGTAATTATCTGAGAATAAAATTAATTTCATATTTAATTAATTTTATTTTATAAAATTCAATATTTTAGAAAATTCTCTGAAATCAAATTCATCAAAAAACAAACAATATCTTTCTATTGTTGTAGCTAACAGAACACGTAAAGCACCTTACTGTATCTATGAATACGCTACTCATAGAATTACATTCTCTTTTCCCTCCCCAACCATCATGGCCAACATGCACGGAAACATAACGACGGTTAAGAATCAATAATGTCTATCTCAATTTTTTGCATTTTTTACTTTTTTAAGTCAATGGATTTAAAGTCCAATTTGGCATAGGTTATTCAAGCTGCTATCTCAATATTCACAATATTTCCTAAGTTATTTGCCATAGAAATACCACCTATGTTAGGAACGCGTATTTTTTTCTGCCAATATTGTCTATCTCTCCTTAAAACGTCTGTAACTCGCTGCTGTGTGTGCGTGACTAACGTGACTAACTGAACTGTCAGGTTGGTTGGCTGCATCGTCGCAACGTTCAAATTAGAAAGAGACAGAACGTGCAACGCGCCGCGTCACCGGTAATGAAGTTTTTGATTCTAACTGTCACTTTTTCTGGAGCTGGTTTCGACAGGTAGTGAATTTATTGTTCGTTGTATTTATTATGGAAAAGTGGTAAAAAGTTACTTTCTTCAGCGAATTTTGGTTTTATTGTGTAGTAAAAGTGTTTAATTACATTTTAAGCTTATAAGCAGTGAAAGAATGTCAAAGTTTTAAATGTAATAGTGAGTTAAAAATCAAAAGTGCGTGAGATAGATGTTATTTCCAGAAAATATTTCGAAAATTTTGTGTAAATAATCGGCTACATTCATTTTATTGCAGTAAAATGGCGAATAAGTTCAATCAAGGAATTAGATCAAAAAGGATATTGAGTCTACTGAATAATGATGATAAAACCAACAGTAATGGTGAAGATGGTACGATATATTTCTAATTTGTTACTTTGTAACTTGTAAAGTAGAAGTCTTTTAAATCATTTTTATTTATCCATACTTTGTTTAAAACGTTTCGTGTAATAAATTTTATTGTTTTTTATAACAGGTACTTCTATGGAGAACATTTTTTCTGCTGGACCGTCAGCAATGGCACAGAATAGTATAAATTTTGATCCCCCGATAAAACAGATTGTACTTCAAAAATTTGAGTACGACCTTTTGGAACAACAACATGCTTTTAAAATTACGTTCAATACTGCAAAATCTTTATCATTGAGTGATTTAACTCATGATACTCAAAAATTTTCTATTAAGAGGACATTTTCTGCTCCAACATTGAGTGAAATATTCGATTCTACAAGTGAAATATTAGATATTTCTTGTATAAGTCCTTCAATTGTAACTGATAATCCAGATAATAATTGCTCCTTGGTTCGAAATATAAATGACAATTCGACGACAGACTGTGAAACAAGTGAAGACGAATACGGAAATGTTGATGAAGGCCGAAAACGTCGTCACGTAGCAAAGAAAGATGAATGGAAGAAACTTAAAGCTCAAAGAAAAAGATTGCATGGAGAGGAATATTTAGGGTATTCAAAGCCTCGAAACCAGAAGATGCGACAAGATCAGACAAGACCAGCGAAGCAAGTAGGTGAAACTTGTATTTCTGATTTTTGCAGAAAAAGTAAATTTAGAGGTTGCGATAGTTTTGACGAAGAGACGCGCAAATCGATTCATACCTATTTTTGGAAAAAATTGAATTGGGATGAAAGAAAAATGTATATCAAAGGACTTGTGAACCGTACTAAGACTACTCAAAAAACTAAGGGCGAAGAACATTCCCGTCGAGAAGGCACTTTAAATTATTTTTTGCCTAAAAATACTAATGAAAAAATTCAGGTCTGCAAACAGATGTTTTTAAATACCTTATCCTTGAAGTCCACTACTATTCAGATGTGGGTTAAAAACAAATGTTTCAACTTAAATCAAGAAAACGTTGATGCTCACGCAAGTGGAAGCAGAGGACAAAGCACAAAAAATTTAATTCTTAACGAGTTTTTGAAACAAATCCCAAAAATGCCTTCACATTATGCAAGGAAGGAAACAAGAAAATTATACTTAGAGCCTGTTCATCGTACTGTGACTGATGTATTTAACGCATATAAACAACACTGCAGAGAAACCAATGCCCCTGCTGTATCTAGATACACATTTGATAAAACTTTTAATAAGAATAATTTAGCACTATATACCCTCAAAAAAGATATGTGTGATATTTGTGTTGGTCACCAGGAAGGTAATATAGATGCACACATTTATCAAGAGCACATAATCAAAAAAAATTGAGCTAGAGAAGAAAAAGCTAAAGATAAACAGGATGCAGAATTGGGACATTGTATTGTACTTACAATGGACTTGGAATCGGTTAAAGTTTGCCCTTACTCTACAGCAAGCGCGTTTTACTTCAAAACCAAGCTGACTTGCCATAACTTTACGGTTTTTGATCTCGTATCTCGCCATTGCACATGTTACTGGTTTACAGAAACGGCCGCAGACCTTACTGCGAGTACTTTTACAACATTTATTGTAGACTATTTAGAGCGACTTTGCTTACATAAGAAAATACCGATAATAATTTATTCAGACGGATGTACTTACCAAAACCGAAATGTTATTATCGCCAATGCACTTCTTAACTTAAGTATTATTCATCAAGTAAGCATCACTCAAAAGTTTCTGGAACGTGGTCATACGCAAATGGAGTGTGACTCTGTTCACAGCGCGATTGAGCGAAAACTTACAAATCGTGTAATTAATTTGCCCTGCGATTATATTTCTGCTACTTTAGAAGCAAGGTCATCAAATCCTTATGAAGTTGTTCAGGTTGATCATAATTTTGTTAAAAATTATGCTGATCCTACTACATGGATTTATAAATCCATAAGGCCTGGGCGTAAAGCGGGTGATCCCACCGTTACCGACTTGCGGGCCATTCGTTACAACTATGAAGAAAGTATTATTGACGTGAAACTCCATTTTGATCAAGACTGGTACGCTTTGCCACAGCGACCAAAACGTTTAAATCATGATGTGTCGTATTTGCCCTTACATACTAACATGATTGCCATAACTGCCTCAAAATATCAACATCTCCAAGAACTTAAACAAGTACTACCAATAGAGTGTCATAACTTTTATGATTCTTTGCCTCATTTGTAAAAAGCAGTTCTTCTATTCAATGTATATCTTGCATTTATTTTTGTTAATTCGTTATTTTTGGAAAATAACCTTATTCCGTGGTATTGATTAATAAAACTTTTTGATTTTTAACTATGTTGTTTTCGTCCAATAACACCTATCTAGCAGATAATCAAAATCGATTTGATTAAATTTGAACCAATACCATCTAACTCATGGTATCTTGGCATATAATAATATGAATACAATCAAAGTTTACCTAACATTTTCCAGCATTTATTTACTATTTTTATCAATTTTCACATTTCTAGTAACTTATTTTCTGAAGCAAAGAAATGTTTTTTTAATCTACTGTAAAGTTGACTTTTGTGAGATAGACACTATTGATTCTTAACCGTCGATTAAGTAGCTTATTCTTTGTTATTCTTTAATTCTCTATATACTTAGTGAGGAAATGGATCATTGTTGTCCAAAGCACTTGGTAAGATACAAATAGACTTTTGTTTAACAAAACACAGTAAACTTTTATCGTGCGAAAACCGTTTAAGTTTCATTTACACGATATACTGTACTCTACGTTAGGCTGTATAGTGTAATATTTGTGAATACAAAAGAGATGACATAAAAATTCTATGCAAAAATGTTAAATTTCTCCACCAAGCCTTAGTTAAAGCTCATCGCAGCACATCATCTACTCCAGCATTTCACCAAACTAGAACGAAATTGCCTAGCGTTCTAAATAAAATTATAATTTGAATATAAATTAAAGGCGCAGTCGAAATAAAAATAAATACAGGTATGCATGAAAAGAAAAAGTGGCGTATATATAAAAGCTTATGAATACGTACGAGTAGGTAGGAGTTCTTAACACGGTCGCCGTGGATGGCGGCGAGCACTTGGCCTGGGCTCAAGACTCTTCATTCCCCTATGTCTCGCCGGTAAATAATTGCGAGTGTACCGCACACCACTCACCTTGACAATTATGTGCACTTTATTTGACGGGGCTCCGCTCACCTCGCCTTTTATATTAGGCATATTTTAAAACTCTCAAATAACAAAAACAGCTGTATCAAATAATTACTAGCATGAACTATACAATTTGTTTTTCCTCTAGTGTTTAGGTCTTTTTGTGCGACTCAACGGAGATAAATGGGTCGCAGTAGCGCCGTTGGCACTGAAAGCAATATGTTTTAGTGACCAGACACTACTTAAGTACCAAGACTAGTACCTACAGATATTTAGGTTATAAAAAGATCGTTATATATTTTTTTTTATTCAGCGCCGTGAAAGAGAATATGTAGGCGTTTCTTTCAACCTATTACTTTTAATTGCTTACCATTTTGTCAATGTATGACATAGGTCTATATTTAGCTTTTACGTTCAAAAAATAGGTATGATTAAATTTAAATATTATTATATTATAAGTATGTCTTCTGAGATTAGATCGATACGAAGACTTCGGCAGTCGTCTGACGGTTCGGTTTGTATTCGATGCCATGTCAACCAAGTTTGGCATCGACCGACACTGATAGTCGAGTTAAAGTCAGAGAGTAGAGACAGACAGTCGTAAATCTACTAAATGTATACGATCCAGTACACTCAAGTATTAAAAAACAAATATTCGAAAACCGACAAAGTGCACTTGATTTTTAATACTTAAAAAACAAGTGCACTATGTCAGTTTTCGAATATTAGTTAGTCAGAGAGATAGCTAAGTCAGAGAGTAGAGACAGACAGACAGTCGTAAATCTACTAAATGTATACGAGCCATTACACTCAAGTATTAAAAAACAAATATTCGAAAACTGACAAAGTGCACTTGTTTTTTAATACTTAAAAAATAAGAGCACTATGTCAGTTTTCGATCTAGAACTCGGTTTTAACCTTCTCTGGGTTAGCCTACATAATTAAAATTCAATTAAGGATTCGATATATTTGTGTGTATTGCGATGCTTTGAAGGTGCTCTGCGGTTACAAACATTAAATATATATTTAGGTATTTACACACACGAATTGTGCTCTTTTTAACTGACTTCAAAAAGGAGGAGGTTCTACTCGTATGTTCGACTGTATGAATTTTTTTAATGTATGTTCACCGAATTCCCTGCCATTTGTGGACCAATTCTCAAAATTCTTTTTTTATTTGAAAGAGTATACTCTTAAAGTGGTTCCATTGGCACCAAGTCAGGATCTGATGATGGAATCCCAGGGAAATCGAGGGCAACTCTCAAATGGTATAGGTATTAACAATGTTTTTATTTCATACCAGTGACTTCGCCCGCCCCGACTTCGCCCGGGTTAAACTATTTTCAATTGTCTTAATAAAAGAAGCTTTGACAATAACGAGCATTGCAAAAAAATAATTAGCGAAATCGGTTCAGGTGTTCTCGAGATTTGCGTTTAGCAACACATTCGGCGATTCATTTTTATACTATAGATATTTGTTTACTTTTGGGTGAATTTCAACAGGTCCATTAAAATCGTCATTTCCGTGAATTTCTTAATCATAAGTTTTATAATAAAAAAAACATTAAAATATTAAAGTTTTTGATAATGTACATACATTATCAAAAACTTTAATATTTTGTTGTTTTTTTCTTGCTTAATATCTAGCAAATAACTATAAAAATTAACGAGATATACAAGATTATAAATTACGCACCACGGCGATGAAACATGCGTGCACGGCAATGAAACAAGCGTGCACGGCAATGAAAGAACTGTGCCATGGGAATGAAAGACTCAACCGCGGAAATGAAAATCCATATAAAACATAATATTTTATATTATAACTTTGTGTGACCCACAACGTGTTGTTCTGAGTCTGGGTGTAATTTGTGTCCGTTAATTGTATGTTTGTAAAGTCCCCGAAGACACAGGGCTTGTTCTCTAGTGCGGGAGTTGTCTTTTTAAAACAAAAAAAAACAAAAACCAAACAAATATATACCAAAGTATTATACTTACATACAATAGATACACATTTATACAAAGGAGTAAAATTAGCACTTATATGCAACGTTTAGCGCATAGGAGGGAGGTCGTTAGATAAAACAATATTCTTAGACATGTTTAGGACACGGCGATGAGAGGTCTGACACAAATGAGTTTTTAATAACTATTCATTGTATTGTTTAAATATTTGAATAAATGTATTTCGTAACAATACTTTTACTATTTACGAATAAAATAAAACTAGATTTTAATATAAAAAACCAATAGATTTTTATCAGTGAGGTATCATGACACATTAGGTGACGTGTGGACAAACACGGCAATGAAAGATTTCGAGGTTTAATTATTTTTTATGCAGTACCTATTATCCTATTGAATAAAATATTTAGTGCTACACATAGATTACTATGTCACCTAACTAAAAAAAAAAGTTAGAGCATTATACCTATGATTTTTATTACTGATTTCATCGATGCCACGCAATTATTGTTCTCGGGAAATTCACCCTTTTACTTAATAACTTTTTTGCACGATTTTGATGTTTCCACAATCACAATACCCATATAACGAACGAAATAAAAACAGCCGCAAATTGACGACAGGAGCCGGCAGTTTTCTAGACAATTACATCGGATATATACGCACGTATGAACACGAACAGGCAGTAGTAGCTGTAGACTGCATAGACATTGTGACTCCCAAGCTCCAAGGGACTCGCGCCAACACACTCGTCATCACGTACAAATCTACCTGCGCCCTTAGAATACTAACTAAAGGGTTACCGCAACTGTTTGTGTCAACGTAATCACAATCGACCAGGTACTTGTTTAATCTAAGCGAATTAAAGGTCGATTGATTATAATGTGTACGGTACATATTATTGTGTAACTAATTACATTTGTATTTACGAATGTTAATATTTCTTTTTATAAATCTGATCTGAATCTGCAATGTTAATGTCTGTTTTGGAAACACTGCTATGGTCTTCCTTAAAAACTAATTTAGATAAGTTAAAAGCACAACAAATAAGGTTCTTAATACAACTATTCAATCAATCAAATGTAACTGTTAGGGATATTAGGTATACTAAACAAAATGCGGTGCAATCTTTGGGGACTGCCGATAGAAGTAAAAACTAAGTAACTTGTGAATTGTATCATCGAGCTATTAAATTAATATTTTTTAATATGGAAAGCGTGCGGTGACAATGACGCGAGTTCCATGATTATTGTTCACTCAAAAAGTGATCAACGCGCCTAAAGAACTTTTCACTTCAAAATACATATAAACATAAATATCTTCATCAAGTAGACAAGCGTAGTAGTTGAGATAGTTTTCGTTAGTAACCTATAAGCACCTAACTAGAGCATTATTTGCAGGAAAATGTAACGTCCCCAGAGTATTTAATTACTTGGAAGACAGAGTACTTAATCTATAGATTACCTATAGATAAGAAATGAGAATAATGAAAGTATCGACAAATTGCTTTTTTACGCACATGTTAGATTTAGTAAAAGCTTATATACCACAATAGTGTGGTGAAATACAACTAATTAAACATTTACGTTAAGACAATTGAATTTGGAGGTTATTAACAATATATTATGGATATATTTCAGTATATACTTGTTTATGTACTATAACTTGTATCAAGTAGCATAAGCAATAGCAAATAGGATGTAAATAAAAGCAAGAACATCTGTTATAAGTCATTTATATTTATAGCATTGTAGAATCAATGACTTTCAGTTAATGAATCTACCGCTAGTTCGCTAACATCGAGCCATGAGAAGAACTAGCAAGAAACTCATGGCCACTCTTTTAAATCACTAGGTAGTTACAATTATAATTACATCTTTATAAATTACCATTAGGTATGGTAATAAACAATATAATACAATACATATTACACAATATGATTTATACACAATTACAGCAGCAGTTAATAAGCAACTTATTAAAGGTAGGTACTTAACTTATATCCTGTAGACAACGTCTGTTCAGTACTGCAGCTCAAAATGGAATGACCGATGTTCAAATCGGCACAGTATTTATATCATACCATCTGACAGTTTATTTAGAGGTTAGTCAAACTAAATATTAACTATCTACCTATCAAATTACATATTTAGGTCTGGAATAGTTTCCATAATATTCAAATAATAATAAACATGATTTTAAATAGTTATTCTAATATTTATGAACAATAATAAAACACGACTTTGTTCACAAAATAACCTCACTTTAGTCTAATCTATAAAGTGATTTATAAACCATACATTTATAATTGTTTGTACCTAATATTCATTAAAATCATAGTATACGTTACAACATATATATGTAATGCATCAAATTAACTTTAAATAGACAAAAATGTGCAATGATTAAGTGAAAATAGGTTAACTAAATAACAATATTCTAACACGGCCATACTGACATGTACTTAGTCCTCGAAGTACCACATAATTAGTAGATATTGATAAACCACAATATAACAAAGTCACTCAATATAAAATTACAAAAAATAATAATATTGTAACATAATAATATTGTTTCAGCGTATACATAAATGACTTACTCAAACATGTAGAACAACCAGTAACGCTCTTTGCTGATGACAGCACAATTACAATTCAATGTAATAATATAGATAATTATAATAATGATATAAATAATTCTCTTACATCTATAATTAATTGGCTTAATAATAATTTAATAATTAATCTTAATAAAACTAATGTAGTTTATTTCAGTCAACGACTACCCAGTATAAATAACATTCAAGTTCAGTATCATAACAATATTATTACGGAAGTCGATAACACAAAATTTCTTGGGATGACAATTGATAAAAATTTTGACTGGAAACAGCATATTGAACAGCTCAGTAAGAAAGTGAGCAATTCTGCATATGCTCTGTACAAATTAGTGCCAATAATTAATATTGACACATTGCTTATAGCCTATTACGGTTTAGTTGCGTCACATTTAAGATATGGAATAATTTTTTTGAGGGAACTCGACAGATAAGGAGGTACCATTCAAAGCATAAAAACGATGCATCCGCACAATGTTTAAAGTAGATTTGACTGATAGCTGCAAACCCTACTTTTAAAAAATATAAAATATTAACTGTGCCATGTCTTTATATTTTGGATGTTGCCATGTTTGTAAAATCTAATCCACACTTATTTAAACGCCAATCAGAAGTAGTCAATCGCAACTTTAACAGACGCGATGATAGTACACTCTCTACATTGCTCAAAAACCACACTAATGCACAAAAGTATTTTTTGCATGGCCCCTAAAATATTCAATAAGCTTCCAAAAAATTGGAAAGAACAGAACTCTCGTTTATTAAAAAACATATAAGAATCCCACCTTAAGGAAAGAGAATATTATAGTATATCAGAATTTATGAATGATAAAATCTAGCAGACAACAAAATTATTTATGCATCGTTGACATACAATAATAATAATAATATTTACAATAATGTCTCTACCTATTCTAACTGTATTCTGAATCTAATTTATAATTATAATACCTAATTTATTTAACTTAATATTGTAATAATGTAATTTATAATGTACGTAATTAAATTTCAATAATAATGTTTGTATGCCTCAATGGCCAAACATGACTGATCTAATATTATAATATGTGTAACCTACATGCCTTGTAGGTATACTCATGTTTTCACAAATAAATGATCTTATCTTATCTTATCATAGTAACACCGGTTATGTATATACATTTTACTACCTATATACATAAAAGTAATTTAATCATAAATGCAAAAAAAGGAAAAACATAATACAAATGAAGACTGTTGTTTAAGCGTCGAAATATTCTTTTAACAATCACTGTCTACTGGGAACGTGCCCAGAAGGCTGGCCACAACAAGCGAGTCCCCTGACAATATAACATGTTTTACTGCTATAAGTACAACAATATTAGCTAATAAGCTAATTCGTCATCATCATCATCACCACCATCATATCATCGTCATCATCGTCATTTTCATCATCGTTATCGTCATCATCATCATATCATCGTCATCATCGTCATTTTCATCATCGTTATCGTCATCATCATCATCATCATCATCAGTCTCCCTGTATACGGTCAAACACCCGCCGTCAGTGAAGCTTAATCACCCGCTGACAGTGAATACCGGACAACAGTTAAGACAAAACTAGTCATAATTTCATATCATAATCGTCATGGTATAGTCATCATATTGAGCCTGATGTTTGCGCCATCAAACATGTAGTCTGATCAAATACTTTGCTCTCAAAGTACATAATAAAAAAAAGTACATTGTATACTGTAAGTTGTGATTATATTAATGTAAATTATTTTCTTAAGACCAATAAAAAAAAATATTATTCCATACAAAACACGTTTTGTCATAATTTCTTATGTTTTGCCAATTGCCTAGACGTGACAAGCCCCATCCACCCGCTGCAAGTGGGCCAGACTAGCACCAAGCAAATGACCGACCAGCGTAAACATAATTATATAATTATTTTTATGTTTTGCCAATTGCCTCGACATGACAAGCCCCATCCACCCGCTGCAAGTGGGCTAGACTAGCACCAAGCAAATGACCGACCAGCGGAAACATAAAACATAATTTATCGGTTACCTCGACATGTCAATCACATTCACCCGCTGCTGATGAGATAATTGACACCAAGTAAACGATCGCCCAGCGGTATATAAAAATATATATTTATCCAGTTTTATTTTAGTTTAGATAATATATATAGATAATCACAACCCACACCATAACAATGCTATTCTTGTTAATATCATTACAATATGACATCTACATTTAATAAAGCTTTTTCGGTAATTATGTTTTCATAAATTAATTCCCAAGTAGTTAAATATTTAATTTTTATCTCAGTTTATCTTTAGAGAAATTACATTCATTTTATATAGCTGTGTTAATCAATTGTGGGTCCTTCCACATAACGTTCGGCCAATCTGACTATTTATCACATGTAGGTAGTATGTATGTAGGATCAGGAGTGCCGAGGGGCCTATCGTCAGAGTTAGAAGTATCCATTTTAATAAGATAAACATAGATACGATGAAATCTAACAAAGTTTTATTACAAGAAATAATTAAAATCATAAGAAAATAATAACAATTAAAGACAAAATCACAATAAGTGCTATTGATATAAGGCTAACTAACTAATAACAAACTAAGGTATGATTTTCATAAATCAAACAATCTCGTAGTGCAAGGTCACAACAACTCGCAAAATGGCGCATAGTCGTTTATCCAATAATAAATCGAACAGACTCTGAGAGTCACAGTTCGTATAATGGCGTATAGCCATCCCAATAATATCAAACAGACTCTGGGGAGTCACAGTCCGTATAATGGCGTGTAGCCATCCAATTAATATCGAACAGACTCTGGGAGTCACAGTTTGTATAGCGGCGGAGCCGCCCAGTATGTATGCGAACAGACCAAGTAAATTGGTCACAGTTCGTACAGTACACAGTAGCACAGAGCTTCCCAGTTAAGTGCAAAGTGTATCGGCGGGAACCGCAGCAATACAGCTATGCAGAATATATAGCCAAGCTGTACCAAGTAAACCGACAGTTTTGTCGGGAGCCGGAGCACTTATGAGTCAGTCCGAAGAGAGACTGCCGATCTAGGGCAATGCATGGCCTTTTATAGGAAGATTTCCCTCAACAACAACAACGACGACAACGACAACTCTGTCCATGGGCACCCGGAAATGTGCGCCACGCGTTTACTGTTTGGAAAATCATTTAAATTATCTCATTCTAATGAGTTGCACAGTGTAAAACATATTCGTTAATTTTTAAAATATCAGTAACATAATTATGGTACTAACATTTTCAATTACTTACTAGAATCTAATATTTGATAATTAAAAGAAATAAAATGTTACGATAACAAAATGGCGTCAAAATGGCGTTCCCAATGTTTACATGTTTTGTACGGGACTAACAATACTTTTATTACAATAAGTGCCCAGACGGAGTTCGTAGATACTTAATAAATCATGTTTTAAATTATAAGACATTAATTGATACAAAATAATAGGAATTATTAATATTCCTACTATTATTAATAATAGGAAAATCAAATAAAAAATAAGTTCTGCTAAAAATAACCACAAATTATTAATAGCCATAGATATACTTTGAAAACAAACTCCTACAAGTATATTATTATCAGATATATTTAAAATTCATTTATGTCAAAATTGGTATTAAGTTTTTATTTGACATTTATTGACATTATTCAATCTAAATTGTAAATAATTCTTAATATAACATGAAATTGACATTAATGTAAACTTAAGTACTGACTATAATAATATTGTATAATTAGTTATTTCCAAATCAGCAGAAAGAAAACTTAATTCATGTAAAACATTTATGCTATATGGCAAAGCATAGCGTTGCCACACTAGAAACAACACGATTTCTTATGCCGTATCTATGTATATGTCTTATCTATTCGAGATCTGTATAAGTTATACTTTTTACACAATAAACTAGACTAAAACCACATCCTGAGTCTCACTACGTTCCCTGTCAGGAAGACTGGCAAACATAGCGCCTCAAACAAGCTCTGTATCATCTCACACTAATGTATACCTACATTCTATTATATTATAAATATTCTATTCTATCAGTCACTGTCTAACCATTTTTCTAAATACTAATCTTTAAGATCTTTACAAAAACAAACCTTATTAAACAGCACTAGCCTTACCGGCTTCTGCTACTGTTGGATCAGCATCCATCTTAATTTCTTAGACAGCTTCCTGATGCTGTGACACCAACCCTCTGCACCACCATAAGTTGGTTGCAGGGCCGAAGATCGGAAGTGCCACGTTGTCATCAGAGCGGCGCGGTGATATGCTGAGACAGCATCAAGAACCGCGTTGAGGAGACTTTCTTAGACAGTAGAATCCATTCTGAAACTTGAAATAAATGTATTAGTATTTGGGCTATAGGTGATCCCACTTCTGATGTTAGATTTAGTAAAAGCTTATATACCACAATAGTGTGGTGAAATACAACTAATTAAACATTTACGTTAAGACAATTGAATTTGGAGGTTATTAACAATATATTATGGATATATTTCAGTATATACTTGTTTATGTACTATAACTTGTATCAAGTAGCATAAGCAATAGCAAATAGGATGTAAATAAAAGCAAGAACATCTGTTATAAGTCATTTATATTTATAGCATTGTAGAATCAATGACTTTCAGTTAATGAATCTACCGCTAGTTCGCTAACATCGAGCCATGAGAAGAACTAGCAAGAAACTCATGGCCACTCTTTTAAATCACTAGGTAGTTACAATTATAATTACATCTTTATAAATTACCATTAGGTATGGTAATAAACAATATAATACAATACATATTACACAATATGATTTATACACAATTACAGCAGCAGTTAATAAGCAACTTATTAAAGGTAGGTACTTAACTTATATCCTGTAGACAACGTCTGTTCAGTACTGCAGCTCAAAATGGAATGACCGATGTTCAAATCGGCACAGTATTTATATCATACCATCTGACAGTTTATTTAGAGGTTAGTCAAACTAAATATTAACTATCTACCTATCAAATTACATATTTAGGTCTGGAATAGTTTCCATAATATTCAAATAATAATAAACATGATTTTAAATAGTTATTCTAATATTTATGAACAATAATAAAACACGACTTTGTTCACAAAATAACCTCACTTTAGTCTAATCTATAAAGTGATTTATAAACCATACATTTATAATTGTTTGTACCTAATATTCATTAAAATCATAGTATACGTTACAACATATATATGTAATGCATCAAATTAACTTTAAATAGACAAAAATGTGCAATGATTAAGTGAAAATAGGTTAACTAAATAACAATATTCTAACACACACAACAATGTAGCTTGAAGCGGACAATTTACTACAAAGTTCACCAAGTGTGTTCCTGTAAGTAAGTACATGGTCTCCAGTGCTCCTTTAAAGGAAATCATTTTTAAATATCGTTTTCCTTATTCTAGGGTTACCCGTAACACAAAACTCTGGTGTTACAAGATGTAGCGTCAAAAACGCACGAGTATAGCTCCTGGGGAAGTACCATGACGTGTTTAAACGTGAGTAGTTCGAGAAAGAAAGAGAGACGGAGCTATACCAGCCATATATCTCTGTCCCTCTTTTTCGCTTGAAAGACCCACGTGTGATACGATATGGTACGTCCTCTGATATTGCAAGCGTTTCCTTACCATCAAGCGGGCCGTATGGGGGTATTCTTCGAAGCGCACCCATTTTGAATCGCACCTTCGAAGCGCACCTAAAGTATTCCTCGAAAGGCACCACTTAGGTACTGCCGTATGCTTTTTTTCTCGTGGTAGTATAAAAAATATACTGTATCCAATTAATTAAAAGTGTTGAAGTTTTAAAGTAATTTAATCTCGAGTAAACATACAGTAGAAAGGTCAAAGATATATTAAACTAACATGATGAAGTAGGATACAAAAAGATGAATTCAAAACACACAGTGCTCAAACGTTTTCTATGACGTTGAAAGCTGAGACATAGAAAACTTTGGTACGTATGCCGACAACGTTAAATACAAGTTGTAAAATTCACTCACATGAGCTCAGAATTGTCCGACTTTGTCATTTTACAAGTAACAGTTGAGGTCTCAATATATACATTTTTAACCTACCTTATAATAAAAAGGAGATCAGCAATTCGAGTGTTTTTGTAAAGTTTGTTAGCACATAAATCCGTCAACATTTTAGTCAAATACGAGTATACCGTGTTTGTAGACTCAAAAAATTCTCTGTTCTTTTTTATTATTTTCTAAATAAAGTAAAAGTTGTTTACAGATTTCATAGATTCAGATCGCTGACCCGACGACATTGATAGCAAGTAGGTTAATAACATTAATCTAGGGCTTAAATGTTAATTAAAGATTACTGACATCACAAACTAAAGCCAACTTATAATCCTACTAGACAGCTTCATTGAATTCTTTTAATCAATATACTGATTAATTAAAGATCTTTATAATATACGTGGGTCTTAAGTCTGCAAAGCTGGACTAGGGATGTGCTGATATCTATAGAATTTACTCTTACAAATGTGCAAAAACCTGCCTGAATATAAGCGTCGCGTCGTAGCTGTGATAGGCCTAGAAAACGCTGGCGCAAATGACTTGGATGTCTTTTTGGAGGACTGAACAGTATTGGCATAGAATAGAGAGGAGTAAAAAAACATGAGGGAGAAAGGTCTCCCTCATGTTTTTTTACTCCTCTCTATAAGAAATAATAGCTAAGGAAAGGTCCTTAGCTATTATTTTACACGGAATTGTTTCAAACCTACGTATGCCTGTTAATCTTAACAAAGAAAGAATATAAATAGAATTGCATTTACTACTACTATTTCGGTTTTTTTTTATTGTGCTCTTCATCAGTAGTAATAATAACATTATTTTATCAATGGCTATAAAATCGCATTAATCTTAATTTTACAAAAATATAATAATGGCAGTTTACTCGCATGGCTAATTGTTCTCAAACAAGGCAAAGCCTATAGAAAGATATACCTACAATTACCAGTTGACTAGTTGTCATAGAGCACGCTCTACTTTGGAATTAAATGGCCATGTATAAGTAATCCCAATATATCATTTAAAAAAGTTCCATTAAATAAACATGAACTAATACATAAATATATCCTACAGCGGTAATAATAAGAACCATGATCATTCTAGTCTAATTACGATTACAAATGCTACAGTACTAGACGACAGAAATGTAATTATGTGGGTGGATGAGGGTCAACATTATATTATAAATTACATTTGTAATTTTATACATTCAATTTACAAAAGATAACAATGTAAATGGGTATGAGTTATAAAACAGTGTGTTATGTATCCCATATCCAAGATTACATTTTCATACAATCTAAGTACGAATGAATGCGGGAAAAACTAGGGTTAGATTTTTATATATTTGCAAGCGTAAGATACGATAACTGCTTACCATTAGCCTAGCCATATGCTTAAAAAAGAAGATATCATGTAGCATATTCGATGTAGTCAATTATAAACTCAATTGAATATTCTATTAATGAATACATATCACAATATTGTCCTTTTAAGTAATTCACAGTTTATTATGAAAGTATCTGAACATGTTTTTAGATCAAACAATATTGTTTTTCTTTGAAAACATACGATACAACATTTTCAATAGACCCTAAATCTCTGTTCGCAATAAATCATTTTTAGAGCTTTATTATTTTATCGTTACTTTATTATATTGCGTAATAAAATATCTTGAAGAAAGCACGATGAGTCGCATCACTACGTTTAAAACTAGCATCGTAAATTTATCTAACGATATATTACTTTAGTGACTTTATATCCTAGACATAAGTGTTAGTTTTATATCATCTATACTTCTATACTTCTATACTAATATTATAAAGAGGAAAGATTTGTATTTTTGTTTGTTTGTTTGTTTGTTTGTTTGTTTGTATGTAATGGATAAACTCAAAGACGACTGGACCGATTTTAAAAATTCTTTCACCATTAAAAAGCTACGTTATCTGCGAGTAACATAGGCTATATTTTATTTTAAAAAAATAGGGGTAAATAATGCCAAGACCTCAGACAATCACTGACTAAATTAGAAACGCCTAATAAACGCCTACAAAATAATTGCTATTTCATTTTTTGTAGGCGCTAACATTTAACAATACTTTAATTTAGGTAATCAGGAAAGCAGCAGAGAAAAGAAAACACTCCACCGAATCTGTCTGGTCAAGATAAACTCAATAATTACACAATAAAATTTAATACGATTTTTACCAGGTGATGGCGTAATTCTTCCATTATAGTTTTGTGAGTGTGAATTGGCTGAAGTATTACGATGTGATGATAGTTAAACGACTAGGCAAAATCTTGCCGTAGGAGGCAATGTTATTCCTAAATAGATCTAAAAAAAAGTCCATGATACTATGTGTCTATCTGGGACCACAAAAATTACTCACAGCGAAACGCGTGATCGGCCTCTGTCTCATCGGAATACTTAACTGATATATATTTTTAACTGACTTTAAAAAGATGAGGTTCCCTAAAATAATTGCATTGTTTTTTTTTTATCCCTAAACATCGTCATTTAAGGGCTGATTTGTAATATTCTTTTTTAAGTAATCCACAAAGCTCGAAAAATTGCCTCAATTAAGTGGCAATGGGTAGGGCATATAGCTCGCAGAACCAATGGCCGTTGGGGCAGTTACCGTAGCCTATAGACGCTTGCAGTACCAAAGGTATCACTTGCGTGTTACCAACCCATTTTTTACATCAGGGCCATAAGATGGGAGCAGAGTATCCATGGGATAGGAATACGTTTCTTTCAAAATTGTTCCCTAAGTGAGCGTTGGAGTCCTATACTCACACACAGGACCAGAACTACACCGCTGTGTATAGTTATTTGGCTGTCGTCTTCTAAGGTGTTGGTTCTCTGTAAGGTGAAGTTCCTCCCCTATCTGAAAAAAATCTCTTAAAAAACATTTTGCAATTGAATGGATAGTTTTTCATATTGTTCTCATTAAAAAAAACAGTTCTGGTGATCGGATCCGTAGGGAATTGAGAAACCTCTCAAATACTATCTAGGCATACTGCAATGAATCAAACAAATGCATTCAGGAAGCATCAATTCGTTAGTGAAACTAATAAAGTATACTGCAGATGGCCAACTTCTCAATGATAAATAATTAGTCGATGGAGATCGGACATAATGTGTAATTAAATGACTGTAACTAATCACATTCAATGAGCAAATTAAAATGGTACAATTAAACTAATATGATTATACAGCTGGATATAGGCACCGAAACTTCGTAATTAAACAATTTACAAAAAAATGCATGGTTTCAGAGATATACATAATAATAGATACCTACATATATATCAAATTTACGTTGAACTCTTACCAATATGGTCGACTATAATAAATAGGGTTTAGTTTACTGGTTTTTTATTCCGTTTTGTTCCGGGAGCTTATGTAGAGTACTATATCTCTATTAATAGAATGATGAATCAAAAAGAATCTTATAACTATGCAGTTCAATTTCTGAAATCCTTGAGCACTACGGTGGACCATTATGCCCTTTAGGAATTTAATAAATTTTTAGCTCACCCAAACTGTGTAACAGTATCTATCAGGTTCATCATATCAACCCATAAATGTCTCACTGCTGGGCACGGGTCTCCCCCATACACTTGGAGGGTTATTAGCCTACTACACCACGCTGGCCAGACGGATTGGTATATTTTGGTATTGGTTTTATTTTGAATTTTCCTTCTCTTGCAGTGGATATTGTCTGCCTGAATTACTCCTTTAGTCGACTCTTAGGACACCCTTGGGATAGATAGGGGTGGTGATATTTTGTATTCTTAATCCGTCACCACACGGAATCCTATCAGATTAGAAGTGACCAATTTAAAACGAAATGTATGGATGCAGAAATTTCTACAGGGCATAAGCTAAGCACATATAAGCTATGCGATATGCCATAAGATTGTTCACGTTTGCGCTAAGACAATGTGAAGAGCAGAACAATCGTACAAACAAGGAATATTTCTTTATGAAGTTTATTAATTGCAGAACCTTAATGTTCAAAAGAAAAACGTAATTGACAAATCAACAAACGCACAGTTTAAATCACTAGACACTCAGATAGCTATTACGATAAAGGCATCCGCTAAGAAAGGTTTTTTAAAATGTAACCGCTAAAGATGACAATCAGCCGATGAAAGTTTGTAGTTTTCAGGTTTACAGTAAAAGACTGAACACGCGAACGAAGTCGCGGGTACAGCTAGTTAGTTATAATAATAGTAATGTCTTTCTAACTGATCACTTTGGTGATGCTGGCTAATCTCAACGGCAACCTACTAGCGAGCAAGCCCGACTGGGAAAGGACACCATCTTACAGAAGACCACAGCCAAATAACTATGCACAACGGTGTAGTTGTGTTCCTGTGTGTAGTACAGGTCTCCAGCGTTCATTTAGGGATGTATTTTGAAAGTAACGTTTTCTTATCCCAGAGATATTCCATTTTAAAGCTAATATTGCATGCGTCTATTGGCTACCGTACCGTACTACTGTTCTGCGCGAGAGATCTTATAGTACACAAGTATGTCCGCAAACGTAAATGCACTCTTTTTCCCGATTATAATAGAGAGGGATTTTGACAAGAACTGACGAAGGACCAATTGCGATTTGAAAAACAAAAGGTAGATGGCCCGCCGACCAAATCGACAGACGTCCTAAAGAAGATTGCTGGAATAGACTGGATGCGGAAAGCGGAGGACCGGGCATTGCAGCGCCAAATTAGAGAGACTTACGTCCAAAAGAGAACGAAAACAGGCTAATTAATTGTTTGACTTTTAATTTGAAAGCATTACATTCTGAAAGTCTGGGAATAATCACTCCTAACGATAAGCCTCGCTGATTAACACTATCTATTCTTGTATTTATTTATAATGAAACAAGTTAAATGTAGAATTAAATATCCATTCTATACCTTAATGCTATTTTAACACCAGTTATGATGTATTTAATACCGCTTTTAAAAAATTAAATACATATTTGTATTTCTACTGTTAATATACCGAATGAAAAATGTTACTCAGCATCACCGTCTACATAGATCGTGCTCAGAAGGCTAGCGGCATTGCCACGTTAGAAGATAATGCTGATTCTTTGTACAAGAAACAAATTCTCTAGTCACGCAAAGCAGCGATCAGCCGTTTTGCAATTTCTCTGAAGAGGTAGAGATCTCTCGAACACCTATTGTGTAAAATTACAGCATTTGCAACGTTTAAAGGGCTCGTTTAACATTAATTTATTTTAAACTTGATTTGTTCCTAATTCGTCATCTTTCATAATGCATTCTGATGCAAGGTATGACATTGCAAAGATACATCAAAATCCGTCCAGTAGTTTTTGTGTGAATGAATAACAAACATTCATACATCTGCACAAACTTTCGCGTTTATAATATCAGTAGAATTTATTGTCACACCAACAAAGTTCTTTAAAGACATTTCCTAAGACCAAATTATAGTTACCTTACTTTAGTGAGTCTTCAATAAGAGGCACACACAATATTTACAAATAACGTTCAGTGAATACTGCTACAATGAGAAACTGAAGCTAATTTTAATTTGAATAATGTTCTCTTTGAATCAGAGCAAACCGCTAACAAAAAAAAGTGATGTACCATTCGAATTTCTATTTAATTAAGTTACATATTAGTAGACTTACTATACTGCCGAGATTACCTCTTTTAAATAACTTTTTTTTTAAATGAATATCGTGCTAAGCGGCGTACACTTGATTATGTCTTTGTAAAACAGTGGATATATAAGCTGATGATGATGATGATAAAAGTTTCCTATGACATATAGCTTGTACCCTAGAGCAAGATTTCCCTTAAAAAACATTTTTTATGCTTTGTTATATTCCTGTTGATAACTAGGTGCGTCCGTAAAGAATTACGACACAGGAATTCCCCCTAGCACTTGTCTATAAAAAACTCAGATTAAATGGGAGAACAACATGTGATATTTCTTTTCAGTATGCTTCATTACTCGCGATACAATCGTTTGTTTTGCCGCCCCTTCAACACAATGTAGTCTAGACGCTTTCACAGCGTATACACTACGCATTCGTACAAGCTATTACACTTGCTTGTACACTAACTACATAGTTACATTATGGTTATGATTAAATTGTATTCGCAATACGTTCATACACGAACGAGCGAATTTAACTCATTGCGAAAGTGTACAATAGAGCAACTTCAGTATTTATTATGTGGAGTGCTTGAAAATACAAATATCTGGAAAAATCTGTTAAAATAAAATGAAATTACTGAGAGAATAAGGAAAGACTAGGGAAGGACCTTAATTCATAATATATATATAAATATATATTTTAAAATATAATATAAGTGTATAAGTGTAATAAAGAGAATAATATCTTGGGACAGCTAATAAATCAATAAAAATCATTGTTAATTTTTCCCTCGTATAAATAATCAACTATATTTTATTACAAAATCAATAATGAAGTAGTCAAGTTGTATTTTTATTCAATTTCATAACGAGACTATTAGTATAAATATATATATATATATATATATATATATATATATATATATATATATATATAACTGAAGCAGTATCTACCAGCCAACCTTAAAGGGTAATGCAGAGATAAAACAAAGTAGGCACATTTGAAGTAAAGTAGCATATTATGAGCTGCAAGTCGCAATTCAGTTTAAATTAAAGTTCTATCTACCCCGACTCAGTTAGGCAAACTACGATAAGAGAAAATTGCTTACAAACTAAATGGAAGATAATTCTACGAATCAGAATATACCGATAAACTTGTACCGTTCATATAAACCTATGTATATACATACGTAGACTCACTCTAGTTTTCAGTAGTGTAGGCAGAGACTACGAATTTCTAATTACTACTATCGTGCCATACTTCTTTCACTGCAGTGTAATAAAGTTGTCAGTAATTATTTTGTACATTTTGAAAAGGAATTATTTAATATTATTTTATTTTTTCTCTGAGTCCGCTTGCCAGTTTCTAGATATCTAAGGTTTAATAATACAAACCAAAAAATTAAATCAAAGCAAACTAAATGTTTAAAAAAACGAATAGTTGAAAATGTTCTGCAGTGGCAACCACGAACTGAAAGACCGCCAACAAGGTGGACCGACGACCTGGTGAAGGTTGCTGACAATTGATGAATGACGACAGCTCAGAAATACTGTATAAATCTTTGCGGTACGCTTATGTGCAACAGTGGACGTCTTATCCTCACAATGACTGTACCTAAATGGTACAGCCATTGTCAGATTAATGAAAGAAAATATAAAATAATGAAAACAATAAAAGGAGCGACATAATTCCGTGGTGCATCGGAAAACGGGCCTGCGCCTAATAATAGAGGGTGTTTTCTTCTTCTGTACACACGTTGTATATTATAAGATATCCGTTAAGTTTGGCCGCCGTGACCGAAATCGATGTAGCGTAATTTAAAATATTTACTATTGAAAACTAATATTACTATACTATTGAATAATTTTAACAAAAAAAACCGACTTCAGTACGGCAATTTGTAAAATTTTCAAATATTTGTTTGTTACAATCGAATAAAATCGACTGAGCGTCGGGCTAAAAACAGGTCAAGTAGGTATTAAAAGCAATATTTAATCTGTGCAATCCGCGCTCATTCTTTCCTATTAATAGTTGCTTAGCAACAATAACCCAAACTTATCTAATAGCCATCAGTAAAATACTTATTATTGAAAAGTTCAGATGGCCATCTGTGGTCTTCTTCATCAGTTTTACTTCACCAAATTACACTTTCTGAATGCAAATGATTGATTAGTTGTTAAAAATATTGAAATTGCTATATGTGTGCCTATAACTTTTTGAGTTCCCTCAATTCCTCATGGATCCCATCAGAACTTTCTTTTGATGATAATGGGACCAAACTGGAAGTATGTCCAGTCAGACAAAATAAGATTTTTTCAAATCGGTCCATAAATGACGGAGTTATGCGGTAACAAACATGAAAAAAAATACACACGAATTGATAACCTCCTCTTTTTGAAGTCGGTAAAAAATACACACAATTATTTGTATTAAGTAAATTTACGCAAAACAGATGATTTTGATTACCTTGGACACTTCAACCAATCTAACCCTAACTGTACTGCCAAAGAATCGTTTGTTATAATGCAAACACTATTAATATCAAAACTTGGTTATTATTAATACAAGTTTGTCGTAAGATGACCACAGAAACTTAGTAATGGTGACTGCCCGTTCACTTCAAAACTCTGTTTCAATTTCACTCGCCTACCTTCGTCAAAGGCCCTCTTATTAATCTCGAATTACACAAACTGTCCAAGTAAAATAAGACCAACTAAAGAATCTTATCAGCCCTTACATTAGTTCTGAAAACAGAAACAATATATGAGTCCGTTTCAACGCAGTAGAGCAGTGGTTGGGAGTAGGGCTGCGCTAATTCTACATCTAATAGGTAATAAATGAACATTTCCATATTTTTACGTCAGTTAAATCTTAAAATACCATCAAAAATTGTACAGAAGTTCTTCAATATCGAATTAAATATGCCCTGATGCATAAAAAACAAACATGTCAGATAATTATATTATTTATTTAATATAAGAAGAAAAAAACACTCGAGCAGGAGTTACGTTTGATGTGAAGATGGAACTAATAAATGAGTGAGGCACGCACATTAATTAGTTGATGAGATAAGACCTTGAAGGGGAGATAAGGTGGATACCTGAAAGGTATAATTTGAAGCGTCGATCGCGGGCTCGGGTGCACGGCGAGAAGGCTTCAGTGCGACTTCGGGTGCCGAGGCACGCGGCCGTGTCGGTGGCCGACCTCCACCGGCTCTCACCCCCTCCGACTGCGAATCGCGCAACTTTAAAATGTCTAACTCTCAGTTATTGTTACCAGTGAACCGCAAGCTTCAAAGTGATTCATGAAGTTGAACAAAAATTACAGTTACATTTAAACGATCAAACGCTTACCAAACTTTGGATTTCAATTGAATTGTAGTGGTTTTTGAGATGTGATTAATTAATAAGTAACTATTCGTAAGTATCCATTTTAATTTATTTAAAAAAATGTTGTAAACTATAATAAATTTTATTCTATATATTCATTACTATGTATACTTAGTTGGGGCGAAGGTTACGAATGTGCCACCTTATCCCTTCCCTTGGGTATCGTATTACTAAAGGCTTATTAAAGTTATGTATATAGTTTATATTACCAATGTACTAATATTGACATAAACCCCAACCTATTTACTAATTTATTAGGTCACCGGTAACCGTGGTGATTATATCAATCCCTGGGTATTGCGCATTGTGGCCGGGTAGATTATTGAATAGACTGATAGATCTTAGGGAAATATTACTATTCAAAATAAATTTAGTTATAAACTAACTGAGCGGTTACTTTATTACGTCGTGATACATACGCGTTTCATTCATCCATCGCTTTTTAGCAAGCGACGGGTAAGACAAAATTTAATTTGAATTCGAATCATGTACGTTTGACAAAAAAAAGCTACTAGTGAATTGCTTCTTTTTTCGTAGTTTGAAAATCTTATATCCTTTTCAAATGATATGTTATAAGAGTGAAATGACATACGACCAAATTTATTTTAATGAGTGCAGAATCGACACATTTTATTTTAAGCTATTAAATATGAACAGGCTTTTATCTACCAGTTTTCCACCAGATTGGAAATTAATAAAGCATTTGCTATTAATTGCTTTCAGTTTTCCTGTTATTTTTATGGAATAATTTAAAGTGTAATTAACCAGGCTGCCATTTTGCTCTAGATTAAAATTGGGTTACCGAAGTGTCCACAGGTGACTGTTTTTAGTATAACCTTGTAACAGACGTATTTTAAATCATATTTTATATGTTTTGTCGCTTTTAAGTCAGTATTTATTTTTTGCTAGAAGGTATTTTATTATGAGAATTGTGGTAGGCGGAGTATGTAACTGAATTTTATTACGCGGGTTATAAGTTAAATCACGGATAGCAGTTGCTATGTGACTTTTACTTTTTTGGAAAACAATGTCACTTGGCGAAATACGGAAAGGGTGTAATTCAGTGTCTGTCTCAAGAATCACATTCTGGACGAGGTGATCCTACAAAGAACTAAAGTTATGGACATAACTTAAAGAATTAGCTTAAAGTGGCAATGAGCGAGCTATATTTGGCGCAAAAGCAGACCGTTCTTGAGTAAAGACCCGTATTGTGACGCCGTCGGCATAGGTGGAGCGACAATCTTCGCAAATTGGCTGCGTGTGCACTTGGAGAGATCTATATCCAATAGTGGACTGCGATAGGACTTCTAAGCGAGGTAAAGCACCGTACAAGTGAGCAAGTTCGAATGTAGACCTCCACCTTACAGAAACCCACAGCCAAATAATTACATGCCATGATCCTGTGCGTGAGTACAGGTCTTCAGTGCTTATTTAGGGATGCGTTTGAAAATGCTTCAACTATTACAACAACAGACTAAGGTAACTGTCTACTATCAGGCCGACCGTATGCTTGTTAGCCACCTAAGTATTATAAAAAGGACTAAATATATTAGGGATGGCAACAATACGTATGGTAATACAATCAAGGCCTAAGTAGTAAAAAAAGTAATGGAGTCGTCGGTAAAGCTTTTCTTTATAAACCCAGAAGTGCTGGAAAGTAAATCGACACGGGACAATGTTTTTTTCTATTATATCTGGTTTGCTAACGGTAGTGGGGTTAATGGATTATCTAGAATATGCTAGATCAACGCAGAGATTTTTTTATACCACTACGGTGACTACATAGGATTTGGCTAATATGGGTGGGTATCAATCGCGCGTACTTCCATATATTTTATAACAACAGGAATTTGCCGCATAGATAACCCTACCGCTGGCCTTATGTTTTAAGTAACATTTTACTAGAACCGAGCACTGCAGACCCTCGTACGTAATACACAAGAACATGGGTAATTATACTGGCTATTGGCTTCTATAAAGCCTATAGCTGTCATTCCGATCTTTTTATTTTAACCTCTTAATCATCTATCAGTACTTTTAAACATGAAATTACAATTATCTTTATGATCCAATTCGCAAAAACGTTAAAAATAAAACATCCATTAGAAGATATAATAGCTTATCCCAACAACGTATTTGAGTAAAAAATACTATAAAAGTTTATCTTCAACGTTTTATGACCGTATCGTCGAATTACTTATATATCATTTATTTGCTACACTCAATTCGGCTTCTCTACGCCGTAGCATTGATCGTAGACTTGCTACGGATCTACAAATAGAATTGGAATTATAAATCACATTTACTTCTGAACAACCACGACTGGGGAATTATCTCTACCGTACAGAAGACCACAGCCAAATAACTTCGAACAGCGATGAGTTGTGTTCCCGTGCATGAGTACTAGTCTGCAGTGCTAATTAAAGGAAAGCTGTTATTAAAATAACGTTTCTGTTATGGTATAACACAGATCTCTGGTGTTAGAAGATGTAGGGTCGATAAAGTGCGGGTAATTTTTCTGGTACTGCAAGCGTCCATAGGCTAGGGTAACTTCGTACCATCAGGCTTATTTGTCACTGTGCTAACAAAAAAAAGATCTATACTATATTATAAAAAGGGTAAAGTTTGTGACTTTGTCACGTTGAATCTCTGGATCTACTGAACCGACTTTGAAAATTCTTTTACTAATAAAAAGCCACGTTATTTGTGAGTGTTATTATCTATAGTATATTGACAAAAACATTACGGGACCCGGGGATATACCACCCCGTGCGAAGCCGGGGTGGGCGGCTAGTTGGGAATAACTCAAATACTTAATGGTTTTATCAGCATTTTCCAGAAGGAATAAAACTATTTTTATTAAACAGGGTAATTACTAGCACTTTTAAATAGTTAAAACTTAGCAGTAGTTTGCAAAAGTTCCCTCCACTAAGAATGGTTGGTATGAAAACTCGTAACTCGGTAAGAACGCCAGGTTATATTTACCAAGCTTTTGCAAAGTTGCTTTCAAAATAAATATTTCACTTTAACACTATGATTGTATTTATACCAGTTTGCACGAGACTTAACTCGCGATATTTTAATATATAGTATTATTAAAGTCATAAATTTAAAAAAATCTAAGAAAAAAAACTGTATATTCGTGCGTTCATTATTTTAGTGTTACAAATGAACCAGATATGTGATAGCCAATCGCTATGTCTCTGGTAACAGAGTCTGGTACACTGTTACTCTTATACTACATATTACTGGTACTGTCTCTAGTACTGTTACCAGAACTGGTAACAGTATCCGCTAAGCCGCAGCTAAACTTTTTTTCTATGTTACTACCGAGATTTCCAAGGTCAAAGAACCCAAAGTTGCCCAAACTCGATAGTATTACCTAAGGATTGCCTGATTGCATATAATGAGGCAAACAAATTTACGGATCGCCTAATGGTAAGCAGTTAGCTTAATCTATGTGCGCTTGCAACACCAGGGATATCACTAGTTGCCGACCGTGTAAAATCTTTTTTACTCCTTTCTTGAAGAACCCCATGCTGAACATCTTGTTAAAGATGTAAAAGAAATACTAAAAATGTGTACAAACAGAGATATATTATATTTATACGCAATAACAGAAATAAAAGGAACAATATTAAATTAACATATGAGGTCCAAATTTAGACAGTACTTAAAACTAACAATAAGGTTGTGCCTATAAAACCTTTCGAACAATAAAGTTAGTAACTACTTATAAACCTTTTTACGTCGTTATCACAACTCTTTACTCTTCACAGAGTCCATCCCCAAGATAAAACAGTAAATATATAACAATTATTAACTATAAAAAATATGGTATTTAACAAAATTTTATGAAACAGTACATTTGAATTAATTAATTTTTACGTGAGTAATTTCTGTTCGTGCCTATTTATTATTAATTTCAACATTAATCTGTCATCATTAAAATTAAATAATTGTATAGTGGAGAAATATACATATTTTGAACCGTTTAGGATTGATGAAACTTTTGGACCATCTAGGGACTAAAAAAATTTTTTCATTTTTTTTAAACATGTCCCGCATTACAAACGAAGCCCTATGTGGCGAAGGACATTACAACAGTAACCAATACACTAACACAAAGTATAACCAGATTCGAAACAAACGTCTTAATATACGTAAACGTATAGTATTATATATGTTGAAGGCATGTCTGATCCACCAACTCGTATTGGGCCAGCGAGTGTGATTTAAGCCCTAAATCCTCTCTGCTTTCTTGCCTGAGGAGAGGAAAACCGTGTCGTACATATATGGGTTATTATTATTATTATACCAGTGGTTCGCCACAGTTTGGGGCAAACGACTAGTACACTAGTAGAGAACTCGCAGCTTGTTCTGAACCAATTTGGCTCATGTTCGAACTTAAAAAATATTTTTGTTTTATTCACTCGCCAAAGATACCGGACGGACTGGACTCGTCAAACTAACATTTATAAATACCTACTTCTTAGACTCGAAAAATTTCGCTCGCTTTGCTCGCTCGCTTGTGTTAATATGAGACTCTTCAACAATTTTTATTTACCATATTATACTATGTAGGTACATTTTTATCGGTAAAACAATAGCGTGAACACACTCATTATTTCCAACACGCACCTGATATTTGATTGAACTAATTACTGACATAAGTGGGGAGTAAGGAAACTATAAATTAATTGTTCAACTGAAAAAATTATGTTACGGTTCAACTCGTGAATAATTAAACTTGTTATTATCAACTTTAGTCAGAAAATTGTTTTATAACTTGCTCGTTTAAGAATAATATGTTTGGTTTATACGAATTGTGAAAACATAGAATCATTATGCCTCCTTCTTAGGGTTAGGCAGAAAGTTAAGTTTTATGTAAGGTAATAAGATGGTAAATCTATTGCAATATACCGGGCACGGTAGTTATTAGTGTTTTTGTATAAACACTAATGTCTACCGTGTTTTTAATTTGTCAGTAGCGGCATTTTGTCATGCTGCTCTGATAGTTTTTCAAAGAATCCGGACCTGGGAATAGAATCCAGGACTTCATAGGACAGGATATTTGAATGCAGATTTAGGAACAAAATTATGGCACATGAGGCTTGAAATAATCTACTATCAATTAAATACTAGTAACACCATTTTATAATAATTGTATCACCATTTTATGTTACGAGTAACCCTGGGAATAGCAAAACTACATGTTTTGCCATTCTCAGGGTTACTCGTAGTGGATACAATTATAACACACATTTAATTTTTTTTCTAGAATTTTCCTTTTTTAAATTCATCGCAATGTCTCCGTAACATTACAACAAAGATCCGTTTTCCAATTATAATATTCTCGGAAACAGACTTAATAACGTTCACTAACTACGATCACATTTCGATTTCACTCTACATTATCATTATGCTTGTATAAATGATATGCATTTCAGCGAAGCCTACAGACCAAACTTTAGTTCATTTACTGCCCACAAAATTGTACCAACAGTAGTTAAATTACAAAATCTAGTTAAACTAATTGGATACAAAAACATAGGTCACAACTTGTTTACGAAATGCTAATTTAGAGCATGTGTACATGTTCGTGGATTGCAATTGCATTTACTTTGTTCAAAATCAACTGTACGATGCGGCTTTTTGTGAGCATTAGGAATTGTTGACAACTAGGCACATTAGTTGTACTTGTGTTACTGTGCGTTAGTACAGGTGTCCAGTGCTCATTTAAAGATACATTAAATAAAAATAATATTACCAGGGATTGATCAGGGATGCCACAACACAAACAAAACCCTAATATGATACTTATTAGGCAACACGCAAGAGATGCCCTAGATACCGTAGCCTATGGACACTTGCAATACCCGTACATAACCCATGGAAGCTTACTTAGCTTACTTGCTTCTTGTATGCTTATTTTTTATTTAACCCTTTCGCGGACAGTGATGTAGACACAATTGATGTTTTACTGTCATAACTTTTAAATACACGTAAACTGTCCTAAAAAGTGTTAGAAAGTATAAAAATCCTAGCTGCTATATAAACAGTGCATGCTGTAAGTTTTATGATATGAAAAAAAACAAAATGTTGTTGTGAGTGTTGTAAGTGAAGTGGAAATATTTATTATATTTCCTATTGATTAACATTTCTTTTGAATTTGTTTGATGTCACAGAATTAATAATGTTATTACCGACGAGTATTGCTACATACATTTGTTACGAACGTGCAAAGCAATATGTAATTATATCAAAACGTTTATTGTCAATTAATATTCCGGGTAATATTTCGAGGAAGTAACATCAACTACCTGTTATAGCAATAATGAGGTTTTATTCCGTGAAAACGGTTGAGGTTGTATCGTTTAAGTATTGCCATTGGTTGAACTATACACTGTTTAAAATTTCATATAACAATAACACTTCTCTTTAGTGCAGTAGCCGAAAAATGCTTTCAGAAGTCTGAAATGACTGGTATAATAATTTGACAATAAATATTCCCCCTTTTACATGGAACCTTACAGGTTTCCTGCGCTTAGGAATGCGTTTTTAAGAAAAGTTTTTCCTACATTATTAACATTTTTTTCGGTGGTAGCTCACACGTAAGTTTGTAAGCGTCCATAGGCTACGGTAACTGCTTACCATCAGGTAAACCGTATACATGTTTACCACCTAAGTAGTACAAAAAAACAAGCGTGTTGCAATGTTATTGGTGTTGTATGACAACTTGGTGATCAATCGAACGCGCGCCCATGAATGATTCTGGACAAAAAAAAATTAAAGCGGCATTGCAATGCCGAGCTATCCAATAGATATAAAAATGTATTTGTTCTGAATTTCCAAACGCTTAATTGTATCTATCACATGGATATTTGACAATTTAATACGTCAAAGTCACTTATAGAACACCCTATACAACATAGTACGGTTGATTGGTTTTATATACAGTTCGGAAATATTTGCCTGCATTGAAATTTATAACCAGCGGATCGCGTATTTCACGTTAATTACTTTTTTACGTAGTTTTATTTAATTCTTATTGGATGTGAATGTGTGTTGTGATCTTTGAGATCGTGTTCTTTGTGTGATTCCTCTAGCGTCAAGTCCGCCAATGTACTTTTAAATATAAAGTTTCAAACAAATTTAATTATAGTGATTGAAGAAGTGATTAAACAGGTCCCCAGCGCTCATTTAAGGATGCGTTTTGAAAGAAACGTTTTCATATATCAGGTACATTTCATCTTAATGCCATGGTGTCTAAAATTGGGTCGTAAACACGCAAGTGATCCCTCTGGTATTGCAAGGGTCTACGAGCTACGATAACTGCTTAACATCAGGCGGGCCGTATGGTTGATTGCCACCACAAGTAGTATATATAAAAAACAGAAAGTGAACTAATCTTGGGCTTAAATAAGAGACTATGACTGATGGAAATCATAGTCTCTTATTTTATATTCGCAAAACAATTGATATACTTAACATACGATCACACAGTTCCTAAGGTGATAAAAGGTGGCACGTGTATTTTCATTTATGTACTCTGAACAATTCCATACTCCGAACTGACACTGAGGTTTATTGACAAAAAATAGTCAATACTTCATAATTGACTGCACGTATGGTGGTTACGTGGTCAGACTGCACCGAGAACAATATGTGTTTGGCACAACAGGCTGGAAACCACCATTTATGACTCAGACAATTTTTATGCAACTGACAAAAATAAAAGTCGGTATTACGTTTTGCGTGAATGTTCGTTATCGAGGATGTCTCTCACCAACCTTTTGTGTTATATAGTTTGAAGGCATTAATGGACACAATTGTGGAAAATAATCTTACTTGCAAACATAATATAATAGTGTTCTTAGCTGAATTACGCCTACAATGACTTGTTATATTGCAACAAGTCTCTGTGTATACATAGACTGAAATGCACTCTATAATCCCTTAATCTCATAGTCCAATGCATGGGACAGTAATCCTACACTACCGGAGAGAGATCAGGCTCCAGAACAATAGCTAAGCCGAGGCCCGTAAATAAATTCGCAAACAGAATATAAAAGCTATTAACAATAAATAACACGTACGTCACAAAAGGCATGCAATGCTCTAAGATTGCAGCAGCTATATATAACCCTTTCACATTTGGTTGCAGTTAGCAGTTAAGCGCACCATTGCAAGCCATTTCTCTCAATCTACTTTTACGTTTTCTCGGCAAGATAAACTACTAATACATTTTTCATTCGCAGGCTGAGTATATACAGCGTTTACATTAGGGTCTTACAAAGTGATTATTCATAAAACAGATTGTTTCTAAGAAGAGTTACAAAGTACCAAACCATATGGTACTTTGTAGTAAATTTTAATCTTGTGTGTTTATATTGTGAAGTGGTTGGTAATTTGTTTTGCTGTGAATAAACAATTTAATAATGTTACTTTGTTACACGTTATGACGGCTTGATTCATGATGCGTCAAAATGGTAACGTATTTCTTAACCCATGGTGTCTCATAACACAAAACTCTGGTTTTAGAAGCTGTAGGATCGACAACGTGATGCAAGCATCCATCCGCTACGGTGACTACTTATCATCAGGCGGGTACTCTTATTTGTATATAACCAATAAATCGTATTCATACGTGTGTTGGTCTGGTGTTCTGTAACACAGGTTTTACCTACTTCAGACACCAGACTCTGACAAAGGAACAAAGATTGCTGTATTTGTATTATACCTGTAATTTAATAATGTACTTACCTTTGTGAAAGAGTGAAATAAAGTTATTATTATTGTTATACATTTAGTATGATATCGCCGAATGATGAAGCGTAATAACTGAACATATATTGTATCGAATTCATACGATTAATTACGTATGAATTAAAACCGTCTTGATGCTTAAAGCATAGGGCGTTTTGTCATGATGCGTCAAGATGCTATTGACGGAACTACACTGCTATGACGCCTCATAGAAGTGTAGTTCCGTCAGTGTTAAAAACAATTACTCGTAGTAACATTTTAGTATACTATATTATGTACTTATGTATATGGTGGGTATACTACGAGTAATCACCTTGTCACAAGAATGTCAAGGTGACTTATTTACTTATGGTTTTCAAAGGATGAACCATGTGTCACCCACACTATTATTACCTTTTACATTTAGATCATTACTACTATTTGCATGTCATAGCCTGAAGTTTGTTTTCAAAATAACATTACATTTGATTTCTGTACGTACGGTTTAGTGGTTTATTCTTCCCCAGTCTGGTTTGCTCATTTTCTGGTGCCTCTTAGACAAAAATCCATATAATATCTAAAAAAAAAACTATAAGTAATTTCGAAAGAAAAACATTCAATTTAATAATTATTAATTAAATATCTAGATGTAACGGTATTTAAAATTAAACGTCTAACAATGAACGTCGAGGCAATGAACTTGAGATTTAGCTATTTATTGCAGCGCTGAGCTTTCATCTTGAAAGAATGTATCTCATTAGATCACTATTCTGAAAACGTCTTTAACTAGCAAATTACAGTATTGTCGTCGCTGTAATTTATTTAATTTAATGAAAACTCTTGTAGTCTTGTAAGCATAAACTTATAGGCATAGCAGGCATATGTCGTTACATATACCTGCTGCTGGAATCGAGCCGAAAACCGAAAACCCAGTTAGGTTTTGTTAGAAAATTCTTAACAGCAGCACGGATTGGAGCCAGTAAGCCTGTCCCTTATTATTATGAAACCTATCTAGATAAATGTGGGTATATTACATATCTGCGATCTTTTTCTGGGTTAAAAGGTGTTCTGCTATGTTACGTTATGTTATTAAGCTCCTTATTGTGTATGTTCATAGCAATAACATTTAAGCTATACCTATATGCTTTTTTTAACGACATTTTTTTTTTTTTTTTTAAAGACAACTCCCGCACTAGAGAACAAGCTCTGTGTCGCGGGGGACTTTACAAACATACAATTAACGGACACAAATTACACCCAGACTCAGAACAATTCTTTGTGGGTCACACAAAGTTTTGTCCTGTGTGGGAATCGAACCCACAACCTCGTGCACAGCAGGCGCATACTGCGGCCACTGGACCACCGAGGCAGTCCATGCAAATTTAATACATCGTTTTACCCGTTGAGTATTCCTCGTCTTTGCCTGACTACTTACTTAGCCTTTGCCTAGTTTGGGATTAAAAGGCCGTGTATGACTTGTCCCGAGATAGTATATGATATTATATTAATGTTATGCTACTGGCAAGAAAAAGCTTGTAAACCAAAAACGGCGACGATTTTTGTCTGATTTCAAATCATTCATCATAGTGTAATCTAGTCTAGAACACCTATTCACTCGACCATATTGTATTTGAAATCAACCATATTGTACTCGTCAGCAAGCTAGGAATATAATCAAAATATTCCATTTTTGTATGCTGTGCTTACAAATGTGAAGGTTTTATTGAACTTTTTTGATGATTTAGTTTACTGTGCATGAGAACTTGGACTTGTCTCTTTTTCCATTTGAATTCTACTAATATTATAAATGTAAAATTGATTTTTTTCTTTTTTAAAAAGACAACTCCCGCACTAGAGAACAAGCTCTGTGTCGCGGGGGACTTTACAAACATACAATTAAGGGCCCCTTTTCCCGAAAGTTTAGGCATTTTACGCACGGAGACGGCTTGCGCCCGCGTTGCACAGGAGCCGTTGCGATATGAACTCCGGTGACCTATGGCGGCGGGCGAGCACGCCACAGTATAAATAATCAGTAGGTAGTTCAAATATTATTGGCGTGCTGGTAATAAGAGCTAGTTTGCAACAAAAACGTATAGCTTGATGTATGTCCACTGCACTATTGACTGTAAACACTAATACACTTATATTGTTATGAATGTATTGACAAAGCAGGCGATGATCTTATATATAAAATTCTCGTGTCACAGTGTTTGTAACAAACAAAACTCCTCGGGAACGGCTTGACCGATTCTTATGAAATTTTGTGTGTATATTCAGTAGGTCTCGGGAATAGTAGGTCAACTATTTTTTTTTGGTAGTAGGTAGGTAGGTAGTAGGTAGGTAGGTAGGTTTATACCTAAATCGATTTATGGCGTATTAGCATCTATAGGAGTGTGAGGTAGCTATTTTTATTTTACCTAATATGCAAATTTAATAAGCATTTTTTTGTTCTACCACCTTATGATAAGCAAGCATACGGCCCCCTTGATGATAAGCAGTTACCGTAGCCCATGGACGCTTGCAATACCAAAGGTATCACTTGCGTGTTCCCGACCCATTTTTTTAACACCAGGGCTTTATGATGGAGTATCCCTGGGATTGGAAACGTTTCTTCCAAAACGCATTCCTAAATGAGCCCTGGAGTACTTATACTACTCACTCACAAGACCATAACTACACCGATGTGTGTAGTAATTTAAGTAAAGATTCGGGCTCTTCTCGCTGATAAATCGCCGGAATTAGTACGTCTAACACTTTCATAACAATTTTGTTTATATTTATAAATTTTATTTATGTAAGTAGGTACTTATATTTATTTTATATAATATATATACCACAGCATATATATTCATTATATATTTTTTTAGATATTGTTGAATCTATATCCTTACTATCTTAAATTTGTTTCTTTGTCTTATCCAATTTTTTTTGTTTTTGAGTGCACCTACTACCTATGTTCATCTCTGTATCACCCAAGGTCGACTGGTAGAGAATACCTATGGCATTAAGTCCGCTTGTGTGCGATTGTGCATAAAGTTTTAAATAAATAAATAATTTGGCTGTGGTCTATTAATATTATGATCATTTTTGTTTTTTGTACTTTCCTAGCCTACAAAAAAGTAGCCCACAAAAAAGTAGTACCTACTACTTCTTTGTAGGCTAGGAACCATGTTATGGCATTAGTTTCCACCCACGGCTTCACCCGCACCACAGATTACTAAATAGTTACTACGTAACAGATACATCACTCCCATACAAAAGCGAAAATACCTACGCCATAATAGCCTACAAAATCTTAATAATAGTAGGTACCTGCTGTTCGCAGCGAAAAGAAATGTACCATAAGTACGCGCACAAAGAGTCGAGATTGTGTTGCCCGCCGTGCGACTCACGTGAAAGTCATCATCGCACGAATGCGGTAGGGTTGTCTTTCTAACTTTCTCGTAAATTTTTAAGGAAGAGTACCTACACACAAGAAGCATTTTAAAATTACTAGGTACTACTAACTGAAGCCAGCTAAAATGCGTCCCTACTTTCAAATAACGTAACGTACCTTTCTTCATCTTTCGGCAATGAAAAAAAGGTTTTTTTTTTTCTTTTGACTATGACATCCAACGACTTCACAATAATCAACCATCGTGTCGTTAGTCAAAACTTAATATACGTAGTGTACGTAAATATCGGAATAATGCGTTTTGAGCGGGAAACGTGTTGTGCGCGCTTTGTGTCGCGTGCGGCAGCCCACTGGCGATCGGCTCGGTTACGAGCTACATAGCAATAGGCACATAGCGCGTGACCTTGAGCGAGTGACGGAGGCCTGCCCGCACTTACAACCCCAGGCAGAAACAAGCAATAAAAAGCTCCATAGGTACTTAGGTACATCAATTCATCCAAACATTCGCATTTATAATAATAATATGTATTAGAATAGATATGGTATGCCAATGTGTTCCTTTACTTCTCTAATAATAACATATTCTACAAATGAACAATAATATTATAACACCAAAAATCTTACCGTAATATAACAATAAAGTTTACGCACCCTGCACTGTGCTGAATATACTTCACGAACAATGTATGTGTGGATCACGCACACACGCGCACTCCACGGCCGGTCGACCGATAACTACCTAATCTGTAGCTGCGCTATTTTGTGAATACGCTCTTTCAAATTTCCACGCGAACGAAGTCGAGGACAACAACTAGTCAATAAATAAATATCGTTGGCTTGTATCGTGGACACCAGATAGTTGATATAATACATATATACTTTTTTTGTAAATACTTATTATGTATAGGTACTTATTATGTATAAACATTAATCACTCGGAAACAAATGTCCATGCACATTTGCCCTTACCGGGATTCGAACCCGGGACCCTAAGTCCGTAAGGCAGCCTCACTACCGCTGCGCCATTCTGATCCTCAGTTAGTATGTAAAAATATGTAAAGATGAAAGTTTTCATTAAAGATATTAAAGATTCAAAATTCTAGTCATACTGATTTCGCTATTCTGTGTAGAGAAAAACATTACAGTATTATATTGTGACGTATTATATTGTGGCGACGATCATGTGGTCGCGAGCAAAAATTGCGTAGGTCCTCCCTCGATGACGTCCGGCAGGACACTGGCGCGGTGCGCGCATCGCGCGCGAGCAGTTTTTCACGTATTTATTTTATATAAAAAAAAATAAGTGCAATTTTATAAATCTATCCAATAATATCCTTGTCAAACCCGATTAGTAAATGAAATGTTAAATTTTCATACAAGTTGCGTTCCCCCAAGTCTCATACAACTCGAAATACTTTCAAAATCGACTTAACTTCAGACTTCTTTTTTATCGAGCAAAAAGTTAAATTTTGCGTTTTTAACCAAAAAAAGTCACTAGATCAAACATGTATCTGTACTATATATTTTTTTGCGAATTTTAATATGTTGATTTCTCTGAAAACAACTCGATCTAGAAACGTTAATTTCGGAAAAGGGGCCCTTAACGGACACAAATTACACCCATATATATAGATGGATCTACTCAATTACGCCAAAACGGCTGAGCGAATCTAGATAAAATTTAGTAAAGTGATAGATTATAGTCTGTATTCTGAAAATAGAGCACTTTATGTGGGATTGTACATGTTTGGAATTTAGGTAAAATATAATTATCCTGAATTTATAAAATACTTGCTTAAAAAAAAGGTATTTCTACGTTCTGAACACCCATTTAAAAAGAATGTTCTCGTCAATATAAATTCAAAACACCCAAACAGGATACGGCTGTCTTGTTTCATTGAAGAGTTGCCATGGCCACCTTCCGACTGCATCATCAAACCAGCTCCATGGTACCATATTATTGCATTTTCACCGAAGCTACGTCGGTATACCACAAATTTCAGCTCCATCAAACACCGGGAAGTACTTCAAATATAGCTTACAAGATTTGACCCTAACATACATTGTACGCTAAATAAAAGCTTGTAAAAATAGTTTTGTGTATAGGAAGCATTAAAAAAAAAGAAGATATAATCTTTATTTATAACTTAATAAAGATTATATCTTCTTTTTTTTTTTAAAGATAACTCCCGCACTAGGAACAAGCCCTGTGTCGTGGGGGACTTTACAAACATACAACTAATGGACACAAATTACACCCAAAGATACCCATACAAAGTTTTGTCCTGTATGGGAATCGAACCTACAACCTCGTACACAGCAGGCACATACTGCGGCTACTGGTGGTCCAGTAGCAAGGCAGCTAATTAGTTAGTCACTAGAATTTACTGTTATTTTATAAAAAATGTATGTGATGCAGCCCAAATTGCAATACGCCGCAGGCCACTACGCCGTGAGTGAACCTTTTAAATAGACAGCGTCCACTACGGTAGAAAAAATAATGGAAAGCGCTGTATATTTTTAATGCAAAGCAATAAGACACCTAGTTAGTATAAATAGCATTGTACCCAATTAGTTGAGTAAACGCAAAAGTAAGGATTCTTCAAACAATAAGCACTTTTTACAATTTATTGATTAATTAAGTATCCATACTGTACGGGCGATGTACACCTTATACGTGATATACTGATATGATATGATGATGACAGTAGAGTACCGCGACCCGAGGGTTTAGAGAAAGATGTTGTCTGATGTAATGATTTATTGGTACTGAATTAACTTAAAACTAAGTGTAAAATGAAACGCTACGATGCGCGCAACATGTCGCATCGTCAGCACAAATGTATCACTACTTAAACTGTACGGGTTTGCTCGTACATGCTCCCGCACAGGAAAGAAAAACAAAAAGAAATTGATAGCAGAAAATATTAACAATGATAAATTGCAATGATAAAATTAGTAGTGATTAAAATTTAAAATGTATATAAACTGTAATGTAAAAATGTTATTTTAATAAATGATAATAACTGATGATATAAATGCTGTGATAAAAGACTTATATTTTTAAGAACTTATTGTCTCTAATCACTTGATATTTTTATCGAGTTCACGCGCACTAGTTATTTTTAAATCGTAACTTTGCTTATGATTATTGAGCTTATTCTGATATATCACTGTATCACTGACACTCGCGCACTGTATACACTGTTACGTAGAGGAGGCGCAGGCGGACCCTGATTCGCTGCTGCGAAGGTCGACGCCTGCGACACGCGCCACGCGCGCCCACGATGACCGACGAACGCCAGTCCTGCTACTGCCATCATGGCGATGATGATGCATATTATATATTTATGTTATTGATAGGTAAAGAGAGTATGTACTCAGCTGATCTTGCAATTGCACAGGAGTTAAAGTGTTGTTATTGTTTTCATGCTTTTCCAAGGAAACTATATGTAGGGTGATCATTTTGATTTGTTTGTTCATAGTCAGTTCCATTCGCTTTTGGAGATTGTATTCTATAATACTTAAGATGCTTGTCTGATTTGACAAAAAAGATGCAGTGATAAATCTTTGATTGTCTCGTAATTATGTAATGAGATACTGTTCGGTGAAGTTTGTGTATACTTCGAGCAACCTGTTAGTTGGTGAGACATCTGACACCATTGATAAGAACGCAATGCTTACGCTGAGAAGGTCGCGTATTAGAGTGCTGACATTGCACGTCGTACTCAGTTGTAGTATGCAAGTTCAGTGCCCTTTGAATAAAATTATATTAACAATGATATAATGTTAACTTGCTGTCTTAGCTTTTTGATAGGTGATTGTTTTAAGTTTTTATGATTTGTTGTTTGAGATATATTTGATGTTTCCTGATTGACAGGTAAAATTGATACCTTTGTAATAGGTCGCTTGAGGATTCCATTTTTAGTTTTCAGACTGACGACACGAACGTATCCGTCTGCTCCAGGATGTAGGTCGATAACTCTACCCATTGACCACTTTCCAGGTGGTAAGTTGTCGTCATGCAGAAGAACTACATCATTCAAAACAATGGTTTTTCGAGGCTGTAGCCATTTGCTTCTTATTGTTAATTGTGTTAAGTATTCAGAGCGCCACCTCTTCCAGGTGTCAGAAAATATTTTCTGAGTTAACTGCCATCTTGTCCTCAGATCTCTTTCTGTCTCTACTAAAGTGAGTGTAGAGCCTCCGGTTAAAAAATGTGACGGCGTTAAATAATTTAAATCATCGGGATCTTCTGTTATGGGGCATAAAGGTCTGGAATTAAGGCATGCTTCGATTTGGGCGAGTATTGTACATAACTCTTCGTATGTTAATTTTTGCTCTCCGACTACTCTTTTAAAATGATACTTAAAACTTTTTACAGCAGACTCCCAAAGTCCACCAGCTGATGGCCAGATTGGCGCATTGAAATGCCATTTTATTTCCATCTCTGTTATTTGTGCTAAACATTCTTTGTTAAATATTTGCTGTAATTCATGGTATTCCTGTTGTAATTGTTTATTGGCTCCGACAAAATTTCTGCCATTGTCACTATATATGTGACAGGGGGTTCCTCTGCGTGCTGCCATTCTTCTAAGGGCTGCTAGGAACGCTGATGTGCTTAGGTCCGAGACCAGTTCTAAATGCACCGCCTTAGTGGCCATGCAAATAAAGACGGCTACGTAACCTTTTGTGGTTTTGATACCACGACCCTTGTTGGCTTTTAAAATGATATGTCCCGTAAAATCTACCCCTGTGTGGGCAAATGGACGAGATGGATTGCTCCTTGCTTCAGGTAAGTCACCCATTATTTGATTTTGTTTGATAGGATTTAACTTCTTGCATTTGACGCATAAGCGTATTTGCTTTTTTGTAGCATCATTTCCGCCCACAATCCAATATTTTCGTCTGATAAATGCTAGCGTGAGACGGGCTCCTCCGTGGAATGTGAGCTTGTGACAATAATCTATGATAAGTTCTGTCAAACGTCCTCTGTGAGGTATAATGATAGGATGCTGCATGTCTGTGTTGATATGAGCGTGTCTTAACCTTCCTCCGACACGAAGAAGATCATCGCCATCCAAATATGGATTTAAATTAAGGATTCTGCTTTTACTGCTTAGCTTTCCTTTTTCTTTTATGTTTTTTATTTCTTGTGAAAATTCTTCTGCTTGTATATGCTTGATAATACTTAGTTTAGCCTTTCTTATCTCCTCTAAAGTAAGGTAAGGCACTTGTTGTCTGTTTTGCTTGCTTGCAATAAATCTATACACCCATGCTAGTATGTGTACAGCTTTGCTAAACGAACTGTAATTGTTTAACAATTTCGTAATGATGTTGCTATCTGTTTCTTGCTTAATAGCAATATTGACTTGCTTTTGCTTTTTTATTTCTTCTGTTGTTGAATATATGGGCTGATTTGTTTCATCGTTAGGTTTATAAGTTAACAACCACGATGGCCCTTTCCACCACAAAGGATGTTGATTTAATTGAGACATTGATAGGCCTCTACTTGCGCAGTCTGCAGGGTTATCACCTGACTTTACATAACGCCAGCATGCAGATGGCATTATATCCGTGATTATTTTTGTTCTATTGGCAACAAACGTTTGCCATCGGCCTGGATCTCCCTGTAACCATCCCAGTACAGCCGTAGAGTCAATCCAGCCGTAAATGTTAAGTTGATACTCTGATAAACATTGTTTGACCTTAGCCATTAGTTTTGCTAGTAAGAGAGCACCACACAGCTCTAATCTAGGTAATGATATGTTTTTGTTCGACGGTACTATTTTTGATTTTCCCGCGACTAAAATAATGCTTGTTTGTTCATGATAAACTTTGCAATATATAACGCATGCATATGCTTTGATTGAAGAATCACAAAATCCGTGTAACTCGACCTTTTGTGATGGCATTGTGCCTAACCATCTTGGTATTTCTATATGATTTATTTGATCTATATCTGTTTTAATTTTGATCCATTCTTGATAGATATCTTCGGGAATTTGATCATCCCATTGTATATGTGAACTCCAAACTCTTTGAAACAGGATTTTGAGTTTGGTTGTTACAGGTGTGAGCCACCCTAAGGGATCAAAGAACTTAGAGATGTCTGATAAAACTGTTCGCTTTGTAGCCTTGATCAATGCTGAATTGATTTTTGATTCGAATGTAAAATTATCTTTGATGGGATTCCAGCGCAAGCCTAGAGTTTTTGTAGACTCTGGCTGCTTAAAACTCTTGCTCTGTTGCTGACATGGCACATTGTCATGTAATAAATGCGGATCGTTTGACGTCCATTTTCTTAAATTTAATCCTCCTTGTTTTAGAAGGTCAACTAAATCTTGTTGTAGTTCCCGTGCAGTTGTAATACTGTGGGTCCCATGTAGAAGGTCATCCATGTAAAATGACTTTTCGAGAACTGTTGCTGCTTTTTGATAGTTACCTCTCTCGTCACTCGCTAATTGTTTCAATGTCATCATTGCGAGAAACGGAGCGGCTTTTGTGCCATATGTTACCGTAGGTAGTTGATATTCTTGTAATCTGTCTCTTGGACTATCCCGCCAAATGATTTTCTGATAATGCTGATCATCTTTATGTACTAAAATTTGACGAAACATCTTTTCAATGTCCGCTGTAAATGCATACTGATATTGTATCCATTTTAAAATCAATGACTGAAGGTCTTGCTGTAAATTTGGACCCTTGTGCATAAGGTCATTCAAGCTGTAACCGCTCGATGTTTTTGCTGAGGCATTAAAAACAACTCGTAATGATGTAGTTGTAGAGTCATCACGTGTTACGCAATGATGCGGTAGGAAACATTCAAGTTTCAGATTGCAAACCGATGGTTTCATATGTCCTAAAGCTAGATATTCATTAATAAATGATTTGTATTCATTTGCAATGTTTTGATTTTTCATTAATTTTTGTTCTAAATTGCCGAATTGAGCTATAGCCTTTGATTTAGAATTGCCTAAATTTTCTTGATACTTCGATTTAAAGGGTAGCTTAACCTCATATCGTCCGTCCGACGTCCGAGATGTTGTAGACTTGTAATGTTCTATACACTCTTGATCGTCCGAAGACAGAGATGTAGGCTCTGATATTTCTTCTGTTTCCCAAAACTTATGTAATTGGTCAACATCAATCCGTACAATGTTACATTGAAACGTGCTTACATTGCCGCACAAGATCCAACCAATGCGTGTCTGCTGAGCAATGGGGGTTGATTGATTGAGTCTGCAGATCCCCTCTAAAATAATGCTTGAATATATGTCAGCGCCGAACAAAATATCTATAGGACGGCTTATGTTAAAGTCGGGGTCTGCAAGTTGTATGTTTTCTAAGTAATTCCACGTGGGTTTTGTAAAACTGTATGTCGGCAAATTTTTTGTTAGGTTTTTCATGATAAATACATCTGTGTTAAATGTATAAGTGTTATTATTTGATGTACAGTTTATGTTGATAACTCCCTTGCACAAACTTTCTTTTGTTCCTATTCCAGTTATTAGACCCTTACACTTCTGACGTGGTAAAGCCAATTGCTGCGCCGCATTCTCTGTGATAAGTGATGTTTGAGAACCCTGATCTATGAGAGCTCGTAATTGAAGATATGATCCATCTGATTTTTGGACTTTTACAACTGCTGTTGACAAAAGTATTTCCTTGATATCACGTTGTTGAGTAACGTGAGAATTTATTTGCTGTGCTTGCTCGGACGAGGTACGCGATGCTCCATACCTATTATATGCGGGGCTATGCGTTTTAGTTTGCGATTGTGTAAATGCTTCGTGTAAAATTGAATTATGATATCCGTTGCATTCTCGACAACGCTTTGTAGAAAAACATGCCTTACCATTATGACTGTAAAGACAGTTTTCACACAATCTAAGTTTGCTGACTGTTTGTCTTTTGATACTTGGAGTCATTTCAATAAATTGTTCACATTGAAATATTCCATGTCCATTTTTGCATAATGGACAAGTTTTGTTGAAATAATTATTTTTGCTGTTAGACGGTTGTGAAATTATTTTGTTACTTGAGTACGATTGCTTCATATTATTTTGCTTACGGAAATTATTGTTGGAATTGAATTCTTTGAATGATCTTGCATTTAAATATGTAGGTTTTTGATGACTGTTTTCCTGTTTTCGCCTTGATGATTCCATGTTGGTAAATTTGTGTTCCAAAAATTCTAAAAACTCTGATAATACTTCTAATTCACGTGGCTGCTTCACATAATCTCTGTAATCATCGAAAGTTACAGGATCCAATTTGTTTGATAAGAGGAACACAAGCATCGAGTCCCATGAGCTTATGTCCACTCCTAAATTCTTGATAGCATTAAGGCATTCATGGGTGGTGTCATGAAGGCGTTTTATATGACTAAGAGATGCATGCTGCATTACGGGAATGTCCATTAATATTTCAAAATGAGAAGTGCTTATACGATATTTGTTATTGTACCTATGATTAAGAATATCCCAACAAGTAGAGTAGTTGTCGGAACTAATCTTCAAATGTTGAATCAGCCCTTCTGCTTCTCCCTTCACTTTGTTTTTAAGATATTGCATCTTTTGAGCTGAAGTCAATGACGGGTTGTTATGTATAGTTTCTGTGAACAAATCTTTAAATGATACCCATTGATTAAAGGTTCCATGAAATTCAGGAACTTCCATTTTTGGTGTTGCCTTCTCTCTGTGCGATATAGACCACATTTTGCTATTGAGTGACCTTTTCAAATGCTTAAAGGTCTTTTCATATGTTGTAAATAAATTCTCGTATGATTCATCTTCACCCTGAAGTTCTCTATCCAACTCCCAGTGAAGAGAGTCAATAGCGGCCCACCTTGATTCTAAAAGTTTCAATGCATCTTGAAACTCCCATCTGCCGGAGAGTTTTTCGACATCGATGTCTGCAACTTCTCGGGAAAACGCCTTAAAATTGCTAGATTGCGTTTTTAATAAATCATCCAACTTGCTGTTGGTGCCTTGCGACTTGAATTTCGGCGTTTCAAGAACAGAAGACATCACCGTATCTTCGGGATGATTCTTTTCTGATTTTTCCGCCATGCTTACGCCTGATGTGCCAGCTAACGGTGTTGCTGGTCTTAAAATTGGTGCTGCAATTGATTGTTGAATTCGTTCACGTGCCGTGATGTAGAATTCCTTGGTGTGTTGAAAGTGATTTTTGATAAAATACTCGCTCGACTTATCTTCATAACCTAACAGAGTCACGTGGTTGGTCTGAAAGTCTTGCCAGTAGGTGTCTAGTGTTTCTAGACGCCTTTTGATATGATCTGGGGTCCTGCGCTCATGACCAGCCTTTTTAAAGTTTATCAAAAGCTGATCCATGGCCCCCATTAGTTCATTTTGATTTGCTAGAAGATCCTCCATGGCTCGGCTCATGTTTGTTAAGCGAAAAATGGAAAGATCTTACTTGATAGTTGATCTGCTAACCAACGCAGCTGCTGCTGTGAATACCTCAGGACTGTACTGCCACAGGTGCTGATACGGGAACCACCCACACGAATTCTTGTTCACTCGCGTTTATTGGATCCGGCTCGAAGGACCAAAAAGATGTACGGGCGATGTACACCTTATACGTGATATACTGATATGATATGATGATGACAGTAGAGTACCGCGACCCGAGGGTTTAGAGAAAGATGTTGTCTGATGTAATGATTTATTGGTACTGAATTAACTTAAAACTAAGTGTAAAATGAAACGCTACGATGCGCGCAACATGTCGCATCGTCAGCACAAATGTATCACTACTTAAACTGTACGGGTTTGCTCGTACACATACTTAATTATTATAAATGCGAAAGAAACTCTGTTGTTTGTTACCTTTCATGACTAAACGGCTGAACGGATCAAAACTGGCAAGAAGATAGATAGTGTCATGGGGAACGATATAAGATACCTACTTGTAATTGCGATAACCGACATTCAAACAGGCGGAGCTGCTAGCAACAACTATTTGATAATAATATGATCTTATTTGGTATTGATTATATCAGTTAATGTTTTGGATTTTTTATAAACTTACTTGACTACCACAAACAATGAATTTAAGGCGATACAACACGACGCGTTTTGTGTAGTAATCATATCCATAATTGGCGGAGAACTTCATCAGTCGTTTTTAAATAAAATGGAACAGTCAGTGATTCTTATGAACAATTTTGCTGACATCAGTAACTTCAGCATTTTCTAGGATCACTTGGTTGGATTTTTATTTATTTCTAAATCCTAGAAAACGTCGCAAAAAGTAAAGTTATCTGTTATATCTGATGCATTATGAACGATAAAGTTTTATCCGAGCATTTGTTATTCCTTAGCTTTGACTTTTTTTTTACTAAAACAGAATCCAATTATATGTCAATTAAATATGTCATGTTATAAATTAATTGAATTGAGTACGATCGGCAAAGTGGGCGCTCGACCAGTCATGGACAAAAATACCTTTTTTTATACTACTTCGGTGACAAACAAGCATACGGCCCGCTTGATGGTAAGCAGTTACCGTAGATGTATTAAGTCTGAACAGCCCAAACAGAACGACCCCTGGAGCATTCGACCGTAAACAAAAATTATCTAATTTCTAAAAGACCAGTGGTAAAATTATTGCAAAATTAATTTGAAGAGACAGTCGCTTACATAATGATTGAGCCAGTATGGATTTTGAAGTAGCTACAATAATAACATTACATACATACTTTTTTGTAACCGCAAATATTGTAACTCATAACTAGCCTATGGACGCGTGCAATATTAAAGGTATCCCTTGTGTGTTACCGACCCAAAAAATAATTTTATGATGGAGTATCAATATTTCTGAAATAGGAAAACGTTTTGTTCAAACACAACTCGGCTGATTGTACAAAACTAAATGCTTAACGTAAATACTGGCCAAAAATATTTTTTATTTTCCTTAAATATTGAAATTTAATTACATTTCCCAATAACAGTAATTATATTTCGGTAGTTATACAAATAAACCATTATTTTAAATGTCAACAAACATATGTACGCACTTGTCATGACAATCATAGTTTACTCGTCGTTAAACTATTTAACAAAGATGAATAAAGTTACTCTGAAATTATATTAAATTGTTTAATAGTAAAATAATATCAAATTTAAAATATGTCATGAAAATTAATGAAATGAGGTTTAAATTAATTGACTCCCCGTTATTTACATGTAGATCTACTTTGATCTGTTATAGGTAATGTGTACTGTATTATTTAAATCACTAAAGTAAGCAAAACGAAGGAATAAAGTATCTACTACCGAACTTCAGCTTAGAATGAAGTATGAATTTAAAAAGATTGAATGTTTAAGATATCAAAGAAAGAAATTAAGTATTTTGCTCAGCCATTATCGTGACTAAAAGAAAATTTAATTTTCGAAGTACGATAAACGATCGTCCCACAGTATATACGAAACAAGAGGCACTAACGCTGATTGGAAAGATATCTACGTCTTAGCTCATATATTTTTATACGTAGGTATAATGTACATAGAGCTCTTAAAGGAATCCTCGAATAAAACATTACCACAAGATAAAAGTGACAAAACGACTTTTGATAAGAAGTTGGTATTTTACGAGTGAATAATTTGAAAGAATTCACAAATACTCAGAAGGTGACGCCTAATCTGATTAGCATACGCCAAAATTTCTAAGATTACCATTTAACGTGAAAATCTCTGAGAAAACTTTTGTGCCACTTATTACCGCTTCAAGTGCCTTAAAATAATTTCTCACTTTTTCGTCGTGGGCACTTCGTTACGGTCTCTTTCATCTTTTAATTTCTTTCTTTACTTCGTTTATTTTTTCATCCTTTTCACATTCCGCTCCCTAGTGCCTAATGCTTCAATTACAGTGGAAATGCAGTAGACAAAATTATAATAGAACACGTTTATTCTAACTTGGATAGTTACAACGGCAATTCAACTTCTGACTGAAAATAGCACATTTTTTCGTGGAAAGGAATCATTGCTTTCGTGCCGGAGAAACCAAAACTGCGATGTCGCATTTGATGTATTGTTTATTTTAGCATTTGTTTTTTGTACCGTTATAATTTTAGCTTGTCGTTTCTAGTTCAGCAGTTGTGGTTTTTCGAACGGTAATGTGGATTACTGTTGCAAAGAGGTTAAACATTAATCTAAAGTTACATCAGATATTCGTCTAAATTCATTTGATAACTGTGGAACAGAGGAACCGCAACAGTCCACAGCTGCAATCTAATTTGAAAACCCTACTCGAATGCAGGCAGAATTTTCCCTACCACCGACCCTTGGCGCCACTCCAATCTTTATTTTCTCTGCTACTACGAGGCACCTTCGTAAATCGTAAATAACCAGCTTTTGGCTGTCAAATTCTTTTGAGCATCGAAATGTAAATATCGACTCACTTTTACTAAAAAGTCGTATAAGATAGAACTCAATTTGCACTTATGTAAACAAACGAGAGCATATTCATTTTCTATAGTTAACTAACAGTAATTTCACATCTTTCATAATAGTTGAATAAATACGAAACTAAAAAGTATTACAAACGAAAATATTCCAAAACTAATGTTGTCTCGCACAAAGCGCACATTCAAGTCTCGTAGCCGATAGAGACAGCAATAATACCTACTTACTATTCAATGTACAAAGAGTTCGCTTAGACTAGCCATAAAGTCCTCTTAAATTAATCAATCCGTGTATATAAAAGTTGGTAGAAGCAATCGATGGATTGCGTTTGTTCAATATAATAAAAGAGCAAGCTTTTGCGTGCCTTGTTTGATAACATTGATTAAATGCAAGCTTGCCCCTTATTAAATCAACATTTTTCTAAACTCCGCACGGAAGAGCACAAGCAACAAAATGAAGGAAATTGGATTTATTTTTGTTATATCTTCAGTTTTATTTTTAGCTTTAACGTCTTAACGATCAGGTTGAAGCAACGTGCAAATTGCAAAGGAAATAATTTAATTCGTAACTCACAGTCTATGTTTCATATCTCGTCTATGATTGCTTAGTAAATATAAATACATAAAAGATTCTTATTCTTTTATATTATACTACTTACCTGGCAAGCGAGCCTATAACTCATCTAAAATTTAACGCCAATAGCCAAATAACTAGTGAGCACTGTAAAATCTGCTTTCTTGCACTGGATCACAGCTACAATGCTATGCGTAGTTATTTCACTATGATCTTTTATAAAGTTAAGATTCTTTCCCAGTATTACTACCTATAGTACTATAGGTAGTACAACCGCCAATGGATCTCAACTTACCTACCTCTTTTCAATAAATGCAAAAAACATGAGTAACCTTTTAATAGTAACAGAATCGACAAACAAGCATACATTAAAATTTGCAAAACCTGAGGTATTACTCACGTGAGATTAACTTCATAACTCTCACAGATGCAAATGATGATCAAATGAACATACTAATGTTCTAAGGCTCACGTGATTCATTCAAACTAGAACTGCCGGCGAAACGAGTTAGCCAAAGTACGTATGAAGCCAACTATGCCCAGAGAGTCATAACTTTGTATTTTGACTTTCGGGATTTTGATGCTAAGTCGGGCTGGTGAATTCTCTCGGGATATTGAACTGCAGAATATATGTATATATTATTACATCCTTCTCAGAGTACATTTCCATTATGGATTTTGAGATTTTATTTAGTAACGGGATATGTTAAAATACGTTTGTTGTAGAAAACCACTTTAATACTGTAATATGTTGACTTTTATGAATATATTTAAAGTAACAGATTATATTTTTAATTAAACTGGACAAGTACTTGTTAGGCCTCTATTATACGAGTATATGTAAAAAACTTTTAACCTAGGTCTGTTTGTTTATTTTGTTGTTTAAATACTTTACTTTTACTTTGGTAGGCATCTTCTCAAATCATCTTTGTCACGATATATAATATGATCCTTCATCAATATAGCAACAACTAGCCGCATAAAAAAATCAAACATTCAAGAACAAGAATGACTATTGTAAAAAAAGTAGGAAGTAAATATATAATAGAAGTAAGACGGGTGCCGTAGCAGTACATAAAAATGCTTATTAAAAATCCTAGAGAATCTTTAAAATATATTCAAATAGAAAAGAATATTACCTTTTATTTAATACCCGCTTTTGCCACCAATTCCTTCGCGTAAAATGTTTGAGACACTAAAGCCTTCCGGAATAAATACGCACACAATGAGGAAAATCTCGTCAAATTCCTCCAGCAGTGCTCAAGTCATAAGCGTACAGGCAAACGATGCGAGTAAAGAAAAACTCTCGGATAATCTCACAAAAATATTTTATTTCTACATTTTTTTCGCACTTACAGTTTAAAAGAAGAATGTATACATTGAAATGAATTTACCTACACTGTGCCAAGCGATGAATCGTCGCTTCACGTGACGAGAAAAGTTCACTGTGTAAAAAGGTTATGTTCAGTTTTGAGTAGGCTTAGGGTACACATTGTAAGTACAAACTTGAACTGTGAAGCAATTGGTAAATATCAATATTAAATAAAAATAACAATGAATCAGTAGGTATAAATTTGTCCAGTATCTTGCTAAATTCAAGCCTGACAACAGGCTGCAGTCATCATCGTTGTTCGCTAAATACGGCACAACAGAGATCACATTCATGCGATTTTGATCGGCGCGGTTGCAAGCTTGTTTTCTACGACTATTTTGCTTCTCTGTTAATAGGGATTATGTTTTTAAATATAACTTTGGACTTTGAGTATTACGAGCGTTATATCCGTATGCGAAACGTCTGACTTCGCAATTTACCGGGCTCTTTCCTAGCTTCGTGCAATCGTATATAAAATACATACTAATCTAGTAAAATTTCACAAACTGGAACAGATTATAAGCCTCAGGCTATTCATTTTAGCTATTAAATAAAAATCCGAAATCTAAATTATTTTAAAAGACGAAATGGGAACGAGGATAATCAAATAAATCTTAGAATTATTGGATCGTTTGTGAGGTCATTCGCTCTGATATAATTTTCTATATAGACTTTGAAGATGCAGTATCTTCAAAGTCGAAATAGAAAATTATATCAGATTCAATTCTCTTGCAGGAAAATTTGTTGCAGTTTAACTTCAGATAATTTTTAACACCAAGCGTCCGTTAGTACCTAGTAACCATCAGGCAGGCCATAATTTGCTTGTCTGCCTACCTAAGTAGAAGAAACAAAGTTAATATTTAAAAGTACAGTACTTTTAAATATTAACTTTTTGTATTACGTATGTTATTTAATTACTAATGCTATATTAAAATGATGAAAAAAAGTGTCAAACAATTGAGTTTTAAAATTGTATTACAAATTTTTACTTCATCATACACCAAAAATGACCTAGGTCTGGTAGCAAAGGAGATACAACATACATTACGGTCCAGTGAATACATCTATACTTATTTTATAAAGTGCGTTCGTTTATTATGTTTTCACGACGAAACGACTGAACGGATCTTAATACATTTTCATAAGGAGATAGATGACATTAATATACTTTTTACCGCGATACCTACGAACAGCTAGTAGTAATAATGTGTAAAAATCATTTTATATTTCATAATTTCATATACATATATACAAGACTATTTAAAGATAAAGATAAAATATATAAAGCTTTATTAGAGTAATTGTAAAATATAATTTATTATAAATAATTTTCCGCCCGCAGCTTCGCCCGTAGGTCGCGTGGTGTGGCGATAAGACAAAAACCCCTTTGTCATTTCCCAGCTTTCCAGATATCACTGTAGAAAAATCTGTTTTGATGTGAAAAAAGGACAAACGGACACTATTTACACTAATATTCATTGTAGCTAATAGTTGTTTTAACTTCACGCGTGTTAAACTTTATTTCACCTGTCTAAGAATTAAGTTTCCATAAATCTTTTCTTAGCGGATGCTTACATTATAAAATAAACCTATGTTCCAATTTTCAGCTTTCTAGACTTAGTTTTGGCTGTACGTTAATCGTCACATCAACTCATGAGATACAAGGTATCACTATTTTATTTTCATTTATTAATTATAACGTATACGAGCGTATACGAGCGTGCTATCCAACTCCTTAGGAAATTAATTATCAAAAATCATACTCAATTACGTTTTTAAAGAACTTCTAAGCATTTTTAGGAACTCTAAAAAATGATTGATCAGCATAAATATAGGGCCTAGAGGTAATCAAAGATTTTAATAAGTAATTTGGGTAGTCATCAAAAATTCTAATGTTCATTTTTAAAAACGCTAGACTGTCTTTAATTAAAGCTGTAGTAAATAAAGGCGGAATCACCGACGCGCGTTCATTTTTCATGGTATTTTTATTTTGTTTGACATAGCCGTTTTTAGGTTCACGCAAACAAACCGCTTAAAATTTACTTTACAAACGTAAAAAGTGGTTGAATAATTTATATGAAAAATTTTACGCTGTACTGAAAGCTACTTCTGTTCACATAATATAATGAACATTATGTAGCAATATACAATGTCTACTTACCGTTTTAACTCAGCTCATAAGTATGTAGGTACCTACAATATTAGTCGAGAACGCGATGGGAAATCTCATAGAGAAATGTCCCGTGGAAATTTCGGAAAATCCATTATAGTGCTTACTTACGTTACATAAAATTATGTTTTTTTTTTCAATATTGTATCACAATTTAACAAAGTTAACTAGATAAATCTCAATGATATTTTTATAGTTAGGTACATACATCTTATAATTAAAATAATATGATGTTTGACTTAAAGTTTAATTACTTACTTTTATAAAGACAATAAGCCATAATACTTTAAACGAAAGATATAAATACGATTTTACGATAACCTCTAATCACACTCACACACACGCACACACACACACCACTTCCACCACTCAGACCCAACAACAACTATTTGTGAATCACACAAATAGTCGGAATGTCTGGAGTTAATCCGTTTAGGAGTCCATTCTATTGCAACTTAGTCTATTAATTGTAAATATTTGAACATAAGTTATTCTTATTTTATTACAATATAAAAAAAAACAAGTACTTAATAATAAACGAACAGTGGTATAATTGTAATCGATCATCAAAAATGGTCGACATGCCGTCATTCATTCTCATTTCTTTTGAATCTGCGTTCCATTTTTCAATTAAACCTGTAGGTGCTGTAATGCCGAGTTTATTTTATTGTAACTGTTTCACCATCCATCATTTACAAAGATATATTTAGACACTATATTCCCAAACTTATAGGATTCCAAACTCCAGTAATTGTTCTTAATTTAAAATTATTTTACTAAAGTGGATTAAAAAACATTGATTTTACCTCAAACAATGGATTTTCTATTGTCTCTTGGCGTGGTAGTTAACGAGATTAATATAATCATTTTTTATTTCACCTAAATTTTCCTTTTATCCTGCAACTTTTAAATTATTTTTCCTAAAAATATTATTTTATTAAAACTTTATATAAAACACTTTGAGAAGTTTAGGGATTATACTAAAGTAATGAAGAGTCAGATCACCAAAGTAATTAAGACTACGACCAAATTCTATTGTAGTTGGTTTTGTATTACAAACTTCAAAAGATTTACAAGCTGATCTGTCGCATAAAAATACAAAGACGCTCTGGGTAGTTATTTTGTCGTGCAAATTACAATGAAATATTGCAGAGAATAGAGGATTTTATAAGACTTTTGAATTCTTTTAAAGTACGTATTTCACATCTAAAATTAGGTTTAATAGAATTCTTCTGAAGAATACAAATAACTATTACGCTTGCAAACTTTTTGGGACTACTAAGATAAAGTACAAACACTTTGAGAATACTGAGTTACTCAGAGTTACTATTTGTTGGTTTATTGCTATTTTATTATAAACCAGCCTTAGCCCGCAGCTTAACTCATAGGCGTGATGAGTATAGACCATTCTAACGTTTATAAGCCATCCACATAGATTTCCAACATGTTCCATATCAACACTATTTGCTAATCTTTTATACATATTTTGATGGACCATGCTAGTCTCCCACTATCTTAAGGATATCTTAGATTATCATCATGATTATTTTAGACGAAAGACGTCCATTGCCGGACAGTTTAAAAAAGGTAGGGCATCATACTAACTAGCAAGTCCGGCTGGGGAAGTACCTCCACCCATTTAGAAAAGCATTTACAAAGAAACGTTTTTCTATCCCAGGGATACTCCATCTTAAAGCCTTGGTGTAAAAGTAATGAGTCGGGAACACGCAAGTTATATCTTTGGTATTGCAAGCGTCCGTAGGCTGTACTGTAACTGCTTAACATCAGGTATACACGTTTGCCACACAAGTAGTATAAAAAACACTTAGACCTTCCTCCAAGGATGTCCACAGCATTCGGTCTTGAGGTGACTCAACCAGTACCACGTCACCGGTGCACTTTGATAAAGGGTTGCCCACGTTGCATGTATGTTTTAAATAATAAGTTAGATAGAATCAATCCTTTGTTTTAAACTTCATAATATTACATCTTTATAATATGATTATGGGTTAAGCTACCAAGGGCGCGGTAACCCTATAGATGGGTGACCGCATAGTGGTATTTTATCTGAGCGTATCCGTGCTTCGGAGGGCACGTTAACAGTCGGTCCCGACTGTTGTCAGTCGTTAGATCACGACAGAGGCCTAAATATGGGCGACCTAAATAACTCTGTCACCAGGTTGGCCACTAACCAAACGATAAGAAGAAGAAGAATATGATTATGTTTAAGATTCAGTGAAGTTTAAATCTGGTAAACGAAAACAATGAAAACTAAAAGAAAATTAAAGACAAAGACAATTTAAAGTAAAATCAGAGATCTAGCACGTTCGTTGGTATAATATATCATCCATTGGCTCCGCAGTACTTCAAACTTTGGAACAAAATCTTCTCCCAGTCATTCCGCAAATACATTAGGATTTGAATTCAGGAGAGTATTAAGTGCAGAACAGTTTACGAAGTATTTTACTGGTGGAAATCAAGTCGGATAGAATCTATGAAACTTGGTCATTTAAATCAACTTCTGTTCATTCTACTACTACCTATATAACATAGTGTACTTATAAAGACTATGATAATAATTCAACCACCAACATTATCAAAAATCCAATATACGTTCTCCCTTGCCTCGTACTCTTCATCTATTAAACTGATTCCTGGACAACAACCCTGAAAGTGATTTGTTTGCAAGTGATAGAAGAAAGAAAGAGGGATGTCATCATTGTGATGACACAATCCACTTATACATCCTTCTCGAAAAATGTTATACATAATGACAAAACTTTCTTCTATCATTCGCAAACACATCATATAAAATTCATCATACATAATATAAAATTAATTTGTAAATATTGTGAATAAAGAAGCCGAGCTACACCTATTGATAGAGCGAAAGAGTTCTTCAGATTGCCTACAGTCTATATAGCTGATCTGAAGAACTCTTAAGGTACTCACTAGATAGGACACAGACCACTCTATAAAATGAAATAAATAAAATTATAGTTTTGAGAATATGTTTTTTAAACTGAATGTAGCGTCTTATGCGTCAAAATTATAACTTTTAATAACTTGTTTATGCTATAGGTACTGTTCCTTGTGTATCTTATTATAGTTTAAGCTGTTTTTCGATAAGAGCACCAATTAAAACGAAATAGTTTTTAAATTTTTACTAAGATCGCAATGTGATATCAACACGTTTCTATCTTATGCATATAAAAGAAAAGGATCCCGCATTGTCATACAGTGGAAAGCTAAATTCATTAATTTTTTTCTTAATTGGTTCCTTATTTATCAAATATTTTTACCTAAATTTAAATTTGACTTCAAAAAGAGGAGGTTATCAATTCGTGTGTATTTTTTTAAATTGTAACTCATATCAAATTGTAAATATTATATACTCGTACTTTGGCGATTAAAAAGAGTGACTCGAGTTTTATGCCAATTCTTTTCGAGGCCCTACCCTAGTCAGCGAATTGGCCGTAGGAAAAAAGTACGCTGGCATTTGTTTTAATGACATTCATAAGTATCATGTATTTGTACTAAATGAATAAATGAGTTTGACTTTGACTTTGAATTAACTTCAAACTAAAATTATTATTCATAACATAGCGTACCTAAACATTTGTATTATTTTATTTTAATGATTTTATGCAATTTATTTATAAGGGGGTGCGATATTATTTAAACCGTCTACATGCTAACCTCGACCTAAGATAAGATAATCATATAAAAGTTGTCAAACGCGTGTTAGCAAATAACGCACATAGCATTGTCACATTGTCATCTGAATCTTACTAACTATTATAAATATGTGTGTTGTGAACAGTGATGGTGTTGGGGCATGGTTGCGCGCGTCTGGCGCTGCAGTGTGCGGCGCTGGTGGCATGCGCGCTGGTGGGTGCGCTGGCGCCGGAGCGGCTCGAGCCGTGCGCCGGCAGCCCGCTGTGCTCCTGCCGCGCCGCACACATGTCCTGCATTGCCGTACCACTGCATAGGTTCCCAGGTACGCAGACAACATTTGTCCTACTTTATTTGTTACTTCAGTAAAGGAAATGTTTAAATTAGAGCCCGTGTCTGAAAGCTGTAAGGGTTAAACCTTTTTCTACACACATTGGCGCATCATAATTCAGTATCCTATACAAAATGGAAAGTATAAATATTTCCTAGCTAATAAGTGTGATATGAGTCTTATTGGTACTCATTTCATTGTAATTCATAGCTAATAAGTGTGATATGAGTCTTATTGGTACTCATTTCATTGTAATGCACATTCTATGACAATTTGTATTCGTCAACATAACGTCAAAGTGACATCATGTCTGTCAGTCTGTATATATGTTACAATATTTGTTCGTTATATAAGTAAAAAATTAAAAACGATTACGACTACATTTCTTAGTTATATAATAAACAACGATCGAGCCAAGGTTCTATGAATTTCAGAATCCTATCCTTTGGCAATTACCTCGTTGTTATTGACCCGACTACACGAAACATAATTATATTTAGTATTCATAAATTATAATTAACTATTGATTGATGTTAAAATATTAATTCACATAATACAAAAACATTTGCATACATTAATGTGTTAAAAATTCATTGTTTCGGATTTCAATGTGGTTTTATCAAACCGCGGTCAAACACATAAAACTGTTTTACCAATAATGACTAACTTTTTGATAAACGACAAATAATAAATAGGTAGATACATTTTAATACTTAAATAATAACTAAAATGAATACGTTTATATTTACGTTCTTTGTGTAAGTAGTTACTAATGGAAGTCGTAATTAAAATCTACGAGACGCCAACTCTGACTCAAAACTATGTACCCATTTAAACTTTTGTTACAGAATGGCCGCGAATAGAGTTGCAACATCTAGATATAAGTATGTCTAATCTAGAAGTGCTGACAGAAAGCGCACTGGACGGATTGAGATTGCAAACATTAGTCTTAGTTGCTAACAAATTACATTACATCGAGATGCACGCATTTAGGTAAATTGTGTTTTGAAACTTTATAACTTTCAAGAACTTTAATTAAAAGTCAAGTGAATAGGAACATTAAATAAAACTCATTCGTTTCAGCTCCATGGCTGGTACACTAGCATCCTTAGACCTCGGTTACAACGAATTCACTGAAATACCGCAGCAAGGCTTAAAAGATTTAAAAGTTTTAAACTGGTTGAATCTGCAGAAGTAAGCACAAGTTTTCAAACTAAATTCTATTAAACTTTTACTCTCGGAGTTGATTAATTTTATTAATATTTTAACTTTTATTTTAGCAACAATATAGTGAACTTGGGAGCTGAAATTGAATGGCATCATTTCGAAGAGACGTTGACTAGTTTGTCACTGAGCAACAATCAATTGACGCACATCAAGTCTCAAGCACTGACTACACTGTACCACCTGCTCCAACTCGATCTGGAAGGAAACCACCTCAGGACTATCGCTCATGACTCCTTGCCACCTTCCTTAACACTCCTGAAGCTATCCAATAACTTCATACATGAACTATCCTGTGATTTACTTTATAGTCTACCTAGGTTACAATCTGTACACTTACGTCATAATTTTATTACATTTAAAGAAAATTATGTTTGTCCAAGTAATAAAACTAAGAAAATAGAAAAGTTAGATTTGAGTAATAACAAAATTAACGACACTTCCCCGATACTACTACTTCGAGAAGTTCAAATAAGACAAATCATATTAGATCTAAATGAATTGACCATGATACCAAAGTTGATATTCGCCAATAATAGGATAGAAAGATTGTCTGTGTCGTATAATATGTTAAACTCTATCAGCCGAGACCTATTTTTATCCCTGAAAAACTCCCTAGAACATCTGGAAGTAGAACACAACAAATTGTTCCACTTGCCGGACAGCCTAGCTCAGGTCGTGCGACTTCGTCATTTATCTTTAGCTTACAACCAGTTGGAAGAATCGCCAGCGCTCCCAAGCCGGATTCAGACACTCTCAATGGCGGGCAACTTTTTAACTTCAATACCCTCTGCACTTCAAACGCTCGAACCCGGTTCTATTCGTTATCTTGACTTAAGCTACAACAGGATATCTAATTTGTTACCAAACGAATTTCTAGACTGGTCCACTTCTCTTGGGACTATCAACTTAAGAGGTAACAGGATTGCACAGATTTACAAGAACATTTTTCCGGCGAGTATGCCATTGAAAGAGATAAATCTAAGTTTTAACGACTTATACTACGTGCATCCACAATCTTTCTCGAACGTGACTAGTTCACTTCATGTACTAGAATCATCCTCTACGCTCTTTAGTGGCTATTTTCCTTTCGAAATTGAAGAAGGAATAGAAAATCTTAATTGGTTATCATTCGACAACAACGATTTCCATATTCTCAAATTATCTGATATGGTCGCATTTCCATATGTCAAATATTTAAATTTAGATTATAATAGGATTGTAGATATCGTCATAAGTGAAGATTATCATAACGCATCACTTTCTCTTGGAAACGTGAGACTCGCATATAACTTTTTGCATTCATTGCACAGTAGAAGTTTTCTATATATGCCGGAGTTAAGAAACTTAGATTTATCTTATAACAGAATCAACAACTTAACTAAGCACACTTTCACAAACTTACCAAACTTGAGATATTTATCTCTTGCGGGTAACATAATCGATTGGATGGAAGCTGAGACGTTTGCTAATTTACCAAAACTGGAAATATTGGAACTCCAGGGAAACAACTTTACGTATTTATCACTAAACGTGTTTCATAACGTATCTAATATAGACGTTACGTTCACATTGAACGTTAGCAAAAATCGCATTAAATTTATCGATGGTGACTCGGCCATCTCCGTTAATATATTTGACGGTTCGTATAATGATTTGTATGAAGTGCCAAACATTTTTTTCATTGCAGTAGAAACATCTATCCGCCAGATTATTTTAGCACATAATAAAATTATTCATATATCAAACGACGCTTTCGGAAATGCAAGATATTTAGAAATACTAGACTTGCATAAAAATAACATAACTATCATAAAAAGAAAATCATTTACAGAACTAATATCTTTACAAATATTAGATTTATCCTTTAATAAAATAACTCAATTATCTGTTGAACAATTCTATAATTTGAATAAACTGAGGTACTTGAAATTAGAACATAATAATTTGCGATTACTCCCTAGAGACGTATTCAAAAACACTATCATTGAGCATCTCGATTTGAGTTATAATGACATGTCTCTATTTCCCGGGACCGCTCTCTCACAGATCGGCTTTACCCTCAGATATTTTGACTTATCGCACAATCGTATTGAATATTTAGACAGCAATATATTCCGGAGCACGCAGTTTCTATTGAATCTAAATTTAGGTCACAATCTATTAACGGTTCTATCAGATAACACATTTTCGAGCCTCGGCGGACTACGTCAACTGGACCTGAGCTCGAACTCTATAAAGGCAAACTTCAAGGAGCTGTTTCACAACCTTCCCAACTTGAGGCATTTGAATCTTGCAAACGTAAGCTTAAAGTCAGTGCCTTATCTACCTTTGACAAACTTAACTAGCCTCAATTTATCGTCAAATTACATCAACAGTTTTAAGGAGACTGATGTCAAACGTCTAGCGAGTCTTCGCCATTTAGATTTAAGTCATAATCGTCTTACCTCTTTAGTGCCAAAGATGTGGTTTCATTTAAATAATTTAAATCTTCTCGATGTGTCTTACAATCCTATTGTAAGAATCACGCCAAATAGTTTCAAATGGTTAAGCAATTTATCGCATTTGAATTTAAATGGACTGAAATACTTAGACATAGTGGACCAGGATTCTTTCCGTCCCTTGATATCGCTTCGGTCCCTACATATCCAATCGTGGTCGACTATAAATCATGCCACGTTCCACATTTCCAATATCACTTCTTCCCTTCCATCCTTGTACAAATTAGTGATACACTGGACAGACGAGATCATGGACAATCAATTACATGGAATCGATGCAAGGAACATTCGTTACTTAGAAATCAGGGGATCAAATCTGAAACGAATATCTGACGAAGCTTTTCAACCATTCACTGACAGTCAAGAGATATTTATCAGGATCACAATGACTTCCCTAACGAAATTACCAACAGCATTCATGAGGCATTTGGGACAAGTTCCGCAACTCGGTATCGACTTGAGCTATAATCAACTGACGACGCTTAATCCTGCCATTTTCTACCCAAACTTCACCAGTTGGAGCCACGTAGCGACCAAGTTACTGTCAGGTATGGCTCTATCATGTTCGTTAATTTACGTCAGCCAATATCATAATCCATGTAATGCTAGTATTTGAGCCGCCCGCACGGCTACAACATATGTATAACCAAGATAAACTTTGCATTTCAGAGCAGATGATTTTATTTTACCCTACCTATCTGCGGCTCGGCATAACGAAGTTGAAAACCTGCATTTTTACGCTGCGTTTAAATTTTTAAAAGTCAAACTTAGTTTTATGTTGGTCTCGCCGAGCTAAGAGAACTTATGTATATGTAGTAAAAGGTTCAAAATTAAACCCACACACTTTTACAATTTACCTGTAGTTCTGACCTACGAAATCTCCTTTGATTACAATTTAAATATTTTATAAGCTTATAATTAACGCTACGATATCTCTAAAACGAGTTAGGTAGTTCATTAAAAATGTACAGTCGCGCGAGTGAACCACAAGCAAATTCTAGTATTTTATTAAAATTTACCGAGCCTCTCACCACACAGAATGAGGCGGGCAACTCTTCTTAATGAGTTTTAATTCTTAATACGCTACTCGAAACTTTTCTAGACGAGGTAAATCGTCTACTTCTATATTAATATTTTGAATAAATTGTGTTGTAGGTGGGCTGATCCTGACGGGGAATCCACTGCGGTGTGAATGCGAGCTGGCCTGGCTGGGTGCGTGGTTGCGACGCTGGTTGCAAGAGAACGAGGCGGGAGCAGAGTTACGACGAGCCGTGCGAAGCGGGACATGCAAAGATCCCAGCGGACGCCGCGTACCACTTCTGCAGCTGCGCGCCGACGAGGCCGAGTGCCATGCCAGCGCGCTATCCAGTGATGCCCAGCCTCGCTGCACGCATGCAGTGTACACTGCTGCCCTCTGGGTTCTCCTGCTCAGATGATGTCCGTTCTAACGACTAACTTTTATACCTAACTAGTAAATATTAAGTGTAAATATGTTTTAACACCACCGAGTTTAATGTTTGCAAACAGACTGTAGTTGAATTTTATACACGGTACATTTAAATTTTTTTGTAGGTAACGTGGTCGTGTATTTACCTATAGGCGATGCAAAAATAACTTTTATGTCTATTAAATAATATTTCAATGTGTAAAGGTAGATACGTTGTATTAAATATTGTCGATAAGGATTTTTAGGTAATTCTATAGATAATGTACAATAGATTGCTCACAAAAATGCGACCATTTTAAGACCGATTAAATACGAGTAGGTAATTCTGCAATGTAACTTATTTTGTTTCATTAAAACAATTATTATGTATCTAAAAATATACGTAACAAACATACGTGAAACGTATCTACCCTGATGTGGCCACAAAGTGTTATTCTTTTGTAAATTTACTTTATACTCGTGTAAATATGTACAAAAATAAATATTTTTACAAAAATCATTATTTTATTTGTATAAAAGTTCTCACGTTTCTTAAAGAAGCAGCTTCCGTAAGAATCCAGCCAAATGTTCCACAATTCCGCAAGGTTTCGTTTATCAAAAGCATAGCTTTGTGATTTCAGCTGGCACCTAACCTACTTATATTATAATTCCCATTGTGATTTCTCCCGCAGACATTTCTGAAACATTGTGTTTAATCCCCGTACGAAACTCAAAGCAAATTGCTTACTTTATTGAAGTTTATTGTTGTAGAAACTCAATTCAAATTATTAGTCACGCAACAGTTTTAAATTAAGAATAAACAGTTACTAATATATTGTGGGTAAAAAGCGTATGATGAAATAGTATGTTGAATGTATGACGATAGGTAAATAAAATAGAGGGAGGATTAGTGGTGCGGCAGTGGAATAAATCAAAACGTAGCCAATGAAAACATTTAATTTCCGAACTGGCTTTGATTCCGTATCGATTCGCTGGCTATTTTGGTTGTTGCTAATGCGCCGGAATTAATTTAATTGGTCTGAATTCGTAATGTGTTTGAAGTTAGTATTAAAACTATTGTAAATTCTTCTGGTAAGGCTTCAATCTAATTTAAAAGGGTATTACGCTTGTATAGCGCCCTTCTATATAAACGAGCGATCCCGATGTGGAAAGACTTTACCGAATATTACAGCCAAATAATTACACAGATTTTTAAGAAACTTTACCTACTATAGGAATACGAATGCTTATCACACAACCCCGGATTATTAAATATTTGAGTCTGCAACATGCGAGTTTCCAGGCATAGGGACATTGCAAACGTTCGTAGGATACGGTAAGTGACCATCGGGCTTGTTTACCACCTAAATAGTAAGTATACAAATTTAGATGTGGTTAACGTTTTAACCTTAAGCCCTAAGTAAAAATACGTAAGAAAACGCTTCTTTAAAAAAACTTATCTCTAAATGAGCACTAGAGACCTGTACTCACGCAAAACTACGTCACTGTATGTAGTTTTTTGGCTGTAGTCTTCTGAAAAGTGTTCGTTCCTCAGTTGGGTTTATTCGCTGCCATGGTGCCCAACCTGTTAATTATATTACATATTCAACTTAATGTAATAATAAGATTAATAAACAAAACATTTTATTTTGTGAAGTGTACTGTTGAAAAAAAAGTCGTTTGTCATCGTCTGTTTGATAGAAATAATTGAACAGCTATACAAATAACAAAATGAATACGTGAAGTTCGAAATAGTCTTGTTTGTTGTTAACCTACTCGTATATAAAAAACAGGTTTTATTTTTTATTACATTCATTAGTGTCTCGTTGGTATAGTACCTATAAGGTAGATCCCGGGTTTAATTCTCGGTTTGGTGAAATAGTTATTGGGCTATTCTGTTAGAAAATTCTTAATAGCAGCCAAAACGTGGAAATTATACACCTCTCCAACTGCTTCGGGAAAAAAAGGCCATTTATTTAATTTTATCTCATTAGTCACTAACCCACATACCATAGAATTTCTAATTTAGCTCACTAAAATTCATGTCGACAGGCGATCCATCGTGTATGGTAATTTTTGTATAACAATTTGATACTCTTTTACTTATATAAACACAGTAATTTAGTTTCTAAAAATGTACTATAAAATGTTTCATCAAATACAAAAATGTTGATTCTTAGCAAATCATCTCGTTTTTTAAAGTGTCTTTATTGTTGACTTAATGAAAATTTTAGACACGAAAAGCTTATAAAACGAATTTATAAAAAATACCTTTTCATTCTTTAAAACACGTTTTCCCTTTCCAAACGTCAATTTCTCTGTCACAAACTATCGCTTCTACAGCATAATTCAATAGAAAGCTCTGTAGAAAAGTTAGAAAGGATATATTCGTAAAGACAGTCCCATTATTCTGTAAAAAGGCGTCTCAGTGCGAATATAAATCTACCCACTCGACTCTTACATAGATACTAGTGAATAGTGGAGCTGTAGAAAGAGAGAGAGGGAGAGAGCGGGCTAGTACGACGTGTGACAAGATGGATCTACTAAATCATTGTTGCGATGTTTGCAATTAACTTGCCCTCTACACTATTCGCCCAACCCACTGTCACACTTCAGGAGAGTACGGGAGTACTTAGCTCCACTCTCGGCAGTGACATAGATATATCATATTTCTGGCTAGTTTCACTAACGATCGAAGAGTATTGTCTGCCTAAAATATATAAGAAAACTGCGATATAATCAGCAACGGTGCATCAGATATGAAATTTCGACTTTGTAACGTGTTTCTTATCCTGTGGTTACCGATGACGCAAAACTCTAGTCTTACAAGATGTAGGATGCTAGAATGATGTTTTTGGTATAGCAGAAATTGGCTTTCGGTAACTGCTTAACGTTGTACCTACGCTTGTTCGACACCATGGCAGTAGATAAAAAACATTGCACCAGTCGCAATCACAAGTAGTCTAATCGCCTTTTCCCAGAAGGATAGGACTAGGATAGGTAGAGATAACACTTAAATGTACTCTAATTCAAGTGTTATCACTGCCTATCCTAAAAAAAAGTCAGTCGAAAAGTGGTCAAATAGTGCTTTATCTCCACCCTATTAATAACATTTAATATTACTGACATTTTGACCCCTAATACGTTACCCAACCCAGGGGTTAACCTCAGGGCCTTAACACGATATGAAATGGAAACATCATGGTAAAGTTAGTAGGGAGAACGCGAAACTTGAACGCACAAAGCAAGAACAAAAGGTGATAAAGTGAGCAGTCCAACTGTGGATAGATAAAACACCGAAAAGAAAAGCCGCTGAGAACAATGCGTACCTAACATATAGGTACCTTACGTTTTCTAAATGATTGTCTCAATTGTAGAACTCGTTGGCTCCAACGACCAGGTGCAACGGTGAACTAATGCTCGAAGCATTTTCTCGACATATAAATATACTTATATAGGTAAGTACATGAAATATTTTATTCAATAAAATAATAATAATAATAAAATTTACATTGTACAAAAAGTTGCATAAGATATCCTACGTTGACCCTGCTAAGTCACGAAGTGACAGCTCACGAACTATTTAGATACCAAAATGCACTTAATATTATTAAATTAAAAGCCCTGTGTTTTCATAGTAGCAAATAGCAAACACCAAAACGAAGTACTCAGCAAATTTTCTATAACTTGAATCATTTAGTTAATTAATACCAGGGAATGTCACCATGTAACGACATGGGTACATGCTTTTGACATTATCTATATCTATTGGGGGTTGTACAAAGGCCTCAATTGTACTGTTGGGACACATTTTATTATAAATGTAGCACACATAAAGCGAAAAGACATGGAAAAATAATCATATTGAAAGCTTGGAAGCTCGTTTCAGGTTTCTCTTGAGCATTCCGTTGTATTACAAATAAAATGCTAGCTACAGTTTACCACGTAATAGTTTTTGTTATATTTACTTTGTTTTTTATTAGGTAACATAATATATTACATTTTTACAAGATTAAGAAAGGAAACTGGTCGGGTAAAGGTCGACATATTGATTCCCATGCATGACAAATATTTGTGTGATGAGCATGGTTCTTTATAGATATATAATAATATATCAAAATATAACAAAGATACATTGCTTTAAAAAAATAATAGTCGCTTAATTCTTTGTAGTGACAACCTGAATAGAACATTAAATATTATTAAGATAAACTAGTTTAGTACATACAAAGATAAACAACGACTTATACAAAATATTTTGACGAAAAATATGAACGCTTTATCTCAAAAGATTTTAATTGTCTTAATTGTCTCAAGGACGTCTGTCTCCCAAGAGTTAAGTGTCAGAGCACCAAATTTAATTCGTCACAATTTCCATTTTGTAAGACACTAGTCCCCCCTGTCTCTTTGTGTAAATACTATTTTAAATAATCTGAGTTTTTTTTTATTTTGAGTGTAATCAACCAGTCACCATTTATTTGCGAGAGATAGTTACGAATGTGATATTAGCAATTGGAGAGCGTGATATATATCTCGAGTGACAGCAGCTCAGAAGCTGGCTTCTAATACCCAAGGATTAAATCGGCGCGCATTCCTACAGAGATTTGGCGAGCCCCTCCGCTCGGCAACCACCCAGCTAACTCACTTTACCGACGTGCCACAATCTTCAATATTTTCTCAAACTACACACAATTTATGCCAGTAAACCTACTTACTCACAAATTGAACTGACTTTCCGACAGCACAGATGTAAAAAACTTAAATGTACAAAAATAATTCGCAGACAAACGTTCCAATTTTCACAAAAGAAGCATTTTAGATATCTGCTGGAAATATATTGAGAAGTATGGAAACTTTGCGGAATGTACAAGAATTTATAAAACATCCAAGAAGGCAAATCAAAGTAAATTCTCCTTTTGACAAAAACATTTCAGTCTAGAGACGTGAGCGGTGACCCAAAAATTTGCTCGCACCTCATACAAACTCGACACTCAAATGTCTTCAGTGACTGTTTATTTACTAAGTTACTTTCTGTACTGTGAACACAATTTTGTAAGCTACAACAATAATTGAATTTTTACAAATAAATATTTAGTAAAGATGGTAGTATTTAATTCAGTTCAAAGGTATATATTTTTCACATCAACATTTTAGTTCCATTGTAAATATATAATCGGTTGGTAAACAGAATAATTTTAAATCCATTTCACAGTCAATTTTACTGAGCGTTATAACAAATCCGTGCATTCAGCACGGAACGGGAAATTAGCAGCGGTGCCTTGCGTATTATTTATTATAGAACGGGTCAGTGCGGTTTGTACTCCATCAATTTTCACATTGTGTTACTGCCATTTCAAGGACTCGAGTAATCAACCTCTAGGTCACCCGCCTTGTTACTTTGATGTATGTAAATTGTTAACAATTTGTAGTTATAGTTGTATGTTATGATGTAGGTGTGCGAAGGCATTTTGCGCGTGCGTATACGGTACAGAAGTCCCGTAGGACATGAAACTCGGCTGGCATGCTTCAATTACATTCCACATACGTTCTCAGAATCAGCAACAAAGGTAACTCCTAGTCAGGAACGACTGTCATTCAATTTAATATCCATATATTACATATTTTAATATACGAGTGTACTTTATTTATTTTCATGACTGGTATTTTTTACACAAATATGCGAGCTCATGAAATTCACTGAACCAACAAAAGAAACAATGAAATATTAAGCTATGAATAGCAAAAATAAAACGATTCAAATGATTCGCTACATCGAGTGCGCTCGACGAGTTCATTTGTACATTGACGTGATTTAATGACTGTGTTTGATCTATTTATATTAAAAAGTAGAAAGCTATATAAATCACGAGGGTCTCTCCAAATCGTTCATCCATTCTCAAAGTCAGCATACTTTTCATTAAAATTTAAAACTAAAAAGCCAGAGCTAATTCCATTCTAAAGAAATCTCTTTAATTATCTGCATACCTTATTTAAAAGATGTTCTAAATTACTTTTTCTTCTCAAAAATACGTAGGGACAAATTGGAAGGGATCGTAGGACCGTTAAGTAATGTTTATAGTTAAGAGAATTATGTTATAAACGGCAATATCGAGGGGCGCACTAGTTAAACACTCGGTACCTAATCGTTTCGATTCCAATAAAGAAATGCGAATTGAAACTTGAAAGAAGGATAGTCTCGGGCCCGAATGTAATTGTCCGTGCTCGAAGCAAACGATTTCTTTTGCTTATTGCCTCCGAGGGTTTCTTGCAATTCTCTTAATGTTATTCTCTGACAAGTGAATTTTATGATGTCAGAACTGGAGAAAGGAAACCTATTGAATGAATAGGATAGAAACTTCTTACAAAATATTTTATTTTAATGGCATGTATATACATTTTTTATATATTCATCCTGTGGATATTTATGCATGATATAGACAGATTAATAAGTCTATCTCGAAGCGATGTCGAAAAACGCTCAGCTTTAAACGTGAAACGTGATCCTTTGTCACAATTAACCCGTGCATACATAGTACTTCATTTTTCTGTGAATTTATCAAAAGTACAATAATGTGCAGGAAACAATGTATTTTATATTTTTTTTTTTTTTATATTCTAAATCAGATTTTGTATCCATTCTTTGTAAGTAAACATTAACTTAATTATGACTAACTTAGTATTTTACTTTAAAATAAAAATAAAAATTTACTACATGATAACTTGCGCCTTTGGAACCTATATTTATGGTGTTCCAGTATCACACTGTAAAAAAATCAGCTCTCAACAATATGGTGTTTAGGAAGTTGCTAACACTATTCAGTACGCGCTGCATCATGTGCGTTCTCAATGGTGGCGATCAAACCAAATGATTTTATACGACCAAGGTGACAAAGAAATCGGCCCGCTTGAGTACGGTTTCTTTTTTCTTTTAATAGAAAACTCCCGCACTAGGGAACAAGCCCTGTGTCGCGGGACACTTTACAAACATACAATAAACAAAGATCACCCATACTCGGGACAACCATTTATGGATCCCACAAATTTTAGTTCTGTGTAAGGATCGAACCAACAACACGCCGCACAGTAATAAATGACGAAGTAACCACTGAAGCCAGTACGCCAGTACAGTCAACGGTAAGTATAGAACTTAAGTCACTACTTGCATGTTGCCGAGCGAAAATTTTGTAAAAACATATTATTGTTTTTACAAATCGCAGTTGAATGACGCAGTTCCCCTCCGTAATGGACATCGTACATTCTAACAAATGTCCCGTTATGATAATACTCATACATTATTAATCAACCCAATGAGCTTTTGCATATTTAGAAAATTACGCTTTTTACCAACTTTCTGGCGTAAATTATTTCTTTTTAGCAAATTAAAAGCAACAGAAATAATTAAACATATCGATTATTATTTCGTAGATGTGTATTTCACGAACACAATTTTAAAGTATAATTTAAAGAAGCATAAAGATAAGTACTTTCATTAATTAAAAATTCTTTCATTATTGACTTTAAAAAATGGTATCAGCAGCAAAAATAAACTTGATCGTTAATCTGTGAGCAAATAAACTCGACCGTTGCAAAGTATCTGTAAATGTATTTTAAATACATTAATGTTAAAAGTTAGACCAACTTTAACTTCAGAGCTTCAAACCTCGAAGCCGATTTGGTATTTGTATAATTATAATTATCAAAATTAGGAAACGAATAATATTTTATGCTTAATCTACTTTTACAACATTCTGAAATATATCCTTACTACTCGTAAAATTATAAACTCGAAAGTTTGTAACAATGGACGTATGGATGTTTGTTACTCTTTCACGTAAAAACTACTGAACGGATCTAGATGAAATTTGGCACAACCGACATCTACCCGGGCGGAGCTGCGGGCAACAACTAATAATTGTATATATTATTTAGCCGAGTTTAAGAGGAAATGCGGGCAGAGAGACTTTTGAATATTAGGTATTTGAATAAACTATCGCTATCGCTTGCGACCGCTCGGCCGCGCGATTTGTGCGACAGGGACAACTTGCATATCCGACTAAACAGCATAAGTAAAAAGTCGTAATTCGAGGTTTGGCTCTCGCCTATTTCCTCCTCCATTATTAGACCAATTAAAAAGATATTTCGTAAACTGCATGATTAGGATATAAAATGTGCCCCTATGTTTTCCTTTTTTCAATAACAGTTGTCATATTTGTACACCAGGCCTATGTTGACAGCCGTCTAAAATGGTTATTTTGAGCATTTTTAAGGGTTTCTAGTGCTTATAAATATAATGAATCATTAAAAAGGAAAACATAGGAACATACAAGAAGTTGATATTAATTTTATTGCAAAAAATGTTTACTTTATGATCGTAAACCAGGAAGAAAACAGGCGAGAGCGTTTCTATGGAGAATAGACACACCGCATTTCCTCTTAATTGACAACACAGTGATTTTCATTATGTCAACAGATTACCAAACAGAAGAAGAGTACATAGCAAGATCAGTTTACGCCTGAGGAAAGACTTTTTGAAATACTACATGTGAATAACTACACATAAAGTTGTAGTTGTGTAGGAACGTATATACGTGTGAGAACAAATCTTTAATGAAATGTTTTTTAAATGAATAACAGAGAGGCGCCCCATGCCTAGCAGTGGGATTTATAACTATGCGTTGCTATTATTATTTTAACATATTTTTAAACTAGGAAAAGTTTTTAAAAAATCACTCTAGTTCTGCACTAGGATCTATACTGTGCGTCCAACAATTACTGCAATTGCATCAGATGCATTCATGCTTGTTTGTCTTGACGATATAAAAAAGATATTACCTACTTACCTTTATGTACCTTTATACATAAGTACATAAATGCACATGCACTTATTTAGTGTAGAAGTAGAAATTCTCTGGACAATAACTACATTACTTTTTATACAACTTAGATAGCAAATGAGTTTACAGACATGGTAAAAAGTAATTGTAGCCTTTAAGATAAAGAGGTTGCGCCAAAATGTTGAGAAACAGCTTTAAATACAATACACATTCAATTACAAAACGAGGAGAGAGGCAATTCAGTAATAATCTCAAACAACATGTAATCTCTTAGGAACTCCTATAAAAACAAACATTGTTTAACAAAGTTACATAGATGAAGAAATAAGAATAGAAATTATATGAATCAGCAAACAACAATAATCGTGCTGCCGATACATTATTATGAATATAGGAGAACTATCGGAACACAGACAATTAGGTAGTTGTCCGAAGTATCTGCTCCGTAATACTGCTCCTTTTGCCTTCACTAAAAACTGATGGCGCGGAAACAGAATGAAATGAACGGCCGATGACTTTCGTTTTCTTATAATTCTTTGTATTGTTCCGGAAAATACCGGGCCACTTGACTTGCTACCTGATCTAACGACAACCCTCCTATTTCTTTTATTGTATTAGGAAATATACAAGCCAGTATTGGCATAAAACCGATAGTAAACGTAAGGGAAAGAAAGAAGCGACGCTTGTGATTTAAATCGGGACGTCTATTGTATAACATTTTATTATAACGACTTGGGTCTTCGATGAGTCTAAAGAAAATTGATTCTTAAGAAGTGCCTTATAGTTATCGGAGAGTGACTTACGGATATTATAGTTCAATTTCTCCAAAAATAAATTATCAAAAAACCCTTATGTATATAATACTATGAAGGGGACTACTGAGAGCGAGGGTAGAGGTGTTTTATTATATACTCATGTTTTCCTGATGACGGTATTAAGTCACGTGTGGTAAAAGAATTTAGCTTTACGGTGAGGATTTCTTTAACATAAACTATACAATTTTATAATTATCTTAGGGGAGAAACAAACATACGCCCGACTGAAGATAAGCAGCGACCGTAGCATATGGACCAGGACTGACCAGGAGTATCACTCGCGCGTTTCCAATTCTAAAAGTACAAGCTATACTCAGTCTGTTTTGGGTAAACCTGGCATAACAAAATATATTTACCTTCAATTAGTACTGGACACTTATACAACACAACTACTCTATACACTGTGTGTGTTATTTGACTGTGGTCTTCTGTGAGATATCCTTCCTAAGGCAAGGTACTCGTATGATAATTTTTTCTCTTCTGTTTTTTGTTTAAAGCAGTAAGTCAAATCGTATAAACAACATAGCACATACATTACTTAATTACATATGCACGCAGCAATAAAAATAAAACCTACGAATTTTATTCATATATTCGATATCCACATTGCAAACTGTGTCAATTTAAAATGCAGAATTATAAATCCAATCTCTTTCGTATACTGTTCGTGTAATTACATGTAGGTATATTTGCTCCGACTTCGTCCGGTTTAAATTTAATTATTTTGTACCTGTTTAGGTATTGAATTTCAAAAAACTTTAGTGACCGTCTTACTCTTATTTTGCGTTAAATTTCTAATAAGACTGCTTCGATGAATCAGTCAGTAATTATATGTATAGGTAGATGAGTATATTGAAAACCTCTTCATGATACTCGTAGCTATGTAAATGACGTAAAACGGACTAACCCCTTAGATGAATATTAATAATAATTATTCAGAATAGCGAGACGTTATCAAGATAACAGATTAAGTGGACCGTTCATTCCCACTGACCCAGGTTGGTATTGAATAAAGACAATGGATATAACTTTGGAGGCTTTCGCGGTGAGTGGTCGATGTCATTACCGTATTGGTTTAGGGCTGACAGACGGAAGCTCTCGAACAAACAACATCGCCCGACCCAATGGACGGGTATAGATACAGCTGCCTACAGTTACGACCAATAAACGATTATTTGCAAAATATCAACCCTTTGAGCTTTCTATATTACTGCATCATATCGGACCAGGGTACATTAAACCTGAAATGGGTAATATACTGGTTATAAACTGTACAATTATACTGTTAGATAGGTATTGATTTATATACCGCATACATACCTGCTCACTTGATTAAATACTAGACCAGCCCCTCTTAATAAGTGGCAGAAACGGTAGTTAAATCGAATGGAGTAAATAAGTTTATATTTAAAAAAATATTTTTAAATACAAGCTTTTATAGTGTATTTATGTAATACATGGGTGTTTATGCATTAAATATTCTTAAAAGAGCCCAAACACGACACGGCTGAATTGTTTTGTTGAAAAGTTTCTATGTGGTACCTTTGAACATCATCATCACACACTGAACTCCACCTAAAAATATATTAGCCATGAAGCTATATCATCAAATCCAAAAACGACGCGGCTATCTTGTTTCATTAAAGAGTTCATCAGAGCCATCGTCCGACTTCATCATCACGTCCTAAACATACATCTAGGTATAATACTGCACCATCTTGTCCTGAACACCCATCTTAGAATATAGTTCTCGTCAGGATTAATCCAAAACACCCAAACACGACATGGCTATCTTGTTTCCTTAAAGAGTTGCCATGGCCACCTTCCGGTTTCATCATCACGTTCTGAATACCCATCTAATAATATAGTTCTCGTCAAGAAAAATCCAAAGCACTCAAACCCGACGCGGCTATCTTGTTTCGTTGAAGAGTTCCTATGGCCATCCTCCGACTGCATCATCAGACCAGCTCCATGGTACCATATTATTGCATTGTCACCGAATTTACGTAGGTATACCAAATTTCAGCTCCATCAAACACCGGGAAGTACTTCAAATCTAGCTCACAAGATTTGCTAACATACAAACTAACTAACAAACTAACTAACATACATTGCAAGCTAAATAAAAGCTTGTAAAAACAAATGTTTGGGATTTGACATTAGTGTAGGTACGAAATTATGTCGTAAATTTATGGGCAGGTTATACAATACTATTGTATAACCTGCCCCTCTTAACCAACCCTCTCACCTACACGTCTACTTATATTTAATTTTATTACATACATAAGTTAAATAAAAGCTTGTAATATAAACATATGCTACAGTCCAGAATTTATATTGTGAATCGCCGACTTCATTTATAGATTCTCGAGGTGATGTCATTAGTCTGGAGGTTGGAAGTTCAAAGCACATTAAAAATAGCAAAGCTAAAACAGTCTAGACACAAACGAATGCAATTACAACGTTCGTGATGCGGAATAGAGGTATCATCTATGCAGTTAGTAGACACGTACACTTCTATTTACAGAAAGGTGTTTCTCGGAAATTGCTTATAATTTGCAGCATTGGTCTCTCCAATTATGGTAAATGCATGTTATTACATCTGCGTGCCTTATAACTGAGCTTTTTACCTTCAACCTTCATTGAATTTTATATTTGAAGATTTTCAAAGTCTATGAGCAGAAGTTAGGTACAAATTATCATTAGGTGGAGCGCTAGTTTTTCTATCACATTCGAATAAAAAAAAATTACAAGTCCCGAAAAGATTATATTATTCAACGGTTTCTAAAATGTTCTTATGCACGAGACAATATTTTTGGTGCAATAGTTATCCTTGTATCTGATATATTTTATTTCCTTGGCATAATCAACATAAAGATAATCTTGTTAGCCAACAAAGAGGCTTCGGCCAAGAAGAAGAAGAAGAAGAAGAAGTGAAGTAAAATCAATAAGCCAAGAGTAATATCTTTGTATTTCCCTTTTATCGTGAACCTCGTTTGTCGCAATCTGTTCATCGGAATTACACTAACACAATTATGTGAGCAACGAGGGAAAAATAATAAAATTACTCATTCCCTCCTGTACTCAAGGATTCACATGTGTTCAAAGAGTTTAAATAAATTTATAACTTCGTATAATTAGAAGCGAGGGCAAGATAATGTTTTCATCATTTGCGTGTTTCATATCAGGCAAAGATAATTATAAAATAAATTGTTAAAGCTCCTATGTTCTATCTACGGGTGCACTGAAAATAAACGATAGAAGCTTTTGTTTTAAAATATTTTGTTGAACACATGCAAACTACGAAAATATACGATAGAACGTATATCCATCCATTTTTACTTATCTATTAACCCATGTTACTTCTAATGAGCCCAAACATGACGTAGCTCACTTGTTTCGTTGAGATTTTTTCGTTACATTGTTATACCCTGGACACCACCTAGTAAATCAAAAAGCTCAAATACGACGGATTCGGTCGTGTTATGTTGCGGCGATGTTACGGCCACCTTCCGACTGCATAATCAATTCAGCTCCATTATTTGTACTGCTACCAATTTGTGTACGCCTATCAGATTTCAGCTCCATCTGAACCCCGGAATTGGTTCAAATATTTCTTGCAAGAAAAGTTAAAACAATGTTAGTTAAAAAGATAAATCAAAGTGTGGCAGAATAATTTATAGTTGTATTAGTAGGCACCAAATAAAAGAACTTGAACAATATTTAGTGGTATACACTCGTTAAACCATTTTGTTAAGTGGTTGAATACGAGTATATCGTGAATAAAACTGCTGAGAAATCGTCTTATAGAAAATCAGGTGCTCTTTATATCGACATATAAGCAGCCAACCAAACCAGTTAGGTATTTTATAACCGCACGATGAATCTCCACGCGTTGAAAGTCTATCGAAAAATGAATTTCATCCCATTCGCCCGTACTCTAGCGAACTACGAACTCATGCGTTGTATACTGCGATTTAGGCTCGAATGGATTGAAAACCTTTTGTGTTTCGTTTTAGAAGCCCTGAAATTCAGTCACTTTTTTACACAGGTGCCTGCGGGAAATAAATTTTAGATTATTGAATATAGTGGCACGAACATTGTACACTTTATTAAATCACCTTTCCCATTTCCCAGTATGTGAAAACGTATTTTTAATACGTATTACGTTTAAAATATACATGTTAGAGTGATAAAATGCTTATTGTGTTAAATGTATTGATTTGATTGTACCAAATCTACTAATCAGTAGCGGGGGTCTTTCGCTGTTTGACACCACGACTTATTGATACCACGGTGTCAATCGCAGAAGAACGCTTTTTGACTTACCTGTTTGGCACCATTTTCATATTAATTATCGACCGTGGTGTCAAACGGCGAATATCTTATTTTGTTTTCGTCGATTGACACCACGGTGTGAAACTGCGAAATGCGCTTTTGGCTTCGTTAATTTGGACCACTTTTGACAATTTAAAGGTCACGTGTGATTTGTGTACTGACGAAAAGAAAACGGTTATTACAACAAACAATTACAATCAAATGTTTAATGGAATCTTGGTTGTTATGGAATACATATTTATTAGTACAAATCACATTTTAATAAACCGTAAATAAAGGGAATAACAAACAATTAAATAACGATTTTACTCTGTATCCGAATTTATAAAATAATGTTAATGTAATAATTAAAATGATTAATAATGGGCTCGATCATAATAAAATATAATAATTGCTGTCTGATGGTCAATGTGTTAACAATTGGAATTTTGATTATTATTTTTTCTTGATGCCTGTTTAATATAATGCATGTCCTCAAATATTTGTATGCCTTATTGAGGCAGAATGTATAAGGAAACTGATTTATAATGTTACCATGTCATTGTGATGCCTGCATTCTGAACAAATAAATATTATTATTATTATCAATAAATTAAAATTAAGAACTGAACGAATGTAGTTTGACATTTCAACAGACCAAAATAAAAGTCAAAAGTGTTCGATTTGAGTTTCGTGGAATAGTCTTACAGATTGTTTGTTTTTTTTTTTGGATTCGCTCGTGTGGTGCACGGTCCGCCAGACATTATTATTATTAACATCATTATAATAATGGTTCGGAGCGCACCATGTTCGTGGTTCGGCCCGAACCAAGTTCGATCGTCTGTTTATACTTTAAAGAGTGATTAGATCGTATAGGCTGGGGTCTGATCAGGAACAAATTAAAATTGGTACGAATAAATATCGATTGATGTAGTTAAATATATCGATTTGTTATTTACGTTTGTGTAAAATTCAAACCAGGAAGAAATATATTATAGCCTGAAACATATATGTAGGTACGTACATATTTTAAGAAATCCTACTTAGCATAGGAAAATGAAATAAAGGCTCATAAAACAAAACTATAGGTACTTAATTATATATTTTCAAAATTTAACAATGTCGTCGTAGTCCTGGCGGCAGTATTTTGTACTAGTAAGAATGTGAAACTTGTAGGACTGTGAGTAATGGCGCTAGCGCTGTATGCATTTTCAGATTTTTATAAATTAAAATACCTACCTCGTTTTGAAGTTTACTGTTGGGTCATACTAGGTATAAAATAAATTAAGCTAGGCGAAACATTGAGTTATGTTAAAAATAAATAATACAGGTATAATATTTTTTTCTCTCAACAAAAAAACTTTATAAATGTCTTACGTTATCAAAATGATCAACAAAAATGTTACATCCAAGATATATTATTATAAATATTTTAAAAACTAAACAAAAACAAAATACAGAATGTGTATCCGATGTTGGGATTCGAACCCGGTTCGGTCGATACTACCTCCGTATGGTACTGTGAGAAAATTACCTATTTGTGAATTTGAACTGATACTTAACATTACAGTTTTATTATATTTTTATTAATAAACCATCTACAAAAATCAAATTCCAAAAAGTGGGCATGAATATGGGATTCGAACCCAGTGTCATCGGACCGTTTGCGTTAGACTAATAACACAGAATGCTCTACTACATCCATTATTGACAGTCCAATGAAGTTTTCACTTCTGCCGTGTGGTCAGCACACACTCTTTCTTTTACCTGAGATTTTTGTTTGTTCGAACTCAGGTATTTCTACCCTTTCTTAAACGTTCTTGCCAATATAAAAATATAAGGGCATGTAATAATAATAATTTATATTTAATTATTTTTTACCTGCTGATGTCTTGAATATTAAAATTAAATTTTAAGAGATGATGTAGTAAAACGTAGTAGTAGTTGCTATCGCAAAACTGTTGTGGGTAACTAAACAGTTTTTCCTTTCCAAGAACTCTCAGAAAAAAAAAAAACGTGTAAACACTTTTGTGCGTGATTGTTATGTTAGAATTAAATACCAATGCGACCGTCCTTTGCTGTTTTAAGTCATGGTGTCAATCAACGAAGACAAATAAGATATTCGTCGATTGACACCGTGGTCCCAAACAGGTAAGTCAAAAAACGTCTTTCTGCGATTGACACCATGGTGCCAATAATCCGTGGTGTCAAACAGCGAAGGACCCGCGGTTATCTCAAGAAAAATATAAAAATTTACAGATGGCATGTAATTTGAAATGGCGTCTATGATACCCTTTTTTAATAGTTTTATCACAGTTATCTATAATAAAATCTTGGCTAATAAACTACTCAGTGAATCGTCAATATTTTTATTCCCCATTTTATCTCAACCTACATCTACGTGGGTAGTCGTATTTTATTAGACGGTCTTCAATATTGGTGCTGTAGCGAAACAAAAATATATATACGAAAGCTAGTGAGCATTTTATTGTTCGTATGTTAGTTATGAGTTTGTGTCAGTGAAGTATTGTTCGCTATTTATTGACTCGTGTGAAATAATACATGTGTTTCTCTGAATAGAACGCCTGTAACGTTGAAATCCTATCAGATATCATGTTTCTTCTTCGTAGACGTTGATATGAACAATTTGTAACTATGATAAATTGTAGGGCTTGTTTAATCCATTCAAGTTTACAACATACAGGTTAATGCTTTTGTAATTAATAACCTTTTGCATCCATTGAGTACTTATGTAGGTACCTATGTAAATATCAGTTATTGTACGTATTGTCTTGTTTAATTAAGTATTTAAATACGCCCTGTGTTGTTAAAACAGAGTTGTAAATGAAGGTTTTTCGGTCCGGTACTATAAACCTAAATACACAAATATAGCGTATAATTCATAGAATGACATACTAACGTCTATCCACGGGTTTCCTCGCCCAGTATGTGAGCAACAAATAGCACTTCACTTGAGAATTTTAATGAAATATGAGATTAAAACGGACTGATATTAGCGCGTTTAAACATACGAACTCTTTAGCTTTAAATAAAATGTAAGTATATTTACACGATTTTTAAATTTCTGGCCAATCTTTATTTACGTGGGTTTTAGATACTTTGGTCTAAACATACCGATGGTTGTATATGAACAAATAGTAAATGATAAAGGCCGCTCACGGCGACATCGACAGTGCTACATAGCAAAACCACTGCTTATTCTGAACTAGGGGTTCACGAAAACAGGTGATGAGGGACATAGTGACGTTTAAAGAAGTATATTTCATTAACTCGATACATTGTTTTTACCTATACTAAACTCTAATACATTTGCTGACTAAACGTGCCACCTGCTTGATTGGTCGTGCAGCAGCTGCAGATGCTACTAAAAAGCAAAAAATGCACCGCTAGCTTGTCCTTTAGCTTTTTGCAGCCAGCCAAGCACGTTCCAATAGGACAGTATGTATCAGCTTTAATACTTTAAAACTTTCAATCAAACATTTTAAGTAGTATTTTTTTGATAAAATGTTATACAAAAGGAGTAAAAGCACTTCGATTAAGGTAGCTTCAGTAACGTTTGAAATCCAATGCAACTTTCTTTATAATACAAGAAAAAGAAGGTAATTTAAAAGCGATCTACAAATGGAACGGAAACGGTCCTATGTAATCAAAGTAGACTGCAGTAAAAGCTTGTTTTAAGCCCTTTATACACTACCGACTATTTGCATCGATATGAACGCGATATAATCGCTGTTTGTCAACCTTTACATATTACGGCTTTTTGCATCTAATTTAAGAGAGAAAGGGTACCATACAAGCAAACAAGCGTGACTGTAGAACGACCTCCACTCTACCTTACAAAAGAAAACAGTCAAATAACTATACACAGTGGTGAATTTGTGTTCTGGTGCATAAGTATAGGGTTTTAGTTCTCATTTAGGGATGTGTTTTTAAATAAATATTTTAAAGGCTACGGTAACTTGCTTACTATCGGATGGGACGTATACTTGATTTGGTGTTTGAAGTAGTAGTATTGAAGCCGTTCTTTTTTATGTTAAAATTATCGATAGGTAATGTTCTCCTTAGCAAATTTCGTGACTAATAATTCTAATGGCTAATTTTAATGAAGACTAGCCATCTACGCGCTTTCGGCGATATTATAGTGCAAAAGTGTGTGCAAATAAATTTTAAGATACTTTCTTTATTTCCTCACTCCCATAGTCCGATGGGACGGTAATCCGACACGACAGTCACACTCAACGACCTCTAGACCAATAAGGCAATTCAGATAACACGGGTTTGCAACGACAAAAAAGTCGTAGTGTATAACCACTCTTATATTCATACTCCTTATTTAATCAACGGAACATATTTTCAATCCGAATGTCGTCACCGATTGATTGATACGCACTCACACACACAGATGTCACACACATGAACAAATAATGGTCATATGTCTCTGCCAAGATAACGCGCTCCCCAGGTACGATGATCACGAGTTTTTGTTTGGCGTGTGACAAAGAGAAAATTGATAATTCATCAGAAGCTTCCATTGTTGCCGAGTGGTATTTGATGGGGTCATTCAAAAGGAACAATTTATTTTATTGCTCATTGTTTTTACTACAGTTGTGCAAACATTCTGTGTTGATTGTATGTGTACCTACTCGTAATAAGCGGCGCAATTTTATGATGATGGCTATAATAATATTAATATAAAAATATAGTTTGTTTGTTTATTAACTTTGCATGTAGGTTATAAATTTGTATCTGACTGTGGTTTTGTATCCACCAAACCGATGGACTGTGTTCAAAGCGTTTTTTTTTATTTTGACAGTTTAACTACGGTTCATAGACACATGATAAAACTTATGTTAACAGAATTTGGGAAAGCAACTAGATGCAGGTACTGCAAGCGTACAAGATTTTATACATGTTAACTGTTTAGGCGATACGTAAGTATGTTTGTTTACCACCCACGTACAAAAAGTATACCTACCATTTTTATGTTGTGATATATATTTGTAGGTATACATAACAACTTAGTAAGAATCAAAGCAATTTAACCTGAACACGAAATGCCCTCAAATATCGTCTATAACAGCCTAATCGATAAAACTAATATCAAAACTTACGTCTATCTTTAATATCTTTGACAGAGTGATTGTTCGGTCGCATCGAAGGAAAAGCGGTCAAGTGTGTGTCGGGCCGCGTCGTTAGGGTTCCGTCGATATATATATTTTTTTTTCATAAATTTATATATTTATGAACGCTTGCAATATTGCTCGTAGGGATAAATTGTGTATTACTAATTCTTAAATGTTGACACCTAGGTTATGTAATAGATTATGCCTTAATAAAGTGCATCCTTACCGCTCTACAGAACAGCCCCTCTAGACAAGTGGTATATGGTAGTAGAATAGAATTTAAAAAAAAACAATGTATGGGACTGACACAGATTTATTAATAAGTTATTTTTTTATTATATTTTATTCTAGTACTGTTCATGCCACTTATCAAGAGGGGCTATGCTCACCCACAGAAAAATCACTACATCACTGTATGTAGTTATTTGGCTGTGGTATTTTGTAAGGTAAAGGAGATTCCCTGATGGGGCTTGTTGTCTTGTATAGTGCCCTACTTCTCTTATTATATACACTCATCCGACTAATATTATAAACGTGAAAGTTTGTAAGTATGGATGGATGGATGTCTTTAACGTAAAAACTACTGAACGGATCTGGATGAAATTTTGCACGGAGATAGATTATGGTCTGGAATAACACATTGACTTTTTACAGCGATAACCAACATCCACGCGGGCGGAGCCGCGGACAACAGCTAGTATTATATATTATTTCTATACTACTAAGGAGGCAAACAAGCATACGCCCGCCTGATAGTGAACAAATACTATAGCTTATGGATTCTTGCTTATCAGGGGTATCACTAGTTGCCGATTCTGTAAAAATCTTTTAACTCTATTCTGAAAGAATCTCATTCCATTTTGACGTCGTGCAAAATTGTTGACTAGGGAACCCTAAAAACTAGCGCTCGTGTCTGAAACCGTAGCGTTCAGAAGCCATTAGCAGACGGTAAACAAATTATCTTTTACTAGCTCGAAAAAAATCTAGAAAGTATAATGGAATTCCTGGGTTGATGACAGGCGAATTTGAATTAAGGTTATTATTCATTCAACACGCTATAGAACTAAGTATATACATAGTTTGTCTTGAAGTAGATCACGTCATGCAAATCAGTCGAACTAGATAAGCCACAACTTAGAAATTACTTTCGAATGTTACATAGAATAGTAGAATATAATAGACGCAGCGTAGGCAGGCTTCCAACAATATAGAGTCAGGAAGACTGATGACCTGCTAATGGTTGCAAGAATGATAGATAAAGTCAGCTCAAGATCGAACGCTATGGGAATCCTTAGAAAACACCTATATCCAGCAGTGGACTTCTTCCCTAAAGACGTTGGTTGAAATTATGATGATTTATAAAGTACATTTTTTGCTATATGTATGCTTATATTTTTTGAGGAGTTCCCTCATTTCCTCATGGATCCTATCATCAGAAGTTTCCTTTGATAAAAACGGGACCAAACTGGCAGTATGCCCTCTCGGACATAAAGTTCTGCGGTAACAAACATAAAAAATGAATAATACACACGCATTGATAACCTAGATAGGAACTGAACTGAACCTATATTAAAAAAAAATCTCAACAAATGCCAGTTTATTGTATTATCATAAACTTTCAAGAAGGGTATGGCACCACATAAGCAAACAAGCCCAAATGAGGAAGAACCTTCACCATACTGAAGACCACCGCTATATATCTTTACATACTGTAGTTTAGATGTGTTCTTGTATAGGTCTTTAGTGCTCATTAGGGGTGAGTATTTTAAATACCAGTCCCAGTGTTAGATACCCATAATACCAAACACTGGCTGTTTTTCGATCGGTAAAACTAGGTTAAAAATGTTAAAAAGCGTCCATAGGCTACCGCGTAACTGTTTATCACTAGGTGTTAGGCGGTCCGTATGATTTTTTACCACCTAGTTAGTATATAAACACTTATTTTATACACGTGGCTGCTTAGTGTTATTATGAAAAAACCACGCTATGGGATGTAATACCCGAATACAGATGTAATATAAATTTAAATAAATCATTTAAAATATGGTCTTATAAATATCTGAAAATAATTTATATTCTTCTTATGACACGTTAGCAAGACAATAACGCCAACGCAGGTGCACAGAATGTACAGGAATATCAGGCATCTTATAATGAAAGTAAAACCATTTATCTATACACCTGTAAGACTTCCACTGCTGGACATAGATCTTCATAATCAGGTTGTAGGTCGTTGGTCTCTGCGTCTTACAGTTTGTGGTTGTCACTCCAGAACCTTTCTGTCCCAACTGCCAACGGTACTGCGAGCTATGTGCTCTGCCCATTGCCACTGATGCATATTATGACCATCTTATGATCTGTCTTGATTACTTTGGTTTTCGTACAGATCTTCTCGATTCTATTTTTTTTTTATGTGAGTAGCCACGTGTCCATCATTACTGGCATCAGACACACACACACTAATCAATGACTTTCATCTTAAGACAGTGCGATGTTTAGGACGGCAAAATATGGTACGGGAAGTTTCCTGAATACTGCTAATAATGAACAGCGTGCAGAGTGAACCATATTGTATTAGATCATAAAAAACTATTGCTTTTCCTAGGCAAAGCTTTAGTCCCGATATTCACTAACATCTAGTCACTATCTCCATCTCAGCCACAAGACGTCCACTGCTGGACATAGGCCTCCCCCAAGGTCTTCCACATCATTCGGTCCTGAGCTGACCTATCACTAGTCACTATCTAAACTGCTTAAAATCTTGCTTAAACAAGATTGTTTCAAGGAACATTGACTGAAATGTGATCTCGCTGAGCTCAGTCATCGATGAAGTAATTTTGCATATTCACGCAACATATAGTATACTGTCACCCTTACCTCAAGGCTGTAGTATATAAAGTGAGGCGACGTCAGTGCCGGATTAGAAGCGTCGTTTTGTGTGCACCTGCTAGCACAGAGATGAATTTAGGCGGCTGACGCGAGCGACACCTGTCTGACGCGAAATAATACGCTACTTATTCGCCGGTGAAATATGAAATTCTTCGCGGAGGATTATCTACCGAAATACCTGAGATACGAGATATCTACATCACAATTACGCGATATGTCACAGTAACGGAGACCGAGTTGCTTCGCTATCTCTGGAATTTGTTTAATTTTTTCTGTACTTCATGATGTTGGCGTTTTATATACATTCAACATAATGTAAGAGTTTATGTGTATGTGCTTGTAAAATGTTACCATTAATTTACGTTTTTGAGTGTAATGTGGCCTTTAGTGTATAAAGAAAATAAAGTTGGAGTATGGATAATGCGGTTCTTGTTAATAAAAGTACGCTGTAGCCATTAAAGATAAGAGTTCACGCGAACACTCTTTATTATTATGGCGATGGAATATCACGCTGTTATTGTCCTAGATTACGAATTTGAGTATCTTTAAAATACATTTTGATATTATATAATATGAGAGAACATATTTATATACAGACTGCAAAAGTAACTTAGTGGTTTACCTTGGCATTTTTCACTGCCCAGAGCGTTGTGGGCTCGAGTTTTGTTAAACAGATTTTGTGATTACTCCGTCATAGTCCATTTATGAGCCTCGCAGATAATTGTCTCTTCTTCCTCCCTCCTGCAACCTGTAGTCACTCATAGTTCGATTGGATGCGAGTTTCAATCGAACTATAAATAGCTTAGTAAGAACGGAAAACTAAATCAACCGTTGCTACATAAACAGAACAGCCTAAACACATTTTTATAAGACAATAGAACCATTCCATACATGCGCTAGGTAAACGAAATACAAAAACGGACAATACATAAAAGTGTCATGCTTAACCATTGTTCGGTGCAGTCGGTGGCGGGCCTGCAGAGCCATCCTCACGTTATCCATTACGGTAACGAACATAGCGCTACCAGATTCATTAGAAAACTATTCATCTCGCCACTGCGCTCAACTTCTGACTACACCTTTATTTGATTGAAAAATAAATTACTTGGCAGCGAATCGTAGAAAAGATTTTACTTACTTTACTACTTCATTTATCTTTAAGACTGATTGTCAATCGATAAATATTATATTAGCGTATATCTATCTATACGTATATCATTACTTGTACCGACTGACTGATTCATCAATGCAGAGCCTTAATCACTGGGACTACAAAATTTTGCACAATGGTTCCTTAAATGACGTAACTGAGTAATTTTTGTTGATTTAGGAGTCCTTTGCCAGCTGTTGGGTAAAGGACTCCCCCATGTTTTTTTTCAAAAAGCACTATAAAGGTATTTTTGGAAATTTTATCTCTGAGGGGCTTATTAAGGGATGACCGCTTATATAATGTCCGTCATTTTTAAAGTAAGAAACATGAGATTTCATACAGGTACCTGCATTTGGTTAATAATACGGACACGTGTATCGGGAGCTTTCAAAACCCTAAGATTAATTACCTACATCATAAAAATCAACATAACTATAATGATCAATATAACCTATCTCTTGAACATCTTTTAAATATCTTTTGAACCTATGATATAAAATTATTATTTTTTTCTATTTCCACATCAAATGTTATTAAACAAAAATTTGTGAACTTCACCATACAAAATGTAATCCATTATTAAATACTTATTTTAATTGCCGATAGTGTTAATTTTATGTACTTATAAGAAAATACAGATAATAAGCTACCCCATACGTTTTTGCCAACGATCATTTTACCGTAATCATAGAATAAATATAAATAACTTATATAGGTATGATATTTTTAATATACGAATATGGTTAGAACGAATAAACTTTGTTCTGGCTAAAGATAAACTGCTCCAGGAGCGTACATTTAAAAGTATTGTTATACATCTGGTAGCGGTCTAGTTAGTGCGACGGAAAGTTTGTAACTTGACAAATGTAAAGTTGAGCGCACAAACGGGACGGCCGTATGCATTTAGTTGAACGCAAACTTTTCGCTTTGTAAGGAAAGTGTTCAGTTTAAACCGTCCGCTCGCCTACCCAATATCCGTCGCGGAGTGAACATCGCGCCGCGTGTGTATTCAGGCGAGCGAGTCGCGGCGCGATTGTGCCGCGCCTCTGCCACACTTGCGCCTGATAACAAACTGCGCTTCGGCAAGCTTATTGTTGCTCGCACTGTTCTCCCCGTTATTGTATACTCCACAAAATTATTCAAAGTAAATATTATTATGTTTTTGTACTCGTAAAGTTTTATTGACGCAACTCACCGTAGACGTCCTCGTTCCCACCCAAAATACAAAATTCCCCGATGAGCCGGAGTTGGCTCGTTAAGTTGTTATATGTACGCGGGAGGCGGTGTTTGCGCGCCGCCCTCAAAACCAGCAAACAGTCTCAACTTACACCCTCGCAATCTCTGAAATAAACATGCGACGAGGCCACTACTGCTAACAACCTTAGCAACTCAAGCCGCGAGAGCTTTACTAACTCCAGCTAGAGGATTAATCTTAACCAAGATTCTGCTCATGTGTGTAACTAACTTAAATTACGATCAAATATTAATGGCAAGTGTTCTCCAGAATAATACAACGTTGCCGCTTTGTGAATTAATTCTCAGAAAGATCCAGCAGCGAAATTGTTTTTAGTTAACTACTGCATGTGTGCATACTCTTGTTTTGAGTACGTAATGTTAGCGCAGACATGTCAGTATTTTAACAAGTATTTCAGATTTATGTTATATATTTTGCTAAAGTGATTTTAGGTTACCGGGATTTTAGAATGCCGGCGGATTATTTGAACTTATACATAACGAAATTATATTAGCTGTGGTACCGTTGTGCCAACTTATCTTCTATCTTATACGTGTAATTACCTCACTCATGTCTGTTTTCAGTCAGAACTTACAAAACAATATTGTATAATCAAATTGTCTTTCACGTCAAAGGTAGTTAAAAGACTGTTAACCTTCTGTTCCAAAAAAGTGAATAGGCCTGCAAGCCCTGGTGTAAAAAAAATATACCTCTGGTATTGCAAGCGTCCATAAGCTACGGTAACTGCTTAACATCAGGCGGGCCGTATGCTTGTTTGCCACCCAAGTAGCAAAAAAAAGCGTAGCTTTTCTTTCGACTCATCTCTACTTGATCAATCCTTTGATTGATATCTAATTTTACATTGAATCAAAACAAATTTTAGGACTTTAACAGTTATAATATTTCCATAATATTATATTTTAGAAGTAAGACTTTTCTGCGAGTTGCTGCTCGTCCACAATTAAATAATAATATTAGTAGGTATCTACAAATTTTCGTTATCCACAAAGCTAAAATACTTGAGGCTTGTTCTATTGGATTAATTCACCACAATAGCAGGATTTAAACTCACGAACATTTTGAACGCCGCACCGCGCGTCGGTCAACGCATTTAATGAAGGGACTTTGGACGTTTCAAATAACTAATTAATTCGGATATAATATTATAATTAAACTATAATTCTTTATTAATATGTAATTACCAGCTCAAATGACAATTATATTGTGATGATTAAAATATAATCTATACTTCTATACTTTTTTTTTTTTTAAATCGGGATAAAAAGTGATCTATGTGCTATTACAAACTGTAATCTATTTCTCTTTTTTTTTTCTCACTTTTTATCCCGAAAAAAAAAATCACTTCCCATAGTATAGACCACGCGGGCGAACCTGTGGGCGGAAATTAATTGTTTAATATAGTTTTGATCTGGATTCTTATTGTAAATCGTCCAGTACGACCATTGGACGCACTACCTACAAAACTTGAAATGCAATTTAGTTGGGAGTGTCTTACCAAAGCTCTTACCTAAAATATTAGTAGAAAGGAGGCATTAGGAGGTTATCGAAACATCATTCCAGATTATAACATAATTTGCCATAGTACATGTCATAGTAATTTTTATTTAAAAACATGACTTAATCAAAGGTTTTCTCATGTATTTCATCTGTGAAATTGTCACTTTGTTATTGTTATGGGTAAGTACGTATTGTTATATTATTATTGGTGGAGTTATCCACATCCCGTCATGAATCCAAAATCCATTACATTCATAGTTTTGAAGTAAAATTGTCCATGTTAAGAATAGCAGAGTCTAATCGGTATGCACTGTACAAAAGCAATTAAATTAATCATGTAACCACAATTTAAATTTTAGTGAGTGAAAACGGCGAGGCGAGATAAAGAATTTGTTACAAGTTAGGGGACGGCAAACTCCAAGGGGCTAATTACATTGTTACATGACAAAACTTTTGGGTCGGCCGAAGTTTCTTTACGTTCCTTGCTCGAGCTTAAGCTCTGTTGAGACTAATAAAATCACCTCTGCATCAGAGGACATACAATATTATTGAACAGCTGATTTAATATTAACTTTGATCATATTATTTATAAGTAGGAAACCGTCGTCGACGGGAGTGATTTCTGTTCTCTACTTATATTGTTTATTGGTTTCCAAATGGCCTCCTTTCTCTTTCCTCAGATTGGTTACGATGTGTACATTTTGTTTGTTTGAGGTTCATAAATTATTAGTGAGTTCGTTTTGCTTCGGCTATATTTATTTAACCTTTGGAGTAGTAGATACTGATTGGTCGGACTTGTACTATCAACAGAGTTGGCGCTCTAGCTGTCATGACATTTTGACCAGGCGATTTGACCTTACCATTCAAAATTACTCAACCAAAAATCTTCTATGAGCTCATTGTGTCACTTATTTTACTCATAGATCATGTCCAATCTTGCGTTGTTATAGCATATTTTGTAGAATAAATAAATAAATATATAGCGACGTATTTGACGATAACTCCTAGAATGTAATAGCTTCAAGTCATTCTCAGGAAGGTACACTGGTAGAGTTTACCCCAGGCATTAAGTCCTCCTGTACAAAATATTGCATGACGTTTTTATATAAATGAAGGTAGAAACCTAGCCAAAAGCGTACCATAAAATAAACCTAGATACATTTTCTAAAATAAAGCGTTGTTAACACTTAGTTAATAATTAAAACTAAACCTTTTTAAACACATTTATAACAGGCGAAACAAATTTTACGTTTACACAGAGACCGCAACGTGCAGCGCTCGCTAAAAAAGCTTTGGTTAAATTTTGACATGGTACCGTTCACAGCCGCTGCTGTTTCATACAGTTTGTCCGCACAGACTGCATGTGGTCGTCATGTGGTAATCCATGATGTTTTCCCTACATATTATATTACATGTAATGTAAAATGTAGAAGGGCTTCGTAGGAGGTTCTTTCAAAACCTTCTTTCAAAGGCAACATCTCTATGGGGTGTCTGTCTGCCTGCAGATTTTAGCGGCTAAAGGGATGATTTGGTTTTAATTCAGTTTTGTTGGAGAATTATATTAATTTGAATAGTTCTAAGGTATGCCTCATATACAAACAACAATATAATTTGGTTCACCTATTTAAAAGTGTTAGGCTTTTTCTCAAATGCAAAACACATTCTTAAGGCTTTGTATAAGGGTGCTTATTTAATTAAGTTTTTAATTAACTAACTTGTTTGCAAATGAAAACGTTTAGTTAATCCGCCTTACCATCTACGTCGCAAACAGAGTAACCTTAACCTATCATGGGATTAAGTCCAATCATATTCTAATCAAAACATTACAAGAACAAGCGAAGCTCATCTTAAAAGCATAGTATAACAATTCCCTAACTCGTTAATTCAGATCTCGTTGAAATCGACAGGGCGAAGCCATTCCGAAATTACTGCTCAATGACTCGCAATGTTCTACTTCTCGCTTAAAAGATTTTCTTCCAAATTAAATAGGCACTAAAGAAAATCTTATTAACGGCTATTGTTTTCTTAAAATAACCGGCAGATAGTCCATTTCATTATTAGACCAGACGGTCTCTTTATTTCCGCAGAAGTATATAGTGAAAAAGTATAATAAATACGTTATCTTCCTCTCTTTCTGTCGAAATCTGTTAAATTGGGGCAGACACTGGAACCGTTTTGTTGTTGCAAACCAAATTAATTTTAATTTAATTAACATTCCCGTAAGCGTATCCCATTTGATGATATTATGATAGAAAGTAAATGAGTTTCAACAACAGGCATGTAAGAATACGAAGCCGTGAAATTGATACTTTCGTTATATGACTATTTGTAAAAACTTTTCTTTGATTATTATAATTGATACATCAAGAGCAAAAGGCCACCAATCACGTGGACTTGCGTGAGCTAAATACCCCCGCGCCCTCTTAAGCCCCCCAAAGAGACGTAAACATCGACAAGAGTGCATTTTCCAAGATTCGTCGGTTATTATAATACAATAACAAGCAAACATATTATAAAATTATAAATGCAAAAGTGTGGATGGTTGTTATTCAATCACGCCTAAACGGCTGAACCACCTATCTAGATGAAATTTGGCACGGGGATAGAATATCACATAAATTAATAGATAGGCATAGCGCATAGGCTACTTTTTATTCTGAAAAAAACACGGATCCTGGAAACTAGTAATACAAAAATATCGAACAGAGTCGATAATGTTTAAAAATTGTTTCGTCATTATTGTCTTTTAATATATTCATTTAAAAAATACCTACTACGTATACATTATATATATACGTATATTTGCATAACATTTCCTACTGATAAACAAAATAAACCTGATATCAGTTGAGCTTACGGCGAAAGTTGCAAAGGTCAAATAAGGGAAGGGTCAAGCACAAAGTGGGCGATAGCGCCGATAGACAAACTATTAGCAACAAGTCACATTTTAGCTATATACGTACATCCCTTCCGTTTACCCTTTATAATAACACATTTAAAATTACAGCTATGGATAATAATGTTTTTGAAGTTTTACATGTACCTACATGTATTGTTCCAAGATTTTTATGTCTGTGTTTCTATTAGTAATATTTTAGTATATTGAGAACTGCATGCGCTCATTTGACTAGTTTGTCCTTCTGATACGAACCCGCTCTGTCCATTAAACGAAACGGTGTTTTCTTAGAAATAAAACACCGTTATTGATTTTTAAAAGGCTGCCAGCTTTGCCGCGGATCGCTTATTTTTCTCATTTCGCAATGCGTGACGTGCGTCTGATTACCAAAAAATATATTTATATTATTCAGTTATAAGAATTCAAAAAGTATATTTTTGTCGATATCATTAAAATATTTATTAATTCCTATTAAAAATAATAAAAAAATGTAATAACCGCTTATATGTATAAAGTGGAATCAATACTAACTTTTAAACTATCTCATTTCATGATATACAATGTTATATACCTACTTTCGGTATTAACATGATCATACATTATTCCTTTAGATTGTTTGACGTTAAGTACAACATAATATATGTTCTATGATAGCGTTCTTGTATTTTCTTTAATGCGATAAAATCCAGTGTATAATACTTAATATAATATTTAAATATTATATAAGCACTCGAACCCGTTAGTCTTTATATATTTTAAATAAAAAATCAGTTAAACGTTAGCTTGCAGCACTGATATATTTTGTTAAATATTGTTATAATTATTCAAATATTTTACATTATTATCTGTATTTTACCAAAGTCACAAGCAATTTTATTTGATATAGGAGTAAATTTCAAGTTATTGCGCCCTAAAGTACCATCTGCAATACTCGAATAAATACTGAAATTCTAGATGCGAGAAACTGAAACTGATTTCATTAAACGGTACGTTCAATCAGAATATTTTGAATACACATTGATTAATGTATTATCGACGTTATATGAGCCGTTAAATAAAAAATATAAGGTATAGGTTTCGTACGAGTACAAATAATTAGTAGCTACGGATTTTATTAATGGCAGTTTCAGTAATACTTCTATTTATTTGGTAGTAGCTAAAAACATCATGAGATTTTATTAAATATCTCTTTTAGATTAATGAGTATCTGATACATAATGCCTAATGAAGGGACTGTGGATATCTCAGGGAAAGGCCTATGTCCAGCAGTGGACGTCTTTTGGCTAAGATGATGATGATGTTTTATAGCTTCAAACAGTTGTGAATAGATAGGTATATGCGGATAAAGGCCAGGTTAACCATACTGAGACTTCCAGACAAATAACCAATGATCTCATTGTTTTTTTATACTACTCTTGTGGCAAACAAGCAGACGGACAGCCAAGGCAAGCATTTAAAGTAGCCTATGACGCTACGTATCAATGCTTGCAATACCTGGGACTCCAAAAAATTGTAACACCAGGGTTTTGTGAAGGGTTTCTTTAAAAACGCATCCCTAAATCAGTACTCGAGAGCTGTTATCACGCAAGGAGTAAAACTACGCCTCTTTATGTAAATTGGAGAATGGTTCTCCAATTTACATAAAGAGGCGTGTTTGCTCACTTGCATGGTGCTCTATCTCTCTTAATACAAAATGATAATTCTTATATTTATTTATTTATATAATATTTACCTACGTGTAAATGGAAAATGCAAATACAGATAAACAAAGGTTTATAAATTTGACAGATTAAAATTTCATTGCATTTGAACAAAACAATTAGCATGTACATATTTCCGGAGATCAGTTGTATCCTACATCGCATTGGACAAAATTCCATTATAAATTGAATATTATGGAGAATTTAAATTGTATTATTAACCGTGAACCGACTAGTTTATCTAATTTCCAATCAACGGAAATTGGGCGCAGTGGGTTGAATGACAAATGTGCTCGTCACTTAGCTATCAACAAACATAATCACATGTATTATCTATGGTTAATATTTAATATGAATAGGTATAAATAGCTTACGCTCACGGTATTTCAATTCATGCATATATGTAAATAATAATAACCTATATATATCCTACTGCTGGGCATGGGTCTCCCTACTCTATCAAGAGCATTAATCCACACACGCTGGCATAAAGCTCGATATGCATATCCTACACTAATATTATAAACGTGAAAGTATTGGTTCTTTTATATTTTTCTACTTAATGTCTAAATACCGTCTTTATATGTACATTAAATATATTGTGCAAGAAAGAAGTTATAATAAATTTAAAAAATACAAAATAAAGCTACGCTTTACTGTAACTTAGTTTCTGTCAAACTTAGGTACCTAAATGTTTTAAATTAGTTAATACTTTCATTAGCTTTCTACTCAACGTTAATTTTTAATAAAGCTCTTTAACTTCGTTGAGACTTTTGTTTGATGCAATCAGTCTAATCGATTGATTAGATTTTTTAAGAACTGGGAATGTTTACAAAGTAAGTTTAAATACCCATCGTTAAAAAAGATGTTATGTTTTGATGTCGATGATTTAGCTAAATGTGTATGATTTAGGCTTTAGCCAAAAAGAGTCGGGGCTTGTCTCGAATATATTTTCTACCATATACATACATCTAATAATGTAATGCGCTTCATATAAGTAGCTTAAATTCATACAATGTAAAAATTATAATTTTGGATAAACATAATTGAAATAAAACCAAATATATAAAGTTAAAAAGAAAACTTGTTTTCAAAGAAAAAGTATCGTTACTCACAACAAAGAATATTAAAATTACAATTCCTTTTTTTTGAAATATCAAGTAAGTATACCTTAATATTTCGGCTCCAAGTTTGACGCCTCGGAAAAGGGCCACTGAATAAAATTAATAACCAAACAGCCACGTTCCGGGCTCGCGAAACGTAATTTGCATTCCTGAATCAAAATGTTATTGTAATTATGTAGGGTCAGATAATATTACTCTATTTGAGTGGCTCCGGAATAAACGGCTACCGCAGATCGATCGATTTACGCGGTTAAGCAATGTATCCGCGGTCGAGCTGTGGATAATGATGTTTGATTTTATTTATATTTTATTTATTTATTTAAAAACTTCATATACAAAATGTACATAGGCAGACTTAATGCCAAAGGCATTCTCTACCAGTCTACCTTTAAAGGTGATGCAGAGATATAGATATGTTTTTTCACTTTTATAAGGTTAAAATAACTCCTCTATGAAAAATATTTAGATTTTTTATCGAGATTTAAAGAAGACACAATCTTCTCTGTAGATAGCCGTTTAGATTTACTACCTATGACAATTTAAAGAAAGAAAGCAAAAAAAAAACATTTACGCCTCTAAATCAATCAGGCATTCACTACGGTAACGACCAAAGATCTTGTAGGCGACGCAGGTCGCGCAGTACAAAAGTATAGGAAAGTGATACGTGACGCAGATATATTGTGTGATGTAAATTGACACATACATAACAAAACCTTTCCTACTCGACGTGAGTCGCTTTGCATTCAACAAAGTTTTTTTTCATACCAGTTGCATCAAAAAATTTACTCTTTATTAAAAAAATATTTACCTATTTTTTTATATGACGAAGCTGAAGCAGTTGTTACCGTAGCATATGCTACATATGAGCATGCATAATGCTATGGTCGTCAATCAAGCATTGCCTACATTTAAAATTTACATCAGAGTTTCAAGTTACGTTTCATTTTATTTTAAGAAAACCATTATCGAATCTGTACTCGCACACAGGAACACAACTACACCACTGTGTGTTTGTATTGGCTTTTGGAAGGTCTTAACACACACTTCTTTAGTGCCCAATCAAACACACATTTATTAACAAAAACTACCTTGATAAAATATGAAATATAATATCTGTAATAGAAGGCAACGTAAATAATATCTGAATACACCAGGTACCAGAATTGAGTTTAACAAACGGACTTTATTATTTTTCATATTTTCGAATTAATTGCTGTACATTTGTACGGCTGCTTCGACTAATCCCGTTCGTTTAATCATAGTTATGATTAAATTATAATTTTCTTTGTCAATTTTTAAAAAGTCTTGTACAAAGAAAATCCTTATCCTGAAGTCATATTAATTTATATGTTCAGTCAAAGAGAATGTTTCAGTAGCATAACACAACACGGAATATATTATGAATTTGTAGGACCTAAATAATTTAATATTTAGATGTGGGTATATGTTACGTTTGACGTTATTCTGCATATATCAGCATATTATATAGCTAGGTAATGAAACTCGCAATACATAATTATGTATACAACGACAATACAAAAATGTACTTCAGTAGCTATTCTATGTATAAAAAGATTCGATTTCAACTATCAATACAAATTGTGTTTTCATACAACTTAGTTGGCCGCCTGATGGAAAGTGGTTACCTTAGCTTATGGATGCTTACAAATAGCTGAGACATCACTTGCGTAAGTATTGAGGCGGAGGGTTATCCCCAGTAAGGCTTGCTCGTTTGTATGGTGCTCTACTATTCGTAAATATATTCTATAATTAAATTAAAAGATTTCAAAATTAGTAAAAAACTATGATTAAAAAAGTTGAAAGTACGTACTTTATGATTTTGGAAAAAAAAAACAAATATACGGATCTAATTGAGAACCGACGAAAAAGAAGGAGGTTCTTCTTTTTCGTCGGTAAAAAAATAGGTACACATACAAAAAAGTAATATCAATTTGACTTTTGCAATTAATCAACAAAAGCATAAAAGAAGAAAATTATAAAGGTCGTATTCTAATTTAATAGTGTCGGACACTTAACAGTACACTCTAACTCAAGCACTATACAGGAATCCGAGTCGCCTTAGAAAGCTGCCTCTCGCCCGAGGGATAACATTACAAAGGCCTCAGTGTCGGAGTGTAAAGGAACCGACTGACCGTGCTACCCTTGCTCACTATTCTCAACATTATTGCTCACACAAGCTCTAACGTATTAACCAACAATGCTAAAATAGAAAAGGATGTTGAAAATGCATACCTTGCTATTTTCTACTGCACGACGTATTACCGGTTTGATGACAGTACAATTTTTTATGTACCCATTTTTTTTTTGTATCTTGTCTAGATGTACTTCATGTCTGGGTATTTTTAAAAACCTTCGCGTTACAAGGATTAATCTCTCGTATAGTACGACTGAGAAGAGCCCGGCCAAATAAGTACACACAGCGGTGAAGTTCTGTTCTTGTGTGTAAGTACAGGTCTCCAGCACTCATTTAGGGATGCCTTTTAAAAGAAACTTTTTCCTATCCCTGGGATACTCCATGCTAAACCCTGGTGTAAAAAAATGGGTCGGCAACACGCAAGTATTACTTTTGGTACTGCAAGCGTTCATAGGCTAAGGTTACTGCTTAAGAACAGGCAAGCCGTAAGCTGGTTTGCCACCCAAGTAGGATGAAAATAAATAAACAACTTGTAACACGGATGATCTCAGTTAATTCACCATTTTAGGTCATAATCTACACATGCGGATGTGTAGATTATGGCCTAAAATCTCTCAGTTCCTGGTGACAAGCAGTGGGACATAATAACATGGATTGCTATCTTGCTATTATTTAATGCAAGAGTCGTTTCTACAAAAAAGGTGGATTTGGTTTAGCGTTCTATTTTCTGTATGATATATTGCGGTAGCAATTAATTTTGAAAAAGGGGTACGGTTAATAAATTAGGATAAATTGAAGACATTACGTTTAACGCAAAAAACATGCGGTTGCTTTTAGTATCGTCGCTATTATATTTATGGTGTTTGTACACCATACTATTAACTTCTAGGTCACAGATGTTTGAAAGGGCATAGATTAAATAAGCCCGGCTCGGGTAGTGGTTTCACCTCTTAAGAGGATTGCTGATAGATAACACCACCTAATTTCTGCTAGTTGTCAAGGTGGCCAGTCTTACTTGGGGTGCATGCATGCAGCTACACCCTTATTTCTGTTTTTGAGTGTAGGTCTCGTAACAAAGTCATACACTTGCCGAGGGTATGGCTTTACTACGAGACCTGCACTATAGAGGGAGGTACGTTGATGGATAACCTTTTTTAAAATCGCCATTTAAAAGCCTAATCTCTCTCTCCAGTCGTCTCGAATTTGTTTGTTTAAATTGCGAGTGTATCCAGAAAAAAAAACAGGCATCTGAGACCGCGGTCAAAGTTCCACTGCGTTTCCAGTCACCGAACTCCTGATCATGATGATGATTGGCCCACGTGATCGACATAATACAGCAACTGTTATAATTCATTTTTATTATCGAAGAGGCAAACATTAAATCACCCGCCTGATGGTAAGCAGTTACTGTAACCTATGGACACTTGCTATGCAACAGCAGAGGTACCATTCGCGCGATACCGACCCTTTAAAAATCTTATAACACCTTTTTTGAAGAACCCCATGCTATGATGGTTAATTTAAATTAATGATCATTATGTTTCTAAGTCTTTAATTCAATAATAATTCTTACTTAATCAATCGGACATATATATTTACCCAGCCAAGTTTTCGTTAGTTACGTATATACCTACTGGAAAGTTTAGTTTATATTTCGATCGAAGTTCAGTTTACCCTGTAAAGCGAAAGGGCGTGATAAAAATAAATATTTACGTTGAAACTCTTTGTTGACCTACTAGTTAAAAGACCTGCCATGAAGATATTTCGGGGATAGTAAAAACTATTTTTCTTGAGTTATTTTAAGAAGTTTCAGTTTGCTTTGTTTTTTCTATATCAACTGAGCAGAAACGTTATACAATGTAATAGTATTATCATTATTTCTATAAAATATAGATTTAAAATGAGTACAGTAATATTTATATTAAACAAAGTTTGCAAGTTTGTCAAGTTTTGCAATAACTTGTCTGAATAATTGTTTTTTTTTTAATTTGGTAGTTAAATACCTACCTGAAATTCATAAAAAATGTGCTTTATATATTCAATTTTTAAATTGAATTTATAAGAAATATTTATGATAGTTTTATAAAAAACCGAACCTTAAACTGAAGTGAACCCACCATCCATGGATTGACAATGGCAAGCGTTCTTACCATGGCAGATCTATCGATCTTTGCGTCTATAACTAACCCATGAGCCCTTCAATTAATATTGTAGTCACGTACTCCAGTTCTCGTATAAAGTTATATTGACTTCTGTTAACTAATTACTTATTAACTACACGAATTTGTTTCCTCATACTTTTCTGGCCGTCTGTTCAGTCAAAGAATCTGTTAGTAGGTAAACTTAGCTGCAATTATATTTAATAGTTTTAAATATTTTTAAAGCGTGAGTTCAAAGCTTATCTACTGATATAGTCAGCAATAAAAGTTGGTAAGGATTTCTTTTTAAAATTATTATTTTTAATATTTGGAAACGAAATTTATAAAAAAAAACATAATAATTAAAATTGTTTACTGCACTTTAAATCTTTCGAAGACTATCTTTTTAGGTTGTACGTGGTTATTGCAATTATTTCCACTGGAAACATTGCAAGCAGGTAAGTAATAAAAAGCATTTTTTCCGCAGCTACACGGTGACCCGCCTTTTGTTTTGCATTTGCAAAATATGGTTTGCTTTCTGAGATACTACACTCGAAATCAATTACACACTTACGATCACATTGTTAAAGAATGCATAAAGAATACTTCATATCATGTTAGGTCCTTCATTATTAGATACCCCACTTTTCCCCATGGGTGTCATCGGTGAGCCACGGATATTTCAACACAGTAATATGTATAATTTACCTTTTACTTTTTTAGTCACGTTTACACGTGTATTTTAAGAATCCACCTACACAAACAAAAATCTTGATACATTTTCCCTATTCCTTCTATTTTTGTGTTTATGTGTTTCTTAATATCAACCTTTGAATAGCCACGTGTCTATTATATTTTCTAAAATCTCAAATCAATAGGTATTACTTATATACTTCGGGTATAAATATTTTTGGAACGATGACTTTATCGTCAAAATAATAAGAAAAATAATAAATTTAAAAAGCAACAAAAAATGGGCAAATATTTAAGCGTATTTCAAAAGGTTTTACATGAATTTTACCCAGGGTACTCGTAATTCGATTCCGAGGTCAAACTCCCCAGACACTCCACAATAATTTTAGGAACTCATCGTAATTTTCCCTGCTTTAATCTAAAATTGGCTAATACACACTCGCTCTTATGACAAAGATACTCATAATAAAACATACCAAAATACTTTATGTTCTTTTCTATACAAGCTAGATGGCAAATAAGCATATGACCCACCTGATGTTAAACAGTTACTATAGTTTATTGTATAACATTCTCTCTTTGCTTCGGGAGTTCAAAGGATATTAATATTCGCACGTGACCTCGGTAATTGGCCGTTACCATGAATATCAGCCCTTAAGAAGATATTATATGAATTTCGATGTATAATAGTAAATGTTATATAATAAGATAACTATCTAGCAGTATCACTTCTAACGCCGGGATGTATGTTATCCGGGCCATTACTGCCGTATAAAAGCCGAATTCAATGGACTGGTGTATTCAATGCTACACTTAATACTGTATGAAAATAAATTATTTGAAGAACGTTATATAAATTTGTGCCATGTGGCAATGTGTTGTGAGTATGACTAAAAAAATGAAGTAAATGTTTAATACAGGCTTACCTGAAGAACTGATTGAAGGATCAGTATGTCGCATTAATTGCGCTATTGAAGTTATTATTTAGTAATTATACCTATCAAAGGTGTGTATTTTGATACCGTAACGCATAACATTTCACTTTTTCTTAAATAACGTAAGTTATGTAGGAAACGAACATACGGCCTAACTGATTTTTAAGCATTTACTCCAAGCTAAGGATGCAAACCATGACATACGTCACAATCCTTAACAAAGCTTAACACGCTAAATTACTTGGCGTACTAAGTTTGACTGGCCTGTTGGTCTAGTGGTTAGTGACTCTGACTGCTACGCCGGAGGTCGTGGGTTCGATTCCCACCCAGGACAAATCTTTGTGTGATGAGCACGAATGTTTGTTCTGTGTCTGGGTGTAATTTATCTATAATATGTATGTATTTAAAAATATATAAGTATGTTTATCAGTTGTCTGGTTACCATAGTACAGGCTCTGCCTAGTTTGGGATCAGATAGCGATGTGTGAGTTGTCCCGAAAATATTATTATTATTCCCTTTATTAAACTTACATCTCTAAATTACATTTTTAAATACATACAAATTATAAAAAATATACATTTAAAAATATAAAAAAGGAGGCCCACCGGTATCGGGTACAGGGACCAAGCTACCGGTGGTTAGGGCTCCAGAAACAGGAACCTCCTCACGATGCGCGCCGTGTCCAAGAGGACCGCCTTCTGCATCAGGCCCACAATCCAACCGTCTAACGAGAGCCTCCTAAGGTGTTGATGTCCATTGATCAGTCCATTGACTGATACAACTATCGGCACAATGATCGCTGAATCTATCTCCCACATGTCAACAATCTCGTGAGCCAAATCCAAATACTTAATTTGTTTTTCTTTCTCGGCTTTCACGAGATTCTCGTCATGAGGGACAGTGATATCAATGATCATTGCAAGGCGCTCTAATCGATCTATCACCACTATATCAGGCTTATTGGCAACAATAGTCCTGTCAGTAATGATAGACCGATCCCAATATATTGTGGCACCATTCTCGAGAACTGGGTCGGGCACATACCTATAGTACGGCACCTCCGAGTCCACAAGGTTGTACTTTACAGCAAGTTGCTGATGGACAATCCTGGCCACTTGGTTGTGTCTATGCAAATACTCGCCGTTTGCAAGACGGGAACAACCAGAAACTATATGCCTGAGAGATTCTCCGGGATGGTGGCAGGCCCGACAAATGTCAACCGTTCCGTCTCTCAGGATATACTTACGATAGTTGTTCGTCATTACAACTTCGTCCATAATTGCACAAACAAAACCTTCGGTCTCCCCGAAGAGATCACCGAAACGTAGCCAGGACACAGATGACGAAAAGTCTATATCTGGCCCATGTAAGGCCCGATAGAAACGTCCATGCAGCTCCTTGCTCTTCCATACTTCCTCACGCTCAGCAATACTGAGTACTACAGGTTTGCGCCAGTTCTCTTTGGCAAGACCTAGCGGGGTGAGTCCAATATCCACAGCAACTACGTCCCGATGCACATCCACGTCAGCCTTGAGAAAATATTCTCTGAGGTTGCATACCTCACGGTTGTGGAGGGTCTTGGCACATAAAAAGCCACGACCCCCACATTTCCGCGGGATATACAACCTCATTACTGATGATCGTGGATGATGCATACGAAAGGCAGTTAACTGTGTACGGACTCTCCTATCCAGGGCATCCAGTTCGGTCTGAGTCCATTTGAGTATGCCAAAGGAGTACGTTAGGACAGGCATGACCCAGCTGTTAAAGGACACGCACCTTGTTACCACCTGACAAAAGACTTTTAAGGACCTTTGTCAGGCGGCCGAAGAAACGATCCTTCAACATCTGTTTCATGCCAGCATCGGCTATGCCTAACGCCTGTGACATACCCAAATATTTGTAGGATTCGGTTGCAGATAGCGATCTAAGTTGTGTAGAATCTGAGAGTTGTATTCTCTCAGATTCCACCATCCCACCCCGTTTTACATGCATGACCGCACATTTATCCACACCAAATTCCATCTTGATAGAGCTACTAAAGGCTTCAGTAACCTTTAGTAACGCCATCAGCTGGAAATTGGTGGGGGCAAACAACTTTAAGTCATCCATGTAAAGAAGGTGGGATATAACTCGACCACTACTCCGCAACCGATAGCCCAGCCCTGAACTCTCCAGCATGGTACTAAGAGGGTTCAGTGCCAGACAAAACCACAAGGGACTCAGACTGTCACCCTGAAATATACCCCGCCTGATCATGATCAGCTGATCACCATCCCCATCAATCTGTCCACACCCTGGATAGCACAAGACAGACCTCCATTGCCTCATACATGCCTTCAAGAAAGTGCATAGAGTTGCATTAACTTTGTACAACTCTAGCACCCTCAAGAGCCACGCATGAGGCACGGAGTCATATGCCTTCCTGTAGTCAATCCAGCATGTAGACAGACTTTTACGGTTACGGCGAACCTGCTGATTAATGGCCATGTCCATAATCAGGAGCTCTTTAGTGCCACGGGCCCCATTCCTACATCCATTTTGGGAGACAGACATGATGTTATTAATTGCAACATGATATGCAATTTTTGTTCTCAAAATGGATGTAAGAAGTTTATAGACCGTCGGTAAACAAGTAATTGGTCTATAATTCTTGGGATCCGTGGCGCTGCCAGATTTATAGAGAAGGTGGGTAATACCAGTCGTCATAAACTGTGGGATCGATCCTGCCTCCAGAGATGCCTGAAACTGGGACGCCAAACGAGCGTGTGAGCTATGGAGCCATTTTAGCCAGAAATTGTGCAGTCCGTCCGGACCAGCTGATTTCCAAGTTGTTACTCAGGTGGCACCCCGTGTGCCCCAGCCACAACACAAACAGGCAGTTGAAGGGGTAGATTGTGGGGCTACAAACGTAAGTACCCAGACCTAGAGTGCCGCGTTTGCCCACGCACAAAAAAAATATTGTGCTAGTGTGTGCCCTGGATTCACTGTTGTCTGATTACTTCGACAACAGTGAAGACATTAGTGATACACATTCAATCCTATACTGTGCGGCCGTTGCAGCATGTCGGGTAGCTGGTGTTAAGTTTCTTAATAACAACGCAGCTGCCCGACCAAAATCCGCTGTGCCTGCATGGCAGTGTAGGATTGAGCGTCGTATCGCTGAAGCTAGGGCACTCATTGGCAAGTTAAGCTGCTTCAGGTCGGGCAATACTCGCCCGAGAGTGATGCGCTTTGTGAAGCGGGCATTAGCGGGGACTGCTGTTAGTCCTCGAGACTATGCGTCACAAGTCACAGAGCGCATCGACTTCCTGAAGCAGAAGGTTTGTGCGTGGGCGAATCGCATTCGTCGCTATAAGAAAAGGGTGGACCGGTACCTCCTGAATTGTACCTTCCAAAGGGACGAGAGGTGGGTATATAGACAGTGGGAACGACCTGTCTCCGATGTGGCTGACGGGTGCCGACCAGCAGATGATGTTACTAGTGTATTCTGGCGCAACATCTGGTCGGTGCCTGTTAGTCATACTGAGGGTGACTGGATTGAGGATGTCAAGCGATCGTGTGAGTCGATCCGAAATATGGAGCCATTATCGATAACAAAAGAGGATGTGGCGTGTATTATTATTATTATTATTATTATATATTATCGCATTTCTTCTGAGAATATAATTCTTAATATTAGTTCCGTAATATTTTCTACTGCAAGGAAAAATAAATAGCAGACAAATTCAGTTCAATTGCCTTACATTCCTAGACCACTTCGAAATAATTGTAAGCATTTTATATCGAGTTTAGATAGAAAATGTGAGTTGAAAGAACATTTTATTTACAACAATGCCGTATTAAGAATTGCACAGAGTACCTATATTTGTTATAGAGTAACAAATTGTTTATTTTATTGGATTTTACAGCAACATATTTTAATAAAAAAAACAAAACAGTTAAAATTTGTTGAAATCTGAAATAGTTAATACGTTTATCCTGAAAACGGGTCAAACAGACCGTGGCGGTAATAAAGCCATTATGAAACCAACTGACCAAACAATAAATAAATTTCAAAGCTTTATTGATTCACAAAACAAACCTGTCTTCACAAATAATATAATCAAAAATGTATCAGTTAACTAATTTATTGTGGTTGCACCATCAGGGAGGCCTTATCCATTACCGGGGCTGATTTGTCACCGTAGCTGATTCATTAGAGGGGCATTAATCTTCAACGGAGGTGCGAACCGAGGCGCGTCGACCAACTAGCACGGTGATAAGGCTTTACTTTGTTCAAGAAGCCATGACGAACACAGACATTGAGCCCGAAAGCCCAACACTGGAATTTAATTAACCCAAATTTGTCCTTTTGTTTCAACAATATCGAAGTACGACCCTCTTTAAGTGTTTGTCAATATGTGGTTAGCAGTGTAATGAGTTTATGCGGAAGTTTTACTGTGATACCTCTTCTTTATGCAAGCATCGCAAGCTCCTTAAGTTACGTTTTCAAGAAACCAATTTAAAGTAGATAAGCTGGATCCCTCTAACTCCTTTTTCTTCCGTCCATTAAAAGGGCATTTTCAAACAAGCCAATTCAAGGAAAGCTACTACGGTACGAACATCTAACAAGTACATTTTGATTTTTACTCATTGGAAAATACGATACAAATAGAAATGTTTCCTTCCTTTCAATTTTGATATGCCACATAAGAAACTTCAACGTTGTGAAGTGAGAATTATCTCTCAAATAGAAAGCAACATCCAATTTCACACGGATAGAAACTATATCACAAACCATTGCAATGTGTTTATATGAACTCCAAATGCGTAAGTGTGTTTCGGACAGGCGCCGTAAAGGCATGTCAAAATGTGAGAGCGACGTATGAAAGAGAAAATCCGGAAATAGAATAACGTATGTAGGCACAGACGCGAAAATCAACTAGCAAATGATAGCGTGGAGTGAAAAAGTTGTGAATTCGACAGCAATATAAAAACTTTGAAGACATGACAAGCTCTCTTTACAACGTTAAAGAACTTTTTGGATATAAGTGCTTATATCCAAGTTATTTTGTCCTTAGAAATTTTATATTTATTTATTTAAAGAGTATGTTGTCAATTTATAAATTGAACTTAAACATATTTATTACGAAATTGGTCTATTGTGTAGAAAATAAAAAAGAGTTTGTTAATAAGCCACCAACGCATGCGATACATAAGAACTTCAATCAATCAGCCTATCGCAGTCCACTGCTGGACAGGCCTCGCCCAGCACGCGCCATAGCACACGGTCCTCCGCCTTCCGCATCAAGTGCGTCCCAGTTACCTTTTTACCGAGTCGCGGTCTCCACTATAGGACACGTCTGCTCCATAGGCTGTCGGTCCTTCTGCGGATGTGACCAGCCTATTGCCACTTCAGCTTACTAATTCTGCGAGCTATGTCGGTAACTTTGGTTCTTTGTCGGATTACCTCGTTGCGAATTTTATCCTTCAAAGAGACACCGAGCATAGCTCGCTCCACAGCCCGCTGTGAGACTTTTAATTTTGTGGACTAGTCCCACTGTGAACGTCCACGTCTCGGCACCGTACGTCATTACAGGTAAGACGCATTGGTCGAACACTTTCATCTTCAGGCATTGCGGTATATGCATTACATAAGAACTTAGTCAACATCTATGTCAAATTCAATTATAAAAATATGTATAATCACGACAGAGGCCTAAATATGGGCGATCTAAATAACTCTGTCACCAGGTTGACCACTAACCAAACGATAAGAAGAAGAAGAAGATAAAAATATGTTAGAAAATGTCATTTATAAAATACTACATACTAATTAGCTACAAAAGAAACATTTGGTTTGAACATTGCTGCCGTCCTATAACTAGAAAGCCGTTAAGCCCAAAAAGTAGTTTTGGAGAAAACACCAAAAAAGGCGGCAACCGTTATTTCTTGACAAGTACAATACTTAGCTTGACGGGTGTTAGGCAGATTATTGAATATTATTTCCGTGGACCATTTTAAGGTTTTTGTTATTAAAAAAAACTACACCTCGTTAAAAAAAACGTTCTTTTTCGATTTAGCTAAGCATTGTAGATATTTTTTGGCTCTAAATCCTGTACTAAAAGGTCGCTAACGTTACCGTAACGGCTTTTTAGTGAAGTAATTTTAATAAATTTATAAGATTCTAAATCTTAGTTAAATTTATTATGCAATCCTTAACTAGAAAGTCGCTAAGTCGTCTAACGGCTTTATTGTCGAAACTTTTCATCAATCTGAAACTTAATATATTTTCTAATAAGCGGCTTAGACTCTTTCAAGCTAAGTAGCGTTTATAGAATATGAAACTGAATACAAGATTATTCTAATAATACTTAACTAAAAGGCGGCAATACTTACTTCGCTTGAGTTTAACTTCCTTATTGCTAAGCATTTGACAGGATTATGTGAGAAATAATAAATTTTTAAAGTATTAAATCAAAGTTTAATAAAACAATTTAAAACACAATTAAAAATGCCTCCTTTTAAAATTCCAGACGAAACGAAACGAAACGAAAATTTTCAATACAAAATTCGTGATTGCGTGAGTCGAGCAAACTTGGCGATTAAACTACCATATATATATAACTGCAGCGAGGTGTAAGACAGGGAGATGTCATATCCCCGAAACTCTTCACCGCTGCACTGGAAGATGCTTTCAAGCTTCTGGATTGGAATGGACTCGGCATCAACATCAACGGCGAGTACATCACTCACCTTCGATTTGCCGATGATATCGTGGTCATGGCTGAGACCATGGAAGACCTTGGCGCAATGCTCGATGGCCTTAGTAGAGTCTCACTACAAGTGGGTCTTAAAATGAACATGGACAAGACTAAGATTATGGCAAATGTCCATGTCGCACCCACCTCTGTCACAATTGGAGGCTCTACACTCGAAGTTGTTGACGAGTATGTTTACCTGGGACATACAGTCCAGTTAGGTAGGTCCAACTTCGAGAAAGAGGTCACTCGTCGAATCCGACTCGGCTGGGCAGCGTTTGCGAAGCTACGTCATATCTTCTCGTCCCAAATACCGCAGTGTCTCAAGACGAAAGTCTTTGACCAGTGTGTGTTGCCAGTGATGACATACGGATCTGAGACGTGGTCGTTCACTATGGGCCTCGTGCGAAGGCTCAAAGTCACCCAACGAGCAATGGAGAGAGCTATGCTTGGAGTTTCCCTGCGAGATCGAATCAGAAATGAGGAGATCCGTAGGAGAACCAAAGCAACCGACATAGCTCGAAGAATTGCCTCCATTAAGTGGCAATGGGCCGGGCACATAGCTCGCAGAACTGATGGCCGTTGGGGCAGAAAGGTTCTAGAGTGGCGACCACGAACTGGAAGACGAAGCGTGGGCAGGCCTCCAACAAGGTGGACCGACGACCTGGTTAAGGTTGCGGGCAACCGATGGACAAGGTCGGCTCAGGATCGAGAGTTGTGGAAAACCTTGGGGGAGGCCTATGTCCAGCAGTGGACGTCTTTTGGCTGAAATGATGATGATATATAATGGATTTAAGTAAAAACATACATACATACCTACATAAAGACTTGCGTTAAAAATGTTAACAAATTGTAACGGGAAGACAAAGTAGCTAGCTAGGTCCTTCTTACTTTTGTAGGTGCGTTATCAATGCGGGATATTTATAACGAAATGCATAAAGATGTTATATTGTCTTGATTTTTGTACCTGTTGGTAAACAAATCGAGCAAAGCTTCTAAGAGTAGCTATACACATAAGCGGGCCGGCATTAATCGGCACAGTCGGGCAGTAAAATGGAATTTATGTATGTAGATGATGTTCGAGGAAAAAGTATAAGCTTTGAGTTGGCTTTGTTGCCGCACAGATTATGCCGGGCCGCTTATGTGTGTAGTAACCCTTATGTTCTCAAAACTTTGAAAAACGCCCCACGTCCGCACAAACCATGCGATTCTGAAAGCGCACGTTGAAATATAAGCGTCCGGCAAGCTTTCGGTATTGCGCATTGCGAGCATACGCTACCCGCGCCGATACCGCATCGACTAATGCGAAAAGAACTTAACCAAATATTACAACTCGAACCGTAAGCTACTCGTAGGTGTGTGCGAAATTTCAGACATTAGTATAAGAATTAATAACGAGCATCCAATATTTCATATTTATAAAATTAATGATGATGATGTCCTCCTAGACGTATCCGTCGACGGCGACCCCTACTAGCTCACGGCCATACGTCTCCGCTCATGTGCTCGGACGGGGCTCGCGAAGCCGAATTACGTCTTAAAAAGACGGTCATACAAAGCGCAGTAAAGTCCTCCTTGCGCATTAGGTATACTCATAAGAGGGCCTGAGTTGAGTTTTACGGTGCTGGCGTTTGGCGTCAAGGTCTTTAAGACGACAGTTTTCAAACTCTTCTATACCTCTGTGAACAGCCTTATGCCAGTCTAACCTGTGGGTAGCAAGCTCCTCCCATGAGTTTGGAGACACACCGGTTACAGATAAGTGTTGCTTAAGAACATCCTTGTACAAAGATACTGTCTGAGCTGATCTCAGAGTAAAAGACAGCTTTTGGCAACCTTGAGGGCTCCATGCGTACAAGATGTTCACACCAGCGAAGCTGCCTTTTAATAAGGAGGCTCTCCATGCCCACCATATCCGCCCGACGAAGTACTTCCGTGTTGGGAATCCGATCCTGCCAGCGTATGTGAAGTATACTGCCTTGGTGGTCCAATGGCCGCAGTATGCGCCTGCTGTGCACGAAGTTGTGGGTTCGATTCCCACACAGGGCAAAACTTTGTATGACCCACAAAGAGTTGTTCTGAGTCTGGTTGTAATTTGTGTCCGTTAATTGTATGTGCATTCCTTTTCCTTCTCAACTAATCTATCTTTCAAGCTGGTATCATATTTCTTTCTCATTGTGGATGATGGTGGTGCTAAATTTACTAAATTCATAGAAATAGAGCAATCAATAAAAGATAAAGATGCACGTCTTTTCTTAGGTAACCGATGTCCAATAATCTCTTCTGTTCTTGTAAATTCTTGAGTATGTATATCCTCATTGATGTTCTCCTTTTCAATATTGGGTTACTTTTAGGGTTTAAAACTGTATTTTGCCTTTGCATGTCATAACCATATTCAGTATCATCACTTAAAACTTTGTCACATGGCTGGCCTTAGTCCTTATCCTTAACGGAGTCATCACTATCATCATCTTATATTTCTGGTATAATGCAGTGAGAAGAAGATGGCATCGGAGAAGGAGGGGGTATCGATTCGTGGCAGTATAAAAAATTGTGTTTCAAGCTGTTGCTGAGTTAATGTTTCTATTGTAAGCTTCAGAGTTTCTTCTGGTTGGCTGTTTTTATATGTTATTTGTGTTTCATTAAATTTTTGAAACTCTTGTGATGTCATCGAGTAAGGTTCTTGTTAAGAAGATTAACTAAATCGTTACTGTTCATGTGGGCGTACTTTGATTCTTGGCTAATATTAGAGCAAGTGCAATTGCGTGTAGATGGCATACTTTTAGTTTCAAGGCGTTGTGCAGTTAGAAATTCCTGGTCCACCAACACACTATTCATGATACTATATAACGAGCTACTACTATATGACGAGCGAGATACTACTATATGACGAGCTCAGATCCAAAGGATCCAAACGATCCTTTGGATCTGAGCTCGTCATATGCAAACAAAAATCACAAGCGTTTAACTGCTTTTTAGTCTAGTACTGTCGTTTGACTGCTCTCTAGCGATTGATATTTAGCTAATACTAATTTCAATACATAACTTAAAAGCCGCTATTAGCGTATAACTGCTTTCTAGTGTAGTTTTTCTTTATAACTGCTTTATAGTTAAGGTACGATGTTCAGGTGGTTACTTATATGACACAATACATGAAGGTAGTTAAAGACGCTTAACTGCTTTTTAGTCAAGCATGACTAGATAACGTAGTTTTAGTTAAGTAAAATTAGAAAAAATGATACATCAGTTTGCCGTTAAAGTATGTTAACGTCTTTCTAGAGAAGTATTGTGGCTTAGCCGCTTTTTAATTAAGGAAGTAACGAAATTTATGTGTTTTAACTGCTCAGCAATGTTTTGTATCTCTAAAACTAAGCTAGCTAGCAAAATGAATCTTAGACCAAAAGATAGAGCATCGAAAGTTTTATAAGACTACATTAAAAAGTGAAAAACGGCTAACTGTGGCTTAACGGCCTTTTAGTTAGTGGACGGCAGATTGGTTGAGAAACAGAGGAGAAAAAAGGACTGAGCCTTTTTTCTCCTCTGTTTCTCAACCAATATATTTATAATTCATAATCATCAGCTCTTTGACAACACATAAACATAATATACACATAAATAGATCGACGCTAAATAGGGCTATGAGGAATGATACATCGATATGGAAATGTGTTACTGCCTTTTTAAAACATGTTGCACCCATGCGTCAAAAAACACGCAAAGTTAGTCCTGGACCTAATGTCAATCCGGTCGTCTGTCGTGTCAGAATGTCGCATCGGGTTCGATGAGTAAGAGAATAGAGACTGCACCTCTGTTTGCGTACACAATCGTCTTGTTTCCCTTTAGATTTGCCACCGTGACCATAATTGGTCAAAAGGACATTTTTATTATATATGTATATTACAAAATGATACATATAAATCTAAATCAAGAATAATAACATTCAAGTCTTAAGGAAAACATGAAAAATAATAGCTCTTTGTTCTTACAAATCATCATGAAACAGAATTGCCACCAGAATAAGAAATAGAAAAGAATGAAACAAAATAGTTGTAGAAGTGTTACTTAACACTTGTTTTATAACCTGAATAAAGTGAGATCTCGAGGCTACAAAAAGTGTAGATATTGGAAAGAAATCATAACTAACAGTTCCTTCCGGGCACTCGAGCTACGCACTCCGAATATAATGCAATTACGTGAGATGGATTGCTACACTTCGAGCCGCGAGGAGGTCGTATAACTTCCTTATCTTCGCGACGTATCCGCTTTTATGTCGTTTTTATAAAAAGAGAATAAAAATATTATTTCCATGCTGATTTGGGGATGAAAGAAAAACGTAAAATGTTAGTACGGTTCTCTGTACTTCTCTATTGTTGTGCATATTCGTGTTTGTGATGTACAATCGACGGGAAACTTCCTCAGGCGACAGAATTTTACCCGCGAGATTGTTTATCATCCTTCAAATTCATTTTGAAACGCTCTCTTTTATAAATCAGTACACTTGTTTCATTTATTTTTATTTAATTAAGTAACAAAATTAGTTTCACGTCCATAGATCTATACGAAATATCGGTCAATAAGTTAACCACATTACAGTATAAACAATAGTTGTACTCAGAGACCGAAAAGTAAATAATATAATATACATTACATTTGAATGACTACCTACCCATTTTGCTGAAAAATGTCTACCGTCATAAAATATTTATTACCCATTGTATTCAAACTATCAAAATGGAACGTCCATACAATTTACCTGATCAAATCTTTATTTGAAGTACGTGAAGATATATCTCATTTCAGTCAGCAGGATAATATTGGACGTCTTAAAATACTATAATACATGGTGACTTTTCTGCTCATTTTATGGAAGGTACCAGACTACTAGATAATTTCTTGAAATCATGTATGTTAGTGTAATAATATGCCAATCACGTAAAAACAACCTGAAGCAGTGTTTTCCGTGACATTTCATTCTTCAAATCTATCTATCTAGTTCTATCGACAACTTCATGGAGAGTAGATAATAGAGTCTAAGGCGCTCATAGCCAGATGCACTCGCTGTTCGGTAAACGATCAGCGGGTTAAGCATCCGAAGGCAAGGTAACCCTATAGATGGGTGACCGCATAGTGGTATTTCATCTGAGCGTCTCCGTGCTTCGGAGGGCACGTTAAAAGTCGGTCCCGACTGTTAACAGTCGTTAGATCATGACAGAGGCCTAAATATGGGCGATCTAAATAACTCTGTCACCAGGTTGACCACTAACCAAACGATAAGAAGAAGAAGCCTATATCAACGCTTGGTGGTCACAATTTTCCATAGGGCAAGGCTGTTGGTTCGCCTGCCACCATTAATACTAAAATACATTTATGGACTGACTAATACACACCCTTTACGATGTAAAAGTATTCAGACAGCATGATATTACAATCAACTGTTTTAATTCGTACAAAATTATTTGCATATGCCATCACATGAGGCTACAAGAGCACAATTCCTATTAACATTAGTCTAACAAAGTAGGGATTGAATATAATTGCTAACTCAAACACTAACACGAAATCTACCCTGTTTGAATTATTGTGGTCAACCTATTCCCAAACTAAAGCACATTTAGGAACTTTGAGGAAACAAGCAGAGCTATTATACGCTAAATATAATTTATGACTGCGCTCAATGTTGAACATGAGCCTTTCCTTAATTCACTACAATTAATGAACTAAAATTTAGAAAAATTACTTTATAGTTAAAGTCAGTCATCCAGTTTTCCTGTATCAAAGAGCAAATTGTTGGAGTTAGTCAAATACAGCAGCGAAATACCAGTAACTACTGGTTAATTTTTAGATTAGTTACAATTAAAAAAAGATTACAGTGATTAATGAATGATAATATATAGGTATGCCTACTATTTAAAATAAAAATTATATTTACACGATTTAAAAAGAACAACAAATTGTAACATGTATCCGCATCGCTGTCTATTGCAAACGTGCCACCCAAAATACTGTCAGCATTGCCAAGTTGGATGGGATGCAATGCATTTTTTATATTAGTTAAAACAATAATAATATCTATTCATGTGTTCTATTACTGGGGAAAGGTCTTCGCTCCTCTATCAAGCTGACTAGTAATATAAATATTTATACTATCTAATAAATTTCTCAAAAATATACGAACTGTATTACGTTGTTACCTACATAAAGATATACTACATAGTAATACTTATAATTGCTAGCTCGTCCCTCACAATATCCGCAGACGTGAAGGGATAATCTATTCGTAGCCGAGGCCAAATGGCACACACACACATGCGCGCACACACTCATTACATTTTGGATAATATAGACTGTGACATACCTACTACCTACCAAAACAATTCAAACCAGTGGCAATGAGTAGAAAAGTCTTAAATCATATTGTATTGTAGGTCTACAAAGCCATCACAGTACCTCAATATGAATTATGTTTTGACAATAAAATACATGACAATAAAGTATTTGAAAATTAAAAAACATAGATGTTTTGACATTAATTACAATTTTAAAACAAACGTTATTTCACACAGTATTGTAGAATGGGTGGCTATATTTAAATTTATTTATTGCGTGTGTCCTTAAATATTCTTTATATTAATACGCAAAGAAAAAACGTTGTACCCCTTTTGAATCACATTGCGCACACTGAGGAGTGTGAGATATGGCATAGTTCAAGTTTATACGGAGAAAGACTGCTGAAAGCAATAATACTCAGACTACTAGATTTTATGGCTTGCTCAGTTGTTACAAGATGTATAGGCTACAGTAACTGCTTACCATCAGGCGAGCCGTACGCTTGTTAGTCACTATGGTCATATAAGATAAAAAGCCTCTATCCATGTAGTTTACCTTCCAGTATTGTTGTATATGACTCCAGGCAAATAATATCACTTTGCCAGACCATTCATGAATCAAATAACTTCCATTTTTCTTGTAATTAACTAGAGTAGAATTTCTTCAACCCGCACTTACACTCGAAAGAAAAAAAAACGACTCACAAAGCACTACCGCAGCTAAATTTCTTAAGAACTTTAAGTCGAAATGAAAACTAGATCCTAGATTTCATTTCTACTTTAAGATTCTTAAAGTTTAAAAACCAGTTTTGAAATAAGCCTAAATTCATTAAATTTTATTATGAAAAAATATTGACCAAGAGAACCGATTTGAATTCAATTGCAAGCGTACGGTGTTAGTCGATCCTTTTGCTCAGTGTATTTATCCAAACAACCTACCAACCTAGCATTATTATTTTATTTATGTTACCCCAAATATTCCTTATACCATATGTGACAACATATAGCAAATATATAACTATCCTTATCTAACCTACCAAACAATGCATTAGCTACTTTTTCTTCTACAAGATATATATATAGGTATATACTCATGAATTTAGAAAGTTTCACGCTTTTGTTTTGTTTAAATTAACCCTGTAAATATGTATACGTTTTTAAAGAAAGGTATTTTTATCCCACGGATATCATCACAAAACCCTGGTGCATTGGCCACACTCCAGTGATGCCCAGGGTATTGTTAGCTCTCTTGGGATACTATAGAATATATACAGGTTTGCTTATTTGCCACATAAGTGGTCTAAAAGGCAACACAATAAGTCCTTTAATCCTACTTAAATTTTATACAAAAAAATTGTCACAGAGCTTTCAGTCGCTACTCGAAAAGAGACTTCGATATTATGCACAAAGCTGAAGAGATTTATTGAAAGTAAATCCAGGCTTAATTCGAGCAGTCAGTTAGTATGTCCGGAGCACCTAGCAGCACTTAGTGCTTTGAGCCATTCACTCCTGTAGCATTGCATTTGCATCCTAGATTCATTTGATATTATAACACAATCTACTATAGACGAGAAGACATCATTATTTATAGAATTTCAAATGCAAATGCCAATTTAATTACCATATTCTTGAGAATTTACATTATTGGAATCGTAGAAGGCTTAATAGGATTTAAATAGTAAAAGACGGATCAAATTTATCAACTATTAATATTACAAAGGCGTACTATACGTCTCACATCGCTATTATAATAAATCAAATTATGTTGCTTATTTCTATCTAGCTGTTTCCCACGGCTCCACCCGCGTGGATGTCGGTTCGGTATCGCGACAAAAATTCTCATAAAATCTATTCATCACAAAGGTCTATTCGCTATTCCAGACTATTTTCTATCTCTATATCAAATTTCATCTAGATCCGTACAGTAGTTTTTACGTGAAAGAGTAACAAATATCCATACATCCATACGTACAAACTTTTACATTTACCAATAATATTAGTAGGATAATACTTTAAACTATGCGTGTGGTAACTATCCCGAGGGTGTCGTAAGAGTCGATTAAGGGAGTAAGCCTAGCAGAAAACATCCACCGCAAAAGAGGGAAAACTCGAAACAAAACCCTATACCAACCCGTCTGGCCAGCGTGGTATAGTAGGCTAATATCCCTCCAAATGTTTGGAGGAGACCCGTGCCCAGCAGTGGGACGTTTCTAGGTTGATATGATGAATATTTTAAACTAGATAAATAAAGTTCTACCAGTTCTATCTAGATTGATTCGTGAGCTGTGTAGTACTTTTTACTGAAAAAAATTGTACTCACGTGTGACCTTGTAACGTATTCCTTTTTAGAATTTAAAGTTTGCTAGGCAAACCCCATGCAGTCTTCCCATTTTTGTTTCATAGCATGAATTGTGCATTGCTAAATTTGCATCGTGTAAATGGTACTTTATAAATAGTCCCGGTGAGCTCTCCATTACTCGATCTGTGTACAAAGTTACATCACTAACATAATTATAATTGCAAATTCAGGGTACGGCGGAAATGACAAAATTGTTTATGATAGCTCTAAAAGTTAGTTAGTAGAATTTACAACACTATTGTATCCACGAAGTACAAATGATTGAGGACAATGTTAGGTCTATTCATCTCCATAACTAAATTATCGTAACCTGCAATTTTACATTTCAAACACCTGTTATAGAAAGTTTATGGTTTTAAAAACATAAACTTTCTTTAAATTTGTTTTTCTTGTATTTGTCGGTGATAAATAAAATATTGACACAAAGACGTGGCCACATTGTTTGTCATATTTAGGTACCTATAACTGCTTGTCATATTGAATAAAAAAATGCTTGTTCTTCGTAAAGATAAAGCACTTATTGATTTGAAATATCACTATAAAATAATTAAACTCTAGTTGATCACGCGTTCGTATTTCGAAAATGTTCATTTAATATTATGATTAAAAACCCCATTAGGATTTGACCGCCACATGAGAACCGTATAAAAAAAACAAAAGCCTGGTAAAAAATCCGGTCAGATTTTTTACGTTGTCGAGCATAATTGTTATTTTAACAGGTGAACGTTCCCATATTTGAATATATTTTCGTCTATTTTTGACATTTTGTACGCCTGTAGATGTATTTGGCTTCATCCTACACGCTACGTCAAACATTAACAACAGATATGAGCTACCTTAGCTTCCATCTGTTGTTGATGTTTGACGACAGGCGACAACTTATCACAAAATATACTTAGTATATTTTACTACAGATATTGAAATATCGCTGTTATTGGTATATCAATAATAGCTTCCGCCTGCAGCTTCGCTTGCGTGGTGTTTGCAATAATAAGACCCAAGACAGTACGTTCCATTTTTTTTGGGGAATTCCGAGTGTCATAGCTCGATGTTTTCATCGCTGTTAAATGTCACTTACATAAATTATAGCGGTGAATGTGTGAGTGGGATGGTCTCCTATCCTAATATAGTAATTTCTAGAGTCTTATCCGTTGATAGCATCTTCGCCGACTCTCGCCGAGATTCGAGGGGGCTGCGTCTGCCTTGCGCCGGCTTCTGCCGAACCTGGATGGGCCCAGCATCACTTGTCGTCGGCTGTACGCGGGGGTGGTCAATGGCGCTTTACTGTGCACCGGTGTGGGCGGGGTCTCTGACCCCGACTCTCTCTGACAGCTGCTGGCAAGGCTGCAGCGTGCATTGGCGGTCAGAGCCATACGCGGCTACCGTACCGTGTCCAGAGTTGCGTCGTGCGCATTGGCCGGAACGCCCTCATGGTACCAGGAGGCGGAGGTGCTCGCCGAGGTCTATCAGCAGGCGGCTGCAGTTCGGGCAGAGCGGCGGGACCGCCGCTCTCGCAGATTTCTCGCAGAAGCAGATTTTCTCGAGTGGCACGAGGCCGCCCGCAGGGCTATCATGGCTCCATGGTAAAATCAGCTGGAGGCTGAAAAAACTATGTCTGGTGCCCAAAAAGGGCGATAGATCAGATCCATCAAACTACAGGCCTATCACTATAACCTCCCTGCTTTCAAAGGTGATAGAGCGAGTTTACGGCTCCTGGGATACCGAGAAGATCAAGATTTAATCAGTGACCGCCAATATGGCTTTTGCCATAGTCGCTGTACTTCTAGTGTATCTCACGCACCGCTGGGCTCTAGCCATTGAGAGTCAAGGTGAGGCATTGGCTAATAACCTAGATATAGCGAAGGCATTCGATCGGGTCTAGCACCGAAGTCTTCTATAGACGTTACCATCCTACGGACTCTCCGACGGATTATGCAAGTGGATTGCCAGCTTTTCGTTCAGCAGAAGCATTAGAACCATATTGGCCGGTTGTTGCTCGGATCGCCTGGACATCAATGCTGGCGTTCCGCAAGGCTCTGTGCTGTCACCGCCACTGTTTTTGCTGCATATCAATGATATGTTATCCATTGATAGCATTCATTGTTATGCGGATAACAGCACCGGGGACACTTTTTACATGGGCCGCGCAAACATTCCTCGTTCCATTGTAGACGAAAGTCGTACTCTCTCCAGAGTCTCTGATTGGGGTCGATTAAATTTAGTCCATTTCAACCCCACTAAGACACAAGTTTGCGCGTTCGCCGCTAAAAAAAGCCCCACAATTCCTGGATATGGCCATCCATATCCAGGAATTGTGGGGCTTTTTTTATCCCAATGTGGATTATCGTAGAATCCATATTCTACGATAATCCACATTGGGATTCTTGGCGTTGACATCTCCTGCGACGTCCAGTTTCGTCACCACTTGGAGGACAAGGCCAAGCTGGCATCTAGGAAGCTCGGTGTGCTCAACAGAGCTAAGCGGTACTTTAATGCGGGCCAAAGATCGCTGCTTTACAAAGCGCAAGTTCGGCCTCACATGGAGTACTGCTGCCACCTTTGGGCGGGAGCACCTGGATACCAGCTTAGACTTTTTGACTCAATCCAAAGGCGCGCTGTGAGGATTGTTGACAATCCCAAGTGCACAGGCGGTATCTATCCACTTAGCTTAAGGAGATACTTTGCCTCCTTGTGTGTGTTCTACCGCCTGTACAACGGGCTGTCTTCCGAGGAGTTGTTTGATATGAAGCCCACGGCCACATTTTAACAACGCACCGCCCGCCACCGACAGGGAGTTTATCCTCATATTTTAGAACCTCTATCATGCCGCACTGTACGGTTTCAGAGGCATTTCCTCGTACGTAGGTACGATTAGGTTGTGGAATGAGCTCCCTGCCGAGGTTTTCCGGAGAGACTATAGCATGGGGTTCTTCAAGAAATGAGCTATAAGGTTTCTAAAGGGTCGGCAACGCGCGAGTGATACCCCTGGTGTTGCACGCGTCCATAGGCTACGGTAACTGCGTACCATCAGCGGGCCGTATGCTTGTTTGCCTCCTTGGTAGTATAAAAAAAGCTCCACGGGCTGGTTTCAGAACCGTGAGACGCTCCAGCTGATCTTATCGGAGTAGGAAGGGCGGCAGTACGGGACCCTTTCTTCCGACTGGTGCAGTTTTTGTTCGGGCATGGTTGCTTCGGGCATTACCTGCACAAGGTCCCTAGGAGGGAACCGTGTCCCGTGTGCCACCACTGCGACTGCGGCGTCGACTCGGCGCAGCATACGCTTAAGTTATGTCCGGCTTGTGCGGTGCAGCGCCGGGAACTCGTCGACAGAGAGTGGATGGCAGTCGCATCTTTCAGCGAGGACGTCATCTCGCAGAAGGAGGCGGCGGCGGAGGCGGAGCGGATTCGTTTGTCCGTGTGTTCGATTTAAACTCGGGACAAAGTACTGTAAAATTAATAAATGTTTGTTTCGAGCCTGGGTGTAATTGGTGTCCATGAATTGTATGTTTGTAAAGTCTCCCGTGACACAAGGCCTGTACCCTAATGCAGGATAGGTCTTTTAAAAAAAATATAAACTCGACTACACAACCACTGACTACCGATTTACCTGTAACTTTTATGAACAAAATGAAAGTAACATGTAAAACTTCCATCGATAACTTCCGGGCATAAGGATAAACAATTCATACTGAAAGATTTAGCAGTGCTAACTCTTAACCAAGGGTTTACCCCGCGGCGATCCACATGGGATCTCGTTACGAAGCCGCGATTGAAATATATCCGTACCACTATACACATACATATATATTTTTGTGTTACCGTCAATACACTAAAAACCTCAGTATGCTGTCTACCGCATGCGAAATTGACTATCAAATATAAAAGTTTAATGTTACCTTTAAAAGTATTTATAATATTTTTTGTAATGATATGACAAGCATATTTTATTTCTAAAGAAAAAACGATTTAAGCATATCCCAAGTGACGTGACACCGTTATAAAAATATTACAATATTTATATTAGTACAAAACTTTATACAATTTTGATTAGAATTCCACGACTATTCTCATGAGTATAAACAGTCCATGAAAATGAAATTCTTAGTTTCATAACACAATCTATTTGTGGAGGCTACTGCGGCGTTTGGTCGGTCACTAATTACATCGGAGCGCTAACTGCAATCGTGTTGATCACTGTTTAATGTAATATCGTAGTTCGCAATACTCTTTAGCAATGGGAATACTATCTATACTGCGGAACAACTTAATTTCCAATCAATAAATGCAAATCGTATTCAAAGTAACAAGTATATAAATTAAAGTGTATAATGAATTTGTACTAAAAGTCTTTGGGTGAACAAACGCTTAGTCAGTACCTTTTAGAGCTTTAGATAATGACTCGGTAAATAACTAGGTAAGCTAGGCCTGCTGAAAAACATCGAGTCATAGACAGAAGGCAATTAATAACAATTTATTCACTAAATTTATTTGTTAACAATACGGTGATTTAAAAGCAGGTAGAAGCCGAGTTGAGAAAAAGAAGAATAGACTTGTAATGTTATAATACTTAGGTCCACGCAGCGGTATAATAAAATAATAAATACTACTTTGTGGCTACTATTTATGTTATGAGAAGAAAAAGAATGAGATATACGACACCATTCAAGTGAGTAAGCTCGACCTTACAAAAGTCCATAGCAAGTAAAACCCTTCTTTTTCTTCCCCAGGGGTATTCCTGACCATAACACACAACCCTGGTATTACAACCTTACATGGTTGGCAACACAAGAGTAAATATACCTACTGGTATTGCAAGCAACAACACTTTCGGTCCTACGCTTGTCCACTCTCCGGCTGTGTCGAATTAAATTGAGGTAATACAGAGTATAGTGTGTTTGCGCACACACTTGTATACTATAATATCTGCCGAGCAGATAGCTAGTCTCCATCAAGATAGCGTGATCGAAATTCCGTTAGTAGGACTTTATGACATATAGTTAACCACGATGACATACTAAAATATAGAGCATCAGTATGCCTATGTAATATAAAACTCGATTATACGAAACAACCTAATTTCACCACAAACTGCAAATTATTATTATTGAAATTCGATTTACGTTAAAAGCAACGTTTTATTGTGATATTTATGTCACCGAAATAAATGTTAATGACATATTTTTGCGTTTGCACATTGTAATTTAATACAAAATCTGTTTGTATTTATTGTTCATAGTTGAATGGTTTATTTACCAAAGTGCAAAGCAATTTATGCTGTACCCACTTTGTTTTTTAAATTCTACTGCTGTTTTTCAAGAAAGGCCATGAGTCGCGAGGGAACACCAAGAAAACGAAACAAATATGGATCACAAGCTAATGATAATTAAAAATTATCATTTTAGTCATGCTAAAAAACACAATTATCCCACTATCTGTAGTTGTTACAAAAGGACCTTCACCTTACAGAAGACCTAATCTTCTGTGAGAAGGAGGTCTGTCCCTACTTGCAATCGGAATCTCATATTTTGAGATTCAGTTATTATGCGAACGAGCGTTGGTCGCAAGCATGTACGGGTTTTTAGGTATAAGGAGGATCTCGAAATCGTATAAGGAGAATTACTTGTTTAGTTTCAAAAATCAAATCATAGTAAGAGAATGCCTAACAACAATTTTAAACACAAAGGCATATATTTAGAATTAAATGAAATTCAAATGTAATCCGAAGTGGATTCTGTAGCTAACATTAAACGCGTGCTAATAGAGGCCGGGAAAGGGAACAGTGCGCCAGATCGCGTAGTGCCACGGTACACCTATTACGTTCTCATTAACGTGGCCATAGTGCGCGCTTTAACCGCTCGTTAACAATGCCTTACCAGCAAATTGTGCCTTCGAAATGAATGTATACGATACAGGGACCTTTTGCCGATTACAATCTCTTATATCAGTGGCGGATTATCCCTAAGGCAAACTAGGCACGTGCCTAGCGGCGCGGAAGGTAAGAGGGGGGGCGCACGCGCTGTATTGAAAAAAACATTGCTTTATTTTTACCAAAAATAATTAAGTAAGACCCTAAGAGCTTACAAAGTGAGCACTTTGCTTCTTGCTTTCTTCACTCTCATAAATGATGAGGTGATTGCCTATGGCGCTGTCGACAGTTAATCCGTCTCTGACTATAATATTCTTTAAATGAATACATACATTTTGTCTTTAAATAAAATCACGCCTCATAGTAAAGGCGCTCATTGAGATTCACATTCCTTGTTCAGTCACGGGTGGCTAACTTCAAAAGCCCGTCGTGTCTGACTGGAACGACGGAAACGTCGTTTTCCAGTTCGTAGATTCATTCAAAATCACTTTGCTAATGAACTTTGTCTTTCAAATATCTGTCATACTTCCAATCTTTTGAAAATCTACCGCATTCCTGAATAACATTTATCGTTATAACAAAATGTCATTTGACAACAAAACAACCCCACAAAGTGACTGTTTCGATAGCGCAGAAGTGATGCGCTTAACTGCTATGTCGTGGAAGATTCACTACCCAGGTTGAGTTAAGTGTATTGAGGTTTGTTCTGTTGAGAAATACCCAGTATGTATTTAGTCAGCTTGCCTTGTAATACATAGTTGCTTACATAGCTGTGCAAAAGGTGAGTATGATGAATCTCTGCCTACCCTCGCTCCTGAGTAACCCATAAGACTCGTTATTCAGGTAATTATGAACATTATTACAACATTATTTTCACTTCATTATGTTACTACGCTAAAACAGCTTTCTAGAACAGTAGGTATGTTTTCATGACATCACATACATCGATAATAACCTAGTCATAAAGGCGGCACATAACTAGCATAGTTACCGTTGTTATAGAGAGTTTGAAATTACACCTGCGTACTTACATGTTGACTTGAGAATACTTACTATACTAATATTACAAGATTGAAGCAGTCTACCTACGTCACTATCTTTGAATATAACAAATATGAGAGCTTTTATGTAACATCTTCATTATTGAATCACACTCGAACCTTTAGACGAATTTGGACGTTTATTCTTAAATTTGAAAGAGGTTTCCTAGAATCAGATTCTAAGCTGGTTTTATACTGTATTTTTTAACATAACAAAATCACCTATTTTTTTTTTTTTTTAAACCTACCTTTTAAACAAAGAAGAGAGGACAAGGAAAGCAGAGGTGTGTGACCATCACGTTTTACCAGCTATGTAGTTGCATGTAATTGAGGGCAAAACTATTGCCATATTATAATCATCAGCCTATCTCTGTATGTCCATCCTAAGGTTGCCTGTAAGAGATTGCTTTTTTTGCGATAAGGCCTATTGTACATAGCTATAAATTTATTATAAAGACAAAATTGTAACTTGGTGTACAATAAAGAATTATCTATCTATCGCAGTCCACTGTAGGACATAGGCCTCTCCAAGTGTACGCCACTTGGCACGGTCTTGGGCTTCTTGCATTACCATATACGGGGTGCAAATACAAACTCCGTACTGCTACTAAGATAAACCCAATAACACTTTGCTTAAGCTAGTAATCGAACTCAAGGACTTCACGATCAGCCACAATATAACCAACGAGTCGGTACTTGAGAAAGAACCATTTCTGAACGAAAACATTTTCTTGGAAAAAGATTTTGCACATTAAGCATCCATTACGTTCATGATAGGTTGTTTTATTCAGTTTATTTCTTCAGTACACATGTCTGACGGCACGGGCGGTACGACTCGGCGGTTACAAGCCAGGTGCGAACGCTCCGATACAACTTTTTGTATCAAACGATTCTTTTTGTAACTGCAACTCGGGAGAGGAAAATGTAAAACTATGAAAACTTATTTTAGAATCGTTTGCCGTAAAAATCTTGTTTTCCGTTCAGTGTAGGTTTCAAATATGAATACCGCTGAAAATGAATTTTCGGAGTAGGTAAATGGGAAAAGGTACTGTATTTTTTACTCCATTTGAATCCATGCAAATAAATAACTTTATTTATTTTTAAATGCACTTTACTCGTATGTCTGTATACAATACATATGTGAGTGGATCTGTGGATGTGTTCAGAATAAAATCAAAAATACATTTTTTATCTGTCATTTAGTAGGAATGTATGTACTGTTTCAATTTAGCGAAAGGATAAGTACTAGCCGCATGGATTGATAGATCTACAAGATTAAGCAAGTGCTGTGGTAAGACACTGGGTGGCCTTTTTTTTAAAATGGTGAGATCCCTCTATGTTTAGGAACGTAAAGCCGTGGATCTTGCACCTGATCTATTTACGTAGTGTCTCTGTACATTTGTGTGCAGTTGGTTGAAGTCGGTCAAGATTAACCACCTTGACTGAAATCCTGTTATGAGAATGTTACATGTCAGTCAATAAAAAACTATCTATCGGCAAATATACGCAGGTTCTCTTCTACACAATATTACCTATCGAATTTCGTAATCATTTTGAGTGACTTTTTTACAAAGTAACCGCTTACCAGGTTACCAATTTGAAGTAAATATTGTGAACATCGCAAAATAATACAGACACAATTGTGAACGTAGAGAAAAAATGGATGATTGTTAAACCCGTTATTCCTGTCGGCTTTATAAATAGAGTGCGACAACGCGAACTGAACAATCGAAACTGTACTCATATAGACGAACCTTCCACATCTACATGTATGTCACAGTTGAATTATACATTCCGCCATTATACAAGATGCCTGACTGGGTTATAATTATAGCGCTTTAATTTATGGAACAAATAAAGTATACTTCCATACATGTTATACGCCCATATTAGAAAGATTACAAACTACAGATCACAGACAAAGGATGCAGCATCACGCAATTTTATGCCAGAAAATCGAAATCTTCAGCTAACTTAAACGACTGTGCAATGATCTTATTACAGCTACATGACAATAACACCTCTATTCTCTATCTAGTAGATAGCTAGACATTTTGCAATGAAAAGGATTACACAATGTAACTGCATCATGTATATCAGAACACAATATCGAACGAGATGATTCTAAATATGTAATACTAGGCGAGTGCCCCCGGGATTATCCGTGAAAATACATTTCGCCCCTATTTCCCCTTTCGAGGTCGGATTTTAAAAGTTTTCTTCTCACAAACATTTACGTTATGGTTAAAATACATTTTCTAAATTTCATTTTTAGCTCCGTGGATTTTGGGTTGATGAGTAAGTCTGTTTTCTTTACGTTATCATGATTAAGTAACTAAGTAAATTCCGACATCTTTTGCTATTCCAGTTTCTGTAAGGGCGGCCTAATGTATTTGCTTTTCTTGATAATCTTTCTATTCTCTTCAAAAAGGTACTTTGTTTTTAAAATTGTATCGTTGATGAGACTTTAGAAAGGTAAACGCTATAACCCCTTTTCTGTTGATTATGCAAATTTATGAGAATTGAGGGTCAGTAACGCGCAATTGATACTCCTGGTGTTGCAAGCGTCCATAGGTTACGGTAACTGCTAACCATCAGGCGGACTGTATGTTTATTTGCCCCCTAATAGTATAAAAAAATATTAAGAAGGAAGCTAAATAATATAGACCACAGTTGTGATATTTCTCCAAATCTTAAAGAACAGTGTATGTATATATATAAATATAGTTCATACGTTGACCTCTTCAAGACTACCTACAATAGGGCGCAAATAAATGCTTATACACTATATAATAATGTCAATCACGATAATAATTTGAATTGATTCGACCCGTCAGTTTCAAAAATAGCAACAGGCAAAAGTTAATTGTAATTGCAGTGGACACTAAGTATGTCCAAACACAGAGACTCATTAATGAGCCCATACCGTAAAGTGGTTCCCGTGAGGACTCACGGAGGCAGCGACTGGGACACGTCACAATTGGACTGGTAACGAGCGGGGATTATTGATTGAATCCATCATTCCCTTGCGGATTGACGTTATTAGTGACGCGACAGTGTAACTACTCCCGCACTATATAGTCAGCGCCAGCGCTGTCACAAAGAATTTTATATTACGAATCTACCATTGACATTTGAAATTCTATTTCAAACTCAAAAAGTTTGATAGGCGTTCACAGGTGCCCACTCTTTCGTAAGAAAAGTAGCAAGTATATGTAGGTACTATCAAATTTGGCCGTTTTTTGTATAATAATCAGCCTAAGAATATTTGCTTTTTTCTAGTAAATCATAAAATTTAGTACAAAACAAATGATTAATAAAAAATGGAAAATATTAATCGAAATAAAATTTTGACCATCTCCCGTAAAACGTAATGATAAGAAAGTCAAGTTTTTTAATTATCTACATATTTCTAAGATCGATCTATCATCATTGACATCCATCGATAATATTTATCAGATCCTTGACCACAAATCAATTTATGTGATTTAAGTGGTACATAGTAGCTAAACTTAGTTTTAAATATATTTTAAATTGTTACAGATTTAATTTTAAAATAAAGGAAATAGGGACTACTACGAGTACTTTAATAAATTTAGCATACTCTTAAATATTTTTTTACAGTAAATAAATACTTATAAACAATTTTTAACTGTCAAACTTTTTCATAAATATTAAAAACTCAGTACCACCCTAAAGCAATTAAACTAATGTCGAATTTTAATGACATAACGTAAGTACCTTTTGGTAAATGTTTAACAAGTTTTACTTATTATTATAATTGTGCTATTAAAATATACAAACGCATACACCTTAATGGAGGTTCTCTGTTAAAGTCAAAGTAACTTATTAGAAGTAGGTTTTGCGTTCGACCCTTATAAAATCGACTTAACTGTCCTTGGGACCGCTTTACATGGGTGTTAATAGAACACATTAATCATAACTTATATCTTATCCAAAAGACAGGTAGTAGTTAGGCCTATTTTATTGACAAAAAAGTAGGATATAGGAAAATTTCAGTCTTGCGTTGGAACAGCGGAATGGGGACTACAGAGTGAAAGACGCAACGTGGCCTACAAGCTCAAGACCTAAGAAATCTTATAATCTTCGTGTGCGGTGTGCGGTAGCCGCATAACGTCAGGTGAGTTGGAAGCCTGTTTGTCACAGTAGTAATACAAAATAAACTTTTTACCCTGCAGAAAAACCGCACTAATTGCTTTGCAAACAATAGGTATAAACCCAATCTTGTAATATAGCTTTTACCGATGGACTAGTTAGAGGTATACTCGTTATATCACACACAGTTATGCGACAGATAAATATGTTTAGTCCCAAGTGACAGAGGGCAGAACTATTGCTATGTACTTGGAACAATTTTAGACTGTGGGACCAATGGTTAAGACCATTGGTCCCACAGTCTAAAATTGTACCAATACTGAGGATTTTTTGATAGAACCCGACTCGGCTTTGAAACACGGGATCTTCGCACGGCAGTCGTACGTACAACCACTCCACGAATAACATAGTAAGTACTAAAGAGGCAGTATCTTATTTCAACCCATAAACGTCCCACTGCTGGGCACGGGTCTAAAGAGGCAGTATGCAGGAAAGAAAATTCACGTTAAAAAACAAAGCATTTTTTTATCTGTTACCGTCATCTGTTGACCAGTTGTCTCCTTAATTGCCTCGAAATATTAAGGTTTAATATAGATAAGACCGTAACCTCCTTTACTTAAAAGACAAAAGATTGTTGAATGTGTAATTAAGGCCATTCTCTGTGTATTTTCCTTGTGAAATCGCTGGACTGTATGAAAATTAAACGTCGGTATTAATAGAAGGCGTTGCTGGGCTTGTGATTACCTGTCAAACACATGTATAGCTGTTATCTGGGTGATGGTACAAGTTGCTTCACTAGTTCTACGTGGTGTAATCAGTAAAGTATGAGTAGTATGTCTTATGTGCGCCGTATGATACTTAAATATAGTTGATTTATACCACAGGTTTAAGAGTAAAGCGAGAGTTATGTATGATGGAAAACAAACATAAATATGTTACTCTAAAATGTTTACGCAATTTACGCAAGAAAATAATATAATTTAAATTTAGACTTTAGTTTGTTATACATTATTTTTATAAAGAAGAAGAATGATAATGATTTTACACTTAACATATTTTCTAATAGTTATCAGTAAGTAATTTAGTTCCAGAATATCTCTACATAGAGTGGTGATAGATGACCTACATAGAGAGCAGGTATCATTTGATCCGTACCCATAAAATTATGTAGTTTCAGAATAGCTGTGAGCATACAAAAGCATATCCATTAACATAGGTACTGATTTGTCACGCCGCTGATTCATTAGTCGAACATTAATCTTAGAACGCGACTGCGGTGTTACATGATAAAGCTTTACTTTGTTTATGCCTCCCTCGTAGCCGTCTACGCGGTTTCGTAGCATACGTAGCTCCGTAGCTAATTCGTAGCAGCGAACTCAGTAATACGTGAATCTCTCCGAAGATTAGCATTTTATGTTTGTTTCGGTATGTGTCAGTGTTTTCAACTGAAAGTAATTTAAATGATGGTGTGTATGTGTGTAGGTGTATGGAGTGTCTTCTACTTTGTAATTAAGCTAAGACATATTACGTATAAAGTTAATTATACTCTGTGTAGTACAGAATACTAAAAATAAATTAATTTGTTTGCCTTGAAATACGTGTATACACGTTTTTTATCTGTGAACTAAGACCAACCGAGAATAAAATCAAATACTTAACTCAAATACTCGTGTTATAAATTCATTTTTATACGATTGGAGCATTAGCATACTTAGTAATGATTTTTCAATACTTATAAAAAATAATACTTCACTATCATAATATAAACACTGAACTACAAAATATTACGAACGAATACATTATAAAACTAATGCTGTCTCTCTGAGAGCGTACATGTACGTCTTGGAACCGATAGAAACAACTATAATATTATCCAATATAAAATGAGTTCAGGTGGCCTAGCGAGAACAAATGTCTCAAAGTCGGCAAACGTGTGAATTCTATCTCTAATATTCCAAGCGTCTATAGGCTACGGTAATTGCTTACCACCAGGCGGACTGTATGTTTGTATATTACCGACTTTGTCGGTAAACACAACAACCTCTACAACTCTAAAATGTACCGTAAAATAAGCTTAGCTGGTAACGCAATTATCTAAATTGAATAAAGCCGAAAATTGGGTGAACAAGGAAACTTTCTTTGATAAAGTTGGAAAACACATTAATAACAAAATGTACTACATGACACGTGTAGAACATACACCACTCTCATTAGAAAAAAGGCATAACATTAAATATACATTTATTTATCTTATGGCAAATGCTTTAAGGTTGAAATTAGAAAGTGGTAAAGGTTTCTTTATCTTACGTCTGTACTTAATTAAAAGTGTATGATATTTAGCAGTGTTTCATACCCTAACCGCAAAGAACAAGGTTTAGTCTGATATGTTGGTACATACGTCATGCAATGCTATCATTAACGTGGTCTCGGAGTTCCATTCCTGAGCGATGAAGACAAAACAATATTGATATTGGATAATGGAAAAATGGCGTGTTAGAAACGTATTACAGCCGAGGAAAATTGCCATTTCCTTGCTATTCTTCTATCTAGAAGTACTTACTCACAAAAGTTGTTAAATTATATTGCGTTTGATAGCTTTCCGCGTTGCTAAATACTTATTAGCTGATAGGGATCTTAAAACACCTACTATAAGTTGCGGCGGTGATAGTTAAATGGGAAAGTAACTGACATGTATAAACAAGATGTGAGTTCGATTCCAGGTGGCAGTACCAGTGTGAATACATTAGCTACGTCTTTGTTTAATGGTTCTTAACTATCTCGGTGGCTCAGTGGTTGATGTATGTGACTATTGATCACAGGGGTTTCATTCCCAGATCAGGCCAAAAATTTATATTGGGTTTTTCTGTCAAGAAATTCATAATAGACGCCCGTAGTTTGGAAATTGGCGGTGTTTCGCCCCTGTGTCTCGAAAACCACGTAATCCCGTTGGTCCTACGCCTGATCTCTCTCCGCGGAGAGACGGACCGCGGTCGTGTCGGATTGCCGTCCCGTCGGACTATGAGATTGAGGAAATACTTGTGTTTGCGGATACACTTGTGCACTATAATATCTCCCGCGCAGAGGGCTAGTCTCCGTTGAGATAGGGGGACATTGTTTTGTATTCAAACTTACAATTACATAATCTTGTATCAAAAATCATTATATTAATATTGTATCAAAAATCGTTATAAAGCAATCCCTATTGGCATGAAAGTAATATCGGACAATTTTGGAGTCATGATTTATTAAACATGAAAACTAGCTGTGGCCGCAATTTCGTGTACCTATGTTTATTTTAGGTAAAGAAATGAGTTAATGTATGAATTAACAATTCGTTGGGATTTTAATGGAGGTTTGTAAGCAATTCTTGATATTATTTGTTCATGCCAGATACATTGATGACCTTAAGAAGGCTGCTGGGATAGACTAGATGCGGACGGCGGAGGACCGGGGGTTGTGGCGTGAATAAGGAGAGATCTATGTCCAACAGTAGACTTAAACGGGCTGATTAATTGATTAACAGATGATTTCAGTTAATCAACAGATGCACGACTCCTGAGACGACGTGATTCTGTATTCCTACAATAATAGTTCAAAATAACGACCAGCTAGCAATGATAGATAAAATGTCGAACCTTTTAAATTTTTTTTTTGCACACTCTTCTATAAAGTGGACCTTGCTCGCTTGTTCCATGCCCTACCTCTCATAGCCTACGGTGCTAATATTGCAGAAATATTTTTATAGTTGATCATCATTAGTCCAGAATACACCTAAGTAGCTAAGTGTAGACCCTCGTGGGTAACGCTTTTATACATTCTGATACGAAACCATATACTACTAACTCTAAGTTGTGCAAACACATTTTGCTAAATTAGCATAAGCACTAAAGATAATTTTACAATTAATATAAATAAACATGAAACTTAAGTCATTTGGATAGGTACGTAAAGTTAGAAGCACTTCAGGAACTATTCATCAAAATAAATTGTACATACATACATATCATCACGCCCGTCTCCCACTGGGGTATGTAGAGACTATCCTATGCATTTATAAATTATAATGTGTAAAATCGACGGCGTAAGGTTTCTGATCTGCAAGTTTTACAGATCAGAAATTGCTACAACCTTATCTGATTCTGTGAAAAAGTGAGATCCATCTCACTTTTTTACTGACATTTTTAACTGAAAACTGTGCCCAACATATTATTATAATTATTAAAGTGCTGTCTTACGCTATAGTTGTCACAGTGCCTTGAAAAATACCTAAAGTCGTTGCTCCTATGCCTGATCTCCTCAGTAGTCGTGTCGTATTGCCCTTTCATCGGGCTATGCAAGTAAGGGAGTAAAAGTGCATCTTAATTTGCGAACAGAGGCGGCACTTTATAATATCTCCTGCAGTTGGCAAGTCTTCGTAGAAATTGGCCGCCGTGACTGAAATTTGGTACTGAGGGCATTATTATTATAGAGATAAACCTCTTTATCATATAGGTGTAAGACCAAATAAGACTTACAGTAACTTCGTTGAAGTAGGTAACGCAACTATGCAACTTTTTACTTTAACAGTATTTTTGATAAATACTAGAAAAAATCTAGAAGCTACAGGTAAAACAAACAACCCATTTTTCAAAAATAGTATACATGCAACTAATCTGTGTGGCCACACAAACTATGCAAATCTCGTCTACAAACATTTGAATACAATTCTGTATGCAATTTTTGTTTTACTACATTTGCAGTTTGACAATAATGAAATCATACTTTTGCTATTGACAAACAAACTAAACTATAAAATGTAACCATAAATGTTCTAACAAAGATGCAAAATGTGATTGGCTTTTACTGATTTCTCCAAAAACAAAACCTAAAAGTCCGTTTTATGTCTTTTATCGATATAAAACGTACAGAGGAAACGATGTACTACTTTCGAAGCACATAGCGCACACTGAGGAGTAATAATTTGATATACTTACATTTATTATTTAGTTGGACAAACAGTGCAAAAATCTAAAATTCATGTATGTTGTATATTATTTGCAATAAAAAATAGAGCCACTCATCGAGATAAAATCTATTTTATAATATACATATTTATTAAGAAATACATAAGTATGTTAATCAGTCATCAGTAATAGAACTTCAATTTAAAAGGAAATTTACTCAACGTTAATGTTATTATCAAGCAAACACATGATATTATAAACATAATGCAATCTCCAAGCTTTAAATATATCACAAAGTTGTAAATAGTACCTACTAATAACCACCCGATTTCGCCCGCATGGGAAATTGATAAAATTCAGGAATAAATATTAACCTGTCCGTTATTTGCAATGCGGTCTATCTGTATCATCAGCCTCACCCATATGCATTACATTGCATGTATGTAATTATTATGTCTTTCTACATATATACCAACATCTAAATCTATTTATTAAGAGACATCCAAACATTAAACATCCCCTGCATATACCCAGTTACACAAATATACATTGTAAATCCTTGTAAACATGATGTGTGTTCACGATCTAAAGTTGGTGCATCTTTAGATAAGTCAATAAATACGTGTATGGCATGTACCTGCAATATCTTGTTCTAGTTCGCAGTCAACAGTTGATATGAAACCGAGATACGGCATACGTCTATACTGTACACAGTATACATTTGTGAACTGCGACCTATATGTCGGTGCAGCCAATTGAACTCGAGACAATAACTTGATTTGGTTGGATACCGGTAGGGCAGGTAGCATTTTGTAAGTACTAGATATCTTTCTTGTACATATATTTGTTCCTTTGTAATTGTTATCATAATCAGCATGTTAAGAAAAGGTCAATATTGACCTTGAACGTTTAATGTAAAAGTGATAATTTATGATTTTGTCTAGTATATAGGACAAAGGCAATAAACATTCACAACTAAATACTGATGGAACCGGTCCTGTACAACCATGTAAATAGCAGAGAAATCTATGATTTGTTCCTACAATTTTAACACCTTATACCACATGTATTGAATGCTATGACATGCTGTCATAGCATTTAACACATGTGGCGTTCAAAGTTTTAATTAATAACTAATAAGTCAAGCCAAAGGTATGAAATTTCTGGGATATGAAAAAAAACCACAAAAGAATTCGTAACTCGTTAAACTAAATAGGCCAACTGGCGAAATTTCAGTGGTTCAGTGGAACATAAATCAACATAACTTATTGTATTTTTAGTACGGCGATGCATTTGTGATGTGATATAGCATGTTTAAGCAATTTTATTCCTACTGTTCGTTTTAAATGTTTGTTTAATTACATAATATACCTAACCTTTTTATTAGAATAACATCTTCACGTTTTCGTATTTAAAAATCATACAGAATTCCAAAATGCTTACTTATTACCGTAGTGTTAGTAGTTTTATTTTTGTTTAAACTACGTTGTGGATCAATATGTTGGGTAGCCGTGTTTATATTTTCTATATGTTCGTAAGTAGGGTAGACCTTCATCACTCGCCGTACTCTTCGACACGTTGGCAGCCTCGGGCTAAAGCCAATAAAGGTATATTTGCCGAACCATGCTTCCGACGTCTGGCATGACATGCATCGCATCTTGCCTACTGTCTACAAGCCATTAGGAAGCAATATGAGCTTCGCCTATAAACTTTCACGCACGTATAAGTATTTATAGATAACTGGGGTTATTAAGTAAACCTCGTAAGCTCGTTCGTGTATTACGAAGCAAACTCTCTATTGCCGATACAATAGATAACAAGTTTCGATAAGGGAGCTCAATAAGGATACCACAATATCGGAGGTATCTCCTAATTTTGTGAACCACTTTAAACTTCATTGTTTCTCTGGTAGATACAAAGTTATACCGCGTCGCGTTTCTAGACTTTATCAATGTATTAACTATTCGATTTACAACTTTTACTCTTCGAAGCGTGAGGCTTATTGCTAACCAGTATCTCAGAAGATGTTTTTACGTTAATATTTTAATATTTTATGAGTTAATATTTTTTGTTAAATATTTTGTGTGAGGAAGATGGTGAGATTAGCTAAACGCGTATAGAAAGGATTGACTTCAACTTACAAAAGTTAGGGAATCCTGGATATAAGAAGGGGAGTGAGACAATTCATCATGCTAATAATAAATTGACTCTTTATTGACCCGTTTCTATACTACTTAGATGGCAAATAAGCATACAGTCTGCGTAATAGTAAGCAGTTAGTTAACCATTAGCCTGTGGACAACATCCTAGCAACACCTAGGCATTACTCGCGTGATTCTGACTCATAATGTTGGTACACCAAGGTTTATGATGGGGTATCTCTGGGATAGGAAAACTATTTCTGAAAAACGCATGCCTAAATCCACACTGACCTGTACTTACGCACAAGAACATAACTAAACCACTGTAAGTAATTTTTTGGCTACTGTAAAGTAAGGGAGGACTCCTCAGTCGGGTTTACAGGCTTGTATGGCGCTCCACCTCATTTTACTTTGCCCTACGTAATCATTGACTCTTTATCGACTCCTCGTCAAAGATGTTTATCCCTAAAACAATATAACAGCTGGGATTGATGGCGCGACGGCTTGACGTGTACTTTAGGGCACGCTGGAAAGTTTCTAGACTTCTATTGAGGTTGCTACTGAGAATTAACTGTATAAAAGTTTAACAGCACTGGCTGACTATACTCCATGCCATTGGACCACCAGATCGGTATTTATAGGTTATCTATATACAGGTTTTGTGGTCAGCTTATAATAAACTTCTCTAACTTTGTATCTCAGGTACTAGTTAATAAACCTTTGCAACTACTGATCCGATTGACTGAAATGTAACTGATACAAAGCGTCAATATTTCATAATTATGTAAGCTACTTATAATCGACATACCGTTTAAGCGACACACAGACATGTGATCGAAAAAGTCTACACTTAAAAGAATATCCAGAAAATTCAAAAACATATACTTAATTATAATTAAAAACATATCTTCCCGGCTTCACACATTTACTTAATAAACTACAGCCTACGTTACCTGCTGATAATGTAGCTTTCTATCGTTGCAAGACTAAGAAATCGGTTCAGTAGTTTTTGGGTTTATAATCATTTATTCATTTAAGTATACAGTTGCAAATTTACATATGTATATAAGTCTTACAAAATAATAAATGTGCTCTACACATTTTTTGTGTTTATTCATTACAATTAAATACGTATATGAATATTTTCCCTTTAAATATTAGTATAGATAGAACAAAGTTTCAAAGCTTTACGCTGTCTGTCCCTCCTGTACGCTTAGATTGTCTGAATGCTACGAAATTTGATGCGATTGTCACTATAATTTTGAGTTTCTTTGCCTGGAGATTTATATGTATTATGTGTGCATGTAAATAAAAACTGAAGCGAAGCGAGAGTGGGTCGCTAGTTATAGATAAAATACACCCAAAAACAGAACAAAGAGTCGTACTCATCACACAAAGATCGAACCCATGATTTACGGCTTAGCAGTCAGGGTCACTAATTTATTATAGGAACAACAGACAGTATTTTTATGAGAAAAATATTAGCGCATAGTCACTTATACGCACGCATCCCTAAGAACCTTGTAGTGGCAATAGATTTGAACGGAGATACAGCTATACATATTGCTCCACATAGCAATTAGTTATTCAAATGACCCATTATACTATTATGTGCTCATCGACTTAAGTAAATAAACTGTATCGTGTGTGTGTTAATACATGAGCTATTACGTCTTCGTAATATATACTATCAGCCCGCCCCGACTTTACCTGAAGCTGATTAAAGGATGCGCTTTGAAAGAAACGATTTCCTATCCTTGGGATTTAGGGCTTGTAAAAAATGGGTTGGCAACACGCAAGTGATACCTCTGGTATTGCAAGCGTTCATAGGCTACGGTTACTGCTAAACATAATGCCGTATGCTTGTTTGCCACCCAAGTAGCATAAAAAATCACAAAACAACCAGAGTTAAACATTTTTTTACGTTGTCTTTGTAATAGTCATGTTTTTTTCCGAAAATCTTTGATAGCCTTTTTTCTGTAAGTATATTTGTATTTTAAAGGCAACTCCTGCACTTGGAAACTATCGTGTCACGGGAACTTTACAAATGAATGGACATTAAACACTTACACTCAAAAAACTATCTGTCGGTCAAACAAATAGATGTTCCGTGTGGGAGTCGAACCCACAACACTTGACAAGGTGCCCACCGTAACAATTAAACCAAGTGAAGTATTTTGAATTGTATGATTCACCCACAGTTCTACACATATACAGAATTGTGATACATTCCTTATACCAGTAGCAATTTGGCAAATGAGTAGTGCAGGGTATCTGTATGCGCATTTTCGTACATAATGTTCTAATAAAATATTTTTATACCACTAGCACTAGGATGATAAACAAGCACACGGTCCACCTGGTGGTAAGTAATTGCGGTATCCTATAAACGCTTGCAACACACACATTCTCCTATGAAGGATAAAATCCAGGAATATTTTCACGGCTCTTTGTTCTTAGAATATTTATTATACACAAATCGCAACTCATACATTTTCCTACGAAGATCAATATCTATCTTTTATCTAAGAATATTTATTTAAATTTCTAAATCACAAAATTCAGGCATGCATAAAAGCAGACCTAATGCTAATAGGCATTCTATAAAAGACAACTTATACTAGAACAAAAATTTGTACGATCCATAAATGGTTTTTCCGAGTCTGGGTGTACTTTGTGTCCGTTAATTATGTATATATGTTTGTAAAGTCCCCCACGACACAGCACTTGAACCCTAGTGCGGGAGTCTTCTTAAAAAAAAAATGTACAATAAAATGTACACAATGATAACTGACTGCACATGTTCTGTTTAGATGGTCATCTCTTGTGGGTCTCTATTTGTGGCGGTTAATAACACAGGGCTTGTTACCTAGTGCGGGTATTGTCGTGTCTTTTTTTTACAACTTGTGTGGCAAACAAGCATACGGCCCATCTAATATTAAACAGTTATCGGAGCCTATGGGCGATTATAATACCAGAAGTATCACTTGCGTGTTGCTTACCCAATATTTTTGTAGAGTGTCCCAGGGATAGGAAAATGATTTTGCAAAACGCTTCCCTAAATGTTGTTGCAAGCAAAAAGCTTATTTACAACAACGGCCTAAGATCGGTCGATTAACGTTAGTCAAACATAATCAGGATCAATTTAACGCCCACTTCAACACTCATTAAGTGGCAAACATTGAGGACTAAACATCTCTGTAGCATCATCTAGCATCTACTTGAAAACAGTATGTATGTATCTTTATTAAGAAAAAGTTTTACATTTAATCTTATATCTATACACAGCCCCACAAAACAATTTTCACAGTTTGTCTGTGGGAACGATCCGTACAAATGAGCTTAAAATTAAACACTGGTAGTGCAGATACATTTTTGCATTATTTATATATTGTCGTGGTAGAATTGCATTAGTAGTTTGGCAAATTTACCCTTTTTATGCTCTTTTCTTATTTTAACAGGCAATCTATTGAGAAGTATACATACTTATACTACAAAACTTTAATCTGACTTTGACTTCAAAAGACTTTAACTTAAATGAAAGTACAGTAAAACAGTTACAGTAGCCTATGGACGATTCCAATACTACAGGCATCAATTGCGTGTTGCCGTTTTAATACCAGGATTTTGTGAAGAAGTATCCCTGGATAGAAAAACGTTTCGTTAAAAATGCATGAGAGCTGAAAACTGAACACTATAAACACAGCTATAGCCTTTTTCAACTGACTTTGTGCCCTTTAAATCTATGTTATATTAATCTAATCTTAAAAATAACTTGATAGGCCCAAAGCTAGAAACCTAAAGTATTTTGCAACACTAGACTCGGTGGCGCTGTTAAGTGCGTATGTGCGTCTGCCTTGCCAAGACGGCAAGGCAGACATCACATAGCTTTTAGCGAGAAAAAATGCTCATGTCTGAAATTGCGCATATGGGCGAGCATTTTGTTTGTTTCTCCTTGCACATGCAAAAGCATGAAGGAGGAACGAACATCCATTCACGGTTTTTCTCTCGTTTATAGGATGACAATTCTGATCCCATCGTTATAGTATTTTAGGTTACTGATAACCTGTATAGAATTTAATCAGCGTTACTGAGAGTTGAGACAAAGTGGATCTGACGGTTCGATGTGTTTAAAATAGCCAATAGTAGAATTAAGGCACAATGAAAACAGCCTCGTAACTACCACTGGAGTAACAATAAAGTAAATCTTATCTTAAAACACTAAAACATAACGTAATCTATCTACAAGAACCTATTACCTTCAATGGTGAATTTTTGATATATATTCTACTATCATCCAATAAATTTAAACGAGAATATGCGTATTCACCATTAAGTGTGATTTAAAGGCCCGTAATTCAAGTAGGACACATAATCGATGTTCAGAAGCTACATGGAAAGGACATTTTACCCTTTTCTTACGATCAACACTTAAATTTCATTCGTTATTATGATTAAATTTGAAACTTAAGAACAAGTTTCAATTATCTTAATGTAAATCTTCTTCCTTAAAATAGCTTCACCCGGGTATATTGGAACTCTTGTACCTAATCTCGGGGCAACTGTTATAATTTTTAGGGCGCTTCTAGCTAGGTAAATTTGACCTCCCGCGTAGTCACCGTGTCTAGTCGCGATTACTCTATGGATGGGTTATTTGTATGGCATAGTTGTATTTCATTTGAGCGTCCCCGTTCGATTAGCATGGTCGTTACATAACGACAGATATTTGGGCGATCTGAACAACAACTTCATCTGTGAGGATTGTTGACGATCCCAAGCTCACAGGCGGTATTGATCCACTAAGTCTAAGGAGAGACTTCGCCTCCTTGTGTGTGTTCTACCGCCTGTACAATGGGCTGTGTTCTGAGGAATTGTTCGAGATGATGCCCACGGCCACATTTTATCAACGCACCTCTCGCCACCGACAGGGAGTTCATCCTCACATCCTTGCACCTCAAACTTGCCGTACCGTAAGATTCCAGAGGAATTTCTTACCACGTACGATTAGGCTGTGGAATGAGCTCCCTGCCGAGGTTTTCCCAAAAGACTATAGCATGGGGTTCTTCAAGAAAGGAGTTATAAGGTTTTTAAAGGGTCGGCGACGCGTGAGTGACACCCCTGGTGTTGCAAACGTCCATAGGCTACGGTAACTGCTTACCATCAGGCGGGCCGTATGCTTGTTTGTCACCTTGGTAGTATTAAAAAAAAAAAAAAAAAAAAACACTATTACCAAATATTATACACTAGGGGTCGCCCGCGACTTAGTCCGCTGGGTAATTTTGATCATATCTTACTACTGCTCCGCTCCTATTAATCGTAGCGTGATGTTATATAGCCTAAAGCCTTCCTGGATAAATGCTCTATTCAACAACAACAACAACAAAAAAATCTAATCGAACCAGTACTTTCTGAGATTTGCGCATTCAACCAAACAAACAAACTCTTCAGCTTTATAATATTAGTATAGATATAAATAATAATATATATATGTATATATACTACGCTACCTACTATTGCACAATTAAAATAATGACAAAATTTGTGCCTCAAACAAGTTCTGGTAGCTTAAATAGTACTTTTATGTAAAGTCTTGTTTGATATGTTTGGTAATTAAATAAATAAAAAGATTCTACTGGATAAGAAAGTCGATTTAATTTTACAAGCGTAGCATAGGCCACGGTAACTGCTAACCATCAGGCTAGTTCTACGCTTGTTTGTCGCCGTAGTGGTATAAAAATAAAGTATTACAAACAGAACATATAATACTTACATTTATATAATAATAACCTAAGCCTATTCATACTAATATGTTCATCATATTTCCCATTCATGCTATTTCACCACAAAAAATATTGGTAGACAAACATTTTTTCTATCAGCAAATTCCATCTCCGTGAAGATATTTATACCGTATATATTATACACATACATACTTGAAGAATAAATATTATGTTATACCATGACAAAAAAATGTTTCTTGTTACTTCTACTTTGTAAAAATATTTTTTATCGTTTTATTTGGTAGTTCATAAGTTCTTAATTCATACCCATATTTTTCTATTATACTGTTTCTTTAAGAAGTTCATATGGCTACCTCCCGAATTCAACATCACACTCTGAAATCTGGATACAATCTAAGATAGTACTCATTAAGACAAATTCAACGAGCTCAAACGCAGTGGGGTTTTTTTGTTTCGTTGTGGAGTTCTTATAGCCACATATATCGGACAGCATCATCAGAATAGCTTTCCATTGTACCAAAATATTGCACTGTCTGATTATTCTAACTCAGCTTGCAAATTTGATTTAAAAACCGTAACTAACAAACATAAATTGCAAGTTAAATAAGAGCTTGTAAATAGTGTCTCTCCGTACAGTAATAAGTACCAAGCATCAATATTTGTTATAACGACGGCGATAACTAGCGCACGTTCAGTGTGATAATGTGTAGCGTGTTTTTCCGGATCTACGAGACAGTTAGCTTGTTATTGCGTTGTTAAACCAAATTATCACACCTGCGGTATATTCCACTTTCATGATCACTTTTACTTACTAGAAAGTGCTACAACGAAACATGCTCCAAAGTATTGCAATCAAATAATCCCAATTAGCTGTATTCATTCTGGAGCATGCGCGAGAATGCGAACCTGTGTAAACATACTAAGCCGTTGTCATTATTCACATTTCCCTTTGACGCACTGTTCTCCAAGTTCGCAACGCCGTGTGAGGGGGATTAAGTGCCGCCCGTCTACAGCTGCGTCCTGTCGGATAAACATAATTTACTAACGACATCTGCCAACACTAAACTTAATAATGTTACAAATTACGCCTACCTACACAATCCTATCGCGGTAGATTTAGTTGACGTAAACAGCCAATCTCGGGAGGCACGCGGAAATGGAATTGTTTTCGTCGATTATTGTATAAGACAGGCACAATAGCTACGTTCGTCGGATTCAGGCGCCTCTAAAAGAACGAGGTAAGCATTGTACCTCTCCGTCCGGCAGAGATTTATATCCGTACAATGGACTAATCCGCTGACGATGGGATTGCAAAGGACACCTGCTGCTCACCAAATGGAAACTGTTTTTCAAAGTATTTTTTGTGACTTGAAATACGCTCGGTATACACAAACTTACTGTTCATTTTATTACGCGACTCCAAGTTTGTATCGTGTGGAAGAAGCACGTACAATGGGTTTAGAACCAGGTGTGGAAACTAGCAGCGATATAAAAATACACGTAAAGTGCCTACAACACGTTTAGTACCTATCTAGAAAAAGATGTAGAATTGTACGTGGCCTTATTTGATGTTCGTTTAATAACGAATAATAAATGACACGGGTGTGCCATATCTAATAAAAAATATTAAACTATTTTGAACACGCGACAGTATTTCAAACATCTTTTCAATTTTCTTTTTATCAGATTCTAACAAAATGTTTTTGTATTCCAAGTTTCACCGTGAAAAAGGCCCCTATTCAGCAGTAACACACTTCAAGTTACTTTGATTGACTAAAATAAACCCAAAGTAGGAACAAACTTATATTTTAACCTAAAACAGGTAACAGAACGTGGAACAAGGCTCTGCCATGTAAAACAACTGTCATTAATATTAACAGGTGCAGTAATAGTTTTCTCGCTGGCAGAGATGGAATGCTTCAGTGACTCGTTTCATTCACTAAAGTTTCGCACTTTAAATTGCACTTAAATGAAATTGTATTTTAACTGGGTATTACTTCTACAGTAGACATATTTAAGTAAAGCGAAAGGTTTCATACGTTTGTTTACGTACTGTTCTGATTCCGCCTTTAGAATGAACAAGATTGAAAGAATCGTTGTTGCTACTCAATCACGCCGTAATGGCTGAAGGGATTGGGATGTTTGGTAGATTTGCCTTCTTGGAATTGGAAAAGATACTTGTCGCACATTTCTGGCAAACTGCACGATCCTCCGAAAAACTAAACTAGAAATCGAAGCGGCACGAATCGTAGCAAAGTCGAGTTTATTATATTGTTTATTTTGAGCATTTTTTTAACTAATAACATAGATGCGTTTTATTTATTCAATTAGAACCATAAAATTTTAATATTTTCCTGAATCAGGTAGAAAGCAACCTCATTGTAAAGTAAATTTATTTTACATTTATTTCATTGTAGGTACAATTTGAATCGAATAAATTAGGCTGTTCGAATCCCATTATTATACACCATTATACAAATTACACTTAGAGGGACACTTTTTATATTTATTTGACACTGGCGATATGGTAATTGACTTCATTACAATGAATATTTAACGTTCTCAAAATGTTTAAAGGAAGTTTCCATTGTACTGCAGAAATAACCCGTTCTGTTGAATATTGATAAATTATGTTTTGTGTTTTGAAAAATCAAGTAGTAAACGAAGCTAATGATACGTTAGTAATTCGTTGAGCGCTTGTGGGAAGAAATGCCTGTAAAATTAATAAATTGGAGTATTTCCGTTCGCAGTTAAAGCGAACTTTGAGAGTGCTCTGAATATTAATACACGGGTCAGGGCGAAATTAATTTATACGAACCGACCAACCTCTGTTTTACTGGAATTTTCTATTTCAAAATTCCGCTCGCGTTCGATTCCGAAATCACGATCATTCGACATTTTTAATTCATCACTATATCTCACTAGCTATTTCAATTTTGATAGGTTTACAATTTGAAAATATTCCAATACAGAAAAAGTTGAGCTGAAACTATTTTTTAAATTTGTTATTCGTTACAAGTAGACTACGTAACATTCTCGGATGGAGGCCAAGCTGAGTAGGTATATGAAGCTGAAGTGGCATATTAAAGCCAGTCTGCAAAATGTCACAAGAAATTTTACCTTAGGTATAATCAAATATGCATACTTTATATTCAAACAGTCGTACAATTTGAATAGGCACCCAAATACGTACATTCATTCCGTAGACCGTTACTATTTCACCCTCCGAAAATTGTTTGCCAAAGTAACCACCAAACTGGTTTGTCGCACGCGAAGCGATAGATAGATACTACATTCTATCAACATTTTAATGTTGTTTTGGTATACATAACAATGTTTATTAATAGACAAAATATATATCACGATTCTTTAGCGCAAATATATATACAAATAATAGCTAAATCCTGTTTTATCCAGCTAAAATTGGTTCACATTTAGTCGAGCGAGCTAGCTCCGCGGTTTGTGTAATACCTATTTTGTTTTCTCTTAGGTACTACCTACGTGTTTGTTATTTACTCCGTGTATAAGCAGACAGTAACGTCTTTGTCTGTCGTTATCTAACTTTTTATAACACTGTAGTACGAGTAGATAATTTATAGACCTTTGTTTGGTATTTCGTTCTGTGATGCCGTCAAGGAAAGCGGTCATCTTGGAGTTTCGACGGCAGGCAGACAGGTCTTTTTTTCTATCAAAAATAATAATTTATTTTACCAAGCTGTGTTTTTTCATATGTCTAAGTGCTACAAAAAAGTTAATTAGCTGATTAATGTGATGGTAATCAAAGCAAAAAGAGAAGGACTTGAGGTCCACCCGCAGTTGAATTTCCTCGTTTGTATGTTACCCTAAAAACGAGCAAGTCCAACTAGGACAGAACCCCCAGTCCTTCACTTTACAGAAGACAACCGTGAAATAAGCATACATCTAGGTGTAGTTATGTTCCTGTGCTTGCGTACAGATTTCTTGTACTCATTTAGGAATGTGTTCTCATTTTGGACATTTATCGGGCAAATACGGATTTACGTCCAAAACGCCCGAACAGAAAAGAAACCCATCACTCGTTATGACACAAAATCCTAGTGATACGATCATTCAAAAACCATATATTTGAAGGGTCGGCAACGCGCAAGAGATGTCCCTGGTATCGCAAGCGTCCATTTCCAATGGTAACTGGGTACCAACAGATAGGCAGCCGCCTAAGAAATATTTAAAATAAGTAGATTATTTCAAATATTTCTTAGGTGGCAGCCTATCTGATGCTAATAATAAAAGACATATCATCAATAGATTATGATACGTCATTTATTATTTTGAGAAAGTAAACCAAAGCCCCTTTTCTCAAGCTGATGTCTTTAAATAAAACTAAACTAAATATAATAAACCTCAATGGTTCACGAATAAAATATGACTGCGCTACCTTTTGATATCCATTCACTTCACCCAAAAACGTTGCCCGGAAACCCTATCAAATCATAAGTACACTTGAAATGTGTACTTTTAAACATCCCTGTGAAATTTATAATAGCCGGGTATTATCTCGGCGGAGTACCAGGTATATTTTATGTAAGGTGAGGTTTAGGTAATGAGAATACGTATTAGTCGATCATCAATCTTGGAAGGCTTATGTAGGTGGATTGTCTGTAGCCGAGACGCGACGGGCTCATACGCTACCCGCCATTATGTCATCTCACACCTTTTGGATCGTGGATCATCCGCCTCGCTGGCATTTTTTCAGATATTAATTTGGCACAAAAAACTTTTTCTCAACCGACTTTGAAAAAGGTGCAGCTTGTTTATTCGACTGTTTGTATATTTGTTTAGAGGTATAGATAATAGAGATAGTGTATGGAGATGGAGGAAACCCGTGCCCAGCAGTGGGACGATTATGGGTTGAGATGATGATATAAGTATATGTTCAGGCCAAACTTGTGATTTTAATTATTATTTTTATTCTACTTCGCTGGCAACAAGCATACGTCCTGCCTGATGGTAAGCAGTTATATACATATATGCGTCCATAAGCTTGCGTGTCAGAATCCTTAAATCGAAATAGAACGTTTTATTATGTTAAAAAATCTAACTTTATTATAAAATAATGAATAGAGAAAAATCTGATTCTAGTGCTTATTTAGGGAAGTTTTCCAGGTTGACCCATAACACAAAGCCTTGGTGTTTAAAGTTTTTGGATTGGCAACACTCTCGTAACGCTCCAGGTATTGCAACCCTCCATAGACTACTGTCCCCGCTAAACATCAGGCAGTCGTGCTTGCTAGCAACCTAGGAATTATAAAAACAAAAAGAAACTAACAAATATAAACCTGCTGATAGAATTTAATAGATGAATTTAGGAAAGGTAGGGCACCTTACTAGTGAGCATGTCCAACTGGGGGGACTCCACCTTACAGAATACCACAGTCAAATGACTACACACAGCGAAGTAGTTGTGTTCCTGTATGTGAGCAGAGGTTTCTAGAGCTCATTTAAACGTTTTGTTTAAAACTATGGTATTTATTTTTCCGTCAGCAACACGCAAGTGATACCTCTGATATTTCAAGCGTCCAAAGGCTACGGTAACTGTTTACTATATGCTTGTTTGCTACTAAAGTAGTAAAAAAGAATCAGCATAAAAAAATACAATCAGTCTTAAATCTACCTGTTTATACGTAGGTACACACACACACAGATACAAGTTTCATTACAAACAGGAGCAACATGATTCGCAATAAGAAGTTACATACGTTTACCTGAAGGTAAAAGGAAGTGATAAGGAACTACAAGTAAAGGAAGTCCCTAAATACACTTAGTAAGTACGTGGCTATACATAAATGTGCGCTGTATACACGTACGTATATTGTGGCTCTGTCTTAAGATTGGTACAGGATAAGCGTAATTACAGTCCGTGCCTGCGCAAAACTAGAAACTACGTTTAGCATAAATATTTACTCCCACGCGATGCCGTAAGAAAAATAAAACACAGAAACCATCTGCTACTTATCTTGCGCAAATTGTGAAAGTCCATTAAAACAATGTCGTAGTATAAATATGCATTTCTATTAACAGAATATTTATATAACAAGGAGGTTGGAAAAAATGTTTATACTTAATAATGTTTCTACAAAAATGTTTTATCCACAAAATCACATAGTGAAATTTACAATGTATAATGTTCTCCTAGCCGAAATTCCCTCACCACGGATACAAGTCATCTGCGCGGGAGATTAATAATGATGCAAAAATGTGTGTGCAAAATCTCAGGTTCAACCTTATGCGCGCTTTCTTATCCGCAGTCTGATAGGACGAAAATCCGACACAATCGGAGAGAGATCAGGCTTAGGAGCAACAGCTTTACGTTCTTTCTAAAGTGTTAACACCAACAATTCCCTAATCTATTGTGAATTTCTTGACAAAAAGACTCATGTATTCTTGGCCCTTTTTTTTTTTTTTGTAGAGGGGAAATGCTTTACGCATACCGCCCCGCCTGGGGTAACGAGGCGGTTATGTCGGACTCTCCGGCTCAAAGATGGTAGGCGACCGGCATAGCGACTAAAACCCCCCTGTGCACCAACACCCGCTTTCATGGGTGGACCACTGGAACCTTATATGACGTCAGTGGTCCACCCAGCGGCTGCCCGCTTTGCGCGGGCTCCATCCCCAGTGACAGCGTCCGGGTGCACCGGGAACACTGTCCCTCCGCGGAAGGGTGCGGGTGAGACTCTGCTGCCCCAGTCTCCTAGCACCCTCACTATGGCGGCATCAGACGCTCGTAAGCGCGCCGACGCCGTCCAGTTCGCCGGCGACGGATCGGATCAGCGAGGAGATTTTCCTCTCTGATCCGCTCCGCCGCCTCCTTCCGCGAGATGATGTCCTCGCAGAAGGATGCGACCGCCCTCCACTCCCTTTCGCTGGTAACCATGGACCGCGCCACGGCCGACAGCGACAGGTCTACTCCAATGACTGCGACGAGGTCCCGGCGCAGCCCCGCCCAAGCCGGACACGACTCGAGCGTATGCTGCGCCGAGTCATCGTCGCAGTCACAGTGGTGGCAGACGGGACTCGGTTCCCTCCTAGCGACCTTGTGCAGGTAGTGCCCGAAGCAACCGTGCCCGGACAAAACCTGCAGTCGGAAGGAAAGGGTCCCGTACTGCCGCCCTGCCCACTCTGACAAGATCGGCTGGAGTGCCTCCACGGTCCTGAAACCGGCCCGTGGAGCCCCCAGCCGACCTGACATGTATTCTTGGCCCAGGCCAACCCAAACCTGGAACTTCATGTTCAAAAGTCGTATTCCACGACCTCTAGACCAACGAGACAGTTGAGGGCAGTTAAAACCTCATATTACTTGAGACTTAACATAGTTGGCGAAATTCTGATATAGTATTCCCTCACCAACCGCCTTAAAAAAAAATCTATTTTATATTAAAGCCCTTCATTCTCAGTAGGCAGTTATTATAAGCTTCACATACACTTTTAGCATCGCCCTCAACTTACAAATAAATAGATAGAATCTTAAGTAAGAAATATATACCTATCAAAGTTTTAAATGACTCTGTTAATTACTGAAAGTTAGCATTCAAACATTTCAAATTCATAATTTGTCAACTCATTAATTAAAAAAGTATAATGGAACACAAACAAGACGTCGCCGTACAACTTTATGCACGTAATTCATTACGTAATCCATAGGTCGCTGGTCCTTCGAGCCGGATCGGATGGTGCACGGGCTATAAAGCGATTTTTGGTAGCTCTTCGGTGGTGATACGGTATCACCAAACTTGTTAGGACTGGCCAGTGGATTATTGGCCAGAGCATTATCCCTACAGCGGGCATCAAAGAGGTGTCGGGCGCTGGAGAGGAAATTAATTGACGCAGCGGCTTGATTATTCGATCAAGAAGTGTCATCGGGAACAAGCAGGAGGAGCGACCAATTGATTGGACACAGCAGGGACTTCAAAGACACAATATACAAAGCCAACGTGCGGTGCGGCGGTTGAAGAATAAAATTATTGTGTTTGTATAGTCTGACCGGATAAACTGTGAGTACATTTTCGACCTTATATCTTCAAGAATTTAAAGTTTAGTGAAAAGTGAAGTTAATATTTAGAGACATATTTAAATTAGTGGAATTTCAACCTTTATGTAAAGACCTAATTAACTTATAGTAAATTTAGCTTGGTTTGGGACTTGTGTTAGTTTTTAGATAAAAGTGGTTGAGACGGGGAATCCATGCCCAATTTTTATTCGATATTTTATGTAAAAAACACATAGAAAATTGGTGATAAACGAAACTTAGTCATTTAAAAATAAACTTAGTTTTTGGCTCAAGTCTACAGTTTAGTTTGAACTAAGGATCTATACTTAAAGCCTATATTACTTGATTATACGTGTACAAAATGGAATCATTAGACAATCTGCAGGAGGACATCAAATTAAAAATGCTTAAGGCAGTTAGTAATTTCAAAAAGACACCTAAAGATCGTCTAACGAGTTCATACGCAGAAACAAGACTAGATAATCTTGAGAAACAATGGTCAATGTTTATTGAAAATCATAGCACTATAATTAAACAAGTTAGTAAGGCGAATTTGCATAGTTCCAACTATTATAAGAATAATCTTTATGATGATGTTGAAGAAATGTACGTAGAACATAAGACTGTCCTAAAAGAATTGTTAAAGAAACTTGCAGTAACTTCAACGGTGTCTCTTTCATCTGATGGTCAGACACAAAAGACACAAAGTAGGGCCAAATTGCCAGAAATTAAAATTCCTTCATTTTCAGGAAAATATTCAGAATGGCACACCTTTAGAGATTTGTTTTTGGGTTTAGTACACAACGATAAGAGTTTAGATGACTCACAAAAATTCTATTATTTAAAGGGTCATTTAACAGGCGAAGCAGAACAGCTGCTTCGTAATGTACAAGTTACACGGGATAATTACCAAATGGCATGGACAAAATTGGAAGGCATTTACAATAATAAAAAGTACCTAGCAAAGGGGATTTTAAGACGATTGTTTAATCAAAGGGTTTTATTAAATGAATCTGCAATTGGAATAAAATCTTTACTTAATACTACCATCGATTGCTTGGAATCAATAAAAAATCTAGGGGTTGATATTTCGGCTTGGGACATATTCATAATATATTTAGTGAGCGAAAAGTTAGACAAAGAGACGAAGAAAGCGTGGGAATTAAAAATTTCCGAGGATGACAACGAATCGTTGCCTACTTTTGCTGAATTTACACGTTTTCTTACGGGCCGTTTTCGAGGTCTCGAGGGCATAGATAGCAAATCGGAGGGGCCTAGGAAGCCTCAAAAGGGTGTACAATCTTTTCATTCTATGAAAGAAAAGAGTACAAAAGAGATAGTTTGTCCTATTTGTTCTGCTGCCCATAAAATATATTCATGTAAACAATTCATAAATGAACCTGTGGCTAAACGACGTCAGTTTGTCCAGGATAATAGTTTATGTTTTATTTGCCTAAATAGCAATCACTCTGCCAGGTCTTGCAAAAGTTTATTTAGATGTCAAAAATGTAAACGCCGTCACAATTCCTTATTACATCAGGATATAACTGTAACTACATCAGGTAGTGAGAACCTAAGTGCTTCTCACGCGGAAGCCTCATCATCGAATGAGGTGAAGGAAAATATTAGGGATTCGGCTGCACCAGCGGATGAATCTAGCAAAGCAATGGTCTCATGTCTTTCAACCGGGAACAGTCGTAAAACTGTATTGTTAACTACAGCCCTAGTAAAGGCTGAGTCGAAAGATGGGACTTATCGGGTTATTAGAGCTTTGCTAGATCAGGGGTCGCAAGGTTCCTTCATTACGGAATCAATGGTCCAGTATTTGGGTCTAAATAGGGTTGCGACAAAAAATACCGTGTTAGGTGTAGGGGGTGATAAAGGTGTTACCTCCAAGTACACAGTTAGTGTCAAGGTAAGATCCAGAAAGAATCCTAGCATTCGAATAACGGTTAATGCCTATGTACTGAAATCGGTCACCGCCCTTCTCCCGGTTACGAAAGTAACCAGGGTAGAATGGGTAGACTTGACGGACGATGACTTAGCTGATCCTGAATACTACAGACCCAACAAAATTGATATTTTGTTAGGTGCTGAGGTGTACAGCCAAGTCATCCAGACAGGTATTAAACGGAATTCAAATGGTAACCTGTTAGCACAGGATACCACTCTTGGGTGGATATTGTCGGGTGTATCTGATGTAGATAATACATCCAACATTTCCTCGCACATTACTGTAATGCATTCTTGCCTTCAGACGGACGACCTATTAAAAAGGTTCTGGGAACTGGAACAAGAACCAGCTGAAACAAAGAAAATGCATACAGATGACGAACTCAAATGTGAAGAGTTATTCACAGCAACTACAACACGCAATGAGAATGGTAGATATGTTGTTCGATTACCTCTGCGTGATGCTGAAATGATAAATCAGTTTGGTGAATCTAGGTCGATAGCTGAAAAAAGGTTAAAATGTTTAGAAGTAAAATTAAATAAAAATAGTAAACTAAAGGAAGATTATACAAATGTTATTAAAGAATATTTAGATCTAAAACATATGGAAAGAGTAACAGATGATAAAATGAATTCTAAATCAGCTATATACTTACCTCATCACGCGGTTATCAGGGAAGATAAGATTACGACTAAGGTTCGTGTAGTATTTGATGCCTCCTGTAAGGGTACAAATGGAATATCACTAAACGATATTTTACTGGTCGGGCCAAAGTTGCAGGCTGATCTCCGTCACATAGTCATGCGTTGGAGAATACATCCTATTTGTCTGGTCGCGGACATAGTAAAAATGTATCGGCAAGTGTTGGTGGACAGGAGGGATACTATACTTCAGCGTATTCTCTGGAGGGATGACGCTGATGAAGAGATCAGAGAATATGAACTGGTCACCGTGACATTTGGGACAGCTTCAGCGCCTTATTTAGCAGTAAGAGCTCTGCAGCAGGTCGCTATTGATGAATGTCAGGATGATCCAAGGGTAGCGGCAATTATTCTCAACGATTTTTTCATGGACGATTTAATGTCGGGAACTGAAAATTTACATCAAGCGTTCACAATATATGAAAAATTAAATACAGTCCTATCGAAGGGGGGATTTAAGTTCCAAAAGTGGAAAAGTAATAGCAAAGAATTAGTGGATAGAATTAGAGAAAAAGAAAAGGATAATAATGAGGAACTAAATATAAAAATAGATAATATTACCAAAATACTTGGACTTACCTGGGATTCCCGTGCTGATGTCTTCAAGTACTCCGTGGAACTTCCGCTTCCTACTGCACCTATAACTAAAAGAAAAATCATATCAGACATTTCTAGGCTATTTGATCCATTAGGTTGGCTGGCGCCGAGCATAATTAAGGCAAAGGTTTTGATACAGAAACTTTGGTTGGCAGGTATAGGGTGGGATGAGGAAGTGCCAAGCAGTTTATTAACAGAATGGGTTACTTACCGTAGAGACTTACCTGCGTTAGCTGATATTAAAATACCAAGGTGGTGCAATACCCATTCCAATGATGTCAAGGTTGAGCTTCACGGATTCTCTGATGCGTCGCAGATGGCTTATGCGGCAGTGGTATATCTTAGGATTGTTGACATTGAAGGCAATATACATGTGGCGTTAGTTACTTCCAAAACAAAGGTATCGCCCATCAAACAGGTGTCAATACCTAGATTGGAATTGTGTGGGGCTGTTCTTTTAGCCAAGCTTATGATGGAGGTAGCTAAGGTTCTGAAGGTGGAGTCCAAAGACTTACATGCATGGACCGATTCAGAAGTAGTTCTCGCCTGGCTCAACAGTCATCCAAGTCGTTGGAAAACTTTTGTTGCCAACCGTGTATCAAAGATATTAAATAGCTTAGATACCCAGTATTGGTCGCACATTTCATCAAAACAAAACCCTGCTGATTGTGCCTCACGTGGTGTAGCGCCCAGTGATCTGCACAACCTATCAATTTGGTTCAACGGGCCTGAATTTTTACGAGAATCAGAGATTAATTACAAAAAACCGAGACATTTATGTACCAAATTGGAAGAAATCAAGAGTCATGCAGGTATTATCGATACTTTTCTATGGCATAGATTTTCGTCGCTTCAAAAATTAATACGAGTGATAGCCTATTGTAGGAGGTTTTTAAGGTATAGTAGAGCTAAGAGAAATTTATCTGAAAGAGGCGGACATACATTATTAAAAGTAGAACTTGATGAAGCGATGAAAATTTGTCTAAAGAAATGTCAGGAAAAAGGTTTTTCTGAAGAAATGGATGAAATGAAAATGTCTGGGTCAAATTTAAGCACAAAGGGAAGCAGGTTCAAATCATTAAATTTATTTTTGGACTCTGAGGGATTAATTAGAGTAGGCGGGCGATTGGAAATGTCTCAACTGAATTACAATCGCAAACATCCAATTCTGATACCTAGGGATTCTTTTCTCACGAAACTTTTAATAAACGATGCTCATAAAAATACGTTGCATGGAGGACCTCAGGCTATGATTACATATCTGAAGTCAATGTACTGGATTGTTGGAGTTAAACTACTTGTCAAATCATTTTATAGGAAATGCGTTATTTGTATAAGATATTCTAACAAAATCAAAAACCAGTTGATGGGCCAACTTCCCTCTACACGCGTTACACCTAGTAAACCTTTTTTAAATAGTGGAGTGGATTATGCTGGTCCGATAAATATTAGGATGTCCCCAGGACGCGGCAATAAGTCCTACAAGGGCTATATTGCTCTGTTCATATGTATGTCGACGAGGGCTATTCATTTGGAAGTAGTTAGCGATATGACATCAAAGAGTTTCTTAGCCGCATTCAAGAGGTTCGTAGCGAGACGTGGTCACTGTGCAAGATTGCACAGTGATAACGGCACGAATTTTGTGGGAGCTGCACGTGAATTAGCCGAACTCTTTGATGAAGAGAAGTCTAGCATCGTACCAGAACTATCCAAATGCCTCGCTAATAATGGCACGCAGTGGACTTTTATTGCACCCCATGCTCCCAATCAGGGTGGGCTATGGGAATCGGGTATTAAGTCAACTAAGCACCATCTGAGGCGCGTTGTTGGTAATTCGACGTTGACCTTTGAAGAGCTAACGACAGTTTTGGCTCAAATTGAGGCTTGTCTCAACTCGAGACCGCTCTGTTATGTTGAGGATCAAAAGGAGTTAGAAGTGCTAACTCCTGGTCACTTTCTGATTGGGGAACCTCTTGTTCTAGTACCGGATACTAATTTCGAAAATAGCAATATTTCTACTCTTCGACGTTGGCAACTCACTCAGAGAATGGCCCAGGATTTCTGGAGACGTTGGTCTCAAGACTATTTAACACAATTTTTGCAGCGACATAAATGGACTTATCAAACCCCAGAACCTGCTATTGGGGACGTAGTTTTAATAAAGGAGGATGATTTACCTCCTGGCAGATGGTTGTTGGGGCGAATAGAACATAAACATCCTGGTCCAGATGGTATCACACGCGTAGTCACGCTTCGTACTAAGAACTCTTTAATAAAAAGACCAGTCTCTAAAGTGTGTGTTCTTCCTGTAGCTGCTTAGTATGATTGTGTTGTATATACATTTGTTTTATTTTTTTATTAGACAACATTGTTAAAATATATGTAATATGTACTTATAAATGATTTCTGGTAACCCCTCATTAGTAACAGGTGTAAGTTGTATTTCTTGTTGACCTGTTGCATGGTGGGCGGTGCCTATTATAAGGACATACAGCAATATGTCCTTGGTGGGCGGCATGTCTACGATTTTAGTTATAAAATAAGTTATAAAGTTTACACCATCGCTCGATAGATGGCGTTGTGCCGGATTCCTGAATCGCGATATGGTTACGTTACCGAGCCGAGTATATATACCCCGACGAATTACATTTTGTTGTCGACTCATATTACTGTGTTCAATGTTCGTTTAATACATTATAAAATACTTTATATTAATTTGACTATTATTTAAAGCATTTCGCACCATCCCGACCTTATTCTCGTTCAGCCCTCAACTTACAAATAAATAGATAGAATCTTAAGTAAGAAATATATACCTATCAAAGTTTTAAATGACTCTGTTAATTACTGAAAGTTAGCATTCAAACATTTCAAATTCATAATTTGTCAACTCATTAATTAAAAAAGTATAATGGAACACAAACAAGACGTCGCCGTACAACTTTATGCACGTAATTCATTACGTAATAACTCGAGAACAACTTGTTACTTCGCGCAAGAAGGGCGGCGTGATGAATGAATGATATCCGAAGAAGCAAATTTCAAAATCAAGAAGTCGCAAGGGAGACGGCTCCGGTAATTGACAGTGGTTGTATCAGCGCTGCAAACTTTTTATGACGTCATAAACACGAGATGAAATTATATCCTAACGACCCAATAAACGGGAAAAACTCCTCTCTGCTACCCGTTATTACACGAAAGGTTCGGCTACGTATTTGCTCGGATTCTATATACGTATTTATATTATTAGGTGCTAAAACTAGTTACTTATATAGGTAGATACATATATTATATTATTGAGCCTTTTATAAAATGAACGGAACATCGCGGTGATCTGCGATTAAGATTTATTTATGAATGGTGGACGGACGTTAACTTACATAGTATAATTGGATTTGTCTTGCGCATCATTACACCTTATTGCTCAATATCGTTGCGCAAGCGAACGACGCGATCGAATCCGTTCCCCCTGCCTCTGCTGAATCTCCCAATTAGCATTTAATTTAGTTTTTATCCCTCATTTCATTTCGATGCTGAATAACACCGAGCGACCCTCGTCAAGAAGGCTTTCACGGGAAAATAAAACCTTTGTTTATTTTCTCTATCTTTTTCCACGCGAAGTGCACCTACTAACAACAATTACTCTCGGTAAATTAAAACTCAATCTTCAAAAACAAGTTTCTGTGCCCTATCTCAATCACGTTTTCAAAACAACACGTCTCAAAGTTCATTTTGGCAGACTGCTGCAGCGGATTTTAGAGAACGTAACAAAACATTGAACTAAGCTATAATAAAGACGGGTCATACCTTATGCGATGAAATATTATTTCGTTCATTCGTCGTACTTTAACAGGGTCGGATTTGTAAGATATTTTTAACAAAATAAACGCCATGTTTGAAGTATTCTAAGTTAAAACGTTACACCGCCTGCCTGCACTTGCGCCAAGACAAACTTCACTGGAGCCAGAGAGTTACACAACTCTTTAAATGAACAGCGTCTTGTTGGAGTTGCAACACTCCACTTCGACTTACTATTTACTTACCAATGGTTTATAGATGCTAGTTTTACTCTCAAGCTTAAAATCTATTCTAAAAGGAAGTACCTTTATTAAAACTGCAGGTGAAAGATGCGACTTTTCTTAATAACTTTCGTATTCGCGGGGAAAACCTATTTATAAATGTAATAGCATAAATCAATTCTTAACCATGGTGAGCTACTCAGGGCGAATACGAAATCATAATAAATGGGCTTATTAAAATTCATCGGAGCTATGCAATTCACGTTGTGAACAAAAATGTAGTCTCTTGACACGTAACGTTATGAATGGCCAATTACATCCTCTTGCTTTCTTGTAAGAATACCAGATAACTTGAAAGTGTTTTTGAATTGTTTAATATATTTATTCGATTTTATAGAGAACTTAAACTATTTACTGACCGAAGACCAAGCAAATAAGAGATTTGTGTTTAAAATGTAACGCCGTTTTTAAAAATATAACGACTATTTTATTAGTATTAATAGTATCACGTTCAAAACAAATGATCATACATTATAAAATCACTATTCAACAAAAACTGATATTATTCTTGGAAAATAAAAGCCACAATTAATTGGTTACAGACCACCAATCAGATTAAAATATTTATCGTCACGAAAAGCAATTTACAGAGTTTGCCACAGCACAATATACGTCAGAAGCAGCTTGGATCTGCAATATCTGGTTGAGGTAGAACACGCTGCGCATTTCACCTCGCAAAATAATTTCACTCTGTTGTATTATTTTTGCTTTTAAATTGAATTCAATTTTTGTCTTTACATCTTTTCACGGTAATTTTTCAGTCATCGTTTGGTCTTATTATAATTGCTTATTTAAAAAAACGTTTAGTTTATTTATAAATAATATAAATAGACGATATATGTAATTTTTTTCATTATATCGAAAAATAATAGTTATATAATTACTGTACATTTTTATCCATAAAATAATAAATTTATATCATTTTTAAATAAGTTTTAAGATATCTTAATATATAGCGCACGAATAGTTTTATAATTTTTATTGAGTAGGTACAACTAGAAATTGTAATCTAAACGTATTATTTTTTATATTTTGTTCTTACCATCGACTATATTCTCTACAAACAAACTTGAAGTAGAAAACATGGACGAAAAACAAAAATGTAATTGCGAAATATTTATAAACAGTCATAAAATACCCGAAGCAAACCAATAAATACAAGTTATAAAATAAGCGTCACCTAGAGCTATATTCCCCACCCCGACCAGTACCTTGAAAATAACTTTCAAAGTCGATCGCAAATAAACGAAAAAGTGTAAATGGGAAGGATTTATAGCCGGTTTTATATCCTAATACAACTTTCTTCTACTTTTGTTACAAATTGACATCTTAAAGTCGACATAAAATAAAACAGTTTTACGTGTTGCCAGATTAAAAAGAATATTTAAGGAGCTAATCACTGGTTCACACTGTTCCTTTTTTTTAGGTTTATTGAAATTTAATACTTTCCACGTATAAATATCGCATGTTTTTTTTTAAATATATTAACTATTATAGATACTAGTTTTGGTATGTATTTAAAACCCTTATCCCAACAAGATTTAAAAAGTTATGTAATAATATTGAATTCATTGTGATCAAAAGAGCCATACGATAAACAAAATAAATCTCATATTTTTCAGAGGCCATGTTTTTAAGAAAACAGAATAGAAGACTGGCATGTTGGTGTAAAGGTTAGTTACTGACCTTATCTTGACTGCTAAGCCGAAGGTCTTCGATTTGCACCCAGAAAAAGTCAGATTTTTATAGTTGTCTTGGGACAACTTACTCACGGTTGTGTAAGAAAAGAACTTCATTTTAATACCTGTTTCAAAATTGTGGAGTCTCAACCACAAATTCATAATGCGCTAAAAACCGCTCAGTCTGGAGTCTAACCGCTCCTTACTTATAAAGACCTCCGGTGGTGAACCTAAACGTAACGGCTACTGTTTCATGCAACAAGATCAGTATGGCAGTCAACTAAAATTGAATTCTAACACAATTCAAAATCTAAACCGCTTAGAATTAAACCTGTAAATGATTTAGATAGCTGCCTGTGTGGCTGTATTTTGGGCAGCAACAATATTCATCTCAACGATGTTTGCCGTCGAAACGCTAAGAGAAGAATCATTTTAATTAATAAATGCCAGTGATCATACTTGCTGTAACTTACGCTGTGTAGATGTTAAAGTAAATTATTTATGTTTTGGATAGTGTTTAAATAATACTTACATATAAAGTATACACAATACTTATTTATTTAATTATAAACACAAATAAATAATCTCTTGCTACCACACACACACGGCTCTGTAATCCCAAACTAGGCAGTCTGTAGTTTGGCAACCAAAAAATTTTTAAACATACATATATCTAAATATTTATTAGGTACGTATTATAAATTAATAATACTAACTGTTGCTCACGGCTCCGCCCACGTGGATGTCGGTTACCGCGATGAAAAAGAAAAATATGTTCTTCCCCAGGATACCATCCAAATTTTAATAAAGCCATCTAGTCGTGAAACAAACAAACTCACTTTCAAATTTATAATAGAGAGTAAAGTTTAGATGCTTATATTTATTATACTGTGTTATAGATAAATTACACTAACATTTTATATTTACTTTAGTGACTAATGCTTTACATATTGTCGAAATATAAGTATTATAAATATTATCATCGTTTTGTAATTAACAAGAAAATTAATATAATTCAAAGCCAAACAAACTAAATTACTATTAACACAATATCGTTATATCTACCAATCGTTTGTAAATTGATTCATTTATAAACGAGATTACACAGGTCTATTCTAACTAACCCCATTACGATCTGGCGAGATTTTCAAATAGCTCGCAACTACGAGTGAATAGTGCCAGAAAGCGACGCTTCTATTTATCTCGACTTAGATAATTCCCACAAAACTGACGTGGGATGAGGGTAAACATCTTGACGTGATTAATAGTAATCCTCAGTAGTTTAATAGTGAAGGATTTACTTGTTTGAATAATATTATCTGAACGGGGACGGTAATTTGCTAACTACAGTCAGTTTTACCCGTGGTTCTTTAGGGTTCGTTTCCACTGCCATAGCAAAGACTGCCGTTGCGACACTCTTGTATTTTAAAACTAAGGCCCGCAAATATCTCTACACATACATACTTTAACTATCTGTCTCCACATCTCGCATCCCTCAATGGAAATAAAGACGTTAAAAGAGAAAAAATACTGGACTTTGCAACCCAAACTCATTAATCGCCATATTTATCCTGCGCTAATATTGTTTGAAGCCATATTTATCCTGAAGTGATGACCACGACCACTCTGTCAAGAGTGATACCGATAGAGAAGAAGAATATTGTTTAATCTTTTTTCCAATTAAAAAATATATATAACCCGTTTAAGTTGTCAGTAGGTGATTTTATTAAATCGTATTTGTAGTTTTTCGTTTAACCATTACAAAGAAATATACATAATATAAATATTATATTCTTTTTATACCTAATATTAGTTTAGATATTAGACACTACTGAAAAATTCTTAACTATACATTTAAAGTAACTCACAGATTATTTGCCTATTGCGTTTCAAGTCCTTAATCCTTTAACAAAACCTTTATTGGACAGGTAAAAGGGCGACGTTTTAAAGACAAAAGAAAAATAAGCAGCGAGTGCTAAGTTCAAACGCTCTGCGGCTTTGTTTCAAACGTATTATTAGATATGCCAATGCCAACAAAGAGGCGAGGCCTTGCACCTGGGACTACTCACTATTTGTCGAATATATTTAATACGTTAACGTGTATAGTAAATGTAAAAATCTGTAAATATAATATATTATTTAAAAGAAATAATAATAGCAACCCATATATGTCCCACAGCTGTGCACGGGTCTCCTTTCAAGAGAGAGAGTTCAAGCCTTATTCCACACACGCTGGCCTAATGCGGATTGGTGAATCAGACATATCTTTAGAATTTCTTTTAAGACATGTGGGTTTCCCCACGATATTTTCCTTCAAAGTTAGCAGTTTAAAATAAATTAATGAATATTTGTAATGACTGCGAGCAAGCCTGACTTGTATATTATATTGGATAAGGATATACGTTACAGAAGACCACAGCCAAATAACACACAACGGTGAAGTTGTATACCTGAGCGTGAATAGTTTTCACTAGTGCGCTCTAAGGATATGTTTTAAAAAAAACGTTTACGTATACCCATCATAAAACTCTGGTGTTTTTTAATGGGTATACGTATACGGCTACATGCAATGATGTTCCAGGTAAAGCAAGCATCCATACGCTACGGTAACTGCTTACCATCAAATTGTAATGTTACATTACTAAAATTACATAATATTATGTATGGACAAGAAAGAAAAGACAAAAACAAACTCGACACAAAATTAGACAAATAAACAAAGCTAAAAGCGGCTTTAGTAGGCGTCATGAAGTTCGCATCGCTGTCTACTGGAATCGTGCCCAGAAGATGGGCAGCAATGCCACGTTGAATGGCAAAAATATGCCAATTTTTTAAAGCTATTTCCTTGTTAGGTTAATGTTTGTAGCGCTAGAGAGGTTATTGTGCATTTCAAGTATAGCTAAAAAGTATAGTAGTTTAGAGTTGTGTGACACTTTTTAATATTTAAATCTAATATTTAATAAATGAGACACGTCAGTAGTGCAGCCATAGCCAACCGGAGGATGCCCAGCCAGTCAACCCTTTTAAAGCAACTCGAACAACTTTGTGTCTCCCATATCTTTGTCATGGATCTATCTGAAAGCTTAAAATCTCACTTGCAAAGAGTACTTAACTTTCTCAATCTACTTAACATCAAAGTTTCATTGTTTTCGCCCAACTGACCCACCTCATAAACTTGGAGGTAGGTACGTCCAATTCAACTATGTTTAGTAAATTGTTACATTGACAACTAATTAATATAATTTTAACAAAAAAAAACCGACTTCAGTACGGCAAGTTGTAAAATTTTCAAATACCTTTAAACTTTGTTCAATTCAAATGTACCAGTTTTCATTTGCTGCATTACATTTGAAAGACAGAAAGAAAAGCATTTATTCGAACATACACAGGATAACAGATATAAACAAAAACTATAGACACACAATAACAAAACAAAAAATTATCCTGTGTGATGTCAGCAAGGGTCGTAATCTCAGCTCTGTGTTGTGGCATTTAAAACTGCAGCGCTGATATTCTGATCAGGCCTTGGTGAAGTCACGGTCAGTTATATAGGTAATTGATTTGATAGAAAACTCTTTATTGTACACCACACATTTATGATACAGAATATATCTAATACGTGCAATACGTGTTTGAGAATATTAGGAAAAAATTAAGAGAATAAATATGTTTAAATAAAGAAATAAATAATTTTTTTGTTTGTTACAATCGAATAAAATCGACTGAGCGTCGGGCTGAACACAGGTCAAGTAGTATTAAAAGCAATATTTAATCTGTGCAATCCGCGCTTTCATTCACGTCATTATTTCTTATTAATAGTTGCTTAGCAACAATAATCGAAACTTATCTAATCGCCATCAGTAAAATACTTATTATTGAGAAGTTCAGATGGCGATCTGTGGTCTTCTTCATCAGTAAGGGTAATTTGGTAAGTAAATTCACCAAATTACACTTTCTTAATGCAAATAATTGATTAATTGTAAAAAATATTGAAATTGCTATATGTGTGCCTATAACTTTTGAGGAGTTCCCTCAATTCCTCATGGATCCCATCATCAGAACTTTCTTTTGATGATAATGGGACCAAACTGGAAGTATGTCCAGTCAGACAAAAAAATAATTTTTCAAATCGGTCCACAAAGTACGGAGTTATGCGATAACAAACATAAAAAAATACACACGAATTGATAACCTCCTCTTTATGAAGTCGATTAAAAAGTCGCGCCATTAAAATAACGGTTTTAATAATATAAAATTTAAAGGTGAGAAACACACACAAATAAAACAAAATAGGAGACAAAATAGGAAAGAATAGGATTCCTCAACATACTTTCTACTAGGAACATGCTTAGGAGAAAAAAAAAGGATTTCCAGAATTCAAAAAGAAAAAGTATTTAATAGAGGCAGAGCATCATACAAGCGAATAGCCCCAGACAGGACAGGACAGACCTGCACCTCACAGAAAACCACAGCCAAATAACTAGCTATGAAACGATGTACCTACTTAATAGGTATCTGTGCAAGGTATGCGTTTTAAAGAGTGCTATTGTAAGCGTCCATAGGCTACGGTAACTGTTTCTTATCAGGCATACTGTATGTTTGTTTGCCACCTAAGTAACATAAAAAGAAGATGGAACAAGTCTAAAATTTTAGTAATCTACTCATTTTGCATTTCAATAACATAAATTTAGACCATTATCCAAAAGTGCTCAAAGCTTCCTATAAAAAAGACGGCATTGCTATCAAAAAACTAAATGATAAAACGTAGTAGATAACATCAATACAACATTTAATTGCTTAATACAATTATATACTATATATACAAGCAGAACAACCCTTTGACATACAAAGGATATAGAGCGGAACAAAGTAACACGCACATCGCGCATTAAAACCTTTTTAGAGATAGACAAATATTTGTCGTTGTATCAACACGTTGTTAGTAATGACAAAGGCTAATGATCTCAAGCGAAAGTAATAAAATTATTAAGGTATTTTGTCAAGCAATATTTAACTTACATTTATCTGATGAACATTATTTTCATAATAAAATCATTGAATTTCAATTTTGAATGTTTAGGTAGCTTATCTATGCATTTTTTATTGCTCAGCTGGCAAATATTATAAGCATACGACCCTCATGACTATAAGCAGTTACCATAGCTAAACTAACGAGTTTTCTATCTATCTTAAGAAGGCATCACTTGCTTGCCGAACAACAAAAAATGTAACATTAGGGTGCTGTGTTGGAGTATTTCTGTGATAGAAAAATTGCATCCATAATGAGCACTGGAGTTTTGTACTCACGCTAGTTTGTATGGTGTCCTCCATCTAATGCATCAAAATGCATCAAAAACAATATTAATTTGCACTACACTATGATACAAATCAGTTATATTTTTACTTACCTTATTTTTTTCAACGTAAGCTAGTTATATAACACCACAACAAAAGCGCCCGCAGCCCCATACAATATGACAGTCTTAACTGTCACCATTATGTGGTTAAAACACGTCCACAAAGTTAGTAAACAAAAGGCTTGTGAATATCTCGCACACACGAATTTGCATTATCCTCTTAACATTACCACGTAACTACGTAAATGCACTTTGAAAAGTCCAAGCACCTAATTGCAATTTGGGGCTATTCACTGGCCAGTATCATGAATGCAGATGACAACCGCAATAGCTTTGCGGCCTCACAAGCTGTACCGGTATGCGGTTCGTATACACTACGAATGTTCACTTCCTACGTCACTACAGACCTTAGGAATAACACACACTAATGCACGATGATCACTTGATTGTCAGTCGATATGTCACTACGTACTGTTGTCTTTTTAAAAACAAACAAAATCAATTTAGCACGTTGCGTGTTCTAGTTTGATGTTAATTATTAAAATAAATATTTTTAGTAATTGCAGAACATTATCGACGAATGACCGCATACTGTTATTTTATATGAGTGTCTACGTTCTTTGGAGGGCCGTAGAAGTAGGTGCCGACAGTAAACAGACGTTAGATGGGCAAGGCAAAGACTTATCATGATCAACTATGTCTTCAGGCTGGCCAAATACCACACTTAAAAAAAACTTTGCTTGTATTATGTTGTTAATAAGTTTTTGCACTGGCTAACATTATTTTTAAAGTCGAATTCATTGACCTATTAGGGTCAAATGCATGATATTTATGAACGTAATAAAAACAAATGCCAGCATATTTTTTGAACAGCTAATTATGTGTCATTCAACCCCAATCAATAGAAAGAGTCGTGCCCTATCAACTAATGAAATAATAAACATAATAGAGCTATGTATGTCACTTACATACTATTTAAAAGGTATTATGCATACTAACTAGACAATATGATGTTAAATACAATAATATATGTAGATATTTTAATACTGTTTTCATTGTATTGTGTTTTGTTATACAGCATTAAATCGCAACAATGGCAATTTCTAAATCAAAATACATCATATATTTTTACAGCCGATATTTTTTAACAGTTTATTTTAGTAGAATTTAAATAATTACTTAGTAGTTTCAGGTTTCATAAATAGGAGAATACATTTGAATTCACGAAACACCGCCCGCGGGAAACTTCCCTATATTGACAGCCACTTGGTACTGAACTGAAGCTCATTTTGAATTTATTTGCCGTGTAAGAAGATTATGTGCATTCTACATTTTAGTTTGTTTACAAAATACAGATGTTTAATTACATTGAATAGTGTATACATATATATGAATATAAGATAACGAATGGTCGCAGGTGTCCCAGAGAAGAGTCCCCTTGACCACAATAATGGGCCGCGGTAGCGCACTCACAGCCCTACCTGCTAATTAGGGACGGTAACGCATTAACAACAACAAGCTCTTTTTTCAACTCGTTAAACTTTAATTTAACGTCCTGAAATATTACTCTCATAACTTATTATCCATTACAAACGAATAGAACCTCTCTGAAGCACAAATTATATTATAAAAGACCTACATATTAAGGTTTTCAGATTTTTAGAAACAAATTTTAGAAAAAAAAATAGAAAAAGAATAAACATAAAACCCATTTTTAATTATTGTATATACTTTAACCAAACCCTTGCGCCAATGTGCTCCATAATAACATTTCTCGTCACAAAAGCTCTGTGCCAGCTTTTGTTTCTAAATAATCGAAAAAATCGAGATCCTTAACGTGATCTAGCAGGATTTGCTTATATCTTTCTTATTTCTACTTTTGCCGAAAAAACAGAATACCCTCGTCAAGACGGATTTGTTAAATGAAAAAAAAATGTACAATTTGGTTTTTATGTTTTGTTGCGTCACCTGATCAAGATGTGTGGGTAATGTGGAGAGGTCGTTTGTAAGCCAACTTTTTGAGGGGAATTACAGCATTGTCACTAAAACTGAACTATTGATCTGAAAGCTGAGATTGTGGTAGAACGTAAGTTTTTCACAACATAAACATTAGAATGAGTAATCATTCGCATTAGTGTGGTTTAATTTGTTTGTGTTATCTGACCACTTTTGATTGACCACAGTCGTCGGTTCCGGTATGGGCCGACTGCGTTTCCATCACTGTCTGCCTCCGGCCTCTCTGCTTGTACCCTGTTTCGCTGTTCTGTAGCCATTTCAAATCAATAACAATGTATAAATACCGCTATTATCCCTCTGCTGTTAAGTCATACCTTCATGAAATTAAAGAACGTATATTTTATGATGAATAACCTATTTTACCTACCTAATTTTATTGTACGTATATCCATAAATAACCGTATAAAACTAATAGATATTGTATTATACTTTATGTAAAAATCTTGTTTTTTCTATTTAAATAGCTGAACACTTGAGCCGCTTATAAAACTAAGAGAAAACTCGTTAAATGTGACCTTTGAAAATATTTCTACTTAGGTAGGTACATTTTACAATAGCCTTAAATCAACATCTCATCATCATATTACGGTTACGGTAAACGTTTACCAATATATAAATTTCTAAATAAGAACCTACCTTTGTAGTTCTGGAACTAAATATGCAAAAAAAAACTGACCTTTAACTAATACCTTCTTCATATAAGAGTGTAGAAAGTTAAAAGCTATAGTAGAAAGTCGGTATGTTCCTGAAGAATGCTTGTCAAAACAGAAGCCCAAATTAGAGGCCTTTCGTTTACAAATCTACCATGACAAGGGTTACCCGCCGGCACTACTGAGATCTACGTTAAACGTACTCACGACGTCACCCCTTTTCTCGGAATGTCACGAAAATACATAAGTGACACGTATACAAAACATATTAAGTCGATTTTAATTATTTATATACTATATTTTTAAATACATCAAATAGATAACACGTGTTCGACGCCCATCCTCAAACAAAAACAAAAACCAACAATTTATTTTAACTCTTCCGCACTAAAAAACTAACTCTGTGTACACAGGGTTAGTTCTCTAGTGTCCGTGATTGTATGCAATATACAATCACGGACACTAGAATATATTGCAAGCATGCAATATATTGCAAGAATACAATCACGGACACTCAGAACAAACGTTTATGAATCATACAAAATTTTATCTCGTATAGAAATTGAACCTACAATAGTCGGCGAGGTGTTGGTCGCGACATGACCACCGTGCAGTATGTAACTAGAATCATGAATTAAAAAAGACATTATCTTCCTGACGTGGCATATTTTTTTGCAGAAAAAGCAAAGTTATTTCAAAATATTCCATAACCTAAGTAGTTTGCCTTGTTAAGAACTAATACTATTATAGAAGAATTAGGCACACGACCGACACACACGCCATAATCAGCGAGAGTGTCGCCGCAAAGACGTCATAAAGTTCGTCCAAGGATAGATAAGAAAGTTGCGAGTGGGCCGCGTGGCTGCTGCCCGCGATAAACTCTGAATATCCATCATACTTAATTACCTTACTCTTTTAACAGTTTAGAAGGCAGTGAGGAAGTCTTGTCACGTCGTCCGCTGTTTCAGCGTTTCACGACGTCCGCGTCCCTGATAAATCTTTACTCCTACCCTCACTTTGCGACACTGACTAGAGTTTTTAAATTAATTTAATATCTATCTGCATTAATTAATTATATCTTGGCCGAAATTGTTAATGTAAGTGAAGTGCCGCTGAAATCTGTGCAATGTCCTCGCAGTCTCTGCGAAAAGTTTTGTTAAGTTCTGAACTCATCGGTGCAGAAGGATAGCTATCTTTTATGCTGCAACATACAACTTTTTTGTGTATGTAAACGGATACATTACATTAAATTGTATGTATTTATTACTCATTATTTTTTTCTACAGCGTAGGTTCAGCAAAAAGGTAAATTAGATAAAACGTTTGTTTTATCTTTAGTATTAAAGGTATAGAAAGTGTTCTGCATCCCTAAATTAACGTTTTTGTGTATTAAAAATAAAACTTATCTATTGATTAGTAGTTATATAAGCACTGTACAATATAAAAATAAACACTTCTTAAATACTAGGAACAGCGAGTTAAAGGATCATGTACAAACCCAAACGAATAATAAAACCGCAAATTTGAAATTCAATAACATTGTTACTATACACTCATTCGAACAAAGCTTTACATCGGGCCTATTTAACATGATTTTTGAGTTGAGGGGAATAATACGTTCGAGTGGCCATAATAATCCTCAATTCCCCATTACACGGTCATCGGTCGACGCAGGCATTTTATACGGGCATGAGCGGGTCCGTTAATCACATTCGGTTGATTCGGCCAGGTAATCCGGGATCCACGCAAGATGGATAGCATGTCAGAAACCAGTCTATCGAAACACGTTGACCGCCAACGAAATGTCACCGTCATTTACCTTGTGTTAGAAGACAAGGCTTTGTAATAGATTGTTGTCGTTCAATACAGGGATTTTTTGTGAGTTCTGCGTTCGTTCATGGAACAATCGAATTTAAGTTATGTATATTTCACTTCACTACAGCAAATTGTTTTTTGGGAAAGTCTAGGTTTTACTAGATACCTAATAATAAAAATGTATATAATAACAAAGCAAGTTTTACTGGCAAATATGGGCTACGGTTAGTCGTTTGATGTTTCCACGTGATATTTTTTTTATTTGATTGAATATTTTTAAAGTATCAGTTTTGTATTAGTAATCCGTACATCCTTACACTCACCCAAACGCTCATTCATAACAGCAATTAGTATTAAAAAGAAAAGTAACAAAAATATTGCAAGTAAACATTAGTTTTAGTACTAATATGGAAAGAGACTGAGCCCTACGACACAGGGGACCCTAGTGTGGGACTCAGTGAATTGTAATTAATATCTAAGATTTACTTTTAAGGCCAAGTGTTTTTGTAATATTAATTACTGTACAAGTGATTTTCTGAACACAATAAAGATTATTATTATTATTAGAACACTGATTGCGACTTCTCAGACCAATGCTAGCAGATTAACGTTGGTGTGACTTTCGTATGCATTTTATGCACTTTATGCAATTGAACGGTAAACAGGCAGATACATAGATACCTCAAACAATCTCATCCGAGGATATATAATAAATCCTCCTTATTATTAAAAAAAAAAACATTATAAATTGTTTATTTTTCTAGTATTTTGTACAACATGTACTTTTTAGATATTCTTTACTGGTTTGTCATTTTAGTGGCATTGAATAACGAAACTCTTGACAACAAATTTATATTATGGTATGAATTTTAATTTGGGCACAAACATTTTCAATATGAAAATTTCAGGACAGTGCAATGCAAACCCAACGCAATACGAAATTCAAAAAGGTATCCTCGCAACACGAGTGAATTCTTGCCACAAATTACTTTATATGACTTTCAAATGTGTAATAATATTCTGCAGCTCTATTTACAGAAATACAATATTTTTCATGTGTTCGAGAAACTTTCTAGAAATGTGCCTGACTTTTAGTGAGTTAATTTCAGTCCACGAAATTAAATATCTCTCTTTGCTTTTTGTTTATAATGTTATAACTGCAACGTTCTTCAAAGTTAGTTAATTTACTTATTACATTAATTAGTAGGATAAAAGCTTAGTACTTTTATGAGCTACGTTTCTAATTATCTTTTATTTTGAAAAGGTTTTCGATTCCAACTGCTACTTAGTGACAAATTACCGGCGAGCTAAGAAAAGAAACAAGACGATATTAAAGCATCGGGTCATTTCTGTACGGGAGAACTTCAACAATCCATCATTCGTAATTGCTACAGTTCCCTAAACGTCCGTCTCTTTGATTATTACTCACTTTGCTACTTATTATCTCGCTGCACGTTCTTTTTTTCCGCTAATATAATTAAGTTTTCAAATTAGAAGCGAGATTTTAAGGAATTTAAATAAATAATTTGGTTCATTTTCAGGTAACAAATCATGAACGCTTGCTCACATCATTTTACACACTGACACAAAACTTGTATAGACGCAAGCAATATTGTATGGATAAAGTTTACATATATCTCACTATATCTCTGAGCCTGATTGATATTTCATCGTGTCTGCGCATAAAATGAAATAAAGCCATTGGATTTTATAAAGGGAGATTGCAAATTTGGCATACAGAAAATCAGGATGTTGGACATCCGTCAGGCAAGAGTCGAGAGCACACAAACTTTGAGCGTCAACTGTAACCGGATTCACTAACGAGTCGTGCACGGGTGTCGGGCCAACGGCGACGGTGCGGCGGCGCGCGGCGCGGCGGCAGCGCTGCCGCCTCGACGCGCAACACTCTTTTTAAAATAAAATTTATTGTTCACACAGTCACTCAAAACCATCGACCAATAAATTCACGTAAATCATAATTAAATTTAGGTACAATTTGTATCGCACAAAGTACCTGAAACGCACGATTCGTACAACCTTTTGTATATTTAGTTGAATCCTATTGGGGCGTTATCGGGTGCACGCAGCGGTCGCAGTTTAGGACTTAACGAATTATCGGGCCGGCTGTCAGGGCCGGTATGGAAGCCAATTGTGAATAATGGAGCGTTGAATTTATAATCGTTGCCGGACTGACCGAGGGGCAGGCGTGTCCACGCGCCCACGCGCCCGCAGACCCGTCGCGCACACCACTAGATTAGTACAATTGTTTGAATGTGGGTTATGCTATATGTTTAGTTATTAATCTCACTCCCTTTCTACAGACAATAAGAATCTTTATTGAATTTTACATATTAGACTATGTTAAAAATTATGTGGTTGAAGTATTTCGGGACACTTCAAATTCTTACGTTACACTGAACTCTAAAGCTGTCGTTATACGAGTAGAACCGCAAACTAATATAAAAAACTGAAACATGTTACGCGTGTGGTGCCTGTGATAAGACTGAATAAGTAAATCCTTTTCTGAATCTAACTAATTAATAATAATTCTTGTACTTCAAACAAACGAACGTTAATACTTTTTGTTCCTTTGTGTATGAATGAATACCATTATGTGGTCGCGTAAATGAACGTGGGTCCACCGTTGTATTGTTGATTTATGCTATTGTTTTAACGTAATTTTAGAGAAATCCAATGAAAGAGTAGTTTTGACATTGTTCTAGTTACACTGTAGCCTTTCTCCAGTTACGAGCCAGCACTTCAATTAATAGACCATCACATTTGTTCGTTAATAATATGTATTACCAGTGAAACCCGGAAACTTAAAGAGTAGGTACCTATTCTGTATTTTTTTAAGCAAAAAAAATCGAATAATATATTTATTTTATTTAACATAGTTAATAGTTTACCTTACTGGCTGAATATAGAAAGTTATTACAATAAATGTTGCTCTGTAGAACGTGAATGTGTACGCGCCATATTCGTTGAATTCTGCATATAACAAAACCAGACAAAGAAATAGTAAGGATAAGTAAGAAATCCCCAACATTGGACGGATGGATTCAAAACGATACGTTCAGCTTAACACAAAAGCTGGAAGAATTAAAAAGCCCCGAAATATTTAAAGTGTATTCAAACATTTTTAAATGGAGGTTAATTAAAACTCTAACGTTAAAGTTCAGATGTTAAAAATTGTAAGTAAGAAACCGTTTCCAAAAATATATTTATTCTTAATCACATCTACCTACTATATTGGTAAATCCTGATCCTAAGTTACCCGGCTAAAGTAAACTACAAAAACCGATTATAATAGTCGCAAATTAAATTCTGAAAACAACATCGATGAATGATTTACCATTCTGTACTCTTCCGTACCGTGCACTACAAAAAAGAAAATTTGCTTGGATATTTTTGTTTTTCTTTCAACACAAGTAAATACACTGAATCCTTCCCGTGATGACGTTGCGAATTCATAGCACACGGAATGAAGGAAAATGGTGTAACAGTGAATCGTGCAAAGCCTGCTTATTACGTCCCTATGTTATATCCTCTACTAACTAGTTTTGCCGAAACCAAAACGTAAAAACGGACAGCTGCTGCAAATAGCGCTCGAAAACTAACTTGGATATTATTTCGTACTTGCATAATTATTGTACAAGAATATATCTAGATTGTTTAATAATTATATTTTGGTGCCGTATTTTTATTATTTCGAATTGTATTTTTCTATTCCTCTCGTACCATTTGTGATGATAACAAGTTATCGTTCTATGCATTAGGTTGTGGGTTCGATTCTCACCCAGGTCAAATCTTTGTGTGATGAACATAATTCTCTAATCGATGTCTGGGTGTAATTTATCAATAATATGTATGTATTTACAAATATAAAGTTTGTCTACGAGTTGGCTGGTTGCAATAGTAAACGTACTTCATTAAACGTAGGTACTTCGCGTGCAGTTTGAAATCGGGAGGATTATGCAACTTTCTAGTTATTAGAGAAGCGGTATAAGTTTATTTCCAGCAATAAATCTTATATCGCAACTATAATTATGACGACGAAATAATATTCTTATTTTTAAATCTAAAGAGATATTATATAGAGAGAGAGCATTTAAGAACCACGTAAATACATAGATCTGTAAATTGAGTACTGAGTACAATTAACCATTTCAACCAGAATTAAAAGCATCCTGATTTGCGTAGGTACATGTAGCCCCATGGTAACCAAAACCAAAGTAAAATAACAGATTCGACATTTTTTTTTCAATACGCCTACGGTGACAAATAACCATACGGTACACCTGGTGAGCAGTTACCGTAGCCTATAGGCACTTGCAATACCAAGAGGATCATCACTCCTTACTTATGCGTTGTCAACCTTTTAATTTAACACTAGGGTTTCAAGTTATGGGACATCCTAAAATCTTATTTAAAAAATGATACGTTTTTAGGTACTTTTACAAAATATTAAATATTTTTAGCATTTTTGCTATGCAATCAGCTCAAATATACTTAATAATAATAATAATAATAATACCGTTTATTCATCTCCACAAATTACAGTTGGTAAAGTGAATGCGGTTGACACTGTAGTTTGACAACGTAATTTGTGGGAGATCTGGAGTCTAAACTAAGCTATAAAGCCTGTATCTCAGAACTCCAGGCCCCCCATCACAACAGTAATATACAAATTGTCAACGTGTGGCGTAAGGAGGTAAGTATTTAAAATAAAAATAATAACAATGTATGTGAGTGTGTGAGTCTGTGTATGTGAGTGTGTGTGTGTTGTATGTGTGTGTGTGTGTGTGTGTGTGTGTGTGTGTGTGTGTGTTGTGTGTGTGTGTGTGTGTTTTGTGTATGTGTGTGTGTGTGTGTGTGTGTGTTGTGTGTTTTGTGTGAGTGTGTGTGTGTGTGTGTGTGTGTGTGTATTAAACTACTATTACTAGCATTTTTTCGGTGTCATAGTAGTTAAGGCTGAGTAACAATTCTTTAATTTTATTTTTACATTCTGTCTTACGACAATTAGTTATGTTGGTAATTCTATTTACTTTATTATACAACATATTTCCTCTGAAAGGAAAAAATCTTTGTGCAAAGGAAGTGAATACTGCAGTAGGTTTACATACGGCATATTTCCTTCTAGAGAGAGCTATACGTTTTTTTCGTTCTTCAGGTATGCTTGTATGTTTTAGAAGTATGGTCAGCATAATATACTGTTGGCGTACAGTTAGCACTTGAGCTATTTTGTATAGTTTGTCAGTTGGAAACAAACGAGGTTTGGATAAGCTTATTTTTAAGATCATCCTCTGAGCCCTTTCGAGTAAAATCAATTTAGTTTTACAAGCACCACCCCACGTGGTGAGGCAGTAACTTATAATAGATAGGACTAAGGCCTCGTATACTAACTTCATTGTTTGCTCATCTGCTACATCACGTAGATCTTTGAAAATGTAGGCTAGTTTTCGTATCCTTTTAGATACCATTTGGATATGCGCGTCGAAAGTTAAATTTGCATCAATTTCTATACCGAGGTACTTAAGGGTATGAGCAGAACTAATACTGGAGCATTTACAATTTGGGGTTGGAGGAAAATTACATTTGTGTGCGTAAAGACATGTTGAAATATTTTGAAATTCACTGCGATTATAAATTGAGAAGGTGATGTATTTTGTTTTATCTTCATTTAGGGTCAGAGAATTTGAGGATAGCCAGTGGCACACTGAGTTAAATCCTTCCTGTGCTAAAGCAAAAAGGTCATGCCAAGAGTTTGCGAAAAAGCTTAAGGTGGTGTCATCGGCGTATGCTGAGATACGACAGTTTTTAATGTCGAGCATGCAAAGCTCGTTTACATAGCACAGAAATAGCGTAGGACCCAGTATGCTACCTTGTGGCACGCCAAAATCAACCAATAACTCGTCACTAATAAGCTCTCCAATTTTTACGCACTGTGTTCTATTTTTAAGATAATCGGTTAACAATGCCAGTGGCATACCCCTTATCCCATGGTCCTCGAGCTTTTTTACAAGGTGGGGAACAGAGACTGTGTCAAAGGCCTTTGCAAGGTCTAAGAAGATGGTTAGGCATTTATTTTTATTATCTAGCTTATCAACTAAAAAGTTAACAAGGTCGAGTACTGCATTATCTGTAGACTTGCCAACTCTAAAACCATATTGGGATTTTGCAAGTAAACTGTTTTCCTCTAGATATTTTATAAGCCTACTATTAACTATACGCTCAAATAATTTTGATAATGATGTAAGAATAGCAATTGGTCTGTAGTTGCTAACACAGTCCCTGTCCCCTCCCTTATGTATTGGAAGTACCATAGCTCTCTTCAATGCATTTGGAAATATACCAGCTTCAAAGCAGCGGTTAATTAAATCGGAGAGAACAGGTGTTATTGAATTTAAAGCATGTTTAAGGGCTGAGGCACATATGTGATCCCAGCCAGGGGCACAGTCACTTTTTAGTAGCTGGATTGTTCTTGCTACTTCTTCATTATCAGTCGGCATAAGGACGAAAGAATTCACTGGTGGATTTATAACTTTTTTAAAACTTTGGAAGTGCGAGGGAATTTTGTTTGATAACAGTTTACCTATGTTAGAAAAATATGCATTAATATTGTTAATTGAGACTCTAGGGTGTTCATCGGTTGTAAGTAACTGTGACGGGAGCTGATTTCTATTGTTATTGTTAGTAATTGTTTTAATGGTTGACCAGAGCTTTTTTGTGTTGTTTTTCGATTGACGCAATTGGTCTCTTTCATATTGCTTTTTAAGCCTTTTTAATAAATTGTTACAATAGTTCCGATACCTCAGATATGATATTCTTAAAATAGGGTTTTCTTTAGATTTTAGTTTACTGTGCATTCTGTCCCTATTTCGGATGCAACGTAAAATACCATCAGTTATCCAAGGTTTAATTATAAATTTATGACGCGGTATCAATCTTGTTATCGAGTTGTTGGTAATCAATTGTTGCATAATGTAGATAAATTTATTCGTTGCATTATTTAAATTAGTCTCCTGATACACTGAACCAAAATCGTAAGCAGAACATGCAGATTTAAACTTTTCTGTATCAAGTTTATAAATTATTTTCTTTTTTATGTTGTGGGTTTTAGTAACATTTGTTTTTACACAAAAAAATACAGCATCATGGTCCGTAATCGTGGTGGATAATGAAAATGTAAACGCGTTTCGCTTTGATTTTAGTATGACATGGTCCAAACATGATTTACCTCTGGTTGCAGTGTTTATAGCAGGGAGCAGTCCATGATACGTTAATGTATCTAAGTACAGGGTGGTCTCATAATTAGTTCCTAAAATATCTATATTTATATCACCCACAATAACAATATTCTTAAAAGAAGACAACCCCTCTAGCAAGTTGTGCAGTGAGTTTACAAACATATCAACTGTTTTGAAGCTGGGTGGCCTATAGATAGCAATTATCACAGTGTCATTTTTTATTTTGATGACTAGACAATTAGCTTCCATTAAAGAGGGCTCCTCCACACTACACTCTAGGTTGCAGTTAGTGTAGACAACTACCCCGTCGTTCTGATTATAGTTATCCGTTGTTTTATACGAGATAAACCCATCTAGTAATGGTAAATTCGTAATTCGCGATAACCAGCATTCCGAAAGAACAATAATATCGCAAGATGTTTCTAGTCTTTTCAGTAGGACACCTAATTCCTGAAAGTTACAGTTAAGGCTACGGATGTTCTGCTGTAGGATTTTGAGATACTGTAGGGGGTTTTTGAGGTATGAGGAACACTCTTCGGGCGTACAAATTACTGGAACCGCAATATCAAAGAGATCAACGTCTCGCATTAAATTACTTGTAGAATCGAATGATAATTATTTATATTAACAGTAAGGAAAAAATCAGTGATAAAATATTTTTTTAAGCTAATATGTGATTTTTGCTTGTTTGGTACCATTATATTTTGAGTGGAGCGGTTTGTATGCAATTTAGAGAATATTGCTAAGTGAAGTCGATACTGTTTACTATTTAATAATACGAAGTTGTAGATGTTTTTAAAATATGAGTGTAAATAAGTTTGGGTGTTACTAAGTATTAAAAGAATGTATATGTATTTTATATAATAATGTTGATTAGCGTAATTTTTTATTATATTTTTTATTAAAATGCATGTGTAAGCAGAAGTATTGATTGTATGTGTGTGTATTAGAGTGTAATTAAAAAAAAAGTTATAGTATATTTCTTTAGTATGTGATAATTGTAGCTTAGATGAGAGTTTAATGTTATTGTTTATTGTGATGTATATTTTGTGTTTTAGTGTAATAACAAAGTGATATAGATAAACTGTGTTTACAAACAAATAGTATTCCATGAGAAATTGATAATAAACACATTGCCAGGGCATTAGAGATAATAGTCATTGCGGTTTTAATTTAGTAAAATCCTCTTCGTGTGAAATTAATTGAGAAGGCTCACCTTCCTTTTGTCGAACGTATACCTTCCCGTATGAGGTCCAGCAACTTGCATGACTGTTAGATTTCACAAATTCACGGGCCAGGTAGTATAAACGCCTTCCATATGTAGTGAGTGACTCCGATAGGTAAATTGGTTTTGGTTCTCCAAGTAATTTCAAATGAGATGAATTGAGCTTTTCTCTATTATTCCTGTTGAAAGTCTTTGATGCTCGAATTAAATTTTCTTTGACGGAGGCCGTAGAGAATTCCGCTATGATAGGAGAAGTCTTTTCCGAAATATTCTTAGGTCTATAAATATTGCGTATATCGGTATCCAACACCTCAACACTAAGGGCATCTCCAATATTTTTTATATAGCTAGTTAGAGTGGTTGTGTTCTCTGTTTGAATTTTTGGGACATTTTTTAATTCCAAGGTTGAACTCTTAGAGTTTCTCTCAAGTAGTTCAATTTTATACTCAAGAGTTTTAATTTGTTTTTTGAAAGCATCATTTTCAATTTTTGATTGTTTAAGTTGGAATAAGATGTCATCGTATTGATCTGACATGTGTTGTATAGACTTTTTAATGTCGTTGTTTTGTTGTGTTGTTGCTTTCATGGCCTCATCAAACTTTAGTGCTAGATTTTTATTTTGCAGTTGTAACTCAGCCATCATATCTCTTATTTCACTTAGAGTTGATTCACAGTGCTTGCGTTTTAAACGACGCGTTATATTTTGTTGACTACCACAGTCGAGATCCGAACCCACATAATCCGATGCCGTATCTGACTCTTGTCTCGCGACACTAGGTATCGGCAGTGCTTGAGAGGATTTTTCTGGTGAGGTTCGCTGAGTAGACATATTAAATAGTAGAAATATCAAACTTGTAGATAAAAATATAGAAACAAACTTTTCTTACAATTTACTTCGTAAAATTCTTCAAATGGTACCAGGGTCACAGTGATCGTAGGAGCAATCCGATGCTACGTAGTGTGTCAAATACTGTCTCTGTCGCACCAGTGGGCGCCCCTATATCAACGTTGTCTTGCTGTTTCGCTCACACCGCTACCCGATCGCGCATGTGTGAGAGAGGTCTTTCTAACTGGCCACCGATCGACGATTCTGAGCAATTCAGTTGTCCGCCCAGTGAAGCGTGACCTCCTTATATGGTAATTAATAAGGGGTACTCACTTTGTGAATGGAAGTTCTTCGTATTATTTTAGTGTGCTGTATGCGTTGCGTCCACGGTCCACGCCAAACGAGAGTGACGATTAGTATCCCTCGAGTGCTTGAAGCTCTTATTCACGCTGATGTCCTAGTATTACGCCGTTTTATTTGCACAATATTTTCGTAATTTATTTATTATAAATTAATGATTTTTAGAATTTAAATATACACGGTGGATACGTCTAAACGCTTTCGCGGTCCAGGAGGGAGGGGGATATATAAATATTAAAACAATGTGGAAAAAGACGAGCCCGGAGCAGGACTCGAATCTGCGCCTCTCGAGTTCCGGCCCAGCGCACTACCAACTGGTGTGTGTCAGAATGGCTGGTTGCCTGTGGCTTTGGTCTATGAGAGTTGATTAGAAAATTGCTACATAATTGCTTATATTTGCTACATTTAATAAATAATTGCTACATACTATATATATTTAGAAATAAAATTTTTTTTTTGTACAGCCATCCTGACGTTTGGTTGGCTGGTCGCCTCCTAGTTTAAAGCCAAGCATGCAGAGTTTCCCGAAATGTATTGTGTCAATAATTGCTACATATTTGCTTCATTTATCTAATTTAGTTGTATCTTCAAACATATGTTAAATAAAGGATGTAGCAATTATTTTAATTATCCCAAGGAAAAGTGCCTGATAAAACAATTAAGGCAAATAGTTGCAGTGTGTCTTCAGTCAACGGTATTGCTACTTTAGGAGGCTATTATTGCTACATTATGTTATGAGTAGATACGTAAGTGGAAGTGGTGGCAAGTGGAAGCACATTAAAAGGATATCGTAAATAAAAACGTCGGGTCGTTCATAAGATTCATTTTAATAATATTACAATTTACTTTAAAAATATTCAACTATTAATTTACTTAATTTCCATATATTATTTTTTCGCATATATTATACAATGTGGTATTAGCTTCTTTTTACTCTTCGTAACTTTTTTCGATTGGTCATCGTAACATTTCCATTCTGAATTTCGTCTGCAATGAGCTTTGTAGTGACCAATTAGTGTTTCACATACTGGGGGCTCGAATTCTATTATAGACAGTAAATCAAACTCTGATCCTTGTAAAAAAAGAGATGTTGGTCATATCATCTATTGAAATGAATTGATTGGAATTAAATTCAAATGCAATAAGATCTCGTAAAGATACACTAAATGATTTAACACCTTTACATTTACTACGCCGGCATTCTGTAAGTTCTTGAGAATTAATTAAAGTATTTGCGGCTTCTTGTAAATCATTAATGGTTGAATTTATATCAACGTGTAGAACAGGTATCTTACGCTGAACTCTATTGATTTCACAATCTGATTCTGTACAATGTTCACTTTCATCTGCACTGTATATACAATCTATTAAAATGCGTTCAAATATATTATTTACATTGCACTCACATCTCACTTCCACAGAAGATTCTTGTTCAACTTTTGAAAAATAGACTTGCGCCATTTCAGATCTTATTTTGTATACTTCTTCTGTATCTCTTCCACTCATGAGTTTGACTAGTTTACAGAATACATTTTCACTCTTATGTATTGTTTGACTTATACGATAGCCATCGATATATGCTATAGCTAAAGCCTGACATACCGAATCAATCGCGCAAGTATTTCTCAATATAATATATTTTTTACCAATTTGTAGCCTGCTTCCGTTAGACAAAAAAATAACTGGCTTCAAAGTTTTTCTTTTTTTAGTAACATTTCCTTTCCCTTTCCAATTTTCGATGAAGGTAGGGTCCTCAGCAAAAATAGAATCAGCAGTAAACTCTTCCTTAGGCTCCTTAGACTGTAATTTACTTTTCCGCGTAGATGTTATGGAATCCCGTTTTATTTCCTTCTTAGGAAAATCTGCTTCAGTATTTCTTTGTACAGTAAGATTCGGCAGTAACGATATTCTCGGTGCAACTTTAACCTCTCCTTTTAAGAATTCTAAATGTTTCATAATGAATTCATCTGTTCGTAGTCTGTGAGATTTGGTGCTTAGATGTAATAGCAGTCTTTTTATAGTTTTAAAATATGATTCAACATTTGAAGAAGTAGGTGCCTCAATATCGGAATCATAAATATTCTTCATTACGTTTGACCACAAAGGAAACAAAGTCAGTAAACGTGATAAAATTCCTATAAAAGCAGGATAATGGTACAAATTGTCATGACTGCCTATATCTTCAGTATCTAGTGTTACGAGTAATTTTTCTGTTTCAATTTTTGTGGTAAACCATTTAAAAAATCTGTTCTCTTCACTTAATTTGGTATTGGTTTTATTTTCAAACACTGATTTTTCCACAGCTTTAGGCAGATCATTTATTTTATTACTATCCTGAATCACTATCTCTGTATCCAAAGTCTGAAACTGATTCAATGTCTTTAATCGACTCTTAGCCAACTCACACCTAGAAGGAGTATTGGATTTATTAATGCCGTCGTATTCATTCAAACAAACTGTAATAATATCTTTCAAAATTTCTTTGGCTTTTTCAAAATTTACGCATTCCTTCAACGCTAACAGACATTTAATATAAAAGAATTTTACTCTGTTGTCGACATGTTTAAAACAAGTCAAATTAAAAATGATTTTAACAAAATGACTAGTGTCTATTCTAATGTAGCAATCGTCACTTTTTTCGTCTTCCTCCAGTTTTCTGTAAGATTCTGTAACATATTCTTTAGTAGAGTTATGTTTCGTAAATGCTTTTACGCAAGCACCAATCAGCGCGGATGACTCATCGACGATGATTTCGTCTGGTTTTGGATTGCTCACGTGCCATGCTTCCAGCCATTTGTATATAGTGTCCATAGACTGGCTTTCTGATACCATTTGGGTAAGTGGGATACTACTGTGACCTTTATATGTTTTCATGACACATGCATAAAACAAAATGTGTTTGGTGATTGTGACATTATTTAAAGGACCAAATGGTTTGAAAATGCTACCGGTGGCGTCTATACTAACAATCAATTTAGCAGCTTTTTTAAATTCATTGCAATATTGATCTTGGCAAGGGTCCCAATAATAAATATAAAATGGATACACTGAGATATGTTTAATAGCTTCTTTGTAAGGCGATATTTGGGTCATTAGCCATAATGAAAGTATTTGGTTTCGATGAAAAAGTGAGCTACTCTTCTGTTCGTGTTTTATTTGACGTAAGCACCCTGTTGTTGGTAAATGAGTAGGTTCAGGCTCATCGGAATTAACAACTAAATTTGCCATTGAGTTACGATATGAAATAGCGGATACATGTTTAAGTTCTTCAGCTATTTCAGTTCGTTTTACAGGTGATAGTTTTATTTTTTTCATTGGAGGATGAATGAAATTTTCGTCGTAATTTGTTATTATGCATTTGCACTGAGCTATTTTATCCGAAGGCCAGCTAATAATAACTTTCGCATCAGCTTCACATTGTTTACAAGATCCGATGCACGTTATATTGGTGTTCATAGAAATAGAATACTGTTTAAATGTCCAAGTGTGTGCTATTGGATGGACCTCCCAAATTTTTTCACGCAATTGATGGGCCCACTGATGTTTAGGCAAAAGATTTCTCATTCTAAAAACAGACTCAGATCCTTTATTTAATTTTATGCGTTTAGCTATTGGTTGCAGACGCTCCCATTGATACGTATCAATAAAAAAATCATAAATGACTGTTTTTCCAAGCGATTTGTTGTCCACGTCTTTGCAGTTTTTTTCTTCTCTATTATCACATTTATAAAAAGTAATTGGGCTTGGTTCTTCACAGCAAATATTGTCTTTTGGGCTAAAGAAATAATCAAAATTTTTCTTCACCGAAAGGTACAGTGCCTGTTTCGTAATCTTATTGTCTAAGGCAGTACTAATTTCACTAAACAGTGGATCAGTAGATGCTGGTAATTCGGACTTACTTGAAAAATACTTTTTGTATTGCAAGAAAACCTTTTTTTGCTCTTCGAGTGGCACAACGAACTTTCTTCCCCTCTTCATCGTCACAAACACCAAAACCACTGATTATATAATAGTTACCCAAAACACGAATTAAAAATTGTTTCTATAGGTAGGTACTTGTTCCTTATAATAACATAGATCTATTTAAATTGTCGAATAAAATTAAATAAGCCTAGACTGTGATTCCAATACGATATCTGCACAAGCAATGACTAAGAATAATTGTTATAATGATAATTATTGGATTATTGAGGGTAGGTACATATTTTTTTTTAACGCAAGAATCGCATTACTTACGCTGTTACCAGAGCCTAAACGATTAAACCGATTCAACATAACCAAGTATTTGCCTTAATTGTTTTATCAGGCACTTTTCCTTGGGATAATTAAAATAATTGCTACATCCTTTATTTAACATATGTTTGAAGATACAACTAAATTAGATAAATGAAGCAAATATGTAGCAATTATTGACACAATACATTTCGGGAAACTCTGCATGCTTGGCTTTAAACTAGGAGGCGACCAGCCAACCAAACGTCAGGATGGCTGTACAAAAAAAATATGTTATTTCTAAATATATATAGTATGTAGCAATTATTTATTAAATGTAGCAAATATAAGCAATTATGTAGCAATTTTCTAATCAACTCTCATAGACCAAAGCCACAGGCAACCAGCCATTCTGACACACACTACCAACTGTGCCATCCGAGCTCCTACTCCAGAGTTCGAATTTGTCCACCGCTTATTTACGTCTTGGAGTGACGTAAGTTTCATTCAAACGTTAGCCGTTACAGGTCTATACGTACAACATCTTCCAATTTTGAGGAAAGAATGTTATTAAAGAATGAAACCACTCAATATTATTAAATATTTTTAGCATTTTTGCTATGCAATCAGCTCAAATATACTTAAATATTAAAGCAATGTGGAAAAAGACGAGCCCGGAGCAGGACTCGAACCTTGCATAATTATTGTACAAGAATATATCTAGATTGTTTAATAATTATATTTTGGTGCCGTATTTTTATTATTTCGAATTGTATTTTTCTATTCCTCTCGTACCATTTGTGATGATAACAAGTTATCGTTCTATGCATTAGGTTGTGGGTTCGATTCTCACCCAGATCAAATCTTTGTGTGATGAACATAATTCTCTAATCGATGTCTGGGTGTAATTTATCAATAATATGTATGTGTTTACAAATATAAAGTTTGCCTACGAGTTGGCTGGTTGCAATAGTAAACGTACTTCATTAAACGTAGGTACTTCGCGTGCAGTTTGAAATCGTGATGATTATGCAACTTTCTAGTTATTAGAGAAGCGGTATAAGTTTATTTTCAGCAATAAATCTTATATCGCAACTATAATTATGACGACGAAATAATATTCTTATTTTTGAATCTAAAGAGATATTATATAGAGAGAGAGCATTTAAGAACCACGTAAATACATAGATTTGTACATTGAGTACTGAGTACAATTAACCATTTCAACCAGAATTAAAAGCATCCTGATTTGCGTAGGTACATGTAGCCCCATGGTAACCAAAACCAAAGTAAAATAACAGATACGAAATTTTTTTTTCAATACGGCTACGGTGACAAATTTTAATAAGCATATACGATACACCTGGTTAGCAGTTACCGTAGCCTATAGGCACTTGCAATAATAATACTCATAATACTTATAATACTGTTTATTTATAAGGGGCATTTACACGTCAATCATAGGTAGGTAAATGTACATTACAAATTTAAAATAACACTTTAATTTAAGGTACTTTTACAAAATATTGAAAATTGGTTTCGTAGTACCTAGGTACGTTTTATTTGGAGAAATGAAAAATAGTTGGCGTTGGTTTATATAAAATATTATTGTGTGCAGAGTGCAATTCTTTATAATAGTCATATTACTTGACTCAAGTTCATATACAAGTGACATTTTATCGTGCAAGACTAAGATATAAGTACATAAATATCAAATGTATGCGCGTGCTGTGGTGTTAGGTACAATGTACAAAATTCTATTTCATTTCAACTTCTTCACAGCCTATTATCTAAATGAATTTGCTTTAGCAATCTAATATAATTTTAATAAAAAAAATACAAGCAATATTATTCTATACATAGCAAGAAATTTTTTCTCCAGATTTCATATAATTCTTTACTCTTTCTTAAAAAATAAAAATTCTGTTTAACCTATCATATAAAATGTTATTTTATGGCTAAGCTGCTTTAAGAAAATATTCTTAAGCAAACCTATTTGAGGAGAATAGGGTAATCATATTTAAAATTCCTTGGGTCGTCCTCGAAATCCTGGACTTAGGTAAAAATGCGTGACCTCTCTTTCCATGAAGGACCAAAATCGATACTTCACAATGCTTTTCACAACTAGGGGCTAAAATATCGTCCGTCATTTGTTTTGAAATGTTTACCCGGACCTCATTTCACGCAGCGGGTTGTAGGGGCAGTTATGCTAATAAATTTATTAACTTTGGTAACTTGCAAGCAAACGTTAGTGACATTATAAAACACAGTTATAAAAGTCGCACCTTATCTTAGAAACGTCGCTGTGTACACAACATTGAGGTTAGTTTGCAGCACCACTCACCTTGCCAAGGAAATAATATTTCTCACAAAATAACTTCCTTTTACTATCAGTTTCATCTATGTGTACAGATGGAATCGTAACGAACCAATGTCTGTACGCAATATTTATTAAAAGCACGTTTTTCGCAGTTACTAGAAAATGTTTACAAGCACTATTGTAAAAACTATATCTATTCACAACCGCGTGTTTCGACCACAAATATGTTACGAACGTACAGCAAAGGATAGTGTCACTATCCTTTGCTGTACGTTCGTAACATATTTCGATTTCTACAATAAAAAAAAATATAATGTTATTTTTATCCCGAATTATTTAGCTTTTCTTTTAGACCTTGTCTAATATATAAAAAAACGGAGTTCTTTTTATATTAAGGAAACAATATAAATGAGGAGCAAGCCCTCATGTTAAAGCCATTTCGAAGACAAATTCCTAGTTCCACGTGTCCTTTATCAATCACGATGATTAAAGTCCGCACTGTGCATTCTTGTGACCTGTTTCAATACGTCCGTATGTTCCAAACCAGACAAGACAGGGTTAAGGAATGCTCACAATTTAGCGAAATCAAGCGTCTGACAGGTTTAGTGGAAGCTCACGCAGTAAGTGGTGTTTGGCCGGATATTGCTCGGGCCGCACGAATTGTAGGTTCCTTTACATGACTACCCTTGACGGGAGCGTGGTCTGAATCAGAGTAACAGTACCCAAACACGGTAGGTATTCACGCAAACAACAGAGCCTTTTAATTGTATAAAGGACTAGGAACATTTACTCGGACCCTTGTGGTATGGAGGGACCACATAACGTTCAACACTCACTAAAGGCACGCAGGATATTCCATTATTTTTGTTGTGAAATCACTGTTTATAATGTCGTTACTTATATATTTTTTTAACTATACTAATAGGTGACAATCGTATATGTAGGTTACAAACATAAAACTAAGAGATAACTTTGTGTTTGGAAAGTCTATAAAAAGGCAGGTAAAGTCAATTAATATTGATATTAATATATATATATATATATATATATCACTATAAGTATTTATATTTAAAACCATGCATACTCAAATTTCGTTATAACAATAAATAAAAAATTATGGTGTTTTCACACATCAATTTTAAATAGCAGGATTATAGAACGGATGATTCCTGTGTGCTCTACCCCTGTAAAGTTAATTCATCTTTGATTAAAGAACAAAGTTTTAAATCGTATTAATTTGACGGTAAGCCTTGCAGGCCTGAGCCCAATTAAAACAATATAGCAAAGTTTCCTCTTTTATGAATACATATGTAGTTATTTAGTTAGAAACTATTTTGATTATACGTAGATTTACATTTGGTTTATAAGTAAGTTGAAGTAAGCTTGATAGCTGCTAGTAAAATAAACTACGCTAACTCCTCAGGGGATATCCAAATGTATTGTGTTCTTTTTTCGACAAGTGCCACATGTGACTGAATATTTAAATTCTAATTCCATGTGAGCGAAGTTGTAAGCAGTAGCTAGCAATATTGTAAATGTGAAAGTCTATTTGTGTGTTTGTCACTGAATGGCCTCCCCATGGACCGATGAAAGCGATGAAACTTTCCACCCAGGATAAAAACTTCTTGGTAAATGATTACGTTAATTTTCATCCCAACTGAATTTGTTGTCTTCGAAATTTAAAATATTTCTTTTTATTTTTCGTTACACCAAGGACTCTTGTAAAATGTGCATAATGATAGTAAAACATTGAAATGATGTTGAAATCATTTGTATCCTCGGGTCAAATATGAGTGTATAAATATATAGACATCTACCTCTGTACCGTTTTTATTTATAAAAAAAGTCTTAGTAGCATAACGTTGCTAGGAATTGTGCCCGATATACAAAAGGTCAGATCAAGGCAGAATGCTGTAGAAATCCTTGGGATGACCTATGTCCTATTTGAAATATGACAATAAGCAAAATAGCAATCTTAAAATGTACCTACGTTCATTTTAAAGTACAGAGTGATTGCTTTTAATTGCATATACAATTCATTTGTATGTATATGTTACGGTAAATCTGATTAATTGAAAATTATTAATATTTTTACAAAATTATTAATAATAACCACATGTTTTGGTAAATGTGAATAATCGATCGAAATTTATTACTTTTAGTAGTAATTATTAATAATTCACGACACATATTGGTAAAAGTTAAAAAATAAATAAAAACCTAACCTAACCTAACCTCGGTTAGGTTAGGTTAGGTTTTTAACCTTATGTGAGCCGTAGTCAAGTGTAATTATTAATAATTCACGAAACATATTGGTAAAAGTTATAAAATAAATAAAAACCTAACCTAACCTAGGTTAAGTTAGGTTAGGTTAGGTTTTTATTTATTTCCCCCCCCGGGGTGTCCTGCCTTGCCGTGGCGGGGGGGGCTCAGTAGCCGTGGATCTAACCATCCACGGCGAAGCTAAAAGGACCCATGGGCGACGGATTTGGTCTGACACAGACCACTGTTCGGCCAATCTCGTAATCCCGACCCGTAGGTGTCGGGGACGAGGGCCGCCATCTTTGAGATGGGGGCCGCGAGGAAGAAAACCTCTATAAAAAAATTACCCCTAATCCCGTGTTCGGCTGTGGCCAGGGGATGCGTGGCAGGCGGGTAGTCTGTGGACAGCAGCCCCTCACCCTGAGCTTTGTTGGCTCGGCTGCGGGGTGAGTGTAGTAAGGAGGAGGGCTGGCCCAGGGAACTCACCCTGGCTTAAAAGAGTAACATTATGGCCGATTTTAAAAAGGAAGTAACTCCACAAGCCGGCAAATCCGGCCGCCCTTCGGGGTGCACCCCTCTCGTATTTGTGGTGGGGAAAAAAGGCCCCGGTGCAGAGCACCGCCCAGCTGTTCCACAGCTGGAAAATGAGGAGCGCACGCCCAGTATTGCGCCCTCCTGTTCCGCCACTTTTAGTGGCGATAGTGAAGTCTCACGCACGCCTATAACGGCGTGTTCGGACTGGATATCTCCGCCGGTGGATTTGATACCACTTGCAGCGGAGGAAAGGACGCGCACGCCCAGTTTTGCGCGTCCTCACACAAGATCGATGTCCTCGCGGGCGTCGACGCCGTTCGGGAGCCGTAGGAGCTCTATGAGCTTCGTGCCCGACTCGGACCCCGAGGATGTAAGTGACGTGACACCGACGGCAAGCCAGAGCGGCAGCGAAGCTCCTAGTAGGAAGCGGCAGGGCCGCAAACGAAGTCGCAGCCGCTCATCGGTGAGCATCGGGCCAGACGAGCTAGACATGCCGGCTCCTAGCAAGTCGGCAAGGTCTAGACCAAAAACCATGTCGGAAGTCACGGGCATATCGGTGTTCAATAAGCGGGGACAAGTAGCGCGTACCCGCGAAGAGGGAGAACGTGCTGCGGAGGAAAGATTGGCGCGTCTCCAGGAGCTTAAGACCGCAGACCAGAGCCCGGATTCAGTAGCCGACTTGTTTCAGTCCGCGGGTGAGTCGGTAACGGCGATTATTGAGGTGGCCACAAAGAGCAGGCACTTGAAGGGTACCTTTGTGCGTGTACTGAAAACAGCGGCTACCAATCTCAAGGTGGCTGTGGAGATGCTCGCCTCCCGCTCAACATCGGAGGAGACCAGGCGTCTGCAGGCCAATAACGCCCTTCTGGCTAGCGAAGTTGCCGACCTCCGGGTTGAAATCAACCGCCTTAAGGCGCAGGCAATGATGCCGCGCTTTAGTCCAGTGCCGGTTCAAGAAGAGGATCAATACCGTCCCTCCTCATCGCCACTGAGCGACGCACAGTTGCGACAAGTTATGGACTCGGTTGGGACAATGATAAATGTCCGCCTGAGCAGCTTGGAGGCAAGACTGCCTCCGGAGCCGCGCCGTCGGCCGCCTCTCGCAGCGGACAAGTTTCATTGCTCACAGGAACCCTCTACTAGTTCAGGCGGCCGGACTTATGCTGCAGCGGCATCTACAGCGGCACCGACTAGGGCTAGTGGTAAAAAAGGGTCACACAAAACCACGGCTTCTGCTCCACCGACGCCTGGTGATTTCCCACCCCTCCCGCAGCGAGCGCCTGTCACTCGCATTCCGGCACGCAAGCCTGCGCATGCGGCTGCGCCTACAAGTAGGCCCAGGGGTGCCGTTACCCCCGGTCCCTCCGGGCCTTCTAATGAAGGTTGGCAAATAGCCGGCGGCAAGAAGGCCCGGCGGAAAAGAAATCGCGGCAAGAAGAAGCCTGGGAGGCTCCAGCCGCCCAAGTCGGCCGCCGTGGTCATCACGGTGTCGCCAGAGGCGGTGGAGCGCGGCCTCTCATACGCGGCCGTCTTCAAGAGAGCGCGGGAAAGCGTCAGTGTGGAGGATCTGGGTCCCACTGGCGCCAGAACGCGCCTTGCCCGAACCGGAGCTCGAATACTCGAGTTCCCCGGTGCAGAGGGTAACAAAACGGCCGACGTCGTAGCACAGAGGTTGCGAGGTTTGTTCGCGGAGGAGGATGGCGTCAAGGTCGCCAGGCCCACCAAGTGTGCAGAGATGCGCATCACGGGTCTGGACGACTCCGTAACGCCCGACGAGGTCCGGGAGGCAATCAGAGTTGCAATCGAGTGCTCCCTGGACACCGTCAAAGTTGGCGCCATCCGCCCCGGACCGGCGGGAGTCGGAGCTGTGTGGGTGCAATGCCCCGTTGCTGGGGCCAATAAATTGGCCTCTGCTGGGAGGCTCCTCGTGGGCTGGAGTTCCGCCAGGGTAACACTTTTGGCGGCCCGCCCCGCGAGGTGTCACAAGTGCATGGCAACGGGGCACGTGCGTGCCGCTTGCACCAGCAGTTTTGACTGCAGCGAGCTCTGTTTTCGCTGCGGCCGGCCGGGGCACAGAGCGGCGGACTGTTCTTCCGCCCCCCACTGCCCCGCGTGTGCAGCAGGCAATCTGCCCGCCAACCACTTGATGGGGAGAGAGGGGTGCAAACCCCCCCAGGTTTCTAAACCCAAACTGAGGAGAGGCCTTTCGACCCAGGCCGCTCTCAGCGAACCTCGACCGACAACGTCGCGGATGGAGGAGGACACAGCACCACCGATCCAATAATGGACGGTTACTGCACGTTCCTCCTCCAGGCCAATCTAAATCACTCTGCTAGGGCGCAGGACCTTTTCCTGCAGTCTTTGGTGGAGTGGTCGATAGGTGTAGCCGTAGCTGCGGAGCCGTATTACGTTCCTTCTCGCCCAAACTGGGTGGGTGACGTGGACGGCTCTGTGGCAATCGTCGGCTCCACAGCGCCTCGTTCCCCGTCCTTGTCGCTCAGAGACAAGGGCTCAGGATACGTTGCTGCTGAGTGGAGGGGAATATTACTCTTCGGAGTATATTTCTCCCCCAACCGGAGTCTGGCGGATTTCGAGGTCTTCCTTACATCTCTGGAGACCTCGATACGGCGATTGGCATCGGGCCGCGTCCTAGTCATGGGGGACTTTAACGCAAAGTCTCAAGTGTGGGGTTCCCCTAGGACGGACGCCCGCGGTAAAGCGGTCGAGGAGTGGGCTAATTCGGTGGGCCTCTGTCTGCTTAACAGAGGCGCCACCAATACGTGTGTTCGGCAGTGGGGGGGGTCGATAGTAGACCTTTCGTTTGCTACCCCTGCTGTCGCCGCGCGAGTGAGGAGCTGGTGCGTCCTGAAAGAGGCCGAGACTCTGTCGGATCATCTGTACATCCGATTAGAGCTCTCCCGGAATCCTCAGGACCCCGGCAGGGGTCACAGAGTGGGCAGAGCTCCCCAATTTCCGCGGTGGGCTGTGGGTAGGATAGACAGGGATCTACTAGCTGAGGCGGCCATTGTTCACGCATGGCTGTCTTCACCACCTCCCTCCGAAGGAGTAGATGCCGAGGCTGGCCGCATCCGGGATGCGTTTACGCAAGTCTGCGATGCCGCCATGCCTCGGGTCCGACGTCGGCCTCCTAAGAGGGAGGTCTACTGGTGGTCCCAGGATCTGGCGGACCTTCGTGCGGCCTGTATTCGTGCCCGAAGGTCTTACACCCGCAGCCGGCGACGAAACCGCGATGATGGGGAGGGCCAGCTGTACGAGGCCTACCGCACTGCAGTGGAGGCCTTTAAGCTGGCCATCTGCCGTGCCAAGGAGCGCTCCAGAACGGAGATGCTGGAGGGACTGGATCGTGACCCCTGGGGTCGCCCTTACCGCGCGGCGCTGAATAAGCTCCGTGCGCAGGGTCCCCCCCTCACCGAGTCCCTTCAGCCCAGCTTTCTCACAGAAGTGGTCGAGGGTCTGTTCCCGCCACAGGCGGAGCACACGCCCCCGGCGATGGTCCCTGCTAGGGCCGTAGTCGGGGAGGCCGAAGAGGTGCCGCCTGTCACGGAGGCGGAGTTAGGGGCGGCTGTTCTCAGAGTTCGCTCCAAGAACACCGCTCCCGGGCCGGATGGGATCCCTGCCCGAGTGCTGGCCCTGATCCTCGATCATTTGGGGGACCGCCTCAGGGGCCTTTTCGACGCTTGCTTGGCGTCTGGAAGGTTCCCTGAGACCTGGAAAGTGGGAAAGCTGGTGCTTCTACCGAAGCCGGGGAGGGCCCCGGACTCGGTCGCGGCCTATAGGCCAATTGTGTTGCTGGACGAGGCGGGGAAGCTGCTGGAGAGGATTCTCGCCTCCCGCATCGTCCGGCACCTGAACGAGGTCGGCCCCGACCTGTCGGACGCCCAGTATGGCTTTCGTGCTGGGCGTTCGACGATCGACGCCATTTTGGCGCTTAGGGCCGCGACCGAGGAAGCCGTAGTGAACGGCGAGGTGCTGTTGGCGGTGTCTTTGGACATCGCCAACGCTTTTAACAGTCTGCCATTTGGCAGCATCAGGGAGGCGCTCCGGTTCCATGGAGTGCCCAAATACCTGAGGCTGCTAGTGGCAGACTACCTCGAGAGAAGGTGTGTCCTATACGAGGACCGAGAAGGCGGCGTCCGGCGCGGGACCATTTCGAGCGGTGTTCCGCAGGGCTCCGTCCTTGGCCCTCTCCTGTGGAACATCGGCTACGACTGGGTCCTGCGCGGTGCTCTACCCCCCGGGCTGGGCGTATTCTGTTACGCCGATGACACACTGGTCACAGCTCGGGGTCGTAAGTTTGAAGACGTGGCGCGCCTGGCCACCACTGGGGTCTCTCAAGTGGTCGGGCGGATCGCGGCGCTGGGGCTTAGGGTGGCCCTTGAAAAGACGGAGGCCCTCTTATTCCATGGGCCCCGTCGTGGCCCACCTGCTGGCGCCTCGATATCCGTCGGTTCGGTCCTCGTACGGGTTCAGGCCCAGATGAAGTATCTGGGCTTGGTGTTGGATGGGCGATGGCTCTTCGACGAGCACTTTCGTCGTCTCTCGCCGAGGCTTGAGGGGGCTGCGTCCGCCTTGGGACGGCTTTTGCCAAACCTGGGCGGGCCCAGCCTCACCTGTCGCCGGCTGTACACGGGGGTGGTCCGGTCAATGGCGCTTTACGGCGCACCGGTGTGGGCGGGGTCTCTGACCGCCGAAAGCAGGCGGCTGCTGGCGAGGCCGCAGCGTGTAATGGCGGTCAGAGCCATACGCGGCTACCGCACCGTGTCCACAGACGCGGCGTGCGCATTGGCCGGAACTCCCCCGTGGGACTTGGAGGCGGAGGTGCTCGCCGAAGTATATCGGCGGGTGGCTGCAGTTCGGGCAGAGCAGCGGTCCCCTCTCCCCGAACAAATTCGCGAGTGGCGCGAAGCCGCCCGCAGGGCCATCATGGCCCAGTGGTCAGGTCGGCTGGGGGCTCCACGGGCCGGTTTCAGGACCGTGGAGGCGCTCCAGCCGATCTTGTCGGAGTGGGCGGGGCGGCAGTACGGGACCCTTTCCTTCCGACTGGTGCAGGTTTTGTCCGGGCACGGTTGCTTCGGGCACTACCTGCACAAGGTCGCTAGGAGGGAACCGAGTCCTGTCTGCCACCACTGCGACTGCGACGACGACTCGGCGCAGCATACGCTTGAGTCGTGTCCGGCTTGGGCGGGGCAGCGCCGGGACCTCGTCGCAGTCATTGGAGTAGACCTGTCGCTGCCGGCCGTGGCACGGTCCATGGTCACCAGCGACAGGGAGTGGACGGCGGTCGCATCCTTCTGCGAGGACGTCATCTTACAGAAGGAGGCGGCGGAGCGGATCAGAGAGGAAAGTCTCCTCGCTGATCCGATCCGTCGCCGGCGAACTGGGCGGCGTCGGCGCGCCTACGAGCGTTTGATGCCGCCATAGTGAGGGTGCGGAGAGACTGGGGCAGCAGAGTCTCACCCGCACCCTTCCGCGGAGGGACAGTGTTCCCGGTGCGCCCGGACGCTGTCAACGGGGAAGGAGTCCGCGTGAAGCGGGCAGCCGCTGGGTGGACCACTGACGTCATATCAGGTTCCAGTGGTCCACCCTTGAAGGCGGGTGTTGGTGCACAGGGGGGTTTTAGTCGGTATGCCGGCCGCCCACCATCTTTGAGCCGGAGAGTCCGACATAACCGCCTCGCTGCCCCAGGCAAGGCGGTATGCGTAAAAAAAAAAAAAAAAAAAAAAAAAAAAAAAAAAAAAAAAAAAGGTTTTTATTTATTTAACCTAACCTAACCTAACCCCCCGCGCCTCTCGCACGTCGCACACACCGCCCTGCCCCGCAATCCTTGGCCACTTATTACATTTATCACTATTGGGGTTAAATTATTAATAATAACCGACAAATGTGATTAATTTATCAGTTTAATCTCGATTTTCGGTAATTATTAATAATAATAGATAATTATTAATAATCTTCAATTATTCACTCTTACCGTAACATATATACAAACAAACATTTATGGATCACACAAAGTTTTGTACCGTGGAATTGAACCCATCACATAACCCTCAGCGTAGTGAGGTGACAGCCTTCCTCTCTAGACTCCACGTGCAATCGCAAAACGTACAGTGACATTCACCAAATATATTTAATTAACTTTATAACATAAACTTATATGTTGACAACGTGCCTTAGAATGCATCTAAAGCCACGACTGATCTTTCTTCGGTCATGTCGGATAGGATAATTACACTTCTAGTCACCCCTTCGTAAATAAAAGCGTGACAATCCATGTTAAATTAAAATTACTCGAGAGTGATGTACGGTGGCTTTGTCCCAAATATTTAATAGACCTACAAAGTTTGTGTGGCTGATTTCAAATGTTCGCTTTGTATTGTATTCGTCTGCCATAAAATGGGGGTTCGGAATGTAATAATCGTTCGTCCATATCGTTATAACATTACCTCAAATATTAACATCGACTTATTACACTCGTATGTGTTATTCTGTTAAAGTATTAGCTTTAAAATCTTTTAACATTCGTTTAATTAACAGAATGAGATAAATAAAGTTTTTTTTTAATGTTGCAATGTGATTCTAAGCTGATTTTGGAAGTGGCCGTAGGGCCTAAAATCACAGGTTAAGGTGATACATTGAAAATAATAAGGATATTATAATAAGTGTAATTCGCTAAGCATTTAAAATAGGAAGTTAAAACTTTAGCATACATTTTTTGATTCTATGATCTACCATATGGTAAGAGGAAAACGTGATTGGAAGAAATATGCTCGATAGAAAACAGCTGCGAAGTCCATTCTATTTTTTTCCCTTTTTCTGTATTATGTAATAAAACTTAAGATTTATTCAGCGGGGTTTACTTTAAAACATAGAGGACAATCGTATCTAAGTTTTGCTAAGATTTTTTTTTTGATTTGATAATGTATTTTAGTAAAAAAGTAGAAAATTCAATTTGGCACATACGTTATGTTATTCTGAGCGCATGCATCATTATAGCTCTCTCTTCTTTTGCCTTACAAAAGTATTTGCATCACTCTCACTCGCCACACTTTTAGTCGGCCGGTAGGCCTCACCAACGACGGACGTATGCTACTTTTTTGCAGATCGGTTCTCTCAGATTTTTGTAGTTTTAAATGTTATAATTTATTAAACAGGTCATTAACCAAATTAGTTATTCAATTCATCACAAATTCGTATTGAATGTACTACATTATAGTATATTTTTAAGACTTACTTTATAAAATTTATGATAACAAGAGATGCCCAATGTGTTTATGCCTGGCGGGCAAAATAATAAAACCCGATAATACCGACATTATTGGTTCAGAATCAATTCCTAATTATCATCAGCTTTTGCATTCCTCTGCTGAACATAGAACTTCTCCAAGTTCACGCCACGATCACAGGGCAAAAATTAAATCGTGACTTTATGCCTTTGCGCATCCTTCGTTTCATTTCCCTTCATTGCGTTATTCACAAAGAATAACTAACAATAAGTGTCGAATGCGTCTCAAAGTGCAACTGAGCACATGGTATAACATTTTACAACTTACATAGAATTTCTTCGGGCATTTATAGACATTCTGCCAAATTTGCCTAAAATGCTCAGGCATTTTCCCAACTCTAGTGGAACTATTACCGAAAGTGACAGACTAATAACAAAAAGAGGGATGGAGTAGCACTTCAACTTTTTGTATTTAAAAAAACTGTAAATTTTCGAGATTATTTTTAGTATTTTTTGATGATATACGTAAGGTTCTATTAGTATAGTAGGTAGTAAAATATGATTAAGTACCTATGTCCTAATCAGAAATATTTTTAAGATTGGATTATAAAAATCCAATCTTAAAAATATTTCTGATTAGTTTCCTTCAATGTAATAATAAATAAAATAGTTTTAATAATAAGAAAAAATAAAAGTATTATAGATTTTCGTTTCACTTTTTTTTATCATATTGACATTTCATAGAATATTCAATACACGGAATATTTACTCTAAACAAATTCAACTCAAATTTTTTGTAAAAATTACTTTTTATTTTTCGATATTCTCATAGAAAATCAAATTAAATATTCTTTATCCTCATATTGTTTAGTTTATATAAAAGTTATTACCGAGAAAACGAGTTTACGATCTTTTTTTAAATACAAAGAGTATTTAAAAAAAGAGAGAGATAAAGGGTTGCAAATTTCACTTCAGTCAAATATTTTACAGATAAAGTATAATTTTGAATTAAAATAATAATGTTATATTTAAATAATAATGTTAATTATATATTCTCAGGCTGCGGTAAGTTTTTTTTATTTATGTAAAATTAGCAGGTCGCAGTTTTAACCTATCAATCAATCAATCAATCAATCAGCCTATCGCAGTCCACTGCTGGACATAGGCCTCTCCTAACACGCGCCACAGCACACGGTCCTCCGCCTTCCGTTTTAACCTAACCTACTTGCTATTGTCATTTCTGGTATTAACAAAATTCTATGAATTTTCTGTCTGCGAATGATGGGAACGCCGTTTTTTTATAATGAAGGGAACGCCCTTCATTCACAGACAGAAATTTCATCGAATTTTGTTTCGCAGAAAATGTTTCATATAATATTTAAGCTACAGGGCCCAAATATTATATGAAACATTTTCTGCGAAACAGTATTTATATTTCGAATATTATTGTTTCAATGAACTTTAAAATGTCCATATTTCGAATATAATGGTTTCAATGGACAATTGACTTCAATTAAACATATTCGACATTGCAGAAACTTAATGAATTTAAAAATATTTGTTTTTATTTAACAAAATAATCAAACAGTAGAATTTTTAACGCATACTGTTTGATCGGTATATTTTTCCATGGTATTTTATTTCAATAAATATGTAGAAATAGATACATTACGTATATATACATAGATTTTATCAAGTATTAACATTCTATGAAATTTCTGTCTTCAAATGAAGGAACACCATATTCAGTCAGATTAATTAAGCAGTATAATTGGAAATATTAGATTAAAACACCTAAATTAATTTGCTAACTGTAAAATACGTTAGACTAAGTTAGAAATAGCTACTAGAAAATTAGGTTAGGTTGCAAACTGCGACTCCGTCAGATACGACTTGTTACCAGAAAAGAAAATATTTGGTTAGGTTATAACTGCGGAGCCGTCAGAAACAAATTGTTACAAGAAAATTAAAAAGAAATCACCTCAGCCTGAGTAATTTTAAGAAAGATAGGGCACCATACTAGCGAGCAAGCTCGACTGGCGAAGGACCTCCACCTTACATAAGACCACAGCCAAATAACTACACACAGCGGTGTAGTTGTGTTCCTGTGTGTGAGTACAGGTATTCAGCGCTCATATTGCGTTTTAAATAAACGTATTCGTATCCTAGGGATACTCGCATCTTAAGCGCTGGTGTAAAAAAAATGGGTTGGCAACACGCAAGTGATACCTCTGGTATTGCAAGCGTAATTTAATTTAATTCACCATCTCAACCCATAAACGTCCCACTGCTGGGCACGGGTCTCCTCCATAAATTTGGAGGGATATTAGCCTACTATACCACGCTGGCCAGACGGGTTGGTATAGGGTTTTGTTTCGAGTTTTCCCTTTCTTGCAGTGGATATTGTCTGCCTGACTTACTCCCTTAGTCGACTCTTACGACACCCACGGGATGGAATGGGGTGGTGACATTTGTATTCTTAATCCGTCACCACACGGACATAAATAACCACCACGGATAGAAATACATAGATATATATTTATAAATATTCAGAAAATATCACTCGATAAAATATTTTTCTTGGTAATAACTATTATATAATATAACTATGATTGTGTTATTGTGTTTAATCAACTATAAGTAAATAAATAAATATCTATAATTCTTCTGTATGTGTGTATGTCGCTGAACTCCTAAACGGAAGGATCGATTTTAATGAAATTTTGTAGGGTCACGGATGGTTCAGATTCACAATTGGACCCGGTGGCGCTGCTGTCGGTATATCGGACCTGGCAGACGTCGTCCTACCCGGAAAATGTCCGGGTAGGACGACGTCTGCCAGGTCCGCTAGTAAATATATATATATATATATATAAATTTTATAATACTTGGTTGGCAAACAAGTATACAGCTCGCCTGATGTTAAGCAGGTACCGTAGCCTATGGACGCTTGCAATACCAGAGGTATCACTTGCGTGTTGCCAACCCATTTTTTTTACACCAGCGCTTAAGATGCGAGTATCCCTAGGATACGAATACGTTTATTTAAAACACAATATGAGCGCTGAATACCTGTACTCACACACAGGAACACAACTACACCGCTGTGTGTAGTTATTTGGCTGTGGTCTTATGTAAGGTGGAGGTTCTTCGCCAGTCGGGCTTGCTCGCTAGTATGGTGCCCTATCTTTCTTAAAATTACTCAGGCTGAGGTGATTTCTTTTTAATTTTCTTGTAACAAGTTGTTTCTGACGGCTCCGCAGTTATAACCTAACCAACTATTTTCTTTTCTGGTAACAAGTCGTATCTGACGAAGTCGCAGTTTGCAACCTAACCTAATTTTCTAGTAGCTATTTCTAACTTAGTCTAACGTATTTTACAGTTAGCAAATTAATTGAGGTGTTTTAATCTAATATTTCCAATTATACTGCTTAATTAATCTGACTGAAATTTCATAGAATTTTAATAATTAATAAAATCTATGTATATATACGTAATGTATCTATTTCTACAAATTTATTGAAATAAAATACCATGAAAAAATATACCGATCAAACAGAATGCGTTAAAAATTCTACTGTTTGATTATTTTGTTAAATAAAAACAAATATTTTTAAATTCATTAAGTTTCTGCAATGTCGAATATGTTTAATTGAAGTCAATTGTCCATTGAAACCATTATATTCGAAATATGGACATTTTAAAGTTCATTGAAACAATAATATTCGAAATATAAATCCTGTTTCGCAGAAAATGTTTCATATAATATTTGGGCCCTGTAGCTTAAATATTATATGAAACATTTTCTGCGAAACAAAATTCGATGAAATTTCTGTCTGTGAATGAAGGGCGTTCCCTTCATTATAAAAAAACGGCGTTCCCATCATTCGCAGACAGAAAATTCATAGAATTTTGTTAATACCAGAAATGACAATAGCAAGTAGGTTAGGTTAAAACTGCGACCTGCTAGAAACAATTTTACATAAATAAAAAAAACTTACCGCAGCCTGAGAATATATAATTAACATTATTATTTAAATATAACATTATTATTTTAATTCAAAATTATACTTTACCTGTAAAATATTTGACTGAAGTGAAATTTGCAACCCTTTATCTCTCTATCTTTTTTTAAATACTCTTTGTATTTAAAAAAAGATCGTAAACTCGTTTTCTCGGTAATAACTTTTATATAAACTAAACAATATGAGGATAAAGAATATTTAATTTGATTTTCTATGAGAATATCGAAAAATAAAAAGTAATTTTTAACAAAAATTTTGAGTTGAATTTGTTTAGAGTAAATATTCCGTGTATTGAATATTCTATGAAATGACAATATGATAAAAAAAGTGAAACGAAAATCTATAATACTTTTATTTTTTCTTATTATTAAAATTATTTTATTTATTATTACATTGAAGGAAACTAATCAGAAATATTTTTAAGATTGGATTTTTATAATCCAATCTTAAAAATATTTCTGATTAGGACATAGGTACTTAATCATATTTTACTACCTACTATACTAATAGAACCTTACGTATATCATCAAAAAATACTAAAAATAATCTCGAAAATTTACAGTTTTTTTAAATACAAAAAGTTGAAGTGTTACTCCATCCCTCTTTTTGTTATTAGTCTGTCACTTTCGGTAATAGTTCCACTAGAGTTGGGAAAATGCCTGAGCATTTTAGGCAAATTTGGCAGAATGTCTATAAATGCCCGAAGAAATTCTATGTAAGTTGTAAAATGTGCTCAGTTGCACTTTGAGACGCATTCGACACTTATTGTTAGTTATTCTTTGTGAATAACGCAATGAAGGGAAATGAAACGAAGGATGCGCAAAGGCATAAAGTCACGATTTAATTTTTGCCCTGTGATCGTGGCGTGAACTTGGAGAAGTTCTATGTTCAGCAGAGGAATGCAAAAGCTGATGATAATTAGGAATTGATTCTGAACCAAAAATATATAATGTCGGTATTATCGGGTTTTATTATTTTGCCCGCCAGGCATAAACACATTGGGCATCTCTTGCTATCATTTACTTTATAAAGTAAGTCTTAAAAATATACTATAATGTAGTACATTCAATACGAATTTGTGATGAATTGAATAACTAATTTGGTTAATGACCTGTTTAATAAATTATAACATTTAAAACTACAAAAATCTGAGAGAACCGATCTGCAAAAAAGTAGCATACGTCCGTCGTTGGTGAGGCCTACCGGCCGACTAAAAGTGTGGCGAGTGAGAGTGATACAATGTAAGGCAAAAGAAGAGAGAGCTATAATGATGCATGCGCTCAGAATAAAATAACGTATGTGCCAAATTGAATTTTCTACTTTTTACTTAAATACATTATCAAATCAAAAAAAAAATCTTAGCAAAACTTTGATACGATTGTCCTCTATGTTTTAAAGTAAACCCCGTTGAATAAATCTTAAGTTTTATTACATAATACAGAAAAAGGGAAAAAAATAGAATGGACTTCGCAGCTGTTTTCTATCGAGGATATTTCTTCCAATCACGTTTTCCTCTTACCATATGGTAGATCATAGAATCAAAAAATGTATGCTAAAGTTTCAACTTCCTATTTTAAATGCTTAGCGAATTACACTTATTATAATATCCTTATTATTTTCAATGTATCACCTTAATAAATTAAAATTAAGCAAATCTCGATAGATAGAAAAGTATTTTTGTCGAAAACTAAGGATGGTTTTCGACAAAAATACTTTTTGTTGCTTTATAACTTTAAATCAGCTGAACCGTTTTTTACAAAACAGAACTAAGCAATATGAAGCAGCTCGATTAAACAAGCTTTAAACTAAAAATGCATTGCAATTACCTACCCACTTCGGCTACCCGTTTCGGTGGTTATAAAGCCACAAACAAACACACAGAAATACATAGGCGTCAAATTTATAACAGCCCTCATTTTTAGTCGCGCTGTGGGTTAAAAAAGGGACACGTTTTGTTCAACAACATTTATACAGTCAAAATAAAGAACCTTTTTCCCTTTATTTTTGGACCACAAAAAGTTCATTAGCCTCTAGATAGCTACAAAAACGATATTTCGCTTTCGTTATAAAAACGCATGAATGTTACATGTTAATAATTTAAAAAAATATACGAGCGTTTTCCTACTTCGCTTCACATCTTGTAACACAATCATAAAGTAATGAAAATATTAGATAGACATAATATTTATATAAAGGTATTATGCACATTATTATTATCTATTATAGAACATATGTATATTATACATAATATGTATAAATAAATAGCACATTATGCTATTTAATTTTGTCTGTTTGATCCCAGGGGACATTGAGGAGAAGGGACCTACCAATGTGAATTTCACTTTGTGGAATTTATACATACTAATCAAATAATTCACCATTGCTAACGATGCAGGCAAACAATGGAGGAAACCCACTTCTCTTAGAAGAAATTTGTCATGTCTGGTCAATCAACATTTTTTTATTTATTTAACTTTTTGCACAATACATTTATGTACATAGGTGGACTTAATGCTAATAAGCATTCTCTGACAGTTGACCTAAGGTGGTGCAGAGATATTAATTAGTAGGTGCATTCAGAGATATGGTGGATTTAATAAAAACTTATTCTTTACTTTTGACACGAAATTACATATATTAATTAATACATATAATAAACAAATATATATATGTATATATATATATTATAGAAATATACATAAATAAATACATATTAATATACAAATGAAATGAAGTAGATAATAAGGATGAATTTGCTGCCGTATTATTAACATTTATTGTGGATAAAGGCCTAAACCCTCTCAACTTTATGAAGAGAAGTCCTGTGACCAGATTTTTTTTATTGATAACACAGAGGCTTTAAGCAAGATATGCTTATTTTAGCATCGGCGATTTTGCAACTGTATCGATGCTGCATCGCGTTTTGGCAACTCTCTGCGTTCGGTCGCCAATCTCTTCGTAATATATGAAACAATGAACCAAATCGATGAGAACGGCATCCGAATATGTGTGTTATAGTGTTCGTCACTGTGTCGAGCTTCCGAAAAACGACTCATTCGCCGTTTTTAGCGTTTTAAGTGTACGGTGTGGAATAGTCGCAGCAATTAGTTTCTAAAAAGCGACTAAATCGCAGGCTGCTGATGTTAAAGTAGCATGTAGCCCTAAAGCTCGCCTCCAATTACTAAACTTACGTAGGTACTTTTATATAGATTAGTTGGTATTGACTAAACTAGTGTTTGGAATCAGCATTAATCTGACGTGAATAGAACTCACGTCAGAATAATCAAATAAACCAATTTGCCAGCTGAATCGTGATTGCAATCTATGATAAAAATTTGACAATCACGATTAATCTATTAAATTTTCTTTTTAGGTGAGGTATTGCAGAATTTTTTTAACTCCAAAGAAAGGCTGAAAATTACATTAATAAGGTCTTGAATTACTTTGATTGATATAAAAAAAAACTCATTTAATTCAATGTGAAAAAGAAGAGAATTCAATGTGATAGGATCAGTAGTAGTAGTAAAAACTGATGTTTTATCAGACATCTGTTTATAAATTGTATCATATTTTTTTACGCAAATGTGTGTAATCTTTTTTTTGCGCATTGCCTTTTAACTGAAAAAGGCATTACGACTGTCGTACTGCGTTTTTGTTTCCCAGTCCGGGAATCGAACTCATTACCACTCATTACAGATCCGTTCTACATTTAGGGTTATTTTTGAAAATCAGTGTGTTGTGCAGCGCTGAGTGAGGATAAAGAGTACACTTGTGTTTGCGCACACATAAGTGAGTTCTGACGGCTTTATGCGCTTTCCGAGGCACGAGGGTGTAAACACCGCCAATTTTCAAACGGGACATCTATTGTGGACTGCTTGACAGAAAAACCCAATATCGATTTTTGACTCCACCCGGGAATAGAACCTGGGACCTCGTGATCAGCAGTCCGATATATCGACCACTGAGCCTCCAAGTTAGTTAATTATAACATTATGCGCAATTTTTATGAAATAACCACCCGAACAAGCCGGATTTCGACCAGGATTTTCTACTACGGATCACTTGCAATCACTTAATCAGGTAATAAAGAAACATACAGAATACCAAAAACCACTTTACCTAGCATTAGTAGACTACACAAAAGCATTTGATAGCAATAAACACAAAAATATTTTCACAGCCCTTAAAATACAAAAAATTGATGATACCTATATACATTTACTAAAGAATATTTACAAAAGTAGTACAGCTAATATTAAACTCAACTCGCTCGGTACCTTGTGTGATATAAAAAGAGGCGTTAAACAGGGTGACCCGCTCTCCCCTAAATTATTTACCAGCACCCTGGAGGATTTCTTCAATACTTTGTCAGACTCATGGGCAAGGCATACTCAAAGGCACCATAGTTGGCGGTAAAAGATTGACAAATCTCTGATTTGCAGACGATATTGTTATCTTCACTTCCACTGCTCCTGAACTTGAAAAACTGCATAGGCAGGAGATACAATATGTCCAAGAGTACATATACTTGGGCCAGTTAGTTTCCTTCGAAAACAGGCAGGACAAGGAAATCGACCGCCGTGTCGAAAACGCCTGGAAGAGCTACTGGTCCATAAAGGCGCTAATGAAGGGTAACCTTCCGTTATGTCTCAAGCGCAAACTCGTGGACATGTGTATCTTGTCCATCCTAACTTACGGTGCCCAAACCTGGTCACTATCAGATCTTCAGAAGTCTAAACTCAAGGTTTGTCAAATGGAGCGCAGCATACTGAATATCAAACTCTGTGACAAAGTGCGGAATACCATCATACGCTCGCAGACCGGTATCAGGAATGTCGGTAGCACATCTGCCAAACTTAAGTGGGACTGAGCGGGACACATTTCTCGTATGCATCCTGAGAGATGGGCGCGTGTCGTCACACAGTGAATGCCTGAAGATGGGCATCGCCGCCGAGGCCGTCCTAGAAAACGCTTGCGTCACGACCTGGATGCATATGAGAAGGATTGGTGGAATAGCGCAATGGACAGACGGGAATGGAAGTCAATGGGGGAGGCCTTTGCTCAGCAGTCGGACAATACAGGCTAGAAAAAAAAACTATAAGGTACATTCTGTAAAACCAAAATATCTAGATATTTCTCTCCCCTTACTTATCATACTCATACATTTTGTGGATAAGTATAGTTTATTAATATATCACGCGACCTTAATACCGATCACATCAAATAATGCTCCATTGTCTCCCAACAGTTATTTTAGTTTCAGCTTTCAATAAATCAATATCCACTTCAGCATCTAAGCTTAAATAAATCGGGCGGGTAAACAGAGACGATGATATGCTATTGTTTTGTTAGCTGGTTATTATATGCTTTTGATTGATATGTAGCTATATACACAATGCTATTCTTAGTATAGTAAAATACCGAAACACCAAGTTTTTATATGAAGAATAAGTATAAACTAATTTCACTGTGTAGTTTTTCGTGTAAAATTATGGAAACCTAGCGGAGCCTAGAGGAAAAATGCTCATGCCAGTCGAGTAGATTTGTTTGCAACCTCTTTATAACTATATCAAGACATATATTCGTCACTATTAAAGTTACCCACATACGCCTTTACCGTTTGTTTTTTATAATACGTACGCATATTTTATATTATCCTAAGTGAATCCATGATCGTTGTGCAAATTCGCCTAGCTACATATTATAAATTACCTAATACAAAACCGTACGTGTAATTAGGTTTAAAATAACACATTGTCCCGATCGTTTAACCTCAGTTAATACAAATTACAATGCATGAATGATTAACTCTTCCGCTTGAAAGCATTTACAAGAATATATTTGTATGAAATAGAATGTATGATTCATTTTAATTTTATTATCGCTAATACATACAAGTCCGTGTGGTGACGGATTAAGAATACAAATGTCACCACCCCTTTCCATCCCGAAGGGTGTCGTAAGAGGCGACTAAGGGAGTAAGTCAGGCAGACAATATCCACTGCTAGAGAGGGAAAACTCGAAACAAAACCCTATACCAACCCGTCTGGCCAGCGTGGTATAGTAGGCTAATATCCCTCCAATTGTATGGAGGAGACCCGTGCCCAGTAGTGGGACGTTTATGGGTTGAGATGATAATACATACATATCATCACGTCCGCCTCCCACATGGGTAGGCAGAGACTATGGTGATCCAAATGCTTCGATCCAAACATACTTCTTTCGCTTCCTCTATATTCATCAACATTTTAGTAGCTGAGTATTATCGCTAATTCTCAGCTACTAAATTCTCGTCTCAAAATAGCAAACGTTCAACATAAACATAAAGTTTCAGTCTGATTTTGGTTACATTCATATTATAGTGTTCACGTTTGTGGCACTATATAAGCTAGACTACCACCACCACCACAGCCAAATAACTACACAAAGCGGGGTGTAGTAGTGTTCCTAGGCGTGAATCCATCCAGTGCTCATTTAGGTATGTATTTTTGAAAGCAACGTATTTCTATCCTATGGTTACTCATACCAGAAAATCCTTGTATTATAAACTCTTGGTTTATAATACAAGCAAGCGATGCCCCAGGTATTCGGACAAGCGTCCGGACTAGATAAACTGCTTTCAATTAGGAGAGCCGTATGCTTGTTTACCTCCTTAATAGTATTAAAACGTATAAAATTTTCCTTGTACTTATATATAATTTTCTATATTTAACCTATAACTACCCAATGCGTAAGGTAAAACCAAGTATTTACATTACGGCGCACGTATGAAGAGAATATCATATTTCATCTCGATGTCAACTGAAAAGCGACCTGAAATCACTACGAAACTTATATTTATGACATAGGTTTCCCCGTTGAAAACTTTCTTCTGAAAACAGTAAGAAACTATTGGTTTTCTGTTTCGTTTATCAGACGAGAAACAAGATCCAAAAGATTTTTATTATTGTGTATTAATAGACTCTTAATAAAGTACTTATACCTACAAGATTCGGGAAAAGATCGAGTACAGCTTATACGACTTTTATTAATATTTTTGTAAGAATTTGGTTATAAAACGATTGAATGGTTGTAGAGAGAGAAGTTCTCATCAGCGCAGGACTTAAACCGCTAAAGAAAAAAAGCTACCCTGAATCCCAAAATGTTCTTTTTTATTTTGGGCAACACATTAGTACATTAATACCAGTTCGTTGGAAATCTGTATTTACGTGAAAAACCGACACAGCTCACTAGTATATTAATTAAATTAATAATTTTAAGTAATGTTTACTCTACCAGAAACACAAGAGAGATTTCTAAAATATCTGTCCCATATGAAAATAGTTTACCTGATTAAAATTCATGCTGGAGTTTAGTTTTCAACCTTTTCGACATAGACGTTACTCTTGGACCCTCAAACAAATGAGCCCCGTGAGGCGTGGCCCAAGGGCACTGAGGGCTACCGAGTGGTCTATACGGAATTAATGTCACACGGCGTTCTTTGCAGAAAGCTTTTGCTGGTTTAAATATGGGTGGCATTCTACCTGTAATTAAATAAGTTTAACCCGCAATGAATTCTGAATGAAACGCGCCGTAGTTTTAACTGCTAAATGTTACTTATGTTTAAAGATTTTGTGGCGTGAAATCGTGCCTCACTCAACTGCATAATATTTTGAACTGTAGTAGAGAAGTACTGACAATTATTTTGTAGTGATTAAATAATATATATAACTGATGCCCAGTGTTTTACAAACTAGTAGCTAGTCTAGCCTATTAGTTCCAGCCCCATGTAGCATGTCCGGAAAATTCTTCTTCTTCTTTCTTCTTTAAAAAGACAACTCCCGCACTAGAGAACAAGCTCTGTGTCGCGGTGGACTTTACAAACATACAATTAACGGACACAAATAACACCCAGAATCAGAACAATTCTCCGTGGGTCACACAAAGTCTTGTCCTGTGTCGGAATCGAACCCACAACCTCGTGCACAGCAGGCACATACTGCGGCACTTGGACCACCGAGGCAGTCAAGATGGGGTTTGTAAAACACTGTGTGGTGGGCTGATGTGTGTTTATTCTGTGTAATTTACCTACAATATTATGTATATGTTTCAAGTATATTGTCAGGTTGCCATAGTACCTACCTACAGGGCTCTTCTTAGTTTTGAAATCAAGTGGCCGTGTAAGAGTTGTTAGTTGAGTCAAGTCAAAGTCAAGTCATCAATCAATGTTAATAGATTTATCATAGAGCTTTATAAAAATATTTTCACCGTAGCCTGTATTTATATATCAGTGTGGAAAATTCAGGTAGAATTTCAAAATTTTATTCATATTTATATCTCACCTGAGTGGCCACGGGCTTTATCGTAGCGTACGTTTAAAATTTATATCAGTTGCTAACTTCAGCACACTTGAGCAGGCCTCTTCACGACGAGATTCCATCATCCAACTACAGACAATTTAGCGTTGGTTGTTGGCCTCCTCGAAGATGACTAAGTATTTAGTAGTAGTCAACCTCTCTCACTCCAGAAGAGCCCCATGCCGATGTTCAGCATTAAAACAATTTAAAAAAATACTATTCATGGGCACGATCTGTGGGCCACACAAATAAAATTATTGTCCTGTGTGAGACACGATTGCTACTCAACGCGGGATTAGAAAGGATAATAATGACATCTAATAGTAGGTACCAACCCCAGGTCTATAAGCTCTTTCCGCCTTATTAATAAACGTGGTACAGGTGTAATTTTAGTCATCAGTAATTTGTCATTCGAAAGAAGAGGACAAAGCATGGTGTAACTATTCACTCGCGTTTATGTATAAATATAGGTACCTACATACATGCTATGTATTATCTTTAGGTACTATTATTTTAGACATAAAGCTTAATTCATGTATTTACATTATAAATAATAAAAATGGTCTGACCGTATTAGCCATAGGCCTGTGAATAAGATATATAAATCCAAATAATCCAATCCACGATCTGACAACAACATTTTTACAGCTTTTTCTATTAAATCCCGTCTGTGATATGTATTCTATAACTTTGATGTTATAAAAAGGTCCTCTCCGTAAAATAATAAAGAAGATATTATTATAAAGATATTTCAAAATGTTTTACATTGTATCAAATAGCAGAATTGATTGTAAGAACTCAAATAGCGTTCATAATTTGAAATTAATGATGTTGTTCTCAATGTAAATACACGTGATATGAGACGATGATGAATAGAAATCGTAATGACAACAATATAGAAGCAAATTCTTATAATAATTGTGCAAATAAGATAAACATTTTACATATACATAGTTTTTTACCTATTTTACAATTATATCTTTCATTATTTAGGTATATGTTCAGTTGTGGACGTCTTATGATGACTGAGATGAATGAATGCATTTCGGTAATTTACCTTTATTTCTTATACATTTTCTACAATTCTTTTTGTGTGATATCTATGGCACGAATACATAAGACTTCATCTTTGTCTCAATACTTTTAAGCAAATTGAGGTCGGCATACGGTCGTAACCACGGCTAAATAAATCAGCTTTACAAAGAATTACTTTTATTTCCTCACCGTAAATCAATTGGATAACGATACCCTTAGGGTTTCATAGTCAGGCTTCAGCAGATAGCTAAAGTTAAACTGAATCAAATTCTGAACATCTATCCAGAACAAAGCGCAACAACAACATATTTTTGATAGAACGATAAAAAAAACAATAAATAAAATATAAAATAAAATATTTGATTCTTGCCCCTTCAGATTGACCACCCGGTTCAAATTCATATTGTCCTGTCGTATCATATGCTATCAACATAAGGTAAAAAATTACCTAATCAATCTACCTACCTATCTAGTCTTATAGTCCTTCACTATGATATATTTACCCACGTATTTATCAACCAAAATTTTATTTTTGTTTTCGTTGCCTCAACAAATAAACTAAGAAGCAACTAAAATACTTTTTGTCAGTCATTAAAAAAAGGAAGTGGATTAAGGCTAAGCTGGCTCGTGAGACAGGTTAGACCCGAAAAATAAATACGGAACCCTAAAAATCGTATTGGGTAAGAGAAACTGAATGGACGTATTATATTGACCTTTTTACTACGACCTGCTTAATTTTCTCCTTGATCGCATCTCCAACCTCTTTTTCGTTAAAATACAGATGCGACGTACCCAATATCTAATACTGAATATATTCATACAAAATATTGATTGAAAAGCCCCAATAACTTTTTATAAGAGAAATACTTAAGGCATCATGCAAACGGGCAAGCACAACTTGACAAGGCCTTTACATAATATATGATAGCCACACAGTGTTATAAAATGTATTCCTGTGCGATAGGTACTCCGGTGCTCATTTATTGTAATGAAATGGTTTTTTTAAATAATATGTTCCTAATCCCAAGGCTCCTGGTATTGGAAGCGTTGGACCATAGCCTACGGTAACTGCTTACCATCAGACGGGCCGTAGATACGCCTTTTGTCACCATTATTATTAGCCTGTTACTTGTCCCAATGTTGGTTAAAGGCCTCCCCTTTTTTTTCCCTGATATATATATCTTTAGCCAAGTGAATAGTGGTAATAGTTACCTTCACCTACAGGTCCTCCGGCATACGACTATCCATCCTGCATATCACATGGTAGTATAAAATAAAAATCGTATTATAGTTATTCTGTCACGTTTTTTTTTTTTTTAATATTATAACATGCTATTTACTAAGTTTATATCTACTAAGTAAGACGGGTAAATTTTGTACCAAGTCCTAAGGGACATGTACAACAAAAGCACCTACCTATTATATTCGCATGAAAGTTGTTTAGTTAAAAGATTTTACATAAACTTAGGGAAAGATACTTATACGTCGGCATATTTATTTTTTATATACTTACTTATGGTACGAAAAGTAAGACGGAGCCCATAGAATATGCTAAATTCTATATCAGTGGATTCTCGTTCTTAAGTTGGCTACACATAAGATTCATTTTATTAGTAAGAATTTGTTAGATACTTAAAACTTTAATGTAGGCGTATCCGACGGCTAACAGGCACGAGACACCTCAGACGTTTATAAAATAATAATAAAATAGCTGGATCTTTAACACTTTAAACCGATTGGCATACTATTAAGTAAAAGCAGCAGTTGCATTATCAGATATTTGTGGCAGCTACCTACCTACATCGAAAGATTTTAACAATACATATGCATAGTACCTACCTAATTATTTTTTAATTAAGTAACCCCTTCGCGGGCAGTAATTTAGAAGACAGTGGATGTTTTGTTGTCATAACGTATTTAGACATGTCCTACAAAGTGTGTAAGTGACGTAAGTGTAAACTCAAATTCAACCTTAAACCTCCTCTGTACTCTTCACACTACTATTGGGAAATAAAAGTTTGTATGTTTTCAGCCTACAACGTCCATAGCTATTTATTTTCGATTCAATTTCAAAATAAAATCGAAAGAAATGGCTTTGACGACCCCAGAAATAACCCTGCCTATCCTATCCTAACGCTATTTATGTAAGAGATATAAACATGACCTGACTAAAGAAACTTACGTATCTAGATACCTTTTTAATAGCATGTTTAAAAGCCATTTGCACTGTAGTAACCGCCTCATTGGCCAAATAGTAACTAACTAACACCGCTTACAAACTTCAAACGAGACTGAATAATGATTCAGTTTATTCGTTCTTCTACAAACATTCAAACTTCCTAAAATTGTTATAAGTTATCCCCATTGGGAATATTTGGCGATCTGACACGGGTTTTTTATTAGGTAAGTACCTACAACTTACCTTCGCTTACTTGCCATGTTGATAAAGAGCCTATGTCACTGGGGAATCGTTTTTTTATATTTTATTATCTTGTACCTAATAACTCACACATACCTAGTCATCTGATAGAGTCACCTAAACATACTTAATCTATATGTATTTTTATTACCTATACATATTCTAAATACATAATAAATATATTCTTAAAATTGAATCCCTACACTAAAAAATATATAACTTAACCCGAGCAAAGTCAGGTGGGCCGCTTGTTATAGACAAATTTCGATATAACTACAGACAACGAACAAAAGTGCTCATCACAAAAGATTTGTTTTGGATGAGAGTCGAATCCACGACCTCCGGCTTAGCAATCAGGGTCACTTACCGCTAAGCCAACAGATCAGTCAATAAGAAATAGTGGGGCGTTTGACCAGCGATAGTTTTTTATAATTAGGACTAGCAGTTCCTGAGATCAGCAAGTACAAACATACAACAATATTAATTTAACACTAGGTATATAATGCTTAACAAAGTTCTATGTAGAAATGATAAAGAATAGTTACCTATTCACATTTTTTAAGAGGAAAATGGTAGGTCGCTATACCCATAATCCTAAGAAATATGACGTCATTGGGTCGACTCATATTCAACTAGTAAGTAACATAGTGTTTCTCGTCAAGCATCGTAACTCTAGGGTCAGAGGAGGGTCGCTGTAGCTGTGGGACTTTTCATTAAAAAAGGTTTGTGTTTGTGGGCTTTGTGACCAAATAGAATTTAGGGATATCTAATCATCAGATTAACCTGTTGGTCTAGTGGCTGTAACCCTAACTGTTAAATCGAAGATTGTGGGTTTGACTCCGATCCAGGACAAATCTTTGTATGATGAGTACGATTCTGTATCTGGGTCTAATTAATATACATATAATTAATTTGTTTGTAACTAATTTAGAAATATATGTAGTATACCTAATTATGTTTAACATTTGCTTGGTTACCAAAGTACAACTACTCTGTCTAGTTTGGGATTAGAAGGCCGTTTTCCCAAGATATTATTATCTTTATATATGTATATACATATATAAATGAATCCCTATTTACCTTGGTCACGCCATAACTCAAGAACGACTTTTCCGGTTTAATTCATCGTTTTTAGGGTTTCAAAATAAACAAGGAACCCTTATAGTTTCGCTATGTCCGTCCGTTTGTCCGCAGCTTAGCTCAGGGACCCTTAGTCATAGAAAGCTGTAATTTGGCACGAATATACATATTAGTCATGCCAACAAATTGGTAAAATATCTTGAAAAAAAAATATTTTTTCAAGATTATATTTTACCAATTTCCTGTACCTACATGTAAAGTGGGGAGTTTTTTTTTCTCAACTACCCCATTGTGTGGGGTATCATTGAATAGATCTTTCAAAAATATTGCGGGTTTGTTGAGACAAATTTTTGATTGAAGAATTCGTTTGTAAAATAATAAGCTTTTAAGTGCTACTTTTTGTTAGAGCCAAGTGGATATGTGAAAAAATTCACGGCAGTTAAGTAATATACACAGAAATTAATATATAGGTAACGAAATTAAAAGTAGACTTCGCTAGTTTACGAGTAATAGCCGATGTTATGAGAAAATTTAAAATTAGATTAGGTCTTGAATCAAGTCGTCTGAATTATAGAAATCTGCAACTGTGGGGTTTTGTTTCAAGCCTTATAATTACCGGGTTTTTTTCCAAATTTGAAAAAAAAAACACACGAATAGTGCAAATGAGTCGGAGTTTTTGTAATTTTCGTAATGTAGGTATAGGTCTAGGAGTAGAAATACCTGACCATATAATAAAATGATCAGTAGATTAGGTTAGGTTAGAACTGCGACCCCCTACGCACGAGCCGAGTGAGCGAAGCGAGCATGCCGGCCGGCGAGTGTCAGAAGCTAATATTTACACACGAACAAGAAAATTCGCATATTAGGTTAGGTACCTATCATATAATTTTATAACTAATTTTAAAATTCAGTATTTTAAACACGGGTTGTTTTCGACTCTTGCGACTTATTTCAAGACTTACCGAAATTGTACCATTGCATCGTCATTTAATCTCAGAAGGCATGAGCTACTGAAACCGTACCTTATTCTTAGTCTGCATACCTAATTGTGGCTGGTAATTTCGGAACCCTACATTGGCCGGTTTTTTTTACAATTAACCCGGGCGGAAACGGGGCCGCTAGTTATTTATAAATCTATATGAATATTCTTTATTTTAGGTAGGTACACCAGTACAGGTGTAAGTTAGGCACATGAAGAAATCATTATTAGTAATAGGTGACAATGTGCAGTCTTACGCTAAAGCGATCTCTTTCAGACAGATTAGATTGATTGGCTTCTTTTGTTTTGTTTCTTTTGTTTTTTGGCCTACATTTTTTAAGTATAAGTACAAAATAAGAAGCTGAGCTGAGCTAAGCAGAGTTTAAGTAAACGCGCTTATCTCCTTAACTATTAGTCTGACCAAAACTGCAACCATAATTTATGTAATTAAAAAAAACAATTTCATTAAAAAGTTTCTTCCATCTGCAACAACTCTCGATTAACCCAATACTAAATATCTAATTAATCATATTAGTGGCGTCTTCCTCAGCTAATAGCAGGCATACGTAGTATGGTCAGAACCTTAGTTCTTAAATCGGATTTGGGTATACGAGCTCGGCGTTTTAATGTCAAGGGTCGTCCATATTTTTCGATTCCCGTAAAGATGTCATAAAGTTTCCCTTCAGAGGTAGATAAGAAAGTTATATGGATGGCGCGACCCTTACGGCCGCATCTAACTCTTACTATCCATCACAGGTAATTGCAGCACTTCCTTCAGTGTTCACAAGAAGCATAAATGGGACGACCTGCACGTGACCAGCCCTATCTAGCTATTTATTACTTCCACGTTTTCTCTTAAGGATATCGCTAACACTTTAGCAATCGTGTTGCGTACTCTGAACATGTCTACGATACTGCTGAAGGTGTGATGAAGTGACTGAAAATTAAATATAGGTAACTACCTAATTTTTTTTTACATAATTTATTACTCAGCATTTGCCGTATTATCTACTAATTATGGTCGGCATAATAGTATACTAACGCCCTGACGTATAGGTAGGTATTTGTTTTGTCGCTACTATGAAGGAGGGAAGGAGAGTCAGTGTAAGTTTTGGTTGAGGTATAGATAGGTACCTACATTTGTTTTTTCCCTTAGCTAGGACAATTTGAACGTTGCTTGACTGACTGACTGCTTACTCAATGCGAGCACCAGATGAGCAGCCTCGCAATGTCTGTGCCCGGCTTTAAGATAGGTACCTACTTATATAGTTACTTCCGTTATTTATAGACGCAGATTTGGACAATGAAGTTTAAATTTTCATCCTAAACAAACTATCCTGATGTAAAAGAAAGTTTTGTGGTCTGTAAAAGAAAGGCTGATACCACCCTACTAACGCCATCTGTGTGTCATATTGACCAAACTTCATATCCACTAGTGAACTCGAAGTGCTACTACAAACTGTTATTCCGTTGGTCAATTAATGAACTAATATAACGAAATCATGAAGCATATAGGTAGGTACAGAATGGCGCGAATGTTATCACATTAAATGAAATGCCGAATAAGGTATACTGTTTAATATTTTGACGATTAAATGAAATAAAATTAGTTTTGAAAAAAAATTAAAATTGCGTTTTTCGAACAAAATAAGTGGAATAAAAATAGACGCGAATTAAAACACCATTTTGATTAGTACACATTGACTTCATTCACTGACCTGTAGGTAGTAACTTCAACGTCGCAATCACAAACGGTGCGGCGCGGCTTAGGATCAAAGGCGTGCGGCGAACACAATGCCTAACGGTCTCCTTTAGTCACTTTACTTATTTTTACATAAAATTTTGTAAATAATACCTAGGTAGGTGGCCATCGTGTAGGTTCAAATCGTCCTATCTACTGTTCACTGAACATTTGATTTAAACGTTCCAACAGCCTATTAAAATACCTATTACTCGCATTCAATTTCGGACAGACGATTTACACTAAGTGTGTCTATCACTATCACATGTAATAAAAAAGTTAACAAACACATTCCAAACAAACACACAAAAAGAACTTAACACAACAATAATTAAAACTACTCAAACAAAACAACACTTATTTAGGTACCTATGCTAAAATCAGCGGCGCGGGCGCAACACATGAGGTATTATTCCCTTGAACGCCGGCGGCACACTAATCCTCAAACCTCAATGAATTTGGTTTGGTTGCCTAGGTAACTTTAACCCTTAATTGCCTACTTCTATTTTAATTTACATAACAATCTACCCGGAGGTAATTAGAATCTGGCCATATTACCTACTAATCTAGATATTATTTGGAGAGACTCTTTAATTCTATAACTTGTATTCTTTAATGTAAACTAACATTTAAAAATCTTTAAAAAAATGAATATTTATTAAATAAACAAAAAAGTCTTCTTACATTTAAGACTTTTTTTTTTAAAGCGACCTATTCAACATTAAGATAAATTTAAAATAATGAAAGTGAGGAGCTTTTCTTGGCAAATTTAAAAAATGTTACGTAACTTACTACGTGGACTCTCTCAGACGCCAATAAAAAAGTGTACCTACCTACTTCAAAAGTAAGTGCGTGCACTTATTACCTCGACCAGCTCCGAGGTAGTTCCTACTGTGGCTAGCAGTGAGAAGGTACATGGATGGGAGATCGATAAAGATACGCACACGATTAGTTATCAACAAAAAAATGTCACGGAAATCAGCCCTGAGTGCCCTGACTCCAAGGTGGTAGTAATGGGTTAAGTAGGCATGAATTTCGTTTTATTCCGCAATTAACTTAGGTATAACTACGTAGTAACTATTAAGTAATCTGTGGTATAACACTGAATTTTAAACCTTAATGTATTGTAACATGTTTGATTTTTATAAAATTCATATTTAATAGAGATAAATAATAAAATAAATTCATTGTTCAAATTATAGGTAGGCAAGTGAAGAGCGGCAACGTTTGATTTTATTCGATGTCATAGGTTTTTGACATCTTTCTTTGTACTACACATGATGTTATAAATTACGAAAACTTAAAAGACGTCCTGTGGCTAAACCCCTGGATGCACTTTGTTCATATTTGGTAAATCGTCTAAGGATAACATGTACTATATGTAGTAGCAGTTAATGTGATAACATTTGCGCCACTTGGTATACAATAATATTTACAAGAGAAAAATATTTAAAAATATTACAATTTTCTATTAAGTTACAGTCCTACAGTGTTGAAAAAGTTATTTATCGTATGCTGAGGTTAAATTGTTATTGATGTTGTTTAGATTTTTTATCAGTGTAAGCACTCACAATTATTTGTTGCAATAAATCAATATTAGAGCATAAAAATACAATAAAGGGCTTATAATAAGAAAACTACCATTCTACAGATAATTGATTTAATAAAATAACATCAAAACCGAACTAATTAAACATAGCTTATATTATGACTAAATTTACAAATGAAGCAAAGTAACTATTAGATATTTATTAAAGCAATCTATCTGAGGCTCCCTCTGCTAGAAGTTCTTTTTCAGCCGCTTCCTTTGCTGCCTGAATCTGAGGTTTAACATATTTGTAGTAATTATAAAAGTGGTTACCTAAGAGCACAGACCCATATAATGTCAACCCAATACAAACTAACACACCTCCTCTATGTAGCTTGTCATATAACACATTACGAGCATACTTTTTCATATTATCTGAAACAAAAAGGAATAATTATTTATATGGAAATACATTAAAATTTTAAGTAGGTAGATATTTAGTATATATTATGTACATATTAAATATTTAATATAATAATAAATGGTAGCATAACATTCAATATCATAACATTACAGAATTGAAATTGCCATAGTTAGTTTTAGGGTGTGTTTTCCGCACTTGACCGCTCAGGTGGGCTTTTGTGCATAAAATACCAGTACCTGGATGACTGAGCTTTGCTTGGTATTTTTTTTTAAATTAAGATTTTCTAAAAATGAATTAGATCCATTAATCACTCCCAAAACCTCATTTAAAGGTATTAGATAAGATATAGCCAACCTGATGGTAAACAAGTAAAAAGCAAGTAAGTATTCATAACACCAGGGATTTGTGATTGTGTAACTGTAGGATATAAAAATGTTTTTTTTAAATAGTTTCTAAATGTGGACATGTATTGCAACAAAATTACATGCTGTTTGTATTTGGCTGTGGTCTTCAATAAGGACCTTGGCTAGTCAGGCTTGCTTGAATGGCAACCAAACTTTCTTCAATTCTTTGTAAAAAAATTAATGTTTGCAGTAGCTGAAGGTATTGCAATAGTGCTACTTGCAGAATGATACAATCTACCAAGACACAAGTCATTGCTGAAACAGCCTTCACAAAAAAAAAATACAATATTGATTGTCCCAGTTTATAAGTACTTGTAATGTGTACCTAACGACGTTAAGTTTTTAGTGAATAATTAGTTTTTTCATCAATAATGTGAGTAGGTATAGTTAGTAGTTTATAGTAGTAAATAAAATTTTGGCAGGTTGGTAAGGCCTCCAACAAAATTACCGACGACTTAGTAATGGTTTTGTGAATGGAAAATATCAGCTGTTGAAATACTTGGGGAGACCTATGACCAGCAGTGGGCGTCTTTCGGCTGAGATGATGATAATAATCACAGAGTAACTAATCACTACGTGATAATAGTGAGGTAGGTAAGAATTACATAATTATTTACATTTAACTTATATAGCTTTATAGATATAAACACACCTGATCTAAATTAACTACCTTTTAGGGTAAAACCAATAGTAGGAGAAGCAACTTATCCCTTAATCCCCTTTTTATAGGTTATATTGATAATTTTGGAAAATGTCAAAACTGACATTGATAGTATTGACAAGTGAAAAATAATACTGTATAACGCAAGGACCAACTATAATTGGACGTAACATACATATAAATAAAGTGTGCCAACTTTTTAGTCATTGTATCAGCCAGGCGGATATCAATACCTTGTTGACAAATTTACTTATTATTATTTTACATCTACGTCATCATACTTTTATTTAGAAAACTAATCTTTATGAACCATGGCTTGTGTAGCTTTTGGTAAGTGTAAAATAAGTGTATTGTATTACCACAAAAATAAATACAGGATATCTTACCACCCCGGTAAATTACCGGCATCTATACTTAAGGTTCTGTGTAGGTAATTATTAAAATACATTTTAGGTTTGTCTTAAGTTCCTTACATTGTGAATGCTACTTATAAAAGGCATTTCATTTACAGATTGTTTAGTGAACGAAAATTATTAATGTTCATAATCTTAACAAGTACCTATAGAGTTAGAGTTCGTTCAAAATATTTTATCGATAAACATAAAAATGTTGCCCTAGCATCTATATCTTAAAAGGTAGGTACAAAGACTGCGGGAGGCTAACATAATTAAAAACATATATTAATGAAAAAACACGGCCGAATTTCGGTCGTTATGGGACCTGTAGTACGAGTAAGTATATTACATACATACAGTACAGAGCTCATTTTTTAAACAGGGTAAGCTTTACAGGTACAGAACATAAGCAAACAAGTAGCCCCCATACTACTATTCCGGGAATGTGCTGGTATAAACTGACTAACCCTAGCCAATGGGCAACGACAAACCTCATATTGCCTTAGACCAAGTTCTGTAACTCTCATAAAGACCGCCCAACTATGGTTTGTTACTAAACAGATTACATAAATATGAACAGAGCTAGCACAGTACACAACATCAGCACATTTGAAATTTTATTTTATTGATATGTAACGTATGGTGGTTAACTACAATAAAGTACAGCACAGAGTTCTTTTTATATACTGTAGTTACTAAAACTACACATCACAAATACACATATTACAAAAATACGATTCTCCAAAACATTAGCAACTGCGTTTTTAATAATAATTATGCATTTTATTTTTATGAGATATATTTATCGATATGTAAGTTGTCGATATGTTAGGAGCGACACTTGACGGTATATATACCAATATTGTATAATTTTGATTTGATGATGATTGATGATGGTTAAACCATTACATTTTGTGTCAATGAGCCTTTGTTTCATATAACATTTCGTTCACGTGAAAAGAGAAATCCGATGTTTTTTTATTATAACTACTTGGGTGGCAAACAAGCATACGGTGGCAAGCAAACGGCCCACCTGATGTTAAGCAGTAACCGTAGCCTATAGACGCTTGCATTACCAGAGGTATCACTTGCGTGTTGCCAACCCATTTTTTTTACACCAGGGCTTAAGGATGGAAGTAACCCTGGGATAGGAATACGTTTCTTTCAAAACGCATTCCTAAATGAGCGCTTAAAACCTGTACTCACACACAGGAACACAACTACACCGCTGTGTGTAGTCATTTGGATGTGGTCTTCTGTAAGGTGAAGGTCCTTTCCCAGTCGGGCTTGCTTGCTAGTATAGTGCCCTACCTCTCTTTAAATGTTAAAAGTTCATTTTAAATATCGTCCATTCTAATAATTATTGATCCTTGGTAACTTTAAGTGTTTTTTTGTTTTATGTCCAAAGTCCTTTGTTTGTTGTACGAATACGTAGATTATTAGTCTAGTGCATATGCAATTACAATGATTATCTATTGAAAATTTTAAAATTAAAAATAATTTTACCACCAAAAACATGATGATGGTGAATAAAATATTGGTTTGCCGAAACAAAAATACGATGTGAATCTAATAATGTTTGAATATTGTTAAGGCTGGCCTCACACAGCCGGAAGGTCTCTCTGAATTCAGAATCTACATTCATAATCTAGGCTGACGAACGACGACGAGACGTTCTGAATTCTGGATCGGAATATTAAGATTATGAATGATTTCATAACGCGCGGAATTCCACGTAATACATTTAAATAGAGCGGCACCCGCACCACACATAATAAAATCAGATTATGAATTATTTTACTTCGACAGTATTAATTTATCTTCCATAGAGACGTTTGCATGAAACATGAGACTAGTGATCAATCTGAATTTTTAAGAAATGTGTGAGGTAAGGTTCCAGAATTGGAACTTAGATTATGAATTCAGAGAGACATTCCGGCTGTGTGTGGCCGGCCTAAGTGTCAAATTATGTCAATGTCAATTGTTTATATCAAGCAAGTGGGAAAATTGTTACGAGTTGAGTCTCCACATAAATTATCTTAAAGTAATTGTTTAGAATTTATTATCAACAAAAGTGTGACTAGAATTTGATAAAACATAATAAATTCGTTTTAAATAAACGCAGTTCCAGCTACTATTGAAATTTGGAAACTAACCTTCTATACCTTACCCTGAATAATATGTTAATTAAAATCACCACAAAGACTACCAAATTCTTAAAACTTATCCAAAATGCAAGTATAAGAAACCTGAATTCAAAAATACCCGTATCTCCTGTTTCAACTTTAGAAAATGAAGATTCGTCGACGGTTAAAGTGGACAGGAATACTATATCACTTTTAGAAAGGCTTTCTTTAGTGAAATATGACACAGCTGAGGGTGTTAAGATACTAGAAGATTCTATTACTTTTGCTAACAAAATTCTGCATATAAACACTGATGGAGTAGAGCCATTGTATTCAGTTTTAGAAGACAAGTAAGTATCTATCTGTCAATTGCATCATTTGGATATTTAGTATTTTAGAACTAGTTTCTTTTTCTAAATTAGACTTATTTTATTTTTTACTTTACTAAACTAAATGAAATGTTTCAAAGTATAGTATAAGTGAGTGCCAAAATGGATTTACAATTACTACCTATATTAAAGCCATATAAAATATCTAGGTGTGATGAGTAGGAACACTGACATCGGGTCACAAAATCTTGGGTAACCAATCAGTAGCCAACTAGAAAAATTACACCAACACCTCACTGAATGGTTTGGGTTTGATTCCCACTTGGGACAAAATTTTATGTCAACCATAAAAGTTTTTATTTACAGAACTCTAAAAAGCTTTTGTTTCTCTTCCTAACTCCCTTCAAAAATACTGATTAAGATTATTTATATGATGTATTTCAGAAACTTAACACTAAGGGCAGACAATATTACTCAAGGAAATTGTCAAAAAGATATATTGAAGAATGCTGCAGTAAAAGAAGATGATTACTTTGTGGCACCAATCGGCAACATACCATTACATGAAGTTGAAGTTGAAGAAAACATAGCAACTAAACTGAATCAAAATGAAAACTGATATAATAAAATTATTTAGTTTAAAACATTTTTTTAATATAGTAAAATCAAATAATAACTCTATCACATACAATTTAAGGAAACATAGTCAAATGCTAATAAAAAATATTCATATACATTGGTTACAATATGTATACTCTAAAACACATAAAGAAATGCCTGTTTATGTAAATGCATTACCCAAAAACTTGAAGTCTACTCCAACATTATATGGTTGTATAAAACAAAATTTACAAGACAATAATGAGCAAACAATATTAGAGCATAATTTTGATAGTAGCAGTTCTAAAAATAAATCAGTACTGCAGTTAGACTTGATTATACCACAACAAGATGCTATGCAGTATTTTATCAAATGGCAAAGGTACAGAAAGTACTGGTGGAGCTCTGTGAGTATTCTGAAATATTTTGTTATAATAGTAAATAGTGTTGATAGAGGAGAGGAGACCCATGTCCAGCTGTGGGACATATATGGGTTCTATTTATTATAACAATCTTTATAATTTGATAAGTCCTTTGTTCTGTATGGATGTAATTTAACTTTAATATGTATATGTGTAATAACAAATAAATATGTTTATCAGTTGTCTGGTTTCCATAGTATGGGCTTTGCCTAGGTTAGGGTCTGAAGCTAGGAAATGTGTGAGTTGTCCCAAGACTGTCTGAAATATTATTCTCTTTGTTTGGTTACTTGCCAACCTGGTGAGAGAGTTATTCAGATAGCCCATATTTAAGCCTCTGTCTTGATCTAAAGACTATTCAACTGTCTGGACTGGCTTTAATGTGCCCTCCAAAGCATGAGGATGCTCGCAATGCTTGAAATGATGTGACGATTCCTAATTTTTGGCCCGTCTTGCAACCATAGCTTCCTTAAACATACTTCAACATACATCATCATCATCTCAGCCAAAAGAAGTCCACATTAATACTAAAATATTTTACATTTACAGATATCTACTACACCAAGTCTATTCACAGTAAATGATATAAAATATAAAGACAAGTCAGCTAATATAGATGTTATAGCTCAACTACCAAGTGGTGAACAACCCGTAGAAAATGTAACTATTGAGTTTGATACAGATGTAAGCCAAATATATACATTTTTTATTTATTTACATGAGATTCAGCATGCAAAAGAACCCCCTGCGCTGATTTTGTTCACATATATAGGGTCTAGCCTAATGGCTCATCAGCAATCATTAATATGAAGGCAGAGGCCTACCACCAACTGCGAACCAAGCCGACAAGCAACAATGCCAACAGTCCAGAACAATATAGTGATGATGGACTTCAAGCCAGATGTGACGCAAATCCGCCAAGACTAGCGCAAAAGTATCAGAAATATGCCTTAAATAGGGAAAATAGTTAGGGCACCACACAAGCAAGCAAGCCCAACTGAAAGGAGCTCCGCCTTACAGAAGACTATAGCTAATTAACTACACACTGTAATGTATTTGTATTCTTGTGTGTGAATACAGGTCTCCATGACCTCTTTTTTGGATGTGTCAGGGTCACACAACTACAAGAACAATAGGCCAGTCTATAATAGTATTATGTTGTACATACATACATACATATCATCACGCCCATCTCCCAGTGGGGTAGGCAGAAACTGGTACGCCAATTGCTTCGATCCAAACATACTTCCTTCGACTCCTCTTCATTCATGAACGTCGATTCTGGGTAATTTTAACTAGTATTATGTTGTGTTCAAAGATATTATTTTAATATATTTTCAGGGTAAATCCTCACAATTAAGTTGTTGCATGTCCTTAAATGATGCATTAAACATCTTGTTATTGGATGGACTTAACAATAACACTAAGGAGGAATATCTTAGACTTCATAGAAAAATTGCACCATATAAAATTGCTTTTGGATTAGACGTCGAAGGTAAATGAACACTTAATTTATCTTATTGTTATATACCCTATGACACCTACTTACAAATAACGTCGTTTTTTATTGGTAAAATATATTTCAAAATGGTTTAGTGGATTCAAAGATTACCCTCTAAAAACTCAGAAACATTACCTCTTTATAATATTAGTATAGATTTACAAGCTTGTGCCTACGGCTTTGCTCCTGTGGCACCTATATCAAGAAAAAAGTAGCCTATCAGTCCAAATTACATTTACCAGTGTTTTGGACGAGTAGAAAGTACTTATACATAATATAATTACTTTTTCAGATACCGATAAAAAGGAGACCCTAAAAGAACTAGCAAGTCTATTGTATAATAAACTAGAATCTAATAAGATATCCTCTTGGCTACCGGAGTTTACCCTTCCATATGAATTACAGGTAGGATTGTATTATTACTTTTTTCTGCTGCTGCCTCGCCCGCGCTATTATAATAATAAAAGTAGCCCATTGGCTGCATTTTATCTATTACAGACAATATTCGATAATTATATCTGTGCCAAATTCGATTAAGTAACTTACATCCATCCACCTAAACTTTCGTATTTAATAAATATTAGTGTCATTGATATACAAAAAAAAACCCAAGATACACATTCTCGAATAAAATAAACTACTCAAAACTATCGCTAGTAGTGAGAGTAATAATAAAAACATATTATTTTTAAAATTTTACCTTACGCGCATGACATAAAGTTGAATTTGTAGTGTAGTGTAGTGACTCGACCGACACGATTTGAAATAGACGCAACAATTTTTTTTTCTTTGATTTTATCTTGCGATCAGTTTTTATAACCATTAGCAGATGTTTTGTATATCAGTGATTAGTAAAGAAGATTTTTACTACAAAAGCCTATTTGGCATGAGAGCATGTTCAATTTTCATTCTTGGTCACTATTGTTTTGTATGATATAGGTACTTTGGTCAGTAAATTCGTATTCGTAATAGGTGGATTGGGATTGTGACGATCATTTAATTAAAAACTCTTACTTGCAGATTAAAGAAAATCTACGTCTAGGTATTACGTACACAGCAATATTGAGTGAGGAGACACTTAATAATGGAATCTTCCGATTAATGAATAGCAGCACTATGTTAGGGGTAATTATTTGTTATTTTTAATTAGCTCTTAAAGCTTAGTAACCTTTTGAACTCCACTATAGTCTCAGACAAATGAAAAATTTGCTCACTAGCCATGGCATTTAAGAAAAGAACTAGATAATTTAATGTAAATTACATACCTACACTGTAATGTCTATGCCAATATTTTTACCAATTGAATTAGTAATGACGTGTCATTATTGTAACTACACAACATAATACGATACCTTAAAACAATTTGCATTCAATTTAAAAAAAATCAATGCATTTAGATGAGTTTGCTATGGTTGCCATACCAAAGTGATTTATGTTGCATTACTTATTAATCTGAATCAATCTCCTTTTTCAGGAACAAGTGCATGTAGCAGATTTCCACAAATATGCAGCATTGTTATTTGAGAAGTAGTATAGACAAAAGTATGTAAATAAACAGTTGTGTTAAATTTATTATATTTTATTTATCAAGTAATTATCTGCTGAAAAGAGTATATTGTGCTGACCCAATTTTTTTTTTATTTCTGATGTGGTAGTGGGATCATCCGGTGTGATAGTAAGTGGTTACCGCCACTTCTTCTTCTTAGCGTGTCGATATTTGGACGTCGATAGTACTGAGGGACGACGCCACAACCAATCAACTGTAACGTGCGAATCGATGCCATGTTTATACAACAAAACTCAGTGAAATGTCTTTTAATAGAGTGCCAGTAACCTATATCCCGAAAGCCTACCTAAGGATGTAGGAAAACATGAACAATGAGTCAGTAGGACACACCATTACCTTTACGAACAGAATTGAAACATATGCGGTACCAATACATTTAGGTGTTAGTACTTATTATTGGGGGCTCTCAACTATTACCCATAATAGATGTACCTATTCAGAAAAAGAGTAACGATTGCCATTCAACGTGGCAATGCTGCCAGTCTTCTGGGCACGTTTCCAGTAGACGGAGGAGGAATTTTATGACGCCTTTTAAGCAGTCCATCATTTCGCACGCAAAATACGCGCATCAGCGTGGAATTGCGGACAATAGCCCGCCATACCAAGCAGTCCCTCCCTTTTTTCTTGTATATATATATATTTTTATATAAGTGTAAATATATTAAGTATATGAGTTTGAAATTTAAATATACTACGGTATATACGATATAAAACATAAGAAGAAAACTAAAATAAAAAAGAGTCAATTACGTAATTCTCTAATATCAGTAATTTTAATTCCTTTTCCTAAATATCCAATTTTCAATGGGTAAGTACGATGTTTATCTGTGACTTATTTGAATGAGTTGTATATAATGCGGTCATTCATCTCTCTGATAACAATTACATCATTTCTGTTGCGGTAATTTATAATTGTGTCGTGGTCACTGTGTTTGTAAGTAAATAAAACATGGATAGTCACTTTCAAATTTCATTTATTCGGAAATTCTTATAGCAAGACATTATTACAGTAGGATCTTAACACTAAACTGTATAAAACATAATGTTTGATCTACCTTTATGGAAATCAAGTAATGGTTATGCCAACTGTAAACCAGTTGTTGTTTTTAGTTTTGTTATTATTGTGAAATGACTGAACACAATATCAATACCTACCTTTAAATAATATTAGCTTCATCTGTCTGAAGCTACAAACAGCAAACATACAAAGTTCGCAAAAAGAAGCACAAATGCTAGGAAATAGTTAATTCATAGATTAATAGTGACTTTACATAAATATTCCACTTGAAATCTGTAATAGAATCCAACTCACTTCTCTATATACCATATTAAAGTAAAAGAAAATAAGAATATAAAATCAATGATAGTTATAAGGACTCTATCGGCGGTGGTTCTGTTTCCACTGATGTGTTATTTTCTAATAAAATAAACAAATATTATACACTTAATAATGTATATTTACTGAATATATTGTTGTGTGACAATGTATGGAAGGAGTGTTAAAATAATGGAATAATTGACATCCCATACATTGATATGCCATGCATACGAAATTGTCATGGCATTGCACACAATGCCATTCACTACAGAATACATAAATAATACTAATTTTGGTCTAAATTTGGAAGAATTATAGAAAGTAATACATACACATACTATTAATACAGCACATACTATACATATAGTTATATCTTAATAAATAAGCATTGTCTAAAATTTATGTCAACATCTTACCAAATGGAAAGAAATGACAAATACTCAACAATCTAAACAATGTTCAAATATACTGAAGGAAGATACACAATCTGCCCATCAGTAATCTATAAAGGTATTTAACTACTTGAAAGTCACACTAGGTGGCTATTAAAAATTAAATTGCACTGAAAGTATTGTCAATAACTATGTAGGTTACCATAATTAAAATTAAGTACAGTCACGAACAATAAGAAGTGGTTCACAATTTACATATCAGTACCTAACTTATATTTTATTAAAAATATTTATAAATCAAAGTTGCAATTACCGCAATGAGGTTTTAACGATTAATTTAGTTTTCCTTAATATGATAATGAGAAAAATAGTTTTTAGCAATGCATGGTGAAATAATAATAATGAGAATTGAAAGCCTCTAATGTCCAAAGTCTTTTTACAAACTTTTCAAAATTATAGGTTTTGTAAATTAACCTATGTCATATTTATTACAACAATGCCTATAATTTCATCCTCACGGTGGATTATAATTTAACCAGGGACCATAGCAAAGAAGGAATGAAAGCCATAATTTGATTTCTCTTTATAAAATATTGTATTAAATATAAATTATAGTACCTAATAGTATCTAAAAAATACAAATTTCAATCAATCAATTTGAATAGTACATAATGAGTGAATAATTTAATAAATTGTAAAATTAAGTATTTACAGTTAGCCAATATAATTTGTGATGGTAACAATACAAGATGAAAAACTAGTTTAGTATGCAAAACACCATTTATTATTGCTTGTGGCTGTACATGTTATTGAAAAGACACAATCACACATAATTGCTATTAGTAAATCAACATTTTCACAACAGTACAATACAAGTAATGTTTGTACAACTAGATCTTAGGTAATTTATTGGCTCACACAAATATATTCACAGACGTAAATGTCAGATTGATTTAATGCAATCTTCTTTATTGTTGGCTTAAGCTGGCAACTGCAATTTCTTTCCTTTCAATACTGAAAAAAGAGAACAACTTGTTAGTATTAACCCTAATTTACATAATGCTTCTTTTGCAAAGCAAGTCTTTGTAAATATACTTGCTATAAGACTATGGTTTTGCGTCTCCTTTTTTAAGATGGCTCAATCAGCCTCATGGGTTTTATTAAAGTATCTAATGTTCTTTTATATATTATTTACTAATACTTTGAAATGCTGCTATAGATTTACATAAACTAGATCTCAAATAACAGTTTTTTATTATGCTATATTTTACTACTTATATTTCAATGATTAATTTTTATGTTAATGCAGTAATGCTGATCATTTTTACGACTTTAACTAGTTGGTTAGGTTAATTAAAATAATAGTACACCACCAATATATTTCATTTTCCAAACCTTTAACTACTTAATATGCACTGCTACTGATAAAGATACATGTTTTAAATTCATAAGTGCCAAATTTAGTAGAAAAGGTTCAACAAATAGCAACTTACCTTTAGTAATGTAGAGGTAGAAGAAATCACAGTATAACACAGTCTGCACTACACCAGAGATTATAGCAATCAGCTCGTAGTGGTCTTCAACAACATAGCGGTATACCTGAAAAAACAAAAAATATATTGTAGCCATATATCAAAACATTGAATGTGACTGGTACCACAGTCTAATGATTTAATTTTGACAACCTATTTTTGTTCTGGACGTAAGCAGCTTAAGATGGGACGCCTAGGTTTATTAGTTGACATCATCAGGCAGAGATGATGAACCTATTTTTGTCATAATAATTAACTATTGTACTATTTTGAAATCTAATCCGTTTATAGATATAGCACTAATTAAGTATCAATTTTAGAGGAAACCTTATTGTGACTGTCACAAATAAACCACTAGCCTTGAATATGGTAACAAATTTAACAATAATTTTACTACATTGACTACAATTTGAGCACTGTAAAAAAGAACATATCATAACATAATAACACTGCATTATGTATGCATAAGAAAACTTTTTAAAGTCAAGTAAAAAGATTGCTGTGATTTATTTTTATAATTTGTTATATTTACCTTCTGACCTATAAATTCAAGAGTAGAATTTCTTGTTTGCCTTTTACATTATATAATATACTTTTTACATAAACTTTGTAAGAGTTTGTGTTAAGAAAAATAATATATTTTTGCTGACTGCACCAATACTTTTGAATACTGTATAATTTATTTGAATAGGAGAAATTCAAATTTCAATCATCATCATCTCAGCCAAAAGACATCCACTGCTGAACATAGGCCTCCCCCAAGGATTTCCACAACTCTCCTGTTGTCCTGGTAAAGGTTGCGGGCAACCGATGGACAAGGTCGGCTCAGGATCGAGAGTTGTGGAAATCCAAATTTTAATAAAATACATTAATTCTAAAGATTATGCAAATAAACATCTTGAACAATGTTTGCATCAATATGAGGATGTCCACTGTCTAAGCTAAGGTCATGTTCGGAATGTCAATGATGCATAAAATCAAATGCATATTTGTGTTGTACTTATAACATTTTATTCTGCATAACTAAGAATCGGTCCCAAGATGCTGGAATGTTCCTACGGCCCATTGTGAGTCCATTAAACCAATTAGAGCAATTTGATGTTGACAATAAAATGCCATAGAAATTTAACTTCTATCTTTTATATGTTAAAACAAGTTTTTAATGAATTCACTGATAACAAATTGTATATCTACTGTGTTATCATCATGCATGAACTATATAGAAATTCTTTTTACTAAAATATTTTGAGTATCAGAAATTTTAATTTATTAAACACAATGGCGGCTAAATGTAATTTTGAGAACAGTTGGTAGGTTTAGTAGGATAATATTAAATGAACAACTGTTTATTAAAAACATATTATTCATAATAATTTCTGGCCAAAGACATCCATATAATAAATTGATATTAAATTTGTCAAGTCTTATAGTTTATATATACAAGCATAGACACAAGTCTCGGAGAAAATGAAGTATATCTTTTATAAGTTTTCATACTGTAAGGCACTACATTTAATAAATATGCACACAGGTGTTTTGTCATATAACACATACATATTCTACTATATGTTTCAAAGTAAGCATACATATAACTATTGACTGTAACAGATGTGTTATACTGGCAACCATACACAATTATGTACATAATAATATTAGTACAGATAATAAAACAATCTTCAGAAATATCTACTAGATGCTTATCAATAGATATATAAATTAATATTTCCATGTGATCTTACCCAGTTAAGAAGGTACAGTGCTCTGTAGGATCCGAGTGCAAACAAATAATGGGATGTGATACTTTCAGCCTCTCCAGTCTTAGACACCAGGAACAATTGTGGTAGAATAGCCACAGACTCCAAGTAAATTGAAAATGTCCATAATACCTTAAATATAAACAAGATTGTAAAGAAGTGCAATACTTTACAAAACCACAAATAAATTGTGTGTCAACATAATAATAAAATTGTGAGCTATTTCTAACCAAAACATACTAACCTCCATGACAGTCAATTCATGGTTTATCAACAGAGCTAATATCAGTGACGGTATCAGCAAGAATTCAATCCTGAAGGTGTCGTGGTTATGATCATACGTTGCTTTGAATTTGACATACATCAGGTAAACAGTGGCGTATGAAGCCATGATGAACACCATCTTCATAAACGAATTGTAAGCAGAGATGTAATTGGTTAGCAGATCCAAATATCGTGCCGTGTACACGACTGAGAACAGTATCTGAGACTTGCCAGATATACCTGAAAAACGAAACAACCATGAAAATAATCATACATTCTGATAGTGCCGGTTGAACGGAGTATGTATAAGTCAGTTTATCTTACCCGCACATGATCTGGTTTTCCAGATTTTGAGTAATAAAATTATAATAGCTAAAAGATGGGATAAATCACCAAGTAAACGGAAAATATTCATTATGACGAGAAATGCTTAACTCAGTTACGCCGCGTACACTATCATTCAAGCAAAAATGACGTGGCTGATTGACATGACACAATTGACACAACTTTTTTAATTATTATCCACGATGCAATCATTTGAGTGGGTGGCAACACTAACCATTGTGGTTTTTAGCCACCAGCCTCCAATTTTCATTCCATTGACTCGCTCTTTTAAATTGCGTTAAAATATTAAAATTGTTATTAGATCTGCGTAGCTATTGCAGCAGATTAATACTGTAGAAATAATTTATTATGTTACTTTACTAAAGAAAATAATGCAGTATTGCTATTTCAAAAAAACATTCGCCGTCAAGCATGTTTAATCAGTATGTCACTTTGATTAGACTTTGACATTTCTTTGTATTTTGAACGTGGTAAAATGAGGTTAACTTTTGGTCATTATTCAGCAATAGAATTATATCAGTTGTGAATACTGTAAAACAGACTCTGTGTTCGAGTGTACAACTCATTAATACTTATATATAGCAGCAAACGTAAGCTTTCAAAATGGTGCGGCATAATAATCAGTTGCCAAATAATCTGACGCAGTTACAAAATCTTATCAAGAGAGATCCTGAGTCCTACAAAGAAGAATTTCACCAGCAACTTGCTCATTTCGAAACAACTTTGGAAATCTTTAACTTGAATCCCACTCAATACAACAAAAAGCTTGATGAACAGGCTATGTTCCTAGCACAAGTGGCCCAGTGTTATCTTAACGAGATGAAATTATTTCCACAGAAAATTGTTGATATTTTAAAAACTCACAATACTATTTTACACAATGATATGCGACTTTCTTTATGTAAATGTCTAATTTTACTGAGAAACAAAAATTTTATCACAGCTTTTGATTTGCTGGAATTATTTTTCTTACTACTAAAATGTCAAGATAAACATTTAAGAGAGTTCTTAAAGACCCACATCATAACTGATATCAAGAACATGAATATCAAGCATAAAGACATGAAGTTTAATTCAACATTACAAAATTTTATGTTCTCGATGCTACAAGATTCACATCCTAAAGCAGCAAAATTGTCACTTGATATATTAATTGAGTTATACCACAAGAACATATGGAACGATCAAAAAACTGTTAACATCATTGCTGATATTGGCTGTTTTTCCAAAATTACCAAGGTTATGGTGGCCTCACTTAAATTTTTCCTGGGCCGAGATGAAGAGGAAAAGGAAGAAAATTCGGACAGTGAGGATGAAATAGATCCTAGAGACACCATGATTTCAAATAAGTTTAATAAAAAAACTAGAAAAAGAGAAAAAATGGTTGAAAAGGTGAAGAAACAAGCCAAGAAAATAAAGAAAAGGAAACAAAAGGCACCAGTGTTCAACTTTTCTGCTTTACACCTCATAAACAATCCACAAGGCTTTGCTGAGAAACTGTTCAAGAAACTGGAATCATCTAATGACAGATTTGAAGTTAAACTGATGTTGCTAGATGTGATATCTAGATTGATAGGCTTGCATAGTTTATTTTTGTTTAACTACTATCCTTTCATTGCAAGATTACTTTTACCCCATCAAAGAGAAGTAACTAGAATTTTGTTATTTGCTGCCCAAGCTTCGCATGAATTAGTTCCACCTGAAGTAGTAGAGCCAGTCATGAGAGCAATTGCAAACAATTTCATAACAGAAAGAAATACTACTGATGTCATGGCTGTTGGTCTCAATGCAGTAAGGGAAATATGTGCTAGGTGCCCACTTGCTGTTGGTGAAGATTTGCTTAGAGATTTGGTCCAATACAAAAACTATAAAGAAAAATCTGTTATGATGGCTGCAAGATCATTAATCCAAATATATAGACAGTCTATGCCAGATATGCTGCACAAGAAAGACAGAGGCAGGCCAACAGAAGCATCTGTAGAATTGAAAACAAAGAAATATGGTGAAATGGAAATCAAAAATTATATTCCTGGATCAGAAGTGTTATTAGAAAAGGAAGATATTAAAGATTTGGACAAGAAAAAGGCAAGCAAAGGCAATAAGAAAAAGAAAGATGACTCTGATAGTGAGGAATGGGTTGATGTTGCATCTTCTGATTCAGAAATAGAAATATCAGAGAGTGATGAAGAAGATGATGATGCTGAAGAGGTAGAAGAAGAAGAAGAAAGTGATATCAATGAGGAAGAAGCAGAAGAAGAAAAAGGAGATGGTGAAACTATAAATGAGAAAGACGATAGTAAAGAATCAAAGGATAGAAAGATATTGAAGGCTAAAAGGAAGCTAGAAAATAAAAAGAACTTGGAAGAAAAAGTTGAAAGTGCCCGCAACATAGCAATGGAAACTATATTTACTGATGAAGATTTCAAACGCATTGAAGCAGCCCAGCTTAAAAAGAGCATAAGTGGTGTTAAAAGAAAGAGTAATGTAGTAGAAGAAGAACCCAATGAATCTGGAGACCTCGTTCAACTTGCTGCTATTGAAAATATTCACAAGAAAAAGAAACATGACTACAATGCAAGATTGGAAACAGTTATGCAGGGCAGAGAAGAACGTGATAAGTTTGGTTATAAAGATAGAAGAAAGAACATTCATTGCTCAAAAACTAATAGAGAGAAAAGGAAGACCAAGAACTACCAAATGGTTAAACATAAAGCTAAAGGGAAAATTAAGAGGTCCTTCAAGGATAAACAAATTGCATTCAGGAATTATTTAATCAAACAAAAGAAAATGCGGTAATTGATTACTGTAACTTTATAAAAATAAGTTCTACTAAAAATAATTTAATAACTACTATATAATAATATTGTATGCAGAAAAAATTGTTTTATTTTATTGTATTTTTGATTGCAACTTAAAGCGCCTTCACACTAGCGTTTGTTCAGCGTAGGCGTTCGATAAACGTATGTGCAGCGCAGACGCCGTTCGCGCGTCGCGATTGTTCATGACTCCGCAGTAACGCGGTGCATGCGTCGCACACCTGCGGCGCTAACGCAGCGTATTAATTTACTCTTGCAGTGACGCTGGAACAACCCGACGCCTGCGCCGCGTAGCCGCGACGTCTGCGCTGCGCATACGTTCATCGAACGCCTACGCTGTACAAACGCCTGTATGAAGGCGTAAAGTCCATTGTTTGATGCCTGAAACGGGCAGTCTTTTTGGTTACATCCCAGGACATTAAGCCATCGGCGTCGATCCTGCGCCCAATCTCTCTGGTCGTTTAATTTTAATAACATGCTGAGTCAGAGGTATTACACCTGTAAAGATAAATTGAAGTTCAGTTATTCTCTTCCATTATAGCTGTGGTAAATCGCTTCACCTTAAAACATTAATAAATAGTACAAGAACAAATTAATGTGCTGATGACAAAAGTAGAACTAATGCCGTCATAGATACTTTTTTTTAGAATAAATCTTTTAATATAAATAAGTATAACACTATTTCATCATCATCTCTGACAAAAGACTTATATATGTGGACATAGGCCTCCCCAAAGATAAAGGATTTCCTCCTTGGGCCTCCCCTAAGTATTTCTACAGCACAACATCATGATCTGACCTTGTCAATCGGTTACCATTTTACATCCATCCATCCATCCATCTCAGCCACAAGACGTCCACTGCTGGACATAGGCCTCCCCCAAGGTCTTCCACATCATTCGGTCCTGAGCTGACCTTGTCCATCGGTTGCCCGCAACCATTTTACATAACACTAATTATTTATGTAAAATTAATATTTATTTATTTAGAAAGGATGGATAAAAAAAGAATAACAAAAGAGGTATATCGTGCAAGAATGAATGGAGATGTCGGTAGAGGCCGCCCTAGGAGAACATACAGCGACCAAGTAGGGGATTTGCTAAAAAAGGGCCAAATTAAAAGTACCCAGAATCGACGTTTATGCATGAAGACGTTGATGAATGTAGAGGAGGCGAAGGAAGTATGTTTAGATCGAAGCAAGTGGCGTACCATAGTCTCTGCCTACCCCACTGGGACACAGGTGTGATGATATGTTTGTATGTATGTAATATTTATTTAATTGTATTACTTATCAAAGTTTGATTGGTCTATAAATTAATTTTGTACAATAGCTGTTATTATCAAAATCAAACTACAATAAATTTTTAGACCACTTTTTTTTTAGTACCAGAGCCTACAAATCGTTATCTATGGCATAACACTCTTGACATGATTGACACTTTCATGTTATGACAATTGACAGTGACACATTCTAATTAATCTGGACAGTATTTTGTGTTTGCATTGCACTGATTGCACTTAATTTCCAAGATTGTGGTTTAGATACTCGATTATAGTAATTTTTTGTTTGTTCTAATATATAAAAACATGTTGAAGCCCAAAGCGTTAACGCAAGTACTTAGCCAGGCTAACACAGGCGGTGTTGAGAACACATTGTAAGTTTTGTTGATTATCTTATTACATACATTGTGTCCATTTAAACAATATATTGATATTTCATAATTTGGTCTTTTCCAGGTTGTTGAATCATCAGGGAGCATTATTGGCGTATTCAGGGTACAATGATAAAGACGCCAGAGTCACTGCGGCGATCGCTAGCAACGTGTGGTCGGCCTATGAGAAACATGGCAGAAACGTTTTTAAAGAAGATAAGCTACATTTGATATTAGTCGACTGTTTAAATGGAAAAATAGCCATAACACAAGTAGCAAATTTATTACTATGTCTTTACGCTAAAGAAACAGTTGGGTTTGGTATTTTGAAAGAGAAAATCAATGCTATAGCTCAATACCTTGAAGGACCTTTAAAACAAATTGCTAGTTCATAACATTGTAATTATTTTATATGGTCATAAGAACAGATTTCGTTTATAAGAACATTTGCTTAAATTTATATGTATAAAATTATATTAAGAAAATTATATAAAAGTTAAAAGAATATACATAAGATATAATTATACGATACATGTCATGTAATTGTGTTTGTCGAGACATTTCAGAGCTCTACTGTAACTTGCAACTATGAAGTATTGAAATGATTCAACAGCTGATATATACAAAAATACACAAATTGATAACATCTTTTTTTTGAAGGTTAATAATGATAAAAACACTGAATAATTTATTATGTAAAATCAAATAATAATGAGGCAACTGTTCTACTAACACAGTATGGTATGATATGGCAGGCTACTTTCTGCAGCTCCACATCAAAGTACATATTTTGCGTGAAAATAAAGAAGGGCCTATGGTGGTAACAAGCTTTCACACTGTGTCTGGTTCACCAGCAGCTTACCAACTACAAGTATTTATGACTTAAGAGTCATAAATACATGTAGTTGGTTAGCTATTGTTTTATAAATAAGTTTAAAAAACAGTTTTGTAATCCAAGCTTTACGAGTTGTTCCTGTCTGAGAAGCAAGTGACATGATATGTATCTTTATTATTTTTCTCTTGTGATAAGTTCTTTTTACTCTAAATTATATTATGATTAAATAATACACTTGTTTATAATAAATACATTTTATTATTACAGTTACCTACATTTCCTTTTTTCAGTATGTTTTGATGTGTTTTTTGTTATGATTTTATTTCGAGGTTTACTATTCAAGTTTATTTTTAGTTTACCATACTAAGATTGTAAATAAAAAGTAGTTCAAATTAATATATTAATAGGTTTCTACTTATTTTGTGGGCATAAAATTTAGGCTCTGAGAGATATATCTCATAGAGAGAGAGAGACAGGGCACCTTACAAGCAAGAAAGTTTGTGTTTTAGAACTACACAATAAGTAAAAATGTGGTCTGGGCTTAAAAACAGGAATCTGCTAACAATGCAGATTTTATAAAGGACAAGGTCTTGGGCTTAAATTTTGTATGTAGACATGTATTACCAGGTACCACAGGACTTACTATTCCAATTTTATTTATTGTAATAAGCCAATAATTATAATGATTACTAGCACAATTCCAGGCTGCATCCTGGTCGTTCCTGGTTGGACTATTCCCAATGTATTATAATACTCAATGCTTTACCCGACCCCGGAATTGAACCTAGGATGTGCTCGTGACTCGTTAAGGTTCTTGAATTTATTTGGTCTGCCGCCCACTTTCATGAGTAATGTTCTAGCGTACATGCCAAGAAGCTTATACCCCAAGATTTTTGGTCTAAAATATTTTTTTTTTATTTAACAACATTCAGCTCAGTATAATATCATAGTCTAAATAATTCTTTATACTTTGATAATCAAATAATATTGTGTTAAGGCATCTTTGGCTCGTGTGGTGGTGGTAAAATAACACAAAAGCGAGATTATATCCCGTACGAAGCAAAGTCACCTCAATAAAAATAAAATCAAAGTGTTTCAAAAAAAATATCACAAATTAACATAGGTAGCAATCATTTGTGTAATTACTATTGTTGAATCAGGTGACTTTGGTCCAAATCGTGGGTCATAGTCGCCTGATTATGTAATGTATTTTATATTAAAGGTCAGTGATCCGATTGAATCATTTTTAGTCGATTTTATTATTTTGTTTGTGTTCGTATTTATTATCTATGTCGGCAGATTGACTTGACACTCTTGACAGTCATTTTCTTTAGGTTGGCATTGCATTGGCATGTCTGTTGCAAAATTTGTTGTCAAATTGCCGCAAAGTTGTGTGAACTGTATTGAAGATAATTTTATTGTTTTGCTTGAAGATTTTTGGCCAAATAAACAGCGATAAGTCTACACAATGAACTTATCAGATGAGAATACGTTCGGGAACGGCCTTTTATATGTGGGATTTAATCAAGACCAAGGTAATGATGGCAATCTAGTTGTACTTATTTTTCTTGCGCTTGATGTATAAATCAGTTTACAGTTTTGTTTTGCAATCTGCAGGTTGTTTTGCGTGCGGAACGGAGAATGGATTTCGGGTATTCAATAGCGACCCACTTAAAGAAAAAGAACGACAAAATTTCGCTGAAGGCGGGCTTTCTTATGTTGAAATGTTATTTAGATGCAATTACATGGCCTTAGTTGGCGGTGGAAAAACACCTGTGTATCCGCCAAACAGAGTCATAATATGGGACGATTTGAAAAAGGATTCGGCAATATCTCTTGACTTCAACAGTCCTGTAAAGGCTGTAAAACTGAGGAGGGACCGCATTGTTGTTGTATTAGGTAAGAATTTATGTCAAATTTAATTTTGTCAATAACATGACACATAATAATTCAATTAGGATAGTTACCTAACTTTTTTGTAGTCAAGATTGTCATAATTATAATGTATGTTGAAATAAATTTTGATTTACTAGAGTAGTTAGTAGTCTTATCTTGAATTTTTCTTTTGTTTACAAGTGAGTGCACACCCACTTTCTCAGTATAAAACTTTCTTTTTACATTTATATATTTGTTTTCAGAGAACTTGATCAAGGTGTACACATTTACTGCTCAGCCACAGTTGTTGCATGTGTTTGAAACTTGCCAGAACATGAGGGGGCTATGTGTTGTGTGCCCCAACAGTAATAATGCACTCCTTGCTTATCCCAGTCGTAAAACAGGACATGTTCAGGTAATATAACTTTTGTAGTGACTTATACATATAGACATCACACCCACCTCCCATTTGGTTAGGCAGAGGCTATAATACAACAATTACTTAGATCCAAACATACTTTGATTGTTTCCTTGCTGAGTGTAATCTATACTATATTAAAAAGAGGTAAAGTTTGTGACATTGTAGGGGCAATCTCTAAATCGAAACCAATTTTGAAAATTCATTTACCGATCGAAAGCCACATTATTTGTCACTGTCAAGGGCCTTATTTTATTAGCAGAAACATTATGGGACCCTAGGAAATGCTACATGTGCGAAGCTGGGATGGAGGGCCAGTTGATTATAAAATAATTATATATGTAAAGTTCTGTCCCAATTACTTACATATAGAAGTATACCTTTAGAGATAAGAATGTCCATTGTACAGCTATTTTTAAATTACAATCTTAAATGTATTATTTACTTAGTGAACAATAAAGAGCATTTTATCCATACCATAGTTTACCAGTTGTGGAACCATAGTGCAGGCTAAGCTTAGTTTGAAATCAGATAGCCAATGTGTAATTAATTAGGTCATGTCACTACACTTCCCAGCCACACACACTTATATCCACATAAGATCTATAAAATTATCTATACAATTAACTATAATAAAATTGTTGATAAGTGTAGTTATAAAGCTATACATCCAAAGTTCATATGTAAAAGGTTTGGTATGTGTTTGTATGCTTTAATACGGGTGATTAGAAATGAAGACTTGGTTTATTCAGTTCATACAAACTCAGGTAAAGGAGAGAGGGATCACACGCCATGACCGCTAGTCATTAACGTGAACTGACTTGATTTACTATAATAATTATTGAAATAGGGTAAGAACGCTGATGCTACGAATGTGTTCGGTTTCATTGTACATTGCCTTTGTGAAACCAATGCCTATCTGTTATGTGCAACTAGTGTATATTTGAAATATTCTCATAAATAAGTTTAGGAAATATATTAGTAACACATAGCATATTTTATAAAGTGGTCACAGTTTTTTGTAAGTTGCTTATTATCTTATAGTAGGGTTTTTCGGGGATTAAAACATGGCCTATGTGCAGTTCCAGTTGATCTATCTCTGTGATAAATTTCATTGAGTAACAAACATACATCCTTCCATCAAAACTTTCGCATTTATTATAGTAGTTGGTTAGTAAACTACTAGAAATGATCAACTCTTTTGCTGAACAGTTACCATAGTAACTGTTGCAAAAATTCTTTGTATTGCAAAGGTCTATTAGGTATGGACATTTTTTTTATTAAAGTCTCTACGGTAACTGTTTCCACCAGGCAGGCATGTTAGTCACCATTGTTTTCTATATAGTATAAAAACAGTACAGTTTTCTATGGAATCTGTCTGGTTTGGCATTTAGTGTTAACAATTTTACTATTTGAGTTCCAAGGCCATTACTTTGAATTTATAATTTGCTATAATATCAATGTTAAGTTATTTCTAACAATTTCCTTATGCACACACTGACCAATACTGTTTTGATGACACTAACAATGTGGTAACATATTATGTAAAATGTCACACTTTACCTGCTTACTTAGATAGATAGAATATTCTTTATTCCACACCACATAAAACAATATAAAAAGAAACTTATGTATTAAGTAAAGTAAATGTAGCCTTCTTATTGTGAACTTTGTATGCTTTTTAATCAATGTCCGTTATATAACATGCTAATTGAAGATATTATGTTTATAAGTATTAAATAATATTAAATCAAAGAACTATTGGCTATAATAGATACTAAATGCTATTTATTGATACTGCTATATTTATTTAAAAAATACAGTTTTTTTAATATAAGTTTAGTAGAATACAAGGTAACAGCCCACAACAGGATAGTTATAGTAACATTACACAGTAGTACAGACTCTTAATAAGGTTATTAGGGAAAGAATTTTTTTTTTGTTCCATGTTTATCCTCAATCAGTAGTACTACTATAATCGGATATGATGACGGTAGTTGGCGTGCGAGTTTAGTCTTCATTAAGACCACAACTCATGGCAGAAAGAAATTATATCTTCTTGTAGTGATTAGCTGGAGAATTTTTCGTCCAGCTCCAAGACATGTGCTTAGTAATAGCTTCTGGGCAAGTTCATTTGGGTGGTTTTTGAGTCGTAACTTGTACTTTGTGCAGTATTTTGCAATCTTCTCTCTTATGGTGGGGAGAAAAATGAAAAATTTTGTTTAAGAAACGAGAATATGCACAAGTAACTGAAATTACTTATATATTACATATAATATAGATAAGTCATGAATTAAATTAAGTTTTGTATTTTGTTTGTTACAATTGGGACAGGAAAACATCTGTAAGTTCAGAGGATACTGAATAAATTATATAATTGTAATGTTTATTTAAACAAAAACTATTTTACAGCTGGTAGAACTTAGCAGTCATGCAGGCCCAAGTACTGCACCTGAGGGACACTTGATAACTGCACATGAAGCGCCACTTAGCTGCTTAGCACTGAATGTTGGGGGGACTAGGCTTGCTACAGCTTCTACTAAAGGGACACTAATCAGGGTATTTGATACAGCCACTGGACAGAAACTTGCTGAATTGAGAAGAGGAGCTCATCAGGTAAATATTGTGACAAAATATTTATTATTATTCCAGCAAATTTCTTTACCAATAAAATCCATAGTAAAACCATCTAAAGCTGCAGTTTCGAATACCGGCCCACAATTATCTTACACTACATTTATTTTTTAATAGTGAGGCAAAGTGCTAAATATTTTACATAACAAATAACTGTTTATACAATTTCAAGACTTTTGAAGAGCTGATTTATTGTTCCGCAATAATGATTTACGAAATATAATAATATTGTTTAAATAAAATAAATGTTTTATTCTTAAAAATAATTTCAGGCAACAATCTACTGTATAAACTTCAATCACTCAAGCACCAACTTGTGTGTGACATCCGACCATGGCACAGTCCATGTGTTCAGTCTTGAAGATGAAAAGCTTAATAAACAATCTAGCTTGGCGACAGTGAATTTCTTGCCTAAATATTTTTCAAGTAATTGGAGTTTCTGCAAATTCACCATACCAAATGGTCCACCATGCATTTGTGCATTTGGAGTTGACAAGAGTTCTATAATTGGTAAGTTCTTATAATAGTTTTGAGTTAAGCTTTTGACACTTCTATCTATAAAAGTTTCTTCGAGGAATTTTCGACAGTGTGAATAAAATAGATCGCACGGACATTTTACCCATCAAGCAAAAGATAGATATCAACAATTTCTATAGCACAAGAAAATTTTGACAGAAAAACATGTCAGACCCAGGAACTTGAATTGTCTTTTTGGTGAGTTTCAACCTTGCAACATGCAAGTCATACAGTTATGATGTGTTAAAAACCAAATAGTAACAGCCCTTTTCTATGTAGAATATTAAAATGAATATAAAAATATTCTCCTACTTGCTTTTCCCAAATACACGCGATTTGGGGAATACAAGTTCACAATTTCTTACTATCTTCCTTATTTTGTGTTGAACTGTATCATAAATCTGTTTTCTGATCAAGTAATGTATAGAATATTTACAAAACAGTGTAGACATCAATTGAATTACTTCAGAATTTAAGTATTTTAGCCACAACAAAAGTATTTAGCAACTGGAGCCTCTTTAAAGTTTGGATGTTGAAGATGCTTTGGACGCAGTACACAAGTACAGGAACACAACTAGACTACTGTGTAGTTATTTGGCTGTTGTCTTATATTTGGTGGAGGTCCAATATTTCCATATATTTCTAATTGGACTTCATTATTTATTATACTTATAGTGAAAACATAATAATTTAGAATTGTTTGTTAATATGAATCATGTGATAATTCTTTGTTTATATGAGATATGAGTATTTATATCTAATCATGGTTATTGTTTTTCAGTTATCTGTGCTGATGGTTCTTACTACAAATACAAATTCAACGAAAAAGGTGAATGTACAAGAGATGTTTATGCCCAATTTTTGGAGACATCTGAAGACAGATAAATGGAATACACCCTCATAGAGAGGATCTGATTTCTTCAAAAGTTATGTCACCCTAAACCTAAGTGTTTAAATGAGGTTTGTCTCCTATATTCTTAATACCTAGTAGTTTGATGTTCATTATGAATGAATTGTTCTTTTTTAAATATGTGTAGTTGCTCGTAACAACTTGTTTGTTATTCAATGGCTATAATAATAAATGTGATACATGTATACATATAAAAATGTAATACTAATCTCAACAAACTTTATAAATTTAGAAGGCAACCTCTATTTTAAACACTTAAGCTACACGACACACAATTGTCCCTAATCAACATAGCTTAAAAAATATCTCATTTCTTCATTTGAACCTAAGACAAAGTTGCTCAAATGTAAAAACTCCATGATGTAGAAATAGTAGACATATCTTTAAATATGCGTGTTGTTTAGGGCAAGAATTGAGTGGCTTGTCAACGAATAAAACTGATGTTTTGATATTAAAAACGTATCGATAGCCATGGCCTATTTTAGGGTGGCTAGTTGACAGGGAGTAGATATCGTACAGGCGGCTTTACATGGTAAAATTTCTTCTCAAAGTATTCGTACGACGTCGAACATCCGACGAATGATAGTACGCAAGCCAGCATTTCATAACATTTTCTAAAATTGTATAATTGATCTGTTTTACTTTTACACACATTTGTGTAGTTCTGTTCCTGTGCGTGAGTGCAGGTCTCTAGTGCTTTTTTAGGGATTAGTTTTTATAGAAACATTTTTACCTATCCCAGGGATACTCTACAAAGGCCACAAAATCCTAGTGTTAAAAATTTTGAGTCGACTACCCTATGTATTGCAAGCGTCTGTAGGCTACGGTAACTGCTTACTATCTGGCGGGCCTTACACTTCTTAGCTACCAAAGTAGCATAAAAAAATATTGAGAGCTCTTTCCATGTAAGCTTAGTGCGAAGACCGAAGGGATGGTTATAATATACTTTATGTTATGAATGACTATATGTATAAATTTTGTAAATTTATAATATTCAAAGTAAAAATATTTTTTAAATGTAGCCTAAAGTCAGCTATTATTTTAACCTTGTTATAAATTTCCATATTATAAGTATGGTAAGAGATTTAAAAATTGAAATTTATTGCGTATACTAAGTACCTATATGTTTTCTTTAGCTATATAAATATAGAACTAAATATTGTAAATTAATCAATGCTGTAAAAAAGGTGATTTTAATTTAGCTTTGTATTTGATTGGCTGTTTAGTTAATCGACTGGAGAGTGAAAGTGTAGACATGATTCAACTTTGCGGCAGTGAACGTAGGCATGATGACTAGTTTTTAGAGTCTACATTTAGGGCTGTAGTATTTATCACCATGTGTACGCCACTTTGCACGGTCTTCGCCTCCAGCTGCTAAGATCATCGCTTTAATATTAATTATTTTTTTAATAAATTAAAAAAAAATCGTAATTTTCAAAATATGACTTCACATTTTTAAAACCTAATTTCAAATTATACAAATATTACAAACCTATCTACTGATTTGTGCCGTATGGCGTTTGACGTAACATGGTGTAAAGCTGTATTTTTGTATTTTATTATATCATAAATTATGGAAGAGTTCTTGTAAAATATTTTAACATGAATCGTAAATGAATGAGCTCTTTGTTACTATCATCATGCCTATTGTACTTTGCTTTTATACCTACTACTACTTGTTTAGAGTATATCAAAAGTCAACCGTCGTCGTCAAATACAAAGGCGCTGTAGTTTAAATAAACATATTAAATAACTATCAGTACCTAGGTAGTAGGACATTACATAAACCTACATTACACTGATGGACACATAAACTGCATCAAACTACAGAATGACCTTCAAATAAAAATATTTATCCAATATACAAACATTTCCAGCAGAGAAAACCTGTCTCTGCCCATTGATCTAAGAAACAGGCATGAGTCTATACGCCTATGGACTGACTGACTGTATTGACTGACACAGGCTGATTAATTGAAGCAAAAGCGAAAGCAGTTATAAAGTTTTTACAGGCTCGGCAACGCGCGACTGACACCCCTTGATGTTGCAAGCGTCCATAGGCTGCGGTAATTGCTTACCATCAGGCGGGTCGTTTGACTCTTTCAAAGTGTCCGCCAGTATATAGTAATAATTAAATGACATATTCCTTTCTTAATTTTGTACCATATCGTTTGACTTTTGTGCCAAGCTATGTGAATTCTTAACTGATTGAATAATTATGATGTAAATTTGGTTTGTTGAAAAATTAAGACTGGACGATTGATTTATTAGTTACTATAATATCACAAAATTAAGCATTATTTAAATTAGATTATATTATTAAACATAAACATAATATAGTTAAGTGATTGCTGTAATGGAAAAACAATAATTGATGTGTGTTATAATAATATTATTAAATAAAATATGTCTGTAATCAAAATTGAAATAATTATCTTTACAAGTCTATTCACACACATTCAAGGTCTGTCAGAGATGTGATGATACAGTGGAACTTTAGTGCTATGGCCTAACCGTGATGTCATTACAGCTAACATTTCAATTTTAAGGTTGCTGTGGATCGAAATTCAATTAAAGATCGAATATTAATCACCACAAGGATAGCATGGTACAGCTGCTGGTACAAACACTGTTGAGTGCATCAATATCATTTTATTGAACAGTACATAGCCTTACCAAGATCCATAAGCTGCTGATATATATATATGTGTATGTGTGTGTGTGGATAGACCTTAACTATCCTTCATTGGTAGTTTTAGAAAAAAGGAACCAATGTTTAATTAAAATATTTTAATAACCTTATTAACTGGTGCAAAGATTATATTAAGCAACCAACCAAAGAATGTCAAACATTTATTTTCATGTGTTGCATAGACCACTAATGTGTTGGAATTCTAGCAATGATATAGCTGAAGGCGAGTATAACTACTATTATTTCAGTACAGTACAACGAAAGCTGTAATGTGGCCAATATCTGCAGTGGTCTCACTCTGTGGGTAGTTATTTGGCATTTCCTTTCGCTTTTTGCTTGTATAGTGGCCAACCTGTTTGTTTCTCATCAGACTTATTTTCCCACAGAGGGTTTGATGTGTACAAATATTAGATATTCGCTAATGTCGAGTCTTGCTAAAAGTATCTCCTAGTAAATGCAAGAAACAAAAAGTACACTTAATTCACTTGGGTGTATATTTATTAACAAATATGAAACTGTTAGTGAGTAAAGAAAATGTATACTTAGCATATCATTAATTAGCATCAATTCGCGTCATTGTGCGTATATCGACAAGAATATCAGAAACTGTAAGTTATATGATAAAATTACTTAAGGTGATACATTGAAAATAATAAGGATATTATAATAAGTGTAATTCGCTAAGCATTTAAAATAGGAAGTTAAAACTTTAGCATACATTTTTTGATTCTATGATCTACCATATGGTAAGAGGAAAACGTGATTGGAAGAAATATCCTCGATAGAAAACAGCTGCGAAGTCCATTCTATTTTTTTCCCTTTTTCTGTATTATGTAATAAAACTTAAGATTTATTCAACGGGGTTTACTTTAAAACATAGAGGACAATCGTATCAAAGTTTTGCAAAGTTTTTTTTTTTGATTTGATAATGTATTTTAGTAAAAAGTAGAAAATTCAATTTGGCACATACGTTATTTTATTCTGAGCGCATGCATCATTATAGCTCTCTCTTCTTTTGCCTTACAAAAGTATTTGCATCACTCTCACTCGCCACACTTTTAGTCGGCCGGTAGGCCTCACCAACGACGGACGTATGCTACTTTTTTGCAGATCGGTTCTCTCAGATTTTTGTAGTTTTAAATGTTATAATTTATTAAACAGGTCATTAACCAAATTAGTTATTCAATTCATCACAAATTCGTATTGAATGTACTACATTATAGTATATTTTTAAGACTTACTTTATAAAGTAAATAATAGCAAGAGATGCCCAATGTGTTTATGCCTGGCGGGCAAAATAATAAAACCCGATAATACCGACATTATATATTTTTGGTTCAGAATCAATTCCTAATTATCATCAGCTTTTGCATTCCTCTGCTGAACATAGAACTTCTCACGCCACGATCACAGGGCAAAAATTAAATCGTGACTTTATGCCTTTGCGCATCCTTCGTTTCATTTCCCTTCATTGCGTTATTCACAAAGAATAACTAACAATAAGTGTCGAATGCGCCTCAAAGTGCAACTGAGCACATGGTATAACATTTTACAACTTACATAGAATTTCTTCGGGCATTTATAGACATTCTGCCAAATTTGCCTAAAATGCTCAGGCATTTTCTCAACTCTAGTGGAACTATTACCGAAAGTGACAGACTAATAACAAAAAGAGGGATGGAGTAGCACTTCAACTTTTTGTATTTAAAAAAACTGTAAATTTTCGAGATTATTTTTAGTATTTTTTGATGATATACGTAAGGTTCTATTAGTATAGTAGGTAGTAAAATATGATTAAGTACCTATGTCCTAATCAGAAATATTTTTAAGATTGGATTATAAAAATCCAATCTTAAAAATATTTCTGATTAGTTTCCTTCAATGTAATAATAAATAAAATAATTTTAATAATAAGAAAAAATAAAAGTATTATAGATTTTCGTTTCACTTTTTTATATCATATTGTCATTTCATAGAATATTCAATACACGGAATATTTACTCTAAACAAATTCAACTCAAAATTTTTGTTAAAAATTACTTTTTATTTTTCGATATTCTCATAGCAAATCAAATTAAATATTCTTTATCCTCATATTGTTTAGTTTATATAAAAGTTATTACCGAGAAAACGAGTTTACGATCTTTTTTTAAATACAAAGAGTATTTAAAAAAAGATAGAGAGATAAAGGGTTGCAAATTTCACTTCAGTCAAATATTTTACAGGTAAAGTATAATTTTGAATTAAAATAATAATGTTATATTTAAATAATAATGTTAATTATATATTCTCAGGCTGCGGTAAGTTTTTTTTATTTATGTAAAATTGTTTCTAGCAGGTCGCAGTTTTAACCTAACCTACTTGCTATTGTCATTTCTGGTATTAACAAAATTCTATGAATTTTCTGTCTGCGAATGATGGGAACGCCGTTTTTTTATAATGAAGGGAACACCCTTCATTCACAGACAGAAATAATAATGTTTCATATAAAATTTAAGCTACAGGGCCCAAATATTATATGAAACATTTTCTGCGAAACAGTATTTATATTTCGAATATTATTGTTTCAATGAACTTTAAAATGTCCATATTTCGAATATAATGGTTTCAATGGACAATTGACTTCAATTAAACATATTCGACATTGCAGAAACTTAATGAATTTAAAAATATTTTATATTATATTATTTAATAATCAAACAGTAGAATTTTTAACGCATGCTGTTTGATCGGTATATTTTTCCATGGTATTTTATTTCAATAAATATGTAGAAATAGATACATTACGTATATATACATAGATTTTATTAATTATTAACATTCTATGAAATTTCTGTCTTCAAATGAAGGAACACCATATTCAGTCAGATTAATTAAGCAGTATAATTGGAAATATTAGATTAAAACACCTAAATTAATTTGCTAACTGTAAAATACGTTAGACTAAGTTAGAAATAGCTACTAGAAAATTAGGTTAGGTTGCAAACTGCGACTTCATCAGATACGACTTGTTACCAGAAAAGAAAATAGTTGGTTAGGTTATAACTGCGGAGCCGTCAGAAACAACTTGTTACAAGAAAATTAAAAAGAAATCACCTCAGCCCGAGTAATTTTAAGAAAGATAGGGCACCAGACTAGCGAGCAAGCCCGACTGGCGAAGGACCTCCACCTTACATAAGACCACAGCCAAATAACTACACACAGCGGTGTAGTTGTGTTCCTGTGTGTGAGTACAGGTATTCAGCGCTCATATTGTGTTTTAAATAAACGTATTCGTATCCTAGGGATACTCGCATCTTAAGCGCTGGTGTAAAAAAAATGGGTTGGCAACACGCAAGTGATACCTCTGGTATTGCAAGCGTCCATAGGCTACGGTACCTGCTTAACATCAGGCGAGCTGTATACTTGTTTGCCAACCAAGTATTATAAAATATATATATATATATTTACTAGCGGACCTGGCAGACGTCGTCCTACCCGGACATTTTCCGGGTAGGACGACGTCTGCCAGGTCCGATATACCGACAACAGCGCCACCGGGTCCAATTGTGAATCTGAACCATCCGTGACCCTACAAAATTTCATTAAAATCGATCCTGCCGTTTAGGAGTTCAGCAACATACACACATACAGAAGAATTATAGATATTTATTTATTTACTTATAGTTGATTAAACACAATAACACAATCGTAGTTATATTATATAGTAGTTATTACCAAGAAAAATATTTTATCGAGTGATATTTTCTGAACTTTTTAATTAAATATATATATTTATAAATATGTATCTATGTATTTTGCCAATGGTAAACATTTAATTTTATAATTAATTATTCTATTTTTGTCTACTCCATGCCTCCTGTGCTAAAATTCCTAAAAACTCAATGAAATATTTCTAATCACTTATTTGACAACGTCACACGGACGAAGGCGACGCGTAGCGGCCAGCCGTGGAAGCTAAGCCACGCCCACAAAACCACAATTTATTTTCGAGGTATCGCCTTAAGTAATATTTGTCCATATTGAAAAGATTTCAGCTTGATTATGTTAGTAGAACTATCATATGTGAACTTGGTGCCCATTTAGATCTAAAAATACATCGGCTAAGCCGATAAACCCACGTGTCTATCCGACTAAACGGCTATTTTTTATATAGAAAAAAAAAAAGAAAATATTAGTATTTTTTTGTAATGAATAAACTCACAACTAATGGAGCGATTTTTTTAACACTGCAGTATATTATAACTCGAGTGATATCGACTATATCTGCTAAATTAGTGCCCGTGCAAAGCTAGGACGTGCCGCTAGTAGAGTATACATTAAAAATGTAACCCAGGTGAACACAGGAAGAAAAGTTTGTGTGCTTAAAACACCCGGTTCAATTACGTGTTTACAGGCTTCCAGCGCTTATTTATGGATGCCTATCCCAGGGATACTTCATCACAAAACCCTTGTGTTAACATTTTTGAGTCAACTACACGCAATGATGTCACGCGCTCCAGTATTGCATATTATGCTTGTATGCCACCTAAGTTGTCAAAAAAAATGTGTATGTGTTACTTACACATTTAGTTTATTTCTTGCACCAAGGTGAATTAAGTGTCCGAAAGTATGAACCTCGACTTATTCAAATACATGGATTATGAACCTAATATTATTTTGACGTTGTACTGTATTACGTAAATATAAATGAATTCTTCGACGCATATTTGTAACATTGTTGCTAATTTTTACAACTGTGCCTTTCCCTTATTGTTTATGTAAATTTTAATCGGTGTAATATAATGCATGTGAAATTATTTTATTACATATTTTGTAAGTGATCTCCGTAACTTTTATATCTCTTCATGATGACTTCCAATTGGATTTAGAATTCTAAAATATTATTTAAAACATACTGCTTTTAAAATTATGTTTATATTGATTATATTAAAGATATGACAAGGATCACAATATTTTTACGTTGTCAACCATAATATATAACATCTCGTGATATCAAATAAATTCTTGGAAATTTCTTCTACTTGAGAATATCATGCGAGTTTTGCAGATAATTATTATTCTTTCTCCACTTATCTGAGAAACTAGTCCAGTAGTCTGCAAGATCTGTCCTGAGATGATGAAAACATGATTATACTCGCAATATCTTGTATTATCTCAAAGGTTTTTGCAGATCGACGTTACACTTGTGTGTAGTAAAAAAGTTCAGCCACATCCGATTTCTTGCATTAAGTGCTAAGTAATATCATGATGCAAGTTTTGCTTGTTTTTCTAAGCTGTGCACAAAGTACCCATTGCATTCTTGAAGGAAGTACATATAATAAGATACATTATGAAGAGCTATTTAAAGTGATGAAATTATCGGATATTTAATTTTAGTCTGGTCTCCGTTCGATCCTGATACTCATTGTGACGTCATCAGTGCTAGACTTGCAATCTTATAATTTAATGTAAGACACTCGATGATTAGCAGCTTGTAGATTATATTTTTTTAAGAATCATTATATTATTTTGTGATTTTTGTTAACCATGCAATGTCCTTTATTGTAATCAAGATTTTTTAAAATAAATTAAGTATATTTTTCAACTGTGGTGTTATTTATTAAACTTGTATGGTGTGCAGTTGCAGGCACTATACATAGGCACAATATTTTCAGCTGCAGCAGAAAATTATATATTGTGCCTGAATTAACATAAGTAATAAAAATGTTGTTTATAAAACCTTTGACCTCTATTGTGTTCCGCCCCCTACAGTATTAAGGTTTTAATCTACGATGTATTTTTTTGACGTCCGCATAGCTCGTTAACAAAATATTTTCTATCTAAATTTGCTCATATCTCGAAAACGGTGAGTCCTATCGCGAAAATAATGAAAATTTTGAACAACCCTTTATAAAACCCTCGCCCTGTGAGCTGTTTTGTATGTTATGCCTCTTAATACAACCCCCCATCCCCTCCCGCTCCCACATCCCACCAAGAAGGCTTGAATCAGCGATATGTTTTCTAGATGTTGTTAACTGGCAAATAATTTCTATAAAAATTCTCTCGAAAACGGTGTCCTATCCCAAAATAGATGAAATTGTGTTTTATGAAACTAATATGTAATAATAATAATTTATGTTTCCCACCCTACATACCTCCCGCATCCAACCAAGCTCTGAAGGCTTAAATCTGCAATGTGTGTGTTAAATAAATAAATAAGACATTATCACTTTCTATTACTACTAATTTATTAATTATTTTTTCAATACATCAATAAAAGTATCTCGAGGTATTCGAATGTTGGCTACACTGCGCATTTTCTTCTTGCCCTCGGCTTGCTGTTTTAGCAACTTCTTTTTGCGTGTGACATCACCACCATACTGTAGAAAGAAAAAATAACATATATAGGTTTTAAGATCATATACATAACGCAATAAATATACTATACAAGAACAGACACATCATGAAACTTGTGATGTGTTGTTGATGAACACCAGTGTTTTAAGTTATGGATAACATATAAGGAAAACGTAATTTTAAGAACAGTTTTCCTTAAATGAGTACTGGTGACCACTACTAGTCCTCACGCACAGGAATACAACTACGCCACTGCCTGTAGTTGTGATTCTGCGGTCTTCTGTAAGGTGGAGGTCCTACCTCAGTCCGGCTTGCTTGCTAAAACATACACAACAGAAAGCTTAACAGCAACTTATATTGATTTTACACTTACCAATTTTGCAGTAACATCTTTTCTATATGCTTTCAAAGTTTCTCTCGCAAATACTTTACCGCCTACAACAGCTTGAATTGCGACCTGGAAAGATCGATTGGGGGTATTTAGTCTGTTATCATTTTTAGATATTATTGATCACTATATACAGAATTTAATCATGAGCAAAAGCAATGTTGTCGCACTATTGGTAAGGTTGAACTTCACTCTTGTCCCACTGCGCAAATTAAAAGCCAGCGTTATTTTTATGTTACACAATTCCAGTTCTTTAACTTGAGCGATTGGTTTTATCATCATCTCTTAAACGTTTTTCCACAAGGACTAACACAGCGCAACAACCTTTTAACAATATTGATTTAGATACCTTTTTCATCCAAAAAAAACACTTGCACACAAGCTCGGTCGCCCAGGCAATGAAGACAAGTTAATATTTACCTGAACCATTTGTCGAGGAATCATCTCCTTGAGTTTTTCAGTCAATCTTCTAGCGTTGTATTCCAATCGGCTGGTATGTACTATGGTAGACAGCTCGTCAACCAACAGACCGTTGATAAGAATATCCATCTGGTAATTGTTAAAATATGTTATTATAATTTTTAACCATATTCCCAAGTAATCTCTACTGATTAGCTGACATCATTTTTATTTTCCTTTTTTATAGTGACAATCGTAAAAAGCCAAATAACTGCACACATTTGCGTAGGTAGTAGTTGTAAAGGCGTCACCACAGGAAGGCATGGAGTGGAAGCGCCTCCCGCCGAGGGGGGGCGCGGATCCTCCATTAATATCAACTTACCCTTTCCCCCCACCCGTCTCGCTTGGCGACGCCCAATAGAAAGAAAGAATTTACATAAGAACTTACCCTAACTAATGAACTAGGATGAAAGCCATGATCTTGGTAATCAAAACTGGCGAATCCAGAAGTAATGCTCTTAAGTGTATCATGGAAGTCTATAACGACTTCAGAGAGCGGCAGAACATACTGCAACATGGTCATGTTGTCATCGACGGCGCTAGATGACAGTGGTGTGCCACGTCTGTCGATACACAAAGACGTTACCGCTCCAATGTATTCTACGGGTGTTATTATAGTACCTGAAAAATAATACATACAATTAACAATAACAAAGAGTAATATAACGCGCATTCGACGTCCGAATACTTAGGATGTTAGGCAGTAGCCTGCAGTGTTTGACAAGATTTTTGCATTATATCAAGAATGTTTAATTAATTTATAACTACTACTACTAGTCTGAAATATTTTTTTGAAGTTGCACCTCCGAAGGTTCATCTAAATCTGAGGTTAAAAGACTTAATTCGATAAACGCAAAAGTTTTCCTTAAAAATAAAATAACGCTTCTTTATAGATTGTCTTCCAAAGACATACTATAGATAGGAAGAAACTTATTTTCTAAAACTCGCATTAAACCATTGATCAAATTAATAATGAAAACTTTATTGGAATCCATCAAAATAAATGTAACAAATATATAAATATCTTACCTATTACAAATGGTTCATAGTATTCATCTATATTTTTAACATCAGGTAGAAGCAAAGGATTAGTAACTATAACTTCTTCACTTTTGTACTGTTTTATTGCCTTTGCTCCTTTTACTCTGCAGATTGAAAAAAAAACCAGCATGATAATGAACTAAACTTAAATTGCCATATCTAGTAGTTGACAGTTTTGTCGCATGTACGGTCGGCAACGGAGTTAGCTGTACAGGGCAGCTATATGAAGATTAGTTTTTACATTGGTATATTAGGTGCTCATAGCAAGATGCGCCTCGCTGTTCAGTAAACAATCAGCGGGTTAGGCAACGAAGGCAGCGGTAACCCTATAGATGGGTCACCGCATAGTGGTATTTCATCTGAGCGTCTCTGTGATTCGGGGGGCACTCAGATCATAAAAATAATTATATAGCTTACTTGATTTTATATGGCACAGATGGCGCTGTCAATATTGCCTCAGCTTTATATTCCTGTAGTAGACGTTGTGTGAAGACTTCTAAATGCAAAAGTCCTAAAAAGCCAATACGCCATCCCTGTCCTAATGCTGGGCTGAAAAACGAAGACAAATTTCAGGAACTCCCTCGTTCAAAAAAAAACGGTTAACTGAATTAACATCATGTCATCCGAAAGACGTTCACTATTAGATAATATAATATGCTTTCCCCAAGAATTAATACAGCAATATGTCCTAAACTAGTCTACATCTTAACTAAATTATATTAGAATTGTCTCATATGAACTTGTAGAAGAATAATGAATACCTTGATCAATCAAATCATCATTCATTGATTCAGGCTTCTGCATTGCACTATCATGCTGTTACACGAATGAAAGATTCGCATAGCGAGTTTCATGGCATCTCTATTAATTTTGTACAGCAAGATTCTTTATCAGAATTAAATAATACTATATTGACTGTTAACATTTTAAAGCCTTTTGAGGCGTCGGGTCTATTTCTAGATTTTTAGTGTTTTCTTTTTTATTATTTTTTAGATATAAGACCATTTTAACTATAAAGGGCGTAACTTCAAATCCTATATTGTTGCAATGAGCAATAAGCTGCTCAACTGTCTGCTGCAACTTGCTTATATATTTTATATTCAACACAAACTAAAAAACTCCTTGTAGTTGGTTTTCAGTTGGTTAGAAACAAGAGTTAATTAAGAAAGATTTTTATTTAGATTAGGTATGAAGATAGTTATCTTTATTTAAATATCATGATTGCCAAAAGTATGAGATTTGGAGTAACGACTTTTGTAGGTCGTATTACATGCATTAAAAACAGTACCTACTAGCCAGCAGCTAACAACATATCTGCTAAAGGCTGCTGAAGCCGATCGCAAGATACAAAAAACATAAAAAAAACAGTACTATTATTACCTAGAATCAGGAGTGACGTTAACTGCATAATCATTTAAAGCCAGTTTCTTGATAGCGTCACTGAGTTGTGGGTGTTGCGATTGATCAGCTGGAAATATGCCTGCATACACCATGTGTTTGACAGGTGGTACAGTTACCACGGCCTCATCATCTGCTATCTCCTTAGCCAGCAATTGGTCGCCGACACGGCCACCACCTTTGGGACCGCACCCTTAAGAAAAAAAGAAATCCACTCATATTTTTAGCATTCTTTATGCTATATTTCCACATGCAATATAGGGGCACGTCGGTGTATGTGTGTGCGTCGCGTCGGTGTGGTGGACGTTTATTTAGTTTTCGTAGGGTTCCTTTAATTTTTTAAATTAAATTACAGCCTATGTTACTCGCTGATAATTAATGTAGCTTTGTGATGGTTAAAGATATTTTTCTAAATCGGCCGAGTAGTTTTTAAGCTAAATCGTAACAAACAAAAAAATATATTATATTAGTTTAGACTAACTGCCGCCCGCGGTTTCGTCATCAAATCCCCTACATCCAAAAATTTGGATGTAGGGGCAAACTCTAAATCTACTAAATAGGAAGTTACATTATCCCTAATGGCTATAGACTACTTTTTATGTACATACCACGCGGACGAAGCCACGGCTCAAAAATAATATTAACAACTAGTTTTCGCTTGCGACTTCGGCCTGGACTACAATTCCAATTTCCACATGTTTGTTCTGGGATAAAAGGTAGCCTATGTGCAATGCCAGACTATATTCTACCACTGCCAAATTTAAGCCAGATCCGATGCGCGGTTTTGGCGTGTTTGCCAATTTTTTATACTACCAAGATGGCAAACAAGCATACGGCCCGCCTGATGGTAAGCAGCTACCGTAGCCTATGGACGCTTGCAACACAAGGGGTGTCACTCACGCATTGCCAATTCCAAACTTTCACATTTACAATATTAGTATAAAATCATAATTTGTTGTAGTACACTCACTTACCTACCATAACAACTTGTCCAGCAATAGCCTCTTCAATTTGTTCTTCACTTGGTCGCAACAATGCAAGAAACCTAACTGTATGTGGTTTGGAATCAGACTTCCATTTCACTGCTTGTCCTATTTGCACTTTTCCCGAATGTATATAAGCCAAACATAGCACTCCTCTGTACTTGTCATGCCATGTATCTATTATGTGAGCATTGAAATGTCCGCTGGTGTTAACGGAAGGAGGTGGTATACGTGTTATAACAGCTTCTAATAACTCCTTGACTCCCCAACCTTTTTTGGCAGATATACTTAATACAGAATCAGGTTCAATTTGGAAAACTGAATGTAACTGCGATTTTACTTTGTCGGGATCTGCCCGAGGTAAATCAACTTTGTTTAGTGTGGGAATGATGACCAGGTTGTTTCGTTTAGATAGAGAGTGAACAGCTACTGTTTGTGCTTGGACACCTTCATTGGCGTCTACTAACATTATTACTCCTTGACATGCTGTAACACTGCGTACCACCTGTAAAAATGGATGGTGGAAATTGTTTAAGACCTTTATTTTTCATCATATACACATTAAATTGTCACAATTTTTACAGAAAAAGAAATAATATAAAATGTATTAAATAAAAATTGTAAAATATTGTACTAAACAAGTGCAGTTAGGCTGATAATGACCACTTTCCTAAAACACAAACACTCTCAAAGAACCAACTACTAGATCCTTTTTTTACAAGCATACTGATATTAAGCAGTTATCATTGTCTATGGACGCTTGCAATACCAGAGCTCTGGTATTGCAAGGGTCGGCAACACGCAATTGATACCTCTGCATACAGGATCACTTTCATAGAAAAGGATTTCTTTCGTAAAAATCCCACTTTTCCGTAATTTATATTTTCAAAGAAATCCATAAACATGCAATTCTTTTATACCAAGTTTAATAATAGCATGACAATAACAAAAAAACAACTACAGACCTCATTGGAGAAATCAACATGTCCTGGTGTATCAATAAGATTAAGAAGGTACTGCTCATTGTTATATGTGTACTTTAATGATGCTGTTACTGCTTTCACTGTGATACCCCTTTCTCTTTCCACCTGCAATAGGAAGTTTTATAATTATTAAAATTAATAACATTAATAAACAGCAGTCACATCAAAAATATACCTATAATCTTTAAAATGTATACATGTAAAGTATTTATTTATTACAATAAATTTGCAGTGAATGAAAGATTATTTGCAGCGCAAGGTTTATTTATTTAATTTTAAGCTGCTGGACCACCACAATAACTAAACCAGATGAAACTAGACACAATAAAAAAAACCATTGATTCTTGGACGCTGGCGGTGCGGCGCCAGTTGATTACGCAGGCAAACCATTATAGAATAGAGGAGAATTTTAAGTAAATATTCATATCTACATCATTTTTTCTTCAAAGGCTATTACTACTACTGTGCACTAACAAACTTGATTTCGTTTCGATTTGAAATTAAATTTAAATTCATTGTTACCTGCAACTGATCCAGAACTTGAGCATGTTCGGCTCCAGGTTTAATAGTACCAGTAAGCTCCAACAACCTATCAGCTAAAGTACTTTTCCCATGATCAACATGTGCTACTATACTGAAATTTCTTATTCTCTCTACTTTTATCTTTTCACTTAAAGCATCTGAACTATTCCAGCGCCTTGATAAATAGCTGTAATGGTAAAATCATGCTTTTAGTTTTACTGAAGTATAAACATATAAATGTAGTTGGGGTATAAAATTAAATAAGTACCTTGAAAGTGTAGTTCTAGACTTCTTCAAAATAAAACTCTTTATATTTAATATTAATCTAACCATTGTAGACTCGCATGGCACAGTGCTTTTTCAGTATACTTTCATTTCACATCTAAAATAAATAAATAAATGCACAATATGAGTTTTTCGAGGTTAGTTTAACTAACTGACAATTATGACATTTATCAACAGAACATTGACAATCAGCTGTTTTGGGAACGTTCCTTTTTACTTTTTAAAGGTAGGTAGGCGTTTTGAAATTTTAAATTGTATAACCAAAATCAGACTTTATCGTGCCGCGAGTTAAGTTATTAGAGCAGTAGTTGTATTCAGAAATTGTGTCCATCAAATCATACTATCATCATCTCAGCTAAAAGACGCCCACTGCTGGACATAGGCCTCCCCCAAGGATTTCCAAATCATACCATACAAAAATAAAAAAATTGGTTGTAAAATTGCATTGGATATTATGTGTAAGGGAGCTTTAGATTTAAATACAATATAATCTAAAAAGGGAATATCGGACAACAACTTGCAAAAAGGTCTAACATGAAAATGCACCTCAGTAGGTACAGATAAGGTTTATCAATCATACACGTGCCTCGGTGGCGCAACGCTAGAACGTACCATAACTGTGCGGAAGTCCAGTATTCGATACTGAGTGGGTATTTTATTATCAGAGTAAAAAGCGTATCACCCAGGTCGGAAATAAAATAGTATGACTGAATGTGAACGCGAAGTCACACGGAGCCACAAACATCTTCATTGTGAATAAGGGCGGTTTCAGACTAGCGCTTTATACGCGCGTATAAGCTCGTTTTTGCAAGCGCGTATAGGCGCACCTTTTGGTACACGCTCAACAATGTACGAGTGTGACGCGCTTCTAAGCTCGTATAAGCGCGAGCCGCGAGAGACACTTCCCACTTCTCCCTTTGCCAGAGACCCCGAGTACGCGTCTCAGTTGACAACTTCACATTGCAGTGGATATACATACGTTTCACAATGTCATATACTGTTGATCGTCTTATTATTGAAATTGAATCACGCCCAGCAATATGGGATATTATGTTGATACTGACACGACGCCACTACCGGTTCGAGCGAACACGCCGAAATATGCCCGTTTACGCGAGTACGGTTTTTTTAAAGCGCGTAGTGTAGCGCGCGTGTAAGCGCCTATGCTGAAACGACTGTATACGCGCAGAAAAATATGCTACTTCTTCAACTTCAGAGGCTGAGTGACCATCAGGCAGACGATGATGACATATACAAAGGGAATAAATAAAGAGTTGAATAATTGGAAGGTGTCTTTAATATTTAGTGATAGTTTAATAACTTATCATTCTTATTACATCTAAGTATTTATCTCTCTATGAAAGATATAAATAAGGACGGAATTATAAGTCACGGAATAGACGGATTTTTAAAATTATCACAATATATTATATACGTATATTATTATCTATTACACAATTTCTTCGATGCTCTCTCGATCAGGAGACTTAGGACTGAGGCTTTCCTCGTCAGGTGGCTTCTGTAACGCCTTTAGCTGACTTTCGAATCCTGAAAGCAAGTATCATTCTTAGTACCTTAACTACCTAATATAATGTAGAATGAAGTCATATTACACATCAATAGAAATATCTGTTATGAATTTTTAAATATTCTTACGAGCTGCCTCCGTATGATTAGGCGCGTATTGTAGCAGTAATCGTAGTACTTTTTCTTCAGTGATCAATCCAGGTCTGCCAGTCAATACCCGTAGAAGTTGTTGTCCGGCGATCACACCTGACGGAAAATAATTATAATAATAAATGTTTACTGTAACAAAAAGGTTTTGTAATTGGTGTGTAAGCCCTCATTCCCAAACTCCACGTGGGCTAGTTGACCCGCGTGGCCGGTTAAGATCACACCATAGATAACACTTATAAGACAGACAACATAATATATTTTACAAAACAACAGATTATTACAGTACAAGAGAGAACACAAAACACTTAGGGCCGAAGGTCTTTAGGCACAATGTATGTCGAGAGCCCGTAGTAGAAGCGGAGCACTTAACTGGCCGGTGATGCGCAGGAAAGAAGGCCAGCACTAAAAATGCTATATTTACAGCAGAAACAAAGTTACCCTTGCTGCCAGTATCTATATATAGCTCAGCAAATACTACTCACTAATAAAACTTAAACACAACACTACCTAGGTACCACCTACTTTTAATTGAGTTGGTGGTCTGTTGTAAAGAGGTGGTACTTCTCCAGTTGTTAAAATAAGTAGTAGTGGAGTACAGCTATAATTTGGTTACGATGACCCATTGGCCAATGCTTATAAAGCTAATCAGCTAATAATGTACAACCTTTAAAAATACTCCAGGTGATTGATCCAGGATAAGTGATATTTCATAATTATGATCTCACCTTGATTAACTTCATTAGATTCAAACAATTTCTTAACATCCACAAAACGTTTGAGTAGCGCGCTTTGTTCCTGAAGGGCTGTTGTTTGAGCTCCTGAAAATATCATTAAATTACTATTCTAGCTATTTTAAATATAATAACTACACCATGAAGATATAATGCAAACATTTAACAATCACCTGTATCTGTATCCGAAGACTTTGCTAAACACTTTATGGCTTCTTTTAATGCTTCTAAAGCTTTATCATAATTCTGCAACACAAAAATAACTCATTAATATTTCGTTTAAAAAAAAATACTGATCAACAAACAGGTTTCTGTGATGAAGAATCCCTGCCACAAGAAAACGTTTGGTCAAAAATGCATCCCTAAATGAGCGTTGGAAAACTGTACTTACAAGTACGAACAGGAATACAACTATACCGCTGCGTCTTGTTATTTGGCTGTGGTCTTCTGTAAGGTGTAGAGGTCCTTCACCAGTCGGACTTGCTGCCTTGTATGGTGCCCTGCCTCTCTTAAAACTAAAACTTGAGCTGCCTCAAAGTAGATGAACTTTTAAACTATTAGCCTTTGCATTTATTAATGAGGCTGTACCCGTCCATATGTATAAATTCGTGCAGAGACTTATGCCTGTTTTCCACAGAGGTGGGCAGAAATAGTTCTGCACTGCTGGAAATGTTTGCATAATGAACAAATATTTTTATTTGAAAGTAATTCCAAACTTTGATATAGTCTTATGTGTCCGTTATGTTGACGAAAACGTGATGATCACGTTTTCATAAATAATAGAATAATATAGTCACGTGACTTACATCATACTCATCAACTTCAACTTTAGCGCATTCAGCATAAAATGCAGCAAGTTTCCCATAGGCCTTAGCCCTGGTATAAAAGTGTAATATATGTCGCATAAGGTCAGGTCGTGTACGCCAATCGGCTCGTCTGCGCAGGTAGTCAGCGGCCATCAGCTGCGCGTTACGATCGCGGGTCGCTGCGGCAAAAGTAGCTATACGGTCAGCATCACCTGACCGCATCAGCCATCGCATTGCTCCTGCCTTTGGGAAGAAAATACGTAGGTTTTTATGATCTGTGGTTTATATTAAAGACACTTCTTGCAATCACTAAGTTCCAATCAGTTCCTATGTTTAAAAATCGAGTTCGATTGCGAAGTGGCTTGCACCACTAACCCCCATCAAAGCATTCAAGGTAATATAACTTTTGAATTTAGAAAAAAGCAAATTACTTTTTATTCGATTTAAACATTAATGGCATTTTTTTTAAATTGATAAATAATAGACAACTAACTAAGTCCTGTCGTGGTGACTTCACCACCCAGATATGGAACAGATCTGTAGGTCACACAAATATTTCTTCTCTTTCTTTTTTTGGTAATCAAACCCACATCACTTGGCGCGGCGTCATTTAGATTGAAAACCTTAACCACTATAATAGATAACATATGTTTTTTTTCCAGAAGATAACAAACATACAACAATAACATATTCTATTAGATGACTACACAGCACACGGCTACCTAAGACAGCTAGGCTACATATACATACTTTGTCACCCGCATGTGCAAGTCGTTTCGCAGCTTGGTGATAAAGTCCTCTCCCACCAAGTACATCGGCCAATCTTCTCAAAAGTGCGTCTCGACCGGTGGTGCCTGCCGGAGCTGCTAGCTTCTCACTAAGTTCTTCTGTCAATGGTGTAGGTATTTGTTCCACTATGTCTAAAGCTTCTTCGTACTAAAAATAAAAACAAATGTTAAAACTACAATAAAATATTTCATACATACATAGCATCACGCCTGTCACCCATTGGGGTAGGCAGAGACTTTGCCAATTGCTTCGATTCCTCTATATTCATCAACCTCTTCATGCACGAACATCGGTTCTGGATACTTTTAATTTGGCCCTTATTTTAACATATTACCTACTTGGTCAATCATCGACTTGTTTTCATACCTACTTAATTAAAAAAAATAATTAGAAGATGAATCTTTTCAAAAAGGTACGACACCATAAAAGCGAGAAAGTCCGACAATGCTCATTTAACAATCTTCTGTATCGTGGGGGAATCTCGTCACTCGGGCTTGCTCTCTTGTCTCTCTTGTGGTGCCCTCGTCAAAGTAGACTTACCTTTCCGGCTGTAGCCAATAACGCGGCTGCATGTGAATGTTGGTTAGCTTCTCTCAAATGTGCTGCAAGAGTATTAGCTAACTCTGGGTCGATACGATCACCAAGTGCTTCTACTGACGCTACAATCGCATTCGTATCACCGCTGCTTACTGCTAGTTTCAACGCCATATGCATTTTTCCTGTTAACATGTAAAATATTTATCTATAGGTATCTAGTAAAAAAAATTACCTATCTAACATTTTTTTGTTATCCTGACGCAACTTGAAAATAACATAACATTACACTCGTAATTGAAAAATGATTCAAGATGTTTTTGCAATTTCGAAATGGTATTTCTCAAGCAACGTTATTCGTCTACTAAAGGTGCGATATAGTACCGCGATGTGGTACTTTTTCTCGAAGCGGTATGCTTATAATACTGGCTAGTAATTAAGTTAATATTTTGGTTTAATATATCCTACCTGCTTTCTGATACAGAGCAATGGCATGTTCTGTTTGACCAGCATTTTCAAGTATACTGGCCGCGTGCAATGCATGTTTGGATGACGTAGACCCGGCACGCCAGACAAGGTTCCATGCACTTGCTTCAGCAGCAACTCGTATTGCTGATGATACTGCACCACATTTTATATACATCTGTGGAAAAAGTAAAACAAAAATGAGACCTAAAGGACATTAAATGCTTCCAAATATGCGCATGGGCATTAGCTATCTATAAGGCTCATTATACGAATGTCGCGTAGATGTTGGCTTCGTGATTACGGCACGTGCACGAACAGTGCGTGTACGTGAGGATCGTGCACGTGTTCATAAATCTTCAACGACAAAAGTATAGCCATAGAGTCAATGTTCATTTTGACGCATCGATCTGATCAATTAGAATGAAGCAAATGGAGAAAATGGGTAATGTAATTAAGTAAATGGGTTGGCAACACGCAAGTAATACTTTTGGTATTGCAAGCGTCCATAGGCAAAGGTAACTGCTTAACATCAGGCGGGCCGCATGCTTGTTTGCCACCTAAGTAGTATAAAAAAAGCACTTCGCTAAATACCCCAGGTTATACAAATATTTGTGCATATTATCCAATCAAAATGTCTCTTGCAGCTGTGTCGTCAAGTGCAAGTCTGGATAAAACTTTATTTCCATAATTATTTATTTATGTTAGGCCTTACCTTTACAGCATTTTCAGTTTTATCTGGTTGCATTTCATAATACCGCGCCATTTGGTATAAAGAAGAACGATTCTTTTGACATAGTTTTTCAGCTTCTTCAATCCTTTCCATATGACACAAGAGTCGAGTCTGTTCCCCGAAATCATTAGCACGAACGTAAGATTCTAAAGCACCATCAAGATCACCGACACTTTCTAAGTAATGTCCCCACCATGTTATAAGATTAGGATCATTAGAGTTAGTTACATATTGCGCTAATACAGTGGACTGTCCTTGTGCTATCAGCATCCTAGGCACGTGTGGCACTAGTGTTCCGGCACTTTCAAACAACTTCAAAGCGGCACTTGTTTCTCCATTAGACCATAGCACCTTCGCTAATCTATGCTGAGCACTCTTTATAAGCAGAATATTTTCTCCTTCGTGACTTCCATTAGTGATTTCATTGAGTCCTCCTTCTTTTGCAGCAATCAAACGCGTTATCAAATCTGGTCTTTGAGCTTCACGGAATAACTCCTCAGCTTCTTCAATCATGCCGAGATTGACTGCTAGTACTGCTACTTTGCAAGTGTCATCCATGTTGTTATCGCTCATCACTTTACGCATCATTAAAGCACCTTTTATATTTCCCATTTTGCCCAAACATACTGCTCCAACATCTGGTCTTTTGCGATCAACGCAAACTTTGGCCAAACTATCCCAAATAACCGCGTTCTTACCACCTGACAAACCAGTTCCTACCACAACCGCTTTTTCTAAATACCCTATTGTCATGTAGTAAAGGAAATCTATCACATGTTTCACAGTATCATAGTCAGTAATATCTTCAAAATCGTGTATTAATATCTTTTTGATATTCTGTTGTGATAAAATTACAACGTTTGGCGTTTGTAATGAACATAACATAAAATCTGTCAAAAAATAATCTTCAGAAGATGGACACCAATTTTTATACTCATAGAGGGCGCCTTCATGACACAAAAATAGGTATATACGATCCAATTCTGCTGACCTCATATGAACAGCTACAATTCTTGGATCATTACAGTCCCATATTATGGCTATCGGAACACTTTGATATGGAGGTGATGTGTTATCAGCGATAAGCGTATTAGTGATGACGTCATTTGCAACATCCCATAGATATAGTCTAGGATCAGGTGCTAAGCCAGCATTGGCGATGCTGAGACATATATACCGACCAGCGCAATTCACTGAAGCTCTCATAACTTCTCCAAAATCTTCGATCATTTGATAGCAATTTTTTGGAGGGTAAGGCATTTTGAGTCCTTTCTTTGTAATTTCCGCCAGTTTCAGTGTGCCATCCATAGTCGCTATTACAATGAATTTGCCGGTATTTGTCACCCCAATAGGTTCACATTCTCCCTCAGTGCTAGGCAATATTCCTAGACTAGTACCAGATACAGAGTAGCACTCTATATGAGGATTAACCACACCCACCAATACATCGTTATAAATAATCAGAACATCGGTTTTCCATGAGAAAGTACGAATAAGTGAAAATTTCATATCATTGTCTTTGCTGCACATCCATATCTGTAAAAAGATACATTATTTTTATATATTTTTCCACTTTTACGTCTATTAGACCATACTCTGGTGTATATTATAATGATTATGGATAGCTAACGGGTCGGCTTAGGCTAGTCTATTGGTCGCGTCTCACAAAAATATCGTTGGCGATCAGCCTTTGCTTTAATGATCTATTAGCGCGATAAAATATCGGTATTAGTTATGGCATGCCTAAAGATTGCTACACACTAGTAGGCCAGGTGTCATTTCAGCAGTATTTGTCGAACAACAAAGCCATTTCTGTACTTGTTCAGTTTCCTAGCCCTAGCGGATGCCGAGCAGCACTTTCCCTCAATTATTATACTCGAATTTACAGCCCGCCTTGCTGATTAATGCCGGTTAGCCTTGTGAAGACTTAGTTGTTGTCCAGTGGCTGGTGACCCTGACTATTAAGTTAAGAGGTTGTGGGTTCGATTTTCATTGAGGACAAAGCTATGTGAGACGTGCATGAATTTTTGTTCTGTCTGGGTGTTATTTAATTTATTTACTACTTCCCATGTAACTATTACACAGGTATAAACCGAATTTAAGTCTAGTTGTCTGGTTCCCACAGTAAAATCTCATCTTTAAAAAGACAACTCCCACACTAGAGAACAAGCTATGTGTCGCGGGAGACTTTACAATAATAGAATTAACGGACACAAATTACACCCATACTCAGAACAATTCTTTGTCACACAAAGTTTTGTCCTGTGTGGAAATCGAACCCACAACCTCGTGCACAGCAGGCGCATACTGTGACCACTGGACCACCGAGGCAGTCTGTGTCAGACCACCAAAAGCTGTGCCTGGGTTGTGATTAGATGACTATTAACAATTTGTTCAGAAATAATAAAGAAATATATGTTACCTGTACTTCTTTGCCATCTCCTAGTGCAATATACTGATCCTTAAAAGCAAAAGCTCTCACTGTGATTGAAGTGTTTATCATTGTTGTAGTATTATTCTTATTTGTAAGGGCAATTTCATTTGCAGATCTCTGTACCATATGTATATTAGGTGAATAACCCCAACATACAGGTTGTTCACGGAGTACATATGCACTGGTTATACAGTTGACATGAAGCAATGGATTCATTAAACCCTCAGATCCCCAACTTACTTCTTTAACAGTACCTTTAACAGAAGTACTACTTATAAGCTTCCAATTATTCCTATGATCTCTTCTCCATAGGTATAAATTGCCAAGTGATGTTCCACAACATAAGGTATCAGTTAAATGGCTATAGCTGATACTCGTGAATATATCGCCACCTACTATCTCTTCTTTCTCATTAGGTAGTACATCATTGTCCCCAGTGTCACTATCCCAGATTCTGATCAGATTATCTCCAGTAATAACAGCTACATAAAAGTTGCCTGCAAGTACTATACATTGGCCATTTCTTGCAGCCATTCTTACATGGGTATCTGTCATTAAAGAACCATCTTCGGACATAATAAATCTGGTCAGACTGAGAGCCCCACCAGACTCCCAAGCAACTAAGAGATATATATTACTTATGATTCCCATAAATATGATGTTGCCTGGAGCATTGAGCACTTCAGAACAAGCTCCATTTAGATCTATATATAAGATGACTCCATTATCTTGAGCAGCGTAACATGAATGGTTGTCTGGTTGAGTTCCTTCTCTCAATCGAGCAGTGGTTCGTGGTCTCCATGCAGCAAGAGCATCTAAGGCATTCTCATCTCCTGCAACTGCAGCACGAGCTAAACCTCTGATAGAAGTTTCAGAACTTGGTTGAGGAGTACAAAAGGTAATATGGGTAATTACATCACCAAGTTGGTGGTGGAATGAAGTTAGTGGAGCACCTGAGGTGGATTGCCAACCAGACAAAGAACCAGCAGCATCTGAGGCTAGTAACCTGCCCCCTCCTAGACTAAAAGCCACTGTAGTCAAGGCGGCATTGTGCGGCGCTTCTAGTCGTGCCCAGGAGTATTCCAGCCAAATGTAGAGTTCTCCTCCATCCCAACCAACAACTAATAACCGTCTTGTTGGATGCCAAGCAAGTGCCGTTACTTGATTTGAAAATAAAATAGGCCATTCGCAACCATCTAAAGGAAAGCCCTGTAAATAGAAAAGTATTGATAAGCACCGATTTAAAAAAAGAACTAAATACCCGTTCATAGTATTGTTTACTACTTACAGTTTCTTGGAATATTGTGACAAATCCACCTTTTTCTTGATTATATGAGCCTACAGCCAGAAGTGGCAACGAGGGATGCCATGAACCAACAGTGGATACAACGTTTCCATCAGTAAAACTAAGTTTTGTATCAATATATAAAGTCATTGTTATAGGTGTTCTTTACCTACGCATAAGGTATTTACTCTTAATTCTGAACTATTTTTTCCATACTAGTAGCTTAAATGAATTCATTCAACAATCTTAGCAATAAGACAGTAATCCAAGACTTACTTATATTTTCTTTGGAGGCACAATAATAAATATAAATAAAATAAATTGTTTTCTTTTACCGTTGCCATGGAGATCTACGCTAGTCAAAAAATAGGATTTCGAAAATACTATTAGAGGTCATGGATTCCACATATTGGTTACTTTGGCCGAATAACTATTCGCTATCGGTAAATTCAGTATTATTTTAAGAATATAACATTTCACAAAGTGTAAATCAGTCATCAGTACAGTGTTTTCTTTTAGGTTCGTGAATGTTACAGATTTCTTGGCATCATTCATATCATCACTGCTTCATCATGAAAATTGCGGACAAATATGACAGTACTGTACTTTGTAACTGCCTCAGAAATTTTATTGGTAAAAAAGAAAATTCATGCACATTGCATGGTATCTTTTTTTTTTTGTTTTTTTTTTTTAAAAGACAACTTCCACACTACAGAACAAGCTCTGTGTTGCGAGGGACTTAACACACATACAATTAACGGACACAAATTACACCCAGACTCAGAACAATTCTTCGTGGGTTTTGTTCAAAGTTTTGTCCTGTGTGGGAATCGAACCCACAACCAAATTGTTAGTTTATTTACTAAAATATATATTTTAATATATAAAACGCGTAGAACTAATGTCTATTAAAGACATTAGTTCTATTTCTATGGGTAATAAATATACTTCGATCGGAGGTAGCCATATTTACTATTTTAGAGGTCAGTTTTATAAGTTCTTTGTAAGGCGTAGCATTTTAGAATCGACTAAAGTACATAAAGACCATTCATTGGGTTTGTGCCAAAGCCGCCACTACCATCAATTCAGTTCTTATCCATTTTTGCAATGGTAACACAGGTCACTCACAAGTCAATGTTAATTTAACGTCAAATTATTATGCCGAATGCCGAACAAGGGAAGCGGGAGTCTGTGAATAATTAATCATTGAAGAAGTTGATCAATATGTGGTATTTAACGTCCGAAAACGACGATCGTATAATTTACGTCGTTTCTCAAACTCAGCAAATCACAATTGGACGGAGTGTCGATAATCAAGTGTGCAACTTTGCAATTCCTGATGACCCTTCAATTAGCAGAAAACATGTAACTTTAACCGTAACAGATAACAGTCTATACTTACACGACTTGGGTTCTAGATACGGGACTTTTGTTAATGGTGACAGAGTTCAAGATAACACTAACATTATATTGAAGGAAAATGATATTGTTAAATTTGGAAAGATGAACAGTATATGGGACGTGCATACCGTAAGCATAAATACTTGCACGTCAACTTTAAAAGGAGAGAATTTACAGAAGTTAAAACTGACATTATCTAAAGTGGGAGCGGTATTGAAGAACGAATGGGATGATTCATGTAATTATTTGACTATGCCAGCAATCACCTTGACTATTAAAGTTGTGTTAGCTTTAGTGCAAGGCTCGTATATTGTCACTACAGAGTTTTGGTCACAGTTTCTTCAAAGTGTTGAGAACTTCACAGCTAGACCTGATCCACAAAACTATATACCGACAATTGTGGAATCAACTCTTAACAAAGAGGTTGTATCATTCTTGCCAGACCCAAGTCGAAAATCTTTATTTGAAGATAAAAAGTTTGTTTTTTTCTCAAGAAGGCAGTTTGAGATGTATAAACCAGTTTTAATTAGAAGTGGTGCAACACCATTGTTGTTGGCTGAATCTAAAATGACTGTATCCATGCTCTGTGAAGCAAATGTTGTTGTGATACAGTACATACCAAGTGGCACTTCCCAAGAAATTTCATCTCAGAAAAATCAAATCAATGATATTGTTAGCCAGCTAAAGAGCAAAGGTAGAAGGGTAATTGCTGATGCAGAGATTGGTCTGGCCATACTATATTGTTCTACTGAGAAGTACTGTAATCCATCTTTTAGTTTCACATCAGCAGTTGTTAAACAAAACTCTGGAGCTATTTCAAAAACTTCATCCAAAATATTAGCTCCAGAGTCTCAAGAGTCTGTATTTACAAAGAGTGATAAGGAGAATGTGAAAATTAATGAGACATATGCTTCTGATGACAAAAGTCATATTGACATAAATGTGGAAAAGCAAGCTGCTAAAAGAAAACTAAGTGAATTCACAAGTGAAGTAAAAGTAAATCCCAACAAAAAAGTAGCTACTGCTTGCTTTGTGGCTAATATACCTAATGAGAGTTCTAAAAGAAGACTTTCAGGTGACCAATCATCATCAAATCCATCTAAAAAGTTGGCACTGGATAAGAATAATGATCAACACTCATCTGAAAATGTTGAAAAAGACAAATCTGATGATATGTTCAACTTCATAAACCCAGATTCTAATAATACAAGTGAAACAAAATCTAAGAAACTGAATTTAATAAAACCTCAGAAAAGAAAATTGGATGCTTCTGTAGAAGATGATAATTTGTTTAATTTTGTTCAAGCTGATAATGAGACTGAGGGAGATTCATCTAAACAGAGTATATTTGGTACTAAAAAAATTAAAACAGATAATGATAGTGAGTCAGTAAATGTTAAGTATAGTGTGTCAGTCACACCAGGTGATATATCAGCTATGAGGGGGGTAAAACTCAAGGAATTAATGGATAACATGTCAAATGAGAGCTCATCTATGCAAGAGCACTCTGTAAAACAAGAACGAAACGAAGAACTTGAAGAGAAAATGAGCAATCTTGATTTATGTAACACTATTGTTATAATTTGTACTAACTTGATTGTTAAAAAAGAGGCATTTAAGACAGAAGCAGAGGATATCCCTACTACAGTGAAAAACTTCAAGAAGTTCAAAAAAGTATGGCCAGTGAGGAAGCAAGGGATTATAACACCTTCATCAATTAACCTTGCTGATTTAACAGATTCAAATACATATTCTGTTGCATTTTAGAAGTAAACAATTATATTTTCCACATGTTTAATTAAGATTTAAAATTTTACAAGTATGTATAAGAATGATAATAAATGATGTTAAAACTATTCTGATGCATCTGATTCTTCATTGTTCTGGTCTGATCCCTCTAAATCATCATTTTCTTCTTCACCAGATTCTTCAATTTTAACTTCTTTTTTGCTGTAAATTTAATTTTCTATCAACACACAATCACTTGTTACATTTCACATTATTTAAAATATAAGTAAGTAATAGCAAAGTGGGTCTACTTTAAGAGAGAGAAATATATTTAGGTCTTAATCTACACATGCTGGTCAAATGAAGGTTGGTAGGTGAAGTGGGTCTGAGCATACTAATGACAAAGTGATCTGAAGCAAGAAGTGTTCAAAGAACTTGAAAGCAAGTGGAAATCCAGTCAGTCTCTTGGCAACTTCTATGTAAATAAGTGGAAAACAAGGATATAACCTGTCAGCAGGTTATATGCTTGTTTTCCAAATGTTACAAATTAAGATGAAAATAAATTACTATGGGTGATCCCATAGTAATATGTAAGGACATCATGGTATAGTTTCAGGCATGTTATTTGTATATAATACTATTTTCAGCTTAGTCAATTTTGGTACTACTACAATGCTTTCCCAAGGAACTCTGGAATTCATACTCACTAGCAGAATCCTAACACACTCATTGGTCATGGAAAATTATACCAGCATGGTAACAGCACTGTTTCAACAAAACAAAAGCATTTCTTTATATTCAATAGTTAAATATTATTACCTGACTTTAGGTGCTTTTTTCTGTTTCTTCAGCCTTTTCAATTGCACATGGCCATCAGGTGCTACTCTAACTTCTCTGCCAGGCATTGTAGACAGCTCATCTTCTAGGACAGTGTAGTGTTTTGGTCTCTTCTGAGTTAGTTTAGGTGGCTTGACTGTGCTTGATGGCCCTGTAAATGTGATCAAATAATAAATTCTTGGGACAATTCACATATGGCCATCTAATCCCATACTAAGTAGGCAGATTCTGAACTATGGCAACCAAACTACAACTAGAAAGCATATTTAATACATACATATTATAGATAAATTATTATACCCAGAAACTAAACAGAATAAAATGAATCTCGCAGAGATTTGGTCTGGGGTACGAATCAAACCCACAGATTCCAACTTTAAGGTCATGGTCACTTACAACCTCAGGCCCCTCAGGACTTTTAAAATAGTTGAATAAACTGTTTCTACAGAAGTTAACTAACACTGCATACTTTGACACTTAGTTATGACAACTAATATGAGATCTCTAGGTCTTTCACATTGATTGGGTTTAAGTAGATTACACTTAACCCCTTGTTGAAAAGAACAAAATCTTAATAAAAACACAGAATGTCCTAGTAAAAGTTAATGGATGTTCATTGAAATACTTACGTAAAGTCAAATATAAAGGTAGTGCTATTGACAATGGTAACTTCACTGAGATAGCTCTAATATTGGACTCTCCACCTGGGTATTTACTCTGCAGTTGCTGAACCAAAGCCAGTATGTTTTCTTTAACCTTTTCTTGAGGCATAGCTGTATGCCCTATCGTAATTGTAGCAGTTTCTCCTTCCCCTAAGCGCATGATAGCGGTACGTAAACCGGAGTCAATGGATTTCTTAATGTTATTTTCTTCATTTATTCTTACTGGTATAAGCATGTTGTGTTTTTTGAAGAACATCTTGCCAAGAAGATGTGATACATGGTTAAGTACTCTTGTATCCACCATAATAAAGTCATGTTGAGTTAACAGTCTGCGTTTTAATTCAAATTGATCATATTCTACTTTTAATTGTCTGACTGGCAGGACAGTTTTTACCTGAAATAAAAAATAAAAATAAATATGTACAAAACATGAATAGAATTCATGATAGAATACATGAATAGAATCAGAAATTGTGATGATAATGGAGAGTTAAATAGTCAGCTTCACACAACCATAAATGTCTGCCCAAGTATTTTCAGTTTTGTTCAAATACTGACATGGGATGGGTCTTTTGGGATGGATCTTCATTATGAAAGAAGATTATCCAATCTTGCACTAAGATCTAACGGAGTAGTAAATACTATGTGATAGCAATAGTAACCAATTATTATATACTTACTTCGGTTACACCTGCTTTTCTTAGGATTTCTTCCCAACGGTCAATAGTAGGTTCATGGTCATGCTTTCTACCTTTCTTTATGTCTGGAGTCACTAAACATACTTCGCCCGTAGTAGAAATTGTGCTATGAGGCAACTGGCTGTAAATAGTTTTTATTAGTTGTAAATATTTATATTCTTAGATAATTAATTTAAAAAATATGTAGCAATGTATGGGACATACTCACAATCGAATGTTGCCCTTTGTGTTCTGTATTTTCATACAATGAACTTCAACAAATATAGATTTTTCGTCGTCAAATATAGCGTTTTTCTGCTTATCATGGGAAACCACAACATTTAGCAAGGCGGTAAGACAAGAATTAACGAGGTCTTCGGTTATAGCCTTTGAAGGCATTACATATTTAACCTTTTTGGCTTTTGCTACTTCTATTTTGACTTCATCTTTTCCTTCTTTGACTGGTTTTGGACTTTCCACCACAGGTGCAAGAATTTGGGCAGTCTTCGGCTTTCTTTTTTTAAGTTTTTCAATTTTAGCAGATTTCTGGATGTTATTCTTCTTTTTCATTAAGACGTTTTGTTTTGCAGATACCATTTTAAAGTTTAGTTTTAGGCTATTCGTAAAACTAATAATGAGTAACTACACTAACTACTATTATTTTTAACAATAACAATATTCTAACCTATCAGGATATATTTCACATGTCAATGCGAATTGTAACCTTAAATACTAAGTGTCAAAGTCACGTTGAAAATATGACATTTAAACCTTGAACAAAAATAATCGACTATATAATAAACTTCGAAATAAAGTGCTTATTTCAATTAAACATTAAAATTGCTACCCTTAGCATAAAAAAAATCTGTTGTACGAACAAATACATTAATTAATTCTTATTTCTCGAAAAATAACATTGATTTAGAAGATCCAGTCTGTAATACCTAGGTAGGTACCTGTTTCTAAAGTTATATAGGTAACTAAGGCAGGGAGTATCTTCAAACGCTGTGACGCCCTTCATCTGTGCTGAACACCGCGATGCATTAATTGTCCCCTGGAAAAATTCATTGACGAAGGCTTCACCACAGGGGCTTAGTCAAGTTAGGGAAGCAAACTCCGAGGTGTCGGAACCATTTAGTGATTAATACATAGGGCGCACTAACCAAATTCTAACTAAACCGAATAGTAACAACGGCACCGGAATAGGGCCTCACAACCATTAAGCCATTTATGATACTCTGAAAAAAAGACTGTTGAACTGTTAAGTACTTGAACAAGGTAAACATTAGGTAGGTACCTACATAGTTACCTACGTATTCAATAACCACAGAACATTATGAAAGAGGACATAAGCAAATAAAACCAGTTAATTCTTAACATAGGTACTAAGCCCTTGTTTTGACAAGCGGTAAAAATGCGTCGAATTGAAACAAATGGATTTCTTAGTAGTTACTTAGCAAATTTTTAATAAGACTAAACTAATTAGTTACTTTTATCCAACGTCTTAAAATATACCTCACACCAACAACACACAAATAATATTTTTTAATATTTAGGTAGGTACATGTATCTATATATCTACTTACCTAAGCAAATAATATTTATAAATCTAAAAATAAAACATTTCTGTAGATAATCCAGTTTCTCGCCTATTTGTTTATAGATTCTCTTTCTTTCTTCTTTTCTTAAGTAGGTAGACTGGGCACTTATATAATGACGAGCACAAGGAAAAGCTTAAAGGAAAAGCTTTCCCCACCTTCGATTTGATAATATTATCTAATAAAAAAGGCTATACCTACTTACCTATATAAGAAGGCAGTGTAGATTGCAATTAAGCTATAATGAAGGATTACTCTGTATTATTATCTACCGCTAATGAACAGCCGATGGCATTGATTAATCTAACGAGTATTGGGACTCGGGCGTGAATAGGGAGTTAGCATAATTGCATCCAAATCGGAATTGCTGTAGGTACGATAGTTGGTACCTACCTACTCATATTATTAGTTCTATATCTACTAATTAAACTCATTAAGTTAGACACTAAGAACAAAAATATTAGGGAAAGTGTAAGCCAGGAGTTTAACTTAAAACCACTTTGGAATAATTTTTTTAAGAGGTACCAATACTAGCGAGCAAGCCCGACTGGGGAAGGACCTCCGCCGTACAGAAGACCACAGCCAAATAACTACACACGGCGGTGTAGTTGTGTTCCTGTGTGTGAATACAGGTCTCCAGCGCTCATTAATGCCGTGATGTCAAAAATGGGTCGGCAATACGCAAGTGATACCTCTGAGCCTCTAGACAAGTGGCATAAGCGATAGTCGAATCGAAACGTCAAAAAATAAAATGTATGGAATTTGAAGTGAGTCTACGATTTAATGTCGTAAACTTACGTCAAATCCCATACATTTTCTTTTTTGACTTTTCGATTCGACTATCACTTATGCCACTTGTCTAGAGGCTCTGTATTTTAAACGCCCAGGTGCTTGTTTGTCACCCAAGTACCTAGTAGAAAAAAAAACAAGTCGACCAACAGTCCAGCCAATATCAATAATAGCACCAAGTCTATAATGATATTATGTACAAGTAATGTAACACAAGTGAAGTGACATTGGAAGGCATCACATGGTTACATCCTGTGAGGATGCTACATCAAGTAGGAATAGAAAAACCTTTTGATTCCCAAGGGCGTCGTAAATGGTGACTAAGGGACGAAGAGGGACTTATACCAAAAAGGATGAGGTAGACCGTATCACTCACCTGTAAACAAATACTTAGTATGCAAAAGCTGGCATCTGTCTACTATTTTATGACCACCAATTTATTATTTCCTCCTATTTTATTATGATAGAATAATCGTATTTGGCTGTATAACATAGTCATCGTTAATCGGTTAGTGGCCGGTGACCTCGCTTGACATGATTTCAAGATAAAGTAAAATTATAAATACCAAGCAATATTGCAAAAAGGCACTGCTACGTTTGAAACCTCTGTGCAATAAGTATCTGTTGTATTTTTTAAGACGACTCCCGCCCGAGGGAATACGCCATGTGTAATGTGTAACTGTGACTCCAAACACACAAAGCTTATGCCACTAGGCTCAAGTTATCACTGCGCGGCGTGTTGTGGGTTCCATCCCCTAACGGGACAAAACTTTGTGTGATCTATAACTGCTAGTTCTGAGTCTGGGTGTACTAATATGTCCGTGAATTGTGTGTTTGAAAAGTTACCCGGTACATAGGGCTTGGTCTCTAATGGGATGTCGTATGGGAATTGTCAAAAAAAATAAAAATAAATATACAACAGACATAGATTCCTATTTATTGCATAGTAGCTTCAAACGTAGCAGAGCTCCTTTTTGGCGATATTGTATCATTTAACTTTATCTTGAAGCCAGGCAGGCATAAGTTTTAGTGTAGCAGTAAAGCTTGACATTAAAGTCGTTACACTGAGCTACAACAAAATAAATAACTTGACGAAGCTTTGTGAAATTGCGTTTCACCGTACAATTAAAGAGGTGCGATATTGCTTTGAGTTTCTGGCAAACATCCAAAATATAACACACCTGTGACGGAGAAAATGCATTTGTGGTCAAATCTTTCCTTGTTATTATATTGTTTGCTCGAAATGAGCAAATGTTTAAATATTTTAGGAGAATGATTTTTGCTGTAAAACCTCAAAGCTTTTTATTTAATATTATTTAAGGTAGGTAAGTATCTAAACCAATCTACCTACCTACTTATGTATTTACTTTCATAATAGATTAGTATAAAGTGCAATGATCATGTCAACAGAGTTAATAATTTCTGACACGTGAAATTCTCGAAAACGGTTATAGCTGTTGCTATCAATTGATGCATCTTGCACGACACGAAATATCGAAACGGAAATTAGTTTCTAAGTAGACTAGACACACATCAGGCAAAAATATAAATAGGTAGTTTGCAAGTCTCCATAGCAGTTACCTAATCAGGCACGCTTTTTTTCATAAAAAAAGTCAATGTGAATAGCAGTTTCCAACTGACATCTGATATTCATCAAGATGACAACGATATTATTCAATTCGTAGATATTTAAAAGTTTTGCCACAGAATATTTAATGGTTTTGCTTAAGTCGACAGTTGTTTTTGTCTCTAATATAACCGAGCCTGACAGCAATGTGGAGTGTCATCTATCATTTCTCATTCGGACTCCTTTCAGCTTCATAGACCTGGATATTTAAAAAAAGCAAAAGTGCGTAAGTAATAACGAATTATACCTGCCAACTTTAAGGACTCGTACCTAGGCACTTATATAGCTTAGGTGAGTATATTTTTTGGACCAACGAGCGCTGTATTCAATTTACTATTACAGATCTGTGGAAACTTTGATCCTTTATTAAGTACAAAATAAAGTACCTAACAACACTCGACTGTGTGACTATCATCCCCTAAACGCTCAAACGCACTAGGCGGCTACCTGCATTGCGGCCAGAGGTCCGGTTGACCGCAAGCAATAAAATGTACGGCAATCTTTAATTTGTAAACACAGTAGGTTGCGGCGGCAAGTAAACCGCACCACGGGTCGGAGGGATACTCGGGTCCTTGGTATTCAAATGACTGTAAGTAGAACTGTGCGGACACTTCTCGGGAAGTTACCACTTCATGTTGCACCGTCACCTTTAATGTATTTCATCTTCAACGTTTCAGAAAGGTGCTTATAATATTGACGGTTGGTATACGTACCTAATAATATGAAGAATACCTTCATATTAGTATTTTCCAGTTGTTGGGCTCAATATTCATGGGAATCTTAATACTTTTTGTGATTAAGTGATTTAAATGAAATAAATTTTAACAATAATATTGTTTATTGTTCTCGTATTTCTTAATTTAGCTGAAGCCCCTAATTAAATGTGATGAATCTTTTATAATTATTGATCCTATAATTTGATAAAGTTTAATAATATAATAATAATGTTTATTTTGTCACAAAAAAAATACAATTACATAAAGTTGTCACAAAATAATACCACAGTGTAAAGACCTCTTTATAAATACTGTAACTCAGAAAGTAATGGTACTGGTTCTCAAATTAGGCTAGAGCCTGTATTTAGGGAGACAGTGCTGATAAAAATATGACACAGTAAACACAATAGTGAATGCGCGTTAAAAAAGGTAAGTTAAAATAAAAATCATAAAGAACTTAAAATGAAATTGAAACGTTGTGTAACATAATATGTGTGTGTGTTTGAAAATAACTGCAGGTACCTACATGGATTTGGTAACTCGTATTGAAGGTACCTGAAAATGTCAAAAGTTAAACGCAGAATCTCAATGACGTTAACTGCCTGGATAACCGAAAGAAATAATATGTATGATAATTATATTAGGATACAGACTAAGTTGCGGCTACCTATAAATTATTCTAGTAGCTTGGAGTGCTGCGGTTGCGTCGACAGCGAAGCCCACGAGTGCAGTATAATGCACAATAGCAACTGAGTGCCTCACTGCATCTGTATATATTTACTATACTATTATGTTGTTATATAGCCTATACCTATATGTATCTACTGTTTTTTTTTCAAGATTATTCTAGGAAAGAAATTAAATCGCGTATTCTTCACAAGCAAAGATATATAGACGCAAATTACATCCAGATTTAAAACAATTGTTTGGTGAATGTTTAACACCTGTGTTCGGTGTGCAAAGTAGTGAATCGCTATTCACGCTAATCGCTATTCGAGGAGGAGGACTGTATTACTAACACTGTAGTAACATCCATGTAACCGATTTTTGCCAACATCTGATCACGTGCCTGATGATATCGAATTGCCGATCTTGAGCCACTTACATCATCTGCCCACCTACTGGCAGCTCGTACTGACCAAAATTGGATTCTCTCATGAACTACGGAAGATACTTTAAAAATTTAAACATTTGTTATCAATTATTCTGATTATACGACCTGTCTATTGCAAATGCGGACCTGAGGGTAGAAAACGGAAATTACTTCCCTGAGCCGTGTTTTTTTGGCTACTTTTGTTATCCCACAAGATACACACAAAAATTTCCCCTTCCGCAGAATTCACGATCTAATTTTAGTTCACCTTTGCTAAATTTTATACTATACCAGCTGTTGCCCGCGGCTCCGCCCGCCTGGATGTCGGTTATCGCTGTAAAAAGTAGCCTATGAGTTATTCCAGACCATAATCTATCTCTGTGCCAAATATCATCCAGATCCGTTCAGTAGTTTTTCGGGAAAGAGTAACAAAAATCCATCCATCCATCCATCCATACTTACAAATTTTCACGTTTATAATATTTGTAGGATTTCGAGTAATAATTTTCAAATTTTTCATAATAAGGCCTATTGTACGTGACTAGGTAAATTTACCTATTAATCGATTCGAGTAATCGATGGGTCGTATCGATTCTTAGTTCTCAATAAATATTTTTGGGGATTTGTATGTAACTTGTGGTAAAATAAAAGGAGCCAAAAAACACGGCTAAATATATGTTTTAATAACACATATTTAAAAAAAAAGTATCAATAAGTAATTGTAGTACAATAAAGAGATTTTTTATATCTCTTTCTATAAGTACACCAAAAATGATGGTGTATTTCTTTCTCACTAGGAAATTGTAGACAAACTTTAAGTTGTATTTCTGCGAAAATGTAAATCACTGTTAAAAATTATGGGTTGCAGTGCTTACACACCCAATTATTTTGATGACACTCGTATTCACAACCAGTTGAGCAAAGATTGAACCAGTTTTGAACTACTTCGTCTAAATATGTAGACAATTGTAGCTAATAATACAGTTTTAATTATAGGTCTACTAAGAATACAATGTAGCGTTCATTGATTCTTGTTCTAAATTTAATGTTGCACAGGTTGAGTCCAGCATGTATTTTTAGCCTTGCTATACATTGTTAGGTACCTACCTACTCTGTGCTACTATCCTCGGTCGAGTATGACGTGTATCAAACCACCCCTATTGTACGGTATATATCTATTTTAAGTCTTTTGTTTTGTTTACGTCATCATGGTTCAAATTTGTTTTGTTTTTGTTGAGATACAAAATGCATACTAATATTTTAAATGTAAAACGAATACTGTCTGTTACCGTTTTACGACTAAACCGCTGAACGGATCGTAATTAGAGTAGATCGCGGGTAGAGCCGCGGGGAACAGTTAATACGACTATATTTTGCCTTAGCAAATCTGTTGGTAGGTACGGAAATTTATTAAACTAAATCTAAAATTTAGTTAAGTACTTTTTAACGAAATATACACGCGATACATAAAGCTGACACACTCGTGGCAGGCACTTAGCCAGCTTTTCCTACGGCGCAATTATCTTATCTACTAAGAAACATCTTTTTAAATCAAGCTTAGATAAGATATATAGATTTATAGCTTATAAATAAGTTACTGAAAAGACTAGGTACTTATGGTACTGTTTGCGCATTCATAATTTTATACTAACACTATAATAAAATGAAGTTTGTAAGTTTGAATGTAGGAGGTAACCTTTAAAATTTACTATTCTGAGTTAGAAAATTCATTCTCCAATATTCTACATTATCTCTGAATGCTAGGAACTTATAGACTTTTTTTAGACATAGCGCGCGAGCGAAGCATCGGGCGGAAGTTACCACTTGACAAATGGTTTGTCGTGTAGGTACTTAGTTCTATTTGCAAGCAAGACGGGGGTAGAGTAATAAGACCGCTACTTCATCTATTAAGCTGAAGTCAATAATAAGAAGGGCCAACGGTCCATGTTGTAAATCGTATATGATACCGATATACTTATGATATGAATATAAAATTGTTTGTCGTGACTGACGCATAGCCAAAACTTCTAAGTAGGTATAGAAAGTTGAAATTTTTCTAAATACAATCCCCAAACAGGAAAAATATAGTTTAACCCAGGCGAAGCCGGGGCGCGCTGCTAGATCGAACACACGAGATCAAAGACCACGGCTAGTAAATTTAAAAAAAGGTCCTAGGTTATACCTATACATAATAAAATGTAGTACTTAAAGTTCAGCTCATAAAAGTGTCCGACGTGTGGTCATAGGCAAAGTAAAAACTGTTTTATTGGCTACTTTGGGACGCGACTTCTTCAAAACAGTATAGGAATGCAATGTGGTTTATGTCACGTTATTATTTGAATGTTTACGTTTAGTCGTCGCGTGAAAAATACACCTTGCTTCTTTAATGTTGTTTAGACTTTATTGCTGATACTAGAACCGTGGTTAAAAAAAACCGTTTACTTTCCTATTACTTTACTAAACTAGGTGTAAAACGGAAAAATAATGGATAACATCTATGACTAGCGGTATCAACAATAGCTTACTTGGATCGCTGATAATATTATAATGTATGTATGTTAAACATGTTTTTTATTTATTTCTATTTTTATTTGTATCTAGCTGTGTGTATGTATATATGCTTTGTTCAGTGTCGACCACCCACAAATATATTAAGATAAATATGTATTACTCAAAGTAAACTGTAATGTTTTTTCGAGTAATAAAGATATCTCTAAACCGAAAACGAACTATACAATAATCAAATACAATACAAAAAACACATTTGTTGTGATAGGTGTAACTACTTTATTATGATTAAATGACTCAGCAAAAAATTGTCTGTCTATCAAAGACACAAAAAATCATTATAATATATTATTTATCTTAGATGTGAGTGAGATTCTGTTTTACTGTTATCGATTGTAAAACAAAGGGAAAAGTCTTCCAATACGTGAATGCCGTTGCCCATAAAATGGTGACAAAAGATTTTTATGGAAATGTGTCGTAGACTCGTAGTCAAAGTTCTGTGAGCGCTCAGCAAAGGGGAGCCCCTCTGACTTCATATCCCGAGGCTCTATTTACTATTGCGTAGTTACAGCCTTGTTCGGGGTTACTATTTATTTAAGAACATTGTGTTATGAATACATGGCAAAGATTTGAAATTATTTTATACCTGGATATGTATACTTACTAAATGTTTTTTTGAAACTATTCACTCTACTGGATTGTTACTATGATATTTTTGCTAATTTTGCATAGCATATACATATAATATATATGTATTTATGTTGCGGCTAAAAGCCGAAGTGCGGTTACACACAGTTTTAGCCGGCTGGAGCTAGGTACAGCCGGTCGGTTTGCGTTATTTCAGCTATGTAATAGGGTTATACTAAATTTTCTCTCTCAGGGATCTGGGTGAAGTCTAAGGAGGATTTTCACCGTTAGAGCTGCTCGTTTGTGTAGTGTATGGTGTATATCTATATCTGTGGTATGGTGCCTCTAATTTTATCTATATATCTCTATGTCTATACACATGACAGTCGATCAAATTTTTCTATTCTTCAACCATAAAACCAATTCTGTGAATATGTGTAGACTCTTGTAGTTTTTTACAGTGAGAGTTTTTCTTTTGACCCATGTCATTTGCATTTGTGAGGGTGGACGTAAACATTGGTATAAATGTTGAACAAATATATGAATCGGTTGTATCGGTTACCTATATTTGCATTTATTTTATAGGCGGACAGACAAACACATAAAATTCTGTAATGTACTTGCGGCGTGTGTATTGTGTAACCGCCATCTGTTTTGGGGAAAATTACTTACCTTTTTATGTATATTTAACGAATATATTATACAAAACAAATTGGAGCTGATTGAATATTTACACTGCAAATGGTTGATAGCGCAGTAGTAGCTTGTAAGATTACTGTGTCGATGTTATAGCGCGGTATAGGTACCCCGTCACAAAACTTTGGAGTAACAAGTTTTTGGGTCGGCAATACGCGTAAGCGTTCATAGACTACGGTAATTAAATCCGGCTGGCAGTATGTTTGACACCTAAAACGTATATGAAAAAAGTGGTAAGTAGTAAAGTTTTCTTGACGGAATAATTAGTAAGCACCGGAATGTGTAATTAGTGCTCAGTTTATGGCAAGAATTCACCTTATATTACATAAACCCTAGTAAGTAGTTTAACGTGTCTAAATTATTAGAAACTCGCTCAGTTATGAAAATTTAACTTGGAAACTAAATAAATAAACTTATTTTTTAACGGTCGATAATATTGTTATTAATGTGTTAAGCTCATAACTTTTTTTGAGAAATGTTTTATTCTGTTGGAGGCTTTTCTAGGTGATTACCAATTGGCACAATTTTCGACTTTTCGCATCTAGTTGTTGCCAGCCAAACAGTAAGAGAACGCTCTCAGGCTATCTAGCCTGAGAGCGTTCTCTTTACTGTTTTTATCAAGCCACGGTCTCCACTCAAAAACTCTTAATTTATATACTTATTTCTACAGTCTCTGTAAATAGGTTCGTCAGATCTAAGCAGTTCATGATATGATGATGTTCACTGATTCTTAACTCATATGCTCAGGAATTTGTCTACCTTCAGTTCTAGTAGAGCATAATCTATACTAATAATATTATAAAGCTGAAGAGTTTGTTTGGTTGAACGCGCTAATCTCAGAAAGTACTGGATCGATTGGAAATATCTTTCTTTTTGTTGAATAGTGACTTAATAACATCACGCTATGATCAAAAGGAGCGGAGCAGTAGTGAAAAATGTCAAATTACCACGCGGGCGACCGCTAGTTTACAGATATGCCTACCTACTGAGCGACAGAGCAGAGGAAACTGGGTTATAGATATCGTTTGATTTGGCTCACTACTTGCCCCTGTCTAATAACTTAGATTTAGCACTTAAATCCAGAAGATCCGATACTATTGTTTACTCAAACAAAATCAATTGGAATGGGACCATAAACGTAGATTTACCGCTTATCCCGAAGAAATATGGAAACTTATTTCTAACTATGAAATAATGTTAGTACGCTTTCCTCTTAAATCATTTGTCACGTTGTTTTTACATTTATCAGAATAGAACGTAACATATGACATAATCCCGGCTTATTCCCCTGACTCTTTACACAAAGCACGAAAGAAGGTATTTGGCAGAAGATAAAGTAGTGAGATCTAGAGTCGTGGCATTTCCCGCGAGACACTGGAAGCCATTTTATTTTGACCAATTTTGTTCAATATTTTCTTTAGTTTGATGATTAATTGAGTCTGAATTGTACAGTAATATGTAACTCAAGGTGACAAATGACGTTATTATTTTATATTAACAAAATTATTATTACCCGACGAGGGTTATGTGTTTGATTTGTATGTGTGTAGGTATGTACGTCCGTTCCTATGTCCGCTCGTAACTACCCTACAGCTCAACCTGTTTTGATAAATGGTACTTCATCAGATTTATTTTGATGACTCGAGTGAAGATAATATATAAATTGAAAGTACCCAGTCATATCAAGACTATTCTAATGTCGTCGTATCATTCGTTAGTAAAGGTCAAACACATAAACCTCCTTTTGGACTTCGCACAAGATTTGCACTCAACATCGTACATTTTCATAACTAATTTTAGGTACAAAGTATCCATTGCAAAAGCAAGAGATAGTTAGTATCGATATCTTAATTAGGTACATTTTTCTTTTTAATGCAGCTTTGATTCGTGTACTAAGTACTTTGCTTGCGTTTTATTACAAGGGTCGTCGTAGTCGTGTTTTCAAAGTGATTTCTTTTAAAGATATATCGTAAAATTACAATACAAATTTTCTGTGTAAATAGACTCGTTCTCTAATGTCTTTTAAAAAATTCGGAATTTAATACCACATAGTGCAGTGCGAAGTGGCTCAAAATTGTTTGTGCAAATACGACGCTGCACTTACCCTATTTTTTTTAAACTGGGCCGCGCTCGGCTGCGCTGTACGTAAAATAACTGTCTTTTTTCAATGTCCTTTTAATTAGTTTTCATTTGATATTATGTAGAATAATTTTTGTTGGAAGCAGGAAATGAAGGAAGCCGAGTTTCTTATAACTGTGAATTAAATAGAATTACGTGACCTACTAGCCTGGCGGCTGGTAGAAATGTAGGATTATAAACAGTTTTTACGTTTGTTAAACCATTGAGGTGTGTTGTAAATGTTATAAGTTTGACACCTGTTTGTCTGTGGTCGCTTCAGTGGTGAAGTCCAAACGGATAATCAAATTTCCATGCATTTTTGTTCATTTAAAGAAATCGATTATGAACGTTTTTGTTGAACGCAAAATATATTTTTTTAAATCTGCTGCTATTCATTTCCTGCTTCCTACATAAATTAAAATCTTTTTAATAACCTATACCACATATCATAAAATAGCTTATACTAAACAAATTTTAGGGAAACATTGTTAAAAATAAACATCTTTTACAACTAGGGGTCGCCCGCGACTTCGTCCGCGTGGTAATTTAGAATATTTTCCCCGATTTTGTAACAAATCTCACTACTGCTCCGCTCCTATTGATCATAGCGTGATGTTATATAGCCTATAGCCTTATATAGATAAAAGTGTGTTAAGGTAATACGAACATTTTCGTAAATTTCAGAGCCCAATAACTGGTAAATAAAAGGTTTATAAAACTTTTCATTGTGCATTGTAACTGTAGTGCAAACATAAGTTTAGAATAAAGAGGGGCGTCGTTACTGTACCTATTACAGTTACGACGCCCCCCAGTTACAGTTATAACCCGGTTCTGGTGGTGTTTTTTACGGTCAGTCCGAAGATGGGTAACCATTTTCTAAAAACACATCGAGTTTCTTCATGTCTTTGAAAGCATGTAAAGCCTGTCTCTTAGCACACACTTATATTATAATATTTTACCTCTTTGAAAAGAAACCGGCAGCGGTATCATTCACGACTTTTTTAATATCGCTATACTTATCGGAAAAGGGGAGTACAAAATAATATTCCGGCGTATGGGAACAAATATTAGTTACCGACTGAACAAATATAATAGCGGCACTTCAAAGCTCAGATTTCTCCAAATACATATTTGTAACATAAAATAATCTATGTTTCATTACAAATTATCTATTTTTAATTTCAAGTAAGTGTTTCTCAAATAACGTATTTCTAATTTAATCTATCTTATCCTTAGCACAATAACAAAAAAAAATACTGTCTTAAACATCCTGCAGTACATGGAGAATGAAGCCCTAGATGCTTCACTAGAATTCCTTGTAATACTCTGGTGATAAAAGGTACGCGCGCTATTACAAGTATTCACAGGCTACGGTAACTGCTTACCTTGCTTTAGGCAGGTCACACGCTTACTTGTTACCGTAGTAGTACATAAAATAAGTAGTATACAATTTTCGTAGCTTTCTTATAAGTACCTACAGTTGACCGTAACAGTGTTCCTCTGATTGTAGACTGTAACTACTTCATGAAACTCGGCCATTAATTAATTTAATTGGCGTGTTTAAATGTCAGCCAAGGCTTTTGAAACTGAATAGCTATAAGATAAATGTTTCCGATGTTTCAAATATTTTAGATAATTATTATTAATTTGCATCATATTATTAGTTCTAACTTGTATAAAATTGTAAGTATTAAATTTGGTGACGACAAAACAGGTCAGTAGGTATTTGTTTCTCCTTAGTTCGTTAACGGATTTTAATTTTATTTGTATTAATATTGACGAGCTCTGGTGTTATTAAAAAAATGGTTTATTTCCAGCTTAGATTTCATGAATTATGGTCAAATTTCGACAGCCACTCAAAGCGACCTCTAGTATAAATAAATCAATATACTAAACAGAAGAAACAACTAAAGTAAAAGAGTATGTCATTACGGATAATTAAATCTAGCGGATGGTAAAAGTACATTGAATACATTGCTAACCGAGTATCTTTGTGGTACCTAAATGCAATCTTAAAACCATTCGTTTTACGTGGCTTACGGCGGATTTGCTTTGAGTTTCAAAGCCTTATAAAATCCTTACAATGTTATATTAATACGAAGTTAGCTTCGTTATTTTTCTCAACTTACAGGTCTGAGGAAATAAGTTTTATGGCAACATTCGACGAAAATAAACGTAATTGCTTTAATAAAAGCAGAAGTAGTCGATACTTTGTTTGTATGTAGGTACGTCCGAGAACAGAACGAAGAATTCCCGGGGGGATGTGTGCCGGGGTTGTGAGCTCTCTGACCGCAAGCCCCGAGCGCGACGGTCTCTCTATTAGAACTGTCCATGCGAATTCTATCAGCTGCATGTTTTCGTCGAGCTATTTGACCGAATGAGACTTTTACCACATAACTACTTTAGTACCTAGTTTTATTTTGATATTAAAAGAAGGCGTAAATATACTATATAGTTAATTTTAAATGTGATGGCGTTAGCTGAAATCAATGAAGGTAACTTTTTCAACACGTATTTGGTTGATAAAACTGACCCAAATTCTAAATGAACGCATATAAAGCTGGGCATAATTAAATTCATAAAAACTCAATGTTTAACGTTCACAATCGAGCTTTGTCTGAGTAATTACATCGGTTTGTATGGAATGGGTTGGTATAAAATATTCACATCTGATGGTCGGAGTGCAGTGATTGCCGCGGGCAGTGTCCCGCGCAGACCATCTCGCCTGTGCCACCACCGCACCGCGCCAACACACCTCTAACATAAAAGCGTTTCATAAAAATAACATTTGCTTACACGTGTTTATTATTTAGGTTAGGTACCCCTTATTGTTTTGTTGATACAGCACTCAGGAAACATTACAGATGAAGGCAAATCGACAATTAATTTACGGAAAACGTAAATTAATTCTTTCGTAAATTTCTTTCTGTATATATGTGATTAGTGTTAAAACATGTATATTTTGTAAATAAATTCAAATTCTTTAAGATAAATTATAATAATACGACGAATTTGTTTTAGTGTATTTATTTTATCATGTTTTCTTAGTTAATATGTTTATTAGAATGGCCTGTTGTTCTAGTGGTTATTGACCCTGACTGCTAAGCAAAAGATCGTCGGTTCGAGTTCTACATGATTATGATTTGTTCTATAACTAGCGGCCCGCCCCTACTTCGTCTGAAAAAAAAAGTGCTTACAAGTTTTTCCGTAAGAAAAGATAAGAAATCTATTAAAATAAAGAAAAATAAAATCGATAAAGTCGTTTTCCAGTTACGACGTGACCAAGGAAAATGGGGATTCATTTTTATATATAAATATATAGAGAAGTATGTATTTAGAATTAAGTATAATATATAAGTTTGTTTACCACTTTTTTATACTACTTGGGTGGCAAACAAGCATACGACGGTTAAGCAGTTACCGTAGCCTATGGAGGCTTGTAATACCGGATGTATCACTTGCGTATTACCAACCAATTTTTTTACACCAGGGATTTAAGATGGTCACTTGTCCGCTTATGGTTGCTTGCCTCAATAATAGTATAAAAAACTAATGTGATTAAGAGCGGTGGATACAAACGATGCAGTGCAATCGAGACATAGCCTCTAATCGTCAACATTTACACTTGTAAACTTTTACGGCAGCTGCAACGATAAAATCGCAATGCAATCGCGGTTAAACCGCTATAGCGGCGATACTGCAACGTGTTTAAAAAAAGCGTTTGTGGCGATGGAAAAAGCTATTATTATAACCGCTCCAAGACTATGGATGATGGGGACTGATGGCAACTTTCAATACCGAGTAAAATAATTGACTTAAGAATATTCAAGAGATATATTTGTAATAAGTTCTACCGTAGATAGATATTGTTATTGAGAATCGGTATTAGAATCAGAATTTCATTTATTTCTCTACTTTTAGTATTTACAAGTCACTTAGATAAATATATAATACAAAAAAATGGCCGTTTTATTTTATCCGCAGAGTGGGAACTTTTAAAACCTATCGTAATAGTTTCCTTATAATACTAATGTTTAGGTTGTTATTAAGAACACGTGCGACGGGCACTGTGTGTATTCCATCCATATAAATTCCTAACGCGTAACATGCACCTTAAAAACTCAAAGTTTGATATTATGACGGTAAAACAATGTAGAGACGCAAACTTGTTTTCCTATAAAGAGATTTATACGTGATAGTGTATCGAGGTAAACGAGGTTACGACGTGATCCTAGTACAAAAGGTGAGCTTTTGTCTCTTAATAACTCATACTGACGTATTTATTCTGTAGCAGGTAGGAGATACTTCGGTACTCGTAAAACGCGACTCATGAGATATTTAGCTATACTGGCCATCGATTTCGAACCCTCCAGACACCTAGTTTTCGAAGAAAGGCCTATATATATCCTTTCTTCGGAAACTAGACGTCTGCAGGGTATATACATATACACGGCATTGAAGCGATAGACCAAGACTTTTATAGACTGAGAACACTTGATTTTACATTCATGAAACTTTAAGAATAGCTTATGCCTTCTATTTATGGGTTTGTCTGGAAGGGTTACAACATTACATAATATACAAATATACAATCTACAAAACAACAAATTATTTTAAAGAGAAATACTCGTAAAGCTTTTATTTATTGTTTACAATAATTATTTTATTTTATTTAATTAACAATAAATAAAATAAATGTTTGTAAGTATAGATGGATTGATGAATATATGGACGCTTGTTACATTTCCTCGCAAAATTTACTGAACGGATCTGCATGAAATTTGGCATACCTAGAGATAGATTATAGTCTAAAATACCATGTTTTATTCCAGCAAACATAATTGTTCCTTTGTTAGAAGCGGAAGCTAGTACAGAATAATAATATTTTATGATAATAGAATAGAATAGAAAACTCTTTATTGTACACCAATTACATTTTGATAACAAACATTATTTATACTTAGTTATGTACAATGGGCGGCCTTATCGCTAAAAAGCAATTTCTTACAGGCAACCTTTGGATGGACAGAAAAGAAAGTTAAATATAATAAAGAACAGTGGGAGGGTTTTGGTGTAGTTATAATAAGGAAAGGAGATAGATCAAAACAATTAAATACAAATGAATAACTATTACTTATCATAATATATCAATATAAAAGTAAAAATATACATACATACAAATAGCATAGTTACATACAAATTATGTAATAAATAAATACATATATTACAAATACAGAGAAGAATACGAAGAAAACTTACATACCTAATGTCACGTTGAGAGGAAATGTTCCCATACCATTTTTTTTAAGTAGTAATGGTCTGTGCTCGCCTAATAGCGACTGGCAATGCATTCCACAAACGTGCAGAATGTACGGTGAAGGATTTGTCATAAAATTTTGTGAAATGCATTGGTATTTCCAGCGTTAAATTTTCCGATGATCTCAGGGATCTCACATGTGAGTCATTCAAGAACTGAAAACGTTCTTTTAAATAAGAGGGGGTTAGGATAACTCACAGAGTCAATATCATTACGTAGCTAACTAGTAACTGGGAAACATAATTATGTATTTCTAATAAATACATACATACTATAGATAAATCACATCCAGAAACAGAATAAAGAATGGTGTTCATCACACAAAGATTTGCCTACTTAGGTAGCAAACATGCATTATGAATCACTTCTCCCGATGGTAGACAGCCTATGGAGCGTTGCAATACCTGGGTTACCACTCGCAACCATAAAAAAAAAATATTGTAAACAATAAATAAAATTTAAAAGCTTTACGAGTATTTCTCTTAATTAATTTGTAGTTTTGTAGATTGTATATTTGTTTATTATGTAATGTTGTAAACCTATTGCCGACCCAAAACCTAATATTAGAATCAATTTCTTAAATATTGTCAGTAATTAGTTTAACCCACTTAAATATCCGAAACGACGACTCATGACATATTGTAATATACATTTTATAATGATCTACTTCTCGAGCATAGCCGTAAGCACAATGGTAGATATTAACTATAAATGTTAATCCTGAAAACTATGTAGCAGCTAAAACTTCCTCTTGTTCTTGGTAGAAGCGCTACGTTTAGTAGAAATATGACAGCATAGCATTATAATACGGCGGAGTAACAAAGGAAGAGACCGAACACGTTTCAATTTTGACAAGCGTCTTCACAATTCTGCGAGTAAAATTATTCTACCAGTAATCGAGTTGGCAGAAGCTGCTATCTTTTTGATGTGGAATTCTATATTGATATTATTAAGCTGAAAAACTGTTTAAAGGTAGTTCTCGTATTTAAAAAGCCTTGTGTCATGGGGGACGAACGTCTGTATGATTAGGGTATCATACTGGCGAGAAAGCTCGACTGGGGAAGACCACAACAAAATAACTTATCTCAGTCAGTGGTGTAGTTATGTTTTATGCACACCGGTCTCTAGTGTTTATTAAACACTAGAGACTTAAAAAAATATTTAAAAAAAAAGAAAAATTGCTTAACATCAGGCGGGTAATATGCTTGTTTACCACAAAAGTAGTATAAAAAAAGTACCCGTCCGATTAGTAAAACTATTTTATAATATATTAATATTTTATTTACATGGGACTGGCCGTCGCTAGTCTATAGCAATGTAGTCATAATATTATAAAGAAATATTTGTGTTTTAGTTTGTAAAGAATTAACTCAAATACTACTTGATCGTTTTTAAAAATTCTTTCACCTATAGAAAGCTACATTATCAGCAAGTAACATCTTTATTTAAAAAAAATACGGGACCCCCTGCGAAAACTAAATCAATGTCCACGTGCGAAGCCGGGACGTAGCTAATAAAACCTAAGCTTAAAAGTCACGCTTCGCTTGCAGACATAAGTTACCTTACTTAATACATATCTACCTTGCACCAGCTCCACATTACCTACATAAGTACCTAACTGAACTTAGGTAGAAAACTAACTGTGAAGGGTAGTTTTCTATAGTTTAAACCCCTGGTTGGTCGGTAGGTATTTACAAATATATGGCCTGATTGATGGTAAGCAGTTACCGTAGCCTAATGATGCTTGCAATACCAGAAGTATTACTCTTGCGTTGTGGATGCTATATTTTGTAACAAAATCAACCCACAATACAAAATATTGGTTGTGTTTTGGTTTTACCGTAAGTCTGGATTTCTGTCCGGCATTATGCTCGCCAACTATTAGGCATAACTATGGACCCTAACCTAGTTGGCTATACGTGGGTGTCATGCACCTCTGCATAACTCTTAAAAACAAAAGCAATTTCAAGATAAAAAAACCAATAAAGAACCGCAGATTAATTTATTAAAAATCTAAATAAGTTTATTCCCAAATTAAATCAAAAAACGTACTTACAAGTATTCGACTAATGTGCCAATCGTGAACGTAAAGAAAACAAAAAGAACTTTCTTTTTATAATTGTAGCACCATGAATACAAAATGTATGAACGGCGTAAATAAAGAAATTCGTTGAAAGAATAATGTTATGTTGTACTTCTTTGTGTTGTTGTTTGTTTACAAACCTGTGGTCTGTAAAAAAAATACGCGGAGTAAATAAAAGTAGGCAGGAGGGCTTTATTAATATTTTAATATAAAATCTTCTTGCTACGCTCGCTTGCTTTTTAACGGGTTCGTTTATATCCAAAGAACCAATTTCAAAGTTCATTATTTTCATTTTGTCTTAATATTTAACATACATGCTACGAATTAGTGTTTTTATAAACTTGTAGACAGTATAAATAAAATCTACCGTTGCGATTTGCTCTCAGTTCTAAAGAAACAATGTTTTATTCAACAGATAAGACTGGCCTTTGTGTTACTTGGTAGGAGCTCAAATAAATTATTAAGGACAAGGTAATCACTCCGTTTGCCAAGAAAATAGTATGTACAATGAAAAATGTCTTTCGGAGGCTATGGTGAATATATTGTGAACTATTTATTTGTAGATACGAATATCAATACGCGAGTCGCGAAGTACCTAGTACAGTTCTTTGAGACAAAGAGATGTTTTAAATAGAAAGTGGCGCGTTGTGGTCGTCACTACAAACAAAGTTCTTAGCTTTGCCCTTAAGAGCAAGAACTGTTACAAATTTAACACTTTCTGACTGGCTTTTAGCTGTATTGTGCTCTGAAAGTGTATATGGGCGTCGTGTCGGCGCGGCGAAAACGGTCTGTAGGAAACGGCGCGTCGCGGCGCGAAACGAAGCGGTGTTGTGCGGCTCGCCACCCGACTACAGTCTACACTGCCAGTCTTCTCAACGTTGAGTGCCGCACTCACATTCTATTGCGAGCGCTTTAAAATTTAAACCACCCAGTCAGGTACGGGTATTCAGAAAAAAAATGAAAAATGTATTACGGGGCGTAAGTAATACCATCGTGTGACGCATTAGCAAAGTTTTTAGCTCTCATTTGAATTCATGATAAGTTTACTCGTAGATTTCATTCTTATGCCTACGTTATTGGAATGAATAAGTAATAAGATATGGAACCAGAAATTCATGAGGTATCGTTACAGATACGTAGAATGTGTGTATATTGATTTCGTAATTTTGCTTTAACAAATCGACAAATGTTTGATCCTATCCACTCGAAGTTGTTAAGTTGACTTTTAATCATCTTCGGTTTTCTTTATCAAGAGTTACTTGAAGGGTTTGTAGTTCAGTAAAATGTATCTAATTTAAATATATTATTATTACTTTAAGTATGGCGGCCTGCCCACGCTACGTCGCGCGTCGTCCAAACAGACGACCTGATAAAGGTTACGGACTGCCGATGGTACGTGGTAAAGGTCAGTTTAAGAAAGCTATATGTCCAGTTGTATAGTTGGCGTTTTTCGGCGATTATGATGTTGATGATTTATGTCCCACTACATATTACATAGGCTAATATTATTCTGATATTCATAAAGAAAGAGAAAAAGTCTTAAATTGACACATAATTACATATAAAAAACTTATGAAGTGAAATATAAATAAGTTTACTTGTGCTTATAAAAGTACTCAGCGCTAATTTTCAGCTGCCATCCAAGGAGAATGGAAACATTATTAAATAACTTCCCTAGTTTTATGTTTTACATTTAAAAAATATAATGATAATAATACTGGTTATAGTGTTCTTTATATACACAGCATATATCTGGTGACAATAAGAAAAAAAACATACTTTACGTATGACAATGTTCTATAAAAAAACTCGTGTCTCAGATCGACTCAATATACAATGAAGTTGTTTTGAATCTACATTATTAATAAGAACAAAGAAATTGGCACTAAAAACATAAAACACTGTATGCTTGGTTAAGAACTCGAGACTCAAGACAGAATATATAATACATATATGTTTGTAAAATACTCAAAACCAGTCTTTATGTTTAGATCAACTCCTCGGCGCATTAAAACAAAACAGCTTCATATTGTGTTACAGCGTTGCATGAAATCTTTATTTATCTCGCCGAATAAGTTAATCTCAAGTAGTCAACTTAGCGCTTAAGGCGTATTTACAAGTAAATTCTGCAAGTTATGCAACATATGTAGGTATACTTACATATAAATTCCTCAAAGTGAAATTCTCATTGGTACTGCCAACCGGATCGAAGTTTTTTTTTATATTAGGCCAGCGTGTGTGAATTAAGGTCCTTTGTCTTTGTTAATAGAGGAGAGGCTATGTTATCATTATTAATATTTACTAGTTACTACTCAGTATACTTATGTATTATATGGGTTCGCAATGCAATTTTAACATAATACTTACTTTGCTAAGGTCGGTCGTTTATCAATGTGCATATATGTATTGCATCGTCGTCAAATATACCATTTTGGTTCAATTAGCACTCGCGATAAAGTACTGACATAAGACAAACTGTGCCAAGGGCTTTTTTGTGAGGCTGTGTTCATATATACAAACACTGTGTCGTCAATTAAGGATCTCCAGCTTATACCTATTAGATAGGTATTCGCTATGAAAAGTAGATCTGGTGAAACTTTCGACTTGTAATTGGTACTTTGATCATACCTATATTTGGTATACGGCCAGTTTGATGGTAAGCAGTTACGGAAGTCGATCGACGATTGCAATACCAGGAGTATCATTCGCACACTACCTACTCTAGTGACAAGCTATTTAATGCTTGTATCAGTATTAACCCATAATATATTTATTTGTAACATTTCTAATAATTTAGATGGTTTTGAATGAACATAAATATTGCATCACACCGAATTACTTAAGGACAGGCAGATGTGCACATTTCTCTTTATTTAAAGGTACAATGGCGAAACGTCTAATTGTTCCTCGCATTTATTGTTTGAATACATTTTATTCTAAATTAAAATAAATATAATAATATGTCGGAAGGATTGTTCTCATAGTGTTAAGCAAATAAACAGTAATAGTACGCAACACATTTTCCTCAGTTGAATATTATGCGGGCAAGAAGCTGTTGCATTGCATGATTTTATCTTTCCTTTCCTTATCCTTTTTACTACTACTATTCTGCACGAGATTACATTACCAGTTATACTTTGTTGCTAGAATAAGACTTAAGTATAATCTGCGAGTATAAAAAGTGGAATTAGAAATAGTGGTTTTAAGATTTATTTATTCGAAAGTCATAAAAGAATGTAACAGAGATAGATAGATAAATAGTTGAATAAATATCGAAATTTCTGTTTGTTTGTTAATCTCTGACATCGAAACAAGAGGAAAGGTAGTATACCTTTCCTTTGGTTGAGTAAACAACAAAGGATGAATACTTTTCATCCTGGAATTACGCATTGCCCGAGGGCTAAAGATCTGAGGCGGCAGAAGCTAGTTAGTAGTCTACTACAAAATATTCTTTAGGTAAATATATTTTAACATACAGAACATCGTATTTTAGCAAGCTGTCATTGTATAATAACAGACTTGAAGCAAAATTTAACATGCGACTAAAACCTAGAATCAGTGCGACTGTGGAGCTCCAATGAAAAGTAGGATCTATCTATTGTAGTGTCTCTCGTATCACTCTGCACAGTAGACGATTTAAACGATGCGCTGCATCGAATGTAGCCTCGGTCGCTAGTTTCTGATCCCAAACTATATAGACAAAGAGAATTGAAACAAAACGTAAAAGTAGAGGAAGTGTTTAATTGTGTTCCCTTCGTACGAATTGAAGTCATTTTATGACGTTCTCTTATGTATGTATATTTTTTCTATATTTTTGTCAGAGATTTTCTCAAAAACGAATAAGAAGATTTTTTCGAGATACGTTTATGGGTTGAGATGATGATATGCATAAAGAAACAATAATATTATCGAATTTGATAAGTAGGTATTTTTATCATCATCATATCATTAAACATAATTTGATGATTCTTTTATATTCATATCATCATAGATTGATACCCCTCGGTCTTGCAAATAAGACCATTTAAATTTCGTTAACATTAAAAGTACAAAAAAGACTTACAAAATGTTCAATGATATTTAAGAGACCATGCACTGACATAGGGTTATTTTTATCGACTTAATAACTAATAGCTTGTAAAATAAATGGCCTTTAGTATCAAATGGCGATACGAATAAAATTATAATTACGCATAATAATATCGTGTACCAAGATTGTGTCATTTGCATAGTATATACAGTGAGCGACATTGTGGCGACATCCCCTACAAGTGTCATTAAGAACCCGTTAACCCCCGTCAACTCTTGTTACTTCCGCGTCAAGATCCTTAATCCATAAAACTGTTATAAAACGTATGATAAACATTAAAAAGATACTGTTTATCTATCAATATTAAAGTGGTTTTAATCTTTTAATGGAGCTCATAACCGTACCCACTGATCGGTAAACGATCAGTGGGTTAAAAAAGTGAAAAGGCATAGTTACCCCATAAATGAGTGTGGATGCCCCCTTGATCTTAAGCAGATAACCGTATCCTATGGACGCATGCAATAACAGAGGAATCAGTAATACTTGCATGTTGCCGGCCTATTTTTTTACACCAGGGCTTTACGATGAAATATCCCTAGGATAGGAAAACGCTTCTTTCAAAACGCATCCCTAAATGAGCACTGGAGACCTGTACTCACGCACAGGAACACAACTACACTGCTGTGTGTAGTTATTTGTCTGTGATCTTTTGTCAAGTGGAGGTCCGGAGTCCGGAGTATTTGTGTGATACGCTAAAAGTCAGTCCCGATTGTTAACAATCTCTCTCTCGATCACGGCAGAGATCTTTAAGACCGATCTAAATAACTCTGTCTCCATATTGGCCACTGACCACTAAATAAGTAAAACAAAAAAAAGTATGCTCCACACAAATTCATAATCTTGACAAATTATGAAATCAAAACTGAAGTTTAAGGTTTTTAAATGACTTCAATGAAAGTTCCTCCTTGAGTGTCCCAGCAGACATGAGACCGCGAACTTTATTTAATTTCCTGATTGCGCAAACGAAAACTAGTCGGGTAACGAACCGCTCACCCACCTCTGGCTGACTAATGTTGTTTGAGTTCGCCTCAAACTACATTATTTATTTTAATGTGTCTTTATTTGAATTTGTGGGTAACGTTACGCTGCATAAGATTATGTGTGTAGCTATTTAAGAATTAAACTTACGTTATGTTACGAGCCTTTGCTACGTGAGTTGCTTTGAAATTACTTGCGTTTTCAACGTTATGTTACTGTAAATCGATATAATATTCGTATGTTTATAGTTCAGAAGCAAACTCAAAATGGGAATAGCACAGTGCGCACTCTTGAAGTAATTAAAAATTTCACTGCCCGTTCAACTATTTTAATTACTTACTCGTATTATAAAACTGAATCACTGAATGTCTGAATGCGCTAATCTAAGTAGATATCAGTACGATATGAAAAATTATTGTCCCAGATCAAATGTTATTTTATATACTCTAATTTTCCTATTTTTAAGTGAATTTTGGAACTAGGGAATAATCCCTGTGATACGGGAGACTTTAAAATCAACAATTCACGGACACAGACAGCCACACTCAGAAATTGTATAAGCATACCACGAAGAAAGTCAGTAAAAGTATACACAATATTCCCACTGCAGGCCACACAATTTTATCAAAAACGGTTCATCGTTTTACCAGACATAGGTTACTTTAAGTTGGTAGTTGTCCGTCACGGGTCAGTGCAGTTCGACCGAAATACATCGAGGAGAAAAGTTTAGAAACTTTCAACTTTTAAAATAGAACTCGATTTAGACTTGCAAAGGTTACTGGAAAGATTCGACTTTGCACGGGTGCAATTTACTAGCTTTTTTTAAAATATTAAGAATATTTTTTGATAAATTACACCCAGAACAAAGAATCATTTTCATTCCACAAAAAAAAAACTGGACGGGAATTAAAGCCACGACCAGCAGTCAGGTTAGACGTCACAGTACGGCCCAAGCTTTTCAAGAATTTATTTGATATAAGTGAAGCTCAGTGTAATACTAAAAGTAGGTACTAAAACACGAAATACTGTGTGGCAATCGAGTTCACTGCTCTTAAAACAGAATTCTTGAATTCCCTCGACATATTGCACTGTGGTGTCTTGTTCTACATTCCATTGGTATCGTAGAAGCCACAGATATGCAGGCATAGTTATTTACACGACGATCGTGTGTTAATTAAACGTTATGTATAATGAAACTGGTTATATATTATACTTGTTGGATGTGAAGTTTAAATTCGATATTAAAGGAAAATGTTCTGATAATGAGTTATTACCGCGTACTGCGTAGGTATATTAGAGAGGACATCGAGTATATTATCAAAACACACACAAAGTAGGTATTATAGATAAAGCATTACAAAACAAATTCATTTATTCATTTAGATCAAAGGCGAGATCTTAATTAATTAATGGACAAGCTGATCTCAAGGCTCTCAAGACAATGCTGTGGAAATCCTATGTCCAGCAGTGAATGTCTTTCGGCTGCGATCATGGTGATATGCATAAGACTTATGATCCTCATTAAAAAATAATAGTTGTCAGTATATTTTCCTACGGCCATTTGCTGACTAAGGCTACGAGAAGAATTGATAAGAATCTCTGGCTACTCTTTTTATTCATCTATTTATTTACAATCATCAGAGTGTTACATTTAAAATTATGTATTTGTAAGTAAATTTCGGAAGCACAGGCCTCGAGCGTTAATCCTATATTATAACACCAGGGTTTTGGTCACGGAGTAACCTCTAAACAAAAAACTAATATAATGCATTTTATATAAAATATATAAAATATTATGCTGTCATTGTCTTACTTGATAAAAAAAAGACATGGCGAGACCTAGTATGTAATATCAAATTATTAAAAATACAAAATAGCCCAGAGTCGTATTTACAAGTTTCGCTGCAACACCCGCTACAAACTGGATTGGTGTTCGTTAAAGAACAATACGAACACTTGAATGAGCTCAAACAGGCGGCAGCGGCAGTCGCTTCCGATCCGATTTGAATTGGCTAGACGCTGACTTGTAGATTAATTTTATTGCTCTAGACAGAAGTTCTATCGTTGGGGAAATAGAATGAAGTCTGCGCATATCGCGTTTTCATAAAACTCCATTTTTATTAAAGTATAAGCACTTATTATTGTTTTATAGCAGTCCTAATCCGAGTACGTATCGTAAAGAATTGGCTTTAGTTTGCCGTAGAAGCTTCTAAGGTCTTATAGGGTTTTACATTACCAAATGTTACTAAGAATGCTAATTATGTAGTATGCATAAAAATACTTACAAACTGATGTTGTGTTTAATTAGTTTTTGGCCAAAATTATCGATTTTGTGATATTTTGAAGCGTTCACCATAGCATAGAGACGCTTGCCTAGGGAATCTTCTACAGTCGAGATTCCTCGTAAATGTGATGCCGCAATTTACATATAGCTACTTTAAAGAATCTGTATTCTTACGCATACACAAGGAATACTTATACATTTGATTGCGATGAAGTGAATCTGCCTCATCGTGTTGCCCTGTAGAAAAATATACCACTACATGACGTCCCTTGGGTATCGTAAAGGTGCGACTAGCGGATCAAAACATAAATAAATAATGCCAAGTGGATAGATAGCGACATTCCGTTGTTTATTTACCTTATATCTCATTGAAAATCATATCACCAATCCTATCACCCAATTCGGGGTGGTGATTATGCAAATATTATAGAGCTTTGAAGGATTGCTATGATTGATTGATGGCTTCTAGCGGTGCTACAATATATTCCGATCTGATTACTGTTTCCTAAACTAACGCAAAAGGGTGACTATCTGTTGTTTTAGTTGTTACCCTGACTGTTAAGCTGGTCATGGGTTTGATTTCCATCCCAGGTAAATCTTTGAGTGATAAGCATAATTCTTTATTCTGTAAAAATAGAAGTATGTTTACAAGTTGTCTGGTTACATAATACGAGTACAAGCTACGCCTAGTATGGGATCACATGGCTGTGTGTGAGTTGTATCCAGATATTAAAATTATCTATTTCGCAAATGTAAGAATTTATCACAGATCAGAAACAAACAAAATATTGACCTTTTTATCCTGAATACAACAAGGTGTATGGATGTAATTAGTTTTTGGTACAGTAAACAATAGAATTATCTGAGCAAGTCGCGCTAACAAAATTGTTAATTAAGAAGCTACAATAAAGATATAAACTGTTAGTACGCTCTACCCAGATAATTTCTTTTGTTGTGTGTAATGCTGAGTTAATTCAGTAAATTTGATTGCAAATTTCACTTACTTCTCCTTAATTGAGGCAGTTTTTGAGTTCTTATATTACTTATTCAATATCGTGATGGCATAATGTGCTCCTAACTGAATTTTAGCCAACGGGGATTAGTCATCTGAGCGGAAGATATTACGGTGCACAAGTGCACTCCTTATTCCCGTACTCCCATAGTTCGATGAAACAGCAATGCAGCCTGATCGGAGAGCGATTAGTTCTCAGACCAACGACTTTACGTGCTTGCATGAGGTTGTAAACACCGCCAATTTTAAGACTTCGGGCATGAATTATGTATTTCTTGAGAAAAAACCCAATAGGTACATATTTTGACCCGACCTGGGAATCCAATCCGGAGCCTCATGATCAGCAGTTACACTAAAAGACTACTGAACTAACGAGGCACTAGGTATAATGTTTATATGAAAGTGTTAAACTTTATCAAACTACGAATAAAAAAGTTGTGGATTACCCCAAACTTACAAAGAGCATTATTAATCACGTCGTGCGACATTTATATGTGTAATAAAACCTTTTTTTATTATGATAAAAATATGGTATCATACTGTGTGTAATAATAGCAGTAGACACAAATCTATGTAAGTATGTAGTTCGTTCTACGTAATGGTAGGATTTAAAGAATTATGTAGGTATTATATATATATGTAGGCTATCAGAAGAAAAAGGTGATACCTATTGGTTTCTACTGTGCTAATATACTGTGGTACCGGGTCAGGTCCAGTATTCGTAATACCACTCACTCGCTCACTTACTTGATACGTACCTACTTGTTCTTTTCCATCTCAGCCATAAGACGTCCACTGCTGGACATTGGCCTCCCCCAAAGTCCTCCACATCGTTCGGTCCTGAGCTGACCTTGTCCATCCAAGGAAGCCCGTGACCCTTACCAGGTCGTCGGTCCACCTTGTTGGAGGCCTGCCCACGCTGCGTCTTCCAGTCTGCGGTCGCCACTCTAGAACCTTTCTGCCCCAACGGCCATCGGTTCTGCGAGCTTGCTCTTTTAGGGTAGGGTTAAATAGGCATTTGAAGGTTTAAATGCCTATTTAACCATACCCTTCAAAAGTGTTATATTTTTCACAAGGAGACGAAAATACCAGAATGGGCTAATATGTATAGGTAAATTTAACACATTGCCGAAGTTATCAACTACTAATATTGCTTGAGATACATGCCAATAATTTCAATTTAAAAAGTTTAAGCACAATATAACTAAGTAAAAACAAACGATTCCAAAGTTTTGTTATAGAAATGAACGTTGGAATAAGTGAACATTTATACTGGTATGATAGATTACACTACAATGTGCCTGAGATAGTTCACAACTCTGTAAATGGAACGTGAAAAATGTGCATTTCCATTCACAAGCTAGCTCTGCATTCTAGTTTATTAGCGGGCAGACTGGACAAGTTGTTGACGCTGAGCGCCAATAAGCTCAGACACCTCATGACAGATTAATTATTCCGTTTGTTGGAATCCCCGGACTACTACACTCGACCTCCTTCTCACCCAAGTGCATTACAAGTGTGAAACGAACGTTATTAAATATAAATTATTTCGTTAATTTATGGTTCTGTGCGTTTTCAAAATAACGTTTTCGATATTCTGAGTATCGCTTTACCCATAAGGTATTGCCGGAATTCTAGAGTTACTAGAAAACCGAACACGTGGTGTTAGAAAAAATTGATGTAATTCTTCTAGCTTCTGGTATTGCAGGCGTCCATAGGCTACGGTAAATGCTTACCACCTGGAAGGCCGTAAGCCTGTTTGTCCCCGTGGTAATAAGAACCGGTTCTCCCCGTTACAAAGATATTTCATGAAAAGATGACTTGATTGGTACCTAACTCGAAGAGTTCTGAGGACTCTTGTGTAAGTTACGTAATGAATAAGTGTATTACGGTTTGTTATCTTGATTCAAGGCCGTTAAAGTAAATATTACGTCTTTGACCGGTACCAACATACTTAGAGATAAGCCCTGAATACATCCTAATTACTGAATGATACTTTGAGAGAGAATGTGGAATCGATACAGGACAATTATGTTATTTAGAGCGGGCAGAACTTAGCGTCGCCGTCGCGTCGCGTCGCCAGCGAGAATGGGCAATCAGTCAATGTGAGGGTAGCCAGATATTGAAATGATGTCCTGACAGAAATCCTGGTTTCAATTAAAAATCCAGACTTTCTTGTGCTTATAATAAATTAACCCTGCACCGAAACAAATATAAACTAATGTATATATGTAGTTCTAGGTTCTCAGTGCTCATTGGAGGAAATAGTAATTATTAATAATGTTTTTCTTATACTTTGTTAGACGTTAAAGGGTTAGTGATATAACAAGTGTCTATAAGTTGAGATAACTGTTTGCCATCCTATACTTATCCATCCTATCTTGTCATCCTTGTTATATAAAAAAGTCAGAGACGAAATATATCCTGTTTATTTTTTTACTGAAATCCTGGCAAGGACCTAAAACTTCTGACGTTTGGTCACTCTCTGGTATTGCTTGCCACATCGCCAGTTTCACAGTGCATTGGTAACACTTCACACTGAGTGTACCTCATTGAACCTTGTTCTTGTTAAATTATTGGTATCATTATTATTAATCAGGCGGGCCGTATGCTTGTTTGCCATCCAAGTAGTATGAAAAAAAAAAAATTGAAAAGCCAACATTTTAGTAGATTCTCATCAGCACCTGTTTTGTAGTTGCACATTGATGGTACCAAGTCATAAGGTTAAATGGGCATCTGTAACAGTATTATAGAGTATAAGTATTTTTTATTTGATTTGCGTCCCTTTCCATTTAAGAGTGGACGGATGTTTGTTACTCAATCACGCCTGAACGAAATCGTGGGCAACAGCTAGGTCTAGTCTACCATGAGGTTGAACTTACTAAATTGAAGGTCTCTTCCCATCGTCACGTACCAAACATCGGCTTTTACGGCTGGCACTGGCGGTGACAAGAAACGTAGAATGTCATTAAGCTGAGCGTATCGCGGTATGCGGCCTGCAATCCTGCAGCAAAATAGTCCTTGGTATTCAAGACTGTCGATGACTTCTCCACAGTGACATTGTTGCGGAGAAACATAAGGAACTAAACGAAGGCAAATGGTGAGGCGGCATTCCATCTCGCCACTTGTCTTCGTTTAGTTCCTTAAGTTTCTATCTTGTTATGTTAGTATCGTCCAATATAGTGTCTATGTCTTTTTAAATTACATTAATATTAATAGTAACCCATATGCAGTACTGCAGACCGCGAGTCTCCTCTCCTATATAAAGAGTGTAAAAAGTTAATGCCTCAATCCACACACGCTGGCCAAATGCGAGTTGGTGGATCAGACATGCCTTTCGAATATCTTCTGTTTAAACATGTGTCTCTTTACGATGTTAAGTTAATTCAATTAGATTAATTATGTCAATTTTCGAATTACTTACTGCATTATTCGTTGCTTTTTCTGTGCAATCAATCTTAAATGTTACGGTAAGCGCTACGCTTAGCAGGTGGATTTATGGTATTTACAATGCTATCAGTACACAAACGCATGTTGCTACCAATTCGGATGGTATAATCCCCCAGCTATCGCTTAGCACGCTCTAGAGCTGACAACCACATCTATCCGCGTAGATAACACAATACTGCACTGTGATTAAATGAGACTATCTACAATCTATGTAGCTACCTACATACAGTAAATAAACCTTTAAATAAATAAAGAATAAGGTTTGTAATTCTATGATTAATACCACAGAACATATGACAGAGTAATACGAACTAAGGACTAGATATTAATTGACTGTAAGTATATCACATGATTGTTCTGGATAAAATCTGATCTTTTTTTTCAATCGATTGGTTATTAGATATTTATTTTCGGTCTTAATTAAATTTTCGGTCAAAGGCAACCTTAAAGTCAGGCAATAAAGTTGATATCCTTTGAATTTCAAATTAAAATCGAAAATAAAACGCTTTATGGACGTCACGGTGTGACCTCACATCAGCAATAATAATTCGTGTTGTGCTTCAATAGTGTTCCATATAATATTTGACACACGGGGCAACCATTTTTCGATCCATAAATGTTTGTTCCAAGTCTAGGTGTAATTAGTGTCCGTGAATTGTGTTTGTAAAGACTCCCGACTCTCCTCGACACAGGTCTAGTTACCTAGTGCGGGTTAAATAAAAACGTATTACTACTTTTTATAATGTTCGGTAGGTACTTAATTAATCGACGTTGTGAAGAAGCTTCATTTCATATATTACGTTTCTAAATGTTATTAGTCGTCTATATTCTATTATACACTAGTGGCCCGCCCCGACTTCGCCCGGGTTAAACTATTTTCAGCTCAACTTTCTTTTTTTACATTAGAACCTTCTCCTGTCAATAACGAACATAGCAAAAACAGAACTAGCGAAATCAGTTCAGGTGTTCTCGAGATTTGCGCTTAGCAACACATTCAGTGATTCATTTTTATGTTATAGATTAGTTCTATAGACCTACGAGTACATCCTTATAATTTCTGACACTCTGAAAGCTGTAAAACCTAAAAGTTTTACAGCTACTTTGTTCGAGAATTGAAATGGTTAAACATCCTATTTAAATAAGCCAAATTGCATAAAAGTTGTTCTGAGACAGATTAGGGATGATCCCTATTATACTTAAAGACCACAGATATTCGTCCAAGAGTCCTTTTCGCCCTGCAGGCTGATTTCGGTGTTCTTTTTCAACGAAGTTGTTTGAAAGTAGAAATTTGGCTAAAGCGCTCACTGAATCAAGATAATTAAAAGATGGCACGATATTGTTACAAACAATATACCACAAATTTTATAATACAGATAATAACCACATAGATACTATTTTAAGTTCCACATATTGTAACTTTCCTGCCTGCGTTTCATGCCGGTTCTATGTTCATCATTTGCCTTTTTTCATTTCGACCAGCATAAGTGGTACCGTGTAATCTATATTTATGAATAAATGATTTAGATTTTTATAGAAATGAAAAAAATGTACCTAAAGCGTGCAACAAGCTCGCAGTTACTAGAAGTGAATGAAGAATGAAGTGTGATTTAATTACTAAATTAATAAGTGCCACTATTTTCTAATATATGTTTATAGCTAAATCAAACAAAAGAGTGCATATCGTAAACGTAGCACGTTTCGTATTAATGTAGCCATTATGCAGCGGCGACGTTTCAATATGACGCTGAAACAATATCAATAAACTGATGACGTTTCGCGAGAGGTGCCAGATGTTTCGCACATGCTTTGATTTTAATATTGATAAATTACTCACGTCCACACGAGGTACTACGATCATCTTTTTTGATAATGTTTTAGATTGTCACGTCATTTAATGAGACGAAAACAAAACGGTGACGCGCGCTTATTATGATGGACTGAGTGACAGGCGGCTCGAGCCAATGAATGAGGGTCCCCGTTTTAGTGGTTCTTTGGCAAAAACTATGCTCTTCTCAAAATGAAGATAAACAACACATAACATACTCTTTTCTATTGCAAATTATTTGTCTGAGCACACGAGTGTTGCACACTTTCATATTTTTTATTATTATTAGATTCTTTGGTCTCAAAATAATAAATCCAATCTAACTAAAAAAGGATTTTTATCTGTTGAACTTTATACACATCATCGTTTCCTTGAAAGATTTCCTTTTTCAGCGTTTAATGTCTATTATTTAAAATTCATTTAAAATCTATATACATATATGAACAAAAGCACAATACCACTCATTGGTTGATCACGAATTCTCAGAAAGTATGTATAAATCCTACAAGCTTGAAATTTGTAAGGAAAATTTTAATACGCGCTAATGGTGCGGCCGACATTGTCAACTCTTTTTATTATCGTTTATTTATCCACCAGTGCGCAGTGTAGGCATTAAGTCTTTCGGTTGAAATCCTAGACTGAACTGAGTGTAAATTGGCTTTTTGCTACAGAAAAGTCTCAACTATAGCTGGAATTGGAACGGTGCCCGATAAACTATAAACTGACAATCTATCATTTCATACTGTGGGCGATTTGAAAAATGTCGGTACACCAGAGATTTTTCTATTAGGTTTTCTTTGATTTTGTTATTATGATAGATAAAAGCTTGTTTTGAAATAAGTAAAAGGAAAACATTTACTTGATATAATCAAGGGAAACAGTGTAAAATTAATTTGTATAAAGTTTGCAAAAAAATATTTGAACAAAGCAAAAAGTTTGAATAAAAACATAGTTTTATGTATTTAAATATAAATTACTTACAGCTGGTCCAAATAGGTGTCATTTTCAATGTGAGCCAAGCTAGTAGTAGCTTGTAGCTGGTTTACAACTGGAACCCACTTGTATGTGACATACGGATGCCGAGCCTAATCCAGTGTGTGTATTGTACTTTGTTAAAAGCTCTTAATTAATTTAATAAATCTTACATTAAATCTTGAACCACATTACATTTTAAATGTCTACTGACAATGTAAAGTTCATTCCTTTGTAATTAACGGCAGTACTTACATACCTAGATGTGTACAAAAGAGGCTTTGGCCAACAGCTCTCCTCGACCCGCATCCAACCCTTTTGGTTTAACTCAGAGAAGTGAAATATGCTTTTAATATATCTTTTTTGTTATAACAAAACTTTATACTTATGCCTTTGTGCAAATAGAAATTCGCTTCTTGTTAACATTATACAGCGTAGACGTTTACTTAACTTTGTAACGGCTATGTGAAAACCACCGGAGTGTAAAAACAAGAATCCATTTTCAGCTGTGTTTAAGAATTAATATTATCAAAACAAAACGGATCAAGTAGCAATTTATAACCACAACAAAAGTTTGAGAAAATAAATACCAACAACAAAGTAAGTTCCGTGCGGACCCGAGACGCGACATTGTAGGTAATTATTTTTTAGGGAAAGGAAATAATGAGATCACGTAAAGGTTTCCCTAAACGTCATACGTCAATGTCACCATTGTGTATTTGTTGGTGTCAGTAAATTAATATAAGAGGTCGGAGGGACGCAACGTTGGCGTCGCCACGTCACTGTACCACGTACTGGGATGGCGGGAATATAGTGGGTCAAACAATGGTTCTCATGCAAAATGCAAACGTGAGCCACCACTATACCCGGAGGGGATAGCTCGTCCGTACTACGGCTACCTGCCGCTCTACTAAACAAACGCATACATACAACTACCGCATTTTACTTTTACCTATTTAAAATTTTAAAAGCGCCACTGGATTTTTCCCTCCACGCAGGTAATATATTTCCACTCGAGCGCAAAGGAATCGGAGCCTTTTAATATTTTATCGCTACGTGTTAACATAAGGAAATTCCCATTCCAAATGTTTATGAGCAAAAAATGAGAGTGGCTAATGAGAAGCGCTACGTCCTATTATACTTTTGGCGTGAGCACAAAAAAGGGAATGTCAATATTGCGTGCGGGAAGAGATAATGCGAATTCGTGTAATGATAGAAGCTTGGAGCATGGGTCGGGCTTAGGGCTGTCGGCCACCGTGTCGGCGGCGGCACGGTGGCGGAGCCGGGCCGCGCCGTAAGGATTTGTTTACTGAATTGCTACACTTTATACAAGGTAAACTTGGTTTCATGTCTTCATCTTACTTTGTTTACTCATTTACTTACTCTAACTTCATTTGTGTTTAATTTAATTTACAAACATACATTTTTGAGTTGTATTTTTTTAAATCCTCTACAAATTTTATTTACCACTACAAAAAAATACGCAAGAAAATTCATAATACGGGAAAAGGTAAAGCTACGCCGCACCGACGCGCCGCCGCCGCCGCGCTGTATAAATTTACAAATCCATCTCAAATAGGTCGCGTCATCTCATGTCTCATGTTATTTACTTATTTAAAACTCATATGCTAGCGTGTAATTCTTACATGCCAGTATATACATACGCCAAGTAATTGAAACAAGTATTAAGGTATTTTATTAGTCAAAATTGGTTCAGCTGTTTCGTAATTAAAGGATCACAAGCGGACTGAAGTAATCTTAAGGTTGTAAATGTTATATCTCCATAAATGTATATATCTACAGTTGTTTGTTTAGTTATATCTTCCTTTTAGATTTTTAAAATACAGCACAACGTGGCAAAGTTTTACTGCCAATTATGTGTCTGTTATACTTTACTAAAATAATTTTATTTTTATTCAGTCTTTTTTTAATTAAGACTAAAAGAACACAACATAATATTTTTTGATTGATTGTAAAACATCATGTCCTTTTTGGTCAACCTAAAATTATTGAGACATAGAACAGTAAAGTAAATTTTATTTTAATTTAAATAAAATATAAGTCAAATTAAAGGTCGGTTGGTTAATAATATAACAACGTATTAAAAATAGTAATTAAATCTAATATTATGTATTCTTAGAATTGTTTTACTTTATGAACAAGTAGATAAATCAGTAAACTCTCTAATGTTTTTGAAAATATAATTACAAGGAGACGTACTTATATTTTTAAAAACATTAGAGAGTTTAGTAATTTATCTACTTGTAGATAAAATAAAACAATTCCAAGAATACATAATAATAGATTAAGTTACTTACAATTTTTTTTGTATTTGTAAATGAAAAGAGGCGTAGGTAGACATATATATTAATAACTAGCTGTGGCCCGCGGCTCCTCCCGCGTGGATGTCGGTTATCGCTGTAAAAAGTAGCCTATGTGTTATTCCAGACCATAATCTATTTCATCCAGATCCGTTCAGTAGTTTTTACGTGAAAGAGTAACAAACATCCATCCATCCATACTTACAAACTTTCGCGTTTATAATATTAGTAGGATAGTTTAGATTGTGATAACAGAAACAGCTTTGTTGTATTTTATTTTTTTATTATGAAAACTTACATTGTGTGAAGCGTCGACGTTTGCTGTGTTTATTGTTCGCATGTTTTAAAAGCTGCGATAACGTTTGGATGCAGTTGGTTAGTCAAAAGCGTCCACTCGTAAAGGTGTACACAGTGAGATTCAAAATGGATGGCAGTATATGGCTATCATGAAATTTGCACCGTTCGTGTGTTCTCAGCGCACTACATTCATTATGTATGCACGTGATGTTGAACGTATTGTCAGAAATTGTGCTTCAGGCTCGCTTGCATACCGTCTATTCCCGATGTTACAGCTTGCATATTAAACGTATTCGTTTTTTAAACAAGCCGGGGTGTGTAATAACACGACTGCCGAATAAAGTCTAAGTTTCTGCATACTAATTAATACATGCGCGGCTACAAAACGTAGTTTAATTTTTAACGATTTGCACACTTAGCATTAGGTACCTACTGGTCGTTCTAATTTATATTATGAAAATAACTGAACATAACAGTTAAATTAAACAAAACAATACCTACTAATTGACATTCATTAGACTTAAACTTAAGAGCCATAATTGCATTAAAATAAAAGCTTGTAATTAAATCAATTTGTTTATCCCAAATAATACTGATGCTATTTGCATTGCTGTACCTACATTATTACTGCTACAAATAACAGTGAGTGACCTTTAGGTGCAGAAACATTACAGTTTTACCACGTGGACTATTTGCATGCATAATACAACATTAATTTCGTTTATTTTGGCCAAGTTTCAATTTCCTCGACCATTTTTACTTTGTATATTGAATTTGGGAATCCGAAGCGCTAGACCGTTGCAGTGCTAATTGCTACCAATGAGGAGTTTTGTTATAATTAAAAGTTACTTTTTGCTATGCAAGTGTTCCTGTGAGATAAACTAAGGAAATTAGCTCGAATATTATCGTTGCCAAGTTTTTTGTTTTCTACACATTCAGCTTGTGTTTTAGCACTAGCTTTGGAAGTTTTTAATTAATTTTCTGAGGTACGGTTTTCCTGTTATACATATGTATATAGAGATTGTGAAAAGACTATTGGAGTTCTTGTTATAATAACGGTAAAAAAAAAATAGATTTTACTGTTGTTCGAGCTTTTACAGTAACATAATATCTCATCTTGTAATTGTTTAAAATACTTACTTTCCAGTCTAGTCAGTATACAATTGAAATATTTCAGTAATATAACCAACAAAACCAATACACGTCAAATTGCTCGCAGCGCTACTCGAAAGCAAAAAATATAAAACCGAACGGTATTTTACACGAACAAAATCCGACCACAAAAGTAATAATTTATGTCCGCTGTACATTAACCACTTAAACTTTAGCTGTGAAGTAAGAAAATAAATATTTCCAGCTACGATGTTATGAAAGCTGAACATTAGATAACTTTGGGGATACAATGTGTTTTGTTATTAGTAACTACTCGATAAGTACGTGACTATTTCTTTCGGGGTCGTAGTAAGACAAAGTAAATAAACTTTTATTTGTCCACACACCCACGTTCGGTTAACTAGTAACTGATATGTGCACCTGTAGATCTAACTTTATACTTTTGCTTGAATGTGATTGTTTTTGCTTTAATAAATAGGCTGAAAGAACTAATACACTGACTAACGCAAACGACAGAAACCTCTGGTCGTCTAATGATCTCTTAAGAGAAATATAATAGACAATCTGGGCTACCAGATTGTCTATTACAATTCTCTCGCATATTATTGGTGGTAAGTTAAGACCACTTGAAGAAAATTTGATTCTACGTCGCGTGTTACGACAAAATATCTTCTCTATTCATATTTCTATTTAAAAAAATACAATCGCAACTGTAATGCTAGGTAATAATGTAATTAAATCACCATAAGGACGTCATGGTACCTACGGCTCTCTGTCGATACTTTAACACACAACACTTATCATTTGTGTTATATTTATAGCCCAGCGTTGAATTCGACTGAGGCTACGTCTACGATTAAATGTATTCATGGCTGCAAATCTCACTGACATAAACACGTTCTTAGCTTAAACATTCCAAGATGCTATCCAAAAAGTCTAATGGACATTCGCTATAATATAAAATAAATTTGTACCGACGCGCCTGTAATTTTGCCGTCATATATGTTACTGTCAAATAAATTATTTTATAAGTATTCCTTTGTGACTCTATAACAACGGAGCTAACGAACCGATTTTAATAAAATTTTGTAAAGTAGCAGCCGTTGAACCAGAAAACAAAATACGACAGTTTTCATCTTAAACATTACACAGTTCTCGGGGACGAGTATTTTGTGACAAGACGAATTTTACTTGCGAAGCCGCAGTCAGAGTCTACTTCTGACTGTCATTATTATTCACTAATAGGTATAATCTATATCTATGATTGATACTGATAATTTTCTCGGTAGAAGAAGGTAACATTCAGATAACACTTTATTTTCATACACAACACATAAGAGACATTTGCCTAACTTAATCATACAACCATTATTTATGGCTTTAAAATTCACATACAATTACTTTTATGTTATCTATAAGGTATTGTGTGGTTTACAAAAAAACAATTGTCTTTATCTTTACTCCCCCTATGATATAAATTGAAATGAACACAAGAGATAACAATGTAATAATAAAGTTAGAAGATACATTAATGAAATGAAAACATTCAATCTTAAATTCCCCATGAACGACATTTTCGTGAGCGGAGTTTAATTTATCCATTAACGTAATAATAATTCGCCCAAAAGGAATTAATTACCTATGCAAAACTTTTTCCATTATAGAGAACCTGCAAGTGTCGACAAAGCAGACTATTCAGAACTTTGTTACTGTCTTGAGTTCAAAAACTTCACGATATTGAGAATTTTACAAACTAGTTACTTATGTAGGCAATATTGCTAGAATAGTTTTAGATATCTTGTAATTGTCACCAAAGTGACAAAATTAATGAGGTTTATAGACTGGTCTGTTGGTCTAGTGACCATGACTGGTAAGCTGGAGGTCTTGGGTTAGATTCCCATACGGGACAAAACATTGTGTGTTCCATAAATCGACGCAATTTGACCAAAACGTTGGGTAATAAACAAACGCACAACATAAAAATGTTTAATATATTACATTTTTTATCACAATCATTAGGTGGTATACATGTATCTTTGAAGAATAAGCTATTACATGTAAAAATATTCCGCTTTGAGGCGCTTCAAATAATGTCTGTGGAGTGATTCATGATAGCCGTGCGCATGGTACTCAAGCTATCTTACGTGCTTCGAAAAACATATCACTCTGTTACGCCTCGCAATTTTTATCGTACGTCATGAGCCTACAGAAAATTTCCCAATTTCAACCACCAAACGGCGCACATAATGCACTTCCTCATATTTTATTAAAGTTGATCACAGAGATAGAACAGTCCGCAGAATTAAATAGATTGCTATGCTACTGCCGTGCTTTATTATAAGAGTATGGTTATCAGTCATAGCTATTAGCATTATTGCCATTTATTTGTCAGAATTAATAGCTAACAGGTTTCATTATAACATCTTGGAAGACAAAGTCCAATTGCAAGTAGTTTCCGCACAACTTTCCTAAATTATTAGTTGGCACCGTTTCTGTATTTATCGTTGTTTGTAACGTGACTGAAATAAATATTTGTGGTGTAGTATTTATAACTGTATCTACCTGTACGGGTTAACTCGTATTTATAATCTTTTTGCCATGGATATAGAAACATATTTCAAGTCTTGTTTGACATGTTTAGTACGAAAAATGTATGAGTTATTGCAATCGGTTGTACCTCGCCTGTAAATAAATATCATTGGAGGTGGGTTTCCTCAAACTCTCCATGAATTAGATCGCCGGCAATATAGGTAATAGCAGCGAGGCGCCCGGCTGCTGGCCGATGAGTTACACTCGCAATTTTGCTGAATAATGAATTTCACGAGACCACGAGCTGCCCCGTCTTTAGCAGGATAGGCGTTTGCGTCATCCTTATACAAATCTACAACATTTAAAATGAAAATCTACTGATTTATTTCAGGCTTTAAATTGCAGAGCTCTGAGATCCTAAACAAAGAACGAAGAGGGATTTTGTCAGTGTCGTTTGCACGTTTTACAACGAGAGAAAGAGAGCATTAGGGTATGTTTGTTTTGTATTTTCTATATATTATTAATAAATAATGTGTATATGCATCTTGATCGAGTATTTATACAACGTCGTTGGGAGTCCATAATTTATCTATGTAGGATGATGGAATAATTTGTTCATTATGTTCATTAAATTGTAAGTGATACGTACCGTTACGTTACATAAAATTATCGTGAGCAGCCTTTTCATAAAATTAATTATTTAAAGATCAAAGTCGATGATGTAAAATTAACTTTGAACAAACTTTAGGAAATTCCTAAATCTTTGAAATAAAGCTCGTTTAATAAGTTTCGTCACTCGCTTCAAAACAGATTAGACATTCTTTGTAAAACAACATGATCGTTTGGTTGTCGAGGGCATAGCTAAGTCTTAGTAGTTATCGTAACTATAATAATAATATAATATTTTAATAATATTTTCGGGACAACTCACACTTCGCTATCCGATCCCAAACTAGGCAGAGCCTGTACTATGGTAACCAGACAACTGATAAACATACTTATATATTTCACTATTTTTGGTTTTAAGTTTTAATTTTTAACAATATATATAATACAAGTAATTTACAACTAAAACTATATTTACACAAATTAGAAATAAAAAATAAAAATAAAACACAAAAGGGAGGGGGGGGGGGGGGGCTGCTTAATATGGGGTCGTAAAATTCCTCCGCATCGACCTCTATATTTATAAATTATATAAGAACATACTTTGTTTATCTATTTTTCTTTATCTTCTATGAATTCTTGTACTGTGTAATAGCATTTCTTAATTAGGAATTGTTTCAATTGGCTAATAAACTTATATATTTTTAAATACATACATATTATAGATAAATTACACCCAGACACAGAACAAACATTTGTCCAGGGTGGGAATCGAACCCACGACCTCCGGCGTAGCAGTCAGAGTCACTAACCACTAGAGTACTAGATATAGGCCAGTATATAATCAAATGAATGGATATACCTACCTATAATATCGCATATAACAAAGCGAGCTCACACCTACGGAATCCTATGTATGTACCTAAGCTATTCTTAATGCGAAAATAACTCATGTACGTAACAAGGTCCAGAATACCACTGATTGGAACATTCACAGAACATTGAAAATATCCCACAATTATTAGTAAAGTAAAGAGTATTTTTTTAGACATCGAATATCTAAATATGCTGTTACAAATTATGAGTTTCATAAGAGTTACATGGCGTGTAACCTAAATGAATAAAAAGTTAAATTTCTTTTATTTCACTAATTAATTAGAAAACCAGGTAGGTGCATTTAGTAGATCTATATTAACTACTAAAGGTGAACACATGTACGTTATATGTACCTAACCACAATAATAATAAACAGATAAGAATGCATTAAAAAAAAATGTTTGGAATTTATGAGCCGCAGATGGAACGCTACTATAAAGAAGGTTGTAATTCTTAACGGATTCGTCGTAGCAAATAGCTTTCGACGTCAAACAGTGTGACATGTTGTTCTTATACAATGTCGAACATTCGGGTCTCTGGTGTGATTTCACACGGTCAGATATATGAGTTCCTCCAGAGTTATTAGTTATTGAACTCAAACCACAACCGCTATGCGCTCTGTATGCCTACAATTTCGTACATGTACGTATTTATTGCCGGACACAGGCGAAATTGATTGCAAGTTCTATTCGTACAAACGTGCAGATTGTTTGTTTGCGAATAGTTAATATTGGTTGACAGTAAACCGTATTGTTTGTATTCTGGTTAACCGAAAAGCTCTTCTTTAAAATACACGAGCTTGTGTCTATTTATTGCTGCACAATGGAAACTGCGATATGTCTGTATAAAGACTGAACTGTGTATTAGATAATATCAGTGTACGTAATTTGAAAACAGATTATAACAAAAAAGTAACATTAAATAAATAACATTCGCATTGTTTTGATTATTGTCGTCACCGGCGTGGTAGAACGATGCACGCGGTCATAGTAAAAAAAATCTTATATTACGCGTTCTATAAGTAGTATAAAATATATTAAGCTATATTTTATTGATCTCCGCGAGTGAAGTCACAGATAAAATAATGAAACCATATAAAAATATGGATGAACTTGTTGAAATGCTAAACATAAAAATACCTTTGTCTATAATAAAGTGACGGTCGTTTGCATAAACTCGATCCCCAAGCTCAGTGTGTTAATGCTACATTTGGTTTCCATTTAGAGGTCTGCGAACCCCATAAGAGTAATAAAGCGTAAATGTGAAATTTCCCCTCATATTTTTTGTATAATAAGCTGCAAAATGTAAAGTACCAATTTGACAAAGGCAAATAGAAATGTGTTTACATTCTTTAATGTAGCTGGGTTTAAATTCAAAGCTTGATTTATTACAGCTAGTCTGGCTAATATAGTTAAGTAATGAAGCTCAGTATTTTACTTTTCTTATCCCGATTGGGCTGTTGGTGTAGTGGTTAAAGATTCTGATTGCAGGAGATGGAAATCATCGGTTTTATTCTCACGCAATCTTTGTGTGGTAAGCATGTATCTTTGTTCATTGTGTTTGAGTGTATCGGTGTAGTGGTGATATGTCCATTATGTAAAATGTATTAGTATTTTTACCAGGTCACCAAAGTACATGCCCTGTCATAGGCTTTCTTATAGCGATTTATTTTTTAATTTAGAGCAATGAATACAGTTGGTGTCTTACAAATTTCAAAAAACAAATCGCTATATAGACGGCCCCAAATTGACATGACAATAATTATATCTTATGACAACTCACACGACCGTGTGAGTTGTCATAAGATATAATCATTATAAATAAGCTTTGCTATTTGAACGGTATAATATCATTAAAACTGAGAGTTTTGAAGTCAAAAGTATAATCATTTTCTAGACACACTTATTGCATGTGCCACGTATGTTACGCGGGTGGAAAAGACATATTTATTAATTTAGTTAATACGTGCAGCGTCTAGCCAGTCTTTCAACTATTTTGATTTAAAAAATAAGTAAGAACATTTCACTTTATTAAGTTTCATTTTATGGGTTTCATTTTCATTTTTCATTTTCAAGCGATTTACATGCTATCTGAAAAGATAAACAGTAATTTTTTTTCGGCTGAACAGCCGAATGACCTCCACTGCTGAAATAGGCCTCTTCAAATATTTCATCCTAAATTACAAACAAGTTACTAGCTATATCAGTATCTTTTTAGTGCGTCTCAGGATCGAATTCTGTTATAAGGTTTCTCAATTCAGTGGCAACACATAGCTCGCCGATAGCCGTAGTGTAGGTAGGTTTCCAACGAGGTGTACCGACGATTTGATGAAGGTTGCAGGGAACCAAGGGACAATATTATTACATTGCTTAATCTTGAATTTGAAAATACATACAGTATGTTGGTATTAGATTAATCTCTTCTTCTACTTATCGTCTGCTTAGTGGTCAACCTGGTGACAGAGATTTAGATCGCCCATATTTAGGCCTCTGTCGTGATCTAACGACTGTTAACAATCGGACCGACTTTTAACGTGCCCTCCAAAGCACGGAGACGCTCAGATGAAATACTACTATGTGGTCACCACAGGGTTACCGCGCCTTTGGTAGCTTAACCCGCTGATCGTTTACCGAACAGCGAGTGCACCTGGCTATGAGCGCCTTACGCCGTGTAACTAGTACAGCAACTGTGACTCTAGTTAAACTAAATAAGTAAATAAAAGTAGTTACTGCAAACTGTTTCCACGGTTTACAATTGAATATTTCTGTGTTGTGAATGCGCCAACAGTCAGCCAACAATGAGGCTTAATACGATAAAGTTTTCTATTCACGTAATAAATGTCCTCGCAATGCACTACTTACGTATCTATATAAATTTGTTAAAACGCGAGCCATTATGACTTTCACTAGTGTAATTTTATTTAGATTGCTGTCATTTAGTTCTTTCGTTTCTAAAATTATTGTAATAGTCATTTCTCTTCGTAAGAGTTGGTTATCTCTTAATGGATCTTAAAATACATCTGTGTAACGGCGAAGAAGAAAATTCACGTTATGGTGATAAGGTAATAGGTGAGCTCATTTTTATGTTAATCTAAAGTGCAAGTGTAAGCAAAAAGACTCGTTACTCCTGTGGAATCGTTAAGCACAGAGCCGATTCTAAAGAATAAGATTCCTGAGTTGAATAGCATTGTCACCCATTTTTGTCATCATACTTTGGAATTTAATTACGTTTTCTTTAATTTACGGGATTTGATACGGCATGTATAGTACTGACATTTTGTCAGAAATTCATGATTTCTTACCATTTATTAAACACGTAAATACAAACCACCACAATACACATTCACTTATCTCAAAGCAAAATAAGAATCAGTATTTGAAATGTTTGATCAAACACCGTTTCTAAACGAATACGAACGAATAGTAGTAGGTTGAGAGACAGGTGCTCCATGCACTTTATCTGAGCTCCATGGGTTGTTAAACTTATGTATGTATCATAGACATGAGATCTCTATTAAACAACTATTTGAATTTTCACAAATCCAACCATTTTTTATTAGTATGAAAACTAAATCGTATATTATAGAAGAAAAGTTGAGTGGTATGCTCATATTATGCTGTAGCGTATTTTGCGCTTGGCTGTTTGACAGGAAAATAGAATACGTCAGCTACATTATGAGCTACATGAGTGAGCACAAATTTAAAACTAGCAAACTGTGTAAGAAACGTTGTATATTTTGCGGTGTACATACTTATATGAGTACCTATACGTCTAATAGTTACTTAAAAGAGATTCTTTATAATGTTTTTATAAAAAAATACGAGATCGTGAGATGTATAAGTTTCTTCTGATTAATTGTTATATGTAGATAGTGCAAGATTTTTAAAAAAATATATCCAGACACGATAAAAAGAGCTTTGTTTTGTCATGTGTGAGTATTTTTGTGTCTGATAAACACAAAAATACTAACACATTATGTGTTGTTGTTTACTATCGAACTGAGTAGATTTTGTACTATGGCAACCAGACAACCAACCAACAACCAGTCAATAGTTTAAAAAGTTTGCAGCGGAATTACTTGAATAGTGATCTCGCCTGTACTAATACAGCTGGTCCAAGCTTACGTACAACAAATATTTGTACTATTTCTATTCACATATAGTACCAGATTTTGGTGTTTATAGGTACTTTCTGATTGTGATTCGTATGAGTGTATCTAAAACTTTCGACTTTACAAGCAAGCCCTACATTATTTACTGTTTAAAAAACGTACGTTTTGTTTGTATTTCGTAATAGTTGTGAAATTTTAATTTTTTTTTATTTAAAAATATGCTGGCATTTGTTTTTATGACGTTCATAAGTGTCATGTATTTAATCTAAATGAATAAATGAGTTTGACTTTTGACTTTCCAACATCCAGAAATCCATCAATTCTTTTCGCATTCATAATATTAATTACTATAGAAGTATATATGGTAACTGTTTACCATACGCATATTTGCCATTTTAGTGGTAGGCTTTAAGCTGGCCTCGTTTTGTCTTGTTCATTTTAATTAAGTAGTATAAAAAAGACTTGATAAGACAGCCTACGTGTATATTACAATTAAATCATTACAAGAACCGTCCGTACCTCTCTATCTATTAGGAGCTTGCGGCGGATCATGTTTTCGTCATCCCACGTCCTACATTATACTCGGTAGTATGATGAAATCTTTGTTAATCCGATACTGAGCCCACAACAAAGTCACTGTCCTGTCCGCCTACTTGAAACCTTTATCCTCTTGTTTTTTCTTTACCCGTATATGTATTGTTTTTGTGCAAGTCCGGTGAAAGACCGGATACATTGTGAATTGTGATAACTTAATATAGTCAGTAAGTCAATCCCTTTGTTTTTACCTGGGTTACGTTTAGTTTTTTAACTACTCTACGTGAGCAAGCTCGGTCTTCTGTAAAGTGAATTCCTGCGCCAATGGAATGACCTCCACCTTACAGAAGATCACAGCCAAAGAATTCCACACAGCAGTGTAGTTGTGTTCCTGTCTGTGAGTGCAAGTTTCCAGCGCTCATATAGGGATGCATTTTCAGCTAAACGTTTTCCTATGCAAAAAAAAAATGGATCAGCAATTTGATACCTCTAATATTGCAAGTGTTCATAAGCTACGGTAACCGTTAGGGGATTCGTATACTTATTTGCCACCTAAGTAGTAAAAATTGATGGCAAACAAGCATATATTATGGATGCTTGCGATTATCGCAAAACAGACATAATATTATATCATCCTGGGATTTAACTCTGTATCAGTAAAGCAGTCATATACACTACTGCGTCACAAATTACGTACGTAATTATAGTGCACGGAAATTAAAATTATTTATTCATTTCAGTTGTTTTTATGATCATTCATGCACTGTTCATCACTGGCTGTTTATATTACCATTTTAATGTTACTGTTATTACGAGCAAATGTATTCCGCGACTGCCTCAGTGAGTGTCACGAAAGTAGCGTAATGATACGGCTATCGTTGTACAGCTACAGCCCCTCTAGACAAGTGGCATAAACGGTAGTCAAATCGAATAGAATAGAAAACAAATGTATGGGATATGACATACGACATTACATTTGCTTTCTTAGCATTCTATTCGATACGAATACCGTTTATACCACTTATCTAAAAAGGCAGATGTCCCAGGTTCAACTGTAGTTCCAGTAAAGTCGTAATAATTTGGTTTTTTTTGTCGGAAAATACTTTGTATTAGCCTCGAGTTCAAAATATACCTATAATGGACCTTAGATCTGCATACACCTTGATGAAAAAAAGAGTGATGCTTTATTTTTATATATAGTGAATGAATATATATATAGAATTGATTTTTTAACTTCAATACTCTATCTTAACAATTTCGCGGACAGTAACGTAGACACAATAGATGTTTTATTGTCATGACGTCTATAGACGTTTACTGTCCTTTAAAGTATTAAAAATGAACTCGGACAAACTCGGGGCTGGCCGCTAGTTATATTTACACGTTCGTTCCACAGAATCAGTTACAATAATACACTTTAACTTTCAAAACAGAATTTGAAATGCGAATGCAGTTTACAGCGAAGAGGAAAGTTCACTTGTTTCGAAGTTCTGACGTCATCGACGTTCGATGCCGTGTATATTTTTATATTATACTTGACTTGATAAGTTTATAAGCTAAAGTGATAATATTATGAACAATTGATAAATAAAATTAAAGCGTCTGTTAGCAAAATCTAAACAACCACATTCTTCTAAATATATGAATGTTTACACGACACATATACCTTAAATAAACTTTTTGTATATCTGTCTGTTTCTTTAGGGTAATCTCCGCAACAGCTGAACAAATTTTAAAGGTACTTTCACTGGCAGATAGCTGATGTAATGGGAATTAAAATGAGCTACTATTATTTTAGAAAATGAATTAGAGTTTTCTACAGAGATGAGTACTTCCAAGTATATTAGACTGAGCCATATAACGGGATTGAATAGTATTTTAAGAAGTACTTGATTTATTTATAAATTGTGATATAAAAGGATTAAGGGGCATAAGTATGTGTCGTCGCTATCGGCGTCCCTCATGATGTGGGACGGATATAGCGTCGTCTCGATATGGGCCATCGCATTATAGCCTTGCTTCGAACCAGAATACCTCGACCTATACTTTCTAACCAGCGAGGCATGATAACTGAACAGATTTACTTGTGTTATAACATTTACAAGCGGTCTGACCTTTTCTGAACCTACGCAGTAACATTATTGTGTTAATAATTTTAAATTGTAACAAAACCTCATGTCGTTTTATATATTTGTACTATTAATATTTTATCCATTACATTAATGTGTGCGGTAGTTGTCTAATAAAGACTAAACATTTATTTTCTAAAACGTGGGTGTAATACTACTGCTTACCCCTTCAACTCTAGACAAATGTCATAAACAGTAGTAGAATAGAATAGAAAAAAACAATGTGTTACAAATTACAATAAATCTACTGCGCGGTAACCCTATACATGGGTGATTGCCTAGTGGAATTTCATCTGAGCGTCTCCGTGCTTCGAAGGGCACGTTTAAAGTCGGTTCCGACTAAAAACGGCAGAGGCCTAAATATGGCAGATCTAAATAACTTTATCACCAGGTTAATTACTAACCAAACGATGAGAAGAATAGATTTTTTTATTTTATTCTATTCTTCTACGTTTATGCCACTTTCTTTCCTTCCCTTCAGTCTATCCCTTGGTAAGCTTTGCACCTGCGTTTCTCTAGATAATAAATAAAATAGAAATAGTACAGCAATACTGTCCTTTCTTTTATCAGGAGGACTACATTTTTTTTTATTCTATGAGGTGGTAAGTGGCCTTAATTTATAAGTTGGCGGATCAGACGTAACTTTTCACACAGATAGTAAATTATTAGAATATCATATGTGAATTTACATTCTTACTGCGGCAGGAATCGATAAATTTCGGTTATATTTATATATAATCCAACTATCAATTCAACTTAGTACGATTATTTCTATGAAAAGCATTATTTTCTTCCACGAAACTTTGAAATTATAAAAGCAATAGAAGAATAAGTGCTACACGTTTTACGGGTATATGCTACATTAACGTTACGCGCTACGGTCCTTGCTACGTGATTGCTACGCTAAGTCAATTGCTCGACGCGACGCTACACCGCTGCACCGTTTACCTACTGTGTCAGATTGCGCGACTGAGAATTTAAAATGACCTCATTCTGACATTTATTTACCTTTTTAAGGGTCGGTACTAGGAAATCAGCTCCCGTCGCTAATGGAGGCTTACAATACCTAAGGTATCACTTGCGCGTTGCCGATCCTTTAAAAACCTTTTAATTCTTTACGTCAAGAACTCCAATCTATATGGACGCTCGGAAAAACTGCGGAAGGGAATTCATTCCACCATTAATTGTGCGAGGGAGGAAGTTCCTCTGAAACCGTACATTATATTATAGATGTTCCTCAAACTCAAACTCAAACAAACTCATCAGAAACCATCCAAAAAAGTTTTGGAGATTGGCAGTATTAAACAACATATTAAGCCCTAAACTTATATTGTAAATTTCTTGACAGAAAAATCCAATATCTATTAATGGCATGTATGGGAGTCGAACCCTAGACCTCTTGATCAACAGTCGTTTAAATTCAGAATTGATACTAAAACTAGCTTAAGGTAATTTTCTGAAGAGTAAAAGATATTTCTCCTATCGGCATACTCCGGCTCTCTAAAATTAATACTATTCATTATACTAAGTGAGCATAGTGTCCAAGTACTGTATTGCCACAGTAGTCAGTGCCAGAGTGTCCACAGTAACTATTGCCAAGCGCGGCAAGTTCAAATGTCTTCGTAGTCGCCGACACCATATTACTGTTCTAGGTTATATTTGCACCAGCTGCGCTGGTATTAGTTTCACAACTGTATTGCAACGGCAACTTTGCCAACAGACAGCTGTTTTTGTCAAAAGTCTTATAAAGTTTTATTTAAGGGTATTGATATTTGACCTTCTTTTTTAAGTAAAATTTAGAAAAATGTGTTGTGATATTTAAAAATATATAGTCATTTTTCTTCAAAAAGTAGGTCATAAAAAGTTGATTTGTAAGTAACGTATATTGTTCTTAAATAGGATCTTATTTTAATAATACCTAAGAGATATTAAATAGGTCTACATAAAAATAAAATTATTTTTTTAACTTAAATTCGAATATAAAAAACCAATCTAATGTTTGATTGAGAAAAGATTCGATATTTTTTAATGTAATGGACAAACTCTTTAATTTGAACAAAAAAAAACCGACTTCAGTACGGCAAATTGTAAAATTTTCAAATACCTTCAAACCCCTAGTCTAACATAGGTATTAAAACAGGATGACCTTTCATGCAAACTCTTTATCTCATTTTTCCTCCCTTAAAGAAGGTTCTTTTTAATCTGATAATTTACAGCTAAAGTGCATCTCATGACCATTCAAATAAGCCCAAACACGGCTAGATTACATAGTTTAATTATGAAGTTCCGTTGCCAAGCTACCGGCTTTATCATCAAATAGTTGCTTAGCAACCATAATGGAAACTTATCTAATCGCCATCCGTAAAATACTTATTATTGAAAAGTTCAGATGGCCATCTGTGGTCTTCTTCATCAGTTTTACTTCACCAAATTACACTTTCTGAATGCAAATGTTTGATTAGTTGTTAAAAATATTAAAATTGCTATATGTGTGCCTATAACTTTTGAGGAGTTCCGTCAATTCCTCATGGATCCCATCATCAGAACTTTATTTTGATGAAAATGGGACCAAACTGGAAGTATGTCCTCTCAGACAAAAATAAAGATTTTTTCAAATCGGTCCATAAATGACGAAGTTCTGCGGTAACAAACAATTTAAAAAAATACATACGAATTGACAACCTCCTCGTTTTTGAAGTCGGTTAAAAATGACAATCCATTTCGAAAATTCAATATGATACCCGTGTGAAGCTGCGACGAGCCGTTAGTCATAGATAAATACTCTTCTGAATAATAATGTGAAAGTACGAAACCATCATGTTTATATACTTACTCAAATACGGACCTGAAATTTATTCCTCAAGAGATGTTCGAGGCACAAATAAAATCCCTACAGCGAAGAAGCGGAGTAAATTTTACCTGCAGAGTCGTCAATAGAGAGTAAATATTTGTTAAAAATATTTCTTTCTATTTGTTATAGAATAAAACTGCTCGTTTAGGTGACAGCCACTCACTGTTTGCTAACAACCCTCTTTCGCTTAGAGCAATCGACTTGAGACTCTTCACAGGAGGCAAAAGGCATAATAAGCCAGTTCACCGTTAAAATGTTGCCACTAAATGACTGCTAATGTACTACCTTAGTAATTAAATTCACCAAAGTAATAATGTATTCATTTACTTATGCTATACCTAGGTCGGTATATTATGTACAAAGTTCTGATGAAGTCGATAAAATAACAATTTGTAGCCTAGGAATTGTTGTTACAACAGTAATCAAGAGATAATAAGTCTAAATTATTTTAGAATAGAACAACCTAAGATAGTGTTTTTTTATATTGCAATTAAGATAAAACAATAGAGCACTTTTAAAATAATGTAGGTAGGTAAATAAAATCACACCGATCGTAATCGATCGTGCGATTTTTTTCAGAGTTTTGGATAGACTGGTAAAGTAAAGTGATAGTTTTTGCATTTTGGAGTACTTTAAAAATAAAAGATAAATATTACATTATATTCTGACTGTTTCCCGCGTCAACCACGTTCAATATATGTAGATTGCATCAAGTGTTATGTTGAGTAGTGGGGTCATGTTAGCCTCACCTTCTCCAACAATTTGGCTATTATGATGACAAAAATTATTTAAAAAACATCTTTTATTCTAGTCTTACTAAATTCCAGTTTCTTTTTAATCCTTTTAGGGGTTGAATCTGCAAAAATCTGAGTTATGGTGACTTACCGTAATCGATTCTTCCACTGCCACAGCTTGGATGGTTTGTCGACGCAAAATCATACTGCTTGCCAACAAAGGTAGCGCACGCAATAGTAGTCACTGATATTTTTAAGTTCTCGATTTTCGATGATATGTACATTTGTACAAATATACGCGGTTGTAGGTTTTGAACGGCACTGATTTTGAATGATCCTAGACGATTGGTCGAGTACCAATGGTCTAAGCGCGCTAGTGTTGCCATCGCCCAACATAATGGTTGCTTCCAGACAGAAATCCAGACTATAGTCTGTACCTTTCCCATACATAATAAAATGTATCATGCAATTTTGTAATGTATTTTCAGGTTTTATAAACAAAATCAAATAAAAACGTCTGTTCCATTATTATTTAATCTGTACAACAACAACTGAACAAGATCGATCCAGCCAGTTTTTACTACAAAGGTGGCAAGCAAGCACACAGCTCGCCATATGGTAAGCAGTTATCGTAGCCTATGGACGCTTGCAATACCGGAGGTATTACATGCGTGTAGCCGACCCATTTTTTAAATCAGGTCTTTAAGATTGATTATTCCTGAGACAGGGATACGTTTGTTTCAAAACGCATCCCTAAATGTGCGCTAGAGACCTGTACTAACACACAGGAACAACAACACCGCTGTGTGTAATTTTTTTTGTTTTCTTTTTTTCTCTTCTATTTAACATATAAAATACAGTTTAATAATTTAGTTAAGTAGTAATAGAATTGAATTTGGCTGTGGGTTTTTGTGAGGTGGAGGTCTTCCTCAGTCGGGTTTGCTCGCTAGTATGGTGCCCTATCTCTCTAGTATTAGAATGTTTGTTCATAATATGCATATAAAATGCACTCAGTGGACATAAGGCGTAAGTCGGTTTGCCTTAGCATATACATATGTACCAGTTTCACATCACACCCTGTTTTATACTACGGGTGATGATACCTACCTAAATTATGATTTGGTAAATAAATAAATGGTGAATATTTCAAACAAAATCTTTAGAACGAAGATAGAATATATAAAGGCTAAAGACAATGTCAATCTTGAACGTAGAACCTATGGAAGTTCTTTAATAACGCAGATGAGTATAGCGTAAGCACCCAGCTGTAGTATAGGAGTGTCAAGCGAGAAAGCCTTTCTGTGTCACCCCTCGCTGCGCGGAAAGCGCCATGCCCTATATTTTCTATGAAAACTGTTTGCGAGCTAAAACTCTCTTTTACGAACATTTTCTTCACAGCATCACAATTTCTTAAAGCAAACCGGGCTTATTTGTCTTCCACCTAAGAGATTAAAATGAAACACGAGTGAGATTACATTTATTTTAATTTATTCGTGACAAATAATGACAATACCTACATCAATTATTAATTGCTAAGTATTATTTTTGAGCTTATGAGTTCTCTCAATTCCTAAATCAGCCAAGCCAAACTGACTTTCATCGTGTCGTCATGACTAAACAATCGTGTGTGATTCGTCGAATATTTACAATATTCACATAAAACGTGACTTAGTATCAGTTGTCAGTATACTGTATTAACATAACGTAAATATATATATTTATTGACATTAATGCTGTTTATAAAATACACTGTATTCCTATAATTTTGAACTGGTATAGGGTTTGCAGTATTACTTTTTGATATAATGTTCATATGTACTAGACTGAGGTTACATTATTCTAATATTCATTACATTCATAATGAGTCATCGAAATTTATATTGTACATAAATTAAAGGCTAACTGTAATTGATTTTAATATATGAAGCTCCCAGGTCAGGCTTGTCTATTTAAACACATTTACGATAATGCATTAGTTAATTTGGCACTATTTGTTATTATAAAAACGTTAATAGCAGTGTCCAACCGAAACTAGATTTTGAGACAAAACCGAACCGACTACTCGATTTCTACTCAAGTCAAGTTAAAAGTATAAGATTTCCTTAATTACGAGTAAGTAAATGTAAGTAGGTACCTAGTTTAAACTACCTACTTACATTTACTTACTGTTGGAGATCTAGGTTAAAACATGACAATGTCACCTCAGTCGGCTAGAACTATGAGATGTATTAAAATTTGGTTTTTTACATTATTTATTGGGGATTTTACTCGTATCTTAAGTCCTAATCTAGTAGGTTTTCAATACAAAATGTTTACGTTTGATTATGCTCACTTTAAGGACTGCTTACTTACTTGTATTTTACAAAACATTTTTTAACTATCAAATGCTTTAAATTTTGAAAAATACAGCGGAACATTTATAATCTCTAACTTTAAGATCAAAAAAATATCTTTATTCTGCAAATCACTTGATTAAAATTGTTACTCTAATAAGATCCGATATAAAAAATCTATTGTATGGTTGTTCTTTTTTCTTATGCAAAACTACATGGACAATCAAGATGACAATATGTTAAATGAAATTATCTGTCAAATATTTTCTTTAGTAGTAGACGTAATGTTACCTATTTGTGATTACTGTAAGTAAATTATTCTGTTTACTCGGTAAATACAACGAATTGAAAAATTTTAATCCAACATTTAGATTGAAGTGTAGCTGAAAAGATGACGTATTTGATATATAAAATGTCATATTTGACAGTTAGTTCGTTTAAATGTTGCCATTTGTGCATGAAAATGACTTAACGATAGATAATGTGAACGAAGTGGATAAAACCTCTTTTCTTAATAAATCAGAGCCTTCATCGTTTTTAATACCTTGATTCGCAATTGTCGATTAAAATGTTTATCTATAACCGACTACCGCCTAACTACAATTTACATAATGCTTAAAAATTTTGACTATTCAGTCGGGGTCCTTAACTCTACGACAAATATTTAATGTTAACGGGTATACTAAACACATAACTTATACATAATTATTTGTATTACTAGGTACCACGATTATTAAAAAAAACGATTAACTACACAAGTGTTTTATCAAACTTAGTTTTACTAGTATCAGGATCAACTCACTGTAAATATAAATAATGAGAAACTTGCACATAGTTCAACAACAAATATGATACTGATTCTTATACACCTTTATACAAAAAAAATTGCATAGTATGTTCGTGTTCATTTAACTTGAAAATTTGTTGACGGATTCATTTTGGTTGATTTTTATTACGCAACCTTGAATTTCTATAAAGAGTGTTTTATATATATTTATCAGGTGTTCCCATGGAAATAAGAAATGTTCAACAGTTATAACATCTGATGTCTAGCACAGCCTAGCCTGGCCGGGTTTGACTAGTTATTAATATTTCTTTCATTAAAGACGTATGTAAATTTAATGAATTTTATTATTTTGTTAATTAAAAGTGGAATTACGTTGCTTGTTTCTAATTACCTCTGTTTTATATAACGAAGTAGCCAGTTTTGTATAAATAATGAACAAGACAAATAAGTATAAATATTAAGCAGTCCCGTTATTTACCAGAGTGATCAACTGATTAGCTAAGCGTTGTTCAATTATCATGTCATTCTTTGCCAACACTATTTACATAATTTATTTTCACTTACAACAAAAGGCATAAACATAGAAATCGTAATACTGTCGACTTTACATTACAAAACATAACTTAAGAAACAAAACGTCGCTGATTCGTCACTCTTTTAAAGGATGAAAGTTAATGGCGAAATGTAAAAATCTTTTATTCCTATAACACAAAGAATTGGTGCTGCAGACATTTCATGATTTTATGTTACTTAAACTAGCTCAGCTAGGTTTGTCTTGACATTATTTGCCAACGCATAAAATGCATTACTGACGAAATACTATTTGTACATTGCATATTACGTCTTATTACGATTTCTATGGTCGTCATACACACATATGCACACACACTCAACATTAAAAGATTAAAACAAAAGGCCGTATCATGGCATCTTTATAACAATTCATTTTAAATTCTAATTTGTATTTCGTACAATGACAACCTTAAAGCTACGTAATAAAGTTGACATCATAAATACCTATATCGAATTTAAATTAAGATCAAAAATAAATTGCAACATGGATATCATGGTACGGCCCCATTTGATTTATAAAATGAAATGTTACATTACGTTTAATTTACATACATAGCTTAATATACATACATATACGTATAGCATTTGTTTTTTGAGCGACGGAAACAGTACAATTATACAAAGCTTTTATTAACATTTATCACTTCATTTGACTAGAATTAAAATATCTGAAATTCGTTTTAATTCATTAATATAATGTTCCTTTTGTTGTGTTATACAATAGTGCTTACGTATTTACAGTAACCGTATTGCAGTGATTTTATACGCAAAAGCTTCTAACGTTTTTCACTACCTACCGGTTTAATTTCACGTTCACTAATCTAAGTGTTCGAATCTTACAAATACATATATGCTTTACAAGACATAGTAGGTTATTTGGTATAGAATACAGGTAACTACGCAAATAAACAAGAGATGAAACAAATGTTTTCATAGATGGGTTATGTTCATAATTTAAAAGTTTGCGCCACGCTATAGGTACTAAACAACAAATTGAGACTAGGGTACCTTCAAGTACAATGAATTACAATGTACCTATTCTTTACACAATAGTCGTGTATTGTGGATGCGTTTTATTGTGATGTTTCATTCTTTACGAACAACGTTACAGAGGAGAATACGTGAACTTTAGTCGCAATTTTCTGATGTTATTGTTATTCTCATGCTCGTTTTGGCTTATTATTTTCGTTTTTCAATTGTCTTATTTACTTCACTGTTGAGCTCATTTTCAATTAGGTATTAACATTGAATGTCTCATTTCAGTGTAATCAAACATTCGCAAGAAAAAATGCGCTTAAGATAAAGAAGGGATAGCGATTTGTTACATTATGCGATCAATTTGACAGTAAATATATTTCAACAATTATGCAAAAATTGCGAAAACGAATATCAAAATTCTACTATAAGTCATATACCCATATCGTTGTCTTTCAATGTTGTATCTTATCCTATTGTGATGGTATTTCGAATAGATTATTATTATTCAATTGACGCACGTATTAAGACATCTTGGTCCTAATTACCTTTCCTCTATTAATATTATTGCGTCTTAATTACCACAAAACAATAAAACAAGCTGGATATTTTACAAAAATACAAAAGTAATCAGTGGATCAGTAGATCCTCCATTGAGGAAAGCGTATTTTTAAAACCTATTGTTAATTACGTCCCTCTCAAAGTCTATAGAACGGTAAAGGCACGGTCATGATGTGTATTGCACTTATGGGATTACTTGTCCGTACAGACAGAGAGAAGAAATTTCTTCTAAATGGTTCAAAACACGCTCTAAACTACAAGTCGAGGAAAGCGTTTCAAGGCACATACTTTTAGAAACAATAGTAAGGTGGTACAGATGGAAAACGTAGCTGTACCACCGTCAGGTAAGGTTACGTCAGATAAATGGAAATCAGAGCGACCGCTAGAAGCGTAGCCTACGATAAGTTCAGTAATACACGATGAACCTTCTAGTTTACTAATCCCGAGCGTTCGGCTACTGATACACGGCGCACGCGCGCACACGTGCACCATCATCCAAATTACCCTATAATGTCTTTACATCGTAATTATGGTACCATTAATACATAAAAATCGAAATCAAAGCTCTTAGAGTTTATTAAAAGTTTAACCTGCACTGTATCACAAAACCACAAAAGTCAAAGAACACTTTCCAATAACACAACCCACACTTTATACGAAAAGAAGTGACCGTCAAAAAATTGTTTTGTATATCACAAATTAATTATCGCACACTCCGCCATTTGCAATTGTAGGAATATGATTTCCATTAGTCTTTTCGTGGATGCGACAGGAGTGGTGCGTAGGCTCCGGTCAAAAAACTGGAGGTGGCTGTCTCCTGTCACAGGGTAAACGTAGGCATTTTCCGCGGTACAGATGCCTCGCCGCGTGCAGGAAGGAGACCGGCGCACGGGCCGGTGGCGGCGAGGGCAGCACGGGAGACAGCGAGCCCGCGCCTGACGGGCTGTCGCGCTCCGCGGCCGCGGATGGCGGGCGCTACACATGCGTGCACGCGCCCGCCGCTATGGGTCACCCGCCCGCCAACACGTCCTCCGGCTCCGGCGACCAGCAGTTGTCTGACAGCCAGCACCCCACCACAACCGTCACGAAACCGATTAGCAATGCTAATATTATGTACACCTCTGCGTTTCCTATAACAAAGAATGTATATTACTTATAGTCTTCAATGAAAATATATAAAATGTATTCTCTTATCAATGTATAGAATAGCTAACCGAGCTGCTTGCGTATCCCCAATGGTTGTCGACTGCGCCACAGCGAGTTGATGAGCATAGGATCTCCGCGAGTTCGCCAGTCGCGGTATCCTCGCCCTCTAGAATATTGACTGAATCTGCAAAATATGTAAACTTTTAGGAATCATTGCGGATATTAAGTGTTACGTGCGACCTACATACAGCTAAATTATAATAGATGCCTATTGCCTTACTTAGATATAAAATACTGAGTTAGTCTACGTTAATAAAATAATGTCACACCACTGCTTGTAATGAGATAGCAAAGCTGCCGAAGGTGCTTTGATCTCAAAATTGGCGTAAAGCCAAGCCTTTAATGCTCAAGCATATTGCTCGTACAAATTGTACCTTCATACTGACTGTAGCAAAAAAGCGAAATTGAATTGTTACCATTTTCCGTCCATAGGATATTTTCGTTGCAGTTCGTGCATATGCCTAGTGTAAATAAGTGGTACATGCGAATGCAGTTGTAACTACCGTGATAAATAGGTTTTATGAAACTATTGTTACTAAAGCGAATAAAGTTATCATGAATTTAAAAATCAAAGCTGTTTGTCATGGAATCGGGTATGGAACTGGACGATGATGCAGTCGAATTTGAGTTGATATTGAGTTGCCTATTGAAAAATGTTCTCAATCTTGTGATCGAATCAAACAATTCAATTTCGCAGCATTTGGGATTGAATATTACGTAAAATTAGGTCTAATAGGAAACATATTCAGGTGTTGACTAGGAATTATTTATTCGTGTTGGATACTACTTAATTTTTATCATCCTTAGTGGGATTTTAAAATTGAAAGTAACAATAATAGCTAAAATACCTAATTATATATAATAAGTAACGTTATATGGCTAACATTACAAAGTTTGTACTTATATAATTTACAGTAATTGACCCTACATCAATCACCCTAGGTACTACTAGTGAGTCAAACGTGCAATATGTCAATCATGTAATGTTATCAATCATATCATCATGCAGCGGAACTGTTCATCCATCGGACACAAGTGATGGCTTGCAAAAAATGAACATTGCCTTTGGCTCCTAGTTTATTAAAAAGTAAAAAATTGTCAAAACACTCTTAATAACAAATGACTTACATTATCTCGTCGCACCGGTATTGTAGCGGATAATAATTAAATATCAGATACATATTCTCTTTTCTTTACAAACTTAATAATTAAAACACATTACGTATACAAAAAATGGATAGTTCACAAATAATAGTTGACGTAGTAAAGGAGCATGTGAATCGGAATGATGACGTCAAATTATACAACCGTATTCAGTTACGTGTTATATGATCTGTGACAACCTTGTCGATTATTATATATCTGTGAGCATATCCTTCAGCTCAACGCCACTTAAGGCTAAGTACCTACTTGTTATATATATATTTTCATCTTTCCACTTACTTATATTACAAGGTATTTACAATAAAGTTTATGTTAAGAAAGCCAGTGACAGAGAAAAGGGGATAGACTCATAAAAGCATTTTTATGAGGTACCTACCGATCTATCGTAAACTACAATGTTTTTATATATATGATAGATACCTTTTCACCAAACACGTCTCAACGCGGTTAACCTTTTAAGGCTCAACGAGAAAATATAAAAAACCTCTTATGTCGAAGATTTTCTTTGAGACTTTCTGTTTGACTGGTTTTTATGGTCATTATCATGTCAAATAACTTATGAGGTAAGTACATTAAGCGATAATACAGCGAGTTTGTTAATTCTTCGGTAAATGTATTACAAATTCTCTGTTTTATTTACTGGAATGTGATACAAACTTGGGTATTAGATAAGTACTGAAACAATATATGTTCGGTGCGCACCTGTGGTACACATAACCGTCAACCCTACTTTTGTACGTAAAACTTACTTTTATAAAATCTCCAATATAATCTATGAAGAAATTTTACCTATATTATGTATTATAAATTATCGGAGGTATTACTTTATTTTAGTTAGAAACATAAGTAGGGTTTAGTTTAGTGGCATTATTTGGTGAATCAGATTCTGTTGCGGTCTAATATTACTTGTTCCCGTAAGAGCGTTTAAGCTATCTGTTGCAGAGCCTGTCACTAGCACTATTAGTTATTGATGCATCGATTCATAAGGTAGCTAGTTTCGTTTATTTAAAGTGACATAGTTACTAGTAATAAATGGCAAACGTATAGGTGCTTCTGAATAGTTTCACGTACTTAACAGTTATATCTTCCGTTGCATGAAGACTGCTCGTATTTTATTAAGACCATTTAACTGCTTAATATTCAGACTTTGTATTTTATATTGTGTGTTCCAAGAAGCGTAGATATATTATACTGAAAGATAGTTTTAGTTTTATGCAAATTTAAAAATACATATACAGGAAAAAATGTTTATATCTCAAAACCGTTTTAATGTGTTGAATTGCCTATATGTCATCACGACAAATTGGTAATCTTGGTATTATAACAAAAAAAAGAGAGGTAGGGCACCATACTAGCGAGCAAGCCCGACTGGGGAAGGACCTCCACCTTACAGAAGACTACAGCCAAATGACTACACACAGCGGTGTAGTTGTGTTCCTGTGTGTGAGTACAGGTCTCCAGCGCTCATTTAGGAATGCGTTTTGAAAGATACGTATTCCTATCCCAGGGTTACTTCCATCTTAAAGCCCTGGTGTAAAAAAAATGGGTTGGCAACACGCAAGTGATACCTCTGGTAATGCAAGCGTCTATAGGCTACGGATACTGCTTAACATCAGGTGGGCCGTATGCTTGTTTACCACCCAAGTAGTATAAAAAAAAAAAAAAAAAAAAAAAAAAACGCATGTGAACCAATATAACTTACAAGTTAAAAATAGAAATTTATTAACGCTTTACTTCTTCAATTTTAATTCCTTAATTCACTATTTCAATTGCGCCAATTTAAGTGCGTCAGAAAGTAGGAATTATTAAAGAACCTAATTGATAAAATTATTATCATTAAATACCTACTTCTAGGATTTGAATGCATGTAAATGAAGAATTGCATTTTTTTCTACTAGGTATAAAAAAATGCAATTAAATTATAGGTAGGTAGCAAACAAGCATACGGCCTGCCTGGTTTTGTATTATGTTCCTAATCTCTGGAAAAGGACGTCGTTTCGTTAAGAAACTCATCCTTAGAGATAGACTTATACTCACCATTTTATACCACATTTCTCTTGTATGGTACTCTACCTCTCTTGAAAATAAATATTCAAATTGTTTATTTTGCACTTAGGTAGCGGAATTGTTTCGCGAGCAATTTGCCATGAATGGTCAGGTAAGATTAACGGTGTCGTTAAGATTTTACGCGCAATTATAACAGCTTTGTGTGCTTTTACTTTGTATTATTTAACATTATTTTTTCTAATAGGTATTATTTTTTTAATTACCGCGTTGTATGATAATATTATAATACATATTTTGTGTGTATAGTATGTAGTGGTACGTGGGAAGTATGTTAGGGTAGATTTAGTTGATTCTTCCTCACAATCATAGTCCTAACAACGCTTCACCAGGGCCCCAATTCTGCTAATTTACGGATGGCTTAATTGAATCTGAATTGATTGTCAATTGAATCTCAGTATTCTGCTAATAAATTTAAGACCAATAGTTGTAAAACCATTGATCTTAAATTGTTTAGCAGAATACCAATAAAGTAATACCAAAAATGCTAATAATTTAAGACCAATAGTTTTCCAGCTATTGGTCTTAAATTTATTAGCAGAATAGCAAAAATGCAACTGAGATTCAATTGATAATAAATTCAGATTCAATTAAGCCATCCGTAAATTAGCAGAATTGGGGCCCAGTTAGCTTGTGATCACAACCGCAACCTTGTAACCGGTGTAACGGGGTCGAAACGTCATTAAAGCGTTTACTGATTTGTTACTAGCATTTAAGAAATGTCTAAAATCATAGTAATTTTATTTCATGAAAGTAATAAACCATGTAGGTGTAATAACTTCTACATAATATGTTATGCTGAATGCCTAAAATTCACTTAACCAGTGTTAAAAAATACTGGTCGTTTTTTACTTGTTTGTCTAAAAGCTGTTTGATTTGTCAGTCAGGTTTAGAAAGAGAAATTTTCAACGGTATTCGCCCGCGGGATTGCTATTTACGTAGGGTGTGAAAAAGCGCTACGGCCCCGCTTCGGCTCGTTCCGTGAGTTTTTTACCTTACACGTGTTTTATTTCCAGTATATTCTTTTAAATTTATTGTATACTTATATAACTTTAGTAGAGTTAAATAATATTGTAAAATATATTGTGCTAAGAGCAATTTCTACGCTACTGACAACCTTTGGATAAAAGAGGTTTAGCGTTATTTGTTGCTTGTTACTAAATAAGAGATTTAATTCAATTAAAATATAATAGGTAGGTACATACCTATACTATAATTATTTTAAGATTACGAGTTCGTTATTTGTTACATCGTTATCTATCATGATGACATGTAAACATATTTTTTTAATAGTACTATTAGTTTCAGTATAACTTTGTGGAACACCCATATTTCGAATACTGTCTGATAAATAAAGTGTTTCGTATTTGTTTCATTGTCATAATTACTAGTGCTATATCAGTGCTAACGACTTACATCTTACACCTTATATAAATTATAGTGCTGATTTATGATTACAATAATGTGATACTCATCTTTACGTTTATTGCCATACTATAAGTGAGCTGAACAGATAAAGCTATTCATGTGCATTACGTGGTTGTGTTTAATTACCTCTAGCCTATTTAGGCTAACCTATTAGAGGATTAGATTGGAGGGGTACAATGGGCTAATAAATAGTTCGATTCATTTTAGTATCACAGCCTAATTAGTGCGGAGTCCAAAGCGGTGGTTGGATAGCACTAAATCCATTATACATATTTATTTCGAAATTCGATTTATTTTACTTCTATAATAATATTTTGTACATATTCCATAAAGTCCATATAAATTACTACCAACATCAATAAATTATTTCATCAATTTAATTTTATTATTTAAGACTGACAAATGCTCCATGTGTTCTCGGAGTAATAACAAAGTAATAATCCCCTCAAGATTAGTGATATAAACGGTAGTCGAATCGAATAGAATAAAAAGCAAAGGTATGGGATTCGACATAAGTTTACATATGTAAACTTACGTCGAATACCATATATTTTCTTTCTATTCTATTCGATTCAATTGACGTTTCTGTCACTTGTCTAGAGGGGCACAACGTTAAAAAACAAACGATATGTTATTGTTATATTATAAATCTTTGCCTTGTTTAAGCTCTTTAGATATTCTATATATTTTAGAATAATTTAAAGATAATACTATCAAATTTAAAGATAAAATGCTCAATTATTTTTTACAATAAAAGAACGAAAAATAAAAATTAAATCATAAGACAGAGAACATAATAAATTGAATTCGTTAGTTTTCTTATTCAATTTATTATTGTCTATTACTAGTGTTATTACACGTAACAAACGACCATAACTAAAACTGATTTAACTTGAAATGTGCTCCATAGCCTTCATAACAAATGAAGGTCGTAATTGCTTTTCTTAACTATGCTATAAACCACGTTGTGAACTGAAGGGTTTTGCTTTGACAGTCCGGTGCTCCCTGCGTGGGGTTTGTCCGCCTCACGATAGGGGTACACCGAACGGGTTTAAAGTCTGGTTAAATATGAGTTGTAATGTATCGGTACCTTCGTTCGCCGCCAACGCCGGCTGGAGGCGCGGTGGAGTGCGGCACTCCGGGAGGCACCTGCGCGCCTCCTTGTACGCCGCCCTGCACGCTACCTTGCGGCGCGCATACACAACACCCTGTGTACACAATATAAACTTAAACCAGCGAAATGCGAGCCTGACGCTAAAAGCAGCGCTATTACACACAATTTTCACCTTTCCAAAGATTAAGTTCAGCATAACAAAGGAGTTCAAAATTTAAATTTGAAGCGGTATTTTCCTATCGCATTTTTGGCTCTGCTACGACATAAATGTTAAAGGTTTAAACGTTTTATAAATTTGAAATGGTATGTATCTATATATGTTATTGTATGTTCGGTGTCTGCGTAAAATGTATTGCGTATATTGTGAAAGGTTATTTGAAAAGCAAACAAAATTCAGTTTGACATGTGTGCACTCGAGCTGTAAATATAAATGATACGCAAATCAGGATCAGAATAACTTATTGTTTTGTGATAATGTCGTAGTGGTTCAAATCACCATTTTTAAATAGCATTGCAAAAAGGTATAAGAAAATGTTATCTATTTTATTTTTGATTTAATTTCGATTGTTCTATTCATTGATTAGAAATATATTGCGGTGAATAAAATAAGAACTAAGTGACAGGAAACGTAATATTACTATTTATTTCGGACATCTATTGGCCTCGTACCTTGTGATCAGCAGCCGAACTAAAAAGCCATTACAATACTAGATAACTTTACTATTATAACAACACAATATTATTATATCCCTACTTTATAATCATACTGCACTATTCTTATCTAAATCTTTAAGGAACTTTAAATCAAATTTTAATAGATAGAATCTATGCCAGAAATTTCATTTCAGTGATGGTTAATTTAATATTGCCGGGTATCCTTCTAATATAATCCTTCAATCGCTAGTACTACGCCCACGGGATGTAAAAGGGTAGGTAATTCATAAAGAACACCGTGAACCCGAAATTGCACGCCAGATGGAAAAATATTTTACAAACAAGATCTTTTAAAATGTAACATGAATATTTTACTGTAACTGCGATGTTGCAAAAAGTAAAAAAATGTCCAACATTTTTAGTCGTTTTTAGTTTGTATTAACGTATTTTTTATTTAAGATTATCACTCACAAGTGAATTTAAAAGAGTACGAAAACACCTGACGAAATAATGCAATAATAGTCTTGACTTGGACTTTAAGTGTACGGCTCGACTGATGATAGTCCTATGGATGCTTGTAAAACCAGAGGCAACACTTGCCCATTGCTAACCCTATAAAAAAAATGTTAGTAAATTTTTCATCTAATATTCTTATTATCGTATTGTGAACCTAAGCTATCCATCTAATTGAACACAAACATTTCATTAGAATTGGCCCAGCCTTAGGAGTTCAGTGACATACACACGTACAAAGAAATAATTCTATATAATTAAAACAGGTTTAGTTGGTTTGTGTAAGTTTCAAACACATAACGTTTTAAAAATGTTAATGTATGTGTTTAAAGTATACTAAAAAAGAATAATAACAATACTCATTTTTTAATATATTAAACTTGATACTTGTCAGTAATGATAAAATAGCTAGAGCACCTAATATAAATGAAGGTAACAATAACACCATTACAGAGGCAAGTCTCGTTAGGGGTAAAGTAATTGTTGGTGGAACAGCGGAGCAAACATCAATCACAGATTATACCGCTTCATGACAATGTCAAAACGTCACGGTATTGTCTCAGTAAACAACGAGCTTCTTTCAACTTTAAAATTGATGGTTATGAATGTCATCTACGAGTACATTCTTCGTCCAAGTATTTTTTGTATACCACTTAGATGGCAAACAAGTATACGGCCCATCTGATGGTAAGCAGCTATCGTAGCCTTTCGAAGAATAACACTTGCGTGTTACCGACCCAATGTAATTGAACACCACGGTTTTGTAATGGAGCAAAATGTTTCATTAAAAACGCATCTCTAAGGAAGCGCTGCAAACCAGTGATTTACCGGAATTACGTGCCCTATTAAAACAATTTTGTATACGTAAAAAAAGTTTTCTTTATCGTCTTGAGCTAGGCGATGCTCACTTTGTAGACAATAGGAGAAATGCAAATTGAAACACATGAAGACATAATTATTGTTTTATTATACAATATTTTTTTTACAATACATACCTAAGTACCTACGTTTTGTAATAACGAAGTAATTATTTGTCAAATAAGTAGAACAAAATGTTAACTATTTTACTAAATGCTAATAGAATTTTTATCATCCTTCGTCAGCTACTCTTGACATGCGGATATGTTCAAAAGAATATAAAATTTCCGCTTCTTCGCAAGTACCTACTCACATCCTCTTTTCGCTTACAAAGTAGTTTATACCTTTTTATTTTGTGCTCTCATATTCGTTACTTTTCAATATCCTCTATAATTACTGCACACTGCATTACCTATTAGCATACGAAGGTAATTAAACAGGCGTAACAATCAATAAGACATATATTTTATTTATTTGAAATTCTGCACTAAACTGTATCAACAATGCTTTTGGAATTTTCTATTAGACAACCTTAAATTTTAACCAAAATTTTCATGGCAGATGTAAATAAATTAACACAGATTTAAGTATATAAAATAAAACCAAAGAAATAAACCTATTAAAAATATGAATATTGAAGACAGATTATGGTATCAATTTTAAATATTCAATAAAATATCTAAATTAAATTTGTAAAAATCTTCTGTTTTTTTCCGAAATTAACAATAATTTTTAGAACATCATATTTTTTTCCAAATTTTATCCCACTTATTCTCTGAGTTTTAAGGTAGACGGTCGGTGACGCTAGCATAGTTAGATAGACCGGTTACTTACTTATACTCTTTGCCTGAAACTCCGTTCCAAGATAGATTATTTACATTTGTAAGTCTAACTTTGGCAAAATTGAGTCCATTATCCAAAACGGTGTGACTAGACAATTTTGTGTCACTGCGTATCCCAAAATATATGCTCGTCCGGATTTCATTTGTCATCAATTTACGAGATGCTTTTAACTAGATACAAATGCTGTGCGATTTCTATGGCTTTTACTGGTGATACGTTCCCTTCAGTTTTGTTTGGTTTTTTAAAAGAAAGCTACTTTGTCGAGGGCGAAATTAGTTCAGCTTTAGAGCAAAGATCAGTTATTTGTAGTTACGGATCGCGGTTGTTTTATTTACGTGAAGTAAAGCGTTGGAGCAATTCGTTGTACGTCGTCCATCTTCGTTTCAGGTCTATTCAAGTTAAATGGCGACTGAACTAATGGTCTTTAAAATTTCTATTGGGTTGCTTAATAACCACCGATGTAAAAAGACGGGTGTTATAAATGTGTACGTTTTGTTAGTCTGTCTGTGCGAATGTAAGCCTTTTATAGCTTCGTATTAACTAAATGGATGATGATTACAAAGCTTTTTGTTTTGTTTAATAGCTGGTATAATTGTATTGTTTTTTCCTGCGATATGTGAATAAAATTGGTACCGAAAGAACATGAGTTGGCATGTGTATTGTGATATTTAAATTTAGAACGTTCATTTAAATAAGACACTGCATGTGTAGAGATCGCCACCTCGCTTTCACACCACGCCATGTAGTACGTGGTCAATGTGAGTTCGATCCCCACACTGACCACAGTTTTGTCTACTGTCTAGACACAGTTTGATTGTATTTTTAAAGTAAAGAAAAGAGGAACTGGTTGTTTGGTTGATTTCCTAGTTTGGTAATATAATTGAAGTCATTTATTCATTTAGATCAAATGCATGATACTTATCAATGTCATAATAAACAAAAGTCAGCATATTTTTTCCTACAACCATAATAAGCACTAAGTACTTTTTTGTATGATATATAAACCTTCCTCAGAACTCCCACAAAGAAACAAAAATACACCTTCTATAAATAACAAGCCAGCTTTAAAAATCTTACCCTAAAACGTTGATAAATCTCCTTAAGTGGACACGTATACAATTGGTTGACAACAATTAGAATACTGTTGCGGACGAGGGGTCGCAGTTGCGTGTCTTTTGGCTCTAAAAGTGGTCACGATAATTCTCTCAATGTGATCCACAAGTACTTACCGCACTTTTGCATACTTTTTTATCCAATTTATTGTACAAAAGCTATAAGTCATATTATACATATATGTCAGTGCCAGTGCTTAGGGCATCACTTACATGTTATCGTTCCAAATTTTTTTTACATCTCTGAGATAGGAAAACTTATCATTAAAAACGCATTTCTGTACTCACAAAAACACAACTACACCCTGTGTGTAGTTATTTGGCTGTGGTCTTCTGTAAGGTGAAGTCTCCAGTTGGGCTTGCTCGCTAGTATAGAGCCCTACCCATCTTAAATGTGAATAAACCTTTACTTTTATTCCACTTAAACAATATTAGAGTCGGTAATAAAAACTAAGAGACAGTTATGAGCCAGTATAAAATATGTAATAAGCATTACTAGCATAGCGGTGGCCGGTATGATTTGAAACTAAGAGCTTAAGTGGTACATCTAGAGCTATTCAAGACATTTTACAACTACGCCGTAAAGCTACGCCATTATAAGGTGATTTATGTTTATTATTTTATCTACCCTCTAATACGTATATATAAAATTGTATGTATATTGTAGATCTTGGCCTGAGCGTGTCTTCTGATTCCGTGGTGTGGTGGCTGGACCACCTATATATATATAGTCTTGAGTTTGATCTCTTATCGGGTAAATTGGTCCTTTTTTACGAAATATTGAAGTATTATTTCGGAATATAATATTATTATTACAGAATTGGGTGACCTAGCCGTGTGCCCTAGAGATACTATAGTGCACAAGTGTGAGCAAATCCGATGGGATGATACTCCGACACGACCAGAGAGAGATCAGGCGTAGGATCAACATGCACGGCTTTACTTGCCTAATACTTTCCCGGAATTATAACTGCATGTCACAGTATATACAAAAAAGGTAAATTAATAACGTAGCTACAGGCATTCGCAAATATAATCTAAAGGTTTACCAATGCTAAAAATAATAAGATTTTCTATCTACAATAGAACGTACTATAAAACGAATAGATATGTTGAGTGAGTGGGGTTGAAAAGTCCTAATCAATTATGAGCCTGAGCGGGTTGGAACCACTATTCCGTTTATTTTGGTCGTAAAAACAAATTGTGTTGCGACTGATGGGTAAACACAGCTGTTCCTATGTTCTCACTTTCTTCCTTAAGTTCCTTAAGGGAACTGTGGAGTCTTAGTACTACTCGAAACTACTACACTTCTGAAGCTCGCTTTTTCATCACAAATGAGCTTGTAAATTAGCAGTAACTGTCATGGTGACACCCAAAGAAAAACAACACATTTTTTGAAAAGACTACTACCGCTTGAAAAAAATCCCTATGTCGCGGGGATTTAACAAACGTACAATCCACGGACACAAAGTAGGTACTATAGAGGTTTATTGGTGGTCACTAGCTAGCCTTGTGACCATAGTAAAACCTCTGGCATTTAGAAAAGCAAATGTGATTAAATATTAAACAAAAAGAAATGACAAGTTGAGACTTGAAGAGTTGACGTGAAGAGTCATGTCCTGACTTTCAAGTAGTGGAATCATGCGATATATGTAATAATTATGAGTAGGGCAGTTGAATTCAATATATATGAAGTAAAAGTCTAAAGTAGTTTCATTTGTGAAGAAGGAATTATAGCTGGAACATCTGACGCTAAAAAAATAACGCGGCGGGGCTTTACAGTACAGCCAGATTCGGAACAAACATTTATGTATCACACAAAATTTTGTCCTGAGTACGTGGTGTTGGTATCTTATCTTAACCGTGGAGGTTCTTCCGCAGTAAAGCTTTTGATCTGAGCGTCTCAGTGCTTCGGAGGGCACGTTAAAAGTCGGTCCCGACTGTTATCAGTCGTTAGATCACGACAGAGGCCTAAATATGGCCGATCTAAATAACTCTGTCACCAGGTTGGCCACCAACCAAACGATAAAAAGAAGAAGACTTGTATGGTGCTCTACCTCTCTTTAATTTTGCACGGTACATAGTTATAGCCTCACCTCCTGTTACATGGGACTACACGTGGAATATATATAAGTATACTGAGATTGCTACATGAGTCACCGGCACGTGTAGGTATAACGAACAACATAATTATCTTCTTATCTTAACAATGCTCCGTACAAATATACTAGTTGTTCCAGAATGTTCTAGATAGTGCAAAATAATACATACACATACAGGTACGGATTGAGGATGCTTTATATTTATCTAATGTTTTGATTTAATATTAGACCACTTCACTGCCTCGCTAACAAAAAGAAACCTAACTACATGATACAAGTTTCGGGAAAACGTGTCTTAACTTAGAAATCTTAAATGCGTTTTTCCTGTAGCTGTTTTCATATAGTTATGGCGTTATTCCTTAGCAGGGCAGAACACTTACTCATTTAGCTAAAAAGATTAAGTAAACGTTTGTGTTTTTAAATTAAACATGTCTATATTTTAAGTAGGACTGCCTGATTGTAAGCAGTTACCATGGTTATGGTTGCTAGCAATATATTTATTTACAATTTGCGTGTTTTAAATATTAATCTTAGCAATTCATTAATATTATACATATATATTTTTTAAAGATAGTGGGTAGATAGACTACGTCCAGCCCCGCCACCGATTAAGTATTTATTAAGCTATGTATCACTTTTAATACGTAATTTCGTTGCTTTGTACTGCTTTTTTTGTTGTTTTTTTAAGTCGTTTTATATCTTTTACGAAAATTGAATGAAAACACAATTTTAAAAATATATAAAGTGTTTGCGCTATAATTATTAAGAGTGTAGTCGCTAAAAACGCATGCTTATTTTAAATAAAAAAAATTTTGTTGTTCATAATGTTTTCAGACCATTACCACAGTAAAGAGAGGTAGGGCACCATACTAGCGAGCAAACCCGACTGGGGAAGGACCACAGCCAAATGACTTACACACAGCGGTGTAGTTGTGTTCCTGTGTGTGAGTACAGGTCTCCAGCGCTCATTTAGGAATGCGTTTTGAAAGAAACGTATTCCTATCCCAGGGTTACTTCCATCTTAAAAAAAAAAAAATGTGTAAAATGCCCTAGTGTAAAAAAATGGGTTGGCAACACGCAAGTGATACCTCTGGTAATGCAAGCGTCTATAGGCTACGGATACTGCTTAACATCAGGCGGGCCGTATGCTTGTTTGCCACCCAAGTAGTATATAAAAAAAAAAAAAAAAGTATATGGAGGAAAAAAGAGTTTTTTACATTGTGCTATTACTTACAAAAATTTTCGTTTACATTAATTTTGTGGCTATGTCTGGGGCGGTTTGCACACGCAGCCGGTACAAGGACCCTCCACTGAGCTAGGTGTAAACTTGTGTTGTGTGATGTGTACCTCGTTCTGATGTTTTTGTGAGCAGCACTATGATACTGTGGCAGACGTTTTCCATGGCTACTGTACTTAAACAAAGCACTTAAATATACGTCTTAATTGCATGATTTAACATTTTTAACTGACTGGGAGCAGCTTGATGCGAGAAGCCGACGATTGTGCCAAGTAGCGTACACTTCGAGTGTTTTCACATCAACGACTTAAGTCTAGCAGTGGACTGCGATACGCTGATAATGAGGATTTAATAATTATATATCATTTTCGAAATCTAAATCACGGGTGGTTCGCTAGATAAATCAAAATGCAGGTACAATGTGTATAAAATAAAAATCAGTGAAGATAAACACGGGCGATCGTATTCAGTGAAATAAAAAATATATTTACTCGTAAACATGGAAGACAAATAATGACTGAGCACAAATACCGATAGACCAGAGTCGTTTGTGGATCAAGTTCGTATAAATAGTAGATATAAAAGAAAATGTACTTTTATGGTATGATATTTAACGTTTGGCTTTATTGTCAATTGTGCGCTAAAATGTTTATGACCCCTGACGAGGTTGTGTTGTAACGACGATGAAATTAGTATCACTTCTAATGCTATTAACGTATTGACAGGGTAGCTATACATGTGTAGCTGTAGATATATTACCGGGGTATCTTAATTTTTTTATATAAAATTTAGCCTATGTTACTCGCTAATAATGTAGCTTTCTATAAATGAAAGAATTTTTATAATCGGTTCAGAAGTTTTTGAGTCTATTTATTACAAAAAAATATATAAAAATTCATTTTTTTCTTTATAATATTTGTACAGATAAATTTTAGAGAGGCAGGGTTCCACACAAGCGAGTAAGCCAAACAGCGCAAGGATTTCCACAGACCACAGCCAAATAACTACGCACAGTGACAATATAAAACTTATTGGTGGGAGGACACACAGCAGAATGTGGAGATGCGCTTTGAATGAGACATTTTATTATCTATACAAAATATAGCATCGGCACCGCGCAAGGACAGTTCTGCTCCTGAACAGTCCTGGCATGCCTACAAAGTTATAGTGGACTTTTAACATCAAATTCTAAATTAATTTTAAAATAATAGAAAAAAGAAAGTAAATAACACCGTTCTTCCTATCGTTCTAATTATTAAAAAAATGTTGCCTGTCTTGCATCTGGAGTCAGCACTGGCAGCCTGTTAATATGCTTATAATTTTCTGGGCGATATATTTAATAAAAATATTCAGACAGCTTAAACAATCCAGTCTAGGCAGTAAATAATGTTCTGCATAATAATTAGTTTAATTTGCCAAATAAAACTTGAGATACAATATCTTATACGTATATTCCAAGTTTAATCAATCTGTATAATAGCCTGCACTTTAAAACCTTCACAAATTATGCGAGACCTTTTTCGAGTTAATCTTGGATTAAAAATTATAATGTGAAAAGTTAAAATAACACGAGGACCTGACTTTGTACGGGAAATACCCTACTTGATAAAGAAACTGTTTTTATGTAAAAAAACTCAATCTAAAAAGTTGATATCAGAATCAAAAATCAGTCTTGTAACATAAGTAAAGGACTAAGTTTTAAAATAAGTTTTCGTTCGCATACCTGAATACGGAATCTCAATAGTAAGTATGTGCCTTATTTTCACTCTGACAACTAACAAATTCAAACTTTATTTTCCACAATTTATAAGCGGAATTGTTTGAATTTGTTTGACAGCTACAATGATACAGTAGTCTGTACTACAATGTAAATCCCATACATTGTTTCATTCTATTCTATTCTACTCACGTTTATGCCACTTGTCTAGGCCTGCTGTTCGTAACGTCAATTTTTATTTTAAGTATTTGTTATCACATTACATTAATGTCACATTGCGAAAATAATAAATAACTATATATACATTATTTAGAATATGAATTTGTCGGTTTTACTCTGAAAACAGATTACGTTATAGCCCCTTATCACAGCAAGACACGTTAGATTCCACATGGGAAATGGATTGATGTCATGAGCGACAAGATGTCGGGTTATTGTTTAGGTACTCCTTATGAATTTCCATTAGGATCATCTTTTGGAATTTCGGAAGATGATAACCATTTCAAGTCACTTATATTCTCTTGTTTTTTTGTCATTATTTTGTATTGAAACTGCAAGGTTAAGCAAACTCGCCGCCGTTAATTCATATCTATGAATTGACGGCGGCGAATTACTTGATTTAAAACCATATTTTTTAATTGAGTAGAGTAATATCTCATGTTTTGCAGGCGTCCATATACGATAACAGTTTACCATTAGGAGGACCGTATGCTTGTTTTTGACCTAAGTACTGTAAATAATACAATCCTAAGAAATAACGCAACAAAAGGTTTATAGAATATTCTGCTGCTCTGTTTATCTATTGCAACGTGAGCTACTGTTGCATCCTTGGAGAATCTCCAACGATGCAAATTTAATAATCTTGGAGACTTTGTCTTTGGTTGAGACACTAAAGATTTGCAGAGCTCGCTTTATCTATAGGGAAATAGTAAAGCGACTTGATCGATGCCTCACGTGACTAGAATGTTAGTATTTTCTTGGCACAACATGCCAAAAGCAAACTAGTCGATATAGATATAGAAAAATCTTATGACGTCAGGAATTTTGTTATTGTATCTTATTGCCCGCATCGCTTTTGTTAACTGCCAATTTAGGCAGTTAACAAAAGCCAATAGGGAATTATAACGACGAGTCTGTTGGTTTAGTGGTAACTAACCCTGGCTGCTAAGCCGAATGTCGTGTTTTCGATTTCCAACCAAGACAAAGCTTTGTGTGATGGCGACAATTTTTTATCTATACATATAAAAGTATGTTTACTAGTTGTTTGAATACAGACTGTCTAGTTAGGGATCACATGGTCATGTGTGAGATGCCCCAACATATTATTATAATTATGTAATTTATACTTACTTGCTTGCGATATAAAGTTGATAGTGACGTACTTGGTCTTACTTACTATCTTGACTTCTTCTTTTTACTATATTGACTTACTATGTTCCGCCTGCCTACTTTCAAACCTACGCTACGTCAGTTTTACAGTCAAAAACAAGCAACTCTACTAAAATAAATAAATAAACATACTTTTACTTTTTTGATATTTCGAATTATTGCTCTCTACTATACTTTTTATAGACTAAACAGACTTGGCATAAAGAGAAGAAATAAACTGATGTATTTTAAATTTTATATATATTTTAGTTGTTCACTACACTCACAGTTACCCAACACGTTCAGTGAACCACGTTATTATTTAAGTAAAGGAGTCAATAATAAAATTAAATACCTATTGTAAATATATTGGGTAAAATTTATTATATTTTCTTGAACACAGTAATTGGAATATAGCCAAACAAACCCCAATTATATTTGAACTGGCATGGAAGAAAAATAAAAGTTTTTTCCTTCACGAAACTAGTTTGGGACGTAAAACTAAAAGATATTGACGAATACGTCTCTCAAGGATAAAGTTTGGTCACTTCGGGCAAGCGATCTGTCAAATATTCCGATTGCCTTAAGCAGCGTTCAAATTATAAAATATTATTGAAACTATGTAATACGAATATTTTAACAGATTAAATCAACAATGAGGCTTTAGTATAATGGTTTGTGATTTGATATTCTCTTTAGAAGCCACACACGTCTTGTATTTTTTTATGTTTTGTATTTGTTTGTAATAGATAAACTCAAAAAATACTCACCAGTGTTTAAAAATTATTCCACTTAATGAAAGCTACACTATCAGCAAGTAAAATGATTAATAGTATTTTTTTTTGCAAAAATATTAGAGGAAATATTAGAGACAAAAACCCATGCGATGCCTCTAGTATAATAGTTTTAATATTTTTAAAGAATCTGAAATAAATTTGAATTGAATTGAATTGAATTGATGCCAGGACTGGCCGCAATTGTTGCTTATACATACACTACATACTCGTATTCACGACGAAATGTATAGGTGAGTTAAAAGACCAATCTTTTGATATGGCAAATAATGCCGATGTCGACAAGACTGCCAGTGTCATATGGGAAGAAGTTCATAAGTTGAACTAATATTTTTTCAGTTTTACCCATAGCCCAAACACGATGCGGCTATCATGTTTCGTTAAAGAGCTAAAACTCGCCTGAACTAAAACTCGCCAAGATAAAGCCAACGAGCACGAACATGGCGCGGCTTTCTTGGAAAGAAAGACTTTTTTTTTTAAAAGACAACTCCCGCACTAGAGAACAAGCTCTGTGTCGCGGGGGACTTTACAAACATACAATTAACGGACACAAATCACACCCAGACTTTGTGGGTTACACAAAGTTTTGTCCTGTGTGGGAATCGAACCCACAACCTCTTGCACAGCAGGCGCATACTGCGGCCACTGGACCACCAAGGCAGTCAAAGATACTGAATAGTAAGATGGATTCAAGCGCCATAAAACTGAACGTTATGATAAATTTATATTACATACGTTCAGCTACTTAAAGTATGGTAACGATTACGATGAATTTAAATTTTATTGCTTTTCATTGAATAAATACAGTATTGACTGGCCTGCCTGTTGGTCTGGTGGTAAGTGACTGAACGCTAAGGTGGAGGTCGCGGGTTCGATTCTTACCCAGGACATTTTTTTAAGATGAACACGATTGTCTATGTAAAGTCAGTTTTCTGGTTGCCATAGTACAGGTTATGCCTAGTTTGGGATCTGATGGCGGTATGTGGGATGTCATTAAATATTATAACAAAAGATGAATATTGCACGAAAAATGACATACCTATAGATATAGCAAATATTTAGGTGGCAGCTAATAGATTTGAATGCGAGGAAAAATACATATTGTGCCGACCGTAAATAACGTAGGGGAAAAGGGCATGAAGATTATGATACGCCAACTGACGCAGAGGTAATACATGTTTTCATACATTGTCGCGAATTTGATTATCATATATCTACTAGCATTGAACCTTTATAGCGAACCTACATAGATATGGTAGCAGAGTGTGTAAGTAACCGACTTGTACATATATAAGGAGAGAGTGAGAGTTCGATTCCGGTCGGCGGTACCAATGTAAATTTCACGTTGTGGTGTTTCTACGTAATTACGTACTAATCAATTGAGTAACAATCTGCTAGCGATGAAGAAAAATATCGTCGATATCGATAAACTCACATGTCTTAAAATAAATTCAAAAGGCATGTCTAAACCACCAACCCGCATTAGGCTGTCGCATGCGGACTAAGTCCTAAATTCTCTTAGCTCTCATGAAAGAGTAGAGGAGACCCGTGCCCAGGTAGTGGGACATATGTACATATATGTATATATAGGTCGCTATTTAACCTATTGGTCAATATCGGAGGATATAGGTATCGGATATAGGTATCGGAATTGTGTCAAGTAATCTGCAGGTAAATAATGCATGATGACGAACCTACTATTGTACAAGAATTATTTATCATAGGTACTATACAAAATAATCGTATATTGTGGCCTGTACAATGCTTTGATTAAAGCCATGTTATCTTTTATCTGATATCCTTAGATTATAAAAACTAGTTGGTTTGCCAGTGAAAGATATTTTTAAAACTTACACCCGAATTTTTAAAGCTAGGTTTACATGAATATGTGCCTAGAGCTAAACCGCGTCATTTATACATAGTTCGCATGATTGCACACATGGCACGTTTTCGCATTTTCGTGACACGTTTTGTGAAAATATTGCAATGCGTCTATCTATATGATTTCAATTTTATAATTATAATTACGAAAAAGTGTTTGTTTGTGGTTCTTATTTCATGACAAAATAGAGCAATGCATTTTTTTGTTATATGTTATTTATCAACAAATAACTAAAAATAGGATTTTTAGTAATTTTTTTGAAGAACAACATAGCTTTCAATTAGACTCTATAGTCATACCTACAACATAAACGTAGCCGTCTAATACTATTGTTTTGTATTCCCTTTTTAAAAAAAGGCTGCGCTCTATACAACCTAGCAAGCCCAATAAAGGAAGAATCTCTACCTTGCAGAAACCACAACCAAATACCTACACACATAGAGTGCGGATATCCAGTTCCTACTTCGGAATATGTAAACACGATTTCCTTTTTTAGGGACACCCCATCACAAAACACAGGTTATTTCAAATTTCGGTTATGCCATATCCAAATGATTCCCCGGTCATCACAAGTGTATAACTGCTTAGCATCAGTAAGACCGTATACTTCGTTGCTACTTAAGTGGTATAGAAAAACAATGCATAAAATAAGATATTCAGTGGCACTATAGCACAATGGACACAGAAGAGCTATGACAGGAAGAACAAGGAAACTATGAGGTTGGATGACAGCGCTATTCTAGATGCGCCATTTCTGAACACTACACTCGTTCCATTGTTTTCGTTCAAAAGCAATTCAATAGACGTCGTTTATCGCTGTGGCACAAATATACCTCTTATGTTTCTATTTGTTCGTAGAGACCGTAGCGAGAACAACTCTTGAATTATTCATTTCAGTTAGTCGTAGCGAGAGGTGAGCAGCAAATCATAATCCTCATAATCTGGCGCCTGCTCATACTTTGTACGGTTTAGTGACACACATTATGAGCGTGCACGATAAAATAAGATTACCCCTGTTCAATGCAAAGTACTGTCATTTGCAATGTTTTTTTACTCGTAACTTAGATTTGATTTGGGATAAATCTATGTTACGAGTAAGATCATTTGAAAATGTGCGGTTAGATAAGTTAATAAAAGTTTATTTTCTTAGTATTTTTTTTGTGTCCACTTTAATAATATATGTGCACCTTATTCATAAACCTATTTAAGAGTGTCAAACTATTTATTTAACGAATAAAAAGTAAACAACCACTAATGTGAACTTTTTTCACTACCAAAGTGACAACAAGCAACAAGAATTTATAACGCTGCGCTGGCTGGATAAACAATGCCACTGTAATTTAAGTGTCTTGATAGCCATGTACTATGAGGATATAATGCTATCACTGTCTGGTGCGGTGTACCGAAACTAGAAGACGTTAAGTAGGGGTCTTACCACATATTCAGCAAAATGTTGAATCTTTAGAACTCTCGTGTTGCGAATCTGTATGGAAACAACTATCGCAAAACCGTGTAAGTATTCATAAAAATGTTTACTGTGCTATAGGTATACAAAAAAGGAATCACAATAATTACTTTTAGACATGCCTATCCCAAAGCTAGAAATGTTTAGCCAGACTTGTGTCTGTATGGCCTCTCAAATTTTTTTAACTCTCAACGCGAGAAAATTACAAATTTGCTTTCAGGATAATTTTGCCGTGTGCTACGAAGCCGGCTGATAGATTAATGCTTTTATTCTATTGAGAACTTTTTGTATAAATCCCATGTACATTTTATAACGTAGAGAGAAGGCGTTTTAGACATACTCGTAAGTGACTATACTTATTGACATGTAAGATTGAATTTACTTCTAATAATAATAAATAAATATAATTTTAACAAAAAAAAACCGACTTCAGTACGGCAAGTTGTAAAATTTTCAAATACCTTTAAACTTTGTTCAGTTCAAATGTACCAGTTTTCATTTGCTGCATTACATTTGAAAGACAGAAAAGCATTTATTCGAACATACACAGGGTAACATATATAAACAAAAACAATAGACACACAATAACAAAACAAAAAATTATCCTGTGTGATGTCAGCAAGGGTCGTAATCTCAGCTCTGTGTTGTGGCATTTAAAACTGCAGCGCTGATATTCTGATCAGGCCTTGGTGAAGTCACGGTCAGTTATATAGGTAATTGATTTGATACAAAACTCTTTATTGTACGCCACACATTTATGATACAGAATATATCGAATATACCTTTAAATACGTGTTTGAGAATATTAGGAAAAAACTAAGAGAATAAATATGTTTAAATAAAGAAATAAAGATTTTTTTTGTTTGATACAATCGAATAAAATCGACTGAGCGTCGGGCTGAGGCTGAACACAGGTCAAGTAGGTATTAAAAGTAATATTTAATCTGTGCAATCCGCGCTCAATTCATTCACGTCATTATTTCTTATTAATAGTTGCTTAGCAACAATAATCGAAACTTATCTAATAGCCATCAGTAAAATACTTATTATTGAGAAGTTCAGATGGCCATCTGTGGTCTTCTTCATCAGTTTTACTTCACCAAATTACACTTTCTGAATGCAAATGATTGATTAGTTGTTAAAAATATTGAAATTGCTATATGTGTGCCTATAACTTTTGAGGAGTTCCCTCAATTCCTCATGGATCCCATCATCAGAACTTTCTTTTGATGATAATGGGACCAAACTGGAAGTATGTCCAGTCAGACAAAAAAAGAATTTTTCAAATCGGTCCATAAATGACGGAGTTATGCGGTAACAAACATAAAAAAAAAAAAACACACGAATTGATAACCTCCTCTTTTTGAAGTCGGTTAAAAATGCCATATATTACTTATATATGGCATTTTATTTATTTCTTATAGTTTAAACTTTACAAGTATGTAGTTGATTCACTAATTTTAGTACAATTTTATTATGTTAAATTATTATTATTTCTGTTTTTATACTACTTGGGTGGCAAACAAGCATACGGCCCACCTGATGGACGTCTTTTAGCTGAGATGATGATACTACTTAATCGGCATACAAGCATACCTGCAGCCCTTCTGATGTTAAGCAGTAACCGTAACCAATGGACGCTTGCAATACCAGAGGTATCACTTGCGTGTTGGCAATCCATTTTTTTGACACCAGGGCTTTAAGATGGAAGTAACTCTGGGATAGGAATACGTTTCTTTCAAAACGCATCCCTAAATGAGCGCTGGAGACCTGTACACACACACAGGAACACAACTACACCGTTGTGTGTAGTTATTTGGCTGTGGTCTCCTGTAAGATAGAGTTCCTTCCCCAGTTGGGCTTGCTCGCTAGTATGTTTCTGTTTCTGCATGCCTCTATGGTAAATGTGCTGATTTAAAATATATTTATAAGAATTGCAAAATATTGCACCATGTTCATGCAAATAAATAAATCTAAATCATACATTAAAATTTTGTTTTTATAGTGAAAACTATTTTTAAAAAAATCTTAAGAAATCTCGTTAAAACAACTTTTTACTCGAAATCGTGCTAATACCGCGCCTTAAATTGTGGCTCACATTTGTCAGAAGTAGACGTACAAGTACGACAGCAGCTAAGAGCACAGTCAAACTGGCAATCGCCATGTGTCAGTATAGCTATTGGATATCAGCACCATTAGTTCCGAATAGAAGTCGATACTACTCTTGGGAAAAGGCCTCAATAGTGGTGCCTCGATCGAACAAATTAGCTAGTCGTACATACACGTGGGCGAATACGCGGCGGGATTTACTTTAGTAATAGATTTTTAATGTTCGTAGCGGATATTACTCTGAATAGAATAAATAAACACAATTTAATTCTGTATGATTGGGTATTCTAGACATTGATTGATTATTTTATACATAGCTACTAGTAAGTATGTGTGTAACTGTTTAGTAAGTTTATGTTATAATTGTAGCTTTTAGTTTAGTAGTATAGTGTTACATCCTCTTCACACCTCACCTCAAAGCTGATAACAAAAAAACTATGCAAAATAAGGGTCTATTTCTTGAAAAAAGGGGTGGGCATAGGTCTTTCACATCTAAGTTTCCCAAGTTTATAACCATCTAAAAATTCCAGACTCTGCCACCGGACTGAACCAATATTATGTCTTTTATCAATAAATATATACTTGCTTGTCATTAACTGTAACTGTAGTCAGTGAACCTTAATAACTCGAGTTATACGGAATTTGAACAACAATAAATCTACCGAAATGACGTCGCAAAATATGAAAATTAAACACTGCAAACACACGATCGCCCATTAGCATTGTCACATAAATCCAATAATCCAACGTGAACGGTGTATTTACCCACTACAAGTACAATAGTACATATAAAACCTAATTCTTCGCAAACTCTATAAACAATAGTGCGTCACACACCATTGCAGTTGTTCGTTGATGAAAAAATAGGACGAACACTCGCCGTTTTAACTGCTACACAATATATCTAACTGTAATGTTCTTATATTTATTTTTGTGCCACAGGCTTTAGGACTAAATTCGGGTAGTTTTTGATAGAATAAGTATACACCAACGCTTATTTATGAATACATTTCTAACGAAACATTTTCCTATCTCAGATACAAAGCAGTGATGTAATACAAACACATGAACAACCTATGAACGTCTGCAATACCTGTGGTATAGCATACGTTCATAGGTTACGGTTACTGCTTAACATCAGGCGGGCTGTAGGTATGCTTGTTTGCCGATAAAGTACAGCGCTCATTTAGGGGTGCATTTTTAACAAAACATTATCCTACCCCAGGAATACCTTCTCCATCAAAAAACCTGCGATGGAAGGATAATGTAGGTAAGCAAGTTTGGCACCTTGGTAGTATAAAACCGTGAAGCCGTCGGGTCTAGTTAGTCCGTCTCTGACAGTTGCTATGAGAAGTTGAAAATTAACCTAACTTAAAATATCATTGATGTTGTGAAGGTCAGATACGAGTAACAATCGCTTTATGTAAAATTCAGATATTTTGTTGCTATCGGTTAGATTGGCAACCGACCCCAATCTTATTGAGGAAATGACTGGGCGAATGTTGATGTGACGAAACATTTACACGATACTATTTTCTCAATATGTATCGATTTATATTACGAATACAGATAGCAGGACGCTGAATGTTGAACTGGTTGCTAAGGCTATGAGGATATGATATGATTGAAGATGTGCCTTTTATTATATTATTGTATTGTCCCACTGCAGGGCAAAGACCTTCCTACTTTCCTTCCACTTCTTTTCACTACGGACCAGTCTTCCAGAAATGAGTCCTATTCATTACATTATCTCCGTCAGGGCCTACCGCGATGTCGCTTGCCATTCAGGGCTACCCACTGGGTCGTGAGTTTGTCTGCCCATCGCATCGGTTGTCTGACATGCGGCAGATATGACCAGCTGTTTCAGCGTTGCAGCTTTCCAAGTGACGACATTAATCTTTATGCAAGACCGAATTACTGTATTCTTAACCCGGCCAGTCAGTTTAATACCCATACTTCTTTCGATAGCTCTTTGACAAATTTCGAGCGTGGACCGCTGCTAAATTATTAAAGACCATGTTTGCCAATAAGTAGTAAGATGTTATTGTTCGTGACTGTACATAAATTAGTTTATTGGGATATAACTTTGAGTGGTCGTTAAGTGTGACTGCTGATCACGAGTTTAAAGGTTCAATTTCTGGATCGGCCAAAAATATTGGTTTATTGTTAAGTTTACAATAAATTAGCCTGAAGTTTGAAAATTAGCGGTGTTTTTATCCATGTGGCTCGGAAAGCACATAAAACAGTGGGTCCTACGCCAGATCTATCTCCGGTAGTCTCGAATTTGCCTTTAAGATAAAAAGTGCATCTGTTTTTGTGCTTTAATATCTGCCGTGCATCACAGATAAGCCTCTGTGACCGAAATTCAGTTAGTAGGACTTATTATTATTGGGATATGAAAGTACTATGATATTTTTTCCTACCGCATTTATAAAAGCTATATATCCATCTCTCAATATTTAATTAATCGAACATTATTCTTGTTCAGTAAACATCGAGTCCACAAACGCGTTGAATTAATTAGTATCATTCCGGCAATCCATTATCAACTAAATTAAATCCGTTATTATAAATGTCCAATCCTTAAAATATATTAGCAGCAAACGAGTGATGAGGACACTGAAATGGTCTAGTGGTTAGTGTAATACTGACTACTAACCCTATGGTCGTAGGTTTGATTCTTATCTAGGACAAATCTTTGTTAAATGGACAGGATTCTTCGGTCCGTGTAATTTAAATATAGTTAATATGTATGTATTAGAAATATAAGTATGTCTACTACTTGTCTGGTTGCCATGGTAATAAGCAATGCCTAGATGGAGATCAGAGGATGTAAGGAGTGTAAGAATTGGCCCAAGATTTATTATAATTTTTAAATAAATAACTTTGTATTTATATCTGTCTGTGTAATTTGAATAGATACGTGTATACAAATTTGTCACATTTATGAATTTAGAGTGGTCTATTAAAATTTGTATATTCAGTTGTAACAGAGCCAAATGTCGTAGTATAATATTTGTAACAACAGCGTTCCGTGTACGACGTCGGAGAATTCACTCCAAAATTCCGTTTCAAATTGTTAGCGTACATATGTATTTGTAAGGCGCGTATAGGGGCACATTACCGGCGAGTGTTGCGAGAGCTGCCAGCGTAAGGAGGGCGGAGCGGCTGCGTGCCATGTCAGCAGAGCATGCCGCGCGCTGCGGGCCGCGTCATCGCCGCGACCGGAGCATGTCGCCACCAACACCAACAGAACACTCGCCACCTCTTCTCCTCGAACCTCCACCTTTAACAAAAATTTCCAGCATACATTATAAGTCATCCATCTTCAACTACAGTTTAAACGATGAAAACATTACCTAATATTGTAAATTGCTTTTCTTTGCTTAAGCTAAACGAATACCAATTGATAGAAGCATGAAATTCTCACAGTAGATTCTTAACGTAAATTAAATATAGCTAAATAGGGAGCCCGATGGGATATATACCCACTGGGCCCGCTATTCTTTAACATAATATAACATATTATCACATTTTGTTCATCAATTCATCTGTAAAATATAATTACGTGAATAAAGTCGACTTTGAAGCTAGCATTATTGCTAGTGCGCTAGGCCGGAACCCAAAAGGGTAAGAGTTCATAGTTCGTTTAGTTCATCTTTTTATACATTAATTCAACAATATTTCTAATTGCTTTTTATTCCGTGACAATTTATGAAGACTACAAACTTCTTTTAATTCATAGTCACATAACATAATGTGACCATGAATTAGAAGAAGTTTGTGATCTAAATAAATTGTCTAAGTAACATCTGTCTAATTAACATTTTGATTCTGTTACTACTATTGAAAGAACATTCTTTCAATATTAGTAACAGAATCAAAATGTAAATTCATAATAAATGCAACACAATAAGTCGACGTTATTTAATGATTCGCAGACAAGTATCAGAAGACAAAGTTCCCGGTACAACAGGTGGTCCATATTTAATCGTTATTGCCTTGGCTGCGATTAATTTGCAAGGGTGGCCAACGAGTTCATTTGTAGCTTGGTATAGTAGAGAGTATCGTGGCACAAGGCTCTTATCTGCGTATCGACGGCGGCGCGGCGTCTCGGTCGTGTCGGCCGACAGTCGGCGCGCCCCCTGACAGCCCTGACAAGGGGTCATGCTTGCCAAAACATCCATCCGAATGATATCCGGAGAATTTCTCTATTGGAGATTTATTTGCATCTCCAGCAAAGCTTTATTTTGTGGTGACGCGGAAATGACGGGGTTTTTGATATATATAATACAATGTATGTAAATATTTATGTTATTTGTTTGTCTTTTGTGTGCTACATAAATGTTTTGTTTGGTTTGAAAGAGATATACTTTAAATAACAATGTGAACAATGCGTTCATATTCTGGAAACAGTGAACGGGAAAAAGAGTAATTTAGTGAGCTACGCTTGGAGTTTCCCTTCGAGATCGAATCGGAAGCGAAGAGACCTAAATTGACCGACCTAACGCGACCGAATGTCAATGGGCAGGGCCGGCAGGGCACATAAAAACAGCACAGAAAAGTTCTGGAGTGGCGGCCATGAACTGGAAGCCACAGCTAAGTTACGAGTAGGTATTAAAAATTTCAATTAATTAAAGTCAATCATACAAGGTAAATCAACGACCTGGTGAAAGTTACGAACAGACGATGGATATGGTCTATGGTCTTTGGTCAAGCAATGGACGTCTTTTACTCGCTGAATATATAAAAACGGGAATATTGTTTATTCATTATTTAATAGGCAAGTATTTTATAGTAGGTAAACGGTACATATGCAAAGTTGCTATTTGTAAATTTGCGGCGCAAACAAGTACGTTAAATAAACAACACGAGAACTTGCAGCTATGCCGTCCTACGAGGCTAAGTGCTACTAATAGAGGCGTAGTACTTGTGCCAACTGTCTATTCTATTTACGAGTGTGCTCAAGTATTCTAGTGCTATGTTTAAATCGGTCAGTTTACTCGTGTGATAGTGGCGTTAAATAAACTGATATAAAAAAAATATGTAGTTGTAAGTTCGATTAACCGAGATAATTATTTAAAAGTCTATCTACAAAGCAACATTTTTAAACTAATTATAATATTCTTCCAGACCGATTTCAGTCACGGTTGCCGATCTCAGCGGAGATCAGCCAACTGCACAGCATTTATTATAGTTCACAAATGTGTGCGCAAAAACAGGTGCACTCACTATTCCTTCACCACAGATTACTAAATAGTTACTACGTAACGTCACACTCATAGTCCGACAGGACGGCAATCCAACTTGAACGGAGAGAGACCAGGCGCTGGACCAAACGGTATTTGCGTGCTTTCCGAGGCACGGATGGTTGTTGCTATGTTTTTAGAAAAAGATCACCCATCTACGGACCGCCCGAGGATAGCTTGCTTAACCTTGCTGATCTATCGTTCCACGTCGCTAACACTTAGCTACGAGTCCCTCTAAATTAAACAAAGAAACATTGTTTAACTATGGACATAAAGTACAATCCGAATCATTATTTGTGGAAAATGAGATACATTGTATTGTACCTTGTGGTATATTGTTAGGTAAACACTAAACTACATATAACTAAATATTTAATCTATACTAATATTATAAAGTTGAAGAGTTTGTTTGGTTGAACGCGTTAATCTCAAAAGTAGAAAGTATTGGTTCGATTAGAAAAAATCTTTTTTTGTTGAATAGTGCATTTATCCAGGAAGGCTATAGGCGCCACACACACGCTATGATTAATAGGAGTGGAGCAGTAGTGATATATGTTTCAAAATCGGGGAAAATATTCCAAAATAAAACGCGGGCGAAGTCGCGGGCGACCCCTAGTAGAAATAATAAACCTGAATATTTTGTTTGTTAGAACGCACTGATCCTGAAACTACCCGTTGTATTTAAAAACAAAATTATTTTTGCATTTGATAGTTCAATTCTTACGGACGTTCATTGGCATAATTATCACGCTACTACCAAAATGGCTCTTATCTGCGTGATCATCAGATGCATCTTATCATTATGACAGTAACAATAAACGTAACACGGGTTTAACTCTAAATTTAACACGAAACCAAGATGAACAAAACAACTACTAATATTTATCATAAATAACACATACATACTTATATAAATCTTAAAACAACCTCACTTTTTGCGATTAAAAATTTTGTATGGTTTGCCTGCATTTGTATCTGCGAAAGCTTTGAATCGGTACAAATACAGCAATCTCGTGGAGATTATGTTTTTGAGCCGTTTGGATTCGAAATGCTTTGGTCGTAGGGTGCAAGAATTTGCACTCTATAGAAAGATTTATCAAAGCGATTAATCGACGCTTTACGTGACTACTTGGCAAAAAAACGGATTGCCATTAAACGTGGCGAGCCAGTCATTTGAGCACGTTTTCCGTAGACAGTTATGCGGAAGAATCCCACTGAAGCGGTCTTAGACTGCCTGTAAATAATTAACTATAACCTAGTGGGTAGATAAGTGTTGATATGATGACGAAAATAATCCTAAAAATTATGAATGCGAAAGTTTTAGTAAGTACCTCAATCACGCCAGAACGGCTGAATGGACCTGGATGAAATTTGGCACAGATATTATTATTATTAGTCTGTAATACCATATAAGATATTTTTTTAATAACGAAATCAATACTGGCCCCGTGGGACTTCTAGACGATGCTACGAGCCAAAGCTAGTAAAACATAATTATCAAAGTTTTGCCTTGTCTCATAAATTGAAACCGATACAAGTACGCTTAAGTAACTTTCAATATACGTACAGAGTAAGGATTAAGAATCTATGTAACTGCAAATTAATTAACTTATAGATAGCAGCTATAACTTGGTACGTGACAAGTTTCCTATATAAATTCAATTCAGGAGACATTAATATGTTGAAGCAACGGTGATACTTCGTAAAGTTGGGCGAGTATGACGGCACGGTTGGTTCAGTGACTTAAGTGGTCACCCCACCATTTACCACTGCGCGGCGTATTTTGGGTTCAATCCCCACACATGTCCTGAGTCGGGGTGTACTTTGTTTCCGTTAATTGTATGTTTGTAAAGTCACTTACGACACAGCGCCTGTTCCATAGTGCGGGTGTTATAAAAAAAGAAAGAAGGAATTTAATAAGTAAACAAATTGAATGACGTTTATACCTATAACAGCACTCATACATTGTCAGAGGCAAAAGAGTACTTGAGTATACTTTTGTGTTCGCAAAATTATATCGATAACAATATTGTATGGTCCCATGTAATAGGAAACGAACCTATTGCCATATATTGGGAACAATGTCTGCCTCCGTGCTACTACTGAGTTAAGAACTTTCTTAAACAAAAATCTTATAACAATTTACTATTACGAACTCAAAGACCCACGTATTTTAAGTTTTATGTTTCGGCTTTTATAAATAACACAAGTTATGATGCATAGACAACTTAGCAAAGGCTATTTGAAGCCCAAGTGTCTAGACTTCCACTTTTCATCGTAATTTGTATTTGCCTCGTAGCCAACTTTATGGCACGTCCGTCGTGGTTTGGGGTCCATATTAACAAGTTTTATTAAATTTTAATAAATAGACCAGCGCGTGAATATAAATTATGAAACTTGTTTATTATAATTTGACAGTCTAAGAGCACAAAGTTGGATTAATTAAGCTTTAACGGATATCAGGCTAGGATAACAAAGTCGGAAAGAAGATCATCTTTTGAGTTATGGTTTTATACGTAACAACGTTTCGTTGAGAAATGGTAAATGTCAACACAATGAAAAACGTTCTAAATCTTGTGTTTCGGATGGTTGTAACTTAGAAACGAGAAAATGTTAAAAGAAAAAATGACGGTGCAATAAAATCGGCGAAATTGTGATGAATGAGGAAGAAGTGCTCTCAAAACAACAATAGATGTCACGTACTTACGAACTCATAACCATCGATTACAATTTATGGCTTATAAGGTATTTTATATCAGAGAAAAAAAACATACACACACCACTGACTCTTGTTATGTCGTTGAAAATCTCTGATGTGTAAAAATAAAAGCGTGTTAACGCAAATGTGACTTCGTACGTATACATATAAAGTACCTACTCACACGGCAACTAAACAGAATCGTTAAAGACAAGGACAAAGATTTTTGTCTTAAAACTATGTACAGTCAACAAAATAGGTAAGTATACTTTGTTATCATTTGTAGTTAATAACTCATGTGTAAACCAAGATGTGTTCAAATAATGTTTGTATAAATATAGTTTAACTGACACTATAAATTAAATTATATTTTATTAAATAACGACTTTTGCACTATGGAATAATATCTTCCTATATCATGATGGGCTATAAACATTGTAATCACTCAATCATACATTATTTACCCTTAGATTGCTTGACGTTTCGATCTGGTTATACGGCTGGTATAGCTGGTCAAATAATCTAAAGGTAAATAATGCATTACCCATCGTTTGTATACCATGCAACGTGAAAGTTAAAAAGGTAGTATTAAAATCATGAATGCAAAGTATACCCTGTTATTATAGTCGGAACATGTATGTTATATGTTATTTAAAGACCACATAAACTTTTATCTCATGTAGTTATAGAACCTACAACACAATGGAAAATGGCTACGTGACGTAAATTAAGCGACCCGTGTAATAAAAAAACTAACATCTCTCAGTGCCTAAAAATCTTTAACTATATCTGGTAAACTTACTTAACTCTTTTGCTGGCTGTACATACATAACTCTAGAACAAAGTTATATAGAGACGCATTTATTCTGACGCAGAAAATTATGATACGGCATTAAACTCCATAAAAGGTTGCGCGGGTGTCATGGTATATTAAAAACCAACTAAATAAAAACCGGCCAAGTGCATGTCGGGTCATGCACAATGTAGGGTTTATAATTTCAAATGTGAATTTATCTTTTAAATTTATACATACTTTTATACCTATATGCAATATGTGATGGTCAAATCTTATTTTTATTCCCATTGAAATATTTGTGTATAAATCTAATAGTTGAGGGCCCTGGCTGTTTAGCAGTACCAACCCATTTTTATGTGACAATCACGATTTTTTGTTTTGTGGGTGGATGTAATTTACCTATAATACATTATGTATTTATTTAAAAAAATAAGTAAGTTCATAAATTGTTTAGTAGCCATAGCACCTATAAACAGGCTCAGCCTTGGTTGAGAACAGATAGACGCATATATAACGTCATAAAGTAGCATGTATAAGTTGTCAAGAAATTAGATAACACTGACCATCTTTTTACCCTCTCAGAAGATGAATTTTCATAAAGACACTATACAGATAAAATTCTCATGTCACAGTGTTTGTTAGAAAACTCCTCCGAAACGGCTGACCGATTTTTATGACTATTTTCTTTTGTGTATATTTGGTAGGTCTGAGAATATGTCGCATACAATTTGTTATACCGCTAAGTGATAAGGGTGGCCCACCCCAAACATTTATTTTTGTTTTTCGGTCATTTTTTTTTATTTTTAAAAATATAACCCTAAATTTTCAGCCCTATACCACCAGTCCCTATTTTTATAGTGTTACTAGCTGACCCAGCAAACGTTGTTTTGCTACTAAAATATAGGGGTTGATCGTAGAGGGGTTGTATGTATTTTTTAATGCTGAATCACAAATAAATAAAAACAAAAAAAAATGTCTAAAAAATAAAAATAATAATTTAGGGGTGGGCGACCCTTAAAATTTAGGGGGATGAAAAATAGATGTTGTCCGATTCTCAGACCTACCCAATATGCACACAAAATTTCACGAAAATCGGTCGAGCCGTTTCAGAGGAGTACAAAGTGAACACTATGACACGAGAATTTCATATTTTAGAGATTACTATTTTCTCTTTATATGGCAAAACAACGTTTGCCAGATCAGCTAGTTTATTTATAATATTTTTATTACTTTTTTATCATTAAATTAAGTAAACTTGTGTTTTTCTATGTTCACAAGTAAATTAATATCTCTTTAATGTCTGCGTTGCATACAGCCATTACTATTCATAGAGTTTTAGATTGTCTCCACTTCTCAACTCTGCCACTTACTATGAATTGAATACTTAATTACCTCAAGCCATTATTTGCTTGCATTAAGACATAGTTCTATAAGGAAATCTTTATAGAAATTTGGAATTTAGACCTACAAAAGTCTATGTTTTTAATTATCAATTAAGTGAAAACGTTGAATAAAGCGAATGTGATATATTTGGCAAATTTCACATCCGTATGTTCAGACTAGTTTGGGATCCGATGATAGTCCATCTGATCCCAAACTATCCTGTGCTATGGTAACCAGACGTCTGGTAAACAAACCCATATATTTCTAAATACATTTTATAGATAAATTACATCTAGACGCTAAAAAAAGTATCTCGTTCATGACACAATGATTTGGGTTCCGGGGAATCGAATCACCAATAGCAGTCAGGGTCACTAACCGCTAGACTAACTTGTTCGTCTTTTATAACACGTACAATAATATATATAACCCTTCACTTGTCAGCAAACATGACGTAGTTAAATTGGCTGACATCATCTTAACTGTGTTATGTTGTAACTTAAATGAATAAATAAGTTTTGAGTTAGAGTATCCCTGCGGAAACATGGTCGGAGGTGGCAAATCAGGCAGTTTCTTGAAAAGTGGTTACTCGACACCCTATGGTACATACCTACCATATGAATATTAAGAATGTGCGTTGCAGTATGAAAATCTTTTTCATGGCAATATATTTGACTGGCCTGTTGGTCTAGTGGTTAGTGACTCTGACTGCTACGCCGGAGGTCGTGGGTTCGATTCCCACCCAGGACAAATCTTTGTGTGATGAGCACGAATGTTTGTTCTGTGTCTGGGTGTAATTTATCTATAATATGTATGTATTTAGAAATATATAAGTATGTTTATCAGTTGTCTGGTTACCATAGTACAGGCTCTGCCTAGTTTGGGATCAGATAGCGTTGTGTGAGTTGACCCGAAAATATTATTATTATTTAACCGAATGATGATCACCTCATCAATAAAATCACGCCGAGTGTTGTACATTCGATTCTCATACGGGACAAAACTTTATGCAATCCATTAATGTTTATTCAAAAACTGGGTGTACTTTGTGTCCATGAGTAAAGTTTTAATGAACCCCCGATACACGTTTTCTTTAAAAACTATTTTCAAATGTCTTCAAATCAAATCATCCTAGATTAAAAATAATATGTTTGTTTAACCCCTAAGTAGTATAAAAAAATATAACAACGTGTTGATTGATTTTTTCTCAGACATGTGAGTTTCCTCACGATGTTTTCCTTCACCGACAACAGATGCTAAATGATTTTATTAATAAATATAAATACTACAAAGTGAAATTTACATTGGAAGAGAGGAAGAGTACCTACCAGACATACAATGGAACAAATTCATTCACGTCATGCGAGAGATGCTCCAAGTATTTTAAGTTTACTCCTTTCTGTTAACTAAGTAGGCCTTAGTAAGTAGTATAGAAAAAAAAACTATAAATTTTAAAGCCAATATTACTAGGATATAAAAAGCAATGGAGTTTTAAAATCCAGACATATTTAAAAGCTTATTTTAAAACCAATTTGTATTCAAGCTCGTCCTTGAACAATGCCACCCAGCTCTTAACGGTAACTACCATTTAGACGAAATTTGAGTATATAATTAATCTTTTGGCTTATATTCTCGGCACGCTACTTTCACTTCACAACATAATAATAGCTCAATGAACATTTTTGAACTCTGAAGTAGATTTTCATGTTTTATCCTCCAATTTACGATTGGTGGAACACACTAACGACGGCGACGGCTCGCGCATATTTGCGTGGGAAGATATATTTAGAAGGCTCTTGTACATATGTACGAAGTGGCAAAGCACAATAGCGTGATACTCAATTGCATTTAAAATTGTTTGTACCCCACTTTAACTAATTAATTATTATGTGCCGGCCTGCCCGGTACCTAGCTCACGTGGCAACATTGTATCGGTGATTGCGCCTTCTTTACTGTATCCTTATCCTTACTTTTTACGCTTATGTTTTCTCTTTATATACTTGTGTACAGTGTTAATATTATAATATACATACTCAATATTGATTTATTCGTTTTTATATCATTCAAACTATACTGGAGTCGTAGCTCAGCTGTAAGTTAAAATTAACTTGTTTAATCATTTACCTACCAAAGTGTTTTATCAGAAATATTACAATCTTGATAAACAAACGTAGCTAAATATATGTCAAAATAACTCCTCTCTATCTTTGATATATCAAAAATAACAATAAAAAATTATACTTAAATAATAATGTAATCTATAGTAGTATTTGTACACGTAGTAGTGAGTATTTGTTGAAAATATAATAGAATGGTCTGAATTGATACCACAAGAAACAGCTTTAATGATAACAGATATAGACAAAGTTATTCGACTTTGATGTTAACTTTAGTCAGAGATCACACTTAAATGTCGGCAACATCACTAAATACTCATCACAATATTCATAGCTCATATAGAAAGACTTACGTTCACAAGCTGTTTCTTTAAAATCAATTTTAACGGTCACTTGTAAACTGCGTGAATATTTAACACACATACTTACAGTATTTCACGAGAAATGTTATTTTCAAAACTCGCCAAAGTTTCGTAGCATTTTTAGTTATCATCAGCACATGAACACCTAAATAATCATTTAAAAAACAAATTGACACTGCACAGTGATTTACCGAAGAAGCTTAATATTAAAGTTTCATGTTAAAGCCGGCCGTATAAATTTGATGGTGGCGAGGCGAGCGAGCGGGGATGTGCGGGCGAACGGCGTTACGCGCAGGCGGCGGGCGTCGGCGCCACCTGTCGCTGTCGGCGCGGCGGGCGCAGCGCTGCCGGGGAGCGGCACGACAGCAGCAGCGACGGCGGCTCACTAGCGACTGAGCGCCGCGCGCCCGGGCACGTGGCCCTGCCGGCCGCCGGGCGCCGGCCGCCGCCCAGGTGCACCTGCACCCTCGCGCACGGCCCCGCGCGCACCCCCGCACCCGCGCACCCGCCCGGGCTCCGCGCCCGCTTGCACTCTGTCTGCACGCGCAACACCTAATATACTACTCATTACAATACGTCCTGTGACCATCGCTGCCACCCTCCACGGTTCAGATACCCGGGAACGGCATATATCCGAAAACACTCATAAAAGATGCAGATCAAGATAGAGGCATCTGGAATGGGGAAGCACATTTACGCGTATCTTTGGAGCTCACAAGATACACTGCGTGAAATGTAAATGAATTAATTATAACGACGTGTACTTTTCAACAGGGTCTACGGCGTAGCTCGCCCGTTGCTACGCCGCCGCCGCCGCCGCCGCGCGCTCTAGCAAAATGTTTATCAATTTAAACATTGCTTCCTAAATAGATTCGCAGGTTTTCGCAACGTAGAAAATAATATTTGCACAGACATAGTTACGACTCTTTTGCTTTCTGAATAAGGGTGACTAACACATTCGATTTAAAAAGAGACTACAAGGAAATGAAAACAATTGTCGGTATTTATTGTTCTTTTTCTTTTATTTGCTTTGGAAAATGAATGTTAAATATTTGTACGTGGAGAGCGTACAAATGTTAGGAATGTAAAATATACTTATTTTACATGTGAGAAACATTGTTATTTTATATAACATAAATACATGTCTAGTTTTAATTACTTTAGTAGGTATAATAAGTAGATTTGGCAAAAGTGTGTCAGGTCGTACAACTGATGACAGCTAAGCTTTTTATTTTATTGTACTACAAATAAGGGAGCTGAAATTCTTATTCGCTGACTTTTCAAATCCCTCACGGCCTAGATATAAAGGTGGCAGCTAACCGTTAGCTCACAAGAATTACTTGAATAAAGAACGTGACCGGGAAGTACAAAAGTTATTTGAACACTTTTGTGGGGAAATCTTCGAATGTCAAAGTATCATGAGAAACATGACAAAGTCATAAAACGTTTAGCTTTAATACGTCGTTAATCAAAAGAGGATTTGTTTCAGTTCAAACGGAAGCTTACGTGCTTACAGCCAGCGGCGGAACCTATTGATCTAGCTAGAGTGTCGCTCTGTAACAAGTCTCTAACTCGAGAGCTGTTTAATGTTTCATCTTGGACATGGAGATATAGTATTACATCGACTTGATTTTTTTAATTTTCTAATTTTATTGTATGGTGTTTTAGTTACGTCTCTTTGTATGTTACAAACAGTCGTCCTTCTACCTTCTTATACGAGGAAATTTATTTACTTTTCGTTTTGCAGTGGTAAACCTTATATAATTATTTTATTCACAATATAGTATGTAAGTAGGGCTAATGTAGGCACCATAAGTATATAATTCATCATTATTTTATGAGAAGTAATAAATGGGATTTGATTTTACACGTATTTTATAAAAAGCCTACAAACCTCACAGTTTATATATAATATATGTAGCATTCAACTGCGAAAGGTTTTTGATTTGGTCTAATCGGTTTTGAGTTTACTTATTGCAAATAAACATTATTTGTCATTAGTCTATTAATTATCCCTATATTAGGGCAAAGGAAGGAGAGCCTTCCTTTATCCATGATATGCTATATTATGCCAGTCTGAGTTAATCTCTTTTATATATAAACATACAAAATATTAATCCTTTCTTTCTATAATATGAGTGTGACAAATATATTTCAAGCGACCATCGGTGTCAACAGTAGTACCATAATAAAATGTCATTATCAAATAGCACATTTGTACTGGCTTTTCCAGACGAAAAATACTTATTTATTAGCCCAGGGACGGTAATTGTGCCCGGTATATGGTAATAGACTAACCCCCTATTACACGAGACCTATCATAGCTGGGAATAACGTGACTTACACCTCTGTCTATCCTTTTAGGAATAACGCGTAGCATCATTCAGGATAATGACTAGTTAGTTAGTTTTGAACTAAATAACATTGGTACGGGGCTGATCTGATGATGAAGTCGAAAGGTAGCCATAGAAACTTCACAACGAAACACAATGGTCTTGCCATTTTTAGGTTTTATAGATTTACCTAGACAATTCCAGAAACGAATATAACTTCTTGCTATGGGTACTCGGAATTTACTATTGGTAATGCGCTGGGCCGAAACCCGAGAGGCGCAGGTTCGAACCCTGCTCCAAGCTTGACTTTTGCTACATTGCTATGAAATTCTAGGTGTGCTGATGAAGTAGAAAGGTGCCGGATAGCGTTTTCGTGCGTGGGCTCGATAGAAGAAACAATTTAATACATAATATACTACCTATTGAAAAATATGAGAAAGAACGATAAACTACGAAAATTAGCAATAATAGCAATATATTTCAAACTTATTATAATGTTACCACCATAGGGTGGCAAACAAAAATACAGCCCGCTTGATCGTAAGCTGTTACCGTAGCCTATCGACGCTTGCTATCCCAGGGGTATCACTCGCGCGTGGCATACCCTAAAATTACAAGCTATTAAATGCTTGTTACGATGGGGTTTTGTGTTATGGGTAACTCTGAGATAAGAAAAGTGGTTTTAAAAAGTGTTTCCCTTAAATTAATACTTAAAATTTATACTACAGGAATACAAGTATACTACTGTGTGTAGTTAGCCATCGTTTTTCTTCCCTAGATGAACTGCTCGCTCGTATGGTTTTTATAATTTTTCATTTTAATTGATTACGAAGAGATTTTATAGCATTTTATTTCTTTTTATACTACTCAGGGGGTAATCAAGCAAACGACCCGCCTGATGTTAAGCAGTACCCTAAGGACGCTTGCAATACCAGAGGTAATACTTGCGTGTTGCCCACCCTTTTTTTACACCAGGGCTTTAAGATGTAATATCCCTGTAATAGATTTTTTTTGAAACCTATCTCTAAATGAGGGCTAGAGATCTGTACTCACACACAGGAACACAACTACACTGATGTGTGTAGTTATTTGGCTATGGTCTTCTGTAAGGTGGAGTTCCTTCCCCAGTGGGGCTTGCTCACTTTCTTCTGATAAATACCACGAAATTATTGTGTGGCATAGAGAGTTTCTAAGTCAGTTTTGGTGGCACAGTAGTAGAAATATACGCAGACATTCAGTCGTCCCAAGTTCGAAACGGTTTAAATAAAGTGGTATTGATTTTTCTGTCGACAAATGCTCAATTTTACCCCGGAATTTGGAAGTATACCTAGTGTATATTTAATAGATACACAGTGTCAAATACAACTAGCGAATCGTAAATGCGATTAGGGTATCTTGGGCCATGCAGAAACCTTTGGCCTTTGAAACTATAAATCTTTTTTTTTGTTTATTGGATTATAGTATAATTAAGCACAGGGTACCGGCATTGTTCACATGGGAACTCTGGGCTCGTGCCCTAAGTGCCTTTATGGTACACATGAACCTGGATGTGATACATCGGTACATCTCTACTTACATGTTCGCATCGATATCAGATCTATGTTCGTTCGGTTTAGGTTAAGGCACTTCACTCAAAATGTTTCTACTGTTGTATGTCAGACAGTGTAGACAATCGATCCGATTCGGATTGAACAGAAAGGTTTATTTTTCCGTTCGGATTTATAGGCTGTGAATCTAGTCCACGATAGTGAATTATCCTTATGGTTCCTCGGTCGATTGTAACGGTATTTTTCTCAAGTGAGATACAAACACTTTTGTTATTTAGTGACAAGTTGGATAAAACATTGTTAATTGGCTATTTAGAACTATATAGCTAGGTTATATTATAAATAGCAAAGGATAAGCTGACCCAATAGGCAGTCGTCTAGTACAATATAAAAAAAAGGATATTTTCGAACTTCCTTCAAAATCCACGTCATTTTCCATAAATTTCCATTTTTTTTATACTACTTGGGTGGCAAACAAGCAAAAATGTTGTAGCCCGCCTGTTGTTAAGCAGTTACCGTAGCTTATGTAAGCTTGCAATACCGGAGGTATCGCTTGCATGTTGCCAACCCATTTTTTTTGACCGGGGCAATAAGATGAAAGTTTCCCTGGGATAGGAAGACGTTTCTTTCAATTCGCATCCCTAAATGAGCGCTAGAACTTGTACTCACACACAGGAACACAACGACACCGCTGTGTGTAGTTATTTGGCTGTGGTCTTCTGTAAGGTGGAGGGGCTTCCCGCTTCCCGCTTGCCGCGTCGGGCTTGCTGACTAGTATGGTGCCCTACTAATCTAAAATTATTCTATTTTTCAGACTTCAGGCGGATAATGAGCATGTTTAAAAAATCCCCAATTGTACAATTTTCGACTGAATTAAATAATGCTTTTCTAAACGGATATTAACGTATCTGTTTGACAGAAATTTCGGTAAAACGCGTCTAAAATTATACATGAACCTTAAATGCGTAATTCTCTTAGCTGTTTTCATTTAGTTGCGACGCTTTCCTTAACAGGGCAGAGTAGTACACAGTACTTCTAAGCCACCGAGGTAATCATTATCTAGTTAGCCTTAAACAGTTTTACTCCATCACAATCAATTACGGATCATGTTTCGACTCGGATAAAAAAACAAATTGGGTACAGGAAGCGTGTGGGTGTATTATTTGTTCCTTGTATATAAAATGGGCTTACAATTTATCGGCGCCGTAGTTATCGTAGGCACTTACCTTTTCTTTGCTTAAGGTTTTGTACAAGCTGAATGAAGAGTGAGTAATGATAACTAGGAAGAGATTTTTCAATCTATTTCAGTTAACTACGTCACAATGTTTTATAGCAGTATTTCATTCTGCGTAGTATATACGAGTACTAAGTGTCTTCAGGGATTAATATAATATCGCATAACTTTTTTTTTTCAATGCGTAGTGGCTAGCAGTGGTGTATGAAATCTACGTTTTACCAGCTCTGGTTTTTTTTAATACTTCTTGGGTGGCAAAAAAGCATGCCTTCTGTTAAGCAGTTACCGTAGCCTATGGACGCTTGCAATACTAGAGGTATTACTTGCGTGTTGCTGGCCTATTTTTTTTATGCTAGGACTTCGAAATGGAGAATTATTAGGATAGGAAAACGTTTCTTTCAAAACGCATCACTAAATGAGACCTGTACTCTTACTCAGAAATACAACTTCACCGCTGCGTGTATTTATTTGTCTGTGGTCTTCTGTAAGGTGGAGGTCCTTACCCAGTCGGGCTTGCTCGCTAATAAGGTGCCCTAGCTGTCTAAATATTATAATGTTAATATTATATCTATTGCCATATACCGAGTTCGTACAGTTTTAGAATCTCTAACCTGCACGGCAGTTGGACGCACGACTACAGCAGTATATAAATATGTAATTGATATTAAGGAAAACGAGACAATAAGTTGTTTGACAAAATGATGACCCCTCATTAAGATCGCCACCACCCTAGGGGATAAGTTATTACGATATCGCTAATCTCGATGTCGTAACCCTTAGCGGACAGAAGGACGATAGGAGACACGTCAAGTACGGCAATTTACGTCTTAGTGTTAATGGCATATGGTTTAAATTCCCCTTGTTGTAATCCTTCATTATGACTTTTTCTTGAGGTCAATGACATAAAAGTAAGAGAAATAAACGAAATAAAATTGGGTGTAATTTATCAATAATATGTATGTATTTAGAAATATATAAGTATGTTTATCAGTTGTCTGGTTACCATAGTACAGGCTCTGCCTAGTTTGGAATCAGATATTGTTGTCCCGAAAATATTATATTTATTCAAACTCACAAGTATGTATAAAATGTAATTTAACTGCAAGTAAGACGAAATTGTTACCTCACCACTAAAACCGTTATACATATATGTGTAATAAAAGTGTCTATAAAAGAGGTAGAGAACCATACTAGAAAGCAAGCCCGACTGGGGAAGGACCTCAATCTTACAGAAGACTACAGCCAAATAACTACACACAGCGATGTAGTTGTGTTCCTGTGTGTGAGTACAGGTCTTAAGCGCTCATTTAGGGATGCGTTTTAAAAGAAACGTATTCCTATCCCAGGGATACTCTCATCATAAAGCCCTGGTGTAAAACAATGGTCTTGGCAACACGCAAGTGATACCTCTAGTATTGCAAGCGTCCATAGGCTACGGTAACTACCTAACATCAGATGGGCTGTATGCTTGTTTGCCACGCAAGTAGTATAAAAAAAATAGTATCTGGCCTTAGTTGTATGTTTTACATTTACCTGCGATGCAGAGACTTAATACTGAGTTAAAAAATAAATAAACCTTTACGAACACTAATGAAGCGAAGTCTGAGGATCTAAATAAAACAATTTGTACTAAAATATTGCAATGTTTGCTGCAATGAGCTAGCTAAACAATTCGTGTACAGACAGACATTTAAAATATTTAATACCTACGTCATTCATAGTTAAACAGAGTTTTGATTGGTGTCTGTGTCTGCGGTTGCCTTAGCATCATAAATCCTGCCAAGTAAAGTACCTTACAAATCAGTTGTAAATATTTTTATAATTAAAAACAAAGAAAGTTTTACCAATTCAGGGTTTTTAATACAGATAAGTACCTACAACAGTTTTACTGCACGTAAGGTACTGTCTAGTTTAGGTTGCGGTCATTAATCAATCACTTTGCTACCTAAACTGCACCAAGTATTGTAGGATTATATCTCCAAACATAACAAATTATTTAATACATAAATATTACTTTATATATTATAGTAGCCGCCCGCCCCGACTACGTCCGTGTTAAACTATTTTTAGCGGAACTTTCCTTTTTTTACATAAGAACCTTCTCCTGTCAATAACAGACACAACAAAAAAATAATTACTGAAATCGGTCCAGCCGTTCACGCATGATGCCGTGACAAAGGGAAATAGGGATTCATTTTTAAATATAAGAAGAAGATTGCTAAAAGATAACTGGCTTCTACAATTTTAATAAAAAGAAAAGCTTAATATAGTAAGCATAATTTAAGCAGCTATCATTTACTATAAAATATATTGTTACTAAGGTATAATTTAGCAACCTCTTCCAACGACCACAAACAAATTAACTACCTTAGACGTTTTGATTAATTTGACGCTGGCTGCACAATGGATTTTGACTCGGAATTAGTTCCAAGGTATGTAGAGATGAACTAATGATCCCTTTTCACGGCTTTTCTCTAATCCATTTCAATGCAGTTCGGAAATGGATAAATCTGCCCCGTTCGATCTAATGATGAAGCGTGTCAATGTTGAATAACAAGGGCCACGTGACTAGTTAACACTATTGTTGTTTTGTTGTAACACTTGTTTTTTTGAAAACGAATCCTGATAAACGTTAGTTGAAATTCGGTCTCTGTGTAAGTTCTTAAATAAAGAAGGCCACGGGGTGTGTCTGTTTTGTACTAAGAACTTGTGTACGTTTTTAGATGACTTTCATTGACTTTGACGTCAAAGTGTATTAACCAATTCATTTTACTGTCTAAACTAATAAAATAGCTGGTATTTTTGCACGAAGCCGGGGGACAAAGATGTTTGTAATATATATTAAACAAAACAAGCAAACTGAAACCAACTGAATTTAATATGTATTATTATAGATGTACTATAATAATACATATTAAATTCAGATTCTTGGTAAACTAAATAGTATCATTTGATGTAGGTTGTACCGATAAGGCCTTATTCAGATAAATAAATGTTTTTAATTATCTGAATAAGGTTTTAAGGGAAATAAAAATGAGTAAAGTAGCCCAAAGAATAAAATTCGGGAAATAACTAGTGCTTTTTCTATGGAATTTTGGATAGTACCTACAACGTGTGACAGGTTAGCTAGTATTACCTAAATATAATAATAATAATAATAATTGTTTATTTCAGACAAATTTTCATAGCACATAATATTAATTCATAAAAATAAATTAATAATAAGTAATAAGTATTTAATTTAGTTTTTACAAAGACAATGTCGATATTCATTGTCATGTCATTCATAAAAACATTACATTCATTATTACATAAAGTCATTACCTACAATAATAACAGTATTGAAGTATTTAAAGTACTAATTGAAGCCAAAAGTCGCTCTAGCCAGTCCATGAGCTAGTTAAACTGACGCGGCCGATTACTAATATTATGCCTTAGCCTGTCTAGTTAGCGTAACGACTATCATAAATGTATGCAGGAAAGCGGAGACCGACGGCTGAATGTGCTGCGTCTGTGTATAATTAGTTTAATAATAGTTATATGTGGCCATTACTGTTCCATTGCTGGGTACTAGCTTCCTCTCTAAATAATAATCACACGGTACAATTATACCATTTTTAGTAAAACTATTTTTATGAGCACATCTCATAAAATCATCATATCGCAAGATTTATGTTTTGTATGGACACATACTAAATATAAATCTTTCTACTACTACACTTTAAAATACAAAAAAAAATGAAGCATTGGGTGAAATAGATATATTTCACCCGATGCTTCATTCATTTTTTTTTATTTCATTTCAATCAATATACATTAAAGTACTACTTGACCCAATCAATCAGCCAATGTAAAAAATTAAACAATACTAAACTTAAACTATTAACAATCAGATATTGTATCATAGGAATTTCCCTATACATAAAAATCTGATTGCGATAAGGAAAGGAAAAGAATTAATGCTTTACGATCACTAAATTGCCTATACGTATCTCATTAAGTTGAATGAACATCGAATAAAGAAATCATTTACGAGAAGGAAGTCGGGGAGTGGCGGAGGAAGTTATTAAAACAAAGTTCAGTCATGGATTCCTTTTTCAGAGTAAAGCCGTGCGCGTAGCGTAGGTATACTTACTACAGAGAAGTAAAATTGGGGATTGTACGATAACAATGGACAATAATGTGGCTTTTAATTCTTGCCAACGTTATTCCACTGTCTATCGGGTTGAAGTTGTAGAGTGAATAAAATTGCTCAAAGACTGCAGTGCACGCTCGCTCGGGCGTATGCAAACGCCCCGAGTGCCCCTTACTTACTGTATTCACTCACTGAAATAAGCCGGGAACATATTCACATTCCTTTACGAGTCTATTGTTTTGTTTTATTTCTCAAGTTCGGTTTTCCAATTCGATTACAGTACGTATTTGAATGGAAGTTTTAGTTAAAATTAAATTTCTTGGAATAGGTTTAAAGTTGATTAAGTGGGAGTAGTAGGTACATTGCTCAAATGTTTCGTGTAACTGTGTGTTTAATTAATTGTAATAGATTATTTTTTTTTTTTTTTTTTTTTTTTTTTTTTATACTACTTGGGTGGCAAACAAGCATACGGCCCACCTGATGTTAAGCAGTATCCGTAGCCTATAGACGCTTGCATTACTAGAGGTATCACTTGCGTGTTGCCAACCCATTTTTTTACACCAGGGCTTTAAGATGGAAGTAACCCTGGGATAGGAATACGTATCTTTCAAAACGAATTCCTAAATGAGCGCTGGAGACCTGTACTCACACACAGGAACACAACTACACCGCTGTGTGTAGTCATTTGGCTGTGGTCTTCTGTAAGGTGGAGGTCCTTCCCCAGTCGGGCTTGCTCGCTAGTATGGTGCCCTACCTCTCTTGAAAATATAATACCTTTCATGAAGAGTCTTTTAATGTATGTTATAAATCGTTCAGCTAAATTAAAATACCGGTAATTCACAAAACATCTTCAATTTCGTCCTTTAGTCACTCGATTTTGTTAACTAAGGCTTTTGATTAGGTTTTTAAAATTTGTCAAAAAAGAAACTAATAAATTTAGTTTTATTATAATATAATAAAAGTTTTTTTTTGTAGTAGAATTATAATTCTACTATTTCACAGATATTTTTTTCTTACATTTTGTATACTACATATCACCCCTTAACATTATTATAACCGGCACAATGAGAGTTTGTTAAACAAAAATCTCTCTGAGGGTGAGTCGGAACATTCTCAGCATTTTATTACCATAGTAACACAAAACGTGTTTTACGGAACGCCGGAGGACACGGCGAGCCGCCGGAACAAGTTATAAAATAAGCCGCTAGAGGCATGTAGACGAACCACTAGCCGTCCCAGTGCCGACAGGGATGTTTGACCCAGTCGAACTGGAGCCGGGCCAAGCCTTTCAACCGCTTGCAATATAAATACGTGGTACGCGTGGTCAGACTATTCAATTGCTTCCTTGTTTTATGGCTCGATCATGCACTGATTTATTGTTTATTAATGAGCAACACTTTTTTATTAAAAATATATTAATTGCAGAAATGAGTTTAGAAATGTATTAAAGTACTTACTAGACATATCTCGACGCTCAAAATTCACATTATGAGGTATATCAGGCAATTATTTAATAATAAATATAAAATTATTATTGTGTTATTGAAATTCGTTTAAAATAAATGATGTTTCTTTCTTCCTTTTCTTCTTTCTATTTCTTAGAGCTGAAATAATGTAAGGAACTCCTATGCAAAATGTTATGCTTCTAGATCCGCCGGTTTATGCTATGCGTTTCTGTAAGTGAATGTTGATAACGCATGAATAAGTACTTATACAATAAGCCATTCCTTTTAGCAATTAGCCGTAACATTAAAATAAATGAATTGTTTAGGTAGCGTAATATAATATTTTAGTCGTAAAAATAATTCATCGTCACTGTTAATGAAAGCGGGAAAACGTAATGATTAGTTACTTTGTGATAGCGGGTAAATAGTAACCACAGATTACCTAATACTAATTAAGAGTATTGACTATTATTTTGTCTGTGGAACGGGCTGGATATTTTCACAGAGCAAATATTTACTTGATTACTAAGATGCCTTGACTGCAGTTAATTTATGTCTCTGTTTTGTAACTGTGCCTGTAAAATATTTACAATGCGATATATTATTATGCAAACACATTTGTTACATTCCTACTAATATTATAAACACGAAAGTTTGTAAGTATGGATGGATTGATGGATGTTTGTTACTCTTTCACGTAAAAACTACTAAACGGATCTGGATGATCTGAATTTGGCACAGAGATAGATTATGGTCTGTAATATCACATAGGCTACTTTTTACAGCGATAACCGACATCCACGCGAGCGGAGCCGCGGGCAACAGCTAGTTAATCTATATACTATGTTCGATATAAATTTAACATTATTTGCATGTTTCTTATTTTTATATTAGTTCTATATCTGGGTGTAATTTATGTATGTATTCAATAGTCTACTTGTATGTTAACCTGTTTACATGCTGTATTAAGACAAAGCCTAGTTTTTAATTCGATAGCAGTGTGTTATATGACCCATGATAATCTTTATCCTAATAATATTATAAATATGAAAGTTTGTGAGGATGGATGGATGGATGTTTGTTATTCTTTCACGTAAAAACTACTGAACAGATCTGGATGCAATTTGTCATAGAGATAGATTATAGTCTGGAATAGCGAATAGGCTATAGGGTTTTATCGCGATAACCGACAGCCACTCGGGCGGAGCCGTGTGCAACTGCTAGTATTATACAATTCTTCTATACTTGTGTATGTAATAAACAGTATTATTATTATTATGAGTATTATGTGAATGATCTCATCCTAAACGGTTGAGTGGACTTCAAAATGTTGTAAGTCACTGGATGGTCTCGACTTCCAATTGGAATTGTAGGCACTGCAGATCTGCATAAAATTGTGCATATTTACAACCGTAAGTTCTTACGTTTGATTTATGGGACGGGCAAAGAGTCATTGGATAACCACTAGATACTAACAATTAGGGCTTAGAATATACTTAATGTGCGGTCCACATACGAAGTTTATTCTAAGCCTTTATTGTTTCAAAAACATTAATAGTATTATTTAATTAATATTCAGGGTGAACATTTCATTAGTCCTTTGCCAATAAACACTATATTCAACCTTTAATCCCAGTTTGGGTACATTCATTGTTAAACACATCATGCTATTATTATTTCATTCTCATATTTCAAATACAATATTCAAATGCTTGTGAATTCAATCGGTAATGTTATTGCAGTGGAAAGTTATATTAATATTAAGTACATATTTTCATTTGCTACATTACATTTACTTAGTAATAGTTGCTTAGCAACCATAATCGAAACTTATCTAACAGCCATCTGTGAAATACTTATTATTGAGAAGTTCAGATGGCCATCTGTGGTCTTCTTCATCAGTTTTACTTCACCAAGTTACACTTTCTGAATGCAAATATTTGATTTGTTGTAAAAAATATTAAAATTGCTATATGTGTGCCCATAACTTTTGTGGAGTTTCCTCGATCCCTCATGGATCCCGTCGTCAGAACTTTCTTTTGATGAAAATAAGACCAAACTGGAAGTATGTCCTCTTAGACAAAAAATATTTTTTCATATCGGTTCATAAATGACGGAGTTCTGCGGTAACAAACATAAAAAATCACACGAATTTATCAATTCATTATTTATTATCAAAAAACGAGGAGGTTACCACCTCCTCGTTTTTGAAGTCTCTTACAATACATGTATGTGTATGTAAAGTGTATAATAAACAAAAAAAACACCCACATTATTATACCTATTCCATAGTATTACGAAAACTACAAGTAATTAAGGGAGAAAAAAAACAAGTTTCAAAGAAATCAAATGCCATTCACTCATATCAATAAAAAATATCGATGCGTGTCTAAGTGGAAGGAAGTAATGACCGACATAAAACTGGCACAATCGAAAAAGTTTGTCTGTGATAAAAAAAAACATTTTTCGTATGTTATATACATAGGCAGAAACATTGTTTACACATACAGATTCGTTACCTGCACAAAGCATCTTTTCCGTTTATCATCACATACACCACATCCATACTACTTACTACATATTATAAATGCGAAAGTAACGCTCTTTTTTTGTTTATTACCTTTTCACGCCTAAACGTCTAAACAAATCCAATGCGAGTTGCTAGATCAAACATCTCCCTTCAGGATTTGAATTAGAATTTATTTTCCGACATTTGGGTTTCCTAACGATGTTTTCCTTCGCCGTTAGCAGATGGTTAATTATATTATTTGATTAGTACCAAAGTATAAAACTATCGGATAGGATCGAACTTACATCTTATGTGTTCGATATGAATCCAGTAACTTTCTATTTGGACTAATATAATAAGGTTAAAAGCTGCTAAGTGCACTTTCTTAGTTTAAGTCCTTTTTAGAGTGCAATATATTTTAGTTATGGTAAACAAAACTTGAACTCTCAAGTTTTGTCCGTGGAGAATTGACGTTGTTTATACTTTACATACTGCCTCGTTGGCCTAGTGGTCATAGAGCAACTGCTAATGATGACATTCCGGGTTCTATTCCCGGACAGGCTAAAACAGATATTGGGTTTTTCTGACAAGAAATTTACAATAGATGCCCTAATATTCGTAATTGGCAGCACACCTCAGGGCCTCGGAAGGCACGTTAAGCCGTTAGTCTCTCTACGGTTCCATTAAATTGCTGACTATAAGAATAAAGAATGCACCAATGTTTGCGCACACACTTGTGCACTATAATATGTCCCGCGCAGATGTCTAGGCTCCATCAAGATTAGTCGTTGTGACCGAAAATTCGATTAGAACGATATTATTATTAGTTTACATATTCTTAATTTATACAAAATGTAGGTCTATTAATATTCCGAATGAATCTCGCTTAAAAGCCGCCTCGGGCATCTTACTTTTTTAAAAGAGCTAATGTTTTATGGTTCCGTATTGTATACAGCCTCGTTTACATTTAAAAAGTAATATTTTTTCTAAGCAATTATCGTGGCCTATGTTTTTCGTGAATTAAGAAAGGACTATGTCCAACAGTGGACTGAAACAGGCTGATTGATTGATTGATGTTTTTGTGTAGACAAATAATGTATCAGGACAAGAATGTATCACCTATAGACTTCGGTCATTGGTTATCATCCTAGACGGATTTTTTATATTTGTTGCACATCTTTTGATTACCCTATACCTTATTTTAATATGGCCTTTTTAATTTACACATAAGTATTACCAAAATATGATTTTGATAAACAATTATGATTATATTATCCCTCGCTTTTATTACCTATCGCAGTATTCTGCTAGGCATAGGCTTCTACAAGTGTAAGGCACTTGGCACGGTCCTTGACTTTTCGTATCTGCTTTATTTCGTAGCTACTCAAAATAATAAAAAAGATAGCGGTTGGATGACCTCCGTCAGGAAGAAGATCTTTCCGTGTTTAGAATTCAGGTTATATAGCTTACCTCGCACAATGCTTGCTACTCGGTAGTCGTACAAATTGTCACGTAAGGAAACCCTCCAGGCGATCTTTCCCTCTCTTTCTATTATACACAGTTGTATATGTGTGTGTGTTCGTGCGTGTATCGATATTCTACATCGAAGTATGTTGGTCCAAATGTAAAAATTCTGCAAGCTCACTGTACTGTCACCCGTATAAGAACTTCTTTCCAATATAAACATTGTAAAAACCTCAGTCCATAAAAATAAACTTACACCTGACCGTTTTCACCCTAACCATAAAAAATAAATGATGTACGAGTCCCTAAACGTGCTACTTCCATTAAATTGACTTTGTACAAAATAACGATTTAATGACGTACTTTAAAAGAAAGAAGGTACTACAAAGAAAGTAAACATCCAACTTCCTACTTTATGGAAACGAACGAACTTCATTAATTAGTGACGGAATAAAACAAAACCAATCGGTGTCCAGGGGCCGTAACATAACGTACTTATAGCGATTTATTTATTTTCACAGCTAGGTAATAAAGTTAATAAATATATATATTTTTTGTTGTCAAAATATAACTTAAAAGCTAGGTAATATTATAAATGTCTTGTCTCGTCATAAATGTGCAGTTTTTGTAGTCATTTAAATTACATATAATGTACATATATGTAATTTAAATGACTACAAAAACTACACATCACGATTATAAAAAGCAAGGGGTCGCCCGGGACTTCGTCCGCGTGGTAATTTGGAACGTACATTTCCCCGATTTTGCAACATATCTCACTACTGCTCTATTGATCATAGCGTGATGTTATATAGCCTATAGCCTTCCTGGATAAATGCACTATTCAACAAAAAAAAGATTTTTTTATAATCGAACCAGTACTTTCTGAGATAAGCGCGTTCAACCAAACAAACAAACAAACTCCTCTGCTTTATAATATTATATATATAGTATAGATAATAGCTGTAATCCGCGGCTCCACCCGCGTAGATGTCGGTTATCACGGTAAAAATTCCCATGCCCAGGATACCATTTATCTCCTTGCCAAATTTTATTAAGATCGGTTCAGCCGTAAAAGGGTAACAAACAAAGAAACAGATTTTTACTTTCGCATTTATAATATAAGTATAGACAACAACTCAAAAAAGACAGCATATTTTTTTAAATTAACCACACTCAGGTCATCGTGCCGTGGTTATAGATAAGTTATATTCAGGAAATCATTGGCACGTAATGAAAAGATTTTATTTAAAATAGCGCGAGCGCCTCTGATGTGTTTTAATTTATTTGCAATTCAACCTTGAATAGCGGCGTGAGTTTAAATAAAGGTGAAAGAAGAGCTTAATTAAAAGTATACAATAATCAAAGGCGTGTACTCGGACGTCGGCGCGCCATAGTGTATTCGAAAGCCGATTAGAGATTCATAACGCTTCAATACTGCCTTTTGCCCATAGATTCGTCTGCATAGATGCTGTTTTTAAAATAAATTATAATCAGCCTGTGTCCTATTTCTAAACTTCGGCCAATAAATTGTACTTGATTAAGCAACAAACATGCGTACATCCTCACAAACTGCTTTTATAATTCATAGTTCCCTCCGATATTCACAAAAGCTTCTTTTGTATTGAAATTTTAAAACAGCATATGCGAATTCTAAACTATCCGAACCCCTGGATTTTTGGCAGGACTTTTTCCCCAGTGAGAAACTTTACAAACATACAATTCACAAACACAAAGTACATCATCATTCATGGATTACATTACATAAAGCTTTGTTCCGTGTGGGAATCGAACCCACAACACTCGGCACGTTGTTAGTTGCCAGATAACAATCTTAACATCTAGACCATACGTGAAGTTTTATCTTGGATTATCGGTTCCAGTAAAATGTCCACGAAATAAAACTTCAAAATCTTCTTAAGTGTACATTGAATATAAAATATAGTATACATTTTAGAAAACGCTTTGGCAAATGTCAAGACTTTGAAAATATGTTTAGTAGTATCACTACATCGTCTGAACGTTCTGTGCATGTGTTGCCTACGTAGCCCCTTAGACAAGCAACAGGAAACTACAACGCTTTATATATTCAATCGACACACACAGTGATGTTATGTTTAGTGAGAGTTATTTGAGTCGGCGCATTGCCATTATTTAACCAGTATTTATGCTAAAATACTATAGAAAATAATGCCTGGCTTTATTGGAACCGCTTCAAAAAATCATAATAGAATCTATATCAAAATTGCATCCAAATTGTTCTTAACATTTTATAATATATAGTATTTTATTATTATATGTAATAAAATGGCATAAATACATACTCCACCGCGATCCTGCAACTATGAGATTGAAAAATATTGTATTAAACTAAAGCTTTTTATGCTGAAAAGTCGGCAAACAAGGTTTCGACCCGCCGCGCCACTGATGGTAAGCGGCTTCCATAGCAAAATGCTAGGCAATCAAAAAAATATAAGATTATACAGCGTTTACTATTGTTATAAAATGCCTGCCTGTTTCGTTCCAGGTCTCTTTCTAAAGCCGCTTAGGGCCAGTCTTCGTTAAATGAGCCCAGCTTAAAGTATACAGCTAAGATAAAAATATCATTAAAACGATTAATTGACATTTCACGTAACGAGAAACCTGGCTGCAAATAGGTGCATAACAGAACCAAAAAGTATCGATTAACATATTATGTGCAAGTTGAGATGGATCTTCACGGAGAAATTTCCATAAATACGTTAATCTAACATTTACATATTTTGCATTATGGTGCGGCACTTGTAGTTGGATTATGACGTAGCCTACAAATATAATATTTGGGACACACACCAGTCGACTGTTTTAACCTTTCACTCAGAGAGAATAAGCAGATCCATTTTTTTTCAGCTATGTTATGTTGTTCCATAAAATAAGGGGTAAGCTGATTGCCATTTTCCAGTAATTACTGTTTTCAGTCTGATAAGCATTTCCCGATAGAAAAGCCTTATTGGACTCACACCGTAAACATTATCAGTGTGTCACTAAGGCAGTTTTATATCGGATTTTATTTAATTAAACTCTCTCGCCTTTCTATAAAATGTCTTGATTTCCAAGAAATCTTATATAGTAGGGCGATAAACGACCAGATTGAATTGTGTAATACCAAGAGTAAGCGCGATCACCAATCCAATCCATCCAATCCAATTATTGACTTTAGTGAACATTGACGCTTACAATCCAATGATCCTGTTAAGATAACGCTGCTGAACTAATTCCCATACATATCTTCCTTATTGTTACGAAAACAGATCATGTGAAAGGGACACTTGCTGGTCGGTAAACGATTAGCAGGTTAAGCTACCAAGGGTGCGGTTACCCAGTGGATAACTGCGTATTTCATCTGAGCGTCTCCATGATTTGGTTGGCACGTTAAAAGTCTGTTCCGACAGGGGAACATATTTACTACCTCAACAATTCAATTAATCGCCAAGTTGGCCACTAACCAGTCGATAGGAAGGAGGAGCGTTTGTCGATATTGTACCTGTATATAATGTTACGAGATGGAGAACACCATACAAGCGAACAAGTGTGATTGCGGACTTTACAGATCCTTACAGACTGCAGCCAACGTTGTTATGTTACTGTGCGTGAGCATAAGTGTCCAGTACTCATGTTGGGATGGGTTTTCAAAGAAACACTTTTCTATCCCAACGAAATGTATTCTGGTGACACCGCACGCATAAACCGCATATTCGTCATTTTTAAACACTATTACATATGCATTTAACATTGAAGTTATAAGATTACTAGCTGTTACCCGCGGCTCCGCCCGCGTGGATGTCGGTTATCGCTGCAAAAAGTAGTCTATCATTATTATTTTATTTTATTATCATTATTATCTATTCATCCAGATCCGTTCAGTGTTTAGTAGTTTTTACGTGAAAGAGTAACAAACATCCATCCATCCATTCTTACAAACTTTCACATTTATAATATTAGTAAGGATTTTTCAAGCTTCTGTACAAGTACTCCTCCATCTGCGTTCACTCAATATGTAAGCTAGCTTAAATAGCTTTTTTTCATGATATTATTTACGGCTATTGTTTATAACTGTATAAAATAAATGCTTAAATCGAAAATGTAATGCGTGAACAATAAAAGTTTTCTATCTATCTACAATATAGGCCTTTTGCAAAAAAAGAGCCTACGAAGATTTAACGTTACCATTTATTAAACATACAGCCTCCAGCCAAACCATCAAATTACAATTTATCATTATACATACTTCTACAGCTTCTGATCTAATATCATTAAGTCAAATTCAACATGATTTGTCTCATTACTTACATTGTGAAGACATCAAGCTGATATAATTACATTCTCATTTATAATATTAGATGATGAATATGATATTAGAATAATGAATAATGATATTCTAATTTGGTTGTCACGACAATCCCAAATTACATGGTAACAAAGTACTCAAGCTCAATATGATAGCCCTGTACCCACATCAGCGTTTCATTACGCAAATCGTTTTTTGTTATCAGCTACGCCGTAGCGTTTGTATCGCTACGATCGTAGCCTGATCTACGTGGCTATGTTCACTCAATGAAGTGGCAATTATCTCTGGTTCCCAGCTTCGTTATCTATAAAAGAGGGTTCATTTGTTTCTATTAATGAGTTGCTTTATTTGATTTATGTTATTTACTGCTTTAAGGCAAATTATGTACTGAAACTAAACTTGTCTAGACTAATATTATAAAGAGGAAAGATTTGTATTTTTGTGTGTGTGTGTGTGTGTGTATGTTTGTAATGAATAAACTCAAAAACTACTGTGCCGATTTCAAAAATTCTTTCCCCATTGGAAAGCTACATTTACCCTGATTGACATAGGCTAAATTGATTGCTAGAAAAGATTAGGGATCCTTACTAAAACTTAAGTAACGTAACCCAAGGTGTAAAAAAACTGACCTAAAACGTCTTTCTTTATGTCCACCCGTGCGAAGCCGGGACGGGCTGCTAGTTGGTTATATAGAGGTAGGATAGGATCATATTATGATATTTTTCATAACATGCATTTTATTATTTGTTGTTGTTTCAGGGTGAGTTACAAGATATAAGGTGATGGATACAGCGCGTGAGTGATCAAGCATCATGCTTCTGGTATTGCAAGCGTCCTTGTATTACGGTAACTGCTTACCATTAGGCGGGCTTCGCACGAGTGGATATTTATCTCGTTTTTTTTAAATACAGAAATACAAATATTTCCTCTTTATATTATTAGTGTATATTAATTGTTTTGCTGTGCCTCCGTACTAAGCCTATTCGGCTGTTCCTCAGACACGATCTGCGCTCGACGCTCTCTTGGAAGCAATGCCTGAATGTTTGTGTAAGCGCACGAATGAAATACGTTATTGTCAGCATGCCTTAAGTTCTGCGAGACGTTGTATCATTTGTATCTTTTAATTATAATTAAATCCTACATTAATAATAAACGCGAAAGTTTGTTTGGATATATGGTTGTTTGTCGCGCTTTCATGCAAAGACTACTGAACAATTTTGAATAAAACTTTACAATGTTATGGCTTATACGATATTGTCACATATATTATCAGAATAGCATATTAGCTAAATAAACATTCAAAAGAAATATGCAGCACTTGCGAGCAAAATAAATATCAATAATAATATATAATATACTACCTCTAACCCGGTAGTAAGCAAATTAGCTGACGTCTCATTTGGTTTTTTTATTGACCTGCATAAGTGTCACAGTGTAATCTATATGAATAAAAATTCTGAATTTAAATACATAAAAAAAATCATAACTTCTGTTTGTATGATAGTATTGGCCAATAAAAAATAAATTAAAGCCTTCTTCTAATTTGTTTACAAACTAAATTACATAAAAGCGTTTGGTTTGGTCCTCGCTCAAAATTCTAAACACGATTCTGTGCTCACTAAACAAGAGTTTACCAAAGTTTTAAGACCAGTTTCTTTAGAAATGTAGAACAGTGCAGTGGAGCGTTACCATCCAATTGGATGTCAACAAAACTCTGCGGCAGTGCACACACGGGTGAGTTTAGTATCTAGGGCTAGTTTCTATTTTGGTTTAGAAGGACATGCCACATGGTTTATGAATGGTTTGTTGCTTAAGTGCTCTTTGACCTAGGCAAAATCTTTGTGTAAGGTTTAAGTAAACCTTTTGCCGCCAGCCAGTGCTTGGGCACAAGTGTCAAAGTGCCCAAAAGCACTTTTCCAGTTGACAGTGATGCGGAGGAATATTATGACGCCTAAACGTTTTATTCCTTCAATTAGGTTTCCGTATTTAGGTTTAGTTAGTTTAAATAAGTTTTTAATATTATTAACTTGTGTATATACAGCATAGTAGTTATAACTTTTTTGGAGTAGGTGCTAAAAAAGTCAAGATATATTTGGCGTATTCACACCTGCGAATTATGTGTATTATGGATTAGACACGCATTTAGATTTTCTTCCAGGACATATAAATTGCTTCACGACGTTTTTCTTCACCATTAATAGATTCATGATTTTTATTCAATTTAATCCCATTCACCGTAACGAGCGGCATAAAAATGTATATATTGCCATTATCGTAAAATATAAGTGATCCCATTATGAGGTTCATTAACCTTTGATCGAATAAAAAAGCTATATCATTATGCGACATAATTAAGCGGGGAGATTAATCGTGCGAAAAATGTTAGCCACTTGATTTACCTATGCCATCTGTTTGCATTAGGGCGTGTTCTCGCCAGGCTCGAACAACTCCGACTACCGCAAGTGTTGGCTTATCTAGTTAGAATGCGCATTATATTTAACCTTCTTTTATTTAATTAATTTCTAAAACCTCTTTGGTAAATAAAATGATGTGACTTATTATGGATAACGAAAACACCCAAGATTTTCTTTTAAGACGGCTTTATTTTTATAGGTAATCTAATATTATCTAATTTAATTTAAGTAATCGATGACTAATGTTTTTTTAAGACGCAGTTCTATAATATCTTCTACTCAGATAGCTTATAGTCCCCATTTTAATCAACGCTACGATTATATCGAGAAACAAAGAGGAAAATGAATTCTTTGTAACCATAACTTAAATTAATAATTAATAAAAATGGGTATGACTACCTCTTTTTTTATACTACTAAGCTGACAAACAAGCATACGGCCCGCCTGATGTTAAGCAGTTACCACAGCCTATGGACGCTAGCAATACCTTAAGTATCACTTGCGTGTTGCCAACCCTTTTTTTACCAGGGCTTTATGATGGGAGTATCCCTGGGATAGGAATACGTTTCTTTCAAAACGCATCCCTAAATGAGCGCTGGAGACCTGTACTCACACACAGGAACACAACTAAACGACTGTGAGTAGTTATTTGGCTGTGGTCTTTTAAAAAACCTTGATGAATATACACTAAATTAAATACCTACATACATACATAGATTGATATACGAGGGTTTAGGTACTCGGATAAAATGCTGACGTTGTTATCCAATACAGCTATGTAATCAAAATGAATTAATATACTGGCAACATAAACTGGTTCATGGCCGTACAAGTTTATCCCCGGCCGGCATATGTATAATAATATTTATTTTACTACGTCACACAATATTGTGTTAAGCTGGGGATATTTTATCATCGAGAGTCAACATAGTATCACTTACGAGGATTACAAGATATTCCGCGCCGGCTTACGGTTCGATATATACTCATTAACATTTATTTGGAAATTATTCTGTTAGCAATATTTAAACATAATATCAAGGGCGTATTGAGTTTTTTTTTGTACTGCTTAAGTGGCAATCATGCATAAATCGCATCTGATGGTAAGCAGTTAGTGGAGCGTATAATCGTTTGTAATACCAGGCGTCACTCGTGTGTTGCTGACCCAAAAACACCAGAGTTTCGTATTAGGGGTAAGTATCTCTGAGATAAAAAAAAAATGAAGACTGGAGACCTGTAATCACACTCAGAAACACAACTACACCACTACTGTATGTAGAGTTCTAGGGCTAGCCTTTTATAAAGTTTTAGTTAAGTCTGTTTTGAACTTGCCTTTATGAGCGTTATTATTTCTGAGTTAGATTCCTAAGTCAGGCAAAGTTTCTGTTAGAAAATATCCTCTTTTCAAAGTCGATTAAAAATAACAAAGTCCAAAGCAAAGGATACTGGCAAGAAAAATAAATGTAAGTAACTATTGTATACACTATATCTGACTATGAGAACGCGGCGCCCCTTCTTCAGATTTTAATCACTTAGATAGTTCACTTTGTTTGATTCTCTCCATTACATTTCAGAAAATAAATGTAGTCGTTTATTTTTTTCAGGTAACGGAGTATAATGAATTACTGATTGATGTTTTTATATTTGTTGTGGTTAAGGTTACTTCGCCGACGTGCCCAAGTATTGTGAAAGTGTTGTGGCCCATAGATAGTTGTTTCGAGTCTGGGTGTGCTTTGTGTCCTTGAACTGTGTGTTTGTTAAATCATCTGTGAAACAGAATTTATTAGCTGGTGTAAAAGTCGTTTTAAAAAAAATACTCTTACCCTTAGTAAAAAGCAATGTTTGAGAAATGCTCCTAAACATTTTTATATACGAATGTTACGATGTTGTCTTATAATTTCTGCCACTGAGGGAAAGATGTGTTTTATTCTTAACTACCATATTATCATGGTGTTGATTTGAAATATGTTAATGCGTGGCGAAGCCTTGCTGGCCCATGTTCACTGAAAAAGGCTTTTACGAGTTGAAAATTACTCTATATACGAAATATAGTTCTAGGTCATCATTACATAGTTTTTTTTAATAATTATTACCTAAACAAATACTTGGTTCACTTTCATCTGAAGCAAAAAAGAATTGAAATTGTACCATACAGTTTTTTATTACCATTTTGGCTCACCGCACCTTGCTGGCGAAAAATAATTCATAATTCTTCCCTTCTTCCCTAACAAAAAACTCTTTGTCTTCACTTATTTAAGTATAATGTGTGTGCACATATCATAAGTAAAGCCCAAATGCAGCTTTTTTATTATAAAACATACTTTTGGTGCCTGTTAACTTGAATATTAACGAGAATAAAGTTTTTATTTTGAAAACAAATTTCCTCTTTTTTATCACAATCTTACGTTTATTACTTCGTTTTTTTTTACAAAAACGATGTTACAAAAATACATTACTTACAAAAATTACATTACGTACAAACCGTACAAAACTGGACTTACAAAACCGTACAAAACCAAGTCAAAAAAATGATTTTCAAACCCTTCCACCAAAGAAATAAAACCATAAACAAAAGTTACACACAGAAAACCATATAAAGGGAAGAAAGTTATGAGAAATCTTACGATACCAAAATAGAACATAAACCCAAAAACCACCCCACGTCTATAACGTAAAGCTGTGCACTGACCTACCAGTTTTACCGACGGTATAAGGGCCGTCATTCACCTATCACCTTTGCCTGGATAAGCCAATTTGGCGGTGTCTCCCCTTTGCTAAAAGCAACACGTGGCTTACAACGTATATATAAGTGACTGTATAGCAAAGGGACTGTAAGTAGTTAACACGGAAACGGGAAACGTACGCGTCGAAACGACGCGACGTGAGGACGACGAAGCGAAAGTCCGGGCGATTTACTCGTCACAAGATTGTCGACAAACGTTAGTCGGTTCTATCGTATGCGGTATTACCTTGTTAGGTATACCGGAATTATAACCGCAACTTTCCGACCGGTAACTAAACAGTGGATATTAATAAGTGAGTGTAGCCACAAGGTCACAACTCCGCTAATGTGTTTTGAATATGTATTGAGACGTTAGTGCTCCGAGTCTCGTCAAGTGTTCACCACAACGGCGACAACCTACTTGCATCCAATTTTGCATCAAATTGCTTTTACACACACTCAAGGGCAGTTGCTTTTGAATAATGAAATGAAAATCTGAAATTTTGGAGTGAGGTTCAAATTTTAGCTGCAAAATTTCAGCTGCAATTTGTTATGAAAATGTGGAAGCTTGCTAGATATTCAAAGGGATAGGTTAGATCGAGTGACCTCTCTGTTCCCCTTAGTACAAACATGCACTTAGGTAGGTAAAATATTATCGAATATTTTAAGTAATATACGGTACTTAAAATAGTCGAGAGACGACTTTTAACAACTTTTTTTGTAGAGTTGAACCCCACCTTACTTACCCAAATAACTCTACCGACTCAATGTGAATTTCTCTTTTCAATAAATATATTCTACTTATCTAATTACTAATTTATCTTATCTAGATAAATAAAATAATTTATATTAAATAAATTATTTATAAAATTAAATAATATAAAGATTTAATTAATCTAACTTACCTACTGACGACTGTGAAGGAAAACATCGTAAGGCTTGTTGCCTGTCTCCAGAGAAATTCTAAAAGCATTTTTTTATACTAGGTGCCAAACAAGCATATGGCCTGCCTGATGTTAAGTAGTTACCGTAGCCTATAGACGCTTGCAATACCAGAAGTATCACTCGCGTGTTGCTAACCATATATTTTTCACTAGGGCTTTAGGATGGAGTATCCCTGGGATAGGAATACTTTTATTTCAAAACGTATGCCTAAATAAGCGCTGGAGACCTACACTCAGGAACACAACTACTCCACTGTGTAGTTATTTGGCTTTGGTCTTCTATTGGATGGAGGTTCTTCCCCAGTTGTGCTTGCTCACTGGTATGGTGCCTCTCTTAATGCATGTTTGATTCTCCAACCCACATGGGATGGACCGGAGCCTACAACCATCATAGCTCTATTGATAGAATAGAGGAGATGCGTGCCCAGTATTGGGACAAAAATGGTTTCCTATTATAATATTTATATAAGCGATGTTAGGTAGACTTTTGCCAGACTTTTGGCGCTTTCAAATAGCAAGTGTGTTGAATTTTTAAACTGTTGGCTTTATGGTTTGTGTTACTTTGTAGGTACGTGGTGGTATCGTGCAGTCTTTTATAATTTACGTACAAATGTCGCAGACAAATTGTAATAAGTGTTGTATTCTAGCTTAAAATTTTCTGTTGATATAATTGTTTTTCCGAAATTGTGAATAAGAAACAGCGAGAGACTGAATTACTATTAATAGATTATAACGTACTGATGAATGACGCGATTAATGATAAACTAATTTGCCAGATAACAAAATTGAATTCAATCTTTTTTTGATAACTTTTTGTAAAATGAATGGCTTGCAATTATGTAAAAATCATTTATTAAATAGTGATGTTCAATCAGCTGCTAATTTTTAGCCGTACTATGACGTCCTTATGACTATTATGTTTGGATCAAATAAAAATCGAAAATAAATTGCTAATATGACATCATGGTACGGCCCCAGAAAATATTATCCCAAAATAACACGTAACATAGTGTGCATTTGATAAAATTACCCCGACTGTACGGAAAGCATCTAGCTTCACTGTTTGTTAGAATACTATGAACGGATTTTACCGACGGATTGGACGGATTTTATATGATGTAAGCCTTCACCTGGGATTATATTCAATTTATACCGTAGTAACATGCAAATAGCAAGTATTGTGGCTTTTATCAAATGTAAAATTAGAAAAGCAAATCGGCGCGGCGGCGTTTTACCATTTGACGATTTTTACAAATCAGCTGGGACATAATATACAAAGCTATGCAGGTATTTGCACTCGGTAGTCGGATAGTATTATATGTGTTATTTTTATAGCCTAGCTCGCTAACAGAAACGACTTGTTACAAATAAAGAATACACATATACATATATATTTCTGTAGCTGAGAGATAAAGAATAATAAGTCCACTTTTTTAAAATTATTTTTTTCGTGGTTTTGGATTCCTAAATGTGTAATCTAGAGCGTGGTAAAAAGTAATAAGTCCTATCGACAATACTTTTAAATTTGCTCAAAATAAAACAGTAAGAAGTCAATAGAAGATTAATTGTTAAATTGTAATAAGTCCCCTTATGATTGTTTACCTACCGCATCGGGAGAGAACTCGATACAACAGTTAGGTAATAAGTCCAAGCACGCTGCTCGCAGCGCCACTGGAGACGGACTAGTAATTATTTACCCCGCAACTGTTTGCTCTTATTTAAGTGTGTTGTGTGTGTGAAAAATCCCGCCCAGGTCTTTTAAAAGCTCACCATGTAAAGTTTTAGATTTGGCGCTTGTAATTCTTTACCTCTCAGCTACAGATTAAAGCGGCCTCTACATTATATTTGACGCATAATTCAATCTGAGGCAGGGTAATATTAGATTACAAGGATAAACTGAAAATCCAGTCAGGTACTTAACTTATTAATTACTACCGACTAATAAAATAGTGAGTTTAGGGAGGTAGGGCACCATACTAGCGAGCAAGCCTGACTGGGGAAGGACCGCCACCTTACAGAAGACCACAGCCAAATAACAAATTAATAAATTGTGTTCCTGTGTGTGATTACAGGTCTCCAACGCTCATTTAGGGATGCGTTTTAAAAGAAACGTTTTCCTATCCCAGAGATACTCCTTTTTAAAGCCCTGATGTAAAAAATGGGTCGGTAACACGCAAGTAATACCTTTGGTTTTGCAAGCGTCCATAGGCTACAGTAACTGCTTAACATTAGGCGGGCCGTATGCTTGTTTACCACCAAGACACAAGAGCAACAATTAATTTTGTATTATCGGTATAAATACACACCTTAGGCCGCCCACCCGTCTGAGTAGCCTGTCAGGCTTGGTCAACGGTCATACAAAATATTAAGTAATATAGAAAATTTCCAGACCAAGCAACTAGACGCTAAAGAACAGGTGGTCTACCCGCCCGTATTGTCTTTTTCCCTGAAAAGGTAGGCAGGGGTGAATCACAACCATAAATGGGCTCCATGTAATGTAGATACATTATTCAAACATGTTTTTGTGCAAAAATCTATACATTCGATTGAGATTACAGTAACAAACGACTTTAACAAAATTAAGCACATTATTAGTATCAAACTCACTAAAATAAGTCGCTAATAAGAACTTTGAAATAAAGTAAGAGAATGAAAGCTTCAGCTCCGTCTACAGACTTATTTGTAGCTCTCCAATCCTAGAACAGCTTCGTTACGAACAAAATAATGAACTTATTTCGGACATTCATTTGTTACTGGAACGTCGTGGATTGGAAAGCTTTAAATTATCTTTTGAAAGAATAATTTGTTTTGTATATCGTTGTTATATAAACTAGTTTAAAATAGATACATCATATTTGTTCCTTGGGGTAAGCAGAGGTATGATTCGCACATTTTGCCAACTATGTAAGGTCCCATGTAATACGGCTGAGCAAATTACCATATACTGGGCACAATTCTGAGTATCGGAAAATCGTAATGTGATCTGAGGATCGTAGGCACAGCCACAGCGCTTACGAGATAATCTAATCATAACATTTGTAAACATATCTTCAATTAGAACATAATAGAAATAAACTGAATAAGGAAATACTTTTGCTACTTTAATTTCACAATCCACTGCTTCGCTATAGTATTACACAATTTTCCGGCAGTGGCAAATGTCAGAATTATTATACGACAACAATTCTTGGACGCTTTCCTCTTTTTCATGCGGCCAAATCTCATGTTATTATGGTTTACATGAATATTATGCGGTGAGTAGGGCGCGGCGCGTCGCTAACACAAACATAGGCGAACGTTCACGTTACTCGGTACTACTCGGTAGATATGAAATGACGTCATCGACGTCGAATATCTTAACAATATAACTCTCATGGGAAATTTTTCAGTGTTAACAATAACCCCTGTTTTGTTATCGGTGAAAAGATTGGCCATTTTGTTTTTTTGAAGGAACTCTTATCAATATTTTATGTGGAGTCGTTTTATTGGTTTGCAATTATTTTAGATTTAGAAGGTTATCGTTTTTAGACAGAATAGACGAATTTGTGCGCACGGTTGAGTGCGGTTTGACATTGTTGGTATACTTAACAGTTAAGTTACGAGTGTGAATGAAAGCGCAGTAGTAACATAGTTAAAGTCCGAATATACTCGTTTTCGCGTAGCCTGGCATCTTAATCGTATCCTGATAAGTAACAATTGTTGTCATCATTTGCATATAACTATTATTAATATTCTTTTACAAAATAACTTCAATAAAGCTATAACATAATTTTTGTATGAATTACGAATTTATGAGCTATAATATTATTTGTTCCCGTATGTTGTATTCCCGCGGCTCCACCCGCATGGATGTCGCTTATCGCAATAAAAAGTAGCCTATATGCTATTCCAGACTACAATCTATCTCTGTACCAATTTTCATCCAAATCCGTTCAGTAGTTTTTATGTGAAAGAGTACCATACATCCATACTCACAAACTTTCACATTTCTAATATTAGTAGGATAGCATTTGTTTAGGTGTCATTAGGTAACACGAGTGTAATATGTTTGCCAATTGGCCGTGTTATAGTTATCCAAAAGATATTATAATTACATATGTATATATCTAATTAATGCACAGTCACACATCCATTGTTTAAAAAAATAAAAAACTAGATAAAAAAATCAAATACAATTTTACCAAACTAATCGCTCATGCAAAAGTTTGTTTTTGTCAAGTTTATAATAATACGTCCAACTTAATGATGGATCCGTCGCTATTACGCAAAAAATAGCGAGATGATGTCTTTTAGGGTACCGTAGTCTAATAATAATAGGAATATTTAAACTCTATTTAAACTCTAGTGGACCTATTCCTAAGCGGCAAACAAGCATACGGTCGGCCTGATATAAGCAGTTACCATAGCCTACATACAATAATGAAAGATTTTGGGTCTGCATCAGTCGCGTGTTGCCAACCCAAAATCATTCAACACCAAGGTTTTGTAGTATGGATAACCCTAAATGATTCCTGGAGACCAGTACTTATGCATAGAACATCTTTGCATGTACTTTTTCGTGTGATCTTATTTTACGAGTAGGTCCTTGCTCAGTCGGGTTTTCTCGTTTGTATGGCGCTTTACACCTTAACTTTTAAACTGGAACCAATACCTAATTAGAGAAAGGCTAAGCGAATAATGTATCAGCGAATAGTTAATCCTTACTATATTAGTAGGGATTAACTATTTGGATTACTATATTAGATATAAATGCGAAAGTAACTCTGTCTGTCCGTGTGTTATGCAATCACGTCTAAACTACTGAAACGATTTAAATGGAATTTGGTACATACCTAAGCTATTTTTTAATGCAAAAAAAAGGCTGTAAGGGGTTGAATATGATAGGAGGTGATTTTGTATGGAAGTATGTAATTTTTAAAGCTAGAAGCTTGAAACTTATTTTTAGGCTCTGATTAGATATAAATAAATACAACATTAAGTTTGTAACAAAAATATCCTATAGTCTGCAAACGTGAATAGCGAACGTGAGCGGAGCCACGGGCTACAACTAGTAGATAATATAGTAACAGTGTAGCATTGTTCCGAGGTTATGGTAATAATCCACGACATTTTGCCGAAATAGATGATTTTAGATCATTGATTTACGAGGTCATTATTCAAGTGTCGATGCACAAAGTGCTTATTATGCATAGTCCTAAATAACCTACATACTCTATGTGCGTAATACATAGTAATCGTAATAATGATGTTTTAAAGCACTTTTCACATAGCATGGCCACTGTGACTTTTGAAATCAGAACATGAAGATAAATTTAAGTGATAGATGATATAATTAAAAGCTATCAATTTTAGACTCAGATCTTTATCAATCAATTAGTCCATTGGTTGGAGATTGATTACATCATATTATTCATTAATCTTCATCTTCAAATTTCAAACACATGCTATGTGATAAATACTATAGCCGAATTTTAATTACATTGGCCAGTTACGTCTTTTCTTTTAAAAGACACGCGAGAGATTTTTCAAACACAGAATTCCTGTGTACACGGATTCGGAACAATCATTAGATGACACAATTTTTTTCATTACACATTTCTTATCCGTGTTAGTTTAATTCACAACTACTACTATTACTATTAGTAAGAACAAACGAATGGCAGTTTATTTATTAAAACCTATCACACCGTTATAACTACATAAAACACCACAGTCGCTCAAAATTCAGAAATAAAATTTATAAACAATGTTTTAGCGCCAAAAGGGGTTTGAAGATAAACAAGCTAATGTTTGACCAAATGTACGTATTCTTAGTATAATTATTATTAAACCGTAAAGGTCACATACAAACGAAAGGTCACATACGTTTGTATGTGACCTTTCGTTTGTATGGGCCTACGTTTGTAGGCGATGCATATATACTCGTATATCATTAGCATTAATCTCTGACTGAACACCATTTACCATGACGCAAGTACATGACGTGTATGCTTAATTAGATATTCTCGCCTAAAGGCAAGAACGGATTACCATGCAAAGGTACGGTCGTACGTCTTTCTAGTCTGCCATATTCCAAAAATAATCAAAGTGCTTTACACTTTATTATAAGCATAAAATGAAGAAGCTAGAAGGGTTTATAGACATACATAAAATGTGAAGAAGTGTACGGTGGAAACCCATAGAAATTTAATAGAAATCCATGGTATTTTTTACACTGCGTAAGTAGAACCTAGGACTTTTTGTTCATATTACCTAGGTTAGGTAAACCAATAATCTGATACTTGCCGATACAAAATGAAATAAAAAAATAAAATCCTGGCTTCTGCTCTCGGCTTTGCCCACGTGAACAACCAGAACAGAACAGAACCAGACAGGTTTTTTGGTCATTTTTCAGGATAAAATTCGTTCTGGCGTGATTGAGTCCCAAACATCCATCTATCCATCCAAACATTCTGACTTATAAATATTAGTAAGACTTAACTCATTTTTTTTCTAATATACACAGTGCTAGAAAAAATCATACATTTTTGTATAAAAAAAATCTAAAAGCCATTTATCTTAGACCCATAGCAATGACCACACACTTAGGTACTATCAAGTTAGGTCACACGCATATAGATAGCAATGTCATTAAGTTACTATGAAAGCCGACCTCACCTCCCGCGGGAATCATTTAATGATATGTCAACATTCTATCTTCCTTACATCCTACGTACGATCGGCCAAGTCGGAGCTCAAACACTTTTAACATTGCAATCAAGCAATTCTGACCCTAACAAACAAAATCGCTTGACTAAAATATTTTATGATTTTACTGAGACACTTTATTAATTGGTAGACCATGTTAAATCTCTATTTTTTTTTCTTTTTAAAAGAAATCTCCCGCAGTAGCTATCGAGCACTCTGTCGCGGGGGACTTTACAAACATACAATTAACGGACGCAAAGTACACCCAGACTCGTGACAACGATTTATGGGTTACACAATTTTTTGTCCCGATTGGGAACCCACAACACGCCGCCGCCGCCCGTGCAGTGGTAACCATCTAAGCCACAGAACTAACCATGTAGCGCAATCTTGCGTAGTAACACAATAGGTATACCTTGTGTTTAATGAATAAATAAACATTAAATGAAAAAAATGAAATGAAAAATGAAAAAAGCATTTATTTCGTTTTTAAATAACAGAAAATACAAATTTTAAGACTTCTGCCAAACTGAATAACAGTTTGTTGGCAGATGTAAACTCCCATAATATTTAGATTTTGTGGTTTCTGAACTTATATACTTAACATTAACTTACTTAAACACTATCATTTTTTAAACATGAACTAACTTAAATTCTATATTACTACATTTATATAACACTATTTATGTATGTACTTAGTGTTGCTATTATATAACTACAATACTATTGGCAAATTTTTCTAAAAGATATAATTTTAATTTATTGCTAAACAGTCGTTGTGTTTCCATATTACTAGAATTTCTTAATTCATTAGGTAAATCATTATAAATTTTTGGAACTAAATACTTTCTACTTCTCTGGCCAAAATAATTGTTACAGGAAGGTACTTCAAGATATCTATCCCTATTCCTTGTAAGTCTATGTTGCGGTGCATATATTTTAAACTCGTCACAACAGTACTGTTCCACTGCTATTAACAACACTACCCTCTCATGGACTGGCAGCATTTTACATTCTATAAATAGATCTTCATAATTACTATTTTTACAGCGTATTTTTGTTTTTTTATCAACCAATAATTTCATGTATCGAATCTGTAATGATTTTACTTTGTCTAAATATGAATTAAATGTACGACCGTAGCTTGCCAGACCATAAGACAGCAGCGAGTCTACCAGCGCATAATATACAGTATACAGGGTTGCCCTATTTAGTACAAAACTAAGATAGTGAAATTGCACAAGTACCGATCTTAGTTTATCACATAGTTTTGAAATGTGTGCGTTCCATGAAAACTTATTATCTATTACAAGACCCAAGTACTTGTACTCTTCCACCACCTCAATGATTGCGCAGTCGCACGATATACTAGGGCTATGCAAACATTCAAAAGTGTGCCCAACAATGCTCGGCCGTTTAGCTATGTTTTTAAGGTAGGGAGACCTTATATTCATACATTTAGTTTTACTTATATTTATTACAATACCGTTATCGTGTGCCCATTTTATAACATTATTGACATCTTCTTGCATTTTACTCTCAATTATATTTATATCTTTGTCTGCGTATAATAGGCATGTGTCATCGGCATACATATATATACGGCTGTTTTGCACCACATTACACATACTATTTACGTGCATGATATATCCTACAGGCCCAATGATTGGTCGAGCGCCAACTTAGCCAATCGTACAATACCTACGTCATAAAATACTTTTCAGTGACCGTTATATGACTCTACGCTATGATTTATAACATGAAGTGCAATAGATACAGTTAGTTAGTTTAAAAACTGGCATAATGATGATTTATACTTGTACTTTTATAGTTAAACCATACATGATTGGTTCAGTGGCTTGCCACTAGATGACGTATTGTGGATTCGATCCCCACGCAAGACAATAAAATATGTAATCCACAAAATAACCATATGATTTTTTGTAAAGTCCTCCGAGACACAGAACTTCGCTGGTGAGGAGTTGTCTTTTTTTAAAACTTAAAGCCATTCGTATCTCACTTAAATTATCGTAGTCAAATCAGATAGGTATATGTTGAAAAGTTTAATAGTTCTACAGGACTATCTTTACGTCATTAAGAGAATAAATATATGTATAAATTGGTATGAAACATACACACACACATACTAGAAGGAAATAAGGTTATATTTAAAAAAATATTTTTAAATACAAGCTTTTATAGTGTATTTATGTAATACATGGGTGTTTATGCATTAAATATTCTTAAAAGAGCCCAAACACGACACGGCTGTATTGTTTTGTTGAAAAGTTTTTATGTACTTTGAACATCATCATCACACACTGAACTCCACCTAAAAATATATTAGCAATGAAGCTATATCATCAAATTCAAAAACGACGCGGCTATCTTGTTTCAGTAAAGAGTTCATCAGAGCCATCGTCCGACTTCATCATCACGTCCTAAACATACATCTAGGTATAATACTCATCAAGATAAACCCAAAACACCCAAACACGACACCGCTATCTTGTTTTGTTGAAGAGCTGCCGTAGCCACCTTGCGACTTCATCATTACGTTCTGAACACCCACCTACGAATATAGTACTCGACAAGATAAATCCAAAATACCCAAACACGACACGGCTATCTTGTTTCGTTGAAGAGTTACCATGACCACCTTTCGACTTCATCATCACTTCTTGAACACCCATCTAAGAAAATAGTACTTGTCAAGATAAATAAAAAAAATACTCAAACACGGCACGGCTATCTTGTTTCATTAAAGATTTGCCATGGCCACCTTCCGACTTCATCATCACGTCCTCAACACTCACCTAGGAATATAGTACTCGTCAAGATACATTCAAAATACCCAAACACGACACGGATATCTTGTTTCATTAAAGAGTTGCCATGACCACCTTTCGATTTCATCATCGCGTCATCACGTCCTAAACACCCATCTAAGAAAATAGTACTCGTCAATATAAATTCAAAACACCCAAACACGACACGGCTATCTTATTTCGTTGAAGAGTTGCCATGGCCACCTTCTGGCTTCACCATCTTGTCCTGAACACCCATCTTAGAATATAGTTCTAGTCAGGATTAATCCAAAACACCCAAACACGACATGGCTATCTTGTTTCCTTGAAAAGTTGCCATGGCCACCTTCCGGCTTCATCATCACGTTCTGAATACCCATCTAATAATATAGTTCTCGTCAAGAAAAATCCAAAACACTCAAACCCGACGCGGCTATCTTGTTTCGTTGAAGAGTTCCTATGGCCATCCTCCGACTGCATCATCAGACCAGCTCCATGGTACCATATTATTGCATTGTCACCGAAGTTACGTAGGTATACCAAATTTCAGCTCCATCAAACACCGGGAAGTACTTCAAATTTAGCTCACAAGATTTGCTAACATACAAACTAACTAACAAACTAACTAACATACATTGCAAGCTATATAAAAGCTTGTAAAAATACATGAAAGAGAAAAGAAACCAAATAATATTTTAGATTTTTCATCAAATTATTAACTCACTTGACATTATTCAGTCCAAACCATAAAGCAACTTTGCCGCTGCCAGTCTGTAGCTAGGTGAACATTTTTTAAAGTCATAGCGATATCTTGTTTTGTTCTATGGCTCTATCACCGCTCAGGATAGCCACCTTGACCAAGATCGATCTGGAGGACTATTATTCATATTATTTATTTTTGATAACATAATTAAGTGCAAACTAATTGAAATAACGCCCAGCAATTCATCAGAGTATAATTTGTAACAAACAATAGATAGTAAAGTCTTATAATACGACCCCAATATACACTAATTGAAGAAAAATAAAATGTGAAGAAGTGTACAGTGGAAACCCATAGAAATTGAATAGAAATCCATGGTAATTTTTACACTACGTAAGTAGAACCTAGGACTTTTTGTTCATATTACCTAGGTTAGGTAAACCAATAATCTGATACTTGCCGATACAAAATGAAATAAAAAAATAAAATCCTTCAGAAAGGCTCTTACGGTTAAATAGAGAGAGATTCAATACACATTGTATTTTGTTATATACTAGCTGCTCTTGGCTTTGCCCACGTGAACAACTAGAACAGAACAGAAACAGGCAGGTTTTTTTGTCATTTTTCAGGATAAAATTCGTTCTGGCGTGATTGAGTCCCAAACATCCATCTATCCATCCAAACATTCCGACTTATAAATATTAGTAAGACTTAACTCATTTTTTTTCTAATATACACAGTGCTAGATAAAATCATACATTTTTGTATAAAAAAATTCTAAAAGCCATTTATCTTAGACCCATAGCACAGATAATATAATACTAGTACCCATAGCAATGACCACACACTTAGGTACTATCAAGTTAGGTCACACGCATATAGATAGCAATGTCATTAAGTTACTATGAAAGCCGACCTCACCTCCCGCGGGAATCATTTAATGATATGTCAACATTCTATCTTCCTTACATCCTACGTACGATCGGCCAAGTCGGAGCTCAAACACTTTTAACATTGCAATCAAGCAATTCTGACCCTAACAAACAAAATCGCTTGACTAAAATATTTTATGATTTTACTGAGACAATTTATTAATTGGTAGACCATGTTAAATCTCTTTTTTTTTCTTTTTAAAAGAAATCTCTCCGCAGTAGCTACCGAGCACTCTGTCGCGGGGGACTTTACAAACATACAATTAACGGGCGCAAAGTTCACCCAGGCTCGTGACAACCATTTATGGATTACACCATTTTTTGTCCCGATTGGGAACCCACAACACGCCGCCGCCGCCCGTGCAGTGGTAAGCATCTAAGCCACAGAACCAACCGTGCAGCGCAATCTTGCGTAGTAACACAATAGGTATACCTATCGAAACCTTGTGTTTAATGAATAAATAAACATTAAATGATTGGTCGAGCGCCAACTTAGCCAATCATACAATACCTACGTCATAAAATACTTTTCAGTGACCGTTATATGACTCTACGCTATGATTTATAACATGAAGTGCAATAGATACAGTTAGTTACTTTCAAAACTGGCATAATGATGATTTATACTTGTACTTTTATAGTTAAACCATACATAATTGGTTCAGTGGCTTACCACTACACGACCTACTGTGGATTCGATACCCACGCAAGACAATAAAATATGTAATCCACAAAATAACCATATGAATTTTTGTAAAGTCCTCCGAGACACAGAACTTCCCAGGTGAGGAATTGTTGTTTTTTTTAAACTTAAAGCCATTCGTATCTCACTTAAATTATCGTAGTCAAATCAGATAGGTATATGTTGAAAAGTTTTATAGTTCTACAGGACTATCTTTACGTCATAAAGAGAATAAATATATGTATAAATTGGTATGAAACATACACACACACATACTAGAAGGAAAAAATACATGAAAGAGAAAAGAAACCAAATAATATTTTAGATTTTTCATCAAATTACCAACTCACCTGACATTATCCAAACCATAAAGCAACTTTGCCGCTGCCAGTCTGTAGCTAGGTGAACATTTTTTAAAGTCATAGCGATATCTTGTTTTGTTCTGTGGCTCTATCACCGCTCAGGGTAGCCACCTTGACCAAGATCGATCTGGAGGACTATTATTAATATTATTTATTTTTGATAACATAATTAAGTTCAAACTAATTGAAATAACGCCCAGCAATTCATCAGAGTATAATTTGTAACAAACAATAGATAGTAAAGTCTTATAATACGACCCCAATATACACTAATTGAAGAAAATATAGAAAATAATTACAACAACAATGGAGTCTATTGTGTGCCATGGATTAATGTTGTTGCGAGTTATCATGTCTAAGGCTGCCTGTCCACCGGACCGGAGAGGACACCTATGCTAATAAAACCAATAGAATTAAATAAAAACTCCGCTGTAAGTTCACACATTTTAAACGCGGAGTGGGGAAACGTAGCGGGGAAGCGGAATGCAGGTCCAGATAAGCGGAGAAAAGAGGGATGCAGGGTTGTGCTGCCGCCTGCTTAAATGACTCATCACTTCCTCGCTCCGCTATCTCGCTCCACGTACTGACGTGAAGCGGACTTGAGGGCTTTATTTGTCCACTTCCTCGTTCTACGGCGGTGGACAGACACAGTCCGCAAGTCTGCTTGGTATTACTTCCTCGCTCCGCTCTGCTATCCAGTGGACTTCTGTCCATTGAAATGTATTTTTTTAGCACATCACCTACTTGACATAGACCCAGTAGGTCATGTTCAAAATAGAGGGAAATAAGACCCAGAATCGATGTTCATGCATGAAGAGAGAGAATGTAAAGGAAGCGAAAGAAGTATGTCTGGATAGAAGCAATTGGCGTACCATTGTCTCTACCTCAATGGACGACGGGCGTAATGATATGTACGTATGTAGGCTTTACATTGTATTCAGATTTCCTTCAGTATAACAATAAAGAAAACGACCCCACAATAAACAAAACCTATGTTTTGCATTTCATAATGCCACTGATAGAGCCATGTGAACCGTTATCAGAGAAAGCAGTTATGGTGCCGACTGTCCTCAATGATCGTCAGCTTAGCGTAAGCAGTCCATTTTCGAAGGCTCGTAAATTCGGTCAGTGCCGAATTTATATACCTACAGAGCTTCATGCACATATTCAATTCAACGTTGTGCGGTCCAAACCGATCGACATCAGAATAATCACATGTCAGAGTAAATTGCCGCGCGCCGGACGCAAAGGGGTAATCCTCGGGTTTTTGCTATACCTACATAACACGAACACAATTAGTATTCATTACAGGATTGTATTTATCACGAACGTTTCCACTTCGGCAAAGATAAAAAAAAACAAAAACACTCTGTTTTACCGGTTGATGAAGGTTATGGAAATATGTGGGTTGTCGGCATTGTTTAGGATTATAATTGTTGAAAGATTTCGGGTTGGGACGGTGTGGGATGTTTTGATTTGTTTTGAATAATTATACTTTCGTCATAAAATCGTATATTTTTTTATACCACTACACTTTAGCTTATAGAAACTTATTAGGTTAAGTATCAACGCTGTAATTGCATGCTAAGGAAAAAGAAGGTCTTCTGCTGTTAATATAATGATTCCCCAAGCAGCTCTAAAAGCAAAATTTCCAGATAATCTGCAGAACACAGCACTGCCTTACCTCTTTAGGTAGTGTTATTATTAGCCGCTCTATTTTAAGGGTAGCATTCTTTCATAAATTATATAATTCATAAACTTGCAAAAAACCAGACTCAACAGACAATGCATTAAGTCTCGTATCTATTTTTCCCAGCTGCGGCCAACATGTTACTACAGAAAAGGCGTCAGCAAAAATATTTTTGAATAGCCACTCTTTACTTCCAAGCATTGCAACAACTCAAATAAAGAGATAATTGTGCAAAAGCTCTAACAAAACCTACAAAGATTGCTTAATTTATAAAGACGTGTCGTTTCGTCACGACATGCTTGGGTAATTAACTGCTAGGAACGTAGAAGGCTCGTTTTTATGTTATAACAAAGAAATGTGCAACAAAGTTTCGCAGTTCGTTACCTACATCATTACAGAGTGCAAAACTCTTCATTTGTTGTACTTTTTGTCACGATCTCATTTATGTTGCCGGTGGGCAATTAAATATACAGGAGACGGCGGGGAGTTATTTTTTCATCAGTCAAAGGGTCAGGGGTGCGGCTGCCCGTTAAAGATAAGGCTAGAGGCGAATAATTTGCTACTGTTACATTATTAACGAAGGATTACTATAAAATATCTTAATAAACTTAGTTTACACCGGCCTGAAATTTTAATAAAGACTTAATTAAGTTTGGATGTAGGTGTGGTCGACGTTAAAGATTCTTTGTGTGCTCGGATATTGCACTGCCTCTAAAAGTTTGTTTTATGACTCGTTACTGACTCAGTCACTTCTTTTTAAAATAAAACTATGTAACTTTATGAACCCTCTAGGTTTTATTGTTTTCATTTTGCTCTTAACGATCTTAGTTATATTACCGTTTTTTATAGCAATGGATATTATTTGAAGCCAACAATTTTAAGCATTTAGCACAAATCCACTAAGTTGATCGCTTCCAGGAATACTTATTTCAATGCGTTTATGGCTAATTAAGAGAAATTATACATTATTGATTCTAAACACATAAAATAATCCTGCTTTGTAGATAATAAGACATATTCTTGTTACAAATCAATATGCTGTACAGGATTGCCTTTGCTTGGACAGGATAAAATCGCATTTGTAAAAACAAATGAATGGTAGGCACATTTCTTTAAAATCGGTAAAGATCTCGCCGACTACGCGACGTTCACAAGATTTCGGTGCTCAGTCGTTGGGACAGAGCCAATAATTCACGAAGATAAGTATTTTAAGATATTTCATAAATCCGAGGATTTGAGTTTTTCTCTCACTTTATCCGTACCATTTGGCATCGATTGTGGATTATTCTTCTTTACCTATTCTCCTGGATTAAGTTATTACAAAATATATGTAATAACAATAGATTTACTTGCGGCTAAGAATAATTTTAATTTGTTTTTAATATATAGACTTAAGTTGCATTGTATATTATTATGTAATAGTGTACTCATGGTTGTAGATAACAAATAAATAAATAAACAAGTACATATGTGTAATGTTAAGCATATACTAGGGATCAGACGCACGTAGTCGGGTCCAAAAACTTAGAGTATTGTGTTATGTAGTAAATCTTAAAATGGGAAAAATATTATTTTGAAAAGATACGATCTGAAATAAAGCAAGGTAATGGTTAAAGCAATATAGGAAAAGTTGAAATTTGTACCCAATTTTATAATTTAAAATAAATAAATTAAATCATCTATCTAAAAACACTGTTTCTTAACTCTACATAGGCACTCTAGACTTCTTAAGTGTCGATATTCAAATACTTACTCAACATAAAGATAAGACCGTCTCAGGATACGATAAGTGCCTCAATGAGTGGTTCAATTTATCACAGTGTCACCGCAGCACCAAACACAAGCACTTACATAGCGTATAGCCGTAATGCAACTGACGACGACAGTAAATGTATGCTGTTAAGGTACATCTAGATGAAATATTGCACTTAATAAATAGATCGCGCTCCTTCATATTTATACTCTTTACTTAATACGACTTTTAAAAGAAATAAAGAAACGTTTACTGCTACAATAGGCATGATGACTAATTTTGAAAATCTATGCACAGGTCTAAATTGATCGTATTTCTGCATAAAATAAACGTTTATTAGCACAGCTTACATCTTTAAAACAAAATTAAAATGTTGTGTCAAAACGCTGTCAGATGTACCGCGCGCGGCGTCGTATATTATACAATTACTGATACAAATCCATTTCATTGTGCAGTACATTCTATACCTACTTCGTAGGATTCCGTACCCAATGGGTAAAAACAGGACACTATTACTAAGACTCCTTGAAATCGCTGAAGTACCTTTGAGATACAAAGTCGCAGTGGGTAACCGCTCAGCTGTATATAAAACATTTTACTTCACTATTTTGCTTATAAGAAAATTGAACAAAGGAATCATCCGTGACAGTGAATTGATCGTGTTTAATCCTTTGTACTGCCATGGCACGTCAAAATGTATGATATAGGTAAGTAGGAACTGTAGTCCTTAATGTTGCCTTTCTTCATCTCTTTGTGATTGTTACTGTCCAAAAGCATATGACTAGTTGTCCAATAGCGACGGATTTCTTCTTACAATTTAACAGCTTTGATGTCAACATTCAAAAGATACTTTTTTTTAAGACAACTTTTGCACTTGCACAGCCCTGTATCGCGACATTTTTCACTTGCACACTACTGTTTTCAGTAATTTGTTTACTAATATACTTTTATTTCATTAATATCCGATTAAGCCACAGCGAAGCGTGTCTGGTTTTAGCCAGTAAGTCGGTAATCGTGTAATGATTATACGTTATATGACATAAAATGTCTGTATTTCTAAACGCACACTAACTGTCTTTATAAATTAACTTATAACTTTATAACATTATACTGTATTACACAATACCGAATATAACCTCTACTATGTCAGCACTTCAGAAGACAACCTTCCAATCCCGATGCTCCGTAAGAACTGAACTAAAATCCAATACCATCTCTCTGAATATTATATTTTACAATACAAATCCGTTAATTGTCAATTGAGAAACTTATTTAGAGCATTATAGGACCAATTTGAGTCAAATCAATCTTTAAATTATTAATTTATAATTACAAAAATCTTATTAATATTTAGAAATCATGACAGTAGGTACATAATGTAAGTTTCAATAAAAAAAACTGTTAAAATAATGACGGTCATAATAGTGAGCAAACAAAGAAAAAATACAAACAGACTAAAATAAAAATAAAAAACTAACATAGAAGAAATCCTTTTTGAAGTTGGTTTAAATTATGTATCTGTATTCGCCTGTCACAATTTGGCGGACACTGATGAAGTAGTCCACTAGAAATTAAATCGAAATTTACGGACTAGCAACCAATTTATTTGTCAATATGAACTAGCTATTTGAGAAAGTAATTAGCCGTCACAGATTCATAACGATAATTAACATTCATCAAAATGAAAGAAAATAGAATGACTGGAGCTCTTTCATCTTATTGTGTGTGTCAACTGGGAGCGAAATTACTTAGCGCTAAGTTTCAATGAACGTACCGTTCGGAAAATCGACCCATAAAATTATTTTACAAAGTTCTTTCAAATACGTATATTGAAAATAGTACTCAATTCTAAAAGTTTTGTAAGCTGGTCTGTAGTCCGTCATCATAATACGTAGGTTATGTCATTATAATACGCTTAAGTTTTATACAAAGCCTTTTTAACCCAATTTGATTTTATTTTCCAAAGAGATTTTATAGGTTTAACATGAGTCTGTCTATCACACTGTAGGGGCAAAGGTCTGATCTACGATTTTCTTAGTTTAGGCTGCGTTTCTACCAGTGATGTTCATTTGTTATGAACCAATAGAATAGCTGCGCTGAGCGAGGCTAGGTAAATGACTCGCTAGCTCGCTACGCATCCTCGCACATCTCCGGTGGAGACGCAGCCTTAAAGCGTATTTATCCAGCTGATGTCGGTTTAGCCGTTTTAAAGTTATGATATGAATGAGCTAGATATTATTTTGTCTTACATGAAATACATTTTTAAGGGTGTTTTTTACATTACATTTTGCCTTAATTAATCATTTTAGTAACTGTTTCATATGTGATACAGATATATAGGTATATAATATGTATATATATGAAATGGAATGAAAGTGTTTATTCACGTTAACTTACGCATAATTACCATGATTTAAACGAATTAATTAATATGATTTAAACCTCTGCCAAACTGCATGGCAGTTTGTTGGCAGATGTAACTTCCGATTAACAATATCTATTAATATTAGTCTGCAATAAACACTTCTTATTACTATTATTAAGGTATTTTCTGCATTCAACGCAAACAGACGTGCTATAAGTGCTCATAAACAATAAACAATATTTAATTATTACGGACAAATAATAGTGACCTACTTAAGTATATTAATGTGTAAAGTACTTTTCGAGTTATGCATAGTGTGTAGTTTAGAAAATAATGGACAATTAACAAGTGTTTTGTTATATTAAATACTTGTAATATGGAAAATAGCCCTCTCAAATCGCCGGGGACGGTGACATCTAAAAATCAAGCCCAAGAGCAGCTCTATTGAAGTCGCACCTACATCTGAAATCCAAAAATGGCTGTCATTTATTGAGATGCATTTAAATGAAGTCTGCTCCATAGCATCAGAAGGTAAATTGAACTCTGACCAGAAGATGAAAATCTCCAACCTGTGCCGTAAAATTGGACATAGCTCATCGCATATGGCTGTTATTTACCAATCCCTGAAGCAAAAAGCAATCCAAGCGTCGAACTCTATGGAAGACCTGAAGGGAAAAGTCGACCTGACAGAGCATATTTCTGAGCTCAAACAAACTATACAGGAGTCTTTTGTTACGAGAAATTCTTCATGCAGATATGGTTAAAAAGGATTCAACTTGTTTTGTTCGGCCGAATAACTTAAGCTCTGTGGCTATTTATCCCACGGATAAATTTAAATCAAGCGACGAAACTAAAAATCTCGTGCAAAAGATCATAAGCCCAGAACAAATGAAACAAGTTCGTGGAGTCCGCAAAACAAGAAACGGTGGAGTTATTATAAGTACTGAAACAAAGCTTGATGCTGATTAGCTGAAAAATGCAGTCAAGGGCTCTACTTCAGGTCTTACCGCGGACGAACCCAACAAACGCAAACCTCGAATTGCGGTTGTAGGAGTACCCAGCTCTATGACCGAACAGGATGTTTATAAATGTATTTATGAACAGAACTTAGCCGATAAATGTCCCTAGAATCATTCTTGATCTCAATTAAGTTAAGCCATAAATCTGGCAAGAAGGACGCACCGAACTGCAACTATATACTGGAAGTTCCAGCAAGCATCCGTAAGGCTCTAATCACCCAAACAAGACTTTTTATACACTGGACTTCTTGTCCAGTTAGAGACTTCACATTAGTAATGAGGTGTTAAAATCGTGCAGAGAAGCAATTCCAACTTGTGTACACTGTGGTGAAGCAGGGCACTCAATATTGGAATGCACAAAGATAACTGACACGCCAAAATGTGCAACGTGCTCACGTTTTAAAAAGCCGAACAATCATAAAACGGGAGATGTAGAATGCCCAGCTAAAAAAGCCGCGGAACACAGATACATCAACTCTGTTGATTACGAGTGTACTTGAAGCTGCGTTATTCTTATATTGTATTGTTAGTCTAGTAGTTATTATCATATTATATTATATTTAGTACCTATGCTTGTATTCATTAAAACATGATGCTATTCAACTTGTGATCAATCTTCCTAACGTAAGCATATTTCAATCAATTCAATCAATCAATCAGCCTATCGCAGTCCACTGCTGGACATAGGCGTCTCCTAACACGCGCCACAGCACACGGTCCTCCGCCTTCCGCATCCAGTCCGTCCCAGCGACCTTTTTTAGGTCGCCGGTCCACCTAGCTGGGAGCCGCCCTACCTTACGCTTACCGAGTCGCGGTCTCCACTCTAGGACACGTCTGCTCCATCGGCCGTCGGTCCTTCTGCAGATGTGACCGCCCATTGCCACTTCAGCTTGCTAAGTCTGCGAGCTATGTCGGTAACTTTGGTTCTTTGTGGGATTACCTCGTTGCGAATTTTATCCTTCTAAGAGACGCCAAGCATAGCTCGCTCCATAGCCCGCTGTGTGACTTTTAATTTGTGGACTAGTCCCACTGTGAGTGTCCACGTCTCGGCACCGTACGTCATAACAGGTAGGACGCATTGGTTGAAAACTTTCGTCTTCAGGCATTGCGGTAAAGGCAAAGAGAAAACGTGACGTAGTTTGCCAAACGCTGCCCAACCCAACTGCCTTTGCAGCACTTTGCCCAAGGTCTCCAACTCCCGAACAACTTCGAGCATCGAACCGTCGACGTAAATCGGTCCCGGTGTGATATGTTCGTTGAACATAATCTTGGTTTTATCCAAGTACATACCGAGACCGACACGTCGTGAGGCTTCATTCAGGCTGTGCAGCATTCCGCTCAACTGTTCCAGAGACTCTGCAACGATGACGATATCATCGGCAAACCGAAGGTGTGAGATGTACTCGCCATTGATGTTAATGCCCCGTCCAGTCCAGTCCAGCGTCTTAAAGACGTCTTCGAGCGCGTTGGTGAAAAGCTTGGGGGATATTACATCCCCCTGTCTATATGAAATACCTATTAAAGAGGAGGATTTTATTAAGAGCACAAAGGTTATCCGCAGACGTAAGCTAGATAATGGGCGTAAATGGATAGGATTAGAAGTTGAACCTGTAGTTAGGAAACATCTGGCGACTACTAAAGATAAAGTATTTATAGATTGGGCAACTTGTAGGTTCATTGATGACGTTGAGGTAGTACGTTGCTTGAAATGTCAACAATTCGGCCATGTACATAAGTTTTGCACTAGTACAACACCTGCTTGTGCGAACTGCGCTGGGGAACACGAAACTCGGGCTTGCCCTGATAAGCTTACCCCTAATTTCAAACCTACGTGCGTAGCTTGCAAACGCCTAAAGAAACCCAGCGAGCATAGATGTGGCTCTCAACAGTGTCTGTCATACAAGCTTAAGTTAGAGCAGCTTATTTTAAACACCTCATATTAACTGATAGGTAGGACTCTAACTAGGTAGGTAGGGCCACAATGGCTAATTTAGTGTTAGGTCAATTAAATCTCCACAATGATAGGGTTGCTACATCAGAATTAGACCGATTAGTTATAGAACACAAGTTAGATATCGTTTTAGTTCAGGAACAGTATCAGAATGCGCACTTTCGTAGGCAGGTAGTACAACATAACAACAGAGCACGAGCTGGGATATACGTCGCGAATTCTAATTTTACAATAACGGCACTTTCCGATCTAATGACGTCACACTGTGCCGTTGCAGAAGTTACATCCTTATCCTGCAGGGTTTATGTCGTGAGCTGTTACTTTCAATATTCCGATCCTGTCACTCCTCATCTTCACCATCTTCGCCACGTCTTGCGGTCTCTCGCAGGCCACAAGATTATCATTGGCGCAGACGTCAATGCTTCTTCAGTTCTTTGGTATGGCAAACATAGGTCCAGTGATAGGGACCGTCGCTGTGCGGTCGAGGATTTCATTGCAGAAATGAACCTCTCTATACATAACACCCCCGATGCACCACCAACTTTTTGCAGCCCAATGGGCGAGTCTTCTATTGACGTCACACTTTCTTGTGGAGGCGTTCGCATTGATAGGTGGCGTGTCCTACCGGATGCGTCGTGTAGTGATCATCGCTTAATCGTTTATGGGTTTTCTTCTGGATTTGCACGGGATTCTTATAGTGGTGCCGGCAACTTCAGATATAAGAGTAAAGGTGCTAATTGGGAGTTTTTCGGTTTGCTCTTTGCTGCTCATGTCAGAGACTACACTCGCAACGACTTGACCGCCGAAGAAAGTGCTGTTATTTTGTCAGACACTTTCACTTATTGCGCAGATGTGGCTCTTGGTCGGAGATCTCTTACTAGTACTCGTAGATGTGATTGGTGGAGTGATCACCTAGCTGAACTTCGTAGACGATTTCGTAGAGCGCGTAGGAAATTTAATATTATTAAGAAACGTAATATAGTAGGAGAGGCCCATGTTTCGGCCCTTGTTGCTCTTAGGGTTGCCAGATCTCATTACAGAGCTGCTGTGGAGAAATCTAAGGGTAATTTATTGCGTAGAATAGTCGATAGGCTTGATAAAGAGGGTCCGTGGTCTCCAGTATATCATGAATTCAAAGCAAACAGGTCAGTTGAACTTGCATACATACATAACATAAAGTTCAACAATACACATACTGTAGGTTTAGAAGAGACAGCCAATAAGCTACTAGGTTCTCTTGTACCCGATGATCGACAAGATAATGACACGGAATACCACCAACAGATTAGACAATGGGCAGCACAACCGCCTTTATCTTCAATGTCAGATTTACCATCCACTGACGAATTTATCAATATTGTCAGATCTCTACCCATCAATAAAGCTTCAGGTGATGATAAAATTTCAAACAAAATGATTATAGAGGCTTGTAAAATCTCTGGGGAATCAATCTTAAATGTTTATAGGCGTTGTATTATAGAGGGTATTTTTCCTAGTATCTGGCGTTCCGGTAACATAAGGTTAATACCAAAAGGTGGTGATAAACCACTAGATGACCCTAAGTCGTATCGACCTATAACCCTATTACCATCTTTAGGGAAGTTGCTAGAACGCCTTATCGTTCCTCGACTTTTGCCGGGTGGGGTTAAATTTCATGAAAAACAATTTGGTTTCACAATAGGTAGGTCCACTGTAGACGCAGTTATATCCGTTAGGGAAACAGTCACTAGATCAGATTGTCAATATGTATTAGGTATTTTCTTAGATATATCTGGCGCCTTTGACAATGCATGGTGGCCGATGTTACTTTTGAAATTAAAAGCTCGTGGTGTTTGTAGTAATATATACTCACTTATCTATACATATTTTTCACATGGAACAGCTAAGCTTAAACTTGGCCACTATGCAGTGTCGAAGCCGCTAACAATGGGCTGTCCCCAGGGATCAGTATTAGGGCCGTATCTTTGGAATTTAGGTTATGATGATTTCCTGACACTGCCAATACCATCTGGCTGCACTTTGACCGGTTACGCTGATGACGGTCTTTTACTTATACAATCTAACACCAGGGCTGGACTTGAGAGCTTAGCGGAAAAATGTTTGCGCCTGATCTCTGATTGGGGAGTGCGCAACCGCCTATCGTTCGCGCCTCATAAAACATTTCAGCTACTATTGAAAGGGAATCTAAAAACGCCACCTAGAATTAGATTTAATAATATTACTGTTAGAAATAAGGATTCCGTTTGTTATTTAGGTTTGATTTTAGAAAGGAACTTCACTTTTGTAGATCATATTACAACGATAGGAGAAAAATCTAAGAATAGTTTTTACGCCTTGACGAGGATATCGACGTCGACATGGGGTCTGTCTTTTAACACCTTAAAAATTATCTATGCAACAACTTATTTGGGTTGTATGTGTTACGGTGCACCTGTGTGGGCTGATAGGGCAACCATCGGTGCCGCACGACGCAAGTTGCTTCAGAGTCAACGTCTGGCGTTGATATTTTTGTGCAAGGCGTATAGGACAGTTAGCACTGAAGCTTTACCAGTACTGGCAGGTGTTCTTCCTGTCGATCTAGAGGTACAGAGACGAGCGGCGATTTATTACACCACACGTGACAACATCAATTCCAACTTTTTAATGCCACGTGATCGCCTTAAAATCACCCGATTATTTAAAGAACAAACTGAAGTTTATAGAACCCTCATTAATGAAATACATCAACCAAGGGACGCCACCTCTACCAGTTTTTTCCTTCCGTTACTGATCGGTTGGCAAAGACATGGCTGGAGGTTGATCACAGTGTCGCTCAGTTCCTTACAGGTCATGGTAACTTTCAGAGCAAGTTATACTCATTTAAGCTAGTTGATTCGCCGAACTGTCAATGCTCAACACCTGGCTCCGATCAGGAGCAGTCTGCTCATCACATACTCTGGGAGTGTAGTCTTTGGCATAATGATCGTACTATTATGTTGAACAGCTTACATATATCATCTGGAGCGGCTTACTATGGGGATTTAGTCTCATCTAGGGGGAATTTCCGTGCATTTAAACGTTTCTGCCATACATATTATAGCAATCAAACTTAGCTCACTTAGGTCCCGTAGTTTAAGGTCCTCCGTGGTGCTCCTTTTCATAGGTTACAAACCTATACAGATTTATTTTGTCTCCCGCTTTGCTATGGAGGGAAGTGGAAACTTTTCTTTCTAACTCCTCCTATTTACTTCTGATTAAATTCGTTGCGGGGTCCAAGACAGTAGGTTTAGTTGTCCACGGGACGCACGAGTGTCAAAACTCGGTGTATCAGTTGGTTACTCCGCTGTTAATCCTGGCTCACAGGAGTCACAGCGGTGGGCATGTGGGTGGGATTGTCCCGATCCCCCTGTCTCACTCCTCAACGCAACTCAATTGGGTTGGTCTTTTGGTCCTGGAGCTGGACGGTCATAGTGGCGTTGTCATAAAGACATCTCAGCAACTCGATATAGCGCCAATCAATGCGACACCGCTGCAGAGCACCCAAAACTGCCCTGGTTTCGATGGAGTCGAAGGCTTTCTCGTTGTCCACGAATGCCATACACAGTGGCTGATTGTACTCTTCGGTCTTCTGTACAATCTGCCGAACAGTATGGATGTGATCCACGGTGCTATAGCCTTTTCGAAACCCGGCTTGTTTCGGAGGCTGGAACTCGTCAAGTTTTCTAGCGAGGCGGTTTGTGAGTACTCTCGAGAACAACTTGTAAACGTGGCTCAGGAGTGAGATGGGTCTGTAGTTCTTCAGCAAGGCTTTGTCACCTTTTTTGAAGAACAGAACCACCGCACTCCCACTCCACGCTTGAGGTGTTAGGCCCTGGTGTATAACGGAATTGAAGAGACTTTAAGAAGAAGAAGCATATTTAGACATAATAAAATATATATAAGTATACAAAAAGTAGGTCATGAATGACTTATGTAGAAACTGACAAATATTACCGACTTACTGCTGACGCTTAACTTCTTTTATATAATATAAAATTGTACCTAATAATTTAACTGCACATATTACATTTTACACAATATTGTTTATTAGACAACTATTGTAATAAAGTATATTAATTAGGTTTATCATAATATGTAAATTAACTTGTTTTTATTGTTTTGTATTCATTTAATTAAAGTAAAAATGTTATACCTTTTTAAATTAAACAGTAAGCTCTTGTATCGCCTGTGATACAGGATTATCCTAGTACAGGCAATCTAACATTATAATACCAATATATTTTATAAGATTATATCAAAAAATTGTACCTTTTTAAAACTTTAATAAAGATTTATTTATTATTATTTATTTATTTATTATTATTTATTTTATTATTATTATTAAATATCACTTATAATTAACTTATATGCTACATTTTCCAGAAGGTATTCTTTTGCTCTGTTTGTAAATACATTTTTAGATATACTATTGTCATGTAAGGATAGAGGAAATGAGTTTAATAATTTAGGGACTAAGCACTTCCTCTTTCTTTCACCAAAATAATTATTACAAGTGGGTATTTCAAATGGCACTTCTCCTCTCCTACATACATTATAAGTACGTACCTATAGGAACATAACCATGGGATGTCGCGTAGTGTCGGTAGCGAAAGCACCATGCAATATTTGTGTAAAAGTGTCGCCTGTAAATTACCGCCATAGTGTATGGAGTTTTGTTTCATGAAGTATCGTTGGACGGCTCAGCAAACGAGTATGACAAAAATGACAAACTAGACTGGCCAAAATGAATAGTGTTTCGCTACACACAACGATACCTAACGAATATTGCTCATAGTACGAGTCGGGCATATCGCGCTGAATATAACGAACATTTAGAAAAAATAATACACTCTTAACCCTGGTACTTATAGGAAAACGTTTTTTTAAATCACATCCCTAAATGAGTATTGGAGACCTATAGACTTACCAGAATTACACTATTCTGTAAAAGATCCTTCTCCAGTTGGAGCTTGCTCGCTTCTGTGATGCGTTCTCTCTCTGTATTTCAATTATACTTATGAGTAATAAAATAAATCTGTCTTTCGTATGTAACAGATGTTCTCAAACTTATTTCGTCTACCGCCCACTTTGAAAATCTATTATTTTTCAGCGCCCCTAAATTTTCATTTACTTTGACGATGGAATTCTTTTTCTTTTGGAAATATGTTTTTGGACTCCTTACCTCCTCGACAGCGGCCACAAAGGGGCATTATCGCTCACTTTGAGACTTTTCTCTTATTTCATAATAACATCACACAGTGTGTGGTACTGACAGTGTGTGGGTATTTATGCTGCATTTACAAAACAGTTTATTATACTAAGAAAAGGTCTAGCAGCAGACAACAATAAGAGTCAATGAACTTAATATAATATTCGAATATACATACAACTGTAACATGTCTTTGCAAATGAGAACTATATAGTTGACCAGACGTCACGTCGCGTCGAGCGTCGTACTGTAAATGAATAAGTAGTCTAACTAATTGCTCTCTTGTATGTGATGGAAAAGTCTTATTACTTTGGTACTTAGCGTGTGTGTATGTGGGGGTGTGTATGTTGATGTTTCAACAAATGTACTTAATGTACGAGTAATTCGCGACTCATTCTTGGTAATTAAGTCAGCTGTGCACAAAGTGTGTACTTACTACATTTTACAGTTAAAGCTAATGATGTTTATATAATGTGCCATTAATTGAATTTCGAACTAATTTCCTCTTAATTTGGTTGTATGTTATAAGTATGTTTACCGGTTGTTTTGTCTGAGTTCTGAATGGCTATGTGTGAGTTGTGTATATTTTACTAAAGAGGAAAATAGACATACGGCCCGCCTAATGGTAAGCAGTTACCATAGCCTATAAACGCTTGCAACACCGGGGATAACACTCGCGTTGTTGACACTTTAAAAACTTCTTAACTCCTTTCTTATTCAACCCCATGCTATTAGTCTCTCGGGCAAACCTTGGCAGAGAGTTTATTCCTCAAATATAACGTACGTGAAAGGAAATTTCTCTGAAACAATACAGTATTCCTCACATCAAAAACCATCTGGAAAAGTTGAGGAGGTTGACAGTATTAAAGAGCAACATAAGTTCTAACTTTAAACTCTATAACATATAACGTGTTAACGAAGTGCCTACAATATGTGAGTTCAGAGTTATCTGCACAATATGTCAAAAGGCCCGCTCGACTTCGGATATTAGGGACAGGTTATGGTGGCCGGTTTCCGTAGCCCATGTCAATGTTACCCTATACTCCACATATTCTATGTATTTTGTTGTAAAGGAGACGCAATAAGATATAATAAAATGTAAAAAGCTCTTTCATAGGCTAAGAGATACTTTGTCATACGCGTCTTTAAATTGGCTTGAATTGAAGCGCTGATTACGATAAGGACTTGTTAATCGGTAATTGATCAGCGAGTTAGGCTACCATTAAGGATGCGATTACCCTATGGAAAGAAAGAAAGATTGTTTTTTTTTATTGCCGCATGTGTAGGTACTAGCAAAATAGAACCAACAATTTGAATGACAAAATCTGAACAAACCTATACACCCAGACTCCGAACAACCTTTAAAATGTGTCACACAAAATTTAACCTAATTTATAGTACCTAGACATAACATGTTAGCGAAATATAAAATATAATATGAATGTCATACACCTCTGCGTACCCTTCTATCGAAAAAGCGTGACCATGCATTAAATAATATTTATGTAGGTATTGGTAATGATCCATCATGATAACAGCTAATTGAATCATAGTAGTGGGGGATATAAGCGTCGTCAGTTACGATCTCGTTGACATTAAAATGTCTTACTAGGCAGTTAATTAGTAACATGAAGACGGATAACACTGTCGTTCGTTTGCTGACGTAGAACGTAAGTAGGTACCTACTTATATCTATCTAATTTCACATTGTTTCTGCTCACTGTTGTACTAAGCATACAGTCCCAAGTAAAAGTAATTATAATTGACTGAAGAGCTTAATTATTTGACTACTTGTTTGAAGTCTAAGAATTATTAAGGAAAAGTAGGGCACTATACATACAAGAGAGCAAGCCCGACTGGAGAAGGACGCGCGGCCAACAAAACAACAGCCAAATAACTACACACAGTATTGTAGCAGTTTTCTTGTTAATCTGTTGTTAAAATAAAGTTATCCTTATCCTGGGATAAGGATAACTTTATTTTAACAAGAACACCAGCGTTACAAGAAGAAGGTAGAGTCTGCGACTCGCGTGTAATGATAACTGCTTTATATAGAAAAAAACGACCGTTAAATAAATATCAAATAAGACGCTTATAAACGGTCTGTGAATATGTAACACTATAATTAAAACATCTACAACTACAATATTAACATGAGTGCACTCTGCGAACTCGAGTTTTGGCAGCTTCAGTGTGAAAAATACTTCATCATTTTGTACAACAGCTGTACTCCACTAAGTACCTACATTTATTCCTTTAGCACGGTAACTTTTGTAATTACACTGAATGCGGTTAATTATGACGACCGGGTTTGACCAAACGGTTTTAACAAAAACTATCAAGTCGAAATGGCGCGGTAAATGATAAATGAAACCTACGTTTCATTCTTTTTAATAACGAAGAAATCTTTTTGTATCTTTATACAAAAAGATTTCTTCGTTATTGACCTGACCTGACCATATTAAAATAATCAGTGGATGGTAAGATTAGGTACTGCGACCCCCTACGCACGGTGAGTGCCAGAATCTTATATTATGGTAGGTACATACAACCAAGAAAAAACATATTAGATATCATATAATTTTATACCCACCAAATTTTAAAATTGAGCCGGGCGGGGTGACTCCCCTCTCTCATCCTCTTCCATCTTCTTCCCTGCGACCCTTTTAATGCGACTTATTTCAAGACCACTAAAAGTGTTATCTACCATTGTCCTATGTTCTCAGAAGTCATGAATGCTGAAACCATAGATACCTTATTCTTAGTTCGCATTATTGTGGCAATTTCGGAACCCTACATTGTGCGTGACCCGACATGCACTTGGCCGTTTTTTTAATTTGCAAATGAAATCCTGTTTTTTAGATAGATACATATACACCATAGGTATAGGTAACTAATACTTACCTATACCTAACTATAAAAGTAATACAATGTATACATCTATAAAATACAATACATTATATTATATATATTTATCAATACATATATTACACAATACATACATATATAATAAGTTAATACATATTATACCGTACTCAGTATTTTTTTTATAGAGGAAAATGACTATTGAGGTAGGTAATGCTTATACACCATAGTTTTAAAAGAAGCCAAACTCTTTGCCTGCCTAATGGAAACAGACAATGCATTACAGTTTTTTAAAATCTACATACCAATTTGCTCATGCTTGCAGTGTCTTCGTGAAGATTTTGAACAGATATAGGTAGCTAATACCTAATTGATTGCAGTTTCCAATCCTAATCAGCTTACCGCCACCAATCCAATATGTGATAGCAAGAAACAGGTTTGAAGGTATTTTCTTTATTAGATAATCTATTTGTAACATAGAAATAGAGTAAGAAAACATGCCGCCGACATTAAGGCAATTCATAAAAAAATGCCGGCATAACTTTGATTTAAGAGTCCAGCCGCAAAAAAACTATGGCCTCGACAATAAATTAAATGTTGTAAACATGGGAAACAAAAAAGTCTGCATAAATCTTTTCTGCTTTGATCTTAAGAAATTATATTATTCATTCTAATATAATAAATGCAATCGTAACTATAACTGCCTGTCTGCCAAAAACCAACTGGCATTACATTAACTACATATATTATATATGAGAGCTGGTAAAGCGGTATAAGTATGTCAAACTATAACATATTATTGGCACAGTGTAAAGACCTCTTTATACCTTCATTGGATATCTTTGGCCTTTTTTTTTTTAGAGGGGAAATGCTTTACGCATATCGCCCCGCCCAGGGAAGCGAGGCGATTATGTCGGACTCTCCGGCTCGAAGATGGTAGGCGGCCGGCATACCGACTAAAACACCCCTGTTCACCTACACCCGCCTTCATGGGTGGACCACCGGAACCTGATATGACGTCAGTGAGGATATCTTTGGCCTGTGCTAACCTTAACGGGAAAAACCGTGGATATCGAAAATCGGTTTGGAGGGCATTAATTATAATTATATATTTTGAGCGTTTTTGTTATGCAATCAGCTCAAATATACTTAAATATTAAAGCAATGTGGAAACAGACGAGCCCGGAGCAGGATTCGAACCTACGCCTCTCGGGTTCCGGCCCAATTGTGACATCCGAACTCCTACTCCAGAGTTCGAATTTGCCCACCGCTTTTTACGTCTTGGAGTGACTTCAGCTTCATTCAAACGTTAGCCGTTACAGGTCTATGCGTATATCTTGTATTTTTGTACATTGCTTTAATATTTAATTATTATAGAGCTGTGGGCAAAAATAACGATGCAGTGGGTCCCAAAAACCAAACAGCGGCCACGTGGTAGACTCAAAATGAGATGGCGAGATGAGCTTGACGCCTATAAAAGGGATTGGCTTCAATTGGCAAATGATAGACTATCATGGAAAAAGGAAAGGGAGGCCTTTGCCCTGCAGTGGGACGGTATAGGCTAATGATGATAATTATAATGATGATGATGATGATGGTGATGATGTACTTATGTACAAAATATAGCAAATATTAAAACTGTAGGTAAAGGAATAATTCGAATGCTATAACAAACCTCACTATAGGTATAGCTCTGTTAATGTCAAGTATGTTCTACAGTAACACACAAAGTCAACATCCAATAAGAAGACTGGTGTTGTGGATGTGGGTTTAATTAAATACCTACCATATATGAGTTATTCGCTTATGAGAAGGAATAAAGGAGGCGATCGTGCAACAACACATTCCCGCCGTAGGTATAGCTGCGTAGCTTCAATGTTCGAGCACCATTAAAATTATTTTCATACGAATGCAGCTACAGACATTACACGTCACGGTGATATTTGAATTTCAGACAGCGCTGGCACCGCATTTATCTCTTTATTCATTCTCGGCGTTTCTCTGTTCTTGACATTTCCGGACAGAGAAAAATCAAACAAAGCAAAATTTATACACGCAATTTGGCTACTAGAAATGTCTTTTTGAGTAATGTATATTTGATCGTTTGTCTTATTCTTTGATAGACAAACATACAAATTTGTAAAAATTAATTTACATAGAAATATTTTCTTAAAAGATAGCGTTTTTTAACCGGAACCGTCCGCCTGCACACAAAATACGCGAACTTAGCGCGGAGTTGCGGAAACCAGCCCGATGCGACATGGTATGGTATGGTATGGCATGGCGGGCTATTGTCCGCAATTCCACGCTGATGCGCGTATTTTGCGTGCGGGTGGTTAGCTGGGGGGGACACTCTATCCACCCCAGCTCGTCCAAATAGTCCAGCAGTCGCCTGACGTTGACGATCGCTTCTCGTACCGATCCTGGGCTGCCCAGGTGTTTCTCTCTGTATGCAGCGACCTCCGGGCAGTGCAGCAACACGTGCGCCGCCGTCTCGTCTTCCCTCATGCAGGCTCTGCAGAGGGAACTGTCAGTGACTCCTATAACAGAGAGGTGTTTATTGAACGAACCGTGGCCCGTGACGGCAGCAGTGACTATACACGTAACTGCTGTTTTGTGAGTCTTAGAACCTGTTTGGTGAAGCGATGGTCCAGCGCGGGAGGTGCTTCCTTTGCCTGTCTGCACTCGCTGTGATTTATCCAAAGGTTGTTGTGTTGATCTTTAATGCGCTTTCTTACCAGTGCACGTAGGTGTCCGAAAGGCAGCGCCACAATGGGTTCTGGCCCTATTGTGTCCATCTCTGAACCCCTTCTGGCGAGCTCATCCGCAGCATCATTGCCTCGGGAGCCGCTGTGTCCTTTGATCCATTGGATAGTTATGTTATTGTGTTCACCCACCTGGTTAAGTTTTTGGTGACACTCGTAGATCAGACCTGAGTTGACTGTATGGCAGTCTAGAGCCTGTAGGACAGCCCTGCTGTCCGATAGAATCCGGATGGGCTGTTCCTTTACCTGTCGAGACATGATAGCATCGGCCGCTAGAGAAATCCCCATGCATTTTGCCTGGAAGACAGTATTGTGGGCCCCTAGCGGTGTAGCCATATGTATGTTGAGGTCCTCTGAGAAAATCCCAGCTCCGGTGCCTGTACCTGTCTTTGACCCATCTGTGAAGATCCGAAGTTCCGTGGGCCTTAGGCCCTCGCAGCGCTGGTCCTCGAACAGTTGGATCTTGTATTTCTTATCGAAGACGAATTGTTTGGGGATGCGGTCACTTACTGCTCTCAGGAGCGGGAAATCTGTCGCCAGTTCCTCCAGTATCCTCCGATGCGACATATCAATACATGAATTTAGGTAGGTACATTAATACCTACATACTTCTTGCGAATAAAAAACAAAAACTAGCCGTATGTAGGTATATGTTAGTCATAAATTTGCGAGTTTAGAAGCAGATAACTTGCCTTGTACTGTTTAATTATGCTCTATGTGCTGTCGCGTGCATACAATACATTATTTACTACAAGTTCAGTGCATTCGAAAAGTGTCACGTCAATTATGCATGTACGGTTGTTCTATCCGCACACAGAACAATAGAGTGATCCGGTTGTTCCTGGCAGTAGCACGAATGTACTATGCTTCTGCAATGTCAAACTCGACTGGCATAAAGGAATTATTCCCCCGTGTGTAGATTGAGAGTGAAGGAATATTAATGAGACAGTAGCACGCGGAAAAATCAATGAATGAAGAGAGTAGGTATTCTATTTTAATTTTAATAGTAGCAGGGCCCCCAAAAGTACCTACTACCTACATAGTTGGTATACATTTATACATTAGATACAAAATTTAATAACAAGACAAGTTATAATTTTATCCAAAAAAAATTAGTTTGTTACCTTTTCGCGACTTTACGGCTTAACGGAACCTGAAATTTAGCTAGGAAGTAGGTATCCTGGAAAAGGACTTTTCACCGCAATAACCAACTTCCACACGGGCAAAGCCGCGGGCGTCAGCTAAATCAGTATTTAATAAATTACTCCATACTTTACTTACCAAAGGGATGAAATTGCGTCTGCAGCGACCAACTTTTAGGGCTTGTTATCGAAACACTGCAGATCGAATTGTGGGGTAGGTGGAAATGTTATAGTTGGCAGGCACTGAAATAAATCTTGATCTATTTTTGTGTCGGCAGGTCTTAAAAACACAGGATATCTAATATTTTTATTGTTGGCGATTTTCAGTCTTTGCAAACATATTGGAATTTCTAAAGACAGCCAATAATATAATTTAAAACAAGTTTGTATTTTAATGTCATACTAATACTTAGTATACTAACATGATATATTATTATTCGACATGAATTGCAACAACTGGGTTAGTTCTTGTGCCGTCATAATTTCACATAGACGTGATAAAATGAAACACGCTGTACGAAAACAAAGGAGAACAAAATTTCAAAACCAAATCACTATATGTTTAGACCACAATGCTTCTTAAAAGTAACCAGTTTTTTTATACTCTCTCGGTGACTATCAAACGTACGGCCCACCTAATGGTAAACCGTTTTCAGATACCGCAGACTTTATTACCAGTCCGGGAGCATTATTTAAAAACAATTTGAATTGCAACCGACATCGACACGCTAAGAATAAGCATTATTCAGTAATAGTAACGCTTGCTCGTTTGTATGGTGCCCTTCCTCTTTTAATTACAACTCGAATATGGTCGTGGACTATGGGCCTTAATGTTTGCGATATCTATCCTCTACTAATAAACTGTAGTGCTGCAGAGCGAATAACGAATTAGAGCCACCGTACAATGCAATCTTTTTTATTGGCATCGGCATCGCTATTCTACTGTTTCATTCGATTTGTACCTATTTTCATATTTGTCTATTTTTCAAAGCGTTACATTTCTGTGCAGGTCTAGGCAAGGAACTTATATGTTAGCTATATAAGTTCCTTGGGTCTAGGTCGTCTAGTTATACATGTCAATGTATATGTACTAAGTAGATACGTAGTATAAATTAATTTAATAATACCCATCTACATAGATAGGTACTTTTTCAATAAATAATGTAATCTTATAATACGCATAAAAATATCCACCCACCAGTTATATACCTAAGTATATAATAGAATAATATTTTACGTTTTAACCAGGCACTTCAGTATTTTTATAAAAATACATAAAATTGGAACGTTCAAAGTTTTAGACATTGGGTTTGAACTTCAAACCCAGTGTCTAAAACAAATTTAAGTAAAACGAAACGTCGTAGCTAAAAGTTTTAGAGATACGAGTGGCAGAATTGACATTTGACATTGACATTTGTCAGATATAAACAAATATTGATAGGATTAAATTATTATGACTCAAAAAAGGGTTAATAATTATTATAATATTGAAGATTTGCCCGGACATGTTATTGACGGTGGAAATAAGAAACAAAAAGTTACTTTTTATGTTTATCTGATTTTGTTACAGCAAACTCAGGCGCCGCGCCGGACTCTTCTAGTTGTCGATATCACCAAGTGTTGAGATGAAAGTGTCAGTTACCGTCTATATATATAGACGCAGCCTTCTTAGTCCAGCACCCGGTGACGTCGAACCTATCCTAGGCCACCATGAAAACATTTTGGCCGCGACCAGGTCGTAAACTCTCAGATGGGGTGATATCCATACTTCGCAACTTCGTCTTTGACAACCAGATGCTTTCTATAAAGATTTCTACTTGGATGTTGGTTGACATGACACTTAAGCTGCCGTCAACACAATTAACACAACTCGATAGGGTAGCAACATGCTCTAAAAACAATTTATTAGTTTGAAATGCTCAAAAGACTAAATTTATAATTTTGGGTAGAAAGCAACAAATACAATCTATCACAGACAGAGATAGAGCACAGGTCTACAAGAAGCTAGGCATCTAAATATTATGACATCCTCGGACAACAGTATCTAACCGTTGAGAAGAAGACTTGAGAGTCAGCAGAACAAAGGATTTGATCATTGAAAACTTCTCTGCCAAACTCCCTGTATTAGAAGAGAAGAGAACTTCCCCTGGTAATCTGCTTCAAATCTGGCCATTCTGTCTTTAAAATACTTCTGCATATAAAACATTGAATCTTCCATTGTGTACAAATGTTTTTGATTGTTTCTGTTAATTAAATTGAGGTAGGCAACTATGTATATCATAAATATCAAAAGCAGTGTTTAGAACTTTTAATTGATTTCTTCTTGCTTGCATCAGCGATGACGCTACTTATCATATTAACAAATATACATTATACATTGGTACTAAGTGCTGTACACACTTCAACGGGTCAATACAGATATAATATAGGGCCTGTAAAATGTTTAGTAAACAAACATTAATCTTATGATGACAACTAAGAATAGAATGTTTGTTTGCTAGTATGGAACTACACTATTTAATTATAGATTGTTAGAATTCATGCAAAAAAAATAACTAATGCTTTATAATAAGTATTTTTTATTTTATTTTAGGAGAGCTTACAGACTAATTACATTGTATATAATAACTTTAAAAAATTGCCAATGTCAAGCTTCCACATATTCATAACTAAGTAGTGTGTAGACAATAACACTAGGAAGTACTTATATTATGATGTATACTTAGAATTCTACAGTATGGTGACAAATTATTATTATTATATACAAAAAAGCCATGACTTTATGAGTAGTAAATATGTATAATATTATATCCTCTTTGTAACTATACACTGATTGTAAATCAATTAAACTTATAGAATTGTAAGTGCCTTTTGTAGTTGCCTAATGTATTTTTATTTAATAACTATTATATTATAATCTACCATCATGGGTATAATTTCTTTGTCACCATATCATATTATTCCCTTCATTGTTCCATGAAGGGGTAGGGTAGGTACCCATATACACCATATACAGGAGATCTATGTAATAGTGGGCGAAAATATTTCGGCTATATAATTCCAAACTGGACTGATGCTGAGCAATTGCCAGAAAATCGCAAAATAACTACATGATCCAAGTATTAAGTCAGCATGGCAATTGAGTTACGTATACCACTGCATTAGGGTAATAAATGAAATATTAATAAGGTCAACTGCCTGAAAACACTCAATTTATACTCTGCAAGTTTCTAAATTGTTCTGATTGTGCGCTAAAAAAGGTTAACTTAGGTAGGTACCTACATTATAATAAATGTTCTGCGTCAATATTTTTTGATTAGTTAGGCATTCCAAATAGGTTTTTACAGAATTATCAGTAAAAACCATCGAAAAAAATAAGAAAAAAATTTCAACCGAGGATTTTTGCCCATTCAGATACAACCTACATACAAATGACAGCCACAGATAATATAATATTTTAGAAGTATTTTTTTAAGATTCTACTCTATAGGTACCTACTTCAACAACAGTTTTCTGAAAAAAAAAACTGTTTTGGCGGGAAAGGGCATAATATTAATGTCGTCTCTGTGGTGGAGAGGACTCTGATACATAATAATAAAAAATCATTTTCATATTCAAATTTATTAAAAAAACGCTTACGTACAATGGATATTTCAGATATAAGTAAAGTGGCGAGCAGAAAAAGAATGAATAATGACGCAGAGAGACTCAGGGAAAAAGTATCGCAAGAAACCGCAAAAATTATTAAGTTGAAGGTATGTATAATGATTGGTAACGAAAGCTGAATATCCAAAATCTGGGTAAATACCTATACCTTTTATCTAGAATCTAGATAGTTGGCAGTTGTAGGTAACCTGTCTAAATTTGGTATCAGCATGTAAGTTGATACTTGTTGGATAGGTAGGTAGTAGGTACTTAACTACGTATCTTTCTAAAATCCACAATCTAACTTTTAGCTGTTAGTTTATGTAGGTAGGTAATAAATTAGTTTACACAGCGAGACGCCATCTTGCATTTAGGTAGTACAACAGAATACTTATAGTACAAGGTCGTAGTAGTCGTCCAGACCACTTTCGATCGAGGCGGCCAATCCCAACGGAGATTAGCCAACTGCGCAGGACATCATAGTGCACAAGTGGGTGCGCAAACACAAATGCTAATGATTCACTATTCCTTCACTCTCATAGTCCGACGGGACGGCAATCCGACACGACCGGAGAGAGATCCGATTCCGAAAGGGATCTTGCTGTTTGTATGTAGAAAATGTTAACCCATCTTCAAACCGCCCGGGGCAAGCTTGCTTAACCTTGCAGATTTGACGATCCGCGCCGCTATCATTTAGCTACAAGCCTCCCTTGTTGCATTTGGGTACCTACCCTTTCTGTGGCCTTGCACGTGGTTAATATGCATTCCGCATACCACCCACCTGGGAGACGGTAAGTGGTAATGTCGGCCTCTCCGGTCTCACTAAATAGGAGACCGGAGAAATCATACCGACTGAGAAATCTACGGTGTTCCCTCAGACGACCTATTGCAAGGGACACGAGTACGTTTGCGCATTCTTCCGCATCAATCATCATTTTGCACTTGCACTAGCTAAGAAATGACATAGTATGCATAATTAGTAGGTACCTATCTACCTAATAACGATATATTTTCATCCTCCTGGCTCTATGAATTTTAACCCCCGCCCTGACCAAAAAAGAGGGTTGTTATAAGCTGTGTATCTGTCCGTTGCATCATAGCTCCCACATGAATGAATGGGATTAGATGTGGTTTTTTTGGATAATCGAGATGGTTCTTAGCTATGATTTTTGAACATCTGTTCAGGAGTTAGGAGACTATCAATTTTGATATAGGGCTTTTACAAACATTCTTTTGGAAGGTAGTAAAAGCCCTTCATCATCATTGATTGTCTCTAGAGATCATTGATAGGACTCGTGGCAATTCATGTGAAATTGGGTTTACCTGCTGTTATTTCGATGGTATTGATGATGCTGAATACCCAACACCTCAGCATTTTACAGTAGGTAGATATATAACGTGTTTAGGTTCGGATAATTTAGAAAGTATGAAATAAATAGGTACTTATCAAATGTTAAATTTATTTTTAAGGATTTAAGGTACCTAGCTATTTATACTAAATGTGTAACCTAACCTACCTGGGTGCATATAATAGAAATTACCTATAGGTAGATAATGCACATTAAACAAGCAAACTTAGTGATGTGTATATGTCAGGTGGCGCAAGACACCGCGTATTGGGACTTGAAGGAGAAGCTGCAGCAAGTAGAGGGGAACCATGAGCGTTTGCAGCAGAACATGGTGGAGGTGCAGATGCAGCACGAGGCTATCTCAGGACAGTACCAGGAGGAACTGCGGCTGCGCCCCGACACGCTTAACAAGTCACCCTTCTTCTTATACTGTTTCTTTTAATTCCCACCTACAGGATGTAGAGCGCAGTACTACAATTCGTACTGTCTTTGTTACTGTAATGATCATTTTTATACCTATGTACTTACCTGATTTATATTAACCAGGGATTGCCGCGCGAGGGTGTTTTGAAAAATAGGTATTGGACACCATGTATCACTGTCAAATCGACAGCGGTACATGGTGTCCAATATTGATTTTAATCAAATTTTGATCGTGCGCAGATTGAGTGGCACGCGGCACATCTGCGACGTCCTGGAGGAGTACGGCGAGCGCCTGCGGCAGGCAGTGGCGCGCTGCCGCGTGGACCAGCGCGCGCTCGGCGCCGCGTACGGCGAGTGCGGCGCGCGCGTGCGCTCGCTGGGCGACGCGGCGCGCGAGCGTCACGCCACGGCGCACCACGTGCAGCGCATGCACGAGCGCCTGGGCGAGGCGCGCGCGCAAGCCGCGGCGCAGGGGGCGCGCTGCCACGACCTGGCCGACCAGTTAGAGCGCACGAGAACCGACCTGCGCCGGGTTAGTGTCAACTAACTATTATTTATTCAAAAATGCAAAGGTAGGTAGGTATCTAGGTATTTCCAGCGAAATTTGTCTTATAGTACCTATCTAGTGAGAAGATTCGAAAACGAAGCGAAAATTTATTAGTTCAAGTAAGTAGGTAGGTGTAGCGTGAATAACTATAAATAAACACAGTACCGTAAGTAAGTATACATACCTATCTAAATAATTACGCCTTTTGCTTTCCACTGAATATGGTTTATTGATGCAGTGCGAGCAAGCGGCGGGCGCGCTGCAGGCGGACGCCGCGCGGCTGCTGCGCGAGCGCGACGAGCAGTGCGCCGAGCTGCGCCGCGCGCTCGCCACGCGGGACGCCGAGTGAGTATATAGCAGGGTGCCGAGTACTCGTCGTGCATTGCGACTGATAGATACCAATTATTTCCAGAATACAAACGACCCGCGCGCACTGCGAGGAGGCGCAGCGCGAGCGGGACGCGGAGCGCCTGCACCTGCGCCGCATCACCGACGAGCGCGCGGTCAGTACCGCAGTCAGCTGCGACGTGTGCTTGTGCGTCGGTGTGCTGATTGACCATGTGTCTATTGCAGGAGGCAGCCGCCATGATAGACCAGCTAAAGACAGAAGTGACGTCTCTCGGCGACGACAAAAGTCGAATGGAAATAGTCATCAATGAAAAGAACGAGGTGAGTGAGAAATACTCGGCAGAGATTCACGCATGCTTCAGAGGAGACGATAACTCTTAACATGTTGCAGCGCGTGGCCACGCTGGAGATGGAGCTGGGACACGCGAAGGAGCACCAGACTAGCACAGAGCTCTTGCGCCGTGAGGCCGAGGACGAGCTTCGCTCGGCGCGACAGCAGGCCGAAGCGCAGGCCAGCACCATTGAAGAGCTCACGCGCCGCATCCTCACACTCGAGCGCGCCGTGGCCGAGGCGCAAGCAGGCGCTGCGGCCCAACAGTGAGTTTTATATTTAAGAATGATCCCTGTTACCGGGGCCGGTCGAACATGTATAGTTTCATTTTGTGTTAAGTAATTCGAGCTTGTCCGTGTCCGGCCGTGCCCCGGGGTAACGTGAATCATCCTTTTATTTTACGTGCCGTACAGTACAGTGTATGGCCGAAGTGCAGCTCGTCACTGCCGCGTAACGGTGGGTTTTACTCAGTCTTACTTAGTACTCATACACTCATACATCTCGTATGCCTAATACGATAGAGCTTCGCCGAGAATGAGATGCACGCCAGTTACTGTAAATATTCCGGTTACTGAGAACAATAAAACTTGTTGTGAGTTTGTGACTTGTATAGGCCAGTTTCTTGACCGTTTGAGTGTGCAATCGCAGGGCAGCGGACGCGAGACGTGTCGACGAGCTGGGTGCGAGCCTGGCGGAGCGTGATCGGGAGCTGGACGACAAGGTTCGGACCATCGCGCGCCTCATGGCCGACCTCAAGGCGGAGGCTGACGAGCGCGCGCGCGCCGACACGGCACTTGCCGCTGCTCGCCGGCAGCTCGACGCCGAGCGCGCCGAGTTTGCCGTGACGTTGGCGGGTCGCGACGCCGCCGCGCGCTCCCAGAACGACGAGATACGCGCACAACTCGACGTCATCCTGGACTTGCGCACTGAGCGGGAGCGCATGGAGGAGTGCATGCGCGCTAAGCAGGCCACCATCGACAACATTCAGAAAGAGCTGACCGGGCGAGCGCCACCACCATTGCCGGCCGCCGAACGCGAGTGCGACGCAGCGCTGAGCCCCACCAAGCGCGAGCTCATCGCGCCACCGCGCCCCGCCGATCGCGAGCGCAACGCTACCCCGCGCCCCGGCAAGCGCGACCGTGACGTGCCACAGCGCCCCACGGGACGTGAGCGCGAGCGTGACGCATCACCGCGCCCCAACGAGCGCGAGCGCGATCGCGACGTGCTGTACGGCTTTCTGAGTGACAGCAGCGTGGACGGTGACGCTCTCAGCGCGAGTTCCCGCTGCCACCTGTCGCTGCACGCTATGCGCCCGCAGGTCAGTGAGACAACATACTACCACTAGATACCTACTCCTCGCTCTATAAGTATTTTTCTTTAAGTACCTACCTACGTTAGTTTCTATTGTTTTAGGCCACGGTATCACTATCGCAAGTAAGGAAGGACTTAAAAATGAAAGGTCGCACGTTTTTCAAAAATAAACGCCTTGAAAGTAAAATTAAGAAGATCAAGGATTAGACTGCGACGCGTCGCACAAGTCGAGCGACGAAGTGATCGATAGCCGACACGTCCAACTTTACTTAATTGTTACTTATTATTTCATTTGTTCACTAACATTTTAATTTTGAATTAAATATGTTCTATGTAATATGACTGCGTTTCATGTTTAGTACAGAAAAACACAAAATTGTTTCACACATATGAAAATAATAGGATAAGCACCTGCTTATCCTATTATTTTCATTTTTTCTTATACTTTTGATTTCATAAATACCTATGTACTTACCTAAGTACATAGGTATTTATGAAATCAAAAGTTCAAAATTACTAATGGTTGAAATGCCTAAGGTTTACTTTGTTTTGTGCACGGAAAGTAGATTCCGTCAAGTGCAAAATGCGTGGCATGCGTAGTGTGCCTGCACGTGCATGTGTGTGTATTTGGGAACTGGTTGAATAAATAATATCATGTAGGAGGTATTAGGTAACACTCGGCTCGGTTACATAAATTGTTATATAGGGCATCATTATTATTGTTTTAAATAAATAAATGAATAAAATACAATTTTTAATAAAAATAAAATATTCTATAAATTATTATTAAAAATATAAATATATATAGCGTAGCAGATTCACCATTCACTGTTTTTGTACACACCGCGGCCGCCAGTCATTTTTTTGCAAAAAAATGATCCTATTATAGCACGGGAAATAAGGGTAGCGACAATTTAAGTGGATATTTCGATTTTCGTGCAAGTGTCCACTTCAAATTGACAGATAATACGATGATGGAGGAAGGTCATCACCATTTAGGAGAGTGATCCGTTGTGACCAGTTGATTTATTTAAAAGGTCAGAAAAATATTCGTCCTTTCATTTGTGTTATTAAAAATGCATTACACATCTAATAGAGAACACATAAGAGCTTTAAAACCTTTACGTTGCCAGGAGTAAAAATAAAAGCTGCTTTATTGTGCAAGTGGAATTATTAGAATTTTATAAGTTTTAATAATTTGGAATAATATAAATTTTAATAGTTATTTATGGTCTTATGAATGTCATGGTACAAACGTTCTTATACAACCCATTAGCTTGTTTTTGCTTTGTAAAAACAAGCTAATGGGTTTTTGCTTTGTAAAATGCGCCCCTTTGACAGAGCTTTTGTTTGGAAGGGAAGGAATCGCAATGACTCTCGACACCAACAACTCGAATAACTCGAAAATGTGGGTCAGAAGTTAGATGTGGTCACGTGAATAATTTATGTAGGTACCTATGTTCTATTACATTTTTTTTGAATACTTTGTTAGCTCTGTGGCATAAGTACGTAGCTTATGTTTTCTTCGGTCAATCTCAAGGATGAATATCTAATATTCGCTCAACAAGTCAAGTACCAAGCTAATCCCAGTTATAGGGTTAGGCCATACATGAATTTTCCTTTTGCCAAAGAGCATTTAGGATTAGTAGGTTGATTCTCCCATCACGGTTCGATGGATTGTGCGTTTGAAGGGATTACTGACAGGGCTACATAAATACAACCCTGATAAGCTGGCTTAACTTTATAAATAATGATTTACTTTTACTACCTTTGCGGATAAACAATTAGATCAAAAATGTTTATTTGGCGTATACGCAGTGTCATTTTTCATAGATCTCCACTGCACATAAGTACCTACCTATCTAAGGGAAATGTAAGTATTAAAAAAAGGCTGCAAATATGTATAAAACCCTCTTTTTTGTATTGGGCCTCAAAATAATAAAAGCGTGTCCCTATAATTGATCTTTTAAATATAGAGCATTAGTATACCACTAGCAGACACTTGGCCACAGCGCTACCGGGTCAAACCATCCTGGCCTGACCTAAAAAAACACAAAATCAGGTAGCCGTCCAGAATAAGAAGAAGAATAAATTACGGTCACCCAAACACTAGAATTGTCTATAGATACCTACCTAAGTGCATATAAGGACAAAATGTTTTATTGGATTAAGCCCTGTTCCGAGGGGAAACTTTACAAACATACAACTCACGAACAAGGAGTGCACCCAAACTTGAAAAAAAGACATTTTATGGGTCCGCAAAATTTTACGTGGGAATCGAACACACTAAACTCGGCGCGGTGTTGGTGGCGAGATAACCAATAGAACTAGCGTTCCGCAAAGAGTGTACCGAAGTCATTACTTAGTGGGCCTCGGAAAAATAAAAAGAGAACGAAATAACAGTAGGTATAAAGTTTAGGTTTGTCGATTCAGATTATGAATCGAACATAATATATAGGTTTTCTGATTAATAATAAATTTTGAATATTAATATTTAAAAATAGATTTTTCATTTATGGTGTAAGTACTTCCAAAATTTCCTTTTATTCTAGATGTACCTTGAAGACCACACTTGCAGTTAAATAAAATATTGTGAAAGTCTATAAAATAAAAAAGAAATTGGCTATTTGACAGTTTTTGAAAAAGTATTTTAAAGTTTACTGTTGCTTATCTTATACCTCTTACAAATATATTATTCTTGAAAAAACATTATTTAATACAATAAAAAACAGATTTTGTTTATTTGAAATGTAGCGCGAAAACAGTCGATCACGTCAATTTACGTCAGGTGAAATGTGACGTAATCATGGGAAACAAAATTATTTAGGTTCTTATTCCAAAGTTTTTGCATTTTAAATCTCGGCACATCAATCAAAATGTTACAGTTATTATAATTTCCTAATAAATATTCATTTAATAATAAGTACAGAGATGCCAAATGTTTCTGCAATGTAGCGTCATAAGATACTCAAACATGTTCGCCCGCGTTTCGGTTCTTGTAATCCACAGATAAAATATCGCAAAATAAAATAGTTAAACTAATTAGTTTCTTGCAAAAAAATTATGCATAAGTTAGGTATGTTAATCTGTAAGCTGCCTTAACCAATACATTGCATATTTTATTATAACAACTGTCAAGTAGGCAATTCTAACTATTCCAAAATATTCCTCTGCACAACTCTCTAGACTTTGCAGACAATAAAAGTCACTAATTGCTGGCAGAGATCCTTTGGCTTTATTCCAAAACAATGCAGTGGTTGCAGTGGTCAGAATATGAAGTTGATAAAATAATTACTTATCAAACAAAAAAGTTTAGTTTACCTATACATTTAACTTACTTTTGCTTGCAGCTTCACTCGCATGATATAGTGCTTATATAGGTGTTGAGAGATAGCTACAAAGTAGGGCATCAAAAAGCGAGCCAGCCAGACTGGAAAAGGACCTTTGCCTTACAGAAAACCTCAATCATATAACTACACACAGTGATGTAGTTGGATAGTAGAAATTTTCAGTGCTCACTGCTCTCATAGATAGGTTGCATTGTTTTAAGAAACGTTTGACATCTTTACAGTGCCCTGTAATGCTTAGGTTAAATCCGGCCCTGCCGATTAGTGCAGATATATATTACATAGGGGGCAACGGGGGCAACTGCTCCTCTGCCTCTACTGTCAGGTGTCGCCTTAGTGCGCTAATCTATACTATATTTAATATTATAAAGCTAAAGAGTTTGTTTGTTTGGTTGAACGCGCTAATCTCAGAAAAAACCTACTGGTTCGATTAGAAAAAAATTTTTTTTTGTTGAATAGTGCATTTATCCAGGAAGGCTCCTATATAACATCACGCAATGATCAATAGGAGCAGTAATGAGATATATTGCAAAATGGAGAAAAAAGTATTCTTTTTCTGAGTTTCAAATTACCTCGTGGACTATGAGTAAGTTCCTATTTATGTTATTTTCAGTAAGAATAGCACCGGATAAATATCATCAATCGGCGCGTTAACACAAATGGCATTACTAAGCACCTACTTACTTCTCGCATATAGGTGCAGAATCCAGATGCAATTAGTAGCTCAGTACCTACCTACTTAAAACGTAGCTATAACTATGGATCCTCGATGGAAAAACGAAGTATACCTAATGCAAGCCGCTAGGTAATTTTTAACCTTAGTGCATTAATCAGAAGATACAAATTGCTAAACATACCTACGTCCCAAAACATACGTGTTTATTCCATGACGGCACGATTATGTTCGCAAATGTGTGGATAGAATCAACAATGCTTAGCTATTAGAAATGGTTTGTGAATACTGCAACACTAATTGGTCCGTTTTTGAACCCAGTCCAGCCACAATATATTATTATCGTAAGATCTATTAACTATAACAAACTTACCTATAACCTACTTATGATCGACCGTTTTATTAATTCATAATTAATCAATCTCCATTTATCCATCAGTATTCCCCAACACTTGATCATTAATAACATTATCGACAAGCCGTCCCCGCCCTTATAAGAGTTTATAATTAAATAACAACAGTTCCTCGGGGAGTAACTTTCGGGATACTGCACAGTTCGTAAATAGTACCTAAAGGTCACTGTAAATATACATAGATAGATACTACATACACACTCCTGCCTACTTTACAGTTATTTATAGGCTCGCTTCCTAATGTCGTACAAGATTTATAACAATAAATATGTACCTACATACATAGGTATACATTATATATAATATTATTATATGTCCCGGGCACGGGCATTATTCCTGATTCTGTGCCTTTACTGAAAATTCAATATCACTTTGCTCGACCACAGAATCGAATCCAGAACCTAAAGAGCGACCGAAAACTAAACGCTTAGAAAACGTAGACTTAACTTTTATTATTTTACTTAGGGCCTTAGGGTAGGTATGCTTCTTATTGCAATATGTAAATACATATCTATATGTATAATAGGTATGTAAGTAATTAAGTAGATCTTTAAGTTGACATATTTTAAAATTTACACATTAGGTACCCACATATAGTTAGGTACATATTAATAAAATTGTCTTGCATCAAAATTACTGATTAGAATACTCATACTTGTAGATACTTAAGTCGTAGCCAAATCAGAATGGCCTAAGAAAAAATACCAAACTGCCGCAATGCGGTAGACAACTAGACACAATAAAACTCTTTTACATAAATACCAATGCCAATTGTACATTAATTTATTTATAGTTTCACAACTAGGTACCTATCCGACAGAATTGAATTTTATTCAGAACCTCACTAGGCAGTGTTACGTTACGTACCTACATATTCAAATTGTTAATACGTACCTATGGTCTTCAAGTTGTCAAAATTCGACCGTAATTTATTATTTTTAGGGTACGGAACCCATATAATTTACCTATACAAAATAAGTATATTATAATTAAACCTAAATATTGCATGTAGTACCTAGGTACCTCAAGTAAGCAAGTAAGTAGCTATGGGTACCTATATTATGATAGATAGATAACTCTTTATTGTACACCAAATTACAATCTTGTCTTAATGATAAATTTATAGCTATGTACAATGGGCGGCATTATCGCCAAAAAGCAATCTCTTACAGGCAACCTTAGGTTGGACAGAATAGATGGGAAATAAGAAAACAATATATGTAATAACAGTGGGAAGTCTGGTGCTTATAACAGAAATAGTAAATATAGAACTATTACTATGACTCGCAGAATCGAGATGGCCGCTGGGTAGAAAGGTTCTTGAGTGGCGACCACGAACTGCAAGACGCAGCGTGGGAAGGCCAGCGACAACCCGGCTAAGGTTGCAGGTAATGCAATATGCCAAAGTAGGAGTAAGTTGATACAAAGTTTACCATCCCTACTTCCCTGTCTTCCCTACTAATATTATAAATGCGAAAGTAACTGCCTGTCAGTCTGTTGCCTTTTACGACTAAATTGATCTTAATGAAATCTGCCATGGCGATATAGATAGTAGGTAGGTATACCTACTGGGGAAGGACACAGAGTATTTATTAAAGCGATAACCAATGATACTATATAGTAAGAAAGAGGTTGATATCGTTCTAGCGTGCGGTAGTTGTTGGTTGTTACAGAAAAAAGTATTCATCGCATTTTTACTTGAAAAGTTAGTGCTTACAATATGGCAATAAAACTGAACCATGGAGGAAGAATCTAATTCCCTTAGATATAGTAATACCACAGAATACTTAATAATACTGGTAATAGGTACGCTCATTCTTCTCTATATCTTCCCTATACTATGACTGAACGCCGCGTCCGCCACTTAGTATGAAGGTAGCTTATCTTTATTTGAAGATCATTACCGATTACCAACATTAAATTACGCGGGCAACATGTAGATTAAATATATATCTAGGTACCTATATATATATATATACTGGCTGTTGCCTGCGGCTCCGCCCGCGTGGATATCGGTTATCGCTGCGGTTGTAGCCTATGTGTTATTCCAGACCATAATCTATCTGTGTGCCAAATTTCATCCAGATCCGTTTAGTAGTTTTTACGTGAAAGAGTAACAAACATCCATACATCCATCCATCCATTCTTACAAACTTGCACATTTATAATATTAGTAATAATAATTATAATAGATATTCTTAATCGGTTTTTAACTGTCAAGGAGACATTAAGTGTTGACTTGGCGAGTCGGAGTTTTAAGTACAGTAAGTAAGTAGGTATATATTAATTATTTAGTTTAAGTGCTTCAGACATCTCACATTTGTTAGCATATTTACCAAACGCTTATTCATGAATAAAATAAACTACTCCTCAGGCTTGAACCATGTCTTTTCTTTGCACCTACGTAAATCTTTGCCCAATTTATTATTTAACATAGATTTACCGCTGCGAACAAATGTATTACCAAGTCTAGTTGCAACGACATTTTCAATTCTTGTAAAAGGCGAAAAATACATTTAACCTGATCACGAGGTCTTGGGTTCGACTCCTTGGTTGAGCCAAAACACATAGGTACCTAGGTACTTAATATTGGATCTTCCTGTCGAAAAAATCAAATAGATTCGGTAAGTATGGAAAGTGGTAATGTTAACATCCCCGTGGTAAAAAGTGCAGCTGTGTTTGTGCACAAACTTGTCCACTATTATTGTTGAAATTAGCAGAGAGAAATTCGGTTAGGAATCGTCCTAACCGAATTTCTAATTCCTAAAGATAACAGAGAAATTATATTTTAACCGGTGACGTGCGCTCCCGGTAATATATTCCCTTTACTAAAACATGAGTACCGTGCTCAAAGGGAATATATTCCCTTTTTTGGGCTGTCTTGGTACGGCCGTGATTTATGCTCTGTTTCTTTTTAAAGCATTAAGCAAACAATATTCCGTCTCTTTCAGTCGATTAAGGACATGTTATTTTATGCTACAAATACCATTTAACTCCGATACGGTTTCATATTGAGTCAAAATATTTTTTTAAAAGTCAGTTGACTGTGACAGCTAACTACGCGTGGTGTTGGAATTCCTTCGTTAGATAATGTTTATATTTATTCCAGGCTTGTAAATAAATATTTATTCACCTCCATAGCATATTGTAGGTGTCTTTTTATCATTTTAAATTAAAAAAACAATAGGTTATCGCTTTACTTTTTCAAATAAACATATTTAAAGATGATATATGTACGTTTTCAACCATAGCCAATGTTTAACGTTAACTAAAACAAATTTGACACTCAATGTAAATAAATAATTGATACAGTTTAAAAGAGTAACTCTTAAGCTTGAATAAAAACACCACTTGAATTCTAAGAACAGATGTTGCGCCATCCATACAGGCATTTTTTTGAAACACTACGCTCGGCGTTCGAAGTGCCGTCAGTCGGTGCGCACGTGACGAATTTTTGGTAACTTGTTCTAGCGCACGTGAGCGGTTAAGGTAATGTTACTTGCAGCCTTAAAAGATAGAAATTATAACACGCAAGTAATACCAAAGTATAAGGAATACTATGGTAACAGTTGCGTGTTGTTGACCTATTTTAATTTTTAGTTAAGTACCTACTGGCATTCTTTGTATTATGGCGCCAAAATCTATCATAGTCAGTATTAGCAAATTATTGAGATGCGTTACAGAAGCGTAGCAATAAGATATTCTTTCTTACACTATGTGATACTTCTGGTATTGCAAGCGTCCAAAGGCTACGGTAACTGCTTACCATCAGGCGGGCCGTATGCTTGTTTGCCACCTTGGTAGTATAAAAAAAAAATGGTGCATCAGGTAGACCGACTGACCAATAAAGGATGCAAGCAACCGACGGATCAAGTCAGCTCGGAACCGAATGCTGTGTTAATCCTTGGAGAAAGCCTATGTCCAGAGTGATCGTCTTTCGGCTGAGATGATGATCTTCATTTCTTTGCGTGGAGGGTCCACGTGTTATTATTTTGAAAACCTACTACAGGATACTTGCTTGAACCTTTGATTGTTGCAAGCGTTCATAGGCTACGGTAACTGCTTACCATCAGGCGGTCGGTATTCTTGTTTGCCTCCTTAATAATGTAAGTGACAGTGAAAATCCTGGTTGAATCGGTCCAGCCGTTGCGGAAATTACCTATCATGTAGGTACCTATCATGATTCATGGGTGTGTAAGTGCCATGTAAACATTTATATGTATGCATTTAGTAGAAAGCCGTTATTATTGTTATTGATATTCCCATTGAGGTATCTTACGAACAGACGTTACATTTATTTTAAATTTGTGTTGTATAGACAGCAGTTCGACTGCGTTCGGTTTATGGGTTGAAATGATGATGATGAGACGTTAGGGCACCAATTTAAAGGAGGTTAATTAAATACTATATAAGATACGGTCAATGAGAGGTGTGGTGAGTTATGCGGTCAATGGTATATAATCGATTTCGGTACACTAAAATCGACTAAAACCATTAACCTCTACAATAATTTATACGTTGGAGGTCACTTTGAATCAAATGAGGTATCTGAAATAAATCTTAGAACTAGCCAACGTAGGTACAGTCTAGATAATATCTATATCATATTTTCAAGGAATATATGCACACAGTTATAACAATACAAAATCGGTACATTGTAATGTTATGTTTAATGAAGGTCATTGTTACAATGTTATCAATTCAAAAAATATTATTCACAATTCACACAAGTTTACTTATTCATTCGCTCACTTCACTCATAAATTTCGTGGTTATGGCGTAAATTGGTGGTGAATAGAATAGAATTAAATAAAAACAGATTGTTCTAGAAAGTAAATGATGGCTGCACAAGGAGGAAGAGGCGTTAGCAGAGTTCTAGATAAATTAGAAGCATCTGTAAATTCTGGTCAATACTATGAGGCCCATCAAATGTATAGAACACTTTATTTCAGGTACATTACACTTACTGTCTTATTTTGATGAATTGATGTGTACATATAATCATCTGGTACTATTTTCAGGTATCTAAGTCAAAAGAAATATGCGGATCTATTAAATTTGTTATACAAAGGTTCTACGTTACTGCTACAACGCGACCAGCAGGGCAGTGGAGCAGATTTAGCTATATTACTGATAGACGTATTGAATAAATCTGAAACTAAGCCGTGTCACGAATGGATTGACAAAGTAGCAAAGTTATTTGAGTTGATGCATTCTAGTTTACCAGAAAGAGAAACATACCTCACAAATTCTGTAAAATGGTCTATGGACAATAATAAAAAAGGCCATCCTTTACTTCACAAGGTAAAAGCTATATTTATTTATTTTGATGACGAAATTGTTTTAAAGTCTACAAACAAACTAAATTTGCAGTCAATTATGGACTTACAATATACTCTCAACAATGCAACGGAGAATAAAATAGTCATGATTTATCCATATCACATTAAAGTAGATGACCTGTTTGTTTATCAGACCAATAATTTAATCTACATAGAATTTATATAAACTTATGGTCTGTAAATTATTAAATAAAACTGCTTAGAAATTGTACAGAGACAATTTCTGCTGCTAGTAGACCAAAGTTTGTAAGTAATTAGATTAAAATTATGTAATAATATCTTTGTATTTTCACAATTTTTATTCATATTATTACTGTAATAAACAACAGATCTGAACTGTGTAATATCACTTGCTCGCACCAGTCCAGTAGTGATCATCATTCTGTTAGTGCCATTCAATTAAAACATTGGTCAAAAAAAGTGTGATTACCTTAAAAGTTAACACAATTGCCTGTATACATAGACCCATTGACGTTTTACAGTTCTTATAAACTTCTGTATATTAATATCGTTGTATAAATACTTTCAGAAAATTGCTGAAGTATATTGGAAAGAAAAGAAATATTCAGCGGCCCATAGACATTTCTTACATTCAAGTGATGGCTCAGCGTATGCCAGTATGCTTGTTGAGCTACATACATCTAAAGGACTTAAATCTGAAATAGATTTGTTTATTACCCAGCCAATATTGCAGATTCTGTGTTTGAGAAATATACAAATGGCTACAGAAACTTTTGTCAAATACACAGGCTCTCATCCAACTATAAATAATGACAAAGGTCCTCCATACCTATTTCCGTTGCTAAATTTTGTTTGGTTTTTATTACGCGCTATTGAACAGTAAGTATTATTCATGCATTATTTTAAAGCAGTCAAAAATAATTTTGAGTGTTACATTTGGCAGCTATGATGCCTATTATCATAATAGGCTTAGGACTTATAATAGTATTATGAGTACCTATGCAATGCACTTTGAATCATACATTCAAAGTGCATTGCATTATGAGTTTCACACAATCTGTGAGCAATCCTCCACAAGGTGGTCTGACAATTCCGTAATGGTTGCAGACAGCCAATGGTCAGCTCAAGATCAAATTATTTGTTTTATGCTTGACAACACACCCCACTAGGGAACAAGGCCTATGTGTTTACAAATTACATGCAGACTCGGAAAAACATTTATGATTCACCCAGTTTAGTCTTGTGTGGGAATCAAACCCATGGCCTTCAGTTTAGCAATCAAGGCCTAATATACCTAAGAGGCCAATCAATGATAATATACTGATGAAATCCTTGAGGAGGCCAAGGCCTCCTCAAGGATTTCATGACTCAAGGGCTAGCAGTGATCGTCTTACAGCTGATGATCAGTAATTAATCAGCAATAAAATTTTATTATATAATACTTTCATGATTTTTTTTTAATTTCATAATACGGAATACTATAAATAAGAAGAATTTGCGTTATATGGACTTGTACACCTAGAACTCATAATGGTAGATCTGAGAAAGCATTTTTATTGGTTGCTTACATCACTCATACATCAGTCATGGTAAAATATACCTACTTGAAAACTACATACAATATAATTGTCAATTTGGGTATGGCGAATGTCACAGAATACAATAATGAGCCAATTTTGTAAAACAATAATGAGCCAATTTTGTAAATTATGTATGCAAAGAATAATTATAATCTATCATTAAGAATTTCCTGTAATAATTAATTGCATTGCCCAATGTTCCTACTGGGCATGAGGATTCCTACCGGCCATTCCCAGAAGTGGGATATTTATAGAATGTGCTGTTAGTATTTCTTAGTACTAGCTTCCGTGGTATATTGCATTTTAAAAAATTGGGAGCCATCTATTTAGAATAAAAAGTGTGCTAATCTCATAAGTTGGACCAAGCAAGACACGTCATGTACAAAATTTCATTTAAATTGGTTAAGCAGTTTCAGCGATAAGCATAAACATAATTTATATATTTATATTTTATTTAGTTTGTGTCAATTTGTATAATTTATGATAAAACAATTTTGTCTAAACTACTACATTATCAGTATACTGTAAAATTTAATAGTAATTGTGTAGGTGTAGATTGTTTCACATTACAATTATTTATTTATAGATACTTGTAATGCATGACACATAAACAACCATCACTGGGTGTGCTAGTTCGGTAACAATTACAAACCATTTAATGTTCGATTTCATGTTCAAATTGGCAGAATGCTGCTCTCCGTGAAATTAAAACTTTATAATCTAAGGTCTGGTCTGAGTTTGACTGCAGCTATATTAATGAGTTCTTGTGTGCATTTGCATGTGGTAATGGAAAACATTTATCTATTATTCATAGATAAATTACACCCAGACAGAACAAGGAATTGTGCTTATCACATGAAAGATTTATTTTGTACTTAGTGGGAATTGAACCCATAACTTCTGCTTTAGCAGTCGGGGTCACTAACCACTAGATATACTTAGTAATCTCTCTTCTGTAATCTAAATTCAACTACTGTTGAGTAACATTGTATTTTCTTTTTCAGGAGACATGCAAATCAGTTTAAAATATTAATAAATTGGTATGCAATAAGTATTAAAAGGGATCCAAACTATTCAGTGTATTTAGACAACATTGGTCGAATTTGGTTTGGTATAGACATACCACATGATAACAAAAATCCTGGGTCAGTTTTTGGAGGACTGCTGAAATCCATTATAGGTGATGCTGACAGTTCAGAAGAAGAAGAAGACTATATAGCCAGAAGTGCTTCAGCCCCAGACTTAGATTAAAACAATGAAAAAAATCACCATTGTTTTTGTTTTTGTTGACATATCATCTATGTCTGACATTAATTAAATATAACATGCATAATTATTTATATAAAAATAGTTTATAATATTGTTTACATAACAAACTGACTTACCTGGCTAATATGGCCTAATATGGCCGTGATAAAACATCTATTGTCTTGTATTGTTGTCCACAGAAATGTTAATATTTTTATATTTGTAATACAATTAGCAAAGTTCTACATTATTTTTAGCTAGATAGTGTTCAGTAAATTTTAAAATTAATGTTGCAAGGCTAGTTACATTATATAATAAGTGTTGATTTGATATATAGTCAATCGTGGTGAATAGGGACAAAGCCACCAGTGACAAAATGTCTGCTAAAACTGTGTCTCACGAAATTATGTTAACAATTAGTACAATTTCGTGACGCGCAGCATTGCCAACTCCGCGTCGCGCAGCGTTTCTTTCGTGTGGTCGAGCTTTAAAACTTTGCAGTTAATTAATCTATATTTAGTATTGTAAACTATAAAATATTTTTAATTACAATTTTGTTCCTATTCACCATTTGACATATTGCTGTAAGTAGCAAATGACGAAAATCGAAATAAGTATTGTTTATAATAAAAAAGAGTAAAGAACTATTGTAATAACAGCAATAGTAATAATTGCAGTTTTCATGTGATACAGCCAGCAACAGATGGTAAAATAGATAAAAAAGTGCCCATAAATTAATATAAATAATTAATGCTAGATTAAAAACAGAAGTAAGGGTAAGACTGATACTAAAAATGTATATTGCACCACTATATTGTTGGATATGGCACAATTATGCTAACAACAAGAAACATGTCTTATTTTTATGCATATACAATTTCGCTCTGACATAGATGATGTAACAGGTCATGCTATTGAACTTGCTATGTAAATAATTGGTAACTTTGCTTTGTCATTTTAAACTATTTGTTAGAAGATTATATTAGGTGGAAAGATTACTTTGTAAAAATTGTTTTTAATTTTTAATTTATTTATAACAAAATATAACTTCATAAAATTGTAGGGTAATAACATAAAACATTTTTATCATGATATTCATTTGACAATTTTTACATAATATATGAAATGTATGTACATAATATATTTTTGAATTTCCCGTAACTGATGAAATTGTGAAACTGGTAATAAGTTAAAACAAATAATCATAAATGGTAACAATTATAATTTATTTGGGTCATTTGTTAATAAAATTATCCTATTTTATACATATATTGAGATATCTTTCTTGCCCCTTTTGTGTCATTATTATGTAAAATCATTGAGCACTTATTGTTATCATTAATATATTTAAGATATATTTTATCATTGTAACAGCTTTGCTATCAACAAATTGACCCTGAAATTGTTATCATGTACATGTCGCTTGTTGCTACAATTTAATCACACATCTTCTAACACAAGAGAAGTCATTTCTCTGGAAAAATTGGCTATCTTTAGTAATTCTTTATTAAGTCCCAGTTTTAGCTCCCTGGTTTTTAAGTCCAATGCTTGCTTAACTATAAATCTGTTAAAGTCATGTACATGTGGGTGATTTAAATATTCTTCAATATCCATCCATTGACAGGCTTTGATTTCTATGTCGGACTTCTTAATAATTTCTGATATAGCTTTTAGCTTAACAATCACATAAATATCAGAATTGTCAAACATCATCTTATGTGTATGCCTCAAGGTTACCATGGACTCAAAAGTAGCATCAATTCCTGTTTCTTCTTTAACTTCTCTTATGGCTGCATCCTTAATATCTTCACCTGTAATTATTTAAAAACAAATTACAATAATCATATAATCTATGTGCCTGTATGGTTTTAAATACTACAGTATCTGGAAAACTCACCTCTCTCCACATATCCTCCAGGAAGTTTCCAATGTGGAAAATCTATATGTTGTTCAGCCACAACTAAAATTTGATTTTTGTCATTAAATACCATTCCTCCAACTCCAAGGTTTGTGTGGCATGCCGGTGGTAAGTTCGGAGAACTGTCCTTGGGCAGCCACTTGAACATTACCACAAAATCATCTCTGGAATGGTGAAAATTGAAGCCTTCCTGAATTTTTAAAATGAATAATTAAGATAGTTAATAAATTAGGTCTTCACCAAGTTCTCTTTCTAATAGTTTTATCAACTATTGTAATATAATTTAAATATTGTACATTAATTGGTTCACTGTCAAAAGTTTTATTAAAGAAATATATTTACATTTGCAAGCTTTGGTACCCAGCCAGCATCTTTAATATTAATTTTAAACCATATGCAACGTTTTTTTTCTTCAGACCATTTATTTAGAGAATCTGAAAAAGAGTTTTAAGTTAAGTCGTTGACAGTAAAAAGTTCTACATATTTTCATAATTATACTGATTTAATATGGTGTTTATCTTACCATTCAATTGGTTCAAAAATTGCTCAGCTTTACATGGTTCTTGTTGTGAATCCACCGTGATACCATTATATCTATCTTGTTGGCCTTGAAATGTTTTGGGCTCCATTATACCAATTATTGTATTCATATATCCCGTGAATAGTCGAGAAACTATGGAAAATAAGGTGTCAAATACATACTTATCACTTAATTAATCAGAGAAGGAAATTGCTAATCAGATTCATTTCTGTTTTACCTACTTAGGTAGGTACTTAATACCAGTACCTACACGATTTACTGATAACACATTTTTAATGATTAAAATTAAATGAATCTTAAACAAAAGTTATTAATGAGGCGCTGAAATAAAATATTAAAATAATAGCGAAAGCCGAAGATATTCACTCTTAATTTCACTACGCGCGTTCGGGGTCCAATAATATCCCTAGAATTATGATTATGAATGACAGATGACGGCCTTTGATTGACTGACATTGACACTTTTCATGACATGATGACAGCTGATAGATCAGATAGCGTCGAAAGCTGGAGCTGAGTCATAAGCCAATTTAAGTGGGATTATTGGATGATTATGGGATTTTAAATATACTATCATTATTATATTTACGTCAGTAAATATATCATACCTAGCTACCATATTCTTGAAAATAAGTATTTGTAGAAAGCTGCAATTAAATAACAATATTTTGGGACTGGCACAACTCGCACACCTCCATCTGATCCCAAACTAGACAGTGCCTAAATAAGGGAACCAGACAATTGATAATATTTTTTTACATATAATAAACTATGCTAATGGTATGTCATACATATTGACATTGGGTGGCAATGCTGATTCTCTATAGAAGAACAAGCCTGACCACTGGACACGCGAAACGTCGATCAGTAATTTGAGATGAGCGGTATGACCCCATGCAACTAATACCTACCTGTCTTCCAAAGATGTGTCGACTGTCGACCGTATTGTGAGGTTAAATAAGATGATTTCCCATGGTCACGTACCAAAACATTGGGCTTAAGTATCACGCACATATTGTGTTATTCAATTTATTCATTCAGTCAATATAAATTTGACAATAGAATATTGCCACTGTCAATAAGTAGGACTTACTATGACATTAATGACATAACATTATGGTATAGGTTTGACATATCAGATACCAGCTAAAATCGCAAACAGCAAATTATACGGGCGACTTTTTATACAATTTAAATTATTTGTTATGTGTGTCAGAACATTTATTACAATGAACAAATTACTATATTATTGTACACGCCTGAACACAAACAAATTTTCTCGGTAGGTTATCTTGTTCATTGTATTCATCATGCTCCCTCTAAAAAGTACTGTCTACGTCTTGCTCAGTGCGTAAAGATTGTTATCAGATAAAGCTATACAGCAATATGACAACACCTCATTATTTTCTTATAAATGTTATTCCTATTAGTCTAATAGCTAAAGTTAGGCTACCTCTATCTTACTTAACTGATCTAAATCTTCATCATAACACAATTGAGTTCTCACCAAGGATACTTTATTTGAGAATTTCTTTATTCTCTTGTCTTTCACTTGAAGCAGAGATGCTTAAAATTATACTGTATACAATACAATAGCCTAAATTATAATGAACACCAATACCAATGTTATGTCCATGAGTAGACTGCTGATTGATTCATACAATTAAATTACTTTTTAAAGATCTTTTATTATTATATTTTGTAAAGCATTTTGGTTGCATCCCTATCATTATTGGCCCAAATAGAAGTCTTACATCAATTTATCATTATATGACGATGGCATTATATGATTCTTGAAATCCCAGAAAAGTTGTAGATATTTTAATCCTGATAATATGATATTTTTATCAAATGTAAAATAATAAAAGTTTGTCTTGTACATTCATTTTGTATTTCAGAGTGTTTTCTGTGTGTAATTACTCCAATATACCTGCACAATATACTTTTAAAGGATTAATAGATCGATATAAAGGGATTACAGTAGATCTCATGAAAGAGAAATGTGAACAGAATAAATTTACAAAAATACTTGAAGGTACTATTATTGTTATTTTTCCTCTGAAACAATAATATCTTAATATACTTATTAATATACTAATTATTGCAACTATCTTTTAAATTTAATTCAAAAATTATTAACTTTTTCCTTACAGCATCACTAAAAAAATGGATATTAGATGGGAACAGATGTGTTTGGTTCAAAGTTGACATAAAAGATGCATACTGTGTACCTCTTTTGGCACAAGTAAGTTATATGTACCACAGATTATAAATTTTATTTTTTGAATTCTTGACATTAATTGTTCACACATTTGTTGTTATTTTAATAAAGGCTTGGTGTTCTTAGAAAGGCTTTACTTTCCATCATGCCAGAGATGACTTTGTGATGATGTACAAGTGGCTGCCAAAGGACTCAGAGCCAAACCTTCCCCCGTCATGTCATACAAACCTGGGAGTTGGTGCCATTGTGTTCAATAATAAAAATCAGATATTGGCAATATCAGAGAAACACTATGAATATCCTCACTGGAAGCTTCCTGGAGGGTATGTTGAAAGAGGTAAATAATGTATTTATTTACTTTATAATAATAATAAATTGATTTTAGACATGTATAAGAAAACAATTCTGACACTAGGGAACAACCATTGACAAAACATACACTTTTGGAAAAGAAAATACAATTAGGGTCTAAACAAATGTGGATTAAAGATTGATCCTGTGTGGGAGTTGAATTGGCAACACTTGCCCTCTTTTCTTCTTTGCGAAGTGGCCACTAGACCACACATGACTTAGTTTAAATTAGTAGTAGATTAAAGTAAGTGGTCATCCTGTGGGTTCAATCCCACAAATTATACAAGACAATAAATTGTGTGAACCACAAATTATTGTTAAAAGCTTTTATTATTCTACTTAGGTGGTAAACAAGCCGAATTAGAAGCCCAACTAGAATTATTACATGCAACCCATTTTTTTTACACCAGGGTTATTTGATGGTGTATTCCTGGGTTAGGAAAACATTTAATTGGAATGTTATCTTATCTACTTCTAGCTGTCCTTATTGCAAGAGTTTTTTGACACTTTACGATTTTTTGTACAGTTGCCTACTGTTTTAGGAATTGGAATTGATTAATCAGGTAATTAATCAATTCCACTATTCAAAACTAGGCTTACCTTTATCCACCCAGAGCCCACTTAGACTAAGACTAATATGTGGTCTATCATAAGTAATATACATTGTGTGTCTTTATTATTTCATTCATCATCAACTACAAGGTATACTGTATAGGTAGGTATATGTTCCTATCTTGTGCTAAGCTCATCCATTGCTATTCCACCATCTTTTTTTGTCACCTGACCAGTCAGTGGGCAATATTATTAAAAATTCGTTTATTTTTCTAGGTGAAGATATTATTGCTGCTGCTGTTAGGGAAGTCGAGGAAGAAACGGGCATAAAAGCTAAATTCCAATCATTGGTTACATTTCGTCACAATCACAACATGATGTTTGGTAACTCAGATATTTACGTAATACTCATGATGTCAGCTTTAACGGAACAAATAAAATTTTCACAAAGAGAAATTAATAGTTGCCAGTGGATGGATGTGAACGAGTATTGTACGCATCCCCATGTACATAAGTTTAATAGCTTTGTTGTAATAAAAGCACTGGATTATAAAAAAAGAAACTTAAGACTTGATTTAGAGAAACAGATTGTGCAATGGGCACAATATGTAAGGGATATGAACTTTTTAGTTATAAAAGATTATGATATAATTGTTAAGGATTAACTTGGTTTTTATCATTTTAATACTGTCGTGGTAATCGGTAGGGTAGTTAGTACGATTTACGAAAAATTAAGATGTCCTTCTTCTGTACATACAGATAGGTAGCCTAACCCTAATTTAAAAAGAGATATTATGTAGTTATTTCAATTTTCTAAAGATAAAGTTGTCCTTCTACATACTTAATAATATTCTAATTAAAAATATATTTTTGATTAGGTCATGTGCCATGCTCAAACAATTCTTTTATTAACAATATTTTAATGGAATTTTAGTTTTAAAACCTTGCCTTGCCTTTAAGGGGTTTATAGTTTGTTAACTAAGGAGGGGAAATTTAAGATGCAGTTTCTTTTTTTGTAACCACATGTTGTGACTTACTGCCTACTTATTTGGGCAGAATATGTTTTGATATTGTACATTTATCGTAAGAAATGTAAATAGTTCAAATATACACTTTTAATGGATGTTAATAAAAAAATATTTTATATTCTGTATGTTTTAATTGAATAAGTCGTTTAAAATTAGACATGAATAATACTTAAACATTTTCTTTGATAACATATAATACCATCAGGATTTTGTAATTCTTATCTAATATGTTTAGTTATGATTTATTTTGAAAATCTTTATTATTTGTGTTGGGACAGTATAAGGACCTTGGCATAAAAATCCTCGGGATTTGTTTCCATGCTAAAAACAGTGATTTCTTCTCGCGTTTTGTCTGCATATTGGCCTGTAAATAAAAGAAATTAAATTAATATTCACATTAAATATACATATTTAATAAGTCTTTCAGTTTGGTATTTCTCATTATGATGACTGCATGTGTGGTCTAGCGGTTAAGATGGTCATATGGGTCATGATGGGTCAATTAATATATTATATAATGGGACAAAATTTTGTGTGATAAAGGTTGGTTTGTTCTGATTTTGGATGTATTTGTGTCCATAATATGCTTGTAAAGAAAATAAGTTGTATTATAAAAAGATTTGCATTGTCAATATCTTTGTCAATATGATGGAGCAATAAAAATACCTATTCAAATACTGATTAACCGTAATTGTGTTACTATTATAATAAATGTATAAGGCCGAATTCGTCACAGACGATGTTGTATGCCTTAGTCCGAGACGAATTCGGCCGCAGCGCCTTTTGTAGATAGATAGGATCTACAGTAGGTATGCATAAGCCATGTTAACGTGAAGCCATATATTTATTTTAGGTCTTTTACAGGAACTGCCTACATTTTTTTATACTAGCAAGGAGGCAAACAAGCATACGGCCCGCCGATAGTAAGCAGTTACCGTAGCCTATGGACGCTTGCAACACCAAGAGTATCACTAACGCGTTGCCGACCCTTTAGAAACCTTATAACTCCTTTCTTGAATTATTAACCTACATTATTTAAAATATTAATTTATAGTTTAAATAATAATAATTGTTCTTGGCCTTGGCTATGCACTTACAAAAGGCCCCAAATACAAGTAATAATGGTAATAGACCAAAAAACAAAAGAGATCTGTTGGTCTAGTGGTTAGTGGCTCTGACTGGTACGCTGGAGGTAGTGGGTTCGATTCCTACCCAGGACAAATCTTTGTGTGATGAGCGCGAATGTTTGTGTGTCTGGGTGTATAATTTATCTGTAATATGTATGTATTTAGAAATATATATGTATGTTTATCAGATGTCTGGTTACCATAGTACAGGCTCTGCCTAGTTTAGGCATCAAATAGCGATGTGTGAGTTGACCCGAAAAAAATATTATTGAATAAAAAGGTACCTACCTAATAAAATCCAAATTATGCTGGTAGGTTACCAGCATAATTGCTACGTACCTTAACTTTAATTACAATCTTATATTTATGAAGCTTAAGGTAGGTAGATACTTTTCTAAGACAATAGGTAGGTAGGTACTTTTTAAATTTAAGCAAAACCTTATTTCCTTCTTCCGCCTTAATCCGATTTACTAACTTCTAGCATCCGCCTGTGACGTCAGCGTACTAATTACACCTAAGTCTGTTACTGAAAATTCTTATTTTCGGTCCATATAGTTAGGTAGATACAGGGCCATCTTTAACTAATTAAGAGCCATAGAATACTTCGCAAGAGAATCCAAAAGTCGCAAGAATTTCTATAGAAATCTCTGATCCACCAACCCACATTGTGTCAATGTGAAATCCTCTAAGTTTCTCAACTCTCTAATAGAGTAGGTATAAGGGATACTTGTGACTACCAAAGCCTAAAGTAGGTAGTCCACCTATGGGTCACTATTATTCATTAGCATAGGTAGGTACCGCTTTTAACTGTTGGTAACAATGGAAAATCACTTGAAGCCATTACAGTTAAGAGTGCCTTCACACTAGCGTTTGTCCAGCGTAGGCGTTCGATAAACGTATGCGCAGCGCAGACGCGCGACTACGCGGCGCAGGCGTCGCGTTGTTGCGGCGTTTCTTCTGAAGGCAATTGAACGCGGCGCATGCGTCGCGCACCTGCGGCGCTAACGCAGTGTATTCATTTACCCTTGCACTGACGCTGGGACAACGCGACGCTTGCGCCGCATAGTCGCGGCGTCTGCGCTGCGCAAACGTTTATCGAACGCCTACGCTGGACAAACGCTAGTGTGAAGGCGCTCTAAAGGAGAACGCATGTTACGTACCTACATGTAAAAAGTTATAACGCTCCACTGGAGAGGTTGGACATACCCAACCTCTATCTGTCTTTCTCTCTGGGGATATCCGTAAAGAGCCTACCTTCACCTTACAGATAACTACAGCTAAACGACGCGAACCGTTATTCAAGTACCTATATCAGGAGAGGTAAGGCACCATACTATCACTAGAATGGTGCCCTCTCTTGACGTACTTGAATAAAGCAAGCCCGACTGCAGAAGGACCTCCACCTTATAGATGGCCACAACCAAATTAATACACACAGCGGTGTAATTGTGTGTGAGTACAGGTCTCCAGCGTTCATTTAGGCATGCATTTTGAAAGAAACATTTCCTATCCCAAGTAGGTATACTACTACTCCATATCTCTCTTTATCCAGCCCTGGCAGGCCTGGTTCACTCCGCTGTTTAGGTATGAATCTACAAGTACCCGGCCGCAACATTTCCAGAGGTATTATTTAGTCGAGTGTCGCGCGCCGGTCGCGTCGTCGGTTCGACGTAAGTTTACCTACGAAACGCACACGAAGCCGTAATTCGTCACCGATTCGTTTTCGCTTTTAAATATTTTAAAGAAAATAAAGGCATAAAAATATTCCACAGTATTCGGCTGCTTAAATAGTGATAAGGATCCTAACCTCTCGTTTTTCAATATTGCAAAGTAAAGAGACACGTTATCATTTAGAAAAACATAATTGGTAGGTACCTATTTGTAGCAAGATTTTGATATTATGTAGACTATAGGTACAGCACAGTTTTTGTAGAGACGTATTATTTATTTGTCCAACCAATTAAGTAGGTACTTATTTAATTGGGAAAATATATTATAACCGCCTATCACTCAATAGTTTTAAATTTCAACTGGACAAATGGCTCCAAACAAACCAATGACAAACTCTAATACCTATTTTTAATTTAATCAAAAACATAATCATGGGCGGAGCCGCGGGCAACAGCTAGTACCCATTATTATAATTTGTTCTTTAGTGGTTTGACCAGTCCTGTGATGTGGACACACACTGCTCGTTCTTATAATTTAATTACTAAGTACCTACATTGAATATGTCCCCACATGTCCAGATTTATTTAAAAAGTCACTCGTTTACAAAAGTATAGTAAGTACCTACCTAAACCTAACAGGTACTTCAGATCAAAATTGATCTAAGTGACAACCATAATGTCCAGAAATACGCAATACAAAGGGAGCCAATTTGTAGGTAAATAAACGAGTAGGTAAGTTTTGTTCTGGGGAGCTGAATTGCGCTCTATTGTGTGCGAGCAAAGTTAATATTTGTTTAAATGATTTAGCGAAGTGAACCTTCTGTACCTGTACTATTAAGTATTCTGTGGCCCTGGTGTAAAAAATATTGGGTCGACAACACGCAAGTGATACCTCGGTGTTGCAAGCGTCTATAGGCTACGGTAACTATTTTACATTAGGCGGCCCGTATGCTTGTTTGCCACCCAAATAAATAAAAAAACAGTAATCAGGCATGCGTCTTGTCATATACAAACAAATTTTAGTTCAGAGGTTGCCACTTTGATTGGCGGCAATGACACGCTCAGAACAACTTCCTACATCAGCTGTATGTTCCACCCGAGTAATGCCAGCACAGTTTATGCCTCATCGCTTCTTGGAAGAACGCTTTGCTGGGCAAAGGCTATTCTTTCTTATAAACATTCTGCAACACACGAGTACCGAACGTTTAGTGTTGCAACACATCAAAATATATTTGCTAGCCAGAAAGTTTGATATAAGCCATGCAGCCTAAAATTATCATAGTAAATATCAAGATATATACTAGGATAATAATACTATAATAATATCTATTGATAAGTAGATAGCTAGATAAGTACCTAAGATTTATCAAAAATCCGATGAAAATAATTATTTTTATGACATTTTATTGAGAGCGCCACTGTTCACTTCTTATATCTACGTAAAACGTTCGTGGATAAAATGAAAGATGCATGGTCTACGTGAAGTACCACAATGGACTAATGGAGTCTTTTATTTATTTATTTGGTCTTGGCCAAAATGGTCAAAATAACCTACCCACTGACTTGATGTTAAGTCAAGCGATACGTAGGTACGCCTTGATTATTTTAATTGATTCGTTACGTTTAAATTACTCTCATTTACTACAACAATCCAATGCACATGCAACTAAAATTTTATTGGTCGGTTTTTTTTAAATTCGGAATATGTCCACCGATTTAGTAGGTACCTACCTACTCGAAAACGTTTTGAAAAATTCTTTTTTTATACAGACAGTAGGTAGTACTTTAACTGTTCATTCTTAGATACTAGCTTGCTGGTGGGTTGAAGTGCGGGGTATAATATCTACCAAACCCATCACTGCACTTGTCACGTATGCGTTCGTACCCATGGTTGCTGCTGCGGTCTTTTGGATCGAAGCGTGATAATATATAGCCTATATTATAATCTGTACTACCTAAGCGACAAACGAGGCTACGGCCTAAGCAGTGCAGTTATTTGGCTGTGCCAAATAACTGTGCTTCTATGGTACCTTACCTTGCTATCTCTCATATAGTGTCTGGACCATAGTCTAGTTAGATATTGTAGGACGTTTAAGTGTGGCATTAGGCCTCTGACATTGGCTCGCAATCGCTTTTCCTATACATCCTACTAATATTATAAATGTGAAAGTATGTGAGTATGTATGTTATATATGTGTATAATGTTCATTAGGCACTCTTTACACCCTTGGTGTTGCAAACGTCCATAGGCTACGGTAACTGCTTACCATCAGGCGGGCCGTATGCTTGTTTGCCTCCTTGGTAGTATAAAAAAGCAACTTAATTTGGCATAGAGATAGGCTATAGTCAGGTATAGCACTACTGTACCCCGAAAAAAAATTTTTTTTCGTACTATGCACGCTGGTGAATCCACGAGCGAAAGTTAGTTTAATGTAATATGTAAGTAGGTATTATTAAATTACACAATTTATAATACAAGGCATGTGCAGTCAGCACGATCGAAGCGTCCAAGGTATGTGGAATGGAAATCATCTGATGAGCATTAATTTATTTTTTATGTGTAGGTACTTCTACGTAATCAGAGTGCGCCTATTGTTGTTAGCGAAGCGGTCAATATTATGTTATCAACATTTTCTATAAGTATTAGATACAATGTTCATAATTAAGTAGGTACCTACTTAAGTACCTGAGTTAGTAGGTAAAGTATCTATCTACTATGTTTGCAAAAAATAAAGTCCTGGTTAAGCGATATAATATAACCATTTAGGTATATGGAGTGAGGGTCTAATTTCTAGGTAGAATTTTGTATATTTGTTGTCGCTAATCTCCGCAAGACGGCTGGATAGATTTTAACGGCACTTTTACAGGTAGATTGTTGGTGTTATGGGGCGTAATAATAATATAGGCTACTCTAATTTTAGAAAAATAATTTGAGCTCCGTGCAAAAAGAAAAGCCACAGAGAAGCGTGACAGGGTTTAGCTAGTTAATTCTAAATTTAAAGATTTGGTACCTACCTACTTACCTTTAGAAAATATTTTGTGATTTGAGACGATCAACGTCTTGCAACAAAAAATATAAACATTGTTATGCTCGATAAGTTACGAATAACAATGAACTAGGTGAAGGCAACGTCACAAATAAATGTAGCTAGGTACCTATCCTACCTAACAATAACAAACACAAAATTAACTTAACTTTCACTTAACCAACTCATACATAATTATCTAATATTAGCAGGGTTACATTATGCTAAATACGAATTAGACGGCGGGCCTTATCTAGGTTTTGTACATACATAGGTCTTCTTATACGACCTCCACCTTACAAAAGACCATAATTATTTATGCATTATGGTCTTTTGTAAGGTGTGTCCTGCATGCCCTAACACCTGCACGCAAGAGGACTTGATGGCTGCCTCTGACAATGCAGTCAACCGTAGCTAATTTTGGGCCGCAATAATATAAATTTAACGATGTTTGCCATCGAAACGCTAAGAAGAAGAAGATTTATCACAAAACTCTAGTATTAATTTTTTTTGGGTCGACAACACGCGTTTAGTGCCCCAGGTATTGTAAGCTCCCATAGGCTACAGGACCTGCTTACCATCAGGCCTACTTACGGTAGATAGGTAAGTATACCTTGTTTGCCATAGTAGGCCATATAACTTATTAAATATTTGACTTTTGGACTACATTCTGCACAAAATGCTTATATTTTGGGCTTGTTCATGTTTAAGTAGGGCTAGGAAGCCGTGATAGACATTAACAAATATTATACTAAATAGTGTTATTATTAAAAATAAACACATTATCTTATCTTTTCTCTCTCTCTCCCCGTAGTGTGTTAGATATTTAGCAAAGCTACCCTTGTACCCACTACCGCCCATCAATCATCGCGGATTATCACAGAAAAAAAAGTAAGATTCATTGACGTTAGGTATTTGGGAAAAACCGTATATAATTCCTAGTGTTAACTACATCGAAATAATATTGTATTGATGATGATAATGTTCGTACCGATTTTGGTTACTGCGTCTGCATTATCTCTTACTTTCTTAATACTGTAGGTACAGAAGCTTGATTCATTACAGAAAAAGATATTCTCAAAGAACTATTAAAGTATGTCACAATCAAAATCTTGAGTCGAATATATTATGCAACAGTGCATGACTGCTTCTCCAAAACTTTATTGAAATGGTTAACGACACACCACTCTTATGTTATACCTAACATAGATTTAAACAAAAGGCCAACGAGTAACGACAACGCAACGCAATAGCGTTGAGATTTCTAAATTCACAAAATGACACTCACCGGAATTCCATCAGTTTTGCTGTTCTTCAAAGTAAAATACAATGAGAAACTTAAAAACAGTAACTTCAATGTTATTGCTACAGACACCACTATTATAAATGCGTACGTCATATTAAAATTTTCTTTAAAGTCTTTTATAGCTGTAAAAACTAAATTTAAATTATACACAGCCGTGAGTCGTCGTACGGTGTTCAACCAAAACTGCACGAGTTACTTACAATACAACAGTTGATTCTGAGCGTTTATGTTGACTTTTTTTTATCGAAATCAACTTCAACATTGCTGTTTGATGACTCGCAATTCAAACGTAACTTCCAGCCTTGTTATAACATTTATTATTCGTTAACTATAGAATATGCTATTAAAATTATACGCTATTCTTTGTTCATTAATAACTTGAATAATTTCGTAAAAATATCACTACGTGACTAAACTAGCAAAGAACAATATTAGACAGCAGCATTTTTTGATAAAAATACCTTATCTAATGATTTAGAACTATTGATTCTTTCAAGCTCTTGTACAATAATACTAAGTATAGAGATAAATATGAACTGATTTGATAAGCAATACGGATCTAATCATTGGATACTGACTCATTTTTGTGTATGTACTTAAACAATTAAGTAGAATAGACAGACTCCGATATGGAAAGTACCTTCCTACTAAATAAAATATGAACTATATAGGTACCTACCTACAAGGATATTATATCGTCATCGTTTTGGTGAAAGATGGTAAAGGCGAATAAACGGCACCACCTGATGATAAGTGTTAATAGTAATCTCCGCATATAAACATCACGACGACCAAGTTTCAGAGGTAGAATAAACACAACCAAGCCGTTTATCGTCATAGGTAATTATTCCGGGCATCAATTTGAGATTCAGGGCTGACACTGAGCAATTTTCACAATTTTATGCTTCAATTAAATATCGAACCCAGGGCCTCAGCATAGCAGTCATATGCACTACAGTTATTTAATGTTGAATTCGTTCTATTTACGTCCTTGTTTATTTGATTATGTTTGCAACACCGACATCCTTTCCCATGGCTCGGTATCGCGTGAAATCGTTGCGCGGCCCCGTAATGACATTCATCCATTGTCCATGTTGTTGATCGTTATATCGGTTACCTACACCTTAGTTATACTCGTAGTAGCGCTACGTGAAGATCGAACAGTTGTGTAAGCAATATCTGTATAACAAAACATGTTTTTTTGTAAATTAATAACTTTTGATATATGACAATAACTATATGAGCACTGGAGACCATACCAAATAATAATAGTCGTCCAGACCGATATTCGGTCACAGCGGACAATCTCAGCGAAGATTAGCCAACTGCGCAGGACATAATATTATAGTGCACAAGTGTGTACGCAAACACAGGTGCACTCTCTATTCCTTCACTATTATAGTCCGATTGAAAATAAAAAATCAGGCGCGGAACCAACGGCTTTACATAATTATCAACGAAAGAGGGGTTTTGCTGTGTTTTTAAAAAATAAAGTAAGTAAGTAAGCAAGACTTTGCTTTGTATCGATCATATTTAATTATTTAATAGTTGGCCTTATCATTATTGTTTCCTGTAACTTCTTAGCCCTAACGATAATAGCTTCATCACAATAATTCTAGCTACAACATTACCACATCCTATTGATGGATTCGCTACGGTTGGTTCACAGGCTTAGGATACGAATGCGCGGCGTGTTTTGATTTCGTATTATTTTTTATTTCTTTTAAAAAAGACAACTCCACTAGAGAACAAGCTCTGTGTCGCGGGGGACTTTACAAACATACAATTAACGGACACAAATTACACCCAGACTCAGAGCAACTCTTTGCGGGTCACACAAAGATTTGTCCTGTGTGGGAATCGGACCCACAACCTCGTGCACAGCAGGCGCATACTGCGGCCACTGGACCACCAAGGCAGTCAAAGTCAAGTAAAGTCAAGGCAGTATTCGTACCCCAAGTTCTTCACGTGGGACAAATACCTATGTGTGATCCATTTTATATAGTTGTTCTGAGTCTGGGTGACTTTGTCCGTGAATTATAAAGCCCCCGCTTGTAAAGACAAGCGGGTCTTTACAAACATAAATTAGGGCAGCCGATAGATTAGTCAACTGCACAAGACTTTAAAAAAAAAAAACGAATTAAGTCTTCCACTATAAAATTCTATGTACCAATTAAGAAATATAACTTAATTAAATATAAATACTAAAGACATTTCTGATATTCCAACCCGCATTAATAATAATAATTAGGCATTAGACCAGCGGGTGTGGATTAAGGCCTATACCCTTTCTGCCTGCTTCCTCGATAGAGGAGATGAGACCTGTGGTCAGCAATGGGACATAGACATATTACTATTAAATAACATCACGTAGGAAATACAATTTTAGAACATCAGTCACTTGCCCGACGATTACAGACATTTCAATAGAATAATTGCTACTTAAGTACAAACGAAATATTGTTGAAGGTCATACGAATAATTTAGCTAGAACGAGTTTAAATGGATAACACATACGTTTTGTTGTAATCTTATGGTTAAGGGACATGAAGCAGTACACAATCGTCGCGCACACTAGCGGTCTGTCGTCAATATAATCTGGGTGCTGTTTTTTTATACTACTTGCATGGCAAATAAGCATACTGGTTGCCTGATGTTAAACAGTTACCGTAGCCTATGGACGCTAGTAATACCTACGTGTTGCCAAATTATTTTTTTACACCGGGAGTTTGGGATAAGAATACGTTTTTTTCAAAACGCATCCCTGTACTAGCGCTGAAAAACTGTTCTCACACCTCAGACACAGGAACACAACTACACTGCTGTGTGTAGTTATTTGGCTGTGGTGGTTTTGTAAGATGAAGGTCCTTACCCAGTCGAGCTAATATAATGCCTTTTTTTAATTATAACTAATCGAAACCGGATACAATTATCTACATGTGCTAATTGTTTTAACCATTTCGCTGTCCCAAGTTAGACACAATAGAAAATCAATTCTTATGTATCACATGTGATTCATGGGACAGGGAACCTATATTGATAAGTTATTCGAGTCAAACTTTTGCATCAAGGATTTAGTCACTTTCTTTCTTTTCGTTTTTTATATGGTTACTCCCGTGTTAGGAAACAAGCCCTTTGTTGTGAGGGACATTACCCACCATGGACACAATGTACACTAAAACTGTTGGTGGATCATACAATTTTTTGGTCTAGGTCAGACTTATAACACGCCACGCAGTGGTTAATAACGAGGTAACCACTTAGGCCACTGGACCAACCATGCATGTAGTCACAAAATCAGTGACCGCTGTCGCTCGCTTCTCGTAGTGTGATGCCAGGATGTGCGATTTGAGTTTGATTGTTTCGAAGGACGGAAGACAGTGTTGCAATAACAAAGAATACCATTTAAATTCCTCGGGTAAAACACCCTAAAAACAAAATGATATAAACACGATCAACACGCCACAACAATTCATGCATACTTATCTAATATAGTATATATACATAATAAACGTGTATATGTATAGATAATGTTTAAAAAACATATTCAATCAGAATCAGACAGATAAGATTCTACCTTTGATATTATTGGCGTCATCAATAATGTTGTTCCTACTGTTTATATTATTGCAAGGCATGCGTTTAATATACTACTAAGGGTTGCCCTCAGAAGCATAAAAATCGTGAATAATATTAGCAGTTCGTGCTATGGACGCATGCAAACCCTTGGTGTTGCATGCGTCCATAGCACTATCTCACTCTCTCACTCACTCGCGCGTTGCCGACCCCGTAAAAACTACTTTTTTGAAGATTATCCATGCTAGTCTTTTGGGAAAACCTCGGCGAAGACCTCATTCATGTGATGATCAACTTTATTAATGGTACGTCATATAATTGTAATATTTCTTATGTAGGTAGGTATAACATGAAATTATATTTTATGAATTTCATGTTATACCTACATCATCAACTGTCGCTTTTTTTACAAAAGTCTATCCTAAGGAAGAGATCGCTATCGTTATACCTGCCGCTCATAAATTATAACATTTTGTTTCTGAATTTACTACTATGTATGGTGTACAATTATTAACAATGAGATCGAATATAAATCTCCTATAAAATTTGGTACTTATACAAAGATTGTGCCAACTTACTTAGTTGTTATTCGTCATGTTTCACAGGTTCATGCGGTGGCTTCTGTTCTGTAGAATGTAGATCGTATGGCACTGGGCCGCCACTGATGCGCACAAAAGCATGGAACAGCGTCACCTGGGGTTGGAGACTGAGACGAGGGTTCAAGTGATGTGACAGCATCGATATTCTTGGAGTAATATCACCCTGTAATATAAAAAGTTGTGTAAGAAAATGCGACAATAAGAAAGGTCTCATTGCTGGTATTTTTTTTAGAAGCTAATTTTTCCAAAGAAGACTGACACAACTGTTTGACTCTAGTTACGGGAAAGACGCACCTAATCCAGAAATCTGCATGCACTTACCCGCCTCTATTTGTAGGGTAGCATGGTCACCACCGGTAGGGTGGTACGAGAGGGTGCACCAAGTTTATCATAGTTTTGTGTAAATATACATTTGACTTCGGACAAATCATATCTAATGTACAAAATTGTCAAATGATGAGTTATTGACAAAAGGGATATAAATCCAGATGATGAAGATAATTTTCCAGCGCCTTTGCAGGGCGTATAAATAGTTAAATTGACCTAATAGTCCTATTTATGTATAAATAAGCTTAGCAATACGCTCTAAGACATAATAAAATTTATTTTTCTGCAGGCTCTCAACAATTGATATCTAACATTATATTGCTATTAAATTTTACGAGGCATTCTTTGGACAAATAAAATACTTGCTATAATATTATTACTACTGAAATTATTTCATAACATATATAAGTATATATTTTATAATTTGATACTCATATCTTAGCCGGAAAATAAAATGATTAGTTAGCTATGTACCTACATTTATTATTTTTTTATTTTCGAATTTATTTATTTAAAACTTTTGCACATAATATAAATTGTACAACGGCGGACTTAATGCCTTAAGGCATTTTCTACCAGTCAACCTTTAGGGATGATTTCATATCATTTATTCATGATATGAAATGAGTCATGACATAGACACAAATATACAAGCACTGCACTGCGCTCTGAGGTGGACGTGTACGTGCTATAATTAATTTTATTGTTTAGCGCGGCGTAAGCCGACGCTCGATATTATTTTGCCATGAGTGACAAACTTGTGGCGAACGAGTTGCTGGCGTTCTTGCAGCAGAAGCTGGATGTCATGGAGGAGGTGTCCGCCATCCAAATCTGCTCAACGAACTTCAGCGAGGAAGATATAGCTGCTGCCAAGCTGCTAGTGTTTACGTCGCTTAATAAAAGTGACCAGATGGTGTCTCGCAGGCGTGACGGGACAAAAAAGAGTCTACAGGACATCATCACGCTACTTAAGGTGACCGATCCTGACGACGTGCCGACGTTTGTGGCTAAGGACTTAAATAAGTTACCGCCCGTCACTTTTGACCACGTCGACGTTACTAGCCTTCTCAAGGACATCATCAATCTGAAGGCAAGTCTAGCGGATGTGCAGAGGATGTTGGAATCATCCCAAAACAACGTCACAGATTTGCGCAAGGAACTCAACGAGTTGCGCAATACTGTGACCTTAACTGGGTCATCGGCGTCGTGTAGTAACAACGTAAACATGCGCCGAGGAGCCTGCCGACTCGACACATCGAACGATAGTGTTGCAAGTTTCGCATCAGCGGTTTTGACGCCGCGGAATGCAGCGTCGGCTGTATGCGCTGCACCTGAGCGTCGCTGCCCTGCCCCCGTCCCCGCGGCTTGCCTTCGCCCCGCTGCGCGGTCAGCTGACTTCCCGGTCACGCAGACTAATCAAATTGCTCCACCCGCCAAGCCTATTCCTGAAAAGGCGATGAATCGGGCTGAAAACGACGGTTTCGTGACGGTGCAAAGGAGGAAGCGCCGACAGCGTGCTGTAAAGAACTGTTGCGGCACGGCTCCAGTGGAACCCGGCGTAAGCCTACGCGCCGCAGCACCGAACACTCACGTGTATATCTCTCGCCTGCATTACACCACTAAGGCGGAGGACATCGTGGAGTACGTCCGCCAGAAGACTAAATACACGGTGAGAGTGCAGTTACTCGAGTCGCACCGCAACGTCAACTTTAAGGCGTTCGTGGTGCGAGTACCGACGTGTTTTCTGCACCTCGTTATGAAAGAAGACTTCTGGCCGAAAGGTGTGGTGTACCGTCGCTTCCGCGGACAAGTGCCACCTGGACGCACTGAGACAATGAAGTGCTAGTGAAGTGTTACTAACATAGTTTTAAGTAATATAAACTAACAAAAGTTATAATTATGTATGTTAGTCTGTAAGGTATGTATCTATGGAATGTATTTTCTGAAAATAAACGATTATTATTATTATTATTATTATTATTATATACATAAATATAAATATACACATATAAAATACAAAATAATAAATAAAATATAATAATACATATATTATATACATACCTAGATACTATATAAAATAACGATAGACATTAAGATCATTCTGCTAATAATTTAAGATACTGTTGGCGTACTTTAGTTTTGAAAGTGTCACGGTTTGTGGACATCCTGATTTCGAGAGGGAGTGCATTCCATAGCAAGATAGACTGAATATTGAAAGAAGAGTGAACAAGAGTAGAACTATGAGAGGGGCAAAGAAGAAGGAGATTGTTAGAAGAACGTAGATTCTTGTCACGGGTACTGCAAAGGTATTGGAGGTGAGGAGTTAGGTAGGTAGGAGCATTCGGGGAATTAAGGAGAGAGTAAAGTGTAGTTAGCACACGCCAACTACGTCTTTGACGAATAGGGAGCCATTGCAGTTGGGACCGATAAGCAGATACATGATCGTACTTACGAAGGTTGAAAATGAATCTAATGCAATTGTTGAGAAGCCGGTCAAGTTTGTCGAGTAGATCTGCATTCAGGTCGAGATAGCACACATCACCATAGTCGATGACAGGAAAAACCAAAGTTTGCACAAGCATTGTCTTGGTCTTGATTGGGAGGAAGTTCTTCAAACGGTAAAGAGACCGCAGAATACCGGTCACGTTTCGGCTGACGTTAGTTACTTGTGTTTTCCAGTCTAGCATGCTGTCGATGTGTAGCCCAAGATCCTTGACGCTAGTACTAATGGGAATCACAGAACCATTAAAAAGCACAGGTGGAAGGTTTGTCTTGTCTATTCTAGCTAGGATCCGAGGGCTTCCCATTATAATTGCTTGGCATTTTGTCGGATTAACAGACAAGCCAAAGCCTTCAGTCCAGTTCTTAATTGTGATTAGATCTAGGTTTACATCCTCAATAGCCGTACTTAAATCTTCAACCTAGAATAAAATTAATTGCCACACGTCACATATGTATCGCTCTACTGGTATGTAGGTACTACTGTGCTATGTAATAATACTGATAGATACCATAAAAAGGTTAGTATGAAACCTTTTTTTGAAAAGCCACGGGGAATGTTGGATATTGTATAGTATTTTTGTATGAAAATTTCAAAACATCTGAAAGAAGGGCGGGTCGAGTCGCTAGTCTAAATATTTATCATTCATTTGTGTTCAACTTTGGCGGGGCCTTAACAACCTTATAGTCATGTTTTTAAATAAAGATTTTAAAAAAATGCTTTAACGACCCGTAGGAAGGTAGGTAGGTACTTAGTAAATCAAAGATAAATAGAAAATAAAGATTTCTACCCACTTAAAATCACTACTAAACTAAACTACTTGATATTTGTTGTCTGTTATGAAATATTCATTTAAATTTTGCACGTGCCACTTTCATAAGCCGCCCTTATAAGTAATGCGTTCTTTGCCCTTATCTTGTAGTAGTAGGCATCATATTACCTAATTCACGAATATAAAATTAAGATCTCAAATAAATAAATACGCCCCTGTTTAGCAGCCTTTTAACTTTTTTTCAACTCAGCAATGTCACAAAACCTTGTTGTAACATATTTTTGGGTTGCCAACACGCAAATGACGCCCCAGGTAAGTACCTACCTATTGCAAGCGTGCTCACTGCTTACCATACATACTAAGTATATAGGAGGCAAGCCGTATGTTTGTTTGTCACTTATCCATCTCAGCCATAAGACGTCCACTGCTGGACATAGGACTCCTCCAAGATTTTCCACGGTCCTTTGTTTTTTGTAGAAGGGAAATGCTTTACGCATACCGCCCCGCCCGGGGAAGCGAAGCGGATATGTCGGACTCTCCAGCCTAAAGGTGGTTTTAGACTGTATGCCGACCGCCTACACCGGTCACGGGTGGACCACCGGAACCGGATGATGGCTCTGCGGACCATGATGTCCTTAAAAAGATGTATATTAGTCATGAATATATGATATTCGTGACTAATATACACAATATAATTCTGATTTCATGGATACCATTATCTAAAATCGATTTCAAGTATATTTATTTTATATTAAAATGGTAATATAGAGATACCAACGACTTTTTATCCGATAACACAATACCTAATAATTAATTGTCAATAACAATAAATGCAAAAGAATGCACAAATTATTTGTCAATAACAGAAATTACGGGCCGTATCCTTGTCTGCCACCTAAGTAGGTAGTAAAGCAAGTGGTTAGACATTTAGTGATTTGTAGTGAACGAGCAGTATCTACTTATGTAGGTATGTACTCGTTACGTCAGGATATAGCCCGCCTGATGGTAAGCAGTTACCGTAGCCTATGGACGCTTAAAATACCAAAAAGATATCACTTGCGTTTTGCCGACCCAAAAATAAACACCAGGGTTTTAAAATGGAATTTCCAGAATTGGGATAAAAAGACGTTCGTTAAAAACGCAGCTCTGGAAACCTGTACTCACACACAGGAAGACAACTACACCGCTGTGTAGTCATTTGGCTGTGGTCTTCCGTAAGGTGAAGGTCGTTCCCCAGGTGGGTTTGCTCACTAGTATTTTGTTTACTGTGCTAGTATGGTCCCAAAAACCACACATCCATCATAGCGAGCTAGAAAGTAGTGTAGCGATTTCATTTCGATTTTAAATTCGTAAGGTGTATATTTCCAAGGTGTATATTTTTTAAGGTCAAATTACGATCTAAAAACAATCGTTATAAGGACCTTTAGATGCGGTCCCAGCCCCGAAATAAAATAAATATATAATTTTCGGAGGAACGACATCCAAGCAAGTGAAGCCGCAGGCAAAAGCCCGTCATAAATAAATTACTTATACTTTATAATCATAAATTAAAAGTTCTAGTGCTATTTTAAGCTAGAAGCTATTTGTGTGGAAAAGCTGTCAACAAGTTTAACATCAAGAAGAAAATGTAGGTATTTATAAACTTGAAGTAAGTGAAGCATGAACTTTAACGTTGGCAGTGCGTAGGAGAAATGAAATATTGTTTACTTTTACAGAAATTTGTTTGTATCCAAGGATAACTGACTTTTAGATAGATATAGGTATGTAAGTACCTAATTTCGTAAGTTTTCGTTTGATTTCAAACATAGATCGAAAATAAATTGTTATAAGAAGGAGTACGGCCCCTGGGCAGACAAAAAAATATCCTTTTTTTATAACTACATATAAGTCTAGTAGTATATTTTTTACGAACTGAAAGACGAAGCGGGGGCAGGCCTCCAACAAGGTGGACCGACGACCTGGTAAAGGTTGCGGGCAATCGATGGACAAGGTCGGCTCAGGATCGACAGTTGTTGCAATCCTTGGGGGAGGCCTATGTCCAGCAGTGGACGTCTTTTGGCTGAGATGATGATGATGATTATATTATATAAAAAAACATTATTCATACTAATATAGTAATAATGTATAGTATTATATGTATAGTACATAGTAGTAGTAATGTTTTTTGTCAACATGTAATTGGTGTACAATAAAGAGTTTCCTATTTATAGTTGACTGTAGTCATAATATAATTATTTACAAAACAAATGAGTTTAGCCAAATGTATTAAAAATATATATTTTGAACAAGTTCGTTTTAGGATAAATAAATCCATTGATATGCCAGTTTATAATCTTTTATCTACGGTATTAGCTACTAATCTATACATAATCAAGTAGTAACAAAAGCGAGAGATTAAGTGTCACTAATATATAATTTCGAATAAACTACTACGCCAGTAGACTAGATTTTAAGTAGAGACTAGAGTATTTTAAATCATTACGTATTAGAAGAATAAAAAATTATAAGGGTGTGTTTCGAGGGATATGTTTTGAATGCGTAGTGACGGATACGTTAAGAACCCACAGAATCGCTTAATTTACTTGGTCTCGCTAAGCTCTAGGTAAATGAAGCGATTCCATTGGTTCTTAAGAAACACATCCCTCGTTACGCAACCTCGCCCATCTCTGGTGGAAACGCAGCCTAAGGGTTTTGCTTCTCAACCGACGCAGCACTACCGGGGTTCCGGCACAGAATACTTAATATGGTTCCGGTAACAATGGTTTTTCTATTATGTCTGGTTTACCGGTAGGTCACAGGTCACATTCCCAACAATAATCAAGATACTTAAAATGTGCCGTAGACTGTTTGTATTATGATATATTTCCTTATTTAATAGCCTAGAATTTAGTAGGCGCATGCAGGCATGCGTGAGTGGGTTGAATGTTTGTACTAATGTCATTATTACATATTTAGTTCTTCTTCTTAACGTTTGGTTAGTGGCTAACCAAACGATATGCCTCTGTCGTGATCTAACTACATATTTAATTTAGTTTAGTAGAATTAATAATCACGTAAAAACTTTTAGCATAATTAATGAGTTGTACATCCTTTCATTATTCAATTACCTTCTTAGGTTATATAGGTTACATTATTTAATTACGTGCAATTGAAATAATTAAATACCTTGAATAAAGTTATATTAGTCATTAATTTAATATGGTATTTAAAAACTGGAATAAATTTACTAGGTACCTACTATTGAACATCTTAAAATTCAAATAGGTTAACTTTAACCTATTTACTAAGGTCTTGTTTTTTAAGTCCTTAGTCTTAGTTTCAGGATACTATTGTTTTTTATGATAACTTGCCAAATTAAAATAACTATTTATGACGCGTTTACCAAAATATTTACTTAGATCTAAAATTAAAAGTCCCCAATATATTTTTCTTTGTACATTTTTTGAAAATATTCCAATAACAATAAGATTACCGGCAAAAAAAACCATTCTTATCACTTGCATTTAACAATAAGTGATTATTGTTGGTAATTAAAATAATTTTGATAATGAGTAGCATAAAGTACTTACTAATTTTGCAAGGATACAATAAATAAAAATAATACAAGTCAAATTAAATAATAACGGAGTACTACTTACCTTGGCTTTTGTCTTTATGGTATATATAATAGATCCAATTAAAAACACAATATTTATAAATAATAGTACACCAGCGATTATAAGGAAATACATATTTATAAATGAGGTTATAAAATGTACGACGATGTGTCTTGTCGCGCGATTTGTGTGAATAATGATTGATTGAAACAAAACCAATTTACTTTGGCACGGGAAAATTGTTGTAAAGGGGCATTCATCATAGATATACATGTAGCTACGTTTGCAGAATGCGTAACTTATGTACTGACAGAGATAAGATATCTACGCAAATTATTAAAATTGAAGTGAGTATGTTTATGAGTGGTATTCGAAACGGCTGAATAGAGGCCGATTTATATTCGATCGTTATTTAAAATAGGTACGTAAGATGGCCCCGCCCAAACGAGCCACCCGTGACGGCCACTGTTGGCTAGCGACAAACAGTTTACAAGATTTTTCATACACTATGAAGGGACTCGCCGCACAAGGGTAGCGAGTGGTAGCCACTCACAACTTAGTATCACCCACACGCGATATATTGTCAACCACACGCGACTGAGTGGCCGTGACGTGACATGCCACTGGTGGCGATTACTTGACCGCACATCAGAGAATGTAAGTTGTAGCGGCTACTGACAACTAGTGGTGACCTAGGGTTATCCTATGTTGTACCAAAGGACGTGGCGCGACAGACACTAGTGGCTGTGGTTGGTCCCCGTTTGTGCAGAGCCTTAACGGTTGTCATTGATTGAAATTCGAATTAAGATCGAAAATAAATCGCTACAAGGACGTTATAGGGCGGCCCTTATTCACAAAAGGTCTTTGAAATCATCTGAAAAGTTAAGAAAAAAAAATTGTATGTACTGTTGCAAACCAACACCTGAAACAAATCTTTAGACTTTCGACAATACATATTCAAAAAGTACCTATAGATTAAAAGCAATCCTAATTCGGGTGTTAATCTACTTAAATTAATCGCTGATTAATGCTACGGTTACTATTTGCTTGTTTACTTACATATTATCACTACCTACTCGGTGACAAGCAGACTACTATATAGTACAGGAAGAGTTCCTTAGACTGTGGTTACCGTGCTGTGGTACAGGGGCCTGCCTCGTTGGTTTAATTACGAAGGCCCGAGTTTGATCCTCGGCTCGAGCAAAAATATATAAAGGATTTTTCTGTCAAGAAATTCACTATAAATGCCTGAAGTTTATAAATATGCGATGTTGACACACTTGACAAACAAGCACCTAAAGCCGTTGGTCCTGCATTTGATGTCTCTTTGGTCGTGTCTGGTTGCTGTCCCATATAATGGATTATGAGAGCAAGGGAATAAAGAGCCTCCCTGGTAGATGGCTACTTACTGTCGCGATTAGCTGCCATGACCATAAATCGGTAATGAAGGACATTATTATTATTTAGATACTGCAGGAGCTGTACTACAGTGAATTAAACAATAACAACCTTAAATCCATGAGTTTAGTAGAAGTTTTAAAAGTAAAGAGTGTGAATGTATGTAGGAGCGTACGTACCTACGTTTAGGCGTAATAGTGTTTGTGCCTGACTATCCAGGCTACGTAGCAGTGCAACAAATCAGACAGGTTGTGTCGTTAATTCAAAAATATCAGCCAAATAATTTCCTTGATTAGGTTAAATCTTTGTGTGATGCGGATGAGTCTGTGAAAAGAACGGTAAGGCGACGCCGCGACGGCCCTACGGCGCAAGGCTTGAAGGGGTTCCAAAGACGCCCGTGCCTGGCGCCGCTTTAAGTTTGGTCAAGATCGAGAACAAAAAGCGATCAAAACAACGAAATAATCATGTAGACTGCCTCGGTGGTCCATTGGCCACAGTATGCGCCTGCTGTGCACGAGGTTGTGGGTTCGATTCTCACAGAGGACAAAACTTTGTGTGACCCACAACGAATTGTTCTGAGTCTGGTTGTAATTTGTGTCAATTTAATTGTATGTTTGTAAAGTCCCCCGCGACACAGAGCTTGTTCTCTAGTGCGGGAGTAGTCTTTTTAAACAAATAAAAAAAAACATGCCTACCAAATTCTATGGCGTACCTTAAATTTGAGGAAAATGTTGAGTATGTACAGAAAACACAACTGAACCATTGTGTGTTAGTTTATTAGTTATGTATGTTTGTCGTCTTCTGTAAGGTAGATGTCCTTGCCTGGTAGGGCTTGTTCTTTTGTATGGTGCCCCACTTATTTTAAACATAACTTTCATCTTCGTTTCTAGAATCGTAATATTCTTTTTTTATCTCCCTGAGTGTCATGGTCGATGGGTTTGTGAGTCATTGTTGTAAGTACCCATTTACAGATGTCACAATAGTCGACTTCTTTATTTAGTGGCGGGAGCATAGCGTGACAGCTTGGGTTTGATTTTCGGACAAGGAAAAAGTTTGTTCTAATAGGCAATGATAAAGTCAGATTAGCTACCTTCAGACTGAGCGGCGTTTTGTTTGTGCGTATAAATGTATGCAGAAGATAATACGGAAAGAGATAGTGATAAATGAAATCAAGCTACTTAGCTACTTTTGGCGACGACAGTTTCCGAAATATTGAATTGCTATAAGGCACTTTATTTAAAAGTCTACCAGCAAGCATTCGGTCTAATGGCAACCGCAGCCTATTGACGCTTGCAATACCAAAATTGTATTGTTATGTTTAAGTATCAGTTGTCTAGTTGCCATAATACAGGTTCTACCGGGTTTGGGATGACGTGGCCGTGTTCGAGTTATCACTAGCTATTAAAATTTTTTTTTGTTTAAAAAGACAACTCTCGCACTAGAGAACAAGCTCTTTGTTGCGGGGGACTTTACAAACATACAAATAACGGACACAAATTACACCCAGACTCAGAACAACTCTTTATGGGTGGGTCACACAAAGTTTTGTCCCTGTGTGGGAATCGAACCCACAACCTCGTGCACAGCAGGCGCATACTGCGGCCACTGGACCACCGAGACCGTCAAAATATCATATACACATATATTTATAAAAGTATTTAATTAAATAATACCTATAAGCTATTGAACATTGTAAACTACCTTCTTCTTAGCGTATCGATAGCAATCTAAATTGTGTCTGCCCAGAAACTATTACTAGTTTTGCATTTTCAGTAGCGTCCATAAGCTCGTCTAAGGTGCAGGTACCTATCAGGGCACGCGGGACATGATATCATTTCATTTGTGGCTTAGCACCACTTTTACACTCCACGTTGGAATCGTCTATGTTGTGCTACATACCTATACATACAAAACACACTAAAACATGAAGAATTACAATAAGATTAAAGAAAAAACTTGTACAAAAACATTAGAAATTATGATATTAAAATGGATTACTTTAGGTACATGATAATAATTATATAGATAAGATTAAATTGTATATAAGTGAATTATTATAATATACGAAGCATATTCGACGAGGCGCTCATAGCCATGTGCACTAGCTGATCGGTATACAATAAGCAAGTAAAGCTACCAAGGGCACTGTTACCATATGGATGGGTGAACGCATAGTGGTATTTCGTCGGAGCGTTGCCTTAGGTAGTAGGGCTTAAAAGTCGATCGTCATTGAATCAAGGCACACAACAGAGGCCCATTTGGGTGATCAGAATAACTCCCCCAGGTTGACCACTAATATCTCGATAAAAAAAGCAGATTCAGATCTGTGATGATGTATAAACCGAAACATTGTAATGTATAATTTGCACACTAATTAACATCAAAATGATGTAGCCATCTAGACAGCCCTAAAGGGCCTACTAGCACAGTTTAAATATAATTATTTCAGCATGTTATTTGAAAGACATTTTATTGTATCATTACTTTATGTCTCGGCAATTACCTCAGAGAGCGAGAGTACAAGATTTTGCCTTTAATCTTTAGTTTTATTCATATTTATTGACCTCCACACCGGAGTGTCTGTGTCATAAGATCAAACAAGGGATCTTTTAAAAAAATATTTACCCAGTAGGGCTGCTCTATTTGAGCGGGAAAGAAGCTCTATTTGAAATTAAAAGATTATGAATATCCTTTCTTAGCGGACGTATAACAGAAGAAGCGCCTGTACAAAATATAATATCTATTTCTAGCATTATTAATGTTGATTATGTTTTCATTCAGTCTATCAGTTTTGAAGAAGTGTGACTGAAAAGTGATAAGCACAGTATTGTGGAAAAACCAGGAAATAATTTTAGATATTAATTTATAGATTTCAAGACAGGTACCTATAGTTATCTGCTATGAGTATTAGTCAAATTAAATAACTTACAGGGACCTTATCATGGCGTCCATACAGCGCATTATGTTCAAACAATGACAACCTTTTGGCAATGCTAGGTTGAGATCTTACGAATTTCAAATGTATATCGTAAACAAATAATTTGCATGAACGGTTACGGTTTCCGATATTCTAGATAAGTATTATCTTCGAACACATATCAAAAAGGAACACAGCAATTATGTGACATAATAGTCTACAAACAAGTCTTCGAAAACAAATTTTAAAAGATAATGCCTAGAACAAAATATATAGATAATGTAGATACCTTGGCGCCTTCCCTTCTTTCATTGACTTGGACATTGACATTGGGCCGCCACTTCTGCAGAGTGTCTTAAGGGGCACAAATATGTAAGTCTCGGTGAGATTTACATTTTTGAGCCATTTGGGGTCGAAACTCTAGGACCATCGGGCCCAAGTGCCCACAAATTGTATCGTGAGATATCAAGGCGTTTGGGCGAGTCATCTCACGATCCTAACGCTGGCCTTTACTTGGGTCAACGTATTAGCCTTGTGGAATAATACTTAGTCTACAAACATTATGTCTTCGAGAACAAATTTTAAAAGATAATGTCTAGAACAAAATATTGTTCGTATTTCCAAAGTACTTACACGCAGAGACCTACGCAAAACAGTGACGTCGAATCGACTGCTACAATTTTATTAAGCAAAGCTTCGTAGGCGGTGGATGGATGATTTGACGTCTTTAGCTTCGTAATTTTCTATTAGGAGAGCTTTTAGAGCAAACAGCTGGTCATGGTATATGTACTGTAAAATTACTATCTGCAGATATTCTGATCAATATGGAGATGTATGCAAATGCAAAAATAGTAGGTAATAATTGATTTGTCATAGGTACTTAAACAACAACAACCAACTAGGGTTTTAGACGTACCTACTTTTTCTTGGGTTGTTTACTTCCTTACCGATAACTTACCGACAAACTTAAAATTGTCACTATTTACATATTGCCTTATTCTTTAATAGCAATATGTAAATTGAAGCAGACTTTAACACCATAGGTACTTCATTTTTTTTTCTCGCACGACCAGTACTAAGTACGATTACCTTATTTTATCAATATAGTTAGTATCGTGTTTTGACTGCATCAGCTTGCATGCTATCATACTTGTATTTTACAAAAGATTGTAACTATCTGGCGATTAAAAAGAGTGGCCTGAGTTTCTTGCTAGTTCTTCTCAAGGCTCCACGTCAGCGAACTAACCGTAGGAAAATTTTGCTGACATCATCTTTTTGGTTTATTCATAATTTATGACCTTCATAAGTGATACTTTGTAACCTAAATGAATAAATGAATTTTGAGTTTGAGTAAGGAAACCCACATGTCTTAGAAGAAATTCTAAAGACATGTCTGATTCACCTACCCGCATTAGGCCAGCGTGTGTGAATTAAGGCCAAAACCCCTTTCTTTCTCTTCGCCTGTTCCATCTATCCCTACTAGTTTATCCCTACTGGTAGGGATACTTGGAATTTTTTTCCAATTATAGCTACCGGTAGGGATATATGGAATCGTTTTCTCCATATATCTCCACCGATTTGCACTGGTGGGGATAGTTGGATTTTTATTTCCATTTATCGCTACCAGTAGGGATAATAAGACAGGTATGGAGTGTTCATAAAAGCCTCAAACGCGAGTCATGAAAACCTTTTTTGAATAAAACGTTTTTTAAATGTAAAAACTTTTTTATGTTTTGTTGACGCAGAAAAAAGTAAAAAAACAACGTAAAACATAAAATGTGTGATCCGTTGCATTGCACAATACAATGTATTCGTTTATCTTACCATATCTAAGAAAGCACCTACAGTAATTTCTGCCTTATCAAGTTGTAGTTGTGCATTTTGGATTACAATATCACGTAGAACATACGCCTGGTCTCGGAGTTTTGGTGCTTTCAAGTCGTATATAATACATTTGAAGCGGTTTCTTTGAACTATAGAATGCTTATGTAGTATATTCAGCAATCCGTATAAATTAAATTGTCTATTACATTTTTCATTAATTTTGAAATGCCATGCTTCAGCAAAATTATTTGTTCTGTGTTTTCGCCCAAAAACAGACCATTGTTTCCGGAAATTTTTGTTCTTCAACCAAAAGTTTTCGAAATAATTTATAAATTTTTCCATTTTAAACTCTTCCAATATTTGAGATTCTATGTATGCCCATCCTTCATCTATTTTTTCAATAGGTAACAAAGGTAACGATGCTGTTAATGCTAATATTCTTCTCTTGTCGCGATTCTTTGTCAACTTTTAACTCCTTTCCTTTTCTCCATATTGCCTTATGAAAATGATAGTAGCATCCCCCAATTTGGATTTTTGGAAATACTGACTTCAAGGCCTTCGCAATAGCCGCCTCAAAATCAATCATAACATACGCCGGGTCCCATTCAGTACCGGTATTAATCTTTAGTGCAGATTTAATCAGTCTAAACATAGTTTTGTATGTTTCAGATTTCTTGTTTGGCAAAAGAACGTACAGTACGGGGAAAATATTGGTATACTGGAATGTGCTTCCTATGTCGCAATGTATAGTTATTAATTGAGTGAATGGTTTAGGGCAAACTGCGAAAGTGCCATCCAAAAAAATATTTTTTGATGTGGCCAGCAACTGATTGGACCACTCACTACCAAAGATTAAAATGCGATCTCCGTTATAATAATAATCAGCAATCAAAAAATGTTTATATACGCGTGGTACTTCCACCTCTTCATTACTAGTAAAAAACATTTTTTTCGTTCCGGCTGCTTTATTCCTACAGTTGTATAAAGACGATTTAACATTGCGAAACTCCGGTACGGCTGCTATCATATCCAAAGTATCGTTTTCAATACCTTTAACCATGTTTTCAAAAATACTTGGAATTGGAAGTGCAGGGTTAGCAATAATCTGCTGTTTGCAATTGTCAAATCGTACATCAATTTCGTTCTTCGCCACGTTACGTAAACATGATTTTAAATGAGCAACCTTTTTTCCAATAGTCGTCCGATCCTGTAAAATAATAAAACCCGATGATAAAGTACCTAGCTTAAACTATGTATTACTGTTTTATATTTTACCTTAACTCTTTCAGTCTTGGTGGTTAGTGTAACTAACATAAAACTTACTTGGATTGTGAGAGATCCAATACATTTATTTTTTTTCGTAGCGGCACACTTCCAATATTCATTACCATTCGCATACTTTTTTTTTCTGTGATATTGATACCCATCGTTAATTAAACAAATACCTCGACCCCTTTTTAAAAATATTATGTCAGTCATTACTGCAAAGTTGTAACTACAAGCGGAAAATAAATAATAATATTTCCTTGTATTTATTCTCTAGTAATCCCTACTATTACGCAAAGAAAATTGACAATGTCATAAAAACATTTTTCTGCGTCAACAAAACATAAAAAAGTTTTTACATTTAAAAAACGTTTTATTCAAAAAAGGTTTTCATGACTCGCGTTTGAGGCTTTTATGAACACTCCATACCTGTCTTATTATCCCTACTGGTAGCGATAAATGGAAATAAAAATCCAACTATCCCCACCAGTGCAAATCGGTGGAGATATATGGAGAAAACGATTCCATATATCCCTACCGGTAGCTATAATTGGAAAAAAAATCCAAGTATCCCTACCAGTAGGGATAAACTAGTAGGGATAGATGGAACAGGCGTTTCTCTTGATAGAAGAGAGGAGACCCGTGTCCAACAGTGGGACATATGGGTTGCTATTATTATTTATATTATATTTAGGTAGGTACCTACCTACTTATATGTGGAGGGTAATCTCTTGGACTACTACACTTATTAGAATAATTCTTTCACTATTTAGATACCTTCGTACGTTTTTTTCAAATTCCCTCGCGGGCCTATTATAGTACCTATTACTTAATATGGTCACTAAATAAATACATAATAAATATTATAATATGTATTAATTACCTACTAATGAACATTAAGCACCTATGTACATATTCCACGTAAATTTTAATTTTTTTATTGCAAAATAAAATTGCACTTTCATATTAAAAAAATAATTTCCACGATGAGGTTTTAAAATTACAAGTAAGTTTTTTTATACTATTTGGGTGGCAAAGATGGAAAAGAAGACGCTTGCAATACCAGAGGTATCACTTGGGTGTTGCCAACCCATTTTTTACACCAGGGCTTAAAGACGAGTGTCTCTGGGATATGAATATGTTTCTTTTAAAACACATCCCTTAATCAGCACTGGAGACCTGCGAATACCTATTAGGTACAAACCGAAGAGTTTTTCAGTAAATAGCACTTGCTGAAGATTGGTTATTCTCGTAAGTTTTTAATTATTTCAGTCTTTAAGTATATTTGAATATTACATACTTGATGCACTTTATGTTCAACCAGTGTGGACACAAACTGCATCAAAGTACTGACTGACTGACTGAATAACTTGTTTTATACTTTCACGATTTAATCTGTCACATATTTAATAAAACGTCTAATATAGTTATGTTCTTACAGGGTAAAAAAGGTATAAAATCCTGCAATGTATTACACGCTTTGGACAAACATCTTTTGTGAAGTTTAAAAGATCTAGGCGTACCTATCTATAGTATATTTCACATAGCATGGGTACTGTGACGTTTGACATTTGAATATAAATATGAATGAAAATGAAAGACGATTAAATTAAAACCTACATCTCAACCCATAAACGTCCCACTGCTGGGCACGGGTCTCCTCCATTAATTTGGAGGGATATTAGCCTTCTATACCACGCTGGCCAGACGGGTTGGTATAGGGTTTTGTTTCGAGTTTTCCCTCTCTTGCAGTGGATATTGTCTGCCGGACTTACTCCCTTAGTCGACTCTTACGGCACCCACGGGATGGAATGGGGTGGTGACATTTGTATTCTTAATCCGTCACCACACGGACATTTAAAACCTATCGATGGAATACTCTAGGCTCTTGATCATTCAATAAACCTATTTGTTAGAGATTGATTCAATTATTTGCCTTCATCCTTTTTATAAAATGTTAAACGTCACAGTACCCATGCTATGTGAAATAGACTATACATAAGGACAGATGATAGGAAGGGACTTTGTTTTATATTATGTCATAAAGATAATAAAGAAAGTATTGGAGGCGCCTATTTTAATGGGAATTATGTCCGCCTCCCTCCAACCCTCCTTACACGTGCTCACATAGCTTAGAGACAAAGTACTTCTATTACGTCTAGTTTTCTATCAGGACAATATCAACCTGTTGTTTGTTCGCGACACGGCAACAAGTGTATCGCCCAATTTCCCTCTTCGAACCGCCAGATACGTTCATAACAGACCGCCTAACTGACGACGTACATTCACGGCTTAACGGAAAAATAACAACCCATCAACATAGATTACTTCATTCATGTTCCTGACAACCATTTTATTACGTTAACTTAAACTTGTAGATAAGTACGATGATTATCCACATTAATATCATAAAGAGAAAATGTTTTTATATTATTATTTGTAATGAATGAACGCGAAAACTACTGGACCGATAAAAACAGTTATTATCCGAGAGTAACAAAGGCTATATTTAAAAAATAGGATTCCTATGAAAACTAAATAAATGACGAAAATTTTACCAGGACATAAGCTATTTTTAAATAATGACCTTTTTTATATTTTTTTGCTCTGTGAGTTTTAATTGCATTCAAAACAATTAATTGCATTTAAAATATAAGTATACCTAGAAGCAATCCATGTAATATATCCTATTACTGCTGAGCTTTAGTGTTAAGTATTATTATTATACTGTTTAAATAGGTAATTATTATTTAAAATATACCTATTATTTAAAGAAAAAAATAGGTTTTATATATTTTTAAATAAACGTATATCCTTATTGTCGGTATGGTGACGGATTAAGAGTAAAAATGCCACCACCCCGTTCCATAAGTCATAAAGATCGACTAACAATATCCATCGCAAGAGAGGGAAAACTCAAAACAAAACCCTATACCAACCCGCCTGGCTAGCGTGATATATGTAGTAGGCTAATATCCCTCCAAATGTAAGCAGGAAACCCGTGCCCAGCAGTGATGATGATGATGCGTATATAAAGACAATAAAGTCTACACCTATAATATCATATATAAAACTTTGAACGGAGTGTGTAAGTTACACGCCATCTGTTCTCAAACTAGGAAAAGCTTGTCATATTACAGACTAGTCCTAGTTTGGGATCAGTTCCTAAGAACTGGTAGGTACTTACAGATGTATATATGTATTTATAAACCCGAACACAAAACAAACAATCATGCTCATCACTCGTGTCCCGCATGGGAACCGAACCCACCACCTCCGGCTCCGGCTCCGGCCTGTCAAAACACTCAAAACTAACTTAAAAATAAACGTGATGTTACAATACATACAATGTGATAAAGTTATATTGTTTATAATTAAACTCACGCGCATAGGTATATATGATATTATTGTAATATTCGGCATTTCAATGTCACCTATCTGATATATCAGAAGTGAAATTACTTACCTATATTTAGTAGATTATGAAGTTATTATCAAATTATCATTGAGTTATTTGTAATGTTATATGTTGATTTTTGGATACGTACAAAGTTGGTTTATAAAGTATTTCTTCTAAAAAAAGTAACATAATAATATTTAAGAGAGTATGAAAGAACCTCCACCTTATTTATATACTTGTACGCAAGAGGCTTGAGTTCGATCCCGTGTGGCAGTATAAATCTATCTAAAGCTCTGGCTGTACTATTAAGTATTCTGTGGCTCTGGTGTAAAAAAATGGGTCGGCAACCACGCACGTGGTATTGCAAGCGTCTATAGGCTACGGTAACTGCTTAACAACCCAAGTAGTATAAAAAAAACACTTTGTGGAATTTATATCATCACTGTTAACGGTGAAATATGTAATACATCATGAGGAAATTCTAAAGATATGTCCACCAGGATCTGAACGGTCTTTAAAAAGACACAATGCAGGTTAAGGTTCGTACAGTAATTTGCATTAGGCCAGCGTGAGGGACATACGATATGGGTTGTTAATATAATATTATTTTATAATTAACAACACACAACTCTTTCCAGGTGAAATTTAAACAGTTACTAATTGTTAAGCAAAGAGATTCTGGTACGTGAAAGCGGCATTGGGTTTTAGTTTTGGACATCTTGTTCATACACGTGTTGACACGTCATCACCCGCATGCGTACGTGGCATGCCGCATGTCATTTGCATTGCATTGACACTAGTGACAGTCGAGTGCGTTCGGATATGCGTACTTTTCATTATATTTATTTAAATTTCTACAGTTACATATCTAATATTAATATATGTTTACACTTACCATTATACATACACTTACGATATAATATATATATATATATATAACGTATAATTTAATAGCAATTTACAATAACAATTAAGTACAAGAATTGGGAATTTCACGCGTCACTCACGTAGTTATAAAGGTCCTGCGAGAATACCAGCGTTGTGGTCCAGGCCACAACATTAGAGCTGACGCAGGGACCTTATTTGCTTTTTTATATTTAGGTTTATGAAATGTAGTAATTTTAAGTTTATTGAATGTAAGAGCAAATAAAACTTTTTTCTTTCTTTTCTTTCTTTCTTTCTTCACAATGATGTTCTTTATCCATATGGTGGCGGATTAAGAATACAAATGTCACACCCCGTTCCATCCCGAGGGTGTCGTAAGAGTCGACTAAGGGTATTAGTCAGGCAGACAATACAAGAGACCACAGCAAGAGAGAAAAACTAGAAACAAAACCCTATACCAATCCGTCTGGCCAGCGTGGTATAGTAGGCTAATATCCCTCCAAGCGTGAGTCTCCTCCGTGAGGAGACCCGTGCCCAGCAGTGGGATGTTTATGGGTTGATATGAATGATGTTCTTAGTTGTGTTCCCATGCGTGAATACAGGTCTAAGGCCGTATTTCAGTGACAACAACAGCACATAAGTAATTAATGTCCTGTATTTCAACCAACCTGTTTTAGTCCACTGCTGGACTGGATCGAGTGTTATTGTGTGAATTATGAGAGGCCGTCTGATAATCGCCTAAAATTTTAAATATATAATAAATTATAATATAAATTATATTTTTATGTTAATCTCTAGGTATATGTTTAACGTAAACAAATACATGTTAATAATAAATAGAAAGTAAAAGTAACGTCACGAGTTTTATACCTTCTCGGATCCTTATAATGTACTATCGTATAGCTTGTAATACCCGCGTAGGTAGTTAGGTACCTAGGATACGAAATAGGTCAGCAATGACGTCATATGTCGCTGAATTGCTAGAGAATTGATGTCGTTTCATGGAAATTGCAGGGCGTTATTAAAAATCAATACGGATGGTTCAAATGTAATATGATTATATGGACAAGAAGAACTGTGAATGAACGAATGTCTACATTGTTTAGGTATTTATAAATTGAATTTGTAAACATTTTCTTAGTCTTTGAAAATAAATTCTAAATTATTAACTGATACTGATTTTGGTATGGTAACAGTAGCTCCCATCTTTCCGTGAAGAGGAATATAGGCATACTACCCAGTATACCTGCTATACCTACCATATTTAGGATCAGACAAAACAGCTTACAAGTCCTTTCAGGATCCTTAATTGCTGTTACAGATTGGACTTTGTTTTTGTTTTAGGTTTATTTTATGTTATCTAGGCACTCGTAACCCTGGATGAAGTGCGGGTGGTGGGCTGACGGACGCGGACGCCGAAGCGCGTCAGCCTCCAGTTCGTTACGTGCTTAGATATTCCGTGACTTCATTTCGTGCCGAGTGGCCGCCGCGAGTGCAGGCCCCACGCGCTACTACTATCTGCTTTACCACGCCGACACTCACTCGAACCGAATTCACTCACCGCGGACGATTACATGGAAACTATCACTTTCGCTCTAGATGACAATCAAGTTTAAACTATGATAACACTGTGAATTTATTACTGTGCTCTGTCGGAACGTACCACCACGGCAGCATCGCAAGGTTGGTGAGTTTTATTTGATCTATACTTCCATGGTCAGAATCAAAATCGAGTCTACGTGTCAGTTCCGAATGCTAAGTGAAAGGCAAACTCTTTGTTAAATTACGTGGATAGGTTGACAACAAGTCTATAGTGCATTTTGAATAGCGCTCACTTTTCTATCCACCAAACAGGATACGAAATATTTATATCCTTAGCGTTCATTCGATGTTTCTAAAAGAAACGCGCGTTTGTTTATTGAAAAGGTAATGTTTGTGGTGTTGAATATATTATTGTTATCAGTTCATTTAGGTACATTTACATTTAGGTCATTTGAACAGATACATATTAGTATTTTCGTCCTTGATATTTTATATGCGAAAAGATAAGTTTCCCTTTTAATTTTTCTTTCCTGCGCACTGTAGGCATGTATGCGCGAAATGTTTTTAAATGCAGTGGATTATTGTTTTGCTATATGCATAGTGCAATATTATTATATACCTATACCTAACTATACTGCGAGGTAGGCATTGCTGCCATTACAAGCTAAGCAACAAATTTATACAATACTTTTAGGTAGGTAGATAATATAATATTCGTTTTGTTTAATCATAAGTACCATTTAAAGGCCTTTTAGTCTGTAATAATTATATTGTCATCATTATACTTTATGATTTAGAATGTTACGTTATTTAATTAATTGCAATTGAATAAATTTACTTTATTAGGAAGTTAGGTATATGTTACATAATTTACTACTCTAAAATTACTATTAAATTTCGTACATTGTCATTCTTAAAGCTAAAGTAGTAACTAATAATAAAGTTGACATCTTACGAATTATAATAAATAATTCACTAAAAGGAAGTCATGATTCAGCCCATGCATCGAACCACACAATTTTTTCTTGAGCTCGTGTATTGTAAATTGTATAATACGGTGCAAATTGCACTATCAGCTCCAAATAGGCTTAACGTGGGAAAAACCACTTGGGAAATTTCAACCTCAAGCTAATTAGCACGAGATAAGATTTTCAGAATAGAATAGGTATCGTATCTTACGTCCTTGTTCCACTGAGGTTGTGAAATGCAGTTTAATAGAATCATGCACAAAAAAAGAAACTTTTTTCAACGCTCATTCATGAACGCGGTTAATAGACTTCCATTTAAAATGATATTATTCAATTTTCTTTTACTATCGAAGTAACGAGAACTAAGACTGGATTTATATAACGTTACCTATTTTGATTTTTAAATCCAGTACAAAATGTATCCGCCGTTATTAATATTGACATGATATTAATTACAAAAATAAATATATTATATTGTGTTCACATAGTGAAAATGAATTTTATAAGTATAGTTAGGTATATAAAATTGAACAACAAACATACAGTAAGAAGTAATAAATTAATTTTATCGCCTTATTTTATTTCTACGTGTCATAAATCAACATAAAATTTTAACATTTAGTGTAGCGATAATCGCAGTAGATAGATAGATTTTGTTTAGTGTTCCTCTTACTTAGCCGCTCTCTCAGCATTTAGGATTGTGACGATCGAGGATTACTTAACCTCCTCTTTGCTCCAGCAATTCCAGTCTTATGCTAATCTCATAACAATAAAATTTATCCTTAAAACAATTAATATACGGACCATAGACTACCCTCGACTTTCCCGCACATCCTCCATTTTCAGGTCGTCGGGCGATCTTTTTGCCACGTGCCGATGAAATATTGGAGTGTTAGTCTGATAAAAATTGGTGAATCTCTCATTTTCAATGTTTCAAATATTCACTAATTTGTTCGTCGACCAGTCTATCGGATTTCGATCATCTCTAATACCTCTACCACATTTAAATAGTATTAATGTTTTATCATTCATGTTCATAATTGTTATTCCATATACCAGATCCCAGTCTCACACGAATTGCTCGTTAAAACAGAGATTATTTAGATACATATGTGCTGTCTGTTCCAGATGAGCGTATCTTGGATTGGCATATCGTTAATTTTCTTTTTGTGGAATAAAATCAGTCTACCAGCACCTTCATGATAGATAAGGAGGATTGGTGACAATATACATCCCTTTTGCACTCCGTTTTGAATACTGAAGTGCACCAACGTGAAGTGATTTTTCTCTTACGGTTTACCGACTTTTGCAGAGGTTATCGATAATAATAATGAATTGGTGTAGTACTCTAATCTCTACTAGAACTTGCTGCTGCTTCCTCTAAACCACGCAGTCAAACGCCTAAGTATAATCCACAAAACATTTATTTGATAATTTTAATGCTCGAATTCATTTGATACCAATTTAGATCTTTGAATAACTTGAAAATATGTTTTGAGAATGATAAATGTAACTGTAGTGTTTACATACAATATGTATTTACAGTATAATATCACCTGTCTGAAATGCACTGCACCTATGCACCTACCTATAAGAAGGTAGCTATTTACTGTCATAAAAGGCACGTGTCTAGCCAAATATTCATATTATTTACCTAGGTGATATACAAGTATATACCTACTGCACAATATTATTATATTATCTACAATTTAACAATATGTATTAAGTTAATCTTTTCAAGTGTTATCATTAAAATCTTTAATTCAGCTTCTTAATAGATACACAATCTAAGGAGTAATAAAATATGTATATTATACGTTTATTTATTACGGAAAATGTGTACATAAATATTATTTTATTGTATATGACCTTAAAAAAGGAATTGTAGTAGGTAATTGTCTTTTATTTAATCGGCTCTGTACATTGATATTGCATATACATACATTCACATATTTTATTAAGAGATAACGATACATACATGCCAAACGAAATGCTTAATGTATTTTGTTTGTTTACTTTTCATTAATTGATAAAGATATGAAAAAAAACCCCATGTTACATTATTTCATATCTTAGATAGGTGAATATAATTAATTATTATGTATCATTCTAACTTCCGTTCGGATTTCAGTCGCATACTTACCCAAACCTAAGATTTTATACTGCCGTCTAACTATCATTAAACAAAAAATAACATCAATTGGAAAAGCTTAAGTTTTACCACCAAAGAGGTATATACTATATATATATATATATTATACAACAAAAATATTCATTTTATACATATTGACACCACACACCGTTTTAACTCTATTGATAATAGTGTAGATAAGAAATACAAAACATAAGTGCATCACACCACAATAGCATTACACCTTATTCCCGAAGGGGTAGGCAGGTTTATGTCACTTGTGCTTTGCCAACTACTTACCTATGCTAGGCTTGCTCCTATTACATGGCTGGGTTGAATAAACGACCGTGATATTAAAGAAAAGTACTTACAGTAAATAGCAAATTTCACTCAAATTTCTTGTGACAAAATTTACATAATATTTACTGAACATTTAATGTCGAGAATCAAACCAAACATTTATTTATTTATTTAAGCATACATATACATATCATAACGCCCGTCTTCCACTAGGGTAGGCAGAGACTATCGTACGCCAATTGCTTCGATCCAAACATACTTTCTTCGCCTCCTCTACATTCATCAACCTCTTCATGCATGAACGTTGATTCTGGGTACTTTTAATTTGTTGTACCAATCGATTGGGCTAACGATGGACATAAAATTTCTTTAATAAAAGTAATTATATGCTGTTAGGCGATGCTATGTACAAGTATGCATTATTATTATTATATTTCAATGAAAATAGATAATGAAATCACACAAATCAAATTAGATCAAACTCTTTTAAGATTTCTGCACTAGGTAAACCTTAAAGTTTAAAATGTTAGTTTAACTCGTAAACCAAGTGGTTAGAAATCTTTATATCCGTTATCAGATAGAATCTGATCACGGCTTATCGATTAGTATCCTCATCCCTGCGTGGGTAGTCTGGCTAGCGACTAGCGAGCGTCGAGGCGCCGACTACAAAGTACGTATACCTTACTACATATAGAAGACTACATAGTGAACCTACGTCAGCTTATTTCTCAGTAATTGTATCCTAACGTTATTATATTAACTACGTCAATTACATTGGCAATCACTTTTCTTCTTAGCTTAGTAATAACGAATAGAAAGGTGGATTATAAACGAATTATGTATTAGAAAAGACAATACAATATTATACTTTACTGTTCAATGAATTACAGAAGAAATCTACTACATCACTAATTACATCTTAAACAAAAAAAACTTAAGTTTTCTTTATTTAAGATAGATAGTTCTAAAGCCGGCACTGGACATAGATGACATCTGTTGAAGAATTATCTCAATGAATTGGCAATGGTTTATGTTATAAATACTACAATGAGAAGGACACATTTTATTATAGCTCGCCAAACCGATGACTGCTCAAAAAGGTTTTCATGTGGCGACCACAAAAGGGAAGATGAAGAGAAGAAAGAAGAGTAGTTGTAGGGTAGGCAGGCCGCCAATATGGTTGAACGACGACATAGTAAAAGGTTAAGGGCAGCCGTAGAGAAATTCAGATCAAACCTAATGCTATGGAATCTACGTCCAGCAGTGGACCTCTTTTGGCTGAGATAATGATGATAAATTACACACATTATTAAACATTAATGTCTAATTACACTGTAATATAATCGACTTCATGATTAACGAAAGTGGACTATTTCATCATTCACGAAAGCACTAAAGCCCGCAACAGAATAGCAAGGTATATTCGGTATATTTTCTGTGATAATCGGCAAGTTAGAACAGACGCAGCTATAACGTAGGTACCTATATTTTTATTAGATACGTCACCAAAATATGTCAAATTTTAGTATATTTCAGCAGCACAGCTAATGAGTGCAAAAATATATACTTATTATAACATAGCCATCGTCTGTGGCCGTAATATTTTTATATACTTAGCTTACTATATTAATATATATTATAATCCGTATGTTGTGGGCTTAAAGCATTTGTCTAAAATCAAGCTTGAACGTTTTCAAGCTTTTGTTCCTACATAGTCGCAGTATCGTGCATAGCAAGTGCCACCAACGGTCGTAACTTGCGCTAGTACATTGCTTCACCCATCTCATAAGAGAAAGGAAGCAAGTAACCTACATGAATAAGCCGAAGAACCACTTGATATCTTTGTTCATCCACGAATTCTTTAATTACACAAGCTGCAATTTATAATACATTTTGAACACTAAGTACATATATATATATATACATAAATTACACACAAAAAAGAAAATAATAAACAAAAAGACTGTTGTTTAAGTGTTAAAATATTCCTGAAGTCCACTGGGAACGTGCTCAGAAGGTTAGCGGCATTGTCACCTTGTATGGCAATGATTATTCTCTCTCAGGCCAGCCCTCTGATCACGCGAAGCTGCAATTACTTAAGATATTTAAGTATATAGTTACTGATAATAAATAGGGATATGATCATGGGTTGTTATCATTGTCAATTGCCACAACTCGTTGTGGTCGAATAGCATGATAGTCTCGTAAAGAATTTCACTATGCGCTATGTGGTCTTTTTGTGCTTGCAACAACGCGGCATCGGTGTTTTCATAAGAGCCATAGCACGAATTTTACGTTGTGAAGGTATGATTTACTCAATAAGCGTTTTTTTTAATTCACACGTATTTATAAATTAAAATTTGGACTTCTAGGATCAAACTCACACTTCATGGTTTACTAGTCAGTTCCTTATCCACTAGGCTACGATCGCTTCTACATTATTGTATAATAAAAAAATAATGTTATCAGATCTAAGATCTAGTGAACGCGCTGGCTAATGCCATGTACTCGTGAAAGTACCGCCTACACTATATTTTACCAACGTGTTTTAGTAGTTTGCTAAAGTAAGTGTTTCTATCTTTTGTGTCTGTGTGTGTGTGTATGTGTATATGTTTATGACGTAACTGCTAAGTTAATATCGAAAGATTCGAAATCAACATTTTGTCTAATGTTAGAGACATTAATAAAGAACCAGTTTTACATTAATTTACTTAATTCTAATATGCAACTTGCAATTATAAGATACAGCTTAGAATCCAAAATTCTATACTAGGTTAGGTACTAATATTATTAATGCGAAAGTTTGTAAGTTTGAATGTAGGAAACTAGGGAAGCTACGTTATCCCTAAGTGCTGGCATCGCACGGGTGGACATTCATTTATTTTTCGTAGCGGTCCTGTATTAAAAAAAAAGATATAGCCTATTTTACTCGCAACAAACAAAAATTCAAACTAATCTTTTCTATTTGTATTAATATAAAGATAGCCTTCTAGTATAGATAACACGCGGCTAAACAAAATAGGTACGACGAAAATCAATCACACTTACGAACGCTTACATTGCATCATACATGCATAACACTAATGCAGTTTGTGCTATATTAATTTTGAAAATGCCTAAAGTAGTAGAGAATTAAAAATCGAGGCCTAATTATGAAAGAGTAAAGATTTCTTTATACTGTACTAGTATATTATCTGCGACACTCTTATCTTATAGTATTTGTAAATAATAGCGCTGAAGACTGGCCTGTTGGTCTAGTGGTTAGAGACCCTGACTGCTAAGCTGGAGAAAGTGGGTTCGATTCCCACACGGGATAAAACTTTGTGTGATACAAAATGTTTGTTCCGAGTTTGGCTTGGGCGTTATTTGTGTCCGTGAATTGTATGTTTGTAAAGTCCCCCGCGACACAGGGCTTGTTCCCTATTGAGGGAGTTGTCTAAAAAAAAAGTAGGTAGTCTATAGAAAGTGTTCCATAATCGAATATAAAAAATCTATCGTTGGCAACAACGAGGCTCTACGGGGAGTACGGAACCACTAAGCGAAAGTAGTACCTTCACTTTTAGCTTAGGTGCCTACTTAGTTGTATATACCTAATATTTATTTCGCTACTTATATACCTACTTGGTATTTTATCTCTGCCGAGTATCTATTACCCATACTTATCCTAATTGTATTTTGCTTTCGTTGTATATTATCTGACTGCCTCGGTTGTCATTGTTGTCACCATCTCAACCCATAAACGTTCCACTGCTGGGCACGGGTCTCCTCCATATATTTGAACACGCTAGCCAGACGGGTTGGTATAGGTTTTGTTTCGAGTTTTCCCTCTCTTGCAGTGGATTGTCTGCCTGACTTAGTTCCTTAGTCGACTCTTACGACACCCTCGGGTTGGAACGGGGTGGTGACATTTGTATTCTTAATCCGTCACCACACGGATAATTAGTCTTTGTTGTCAGTGGTAGTATAAGGGCGAATATTTACGAAACAAATACCTGGGGACCAGAGAAAACATTTATTTATATATTAATACGAGATTAAAAAACGTTGTACTTACCCCTTTTAAATTACAATGCGCGCATGGAGGAGTATGAGATTTGAGGACTGCAGAAAGCAATTACGGTCAAATTTCGACATCCGGGCGACGTCTAGTAATAATATGTAATAAATATTCGAATATACTTAGTTTTTTTTCTATGATGAGGGGCTCAATTCTCCGAGCTAATACTAAGCATATTTCGTCGTAAAATCCCAATACCATACCATCCTCTCCGTGGACCTCTACGTGGCAGTCGTACACGCTACAACTAGAAATCATAAAAAATATATTGAAAAATAACGGTAATAAGAATAAACCACACAAATCAATTTAGACCTTGTTTAAAAATCGATTCCTCACATGTGCGTGAAAACCATCAGTCTGCCAGGACTCTTATCGTATTTAACACAGGTGACCCGCAACGTAAACATAACAACGTCAAATTGATATAAGTAGGTATATACTTATATAGTGCATATACTTTACTACATATTAAAGTGATTTTTATACAATGGTATTATGAGCATTTGAAATATATAAATATATTACATTTATATTGTCCATCCATCCATATCCATTTTTCTATGTTGAAAGGGTTAAAAATAGAAGACTTACAAATCCAGTTGACTAATATTATACTTTCCTGAAGCGCCAGACAAGTCTGCCACGCAATTTTTAGTACAATTTTTCATAATAGATAATATTGAACAGCATTACATTTGCCTTTCAAAATTATGCCAGTCGTTTCATGTTTTAATTAAAAATTGAATGTCCAAGTGTAAAAATGTTCAAGTGATCATAAGGTCAAAGAGTCAGAAAGACCATTCGTCAAGAAGTGTCTGATCGGCCACTCATCAATAAGACCTATATACTTTGCACCTGAGTATAGTTAGGTACCTATTTCAATTTAACAAATCACGATTAAACTATTACAACAGTTAGAATTTATCACGATTCACTGAAAACTATTAAATGCATAGGTACTTAATTTATTTCATCATAATAAAAATTATCTTATGACGTTTAGAGTCAAACACCTATTTATAATAATAAAGGATTTTTTCTTTTTAAATTAGGAAAAAAATTTACCTATACCTATTTACGTACCGCCAAAAATATTACTAGGTACTGAGCAATATTTTTGGCGGTAGGTAAATGAGTCTGGCAGTAAAATATTTACGGTAATTAAAAACAAATTGGCCGATTATTTCATTCTTAAGTGCCAGCACAAAATACTTAAGCAGTATAATTAATAAATTACCAGTAAAATACATTTTGTAACTGAGGTTACGACTAACAGCCCTCAACAGAAAAACAGCCTAAGTTGAAATATTTCTGTTCGGTGATTTTTATCTTGTGTTAGTTATAATAAAGTTAAAATTGCCAAGTGGCTATTCCCCGACTTACTTAATGTGTAAACTACATTAGGTGTTCAATTACACTTTTTATAAAATAATAATCCTTAAGTACATTAGTATTTAATTATGGGTATTTACATATTGAATTGAACGAATATCTATTAATGATTGTTTTGTGCGTAACAAAATTGATAATAATGCCTTCTTTTTTAATGTCAACTATGTACTCAAATCAAGCCTATACAAAATCAAATAACATATTGGGAAATAGTTTTTATTTAAAGGTACCTTGTGAGCAAAATGCCAGAAAGTAATTGCATGATTACAATAAAATTACTTCAATTGTTTAATGTTTAACCAGTTGATACATTCGTATTGTAATTGACATTCAAAACAGCTTACGTACAGTTAAATTAAAAACACGATAGTACACGTACATTGTAGGCATGTAATATTTGCGTATAAGTCCATGTGCAAGTAATACTTAGATTGATTACGTAAGTAATAACGCACATATTACTAGAGGCATATAACGAGAGTCAGCAATTTGTTTATAAATGTGAGAAATTATTTTAGTTATTCATAATTTAAAGTAGGTAGGTATCTATTATGCCACACATACTTAGCACAATACTTAGTAGGCCGCCCTATCATAATGTTGTCCAAGAAATCCAGCTTAGCATACTAAAAAAAAAGTTGATAAAATAAACGTTTCTAGAGAGGTAGGGCACCATACTAGCGAACAAGCCCGACTGGGGAAGGACCTCCACCTTACAGAAGACCACAGCCAAATAACTACACACAGCGGTGTAGTTGTGTTCCTGTGTGTGAGTAACAGGTCTCCAGCCATCATTTAGGGATACACCTATCTTATAGCCCTGGTGTAAAAAAATGGGTTGGCAACACGCAAGTGATACCTCTGGTATTGCAAGCGTCCATAGGCTACGGTTACTGCTTAACATTAGGTGGACCGTATGCTTGTTTGCCACCCACGTAGTATTAAAAAAACGTACATTTAACAAATACGTAGACACTAAGTTCTTAGGATGTGGTCAACTTTCATCGGCCAGTCAATATAGCAATATGACCATTAAAACCAATCCATCTATATGGTCAAAGAGATTAGCTAAATATCTACACAGTCTATAATATGTATAAGTTTAATTATGTCCTCCTAACCAAAAATCGGTCACAGCGGCTAATCTCGACGGAGACTAGGCATCTGTACAAGTGCATAGGTGCATTATTCCCTAACTTTCATAGTCTGATGGGACAGCAATCTGAGACAATCGTGGTGAGATCAGGCGTAGGACTAATGGATTTATCTGCTTTTCGATGCACAGGAGTGTAGGCATCTCCAATTTCCATTAAACCATTCCATCCATACAGTCAAAGAGATTGGCTAAATATTCTTTACAATTTGTACTCGTAATAAGTAAATAGTATTATAATAATATCTGTGGTAAAAAGTGAATTTACATTCTATAGTCCACTGCTCTAAATCAGGTTATATATTATGTACTATAAACATACATTACAGGCTATTTGTAATTTAAAAACGGTTAATTTTAATATATTAAACCAGTTTTTAAGTAACAAAATTTGTAAACACGTTTTTCATTGCAACAATAGCGGTTACGTTTAATTACAGACGCCTTGAAGAACATTATTATTACGCGTACCTACGTTGCTTATTGGAAATAGCAATCAATATTATAACCTAATTCAATTTGTGTCTAGCCATGACGTCGTTATAGCGATTTATTTCCGTTCTAATTTGTAATTCGTAAGGAGGTTGGCATTGTCATTGTGGGTTCGATTCCCACACAGGACAAAACTTTGTGTGACCCACAAATTATTGTTCTGAGTCTGAGTGTAATTTGTGTCCGCGACACAGAGCTTGTTCTCTAGTGCGGGAGTTGTCTTTAATAAAAAAAAAATGTACAAAATATAAATTAAGATCGAAAATAAATCGTTATATTGTAAGGATGGACGAATTACATGGTACGGCCACTGGCGCACTCACAGGAAAAAACGCGTCATGTTGAGTTATGCTGACTATATTATATCGTCTACAACGAAACGTGCATTTCCCTTCTCCTTGCTTGAAATTGTTTTTGATTTTAACATGTTCTTCTTATCAAGAATCAAGTATTTATCGCTATTTTCTCGATCCAAGTTGTACATACTTGTCTCATAGGCTGTCACTATAATACTAGCTTATGCGCGAAAAACCTCCATTTATCAAGCTATTCCTGACTACAATTTATCTCTGGGCCAAATTTCATCTAGAACCGGTCAGGCGTTCTGGTGTGATTGAGTAACTAACATGCTTCCACACAAACTTTCGCGTATATAATATTAGTAGGTATATAGTTTTGGGTATCGTTAGTGCAGGTAGAAATTACTATCTAGAAGCAGCGTATACCACGCCAGCAATTTTGTTATTGCAAGCTTTCAGCAGTAAACCGCGTTTGGCTAGTGAAGATGATAAGCTACGCTAGCCGTACGCTTGTTGGTCACTGAATAAGAAAAAAGGACATTGATTTTTCTAATTTAAAATATAAGTTTTAATCACTTGGAATTCACACTGACCGTTCGTAATAAAGTTTATAAACTTATACTAGTATATTCAAGGCTACAATTTTTGGCATATAGAATGGCATTTGCCCCTCAATCACCTTCAGATGTATTATGCAACTGGTCTAGTATAATAACAATAGAAACGATAAGCGTATGTGGGCTAACAGTGGTGTTAAAGTAGTGTTATAGTGAAAGTGTTGGGAGTACGCGAAGGTCGCGTGCCACGCTGTCGGCCGCGGCCGTCAAGTGACGTCACTACGGACCAGGTCCGGCAGCTGCCTGCGCGTACGCGACGCATCCACAAAGCACTAAAGATCGGTAACTAAGCTAAATTATTTGCGTCAACTCGGTAACTCAGGCGGACCTTACTGCACCGGCGCGGCGGGGTGGCGGCGGCGGCGTTTTAAGTTAACTCAAAATTGCGTCAAGCCGCCAAAAATGTGTTGCAAAGCGCGCGCCACCAGCATACAGTGTTTGCTGGTTTTTAGCGCAAGCAGTAGGCCAACGTAAACTTATTTTATTGTTATTTTATTTGTAACCATCAATTTCCTTAATACGAGTATGATTACCTATAACCACAATAAATAATTTAATGTAGTTTTTCGTTGCGCAGAAGTTATGCGCCAACATATTTGCATTAGTCAAACACATCCAGCACAGTGAACTATGTTGGCACAATTTCGCGGCAGTGTTACCCATCTGTACAAAGCACGACGGCGTCACTCACATTACCGTTCGAAATGCCACGTAAATGTCAACGATTATAAACTTGCTGAACTTATTTAATATAATCTATAGTAGTCATAAAATTGTAGGTATATTGGTATATTACAATACAAGGACACGGAAGACATTAAATTAACCAGATATTCGGCCTTTTACTCAGAAATCGTTTACGATGTTAATTTTTTTATTTTAAATGAGGGCACGGTGCAATTCCTTGCTTAAATGAGAGCACAATCTCCTGGATAGACTAGGGCTATACCTAATTAGGCGAAGTCAAAACCGATGGGTCTAGACCGCAGAAAAGTATTCTGTTTTCTGTGGTCTAGAGTTTGGACCCACCGGTTTTGACTCAATTTGGGCAGAAATTTCTCAGTTCATATCTTTTCTTATGATGATGACAGCCAATATACCTAATGGCTAGTTTGTTGACAGTAGAGCCACGAGAAGAACTAGCAAAAAACTCAGACCACTCTTTTTAATCGCCAAATATTTATAATCCTTAAATTACAATTATGGTAACGCAAACTTATGCAGACAAAATACGATAAGTACTCAGTTACTTGATTGATAAAAAACTAATCGACTAAACTGGTGATAATAAGAATAGTTTGATGGCTTGGGTAACTGCTTACCCTCCGGCGGGCTGTACATTTGTTTGTCTCTACATAATATACTTACATACCCATATTGCGTATCCCCTTTTATTATAACAGGTGTGTAAGATTGATATCAGTGACGCAAATACTTGATTATAAATACATTGTATTATGTTTGAATTAATACAATAAGGTTCTTTTTATCGTTATTATGTGTGAAGTATGCGAGGGATAATAATAAGTGAAAGAGTTTGTATTTCAAAGGTGTTTGTGTTTACTTGTACAAATCAAATATGGAAAACATGTAGTTATCATAAATTAATATTAAAAATAATTATTAGAATCTAATAATACAATTATTAATAGAATACAGCGAACCACCCTAGCTTCGCTTTAGTTTTCATTATTACAAATAATTGAATTAATTATTGGCTTTTTTAACTACCTTTACACGTAATCTGCATAATAAACCTTTCGAATGATATTAAGTATATGAATTCTGAGTTATCGTGAAAACCGCATCAAAATCCATCACGTAGTTAGTGATTTTGGGGATCGAAGAGGCCTAAAAATCGATCCCTAATAACACAAGTTCTTATTTGAAAGTTCTTATTGTATTAGTTGTGTTACGTCACATAAATAGTATTTCTTTGTGTTACGTGTACCAACTACCAACTTGTTATGAGAATTTTATGTTTATTTATTTTGTTAAATTTTGATGAAAAATGATGTCAAGTTTAACTACAATGTTTTAAATTGGTAAGTATTTTGTATCAATAGGAAAATATACTAGAGATAGGATTTTAAAATAACTGAGCTCTTCATTTTAGAAATGGGGTCTCTGGCAAATATGGATGTAAAATGAATCCGAAATAAATGATTATTATTATTATTATTATAAAAGAGTTTGGGAATCCCTGCTATAGAAGATCTTGTAACGCCGTTATCACGAAAAACGAATAAATATTTACCGTCACTCAAACATGAGCGCGGAAAATGGCTCTCTCGCCTTGTCTACATCCGACACGGAAGCTAATAAAACATAAACTTAGGACATACCTCATGAGAAGTCTGTAATATTTAAAAGCTATTACCAATTAATTTAGCATAAGTAACCTTCATGGTGATTTTTAAAATAAAGACGTGATATTCACGTATATTTAAACTTATATATTTAATTGCTATTATATAAGTCCATGATGTAAATATGTATACGTAATTGGTGTGGTTGAATTTGCGTGCACGTGCGAACCGCACGCGATTATCGCTAGGCAAGCCGATGTGGCTACGAGAGTACGAACAATCGGAAAACATCCGGGTGTACCTACTGTAAATATAAGTAGAAGGAGAGTCAGCGACGAATTTACTTTTGTCATTTCAAAAGTCATGAAAATTCACAAACTAACTCATAAATACATGCAGAATAATAAAAGGATCTTCTGGAAATCCTCTGTGGCTGAGGTGTTTAACCCTAAAATGAAAACGATGATTTAAAAAATAATAGTACAAAAAAGTTACATATGTTAGTTATTAACAAAACTTGGGCTCAACAACAAACGCAACAGGTTTAAGCATTATTCTCTCTGAAACTGCTAATTCTCTATTCCCGAGTTTTGTAGACTAGGTACTTTTTATATACTACACTTGCAAAGTAAAAGAAATAAAGTAGTTAATGACTAATTTTTATTTACTAAACTGGTGAAGACGCGGAAATTATGTAGGTAGTTTACTTTTAAGTTGGATTTAATAGATGCCAAAATTTAAAATAAGTTTGTATACGACCACAAGCGGGAACAATAGCATCAATTTGCTTATAATATACCTATATTCACAGCACAGCTATACTGTAATATTTCACGTGGTCATAGGAAATAATGCTCCTAGGCGATCCTCTATTAAAGTTTGTCCGAAAAAAATACTCTGCGTCGGCTAAACATGTGTAAAGTCTACTGCGTCACTATCATTATTTAATTTTATTTGTCTCAATAGTAGCCAATGTGCCAATATTATACTATAACAGTAAAAGTTCATGAAAATCCGTCCATTAGTTTTTGCGTGAAGACAGAGTGTCTGTCTGTTCCCCTGTCAAAAGTTAAACGTATCTTATTGACATTAGGAAAAGAGCGACAATCGATGACCACGCGGGCGAAGTCGCGCGCAATATCTAGTAACAGTAGGTATCTATATAATGAAATTGTAACAGGCTAATGTCTGCATACTCAATATAGTCTGTTTTGAAGAAAAACTTAAATAGAGTACCTTATTTAAAGCAACAGCTAAGACAAAAAAATTTAGAATTTGTATCTATCTGTATGTGTTGCACACGCATCTCCTAAAAACTACTGCATTGAATCGAATTCAGTTTTTACCGATATACGCTCAATATGTATAGTCAATTTTATTGCAACAATCGACATCCACGCGGACGGAGCCGCGGGCAGCAGTAGCAAATGATAAAATAACTTACAATTGCAATATTAACACAGTATTTTCCAATCGAACACCAATTAACTAGTAAACCGGTTTTATTAAAAGTGGAGCATATCTTATAGTATATTGGCGTGCTTGGATACTGGCCAGTTTATCTCGTAACTGGGCCTAGAGGCGAGGTTCTATCAATTAATATTTAATACGTGTTTGCACTAGAGTATTTTTCACATAGCATGGGTATTATGGCTTTTTTTTAGAAACAATTTCCGCACAGAGAGAACAAGCTCTTTATTGCGGAGGACTTTACAAACATTCAATATATGGACACAATTATGCCTATACTCGGAACAAACTTTTATGAATAACACAAAATTTTGTCCTGTGTGGGAATCGAATCCACGACCTCCGGTTCAGCAGTCAGCGCCACAAACTACTAGACCAACAGGCGAAACAAGTTTGACATGGGAATGTCAAACAAATAATTAAATTAACGCCAATCAGTTGGCTAACTGAATGAATCAGAGTCTAGACTTCTAGAAAGAAGTCTAGACTCTTGTTCATTTCACAAATTGTATTAGAATTTTCCGTCCCTTTCTACTTTCACAAATTGTATTATAATTTTAATACAATTTGTAAAAATAGAAAGGGATGAAAAATTCTTGATACTTATGGACATCATAAATAATAGTCCACAGTGTTATTGTATGACCCACGACTTAACGCGTCTCTTTCTGTTGTCAGGCCGCTAAATGGCTGTCTTCGGTCAGAAAAACCTACTAACACACTTCTTGACCCCTGATTTTACTAAACAAACAACACCATTTTCGTTCTGTTACTAAATCCTTTTTTAACGGACGCATTTACACCTAATTAAAAACATTATGTAAAAATTGCATACATACCTCTAGCTTTAATCATATGGGCTGTTAGTTATAAAGAGAGGTGGGGCACCATACAAGCGAATAAGCCCGACTGTAACTGAATTCACTTTACCAAAGATCACAGCCAAATAACTACAAACAATGGTGCGTTTGTGTAACTAAACGAGTCCTATACAACAACGTACGCTTGCTAGTCGGTAGTAGAGATGTTTAAATTAGTTTCTAATAACAGATTATACAATATACAGTGTCTATTATGGTCGTATGTTTTTAAATAGTAAAACGCCCCTACCGTCAACAAAGTGCGTTAATTTTTTGTGTTTAACTTTGGTACGGTATGTTATCTATTTGTATTTTACTACTTATAAACGATATAATCGTGAAATAAACATTTATTATATTAGTCGCACCAACCCTACAGCATATAACTGTTTTGTATTATGGGTTACCCTAGAAAATAAAGAAAAATTACTTTTCTTATTCTGTGCTTCATTTTACGTAGCACGCGCAGCGTAGCAGTCTACGTACTCTCGTAAGTCGTAGCAGATGACGTGGCAAGAGCGAATTCCTACCTACGAGTATGTACATTGATATTATAAAGTTATGTGTGTGTTTGAACAAACTAAGCTCTGCAACTATGTACCAATCCAAATAAAATAAACACAAGTTGACAGTTACACTATTTCCGAATTTTTTGGTGACAAAATGTGAAGGGAAACATTAATATTTTGTCACCAAATTTGTAATTAATGCGCTACGGTAGAGATTACACGTAAATCAGGTACTATAACATAAAAGTAACATTTTGCTATAAGCGTTTTGTTTTTCAATATAGGTACTTGTAGGTTGTATAGTGTAGGTATGGCGGCGTGTCATTTGTCGCACGACTGGGCGCCGCTTGGGCGCCAAACGTCGTCTGTCGGCCTGACAACCGCCGGCGCCGACACCCGCACCCCCTAGCTTCACATTGTAACGACATCTCCCGTCACTGTTATTATGTTCATCTACTACCAACTACCCACGACCTCGACGATCTATAGCCTGTTGCTATAGAGCAAGGTTTCTCAAACTTATCGCTTTAGAGCACTGCGAACCATCGATATGCGATACAATAAATAACTTATTATACAGAAGTACCTACAAAAGAGAAAAAGATAAATGTTATTTCTGTTATTAAGTAACAAAATTTTAATGTGATAGGTGAGCTTGTTTTTTATGTTACTTATCGATTTTCGGCGAAATTTTGATTAGTTCTAGGTAACCATGCTAGTTACACGTGTGAATCAGATAAGCTCCTACCATTTTGTAATATTTTGTCGCGCATCTACCTCCTACGGTGTATTCCAGATGTTACGCGTACCTAACTTTGAGAAACCTTGCTATAGAGCATTCAAATTTCAATGAACGTCACGAACATCGTCACAATATACCATTTATGTTATCAGGCAATAAATTGACAGCAGTATAAATTGGCAACGTGAAATTTTGCATACATCTACGTTATTGTGTAGAACTTAATTCATTATCAACACGTAACATCCACGTTTTAGGTATTAAAGTCACGTGGCTAGACAATCTTGGCATGGATTATAATAGCTACCACAGAGCAGAGAGGGTTTAGGTACAATAAGAACCATAAAGCTAGGTAATAAAATTATCATCTTACGAGTTGCACTCGCCGTATTCAACATAACATTAAACTTAGGTCGCACGAAAAAAAAAGTTCAGATATTATGCAACTGTATGCTTATAGAATTTTCAGTAAGAATAATTCTTCAGATTTGTAACAGAAACGCGACCATAAGTTCCATAGGTATGACGCGGTAATATGGCACAAATCTTTGGATGTGTGCACTTTTTTCGTCTCGGTTATCTATATTCATAGTTCATGGATATTCTTGACCTCACGATGCGTACCTACCTACGTCGTTGGACCGCAAAGTGCTCGATAGTTTTTTTCACGGTATTTATAACTGTAACGATACACTCTACAAACAGATTAATAAGTCTATACAGCGTGTTTTAAGTATTAGTAGTCATGCCATTAGTCTTCAGCTATGAGGTCTAATACTTATTAAATTTATATATGTACAAAGTTGACAGTTTAAGTTTAATTATTCACTAATTTTCAGGATTTACTTAAATACCATAGGTACTACTTATTTTTAATTTAACTAGGTAGGTACATTTTGGTTTTATTTGCGGTTTGCATCGGTGCCTAATTTTCGGCTTCGGTAAAATCGGTGATGATTCTGTTGGATAATTACATGAGTTTTTGATCAAAACTAAATTATTATTTTAACCAAATAACCTCCATGGTGCTTACCTACCTCAGTACCTATATGTGAATTTTATGATAGCAATATATGGACCTAAGTAGAGGATGAGATAAATACATGTGAAAATGTTATAAATGAATCATGTTTTGTTTCAGATCTTAAAATGCCCCAATGGGCGAGTGGAGAAGGTGGCGGCTCTGAGGCAGAGTCCCCAGACCAGATGATGTTGTATTACGAAGACGAGACCTCCGAGTATTATGATAACAAGCCCGATATTGCAGACAAAATAGAACAAGCTGGAGGTAAGAAATTTAATAATAGGTACATTTTGTATGTTTTTAAAAAGAGCCTACACGGATATTGAATTTTAATTTATTATTATAATACGTACTGGCGTCGAAAAGCACGAAGCAGATAAGGGCATTACGAAAATCAGCCGTAACCGTGCGTACAAATCGATTAGTCTGCACTCGCTCTCTTACGCAAATACTTTATCAAGCGTGCAGTCGCGTCACGTAATACCCAAGTTTCGTACAGAGCAGCTGACTTGTTGCACAAATGTTGTTCTCACTTTGATATCGTGCCGTTGCCAGCTTTGTGCTTGCCAGCATTTCGTGATCGAGACCGTACCTACTTGCTTACAACTCCCGGTGATGTAGGTACGTACGTATCAACATATTATATACATTATATTCATACATTTCATGCACATGCAGTAGGTAGGTACATATTTTAACTGTTGCAAAACTCGTGTAAAATCCAAATGATTGTTACGTAATACTTTCTGTTTTTAAATTAGCTACTCAGAGAGGAAAATGTAACAAAAATTCGTTATCGTTATTTATAAACTTCGCAAGATTTTATCAAGACCTAGATTTAGAACGTCAGTATTTTTTATTAAAAAAATTCACGGCCCAATAAATATAAATCAGTGAAATGCAAATTCAACTTGTGTAGGTATTTTGTACCGTGATTGATTTACTAATCGCAAAACAAAGTTTATTTTAATCTTCTTTTTTATGTACCAAAGAAATGATTAAAAGTAATGCACTTTTGGACTGTATCTGAAAAATGTGTTACTTCCATTACAATTCAGATAGCTCGTTTCTTAATAATATACTTCTACCTCTATCGGTAAGTAGGTTAATTTATACTTAGACCCATCGGCAAGGATAATTACCTAGTTAGTAAGGTAAGTAAACTTAGGACTATTGTAGCTATATCTGATAGGCGATAAAAAGTAATTGTAAAACTGTTAATGAGTTCCATACTGTCTATCCAACACAGAAGTCTTGGGGTTACATCACATCATGCATCCGTCTACATATTTGGACGTGATTTTTACTTGTCGACTAACACTTCTCCGTCACGGCATGCGGCATGGTTGTTCAAAATGTTACGATAATTTGATTAATTAACTTTAATAACCTTCTTTTTACCCCGACTAAGTACTTCGAAGCAAAGTAAAAGTAATGAATTTAAATAATGTATAGGCAAAAATAACGACGCAGTGGGTCCCAAACACCAGACAGCGGCCACGTGGTAGACCCAAAATGAGATGGCGAGATGAACTTGACGCCTATAAAAGGGATTGGCTACAGTTGGCAAAAGATAGACTATCATGGAAAAAGGAAGGGGAGGCCTTTGCCCTGCAGTGGGACAGTATAGGCTAATAATAATAATAATAGGTACAACAAAAAAATTACACAGACAGCTGTGTACTTTTTTTGTTGTACCTATACAGAAAAGAGAGGCCTACACACAGCAGCGGACTAAAATAAACTGATTGAATAAATGATTGATAGCTACTTTGTATGAACAGAAGCGGGTCAATTATAGAACTGTTATTTTCAATTTCAGATTTCTACGACAGCGGTAGTGGGAGTGATGAGCAGGTGCCACGTCGAGTTTGTCGGCCACGGCGTGCAGCCGCCGGGTCTTCTTCATCAGCAGCCAGCAGCAGTGGGCCCACTGGCCCTGGCCGGCGACGACGTTGTGGAATCTCCGCCCGGGAACGTAATCTCCGCAGGCTAGAGAGTAATGAACGAGAACGAATGCGAATGCATTCCTTGAACAGAGCTTTCGAAGTAAGTTATTCAATAGAATTACTGTAACCTTTATAGGCGTGGTACAGGAAGTATCTTTTCCCTAAGCTGTCTGCTAGCTTAGTATCAGCCTTGTTCTTGAATTAGATGCAACGAGATTATTAACTTGCACCCTATTTTTTGAGGCTACCACTGTTCACCTCTTCGGATAAGAGATAATGTGTAAAGGAAGATTTATTACTTTTTTGTGTAAGAGGTTACATAAAACTTAACCAATCATTTATATTCCAGGACCTCCGACGGGTGATTCCACATGTAAAAAAGGACAACAGGAGTTTATCGAAAATAGAAACTCTTACTTTAGCCAAAAATTATGTCAAGGCCCTGACTAATGCAATTTGTACAATGAGGGGAGAAGTACCTCGATACCTGTAAGTAGCTTTATTTTAACCAGAATCTACCCAATACTGAGTATAGGTTTCTCCTAATGCATGCCACCCATTTTGATCTTGCATTTAAGTAGTCCTTGCAAGCCACCTTCATATTCACCTTGCCAGTTGCTTGCCTACACTTCATTGTCCAATTCAACGAACGTAGATCGTAGATAAGGCAATCTAAAGTAACACAGGCTGTAAGATGCTGGATCAAAATTAATTTTGCCTTAGATGTAAAACCGCGAATCGCTTGTATCTAAGGTAAGGACACCTTCCAGCCAGGTGGACCTACGACTTTCTAAGTAGCTAGAACCGTCTATATATGTAAGGCTGAGGAAATTGGGAAAGCTCAACAGAGCTGCGGTAGAACTTTAAGCCCCGTAGCTTAGCTTAGCTTAGCTTTGTCGTTATTTTTAAATTTTGGGTGATTTTAAGTTTTTTTTTGTTTTTTAATTAAATATGCTATATATGGGTTTTTAAAATGACATAAATATTATGTATGTAAATGACATACTTAAAACCCGACTCCCATTGGGGTAGAGACTTTATGATACGCCAATCGCTTCGATCCAGACATACCTATAGTTCTTTCGCTTCCTCTACTTATATTACTCTCTTCATGCATGCACGTTGGTTCTGAGTGGTTTTATTAATGAAAAAGAGATTATAAGAAAAATCTTCTTCTACCAACAATAACAATGTTCTTTTTTATACAAGCTTTTTAAAAATACCTACCTATTGATAATATATTTTTAATTTTCAGATTCAACAGTGATGATGAAAACGTAGAGCCTGTATTCGTTTTAAATCGAGACCAGGAGCAGAATAATAACGTGCTAAGTGATCAGGACCGAGAGGAGAGCAATCCTGATACTCACGAGTGTCTTTGACAACGACGTACTAGTTCACGCCTCGCTCGACTCAGATCTAACGCCGCGGCGCAGGTCGCCGTCGGACCTAACCTCTCCACGTAAAGCTACATTTTCACACTCAATAATGAACAGAATCTGTTCAAGCTAAACGTAAACGTCTTAACAAATGTGCATAGTACAATTTATTTACATTCATGACATGAAATCAGATATTTTTTAAATATTTTACTACAGATTTGATATCATGCAAGTTTCGTGAGGCGAGTCTTATACTTGCTCTCCTGCTCTACTCTTTATAACAATTCTATTGGTGTCCCTCTCGCACGTGACCTCTTTGCATGTTGCTCGAGAGGCAAAACAACATTTTATGCTAGCAAAATCGTTTTATAGTCTCCTTTATTTCCACCGGACGAATATGCATGACACATTGGCTAATGCACGTCGCTCGCCGCATGAAAGCATGCATGTCGCTCGCCGCATGAAAGCATGCATGAAAACTGCCGTGCCACAGAATATCTACTAAGTATAAAAGTATAATTAATATATTAATTTTGATGAAAATATTATTTTATTTTTTATGGAATTGCGAAGTGCTAAGACTTCGTAATAAGCCAGGCATTTGGTCGTAATGTATGTATAATGAATGTTCTAGATTGCCATTGTATTATTTTTTGAGGTAAAGAACAAACCGTAATAAGAGTGAGTAAAATGTTTAAGTATTTAATTTAAGAGACATTTATTAAAAAACCAATTAGTTCATTATATTATTTGTGTTGAGTTAAGTATTATGCAAGGTTTGCCCAAAATATAACACGGAAATTCAATACATTGATACCAATAATGATGAGTATCTACTTATGCCCAAAGACCAATGGTACGAATTAATTGATAGGTGTAAAAATATTGTAATCGTTATTTAAGCATGTTATGAAAATGTCATTAAAAAAAATAAAAAAAAAGAAGAAGAGGAAGAAACAGGGAAGTCGAAGGAAACTAAAGATCGTAGTGGAATTGTAGAAATTAGGTATACTTAAAATTTTAAATCCCACAGTCAAACGCAATTATGATTATTGCAGTTGGTAACACCTGTAGGACAACAGATAACTTACAATGAAACTAAAACACTAACAATGTACCTATTTAGATCTCAAAGTGATTGCATCTTTTGCATTATAGATGTATTTGTTTATAGCAGTATTTGTTTTATTATCTGTTGTATATCTACCTACGTACATTCTCGTGGTGCCAAAACGACCGCTAATGCCAAATCATGTAAGTTGCGTTGATTTAGCAATTTATTGTTATTTAGTATAAATTATACCTACAGGTAAACAGTCAATTGCACTTTGTAAGAGTTTTGGTGGCAATTATATTATGTATGTAAGTATGCAGTCAATAATATTATAAGTAGAAAAAATGTAAATAGCAACACTGCAACATTGATACTATTGACAGATGTTTGCCAAGTACGACTGTAATATTTAACGTTTTTTCTCTTATAAATTGTAGGTAATATCACAGAATACTTAATAGTACAGGTACAGAAGGTTCACTTCGCTAAATCATTTAAACAAATATCAACTTTGCTCGCACACAATAGAGCGCAATTCAGCTCCCCAGAACAAAACTTACCTACTCGTTTATTTACCTACAAATTGGCTCCCTTTGTATTGCGTATTTCTGGACATTATGGTTGTCACTTAGAGATCAATTTTGATCTGAAGTACCTGTTAGGTTTAGGTAGGTACTTACTATACTTTTGTAAACGAGTGACTTTTTAAATAAATCTGGACATGTGGGGACATATTCAATGTAGGTACTTAGTAATTAAATTATAAGAACTAGCAGTGTGTGTCCACATCACAGGACTGGTCAAACCACTAAAGAACAAATTATAATAATGGGTACTAGCTGTTGCCCGCGGCTCCGCCCATGATTATGTTTTTGATTAAATTAAAAATAGGTATTAGAGTTTGTCATTGGTTTGTTTGTAGCCATTTGTCCAGTTGAAATTTAAAACTATTGAGTGATAGGCGGTTATAATATATTCTCCCAATTAAATAAGTACCTACTTAATTGGTTGGACAAATAAATAATACGTCTCTACAAAAACTGTGCTGTACCTATAGTCTACATATCAAAATCTTGCTACAAATAGGTACCTACCAATTATGTTTTTCTAAATGATAACGTGTTTCTTTACTTTGCAATATCCTTTGGAATATTGAAAAACGAGAGGTTAGGATCCTTATCACTATTTAAGCAGCCGAATACTGTGGAATATTTTTATGCCTTTATTTTCTTTAAAATATTTAAAAGCGAAAACGAATCGGTGACGAATTACGGCTTCGTGTGCGTTTCGTAGGTAAACTTACGTCGAACCGACGACGCGACCGGCGCGCGACACTCGACTAAATAATACCCCTGGAAATGTTGCGGCCGGGTACTTGTAGATTCATACCTAAACAGCGGAGTGAACCAGGCCTGGTAATATAAATATATAGTTCACTTCTTGTTTAGAGTTATATTCTTTATTATATACTTAATAGACGTAATCATCAACGTAGGCATAAACCTATACGATCTATTTACACACTAATGTCTAAGTTATAACGAAATCTCAATTGATAGTTACCTACCTACCTACCTTTGATTTTATTTAAGTTAAGATATTAATTTGTAATATACCTAATTGTATAAGTACACATCAAGAATGTTAGCAGAATGCATTTCGACGGCTAATGTATAATGCTTTAGTAAGCATTTTTAGTCTTTCACTTAGCATATTATATACTTACCTTAGTAGAGGTACCTATACCTACTATTTTATTATAAATATACGTGCAAATGATTTTTGTATTTTACGCAAACAATTTGTGATTAAATTATATGACAATTATATATGTGAGAGAACATTATTACAGGCTTTTATTTTGTTAGGTACCAACTGCCAGATATAGGCACCAATAACTTCCATATATTATGTCTTTAATGTGCTCATTAGACTTTTAATGTACTCTTTTAATTAATTGAGACCACAGTATGCTTGCTGTGGTCTTAATTAATTAAAGGAGTACACGAAAAGTTATACCTATAGCATAATAATATTGTGATAGTGTTGTGTATGTCCTTTGTTGTAGATCCAAATAAATAAATAATTAAGTGTTACCTAAGCGAAATCATGATGCAAAAAAGTTATGAAAGGGAGGACTATACTTGTCTTATATCAGGAATTTCATGAACCTAAAGAAGGGAAAGGGAAGGATTTGCATAAAATGATATATGGTTGGTGTGGTTACTTCCCCATGTATCACTGCGTAGCTCCACTGGGCTCGGTCCTCACACGAGACAAAAAAATGTGATGTTTGTTTCGAGTCTGGGTGTACTCAATAAAGTGCCCCGCGACACTGCTTGTTCCCTAGTACGGGAGATGTCTTTTAAAAATAAAAAAAACGTATCCCTAAATTAGCGCTGGAAAGGAATAGGGGTATTCACACACAGGAACACAACTACACCGCTATGTGTAGTTATTTGGCTGTGGTCTTCTGTAAGGCGGAGGTCCTCCTCCAGTCGGGCTTACTGGCGAGTTAAGTGCCCTACTTCTCTGTAGGGGCCCTATTGGTACGACTATAAATTAAGGCTATCGGGCTTCTGTCAATCATCATGTGCCTATTTGGAATTTGAGTAAATATAAGTTGTCACAGATTTTGATAGTCATGTTTCTGTAGATAGGGACGAGTCTTGCCCAATAATAGAAAACAGTTGCCTGCCCTGGGAATCCAATACAGGACCACACGATCAGTCGCAAATATACCTAAGCGTAGGATCAACGAAGCTGTAAAACAGGTAATAACTTGTGGGGCCAACCCGAACTAGGCAGACCTACCCAGGCAACCTAGGCGTGCTGATTAGGGGTACTAGCCCAGGGCGCTGTCGACACTTTATCACCATCTGGATGAAATTTGACGCAGAAAAGAATTTTTACAAGTCCTCTACTATAGTGATAAAAAGCATTGGCTGCCGAGTGGGCTAGTAACCGTAGTAGTCCCCCGGGCGGCAAGGACTGGGGATCGGCAGTCACTAGACCCAGCTAGTTCAGCTGTTTTTTTTTATTGCCAAAAATATTGGGTACCTATTCGCTAGGTAATTTTGCCTAGGGGGCGGGAAACTCGCAGTTTGCCCCATCCCATTTTCAAAACCTAGATCCGGCACTGAGCCGTGTCGTAAATAACTGTTCGGTTGGTTAAACGCTTTAGTAGTTATACGTTGTGGGTTCGAGTCCACGCGGAACAAATATTTGTGTGATCAACAAACGGTTGTTCCGAGTGGACAACCGAGTGGACTCGGAACAACCGTTTGTAAGTTAATTGTATGTTCGTAGAGTAGCTTGTTCCCAAGAGCGGGAGATGTTAAAAAACAAAAAGCAACTTTTTAGTAGGTAAGTATTACATGCATGAATGAACACTTTAGTCTCTTTAGTTTAGTGTTATGGCATAGATAATATAATACTAGTTATGGTAAACATAGGATAGGGAAAATGTAACCTATTTCAAAAACAGGTCATCTTAAATGAGCACTGGAAAACTGTACCTACTCATGCACAGGGAACATTGCCCGTGTGCGAAGGTTAGGCGTGTCGCTAGTACGTAGATGTATAAGAACAAAATATGTACCTACTCATAAATGCGAAACTTTTGGATGGATGCTTGTATGAATGTTTTGTTACTCAATTAGCTCAAAACGGAAGATAGAATATAATCTAGAATAGGCTACTTTAATCCCGGGAAAAAACACTGTTCCCATGAGATTGTACGCTCGGGCAAATTCGCCTTCGGAAAGTTTTTTTAATACCTAACCTTCTAAGACAGGAAGTAAACAATTGGAAAGTAAAACTGATGGAACAATTTTAAATGTATAGAGATCGCAGTAAAAGAGGGCGTTGTTAATGAAGTAAAGAAACGCTTAAAATAACCGTCACAAATCATGTAACAACAACCTCTATTTGTGTTACAAGAACAATACACGAATAATAAGAATACATAGTCATATACTTATAAAGCAGGTGCTAGATCTATTGAGTGTCCTATTCAAATTGTAATACGCTCAATTAGCCTTAGCGGTGAGTCATTAATCATTATAACATAAGTAAAACTAGACGCAGCTTTTTTATATTCATGACAGAATATTTAGACCTGGAAACACTTAAGTAACTATCCTAATATACCGACATAATTTACGTAATATTTTTAGCATTTTTGCTATGCAATTAGCTCAAATATACTTAAATATTTAAAGAGAAGTGCAGGTTCGAATCCTGCTCCGAACTCGTATTTTTCACATTGCTGCGTATAATTTACGTAATTAGGAAATAATTATGATACTTTTTTGTTCGGTAACTACAGCAGCTAAGCCCACACATGACCACAATATAATCGGCCATATCTTGACCATGGAAAAACTACATTGTTTAATATGCCTCGCAATATTACCTTCAATGTACAAAATATTGTCAATATTGTTGTAGGTCCGGATGCGTAATGTACATGACAAAGATTACGTCAGTAAAATGAGCTAAGATTGATCGGCGCCTGAATTCAAGAACCGAGGGTCCCGTTAGACTTAGGTAAATGGTTTAAAATTAGATGGGATATATACTTTTCATTGTCACGGTTGTACCTATCTATTGAATTTCTAACAAATCTGTTAGTGCTACTTGCTACGGTCCTCAGATAGGTATTAAATATAAATGAGAAAATATAGCGAGATAAACACTAAAACTTTTTTTTTAAATAACAGATGTATTATATATGTATGTTGACGACAACAGTCCAACTTCGAGTGTAAGAAAAATACTTACCTACCTACGGTTTAAGAATTAAGAGCCGACTGACAAACAAACAGTTAGGCTTACTAATTACATGTACTTACCTATTAGGGTCCGTTAGTACGCTTTGGATTTGGAATTTCGGAAAGATTTAAGGCAAAGATTTCCTCCTTGATTTACGGAACCCTAACGTCAGTCGTCAACTCGTCAAAATATCTTTAGCCAAGGAGATTTATCTTTGTCTTTAGCTGTCACTCACGATGACAATACGTCATTTTTAACTGTCAGTCATGGCTAGAGCGACCAGTTTATTATTTAATAAGTACCTACTTGTAAGTATAGGTTACTTTAGCCAGTGCAATGCAAGTAACTAATACAGTACAGTTTAACATAATTTAAATTACTCAGGTTTATGGTACTATAACGCATTTCCATTACTAAATTTTGCTACAAATAAAATCATTTGTTTCGAATTAATTAATTATTACTGTTATCATTGTAATTGAAGTTTTAAAATTTTGGCAAGCCCTTAAATTATAAGCTTAACATAGCGCACTGCAAAGTATAAAATAAAAAATATAAAGAAAAAAGTTAAGCCTGCTTACCTAAAGAAACGACCTTTTTGAAGTTAGTTTCTTTTCAACATTTTTTTTATTCTTTGCTACGTATCTACCATTAAATCGAAACGATCAGGAGGTTATCAAGGGTGCAATAACCAGATGGGCGACCAGTGGTATTTCATCTGAGCGTCTTCGTGCTTCAGAGGGCATGTTAAAAGTCGATCCTGACTGTTAACAATCATTAGATCGCGTTAGAGGCCTATATTTTAAGTAAATGACTCATGTTATTAGGTTGGCCACTGACCCAACGATAAGAAGAAGAATAAATCACACGACAGCGACCGAGAGGAACTTATTATACAAGGATAACAATAAATTATGGTTTTGTTAAATTTACATTATTTTTATCGATTAATTATTACTAAACTTGGTTAACTTAAATAATTCATCATTCACAATATTCAATGTTGCTATCCTATTGCTTAGTAAATAACTAAACTGCATCATCGATATTATTAGTTGATTAAAATTTACTCGATTTTACTTGTATCGAAATAATGTAAGAGAGCGAGGCGAGCCCAGCCCGATCTGCCCGATCCCGACCCGATCCGAGTATCAACTAATTGTCTGTCTGTCTACGAAAAAATCCTCATGTGCGTGTGTAGTTAGATTATATCAATTTACGAGCAGTTTTGTGTAAGAAAGTTTATACACAGTTTAAGTTTGACTATAGAAGTATCAAACGAATCAAACTCGTCAGAAAATAATACAGTTTGTAACAAATTCCACCCAAAATTAAGTTACATACTTCACTTAGATACATTCTGCGTCTATCGCAATATGGCCGTCCTGTAATGATTTGGTGGCCAGTAATATTATTGTGAATTCGTTGTATGCTAAATACCAAAATGGAGCTTCGAGTCGGTAATAAATACCGACTGGGCCGTAAAATCGGTTCAGGATCTTTTGGAGACATTTACCTGGGTGAGTGTACGAAGAGATTATTGTAAACAAAGAAAACTGGTCACTTCGTAGACCAGCTGCAGTTTTTTTCGTTTCGAAATAGTTCGCTTAGGTTCTGAGACTAGGAACCTGTTGTTCATGACTCAACCTAATAGTTTTCTATCAGCCTTTAATATTCATTGCTACACTCTGATCTATGGTTGATTGTTAACATGTGATTGTGCATTGAATCCGTATCACTGCATCTCTTGGGTTAAAGTGTAGGTTCCATACTTACGTATATAAGATATTCTCCCAATTGATGCAATTAGATTATAGTAATTGTACTGGGCACTTCAGTTTTCTATGCAATGACCAATGTATGAGTAACTAGGTACACAGGAATGAATTCTAGATGTCATTTATTATGTGCTATATTGAGATTATACCTTTTTCAGGAACAAACATTGTCACCAAAGAGGAGGTAGCTATAAAATTAGAATGTATAAAGACAAGGCACCCACAATTACACATAGAGAGTAAATTTTACAAACTAATGCAAGGAGGAGGTGAGTATCAGCAATTTTTTATCTGTCCATGCAAGCCAATTATCAGTTTTATTGTATTATTATAAGTAGATTGTATATGATTTTCAAAGATAGCTGAAATCAATGATTTTAATACTTGTACCAGTACTAATAAGAAATAAGGAAAATATAAATGACAGCTATTTTATAATTATTACTACATACTGAATAGGCTGATGATGATGATGACTGAATAATATCTTGGAATCAGATGGCTTTGTGCTAGTTGTACACACAGCCATCTAATTCCAAACAAGGCTTGAGAACTTACTATGGCAACCAGACGACTAGTAAACATACTTATATGTAATGTCAATTAGTACTTTGATCACATATTCTGAATACAAAATCCATCCTAAGCTGTTGCTGATTCCTTTTTGATTCCTATCATTCAAACCTATCCTATGTCTTGATTTCTAAGTGCTGAATTTTAGAGTATTGTTGATAAGGGATCTGTTTCCATGTACCTACCCAGTTGAGACTCGTAACTCATGAGAGCTAGTCTCAAGTGGAGTCTATCAATTTTAAATAAGTTGTTCTTACCAATAACAGTTTTGTTAGATATTAGATTGAAAGAGTTATATATAGGTTATACAGAAAACAATTTGGTGTATATAATGTCAAAAACTCTAAACATATACTATCATACCTTTTTATTTATAAAAGCTTGAATAGACTGCACAGTTGGATCTGTGACTTAAATGGTAACCATTCCATTCACCACTATGAGGTGTTTTGTGAGTTTGATTGGGTCAACACAAAAAGAAATTTGTATGATCCACAAATGTTTATTCTGAGTCAAGGTGTGTGTTTGATATTATCGCTCTTTAAACTTTGTGTGGCTTTAGAGTAGTAGTAGTATCTGGAGTGCTATCTAGAACTTTCAACTTACTTCTGCACAGTGGCCCACCAAGTGCGAAATCATCCACATCAGACAAACTAACTAATTTAACATATTATTTCTTATATATTTAACAGTTGGTATACCTGCAATAAAATGGTGCGGCTCAGAAGGTGACTACAATGTAATGGTTATGGAACTGCTCGGCCCCTCTTTGGAAGACCTATTTAATTTCTGCTCCCGTCGCTTCTCACTCAAGACTGTTCTTCTTCTTGCTGATCAGCTTATCACTCGCATTGAGGACATACACTACAGGAACTTCATTCATAGGTAAAATATAATAAGTTTACTATATTTATTATTATTAAAATTGTATCCATGCCACATGCTGAGGGTAGAGAAGAAAGAACTCAAAAGCGTAGATAGTAACTATGCTTTTGACCTCTGAGTGATGCAATTTCCAACTATGATACAGCTGTAGACATATATATGTATGTACTTGATATTTACCCATAACCTGTTTAAGTGTACAATGCGCGGCCTTGTTCCTAAGAACAGTTTTTTACAGCCATACCTTAATACCATGGTGGCTTTTGACTGCCTTGGTCCAGTGGCCGCAGTATGCGCCTGCTGTGCACGAGGTTGTGGGTTCAATTCCCACACAAGACAAAACTTTGTGTGATCCACAAAGAGTTGTTCTAAGTCGGGGTGTAATTTGTGTCCGTTAATTGTATGTTTGTAAAGTCCCCCGCGACACAGAGCTTGTTCTATAGTGTGGGAGTTGTCTTTTAAAAAAAAAAGAAACCTTAGGATGGACAGAGTAGATGTAGGAAAAAAGTATTAACAGTGGAAAGTTTGTTATTTATAGGAATAATAGTAATGATTGAGCTTATCAGTAAAATTGTGTCTTGTCCATGCAATTCTCAACCGGGATATACCTGTATACAGTTTATTTTTAGTTTAGCATTATTATACAGATATACCTATTCATAAACCTGTATGAGTTGTATATGAACATTGTCTGATAACTTAGTATATGTGTGAGTGTACTGCAAGTATGTGTGTATGCAACAATTTTGCATTTGTCTGTACATAATACATACTTACGTATCCGTACTCCACCTCTAAAAGTGGCTATAAAATAAACTGCAATATACTGAATGTATTCTCAAGGTAATAGCAGTCTTCAAGGTATTAAAGATTACATCTTTGAAGAATTATGTTATTGTACTTTTTAAAGTTAGAACTTATTATGTGAGCTGAACTTGAAGCAATTATATTAATTGACCTTTAATTTTGTTGAATGTTTCTGTATTAAATCATATTATTATTTAGACTATCTAGTAGAATGAGGATGTATGAATTTTAGTTATTTATACTTCTTTTTTGCAAAAACGTAAAAGAGGTAAAATTAGTTTAATAAAATTTTTATATTTAATAACATTTTGCGATAACAGACACAGCCATCTGATCATAGTCTAGGCAGAGCTTGTAGAATGGCAGTAGAGCTGGTAAATATATGGGCTAAATGACAAATAAATATATCAAAATGCATATTTGTAAACAATATCTACCCAAAGGTAACTGGTAGAGAATGCCTTTGTCATTACTCCCACCTATGTGCATAAAGAATAAATAAATAAGTCTTAAAATATCCAAACATCATTAGCTAAGATGTTATAGAAGTTAAACATTTTATGACCATGACAAAAAAAAAGCTTTTTTTTAAATTTGTCTACTACTTGTTCCAACTTGACTAATTTATAAATGCAGAGCCTAAACTGCTGGGACTACAAAGTTGAAATTTTGCTCAGAGATATCTTAAATGGCATAAGTGAGCACTAAGAAGAGATTTTAGGAAATGTCAATCCCTAAACAGCTAAAGTTGTTGGGTAGGACCGTTAGTTGATTTATAAAAAAAACTATCTATATAATAAAACATATATGTATATAATGATAATTGCTTGCCAACTGATGTATGCAAAGCCATGGGGTCTCATCAGGAACAAATCAAAATTAGTACGAATAAATACCAATAGATGGAGTTACATATATCGATTTGTTATTTACGTTTATGTAAAATTCAAATCTGGAAGAAATATAGCTTGAAACATATACGTGCATATTTTAAGAAATCCTACTAGCATAGGAAAATGAAATAAAGGGCTCATAAAACAAAATTACAATTATATATTTACAAATTTCAATAATGTCGCCGTAGTCCTGGCGGCAGTATTTTGTACTACTAAGAAGTTGAAACTTGCGAGTGACTTGTGAGTAATGCCGCTGGCGCTGTATGTATTTTCAGATTTTTATAAATTAAAATACCTACCTCGTTTTGAAGTTTAATGTTGGGTCAGACTACTTACTCGAAGGTATAAAAATATATAAAGCTATGTGAAACAGTGACTTATGTTAAAAATAAATAATACGGGCATATGTTTTTTTCTCTCAACAAAAAACTTTAAAAATGTTTTATGTTATCAAAGTTATCAACAAAAATATTGCATCCAAGATATATAAAATATTTATAATAAAATATTTTAAAAACTAAACAAAAACTAAATACAAAAAATGTATCCGAGGTTGGGATTCGAACCCGGTTCGGCCGGTTCTACGGCCGGTACGGTGCAGCGGTGCTACGGTATCGTACTGTGGGAAAATTACCTATTTGTGAATTCAGACTGATACTAAATAATTACTGTTTTACTATATTTTTACAAATAATTCAAAAAAATATTATCTGATATAAAAACCATCTACAAAAAACAAATTTCAAAAAGTGGACATGAATCTGGGATTCGAACCCAGTACCATCGGACTGTTGGACTAATACCAAAGAATGCTATAATTTACTCCATCCATTAATGACATCGACTGGCCTGTTGTACTAGTGGCACAGATTACTAAAGAGTTACTACGTAACTAGTGGTTAGTGAATCTAATCCATGAGGGTTCGATTCCCATTCAGGACCAATCTTAGTGTGATATGCTCTGCCTGTCGTCTGAGGCTGTGCCAAGTTTGGATTTAGATGGTGGGTGAGTTGTCACAAAATATTATAATTAACCTAATTTGACTAAGACAGAAACAATTCAAACAGACCCTTATCACTTCAAACAGATTATTTGTTTATTTGTACTGATAAATTAATTGCTTATTATAGTTTCACGAATATTCTTTTTAATAAATCAATTTATATTATAGGTATACCTAATATAAGCCATCAACAAAAAAATAAACTTAGGTTAATAGGTATATTAACATTTTAATATACCTAAACGGGAAAAAATTGTTTAGCCCGGGCGAAACCGGGGCGGAGCGCTAGTTAAATACGGAAGCAAACAATCAAAATAAGTATATTTCGTAAAGCGCGTGACCTTGAGCGAGCAAACGTGGCCCGAGCCCGAGACAATGAGTGATACCTACCCTTTATGGTCGGTAGATCTATGTGAGTGATGAAGTAGGTGCCTACTATATCTTGTGAAAAATATAATTTTAAATAAAGTGTCGCCATCTGTTGATTTTATGTGTATGCACGTAATCTGTTGGATACAGACATCTACAGATAGATAGATAATTAAAATTTAGCCCGAAGGTTAGCCCGAGTTAGCGGGGAACCATTTTTTTGTATGGGATGGGGTATCTGTACTAGTATTATATTATCTGTGGCAAAGCTTAGGTCAGTTAGAGGGGTGAGAGATAACTACCTGTTTACTTTATCTGTTACTGACGTCTTGTGCCACTATGTGAACATAAATCAATTGAAAATAAACATAATATGTATTTATAACAATAATATTATAGAATATCTCGGACTAGTAGTTATCTTTAGTTAGTTTACTGATACACAGCTTGTCACAGTTAGTTTCTGTGCGTCAGTACAGGTCGCCAAATGCTCATTTATTAGGAATGGGTTTATTTAGTTTATTTAAAGAAACGTTTTCCTTTCCCTGGATTACCTATATCAGTGTTCCCAAAACTTATAGTCTTTAAGGTACATCTAGAATATTGGAAAACTTTGGAGGAACACCATAAATGAAAAATCAATTTAAATATACAACAAACCAAAACTTTATACTGAATGTTTATAGTTTTGGTCTGTCTGTCTTAACTTAAACTATATATGATAATCTTATTCTTTCGAGGAACACTAAGTAATGGCCACGGCATTCAGTTTTCAGGGCACTATTTCACAAAACCCTGTTGTTACACGTTTTAGGATACCAAAATGTGAGTGTGATGCCCCAAGCACTGAAACCATCAATAGGCTACGGTAACTGCTTACAATCGGCTAGTCTGTATATAAAAAAATGCAAACAAAATATGTGTCCTGGGTATTGAATATTTTGCGATGACCTTATTTAAACAACAAAATGACGTGTTTACACGTTTTTTTTACTGAGAAGTCGATTTATCTGATTGATATTGGTTCTCTGTTATTCCTTATTTAATTTACTAACTATGACTCATTATTTAGCTGTATAATGCAGTCTACTATCTAAGTGGCCAGTATATAGATAATCTTTAGATACAATAATTCAATTAATGTGTTTATTTCTTTTTTTACAGAGATATAAAACCAGACAACTTTCTTATGGGCCTAGGTAAAAAAGGGAATTTAGTGTACATAATAGATTTTGGCTTAGCAAAGAAGTACAAAGATGCACGCACACTGCAACATATTCCTTACAGAGAAAACAAAAACTTAACAGGTAAATAATTTAATAATAATAATCATTTATTGCAGAAAAATCCATATAACAAATAAAATTTACATTAAATTAAGTCATTAGAACTTATACAGGCATGTCTGATCTACCAACCTGCACTGGGCCAGCGTATGTGGATTAACCTAAACCTGAGGCTTTTTAGGGCACAATGGACTTCTCCCCTTCTGTCTCTTGATAGAAAGGAGATCCGTGCCCAGTATTTGAACTTATTTTGCTACAGCCGATGGATAAGGTCAGCTCAGGACCAAATACTTTGGACATCTTTAGGAAAGGCTTATGTTTAGCAGTGAAGATTTTTTGGGAGAAGATGATGATGATGAATAGTACTTTTTTAAATAAATAGATTAGATATTTAGATATATTATGTAGTCTCTTATATATGACAATGAACTCTGATTGTTAGTTAAACCTGGATTGTTCTCTTTTTCTCTCTCTTCAATGACTTGACATTTGAGATTAGAAGAAAAGCATTGGGTAACTATTTAGTTGCTATAAGTATAGTTTTTACTAGCTATAATATTCTTATATTATAGCTCTCTATGGATGTTATGGAATAAGTCATTATTTCATGCAGTATTAATGAGGAGCAAGTGCAAAATAAGGAACCCGAAGCAAACTTCTTGACTTTATCTATTTGTGAAACTAATGGTTTATTTATATAATTACAGGGACAGCGAGATACGCATCGATAAACACACATTTAGGCATCGAACAATCGCGCCGCGATGATCTGGAGTCATTGGGTTATGTACTCATGTATTTTAATCGTGGTAGCCTTCCATGGCAGGGACTCAAAGCTGCAACCAAACGCCAGAAATACGAGAGAATATCTGAAAAGAAGTTATCCACGCCGTTTGACGAACTTTGCAAAGTAAGAGTTATCTTATCGTGTTCTTGAGTATGTGACAATATAATTGCGTAAAACGTAGATATCTTTTATGAATTTCTTGAAAGTAAAGCCGAATATCTTTTTTTGGCTCTACTTGTGAATCGAACCCAAGTCTTCGTCATCGGCAGTCGAACTTAACGACTATTACACTACTAAGGAGACAAACAAGCATATGGCCCGCTTGCAAAGTTTACTCACCTGTTAGACCTGAGATAAATTCTTTATGGAGTTAGGGGCTCCATATAACATGAACTTATTCTACTGGCAGAGTAGAGATCAAGTCCTCACATAATCAGCAATTTTACTTGCAACTGCAGTAGCAACCAGGCCGCTTTGATATCATACTACCTTTCTCACTGAGAAAAAGCCTCATAATACCTTCCTTGCTGCCACTGATTGAGCTGCTGAGCATGGAGTTGCAGAGAACAGCTGATATACCATACCATTAGCTGCCATTGTTGTTTTAAAAGCTTTACTTGAATATGTTGTTTTAGTCTTTGTTGTAAGTTTTATAAGGTTCATCATCATCATCATCATCATTTCAGCCAAAAGACGTCCACTGCTGGACATAGGCCTCCCCCAAGGTTTTCCACAACTCTCGATCCTGAGCCGACCGTGTCCATCGGTTGCCCGCAACCTTAACCAGGTCGTCGGTCCACCTTGTTGGAGGCCTGCCCACGCTTCGTCTTCCAGTTCGTGGTCGCCGCTCTAGAACCTTTCTGCCCCAACGGCCATCAGTTCTGCGAGCTATGTGCCCGGCCCATTGCCACTTAATGGAGGCAATTCTTCGAGCTATGTCGGTTACTTTGGTTCTCCTACGGATCTCCTCATTTCTGATTCGATCTCGCAGGGAAACTCCAAGCATAGCTCTCTCCATTGCTCGTTGGGTGACTTTGAGCCTTCGCACGAGGCCCATAGTGAACGACCACGTCTCAGATCCGTATGTCATCACTGGCAACACACACTGGTCAAAGACTTTCGTCTTGAGACACTGCGGTATTTGGGACGAGAAGATATGACATAGCTTCCCAAACGCTGCCCAGCCGAGTCGGATTCGACGAGTGACCTCTTTCTCGAAGTTGGACCTACCTAACTGGACTGTATGTCCCAGGTAAACATACTCGTCAACAACTTCGAGTGTAGAGCCTCCAATTGTGACAGAGGTGGGTGTGACATGGACATTTGCCATAATCTTAGTCTTGTCCATGTTCATTTTAAGACCCACTTGTAGTGAGACTCTACTGAGGCCATCGAGCATTGCGCCAAGGTCTTCCATGGTCTCAGCCATGACCACGATATCGTCGGCAAATCGAAGGTGAGTGATGTACTCGCCGTTGATGTTGATGCCGAGTCCATTCCAATCCAGAAGCTTGAAAGCATCTTCCAGTGCAGCGGTGAAGAGTTTCGGGGATATGACATCTATTTCTTCTATTTTATAAGGTTGAACTGTCGTTATGCCAGGTTTCCGGGAAAAGGAAATAGATTTATTAATATAATCACTGCACCGAGCTCCTCTCTCACGCGAGAGCTCAGATAGTACTTCATTCCTACATGCTTGGTAAATAAATAGGTTCTACATGTTTGATAATAATAAGACTGCCATTTACATACTGATTGCTATTTGATATTGTTTCAGAATCATCCTATTGAATTTCAACTATATTTAAAGTATTGCCGGCGGCTTCGTTTTGAAGAGAGACCCGACTACAGCCACTTACGTCAGTTATTCCGCACGCTTTTCCATCGACAAGGATTCACATACGATTATGTATTTGATTGGAATATGCTCAAATTTGGTGAGATTATATATATATTTTTATTGACTTTTCTTGGGAAAACAACGTGACGACATGACAAATACATGTCTAATCCACTCACCTGCATTAGGCTAGCTTATGTGGATTGATCCCTAACCTCTTGATAGAGGAGAGCGTGGGAAATTAAATATATGGGTTGCTATCACTATTACTACTTAGGTGACAAACAAGCATTATGCCACAGACTCTCGTCCCCTACTCCAATGACGTCAATACGCGATATTTCCCGATGATATCCGAGGAGTCCCGAACACATTAATATCAATTTCTAACATCGTAAATACGAGTTTTTATTTTTGTTTGTAGTGTAGTTTGACTTATGTTTTAGTCAACAAATTTGATGAAGAATCATTGAAGTAATATTTTATTATATTTTTAACATTATTTAATGTTCATTAATAACGGATGGTTTTTTAAAATAAATGCAATATGGCGGCGGTTTTTTGCTAATAGAGATATCTTCTTAGGATCATGTTTTCCCCAAGCCGTGTGCCACCTTCCTCTATACAGGCAGAACAAATATTTCGGAGTCTGAGTTTACTGTACTTTGTGTCCATTAATATATTCTTTGTATTTTAACCAAAAAAAATAAATAAAAAGTGTTAAAAATATACAAATTGAATTTCTAGGAGGACAGCGGGGCAACTATCAATCAGGTGCCAATGACCGTACACTCAGACGTCATGAACAAAATCCAGAACAAGAAAACAGTAAGTAGATCTATCTTTCTCTCTCTCTCTTTCTCTTCCCGACTATTTATCCCACATGGTGGTGGTGTCAACCCTTTTCGCATACTTCCTCCACTCCGCCCTATTCTTGAAGTCGAATTCTAAAACAGCATGCCTTTAAATCCTTGCGAAATAAATCGGCTCACTTGGTTTTGGGGGTCTTCGTCTAGATCTCTTCCCGTACCTGGTTGCCTCCTTTTGACGTCCATACCATCTCATTCTGCTTTCTTATAGCTTCTTATGCTATGTCGCAGACTCCCAGGCTTCCTCGCACAAATTCGAAATTCATAAGTAGATCTGATATTATTTATTACATATATACATATCCATTACGTTAGTATCCCATTGGGCTAGGCAGAGACAATGGTACGCAAATTGCTTCGACCCAGACATACTTTTTTGTTTCCTCTACATTTATTCTGGCGCAATCTTTTGTTTTTTGTTAAAATATCCATCTTTTCCAAATGTTCAAACTATCTTAACATCCTCTTCTCAAATTAAAAAAAACGAACATTATGTATATGATAATTATAACAAATACGGTTCCATGCATACTATGCACATATTAGATGGCAAATAAGTATACGGCCCGCTTAATATATATATATATATATTTTTTACTCTTTATTGTACACCACTATATTATTATATTGTGGTATCAGGTATTATTGACATTATGACATCGTAGTTATATTATTATTGACATTATGTCATGGTACATTAATGATATTCTTATTGTTTGACATTTATTATTTATGTATGTGAGATAATTGTTATTGACTTCGTTCGTTTTTATCTCAATAAACAAATTATTATTATAACATAAAATTAAACTTACGCTACAGAGTACAGTACAATGGCCGTTTTATCGCTAAAAGCGATTACTACCAGGCAACCTTTGGATGGAGTTAATGGTAGTTGTTGGCTTACTAAAATCAAAAATAAACACTCTAAAACCAGATATACACTTTTAAAAATACATGCATATAATTAATCATCATAAATGTTACTAAATTGTTAGGTAGTGCTTCTTCACATTCGCTTTAAAAATATGTAGTTAGCGTTCGTACCCTTCTTATTTCTACAGGTAGTGCATTCCAAAAGCGTATCGCAGTCACTTTAAGAGATATATTGAAAAACGCTGTAGAATGAGGTGGCGTTTTTAACTTCAGGTTTTCCGATGACCAATTTTAAATTTGCGTATCATTATGGAACTCGAAACGTCCTTTAAGATAGGAAGGTCTGATGGATTGAATAGAACATTGTATAAAAAAAAAGAGATTCATTCATCAGCGTTACGGCGATGGCGTATTGATAACCACTTAAGTTAATACTCGCGTAGACAAGATATGTATCGTATACAGAAATTTTGGAGACGCTCAAGTTTATCTAATTGAAACCTTAACTTACTCTTCAAAAATCCATCCAAAAATTGTCTGGAAAATATCGATTTTAGTGATAAGACCGCCATTTGTACAGCTAACTATACTTAATATCAAATTGTTATTTTATACTGTTGTATTGTTGCTTGGTGTACAATAAAAAATATTTTATCTATCTATAATAAACATTTAGAAACAAAATTCGGCAATAACAGTCCAGCCATTCTTAATATGTTTGTAAAGTCCCCCGCGACACAGAGCTTGTTCTCTAGTGCGGGAGTTGTCTTTTTAAAAAGAAAAAGCAAAGAATTAATATACTCACAAGCAACCAACGAATAGTATTATTTTTATATTTATATAGAGGGAAATACTTCACTTATTAGCCTAGTGGTTATCTTGCTATTTAAGATTGCGTGGAGTGGTGTAGGTTCGATTCCTACACGAGATGATCTACAAGTGTTGTTCTATTTGTCTGTGAATTCGAAACCGACCGGCGACCTAGTGAAGGTCGCTGGCAGCCGATGGCCAAGGTCAACAGTGTTCGGCAACGGATGTCTTTTGGCTGAGATGATGATAATAACTCCCCGCACTATTGGAATACGCCTAGAGTGTGCAAGCAAGAAAGCTTATGCCGATTCTATGTTTCCGTAGCTTTTATTTGTCTCGAACAATCAGAACTTGTCATGCAACTAGTATAAATCAAACTCGTCATAAGGAAAATGAATGAATTAATCATAATGCGAGTTACCTTGCAGATGTAAGTCAACTGTAAACTAGTAAGAATAAACAGGATAAGAAACAATTTAGTCCAAAATAATGAAATATGATTTATAACATAATTTTGGTCTTAATTATTATACAAATATTCATCTAAATCGGAATTTATTATCACACATTTACTTGTGATTAATCTCTAAAAATTTTAGTACACAATCTGTAGATGTATTTGAATTATTATCTACCTTTGTTTTTAAAGGACTTCAAAAATGAGGTGGTTCTTAATTTGGTGGTATTCATTTTAAAAACAACTCCCTCACTACTACAATTGGGTGACTGCACTAAGCGTTTACCTCGCCATTTACCACTGCGAGGATAAAATTACGTGATCCACAAATGATTGTTCCGAGTCTGTCTTTAATTTTTCTCCGTGAATTGTTTGTTCCCTCGCGACACTATGCTTGTTCCTTAGTGCTGAAGTTGTCTTTAATCTTTCTTCCTATAGTATCATAAAATAGTAGTAATAGTATGAGACTGACAAGGGACTAACTGTGTGTAATGTACGTATTCGCAGCGGCGGGCGCGGCGGGCCAGCCCAGCACCACGGTGGCGGCCATCTCCGAGTGGCGGTGAGGGAGCTCGCCGTCGTCGCAGTGTTAACACCACCACTCTGGCACCACGCGACTATTGTGACCTGTACGTTCTGTTCGGCGGAACTGCGACAGACTCGATATATGTACTATGACGGTGTTTAACGACGACATTATCACGTCATCCAAACCGCGCGCTAGGAATTGAGGCGCGAGCGTCGACGTTGCCACGTTTCAAAAAAATAGATTCTGTATTGTAAGAAAACAATTTTGTATGCATTCGTGTTAACATTCATTATTATTGTAAATTATTTAATTGTAGACTAAGTGTGATGATGAGTGGGCCGCGGTATAGAACGTTCTCACTGTTTGAATGTAACGACATTTAAGAGTAGAGTTATGTATAGGCCTACCCATGCATCGTTGTACTTTATGCTCAGTTATATTTAGAAGTAAGATACTCTATAATACTGGTAAGATTAAAAAATAAATTGTCAATTGGTCCCAAAAAAATCGGTCGAGGGCCTTGACTATAGACTTAGTAAATACTTGGTATTATTACATATTAGGGCGTCAAGTATTCTTTTTTTAAATCTTTGGCACAAGTTACAAATTAGCAGTAAGGAATTTATGTTGCCATGTTTTATTACGGGCACAGGCATTCCAGCTATATTGTGAAATAGTGGGCTTGTTTGTGATAATTGGGCGTGACATAATTGTCTGACATTTCATTGAAATAATTTAAAAAAATTGAATGTATGAAGCTTATTTTTAATACTCTACTTGTAGTGTTATTTCCTACTATATTCGTCCATGCATTTAATATTATGAATAGTAATATACTTACAAGCTAAAATTCGCCAAAGCTACAATTAATTGACTACTTTCCAATTGAATATTTAACTTACTAATTAAACTATCTACTTGATTTTATATAATTTATGCTTTCGTAATTCACCTTCCACCCAAGATTCCCTGAGGCCGATGTTTTTGTGGAACCAAATGTTATAACATGAATCCTATCAGTGGGCTTTAAATAAACTAAATTACTTTATCGATTGCTGATTCTGATACATTTTATTATTGTTTTGTGAACTTGTTCAGAAATGTCATTTTGTGCAATATATAATAACTGTATCTTGTTTAGTTCTTTTCAATACTAGTTGTATTGTGTTAACATTTTGTCTTCCAACTTGATTTAGGTATAAATACCGCTTTATTTTGTGCTGAGAGGAAAATTTAAGATTGTGACATATTGGACGTACGTTTGCTATAACGTCAATGAGTTTTATGAAGAAACGGGCAGTAATTCAACCGCCTAGCTCAGTCGTATTGATGACATTGTTGATCGATTATATAGTAGTGAATATGTGGCCTAAAAGTGGCACTGTCAGTCGTAACAAATCATGTTCACTGCCATAGTTTTATCTAAGTAAGTTTATTCGATGATATTTACGCCTCGATAAATCAAAACATAATAATTATTTATACACAACATTTATATATAGTTTCTATTGTAAAATACTGTTACTTGACAAGAATTATGTGAATACTTGAAGTTAACATATACACAGTTGATTGGCGTGCATGTAGATATGCATACATTCCCATTAGTGCTATTATTTCTCTTTATTTTTTATTAACTGATCAACAACTTCAAGGAATCTATGATCTCATGTAAATTACCAAATTTTTCATACATTATGTACCTAGTTCAATTAATTCTGTTACCATTCTCATGTTCTGTCGTGATGTTTGTTTTTTGACCATTTGCTTTCAATGTGAAGCAGTAATAAGTCTTATTCTCTGTCAATATCTAGCGAATGTTATAAATAAAGTTAATAATTTGTAAATATTATGGTTTTAAATATTACGTGACATTTTTGGGAAGTGAATTTAATTAAATTTGGTTCGTATGCGTAATCGTAGCTACCGTCACCTCTTAATATGACTGAGAATTAGGTTCAATTTGTGTAAATATGGTAATATATTAAATTTCATTTCAAGGGTTTGCATCGCAAAGCTTTGAGAGAAGGTATTCATCCTGTTGTCATGATATTGTATAGGGGTTTAGTTTAGGATAAATAAATAAATCATCTAAGCTTTATTTTTGATCAGGCACATGATAATATGACAGTATAGACATATTGTCTGCATAGTAGCCATTGTTCTATTGTTCAATCTTTTATTATATAATTAATCCATATTATTCTAAGTTATACTCCAATATTAGATCTACAGGGTATTTTGTAGCATTTGAAAATATCAATCAATTTTCTGTTTGAACAATCAAAACATTTTAACGAAAATAGACGTGTCACTTTTCATTGCTGTGCCAAGGTCGATAGCAGAGTAATTTTAGCGTTTACAAAATATTGAGTGTATTAGTTAATGCCTTCATTTAGGACAGTTCATGATACTTTAGTACCCAAATATTTTAAAGATATTGTGTTACTAATTCTTATGAATTTATATTAATTATTGTATATTATATGTTTTCGTGTTTAAATACATGGAGGCGGCAACGATGTATTGAATAATAACATAATAAGGCGAGGAGGAGTTGGCGAGAGAAGGAGGAGATTGACGTGCCACCGTGCCGCGTCAGTAGGTGATAGTGTCCTGTGCTTGTCGTCGGTGTGGAGTGCGCAACATGTATCTCAAATGCTTTGGCGAGGAAAGGTCGTGGCTTGCTCCTAACGTTAAGTGTACGCTATAGACGACGAAAGACTTTATGGACTTAATTTTGTAAATAATAATTTTAAGACTTAGGTAAGCAGACACACTGTTTTTTACAATATCCTAGGTAATGGAATAAATACAAACATAACTGTTGTAGTGTTAAATGTCGATGAAATTATTTTGCTGTTATCGTATTTTTTTTTGTAGATTCGTGTCACAGCTGGTTGATATGTATTTCTGGATCGAAAATATGCCTACTACCGATGTTTATTCTTCTTCCTTTACACATGTATAGAGGAGGGGACAATACGAAAATTTTGTAGTGTTAGAGTGAATATTGGCGTAGAAGAGAACGTGGCTTTTATCGAGTATAATTTTTAAATGTCTGTCAAGTTTTGTTCCCTCCGACGATACCGATTATTGCACTAATAACATGAAGCTAATTTAATACATACGTTTTGTCTAACAACTTTGTATTTATTTACGTTATTATGTCGTAATGATTTTTTTCATAAATATGTGCTAGCCTACCTTAGCATATGCATTATAAATAAATTGTTATGCTTGCATTGTTTTCTATGTCCAGTATGTATAAATTCCTTTGGCACAATAAACTGAGTAAAATAACAATAGCTTTTTCTTGAATTTAATGGAACATATGATTAGTTAATAATTTCTTAAGTAGCTAAGAAACCTCCGTCGACGGGTAGGTGTACTCCAGAGATCATGCTCGCGCTGTCGCTCAATAGAAATAATACTGTATTAACAACTTCTTGCACTTCTCCAAATCTGTAAACAGTGTTATATATAGTGTTATCTATCAAAGATATAAATTTAAAAAAACCCGACACGGGCAACCTAAAATGTATTGTTGGACATAGTTGGTTACCAATTAAAATGACTGAACGGATCTCCACGAAAGAGTCGTTTTAACGTGTGCATGATATCCATAAAGTTAATTATTTTGAGTTTAGAACAATGACAACCTTAAAGCTATGCATGCAATAAAGCCTACATGTTAAGAATTTCAAATAAAGATTGGAAATAAATTGCTTTAAGGACAGTATGGCACGGCCCTAACGGACTTGATAATACTATGGGTTCGCCTTTCAAAAGACCTACTTATGTCACTAGAGCCAAGTACTTGTCCACTACTTATCTACTACATAATAAAATAACTACCTTCCTAAGGGTATTCTTGACAGCATACCCTGAGCTTTTTCAGGGGCAGCCCATGCTTTGCGACCCAGCTCCGTCATTATAACTGTTGGATTAACGGAGTTGACACGTATGCCTAGTGGCCCCAGTTCCAAAGCCATAACTCTGGTGAGAAAGTCCACTGCGGCTTTAGAAGCGCAGTAGGCAACGTGATCCATTAGTGCGGCCTGCCAAAATAATAATAATAAAATAATGTTGTCAAACGAGAATTACTACCAAAATGTTATAGGTAAAGGTTGTAAAATAAATAAAATAAATATTTTTTGCATGCATGTCAGTTTCTACGTAACTACTCAACGGCTCGACCGATTTTGATAAATAACACGTCATAAGAAAACTTGAGGTTTTTTTTTTATAAATATAGGGTTTTGTTTTTAAATGTGGAAAGACAAACCATAGAAAATTCTATTTTCTAGTTGTATAAAATTCAATTCAAGTTTTTTTGCACTGCAGTTGGATTTTTACTTGTGTATGTAAAGCCTATAACGATACTAAATCAATGGTGTAGGTACTTAGGTACCATCATGAAAATTGATATAAATAATATAAAATTGATATAAATTAATATTAGTTAGGTAAATACTCTAAACAAAAAATAAATTCAATATTTATATAAATTACCTAATATAAGCAATTAAGTAGACCTACATATTAAATACCTACTTAAAATGCGATCCAACTTGTATGCAAATTACTTTTACAAACTTCTACCTGATAATTTTCTTATCGTGTTACGAATTACGATGAATATCTAATTAAGTACCTAATTGAAATAATACGCCTCAATAGGTAGGTACTGTAAGAAGTACGAAATTCGTCGGTAAAAGTCATTATCTACAATTTTTCATTTACCAGAACAAATTAAATGTAAAATTTCACGGTGTTTCTTTATTAAAATACCTAGGTACCTACTAAATTTTTGATCCTTATGTCGAATTAGATTTTTGTAACGGTTCTATTCCCAGTTCAGAAAGGACCTTTAAAATACTAGCTGCCCTTTGGTTGCGTGATTATATCGATAAAAAGGAAAATAACATTGACTCATATCAGCATATTTTTAGAATTAAATCCAAACTTCCAAGTACAAAAATATATGAAGAAAGATCTAGTTTTATATTATTACGAGGTATTGACTGGTCCGTTGGTCTAGTGGTTTGTGAGTAGTGACACTGACTACTAAGCTGCAGATTCGTCAGGGTTCGATTCCCACACGGGACAAAACAGTGTAAACTGTTTGTTCGGAGTCTGTGTGTAATTTGTGTCCTTGAATTGTATGTTTGTAAAATCCCCCACGACATAGCTTGTTCCCTAGTACGGGAGTGTCTTTAAAAAAAAGTTGATAGAATGAAAACTTTCTATTTTTTTAAATATAATAACTGAGAAGTAGGTAAGTATTATTTCCCATTTACATTAATATTTCTGTTACAAAACGTAGGTACCTTGACTACGCTTAAGTGTTAGTAGGTGCCTAAATATATGAATCTGGCAGGCCTACGTAAGGTAAGTAGGTAATATTTTGTATATAGATCATCATCATCATCTCAGCCATAAGACGTCCACTGCTGGACATAGGCCTCCCCCAAGGTTTTCCACATCGTCCGGTCCTGAGCTGACCTTGTCCATCGGTTGCCCGCAACCTTTACCAGGTCGTCGGTCCACCTTTTTGGAGGCCTGCCCACGCTGCGTCTGCCAGTTCGTGGTCGCCACTCTAGAACCTTTCTGCCCCAACGGCCATCGGTTCTGCGAGCTATATGCCCTGCCCATTGCCACTTAATTGATGCAATTCTTAGAGCTATGTCGGTCACTTATGTTATGTAGATATTCTGGTATATATCTGGAATACCAGAATATCTACATACAAAATATTACCTACTTACCTATGTATGCAAGTAGCACATACAGCGATACCTATATGGTAGGCCTGCCAGATTCATATATTTAGGTACTAACACTTAACCAGTGGACTGCGATAGGCTGATGATGATGATGATTGTGGTAAGTATTAGATACGTAAGTAGGACCTATATTTAAACAAATAGGTTGATTTATTTTTTATTATTATAGTGCTTATGATGCATTAAAATGATGAAGATGAAATTTACTTGTGATGCCTGTGATGAAATATTCACAATGGAACCCTTTATACTGTTGTGGATCATTTTTTTCGCAACAATTTGACTTACATTCAAAACAGTTTTCGCATTAACTTCCATAGTCCTGTAACATTAAAATCTACTTAATTACTAAATATATCTAACAAAATTATAGCACCAAAATTGTTTGAATTTAATGCAGCCTTGCAGGTGGGTGCCTAAATAAGTAGGAAATATGGTTACCTAAGAATGTATTCGTATAAATGTATAATATATTATAAAATATTCTTCATATTGATACTAGCGGCCTGCCCGGACTTCATACGGGTTAAACTATTTTCAGCGCAACCTTCTTTTTTTTTACATAAGAACCTTCTCCTGACAAACACAACAAAAAAAGAATTACTGAAATTGGTCCCGCCGTTCACGCATAATGCCGTAACCAAGGGAAATAGGGATTCATTTTTATATATAAAGATGACATACCTAACATTACAGTAAGTATAGGTAGGAAGCTACCTAGTGTAGGTAATGTTTTGATATTAGAGATGAACCCATAGATTCAATGTCAAGTTAAATCTGGAGCAAATTTTGAGGCAAAGTAAGTGGAACCATTTCACGGTACTTAATGAAAACACTTTAAACAAAATTTAAGAAAAATCTTATAGATATAATAGCCGGCAAACATCTTGACAAATGAGCAGAAAGCGATTTTTCAGATCTCTTTGGTGGTATGTGCGAGGTGCGACATTGAACACAGGACTGTAGGATTCGCGACTGACGAACTATGTCGGCTGCATCACTGCACATGCGCGAACTATGCCCACTTTTGTTTAAGAAAATTGCCGGTATGTATACCTAAGTACCTACCTTCTCAATTTAAAAGAACTTTACTTACGCGTCCCAGCTCTCTTGCGAACAATCTAAAAATGGTTCAGTTATACAAATTCCTACATTATTGACTAAAGCATCGAAAACTCCCGCAGAATCGACAATTTGCCTCGTTTTGTCCCAATCCCTTAGGTCGACACATATCGTTTCCATTGATGGGTATTCCTTTTTAAGGGCTTCTAAATTTTCAGGTTGGTTAGAGAGTATAACTACATTGGCTCCATGTCTCCATAATTCAACGGCTATACCCCTTCCTATGCCTGCAAGCACATTGTATAGATAAGTAGATACTTAGGTATAAAACGACTGTATCAGTGCTACAGTTATTTTCAAATTAGTTATTTTCATAATAGGTATGTATATTCCAAATGCACACATTTCTCAAATAGGTGTTAAAAATAATATCCTAGTCAAAAGCCTAAACCTAGGTTTTATTTTATTATCTACTTATAGATGGCTGCTAACCTGCTAAATAGAAAATTAACTAAATAATAACCTACATACACCAAGTACAACCTCTAGGGCTGGGTTGTTAAATTGCGTGGGTACCTATGCCCATTTTAGTTCAAGCTCATTCATAATAAGACTCCCACGCACCCCTAAACGAGCGCTTGGAACCTGTACTCACAGAGGAGCACAACTACACCGCTGTGTGAAGTCATGGCTGTATGTGCTCTTCTGTAAGGTGAAGGTCCTTCCCTAATCGGGCTAGCTCGCTTGTATGGTGCACTTCCGCTCTTGCTTACCCTACTTCACTCTAGTGCTTATTTAGGTAGGTACATGCGTTTTCTTATCCCAGAGAGATTCTTAGAGAACCAAACCAACAGTTGCTTCATTTTTTTAGGCCGGCAACATACTAGAGTTAGTGCTACCATGCACTGCTCCCTCAGGTAATGCAAGCTTGCGTACCTACATAGGCTTAGGCTTAGGTCTTCCGCCCACTTAAAAGACAATTACTTTCAGCGCTCCCAAATTTTGCTTTCACTTCGACGATAAGATTTTATTTCTTTAAAAACATATTTTTTCGGCTTTTCCCGCCCTTTCTTCGATTTCTAATGCTCACAACAGGGCGTTATCGCTTTGAGAAAGACTGGCTTAGAGCCTTCAATGCTGTAAGGGCTACGATAACTACCTCCTTACCACACGGTGGGCGATATGCTTGTTTGCCACCTAAGTAGGTAGGTATATAAAATGTAAGGTAATTAGTAATTTCTTACCTTGGCATCCACCCGTTACAAGAATTCTTTTTCCTTTAAAATATTTATCCATTTTTAAAACACGTTTATTCCAATAATATTTATTTTGTTATGTACGAGCAAACAACACGTTCACTGTAAAACATAGGTACCTACGTAGATACATTACATTAGGTTATCACACGCCCGATAACATAATTATCTGTATTTTAATGACTGGGGTTCATCTACCGTGATAACATTTTGTTTATTTTTAAATAGTAAAATAATTATATAAATACGTAAGTAGGTACTCACAATCTAATAACATCATCTACAAATACTTAACTAATTTTTAGATAGGCATATTACTGCATATTATTATGATTTGTTTTGCTGACGGTCTTGTTCGTATTCTTACCCAGTAGGTTCTTCCTTCTTATCGTTATGGACCAGAGCCAGTAACGTAAGTCGGTATTTAGGTCTTAAATACCTAGCTGTAGATTAATAAACTACAAATAAGCAAGGTACAGCACATTGTGCTGGCGTTGCTGCTGCAGCTGCAGGGTCCCTCAAAAGGCGTAAGTACAGTAATTCTGTTGGAAACCTCATTTTTGAGCCATTTTGGGTTGAGACTGTAGGTTCATGGGATCCGAGTGATCGTTTCCTTTACAGAGACCTGGGCTGGCTTGTTTGTCGAACAGAAAATACGCATTGCCATTCAATGTGGCAATGCCGCCAGCCTTCTTCTAACGTATGATAATAAGACTTACTACCTAATTTGAAAACGTAAAGCATATAAAATTACTGTTTAGTTTCATAGCATTTGAATGTACCTAATGATTTGTTTCTATCAACTAGGTACACAAAAAGTGAGCTTTTTTAGTTGTCTTCATAAAATAGATTGTTACTTTGTAGATATTTAATTGATTGTAGGTAAATTGGAGCGTGTGGAGCTACCTTCTTGCGGACCTTGTAGCACGTACTCGCTTGCTTGCAAACTACGTAAAAGCAAGATATAATACAATGTCCTTAGTATGAAGTACCTACTTTGGGCATAATATATTCAAATTTGGGCAGGAAAATAAATTACAAATATATCAACAAATCGCATTTATTTAACAAAATAATTTTAATTATATGGCTGGGTGAACTATAAAACTTAATGCTGACAAAATTTTTCGCTAATAGTAGAATTAACACTCACCAATATAAAAAAATAATGATAAAAATTGTTAGGTACAATTTTAATAATCTATGTTGGCAAATAATTGTATAGGAGTTTGAATATCTTTGAATTTTAATCTTTGTATATTTTATTTATGACTTGATTACTGTTATCACATTCTATTATCTAGATATACCCCACATACAATAATATTGACAATAGTATTGACGTCTACAGTTCTATATTGACATGATCTTAGATAGCTTACAAAGGAGGTAAATACTTTTGATTGAGTCCATGCGTGTATAAATGTCCGAAACGCATTACAGCAGTGCTTTGTAATTTTGCTGATTACTTCATAAAGTTGATTGATAGTTTAAGCAAAAAAATGCAATGTACAAAACGATTTAGTTAAAATTGCACTACTTACATGTCAAAATTATAATTTGGTATATTAACACAGTTCTGATAATAATATATCACAATGTACAAAATACGATATTAATGGCAATACAATTTAAAGAACCATCTTTGGTTATATCTCAGAAAAAAGTTATCGGTTACACAATACGTATAAGACAAAGTGAAGCTAACTAAAGGAATATATATAAATATTCAAAATTGAAATTTGGCATAGAGATAGATTGGACGCCTATACCTAGCTTAGGTATAGGCGTCCAATCTATCTCTATGCCAAATTTCAATTTCAAATACCGAACGGATCTGAAATCAATTTCAGATACGATCAGTAGTTTTAAGTGAAAGAGTGACAAAGATCCATCCACAAACTTTCACATTTATATTATGAGTAGGAAGTAGGATGTGGCATTATTGGTTTATTTTCAAAATAATTTCACTAGCAACTGAATATAATTTCTGTTTTGGCTTTAAATATTAAAATCATGGGCACTAAGTACACTGAGATTCGAATGTTAATACGACCGTGCCGGTACATTATTTCTTTTTTTTTTTAAGACAACTTCCGCACTAGAAAACTCGCCCTGTGTTGGGGACTATACAAATATACAATTCACACAAAGTACACCCAGACTACAAACATTTATGGATCACAAACTTTTGTTCCAAATAGGAATTCAAAATTTTTAATAGAAAACTGGCGTAACTTGAGAAATCTCACTGGGGAATTTTGAACCTTAAATGTTAAGAATAAGATGTAAATTGCAAAACAAACATGCTTCAACTTAAGTCATTTTTCCACTGTGGGTGCGCGATATGCTTTCCTTCAGCTGACTTCACATTGTCCTAAATTGCCATATAACCTATTCTTTTAGCCTGAACATTTTAGATTCAATATCTACACTTAAAATTAATATGCATTTGTTTAAATATAATTCAATACATTCAAGCCACAGTTTTATACTTTTGGATTGAAAGATATGATGAAATAAATTTATGTAGCAAGGAAACCACCATCAATTGGTAGTTCAACACCATTGATCATACTGGACCTGTCACTGAGAAGGAACACTACTGCATTTACCACCTCGGAAACTTCTCCGAACCTAAAACAAAAAAATGTGTTTGTTTAGAAGTAATAGAATCGCTTCATTTACCTACGCTGAGCAAGGTTAGCACATCCCACGTTTTGCATCCCAGCTTTGCCCAGATGTAAGGGGTTTTCAAGCTTGAAGCCTTCAGTGTTCCCTAGCAAAAAAAAACACTGTTCCCGTGGGATTGTACGCGCGGGCCAAGCCGCGGGCGGATACTGGTTTGTCAATATAGGTTATAGGTTTTTTTTTATACTACCAAGGTGGCAAACAAGCATACGGCCCGCCTGATGAGCAGTTACCGTACGTAGGTTGTATGGTGTTGTCTCTGTTGGCACATTATTTTTATAACACAGCTTATTTATTTTATTACATGTTTATAACTTTGGTAGGCATAATGATAACAAATTTTATTTGTCATCTAATTATATTTTATTGACTTATTATTGTGCATGTTCATTTTCCATTATCATTTGTTTGTGTCAAATGTTAACCATAGGAAGATCACTAGATAATTATAAAATAGAATATATATCAGTTTTGGCAGAGGTCATGTAATAGGGACAACCCTATTAGCCCAGCCTAACTATAGTCTATTTCACATAGCATGGGTTCTGACGTTTGACATTTTACAATGAAGATGAAAGAAAATTATTGAATCAATCTCTAACCAATAGGCTTATTGAATGATCAAGAGCCTAGAGTATTTAATCGATAGGTTTTAGTTTCATTGTCTTTCATTTTCATCAATATTTATCTTTAAATGTCAAACGTTGCAGTACCCATGCTATGTGAAATAGACTATAGGCACATTTTTTTATTGTGGCTTTATATTGAGCATTTTAGCATACAAAACACGCAATATCTGGGATTTGTGCACGACAGCTGTGCAGAGTACACTACACTTTGTAACTTAATGTTTGTTTTAACTTAATGTCTTCCTAACCGAATTTCGGTCACGGCGGCTAATTTCAACGGAGACTAGCCATCTGCACAGGAGAAACCTCCAATTTCCAAACTCAGGGCATCTATTGTGAATTTCTTGACAGAAAAACACAATATAATTTTTTTGAGGAATTGAACCAGGTATCACGTGATCAGCAGTCACACATTGACCACTGACCACCGAAGCAGTCATTTTAACTTAAATATGTACAGATCATAAATGGATTTCTATATCAAAATGGAAATATTGTACAGTAAAGAATTTTTATTCTTCTTAATATAAATAAATAGCAGCTGCAAAGTTGGTTACACGGTATAGCAAATAAACCTTCAGTCTAATCGTTTTGTTAATAATAGATGTTAAAGTGAATAAATAATGATGTATAATGATAAATATTGTAGACTTTATATACCTCCTGAGTGGAATCTTCGACAGCATCTCATTTGCTCTAACTGGGTCTGACCATCCAGCTTTCGCCATTTCAGTCATGATAACGGTAGGGTTGACACAATTTACTCTGATGCCATATGGACCAAGCTCTAATGCCATGGAACGGGTAAGCCCGTCTAAAGCAGCTTTTGACGCACAGTAGATAGTATGGTCTTTGAGTGCTGCCTGTAAAAATTGAAATAATTTAGTATTCATAATTTTCCCATACAAAAAACCGCGACCGTTCCGCGGGGTGACAGACGTTGGCGGGGGCGAGGTACCCACGATGTCAGCGGGTAGCGGGTGGTGTAGCGGGGAAGGGAAACGCGTGCATCGTGTGTAGCCGTGTACTAAGAATGACGCGCTACCTCGCCCCCACTACCGTCTGTACCCCGTGGGACGGACGCGCAGGAAGTTGCCGGACTATAGGGATTGTAGTTTTCTAGAGCAAGCAATAATTTTCAACTACATTCAATAGGCCCAACCCTGACTTTGATTGGGTTAAACTACTTTTACATGCTTAAGGATCTATTTTTTAAATCTATTCTTATTCACTTACATAATGTAAGTTAAGGATAATTTTTGCAAAACTTCAAGTTTGTAGCGCCAGCAGTTTAGGCTTTGCGTAGATGAATCAGTTACTCAGGCAAAGTTATTATTTATGTATAGATTTAGCCACCTATTTATGACAGTTTGTTTTTATTAATAATAATAACATATAACAGGAAATACACATGTAATCCCAGCTGATTCAGTAGATAATGGCATGTTTATTGATAGATAACAAACATATTATGTAGGTACACATGGCAATGGAGATAGCTGTACAGGGCTGATATATGAACATTAGTTTTTTACCATTGCATATATTTCTATATCTGTATTAGTAATCCCAGAAGTGGGATGTATGGGTTGAGATGATTATATTTTTGTGGAATTTGGTAACAGTGTTCAGTTAGAATAAACCTACAGATAAAAATATATGTCACACAAACAAATTTTTATATATCTTTGTGCAGCTATCTCTGTTGCCCACAATACCTACATGATTTAATGCTTACCTTAGAAGCCTGCGAGGATATATTCACTATAGCACCATGAGTTTTATTCTCTACCATTTTTCTTGCAACAACTTGACTTATGTTGAGAACCGCCTTTACATTAACATTAAACATTCTGCAATAAACAATACTTGTTTGAATTCCTAAATCAAAATATTGCTAACATTTCACACTGAGTCATATTATGTTTATAGAAATCTTAAATAGGTTTTACAATATGGCAGTGAATTGACAAACGTTTACGTAAAAACATACTTATCGAAATCAGAAGGTATGCAGTCGAGGAATGGTTCACAAATAGCAATTGCAGCATTATTCACTAGGGCATCAAAGTGGCCCAGAGATTCTACTACCTCCCGAGTTTTCTCCCAGTCGGCTACGTCAACATCTACTATGTCTATTGATGGATATTCGCTCTGAAGAGTCTCTAAATGACTTCTTGTTCGGGACAATGCAACTATATTAGCTCCGGCACGCCACAGTTCTATAGCGATACCCCGGCCGATTCCTGTTGCACAAGACAACAAAATCATTAGTTTAACGTTAAAAAGTCTAAATGTGTTAGTAATAATACTTTCTGTAGCTTTTTAAACAGTAAAATTAGCACGTAGTGAGATTTAAAACATAAATATCAATAACTCACCTTGGCCGGCACCGGTAACGAGTATTCTTTTGCCTTTAAATGAGATTTCCATTTTAATATCAGATGTTATTTCACAGGTATGATTTTAATTACTAATGTTGAGGTATTATGGCAGAAAAACGTAATAAAATTAGCTACAATACACTACACAACCAGACAATGACAATCTAACTTCTGAGAATGAGAATATTGAGTGAGAAACGAAACGAGATTTCTCGTGTTGACTTTGTCTTGTCAAATTTATGTCACTGTCAATAACTTTTGTCAATTCTCCAAATAATAATCAAATGTGCAAGTCTAATTTATGTTTTGAAATTATCATTTTAAATTATTAATAAATAAGAATAATTACTATCATGGGCCTAAGAAACTTAATAAAAAAAAAAAATTGCAAATCAGTGCAAGTGCAATTGTTAAAACAAGGTGACTTTAGCGTTTTGGGCCATAGTTACCTGCTTTAATATATTCTTAAGGCGCCAGGACGGGCCAAACCTACCTATAAGATAATTATAAGAGAATTCCCTTTAATTTTATAATGCTTTGTGGGCTATGTGCTTTCTCTTAAAAAATATCAAAAAATATGTAAAGGTATACAAGGAGGTTGTATCTATATATAATAGAATATTGTATACATCGTATGTCATAAAATATAACACATTACATTACATGTTATACAAATTGGTATAAGATGCTTCGAGTAATGATACGATCATGCATTTCCTTCAGGTTCCTTGACATTTCAAGCAGGTTTTATCAATGTACTCTGTGGTTTTACCGGCACCGCGGCAGGGCGACGATCCTAGGGCGCAAGGTATGCAGGGGAGATCTTCATATTTGGACGCAAAAACAAAGGATTAAGTACACGCTACACCGTCCACGTCACAAACGCTACTCGTCACATACTTAGTTGGTTATGTCATAGCTATCAGATTTATCTCAGTTAACGAGTCACCGATTAGCCGCAATCAGAAATACTTATACAATCTAGAACAATATTATCAAGAGGTGGTTCTTGATAATATTGCTCTAGGTTTTATGGATGACCGATTTACCCTACTGCAATATTTTGACTTGGTGTGACGATGCTATAATAGTATCATTTTAGCTTGATTCTTAAAGATTGTTATAAGGCTTTGGAGGGCAGTGTCTTCGAGTGAACCATAAAAAGACCAAATACATGCATTACAGCTTTACTGGTGATAACAGCAGCTATCAGTCAGCACCCACTCTCGAAGGAATCGATGAATCAAATAAGGGAATAATTGAGATACATAATCAACACCAAAACATACACAGACGATAATCTAACTAACAGAATCAGAACTGGCTACCACAAGTGGAGGTCGCCCTCCGGGTTTCTTTGCGATGCAAAAATGCCTGTTTCAACCAAAGACACCGTAATAAGCGAGTAGTGCTTGCTAAATGCTTTTATGGATCCTAATATGGATGGATAAGGAGGCAAAATGAGCAAACCCAAATGATGATGCTGCTATGACGGTGGTGTAACAAGACTGGACAAAACTCAAAACAAATACATCCGAAAATCCTTCAAAGTATTTGAAATGCAACAAACAACGGCAGAGAACCGCCTGCGCTGGTATGGTCACATAATGCGTCGAAGTTGAGGCCATATGATCCGACAGGGTCTAGCAATTTAATAAGGCACAAAAGTGGCAGAGGCCAACCACCTGGATGCGAACAGTGCAGAATGATATGGTGACGATGGACTTAATGCTAGATATGACGCAAAACTGCCAAAATTGGCGCAAAAGTATCAGGAGGGCAGACCCAAAATAGGGAAAAGGCCAAGGGATAGATATATAGATCTAAGAGTAACTGTAGACCGAATCAAGCTGCTTCTTCAATGCAGCGGGATACAAATCAAACAATCTCAATTACTCTTCTATTTCACTCCTGTCTCTAACATTAATATTAGGTAAGTACCTAAAGATTTCAGCAACCAGCCATTTTAGCGACACGACCATCTCAAACTGGTAGTTAATGATTTTCTGTTAGTAGGTAAGTTTATCGTATCTAATAATAATTTTAACAAAAAAAACCGAGTTCAATACGCAAGTTGTAGAATTTTAAAAAATCCTGAAAAACCAATTCTAAAGTATTAAAACAGGATGAATTTGAATACCTAATTTTATCCCACTTTTACGGCTTAAGTGCATCGCATGACCATTCCAATAAGCCCAAACATGGCTAGATTGCATTATTTAATTATGGAGTTCCGTTGCCTACGTTCCGGCTTTATCATCAGATTTGTCCAATTCAACCATTTTCATTTTCTACTCTACATTTGCTTTGAAAAAGGCGCTTAACAAATATAATCTAAACCTCTTATCTTATTGCTATCCGTGACATACTTATCATGAGAGTTCAGGTGGCCATCTGTGGTCTTCTTCATTACTTTCACTTCACTAAATTACACTTTCATTGGATGCAAATGTTTGATTTGTTGTAGAAAATGTCAAAATCGGTAAGTATATTACTCATGGATCGTATCATTAGAACTAGCTTTTGATGAAAATGGGACCAAACTGGAAGTAGGTATACCTATACATTCAGACATAAAAATATTTTTTTAAATCGGTTCATAGACGACGGAGTTCTGCGGTAACAAACATAAAAAAACACGCGAATTGAATACTGCCTCTCTTTGAAGTCGGTTATCAAGAGTGATTACTTGATTACCTACTTAATTTAAAACTACTCTATTTTTGAACTTGTGTAATTTCAGTATTATTATGGTAGGTATTAACCTACCATAATACACTAAAACGAAACTAAACTAAAATATTCTTACCATTAGATAAAAATATTTTAATTATACAATTAAATAATAATTATTATTATACAATTATTATATAAACCGATGGACAAGGTCGGCTCAGGATCGAGAGTTGTGGAAATCCTTAGGGGAGGCCTATGTCCAGCAGTGGACGTCTTTTGGCTGAGATGAATGAATGAATGAATACAATTAAATATATATATGTGCAAATAATAATAATATTTTTGGGACAACTCACACATCGCTATCTGATCCCAAACTAGGCAGAGCCTGTACTATGGTAACCAGACAACCGACAAACATACTTATATATTTCTAAATACATACTTACATATATTATAGATAAATTACACCCAGAAATGAAACGATCACTTAATATTTTTAAACATTTATTAAATTTCATGTACTTAGTTATATTTAAAATGTTAAATAAATAATATAATCATATAAAAATAAGTTATTAACAATATTGAAAGTGTATATTATATTATATTAGATTGTACCTACTCTCAATTTTTACGTTTATAGGTTTACCTAGGTACATTAAAATATTTTCTGGTAACTTAAGTTCGTAGCACAATGCGCGGGAACGAATGTATATTATAAAGGTATCGTTTAACATTTTACAAACACCGCTCGAAATTAACCATGTTTCTAAATTGTTTCTCCTGCTCGGTAGACTTATATGCAAACATATTTTTTATAGGTTCCACTATAATTAATTATATTAAACTAAAAATATGGAAGGCATTGTGTGTACAGACCCTAAGTATACAGGAGTAATCACGAGTTATTCACTCGAAAAAATTTCGAGTGAATTACTTCTAAGCAGTTATTTTTAAGCACTATATTTAATATAATAATTATATAGTGCTTAAAAAAACTGCTTAGTTCTTGTCCACGTAGTCGTAATAGACCGAGCTCTAACTGAACATAAAAAAATGCCTACATTACTATTCAAATTGTTTAAGGCACTAAGTGAATAGACATTTGTACGTTCTGTAAAAAAATATTGTAAATAATGATATCATTCATCACCGCAAAACATTATTTAACATTATCATCCTTAAGTTAGCTGCACTACTTTTAAATCTATAATTTATATTTTTTTACATAATTCACGTGTAGAAAGAAAACTGCGCAAATTAATTTGTTTATCATTAAATAATTATTTCCACATTGATGACAATTAATAACTTTACTATTTTAATACACACCTCTAATACTGTGTATTAGAGATCACTGTGTAATAAACAATATTAGAGGTCAGTAATTCTATACTATTCCCATCAACAACAATATTTAAATAAAATAGGGCTGGGAGCCAATTTAACATTTTCCTGTTTAAAAAGGCGGGTTTCACCTGCTGCGACATGTTTATTACCTGGGATACTTGCCCTGGGCGGATTTTACTCCTTGTCACTGTTTATATTTGACCCTGGATAGAGCATTTAATATTGCCTATAAATAAATATTTACTTGTACAATTAAGTATTCTGTGGTATTACTTAGATTATGTACTATACTTAAATATAGACCACTGAGATATACTTTACAAATTTTAAATTAAAATAGCATTGAGATTAGGTATTCACGAGATTTTCGGTTATTATGCAGTCTAGTAGTGTAAGTAGTCGTTGCAGGCTCTATCGTCTGTAGGGAGCCTTGCGGTATCGGCCTCGTTCCTCTTCGTCACGTGTGTCCAGGTAATGACTGAACACAACAGCCCACAGATACAGGTACAGACCTGGAAGTAGCATACAATTAATAAATTTATTTTTGTCAACAAAATCGTTTGTGGTAATGGCTAAGGCCATGTCAGGTTCTATTGTTAGAATTTTTTTATGCTACTTAAGTGGCAATCAAGCATACGGCCCGCCTGGTGATAAGCAGTTACCGTAGGACGCTTGTAATACCAGGGGTATCGCTTGATGGATGGAGTATCCCTGGAATAGGAAAATGGTTTCTTTCAAAACGCATTCCTAAATACCGCTGTTTTCTGTAAGGTGGAATACTTTATTGTGTGATCCAGATAAAGGTTTGTTCCGTGTCTGGGTGTCCTTTGAGTCCATAAATTAAATAATAAAACATTCAGTTTTTGTAAAGCCCCTGCGACGCAGGATTAGTACCACGCGTAATGCGGAAATTTATAAAAAAATGAATGAAATAGTTTTCGGGAAAACGCGTCTACAATTAGGTATAGGTATTAGATGCGTTTTCCCCGTAGACTTGCGTTTTGTGTGTTAGCAGGGCAGTATATTAAATGAGCCTAAAAAGACAATAGTATACAAAGCATAAATATAATACAACTTACATAAATAAAGAAGTCCGCCAACAAGTATCACAGTAGCCAAAATGACGTGGTCTTGTTTATCCAGGTAATAAGTGATGGAGGTGTGTAAGACGCTGATCAGCAAGCCGATGGCGAGTACTATACCTAGCACTACCCACGGTAGCATCAGCCATGACCGTCGCTGCAAGAAAATTGAAAATTAATCTTTCTAATATTATAAATGCGATAGTTAGGATAGACGGATGGATGTTTGTTGCATCAATGAATGCATCTGAGTGAAATTTGGCACAAAGATAAATATATGTAGATTAATCTTTTCATATATTTAGATTTATTTATTTATTTATAGTTAATTAAAACGGTTCATTTGAACCAATAACAATAATTAACATAGAGCTTAAATTCTACTTAAAAATTAACATAGAGAGCTTAAATTCTACTTAAAAACTAATATAAAACACTAGACACCCTCACATACTTTTGCTCACAGATCCTCAAACACACCTGTATAAGTTCTGTCCATCCATCGGCAAACATATCACATTCAGGATTGACAACCAGGATGTCGTTGAGCACCGCTAGAGTCCGACACACAGGGGACGCAGCTCTTGCGACTGTATAACATACAGGCTGCGCAAACAGCTGGTGTCGCCGGGTTTGACGATGTCTGAGGTAGTTGTCAGGCACATAAAGCCTACTAAACAAGTTATGGAGCTCAGGACAGTCGATACGCCCTTTGAGAATTTTAAGGGCTACAGTTATTTGATCTAGTCCTCTTCTCACCTCCAGCGAATTAAAACCCAATACTCCCAAAAGATAGTTAGTGGGGTACATATATGGAAAGTAATAGTACAATCTCTTAAAAATAAATCTGAAAAAAGTTTTTTGTACTTTTTCTAGCATTAACGTTTGCGTCGCAGTATAGGGGTTCCAAATACATGAACTAGCCTCAAGTTTACTTCGAACAAGAGTGGTGTATAGAAGTGTGATGACCTGTGGATTTGTGAAGTCATGGGCATTACGTAAAACGAATCCTAGGCGCCTAAAAGATTCCTTCGCAAGGTCAGCAATATGATCTCTAAAAGTCAGACAACGATCGAAGGTCACTCCCAAATCCTTGATATTGGTAACCCGAGCAATCATTTGACCTCCTAATGTGTAGTTATGGAGAATCGGTTGCAACTTCCGGGTGTAACTCATGACGAAACATTTACCAGTGTTAAAAAATAATCTATTTGCAATGCTCCATTGATAGATGGCATGTATATCCTTTTGTAGGTGATCACAATCCTTATTTGTTTTTATTTCCATGATAAGTTTTAGATCGTCAGCATAAAGCAGGCATTTCGAATATTTGATCTCGTTTGTAAGATCATTGATCATGATTAAAAATAAAAGTGGTCCCAACACAGATCCCTGACTTACACCCGAACGTGTATAATAGGGTGTAGATTCAAAACAACCATGTTTAACGAACTGCCTACGATCACGCAGGTAGTCGGCGAAGAAGTTGAGAAATCCTGAACAGAAACCAATAGCTGCTAGTTTAGTAATTAAAATGTCATTATCGACCCTGTCAAAAGCTTTGCAGAAATCAAAGTAGACGACGCGACGTCTACCTGCCCACCATTATCCAGACTTTTAGATGTAAAATCCACATGAAGCAATAAGTTTGAGTTGACGGAGTGGCCGGATCGAAAGCCGTGCTGAGCTTCTGCTAAATGCACGTTTATTTGTTTATAAATAAATGTGTGTAGCACATGTTCGAAAACTTTCGCCAAAGTAGGGAGAACAGCAATGGGCCGGTGTTTCTCCACTGATGATTTGTCACTGGTTTTGGGGATAGGGGTAACTCGGGATAATTTCCATTGCTTAGGGTACACACCAGACTGGAGAGCGAGGTTAAATAGATGGCATATAGGGGTAACCAGTAACTTTTTGCATCCCCGTAGGATATAGGCGGGAATCTTATCAGGACCTATTGATATTATATTATAGATATTATATGAATCGATTAATCTACATATCTATGACTGCTTTGGTGGTCCAGTGGGCTCAGTATGCGCCTGCTGTGCACGAGGTTGTGGCTTCGATTCCCAAACAGGGACAAAACTTTGTGTGACCCACAAAGAGTTGTTCTGAGTCTGGGTGTAATTTGTGTCCGTTATTTGTATGTTTGTAAAGTCCGCAACACAGAGATTGTTATATAGGTAGTGCGGGGATTGTCATTTTTAAAAAACTAATTATCTAATACTTTTTCTGGGATATAAAGTAGATAGGTAGTATATCGCGAAAAAAGGTACGGTTCCCGTGGAATAGATTTGTTTTTTTATGCGGGCGGAGCTTTGGGCAATAGGAAAACTATTTATAGAATAACGTTTTCGTTATCCCAAGGTTACCCATTTACAAAACTCTGGTGTTACAAGATGTAGGGTCGACAACTCGCGAATAATGCGCCTGGTATTGCAAGTCCATAGGCTACGGTAACTGCTTACCATCAGGCTGGCCAACCCTAAATCTAGAAAGAAATTACAAAAAGAGGTAGGATGTAAACTTACCGAAAAGGATGTCTATCGGTGGCATGAAATATGAATAAATAAAATTTATAAAATACTTTATAATAACTACGGAGTTTTCTTAATCTTTTATGAAAACGAATTGTTACTTACTTTCTGAACTGCTATGATCAGCAAACTGCATATTAAAATGGTGAAGCACAGGTTTATTGTTAAAATTATCCTCGGAACTGGAAAAAAGAAATAATTCAGTTTAAATAACAATACCGTAATAGCTAGGTATGGATTATTAAAAAATCTCACGGAAAATTGTGAAAATTCCATTCAATTTTCTAAAAAATAAAAGTACTATTTATGAATTAAGTACAAAATAGGGGCTATAGGTATGTACACCATTATTTTTCGATTTTTTAGCTTTTTCCAGACGCTGCTTAGGAAACCCTTTTTGAAAATCGAAAATTTAGGTTTCAGCGTCGGGGGGCCTACATTAGGCTGGTGTTCCATGATCCGTGGCGTAATAATGAACATTGAAACACTTAAAGAAATATACTTACTGTCTAAATCTGATAATTTCTTATCGAAGTCTTCATCGAATATGAATGTGCTGAACGTGATCCTGTGTTTCTGCACCACCCAAACGATGATTATTGTTGCGATTGATAGCACAATACCGAGGAAGGCAGTGATCAGTGTGCCCATCCGTGTGGATGCGCAACAACAACATTTTTGTAGACGCTTCATTGTGCCTATTCCTGTTCCCTAGTATGCCGTAACTTTGTAGTTCTGTTCACGTAGTCTTACCGCCTCATGTCTCCTGGAACACAATAAAAGTATAAGATTTTATTGCTGTCTGTATTGTACTAAGCGTGCATTCGAACTATGGTGAGTCGCAGTACAGTTTTCTTTATAATAGACTAGCTGTTGCCCGCGGCTCCGCCCGCGTGGATGTCGGTTATCGCTGCAAAAAGTAGCCTATGTATTATTCCAGACCATAATCTCAGATCCGTTCAGTAGTTTTTACGTGAAAGAGTAACAAACATCCATCCATCCATTCTTACAAACTTTCACATTTATAATATTTGTAAGGAAGTACCTATCTTATCAATGTAGTCAATGTAGCTGTGTTTTGGGCCGCAAAAATATTTTATAATTAGTAGACGCCAAATGGCAACAACGCATGCAGTCCAATCGATGCACTCTTTCTTATATATTTTTTTAGTTTTACGTAATAAGTAGCTATCTAAATAAACATCTCATTTCTAGAATTAAACACACAAAACTATATCTTCCATTGATAACAATGATCTTGTGTTAACATTTGAATAACAGTAGGTATACTCGTAAATGTAAACAACACTGCTGAACCCCACGAGATAAATCAAAATAATGTACTACAGTATTGTACACCTTAAAAAGGTCAACAAAAAAGTCAGCATGGTATATGTCTATTTCTTAAGGATAAACCACAATAACCATTTTTTATCCTTTACATTTTACGGGAAAAAATGGCTTATTTACGAAGTGATTTTAAGCAATACAGCATTAATCCTCATCCAAATAAGTACCTTGAATACATTGTCTATTTAATACAGATTAATATGGTCCTTCACAGCATGTCATTTAAATGAATATTTTCGAAGATATTACAAATTTAAAATGCGGGGCCGTAGCGGTTGCGGCGGTACCGGCCGGGAGTAGATTTGAGCGTCATATAATTTGGCCATACACTCAGTATGGCCAAATTATATGACGCTCTTTCAAGAGTAACCTCTAAAGAAAACATGTTTGTATTTTCTAATGATAAAAAAGCTGTAAACGTTGTTTATAAGGACATTCTGTAGTAGGTAGGTATATTTAGTATCAGCATTGCACCCGTACTAAGCCGGGGCGGGTCGCTAGTAATAAATAAAAGTAATAGTAAACTACCTGTAATACTGAATAAGTCGTTGGAGTACCATAAATAAATAAACATACAAAAATATTTTCTTTTTTTATAGTAGAATATATTTTTTATTAATAGTAGTTGCGTTCTGTATAGACGTGGGTGTTTGTCATGGAGGTGACCCGTTACTTCCGCGTCGCTGTTGACTTGACATCTTGGTGGTTTAACTAGTTTTGAGTTTGGCTATCAAATATATTAGATAACATATCGACCTCATTTATATTCTACATAGGTTAATTAACCTTTATTACTATTTGTTTAATTCTTTTTTTATTTATTTAACTAAGTACCTAAAAATGCGAAGATCGAAATCCCGTTAAAAATTAAAAATAGGCCTGTGATTTTAAATTGACTTGGAGCGTACAATAGTGCGGGAATTATGCAAGAGAAATGACAGCGGTGACAGCTGCAAACATGCTGCAAATGTCAAAATTTTTATGCATGGAAGTTCATTTACTAACATCCACATAAAGGTAACTCCTGTTACCCTGGTCCAGTCGTGAAAACGAAACAGATAGACAAGAAACAGTGACTTTTAATTAATTAATAGATATTTTGTTATATCCATTAATGCGATTTAATTAGATAGGATACTTATTAAATTTTCTAATAATCTTTTATACATCAACATAATTATTTATTAAATTCAATGTCACTATCAACGCATACATTTTCATCTAATGACTTTTGAACAGTCTAAACCAGCCTCGTTTAACCTTTTTATCGTTGGATTACAAAGATGTTCTAGACGTTTGCATCCCCAGGGTTTTATGGACTTTCATTTAGACCATGGCTTTTTACCCTGAAAAAATCCCGAATAAACGAAACACGCATCACATGTGACAAATATAATAAAATGAAAATATAATTTACTACGTGATACGTCGTTTATATTTTAAGCTATACTGTTACAGCTTTTTAATGTGTATAAAAGCTATTTATGATATAGAAGACAAATATCGACGCCGGCGCCGTTAAATAAGCAGAAAGCCGTAAAGTATTGCATCACCATAGCGCATGGCGACTTCCGTTCGCAACTGGTCCGAATGGACCGAAGCCCGAAGCGACATCACGGCTGTTATCGGCTTCATACTGAGGCTATTTCTAGTCACAACGGCGGGTGACACGTGGCTAGCTCATTAACAAATGCAGCACCGGCACCGTGATGACTGGCGAACGTACTATTTTTCTTTCAAGAAAGTTGCCAGATGACTAACTGTTGTTTATTGTATAAGATCCGCTTATAAAATTGTCTTTCTATGTGTTTAGGTATCCTTATTCTAATGGTGACCGGTCAGCTGCCGTCAAACCAGACACAATATAAAAACCATTGTGATTTCAATGCGAATGAATGAATCTGCATGCTGTGCCATTTGGGAAGTTTAATTAATCCAGCGATACAAGAACAGTTTTTTCCTAACAGATAGAATATAGGTAGCAGACAAATGGGGCTATACTCATACAACAATTACTAGGTGCAGAGTGCGAATATGGTACTCACTCGCATTCAAAATCTTGATCTATGTGCCCTACCACCTCCACTCTAATCGACCTCTGCGCTGCCAATGATAAAGCCATAGAGGTGGCAAAATTGCTTGTTCTATTGAAATCTATCGCGTTTTTCTTCTTCTCTGTGTCGATGTACCATCACAAGAAAAACGCGATAGATTCAAAGTTAAATACCTATTACAATTAATTTGACCCATTTATAATAATCTAATGACCTCTTTACAGCAGGCGTCTAATCAACGAAGACAAGTCATCTGCGAGGAAGATATATTATAGTGCACAGGTGCATGTGCACTCTTTGTTCCCTCACTCTATAGTCCGATATGAGACGAAAATCCAACATGACTGAAAAGAGACCAAGCGTAGCTTTCGTGCTTCCCGATAGGGAAGTGGAGGTGAGAGGTGTCACCGATAATTTCAGGCATCTGTAAATTACTTGTCGGAAAACCCAATATCCACGTTTAACCCGAGTTCCACTCGCACTCGTCGAACGCCATACCAACGAGGCAGCTCCGACCTATTTACACAAAATAATATTGAATATCAGAGATTACGTGCGTATGTGCATTAAAAATTTCGCAACAAACGATCCATTTTGATTGATTGTGGTGTAACGTTGCCGGTGGTACAAAATTAGATGTGTTGGGTAACGGGTTTCGAATCAATTGTACATTGAGTAATGTTCGATTATGTATTTTTGGCTCTTATATAGAACGACAAAAGTACATTGGGGAAAGAAAGTTGTGGCAAACTTGGCTCCGAAACTTTTTAAACTATTATGATATAGATGATATATGATAAGAGAGATGAGACGAGATTTCTCGCAACCCAAATGGGAAAGAATATGTTGAAAACTATAAAATTGTTGTTTTTTTAGAAAAAGCTTAGGGAAATCATAATAAATATTTATAATTAAATATATATTTATTTACTAAATATATATGACGAAATATATAATGTACACAAGATGTAAATATTTACAAAGATTTTGCTATTCTAACATAGTTTGTCTCTATCGTGTATGTGATTGTTAAATTGGAAGGTACATAAAGTGGAATCTTTGACACTAATACGAGTAGGTAGTCAAAAAATTTAAAAAAATAGGAAATAAAATTAAAAATATTATAAATTTCATAAAATATAATGTGGTAGGAGCTAACAAACTTATTTACATCAAGATAAATAACTATAAGATTAAAAAAATGAGTATTAAACATTCTTTATTAACTGTATAAAAACATTTATTAATCTACAAGCTAGATTTACGCTTTATTTTATAAAAGATTTTTATTGGCATGTTCTTATTACTGTTACTTTTAGTGCTGTCAATAGCGGTTCGTGTAACGGGCGAGGCTTTAAAAAAACTCTAGAGCTCTGCATTTTGAGTTTTGACATCAACAATATAAGAATTATTTAAAGCGTGCTACTAGTTGCCATACTCTACTAAATCATTATGGACATAAATCAGTAATATGCAGAGAATGCAGACAGAAAGACGAACGGGCGGACGAATTAGGTACTTCGTACCATGAGAATGTTGTTTTACCATTTTGGTCACAGTCAATATACCTAGAATCATAAATCATAAAAAAAATCTCTAAGGAAAATAACCCCTAACATACACACTATGTATCTCAATTAAATTATCGCTTGTCTAAGTGCTTTTGTTTTGGACGATTCATGTGATGTGTACCCACATAGATACATATCTTTTGTTTGAGCGCGTTAGTTTGTCAGGTTGTTAACCCTTGTTATGGTTATCTGAATCTTACAAAGGATTTGCTATTTGCTTTCGGCTTCTGATAACCCTAAGTCGCAGCGCTCATTTTAAGAATACTTTTTAGACAAAGCATACATTTTGTTAAAAATTACTTATTTTTGTTATAAACAAGCCATTGTTTACATTTTAACCTTTGAACGACGTTAAAATTTGTTTTTGTTTGATAAAAGAAAAAGAAAGAAAGAGAGAGTGTACGCGGTTCACTACCAAAATAATGCGAAATACTGTTTCAAAATCGAAAAACTACATATGAGATAGTAAAACTCTATACTGAATTACTGATAGTTCTGACTTTCTTGCATTCCGTTAGAGGCGCTAGTTGCAAATGTATGGCAAGAAATGTAAATAAATTTAATTTTCTAACTATCAAAACTCGTACCAGGGTCTCTTACTGGCTGACCATGTGCTAACCTAACCTCCTCAGTGTCTGACTGTTAGAAGCTGTTAAAAACTAAATAAAACTACTTTAGAATTAACTAGGTATTTCAATTTCATCTCTGATAACTAAAGAATTTTGCTCATAATACTATGTTGTTTACGCAACTTATATTTACCTACCTCTATCTGAATGTAAATAACTGCATAAACTGCATTGGCATTGATTTTCAAATAGGTACTAGTGTAATCTATAGTGTACGTACCTACGTATATTCTAGCGATAATTCTCGATCCGTTATCACTGACATTGGCCTGAGTGACCTAGTTTGTAGATCGGCCCCATTAGAACAAATGCCTCGCCTATATACCGGTAGCACAGTAATTTGTAACAACAGCACTGTAGAAGTGTTAAGTATTGTCCTGATAAAAGAACATTCGGCGGATAATCTTGACGGAGACTAGCTATGTCTCTTCTATATATGAGAGGTAAGTAAACCATTATCAACGCGTTTTTATCTTCTCTTCAGGATTCCCAGGAATTCAAAGGCCAAAACGCGGGTAATACCCCAGCCATTGCAAGCGTCCATAGGATCCGTTAAGTGTTTGACATCAGGGTGCCGTAGGTTTGCTTATTGTCACCTAAGAAGTGCAATAAAACTACCAACTAGCACATTTCAAATGAAATCAAGAATCAAGTTTCATGGTTGAAAGCGTGTTTATGGTATTTCTATAATGTTGTTAATTAGATTGCTATGCCAGGTACACTCTGTATAACTTAGCTATACTAACCACTATGGGTCACACCTACACATTTTACACCCCATTACCATTTTGCAATGTTTGAAAGCTTTTAGGGGTAAGCCAATCTGGAGTAATTTAGTACCTATTGATGTTGGTATTACTGTTTTTAGAATAGAGTATGTTATATGGTAGTTTATGTTATGTTTATAACACAATATGTTGTTCAATAAGGTACCTACTTAAGTATTTGATTCCATATAACTTTAAAATTAAATAGACGCAATATTATTTCAAAAAGAGAAATCAACACTAAAATAGCTTGAGAAAGTACAAAGTTCCAAGTATTTTAATATTAGATCTTTATTAATTAGACAAATGCAACATTCCTGTTTTATAACGTTACTCTCCCGTTACCCCAAAGATTAAAACTAATAGATATAAATGCATTGGATTTTTTGTAAATAATAATTATATTTATATATTTTTTAAAGGTAAACAAGCATATAGCGTAAGCAATTCCTTTGTGTAGAGAGAGACGCTTGCAAAACTCGCGCGTTGCCCTTTCAAAACCATTCAACACCTTTCTTGAATATCCCCATGCTATTTCCTATAGTTTCTCGGGAAAACATCAGCAGGGAGCTCATTACACAACCAAATATATATTAAGTACCTTTAGCATTGTCAAATGAAACGCACGAGATAACAAACAAAACAATGAAGTTTAATAATAGTGATGTTTAAAATGTAAATGATATGCGTAGTTTCTTTATCGGGCGTGGCGGTAGGTGGCAAATGTCGGTGCTGCTTACTTTGACACAGTTGTAGTGTCTTTGTCACGGCCATTGCGCAACGTTGACGTGGACGTCGTTGTCATAACAGATGTCATATTACACTAGTTTCGTTTCACTATCTGTTTTGTGCAGTAAGGCAACGTTTACGAAAGTTTTTTTATTATTGTAGATAAACTGGATTCGGAGATAGAGGTCACAAAATATTTGCTTGTTTATAATAGATAAATTCTAAAACGACTTAAAAGATTAAAATAAATCTTTCACTTATAGAATGCTTACGTAACGCTCCTCGCCCTCAGGCAAGGTGAGCTTATGATTTTCACGAAGCGGCTGGGAGCAGCTAGATGCGAAAAGCCGAGGCTCGTTCTAGGTGGCAAAATAAAAAGGCCTATGGCAAGCAGTGGATTGTGATAGGCTGCTGATGATGATGATAGAAAACTACATTATCAGCGAGTAATTTAGATATACTTTATTATTAAAAAATTCGACTAAAGCTAAATAAATATCCAGCCGTGCAAAGCCGGAAAGTGCCGCTAGTGTATGTATAATTTGATATGGTGACCATTCTTGTAGTTACATACTCGTTTTGTAACAAAAAGCCACAGCGTGGGTGGTTATTGTTATAAAATTTCGGTGTTTATTTTGCTTTATTCCTGTTGAGTCACACGCCCAGTAACGTAATATTGTGACCAAATAAAATCCCATGTAAGTACAGACCTACATAACACGTGTTTGCACACTGTACTAAGTAATAAAAATATTTCCAGTAGTTTTAGAGACTAACCCCTCTACATCCATACCTGCTTAAAAACTACCACATTTCAATATAGATAAACCTATACCTATAGATAAACCTAAATCTAGATTCAACTTAAAATATTAGGTACTTCGATCGTCTGTAGTATAGAAATTGCGATAAACATAAATCGATATCTAAATAGAATAATATGTAGATGAATAAAATATGCGAAAAAAGGTTTTTCTGTGTCAATTTGGTGAAATCAATTACTCATAATTAAAGCACAGAACGCCCACTGTTCTTTTAACGAAGAAGAGGAGACCCCCGTGTCCAGAATATTGGGGTATGTTTGGGTTGCTATGATTATAATTAGTCGATAAGTAGGTAGGTATATTGAAGTAAACTAAACGTAGTAAACTTTCGTAAAGTTTTTATAGATAAGCCATTCACTGTATTCCCCTCATAAACAATCAAGTCAGTATTCGTGACTGGGCTACAGATGAGGCGTTAATTGATGATTTTAGGGGGAATGGTCGATTCGTCATACTATAATAATAATAAACAAGTGAAGCTGCTATATAGTTAGCGATTACAGTCAATGTACTCTCTTGTAACGTTTAATATTCTATGACGAAGTGTGTAATTGACTGTTGAATGACCACAGTTTAAAAAGTTTAAGCGGACGATGTAACATGGCCGAATATGGCGGAGAGTCGGCAGTTCGGTACGCCCACCTTCTAAATTCTAACTGGTATTTTTGTACCTGCTGTGAAACTAAATTTGGAAGGCGTATTCTATTTTGAATTGGTTTGATATTACGTGTAAGAATAGATAAATATTATAAATGTATGTAGTGTTATGATATTACTTTTATTGGTATAGGTAGGTACCTATTACTGTAATTCTTCAACTTTTTTGAAATTATGGTCGATAAATACACAAGATAAAAATGTTATGGCCAAAAAAAGGAAGTACTTTATACTTCTACAACTTGTGGAGACGCAGAATTAAATCAAAATCTAATATGATTTGTGGAGCCGGAATTGTCAGCATTAACTTTGCCAAATGTCCCTTTAGCGAAACGTCCTGTTGTGCAGCCCTCTCGGGGGGTGGTCCTTATAACGATTTGTTTTAAGATTTTCCAACAATAACAATAATAAAATTGACATGTTGTAGACATAATAGGTACTTACTAGCATTTGTAATTCCATTCTCATTCCGCTATTGACAATAATGAAGAAAAAGTACGACAAAGTTTCACTGGCATGGTATTTTAGTCGTGTAGGTGGTGATGGTCGATTCTCTCTATGTGTATTCTTTGTAGCATAAATCGCACGCAACGATTATCTCTACATATACATGTTCATTCATTAAAGACTGCAATGTTGCACAACAGTAGGTTCAAATTTGTTTCTATCGGTCTAATAAAATTACAATCAAGTTCCAAATGACATAAAACAATCCTATATTTGAATAAATTATAAATTATGTTTTCCTACTATTTGAATATAAAATAGTATCAATTTATAATTATTTAGTGTATACGTTTAATAATTTTACTAACCTTCATTAATAATAATCCAAAACTATATCTCATATTTGTACGCCGCCTATGAGGCTCCCAGCGACTGGGGTCACAGTGAAACTGGGACCGTGGTCCCAGACGCCTGAATTATTTTTATTTTTCTTCCGGTGATTGGGACCACTCGCAATATGAACAAAAATATATTGTTGTAGTACACTTAACAGAAAAAACATTGGAAATGCATAGGTAAAGTTAGCTCTACCTACAGCATGCATTATTTTATATTGTACTACTCATGTTACAACAAATAAATGTATCAGTCTGCTTGGGGGACGACTGTTACCTATTATCTTTGCAAGTAGGATGAAACGTAAGCTAATACTGTGTTTCCTGGTTAGGAGTGGCCTGATTTGCGTTTATGAATAGTCGTTTTATTTGTGAATGGTAAATTGGCGTGCAATTTTATGATAGAGCTCGCTGTGTTTTGTTTTAGTAGTTAGGTACCTACATAAGTCAATTTGTTTTCCTTTTTTTTTAAAGAATACTCCTGCACTAGGAAGCTCGCCCTGTGTTGCGTGGGACTTTATAAACATACAATTAACGGACACAAAGCATACCCTGACTCGGGGCAACCATTTATGAACCACACAATATTTTGTCCCGTGTGGGGTTTGAACTCATAACATGCCGCGCAGTGGTAAATGGCGAGGTAAACACGAACCAATCGTGCAGTCAAAGTTTAAGAGAGGAAGGGCATCATACGAATGAGTAAGCTTGATAGGGAAGGGATGGGATCTCTATCATACAGAAGACTGGAGCCAAAAAACTACACATATCGTGGTGTAGTATTAGGTGTAGTTGTATTCTTATATGAGAACCTTGTTTTAAAATAACGGTTACCCATATCAGCCATATCATAGAACTCTGGTGTTTAAGTATGTAGAGCAGATAATTCGCCAGTAATGCTTCTGATCTGTTGGTGTCTGTAAGCCACGAGTACCTATGGTAACTGCTTACCATCAGGTGACACGGTAGTTAAGTAGGTAGTATACATATTATAAATCAATAAATAAGAAGGTACATTTTACTAATTTGCTATAGCAAAGCTTGTTTACGTTATCGAAAGTGTATTTGGCAAGCGTTCCCGTGTTCTTGACTGGGGATCGGTCATTAAAACAAATGAAGGCCGAATTAAGATGTTGCTTTCGGTGTCATTGTCACATGCGTCAAGTTTATTTTTAGGGAGTTTCTAAGTAATATTAGGTGTTTAAATTGATAATAAATAATACAGAAGGTGGACTAGTCGAAAGTCGGTTATCCCAAAAAAAAACTGGAGCAAAGCAATTGGCGTCTCTGTCTACGCCAATAGAAAACAGGCACGATGACATGTATGTAAATAATTCCAATGAGATTACAAGAAAAACAATTAAGTTAAATAATGTAGGTAGGTAACCATGACACAAGAGTAAATAAAGCTCTCGCCACGACTACGACGAATACACACGAAGTATTTTATCGCGAGAATTAATCTAACAGTAAAGTTATATCTGTGGGATTACATTATATCACAGTGTATGGGCGTTTGTAATCGGTAAGATCGCATCTGTGCGCGAGTGTGGCTATGGGCATGCCACGAAACCACCGAGTGGAATGCCCGGATCAATCGCTAACAGATGCTGGCTAGCTTCACTTTGATTAAGTGAATTGAGTGCGTGATACACTATTAAATGACACGCACATATATGTACAATGAGCCAAGTTGGCGTTCGACCATTCGTAACAATTTAATACAGCGATTTTTTGACCTTAACGGACACAATTGCTTAACTAAAGTGTTTTATTATTTTACTGCATCACTTTATTTACCCGTAAACCATCTTATGTCTTGCATAGCTATTACGTGTTTAGTAAATAACTAAACAATAAACATGCTATGGATTGTCGAGCGCCAATGTCGCTGATCGTACTTACACTAAGGGACACATTAATTGCATCAAAGTACAGAAAGAGTTTCATACAAAAGTATAGGTACTTATATCCAATATGCAAACGTTTACAGCAGTGAAAAACTATCTCTGCTTCCCTCTGGACAATATTATAGGCGCATGGAGTCTAAGTATGTATGGAGTTACAGGCTACTTAATTGATGTAAAGGCTAATAGTTTGAAAGATACAACTTAGGTTGAAAACGAGCATAGAGCTCGTCAAATGGTAAGTAGGTAATTACTTTTTAATTAACGCTTGTAATGCTTAGGGCAGCACTCATGGATTGAACTCCCAAAAAAACTTAGATACAGTTTTTATCTTAATGTTTTTATATGTCCGCCATTACATATAGTACTTATATAGGCTAGTCTACTATGTCGGGAGTAAATTGTTTTCAATTGCGTTTTATAATCTGTGATCACAAATGGTGCAATTAGCCCTGCCCAATGACCCACATACCATTGTTTCCTTATGGTGCCTACTATGATCAGGGACCGTACCATGTCCTTATATCATTTTATTTACGATAATTATTTGAATTTCAATCAATTTTGGTAATAAGTAAAGTTGACATTTTACGAATTTAAAATCTTTTCTATCTTTTCGCTATATGGACTTCATGGTAGGGCCTAAGCACAGACGCGATTTAAAGGTGGACAACGCCTTAGGCAAAGCACCTCATCAGCTCCCTTCGGGCTAAACTATGTTATAATTCATAACATAGATTTTTTGCAAATTTGTTAGGTAAGTACATATATTTTTAAATTATGTTTTGGCAGGTATCAAGGTACCTACTTACTTAAGTAGGTATTTACTTAACTTATTACAGTAAAAATAATTTAAGTAAAACCCATGTTTTTGTTTAAAATCTCGCACACAAGCACATGCCTAGGCCTTAGGAATAATATGATACTGTCTCAGCACCAATTTAAATATAGTTACATCGTAAATTCCTTTTGTTGCTTGTAGTGGTTCACCCTCATGAGGTTCACGTAATAAAAATGATTAATTGGCAATCTTTTTATATTGCCTTGATAATAGATTTAGATACACACGTTCAGAACATCAAAGCTAAATATCTTTCTGAAGTTCTCTATGGGTTTTAGGTGTGAATTATTGTTTGGTGTTAACAAAGGAACCAAATGCTCATTATGAACTTAAAATCCTTTAGCTTTAGTACAAGGAGATCGTAAAGCAGTGGTTCTAATATGTTTTGTGAAATATTATGGTTATACTAGCTATTGCCCGCGGCTCTGCCCGCGAAAAAATAACTCATTTTTTCTACGAGATGTTCAACTTCTCTATGTTCTTCTAATTCTTCTCTATGTTTTCGGGATAAAAAGAAGCTCATGTGCTATTCCAGAATATCTTCTATCTTTGTGACTCGTTTCATCTAAATCTGAATCTAGCCGTTCTGGCGGGATTGAGTAACAAACAAAGTTTGAATGGATGGGTGGACCATCCATTCAAACTTTCGCATTTATAATATTAGCACTTATATTACAACTAAGTACAGATACATCATTATAACGAAGGTAAACAACTCTTTGGATAAGGTAAATTGTTTATAGACGAGACTGCATGGCGGATGCAAGTATGTATGTGGTATGTAGTCTATGTTTGACGGACGGATGACGGCGTATAAGCGCATGCGCTAGTAGCTACTACTTTTATTCTGTGGTATTAATTTAGGGTTGTCTCTTTTCCAAAACCAACGCGCAATGGCCGTTTTAATGTCCTTAATAGAAATTTGCATGTTCGATTAGTCTGGTTATTTTTAGAAAAAAGAAGCAGGAAATAACACGATAAAAATGGATTTAAGTCAGTGTAGTCTTGACTACAACTGCCTTTATTACATTGTTATTGTGAACCTTTGTGAACTCGTTATCGGGTTACAATTGTTTGGGTTTATCCCTCGGTACTTCTTACTTACTTTGTATTGTAGTTACTAACTTTTAATTTGGCTGTGTTCATTAAATAATGCCTAGTAGTAATGTTATAATGTTTAGTCCTTCGGATTTTTTTATGTAATGTCTGGCTAAATATCACAATTTGACTGGATGTGTTGTCCATTGTTAATGTGTGGGTTTGATTACCACACGGGAAAACATTTTGTGACATCCATAAATGTTTGTGCTAAGTCTGGATGTACTGTGTCGTTAACTATGTTTGTGAAGTATTCGCTATATAGGGCTTGTTCCTTAGTGCAGGAGTTGTCTTTTAAACTAAGAAAAAAAAGAATGTAGGTATGACATTTATATTTTTGGTTTTGGCAACCCTAGACGCATAGCACATACAGCATAATACGCGTACAGTTTAATAAATACAGCTTTAGAAGGTCAAACGAGAAGTAGGTAATTGTAACAAAGTCACTGTCATTAACTAATTAACAAATGCCATGCCTCTGCGCCGCTGACAGCTGTGTGAGTGTACACATAAAATGTGGTGTGGGACTGTGGGATCGAAATGGCTATATAAGATGATGTTCGAGCGCATTCCTTGAAGGCTGGCCAGTTTGTTTATTACACAAATGCAAACTGCGCGGATAAAGAATTGCCAGAATGAGAATAAAAATAGTTTGTTGTGTTTTATTATTACGAGTAGAATGTCAGTATTAGGTACGTTGTATGTATATATCGGTAGTGATATTTTAAATGATTACTAATGATAGTTAGGTACTTGGGTACCGTTCTGGGCTCACAAAGAAAAGTAGAAGGGAAGAGAGTTAAGCTGCCATCCTATCTCCTCGTTCTATGACGTTTCATTTTTTTTATCCTAGTTTTTGACTGCACGGTTGGTTCAGTGGCTTAAGTGGTTACCTTGCCATTCACTACTGCGCGGCGTGTTGTTCGATCTAGCGTAGTGAATAAAGGCCTAAACCCTCCCTCTCTTGATAGGGGAGAGGAGATCCGTGCCCAGTAGTGGGACGTAAATATGGGTTGCTATTATATATATTCTGTTGATAAAACAGGCTTGAAAGCGACATCATGTAACTTCTAGTCCTCTGTTAATTTTTTTAACAAGAGCTTCCTGACGGCAAACCTTTTACCATCTTTGCTCTGTTGATAGTATAAGGCTCTTTATCTTACGGGTTTGCTTCCGCGGTGTTTTTAAAATTAAATATAGCCAATTTGCTATTCAGATATGTACAAAGTTTAAAAGCAGTTCCCTAGTTTTTGAGTGAAAGAGTATCAAACATCCATCCATCTGCACGAACAAATTATCGCGTTTATAATATTAATTCGCATGTACTCATATTTTTTTTATATCTACAAAATAGATATTGAAGTATCTAATAATGCAATTGTACTTGTCATTAGCCCATCATTTCTAATTTAATGAAATATGTACCTACTTGTATTTGTTGTAGGTATAATGAATGGCTTTTCTGCTCGAATTTTGTAGCGGCATAATACAATCTGATGTTGTCTGTACCTTAAAATACATGGCATATTACACGGCATATATTTACTCATGGCATATAATTCCTACATTAGTTACACCATTAAAATGCAGTTATGTTACTAAATGTTCCAGTTTTTATTTATAAAGATGAACTGTGGAATATTACCGACCTACTTTTTTGTTATCATAAACTCAAATGTTTTAAGTTAGTTGTGTATTCGTTTACGTAGTAAGATAAATAATACATGTTTTTTAAATAGTTTGGTCAAAAAAGAAACTCTTCGTCGTAAGTGTAGACAATCTATTTATCTAATAATTTAATAAACGCAAAAGTTTGTGAGGGAATAAAAAAACAAGATTTACGTAGGTGAAGCTGCAGGTGTAAGCTAGTAATAAATATTACTAAGTTGTAGGTAGTTAGAATTTTTAAATTCGTATGTATAGGAGATATTAGCAGCGAGATTGAACTTTGTGGCATATTAAATAGACAAATAGCCCAGTGCTGTCTCAACAGACACAGAACGAACAAATGTAATAAAAAACTACGGATTTAAACACCAAAATCTGGCATTATAAAATGCCAGCAAAATCTGAATTTTATGGTCATTTTCGGATTTCAAATGATCCACATTGCATTCTCTTAGCATGCTGCTCATTGAGATACAATCCCAGATAAATAATGGAATATAAACAGTGTTTTGTTGAGTCGTATTTTCAGAAAAGAACGTTATAGGTTTCATATTACAATTTATCATTGCGGTTATTACACCACCCTGTTTCTAGGAATCCAGATTAGGATGCTAACTAATGAACTTGAAGAAATAATTAAGTACACTAAATACTTATGCGATTACACATTCATAATTTGTGTATTCGTATAAGGTGTCTTAAAAATAGAGTAGTACTTCAAAGTACGGTGATCAACGGAGATGGCTGTACAGGGCCGCTATATGAAGATTAGTTTTTTTGTGAAATACGGTCATTTTCAGAATTCGAATGATACAGATTGCATTCTCTTAGCATTAAGATACAATCCTAGATAAATCATGGGATATAAATAGTGTTTAGTTAAATCGTATTTTCAGAAAAGAACGCTATTGGTAAGTTGGTACTTACATACTACAATCAGTTATGAGTTTCAAATTACATTTTATCATAGCGGTTATTACACCACCCTGTTTCTAAGAATCCTGATTAGGATGCTAACTAATGCACGCGAAGAAATAATTACACTAAATACTTATGCGATTACACATTCATATTACTAATAAGGTGTCTTAAAAATAAGATGGTGTAATACAGTGTTCCGCAAACTTTTAGACTTCAAAGTACGTTTAGGCAACGGAGATGGCTGTACAGGCCCGCTATGTAAAGATTATTTTTTTAGGAAAACTAATGTATAAATTTGTGTGAAATATATTTTAATCTGTAGGTTTAGTCTAACTAAACTCTACAGAAATTATAGGTATACTTAAAAAACTAATCTTCATATATAGCGGCCCTATTTCCGTTGATGTGTGTATGTTCTAAGTACATCTAGATTATCGGATAATTTTGGAGGAACACCTTAAAAATCTTCAATAAATCAATATTTTAACGAATCCAAATTAAAGATTCGTTGTAAATCTGAATTATAAATTTTATTATACTTAAGTATTGCTGGTTTAGTTTCCTCGCCATTTATCACTGCGTGGTGGGGTTGTATAGAGTCTCGGTGTACTTTATGTCCGTTCATTGTATGTTTATAAAGAGCACAGCGCCATAGGAGTTTGTTCCCTAGTGCGACAGTTGTCTTATAAGAAAAAAAAGTATAGATAGAGTGGTTTCGGAAAATTACAAAAGACTACTAAAACGAAAATACGACAAAATATAGTCGTATGTCGTGACTACGTAAGCCCAGTTTACCTTGCTTCAGACGTATTCGCGAAGGTTAGCTGCGCGTGCGACCACAGAAGGTGTCGTGACGTCATCAGATGCACGTGTTTGACGCTCACTCATTTGAACAAGAATGTATATTGTAAACAATGCAGCCTCTTTGCTAAGCTCTTGCCACATTTAGCGTTAAAACAAAATAATATGCTGAGTTTCTACATGTTGGGGGAAAGTGGAATGGTCATATACAAACAAAATACCTACAGGCTGGTGATTCAGTATCACTCATTAAATTCTTTGTAGGTTTCCTCATGAATTTTTTCTTTAAACAAAACAAAAACAAATAAAACAATGCCGCATGCCATGACAATCAGATAACCTATTTTAAATAAAAATTAATATTTGATTTTCCGTCGAGAAATTCACAATATGTAGATGCCCGAAGTTTAAAATTGGCGAAAAAAGAAACCTGTTGGCTGTTATTCCTTTGCCTGATCTCGTTCTGGACATGTCAGATTGCTTGTTCCATTCGACTTTGAGAGTGAGCGAATAAAGAGTGCAACAGGTTGTGTTGCGCACACTCAGGTGCACTATAATATCTCTCACGCAGATTGCAGGCTTCAAGCTACAGTGACCGAAATTCGGATACCTACCTTATAATTATAATATGAAACCGTTAGATTATATGTAAGTATGTATGTATATAATCTAAGACGAAAACAATAAAAAAGGCATAAGTTTCACCTTGATGTAATAATAAACTTGATAAAAACCTACATGGTGATGACGTCATAATTATATTTGTTACATTTGTGTATCTAACTTCACGTTTATTTAAAACAGTGGTAAGTATATATAAATCCGTATTAATTACTAACATTGCGTCCATGGTTTCCATTTCAACCACAGCAGTGTCATTGCCAAGCTTAGTCAGGAGATTACGTGTAAAACAGTGAACTCACGCAAAAACTATATATGGTCATGGACCTCAGACATTACGGGCGGGTAACCAAGGCCAACTACTACATAACTACCTACTGATTAAGTAAAAATGTTGTACTTATTCTATCTATCCTTTTATAATTAATACTAGCCTCTACTGACTAATTCATCAACGCAGAGCCTAAACCACTGGGGCTACAAACTTGAAATTTTACACAAGGGTTCCTTAAATGACGTAAGTGAGCACGGATTCTGCTGCCCTTCGTTGAATATATAAAATAGTTATAAACCTAAGTACTTATTATTTTACCTCTCTGTTATTAAAAAAAGGAAAATCAAGTCGACGTAGGAAAAATTGAATGCTGAAAAGCGGAGGATCGGGTGTTGTGGTGCGAATTAGAAATAGACAGTAAAAGCTTGATTGATTGCTTACAGACTGTCTCTATAACTTCAGTTGCCATTTAAACCTTAAATAATAATGTACACCTACATCTTATTATTTTTATTAAAAACAAGCGACCCTTTTCGCCTTTGCTCGGGCTATACAATTTTATACTTGTTTAGGGATTGAATTCCCAACCTATCTAAAATATATTCTTATTAATTATTATTATTGACGCCTAAACACAGTTTTTTTGTTTATTTTTATTTTGTGTATGTACTTATTTCTTACCTTGTAAGTTTAAAATTAGTTTTATGTATAAAGTTTAAAAAATGAATAATAATAATCTTTATTGCCATTACTTACCAGAATACTTATTATTTCGGTAAATAAATCGTTCTTATTAATTAAATTATTTATTGTAGGTACCATGACTCTATCTTAGATACTATTATTGGTGTTGAATATAATTTGCAATATTATTCTGTCCAATTGTTTGAGTCATATTATTTCTATAAACAAGTTCATGGTTAAGGCCAAGGTCTTCAGATAATCCACCATACCTACTTATACTTGGTAGTTCTATTGTTTCTTTCGGAAATGTGTTTATTTACTATATTTAGGGTATTTGTCAGACGAGCCTTTGTTTGCCCGTTATTTTGTATTTGGTCAAGGTTCTTACTGTTGTCAAGGTTACCCTGTCTAGGTATCAAGCTGGTTGCTCTAGACAAGCGTCATTCTCGATACCTATCAAGCTTGACCTCTGATCTAACCCACGCATTAACATGGTGATATTACTACCAATTTCGCAAGGCTTTGTTATTCTCGTGTCGTCTTTGTTTTTCTTGACGAATCAGACAGTGACAGCAATGTATTGAACATATTTGTCATATAAAGATTTATCCTGAATGAAAATGGGACCTGCCTGTTTAGTAATCAGGTTCATTAGCCAAATAGTCACTAAACGAATAGGCTAATCAAAATTATTATTCATAAATGAAGCATTTTCAAATTGATTAGCTAATGCCGGCAGCTTTTTTTTCGTTTTTTTTAAAGTTAAGTGGTTTTAAGCCTAGATGTGTTTAAAGTATAAGCTATAACATTGTATAAATTTATCAAAATTCGCCCAGTTTGGTTAAACTTTCGCATTAGGGCTACAAACTTGAATTTTTTCACAAGGGTTCCTTAAATGACGTAAGTGAGCACTTGAATATATAAAATAGTTATAAACCTAAGTACTTATTATTTTACCTCTCTGTTATTAAAAAAAGGAAAATCAAGTCCACGTAGGAAAAATTGAATGCTGAAAAGCGGAGGATCGGGTGTTGTGGTGCGAATTAGAAATAGACAGTAAAAGCTTGATTTATTGCTTACAGACTGTCTCTATAACTTCAGTTGCCATTTAAACCTTAAATAATATGTACACCTACATCTTATTATTTTTATTAAAAACAAGTGACCCTTTTCGCCTTTGCTCGGGCTATACAATTTTATACTTGTTTAGGGATTGAATTCCCAACCTATCTAAAATATATTCTTATTAATTATTATTATTGACGCCTAAACACAGTTTTTTTTGTTTATTTTTATTTTGTGTATGTACTTATTTCTTACCTTGTAAGTTTAAAATTAGTTTTATATAAAGTTTAAAAAATGAATAATAATAATAATAATCTTTATTTCCATTACTTACCAGAATACTTATTATTTTGGTAAATAAATCGTTCTTATTTATCGTGATTAGCTAATGCCGGCAGCTTTTTTTTCGTTTTTTTTAAAGTTAAGTGGTTTTAAGCCTAGATGTGTTTAAAGTATAAGCTATAACATTGTATAAATTTATCAAAATTCGCCCAGTTTGGTTAAACTTTCGCATTTATAATATTACTAGCTGATTATGTCGGTTATCGCAGTAAAAAGGGCCAGGATACTATTATCTATCTCCATGCCAAATTGCATTAAAATCCGTTCAGCCCTTTAGTCGTGGAAGCGTTACAAACAAACTCACTTTCGCATTTATATTTTTTTTTTAAAGACAACTCCCGCACTAGAGAACAAACTCTGTTTCGCGGGGGACTTTACAAACATACATAACAAATTACACCAACACTCAGGACAACTTTTTGCGGGTCACACAAAGTCCCGTGTGGGAATGGAACCCACAACCTCGTGCACAGCAGGCGCATACTGCGGCCACTGGACCACCAAGGCAGTCAATTCAATAATATAAGTATAGATATAGGTTTTAGTAGGATTTTAGTTCTACCCTTTGCTCTATTTAGATCTTCAAGACTTCTTTTAAAAACAGTTGTGTCCACATTGTATCAATACCGGTATTAGATGTAAAACGGTACAAGCGACTGTGACAAGCTTGATGTACGTGAGAACTTGTCTAGGTTCTCAACTCCTTCCATATATGGGCTCTCTGCATATGGTAGTACTAACATATCATGAGTTCCGTACAGTAAATTATCCTCGTTTTCCTTACTTTCTACTTAACAACAACATGAGAACGAATACCGTAAACTCTTGGTAACCCCACCATGTACTGTTATTCTCCTAATACGAATAAATTAACATCAATGGTCATAATTGTGGTTGAATACAACAAACTATTGAACTTTACGTTCTTGTGTTTGACGCATCGATTTGAATAATTACTATTGATTTGGAAGCATGCCAATAAATCTACATTCCGAATGAAACGTATCTACTCATGTGTACGTATGTATGTACCCTAGTTTAGGAGAACATTAAATTATATTCTATAGCTCATTGAATGAAAACATGAAATTAAAATGATAGATATTAGCGAGGCTATATAATATAATACTTTATATATATTTATAATAACCTTTTTATCCATTGCAGACGATTTATGGAAGGCAAGGAGCAAGGCAAGGACTGAGATGCAAGAACGACATGTCCCACAAGACACCTGACAAGAAAAATAGCAAACAAGCTTACGGCTTGTCTGATGGTAAGTATTTACCGTAGCTTAAGGAGGTTTGCAATACCAGAGGTATCACTTGCCTGTTGCCGACCCAAAGATTTTAACACCAAGGTTTTTTTATGAAGTATCCCTGGGATAGGGAAAGGTTTCTTTGAAAACTCATCTCTAAATAAAGTTTAGAAACCTAGGCTTACACACAGGAACACAACTACAAACATTACTATGTGTATATGCTTTGTTGGAGGTCTAGTATATAAATAAGTATTTTGTGAGTAAGCAAATCAACAAAGAGTTGTTATTCATCCCCACGAATATCCCATTCATTAGAGCTTGGAGTTAGTGGAACTCAAGCGCCCATATCGTAACATTAAACACAGTGACTCATTTCAGTTGCATATTGTATTACACATCATTTAATATCGCTGTTTTGGATGATGTCATCTTTAACAGCTAACTTAGTACGTCTTATAAGTTATATATTTTATTGGATTTATAAATTCAATTTATTCATGTCAAGTGACCGTTACGAATTTTTAGTTATGTAGCTATAAAAATCACAGACAACCTTTTGAATACTAAAAACGTATGTTTACTATCTAATAGGTAAACGTTTATAATACTTAGGATTATTATTTTAATGCCACAATTCATGTTTTTTGTAAAAAGAAAAATATAAAAAAAACAATATTTTTTTTGCAAGGCAATGACAAAATTATTTCTTAAGCACTATAAGCAGTATATCTAAAATTATTGTCCACTTGTATTTTTGCATTCTCAACCCTAACGCATCTACTTTTTAAACAGCACGACTTCGAAATTGAAAAATAATCAGTTAAATTCGGTGTTCTGCTGACCTAATTCTTGCATTCTATTTGCAGAAACACATAAAATCAACCATGATCACGCAAAAATAGAGATACATAAATACTTGACTAAATTTATAGTAGGTACGATATGTTGGTTCCAATGACTATACATGGTTGGTTATAAGTGATTTAAAATTGCATTACAGTCCGTGAGTGACATCATGAAATAAATTGTTGATTAAGATCAAAGTGACATGATTTCTCTATTTTTGGACTAGCAATTACAGCTAACAAATGGCAACATTGGTGCCTCAGTGTTATTGGTAAATTTTTTAAAATGAGAGAATTGGCGGGAATAAGTCCCATCGGAAATTCGGAATGATGTAAAATAATCAGGAGAGAGAAATAAGTAGTGGCTCTAGAGAATAAAATGTGTTTTACAAATTAGTTATGTAGCCAGTTTTTTAACAACTTTATTAAGTACTCACACAGTTATTATTATAGTATTTTAAACCTAATCTGTGATATTACCGAATATAATAAAACAAGAATAATAATAAATAAAAAAATAGAAAAAAGAATTGATAAGTGTCTTTAAAACTAAGTACTTATGGAGGTAGCTTTGTATTTAATCTATTAAAAAAATAATGAGTAAAATAAACTTCACAGTGCTGTTTAAACGACTCCTAACTCTATAAAAATGTTCCTAAGACTGTGCTAATATATTACATGAGACATAAAACCTGATTCATTAGTTTTTCTAGGTACCTAATGTACTGAAACTAGGTACGATTAGTTTATTGCTTATAAGAATTGTAATTGCATGTACCCTAATGTTAGGAACAAACGCGTAGTAGCGTCGGGAGTTATGTAAGTAGTAGTTAATAATTAATTAAACAGGTTTTGAAAACTTACGTCTGTCGTAGAATGACGATGGCAACAAATACTTAGATTTTTTTTTTATCCTACCAAGGAGGCAACAAGCATACGGCCCGCCTGATGGTAAGCAATTACACTGTATGGACGCTTGCAACACCTGGGGTATCACTCTCAAACTCGTCAAACAAACGTATGGTATCGTGGTACGAAGTAAACGTACTCTATAGGCCTTTGCGTATTGCTACGAAATCACACACGTGTCTGATTGAAAAGCTTATAACACCAGGGTTTTGTGTTATGATTTACCTATTCAAAGGTTACCCATCGATGTAATCAGAAAATGTTTTTAAAATATGCATCCGTAAATGAGAGAGGCTGTGGTCTTTTGAAAGGTGGAGGTCGTGGTCCAGTCTGGCTTGCTCGCTTGTATGGTATCTTACCTCTCTTGGCATTACCAATAAATCTTTACCGAATCGGATTAAAATCCCATATTCTCAGCCCATATTAATGCGCGTCTGGTTAAACCTGACTTAAAGTCTTTAGTATTAGCAGTCTGGAATAGTACCCGATAGGATAGCTATTCGACACAATTAGCAATATATTAGGCGCAAGTGCAACGGCTTTATGTGCTTTCCTAGGCTCGGAGGAATCTCGAAGTCAGTGACAGCGATTACCAATCTGTGCACTGACTGCGACAAGCATGCTTATTCCCTCGGTTATTATATACCATGAATGAAGTCCTTATAGCGATTATCTTATTCTATACGCTATGGTACGGCCTCTGGTCTATATAAAAGTTTTCACTAGCCAACTTTATTTTGAAGGACAAAAGTATTTATAATGTTAGTAGGGGAAAGAGTACCTTTTTTCGTATAAATACATATATTATTGTTTCACAAAAACCTGTATAAGTATGTCTCTAAGTTCATATAGAGTAGGAGCTTATTTTGTATCAAGTTTTTTTGTCTCAAGGTTAAATTATTGGCATTTACTAGGTACACTTTGTCCAATAAAGGTTGGCGTAAAAAGATCATTCTAGTGAACTCTTTAGTTTTATAGATTATAGTCATAGTAATAAAGTTCACCTGCATGACATAGGTATAAAACAATACTCTGACTAGGTACAGTTATTTATGTCACCAGGTTGGCCACTAACCAAAAGAAGAAGAAGAAGAAGACTAGGTACAGTCAGCATTATTATTTGGTATCCCTACTAGGTCTGTATCTACATGTTACTCTACAATAAATAGCAAAATAAACCCTATCAATAAGTCGGCTGATGATTTTTATTCCTTGAAGTGACGTCACAGCTTAGTAAAGAACTCTTTGTTTATTAATATTAGTCTTTAATGTTTATTACATATAAACATTAAGGACTCAACATACTTTGACTGCATGGGTGGTCGAGTAGCTTAGCACCTCAACACTAATAACGCGCCGTTCGATTCCCACGCGGAACAAAACTTTGTATAATCCATAAATATTTCTTCTTAGTCTGGATGTACCTTAGATTTCGAAACAATGTTTTGTATTCTGCGCCGCCCATAATAAAGTCTCCCGCAAGTCCCGCAACATAGGGCTTGCTTTCCTATAAATGTGTTATATTTTATTTTCATAGACCAGAAAAAAGTAGTACCTATCTAAGTATGTATAAGTTTTGTTAAATAAATTGTTAAAGTTATAAATGCATTATACATATACACGTCAATATCATATAGCGGTCGCATATACATGCGTTATTTGAGCGAATCTAAGACACATACGTCTTTGTACACTATAAACATCGTGGGTGCTGTAAAGACAGAATTATTAAAAATAACATGCGACTCACACTGCTCAAGGTAAGGACGTAACGTAACCTAAATATATTCTAAAACAAAATCAAGGCCTTTACCAAGAACACAACCGACGATTTAAACCGAAGATTTGCGTCTATAAAATCTAAATAAAACAAAACTTAAACATTATAATCAATAGTTAATTATATGTTACCTTGTTTGTAGGTCATAAATATGAAACAAAAAACTGGTTGTCACTGTTTACCACTAGTAATCACTTTGTAAATCCGATTCACCGGATCGTTCACGTAATATTGGTATAGTTGGCGGTCGCGCGCACACATACGATATTATCGTTCGCTCGCTACTAAACGTCTGAATCTGAAGGAACGTAGAACGCTCAAAACGACGCTTCTACACCCGCGGGGCTATTCTGACGCATATTGTGATGATGACAGCGCTAATCATAAACTTCTGACTTTTTGCATTGACATGTTCGCAGCTTGGTGAATAGATGTTGTTTATAGGGAATTTTAGTTTGTAATGCGTAACTGCATTTGTTATTCATAGATAAGTGAGGTGAATATTATAAATAGGTATATATTTAAAGGCAATATATGCCGAAATGGAAATATATTATGTTTTAACACATAGGTAGTGTCCGTGCTGAAATAAGTTTCAGAAAAGTATTATATAAAAAGTTGAATATTTTATAATTATGCTGACAGTACTCGCAGTTTTACAAAAATAACATTTTTAATCCCATTTCATTTTACATGAATTGCAATTATTTATAAAAATCACAAAAGGATTGTTAAAGGCTGCAAAGATCCACAGAGTGCATTTGTATACAAAGATCATATCATGACTACGTCAAAAATGACATTAAAAATACAAAACTTCAAAATCATTTAACACATTTTAAAATTAAATAAAATTTAAATAAAAACGTAATAAATGCATTTATAATAATAAAACCAACCATAATAATAGATATCCGGTATGAAAAACAGGCACAAAATCTTTTGCTATTCAAAATGATAAACATACTTTCATATGTGGGCATGAATATGCAGTCAGAACTTTGTTTATGGACACTGTTGGGCCTGATGCGAACCATCTTCGACGCCACACTCTTTAAAGTGAACGCAAATTTGAAACAGGTGCCCGTATCTGACGATAGATTTATTTATACTTCTATACTAATATTAATAAAGATGAAGAGTTGGAATGTTTGATGTTTTGAACGCCTTAAGCTTAGGATTTACTAGCATAGTATAAAGAGTCTACTTTATGCTATGTTTGTAAAATTCTCCCACAGAATAACCATTTTATAAATAAATATCAACATACCACGCATATAAATTGGCTGTCAGGAACCTTTCGATGTTTTCCCGCGTTCACTGCAATCATGCTTCGAGAAGCTTTTCCTAGATATCCTTGTTTTGCGACTGTCAATTTTTAACAACCGCAAGCAGAGTGCGAATGTTAGTCCCTCCATGATTTCTTAGCAAGAGAAAGCATCTTTAGATTTACATTATGTAAAAAACAAATACTTAGACAAACTTTCTGTGTTTGATATCAGATTATATAAGAAGCAATGATCACAATACGTAGAACTAATTTCATAAAGTTGGCGAAGGGACATGATTATCTTAGTTATTAATACGTTTAATATATATCTGGAATATCACCAATAGGTTCTCAGTATTTTAAATCTTCAAGCTAACCTTACAGTCGATAAAAAATAGTAATTCATCTATAGGGTTGAGAGGTCTTAAGCCACAATTCACACACGCTGGTCCAATAAGGTTGGTGTATCAGACATGTCTTTAAATATCTACAAGACATGGACTTCCTCAAGATGTTATCTGTATTCTAATCACTTATAGTCATAGTGGGTCTAAATTGTTCAAACCTTGTTTGTTAGCTGTTCACCCGTACCCGCTCGTAGCAGTCCACCCGTGACCGCGGTAGGTGCAGTTCGAGCGAATCGGAAAAGACAAAAGATATGGAAAGCGATTTAGACCGATTGTTTAATTCGGATCATAATGTCCTCCTAACCGAATTTCGGTCACGGTGGCTAATCTCAACCGAGACTAGCAATCGGCGCGGGAGATATTTTTATAGATATATGTATATATATTTTTGGCCAACCAGGAATCGAAGCCGGGACCTACTGATCAGCAGTCACACACATATATCTCTGCATCACCCTAAGGTTGGCTGGTAGAGAATGCCTTTGACATTAAGCCCTCTATTGTACATTTAGTGCATAAAGTTCTAAATAAATAAATAAACATCGACCCAGTGGCTCAGTAGCCACTGAGGCAGTGTCAGATAATAATATATACAAATCGTGACCGTTTTCACTTACAAGTTTTATAATTTATGTAGGTATGGCAAATGAGTATGCCAGAAGAGTTGTCGATGCCAGTGCAACGTGTGCTGCGTACAATGATCTCCAGTATCATGCTGGTCCAGTGCTTCACAGTCTACGTGTACCTCGCATCCTATATCGTGCTGATGTATCCTGTATTCCTGGTACTTAGTTTCAGTAATTACGTCATTTTATCGAAAGGGATAGGCAATTTTGGGACAACTCACACACGGCCATCGGATGCCAAACTAGGTAGAGCCTGTACTAAATGGTGACCAGACAACTGATAAACATACGTAGATATTATACACACAACAATTATTCTTGCACATTACACAAAGATTTCTCTTGGGTGGGAATCAAACCTACGACCTCGGGCTTTGCAGTCGGGGTCACGACCCATTAGAACAGGCGAGTCAGAGTTTGAAACCGAGCGACGTTATTCCAGGTATGTGATATCCCATGAAAAATAAGGGGCCTACTACCCTACATATATGTATGTTGGACATAATTCCGGCCTTCTTGCTGCTACTGAAAATTTATATCTCTATTCTATTTCTCTCTTTTGTTATTATCGATTAAATTGACTTGCAACAGTTAGGTACATGTTGTAAATGAGCTTTAGGTAATCTATACTGACGAACACAGACACTGCATCAAAGTAAAATATCTCTGCCAACGCCTTTGAGAAACAGACATGAGCATTATGTAGGTATGTATTTATGGATAAGCAGGACAAAGGCGGATAGTATAAAACTCCATATTATCTACTTTGATGCAGTGTCTGTGTTCGTCAGTATAGATTACCTAAAGCTCATTTACAACATGTACTTACCTTACTTTTGCAAGTAAATTTCCTCGATAATAACAATAGAGAGAGAAATAGAATAGAGATGAAAATTCTCAGTAGTAGAAAGAAGGTCGGGATAATGTCCAATGTGGACATTCAGGATCAGGACAAAGGCACTCGGGTATAGTCCCTGTAACAATTACGTCGCGTTTGCTTAAAAAACCTTTATTGTGTAATTGTTAACGGAAAAGTCTATTAATCATAGCACTTTATTGCCATGTTTTACCTGTTTACAAAGAAGTGAATGAATATGACGAATGAAGTTATTCATCTTTAATTATGCCGTTTGAGTCGTTGGTTATTGAGAAAGGTGGTTGCTTGCTTGCATCCCGCAAGCAAGCAAGCAAGTCCTTCTGGAGAAGGAGGACTGCCTTATAAAAGAGCATGGGATAATCGTTCAAAACGGAGTTTTGCGATATTTTCACAATCATTGTAAAAATTCGACCTATTTTAGGTAAATCGTGGTAGTTATATTCTGTGACTGAGGTGTATTTGTCCGTGAGCATTGGTCTACTCATTAAGGGCTCCGTTTTGTTATCTCAGGGTTACTTAGTCACACAAAACCAAGGGGCTGTACCCCGCAGTGTACATCCTTATAGCAATATATTTTTAAGGTTTATTTTATAGGATCTAAGTTGCAAAAGTGCCGGTATGATATCTAGACCCCTTACTTATACACTGATTCAGGAAAAAAGGCGTGTTGCGTTAAGTTTTAATGCAGTGAAAGTAATACCTAATATTTGATATGTTTTTACCTTTATACCTCTACAATTATTAAATACCTACCTAATCTTAAAAAATATTTTTGTTTATTAGGAAGAACGACCCACATTGGTTCTACCATGGCTTCTGCTTGCTGCCATCAGGAAATTATTGTGCGAATTGATGAGTCTAGCGCTGGGGCTCGGCACTTGCGTTTTGCTGGGCACAGCAAAACCTCCCTGCATCAGGTTCTTAGTGACCAAGATTATTGCAATAATGCCAGCGTACTACATGTGGATGTTAGTCTATAGGTTTGTGTATATTTACTATATTTTTACTTTGTACTTTACATTATCATTCCCCTCGGAAAGCACGTAAAGTTGTTGGTCCTACGCCTGATTTCTCTCCGATCGTGTCGGATTGCAGTCCCATCGGACTATAAGGGAATATATAGTGCACATGTGTTTGCACACACACTGCACTATATAATATTACCCGCGCAGATGGTTGCTCACGGTCGAGATTAGTCACTGTGACTTAAACTCGGTAAGAAGGACATTATTATTACTCAAAAACTTTATCCTCTTCGGCTCCAAAATTAAGATAGGTGTCTAGTTTCTAAGATAATGATGGATTCGAAGATTTTAAGGCGACAATAGCAAGAAAAAGTACAAGACGAAGTGTCTTTTGTACTTTTTTTTGTTAAACTTAGTAAATATTTTAATATAACTTACCAGTATATCATGTTTATGTGATCTGTTAACCTACGATAATATCGGAAAATCCTTTGAAGCTAAATTTAAATATAATGAATGATTCGTTTTACCTTGTTCAAAGGCTAAATTAAATAATTTTTTACACATTAAATTTGAAGCGGTTGGAAATAACTGATTTTAGGGATTGTATTATATATTGGAAGAACAAGAAGATTAGTGTTGGGGAACCCTTTTTGTCTAGGTTGTGGAGCTTTTCATCAATTAAGAATGTTGATCAACCATTTTTGTTACAGTTACTACCATGCTTTAAAAGTAGCAACAGCATTTAAAACATTCCCTGTTGTTATACCTCCGAGCGGTCGTGATTATGGTCTTGAACTTGCGGTTCGAAGGCGATGCACTAAGTCATTATTTGGTGAAGAACAACTCCGCAAAAAGCTCGTAGCAGGCTTGTAAATATTATTGCATCATTTTTTTATACAACAGTGGCACAACAATACTATAGGTATTAAATAATACCAGATTATATTAGATTTATTGGTTTCAAATAAGTCAATCTGTTTTTATTTTCACGAATATTGGTCTAAATTAGCAAAGTTCTTGCATAACATTTATTTAATTACCATAAGGTAGGTTGATTGGCAACCTACCTTATGGAAATGCCTGATAGTGAATACTTCTGGCATAAATTACAATGACAATGTTTGTATTTCGTTTGTGCATGGCTTTTTAAGACAAATCTAGCAATGTATCTTGCGATGTTTAATTAAAGCTATATGAAATATATAACAAAATACACAATTATTGATTTAATATTTATCTGGGTTTGTGCGCGGAATCCGTGCCGCCGCATTTTTAGATCTTATTAATTATGATGTCAATACATATTAATTATAAAATGTTAACCTTATGCTAACTGATGTATTTTTCAGTTACGAAGAAAGACCTGATCTACCTGATAATATACCGTTAAGAAATGCAAGTCATTCAGACTCAAGTTGTGAAGAAGTTCCACAAGATAGGGATATCTTAAGATTGTCTATTGCTTCTCACAGAGGTGCAGCCGATAGTGTTCCTTACGAAGATTGGTTTGGAAGTGAAATAATTATTCCTCGTGGTGATCGCATTTTAGAACAATTTATAGTGATGTTGTTACGAATAGGTGCCTATTTGAATAAAGATGGAGCTGAATCTGTAAAATCACAGATGTTCAATTCAGCATTAACTGCAACGTGGGCTACTCGTGAAAATATTGAAGCCATGCCTGCAGATATAACCGATACGCCTCCACAAGTGGGTAATAGTAACGGACAAACTGCTTCTTATCTTCGCGAGTATCCTCAAATATTTATGAAAAAACTAGGCTCTGAAACTACACAGCCTGATCGTAAAACCAGTCAAGTAAAAAATATTCCTAGTACCAGTGTTAAATCTCGTCCACGGGCATCAAATGAAATGACAACAGTCGACATTAAAAGAATTCCTAGCGATAGAACAATAACCCTTTGTCATGTGAAATCGTCTCAAATCAGTACAAATAATGCGTTACTACCAACATTAACTGAACGAACACAATATTCAAAATCCAGTGATGAAAGTTCTAATACAATTATATCTACTAACGAAGAAACTTTTGATGACAATGTACTAGAAGATGATTTTGATGACCTTATGTTGTATAAAAGCAATTTTGTTTCCACGCAGATTTTGTTGCCCACCCAAAATGTAACGAATCTAATTTCAAGGTCCATTGACCATACTCCCGATAAAATAGTACTAGCTAAAATCGAAGGCAGTGGATTTGTGATTTCTAAAGATATAGAGCAAGAGCTTTTAAAAGAGGAACTAGAATCACAGTCTAATGAAAATGCCAGTGCTACTACGAAAGCACAATCTAGTGAAACAGAACTAGGACATAAAGTATTGTATAATGATAATATTGAAAACAATGAAACAATAGAAGTTACTTCAAGGATTGATTCTCTTATAGAAGGCGTTTCAAAGGTTCCTTCTACAGAAGACACTTTATTAGTTGCTCGTCCTATAGTAGCCACTTCAACGGTTGCTCCTCCTATAGAAGCCACTGTAATGGTTGCTTCTCAAATAGAAGCCAATTCAATAGTTTCTCCAAAAGAAAACAATCAAACAAAAGAAGTTACTTCAACGATTGATTCTCTAAAAGACGGCATTTCAAATGATCCTTCTATAGAAGTCACTTCAACGGTTGCTTCTCCTGTAGTCACTTCAATAGTTTTTTCTCCCGAAAAAATCACTTTAAAAGCCGCTTCTATAGAAGCTACATCAACAGTTGCTTCTCTGGTAAAAGCCACTTCAATAGTTTCTTCTCTAAAAGAAAAAAAACAAACAAACAAAGTTACTTCAACGATTAATTCTCTTATAGACGTCATTTCAAATGTTCCTTCTATAGAAGTCACTTCAACGGTTTTTTCTCCTATAGAAGCCTCTTCAATAGATTTTCCTTCTAAGGAAATCACTTTAGAAGCTGCTTCTTTAGAAGCTAAATCAACGGTTGCTTCTCCTGTAGAAGCCACTTCAATAGTTTCTTTTCCAAAAGAAAACAATCAAACAAAAGAAGTTACTTCAAAGATTGATTCTTTTATAGACGCCATTTCAAATGCACCTTCTATAGAAGCCACTTCAACGGTTGTTGTTCCTATAGAAGCCACTTCAATAGCTTTTTCTCCTACAGGAATCATTTTAGAAGCTGCTTCTATAGAAGCTACATCAACGGTTTCTTCTCCTATAGAAGCCACTTCAATAGTTTCTTTTCCAAAAGAAAACAATCAACTAAAAGAAGTTACTTCAACGATTGATTCTCTTATAGGCGCCAATTCAAATGGTCCTTCTATAGAAGCCACTTCAACGGTTGTTTCTCCTATAGAAGGCTCTTCAATAGTTTTTTCTCCCGAAGAAATCATTTTAAAAGCCGCTTCTATAGAAGCTACATCAACGGTTGCTTCTCTTGTAAAAGCTACTTCAATAGTTTCTTCTCCAAAAGAAAAAAATCAAACAAAAGAAGTTACTTCAACGATTGATTCTCTTATAGACGTCATTTCAAATGCACCTTCTATAGAAGTCACTTCAACAGTTTTTCCTACTATAAAAGCCTCTTCAATAGGTTTTCCTTCTAAAGAAATCATTTTAAAAGCTGCTTCTTTAGAAGCTACATCAACGGTTGCTTCTCCTGTAGAAGCCACTTCAATAGTTTCTTTTCCAAAAGAAAACAATCAAGCAAAACAAGTTACTTCAAAGATTGATTATTTTATAGACGCTATTTCAAACGCACCTTCTATAGAAGTCACTTCAACAGTTGTTGTCCCTATAGAAGCCACTTCAATAGCTTTTTCTCCTACAGAAATCATTTTAGAAGCTGCTTCTATAGAAGCTACATCAACGGTTTCTTTTCCTAAAGAAGCCACTTCAATAGTTTGTTCTCTAAAAGCAAACAATCAAATAAAAGAAGTAACTTCAACGATTAATTCTCTTATAGGCGCCAATTCTAATGATCCTTCTATAGAAGCTACTTCAACGATTATTCCTCGTATAGCAGCCACTTCAATAGTTTTTTCTCTTGAAGAAACCACTTCAAAGGTTGCTTCCACAGAAGATACATTAATGGTTGCGTCTCCTGTAGAAGACACTTTAATAGTTGCTTCTCCTTTAGGGGCCACATTAATGGTTGCCTCTCATATAGAAGATACTTCATCGGTTACTTCTCCTAAAGAAACCACTTTAAACGATGCTTCTATGAAAGGGACTTTAACAGTTGCATCACTTAGAGATATCTCTTCAACTATTGTTTCTACCATAAATGCAACTTCTAAAGTTGCTTCTTATATAGAATCGACTTTATCGGTTGCTTCTTCTATTAATGCTACTTGTAAAGTTGCTCCTCGTTTAGAACAGACTTTAACAGTTGCTTCTTCTATAGAACAGACTTTAACTGTTTCTTCTTTTATGGAACAAACTTTAACGGTTGCTTCTCCTACAGAACAGACTATAACGGTTGCTTCTCCTACAGAACAGACTTTAACAGTTGCTTCTCCTATAGAACGTACTTTAATTTTTGCTTCTCCTATAGAACAGACTTTATCGGTTGCTTCTCCTATAGAACAGACTTTAACGGCTGCTTCTCCTAGAGAACAGACTTTAACAGTGGCTTCTCCTATACAACGTACTTTAACTTTTGCTTCTCCTTTAGAACAGACTTTATCGCTTGCTTCTCCTGTAGAACAGACTTTAACGGTTGCTTCTCCAGAACAGACTTTAACGGTAGCTTCTCCTATGGCACAAACTTTAACAGTTGCTTCTCCTAGAGAACATACTTTTACTGTTGCTTCTTCTATAGAACAGACTTCATCGGTTGCATTTCCTATAGATCAAACTTTAACGGTTGCTCCTCCTATAGAACAGACTTTAACGGTTGCTTCTCCTATAGAAGCCATTGCAACTGTGGCTTCCTCCTGTACCAGCCATACAAATATCAGTGCATCAGAATCATTACCGATCATTGATAATTCATCAGAAGAAGAGCGAAAAAAAAATAGAAAAAAGGAGAAATTAAATATTTATTAACTTATGGGAGTTGTTTTAGTGATTTATTACGTTAATAAATAAAAGCGTGACAACACGCTATCATTAAATATTTAACAAATACTTAGATCTCCATTAAAAGTTATTATTTAATCTATGTTTTGACCTTGACTTCTTTATATTATTATAATTGACAGTAACCCAACTTATACCTTTCGTGTAATTTCCGTGTCTTCATTATTGAGAATTTCGGGTTGACAGATACTATTTTGCACTGCCGCCACTGGATCTAAGTACATTATCCGATAGTTATATTCATATGGATTTATCAAATTGAACAGATACATAGGCAATCTGTTTGTTATTATCCAAATCATTTGTGGGACTTCATGATCTATTCTCAAATCGTTAGGGAATACTAATGTGTTATTATTTTGTGCGACAACGATTAGGTTACCCTTTGTGTACTGTTTGCGTGTGTCCCAACATCCGATACTGTCTCGAGAAACTAGGTTAAAGAACATAACACCGTTGCGGTCGACGGCTGCGGCCGATACCTGTCCGTGGGCGCCACGACTGTCACCGAGTAGCTTAAACTCACTCACAGCGTTATCCACGCGTGAAGGGTCTCGAATAACGGACGTTTGTACTACAAATTCTAAGGAACTCGACATTGAATGGTAATAAAGTGGTCGATCACCCTGATTTACTTTGCCTAGTGACATTCCGAAAAGTCCATCAGACCATTGATAGTTTAAACCATGTAATGTGTAATTTGACAGTAGCGGTTCGGGGTAAAAACTATAGTGATTGAATCGCCAAAATGATTTGTCCTCATCTCGAAAGACGATTAATCCAAAGCGCCATGAATCTGCTATGTAGACGTGCAAATCTCTGCATCGTACGTCTCTTGAGTCCACCACAAGATTCGTGATCAAAGAATTTTGTAGTACATATTCACTTGGGATTGGATAACGGCCAATTACAGTGTCGGTATTTAAATTAATGGCGAATAGTGTTGGTGGACAGAGGTTTCGCGCTGTTTCAAATGGTTCCACTTGACCTGAATCGAGGGCCCACATTACGCCGCAGTGATCGATGTTCATACGGAATAAGGAGGTGAAGCCGGTGCAATTATCTGGTAAAACAAACAAAACATCAAATTAAATTAATTTTCTTAGAAACATTATGTTTTTACAGCTCATTTATTTCACACATTAGTTGTGAACCCAAAAATGTGATGTTCAGGAGTCGAACCTAGGGTTTACCTCTGAATAGAAAAAGGTTGCAGAGGAAGTTAAAAATTGCTGAGATGCTTTCAGGGATAGTGCTTTCTGAAAGCACATCAGCAATTGATTACCTATGGGTAATTTTATCAATTGCTTTAAAAGTGAAGCGAAACTTTGTGAGGAGTCTTGCCTGAGACTAAGTGGCGAGATTTGGCAGTTAACTAGGGGGAGGTAATTAAGATGGAAGAAATTGCTCCGTTTCTTTGTATGTTCCTTGGCATGTCATTTTGTGAAAAGACTTGTTCCATAAGTCGGGTAGTTTTAAAAACAGGTCTGAATAGAAGATACAAGGCCCTTGTTCAGTAGGATATACATATATAAATTGCATATTTTCAATTTTAAACACTTACCCGCAGTATGCATATCCCAATTCGGGTAGGGTACCAAATTCGGTGACTCTGTTTGACTGACAATAGGTACAGTTGATAGTGTTGCTGGGACTCCCTTTTTCCATCGCGGCGTGCTGACGAATATACGGTCTTTCCATCGCTCCACTCCAAGAGGTATCACATTCGATTGTACAAATTGCCTGCAATAGTAGAATAGTTATTTTAGTCATGTCAGTGGTTTCCAAATACAGCTGTATTTGCTATAGGTTTTATGGAACCTTAATGTTTTTTTTTCAGAATCTCAGACTCAAAATGCACGTAGATATTATAACATTGTCTAAAGGTAATTTCCTTGCTGCCTTTATCTAAATTCGTCGAGAAGTCATTATCCAATTTTCATGCCGTCTTTTCAGATAATACAATCCATAGATACATACCTTACAGACTAACATACATAATTATAACTTTTGTTAGTTTATATTACTTAAAACTATGTTAGTAACACGTCACTAGCACTTCATTGTCTCAGTGCATTCAGGTGGAAGGTGGTCTACCCAGAACAACATGGGTAGACCACGGGCAAAAGGGAATAATAATAATATTATAAACTATCACGTTGCGTGATATACAATATTATATACTTCGTTAGAACAATATTATTTTTATATCGTTTTGCTTGTGACCACGGCGGGCGCCGTAATCTGGTCCAAACATCAAAAAATCTGAATTTAATATAATGTCAAATCATAAATAGTAGGTATTTATAAAGTACCTGTAACATAATATTAAATATATTTAAAATAATAAATTGCTTGTTTACCCATTATCAATAGCTGTTTTGCGGTGTTGGGGCGATGTAAATTCATAGTCAATCTGCTTCCATCGGTATAAAGTGCCTATTGGTTTCTTGCTAGCAATTTGTATGTATCCGTAACATGATACTAATATACTAGATAATATCAAGTGTATCAAAATCTGAAATATAAATTATAAATGCTATTATTATAAAGTAATATTCATGTTTTTTTAAAAATAATTCATTCTCATTTGAGTAGCATTCCAATCCCAGAGTAGCATTCCTTTATAACAAGAATGTGAGTTATTTTTCTATCTATCTTATGTAAAAGAATGAATCCCTATTTCTCTTGGTTACGCTATAACTTTAGAAAGAGTTCACTGATTTCATTTATCTTTTTTAAAATTTTCTAATAGGTACTTGGAGAAGGTACTTAAGGGAAAATATTAAGAAAATTGCGTATAAAATAGTTTAAACCCAGACGAAGTCGGGGCGGGCTGCTAGTTTTCAAAATACCTATTATACCGACATAGGTACATATAAACTGCATCAAAGTAGATACGAAATTTCAAACTTTCAGCTTCTGCTTTAATTAATCAGCCTGTGTCAGTTCATGGAATCACACGGACGTTTGCCCAGAGGGTTGTGCAAATATTTAAACACACTTTATAGGTACATAAACTTTAACACATAAATGTGAAATCTTAACATACTAAATGAACGAAGACTTATTACAATACGCCTTGTATTGTAATAAGTCACAGCAGTGAGTTTCCGGTTTGAATCGTTATATAGGAATTTTCATAATTCATACGTCATACAAATAATTATACAATCTATATACGAAAAGAGTCAAAGTTAATATGTATTCAATAGCTTTTGCATTCTATTAATTCAAATTCAATTCGATCTTTTATTCATCTTATTTATTAATTTGCGTCGTAAGGTCACTAAAGTCCGACGACTAGGCTCGTAAGCTAAATTATATTTTTCTAGTTCTCGTGGTCTCCAAAAGTTTGTTTCTATTCGATCCAGACTTAATTGCCTCGGAAGTTTAGATCTTTATTACGATACATTTATCTATAACTAGGGGTCGCCCGCGACTTCGTCCGCGTGGTAATTTGGAATATTTTCCCCGATTTTGCAACATATCTCACTACTGCTCCGGTCTTATTGATCATAGCGTGATGTTATATAGCCTATAGCTTTCCTGGATAAATGCACTATTCAAGAAAAAAAGTTTTTTTCTAATCGAACCAGTACTTTCTGAGATTAGCGCGTTCAACCAACCAAACAAACAAACTCTTCAGCTTTGTAATCCTTACTAATATTATAAATGTGAAAGTTTGTAAGAATGGATGGATGGATGGACGGATGTTTGTTACTCTTTCACGTAACAACTACTGAACGGATTTGGATGAAATTTGGCACAGAGATAGATTATGGTCTGGAATAACACATAGGCTACTTTTTGCAGCGATAACCGCCATCCACGCGGGCGAATCCGTGGGCAACAGCTAGTAAGTAATAAAAATGGTTTTTATTCACATTACGGACTTTTCCTCTTTTGCTTCGTCTTAGAGGTTAAATTTCCAAAAACACCCTTAGTGAACCGGCATCCAAACTTTCACGGTCCTGGCCCCTGTAGTTTCGGCTTATACGTCAGTCAGTCAGGTTCTTCTTTTATAAAGATAGACCTATCTTTATAAAAGAAGAACCTGTACAATTTCAACTATTATTATTCCGAAAATGATTTGGAGCAGAGGAGCACAAAATCTAGCAGCGCCTAAAAGTGCCTCTTAAAGCTACAAAAGTTTTTTTTGTTTTGTATTTCATCGCAAAATAAGAATATTAATGTGTGTTTCCAATTTAAGAATACCTATTCCTAAATGGGACAAAATTAGTTCAAAAATAAAAGCTTGCAAGTAACGTAATTATATTGTGTAATTAAATTTTAGATATAATGTTATTCTATTTTTTGAATGACGTTAATTGCGACTTGCGGCCTAGTCTCAATATTCAGGTTATTTATCCATATTAGTAAATGTAAATAATATATATTGTAAGTATATAATACTTCTTAATTAGGCATACAAGTTTCTTAGTACACAATAGTTGCTGGGCACGGGTCTCCTCCATGCATTTGGACGGATATGAGCCTACTATACCACGCTGGCCAGACGGGTTGGTATAGGGTTTTGTTTTGAGTTTTTCCTTTTCTCTTTCAGTGGATATTGTCTGCCTGATTAGCTTCCGTATTAATATAAGTATATATTCTTTTAAACTTTCACGATTTGGACACATATTATAATTATAATGGACAACGGGTCTAAATCGCGTAATATTTTAAAGGTTTTCATACCTTTTTGTTTCCCGACGTTTCGGTCGAATTGCACCGACCGTGGTCACAGGTTGGCAGTGTCAACAAGTATGAAAACCTTTAAAATATTACGCGATTTAGACCCGTTGTCCATTATAATTATAATATAAATATATTTTATAAAAATATGAAGTAGGTACCTACGTAAGGTTAAATTCAATCACCTTCAGTGTTCTCAATGACCTGTTTGACATTCTCCCAAACGTCGAGTATACTTTATATATTCACGCAATGTTCTTCACAAGCTAATGAATTATTCTATACACTTCATGTAATAAAGATTGCAATAGTAAACTAGACAAGTAGTTATTGCAATATCCCGTTGTTACCAATAGCCACGCGTGCTATCGTTAGGAATAGTAATTTGACGTTAAGTATGAAATATATTGACGGAAACATCAATAAATATAAAGATTTTCAAACAATTAGCCTTTGATCTACTGTTTGCCTGTACGTTAGACAAGATTTTGATTGCTACTCAAAATGCAAAACACGTGACTAAATTCTGGGCCTACACAATTTAGATTGCCATCGACATGATAAGATGGCTGTCTGTGTTGGTAAAAAGTAAAATATTTCTTTGAAAGTAGCTAATTCTGTATTTTGCATTGCATGAGGGAACAAGCCCAGAGTTGCGAGGAACTTTACAAACATAGGTACAGTTTGCGGACACAAATTTGGAACAAACATTTTAAAACAAAGTTTTGTCCAATGTTGTAATCGATTAGCAGTCAGGGTCACTAACCTAACCTATACTCAATTATGTAATTTAATCCTAAACTTCCTTTCTAGACACTATTCTTGTCTTTTTATCACAACTTTTACATCTATGTAATTTTTACGCAAGAGTAGACTATCTCTCTAAATTAAAAAATAAATAAATGTAAATTGGATAACGTTTGAAAAGAGGCCTTACTATGACGTCCATAAACCGATTTATTTTGTACTATGACAATGTATCTATGATTTTTACAGAAAGAAACTATTTGAAAAAGCAATTTCTTTTAGGTAACCTTTGGATGGAAATATAATTATGAAATGGTCATGGTAAAGCTCCTATTGATCTACTTATTACCCTTTTACGGATTGATATTCCATTTTATTTTCTTTGTGCTCACTTACGTCATAGAATGAAATTGAAATTATGCGTAAAGGCTTTGATTATTAAATCAAAGCGTAAAGGTTCCTTCCTACATAACTTGAAGTTTGTAGCCCTTTTCAGTTTAGACTTTGCATTGGTGAATCAATCAGTTAGGACAAGAGTAATCTATCTAACTTATCTACATATAAAAGGAGAACGAAAGAAAGGATAGGATTATTGGAAATTCAACCCCTAAGATTGAGAAAAGTCGGGTTAAAGTTTGTATTAAAGTCCGTCATTTTTGAAGATAGACTTATGAAAATTCTGGGCCGGCCGCCAGTTACATTATAGAATATGTTGTTTTGTATTATTGTCTTTTTATGTAGTACCTACCTACCTATACAAGTAAAGACTCTGTCTTCTATAATATTTGTTGATAACGCAGTTCTTTCGAACCCTTTAGTACGTACGAATATCTTATACACAAGTTTTGATAATGATCTGAATGCTTTAGGTGCTTGGCCTCCACACAACCTAGCTGTAGGTACGATACCAACACCGAGGCCACCAACATTTTTAAACCAGTTCTTTTGAAAATATGTAAGAAAATATTTTATATAAATTATTTATCCCTTAAAGGCTTATCAGCTGATTCGTTGGCCACTTGTTCACTTTATTGTAAACACCAAAAATAAGATAATATAATAAGATAATAGCTACCACTAGCTTTAGCCTAGGTATGAATTTCACTTTCATTCCTCTAGAGTCCATCTCTCATCTCCCACTCCAAATTTCACTAGAATTGGTTCAGCACTTTAGCAGTGAAAACGTAACTTTCGCATAAAGTAATTCAAGCTTTGATCGCGGCTACGCCCGTGTGATTTTGTTTTCTTTTTATATAAAACATAGACTATATTATATTCTAATAATTGTAAACTATAACTAAAGAGAGATTTTTCCTTACACTATTGTCATAAATAGCGGCTCTGCTGCTGACCGTCACGTCGTCGGAGAAAAATGCGTGATTAAATTTAACAATGTCTTCTATTTTTCGCTTTCTACTTAAGAACAAATAAATACTTAAATTGAAAAACTATATATTGAACATAAATAACATTTTTGATTCTCATTTATTTCACCTAGTTATAACACAGAACATTGAACAATGGGCGGTCTTATCGTTAATATTATTTTTTTCCAGGCCACCTTTGGATTAAAACTAATAAAGCTAAAGTAGAGAGAGGTTTTTACCCGCGGCTTCGTCCTAGTGGATGTCGGTTATCGCAGTAAAAATTACCCTTTGTCCTTCCCCAGGATACCACCTGTCTTCTTGTCAAATTTTATTAAGATCTATTTAGCGGTTTTTGATTTTTTTTAGTGTATACAAACCAACCTTTTTTTTAATGCCTCCAGTAGCCTCTATTTCTTTTTCTTAGGGATGGAAGTAGATCAATATAAATAGGTGCAAATAACCTATAACTAAACATAGATATAGAATTTGATAAACTTACCTTGTTCATGATATCGAAAATTACACAATACCACTTAATATACTAAAATTTTATATACACACGTCCGTTCTGTCGGTAGCTTAAAACTGATATGTGTATACATCGAGGACCTAATACGAATTAAAGAAGTTATTACATAAAAACTTTTTCAACTGGTCTGTTATTAGGTGGAGTTGTTTGAGGCGTGGTCCTCGACGGTGTAATATAATATAATGGTAATACTTACTTTATGTTTATATATTGATTAGTGGCAGTACGTAACATTACGTCCTTATAGTGACTTTTTGATCTTTATTTGAATTAATTTCAAACAGTGATAATCTTAATTTTGTTAATTTATTTATACTTAATTATTATTTATTTATATCTAGAGTCGCGACCACGAACTGGAAGACGCAGCGTGGGCAGACCTCCAACAAGGTGGACCGACGACCTGGTAAAGGTCGCGGGCAACCGATGGACAAGGTCAGCTCAGGACCGAATGATCTGGAAAACCTTGGGGGAGGCCTATGTCCAGCAGTGGACGTCTTATGGCTGAGATGGATGGATGGATGGATTTATACTTAAGAGGTCGCGGTGGTCAAAATTCGACCGTATCTAATTGCTTTTTTTCTTCTGGAATTTTGACTTATTAATTTGTCTACTACAAATTAATAAGCTATTTTTTTGAAATTTTGAATAAATTAACAAAAAAGTTGGCTTTTTAATTTATTATTTGCCAAAACGGTTAAAGGGTGTGTCGCGAATTCAGTTCGGGGCGAACCACTAGTATAATGAAGGCTATATTGATATATTGATAGGTACTAAGCTCTTATCTAGAAAATATTGATGGATAGAGAAACGGGATCTCAGGGATGATTGAACACAGGGCGAGTTGAGGTTTACTATAAAAAATATTTTTAACCACTTAAATTAAAATGAAACGCATATCACACAATATTATAGGTAGATACTTATAATTAAATAATTACAGTAACAATTACTTAACAAGCCAGTTTAGCGCCTGATGGTAAATTAACACAGCTTCTTGTATGATTGCAGTAATTATTACAGCAGGCGCTAAAATAGGATTATATTTTATATTATATAATTGAGGTAAATTATGGCAGTTCTCCTCTTCGTAATATATCTCTAGCAAATTTTTGTCTTGAGATGGGATCGCAGACTGATCCCTCGACTGCTTCGACAATATCTGCGTACATAATGCGATAGTTGTAGTCGTTAGCGGTCAACAAACTTGCTTGAAACATTGGCAGACGATTTGATATCACCCAAACATGTTGCTGCTCTTCTTGATCAACTTTTATATCATTAGGAAATATTAATGTTTCTGAATTCTGAGCCACATCTGCAAAATATTCCGGTTGATGTGGTCTTCGTATGTCCCAACATCCAACACTATCACGAGACACTAATCCATAATACATTACACCTCGTCTATCGATTGCTGAAGCAGAAGCCTGTCCTCCGAGACCCCTACTTTCTCCAAGTAGGCGAAATTCAGATGAACTATTGTCAATACGTGAAGGATCTCGCAAAACCACAGTTGATATGTAAAATTCTCTATGACTAGACAAAGAGTGGAAGAATAGCATACGTTCTTCTGGTGGATTATACGGTGTCAGTGCGAGACCGAAAATACCATCAGTCCATTGGAAGTTAAGCCCATGAAGGGTGAAATTGGAAGCTAGAGGATCCGGGTAGAATAAAGGATGTGTGAATCTCCAAAATGATTCGTCGCTATATCTGAATACGATAAGACCAAAGCGCCATGTATCTGTTATGTAAAGATGAAGGTCTGAGCAATCAGCTGTTCTTGTGTCTACAATAATATTAGCAAATAATGAATCTTGCAGCACATATTTTTTGGGAATTGGAAATCGACCAATTAATCTATCAGTGCGAAGATCGAAGACAACAACACTAGGTGGGCATAGTTGTTTTGGGTCGTCTTGAGAGTCAATCTGCCCGGAGTCTAACACCCAAAGTCTGCCGCAAGTATCAGCATTCACTCGAAAAACAGATGTCAGTCCGGAACAATTCTTCTGAGACCCTAAAAATATTAAATTGATAATGTTATTTGATAATTTTATACTTAGAAAATAGATTATTTGACTGGTCTAGTAATTAATGGCTATCCCGCCCAGGACAAAAAATGTTTAATTCACAAATGATCAAACAATCATTTGTGAATTAAACATTTTTTGTCTGTGATTCCGAAGTTTGTTAAACTGTTTGCGGTAGAGAGGTTATGTAAGTAGTCGCAATAATTTAAACTTCGAGTGTTCCTACATAAAATACTATTTACCTCGATGAAAACTCCAATTTGGATAGGGTCTAAGAGCTGGAGATGACTGGACCCCGATACGGGGTACTGTGGCCAATGTAGCAGGTACACCTCGTCTCCAAGCTGGGATGGTAACCCATATCCGAGAGCCCCACACCTCAAGGCCTAGTGGAAGCACGTTTGCTGGCACAAACTTTCTGAAATTTACGTGTATTTGGAATTAGAATTATTAAATATTTTTAAAATTTTTACATGCAATAAAAATATTTTTGACAAAATAAGCTAATAATCAAATTTTAAGCTTTAAAAAATAACGGTCGAATTTCGACCACTTAGCCACCATTAATGATTTATTACTAATTGTAATTGTTGTTAATATTTAATATTTGGATACCGATTTTGAATAGTTTATAAAACAGTTATCGATTATAACGATTTCATTGTGTCGACACCACGGTGACACGTTACATTCTTTTCATCAGTCATTTAATTATTTAAATTTTATAATATTTTTTTTTTAGTTTAAGTAAGAATTAAATACAAAATATGTTTTAAAATATATAGTAAAACCATTTTTTGTACATTTATTACTTCGGATTCATTTTCTGTATTTCCTATTTTTATTTCTTTCGATTCGATGCGTGAAATGGATCTCATCAAACATCACCGTACCCATGCAATGTATAGTTATATAGTATAGTTGTACCATCGTGTAAGGAAGACGCTTTAAAGTGGGAACACTGCCGCATTATGTCAAAATACCGATTCAGTTAGCAAATCTCTCTGACACCGTTGGTCGAAGTTCGATCACCGCCGGTTCGAAGGTCGGGTCAAGATCGAGAGTTGTGGAAATTTTTGGGAGAGGCCTTTGTTCAGTAGTGGACATCTTTTGGCAGAGATGATGAATGCGGCAGTGTTCTTACTACATAATTATATAGAGTCAACCTTACACTATGTATGTACTATTAGCCCTCCGCAACATATATTATTATACTCTAATGCAAAAATTGTGTAATGAAATGTTGTCTTACCCAGTACTCAGTGCGTTTATCCGGTGTCTAGCTGAAGGGAAGTCATAGTCAATTGTCTTCCATTTATACAGAGTGCTAAAAGGTGGTGTGTCTAGGTCTGCATGCACGCTTTGTGTACTCGCCACACCTAGCATCGCCAGCCAGAGTGTAATTCCCGCCGCTCGATTACCGTCTGAAATTTGAAAATATTTTGCTTATTGTAAAAGTAAATATTCTGTAAAAAACAATTTACTAGAAGACGCCCATTAGCCAAGAAGAGAAAATAAAAAGAAACAAATTCTTAAAATTTTGATATCTTTCCACATATCTACTCTGTGTAAATTTTAGCTATACCAAACTTCACACTCTTACGTGCGCGCAATATTCTTAAAAAAGGATTCGAAGCTTTCTCTTCATGTAGGTATTAATAGATATACCTAATAGATTAGGAGTAATTAAATATTTCAGCTGCATGGATTTAGTTTCTAAAGTAGAGTAGGGTAGATTGAGTGGTTTTATTCTATAATAACATCATTTCCTCGCAATTGGAAGATGTTTTATGTATAGCCTGCAATGACATGAGGTTTAATGAAGCTGACCTCATTCCAATACGTAAAAAAGCGGTGGACAAATTCATACTTGGATGGCACTGTTGGCGCTGGGCCGTAACCCGAGAAGCGCAGGTTCGAAGCCTGACCCGGGCTCGAAGTTTTCCACATTACTTTAATATTTAAGTAGATATATTTAAGCTAATTGCATAGCAAAAATGCTAAAAATATTAAATTATAAAGTAGAGTCAATTTAGATTCCGCCTTAATACAGAACAACTACATTTTAGGACGACGAGTGTGGGTAATGTCCTTTGTATAGCAATTATACCATGCATCTATTGCTTTCTATAACTACTTATTATTACCAGGCGAGTCGTCTGCTAGTTAATCACATTTGAGGTATAAAAATTGTCCACTATTACAGTTTAATCTAAGACGTGCAGAACAAACTCTATCATGGCATAGAAATTGTCATATCAAAAGTTAATTTGTAATTCTATGCAATAGAACGTGTTGCCGATCGCTCCGTGTTATAATAGTAATAATCCATTTATTTTTGCTTGACAGGCTAACATACATAATAAACTTAACATAGGTACATAATAAATTGTATAAGTACCTAAAAATTATGTAAAGTAAATATATCTTATATCCCGAAATACCTGACTGACCTAAATCCGCCAGTTTTACAATTAAGGCAAATCTAAGAACACAGTTTTTATACTAATTAGGTGTAAAACAAGATACGGTCCACCTGATGTTAAGAGAGTCACCGTGGCCTATGGACGCTTGCAATACCAGACTGTGTTGTTGAACCATTTTTTACACCAAGGCTTTAAGATGGAGTATCCCTGGGATAGGAAAACGTTTCTCACAAAACGCATCCCTAAATGAGCGCTAGAGACCTGCACTTACACACAGGATCACAACTAAATAGTGTACTGTGTATAGTTATTTGGCTGTGGTCTTCTGTCGGTGGAGGTCCTTCTAAAGTTCCACCTTTCAAGCTAATCTATTAAACCGTTTAGGCTACTGAGCGTGCCAAAGACATATACATACCTAGATAAATAAAATTCAATCGAAAAACATAACCCTCCATTTGAGTCAGTCGCGTCAAACTTATATCTTTATAATAATAATATTTTATGACAACTCACACACCACCATCTGATCTCAAACTAGGCAGAGCCTGTACTATGGCACCAGCCCACTGAGAAACATACTTATATATTAGAATCGAATCAATAGAATAGAATAGCGTTTATAAGCACGCACAAAACCAGTAAACAATAGGGATAATATAGGTAAAGTACAATAAGTATATGGAGCATAAAAAAAACAAAACAAAAAACCAATATAAACAGTAAGAAAACAGCATGTTTTTAAATTTGTTTTTAAATTAAACCTATATAAATATAAATTTCTAAATACATACATATTATTGATAATATTATAAACGCGAAAGTTTGTAAGTACGGATGGATGGATGGATGTTTGTTACTCTTTCACGTAAAAACTACTGAACGGATCTGGATGAAATTTGGCCCAGAGATAGATTATGGTCTGGAATAACACATAGGCTACTTTTTACAGCGACAACCGATATCCACGCGGGCGGAGCCGCGGGCAACAGCTAGTTATTGATAAATAACACCCAGATAAAGAACAAATATCTATGCTTATCACACAAAGATTTGTCCTGGGTGGGAATTGAACCCACGACCTCCGGCGTAGCAGTCAGAGTCACTAACCACTAGACCAACAGGCCAGTCAACGCACTTGCAGTTTCAGTGACTGTGCATTCATGTGGCACTTGTCCGCTAAAGTGCACCTAAAAGTCAAAAAAACAAAATTAAATGTATGGGATTTGACGTAAGTCTACGATATACTGTCGTAAATTTTCGTCAAATCCCATACATTTGCTTTTTTGACTTGTCGATTCGACTATCGCTATTATGCCACTTGTCTAGAGGCTCAGAACACCTTATGGCGGTCGCTAATCGATGGACCCAACGGTAGCTGTTGTTCACATTACATAGCATCACGCTTTTTTCTGAAGAGGTAGGCACAGGTGTGACTGCATGCAATAGGCTCGCCCCCTATTTCATGGGTGTCATACCCATGAAATAGGGGGCGAGCCTATTGCAATAGCATTACTCCAAAAGTCCTCAGTATCAATAAACGTTGCTCGAATGTATACCACATGCACCTAAGTATACCACGTTTATACAAATTAAATGATTATGAATTGGGACTCGAATCCAAGACCTCACGATCAGCAGCAACCAATTAATGAATGTCAAGAAAAAGAGAGCACGACTGTGTTTGTGCACACGATTGTGCATTATATGTCGTCCACAGTAGGCTCATTTCCGTTAGAATGCTCGCTGAGAGCAAAATCGCAAACTAATTCTTACAAATATTATAAACGCGAAAGTTTGTAAGAATGGATGGATGGATAATGGATGTTTGTTACTCTTTCACGTAAAAACTACTGAACGGATCTGGATGAAATTTGGCACAGAGATAGATTATGGTTTGAAATAACACATAGGCTTTTTACAACGATACCGACATCCACGCGGGCGGAGCTGCGGACAACAGCTAGTACATTAATATGTTACATACCTAATAAAGAAATTAGTCAAGCAGGTCCTACTACTGAAGAACCACAGTTAAATAACGACACACAGTGGTGTAGTTTACAGAATAGAACTCCAGTCCAACAACAAGTATATTTTTAAAGAAACGTATTCTTAGCCATAATAAAAATACTTTGGGATACAAACTATCGGTTTGGCAATACCGCAAGTAATGCCTCAGGAACTGCTTATAATAAGGCATATCCATATGCTTGTTTACCACCTAATATAATAAAAATGCATAAATAAATTAACTTCGGGATATACACCGAACCGATGTTGTTTTTACAGCAATGAAAAAAAGGTCGAGCCCGCAGCAGGATTTGTTACTCCAAGACGTGAAAAAACGGTGGGCAAATTCGAACTCAGAAATAGGAGCTCAGATGGTACAATTGGTGGTGCGCTGGCGCAGGCATAAAAAAAAGCGTAAATAACTGTCTGTTAGGTATCAAAGTTACCATTTTGGCGAAAAAATTGTTACGTAGTTGTTGTTATTCAAACCTTGAGAAAGGACATGAGCTACTTTCAATATACGCAGACTAAACTGCGGGGTTATCTACTTATTTTTACTTTAAGATAGGCATTTTATTAACACCACGTATCCCGAAAGGAAAGCTACAGAGCAACTTTGAGCACGCAAATCTCAGGAACTTCTAGTTCAATATCAAAAATTCTTACACTTGCCGGGCACATAGCTCACAGAACTGATGGCCGTTGGGGCAGGCCTCCAACAAGGTGGACCGACGACCTGGTAAAGGATGCGGGCAACCGAGATGGACACGGTCGGCTCGGGATCAAGAGTTGTGGAAGTTCTTGGGGGAGGCCTATGTCCAGCAGTGGATGTTTTTTGGCTGAGATGAAGATGATGATCAAAAACTATTGACGAGAGACATAATTTAAATCAAATCAATGGGTAATATCGCATCTCTGAATGATCTCTGAAAGAGAGGTAGGGCACTGAGTATACTAGCGAGCAAGACAGGGAAATGAAGACCACTTCTATGCTATGTTCTTTGCAAAAGCGAAGCTGTGGTCTTCCTATCCCTGTCTTGCTCGCTGGTAAAGTCTAAACTACCTCCACAGAGTGGCGCGGCGTTCAGTTTTGCTGCTTTATTATTATTCACTCAGATTTCAAGTATGAATGAAATAGATAAATACAGAAGTTGAAACGTATGATACAGAAAGAAACAGCCGAAAACTGTTACCAACAATAAGCGCGTTTTGTAAGCAACAGTTTTTGCTAGCATGATATTTACCGCTTTCTTACTATATCTTTAGGACTTCAGTGCTCATTATGGATACATACACGTAGTGATTAGTTACTCTGTGATTTAGGAAAGCGTTTTTAAAGAAACTTTTTTCTTATTCTAAATTTGGCAACACGCAATCGATGATATGATAAACAGTTACCTACCATAGCCTATGGATTCGCCTATAGGCTGTGGTTAACAGTTTATTATCAGAAGCCCCATACATCTATAATAGTATTGTGCAATATTGATAAAAGAATGTCGTGCAATAAAATTAAAGCTCGTTCAACTTCTTTTCAAAATTTTTTAAGCTTGTTCAAATTTCTTTTCTTTTTGGTGTAATAGTGCAATCAGCAGTATTGCGCAATATTATTGTAAGTGTAAAAAATACTTAAATGAACAATTTACACGACGTATAGATGCCGTGGAAAATCGCCTGCCACCTGGCTAATAACGAACTAAAATGACTATAAGGATAAAGGGATAGGTGCTGCGACTGCGTGAGATAGAAATAAGTGGAAAAGGCAGACAAGGCGTCCATAGGCTACGGTAACTGCTTACCATCAGGCGGGCCGTATGCTTGTTTGCCACCTTGGTAGTATAAAAAAAAAAAAAAAAAGGAGAGCCGACCCCAGATAATGGGATAAGGTTTGTAATAGAAGAAGAAGAACTATATCTACACGACTAACCGTAAACCACAATAAGAAAAAATAAGTCCGTTAAGGCATGATAAAATTTCCTACTATGATGTCTACTGGAAACGTGCCCAGAAGACAATGGATGGCAATAATTATTTTTTTAAACCGAAAAATCGCAATGAAACACTCAGTTACATACATATATACACAAGCTAATAGAAGAATGTTAAAATAAGCCAGTTTTCGATTAATTGCTTTAACAAATCTTTGTACGTAAATACATAAAATACAATTTACCTGTAATCATTTTGACAATTCACAAGGAATACAACAACGCCCTTCACGTGTGCAACGTTCCACCCAAACTGAACTTATAATAACCAAGTGTGGCTATCTGTTATAATTAATGTGTTATATATAAACATGATACTAAATAAAACGTTTCCAATGAACAATACAATTTGATGTCCAAATATTGTTTTGTTATATATGGGCCTTATTAGTCATGAATGTAAAATATGTAACAATATGCATGTTCAGACTAAAAAATATTTCATTTCAACGTAAACACATCAGCGTGTAACTAACGATGCAAATTAAATGTGTAATGAAATGAAAAGTAAAATTAAAAAGTGGTTATTTAAGCTTATTGGTGAGTTCAAAGATGGGTGTCCATTTTCTAAGTCACATAGGTCCCCTACGTGCCAAGTAAAGCCGTGAGTCCTGACCTGATCTTTCGCCGCCTGTGACGCATTGGTGTTTCATCAGAATATGATAGTGCAGGAATATAAAGTGCTCCTGTGTTTGCGCACACATTTGTGAACTATTATGTAGGTACCTACTGTAATTTTTTTTTGATATAATTAGGTGGCAAAAACATACGTTTTTCTAATGGTTAGATGTTACCGTAGATATGTATGCTTTATATTTGGGGCGTTATTTGAGTGTTAATATGTAACTGCAGGTTTTAGTAATGGAGTATAGTCCGTCTAGAAACACACATAGTAGGTCACCCGTACTCTAGCATGCACTGCCTTGAACTCGCCACATCTTTTAAGTGTATTATGAACTAGACATTATTAAGAGATGCGTTTTCTTCCCTCCTGGGAAGAAAACACATCTCTAAATGAGTACGGAAGACCTACTATGTGTGTCCCTAGACGGACTTTCTCGCATGTATGATACTGTACCTACCTCTCTTTGTGCAGTTGAATAATGTCCTTTAAGATTTGCCGCCGCGCCGTGACCGAAATCGAAAGCTTATGGGGTCGTGTATATTTGATCGAAGTGTCGACTGATAAACTTCCTTAGATAGATAGGCAAACGATAGGCGCCTTTCGATGTTAGAGCAAATAATGCACCAGGTTATAGAAAAGAGCATGCACTGCCTTGAACTCACCAAATTAAAGATGAAGAATGACAATATAGATATAAATAATGTAAAAAAATGTATCTGCTCTACCCTACCCTACACTTTAAGCTCATTTGTACGGATCGTTTCCACAGACAAACTGTACAAAGTTTTGTGGGGCTGCGTTTAGATGTAAGATTCTTGTAAAACTTTTCCTTAATAAAGATACATACAAGCACCTGGGCAGCCCAGATACTCTACGGGAGGCGGTTAGCTGCACCAAGTGTGCTGGCCTTCTTCGACGAGCTAGGTCACTCCAGCTCTAATCATATAAAACGATGAGTTGCGGAAAAACGCCTGCCATACTTTAACTGCACGGTTGGTTTAGTAGCTAAAGTGGTTCGCTATCTGCCACTGCGCGGCGTGTGGGTTTCATTCCCAAACGGGACAATTTATATGATCCATAAATCGTTTTTTTTTTTTTTTTTTTTATACTACCTAGGTGACAAACAAGCATACGGCCCGCCTGATGGTAAGCAGTTACCGTATCCTATGGACGTTTGCAACACCAGGGGTGTCACTCACGCGTTGTCGACCCTTTAAAAACCTTATAACTCCTTTCTTGAAGATCCCCATGCTATAGTCGTTATCCCGAGTCTGTTTATTAATTGTATGTTTGTAAAGGAATACACAGCATAGGGTATGTTTTCTAATGCGAAAGTTGTCTTCAAAATATATACCATAAAAAATACCATAAGTATATACGCTCATTACTCACTAATCGTTTATATATATATCAATCAATCCGATCCGTAAAGGCGCCGGCGGCGCCGGCACTGGTTGCGCTTCACTGATTCCGTGCATTTTTACTTTCTTTTCCCGGAAAATGTTGATTTAAATGTTGATCTTGTGAAGTTATTTAAGAGATAATTCAAACAGTGTCCACGTGTATTAAGATTATTTAGAACGTAAATAGTAGAGTGCAAATTTAGCAAAGATTACCTAAAGAGCAATGAAGCGAGCTATGCTTGTAATATCCCTGTGGGATCGAACATCCATCAGCCGATGGATGTAAATTATTGCGGGAGGCGTTGTATATCGTTCCCAGGTAGCGTATTCATACATATAAAAATCAAACGTCTATATAGGTACCTTTTATGATATTGTTTATGCAAAAACAGTAATTAAAAATCAGTTTTCTCAATTCAGTTTAAGTGTGGCCGCACACGCCCTAAATTGCGTATAGCTTTTTAATTTTTTCTGCTGTCTGTACAATTTACGTCATGTTGTATAAGGTTCCTACATGACAGATTCAAATACTGGGACCGCGGTCCCAGTCCGTCGTTGACCCAGTCGCTGGAAGCCTCCTTAGTGGCCAATAAAATTGTCTCCATAGCAACGCATTACTGTCTTAGAAAAAAAAACGAAAAGCATGTCTCATCCGCCAACCCACATTCGGGCAGCGTGTGTAAATTAAGGCCTAAAATCCTCTTTACTCTTTTGTATTTCTAGATAAATAAATAAAATAATATTATTGTTTTATCAATCACCTATCTGACTACAGCAAATTGTCTTAATAAATTATTCTATATATTTCAAATAATTAATAGTAGCTAAGTACTACCTAGAAATTCGTTATTTGGACGCATAGCATAAAAGTAGCCGAAAAGGCCGAAAATCAAATAATATCCTAATATTAGTTGTAAGTCTAAACATAACCTGAATATCACTACGTCCAATCTAGATATACCTAACGGCCTAAAGGTACCTATATTCAATACCAGCTATGGTTTTATACCGATAAGTGTAATCGACGTTACTTTCACCAGATCTTAAGCGATATTGCTCAACAAAAACGTTGTGTAGTGTTTTAACTGCATTAAAACATGCAGTTAAAACATTATATACTATTTGTATTTAACAACAATATGTGTACCTACGTAATATTTATAAATTCTAGTTTTTTTGCATTAATGTTTTTATGAGTCATAGCTCTTAGTTATAGGCTTAAAATTTGTCACAATTTATAATCATCATCATCATCATCTCAGCCATAAGACGTCCACTGCTGGACATAGGCCTCCCCCAAGGTTTTCCACATGGGGCAGAAAGGTTCTAGAGTGGCGACCACGAACTGGCAGACGCAGCGTGGGCAGGCCTCCAACAAGGTGGACCGACGACCTGGTAAAGGTTGCGGGCAATTTATAATGATGATTTTAAATTATTGCAATTTGTGGATAGTTTCTTTTTTCTTTTTTTGGATTTAGGTAACACCTACGACACAGGAATAACTCCTGTGTCGTGGGGATTACAAAGTAACACCACTTAGAACAAATTATGGATCACACTAAATTTTTTTCTGTGTAGAAATTGAAACCACAATATTTGGTGCGGTGTTGGCGAGGTGAACACCTTCGCCACTAAACCGCACATGCAGTCGAAGTGTTAATTGTAATTTATACTAGCATGAAGTGGCTTAAGGGTTATTATTATGGTTGAGATATTAGGGTTGGGGTATTAGGGTTGTGGTATCCAATGTTTAGTAGGTACAGATGTAGCCTGAAAGGGATTTTTATAGGGTTCTCTTGGTACTCTATAGTACCAAGAGAACCCTATAATAATAATTAATTAAGCGAGTTTGAACTTCTTTGAGTCAAAAGAAACTCAGAACTCTGCATAAATCTTTGTGGATCATAAAGTTTTCTCCCGTAAAGAAATCGAATCTGCAACACTCGGCGCAGGTGGCTAAGTGTTTACTTTAACCACTAGACCACCCAAACAATAGCCCACAGATAATCTTACTATCTTCATCATCATCATCATCTCAACCCATAAACGTCCCACTGCTGGGCACGGGTCATCTTAATAATATTATAAATGTGAAAGTTTGGGTGAATAGATGAATGTTTGTTCTCTATCACGCCAGGAAGCAGTCCGGCTAAATGGTTTTAGATGAAATGGGTTGTTATATTACATTCGCCACAAAGTAAATTTGTCACAGAAAAAAGTATGTCTAAATTTGTCTAGAACTGTGACGAATTTTGTCTGTGGCAAATTTACTTTATGATGAATGTACAACAACCCGATATTTAGCAGAGATAGATTGTAGTTTGGAATACATAGGTACCTTTTGTTCTATGCTACTTTTGTTCCGTTCCCGTGCCTTATAATTGTGTGTTTTCAAATGGTAGAGCCGCGGGTAATTGCTAATAATAAATGCTAATAACATTGCACTTTAGTAGAAAATATACCTAATAAGAATTCAGTGCTTATTAGGACATATCTAATATTTAATTACCCACCATTATATAATTTGTCAGTATCGAATTTAACCGAATATAAAAATTCTGTTTCGTTCATTCAAGACTTGTAGGCAGTTTTGGACATTGGAGAAAGAGGTTTATTTAATAAAATGTTAATGTCAGTCAAGGCCAACTGTTACTCCAAAATATCCAATTATTAAGACAGGCTAATTGCTTTATTTAAAGGATGTCAAGTAAATGGTTACGGCATTGTGTGGGTCTTATAATTATTGTATTCGTACATTAGTTAACTCTAGCTCTATACTAGCTATTACTTTAGTAGAGGTAGAGCACTATACAAGCGTGCAAGCCCGACTGGAGAAGGACCTTACAAAATACCACAACCAATTAACTACACACAGAGGTGTAGTTTTGTGCCTGTGCATGAGTCTACAGGTCTCGTTATATAGCGAGATTAGCTCCGTCCCTCTTCCTCGCTCGGAAGACTTACGCTTAACACACGTCATAGTCATATTATGCAATACCATGTATAAATCCACAATCTGTTACTTTCCTGTAGGTACCTTGATTATAGGTAATTTGATTAGGTGCAATTATTGAATGCATTCATTCATTAAAGTTGCATCATATATTATAATAAAATCGGGCATTATTCTGCGGAAATCCATAACCAGCATTATTAATTACCTGCGCGGAATATAATTAGTATGTAGTGTCCACGGTTCCTATTGGTTGAACGATGAATGAACAAACGATCTTTACTATTACAAAGACAATTTAGGTACATTTAGAACCATTAATTATAAATCAATAATTATCTTTGTTTAAAACGGTTTGGAATACGACGTGGATTGTACATCGTGTAATTAATCATGAAATTGCGATTATGTCTCATTATGAGACGCTGAGCAGTGAGGTTAACGTCCTAATGTTCGATCTTTAAATTTTGATAAATGGCAACTTTTAAACTAGTCAATAGTTAAACTTTGATTTCTTACGAAATTTGTAGCATGATCGGAAATAAATCGATATAAGAACGTCATGCGTCATGCTCCCGCGTACTTCGGAAAGGATGTATTAGGTACGCGTGGGATTGTGGTCTAGACCATGAGAGTGAGGGAGTAAAGAGTGCACCTGTGTTTGCGCATTTATGCACTTCAATATCACCCGCGTAGATGGCATATTTTCGTCGAAATTTACCGCTGTGACCGAAATTCGGTTGTGAGGACATTTTTACTATACTTACAACTATGTATAATAGTGTGGGATAAGTTTCGTCTAAAATAAGTATATAGGTATTGGATACGTTTTTTGCGATTACAAAAACTTGATACTAACTTACTTATAAGTTAGCTATGAAACTTTAAAAAAAAAAACCATTTTGGAGATAATTAATTGTAAACAAATGAAGAAGATTAAATACAAAACATAGGCATTACTTTAAATATAGTGTGGGATAAATTTCGTCTAAATATACATAAGTACACACTTTCGCAAATACAAAAACAGGGAAACGATTACAAGTTAGCCAAGAAACCCTAGCTAAGTAATGTAAACAAATGAAGAAGTTAAGTTATAAAACATACCTACCTAGATATATTATGATGTCTTTTAACATTAGGCAAGTAAGTATATAAATAACATTTTATTATGAAGTCTAGAATTTACATAAAACATAAACAGTGCTAATTAGGCATTTGTAATATATACCTACCTACTAGAAGAATTATTTTAGTAAACCAATTTGAAGCTTATTAATTTAGCTTGTTAGCATAAAGTATCTCACTAATTAGAATTCATCCTACTAATACTGTAATCGCATAATGACTCTTTCACGTAACTCATCTATTGGATTGACTGCACGGTTGGTGCAGTGGCTTAAGTGGTTACCTCGTCATTTACCACTGTGCGGCATGTCGTGGGTTCGATTCCCACACGGGATAAAACATTGTGTTATCCATAAATGGCTGTCCCGAGTCTGGGTGTACTTTGTGTCCGTTAATTGTATGTTTGTAAAGTCCCCACGAAGCAGTACTTGTCCCTAGTTAGGGTGTTGTCTTTATTTAAATAAAATAAAAAAGATTTTGTTGAACTTAACAATGTTAATGCTTATACATCAGAAAACCATTATTATTACAATTTACATAAGATATCCACGTGGAGGAAGCGCAAACATAAGCTAGTTTTCACATGTATTATATCTTACACGTTTAATTTCATGACTGAAAATTTTACACGCAATGTTTTGTAAGTAGCTATTCGAAATGCTCTAATATGTTTTAATTGTTTCCGACGTACTGAAATATTTATTTAGCTAATTACATTCAATACTTACTATTAGTGAAACATGCGTTTCTGCCGTCCTTCGGGGCGAAGTTTCACGATATACCTACGACTGCCGTATATTAGGCACAGTTTTAGACTCGGACTGATGCGGAACATTTTTCTCGCAAAATCTGATAACCAACCGACCCTGGGATCATACCAGGGACGCCTTCGCGGTTAAAACCATTTAAATTATGACAAAAGTACTCCGAAAGTAGGTACTTAACTAACAGATATTTAATTTTGTTTTACTACCTTTTACTTAATTAAACATTAGCTACAAAATTGTAAATTGCATACATAAATGTAATTCATTACTTACCACTATTTGTAAATCTATCTGGCACTGATCCATAATTATTATAATTTTCTAGCGTCTCTTGATTAGTCGAAAAAACATTATTTTGCCCATCACTTTGTTGAGGTAATGTCAAACCATCACTCCATTGAGGAACATCTTTCCATCGATCATTTAATTTATTATACTGACTAGAAATATCCGCTAAAAGCACCGGCGGCGCGGACCACTGAACGAACCACTGATGCGACACAGCCATGCTTTACTTCACATGCAAAATACCAATTAAATCACTATAACAACCTCTCTCTCCAACTAAACTGTTTTTTCACTAGCACGACAAAGAGAGCAGAACAATTTAGATATAATTCTCTGCATTGCAAAAAATACGTGAACGCAAGTTCGCTTGTCGGAGTTGTCTGTCGGTGCGGAGTTATCTCGCCCTTCCCATAACACCACTCATGCTGCCCCTCTCGGTATACTTTCCAGATTTTGACATACATGTGAATAGCTTCTTCATTTTATAAGGATACTTGACGGATTATTGCGTCATTACTTTGACTCTTACTTTGTTTGACCGTGTGCCTCAGTGGTCGTTGTGGTCATTAAGTTGAGGTTTGATTTATATAATTAAAGTCTATGAGTTTGCTACTGTACTAAGTGATATGTTGTGGTTCGATCTTCATATTGATTGATTTGTCTAGGACAGGTGTTCTTTGTGTCCTGGTTTTAATGTTTTTCGAACCAACCAGAAGTGCGCAGCGTCTAACGCAGAAGTGGTTTCTTTAAAGAAATAAATAGTTCAGAAAACTATTTAATCACAATAAAACAAATACGTCTATGGAGTAAATTATATATTACTATACTTACAGTTCGAAAAAAATGTGCCCGCTTTTCCTGATAAAATTGAAAAATCGGAATATGAAAATATTATATCAAAATCATTTTGTTCCGTAATATTTAAGCGATAATATTAAGTTCTTCGTGAACTCGTAACTATGTTTAGGGAATTTATACCTATGTTAAGAGTTAAGACGTTTCAAAAGTAGGTTAATATTTTTGTCTGTATGTTATTACTCACGACTCACGACAAATAAAATTAATGGATATCGCTTTATTTTGCGACATCAACTTCTTTGTTGATCATTAGTTTAGCAACGGTTGATTTAATTTATGGTGTCTAATCCAAAGCACCATAAATTATTGCAATCCGCGTAATGTTTGTACATAAACTTTACAATACAATTTCAAAAATAGGTTAACTTATTCCTACATAGAACGTTTTAATATACAACTTAATCTTAAAATAGACGCTGGGTCTGCAAACGAAATTTGATCACGTCTACAATATAATAATGTCGTATATTCCTTCTACCCTGTACCACAGATTAGATAATAGTTACTACCTGTACTATTAAGTATTCTGTGCTTCTACCTGAGTATATTAACTAGGTCCCAATCTGTTGGTCTACTACTGGTTAGCGACCGTGGTTGACAAGCCCGTAGGTCGTAGAACGTAAAACAACTTTAAATAGTTTTCGACAAAAATATATAATATGATAATAATATTTTTGGGACAACTCACACATCGCTATCTGATCCCAAACTAGGCAGAACCTGTACTATGCTAACCAAACAACTGATAAACATACTAATATATTTTTAAATATATACATAATATTATAGATAAATTACACCCAGACACAGAACAACGTTCGTGCTCATCACACAAAGATTTGTCCTGGGTGGGCATCGAACCCACGACCTCCGGCGTAGCAGTCAGAGTCACTAACCACTAGACTAACAGGCCAGTCGATATCATCCTGAAGACCACAGTCCGAGAAACTCTTTCACATAAAAGAGTTTCTATAGACTGAAGCTCTTTACACTGTCCTATTATTGTATACTGGGCTTGGTCAAATTCATTGACAGGACCTTTGGCTTAGTGATTAGTGACTCTGTCTGCTAAGCCGGAGGTCGTGGATTCGATTCTTACATGGGACAAAACTTTGTTTGATCGCGCAGGAGTTGTTTCCTGAGGAGAAAAATAAAATGTACGTACATCCCGAGTGCTCATTAAAAAAAAAACTTTTTAGAATATCATTTTCTTTTCCCCAAGGTTACAAATAACCCAAAACTCCAATGTTACAGGATTAACGGTCAAAACATTCTTTAGTAAGGTTTCTGGTACTAGGAGTTACGCTTACTCGTCAACATCATAGTACTCGTAATTATAATAAACGAATGTAGGTTAATCCGTTTCATAACTAACGTTACAAATACAACTAAATTTAACAAAAAATATAAAGTTTATTAAAGCGGTTGACTTCAATCAAATAATAACAAATGGACCAATCAGTTACCGCCATGTTGCCACTTTGTTTTAACGACAACTATATTGTTCACCTATGAAGTAATTGACCAGTATACATCAGAATGTACGCAAAATATATCGCCTTGTTAACAATAGCCATTGCAGCTAAAGTCTGTGGAATTTACCCATATTTTGATACTCAAGACTTCATATACAATGTTCCAAAAGTTTACAGAATATCTATAACATTGGACAAGTTGTTACAGCATTATGAGAAGAAGCCTTCAAAAGATCCTGAGTTTTATATAACTCTCGGAATTGCTAGAGGTACGTAGTAGTATAATTTTTATAGGATGTTAATTGCCGATCATATTTTCGAGGCATATCGTGGTAAGCAGTTATCATAGCATTTAGACGCCTGCAACATTATAGGTAGCCAGCTAGGTGGACCGACGACCTAAAAAAGGTCGCTGGGACGGACTGGATGCGGAAGGCGGAGGACCGTGTGCTGTGGCGCGTGTTAGGAGAGGCCTATGTCCAGCAGTGGACTGCGATAGGCTGATTGATTGATTGATTGATTGAACATTATAGACTTCACTAGCGTGTTGCCGACCCAAATTTATAAAACTTTCTATAGGGTCGATTTTGCAACCTCATGCTAAATTGTCTCGGGAAAACTCCAACGGAATGAAGATTCTATTAGCTAAGAGTTTTAGGGCACAATCCAATTACGAAATCAGCAGATGAACCAAAGCTACCGATATAAGTACATTGAAGTGGCAATTGGCAGGCCACATTCCTTAACGAATCGATAATAACCGATGGATAAGAAAGTTTTGGATTGTCGACCACGTACAAGAAATCTCAGCGAGGGGCGACCTGCCACTAGGTTAACATGAGCTAATCAGAAGTGCATGGGAGCACTGGATGCAAGTGGCTCAAGATCAGCCATTGTGGACCTTTAATTTAAGCAAGCTTACTCGATTGGAGAAGGACCTTACAGAAGATGAAGAAGAAATGGTGAAACTGTATGCTTTTGCTTAGGGACAGGTTTGTAGTGCTCATTTAGTAAGTTTGTTCAGGAAACGTTATCCTATCCTAGGTTTTTCTAATTACAAAATCCTGGTGTAAAAATTTTTTGATTGGTAAAACGCGAGTGATGCTGCAGGTGCTATTTACCATCAGGCGGGCCGTATGCTTGTTTGCCACCTAAGTGGTATAAAATACGTATTTAAAGCAATCAATGTGTGTCATAATAATTCTTGTACACAGTATCCTAAGGCGTTTGCCGCAAGACACGTCATTCTTATTGTACCTATGATTACACGATTAACATTTTAACGCACGATTAAGATCTTAAAACTAACTGGGTTTTGCAAGCAGATCCTGACATTGTAGTAGTGTATCACATATATTATTAGGTTATGCCTGCGGCGTCGCCCATGTGGATGATGTTTTTTTGATTAAAATATAGCTTTTGTGCTATTCCGGTGTAAATATAAACTCGTATAAGGGAGGATACAGATTGTTCCACTTTATATTAAGTCAATCATCATCAGCCTATCACAGTCCACTGCTGGACAAAGGCCTCTCCAAGTGTACGACACCTAGCACGTTTCTCGACTTCCCGCATCCAGGTACTCCCAGCTGCTTTGCGAAGATTGTCGCTTCACCTTGCCTGAGGGCGTTCTACATTACGTTTTCCGAGCAGCGATCTCCACTCAAGAATATCTACATTAAGTCAATGGTTCCACATAATTTTTATACCGACAAAATATGCAAAAAGTATGGACGTTTGCAACACCAGAGGCATCACTCACACGTTACTGACCTTAGATGTTTATTTAAATCTTATATGCACAGATAGTTCCACTAGGTACAATACCCTTCAAACCGAAATTTAGTATCTAAGTACTGTAATTTCATCAATCATTCTCCATAATCTTTGAGAACACGGATGTGTTTACCTTGCTTAACACTACATTACGTTTTATAGTTTTTAATATTATTCATGGGATGGATTTCAAAACCAGAAAAAAGAAAATTACACTGATTTTTATATACTAGTGATATTGGGATTTTAGGACCAAATGTTCCTCGTGGATTCACTGAGGCTTTCTGTGTCACGTATTATTGTTATTGACCTTGAGTCCTAGGGTACTGATGCCTATAACTTTTCTTAAAGAAATGGCTTTTGAATCCAAAAATAGATTCTTTTAAATACGACTAGTAATTCCAGAAATTTGCGTGTTCTAAAAAAACAAACAAACTTTGCAATATTATTAGGTATATTAGTATAAAATCTATAGGTTTGAGGATTAAGGACATCAGGACTAGCGGAATTAGTTACAGTAGGCTTCACATCACAAAATGCATATTAAGAATCTAATAATAATCTAATAGATATGATTTAATGATATGATGAGTCTAAGAGGCGATTATGTTAATATGAACATAAAAAACGAAAGGTAAGAACGCGATGCAGTTTAGCTACAGAATGTGTGTAGTAAATCATCTGATAGTAGGTATATAAGTAGGTAAGTCCTTATGAAAGAGTCACGATTAGATAATTTACGTTCTATTTTGAATGTATGTTGCGTTGCTAGCTGTTCATTTAAGACTATAAATGTTTAAGATTACAAATATTATGCCATCAGTACAAGTAAAGACTAACTATTGTTCATATTTAGGTATAACATAAAATATATTATGAGAAATCAGAGAGAATAGAGGCTAGATCACACAATTTTTTTTTTCACTTTCCCCTCACCAAACTTTACACCGAAGGAGCATCTTCCCGCGGTGTAAATTCTGGGCTCGTACAACTTAATTACTCGACATTCGATAATGATGATGATGACACGAAGTAGAAGAATTAGTACATTTCAAGCTGTATTCGCCGTAAAAATCCTTCGGGGAGGCCATACAGGGAAAGACACCCACTAAGGATGTCTTTCGGCTAAGGTGATGATGATCATAATGAATCGCCGGTAGTGTAGTTTTTCTTTGTGACTACGTAGAATCCTAGTAAGGTTTTCATAAAATACACTACTGATATCACCTCAACCCATAAACGTCCTACTGCTGGGCACGGGTCTCCTCCAAAAATTTGGAGGGATATTAGCCTACACTACCACGCTGGCCAGACGGGTTGGTATAGGGTTTTGTTTCGAGTTTTTCCTCTCTTGAGGTGAATATTGTCAGCTAGGCTTACTCCCTTAGTCGACTCTTACGACACCCTCGGGATGGAAGGGGGTGGTGACATTTGTATTCTTAATCCATCACCACACTACTGATATATATAAGAAAAAATCTTGCTAGCGAGCTTACCTAACTGCGCTCTGAATCTGTTATGCAGAATCAAATTAATGTTATCGATTTGAAATGAAACAATTTTTTAAAGTAAGTAATACGAAATGTGAATAATGATCTGACAAATTGACGTGTGATTTAATAAAAAAATCTAAAATTGGCACGATCACAATTTATTTAAAACCGGTAGATATAGTCGTGAATAGTAAAAGCACAAATCGGTTTGGCCCTCAAAATGCTATTTATCATCAATGCTTATAAATTGATTTCAGGTCAATTAGAATACACCATAAACGAATTGGATAAGTCAGTGCCGGCCAAACTAAAAGAGAATTTGCAAAACATCACTAGAGTTATGGACCGCATCAAGAACAACACGGATTACTCAAGTTTCGTATTCCGCAGTAAAGATTACGAATATGGTAAGTATAATTAACTTTGTAATGCATTTGATTTACTAATGAGTACAAAATAGTGTAAACATTTAATCTTACAAAACTTCGCGCCTGCGTGCGTTTGCGGGAATGAGTGCTTAGTGTATATCTCTGGTATTCCAAGCGTCTATAAGCTACGGTACCTGCTTACCATCAGGCGGACCGTAGGCTTGTACGTCACCTTAGTAAGTATACATAATTAAAGCGATATACGCAGAACAGGAAAAGTACCTGCCTACGCTGCACATGTTTACGCTCCAGAATACCAAATAGTGCGACAACCGCATCGCTAACCGCGTGCGTGCGGGAGAAAAGCCTTTTTTTCATTCTTTTGTTTTCTGTGTAATTTAGGTGGAAAGCATTTTCTGAATTATTTCGTAACATTATACACATATGCACTTTTAATAGGTAGGTACCTACTGGCCTTTTACGACATCTTTTTAGGAAAGCGAACGTGACAGACTTGTTAAGGATCATTAAATAAGTCTACATAATTTTGTAAATATTGGCAAACATGGTGTACAGTTTATATATAGCCTATGAATATTTGAAACTTAAACATGGTAGATATAATTAAAAGAAATTAAGAAAATTAAATTGTTACTATTGGGTACCTATCTAATTATAATAATGTTTTTATTCTTTGTCCAACCCATATTCCCAGTTCACCTGGGTCTCCCTGTACATTTGCGCCAGAGAACTCTGTTCTGTGTTTTGATGTTGATGATACCGACACAAAATGATTTATTACTAGCTATTGCCCGCGGCTCCGCCCTCGTTGGTGTCTTTTATTGCTATAAAAAAGCCAAAATAGCCTATTCGCTAGTCCAGACTATAAACTTTATCTATGTCAAATTTCATCCAGATTCGTTCAGATTCCAGATTCGTAGTTTTTACGTGAAAGAACAAACATCCATCCTCACAAACTTTTACGTTTATAATATTAGTAGAATAGTAAGATGTGATATGCTTATGCGTATTACATAGCTGTTTCTTTTGTTTTTTTTTTGCTGCTGTATGTTCATAATCTTTTTTTTATATGCTTATTAAGTGAATTGAACTAATTGAAAGAACACATAATAATAATAATATGGACATTACCAGTTTTATTTATGTTTTATAAAGTGAAAAAAACTTTTATTTTATTTACCTACTTACAAATAATTATAATTTCACGCCTCCGTGATTCGTAAAATGTGTATAGGACATGAAAACTGAGTCAATTTTGATTACAAAATCTGTTTCGTTACTTAGTAGAGTTATGATTGTTTTTTTATGTTCTATGCGAGTTCTACAAGTCCTTGACTTGTTTTGTATTCAAAGTAGAATACAACAAAAAATAAATTAGTATTCTTGGATGGGCGAGCATGTGCACTTACGCAACATAGTGTACGTATTCTCTATCTACTGTCGCATGTGAAAACGCTCTAAATATAATTTATTCGTGCTCATGTCCATATTGAGTAATTTAAAATAAAGAAATAGCTCGATTCAATAACAGTTTGTCCCAATATGATAGAAACCCATAGATATCTCATTGCTGGACACGAACAGTGTCCTAGACAACCTTGGCGAATATAGCGAGGTACAAGGAGAAAGGTTCCATCAGTACATAAAAAAAATAGAAGAAATAAATATACCAAGGCCGATGGGACAGTCAAATGACGGCAGACTATTGCTGGACTTTAATAAGGAATTGTCTTGATCATAAACATGATAGAAAAGCTTACAGAAAAAGATTTTTGTATTTTTTTTACATGTTTAATGTAGGTACAGTATGCGTTTTTAGAGTCTTAATTGTTATAAGTTAGCCGCTACTAAAATAAACATTTTGATACATAATTGTATTTTCATTTCGACCCACTTACAGTCAAATAGTTAGATTGATTTATCTCATAAACATAGTCAATTTAACAAATCTGATATATTTCTCGTATTCAGTATACTAAACTGCCCCAAAATCGACTTCAACCATCCCTGTCGTAAAATTACTGTTCCACAGTGTTATTTATAAGCCTGATATTTTAAAAAAAATTACTTTAATTGATTAGCTCCATCAAATTTATTATGAAAAAGTAGAGATGTGTCCATAGAACTGTAATATATAGAAGGTACGTAGGGTACCTACTATATATTATATAGCTTATATAACTTCAACTTATGTCATTAATTGGTGATATTGCTTATGTAATATGTTGTAATAGTCGTACATTTATATTCTTTACTTTTATATTTATTTCACAGATAATTAAAATAAATATGGATATGGACATACCACTTTTAATAATGTTTAAAAAATGAAATAAATAAACAAGTTACATATCTTAATCCACTCATGTCTTCAGTTATTACATAATAAAAATATACTTGTAAAGATGTTAAGATGGCCGACCCAAATTGGTTGTTGATAGACTTTTACCATTCAATATGCACTCATAACCAGATGCATTTTTTTTATTTACTCCCTACCTTTATTTTTACCACCTATTTTCTTTATTTACTAACCACTTACCGTAGCCTACGGACGCTTGTAGCACCAAAGGTCACTCCATTCTTGAAAAGCCTCTGGTGTTGCAAGCGTTCATTGGCTAGGGTTACTGTTGTACATAACCCCATACTATATTATAGTATCTTGAGAAAACCTTGGCATGGGAGCTCATTCCACAATATTAGAAACACCTCTGAAACCGTACAGTACGGCAAGATTGAGGTACTAAGATATTAGGATGAACTCCTTGTCGCTGGTGCGAGGTGGAACAAATTGCTCGGAAAACAGCCCGTTATACTCGTACAGGCGGTAGAACACACACAAGGTGTAAATTAAACTTAGTGGATCAATACCGCCTGTAAGTCTTGGATCGTCAACAATTCTCACGGCGCGTCTTTGCAGTCATGCCAGCATACGCTCAGCTAAACGATTAGCAGCTGCCATGAGCGTCTTCTTAGTTCTAATGGTAATGACATGTTAAAAGTCGGTCCCGAATATTATTTAACCAGTAACGGATTGGTCACTAACCATTCGTGACAGATATATTAAGATGGCCCATTTGCTGGTTGGTTCACTCTAAAAACATCTAGTGAGTGTGCACAGCATTTAAAATTTACCTGCAGATATCAATGTAGATACATCTCTATCTACTATCTCTCAATTAAAGGTTGCCTCTATTGTTTTGGTATCGTTTGAGTGTGTAGAAACTAATTATAATGCGTTATCGTGAGCCAATATTCAAACCATTAGTTGTACAAAAAGTATTTCTTAACAGTCTGTCACTCATGTTATAACTTTCACATTACGATCGGCATACACTAGGCTTGCAAAATGCAAATTAGAACCTAAACAGAGAAATAATGCAATGGAGTGTTACTTCTAAAAAGCCCAAACACGAAGTCGTTTTCTTCTTTCGATAAGGTGTTTCTATTGCCATTTTCGGACTGCATTATCAGATCGGTTCCATGGTACTTAGGTGCCTAGTATCTACATTTTTGTATTGTAGCCGAAATTGTGTATTATTATTATTTGCCTGTCAACTGTCCCACCGCAGGCAAAAAGCCTCCCCTTCCTTTTTCCCATGATAGCCTAACCAATTGAAGCCTCTATAGGCGTCAAGCTCATCTCGCAATCTCATTTTGGGTCTAAGACGTAGCCGCTGCCTGGTTATTTGGAACCTCCTGCGTCTTTACTTTTGCCCACCATCTCGCCATCTCATTTTGGCTCTACCACGTGGCTGCTGCCTGGTTATTTGGGACTCCCTGGGTCTTTACTTTCGCCCACTGCTCCTCTGGCATGCGAATAAATCTAATACTATATACAAAATTTAGCTCAATCTTACACCGGGAAATAGTTAAATATGCTTGAAAAAATGAATAACAGTTGTGCTATTTAAACGTAAATATGACATTATGTTTTCTTTACAGTCGCTAAAGCCATTTTCGAGAATATGGATGTTCTCTCAGTAATTATGGAGCCAATCTCACTCGGTACGATGGGCACACAAAAGCCGTATCGGTTTACATTTGAACAATACGTACAGGAAGCGAGGACTAAGATGCCAACGAGGAAAGCAGCAGGTTAGAGACATAACATTGAAATATTAGTGAAAGTTAACATTCGTGCGAAAGTTTTCCAAAACTAGAATTGCCTTCTTGGGGAGATGGGAGTACATTCAACTGTCGTACTGAGGTTTTGTGTTCAATTTCCAGTTCGAATAAAGTGGTGTTGGGTATTTCTGTCTAAAAAATATGGGTAAAATGTGCTCTCGTAAAACGTTATTGTAATCATACGCCTTTGCCTTGGTCTTTCAGGAAAAATATGTGATGTTACGTATGAGTATTTTTGGAAATAGGTACGTCAAGTGTCCAAGTGTTGTGTGCGAGTATTTATACTATTTATGTTGATCAAATATTCGTATTTTAATTAATTGCTTACTGACTAAAAAGTTATAATCCACCAGTTCCAAAAAATACCAACATAAACCGGCAACAAAAAGTTTGGACAAGCAATACTTAATTACATTTTAAAGATCACGGCATTATCTTACATCTAAGTTTAATTTAAATTGAGTGTTCTATTAGGTAATGTAAGTAGATAAACAAACGTTATTCAATTGAGTTTTATAACTTGGCACAATAAATTTTATAATATAAATAAGTACTTCCGAGTTCATAGATAAATAAAGGTTTAAGTGTCTTATGCTCACGTAATTGGCAATGTTGCCGTAACCGATTTTACAGATAATTTCATATGAATTATAACTCAAAATAACTATCAATAAATGGACGGATCTGTTTAGTCACGTTTAGAAATCATACCAGGTATAGTTTCTTTTATTTTTTTTATGAAATGTGCACCGTAAACTTAGGTATGTAACAATATAAAATATATAGTTGATATAGACTCAGATCAGACAAACATTCATAGATATTTTTATTTGAATGGCAGTCTACTTTTGTCACGTAGATTGCAATCAATATTTGCAGTAGTAATAAAAAGGTGAAATCTGAATGCCTCAGTGGCGAAGTATTAATAAATTTTCTGTCGAGAAATAGATAGCTCATAGCTCAGAGTTTGGAATTGAGTACGGCATATATTATGTAGTTACGAAGTATTTTGATCTTTGTTTGATGAAGTTTACACTTACAAATTACAAATAAAATTAATATTGGGGACAGCCGTCCCCAATATTAATTTTAATTCGGGGCTCTGAGGACGACACGATAAGGCTCCTGAACTGACCCATCGGTTGTCTTTACCAGGTTTTTGGGGTTCCTTGTTAGAGGCGTGCATTTTCAAGTTCATAGTCGCCACTCCAGATCCATTTTTCTCCAGCGGCACTATTATATTTGACAATATACTTATCTAACACAACCTTTTTTTACCAGCTTGTTAGGAAAACCGGGACAATGCTAATAAGTAAGATTTACATTTACTCCTATATGTTTGTCCTAATTACAGATCAGTGTACAATGCAATTGTTGCTATCAGCAATGGAATCACAGACGACAAAATCAGATGGAGCTTGTGAGTTAACTCCAGAATGTTCAGCGCAGATTATCAAAGGTTCTGGACTTGCATTCCAACAAACCAGTCGCGTCAGAGCAGCCTCTTTAGCATACCTCTTTGATTGTTTAGAAACGATTGATTTGTCAGCCCATATATACAAGTTATGTATTCAGATTTATAAGGAGACTAAATCACTGGAAGCTTGGGAGTATCCCCCAGGAACTAGGACACTATTTATGCAACAAAGTAAGTTTTAATTTCATCACCATCATTTCAACCCATAAACGTTTTACTGCTGGGCACGGGTCTCCTCCATACATTTTGATGGATATTAGCTTATTATACTACGCTGGCTAGGCGAGTTGGTATAGCGCTTTGTTTCGAGATTTCCCTCTCTTGCAGTGGATATTGTCGGCCTGACTTACTCTCTTAGTCGGCTCTTAGGCCACCCTCGGGATGGAACGGGGTTGTGACATTTGTATTCTTTATCCGTCACCATACAGACAGAAAATAAATTATAATGAAGGAATACTTACATGATGAGAAATTTCCTCCCACGTACGATTAGGTTGTTTTCCCGAAAGACTATAACATGGGGTTCTTCAAGAAAGAACCCCATATAAAGTAAAAATCGAAACAAGGCTATTAAAATATAGAGGTTGGTGGTAGAAGGGTGAAAATATAGGGTTATAGTTAGTATTTTTTAATGCCAAATCATAAAAAATAGAAATAAAGAAATTGGGGTTGGCCACCCTTAACACTTAGGGGTACAAAAATAGTTTACGAGCAAATAGTATACTACCAATTACACACAATCAGTTCATAAAAATCAGTTTCGGAGGAGTTTTCAAACAAACACTGACACCCAAATTTTACATAATTATGTAGATTTTAATTTTTTCCTCATACCTACATTTATTTTCAGTTTGTATTTTGAATTAAAATACTCTTATAATTTCAGTTTTTTATTGCACATTGCAAGGCTATGGCGAATTTATAAAGCCACGGTGGATGAATAAAATCTTATCGTGGCAGGAACCTAAAGGTTGCTACTCAGATGATCGCAATCCATTTTTGAAACTTACCGGTTTCATAGGACCGGCGACAGCTCCCTCTGCAAAGAATAGAGAGGTAAGTGTAAAACGTGTATTACCTTTTCGGAATATTCCGAAAGTTCTACTATAAACAATTTTATGCGATGTATGTCAACTGTTTCAACCTTGATTATTTTCCTTACGTAATTAATATAATTACAATACAAACTTATATTTGAACGGCCTTGTATCTACACTGTCGAAATTCGACAATACTAACTAATTCGTTTTATGTATAATTTTAATTATTGTCTAATTAGCTAAGATTTGATTTATTTTCAGAGTGATATAAAATTCATTAAAACCGAAAAGTGCGGTCAAATTGTAGGTTTCGTACATACATTATAATAGCAACCCATATGTCCCACTGCTGGGCACGGGTCTCCTCTCCTCTATCAAGAGAGAGGGAGGGTTGATCCACACACGCTGGCCTAATGGTGGTTAGTGAATCAGACATGTCTTTAGAATTTCTTCTAAGACATGTGGGCTTCCTCACGATGTTTTCCTTCACCGGTAGCAGATGGCGATTCATTTCATTAGTACGTATAAACTCCACAAAGTGAAATTCACATTGGTACTGCCACCCGGGATCCAACTCGCACCTCTTGCGTGCAAGTCGGTTACTTTCCCACTCGGCCGCCACCACCGCTGCTAGAAGAAAGAATGATGTTTTTTTGTTTTGGTCACAGCTCTAAAATTACATCACAAATCGGCGTTTACAGTGTTTGTTAAATATAGTAGATTCATGGTACAGATATGAATGATGACCTTTAAAATTGCGAACAATGTATTAATAAGTACTTAGTCAACTTATTTTGCTGGCAATTTTGACGGACTTAGAATTTGGTATGCTTAAGGGAAATGCCTGTCTCTAGTAGTGGATCTGTGGATGTCTTTCGAATGAATCCTACTAATATTATAAACGCGGAAGTGTGTGAGAATGTATGGATGTTTGTTACTCTTTAACGCAAAAACGATTAAACGGATCTGGATTAAATTTGGCATAGAGATATATTATAGTCTGGAATAACACATAGGCTTTTTATCCCGAAAAAAAACTCTGTTCTCGAGAGAATATACGCGCGGGCGAATCCGCTGGCGGAAGCTAGTATATGATTTACCTTACTGCATGACTCCTGGGATTGCGAAATGAGGACTTAATTCACAACTGCCAAATAATTACAAAAAAACGTATTTCTCTTTTACTTACAGGAAGAATACAAAGTGAAGAAGGTAGCCATGTCAGAAGGTGGTTCTTGCAACTCGTTGACTTCAGCAATGGCGATGGGTTCACTCGTCATATATATCAGAGCGTTGCTCGAAACTGACCAGGCATTCCAATATGATGTGATGACTTGATCTTATGTATCGTCAAATATACACTAACGGACAAGTAAACTGCATTAAATTACAGAATGAATTCTTCCAATCACAAGGCGGGCCGTATGCTTCTGTGCCATCTAAGTTGTTTAAAAAGAAATAAAAAAGTCTATAGCAATGCGTTTTTTGAGAAAAAAGTAAAAATGTTTTTACAGGCACCTTGGTGTCGTAAGCGTCCATAGACTCCATAGTAAGTTCTTACCATAGAACACAGTAACTGCTTACCATCGAGCGGTCTGTATGCTTGTATACCGCCTTAGTAGTCCACCTGGGATAATAGCGTGAATCTATGCTGGTATTTTATGGGTTGAGAAGTATGTACTGACTCAAGTTGATTCATTGATGTAAATCCTTATTATTTGAGCCTCGTTCTACTTTGATGCAGTTTATTATTTGTCCGTTAGTATTATATTATTATTATGAAAGTTCTGTGAATGAATGATATTAAAAAAACGAAATAAATTAAATTAGATTGTATTTATTGTTTAAACCAACCAATACATGACGAAGAATTCGTCCTTCTTAACACAAAGAGGGTCTAGATTCGGTATGGCAAATAATATCATAATTAAAAAATAGTATTGAATTATGAACATGTTTTTGCAATTAAATTATGAACAGATTCACACATAATATATATATGTTTGTAATGAAAATAAAAAGTTACAGTAATAATATACATTATCACCAGTGGAGAGGTTAAGAGCCAAAATTGTGCTTTTAGAAAAAAAGTTAAAACATACTTAATTTTTCTAAAATTTTCACTTTTTTTTCACTTTGAAAAAATATATTATATATTATTATAAATATTATGGTAACAGTTTTTACACTAACGATTTAAGTACGGTAGGAACAACCTTAATGTGTAAAATTCTAGGCAAATAATAGCTACGACATAGCGTTATGTCATTTCATAATTAATAATCGCGGTGTCTTATCAGTAATCATTTGACGAAAAAACAAATTACACAATTTTATTTATCAAACTGGATGCAGGCAGCTCAAGATCGGCCATTGTGAAGTCATATGAGGGAGGCCTATGTTCAGCAGTGGACATTATCAGGCTGAGATGATGATGATGATGATTTATCAAACGATTGGCCAAAATTATGAATAACATTTAAAATACATGCGAATGGTTATTTTACTTATGCATTAGACAAACCATTTATCAGATAATATTACCTGTTTTTTTTAAGATTTATCGTCATACGTTTTCTATCAAACAACACTTCAGTAGCTGTTAGTATTATAAATTAAGTTTAGAAATAAAACAGATAGTACCTTAAATAAATAAATGGTTATTCTTAAAAACAATTACTATTACACATTAATTAAAGACCAGTTCCGTTTTGTGTTTGTTTCCTCGACAAGGCGAATTTTGTAATAAATTCGAAATTTTCTCTGCATGAATTCTATAGTTTATTCTACTTGAAGATATTGTTCCTGTCATGACTCTTTGGAAGCTCGAAGTCAGGACCCAGAGCTCTTGTTCTCCTTTAGCGTTTGTGACAACTTTGACACCGCTGGCAAATTGCAGGGTTTCGTGATCAAGTGCGATTGTATGGAAGTTGCGAGGAGAGAATTCTTTTTGGGTATTCCAGCACAGGATACTGGGAGGGTTCATCAGCCCAAAATACAGTATACCGTTACGGTCAGTAGCTTGGGCTGCCGATTGAGAAGGACGTTCTTCTGGGTACACCTAGAAATCAAAATATGGGTATTTCATTATTGATACATCGATTTTCATCTGTACCTGTCCAGATATTAGCGACCTTGGCTGCTAAGCCATAGTATTTGATTAAATATTGGGTTGTTCCGTATTTCTCCTATGACATCTCATTCTATTTTTTCACTCATCCTAAACTGGAATTCCTAACTGGTCTGATGACATTATTTTAATAAAGTTTTTTTATTCAACTGAAATGAGTTCCTTACTCTACCTCGTACTTAGGTACCTCTTTAGTTACTTTTGAAAAGAGGTGCCTTATATGTATCTATACTAATATAATAAAGCTGAAGAGTTTGTTTGTTTGGTTGAACGCGCTAATCTCAGAAAGTACTGGTTCGCATTTATCTACTTACTATATAACATCACGCTATGATCAATAGGAGCGGAGCAGTAGTGAGATATGTTGCAAAATCGGGGAAAATATTCCAAATTACCACGCGGACAAAGTCGCGGACGACCCCTAGTTATTATATACGAATACTTACATAAACAGAGTCAGGGTCAAGTTCATTAGTGTCTGCATATGAGCTGTTTCTGAGTATTCTAGTGCTGATTACATTTTCTGTAGTAGCTGCGAGGGAGTGGAAGAAAAGACTTCTCTCACGGCCTTGTCTGAACGGTGATAATGCCATACCTAACACACCGTCCATCAAATCGAAACTCTCACCTGAAATATAAATATTATATACAAAAAATTAATAACAATATTCTTCAATCGCAATGATCACATTACGTGGAAAAAATATAGTGAATAAGAGTGTATGAAATCACAGGTGCATTTCTTTTCCTTCACCCTTGGCCTCAGCCAGCGGGTGCGCCCGCAGTACCAAGGGCTTTATATGCATTCCGGGCCATGGAAGGATCTAGTTACGTTTTAGTAAATGGTTATCCATCTGAACGCGGCCAATACTTTGCTATGAATCTATTTACCTTTTTATTGATAAACTAAGCAAGCGAAGCCGTGTGCAGAAGCTAGTTAGTCGTAAAGTACCTAATTTTATAATTTCAAGGGATATCATCATCATCTTAACCCATAAACGTCCAACTGCTGGGCACGGGTCTCCTCCATATAGAAGTATCATAATTAATCATCATTGTTTTTGTTAAAACTAAAGCGCCTTTTAAATAAATGATGGGCGCTTATAGCTTGTGTGTTGCTAAAACATAAGTGTATAACAGTAAATTAACTAAATATACATATATTGTGCACTTTAAATTATAATTAAGCGGAGTTAACCGAAATTGGTCTAAAGGACATTATATTTATCAATAAAAAGTAGGCTATGTGAGATAGGACAATTAGGTAGGTATAGCTTTCTTTTTATAGAAGAAGAAAGAAGAATTGTGTAGTTAGTCTAGATATCTCTCATTCAACCCATAAACGCTTCTCAGCTGGGCATGGTTCTCCTCCATAACTCTATACCACGCTGGCCAGACAGGTTGGTATAGGGTTTTGTTTTTAGTTTTCCCTCCCTTGCAGTGGAATTGTCTGCCTGACTAACTCCCTTAGTCGACTCTTACGACACCCTCAGGATGGAACGGGGTGGTGACGTTTGTATTCTTAATCCGTCACCACACGGACAGTCTAGATATAACCGATACAATATCCGGTAAAGGTACCGGCCGGCTGACTCTCTAAGAAACGGCGATCGCAAACTGACAGTTGTGATTGCTCGGTGAGGGCACACACGATTGCTAAACGTCAAAAAGGCTCGGTTTTCGCTGTTACGGAATACCGATTTTTAATCTGACAGCCAGATTTTGCTCCGTTTTCGCGGTCGCTCGGTTTTCGCTCTTACGTAATACCCCAGCGGTTGTCCAGCCACAAAATCGTGTGTGAAGGAGCACAGGGATTTTAGGTATGCCTACTATCTCTAGACCGGAAAGAGAATAAAACGCAACATTTGTTATCCAGATATCCGCCAGGTAGTTAACCTGTCTGATAACTATTTAATACTGTGAAACAGACCCTTAGTCTCTTGGACTACAAGTACTAAACGTAGATGATAATAATAGCAACCTATGTACGTCCCACTGCTGGGCACGAATCACCTCTCCTCTATCAAGAGAAAGAGAGAGAGGGTTTAGGCCTTAATTCACACAAGCTGGCCTAATGTGGGTTCGTGAATCTGACACGTCTTTAGAATTACTTCTAAGACATGTGGTTGTCCTTTAGATGGTGAATCATTTGATTAGTACATATAAATTCGAAGTGAAATTCACATTGGCACTGCCACCCAAAATTGAACTCGCACCTCTTGCGTGCAAGTCGTTTACTTTCCTACTCAGCCACGACCGCTTTAAATAAACACGACATTAACTTAATTATGACCGAAGAGAATTAAACAACTTATGACATACCGTCAATAGTAAAAGTGCCTCTGGAAGGGAAGGGGTAGAACGCACGATGAACCACTTTCCAGGACTTATCCCGCATTACATCCACTACTAGCATGGCGAAACCTGATACATCAGCCACGTAGACGAAAGTGAAAATGCAGTCACCGGCAGCTCGCGGCCGGATATCCACTACCTGAAGAAAACAAGGATTTAATAATTACAATTGAGTCAAAGTTACGGGTCCATGTCCTGGACGTATGATTATTTGCCACTTTATTGGTTTGTAGAAAAAAAGAGACACTTTAAAAGTAATAACTAGAGTAATAACTTGTTGCTTTGCGTAAACTTAATAGAGCTACGGCATCGTACACGTAGCCCGAGTTGGGAAGGATCTCCTTCTCGCCTTACAGAATACTATAGCCAAAGAATTACACAATATCGTGTAGTTGTTTTCCTGTGAGTGAGTGTAGATCTTTAGTAATTATTTACGGGACACTGTTTTTGAAATAACGTATTTCTTATCTCAGATATTTTTATAACTCAAAATAAAATTCTGGTGTGTAGGATCGACGGCGGTAGACATATGGTATCGCGAGCGTCTATAGACTATGATGTAGGCTGACGACCTGGTAAAGCTCGCGGGTACTCGATCGAGAAGGTCAGGTCAGGACCAAACACTGTGGAAATCTTTGAGGAGGCTTTTTTCCAGCAGTGGACGTCTTTTAGCTATGATAACCGCAATCCATCAGGGGGTTGGTACGCTTGATTGGAACAAGCATAAAAAAATTGTTACTGATTGAAGATTAACTTATCTGGTTGACTTTTGTTTTATACTACTTGGGTGACAAATAAGTATACGGCCCGCCTGATGTTAACCAGTTACGCAGTTGCTTCTTGGTCTACGATAACTTACCGGGGTAATAAATAACGACTGTGACGTATAGCTAGACTGACTGACGACGTGGCGGTAGATAAGTTTGTCGCTAGTTAGGTCAAAAGCGAGGAGTTGCGGAAGACAGTGTTGCGTATCTCCTATCTTGCCGGTATCCATCACCCACAACCGCTGGCAATCGTCAATCTGAAATGATAAATAGACGTATAAATTATATTAGAAGAACAATATGTGTGACGTCATCAGGCTGCATCAATTTTTGTGGTGTGTTCTTATTAAATAGCAGTATAGGTGTAGATTATCTTTGACAAGCTCTAGTTACTTCATATCTATAGGCTAAAACAGGGGGGTGTATGTAATTGCGTCTTACGAAGTGAGGTTTGCAGCTTTCTGTACACGGTATATCACATATTGTCTTTAAACATTTCTTCTGCCGATTCTCTATCTGGTGAGTTCCCTCAAAACATAAGTCCATAGCATTGAGTAGAAGAGACATGCCCGTGGTATTCCGTTTATAGTAGTAGTTATCGTTAGCATTATTAATCCCATCCAAAATTGGTATATCAAAACTTACAACAAGTCATGCCTGTATTTTAAATATAAAAAGGAAATAACGTAACATCGCGGTCAGATTTGTTTATATTGTAGGTACCTTCGAATCGTGACGGGGCGATCAAGCAGTGGTGAACGAATTGACAATCAAAATCAATGGTGCAGAACCAGCTGACTGCGGGTGCTATTGCCTGCGTTTTTAATTTCTTTCCGTTGTTTCACAAAGGCTCTACAACTCTATTATTGATTGTTAAAAGCTAAACATACGTTTAAGTCGAGACGGAATGCATTTAAACTGTTGCTTTATACATAAAGAGATTTTAATTTTATTTAGATGGCAAATAAGCATTTAGCACACCTGATGGTAATATAATAATAATAATAATAATAAAGTTTATTTTCGCAAATAATCTATCCATAGAATACAACAATGTAGTACAAGTAGACATAATATATGTAACATTCATAATAATATAATAAAACAAGAACATAAATACTACGATAGTGTGGGTGGCACACTGCTTACCTAGCTAGGCTATAAAATAGCCTGTATTAAGGATTAGCAGTTTGCGATTCCCCGTAAATTATTTTGCTAAAAAGTGTTCTCTTTTGATACACTTGCTAAAAGTTGCATTTTAAGTACTACAATATCTAGAGAAAATAGGTAGTATAAAATAAAATAATCTCTATCAGCTTGGATGAGTGTGATTATATGTAGTGTAGGTGTAGGGACGACAATGCCGTGACGTAGGTATGCAACGTTGCATTTGTGCAATGAGACAGTCACAGGCTTGTCGGGTCGCGAGTGGGTCGCGTTTGTAATTAGTGTAACTTTAATTAATACAATCTTGGTGTGAACTTTACCTTCTTTTATTTAACCCACGTACGACCATTACTAAGCCTTCCGACATTGGTGACCCCGACAAAAGTGAACAGACTCTATATTCAAATAATTAACTAATAGTGTGTGCCGTGAAAACGTGTAAAAATGAATCCTCAGTCGTCCGTTCCGGTCAAGGTCGAGGCGGGCGATAACGCCTTAGCTCAAATAACCGTGTCGAGCAGGATCCCGGAGTTCTGGAAAGAATCACCACGCCTTTGGTTCGCCCAGTTTGAAGCGGTGGTAGCTAATCAAAAACTGGCAGATGAATCACGGTATAATTTGGTTGTCGCGAAACTTAACCGGGAGCACGTGGAACAAGTGAGCGATATTGTATTGAAACCGCCCGACGCTAAGAAGTATGAAATCTTGAAGGATCGATTACTTACAGTGTATGAGGAATCAGAAGTTCGCCAGGTTCAGAAGCTTTTGAAGGAATTGGAATTGGGAGATCAGAAGCCTTCCCAACTCCTAAGGAGAATGAGAGATCTCGCCAGAAACAAATTTACGGATGAAACTTTGAGTATGCTGTGGATGGGGCATTTACCAGCAGCTGTACAGGCGGTCCTTACAGTAAGTGAAGTGAAAGATTTGGATAAGCTGGCTACTATGGCAGATAAAGTCGTCGAAACGACACGATTTGCAGAAGTCCAAGAAGTGTCATGTTCTAGGAACAATTTACCAGCCACGGAGCCAACTCTCGTAGAGCAGATTGCCCAGCTGACGCAGCGTTTAAATCAGATGGAAACTTCGAGGTCAAGAGACAGATCATTCGGTCGTAACGGAAACAGAAGATTTGGTCGTTCTGCATCTCGAAGTCGCGACCGCGCAGGGCAGGCGGGGCGGAGAAACCCAAATTGGCTGTGCTTTTACCATTTCCGCTACAAGGCAAAGGCCATCAAGTGCATTCAACCCTGTGCATGGCAGAAGCAGCAGGAGACGTCATCAGAAAAAAACTAGATACGGTACAGACAACGGCGGACGTCTGTACCAGCGTAGTAAGTCAACGCCTGTGTATTAGGGACAAAAAAAGTGGTCTAAAATTTTTGGTGGATACCGGCGCCAATGTATCAGTTTTACCCGTGTCTAAATATAATCGATTCGCGAGTGATTGTAGTGAATATAAATTATACGCGGCAAACGGAAGTGTGATTAAAACATTTGGTACTAAAATAATGACATTGGACTTTGGTTTACGGCGACCGTACAAGTGGTCATTCATTATCGCCGAGGTAACCCAACCAATTTTAGGGGCCGATTTTTTGGTTCACCATGGTTTGATTGTAGATTTAAGGTCATGTAAGTTAATTGATAATTTAACAAAATTAAAATCTGTTGCCAGTATTGTGAAGGTGGATCAGCCGACAGTTAAAACGGTAGAGGATACTCACCCATTTCACGATTTATTATGTAAGTACCATAATATTACTAAGCCTGCTTCGTACAAGGAAATACCTACCCATGGTATTTTTCACCACATCGAAACAACTGGACCCCCAGTATTTGCTCGAGCTAGACCTTTACCACCCGCTAGATATAAAAAAGTGCAAGAAGAGTTTCGTTTCATGCAGGAAGCGGGTATATGTCGACCGTCAAAGAGCCCTTGGGCCAGTCCACTTCACGTGGTACCCAAGAAGAATGGCGAGTTACGTCCGTGTGGGGATTATAGGAAGCTTAACTCTATTACCAAGCCGGACAGATACCCTATACCGCGTTTATCAGACTTTACGTATTTATTATCGGGTAAAAAAATATTTTCTAAAATTGATATCAATAGAGCATATCACTGTATTGCAGTCGCGCCAGAAGATGTGGAAAAAACTGCAATTATTACGCCATTCGGACTTTATGAATTTCCGCGTATGACGTTCGGGTTGCGCAATGCTGCCCAAACGTTTCAGCGATTCATGCATCATACCGTTTTCCAGGAGCTGGACGATGATTGCAAAGAAAATATATTTTGTTACATAGACGACGTTATAATTGCATCGTCTAGCGAAATTCTGCATCGTAAGCATTTAGAGTCATTATTTAAACAATTTAACAAATATAATATAACTATAAATTTAACTAAATGTACGTTCGGGAAGACAGAAATAGACTTTGTTGGCTATCATGTTACATCAGATGGGATTCGTCCACTTGGTGATAAGGTTAAAGCTATAAACGAATTTCCCAAGCCCGAAAACGTCGAACAATTACGACGATTTTTGGGAATGGTAAATTTTTATAGGTCGCATTTACCAAAAGCAGTTTCATCTCAATCGATTCTTAGCAGTTTTATTCATGGCTCGAAAAAGAAAGATAAAACACCTATAACTTGGACCCCAATTGCTGAACAAGCGTTCGAAGAATGTAAGTTGAGCTTGTGCAATGCGGTCACGTTGTCGCACCCGGTGGCGGATGCTTCGCTTGCACTTATGACGGACGCATCCGATACACATGTAGGCGCGGTGTTGCAACAACGAGTTAGTAATGCATGGTTACCTTTAGGCTATTTTTCCAAAAGTATGTCTAAAACTGAATGCAAGTATAGTACATACGATAGGGAGCTATTAGCGATTTATTTAGCCATTCGTCATTTTCGGAATATGGTCGAAGGACGACAGTTAACAATATATACAGATCACAAACCTATTACGTATGCGTTTTCTAAAGTAAATAGTGAAAAAGAGTTGCCTAGACGTACACGTCATTTGATATTCATTAGTGAGTTCACTACAGACATTAGGCATGTGTGTGGGCAGGATAATGTTGTTGCGGATACATTATCACGAGTTGCAACTATAAACTGTCCCACCGTGATAGATTACGAGGAACTCGCTAGGGACCAGCAACATGATACCCATGTTTTGCAATTATTGCATTCTAACAGCGCTTCTGATAGTATACAAAAAATAATGTTACCTGAAAGTAGGATATTTATTTTTTGCAATATAGCAAACGGTAGAATTAGACCCTATTTGACTGAAAAGTTCCGGCGTATTGCTTTCGACAGCGTACATAATTTGAGTCATCCTGGGATAAGGACCACTCGAAAATTAGTACAAGATCGTTTTTATTGGCCGAGTATGAATCGCGATGTTAATCAATGGGCTAAAATGTGCATTAAATGTCAACGGTCAAAGGTCAGTCGACACACTATGTCAGGATTGGGATCGTTTCCCCAGTGTGACAGGTTCGAGCACATTCATGTTGACTTGGTAGGGCCGCTACCCACTTCACCAGAAGGGTTTAGATATTGTCTAACTATAGTGGATAGGGAGACACGATGGCCAGAATGTTTTCCAACTAAAGATATAACTGCCGAAACTATTTCACGCGTGATATACGAAGGATGGATCTCACGTTTTGGTTGTCCAAAAAAGTTGACAAGCGATCAAGGACGCCAATTTGAGAGTCATTTATTCAGTGCACTAATGAAGTTGTTAGGTATAAGTAAGTTGCGTACAACACCCTACCACCCACAAAGCAACGGGGCAGTAGAGCGTTGGCATAGGTCGCTTAAAGCGGCATTAACCGCTCGCTTATGTAATATATCATCATCCTGGGTATCAGAGTTACCATCGGTATTATTAGGATTGAGAACAGCAGTAAGGAGCGATACTGGCATAAGCGCAGCAGAAATTACTTATGGAACAACTTTACGATTACCAGCTGATTACTATGATACTAAATCAAACTTAGAAATAGATAGTAGTCATGAGTATGTATGCAAATTAAGAGATATAATTAGGAAATTTCAGTCGGTAGCTATTAGACAGAATAAAGAACCAAACATATTTATACACCCGGATTTAGTAAAGAGTGATTATGTGTTTGTAAGAAACGACGCTGTACGTAGGCCTTTACAGCCTACATACGATGGACCTTTTCGCGTGTTGAAAAGAGATAAAAAGGTATATTACATTCAAATGTCGGGCAGAAAAGTTCGGATATCTATAGACCGTTTGAAACCTGCATATTATCTCAATGACGATATTGACAAAACATCCGCGGCAAATACTGAGGTTCCAGACAGCGAATTGCCTGTCAGTCATACCACGCGTAGTGGAAGGGTGACTAGAGTGCCCGTACGATTCAGGCAATAGTAATAGGTTATTCTAATAAGTATAAGCTTAAATTTATTACTTAATCTAATTATAGAATTGTAATAACTTCATTAAAATGTTATTATATTTAATTATATTATTGTCATATAAACATGTATATGTTCTGACATACTTACTTTATATTTAGCAAGGTAGAATTTTAATATAGGTTTTTGTCCAGTGAAAGCTAGTGTAATGCTAAGGGACGCTATATTAATTATGTAGTCGATAACTAGTATGGTAACAAGTGTAAGAGATAGCGTAGCTACGTTTCGCTTGGTAGTATGACAGTAACTTTATAACAAATTAAGTAGATTACATTGTAAGCATTTATATACTTTATATACTTACAATCATTTTACATTTTATTTTTATTGTTCTATTGAGCACAGATTAATTTTAGCATCATAAAACTCATACTGCACTATGGGCAAATCATACAGCAGGCCAGAGGAAATAATCATAGCCCAAAATGGCGCAAATGACGCTAGCCATAGTTCTGTTGAGCAAAAGTTGGAGCTATACGGAACAGTGATTGCAAGTATTTTAGTGGTTTTTTTGTTAATCACTATGTGTCTGTTGTGCAGAAAGTGTAACAAAGGAGCAAAAAGTTGGGCTAGAAAGGAGTTAATTTCTGCCATATCATCAGGTCAAATTGATAAGACGGGTCAGCAACAGACACCGAATAAGAACAGATTTATTGCATAAACAACATATGTGAAACTTGATATCATTGTTATTGTATACCATCGCGACGTAACTACCTATAGTAACCTGTATGTATAATCTTAATAGAATTATATTTGTATTTCTGTTTACATTGTGCCTTACCTTGTAATTATGTTTCTCTTAAAATGTTCTAAATGTACCTATGTTAAATTTTCAAAAAGGGGAGGAATGATGTAGGGACGACAATGCCGTGACGTAGGTATGCAACGTTGCATTTGTGCAATGAGACAGTCACAGGCTTGTCGGGTCGCGAGTGGGTCGCGTTTGTAATTAGTGTAACTTTAATTAATACAATCTTGGTGTGAACTTTACCTTCTTTTATTTAACCCACGTACGACCATTACTAAGCCTTCCGACATAGGTATGCGAGTGAGTGGTGGATCCGTGTGTATGGTTGTGAGTGGGTGTGTGTATGTGAGTGTGTGTGTGTGTGTATGTGTTTGATGTATGTTGGTATAATTATGTGTCTGTGTATGTATATGCTTTGATTATGGAATTAAGTAAGTGTATGTAGTATGTTTTCTGTCTCTTCATAGGTTTTATTTTGCAAATATTGTTTGAGTGTTTTTTTACATTCATGAGTTGATAGCTCATAAATGCTGATACTTTTATTTACCTGATTGTATAGGAAAGGTCCTAAGTAGTAGTAAAATCTTTTTGTATAAGAGAAATTTGGTTTTACTATAGTACAGATTTTATCTTTCCTCCGTTTTGTGAGTTGTAGATACGGAGTTTTACGGTGTTGTAATACTACTATGTGAAAAATAAATAGTTGTCTCACATTTAGGACATCACAATGTTTATAAAGGTCAATGGTTGGGTACAATATTGGGCGAAAGGTGGCGACTTTAATGATGGTAAGCACTAACTCATCACATCTTTTGCTTCTCATTGTTTGGTTAGTGGCCAACCTGGTGACAGAGTTATTTAGATATTTTAGATGCCCATATTTAGGCCTCTGTCGTGATCTAACGACTGTTAACAGTCGGGACCGACTTTTAATGTGCCCTCACAAGTACGGAGACGCTCAAATGAAATACCACTATTCCGTCACCCATTTATATGGTCACCGCCCCCTTGATAGCTTAACCCGTAACCGATTACTAGGAGATTAGGCGTAGAACAAACGGCTTCTTATGGCAAAGTAAACAATCTGACTCTATGCTGCTATTGAGAATTCTCTTACAAACAAGTCCGATTGGCACACACACACACACGCGTATACTTATGTAACAATGTAGACTATAAAAGCTTTAGTTGACTGATAACTAAGTAGTCTCCTTTATGAGTACATGATCATAGTGAAGAATGTTGATGGGGGCGAGCCTCAAAACAAATAACACAACATGATCAAATGGTATTTTACAAGGTTAAGTGCCACTAGAACAGATTTCAAGTATGACATTCTGATGAACTAAACAATGTGTCTATAATTGATTGCCTATTGTTGTGATACTTAGTCATTTTTTGTGCCTAATTATGGTTGCGGTTTGTAAAAAGTATATTGGACTTTGGCCATATTTACATCTTTTAAAACATTATTACAAAACATTAATTAAGACTTACCTACTGGTAAGTTTTAACAATAATTATTATATACTCCTGTATTAGCAATAAAATATACACTCACAATTAATATCCAGGTATGCCGTGTATGGATCAATACCCACAACAGTTCACAGTGGTGAGCGTCATATACAATAAGTATGTAGATTAGTAGATACATAAAACATAGTACATAAGTAAATAACAACAAGAATGTAATTATGTTTTCTTTTTCACAAGCTTCAAACCCACTCGTAATTTGTTACACAGAGATTTAAATTGCATTTATTTTTCTATTTATTGACAAAGCTTCATCGAATTAATCTTTAAATTGAAGCTAGTATTATGTAAACAAAGCAAAATGAACTACCGTAATGTGGTACGATAGTAATGTAAGTAGGTACGATGAACCCATGACTCGTCAAATGTTATGTAAAGTCCGGATCACAGGTTTTTGTGAATAGCCAAAATATTCAAAGCGTTAAGCCGGAACCACATTGCTATTACGCCTTGTGTCGGGAAGCATCAGAAGGGTATCTATTGAATTGAATCAAATTAGCTTCAATTGTATTCTATCAATTGTATGAATTTGATACCGTTCTGACACATTAGGATACGACACGTGAGAGTTGTGTGAATCCATCGGTAGACTTTAATACTAGAGATTCGCTCTGAACTGTGAACTTGCAATGTAGATAACGCAACGTTTTACAACCCCCTAAGTATATCTCGGTGACTTGACTGATGTTCGAAATTAGAAATCCTTTTTGTCTTATTAATTAGCCTATCAAATTTCACGATGTTACGATCGACGATACCCGAGTTATCGTCTAACAGACATATTTATACGTACATAAACTTCGGATTGCTGCAGTAAATTCGGAGAACTCCGCTCTCTCCTTCAATAAATGTATTTCGAGTTTGGAATGTTAGTTATAAGGAAAAAAACTTTGTACTACGTGATTGCAGAGATTTTTGGCATCAAATATGTTTTATTTTGGTGGAAATCCCATCTGATATCACATGTTTATGTATGCAGTTTCCAAACCTTAATTTAAATATCTGCCTCTGTTTTGCATAATGTCAATTATTGTGTCGCAACTTCACAAGGTGTTTAATATGATATTGGAATTTCTGTGGAGCAATTCTCAGTATTTTGGATTTATAGTGTTATGGTAATCACCACAGATTAAGTATAAAGGACCTACATAGCAAATAAAACAAAGGTGTCAAAGTCCCTCGCGCAGAAAGATGTGGTTTTATAGGTTTCCTTTACATTTGCATAACATTTTGAGACATATAGTTTTATAATATTACATGGCATACTTTTGTTTATCTTAACGATATTAAAGCATAACAGCATAAGCATAACTTGTCTTAGCATAATAATGTCTAAGCATAACATTCAAAATCATGTTATTTTAGTCGTTTATTATAAATATGTTTTTTAAGTATATTAGGAAAAAAAATATGCCAAAAGAAGGGATCCCGATACTGTATTATTATGTTTTCTTCAAAAATGTTGTTAAATAAAACAATTAACAACATTAACTACAAGTATGTCTTCGTTGGCCAGCGTGTGTGAATTAAGGCCTAAAACCCTCTCTCTCTCTTGATAGAGGAGAGGAGACCCGTGCCCAGCAGTGGGACATATATGGGTTGCTATAAAAAATGTCTTCGTTCTTCATTCTTGCAAATTAATGTGCTTTTTTGGTACAGGAGAAGGGCCAAATAATGAATTTAGGTAATAAATGATTAAAGAAAGCAGATTTTTCACCTTCTAGATTTTGCTTCGGGCGCCCTTTAAGAGGAAATGCGGGCGGAGAGACTTTTGAATATTAGGTAAGTATTTGATTAAACTATCGTTGTCGCTCTGCGAGCGCTCGGCCGCGCAATTTGTGCGACAGGGACAACTGCATATCCGACTAAACAGCATAAGTAAAAAGTCGTAATTCGAGGTTTGGCTCTCGCCTATTTCCTCCTCCATTATTAGACCAATTTAAAAGATATTTCGTAAACTGCATGATTAGGATATAAAATGTGCCCCTATGTTTTCCTTTTTTCAATAACAGTTGTCATATTTGTATACCAGGCCTATGTTGACAGCCGTCTAAAATGGTTATTTTGAGCATTTTTAAGGGTTTGTAGTGCTTATAAATATAATGAATCATTAAAAAGGAAAACATAGGAACATACAAGGAGTTGATATTAATTTTATTGCAAAAAATGTTTACTTTAAGGTCGTAAACCAGGTAGAAAACAGGCGAGAGCGTTTCTATGGAGAATAGACACACCGCGTTTCCTCTTAAGATCAAACGCCTAGCAACAGGGGCGTTCCCTGTAGTACGATAGTCACTCTATTGTTATCCGAAACACTTTATTATTTTTTTAGTTTAATTGGTTTTATTAATACTAGAGGTCGCTTAGGGGTCGAAATTTGACCGCAATTCATTCAATTTCTGAGTTTTAATGTTTATTTTTTTATTAAATTTATAACTCTCAAAAATTTATTACAAAAATAAGCTCAATTTTTGTTGAGAAACTTGTAATCACCAAACTATTTATATGTATATTCATTTGTGAATAATTATTTATTATTAAATGAATACATCTCATAATAAAATTTATTTTCTATTAATATACAGAGTGTTACAGAAAAGTAATATAATACCTGCGGTACTAATAGCTAATATTTATAAAATCTATTTTATTGAAGTACGACAAAGACAAAGTTATGGGATTGCCTATCCATAGGATCCGCTGACAAATTAAATAATAATTAACGCATTAGGTTAACGACAACGTTAAAAAAAATAATGCTTGAACCTATTTTGGGCTCATTAATTTTTGTTTTCATTCTATGACAAAATATGCAATATTTTGTCGTAAGTTTGAGAGTTTTGTCACTAAGTAGTAAATTTGTAAAATCCTCCTGTATATATGTTTCCTTATAGTCAGTTTGCATCATTCAAGGAAACGAGAAGCAATTATGCACTAAAAATGGACTCTAACTTATAATCATAAACAATAATTAAAACATAAGATACCTTATTGTTGATGGTATTGAACTAGGCACATTGCACAAGGATTTATCTTGTTATTAATACAATGATTACGAAAGCTTTTAATAAATAGGAAGCAAAAAGTACATAAGACAAAGCTAATTAATATCATTATGCCTCAACAAAGATCGCGTGTTGACAAATTGTTAATGTAATAATGTCAGGATACACTCTACAGCCTATAATTATATTGTATAATTAAACTGTTTTAATTCAATGACACACAGATAAAAATACCTATCGAAGTCATCATCATCGGAAACCTCTGTGTCCCTACAAAGGTCGCCGTCAAGTACCTAATAGGTAAACTATAGTATGTGTCACAGTTTTTCAACCTACTTAATGATTTATTCATATAGCTTACAGATGAGCTACTTTGAAGGTAAAATATAACGAGTCTAACAATAAATTAACAAGATGATGAAAGTGTAACTTGAAAAAAAAAGCAGGTACTTAACTCTTTTGTCACTTGGTTAGCTACTAACCACTCGGTAGAAAAGAACGCAAGAGAAAATTCACATGCAAGAAGAAATATCTGATTCAATATTCGCTTAATATAGGAGAATAGACCCAACATGGGTTGCTATTAAATTTAAATAATGTCACAAATACGACGTAAAAAAACAATGTAAATTTTCGAATTTCGATCACCGCTCTGCTAATCTCGGCGGGGACTAAGCATCTGCATAAGGGACATTTCTCACTCTCATAGTCTGATGGGCCGGCCATTCGACACGACCAGGACCAGAGAGTATGTATGATACATGGTAAGCCCAAACAAGATACTACAGATTTATTACTTACAGCTACTCTATAGACAGAAGTAATGCCTTGACAGTTATGCCCCTGGTTGTCGTGCCACGAGTAGTCGGGGTAAGCGTTGATTTTGCCCTGGCTGTCCACTGTGCCTAGCGTCATCGGACGGCCAACGTCGAAGCGAGGGATTGTCACAAATATACGCGACGGAAATGGACCTGTAACAACATATAATTTTAAAACATTTATCACAAAGTTAATCGAAACGATATCTTGTAATTGAATTCCGCAAGTATAATGTGTACTGAACTCTATTGAAAAATTGATCTATTGAAATTTTGCACAGATACCTGAAAAATATGTTCATATTACACATAGTACTAGTAGCGCAAGCTACGAGTACGTGCGCAAAAATACGTAATACAGGCTAAGAGTGCAGCTGCTGCAGTCGCACCGTAATGTCAATTTCAAGGCATTTGTAGTACGAGTAGCGACTGGCTATCTGTACCTCGTTATAGAGGAAGAATTCTGGCCGCAGGGCGAAGTGTTCCGTCGCTTCTACGAACAACTGCCATCTGAACGCATATAGACAAGTGTAAGTAAAGCATTGTCGTAGGTATACTAACCCAAGCTTTCTATTTATATGTGTGCTACTATGAAATAAATGATTTATTATTAAACGACGTAAGTGCCTGCACTTAGAATGGATCTTTTTGAAATGTAATCCCTGAATGATTTTTACCCGTTCAGGGATTGATTTGACTATTTTTACTAAGTCGACGACATAAAAGCAATTCACAATTGATGCTAAAAGCACAGAAGCTGCTATATCTAATAGTTACCTCGCTATCATGCCCAAAGTTTATAAATTGACGGTATTTACGCCCCCGTGTCTAGGCAAGCACGTAAAAGCTGTTGGTTCTACACTTCATCACTCTGGACGTGATGTTATTGTCGCCCATCGGATTATGAGAGTGAGGGAAGAGTCCAATTTTTTTGCGCACATACTTATACACTATAATATCTCCCGCACAGATAACTATAGTTTCAGTCGAGACATTATTACAAAACTTTGTACCCCTTTTTAAGCACATTGCGCGCACGGGAAGTTTAGGGAAAGCCAAAGCTTTCCCTCACAGTTAAAGCCTGTGCGAAGGAGAAGTGCAGAAAGCTAAACGTTACGGTCGACTCTCGATCACCGCGACCTAGAGGCCGCGTAAAGATAGACTAGAGTCTATCTTTACTATATTATAAAGAGGTACAGTTTGTAAGTTTATGTGTTTGTGACGTTGTAGGGGGTAATCTCTAGATACGATTTTAAAAATTCTTTTACCAATAGAAAGCAACGTTATTTGTGAGCGTCATAGGCATATTTTATTGACAAAAACATTAAGAAACCGCGGGAAATACCACCCGTGCGAAGCCGAGGTTTGCGGCTAGTTTATGGTAATTTCGTAAGAAACAAGCAATGTCATCGTCGGTCAATGGGATAATCATGTGTAAAGTCACGTAGGTACGCGTTATTGTCAACCTATTGTCACATATTGTTGCCATTTACAACACCATGTTGATAACCATTATCCAAATTATTGCGAACTCACGAATCCATTTGCAAAATAATTTTGATGATGTCACCTTTATAATTTTAATAAATAAAAACTAAGAAAACATTAAGAAACTTCGTGTACATATTATTACCATAACTAAGCACCTACCTATTGTTAATCTTGCTAATATATTAAAAGGGTATGCGACTATTATTTTTTATTGATTTAAAACAAAATAGACCCAAAAATAAGTCAACCCGTAAAAACAAAAATTGAATTGCTTTGAATGGTACCTACTAAAGCATAATCATTTAATAGGTAATTTTAATTCTGTAACCGTTAGATCAATACAGAGGCCTAAATATAGGCGATTTAAATAACTCTGTCACCAGGTTGACCACTAATCAAACGATAAGAAGAAGAATAGGTATATTATATGATTAGACAAAACAACACTGCTGTTTTAATAATGTCACCTAGGAGTTTAATTTCTATCCGTGAATTGTTTGCCGCTACACAGGGCTGTCTTAAAAAATGTAATATACTATACATAATTATACCAATCAGGGCTGTGAGGTTTGTATTTCATGAAATTATTAAATTCACCATAAGTAGGTAATTTTATTGTTACTGATACTTTATATACAGCTTCATGGTAAGAGTTTAGCCTTGCAGATTACTTCTACACATTCGGGATAATCCAACCCACATGCCCACCGCTGTGACTCTTGTGAGCCACAATTAACAGCGGCGTAACCAACTGATACACCGAGTTTTGACACTCGTGCGTCCCGTGAACGACTAAACCTACTGTCTTGGACCCCGCAACGAATTTAATCAGAAGTAAATAGGAGGAGTTAGAAGGAAAAGTTTCCACTTCCCTCCATAGCAAAGCGGGAGACAAAATAAATCTGTATAGGTTTGTACCCTATGAAAAGGAGCACCACGAGAGGTCTACACATGCCTACGAAAAGTCAGAGACGTGCTTTGGGTTTGAAATTGGACCTGACTGGCAGCAAACAATCATATAGGTAATAATCGCTACAATTAACACCTAATAATCAATTTCAAATCCGCTCACGGACACACATATAGCTGGAGTAACAGTTTCATAACTTTTGCATGACCAAGTACTAGGCTGCAAACCGAAACATTTTACCTGTTTTTTTATTATTGTTTACTATTTCGTGGCAAACAAGCACCGTGGTTACCGTAGCCTATGGGTGCTTGTAATACCACAGAATTTACTTGCACGTACCGTGTGCGATACCCATTAGTTTTTTATGTGTTGAAGTATCCCTGGCATAGAAAAAGGTTTATTAAAAAACGACCCTAAATGAGCGCAGAAGACCTAGTCTCACGCAAAGGATACTTAGACCGTTCTGTGTAGTTGTTTGGCTTTGGCCTTCTGTAAAGTGGAGGTCCTTTTCCAGTCGGGCTTATTGGCATGAATGATGCGCTACTTTCTCAATCCTAAAGATATTCCTTACCTTGTCTATGGTGTACATCAACGTCAATAGGCACAGAGTTTCCAGGCACATAATAGCTTTTCTCAATAGCTCTTCTCATGGCTTCATCGCTGGGAAACACAAACTCGAGTTCAGACCATTGTCTAACGACACGCAGGTCACTCTTCGCTCCTAATCCTGGCCAGCAGCAAGCCAGGCAGTACGATAGGAGAAAGAACCTTTCGATTCCTTGAGACATTTCCCACTTGAATGTGTCCAACAGCTGTGGATCTAAAACAAAACAAAATAATATATAACGAGTTTTTATTTGCGAGAGTAATGTAAGAGTCTACACATATTGTACATTTTCTATCGGCCGATACTTTAGTCCGGTATGTATGCATGCGAATATTATGATAATTACTTTTATGTGCGAGTATACAATTTATTTCATAAGATATTTACATGAATAGTTATAAAAATTAAAGTAACCTAACCTAACCTACTTACAAACAATCAGATATTGTATTTAAAGGTATTGATTACACGAAGTACCTGATTCATTTTGCGGTAGGGTTAAAAGCGGTGTAGTGAAGTACTCTCTAAATTCTGAATGCGCTAAGCGTTTTTCTTCAAAATAAAATGCCGATTGTTTTTGTTCCGCGAATACGAGTGATAGCAACGTCACGAAAAAAAGACTTTTCATCATTCATAATTTTATTTATGTTTATCAGTTATCTGTATTAGTTTTGGATCAGATGGCCGTGTTTGAGTTATCCCAAGATTTAAACTTATAACCTAATTTATTAAAGGCGCTTTAGCATTCTTAACTTTTCACAGACTTAATTTATTTATTTTGTATTGATATAATAATATATAGTAATAGATTGTACTATGCAGGTGATTGCCTCCATTAAATTTTTTATTAACATTTTTTTACAATACCTAATAGTACCAAGTATAGTAGCGCTTAAATTTCTAATTATAATGACTACTGCTTTGTTCATCGCGTATTTTTAAGGTATGTCCATCGCAAATTGCGTAAGTATTGCCAAAGACCAACATTACCTACGTGCTTTAATGTATATATTATAAAGATAGCATTTTCATATGCTTCAAGTGCTTTTGTATTTAAATGATTAAAAGGTTTTGATTGATTGATCAAGATTTGTCTTTATATCTCACAATTGAAATTAAGTACTTTATAATTTATTTTAAAATTGCCGTATTGTATAAGCTACGCAATAAATGCGTGCCTATTTTGTTTTTAAATGATTTAAAGTTTTTGATTGATTAATATAGTTATGTCATATTATTCTCTAAACACCTTTAGATAATAAAGTTATAATTTTAAAATTAAACTTTTTTACTACTCCAAATGCCATCCCATAATTTATTATATTAAAAAAATAAATGTTTATATTCAAGCGACATTAGATAGTTATACCTATAAGCAAACCTGTGCAACCGGACTAGACTTATAAATCCCAAGCCGAATATCCTTTTAGATATTTACCTATCTATCATGCACATGTAAAATAATATACTAGAATGACGCGCATTTATTTGCCTCAACGATATGCGACATGCCCTTGTTAATAAAACTTTCAAAAATATAGTTATAAAGTTATCCATTTTTTTCTTTAAGTAATAATGAAAAAGTTAAAATGTCACTAACCTAAAACTTGAATAAAAATTGGATGAATTTACTTATCTAGAAAATCAGGTAACTGTCCTCTATCAGGATAAGTATGCTTTTACTAAATGGCAATGCAACATATTTTTCGAGAGACAAATAAAAGCCCGAGTATTCGATCCGAATAACCTCAGCGAATATCCGATCCAAATATCCGATCCGAATATGCACCTCGAATTTGATCCAAATGCCAGCTCCGAATATGCGATCCGAATATCCGTTTCGTATATTTGATCCGAATTTTCAATTTAAATATCTACACATATAGCTATATACGCACAGTAAAATAAATTACCATATTGACTCAGCAACGTTGAACAGTATGCCCATTGTTCATTCGTAGAAAACATCGTGACTTGTTCCAGATAAAGAAAGAATATCACTAGTATTTTGACACTTATACACATTCCATTAGATTGCATTGTTTATATTTATTGATAGTACCTACAATATACGTAACTACAAATATATACAAAATATATTTAAGACTATAATTTTAGTGCGCTACTCATGCATTTTTATTTTCAGCAACTTCTTTTTATTTTATGTAATCGATGTAATAATTAAATTGTCCAGCAAAGAATTTTTAGATTTTTGAAGTGAAAACTTTTTTGGGTGAACAAAAATCATGGAACTCGCGTCATCTTCACCGAACGCTTTCCATATTAAAAAATAATACTCTAATAGTTCGACGATACAATTCACAAGTTACTTAATTTTCACTTCTATCGGCAGTCCCCAAAGATGCATGTTTTTTTCGAGACATAAAGGCCAAAGGGAAATACTCTCGTTGATAAATCGGTCACTTCCTTCCCTTGATGGACAACGTCAATACCTATTTAATCTTCATTTATAAACACTAGATATATATCACAACAGCGAATAATTCCAGTTTGGTCGACTAGATTTTATAGCAAATGTTATTATTTTTCACTCAAAACTATGCCAAGTTTTTTGTCGGTGCTCAAAGCTAATCTGATTTACATATTTTGCTAAAAGCGTCGTTTATTATTTATCTATGAATATGAATTATGTTTATTTAAGTAAATTAAATAATGAATCACTAAATTCTTTTAAAGGTAAACTAAATTGTAGAATACTTTTTAGGTTTATGGATTTTCTATGGATCATCATAACTTCATTAATTCATTGTCATATGTAGTTGGTATTTTTTTCTATTTTAGCGCCTGCAAATGGCTCCCATGTTTAAAATTCGGTTGTTTGCGTTACGCATCCGTCTTTGGGTCACAGGTTTACATATTTTGTGTACCAAATTTCAACTTTAAGTTTCGGAGCAAATTGGCTGTGACAGACACACGAGTGATCCTATAAGGGTTTAGCTTTTTCCTTTTGTGGTACAGAACTCTAAAAACAATGTTTTTTATTGTTTTTTTTTTTCAATGAAGTATACGGCCCACCTGATACACTACCAGAGGTATCACTTGCGTGTTGCCGACCTAAAATACGGATAATTAATGAGATTATTATTTACTGACATAATAACTAGTTACATATTTAATCATAGCCATTTTGTTCCGTGTTTTATTTGACCTACAGAAAAAAGTTTCCTATGTGACATTAGCACAGGTATAAGACAAGTATTATAATATATAATAATACTAATTTATGCTGTGGTACCTATTAGTATAATGCTTATTGTGCTAAGAGATTAAGATCTTAGAAGTAGTATTTACCCTGAAGTCAAGATACCTTGAATACTAAACCGACCTACGATACCTCACTGTATGGCAGATTACATTGCCTGTTATCAGTATTTCCTGCGACAACGTTCTGAGGTTTTTAATTATTTATTTTAACATTTTTATGAATAGGAAACGCAAACATTAAATTATAATTATATCAACATTTTTAGCGAGCAATGACATTGATGCTAAACAATTAAAACTTTAAAATATTATGTAAATTAGAAGAGCGGAGTTTTTCTAATACTAGCAAATTTTAAAGGAGATTCAAACAGTTTGTATCTATTAGTTTTCAGTTTGTATTTAAAATAATTGCTTATGTTAACATAAACAATTATTTTTACTACAGTTCAAATTTTCTGCGTTCCTTCTCCTTAAAAATTCTATCTTTGCCAAATTTCACACTCCTCCGTGAGTGCAATGTGTTTAAAAAGGGGTACAACTTTTTTATTCATATACAGATTATATTGTTTAAATTGATAGAAGATACTTTTGAAAACCGAAAAAATACTTTTGAAAGTGAAATGGTTTTGTTAAAAGGTAGTAAACTTCCAGATTTGAAGGGTTTCTATTTATTAAATATTAGGGGTCGCCCGCGACTTCGTGTCCGCGTGGTAATTTGGAATATTTTTTATCCGATTTTGCAACATATCTCATTACTGCTCCATCCTATTGATCATAACGTGATGTTTTTTCTAGATAAATGCACTATTTAACAAAAAATATTTTTTCTAATCGAACCAGTACTTTCTGAGAACGCGCTACGTTCAACCAAACAAACAAACTCTTCAGGTTCATAATATTTGTATAGATTGAATTAATAAATATTTTAATTATAATTCAGCAAAATTGCTGGTATACAATGAGCAAGGAGGCCAGAAAATCTTTGGGGTGGCCTATATCTATCAGTCGACGTTTTTCGGCTAAGATGATGTTGATGATGATGAAAATTTACTCTTACACTGACACAAACTGCCTCAACAGTACAAAATGACTTTAAAATCAAATTATTTCAATATGCGAACGTTTTAGCAGTGAAAACTGTCTCTAACTCGCTGGTAAACAGGCGTTTGTCTATGCTAGTATATTTCTATACCGGTTGATTAATTGATGTAAAGGGTGATAGTTTAAAAGCCCGTATCTGTTTGTATGTCATACAGTACATATTTCACACTCGGATGCAAGGTATTTTCGCTATATGGTGGTCGATAGAAAAAGTTTGACTATCATGCAACGTTCAAAAGAGTTCAACGAAATATGTTGCAAGGAGATGATATTGTAAGATCTATATTCTATTTGATCTAAATCCAAATCTGATATAGATCTGGGTGAAACTATAGGCTAGCTAACTAGTTTCACCCAAATAGCATAACTCTTTAAAATATTTTATTTAGTATCTTCAACTATTTCTGAGTTAATTAATACATATAACTTTAATTCAGAAAATAGGCTGTCACACAGTCATAGACACTTTCTCAATTACTCATAGATGATTAAAAATTTTAGGTTTTGAGTTTACGGACATTGTATTTATAAATATTTTCTATGTAATGATTAATATTTTAGAATTTATTTTTAATGAAAGATTGCTTTTTTTAAGCAGAGATTGTGTAAAATCTTTCTTTGTGAATCTTACACACTAAAAGTGCAAGTGTCTATCAACTATTAAATTTAAAAAAATAATTAATTACACTAATAAAGCACACTGGACACTAAATTGAACTGAGATCTGTGCAACTCACGATACGACTGAGCTGCCTAAGGCAAACATCGTACGTAGTTAATGCTCACAATGTAAGGAAAATCTATTACGATAATAGTTGTATGTACTCTAAATGTAATTATCTTTAAGCTTGCAGGCCATTCAGGACAAACATTCGCAGAAAATCTTGAATAGTTTCGGTACAGTCGTCTACATAAACAAAATTGCATTGAATAAAACTAGACCATAGCGAAATAAGAAATAACTATGCAAGTGTATCTTTGGTTTTCTGGGTCTACTCATTTAGGTATGCATTTTTTAAAAGATTATTTAAAAAACCTTTACACTTGGCTATATTATCATATAATAGGTACATTTCTGAAAAGTGTAGCGTTACAAAAAGGAGGCTGGCATAAGCATAACAGGATATTCTAAGGTTAAGAAAGCGTAAAATTATATCCTTAAAATATGGATCGATCGACCGAAAAATGTTTATAGCAAGGGTGAAAGTGCTCTCATTTGGTGCACATAAAGTAACATATTGTACAAAGTTCAGTTCTCTTACAGTAAATTATTTTACGGTGGAAATTTTATGAATCATAAAAGATTTCAAATAGGTAATAAAAATCCGGTGTTCCTTTTTGTCAGACTATTTTTGTTTATGGTGTTTAATTATAAGTATTTGTGTAGGTGACGAGTCTAGATAGTTGGAAGATTTGGAGGACTTTGATTAATAATAATAATAATCATTTATTCATTTTATTATATAGTTGCAAATTTACACATATACCTCTTATAAAAGAATAACTGTGCTACTTACCGCCTTTGTACATAATAATGTTATATGTTTGTTATCTATCCTGTATTTTATTTTGTGTACATTAAAGAATTAAAGAAAAGAAAGAATTAAACTGTGCTCTACAAATTCTGATACCTGTACTAAGTGAAAACTTGTATCACAGGCTGTATGTGCATTAACAATGTAATGATTGAGTTAACATTTATGTTAACTTTGAGTATTTCTCTGCCTTCTGTATATTTTACTAGCTGTTCCCCGTGGTTTTATTTCGTACAAAAATCCTGTTGGCAAGTTTAACGTTACCACCTCCTCCTTGTCTTGGGTCGAAGCCTGATGATATACCTAAGCATAAGCTTATAACTTTCTCCAAGAATTGGGCTATCAAATGCAAAAATATTTTTTCAAAGTGCTTTCTACCAAAAAACACACTATCTGTAGTAGATATATAAATATGTTGTTGACTATACCTACTATTACTTTCGTTCACACGTTTTTGTTTCTCTGTTTTTTTTGTTTGTGTTATTGATAGTAATATAACATAATAACGGCACGCAATTCTTAAAAAATATATATAAAGAAGAGATCAAAATCAATCTCTATTTGTATGAGGAAAGTGATGTTTAAATATTTAAGTGCCCTGTTTTGTTCCGGTTGCGTGTCAGTGACAACTGCATTTGAGTTTTTATTCTTGTACTTCTTAAGTGGCAAATTAGCGTACGGCCCGCCCGATGGTAAGCAGTTACCTTACCAAATGTACGCTTGTATTGACTGGGTTTACTCGCATGTGGCCAATCCAAAAATTTATAACACTAGGCTTTAGTGATAGGGCAGGTATCCCTGGGATAGAAAAACAGTTCTATTAAAATTCATTCCTAAAAGGGCATTGGACAGTTTTACTCATGCACAGACACTCAATTATATGTATGACATGTGTATTTTTTTGTATGAGTATTCTTCTACTTCTTCATTTTTAGTCTTATACTTCTTCATCTTTAAAAAAGACAACTCCCGTACTAGAGAACAAGCTCTGTGTCGCGGGGGACTTTACAAACATACAATTAACGGACACAAATTACACCCAGACTCAGAACAAGTCATTGTGAGTATATTATGTTTGTTGCTCCACCTCTCTTAAATATCAGAGTATGGACTCTTCTATTGCAAAAATATAAGTAAGACGGGTGTTCCAGTAGACTCTAGTGACCTTTTTGGTAGAGCGTTTATTATCATAACCATAGGAATAAATATTAATTTTGAACTACTCTATGAATTCTAACACGAGGGCGCTCTTTAGTCGAAATAAAAATTATTTGAATTTATTTTTAATTTGGTAATAATTTGAATTTAGAAATTACCAACCCATTGAAATAGGGGTTACGTCCGTTTGATAACGATCTCTTTTGGCAACGCTACATAGTACATATACATTGGTTATGTTTGTATATTAACGTACCTGAGCACACCTTGAAGTACAGTCAGAGTATTTTTTTATTAATATTCATTTTTTATTTTACATTTTAAAAAAAAATTATTGACTATGTCATCATAGGCCAGTCGGAACTACTATTGCGGCAAATCAAAGAATTTGACTTACAAAAGTGTGTACTTAAATATTTATGGATGTTTGCTCAAAAGTTGTGAAGTTAAAACAAATGATGTGTCATTTGTTCAGGTATGGTATTTAGCGGAATTCGTACAATAATAACTATCGAAATTCATCCGAAATACATAAATCGAAGATAGTTAGGGAAAAATTAATAATACGCTTGTCCCCCCTAAAGATTTTATGACGAAGTCCTACTTTAAGTAGGTATACTTTAATGTTCATGCAGATATTTTGCCATAAATTAATCATTCAGTCAACTTTCTCCTTATGTTTTGTCAAAGCATAATCTTGATAATCGTAATGTAACGCTATTGTTATTACATATTTTATTATACAATTTAAAATACCTACTAGTGGATTGCTTACATTACCATATTGAAGTCCACGAGTAAGGTGAAGATGTGTATGAGTGCCTACTTACCCACATTTAAGTCCAAAAACGGTACAATGAACAGAGGGTTTTTAGATGTGGATAGGTTAATATGTTGTAAGGTAATTTATTTAGCTTAACAGATTGCCGACAACATTTTAGATATATGTAGGAATAAACGAAAAATGTGAGTTTATATAGGCAGAGCACTATTCGCATACAAGCGAGTTATCTGGACTGAGAAGGGACCAAGTCCACAGCCAAATAACTATGTACTGTACATACCTGCAGCGGTATAAGTAATCTTGCTGTACGAGTACATGGGGCTTACCATGAGGTATTATGATATTAGCCTGTATGTAAGTTTTTTTACTTATTTTATTATATTAGCAAGACGTTTTATATAAATAATTACTATTTTGCGTAGAATTTCTTATCGTAGTATATCGATTTTATCGGACCATATTGTATCGATCGGAATTCAATGAACTGAGTTAACCTAGATAGTTTATAAAAATGTAATGTATTACCTATTAAGATTTTGGCGAAGTAACTGTTGACTGCGTGCGAAACATTCTTTCTATATAATTATCTATAATTTTAGAATCTGGAGTAATTCGAACATAACTAACGCGTCAACGCTTTAACGTTGACTTGACACCATTTTTCTTCAATGGAACGCTCGTAGGCTTTAGAACTGTATAATTGAGGAAGTACTTCCAGCATTTTAAACCACGCCGTTGGTCCTACGTCTGATCTTTCTCCGGTCGAAGCTCTCTCCATGAATAATACTGTAATCTGGGTGGACAACATACGGTGGATGTCATATTAGGTTCCGGTGGTACATCCCACGTTAGGCGAGTATAGCTACACAGGGAGGTTTGAGTCGGTATGCCAGCCGCCTATCATCTCTAGACCTAAGAGCCTGTCTCGCTTCCCCGGGCGAGGAGGGTATGCGTAATGCATTTCCCCCTTTTAAAAAAAGGTACAACTGTAATGATAGTGACGCTGTGTTAAATAATTAAATATCTATCATCTGCGTAGATGGTAGGCAAGTGGCATAAACGGTAGTAAAATCGAATAGAATAAAAAAACAATGATGTTTACGAAATTATGTCGTAAACTTATGTCAAAATTTTTTTTATTTTATTCTATTCTACTACTGTCTATACCACTTGTCTAGGCCATCAGCACCGTGATCGAAACTCGGTCGTTAATTGTAATTTGTAGATGCATGTACTTATAAATATCTGGCGATAAAAAACAAATAAGTGCCGCCTAAGACCCTGGACGGTTTTTTACTTGGCCATAGGTAAATTGATTCACGCCATTTTTCATTCAGAATTAAGTGTTACCTACTTTAAAACCTAATTTTTAAGTTTTTCGTCATGCCATCATAGTGAATAAAAACTCCCTGAAGTATCGCCTGTTGACGACGATGCCGTGTTAAATTAATATTTAACGGCAATGTCTTGCAACAATTTAATTCGATGAAGACACTATTTTTAGTAGTCCTAATATCCACTATTAATTTAGTATTGCAATATCGATGGCACTCCAGCTATGCGAATATTTAATTTACTAACTTAAATATTCATTGTATCGATTGGTCATAGTACTTATAAATCTTTAATGAACGTATAATTTGATTAATTGGTTACGCAATTAATTAGTACTTTTGTCTTCTGTCGGGTTAATATTGTACATTTATTTATACTTTTTTTATTCTACTTAGGTGGCAAACAAGTATACGACCCACCTGATGGTAAGCAGTTACCGTAGATTTTCTTGCATGTTGCCGACCCAATTTTTTTTTACAGTCTCTGGGACACGCTTCTTTCAAAGCGCTTCCCTTAATGAGCTTGATCCTTTATTGTACTTATATCGATTTTAACAAAAACTTTAAAAAATCTTTAAAAAGATTTAAAAAGTGCTGTTTCTACTTAGCTATTAATATTTTTATTGTGAGATTTTGTATAAGAAAGATAATGAGATTCTGTATTTAAACTATATAATTTTATATATCTAAGTCCGCACGTACTACGTATTATCTCTACAGCATCCTTTAGATGACTGGTAGCGAATGCTTCTGGCTTTACGTCCGCAATTATACATGTTCCGCTTTATTAATAAACATGGTGAAGCAAGTGAATAGTTACGCCATGCCTTGTCCTTCTCTTTCGGATGTCAAATGACTGATGACAGAATACAATATTATACAATATAATTTTAACAAAAAAAAACCGACTTCAGTACGGCAAGTTGTAAAATTTTCAAATATTTGTTTGTTACAATCGAATAAAATCGACTGAGCGTCGGGCTGAACACAGGTCAAGTAGGTATTAAAAGCAATATTTAATCTGTGCAATCCGCGCTCAATTCATTCACGTCATTATTTCTTATTAATAGTTGCTTAGCAACAATAACCGAAACTTATCTAATCGCCATCAGTAAAATACTTATTATTGAAAAGTTCAGATGGCCATCTGTGGTCTTCTTCATCAGTTTTACTTCACCAAATTACACTTTCTGAATGTAAATGATTGATTAGTTGTTAAAAATATTGAAATTGCTATATGTGTGCCTATAACTTTTGAGGAGCTCCCTCAATTCCTCATGGATCCCATCATCAGAACTTTCTTTTGATGATAATGGGACCAAACTGAAAGTATGTCCAGTCAGACAAAAAAAGATTTTTTCAAATCGGTCCATAAATGACGGAGATATGCGGTAACAAACATTAGAAAGAATAAAGACAAAGAATTTTTCAAATCTGGCTTTTAGTTGCTGAGATTAAAGTGTTCAAACATACAAACTAAGTGGCTTTAAAACTATAACACAAGTTTTAGTTACTAATATGGTATGTTTTAGTTTTAATCATAGAAAACAGGAAAAAGCGAATTATTCTCTTAGTCTAACATGCATTTATATTTTTTTTAAGTTTGTAAGGATTATTAGCCAACCTCAAATCGCATTAACCGGCTTTTAATGAATTAATAATACCTAGTATACGAACAGTACAATACAGATATCATTTTAAAATGGTAAACATAACAAATTAACAACACGGACTCTATAATAAGCTTAGATAAATACCTACTTATGTATATATACCTATTCATTAGATGATTTTAGATGAAACAAAGATATGCAGCATGCAAATAATTTAAATTCGGAAAAAAATAAGATTTAGCAGCATGCAAAACATTTAAATTCTGAAAAAAATTGTTTATACAGCATGCAAAATATACCATAATGATAACAAATACGCCCTAATACCTAGAGTTATCTTGAAGAAGTGTCTAAAAACATACCTGAAAATGCTTTATCTGCATTTCGACGATAGTCTCTATACGATGCAGCATTATTTTGAGCCCACTTTTCACACGATTTCGTACTAAATGTCATTATAAAAATGGAAAACCGATCAAATAGACTGCAATTGTCCGCACCACGATGTTCTATACGCAAATTATTGACTAAAATAGTAATGCTCAGGCTTGAAGAGAACTGCCGATTACGAAACAAATTCGTTGCAATTCTTTAGAAATAATCGAGATAAAATTGGCGGTTAACCTTCTGAAGGGTATAATGAAACAGTGGGACACATCGGAAGTGCGGTTTAATTAAATATTGTATTGTCACACAAAAAAAACGAAAGAAAAAATGTTTGCTTTTTGTTTGTTACCCTTCGATTGTGATACAATTAATTAAAGGTCTGATAACAACAAAGGTTTGGAGAGATTAAAATAGCATGTTTATTTTGGAGTTTGTTTTTTGAAGGTCAAGTAAACGATAGCTAAATCAGTAGACCGTTGGACTGGACAAGCGAGCAAATTAGTTTAAGTCAAGAGCTTGGATGGCCCAGTCGCAATTTACTAATATGTGACGTGTTTTGAATTTGATCCTATCAAAAATGTAGTGCTCATAAATAAGGTAAGATGTTATTGGTTTTTTATTCTTTATGGATTAATTTTAATGTAGACACACGGCAACGGAGATAGTAGTGCCACTATATAAAGATAGTTTTTTAAGAAAACCATTGTATATTTTATATTTCTGTGGAATTTGGTAACAGTGTACAATTAGAGTAAATCTACAGATAATAATATATTTCATACAAATTCATACATTGGTTTTCCTAAAATATTTATCTTCATTTAACGGCCCTGAACAGCTATCTTCGTTGCCTACCGTACATAATATTAATAATAATTTCCTCCTAACCGAATGTTGGTCCCGGCGGCTTATCTCGATGGAAACTATGTATCTATGGGGAAGTTTCACAGAGTCTTTATTTATTCTCGCATACTCCGCAAATTTTCTAACTAAAACATCGCTATTTTTTGAACTTCTTGTTTTACAGAGAATGGACTTGGATTGACCCGGGAATCGAACCCTGGACCTCATGATCAGCAATCACACTCAACAACTACTAGACCAACGAGGCAGTTTAGTTATTTTTATGTAAAGCTGAACCAATTGTGTAAGTTACCTTGACAATTAAAACGTCCATGCTGTCCGTGGTAATATCCGAGCTGCCCTATGACTTTGTACAATATACTTTCACTACCCATTACTTTTTGTTACATCTTGAAAAACGCTTAGCAATTAATATTTTTTTGGTGGCTATCATAGCCAGGTGTCTTTAACTACTAGCTGATTGGTACTATTAACAGGATAAGTTTACCAATGTGCGGTAATGTCCTCCTAACCGAATTTCGGTCATAGCGGCTAATCTCAACGCAGACTAGCCATCTACGCGGGAGATATTATAGTGCACAAGTGTATGCGCTAACACAAGTGCACTCTTTATTACCTCATTCTCATAGTTCGATGGGACGGCAATCCGACACGACCGGAGAGAGATCAGGTGTTGGACAAACGGCTTTACCTGCTTTCCAAGGCACGGGGATATCATATAGATAGATGACCGTAAGTGGTATTTTTTCATCTAAGCGTTAGATCTTGGTAATGGCCCTTTTAGGTAACCTGAACAACTCTATCGCTTGTCTATCAAAAGTGTGAAAAATAAAAAGGGAAAACACATTGCCTCGTCTAATTTACCTTTAAGGCAGCCCATTGAATGCATACTGTCTTTTTTAAACAACGTGGCTGCCAAACAAGCATACGGCCCGCCTGCCCCTCTAGACAAATGGCACTAGCGATAGTCGAATCGAAAAGTCAAAAAAGTAAATGTATGGGATTTGACGTAAGTTTACGACATTATATCGTAGACTTACGTCAAATCCCATACATTTGTTTTTTTGACTTTTCGATTCGACTATCGTTCATGCCACTTGTCTAGAGGCTCTGATGTTAACGTAACCGTAAGTTATCGTAACCTATAGACGCTTGGAATACCAGAGGTATCACTTGCCTGTTACCTATCCATTTTTTACACCAGGGCTTTAAGATGGATTATCCCTGGGATAGTAAAATGTTTCTTACAAAACGCATCCCTAAATGAGCGCTGGAGACCTGTAGGTACCTACTCACACACTGAAAAACAACTATAACTTGTACTCATACACCGCTGTGTGTAGTTATTTGGCTGTGGTCCTTCCTAAACTAGGCTTATTAGTTTTATACTAGAACAGCTTTAATATTGTTACTATGTATTATGTAAATGATATCATAATAAATAATGATTAAAACCGGTTAAAAGGTTAATGATCCAATTTAAAATTTAAATTTATATATTTAGAAAATGGTGTAACACAGAAATTTAGCTATTTTTGCTACTTTCTATTTTGTGACTGTTTAGAAGAAATGGTTTGTCGCTGTCAAAGATAGAAAAACTTAATGTGTACCTGCTCAAGCATGATAGCACTACAATTTAACAATTGTTCTTTATAAAAAAAGAGCTACCTAATACCTACAGTTTTCAATTATATAGCTTGGAGTAAACAAAACTTTTTTGATATCTGTTTCATTTTTGGTTTAAATGTTAATAAAGCGTATTTTTTTAATATCACGAAATTAAATTTATATTAATTAAAAAAAAACAATTTTTATCCTTTTTAACCGACTTTAAAAAGAGGAGGTTATCAATTCGTGTGTATTTTTTTTTTATGTTTTTTACCGCATAACTCCGTCATTTATGGACCGATTTGAAAAATTCTTTTTTTGTCTGACTGGACATACTTCCAGTTTGGTCCCATTATCATCAAAAGAAAGTTCTGATGATGGGATCCATGAGGAATTGAGGGAACTCCTCAAAAGTTATAGGCACACATATAGCAATTTGAATATTTTTAATAACTAATAAATCATTTGCATTCAGACAGTGTAATTTGGTGAAGTAAAACTGATGAAGAAGACCACAGATGGCCATCTGAACTTCTCAATAATAAGTATTTTACTGATGGAGATTAGATAAGTTTCGATTATTGTTGCTAAGCAACTATTAATAAGAAATAATGACGTGAATGAATTGAGCGCGGATTGCACAGATTAAATATTGCTTTTAATACCTACTTGACCTGTGTTCAGCCCGACGCTCAGTCGATTTTATTCTATTGTAACAAACAAATATTTGAAAATTTTACAACTTGTCGTACTGAAGTCGGTTTTTGTTGTTAAAATTATATATGTTAAATTCTTTATTACTAAATTTAAATAAAAATAAGAAATTGCTTTGAGCGTTAAGGCCGGCCGCCTGTTGTAGATAACTGTGTAAAATAATGACTGTGTCATAAATTAATGTAATTGGTGTACAATAAAGAGTTTTATAATTCAGCTATCTTAATGTTACATATTACATCTCAACCCATAAACGTCCCACTGCTGGTCACGGGTGTCCTCCATTAATTTGGAAGGATATTAGCCTACTATACTACGCTGGCCAGACGGGTTGGTATAGGGTTTTTTTTCGAGTTTTCCCTCTCTTGGAGTGGATATTGTCTGCCAGACTTACTCCCTTAGTCGATTCTTACGACACCCGGGACATCCTCGGGATAGGATGGGGTGGTGACGTCTGTATTCTTAATCCGTCACCACACGGACTATGTTACATATGGTATAATTATATTTTTTTGCCACGTACGAAAATCTTACAGCATAACGCAATTTAGTTTGGTGGACCCTAACCGAATATTGATTAGGGTCTTCGACCGGAGAAAGATCAAACGTAGGAACAACGGCTTTATACTCCTTCCTATGTTTTAATTTGTACTTTAAAAATATATTCTTCTACACACTCTACACAATCTATACTAAAATTATAAATGCGAAAATTTGCTAAAATGTTTGTTTGTTACTTAATAACATCAGAACAGCTGAGCAATCTAAGTTTTATTTAGATCCTTAATGAAATTTGGCACTGAGATAGAATATAGTCTGGAATAGCACCTAGGCTTTTTATACCGGCAAAATGTACGGTTCCTGTGCGATAGATATACTTTTGTTTTTGCGAACGAGCCATGGCCATCAGTTATATAGATATATTTTGTGTAGTCTAAACTAAAAGAATTATTAGACAATGTATGTAAGTATCTACACCACAGTGTTGTAGGTACTTACACAAATGAGTTCACCTAACCACAAGCTTTTATTGGTAAGTCAGCCATAATTATTATCTATTTGTTCTCATGATGTTTATTCACTCTCGTAAATTTAATTCAGCGCTCAAGTGCGAGTCAGGGTTTGTCAATCTTTATAATAATACGTGAAGGAAACACTGTGCCCCTTTTAAAGTACACACGAGAATATAAAGATTCTTTTTTTAAGAAAGCTGGTTTCTTATACATTTCTGTGGAATTTAGTAACTGTGTACAATTAGACTAAACCCTACAGATAAAAATATATATGACACAAATTCATATATTGGCTTTCCTAAAAACAAGCAGCAGATAGCTAATACGGTCGAATAATAACTACTTGGCGATCTCTAAAACCTATAATGATTATTAATTTTTTAAATACAATTATTCTTGATTCATTGACTCATTTTCCATGGGATTTATGGTATGGTGCCCTACCTCTCTTATGCATATTAAAATTTAACTACGCACCTACTTACCATAGGATGATCTATACACTTTTTTGCCGACTTGTCAGAAACGTACGTGCGATATGTAAATATTATAATTATATATTGTCTTCACGCATATCCGACAAGTCGTGATGACCAAAACCGGTTCGCTTTTATGACGTTATTCTCTGCCACAAAGAATATTAGCACACACGGTAATTGTGATCTATGTCTTAGTATAAATTTAATTGTAATTACCTACCTACATAACAGAATAGATAAGCAAAGACTTTACCTAATACGCTACTGTTTCAAATATATTTGAACCTTTTTTTTCTGTCGCACACGCGTGCAGTAAGTGGCGGGAACAGGACGCGCAGGAGCTTTTAGTATTCTATTTCGATGTAACCAAAATTTAATTCCAACCAATGACCACCTCAAAGCTAGGTATTGAAGTTATACGCCTTACGAATTTTAAATAATGCCTAAATTAAATTTTGTAATCGTATCATTATGTCATTACTTATAGGATATTTGAATAGATCTACTTCTACGATCCCTGATCATAGAAATCTAAGTTAAACACATGGTCGGTATATTTCTGTTTAAGTACTCAAGCACACGAGTACAATTACACTAATGTATGTCGACAACGACTAGATCCGTATAATTTTATAAATTTGGCATACCTATTAGTCGGTGTTTAGTAAATTAGTCATTTGACTTCCCTTGTAAGGAAGGGTAATGTGGAACACATTCAACACATTCTAATTAACGCGAAAGAAATAAAGTTTATACAGTTGTACAGAAAGCACATCGCCTACTTCAATGTCAATGATATCAGTTAGCGAATAAAAACCGGTACAAGACGTATTCAAGCCATTGAACTAGCTCTACATAACGTCTCTTAATCACAGGTTTGCACCTGAAAGAATCTGCAATACTGTCAGCTTCAACAACGTAACATTTTAATAACGTAAATAAATGTATAATTGCAGTTATTTGACGTCCTTTGTAAGGAAAAATGCAGGACCACCTTCCAAATAACGCGATAGAACTAATAATAGCTGTAGAAAACTAGCACGCCGCATTTAATGTTTAGTGCAAATTAGAAACTCATGTTCTAAATACCCTTACCTACTGATTCAGCAAAGGCATAACTTATTAAAACGCATACCCTTCTCTGTTGCAGCACTATATTTAACATTGCTTTCACATTATAATTCACAAATCACGTTAATATTCAAAATAACATTATAAATTATTTTCTAATGATTAACTTTTCCAATAAATAATTTGCTAGGTTTTATTATAGTATTCCATTTTGCCCTGATCCCTATTTTTTAACCGTACAAAAAATACGAGCTATAGAATTTTTATATTTTCATCATTATGTTATTTACATAATGCTTTATCAATCTTACGCGTTTTTTTCCACTTAGTCTACGATATAATAATTGTTTTGTAATCGCTCGAACCACTGATCGATTATTTATCAAAAACTTATAGCACGTAGACATTATAAAGTATTTTTAATTCCAGAAAAACGAATATTATCATTTGTGTAATAGCGTCAAAACCGCGCGACATCGACGTACAACCGCGACAAACTATTTAGTAGGGTTTTGTATGCATCAGTGGTCAATGAAAGTGACCGCGACCTATAGGCCTGTGGGCGTGGTAGTTAGGTATTGCGCGACCATCCTGCTTCACTCGTAGAACAGAGGCCTGACACCGGCGGCTACTACCGACGAGAATTATTTTTTTATATTACTTAGGTGGCAAACGAACGCAAAACAAAACACGATTTTTGCGATACCTGGGGCGCCACTATATTTTTACTACTTAGATGACAAACAATCATGGCCCGGCTTATATCAAGCAAAGTCAAAGTCAAACTCATTTATTCATTTAGATCAAATACATGATACTTATGAACGTCATATGCAAATGATGGTAATCTGTGACTATAGCATGGGGTTCTTCAAGAAAGGAGTTATAAGGTTTCTAAAGAATCGGCAACGCGAGAGTGATACCCCTGGTGTTTCAAGCGTCCATAGGCTACGGTAACTGCTTACCATCAGGCGAACCGTATGCTTGTTTGCCTCCTTGGTAGTATAAAAAAAAGATTCTCTAAAACCCATCTCTTAATGAGCACTGAAAACCTGTACTCACATACAGAAACATAATTACACCATATTGTAGTTGTTTAGCTATTGTCCTTAATTATTTCAACGAAATAGACAAGTGTTGTAGTTTAAGTATGTTCATTAGCCACTTATAATAGCTTTGTAACGTTTAACCAGCATACACAAAAATAAATTAACAAACGCTGCTGATACCGATGCTAATAGCTATATAATAGCATTATATTATGCTAACTTGAACAATTGCCTTAATTAAGTGGCAATGGGCCGGGCGGATAGCTCGCAGAACTGATAACCTAGAATATATAAGTATATAGAAATTATAAGTATTTCATAGAACTGAAAGGTTCTGGAGTGGCGACTACGAACTGGAAGACGTAACGTAGGCAGGCCTCCAACAAGGTGGATCGACAACAGACGTCTTTCAACTGAGATTATCATGATAATAATGTTGATTTATAAAGTATAACCTAACTTATAAAGTATAACGACATTATGGGATAGAAACCTCGTCAAAGTATTCACTAATTTCATTTCTCATCTCAACCCATAAACGTCCCACTGCTGGGCACGGGTCTCCTCCTTATAGTTGGAGAGATATTAGCCTACTATAATGTCCTCCTAACCGAATTTCGGTCACGGCGGCTAATCTCAACGGAGACTCGCCATCTGCGCGGGAGATATTATAGTGCACAAGTGTGTGCGCAAACACAAGTGCACTCTTTATTCCCTCACTCTCATAGTCCGATGGGACGGCAAATCCGACACGACCGGAGAGAGATCAGGCGTAGGACCAACGGTTTTCATGCTTTCCGAGGCACGGAGGTGAAAACACCGCCAATTTCCAAACTCCGGGCATCTATTGTGAATTTCTTAACAGAAAAACCCAATATCGATTTTTGGCCCGACCCGGGAATCGAACCCGGGACCTCGTGATCAGCAGTCTCACACATCGACCACTGAGCCACGGAGGCAGTTACGCCTACTATACCACGCTGGCCAGACGGGTTGGTAGGTATAGGGTTTTGTTTCGAGTTTTCCTTCTCTTGCAGTGGGTATTATCTGCTTGACTTCTCCTTAAGTCGACTTTTACCATGGGATGAAAGGGGGTGGTGACATTTGTATTCTTAGTCCGTCACCACACGGATAAATAATTTCATTTAGTATTTCAGAATTGGTTGAAACCGTGGGGAATAGCTCGTCAAAAACGAATGTAGTACCAGAACAATGCCAAACATGACATCGCAGTCGTTATAGGACAGGAGTATATAACAATTCTGACAATAACTAAACAAAAGGGTACAATTATTTAAGTACAATCGGCAAACTTGGTGCTCGACCACTTATGGAATGTTTATTTATTTATTTTACACAATATGGTACACAAAATTCAACATGGTTTAGTTAGGCAATTTTGTCAGTTAAAGAGTGGTAGAGCGCCAAGCTGGTTAATCGTACATAGTACTTATAATTCAACCGTGTTTTTTATATACGAGTCCGCAGGCACACATCAATCGCCGTTCCTAATCAGCATCCGGATCTGATCACTAATCCGTATCCGAATTCGAAACTCGTTATTTTATTTATAGATGGCCAGTCAGTTTTGGCCATTATTGTGGTAAACCGAAAAAAAATGATGGATTAAGGAATCCCCCGGAAGAATGAGAGCAGTTACACAATCCGACTTTTTGCATTCATACGCGTATTTCCCAAACGTGAACTTTCACTGCAGCTGTCGTACGTCAAAATTAATATACGGTACTGCGTACCGGTACTAAGTGAAAGGGATCATTTTAATTGATTCTTACAGACGGTACTCTGTTAATAAACCTCCGCTTTCCGTCCGTTTGTTTGTCTGTTAGCGGACTATATCGCATAAACCGTAAGGGCGCGTTCCCACTATGTCGTGACGACAGATAATCGTGTAGTTTTAAGTGTCGTGGCTTATATGTTTAAATGAAGGCGTTCACAAATAGAACGACACGATTTACTGTCGTCTACGACATTTTTTGCAGTGACGACCGATTGCCATGACAGTGGGAACGGCAAGCACGACAGTCGTAATACGATAAAGAATCGTGACGGCAAATCTATCGTCTATATAACTCTGAAATATGTAATCCTAATGGAATTCTTTTCAATAACATTGGATGTACCCAATACTTTCTTTTCTTTTCTTGCTTCATCTTTCTTCTTTTCAACAAGTAATACAAACATTATTAAAAATTTCGTCTTCGTCCATTGAACTCAGGAGAATGAACGCACTACTGATCTAAAAGAGAACGTAGACGCGACTGTAGATTTGAAGCTTGCTAATTCTTAAACGACAATGCGACTGCCGTGAAATGATAAAATGTCGTCGCGATTCAATGGGAACAGCTAGATACGATAGTCGCTAAACGATAAAAAAATTTGACGACAAACAATCGTTATAATGGGAACAGCTAAAGACGACAGTCGTCCGACGATAAATTAACCGTCACAACATAGTGGGAACGCGCCCTTAAGGATAGACAGTTGACATTTTCACATAATGTGTATTTCTATTGTCGCAATAAAACAATTTAAAAAAATAGCCATATAAGGAACAGGTGACAGTGTTGTTCAAATCGCCTCTGGCGTGATTGAACGACTGTCGACTTTTACCATGTCCTCCGAAGCACAGAGACGCGGTTTATAGAGTAACCTTTGGCAGCCTTAACCCGCTGATTGTTGATCAGCGAGTGCACCTCACCTTCTCCTAGTTGATTTTAATAATATCAATTGCAGTCAGTACGATGAATGTCAAGTTCAATACGCTTAATGGGAGATAAAATGCTTTGAACTTGACATTGGTTAGTTGTTCGTGATTCGTGTCCGTAATTATGAGTTCATGGATGGTCATTAGGTAATTAGTATCTTTTGTCATAGTTTTTTCATTACAGTCGAGCAAATGAAAAGAAGATAAATTGTTTTTAAGTCTATACGATATTATCGCGCCTGTTGTTTAGAGCATTAAGAATATCAAATTGGATGATTGAGGGCATCATACAAGCGGGCAAGCACCCGATTGGGGAAGGACTTCCATTTTACAGAAGACCGCGGCTAAAAAGCTAGAAACATTGACGTATGTGTTTTGCTGTGCGTGAGTATAGGTAGTCAGTAGGTACTTCTTTAAGCAAAACGCTTTTCAAAATAATCCCAGACTTACCCAAGACACAAAACTCTTTTGTTACAAGGTGCATGTTCAACAACGCTCGAGTAATGCTTCTAGTATTGCAAGCGTACATTGGCTGCGGTAACTGCTTACCATCAGTATTTTAATTCGACTGTTCTAATTCGTTTGTATGTTCATCCATAACTTCGTCATATATGTGAATGGATTTTAATAATTATTTTTGCGTTGGTTCTGTTAAATTGGTATTGGATTTTGGACTCCAAAGATACAGCAAGGATCCCGAATCAAATAGGAAATCAATAGTGGGCTATGACAATCCAAAAACAAAAATGATACTACCAAACATACATAATACTCAACACGCTTTAATTTGTTTGTGTTTCAAGTAGTATAATAAAAACTATATTTCAATCAATCAATCAGCCTATCGCAGTCCACTGCTGGACATAGGCCTCTCCTAACACGCGCCACAGCACACGGTCCTCCGCCTTCCGCATCCAGTCCGTCCCAGCGACCTTTTTTAGGTCGTCGGTCCACCTAGCTGGGGGCCGCCCTACCTTACGCTTACCGAGTCGTGGTCTCCACTCTAGGACACGTCTGCTCCATCGGCCGTCGGTCCTTCTACAGATGTGACCAGCCCATTGCCACTTCAGCTTGCTAAGTCTGCGAGCTATGTCGGTAACTTTGGTTCTTTGTCGGATTACCTCGTTGCGAATTTTATCCTTCAAAGAAACGCCAAGCATAGCTCGCTCCATAGCCCGCTGTGCCACTTTTAATTTGTGGACTAGTCCCACTGTGAGCGTCCACGTCTCGGCACCGTACGTCATAACAGGTAGGACGCATTGGTTGAAAACTTTCGTCTTCAGGCATTGCGGTAAAGGCGAAGAGAAAACTTGACGTAGTTTGCCAAACGCTGCCCAACCCAACTGAATCCTACGGTTGATTTCTTTCTCGAAGTTGTTTCTACCAAGCTGGACAGTTTGCCCAAGGTAGATATACTCCCGAACAACTTCGAGCATCGAACCGTCGACGTAAATCGGTCCCGGCGTGATATGTTCATTGAACATAATCTTGGTTTTATCCAAGTTCATACTGAGACCGACACGTCGTGAGGCTTCATTCAGGCTGTGCAGCATTCCGCTCAATTGTTCCAGAGACTCAACGCAACGCAACGATGACAATATCATCGGCAAACCGAAGGTGTGAGATGTACTCGCCATTGATGTTAATGCCCCGTCCAGTCCAGTCCAGCGTCTTAAAGACGTCTTCGAGCGCGTTGGTGAAAAGCTTGGGGGATATTACATCCCCCTGTCTCACCCCTCGACGCAACTCAATTGGGTTGGTCTTTTGGTCCTGGAGCTGGACGGTCATGGTGGCGTTGTCACAAAGACATCTCAGCACCTCGATATAGCGCCAATCAATACGACACCGCTGCAGAGCACCCAAAACTGCCCAGGTTTCGATGGAGTCGAAGGCTTTCTCGTAGTCCACGAATGCCATACACAGCGGCTGATTGTACTCTTCGGTCTTCTGTACAATCTGCCGAACAGTATGGATGTGGTCCACGGTGCTATAGCCTTTTCGAAACCCGGCTTGTTCCGGAGGCTGGAACTCGTCAAGTTTTCTGGCGAGGCGGTTTGTGAGTACTCTCGAGAACAACTTGTAAACGTGGCTCAGGAGTGAGATGGGTCTGTAGTTCTTCAGCAAGGCTTTGTCACCTTTTTTGAAGAACAGAACCACCGCACTCCCACTCCACGCTTGAGGTGTTAGGCCCTGGTGTATAACGGAATTGAAGAGACTCGCTAGCTCTTTCAGGATTGGAGCCCCGCCTGCTTTTAGGAGCTCTGTGGTTATTCCGTCATCACCAGGCGACTTATTGTTCTTAAGCTGCTCGAGAGCCACTCTGACCTCGCCCTGGTTGACATCAGGGATGTCTTCCGTGTAGTGGCGCGTGAGTGGGGCCCTGTGGTCATCAGCGCTGTGTCTCGTGGGTTCAGTCATCCGTGATGCGTACAGGTCTTTGTAGAAACTCTCAATTTCCTCGAGAATCTCGAACCCTGAGGTCACGGTTCTGCCATCCGCAGTATTTAGTTTCGTCAGATGGGATCTACCTAGCTGGCGAGCGAAGACTTTGGTGCCTCTGTTCTGTTCAATCGCAGCCGCAATGGCGCGGGCGTTTGAACATCGGAGGTCACGTCGCACCAGCTTCCGGATCTTCCGGTTGAGGTTTCTTCCATCCGACGAAAACATCTGCATGGATGACATTTCCCGTCTTTGCCTCATAAGTTCGAGAGTCTCGAGTGAGAGTTTGGACTGTCTGTTTACGCTTTTTCCGGGAAACACCCTTCGAGACACATCCTGTAGCGTTCTGACCACTGTGTCAGTTTTCTCGTCAACAGTGCCTTCGGTTTCCAGCAGATCGAAACGATTTTGAAGCTCCAATTGGAACTTTTCGGACCCTAATGCTATTTGAGGCGCAGTAGGTCTGAGAGTAGACTGAATCATACGACGCCTTTCGGCTTTGAAGTCTATATTCAGAGCGCCTCGTACAAGTCGGTGATCACTACCGGTATTAAACCTGTTGATCACGGATACGTCTCTAAACACAGACCTCCTGTCAGTCATGATAAAGTCTATCTCGTTCCTCGTCACAGTATCGGGGCTTCGCCATGTCCACTTCCTCTGGGGCTTTTTCTTAAAGAAAGAATTCATTAAGAAGAGCCCCTGTGACTCCAGAAAGTTGACCAGCATTTGCCCCCTGTGGTTTCGGCGCCCCACGCCGTAGGATCCGATTTTCGTTTCGCTGCGTTCTTGTACTCCCACTTTGGCATTGAAGTCCCCCATAACAACGTTGTAGTGAGCCTTGGTTGTACCATGTAGTGCCTTGGCTATGTCTTCATACATGGCTTCGGCTATGTCGTCGCAGTATGTCGAGGTCGGCGCATATACCTGTACCACCTTCAGGGAGTACCTGTCGGTGATTTTTAATATGAGGTACGCTACCCGCGTCGACACACTGCTGACTTCCACAACGTTGTTAGTGAGAGCTTTGTTGACCAGGAAACCGACACCGCCCTGAGAGGGCTGATCACCTTCCCGAAAGTAGAATAGGTGGCCTGACTCAAGGGTTATCGTATCCTCTCCCTGTCGTCGGACTTCAGATAACCCCAATATGTGCCAGTTTATGCGACCTAATTCTACCTCGAGTTCGGTGAGGTGTTGGTCCAGCCGTAGAGAGCGTCCATTATACGTCGCCAGGGTCAGTTGTTTTTGGTAGCCTTTTATCGTAGCCCGGAGATTCTTCGCACCCCCTGCCCCGCTGTTACCGTGACCGCTACCGTGGCCACGGACAGCGGGACTACCGGGAACTGGGGGCCTTTGCTTTTGGCGTCTTACCATTTGGAGGTTTTGGCCTTACTATACCACGCTGGCCAGACGGGTTGGTATAGGGTTTTATTTCGAATTTTCCTTTTCTGGCAGTGGTGTTGTCTGCATTTTTATTTAACGCCATATCGGAGGCGCGCCACAGTTTAACGTCATGTCGGGGACAATATTTATTATGTGGCAAATTCATAGTATTCAAAACAATACCTTATATCCGGCATATTTCTAATCTTTAACCACGAATGAATTGTATTTAGTTAAACAAAAGTTTATTGTGAATGTTAAGCTATTATGACGCAGATAGATGAACTAGCGTTTAATTTTATCACGAGTTAAAAATGACTATATAGAACCAGTTTGTACGTCAGTCCGTCAGTTTTATGTTCATTTTATTTTAGTTCTAGAAGATCTAAATAGCGATAAACATGAATGCGTCTATTTATTAACGACTTACAAACAATTACAATATTTTTTTGTTAAACTACTTCCGCATTTAGAAACAAACTCAGTGAGAGACTTTACATATAGTTATATATACACAATTCTTGGACACAAAGTACACTTAGACTCAGAACAATTTGTCGATCACACATTGATATACAAAAACCCTACGATACACATTTTCAAATAAAAGAAACACTCAAAACTATCGCCAGTAGTTATAGTTATAATATAAAATCTCCCTTACGCGCATGGTATAAAGTTGAATTCGTAGATTAGAGCAGTGACTTGATAGACGCGATACTATTTAAATTTATGCGGATGGTGTTGAGACACTGATTATGGGTTTCTTGTATATCAATGGGATAACACAAATTTTTAGACATCTTTAAAAATAAGCTATTTGATTAGCGCTAGTAATATGGCTCTGCTAAAGACGCTTTTTTTGTACTACATAGCACATTGGCAATTGGCAACAAGAGTTCTATATTCAAACGAGTTTTGATTTATCAAACTTCTAAGTACCTCTTTGAAATCTATCCGATATATCCAATACATACTTTGCTTGTATTAAAATAAAATACCTACATCTAAATTATGACCAAAATCTATAGGTTCAGGTTGGTACGGCCATGACTGGAAACCCTGTAAATACGACTGTGATATCTATTTTGTTCCATAAAGTAAATAAATGGAATGCTTATACGGTCATGACTGAAAGTGAAGACTCGGTAAGTATTTATTTATTTATTTATTATTTATTATACACTTTATTGTACACCATTTACAATAATTTTACAAAAACTTTTTATAAATAAGTCTGTACAATGGGCGGCCTTATCGCTAACAGCGATTTCTACCAGGCAACCTTTGGATGGATATGTGAGTAGGATTTAGCGGTAGTTGATGGCGTACTCAATATTTATAAATAATAATTCTATATATAAAGTTTAAATAATATATATAATATATATAAACTTATAAAATACATATTTACTACATACATATATTAAATAATATTATACACGATACTAAGGAAAGAGTAACATTAAAATATTAAAGTGTAAGGTAATGATCCTTCACTTTGGCCACAGCTTTGGCTTTGAAAATTGATATTGTTTGAGCTTGTCTTATTTCCACCGGTAGATTATTCCACAGGCGAGTTGCAGTCACAGTAAAGGATTTATCGTAATATCCTGTGGAATGCGGTGGCATTTTTAATTCCAGATTTTCTGACGACCTTAAACATCTATTGTGCGTGTCATGAAGGAATTTGAAACGTTCCTTGAGATAGGATGGTGCTGTAGGATTAAATAATACATTATACAGTAATGAAAGGATATGAGCATTCCGGCGATGGCGTATTGATAACCACTTAAGCTGTGTTCTGAATTGTGAGACATGATAATATTTGCGTAAACCAAATATGTACGTTTCTGTTCAATAAAATCAAATAGTAATATGTCACTCAATAGATTTTTATAACTACCTATAGATATATCTATAGGTCACAGTACCACTCGCCCCATGGATCTCGCCTATTCGTATCTTATTCGCTTAGTAAAGGATAATTGTTTTTCACAAGATCGTTGTGAATAAGGGTAGAGTAATAAGTGCCTATTGTATCCATATTTTGCTTCAGTTTTCTTGATAACAAACTTAACTTACCACTTAACGACTTAACCCATTTAGATATCTATTTGTTGTTTATATCTTTAATCTTAATGACTAGTTAAATGATAAGTCATGGGCCTAGTCATTAAGTGACGTGGTAAAGTTATTTAATGACAGTGAAAGAAAACCCTCTTGAGGAAACACACACATCCTAAAGAAATTTTGAAGGTGTGTCCTTCGCGGCGGGTCCGATTCACAAAACCGCATTAAGCTGCGTATGATGATCATACCAGAGATGAATGTGTTTGTTAGAACCAATAGAATCGCTTTATTTACCTAGCCTCGCTCCGCTGAGAGTCACGCAGCCTTAGATTAGTGCTCTGTCAGCTTGCTCAATAGCTGCTAGATAAGAAGGAAGAAGGAGGACATTGTCCGATTGCAACTTACCCTTATTGACTGCATGTCCATATATGCAGTCGATAAGGACCATAGACCATTCTAATGCAGTGTTCCGCACATCTAGGAAATAGATAAATTTTGGCGGAACAACTTAAATGAAGAATCAGTTTTTATATTAATAATCAATATTTATTAATATCAAACAAATGTTTATTACTAACTTTATGCTGCATTTTTATATTTTTCTTCCGTCTGTATGTCTAATTTTATGAGATAATTTGTTATTTTTCCGAGGCACACTAACTAATGACCACGGTACACCAATGTGCCGCGGCACACCCTTTGTGGAACACTGTTCTTATGGATAAGGTGGACACCTCACCACCAACATTGCACCGAATGTTGTATGTTCGAATCCCACATGGAATAAAACTTTTTGCGTGATCTATAAACGATTTTGTGTTCGTGAATTGCATCTTGGAAATTCATAGTGTGTTCCCTATTGCGGGCGGTATTAATAAATTTGAATACTAAAAGGGTTGTTATTATTATTTCTATATTTATAAAAAGAGAGAGTGCGACAGAAATGGATAGCTAACTAGCTAATAATAGATCAAAGTTAATTCTCATTTATACGTCTGTTTCTCCATATTACATAAAAGTATTTTTATTACGAAATTTATCTACTCTTGTGACAGTTAAGCAATCATCTACGTAGATAACTACTTAATAGGTTAAAGATAACCATACAAATGTATAAGACTATACTACAAGAAGACTACATACATGATTGCATTGATCTAGTAGTTAAAATGCCTTGCAATAATAGCAATAGAATAGAATAGAAAAAGATGTTTATTTCCCTAGTTAATGTGTTACATATGTCCACAGGTCGGTGGTGTATTCGGCCTGTGGGGGTGTGTCAGCCACTTACAGTCTGCCTATGTTTGTCTGAGAGAGATCTATATAAGTGCTGTACGCTTCTTAGTGTGTACAGAGTAAATTTATATTTATAATGTTATCCTATTTACAGCTAATTATAATTTATGCTTTGCTATATTTATATTCGCTATTCGCTATATTTATCTGCAGGGCTTTTTTCATAGTGCAGGAGTTGTTTTAAAAAATATTTTTCCTGCATTATAAATTAGAAAAGGAAGTAAAGTGATATGATGTTTATGATCTCAACTAAATTGTCCTTCGTCGTGAAGACGTGAACACCCACGCGTACTGGCGCATAATATTGATTTAAAAATAAATCCGTTATAAACTTCTCAATATTATATAAACTTGTGTGGAATGGTAAATTAGAAATGGCACCATATTTTTACTTAAAGTTTAAAATATTAAGAGTTCTTCATTTTATTATATTTAGTTTTTTGTTTAAAAGTCATAGTATTCTTTAAAAATGTTATTTAAGGCTAGCTAAGCTAAGTTAACAATTTTTTAAAGCATTTAAATTTTTGTCTAATAAGCCAAACTGATAGAGAACACTTAATGATAATAATGATATTAAGTTGCTATAAACATGAATGACTACACGAACCACTTAAAATAAAGCATCGTTTACATACCTCAATAAATTAATAAATATTCGGATAGCCTTCGCTTCTATTGATTCTTGTGCACAATAATAAATTCTAATATGGAAGTATTTGATTTCAAAACATAAAAAAAGATAAACGGGTGCTTCCCGCGAGATTCACGCGTGAACTGTTGCGATAGTCGTCGAAATACTTTATATACCGTATATAGATAAAAAACCGCAAATCGTATATTGTGACCGGAAAGGCTTGTGGCGCATCTTCTGTTTCCTCCGTGGGCCGTGACGTATTACGTAGAGCACGTTTTAAACCGTTGTTACACAAACATCGACTAGAATGTCTATGGTTTACCTAACGAGTAGTTCCGTTTTATTAACTACGAGTATAAGGGATACAATGAGCTAAAGGAGGTCCTGAAAAACCCAAAATATATATTTTTAAATCTTTTTTAATTATCTTATATCTCTTGTGTGCCAATGCGCCTCTTCTTACAAAAATAAAATACACTTTTCAATATTACATAGGTGGTAAACGAGCAGACGGCGCGTATAATGGTAAACTGTTACAGTAGCCTATGGACGCTTGCAATATCTGGGGTACTCGCGTGTTGCCCAGAAAATTAACACCAGGGTTTTATGATGGAGTATCCGTGGAATAGGAAAACATTATGTTAAAAGCGCACCCCTAAATGAGTGTCTTACAGGAACACAATGACACCGCTGTTGTCTTCTGTAAAATGTGCTATGTACTTCCCGAGTCATGCTTGCCTAAATATTTTTTATTTTTATTTTTTTATAATACCACGGTGACAAGCATGCACTTACCTTTTTTTCTATAAACATACTGCCTAGACAGTTGTTGTCGAGGCCGTACGTTAGAGGAATAAGTTAGCTATAGAAATAAGGAAATAAGTAATCGTACCTAATTGGTACAATAATTAGTTAAGTTTCTTGTATATGTGTGTTTTTTGTTTTTTCAGGACGTGTCCTAGTAACCCATTGGCGTAGTTACCGGGTAACACACAAAAGAAAGACTGGACATTAAATTAATGACAAACTGAAGTAAAAATTATGACCTGAACGTGTTACGATCTTGCTGTAAACTGTAAAGTACCGAGTATCTGGGGGCACCGCAGTGCCCCCAACAAGTCGAGCAAAAAAGCGGCACGGCATCCTTATATAGGTTTATTTACAATCTTTATTTGAATTGCCGGTTGGTCTAGGGTCACAACCCTCGCCGGGTGCTTCTGAGGTCGTGGATCATCGTCGGGTCGTGGAAATGAGACAAAACTTTGAGTGATTTATAAATGTTTGTTTGCAGTCTAGGTATTTTTTTTTTTAAATGTCAACTGCCGTCTTAAGGAACAAACCTTGTGTCGGAGAATAGGTGATTTAAGGCACTAAACACAGTAAACACAGTAATCTGTAAAACCCACGTACACTGCTTTAAAATTGTATCTGTTATTGTCTCTAAACTTTAAACGTTACATTTTATTATCTTTCAGGTTTAACGGGTACTGAACTGAAACTATGTCGCTACAATAATCGTAGCACAGACTATTAGTGCAGGTACTAATGTTGTAGGGTTGTAGAGTACAGTCTTCATACATATAACTACATGTTGCATGATAATCAGATAAAATCGGATAAGGGAGGTAGGAAAGCATACTATGCGAGCAAGCCCGACTGGGAAAAGACCTGCACCTTACAGAAGATCACAGCCAAATAACTACACACCGCGGTGTACTTGTGTGCGAGTTACGCGAACGTTTTCCTATCTTAAAGCCTTGGTGTATAAAAAATAGTCAGAAACACGTAACTGATATCTCTGATATTGCAAGTCTTCATACGGATTTAATTAGTTATATAAATATGGATGGTATTCTGGAGAAAACATAGTATACTTTTTATAGCTAACAGCTAGTTATTATTTATATATTGATCGGTTCATCAGGTACATAATTAGCCAATATATCCGCATTAAAAAATACTCATAATTTTGATATAGTTACTTACCGCACTATGTGGTTTCATCAATCATCACAAACATCAAATATGCTGTGTAATATCTCAAAATGGTAATAATTCGATTTGCACTTGTTTTCATGACAAAGCGTGTGCCCATGACAGAGAGAAACAAAAGTTATTCTAAACTAAACATTAGAATCGGTCCTTGCGGAAACGTAGCTGACAAATGTAATAATATTATGGAACTCATCAAAACATGTTTAATTTTTACCTTTCATAACATTCTTTATAAGTACAACAAATAGATAGTAATAGAATAAATCAACTCTTACGAAAAGAAAAATTAAATTCCTCATAAATAAGGTGTCTGACTCAGTCAACTCAAGTCATGACTTGCAATATGCTAGCAGCATGATGGATGATGGAAATGATGGAAATCCAGCGGAACTAAACAAGCTCACGATGTCTACTTTCCTCCTAAGACGAACTATTCCTTGAACATATTGACGTCATAACTCATACGAGCTCAAACAATATACTGTGCAACATCGGGTTTTATTTGTTCGACACAAAACCTGATTCAAACGTACATGACGAAGCTCACGAATTCTTTTTCATTTTACACAACAAATAATACATGCATAGCATTTTAGACTTATGGCTAATCGTGCAATATTATACCGAGTGATTCATCAATGGGACTGCAAAATTCCCATTTGATATGCACATTTGTTATGTTTGCTATAGTAAATATCAGTTCTGTTTTTATAAACGGTCTTATTATTTTTATTATTTCTTGCTCATAATACAGCAGATGGGCTGGAGAAATACCTTTTTCTTACATAAGACTGCAGTATACAATGATGAATTTAGTTTCTTCTTTCATGGAAATTTCATTAGAAATTACGGCTTTCAGAGCTGGTGTTAATATATAAGTAAGTATGTAGGTAAGTAGGTACATTTCAAGAAAGATGCATTGCGTAGGCAGCGTAACGCCAGAACTAAAGTATCCAACTTCACACATTTGACTGATATGCGTAGATGATCCAATCGATCGTTATTGACGCATCTGCCGCCAGAGGTATACAAATGCAGTACTGTTTCATAAGCTCAGGACTATAATTACTGGATCGACAAAAATGTAGTGGTCTGGAGACAGAATTGTTCAAATCGCCCATATGAGCTCCTGCCTCGATCTAACGAATGCTAATAGGCGGGACTGACTTGGATGAACCACCACTATGCGGTCTTATGATAACTGCGCCATTAGAAGATTAATCCACTAATCGTTTGCGAGTGCAACTGTCTATCAGCACCTCAAAGATAATAAAAACACTGTTTTGTTTTATTATAACTATAGTACTTATACTTATATAGAATAATACCAATGTTACGCATGAGTGTAATAAAACCCATGACCTAGTAATTATAGGACATGGCTTTATCCTCATTATTTCTAGGTATGCATTTCAACCTTCTCCAACTAATTACCATAGGTATATTTATAATGTTGGTAAAGAATCACACTGATTTGTCTAAAACTTGATATGAATACTTTATTAAGCACATACCTCCTGGCTCCGATTTGCATTGGCCTATGAAAGTCGGTTAACCGATTACGAACCGAAGTCGGTATCTGCACAAATAATTTGGCAAAAAGGGGAATTAGTTATCTCCGTTGCCTGTTCAACAAAAGTTAGACCAGAGGAATGCCAGCGAGCCTATCGAGCGCATTATTCTGGGAAATTATTTAAAAAAATGGACAATATGCTGCTAGACTAAAGTGGAACTGGGCCGTACATATTTGCTGTATGTCCGATAATCTATGGGTAAAGACCGCAACCAGTTGGATACCACAGAATGTTAAAAGACGGCGCAGCAGTCCCAGAAAAAGATGGCGGGCTGAGCTTGACCGTGACCAATGGACAGTAATGGCATATAATAATAATAGCTGAGAGAGTTGAGATAAGGTCTACGAAAAAGTTCTAAAGATACGTCTGATCAATCAAGTGGACCTTTAATCCTCAGCTCTCTTGATAGAAGATTTTATTATTATTGGTGTAATATTCACAAAATATATAAACAATGGATCTTGTGAGAATTGCTTATTTTTTTGTAGTTATTATCCATTGTATTATTATATATGATACAGTTTATGGTCTCAAAATGGATTTTATGTGAAAAAACCAACTGTTTAATAATAAATCCTTGGGATAGATCTACAGAAAATAATCTTTATTTTAATATTGGGCTAAAATTTAAATAGTATGGCTTACTCGGGATTTTTCTCCATTTTTAATTGCTTTTAATTTGAACCTAAATATTAGAAACTAAATAAAAGCCTCTTAACTGAATAAAATTTTAATCAAATTGTTATTTATTTTTGTAACATTTTAGAAGTGCAACTCAACAATTTGAGCACAATCATTTTTAATTTATTTTTTATTTTTTCGCGCTTTTCGGCCTGTCAAATTATAGTTTTGTGTTTGAGTAACCACCAAAAAACCTCTCTTGAGAAAGAGTCAGAGTATTGGTCATGCCGACAAAGTGGTAAAATAACGTACAGTACATGTTTAGTGTTAATATAGTTTATTTTCTTACTGGGAACCTATAAGAAAAGATACTATTCAAAAGAAGTAATAATAATAATTTAGTACTTCCCCGGTGAAACACCTTTGATAACATATGATGTATGTTAGTTCAGTAAGGTCACGTACAGTAGATATAGGACGCCCGCATGGTCATATTACTCATATTAGTACCTATATTATATGTTTAAGAATAGTCACTAATGTAGAAGAAAATACGGTTTCCTGGGTAAGTCATAGGGCTTGTTTTTCCTGAGTACTTAGTAGTATACCAGGCAATGCCTTATAGCTTTTAGCCTATATAATGTTATTTTTGATAAAGTAAAATACCTAAACCTCAAATTGGTTTTTATTAGAAGAGTAAATAAATGAAAACTCACGATATTATAAACTGATTTTATTGCGTAAAATAGAATATTACCCATTTGAATATGGGAGTTCCACTGTAAAAAATGGTTATACATTATTGAAACAAAATATAAAATGGTTTAAAAATTATTTTACTTGACTCTATTACTGGTTCTGAACAAACTACTTTCAGGTTTCACCTATACCAAGAATAGAGTTGTATATACTCTGTGTCAATTGAATATATAAATAAGGTAAACACAACCCGACCATTGACATTTTAGTGATGTCCACGTGCACTGACAAATAATTATGATATAATTATAATATTATTCGATTCGATAAATTCAATTATTTGAAATAACAGTTTTTTTTTATTACGTTGTTTATAGTCAATAGGTACTAACAAACAAACTTTTTTTGATAGTCAGTGATAATATTTCAATAGAATTAGGAAATAATAATGTGTACTTATAGGTTGTGTACGTACTAAATTCTGCACATTGACCGCTGCGAAGACAGAAAAAGGTAGGATAAATAAATAAAACTGTTCTTCAAGTATAAATATGTATGTACATATTTTTTTAATTATTAAAGTCAGTTATAATAATATACAGATAGGTACGGAAAAATTCTGACGTATGGATAAGACGACCTCATGTTGTAAATAAATATATATAAATAATTATAATAAAAATAAAATAATTTAAATTACTTTATTTCTTATTTATTTAAAACTTTATTATACACAAAAACATTAATGTATAAAGGCGGACTTAAATTTTGGTAATATACATTAGTTGATTGTTAATTAAAAAATCTACTTTGTTTTTTTTATATCTTTTAATTGATCGGAAATGCGAAATTCGATTTACTACAGACATAATCGATCACTAAAAACTTAAATTGAGCGCGTCGATTATATTTATTCGCACATCACTATTTTACACAATGGGACCATAGACAATACATCATTTTGCGAATGACAGTTATCCAAATTTTACGACTTAGATTTTTCAAATTAGTTTATTTAATTGATTAAAATCTAATTTTGGTATAAACAGTGCTAGTTAATCAAGTTGAAACTTCCGAAATTCATGTAAATGTGTTATTTGTTCCATTTAGTGACATTATGTGTGATAACTTTAAACAGATAAGTTTTGTTTACCTTATTTATATATTCAATTGACATAGGGTATACAATACATCTATGTATAAATATGCAAAGACAATTACAGTTCAGTATCTTTTATTTCACAGATTGTCTTTCTTTTGTTCAGAATAGATTTTGGCGAGCTTTAATATTTAAAAGAATTGGAAACGGTATTTTAACTACCGGGTGACCTCTAATTACTATAAATAACGTTATGTGTGTGTGGGAAGATTTGTGCTAATCTGTGAGCTCAATGCCGACGCGACGGGCGGCAAATATGACGTCTAGATCTTCGCCACTAAAAAGGCGCTATTTCTGTCAGGGATTATAAAGAAATTTTAAATAAATGAAAACGCTGTTATATTTAATTTTTTTATTCCAAATATAAAAATAGCAGACACGTAACACGGTGTGTGTCAATGAACTTATTACATACAAATTAAATAAGCACTACAATGCGAACGTATGAATTTACAAAAGCGTACAAGCGAGCACTTAAGTTATATTTTGGATATTGTTCTGTTTAGCAAAACTTGAAAAAAAAAAGACCTTCTATAAACCCAAATATGAATATACATACATATATAAGGCAGCAATTAATATCATTAACACTGTATTAGTGCTTGTTTATGGTAACTAGCGGGCGCAGGCGTGGTTTCGGGCCAACTCGAGGGCATTGACATTTTTATCGAGTTCTTTGTTCGAAATTTCAGCGCTATTCACCCGCAATCGCACTTGCACTCGCACTCATGAGTCAGTAAACAAGCACTTATAAGTTAGACTCTTCAATAGTCAAAACAGTATCGGCGTACACGCGTTTTGTCTCATCTCACTCTCTCCTTGTATTTCTTTATGAGTCAAAATAAGACATAATATATATCCGTAGATGCCGATAAAACACATCTACACTCATTTTTATGATTAAAATGTCGCAATTAACTATCTGAATAGATAGTAAAGCGATATGACAGTATCACAATTTTCAAGTTCTGCTGAACAGAGGCACATAATAGTAAAATTATTACTTACAATAACTATTTAAATATAATATAGTAAGGTAAAGGCATCTATTTCCGCGCTATTTTCACCTAATCTCGAAAGAACTTAATAGGATTAGCTTTCTAGATATCTATTTGGTTCCTAACTCCGAGTATACAAAATGCACAGAACAAAAGAAAGAATGATACATTGTGTTCTAAGAACTATTTGTTTACTTCTAGGTTCAATAGTAATTAAAATCATGATCTTATTACGGGTACCTAACTGAAGTTTTAATGTTAACTGAATGTTTATTACCTACCAAATGTATAGTAAAATTAATAAAATTATGTCACAATCTTCAATAAATGTATCTTACAATTTAATTTTACTTATTTTTGCTGGGATAACCTTTTCTGGGATAAATGAAATATATTTTGCTTTTTCTCTTTATATTGTTATTGTTTTTGACGTGACAACGTCTTATAATTCGATGGAGCCGGCTGCACGTACGAAAAAAGATGACGTATGCGATGTTACCTCGCTCTGAGGCGTTCCATTGTGCAAGTGAGAGCGCGGAACGAGCGACAAAGAAGCACAATCGGCCATTCTTATGACGTTGTCACGTTCAACTATCGTCAGTAAACCGACTTCACAGACAAACGATTTTTTTTAAATTTATTGTTAAAGGTGCCAGTTGACCAAACAGCCCACCTGATAAGTGGCAACTGCTACTCATGGACTTTAACAATGCCAAGAACTCAGCCAAGCCGTTACCTAGTTCAGACGTCAAATGGATTTTTATATGGCTATCAAAAAAATACTACGCATTCGTAGTGTTCAATTTATTCTGCTTTGTAAGTAGTATAAAATGATTCTTCAAGTAAAGCATTAGAATTAGCAAAGAAAACCATAACGCAGCGCAAACATAAAGGTAAGTGTATACAATTCGAGATACACACACCGTATAAAAATAACGTGATCAATATTATTTAGAAAACATTCATTACTCACGTGCACGGGGTCCAAAACGTAAAAAAGAGCTTGTTTCGCTATATTTCGGAATATGGGACTTCAGGACCCCTTGGAAAAATATGCCTTTACCTTAATTTGTATGTTATTTGAACGAAAATACAAGCCGCACTGTACTGTAAGTAGGGTTGGCACATCATAATAATATATTGGCATACCGTGCCTAGTCGTAGTGATAATAAAACCAGTTTACAGTTTAGATAAATAAAGTGTTGTGTTTTAAATAAGAAACATTGGTTAGGTACAATCAACAAAGTTGGTGCTCGACCACTCATAGAATACTAATTAATTTATTAAACATAATGTGGTTTATCATCGCACGCTCGCACATAGTCTACAGGTAAATAAGGTGACACAACGAATTCATATATTTAGTCAAGCAATTTTGGCCGTTACTTCAAAATCGCTTAGCTAAAATGTTATGAGTTGTCGAGCGTCAACTTTGTCGACAGTACCTGTCTTAACTTAAAGAATTATAAAGTTCAATACATTCAAAAAAGACCATACAATACATGTAAAAAACGTAAATAATTATATGCTACTTATGGTTAATACTGCTTTTCTAACGAAGAACATCGTAAATGCGTGACACATGTTTCGGGAAATCACACCTAAATTAAATAATCTCAGATGCTATTTTCCCTTAGATTTTTCATGTAGTTACAACACTCGTTCTTCCTTAGCAGGGCAGAATGCATACACAAATGTCTCTTATGATATTGTTATTATCTCACGAATGTTATCAAATTTATTCAAAAAAAAAAAAATTACAAAAATGTAGGCAGAGTAGAGGATGTTCTTAAATATATGCCAGTTAGCTAGAGTTCAGAGTTCTTCGCTTAGCTTGAGTAGATAAAGAGTGACTGCAGACTTACTATCGGCCGATAGTTAGATCATAATCGTGACCATTCAACTGCAGGCAAACCAATAGAAAAACTATTGTTACCTGGACGCTAGCGGCCGGCAATTGTGTACATTCTAGTAACTGATTCTTTATAATAATTTTGCAACCGACTATATTATTGGCTGGTTAAAATCTATAGGCTGCGGGTTAGTCTAATAGTGACATCAAAGAGCGCTGTAGGTATAGCTAACAGGCATATATGTGAGGACTCTCTGTCTCCATTAATACAATGATATCTGACACAAGAACCACGAAATATTTTTGTCTCACGCCCGCGTGTTGTTCTTTAAATATGACATGCACAGGGGCCGTACCATGACGTGTTAAAAAAGTGAGTCGGTCGAGCAAGAAAAGGAGATAAAGCTATATAGCGTGTATAGCTCCATCCCTCTTTCTCGCTCGAACTACTCACGTTTAACACGTCATAGTACTGCTTGGCACTCTTTTTTTAAACTGCCGGTGGTGGCAAATGAGCCAATGGCCTACTTGATGAAAAGTGGTAACCCCCGCCCAGGGACGTCAGCTATGCAATGGACACAGCCAAGCTGGTGCCTACCATGAAGTTAGCGCTCTCTTCAAACCTCGTTTGAAGAAGGGCAAGTGCGCCTGTGCGCGCGCATCATCACACAAGTGCATAGGAGAACATTGCTTCGTGATTTTTGAGTCTTACAGTTACAATTTGAAGTAAAGTTTTGAGGTAAATGAATATAAAATCTTTCTACACTATAAGGTAAGTAAAGACACAAACTAAATAGACACTGTTAATTTTCTCAAAATTTCCAACGATTAATAAATTCGTAATTATTCAGTGTCACTTAACACAGGACCACTGGCCTGTTGGCCAGTCAGATTTACGTTAATGTCACGAGTGAGAGAATGTTTCGTCTAAGAAAACGCATAGTTATTTATAGTCATGAATAAACACAAAAACTCGTAAAAGTACTAAAGAGTTGTTGCGTTTCCCATTAAACATTTATCCGTGGCCTAAAAAGATACCAGCACAGTTAATTAAATATTTTATTTGTTAAGGTACACATGTAGGTATACTTACTAAGTATATAATACTATGTAATGCGGTTTAACCCGTAGTGCTAGAAAATATTTAAAAAAACAAATATTTTTATTTTGTACATATTATTAATATAAGTATTTACATTATTTTACTAATATTTGAATATAAAAAGTAACTGAAAGCATAAGCCATACATAAAGCTAATAATGTTATAAGAAAAAAAAAACAAAATGATTGTCATGCCATCTCTGTTTGTCTAGGTAAGATAAACAATGACAACAATATTATTATTTTGCAATATTTACATGATTTATATGGGTTACAGTGGTACAATGGCTGTGTACCTAATCGTTACCGTGCCATTGGTAGATACCAGATTGCATCTAGATAAATAATATACACAATATATTTCTTTGAACTTATTACTTAATAAAAACGATTCAAATACAAAAACGGAACAATGTTATAATAGTAAACAGAATACATAATATATGACAGCAGTATAAAAAGTATGACACGAGAGAATCTGATGATGTAAAGTTAAAGAATTCGTTTGTTTGAAGAAGGTTAGCTCAATTATTTGTATTTGAATTTTAATAGCTCAATTTTTGAAGAAGGTTAAAGGGAAAGGCTTTTTAACATTACGCTAAGACCCAAGGGGAGCACAACAGGGATAATAAACAAGACATGGGACGAAATCCAAATTGAGAGCTATTTTATATTTTTTATATCTTTACATAATATAAAACAAAATCGCTACCCGTTGTCTATCCCTACGTACGCTTAGGGCTTTTAAATCACGCAATGGATTTTAAAACGATTTTCACTACCGTTTAGATAATTTCTGTGTATAAATATATTATTTTTCAGATATATTAGGTTCGGGAAGATGTAGAGTAGCATCTAAACATGCAAATTATTTCTACCTAATTAATTATATTAGATAGAAATCATTTGCATGTCTGTGATATTTTTTTAATGATTTCACAGGCACTTTCAAATACTTTATAAATATTGTTAGATACCTAATAATATAGTTTTACATTATGACAGAATATGAGAATATGAGACCTAGCAAATACTTAAAACAGTAAAAGATAAGTAATGTTTAAATTCAATTAATAAATATATTTTACAAAATTCTAAAGTTTCTTTCAAATTACGTATATATAAGATAACTTTCATAATTACTTTCAGACAATTTTAATTTAATGAGTAAGTTAGTAAACAAGTGACTTTTTTGACTAATAATATAATTTTTTATACCAATAAGTAAGTAATAACATAAAATAATTTCTTTCAATTCAAACTAACTACTTCAACCGTTCAATAATAATGATGCAGAATATAACGAGCCGAAGCCCTCATGACACCCTTTAGCGAATTAGTTTCGTAATTTGAATTTCGATCAATGTCAATTTTTAATTAGGTAATCAATAAAAGTTGATATTTTACGAAATTCAGATCGAATATGAATCACTACAAGGATGTCATTGTTTGGCCTCAGCCCTGTCAACAAATTCTAAATTATTTCAGTTTTTAATATGAGTATGTCTAAACAAAAAACAATTAGCTAACAATAGTTAGCTTAACAATAGTTACAAATAATAAAAAACACCTTGTCTGAAATAAAAACAACCAGAATGCCGATTTTAAAAGACTTGATCTTCTGTTTCTAGCTATAACAGAGTCCGTACCATGACATCGTTTCATTTTAATTTTAATTAAGTTAACATCTTACGAAGTTCTAATTAAGATTAAAAATAAATCATGACGTCATAGTACGATCACTTTTGGTTTTGTAGGTAGGTATGTGTATTAAACAGTACCTTTATTTCGTTCGATCAAATAGTTAAACTTAATCCGATTACCTTATATAAAATAATGGCAAAGCTAACTTTATATTGCTAAGCTGCCTGCTTTTGTTTTAAAAGCCCGAGACAAATAGGGCAATATTCTATTTTTTTTACAATTATAAAGGCTTGCGCACATTATAACGGGCTGACACCTGGTCACTAATTAGGAACCAACCCAGCCCAGCTATAATATGCACATAGCTTTATTATAACAATACACTTATTTGTCAAAATGCTGCAGCTAAAATCCTCGCACGTTATTTACAAAATTATTCATAACTTTATTATTATAAGCAACTAGGACAATATAAATTGTATTCGATTAATTCTATTGGTAACACCTCAGCGTAAACGACTCCCTAAAAATAGACAGAGTAGTTATTTAAATGACAAATATAGATGATCTGTGCGCAAACACCACAAAAGATGGATACTACAGAACATCAAGAGACGTTGCGACGGGCGCAGAAAAAGATGGAGTGATAAATTTGACTCCAACTTTGCAGACTGGATAATAAACTATGATATATGGAAGAAAGAAAGGGAGGTCTTTGCCCTGCAGTAAAACAATAATGGCTGCTAATAATAATAATAATTTAAGCAATAAACAGCAAGAAACCGTAAGGTATAGCCGTCCTAGTTGCTCTCACTGATTAATTTACAATTACATGGTAACTCACATAGGTACTAGATAAGTGTCAATGTTAATGTAATATTATATGGAAACTGGTGACTTTGGCAGTAATAATAATGAGTGAATTTTTTGTGGTTTAATGCTTAGCCGAGGGTGGCGTTAGCTGTTCTGGCTCCACGACGCAACACATGAGGCTGTAGAGACAAGAAGTTGTTGTCCACTATACGGACGATACGGATATTGATCTGGAAAAAAATAGAAATAATATTAGAATTCATTTTCTAAGAAAATATTCTTTAGTTATTTTTTTATATTTAGGACCACCAACAAAGGATATACACGATAATCGCCTTTAATTAAAAGAGGCCACAGCATGCTCAATGCTAAAAAAAAGGTTTTTTACTTTATACAAGTACCGTAAAAATCAAACCTAATTCTATTTAGTAAGTTATGATAGGTTTGTTTCTCCACTTCGATTAACTTAGGACACGAATATCAAACAGACAGTTCTGAACATTGAAGATTCACTAAAAAACTTGGGCAAATTACGTCTGATGCTAATAATAAAAGATGCGATAATTTTCGAAGGATGTCATCGCTCCTGGTTCTAATTATTTATTTTGTTGGAAAAGTAGTTCTGAAGTTAAATTAAAAAAGGTACTGACTTCATGTTTAGAAGCTGAGCGACGGAAGAACTTGTGGAAGCGGGTAGAGAGCGCCCATACGGCGCCATTGTCACGCTCCGCCCACCTCACCTCCGCGCAGAACTGCAGCTTCTCAGGGTCCTGTGCCAGCACTCTGCAACACATTAGCATATTGGTAAATAAACGCTTTCTCTATCATCTAAAACTAAACACATAAATGCTAAAAGAGCCTTACAAATAAACAACTTAAAAGAGAAAGAATAAAGTAAAAATAGAGAACGCCTGGTGGTCGAAATTCGACCGTAATAACCGCTTTCTGCAGTCCTCTATATTTTAATTATTCAAAATCTTGCAAAGTTTTTTAGAAAATAAGTCCTCTTCTACACGCTTGATAAAATTCCTCAGCATCGTCTAGAACGTGCTAAAACCCACTCTCATAGTCCGATGGTAATGCTACCAGCATTACTATCGGACTAAGATAATGGCAGAATAAAGTTTGTTCGCGTGTGTTTGCGTTGCCGCACAGATAGTAAGTCTCCGCCGAGGTTTAGCCACGATGAACGAAATTTGGTTAGGAGGACATAAATGCACTCGTAGACTGTTATTTTAATCGACGCAAGAACTTGATGAATACCGCAAGGGTTTTTTATATATCCAATAAAGATGACATTACAGTATAATTTCTCAATAATTTTCCTTATTCCCTTGTTTTTCCGTGTATATCTCATACCTACCTATTTCCTTTTAATAGGTAATCAATTGCATGAGTTTCATCGACCTTTCATACAACCTTACAAACAACTAATAGATTTCCCTATAATTATTACGACTTAGTTCTTACACAATAGCGTGAGACTTACCAATTGTTTGTGAAAAATACAAATATGCAGTTTTCTTTAATCATATAGGTAATTTTACTTAATTATAAATTATAGAGAAATTATTAAACTGAAGCGATTACTCATTCAGGTAAAGACGTGTAACAAACATTTATGAATTACTCAAAGGTTTGTCCAGTGTGGGAATCGAACCCACAACGGCTTTGCAGTCAGGGTCACTAACCAGTAGACCAACAGGCCAGTCAAAATGATATATGTTTAAAAATTACCATTCCAATTTTTCTAATTTTCTTTTTCCACTCAGATTGCAATTTTACAAAAACGCACGCCATCGGCATTGTATAATAAAGTGAAGAGATTCTTCCTTACATTATGCCAACGGCTTAATGCAAACAGTACCGATCAGAAGCTGAACTACTCCTGAAACCGTACCTTGACATTCTTATAGCGATTTATTTTAGATCTTTGTTAGATCTCAATTTTATTACCTAGATCTAAGGCTTTCATTGTTAAGACCGTAAATATATCGCTATAAGGCCGTCATAGTATGGTCTATCATCGGATTTCAACTGATTTAAAGCAAATACATACTTGTGAGCATTGCTAATAGGATTCCAGGCGGCTATGGCGGTCTCAGTCATGGGGCTGAAGATAATAGTGTCATCACGCGGGTCTACCGCTACTCCCAAGCCTTGGGAAGACTTGCGACCCACAAGGTTCACGGGCAGATCTGTACCCTCAGCAGGGGGGCCTGAGGCTAACACCGCCGTTGATACGCTGAATAGTCTAAAAAATACATATAATGGTTAAATATTTTTCTATATAATATTGTACATAAATTACACCCTTAAACAGAACAAAGCAGGAGAATCGACGTGTTCCACATAAAGATTTGTCTTTGGTACACGTCATCTTAGCAGACATCACTAATGACTAGGGCAACAGGTCAGTCAAATACCACTCTAAAATTATGCTCTTACATTAAATTATTGTGGATCAGTACCCTTTAGGCTTCTTCCACAGTCTTAGCCTTCTTCTTTTCATAGAGTTCTTTACACAGCGTTCCTACTTTGGTCCGCCTGTTATAATTATTGTGGCAATGTTTCACTTACGTGCTTATTTATATACCAAACTGATTATAGCTAAAAAATAAATAGGTACCACACGTCTAAGAAGCATCCTGCATTAAGTCCACGTGTGAATATTAAGACCTCTTAACTTTCTTGATAGATGAGCGGAAATCCGGGCCTAGCCGTGGAACATCGTGGGTTGGTATTATGTTTATTATGTTGGCTTAGAGAAGAGAAGTCTTCTTTTTATCAAACTTCTTCGCTACGACAATCAATAATCAGGGTCGTATCTTACTTTCCCTAACATCTGTATGAAAGAAAGAGCTCATAGCACTTCTGATCGCTCTACTGATTTGATATAAGTTTGTTAAAAGAAGAAGGATATACATAATATATACCTGTCTGTAGCCAGCGGCTGGTAGTAAAGCAGGCCCTGTGCAGGAGAATGCGCGAGTCCCACAACTCCATCCATGAGGGTGAACCTCTCACCGCCGATGTCGTACTCGCCAAGGTCAGGATCGGGGTACATAGAGGCGTGAGTCACTCGCCAAGCGTTGTCCCGACGACCATCGTAGACGATAATACCTGAAACATTACATAGTTATGATACTTCCTATTTGAGACTTTCCATTTTCCCAAGTACGATAAGGTTGTGGAATGAGCTCTTTAAGAAATCGCTTTATTTTACAAGTACGTAGGCGCAAACAAGCATACGGCGCAAACGGGCGGTCCGTATGCTTGTTTGCCTTCCTGGAAGTAAATAAGAAAAACAAACTTGGTAAATGTAAAACATAACGTCCTCCGGCCAGATGGACCGAAGACTGAAGCTTGCTGGGGTAGGCTGGATGCGGAAGGCCAAGGACCGCGTGTTTATGTGTGAATTAGGAGAAGCCTATGTCCAGCGGTGGACTGGATGATTTATACTTCCTAATACATTAGATACACATTTTTATAACATATTACATTTTGAGTTTTTTTTTAAATCAACTTTTTCCTATCCCAGGGAGACTACAGCCCTGGTGCAACAAAAGGTGATCTACAATTTTATTATTATTGGATTTTTGGGAGATAATATATATTATGTATGTAGAACATATTGCTATTCTAGGTGTGAATGTACTTTGTGAACTTGTTATTTATCGAAACAAGAGCTCACTGTGAAAATAAATTCAAGTGAAGACCCAGAACTTATAGTTTTACAGGATAAATTTGGTATATACAAGTAGGTACACCAATTAATTATATTTAGTGCTTGAGATTCATAAAACGTTTTTTTTTCTAATTTTCATTTTTAATTTTTTTCTTTTTCTTTTCTTTTTTAGAAAGACAACTCCCGCACTAGAGAACAAGCTCTGTGTCGCGGGGGATTTAACAAACATACAATTAACGGACACAAATTACACCCAAACTCAGAATAATTCTTTGTGGGTCACACAAAGTTTTGTCCTGTGTGGGAATCGAACCCACAACCTCGTGCACAGCAGGCGCATACTGCGGCCACTGGACCACCAAGGCAGTCTAAAATAAAAAGTTTTTATGGCTTTTACAATTGAAATGTGGTCAAATTCTTCTTCAAATAATATTCTTCTACAAAAAATAATATTAGGTTAAAGTATCGCAAGCAATAAATTTTTTCCACAATTATTTGGCGCACATTGTTTATATTGCAGGATGTCATTGAATATACGATGCTTATTACAATAACCGGTAATATGCATTACGTACTAGATTGCGAAAATACTCGAACATTTTACCAGTTTTGTGGGCATTAAGTACGAGTAAGTAAGCAATGAGTTTTAAATATCTTATCACACGTTGACCCCAGGCAAAATGAGTGTTGGTATTTCTATTAATTGCAGAAGTTAATTTAGGACCTACAATTGATAAATTGAGTTTCTTACCAATTTTTCTACCCTACCCTTGTCAACGAATTGACTGTAGGAAAAAAAGCTGCCTTTTGTTTATTTCGATGTTCATATATGGGTAGGTAGGTACTTCATAATGTAAATAAAAAAATGACTTTAAATTTGATTAAATCGCAGTTAAAAAACTTAGCATTTGTTTCAAAAGAAAAGTTTTAATATAGTATATAATTAATATATTATGTCCTAATGCTGAAAACGGACCTACCTACTTGCTATATCAAGAAAGCTGAGAGCGTTAAGGCCCGCTGTCCTATTGACGTTTGGTTGAGCACATCATAATGTGGAGATCGAATTATAACACTCCGCTACACTTGTAAAATGCTGTTAGAGAAATACAAGGAAATAAAATTATCATTACCAAAAATTTGCGTAATAAAATTCACAAATAATTACGATGATGAAATTCAGAGCGGTGACAGATATACATTATAAACAACAAAACAACGCAAACAGTAACATCTTATTTTTACAATAATAAGTAAGTAGGTAGTAAGTATATGATGAAATTCAACCTTAAATTCAAGGCAGCCACAAAGGAGTGAGGACACGTAAAAGTTCAAAATTAAATGCATACCTTTAAGGTTCTTAAAAAGAAAGACAATAAAGAAAAATATTTACAGTGTCACATACAGTTTAATATGCCAGATGTTGTCTAGAGTTGAGAGTCGTTGAGAGGACATCGTGTCGTATACGTATGTCAAATTCCATAAATTTGCTTTGTATTATTTTCGATTCGACTACCGTTTATGCCACTTGTCTAGAGGGGCAGATCTCCAGTGCTCAATTAAAAGTAAACTTTTTTAGATTAACATTTTAAATTTATTCATTTTAAATAAAGGTGTTAAATTAAAGGGCAGGACTTTTTAGGAATTGGACATCCTAGTAATTGGACATCACATTATGAGAATTGGAAATTTTGAAACCGTTGGACATTCTGAACTAGAACGCAACGCACAAGTAATGCCGATGCCCCTAGCTGCTGTTATTGCAAGTGTCCGTAGGGCTAAGCTAATAATTGCTTACTATCAGGGGGCTCTATGCTTGTTTGTCACAAACACAATGTACCTAGCAAAACATATTATTAGTAAAATAAAGGTCTGTCACTATGTATATCACTGGTCAGTACCAATACACGCATTGCATCACATTTTCTTAGAAAGCAACATTTTGCCCGACATCGCACGCCTTGGTGATCACTAAACGCTAAAACACGTATGTATGTATAATACGTACAAAACAGCGTAAGTATATAACTAACATTGTTAAATACTGTGTATTTGTTGTGTCTATGTAATATATAGATACAGTCTTACTCCCTCTTAAGTACCGATATTTGGTTTAGTCATATATATATATTTTTTAATTAATAAAATGTTGAAGTAATTGAAAAAAATGGTGTAACTAATTTTTGTCTTCTGTAAAATTGCGTTTTTGCAGATAAGGATTTCTTGACATTTCGTCGTCGATATAACTCTGTGATCACATCGTTATTAGAGGTGGAAAAAGGTAGCGGTGCGACTGATTACTGATAACTTTATTTTAAACTACAGACTATGTTCTACCGCCTGTACATCGGGCTATGTTCTAAGTAATAGTTTAATATGATGGCCACGACTACGTTTTATCAACGAAACTGCTGCCAGGGATTTCATCCTTGTATATCTTACTTTACTTTTATTGTACCATACTGTACGGTTTCAGAAGAATTTCCTCCCACGTACGATTAGGTTGTATTATGAACTGCCTTCTGAGATTTTCCCAACAGACTATAGCATAGGGTGTTTAATAAAAGAGTTATAAGGTTTCTATAGGGTCGACAACGCGCGAGTCATACCCCTATCTTGCTAGCATCAATAAGCCAACTGCTTTCCATCAGGCGGGCCGTATCTTTAAGTATTCAGTACAAGTACCTACTAAAGCTAATCTTGAGATAGTCTTACCTTCCCACCTAAGTGCAAAAAGATAATCTCACGGAACATAATATTTGCTTACGTGTGTAAAAATAACTTTTAGAGTAAAATTAAGTATTTATTTATAAAGAAGAAATTACATTCATTATTATTATGTAAATGTTTTTATTCCGTTTATTATCATACCTACTTTTATTTTCGTTTATATAATAACGAAACTAGGTTTATTTTTCTACTATTTACGAAATAATTGTTGTTTATCATAAATAGCCAGTGTATTTTTCGCATGACAATTGCCTTTGTTTCCATTTACTCATTAAGCTTAAAATAATTATAGCCTACTGGCACACCGAAAAGGCTCATTATATCCTACGTAACGTGTTTGTTATTTTTAATTATCTGTGAAGTTTCTAACCCTTACGATGGAAACCAGGGAAACAAAATACGTTTTTTTACTATGTGATATCTACTTTTTTATTGCTAATGGCGGCAGATGAGCTAGTGGCCTGTTAGAAGACGTCCACTGCTAGACATGGGCTTCCCTCAAAGATTATCCACAGCATGCGCTACTGAGCTAACCTTATCCATTATGTTATATAATTATTATTTATTAAAAGTTTCCCTTCTATTATGTGTATAATGCAGAACCATCTGCAAGCAGCCCTGAAGCTTCCAGTATAATTAAAACAAATAGTTTTATTTCCTAATAAATTATGTAGGTAATAGATAATGTAGTACATTTTAAAATTAATCGTTATCATTGCCAAATCATGTCCATATTTGCAAATACAATCGCGACTAATTTATTCCTTTCATAATTTGACAGGTTGTCAAATGTCAAGATAAAGACATCATTGACAGAATAGAGTCACGCTATAGTCTGTCAGGTAACTAGCAGACCATTTCTTAGAAAAAAACAAATTTAATTTTAATACTACGTTTCTTTGGTTCCTTTTGAAATGCTAAGAAAGTTGTTGTAGCTAGCATTTAAGAGACTAGAAGCAAAACATGACCGTTTAAAAATGATTAAATTATACTAACGATCTGATAAAACTTAAGGAAATTAATTATATTTTCGTTTTTTTTTAAAAACAGCTTCCGCACTGGAGAACAAGCTCTGTGTCGCGGAGGACTTTACAAATATACAATTAACGGAGACAAATTAATTATATTATTAGATATATTTTAATATAACAAAGCATTATGTATCTTTCTTTAAAAGCTAGACAGATATATATTACACCCACGTTTTTCTAGCTATAGATCAAATCTATACTAATATACCTATCAGGTAAAATTAAAGTATACATGACCAGTGGAATTTTAAAAATATTTTTGCATTTGATAGCCAAATTCTTAAAAAATATACATCACGCTACGATCCAAGGGCAGCATGGCAAATACAAATAGGTAGGTATAACGCGGTTAAAACTACAGGGAACAGTTAGTCTGTGACATGAAAGAGGAGTACTAACTTTCCGGACTCACATTCAGACTCCTCCGGTCCAAAATATGTGAGCTTTTTCGACGTTAATCCAATTTCACCATTTTTATTGACAACCCGTACTGGGGAACAAGCCCCGTGTCACGGGGGAATTTACAAACCTACAATTAACGGACACAAAGCACACTCAGACACGGGACAACCATTTATGGACCGTACAGATTTTGTCCTGTGTGGGGATCGAACCTACAATAAGCCGCGCAGTGGTAAATGGCGAAATAACCACTTAAGCGGCTGAACTAACCATGCAGTCAATAAATATAATATAGAGTATGACTGCTGTACAATTCCCAATTGTACAGCAGTCATACTCTATATAATATAGAGTATGACTGCTGTACAATTCCCAAAAGAAGTGTTGGGAATAGTGCAGAAATATATACATAAGGGAAACATTATGTATATATTTATTGACTGCATGGTTAGTTCAGCCGCTTAAGTGGTTATTTCGCCATTTACCACTGCGCGGCTTATTGTAGGAACTGTTTCGGTGGTGCTATAATATAGACTATATTATAGCACCACCGAAACAGTTGGTGACAATAATGTTAAATGTTATAAATACCTGGAGCAACCGTGTCACTGATGTAAGCGAACAGATGATCACACGATGACGTCAGGCGGGAAGAAGAGGAGCGGGTGTCATCCAGCACCAAGTTGGTGAGCAGCGAGCTGGGTCGCAGCAACTCACGAGGGAAGTATACGCTTCGGACCTGGAATATTTACACAAGCAAATTAAAAACCAAACCAGACTATCACAGAATATATTATAAGGTGGTCGTTCGACCGTAATTGCTTTCTGCAGTCCTTCTCCGTATAAATTTTACCTATGACAAATCGCACATTCCTTTCTCTCTGGATGCATAGTGCGTGGGCTCATACATCGTCATATGTTCGACTGGCTGCTGCAGCCTGGCTGCCGCGGGCTGCCTAGTGTGCGGGGGCATCTAAATGTTAGAGTTCTCATCAGAGTTCTTCTCATGAACGTGATACAGTCGTAGGTAAATTGTCTGAGATATTTTTTTCTGGCTGCCTTGTTACTTACATAAGACTAGACCACACATGCAGTTAGGTTGTACAACTTGATTTTAAGATACTTTCTTTTTATATTTTAATGAATAAACCCTTACATTTTAATGATTTTAACATGGAAAAAGCACTTAAAGTAGGTATAAAAAACTGATATGGCAACGTTAATTTTGTGCGCAGAATAACATTGAGAAAAAAGACGACAGTAAAATCCAATTAGGTTAAGCAGCGTTGTCGAAATTTTGCTTAGGCTACGATGCCGAGACGTGGGCACTTACTGGTTATTTGTGAATAAGTGTGTGCGAAAACGCACTCTTTATTTCCACACTCTCATTGTACGATAGTACGGCAATTCTAGGCGACTGGATCAGACTTGGTGTGCTTTCTGAGGCATTTGTCGTGATTTTTTTAATAGAAAACCCGAAAGGTTCAGTGATAAAAAACTGACTAAATTGCACCAATTTTGAAATGAACTGGCTGTACTGCACCAATTATAATGGAAATATTTACGTGTGAAAGCTTAAATTCTGGAGAAAGTTGTTACGCAACATTGTCAATGGATTCGGTAACAAAATTAACGTACGCATGACAAGTATTACATGTTTATATTTGTCGTATGAATTCATGAACAATAGGTATTCCAAATATTTCTCATAGTCTAATGGGACGGCAACCCTATAGGAGTGTAGACCTAAGTTTTTGTCAGTTCTTCTAATGTCTCAATGCTTGTCAGCGAACTGGCTGTAGGCAGGTTATAGTGGGCTCATAGCCCAATGGAACAGTGATCTGACTCGCCACATAGAGACCTCAAGTCATCACGTACAAAGGCCCACTCGAGCGTCTAGGGACAGAAACGCTCAGGTTTCATGCTGTCCTGAGATATAGCGGTTTATTTTCGATCTGAACTTGGGAGGAGCTTACCTAGCTTTAACAAAAGAAAATGCATCTTATATATTTCAAATGAAACAGCTAAACTTGACATAATATTACATAGTTCAAATTAAGATTGAAAAGATACGCTTTACCGCGGACATATTATGTATGTAAGTGTAAACTTATACCGCAGTACTAACAAGGCAGTTAACGCATAATCACGAATTACTAATCTAGTTTTAAATCGAACTTCACGTTTAACACTCACGTGCACAGTTCCAATAAGGCTGTCAATCAAGCATTGATCATTCCAAATTAGATTAATATATTTGCTATATAATGACACGTAAGGTCAAATCAAATATAAATTAAGCACTGTACTCGACATTGACTAGCTAAAAATAGAAATATGAACTTAAGCAACTAAAGAATACGGTTAATTTTTGACTTACAAAACATATTTCAATTTGTGATAATAAATTAATCGTAGATTTATCTATAATGGTATTGCATAATGTACCCTATGTGATGGTACTTAGGTTCCTAATTTGACGATTTTAACCTGGAGTGCAAATTATGATGCTGTGCTGCAAACGATATTATTTCCTGCGTGCTTTGATACCTGCATGTTAGAGGAGCTTATGAGCTACTGGAAATACAAAACTCGTGGCTAAGTTCTGAGTTGACAACTTAGATTAACAACAACATGCTAAGAAAAAAAATGTTCTGATCGCAAAATATTGATTAATCTATCATCTGATGATGAGATATAATAAATGCACATGAGATGTAGTTTAAAAAAAAAACAATAATGTAAGTAAGAGTGCAAAATATTCATTATGGCGCATACCGTCAGCGAGGTTAAATGCCATTCACTAATATAGATTGTGTACAGGATGTTTTAGAAAGGTAAAATAATCAGGGTTCGCTGATATTTATATCTGCTGACATTATAATATCTAAATTAATATTAAAGTTAAAACTTTTAAAGTGAAACTCATTTTATTATTAAGAAAAGTGTTTTTTTTTTCTACAGCCAATTCACTGACAAAATAGGGTCACTAAAAAATATGACAAGAAACTAAGAGTACCTACTCTTTTACGAGATATTTAATCATTTCTAGCTTTTAAAAACTTTATGTCCTGAGTATTATGTATATAGAGTCTTTAGAAGCTATAAATGATACAACCTACATAAGGATTAGGTACCTAACTTAAAATAACTTAACAAGCAACACAGAACAAGAAAGTTTTTCTTCAAATTTCAATGCCAAATCCAGTAAATCGTTTTAATCAGATGGGTCGTATGTTTGTTTGCCTCTTTGGTAGTATAAAAAACGACAGATATTGTAGAACTGAAAGGTCTCTATGTAAGAGACATATCTGAAACATCCTGTAGTTACAATTATATCGTACATGGTTACAAGTAACAAATTGTGCGTTTTTAAGTCGAACAATTGCGTCACGACAAATGGACAGGCCACACCCTTTCAAATAATAGCACGACCTTGATTGTCCGATAGGAACCAATAACTATAGCATCTGAACAACATGAATAATGAGAATGTTAGAAAAAGTGTGATAAATTTAAATGAACCAATATTAATATAGTTCTTTAATAGATCTAGGCAATATATCCAGTATTAAAACCTTTTTTTATATTACATTAGTTCCAGTTTTTGAGGTGAAAACTTCTTTAGGCGCGTTGAGCACTATAATAGCGTGAACAAAAATCATGAAACTCGCGTCATCGTCACCGCACGCTTTCCATATCCAAACTTTTTGGGAGAACAAAACTCATGGAACTCATGTCATCGGCACCGAACGCTTTCCATATTCAAAAACAATAATTTAATAGCTCGACGATACCAATACACAAGTTACTAAGTTTTCACTTCTATAAAAGACTGCCCAGCATGTTTTTTAAATAGTGTTTTTATATGGCAATAGTTCCGGTTTTTAATCCGTTATTAATTAGTTTCTGTGGCCATACAATGATGTCCTTCTAACGACCACACAGCGCTCTCTAAGATATTTCCTACTTATAAAATTTTCATTTGCAGTGTTCATTCTCGAGAGAGATTGTTTTGTTCACAACTGCCGGAATAGATAAGCTTACTGGTAACTGGTTGTACCCTTTCTGAATTCCGGTTCCCGTGCACAAAATAATATAAACATTACCTAAGCGACTTTGTACCGGCAGCATACAGTTAAACAATTTATAGCAGCGACAGAACAAAACCTCCTTTCACCTGATGTACTCGTATTAACTTAATAAGTTATTTATATTCGCACTATGGTGTGTATACGCAACCCTGTAAAATACTACCGCAAAAAGCCTATAAAATTCTATAGTTAGTTCGTTTTTATATCTTAGTAATAAAACTAGTAATACCACTGGAATCTATAGCGTGTTGCCGCTACAATAATGTGTTTTTACCAGAATGCTATGTTGCCAGAATTTTGTGTTGAGAAAAATGTTTCATCAAAAAACTCAAAAATTAACAATTTTGAGTTTTATCCTAAATATTGCAAGCGCCCAAAGGCTACGCGCTTACCATCAGGCGGGCCGTAGGCCAGTTTGCCACCTAAGGAGTATAAAAAAGCTACCAATCTTTAGGGTAGTTTTTGTATTTTCTCAATCGGGTTGCTTATTGTGTACCTCTATATTTGTTGTTTTTATCTGACGTGCAGTATATGATCGAATTAAAGTTTTCCTTTCTTTCTCAATCGAGTAATAGCTGTGATCTACCTCTCATTAACAAAGGAACTCAAAATTAATGCTAATATGATGCTTTACGTAACTCTAATTGAACAAATCGTGACTCCTACATTATATTTTAAAACTAATCTTAGTATTAATCAATCCAGATTGTCCCACTATTATATAAGTTTTCCTTGACATGCTTATTACAGTGTTCTACAAAAGACCTGTACAACTAAATTGATCGTAGGTACATCGTTGGTTATAAATTATAACGATACTACCACTTACATAAAGGCTGTCTATCAATAATGTCGTTCATTGAACACACCTGGCTCTTGGCTCATTAAACCATTTTTCTGAGTTCAAAAAAGATAAAACTTACATAACATAGTATTACATTACAGCAAAGAATGGCACCAAGACTTCAGGGTATTAAAGTACAGCATAGATCCTATTTAAATTTTTTTAACGTCAGCTTGAAAGCTCCCATGCTGAGATTAAGAGACCCAGTAAGTCTCTCTAAATGACAAGCGATATCGCATTAGATACTGGATGATGGAGATAGCGGGAATAATAGGTCTCATTTTACAAAGGCAAGTCCTTAGTGGGCCCACATATAGAGAGATGGAAGAAAAATAGAGAGGCTGATAAAGAATAGTATTACGCCTCTTTCTAAAGGGGATACCTCTGCTGGCCAGTCACGCACCAACACTGTGCCATCGAGGTTGTACAAAAAAACAAAAATACAAATACTAAAAGTTGATTGTCCGACCTCGAGATTAAGTAAACATCGAAATGTATAAAGGACACAACATAGGTCAACTTTAGGTTGAATTATTGCTTTAAAAACCCAGTGAAGCATGATAACCATCAGACACGGGCTGGGGCGGTCCTCTATCTTACAGAATACCGTACTATATAACACTCCACTGTTAGTGTTGTGTCTCGGTGAGGTCTTGGTCTTGGTCCTTTCAGAAATGGTTTTCTGGCAAGAGGAATATTTTCTACAGCCTGCCAGCCCACAGAATTATTCAACAGGTTGAAAATTTCAGAAATGGCGATAATACCTGTCTTATAAATCTAAAACATCTTGGCAAATTATAAATAATAAAAAATATATTAGTGAACCCATATCTGAAATAAACAATCAGGATGTAGTATTAACAGATCCAACTGAAATAGCTGAATCATTCAACAATTATTTTATTGACCAAATTTCAGACATACCTAAACGTATAAAAGCACAATATTGTGGCTATAAAATATAATCCACAATCCATTTTCATGTTTCCAACTAATCCGAAAGACGTATTACGAATAATTAAAAACTTAAAAAACAAGAAAAGCGTTGGCTATGATGGAATTTCTACAAAAATTATTAAATTTGTATCTGATTGTATAGCTAGTCCCCTAAGTCACATAATTAATTTAAGCATATCTACCGGAATATATCCTGATAGCCTCAAAACCACTATTATAAAACCTCTTAACAAAAAAAACTGTAAAAAAGACATGGCTAACTATAGACCAATCGCGCTAATACCTGTGTTCTCTAAAATAATAGAAAAAGTAATTTATGAATCAATTTATGCATTTTTAATCAAATTTAATATTTTATGTGATGAACAAAAAGGATTTAGAAAAAACAGTAATATAAATACTGCTATTTTCGACTTTCTTTCTAAAATAATGCCAAGTATAGATAATAAATCGCCAGTATGCGCAATATACACAGATATGTCAAAAGCTTTCGATTTTGTAAAACACGAAACGCTTCTATGTAAACTTTATGCATACGGCATACGAGGAAACGCTCTTGATTTAATAAAATCTTATTTAAATGGACGTAAACAGTATACAGAAATTTCTAAAGTCAGCACAAAGTCAAAAAAAGAAATAAAATACGTGTCATCATACAGAGACATCAAATTTGGTGTCCCACAGGGTAGTGTCCTGGGGCCTCTATTATTTTTGCTATATATTAACGACCTCCCACTTCAAACTCCACATTCAATGGTGCTATTTGCAGACGACAGCACACTTTTAATAAAATGCCACAATAAAAAATTATATGAAAATGATATCAATAACTGTCTCGACTCCGTTGTAAATTGGCTAAATAATAATAATTTAATCATAAATCTTCAAAAAACTAAAATTATGCACTTCTATCAACGAATATATGCTGAAGACATGAATATCCATTATGACAGTCAATTGGTAGAACGTGAAAATGTTACAAAATTTTTAGGAATTCTAATTGACAGTCAATTAAATTGGAAAGCACAAGCAGAAGATATATGTAGGAAAATAAGTACATCTGCATACGCCTTATACACTTTATCAAAAAAGGTCAATATACAAACAATACTTGTAGCTTATCATGGCATGGTTGTATCAATTTTAAGATTTGGCATAATATTTTGGGGTAATTGTACCGAAAGAGAAAGTATTTTTAAAGCTCAAAAACGTTGCCTTAGAAGCATGTTTGGTCTGGCTATCACAGACAGCTGTGTACCTATTTTCAAAAATTATAATCTATTAACGTTTCCGTGTTTGTACATTTTAGAATTAGCCATATTTGTTAAAACACACAATAATCTATTTCCTTCACTAAATGATACCAGAATAAGAACTACAAGCTTAAGATCACAATACCAAACACTTCTATGTACAGGCTCGCATAATACAGCATTATTAAAAAAAAGTGTTATTTGTATGGCACCGTCTGTTTATAATAAATTACCTAATAGTATTAAAGAACAACCATTGAAAATTTTCAAAACACAACTGACAAAATTTCTAGTCGATAAGTGTTATTATTCTGTTACAGATTTTTTAGCTGATAAGTTAATTTAGCCAATAAGTATTTTTAATTATATAGGTACCAAATAAATTTTTGCATGCCTTACAGGTAGAATGTACATGGTTCCTGAATTATGTAACACCTCATTGTAAAACATACCTACATTCATTGCAAATAAATGATTCTATTCTATTCTATTCTATTCTATATCCGGAGGCTAGGTCTCTGGGTCGCTGAGCCCATCGACTCCGTTGTATAAGATAATAAAAGTAAATTTATTGAAGTTATGAATGGATTTAAAATTGCGGAAACAAAAGCTGTTTTCGTAAACAATTTTGTGACCGTGATCGTGCCAAGATCGTAATTTGATCTTGAACCTAATAGCTATTCTTTCATCGTACGAAACTCGCGAGTGCAAACATTTCGACATACTTAATTCAAAGAATAAACGTAGTGGCACGTATACTAACCACATTTACTCACAGAAGTATGAACGAGTATGTTTAGATAATAATGATAAAAAACTTCATTGTAGGCGTTACACTTCAAACAGCTTTCACACACCTAGATTTAATATTGCATCATCAGATTATAAAAAAAGACATAACGAAATTTTACATTTAAAACTTTAGTATGCATATAGTATATAACTGTCGTTGGTTTTATTTTAGATACATGAGTATCTAAAATAAAACCAACGACAATAACAATTACGAGAGTCCATGAGGACTCTGCCTAGTTTTATAGGTACTAATGATAGCAACCCTAATAATTATGTGTCCCACTGAAGGGCACGGGTCTCCTCTATCAAAAGAACTTAGAGGGTTAAGAAGAAAGCGATGAGATTCTGCCATACACTATGGTTTAGACCTTAATCCTTAATACACACATGCTGGCCTAACGCGGTTTGGTGCATCAGACATGCAATAAGATTTTTACCTGAAGATCACGTTTTCGTCTACCGTTTGCAGATGCTCAACAATTTCATTAGTTTATATAAATTCCATTACTCAGTGATATTTACATCGAAGTAGGTTATTTTCCGACTTTACTATCCAACTCTCCGATGATAAAGTATTCAAACTATGATACATTTCATAAGCTAATAATTAATGCTTATAATGTCACATAATATTCTTACCAACACGTAAAGGTACAATAATGAGGTGTATATTTTTTTTTTCTAGGTGCCATCGGTAGCATTCACACGCGAAATCGCGAGCGATATCATCATTAGTAATGATTAGTAGATCACTGCATTTTATTAAACAGCCTAGTTTATGGTTACTTAATCTATTATTTTTACGTATTAACATCAAGAATTTATTGATTTGTTTGAATTCAAATTTGAAAAATACTTTTTGAATTTGATAGCCCAAGTTTGAGAAATGTAATAGGCTTAGCGGCCCCTTCCCGGCTTAACATGGAGTAAACATTATTTTAGTTTAGTTAGAGATTCCTATTTTTTTAATAATAAAATACAGCCTATATATTAAAATGTAGCATTTTATTAGCAAAAGATGTTTTACAATCTGAAAGAAGTTTTACGATCTGTCCCGTACCTATTGAATTTATTTATTACAAATAAAAAATCTCTTTATAATATTATTATAGATAAAACATCACGATAAAACCAAGAGGAGCGTGGTAGTAACAATAAACGCGACACGGGACTAGATTAAATTAAACGCAGGTTAAAATGCGGAGTATCTACTGCCATAAAGTGATTTATAAATAATTGCTTTACTTAAATACACGTTTAGTCAATTAAATATGATATTAATGAGACGTTAATCAAATTCACTGATTGGTGTTTAAGCCGTTTCACAGGATACGATTACATTGTCTGTTCATTAAAAATCATCATTACCTATTATCTTGACGGGAAACTCAATTACTTAGCATTTGTTAATTTTACAACCTAATTATTTCACAGTATAAACTTACGAAGCAGGAATATTATTACCGATACAACCTGTCTTTTTTTGCACACAAAATGAAGTATATCTTTTTTATGCTACTTGGGTGGCATACAAGCATACGGCCCGCCTGATGTTAAGCAGTTACCGTAGACTATGGACGCTTGCAATACCAAAGGTATCATTTGCGTGTTGCCAACCCATTTATTTTTACACCAAGGCTTTAAGATGGGAGTATCCCTGGGATAGGAATACGTTTATTTCAAAACGCATCCCTAAATGAGCGCTGAAGACCTTTCCTTATCTTGTGACGGGGCTGTCCTTACCGCTAGCGCACTTCGACCCTTGGGGTCTTTTGTGCATGCCCCTACATTACCGCTCACCCTACGTCTTGGTACCAGATGCATGAGCTTCAGTACATCTTTGACGGGGGTGCGCCTGTAATCCTCTGGTTCGGGGTATGCCAGTCCCAGAAGGCTCATTCTTCTTGACTTTGCTGGAGACCGTTACTCACACACAGGAACACAACTGTGTGTAGTTATTTGGCTGTGGTCTTTTGTAAAGTGGAGGTCCTTCCCCAGTCGGGGTTGCTTCTATCCCTTTATAAAAACGTAATACTATTTGGAGTACTTCATCACCCTGGTGGTAAATCTTTTGGGTCAGCAACACGCAATTAATACCTATGGTATTGCAAACGTCCATAGGCTACGGTAACTGCTTACCATTAGACGGGCTGTAGGCCTGTTTGCCAAAAGTAATAAAAACCCGATATACATAATTCTGTATAGACATCGTTTATTTGTATCCTGAATGATAATGGTCGTGTTAATTATAGTAAACTACTTTTTAAAATGCATTGTAAACAATTACTTGTTAAAAGTTAATTAATATGTAACTGACAGACCTACATGCATTTTATTTTTCAGTTTTTATTATTATTTAATAAAATTGACACTTTTAATATAGCAAATTGATGATAATATATTATTACTTTATTACCAATGGCATACATAGACTTTTATTTTTATTTTAAAACATAAAGTTCTCTCATGCAAGCCTAGTGTCTCGAACACTTTATAAACATTCACGGATGCAAAGTACACCCATACTCGACTTGGGTGGCAAATAGTAGTTTAGTCCTATGCAGGAATCAAACCAACAACACTCGGTGCGGTGTTTGTGGCATGGTGACCACCTGCACTACTAGATTATACGTGCAACTGTATTAATATTTTATTACTAGAACAAAACAGGTAGGTTGCGCAATGCACGAGTAGAATGTCGCTTGCATCCTGCGCCGGCGCACTGTTAACGACCATCAATATAATGAAATTGAAGAACAACTTTATATGGGGAAGAGAGTTAGTAATAAATTAGAAAATACAGGAACACGGAACTGAATTCGTGTTGGTTCAATTATATTGATTGAATTATTCGTATCCTTAATTGCTTAATGAAAGATATTTAACTCTTAGGTAATATTTAACCTTACACCCATCTCAATCTTACAACTTTTTTCCACTGATAGTGAGGTATTATTATATACTAATAATATAATAATATGTTTGTAATAATAAGTATTGTACATTTAGTAGGTTTTAGGGCACAAGCTCTGTGTCGCGGTAGAATTTACAAACATACAATTAACGGATACAAAGTACACCCAGACTCAGGACAATCATTTAAGGATCACACAAATTTTTATCCCGTGTGGGGATCGAACCCACAACACGCCGCGCAGTGGTAGATGGTGAGGAAACCATTTAAGCCACTGAACCAATCGTGCAGTCAAATTCATTGAAACATCAATGAATTTGGTTTTAATATCGATTCACAGGCCTGCTGAATGAAACATCATTCAGCAGGCCTGTGAATCGATATTAAAACCATAATAAATGATTGATCATACTTTCTCGTCAACAATTAGATAGGTCTCACAGTCTGGATTTTTGCCATGTCTTCTAACTATTTTGAAGGACAGGGCACAATTCAAGTATGTGAGTTATCAGAAAAACTCTATGAATCTTGTATCTCAACCCGGCAGTAATATAAGGCAGTCTGCACTGTCTCTGGCAATATCTGAACTGTTAACGTACATAAGATAAAAAAATAATTCGTCTTACCAAACGGTCAGTAGCCATATCAAAGATGAGGATCTTGGGTGGGCAAACTCTTCGGAAGTCGTCGATACTGGTGACAACGCCAGCGTCCAAGACCCACAGTCTATTGCACCGGTCAGCACGAATACGGTACACGGAGACCAGTCCGGTACAGTTGATGTCTCCACGCCCAGCTGAGTGCCATGACCAATCGGGATAGGCCTGCAAACAAAATTATAGAAGATTACTTTTTAATCCGTTTGGAGTAGACATGGTGATATGTTTGGGCTCTTAAAATGCTTATTTTACTCAACTGAACTTATTTTATAATACTAAGAAAACAAACGATAATACGGCCTGCCTGTTTGTAAACAGTTACCTTATGCCATAGCGATCACCATAGCCTTATATTTCTTTTGAACTCCTCCTATTTGCTTCTGATTAAATTCATTGCGGGGTCCAAGACAGTATAGGTTTAGTTTTCGGGGTTGTACGGGACGCACGAGTGTCAAAGCTCGGTGTGTCAGTTAGTTACTCCTGGCTCACAGGAGTCATAGCGGTGGGCATGTGGGTAGGATTGTCCCGAAAAAAAGTTATCATAGCCCATGCTTACAACATTAGAGGTAAAACTCGCGCATTGCCGACCCTGTAAAAACCTTTTAGTTTCTTTCTTGAAGAACCTCTAGCTAAAGTCCCTCGGGAAAACATCAACAAGAAACTCATTATGCAGCTTAATTGTACGTAGGAGGAAATCCATCTGTAACGGCACACTACGTGACGATTAAGGTTGTATTGTATAAGGATGAACTCCCTAGCGGTATGTGCATTAATAAAACGTGGCCTTCAAGCATCATACTCGTACCAAACAATTCCTTAGAATTTTCCCTTTCACAGCCCCGTAGTATAAGCGGAAGAACACACCCAATGTAAAAAACAACATTTATTTAAAAATAAATAATTCAAAAATAGAACTTTAACATTGATCGGTATGCGTCGTTCGATACAATTGTTTCATTGACATTGCATTTTTTCAAACGATGGTAGCATATGAATTAGCAAATACACAAAGGAATTATCTTATCGGTATCGCAAATGCAATTATAAGCTACTAAATGTTTAAAGATTAAATGCAATCATTTATTAAAATCCTAACAGGCCTGTCGAACTGGCATCATTACATTTTAACTATAGATTTTTTATTAATTTATAAACTGTCGCGTTGCTTGATATAATGTATTAAACCTAACTTTTAATTTATTAGAATATATTATGGCAACGACGTAGAAAAATATCAAATTACTTAGTTGACTTTGACTTTGAATACGCGGTTGAAATTGGACACTGTGAGTGTATTTTTATTTTATGTTTGTGAAAAACAAAAAACAATAATGTGAGCATAGATTAAGACGATTCTGTCCATCCACCAGTTAGTATTCACAGGGTTCATTTAGATAGATAGACGTTTTAACAATACGTTTTTCTATCCCATTGATACTCCATAACAAAACTCCGATGTTTAAATTTTTGGGTCGGCAACACGCAAATGATAGCTCTAGTATATCAAGCGTCCAAAAGCTACGGTAACTGCTTACCATCAGACGGGTCGCATACTTATTGAGTAGATTAAAAAATCAATATAGTGTATTCAAGGTTGGGACTACCTACACCTACTCGCTCTAGTACCCGCGTGACTCCGTATACCCTGCGAACGCGCAATGCGTACAACACATAGTTTTATTTTCAGAAGGGCAACTTGACTTTACCTTGAGCCGAACGATTCGTGAATTTGTGATCATTAAGTTTTTATTGTTTTACTATAACATTTTATATTTAGCGTGATCTAACAAATCGACTTTCAATCGTTAAGTTCAATGTTCCTGATCAGACATGGCCTGAAGCGATCGGCGGCATTCACTATTATTGTAAACAAATCGTCAATGTTATCCAATGAATACCAATTGGTTATACAATGGTTGTGGCATGTTCATTCATCAATATATACAAGTCTATAGGTACTACTATACTATACTATATATACATGTGAAAGTTTGGATGGATGGATGCATGAATATTTGCGAATCAATCACACCAAAACAGCTTAAACGGATCTGGATAAAATTTACCTGGAATAACACAAAGGCTCGTTATTATTTCAAAAAAAACTGCCCGTGGGATTGTAAACTATTGTAATTAATATAACATGGTATTCACCTAGGGGCTCTACTCCCTAAATGAGTCTATGCTAGTATTCCAGACTCGGTGCATTTACTGAGAATTTTCTGAACGAATCTAGGTTATAGTCCTTTCACAGTTGGGGTTGATCTATTATATGTTGCCTTACCTCTCTTAGAGTGTTTCTATTACGAGAGCTAAATATACATATGTTTAAATATATGCCGCGAAAAGTATACAAATATCCTAATCGATATTCACCGATTTGTTTTCGATCTTACTTAATTTTGAATTTCGATCAATAGAAATACACCTAATAAACTGACATCTTACAAAGATCACAAATAGATCGGTCGAAAGACGTCATATTATGACTTCAGTTTTAAAATATATGAAGCTCGTTCCTCTGGCAAAGAGCAATAAGACAAAATTCTACCTATACCTATATATATCGATATTAATTGCGTAACAAAACTTGGTTAGTTCGTGTCGCATTGGAAAGCGTTTGTGTTTTAACGTATTCACTGGTAACAACAACATCTTTATGTAATTCTAGACTCTCCAAGACATGTTTAAAATTCTAGACGATTACGTTAGAAACGTTGTCACGACGACAAAACCCACGACGCAAAAGGTGTACGTAAAAACTACTTCCTTGGCCTAATGGTCATGAAGTGCGACTAGTGATCACGACGTCCCGGTAACCCGGGACGTCGTGATCACTATCAAAATAAATTCAAATTTAAATTTAAAATCATTATGTATATAGATCACACTGTGACACTTTGCAGCTCAAAAAAAATATGCTAATTGAGACGTCAGCTTATTTGCCTACTGCCAGGTTCGCTGACTGGACAGACAGGGGTAGAGCCTAAGAAAAGAACCGGCTCTCTTTTCAATCGCCAGATAAACAGTTACAACTTTAAAATTCCATACAATTGGATAAAAACCTGGTAGGATATATTGCACTAGTATGCGGTAACTGTTGCTGTCGACAGAAGCTGAGTAGCTTTATTTCATCTGTCACTATCTCTTTCTGTATCATTACCTTCCATATTATTTATCACATTCATACTTGAAATCTATAAGCAAGTACGCACTAAAACGTGGAAACCAAACTGAACGCCGGCGCGGCGCTCAGTATGAAGGTAGTCAGCTTATCTTTCTTTATGATACCACTAGCTGTTGCTCGCGGTTCCGCCCGAGTGGATGTCGGTTATCGCGATTATAAGTCAATCTCTATACCAAATTTCATCCAGATCCGATCAGTAGTTTTTATGTGAAAGAGTAACAAACACCTATGCATGCATGCATCCATCCTCACAAACTTTCACGTTTACAATATTAGTAGATAGGATTAGTAGGATATTAGTAGCATTTTGAACATACTCTAGCATTTTTAAAGTCAACAAGATATTATGTTTTGTGTTTTTCTATCAAAAAATTCACAACAATAGCCAGAAGTTTGGAATTTGCCGGTGTTTACACTCCCGTGTATTGGAAAGCACGTACAACCGTTGGTTCTACGCCTGATCGCTCTCTGGTCATGCCTTCCCATCGGATTATACCGCGGTGACCAAAATTCGGTTAGGAGGACTTTATTATTGTTTACTAGAGGTCACCGACCGTAATTCATTAAAATGAAGGAGGTGAAAGAAAAAGTCTGTTTCCTAAATGTTTTTATATTGATTATCAATAGCTACTTATCTTCTTTAAAAATATATATAAAAAAGGAAAATAAGGTTATTGAACTATTTAGTCTTTACTTATTTATATATTTAGACTAGGTGACTCTCATGGTTTCCTCATGTTAATTAGAATTAGGATCAAATGATAGCTCAATTACCAAAAAAGATGATTCCAAATCCGCTTGTTACTTCCAAAACTTAGCACGGTTCTTTAGCTTTATTTTGAGTAATTTGTACCGTCTGATCCGTTTAGCTGTTTTGGCGTAATTGTCTAACAAACATCCATACATTTAAACTTTTGCATTTATAATATTAGTATAGATATAGGTGGCGTTAGTATCGCACATCAGAATGGCCACACTCGGCCAGGTTGTACCATCAAGGCCAGCGCCACAAGCGGCTGCTGCCCTTCACGCTTTCCCGTATCTTACAAACATTGTACATGCTCATAGCGTTATCTAACTCGGACACGGAACATTTATTAAAATTACTTGATTTTCAACCACATGTTTGTCATACCGCACTGGAAAAAGGCGAAAGTTAAAATACGACTGTTTGGCAATTTAAATCATGTGTAATAATCATAGGGTTTAATTTTGGTCAAGTGGCATTTCTGTGTTTACGCCTTTTTTCCATTGCGATGTCGGTTCGTGGTCTTCGGTAAGACTTATATGGATATACTTGTATTCTAAACTATCTCTAGAAATGTGATACTGCAGGAAAAACACAAATATAGATTAGTTTTTTCTTCCTGTAATTCCAAATAAGCTTTTTATGTTGTTGAACAAGTCACGGTAGATTATATCAACAAGCTGTTAAAGTCTCATCTAAGCACAATTTTCTTTGATGCATTTTATATGTAATTTTGATTGAAAGTAATTTGATGTGTAAGCGGTGGTAGCCGAGTGGGAATATAACCGACTTGCACGCAAGAGGCGGAGTTCGATCCCGGGTGGCAGTACGAATATGAATTTTCCTTTGTGGAATTTATATTTACTTATCTAATGATTTACTATCTGTTAACGGCGAAGAAAAACGTCTTAGGGAAATCCACGTCTTAGAAGAAATTCTAAAAACATGTCTGATTCACCAGTCCGCATTAGCCCAACGTGTGTGAATTAAAGCCTAGACCATCTCCCTTTCTTAATAGAGGAGAGACCCGTACCTAGCAGTAGGACATATACGGGTTGCTATTATTATTAATTTGAAGTTATAATGTACAGATTTTATTTTGTACAAGTATCTACTCGTTTTAAAAAGAAGATGTGTTTTTCAACGCTATTTATTAATTTGAATTATTGGTAGTTTAAGAGCCATTTGATTTATATTTATCTATATATTAATACGTGAAGAAAAATCTTTGTACCCCTTTGTAAGCACGTTACACGCACAAAGTAGTGAGATTTGGCACAGATAGAATTCATGTGGAGAAAGACTGCAGTAATTACGGTCGAATTTCGACTACCGGGCGATAAATTTCATGAATAAACGATCACATTTATTAGCATTGTTAATATATTTTATAGTTTATTAAAATTGGTCCATATTTAAAATCTACAAACGCGTAACTCATCTTGTTACTGGCCTCAATATTATGAATAAACATGTTAAATTACTTAATTAGTGTGTCATTCATGTTCTTTGCAAATGAATTAAACACTTATTAAGTCTGTTTCGGTCTGTATGATTTTTATTATACTTAAGTCAAGACATCAATGATTGCAGCTAATGCATTATTAAAACATAATCGACAAAACCTCTTACTGGGTCTTGATCTATGTACAAGATACAAGTTTCGCAAATCAATTTTCATGCCATCCCTTTTATTCAACGTGTGTAAAACAAAGATAGAATGAAGTTTGCTTCGCTAAATTGCAGCTTAAATGAGTCTTAAAGAGGCAGCAATAAGCTACAAATAATGCCACATAAAGAGTAAATTAAGGCATTGGAGCATTGATATATATTCCAGTTTGCGTCGAACACACTTCAATTGCTCTGACATTTTAATGTCAAATGTAACCGGTAGTTATTAAATAACTTACTTAATATATTCTCGTTACGTGCCATTTATATCAATTAGATCACTAAGTTTCGCGAAGGGCACAAAACAAGCGAACAAGCCCGACTGGGGAAATACCCTCCACCTTACAGAATATACAAGATTACAACTGAAATTGAATTGATAGAATTTTGATACTGATGTGATTATTGAATATGTCTATTAAAAATAAAGAGAGAGGAAGCGCACCATACTGGCGAGCAAGCCCGACTGGGGAAGAACCTCCACCTTACAGAATACCACAGCCAAATAACTACATACAGCGGTGTAGTTGTGTTTCTGTGAATAAGTACAGGTCTCCAGGGTTCATTTAGGGGTGCGTTTAAAAGAAACGTCTTCCTATCCCAGGTATACTCCTTCTTAAAGCCCTGGTGTATTAAATATGGGTTGAAAAAACGCAAGTGATATCTCAGGTATTCCAAACGTCCATAGGCTACGGTAACTGCTTAACATCAGGCGGGCCGTATAGTTGTTTGCCTCCCAAGTAGTATAAAAAAAACAAAAATTTAAAAACTTCGCCTAAAAGTAATTCATAGCGCTAAGGTCACAATATTTATACCTCAATACAGGCACTAGCTAAGTACTAAATAAGTCTCGAACCAGAACACCTTCAAATATTTTCGCCAATCCCCTGCGGTAATACTCGTTCATAAATCTCTCTTTAGTTGCACAATAAAATAAACTTGCAAAATGTGACCTTTCTAGAACTAGCATCTACAAATGATCTAAATACAGAATTAGGGACAGAATTGGTTTTTTAATATTTATAGTAACATAGATATATCGAACGCAGATTTAACAAGTGATACTAAAAGGTCTCGCTATAGGACCCCTAGTCGCTGGAACATACAAAACGTCTCTAAACCAGGTGTACCGATAACGAAGAAGGTTGCTAGATTTGACTGAATATTGAAGAACAGTATAAGTTAGAATTAAGGTAAGGATAACTTTAACGAATAGCTTATAAGTTAAAATTCTGACCGAGTTTTTCATATGTTTTACAAGGAGAGGTTAAGTTAAGCTTTGTTATATAGGTCCCTACTACATATATATTTATTAAGTACCTAAATATGATTTATTTTGTTTTGTACATTTTTAATTATGTAGACTGAAAGCTTATATACTTTTTTATTTGCCTAACTACGTATTTACTTAAAGACCAAGAGCTGAAGCAATATTTTTATTTAATAAGCTTTTGTTTAATCACTCACTTTACCTTAAATATAGAGCGGCTAAGCTCCAAAGCGCGGTTACATTTATTCAAAGTAAAACCTTCATCGATTTAAGTGTTTCTAAATACATCTAATTTGAACTTTATAATCAAGATTCTTAAGACTACTAAGCTGAAGGCACTAGTCTAGACTGAGGTATGTTGATACTAACTGGATGGCCAATGTTGGCAGCCAATGTTAACACTACAACGTCTATTCAGCTTGTATAAGTTGGTCCAACAAGCTGTGGCCAACATGTACCAGGTCTTGACAAAGTAGGTCAACTAGTTCTGTTATAGAACCTTATTGAATAAAGCTTTGGATGGTGACACAAGCTTTAAAGTTGTTTCACAACTATAAGTTTGAATCCTAGTATCGCAACTTGTTTGCAGAATATATTACCCACGTCGTTTTTATATTATTAGAATTTCATAGATTCCTATCCAGATTTTTTTCCTATGGCATAGATACCGGCGAGGACTTCACTGTTAGCAATAAGATTTCTGTGTTATAAATAAATAAATAAACTCCTATCCGGAACCTTTTTCATATGGCATAGATCTTTACAAAGGTAAATACAGCTAGTGTTTCGTCGCTTCATGACATTTTCATCGTGTAGGTAAATGTCGCTTTATGATAATTATAATATTTCGTGCAGTCTAAAAACTCTATCCATAAAATATAATTTATGTTTTAGAACCTCTTTGATCACAATGTCTACGCCGCGAAAAGCCTTTGAAGGATAACCGCCTAAACGATATGCATAGAAATTATAGATTCAGTATTAATAGGTAATTATAGAAGTTATAACCCGATTTTTACTATGCGGGTGTCAATGTCAAAAAATGGCCATATTGGCTACATTGGAACAACATTTAAATGTTAAATATTATCATTTTGAGTAATGTTAAGTAATGTGAATAAAAGCCATTTTCATTATAACAGAGCGACATGGATACTCAAATAGCGTAAACGACACGAAGGTGCAGACCGTACTAACAGGGACAGGCGCTAGGTGCCGGAAGGAAAGCGGGCGGGTGAATTCAATTATGCCAATCTAACTATTTTGACAACTCCAAAGTCACAGCACTCACAGCTATAAAAACTCACAGTTATAAAAATTGAGTTATACCACAGAATACTTAATAAACTTAAATGGTTATACTAAAAAATCGTGAAACTTGACACGCAAGAATTCAATACACATCATTAATATGCAATAATGCAGGATTCAAATGATTTGAAATGTAATTTCAATGAAATAGCTAAGGTGGAGTATCCTGCCTGGCCCCGTCTATCGCCTACAAAAAAACGTATAGGTCAGTGGTTGCCAAATCATATATATTTGGCTGCTTGAGTGGGGATTTGCTGCAAATTAATATACTATCTACTGAGTGGGAGCCACTCAAATGTATCCAAAAACTAAAACAGGTGATAGTGCTCGCAACGTTTTGCGTTTATAATTTTAGTAATATAATATAGATCATTATTAAAATGTGTTCAACTAGATGAGCAATGACTGCGAAAACGTGATACGAAAAGATCCCCGTCATGTCCCGATCGTCTTTTGTTTTTATATGGAATGCAGCGTCGAGCTTATCGTTGCAAGTAGTATCGCTGTCTCTGTAATATCGAATTTATGTCATCGTACGAACGAACTAGAGTAAAACGCATTCGCTCAGCTGATGCGCGGCCTTGACCGCTGAATCAGTGAGGTGATTTTTTATTAGTGTTTTAATGATTGTAATAAGAATTACTTTATTGTTAATGCCATAATCCTTGCTAGTATACTATAAATGCGAATGTGACTTCTGTCAGTTGCCTTTTCACGACTAAAATGGCTAAATGGATCATGATGAAATTTTGCAAGGTGATAGATGGTATTCTGAGAAATATATGTTACTTTTTATCGGGATATCTACATAGGCGACTTAAAGTAATAAAGTTGAAGACAATAAAGAGAAGTTTTTTTTTGTTAGTACGCTCTAATGTCTACAATTAACCGTCGCTCGCGTCGGTTTGGAAAAATTATTTAAATGTTTAAAGCCCGATTCTCGAGGCAGGTTATAGGGTGACAAATGGCGAAATCCATAATTAACCCAATCGCAATCGAGGAAACAGTAACTAAATAAGACACTTAAAAGAAATAACAATAATTGCATTTTTGTTAAGTATTTAACGTGTTGATTTATTAGTTTGTTGATCGCTAAGCTAGGTAAGTACATAATTATGTGCAAAAACAAGTAAATAAATTACGATAATTTACAAGCTCGTGAAAACGACCGTTAAATTAACAACAGAATATTTAACTAGATAACCTTAATACATACATTACAATTATATTTTGAAAATGCTTGTTTTAATCAAAGGAAGTGTATTTTACGCATACTTATAGCGATATATTTTTTTGTTATCAAACAATTAATTGCAAACCTCTTTTTTTCTAATGAGTTAGGTAGATAGAAGGTAGGTACTTAAATGCACGTAAAGCCGTTGCATCTATTTTATTTTCAAAAGGCAACTGCTGCTCTAGGGAACAAGTGCTATCACGGGGGAATTAATAAACATACAATACAATTAACGGACATAAAGCACAACCATTTATAGATTACACGCTGCGCATTGATAGATGGCGAGGCACTGAACCACCCGTGTAGTCAAATCTCTCTCTTGTCGTTTCGGATTGTCGTCCTATCGCAATTGCGTGTTTGCACACACACTTGCGCATAATATCTCCTGCGCAGATAGCTAGTCTCTGCAGAGATTACTTTACGAGCAAACACTGCTCCAGAATGAAATTGTTTTTAACTTGATTGATTTTCCTACAATGTGAATGAGAAGCATTAAAAAACGTGCAAAAAAGTGCAAAAAAGTGCACACAAGATTCTGAGGGGACGATTTACTTTAGCCTACAAGGACATCCCTCCTCCCACGTCTAAAATAATAAGTATAAATTATTATCTATGTTCAATACACCTAAGCGCATTGTTCACTAACACTTATCCCTTCACTTTGAGCTGCCTCAAGCATAATGCAACTTCAATATTGCATTTATGTTCAAATTGTTATGTCGATTAACTCAGCAGCTTTTCAACAGTTTAGATAAATCCACTTATTGTGTGATTACCTACGATAAGTTGTTAGACAATCTAGAAGTTAATTCAATAAGAAACAAGAATCAGTAAAATCTTGACAATAATATTGATTGATTGTTTGACCAATAACCTCAATAAATTCGAATTCAATAACCCTAGACTGATTATCTTGTTACATTGTAAAATATTCGAATGATTTTATGTTAGAAACAATAAAACTTGACATTTAGGTTTTAAAACATTTACCGTTCAAGGTACTTTATTGGTATACTAGCTGTTGCCCGCGGCTCTGCCCGCCTTTATGTTGGTTATCGTAGTAAATAGTACCCAATGTCCTTCCCTAAGACATCATCTATCTCCTTGCCGAATTTAATTAAGACCACAGTCAAATAACTACACATCGCGGTGTAGTTGTGCTGCTTATTTAGGGATGCGTTTTGAAATAAACGTTTTCCTATTCCAGGGATCCTCCATCTTAAAGCCTTTTCTATTTCAACACATTCTGCTCCACTCCTAAGGGTCGTAGCGTAATGTTAAATAACCAATACTTACTATTTGTACTATGCCATTTACTAACTGCTATGAGAATTGGGTTATCAAATGCGAAGAAAATAAGTTTTTATTTCAAATCCGATTAGTACCTAGTCAGTTTAAGTAAAACAATATCTGAGCAAATTCCTGTTTTAAAAATTGATAACGGTGAGCATTTGTTTGTTTACAGTTTTAATCATTTATTTTATCTAGTGGTTAAGAAGTTAACCTGATGAGAGTTTAAATAGATTAATAAGTTTTTTAAATCGCTTGGTATTTGTTGTACAATCAATGAGTTTTTTCTATTCTACGTTGTAATCTGTATCGGCGTGATATGTCACGAAACCCCAAATACCATTGTAAACGGCTCGAGGTCGAAGCAAGTCAGTGCTGATTTAAAAGACATCTAGTGTATAAGGTATTGTCAAATTATTAATTTATATTTTACTTTTATTCTTACGTATCCCTTTAAGTATCGTAATTAGTGAAGAAAAAATCAAGTTTGTGAGGATGTATGGATATTTGTTACTTCTTCACGTATAATCTACAGGACGAATTTTGATGAAACCTTTATACATAACTTTATACATAAACAACAACAAAAAAGTTGTTTTTATCGAAAATAAATATCGAACTAAAAGTACAATATAAAATCCTGTAAACCCAAGGAACTTTTAAAAATCGAAAAGTAAAGAACTTTTGAGTGATGTGGGGCTTTTGCACAAAACGATCAAGGATATTAACTTCATAATTGCTGTGAGAGTGTAATTTAAGTGATGAAATAATAAAAGTTGTACAGTGATCTTACCTGAAGAACAGGACTGACGCCGGAGGGTAAGCTGCGAGGTATCCACGCCAAAGTAGCTGGTACACCCGCCCTTAGTCGAGGGATGCCGAGGTATAACCTATCCCATCCTATTTCAAGTCCAGTAGGTACAGTATTCTCTGGTTGAAACTTGTCTAAGAGAACTGGGTCAGGTGGAAAGTCGAACTGCAGCAGACTCCATTGGTTAACAACCTCTAACGTTGCACTCGCTGTGGCTGCATACACCAACATCATAACTACCACCGTCTTCATTTTGAATATCTGAAAAAAAAATTGATATTATTAATAATGTTGTTTTCTCCCAATAATGTATGAAAATTGTTTAAAGTGGGACACCCATATTTTAACGGGCTTTTTAGTTTACAAATACACGACACATTAATATAGTTTGTACTTTGGTACAAACAGAGGTATTATGTACCTTTTTCTACTAATAGGTAGGCAGACATGTATGGTCCCTCGTAACACGAGGCTGGTTCTTTAGTGTAAGATTAGAATGAAGAATGGATATCTATTTTAAACCGAATATCTATTAGACAGATTACCTTGTCTGTCGGTTGCGGGCAATCGATGGACAAGGTCGGCTCAGGATCGAGAGTTGTGGAAATCCTTGTGGGAGACCTATGTCCAGCAGTGGACGTCTTTTGGCTGAGATGATGATGATCTATTAGAGGAGGGGAGAAGAGACTCGTACCAAGCAGTGGGACTTTATATAGATTGCTATTATTATTATCAGAAATCGAACGCGAGACTTTGTGATCATCAGTCGCACTAAACAACCACTAGACTAACTAACGAGCCAGTTGTCTATTACACTAATCGATATAATAACAAATGAAATCAGTTTATTTGTCAATGTAGGTGTAATTTACAATAGGTGTTGTTATAATAAAAGACATTCTGCCCGTAGGCATACAAATGTTTAAAGAAAATCAAATCCAATTACAATAAAATTACAGTTCAAATTACAATGTAAATCTGTCAGTAAAATGTCAAAATAAGAATTTTAATTGCATTGAGTCTATTCAAATTAAAGCATAATTTGTCATACTATTCATAATATAAATATCTAATTATCCAATTACATTAAAATATTATGTACCAATAAATTCAGCCGTGAAATAAAATCATTGATCAAGTGTTGCTTGAGCTTCTTTTTAAATAATTGTGTATCAAGCGATTTAATTTCTTTCGGCATTTTATTATAAATCACCGGAGCCATTTCATAAATGCTTTTACGGAGCTGTTTTTCTATGTAAGACACAAAATACATTGGATTCCTTTTTTCTCAGCCTTGCTAAGATTTGTTTTGACAAACACGGCTACCTTATAAATATATACAAAAGGAAAAGTTAGCAGATTCAAAGATTGAAAATATTGTCTGCAATTTTCTCTTGGATGTAAGTTGCATATTGCCCGTATACATTTATTTTATGCTACGAATATCATGTTTTTGTCTGTAGAGTTTTCCAGAAAATCACTTCATATCTAAATATTGACTCTACATATCCATGATAGGTCATCAATACAGCACGATTTGCGTGTTTAGACAGTTTGTAGAGAGCATAGGAAAAGCTATTTATTTTTTTACGCACTTCTTCAAGATGCAGTTTCCATGTTAGTTTGCTATTAGAATTTAAGCCCTAAGAATTTAGTACTATCCTTCGTAGACACCGAAACTCCATCATAACTAAAAGTTAATAGTTGTTGTTCTTGCCATTGGTTAATTGTTTGATTGTAGCCACTGTATAACAAGATGTAATCGAGTTGATTTGCGTTAAAATGACAAATCAACATTACCATAAACAATGCATGCTAACACGTTGGCCGATTTCTTTTGTATTTCGTAACCGATGCGCATACCTAAGACGCTAGAACTGCTTTGCAAGACCAATTAACTTAGTTTAATTAGTTATTTAAATAGTGCAATTACATTGTTTGCTAAACGATATTTGTGTCATTGTTAGTTAATTTTGTGGAGACCGCGACTCGGTAAGCGTAAGGTAGGGCGGCCCCCAGCTAGGTGGACCGACGACCTAAAAAAGGTCGCTGGGACGCACTGGATGCGGAAGGCGGTGGACCGTGTGCCATGGCGCGTGTTGGGAGAGGCCTTTGTCCAGCAGTGGACTGCGATAGGCTGATTGATTGATTGATTCATAGTTAATTTTCGAACCTGAAATTCTGATTTTCATTCATTTTTACAATTTAACAGGATTTATTTAAAAGATATACGGCACCATATAAAGTGGTACTTATTCCATTTAGTGTATTTGTGTAAGAATTTTAACTTAACTGGGTTTGTTTACATTTTCATCATGATTTATCGGAATGGAGTATACACATAATGGTGTAATTACAAATACGCAAATTGTGCACCTGATATTACAAGCGCATGTTACGCTTCGATAACTGCTTTTCATAAGGCTGACCATATGCATTTTTGTCACCAAAGTATTTTTTAACAAATTAATTTGCTACGTTGCCCACGTTTAATTGCTTTTAAAGATAACATTTAAAGGTGTAGAAAAAAATATTTTTTACTCCGAAAACCACTAAAGCGAAATAGATTAAAGATACCGAAGGACGTAGATACTCGTAGGCATTAACGGTGAGGCTCGGCTGGTTAGATACTTTTATCTACATAAGACCTTTGAAACAGAATTGATTGATTGATTTGACTCCATATCAAATAAAGTCATATAAAATGAACCTATATGAAAGTTGGATCATCATCTCAACACTCATTTAACTCAAAATGTAAGTATTCATAGATATTTATAGCCACATGTTTGACTTAAATTAGACAAGAAACAAAAAAACGAATCGTCGATAATGACCTAGTGAGGCTCACGAACGACTTTTACTTTTGGTTCAAGGACGCTTCCGCCAACATAACGAGATCATTGTGACGTTGGAGCTGCGCGTCATAACGCTCATAATAACGATAATAACACTGACAGACAGCATCGTGAAAATAATTAATTATCTATGGTAGCTGTCAAACTTTGTGACGTATTTGACCTTTTTGTGCGTGCAACTATAAAAGTCCGGGAGGAAACTGGTGAGAGGTGAGATTGATGAGAAAAATTAAAAAAATGGTAGGTAAATACAGTGAAAAATCAGGATAAATCGAAAGCGCTTCATTTATTTATTCAACTTCTTGAATACTTGTAGATACATAATGCGTTAAGTACGCATTATGTATCTACAGTAATACTAAGCATTTTCTAACATGAACAAGAACAATAGGTGATGCAGAGACAATTAGTTAATTAGGGTAAAACACCTAAAAACCTAATAAGAACTTAGTTTTTAATTCAGACGTAGAAAGGACAAATAGTTTTAATTAACAGTTAATTAATTACAAAACTTGATTGGATTCGTGATTAAGTTTATATTATGTTATAAATATACGCTCTAGTTCAATTCTAATCATTATTCCATTGACAGATACACATTTGATAGATTGTCTTGGTGTACGTAAGTCCGGGCTTGGTAGGTACCTACTTCATTCAAATTATATATTATTACATAAGAAGAAACATAACTATAGTAGCCGAGTACGGAAGTAACTGATTTTTAACGCATTAGGTGTAAGTTCGATCCAAGGTGGCAGTACCAGGTATTAAACGAAATTACTATCTGCTAACGATGCAGGATAAACATCTCGACGAAATGTATTCATCCACCTGATCCACCAGGCCGCACTCGGCAAGCGTGTGTGGATAAAAGGATAAAACTCTTTTAGCTCTCTAGATAAAGGTGCCAAAGAAAGAAGACCTGTGTGTGTGTGTGCCCAAGTGCGGATCCAGATTTTTCAATTCTTCTTTCTTAACTTTTTTTTTATTTTTCTTGTAAGTGAAATAATCTAAGATGTCCCCTTTAAACCAAATTCTGGATCTGGGCCTGGTTGTTATTGTACATTGTACATAGCATCAAGACTTTTTTTCCCAAAGTAGTAGAGGCAAAGGTATATGACACCCATGTTCTGGTAGCTAAGTAAAGTTCTATATATTTAATAAGAGAAGAGTTTATCGAGCACAATACCGGATGCGCACTAGGCAGGTATTTTCCATGAAAAAGTCCGGACCAGAAATAGCATATCACATAATTCCGGTGCAACAAATTTTTGAATCGGAAATTTTATGATGCTCTAGATTTTACAAATGCCTATAAGCTGCGGTAATTTCGGTAATTACAATTTGGCTAGCCGTAGATGCAAACTATATCTAGCCAACATTTTATTAGCTTAGTTGAAAAACAAGCATTTGTTTGCCAACTAAGCAGGCGAAATATTCTGTCATTAAAATATTACGCATCTTTGGATGAATACTAAAATTATATTATTAGCTATTGTCTTGTCAACAAGTCACTCATCATGATGTCAAGATGCGAATGAACTAGCTATTCTTACTAAGAAAATAAATAGGTGCACGTCACAAAGATGACATCTTATTACGAGAGTTCATTCTTACTTATCAAGCATTTCAAGTAGGTCACTATTGTTTTCAGTTGTGAATGTGTTGCCCACGGTTTCGCCTGTGTGGATGTCGGGGTAATCGCGGTTGAAAGTACTTTATGGCCTTTTCCTGGATACCATCTACCTCCTTGCTAAATTTAAATTAAGCGTTTACCCGCTTAGTCTTAGTTTAGTAGTATCTGAGTTAGTAAAAAACTTATATTAGAAAGAGGTAAAGTTTGTAAGTTTTGACGAAGCGGGATCTCTGGAACCAAGTCTAAAAATTCATTTTCTAATAGTAGCTAACCACAGATATATGTGTATCTATATCTGTGTAGCTAACAATATCCCTGAGTCATATGGTCTACTTTTATCGATATATTATTATCATGTTAGCGAAAGCTAGTATGATAATAAAACTAATGCATTGTCCACCATCACCTGGATTTGAAAAAATGTTTTGTTGATCCAAATCTACACTATTCGCGAAATTTATTTTAGATTTAAGTATTTTAAATCACACGAGCTTTGTCACTCGGCTTATTTTAAATCTAAATACCTACTAAGCAAATGAAACTGTGACCTGATATAACTTATTTATAAAACAAATTTTAATAAACCCACATTGTATATTTGAGCATGTCCGACTCATTTTAAACTCAATTGAGTTCGGACGGCATTCAGGCGGAACTGCGGAACGCGAACGTATTGAAGTTCTATTGTCTATCAGTTTTCCTGACAGTTTGGCATAATGATACCTGCTGCTAGTTTTTGTTGTAGTTTTTATACCAATCGACACAGAATGTAATTTCGTGTGTAGGTACAGGTTAAATCTTCAAACATAATATTAATACCACAAAACATTGCTACACAACTCCGAATTCAAAATAACTTTATAGGTAGAGAACTTTTTTGGCAGTTTTAGAGTAAAATACACATCATATTTCAATGTTATCAATTTTTTTTGCCGATTTTCATTTAATTCATTAGAAAACAATCAAACAAATATTTACAATTGGTCGATTCTAGTTCCTATAACTTAATCTGAATTTGATTATTTTTTCTTGTTGCATTTCTAATCATGTATTGACATTATATAATTAATCAATCAGAGAAAATCATTCTTCTTCATTGATATTCAACGTAGGTACAATAACCGCATTCATAATAAGCCTGAGAATTTTACACGTGCCGGATTTTATACAGATATGTTACCAAGGCTACCAGTGCGTTCGCGTTCACTAGTCACAGATCTCATAGAGGGAAGTGAGTTATTGTATACGACAAAAAATAACTATGTTATGAACAGTAAAAAGTAGATTGCATTCCCAGCCCCAGACATAATGCAACTATGACTTTTAATATGAATATAATAAGAAGGTATAATGTACGTACTAAATATTGTGTCAGTGCGTATTATTCAATTATAGTACAAGTACTATTAGATATTCTGTGATCGTGGAGAAACATGCACAAATAACTGAGAATTTGCCAGGCAGTGTTACTTTGACATTTCTAAATTTGAGAGCATAGTTGCTACCTTAGAAAAATCGATGTCACCAGATCAATTTGCAAGAGTCATCAGAGTGAGCTAAACTTGTCTCCACTTTAATTTATCGAATTCATACTATGTAAAATAAAGCTGAAGAACCTAATAATGAAAATTTAAAAACGGGTTGTGAGAAAATTGTAGGTAGTGGATAGAACTAATATCGTGAATAAATCTGGAGGAAGGGCTTATAAATAAAAGCCGTGTGAATTAAAAGATGTAATAAAAGCAAGCTGGCTGGTTGGCTGACATTCTTTTTAATAATACGCCGAAACCTCTTCGTGTACTACTCTTTCACCCGCGCTTACAATCCCATAATTTTTTTTCGGGATAAAAAGTAGCTATTCCAAACTATATTCTATCTCTGAGCCTGAGCCAAATTTCATCCATATCCGCTTAGCCGTTTGGGCGTGACTGAGTAACAAACATCCACACATCCATCCAAACTTACCCATTATAATATTAATATAAATTAAACTATTTGTGTAAAGTAAATAATAACTAGGTTATAACCTTTGCATTCGTGATTTCAATGTAAAGACTACATTAAAATTGGTATTAGAATTTTATTGTGTCCTAGAGCCTGTGTAGTTAATTCTTTAAATTACCTTCCACATTCCTAACAATTAAGTAAATGAAGGACACGTCAAATAAATATATATATCCGTAGCACTGCTAATGTTTTATTTTTCATGTTTTCATTCGACTTGTAATATTACCGCAATGTATTTATTACAGAATTTCCTGTAATTAAATTACTAAAATAGCTGCATGCAATTAATTTTGTATACTTATTACAAAAGGTTGATTATGTAAGTAATAGTAGTAGTTGAGTGGAAAAATACGAGTTGTGATACATGAGGAACTCTGAATTCGATCATGGCTTTCAGTTTGAATGATTTTCTCCTGCTAACGGCACAGAAATACATCTAAAATCATCTTAGAAGAAATCTAAAGTAATGTCTATTCTACTAACCCGCATTGAGCCAGCGTGTGTGAATTATTTAAAGCGTCAACTCTATCAGCTCTACTGCTAGAGGAAATGATAAGTATACCCAGTAGATAGGATATAAGGCCAGCGTGTGTGAATTAAGGCCTAAACCCTCTCTCTCTCTCGTTAGAGGAGCCATTATTAAACTATCTATCATTTACAAAAAAATGTTGTCTGTGATTGCGGAACGCATACAGACGGAAGCCATTTATTATCTGCTTCCATTCAAATGCCTGACATATGGCGCGAAAAAACAACTAGTTTGGATTCGGGCCATTTTTTTGTTTTATTCGAACGTAATTTAGTATTAAAATGGCTGAATAAAAAAACCCATTTGCACCGCTTAACTAAATAATTATAGTTTCAACGTTAACGTTACAATAATTCTTAAACAAAATTTTATTTTGTCCCAATAATGTTTTCACATTGTTTATAAAGTTGGACACCCATATTTTAACGGGCCAAATTTTAATTTTACAAATACACTATACTCCAAAATAATCTGTAAGCTTGTACGGGCGGCGCTAGCGGCACTTTCCGCTAAGTGACTTGCGCAGGCAAAACTACACAATGAAATCAGCTTTTACCATCATAGGTTTTTGTTTTTTATATTTTTCTTTTTTTATTCTTGCTCCTCTAATAAAAACAATTTTTGGGGTGTTTCGGTATTTAAGAATAGCATTGTATAAATTGTTTTGTTGTAGTTTATTTAAAGGTTTATTTAAATTACTTTACATTGTTACTATTCGAAAGGATTTAATTATCATCAAAAAATAATAAATCAAACAAGTAAGTACTTTATAATTATTGTTATGAAATGGTCGAGTAATTTTTCTGTATTAGATAGCCTTGTATCAATTTAGATTAATAATTTAGTATTATGCAAGAATGAATAGTAAAATACTAGGAACTAAAAGTTACCGTAGGCAAATCCGGCAGGTGGTAGGCGGTAGGTAATCACTGTGTAATTACCAAAGAAAATTTGGATAATAATAAAAATCAAAAAGCTATTTGTATAATCTACACATATGATGATACTGATTTTACACACAAAATCATTCATTGGTTTTCCTACTAATCATCATTTAGCGGTCCTGAGCCTCTAGACAAGTGGCATAAGCGATAGTCGAAGCGAAAAGTCAAAAAAGAAAATGTATGGGATTTGACGTAAGTTTACGTCATTAAATTCTAGACTCACGTCAAATTCCATACATTTTATTTTTTGACTTTTCGATTCGACTATCGCTAATGCCACTTGTCTAGAGGCTCTGTACAGCTATCTCCGTTGCTCACCGTACTTGTATAGATTATATATTATCATTCAGTGCTGGCAGACGAACCAGCTTCTCACCATATATTAGTATCTAGACTAGGGGTCGCCCACGACGTCGTTCGCGTGGTAATTTGGAATATTTTCCCCGATTTTGAAACATATCTCACTACTGCTCCGCTGCTATAGATCATAGCGTGATGTTATTTAGCCTATAGCCTTCCTGGAGAAATGCACTATTCAACAAAAAAATACGTTTTCTAATCAACCAGTACTTTCTGAGATTAGCGCGTTCAACCAAACAAACAAACTCTTCAGCTTTATAATATTAGTATAGATTTCCTAACATGCTCTATTTACAGGGCTGTAATTAACTATTACAGATAATTTAGTGTTTGAGTGTTATAATTACATGTTAAGTTTTGACTAGAAACAGTAAATCGCTCATTAATATGCAATACACTAGCGTATTGTTCATGTAATTGCACGTATTCGTTCTGAAATAGAATGATGAAGAGCAGTAGGGCACTATACTACTGAGCAAGCCCGACTGGGGAAGGACCTTTACCTTACAGGAGACCAGCAAGACAATAAAAATATAAGGAACATACTAACGTAAAAGTTACTCGGGTGTCTTTTATTTGTATACTACTTACGGCCCGTCTGATGGTAAGCAGTTACCGCAGCCTATTGACGATTACAATACCAAAAGTATCACTTGCGTGTTGCTGACCCATTTTTTTAGACCAGGGCTATTCCTGAGATAGAAAAAACGTTTCTTTCAAAACGCATCCCTAAATGAACGCTGAAGACCTGTATTCACACAGGAACACAACTACACCGCTGTGTGTATTTGGCTGTGGTTTGCTGTTTTACTTTTGAAATAAGAATAAAAATAGTTCATTACATCCCACTACTGGATCACCCTCCTCTAGGAGGAAACCCTAGTATACTTCTTCTTCATTAAATACAATTGAATACGATTTGAATTCCTTGTCTGTTACGAGTTGATAAATCATTTAAAATGAAATTCACATCAATACTGCCAAGATTGAACGTAGGTACTCCTTATAATCATCATCACAACCCATAAACGTCCCACCGCTGGGCACGGGCCTCCTCCATACAATTGAAGGGATATTAGTCTACTATACCACGCTGGCCAGACGGGCTTTATTTCGAGTTTTCCGTCTCTTGCAGTGGATATTGTCTGCCTGACTTAGTCCTTTAGTGGACTCTTACGACACCCTCGGGATTGAACGGGGAGGTGACATTTGTATTCTTAATCCGTCACCACACGGACAAGATCCTACTTATAATAATGTGTTACTTTTACGATTACACTAAGTTTTATTCCGTGTGAGAATCGAACTCACAACACATACCGCAGTGGTAAATATCGAGATATAACCACTAGACCGCATGTACGATCCATTCAATTCAAATCATTTACAATTTAAATACTCTTCGTAATTAGTGCTAGATCGTCTGGTCGTTTAGTCATTTCCGATGCATAAATAATATTTATGAATAATTCAGTACGTGCAGACAGTTTTTGTTCCGATTGATTGCCTCACGGATTACAGTTGATTGTTTAGGGGAAAGGGGGATATGAACTCGAAAGTAGGTAAGTAAAGCCGGACTTAATGTAAAAATGCTTCGGCCATGCAAATATAATACGGATTACAACCTTTTTGCAATAGTACATTTTAATTTGTGGAGGCGCTTTTTTAGTCTAACTTATATATTAATGAATATTAAAATTACAATATATATAGTAATTTTTGTAATTGTATAAAATGATATGGACTGAATTGTTTGAAATAAATAAATTATTATTATTATTAGGTGTATTTTTATATGGTTTTAGATAATATTATATATAATGGTATTCATAGCCTGATGTTTCATGTGCTGATAATCGATCGGCGGGACACGCTTAGCTTTAGCGGTCTGAACTACTCTATCACAAGTTACACGATAAAATAATTAAAAAAAAAGAAAATAAATATCTACTTAAAAAAAATTAACATTGTATTGTAACCGTGTAATATATATGTATATAAATAAATATATATATTATAGTGTGTGAAATTTGGTTAGGAGAACATTAGTTCTTTTAACCAAATCACACACTACTAGAGATGGGCGGGTGGGTAAAAATCGGGTGGGTAAAAATGGGAAGGAAAGGTAAAAATGGGTAAAAATTGATTTTTACCCATTTTTACCCGGTATGTATTAAAAATACCGGGTATAAATTAATTCAGTATGTAATTTGGTTAATTTTCATATTAAAAGGACTGTAAAATGCCTTTTTGTATTTATGACGTGTACTATATTCCGAGATGGGTGTTTAGGACGTGGTGATGAAGTTGGAAGGTGGCCATGGCAACTCTTCAACGAAACAAGATAGATATGTCGTATTTTGGATTTATTTTGACTTGTACTTATAGTACTCGTCAAAATAAATTCAAAATACGACATATTCATAATTCCTAGGTGGGTGCTCAGGATTGATGATGAAGCCGGAAGGTGGCCATGGCAACTCTTCAACGAAACAAGATAGTCATATCGTATTTTAGAGTTTTGGTTTTTTTTGACGAGTACTATATTCCTGTTCAGGATTGATGATAATGTCGGAAAGTGGCCATGGCAACTCTTCAACGAAACAAGATAGCCGTGTCGTGTTTGGGTATTTTGGATTTATCTTGACGAGTACTATGTTCCTGTTCAGGATTGATGATAATGTCGGAAAGTGGCCATGGCAACTCTTCAACGAAACAAGATAGCCGTGTCGTGTTTCGGTGTTTTGGATTTATCTTGACGAGTACTATATTCCTAGATGGGTGTTCATGACGAGATAATGAAGTCGGAAAGTGGCCATGGCAACTCTTCAACGAAACAAGACACCCGTGTCGTGTTTCAGTGTTTTGGATTTATCTTGAGGAGTACTATATTCCTAGATGGGCGTTCAGGATTGATAATGAAGTCGAAAGGTAGCCATAGCAACTCTTTCACGAAACAAGATATCCGTGTCGTGTTTGGGTGTTTTGGATTAATCTTGACGAGTACTATGTTCCTGTTCAGGATTGATGATAATGTCGGAAAGTGGCCATGGCAACTGTTCAATGAAACAAGACACCCGTGTCGTGTTTCGGTGTTTTGGATTTATCTTGACGAGTACTATATTCCTAGATGGGTGTTCATGACGAGATAATGAAGTCGGCAAGTGGCCATGGCAACTCTTCAACGAAACAAGACACCCGTGTCGTGTTTCGGTGTTTTGGATTTATCTTGACGAGTACTATATTCCTAGATGGGCGTTCAGGATTGATAATGAAGTCGAAAGGTAGCCATAGCAACTCTTTCACGAAACAAGATATCCGTGTCGTGTTTGGGTGTTTTGGATTAATCTTGACGAGTACTATATTCCTAGGTTCAGGACATGATGATGAAGTCGGAAGGTGGCCATGGTAACTCTTCAACGAAACAAGATAGTCATGTCGTGTTTGGATGATTTGGATTTATCTTGACGAGTACCATATACCTAGATGGGTGTTCAGGATTGATGATAAAGTTGAAAGATGGCCATGGCAACTTTTCAACGATATAAGATAGCCGTGTCGTGTTTGAGTATTTTGGATTTAGAATTTGAAGAGTACTATATTCGTAGGTGGGTGTTTAGGACGTGAGCATAAAGTCGGAAGGTGGCCATGGTAACTCTTCAACGAAACAAGATAGCCGCGTTGTTTTACGATTTGTTGATTTATCTAGACGGCTAATATAATTCCAGGAGGTGTTTAGCGTGTGATGATGATGTTCAAAGATAGTCATAGGAACTTTTCAACGAAACAAGACAGCTGCGTCGTGTTTGAGATCTTTTTAAGAATATTTAATGCATTTACACAAAAATAAATTAAATAAATACACTATTAGCGCTTGTATTTTTTTTTTAAATATCGTCGGTCTCTACGTACGAGATTAAAATAATGATTTATATAATTGCAGAAAAAAACGAGTTATTTTGTAATATCATTTTCATTTTAATATGATGCTTGGATGATACCCTCTGTAATCTATACTAATATTATAAAGCTGAAGAGTTTGTTTGTTTGGTTGAACGCGCTAATCTCAGAAAGTACTGGTTCGATTAGAAAAAATAGTTTTGTTGAATAGTGCAGGCAGGCTATAGGCCATATAACATCACACTGTGATCAATAGGAGCGGAGCAGTTGTGAGATATGTTGCAAAATCGGGGAAAATATTCCAAATTACCACGCGGGCGAAGTCGCGGGCGACCCCTAGTGATATAATATAGTAAGATCTCATTGCAAAAATGATATCTTTTTATTTAAAATTCAGAGATGACCGTTTGTGAGCTGAAATTTAATATTCTTTACTCAGTCACGTCTGACATGTCAGCTTTTACACAAGAGATTAATATCAATATATGAATCAAAATCATTTTATTGTGTTAAAATTTAAGAAAATAGCACTAAATAGACTAAGTAGGTAACCTAATAACATTTTTTTACAACGCGTGAACGTGAATGTCGATGAATTACCTAAGAGAAAATAAACGATGTCATATGTGACATACCCGCATTTACGCAGAGTAGCGCGCTTTTTAGAACATTTATGTCCTCATCTACGACACTAATTCTTTATTCTACTACACATGTCATAATTTACGTTTTTAGTATCTAGTAAACTATTTCATAGATTTAAAAAAGCAATATGTGATAACCTGAATCAATTTATGCAATAAAAATGGCTTTTTCGACATGCCGCTTTGTACGTAGGGACCGTCGAGATAAACTTATTTATTATTTAACACAAATTTATTGCATTGCGTATTTTATTTTATAGTTTATGAATCCGAAAAATCAGATCATGAATAGAAAATTATTGTAGGTATAAAGTAGATACAAACGTGTCTCTTTTAGGTACTGAAATTAGTTTACGTTTAAAACATTTATTTTTCTTTCTTTCTTTCTTTTCTATCTTGAATATTTTTATGAACATTATCAGCATGTTATATAATTACATGGAAAGTTCTTCATTTTGATTAATACCCGGTAAAAATTAAAAATGGGTGGGTAAAAATGGGTATAAATGGAAATTTTCCCGAAGGTCGGAAATTTACCGGGTAGACGCCCATCTCTACACACTACATATTTATTTTGTCATTCTCATAGATCGATGTTACAGCAATTTGATTTCAGTCAACGACTATAACCGGCTTTAGTCTCTCCGCCGCTGCCGGTAACGAAATTTGTTTAAAACTTTACGCTTTCATAAGGACCAAATTATTTCTAAATCACGAATCATTACGACATTGACAATTTTTTAATTACTGTCGTCGGAAGCGGATGAATAAAGACAATTAGGCCTACTTATGTGTTTTTTTTGTAATAATGCGTGTGAATTACCTATTTATATTCATGTGTTAATATCCATTATAAGTGGACCATGAGAAATCTAATGTCACCTCGTACATGTTAGCCAATAAGCGACAATACAGGCAGGTATAGTGTACAAACAATAGATATAATATTTGACTGGCCTGTTGGTCTAGTGGTTAGTGACTCTTACTGATGTCATGGGTTCAATTCCTACGCGGGAAAAAACTTTGTGTGATTTAAAAATATTTGTTCCAAATCTGGGTGTAATTTTTGTCCTTGAATCGTTTGTTTGTAAAGTTCATCGGACACAGGGCGTAAAAGAAGAAAAAGCATGCGGGGCAGTGTTTGGGGACTGCCGACTGAAGTGAAAACTAAGTTACTTGTAAATTGTATCTACGAGCTACGAGTATTAGATTATTATTTTTGAATAGAATTGGAAAGCGTTTGGTGACGATGACGCGATTTCCATTATTTTTATTCACTCAAAAAGCTCAATGCGCCTTAAGAAGTTTTCACTGCAACAAAGCCTACATTATTATTTCTTGATATATGGATCTACGCTAAGCTGATGCAAAACTGAACGTGATGTACATCAGTAGATGCAATAAAAGAATAATAGCCTGGGACGACTCACATACAGCCTGATCTGATCCCAAATTAGGCAGAGCCTGTTCTTAAACCTTTTTTCTGATGTCATACTAACATCTTACTATGACGTTTTCGTTATCCCAGGCAAACTCATTATAACACAAGTGTCTGGTGTTGCAACATCTAGGGTCGATAACGCGCGAGTTTTTGCAATTTGTAGTCCATAGCTTAATATGCTTGTTTGTCATCGTGGTAGTAGGTATTAAAAATACATCACTGGAAATACTACAAAAGAGCTACGTTTTGCACTATCCATGCACATAGGTAATTTAAGTTGGTTCAAATAATACTCAAGATATCATTAGGGACTTAGTTATTTTATTATGATTTTCCTTATAATCGGTACCTATTTAGATCAAAGTCGGTATAAAATATGCGAAATACCTACAAAATATATATGCATTTGCAAGTTTATTAGTCATGCTAATATTATAAACAAGAAAGTATCTGTTACGTTGTATCAGCTAAACTGCTATAAAATCAATTTTAATAAATTTTGTTTAATTACAGCTCAATTCTTATTTAAATTATTTAAGTTTTTTTTTAAATTTATGCCACTTGTCTAGAGGACCTGGACTTAATGCAGTGATTATTCTAGGCCTGTTCCCAGCAGCGGAATACCTTCTGGCTAAATAGAAAAATAGAAATAATTTCCACAAAATGTCTTGATAGACGTAAATACATTTTTATATAATGACAAAATTAAAGGCTGTGCCTTAGCGAGATTATAATTTTCAATAGAACTTTAGCATACCTAATTCAATTGAACCTTTTTATGAGGAGATTAAATCATATATTCAATGATATTTATAGTGACGTTTCAATTAATTATTCACGGAACTAGAAAGTTCCGTAACTACATAAATAAACCGGTATTGCTAATCCGGATTATTTCGACCTCGCAATTTATTACAGATAGGTAAATACATGTTATAACTTAATAAGTGATACGGAAAGTGACCGAAAAAATACCGTGTGCAGCAAACCAGTAACAGTATGTATCAGCTGGTGACGTGAGTGTGTGTGTGTGTGGCTTTAGGATCACAACAAACCACTTTCACTAGGGCTGCCCTCGACGATATATTCTTAATATAAAGACAACTCCCGCACTAGAGAACAAGCTCTGTGTCGCGGGGGACTTTACAAACATACAATTAACGGACACAAATTACACCCAGACTCAGAACAATTCTTTGTGGGTCACACAAAGTTTTCTCCTGTGTGGGAATCGAACCCACAACCTCGTGCACAGCAGGCGCATACTGCGACCACTGGACCACCAAGGCAGTCAGAATTGATACAATTGTAAATGTAAATAAAACATGTTTTTATTTGAGTTTAGTGCTATCCGAGTGCAAATTGTGCGTTATAGCGTAGCGTAGTTGTATATAATAATATATAACGGATAATATACCGTATGTATATTATGCGTATGTATGATTATTATTTAATCAGTACCTAACACTTATCTCGATAGAAGGAGCAGATTAGCTAGGCGATGACTAGGCGTTACGAAAGCTATGTTAGGTCCCATATTCTTGCCGGGGATGCGGAAGAATGCGCAAGCATATCCGTGTCCCCTGCGATAGGTTTGAGGGGACACCGTGGATATTTTAATCGGTATCCCGTTCTTCTTATCTGTAAGTCCGGAGTGTCCGACATAACCACTCACCGATGCCCAAGTGGGTGGTACCTATGCGTAATGCATTTTAACCACGTAAGAAAAAAAAAGGTCCCATCTTCATAAGCAAACCTATTGCCTGTATCCTCGTTTTAATTTTCAACTTTAACTTATATGTTAAAACAATATTAATCGTATTTAATCATAAAACATTATTTGGTAACCCTACATACACCGTTATTAATAGACCACTAAATTGCATGTGCGTGAAGTTTTATGGAAAAGATTCGTAATAACGTATCACTTAATAAATCATAAGTACCATTATCATAGCAAAACGTGTTTTATGTAAGTATATGTTATTAATACCTATGATATTATAGCTTGTTGATTTTTTAAATAGTTTTACAGAAAATTCCGTACTAGAGTAGATAAAATATGTGCTAGGGAAATGCTTGTATTATAATGCTTATGTTTTAGTGACTAAAGTAGTACCTAGGTATTTTAATACTTTAATTACCCAGGTGTTAGGAGTACTCCACTATCAATCAATCAATCAATCAGCCTATCGCAGTCCACTGCTGGACATAGGCCTCTCCTAACACGCGCCACAGCACACGGTCCTCCGCCTTCCGCATCCAGTCCGTCCCAGTGACCTTTTTTACTCCACTAGCTAATTCAATAATTATAGTACTCGTAGGTACCTAATACGGCGCAATTTTAAAACGGCTACTACAGCTGTCTTATTTCTTTAGTTTTAAAGGTCTTTAGGTTCTATTTTTAATTATGTAAAAATCATCATCACCATCTCAACCCATAAACGGCTCACTGCTGGGCACGGGTCACCTCCACACACTTGGAGGGATATTAGCCTACTATAATACCACGCTGGCCAGACGAGTTACTTGCTATGGCTTGCTTTGTTTCGAGGTTGCCCTCTCTTACAGTGGATATTGTCTGGCTAACTTAGGAACCTACTCCCTTAGTCGACACTTACGACACCCTCGGGGTGGGACGGTGTGGTGACATTTGTATTCTTATTCCGACACCACACGCACGATTATTTTAACAAGTTAGTCTGGAATAGCGAATAGGCAACTTTTTTTTAACAAGTTAGTCTGGAATAGCGAATACCGAATAGGCTACTTTTTTTTTACAAGTTAGTCTGGACATAACATTCACGCGGGCAAAGCCACGAGCAACAGCTACTCTATAATAATCATAAACTTTATGCCAGCTTTTGGCAGCTGTGTAAAAACTCGTTCTAAGCTATAATACTTATAAGATATTTGCTAGATATTAAACCACACCTACAATCGGCTCTCAGCCTTACAATTAGTGTTGTGAAACTGTAAACTACACGACAAGAATAGGCCTCCTAATATTATCTTAACTTCAATCAGATTTACACGACGCCAACTGCGTATTGTTTTCGAGATTCGAGATAGAGATAGAGATCGAACGTAAAGTGCGTTTTGCGAACTAAAAAAACTAAAAACTGTACCAAGGACTAAATGATATATTTTAATCATTTACCAAAGATAATAATAATATCCTCCTAAGGGAATTCCTACTCATACTCTTATAGTCCGATGAGATTCCAATATGGAGAGTTCAGATGTAGAACTAACAGACTTACGTGCTTTCCGATGCACAGTGGTGAACACCGCAAATTTCATAGATTTTTATTACCTGGTACTTACTACATACTTAAATTGAAAATATTTTCTTAACCGCAAATTCATCCTACATTTGATACGTCACTACGAGATCGATAATCTCACACACACGAAAACGAGCGTATTCCCTACTATTTAATTTGCCCTGCAAGTGATTGCGAACAGAAACCCCAAATTTGCACTAGCAATCAATATTAATGCACTGATTCAATTTACATAAAGTTAGGTATACTTTTGCAATCCTGAAAATCAATAGTGCAAGTTGTTACATCTGGGTTCAAAAGTATGCCTATGATATTCCGGACTATAATCTGTCTCTACAAATTCCATGCAGATCCGTTTAGACGACATTGAGTAGCAAACATCTATCCATCCATCCAAACGCCCATCCAATCCCCGCGGCTCCGCCCGCATGGATGTCGGTTATCGCTGTAAAAAGTAGTGTAGCCTATGTGTTATTCCAGACCATAATCTATCTCCGTGCTAAATTTCATCCAGATCCATTCAGTAGTTTTTACGTGAAAGAGTAACAAACATCCATCCATCCATCCATTCTTACAAACTTTCGCATTTATAATATTAGTAGGATTTTCCTGACAAGTGATTATACGAACAGACCCCTCGTTAGCACTAGCCATCAATACTATACACCGGTTCATTTCACACAAAGTTAGTTGTCGCAGTATATCGTAACAGAGCCTTTACACGTGTACGTGTTACACTTTTGCAATCCTGAAAGTCAATACAAGTTGCTACATCTGGCCTCAAGCGATGTTAACACACCTCGTACGGAATACTGAGCGCTTATAGTTCTGCTTCCCAAACCAGATAATACAAATGCATGCTATAAATATCTGCTGCACATGTCTGTGAATAAAATTATGAATGGTCTAAAAAATCAAGAAATGACAGTATAACACGGCACTTATTTGTAATTTTTATCGACGGTTGAAAGAATTTTGGTTTAAGCGACACTATGGTCGAAATATAGTCATATTCATATTTGGAATCAGCTAATTTTTCTGCGACGAATGAACCTAGTTTTATGTCAAACGGAGCACTTTTTTGGCGCTGAATGTTATTTTCTAAGTCTGAAGGTCTACTGTGTATCCGCGAAGTGTATTTTTGTAAAGTCTTCCTCTACACAGGGTCTGTTCCCTTGTACGGAAGCTGTATTAGAAAAAAATAGAGAATAAAAATAAAATGAGCGTATTACTTGTAAATGATTATACCTATTATTGTTAAAATTTGTATTAGTCCGAATAAGGTTTTGAAGAAAAAAATATTATTGCAATAATTGCCCAATAAATGGAGAAAAGAAATATCCAATAAAATTAAAATAAAATATAGTATGGGGTGGAAGTTTGTTTGAAAGTCCGTCAACTTTGAAGGTAGAATTATATAAATGAGTAAAAAAATAGTTTAACCCGGATGGGTATATTATAATAGATATCTTTACATGAAAAACAAAATTAAATAAGTACTTAACAAAACAAAAAAAAAATATAAATAGTGTTTAAATGATCAAATGATAAAATAACAATTAAGATATCTTTTCCTTTATTTTATATTCCATAATCTGAATTCTCCCAAATATCTTTGTGAACGCTTTAGCTATCTTATTCCTAGGGTAAGCCTTGTCGACTAGCTTCTTCTCTTTTCCTACGAGCCCCTCTTCACTATTCTACTTGTACAATTCTGTCACTATCCAAGCTGTAAATCTATGGAATTAACTCCACACGCTCTAGCCCTTCTCTGGACGTATTTTCTTTACTTCAAAAATAATTTTGCTTTTAAAAAAACTACTGTTTATATTTATTTTCTATGTATATGCCTGTTATGTGTATATATGTACTTATGTTAGTAAATATTTAGGAATGTATTTTTTTTATACTACTTGGGTGGCAAACAAAAAAAAGATGGCCCGCCTTATGTAAAGTTACCGTAGCTTATGGACGCAAGGTATTCCTCGAAGCGCCTGGAGGAATAAAATTGTAATATTTTTAATTTCTATCGGGAGCGCTCCTAAAAGGTGCGCTCCGAGGAATAAAAAAAGAGGGCCTCATTAGGTGCGCTTCAAAATGGTAGCGCTTCGAGGAATACCTCATGGACGCTTGCAACACCAGAGTTATCACTTGCGTGTTGCCGCCCCATTTTTTTCACCAAGGCTCTAAGATGAAAATGCATCCCCAAATGAGCGTTGGAGACCTGTACTCTTACACAGGAACACAACTGTTGCGCTGTGTGTAGTTATTTAGCTGTTGTCTTCTATAGTGTAATGAATGTTTTGTGTTATAATATCATACACATCGTTTTATCTTGGTTTACTCTAAATCAAATCAAATCAAAATAAATCAATTTTGAGTTAAGCTCGCCTTTGTACAAAATTATATTGATATTTAACACTGTATAAGTATTTTTATTGTGTAGGTAGAACCTACCTTTACTGATACCTATTTATAGAGTTAATTAATTTCCAAAATATTAAATATGTTCTAATTTTTCAATAGGTAGGTACCGAAATAGTCAAAGTTAACGACTTACCTAATAATGATATACCAAATATATTATGTATACATATTATATAGCAAGAATAAGTTAAATAATTAATAAGTAGGTTTATTAACAATAAAGAATACTGACCTGGTTTAGGTAGTCGACCGCAAGATTACGAGTATACTTTAAAACTAAACACAATTTAATTGTTTTCTCAAGTTGGCAAGAATAAATTAATAAAAATTAATTGCACTAACTTGGACAGAAAACAAATACACGTTAACAGATCTTAATTGAAGATAGCAGTAAACGAGTGATCGTGTTATATTGGTATATTTAAGCACCACAAATTGCAAGAAAAAAATGCACTAACCTGGACACAACTAGGTAGGCGCTAGTCGACCGTAAGTTTACGTGTATACTTCAATACTAAACGAGTAACCGTATAAATTTGTCATATTTAAGCTCCACACATTGCAAGAATAAATTAATACTTATATTAACAAAATAATTTCACTAATCTGGACACGGAACAAATACCGTAAGTTTATGAGTAAATACCAATCGTATTAATTTCTCATATTTAAAAGAATCACAATTTGAAAAAACTATATTATAAAAAATGCACTAAACTGGACACAGAATAAATAGGTACACGTAGAAAACCGTGTAGGTAATAAACGCATAATCGTATTAATTTGTCATATTTAAGCAACACTTATTGTAAGATTAAAATAATATAATAATACTTGATGCATAATCGTATTAATTTGTCATATGTAAGCAACACTAATTGCAAGAATATAATAATACTAAATGCTTTATCGTATGAATTTAAGAAGCACAAATTGCAAGAATAAATTAATATATTAACAAAATAATTGCACTTACTTGTACACAGAGTTAGACAAGAGTAAGCTTATGCTAAACGCGTAATCCTAATGAATTTTTCTATATTCATTTGTGCATGCCTACATAGGCATGCACAATTTGAAATCAATAATTATAAATTAATTTTAAAAAAATACTAACCTTGACACAACGTAAATACAAATAGGTGCGCGATATCCGACCGTAATTTTACGCAAATACTTTAATACTGAAACCGTAAACGTATTATTTTCTAATATTTTTATATGCACTGAATGTGGACACAAATATACGTTAGCCGATCGCAAGATTACGAGTACACTACGAAACTATACTCGTAATCGTAGAATATATGTCATAGTTATAATTGCCTATTCAAAACAATAGCTTACTAACAACTTATGAAATAATAGATCAAAATAGCCTATGTTATTATATTTATAGGGCATTCAATTGAATAATATTTATCTGAAAAAAATAAACACTAGACTGAAGAAGAGAGAATGGCCTTAGTTTTATAGTTACCATTAATAAAACAAACAAGACGTAAACGTATACGTACGTAGACGGTCTAGAATATGAGTATCACTTACGAGTTGCTATCGGAAGATTCTGGCTACTGCTGCCAACACAGAGGACGAACATCGATGTCCTTATAGCGATTAATTTTAGATCTTAATGGTAAAATCGATGTCAACTAACAATAGTTTTTCGACTTTCCCTTTCTGTCTTGTTTGCCGGTTGTTGACCAGTCAAGGATGTCATTGATCATAATTCTAAATAAGATCTAAAATAATTTTCTATAAGGATGTCATGGTATGGACAGCGCTTTCTCGTAAAGCTCTAGACTACTAGATCGTGTCGTGTGTTCTGTGGATAGAACCAACCCAACACTACTGACGTTTTGATTTTACAGTTTGTTGCTATTTGCTCAAGAAATTTCGCCATGCCCTGAAAGGTACGTTCGCTTGTATGTGTTATTTTTTAAATTAAATAAATCATTACTAGCCACATGGCAAGTAGTGATTGATACATATGTGGTTTATAGGATTGCCATTGCCTCCTTTATAAGTAATTCCTGGATGATTATTTTTTATTTCAAATTCCTATTCCTAGCTAGATGGATTAATCGCCCCCAAAGATACTAAATTTCATGAAAAATTGTTGGAGCCGTTTCCGAGATTCAGATTATATATAGAATTGCTCGTATAAAGGTATTAGATATGATTGAAAATCTATTGGTATTAGTAGTAATGCTTAATAAATTAGCCTGTAGGTAGGTATACCACGACTGTATTTTATGTCTTTTGTTCTTTTTCTTCTTTTAAAAGACAACTCCCGCACTAGGAAACAAGCCCTGTGTTGCGGAGAACTTTACAAACATACAATTAAGGGACCCAAAGTATACCCAGACTCGGGACAATCATTTATGGCTCACACAAATTTTTGTGGTAAATGGCAGGTAACCACTGAACAAACCGTGCAGTCAAAATTTATAACTTACTAAAAAAACAACTATATGAAAAACCATTATATGTCCCACTGTTGGAGAAGTGGTCTGCTTTTCTCTACCAACAGAGCAGAGAGAAACTAACTTATTACTATTTATGACATAATTGGACTGACTCACTGGCAACACTCCGGCAGGCTTTCAATTATGTTTGTTGCAGATCAAGCCCTGGGTTTAACCTCCGGATCAGGCAGTGGTAATGGATAATGCCTATGTCTGTTAGATACTTCTCCGTAGCATTACAAAGTGATTTTTGTTAAGACCTGTTTTGCGGGACTTCACATAAATATAAAATACGGACAAGAAAGTACACCTAGACGTGGAAACAAACTCTACCATTTTTGGTTACCAACTCGAAAACATTTTTGGATCACATAATTTTTTGTCCCGTGTGGGGAATCGATTCCATAATACACCGAGCGAGAAAGCCACCGATCGAAGCGTTGTCCACGGTATAATTTTTTGGATTAAAACAGTCTAATAAATTTTTTACTCTGACTGTACTTTAAAGTGCGCTCAGGTACGTAAATTTACAAACATAACCAATGTATATGTAGCGTTACCAAACGGACATAACCCTGTAAAACATGTAGGTACACACAGCAACGGAGTTAGCTGTACAGGGCTGCTATATGAAGATTCGTTTTTTTAGAAAACCGTTATATATATTTCTGTGGAATTTGGGAACAGTGTACAATTAGACTAAACCTACAGATAAAAATTTCACACAAATTCATGTATCGGTTTTCCTAAAACACTAATCTTCATATAGCGGCCCTGTACAGCCGACTTCGTTGCCGACCGTACCTATATTTATTAGCAAGTAGGTATTTCTACTATACGCCATATTGACAATATTGGCATCAACAAATCACGCCGTTTGTACTATCTATCCATTAAACTGAAAACAATAGACTGCTATAGTATGGGAATCATGTATTCTGTAAATATTTTGACGAATAGGTATACACGATTATGGGCACAAAACACATGAGAAACACAATTGTTACCTAAGATAATGGAATAATAGATAACACATACTATCCATGCTGGATATTTAAACACCTGTATACGGGTATATGCATGTTAACTTTACGTACAATTTATTTAAACAAATTATTGTGTTGTTGTTCATTCGTCACAAAGTAAATTTTCCACAGAAGTATGTGTAAATTCTGTAAATTTGTCAGTTCTAGACAAATTTACACATACTTTTTTCTGTGGCAAATTTACTTTGTGACGAATGAACAACAACCCAAATTATCGTATAAAATTTGTAGGTATAGAAGGAAATTTTGTGCTAAAATTAAATAATTTAAGTAATTTTGTTACTGCCATGCCACCCTGGTCATAGCGTTATGTTTAATAACTAATCAATGCAATGAAAAAGCAAATTCATCAGATTTATTATAAGCTGGTATCCACAGAAATAGATCCTGGTATCCATAGATTAAGATTATAGGTACTGAGAAAGTTCAGAAAACGCGAAGAAAGGACAAACAAGAAAATATAAACGAACAAGCCCGACTGGGAAATTACCTCCACCCTGAAGATCTTAGACAAATTCTGCTAATGTTATAAATGTGAAAGTTTGAGATTAAAGATGTTTGTTACTCTTTTACGTAAAAACTACTGAATGGATCTGGATGAAATTTAGCACAGAGATAGGTTATAGTCTGGAATAGCACATAGACTACGCTTTTTATCGCGATAACTAACATCCACGCGGGCGAAGCCGCAGGCAACAGCTAGTATCTATATGAAGTATTCTAGTGTTCATATAGGGAAATTTCGTAATGAGAAATCATTACTAAAATCTTCGTGTTACAGGGTCAATTGTTGGATAGCTGATAGAATGATAGCACCGGCATTTGATCTTCGAGCGTCTATAGGCGCTTGTCTGCCACCTTAGTAGTATTTGTTCTAATACTTCTCAGGTGGCAAACAAGCTTACGGCTCGACTCCGGTCCGAGGTCTAGCATTTACTAGTTAATGCGGGGAGGCCACGAATATCTGCAATGTATAGATTAGTAAACCAACAATTACTTTTTAAGACAATAGTTTTTTCAATTGAACTATGTCATGGACCTAGCTTCAAACGGCTTCAAAAATCGTGTTCCACGAAGTAGTAATTTCATTAAATAAGATTGTACGATTAAGACGATTGCTCGCTCGGTGTATCTACAACAACTTCCTCCCCTTGTTGTACTTTAACGCATTGTTTTCTCGTGTTTGCAAACACATAACGGCCAATTTATCTCACAATGAACTATTGTTTACTCCAATTATTATAGGTATTACCCAAACTCAATTTTGGTATTCGTAAACATATACAAGGTCTAGATTATGATGATAGATGTTGCAAATTCTGAGCAATTATAAAGTTGTTTATAATTTGTCAGCGGTGGAAGTCGAGGGACAGTAACGGACTGGTATATATACCTAAAGTATGAGTTCAATCCCGCATGTTGGTAGGAATTTGGGTTAGTGCTGATTCCCCCTTGACTTTGACTCCCTTGTTTCCTCCCGAAATTAAAACGATATAACTACACACATACATTAATTTTCGATTGCCCCCGAAATTCAAAAATTAGTCAAGCACGACTCACAAATTACAAGCAGTAGTATTTAAATCGTAAGACTAACATAATCTGTGATTTAATTGGTGATAATTTGAAATAAATATACGCATACCAATACTTTTTCTTCTTGATTTTATGTGATAAAACGCCACATTTTCGGGGGGTAACAAGAACGGGGGGAATCAGCACTAACCCACGAATTTATATATATATGTCACTTTGTGAAATTTATACGTACATATGAAATGATTAACTATCTGCTAACGGTTTAGTCCATGTTCAACCCCCATAATTTCTACACCCGGCCCTGTTAAACCCCTAAATGTTGTCCGCGTGCAACTCCCCAGGATTTTAACATGGACTTTTTTTGCATGTTTTTAATCCACGTTCAACCCCTAATGTTCAGTAAAACACAAATGTTTTTTCGCCATCTACCCTGAATTTATTGCGTTTATCCTTAACTTTATACGCCTGTATACCTATTTGTCCTATATTTATAATACTACTTTGCAATAAAATTGAGTGAATTTTATCCCATTAGTAGTTGTCCGGTTGTTGTCAAGTGCTTTATATTATTAACAGTTGTTATTATAATGGCTGATAGTAAAATAGTGACTTGTAGGTAAATCGTTTTACAAGTGGTGACATAAGCGTAGGTCTTTGTCTGGAGAAATTAAGTCCATTTATTTTTAAAAGTTTTGCACGCACAGCGTGTCAAATCGAATCGCCTTCATCATTATTGTTTACCAAAAATTCATGTCTCTCAAACTGCTTTAAAAGAATAATCCTAAAGAAAAAATAAAAACACTTTTGTTCTCAGTATTACTTTAGATTTAATATTAGATACCAAACATCTTGGGGTTGAATATGGACAAAGAAAAAATGAGGGTTAAACACGGATAACGTTTAGGGGTTCAACATGGCCGGGGGTACAAACTGTGGGGGTTGAACATGGACTAAACTCTACTAACGGTGTAGGGAAAACGTGAGGAAAATCACAGTCTTGGAAGAAATTCTAATAACATGTCTGATCCACCAACCCGCATTGAGCCAGGGGGTGTGGATTAAGGCATATACCCGCATTAGGCCAGCGTATATGTGCAGGTCTAAACCATCTCAGTTCTTTTGATAACCCATGGCCAACAGTAGGACATATACAGGTCTATAATATTAACCCAGTTTAACTTGGGGCTGAAGCAGAAGACCTCAGCCTAATACTCGGAACTATACAGCGGTGTACTTAGTTGAGTTCACGTGTGTGAACAAATTTTTTAGCGCTCATTCACACTCTTTTTTGTTACAGTTTAAACAAAAAAGGAAAATATTCCGAAATGTGAAATAATTAAATTGAAAAAGTCGACTCCTGTATTGCCAGAGTAGTTGAGAGTTCTGCCGTAGGTACTAATATCTGTTTGCCAGAAAAAGCACATCAATATCCATCGAAAATAAACTTCTATGCTAAAGTCTGCCAATCAGGATGAATCCGCAGACTTTAGCATAGAAGTTTATTTTTTATGTATGATAGCTAACCATACTTGTCCTGGGAACGCACGGTGTACACTCCTGGGCATGGGTCTCCACTTCTCTATCAAAAGAACTGATAAGGGTTAGGCCTTAATGCACATACGTTGGCTTAATACGGGTGTTTCAGACGTGCCATTAGATTTTTTTTTAAATATGTGGGTTATTCTTTTACCGTTAGCCGATAGTAAATATTTTGGATAAGTTCGTATGGGTAAATTGCACAAAGTCAAATTGGATCGGACTTACTCATGTGTATCTAAAAGTCTGTTTCTTTACATGTACAATAAAAATCCTCTGTTATCCTAATAAATAAATATTTCCTTGTCATCCTATACCCTATTATATTATATTGTTGTTATCAAAACATATCATTATGCTGAGTGGTAACCTCATTGGCACAGACACGACGTGTCTAATAAGTATATAATAATATTTGTAATATTATACACCAAAAAGACACTCTGTGTCAATAAATGTAATTTTCCTCTTTTTTTATTTCTTTCTTTTTATTTTACAAAATAAAAACGTAAACAAAAAAAACAAAACAAGATTATATTACCCGTGTTAACAGCACACTGCACAATCTTCTAAAAACAACACTTGCACTATAAGTATATAAGTACTTGTATCAGGGTATACCGGGGAAATCGTCCGCGGTAAACGCACGTGGTCAATTGCAATTATCGAGCCGAAGCGTGTCACAGTGGGCCGCCAACAACCTATACTGTAAGCAAACCTTAACACTCACAACGGTTTTACTCGCCCCTCTACATAACGTAACATCTTAAAAGTAAAAGTCGTCGATCCCGAAGGCGTGGCAGAACACCAGCCGTAACTTGGCATTGCCCATGGTATTATTTTATTGTCCGAATGCGTGATTGGCTGTCGTGATAGATAGCACGCGTATATTTAAAATATTTAATTGGGGAATGTCAAGTGCGTAGGTACGTACTGTTGGATAGTTTTCCGTTAGTAAATCTAGAATAATTAATTTAAAACTAATTAATTCTAGACTGGATATAGTTTGTGTTTGTAAAGTCTTTTTCAACACAAGGTTTGTTCCCTAGTGAGGAAATGCCGTTTGAAAAAAAAGTCTGTATGTGTATGAGGCTACGGTATCGCTTTACAAGCAGCCATACTTGTTTATCACCTTATTAAAAACCCTAACCAAAATGCTACATCAATTGACTAGAATTTTATTTTAATTTAAAGAGCAACCAATTAATAATAAATGATCTAAATTCCTAATATATAGTACTCCTGGCCAATTTTCGGCTACAGCAGCCAGTCTTAACAAAAGCAAATAATGTCTCATACTTTGGTACCAACGACCTTAACTTCAGGATAATAAAATTCTTCTCGAGCCTTGTCAGCTAATTAGCTATAGAAAAATATAACAGAATTTCTTGCCAATTGTTCAAGTGGCTTTATTGGTTTTTATTTATTTATTTAAACCTTTATTATACACAAAAATAGGATGTATCAAGGCGGACTTACTGCCTAAGGCATCCCAAAGTTGTGCAGACATAAAAAATATGGTGCATATTTGTAAACTTGTAGTAGGAGAGAAAAATGATTATTAATATATAGCTATTTTTTATATATTTTCTTTTTTTAAAACAACTCTAGCAATAGAGATCAAGCCCTGTCACAGGGATCTTTATAAACATGCAATTCATGTAAACAAAATACACTTATACTTAAAACAACAATTTGTAGATTATACTATTTTTTATCCCATATGGAGATCGAACCCACAACACGCCATGCCGTGGTAAATGGCAAGGTATTTACTTAACTAACCGTGCTGTAAAAATGGAACCTGGGACCACACGATAGACCACAAAACATAAGCGACAAACAATCTTATACCGACAAAGCAATGAACTAATCAATGGAAATTATAATTACAGTTCACTATACATAGGTAGGTAGTAAATATTTTAACTATCTGTTACTATATATCAGGTTCCCAGGCGGTACACAATTGTCTCTTTTTGTCCTCGATCTATATAATGACGTCTATTGGAGACTGTGAGAGTAACAGGAAACGTGAGCCCAGCCCTATGTGTCGGAAGAGTTGGCTCATGTTCCTGCAAAAACAATCAGAGCGAATCGGAATTCGGTTACTATCGATTTACATACTCGGTTTCGTAATTTGTTTAGACTTTAGAGTATATTGTATCAAGTTTTATGTGCTATATATTAAAGAAGAATCTGAGTGACTGACGTGTCGCGCACAGCCGAAACTACAGGGCCTAGGACCTTGAAAGTTTGCATGCCGGTTTCTTTTTACACTGTAGGTGAGCACTCAGAAAGGATTTTTATAAATTGTACCCCTAAGGTGAAAAAAGGGGGATAAAAATTGGTATGAAAGTCAGTTTATTTTGTAGACTTATGAAAATAGCAGGGACAGGCCACTAGTGTAGGTATATAGGTACACATTTTAGCATTTGTTTGCCTATAGGTATGGTTCTTTGGCCAAATGAACAGTGAACAGATTAATAAAAATAAAGGTTTGTTTTTAGTATATTCTTGACGTGGTCGCATTGTCATCAAATTAGGATCTGATTAGCGGATTCCTTAGAAATCGAGAAAATCTTCATTTGAATTTTCATCAATGCTATTTTCGTCTATAAATAATATCTTGTGACAGCTGAAGAACTGGTAATTAAAGCATTTTCTCTTTCAACAAAACAATTTAATTGCACGTTTGGCCTAGTAGTGCAGGTGGTCGACTCGCCCCAACACCGCGCTAAGTATTGTTGGGTTCGATTCCCAGATAAATGTTTATACTCTGAGTATACTCTGTCCGTAAACTTACTCTGTGTTGCTGGGGAGGGCGCATGAACTTATAAAAAAAAGATTTTACTTCCAAAAAATATTCATACTCTGCTTAATTAAAATCACATTTGCATATTTAGGCAGAGCATATAATATTTGTGACTAATGAGAACTGGTTGCTACATATCAAACAAAATGCAATTTTCTCTGAAACGAATTTTTCCTCATCAGCAATACCATTCAATGCACTGAACACAACAAAATAATTCACTCATATCCATAAACATTCTTGCATTTTAAGAAAATGTCGTATATTTTTATAAAGTCCTTCACGTTTATACTGTGGCATATAATTATAATAGATGGGCATAATATGAAGAATATAGCTTGGAATGGAGGGCCTCTGCATCTGCAGTGTGAACATGGAGTGGACGTGTGGATGAGAGGAGGACAATACGTGAAAGAAAATGTGATTGCTACGAAGGCGATAGTCTTTCAAGAAGAAGTCTACGTTATAACACCAAGGTAATATTATAAATTAAACTAGTTTTATTAAATATTTTAGCATTTTTGCTATGCATTTAGCTCAAATAGGTATATTCCAATATTTAAAGCAATGTGGGAAAAGTCTGGGTTTCCGGCCAATTGTGCCATCCGTGCTTCTTACTCCTTTGTTTGAGTTCGAATTTGTTCACCGCTTTGGGCCGGAACCCGAGAAGCGCAGGTTCGAATCCTGCTCTGGGCTCAACTTTTTCCGCATTGTTTTAAATATTTGTACTAGTTTTTTTACTATTTTTATTCCTATCCCGTTTCCGAGGGTTATCCCATTCCCACGTGTTTTTCTGTCGCTACAGCTCTACATGTTATACCTACCATTCGTTTTTAAAACGGTTCTACCAGCAATTTATTTATGTATAGAGATATTGATAGTGGTCGCCTCAATAGGTAGATATATAACTGACTACTGATGTGCTTAAATTTGCGTCAAATTGTAGAGGCCAAATCTAGAATGCTCGAATCCATGTTTAGACCTGCATAGTCCTGCGATTTTGTTTAGTAATACATAGCACTAGTTAATAATGTTGTTGTTTTGTTATAAAGGCAACTGCCGCAACAGGGAATAAGCCCTGGGTCGCCGGGGACTTTACAAATATACTATTTACGAACACAAATTACACCCAGACTCGGAACAAACATTTATAGATCACACAAAGTTTTGTCCCGTGTGGGAATCACAGGCAATAATACTTAATTGATTTTAGTAGGCTAATTAATAGCTATCTCTTTCTGTATCATACGCTGTCTATTATCTATCGCATATATACTTGAAATCTAAAAGTAAGTACGTGTAATAATATAGCAACAAAACTAAACGCTGCCGCGGCTCAGTATGAAGGTAGTTTATCTTTCTTGAAATATTATTCAATGTTTTTGTAATGACGTAACCTATCAATATCTATTCAACAAGCATATGTATAGCCATTATTTGTAATATAAATAGAATTCGCTCATACAATCAAGTAATTAACGAAATTGTTTCGTTTCACAGAATGAAACCGGGTGTTTTGGCTACACTATGGTTGATTGTCACGGGTGAAAAGGGGGTTGAACTTCAACCACACCCAGAGCTTCGCACTCACAAGCTGGAAGACTGTAACGCCATACAAAATGCTGTCGATTTCTATATGGATCATCATGTGAGTACTAAAAATTTAAAAGGACGTAGCTACCTACTGTTTTTATTTTGTCCAAAAAGTATACCTACATACAACTATTGGAAAATACTTTATAAAATATACCTAACATTTAAAATAAAAATTTTCATCACATGCTTTTATAGTTTGGTTTTGATAATTCAGTGGATTTAAGTCATTTATTTCTTATTTTTATATAAAAATAATAAAAATACAACAATTAGGTTCATAAATTAAAGACTCACAGACATCTTCCTCGCTCGCAAAACTTCTGATGAAAATATCTCACTCAGGGTATTGATAAAGGAATTACACGAGGCACGAAAGAGTTTTTTTTTATGCTACTTGGCAAACAAGCATACTGTCCGCCTGTTTTTTAGCAATTACTGTGGATGGAGTATTCCTGAGATAGGAAAGCGTTTCATTCCATGTACTAACACACAGTAATGCAACTAAGAACACCGCTGTGTATAGCTATTTGGCTGTGGTCTTCTGTAAGGTGGAGATCCTTCTCCAGTCTGGCTTGATTGCTAGCATGGAGCCCTACCTCTCTTAATTAAAGACTTACATATGTATATCCACCTCCTTTCCAAAACTTTTCATGATCATATCACACTCAGTGTATTATACAGGAGTGACGCGAGAAGGTAGGTTCTCGCCCACCGGGACATTTGCTTTGTCGAGCACTCGTACCGACGAGTGCTCGACAAAGCAAATATTGTACTACCTATACCCTTCTTTAGAAGTTGCTATGACCACCTTTTAATTTCATCATCATGTACTAGACACCATCAAGATATATTAATCCAACGAACCCAAACAAGGCAGGGTAGTCATTTTTTGTCACCTTCCTACTGTAACTTATTTTATGGTTAAAATGTTGATCTTCTTTTTATCGTTTGGTTAGTGGTCAACCTGGTGACAAGAGTTATTTAGATCGCTCAAATGTTGATTAAAACATCTAGTTAGTTCCCGATGCGAAACACCCACACCTTCTTGGTGCACACATTCTAAAAACTTTATTTTACTAATTAAATTTATTGCATTCTTCGTGAGCCGCATTGCAGCCTGCAAGGCGTGGACATGCGGCAGGATATTATTAATAAACTACATATGTCATCAGTTTTGTGGTATTTAGTACCAAATTCAGAGAGGGGCACAGGCCGCGCTGTAACTTATTTTTATCCACCATTCATTTTATGAAGCTACATAATAATAACAAAAAATGTTTATTCATCTCCATAAATTACATAATTGCATTAAAAATATTTTAGTTGACAAAGAAAAACTTATAAAATTTTATTGGAAGTAAGTTAAAATTATATGAATTTTTAGAAATCTGTAACTGTAGGGTTTTGTACCAAGCCTTTCTATATAATTACATATAATTTCCCGTATTTTTTACGTAAATAAAAAAAATCAAGAATAGTGGAAATGAGTCGTTTTTTTTGTAATTTTGTAGTCGGTAATAGATGTAAGAGTAGAAATACCTGACCGTATTAAAATCAATAGGTTGGGTTAAGTTAGAACTTCGACCCCCTATGCCAGAATATAATATTATGGTAGGTACCTACATACGAACAAGAAAAAAAACATTAGGTATCATATAATTTTCAACCTACCAAATTTTAAAATTTCAACATTTAACATAAAAAACCGCCGGGCGAAGACTTTACCAAAATTGTTAGGTACCATTGTCCTGTTTTGAGAAGTCAAGTATGCTGATACCACAGATACCTTATTCTTAGTCCACATTATTAGGAATGGCAATTTCGAAACTCTACATTGTGCGTGACCCAACATGCACTTGGCCGGTTTTTATACTACTAACGTGGCAAACAAGCATACAGCGCCTGATGGTAAGCAGTTACGGTAGCCTATGGACGCTTGCGACACTAGGGATGTCACTTGTTTTTGTAGCCCTGTATTATTTTGTTAGATAGGAACGTTAAAAAGTAGGTAAGCTTTTGCACTAATTTATTAACCTGTGTCAGTCCATAAATACATACAGTTTTCCATAGGGGATGGTTAATACAGTCATCACTGCTGGAAATGTGTTCACGTATTTTGGTGCAGTTTTAAATCCGTCAGCGGAATGTAAATATTCAATCCATAACAACCTCAATGAAAATAATGCTCTACCAATGTTTACCCAACAGAAATAACCTTCAGTTTACATGGAAATAGAACTTAGTACCTACAAGTATTTAGTACATAGAATATTACCTCAAACAATGACTGGCATACTGTACCTACAAACTACTAAAGCACAAATGTGGAAACTAGCTGTACCTATTATCGGTTTCCATTCAATCGAACTAATGTTATGCAATCGTAACAGCTGGTACTTAAGTGCATTACAATGACGGTTTGATCTCAGCACAAACTACATTGCACGCAAACGCTAATTGCCATTAAATTCCTATGTGGCGTCATCTATCAGGCTAATAGAATAACGCCACATCAAGCAACGAAGTTCAACATAGAAAATACAGATGTCACTAAAATAAGTCAGTGTGCGAACATGAATAAATTAATTGTTATTTTTTGACATAGAAACATATAAATTCAAGTACTAAATTTATTGCGAATATAGGATTATACGTTGGGCAAGGTTTTATTCGAGAGAGAAAGGACAATATACAAACGAGCAAGCCCGACTGGGGAAGGGACCTAAATCAGCTGCTGGTATCCTGAACTCACACACGGGAACATGATTACCCGCTATATGTAGTTATTAGGCTGTGGTCTTCTGTAAGGTGGAGGTCTCTCCCCAGTCGGGCTTGCTCGCTTGTATAGTGCCCCACCTCTCTTAGTATTTTAATAAGAACACCCAGACACTGAGCCATCATTTGTGGATCTAATGATGTAAATTTGTCTTGTGTGACGATAGAACCCACATCACGCCGCTGCAGCGCTGGCAGATGAATTTCAAGAAATCCACTTAAATCAATTAAGGCATACGTCCAATGTAGTTTTTAAAGCCTATACCTAATAAAATTATATTAACAGAATAAGCTGTGGATTCTGGACAGTGGCACCGTGGACACGCTGTCAGCGCCGCGATGCACCTGCAAACCTAAAGTGGTCGTCATCAACATGCTATTGAAGAAAGTCGTCAAAAGTTATGACATATCTTCAACGAAAGAAGCAAGCTCGATGCTGCAGAATATAGTCGTGGAATATACATTGGGAGGAAAGACTTTCATGTAAGTAACTGCGACATTTTATGATGTTCATATTGACTGCACGGTTGGTCCTGTGGCTTAAGTGGTAAACTCGCGATTTACCACTGCGATTCTGGTTATACTTTGTGCAATTAACGAAGAATGTACGCTTGTAAAGTCCCTCGCGACATAGGGCGTGTTCCCTAGTGCTGGAGTTGTCTTTTAAAAAAGAAGAAATTGTAACATGGATTTAGCATGATCTAAATGAATAAATTAGTTTGACTTTGACATTAATAACAACTCTCTCGACGCGTGGTGTACGGCACTACGAGATTTCTAATATAAATTTAGGGCGCCATACTAGTCAGCAAGCCCAACTAGGGAAGGACCTTCACCTTACAGAAGACCACAGCCAAATGACGACACACAGGTGATGTAGTTAGTTTCCTGTGTGTGAGTACGGGTTTCTAGAGCTCATTTAGGGATGCATTTTTAACATAACGTTTTCCTAGGAAAATTCCATTATTAAATCGTCACCGACTGTGGTCGCCGACAACAAGCAAGTGATACCTCTGGTATTGCAATGCAAGATCATCGTATGTTTGTTACCCATCTAATTAGTATAAAAATAAACTCATAAATATAATAAAACTAGACAGCGCTAAATATTGTGCAAAATATTTAATTTAATAACATGGCCTTATACGCAAATAGAGCAAAATAACATTTAATTTCTGGCATTGCTTTACACAATACATTACGTTTAAGTTAATATAATTCCTTCCACGTTACCCTTCACGCGTTACTTTCTAGACCATTATGTATACCTATTATATATTATATACCTAGGTACAATAATACTATCTACTTATTATTATAAATGTCGAAGTAACTCTGTCTGCCCGTCTGTCCTTTAAGCGGTAATTCCCTGCAATTGATTAACATTAGGATATGTTATTGTGATTAACTCATAATAACATATCGCTCAAATCGCATTGAGTTCATATAAATTTCTCATAGAACAACACTGTCAATAATTTTTACTTAGGTACAATTTGCGGCTCCGCTCGTGTGGATCGCTGTAAAAAGTAGCCTATGTGTTATTCTAGACCATAGTCTATCTCTGTGCCAAATTTTATCTAGATCCATTCAGTAGTTTTACGTGAAAGAGTAACAAACATCGATCCATCCATCCATCCATCCATCTATACTTACAAACTTTCGCGTTTATAATATTAGTAGGATTGTAGTTAGGTGGCAAATAAGCATACGATCCGCCTAATACCACATACCATACGAGTGAAGCCGCGGATAAATTACTCTATAATTATAAGTAAGTATAGACCTCGGATATCTAAAAAAAGATTATTAAAGACCTAGATTTTCTAGCTTAGTTACGAAAGTAACGAATATCTAATTCACTGACGCCTACATAAATTAGCCTTTTAAAAAAAACTGGTACCTTCAAGTTACCTCTAATTATGAGTAGCAGTTAGGTACTTGTAATTAATTAAGTTGGTATATTATTATGGTCACTGAAATAAAAATGAATACTTGTGTAATACGTTATATTTTATTTAATTGTGTAATTTATAACGTAATAAAAACGCCTACCGTAATATTAGGTTTATTGCAACATTTTAATATTAAGAAAACGCATCCCTAAATGAATCTGTAGCATAGCATTGATATAATGGGTAATTCCCTATCCTCCGATCGGAACTTCGATTGGTAGGAGGAGCGGAAATATATTTTCTCACATCTGAAATTGAGCATCCTTACTCCTTACTAATATTATAAATGTGAAAGTTTGTAAGAATGGATGGATGGATGTTTGTTACTCTTTACTAAAAACTACTGAGCGGATCTGGATGAAATTTGGCACAGAGATAGATTATGGTCTGGAATAACACATAGGCTTTTTGCAGCGATAACCGACATCCACGCGGGCGGAGCCACGGGCAACAGCTAGTCATATAATAATTGTACAGTTTAGTACTAAGTGCGTAACCACAGGTGCACTCTTTATTCCCCTGTTCTCATAGTCCGCTGGGACACCAAACCGCCTCGACAGGAGACAAATCACGCGTAGGACTAACGGCTTTGCGTGCTTTACGAGGCACGCGGATGTAAACCGCCAATTTCCAAACGTCGGGCATCAATCGTAAATTTATTGACAGAAAATATCAATTAGCTATTTTTGGCCCGACCCGGAAATCAAATCCAGAACCTCATGATAAGCAGTCGCACTCAACGACCGCTAGACCAACGAAGCAGCTATAGTTAATATTAATATGTTACAAATACACTTTTATATACTGCTTAAAAGACAAATCTATCAGTGTGACTAATGGTGAACAGTTTCTGAAACCTGTGGACGCTCCAAATACTAGGGCCTTTTTTATACTACTTTATTTATTTATTTATTTATAACAAAAAACATAATAAGCTTACAGAATAATCCAAATCGCTTATATGCTATTTTACATTAAGAAAATGATTCTACACAAGAATAAAATTATTTATACATGATTACAAAAAAATACGGACTATGACATAATTGAATCATTAGAATTAAATATACATATAATAATTAATAGGTCACAATAAAATATTATTAAAAATAAAAATATATTAACAGATCGGTAAATAAAATTGAATAATTGTTATTCAGTAATTATTACATGTTCAAATATAACAAAACTTTTTTAGTCATGTGATTCACATTGTCATGAAATATGTCAGCACCCAGATTTGCCTGTAACAATTTATTAAGTAAGTACTTGGGTGGCAAACAAGCATACGGTCCGCCTAATGTTAAGCTGTTACCGTAGCCTATGGTCGCTTGCAATACAAGAGGTATCACTTGCGTGTTGCTAACCCGTTTAACTAGTGTAGCCGATTCAAAAAAAAAATACCAGTGTATTGTGATGAAATATACCTGGGAGAGGTAAGCGACAACTAAATGAGCGTTGAAGACCTATAGGTACACAGGAACACAACTACAGCACAATGAATAGTTGTTTGGCTGTGGGCTTCTGTAAGGTGGAGGTCCATCCCCAATCAGGCTCGATTGAATGGTGCCCTACCTCTCTTATCACATTCTTATTCTTTCAATATGATCTAGGATTAATATATATTTTATTGAAGTCTAAATCTCTTAATTAATAATGTTTGTGTTGTAGCTATGTATCAGACGCATCTCGTGGTTCAATTCTGGTGCATGAAGTATCGACGGGATCGAAGTGGTCAGTAATGGTGTGCTCGCCTGCAGCTGGACTTCAGATCGCTCTGTTGAAACAAGCAACACACTCCGTGCTTATACTCGTCAGACTACGCCACCAAGGGATTATTGAAATAGATACAGCTGCTTTACGAAGAAAAGATTCTTTTGCACCGCTTACAGGTAACTTAATTATAAATTTAGATACATAGATATATGTGTTTACATAAATTAATCAATTACATGCATTTGTTTCTGCATAAGGTATCCTACAAAATTTTACTTATATTATAAATGTGAAAGTTTGTGAGCATGGATGGATATAATAGTATGGATGTTTGTTACTCTTTCACGTAAAAAACTACTGAAAAGATCTGGATGAAATTTGGCATAGAGATAGATTATAGTCTGGAATAGCAATTACGCGTTTAATCGCGATAACCGATCCACGCAGGTGGAGCCGCGGGCAACAGCTAGTATTACATAAATGTGAAAGTTTGGGTAGATAGAAAGATGTTTGTTACTTAATCATGCCAAAACGATTAAAGGGTTCTGGATTAAATTTAGCACAGAGATGGATTATACAGCGTGTGTGGATATAGGCTAAAGCCCTTTTAGCTACCGAGTAGAGGAGACTTGAACTTGTGCCCAACAATCGATAATATGGGTGGGAATTATGATAAGAAAGATTGTAGCTACATATACAACAAGTTTTGCAACAGTAATAGATAGTTGCATGCTCAATTACATCGATATAAATAGATGTTTTATTAAATATGTTATTACAACACTAAACGTTTCATAAGCTTACCAATTTAGTGTTTTGGGCCCACCCACATATCACTCATTACGCTTTACATATTTATTTAGATTAAGTAGGTATGTATGTATATCGGTATTACTTATATTATAAACGGCTGTTGCCCGCGGCTCCGCCTGCGTGGATGTCAGTTATTGTGATATAAAGTACCATATTTTATTCCCCAGGATATCGTCTAACTCCTTGCTTAATAACATATTGGCTAAGCCAATTGTTATTCTAATACTTATGGTGTTTTAGTTGCATCAGTTTGCATGCTGCCGAAAAATAAACCATAATCACAGATTACTAAAGAGTTACTAATAATGATGACCTGATGTTAAGCAGTTGCCTTGGCTTATGGAAACTTAAAACACCAGGGCTATCACTCGCGCGTTACCTATCTTTTTGACCTTGAGTCAGGAAAGCCCTAAAGAACCCTCATGCTTCAGAGAGCTCATTCCACAACCTGAACGTACATGGGAGAACGTAACTTACAAAAATAGCATTTACTTAGCTTTATAAATAGGCTACTAATTTTATCGCAGCGTATTTATCTATTGCTTTGCCATTGGACCAGCTTTGGTACTCGTTAGAAACATGTACTTAATTTATATCTTCTGCTCTTGATTTGAAGAAATTAATTGACAACGAAAATTTTAACATGGTTTTTATGTGGCATCAAATCTTCAGTAGGTATAGGACTGGGGCTCCAAATGTTAGGCTATGCTACTAAGCTAAACAAAAGTAAGTACCTTATCTACCTTACTAAGAATTTAACACTTGTTTTCTATTTTTAGTGTTCGGTGAGCATTCCAAACCAGTAGTACTTCTGGGTGCACATGGCCATCACGTTTACTTCCGTCATACAGAATGTTCGGACGTGTTGGTATGGGACACACGTCACCCATACAACGCCTCCCGACTAGAGAACATACATTCAGCAGGACCACGCTTGACGACGACCGCTGTAGCCGCAGTGCCTTTAAAATATGTGCTCCTAGTACTTGACTCCAATTACCTAGATACTATCCACGGCAATTCACCTACTTATCATAAAATTACGTTTATCAATCATGTATAATTTTAATTCTAATAAAATGATTCGAAATAAAAATGTCAAAAGCGCATTTTATTTAGACTAAACTTTTTTAAACCATTTTTCCAGCATATACCTAGTTAATTCCCACAGAACAGATGAAAGAAGTTCTGTATTAATTCCGGAGCTTACACACTGTGTATCTGGTAAGAAGACTGAACGCTGAAAGCGAACTGTGCCAAGAAAAATCATTTTCAGGCTGTACGCATGATCTTCAGTTGCTGCAAAGGCGAGAGAAGCTTCGATAGAAAAGTGACGATCGCACTATGTCCCGTGAATAATCCCGCAGAACACTCCCGTGGATATAACATGCATAGGAAGCCAGTTTCTCGCTGTCTTGACGTCTTTCTTATTTTATGAATGTACCACATAAGTGGCAAACAAGCATATCTTTGACTGGCCTGTCGGTCTAGTGGTTAGCGACTCTGACTGCTACGCCGGAGGTCGTGGGTTCGATTCCCACCCAGGACAAATCTTTGTGTAATGAGCACGAATGTTTGTTCTGTGTCTGGGTGTAATTTATCTATAATATGTATGTATTTAGAAATATATAAGTATGTTTATCAGTTGTCTGGTTACCATAGTACAGGCTTTGCCTAATTTGGGATCAGATAGCGATGTGTGAGTTGTCCCGAAAATATTATTATTATTATATTATCTACGTACGGCCCGTCTGATGGCAAGCAGTTACCGCAGCTTATGGACGCTACTATAGTCTACAAGTCAGTCTTTAAGGTCTATAAGAATAGATTGGGAACTATTACTTTGCAAAATTTAAATCGTACCTCTAAATCAACTGTCATAGGTCGTGTTGTTTACGATGACTATCTTGTTATAAACTAATTATTTTTACCTCCAACAAGTGCACCTACGGCTATTACAAAATAAATCTATACTATTATTAAAAAGCTGAAGAGTTTGTTTGGTTGAACGTGCTAATCTCAGAAAGTACTGGTTCGATTAGAAAAAAACTTTTTTGTTGAATAGTGCATTTATCCAGGAAGGCTATAAGCTATATAACATCACGCTATGATCAATAGGAGCGGAGCAGTAGTGAGATATGTAGCAAAATCGGGGAAAATATTCCAAATTACCACGCGGACGAAGTCGCGGGCGACCCCTAGTTACAATATATAAGGCTAGAACAATTAAAAACATAAAGGCGCTTTCATATCTAGTAAAGGTCATATTTAAGTAGCTTTAGGCTTAATAAATTGTAATAGGCCTAATGAACTTCATGGCTAACCAGCCAGTAGCGCGTAGGCGTGTAGCTCAGATCTTCAAATATATTTATACGGCCCCTTAACGCAAAGCCGTAGCAAACACCGAAAAAGTACAACCTCGGAATCTAGCTCTGATCCTTAGTAGTAGTGAGTAAATGATATCAACGGTCCGTCAGAGTCATCAAATCGATACCGGGCTCAGGGTAGGAGTAAGAGAATCAAATCACTCGTCGAAGCCGAGATTCCCCACCGCTACTCGGGTCATCCGTATGGTGACGGATTAAGAATACAAATGTATTTATTAGGACACCCTCAGGATGAAAGGGGGTGGTGCCCTTCCATCCTGAGGGTGTCGTAAGAGTCGACTAAGGGAGTAAGTCTAGCAGACAATATTCACCGCAAAAGAGGGAAAACTCGAAACAAAACCCTATACCAACCCGTCTGGCCAGCGTGGTATGGTGTTTGGCGGAGACCCGTGCCCAGCAGTGTGACGTTTAAGGGTTGATATTATACTCGGGTCTACACCTTACTTTATTGCACACTTTCTATATAAATTGCAAATGTCAGATAGATTCTATTATTAATCAATTTGGTAGCACAGCCTAACACTAATGTATAGCTTATTTATCAGTTCAAGGTGGACCCCTTTCGAAACTCTTAACTGACAGCTTTCAAATTAAGCTATAATAATATAGTAGGTAGGTCTAGTTTAAATACTTTTTTAATCGTAGGTTTACCTAAGCTACTTATATGTACAGTCGGTGTCGAAGATTACTATCTACAAAACAGCAAGACTCTGTGAAAGAATATTCAAAATTGCAGAGGTGATAATAGCTTAGTACCTACAACTCACACACGGCCATCTTTTTTTTTATACTACCTAGGTGTCAAACAAGCATACGGCCCGCCTTATGGAAAGCAGTTACCGTAGCCTATGGACGTTTGCAACACCAGGGGTGTAACTGATTCCAAACAAGGCAAAGCCTGTATTACTTATACATTTCTAAATAAATACATATCTATACTAATATTATAAAGCTAACGAGTTTGTTTGGTTGAACGCGCTAATCTCAGAAAGTACTGTTTCGATTAGAAACAATCTTTTTTTGTTGAATAGTACATTTATCCAGGAAGGAGCAGTAGTGAGATATGTTGCAAAGTTGGGGAAAATATTCCAAATTACCCCGCGGAAGAAGTCGCGGGCGACCTGATCATAAGTTATAGATAAATTACACACCGACATAGAACAAACAACCGTGCTCATCACACGAAGATTTGTCCTAGGTGGGAATCGCACCGGCATAGCAATGAAGGTCACTAACCACTAGATTAGGTATTCCCAAAGTTGTATATATCGAACCCTTAGAATTGAAATGGATTTTCAGGGATGCGAAATAAACAAAAACTACTTATGGGATTCGACTATTAATTCACACAAGTTCTTTTTTGGAACTTTAAAAATGCTGTATAAGTTGGGTTACGTTGTACCAACTTAATATAAGAATAACTTAATGTTGCATCAATAGGGAAAAAACTAGAGATAGGGTTTTAAAGTAATTTGGCTATGGGGGTCTGAGGTATCAACATTGGGAATCCCTTCACAAGATAAATAGGCTAGTCAATAGGCAGTAATATTAAGCCGAGGATAGAACCCAGCTTTGCTGAGGCAGTCTATGAGAATAATACAATAAAACACATGTAATTGTTGACATAACGCTTATATTATAACATAACATGGTGAAATTAAAATAAACATCTTTAAATTAAAACAACGAACTTATTACAAATGTTCGGAGATCGACTCGTGTATATAATATACAACTTTAAAGCTTTTTTTTATAAAGAATTTTATCAAAACCTAATAAATTCCTTGTTGGTAACGTAGTGGCACCAATCATCGATACTTAGGTGATATTCCGTCTGCATAGTTCCAGGTCGCTTCGTAGTACCGACCGTCCTTCTGGTGGGAGACCTAAACGCAAAAAGGATGTTTCTGGAGTTGTCTCTCGACACCAGAGAGAGGGCTATAAATAAGTCATAATTCTTACAATAGGCATTTCGTTTCTTTTTAAAATAATAACATAATAAAATGAGCTAATCACTATGCCAGTGATTGTTTCAGTTCATCTAATGAAATTGAATTGTGATGTCCAATATGCGGTAAAGTTCATAATTAATTTATTGGTGGTTTTTATTAGTATAAATACCAACATTACTCGATGAACCTATAACTGATGGGAATTAAAGTTTCTTGAGTGGCGACCACTTACAGGTAAACGCAGCGTAGGACGACCTAAGCATCCAGCAGTATATTTTCTATCTATCGATTTTCTCTTATATTATCATTGGGTTAAAATAATATTTACCTTAATTTTATCTTAAAAAACAAGTTTCATACATATACACAAGTCATCTCCGAATACTTATAAAAAAAATAATCTGCGTTCAATAAATGAGAGCCAGACATTTTATAGATTAATAATATATCAACTTTCCAATACAACAAAATTCAAGCACTTCCAGAAACATTTCAGCATTGTAATATATCACTATGTATTATTTTAGAAAGGAAACATTTACATGTACAAACGATTAATAGGTACATAGGAACACACATATAGATTGTAACACTTCTGGTTGAATGTAATTACATGCTATGCTAATGGATTTTATAATAATACCTACGCACGCCTTAATTTCTGTAATATTGACAATATAATAATTTTTAATTGAGAATTGACAAACGGGGTGAATAAAAAAATATCGTTGTCATTCGTGAATAATTTATTTTATATCTTTAGTCAATAATTTGCAACTTTTTAAAAGTTTGTATGTGTTACTCGAATTTTAAAAGTAACGCATGACGTAGATATTTTGTTTTAATTTATTTCTATTCACCCTCACAGTTCTATTCACCCCGATTGGCGGTATACTTTCAATCAATGCTAGAAATGTCACTGACTCCTTTTATAAATAAGTATTGTATCCTGATAACATAATGGATCACAGGTACATTGTTTAGGCCACGTTACAGTACAGCAATCATTGTGATCTTACAACAATAATAATAATTGTCTTTTATATAAAAATCAAATTTCAATACAATAAATTAATCAAAAAATCATAAGGAAATAATATAAATCTAAAATCATGTGCAATCATGAAAAAATATTTTATAATATTTACATAGTCATTGTTTTTCATCAAATTCGAATATCAGTTTGAGTAAATACACAATAACAAATCGCTGTAGATCTAAATAATTATACATAAACGATTTAATGTATATGTACATTATACCGCGTATAGAAAATATAAATCACAATTTTACCTCACAATTATGTTGTAAACGACGTAATTATAAATCATGATAGATGAAAGAAAAACGAACGCAAATCTCATTGCAAAACGTTCCCTGTTATCCAACAGTAACTTATGACGTAATATGCTTACATACATATTATAATATATCGAACTGTACATATATTAAACATTTATCGCTTTACTAATAAACGTTGTGTAGCGTGTAAAAAGTTACACTCGGATTTCTCTCTTTCTGTCATTAGTAATTTGACATTAGAGAGAAGGAGATAAAGATAACTATTCAATCGCTATACAGCTTTTTTAGTAAGAACGTTAGTCACAATGTGCGCAGCATTATGTATTTAGGTCTTAATTTCAACGTTCTTTTGGTCTAATTTTGTTTGCTTATATAGATTTTCAGTCAATACACTCATATTTGTAGATAGTATGATTTTGAGATAGTATGCTGGGAAGAAGAACATAAGGGGATATGCAGAGGTGTTGGTATCTGTACCGATAGTCGCATAGGTAACATAATAAATGTAGTAGGTGGGAGAAATCATAGATTATATATTTTTAAAACAATACTTCAATTTTTACATCGATATCGACGCAGTGACGGGTTCATCGATGCAATCTATACAAAAAGTCTTAATAAAGACGTCGTTTTTAAAGAGTCTAATTAGTTTTTAACCTTATGACTTTAAATCGAGTTTTTAAAAACGCATCACTATCGATCCATCCTTTAGGGAGCTATGATAACACAATACAGATACAGGCACACAGATGGACATGTTAACTAAATAACATTCCTTTTTTAGCTTTGAGGTTTAAACATAATTAAAATAGCTAGTGTCTCTAAACAAGAACATACAATAACAAATCATAGTAATATTTTATCTGCACCTTCGTGCTTCGGAGGGCACGTTAAAAGTCGGTCTCGGCTGTTTAACGGCCTATTTGAGTAATCTGTATAACTCTGTCACCAGCTTGACCACTTAGCACTCCCTAAAGCGAGCCCACGAGCAACTTTGTCTCCGAAACTAATTTGTCTATCACGTCAAGTCTATGTGTTAGTATGAAAATGCGCCCATGTAGCGAAGCGATAGTCGGAAGACTTTTTTGTCCACTGGTGAACCGGGCCGGCGACACAACTGTCACCCCGTCTATTGATTACAATGCAAGAGCGCCCACAGCAACTGCGACAGAGACAAAATAGTTTCCGCGCAACTAAGTTACTCGTGGACGCCCAGCTTGAGAAGAACAAGAACGAGACCATAGATTTTTTAAAAATATCACCAAAATTAGACCGAAATAGTTGAAAACGACTCGCTTATATATATTTTTTTTAAATCACAACATCTTCTGGGCCAAGGCACAAATGTGATTATTAATTAAGCCCCTCTAATTACATACATAATAGGTCAATATTTGTTTATCTACAGAATGATTGTACGTTTACATTGTGAATTATATTATTTTACATTATTTAACAAAACTTTTTATAACAGGGCACTAATATAAGATGGTTGGTCCTATTTTGTTTTAATAATTTTATATATGTTTTTTTTTAATATTTTACATAAAGGTAAGATTTACACAGTGCATGTAACACGAAAAAAATGTCATGCTGTATTTTTCTTTCTCAGTTAAAATAATAGAGATAGCTGACTTTTTATAATAAGCACCGCCGGCGTCCGGATAACAATGGTTTATCCTATTGTCGGGTTTTCCGGCAGCTGACTGGTCACTACAATTTAATAAAGGGCACTAATATACTTTTCTTTATTATAAAACGACTGGAGAACAAGCCCTATGTAGCAGGAGATATCAAAACATACAATTCACGGACTCAAAGTACACCTAAACTCGTAACAAAAATATATGGACCACATAAACTTTTGTCTTGTATAAGTATCGAACTCGAAACACTCGACGCGGGACTGGTGGTTAGGTGACCGCTTCAAGTACTAGACCACATTTGCAGTCAACTATCTCAATCTTTTTCTGTTTCTATCGGCAAGGAAGACATAATGAAATTAAGATTCGTAAAACTTGCACCTTGTGAATAAACCTATAATGCAAAATGTAATTATTTCGAGCCTCTATCATCAGAATATATAATTATAAATAATATTTATCAAATAATATAAATTAATGGACATAAAATATAACTGGAGGATGGAATAAAAATAAATGAGCTACAGGGCCTGTACTATGACGTGCTTTTGGCGATTAATTTTCGAACTTAAGCAAATCTTACAAATTTCAAATTAAAATTGTAAACTATAACTTAAGTAGTAAAGTTAATATTTTACCAATTTCAAGATAGAAAATGAATCTTTTGAACGACGTCATGGTACGGCCCCATACTAATGCTAAGCCTCTATTGTTTTATAGTTCAATATAAAACGTGGGTAAATACAATGCTCATACAATATAAACTGTCAGCTACACAAAATTGTCAGATCTAACATTGAATAGAAAATAAATAAAGAATATAAAATATAATATTCTCCAGTAATCTTCTGCTGCTCTCATGTTGATATTCGAGTTTTCCAAACAGAAGATTTTTCTCCTGTAAATAAGTTAATATTTAAATTTAATATGATGATACAACTCACTTGTTTGCAGAGCCTGTATTATGTGTACTTATATAAATCACAATTAATTGTCTCAGTTATGAACGACGGAACATTTGCTACTTGAAAATTGATCAAACGATTTAGCTGTTTTTTTTTGTTTTCGTAATTCATTTAGTATTTTTTCGGAAAATCTACTAGAAAAGTATGAAATTTGCATAATATTAATGTATGAAAATCTCAATAAAAAAACACGGAGATCAATTTTAATACCAAGAAAAAATACCGAATTGAAAGAAAGAAAGATATTTGACATATTAGCGGTTATAAACAACGACGAACCATAAGTTGCTAGTTATAGATAAATTACATCCAAATACAGAATAAAGAATCGTGTACATTACACAGAGATTTGTCCTGGAAATCGAACATACAACCTCAGGCTTACTTCTTATTTACAAATGACATTTATAATAATAACTGGCTTTATATAATATTTCTTATTAATCATTACTTAGCCAAATCGAATGACTATGTATTTAGTAATAAATACTGCTTTATAATTATGTAACACTAACCTGCTCTATGAGATTCCCCGGTAACATGATTGGTATGCCTAGGAACAATAAACTTAGACTCCTGGAACATTGACAACATCAAGTCTTCAGTGGTGGGATGATATTCAACTTCATTTATACTAGCTACTAATGGGGAACTCTCATAGTTTCTGTTTGTATCCCTCGTAGTCGTCGAAGCAACAGTAGATCTGGTCGGATAGTCTACAGAACGTGGTCTCCGTGTATCTACAGGCGTCATTTTAGGATTTACGTGCACGTCCTTATGTATGTACGGCTCTAGGGATACGCTACTTTCGTTTTCGTGTTCGCTCGTATTATCTATCGTATTGTTTCCATTAACTTCAACTATTAGGGGCCTCTGGAGAGCTGGCGATAGTGGAGACTGCACTGTAGCAGTTGTGGTAGTAGAACTTGCGCTGTGAATAACAGTCACTGTATGCTTCACTGGTGATGTTGGTTCCGCCATACTGTCATCAAGCAAACTAGCGACGCTTCGAGACAATGAAGGACTGCGGGTGACAGCAGTTATCTCAGATTCCGAGTCCGGCTCGTTAGAAGGCTCAACCTTAACTTCCTCAACAACATTTTCTTCTTTAACCTCAGACAATTCGTTCAATGTTTCGGTCGTTCGTTTCACATATTTCGGCATACGAAGCGCCCAATGTCCACCTTCGTCAGAGGAACAAGAATGTGTTACAATTGGTTTTTTACGTTTATAAAAAAGCATGTAAGCCGTATTGTTGACTAATTCGCTGTATGCGTTCTCGTCATCGACCGGCGTTACTTTAGAATCGTCGAATTTATACCAGTGTCCGTCGTAGGGGTTTTTGCAAGCTGCTGTATAATGTCCAGTCTCAAGGTCATCTCCATGGTGATAACAGATAGCATATAGATCGTACATATTCTCATGTGGGTTAATGGCGTGAGCTTTGGAGTGTCGACGTCTCGGCGACCGCGAGTGTCCCGGTGAATCTGCCATTTGTACATTCCTCCTGACGAGATGTGGTGTCATATCAAAATCGTTGATCGGGAATTCTACCATCGCCGTTAATTTTGTACTTGTGCGACCCTTTGCTTGCCTGTAAACATATTATTATGTGAATAAAATATTTTTTAAATATTGTACGGTACAATGTTACGTGCTACTACTGAGAAATTTTACAAAAATTGAACAATAATGAAAATAAAATTCTACGGCCAACAAGTAAATTGCACCCAGTACTTATGATGCCGCAAAGGAGCGTAGCATTATGTTACGAAACAAACGGTAAAGTGTATCTATATAAATACTATCGTGAATATTGAATAAAATCATACTTACTGCCGAAATCTTTTTAAATGTATTACTAAAATGTCTGGAAGAGACCAGAGACCGAGCGTCTTCACCACGGGCATATACCGTTGACACTGGGGACACCTAAGAAAAATAATATATTAAAGTACAGGCAAGTACATTAGTTAGTTTTGTTTCGGGTATCGGTGTGCGCTGCTGTTTAGCCATGCTCGCTGAGGCTATGAAATGCGGCTTTCCCATTTCCGTGAGAATTTCGGGATAAAAGTATACAAAAACGATCTTTTATAGAAATTTAATTATAAAACTTTATGTATTATTTTAATCTTATTCGTGTTTGCGGACAGATACAATTTTTTTTTAATGTTTGTTACCGCATAACTCTGTCATATATATACATTTGAACTGAACCGACGATGAAGCCGAAAGCTAGGCAACGGCACTTCATAATTAAACAATGTAATCTAGTCGTGTTTGGGTTTATTTGAATGGTCATGAGGATGCACTTTAGCTGTAAATTATCATATTAAAAGAACCTTTTTTAAGGGAGGAAAAGTGAGATAAGAGTTTGCATGAAAGTTCATCCTGTTTTTTATACCTATGTTAGACTAGGGGTTTAAAGGTTATAAATTTTACAACTTGCCGTACTGAAGTCGGTTTTTTTTGTTAATATTATTGTAGATGTATAAGAGCAGGAGTACCTCCAGGCGTCTTCCTGCGCCAGATGTTCAGCGCGCGTGTAGTGCGCCAGGCACGCGTGCAGCGTGAGCGGCGCGGGCGCGAGCGAGCCTGCGCCCGCGCCGCGCGCCGCCGACACGTGCACCTCGCACGCCTCGCCCGACCAGCGGAGGATGCTGCCACACACAACATTACTCTTTATCATACATACAAACATTATTTCACACAAGTAGGGAAGAATTGCAATATGAATTAAACCCCCAGCATATACTTACCGATTTTGAAACAGCTGTTATAAATGTCGTCAAGATATATTTTCCTGAAGCTACTCATACAGGTTGCCTTTTTCATTTAGCGCAAAATTTGTGGCGGCAAATCCAGAAATCAGGTTTAGCTTCAAGGTATAGTAATGACAGCAAGTTCTCTCTTGAACTTCGCCACATAGTAGCTTTGGCATATCTAACTCCTGAAGAGATACCAGACGCCTTTAATGTTCTTAAAGAAAATGTTCTGCCAGAAGAAGCAGAAACTATCATACATTGGTTTGAGACGTATTACGTACATGGTAGGAAAATATCGCGAATAAAAGGTACAAAACTATGTATCTCACAAACCCCTCCATTATTTCCACCACGGTTGTGGTCCATACATAGAATAAATGAACTCGGCCTGCCACGGACCCAGAATAATGTGGAGGCTTGGCATAGACGGTGGAACTATTTACAAAACAATAACCGCCATGGCTTATATGCGACTATACGGAGCCTTATAAAAGAGCAAATAAGCACAAATCACGCTGTTGAAAAAGCACAGGCTAGCGTTGATAAAACTCCGCCCAAGAAAAAAAAAAGTATCCGATTCTATTGCGAAGATTTGTGCAAACCGTAACAATATGGAACTTCTTCCTTTTTTAAGAGCCATTTCTAATCACATAGAATTGTAATTACAATATTATTGTTTTTTTTTTGGCATTTTCGTTGTTTTTTCTTAAATGTGTCGTTACATGAAAATATAATAATATCTAATAGTGAATATATGTAATATAATTTTTTTTTAATTTAAATTAATGTTTAGTTTATTTCTTGTTTAAGTTTATAAATGTTTATAACTTGGACATAATCAGCATAGATCATCTTTTTTGTTATTTTGTTGTATGATTTTTTATTAAAATAAAACATTTCAATGAGTGTTTTAAGTGTTTTTAATTTATTTTAGGTATTAACAAACGGAAGTAGTACGGAAGCAAAAACATAACGTTTTTGCTTCCGTACTGGGCTAGAATTAAAAAAAAAGACTTTGTGTCTCAGTTGCTTTCTTTTCCGTGCATATCAAAATAGACAATTGAGGTATGATAGTTTTGGATTTTGATGGTATCAGGCGATTGACTAGTAACCGGTCACTGATATTGTCTACGTTATCTTTGGCCCATGCCACAGCTATAATTGATAAATTTTATAATTTATTTATTTCCTTAACGTCTATAATGCAAAATAAGATTACTTATTAATTAACTAAATATCACGAACAACAGTAGGCGTTTCGAACCGCCATACTATCGAGCTAATAAATTACCGAACTAATGAGCAATCGCTGTAGGATTTTTTCGAAACAGGATTTTTCGGACAAACGTTACATCGCACCAATAAAGCATCGATGGAATAAAACATCGTACAACTGAATTATCGACACACCGTGTTCGATATAATAAAAATCGAACCATCAACTTTCGACTTCAAGTAGGGAACGTTATGGGGTTCCCTACAATAGGCGGCCTTAGCCCTACAAGCAATTATCATTGCACTGAGGAATTTGTCACTAAATAATATCTGCAAGGTTAAGCTAGCTTGCAGCAGTGACTCCTTGGACGTGTCAACATTTCTACCATTCGTAAGCTATAAAGCCTTTCAGCTACAGAAATGTAAAAGTTTGTGAGTATGGATGTATGGATGTTTGTTACTCTTTCACGCAAAAACTACTGAACGGATCTGAATAAAATTTGGCACAAAGATAGATTATAGTCTGGAATAGCATATAGACTACAGAATTTTTATCGCGATAACCGACATCTACGCGGGCGGAGCCGCGAGCAACAACTAGTAAGCTATAAAGCCATTATCCAACATCACTAATTTATATAATAAAATAATCGATAAAGCTGTTAAAGGGGACATAAGGACAGAAAAGTCGGTCCCGACTGTTAACAGTCGTTAGATCACGACAGAGGCCTATTTATTTACATCGCCCATATTTATGGGCGATCTAAATAACTCTGTCACCAGGTTGGCCACTAACCAAACGATAAGAAGAAGAAGGACAGGCATATACGTCTCAAACACAATAATCCTCCTTTTTAATTTTAAACGCCAACGTATAATCAAAAATAACATACCTGTCTCTGTGTGCAGGATCCCAGAGCAGTTCCAATCGTAAGTGTGGGTGTTTATCGTGTGTACACAACGCCTGCTCCACGTCCAAGGAAAACAACGGATGTGGAAGCTTAAAACAAACAGACAATTTATTTAAGACAATCGCAGTAACTGAAGCCAGGGACTAATGCACAGAGATTACATAAGCCTTTTTTTTTCATTTTATCCATTCTATATTCTTTAGTCTCGCATTCTTAAGGACTTACAATTTTTTTACAACAAAATAGTTTAAAAAATAACACAAGTTACCTCAGGTTGTAAGTAGGCAGGGTCCCTAGGGCGGTGTGCCTCTGCGATCCTGGCTCGGAAAATGTCATGTCCTTGTTCACACTCCAGCACTCTCTCGGCGATAACTTGACACATCTCCTTCAACATCAACTTTTGTAAGTCTTCGTAGGAAATCTCGCGAGGCACTTGCATGGCGTAAGGCGACCCTGATAACAAAATTATTATCATTATAATAAAAGCAAGATAGCAAACAAATTTCACACTGCAGGGCATGTCTCCTCTTCAATATTAATAGAGTAGGTTTAGATCTTAATCCACATAGTATTATATAGAGTTTATTGACAATACTATTTTTATTTTGTAAGCCTGTCTTGGCCCTTTCTCTCTCTAGATAAAGGAGAGGAGAGGGGACCCGTGACGAGCAGTGGGACATACATAGATTGCTATTATAACCCTTGTGGGCTCATAACTTAATAAAATAATACGCGACATTTTGGATTAACTCGATAAAATGTATAATTTTAATATTTTTCAGAGTGCACATTGTCAATTTTACATGTTATTGACATAGAGCAGAGAGAATTCATAAATTCTAGATAAAAGACATAGACAATATATAACAACTGTGCTTATAGAATGATTATTTAATAAGCGGCTGTATTACATTTGCGTGTTGATATTTTAACAGTATTCATACACAAATCATACGTAATGTGGACGCCCTCAGGCGAGGTGGAGCAACGTTCTTCGCAAAGCGGCTGGGAGTAGCTGGATGCGGGAAGCCGAGGATCGTGCTAGGTGGCGTGCCCTTGGAGAGGCCTATGTCCAGCAGTGGACTGCGATAGGTTGATGATGATGATGATACACAAATCATGTAATACGGTTTTCATGTATAAATGACATACCCAACCTAGGAATCGAACCAATACAAACCGCAAACAGGCGCAAGCTGCAACCTTGAGGTTCATCACACAATAAAGAAAATAAAAAAAATGTATAACTAACCGAATCTCTCTCCCTCAAGCAGATTGACCCACAAGATCAAGAGATAAGGTGTGGTGGGAGTTTGCAACAGTGGCGGCGCTTCCATACAGTACAGCGCTCCGAAGTCTATGCCGGCTGCCTCCCAGCCCGCTCGGGCATTGCACCAACCTGCAAGTCATACGAAACATAGTGTGAAAACAATCTAGTAAACGAGGCAACAAACAAACATATAAAAAACCCACTAATAATTATTTGGGCCGTCTCAGGATCTAGTCATATTTTTACTCTGTGCAAAATTTAATCCAGATCCGTACAGCCGTTTTGGGTTGATTAAGTAACAAACATCCATACAAACATTCGGATTATTATTTTTTGTTTAAAAAAAAGAACTCCTGTAATAGGGAACAAGCCCTGTGTTGCAGGCGACTTTACAAACATACAAAGTACCCAGAGTCGGGAGAACCATTTATGGGTCACACATATTTTTGTCCCGTGTGGGGATCGAACCCACAATACGCCGCGCAGTGGTAAAGGGTGAGGTAACTACTTCAGCCACTGAACCAACTGTGCAGTCAAGATTTATAATACTAGTATAGATTTAATATTTACCCATTTCATTGATCTCTGCCAAAATAATGTGGTCCCGATCAATTCCTGTGTCATTGTGTAGTGTAGTACGTAACTCGTCCATAGTAGCGTTGGGTGTAAGCTCTATACCGATACGCACTTGACGAGGTTGCTGATTCACGTACACTACCTGCAATTGAAGTATTTTCTAAATAAATTTATAATTTAAAAAATATGTATTTTTAAACTAATGTTCAATGTCATTCATTTTTACTGAAATGCGACTGACTGCGTGAAAAATTATAAATAGAATAAACTTAATTATATAATGACTATATAATAATATAACTGAATACTTTTGATATACTTAGCCTCCCTTTCATAATTAAGACGAATCTAATAATAATGATGATCTATAAATGAATAGTACAAACACGATGACTTACATTGACAGAAAGTGGTGAAGGTTGAGTGGTAGCCAGTCTTGAAGGTAGTTGCACACTCACGCAGTGGAATGGGTCGAATGTACACGATGTGCGCTCACATTTTGCACATGTCAGTGCTGACCTTTAACATAAAAGAATACTATGTAATATTAACTTAACATTGTTAATTATTCAATGCGATAGTAGCCTGGTCGAAACGCAAAGCAATCTAGTTGGTTGTTGGTCTAGTGGGTAGTGTCCTTACAAACCGGCCGTGGGTTCTATTCCCAACCAGGACAAATCTTTGCATAAATATTTATTGAGCTATAATAATTATGTAATATTTAGAAATATAACTTTTTATGGATTTAATCTAAAAAGGTGCAAAATAATTTCGAAAAGTAAAAACCAAAATTATTAATAATAAACAGGGTTATTGCTATAAAAAATATTATCTATCTAAACTTTTAAAAGTTTTTGAATATATCAAATACAAAATAAATATTGATGTTATTTTATTGTCAACGATTGCAAATTAATTAAGTTGGTGTACAACATACCTGTACTGAGCTTGAAATACAGCCTGTACAAATGAGCTATTCCTCCTAGCGTGATTGGCTAATGTTTCAGCTGCCACTACTTCATCAGGTTTACCACATGTATTCTGAAATTAAACAAGGCTTGAATAATATTAACTTTTTACCTCTTTTTAAGACATCCTGCACAGGGTGTCCCCTGTGTCGTAAAGGTCATTACAAACATACAATACATTAAGTAATTAACCACTAGACCATATGTGGAGTCACCATTCTTATCTTCTTTCTCGCCATTCTTTTCTTTCTCATCACCACATTAATTATCATCATCATCTCAACCCATAAATGTCCCAATGCTACGCATGGCAGCACACATTAAATTATATTTTAAATGCTACAAATTTGGTGTTATACCGACGGCGGCGCTACCAACTGCGTCCCACAAAATTTCATACCACATCATTTCAAAACAGTCCTGCCGTTTAGGAGAAATTGATTGACAAAACACACATACATTCCAAGTTAGTTCAACTTGGAATGTATGTGTGTAAACAACTACACTGCTATGTGTAGTTATTGGCTGTGGTCTTCTGGAAGGTGGAGGTCCTTCCCCAGTCAGGCTTGCTCGGAATGGTGCCCTACCTCTCTTACTTAAAATAAATAAATAAAATAAACACTCAAATTAATTTTTTTGTTTAGATAGATAGATAAAATATAACTAACCTTAATAGTTTTATATTTTTTCTTGGTAGCAGTATTTAAATCTTCATGAACTTTATCAAGTAACCAAAAAAGAAATTCTTGGGCGTCGTGTTGGCTGTTCCCTCTATATTGTGTACCATGCCTTTCCACTGCACCCTGAAACAATATATATTTTACTCTCTAGATAGATGTATGTATATAGATGTGCACAGAAAAAGTGTGCGATGTTACTTATACTAGTATGACTTTCAATAGTTACGAAACTAAATTTTGTTTCGATTTTTGGCATACATTTGCAATTAGCGCTTCTAAAAGAAAGTAAGACAATCTGAATTTAGCAGTATGGGTTCCCTGATCTCATCATTTTCGATTTCAATATGATATTTGGCGTCGTTTTTGATATTTTGCTAGTACAAGTTGTCACTTATGTGGCAAAAATTTATAAATATTATTTAACAAAATAACAGTAAATGAATTGATGATTACTGATTACTTTGAAGCAAACTCATACTAATACTACAGGTTGATAAATTTCTTGTAATAAATAAGAATTCCCTAAATGGGATATGCTATGCCAATGCATTTCTTGAGGGTATATCATTGAAAACTCTTTACAGAACAATTTAAGTATAATCATCATAATTTGAAACTATCACCTTGCTATTAAACATTGGTACTGTCAACCAGGTTGGGCAACCTGGTTGACAGTAACTGCTTGGGTCACAAGCTGAATCATTGTCAATCGACCGGGGAATTTGGACGGTGTAATTTGGTCAAAACATCAAGTAACCTAAAGTATATAACATTTTAAATCATCATTATTATTGTTTTACTGGACGTATGCATAGAGTTAGGAAGAATCTCTATATAGTGAGGACTCTGTTGCACTATCGTAAAATAAATACCTACTGCTCATGACCAGGGGGCTCATGCTACGTTGCCAGTCCATAAGTATATGCCGACTGAATAGATGCTGAGCAGTAGGCATATATTTTGACAGATTGCAGCAGTGTACTCACTATATAGAGAGTTTCTTCCCTACACTATGACGTAGGCTTCTCCAAGTGTATGTACCTATATACAAGAAAATCATAATAAAAATACCTTGAAAGTAGTACTCATATCAGTTGTGTAATGACAAGCCCAAAGAGCTTTCAGTAAAGCTGCCAGTTGTTCAGTCACTTCGCCACGGGTACCATACTTTTTGGAATTTATTTTATTTCTTTTTTGTAAATCAACCTATGAAAAAGAAAATAGAAATAGTTTATATTATTGTTTACCAAAGTACATATTTCTTGTATAATACATTTATATAGTAGTTCACATTGGTTGCTGCTTATCATTATAAAAATAACACAATAAAATATTATAATATATTATGACCTTTGTAACTTCAATAATTAATCTAGTCCACATTCATGTGGCTTTAGAATGACTATAGTCTGATATGTGAGCAATGATACATTAACAGTGGTTACTGAATTCTGCACATTTTATTAGTAAATATTCCTACTTATTGCATCATTTGGTTGACACATATTTTTTAAAATTTTTGTTTAAAGCTATTTACAGTATGGCTACTATAAACAGGTTTAATTCAGTAATTTACTTTAATTTATTTATATAATAAATCATTTAATTATCAAAATAATGTACAATTTTAAAAGAACTACAAACCTTTGCTAGCCTTTATAATGGCAAAATTTATTTCCATGGAACATTCAGAAATTAACAATGCATTAATACCTAAAGTATAATATTGTATTAAAATAAGATAAGCCTTTCAAAAAAGAAAACTAAATTAAAATGGTTGCTAATTGACTGCCATGATGCCAGAGAGTGAGACCTACACATACAGTTTTAATATGCCTTCTCATCATCATCATCATCATCATCTCAGCCAAAAGACGTCCACTGCTGGACATAGGCCTCCCCCAAGGTTTTCCACAACTCTCGATCCTGAGCCAACCTCGCCCATCGGTTGCCCGCAACCCTTACCAGGTCGTTGGTCCACCTTGTTGGAGGCCTGCCCACGCTTCGTCTTTCAGTTCGTGGTCGCCACTCTAGAACCTTTCTGCCCCAACGGCCATCAGTTCTGCGAGCTATGTACCCGGCCCATTGCCACTTAATGGAGGCAATTCTTCGAGCTATGTCGGTTACTTTGATTCTCCTACGGATCTCCTCATTTCTGATTCGATCTCGCAGGGAAACTCCAAGCATAGCTCTCTCCATTGCTCGTTGGGTGACTTTGAGCCTTCGCACGAGGCCCATAGTGAACGACCACGTCTCAGATCCGTATGTCATCACTGGCAACACACACTGGTCAAAGACTTTCGTCTTGAGACACTGCGGTATTTGGGACGAGAAGATATGACGTAGCTTCCCAAATGCTGCCCAGCCGAGTCGGATTCGACGAGTGACCTCTTTCTCGAAGTTGGACCTACTTAACTGGACTGTATGTCCCAGGTAGACATACTCGTCAACAACTTCGAGTGTAGAGCCTCCATTTGTGACAGAGGTGGGTGCGACATGGACATTTGCCATAATCTTGGTCTTGTCCATGTTCATTTTAAGACCCACTTGTAGTGAGACTCTACTGAGGCCATCGAGCATTGCGCCAAGGTCTTCCATAGTCTCAGCCATGATCACGATATCGTCGGCAAATCGAAGGTGGGTGATGTACTCGCCGTTGATGTTGATGCCGAGTCCATTCCAATCCAGAAGCTTGAAAGCATCTTCCAGTGCAGCGGTGAAGAGTTTCGGGGATATGACATCTCCCTGTCTTACACCTCCCTGCAACTGGATAGGCTTCGTGCTCTGATCATGGAAACGGACCGACATGGTGGCGTTTTCATACAAGCACTTCAACACTTCGACGTACCGAGTATCACTTTGGCACCGCTAGAGAGACTGTAGCACAGCCCAGGTCTCGATCGAATCAAAGGCTTTCTCATAGTCCACAAACGCTAGACATAGAGGCTGGTTATACTCCTTGGTCTTCTGTATAACCTGCCGCAGCGTATGTATGTGGTTTATGGTACTAAACCCTTTTCGGAAGCCTTCTGTTAGGTCACAATTAAAAACTTTTACTATCCATAGAATAAATGGATAGATATTGAAAGACAAGCTACATCAGCCAGTACCAACTGTCAGGCACAACAGATTGTTTTTTTTAGAAAAGACTAAGTCCTGAGTCGACTTGAAACATACAATTCATACACAAATTACACTCACACTTGGCACAAAAATCTATAAATCACATAAAATTTTGTTGCATCTGGGAATCGAATTCACTCGAGTCACTAACTTCAAGACCAACAGGCCAGTCAAAAAAATAAAAATGAAACACTCACTTTATAATGATCCAGTACAAAATATTCAGCAATGACATCAGTATGAGAAAGGCACTGAAGAACAGCATTCATGTAGCAGGTGTTACCATGATTCTTAATGCCAGTAACTGCAGGAGTAGAACCTGGAGGCCATGGTGGATCTCCACTACATGGAACTCTTTCTCCATTCATCAATGCTGGGGTTGACTTGACCTGGTAAAATATTTACTTACGTACAGTACACATTTTCTTGTTATAAATAGTTAATAATAGACAAATAGACACAGACAAATTTGTGGCTAAAAAAATATCATGAAACTCTAAAGACTATAAAATAGTTACCACATCATTTACAATCAACTAATGAAATAATTTATTATAATCAATAATAAATTATTTCATCAGTTGATTGTAATTTGATTAGACATGGTATTAGTATTCATTATATATATTTATGTATGACTGAAACGAAAGCAACCACTGGAAAACACCAATGGTTATGAGTGCATGTATAATTTCAATCATAATAGGATATAATGTAATACTTCCTTAATCTAATGCTGTGTTTAATACATATTAGGTTTCTGTTGATATAATACTTACACCTGATACGTGAACTGTGCTCATATGCTGTGCTATCTTGTTTAAAAACCTTTTCCATGATGGCCTTCTAAACAACTTCCTTTCAATGGCAGTATCATCTTTAGGAGAATCTCCAATAACTGAACTGGCGCTTGCTGGTTTATTATCATTTTCACTAATCTTGTTCTTGCTGGATCCAGGTTTTATAGTACCAAAAGGATTTCGGGGCAGAGTAAACGTACGTTTTAATCGGGATCCTTCCACCTGCTTCTGTGTCATACTGTTATCGGCCACTTCATTTATCAGCTCACTCTCCGAACAAGATTTCAAAACAGACGTTAGATTATTGGTAGACATATTAAAGTAAGAATCGTTTAAGTTTTACATTTAAGACTTATTTTACAACAAAAAACCCAATAGAAAACATTGATATGTCACTGACGTAAACGCCATTTTGATTTTTTTCTTTAATTAGGTGTTGCCATATGAGTAATCCATCACTAAGCTGTGGGTGTTTTCCTAATTTGGTGGCTTTGAACCGTACAGGTGGGTAGTTAAAGCCATCTATCAAATCATATTCAAGTTCGAATATGAGCCAGATTGGTCCAGATGTCTCTGTTTCCGGTGACAACTTATTATGCATATTAATTTTAAATCTTTGGGCAACTCACGGTCCGTGGACCGTGAGTACAGCCCGTGGGCTGGCTGTGACGGGTTAATGTAAATGGGGAATTTCATATACTAATTTAAATGCTGGCGCATAATCATAGCCACACTGCCAACTAGCGAGCAAGCCGGGCAAGTTTCGTTTCCCCTCTTTTCATACTTCAGTTCCCACCGCGAACTACAGAGATAAGCTACAACAGCGATACGTACCAAGGTATCCGACGGTGCCGGCGATGCTATCTGTTCACCGGCGTAGCATAACTCGGTTCGTCCGGTGTATTTATTTATTTATATCTTATCATATTATTCTTATTTATGTAATTGGATTATCGGACTCATCAACGCTCGTTTTTCGAATAGGAGTGTTTTTAAGTTGCGATCGTTTTCGATAGAAGTAGGTATGATTTATATCGACGAAAGTGCAGATTATAAATTAAATGAAAACGTTAAGAAGATAATATTGTTATAGAATCTTGAACAATATCCCGCCCGCTTACCCGCTCGCTTACCTGCTAGTTTAGTTTCATCAAAGCGTCGCTTAGTTAATACAGTTTACCTCGCTTTTCACATACAGTGCCGATCGCATCGGTGCTGATTTATCATAATAATAGAGGCTACAACACGGCTAGAGGTCAATGGAGCTGTCAGTAGATGTAAATTTGATGCTTGACAGTTGACAGTGACAGTCAGCTAAATGACAGACGACTGACGGAGGGTTCCGCTTCCGCGGACGGGTCGGGATCTATAAAATTGTAGGTAGAATAGATTAGTTAGTACATTCTCATATTTTTCGTTTCGCAGTCATGTTATTAGTGTTTTTAAGGTCTACGCTGCGATATCCAAGTGTTAAATCGTCATAATATCGTGCTATTATTGTTGTGTCTGTGCATGGAAAGTGAAATTATATTTGTTATCATTGTTATGTCGTCGTAATACGCAGGTAATTATTTTGGCTTTTAATTTACGCCTTGTAGAAAATTAATTAAAAAATAATACCACCTATTCTGTTTCATATTGAGACTATAGATTGATTAGACTAATACTTAATTATTTATAAAATAGATCATGATATTAGTAATATTTTATGTCAAAAACATTGTTTAATTTGGTGTAGCGTAAAGCGCATTTATTTATAAATCGACAAGAATATTAAATATTTTTCATAGGAAACAATTTCAGTAATTAATTTATATTTTAATAAATTTATATGGGATTATTCTTTTAGAATAATACAATTATGAATGGCATGAAACTAATCAATTAGTATTAAATCTTTTTAATTAATTGTACTGATCAACATCGATTTTCTATAATATTTTCTGGACTCACAATAAATAGTAAAATTAAATAATCACTATAACTGTGTCTAAGAACATGTAATAGATTTAACCCAAATCTAGATTTTTAAAGATTCTCTACCATTTTTAAATAAACAGTATATAATTAAGATTCTAGTGCAGGTTGCTATTAATTCTAGAAGCTAGAACATCTTCTTGTAAGTAGTAGTTTTAAAGTACAGGTTTTCCTTAACCAGATTAATAAAATTAACTACTGAAATAAGTACCTACCTACTTACTTATAACATGCCAGTACTTGTGAAGTAAGTCTTACTTATAAAATGTAATTTTTTGCATCTATAGACAATTTCATAAAAGAAAATAAGTTAGCTAAATTTGAGTAGCTATACTCAAATTTCATAAATGAAAAACTATAAACAAAATAGTTTACAGCATCAATAGTCCATTTAATAAATGAAATACTGTAAGATAATTAGTTTATAGAAATAATATACCATTTCATAAATGAAACACTAAGTAGATACATTAGTTAATAATATGAATAGTCAAATTTCATAAATGTATATAACTAAGTAAAAATAACTAATTCTTTTATTTTTTTTAGATCACATTTACCTACCACAATGTCTGCCTATAAAAAGTTAAAACTACTTGTTTGGAAAAATTTTGTTCTGCAAAAAAGGCATAAATTCTCAACTGCGTTTGAAATTATATCACCTGTGATATTTTCTTTATTTTTAATATTAACAAGATGCTTGGTGGATCCAATATCAAAGCCAGGTCTTTCATATGAACCTTTTCTTCCAACATATTTCAACATGTCTGGCAGGAATTTGTAAGTCAATTTATATATTACCTATTTTCACATAACAAGATGTCCTCTAAAGGGTATATATATCAAACCAAAACGTCAATAGTATTTAAATCACTCACATCCTTTCTGATATGGTTTCTCTACAGTTTTGACGCGGAATCCAAGCTTCAAGCAAGTTCATGTATTGCATTAAGCCGATTAACACCAATCGCGATGATTGTTAGCTTACGTTCGGCAGACGCGGCTTCGGTAAAGAATCCCTGTGACATTTTGTATCAAGTGTAATTTTTACATCTCAGCCGAAAAACGTCCACTACTGGGTATAGGCCAAGAATTCCCACAGCATTAGTTCTTGAGCAGACCTTGTCCATCGGCTACCCGCAACTATTACTAGGTCATCGTTCCACCTCGTGGAACGCTTGGCAACACGTCTTCCAGTTAGTGGTCGAACCAGAACCTATCTGTCCCAACGACTATCGGTTCTCCGAGCTATATGCCGTGCCCATTGCAATTAATTCGGTTACATATCTATACATAAAACTGTTGTCGGCAATAAACGTCTAAGCTTAGCTCCTGACGCATGCATGCGTATGCAAGGTCAGTTGTCGTTCTACGTTTTGTCGTTCCCAGCCCTGGCGCTGTTCCGAAACGCAAGTATCACGATAGTGACGTTTGACTTTAGGGCCCTAACGGATACCATAAAAAACGGATAATTACCATTTTCTCGTCAGTCTCGGTTACGTTGTCAGGGCCAATCTGAGACGCTCAACATCAATTAAACTATGCCATAGATATAAATTGATAGATTAGAAGCCGATTGTGCGTATGTGGGATGCTCATCGTACCGAGTTGATTGATGTCACGGTAACAAATTAACAAACAATTTTCAGTTTTTTATAGGTTCTGAGGTAGTAAATAAGCACATAGTCTACTTGGTAGTTACCGTATCTTAAAGACGTTTGGAATAGGTACCGGAAGAATCGCTCGCGAATTGCCAAACCTATTATTACCAACTATTACATTTCGTCTTATTATCACTACTTACTTACGCAGTTACGCACAGTAACACAACTTCATTACTATGTAGGTACCTATGTAGTATTTTGGCTGTGGTCATCTGTTAGGTCCTTCCCCAGATAGGCTGCTCGATCGTATCAAAAGTTCTGTATTCGTATGATAGGTACGATTATGTACATCAATATAATAAGTACCTACCTAATATGGCTATTGTAATGTTAGAAGTACGTAGGTACCCTTTCGAGGACATCGACTTCACATTAATCAATAACTAAAACAATTATATAATCGATATTTTCATTAATGTTATATGTGTTCATTTAGAGGCAATTTGACCACATCAGGATCAAAAGCAGGAACATTGGCATTCTCACCTGAAAATCCCCTCACTAGAAATGTAACCAAAAATGCAATAGCAAAAGTAGCTACAGATAATTTGAATATGCTCTTCGCTCTATTATTTGATGCGAGTTATCTACCTAAGCCTATAGGATATAAAAATGCTTTAGAAATGGAGAAAGCTCTTACTAAACCCAATGTAATGGATGAAATTCTGGTTGGTATAGAGTTTGAAGACAGTATGGCGGGTGAGTAGAATATTATTACATATTTAAAATACGAGTACGTACCTAAAAGCTCTGTGACATGTTAAATGTAAGTGGTAGCAAACCAAATGATTATTTTTATTTATAGCCACTTGCCAATGGTCACTTTACATAAAATGAGCGCTGGCGATTAACCTGGTAAGTGATAATTTAATGGTGTGTCTCCCATTAGCGCTCGGCGATGATAGAATACGCATTGCAAGTTTATGCCATCATCGCGTTATTGCCGCGCCGTCGCGCTTTTGGGTGTTGCATGTGTCTATGTACCTATGCCCATAGGCGATTGTTTGTTTTATCATCTACAATGTCAAGCAATCTTTTCACGCGTATAATTATACGAATATAATTGTTCTGTGATTCCAAACCAATCAATAAGTAAATTTATCTCTTGTGGCATTATTAAAGTGTATGTATCATTAGATACACTAATTTTGCCTTAGTGTTTACCTCGTTTTACCCTGATTTTCACACTATATTTTCGAATATTATTTTGTATTCTGTTATGGAAATTCAGCAAGTTATAATATTTCAGGTGCTACTGAATGGCCTGATGACATCGTAGTAAAGTTAAGGTTCCCAGCTGTAATGCGGACGCCTATGGTAGAGCATCCTCTGAGGGCTAGTTGGAGGACGAATTTGTTGTATCCACTCTTTCCTGGCCCAGGACCGCGGGCTCCCGATGACTCGTACGGCGGTCATAAACCAGGTTTTGATTATTCTCTACTTTTATGCATTTATATACTTTTTTAAATTATCAAATAAGTACGGGTTTTAAACTTCCTAAAGGATTAAGATTTTGATTGCGGATAGCATAACTCTTGGCTTTACGAAAGCAAACTTACGCTACAACTACAAGTTTTACTATTCAGAAATTGAAATAAATAATTGCCAGTCTACTACTTCTATTTGGTACTTGTGACTAGGTGCAAGGACAAACCGAAGGTATTATCAATTCAATGTTTTATAGTAAAAGCCCTGCTTAAATAAAGGAAAAAAAAAACAATTCAATGTCGGATTTGTGCAATATCTGTTCGATAACAGATTTGTGGTCTAGTTGGTTTAATAAAATAAATGCCTATTTTATCTTATCCGAATATCCTCATATTAATAAGATTTAGTTCATTTATTGATCGATGTGGTGAAATGAAACAAGCGGGTGTGCCGTTCGTTTATCTTACGCTAATTATGTTGTACTAGTCTATCTATAGGAGGTTTAAGTAGGTACTTATACTCACAATTCGAAAAAATACTCAAAAGATGCTTTATGATTTTTTGTCTGTATCCTTAGGCGCTTGGCAGCGGCGCTTACCTTACAATTTATCCGCATCCAATACTTTACTATCGAACACAAACGAAAAACACTTTCCAGACATAATTACTGCTGGCATAATAATATAATATTAATATATGACATAATTATTCGTATTCTGTTAAGTGGAAGTCGTAACCTAGTCCGACTTGCTCGTTTGTGTCACTACGCAAGTGAGTACCTACATCATTGATCTATTACATGATCTATTTCTGTGGAGTACATACTCTTGTATGGTGCCCTGCCTCTCGTGTTTGAGGTACAATAGGACCTTCTACATTGTCGAAGTTAGCCATCAAGTCCTTGTACGTGTAGGTGTTAGGGCTGTATTTTAGGCCACACCAATATGCCGTCGAAACGCTAAGAACAAGAAGAATAGGTCCTTGGTTTCCATAGCGCCTTAATCTTTATCACTATATACTTATTTGTATACTCGTATGAAGACGCATACCGCGACTTACTGCGAACTAATCCTAGCTGTTTCGCAAAAATACGCATGCACATGTTTTCGGCTGTAAGTGCATATTTTATCAATTGGCCTTGCATAACAAGTCCGGCGATAATGCTTTTTTTGTACAGTTTATTCTGATATTGACGTGACCTTGGCAGTTTTTGATTTGTTTACATAACCAATTTAACCATATCTCTCGCAGTCGGGAATAATCATAAGATAACATTCTACACAGGGTTACCTTTTATATAAATAAAGTAGCCTGATTAAAAAATGTTAAAAACAACGCGAGGGAGCGTTTCTAAATTTTGAATAATCTGTCGGGTTTTTTTTTTTTTAATAAAAATGTATCCAACGTGTAGTGTAGCTGAGTTAAACTGCCTAATGTAACCGAATTTCGGTCACAGCGGCTAATCTCAACGGAGACTAGCCATCTGTGCGGTAGATAATATAAGTGCACAAGTGCAATTTTATTCCCTTAGGTACTCTATCGTCATAGTCTAATGGGTAGGCAATCCGACAAAGTATCCAGTAAAACGAAGCGTAACCTATAAGTGCTTTATTTTAAAAGACAATACTATACTATAAACTTAAGATACTTATGCTCTCTACTTCTTCCGGACATCTAATTAATTGGGTACTCTATCTGAATAGGACCTCTAAAAACTTTACTCTAGATCAAAGTATACATACAAAGTACCAGAATAAGTATACATACAAATAAAAATAGTATGCAGTTTATAATCATAGCGAGTCAAGGCTAAATTGCTGACCGTCAGCAGTCTGTATAAATGTAGGTTACTGAGGCGCAGTAGCATCTGTATAATAAAACATCAATCCCCATGAATTAAATGTGGCAATTGGGCTATCAAACTACTAAGTGTCCCGTAAACAGTTCTGGAAAGTAGGTATACTTAGTAGGTACGCAACGAAAATAATCTTGACATGACCTTGTAAAAATCTTTGTTATTCTTTTGCTCATATCTTGCCCCGAAAAATTATACCGTTAAAAAACCTATAGCCTAGTTTATGATGAACTTTGTTACTTTTAGTATGATCTACTTGTAGACGAAAAAATAAATTGTTTCGATTACGCGCCTAAATTTGCCAATGCCATGTCATTGCGCCGTTGGTTATTATAGCGTCCTTTAATAAGGTAGACATTGTTAGAATGTGTGTGACCAAAGTACTTAACCCGTTTGATTTATTAAATGATATAAGAATCTGGTATTTCGAGCGAGAATGAATGAAGCTGTCCGCAACTAAACAGCGCCAAATTTGAAGTTCTTGGAACTGATATTTACGCATGAATAATTATGGATCGAGTGAGATCGATGGAAGGGTAGGAAGCGAAAGAATAATGTACAATAGTCTCTACCTAACCTAATAGGAAACAGATGTGCTGTCATATGTACATAATGTAGTTTATTGCTAAGTAACTGAAAAAATAATACACAGTAACGTAAACAAAATAAACAGACAGAAATAAAATAAAACTTTAATAAACATTCTTATCTAGTATACGGAACAATTAACTAAACATACTGTAGTCATGACCGGTGCGCGATGGCCTTTACATGCCACCACTAACACATCTATATATAGTTGACGAAATTCTTTACAGTTCCTGTAATCAACGTTGCTATACGACACTACATTGATATCACTTTCGCTCTTATTTTTCTCCTATATCGTTAGAGAGGGAAAGCAAGTTTTCATAATTTCGTTATCGTAGAGTATACGGCTAGATACTACAATATTTGACGCTTCCATCGCATGTTAGCCTTAGTCTGCGTGGAATATTAAAAGAAGCCATGGCCAATTAACTGATTCTGATAGAATTGGTATGATTAAACGCGATAAATAAATCTTGAAAATTGTAACAGACAGATAGATCGTACATAATACACATACGAGTATTTATTCGCACTTGTAATTTGGGAAGCCATACCCTGACGTCCTTTTAGCTATTTATTTTCGAACAATGCTAACCATAAAGCTAGGTAGGAAGTTATCATTTTACGAATTTCAGATTAAGATTGTAAATAAATCGCTATTAGAGCGTAGTACGGCCCTAGGGCGGTGATGCTGCATGTTTGTCGTAAATTTTCTTATTAGAAAATAAGTATTATCAACCATTTATTTTATAAAATAAATACATAATTATGTGTACGCGGTATTTTACAATGTTAGATTACGTGAAATGGGACTATTAACACCTCTAGCGCACAAATTAGTGAACAGCCAGCAATAACCTGGTCCTCTATTATGGTACTCATTGTTAGAGTGTGTGTGTCAGAGTGTGACCAAAGTACCTACTTTTTATTAAATGAAAAGCTATTCGGGGGAAAAGGTGTAAAGATAAGCTACGATATATTAATGTTACTTTATGATTTTTACTATGACATCATTGCACACAATGACAGAAGGTAGGTACTATAAATTTCTGTTAATTACATTTATTTAAACTTTTTGCACATAAAATAATTGTACAACAGCGAGTCCGCTGTACTGGTAGATAATGCATTATCTACCAGTCAACTTTTGGGGGTGCAGAGATAAGATAAAGTAGGTGCAATTCTAAAATTTATGATTGGAATTAATACAGCATACACAAATATACAAGTAAATAATATACTAATAAAAAATATAATTACTTAAATAAAATACCTAATAATACATATTATAAATATTAAAAATACATAAACTTACTACATACAATATACATAACTAAGATAAAGATAGTTGTTATGATTATTCTGCTAATAGTTTATGATAGTGTATACGTACCTACTTTAGCTTTGAAAGTTTCACGGTTAGAGGACTTCCTGATTTCGAGAGGGAGTACATTCCATTCCATAGTAGGATAGACTGAATTCTGATAGAGGAGTGAACAAGACTAGAACTATGAGAGGGGCAAAGAAAAAGGAGATTATTAGAAGATCGAAGATTCTTATCATGGCTGCTGCAAAGGTATTGAAAGTGAGGAGATAGGTATGTAGGAGCATTAGGAGAATTTAGGACAGAGTAAAGTGTAGTCAGCGCACGCCAACTACGTCGTTGACGAATAGGGAGCCATTGCAGCTGGGAGCGATAAGTAGACATATGATCATACTTACGGAGGTGAAAATTTAATCTAATGCAATTGTTGAAAAGCCGGTCAAGTACATGCATTAGGTAAGAAGTTAAATAAAAAATCTTAGTGTCTTCGGCAGTCATCTAAGAATTAAATTACGTGAACCCAAATTGATGCACTGGTTTTCGAAGATAATGTCGAAATAAAGCGAAGTGGACAAAATAAACATTTTTGATAGATTAGAGAGTAATTGCATGAATAGAATCTGAATCCATACAAGTACCAAACTAATCTTCGCCTAAAGGCCACTTATTATGTAGTCCAAACTCTAATACGGTTATTAATAATAGTTATGCAGCTTAAAAAAGCTCTTCTTTTTTATTTTGGCCCAATCAAGGTTAGTGCTCATGTTTCCTGCTAATAACTATGTAAGTCCATACTCTGGTTTAATACAGAACATTTTACGATAAAAAAAACTCCAATTACCAAATTGAAATGGCTACGAGCCCATCCGCCCCGCAATTAGCGTTTTCATTTCATAGGAAGTTTAAAGCCGTGATTGATATCTGGGGGAAAAATATAAATTGTTTTATTAGATGAACAAAATATAGAACAAGAATTTGGTATTTCAAGGCCACTATTATCCACGTATCTGGATGGAACTGTTTACACCTTTATATACTGAAAGAGATTGTTTTTTTAGGTTATTCACCGGAAATGTTCTTAGCCGTACAGCATGCTTTGTCCCAAGAGATAATAAAGGAAAAGAGCGGCAAGTCATTCGATACCAAAGTATATTTACAAAGGTTGCCTCAAAATCCATACAGAGAAGATCTGTTACTCATGCCATTAGAGAGATTTGTATCAATGATTATTATGCTTTGTTTCGCATATTCCTTTGTGAATACCGTCAAACTAGTCACTATGGAGAAAGAGTTGCAGTTAAAGGTTCGTATTACAAATTAATTACTTTTTAAAGATTTCTCCTGCTCTAAAAATAATGCAGGTGTCGCTCGGGTCTTAAAATATATAACACAGTATTTGACAACAGTTGGAATGTGAATTTAACGTTCCTTAATTAAATATTTAAAATTGCAAACAATGAAAACGATAAATAGCTAATAATAAAGAAGTTATAATCTAAAACTTTGCGAATTTTTGAATCTCTCTACTTTCTTTAATTTGTTTAAGTTTGTTAGCTAGTCAACTGTTGGCTAACGATCGATATAAATGTTATGTTGGCAGGAAACAATGACAATAATGGGTCTACCATCATGGCTTCACTGGTTGGCGTGGTTCATCAAACAGTTTTCGTTCCTCACTATATCAGTTATACTTATCGTCATATTATTTAAGGTGAGTTTCATTTATTATTTACTAGTTCAATAGGCGTACTACAGTCACTGCCTACCCTAACAGGAGACGTGCGTGATGTTAATGTATGTATGTGTATTTTCTATGTGGTTGTACGTTGCGGTTTCACTCGCGTTGTATTTAGATTATTTTTCTGTAATAAAAGTAGCTTAAGTTATTCTTTTGAAACATGAGGTATATGTCAGTAAATCTCGTCCAAATCGGTCAGAACTGGATCAGGTAAACGGAAAAAAAATGAAAAAGAATAAGAGCTATTATCGGACTTTATTTTATTTAATACGATATACACAAGTATGTTCTAGGCGGACTTGGTGCCTTAATTGAATGCACCTGTGTTTGCCTACACACGTGTAGATAATGTGTATTTGAAACTAGCATACTGGCCGCAGCTTCGCCTGCGTGAATATATTTTTTTTTATTAAATTAAATATAGCCTATTAGAATCCGTGCAGTAGTTTCTGCAAAAATAAATCTTGTTATCGTTTGGTTAGTAGCCAACCTGATGACAGAGTTATTTAAATCGCTCATATTTAGGCCTCTATCGTGATCTTATAAACATCCATCCATCTTCAGAAACTTTCGCGTTTATAATATTAGTAGAATTCAGCACGCTTACGCATCGAGCGCATGCCATGGGCCGATGTGAGTCGGCCTTTATGTTAAAAATAACCCAACGAAAGCTAGACAGGTTGATTTAGTGTCTACGTTATTTTAATAATAACACACAGTTTTTAGGCGCGTCGCTTTACATGCTACTGTTTAGTAATTACAATGAGTGGTTAGATTTTCTTGAACATTATATATCATACTCTATCTCTCTGTGTCCCATGTTTAGGCTGCGTTTCCACTAGAGATGTACGAGGATGTGTAGCGAGAGATGTGTTTGTCAACAACCAATGGAATCACTGCACATCTCTGGTGGAAATGTAGCCTTAAGATGAGGTAGGATACAAGCGAATAAGCCGGATTGGAGAAGGACTTTCACTTCCCACAGTCGGACTTGCACATTGGTGTGTGCTACCTCTCTTAATAGTAGATGCATATATTTTATGCATAAAGAATATTTTATATTCATATATTAATAATATAAGTACGCAGAACCGACCATATTGCACATATATGCACGAAGAGTTTTATGATTGTAGAGGAAGCGAAAGAAGTATGTCTGGAGCGTACCATAGTCTCTGCCCACCCTAATGGGAGACGGGCGTGATAATGTGTATGTATAAATAATATAAATATTTTTAGATACCATTCAACCGGACAGGGGGAGGGCATGGATATTCAGTGCTCACTTTCACCCCCTGGTCTGTACTGCTGTTCTTCATGTTATTGTTTATCGTTGCTTCGCTCGCATTCTCCTTCATGGTCAGCGTTTTCTTCTCTAGAGGTAAGTTATATTAATATTAAATTATACAGTCTATTATTATATTCATATTTTAACTCTGTATAAGAGCGACACTGTTGGTAGGTACCAACAATGTCGCTTTTTTAGACAATATTTATTTATTAGTTAACTCACAGCATATATAATAATATATAGCATTTAAGTAAACAATTTAAATGATAGGATTCTAATAAACAAGCCACTTAAGAGCTAACACAGCATTCATAATTTAGACAACAAAATTAAGTTAAATTATTTACAATGATTTTAAAATTAGAATAAAATTTGGATAAGTATAAAATATATTAACTTGCCCAACAAAAAAAAGTAAGCAGTGATTGTGATAGGGTGTGTAAGTCTTACTAAAATTGCTGAATAGATACGAAACACAACATACACACACCCACGCACACACGCCTGCAATCATGCACCCACGCTCGCGGTCACATAGTCTAAGGTCTAACCTATTCCGATTAATGTTTTAATAAGATTTTAAATTCAAACTTTTACGCCACAATGATTAATATGATATTATTTTAATCAGTGTCAATAATTAAATTTACCCTATTTCTAATATTACATCCTATAACTATGTTTTGGTATTTAATGCACTGTGATGTTTCTTAAGCACAAAATATATTTATTTATTTTGGTTATCAAGTCGCACATATGAGCATTATAAATTATAAATGAAGCATGTGAGAAAAAAGGTCAGTGTCTGCTAATTTACCTACGACTAGTTCGTTGACAAGTGTAGAGCTGTGTGTAGAACTAGTTAGAAATTATTTTTAACGTTTTTCTAACATCAAAATATTCTTTACAGCCAACACTGCAGCATCCTTCATGGGTTTAGCTTGGTTTACGGCCTATTCGGTGTATATGTTAACTCAAGTTCTTTACGAGGATATAAATCTCTCGACGAAATTAATTCTCAGTCTTATATCAAATACTGCGATGGGATATGCATTCCAAATGATGATCATGTGCGAAGGAACCACTGAAGGTATGTTTTTTGTTTATTTTATTAACTTCATAGTTTTTTTTAAATGGAACTGGTGTTGCCAGTCACAGACACCGCCACCTGTGAAAAAGGTGTTACATTTAACACCATATTAAATTGTAGACTGACATGTTTAAATAAATACGTCGTCTGGCAATTTTTATATATTGTAATAAATTTTCGAATTACAATTTTAACATTTACTTAAATTACTTTTATTAAGAGATTATTCGAGCATTTTCTTAAAGCATGACATTGCTTGTGTTAGGAAAAAGGAACAGAGAATCATGTGCTCTGTGAATAAGAAGCCCCACTCTTACATGTACTTATTTATGTATTAAAGCGATGAGGAAATGTTGCTTTAATATTTAAGGCTTATTGCATAGCGAAAGTGCTAAAAATATTTTATACTTAAGTATTTACCTACTTCTTCTTCTTAGCGTGTCGATGGCAATCTAAATTGTGTCGGCCCAGAACCTAGCTACGAGTTTTACCTACTGATTCAAGGAAAATAATACTTAACTTAATAATATTATACAACCTACATTAGCTTGATAGGCTGTTTTCGATAATTTGGTCAGTGGCAACCAAGGTAATATATAATGTTAACATATTACAGATTTTAAATCGATATTGAAAATGAATGTCTATAAGGGCGTCATGGAACAGCTCCTGAAAGGCTGACAATTTAAATGCATAGACATAAAAAATATATACATACCGATCTACTTATAATTAAGTTAATGTTAATTAAAAAACTATTCAAGTCATTTTCGGGTGATTAACTGGCCAAGTTTAAATGACTATTAAAAGGTGGCATTCCTCTTTTTAACTAGAAGACTAATAGCACACGAGTAAATAATAGCCATTGACATAGAGCCGGTCATTTACATAAATATGGATATGTACCTACGTGAATAAATTTTAATGTTTGTTGTTAAATTTAATTTAAGAAGCACACATAACAATGAATACTTATTTTTGGCATAATTTGCGTTAATTTTTCATTATACAGATCCAAAAAAAATTAATAACACAATCAAATATTTATATAATTATTATAAATATTAGAGATTTAAAAAATAATACTCATTTAATTTTTAGACTGCCTCTTTAACGCATTGCTAGCGCATCGGACTGTTGTGCTTAAGGTTCTAAATTCGATCCGTGGGTCAGTTAAAGTGGTATTAGGATTTGATGTCGAGAAATAGAACTAGCCCGAAACGCAATAAGTTTTACCCTAGGCCCTATTACTTGTAATCGAATTAGCTAGTTAATTAATTTGTTTAAAGATATTGTGATGTGCAAAAGCCATGTAAATGAATATATGAGCTTTATATTTTTGTTCCCGAAGTAGAGTTACTAGGATTTGTATCAGAGGCGGTACAAAAGCTAACACATAGTTGAGGAAGCAAAGGCATAAAATATTTATTTTGAACTAGCTGTTGCCCGTGGCTCCGCCTGCGTGAATGTCGGTTATCGCTGCAAAAAGTAGCCTATGTGTTATTCCAGACCATAATCTATCTATCTCTGTGCCAAATTTCATCCAGATCCGTTGAGTAGTTTTTACGTGAAAGAGTAACAAACATCGATCCATCCATCCATTCTTACAAACTTTCAGATTTATAATATTAGTAAGGATAACAATGGGTAAACAAAGTGATCCTTGACTCATCCGAACTTTGAATGAATACGTCGACTACACGAGAATGTAGGTTCTTTGTGTGATTAGCATACTTATTTGTTCTGTCCTCTGGGTGTAAATTATTTTGTCTATAGTATCTATGTATTATAAATTGTACAAGTAGTGATAAGTACCTATGTTTACTAATTGTCTGGTTGCCATACTTGCCATAGTACAGGCTCTGCCTAGTTTGGGAGAAGATGGCCGTGTGTTACGTGCCAAAATACTATTGTTATCTATTATAGGTACAATTGTGTCATCGCAAATGCAGAAGTAGGTAGGTACGTTTGCATGTGTCATAACACAACTGTATGCATAATGACATAACCATATTTATTGGTACTAATATTACATTGTCGTTATACGATCCTACTAATATTATAAACGCTAAATCCTTCACGCAAAAACTACTGGACGGATTTTGATGAATAAGATTTGGCTATAAACATACAATCCATGGACTGTACACTGAGAAACAGAATGACTCTCTGTGAGTCACTTAAAATTATTAAATTATTAAACGTGTTCGTGTGGGGATCGAACCCCTTAAGGCGGTGATAACAGCTAAATAGCCTAACTTAAAATATTTTTTAGCAAAATATGTTTTTAATTTGTCACAATAAGTATTAAATACGCTGATCTTCACAATATTTACGATAATATAGTTGTTTCCAAAATACATTTAATTTATAAAACATAGGTACATAAAAATAATGCCAAAGTCACCCTTTAAAATATGTTTATAGAAAAAAATATCTCGTTTATTTATTTTATTTAATTGGAAGATAATATTTAAGGATATAAGCTGATTATAACATGTTTAAAAATATTGCCCTTTTATATTTTGAATTATGCCACTAATTATTTAGTAAATATAATTTTCCTCAATTCTGTACTCAATTTCAGCGGTACACCGTACACACACTATGCAGTTCGACATTGACCAAATGACTATTAAATTCTTAAGGACGTTGGCAGTTAGTAGCGCCTTAACACTCATTGCAGTGTCAATGTCCTCACGTGTAGGCGACCGTGCTAAATTTGATACAACTTACCTATAGTATGTTTACCTGCATAATGATTTGCAAATACAAAGTTTACAATTTTTTTATATGAACACAAACGTCTAAGCAAATCGCATCATGTTACGAAAACTGCTAGCTATGTTAATTAATATTTCTCTAAACGATTTTATTTAGTTTCATCTGCTCTTTTTTTAAAAGACAACTCCCGCCCTAGGAAACAAGCTCAGTGTCACGGGAGACAAAAATTTCGAAATTCCATTATACCGATAGTACATTTCTTCTAATGACATTATGATCGAAGGTGTGAAAAAACTTTTTTTTTAAATTAACTAGCATGATTATTCTTAAAATATTAAGTTGAATCAAAATTATAAAAAAATATTTCCAACATTAAATTTGGTGTAGGAATTTTTTTTTTCAAAACGCATCCCTGCAATCTGTATATACCTAATCAGATAGGTACATAACTCAAAACCCGTTCAACATTTATCTCTAAACGCAATCTACTTACTTAACTGCCTGACCTCGACATTGACCGGCCAATGCCTGGGTGGACTAAGTTTTTTTTAAGTTAGCTATATATAACTACAGAAGGACGGTCTTGGAAGACTTTTATAGAACTGTAAATTGTTACTTACCGATTTTCAAGTGTAGGTATGCCTTTTACAAGAAAGATTTTTGTAAAACTGTTTTTACCGATTTCTTAGGGTTCTAACTAGAACCGAACGGGTTCTTTTTTCCAGGCCTTAATTCTTTACGATTAATTTGTCTTCGGTATCAATTCTTTCACCGCTGGGTACGGGTCTCATCTCCTCTATTAAGAGAGAGAGAGAAGGAGAGAGAGAAAGAGGGTGTAGGCCTCAACTCTTAACTATGAAAAAATATTATAGGTAGGTACCTACATAGGTTTTTTCTCCGGTGAATGTATTTTAGTCAGATGTAATTATAAGTAAAACGCGTATGACTCAGAATCAGTCAGAATAGCTGTTTCCTATTTTGAACCTCATTTTAGTTGGCACAAAGATAATATAAAAATTCCCGAACATGCATTATTTAAAATTATTCCAGCTACCAATAGCGCTGTTACCCTATAGATAAGCATAGTGTAGTTATTTTGATTCGACCGTTCCCGTGCTTCGGATTCTAGGAGGACACGTTAAAAGGTATTCCCGACTTTTAACAGTTGTTAGATCACGGCTGAGACCTGTCACAGCTTTATCACCATATAGGCTACTAACCACTCGACAAATAAAATATAAAACATATGACCAGAAAATGGTTAGTTTGTCTGTAAAGGTCGATATGTACATACAATGTACATCGGTTCGTATAGTAACAAGTTTCCGGACTTGGTGTAAAATCAATACTTACAATAAGGAGGAAAATTACTTGTATTTCTGTTGGCTATTACGAGTTACGACATTATTCTTTATCGACATTCTGACAAATATTGTATTAGCTATTACGGTATTGCCTCATTTATACGATATAAGTTTGAATAGGTGTAATGCATTTTATATCAGCAGCCGTCGGGCTAATCACATACCTAATCACCAGGGGTGGCATTAGACATTGCGTAGACGAGGGCCTTTCTTTTAAAGATCTTTGTGAGCGTGCCAGGCCTCTGTAAGAGCGAGGTTCTGGGCGGATGCCGTGTAGTTCACCTGAGAGGTTTCCTAGTGCCTTTATGAATAAATGAAAAAATATTTGGAAGGTACAAGCGCACGAAGGGATAATTTAATATTAGTAAAATTGTGTGTAAAAAAAAAGAAGTTAACAGAATGCGTTAAAGAACAATAACAAAACAATAATAAAATAAATAATTCAGACAGTACCGACAATAAGGTCGGTATGTCACTTACCTATCAAAACCTTTAAGGTGTATACCCTCTTTGCGTCGTCAACACTCTACTTGTCACTGCCGAAGGCCGCCACTGATCCCATTTTCCACCAACTTCGCTTTACGTTCCCGATTCTTAATTTTAATATTTATTTACTTTTTTTAGGTCTACAATGGGACCAGTTCTTCACACCTATATCATACCACGATGAACTGCAACCAGCCCACATAGTTTTCATGTTAATACTCGATTCTATACTCTACATGTTAATCGCTATGTATGTCGAGAAAATAAGGCCTGGTTTATACGGAGTGCCGCTGCCATGGTACTTCCCTTTTACTAAAAGTTTTTGGAGGCCAAACAAGAAGAAAGTGGCAGGTAAGTCAAATCTTGCTTTTTTTTTAAATTTCAGAGTGTAATTTGTAATGATCTGAATTAGGTGAGCTATTTCATATCAATGATCAAAAACATTGATGTTAGTATTTTATAGCAGTCCATAAATATTATAGTAAACTAGCTGACCCAGCAAACGTTGTTTTGCTACTAAAATAGTAATATCGCTATTAAAAAATTGGGGTTGATCATAGAGGGGTGAAAATTATGGGTTGTATGTATTTTTTAATGCTGAATCACAAAAAATTAAAAACAAAAAATGTTGTCTAAAAAATTAAATAAAAACATTAGGGGTGGACCGCCCTTAACATTTAGGGGGATGAAAAATAGATGTTGTCCGATTCTCAGACCTACCCAATATGCACACAAAATTTCACGGAAATCGGTCGAGCCGTTTCAGAGGAGTTCAAAGTTGAACACTATGACACGAGAATGTTATATATGTATTAGAAGTAATACGGTAACATAATGTAAAAACTGCACATCACACACATCCGAATAGCAAGACTACAGCCTACTGCGCATTCAAACCCTGCGATTTTTCCCTAATGTTCTTGTTTTATATTTTAAGTTTTCGCCTTAATAATAAGGCGAAAACTTAGAATATAAAACACTGTACAGCTAGCAAATGTAGGTTGACCATAAGGTCAACCTACATTTGCTAGCTGTACAGTGGGTTATTATTTATTTGGTCCAGTCAATAAAGAAGCTGTAGAGTGAGTAAAAAACCTAACGATTCCTTCATTAACTTGATCAGTGTCCTTCTATGAGATACAGTGAGCTTCTTCCCTGAGAACAACGTTCCCACCCGCTTATATCTTAAAAAGGTGCGTCAACCATATTGGGAACCTACACCCACTTTTAGACTATTCGTTGAGTGGAATAATTAGTTACAAGAATTTTGATGAAATAATATCCGTAATCGTTAAACCCGTAGGCGTCGTATACTACTACTTGCTCAAAAACAACATTACGGGTTAGAAATTAAAGTTACAATTTAATTTGTAACGCTGAGTCATAGGTGCTTCCAAGTATACTGAAAAGCGAGACTGAAGTAGCGATATTATATTATTGTGAACGGGAATAATATAGAAGACTTGTTATTAGTTGCAACTAGTTATAAACTACTCCGTTTGGTCGCGAGTAATGAGTTATCTACTAACACATTGCTTACTGGTTTGTAATAGGTTGCGTGGAGGTTAGGTACAGAATGACCATTAAAATACTAAATATAAAGAAAGAAAGAAAAGCATTTATTCGAACATACACAGGACCATAGATACAAACAAAAACAATAGACGTACAATAACAAAAACTAAAAATTATCCTGTGTGATGTCAGAAAGGGTCCTAATCTTAGCTCTATGCTGCGGCATTTAAACTGCAGCGCTGATATTCTGATCAGGCCTTGGTGAATGGTTCTTTATCTTTAAAAATTTCGTCATTATCTCAGCTGAAAGACGTCTACTACTAGACATAGACCTTTCCCCCAAGGATTCCCACAGCATTCGGTCTCGAGCTGACCTTGTCCATCAGCTGAGCGCAACTTTGACTAGGTCGTCGACCTTGTTGGAGGCTTGCCCACGATCCGTCTTCATTTCAGAACGTTTCTGCCACAGTTAGTCGCTATCTATTCTACAAGCTATGTGCGCCTACCCATGGGTGGAAAGAGACCGACGTAGCTCGAAATATTGGCTCATGAGCCTCCTACGGAGAACGGAGGATATATTCCTCCGTTCTTCTACGCGTCTAAGCATTTTCATTCAATACTCGATTTATAAATATTATTATACCATTTGTCTGTTTGCAACAGTACAATCTCTACCTTGGCCGTGGCCGTGTGTGAATTATCTCAAGATACTATGTAATTGATATAATTTTATGTATACTCACAAAATAAACATAGTACCTAAACCACGATTTGCGATCCCAATATTTATTTAAGCGCATTCGTTTGCATATTTCTAGTAGAATTCTGCCGTCGACAACTTGCCAATTAATACTTTACATACGACGTAGGTAATTGACGGCAAATATATGCGGTACATACAATGTAGTCTCAATGTAGACTAATTTAGTCGGTATCTATTAATAAAATCGTTCCATTGTGACTTGATTACATCAATGATGTCGTCTGGCTAAAACATGTGCGTGGTACATGTATAAAATATATACCTATTTAGTCTACCTATTCGTATAATTATAATAGAACAATAGGTAACTAATTATAAGTAGCAACGTATTTTCTCATGTAGTAGTTGTACTGGGTACCTAGTATAATAAATATTTATAGTATTAGGTTGAAGGAAAATGCTCCAGAAAGTGTTTTTCTTCTGAAACAATTGCAACCAACTTTTTACCTGGATGGTAATCGGTGGGTACGATTTGGTAATCGTACCCACCGATTACCATCCAGGTAAAAAGTTATTTTATAATTTTAAGTTTGAGTGGTTAGTGACCTTGTCTGCTAAGCCGGAGGCCTAGATGGTTCTAGGCCTCCGGCTTAGCAGACAAGGTCACTAACCACTCAAACTTAAAATTCATTTATTCATTTAGATTATAAAGTAACACTTATGAAGGTCATAAATTATGAATAAGCCAGAAAGATAATGTCACCAAAACATTCCTACGGCTAGTTCGCTGATGTGGAGCCTTAAGAAGAGCAAGAAACTCAGTAAACTTACTAAACCAAGGCTTGTAATACCAGACTCTATAACTACAAGCTATTATGTGACCATGGGAAATCCAGGTCGTAATAGTGGCACAAATCATACGATCGAGTAGGCCCAGCTCGTATGGTGCACGACTTCAGCCGATGATTCTTAGCACTATTAATAGCTTTTCTTTTCACTCAATACATTAAGTGAGACTAATGAAAAACTACAACAAATATTTAATAGCTATAATCAAGATGTTTTAAAATATAAGATAAATGCTATTTACATATCTACTTAAAACTACCTAGTTCTCCGTTAAAAAATTGTAAGCTAAAGTTTTTGCTTCTTGCGTGAGAATAGTTTGATTTTTTAAATTTATCTCATAGGTGTTTAAAAGAATGGGATAGGTAATAGAAAATATATATAAAATTATTAACCATCTTCAAAATGCGAAAAATAACTGAATACAGAATGAATTCGGTGCTAAGGCTAGGTTTACTCCTGTCACCTAATAAATTAGCTTAACTTCAATCTGTAGGTATGCAGTTATTTTATCGCTTATTGAAGTCGGTTTATTTTTTATATAATATCTTTTATTTCATACTTTTCAGTAGGCCGGCTGTTATTTGATTCTGAAGTTTCATTCCCCGGACAATTCCAAAATAAAATTGTCCGGGGTAGGGCCAGCTAGTCGCTAATAAAAACCCCTGTAGACAGACAGTGATGTTCAGGTTGAAACATAGTAATAAAATGTATGTATATTGGAATATCTTGTAATAACACAACGAAGTACATTTTATAAATTGATAGATACTTGTTTTTTTTATTCCGCCTGACCTTTAACCGCAAATACCTTTAACAATTCATTATTACGTAAGTGTTAAACAATTATAAGCATATTTCCGCTTAATACCTCTAGCCTGTTATAAAGTTTCTTTGAAGCGATAGTTCGATGTAATGTAATCAATGGTTATTGCAACTACTTCCAGTCAAGGCCGTTCTATGGTTATATAAAACTTTTCATTAAACGATTTTAATTTACTAAATTGAAGAGAATTAGAACAGTTGATGATCGGTATGCTGTTTTGACAAGAGAGTCATTGTAGCTAATAGATGGGTAGATCAATAGGCTGTGAGGTCAAGCAAGTTGGCAACGGTCAGTATGTGGATGACCATTTACCAAAGGCACATCGAGGCTCCTTTGTGCCTCAGAAAACATTACAAACAGTCAACTGATTATAAAGCCTACTTGTTTTATTGCATAGGCGCCGTTCTATATAATGAAGTCTTACCATAAGAATAGTAGATAGGTACCTAGTAGTTATTGTTTATGTTTATGGTCTTACACTGACGCTGCTGATAGACAAAATAAAATGCGCAGCGACCGACAGGCCTAGTAGGTATGTCAGAATAAAAAACAAAGAACACCTTTGAACTATTTCACCAGATCAACATAAGTAAAGATAACTAATTGTATGGATTGATTCATTGCTGAACGAATCAATTCAAACTACCTACTTCTTATCGTTGCACGTCGATGAGGTTGCAATAAAATATAATGTTTTCAGAGATATCAAGAAAAGACGGGGCTGATGTAGAATACAATGATGCTTTGTTAAAGGTTGTTCACGATGAGGAACCGAAAGGCGTACCTATGGGCGTCAATATACAAGTGAGTACATATCAACTATACTTTCTTTTCTTCTTTTTCTTTTTTTTTTTTTCTCTTTTAAAAAATACAACTCCCGGCCACGAGAACACTCCCTGTGTCGCCGAGAATTTGACAAACATACAATTAACGGACAAAAAGTATACCCAGACTTGAGACAACCATTTATGGATCACACAAACTTTTGTCCCGTGTGGGAATCGAACCCACGAAAATTATTATTAAGATAGCACGTGTGGTCTGATGGTTAACCTCACCTCGACACCAACACGCTTGGGACGTGGTAGGTTCGATTCCGATAGGGATAAGACGTGTAAGTGTGTGAAAAAACTCCACGCAAAGTCACAGGAAAGTCGCAGGAATCTTTCCCGCACTGGTGGTGAGGGAATTGATATAAAGTCGATTCCCGGGTTGAATCAAAAATATATTGAGTTTTTTGTCATAAAATGCACATTAGATGCCAGAAGTTACTGTAAGTGTTTACATTTACACCCCTATGCCATGAAAAGCATGTTCGCTAATACGCGTGTTCACTCGCGGGTCGTGCCGGGTCGCTGTCCCATCGCACTATGCGATGAGCGAATAAAGAGCGCACTGTATATGCGCATCCATTCGCATACATTTGTCCATTATAATATCCCGCACAGATGTCTGTGTATAGTCTACGGCGAAATTGATCGCCGCCGTGACCGAAAGTTGGTTAGGAGAACATTATTATTTCATGTTAGAATATAATCTCGACATTGCGACACGACGATTTTGCATTTACAAGCGAGAAAGCCGATATACAAAATAATAATAGCGCAACTGGGGACGGAGCTCCACCTTACAGTAGTCCACAGCCAATTTTGGTCCGACTGCCTTGGTGGTCTAGTGGCCGCAGTATGGGCCTGCTGTGGGTTGTGGGTTCGATTCCCATACAGGACAAAACTTTCTGTTACCCGCAAAGCGTTGTTCTGAGTCTGGGTGTAATTTGTGTCCGTTAATTGTATGTTTGTAAAGTCCCCCGCGACACAGAGCTTGTTATCTAGAGCGGGAGTTGTCTTTTTTAACAAAACAGAAAAAAAAAATACTACTGTGGCAAACAAGCATACGGCCCACCTGATGTTAAGCAGTTACCGTAGCCTATGGAAGCTTGCAATACCAGAGGTATTACTTGCCAAGCCATTTTTTTACACCAGAGCTTAAAGATGGGAGTGTCTCTGGGATAGGAATACGTTTCTTTTAAAACGCATCCCTAAATGAGCGCTGGAGACCTGTACTCACACACAGGAACACAACTACACTGCTATGTGTAGTTATTTGGCTGCGACGGCACAGGCGTGGGCTGTTTATGCAGTGTAACCCAAACCATACTGACACCTGCAGGAGGACTTGATGGCTGCCTCCTATACAATGCAGTCAATGTAGCTGTATTTTGGGCCGCAATAATATAAATTTAACGACGTTTGACATCGAAACACTAAGAAGAAGAAGCGCTTATTTAAGAAAAACTGTTGTATAAATAACGTTATCCTTATCCCAGTAATACCCTTATCACTAAATTTTGGTGTTATAAGACTCTAGGTCAACAAGTCGAGAGTAATACTCCAAATATTTCAAGTTTACATTTACATTACAGTAATTGCTTATTATCAGGTAGACCGTATGCTTGCTTGTTGCCGTGACACGGTAAACAATGTACTTAACATTATTACGTGTGTAGATAATCACACATATAAAGTTAAAATGTTCTTTTCAGAACTTAACAAAAGTTTTCAAGGGCCGAAAAAAAGCCGTAGACAATTTGAGTATGAGAATGTATGTCAATGAAATAACCGTGTTACTTGGACACAATGGCGCTGGCAAGACAACAACTATATCCATGCTTACAGGTAAGTGTTATTGATATGTAATGCTAGTGGCACGCCCTGACTGTGTCCGGGTTTTAGTGACTATAGTAATCACGCTGCTCGGCAGACTCTATACTAATATTATACGAGTAAATGCGAAAGTTTGGAAGGATGTATGGGTGTATAAATGTTTGTTACCTAATCACGCCAAAACGGCTGAACGGATCCGAATAAAATTTGGCATAGAGATAGAATATAGTATGGAATATCACATGGCTACGTTTTATCCCGGACAAAAAACACTGTTCCCGCGGGATTGTACACACGAGCGAAGCCGCGGGCGGAATCTACTAAATAATAATCATAAGTAAATAATTAAATGATACGGTACTGGTGTGGCGACTACGAACTGGAAGATTCACCCTTAACAAGGTGGGCCGAAGATCTGGTAAGGGTGCGGGTAGCCGATGGATAAGGTCAGGTCAGGACTGATCGCTGTTGAAATCTTAAAGGCCTATGTCCAGCAGTGGACGTCTTTCGGCTGAGATGATGGTCATGATGAAGCCTATAATAAGTACTTAAACGTCATCACCCACAAGTAAATGTGCACGGCCTCGTATAACTCAAATGTTAACACCCAAATGCTAACGTAATTGTACGTGAATAAACTATAAGTAAATTTTGACTTTAAAATATCTACCTATTTATAGATATAGTACCTACTAGAAGTACCTCTTTGCCAAAATAGTTACCTACATTTAGAAATACGTAGTTTTATTATATTTTATACAGCGGGCATAGATAGGCATAGCTTTTCCAGAGAGGTGTTTGGAGAATCCCAAAATTAGGTAAAACCTACAAATATAAACTAGTTTTTGCCCAGGCTTCACGCAGAAAATGACAGTTCTAAATGCTAATCTTAAATGTCATAAACATGAACATGGTATAATTTTGTCCGTGCATTATTCTACTGTTCTTACGGTTTAAATTTCCATGGCGAACAGCTAGTACTTGTAATATAGCGAAGTAGGTAGGTATATTGAAAGTAAAGAAAAGCAGCTAACTATATAGATATCACTTTTTAAATGCTAAATAGATGTCACTTTAACCAACATATAAGGTGACTAAAATATCAAACATATTATCGAACAGTTGAGAACAGTTGGTACAATACGCGCTCACGTGCTAAATAATCTTCAATTATTGCCACTAGTAATAATTTTGACGTCTCCATTGCATCATTATTGTTAGCCACAACTATCGTGGTTATGGTAATTGTTAAAAAAATAAAATATTTTACGTTTATTATATTATTTATTAGGTATGTTTATTAATTACTAGCTAAATCCAGCCACGCTTTGCTGTACTTCTCCGTTCCCGAATTGTTTACACAACTTCATGGGTTTTCATTTTTTTGCGCGGCACTCCTAATTCTTTCCCTAAAATAAATGTAGCCTAAGTTACGCCCCATAATAAGCTATCTGCTAGTGACAGTCCCGTTAAAATTCAACCGTTGCGGAGATTAGCAGAAACAAACAGACAGAAAGACAATATTTTGAAATTGCATTTTAGTTCTGAGTAACCTGTAAAAATATGCATTCAATTTTATTTATAGATTAACTAGGGGTCGCCCGCGACCACGTCCGCGTGGTAATTTGGTATATTTTTCCCGATTTTGCAACATATCTTACTAGTGCTCCGCTCCTATTGATCATAGCGTGATGTTATATAGCCTATAGCCTTCCTGGATAAATGCACTATTCAACAAAAAACAATTTTTCTAATCGAACCAGTACTTTCTGAGATTAGCGCGTTCAACCAAATAAACAAACAAACTCTTCAGCTTTATAATATTAGTATAGATTACACTTCTTCTTCTTCTTATCGTTTGGTTAGCCAACCTGAGGAAGTGAATGAATGTGACAATGAAGTTTTGATATGTCTTTTCAAATAGATAATGGATGCAAAGACTTGTGTGTGATTAACATTTAAAAATCTGTATAACACGCGTCCAAAGTCAAGGCGTGTGCCTAGTATATAATAATAATAAGTTGGGACTTATTTTGTTATTGTTATTTTAGTGTTTTTATTTGTATTTTACGTTACACTGTGTATTCCACGAACTTGACCTAATGCAATAAGTTGTTGGCCTCTGGCATAAAGACTTCGTTCTTAGTAATTATAGCTACATTTTATTGTAGGTATGCAATGCAAGTATTTTTCTTTTTTTCAGCTTAAGACGCCTGCAAACGCTGGTGCATAATAACCCTATAGATTTATTAACATGGACAATGCTAATAATTCATTTAATCGGACAGTCAGCTATTCTTTTGTAATTTTTTGTTGTTTTTTTTTACTCAGGTATGGTACCACCGTCATCTGGCACCGCAACGATAAATGGCTATAGTATAGTGAACGAGACATCCCAAGCTCGCAAGTCACTTGGCATATGTCCACAACATAATGTCCTGTTCCCAGACCTCACGGTCGCTGAACATATTATATTTTATGCGCAATTAAAAGGAGTAAAAAAGAATAAACTAAATGATGAAGTCAAACACTTTCTTAAATTGTTAGAGTTAGAAGATAAGGTATGTATAGTCATTTGTTTTCTTTCTTTCTTTCTGTCAATTTCTCTCTCTTTTTTTGTACTGCTAATGCCAGCAAACGAGAAAACGGCTCACGAGCTGTGGGCTTTTTGGCAATACCAGAAACACTAGATTCAATCATCACTAGGGCTTTCCTGTTTTCCCTTCTTAATGGAAATGAAAATAGAAACAAGATCGGCCGCAGTTACCTTTCAATTGAAACGCCATTGGTTTTTACGACCAAAATAGGCTAAATTGAGATAGCTACGAGGTCATCTTGATCTATCATCATGAGCCATCACCCAATAAATCCTCGGTACAGAAGTCCCTGTTCTCTGCCGCCCGTAATTTCAAACCCCAAATTTATGAGAGGCCCAATTCGCTATTGGTGATTAAAAACCCGAGCTCATAAAGAAATGGGTCCTCCATTTGATCATGAACTCGAATCGGCAATCATATCGACATGATATAAATATGATATATATTTGGGGTTTGAAACTACGGGCGGCAGAGAACAGGGACTTCTGTACCGAGGATTTATTGGGTGATGGCTCATGATGATAGATCAAGATGACCTCGTAGCGAATACTTAAAATGATGACTCTATAATATAAGGTTTTTTGTTGCAATGACGCCCTTCATAGAAAATGTGCTACGTACGATGACTAAGCACAAAATAATTGTAGGTAGGTATCTATGTATGTATTATAAATCAATTAAACCGCAGCGTTACTTCGTTCAATAGTTCTTGACATACAATGATGTTATAGTAAGAAAGACTTGGATATAGCAATGGCGCGCGAAAATTGTTATCGTCAACAGTAGCTAAGTAACTTCATTTCATCTATCACTATCTCTTTTTGTACGTTCCGTATCAAAAATCGCATTCACACTTGAAATCTACAAGCAATTGCGAACTAACACATGGTAAACTGAATGCCGCTCAGTACGAAGGTAGCTTATCTTTCTTTATTATATCATTGAGTATTATGCCCGGCAAAAATCTTGGAACAATAGTCGGCATAGATCGCGCATATCTTATAGTTAGTCCAATTGAAAGGTGCATATTTCGACAGTATTAACCAATGGCGTGAATCCTTCAATTCTGTGATTGGTTCATTCTCGCGTGCTGCCCCCCCGCAACCCGCACGTACCACTAAAGAGACCTAAAAACGCTTTCTGCGCAATAGTTCAAGATCTTTGCCAAGCATTATACGTCTATATAATATTTGACACACATTCAGTGTTAATAACTATAGTAACGGCTACATAAACTACATCAAAGTAGAAATGGACTTTCAAACTTTCCCAGCGGCTCAATTATACACCGGAATGTGATTCAAGTCTTGCAAGAAAGATTTCAACCACATTGATGACCTAAACAAACCAACATACATTGCAATTTTGTAAAGAGATACTAATTATATATCTAGCTTAATCGTTAAATAAACCATAGATTGAATATAAATATCTAATATAGAACTTTCAATTAAGTATGTCTCGCACTGACCGCATGGACATGCCTCTCGTGCGATAGAGACGGCAATAACATTATCCAATACCTACAATGATTACGCATAGCCTAGCGATAAAACCTTCTTAAGCTGTTCAGGGGTAAATAAACTTAGTCACGCTATTTCTAATACCTACAGAAAGGTTGCGTGAACGAAAATTGCTTACGTAAACACTTCATAGTCTCATGTTTTATACCTTTACAATCGTATTTTATTTCGATTGCGCAGTATATCGAAGGTACCTAGTCTTTCAAGTCTTCTTCCAATTTTCATCTTATGTTAATAAGCAAAAAGTTTTAAATGGCTGGTCAACATTTTGTTGTTACGCCTTTTTTCCACTGAAAGTCAATCAATCATCAATTTAAATAACGTCAGCTTTAATTATTATGAGTTCCCAAAACAAGCTACCTAATGCAACGCAGAACATTTTCATATGAAAATGTTCTGCGTTGCATACTTACAGCATAAAATCCTTGCGTTAAAATGTTGGGTTGGCAACGCGCAAGGGATACTTTCGGTATTGCAAGCGTCTATAGTCCATAGGTACCTACAGTAACTGCTTACCATCAGACGGGCCGTAGCCTATTTGCGACCTGAATAGTATAAAAAATAATAATATTTTATTCCTGTATAACTTTAGCGAGACGTGACGTCAGACAAATTGTCTGGTGGTCAGAAGCGGCGTTTGTCTGTGGGAGCAGCCATGTGCGGCTCATCGCGGGTCGTATTACTCGACGAGCCAACTTCTGGCCTTGACCCCGCTGCCCGCCGCGCGCTGTGGGATCTACTGCAGAAGGAGAAAAAAGGTGATCGATTTCTCATTAAAATATTAAGAGGCAAGGCAAGCAAGTCCGATTGGGAAAGAACCTACACTTTACATAAGAACACAACGGCAACCAAATAAATACACACGGTTTAGCTGTTGCTCGGTGAGTATAGGTCTTCAGATCCTATTTAGGATGCTTTTTAAGTAACGTTTTCCTATCCCAGGGAAACCTCACAACAAAACACAACTTTTTTTTATACTACTTGGGTGGCAAACTAGCATACGGCCCGCCTGATGTTAAGCAGTTACTGTAGCCTATGGACGCTTGCAATGCCGGAGGTATCACTTGCGTTGTCAACCCATTTTTGTACTCCAGGGATTTAAGATGGGAGTTCGTTTAGGAAGGCATTTTTATTATTAAAGTGGGTTCACTCTTTAAGAATTTAGTAGCATTTAATTTTAAAAGGAAATTATTCTTTACAGATTTAATCTTTTAACAAGAATGAATGTCAGATACAGAATGCCAAAAGATGTCAACCAAATTACAGTTAGGTACCAGGAACCTTTACACCATGTGTAAAGGTTCCTGGTACCTTTACACACATTTTTACGTCCCGTTTGGGGATCGAACCCACCCATCGTGTAGTGGTAAATAGCGACGTGACACCTTAATCAGTGCACCATCTATGCAGTCGTTTTAAATTAAAAGTCAAAGTATAAATTATAATACTGTACTTAATGTTCCAATCTCTGTTTAGGTCGCACAATGATAATTACTACACACTTTATGGATGAAGCAGATGTACTTGGTGATCGGATAGCTATTATGTCTGGGGGAAGGCTGCAGTGTGTTGGTACCCCCTACTTCTTAAAAAAGCACTATGGCATTGGTTATAAACTCACTATTGTAAAAGGGGAAAACTGTGTAGTCGATGACGTTACAAGATTTCTCAAAGATTATGTGCCTGACGTCAAACAAAACACTAACATTGGTAAGCTGAAACAATAATATTGTATTTTATTTTGAACCTTAAGCCACATCATATAAGGTACAATTTTCATGATTGATGGTTATCGAACGCATGGAACTCAAATTGCATAATTTACCTCGGGTATATTATTTGAATGGTTCAAGTTCAGTGACTGCTTTGTAATTTATCATTCATCAAGGTTGCGGGTTTATATTGCTAGTTTGCTTGTAATTGCGTACGTATTATGAATGTTTGCAGGTACCGAGTTAACGTATATACTGTCAAATGATAATGTCAGCAAGTTCCCAGAAATGCTTAAAGAATTTGAAACGAAAAAAGACTCATTTAACATTTCTAGTTACGGACTATCAGTTACAAATTTGGAAGAAGTTTTTATGAAGTAAGTATTATTAGTTGACGCGACGGCTAACAGGAAGATGCAATATGCCTAAATTAACCTTATAGAATGTCTAAAATATATATCAAATCGTATAATTTTGTTACTTTTTATTTCACTTCCACCCAGCTCAAATTAATGTAATTATAACATGCGCAAAGCATTGAAATATAGGTAAAAACTCTACAACGTCATCGTATTTCCATTATCAACATTTCGGTTGTAAATAAAAATATTAGTATTTGTTATAAACCTTGCAGTCGTTTCTGTTGAGTAAAAATATATTTTATATTGTTGAAAGTGGTGTAAAAATTTCAAATACAATATTGTTTCTAGGGCAGGCGCAGAAGATATAGAGGAAACGCAATCGCCTATTAAGAGCAACGGTACTGATGCAGTCTATAAAGACACTGCTGTAGTTCCAGCGCCCAATGATAATCACATAAGTTAGTATATTACCCGTCAGTATCGTTTCATCTTTTTATTCACTGAAGGGGATTAATGCTTACTTTGATTTTTACAGTGGACAACGAACCAATAGAAAAAGTGCGTGGATTCAAACTTTTAAGAAATCATATAAAGGCAATGTTCCTCAAATTGGCGTACAATTCTATGAGAAATAAACTTGCTGCGTTTATACAATTTGTTACACCAATAATTAACATAACGATATCTGTCATTATATGCAGAACTTGGAAGTTTTTGTCATCACTACCACCGTTAGAGTTGAGTTTAGAAAGTGGTTTTAGATCGACGCAAACGCTCATGTCGCAGTCTGACTTGAATGATGGTAGTATCGAAGCTAAGGCAATGAACGCTTATAAGGACTACTTCAAAACATCTTTTGATCCTGGCATGACGCTTACTGATATAGGGACATCGGATTTGGGAAAATATTATTTGAAATTGGTAAGTTTTTTACATCACGCCTGTCTTCCATTGGGATAGGTTGAGAAATTGCATAAAAAAACATTTTCAATGAAATCAAAGAAACGTATTATGATTACTTAATTTATTTTTTATTCTTGAATTGTATATAATCTCTATGAAAAAGCCGGTAAAGTTTGAGGAAGCGAAAAAAAAGAAGTTATAAAGTTTTAACAATAATTTTGCTCTCCTGTAAAAACTTGAAAAAATGTAGATACGTTAATCTGACTTTTACACCGCGATTTATTAAGAGCGTATTCACACTTTTCAGTAAAATAAGGAAAAATACGCAGTTTTCTAAGTGATAATTCTCGGCTATGAAGTGATGCAGGTTTCAATTTCCAAGGTTTAGTTATAGATATGTCGTTGACAAAGGGGCTAACTATAGTCAAAGTCTACTAACGTGGTTGGTTATTTTTTAAATAATTATTTTCCAACACACGAATTCGTAATGGCGCAATTCGGGGCATCGCAGACAGCATATTTTGAAGAATTGGTTATACCTATTACTTTTAAACATATATGTAAGTACTAAGCATATAGTCTACAAGTGATTTTTTAATGAATAATTTGCGATTTTATAAGGTTTAGAGAACAACAAACATATTTATCCAACAATAATTCGTCAAAAATCGCGTTTTATAAAACATGTAGCCAACTTTAAATTAATAAAATAAAGCATAAAAATACTTCACCTTATCAAAATATAGTGCTTTATCTTGAAAATAAAATATATTTCTGATTAATTCATAGTATATTTTTTTTGTTATATGTGATCAAACATAACGTATAAAACTCGCAAGTTCGCAACACTGACATGATGCATGATTCAGTGCCGCGCGTGCGCCTTTAGAGGAAGGACCTATGTCGCTCGCGCTCCTGGCCGACGAACCTCAGTTTACGTAATTTATTAGATATCGTCAACAGTGGGTACAGTACTCGTATCATACTAATGTTATTATTTTACTACTGATAATCTTATACGGTCATACTTTTGTCAAATAATTGAATGATTTATGTTTAGAATGTGATTTTAACGTTAGGCTCAGTGGTGGATGTGTGTGACTGCTGATCACGAGGTCACGAGGTCCCGGGTTCGATTCCCGGGTCGGGCAAATAAAATGAAATGAAATAAAATAAAATAGAATAAAATGGAATAAAATGGAAAAAAAATGGAATAAAATGGAATAAAATGGAAAAAAAATGGAATAAAATGGAAAAAAAATGGAATAAAATGGAATAAAATAGAATAAATAGAAAAAATGGAATAAAATGGAATAAAATGGAAAAAAAAATGAATAAAATGGAAAAAAAATGGAATAAAATGGAATAAAATAGAATAAATAGAAAAAATGGAATAAAATGGAAAAAAAATGGAATAAAATGGAAAAAAAATGGAATAAAATGGAATAAAATAGAATAAATAGAAAAAATGGAATAAAATGGAAAAAAAATGGAATAAAATGGAAAAAATATTGAATAAAATGGAATAAAATAGAATAAAATAGAATAAATAGAAAAAATGGAATAAAATGGAATAAAATGGAAAAAAATTGAATAAAATAGAAAAAATGGAATAAAAGGGAATAAAATGGAATAAAATAGAATAAATAGAAAAAATGGAATAAAATGATAAAAAATGGAATAAATTGGAATAAAATAGAAAAAACGGAATAAAATGGAATAAATTGGAATAAAATAGAAAAAATGGAATAAAATGGAAAAAAAATTGAATAAAATGGAATAAAATAGAAAAAATGGTATAAAATGGAATAAAATGGAAAAAAATGGAAAAAAATGGAATAAAATGGAATAAATTGGAATAAAATAGAAAAAATGGAATAAAATAGAATAAATAGAAAAAATGGAATAAAATGAAAAAAAATGGAATAAATTGGAATAAAATAGAAAAAACGGAATAAAATGGAATAAATTGGAATAAAATTGAAAAAATGGAATAAAATGGAAAAAAAATGGAATAAAATGGAAAAAAAATTGATTAAAATGGAATAAAATAGAATAAATAGAAAAAGTGGAATAAAATGAAAAAAAATGGAATAAATTGGAATAAAATAGAAAAAACGGAATAAAATGGAATAAAATAGAATAAATAGAAAAAAAGGTGGATGTGTGTGACTGCTGATCACGAGGTTCGGGGGTTCGATTCCCGGGTCGGGCCAAAAATTGATATTGGGTTTTTCTAAAATAAAATAAAATAAGTAAAATAAAATAAAAAAATAAAATTAATAAAATTAAAATAATAAAATAAAATAATAATGATGATAAGCAGTTACCGTAGCCTATGGACGCTTGCAATACCAAAGGTATCACTTGCGTGTTGCCGACCCATTTTTTTAACACCAGGGCTTTATGATGGAGTATCCCTGGGATAGGAAACGTTTCTTCCAAAACGCAGGAGTACTCACACATAAGATCACAACTACACCGCTGTGTGTAGTAATTTAGGTGAAGGTTTGGGCTCTCCTCGCAGATGAATCGCCGGAATTAGTACGTCTAACACTTTCATAACAATTTTGTTTATATTTATATATTTTATGTAAGTAGGTATATTTATTTTATATTATTATATTATATATACCACAGCATATATATTCATTATATTTTTTTTTGATGTTGTTGAATCTATATCCTTATCTTAAATTTGTTTCTTTGTTTTATCCATTTTTTTTTGTTTTTGAGTGCACCTACTATGTTCATCTCTGTATCACCCAAGGTCAACTGGTAGAGAATGCCTATGGCATTAAGTCTGCCTGTGTGCGATTGTGCATAAAGTTTTAAATAAATAAATAATTTGGCTGTGGTGTATTAATATTATGATCTTTTTTTGTTTTTTGTACCTACCTACCTAGCCTACAAAAAACCACCACTACCTACTACTTTTTTGTAGGCTAGGTATCATGTTATGGCATTAGTTTCCACCCACGGCTTCACCTGCACTTACAACCCCAGGCAGAAACAAGCAAGAAAAAGGTCCATAGGTACTTAGGTACATCAATTCATCCAAACATTCGCATTTATAATAATAATAATATGTATTAGAATAGATATGGTATGCCAAAGTGTTCCTTTACTTCTCTAATAATAACATATTCTACAAATTTACAATACAAATACCTATTATAACACCAAAAATCTTACCGTAATATAACAATAAAGTTTACGCGGCCCTGCACTGTGCCGAACATACTTCACGAACAATGTATGTGTGCGAGGATCACGCACACACGCGCACTCGCCACGCGCACGCGGCCGGTCGACCGATAATTACCTAATCTGTAGCTGCGCTATTTTGTGAATACGCTCTTAATTAGAACTAAATCTATTATAAGACTAAATCGACAAACAAACATACCACAAAGATAAGAGTACAATTACGTAGTAACTATTTATTAATCTGTGGTACAAGTTTTAATATTTATTTACAAAACGAAATTGCGGTTCGTTACTATCAAAACTCTCTAATAGAAAGTAAGACAATATGAACATCGCAGCACGAGATTTTTAATTGTGATCGAAGAACTCATGCGATGAAGTTCATATTCATAGTTATAGATTTTTTGTTAATGACTACTATGACAAGATAATCATAGTAATCGAGATTAAAAACGTCAACTCCTTTAAAACAAATCTTATTAAGGGGTATAAATAGTAAGTTGCTATAGTAACCTATGGAAAACAATATCAGGTATAACTCACTCGGTGTCACGTCGTACGCATAATATAATATATTCTTGTACAAACGTATTAATACAATTTATCTTGGCCTTGAACTCAAACACATGACATGAAATAAACTAGTTAAGAAAATGATGATTTATTCATATAACACCATCAATTATGTTTGATGTATATTCGACTTATTATGGTGTGTCCAAACAAAGCGCCATCGCGATGTTATTAGACGTATTCAACCTCGCGCGAATGTAGTATCTGATTTCCGTTTTAATCGATCGTCTGTCTCATATGTACCGCGTATAAGACAAGTCTGTAAGTAATAACATTTATTCGGATACACATTAAGACGCCACGGGACAAAAGTTTTAACACGGGACAAAAATTTGTGGATCCATAAAATGATTGTTCCGAGTCTGGGTGTACTTTGAGTCCGTTAATTGTATGTTTGTAAAGTTCCCCGCGACAAAGGGTTTGTTCCCTAGTGCAGGGGTTGTTTCTTTTAAGGAGAGAAAGAAGATAAAGAGCTCATAGTGTAGTTTGCGCTAATGGCGCCTGTGTCCTGGTAACTTATACTTTACCTATATTCTTTTCTAGTCTATCCTTACTGTTAACTTTTTTTGTGTGTGTGCTAATAAACGCTTATTCTATTCTTATCGCAAAATGTCTGGACACGCCATTACACCATAATAATTGCTAATATTTTTTGAGATATTATAACAATTGTTAAAATTAATTTAATATTCTAAGCTTATAATTTAAATGTTATAGACTATATTTGACTAAAATTTAATTTATTTTAACTGTCATATGTTTAAAATTAATGGTATAACGATAAACGGCGAAAGAATAAAAAAAAGCGGTCTATAAGCAAAAAAATGCAGAATAAGTTTGGCTGACTATTGTAGCTTGGAGCTGCGTTTTATGACGTAGTAAAAAAGTTTATAAACTTAGGATTTCAATGCCTTTATATTTAATTTGGAAACGGGTTTATAGTTTAAAGGAACAAGCCCTGCGTCGCGGGGGACTTGACAAAAATACAATTAACGAATACAAAGTACACCGAGAATAGCGAGGTAAACACTTAAGCCACTGCACCAACTGTGCAGTCATACCATACAAACACATAGGCCGATCGACGTTCGATTTTTTTTAAATCTAAGATTTTTAGGCTCTTGAATTTATATTTTTAACCCCCGAGCAACGCGGCGACACGACGGCGACGTCGAAAATCGAGGTGTGTTATTTTACTGTGTGTGGCATTGTAGCGGCGAAACGGATAGCCTGATTTGACATACATTTATTTTATATGAAATCAATCAATCAGCCTATCGCAGTCCACTGCTGGACATAGGCCTCTCCTAACACGCGCCATAGCACACGGTCCTCCGCCTTCCGCATCCAGTGCGCCCCAGCGACCTTTTTTAGGTCGTCGGTCCACCTAGCTGGGGGCCGCCCTACCTTACGCTTACCGAATATTATTATTATATGAAATGATTTATGGCAATCGGTTTAACCGTTTTAAAGCTCTTTTGTAGGTCGTCTTTAAGAATGTTTTATAATTTAATAACTTGTTTCAAAATATTATTTGTTATAGAGTGCAGCGGATATTCAACGTGTTCGCTATGAAGTGCTTATTGGAGCTACATTCAGTAACAACAATATCACAGCTTGGTTCAGTAACTATGGTTACCACGACTCTGCTATATCTCTTGCGCATATCAACAATGCAATACTTTCCGCACTCTCCCCTGGAAGCACGTTGACTATCATCAACTATCCGCTGCCGTATTCTATTGAAAATTTGGTAAGTATTTAAAATAATTTATTTATTAACCTTTAGCACATATATTTGTACATAGGCGGACTTAATGCTAAAAGCATTCTCTAACAGTCAACCTAGGATTATAATTAAAGCTTATTGCAAAATATATGACAATACGGTCAAGAATCTATGTCTAATAATGGCTTTAATATAGAAGCATATTGGAAGCTGATTGGAGAAGGTTGTCGAAAATCCTTGGGAGAGCCTAATGTTCACCAGTGAACTTCTTAACTGCAATTATTTTTCTTTAATGACAAAAAAGCATACGGACCTCCTGATTGTTAGCAGTTATCGTAGCTTCTGGATGCTTGCAACACCAGGGTTGTCACTGGCGAGTTGCCGATCCTTGAAAAACCTTTATAACTTCTTTTATTGATATTTGAATCATGTTTTTTTATCACATGGCATCGTGCTATCTTACCGTTATCTTTTGCCAGATTTTTGGATTGTGTTTAATCCCATGTAAAGGGGGCGAGCCTTTTGCCAAATAATAAATAACTTAATATTATTATAGTTAAGGTCGTCGTCATCGAAACCGTTGTGGACTATATTCCAAAAAAATATTAATATTTTAGACATTATGCAATATAATTACTCATACTGAGTATTAGGTAGTGCAATATTTAATATCTATATAGTATCTGATAGGTAGGCTATCAGATACTACAAATAAATAAATTATTGACAGTTCCTAAAATCAACAATGGTGTATTAATACTACAACAATGTATTTTGAATACTGATTAATGTGTACCTAATCAGTATTAAAAATACATTGTTGTAGTAGGTACTACAGAAGTAAGATTATGATATGTATACTAATATTACAAATATGAAAATGGCGAGGCGCGATAGCCAGGTGTACTCGTTTATCGGTAAACGATCTGCTGGTTAAGCTACCAAAGGTGTGGTAGCCCTATAGATGAGTGACCGCATAGTGGTATCTTATCTGAGAGTCTCGGTGCTGTGGAGGGCAAGTTAAAAGTGGCAAATGTTAATGTAGATCGCGACAAGTGGCAGAGGAGAGGAGAAGGGAGCGATCACGATAGGGTCGATCTAAACAAGTTTGTCCTTTGTGTGATAACACCCATCCGCAACAGCTAGTTTAATATAAATATATAATATAATTAAATGACGGGTATTATTATAATAATATTATTATATCCTGTTTACATACATTATTCATCCCACTTTGTTGTTCTATTCGATAAAAATTGAACTGTACAATTAATATTAGGTTTATCTTATCGTATACACTGAACGGAATTGTGTATTGATTTACAATTGTCTGTTCCTATTAATTAGAAATGAAAAATATAAATGGTTCTTCTTCTATTTTTGTTTAATAATAAAATAATAGTAACCCCTATTGCCCTACTGCTGGGCCATGAGTCTACTCTCCTCTATCAAGAGTGAGAGAGGGGGTAATTATTAAAAAACAGAAGGGCAAGAGATTTTTGTTTATTATTATTTTATTTGTTTCTTTGTTATTTCATGTTTCTGTTCTATCGACTATACGCTGCCAATGACTCCGGGTGAGCTTAAAACCAGCCTTGTCTATGCCCACACTGTTTACACTTACCTATTCTAAATAATGTGTGTAATTTTTTAAAGTTGTAACGAACGCCTTTTGCAATTTGTGCTCCTCTTTTTCGTATGTATTTATATATAAATAAATCTAAATAGACGTTTGCATGTATTGACACCGTTTGACCGAATACTACGATAAAGATCCTGGCCATCTGGAATGGTCGTTAGCAATACTTGGACTCGTAGGGACACTCATAAACGTGATAACTGATAACAAATGGGAATTGAATAATACAGGCACTAGATCACGCGCATGTGAACCAAGGGAAAATAAAATAGCCATAGGAAACGATCTTCATTAAGCATCAGTTTAAATGGATCTGGTATTTAATATAAAATACATTGAATTTTAGGTCAAAGTTATGGCGACTGGAAGCAGTATGGGATTCCAATTCGCATTTAACATTGGATTCTGTCTGGCATTCGTCACGGCGTTCCTCGTACTTTTTGTCATAAAGGTAAGCATATAAACAAACAAAAGAATTAACAGAAGCAAGGCACCAACCATACAAGTGAGCTAGCCTGACTGGGGAAGGACCTTACAGACGCCTTACAGATGAAATCAGCTAAATAACTACACACGACGTTGTGATTTCATTCCTGTGCGGCAGTACAGGTCTCCAATGCATATTTCGGGATGCGTTTGTGGTATAAAAACACATTCCTTTAGATAACTAAGCTAACCGCATGCGTAATGACAAAAAGGCTTATAATTAGAAATTCGCCTTGGCAACTTTTAACCTTATTGTCCTTATCCTTCTTCTTCTTCTTCGACTGAAGATGCGAAATCTAAACTAATATACAAATCTGAAAAGTTTGTTTGTTTAAGACCTCTTAATGTTACCCGTGGCATTTTGTATTAAAATCCTTATAGGCTATTTTACATCACGTTATGACCCGAGAGGAGCATTGCAGGATCAATAAACGTAATATTGCTATGAACAGCTCTTATTAATACGTAATATTGTGTGATTTGTACCAGGAGCGCACGAGTGGTGCGAAGTTGTTGCAGCGTGTGTCAGGAGTGCGTCCCGCCGTCATGTGGGTGACGGCTCTGGTGTGGGACTGGCTGTGGCTGCTCCTTGTATATCTATGCATCATCATCACACTTGCCTTCTACCAAGAGGCCACCCTATCTACGCCTGCCGAATTAGGTTAGTATTTATCTAAAATACAACAACACCCATTGAGAGATAATTATCTTTTTATACAACTCCTTATCGTTTTGTTATTTTTATTGTTTCTGTCTATTCTATGGTTGGTCTGGTTTTAAGCGATAAGCCGCCCTTCGTGCATTATCATAATTTATTATGTTACCGATATGTATCCTTATGCATTTAATAATCTGAATGTTCGTGGCGGGCCAATTTCAATTAATCAATTCTTATTACTTGAGACCGCGGCTCGGCAGACGTAATGTAGGACACCCTCAGGCGAGATGGAGCGACAATCTTCGCAATGCGGTTGGGAGTAGCTTGATGCGGAAAGCCGAGGATCGTGCTAGGTGGCGTGCCCTTGGAGAGGCCTTTGTCCAGCAGTGGACTGCGATAAGCTGATGATGATGAATTCTTATTACTTGTCTAGATCATTAAATAAATCTATCGTCCAAATGTCATGTTCGTTATCTCAGTAGTTGCGGCTCTACGTAGATGGGTCATTCAATCTCAGTCAGTCGGATTATTAGTATGTATTTATAAATGTTTATTTTCATTACAGGCAGAGTACTTCTAGTTCTAATGGTGTTCTCAATAGCAATGATACCCATACATTATCTTGCATCATTCTATTTCGACGCCGCAGCTACGGGCTTCTCCAAAATGTGCTTCATGAACATATTTTCTGGTAAGAATATTATTTTAAGTACACACGAAAGTGTTACATTGACATAATATGTATAATTATATTTTTAAAGATATTTTATATGTGAAAATAGGATATTATTGACAACGAAGATTTTTTTATAACGCATGTTAAATTAATGTGAATAAAGCCTTAAAGTTGGCAAAAAGATTATTGCGTTACGGGAGTGTGACGTTATAAAAGAGCAGTGTTGTCTCAGTCTATTTATTTGTCAATATTAAAGTATTTTTTACGAGCAATTTAATTTTTGTTTTCACTTCTCAACATTCTTTTGCGTCTACTTGAATACCGATACTGATATATTGGAACACTCGTATAATTACCATTAAATCAGCTTTGGTGTCGAATGCATCCCTAATAATTATGTTTATAACAATTATTTCTTCTATTTCACCAGGTTGCATGCCATTTTTGATCACCGAGTTATTGAGATTACCAGAAGTAGGCAGTCCGTTTTACGCTTCTCTGTTCGATTGGATATTTGCTGTGTTGCCTATTTACTGCCTCAGTAGAAGTTTCAGGTAAAGTATATTAATGCACTTATTTCATTGCACTGTATTAGTTAATTTGAAATAATTTGATACAGATTAATAAAAATAAACAATACACATGAATCAACAGCCATTAAAAAAAATTTAAAAGCTTTTTATTTTAGTACCTAAAACAGATTTTAGTTCAAATAAGGTCGACTGACTTTTGAATATTTCTTCTCTTATTGAATCGCCTGTTAATTAGATATCTTTCGTACATAGTAAAATATCTATCGCCTGTACCATTAAATTTATAAACATTTATTTTTCTAGGGATATGAGCGTATCATCGTTCTCCATCTTGGCATGCGATGGTATCTGCGAACAATTGAAAATCGACAACTGCACACGTGACACAATCTGCCACAAACTCAACTTCACCGTGTGTTGTAGTAAGTGAGTTTTGTCACTGAGTGTTATGTATCAAATAGAAGTAAACTGTATTTTTAGCGCTTAAGGTTTAATTTTGCTTGATATGCATTGACAAAGTATTTTGTAGTCTCGCAGAAGTGAACAACTTAGTTGTGTGGAATTTGGTTCTCCGCCCGTACTCATTAAAACGCATCTATGCTTCTTTTTAAATAAACATAAGTAGATGAGTTTTAATTATATAAGATGTTTTTAATTTCCACTTTGGAATATTCAAAAGCTTCAATTATCTAAACTCAAAATCCAGTGGGGGTCCCGATTAATCGCAAGCGATAATGCAGTAAACTCAGATGAAGTGGCTGGGTCTGCTGAACTCATTAAAAAAAGAAAAAAAAAAAGAGATTGATCCTAAGTATCTCTAGACAGTGAGGTGGAAGGACAATAAGCATTTTCGCCCACTGGAGGGACAAAATGGGCTAATAATGACTCAAATCCAAAAGTCTTTGGTTGCAGTGCTTTATTTTTTTTATAGGTCTAGTTAATTTCTGCGAGTAGCTACGTTCGTAAAATGTAATATTCATATAACGAAATATTCCATAAGACGCTTTCTGTGCTTTTTGTGTTAGTATCTACTTATAACTTTCAAATAGGATTTTGACGAATATAAGATGAAGAAAAATGGCAAGAGATCCTATAGATTTCTTCAAATGGAGCTTTGTACTCGCTAAGCAGTAATTAGATTTAGATTAACTTTGATGCTGAATAAATATAATTAATAAAAATACTATAATGATGCTCTGTATTTTTTTAGTTGAGGACGATCCATTTATGAAATGGGATGAGCCCGGTATTGGAAGATATTTGTTCACGATGAGTTTCGTCGGTATTACAGCGTTTACCATTCTGCTTATTAAGGAATACGAGCTTATTAACAAGGTAAATATAATTTTAAATATAAATAATTACTCTATGATCTTGGACCATATTTTGTGTTATCATCATCTCAGCCGAATGACTGCAATAGCTGGACATAGGCCTCCTTCAAGCATTTCCACAGCTTTTGGTTTCGAGCTGACCTTATCCATCGGCTGCCCATTACCAAGTCGTCATTTCAGCCTATCGAAGGCCTGCCCATGTTGCGTCTTGCAGGTTGTTGGTTTGTGTATACTGCTTTAATTGGCTATTTGACAGTTTTTGAAAAAGTATTTTAAAGTTTATTGCTGCTTATCTTATACCTCTTACAAATATATTTTTCTTGAAAAAACATTATTTAATACAAGAAAAAAAAGGTTTTGTTCATTTATTTGAAACTAGCTGTACCCGCGACTTCGTTCGCGTGTTCAGTCTTTTACTGTAAATCTGAAAACTACAAACTTTCATCGGCTGATTGTCATCTTTAGCGGTTACATTTTAAAAAACCTTTCTTAGTGGATGCCTATATCGTAATAGCTATCTGAGTGTCTAGTGATTTAAACTGTGCGTTTGTTGATTTGTCAATTACGTTTTTCTTTTGAACATTAAGGTTGCAATTGCAATTAATAAACTTCATAAAGAAATATTCCTTGTTTGTACGATTGTTCTGCTCTTCAAATTGTCTTAGCGCAAACGTGAACAATCTTATGGCCTATCGCATAGCTTATCTGTGCTTAGCTTATGCCCTGTAGAAATTTCTGCATCCATACATTTCGTTTTAAATTGGTCACTTCTAACCTGATAGGATTCCTTGTGGTGACGGATTAAGAATACAAAATATCACCACCCCTATCTATCCCAAGGGTGTCCTAAGAGTCGACTAAAGGAGTAATCCAGGCAGACAATATCCACTGCAAGAGAAGGAAAATTCAAAATAAAACCCTATACCAATCCGTCTGGCCAGCGTGGTGTAGTAGGCTAATATCCCTCCTATGGGGGAGACCCGTGCCCAGTGGGACATTTATAGGTTGATATGATGAACCTGATAGATACTGTTACACGGTTTGGGTGAGCTAAAAATTTATTAAATTCCTAAAGGGCATAATGGTCCACCGTAGTGCTCAAGGATTTCAGAAATTGAACTGCATAGTTATAAGATTCTTTTTGATTCATCATTCAATAGAGATATAGTAGATACTCTACATAAGCTCCCGGAACAAATCTGAATAAAAAACCAGTAAACTGAACCCTATTTATTATAGTCGACCATATTGGTGAGAGTTCAACGTAAATTCGATATATATGTAGGTATCTATTATTATGTATATCTCTGAAACCATGCATTTTTTGTACATTGTTTAATTACGAAGTTTCGGTGCCTATATCCAGCTGTATAATCATATTAGTTTAATTGTACCATTTTAATTTGCTAATTGAATGTGATTAGTTACTGTAATTTCATTACACATTATGTTTGATCTCCATCGACTAATTATTTATCATTGAGAAGTTGGCCATCTGCAGTATACTTTATTAGTTTCACTAACGAATTAATGCTTCCTGAATGCATTTGTTTGATTCATTGCAGTATGCCTAGATAGTATTTGAGAGGTTTCTCAATTCCCTACGGATCCGATCACCAGAACTGTTTTTTTTAATGAGAACAATATGAAAAACTATCCATTCAATTGCAAAATGTTTTTTAAGAGAAATTTTTCAGTTAGGGGAGGAATTCCACCTTACAGAGAACCAACACCTTAGAAGACGACAGCCAAATAACTATACACAGCGGTGTAGTTCTGTTCCTGTGTGTGAGTAAAGGACTCCAACGCTCACTTAGGGATCAATTTTGAAAGAAACGTATTCCTATCCCATGGATACTCTGCTCCCATCTTATGGCCCTGGTGTAAAAAATGGTGTAACACGCAAGTGAAACTTTTGGTACTGCAAGCGTCTATAGGCTACGGTAACTGCTTAACATCAGCTGGGCCGTATGCTTGTTTGCCACAAAAGTAGTTCTATCTCAGCCATAAGACATCCACTGCTCGACATAGGCTTCCCGCAAGGTTTTCCACATCAGTCGGTCCTGAGCTGACCTTGTCCATCGGTTGCCTGCGACCTTTACCAGGTCTTCGGTCCACCTTGTTGGAGGCCTGCCCACGCTGCGTCTTCCAGTTCGTGGTCGCCACTCTAGAACCTTTCTGCCCCAACGGCCATTGGTTCTGCGAGCTATATGCCCTACCCATTGCCACTTAATTGAGGCAATTTTTCGAGCTTTGTCGATCACTTAAAAAAGAATATTATAAATCGGCCCTTAAATGACGATGTTTAGGGATAAAAAAAAATAATTCAATTATTTTAGGGAACCTCATCTTTTAAAAGTCAGTTAAAAATATATATCAGTTAAGTATTCCGATGAGACAGAGGCCGATCACGCGTTTCGCTGTGAGTAATTTTTGTGGTCGCAGATAGACACATAGCATCATGGACTTTTTTTTAGATCTATTTAGGAATAACATACGGCAAGATTTTGCCTAGTCGTTTAACTATCATCGTAATACTTCAGCCAATTCACACTCACAAAACTATAATGGAAGAATTACGCCATCACCTGGTGAAAATCGTATTAAATTTTATTAGGTAGTTATTGAGTTTATCTTGACCAGACAGATTCGGTGGAGTGTTTATTTTCTCTGCTGCTTTCCTGATTACCTAAATTAAAGTATTGTTAAGTGTTAGCGCCTAGAAAAAATGAAATAGCAATTATTTTATAGGCGTTTATTAGGCGTTACTAATTTAGTCAGTGATTGTCTGAGGTCTTGGCATTATTTACCCCTATTTTTTTAAAATAAAATATAGCCTATGTTACTCGCAGATAATGTAGCTTTTTAATGGTGAAAGAATTTTTAAAATCGGTCCAGTCGTCTTTGAGTTTATCCATTACATACAAACAAACAAACAAACAAACAAACAAACAAAAATACAAATCTTTCCTCTTTATAATATTAGTATAGATGTAGCGCAAAACAGTCGATCACGTCAATTTACGTCAGGTTTGAAATGTGACGTCATTATGGGAAACAAAACTATTTATTTAAGTTCGAATTCCAAAGCTTGAAAATCAATCAAAATGTTACAGTTATTACTCATAGTTCTAGTATAACTCAGATTATTTTCGTAATAAATATTCATTTAATAAAACAGAGATGCCAAATAATTTGTGCAATGTAGCGTCATAATATACTCAAAGATGGCCGCCCGCGTTTAGGTTCTTGTAATCCACAGATAAAATATCGCAAGTTTGTTTTGCAAAAATAAAATAGTTACACTTAGATTTTTGCAAATAAAAGTTGCGTATAAGTTATGTCAATCTGTAAGCTGCCGTAACCAATACATTTCATATTTTATTATAACAACTGTCAAGTAGCCAATTATTGAAGATTTATATTTCATTATATACATACGCATTTTCGACATAAAACATTCACTACGGTAACTGCTAACCATTATTTGACTTTTAGTATAAAGAGAAAGCCCCTTAAAGGTAATTGGAGAATAAAAATATCTTGGTTTGTCTCAGATTTTCTATAAGACAAGTAAGCAGCCTACAAGGCCGCTAGGAGAAGAGGATAGTGACGTAGCGGCAGAAAGAGCCTATATACAATCCCTTACGCGCCAACAAATCGCACAACACAGCCTTGTATGCCTGAATCTTACAAAGTTCTACAAGAAATTCCTAGCAGTCAACAGAATCACGTTGGGTTAGTATATTCTTTATACTACTAAGGTTGCAAACAAGCATCCAGGCCTACTGATGGTAACTAACTGTAGCTTATATGGACACTTGCAACACTAGGGGTATTACTCGTGCGTTGCCACCCCCTTTAAAAACCTTAACTAATTTCTTGAAGAACGCCATTTTCTACTGCTCTTGAAGAAATCTTAGCAGCCAGCCCATCCTTTCATGCTCCGATGGAACGGTATTCCAAAGCGACCCGCCGGCTAATTCTCTAAGAAACAGCGATGGCAAACTGACAGTTGTGATCGCAGAATTGACAGTTGTGATTGCTCGGGGACGGCACAATCTATTGACTAAACGTCAAAAAGGGCTCTTACGGAATACCGATTTTCAATCTGACAGATAGATTTTGCTCGGTTTTTGCTCTTACGGAATACCCCTGCGGGAAGAGATCATGAGAGGGACTGACAGCTTAACATAATTTTTTAAGCCACGAGGTTGGGATTGCCATATTGACTGACTTTTTGACCCTGTGCTGCTACTAAAAACCTAATAACACTTACCACTAACTCGGTTCGCAAGTCTGCCATATGCAGTGCTCCGCATATCTGACTATTGTTTAGTTGACAGACATCGTAGCCTGTTAGTAGGTTATGTCGTCAATGCTATCGCAAATATTACATTTGACCAGTCTTATCATTTACATTAATTCACTTCATATTGTTGTTGGTAGGAGTGCGCAAGGGCGAGTGTTTCGGGTTGCTGGGCGCAAACGGTGCGGGTAAGACGACCACGTTCCGCATGCTCACGGGTGACGAGCCCATCTCCGCAGGCGACGCCTACGTGCACGGACTGCCTATCAAAACTCGTATACAGGACGTCTACAGGCATATAGGTATACCTTAATGTTTTATTTATATATAAATTGTATTTCTTAATAAAGGACTTCTCACTAGTGAGAGTTGTATTACAAAAATCTACTATATTTATTAGCTTGTTGGTAAGCATACTCTTGAAACGGCTAGATCAATTTGCCCCGGACATAATGAAATTTACGAAAACCGAATGTGTTTTTTAAACAAAACAACGAATGTGAGGTCACCAATAGCAACAAAAAAATGTTTTTGTATGTATTGCGTGCAGGCTACTGTCCGCAGTTCGACGCATTATTCGACAACCTAAGTGGTCGTGAGACGTTGCGCATATTCTGCCTTCTGCGTGGAATTCCGTCACGGATCGGAAATGCCCGTGCCTTACATCTTGCGTCACAGCTCGGTTTCTTGCGACATTACGATAAGAAGGTAAGAATTTATTTCCCTATTGATTATTATTTGAAGTAATATAAATACAACTGTCGTCTCTTGCTAATTCCCTCAACATACAAAGTTTTGACTGCTCGTATGGTGGTTAAAGTCACCTTGCCGCCGAAACTGCGACGAGTTGTACGATCAATTTCTATAAACAATGACATTTTGTGTTATACGTGTGTTTATTCCGTATCTTGGTGTACTCTGTGTCCGTGAATTGCTCAGTGTGCCTTGGTTCACTCTCTCTCGAATGTGTCAAAGGACTTGCTTGAGATACTTCTATATCTATTTAGTTAATAGAATGATTTGTGCTTTTTCAGGTGCACCAATGCAGTGGTGGAACGAAAAGAAAAATCAGTACAGCCATCGCATTGTTAGGAGATTCGCCACTGATATTTCTTGATGAACCAACTACAGGTACAAAATTTGCTTGTATATTGTACTTTGTATTTCTAGGTGACATATAAGCGTATGACCCACCTGCTGGTAAACAACGACATTACAGCGTCACCCAAGGAGCTTCAGCATTTTTTGTACCAAGAGAAATATTTATAATAAGATTTATTTTCTCATCACAAATAAGGAAACATTTAGGCCGTCCATAAATAATAATACATATTCATTATCCTAATTCGTTTTTCGTTTTTTTTTACGAATCGGCTCTCAAAAAAATAAGCAAGAATTTTTTTGTATGGAAATACTAAAGAGGATGTGTGGTGTGGTTTATTCCGAGCAAAATGTCACGACCAAATATACAATAAATACAGATGTGTAGTTTGTGAAGCAAAGGAGAATTTTACTTCTGACGTGCAGCCCTACGGCCTACGGCTGACAGTTTTTTTATTGTGTTCATCAGGCATGGACCCGGCATCGAAACGTTTAACATGGTCGGCAATAAGCGACGCGGTGTTATCGGGACGTAGCATAGTGCTGACGTCACACAGCATGGAGGAGTGCGAGGCGCTGTGCTCGCGACTCACAGTAGTCGTTCGCGGCACTTTACACTGTCTTGGACCGCTGCAACACTTGAAGAATAAGTTCTCACAAGGTAACTTCCAAATTAATATTATTATTAATAAAATGTCATAAATATTGTTTTTAAAAATAAAACTAAATGTATACTGTATAAGGTTTAGTTTCAATTGGCTGGAATTAATTTACACCCTGTAAACATTTTGAAGACAGACATTACAGATTACTAAGAATAATTTTATTGGCTACAGTACCTTCTTCTTATGGTTTCAACGGCAAAGATTATTAATTTATATAGTTGTACCCTAAAACACAATATTGACTGCATTCTAGGAGAGCCATAAGTTACCAAAGTATAAAAAGGTACCTCAAAGTAATGTTGCTCTCCTGCGTGCCCTCACACGTGCACGTAGGAGTAACTTGATTCATTAAGAAGGTTATTTTTAAATACCCTTCGAATATAGCCTTAAAGATATAAATAGATAAAATGTTCTTTATTGCACACCACATCCTTGCTAATATTATAAATGTGAAAGTTTGTGAGAATGGATGGATGGATGTTTGTGACTCTTTCACGTAAAAGCTACTGAACGGATCTGAATGAAATTTGGCACAGAGATAGATAATGGTCTGAAATAACACATAGGCTTCTTTTTACAGCGATAACCGACATCCACGCGGGCAACAGCTAGTCTAACAATAAATATAAAGAAATATTCTTAATATTAAACTACTGGTAGTAACAGTGGGCGCTCTTATCACTAAAAGACATATTGTGGTCTCTTGCAAACAACCTATGGATGGACTATAACTAGATTTAAGATATCATCATCTATTTTATAAGTTAATGAATAATTTTTAAACATATTTTCAGGTTACACGCTGATAATAAAATGCTCTAGGGAGGGCAGATCCGATACAGAAACAGCCGCCATAGATAATTATATTAGCGAAAATTTCAACCAAACTAGGCTTATGTGAGTATAAAATTCTTTATTAGTAATCTGTTAGCTTCAGTCTGTTACAAAACTGACTGTGAAATTCATCAGTTTGTTCTGTGCTCTAAGCAGAACTTTTTGCTTGCTTTAGTAAACTTGCCCATCAATACAAATAATACTACTTACCTGAGTAGTGTTAGTTTTAGCTGCGGTCTTCTTTACGGTGGCAATACTTTCCTTTATATATTATACCACGTCTTTTCTATCGACAATTAACGTCTTTTTACATCGATAAAAAAGCGATGCAGACACCTTGAAATCAGCAACTCTATCAATGCAGTAGCGCATTCACGTTTTTGTAAATGTGATCTCTTTGAGAATTACTAGTAACTTTCTAAACTTAGACTTTCAGCTTAAGCAATATTTTTATCACGCTATCACGTCTGACAATGATTTTGACATGGTCAATTAAAAGTTAATATTTTGTTTTGTTGCATTTTTTTTAGAGAATCATACCTCAGCATAAGAACATACTACGTTAACGATGCAGACTTGCCATGGTGGCGAGTGTTCGCTGTAATGGAACAAGCTCGCACACAATTACCCATCGAAGACTACTCCGTGTCACAAACAACTTTAGAGCAAGTCTTTCTCAGGTTCACAAAATTGAAGGAAGAAGCTGAGGTACATGACTCATAATACTTAAGAACAGATACACTATGAAAAGTTCGTGCACGTAAAAACGTACCTTACGTATAATTATGTAAGAAAGTTTCTATTGAAAAGGCGTACTATGTTGTTACTTTGTGCGTTCCTGTGGGACTTTGTCTGTGGATATCACACCCTGTAAACCAACACTTCTTCTCTATAACAAGGTGCAGATAAAATTTCGGCTCTAATGTATGATGTAGTTTGATATAAAGCCTTCATTATAAAATATTTTAGCCCATTCCTGCTGACAGCGCGACATCGGAGGCACGTCCCAGTCGCGGCCGTAGTGTTAACACGTTGGTGCATCTTACTTAAAGGGTTAAGTGCGATGAAGGCCTGCCAGAGGTTTGCGTAACTTTAATTTAGTCAAGGTATATTAATTGTGCGTCAGAGAAATTTGCTATTTACCGAATTATGTAATAGTAAATAGAAGTCTCATATATATTTAGTGTACATATATTTTTATAGTTTATTCATCAGCTATATCAATTACGGTGTGAAATAAATAGGTACTGACAATCTTTTACGCCCAGATTCTAAAATTAAAAATTGGTATTTCTAAAATGACTAGCTATTTAGATCTAAAAAAAAACAAACGAAAATAACGCTCAGCTATCCAGAACTAAGCTCTGCTGCTCCTTCAGTTCTATTTATATTTGGTAGTTATACATAATTGTATTTAAGTATTTAAAAAAAAGTGTTATTTCTACATAAAAGAAACATTTATCGAAAAGTTGCATGTTTTAAACCAACTTTTAATTTTGTGTGATAATATTGGCAAGTGTGATGGCGTCCGTCCGCTACAACGACGACAGACTGACACAGTGGACACAAACATTGATGCAAACCCATGCCACTTCATAGTAAATGATTTTTAGTTAAAAATTAAAAATGAAATTTAAATTTTCGGGGTTTTATAAACATGATGTAGTTTCCTCTATTTTCAATATTTATTAAAAAATACAAACATTTTTATAAAACTGTATTTTACATCAATTTGAGACGTGCACAACATTGATTAGAATATACTATAAACAGTTAGAAGAAGAAGAAAGTAAACAATATACTCGTAATATTACATAACAAACAAAAAAACATTTAAGATAAAGATATATAAAATATGTCGGATACGGATTTCATTTTAATATAACCGTGATTTGCAGCTGTGCGTAGAGTGTGTGTGTGTGGACGGTGCAAATACGAGTACAGTCATTTAGTTAAAATATTATTTTTGAGTCGTTTGGGGTAGAGACAGTCAGTTCATAAAGTCGGTGTTCATAGAGTCGCGTTTCCTGTACAGAAATTTACGGAAACGACTGATAGACGCTTCGCGCGATCAGAGCCGGGCCTATATCTCGCATAGAGAATAAACATTGCCTTCAGGGCTCGTTCCCAGTAGACAATGATGTTGAGGATTTTTCTTCTTCTGTCGATTATTTTTGTGTGTCTTACCTTTAAATACTACACATTTAGCAATCAAGTCACTTGCTAAGAGAGCTTTACAATTTTTAACGATGATATTTTGTTTCGAAAATCGGGTTTAAATAATTTAAGTAAATTGATTTATTTATGGAGTATATTATTATTATTGATTTTGAGGTTAATTATGGCCTGTATATTTTATTTCACACCGAATTTGATTTTAGTAGTAACGGCCGCTAAACTTGAACAGTATTGTTGTTTTTTTAAGTAATCTCTGAAAAATGAGAATCAGATCTCATATTAATATGTTTGTTAGATAGCCTACACTTAGCTAAAGTTTATAATATTTTGGCAAGGGTACAATTGGGTCTAAAGGCAGATGGCTTCTTTACATAATGGACCGTTATCGACACCATTGTGTGAGCATCCACATGCTTCTGTTTCAAAATGGAAGTGGAGTCTATTGCTGTAACTGTCTATCATGGCTTATTGTGTAGAGGAGCTTTTAAGCGCTCTGTTGCTTTATGAGATGTTGATTGGATTGAACGAATTGAGATTGACGCCGCATTGAGTTTTTCATTCTGCATTGTAGCAATAGCAAATATTAAAGATTTATACCAGAAATCCCCATAAAAAAATGTCTAATGTCATAATTTTTTCCAAATAATGTCATAACATTAGACACATTGGTTAAATGGACCCAGATTTGTCGGCCTGAAGCTCTAGGTTAAACCTATATTAGTGTGTCATAAAATGTGTGTTAATCGTAATTCGTGTAATGCAGTGAATAACGCGTAAAGGAATGGTGTGCTTTATATTATATATAAGTGCTTCAAATATAAATAAGGTAATATTGGTGTTTGAAACTACTTCTCAAGTGCTTGTTATATAAAAGTACTTAGGTAAAATTTTGGTGTAATTTCACGACAATTAGAATATACTACGATCGAAACTAACAATAATATCGGTTGAATTAATTATATAATTAATATAATGCAAAATCTGTTACATAGTGAATGTGTTAGCTGTTCAATCGAATCTCACTAAATCATTCGACAAATTGTGTGAAATGTTCGTAGCAATTTTGGATTGTATTTATTATTTATTATATTCGTCCGAGAATACATAATGAAGCTTTAGACTTCTTTTAAGTACTAATAGTAGTACTTAAATACTTATTAATTAGTTGTACACTAAGTTAAGTGCCACACAAAACAGAAATGTTCAATATTTTATATGTTAATAATGATTGTACCACAAATGTATCTTAAACGTTGTTGTTGATGTATCTATATAATATGTAGATCGTAAGATCGCTGTTTGTGTATCGTACACTCGCTAATTGTATATTGTACGATCGCTATTTTTATATCATATGATTGCTGTTTGTCTATCATACGATCGCTGTTTGTATATCCTACGATTGATAATTGAATAACCCAATTTTTCTAATTGTGCAGTTGGAGCCGTTAAAATCGTTAGGTTGGGATGATTGAATTCACCTGCGCGCTTCTCTTCCTACCTCCCGTCTTTGTCAGTACGGTCTGCACTTTCGTGTCGTCTGCGAAATTTGATTATTCATATCCCTCTTTTACACTGTGGTATAAGCTACAGACGGAACCGTCCCTAGACTCGCTATTGTTTGATTTGTTGCACTGAAATAATTTTGCCAACGATCTGATGTAAGGCGAATAGGGGTACCTTCTGATTGTTGTATTTGATGCGCCTATATACTAAACGATGCACACACGTTCAAATGTCGAAAAGTGAAAATACCGCGATAATAAAAGGTAGATTTGTTACTTTTGCGATTACGAGCGTTAAGCCTATTTATGGACGAACTCAAGGGCGGTAGGGGAGAGTACCTCAGTTCCCCTCTAGATCTGGTCTTCACTTTTATGCAACTTAGCTTTATTATATTTAACTTTCTTTTCTGTCGATCCAAAAGTGGCCTGTAAGAAATTGCTTTTAGCGATAAGGCAACCTATTGTATATAACTGAATAAAAATAATGTTTGTATCAAAAATTTAATTGGTTCTATAAAGAGTTTTCTATCTATGTATCTTAGCGGGGTTATGTATCCATTTCGGTTCAAGGGAAAACTATAGGTAATTCAAACTGTTAAAACATCTTTGACCTTCATTGTCATAATTTGCTAAACCCTATCCCCACTCTCCCCTACGCCCATGACCCTATATATTATATATTATAAGTTAAAAGTATTGTGTATAGTTTAATTTAAAAAAAATAGTAATCACATAAATATCTTGTCACATGACACTTGGACAATTTATTGCACGGTCACCGGTGACCGGGCGTTTCTTACATCAGGGACAAGTCCTGTGTCGCCGGGGACTCTACAAACATATTTTTCACGGACACAAAGTACACTCTTACTCGCAGCAGACATTTTTAGATCACACAATGTTTTGACTCGTATGGGAATCGAACCCAACATTTAGTCCTGTGTTAGATGCGTAGTGATCAATTTAACCACTAGACCAACATCGTCACCTACTTAATCATTGAAAAGTCCTTTCAAAGATGAAGTGAAAATTTGAGTGGCAAATATTTTAGTATCAGTATTTTGTGCCTATTCTGTACTTATTTTGTGATATACTTAAATGGTGCTTCTAGAAAAATCGGAAAGATCGTGTAATAAAATTACATAATAAATAAAAAAAATTAAACATGCGCATTTTAGTTTAGCGAATACAGTAAATATGTGTTCAAAACAATCTTTATAATTCTTCGTTATTTCCTTATAGCTTTTTTGCAAAACTAATTATTTTAAGTTAATACCAGAAAGGTTCTAGAGTGGCGACCACGAACTGGAAGACGAAGCGTGGGCAGGCCTCCAACAAGGTGGACCGACGACCTGGTTAAGGTTGCGGGCAACCGATGGACAAGGTCGGCTCAGGATCGAGAGTTGTGGAAAACCTTGGGGGAGGCCTATGTCCAGCAGTGGACGTCTTTTGGCTGAAATGATGATGATGATGATGATGAATACCAAAGGTAACATCAGATGCTGTGATCTAATCTTGAAGATATTACTGTCACCAATAGTTTGTTGTATCAAAAGAAACGTGTACTTAAAGTTTAGGCATCTTGATCACACAAGTTTTTAAGCCTGAAAATCATCGGAAATCGTCGTACCGTATATCTTCGTCTAAAAACGTGCAAATAAATAAGCAAAAGCAAATCTGAGCATGGCACACTAGCAAAATTGATAAGTACATAATTATATTTTAAAATGTATATGATTAGGTTATTATTGTGGAAATCCCTAAATTTCAAAAGAAGAACTTTTAATTATGTTACTTAACACAGCTCTCATTAGAAAGACTTCATTAGGTCAAATAAAATATATTAGGGACGTTATACACATAGCAGGCTGGCATTAATCGCCAAAGCCGGGCAAAAACCTTTTTTTTGTTACTTCTATGAAAAAGACATCATATATTTCTTTTTCATAAAATTTAATATCTTTATAAACGTTTTTAACACGAACTTTTATGCATAACATGAGTGAAAAGTGCTTATACATTATGTACATTTTTGTTATGATATCGGTGTACAAGACAAAGTTGGTGCTCGGCCACTCAACAATAATTGACCAAGCGATTTTGACCGTAAAGGCTTAAGTTGCCTAACTTAAAGAAGCTTATGAGTTCATTGTATAATTCCATTTACCCGTTGATTCGTTTCTCCCGTACTAATGATCAACGCCAAAACTATTAAGTCTTGAAAGTTGAAATTTGGAACGTAGGTTTATTTTATGATGTAGATGTATACGTTATAAAATAAACGTAAATCTAAAGTTTAAGCTAAGAACGATGTTTTGGAAATTTAGTCCCTAAACGAGTTAAAAATTGTTGTCAGGCCGGTTGATGTGGATATAAGTACAAAATATTCTATGAGTGGTCTACCACCAACTATGCCGACAGTACATTGAACAATGTGTGAATTTGTGTGATATAATTGGTGATTTATCTATTTGTATTAATGTTGACATTAGCGAAATATATTTAGCAGAATGCTTAGGAAAATGCCCCCGTGTCGTCATAAATTATGTTACTCATATTTGTATTATTAAGTTCCTATTTTAAACTGTTGCCATTTGCATAAATATGATTTAATTAATATTTTGGCTACCGTATTTTAATAAGTAAGAACGCTAGTGGGCGTCGGGAGTAAAGTGCGAGGAAAATCGCTAGCGCCCCGATATTGAAAAAAATACAAAAACAAGAATGTAGATGCCGGTATAAATCCTGATGCACCTTCCTACAAATAAACCTGCCGGCGCCTATAACGTTAACAAATTACAGTGAGAATATATTAGCAATTATTGTAATTGCCTTTTTAAAGACTGCCTAGGAGCCTCGTTTGCATGTTTTACAAAACTCAATGCAAGTATCCCTAGGCAATTTTTATTATTTATTTTTGTTCTCGGTTGCTCTACCGAGAACTGTGTTACACTTCATTTACACGATGCAAATTTCGTCCGGAAAGCTTTAAAAGGCACTTACCGATATTGTCTAATACTTCAAGAAAGCTCCAGATGGCATGGAAATTGCTTTGCAAAATTTGCACCGTCTAAATGTCGATTTGAACTTTGCAAATAGTGCATGGTGTAAATGGACCTCAATGCCTGAATCAAGTGCAAGGACACTTACAGGTTTTATAGTACAATTACCTTTACAACATATATTATGAATTAAGTAAATATTATAGATGTTTATACTACCTAGAGGTGGCCTGGTGGTCGAATTTCGACAATAATTCATCAAATGGCAATTTTGTCAACCTTTTTGTTGGTACAACAAAAGATCGCTAATAGCTACGAAATAAAAATGAAAATCGGTTAACAGAAAAGAAAGAAGGTTTGAATTCTATTTAATTATTTATACACATAGATTATATAGCAGCTACTTACCTACTCATATACAATAAAATTATGTAATATTATTTACTTCATATATCCAATGAAGTAAATAATATTACATAATTTTGCCTTAATGCAATTTAATATTTCATAAATGATTTGTTCTTAAAAACCTAATGTTCACCGTTCATATTTTTTAATTTTATACTTGGACGGTAAGGACAACTGTATATTTTCTGGCTTTAAACTATTGCTATAGGTACCTCACAATGTATTATAATGTCTTTTATAAGAATGGTATTTGTATTGTGTAGTGTTTATAGGCAAATTTAAATAAAAAAACCAAGGATATTTTATCAAAATGATTTTTATTAAAAAATAAATATTTTCCTAACCTAAACCCATTTACGAGATGCAATTTTCGCAAAGGAAGTTTCTTGTCGTGACTGTTTTGCAGTTTTAGATACTTTAAATTCTCAATATTTATTAAGTTATAACTTGCTTTGCGAAACTTGCATCTTTTAAATGAGCCCTCATTGTATAACCCTCATTTGTTGCCGATCCAAAGTCTCAAAAGATAAGCTTTAGACATTAGTGCAGTCTTCAGAGTTATACAAACCTATATTAAAGATGCGAGAGAGATTAGGTACTCATCTTCGCTATAATATTTTCTAATTTAATTTTTAATACATTTTTTTAATTATTTTATATTTTCTTGTACATTTGATAACTAATTACAATGTTGGTGTATGCGCTGTGTTGAGCATTTGCGATAATCTATATCTTAAGGTGCGTGCATACTTGCGCAACGTGCACTAACTGAGCACTACGAACGTATGATTCGTGCACAAGTTTGAACGCATCTTGGAAGTTCTAGATAATTTATGATATGTGTGTGTGTTAGGTAGGAACAAAAATAATTTCTATACATTATAACATGTTTTAAAATTCTGCGTTAAGAACTGGCATAGTTTGAGGTGGGCACATAAGTATAAACTGGCTTAGCTATGTAAGCTAAGTTAAACTAAGTTAATTTAGTTCGCGGTACCCATTCAGTTTAAGACTAGCCACACACGATCGAATAGTTTAAAAAGTCGTACTGCTACTAAGTAGAAGTTAGTGTACAGGGATCCTATCGCCTCGATTACTAATAGGTACCTAGCGCGAGCTACTACAACCACAGATTAATAAATAGTTACTACGTAACAGATACATCACTCCCATACAAAAGCGAAAATACCTACGCCATAATAGCCTACAAAATCTTAATAATAATACCTGCTGTTCGCAGCGAAAAGAAATGTACCATAAGAACGCGAACAAAAAGTCGAGATTTTGTTGCCCGCCGTGCGACTCACGTGCAAGCTCGTCATCGCACGAATGCGGTAGGGTTGTCTTTCTAACTTTCTCGTCAATTTTTAAGGAAGAGTACCTACACACAAGAAGCATTTTAAAATTACTAGGTACTACTAACTGAAGCCAGCTGAAATGCGTACCTACTTTCAAATAACGTAAAGTACCTTTCTTTATCTTTCGGCAATGAAAAAATGTCATTTTTTTATTTTTCTTTTGACTATGACATCCAACGACTTCACAATAATTAACCATCGTGTCGTTAGTCAAAACTTATAATATTAAACTTAATATACGTAAATATCGTATGCGTTTTGAGCGGAAAACGCGCTGTGCGCGCTCTGTGTCGCGTGCGGCAGCCCACTGTCGATCGGCTCGGTTACGAGCTACATAGCGGTAGGCACATATCGCGTAACCTTGAGCGAGTGACGGAGGCCTGCTACAACTAATATGTAATAGCACTCTCATGTTCACTCGTAGGTACATCAAGGTACTTTGGGTGCACACTTGAGTGCACATTCACCCCATTTGACAGTATTAAATACATAATGCTAAATTGTTATACCTAACCTAAACGTGTCACATTTTGTGAACCTAAATTAAATTATTAATCACAAGAATCTGCATTTAATATTACTATACTATAATATAATACTAATTACATATTTTTTATAAACACTGACGGACACAAACTGCATCAAAGTAAAGAATGAGTCAATTTTTTGTCAAGCAAAACATTAGCAGCAGTAAAAATTGGGTCTCTGCCCACCTCTCTAGGAAACAGGCGTGAGTCTATTCAGATATGTATGTATGTATGTATGAACGGGGCAGACTAACTTTCCACTTTGATGCATTTTATTAATATAAGTCCTTCAGTTTATTAAAGGGTAGTATTTAAACGAGCGAATATAAATTCAATTGATGGGTGTCATAATTACTGAATATGGCGTACAGAAATACTAAGTGAGCGAAAAACTGAGGACGAACATTGAATCTATCAAAATTAGCGCTTCGCCGACCGCTGCCGCGGCACGCTCGCTCGGCTCGCACGTTATTGGCGTCACAGTTATAACCTAACCTAACCTACTTGTCTGATAGCATTTCGTTTCTGGTAGCAAATGCATGAATTTCTAGTCGCTCACCTAGTAATTTAGTCGCACGACTAGAATCTTATCATCAGTCGCTAAGTTTTTTTTTATAATTATAATTTCTCTTTATTAAAATACCTAATGCAGTTCGTTGTGCAATATATCAACTTCACTTAGTATTTATATAATACAAAATTAAATATTTCACTATAAACACCTAGGGCTCGGTACACTTAACCGTACCTGTGCAGGTACATACATGTGAATACTTAGCCTTATATTTATCCCCTTACAGAATAGAATATCATATAATATCTTTATCTGACAATAATACTTAGCTCAACTAAACATACCCATTTCTATCAAGACCAAAATTAATTCATATTTTAGACACATGCCTATTATTAGGTACTATCAATAAAGAACGGATCTAAATCATGTAATAATTTAATGTTCTAATACGTTTTGGGACCTCACGCCAACGTTAGGATTTCGTAAGCGATCGTAGGCGTCATCAACATATGTTGTATATCAACATAACAATATAACACTAATGATGACGACACGAAGCTAGGGCTTCGCGACGAAGACGGCATCGCTCGCCCAGTCCACCCATGACCACGGTAAGTGCAATTCGACCGAATAACGAAAGGTTTGAAAACCTTAAAATATTAAATTTTTAGGCCCGTTTTTTATGATAGAAACAAAATAAATTTAACACCTACCTTTTGCAAGGCCGAAACATGACGAAAAAGTCTACTCTGTGGATACCTAGTTATTCCGTAACAACGTGGATCACAAAGGACTTTGTTTTGTCATTAGGGTCACTCTTCTAAGACTAAGTAAAACGAGACATATATTTGACCCCAGCAGGGTGAATAAGTATAAACATATATTTAGCCCTATCTATAACTGATGGGGCTAAGTATAACGTTGAATGTAAATATACTTAGCGATATCAATATTTCTAATTCCAGTAGGAGGGATAAATATAAAAATACTTCGACCTTTGAGGAGGCATTTCTTGTAGGATTAAGTGTACCGACTGCGCCTATAGGGCGCTTCTAGGCTAGATATATAAGAGAAGCAATACAAGCAAACAAGCCCGACTGGCGTACAGAACAAGTTCACAGCCAAATTAATACTACATTGAGGCGTAATTGTATTCCTGTGTGTGAATGCAAGTCTTTAGTGCTCATTTGGAATGCGTTTTATCTTTAGTGCTCATTTGGAATGCGTTTTAAAGAAAATGGTTCTTTGGTTTCGTGTTACCAATTTTTTTTTGTCATCATTTCACTCTGGTGAGCCGTATGCTTGTTTGTCCGTTCCGGAAACCGATACGGACGGCCCGTACGGATCTCCCGGACAGCTGTGAAGCCAGCCTAAATAATATATATAAATAAGGTATAAATTATATATCTAGTCCAAAAGCATCCCATAATTGGATAGTGTGTCATAATGAACCTTTTGTTATTGACTAGTATCTACACGTTCGAATGTACATAATTTATTTAATAGGTGTTATCGACAAAATTGTCGCAAGACCACAATATTTGAACCAAGCTATTTTAAGCTCAACGGCTAAAACTGCTAGACTAAAAAACCTAATGACTTTATTGCATCACTTCAAATTACCCGTAATATGTATAGTGATACCATATTGTGTTTAAAAAATAAATAAACATTGTAAGAGTAGTCGAGCGCCAACTTTGTCGATAGTACCTACATCGCAACACTCAGTGGAAAAACGACGCAAGATCGCGACTAAGCAATTTTCAAGCTTATGTCAACCCTGACTGCTAAGCCGGAGGTCGTGTGTTCAAATCCCAACCAAGACAAATCTTTGCGTGATGAACAACCTATAGCCTATTTCATATAGCATGGGTACTTTGACGTTTGACATTTGGAGATAAAGATCAATGAACATTATAGAAGATTAAACTAAAACCTATCGATTGTATACTCTAGGCTCTTGATCATTCAATTAGCGGATTGGTAGAGATTAATTTAATAATTTTCATTCATCTTTATCGTTAAATGTCAAACGACACAGTACCCATGCTATGTGAAATAGACTATAATGAGCAACATTAGGTATTTGTTCTGTGTCTGGGTGCCATTTATAGTACCTATTCTATAATATGTTTGTACCTAAGTATTTATAAAAATATAAGTATGTTTACTAGTTGTCTGGTCTGTCTAATTTGGGATCAAATGGCTGTGTGTGAATTGTCCCAAGACATACTAAATACAAAATAAAAATTGCCAAACAAATATCACATATTTTATTTGACTGAGCTAGCGATATACGAGGGACCAAATAAACGAAAATTTAACCTTCAAAACGCACAGGGACTTATACAATTCACAGATACAAAATACACCCAGACCCGGAACAACTATTTGTGGATCACACAAATATTAACAAGCATCTCACAAGGCGCTGACGGAAGACAAAGGTTCTGCTTTTAATATGTCTGCTGCATTTCCTTGGTACTTGGTAAATTGTAGGAAGATTTGTTCAAGTGTGGTCTGCGCGATAGTGTAATCTTCAACATCGAGGTCTCGCTTGGCACGCTCCATGATGCCGAACATACGCGACCACGCCATGCTGCGGTCTGGCAGGTAGTACGTTAGTAGTCCTTGGTATTCTTCCCTAAAAAGTTAAACAGTTTTTAAATTTACTTCACCGGTAATACCTGTATTGCGGTTATTCATTCACGGATGTTAACTACCCGGAAAACTCCGTAAGTACATAATATGTAAGACCTTAAGCTCTTGCAATAATGCCCCCCCTTACTTTATGTAAAGTATTAAAATGCAGTTACCTATCTTGATTGGTCTTAAGAGGCTACCTTTGCCACCCCTTAAGAAGTAAATTCCATAGAAGGGACGTACGTGAGGCGCAGGCGTGGAACGTAGATTTATATCCAATAGGTTAGTAGCATTTTTGTGTTCTCATTATGTGTCTATTTTTTGTCTGTTTTATGTTCAAATAAATGCTTTTCTTTCTTTCAAGTTTACGTTGAGCCGCTTATATATAATTCACGAGGGTGATGTTAAAGGTACAATGTTTACTTACATTATTTTAGGATTGACGAAGTTGGCATTAACGTATTCCTTGACAGAAGATGTTGTTACAGATAAGACACTGGTCTGTCGAGTCAACGAACGTCGCGATCTTTCACTCTCGTCGGATTTTAATTTGATGGTTAGTGTAAAACCTGCAATATTTAACACAAAAATCATTTAATAACACGGAATAAATGCATCAGTGTTCTATAGGTATTGACCTAGAAGACATATGCATATCGAAGCAGGTCACAAATTTGGCGCAAATAGATTATTTGATTACGTTTTTGTTCATTTAAAACAAAACACTGACAGGAACCAGTTAAATTCCTTGTCATCAGATATGTTAAAGCGCAAGCAATCACATAGGTACTTATGATAAAATATATGAGTACCTAATATCAAATACCAAGAAAATACGATGCAAAATATCTCATCATTTTGCATCTTTTGTTAAAACCATCAAAAGAATACCTTTAATCGGAGGTAGGTACCTATAGAATAAAGAATTGTACTCTGCTTACAAAGATTCGTACAAGGTGGGAGTCTATCGCACAATCTCTGGCTTAGCAGTCAGGGTCCGTAAACGGTCGAACACTTACCTATACCAACAGACACAATGCAATAATATTTTTGCTATCATTTAGTGGACTTACCTTCAGAGAACTTGTTCTTTAAGTGCTGTGGCGTGCCAATACACTGGAACCCTCCGTTGACCATAATAGTGAGTCGCGAGCACAGCGCCTCGCACTCCTCCATGCTGTGTGACGTCAGCACCACGCCGCGCCCCGCGCGCTGCACGCCGCGCATGGCGCGCCACACCTGCGGGACAGACACAAGGCCTCATAGCAAACATTTTGAAGAGAGGTAGAGCAACATACAAGCGAGAAAACCCGACTCCCTGTCAGAAAGAACCTCCACAATACAAAATACCTACTAGCCAAATAACTGCAGGAACACAGCGACGTTGTAGTGTTCCTGTGCGTGAGTTTAGGTCTCCAGCGTTTGTTTCAAACGTTTTTCTATACCAGGATAAAGGATTTAGTTGTGGATTAAGGCTGTCTCAAAAACTCTCTCAGCTCTCTTGATAGAGAAGAAGAGACCCGTGCCCAGCAATAGGACATATATGGGTTGCTTTTATTATTTTTATCCCTGGATATCCATCTCAAACACTGGAGTTAACATTTTTGGGTCGGAAACAGGCAAGTTGGCGCGATGAGGTACTTACCTAGGGCGTTGTTGACATTTAATCCATCTTTAATCAATGCAATAGTGTACGACTCTATTCATTGTGAGCTTCCTAGTTGAATGAAACTTGATAGTTAAATGTTGTAATAAATAAATTGTACGTACGTGTCGTTTAGCAGCTGGATCAACTCCAGTAGTAGGTTCGTCAACAAACACGAGCCGCGTTCGGCCTAGGAACGCCACAGCTGTGTTCAACTTGCGCTTAGTACCGCCAGAATACTGGTCCACCTGTTCAAAGTACATTTAATAAATACATGTTATTTATACAGGAATACTTGCAGTCTAATATACTCGTAGATATAAATAAATACTTATCGAATACGCTACTGAAAATTTTCTAATAGAAAAACAAAATAACACTTTTCCAACACTGAAAGTCAAAAAACATGTTCTTGGTCTTGAACAAACTTAAAGAGGCGCCAGGCAGGGGTGTCGAAGGGGCGTCTTCGGCGCCTCTTTAAGCCTTGCGCCCTAGAGCCGTCGCCCTACCGCTCCCATAAGTTTAGAAACTTCATAAGTTGTTAGGAGCTGTACGTACCCTCTTGTCAAGATGTTTGAAGAAGCCGAGCGCGTGCGCCAGGGTGTTGGCGGTGTGCGCGGCGGTGTGCGTGCGCAGGCCGCGCATCAGACCGAACATGCGGAGTGTCTCGCGACCCGTCAGCTCCATGAACAACGCGTCGAATTGCGGGCAGTAACCTGCACCCAATATCGCTCGGTTATAGGTGATATTAAATCGTACATATAAAATCATTTGTCCTGAGTTTTTTCTTGGGAAACGATATATTTTGAATTAATACATCTAAGCATACATACTGTTACAATAGTTCCTAAGTACGGTGCCGATGATACTCGTATACATATGTAGTAAGCTACTTAAGTAGGTAGGTACTTACCGATATTCGAATGCACTTTATCCAGTTTCTTTTGTACGGAGTATCCACTGACATAGGCCTCTCCACTGGATATAGATTCGTCACCCATTAGCATTTTAAAGGTGGTCGTTTTACCTGCACCGTTCACACCCAATAGGCCGAATAATTCGCCGTCACTCACACCTACAAAAATAACTTTAATTAATTCCTTAGTTTTTTTGTTTAATAGATACAATTCAAAGATGCAGGTTTGAATTTTTTGTTGTTCCTCAGGCAATATAGGCGTCCGCTTAGAAGGAAATAATTGCCGAATAGTATGTCGCAATAGACATACCATAGTCTCTGCCTACCCTAATGGAAGACGGGCGTGATGATATGTATGTTTGTGTGTAGGTATCTATATGTCCCACTGCTAGGCTCGGTCTTCTCTCCTCTATCAAGAGAGACATGGCCTTAATCCACACACGCTGGCCTAATGCAGATTGATGGATCAGACAGGTCTTTAGAATTTATTTCTAAAACATAATATGTGTTTCCCGCCATCCGCCGCTCATCCGTGATCGAACTCACATAACGTGTAGGTAGATTAGGTACTACCACCGCTTCTGGAATTGCCGGTGGAACAAGGAAAAAAATCCACGAGGGTAAAGACATGGGAAAAAGTAGTGTATGAATTAAAGATCTTACAGAAAGAAACTTGATTGACAGCGAGATGTTTCCCGTAATACTTGCTCAGCCCTGTGGCGAGTAATGCTTCGTTCTCGCGATTCTCTGGAGCGATTTGACGAACGCGTTTTGCTTCTTCAGCAACATCGTCATCTAGCATACTCTCGTCTATCGGAGGGGGGCTTTTCTTAAACGTAAATATCTGGCAAAAATAAGAAAATATAATTATTTTACACCTGTCTCTGTCTTCCCCTCTGTAAACCTTACTTTAAAGCTTACATAAATATATATTAATATAAGGCCAAAATCCTCATTGTTACTTTTGGAACAGTTTACTTATTGTGATCAAAGGAAGGTATCTTGAATGCGAGTAGATTCAGCAGAGACAAAGCCAGGATGGCTTTGTGGTAAACGGTTACTGTAGACTAAACAAGTTTGCCATACCAGAAGTACCTATCTAAGTATGTAGGTACTAATCACTAACGCGTTGCGACTATGCTGGGTATATTTGTTCTGTCTCACATGAACCAGAACCTCGCTACATAACCTTCAATTTTTTTATACCTATTTAGACAGCCCTTGTGATAAAAGCACTAGTTATCTAATCCTAAACACCAAGTAGGTACATTCACAGTTTAGTAGATGCTGTTAAAAGGAAAAGAAGGATATTTTTTTATTATTCTAGAACTACATAGAATAAAGTAAGATTACTGTACCCTTTGGAAAAGCCTGTATTCGATTGCCATCAGCACAGTCCATAGCACGACGCCAGTGGCGACCATGCTCATGAGGTATCGTGCTACTCCGGGCTCGTCCCAGTAGAAATACGGGTTTTCATCGACTGCAAACCAACATTAGATAAAATATTAAATGAGTTAGATAGGTACTTAAGTAATACGTGAAGTCAAAACTTCGGATCCCTTTTTAAGAATATTCCTGAGGAATATTGTGAGATATATACTTACGGAAATCGTATGCGAAAGAAAAAAAAATATATATATATTAGGTACTTAATACTACGTAATAAAAGTTTGTGTTAATATTTTTTTAAATGACAATATTTTTTATATTAAATTCAGATTTTATCACGTGTTTTCAAATACAACAACTGTTTGTACTCACTGCAGCAATTCGGTTCTTGCGCGCAGATGTTCGGCATAGTACACACGAAGTTGGGGAACACAGCTTGCATGTACTCGCACATTTGTAGACACGTGTGTACACGTAACCCTATCTGGTTCAAAAATCTGTAAATACACAAAAAATATAATTAATTTTTCTCTGCATCAGCCTTAGGTTGACTGGTAGAGAATACCTTTGGAATTAAGCCCTCCATTGTACATTATCAGCCTTCTTAATATACGTGGAATAGAATTTGTGTAATATTATCATATAATGCCTTATTCTGCCATCAGTTATTTGAAATTTGAAAGGTAAATATTCGACTCGCTACTCCATGTTTATTAATGAAGTGGTTAGTGCATAAAGTTCTAAATTAATAGTTATATATAATATAGGTAGTTCTGTAAACTAGCAGCTAAGTTTGTTACAGCTGCAGAGTGTTGTTAGGTCTAGCCTCGACAAACCCGTAACACAGGTCTATGGATTCCTAGAAATGAATTGCCCTTTCAATTCATTTCTAGGAATCCATATCGACCTGGCCACCCCTGCAGTATAGATTTAGTTAGTGTTATAAGTGGTTTTTATTGCATTTTACATACTTGTACTTAGTTAATAAAGATCTATCTACAATAAAAATAATAGACAATAAAGAGTTTTCTATCTATCTATTTATCTATATAACTGACCGTAATTTCACTAATACCAGATCAGAATATGAGGGCTGCAGCATAAAATGCCGCAGCACAGAGCTAGATTAGGAACATCACACAAGGTATTTTTTGTGTTGTTTGTTATTATGTGTCTATTTTTTGTTTACTGTTTGTTATCCTGTGTAACATACACAGGATAACTAGTAAATGCTTTTCTTTATTTCTTAACTTATATAAATTACACCGACTTCTTTGACGAAGTATTTCAAGGTTCATCTAAGAGGGGTTATAAGTACCTACTAAGATTTTTTGCATCTCAAACGCGCTACTGTATCGATAGGTAGTAGTAGTATTTGATATTTCAAGGTGTATCAAAACGTGTTTTAGTCAAATATTATTTATTACCAAAGAATATCAAAAATAGAATGGTTTTACCTGACTGAAGTGACCAAGCTGTATAGAGGGAAGAACTGTAGAATATTGTCGAGAATATGCGCCGCGTGCTCGGTGTTAAGTTGCGGTGACGCTAATGCCTCCACTATTTGTGCACCCATCATACCTTTTAACATAATTCGAAAAAAATAGTAATTTTTAAACTAACATATGCATCCTTCAGTAGTTACACAATAAGGAAAACCATATGCTATTCCAGACTATGTAATCTATTTCTATACCAAATTTCATCCAGATCCGTTTGGCAGTATTGCGTGATTGATTAACAAAGATCCATACATCCAAACCATATACTACATATAATATAAGTAAGTAAGTATCTTAGATAGGTATTAATAACTTACCAAACAGCACGTTAATGAAGAATAAACTGACAAAGCCAAGCGCAGGACCTTTAAATAGGTGCGACAGTAAGTAGGTGAGTGGTAACATCGCTGCGCCGTAAACTATCACACATAAGTACATACGACCTGGAACAAATTATACTTTAAGTACACATCATATACATGTCTATAAGCAACAGAGATTCATATAAGTGAGTAGGTATATAATTTACGGACATATATCTAATAATATGCAAAATCGAAACAAGCATTTATTGTAGATCGTACAAGTTCTGTCCCATATGGGGATCGAACCTACAACAAGCCGATGCAACGTTATAATTATGGCGATGTTACCCACCGTGTAGTTGACACCTAAAGCAAAAAAAAAACACCTACTTAGTTTCAGTAGGTACCTGATAGGTACCTACTGAAACTAAGTAGGTGTTTTTTATTCAAATTTAATTAGATATTAATGATGGATAGTCATTAATATCTAATTAAATTTGAATTTCTGTGAATTTTCTAAATTTTTTTTTACTCGAAGGCGTTCTTCAGTGATGCTTTGTCAAACCTACATGTGGCAATATTTTTTATACTTAATAAGTATCTATATATAAGAATATTAATAAAATTTGGTTAAGGTTTAGCTGGCCTTTTAAAAAGACCACCCAACAGATACTCCCGATTTTCATGGCTCTATTCGACAAAATTTTTGTCGTATTCTAGTATTGTCTAAAGGAAACAATTAACCACATAAATTTTCAATTAACTAACTTTCCTATTTTCACTCACCTAGTTCAGCTGCAGAGGAAAGTCCGACTACGCCAAAAGCGACGCAAGAAATGACAATAGTGACACTAATGATAATAAACCACACCCAGTCAAACACAGCAGCACTGAACCATAGCACGGCTGGTTGAACACCAGCAGCTTTTTGAAGCAGTTTAGCGCCTGACATACGTTCCTGGAAATCAACAAGATAAGTTTATATTAAGAGCTTTGACTGCCTCGGTGGTCCAGTGGCCGCAGTGTGCGCCTACTGTGCACGAGGTTGTGGGTTCGATTCCCGCACAGGATAAAACTTTGTGTGACCCACAAAGAATTGTTCTGAGTCTGGGTGTAATCCGTGTAATTTGTGTCCGTTAATTGTATGTTTGTAAAGGCCCTCGCGACACAGAGCTTGTATTCTAGTGCGGGAGTTGTCCTTTTTAGAAATAAATAAAAATAAAAGATATAAAGAGCCTTATAAAACACAAGCACTTATCTATCTATCAAGAGTGCAGAAAGGATCCACATTGTAAATTTGTGAGTTAAGAATATCTGATAAGACATGTGGTTTTTTTTTACGATATTTTGCTTTACCGTTAACATTTGACTTCTTCTCATAATCGTTTGGTTAGTGGCCAACCTGGTGAAAATGTTATTTAGATCGACCATATTTATGCCTCTGTTGTGATCTACTGTTAGCAGTCGCGACTCGCGACCGACTTTTAACGTGCTCTCCGAAGCATGGAGACGCTCAGGTGAAATACCACTATGCGATTACCCATCTACCGCGCCCTCGGTGGTCAAACTCGTTGATCGTTTATCGAACAGCGAATGCACAAATAGCAACCAAATAGGTATAGAAAAAAAATGTAGCGGCTTTTTTAACGCTGATTCTATTTTATTACTCGTATTTACTTCGTCATTGAATAATAAATTTCTTACCTTGATGTAAAACATGATAAACACAGCGCTCACAATACCAACGCTGCTGCCAATACCAGAGGCAAGCTGCATCGATAGCAAGCTGATCATTGCCTGCATATCCGTCTGAAAATATAAATTGAATAAATGTATTAACTTGTCTAAAATAAAACCTAAACCCAACAGCGTGTAATGATGACGTTGATTCACCAGATATTATTTACAGTGATAAAGGAATCTCCTAACAGACTAAGATAAAGGAAAAACTGGCACCATTCTGTAATTATCATTCAGCTTATTTATTTATTGATTCTGAGGCGGTACGAAGTTTGCCGGGTCAGCTAGTTTAAAATATAATCTTTACCTGATCCCGATATGAAGCTTCTAAAGGATGATTGTACACGTTAAGCTCCGCATCTGGATTGGTCGCTTTGAGAAGAGCTGAATGTACCGCAGAGAGCGACACAGCAACGTCGTGATATCCGAAGTTACTGAACCAGGCTGTCACACTATTGTCAGAGAACGTCGAGCCTATTATCAACTGATGGCGTAAAGTTCCCATCGCTGCTGTATCGTTGGTCTAAAAAAAACATTAGGTTACATTAAAGGCATTTACCACAATTTGTTTTTTTTTTTTTTTTTTTTTCTTTTTTGAAAAGACAACTCCCGCACTAGAGAACAAGCTCTGTGTCGCGGGGGACTTTACAAACATACAATTAACGGACACAAATTACACCCAGACTCAGAACAACTCTTTGTGGGTCACACAAAGTTTTGTCCTGTGTGGGAATCGAACCCACAACCTCGTGCACAGCAGGCGTATACTGCGGCCACTGGACCACCAAGGCAGTCAAATACAATAAGGACATAATGTCTGTAACTTGTCATTAATAGATAAGTTTTCCCAGCCTTATTAATAGGTGTTATTTTGTTATAGAATCTCTCATTCTGCCATCAGTAATTTAACATTCGAAAGAAGAGGACATAGCGTGGCATAACCCCCCAAAACAAGTGCCTGCTACACGCGAATTTGTATTATCATAATGAAATTATCGATTTAGTAATGACATTGATAAGATATGAACAAAATTATTGTCCTTTGTACTTAAGTTTACTCCTGCACTCTACATACTGACAATTGCGTATCTTCTAGTATATTGCTTTAATTTCATATACCGATATTGTTTCTAAAATATGTTGTATATATTAAAAGTAGGTATATTTTTAAACACAGGCTTTTATACCTATTACCTAGGAATACAATACTCGTCAACGCAAATCTAATAATCCCAAACAAGGCGAGGTTATCGTGTTTCTTTGCGCAGTTCCAATGGGTACCTTCCGACTATATCATCAGATCAGCTCTATGACTACCTATAATATTGCATTGTTATTAAAGTAACATCGCATTTCAGCAATTCATCGAAATTGTTAACAAATTTTTAGGCGGACAACTTACTAACTTACAATACAATAGTACCTATTCTTGATTAGCAAAATACCAAAACACTGCAAAACTGTCTTTATTAGAAGATTAACAAAGTTAAAAAAGAAAAATATTAAAACTCACGATGTTAGAAGCCTATTTTTTTGTGTAGTTTATTCTGCACGATTATGGTAGGTAAGTCATAAAAAAGCGGTAAGTGCCGCTAGGGTCGCATGTACCTACTAGAATACAAACCATTTTATTGTATTTAGCATTTGTAAATTTAAAATACTCGTATTTCTTGTTAAAATATGGGTGACCCACTTTAAATAATTCTTTTTCATACATTATTGGGACAAAATATAACATGGTTTAAAAATTATTGTAACTACTCGAATTTATTACCGATTCTGAACTAACTACTTTCAGGTTTCTAGTCGAAACCTGATACTATGAATAGGGCTGTACTTACATACGAACAGTGTAAGATAAATAAAAGCTTGTAAAAATGACGCTTACCCTGTACAAGTAATAGCGGTCGATGGGTTGTCCATCAACTACAGTGAGATCCATAGTGTCCATGGCCAAAGCCTCGAACATTCTCTGGTATGCCCGCGCGGCGATACCACCCACCGTTGACGTGGATGTACCGTTGAACTGCACTAGTGTTTCGGTTCTTGCATATCTATACAGTTTTATTATACATTAACATCATTTTTAAATAAGTTGGTACATGCCACAATCATAATGGTAGATTACTGGAATTATAGTGCAATTAATTCCGGTCTTACATTAATATTGTATTAAATTAATACAATATTAATGTAAGACCGGAAGACCGCATAGCTTGGAGACGAGTCATATGTGGTCACAATCCTCAGCAATGGAGCAACGACGATGATGATGATTGTATTCATATTTCAGGAGTCCTGTGACGTAAGGTCACCGTATAAATAAGCCAAACTTTATCATATTAAAGCAGTCCAACTAAGCCAAATAACTTCAACAAGAGTAGGCAGTACCGCCTTTAGCACAACCGGTGCCTTTGGGCGAAGGTCATCCCCTCCCCCCTCCATTCCCCTCAAAGTGAAGGTAAAGTAGAATTTGGTAGGCCTAACAGGTTCCCTGTCCTATGAATCACATGTGATACATAACAATTGATTTGCTATTGTGTCTAACTTGGGACAGCGAAAGGCTTAATTTAGTTCGTCTTGATCGTTTTTTGTTCTTGGTCTTGATTAAAATTAAAGAGGCGCCCCGTTAAGCCTTGCGCCTTAGGGCCGTCGTCCTACCGAAATAGCATGAAAATTTCCTTGTAAAACTTTCATTTGTCTTAATAGCTGCGATACATTTAACTTCTCGCATACAGCGCTCTACCTACAATTAATACATACCCTTCTGCAAGCGTCAGCAGCCTGTTTCTGACGGTGGGCGTGAGAGACATGACCCATTGAAACACACCGAGCGTCGAATTAATAAGAATGACCGGAGCCAGGAACTGCAGCAGCACTAGCCACCAAGAGCGCAGCCACACTAGAGCTAGCTTCAGCCACACAGCCCATACGTGTTGTACGATCAGAGCTAACCCTTTCACAGCGCTCTCGTCTTTGTCCACTATGAAGAAAAGAATATTAACATTTGTATACTGGGTACTGCTACCGTTGCAATTATTTGCGGTTGAAGGCTACAGCTTCAAGCAGACATGCTACTTTTACCATCGGCGATCAGCAATTCTGACCCAAATTTTGGTTGCTTTTCCGTTAGACTTTATTTTTATTTTTAAATAATAAATGAGCATAAAATATACTTCCTCCTTTTCGAAATTGGTTAAAAACCTTTTGTAAAATTTATAACGATACAGGGTAAACAAAAAGTATTTATTTCTTTATTCTGTATCGGTATCTACCTATATAATTTCCGAGAAAGTTGTTAACTGACTTTAAAAAAAGAGGCAGTATATTTTATTTTTATTTAGTTCACTTTCATCTACCAATGTTCACTTTCATCTATAATTTCAAATACCAAACTTCAATTAGGTATGAATATGTATCTAATTAAATAAAATAAAAGTTCAATTTCTACGTGTCAATTACTCACATTGTTCTAAAGACGAATCGAGTTCGTGTTTGAATGGCTCATCAAGAGTTGATTCTGTTATCGTTGTAGCAGCGTCATCTGACTCCGAATTTGAATTGACAGGCGCCAAATCTGATCCAACGCTAAAATTGCAAAAAAATAAAATATATATAAAATTACATATACTTACATAATAAATAAAAAAATATTGCCAGTATCTTGGAGCATCACTTGAGAACGGCTCGACCGATTTGGCTGATATAAGTATGTTTTGTTTCAATTTTATTTAAAAAAAAAACTCCCACACAAGGGAACAAGCTATGTTTCGCGGTGGACTTTGCAAATATACAATTCATGGACACAAATTACACTTAGACTCGGAAAAAAACATTTATAAATTACACAAAGTTTTGTCCCGTGTGGGAATCGAACAAGTCAGAGCTATTTTTTATTAAGTTTATTAAAGCAAGTCAAGGTGTATGTTTTTTATGGTTAAATCCACGGGAGTCGCTAGTTATTATATTTAAACAATTTTATTTCATGCTTTACTTTTCACTTACGACATAAACACGTCCTCTAACGTAGTGGCAACTAAACCGTAGTTCTTGAATTTAATTTCTGAACTATGGTTTTCTAAATTGTTTAACATATCTTCAAATTTGTTTGATTGATCGTTTACTAAACTGAAAGTTACTTCGGAACCTGAAACATAAATATAAGTTTTTATTTAACACATTAAAAAAATATCTAATATACTTACTCAATTATCTTCAGGACAAATCATAATGCGAAAGTAACTCTGTTTGTCCGTTTCCTTTTTATAGGTATAACATTTTTGTGGCAATAACCGACATTCACGCGGGCGGAGTCATGGGCAACGTCTAGTCAATTTATAATGTAACTAGGAGTCGCCCGCGACTTCGTCCGCGTGGTAATTTGGAATATTTTCCCCGATTTTGGAACATATCTCACTACTGCTCCGCTCCTATTGATCATAGCGTGATGTTATATAGCCTTCCTGAATAAATGCACTATTCAACAAAAAAATATTTTTTCTAATCGAACCAGTACCTACTTTCTGAAATTAGTGCGTTCAACCAAACAAACAAACTCTTGTGATTTATAATCTTAATATATATATTTCTTGTGTGCGTGTGTATGTGACTGAACTCCTCCTAGACGGGTGGACCGATTTTGATGAAATTTTGTGTGTGTGTTCGGGTAGGGCCCTGGATGGTTTAGATTCACAATTGGACCCGGTAGGTGGCGCTGCTGTCGGTATTTCAGCTTTTTCCGGCAGGACGACGTCTGCCAGGTCCACTAGTATTAGTATATTAGCATTACTTAGCATAGATTTTTTTTTCCTGTATGAAAGTAACCGACTTGCACGCAAGAGGTGCGAGTTCGATCCCGGACAGTACCAATGTGAATTTCACTTTGTGGAGTTTATATGTACTAATCAAATGATTCGCCATCTGCTAACGGTGAAGGAAAACATCGTGAGGAAACCCACATGTCTTAGAAGAAATTCTAAAGACATGTCTGATTCACCAACTCGCATTAGGCCAGCGTGTGTGAATTAAGGCCTAAACCCTCCCCCGTGCTCAGCAGTGGGACATAATATATGGGTTGCTATTATTATAATCCCTGTAAGAAAAAACGCTAAGATGAAGAATATTTATCTTCTCCGAGATAAATATTCTTCATCTTAGCGTTTCATTGTTGCGGCCCTTGTAAGTATATAATATCATATTGAAGTTCTGAAAATTAAATGTATTTTTAACTCACCGCGATCTTCCTTAACAACAGTGCCAGGAATGTATTCGTTGATGAGTTCAATGCAGCGTTCGTAGTTGAAGTCATCGTCCTTCACGATAACGAGAGTGTAGCCCACTCCGTAGTGACGTTTAAGGAAGTAAGGAGAGCCCACGCACTGCAGTTTACCGTGAGCCATTATAGCCACTCGGTCGCCCAGAATATCCGCTTCGTCCATAAAATGTGTTGTCAGGATCAATGAGCGTCCTAATTTAGACATAAAATCATTTAGTATTTTACAATATGCCTATTATTACGCTGCAAAAATGTTTTCGCATCCGTGGAATAACCATAGCCTGATTTTACTAGCAGCCCCCACTCTTCACACAAAGAACATTAACATGCAGATAAAGAATTCTTAGGTAAAGAAATTTCAGTGTAAAGTAAAACAAAACTGCGTGGCACCCATGCCGACTGCTTCCTATAATCCTAGCATGATGTATTCGGAATGCTTTCGATTAAAATCCGGGCCGTGTTTATACAAATCTCGTACATTTATTCATGCAAGCACGATCAAGCAATGCCATTACTAAACTACAGTCGATTTATTCACTGGATGCAATGATACGTTCTCCTTCTGACTCCATGTATAGAGTGTATATGAAGCTTTCTTCGCGACCACATTTTATTTTGTTAGGTTCTATTTTAAAGCATCATAAAGACTTTTTGATTATATAAAGTTTTAAAATATTTCTATTTTAATTTTTTGCATTGCAACATGCCCAAAGCTGATCACGTGATTATCAACAATGATTGCCCTAAATTAATTGTTTTCAGATTAAACCTACCCTTTTTCTCCTTCTGCAATAACTCCCATAGCCCGCGTCTCGAAGCAGGATCCATGCCTGAGGTAGGTTCATCCAGAAGTACAACCTTCGCTGCTCCGCTTAGAGCAATACCAACGCAAAGTCGACGCTTCTGACCACCAGACAATCCTTTCGATTCAGAATTCCGCTGCAAATGAAACATAAGATACGAATGTGATATTAATCTAACTGGAATGACTTTTGCTTGCTTGCTTGACATAATATTAGCTGTTACAGTTAACAGCTACTTAATATTATTTAACAATTTTGTTTTCGTCGCAAAAATTGATACCACTAAGGTTTTGTGATGGGAAAACCCTGGGATAGGGAAACGTTTCTTTGAAAACGCATTCCTAAATGAGCATTGTATTTCACAATCTAAATATATCATCACAGCTTACCTTTTGTTCAAGTTCTAGTTTCTCAATAAGTGTATCAATGTCAGACTTCAGTTCGGCACCAGTAAATCCTTTCAATCTTGCGAAGAACTCCAAATGTTCACTGACGGTGAGTTCATTGAATAGTACGTTATGTTGTGGACATAGACCGATATGGGATCTGGCGGCCGATGACTGTGTGCTCATATCATACCCAGCTACGTTTACTGTACCATGGGTAGGCTCCAAATTACCTAAAACGTAACATAACCTTAGCAATATATTTACAAAATAAAAAACAAATATTTTTCTTTTCCGGTTCATGCATAATCTGATGTTATCCATTTTTTGTTTTTTCATTGTAAACAGGAGTCGAGTAATGATAATACTCCGCTCGAACGTTTGCTTTCGATATAAATGTTCTCTGTAATATGTATTTACTTAAGCTGTAAAACTGGAAACAATAAACTAAGTATGAATCAGATGACTCAGACGCTGAGTCGTCGATTGTATGATGACTGCGAAGTTTATTATCTCTGGGATACACTGATAGGGACTAATTATTTCCGTTCTTACATACCTAATATAGTATCACGCATTTTACTACAAGAGTAGACAGACTGAAAGGTGTATGATACCCATGTTTTGAGAGCTATACCCAAGCAATTCCAGACTCCATGCTGAAAACATGCATACCTACTGAGAAATTTCTAACAGAAATCCTCAATAATATTTTGACCTACCCGGAAAAATGTTAGCATACACAATAATATACCATTTAATTATTACTCTAGATGGTACAATTTATACACAATTCATATGGCAACACAAAATATCAGATATTTTTAAAATAAAACGGCGCGGCTCATTACTTTTCTTGACTACTGACGACAAAGAAATTATATTGAGAATAAATAGATTGAGAAGTGTTGAACATTCTATCAAATATAACCCCGGACCTTACGATCGGCCACAAACATATAAGCATGTGCTTATGTATGTGGCTAAATGGGACTTATGAGACTAAAAAGATAGTCAATCTTCGTTCTTCTCTTTGAAAATATCTTTGTGGGATTGCAGCTTAAGTTGTTCTCAACAATTAATATGAGTGACACTGAACCCATGAAAAAGGTTGTACTTATAGTGTAGGTAGGTACGTAGATATATACTTATTCGTATATCAACTTACATCTACGAGTATGTAAGTAAGATAACAATGAAGCCTTGAAATAGATAACTTTAAATAGATTGTGGATACCAGAGAAATTATATAGGTACCAATTATAATAATTATTGATGAAAGTGCACGATTTTTTTATATCAATATTAAATGTCACTCTAACCGAATTTAGATCGAAACTGGTTTCGATGGGACGGCAATCTGTCACGACCAGAGTGATTTGGCACAGACATGCCCGATGTGATCATGAAATCGATGTTACATCGGCTTTAAAAAAAACATAAAGCAATGGCTTTATGTGCTTTTTGAGGTACAAGAGTATCGCTGTTTTTAAAAATGGCTAAGCTTAAATAACCTAGCTTATCTATCGATCTGAGCGACTACTAATAAGCTACTAGCCCCTTAATTAAATTAATTAATATATAAAAAAGTTATATATTAATTTATTTAATTATGGGCATCTTTACTATACACCAATGTTAATGCAACATGCTAAAGATAATTAAAAAACTACACCGACGGACACAAAAACTACATCAAAGTATAGATTGAGTCAAATAAAAATATTTTATCTATTACTAGCGACTTCCTCTTGAATTACTTTATCTATTGCTGAAAACTGCATTAAAATCCGTTGCGTAGTTTAAAAGATCAGCCCCTCTAGACAAGTGGCATAAGCGATAATCGAATCGAAAAGTCAAAAAATAAAATGTATGGGATTTGACATAAGTTTACGACATTAAATCGTAGACTCACGTCAAATTCCATACATTTTATTTTTTGACTTTTCGATTCGACTATCGCTTATGTCACTTGTCTAGAGGCTCTGAGCGTACAGACAGCAGGAGCAACTTTGTTCCATACAAAGATGAAATAATATACATATAAAAATAAAAACATTTCTAGCAGTGAAAAATTTTCTCTAGCCAATTTTTTGGGAAATTGGCGAGAGTCTTTGAAAGTATTTATATGTATGGACTGACGCAAGTTGATTAATTGATGCAAAGGCTAGTAGTTTGAAAGTACTACTACTCTGATGCAGTTAATGTATCTTTCAGTAGGTATATAATGTAAGTAAATATACAAACCCGTTAGCATAGATATAGTAGTAGATTTTCCAGCACCGTTGTGACCCAAAAGAACCGTTATTTGATCATCATAAATGTTCATAGTCAAATGATTTACAGCAATGTTATTTCCATACACCTTGGTTAAATTCTGTAAATCATTACAAATAATAATACGATGCTATGATACCTTGCTCAGCAGTTAGTAATATATGGGTTGTTATATTATAATGATTGTTTCTTTTCCTTTGATCCTTTGAACAGCAAGCTAGTGTGTCCCCGAATAATATAATACAATCAATATATTATGGCTTTTATTTCAACGACATCAATTTTAATAGAATAATCTATATGTAATCATTAATGTAATTTTATTTGTTGACTGACACTGAATTGAATTTTATTTTATTATTTACGTATTATAATTTTGATATTTAATTTTTATGTGTAAATGTATGCCTATTGCCTATGGGACTTGTACCCGACAATAAACATTTATTATTTTTATTATTAGTAATAATTCATCTGCTAATGGTAAAGGAAACATTGTGAGAAATGCCTTCTATTAGAAACAATTCTAAAGTCTGATTTCTGATCCACCAACCCGTATTGGGCCGTGAGTGTATTAAGTGTCAAACTACAATAAAGGAAAGAGCTAAGAGCGTTTAGGCATAGTTAAGGAAACATATAGTCTCTATATAGTATAGCTTATATACCTTAACCCTCTCAGCTTTTTTGATAGACGAGAGAAAAGACCTGTGCCCCGAAAAGGAAAATTATTATATACACTGGGCTGTTATTATTTTTACTATAGCAATATAATTAATAGTAACAAAATCCATATTGATTTATTTGGTACCTATAATAACAGAGATACAATGAAATGTTGTAAATCATTTCTATATTTATTTACAGCAATGTTATTTACACCTTGGTTTAAATAAATTTACAGAATTTATCTGTAAATTTATTTAAGTTATTTATTTATTTGATATAAAGTATTATAAATAAATACCCATTTGTAGTAAGTAACAAAAACCTTGTTGATATATTCGGAAGAGATATTGGAATTGATATTGGAATCATGACTCATAGATAATAGGTATAATAATCTTTATCAATGAGTCACGCAGTCCTTTACTTTAATTTGGTATTTGAGTTTTGGAGAGCACCTTTAACCGCCAGGAGCCAAACCATGACATTCTTATATAGCCATTTATTTTATCTTAATTTAAAATTCGTAAGGTGTCAACCTTATTATTACATAACTTCAAAGTTTAAATTAAGATCAAAAATTAAATCGCTATGAGATCGTTATGGTAAAGATTCGATCCCCCGATCGAGTCGACTGGCGCCTCATTGGACTATAAGAGTTAAGGGAATATAAAGTGCACCTATGTTTAAACACACCGTTATGCATTATAATACGCTCTGTGTTGTAGGTTTCATTAAATTTGGTCGCTATATCCAGAATTTGGCCAGGAGTATCTGATTATTTTAGTTCTGATATATTTGCCGAATAAAGCAACATGGTTTTTGTTACTCACTATACGAGTATACCCAGGTTATTTCCAATGTAAAAATTTACACAAAATCATTTTTAAAATCAATAGTTTAGGAAGCGGGGTTTCACGGCTCTATGGTCTGAACTTATTATATTCCTAACACTCCATTTCATACAGGATTAAACGCATAGCCGACCCTAGTAAGTATAAACCTAATGATTAGCATCGACACCGACGCGTGGATTTTATCATCCTCACAGTATGTAAGTACACAGTCTGTTAATTTGGATGTAGGTAATTTCTGATACTACTGATCCGATTCTGAAAATTTGACTTCGATTTGAATCACGCAAGTAAAGCCATAGGACTGAAGCTAGTTGTTAATAAAATATATATTTTCAAGAAAAATATAAAGGTAGCATTAGGCTTATTATGAATGGTAGCCACACTTACTTGGATTTTAACTCCGGTAGGATGTCCTTTTGGATCCTTTTCTTTTACAATATCGTCACTGTTACTCTCGTCAACTACAATGATATCGTCTGTAACCAATCGGATAATGCATAAATCAGGCCCATTCTGTCATCGCACAGGATAACATAATATTTTTAAATTTTATAATTATTGTTCTTCTCTGTTGTCCATGTACTCGTATAAGTATATTTGAATAAATTTCGGCAAGACCTCCACGTTACAGAAGAGCACAGCCAAATGACTATAAACAGCGGTATAGTTGTTTTCCTGTGAGTTAGTACAGATCATTTAGGAATGCATTTTTACCGAAGCTCTGGTACCTATTACAATTGTCTATAGGCATTCATATAATAACTGATTTGTTACCTTCAGGCGGGCCGTATGCTTGTTTATCATCTAAGTAGTATAAAAATCTAAGTACTACCTAATTAGGTAGTTGTTTCTATCTAAAACCATGATATTTTGTATAATTACCAGATTTTCGAGTACCACACCAGAACTTCACTTGGAATGGGAAGTACCAAGGTTTGGGTGCTCCAAATGGTCCGGGGAACACTTGCTCGAGGTATAGAGTAATTAGCATGTAGATGACGCAGTTCGCTATCAGCATGATGACCACATGTCCAAAGACGAAGCGAGACGCCTCCGTACTCGGTGAATCCATGAACTCGCCCCACTGCATTCCTAATTGGAATAGATTTAGCAATTTACATTTTGTCTCCAAGTCGCTATGCAAGATTCATTCACCCACTCATAAGATTACATGGTCAACAATTACTCCCACATTCAACGTTCTCATACGAATTACAAAGGATATTATAGTACCAAGATACACGACGTGTAAAATTTTCTAAGGTAATTGGGTTATCGGTGTACCTCGTAAGTACTGCTTCAAATATTTGTAAATGTTATTAGATTCTTTTACGACTGAAATTTACAATAATTAGTTTACAATTTTATATAATTTATTGATTTACGCCAATGTTATTTCCTTACACCGTGGTCATATTTGACTAGACTGTTGGTCTAGTGGTTAGTGACTCTGACTGCTAAGCCGGAGGTCGTGGGTTCGATTCCCACACGGGACAAAACTTTGTGTGATCCATAAATGTTTGTCCCAAGTCTGGGTATAATTTGTGTCTGTGAATTGTATGTTTGTAAACTCCCTGGCGACACATGCCTTGTTGCCTAGTACGGGAGATTATTATATAAACAATATTCTGTATATTAAATATAATAACCTTGTCGATGCATTAGGCAGAGATATCAGAACTGATATTAAAATCATAAACGACGACTCATTGATTGTATACCTAGTCCGCGTCTGGGCAGCAAGTCTCACATTTTCATTTGTCGCAATTTTTTGTTAGTCTACAAAAGAATAATTACCTCCACTACTCTCTTTGGCTAAAAGTAGTTGAAATCCATAAGACATCGCTGAGTTAATGCTCAAGCAACTGACGATCTGTGCTGCAGTAGACATGCCGACATCCACAGATAACAGAAAAGCAGGAACGTACGTCAGGAACCAAATTACTCCGGTAAACAATGCTGCTGTACTGCCTAAAACATAACACACTTTTAATACAAATACTATTCTAGGCTTAAGAGTACCTAGGGCACCATACAAGCGATTGCTGAACTTGTATAATGCCATAGGCTTGACTGGGAAAAGTCTAGCACCTTAAAGAAGACCTCAGCCAAATAACTTCTAAAATTTCTAATACCTAATGAAAAGCCCTGGTGTAAGAAACTATTAGATCAAGTCGTGAGTTCGATATTCACACAGGACTCACGATCGGTCACTTTGGTTCTCCTAGAGATCTCCTCTCTTCCAAACATAGCTCTCCCCATTGACTCTGAGTAAATTCTTTGTATGAGGCCGTGTTCGACTACGTCGACTCCAAACTAAACTAAATCGCACTGGTTTCAAAATATCAACAATGTTATGTGATAATGTATGAACATCTGATTTATTTATTTCATGCATAATACATATCACCACGCCCTACTCCGATTGGGGTAGGCGGATACTATAGTTTGCCAATTGCTTCGATCCAAATTTACTTCTTTCGCTTCTTCATTTCTGGGTACTTTTGATTTGGCCCTTCTTGAGCACATCACCTACTTAGTCGATGTATGATCGCCTAGAGCGTCTCCTTATGTATTCTGTAGAATTGTACTTATTATATCCTTTGTTATACGTATCCTAAAGCTACCAATATAACGCCATCGTTATACCTAAGGACTTCCTATGAATATATTAAGTACCTACTTATACAAAAAATAACGTACCTCTTGAGAAAAATCCACTTAGCATGAAAGAGAAAAATATCATACAAGCTAAATAAAGAATTATATAAAAGAATAAAACTGTCCAAGGTGTATGAGTGAATATCGCGTATTCACTGAAGCCCTCTTCGTTGGTAAACCAATTTACCTAAAATAAACAATCCAACATTACTAAAACGTCACAATTGATATCAAAGTCCAATTTGATAAATGCATTATCTCTTACCTTAAGCAGTACAATGATTAATACGGCACCAATTAATTGGAAAAGGAACTGCTTACAGAACCAAGCTGTCCAATGTAACCATGTTGGTAGACCCATTATTTTCATTGTTTCCTAAAATTTAAATCATATAGCTTATAATTATGAAAACTATAAAAAGGTATAGAAAAAAAAGAGAAAAAGAAAGACCCGAAGTCACATGCTTAATTAATTCGTAATCTGTCCAATTCATAAATAATATATAATTTGCTGATAGCCTACCTACTAGATTAACGTCAAATAAAAGTGCTTTTGCTCTGGTATAAGAATATTCTAAAATATTAACAAATGGGATATCACTGATTCCGATCGCTGCCAAACTTAAAAGTATCACCCGCTGGGCTAATCACAAGACTGCGTAAAAAATCATTAAAATCGGTTCAGCCATTTTGAAGCTCATAGGGACATACACACATCGATTTATATATAAGGATATATATATATATCTTTAGATACCTTCAATTGTAATTCCTTCTCCACAGTAATAGCTCTGACGATATTTATGGCCGTGTAACTGTAACTCAACATGATGAACATTGGGAACATTATCTGGAGCAAGTCCACGGCCAAGTCGAGTATGTAAGGCGGATGTGGGTACCTCTGGATGTTTACTTTAAACGACGATAGATTTTGCCCTGTCATTTTGGACACCAACGATGTAGATATCACTTGTTGTAATGCTATGAACATCTCGTTCACATAACCTGTGCAAAACGAAAAAGAATATAATAATAGCATCCCTTATACGTTCCAGTGCTGGGCTTACGAAGTAACTATTATCTAATCTGTAGCTGGGCACGGATCACTTCTCCTTAGATATAAAGAGAGCGGATACATGCTGGCCCAATGCAGGTTGGTGAATCAGACATGCCTTTTCACTTAATTTCATTTAAGACATATGGGTTTTGTTACGATGTTTTCCTTCCCTTTTAGCAGATGGTAATTATCATTTTGACCAGTGCATATATATTCCACAAAGTGAAATTCACTTTGATACTACCGGTCGGGAACAAACCCACACCTCATGTGTCACAATTCGGTTATTATACCATTCGGTTACCGAGAAAAAAAAACAAAATTATAAAAACCATCGACGTAGGTAAATGCAGATATTGTAGGCGTAAAATTTAATTATAATTATCAATCAAATGTAATTATTATCTTGACAATTCTATCCATTAATCTACGTAGCCATATCACAATGACAATATATAATTGTGCAATTTAATCAGTTGAATTGATTAGTGCACGCCGCAGCTGTGACAATCACTTAACCAAATCAAACTTAGCGACAACATGACAGCATCATACTGTTCTTACGTGAGTGAGCATCATCGTAGCAGCTATGGTTTTCAGTGTAAACCTCAATTTCTCAAATTGTTTATTATAATTTATATAGTAAAACAAAGGCTTTATCTTAGATAACAATGTTATCTAAGTCAGTAAAATTATATTTATTTAAATGATTGTTACCTGGGTCATTGCCTCCTTCCCATGAATATGGGAATCGAGGTCCAACGATCTCAAAAACTGGGAAAATTGCGTCAGTTCTCCAGTTGCGTCCACCTCGCTGATAGAATGAATTAAGCCGAGGTCTTTCAGGGAAACGTAAAGCGTATGACATGTTCTGTGGCAATTGCGTCGCACCTGCAACATATTAAGTATTATATCGAAACCAGACCAGGTCCAAATTAGGTATCGATTCTGGTCTGGTCTGCTGGTTCTCTTCACGACAATAGCTCCTTTATTGGCACTTTTGAAGTTTTTGGAATCCCTACGTAGCAAATTGAGCAGTGATCAATTTGCTTACAAGGTTAGAGTCATGAGAAAAGCTTATAAGAAATCCAAGCCATTCTTTTAAATCGTCAGATACTCAGTTGTCTTATCTTGTGACGGGGCTGTCCTTTTGGCCAGCGCACTTCGACCCTTGGAGTCTTTTATGCATCAGATAGTTACAATTTTGTCCAACAATGTGTGTTTTACCTATGTAAGACTTATTGAGCGCTTTTGTAATTTACCGCTCCACGACACGGTACGATCTCATCGTCATAAATGCCAAAATACAATAGGAGAGCAATATGCATGGAATGGAAGACGCTTTTAAATTTTCTGTTGACCGTAACGATGTTATTGGGTTGGTTGTCTGAGAACTAGTCCTAGACAAATCCTAGACTATATTTTTTGTCTAAGATTGCCTGTTACATTGTTAGCTTGAGTTAAGTATCCAAATATGCATAAGCATGATTAATCTTCGTAAATAATTATGTAATATACTAACCAAAGAGTCCATCATCAAACTCCACAGCAGCAATAACTTCTCGTGTAACTTCTTCTCGTGAATACAGTCCTCTAACTTCTTGACTGCTGTTATATCCACGTATAAATCTTCTTATAAAGATATCTACTATAGTTGAATTTATTTGTTCAGGCAATAAATCTAAATCAATTTCGGGTAAGTTCGGAAATTGCTCCATAATAGCTGGCAGAAATTCTTTTAAGTTGCCTAATAGTAAATTAGTCATAGCTGATGCAAGTACGTCTTCTAATACAGGGCTAGTTGGTGAATACACGATAGATACCTGAGTTCTATTCATACCGGCTCTGAAACAAATACATCATCAGAATGAACATAGCATTATGAGCAGTTGGACAAATACACTAGTAAGTACTTATTGCATATGTGTAAGTACTTCTCCATCGACCGATGCATGCGATAGAAACGCAATGGATATCCATAGCGTTTCTATCGTCGCAAAAAGACTTGAAGTCTGTCAGGTCTTATTTTAACGAGTGATTAGTAATCAACCCGATGAAGTTCGTCACTAACCATTCGATAATCAATAAAAATAACTTATTCTACCTGCACCTATGTCTGTGAAAGCCTAAGTATATCAGTTAGGTATAGGTACAGATATTTCGAAAGGAATTTACTTGTCACTATGACTGGTATATTTTCACTCACGTGTTAAATCATGGTCGTACTTATATTAGGTGATTAACTAAAGGTAACACTCATATTACTTTGTATTTATGACATGTCAGAAATGTATCGAATTCATATAGAGTACATTGAAAATCATGTTATATGTTAGGTACGCCAATAACTCTTTTTCCACTCTCAGTCCGATGGAACGACCGACTCTCACAGGACAAATGACTTTAAATGCTTTTCGAGGTAATTATATTATATTTTTATTCATGCTTGATGTTTCTGTTTACATTTTTCTCATTGTAAACATAAGTCAAGGGTTTGAGCTGAAAACTAGTGCTTAGCGTGCCCCTTAGAGACCTAGCATAATGCTGACGCTTCAACCTTTATCTAGCGATACTATAGTTCTCTGTTACATACTATCCATTCTATTCTTAACTACGAGCCACTCAAATCCGACATGACGTGAAATGATATTCACAAATAAAAAATATTTAATAGGTACTATTCACGAATTAAAATACTCATTGTTGATACGTAATAGATTTAGATAAGCTATAAGTAGAGGTTATTAGATAAAATCAACAACAATTCCGTTTGTTCATAATAACGTGATAATCGCGTGAACCTTACGCGTCTAGGGGGCGGGGTTAATTTATCCTATCTGAGATATTTGACCAGAACTAGGCCTCCGTCACAGATTACTTCTTCTTCTTATCGTTTGGTTAGTGGTCAACCTGGTGACAGAGTTATTTAGATCGCCCAATATTTAGGCCTCTGTCGTGATCTAACGACTGTTAACAGTCGGGACCGACTTTTAACGTGCCCTCCGAAGCACGGAGACGCTCAGATGAAATACCACTATGCGGTCACCCATCTATAGGGTTACCCTGCCTTTGGTTGCTTAACAGATTACTAAAGAGTTACTACGTAACAGATACTTCACTCAGAAGAAATATACCAATACCTACTGCTATAATAGCCTACTCTGTCGCGTCAGCAACCGCTGCATGCTAAAATGTGCCTAAATGCTCAAGCGTACAGTTGTGATTGCTTCGCACTGCGCGATCCCACAGCAATCGTGGGGCTGCCTCTTTGATAAAATTAAATTAACATAAATAACTATTTGTGCCTATTTTATTGAGAATTGTGAATATGTTCTGAATATAGGTGGTAGTTTTAAATTGTTGCCTGTGCAATACATCTAAAACATAATTGTAAAGGTCAGTATGTAGGTAAAATAAAATAAAAATCTTTAAAACGTACGTGTTTTATTTTTATATAAATTTCTTACCCTTTCTAAATTCTCGGTTATTAAATTTTAGTGTAGAAAAAACTAATAGAACGATTAAAATTGAACAACGTGCGTGCGCTTCGCTTGCGAAAACCGCATTGAATTTGGTCCGCCGGCAGTACGACGAGACGTAGGTAATTATAGCGCGCAAGTACATGGAGTGACGGAGGCCTGCCTCCGTCACTCCATGTACTTGCGCGCTAAAATTACCTACCGCCCGACGATCCGCTGGCGGGTAAAATTGGTAAAATTCAATGCGGCTTTAGCAAGCGAAGCGCACGCACGTTGTTTAATTTTAATCGTTCTATTCGTTTTTTCTACACTAAAATTTAATAACCGAAAATTTAGAAGGGGTAAGAAATTTACAAAAAATATATAAAAATAAAACACGAACCGTAAAAGATTTTTTTATTTTACCTACACACCTTTATAATTATGTTTATGAAAGTACTGGTTCGATTAGAAAAAATCTTTTTTGTTGAATAGTGCATTTATCCAGGAAGGCTATATGCTATATAACATCACGCTATGATCAATAGAAGCGAAGCGGTATGTAATGAGATATGTTGCAAAATCGGCGTAAATATTTAAAATTACCACGCGGACGAAGTCGCGGGCGACCCCTATATGTAGATATTCATATAATAAACAATTAGTTCTAAATCCTACGCTAAATTAATTTTGTTGATACACCTACCATGAATATATCTGCATCACCCTAAGGTTGACTAGTAGAAAATGCTTAGGGCATTAAGTCAGCATTTGTACCTACATATTGTGAAGCAAGTTTAAATAAATAAAGGCCATGCATGATAAAATGAGGATATATGGTGTACTAGCGTACAAGTTATTTACACATTGCTACAAAGGGATGAGGAAATATTTGAATAGTGATAACAACAAACTACTAAAACGACCTGAATAACTTGGTGACCCAAATTACTCCACTTATACATTCATATTTTATGACTGCCTCGGTGGTCCAGTGGCCGCAGTATGCGCCTGCTGTGCACGAGGTTGTGGGTTCGATTCCCACACAGGATAAAACTTTGTGTGACCCACAAAGAATTGTTCTGAGTCTGGGTGTAATTTGTGTCCGTTAATTGTATGTTTGTAAAGTCCCCCGCGACACAGAGCTTGTTCTCTAGTGCGGGAGTTGTCTTTAAAAAAAAACTCTTTAAAAAAAGAAAAAAGAAAACGAAATATTGATATAATACCGCACGAACGGAGTGGAGGGAATAGTGAACATTGACATTTTGGAAACTACATTAAAGTAGGTATTTATGTGATCCTTACAAAAAGCCTCAGGCCTAGATCTTACTATTAAGTCCTTTGAATGGCAGGAATGGGAAAGAGAGGCGGCGATGGCGGGATGAGTTGAATTTAATTAACGAATACTGGTTCATATCGGCTCTTAACCGAGAGAAGTGAAAGGAAAGGAAAGTAGGGAAACTTTTGTCCTTCAGTGGGATAATTAATACGGGCTTATAATAAACTGCCCACGGTTCCTCCCGTATGTATAACGGTTATCGCGATAAAACCCTATGTCCTTTCTTAGGTTATTAATCTATCACCGTGCCAAATTTCATCACTATCCGTTAAGCCGGTTAATCATAAGAAAGTAACAAACAAACATACATAAAAACAAACAAACAGAGTTACTTTACCATTATTAGTATGGATAATAATAATAGTTTTACTCACAACACATCCCTAGCAGGGTACAGTCCGTCTGCAAGTAGAGGCGGGTAGTTGAAGGTGTTTTGATGCGACGGCTCAATCTGCCACCGCAGGAGTAGCACCAAGGCCATCGTGACCACTGGCAAGAAGATCTCTACTACAGTCTGTATACGGTGTCTCCATTGCTGAAGAAAGTTCTTCCACATGAGCAGCCGGAACTTCATGACGGCGCTCGCCGGTCGGGGCGCCTCCAACTCCATCTTGTTCGAGCCCTGTTAGTCAATTGTCTGTTATTATCACTTTGTTTCACTTAAAAATAATTATCGATACTAACAAAGATAAAACTGTGGCATGTACTATTTTTGTCATTACTTAATTAGTCATTTGCTACGTACTTTGTTTTGTTATAATTTGTGCATCGACAATAAACATTTTGATAAATAAATAAGTACATACTGTACGTATAAATACAACAGTATGATATTAGATAATAGTCATAACAAAATAGGGACAGAGATAAATAAGTAGAAAAGCTGAGAGAAAATTATAGTAGAGGCCGTGGCCGTACCAATCGTACCATAACGTCCATCGTACAGCAATTTATTTTCCATCCTAAATTGAATTTCGAACTATGCTTAATGCTCCTAATTAGAAATTAGTAAGATGTCAACTGTTCTATATTACCCAGTTGACATCTTACAAATTTCATATTAAGATTCGAATTAAATCGCTATAAAGACATAATGGTACGGCCTATGCTCTGATTTTGAGCACAATACGTTTCCATGTTCTACAAGTGATAAAAACATGAAGTACTTCGAGTCTGCGTTTTCTAGCAACTCAGACGACTATGTGCCAGGCACGATCACCCAGGCTTTTTTTATAGGAGGGAAATGCTTTACGCATACCGCCCCGCTCCGGGAAGCGAGGCGGTTATGTCGGGCTCTCCGGTATTGAGGTATACCTACCGACTAAAACCCTACTCTGTCTCTACGCCTGCCTTAATGGATGAACCACCGAAACCTGATACGATCACGCAGCGTTGTCGGAGGGTTCTGGTGGTCCATTCCATTAGAGATGTGTCCCCGACTTCACTTGAGTTTAACTATATTTTACCCGCTTATGAATTATTTCCAAAAATAATTTCTTAGCGTTTATTTTTATTACTAAACCTATGTTCGAGATTTCAGCTTTTTAGACTTAGTAGTGCATGTGTGCTCAGTGCTGTGCGTTGATCGTCTATCAGGCCAAACTATTTTACATAATACTATATATATGTATATACTTATATAGATTAAAAGAATTCGTAAAATCTTAGGGTGTGTCCAGATTTGACGAATGCGCGGCATACGTGCGCAGCACACGCGCAGTTTTGGCTGGCATGCGAGCGGCGGCGGCGGCGGCGCATTCGTCATATCCGGACACAACCTAATGCGAGTTCGTCCGGCCGTTCTACTCAACCGATTTGGCCCTTTATTTAACAAAATGAACAAATTTGACATCAAGCTATAGTCAAATACAGTTTCCTCCTATAGATTTCTTACATTTTGATAACTTTTTCTTGTTATATCTCCGGTACTACTGAGGTACGCGGTTGGTTTTGGTTTAGGAACACTTCGTAGAACATTTTTTTCTTAAGTATAATTATGAACCGAAGACACTTACACACTAATCACAATTGTCAAGTTAGATAAATATACATAAATAGCATCTGAGTAATTTCCCAGTAGTGAAGTGCTTCTGCTACGTACTAAAGCACTCTACTAAATAATTAAGGCTATCAATAAATAGAAATTTAAATCACTGCGATGTTACTTATCTATAATATTATGTACCTAACTAAATAGTTTTGTTATTAAAAGCCAAAATTACAGGAGCTAGAAATATGACTTTTCATTAGTAACCGAGCCTGCTGGCAACAAATTTATTAAGTATTCTAAGCAATTTAACCTACCAACCTACCTACTGACATTAAAAACTAATTATTAACAAAACTTTCTGTAAACGGGAATAATAAGTTAATTAAAGTGTCTTACAAGACTTTAAACAATATCTGCACTTCAAAAGGCACAATTCCTGCACTTTGGAAGGGATATTTTCGCAAACATTGAAATCACGACCAAAAAAGCCGTACTCGAAACAAAATTGACCTCACAATTTTGTTGGTTTATCTAAGTAAATATTATGTAGTTTATATACTTAGCTACATTAGATAAATTATCCCTGGTAATACTCTAAATATTAGAATTATCTATAAAAATACCCATCAATTATAGGGTTATCCAGACACATTTGGATGCAAAATTACAAGGCATTTGATTAAAAATACTAGGTACCTATCTAGTTACTTAACATAAGTAGTCATTATATAGATATTATTTGAAGACAGTAACTAAATGTACCAAGGTACATTAAAAAAATTACCAAGGTACGTTTACAAAGATGTTTATAAATAATAGAGCTAGGGCACAATACAAAGCAAGCAAGCTTCAAGTTTCAGAAGACCACAGCCAAATATCTACACTCAGCGGTATCTACACTTGTGTTTTGTAAAATATTAAAACAGTTTTTTTTCTATCGCTATAAATTGGTCTACTTTTACCCATTTTCATATACATGTGCACTTTGTGGAAACCAATAGGTCAATTACAATTACACGATGATTTAGTATCAACTTGACGTCTGTTATTCGGAGTCAGATTGACAGTCTTATCACCAACACTGATTGTGCATTTATGATGTATAGTGTGATTATCCATTTTCTCACAATATTAAAAAGAGTTAATATTTGATTCACCGAGATAATCTCTGACACTGCTCATCCAAAATAAATATTCATTTCATTAATCTGATCGAAAGCAACACTATTCCCGAAATTCCGAATGACATAGACAGTATTATTTAAACTGTTATAAAGAATTTGGTATGGCTCAACCTAATTCTGGCTTGAATGTTGCCTGCGAGATTGAATCAGAAACAAGGAGATCCGTAATAGAACTAAAGTGAATGTCATAGCTCAGAGGACAGGGCACTTAACTCACAGAACCGATGGCGTTTTGAGCAGAAAGATTCTGAAGTGGCAACCACAAACTGGTGAGAGCAAGAGTGGGCAGGCCTCCTACAAGGTGGACCGATGACCTAGTAAAGGTTGCCGACAACCGATAGACAAAAACTCAAGGCCTTAAGACCTAATTCTGTGGAAATCCCAAGGATTTCCAGCACGTCATTGGACGTTTTGCAGCTCAGCTGATGATGAAGAATTTACTAAAAATTGAATTTTCGCATTATTTGTTTATTAGGTGTGAATTACAAGTATTTAATTATATTTTTACAACGTAATTACATATCCTAATCTATATGATAACAAAATGTCACGTGACCGCCTAAAATGTCGATGTCGGCTGAGTTAACTTTATGACGCACCTACACCCTTGGTACATCGAACTAACTTCAATAAGAACATTTTGATTCGTTATGACTCTACGACATGCCAAACGAAGTTAAAAACGTTTGTAGAAAGACAAAAATAATATGCTTTATTTCGATATCTCGTTTGTAGCACGAGAGTAGATATTTTTTCATGGTAGGCAGCAGCTTGACTGTGTCCCTGGCATTGCCGAACTTAACATACTCTTCTCACATTACAGAAAAAGCTCAGTGTTGCGGGGAAATTACACAATAGACGGACACAAGCACCTTACAATCTTTACTTAATATTATAAAGCTGAAGAGTTTGTTTGATAGTTTCAATAGGAGGAATAGTGAAGCGGAAGAAGTCGCAGGCGACCTCTAGTGACAATATAAAATTAAACAAAGATTTTCCTCGAATGGATTTTGGTGATTTTGTGAAGTTTTTCCACCTTGGTTCCACCTTTACTGCTTGGCCATACATTCATACGTACAGTCACAGTCAATAACTGCACACGTTGTAGGTACCTACAAGGTATTTAACAATTTTTGTAACGCGGTATCGTGCAAGGTACAATCAACATCATCCAGGGAGTATTGACGATAACATTGATGTATGATATTGGGTCATGGGTGATGTTTTAAAAAGGCCCAAATTAAAAGTACCTACACGAAATCAAAGTACCTATCACGGTAAAGTCTTTTAGGTGTGCATGAAAAGGTTTCAAGAAGTAAGACTTATTTCTGAATCGAAGTCCCTAGTGTACCATATTTTTGTATAACCCAATGGGAAACAGGCGTAATGGTATGTATTTTAATGATATATTTATGTAGGTGTGTTGCATATGTCTAAATGATAAGTAAGCTACTAACCAAACGACAAGAAGAAGAAGAACGTTAAGTAGAAACCTATCATCAAAAATTAAATATTTAAGTCATAAGGTACCTAATCCTAACATGGTTTGTAATCTCCCCTTCGCGTTTCTGGGGCCATGACGCCCATATACTGATTTATTTTCGATCTTAATTTGAATTTCGTACAATGGGTTCTGGACTTCTTTAATATGCGAAGAAAATTAAAATCTTACAGAATTGGACGAATGGCGCTGATAATTCGTAAGAACAACGTGAAGCCCGAGGACTACAAGGACTAGTCTACATTTGTAGGTACATATTTCCTTAGACTAGTTTATTTTGTATGGATCCGATCCGACTCCCCAATTATGTAAAAACTATAGCTTCGTCTGTGACATTAAGTTAGAACCTAATAAGTATAACATGAAACAAGAGTGAATAAACAGCATGACTCACCAATTTCTTATCACCAAATAGGTAACACCTGTCTACTTATTGGCAGATTATTTGCAATATTCATACACCTGTTGGCTTTCGCGGGGATTCCGGTTATCGGGATAAACAGTACCATAATATGTCCTTCCCAACCTGGATTTACTATAGGGGCAGCCAGGGCTACTGCCTAGGGAGGCAAATTTTCAGAGGCGTCAAAATTCAGAGCGTAAGAGATAATATATACCTACACTAATTATTTTCGATAACGTGAATGTTTTTTTCAACAAAATTATGACAAATTTAATGATAATTATAATAGGGCGGATAAAATCTATCTTCTTGCAAAATTTTATTTTGAGCCGTTCACGTGTGGTAAGGAGATATGCGAGAAGCTGAGAATCGTTCTAATTGGCGTAGGTACACTTGAAGTGGCCTATGTCCAGCAGTGGACTGCGATTAACAGTGCCGGCTTTAGCACTATCGGCGCCTTTGGGCGAAGATCTACTAGGAATTCAACTAAGGAGGAATCTATTTATGTCCTACTACCGAACACGGGTCTCCGCAATCAAAAGAGCAAAGAGGATTAAGGTCTTAATACATACCCGTTGGCCCACAGTTCTTTTTATTATAACCTGTGCGCTGGCCCAATACGTTTTGGTGGATCAGACATACCTTTCAGAATTTATTTTAAAGTCAGCTAAGGAGTGCTGCGGAAATCCTAGGCTATGTTCGATAGGGTACGTTTTTTAGCTGTGGTGATAGTGATGATGAAGGCATGTGGATTTCCTCGCGATGTTTACCTTCACCGTTAGCAAATAATAAATAATTTGTTTAGCACGTATAATTTGATGAGATAATTAATCCTAAATAATTAAAAGCAATACGCACTTACCTATATACCTATGCAAAACTAGAACAATGATATCTGTGACATATTCACAGGTGAGTATCGTACCGACTGACTAATATCTGCTATTTTACCTGATATCTACCAAATAGATAACCGCCTTCCTAAAGATAATGTTCCTCTAATCAATAATATGAAATGACGTATTTGATTTTATTTCAATTCACGAACATATGTACGAATTAAAATGAATAATTAGGACTATGTAATCTTGCTGTCTTTACGAACGTACGTCTTATCTTTAACTAGCTTTATCTTAATACCTACAAACGAGTAAGTAGATAGGTATATACCTACTACTTGTCCAACTGACTAAGTGATAATCAATGCAGAGCCTTCCGCTGGATGCAAACCTGAAATTTTGCATAAATTAGACGGCTTGTTCCCTAGTGCGGGAATAAATAAATACTTTAAATAAATAAATGCAACTAAGAAGGGATAATATGTACCTACTCATAATATGTATGTTTATACTTGTATAATTATGGTAGTATACATTAGTTGTATAAGTAATAATGACTCTATTTTACATTTCTCCCTCATGTTTCTTATAACCTACCCTTACACAAATTCAAACTAACAATTAAAAATCATCTTTTAAGCAAGGGTTATTATACTATTAACGACTATTTAAATGATAAAAAGTCATGGGATTAGATGCTAGTTATTATGCAGAATTATATAAGAATAATAGTTTTAATTGAAATTTATGTCATATTAAGCGTTTTGTGATCATTATTGACTTTCTATTTAGTTTTTATTTAATTTTTTATGTCCTTGATTGTCATGCTCACTGAAATTTCATTGCTTGTGGTGTCGTATTGGCCGGGTCATTTCCTTCCCTCTAATATGGCGAAGGAAATGATGGCTGATCCGTGCTCCATGCTCGTGAACGGGTGCTACTTGGGGTGGCTGGTCAATCTTGGCATGATTTAATTTAAATAATAAACCGGCCAAGTGCATGTCGGGTCACGCACAATGTAGGGTTCCGAAATTACCATGCCTAATAATGCGGACTAAGAATAAGGTATATAGTTTCAGCATTCATGACTTCTGAGAACATAGGAGAATGGTAACAATTTTGGTAGTCTTGAAATAAGTCGCATTAAAAGGCTCGCAGGGAAATAGTAGAAGAGGAAGGGAGAGGTGAGTCACTCCACCCGGCGGTTTTTTTAATTGATGTTGAAATTTCAAATATGGTAGGTATAAAATTATATGATACCTAACATGTTTTTTTCTTTTTCGTATGTACCTACCATAATATTAGATTCGTAAGGGATCGCAGTTCTAACCTAACCTAACCTACTGATTATTTCAATATAGTCAGGATTTTCTATTGCTACATAGGTATATTACAGACTACGAAATTTACAAAAATACGACTCATTTCCACTATTCATGTTTTTTTTATTTACAAAAAAAATACGGGAAAGGCTTGAGACAAAACCCCACAGTTACAGAATTCAATAAATAATTCAGGAGACTTAATTTAAGACCCAATCTAATTTTAACTTATCCAATATCATTTTATAAGTTAATCGGCTATAACTCGTAAACTTATGAAGTCTACTTAGCTGTGATAGTTTTCCTTTTAATTTCGTTATATACACTACTACCGTGAATTTTTTCACATTTCCAAATATCACCATTTGGCTGGCAGGGGGGGGGGGGGGGGGGGGGACACTTGACTCTAACAAAAATTAGCACTTAACAGCTTAATATTTCACAAACGAATACCTCAATCAAAAAACTGTCTTAACAAACCTATAATATTTTTAAAAGACCTATTCAACGATATCCAACACCATGGAGTAGTTGAGAAAAAAAATAAACATCCCCACTTTACATGTACAGGAGATAACCTAGAAAAAAATATTATTCAAGATTTTATTTTACCACTTTGTTGGCATGGCTAATATGTATATTCGTGCCAAATTACAGCTTTCTAGGACTTTGGGTCTCTGAGCAAAGCTGCGGGCGGACGGACGGACGGACGGTCATAGCGAAACTATAAGGGTTCCTTGTTTACTTCGGAACTCTAATAAAGATATAGTTTTTAGATTTTACTAAGATTGCAATGTGATCTCGACACGTTTCTATCTTATTTTTACAAAAAGAAACGATCCCTCATTACCATACTAAATTCATTTTTTTTTAACTCATTATATTGTTTATTAATTAATTAATTAAATTAAATAAGTACTTATCTTAATTTTATTCTGTATGGTAGGTATATTAGTTTCCGTTCCTTTTCGTTACCACTAATATTGTAGCTTAATACCAAATTGTAAATGTTATATTCTGGCGATTAAAAAGAGTGACCCGAGTTTCTTGCCAATTCTTCTCGAGGCCCTACCATAGTCAGCGAATTGGCCGTAGGAAAAAAGTATGCTGGCATTTGTTTTTATGACGTTCATAAGTATCATGTATTTGATCTAAATTAATAAATGAGTTTGACTTTGACTTTATATAGTTGTATACTTCTCTGCTCTACCGCTCCGAGGTTTGCTAGTAGAAAAGTAATTATGAATGACTTAAGCTCGCTTTTGTACATGTTATTTTATCAAAAAGAATTAAGGGATTATTGGATATTCAAAATATTGTAAAACTAGGGCAAAGTCGGGGCGGGTCACTACGAGTAGATACAACATGACATGACGTATTTGATTTCACTTCAATTCAAGAACAAATGTACAAATATAAAGAATAATTAGGACGATAAAATAACCGTCTTTATTTACGCGCAAGACCTATCTTTTAACTACTTACTTAGCTTAGCCTATTAATATTATAAATGTGAAAGTTTGTGAGGATGGATAGATGTATGCATGGATGTTTGTTACTCTTTCACGTGAAAACTACAAAACGGATCTGGATGAAATTTGCCATAGAGATATATTATAGTCTGGAATAGCGAATAGGATACTTTTTATCGCGATAACCCACATCAACGCAGGCGGAGCCGCAACAGCTAGTTAGATAATAATCTCATAATACCTACTGCAGGCAGAGAAGTATGTTAGTGAATACCATTGATATAGTGCTAATATGTAAATATTGTACATAATATAATAGGTTGGGGCAAAAGTTTCTTCACATTTTTTAAGAAAATTCAAAACATTTTTTAATATAGTTTATTTACATTTAACTTAAGTATGTAGGTACCATTTTGTTCGATAACTTTTTGCCATCTTGTAGGTAGGGACATGATCCCATTGCTATTTTTGTTCAAAATACCGCGACAAGTGGTTTTGGCAGTCCTCTCGTGATGTTAACCTGTCGCTGCCTAAATAATTCTGAAGAAACCGAAACAGGTGGAAATCTGTAGGTGCAAGGTCAGGACTATACGGCGGATGCATTAACACCTCGCAGCCAAACTCTCTTATTTTTTGCCGAGTCGCTAAATATGTGTGCGGTCTAGCGTTATCATGATGAAAATCCACACTCCTTCTCAGTGCCGTAAATAGGGCGGTGCCACCGGTGCCCAGGCACAGGGCGTAGACTCTGGGGGGCGCAAGAATGGCCAGACCAGGCAGGACTATTATTTTTTCGGTTAGCCCCTGATAAGTTCCCGCTGCGCCCCTAGTGTTCGATTCCAACACATACGTACCTACATGCCAGTATCATCAAAAAAGTCAATTAAGTTAGACCAAACATCGCGCTCCTTTTCTTGGCAGCGCACGGGCGTATTTGTGTACTAAAAAAACATGCCGCTGATTTAAGTATCAAACATTCAGCAGATACTAATGCTACTGAATTTTGGTCTGAATTAGACACATCATTTGATAAATGTGACCGTAATTCAAGTCTGGGTCTTCTTAAGCTATAGTCGAACTAGATTTAAAAGAGAGATGTTTCCCAATGTAGTAGTCGCTATAAAGATTTTTTAACAATGCCAGTATCTGTAGCTTCCTGCAAATATTCAGTAAGCTCAAATTTATAAAAACTTACTTGCGCTCGACGATTGGCCAAAAGGTTGATCGGCCTAGCGATTTTGTCAATTGAACGCGACATAAGACGGTGCCTGACTTATGAAAACGTTATCAACGATTTCGCAATGAAGAAAGCGCGAAAAGTGAATTTTAAAAAAAGTTTTTGGCTTGCTTTAATAAATCATTTACTATCTGAACTCATTCATTTGTGGTCTTATTCATTTATGTGTGTAGTTGTGAATAATCTTGCAAATACATAGTTTCGAATAAACGTTTTTTCATCAATTCATACTTAAACGCAATTTATAATATGCTACCTTCCTTATTCAAAACTACTATACCAACATGTACTAAAAATTTAAATAATTTACAGTTTACTAAAGCTTTGCAGGGTATTATTTTTTTATTTTTAACCGACTTGAAAAACGAGTGAACGACTTGAAACAATGTAATCTAGCCGTATTTGGGCTTATTTGAATGGTCATGAGATGTACTATAGCTATAAATTATCAGATTAAAAAGGACCGTCTTTAAGGGAGCAAAAGTGAGATAAGAGTTTGCATGAAAGTTAATTCTGTTTTAATATATACCTACCTACATTAGACCAGGGGTTTTAAGGTTTTTGAAAATACTGCAGCTTGCCGTACTGAAGTCAGTTTTTTTTTTGTTAAAATTATATTATCTACGACCATAGTGGCCCAAAAATTCAATCTTAAGCAGTGCAGATGCGTTGCCTACCCTAACGGTGGGCAACGCATTTGCACTAGTGAACTTGCGTTTGAGTTCTAGTGAGTGAGACACAGTGGGTGGTATAATAGGTGAAGGATCCACTTAACATCAGATGGCTCGTCAGCTTGTTTGCCCACATCAGTTCTTTAAAAAAAATAGATTTTTCTTTCAAAATATAAGGTCCACCATCACCAAGTTCCTTGTGCTTTATTTTATCACACTGAATGAAATAAAGTAGGCCTATATATAGCATTGCTCTGGGGTACCTATAATATCTAAAAAAAACAAGGGCGCAGTTATAGAAGCTCGCACAGGGCGCAAAAAGAGCTATTTACGGCACTGCTCCTTCTGTTGATTAATTTCGGCCGCTTTCTTTAAAGTTCTTGCTTTAATCTCATCAGTTGTTCGCAGTAGAGTTCAGAATCGATGGTCCTGCCTGGTGGTGACAGCTCCGTACCATACCGTAACTACTGATATTATGCCGATTGCTCCACTTTTTCAAAATGGCATCCATTTTATCCGTAATAGGGCGACCAGAGCGACGTGCATCTTCGGCATCAAAATTTCCGGATTGAAAACGCTTAAACCAAATTTGTGCTACTCTCACAGATACTGCACTAGGTCATAAACATCGCAATTTTTTTCGCGGCTTGCGTTGCATTTTTACCTTTTGTAGTAAAATTTTAAAATGTATCGAATTAGATTCACTCATTTTGACAGTACGAAAAACAAATGAAAATCACACATTTTCCTAATTTCAATTTTCTTTAAAATTTAAACTTTCAATGATACCAAAACCAGCCAGATACAAATAGTATAGCCAAAGAGATTTTATTACAAGTTCATACATACTAAGTATAATGCGAAAAGACTTTTTCCCCAACCTATGTACGAAATGCTTAACTGACCGTAGATCATTTTAAATATTGCGTTGGCATACCATATTGTGTTTAAAAATGAACTAGACATTATATAAATAATAAAAAATGCATGTGCTCCGTCTGATCAGTAATTAGTGCGAGGGTGGTATAATGGTCACCTCACCACTTATATCGCGCCAAGGGAAGTGGATTCAATTATTAACACGGAACAAATATTTGTGCGACAATAGATAGTGTGAGCGTACTTTGTGTCTGTGAATAACGTTGCCGCATTTCCCCCACGAAACATTATAGCTCACACCAAAGTTTGTCCCGTTTGGGAATCAAACCCAAAACACTAGATGTGCTGTAAGTTACGAGGTAACCACCTAAAGCACACGTTCACGTGCACGGTGCACGTGCGTTTTCTTAATAAACAAACCTAAAAAGTTATAGTGTAAAAGCAATATTTTTTGCAGAGATCATGTACGAATAAAAATTCTTACATTTTTAAAAAAACATACATTTTCATAGAACATGTAAGTAGGTACTTACCCAAGTACTGTAACTTATGCGCTAACTAATTATATGCTAGAGACGGTTCTTTTCTATATAAGTAAATGAGCGTTTATAATTACAGACAATTCAGTGACAATATATCCAATACAATATGTTATTTAAATTTAAATTGTAGTTGGACTGAATGTCGTTTGTGTTCAGTTCGAAATCACATAAATAGTTGTCCATAGTCCGAGTGTACTTGTTGTGTCTGTTAATTTTAAGTTTGTTAAACATACTGCTGCATTTCCCCCACAACACATGTATGGCCTAAACCAAAGTCTATCTTATATGGGGATCAAACCTCTAATACACTAGTAGCTAAACAAATTCAGTGGGAGCGTCAGTAAACTACTGACGCTCCCACTGAATTTGTAAAAAGATTATCCATAAAACATAATAAAAATAAACCAGGCAAGCGACCATAACAGCAATAGTCGACAGAGATAGGTCTGTCCAAGCTACGGGATTCAACCCTTTTATATGATTGGTACCTGCCATACTTAAAGAACATCTAACTGCTGCTATAGACAGCAACGTCCAAAAATTTGCCTAACAATCCCATGGTACACCTATATGTCCTTAACAGGGTTACAATCAAGACTTGTCATCTGTTTATAACTGCAGCATTTTCGTGACTGCATACTTTGACATAAATTAACATAAAACTGAAAACGTCATCGTTAATCTGCTTTAATGTATAGGAACCGGATTTGTGTAGCATTCCTCACGATATATAACTGAATTTTAGCAAAATCATTTGTGTAATTATAGTACGTACTTACTTATTTATTGCGTTTCTTTTTTATTTCGTTTCTGTAAGATAAGTAGGTAGGTAAATATGTATTGTATTGTAAACTTCGTCGTATAGCCGTCGAGAGACGTCAAAGATACAATAAACGGACGGGTCTTTTTATTTTTTTTAAAAAAACGTAGCAAAATTTTTAACAGTCGATTCTAGACTTAAATTTATTTATTTATTCAAAATATGAATACTTACAAAAAGACCTACCTATAGTAATTAAACACAATCAAAGTAAAATAAAACATCGAAACATTTGGTAAGATATAGCACTGTTGTAGTTGCATATTTCAAGAATAGATAATAGGTATATAAGTATCTACTTATTAAACGATATCTTTGAAGGAGGCCTACCTATGTCAAGCAGTAGACATCTTTCGGTTTAAAAGATGATGATCATGATCTAGGTATTTTCGGAACTAGGAACACTAGTTTGCGATCCCTACAGAATACCGTCATGATAGATTTGGTCAGAATAGATACGTAGGTACTATAGCCAGTATGCCCAATTTAAGAAATATAAACGCACTACCTTAAAAAAACACATTAAGATAACGTAGCACATCAAGTAGGTTTCATCTCTAAATTGACAGATATTTACGCATCTAACGATAACGGATCGGGTACTATAAATACAAGCTGCCTACCTAGAAGTATGATTCACTGCATTCAATCGATATTCAAGCAGATAAGTATCTATCTATAGCCAGATTATGATTCATTTTTTAGATTATTGATTAAAGTTAAATAACATAAATACATAACAGGTACCTACCTACAACGAGAATTAAGTCATTGGGTACCTACACTTAGAATGGTGACCGCGCAATGATCATTGAAAACGTAAGGTGATACGTCCCCCGGCCAGATGAACCGATTACCTCAAGAAGGTTGTTGGAATGGACTGGATGTGGAAGGCGGAGGACTGGGTGTACAACAGCCGGTCCTCCGCGCGAATTTGGAGAAGCCTCTATCCAGCAGTGGACTTAAAACTGACTGATTGGTTGATTTGTTTTCAATAAAATATCCAATTGTTTGTAAGTAGTTTAGTTTATTAAGTTGCTCGCGTAGATCTTCGCCCAAGGGCGCCGGTAGTGCTAAAGCCGACACTGTTAGTAACCGTGACTAAGCCTGAGGTCGTGGGCTCGATTCCTATCTATATAGGTTAAATCTTTGTGTTATGACCACGATTATTTGTTGTGTCTGGCGTCTGGGTATTATTTATCTATACCTAAAATATCGTACCACTATTTCAATCAATCAATCAGCCTGTTTCAATCCACTGTTGGACATAGGCCTCTCCTAATTCACGCCATAATACCCACCGGTTGATTCTCGAAGAAACAGCGATGCCAAACTGATAGTTGTGATCGCAAACTGACAGTTGTGATTGCTCGGTGACGGAACAATCTATTGACTAAACATCAAGAAGGCTCGGTTTTTGCTCTTACGGAATACCGATTTTCAATCTGACAGCCTGATTTTGCTCGGTTTTCGCGGTGGCTCGGTTTTTGCTCTTACGGAATACCCCTTCCGGTTCTCCGCCTTCTGCATCCAGTTTACCCCAGCAACCTTCTTAAAGTCATGGGTCAATCTGGCCGGGGGGCGTCCAACCATACGTTTACCAAGACGCGGTCTCCACTCCAGGACTCTAGACTCCAGGGGCCATCGGTCCTTCGGTAAATATGGCTAGCCCGCCACTATGTATTATTTAGAAATATATAGGTATTAGGTGTCACCCAACGACATGTCCATGCCATCCAAGTCGCAGAAATGAAAATGTTAAGATGGATGTGTGGCGTAACCAGGCTGGATAAGATCCGGAACGAGTATGTGCGAGGAAGACTGAGAGTCTGTGTGTAACATAGCGGAGAAGCTGCAAGAAAGCAGAATGAGATGGTATGGACTTGTCAGAAGGAGACCACCCATTACATTACATCGATAATCGAGTACTAAAACTGTCTGTACCTGGAACGAGACCGAGGGGAAGGCCTAAGACTACATGGACCGATGTAGTACGCAGTGATATGAGGGCATGCAATGTTTTGGAAGATGACGTCACAAATAGGGCGAAGTAGAAGAACAACACAAAAGGGGTGACCCCACCACCATGTGGGATAAATAGTCAGGAAGAGAGAGATAGGTATTAGGTACACAAATTTTATTCCGGAAAGAGATCGTACCTATACCACAGAATACTTAATAGTACCTATACGCGCAATAGTATAACCTTTAAACCAGTAACCCCATTGTGCAGTCAGACTATTTGACTGACTGCACTATTACTACACTATGCTACCTATGCACTATGCATACCCGTGTATGTCCCACTGTGTTGGGTACGGTTCTCCGCTTCTCTATCCAGTTCACACACGGTGGCCGATTCCGCGATGGTGGATCAGACAAGCCTTTAGAATTTCTACTAAGACATGCGGTTTTCTTCACGATATTTTCCTTCACCGTCATAAATTACAATAAACCTACTACGAATTATTTATGTTGCACTTTTAAAAATAAATCACACAAACGCTAACAAATATCTACTGCACAAATTATTATCTTTTAGACCACTTAAACTATTAAAATGCCACTTTTGTAGTTTAGAAAATACATAACTATTATATAATAAACATATTTATTGGTATTAGATTTACAAGTAAGTTAGCTAAGCACCTACTTACCATAAACACCATTGTCAAACTACGTGGTCGAGTTTCTGTAAAACTTCGAAATATTTACGACTCGTAAATTCCTCACAATATTGACCGATAAATAATTTGTTTGCTGATACGTGGTATATTTTTCTTCTATGCCTACTATATTATAAAGAAGTAAAGTTTGTGGGTTGCCTACAACGTCACAAACTAACAAACTTTTCCTCTTACTAATATAAATTAATATACTCGTAGTACAGATAGGTACTTAAGTTTGGGTACAATTTATGTAGTTTAATTCCACAGTATTCACAACTCTGTTAACTCATCTTTTTAGGTCACTATAACACAAACACTAATATAGGTCTGTCTCTCAGATGAAAAACAGTATAAAGGAAGTATTAATTTTACAACTAGTGTAGTTTTTCTCTTGCCCACTTAAAAATTTAAAATGCCTGACCACACTCACCTCACATCATTGCCTTTAACGACATCGTGTGGTTACGTTATTTTTAAGGCTTAGTTCACATGATAGTGTCCTGCACGATTTTTGCATTATACGTGTTAACAAATACTTAAATAGTGCCACATAATTGTTCATAGACTATTCACCTCTTTTGTACTCAAAAATCGTAAACCTTATACGTTTAAATGAATACGCACAGGACTCGTCAAGCAAATCGAATGAACCTATAACATATATTTGGACTGCAGGAAGAAACTATAGGACGGAAAACTGAGACTATTCGTGTTTTTAAACGATTAAAAATATATCGTGTGAACGCACGCCGTTTGTACGGTTAAAATCGAATACTGCTAATATTAAATATTAATATAGTATTGCCATGTGAACCTAACCTAAGACGGGTAATATTCATCCACATTGGATGAAAATAAACTTTTAACCACACGATTATAATAATAAAGAGACCTCATTTTTGCAACGGCCGTAAAATGCCTTATGTCATGTACCTATATATATAAGTATCTTTTTTGTGTTCTTAGCGTTTTTTGTGTTGCTATTATGTGTCTATCTTATGTCTACCATATGTTATCCTGTGTATGTTCGAATAAATGCTTTCTTTCTTTCTTTCTTTTCTTACCTGTCTACTACCTACCTAAATACGAGACCTTGTATACCAAGATGCAAGAAGCCGATGATCGTGTTAGGTGGTGTGTACTTGGAGACGCCATGTCCAACAGTGAACTATGACAGGCTGATTGATGATGATGATGATACCAACTCTTACTAATACATAAAAGTTTGAGTTTGAAGCAAAGGTTTCCGTTTCTCAATAGGAAATGTAGATAGGTGTGTTTACGTAACGTCCACAAATTAAAAGTCACTCAGCGAGCTATGGAGAGGGCTATATTAGGTGTCTCTCTGAAAGATCGATTTTGAAACGAGGTGATACGACAAAGGACTAAAGTTATCGACATAGCTCAAAGAATAAGCCAGCTGAAGTGGCAATGGGCGGGTCATATTTACCGAAGAACTGACAACCGTTGGAGCAGACGTGTTCTTGATTGGAGACCGCGGCTCGGCAAACGGAAGAAGCTGGATGCGGGAAGCCGAGAATCGTACTAGGTGGCGTGCACTTGGAGGAGGGGTCTATGTCCAGCAGTGGACTGCGATAGGCTGATGATGATGATGTGTTTACGTAGGTAGTACCTACCTATATTTATCTTAACACCTTACGTGCATCATCGTTTTCGTGTCAGGGACACCAATCAAGAACTTCCGCCAGCACTGAGCGTACCTACTGCGTTTTATAATCAACAAAACTATGTATATTATGTTTATTGATTCAAGAACACAAGATACCTAGTCATAACCGAATGGATACTTATAAAGAAATAAAAAATATATATGCGGGCCCAGGATTAAGCCTTGCGGAACGCCGTATTGTGTCACGGCAGGTATCTATAAACAATTACTGTATGGTTACAATTTAAAATATATTGAAGGTATATCAAATTGTAATATATTGAAGACTGACTGACTAAACTCCGAATCCATTAAAATCTATTTTGTTAAAGTATTTGGTGGTGGTCACCTCATCAAAGTTTGTAAGGTAAATTAAACATAACATTCTTATATCATTCATAAATCTAATTTGGCAAAGAATTTCTGTTATTTGGTATCAAATATTTACAAGTAACATATAGTTTAGTTATGTTTATATAAGTAAGTAAATAGTTTTAGTTTAAGGATTTATATAGAGGTCTTTAAAAAATATTACTAGATAAAATATCAATGAGGAATAAAATAAGGTATTACGTTTGACGATTAAATACGGCAAAGTAAAACAGTATAATATAAGTAGGTACTAAAGTAGTTATCGATGCAAACCGCATTAATCTCACATTGAGATTAGAATCTGGCCAAGCATTATTAATACTATAGGTGCTTCACACATTCAGTGCTACGCCAAATTAATCTATAAACCTTTATCTAATGCACGTTCTGTAATACGAGTATAACCATGAATCAGCAAAATATATTCTGTATGTAGCAAGGTTATCAATTTAATTGGTGCCGTGCAGTGGCGTAAATAGCCCTTTTTGCGCCCTGTGCGAGCTTCTATAACTGCGCCCTTATTTTTTTTTTTTTTTAATACTTGGTGGCAAACAAGCATACGGCCCGCCTGATTGTAAAACTAAGTTCCTTGTACTTTATTTACTACATATTATAAAACAAAGTCGCTGTCGCTGTCTGTCCGTCCCTATATATAGGGACGGACAGACAGCGACAGCGACTTTGTAAGCATATATGCTTAAATCTTTAAAATTACACAACGAATTTTGAAGCTGTTTTTTTTAATAGATAAATTAATTTAAGAGGAAGGTTCATATGTATAATATATGCATAATATTGTAGAGAAACACTGATAAATGTAGAGGTTTCTAATGTGATGTCGTAAATAAACTCATTTTTTTGCGCTTACATAAGAAACGCTGACTAAACCCCACGAGATAAATCAAAATAATATACTACAGTATTTTAAACCTTAAAAAGATCAACAAGAAAGTCCGCGGTATATGTCTATCTCTTAAGGATAACCCACAATAACCATTTTTTATTCTTTACATTTTACGGGAAAAAATGCCTTATTTACGAAGTCATCAATATGGATCTTTACAGCATGTAATTTAACTGAATATTTTCGAAGATATTACAAATTTAAAATGCGGGAACATAGCGGTTGCGGCGGGAGTAGATTTAAGCGTTGAGCGTAATATGGCCAAATTATATGACGCTCTTTCAAGAGTAACAAACATGTTTGTATTGTCTAATGATAAAAAAGCTGTAAACGTTGTTTATAAGGACATTCTGTAGTAGATATATTCAGTATCAGCATTGCACCCGTGCGAAGCCGGGGCGGGTCGCTAGTTATCTAATATTTTGGAAGAAAAATCTATTTTTTTTTAAGAACTGATGTGAACAAACAAGCAGACAAGCCATCTCATGTTAAGTGGACCCTTCACCTATTATACCACCCATTGTGTCTCACTCACTAAAACTCAAACGCAAGTTCACTAGTGCAAATGCATTGCCCACCCTGATGCTTAAGATTTAATTTTTGGGCTACTATGGTCTTCATACTTCTATAATAAAATAACACCCTGCAAAGTTTCAGAAAACTGTAAATTAATTTAATTTTAAGTAGTATTCTGTGGTATGGTAGAGTTTTGAATAAGGAAGGTAGCATATACATATATTATAAATTGCGTTTAAGTATGAATTGGTGAAAAAACGTTTATTCGAAAATATTTGCAAGAGTATTCACAATACACAAATGTATGAGACCACAAATGAATGAGTTCAGAAAGTAAGGATTTATTAAAGCAAACCATATACTTTTTTTCTTCATTGCGAAATCGTTGATAACCTTTTCATAAGACAGGCACCGTACTATGTTTTTTTTTTTTTTTTTTTTACTACCAAGGTGACAAACAAGCATACGGCCCGCCTGATTGCTAGGCCAATTGTCGAGCGTATGTAAGTTTTTATTAATTTGAGCTTACTGAATGATTTTTCGCAGGAAGCTACAGTCACTGGTATTGGGAAACATCCCATTTATCAAATAATATAGTCGTTTCAACTTGACTCTTTAAAGTATTAATTCAGCCCAAAATTCAGTAGCAATAAATAGTCTGCTGAATATTAGATATTCAAATCAGCGGCATGTTTTTTAGTACACAAATACGCCCGTGCGCTGCCAAAAAAGGAGCGCGATGTTTGGTCTAATTTAAAAGACTTTTTTGATGATACTGGCATGTAGGTACGCATGTGTTGTAATCGAGCACTAGGGGCGCAGCGGGAACTTATCAGAAGCAAACCGAAAAAATAATAGTCCTTTCTGGTCTGGCCATTCTTGCGCCCTCCAGAGTCTACGCCCTGTGCCTGGGCACCGGTGGCACCGCCCTATTTACGGCACTGGTGCCGTGTTGTGGGTTCTATTCATACCATTTTTTTTATACTACCAAGGTGGCAAAGAAGCATACCTGCCTACATAGCCTGATCAGCATGGCAATCAGTTACCGTAGCCTAGGGAAGCTTGCAACACCAGGGGTGTCACTCGCGCCTTGCCAAACCTTTAAAAACCTTATAACTCCATTCTTGAAGAACCCCATGCTATAGTCTCTCGGGAATACTTCCCAAGATACTATAGCAAAATATTGTGCCGCTCTCAGACAGCTCAGATTCTAGGTCTAGGTCCTTTGTCTATAAAAAAGATATTCATGTAAAGTCCCTCGCAACACAGGGATTGTTCTCTATCGCAAGAATTGGAAGAGAAAAAGACATGATGATAAGTTTTGTATAATCTCGCAAAATCCAGAAGTGTTCAAGTTCCTAACACTTCCAAAACTGGTCAAGTTCCTATTCGTTCTAACGTTAAAATAAATAAAGAGCAAAGCCTGGACAGTAAAAAATAACAAAATAGGTAGGTAGGTATAGAAAAAATAAGGTACTTACCGAGATACTGAATACAACTGGTAGTTTGCTGACAGTGAATTGAATGAATACGGGCTGAGGCGCCATCACGTTTGCGTTCCATTGGGAATAACACAAGAAACCCAAGACAATGTACATATTGTCAAAAGATATTAGCCCTGTATCGGATTCGTCCATTGGCAGACAGGCCAAAATAATAAAATTAGGACTAGTGGCCGGTCGGTCGGCCATAATTCAGTATTTTTCAAGTTTTATTGAGGTTTTTTTGAAAAGTAAGTATATATATTGCTTCTTTAAATTTTGTTCTATTACGTCAGCTACGACTGTGAACAAAAATACTATGTTTGATATTGGCCGCATAAACGTAAACAATTAATGCATTATTTTATTTACTATATTTAGGGTACCTAATGTATTTGTAACATACTGGGTACCTACATCATAAGTATGCGTTACGATTGGTCCACCATGTTATCCAAACAAAAAATAACCTCGCCAATAAATTGACCTACCTACCTATTGTTCTACAAGAGCTCCGTTCTTCAGAGGGCACGTTAAGTCGGTCCCGACTGGAATCAGACGTAAGATGATGATGACAGAGGCCAGGTACCTAAAAGTTGACCATGAATCAAACTGCTCATTCATCTCATATCCTATCAAAAACCATTCAATCTTGCTAACATTAACCTTGACATTCTAATAGGATCAATTAATTTTTCGATTATATGGATCTGAAATCCTAGCCAGGATATATGAGGACTTTTATACATAGCTAGTTACCTTGTTAATAAAGTATAAGCGTACAAAGTAGAGCTACGACTGCGCGGCCACGAACTTCTTGTTTTGCAGTGAATCGTTTATTTATCTAAACTTCAGTGGTGTATTGGAGTTACCTACCTATTAGGATTTTGAGGGATTGTATGGGTATTGTATTTTTTTTTTATATACTGCTTGGGTGGCAAACAAGCATACGGCCCGCCTGATGTTAAGCAGTATCCGTAGCCTATAGACGCTTGCATTACCAGAGGTATCACTTGCGTGTTGCCAACCCATTTTTTTACACCAGGGCTTTAAGATGGAAGTAATCCTGGGATAGGAATACGTTTCTTTCAAAACGCATTCCTAAATGAGCGCTGGAGACCTGTACTCACACACAGGTACAACACAACTACACCGCTATGTGTAGTCATTTGGCTGTGGTCTTCTGTAAGGTGGAGGTCCTTCCCCAGTCGGGCTTGCTCGCTAGTATGGTGCCCTACCTCTCTTAAAATTTCGTTAATTTTGACAAATTAAGACCTTTCTTCTATAAAATACCTATCATTTTTAAAAGGTCTGAAGTCTAAATATGGCCATAAGTTCAATATTGTAGATTTCGTTAAAAAATTATCTAGACTCTCAGAACTTATTCGTTTTTTACCAATCTTATATCTATTAACAAAAATAATTAGATCTTTAACCGACGCACCTATTTAATTTTCGAGATCTCCATGCGCAATCCTCCATGCTACCTACCTACGTGAGCGCAGCCAAGTTTAATAAGTTTTAAGTTGGCTGAGCCAACTTAAAACTTATTAATCGACTTCAATAAAGAGGACGTTATTAATTCGTTTGTTACTTACCTCAAAATAATCTCCGTCATTTATAAACTGATTTGGAAAATTCTTTCTTTATTTGATCCATGAGAAATTGAGGAAACACTTCAAATATTAGGCATACAAATAGCGATTTCAGAATTTTTTGCAGCAAATCCAACATTTGCATTCAGAAAGTACCTACATTTGGTGGAGTAAAACAGATGAAAAACACCAAAGATGGTCTGAAATGATCACCCGAACTTCTGAATCCCTATTTCATGGATGGCGATTAAGGTTTGAGGCTTAAGTGAAGCAAAGCTACTATAACTGATTAATTCTAATGTCTGTGATAAAAATTGTACCATTTTTGGCGAGGTTATTTTTCTGTTTGTATGACTTGGCGAAGTACACATAATAATAATAATAATGTCCTCCATATAAACTTGTAACTATACCATATCACATACTCCAACGTGCACTCCATATTATTATATTTAGGTACATAAATATATTACAAATATATTAAGTAATATTGAAAACATTGTTTTCATTCATTCTGCCAATGTCAAACACATGACATACATAATATGTACACCTCGTAGACAGACAGAGAAACCTAAACACCTTGTTATACACGCTCGCAGCCGACGTAGGTAGCTATGTAGAAAAAAAATTTTAAAATTATTTTAACAAAAAAAAACTGACTTCAGTACGGCAAGTAGTAAAATTTTCAGATACCTTCAAACCCCTAGGTAGGTAGGTAGGTAGGTATAACATAGGTATTAAAACAGGATGAAATTTTATGCAAACTCTTATCTCAATTTTCCTCCCTTAAAGAAGGTTCTTTTTAATCTGATAATTTACAGCTAAAGTGCATCTCATGACCATTCAAATAAGCCCAAACTCGGCTAGATTACATCGTTTAATTATGAAATTCCGTTGCCTAGCTTCTTCATCAGTTCAGTTCAAATGTACCAGTTTTTCATTTACATTTGCTTATTAATAGTTGTTTAGCAAGCATAATCGAAACTTATCTTAATCGCCATCAGTGAAATACTTATTATTGAGAAGTTCAGATGGCCATCTGTGGTTTCTTCATCAGTTTCAGGTACTTCACCAAATTACACTGTCTGAATGCAAATGTTTGATTTATTGTTAAAAATATTTAAATTGCTATATTATGTGTGCCTATAACTTTTGAGGAGTTCCCTCAATTCCTCATGGATTCCATCATTAGAACTTTCTTTTGATGAAAATGGAACCAAACTGAAAGTATGTCCTCTCAGACAAAAAAATATTTTTTCAAACCAGTCCATAAAATTACGAAGCTGCGGTAACAAACATAAAAACAAAAAATACACACGAAATGATAACCTCCTCGTTTTTGAAGTCGGTTAAAAAGAAAATCGCTGAAAGTCGGTGCCAAACTAAATGGCGGGCGTTAACCTAACCCTCACTGATTTAATCAGTAATTCAGTTATTTGTACCTTTTTTGAAGTCGTTTTATACATATTTTTTTAATTTTAAACTTTGTAGGCTCTTTCATGTTTAGTAGGAACTAGATTATCATAAACCTATCAATGTTCCACGTGTATCTCCGGAGTCTAAGGTCCAATAAAAAAAAAATACCAAACTTAGCTCAAAAATACAGACCAAATATATTATGTAGGTAGGTGCAGGCGAAATAAACCCTTTTTAAGTCTGTTAAATCTATTCAATGATTAAGTTGGTAGGTAAGTATACAAACCTCCCTATTTAAATACTTTTTTGAAAAAATGAACCTCAAAAAAGCCAATGTCTAAACTTTTTACGACAATAGATAATATAATTTCGGCCACTGGTCGACAACGCACGGTGTGGTATTAGGCCCTTAAGTTGGCCACAAATGATTTTTTTAAAAATTGGTAAACTATTCCATATTACCGATCCTTTAAAAGTTAGGTAGTTGGTCAAATAAATGGCCGAATAACTCCATACCAGCTCGCCAACACGTCTGCCGTGCCATGACAATACACTGTATCTTCAGCTACAGTGTTTTGTGGTAACATGAATAAATCGCTTTTTTACACTCGTTTACATCGGTGGCATTTTAATTTTTTCTAAAAAGTCTTATAAATACTGAGAAAATTGAAAGCAATAATGACTGTATTTCAAAAATAATAAAGATCAGTTTTGATAAAACACTGTAACATTAAGTACAGTGTTATGTCATAACACAACTTACGCTTTAGTAGCCCGTTATCTATAGATGCAGTGTTTTGTCATAACAATTCCCCGTGTATTCTGCTTAGTTAGTTAGTTAGACGGGGCATTTTCCGCACCTAGCCGCTTAAGTGGGCCTTTTTGCGTGAAGTTCCTTATGGCTATTCCATCCACCCTAAGTTCTTCCAAAAGGCCAGCGGGCGTCCGAAGTCGCCGTAGGCCTTCGGTAGAGTGCCCGGTTTCCTGAGAATTCGTAACCTATGATCTTCTACGCTCCTACATTCCAGAAGAACGTGGGCGAATGTTTCCTCGGTTTTCATGCAGCCCCTGCAGAGTGGGCTAGGCCTAGTTTGTGAAAGTGTCTGTTGAGAGGGCAGTGTCCTGTGAGGACGCCCACTATTATCCTGAGGTTTGACCTGTTTTGCGTGAGGAGGATTCGCGAGAATTTCCAGGTGGCGGATGGTACCGCGTCCTTGGTTTGTCTGCCACCTTTCATTGTTATTCCATTCCTCCTTGTGCAGTTGTGTTGTCCAATCCTTGAGCCAGGACAGAGCCTGGCTGTACGGGATGGGGAATATAGTTTTCGGCCCTGCGGTCGCAGTGGCAGAGCCTTGCCTCGCCAGTGCGTCCGCGGCGTCGTTACCTGCCAAATCACTATGTCCTTTGATCACTGCACGGTGACTCTATTGGTGCTTGCAACTGCTTGTAGTGCCTGGTGGCACTCTAATACAAGACTGGATGTCTTCCTAGTGTTCCTTAGAGCGGTTAATACTGAAGCGCTATCTAAGACTATCTTGATATCCAGGTTGTCTACGTACCTGGCAGCGATCGCTCCTGCAGCTCTGATAATGATGCCTATACATTCCGCTTGGAAGATAGTGTTGTGTTTATTCAGTGTTGTGGATATGTGGATGTCCAGGTCTTGCGAGTATACGCCCGCTCCCGTGCCTGTCAGCGTCTTTGAACCGTCGTCGGTGTAAATCCTTACTTCTTTGGTTCCAGAGCTGTCGTTTGCCTCTGGCTTGAGCTCTATCTTGTAGCGTCTATAAACATTGTAGGTGCAGGGAATCTTGTCGCACGGTGCCTCCAGCAGCGGAAACTTGTTTAGCGCCGCCGTTAGTCTGCTTGTGTGTGGTGTGGTTGCGGCCTGCTTCCACAGTCCGCACCCTCGTAGTCTGAGTGCCGCTCGCAAAAGAGGCAAGTGAGAGACCCTAACAAAATTTTAGAGCAGCGACGATATAAGCATCCTTTATTGCCACCATGCGACTGCAAACTAAAATGCTTTGAGAAAATTAATAAAGATGCTAGAAAAAATATATGGTCAGCTTTTTGGAGCATGGATCGCCAAAGACGTCGAGATTTTATTTCAAGACAAGTAATAAAAATTGACACTAAAGTTAAAACTGCAAAAAACTCTCGTAGACATAACACTTTACTACTAAGTTGGATGATATTGTAACGTGTAAAAAGATTTTTTGACTACTATTGGATATTCTAATGACGAAGTTGTACAATCTGTTTTAAAAGCTAAAAGTTTTTGTCCATTATCCATCAATCCATCAGTTAAGGCAGCACCTGATCCGAGAGGGCATCACACACCAAAACATGCTTTTCCCGAAGGGTATGAAGAGAACCTCATTAAATTCATTGAAGAATACAGCCCTTTGCAATCTCATTTAAAACATGCCCCTAACCGCCGTTATCGTCCAGCAACTGTAAGGTTTACTAAAATTTTCGAAGATTTCATAAATTTCTGTCTTGAAAATGATGTGCAAAAATGTTCTTGGATATATTTTAATAACGTCTGTAAGAAAATGAACCTATCAACAGCTGAACCTTCACAGGATGGTTGCGATGTAATAGACATAAGATCTGTCATCCTGAAAGTGTTTTGGCTACATATGATTGCAACGGCTGTGATGAGTGCAACTATTTTCCAGAGCACATTTTTAATAAATTACATCACGTCAACACAATCATCACTATCCTCATCAGAGACAATTTGGTCTCTGATGATGATGGCGATAATTGGGTGTTGATAAAGCTATTATGGTGGATGTTGATGTTACATTGAAAAATTCATCTAATTTTAAGCATACTTTGTTATGACATAACACTGCAATTATAATTACAGTGTTCTCTAATAACAATGTTCTCTTTACATTAATTTATAAATTTTGACAGAACACGTTTGTGGGCATAAACATACAAAATTACCTAAAAAACTGTATTTTTTTTATATCGCCAACTAGGAGCTGATCTGATGATTAAGATATCCGAAATTCAAAGGAATCCGACTAATATTAAGGATTTTATGGGCAAATTTTCAAAAATACAGAAAAACTCGATTTCTGAAAACTGACAAGTTTTTAGATACAGTGTATTGTCATCGCACGGCAGACGTGCCGCACGCTCAGTCGGAAGTTGCCGTTCGCTTACAGTGGTCGTGTGATTATTCGACACGCTCAAATTTTACTTGTTTTTAAAACGTGATATTTTATGAACAAACTGTTTTGTGGTGGTTTTTGTGATGGATTCCTCTCAGCCAGGTATGTGACTATATGGAACATGTTTTTTTTCTACAAAAGTCTCAATCAATTTTAATCCATAGGGCTAAAAGTAAGTTGTCATAAACTATTACAAAAATTCTTACTTTTATATGTTGAATAGACTTTTTGTTACATTATTTAGCATTCTTTAATAACGAATACTATTGTTTCTTGTAGAGTAGACAGTCTAGAACAGTTTTATAAAAAACATAGCCGCCCGTACCCGCCCCGTTTTTTTTTTTGAGATTTTTTTTCGTTAGTACCTACCTTACAATCTTGTACAAATATTCGTTCCTAAGATTTAGTCTTATCTTGTTACAGGGACTTCAGGATTGAGGTTTATGACTCGGAATGAGTTGTATGCTATCATGCAAGGTTCTAATGACATTACAGTACATTTGACGGAAAATTAACGTTTTTGAAGCAGCAACTACTAAGTTTCTACTCTGATGATGATATAAGAATTCATGATATAAAGCAAAAGATAGCTAATGTACAACACAATTTCAAGCAAAAATGTATAAAATGAAATTTGAAAATGAACCTGATACTGACGCTAATATTTTTCAAAGTTCTGTTGTTCCTCTTCAATTAGTTTATGGACATGAAAAGAAAATACTGTAGCAAAATCCGACACCTTCATCTCCTCGTTATTGCAGACCTATTAGAATCAGATTCGTGAAGGAGACTACGGATAAAACAAAAGAAGAAATAGACTACATCACAACACAAATAGATGCGCTTGCCAGCACTGACATTGGGAACAACTTATCAGTGAAGCATAAGATGTTGTTCACTATGGTGGATGGCAAAGTTTGCAATGCAGCAACACATACGAAATCCACAATGAGATGCTACATTTGCGACGCAACTACTTCAGAATTTAATGACTTATCGAAGAAAAGGCCACTTAAAGAGGAAAATTTAAGATTCGGGCTGTCATTGCTACATGCTCGTATTCGATTTTTTGAATCAATCTTACACGTAGCATATAGGCTACCTGTAAAAAAATGGAATGACCGACTTTCTATTGAGGAAAAACAAGCGGTGGAAGCCAGAAAACCAGAGATCCAAGATCAATTCAAGCAGACACTTGGACTATTGGTGGATATCCCAAAAGTTAATTTTGGCAACACCAATGACGGTAATACCAATCGCCGAGTTTTCGAAAACTACGAAATATCTGTAGATGGGTTTTACCCCATGACTTCGACACTGCATAAAGTACTTCGTCACGGACCTGAAGTGATAAAACACGCAATTCTTCCAATAGGACAACTTTCAGAAGAAGCTGCAGAAGCTCGCAACAAAAACATAAGGCAATATAAACTTAACTATTCCAGAAAGTTTTCGCGCGTAGAATGCAATGTGGACGTTTTAAATAGGGTTTTGTTAACTTCGGACCCCCTATTTACAAGCATGAGAACAAAACTATATTTTAAGAAAAATAGAAAGACATTGTATGGAGACGTATTAAATTTGCTTAGTGAGAGTGACCTGACCAATGAAAATGTATGTCGTAGCGACGAATAAATATTCTTTTCTAAGTGTAATAAGTTTTTTATTACCTATTTTAACATATATACACAAATAATCGTCGTTCGAGTCATAAAATATTTTTGACCAAGTTTTAGGGCCTAATACCACACTGTGCAACGATTATAATAAAACATCAACATCATGTTAGCCAGATAGTTTAATATATAGGTTCTTTAATTAACTACAAAGTATAAAGAGGATTGTACCGCACATAATTACTGAGCAAACAGGGTGAATAAAAACTTTAAAAAAATAGCGATTGGAAATCTTTTATCATTTAGGCAGAGGTGTATAACATGATACCCATATTTTGTCAGTGATGTTAAGTCCCAAGTAGTAAGCTAAGGTATTGTCATATAATGGGCATAATACCAGATCTTGGGTTGAGCGAGCATTTCTTGTCAAATACCTAATTTTAGAATCGCCAATCGCCGTTATGTCTTGATTCACCCACAATTTGCAGACAAATAGCGACAAAATTCCCCACTTTCACGGTATTTATGTATATTAATAAATGGGTTCTATTGCCATCTGTAGTGTGCATAAGCACGATTAGCTTCACACTGTCTATGTATATCTTGTTTTCTTTTAACTACCTTGCCAGTGTTATTTGCGGCATCAATAAGTTCCCGCGCAAATTGTTCCGGAAAATGTATTGTTCTTTCTTTTTCGTATGTTGCCTCTAGAAGCCATTTTATTGCTAAAAACAAAGATCTCTTTTCTGTAATGGGGCCAGGGACCTGTAAGTTATTAAGTATAAATATTTATTATATTAAATATTATACACAATACATTTTATATTTTCTTGTTGAAGCTGTCAAGTAGCTAATGAGTACTCGCTGAACACTCAGCAATCAGAGACACTAGGTTGTGGAATTATGGCAAATATGTGGGAGAGCAAAGCTTGGTGCTTTGCTCTACCACATGTTTACCATAATTCAGATACCAAAAGTATCCCTGGTGTTGAAGGCATTCATAAACAATGGTAACTAAACAAAATTAAGTTGGTTCCCTAGTTCAAAATAAATAATAATTAACATTAATTCACCTGATATGTGATACCGCCTCTTTTAATAGGTGACAATTGTAGTAAGGGTTTTGAGTTTTCAATAGCTTTGTATAATACTTTCTTTGGATCTAGCTCTATTTTACTCTTTCCTTCGGGTGTTGTTGCCAAGTGGTACCGCTCAATCTGAGTTCTTTTAATATTCTCAAAGGCTTTTTCAACTAGAGTTCTAGCTAGCTTTTTCTTACCCATTTCCATTACATGATTGATTAATTTGCTGAAATTAGAAGAATACATTATAAAATATTTTAAAAATATTGACTTTCATTTATTATATTTTATGTGATTTTGTTCACATAGAATCAATCATTTGTTGAAAAAAAAAATTGATATTTAGTAAAAAATCTTAATATCCTATGCTACAATGACAACTTGCTGCTTTAGCTAATAATCAATCACCCACCCACACTCACACCCTAACTGTTCACTCATTCATTCACACATTATTTAATTTTGTAATTCGAAAACTTATTTTCTCTTTTACTCAGTCATGGCATTATGCAATTACTCATTCACACATTTGTACACTCACCCATTCACTGACTCCATTTGTTTTGATGAATGGAATCTGTTTTAATCCAGCTCTATATAGGTACATATTAATGGGATTGAGCTTAAAATTGTGGTAAATTCCATATGTTTTTAGACATATTTCAGACACCTGTTTACCCCTATTACATTACACTTCTTATATTTTTTCCATCAGTCATTTAATTATAATTAAGTTTTACCTGTTAAAATAAAAACTCAATTGTGTGTGTGTCTCAAAAACTTTATACATGCAAATAATCTGCAATTGCTGACTGCGGCCATACTGCACCGCAGTTTGGAAGATGTTACTTTAAGAAACATATCATATGCATTTCATGGTAAATAAATAATAAGTAATAATAAAAAAGTAATGTTTTTATTAGTATGCCTTACCTTACAAGAGGGTCATAATATACAGAACTGGTTTCATATACAGCCGGAGCTCTAACTGGAAGAGCTGCTATCTTTGACAACTCAGAACTCTCTACAAGCATTGCTTGTTCTTCTTTCCTAAACACTGGATTTTGGTAAAAGTCTGGTATTTTGGCTGGTTTTGAGTAAAATCTGCATTGTATTGCACCTGAAAATCTATGTATAAAGATAGTATTACGACTATAGTCTATTTCACATAGCATGGGTACTGTTACGTTTAACATTTTACGATGAGCATGAAAGAAAATTATTGAATCAATCTCTAATTGATTGGCTAATTCAATGATCAAGAGCCTAGAGTATTCAATCAATAGGTTTTAATTAAATCGTCTATCATTTTCATTGATATTTATCTTTTAATTGTAAACGTCACAATACCCATGCTAAGTGAAATAGACTATACATGTATAACGACTCAAAGCGCGATAATGAGGACTAAGGTTAGTTCGATTTTTGTATATATTTTCAATAGTGGAATCAGCTAAATGACCTCAGCACACATGTAAAGGCAGCTGCTTGCTAATAATGAACACTAATGAAAGATCAAGAATCAGGCAAAGGCCTGTACTACAAACTATTAACAACGGTTGACAAATCGTAGGCAAGCTATGTCAAAAGCTGTTGCACAACTTTGAAAACTGGTCTTCTAATCAGATAGTCAAGACAACATTACAGTAAATCAGTATATTTAAATACAATAGTACTTTACTTTAGTATTATGAGTTGTTTAGCAACAAATTTTTGGTTTAAAAATTTCAGAAAGATCCGCAACATACCTAGGAAGCAATGTCGTAGAGTAGTTCCAAGATAGACTTTTACTTATTAACCTTACATTATTGGCCATGATAATATATAATCAATTGCTAATAATGATTTGAATCAATCTCGATCAACATAACCTTACTTTTCTTCCTGTTCAGTATTCTAATGTCAAAATAAAATTAATGACATTTCTTCGACCAGTATTGCCAACAAAGATAAAGGAATTGCCAACTTTACTAAACTAATAGTAAATAAATCGGCCAGATTCTGAAGCCAGAAATTAATAATTATTGATCTGTTCAGAGCTGGTCGGGTCTTTTAATTAAACATACGAAGTTCTCTGAGTCAACTGGATCTATAACTCGAAAATACCGCAGTGTCTCAAGACCAGTTGACCAGTGCGTGTTGCCAGTGATTACATTTGGATCTGAGACGTGGTCGTTCACTACGGGCCTCGTGCGAAGGCCAAGGGCGAAGGCTCAGTCACCCAAAGAGCAATGGAGAGAGCTATGCTTGGAGTTTCCCTGCGAGATCAAATCAGAAATGAGGAGATCCGTAGGAGAACCAAAGTAACCGACATAGCTCGAAGAATTGCCTCCATTATGTGGCAATGGGCCGGGCACATGCTCGTAGAACTGATGGCCGTTGGGGCAGAAAGCTTCTAGAGTGGCGACCGCGAACTGGAAGACGAAGCATGGGCAAGCCTCAAACAAGGTGGATCGAAAAGGTCAGCTCAGGATCGAGAGTTGTGAAAATCCTTGGGGGAGGCTTTTCTCTTTTAGCTGAGATGATGATGATGATAACTCGAAAACGAACGATCGAACTTGAGTTATAATCGTACAACAAAATTATAATTAAACTAGCGGCCCGCCTCGACTTTGCCCGGGTTAAACTATTTTTAGCGCAACTTTATTTTTTACATAAGAATCATTTCGTGAAAATAACAAACACAACAAAAAATGAATCACTGAAATCGGTCCAGCCGTTCACGCATGATGTCGTGACAAAGGGAAATAAGGATTCATTTTTATATATAAAGAATATTCGCTTACCAAATTTCGTAGAATTTGGTAGACGAATAAAGGAGACAAAAGAATTTATAAGTTCAAACATGAGTCAAATCGGTCAAGAAGTTGCCGAGATATAAGAGGGATTGTAAGACAAGATAAGTACATCATGAGTTCACAGTTAGGGGCGAACAACTAGTTATTAGGTAGGTAGGGCAAACGGTCGTACTACAACCACCTGACAGAATAGACTTATATTATTTATGCCTGGTAGTAGTAGTAAATAATAACAAGCATTTTATACATACACTAGGGGTCGCCCGCGACCCCTAGTGACGAGAATATTTTCCCCGATTTTGCAACATATCATCATATGTGATGTTATATAGCCTTCATGGATAAATGCACTATTAAAAAAAAAAGATTTCTTCTAATCGAACCAGAACTTTCTGAGATTAGCGCGTTCAACCAAACAAACAAACTCTTCAGCTTTATAATATTATAGTGACTAGTGTAGAAGTATTTGTAGTATAGATATCTTTGAGGTACATTAATAACATTTATAAACTCTTTGTACATAACGTAGCTGTGGCGCTATCTATCAGGCTAATGGCCAACGCCACATAGGTACGAGCAGCACGAAGTTGAAACATAGAAACACAGATGTCACTATATTAAAAAAAACGCATTTGCTGAACAAAATCTTTATTACCTCAGGATTTCCGAGCACCAACTCTGTAGCCACCGGGTAGGTAGGCATTTATACCCATTTTATAAACTGTATAGTATACTTAATATACTTTGGCCAGTTTTAACACACGCCAACATGGAGCGAAAGCCTAACGTTTACCTAACGTAACCTACACAAGCAGAATTAATAAAAAGATTCTCTCTATGGTATAATGTGATCTTAGAGATAATAGCGCCCACGAGCAACTTGTCTTCGAAAGTTGCAGAGACAAAGTTGCTCGTGGGCGCCCTACCTTAGAAGACCGAACACAGCAACACGCCCTTTTTTTCCTCTACCAACTATAAATTTTGGTTGCATACCTACCTATTATATGTGACGAGCCTCTTGTCATCTACTAGTGTAAAACAATTTAGCCAAGTTCAGCAAAATTGAAAAATAATGCTCTGACGCTAACGACTTCCACAAAGTACAAGTTAAACGTGGAACACTTACGTGAACCACGGGTCCAAAGGCTTTGTTTTTCAACACGTCACATTATCATTCTTAATCCTTGCAACTTTTACACAAAATTGTGTGTACAAGCTTATATATATTCACTGTTATATGGACCGAAGAGGGAACAAAATAGATTTATTAGGGTATTTAACATCAAAGAAAATATGTAGGGGTGCAAGTCCTTAGCAGCCATGGATTAAGTTAAAATAAATGAAGACCTCTTCCTTAAAAAAGTGATCAATTTAATTTGGCAAATAATGCGCCAAACATCCTGTATATTTATAACGTATGTTAGTTCTTAACTTATAATGAAAGAAAATAGCAAACTCCGTAAACAAAATGGTAAATAAATAGAAGTTATATGTTTAACTTACAAATATTGCTCTCTTTTTATGCAAAAACAAACATGTACAATGGCCAACTTGGCGCTCTTAACATTTTAATGTCGCGATTTTGACATTAACAGACAAGATTGCTTAACTAAAAAAAAATATAATTATGATTTTACTGTGTCATTTTATTTATCCGTAGACCATGTTAAATCTAGTGTAGATATACCATACTGTGTTTATTTTGAGTGTTAGAGAGCCAAGTTAGCTGATTGTACTTTGGCATCACAGAAATTTGACGTCATAAAACACCAGTGTTGTCACAAGCATTATTTTATCAACAATAAAATTCTACTAACTTCGTAATTTTTCAAGCTATTTAATTTTTGTTTTCACTTTTTGACATAATTTTGCGTCTATACGTTTTAAATTATTATAAAAGTCATATCCAAATATCCTATTAAATACTTTTTATTTAGCTACAAGACCAGTTACGAGTCTAAGTAATTAAAATATGATGCGTCGATAAAAAGTATTAAATATACAATAGGTATATTTGAAACATAATAAAACAATACTTAACATAAAATAATAACTTTAAAAAATTACATACATACAGCACATTAATTATAATATTCAATAATGTACATCACGTCTGTTTTTTTTAGGTTTAGGTGTCGTCTCTGGGTCATGTAATCTATTATGTACTTTAACATTGCTCCTTTCACCAAAATTAAACTCACTATCAATATTTTTCATTTTTGAAGTGCCAGATTTACCATTGGCGTGAACATGTGTCTCACCAACGGTCGTTGAGTTTCTTTGATTGTGTTTCGTAAGTTTGGATGTTGAATGTGGCAGACCGTCTCCAATTTGTTTTAAATTATATGGCTTAGTTTTATCGAAGTCGACATAAGTAACATTGAATACTTGGGACGGTTTGATTTCCACTTCTTCATCATCATCATCACCATCAGGGCCCATCTTTACGCAACTAAAAACAAAAATAGTTATTTTAAACAATGTTTGGAATTACAAAAATGACCTCCAAAACGAATTTCAGTCATCACGACAGGTAATCTCGACAAAGACATAGTCAGGCAACTTCGTACGCGACCGTCCCGCGGGGTGGGTACCCACGATGTCAGCGGGTAGCAGGTGGTGTAGCGGGAAAGGGAAACGCGTGCATCGTGTGTAGCCGTTTACTAAGAATGACGCGCTACCTCGCCCCCGCCACCGTCTGTATCCCGCGGGACGGACGCGCACGAAGTTGCCGGACTATAGGTATCTGCGAGAGATATTATAGTAGGTACACAAATGTTTCCGCAAACCTAGGTTTATTCCCTCTGATAGTCCGATAGGACGGCAATCGGACACGACCAGAGGAAGATATCGAGAGTGTAAACATAGCAAATTCAAAAATTTGGTCATCTATTGTGAATATCTTAATAGAAAATCCCAATATCTTTGTCCCAACTCGAGCATCGAACGGAACCCGGTACCGCATGCGTGAGGAGTTGCACTTAATGGCTACTAGACCAACAAGGGAGCAGGTATTATAATATTAAAAGTAAGTAGGTACTATGTATAAGATATGAAATTATAATGTCAAGAAGTAGTTTTATTTTTATACTACTTAGGTGGCAAACAAGCATACGGCCCACCTGATCTTAAGTAGTTACCGTAGCCTATGGACGCTTGCAATACCAGAGTATCACTTACGTGTTGCCAACCTATTGTTTTACACCAGGGCCTTATGATGAGAATGTCCTTGGGATAGGAATACGTTTCTTTTAAAACGCATCCCTAAATGAGCGCTGGAGACCTGTACTCACACACAGGAACACAACTACACCACTGTGTGAAGTTATTTGGCTGTGGTATTCTGTAAGGTAGAGGTCTTTCCCGAGTCGGGCTTGCTCGCTAGTATAGTGCCTTACCTCTCTTGAAAATATACAAAGAGTAACGTTATTTATATATTTATTGGGAGTCTTCTAAAATAATTTATTAGCGTCATGTATCCATGAAACAGTTGACTACCCAACAATAGATGGCGCCACCTTATATTTCATAAAAAGCTATTACAGCGACATCTAGTAATATAGTCCATAATAAATAGCAGTTTGGCGGCGCCTAACTACTCTCGCCGGGCACATTGTTAACGCGTCATTTTAAAGGCACCATCATCAAGATCTCTTTGTATCTGCAGCATGTAAACAACTATAAATTGATTGTGAAACGTTACAATGAAATAATGCATAGTCAACCTTTCATGCAATTCTCCTCTGATATAAGGCAAAGCTCCATAAAGGTCTAGGACAACAATTTTGAAAGGAACCTCTTGGCCTTCTTCAATATTTGAGCCAACCCACATATTTCCAGGGGCTTCTGTTGGCCTTGGTATTACAACATTAAAGACCCTGCAAAACGAAAAAGAAGCAATTATCACAAAAACATCCTCAAATATCATTATTCTTTTTAGTATTTGCAAACTGCTTACCAATACTAGACACACAATTTCCTACTACTAAAATTAAGGCACAGGGCAAAGCTGGCGAGGTGCGCTAAGAGACTAAGAAAATGCTAATTTAAACTAAATTGTCCAACTGTATGTATAATGGATCTATAGGTTTAGTTTTAGTTATTAATCTTTCGAACTTGTTGGACCACAAATAAAATTGTCGTAAAAACAATTACCTACGTCGTTTTTAATCATTACTTGCAGACTTGTCGTTATATCGTCAGCTATACTCGACAGTAGTATTCATAAGTTGTCTTTCTCACATCGATTTTTGCTAGGCCTAACAAAGTTTTGACAAAAGCCATCTACTAAATAAAAACCTTGACTCATTTACAAAAAAACATGCAGCTATAGCATGGGGTTCTTCAAGAAAGGAGTTATAAGGTTTTTAAAGGGTCGGCAACGCGTGAGTGACACCTCTGGTGTTGCAAACGTCCATAGGCTACGGTAACTGCTTACCATCAGGCGGGCCGTATGCTTGTTTGCCACCTTGGTAGTATAAAAAAAAAAAAAAAAAAAGCTTCTGATGAGCCAAGCAGCATGAAATTTTGCATGCAAGTTCTTTACACAACATTATCAAGTAAGTACGAAAAAGGATTAATTATACTAGTATTACACAATATTTCAAATGACAAAGTAGGTATGCCATTTCCAATATTGTGCAATACTGGAAAAATTCAGGTTGCAGGCAGCTTAATATCTGACAGAATATGTATTGTTAAGTCATCTTGGTTCTATTTTCTTCATCTGGGTTCTTGAATAAAGGTTACATATAAGATTTTTAAAGAATCAGCAACATGCAAGTGATACCCCTGGTGTTGCAAAATTATAAAAAGGGCAGGGCTCTAGCACTTTGCACACAGGTACCTCCACCTTTCAATATACCACAACTATGCACCGTTGTGTACTTATTTGTTTCTGTGTGCAGTACTGTACTTCTCCAGTACTGACCTCCAATACTCACTTAATAGGAATCTCTTTTTAAATAATGATTCATTCTGGGGTTACCCATTATCACAGTCTATGGTGTTACAGGCAATGCAGAAGTAATGCAACTGAGATTGCAAGCATTCAAAGGCTACAGTAAGGTCAATTCGAGACCAAATGCTATGGAAATAGAGGCCTATGTCCAGCTATGTACATCATATAACTGAGATGATTGGCTGTGGCAATGCAGTTGGACATGGTATGGTATGGCAGGCTGTTTTTAACACTCCTAGTCCAGTTGCCTATTTGGTATGTACAGGTGGGCCCATGTGCTTGTATTGCTTGTATTACCAAAGTAGGTAGTTAAAAAAAGTTTATCTTACCTGTGTACAAGAATACCCAAGTGGGTACAACTTTTTTTATTGACAATGCCTGTAAGAGTAGCTCCAATATAAGGTCTAAATATAAAATAATCAGCTTGTACTTGAAAATGGATATCAGCATCGTCATTTCTAATAGTGCCAACATGCTGTAATATTCTGAGGTTTTTGTAACATAACAGTATTCCATTAAATCTGTAAAATTCACATTTTAAATTGTAATAATGCCAATAGTGTGGTACAACTTTCTTTATTTTCAAAGACAATTCCTGCAATAGGGATCAAGCGTTTTGTCGCAGGAGGCCTTACATACATACAATTCATGGACACAAAGTACACTCAGACTCAAGACAAATATTTATAAATCATATAAAGTTTTGTCCTGTATGGGAAATGAATCCATGTTACTCGGAACAGTCCTGGAGGCGAGGGTACCACCTTAACCACTACATCACATATGCAGTCTGATTCAAAGGAGTTAAGCATAAATAAATAAAAAGACAACATACAATGGCAACCAGACAATTAGTGAACATATTAATTATTCCTGAATATTGTAGATGTGTAGAATTGTCCGTGTGGTGACGGATTAAGAATACAAATGTCACCACCCCATTCTATCTCGTGGGTGTCGTAAGAGACGACTAAGGGAGTAAGTCAGGCAGACAATATCCACTGCAAGAGAGGAAAAACTCGAAACAAAACCCTATACCAACCCGTCTGGCCAGCGTGGTATAGTAGGCTAATATCCCTCCAAATTAATGGAGGAGACCCGTGCCCAGCAGTGGGACATTTATGGGTTGAGATGTATGTATGATGTGTATTGTAGATGGCCAATAGGTCTGCCAAAGTAAAACTACACTAGAAAACAATGCAAGAAACTGATGGACATATTATGTGGATTATATATCTGTCTGCCGAGTAAAGTGCCAATCAACAGAGACATTAAATATTATGTAGCCCTAATTGCCTTATTTTATTTCAGTTTGGTATAAATAATATTTGGTATATATAATAATAATGTATATAATTAACAACAAATAACTTACTCCTTATCAAACTTTCCAATTTTGTAATCCAACAAATTCTTTATGGATTCCTTAAGGTTTCCAAGACACCATGGTTGTAAAGCCAAATTCTGAGTCACTTTTTTTTCGACGACACAAGAGTACTTATCGTTAGCTAGTTTTTTTAACTCTTTCGCATCGAATTTTATAATTGTTGACATATTTACCACCGCATGTATAATTTTAATTCCACGAAAAGTAGATAAATTTTATTATTTTATCGAAGAGTGAAATTGTTTAGTGACATCTGTCATATTATTTATTTTTTGTTTTACCAAAACAAGCTAACCAGAATGCTGACCTCCAATAAGCGTGATGGAGTTGAGATCAGAAACGGAGATTTTTTGATTGTATATGTATGAAAATATTATAGTTTCGTGTCATAACATAAGTTCTTTAAAAGCTTTACGTGCTCATTATGATACAGAATTACATGACATTACACATAGTATAATAATCCACTAGTCGACTAACCTATTTGTAGCTAATAAAATAGAGGTCAATATTTAGATCGCCAATATTCCTTGTCTCTGTCCAAACACCACAGTCCACAGAATAAAAATAAATAATTAAAAAACGCAGTTGTCAAACGTGCCCTCGTATGTTGTCGATAGATACGATGCTTACACTCGACATTATATTTACATGGCATATTATGAAAACGTGACCAGTTTCGTAAGTTAAACCTTCAAATGGAGAATTTGGAAGCTGTAATTTGCACCAAAGAATAGTGACAGCAATAAAAATATAATTCCGTAAGATGTCGAAGAATGGCGAAGTGTCATCAAACCAAGGTAATCGTAGGCAAATTTAAATGTTGAATTTTTCTCATGTTTGTACTGAAATGAATAAAAATATTTATTAAAAATCTTTTAATCTCTTAGGTCCAAGTAGGCCGACAATGCCGAAACCTGACTTGAATTTATTTGTGCCGGAGAAACGCAAGGGCTTAAATCTTCACATAGGAGGCGGTCCATCGAGTGAAGGTGCAGCTTTTATGCCATTTACTCCAACCCCTGTACCAGTACAAAGACCTCGAATGCCGCCACGAACTATAAAAGATGTCCTACCAGACAATACAAGGTAATTAGTCTTGTTTATACCTACATTGAAAAATGTTGATATAAAGTTTTATGAATTACCACAGAGTTATTAAAACATTGCGCTTATCTTCCAGAGATAGATGTCGAATATATCCATCTATGCAGTCATCAGGCAAACTGCAGCTATCTGCCACAGAAGTATATGATTTCACAGCAGATGATCTACAAGATCTTGGTGAAATTGGCAGAGGAGCTTTTGGAGCTGTAAATAAAATGGTCCACAGAAAGTAAGAGATTTTATGTCTTGTGGAATATATCGTTATTTTTTTACTACTTAGGTGGCAAACAAGCATTCCACTTGCACCCGTCTGATGGTAAGCAATTACCATAATCTTATAATTAATGCCCTGGTGAAAAAAAATGGGTCTGCAATACGTAAGGGATACCTCTAGTATTGCAAGTGTTCATGGGCTCCGCTTAACATCAGGCAGACCATATGCTTGTTTGCCACCCAAGTAGTATAAAAAAACCTAAGTGCAAAACCATATACCACATACCATTAAATGTAAAAATATTATTAGGAAAGATGGTAAGACACCTGATGGCATGTCTTTACTGCCATGGAAGATGGGTAGGCCTTTGGTGTGGGACGCAACATGCGTAGACACCCTCGTGCCATCTCATCTTCCAAGCACAGCAGGTTGTGCTAGTGCTGCTGCTGCATAAATAATTGACTCAATAATAATATCTTGGAAAAAATAACACTCACTTATCTGGTCCCAAACTACATAGAACCTGTAGTATGGCAACTAAACAACTGGTAAACTTACTTAAGTACTTCTAAATATAGTTACAAATACTGATAATTTAAACCTAGACACAACATTGTGTTTATCACAAATATTTATACTGGATGGAAATATTGACCTCTAGCTCTGGCTTAGTAATCATAATTATTTACTTACATAGTAATTATTGCATGCCCCATGGGTGGGACATTGCAAGTGGCATGCACAATTGTTTTTAATGGGGTAGGCAAAAATAAAAACTGAAATCTACATGTTATGTTGAAGAATAGGTAGATTATGTTTTTAAAGTCAATGTGTTATTTCAATTATTATTTATATTTATAAATATTATTATATTATTATTACTCAAAAAAGCCCAAAATTGCCCTCCCAAAAATTTGTTACACCAGGGTTTTCAATGAGATATCCTTGAGGGTAGGAAAATGTTTTCTTATAATGCATCCCTTAATGAACATAGGTCTCTGGAGACTTGTAGGTATGCATGCACAGAAATGCAGGTTATTTAACTGTGGGGGTGGAGGTCTTTCCCTAGTCGAGTTTGCTGTCTTGTATAGCGCCCTACCTCTCTTCAAATATGTCCTGAATGAGGCAGAAAAGAGGGGCCTGCCTCTTTTAGCATAGCCACTGACTACAGTATTGAATAATAATTGCAGATCAAATCGTGTAATGGCAGTAAAGCGTATTCGCTCGACAGTTGATGAAAAAGAGCAGAAGCAACTGCTTATGGATCTCGAAGTGGTAATGAAGAGTAATGATTGTGTTTACATTGTGCAGTTTTATGGAGCACTTTTTAAAGAGGTAACTTTTCTTACTAAAATGTGTATCTTGGTGTGCACTACCGTACATAAATGCGTGCCTTGTGATATCGCTTCATGTCTTGGTGTAAACTAAGCCTAATTTTAGGAAAGGCAGCAGATAGACCCTGGGTTGCTAAAGCTAACTAATTCATTAGCGGGTATCACATTGGCTGTGTTAAAAAAGCTAGTCAATAGTATTACATCTATACAAATAAATAAAATTGAAGTGTCTGTTTGTCATGTCAAAATAACAGCATTTTACTAAATGCACATGAAAGTTATGATTGTTTTGTCTTTTTCTCTCTGTTGGTTCTGATTTTGACGAAACTTTAACTGGCAGATAGCTGATGTTAAAAAAAGAAAATCAGGCTATTTTTATTTTAAAAAATTAGGGTTCTGCGACAGTAATAAAACCAATGAATGATTTCGATTCAGATATTGTTCACGATATCTAAATCCAAATTTGCATGTAAAACCGTGGAGAACAGCTAGTAGTTTTTAAATTTATTTTCATTCCAGGGTGACTGCTGGATCTGTATGGAGTTAATGGACACATCGTTAGACAAATTTTATAAGTTTATATGTGAAAGGATGCAAACTCGAATACCTGAAACCATTATGGCTAAAATAACACTTGCTACAGTCAAAGCTTTAAATTACTTAAAAGAAAAACTAAAAATTATTCATAGGTAAGTTGAATTGCTTTGGTTTATCTATATTAATATTATAAATAGAAAATATTTGTAGTTTTGGATTTTTGTATGTAGGTATTTTTTTTCAATACTACACTAAATAATTGTATTTGAATACTCACTACACTGATACTATATTTTATAATTTTGTTAATAAATAAACTCAAAACACAGCAATACTGCAGTATCCATTTTTAAAATGGTTTTACTAATAGAATCCTGCATTATCACTGAGTAAATTTTTATTTTCAAAAAATTAGGGATTTTTAAGAATACCAAATAAATGCTGACCTGTGTGAAGCCCATGAAAACGACGGGCTCTTACTGGAAGCCTGCGGAGATTTAGGCAGCCAGTTGGCTTCCTGGAAGAACTTGGGTTGGTTGGAATAAACAAAGTACTAGCCTCGGAAAACACGTAAAGCCATTGGTTTTGTGCTCTCTACTCGTGTCTGATTACCCTCCCATCAGACTAAGAGATACCTGTATTTGCCCTCTAAAACATGAGTTTTATTATAAAACCTCTTTAATTCTTAGGTAGGCTATGTTATAAGCATATGGGAAAACATACCCTAAACAGATTTTTATGCAATTGTTGTCTCTATCATGTTGAGAATAAAGTTGTAGATGGTATAGTTAAAGTTACTATAGAGGTGTGCCCAAAAAATAATTACAATCGAGTTTCGATCACTATTGGGTCTCATAGCCATTGCTGCCAGCCACGCCTATTGTCATTTGTGAAGTTTATAGATATTTTTTGTAACTAAACAGGGATGTGAAGCCGTCAAACATACTATTGGATAGAAGAGGAAATATAAAATTATGTGACTTCGGTATATCTGGTAAATTAGTGGATTCAATAGCACGCACTCGGGATGCTGGATGCAGACCATATATGGCAGTAAGTGATCCTTTTTGTACAATCTTTTACTTATTTAACTTTATATTTTTCCTATATCTGAGACACTCCATTAAACCCTAGCTAGGACAAGTCGTTAGATCGCCAACACGTGAACATTACAAAGGTATATACAGTAAGAAGGCCCTGTCCGCAATATGATATTTCTCTGCGCGATTTTTTTTGGAATCTTCAAAGAGTAGCCACACTGGTGGCAAAAAAATATCTTGTAATTTGATACAAATTGAACACGATGCGTGTAATTCCGATCACTCAATATAATATCTGGGTACTCAAAAAAAAAATGACAGCCAGCCAGATTTAAACCACTTCTAAGTGTCCGAATGGATGGAATTTGACAAGCAATAATATGGTAACAGCGACTATGACAAAAGATTCGGATTATGAGACGGGTCAATTTACCCCAACTAATCAGGCTGTGCTATCTAATTGCTCAATATAATATAAATAGAATAATAATATATATATAAATATAATATATAATATAAATAGAATAATAATATTTGAAGAGAGGTAGGGCACCATACTAGCGAGCAAGCCCAACTGGGGAAGGACCTCCACCTTACAGAAGACCACAGCCAAATGACTACACACAGCGGTGTAGTTGTGTTCCTGTGTGTGAGTACAGGTCTCCAGCGCTCATTTAGGAATGCGTTATGAAAGATACGTATTCCTATCCCAGGGTTACTTCCATCTTAAAACCCTGGTGTAAAAAAATGGGTTGGCAACACGCAAGTGATACCTCTGGTAATGCAAGCGTCTATAGGCTACGGATACTGCTTAACATCAGGTGGGCCGTATGCTTGTTTGCCACCCAAGTAGTATAAAAAATAAAAAAAAATATATATATTTTGCAGCAAATTAGGCTCATAATATGTTCATTTTTGCAAGTGATTTATGTACCTACACTGTACGTTTTAGGTGAAAGGATTAGTTTAAAAAAAAACATTGCTTTAATATCTGACAGTGGGATTAGTAGCTAAAGAGACCGATAGTAACATGGAGTTACTATCGTACTATACATGAAGGTATGAAACGAAACAATATAACTCCGCCGTTTATGGGGGTGTTAAAAATAACATAGGTATCTATTGAAAAGGTTTAGTGGTCAACTATGAAAATAAAAAATGGTTGAAACAAAAATTCTTCTTTTTTAAAAGTATTAAAGCTGCTGTCATACAAAAAGATTAATTGATTACTTTGTTTTACTTTGGCAACAAACATTCTTACAGGTTCACATGGCTTATGGTAAGATACAGATTATCGACTTTGCAGCGCCGAAACTTAAAATATATATTTACAGCCAGAACGTATCGATCCTGGTCGCGCCCGTGGTTACGACGTGCGGTCGGACGTGTGGTCGCTCGGCATCACACTGATGGAGGTCGCTACTGGCGCGTTCCCCTACCCGCGCTGGGGCTCGGTGTTCGAACAGTTGCAACAAGTCGTACAGGGTGACCCGCCAAGACTTACAAATAACAACAACGTGTTCTCGAATAATTTCGTCAACTTTGTTAATACTTGGTTTGTATTGCTTTTTTTCTTCTTCGTCCCACCCATTACCTTTTACCCACAATTTTTTCCACAAAGGCCTGTCTTGAGCGGCCTTCTTCCAGTGGCTGCCTGCACCTCTGACCAGGTCATCTGTCCACCTTTTTCTATTCATTAAAATATTATTCCGATTGTGTATAAAGAGATTTAGAGGTAACACCCTACATTCATAGTTACAAGCAGGCATGCCTCACTTTGGAAGTATCTCTATTTTACAAAAGATTATTACTCTATATACAGGTCTGTCATTGGTCATTTACAAAACCGTTTTTAAGAAACGCGAGTGATGTTCCAAGTTTTGGAAGCATCTATAGGCTTAGCTAACTGCTTACCATCAGGAGGGTCGTATGCTTGTTTACCACCCAAGTAGTGTAAAAAATGTGTAGATAGATAACTAGCCAAACTTATAATAACAAGTAACGTATTTTAATTACAGCCTCATCAAAGAAGAAAATCAGCGACCAAAATATAACAGGTTATTGGAGCATCCTTTCATCAAAGGCATTGACCAGAGTCGGGCTGAGGTGGCCGCCTATGTGTGTGAAGTGTTAGAAGCCATGGAGCGTAATGGTGTCAGTCCATTCACTACAGACCAGCCTGCACAAGCTTGGGTTGATTAACTAAAATACACATTTGTGTGGGCAATTATTAGTATAAATCTGATAACACCAATACACACATGCAATATTTTACCATAGATTTTTATATATACATATATATGTATAAATTCTGCTCAAGGGATATTTATATTGTGTTGAAGATACCAAATTGCTAGCATATAAATACAATGCAAGTGTTTCAAGACAAGTCTCATGCCATCGCTGGTGTTCGTGCTAAGCTAAACAAGGATGGCATGAAAAGAGGCGAAGAGACAGGTGTTCTCAATCTAAACAAGTAAATGAGTTTGAGTCAAATGTCATGCTGTGTTTGTCTTGGTCGTCAAAACAAAGATGCCATTAGAACGTATCGATTTGTTTTTAGAAACTTGCATCGTGTAAAAGTCGTTGCTTCTATGTCAATTTGGTAATGAGACATACATGTAAAAGTAATAGTGAGCGTCTGCATAAGCGTACCTAGTTTAATGCCTAGGGAGTGCAGATCCGGAATTTCATTCAAAGGTCAGACTGTGCAGTTTGTTTAATAATGTTGAAATACTATGTTAAATATCATGTTAGAAACAGAGTTGTAACTAATATAATAGCCACCAAAACATTTACTGTGTAGTACATGTTAGGGCAAGTAGGAAAATTGTTCATTGCCGTGATATTTGTATAAAATAAAGTGTGATTGTGTTTTGTTTAGAAGTGTAAAATAATGATATACCTACCTATTATATATTTAAAAAAGTTTTCGTATGTTTATCATCGTCATGAATGTAGATATTACACTGATTTATGTAGGAGTGGTTAGAAATGAATTTAATCTAAGGAATCTTAGGGTCAGCTCATACCAGACGTGACAATGTTTGAAGGGGTGTCGTCAAATATCCGAGCAGTACAGGCCGATACACACCGCGGCTTCACTCACTTAAAGTTACACACTTTAAGTAAGTGACTTCTTCTTCTGACTCTTCTTTTGTGTAAATGAGGTTCTATACTGCATGGTTATTTTAAAGTGCGTGCCTCGTTGCGTTGCGTCATGTTGTGAGCTGAACCTTTCTGTACGTAAGTTGGTATCTACGTTATTGAGGATGATTTTCAACGAAATTTGTCAGTACATTTTATAATATACCATTAAACACCACCCTCACTAAATGCAATGGCACATCACTTGCAGCCAATTAGTTACAGTAATGTTTTATTTATATTCTACTTAATGCACATCAAAGAGTGAAAAAAATAAAATCACCATAGGTCTACAGATCACAAATACGCTTTGGGTAAAGTTTTGAATATTGTAATTAAAAGATTTTGTGGTGACAATAATATGTCAATCTAATATTTATTATTATGAGATCTGCAACATCTAGGTATGTAGATATTGCATTATAAATCACTTTAATTATAAGAATAAAATGTTTTAAATGCAAAATAGCGCCAGACTATTTTTGCCATTCAGTTATGATGAAATTAATGTTTATTTAGATTGAGTTACCACATTTCGCGTCGTGAAGTAAATTGTACACTCATTTAGTAATAAAGTGCCAGAATTCAAACATCTGGTTTCTTTGGAGTATTTTATCAAAATTTAGGATCAGTCCTAAAAAAACATTATTTACGATGCAAAAAGTCGCCTCAATCTTAACATACATTGGGATATAATAGTGTCCTCTTTATCTTTTGAAAAATTAAGGTCTCAAAACGTGTTTAAGAACATTTTCGGACCTTCTAAGACGTTTATTTAATGTATAAATAGTCTAATGCCAAACAAAGTTAATTTAAACAATGTAATTTTTATGTTGTTTCTGTCCTTCACACCCAGAAAAACAAAGATAGCATAACCTTAGTCTCCAGTAGGGTCGCGACAGTTTAGATTAGATCTCTAAAACCTACATTAATTATATTCTGATTGCAATTATTTAGAGGGGACACTACTATTTATATTAGCAATTTGTAATGGTGTATGTTGCGTTTAGTAAATGCTGGCAGGGTGAGATATTTGAGTTAAGAAAAGGGTTCAGTAAAATCACCAGGGGCCATGGTACGACCCAGGTAATAGATGTACTATAGGTGATTTTATAAGTTTGTAAATACCACTATTATTATTAATGTTATCATTGTATGTTATTTTTTGCCATTTTTTGGTTAAACTCTCCCTAAAAGTTTGGCAGTATATATATCTTATTGATATGTTGTTGCTTTTTTGCTTGTTTATTTATGAGAGCTTATAAGGACTTCTTTACTACTGACTACCTACTTATATCGTGACAAACTGAAATATGTGAAGCATAAAGTAATTATTGCATGTATTAAGTGCCATTTATAGGATGCAAGTTTTGTAAGGCCAATCTTGTGCTGCCTCTCTTTGAGAAGTAAGACAGTGACAGCGCAAAAGTAAATTGCTTTGCAATACTTGGATGGCGTAAATTAGGCTTTATTTCTAAAACTATAAAGTCCAGATTTTATAATTAAACTGCAGATGTAATTCATGTTTTTAAGACTAGAGAAAAAAAATCACTTGCTATTGTTTTACAGTGTATTTAATCAAAAATTCACCTATTTATAAGATTTGGTTTTCAATACTACTGTATTTTTAAGGAGTAGATCGATAATACTATGACTATGTAGTTTTTTTTACTATTCCCTCTTTGCAAATTTATATTCATTCTAAAATTTGTCCCATTTTTGTGTCATTTAAAACATGCCCAAATTTAATATATAATTTATATCTTGTGCCATCTGAAAGTTGTGGTGTGAGATAAATTGGGTCTAGTTTTCTTGGAGTTAATTCGAGTAATGGAATCCAGTCATCTACAGAGACTATTCTGTCTTTTCTTCTACCCCAAAAGTCCATAGCAGATATCTTAATTTTCTCATTATCTTCACTTATATAGATATATCCTATTGCATTTATAAAAGGTAAACTAGGCAGTGAAAGTACTGCAGCTCCAGTAAGACCTGGAACAAGCACATCACAATTTATTTTAAATAATTTTCATAGTGTAGGTATGGTTTCAGAGGAATTTTCTACCATATACAATTTGGTTTAGGAATTAGCTCCCTGCCAAGGCTTTCCCTAGAAATAAGTTTTTTCAAAAAGATGTGTTTATAGGGTTAGCACTGTGCAAGTAATACCCTTGGTGATGCAAGATGTAAACACAGGCATGCATGTACAGCCACAAAAATTACTTTAAGACAACTCTTAGGATATGTTAATGTGGTGAGTATATTTTTTAGGAAATTGTAACTGGTGTGACTACGAGGCGGTAAGGAACTCATCTAATGGTGATCCAAGATTTTTTTAGGCTCTCTGGTGTCACTGAACTTTTAAACGGCTGGACAAATTTGTTGTTTTTTGCACTGCGCAGTGTAAATTTACTATTTTTTGTGCAAGCCAACATTCAGACAGGCCATGTCGGGTGCATTAAATTGATAGGATTTGTTATTCAAAAATTTAATACCTACTTACAACCCCAGGCAATTGGGTTGTCGATATTTGTATAATTTTACCAAAAATAAATCTAGCTTACCAATATAAGCTGCTGAGAATAGAGCCCCAGAGGGTACAGCATTAAATACTTCTAATATACCGCAACTAGGTATAGCAGCTGATGTTCCTATAATCTGATATAGTTTCAATCTATTCAATACAGCAATATATTTAATAAAAGGAAATGAAAACACAGTTTCGAATTTGCTAGTTTCTTGTAGAGGAACATTCTCCTTTGCCGTAGAACAACATCTAAAATTAGTGGTGCGAATCTTGGCGTGTTTTATTAACGACAACATTTTATTTATTGCTAAAATATAAATAAATTAAATATTTTAGTTCCACATAACCTAACTACAATACAAAAACAGATGATCAGATCGGCAGATTACCTACGAGATGAGATGACAGATAGATAATTTATATTGAAAATATATTATGTAGTACAATGCCTATTAACAACGTCAATCTGTTATCTAGACTACTTAATAGTAAGGTGCTATAAGTTTGTATTAATTATTATTACCTACAATTTTATAAAATAATAATAAATAAAAAGCTGATAAGAAGCAACTTTCTAAAAAGCTTTTATTTAACTGATAAATATTTATAATTCGAGGAATAAAAGTAAAAAATAAAATAAAAGTAAAAAAATCATTAATTCATGAGGATTATTAGATGATTCAACTCAAATTAATGAAAATTCTGTGCACTCTCAATATATTTGGCATAAAGGTCCAACAACCAAGGCAAAATCCTTTAAAAAAAAAATTGAAATTGACATTTGAATTTTGACAATCTACGTACTTACTGTCAAAGTAAGATTCGAGCATGGTTGGTTTATTGTTATGAAATACTGACACTCTTCTTACATATTTTGTATAACTTCAAACAGCAAAATTACCGCACAGTCAAAGACTTGGAATTGAATTTAAGCACTGTACTTAATCGAAAACACTCCATAGCCCCTTAGTAGGCTAGTGATAAATTAACAAATAATAGCAGTAATGTTTTTAGGTTGAACAGTGAAAACTTATCATAAAAATGAACTATTTAATAAAAGAACAGTAAGTATGCGTTTCAATCAATCGATCGTGTCGTCTTCCACTTCCACTACTGTATGTAGCCCTCTTAAATCGCGCCGCAAGACCCCGGTTTTCGGCCTTTCACATGCAGCCTATTCCAATAACCTTCTTGTAGTCGTCAGTTCACCAGACTGGCCCATAAGTTTAACCATTCAGTCTACACAAAGTATAAGTACTATTTATAATATAGTTATGTCCATTATCCATCTTATACACTTTTTTTATGGTTAGGTATCCTAACCTATCAGTACATTTTTCTGACCAAAACCAAGTTTGCTCTACAAGAAGAACTGAGCAATAATTTTAAAATTTATACTTACTGCAGTTTTAAATCCTCCTATTTACTTCTGAATAAATTCGTTGCGGAGACAAAAACAGTGTTGTTTCCGGGATAAACATTGCTATGTACTATTTGAGGCTATTTCTATGTGAAATTTGATCCAGATCCATTTAGCCATAGTGGTGTGAATGAGTAACAAACATGTATACAAACTACCACATTTATAATAGTTGTACTGATTTACAAATTCTACCGATGTGATGTATAGATTTCTAAAATGTTGTTGTATAATTTACAGATACGAGAAAACTGATGAGTACACAGCATTTTATACTGGCGGTGAGGTTCAATGGACTCTAGATGGAGTGCATCTTTTGTGTCAATGTGAAGATGCCATCAAGTCAGTTGATGTCAACAGCTTCTCTACTACCCACACCATTGGTCAAACAGAACAAGATGGTGAGCCTGATCCCATTTATACTTTTCAAATGTCTCACAGCAATAAACTAGTTCTCACAGCACACAAAAGTGGGTTGATGAAGTTATGGGAAAAAGAAACTGGTGTACAACAAAAAATGTGGAGAGCAGGTCACAAGGGTCCTGTTGCCAGGTTGGCTTTTGACTGTGAAGATGAAAATGTAGCTTCAGGAGGCTCTGATGGTAACATCAGATTATGGGATTTGTCACACAACACTTGCACAAGCAGTCTTAGGGGTGCTATGGGTGTATTCTCTGTGCTAAAGTACCATCCCAATTCATCCAAAAAATTAATATTTGGAGCAGCTGATGACTTAAAAATTAGATCATGGAATTCCAAAAATGGCAAGGAACATTTAGTATATACAGGACATTACAGTAAAATTACATCATTACAATTTACTTTGGATGACAAGTTCATGATCAGTTCTGGAAGAGACCGGGTGTTAATCTTATGGAATTTGGATGAAAGCAGTGCTCTCAAAGTAGTACCTGTTTATGAAAGTATTGAAGCCATTGTGCTGTTACCAACTTTATTTAAAATACCGAATTTTACCAAAAAAATCGAAATGGAAGGTATTTTTGTTGCATGTATTGGTGAGAAAGGTATTGTTAAAGTATGGAATATGTTGATGAGCCGCCTTATTTATGAACAAACCAATAGTCTTGTATCTCCAGCAGCAGAAGAAGGTAGCTTGGCTGTTAAAAATTTACTTTTTAATGAACTCAAAAATGCTTTAGCAGTTGTCACAGCTGACCACAATATCATCATACATGATTTAGAAACATTTGAATGTAAAAAGCAGTTAATTGGCTTTACTGATGAAGTGTTGGATATAATATTTGTTGGGAAAGAAGAAACACACATGGCTGTAGCTACTAACAGTCGAGATTTAAAATTTTATGAAATTATTAATATGAATTGCCAGATATTAAAAGGACATACTGATATAGTTTTAGCCTTAGCTTGTTTTCCAACAAAACCAGAAATGTTTGTATCTTCTAGTAAAGATAACTCAGTTAGAATATGGCTGAAACATGAAACTGATGTTACATGCATTGGAGTAGGTGCAAGGCATACTGCATCTGTAGGTTCAGTCTTTACTTCACAGACATCAAATGAATTCTTTGCTTCTGTGAGTCAAGATAATTGTTTGAAAGTTTGGAATGTGCCAAAAGAAATTACTGTGTCTGAACAACAGAAAATAAAATCAACTTATACTGAATTAGCACATCAAATGGACATCAATTGTGTTTCTGTATCACCAAATGATAAAATAATTGCAACTGGGTCTCAGGACAAAACTGCAAAGCTCTGGTCCGTAGAATTGACATTATTAGGTATCCTTAAAGGACATAGAAGAGGTGTGTGGTGTGTACGATTTTCTCCCACTGATCAAGTTGTGTTAACATCATCAGCTGACAGTACAATAAAATTGTGGTCTATAACTGATCTAAGTTGTTTGAAAACTTTAGAAGGTCACGAAAGTTCAGTTTTGAAAATAGAATTTATTAGTAGAGGACAACAAATATTGTCAAGTGGTGCTGATGGAATGCTTAAACTTTGGAATATAAAGACATCAGAGAGTAAAATGTCTTTAGATCATCATGATGGTAAAGTATGGGCATTAGCAGTTAACAAAACAGAGTCTCTCATTATCACTGGTGGGTCAGATTCGAAACTGGTTAAACTAAAAGATGTAACAGCAGAAAGAAAGGAAAATCTGGCTAAAGAAAGAGAAGAAATTATATTGCAAGAACAGGAACTTATGAATTTGTTACATGATAAACAATTGACCAAGGCTCTGAAATTGGCGTTGCGTATGCAGCGACCAATGAATGTATTAAAGATAGTAAACGAAGTTCTAAAGAGTGGTAATGAGAAACTTTGTCAAGTTCTGGCTGAGATCAATGACACTCAAAAAGAAACTTTATTGAAATTTGCTGCAGAATGGAATACAAATAACAAAAACTGTCACGCGGCACAATTTGTGCTTAACATATTAGCGCCACAAATAATTAAAGGCAACCTCAAAGTGCCAGCTCTACCAAGTATTGTTGAAGGAACCTTACCATATACAGAAAGACATTTCGAAAGATTAACTAATTTGTTACAAGATCTAAATTTTATTACTTATACTGTAAATTGTATGCAGCCGCATGCTGTTAGTCAATAAGTGGATTTATTAAATGTGATAAGCATAAAACCTGGTTAAACAATTTTTTGCATCCATTTTTATCCAACTTCACGCACTAGCGGATAATCGAATAGCAGAATAGTCATATATAATAATAGCAACCCATATATGTCCCACTGCTGGGCACGGGTCTCCTCTCCTCTTTCAAGAGAGAGAGAGGGTTTAGGCCTTAATTCACACACGCTGGCCAAATGCGGGTTGGTGAATCTGACATGTCTTTAGAATTTCTTCTAAGACATGTGGGTTTCCTCACGACCGCGATGTTTTCCTTCACCGTTAGCAGATGGCGAATGATTTGATTCGTACATATAAACTCCACAAAGTGAAATTCACATTGGTACTGCCCGGGATCGAACTCGCACCTCTTGCGTGAATAGTCAAATATTATTAATTGAATAATTCCTAATTAAAGGTTAATCGCTTGAGCATATTTACAGTTATCATTATTCCAAATAATAATACTTTTCTATATCTAGTTACTTACTACTGAAGTAGGAATCAAACGGGCAAGCTGATCGCAGATTGGCCGTTTGATTCTTTGCAGCAAGGAGTTACCATAGCTTAGGAACGCTTGCAATATCTAGGACATAACTTGCACATAGCCAACCCTAACAGTACCAGTTTTAAGATGCTTGGAACACCACGGTTTTGTGGTAATCTTGAAAGAAGTCTTTTTAAACGCGTCCATAAATAAGCACTGGTGACCTGTATCTTACCACGCACACGCACTGGAATACAACTACACCATAGTGTAGTTATTTGAATGGTTTTCAATAAGGTAAGGCCTTCCCCAGTCGAGGTTGCTCCTTTGTATAGTGCCTCATTTTAAACATTCCCTATACTATTAGTAGGTACTTACCTACTAATAGTATTTTTCCGGTGAAAATTGATTAGTAATAAATGAAGTTTTGCCTGAAAATTAATTTGTCTGAATAAGGTCTCTCCACGATGTGTAAAATCCCTATGGCGTTTTATACCTATGTTGTATAGGAAATCAATAAACAAATTCTATAATATATTATCTATCCAATGACGTTAATTAACCAGGTGTTAATGTCACTAGATGCAATGCGTCAAAGATAAGTACTCTACATACATAAAATACGTCATAAGTATTTGATCCAGTCATGGGTTTTACTAGGAATATCCATCATTTTAATCGAAGTAGAGGTCGCCTTGTGGTCCAAATTCGACCGCTATTAATTTAATGGGAATGTGGAAAAAAATTGTTGACAAACGAACGAAAAAAATGCTTAGGTATAGCAATTAATTTTGAATTTTTTTTATACTTTCGAATTAGCACTATCTTAAAGCTAGGTAATAAAGTTTACATCTAATAATTTCCAATCAAGACCGAAAATAAATGGCCATAAGGACGTCATGCGTACTTTCAGAGTTTCCCATGAAAAAGGTCCCATGTAATAGTGGGTAAACCATAGTCGTATATCAAGGTACAATTCCAGACTCCGTTTAAGAACAGAATTTTCTCACAGGAAAATTCAATATCTTATATCTTTGCTCGATCCGAGAATTGAACCCAGAACCTCACGATTTATTAAGGTAGATTACTAATTGTTCGTTTACTAATACAATATTCATACTTTCTAATTCGTTGTGTAAAATGCGAGTAAAACAATATTTTCCAGATTATTCTGAATCCAAAACACACGTAAAAGATGCGCAGTGATTTGGGACATCCATAGTTAATACCTCTATCTACTTAGGTAAATTAGAGCATAACCTATGACGCACATTTGTATTTCTCTATAAACAAACTTGCGAAATGTTAATTTGCTCGCAGTGTGTGTAAAAGCTCAGATATTAGAGCGCGTCAGTGCCTGCGCAGCCTTTTTCCACGGCGAACAAGTTCCGCTTGCGTGCACGCAGATTAGTAGTAGTAGTGAATCGATCACGCGAAGCAGACCGGTCTGCGAATTACCGCGAGTGTTTTCCACCAATCGCAAATGTTTACATTTTATTAATCATGAATATTAAAATATATATTACTTTTGCCTTGCTTTTAGTTATTTTCAAAAATGCACAAGGACAGAAGACGCAATTGTAAGTAGATTTTTGTACATTTTATTTATTTCGGAGTGCACGAGTGTTTTATGTAGATATTAACATTATTCTATATCTACAATGTTTAATTTATTTCTATTGTTGACTTCTAAAACTACTCTTGCGCATATAAATTATCAGATCTAAAGCGCCTGATCGATAAACCACTCTCACGTAGCTTAGGCATCAATCGATTCTAATTTGAAACAAACTGCTAAGTTTCTAATATCTTCTTCTAGTAGATATCAAAACTATTTTATTATGACAATACTATTAAAAATCAATATCTCAGACGCTTTAGTGGTCGTAATACTAAAATTAAAACAGTATTTATTGATATTTTGATTGCTAATAAAATACAAAACGTTATTTATATTAGAAAGAACAGCTGACTAGAATTAATTAGAAGTGCATAATATTTAAATTCATATGACGTGTCCTAACAAGTGCATTGCATGCAGGTGAATGTGATACTCCTAATGAAGATATCAATGTAAAGCTAAGTACCTACCTTCTGAGATAATCTATGAGAGCCACTGTTAAACATGCTAGCTCCATTTCCTTCAAAAGATAATGTAACATATTTCGATTATTGATACTTGAAAACTAATTTTAGATGTGCAAACAATGGGCCGTAGAACCTCGTATTAGTACATGTGCCAGTTACTCTTAATCCATACTAAGTACAATGGTCAAATTATACCTAGTATACGAGACGTATCGAACATGCAAAACATGAAAGTGTGGCTGGGAGTACCTATTTTTTTTATCACCATCATGTCAGATGGAATTGTCATTTTTACAGCACTTGGTCCTTTACTGACATTGTCCATCGGTTGCTCTCCGCTACCTCTATTATTATTTTATATACCTAATGCAAATTTTTGATTACGGCCTGTAGAGTCCTAGCTATCTTCTGATTTAGTGCGGTTATGTAAGCATGGCGCGCTTAGTCTGTAGACGGATTACCTTTTTTTTTATTTCTCGTAAATTATATAAAAGTCCTTGGTCCTGTGTTTGATCTCACTCCGGTCGTATTAGTTGGTCCCATTAGACTATGAGAGTAAAAGAGTTTCTGTATATGTCCCAAGCAGCTGGATTATATATTATCTTGTGTCAGATTGGCTAGGTCGTATCCGAAATCGATCTCTGGAGGACATTCAAATTTATTACCTATTACTATTAAGGTACAGTTACATAATAGTGTTATATTTTCCTCGAGGAATTTAATAATGATTTGAAGATGATAACAATATTTTTATCCTATTTGAAGCTATTAAAAAAAAGACGACTTAATTGCTTTTAGGTTACCTATCTACGTAATTAGATTTTTTTAAATGGAATACTCCTCTCGTTCTAGGGAACAAGCTCTGGCCCCGTGTCGCTACACGCTTTGATAACATAGGTACCTACATACATTTTCCGGATATAAAGCGCACCCAGACTGAAAACAAAGATTATTATTATATTTCACACAAAGTTTTGTCCCTTCATTGAGGTGATCACCTTACCCACTAGGCCACAAGTGCAGCCAACTTAAGTCATCAAATGACAAGAGAAGCGAGGAAACTTTAATATAATCATGATTCATGAACATAGCCATTCTCTAATTCACATACCTATTGAAAGAAATTGGTGTACATACAAAAAGGAAAAAAAAATAACATACCGAATATAAAGACGAAGAAGCTCCGCCTTTTTAGAAGAGTGTTAAAAACTTAAAACAATTGCATACGATACGAATATTCTAAGTTCATTACAAATTAGATGGTATTTAGGATTCTCGAGACGTAAAGACGTGAAATGTCGTCAACCAGCCTTGGCCGCGGCCCTCCGATTCATTTATGGCCTCGATCGAACAATCGATCACTTGATAGAGACGGCAAAAAGCAACACTATGAACTATGTAATTTATATGACGTGTATTTAAAAGCACATAGGTAAATACACACTAAAAAAAATACCTTCACTTTCTATGGTGACCTTTACAAGTGAAATGTAGGTACTTAGGTATGTTGAATATACTCATTAGAAGAGAGAATAATTAGGATTGATAACAAGCAACTATGCATAAATACTTATACCACCTACAATAGTTAAGAAACTTTTTTTTTTTGTTTACTTGCCTGCCTGGCGGTAAGCAATTAGGCGTAAGCGTAGCCTGTTCAGGCGCAACACGTAGGTACTTCTTTGGATTGTTTAAAAATTCAAGTATGAATTATGATTCAAAAAACCGACTTCAGTACGGCAAGTTATAGAATTTCAAAAACCGGCAACAAGGTGGACCGACGACCTGGTAAAGGTTGCGGGCAACCGATGGACAAGGTCGGCTCAGGATCGAGAGTTGTGGAAAACCTTGGGGGAGGCCTATGTCCAGCAGTGGACGTCTTTTGGCTGAGATGATGATGATGATGAAAAACGGCTAGATTACATTGTTTAATTATGAAGTTCCGTTGCCTAGCTACCTTAGCAGCCATAATGAAAACTTATTTAATCGCCATCTGTAAAATACTTATTATTGAGAAGTTCAGGTGGCCATCTGTGGTCTTCTTCATCAGTTTTACTTCATCATATTATACTTTCTGAATGCAAATGTTTGATGTGTTGTTAAAAATATTGAAATTGCTATATGTGTGCCTATAATTTTTGAGGAGTTCCCTCAATTCCTCATGGATCCCATAATCAGAACTTTCTTTTGATGAAAATGGGACCAAACTGGAAGTATGTTCTCTCAGACGAAAAAAGAATTTATTTAAATCGATCCATAAATGAGGGAGTTCTGCGGTGACAAACATTTAAAAAAAATACACACGAATTAATAACCTCCTCTTTTTGAAGTCGCTTAAAAATAATGATCTAATAGCTCGACGATACAATTCACAAGTTACTTAGTTTTCACTTCTATCGGCAGTCCCCAAAGACTGCCCATAGAAGTGAAAACCTACCTATTATTTAACCTGTTTAATATAAACTACACACCATTATAAACCACTTACACAAATGCTCGCTACATTTGCGTTTTCGTTTGTTCTGTAGGTAGGTACAATAAGCATCAAATGAGCTAGCTAAGCTGTCTAACAAACAACCAATTAGTAGTGGGTGGTCTGCCATTGCGTCTACGGTCCACAAGATAAAACATTTTCCTGCATTTTCTCATGAACTTGTTGAAGATAAGATTAATATCTTAAGCACAAGAAATAATATAGGTATAAGTATATATATATAGTACCTACTACCTACCAAATTATACATTCTTGTCAGTACCTACTGTGAGTAAAGCAACACATACCAACGGCATTACTAGAACTATAGAAAACCTAAGGTAAAAATATATAATTTTCATCCTTATCCGTATCGGATTTTCCAGGGGTTACGTGGTAATAAAGTTGACATCTTACAAATTAAGATCTAATATGATATCTAAAAGTTTACCTATTATAAATTATGAATCGCTAAAAGGACGTCATAGTACGGCCCCAGGTTATTTATGTGTGTCACTTTTATGTCTTTTGGTGTCGCAGAGTCCATGATTACCATTGGAAAACTTTCTCTAGACTTTGGATCCTCAACCTAATGTGATAGAGCTCAATATGGGATGCGAGATATGATAATTCGAGGTGGAACGACGACATTCAAGGTCCTACATAACCGAATTTATACCTTATGTTATGTGCTGCAAGTCGGTTAATTTTCCACTTGGCTCCCAGAGCTACTGGCTTCATATTCACTATTCAAACCTTACCCTACAATAAATGCATCTATAAATGCAAGTTTAGTTCTCCAATAGTTAACCAGCAGTTTTATAACCGTAACTAAATTCGCTATTCATCATAATTAGCCTGTTAATTGTGCACGACGAGGCGTCAATGTACTCACATATATTATTACTGATAGCAGACTACTACAATATGTTTCTTTTAACAACCATTCTTTAGAATAATGCCTAATTTTTGCATGATCCTATACCATAATTCAGCATGTCAATTGTTAGAAATTGCGACTTAAGAATGCAGATAATTACAGCTTTTTTACCGTGCATAAACTAGGGGATATAGGTTGGGGTATTCATCACAAACTCTTCTTCAAATTGAAGGGTATGACGAGTTAGTCAGGGTATCTACCCTTAAGCTAGTAGTTAAAGGCCTTTGTTAGACTGCCTTGGTGGTCCAGTGGCCGCAGTATGCGCCTGCTGTGCACGAGGTTGTGGGTTCGATTTCCACACAAAACTTTGTGTTTGTTGTCCACAAAGAGTTGTTCTGAGTCTGGGTGTAATTTGTGTCCCTTAATTGTATTTTTGTAAAGTCCCCCGCGGCACAGAGTTTGTTCACTAGTGCGAGAGTTGTCTTTAAAAATAAAGAAAATGAAATACAATATAGCTAGACACTTATTGTTAATTTGTTGTAACACACTACGTCCTTATATAGGTACGCTAAAGTTTGTGCGGATGGATACCTATTACTCCTTCACGCAAAAGCTACTAGAAGAAATATACTTAAGTACTTAAACATCAAATAATTTAAAACACCCACGCCGGCGATCCCGCTGGCATAATAAGTAATAAGATTAATTTCCTATCTATAGTTTGGATGCTGACCAATGCAGATGACGTAATTAAGTTAGAAAGTAATTTTGGAAACTCGAATCTCTAAACGGGTAAAATATAGTTAAATCGGGGCAAAGGCGGGGTGGGCCGCTAGTCCTATATACATTGCTATAAATACATGCCATAAGTAGTCATATCATTTATTAGCGGCACGTCCCCGTTTCGCACGTGTGGATATTTATTAAGTTTTATTTATTTATTTAAATTTTGCACATAATATACATTGTACAACGGCGGACTTAATGTCTTAAGGCATTTTAGTTTTAGTAGGCATCCCGTACTTAAAATAATAAAATATAGCCTATGTTACCCGCTGATAATCTAGTTTTTAATGGTGAAAGAATTTTTTAAATCGATCGAGTAGTTTTTGAGTTTAATCGTAACAAACAATTAAAAATCAAATGTTTTCTCTTTGTAAAATTAGTATAGAATGTTTATGAAGCATGTCATTAGGAGCTAAATGCGGGAAAAATTATGACTCCATAAACCTACCAAATATATTGTAAAAAGTCTAGTATTAGAAAGGCTGTTTAGGAGAGGCTGTATCTACGCGACAAAATGTTTGGGAACCAGAGGTTGGCAATTTGTTTTTGCATGCGACGGCGACGCAGGCAATGACGATGACGATACGATGTTAAAGTAGGTGTCAATCACAGGGAAAAAAATACCTATTTACCTCAATGAGCATAAATACTATAAGCATCATAGCACATAGTGACTGTTATTGGTTTAGGTATAGTGCGTAGTCATTCATTAAGAATATTATGATTCAGCAATAAGAATCAATCCAGTAAAATTGCAACTAAATGTCACAACAAAGTACCTAATAGATGTTCAATTTTCCTTGTAAGTGCATAATTAATTAAATTAATAGGTATGTTAATGGTCAATAGGTATAGACTAAAAGAATAAATTCTTTTTGTCTGAGTATACCTCTCTAGTTTACCGTTTTTAAACTGCAAATGTGGTCTAGCGGTTAAGGGTTCGCCACCTACACCACTTCGAGTGTTGTAACGTCAATTACTAAATTCCTACACGGAAAACGGTTTGTTCCGAGTTTAGGTGTACGTTGTGTCCGTGAATTTGAAGATCCTCGTGAAACAAAAAATACAAAGAAATACTTTTTCTTCTTAGGTCCAGAACTTAGCTATGAGATTTGCATTTTCGTCCATAAGCTCCTCTAAGGTGCAGGTATCGGGGCCGGTGCCCCAATATCTGCTACTCATGATATCAAGTGTGCAATAGTTTGCGACCCAACACCAGATCTGCACTTCAGGTTGGCATCGTCTATGAATCCTCACATGATCAGGTTTTTCCTGCTTAAGTTCAAAAAATACTTATCTAAGTATTAAATCTGCTTTCACAGTAACAAGAGTTTGTGATCTATTTATCTATCCAGCCACAGCTGGACATAAGCCTCGGTTTTGAGCTGCCTTTGTTCATCGTCGGCTACCTGCAACCTTCACTAGAGCGTCGACCCACCTTGTGGCAGACCTGGCCACGCTGCAGTAATACTTAGCATAGGTAGTATTTTTCGCAATGGGAACTGTGCCACTGTGTGTGTGTGTGTGTGAAAATTATTGTATCTATCAACAACCAATTGGCAAATCGAATGATTAAGAGCCTGAGTATTCAATCGATACGTTTTAATTTCAATCTTCTATTATTTTCATTGTTCTTTATCTCTAAACGTTACAGTACCCATGCTATGCAGTATCTATAGTTGTAGTCGCCACTCTAGGACGACTGAGTGGATTATACGTAGACCTAGGTAGACAAAATTAATAGTTCACCTAGCTAATTTGTTTCCAAGAATAGAGTGCAAGTAGGTATACCTACTCATAGTTTGTTATACAGACAGATTATGTGTCATTCATGTAAGGTGAAATTCTTTATTTCAGAGTTTTTATCCTAGGATTAATTTCCCCACTAGCTAATCATATTATCTGTAGATCACAAGGTGTGCTAATCTCTTAATTACCTCTGTAGACGCGACGTCCGTCGTCTACGTCTTTTATTAACATCCAAAACGAGAATGATGTGTAATTAAGTCCTTTTACACACTACGAATTATTGTATCGATAGATCGATACAAATGCGATGCGGAAGCGCGTTCGGGATTCATGTGATTCATCGAAGTAAAAATCGGTATGTGTAACATCTCTAAATGACGATGTGAAACAAAAACTGACATTAATTTACGAAGCTTTTAAAAATAATATAGTTAAGAGTTAGTTTCCTTAGTTTTAAGTAAGTTTATTTATTTACCTTTATAGTGTTTGACTGCACGGTTGGTACAGTGGTTTAAGTGGCTACATCGCCATTTACCACTGCGCGGCGGGTTGTGGGTTTGATCCCCACAACACGGGACAAAAAAATATTGTTCTGAGTCTGAGTGTACATTTTATCCATTAATTATATGTTTGTAAAGTTCCCCGCGACGATGGGCATGTACCCATCATAGCGTGGGTGTAGTCAAAAAAACGCACTTACGCACAGGAACACTGCAACTATTAACGCCACTGTATGTAGTTATTTGGCTGTAGTTTTCTGTAAGATGGAGTGGTTCTTACCTCGCGCTTGCTTGTATGGTGCCTTACTCCATTTACTTTATTTTACTAAAATGCGCTTACGAACAGCATTCTTTTTTACAATAACATTGGTGATACCTATTCGAGACACGAGATACTTATCAAGACATTCTGATTATAGTTATAGCTTCATAAAAACTTACTACAAATAACAAGAGCGTCTTGATGACACGGTTCGATAATTGACCGTGACCGTGCACTGAACATTGTATAAAGATTCCGTATTTAGATTCGCTTTACCTACTTAAATGTAATAGATCAGCTACTGTAAATAAGAACGAAGTACTCTTTTATTTATTCCTAAAATAAAGGGCTGTAAGTACCATGACGTCAATAAAGCAATTTATTATTTTAAATTCTAATTTGCATTCCGAATAGCAAAGTAATGAATTTACATCTTACAGATAAAAAATAAATGCGGCAATTGGCACACTGCACCGCATTACGCAGCGTAGCGCGGGAGTGCGTGTTCTTACATACTCGTAGATATATCTCTTTGCATTGAAAACCCGCGTTCCATAGAAAATGCATTCACGCGCAGTGTTGTTGTTTCGTCGCTACGCATCCCGCAGCGTAGAGCGGGGCAGTGTGTCAATCGCCTAAGGGCGTCATGGTACGGCCCTGGTCAAGTTATACATAAATACTTTATTATTGAGAAGATAAGTCGCAGATCTATATTATATCTACTCTAGTAAACCTATTTGAGTGCACGTGCTATAGCTTAACGATTAACCTCGCTACCACCGCACCTAGTGATATGGGTTCGATTTCCAAACGCTTCGATAAAATATACAATTGTATATCGTCGCTGTGGAGCGAAAACTCACTAACTAACATTTTTGGCAAAAATGAGTTATTGATGCTAAGCTGTCTATAAACACCTTATCTATCGTCTAAAAGTATATTTAGGGTATATTTTTCAATAACTACTAAGTTAATAGAAAACGAAAATTACCTAATTACCGATTCAATAAAAATAATCTACACGAGAATTGATTAAGCTACCTACTTATGTAAATGTTACGTTTAAATCGAAAATGCCAAGTGTAATTATAGCAATCGTTTACAAAATCACTAAGTGCACTTAGTTACTTTTTGTTTGAAAATAATCTCCGCCGCTATTAATAAACGACAGTTAGTTACTTTTCACATGCACAATATCAGCTTGTTTCATACATTTATATTTCAAAATAGAGACCGATGGAGTTCTTAACTGGCGACGATTTAACTTTCCCTAAGGCGTATGCTACAATGTTGCCCATTACCAAGGCTAAGAAAACTGATATACCTGTCGAACTTCATAGCTGGTTTCAGTCTTAGCCTGTGTGTAAAGCAGCCTGACCAGAGAGACAGGTCTTAAAAAATTACATCTTCAGACTCTTCCATGTCTGGTTCTGAGACATAGAAGAGTCTGAAGATGTCATTTTTTAAGTTTTATATAAGTGTATACGAAACTGCCTCGCCAGAAAACTTGACGAGTTCCAGCCTCCGGAACAAGCCGGGTTTCAAAAAGGCTATAGCACCGTGAATCACATCCATACTGTTCGGCAGATTGTACAGAAGACCGAAGAGTACAATCAGTCGCCGTGTATGGCATTCGTGGACTACGAGAAAGCCTTTGACTTCATCGAAACCTGGGCAGTTTTAGGGTACTCTGCAGCAGTGTCGCATTGATTGGCACTATATCGAGGTGCTGAGATGTCTAAATAACACCGCCACTATGACCTTCCAGCTCCACGACCAAAAGGCCAACCCGATTGAGTTGCGTCGACGGGTGAGACAGGGGGATGTAATATCCCCCAAGCTTTTCACCAACGCGCTCGAAGACGTCTTCAAGACGCTGGACTGGACTGGACGGGGCATTAACATCAATGGCGAGTACATCTCACACCTTCGGTCTGCCGATGATATCGTTATCGTTGCAGAGTTTCATGAGCAGTGGAGTGGAATGCTGCACAGCCTGAATGGAGCCTCACGACATTTCGGTTTCGGTATGAACTTGGATAAAACCAAGATTATGTTCAACGAACACGTCACACCGAAACCGATTTACGTCGACGGTTCGGTGCTCGAAATTGTTCGGGAGTATATCTACCTTGGGCAAACTGTCCAGCTTTGTAGAAACAACTTCGAGAAACATGTCAACCTTAGGATTCAGTTGGGTTGGGCGGCATTTGGCACACTACGTCACGGTTTCTTTTCACCTTTACAGCAATTTCTGAAGATAAAAGTTTTCAACCAATGCGTCCTACCTGTTATGACGTACGTTGCCGAGACGTGGACGCTCACAGTGGGACTAGTTCACAAATTGAAAGTCGCACAACGGGCTATGGAGCGAACTATGCTCGGCGTCTCTTTGAAGGATAAAATTCGCAATGAGGTAATCCGACAAAGAACCAAAGTTACCGACATAGCTTGCAGGCTTAGCAAGCTGAAGTATCAATGGGCTGGTCACATCTGAGGAAGGATCGACGGCCGATGGAGCAGACGTAGAGTGGCCCAAAGCTAGGTGGACTAACGACTTAAATAAAAGCTAGTCGCTGGGTCGGACTGGGGGCAGAAAGCGGAGGACCGTGTTCTATGGCGCGTGTTAGGAGAGGCCTACGTCCAGCAGTAGACTGCGATAGACTGATTGATTGATATGTGTATAACCCACTTTTTAGTTTCTTGAAGTAAATGTTTGATTGTGCCACTTTTTATTTTTAATTGAACATCCTAGTAGTAATTTAACAATACTTAACTAAATATTTAAGGTCTTTTTACACTCAAAAGTAGCTCCTATTATTATACTTTACTTAAAATATAACTAAGTAAATGCCATAACTATCCAGAATTCATCCCAAATAAATACCTAAGTAACGTAAATAAATCACTAAGTGTAAATAAACAGACAAAATTTTGCTAGAATTAATCACTAAGTGATTTAAAAAAATAACTAAGTGTTCAAAATGCTTTCTCTGAGCAAATGTGAAAATTCACTAAGTTAAATAAAATGGAATAACTAAATAAAATAAATAACAAAAACATTTCAAACTCAAGATTATATTTTATTATCAAGCTACACTTGTTTCGTTCATGAACATCACCACTGTAACATGAAGCATTTAAGAGTTATTTAAAGCGAAAGTTAAAAAAAAGTTTTAAACGCGATTATCTCAAAACTATCTATCTGTTAGTTAGTGAGTTTTCGCTCCACAGCGACGATATTTGATCGAAGCCTAAACGGGATAAAACTTTGTGTAATCCGAGAATATTTATTTTGAGTCTAGGTGTCCTTTGTGTTCACGTTGTCTTTAAATAAACGCTATATAATTAGTGTTTTTTTAAAACTTAGTCTTAGTGAAATACCGACGTAAAATGAGATAACAATGTCCTCCAGACTGATCTCGGTCACGGCCAATCTCTTCGAAGATTAGCCAACTGCGCGTATAACGGCTCTACATACTTTCTGGGCACATTGTATGGAGGGGTCTGGCTGTGTTTTTAGAACCCATCTATGGATTGACCGCGGCAAGCTTGCTTAACTTCACATGTCTATATATCCATGCTGTTAGTAATTACCTACTTAGCTACGATCCCCTCATCTGAAATAATGTACTACTAAATTGGTGAAATATTTTTAGTTAGGTGGTCCAGTGGTTTAGGAGATTCCTGTCCACATGCATCCAAATTCACTTATTTTTACTTCGTTATCTTAAAAATAATATTGTAAACACCTACTTATAACTTCCCGCCCTGTCTTTTGTCGTTTGTCTTCCCGCACTGTCCGGTTTCAGGGGAATTTCTTTCCACCTCCCTGGTCAGTGACCCTGACTCCTAAACCAGAGCAAGTAACTATTTATTAATCTGTGACCAGAGGTCGTGTGTTCGAAAGAATTGTGCTCTCAATTTATCTATACTATATACTTAAGTTTATATATATAAATATATCTATAAGTTAGTCTGATCTGCCTACTGCACCATGGCCCAATATATTATTATTATAATTATGTATTTGGAATACTGTTATGGTTATGTGAATGTATATCGTAGAGGAAAAATTGTTATCTATGAAGGTAGTACCTATACCAATGTATTTCAAAGTGCAGTAAACAAGTACCTACATGTGTAAAATAAAATTTATGGATTATACGTGCATTTTCATATGATTACATTAATGTTCATATTTAAAAGTATGTCATGTAGAAACACATGCCGTTTGCACCGTAATTCTAACTAGGTAGGTACTTGGGTAATTATTCTGAAAAGTATTGAAATGTGTTTAACAAATCACAATTTACACGGAATATCGGTTGCACAAGTGCTCGTATTGCACAGGATTGTCTCTTTCCCACTCGATACTCTTTCCAACTGACGATAGCCGAGTGGGAAATTTAAACTTCTGTCGGTAAATAACCGAATTGTAACATGTGGGGTGTAAGTTAATTAGATACTAAGTAATCATAAATAATTATCTGCTGCAACATCGTGACGTAATGCAATACTTAAAGAAAATTTGAAAATTATTTATTCATCACTATGGATTCTTTTAAGTTTGCTTCTTTTCAATTAGGTATACGCCCAGATGTTAGAGACCTGGGCGTATACCTAATTGCGGTTAGGTAAGGGGGTCCGGAAATCCCCTTAGGAAAATAAAAACTATTGTATATTAGACGGTAATAATTTACACAAAATAACATAATCAGGCTTAAGTCATTTCTAAATGTCTGAGATTGGCTTTTAGAAACGTGCCGTACCGTACGGTCTCAAAGGAATTTAATACCACGTACAATTAGGTTGTTGAATGAGATCCATGCTGAGGTTTTCACGAGCGACTATAGAAATGATTCTTCGGTTCTTCAAGAAATTAGTTATAAGGTTTTTACAGGGTTGGCAACGCGCGAATCGTGCCAGTGATACCCCTGGTGTTGCAAGTGTCCATAGGCTACGGTAACTGCTTACCGTCAGGTATGCTTTCTTGTTTGCCTCGTTGGTAGTATAAAAAAAACTTTACCCATTTAATCTTTGTTCATTTTTGAATCCTCAGATACACTTCGCCAAATGTGAACCGTGCACTCTAACACCTAGGTACTGCACAAACACCTTATTATTTGAAGTAGATACCTAATACACATTTGGCCAATAAACTTTCACGTCAATTAATGTTTTTATTGATAAAATCCAATTACAACACAACTAATTGTCTCGTTAGAGCGAGGAAGCAGTGAATTGACCTTTAATAAGTTTTTTGTATCTCAAGGCGCTGAGCGTTGGATCGTCAGATAGACTGGTGTTTTCTTACAAACGCTGGCATTTGGGCAAATACGAGAACTAAAACTGAAAGCGTACCTTCCAATCTATTTAAGTATGTGTAGCAAAAAGTAAACTTTGACTTTTCTAGATTATCGTTTAAGCTTGTGCTCTGTTTGAAGGGCACTGCAGATAGCAAATTAAATGTATGTGAGACAAATTATTTAATCTCTCAGGTTGGAAATACATGGGTAATACGTTTTTTTACTGCTTTCGTATCAAGCAGTTATCGTGGCCTATGGATGCTACTTACTAATACGCGTGTTGCCTTACACATAAATTTGGAACACCAGCCTTTTGTTAATTTCCAATAATAGGAAACGTGTCTTTAAAAACGCATGCCTTATTGAACACTAAGAATTGTACTCGGTACTGTACCTGCGTCTATAGGCTTTGGCTGTTACTATCAGCCAAGCAGAAAGTTTATTAACCACCTTAGAGTGTCTATAAAAAGTACTAGCAGCAGGTCCCAGCCTTGCACGGGTGGAAATTCAATTAGTTTTCGTAGTGGTCATTTTAACTGCATTGGGTAATTTTTCAAAATAAAATATAGCCTATGTTACTCGCTGATAATGTGGCTTTCTAATGGTGAAACATTTGTTTAAATTGGTCGAGTAGTTTTTGAGTTAAATCGTAACATACAAACAAGCAACAAATCAAATCTTTCCTCTTTATAATATTGGTGTAGATACTTTAGATTTTCGCATTTGACTTAACACAAAATAGTCAAGTCATGATAAACTGAATAGGTATAGCTAATATAAAATAAATCAATTCAGTATTGAAATTGAGTAGGTAATTTAAGTAGGTATCTAAGTAGATAGCTATTAAGAAAATTGTTTTTATAGGCTTTTAGCTTTGAAAACAACATTTAAAATAGATATGTTCTTGGGAATTATTGTCTTATATCATGTTAGAGTGCATACAGGGCCTATATGCAATGTCACATACTACATTATGTAAAACATGTCGTTTAGAACATTATTACCTATGATTACATGTTATAATAATATAGTCTAACCTAACCTTATTGTTACTGTCACCACCCTTTAAACGTTATTATGCGGCCCTATAATGATATCATGATCAATTTTAATTAGAATTAAATTACGTATGTGTACAGTGTAAGGACATGATACATTATTATCTTCTATACAAATAAATAAAATTGGAGTTTCTGTTTGTAATAGATATTAAAATAAACTATTTTACTAAATGCATACGGATGTATACACGGTACATATACCAAAATATATATATTTTAAATGTGTCTTTCTGTCTGTCTGTTTGTTCCGGTTAATCTCGAGAACCGATTTTGATGAGACTTTCACTGGCACATAGCTGATGTAAGGGATGATAAGTGATGAATAAGGAGTAACTTAGGATACTTTTATTTTAGAAATTTATTTTATTTACGTCTAGGTCCGAATGGTTAGACTATGACTGCATGCATCTCCACTTAGGGATTCAAAGGAAACAAAAGAGGTAGAGCACCATGCAAGCGATACAGGCCTGACTAGGAAAGGACCGACACTAAAAGACCACATCCAAATAACTATACACAGCAGTGTAGTTGTGTCCCTGTGTGTGAGTACAGGTCTTCAACGCTCATTTAGGGAAACGTTTTCCTATCAAATCACATCTTAAAGCCTAAGTATTAAAAAAATAGTCGAAATTTCTTCGGCTTCTGGCATTGCAAGCGTCTATAGGCTACAGTAACTGCTTAACTTATATGCCACTTAGATAGTATAAAAATAAAAAAAAACATGCAGAAACAAGTAACTTTATGTTAAAGTCCGTACTAGGATAATCTTAAGTTGCGGATCACAATGGCAGACCCCCATCTTGAAAATACATATACCCCGCGACACAGTTCCGTCTTTAAAAATAATGATAGCGCTATACTTACTTAGTTAGACTGCCCCGGTGGTCCAGTGGCCGCAGTATGTGCCTGCTGTGCACAAGGTTCTGGGTTCGATTTCCACACAGGACAAAACTTTGTGTGACCCACAAAGAATTGCTCTTGAGTCTGGGTGTAATTTGTGTCCGTTAATTGTATGTTTGTAAGATCCCCCGCGACACAGAGCTTGTTTTCTAGTGCGGGAGTTGTCTATAAAAAAAAAAAAAGAGTACATGAAACATCTCGAATCTAACATTTGTTGAAAATCAAATTGATTACTCATAAATTAATAAATAAGTCAATTATATAGGTACGTGTTTGAATAACGATTTGTTCTTTTCGGCAAGTGTAATTTAATTGGCGATAGCAAGGTGAGACACCTTGAATCTATGTCATGTGACTGAGTGACCGCACCTCGCACCACGCGGTCGCTTGCTTTATTTCTCATTAAATGAATAACTTCCTCTTATATAATTTATCTATTATTAAAACACATTACTGACTAGCGACCTGCCCCGACTATACCCGGGTTAAACTAGCTAACTAACTTCAGCTGTTTGGACTTAGCAGTATTCACTGTGCATTAATAGTGAGTCAAGACAAACAATTTTATATAAGTATTGCTTCTTGATTTTTCTTGTTAGTTTAGTGGCCATGATTGCTAAGTCGTAGGTTCAATTTCCACACGGGATAAAACTTTGTGTGAATTATACTTGTCGTTCAATTTTCCACCCAAACATATCTTTGTGTGATGAGCAAAGATTGTTCTGTTAGATATAATTCATCTTATGTACATATATAGTATGCATACTTATCGTCTGATCGCAGCGCCGCGCCGCCGCGCGGATCAGAGCCTCTAGACAAGTGCCATAAGTGATAGTCGAATCGAAAAGTCAAAAAAGAAAATGTATGGGATTTGACGTAAGTTTACGACATTAAATCGAAGACTTACGTCAAATTCCATACATTTTATTTTTTGACTTTTCGATTCGACTATCGCTTCTGCCACTTGTCTAGTGGCTCAGATGTGTTAGTGCTCTTAAAATATTAAAAAATGTACATAAGTGTCATTGTGTCATATATTAATTATTAGATAATATTATATAAGTTAGTTAGCGTTCCTATTACCCTACTGCATAATTTGATATAACTCAAATGAAACAGAATTGCGTGATTTTTACTCACGACTCTCTAGAATAATAATATCGTATATCGAGTGGTAAATGAATCGTATCTTATTAACATCTGTGAGATGACAATGAACGTCGCCAAGCGGCGGCTATTCTGATGCAGATAGAGGCGCGTGCGCTGGCACTAGCGTCTGAGTAACGTACCTATATACGACCTTACGAATAACTCTTATACATTGTTTCTGATCACATGAAATGCTAATGTCTTAATTTTTTTTTATTATTCCGCTAATATTATAAACGTAAAAGTTTGTGATGATGTGTGGATGTTTGTCATTAAATAACACCAGAACGGCTGTACCGATCTGAAAGATCAAGATTGCCACAGAGATAGATTAATACAGAAAAAAGATTTACGAAAAAAGATAATTGTTCTTTATGTCGGTGAATAGTAATTTTGTAAATTTTGTGACACAGAGCTTATTTCCCAGTGCGGGCGGTTATCTTATATATAATTAAAAAAAAAAAAAACATTTAAATTAAGGTGTGTTAATGTGTATGTACGTAGTACCTGCATGTGTGTGTTTAATTATTCTATTCGTTCTTTGATTAATCTTCAAAAAAACATGTATAAGTGGAGTAAGACGAGGGCAAGGACTAAATCTTTGTTGCTCGCGTTTCAGTCTGCGTGAAAAAATGGCCAATATAAATAGACATATTATTACAGATGTGGGTAACACAAGTTTAATACCTTTGTTCTGAAAATTAAGTTATAAATAGTACCTAATTACGGTAGGTACCTAAGTACGGTGGGCAACGCAAGATGGCTGTGCAGGGCCGCTATATCTATGAAGATTAGTTTTTTAGGAAAATGACGACAACGACGAAATATGTATGAATTTGTTTTTCTTAAAAAACTAATCTTCATATAGCGGCCCTGTACAGCCATCTCCGTCGCCGTGTGTACGTAGCGTGCATAAAAATACTAAACCTATTACACCAGAAAATGATTTAGTTTGATTCACATTAAACCGTGTCGTTAACTACTTAATGATGCATTTGGACGTATTTACATGATAAGTCCATTGCAGTAATTGTTTTAAAATATTTCTTATTAGCCTGCACCGTCCTACTGCTGAACAAAGGCCTTCTCACTGACTTGCATTTCCACCTCTTTCACCAATCTTTCTCATATATATCTAGGTCGTCACGCCAGCGTTTTCTAGGCCCGCCTCAATGGCGATGCATCTTTAGGGACCCACTATGGATGACACGAGCCTATCTCTCAGGATGCATACGAGAAATGTGTCCCGCCTACACCTAGTAATATATTTGGTTTATATTAAGTATGTAGATACCTACAATATCCACCTGTGTTAGAATTGTATTATATTTTTCACGCGTATTATTTTGGACCTACTTTTTTATACTACTTGGATGGCAAACAAGTATACGGCCCGTCTGATATTAAGCAGTTACCGAAGCCTATGGCCGCTTGCAACATCAGAGGTATCACTTGCGTGTTGCCGATCCATTTTGTGCACTAGAGCTTTAAGATGGATTATCCCGCTAGGATAAGAAAACGTTTCTTTCAAAATGCAACCTTAAATGAGCGCTGGAGACCTATCTGCATAGTACCTATCTGTTATGCCCTTTCCGTGAATTGCACCTACATTTACCTACATACTTATGTACGATCGGCGACGTAAAACTACTTATGATGGATATCTGCTATCGAATCTACTTCCAAAACGAATTTCCTCCATCGTATCTTGACCTTGCAGTTGAGGTAAATACGCACTGCGAATCATTGTATTGATACATACGCTTTGTTGTATTGGTTCTAATTATACTTTAGCTAGGTTTCCAACCGTGGCTTCGTTCATATAGGATATATTTTTTATTATAGGATAAATTTTTGTGAAGCACGGAGACGCTCAAATGGAATTATGCATACTATGCGGACACCCACATATAGGGTAACCGTGTACCTAAATGTTAGGGATAAAATCTGAAACTACTGATTCGATTCTGAAATTTCTTTCATTAGAAAGCTACATAATCCACGAGTGCTATGGATAGGCTATTTTTATAGACATTAGTATTTAGCAAACGAGCAAATAAAATGTTAGTGTAAAAGAAAATAAAAAATCCGTGTCACAAGTAAACCTTTGTCCAACGAATAAAGGGTATGTAGTTAAGCCGCATTCGTAAGATATTAAGTATATTTATAAGATAATATAAAATATGTAGTTTTGTGTTCGTAAAGGTAATACTACTTTCTATTCTAATAGTTATGCATTGAACAAAAACAGCACGCGGAGCTTGGATGAGTTATATACCAATTAATTATGTAAGCAATGATAGTACACAGTCATTTATGATTATTACTTTTGTTCTCTGTAAGTGAGTATATTACTGTTATGTTCTTATTGCATACATTAAATGAGTGACTAAGGTCATCAGATCTCATAGTAACTATAGGTATGTACTTAGGGTCCTAGTATTCGTTTGTGAGCAACAAACGAATACTAGGAATATGTCCACACTGTGTATTTTCTTAATTGCTCGACTGTACTAATCATCAGTTGAAGCATGGGACCTTGCAAGTCCCCGTGCTTCACCCAGGTGGAGAACCTAGGTGAAGCACGAGTTCGGACCCAGTATTTTTCACATAGTATGGGTACTGTGACGTTAATCATTTGAAGATCAATGAAAATAACTGAATGAATCTCTAACCAAGAGGCAGGAAATAAATTATTAGAGGTAGGGGACCATAAGAGAGGTATGGCACTAGGCAAGATTTAACAGAGATTAAAAATCGTGACCTAAATTTAAAAGACCCTTGTCAGCGAACTGGCCGTAGTAAAGTTGCTGACAACTTCTATCTAAATTTCATAAAGCATTCGTAGCTTATGTTTGAAGTTCATTAGCAATACCTACTTTGTAACTAAGATGAGTTATGGGGCCTCCACAGCTATCAATGATGGTGGTTGGGTCTACGAAGCGGGCTCTGTTCTGTCTTGTGTCTGCGAAACCTCTGCCGTAACCTATTGACTGTTAACAGTCGAAACCGATTTTAAACGTGCCTTGTGAAGCACGGAGACGCTCAAATGGAATTATACTATGTGGTCACCCATATAATAGAGTAACCGCGTACTTAAATCTAGGGGATACAATCTGAAACTACTGTCATATCTACTAGTTGGCAATAATTGCAATGGTAACGTAGCAAAGGGAATGTACGAAAATTACGAAGCAACTGTTACTTTTGTTAATTGTTGTCTAAATCGCACGTTTAGCTCATTTTGAATAATAAAATATTCATAATAATAAAGTAAAATGGCGATGTACTAACTTACTAAATTTATGGAATGAGACGTTATAGGTATAATATATCGATACCTCCCACGTAAGTTATTGTAACCCATAAAATTGACATTTTGCTTTTTTTAGCTGTATCGCCTTATTATAATGCCTACATGCGGCCTATTAGATATTACTGTGATCCAGATATAGTTGTTCAAAGACCGAACAAAATCCCCCCATGGCCATTATTATTATACTTACCTACCGCTGCTTAAGCAAAATTTGGCCTGAATTATGGTAAATGGCTACTGAAAAAAGAAAATGTATGTAGGTAATTGCAGCCTGAAATAGTAAGAATCATAACCTACTTAGTTATATGGTTAAAAAACATTTTTATATCATTATAAGGTTAGATAGGGCCATAGGGCACCATACTAGAGTCATACAGAGTAAATACAGCGGTCAGCGGTGTTGTGTTCCTGTGTGTGAGTACAGGGCTCCAGCGCTCATTAAGGGATGCGCTTTTAAAGAAACATATTCCTATCCCAGGGATACCTATAAACCCTGGTTTAAAAAAATGGGTACTCAACACGCAAATTATATCTCTGGTATTGTAAGCGTCCATAGGCTACGGTAACTACTGTATTCAGCTATGCTTGTTTGCTACCCAAGGAGTAGAAAAAAGGTACCTACTCGTAGATATCATAAAATCGGGGCGCTGGTTTTATTTAGGTCGGTAACTGCTTACAAGGCGGACCGCATGCTTATGTCATCGTACATAAAAAAGAAATAGGAAATAGTTTTTCTGAAAAATGTACCTAGTTCTATGAAAAGCAAATTTACGTCAAAACCTCATAATGAATTGCTAATTATGTTAATATAAGAGTTAATATCTAATAACAGTTTTCGTGAGCTGTTCGTGAATACTACGTGACCAATAGGTAATATTATACTGTCGCTTATTTACTAAACATATTATACAAAATTAGCGCACACGTAGGAAATAATGATTCCTGTAGAATATTGTTCAGGACACCCGCATTCTCGGTCGTGATGGACGGATTATATTGTTGAACAATAGGTTACTACTAATATCTATACCTAGTCCTGATAATTAATCTAATTATAAACTTAATTTAATCTACATACATATTAATACGTAGAGGTACCAATCTAATAATTTACTATCTGTTAACGGTGAAGGAAAACATCTTGAGGAAACCCACATGTATTTGAAGGAATTCTAAAGACAATGACATGTCTGATTTACCAACCCGCGTTAGGCCAGCGTGTGAATTAAGGCCTAAACTCTCTCTGTCTCTTGATAGAGGAGAGGAGACTCATGCTACGAGGCCATGGCTACGGTAACTGCTTACCATCAGGCGGGTCTTATGCTAAATTGCGTCCTTGGTAGTATAAAAAAAGGTTTGCTAAAAACGCACCCTTAAATGAGCGCTGGAAACCAGATGTAAATTGAGATTGATACAAAACATGTTCTTGTGTAATTAATCTAGCCTCGTTAGGTACATAGGTACCTATAGGAAGTTAAGGTTTGCCGTAGACACAGATAATTTATGTCTATGTCTAAATATTCGTGACACATTTAGTTTTATGGCGTTATTAAAGTTTACGCACGCGATAACAACGTCATTTTGCTTACCAAACAAATTATGATGGATTGTAGCTAATAATTACTTACACAGTTTCAATATTATTAATTAACGTAGTTAAAATGACGTGAATTTATTGTGAAAAATGATGATGACACCTTATGGGAGACAATTGACTGCCTTGGTGGTCCCGTGGCCGCAGTATGCGCCTGCTGTGCACGAGGTTGTGGGTTCGTTTCCTACACAGGACAAAACTTTGTGTGATCCACAAAGAGTTGTTCTGAGTCTGGGTGTATATTTGTTTGTAAAGTACCCGCGAAACAGAGCTTGTTCTTTAGCGTGGGAGTGGTTTAAAAAAAATTGCGTTAAAGATTGAATATGTACATTCTTTTTAGACTGGTCTTGGTCTAGTGGTTAGTTAGTAGCCCTGACTGCTTTGCCGAAGGTGTTGCAGCAGTCAGGATCACGTACCACTAGCTCAACAGGCCAGTCAGTCAAGAATAGTCAATACAAGTATTTTATTAAGCATACCCCAACTTCGCCGGGTTAAACAATTTTTTACCCAATAGAGTAAAAAAAATACATGAAAATTCAACCCCTAAGTATCTGGCTAGTTAACCCGCCCGCTGTCCCTATTTTAGGCCATTGCTTTAAGTACCCACATTTTTTACTTTTTAAGGCTAAGATTTATTTAGAAGCATATTATTATAACTGAGTGGTTTAATTTGCAAAAATCATTTCTTAGTGGAAACTTATATTACTACATACGTTATAAAGTAAACTTTAACAGCCTTACAAATAAAAATCTGTTATATCTCATTTATCTCATTCTTATACGAGGTATAGTTATACGAGTTATAAATTAAGAATAAGTCAAAAATATTTTTTAACAAATAAAGCAGGTATTACTTTCGTATAACTATTTATCCGTTATGTCAAATTGCACGATTTGGCAACAGCACCACCAAAGAGAAACTTCATAAAAAAACATATTTTGTCTATGACAACTGAATCTATTTGTCAACAAAACTTTTTTCGACAGTTTTTAATTTTTAAATCTCATTGAAATTTTTCATAACATGAAGATATTCGTTTATAGTATGTGGCATGTAAATGTCATCGATTTTTTTTAAATCGATGACATTTACTTTAATATAGACTGCTGAGTCAAACCGTGAATGTCCACAGCATCTTCTTGCACTTGATGGAACGAGTAGGTAGTTAAATTTGTGAAACTGATAGAACAGATTTAGTTACATGTGTGAATATCTATCGTACCTGACGGGGACGTAACCCCATTACTCAAAGCAATCATCAATTGTAGAATAGAAGATAATCCGGGTGGATTACCTTCTATTCTCCATATTGAGATATCTACCAAATAATTTATCCAAAAACATCACACCACTTTTAGAAAACCGATATTTTATTTGACTTTTCTTGCAGCCTGTATTAAAACAATGACATTATTTATTTGTTCTACTTCTTCTAGGTATTGCTTTTAAATCCATTTCTTGAAACTAAAAAAAATATAAAACACGTAAACAAGCCTGAAACGTGGTATTTTTATGATTATACTAGGTTTATACTAGGGTATGGGCGCGTATAACTTCGACATAACGATTGTATGGACAGAAGTGTCAACGCTATACTTGGTATAAGCTATACTTTGTTTATTTGTAGACATTTTGCTTATTCTCGAGTATAACTGTTATACCACGTTTATTTGTAAGGCTGATAATGTTACAAATTTCAGCTTTCTAGAGTTTTGCCTGTGCGTAAATCGTCTGTCAGGACAGACAGGATTTATAAAATTTGACTGGTCTTTTGCTCTGTATCTGGGTGTAATTTATCTTTAATATGTAGGCTAATATCCCTCCAAGTATATGGAGGAGACCCGTGCCCAGCAGTGGGACGTTTATGGGTTGTGATGATGATGATGATGTTAGGTGTTTAGAAATATCTAAGTATGATTATTAGTTGTCTAGTTGCCATAGTACAGACTCTGTCTAGTTTCGGATCGAATGGCAGTGTATGTGAGTAGTTTCGAAATATAAATAATATTTTAGATATATGATTTATTTCAGGACCCGTACCAACGTGAGTAGTTGGAAAGAGAAAGAGGGATGGAGTTATATAGCGTGTATAGCTCCTTCCTTCTTCCTCGTACGGCCCCTAATAAACCGCCTGAACCTATTTGCAGCAATTTAACAAACAAAATGCGACTAAACTAAAACTAATATTAAACAAGTTTATAAAAGGCTTTTCTTAGAACACAAATACGTTAGATAGATAAGTAGTTCGTTATATTATTTACATTGTGTAATGCCTTAATGCGCCCGCGCAACGTGCATACAGTAGTCTAAGATAAAACGTTCATTGTTTGTCTATGCTTTGTAATTTATATTATTTAATTAAAAGCTGGTAACCGAGTGGGAAAGTAACCGACTTGTGAGGAGGCGTGAGTTCGATCTCGGCTGGTGGTACTTATGTAGATTTCGCATCCTTTCGCGGTGATAAGGCCGCCCATTGTACATAAATGGTTCAAATAATATCTGTATCATAAATTTAATTTTGTGTATGTAATTCAAATTTTGTAAATCAAATTTTATCATAAATTAAAATTAGTGTACCTACAATAAAGAGTTTTCTATCTATCTATCCATAAATTCCAATCATTCTTTCGCTGTTAGCAGATGGAAAATACTACTAAAAACTAATAAATACAGAGTATATTAAATGCAAAATTTTCTCTCTACCCACATAAATAAGTTATTGAAATAATTACAGCCATTTTGCTAGATGAGTGGTTATTTAAATAAACTCGTATGACAAGACATAAAATTTAAGTGTTCGCAGTTACTGATATGTTTTGCTCTTAAATGAGCAGCCATCATTCGACTAATATAATAATGGCAATTTGTACATGTTACTAATATAATAGTTAAGCCTTAACTACACGTTTAAGTGAGGTGTAGGTTGACCACATGAGTTCACGGCTTGAGATATCTTAGGACCATGCAATTATATTATAGGTTACTTCTAAGAAATACCTAAGTAGATATCGCACTAGTGCGTAAAAATTGTTGCCATCAACAGTAGCTAAGTTAAGCAGCTACATTTCAACAATTACTATCTCTTGTATTCTCTGTATGCGTTCCGTATTATCTGTCTCATTTACACTTGAAATCTATAAGTAAGTAGGTACTTACGCACAAAAACATGGCAACAAAACTGAACGCCGCTTTATTTATTTATAATTGCTCAGGACAACTCACACGCGCCCATTTGATCCTTGATTACCTAACTGTGCATAGCCTAGGCCAAGCCAGTCTTGCAATGCTATGCCACCAGTCTATCACATCCACTTTTAGCCACCTATAAAAATTCCCATTATGTTATATGGAGATGGTTATATGGGAACTAACATAAGTTTCCTATCGCAGGGATACTCCATTTTTAAAGACCTGGTGTAAAAAAAATGTTGGCAACATGCAAGTGATACCTCTGATGGAACCAATTGCAAGCGACCATAGGCTACTGCTTATCATCAAACGGGCCGTATGCTTGTTTGCCACCTAAATAGTAAAAAAAACTATTATTTCTAGTTCTAGAAGATAAAAATGTAAGTAAGTATTTAAGTTTCGTTCAACTGATATCTTAACTAACTAGGTTAATTCCAAAAGTACATAAAACCTAAAAGCGTTTTCGTATCCAAATTCCTTAGTTATTCTTTCCTGTGTACATATTTCATTTAAATAACAAGATAATAGGTACTTTCAGATCGAATACGTGTGTAAAACATATACAATGTACACCTAGCTAGCGGCTTAGCGGTAATCTAAGAGTAAATCTTGTTGATATCTCAGAGAATTGGTTCATAATGTTATCAGTTACCACAAATATTAACTTTGTTGTCGTTAGCAGCTCCCATTCCGACCTTGCAGTACCATAGATCCACATATTAAACTGATACAACATCTTGATTCGCGACAAATGATGTACCTAGATAGTAAATTAACAAAAATTAACCGTCGCGGAACCCTATAATGTCTTAAGAGAAATTATAAAGGCAAGTCTGATCCACTAACTAGCATTAAAAAGGCGTATACCAGGTTCCAAACCATTTTGATGTATTGTGCATTTGTAAAATTTATAAGTTTAATTCAGAATTATTTAATTACAAAATTACCAAAAATCACTATTCTGTAAAAAATGTTTACTTAACAATGGAATCATAAAACTATGTTAAGCTTGTTATGGAAGAGGGGGGTATCCTAACACAAGTATTTTCATACTTAAAAGGATACCTCCATCCTAATATAAAAACTGTAAACCATTAGTTACTGAATAAACATTTTTGTTTTTTTTTAATTTTGTGAGTTGTTATTATTTAGATATTATTATTATTTAAAGTTTTCCATGATCTATATATATGAGGTATTAGCACAGAATACTTAACGTTATTCCGTAACGCATTTGTGTTTATGTTACTTTTTGCCTTATTAATTTCATGTTCCTGTTTTGAATTGTTTTCACATCAAAATACGTAAACGAAGAGAACTAATTCCTCATTATGTGCGTATTCTGTTTGCATGCACTTGGCGATTCAGCACAGGAACTATACATCTTTGTGTGTAGTTATTTGGCTGTAGTTTCGTCCTTTGATAGTCGGGCTCGCTTGTCGCAGTCTTTGGGGACTGCCGATAGAAATGAAAACTAAGTAACTTGTGAATTGTATCGTCAAGCTATTTCATTATTTTTTTAAATTATTTTTGGTTTGTCATGGAAAGCGTTCAGTGACGATGACGCGAGTTCCATGATTTTTTGTTTACCTACCCAAAACAAAAATTTGAATATTTTTATTGAAAATATAGTCTGTTTATATCATAATCACTGTCACAGTAGGTATACGTGATGGAAGGTAAATAAAATTGATAATTAAACACAATAACGTTTGTTAACTAGTAGGTACTATATAATTTGTTTCGTCTCTGAAACTAATGCACACATTTAGATATAAGTAAACGTTTCTATTACTCAACTTGTTATTGTGACACAGTTGCATCACGTATTGTATCAGTAATCCTTATTTTGCCAATAATGATTTTGCATTGAAGTTGTAACACGTCCGCGGAGACAATAATGTCCTCCTAACCGAATTTCGGTCACGGTGTAATCTCGACGGAAACTTCTGTAAATTATTTGACCGAAAAACACAATAAGTATCTATTTTTGGCCCGGCCTGGGACCTCGTCATTAGTGTTTGCACTCAACGACAACTAGACTTAATAGGTACTTATTAAATCCTTATTCTACCAAAGAGCTCAGATAAAATTGATTTGTACCTATTAAATTAGTTATGTAACACATAGGCCAGATAATTATTTTTTTATTTTTCCAATTCTCACATCAGGAAACAAGCCCTATGTCGCACACAGGCAACTTTACAAACACACAATTAATTTAACACAAAGGACACAAACTCGAAACATTTATGAATAACACAAAATTTTGTTCTGTGTGTGAAACGAACTCAGGTTTTGGATATAGGTAATTTAACACCTATAGGAAAATAATAATAAATATTGTATTGACAAACCATTAGTATAGGTACTTACCTAATATTAATAGGTAATTAGAGACGTAAAACATATTTAAATATGCATAACGTGTCAAAATACTCATTTTGCTTTTGCTATTGCTCACATGACAGACCCTGAATTTCGTCTGCATTTGGCAACTGAATTTTAACAATAGCAATCTATTAAGGCCTTCATTACGATATAGGTACTTAATACTTCCTTATAATTTAAAAATAGGATATTTGCTATCTATACTGACGGACGCCTAAACTTCAACAAGGTATAGAATAACTTTCAAATAAAAATACGTAATCTTTTTCAGCTGCAATGATTTTATAAAAAAAGATAAGCTATAACTTCATATTGAGCGGCGCGGCCGCGGCGTTCAGTTTTGTTGCCATGTTTAAGCGCGTACCTGCTTATAATTTTCAAGTATGAATGTGATAGATAATACGGAACGTAATGATACAGAAAGAGATAGTGATACTTGCATAAAATCAAGCTAATTAGCTAGGTGCTGTTGTCGGTAATAGTTTCTATTCGGTATAAGTTGCGTGTTGCCGACCCAAACATTTTAGCACCATGGTTTTGTGAAGGAGTAAGTATCCCTGGGAAAACTAACTAGGTACCTACAATTTTTTACTACCTAAAAAGAGATAACAACACTAGGTTACAACGTGTTCTATTTTTACTTACTCTTAAGGTAAACATAATTAATCTCACTACACATCTGTTTGTTTAAGATAGCCTAATCAATGATGTTTTATCAATGTATCATAAGGCACCCTTGCTACTCTTCTACTAAAGTATCAACTACAAATGTGTAGAGTATATCTGTTACGATAAATACATTTTCATCATCATCATCTCAGCCCATATATATCCCACTGCTGAGGTGTATGGAGGAGACCCGTTGCCAAACTGGTTGGTTTAGGGATTTGTTTCGAGGTTTCCCTCTCTTGCAGTGGATATTTGTATTATTAATTCCTCACCACATGGAATAAATTTCTTTAAAAAATAAAACCGCCTTAAAAAACGGAAAATAAGTGAATTGCACATTGAAGTCAGAGTCAAGCCGAATAGGTTGTAGGTAGGTAGACTAGGTCCACTCCCGCCACTTAGCTGTTCTTCAAGGCTTGCGTACTTTGGAGCTAAACCGAACCCAACTCAAAAAGAATAATTAATATCGGTTCACGGATAGTAAAGATATGCACTAACATAGGTACATACAAAGAAAACATGCAGTCGAATAATTGAGAACCTCCTTCTTTTTCAAAGTCGGTAAAAAAGTACTCAATCTGTGTTTTTAAAAGTTAAATCGAAAAAGTCTGATAAATTTCGTCCGAGACGAATTAGATGATTTTAGGCTATATTACTACATACTATATTACGTCAAGAGAAATTTGTAGGTAAAAATATAATGTAGGTATACACTTTATCTATGGTACCAAATTTCTCTTGTCGTAATTAAAGTCCCTTTGAGCTAAATCCATTTGCGACTACCAACCTTCTGCCAACAGTCAATGTCAAATTAAAAAGTATTTAAACTTTTCGACCAATGTACTTGTCAAAACCACTGCCAGGAATAGATCGGGATACGGAAAACGTGCATTGGCCAAAAATCAATGATAAGATTTTCGCGTGATGCCCTCGATTAAGGCCACTAATAGAGTACGTGATTACAAGTCCGCATAACACAAGCCTACGTGATATGACGCTTAGGCCTTAATTCACACACGCTGGCCTAATGCGGGTTGGTGAATCTGACATGTCTTTAGAATTTCTTCTAACACATGTGGGTTTCCTCACGATGTTTTCCTTCACCGTTAGCAGATGGCGAATCAATTGATTTGTACATATAAACTCCACAAAGTGTAATTCACATTGGTACTGCCCGGGATCGAACTCGCACCTCTTGCGTGCAAGTCGGTTACTTTCCCACTCGGCCACCACCGCAAGAAAACATGCAGTCGAATAATTGAGAACCTCCTTCCTTCTCAAAGTCGGTAAAAAAAGTACTCAATCTGTGTTTTTAAAAGTTAAATCGAAAAAGTCTGATAAATTTCGTCCGGGACGAATTAGATGTTTTTAGGCTATATATAATTACGTCAGAGAAATTTGTAGGTAAAAAAATTAGGTATACACTTTATCTAAGGTAACAAATTTTTCTTGTCGTAATTAAAGTCCCTTTGAGCTAAATCCATTTGCGACTACCAACCTTCTGCCAACAGTCAATGTCAAATTAAAAAATATTTAAACTTTTCGACCAATGTACTTGTCAAAACCACTGCCAGGAATAGATCGGGATACGGAAAACGTGCATTGGCCAAAAATCAATGATAAGATTTTCGCGTGATGCCCTCGATTAAGGCCACTAATAGCGTACGTGATTACAAGTCCGCATAACACAAGCCTACGTGATATGACGACGAATGATCTACTGTCGAAATGTCATATTATTTATAGAGAGGCAGGGCAATACTCAAGCGTGCAAGTCCGATTGGGGAAGGACCTATATCACAGATTACTAACGAGTCTATATCTTCAATTATACTAAAGCCAAATAACTACCTACAATGGTGTAGTTATAGGGCGTCAGTGGTAATATGAGGTCAACTTGTTTTTTTTTTTTGTTAATGCCTGGCGAATGCGACTGTGTATAAAACTTTAGCACGCGCGGTGGCCTTAGCTTTTGGGATGCGTTTTTAATGTTTTTTCCTATCTCCGGGATAAGCCATCACTAAGCCCTGGTCTACAGTTTTTGGGTTAGTATTATGCGAGTCATGCCCCAAGCATTAGTTTACAATCAGGCAGCCCGTATGCCACATAAGTAATATAAAATAATACATATATATTTAGTTTGTTATTTTTCTTTTCAGACAAAGTATAGCCCCTGACTGTCCGAGCCTGGATAAGGGAGACAGTTATACGCAATCAGAGTTCCTATCTCGTCTGGCGCACCAGTGCCGGTATGATCGACTACTGCTACCTACGTACGCGACTGGAGGCGTGGTATACGTGCACGCAAGCGCCTACGTATACTTTATACAACCTGCTGAAGCCCATGATCTGGTAATTCATTTAGATTAAACATTTAAATCTATCTATATATTATTTATAATACTAGCTATTATAAGCAACCAAAGGCACGGTAAACTATAGATGGGTGATCGCATAGTGGTATTTCATCTGAGCGTCTCCATGCTACGGAGGGCACGTTAAAAGTCGGTCCCGACTGTTAACAGTCGTTAGATCACGACAGAGGCCTAAGTATGGGCGATCTAAATAACTCTGTCACCAGGTTGACCACTAACCAAACGATAAGAAGAAGAAGACTAGCTATTGCCCGCAGCTCTACCCCTATGGAAGTCGACTGTCGCGTAAAAAATACTTAACAGCTATTACAGTTTAAAGGAATCCAAACACCGAAGGAATAAGAAGACAGAGTTGTCTTCTTATTCCTTCGATCTTTTGGTTCCTTTAAACCGTGGGCAACAATTACACGTATTATTAAATAAAAATTGATAACTTTTATACTTACTAGAGAAGAAGCCTTGTATCTCGAGGGACTCTACAAACGTACAATCGAAACTTGGTCTAATACTGACATCCGTGGTTCGATCCCTGGGTCGAGTTATCACCCTCATACGGCAAGGAGAATGAGGCAGGGATATCTATAAAATGTATAGTACGTAAAGCGTGAATATTAAAAAATGTTAAAGGCGACAGATACAGGAGAAGGTCTGGAGCCCCTCGCCATTCCTATAACTTTACCAAACCAAGCCCTGTGGATTAGGATCTAACTCCTTTTATTCTCTGATAGAGTCGTCTAAGCAGTGGATAGTTTATAAATCAAAAAATGCCATGCGAAAACCTTAATCTAATAAAGTATTAAACAGCTTTAAAAACTTATTACAGAATTTTAAACTACACTTCCTTCTTCAACTGCGATGGACCGACCCACGACTGGCATACGCCCTATTCTCACCAGAAAGGTCAAAAATCATTGGTGAAAGTGATTTAAGAGAGAGAATTTGGGTGCCACATTTATACATGTCTAATGAACAATCTTCAAGTTTAATGGGGACGGACAGTAAGGATGTGCTGATATCTATAGCGCCGGACGGTGAGGTGCTCTTTAGCCGTAGAATGCAAGCAGTACTATATTGCTGGATGAATTTGCAAAAATTCCCCTTCGATGACCAAACGTGTTCTATGAACTTGGAAAGCTGTAAGTAATGTTTGTTTTATGATTATAACTCTTAAGGTTTTAGGTACCGTTTGCCGCAATCGGTCCATTGTTGGGTGGCCATTTTCTAAAAACACAGTAAGATCCGTACGTGCCTCGGAAAGAATGTAGAGCCGTCGCGTCGGTCCTGGCGCCTGATCTGTTTCTGGACGTATCATGTTGCCGTCCCATCGGACTTCATCACTTAAGAGTGATGGAATGCACAAGTGCTCACTCTGTGCACTTGTGTTTGCGAACACACTTGTGCACTATAATAAATGTCCTGTGCAGCTGGCTAATATTCGTTAAAATTGGCCGCCGTGATCGAAATCGGGTTTGGACGACTATTGTTATTATGTTTATAAAAAGCAAACATTAAAATGCACTAACGGACACATAACTGCATCAAAGTACCTACCAACTTACCTACAGAAAATGTCTTTGCTCTCCAAATATTGCCTTCTCTGGGAAACAACTCAAGCCTGTTTCCCAGAGGAGGCAATATTTTTGGTATTTGTTTTTTCCTAATAAGACAACTCCCGCACTAGGTAACAAGCCCTGTGTCCCGGAGGACTTTACAAACATACAATTCACGAATAAAAATGTTGTTTTGTTAAATCATGCGAATTTGAATTCGAATTAATTTAAGTATAATTAATTCGATTATCCCTATTTAGTATTTTGATACAGTTTATACGTTCGTCAGTATATTTTAATAAAAAAGTAAATAGTTTAATAAATAAAATTTTAACATAAATCATAAATTAATCTGTTATTTGTCGTCACCGTGAGTCAGTAAAGTAGTAAATTTACCCGATGACATCAGAATAACAATGTTTTCCTTTTAAATATTTTGCAGGGAAATACAACGCATCCATCTTACGGCTAATGTGGGAAAAAGACAGCCCTGTGAGATTATCATCGGAGCTTCATCTTACCGAGTACTCGCTGTTAGACTTCTGGACGAATGAGTCAGTCGTACGTGGTGATATTGTCAACATGAGACTCGGCGGAGGTAGATGTAATGTCGCTTTCTATGTTTGTGACGTCATTCAAATTTATACTCATATATTCCAAATAATTAAATGACTAATCTGTCTTGCAGCTGGGAATTACAGCGCACTAAAATTCACGTTCAAGCTCGGCCGTGAAGTGGGCTACTATCTAATGGATTACTTTATTCCTTCAATGATGATAGTAGCTATGTCGTGGGTGACATTCTGGTTGCAAGCTGATGCTTCGGCGCCTAGGATCACTTTGGGTAAGGTTAAAAATTAACAAGATAAAATTAAATCATTTATTTTTTGTATAACAGGTAAATTTAACGTTGAGCGCGTAAAAAGGTGTCCATATAAGCTATGCGCATGTTTAATATGCTATTAGCTAAACCACCGCGCAATAGTACCTTCTCATATAGAATTTACAATGTGAGTAAGGGAGACAATACCTTATTTGGTACTTTAGATTATAAACAGAAATGCGACCATATTTTTACTTGGTATTTATAATTTTTATAAGATATACATTCACTGGAAATCACTACGAAATCCTCGACCTCACCTACTGATAGACACATGAAAGGACGGACAACTACGAAAGTTCGGATGGACCTTCAAATTATCAGCCTTTAAATCAATAAATCAGCCTGTGTCAATACATACATACATACATACCTGCATAGACTCACTCCTGTTTACCAGAGGGGTAGGCAGAGGGAAAAGTTTACACTGCTCGAAATGTTTTTTTTAAGTTATCCTGTATTTTGATGCAGGTTACCTATGTGTCCATCAGTTTTTTTTATTAGGTACATATATTTATATATAACAAAATAGACGATTTTGAAAGAAAATCTTATCGCCGAAATCGCTCAGGACATTTTTTTTCATGGAAATGAAGCCACCAGAAGATTCATTGTGGAAATGTGGACAAGGTTTAATTTAACATTTCTCTTCTTCCAGGCACAAGTACTATGTTGTCATTCATCACATTGGCATCATCGCAAGCGAAGACTTTACCAAAGGTGTCCTACATCAAAGCTAGTGAAATATGGTTCTTGGGCTGTATTGGATTTATATTCTCTGCACTAGTCGAGTTCGCCTTTGTTAACACTATTTGGCGTAGAAAGTAAGTTCAATTGTATTACAATTCAAATTATATGCTTTTTGTGTCGAGAGTTTCTAAAATTTTAAATTAGCCAATCATTATTTGCCTAGCGCGCGACTACTTATTGCGACCATTCTAATGAGTCCAAACACGCTATATCTGCTGTAAATTTCTTAAGTGATTGGATATCTCGCAGACTACCTGATGCTGCAGCATCAGCTTAAGGATGTCATGGAAATACCATGGAACTAATAGTAGCCCAATTTGAAATGAATTGGACTTGGGGTAGTTAGTAAAATCCCTTCATCATTGCTAATAGTCATCTAACTCCAGGACAGATCTTCAAAAATTATAGAACCATCTCAAATCTCGATCATGCCAGCTTTCAACCAAGAAAGCAAAATTATAATCCGTTCATTCTTCTAGGAGCTATGATGCCATGTACAGACACACAGAGTTAAAGTTATAACACCCCTCTTTTTGGGTCGGGAGTTAAAAATAGATGAATTAAGAACCTCCTTCTTTTTTGAAGTCGGTTGTCAAACTAATTCTTAATATTGTTCTAAGCTTAATTTTTATGCACATTCTTACGTATTTGTTTTTTGGTTGTTGGATAGAAAATAAAGATTTTTATTATTATTTATTATTAAATAAACAAACCGGCAGGGGTATTCCGTAAGAGCAAAAACCGAGCCACCGCAAAAACGGAGCAAAATCTGGCTGTCAGATTGAAAATCGTTATTTCGTAAGAGCCCTTTTTGACGTTTAGTCAATAGATTGTGCCGTCACCGAGCAATCAAAACTGTCAGTTTGCGATCATAAGTGTCAGTTTGCTATCACAACTGTCAGTTTGCCATCGCTGTTTCTTAGAGAATCAGCCGGCGGTTCTTATACGTAGCCACAAACTGCCACTGCCTAAACGATATTATGATGATTAAGAAACCCATAAAGCCAAACTTACTAATACTATCTCCCAGAAATGTGGTATTAATTGCGTATTTTTAACTTACAGGAAAGCAGTGAGCTTGAAGAAGGTGAACAGCAAGTATATACTGAAGAGTACGTTGACGCCGCGTTTGGCGCGTAAAGAGTTCCAGAAAGAGCTGCAGGAGTCTTCGCCGCAGCTCACTAAGTCACGCTCGTGCTCATCTCTCAACCAGGAGACGAGTACAGATCCTGCAGGACCTGGATACAATAACTATCTAACCGTACACGTAAGTAACTCATTAACGAAATATCTTCGGTCTATATTAGAGGAAACAATACTCATATTTACTACGGTGTATTTATATTATTGAGGTAGCAAACAATGATACGGTCAGCTTGATGCAGTGCAGATAAGCAGTTACCGTAGCCTATAGACGCTTGAAATACCTGTAACAGCAGGGTTTTACGACGGGTATTTCAAAAAAACATTTTAAATGAGTACGGACTGTCATGCACGGAAACCCCAGACGGGCTTCCTCACTGTATTTATGTACTCTACGTCTTTGCCAGATTTTCATATTTCGCCAATGTTCACTTAGAGTGTCTGATGACAATTCTGTCTATTTCAGAGCTTCCCGTCTGCGATGAATCTGCCTACAATAACGACGCAGAGCTTCGACGATTTAATAGGATCTCCAGGAGGCAAGCCGCCTCAAGGGCAAGGCAGCGATGGCTCTGGGGACGAACCCCCCAAGCACACGTGGACCACCATGACGCCCCAAGAGATATCCATGTGGATCGACAAACGTTCACGAATACTTTTCCCCCTTTTATTCGTGGTTTTCAACATATTTTACTGGACATTCGTATACTGTCTATAATAGCTCAATATTATGTTGAATTTATTAAGTCATCAACCAGCATTGTATAATTAATATCAAAATAGTGCACATGTTTTGCGGTTGACTAAAATTACTTACGTTATTTGATGTTTCATTGGGAATTCCTTAAGTAAGGAAACAACATGTGAGAATTCCCAGACAAACATTATTTGTGAATTCTAGTGTTAAATATTACTTAGTGGCCATATATTTTGTATTTGAGCAAGTTAAGGATAGGTAGTGTATTTTGCCAATTCGCTAAACTTGCCTATTTAGTCTAGTGAGGCAAAGTTGTGCCCGTCTAATATTATTTTAATTTTGCATCGCGTTTTTCAACAGTTTTAGAAGGTATAAAGACCCTTAAAATATTATTTAAGCACATGATTCACATGAACGATCGACCAAGTTGGCTCTCATCCACTAATAAAATGTTTATTTATTTACTAAATACTAGAATTGTCTTTAATAAATAAATACATGGCATACCTGAGCAACATGTACTAATGGTATACGAATAAATAAAGAATTGTCACTTTATTTATTCGTAGACGATATAAAATCATGAAAAGAAAAATAAAATATTTTAGCTAAGCAATTATGTTACGCTAGATTCATTGGTCGAAGATAGTACCAAGTTCAATTTACCTACAACAATTCATATAAAAAAAATAATCTGATGAGTGATTGCGACAACGATGTATTTGATTGTAATGAATGAGTTCGGTAAAGCACATAAGGCACCTCAAATTACCTTAGGTATCTATTGTGCCAATTTATGGTTGTGATATGATTACACCTAACTAGTGTGTAGATTGTATATGCATATCAGCCTTATTATATAATTAAATGTTTTGCAACAATGCATAACAGAATGAGTAAAGCTTTTATCAATTATGTATTGTGTAGCAGTCGAATCTAGTTAATGTATAAGTTATGAAATGAGATTATTCGACTTTAGTCAAATAAGTAATACTTACAGTATAATTTAAGTAAGAAATAATTTATTTAATTTTATTAATATTAAGTACCTGCTTCTCAATTTTAGAGTCATGATTACTTGTATCATTGTATTTATATAATAATTAAATGTAATATTATATCAACGAGTGACAAAGTGCCTACATTTTATATCTAGGCAAAATCCTTTGCGTGCGTACCGATCACGTGACTAGATCGCTTTGCATAGAATCGCGACTCTTGTGGATTATAGCAAAAACTACAAAGTCTAGAAATCTGAATTTTGGAACTATTATAACCCGCCTGTTTCACCCGGGCGAAGTCGGGGCGAGGCTAGTAATCAATATATTTTTGAATAATTATATAAGTAATCAGTCAAGCTATTTTATACCCGGATATTAGATACATCAATACCTATTTATAAGTAACCTGTTATTTCATAGTTATGAGAAACCCTCAAGTTCACCTTTAACTAAGTAGGTACCTACCTAAGTATTCATTTATATTATAAGATCATTCTTCTTTATAAGTATAATGATTGTAAATACATATTTCTTTACATACCTTGAAGAGATTATAAGTAGCGTGAAATTGGTCTTATTAGTTTTAGAAAAATACCTTCTGTTTGTAATCTCAATATAAATAATAATTATTAATATGCTTTGTTTTAATGTATATTGACGGACTGTTATCTCATCACAATTAGCGCACGTGTGTTTGTGCCCACACTTGTGTACAAATACATATTGTATGTAGGTAGTCGCCGATGTTAGCCGCTGTGTGACTGAAATTTGGTTAGGAGAGTTTACAATATTCTACCAGTCATGATGGTCTTAAGAGACCTAATAGAAACCCTTATCTAAACCACAGAATACTTAATAGTACAGGTATCTAAACCCAATAAAACATAACGCCTCTTTGCGAGATCACTCAAAAACACAATTTCATTAGTTGAAAAATAATGTCGTTTACTAAAAATTGCGTTTATCGAGATAAGACGGTGCTCACGCAAAGAGGCGATATATAAAACACTAGCGGCACGTCCTGGCTTCGCACTGGTGATTAAAAAAATATATAGCCTAATGTTACTCGCTAATAATTTAACTTTCTAATGGTGAAAGAATTTTTTAAATCGGTTTAGTATACCTACTAAAAATCAAATCTTCGTGTTAATATTATTAGATACTAGCTGACCTGGCAAACTTCGTACCACCTCAGAATCAATAGATAAAACTACACTTTTAAATTTAATTTGATTACTGATCGACTTTTTTTTTTTTTTTTTTTTTTTAATATGGCTCCATCCGTTTTGGTATACAGATGATTCTGCCAACGTCAAGGTGGAGAGAGAAAGCTAATAAACTGGTTGGCCGGTGTTAATAGCTATGGTTTCCTTTGTAGGCTGTAACATGGACAACACAAGTGTTGGTACAAAATGTTAGTACATGCAGTTATTTAGGGATAGAGATATATGAGTAGATAATTTAGAAATATAATAAAATTAAGGGAGATAGGAAAGTAAGAAGGAGAATAAGTAATTATATTTTAATTTTATTAATGCAAATGAATTTATAAAGAATTTTAATAAAGGGGGAATATACTAATGTAAGAAGGTATGTTACATTAATAGGGCGGGGAATTTGCTCAGGAAGCAGGTCATATAGAGGAACTACCAATCGAGGACAAGAAAAGAACAAATGTTCAAGTGTGCCTTCGGCAAGGCCGCATTCACAGAGTGAGTGATCCTTAACTCTTATTTTGGCTAGGAATACTGGTGAGCAAACAAATCCTAAGCGAAGACGGATGATAACGGAGGTAGCCAGTTTGTTGAATTTTTTGTGAGAGGAGAACCAGGGCTTGAAGGGGATATAGGGTTGGATAGAACCAAAAAATTTTCCTTTTATCTTTCTAGTGTTTTTCCATACTGATCGACTTAATTGATTTCTAAACGACCGACGGGACGAACATCAAATGTTTGACAGGTAGGAATAGTTTAGCGAAATTGTTGTTTTTACTATATTCCAAGATTTTTTAAAATATTTACTCACTTTTAAAAAAAAAAAAAAAACCTTTCCTGGACTTCCACAAATAAATTCAAAACTAAAATTAGCCAAATCAGTCCAGCCGTTCTCGACTTTTAGCGAGACTAACGAACAGCATTTTTTTCATAATATATACAGGAAGATAAACGATGAAGGCTCACGTGGCTCTTTTTGGCGCATGCGCACGTCGCCATATTATATTTTTGTTCGTCATCTTATGCAGTGTAATAACAACTAAGCCAATGATAACATTAGATAAGGAGTAGCATACGTGCAGCATGTTCGCCGCATACAATCCGCAGCTAGACTAGGTAGGTATGTGAGTCAGCATTTGACGATAAATAAAACTGTGAGCCAATTATATTTGAATAAAGATACTTAAGCTAAGTTTATTTTCTAAAAGAGGTATATTAATATGCAAGCTCGACTGGAATTGAACTTACAGAAGACCCATAGCCAAATGACTACACACCACGGTGTAGTTGTGTTCTTATGCGTGAGTAAGTACAGGTTTCCAGAGCTCATCTCCGGATGCGTTTTTAACGAACGGTTACCTAACCCAGGGAAAATCCAACATAAAGTCGAGAGTGTTAGCCCGGGACATGCGGATGCTCTGGGTGCGTGCCACCGTGACGTTCTTCTAAACAATGACAATCCTATAAAGCTAAGTTAATAAAGTTAACAAATTTCAAATTAAAATCGAATATAAATCGCTATAAGGATGTCTTGGTATGGCCTCAGGATAGCTGAGAGTAAAAAAAAAAAACCACTATAATTAGTTTTTCAAAAAATATATATTTTTTAATGATTAAACTTCACATAACACAAATCTATAAGCCACTTTCAATTAGGTACATAATTTCACAAAACTTCGACAACAATTTATACCTAATAAGGCAACTAATAATTTTGTTTACAATACTAGTAAGCAATTGACGAACACGCCGCGCCGCCGGCGCGTCCACCCAACGATGATTTTTCTAACGCGTCAGCCCCTCTAGCCAAGTGGCATAAACGGTTCCTCGAATCGAATAGAATACAAAGCAAACGTATGGGATTTGACGTAAGTTTACAACATTATATCGTAAACTTAGGCCATACATTTGCTTTGCCAGGCTGGTTTGCCGGCAGCTGAATGGTCAGAAGTCACAACAATATAGCAATCGCTTTTTAGTATACTTTTTTCCTTTTCTTTTTTTTTACTACAGGGTCTTCTTTAGTTTTTAAGAGTATGTCATACATTTCTTGAAGTGATTGCTCCACGGCTTCCTTAAATTTAGCAGGACCAATGTCTAGGTGTTTCTCAAATGCAGCCAAGGCGAAGTTCATACTGTCACGGAGAGGGCTGTAACACATTGCATAACCATTTTTCACTGGTGGTCCATAGCACATAACCGCATCAGCACGAAACTTTACCTTTAACAAAATAATCTTTATAAAAAACTGATTCATGCGAAAGAAACTCTGTTTGTTTGTATGTATGTATGTATGTTTGTTTGTTACCTTATCATGACTAAACCGCTGAAAAGATACTTATGAAATTTGGCAGGGAGATAGATGGTATTCTTCGATGGTACTTTTTATAGCGATATCGGACTATGGTAATCGCTTGTTGGGTATGATCAAGCATACGCCATACCAGAGCCTCTAGACAAATGGCATAAGCGATAGTCGAATCGAAAAGTCAAAAAATAAAATGTATGGGATTTGACGTGAGTCTACGATAGACTTTTCGATTCGACTATCGCTATGCCACTTGTCTCGAAGCTCTGATGGTAAGCCTTACCATGGATGCTTGCAATACTAGATATACCACTTGCGTATTGCCGACCCGATTTTTTTACACCAGGGAGTGTAAATGTCTCTGGGTACTGAGCACTGAGAAATGTTTTCCCTAAAGAGAAATGTTTCTCTTTAACTTTATATTTGTATTTGGGGAAGAAATACAAAAAAGTTGCAGTAACAGAACATTTATTTTATTAACATGTGTTAAAAAAATAAATGTTCTATTGCTGCAACTTTTTTGTATTTCTTCCCCAAATACAAATACAAAGTTTTTCACTACTACTACTACTAAATACCATCGGGCAATTTTGTGCTTGAACAACGTAGGTACGTACGTAACGTAACGTACAATAGGGTTTCGTTTTGAGATTTCCCTCTCTTGTAGTGGATATTGTCTGCCTAACTCTCTCAGGAGTTCCCCTCTTACGACAGCCTCGGGATGAAACGGGGTGGTTACATTTGTATTCTTAATCCACTCGGAAAATAGATAGACTGGCGAAAGAAAACTATAAAAGTGCAATATAAAGTTTAGGTTTATTGATAACGACAAGGGTAGAGCCTCGAGAATAATAATGGCAAACTCTGGCCACTTTTTTCAATCGCCAGAGTATAATATTTACAGTTTGACAGATATGAGTTACAATTTGAGGTAGGAAACAAAATGGTACGGATCCAAAAAGAAAATTAAGTAATTAAAATAAACAAAGTATCGAATTACACTATCACAATTTAGAATCTATCAGTATGGTAATTAGGCATCGTCTCTTTTTGTAGATATTAAAGCATAACGCATAAACTTTGCTTTACATAAAATTGACTTTGTAAGTAATAAATAAAATACCTGACTGGTGGAGATTCTCATGTGTGAGCTCTTAGTATAACTTGGATCTGAATACAATTTGTGCAAAGGTATACCATTTTCATTTGCAGCCAATTTTAATCCTAGAAGATGTCTGTCCACACCTTTCCCCTGGAGTGCCTTTAACAGATTATATTATTATAATTTATTTTTATTTATTTAAAAACTTTATGCACATAGTGTACAAAGGTGGGCTTACTGCCACCTGCATTCTCTACCCAACCTTATGGTGATGCAGAGATAAAGTAGGTCCAAGATTAAAAAGAAAAAACAACATTAAAACTAATATGTATACTCGAAACAACCATCCGAATGGATGAATCAAATAAGTTTTATCCCGTGTGGGGGAAATGGGAATCTAACCCACGCCACAACTAGCCGTGTAGTGGCAAATGTCGAGGTAACCCTAAACCTACCGCACAGTCAACAGTTCATCTTGCTATCGACTAAGAGCCAGCAACGTATTTACGTTTGTCATTTCATAAGTCATTAAAATTACAAACTAACCAGCAGAATAATAAAAGGCTCTGTCATTTTAAGGTTAAACACTCCGGCCGCAAAACGTTACAGAAGAGCCCTTTATTATTCTGCAGGTATAATAAGAGTAAATTTGTGAACTTTCATAACTTATGCAATGACAAACTGACTTATAAATTACCTCTATAGTGTACTTTTTGTGTATTTTTATAGCACGTTTCAACGCTTGAATCTTTTGGTTACAACTACTTTCTGTATTTAACATTGTTTTGCAAAATCTTAGTGATTCTAAAGCGCATGACCGTATTGTTTCTGTCCGTCCTCCAGTATACATTCTTGTTGCTGCAGATTCGTAAGTAGCTCCAGGTACTTTATATAGTCTAAAAAAGATTAATGACAGATGTAAAGAAGTGTATATTGAAAAAATCGGTAGTTTCATGGGTCTTTCTTCAGATTTTTCCTAACTAGGTATATCTCCATACAATATTATCTTCTAGACATAACAACAATTTTCATACATTTTTTTAAAGACAACTTTCCTATGTCACGAGGCACTTTACAAACATACAATTAACGGACACAAAGTACACTCAGACGCAGTCACACCATTTTTTGTCCCGTGTGCGTGTGAGTAACAAACCCGCAACACCCCGCGCAGTGGTAAATGGCGAGGTAACCCCTTAATTCATTGAACAAACCGTGCACTGTCTATCGGGTCAGTTAGTGAGCAATATAATTAAAATAAATATATTTACCTATAAAATGCATATTGTAAGGCCATTTGTATATAACTGTCTGGGCTTAACTTTTGAGTTTTTATAAATCTTTTGCCATAGGTCTTGTATTGAAAACAGTCTAAATCAAAGTCCGAAAGAAGCCTGAAAAATATAAATATGTCGAGACCAAAAATAAGAGTTATACTCGTAGATAAGTATGATGGCCGTTGGGGCAAAAACGAACATGAGTGTAAATATAAAATAACAAATATTTATTGTATCATAATTTTGTTTTCTAGGTCGCCTTATTGTACTGGTAGGACGACGTGTCAAGTAACTATAGGCTACGGTAACTGCTTACCAACAGGCGAGCCTTATGCTTGTTTGCCACCCAAGTAGTATAAAAAAAATTAAAACTATCATTGTTATTAGATAGATATAAAACTCTTTATTGTACACCAATTACATTATGATACGAACATTATTTGACACCGTTATATACAGCAAGCGGCCGCATAAGCACTTAATTTATTGTTCTTCACCAAAAAAGTACCTATAATTTAAATTAGTGCTTGGAGTGCTTTTGCTGTGTATAGAACCGAATGTTGTATGTCCAGCAGTGGAGGTCTTTCAACTGAGAAGAATAATCAAAACGATCCTTATAGCGATGGTAGTCGAGTAGGAAAGTAACAAACTTTTATATATGACATGTTAGTCGCAGGTCGCAGGTACCGATATGAATTTCACTTTATGGAATTCATAAAATATTGTGAGGAACCTCATAAAAAATCTAAAGGCATGTCTAATCCACCAACCAGCATGAGGCCAGCGTGTGTGGATCAAGGTCTAAACCTCTCAGCTCTTTTGATAGAGGACCCGTCACGTGCAGCAGTCGGACATACTTATATAGGTATCCTATTACTTAATTAAAATGAATACATACTCTGTCAGATTGGCTTCTGCAGTCTTCATCATGCCGGTGACATTAGAATCTATGTTAAAATCCAAAATTCGTGGCGGCTTGGGACTTTTTGACGGAGTTCTATCGATTTTGCCTTTATAACTAAAATCAAAAACTAAATTAGATATTTTAAGTATAGGTTACAGCCAAAACTACAAGGGCTAGGACCTTAAAGTTTGCATGCCGTTTCCTTTTACACTGCAGGTGTGCGCTTAGAAAGGATTTTTGGAAATTCAACCCCTAAGGTGGTGAAAAGGGGGGCAATTTATACATATACCTAGATCGAAGCAGTTATAATTCGTAACTATCTCGATTAAAAGATGAACTTGCTCGATGCCGTAAAATTTATTTTTAGGAATACGAGATACGACTGTACGTATTCAATATTATAACATAATAATATCCTTCTAAAAGAATTTCAGTGAGGACGGCTAATCAAATATTAGATACCCATCTGCGCGGGCAATATTATAGTGCGCAAGTGTATCGAAAACACAGGTGCACTATTTATATCGCATGGGATGGAAACCCGACTCTCTTTATATCCCCAGTCTCTAGTCCGTGTACGGTATTCCAACACGACCGAAGAGAGATCAAGCGTAGAACCAACGGCTATATGTGCTTTCCGAGGCACGGGGTAAACCGCCAATTTCCAAACCAAACCAAAGAAATTCACAATTAATTCCGCGTAGGCATTAATTGTGAATTTCTTTTTTTAATGAATTCTTGACATTAAACCACTTTCGAAAATCGAATCCGGGAGCTTGTGATCAGTCGCACTCAACGAGTCAGTAGAATCATAAAATAAGTAGGTTATTATTGTTATTATATGACTATTATTGAAAATAGAGATCGGTCTGTGGTCGTGATGTTTTCATTTCTATAAGAAGGTCGGTAGGTACAATAAAAAGAAGTAAATATCTCGTACATTTGGTTCATAACGTAATCCACTAGTACAGCTACAGGTTGTCCATCTGCTGGTGAATGCTCGTACGCTATTGCTGCTAAACCTTCAGCACCAATAATAAACTGAAATCATGCATCAATTAAAATAGGTAAACTGAAACGCGGTGACGTAGGTAGTATTTGTTGATCGGAATAGGCTCGGAGACTAAGGTCTTTTTTGCCTTCAGGCAAAGAAAAGCGACGAGCTTCGCACAACGGCTGGGAGCAGCTGGATGCAAGGATGCCGAGGATCGTGCTAGATAGGCTATAGCGATAGGCTGATGATAATGATTTTTTTAAACGGTTTACAACATATTTTCTTGAAAAGGTAGCTACGAAGTTACAAGTTTTTTTATTTAGGACTGCTATTGCAATGCTATTTAGAAAGTCTTTCAAAACTGGTCATCATGCCTCATACATGCAAGTTCGCATCTCAAGATTTCTTAACCCTCGACCAAAAAGAGGAATGTGTTAAGTTCAACGTGTCTATCTGTGTCTAACGGATTTTAATACGGTTTTTTTGCTTGAAGGCTGACATGATCGAGATGGAAGAACCATCTTATAATTTTTCTTTTTTATAACTCAGCTATATTTTTTGAAGATCTGAACAGGAGTTTGAACACTATCAGCGATGATAAAGGGATTTTACTAATATCCACATCTATGCTTTTTCTCTTTTAATCGGCGGTTTTTTTTAATTTTTTATTTATTTTTTATATTATGTCTTACGTCTTATAATAGTTTAATTAACGCTAACGAGAAAGACCCAACGCAGTATCAGACCTGTATTGTTTTGTCAGTCCAACGGTTATAACCGTTATTTTTGGGACCCCCGCCGTGAAGCGACACATTACCAGCCAGAGTTCGCTGAGCGTCATCATTGGGCAACTTCCATATATCAGTGGGCCGATCCAAACATACCGCCACCATACTTTTTTCTATATCAGCTAAATGTTTACGGTTTGTTTCATCTGAAATCAATAAAAGTCTTTTACACCACGGGTGTAAAATGGAGTTTCCTGGGATGGTAAACGTTCCTTTCAAAAGGCCTGGGCCCTAATTCTGCTAATTTACGGATGGCTTAATTGAATCAGATTTGATTCTCAATTGAATCTCAGTTGCATTTTTGGTATTCTGCTAATAAATTTAAGATCAATAGTTGGACAACCATTGGTCTTTAATTGTTTAGCAAAATAGCAATAATGTAATACCAAAAATGCTAATAATTTAAGACCAATAGTTTTCCAGCTATTTGGCTGTGGTCTTCTGCAAGGTGGAGGTCCTTTCTCAGTTGGGCTTGCTCGCTAGTATGGTGTCCTATCGCCACGTCTACTCTTTAGCTATCTACCACCTATTGGGCTTCTATTGGGCTTCGCACTAAATTCAATCAGTGTCTTCTAACATTTGGACTTATGACGATTGGTCTTTTTGTCATTTGCATATTGTATGTCATTGGTCATTTTGACGATCTGACACTTTTACTTCTGGAGTGGTCTTTTCGACACTTTGCCTTACTTGGACATTTTACATTTGAACCAATATACCCCGTAGACGATTTTTTTAAATCGACGATATTTTCTTAACTATTGTTTTGAATAATATAGGTAGTGTAAAAAACAATTTTAATCGATATTAAATGACTTAACTGGATAAGGGTTTAATAATGACTTAGAGAAAATAGCTTTGCAAAAAACCTATTGACTTTTTTCTAATCTGTGATATATACAAATGGTTATTGTGAGTATAACGTAGAGGTAACAATCCCATAATTTAGGGATGCGTTTTGAAAGAAATGTTTTCCTATACCAGGGATACTCCATTTAAAAGCCCTGGTGTAAAAAAAATAGGTCGACAACACGCAAGTCATACCTCGGTATTGCAGGCTTCCATAGGCTATGGTTAACTGCTTAACATCAGGCCGAGCCATATGCTTGTTTGCCATACTAGTAATATAAAAAAACATACATCGCATTGCACGCCAAGATAGCTCTTAAGATTTTATCCGATTTCTTTAACTAATCTAGTCATAGTTCAGCTAATTTACACAAAACCAGAATAAGCTATCCACTCACTGCGTCCATGGATGAAAATCTTTTGAAAATCTGTTTGGTAGTTTTTGAGTTATAGGCAAACAGACAGACAGACGCGGCGGAGGGTATTTGTTTTGTAATGTGTAAGGACTTGGAAAGTAATTTGTTCCCTTCTACCTTTTGAGAGATACTCGTATGCTTTGGCCCAGTTATCACGATTGTCCGTCGTTAGAATACCAACTCCTTTCTTATTTAGTTCACCACTTTGTTCAACTACCTTTTTCAACTGGTCGATAATTTGTTCTTCGTTAAGCCTCTCATTATCTTCCCCCCAAAGATCAACGCGGAAGATCTGAAACATAGTATGTAAAGAGTGTGAATTCATTATATCGTTTTGTCGTGTTAACACCTAATACAAATGAAACTATAGGTATACTTTTATTTCTAAAGTCTGTAAAATGCGAAAGTAACTCTACATCATCTCACTTCATTTTCCAACTGAACTTGGCATGGACAAGAAGATAGGTGGTATCCTGAAGGGACATGTATAATTAGCAACATTAAATCATCACATAGAACTTAAGTCTTATTATCGACTTATTCTTGTTCAAACTTCACTTCGTTTATCTTATATCTGGTGACAGGGAGTTGAGACCGGCTCCCTGTCGGCACCGGTTACGCGTCGTAGCCACGGACTACTCTTATCGCGGTAACCACGAGCAGAGCCGCAAGCAACCGTTAGTTTTTTGTACTTGTTTATTGAGAAACATAATTTTCAGATATGAAATCGTTTCAGGTAGTACGTGCGGGTTAAAGATCACCCGTACAATCTAGAAACTATTTCGTCCAGCAGGGTTAGCTTCCAACTTTTATTTCCATGCACATGTAGGCTTTTAAAAATTCTACAATTTGCCATACTGAAGTCGGTTTTTATTTGTTAAAATTATATTTTGTGTACATTAAAGAATTAAAGATTAATACTAACGTGCCTGTTGTGCATGACGATAATGTGACGAGAATTATGATTGAAGGACAACCTGTCTCGTTTGTACAGTGGTATTCTGCAGGTGCCGAGTACTTTTTCATATTGTCCCATGTCTAATGGATGTTTACCCATCATGTCCCTAGGAAGTTTTTTACTGAAACAAACAAACAAAGGCCTTAATATGGGCGATCTAAATAACTCTGTCACCAGGTTGGTCACTAACTAAACGATAAGCCTGTGTATAGATACGATGTTTATTATTAGGGACAACAAACAACTACTATATAATATGTATTTTTAGGTGACAATAACTATATAATATTAACAATATTGTAGTCAACCACATTATCCACAGAATAACAAAAAAAATATTATTAGTATTAATGAAGGCATGCCAGCAGCCACTAGGTAACTATTAAACAATATATTCCATAAGTGATATTTGATATTAAAAATAACATTTAAGAAATAAAAATTATAAAAAATAATAATAATAAAACTTCAAAATAATATTATGACAATATTGAAATGGGACAACAACAATAAAAAATAATAAGGTTTTTATGCCACGAATAGGGACATCCTTAACAATACTGCCTACCGATGATTCAAACTCATAAAAAGTTTAAAAATCATAGGTGCCTATACTAGATTTTATTACTCAATGTCCTTAGCACATCTTCGCCTTCGCACGGGTCGCCTTTATTTTATTTAGTTTGCCCTTTTATTTTTTAACAAATATTACCTATGTTACTCACTGATCATTTAGCTTTTTATAGGTTAAAGAATTTTTATAATTGCTTCAGTAGTTTTTGAGTTTATATATTACAAAAAAATAAAAATCTGTTTACCTTATAATAATTATAATATTAGTATACATACATAGATAGGTATTAGAATATTTTGACAAAACTTAGGTAGGTACTTACGTGTCTATTAAAGTCTTATAATCTAAAGTAGCAATCAAGATCCTAGCTGTAAACTGCAGTTGTTCATTCTGAGATTTAAATTTTTGTGTAGGCAGGATCACACCGGGACTGGAATGTAATATAAGCGAAGGCCTCTGCTCTAAATAAGCAGCATTAAGCCACCATTCATCTAGCCAGTTGTCACGACTCTTCGCTCTTTTCACTAATATAGCCTGAAGATAAATAAAAGGTTAAATATTTTAGCGAATTTTTCCACATTGCTATTTTTAGTCTAAATTATTTATATTTAAATATAAATAATTTAAACTAAAAAATACCGACTTCAATACGGCAAGTTGTAGAATTTTCAAAAACCCGAAAATTCCAAGTCTAAAGTCTAAATATTTATGTTTTTAAATCTGATCATTCACACCTAAAGTGCCTCTTATGACCATTCAAATAAGCCCAAACACGGCTAGATTACAATTTTTAACTAGTTTAATTTTTCTTTTCTTTTAAAAAAGACAACTCCCGCACTAGAGAACAAGCTCTGTGTCGCGGGGGACTTTACAAACATACAATTAACGGACACAAATTACACCCAGACTCAGAACAACACTTTGTGGGTCACACAAAGTTTTGTCCTGTGTGTCAGTTTAGTTCAAAAGTATCATTTTCATTTGCTACATTAACTGCATTGTGTAATAGTTGCTTAACAACCTTAATCTGGACTTATATAATCGCCATCCGTGATTTTTTTATTATTGAGAATTTCAGGTAACCATTGGTGGTCTTTTCATCAGTTTCACTTCACTAAATTACACTTTCTGAATGCAAATTTTTATTGTTAAAATATTGAAATTGCTATATGTACCTATGCCTATAGTTTTTGAGGAGATTCCTCAATTCTTCATGGATCTCATCATGAGAACTTTATTACATATATTGAAATGGGACCAAACTGGAAGTACGTTCTCTCAGACAAAAGAAGAATTTTCAAATCGGTTTATAAATGACGGAGTTCTATGGTAATAAACATTAATAAAAACACACGAATTGATAACCTCCTCTTTTTTGAAGTAGGCTAATAAAAGGTTACCGACACTTTTTGTCATTCTCTCTCAGCCTAAGTCCACAGCTGAACATAGGCTTCATCCAAGTATTTCCACAGCAGTCGGTCTTTAGTTGCCCGGGTACGATCGGGCCAAGTTGGCGTTGGACCACTCTTAGTCGCTTGGCACACTGCCTCTCTACGCTGCCCCGCAGCGTGACGACAGAACAACAACACTGCACTTAAATGCGTTTTCTGTGTGTGTACTATGCGGGTTTTCAGACCTCCACCTTACACAAGGCCACAGCCAAATGACTACACACAGCGATGTAGTTGAGTTTCTGTGTGTGAGTAGGTACAGGTTTGTAGCGCTCGTTTAGGGATACCTTTTTAACAAAACGTTTTCCTATCCTGGGGATATGTAAATCTTATGGGTCGGCGACACGCAAGTGATGCGTTTTTTATTGCAAGCATCCATAGGGTACGGTAACTGCTTACCATCAGGCGAGCCGTATGTTTATTTGCCACCTAAGTGGTATAAAAAGAATACTTACTTGCATCCTTGGTCCCCAGTTATGTTCGAAGTCTGTAACGACATCAACGGTTGTATGAAACTCGTTTTCGTCTAAGAATGGTCTTACTGAACGGAGATATTTATTTAATGTATCTCTTAATTTAGGAACTGGTAGTCTTGGCAGTTTCTTGACGGTTGCCGTTTTACTAGCGGTAGCAAAGTTGCAGGATTCAAATAGCGGTACATGTGGGTTTTGGAAGAATTTTCTGTAGCCAAACTGCAATAAAACAATATGTAATAGTCATCCAGATTTCGGTCACGGCAACCAATCTCAACGAAGATAGATGTGTCGGGTTCTACAAGAAATAAGTTAAAAGCTTGAGGGTCGGCAAACCATAAGATACCCCTGGTGTTCTAAGCAGCCTATGGTATTTTTGCCTCCTTAGAAGTATAAAAAAAAATGACGCCAAAATTACCCCTCCTTTATGCACTTCAACGTCGGCTTAAGTTTAGTCAGATAAATGACAAAGACTTACAATTTTATTCAGGCCACGGAACATTCTGTTTTCCTGCAATTAACATAAATAAAATATTAAAAAAAAAAACATCTGCTATTCGGAAAACGTGGGATTAAACTTTTTATGAAAGTTGTTTTGTTGTCCTGTTTAAATACCTACATCAGAATTGCGAAAACAGGGATTCATAAATTTAGAAATATTACTATAATAAGTATTTGCGATCGGTTTATTTGTTAAAATAATATTTTCATAAAATTAGGAATCCCTTAGAAAAATAAATAAATGTGGATCCCTGTGTAAAGTAAGGTACAAACTTATTTAAGTAATACTAGCTGTTAATTGCCCCCGGCTCCGCCCGCCCGCGTGCATGTCGGTTATCGTGATAAATCTATTTGCTATTCTAGACTATAATCTATCTTTATATATAAATTTCATCTAGATCCGCTCAGTAGTTTTTACGTTAAGAGAGGTAGGGCACCATACTAGCGAGCAAGCCCGACTGGGGAAGGACCTCCACCTTACAGAAGACCACAGCCAAATGACTACACACAGCGGTGTAGTTGTGTTCCTGTGTGTGAGTACAGGTCTCCAGCGCTCATTTGGGAATGCGTTTTGAAACGAACGTATTCCTATCCCAGGGTTACTTCCATCTTAAAGCCCTGGTGTAAAAAAATGGGTTGGCAACACGCAAGTGATACCTCTGGTAATGCAAGCGTCTATAGGCTACGGATACTGCTTAACATCAGGCGGGCCGTATGCTTGTTTGCCACCCAAGTAGTATAAAAAAAAAAAAAAAAAAAAAAAAAAAAAAACGTGAATGGGTAACAAACATCCATCTATCCTCACAAACATTAAACATTGTCACATTTATAATATTATTAGGATGTAGGTACAAAACTTTATAACTTACCGACAAAACCTTCAGTAAATTAATCAGCCTATTTCAGTCGACTGCTGGACATAGGCCTCTCTTAATTCACGCCACAATACCCGGTCTCCCGCCTTCGGCATCCAGTCTACCCCAGCAACCTTCTTAGGGCCCATCTGGCTGGGGGGCCCTCCAACTTTACGTTTACTTTTCTGCGCATAAATTATTTACAAAATTTATTTGAACTGTTTATTTTTGTAATGAATTAACCTCAAATAATATTTTTATATAATATAAAAATTACTTAAATAGATCCATCGTAAATTATGTTTTGTTTTCAAAAAGCAGTCCGACGACACTCAATTTGTTGCGGTAGCGGCATCATCAACATATTTACACACTTATAGATTTATTTTACACGAAATTTTATTGCTTTAAATATTTATTACTTTATTATAATCAGTCAAAAGCATTCCTTTTTTTTCCCACAGAATCATCAATTTATCAATTTTTAACCACAGTTAACATCGACTAATTTTGCCAATGACAATATAAAGTTTAATTTACAAGACTTTATGCTATGTTATTTAATCCAGGGTCACAGGAGGTTTAAATCCTTGTCAAGTTGGCAGATCTAGGCTTAAGTTATTTTTAGGATTTCTTTTTTTTGTATTGTTATTATTTAATCATGTCCACTTATTATGACGATGTAATCGCTCAGCGACAAAGTCCAAATAATAAATTTAAAAATATGACTTCATCTACATGCTACATCTTTAGCTGGAATAGCTGGTTGTTATTCTATGGTTTTATCTTAAAAGAGGTATACTGGTTTAGGTAAAAGAGGTATCACGAGGCATTAACACGAACGTTAGTAAAAAAGCGTAAAATTTTAACAAATGCATTTCTTAGTAAGTAACTATTTATTCGCTCGCCTCTTTTAAATGCGACGTTTTTTTATAAATTTTAAGCACTGTGCCCAGAGTTTAAAATTCAACAATTTTCAAATTCAACGTTTTTAAACGAGACTGTAAGAAGTAAAAAATACGTATAAAATTTGTCAGCGGTATCTCTTATCAGAAAATTGTAAGAGAAAATTATGGGTAACTTAAAAATTGACAACAACAATGCGAAATAATTATTGAGTTACACCCTAACAAAATAAACTTGCTATTTATAAAAAAAATGCAGTAGGTATAAAATAATAACAACATTTTATAAAATATATTTATTGAATACTTAAGATACAAAATAAACTCACAAATATATTAGCTTGATTCGGTAAGCACAGCTAACCCACACAACTATACACAACACTAAAAAGTGACACTTTCTGATGCATCAGTTTTGATAGATAGATGCAGATCCGGAGCCGTTCATTAAATCTTTATAGTGATTTATTTTCCATCTTAATTTGTATTTTAAACAATGACAACCTTAACGTTAGATAGTAAAGTTAATATCTTACGAACATCAAATTATTATTAAAAAAAAATCTTTATAACGACATCATGGTACGATCTTACAGTAGTTTTTATTAGGTAGTAAGGTATTTTGATGCGCCCTGATATTAATAACTAGGAGCATCAATCATGCATGCGTTGTCTTGGATACACAGGAAGCCACAACTTGCTCGCTACTATTCTGCAACACAACATCACATTTATAACACAAATATGATTTAATTAGGTATTTTATCAGGTTACCTGTCAATTGATATAATATGGTTAAGATTGAATAGTAAACAGTGGCGTAACTGTAAAAAATAGGGCCCTTACCACGATGTATGATATTTATTATAAAATTCATATGAAGTCGACTTTATTATCACTAGATTGTCATTGATCAAATTTCCAAAGATCGAAAATATAAAATAAATCAATACATTTTTTACCATGGTACGGCCCCTGGGTAATTTCTATAAGTGGCTGTATGATTCTATGAGTACCAACTCACAAAATAATAAATAACACAACAAACAAACAAACTCATTGCAAATAGCCGATGTGCAATGTTCGCGTTGTCCATCAAAATAAATATATTACTAGCGACTTGCCCTCGCTTCGCTTTTGTTGAATTTCTCTATTTTAATATGCATGTATTATACATATTATAAACCTTCTAGAAGTTTTCTAAATGATAGTGAAAACCGCATCAAAATCAAGTTGTGTGTTTTAGACGAACTAGGCGTACAGAAAATGGGAGTGATTTTATTTTATTTTATGGAAGGATTATAAAATAGTTCATAGACATTATCAAAAGTTTTGAAATAGTCTGCATCATCTCTGTAGTGGACTTGTTTTTATGTTTTGTTTAAATACAGTTGCAAATTATTCTAGACATATAAATTAATATTAGAATCAGAATATTTTATTTTTTATTTATTTACAGGTGAGCATAGAATAGTGTAGGCCTTGGTACAGAGCTTGCCAGAGGCACTATGCAACAAAAATTACTGAAGTTACAATCATTTTATGTGACAGAAATTCGGTTCTTTGGTAACGTGAGTGTATCGAGAAAGGAGACCATAATAACAATCTTGGGACACACATGGTCATCTGATCCCAAACGAGGCAGAGCCTGTACTGTAGCAACCAGTACTAAATACTTAATAAACTATACATAAATTACACCCAAACACAACACGAAAAACCGTGATTATCATACAAAGACTCCTACATGGGAATTGCACCCATATCCTTCAGCTTAGATAACTAACCAACTAAATCAACAAGCCTGTAGAATTTCATCATCATCCGTATGAAATTCCTCATAATAATCACGATACACTCACGTACCTACTCGTATTTTTTTCTGTATAGTGCGTCACAGAATAAATATATCTATAAGTAAAATATATTATGTAATTACATTTATATTCTTTTTAGTTATAATACAAAGGTCTAACGCCCCATTTATTTTATTTACATAAGTTTACCCGCACTCAGGGTTTACCAAGAAATAAAAATTGGAATCCCGGTCGCAATCGGTTAATCCGGATTTCTTTAAAAAAGGCCGGCTTTTATATTGGAAAATAAAACTTTGTATTTAAATCAATTTCAACTTTACGCCTTATTTTTTTTTTTTCGAGTAGAGATAATAATGAACGATGAAATCAAGATTTTGCCCGGGCGTTGAAAAATCCGGACGTGAATTAAATCCGGGTACAGTCTGGTATAAGCTCCCGAAAGCCAGTCAAGACTGATTTTTTTTCCGTCAGATGGTAACCCTGCGAGCGCAACCTTTTACGGATCAAATAACTGTCAAGTATGAAACTTGTACCCATAAGGCCGTGGATATACAAGGGTCTATCGATACAGTGGCGAAGGACGTTGGTTCAGGGAGCAGGTGGGTCGTCCCGGTGTACCGCCGTCACCAGACTGTCGTCGCTCGCGTAACGTTTCAAAGTAGAGCCGCTCGCTTGACTGTAAAACAATGATTAAAATTAAATTAGTAAACAGTAGCTACACCATCACATATTTTAAATGTTCTGGTCATTCCTGTCCATCCTAAGGTTGCCTGGAAGAAATCGCGCTCAGCGATAAGGCCGCCCATTGTACTTTATTTTCTGTATGTATCTAACATAAGTTTATGTCATGGTGTACAATAAAGAATTATCTATCTATCTATCTATAACAACCGGTGCGGTGCCGGTGGTGGCCAAGTGGGCAAGTAACCGACTTGCACGCAAGAGTTCGATCCCGGGTGGCGGTATCAATGTTAATTTCACTTTGTGCAGTTTATACGTACCTACTAATCAAATGATTCGTCATCTGCTAATGGTGAAGTAAAACATCATGAGAAAACCCACATGTCTTAGAAGAAATTCTAAAGACATGTGGGTTTATTAGCATTAGGCCAACGTGTGTGAATTAAGGCCTACACCCTCTTTTTCTCTCTTGATAGAGAAGAGGACATTATATGGGTTGCTATTAATAATAAAAAAATATTACAACCAGTATTATATTAAGAAAATACGTAGATATCGCATTAGGGCGCGGTAAATAAAAAAATGGGTCGGCAACACGCAAGTGATACCTCTGGTGTAGCAAGCGTCCATAGGCTACGGTAACTGCTTAACATCAGGCGGGTAGTATGCTTGTTTGCCATCCAGGTAGTATAAAAAAAAACTGTTGCCGTAACTAAGTAGCTTCATTTCTTCACTATTTCTTTCTGTATTAGATTCCGTTTTATCTATCACTTTCATACTTAAAATCTATAAGCAAGCTTATAGATCGCCGATCAATATGAATGCACCTTATCTTTCTTTATAATATAACAGTGGTTCAGTTGTATTCCTGTGTGTAAATAAGTACAGTATAGGTTTCTAGTAGGTACTAGTTTAAGGAAAAGGTTGTTTTAAATAAAATTGTTATCCATAACACAAAAACCAAGGTGTTCTAAGATGTCCAAAAGTTGCGTGTAAAGCTCTTGATATTGCAAGCGTCCATAGGAAAGGCTGGGCTCTACGTTTATTTGTTGCATTAATAGTATAAAAAGTCCCCTTCTGGTGTCAGTACAACGGTTCCCCAAGGAGCTTTGAAGTTATACTCAATTACTTAGCAGGCTAGTCAAAATTGAGCGAAAATACTATGCCCTTCATTACTTAAAGTATATTTTAAATCAGTAAAAAATTAATAAAGATTTTCAGTGCTCATTTAGGGACGCGTTTTTAACGAAACGTTTTTCTATCTTAGGGGATATGGCAACACAAAATCCTTGCGTTTCAGCACACCAACGATACCTCTCATATTGCAAGGATCCATAAGCTACGGTAACTGCTGACCATCAGGCGGGTCGAGGTACGCTTGTTTGCTACATATGTATGTATGAAAAAAATGTTTCCTCAAAAGTTGTGCTGTATTTACCTGTATCTGGTGCGAGGCCGAGGAGTTGGCGCAAGTCGCGGCAGACGGTAGTCGAGCAAAGTGCCACCCGAGCCTGAGCTAGAGCCGCGGCCGGACCCACTCGAGCTTTCTGACCACGTTAATTCTGACATACTGTAATTTAAAAAATAATATTGCACAAAGAACGAGCCTAAGGCATAATGAAAGGAAGAATCTCATCTCTCTCTATATATAGAGAGGATACTGTCGCATTATATCAAAATAAATACCTTCTACTAGACCTGTTTAATTGGCAAACAATTACGAGTTGGCAACGTTGCGGGCGTGAGTTGAATTTTCGAAGTTTTCGAACAGTTGGCAACCTTGCGTTATGAGAGGGCTTGCGGCGTAAGACGCGCTCTAGCGTCTTATGCCGGTCGTTGGAGTAAATCTTATAGGCTTTTAAGCAAATATAAATTAGTAACGCTACTATATATAGTCTTGCCTATGCTATGCCTAAACTCATGCGTACTCTAAACCTAATAACTTGATCGAAGTACTGGCAGGCATATACTCGTAGGTACTAATTAATTGAAATGAGTAAAACGAGAGGTAACTGCACAAAAAATTCCAAAAGGTCAAACTTCTCTAAACATGAGGACAGCCTCAACTAGATAAAAATAAGATACTAAGTATAAAATAAACCTTTTTTTTCTGCCATTTTTCATTATTTTCTTTTAGCTACCTTGTTGGTACATTCGTAGAGCAAACAACGACGTACTGAAAGACAACCGTCGATAGTCAGGTAAAGTGTAACTGGGTATTTCTGTCCAGCCCCTCTAGACAAGTGGCATAAACGATAGTCGAATCGAAAAGTCAAAAAAACAAATATATGGGATTTGACGTAAGTCTATGATATAATGTCGTAAACTTACGTCAAATCCCATACATTTGACTTTTCGATTAGACTATCGCTTATGCCACTTGTCTACAAAGAAATGCAGCATTAGCCAGAAATCTTCAATTTTTCTGGGTAAATAGCAATATATGCTTACTTCCCGTTACTTATATGAAACCTTTTTATTCTCGTAGCACTTTCACAATAGCAATAGCCAATTAGCTACGACATGCTACGGGTCGTAGCTGTCAGACAAAAAACATGAAGCGGTTTTCAATTAGTTTGTTAGCTTCGCCCGGGTGAAGGTTTTTTTTTAATATATAAATAGCCTATGAAGCCTTAAAATCGTAAAGTTTCATCAAAATACGGCCAGTAGCTTTTGCGTAAAAGTAACGAACATCCACACACCATCACATATTAAAGAAAGAGAAACGTTGTCTTTCGTTATATTTTGTGTAAATCCTTACTAATATTATAAATGTGAAAGTTTGTAAGAATGGATGGATGGATGGATGGATGGATGGATGTTTGTTACTCTTTCACGTAAATACTACTGAACGGATCTGGATGAAATTTGGCATACAGATAGATTATGGACTGGAATAACACATAGGCTACTTTTTGCAGCGATAACCGAAATCCACGCGGGCGGAGCCGCGGGCAACAGCTAGTATATTTAATAATAATGTAAGAAAATAAACATGAATCACCTAGTAGAGATCGGTGGAAGGCGGTAAGGCGGCGTGTAGATGTCGTTGTTCTCCGTGTATGTAGATGCGTGTATCTCCTGTTGATACAGCTCGTACAGCTGCGCAAGCTCCGGCGGTACACCCATTCCCACCTCTAAATAGAGAAAATATATATTATTGGTAAATAAATAGCGTTCAGGTTCAGAATGTACAATTCCCTTAAAGTCCAATTCCCAATATAAATAGGTGTACGTAGACACTAAAAAACATTTATGCAATATAATAATCGGCAAACATCTTGACAAATGTGCAGACTGCAGACAGCGTTTTTTAGGTCTTTTAGAGGTATGTGCGGGTTGCGAGGGGCGGGGTGCGACAATGAACCAATCACAGGATTAAAGGATTCGGGTCATTGGTTAATACTGTCGAACTATGCCCCTTGCATCACTTTTAGTTCAAGATGCAAAATAACGTCTTCTTGATTTTACTATGCAGTGTCAATGTATGGATTATATATGTGCGTGTGTGTGGTCTGTTTATGTAATGTGTTGTTAAATAACAAAGTAACTTTTACATAAAAAGTATAAAATCTATGACGAGTTCGTCCGGCTGTTCTGATCTGCATTTTATTCGATTTGATTGGTTGAGTTGGACCTATATGTGAAGCGCGTTTCAAATGTTACGGAGCAGCACGTATCCTCCAATATATTCAAGACATGCTGCTGAAATGCGTCCTAACACTTAAGATACTATTACACCTAAATTCTCTTACCCTATAGAACACCGATACATCGTTGTATATAATAATTTGGCTCTGATCTTCTGTAAAGTGGAGATCCTTCCTTAGCTGGGCTAGCTCGCTCTTATGGTACACCACCTCTCTTACCAGAACATTAATAAGTGAAGTGCATAGACATTACCTTACATAGATACTTGAGTCTCTAATTGTAGTAATAAACGTTTGCGTACCTTGCAGAGCCCTCCTCTGCCTGGTGATGATCTCGTCGGAGAGCCTCCGCTGCGCGTCGCGTCGCTGCAGCGCGAGGTCGCGGCGCCGCAGCTCGTGCGCCCGCGCCGCGCGCTCGCCCTGCAGCGCCAGCTTGTCGGCCTCCAGCTCGTGCACGCGGCACACCAGCGCCAGCACCTCCCGCTCCGGACCGCTACTAATTGTTGCTGGCAACTCCTAAACAAATAACAGCTTTTATATTATATATGTCACCGGAAAATAGGAGTTATAAGGTTTTTAAAGGGTCGGCAACGCGTGAGTGACACCCCTGGTGTTGCAAACGTCCATAGGCTACGGTAACTGCTTACCATCAGGCGGGCCGTATGCTTGTTTGCCACCTTGGTAGTATAAAAAAATAATAATAATAATAACAAGAATCGTAAGTTGATCAATTTACGAGGAAGTTAATCAACTTTCGGAATATAACAAACGGTAGTTGAAATGTATTATTTAACGCATTGAATTTTTGTAAATTGATCAACTTACGGTACCTGGGAGTAATTTAATAATTCACTATTTTGCTACAAGTAAAATTATCCACAAATGAGCCAAAAGTTGATCAACTTTCTCGAAAATTGATCAACTTACGATTCTTGTTATTTTCCGGTGACATATATAAGCCCTCTGTGCGTATTTATGTCACTAAACTCCTCCTAAACTGCTGAGATGATTTTGTTGAACCAGCCGTTAGTTGTGTATATAAAGCGCCTATGTGTTTGTATACGCAATCTACTACAACGTAGCTTGTAACAAGAATTCAAACTTTTATATATAGATTTTATTATTTAGCAGAAATAAATAATAAAATGCATGACAAAATGTCAACAACTTTATCGTACTTATAATATTTCAATTGTATTTTGCATCTGACCTTTTTTTTTAACCGACTTCAAAAACGAGGAGGTTATCAATTCGTGTGTATTTTTAACCGACTTCAAAAAGAGGAGGTTATCAATTCGTGTGTATTTTTTTTTTTTTTTTAATGTTTGTTACCGCATAACTCCGTCATTTATGGACCGATTTGAAAAATTCTTTTTTTGTCTGACTGGACATACTTCCAGTTTGGTCCCATTATCATCAAAAGAAAGTTCCGATGATGGGATCCATGAGGAATTGAGGGAACTCCTCAAAAGTTATAGGCACACATATAGCAATTTCAATATTTTTAACAACTAATCAATCATTTGCATTCAGAAAGTGTAATTTGGTGAAGTAAAACTGATGAAGAAGACCACAGATGGCCATCTGAACTTTTCAATAATAAGTATTTTACTGATGGCGATTAGATAAGTTTCGGTTATTGTTGCTAAGCAACTATTAATAAGAAATAATGACGTGAATGAATTGAGCGCGGATTGCACAGATTAAATATTGCTTTTAATACCTACTTGACCTGTGTTCAGCCCGACGCTCAGTCGATTTTATTCGATTGTAACAAACAAATATCCGAAAATTTTACAACTTGCCGTACTGAAGTCGGTTTTTTTTTGTTAAAATTATTTTATATTTGTTACCGCAGAACTCCGTTATTTACGAACCGACTTAAAAAAATCTTTTTTTATCCGAGAGGACGTACTTCCAGTTTGGTCCCACTTTTATCAAATCAAAGTTTTGATGATCCATGAGGAATTGAGGGAACTCCTCAAAAAATATAGGCATATAAGCAATTTCAATATTTTTAATAACAAATCAAACATTTCTGCATTCAGAAATTGTAATTTGGTGAAATGAATCTGATATAGAAGACCACAGATGGCCACCTGAACTTCTCAAAAATAAGCATTTCACGGATGACGATAATCTTCGATTAAGGTTCTTAAGCAACTATTGCTAAGCAAAAGTAATTTTGCAAATTAAAATGGTACAATTGAAATTAACTGATGATGAAGCCGGAAGGTAGGCAACGGAACTCCATAATTAAACAAGATAATCTAGCCGTTTTTGGACTTCTTTGAATGGTCATGAGATACACTTTCGCTGTAAATGATTACATTTAAAAAATAATGCATTTAAGGGAGGAAAATTTGATTTGAAAAGTGAGATAAGAGTTTGAATGAAAATTCATCCTGTTTTTGAAAATTCTACAACTTGCCGCATTGAAGTCGGTTTTTTTGTTAAAATTATAGTAACCTAGTTTCAAGCTTCTTTAAAAGAGGTATAGAACTTTTTAAAAAGCAGTCCGAAAAGGACTTAAATGAAACTACGACTAGTACCTGTTCTAGCTGCGCTCCTCGCAGTCGTACTTGTTCAAGTTGTCGCTCGACGCGCTCACGTTCAGTTCGGGCTGCCTCCTGTTCGCGCTCCACACCCGCCAGTTCTGTCCACGCTTGTTCCACCGCCACCTCGGCCTCAGCTCGCTCACTGCTACTTGTCGATAAGCCTGTGCCACCCCTGCACAGACGAGACTCACTCAAACATCGTCTTACACTAACAACAACATATTCATCATAATTATCAAAAATGTACATAAAATGTAACTTAATCAAAAAGTCAAATCGACGTATGGTGATGTAGTATTCAGACAGACTCAGAAATTGCATAAATCAGGGGCTGCATCATTAGTTCTTTATAGCGACTTTTTACAATCTTATGTAATTTGAATTTCGATCAATGATGTCAACCTAAACGCTAGGTAAATATTGGAGTGGAGGTCCTTCCTCAGTCGGGGTTGCTTGCTTACATGATGCCCTACCTCTCTTAAAATATTCGTAGAATATTGTGTAAACATGCCTGTAACTCTGTTGTGTGCTTAGTCTAGATCCAGGAATATTGATGGGTTTATAAAGGCGATTGAATCTGGCTTCCCAGTGTGATATGGCTGCATGTTGTCGTTCAGCATCTAAGGCCAGGCCGAGAAGATGACTGTCAAGCTCCATAAGACGACGACGTAACCGCATCTGTTGCTTGAAAGTCGATACAATAGCTTCACGCAACGATTTAAGATGAGCTGCATTCTCTGCCGCATCTTCTTTACTAACTTCATCTTCAACTCTTGGATTTTGATATTCTTTTGATTTACTGTAATAAATAAATGTATTTAATTTAGTTTGTTTAAGAAGTCGACGTTTCTATGTGTCAAGAACGAGACACATACATACGTTACGACGATGTAACGTGACACGGCACGGCACACACATAACATTATTAGAAATGTTTAATCACGTCGCCGCGTCGTCGAACGAGTAGCGTGTTTTTGTGTGCGAGCCCTAAGGAACAAATTTTGTGCCTCAGCACTCAACATTAATGGACTAACAGTCTCCGATCAAATTATTAGTGGATCACATATTTGTTACAGCTATTGCCCGCGGCTCCGCCCACGTGGATGAAGTTTATCGCGCTAAAAGTAGCCTATTAGCGAATAGGCGAAACTTGGCATAGAGATAGATCATAGCCTGGAATAGCGATTCCAGACTATGATCTATCTCTATGGCAAATTTCATTCAGATTCCTTCAGTAGTTTTTACGTCAAAGAGGAACAAACATCCATACATACATCCATCCATCCTCATAAACTTTCACATTTATAATATTACCTACTTAGTAGGATAGTAGGACTCACCTAGTTCGATCATCTTTCATTTTAACTTTAAGCCGAGAAATTTCCTCTCGTAACTCGGTGATAACCGTTCGATATTGTGAAAGATGCATTGGAGTTTCTACTAATTCACGTTCCACCTAAAATGAAAAATAATAAATAGCTAATAAATAAATAAATAATCCTACAGCGATAATTTACAGCGCGATTTTTATGTCTGCGTATTGTATTCCGTGGTCGGAATTATACGCATCGTGTTCAATTTGAATCACAGAATTTTTAACCGCCATGCCAGTCGACGTTATGAGGCTTAACTGATTATTGATGACCAGTGCAGTAGGTAATGTGTAAAAACTTTTAAATAACCATTGATATATACCAAAATAACCCGGTCATATAACTGGGGTGTCCTACATTTGCTCGAGCGCCTTTTATGTTTTATATGGAATGCAACACCGAGCTTATCGGTGCAAGTAATATCACTGCTCTGTCATATCGAACTCGCGCCTCATGCGTACAAATACTTTAATATATTTATGCATGTCATTCATTTCTTCGGTAAAATAGTAGCCAAAAAATACTTATTAATAAATAGTAATTTACCCTGTTTGTTATAGAGGCTGCCCTCTGCGCGTAATGGAGTGTAGAACGAGTGGTATCACGGTGCGCGCCGCCTGAAGACACGTGGGCCACCATGGCCGTACGACACCGACCTCCGAGGACTTCTCGCAGCAACCGCGTCAGCTTCGAATCCCGGTAGTTCACGTATCTGATACATAACAAACCATTAGATCAGGGGCCTTTCGAGTGAGAAAGAGGGAAGTAGCTACATAACTTGTATAGCTCCGTCCTTATTTCTCACTCGAAAGACTTAGACCCCTGATCTTCTATACTTATATTAATACGTGCAGAAAAATCATTGTTCCTCTTTTTAGGCACATTGCACGCAGGGAGGAATGTGATATTTGGCATAATTAAAGTTTATACAGAGAATGAGTGCAGGAAGCAATTACAGTCGAATTTCGACCACAGGGTGACCTCTGGTAATAATAATAACGCCACTGTTAAAATTTAGAGTCTATACCAATATTATAATTCTAAATCTATACTACCTCATAGAAATAACAATAATAGAAAAGATTTGTATTTTTGTTTGTAATGAACAAACTCAAGAACTACTGTACTGATTGTAAAAAATCCTGGATTTATTGAACGCTACATTATCAGCGAGTAACATTGACTATTGTATCAATAAAAAAACGAGATCCCTACAAAAACTACACAAATATCCACTCGTGCAAAGCCGGGACGAGCCCACACTACGACTACATTTTGCATTGATTCAAAACGCAATACAAATGTAAAGGTATCTTGCGATTGTATCGCAAGATACCTTTACATTTTACAACGTGCGAGTGTAAACGTAACGTTAACTGTTACCGTACCCTATTACACTATCTAATAGGCTACGGTATCAGTTTACCATCAGGTTGGATAAGTGCTTATTGGACTCCTAAGTATGTTTAAAAAAAAGGGAATAAGTGCCTATTTCTTTAACTACAGTAGCGATTAAATTGAGCTAGAAGTCAAATATTGATTAACAAATGCGTACCTAGTATCTAATTCTGTGATCTAAACTACGTAAGTTCGTTCTTATCTGATGAAATATATTGAAATTCAGTTCAATTCTTTTGAATTCAGTGATAGCAATCTACGACTCTATCCTTACAGGTAAATAATATTTCTGACTACTGATGGTTAGGGTTACGTTTAACAAACAAACGAATCGAAGTGAGACCGTTATTTGTTTGAATAATATAAAAAATAAGGTATATCTACCTATTTATGAGTAAAGAGAATATACACTGTTTTTGTTAAACCTATAGACAATTCTTTAATGAAAGAAATGATAAACCCTTTGGAGAATGGTTTAAATCCTTTTAGGTTTTTCGTTTTATTCAACGCGTTATGCCAATGATATCAACTTTGTACCATCTCTAACGTTTCAGAGGGAACATCATAAGGCTAAAAGCGCGTTGTCTATAAGCGACATTCGGCAATATTGTAAGTTTACCATATTTAGGCACCTACCATCATCATCATAAATCCATCGCAGTTCTCTGCTAGCTATAGACCTCTCCGAGTGCACGCCACACCAACCCTATAGCGATCGAATTTGACCGTGTTTTTTTTTAATTCACCCAGCCCAATCATGTTTCATTGCAGAGTTCCCATGGCTAACTTCCGACTGTAGCACAGAAGTAACATAAGTATGCTGGAATTTCAGCTCAATCGGATACCAACAAGCAGTCATCATATATTTTTTAAATTACAATGTACGAACTTGACGGCTAAAAACGAGAGTAGTTCGAGCGAGAAAGAAAGACGGAGCTATATAGCCCTTTCTCGCTTGAGCTACTCACGTCATGATACGCCCCTAGTGTAAGTGTAAGAAACAATTACCTAGCGCCACCAGAAAGAGCCATGATGCAGTTGCCAAGCGCGAGTAATGATCTATTAATATGTGCGCCCTCAAGACGGCGCGAGCGCAGCCCTGCCCGCTCCGAGCCCGCTAGGTCGATAAGAAACAGTCTCCCACGCTGTGTGACGTCTCCCACTCGTTGACTTACCGTCACGCTGTACACAAATACAAACATTAACGTAGGTATGGTAATTACATTTGGTATTTAGAGCTCGTGACACTTATTACACTTGGTTACTAACTAAAAATAGCTCACGATGCTATCGTTTTTGGCCGTGAAAAGGCCACTGCCTTCCGTACATTGTCATAATTTGTTGGTACTATTTTCTAGATATATAGATACATAAGGATCTTATTGTTTACTAAGTCTATAAATAAAAATAAATTGCCATATAATATACATAATGACGAAGCATCACTTGTTCATCGCAATGTTCATCAGTCAGGAGAAGGATTTAAATGTATTTTTTCTGGAAAATTCACAGGAAAGTCAGAAAATTTTAGTTTATATGAAAGTCTCCATAACGTCTATGTAAAACTGAAAACGAGTTAATCATTTGTGACTTCTCCTTGATTCTAAAAATTTTGAAGCAGCTGTACTGTAGCTGTCTACTCGGTATTGCATCTCGTTAGTAATTTCTGTTATAGGTACCTAAGTAAAGCGTGTCCTCTAGAAGAATGTTGATTGGCATGTGTCGGTTCAGCAGTCCGAGCTCTGTCACCTCTCGCTAGCAGCTCGGCCACATGCGCCGCGCTGTTCGCTTTCAGCTCGATGAGACCGGCCACCACGGGCGCCCCACTTCCACCCTCATCACGCAGCTCCAAAGGCGGTCCTGGGTTCAGCAAGTCACGGATGTTCTCGTTGTATATTTCTATGTATGACATTTTTACCTGAAAATTATTAAGATAATTTGTAGTTTCCTAATAAGAGAGTTAGGGCACTATAAAAGTGAGCATAAAGAATAAGGATGGATCTCCCACCCTAGATAATTAAACACATCGAAGCGTAGCCTGGTTTAGCTAATAAATAATATACTAGCTGTTGCCCGCGATCCGCCCGCGTGGATGTCGTAAATTAATAAAAATAAAAAAATGTTTATAAAATAAAAGTATCGTAAGTTACTTCTTATTGCATAAGCTATCTGCCAGTAAAAGTCCCGTCAAAATCTGTCCAGCCGTTTCAGAGATTAGCCGCAATTTTATTTATTTGTATAGGCAGAGACCTTCCTAAGCTTATGAAATAATAAAGCCTTTCTTAGCTCATAGTTTACATAAATTGACATAATCAATAAACAGTTTATTTTTAATTCATTATAACACTCAATTATTCAAAGCCTATTGTTTCATCATCTTAATTTATTTATACCCAGTATTGTTACTAGATACACACGACAAACACAATGAATGTTTGTCTTCTTACGTACGACAATGCTAACAACCATTTTCTTTTTAACAAACATCAATGATCATTAGGGGTCGTTAGTCTGTTTACAACGAGTTCATTTATATCGATTTCGGTCTTTATGAATACGAAATAAGTATTAAAGTAAACATTGTGACTAGCAAACAATATTTTCTGATCATTTTGACGATTAAATCGATGGAATAATATATTGTTTGTAATTGAATATGCAAGTTGTAGGTAAGCGGTTGGTAGCTTAATGGGAAAGTAACCAGCTTATGTACACACGGAGTATGACCTCGATCTCACATGGTAGTACCAATAAATTTCACTTTGTGGAATTAATACGTACTAATCATATGATTTACCATCTGGTAAAGGTGAAGGAATGAAAGAAAAACGTTTATTCGAACATACACAGGACATTAAAGGGGAAAAATAAATAGGTACAAAATAGGCATTAAATTAACAACTGAACATCAAACATCAAAAATGATTTTGTTGTCCAGTCCCAATCTCAGCATTCACCTGCGGCATTTTAATGCTACAGCGCTAATTTTCAGAAAGAAAAACCGTTTGATGCGACAAACCGAACAAAGCCAGCACCTGTGGAACCCTCTCAGCCCGCTTGATAGACGGAGGAGACACGTTCCCAGTAATGGGGCATATAGATATAGTTTGTATTATTTATTATTGGTCACTACTTCTATCTATTCCACCAAAAACCATCCACTGGATAAAGAATGATTCTTAATGATTTTCACATCATAGCTACCAAAGACCCATAGAAAAAGCTATGCTTTGATCTTGTCTCCGAGATCGAATCAGAAGCGAGAGCATCCGTAGAAAAATCAGAAGCTGCCGTGAAGCCAATAAGTTTCTAAAGTGGTCGCCCCGAACTAGAAGAGGCAGCGTGGACAGACTTTCAACAAGGAGGATAAACGACCTGGTCAAGGTTGCAGATGATGATACTTAAGTAATTGATAAAAATATATATGAAAGAAAGAAAGATACGTTTATTTATATACACACAAGTATGTTTTTAAGATATTACATATTTACTTTGTATGATTATTCTGTTTGCCTAGGACTGATTACTTAACTAATTGGTTTATACAAACTATAACCCACCACGTGTATTTACACGTGGTGGGTTTTAAGTATTTTTAGATTACTTATTTACATTGATTACATGCATACACGCAATGAGGGATTTTTCACTAGTTTAAAAAACTGTTCATAGATGGCGCTACATAACAAACTCAAACTTTTAAATGATAGAAGCCCACATTATTTCCGTTAGATAGATAGATATGTATCTCTATCTTGTTTTGTTGATGAGTCCCTATGGTCATCTTCCGACTTCATCATCACTCCCACAATTCCTAACGAGCCACAAAAAAACCGCGGTAGCGAGACTGCTTCTATCATCGCGACGATCCAATGGCCACTTTTCGTATTTATCATCAGCTCAGTAGGTACATGGAAGGTTCTAATTCAGGAACAATCAAACATTAGCTTGTAATAATAAGAAGAAGCTCTCCTAATAGTAGAGTTTTTTAATCTCGCCTTCTCTTATATCGCCCTCTCAGTACAAAGAAAGTCGTACTTGTACCGGATACTTTTGAATGAGAAATACCTATCATTTTATTTAATAAGGCAAGAACCATACTTACCTGGTCCTAAGTATGAAAAAAATACTATTTAACCCATTTTTGGACTGACGCAAAGCATAGTGCGATTATACATAATATTACAAAGTAACTTTCACGGCTAAATATATTTTAATAATATTTTAAACATAGCACGCAACATTGCAGTTATAAAGTTATATTATACGAACCGGAAAATACACTAACGTATTAATTACACGCCACATGCTCTAATAATAGGCAAGGTCAATGACAAAGAGATGGCTCAACTACGGGTTATCAAACTATTCGTCTAGCTATATGTCTGCCAAATATAATACTTATCAATAAATATTTAATTTTATACGTCGTTCAAGGATAGATGAAAGACAAATTACTTATGTTAAATGAAACGAGAACCGGTTTCATAGCAGTTTACACTGTAAAGGTATAATCTGCTTAATAATAACGGCATAAAAAGATTATATTTACATACTAACTAAGTTATGCTTTTATTTTGGGCACCTATGCAATTATAAGAGTATCTTATATTAAAACTAGAGACCGCGCCGTTTTCGCAGGACATTTTAATACAATAAAAATTTTAAACATTTGCCGACGATTTTCCTAAAAAATATTCATAAGAATTTTGTCAAAATTGACATTGTTGACCATCACGAATACAATAAAAAAATATTTTATCAGCCAAAATATCGGAAGAAAAAGAAAAGGGAGGCCTTTATCCCTCAATGGGACAATACAAGATGAAAATAAATAAATATAGTTGTCAGAAACAGACTGATTAGTTTATGTAAAAGCTCATGAGCCTGATAGGTCATCACCGAACAATCATAATGACCGGTTTATAAGACGTAGTTGTACCCTTTCGAGAAAAAAAAAACTGCTCAGGATCGAGGTTGGGACTATTCCACTACAAGTCCACAACCACTAAACGAGCAGGTCATTAATGGATTTGGTTCTTAAATGTTGTCGCACTGCAGTTAATTCCATTCGTGCACTAATAAATGAGGTTATTTGTTACATCAACGGTATTTGTGACACCATTTTTCTATAATTATTTTTATTTTCTTAATAAGAGTAACTAATCTAGTTTGTAACTACCTATATTATGTATAAGCTGTGCCCGGTGACTATAAAAAGCGTAATTTTGTCATAAAATTTTATCAAATGACAGAAGAAGTATCTAAACCTGCATCCCCCAAAGGTTGACTGGCAGTAAATGCCTTAGGCATTAAGTCCGCCTTGTGCAATTTGTTTGCAGGAAGTTTAAATAAAAAATAAAATAAACCAGTGAATGTTATTTTGCTTTTATATTCTCTTTCTCGTGTCATTTTTATCTGATTTTGATTTGAATTTCATAATTTTATGAATTTCAAAAAATAAATTACTTCTTATAGCGATTTATTTTTCGAAATTCGTCTGTCAACTTCATTATCTACTTAGTTTTACAATAAATTGCTTTAGGAAATAAAGTCTATATTTTATTTGGCAGTAACATGAAAAAACCACAAAAACCAGTAAATTACAAAATTTATATAAAAATATACTATGTGTCTCACGTTTATGCCAAAATGGTGAGAATATGTATTGTATATATAGCCTATAGCCTAGAGGACAAGCTTAGGAGTCCTTGACTTGCATGTAACATTGTTTATGACCTATCAATAAATTCTCTTTTTACATACAATACTCAACTTTAAACACAAATACAATATATATTATGAAAATCATAGTGCGTGGGCATCTAAACATAGGTTTTTGTGTAAAGACTAAAACCATTGTTAGATTACTAAATTACGTTGATTCATTGATGACGTATGTATAGCGATCAAAGAGTTCTAAAAAACAACTCATACATCCTTCTACATCATCATTTCAACGAAAATTTCAATTTCGTGTGACTCATGAAGGTATTTGGAGTAATAAAGGGGTATTTTGAAGTGTCATTAATATATTCAACTGCACAGCGACGAAATTAAGGTGCCCGGAATAGTCATCCATCAAAACGCCATAACCGGACTGTATAATCATCACGTCGATATGATAAATTATATTAATGGTAGGTATGTCAATAAATACCAAATTAAAAAACTAGGTTCCAGTCTACCTATGGTAAATATAAGACACAAATAAATGTTTATTTTGCTGACCAAAGGCACACATGATTAGCCTAACAAAGACAGAAAATTGTAAAACACACGAGTACAATGTAATTATATTAATAATACATATATCTTTGTTTGGCTTCAGTGCATATCCAGGGCAATATGATACTGGAAAGACTGAGTTGACAGACCATTATCATATAAATTAAACTGGTTGATTTAAAAAGAAGTTTTGTCACACCTTCGATCATAATTATGTCATTAGAAAAACTACGCTATCGGTAAAATGTGATTTCGAAAATTTGGATTTTCGAATTTTCGATGAAATGGCCCATCGATTTTCAGTGATGTAGCGTAGTAGAAATGAATGTATTCAGATTTATAATGAGTACGAATCCCGTGCGTTGGCACTTTTGGAAAAAAAGTTTGGAAATTGGCGGCATTTACACTCGGGTGCGTCGGCATGCAAAGACATTAACATAGTCTATATATGTATATATATTTTTAAAATAATGGGCCCCTACGAAATCGGAATAAAAGTCCGTGCGTATCCGGGACGTGCAGCTAGTTTGTAAGTAAGTAGGTAGTTGTGTGAAGGTGATTTCACACATTTTACATAATTATTTAAATACTTAGTGTAAACCTATGACAATGAGTAGTAAACAGTTTGCAGTTGTATTTAGTGACTTATTCAGACTAGGTAAATATTTTGAACATCTTATTCAAAACACCCTAATTGACATTATAAATGTCAATTATGAAAACTATAATTACTACCAACACTAGATAAAATTACAAGTAATTTACTAAATATACCTAATATTTATAAACTCCGTACCGATTAAACAAATAGGTGGTTCAACTATTATTTGTTATGCTCTGTTAGTATTTAATGTTCTCTCTCTCTCTCTTATGTTTTCACGACTAGGTAAGGTAGCAAACAAGCGTTTGGTCCGCCCGCATTTGCCATAGCCTATCGACGTTTGCAATATCAGACGTATTTCTTGCGTGTTGCGAACGCACGCAAACGACGCAGTACCTACGTTTTCCTAACCCGGGAAGGTTAGGAAAACGTCTTATTTAAAACACTTTCTTAATTTGGAACTGGAGAACTGTACTCACACACAGGAATACAAGTAGGTACACCACCAGTTAGTTATTTGGCTGTGGTCTTCTCTAAGTTGGAGGTCCTTTCACAGTCGGACTTGGTCAATTGTTACCGGTGACCTTACCTTTCTTAAAACATTCTGACCGTATGCGGATGAAATGGCGGCAGCGCCCTAAACAAGCACCTCATCGCTTTAGGGATAATCCACCACTTCTTCTATTAGATAATATCCATACTATTACTACAACCGGGCAAGTAACTCTGTTTGTTAGTTAGCTTGTTTGTTTATTTTATACCATTTTACGACTAAAGGCGAAATGGATCTTAATCGAATTTGGTAAGGAGATAGATAGTATCCTGGGGCATTCCCTCGGTAAAATTACCCTATGTCATTACATAGGGTAATCTTACCGTGATAACGAACGTCCACGCAAGTGGAGCTCCGGGTATCAGCTAGTATCTATTAAATTAATGAAAGAGTAATAGTTTAACTGAACATGTATACATAATCAATTAACCGCTTGGTGCAATTACCATGACTATTAACTATTACCTAAGTACTAAATATGCTATTACTTATATAATCGATAGAAATTAACACGCATAGGAATGAATTAATAAAATAAACGTAAGCATGCTACGACAACATAAAGAGTTCTCATATTCATTCATTTATATATCTCAGCCAAAATACGTCTACTGCTGGACATTGGCCTACCCCAAGAATTTATTTATACAGCACTCGAACCTGAGCCTACCTTGTCGTAGTTTTTAAATAAACGAGCTTCAGCCCGCGGCATCGCCCGCGCGTACAATCCCACTGCAGCAGTGATTTTTACTAGCCTATGTGCTATACCCGACTACAATATATCACTGTGACAAATTTCATCCAGCCGTTTTGGCGTGAATGAGTTACAAATATTCACCTATCTCAACTCAGCATTTACCTAGTATAAGAAGTAAAATAAAATACCACTAAATATCCCAACCAAATAACTACACTCAGCGGCATAAGTAGATTGTTCCTGTGCATGCAGGTATGTATTCCCCATCTTCTTTCTTATCAAAAAGGCAAAATCTACTCGTAAAAAGTTGCAGACTTCAAATTCGGATAATAATTTTGGTAGAACGTTGAGCAGAACAGAATTCAATAACATTTTCAACACATCAAAAAGAGGTCCGAATAAAAGAAATAATTATTATGTTTTCAAAAACAGTATTACGTAGCGCCTGCAACTTTTTGCAAGGTGCAAAAAGTTTATTGCATTAACGAAGCACACAATAAATATGTTTGGCCACAATGCGGCAAGGAATAAACAAACTCGTAAATGCAGCTATTTGTTATCAGATGAAGCATACAACGCAGCTCAATTGTTTTAGTAAATAGCAAAAGCGGCCATAATGGTTTTCGTGGCTATCGCACCTTCATTTATCAAACCATTGGGCAAAAGGTGCCTAGGCAATTCATTGCTTGAAATACCTACAATTTAAAATCGCTTTGGGATTATAATAGAGGTGAAATTTTAGGTCGTAATCTTTATATCTCATGCGTCAAAAGAGCTTTTATTTACCCACGCCATTCTCGCTGTCCCAGTGAGGATGGGGGCTCGGGCCGAATAGCCTTCGAATTATTCTTAGGTAAACACTGTGTTAAGAAGTGGACTGATGCAGGCTGATACGGATATTGAGGGAAACCTTGTGAAGACATGACAATGTAACAGGTCTTCGCAATGTTTAATTAACTTTAACTTAAGCAGATGGTAAGTCAAACTAAAATTCACATATAATAGATACCTAATCGCGATCTCAAATTTCGTATTTGACTTTTAACCTCACTACTTGATGCGAGTAGGTAACTATTTAACTGCGACCTCAATCTGATAATTTATTTATACCTTTAATAACTGTTCTATTCTCTTACAAAATACTTAATAATAATAATAGCAACCCATAAATGTCTCACTACTGGGCACGGGTACAGCACTCTTCTCTATCAAGAGAGAAATTTTAATGGAAATGCACAAAGGGCGACCTTATCACTTAAAGCATTTTCTTAGAGGCAAACTTAATAAATAGTTACATACAATACAGAAAAAAAAAAAATGTAACCTGTGTAACCTAATGTAATACCTGACAAATATCTACATATACTATACTATTATATACTAGCTGTTGCCCGTGGCTCCGCCCGCGTGGATGTCGGTTATCTGCTGTAAAAAGATTTGCCTATGTGTTATTCCAGACCATAATCTATCTGTGTGCCAAATTTCATCCAGATCCGTTTAGTAGTTTTTACGTGAAAGAGTAACAAACATCCATCCATCCATCTAGCCATCCATCCATCTAGCCATCCATCCATCCATCCATCCATTCTCACAAACTTTCACATTTATAATATTAGTAAGGATTATTAGGTATGATTCAGTGGCGTATTATGGGCGCAAGGGGACGCTTTTAAACAAGAAAAAAGACATTATAATATTTAAAAAAAAAGGTATAAATAAGGTAAAGTATAATAAAAAGAAATGTGTTTACAGAGATGCAGAGCTTATGTACTCATATTTGCATTCTTCACTTGCATCACTTTTTCAAGCTTGTTTTAGGCCTGAGGAATTAAAATAAAAATTACCATTGCATTAACTTACATTATACGGAAACATAAGTTCCCCTACTTACTTAAATCATTGGTTGAACTAACTAGGTAAAGGCCACACGGAGTCTGGTTTTTCTACAATGTCGGTTCAGAAATAGCAAGCCTTATTAAAAACTGTGTTAATTAAGGCCAACCTTCTGTGTACTCGTATATAAAATTCAAAGTCCCGGCTGACTGAAATATGAAGCCCAAACTGAATGAAATTTGGAGGGTGTGTTCTTTGTTTAAAACATTGAGGTAAACATATAGAGATGCAATTCCATACAGTTTATGTCAAAATATTGAAGTCAGCTTTTCACTCGCATCGACAAGCTCGGTGTTGCACACTCTATAAAAAAAAACCCTTAATTTAATTAAATTTTTTGATCAGATGTAATTTAATTTTTGAAATAATTGTATTATTGAAATTGGAACATATTCAATTAGATTAATTACATTGAATGTTATAATTTTTAACCTACATATTATGAAGGTCAGCAGGAAAATTTTGTTAAAGTAGCTTTTTTGTTATTTTGTTTGTTTTTCATTTGACAATATAAATTTAATTATTTTCTTATTTAATATTTGCTTTGACTAATTTAAAAATTGGTAATTTTTTTTTAAATTATTTAAATCATTTTTTTAACTAATTTTAAATTTAATAAAAATGAAACAAATCTATTTTAAATATGTTTCATTTAAATTTAAATATATTTCATTCAATACAAAAACCTCCCATAAACACAGGGAAACCGAACGTGGTTTTAACTGACAACCCTGAACTATGTGTTAGCCGCCAATATTTTTAATTAGTTTTTTTTTATGATTTACAACAATAATTAATTGAAAACACATTTATCTCACATGTGAAAAGTAATTTCGTTTGCCTTGTTACACTTTTGCGAAACGTGCGTTTCGAAATCGCAAAATTTCACCATACATTTACTCATTTTCTTGTTTCGCGCCATTCGAACGCCATGCTCATGACAAAACAAAAGACAGTCGGACACATGCCCCGGGGCATGTGTTAGGTGGTAGTGTGTTTTCGCGGTTATTGCATATCTAGTGAAACATATAAATCTGTGGTTTAAAAGGTTGTTCGAAATAAAAAAAAGAAAAAAAAAATTTTTTTTTAAATGGGAGGTTGTATCTATGAAATCGAATTTTTATTCTGTGGGTCGATGGATTCTAATATTGGTATGGCAACAGCCATAACTAATATTGTAAAACGTGTGAACGTGTAAATACATTAATATGGCAAAGTGCTGTCACTGCACATTACTCACGTTCATCGTTTAATCCCTTCCAACACATAATTGTATTTTCCTTTGTTATGTTTTAATATAAATAGATTAAGATTAAGAATAAAGACAGTCGATTACAAGCAAAAATCATCGTCTTATTTTACTCCTCAAAACGAATATAGCAATACGCTATAATTGGTGACCCCGACTGGCTACCGCTTCTCTAGTGCTGATATAATACCGGGACGACCGGAACCCAAATTGGTTTTCAGCATCAAATCTAGAAAGTGATAGAAAACAAACAAGACACCATGGCTCCACCAGCGACTCCAGCGAAAGGCGACGCCAGCACTGATAGTATTGCAGCGATATCAGTTACCGAGAAACTGCCTCAATTTTGGACTGACTCACTAAGATTGTGGTTCGCGCAGTTCGAAGCAATCATGGCTCCCCAGAAACAAGGAGAGGAATATAAGTACAACATGGTAATTGCCAAATTGCCAAAGGAGGTGATCCATCAAGTAAGCGACATCCTGACACATCCTCCAGACGAGCAAAAATATACGGCTATTAAAGATCGCCTTATAAGCTGTTACGAGGAGAGCGAGCACAGAAAATTTCAAAAGCTATTATCAGAGATGGACCTCGGTGACCAGAAACCTTCCCAGCTATTACGAAAAATGCGGGAAGCAGGCAGCGGGAAGAGGAACGACGATACGATACGTCTCCTGTGGTTCCGACAACTCCCAGCCACCATTACATCTATCATTGCAGTATCCGAAGACTTGACATTGGAAAAACTGAGCGAAATAGCCGACAAAATTCACGAGAATCTAACGTATACACGAACGAGCGCCATATCGTCGACAGCTGACATCAGTTTAATAACAAACCTGACGTCACAAATTGCAGCGATGCAAATTGAAATAAACGAGCTTCGCAACAATCGTCTGTCTCGAACGCGACAACGCAGCAGTTTCCGGTCACGTAATGATTCACGCTCACGGTCAATGTCGCACTATCGAAAGCCGCAGAATGGCATTTGTTATTATCATAACAAATTCAAGCAAAATGCAATAAAATGCCGGCAGCCGTGTACATGGAAGAAAAATACGAATGCGATGTCGGAAAACTACTAATAGCACAGAAAGCGACGGATCTCTGTGCTATGCACCCCGCTAACCGTCTAACTATAACCGACTTAAACAGTAGTTATAGATTTTTAGTCGACACCGGTGCAAACATTTCCGTTTTAAATCGCACGGAACATGATAGCGACGCATGCAAATACCAAGTATACGCCGCCAACGGAACCCCAATTAACACATATGGAGAACGCACGCTAACACTGAATTTCGGACTCCGTAGAGAATTCAAATGGTGTTTTACCATCGCCGACGTGAAAATGCCGATTCTAGGAGCCGATTTCCTCGAGCATTTCCAGCTGTTAGTGGATATACACGGACGAAAATTGATCGACAAAGAAACGGGATTAGAAACGCCTGCACGAATAATAGTAGCAAATATTTCATCAATACGAACAATTAACTCGAACTTACCAGATTCGATCAGGTGCTTGTTAGAAAAGTATGAAGATATTACAAAGCCTGGATCGATGAAGAACCCTCCGAAACACAATGTTAAGCATGAGATTATAACAAAAGGGTTCCCAGTTGCTACACGGGCACGTCCTCTTCCTCCAGACAAATACAAAATCGCAAAGCAAGAGTTCAAGGAGATGATGCATATGGGAATTTGCAGACCCTCAAGCAGTGAGTGGGCATCCCCACTTCATATGGTCAAGAAGAAAAATGGCGAATGGAGAGCATGCGGTGACTACCGCGCACTCAACAAAATTACCGTACCGGATAGATACCCATTGCCACGACTGTTAGATTTTACGTATATCGCAAGCGGAAAAACCATTTTCAGTAAAATCGATATAAAGAAAGCATTCTATTCGATTGCTGTCGCTGAACCAGAGAAAACAGCGATAATAACGCCGTTCGGACTTTTCGAATTTACAAGACTTCCGTTCGGTTTAAAGAACGCCGGACAGTCATTTCAAAAGTGGATGGACTCTATATTTAGAGATTTAGACTACGTATATGTTTTCGTTGATGACATTTTAATTGCTGACTCAGAAACCGACGTCCACTACAAACACTTAGAAGAAATATTCAAACGCCTGCAAGAAAACGGCATTACAATTAACACAAACAAGTGTGAATTTGCAAAATCGGAGATTGATTTTCTTGGTTATCATATAACGAGCCAAGGATTGACGCCTACAACGGAAAAAGTTCAAGCAATTAACGAATATCCGAAACCAAATACAGTGAAAGAACTACGTCGTTTCTTAGGCATGTTAAACTTCTACCGAAGCAGCATACCGTACGCAGCGAAGCATCAAGCGCCTCTAAATAGATACTTGAGAAATTCGAAGAAAAATGATAAAACAATCATTCAGTGGAATAAAGAAGCGGACCACGCTTTCGAGCGCTGCAAACAGGATATACGACAAATAACGTCAATAGCCTGCCCAGACAGCCAAACCCAACTAGCAATGATGACTGACGCAAGCTTAAAATGCGTAGGCGCCGTCCTACAGCAACGACAAAAAGGAAAGTGGGAACCGATAGCTTTCTTTTCAAAATTACTAAGCGAAGCTCAAACGAAATACTCTACTTACGACAGAGAGTTACTGGGAATTTACATGGCAATTAAACATTTTAGAAGACTCATCGAGGGCCGAGAATTCACCGTCTACACGGATCATAAGCCATTGATTCAGGCATTCGATAAGAAGCCATCATTGAATGACACACCGAGGCGGATTCGATACCTGGACTACATATCGCAATTCAGCACTAATATAACACATATTAGCGGCAAGGAAAACACAGTTGCAGACGCCTTGTCTCGAGTTGTTGAAACGATATCATTACCATCCAATATAGACTGGAAGGAGGTAGCAAATTGTCAACAAAACAATGACGAACTCGAACGATTGAAATCAAATAAATCATTACGGTTCGAAACGGTACATTTTCACGAGAAAGGGATCAAGATATTCTGCGACTTATCAACCAGGAAACAACGACCATTTCTTCCCCTTAAATTCAGAAGAGACATTTTCGAGAGTTTCCACAATATAAGCCATCCCGGAAAAAACACTACGAGGAAGTTAATTGCAGCGAACTACATTTGGGAAAACATGAACACGGACATCAACAAGATGACTGAAGCATGTTTACAGTGTCAACGTTCAAAAATACATCGGCACACCAAATCACCACTTGGAAAATTCATGCCAGCAGAAAGATTCTCTCATCTACACGTCGACATTGTCGGACCCCTCACAACATCCCAGAACAAACGATACATCATAACAATGATTGACCGATGTACGTCATGGCCAGAAGCTTTCGCAGCGTCAGACATCACTGCAGAGTCAATTGCAAGAGTGATATACGAAGGGTGGATAACCCGATTCGGATGTCCTGAATACATAACTTCAGATCAGGGAGCTCAATTCGAATCAAGAATATTCAGAAGTTTGGCAAAACTCATGGGAATAAATAAAATACGGACAACTCCGTATCACCCACAGTCAAACTCGAAAGTCGAACGATTACACAGAACTATGAAAGCAGCATTAATGGCAAGAGGGAACACTACAAACTGGACAAAGGAACTAGCCACAATATTACTCGGTATCCGTACCAGCTTACGGCAGGATACTGGATTTTCGGCAGCCGAACTAGTATATGGAACAACAATAACGTTACCTGGAGCATTTTTCGAGACAAGAAGCCTAACAACCTACACTGAAATGGTAGAAGAGTTGAAGAAAAACATCGAACGAATAACTTCCGTGCCACAGAGAGAGCGCACAAATGACAAAATATTTGTACATCCAAAATTAGCAGAATGCACGCACGTATTCTTACGATGCGATAGATTGCGGCCGAGCTTGACGCCGCCATACGACGGACCTTATCTCGTAATTAGACGGAGCGATAAATTATTCACGATATTGATAAACGGAAGACACAGTACCGTATCTATCGACAGGATAAAACCCGCCTTCGTAATAAACGATAAGGAGATAAGAAATCGCACATCAGTAGATAAGAAGATAGTTGTAGAAACGCAAGATAATCTAGCAAATAAAAAAACACGTGCAGGGCGAATCTCACGCCCAACGGTTCGATTCCAGCTATGATATATAAAGCTATACAAACGATCTACAATCACCACTCACGACAAAAAGTTTTCACACGCAACATGGGATCCAACACAAGTACTCATGAGAAAGAACAAGTCAACATGGTGCAAAACAACGCGCCAGCCATTCCGGAAGAGTTACTGCAGATACACTCTAGGCTCGCTGAGGACCTACAGAGCATACGAGGTTGGATCACAATAACGATTATCGCAGTGATAATAATAATATGCATCATCAGTGTCTACATGTTGTTCCGAGCGATCGGAACAAAAATCGAGAAGAGATTTATGCGTGTGATACGAGAAACCAACGTGGTGTAGGGTAATAAGTTTAATCGTAAATATTTTTTTTTTAAGGAGGGAGTATCTATGGCAACAGCCATAACTAATATTGTAAAACGTGTGAACGTGTAAATACATTAATATGGCAAAGTGCTGTCACTGCACATTACTCACGTTCATCGTTTAATCCCTTCCAACACATAATTGTATTTTCCTTTGTTATGTTTTAATATAAATAGATTAAGATTAAGAATAAAGACAGTCGATTACAAGCAAAAATCATCGTCTTATTTTACTCCTCAAAACGAATATAGCAATACGCTATAATTGGCACACATTAAATTTTGTTCGGGGTTGGGGTAAAGATAAATTTAAACTAAGATTAAAGATAATAAAATAACTATATTTGACGGTAATACTAATATTATAATAACAAAGATTTAGGATAAAAATAAGATGAAGAGATGAGATTTTGGGATATGAGTTGCGCCCGGTACGAGGTTATGCAGCGAACTAAAAGATTTACATTAAATAGCTTATAAATAAAACTAATTCGTACTGCCTGCGCGTTGTCGCAATAGTGATAATGCACACAAAGTATTGTACGGTTGTTGACCCGTACAAATTTTCTCTTCTTTCAATTTAAATTATGAGACACGTGTCATCACAGTTCTTCCAAAATAATCCCAACGGGATATAACAGGGCGTGCGAGGGAGCGCGGATGTTAGTATTTAACTAGATATTAATAAGTGGGAAGGACAAAAGTTCAATCACTTTTTAATATCTACCTATGTCTTAATATATTTACTGGGGCGAAGCCGCAGACAGAAGCTGTTTTAATTATATGTAATGTAAAATATTGTTATGTTTTAAATGTTTTTTTCCTTATAGGCAGTCATTAGTAGAATGTTAGTACACCTGTTTGTATTGTAACTCGTTACCTATGGTTATTATCACTGGACGGGTCACGCTAGCGTGCTCGGGTTAATAGAATGCCTCGTCTCACGTTAGCTCTGAATATTTCAAACGATGCTTTCTTGTTGAGTGAATGACGTCAGCCATTTTCACGGCCCTTACGTAAACTTGATTTTCCAAGTAGTATAGCATATTATGGTATGTATAGCATATATTACCGAAATTCCGTAACGGTTTTTCAATATAGATGTCTAATGAGTCTTCTGTATTAACAGGCGTATGTGTTAGAAGTATCTAGGTATGTTTTTTAGACATGACGTACTTAGAATTTCATAAACCCGTCTGATAAGTCTTATTGTCAACCTCAACAAGTCGTCGTCGTCAGGACCAATAGTTCAATTTGGCCTTGGCCGAATTTTTTACACCCTTCCAAAGATCTACGTCAAATTATATTGAAGCAGTAGTTAAAAGATTTAAACTAATAAGTAAAGCTATTGATGAAGGTTGGATTAATGGCGGGGCAGGTGGCGGTGGCGCGGCGAGGTGGTGTAGTGTCACTCACGTGAGTCGAGAAGCGTGCCACCTCGCACCTCGAGCGGCTCAAGCCTCGGCAATGACCTTGCGGTTGAACCACGGCGCGGCCCAGTTTCCCTTTGAGGCACTTTACACTAACGTATATTTGATGGTTACTGACATTTAGCTATAATTTAAGTATCATTTATGTACATGGTGTGTCAGAAAAGTTAAAAAAAAATTGGTTGCATTAAAGTAATTAAATAAGTTGACCACATTTTAAACTAGAATATCATCATTTTTTATTGTGATTATATAATGTCCTGCGCATCTATACTATATATTATTATAAAGTTGAAGAGTTTTTTGTTTGTTTGGTTGAACGCGCTAATCTCTGAAAGTACTGGTTGATTTGAAAAATTCTTTTTTTTGCTGAATAGTGCATCTATCTATTTAAATTGTTGAACGAGCAAATAATCCGACGCTGGCGTTATCGTATAACTATCATCATTAATCGATACGTCGGGGTTTGGTAGGCAAATTATTTTTTGCTGAGATATGTATAGGTGGTAAAGAGTCCATCACAAGGTCACAGTACAAACCACTAAGTACTAGTGCAATAAGTATACTAAGTTTCTCGTGAAATTCAAACCGTTTTTACTAAAGACTAGGGGTCGCCCGCGACTTTGTGCGCGTGGTAATTTGGAATATTTTCCCCGATTTTGCAACATATCTCACTACTACTCCGTTCCTATTGATCATAGCGTTCCTATTGATATAGCCTTCATAGATAAATGCACTATTCAACAAAAAAAGATTTTTTCTAATCGAACCAGTACTTTCTGAGATTAGCGCGTTCAACCAAACAAACAAACTCTTCAGCTTTATAATATTAGTATAGATAAGACAGCCAATGATTCTAAAGGATGTTTCTGAAAAGTAAATAATTTAAACAAGCAAAAACCTACTTACTATTTTAGTTGAAATTATTTATTTTTCAGAAACATCCTTTAGAATCAGCGGCGGTAGGATAGGGGTATGAATGTTTAAATTACTTATCTATAGATTAATCGATTAGATAAACGTCGTGCTTCTCTGTAGGCATATAACATTTTTTCATGGTTACTAAACTAGCTACTAAATAATTTTTAACACGTGGAATTTTAAGATCAATATATTTTTTATTTTATTATTTAAGTACATAAGTTCAATTTTTATTTAGGAGTTTCATAATAATTATGATCATCGAGATGTGAAAAATCGTATGGTACCTATATGTAACAAACATAAAAAGAAACTACACACGAAAACAACAAAACCTCCTCTTTTTGAAGTCGGTTAGAAATATCTCAAATTTCACCTGAAAAGTTTTCTTATCAAGTGAAATTCGAAATATTAATAAATCTGGAAATTAACTATCCTTTAACCAAGAAATCCAGAAATTTTACTTAGTGTTTAACTGTGCACTGGTCTCATCCCTACATTTGGAGGAATATTAGCCTACTATCTATACCACGATGGCCAGTCGGGTTGGTATAGGGTTTTGTTTCAAGTTTTCCCTCTCTTACAACATTTTCGGGGTCGAACGGACGGGGGTTGATATTTGTATTCTTAATCCGTCATCAGATGAACTTTTATTACTCTTTAAGTATAGGTATATGAGTTAGTTTGTGAATTTCCATGACTTATGAAATGAAAAAGTAAATACATTGCTGGCTCTTGTTTGTATAAACGACAACTAGTTTTTAAAAAGGCAACTCCCGCACTAGGGAACAATTCCTATGTCACGGGGGACTTTTCAAACATACAATTAATGGACACAAAGTACACCCAGACTCGGAACAATCATTTATGGATCTCACAATTTTTTTGTGTCGTTTGAGGATCGAACCCACAACACGCCGCGCAGTAGTAAAGGCGAAGTACACACTTAGCCGCTGAACCAACCGTGCAGTCGCACAGTAAGTCTTGACTTACTGTGGGACGCGAAAAACACGAAAAGCTTGCTTTTAACACAGTACTTTAAATACCTATTCTTGATGGTCAGAGCCAGTTTTGCATGCACTATAATATTGATGGAGTCGTTAAAGTCGTGCAGTTCCAGCATTGTGGCTCAACCGCCATAAATATGCATATCAAAACAGTTAAGAGTTTCCGTTTGGTCAAGGTCACGAACGAAGGTGACGTTGTTGGCGTGAACACTGAATGTTACACAGCTATTATATTATATAGTAAAATACCGAAACACCTCAAGTTTGTTTCTATTAGAAGAGTAAGTATAAAAAAAGTTATGCGTGGTTACATATAGAAAAAAAATATACGCGGGTCGACTAGAGAACCTTCTTTATTTTCGCCGGTTAAAAATAAGAAAAAATAAAATACGATGTTATTTAATAAGCTTATTAAACTGTGTGATTTTTCCTTCACAATTATGGCCACCTAGCGGTAAGTACCGCTAGTAAAACGCATACTTCAGTACAAACTATTTCGGTTAATTATGCATTTGTATAAATATTTTTTTTGCCTGTTATATGGTGTAAAATTTTAAACAACATTTTCACACATTATTAGGACGCAATTGAAAATGGTTGTACTTACTCGAATCTATAACTGATTCTGAAGAAACTATCTTCAGGTTTCGCAAAGAATAGCATTGTCACAGAATAAATACTACAGTGGCATTGTATACCATTCCACAAACAGATTTTTTGGCGGCAAAGAAATATTTACCAGCAGCAGTTATTGTAGCCTGTACACATATAATATTTGGCATTACTAGCGCGTTCCGGGGCATAGAAGATTGGATATATCAGCTTTTGTCTACCCTCCTCTTCTTTTAAGTCTGTTGATAAAGAGATCGTGTTTTTGTTTGCTTGAACGCGCTAATCTTTGGAACTCCCAGTTGGATTTGAAAAATTTCTTTTTGTATTTGATAGGGCAATTTTTGAGGAAGATTATAGGCTATTAACGGCACCCCATGTCACGTTTATTTAAATGTAACGCTAATTCTATCAGTGACTTCTATATAGTTGTTTTTTTTTATACTGAGTAATTGAGTGGGTAAAAAACCTTACGGTCCGCAGTTACCGTAGCTTATGGACGCCTGCAATATCAGAAATATTACTTGCCTGTTGCCGACTCATTTTTTTACACCAGGACTATATGATGTAACATAGAGATAGGAAAACGTTTCTTTCAAAACACATTCCTAAATGAGCGCTGGGGACCTGTAATGACACACAGGACCACAACTACGCCGATGTGTGTAATTATTTAGCTGTGGTCTTCTTCCCTAGTCAGGCTTGCTTGCAAGCATAGTGCTCTACCTCTCTTTCTCTTTGCTATTTACGCACGTACGACCTACGCGTATGTATTGAACTCGACTTATCGCTATCTTATTAATATGATACAGAAGGACTTTAGATAAGCGAGATTGCCAATAAATTGATATTGTAGCTACGTTACTATAGATAAATAATATATGTACAATAATATTGATATACAAGTATGTAGATAAACATGATTAATAATAATTATTCGATGATTGATTATAAAATATAGAATGTTTAAGAGTAGGTATTGCCCGCGGCTTCGCCCTTCAGCCTTCGGCCCGCGTGGATATCGGTTATCGCGATAAAAAGTACCCTATGTGCTATTTCTATGCTATATAGAATTTGGTAACAGTGTACAGACTGAACTTACAGATACAAATATATTTTATACAAATTCATACATTGGCTTTCCTAAAGGACAAATCTTTATGATGGGCAACGGTGATTGCTGTGCAGCCTCTCTTAACAAGTGGCATAAACGGTAGTCGAATCGAAAAGTCAAAAAAGCAAATGTGTGGTATTTGACGCAAGTTTTCGACATTACATCGTAAACTTACGTCAAATACCTACCATACATTAGTTTTTTTGACTTTTCGATGACTAAATTTGAAATCAAAGGTTATGTTACAAATCTAAACTTTTATTTTCCGACAAATATTTTAGCATTATTATAAAAATGTCCAGTCGAGCTGAAAAATATGTCTTAAATAGGTTTATGTATATTTAGATACATAACTGCACTTTGGTTCTATAAATATTTTACAGCGGCAGCCAATTATAATATCTATAGCGCGGTTATAGGTATTCCCCTTCAGGATTATTCGCTACGTGCTGAACGCGGCGCGGCGCGAACTGGGGCAAGGTTACTTCAGTAAAACTGACATTTACCATTTGTTAGGTATAATAGCTATTACTATTACTTTTTTTCTACTATTTGGGTGGTAAACAAGCTTACGGCCCGCCTGATGTCAAGCAGCATAGCCTATGGGCGCTTGCCATACCAAATTTGTAAATTGTGTGTTGCTGACCCCTTTTTTTACGCAAAGGCTTTAAGATGGAGTACCCCTAAATGAGTACACACACACATGAACACAACTACACCGCAGTGTGTAGTTATTTGGCTGTGGGCTTTTGTATAGTGGAGGTCGTTCCCCAGTCGGACTTGCTCGCTAGTATGGTGCCCTACCTCTCTTAAAGTCAATTTGTTCATGATATATAGGCACAATAACATAATTTCCAAAATAGACATTGCATTTTTGAAAAGAACACACAAAATGTAAAGTCGACAACACGTAAGTAGGTACTCACGTATTGTCGACTCTACATTTTGTAACACCAGAGTTTTGGATTCGGAAAACGTTATTTTAAACCGTTTCCCCTGCAATGAAAATAAATAATATATTTGCCAGAATTTAGACTACATTTACTGACTAGATGCAAGTATTTTCTTATTATGTCGATAAGGTTTTCTACCTGTTTATAATACAGTTTCAAGGTAGATTACACCATCAATATCAGAACACTAGATTGAGAAGGTATCTAATAACCTTTATAATAGGTCAGGCTTGTAAATAGTACATACTACAAAAGAATTGGTAATAGGATTCGCGAATAAAGAAGGCCACGATGCCGAAGCTTTTCTTTTGAAACGAAAAACCGACAATGATACCGCGACGCGACCTCGACCGGTCGTCTGACAGCAGCGGTGGCTAATGACAAGCTTTTCTTATTCACGTAAAGTCTCCGCAATTAAGCTTTTGTGTTTGGTATTATAGTAAGGTAAATATTTAAGGGGTTGATATACGCGTCATTTGTTTGTTTTTGTCTGCCCGATAGAGACACTACAGAGTAGAGACACTTACTAGATTATCACTCAGTCTGAATGCAGAAGTTACGGCAATTACTATCCACTTTGCTCACATTCTATTTTGACTGGTCTGTTGGTGTAGTGGTAAGTGACCCTGAAGCCGGAGGGTTGGATTCCCACACATGACAAAACTTTGTGTGATTCATGAATGTTTGTTCCGGGTCTGGACGACGAATTTCTGTCCGTAAATAGTATGTTTGTAAAGTCCCCCACGACACAGGGCTTGTTCCCCAGAGTTAGAGTTGTCTAAAAAAAACAGATAAATGGAATAGTTTTTATCGACATTAAAATTACTTACTACTACAGTACGTACTTATGAACTAGTAAGTGGTTTGCCCCGACCTGTGAACTCACGACTCACCCATGACCAATTTGGCTCATATTCGAACTTAAAAAATCTTTGTCTCCTTAATTAACCTTACATTACATCTTCGGACTTCGATTAAAAGTTTCTTAAACAAACTAATCCAATGTCTATGTCGTGGGCGTCACGTGGAAATAGCTATAAATATATTATGTTTATACCTATGTATATTTTATAGCTCATATATATATACTCCTATATAAAATATCTATAAATAAAGGCAACAATAAAAACAGTATTGTGCCTATATAGTTACCTACTTGTTGTTTTCAACAACCGATCACTCAACATGCAAGCCGTACCCCGAAGAGTGACAACGTCATTCTCATGCTTGCATGTTCAAAACGTTTACGTTACAGCCTAAAATTATCTTGTGTAACATGAATTGTTCGGCAAACTATAGTTGGTACGATTAGCAACAATAATATCTGGATATTATTATTATAATTTGCTTTATTTCCTTTTAAAATAATGTGATCAAGTGATCAAAGATTTTTATTATAGAAATGCATCGGTTCCGAAGCACATTCTCATACATAAAATATATAAAACTTAATAAAATCGCATTCTATCTAGCCTAACTGAAAAATACTTACCTCATATGTGTCGGGTTGTTCGCTGCCAGCGATGCTGGCAAAGAGATGACTGAGAGCCCTAGACATGAGGCCAGTCATAGTGTGTGTCTTGCCAGCACCAGTTGCACCGTACGCAAACACAGCACCCGCAAACCCTCGCAGCGTGTCTCCCACCAAAGGGGCACATACTGCGTCGTACACTTCTTCCTAATAAAAAATAAATAAATTAAAAGCTTGCACCGATAATACTAGACTAGACTCTTCTGCTCTTATAGTTATTTTCAAGGCTGGTTGCTTGGAAACCGCCACTTTGGTGCCCATACATTTGCTGATCATGCATTATGCATAGCATTAGGTATTGGGTTTTCTGTTAAAAAGTTCTCGGTAAGTAGTCTGGTATAATATGACTAAAAGGCTCGGCCTCTTTTATTAGACACGTGGGTATCATATATCTCTACCTAGGTACCTCTTCGGGGAAAAAGGCTGTCGTTTTGTATATATTATAGTCGCCACCTTGTGTGTGATCTACCGTGCCTGTACAATTGGTTGTGTTCCGGGGAATTGTATGACGTGATGCCCAACGGCTACTTCATTTTATAAACGCACTTTGCTCCATCCACAGAGAGTAATTCTCACATCTTAAAACCTCTATCGTGTCGTACTGTACGGTGTTAGAGGAATTTCCTCCCACGTACGATTAGGTTATGGAATGAGCCTGGGCCCTGTTGCCATAAATAAATAATTTTAAAATTTAGAATCAGCTCACTGTCAATGGTTTCCCAGGAATCTATAGCATGGGATTCTTCAGGAAAGGAGTTATGCCGCGCGAGTGAAACCCTCGATGTTGCAAGCGTCCATAGGCTACGGTTACTGCTTAGGAGGCAAACAAGCTTACGGCCCGCCGCGCCGGGCCCACCTGATGGAGGCGGGTCGTAAGCTTCTTTGCCTTCTTAGTATTTAGTATAAAAAGGAACTGGAATCTACTAACTAAATGTCCTGTAAATTGTGTGTGAATGATAAAAAAATATGAATTGTAATTTGTGTTACGCACTTGAGTGCTATCCTCTCGGAAAACGCGGTCATATATGTAGTGTTTATCGTTAAGCCGCCTCTGACGTAGCACATCTCGACGCATGTCAGCTTCTTCTTCCAACACCAGCATCTGATAACAACGACATATTATATTTGATACAAATATGATACGATATAAATGCAAATGCAATCTAATCTTCAAAAGTGTAACTCGATAGTAGGTAGGTATATTTTATTTTTGACTACTTATACCTACGTATAGTACGTATATTTAATCCACACTTCAGAAGACCGCTTAGCTTGGAGACGTGTTGTATGTGGTCGCGATCCTCAGCAGTGAGGGAACGACGAAGAAGAATACGTATATTTACTTCAAGGAAGTCAACGAATGATGATGAATGAATTTTACTATTTTTAGTTTATTTTTGTATTGTCTTAGTTAATATAGTCGTCATAATTTACTCATTAATTTACGTCACAATTCGCTATTAATATTAAACCTACGGAAAATAAAATCTACCAAATCACTTTCATATTATACTTACTATTAATTGATAAAACAAAAACAAATTCTAGTAGATATTAGATATTGCCAGTCGTTTTCTTTGAATAATATCTTTAAGTTGTTCAAGGAACAATAAGAATAATGGCCAATGATATTATAAAGATCGTGTATCTTACTAGGTATAATATCATTGCTAATAGGTATAAAACAAGCAAGACACGTCTAGATATTATGTAACCTTATCGCTGACAACGTGCACGATGCGAGGACCTTCATCTGCTCGGAGCGGCCGCACGCGCACCGCCACCTGTTAACAATGAACACACACCATAACCATAACCAATCAAGTATCAAATATCTACATACGTCATTAGTCCTACTGGACTAAGAGCCAGCGACGTATATACTTTTGTCATTGCAAAAGTCATTAAAATTCACAAACTAACTCCTCTAAGGTACCTGCAGAATAATAAAAGGCTTTTCGGGCAACCCTTTGGGGTTAGGTTAGGTTACCCCTAGGGTTGCAAAGCCCTATACTAACAAAGAGGGTAAGAAATCCTTACTAATATTATACATGTGAAAGTTTGTAAGAATGGATGGATGGATGTTTGTTACTCTTTCACGTAAAAACTACTGAATGGATATGGATGAAATTTGGCAAAGAGATAGATTATGGTCCGGAATAACACATAGGCTACTTTTTGCAACGATAACCAACATCCACGCGGGCGGAGCCGCGGGCAACAACTAGTATAACATAATTTGGTTAAGTATAGTTTCAGACCGAAAATTTGTAGTTTAATGAACATGATAACAATAGTATTCTCTATTTTATACATTAATTAAGTATTTTAAATTATAGTTAAAATGTAGGTAAGGGTGTTGCTATTTCAAAGATAAGAATACAAGCGATGGTTTATTGTGATGACTGTAAAAAAATTACGATTCTTACAAAAACCACGATAACATTTTTATCTTTTTTTGTAGAAACATGTTTTTGGTAAGATTGTTTTTATAAGATTAGAAGATGCATAAGGATAATATTCAAACAGAGCCGAAGTTGTGTATTTCGTTTTATAGATTTTTATACCGAACAGAAAACATTACTTTACAAATATACTTACGAAGCTGCTATAATGTAGACTCAAAAAAAAATTTTTTCTGCGATTATAATCTGTATCTGTAAGTCGTTTCATTTTTTTTTTCTAAAAAAAATATTTTTCTATTTTTAGTGATAAAATAAAAGTAAAAGATAAGTACATACATATGAAAAACATTGTTAATAGCTATAACGTTTGAGGATTGCCCTAGATTTTCCTGGGGTTCCATCATCAGATCCTGACTTGGTGCCTATGGGACCACCTCTAAAGTATACTCTTCCAAATGAAAAAAAAAATTGAGAATCGGTCCACAAATGGGGGAAATGTCGGTGAACATACATAAAAAAATACATACAGTCGAACATAGAATCTCCTCCTTTTTTGAAGTCGGTTAATAAGCATAATTTCTGTGTGTAAAACCACAGGAATAGATCTAAATATTTTTGTGTTTAAAACCACAGGAATAGATCTAAATATTTCTGTGTTTAAAACCTACATAGTTTTATCAATACTTACTCGTACAGCTGTAAAAGATAAAAGTAAATTGCCTTATTGCGTAAATTATCACATGCCAATGTAATATCAATGCATTTTAGGCGAAAAGGATTGCTAAATATATAAGCAGGTATCTACTTATGTCCAACAGCCTAATTTGTAAATCGAACTTGAAACTTTTTTATTCAACATTTTTTACAATCAAACTAAAAACCCACTTGGAATGTTTTTGTTTTACGGATTTAGGTAGGTATTATGTACCAATTTTCTATTAACTATTATCCACGAAAACCTTCGTATTTTAGGCCACGTGCTAATAGATCTCAACTTATACAGCTGATTAGGTACCTAATAAGCAATGTCACTGACAAGAGACGAGTTGACTACAGAAAAGTGACCTTATGGTCTCTATGTCACTGATAAGATAACGCAGTAAATATATTCTCTTTGCTACGTTTGACCAAATATAATTTAGATATTCATCGACTAAAGGAAGACAAAATGGTTTTTTTTACAAGCTTTTATTTAGCTTGCAATGTATTGTTAGTTTAGTCCAACCACTTCCCGGTTTTGATTAAGCTCAAATTTGTAACGGTGTACCATAGAGCTGATGATGCAGTTGGAAGGTGGCCATAGGAACTTTTTAACGAAACAAGATAGCTGCGTCGTGTTTATCACAGATATCTTTTAAGAATATTTAATGCGTATACATGTACCTATGCCATAAATTACAAAAATACACTTTATGAGCTGTACTTATTAGATTTTTTTAAATATATACTAACTTGTAAAACACCTAAAGTTTAGACTTAGGTAAACTTGAACTAGGTAGATAAAAGAAGAAACCAGAATTAGGTAACTGCGTGATATAAAGTGGGTACTCATACCCAATACTCTTGTACACTGCAAAGCCTATTGTTCCTGACAGCTGGGTTATCAGTAACGATATTGAGGACCATAATAAAACAATGCTGTTCGTGGGTGATGTATTATTTGAAAACACGGCTTGACTGATTCGACTAGTTAATTTTTTAATAGGTTGGTAGTTCGTAATAGATATAGAATAAGGTTTTTAAAAAAGGAGTATAAAATACTAGACGTGACCGGTGCAAATACTTCGCACAGATCGGTACTCAACTGATGGCATCCTATAGTTTTAAAACATTTATCTTTGTCTGGTATTTTTCGTAAATAGCGGCAAACGAAAGCTTTAAATAGTGTTTGAATAATTAAATTTGATAAAAAATTATAGAAATTATGGCGCGGTATCCCAACAAAGAACCTTTGAGAAATACTCGTATTTAATAACTAGGGGTCGCCCGCGACTTCGTCTGCGTGGTAATTTGGAATATTTTCCCCGATTTTGCAACATATCTCACTACTGCTCCGCTCCTATTGATCATAGCGTGATGTTATATGGCCTATAGCCTTTCTGGATAAATGCACTATTCAACAAAAAAAGATTCTTTCCAATCGAACCAGTACTTTCTGAGATTAGCGCGTTCAACCAAACAAACAAACAAACTCTTCAGCCTTATGATATTAGTATAGATAGAAATGTTGTCTGGAAAGGAACAGAAATAATCTGTTCCTTTCATGGCACGACGTCTGTTATATCAGCTAATGAGAAACAAATATGTAGGTCCATGACCTAACAATAAACGAATCCAACCACTATGTTTTGTAAGTGCCAGCCAGAATGATAAATGTCTAACAACGGTAACTGTATGGTAATTAAAAATAAAGTCTAAGTTTCTACCTAAACGCCAGCCATAGATATTGTTTTTTTATACTATCTACTAAGGTGGCATAGCCATACAAGCATACGGCCTGCATGTTACCGCAGTTACCGTAGCCTATGGACGGAGGCTTCAAAAAGAAGAGGTATCACTGGCGTGTTGCCAAACATTTTTTTTTTAATATTAGCTGTAAGTACCTAGTTAACTTACCTACTGTCTAATGAATCACTGTTTTTTTATCCACAAGGTAAATAGATACCACGTCAATTATTCAAATTATCTAGGTATAACTATTATATTTAAATGTACCTTTGCGTGATAAAAAGCACAGTAAATACACACAAATTACTGTAAATACTGTTATTATTACCGATACGATAATAAAGACTTTTTCGGTAACTTTAATATGATAATAATAACTTTTTTGTGTTTTGTTATTAAAACTAAACTGGTCGTGTCTAGTTTAGATAGATGCCTTCAAGTAGGTAACCAAAAAAGAGGTAGATACCTAGACTATTACTCCTATAAAATAAAGCTTAACATAAAGTGCATCTCGTACCTAGTTTTAGCCGGCTAATCTAATACATAAGGATTGCGCTAGGTGGCGTGCACATGAAGAGGCCTATGTCCAGCAGTTTGACGGCGATAGGCTGCCGATGATGAATCTAATATAAACTATGACCGATAGACCTAGCTCCAGCTGGCTAAAACTAGATGTAACAGCATTTCGACTTTTAGCCACAACACATAAATATTACTATCTACTGACTATTTTACCTAACTAAAGAAAAAAGAGAGATAAGATAGGTAGGCACCATACCAGCGAGCAAGCCCGCCTGGGAAATGACCGCCACCTTACAGAAGACCACAGCCAAATAACTACGCAAAGCGGTGTAGTTATGTTCATGTGTGTGATACGTGTGACGGTGTGAGTACAGGTCTCCAGCGCTCGTTTAGGGATACGTTTTGAAAGAAACGTTTTCCTAAACGAGCGCTGGAGACAAGTGATACCTCTTGTATTGCAAGCTTCGATAGGCTACGGTAACTGCTTAACATCAGGCGGGCCGTATGCTTGTTTGCCACCCAAGTAGTATAAAAACAGGGAAAATAAAGGTGATAACAGTTTTGATAAAAGTGTAAAGGAAAAGATGAACAACATTACCCTTAGATAGGTACCACTAATGCAAACAAGTTTAGGCTAACAAAAAAATAAGTGATTAACGTGATTACAAATTCATAAACTCATCAATCTAATAGCTGAAAGTATAGATTGCCGGAAGTTAGGTAGAAAACTTCTACTCGACGATTTAAATATCGTGATCGATGATATAAATGATTGGCATGAAAGCTAGGAAACTTTATATAACTTATCAAACTACTTATGATTATAACTGTAGGTACACTCATACTACGTCATAACTAGTAAGTAATATTATTATTATAAGCCTGTATTGTCCTACTGTAGGGCAAAGGCCTCCCCACTCTCCTTCCACTTCTCTCTGTCTGAAGCCGCCGAGGACCTGCCTTCGTTAAATGAGAGGGTTTAACAATGAAAATACAACAGGCTTATTTACGGCGATCTACGCCACGAGCCTACGTACAGTAACGCCACCTACCTACACAAAATGGGACTGTTAAATAGCCCGACTTGCAGGATACCTATGTGACGAAGGACAAGGCAATGCACTTATTTATATGCGTGAAAGGCAATGGCTGTAAAATGAATGACCCTTCTTGGTCAGGCGTAGGTTCAGGTGCATAGTGCACTTAGATACACGGGAGATATTAAGGATTCTTCATTATGCTTGTTGATTTCAGAATTAGAATTATTCAGCACATGTTCCCTAACTTATTTTGTCATTTATTATATCCCATTATATCGCATTTATTTGCAGTGAAGTGACCACTTCACTGCAAATAAATGCGATATAATGGGTTGTATACCCAAGCTATAACCAACTCTACATTTTTGCGTCGACAGAGACGAAGGAGATAGATAAAGGGTTCCTAAATTATATTTCATTATAGGTACATATTTCAGTGGTTCTTAAATCCTTAATTACCCATACAGACTAAGCAGCTCAACATAGCGAGCAGATATGAAAAAATATTTTCCATGTACCTATCTCACGACGCGAAAATATAGAGTTGGTTTGAGATGTTGTTATGAGTTTAACCCATATCGTATTTTCAATGGAATAAGGGAGTAAGATGTAAAATTACCCTAAGACAATTACTATAATATTTCCAACATTATATCCTTATAAATAACTATATTTTTTCCACATACCTATTTATAGGCTCTGGAATAAACTACCTACTGCAGTGTTTCCCGTGCGCTACGATGAGGTTTGAAAAGCCCACTAACCTCACGGCAGGCAGCGGTAACCACTTAGGTACCATCAGGTGGACCTCTGGCTCGTCTGCCACCATTAGCAGTAAAAACAATTCCGAAAAAACAGTACCTAGGTATGTAAAAAAATACTGGCTCGACGCGGGACTCGAACCCAAGACCACTTGATTAAATAGGTAACACAACATTAAACTTGGCCGCCTTTTTTGTGCTAAAGTTTTAAATAATTATATGAAAAAACTTCAGTATCTAAAATTTTGCCTTCTGTAAAGAGAAACAACTTCTAGGTATCATGTTTAATGATTTTCACATCCATAAGATGGGCTGTAAGCTGTCCTAAAAAATAATAAATCTGAAAGTCAAAATGCAATAATGCAAGCGCAACTGTAGGTAATGTAAGTAAATATTCGTAGGTAGGTAGGTACCTAACTTAATTTCTAAAACTTTTTAATTACCATCAATTTTTCTTCAGTGACAGTACGGATACTACCGTGTGCTCTGTCAGTGCTTGGTAAAGTGCTCTGAGTCATGGCATTACTCCGTCTATCCAAAACCATCTAAAAACAACACCGCTTCTATTTAACACAAATTTTTAAACACTCAAAAATCCAAATTACAACACTGATACGATAACAAATTAGTAATTAAGTTATAAAATAGTTCATGAAACTTTGAAAGATATTTAAGCACTAATTGTAGTAGGATAGGTACTATATTAAGGATGTATGGTTGAACGTCAATTAGGGACGAAGCGCGACGTCAACGTTCTTCACCCGCGTGGCTTCACGTGGACTGAACGTTGGTCAAAATACAGCCTTCGCTTTAGGCGGTCGCTGGGGCAACAGCTAAACCCCACAAATAAAAGTTTCATGCGCCGTCATGTCGACCGTTATTAATCACATTGGTACTTATACATAGGTACAGAATTATTACAATAAGAGTAAATTAATGTTACTACACTACTTTTATAGGTAGTTATATAAATTTTATTTGCGGGTTCCTAAATAAAAAGATAAAATATATAATTCGATGTTTTTTTTTATTTACCTCTAAGTACGTAGGTACTAAGCTTTTGCCCGAGTCTTCGCACGTATGGATGTTATTTCGCGGCAAAGTGTAGGTCTACCTTTTTTAGGCCTGGAACCTTTTTAGGCGTAAGCAAAACTATTTCTTAAAGTTGGACCTACCTAACTAGACTGTTTGTCCCAAGTAAACATACTTATCAACAACTTAGAGTACCTACTTAGTAGTACCTAAGTGCAGCAGCACTAAGTAGAAGCGTCCAATCTTGACAGAGCCGCCTCTGTCAAGATTGGACGCTTCTACTTAGTGCAACTTTGACATTCGCCATAATCTTGATCTGGTCCATGTACACTTTAAGACCCACTTGTAGTGTGACTCTACTTAGGCCTTCGAGCATTGCGCCAAAATCTTCCAAAGTCTCGTACATATGTGTGTATGGAATTGTAAATGCTAAAGACTGTTCAAAATTTTGGGTTTGTGTGTGAAGGTAGATAGGTAATTAACAAATCTAAACATGATGAAGACCTCCTTATGGAATTGTTTCTGCGTTTTTATCTGTAGACATCTACTTACCTTTGCTTTTCTTCTAGGTACCTAGGTGATTAATGTAATACTTAGATACCTACTTCTCTGACATAAAGTACTTAGCCTGCCTTATTAGGCAGATTAGGTAGCTAAGTACTTACTACCAGCTAAGGTATTCCTTAGCTATGTCACTAAATTAATATTTCTATCCATGTTATCATCCCTTATAAAAACATCGAACATTACTGGTAATTACTTTATCGTTAGTACAATATGGTAATGTTTTTTTGCAGATTAGAAATAGGTAGGTACTTCTTATATGCACAATATCCAAGTATAACAATGTGCCTTTGTACCTACACTGCAAAAGTTTAAATAAATAAATACATACCTAAATCATTCCTGATCTGATGAAACATAGGATACCTACTTAATCTTTTTTCATGTCAACAGTTGGTCCCGACTGTTAACAGTTGTGAGATCACGACAGAGTCCCAAATATAAGCGATCAGGTCTCCAGCGCTCATTTAGAGATGCGTTTTAAAAGAACGTATCTCTAAATGAGCGTCCCAGGGACACTCCCATCTTTAAACCTTGGTGTAAAAAAATGGGTTGGCAACACGCAAGTGATACCTCTGGTATTGCAAGTGTCCATAGGCTACGGTAACAGCTTAACATCAGGCGGGCCGTATGCTTGTTTGCCACCCAAGTAGAATAAAAAAAAAAGATCTAAATAAGTCTGTCACCAGGTTGGCTACCAATCGACGATAAGATCTTTTTTCATAAATAAATATTACAGGAATGGTATCACAGCAAGTAGGTAGTGAAGTATAGTTATTTCACTTATATCATCACGATCATCTAATTGGGGTATACAGCCACGATGCCATTTGCTCGGACTCGAACATGGGTCCATTGTTCCTCTACTTCAAAACTTCCCTATCCCTAAGAGATCTTCCTATAGCATTTAACTGGGTTAAACAATTGTTTTTCACGGCACCTCGTAGGTACCTACTAACTGCTACCTTACACGCCTATATAAACGATAAAGATAAACATTTACGTCTTTTGACTAAGAGACAGAGAACTAGAATATACCAGCATAAGTCTTCTAAACAAATAAATCTTCCTAACCTGCAGCGATGGGCGTGCCACAAGGTAACATTCTTGGAATTTTGCGTACCTACCAACTTATTTATTCCTGCATCTGAACAAGGAAAGGAAAATATTGAATACTTCCATTTCCCTGTATCCATTTGATTGTTTTTGCAGTGGCGTATTATCCGTAAGGCAAAGTAGGCACGAGCCTAGGAGTGCTAGAGCACAGGGGGCGCGAGCAGAAAAAAATCATTTTTACCGAAAAATAAATAAGTAAGTCCTTAGGTACCTAACTTTAAAGAGGGGTAGGCGATAAGGAACTTGCCCAGGGCCACAGAATACTTAATAGTACAGGTCCAGGGCGCTGTATTTACTTAATCCGCTTCTGCTGACACACGTAAAGCAATAGTCAGTCGTCGTTGATGCGCGCTACAGTACGGACGCGCTTCCTCTACACCGTACGAATTTTGTAAATTCACGCGTTGCGCGGCTCTAGCCGCTGCCCGATACTGTCGCTATGAGTTCACAGTAACTCATAGCCAACGAGCTGTTGGCATTCATTCAACATGCCATCGACACAATGGACGAGGTCAGCATTCTGCAGATCTGTAGGTCCAATTTTAAGGAGGAAGAAATAAGCAATGGCAAGAGGCTGTTGTACCAGTCACTGGATAAACTGGACCAGATGCCATCACGCCGAAGAGATGGTACTGAGAAGAGCGTGCAAGACATAATCACCTTGCTAAAGGTGACCGACCCCGACGATGTGCCTGCGTTCGTGGCGAAGGATCTGCATAAGCTGCCCCCCGTCACGTTCGACCACGTCGACGTCACCAGACTGCTTAAGGATATAACAGTCCTTAAAGCAGGCTTGGCAGAGGTGAAAGCCAAATTAGAGGTGTCTGATAACACCATATGTGAATTACGTGCCGAAGTAGTGTTGTTGCGCAACGCTAATTCAAGCGGTAAGACACCCGACACCTCTAACGTCAACAGTCGTTGCGAGGCTGAAAACGCTTCCATCAGCAGTTTGAAGTCGGTGAGTGCAGTTGCGTCACCGGCCGTCAATATTGCATGCGGTGCAAAATGTGACACCGCCGTCCCTGCCTCGACATGTGTTGAGGCGTCGAATCGTGTGGGCACGTTGACCCCTAAACGTGCCTACGCTGCCATTACCGCCACCAAGAAGACCTCAGTGGTGACGCGACAGGAAGAACAGGCGCGGAAACAGCGTGTTTCCAAAAACGACATGGACAAGGATGGCTTCATCAAGGTCGAGAAGAAGAAAAGGAAGCCTCCTTGTCGGAACCAGTGCGGTACTGCGCTGACGGGGCCCAATATACTGCTGCGTCCCGCAATACCTACGACGCAGCTATATGTGTCCCGTCTCCATCACACCACGAAGACCGAGGATATTGTGGAGTATATCCTGAAGAAAGTCAACTGGACCTTGAGGGTCGAAAAGTTAGTACCGCGTTCTAGCACCAATTTCAATTCGTTTGTGGTGCGGGTGCCAACGCATGGTATCGACAGATTCCTCGAGGAAGAGTTTTGGCCGAAAGGTGTCGTGTACCGACGTTTTCGCGGTCGGTTACACAACACAGCGAGGTGTAAAACGACACCGATTAAATGTGTTTAGTTATAAGTTTTATATATATATATTTTAGTTTGTAAGGTATTTATCTATGGAAATATGTAGGCTACGTGTATTGTTTTGTACTATGTAATCTGTGTATTTCTGAAATAAATGATTATTATTATTATTATTATTAATAGGACTATGTATAGACAGTAATAACTTTATTTAGGTAGGCACGTCTACTCACAGAATGACGCATGACGTACCATTCTATCACAAATAATTTAGGCAATTATCTGTGGGTTATTTATAAGTGCCTCTTGCCATTTTTTCACTTGACTGTTATTTATGATATAGAGTACCTATATATAAATAAATAAAAATTATAAATTATTGACTTTAATGAAAGAAAATATTTTCCAAATATGTTACGCTGAGCTGATCTCACATAGGCATAGGTGGTCAAGAGTGCTCTTAACAGTGCGATACGCAGCAGCGCGTAGCGTATATAAAGATTATCCTACTTGAATTTTGAAATGAATTGCAGCGAAATGAAGGACTACACTGAGGATCATCTCCGATTATTAAGTAGGTATACTTACATTAATCCATATTCTTAACTATGTCTATAAAATCTAAAATCGTTTATCCCAACTATCATGAACAGCCAAAACTACTACAAAGTCTAGAAAGCTGAAATTTTGAACATAGATTATCCATATACTGGGCACAAATCTTTGTATGTAAATAAGCATAAAAAGGGCAACAATATTATTATATACTTACATAACATACATTGTCTTTATAAAAATGAAATATTGCTATTTCTAAAAAAGTATATTATAGCCAAATATATAGATAGATAGAATATTTTTTATTGTACACCACATAAGTACTAAAACTACTAACAAGAAGAATTAATTAAACACACAAATAAGTAGGTACAATGGGCGGTCTTATCGCTTAGAGCGATCTCAGATATTATGCTCTTATAATGCCTAATTATAATGATCAATTAATTTTAATAATATTAGTGATCAATTAATAATTACTGAACAGCTTTGTAATAGGTCTAGTGGTTAGTGACCCTGACTGCTAATCCAAGGTTGTGGGTTTGAATCTCACACACATACAGGACTAAACGTTGTTTATTTATTGGCTCAGAACAAACATTTATTATTCATAAATGTTTGTTCTGAGCCTGGGTGTAAGTTGTGTATGAGGATGTGTCTAAAATTTTCCTTCACCATTAAAAACCCATGTTTTAGAAAAATTCTTAAGGCATGTCTGATTCACTAACCTACATCAGGCCAGTGTATGTGGATTTAAGCCTAATTCCTCTCAGCTCTCTTGAGGAGAGCAGAGAGATGGAGGGCAGGGGATGGGTTGCAATTATTGTTGTATGTTTGACAATGATATACAATAAAAAGAAAAATGTGTACAGATAAATATATTTTTATTATAATAAGTTCACTTATAAACTAATTAATTACACTGTGCCTGGTGCGAACAATTTGACACCTCTATCAAATAATTTAAAATGATATCGTGCTGGTTTAATATCTGTTATATAAAGATGGTCACTTTGAAACTTTAAACCTGGATACTTAATAGTTAAATGTCCTGAAACATCAGCACTTAGTCCTGATGGCAGGTTCTCAACCTGACACACAGCGTGAGCTTTATGAGACAGGAGATTTGACATAGTACAAGTAATATCATCATCATTAGCCTCATTACAGTGACAAACAATGAATGAATTATCATTACTGCTAACTAGTTTACTTAGTTCTTTACAAAATGTATTTGCTTGTTGTAATGAGTAATTCAAATCAAACAAATGAGATATTCCATCTAAGATAACAGTAACTGCCTCATGTTTCTTTTGCATTGATAATATCTTTTCTTTCACTTCAAGAAATAATTCTGGTAAGTTGTTATCAGTTAATATACTATTGACACAAAACTCTCCAAAATTGAACAATTCCACAAGTCCATTGTCCACATATCTTTGCAAGTTGTAATTTATTCTGAGCCCCACATTTTGATAATGTTGTAAAGAACCATGTGTTGTCACCATAAGTACACCAATTTTATTCTTGATACAATGGTTTAGAATACTGCTAGTTATGAAAGAGCCATCACATCTATTTATTTCTTTCACTACAATTATTTTACTTGATAATGCTTTGTCTAGCTGAAGTAATGTTATAATATCTGAAGACATTCTGTAACAAATTTATATTATGTTAGAACAGTAGGTACATTCTCAACTCACAACTAAACAGCACTGTTGACAAAATATCACTACCAAAAAAAACTAATTAGCAGAAGTTGTGTTACAAAACACATGATACCTACTTCAGTTCCAGTATAGCCTCTATAGCGGAACGGACGATAAGCGTCACCCAGTCATTACTGGTTGTTCCAAACACTCGCCGCGCGTTCACATGAAAGACAAACTCCACGCGACCTTAGCCAGTACTACACCACTAGTTAGTTTTACAGACATGTTAGTTTGCTGGCAATATTACATTTCTCAGGAAAAATTACATAATCTTACAAATTAATATCTTGATTCAGTTAACTTGTGTTTTTAAACTTTCGAAAAAGTTTTACTGTGCAGTTTTAAACATTTAACACATTTTCTTATTATAAGTGAATATAAAAAGTAAGTACCTTTGTCGTTACAACTAATTTTAATATTTAAGTTTAAAATTGTGACCCCGGAAATATACGAAAATCTGTTAGAATTATTAAAAGACAGCCTTGACATGACCGCTTTGAAGGTTATTTTAATACAGGTTAAGTATTGAGGTTATGTTGATGATTTACGTGTTCCGATTCCGATACGTTCAAAATGAATTGAAAAAAATAAATGTTTTCTAAACATTTGATAACGTTTAATTGGTACTGAACAGTAGAAATAGAATTATTACTTAAATAAAAAAATATCAACCTATATATTGCACTGCTGAGCACGACTTTCCTCTCTTCTATCAATTACCTACACTTTTTATTATTAGGATTTAACAATTTCAAGACGAAAATAGAACAATTTAATAAGTAGGATTGAAAATTGACACTTGAAACGTAATTAAGATTGAAAATTGACACTTGAAACGTAACACCCTTGAACGACATTTGACAGTCAAACACTAGTGTAGACTGATGTCTATTATCACGATAATCGATGTCGCGTATTAAATCGATCATAAAATAAAAATCATGTTTAAATTTATGTGCGGATCAATAACAGTAAATCTTGTCTGTAGATGTTGTTACTCGGTGCCGAAACACATACTAAAACAAATAGTACCTACATAAATAAAAATAAAGTGGCCACTTTGGTGCACAGGTTGTAGGGTAGCTGTCAGCAGACATGCTGAACAGTTTTGCTGAGAGCTACTCCAAGAATTACTGGGCGGTGATAGGCAGATTCACTGCGCTGCATATTCAAAGAATACCTCAGTGAACCTTCCAGTCACCCATGATGTCTCTTTTTTCCCTTTTCCCTTATTTCTTTTTAGAAAACATATTTTTATAATTATAATATACTAGCTGAACCCGTCGGTACTTTTGTAACCCTCTATAATATTATTATAGTTTACAAAACAAAGTAGTGTTAGTTAGGCACACCCACCATACATGACGATGTACGAAGTTTGCCCGGGCAGCTAGTTAGGTATAAAAAACAGCACAATTCAACAAGAAATATAGCTTCACTGCTCATAAAAAAAATTGTAATGTTTCTTTAAATAACCAACTTGCCTCAGATAGTTTACCCCGTAAACAAACTTTTGGTTCTGTTCTTTTGGTTCCAAAGTATCTATTGGAAAAAGCAAGCAAGTTAAGGAAGGAAACGAACAAACCGTGAGTGGAACGACATAAGCTGTAAAGCCGTAAAGCAAAGGTTTTGTAAGTAGTTACCTACTGCTTATGTCGTTTCGCTCACGGTTTTTTCGTTTCCTTCTATATATTTATAAAATTTATTCGACATGAAAAAAATACTTATTGAGTAAATATATCTAATGTAAAGTATCGAGTAAAAATATATCGGTATCGAAAGGAACACTACTGATACGTTTATCGTGATGGCGTGGCCCTAGTTTCCATTTGTCTTTTCTGTCAAGTACTCAAGTGTCAATTCCAGCCAAGTTAACTGTTATTATAGTTAGTCAAAAATTGTAACATGGTGTAGGTGCATGTATAATGTAATGTGGGGTCGCTGGTCGTGTTCACTGTAAATAAGTATTTTTTGTATAAAAATATTGATGTGTGCTTGAAGCTATTTAAATTGTACTGTAATAATAATTTACCTGACTATCTTCAAGCAGTTATACATAAAAATCAAATCGATGTACAAATTTACAGTAAAAATAAATAAGACAATGAATCAGTGGTGTTGAATTAATCGTAAAGAAATCAGATGGCTTGCACTGGCAACATAAAATTGATATAGTAAATATTTGAGATATCACTTACCATGCCATGCGACATCATCGCTAGGAAAAAACACGCACCTTATAGAACATAACAATACTTAATACTATTGTTTTATTCTTTACCAGGTATGTATCATAATAACTGGGTAAATTAGAATTATGCCCCATGAACTTATTGTAAGACACCTTTTTAACACTTAGTAAGTTTAAAACAAAAACGTACTAATTAACTAATTCAGCCTCATTTTTGATTCAGAAAATACAATGGGGGCAAATATTGGTGAAAAAAGAATATCAAGATGGTATTTCGGTGGATTGGCATCAGCAGCGGCTGCATGTGTAACACATCCTTTGGATTCAGTGAAAGTTCAAATGCAAACAAAAACAGGGGCAAATATATCTATGGTTAAGATGGTTGGCATTGTTTTAAAGAAGCAAGGTAAATTAAAATTATTATCTATATATATAATTCTTATATATGCCAAACTCAAACTCAATCATTTACCCCTTTGGATCAAATGCATGATACTTACGAACATCAAAATGAAACTCGGCATAGTTTTTCCTACAGACAATTCCCTGACAAGGGTAGTGCCTCAAGAAAATTGGCAAGAAACTCCAGCCACTCTTTGTATAGTATAACATTTACAAGTTGGCGGCAAGTAGGTAGCGAAGGGGTAGAGAAATAAATAATGACTAAAGCTAATTGTTAAATAGTAAATGAAAGTCGAATTTTACTAAAACGTCTGAACTGAGAGCCCAATATTTTCAGCTGTATTGACTTGACTCAACCATATACCCAAATTCAAAATTAAGTACCTTCTATACATTAAAAAAAAATTAATAGCTTAGTCAGTACCTAAAGCTGAAAATATTGGGCCAAGACATTAATGAATTGAGGGACTAGATATACTGCCAAAATTCTGTTATGTCATATTACAGATTTGGGAATTTCTTATCATGATAAGGTCACACAGTTCATTAAGGTTTACACTCCAAAATAATTATTATTTTTTAGGAATTGGTGGTCTTTACAATGGTATATCAGCCTCACTATTGCGTCAGTTATCATATTCAACAGCAAGATTTGGAATATATGAAGTATGTAAACAACAGTTTGCACCAAAACAAGTAAGTAATTTATTGAGTCAATATATGTTTTTTCAATCTGCAATCAGTTTACACTACTACAAGCAGATGAGATGGTATAATATACTTACTTTGTTGAGTGACTCCTTGAGTGAGAACTAGCTTGACGGTTTTTACACCTACGTGCCTCATAAAAGCCCGTAAAACCTTTGGTCCGAAAGTGAGAAAATTAAGAGTGCCCTCGTATTTGCGCACACACTTGTGCTGTATCTCCCACGCAGATGGCTTGCTTGCCTCCGTCGAGATTAGCAGCCATGACCGAAAGTTCAGTTAGGAAGATATCATGTAACATATCTTTATTGTCATAAATGTAATAGAAGCTGTAAAAATCCTTATAAAATTGTTAATTTCACATTGGTTACAGGGTCAACCAATATCATTCTTCATGTCGGCATCTCTAGCAGGAATAAGTGGGTTTGCTGGTGGTTTTGTTGGCAACCCTGCAGATTTAGTTAATGTACGAATGCAAAATGATGTTAAGCTTCCCCCTAACCAAAGAAGAAAGTAAGTAATTTTTTATTTGTAATATTTGACTCCAATATGTGTTTTGTCAGCAAACAAAATGAACAAGACTGCATCTAGTGGTCAGAAAAAAATTCTCAATTGGGCAGCAAGTAATGTGATATTGGGCACCCTTAAATTTGATAATTCAATATATCTGCGGCAATATTAGTACATAATAGAGCAAGCAAATAGTAACAAGGCTTTTATAACACTTTATATTTTATGCATTCTGTGTGGTCATAAATAAACCTAACATGGAAGGCTAAGTCAGGAGATGGAGCCTCCTGACTTAGCCTTCTATAATGTAGCCTTATATTATCTGTATGCTCTGAGTCTGAGTGGTAATAAAAATAATCCTGTTGAACAAATAATGATCCTGCTGACCAAAAAGTAATTCTGCCCAAACATTATAATTATTTGCGGATAATTTTTGAATTAGTTGCTGACTAGATGCTGCTGACGGTTTATTGTTACGGATGACGAAAACATTATTGTTCACCAAATATATTAAATAAATTAATTACTTGCCTTTTCAATTACACAGCTACAAGAATGCTATTGATGGGTTGTATCAAGTAGCAAAAAAAGAAGGTGTACTACGGCTTTGGAATGGAGCCACTATGACCTGCCCGCGAGCTATGCTCATGACTATAGGACAACTATCTTTCTATGACCAAATAAAATTTTTACTTTTGGGAACCTACTTCAACGACAATGTGGCATTACATGTCATTTCTAGTTTATTGGCGGTAAGAAAATTTATACCTACCTAAAAATATTTGGATCTTTCATGATAATATGCCTTTTTAATTTAAATTCGTCTATTGTTTCTAAAACTTCTTGGAAAATTTAATGCTTTTAATTGTAGTCTAACAGTTAAACACTGTTTATATTAATATTTTCAGGGCGCTATCGCGACAACGCTGACCCAACCAGTGGATGTACTTAAAACACGCGCAATGAACGCCAAGCCTGGTGAAATCAAGAGCATAGTCAGTCTCATCACCGGTACAGCTAAAGAGGGCCCTCTAGCATTCTTTAAAGGTTATGTGCCCGCATTCGTTAGGCTTGCACCTCAAACTATACTAACGTTTGTATTTTTAGAACAACTTAGAATGAATTTTGGTATTCTCGGTACGGCAGTAACAAAATTACCTGGATAATTTTGTAAGAAAGCTTGGACTGTAGTAATATTGTACATTTTTTGAGATTTGTTATAGATATACATGTATTTGTTATAATATACTAGCACGTTTTTAGAAGCATTTAGTTTTTGATCTAGGATCTTAATGGTAAAGTGATGTAGTTACATTTTGTGTGTATAGGTTCAAGACTTCAACACTTCTCAAGTCCAGTGTTGATTAAACAGACGTGAGACGTGAAAGCGTCATTTATAATGTGCAGGTCTAATGTCATCTCTCTTTTATAGACGCGTAAGACAGAGGACACAACTTGTCTCCTAGACAAGGTTGTTATGTTAGGTCACAGTGTGTCCAGTTTGGACAATATTTTTTTAATGGTTAACCTAATAAGACAGGGTGAGGTTAGTAGTAATTTTCTTCTCCCGCCAAAACTTGCTCTTTACTTTTCTCTTTCTTCTTATACATAACAAATATTTTCCACATTTACCCCTCTTTTTCCAGCCCACCCATAATTTTTTTGATTTGTTTCCACCCTTGTTCTTCAGTCTAATAGTTTATTTTATTGGTATTCTTAACCGTGATATTTGTTACCAATTAGTTTTTATTCAATGATATTTTTATAATTGACAATGACGAAAATATTTTGCCATGCGGCATATTATTTATTTTTATATCTACAAAATAATACTAATAATGCCCCATTTATGGCTACTATGGTTTATATAACATTGATGGATGCCTTATATAAGGTCTTCTTTAATAGATATTAAATTTGACTAAGCAGCGACATCAAAGCCTATATTTTGTCTTTGTTCAAATTACCTAATTTCATTATTACTCCGATACTCCAATTTTACTAACTGAGATCTATGTAGGTATATAGGGTATCAGCATTTTGCGGTACAGTAATCCACCTCTCATGTCTTGGACATAACTGTACCTAGGCAAATCTAGGTGATTATTCACTGTGACTAATATTCTCTTTAAATAGCTCTAAGCAAGCTCAAAGCCTTAATTTTATTATGTTAGTACTATGGCAATTTTATTGTTACTTAGTTTTTTTTTAAGTTTCAAGGCTAAAGCGTAATTTATACTATACAAATGTTCATGCCATCTCTATTTTTACAAGATGAGTTTCAATAATGCTAGATTGAGAATTGTCTCAAAGTTTGTGTGGTAAATCCTAAGAATGGCGTGTTGTATTGACGACGCTATTTTATTGCATCGCATTGAATGCAATGATATTTATTTGAATGACGAAAAATATTTTATGACTATTAAAATACAGAAAAATGTTGGCAGTGATTACCCTATGCATTATTCTACGCTGGTTAGTAAACTAACGCCAGCTTTTAAAAAAGTTGGAAGTAAAGTAAAATATATGAAGGTTTACTTTAAAAATAAGTTTTAAAAACGAATGTGAAAGAAATAAAAAATCTAATCACAATATTGTGCAGATATAGCAAATTAAAAAGAATATTATTGTTTCAAGGTTTATATATTTAAGGGACGACCTTCAGGGCTGTGTTAATAGATTATTATTTATTATTATGTTATATGGTGCCAAAATTAATACTTAAAATAGAACATAATAATATACATTGTGATTTTTTAAACAAATATTCTAGAAAATTCCATTAAAATACAATAGTATCGTACCTGTGTTACGGTTTATTTTTTATATATTTTTTATAATGATAGTTTGAAATGCATACATTCCGTTGGAATATTATTATAATAAAATATAATTAAATTTCTAATTTTGTAATTGTTGAAACTTACTGTGGAGGCTGTCCCACACTTTCAACGAAATCGTTGTCTATCAAGAACGTCATATATCAGGCTAATAGAATACCGTCACAACAAGCAAGAAGTTTAACATAGAAAACACACACCTCAAAACACGCAACCGTAGAACAAATATTCGAGAAGCTGAATCGCGATATCGAAGTTAACAAAGACACTCAGTATGTATACAACGCCCAACTACTCAGTCACTCTACTCAGTATGTATTGGGCCGCGGCTCGCCAGGCACTCCTCAGCAGATCCTCCCTTTTCGTTGGAGGTGTGTGACAGCCTCCACATTACCATGATATTTGTGTTCTTGTTGTCAACTAACGACTAATGATGCTGTCTAATAATGTAAACAGTGTCAGAAGGATACTTGGTAAAAAACAATGAATAATAAAACCATAAAGAAGAGAAAAAGAAGTTCAGTTTGCTAAGGAGATAAGTTATAATTATACATAGTTGAAGATTATGAGCCGATCAATGGTTTTAAATAAAATACATTTCATGACAGATATACCATAACATGGCTAATTATCTCCTTTACCGACTGAACATAGGTTAAGTATACCACAATCGATATTTACAAAATGTTATGTAAAATAAGAATAAAAACAAGGTTCACTGACTATGCAAGCCAGTGGCTATGGACTGGCCATATTCGCCGAAAGACAGCGTTGGAGCCAACGAGTTTTCAAACGTAAGGCCCCGGTCAGGTCGATCGACCTGACTGATCTGATGCGTTACAGATCTTGGCACAGGTGGTAAATGTTCTCCCCTCGTTACCTTTACACCAGGGGAAATGTTAAAATAATAGAAGTTAATTATAATAAATATTAAAAATTATCAAATTATACAGCTTTCAAAATTAACTGTTCAAAAATCATTTTTCCAAAAAAAAATTGACCTTATCTACTGTTTCTTTCTTATTAATCGGTGAAAAGTATCACATTCCCAGTGTTTGTTTTGCAAGTAATTCGCTGTCTGTACCTTATGTTGTTGGTACAATTTGTATTTGTCGTGAACTTGGTCAACCAAGCTGTCGTATGACCCCAAAGTGTTATTTACTTAATACCTATATAAGTTATATATGACGGGTGTTAACATGATCATGCACTATTTACGCTTCGGCATAAATAAAATCAAACCATAATGTTAATATGCTTATTATACTATGCACATGATGCATCAATTAAATTAATATTTCATGCCGTTTTGCCGTACCTTTCTTACGGTTGAGCAAATATTAAAAATGACCAAGCGCAGTGTGCTTTATTCTCATTGCCTTGCGCATGCGGGTGTCAATCGAGTGTGAAATAAGGCAGTTGTCCCACCGCCGACGATGGACGAGTAGCGAGTAGAGCTAGAAACTAGAAACGCGTTGGCGAGCAGCGAATGTGTAGTTCTGTCGCTGAACCATAAGCGAGTGTGAGCGTGCGACGAACTTGCGGCAGCAAACCGCTAGTTAGTCTCTCGGAATGAGTTCTGACCGCCAAGCTAGAATCGCTGAGCGAGTATTATCTTTGATAGCTCTTGATGCTCAGCGATAAACTAGTGGAGCGAGCTCTCGCCGGCCAGTATGAACAGTCAGCGATCAACTATTCATATATGCATATCTGTTTACACGGAATTTATATCTATTGTAAGTACGTATCTTGAGCGAGAAAATAGCCGATAGTTACTCGCTTATTCGCCGGCGGGCGGTGGGACAACTGCATTATACGCTACTTATATTATGTACCTATGTACTGTCAAAACAGGAGTCATATAGTCTATTTTGTTGCCTGAATAGAAATCAATAAGGAACATAACTATTATTTTGTACATTAACCCTTTCGCGGACAGTACTTTGTAGTGTCTACATTAGTAGACACTACAAAGTGTTAACATAAATAGTCCAAGTTAAAATTAACCCTAATGTTTAGCCTTGTAACCCAACTCAATGTAAGTTGCGCGTAGCATGTCTTAGATAATTATATGTTTGTAACAAAGGAGGTGGGTCATATTGCCTCGTACCTCCTTTCTACCAGGTCTGGGTTACCGCTTTCCATGAGACTTGCTGGCAGCAGAATTTTCATCTACAAGCAATTATCGATTTCCCACTTAGTATACTATCTCTAAAAAAAACAGCGACCGTTAAAAAGCGTTGAATTTTACGTTTATTGAATAATAAGTTCTAGGTGCTATTGCACAGCACTTAAAATTTAACATAGCTCGATAAGAAAATTACACGTTTTACAGCGCTGACGTGCGTACAAAAATTCCATTTGTTTTAATTCGACGGTTTTTTAGCGCTCGTCCGAACGGAACCTAAGGGTCGAATCTCCTCGGCACATCTTTAATTGATCTTTCTTGGCTATAAAGTTCAAAATCACTACGCTTCTAAAATATGTTAGCAATCGTAAATATATATATTTTATATATAAACAACTAATAGTAGAAACTTAAAATCAATTATAATAATTAAAAAATGTTACACTTTTTAAAGTATCGACACCTGTTCAGACTTATTATCTTACTTAAAATCGAATACTTATTTATTCTATACTAGTTAGGAACTAGTTTTAGTCTGTGTTCTTAGTAGGTACCTACGGTACATTTTCGATGTTCGAAATTAGAATTGTTATACGTAGGAGTAGTCAGTGATCTACGATATAAACGATCCTCTTCAAATAAATAAATAAAGTCTATTCGTATATATCTATCCTATGTAAATTTAGTAAAGTTCCTATGTGTTCTACGTTATTATAAAAAGTAATTGTTGTGTGTATAATAACTGTAAACCAATGGTGGCGCTAGTGAGACCTGAGACAATAGTGAAATCTAACACCCTTTAAACATTTGAAATGCCATGAAGCAGATAAAATGGGAACTGTGACCGACACAATAGATATGACGTTCGTAACTTATTTTATGTCTCCCTGTGTATATTTTACACAAAAATCGTATGAAATTATAGATTGTAGTAGAAAATATTAATGACCTACATAATTATAATTACAATAACCAACAGACCTTCCATAAATTATTGAATTATAATGTGTCCAATATGTTAAATAGTGACTATACTCTGTATAATGTTAGAATTACGTATAAATGGTTATTTATTAAACATTCTTGTTATTTATATATTTTTTATTTTTCTTTATAACTATCCCATTTCAGAACGTGACAGTATCGGATTATCATACGCTATAGGCAGTAAGAGTGAGCGAAAGAACTTAATCGTGCAAGTTGTCATAAGACATTCTTTATACTTCTCAGGTGATATATAAATGTTCGGCCTACCTGCTGGTAAACAGTTACCGTAACCCATGCTTGCAATGCTCGCGTGTTGGCGATCTAATATAATATACACATACATTCAAATTAAAAGACGTGGGTTTCCTCACGATGTTTTCCTTTACCTACATTTAAACTCCACAAAGTGGAATTCACATTGGTACTGCCGCCTGGGTTCGAACTCGCACCTCTTGCGTGCAAGTCGATTACTTTCCCACTCAGCCACCACCGCTTGTTGATATCAATATGATTTTGAATTGAATCAGATAAAATATCAGAAATTTCCTGTATTTTGTGTAAATTTTTAAGGGGAAATACAAACAAATGAATGAAATATAAATAGGTATTTTATTTTGTAAACACAACACGTACGCCATTGGCACTAATTAAATGGTGGGATATAACTGTGTATATAAGTATCATACATTTAAAATCTATGTGGTAAAAATTACTTATCTAAGTGTATACACTAAATACCTAAAGTTAAAGAGATTTCGTTTTGACGCTAAGAACTCGTGGAGCGAGTTTTCGGGACATGCATAGTGTAAAAATGTAGGTAAGGCATGTCCATGAATCTAGTTTCCCATCAAATAAAGACCAAAAATTTCGCTCCTCGAGTACGGCGTTTAACATTGAATATTGAGCTTATTCAAACGTTTTACAATAGTGTAACAAAAAGGCAAATTAAAGTAATAAAGGCTCATTTACACGAAGGATGGTTTGCAACGCTAAATTCATTCTTTGTCTTACTCGCCAAGGAAATCAAACTCGCATTATTAATTCTAGTCAGAAAAAGGGAAATGCCGTCTGCCAGAAATATTATGTCATCAGGATCATTCCACTTAAAACCATAGTTTAGATCCATTTTCATTCTAAGTGGAATGATCCAAGCATCAGGATTTTTAGGTATTGAATAAACAGTTGAATGATATTTTATTTATCCCAAAATGTTTATACCATCTGTATATGACACAATAACTTGTGTAGGTAGTGTGTATATGAGCCCTTAAACTTGGGGTTGCTCGATTACTTTGCTCTCTACATCGAACGTAAGGAAATAAGAACAGTTTTGATATTTAGTTTTTTGGACTCTTGATTTATGTTTCTTTAACATTTTAACTAATACCCTCTGTCAAACTAAATGCAGCCAAAGACAAGTATATTTAGTTTTAATATGCATTGAATTTTGTGATATGAAGTTTAAGTGACTAGTGAATCTTTTTTAACAGACTTCAAAAAAGTAGGAGGTTCTATATTCGTTTGTATGTTTTTTTTTACTTAGATCATGTCAATCGACAGTTTTGATTTTATAATTGTTGGTCTGATAAAAGTTACACTCCTGTTATTGACGTACTTCGCAGCGGTTTGAGTCTTTTTTTTACTATTTACTATCACGTGAGGCTGCTAGAACAGTAAGGATGACACGTCGAACATCCTAGAGAAACTCCAACGCGAACGACAATATGCATGGAGTCTGGTTTTTTATATAAACTTTCGATTCACAACTATACTTACCTACTCCACACGAATGTTCTAAATATAATTAGTTACTTCTCTGAAAACTGCTTTAAGAATCTCTTCTAGTCTTAATATGCCATATAACTAACTGAGATTAAGTAAATACTGTGTCACCCAAATCTAGAAGCCTCATTCTCTTTCAGGTTTTGAACGTAACATAAGGCTTTGTCCATCTGGCTCAATAAGTATAGTCGCCGGCCCCTGCATCCATGGCTCACCATCTACTTGCATAGCACAGGAGCCTTCTAGCTCGATCTGGAAACGAAATTGTTAAGTTCTATTAGAAATACTATGGAAATAACTACGTTATATGTAATCTAAAGCCCACTGCGTTAGAACGCAAATCTCCTTTCTTCTCTCTTTGAAACTGAGTTCAGAGAGAGAATCGCTTACCATGATGTTCTCCAGTATAGTTCCAAATACGCGAGAGTCGCGTGGGACTTTTAAATGATTTTATTTATTTTGTCGCAGTATTAGAAGTAGAACACCTACAACAGGACAAAGGAGTTTTCCTACCTTATGTATAATATGAATATGAAGTACTTAGTATAATTATACATAAGGTAAGAAAACTCTATTATGTATTGGCGGCTGATGAATGTAGGCCATTAGACAGGAAAGTTCTACTATATTCCCCTGATACCCACATATTACTCACACTATTTTGACGACTTTCGTTTGATATTATGATGATAAATAAAACATTTCACTTGTGATTAGTAAGTAACTAAACCTGCGCCCCTACATATTTTTTGTCAAACTCAAAATTCATTTAGGTTACAAAGTAACACTTATAAAAGTCATAAATTATGAATAAGCCAGAAAATTTATGTCAGCTAATTTATCTACGGCTAGTTCGCTGACGTAGAGGCATGAGAACAACTAGAAAGAAACTCAGGTCACTCTTTTTAATCGCAGACTATGGTGCAGTCTGGTTAATTTTAATATTATTCATATTATTATTAAGAGATTAAATCGTCTGTGACATATTCTAGTTTCCAATTCTGTTCTGGTTGAGGTTAAAGAGATAGTTAGGCAACATTTCTAACAGCATTGTGATATACAGTAGATACAAGTATGTTCACCTTTAAACTCGAAGTCTGAGTAAACCGATAAGGTTCTGCAAGGCCACATTGCAATCTAGCTATATGGAATGATGATGATATGCCAACCACCTGGAACATTATAACAAAATATGACAATAGTAGGTAACACACAAACATCAATAGGTTTTCACTGACTTATTGAGCATATTATAAAGGACACTCGCATTGAGTATATAGTAATATCAACAGTATTACTTAGAAGCGGGTCTACACATAGCGAGCAGCCTCGCGAGGCATTTGCCGCGCGAAGCATGCCTCGCGCCTCGCTCGAGCGAGCATATCAATTATGTCTTAACTCTCAACTGAACGAACGAACAAATGGCTCGGGCAGCAACCGCGCGATGATGCCGAGGTTGCCGCGCTCGTTCGGGAACAAATTCCTCGCGCAATGCTCACTATGTGTGGACCCCCCTATTGATTAAGCCTCGTCATCGCCACACTAGTGTTACACAAATCAATTGCTGACTCTCCGGTCAACTCATTAAAACAATCGCTATCTCACCGAATATATGCGTTTTGTCTGTATTTATTTTGTAGATGCACTCGGTACAATTAGCACATTTCCCTTACAGAACCCTAGGGCAGGGATCGTTATATTAATTGCAGATAACAACTCCGGACAATCTAAGAAACTACCAACTTGCAAAAAATATAACATCTGCAATATCTCGACGCTTGGAGGAAAAGAAGAAGGTGGTGTTGAATAGTAATAGTTTAAAGTGCATATTTATTTATTCGAAACTAGCTTTTGCCCGCGGTTCCGCCCGCGTGGATGTCGGTTATCGCTGTAAAAAGTAGCCTTTGTGTTATTCCAGACCATAATCTATCTCCGTGCCAAATTTCATTCAGATCTGTTCAGTAGTTTTTACGTGAAAGAGTTAAAAACATCCATCCATCCATCCATACTTACAAACGAAAGTTTATAATATTGGTAGGATATTCTAAATAAACAAGTAATTAAGATTCTGATTTTGACTTTACCTCGAGTTTGCCGTCATTTATATTCTGCTCTGCTACATCCTCTTCGTTTCCCATTTCTAAAATTTTTATAATAATATTAAAAGGTTACACTGAGGTTATCATAAGAGTGTGTTATGATCATCATTGCTTAAATATTACTGATAGATATACAATTGTGTGCCAATTACAATTATATGGATTAAATACCATTCTTAAACATCAAGTTACTTAAACATTAGTAAAAATATAGTTAAACGGAAAAATGACGTCTGATTTCAAACGAATAACTGGTGGACAAAAGGTATAACCCATTAAAGTACCTACTGACATAAAACCGATTTTAGGTAATTAATTAAATAAGAAAAAAGGTACACTGACTCCAAAGGTCGACGCCGGCGCCCCACGACGGAATGTTCAGAGCGACGAGCGCCTGCAGCGGCGGCAACGACAGCGCGCGGCGGCCGAGCTCCGCCCCCGCACTCTCGGGCCCCGCCCTCTCGGGCTCCGGCGCCGCCCACACGCGCAGGCGCTGCTCCAGCCCGCCGCAGGAGCCCGCGTCGAGCGCGCGCCCCGCCCCCAGCCACACGTACGCCATCTGCCGCCACGCACCACCACTGACACCTCACTCACTGGATTCGGATTACACCCAGATTTATTAATCAATTAAAACGTATTTCCGCCTGGTGCTCTTGCGATAGAACCAGCTTAAGCGGCTTCACGTTAAGTATATAAAGATATTTTAGAGCAAAACTAACTTAATAAAAAAGCTCCAGGTGTAATCAGAATAATATAGTGGGTGGTAGGAAAACGTTTCCAAAAGTGAAGACTGGTTATAGTTCTAGTCATTCCTTATACATATTGTGCGGGGTCCCTTTTGTATTTAGATGATACAAAAACAATTGTACATTTTTTATTTGTTGGTATTCCCTTTTGGCTGTGATAATGATAATGACTCTCCGTTTATATTTAAGGAAGCTTAAGGGACTAAAAATATATTGAACATACAGATTGGAAGTTTTAAATGAGCAAGTAAAGGCAGGTACTAATAACTATATACTTAGCTTCAAAAAACTGTCTTAGAAGACTGAATTTTAGGCATATTGATGGAAAGCTTTCTTCACTGACCTATATAAAACTACCAACCTGTATATTAGAAATGGTTTAGTAATACTATATAGTGACCAGAAAATCGGTCTGATTTTTTTCTCTCTCGTAGTACCTACATAAATGTTTTTTTGATAATTTCTATATGACGTCAAGTATACTTACATAATTAAGCGTCCGATTAGCATATCTGTAGAGAAACTGTGCTCTAGCGTGGTGGAAGTCGAGAGCTACTTGCGCATCGACGCCGATACTCGTATAGTTGTAGGCGTATAGGACGCGCTGCGGTCGCAAGCGCCCCAGTCTGGTGCGTTTCGGAGTTATGGTTACCTTCCATCTACAAACAGTTACATTTTTAATTTAAGAGAGCTAGGGCACCATACTACCGAGCAAGCCCAACTGGGGAAGGACCTCCACCTTACAGAAGACCACAGCCAAAGAACTACACACAGCGGTGTAGTTCAATTCCTGTGTGTTAGTACAGGTCTCCAGGGCTCATTTAGGAATGCATCTTTGAAATAAACGAGGTAGTAATAACGTATTCCTATCCTAGAGGTATCTCTAGGATAGGAATACGTTTATTTCACAACTCATTTTTTTGTTTGCAACACTTAAGTGATACCTCTGGTATTGCAAGCGTCATAGGCAACTGCTTAACATCAGGCGAGCCGTATTCTTGTTTGCCACCTAAGTAGTCAAAAAAATAAGTTGGCCAGCAACACTCACACCAGGCCATGGTGTGACTGAACAGATTCTCATCTTTCATTTGCAACAATACTGCATTTTTTTAAAGATAATCTAATGTCTTTTTTTAGATTATTTTTTGTTTTAAATTTTAATGAATACTTCGAAAGTATCGTATTGGTTATATAGGTACCTATCAAGTGGCTGGAGATCTGCCAGCTTCACAGAAGCTATGATGTTATGAGCATCCAATTGGGTTTGGCCTCCTGTACCCCATCCCAAAACACGAGACAAGTCGTTACCGGTCCCCATGGGTAAAATTCCAACAGCTGCCTGAAAATACAGAAAATTTTACTGATAATATATAAAAAACAATAAACTAAGATGGCGGTGTTCATCTGCTTGTCCACACTAATCGCAGATATAGTAATAATAACCAATCTTCTATAAGAGATAGTATTTATTTATTGGGAAAACATAGTGTAATTAGATGTTAATACTAATATTAATATTCTTTAAAACTTAAAAAGACTTAATAGCCAAAGACACTTTGACCTTACCGCCATTTAAAACAAGATACGGAATCTTGAACCAGGTTAGTTGTATGCTCTGCAAGCCCTTAGGTTTCGGAAAGGTCACCATCATAGCAAAAGGTGAGCGACTATATAAGACCTTTTTTTTTCTTCACTTTTTTCTTAGCTAGCAACATTTACCGCGATATTTTCTGCTTTACGCGAATGAAACCGTTCTCGGTTTTTGTTCAAGATGTTTGCCGCTATAAACCAAATAGAGCCCTAGAACTTACCTGAATTTGTGGATAAGATACTAGTGAATTAAGAACCCATGCAACGGTACCATCACCGCCGGCGACTAAAACACGACACTTTGGCGGCAACCATCGCACCACCTTCTCTGGTGACGTAGAACTTATGTCCACCACCTGTCAAAGTAATAAAACAATAGCATAGCATTATAAACTGATATTATAGTAGTGAGAAAGACGTAGATATCGCACTGTTGCCGTCAACAGTAGGCACAGTAGCTACGTTTCATCTATCACTAACTCTTTCTGTATAATCTTCCGCATTCATAATTGAAATCTATAAGCAAGTACGCACAAAACACTTGGCATCCAAACAGAACGCCGTTCAGTATGAAGGTAGCTTTTCTTTATTTAATTATCATTGATTATTATGAGACTTTCGCTCCAAGCCAATCTTCGCTTAAAGCAAAAAAGGCTAACCACGCTTCTCCAGCTATCTTAGGTCGACGAGCTTATTGCCATATACTAGACACAAATCCAGACCCCATGCTGCTACTGGAAATTTTCTGTCAAAAAATCCTAATAGCACTGCCAGACCCAGGAATCGGGACCCACGAATAGAACGTAAGCTTATGCCTCATGATCAACAAATCATTTAAAGTGTTAATACATTTACAAAATTTGAATTTATTAATTTTGTTATACTTACCTACCTACATTTATATAAATTTTATTTTATTATTGCTGTAACAAGAATGATGTCACACTAAAACTAAAACTTATTTTGCATGCTTACAAAGCTGTTTATGGCGATATCTTATATTTTATTAATGTAATACCTTTTTTGTACCCATAAACGCAATGAATAAATGAATTGAATAATTTTTTTTACAATATAGGTGGCAACTAAACATCCAGCCCGCCGCAGTAAGCAGTTACCGTAGCCTATGGCTGCTCACCATAACTGGGGCTTCACTCGGCTTGATTTATTAAGCCAGGTATCAAGTTTCTTTCTGGTATGTTTACAATATCTTGACAATGATATGTAGAAATAAAATATTTTCTTACTTGTATAGGATTCAGTAAGCCTCTGAACAAGGAAAGTACTTCATCACTTCTATTACTTCCAGACTTTGGATTGGCTGAAAACGTAAATTTAATTATTATTGTAGATATTATGCGAACGGGTATCTTTTGAAATGAGTAGTTTTAAAAGTGGGCAGAAGTCTTTTGTGGTGCCTAAGATAAGGTAAGATAGACCATAGCAATGTCTTATTTTATTTGAAAAATTGCTTACTGGAAAGTCATATTTTTACATGGACTACTTTGTCACAGCTGTTTTTATTTTTCAAACTATAGTTATTACTAATAAAGACTAGACTACACTGTGTGAGATAATAATAATAATATTAATTGGTTCTCTCACAATTTGCCTTATACAGTGTATTTGGCTTAGCTTAGTAATAGAAAAAATGTGGGAGACTGATGCCTAAACCTGTAACAATTTTCAATTTCTAATTTTGGTAGTCTGGTATAAATCTGTTGTGGGAAAGCGGTAGGGGAGAAAAGCCACTTTAAGGATAGCTCTTTGAGTGTTCAAGCTGCAGAAACGAGGATTAAGGAGCACCCCTCCAAGATGGTATGCAATAGATTAAAATATGTTGACAGAGGGTATACTATTTTAAGTAGATAATTATCTTAGGCAGTATCCAGCACCACTATAGAGCAATATGCATCATACAAAGTGCAGTCTGGCCTTAAGAAAGCAGATACAGCTAGTATAGATTAATGAAAAATTACCTTAATATATTCATTATGTTTATTATATATTATTATTTATTTTTTTATTATACATACCTAAAACAATGAGTGGTTCCCAGTCTTTATCTCCTGGATGTTTAATGTTAGTTACAACTCCTTTTTCTATTTGTACACATGTAGGCGGAATTATAATGTTTCTATACTTTTGGAAATCACATTGCTGTAAAACACATTTTGTTAAATTAAATTTTAAATCTCTATATATTTACTTGGTATAATATATATATATTTATAATAGCAACCAGGAGGTTAACCATATCCATCCCAAACAGGATGAAAATGGTTAACACAAATAAATTAGTAAAATATTAAGATTAATTAAATTGGTACAATTTTCTACACATAGGGCTTGCTAATATGTGGGGCCTATTGCATTTGCAAGTACTGCTACCATGCTTTTCCAGCACAAATTATCATAGTTTTACTCAGTATTAAGAGCCAAATTAAATGTACCAACAACAAAGAAATGATGAATAAAGAGGAAGTGAAAGAAGTATGTCAGAATCGAAACCATTGGCGTACCATAGTCTCTGCCTACCCCAAAGCATGATGATATGTATGTTTATATGTACCTCAGTATCTACAGCTAGTGCATTACTTAACCACTTCGTCCTTTGACACCAAGTGCAATAGTATCTTTTATGATTGTCTTCATTCTGATCCACATTTGCACTTTGATCAATGCCCACTGCAAAATATTACTATATGATTAACAAGTACAAGTCTCAGAAGTGGATATGTTAAAAAAACAACAACAACAATTAAAATTATGGTACTTTTTATTTTATTCAATTAATTATTGTTTTAGGTAAATTTGGTTAAGATATTTGTATTAAGTTTATTAAAAAAAATATGCAGTTGTTCAAAATTGTTATCCGTTTTACATTTTATTTCCTAATACTTAGGTCATACTTTTAAATACTTAGATCAAGATCTAATTCACATTAATAAATAAAGCAGATGACAGAGACAGCCATTTTCTATCCTTTGCAATCTTTATTATATACACACTATAAAATAAAATATTTAAATACCATTAACCCACTGATGATAAAATGGTTTTCCTGGAGGCCAAGTAATTTGTTTACATCTTAACTTTCTGTCTATTACTCTGTGGCATCTTTTACAAGCGCTCGCTGCACAGCATTCACAGAAAAGGCCTATTAATGCTAACATGAGCTTGCCACAGTTTGTGCACTGAAATCATTATAATTATTTCATTTATTTATACAAAAACAATGATTAAGTTTAAAATGTTACTTACGTGTGTATTATAAGGTATTGATTTATTACACTGGATACTTCTCCAAGTATGAACACGAGCTCTATATTTAGTTTGCATGTAATTATTATCAGGAAAAAGTGAAATAATTATACGATAAATCAAATAAACCAAGAACACAGCCCCAAACACGAAATAGTGATTGGAGATAACATCATTTAAATTCAAAAAGGGTTCCATTTCGAATATCGGACTGATCATTTTTAGAATTATTTCTAAGTTAAAACTTAGGAAAAAATAAACTTCGAAAATCTATAGTTTAGCTACATTGTTTATCGATTTTAAAGATTGACAGTCAGCTTTCAGTTTACAAATCGCCTGACTTGAATTGTCATTCTTGTCATTGTCACTTGACAACGTAGTGATGTAGTGATGTAATTATTTAATCGCAGGCAAGGAGCGCAGACCACACAGCCATACTTACATACACCCGAGCTGCCATACTTACATACATACACCAGAGCATCGTTTCATGTCTTTTCTTACTTTGGTTCACACCGCGAACTACAGAGATAAGCTACATCAGCGACACAAACGATGCGAACGAAATATCCGACGATGCAAATGATTATTTAATTCAAAACGTCAAAAAAAAAAAAATTACTAATTGTTAAGTTATCTTCGAATAAAGAAAAAAAACATGCATATATAAATATTGATCACACAATTTTTGTCTCGTGTGGAGTTTGAACCCACAACACGCCACGCAGTGGTAAATGGTGAGGTAGCCACCAAAGCCACTGAACCAACCATGCAGTCAAGTATACTACTGCTATCCTGCCGCCTCTATATCCTCCACGATTCTTCGCTATGCTGCTTTATTTTTACTGAATCATGGTACCTATTGCCTGCATTTTATATTAGCTAAACCCGGCCACGGACAAGTACATCAAACTGTGGCTCAATTTAATGTACTTGTTCGATCCAGAATTGTTTGTACAACTTCATGAGTTTTAAATTTTTGCGCGAAACCCAACTAAAATAAAAGTAAATAAGCTCTATAACGGTAGCTATCTGCCAATAAAGGCCCGGCTAAATTCATTCAACCGTTGCGAAGATTAGCGGAAGCAGACTATTTTTTTAAAATTGCATTTATACAACATGTATTTGGTAGAAATGTTTTTTTTTTAATAATTATAATAAACAGACGCTTTAATTTTATTTCCATGTATATATATTAGAAAGCGGTGGTGGTGGAGTGGGGAAGTAACCGGCTTGCACTCAAAAGGTGTGAGTTCGATACCTGGTGGCAGTACTAATGTGAATTTCACTTTGTGGAGTTTATAATACATTCGCCATCTGCTAACGGTGAACCGTTAGCAAATGGCGAATTATTTGATTAGTACCCTGAAGGGGACTAATCATTTGATTAATTCCCTAATTCCCTTCAGGAAATCATGAGGAAACCCACATGTCTTAGAATAAATTCTAAAGACTTCAGATTTGCCAACCTGCATTAAGCCAGCATGTGTGAATTAAAGCCTAAACCCTCTCTCTCTTGATAGAGGAGAGGAGACCTGTGCCCAGCAGGGGCATATAATATATGGGTTGCTATAATATATGGCCGAGAAAATGAAGGATAATTAATATGCAGAGAAAATAGTTAAATCTTTTTATTGCAATAATGTTGATAACATTTTTCTTAGATTAGGAGAACACAAATCAAGAGGTGTCTTTTTTTCTTTGTTCATTAATACCATGCTGGCGCCAGCTTTTACTAACATGACTGCTACAGATTCTCTGTCTTCTTCACATGCTGCATGACTGTAAATGAAAAAAAGTCTAATATTTTAAAGATAATAAGTTATTAAAGATTGAATTTGTCAGGGTATCTGAGACAATGGGTCCACACAATATTATTATTATTATCATCAGACCCAAGTTCACCGACCGTATTTATATTATCAGCCAGGTGAACACTCTTGATGTATACCGATTGGAGTGTGGTGTACGGCAGGGTGGGTAACCTCACCTCGCTTTTTTAACTTATATATAAATAGGCTAATAGGTGAACTCAGTAGTGCCAATGTTGGTTGTGAATTAAGTATTCTGTGGTTGTGATGTTGACGGCGTGTGCATGGACAATTACAGTTATGTGGACGACATGGTGCCGCTGAGCCCACTGGCGGTATGTGAAGCCTATGCAGTGTCTTATGGGCTCAAATATAATGTCAGAGTGAGATTATGATAATATTCAAGGCAAGGACAGTAACATAATATGGGGATATACCGGCAATCTTGCTTTATGGGCAACCTCTACGGAGAGTAGATAAATTTAAATATTTGGGCCACTGAGTCACTGAAATTTTACATATCATTAAATTATTATAATTGAAATTTATTATTTTATACTGATTGTATTGATTTTGTTTTTATAATATTGTAAATTGTATTTTGTCTATCCACTTTACTAGCAGTAAGCTCACTATTGTTACTAATATTATGAAATTATTTCCGAAATAAATGATAATTATTATAATGAGTTTAAGTGTGAAGGATTGTATTGATTGATTGTATTGATTGAGGATTGTCTGCGGATAGAAATTAAATAAAATGAATAATGAGTGATTGTTAATAAAAATAAACAATTACTAGTTTTTTTACTACTTATGCATACTTTGTGTTAATGCAATAACTCCGAACTATCCATTGTGTGTTAATTAGACTCACATTATTATTTCTATTAGGAGTATTAATTACCTCTTTATTCACAATTTTAGGTTGATGTGAAATAAGTATATGAATATAATTAATAAACAATGAATAGTTTTAAGTTATTGCTTGTAAAGCCCGACTTCTCTTAATAAAGTTATAATACTAACAGTGGTGTTGATCCTGTAGAATCACACATGTCAACTTTGATATGTGAAGATGACAGTAAAAGTTCAACAATGTTGTTCCTGCCTTGAGCTGCTGCTCGATGTAAAGGTGTTGATGCCAAAACATCAATTTCATTGACATTTGCATCATAGTTCATCAGCAATTTTGCGACCTAAAATTAGCAAATTAATATTTAAAATATTTAATAATATAACATCACACCTTTGCACTGAAAGCGCAGGCAGTATATCCCTCCTCAGAGACTGTAGCCCACATGCTACTACATTGCCTTTAAGTCAACAAATACAAGGCTCAACCCACGTCGTAAAAAATTTAGATATATATTGATAAGTTGTAGATGATGACACGGCGGCGCATGTGCTGCTGCACTGCCCAAAGTAGCCACATACAGGGAGAAGTACCTGGGCAGCCCAGGCACCCTACGGGAGGCAGTCGACATGGTCAAGAGTCTGCTGGCCTTTCTCGACGAGCTGGGGTGCATGGAATAAAGCTCTGCTAGCCACCCAGACCCAAAATATGTGAACTGAACGTAGAGTTGAGGAAACCGGCCCGACATACAAGCTTAGACAAGAAGTTTTGGAAAACAGACATTTATTTATATAAAAATCAGCAAACTGATTTGTATATATTTGCAGACTTCAAAAGGCTTCATAAGGATTCAACGAGCTAATGAGTACATTTAGGTAATTTTTATTGATATATTATATAATAAAATAATAAAATCTGATAAATAAATATATTATATTATTATTATTATAGATATATTTACTAAGCATAAATATATAATTACCTGAACATGACCCTTAGAGCATGCATAATGTAATGATGATTGACCTCTATTTGTTTTTTTACTGACATTGGCTCCTTTACCAAGTAATAGTCTTACAACTTCCATTCGTCCAGCAGAAGATGCTAATATTAGAGGAGTTGATTGTGTGTCATCATTTGGATCAATAGGGCTGCCCATATCCAATAAATAAACCACTAAATTTTCATTTCCACCTAAAGCAGCCCAATGAATTAGAAGACGTTGGTTCTGGAATATCAAATAAATTTATAGTAGGTAGATATATCATAATATTTCCTCAGGATTCGGTCCTGAGTTGACCTGTTTATTGACTGCCTGCAACTGCCACTGGTCAGCCCACATTGTTGAAGAAAATGTTGTGTGAAATTATTGAGGGAGGGGTGGGGGAGGCTATGTCCAGCAGTTTTGTTTTGCTTAAGTATCTCCATATTACAGAAGACCACAGCCAAATAACTTCACAGTACTGTACTATAGTTATGTTACTGTGTGAGAGTAGATCTCTCCAGAGTTAACTTATGGATGCGTTTTGAAAGAAATGTTTTCTTTTCCCAGAGATACTTCATCTTAAAGACCTGGTGCAAAAAAATGGGTCGGCAACACGCAACTAAGAAAAAATACGGTAACACCAGGCGCGCCGTCTGCTTGTTTGCCACCGAAGCAGTATAAGAAAAAACGAATATTTGAAAACTCTAAAACATCTGAGTAGATATCAAGAAAAGTTGTAAAATTATAGTCATAAATTATAATCATAGTTATAAAAAATATTAAATACCACCTACGTCGTCCGGTTTATTAACTAAAGACCTATCTTCATCTATTTTCACTTTAACTTGGTTGAAGTCTCCCTTGTATGCTGTTTCATATACTGATCCTATCGACATGTTAATGTTTACAAAACTCTTTTTAACTCAAGAATATGCTTCAAAGTAAAGTTTATTTACGTGCTTAGAACGATGAGATGCTAAAACTGAAATTGCCGATTTTGACAATGACAGCCGACAGCATGACATTGACAAATGACAGCTACAGACCGGCCAGCTGATTCTCTAAATCCAAGGAGGAAATATAACAGGAGGTAACATACCTATACATACAGTGTTCCGACTTTTGAATCAGCGTAGGTATGCGTACGGATCTCAATACCTTGTTCACAAAGTTGCATTATTTCTCGTGAGTTTGAGTTTAATTTCGGAAAAACTTTGTTTAGTGTATAACTATAAGAACTATGGCTTTTGTAGCTTCAGGCTGCAAGAGTAGAATGCGTGTTTTATTGGAAAATACCCAAAATATATCTTTCCATCGGAAAATATCGACCTCTGTATTTATGCTTTTGAGTAGATAATGAATATAACAATGTAAGTAGTTTAAAACTGTTTTCAGCTTGTTCTGTTTACAATAATCTTAAATATTTATAATCTTATTTCAGCACTTGACAGTTTATGTACCTGAGATTTTGTTAATACTGATGTGATTGAGTTACAAATTTATTGAGTAATTTACACGCCAGTATTTTTGTTTAAACTTTAATTAAAACAAATACATATGAGTTTCTGAAAACTTTTAGTTATGTGACTAAATTTAATATTTCGTAACAATATACCTACGTTTCATATACATATATGAATCAAATAAAGAATAAGTATTGTTTAGGATAATATGCAACATAGATGTATTAATAAGAATAAAAACCCATTTACTGTTCTCTCTCTAATAATTAGGGCTTATTTTTACGTATCTAATTTGGTGTACAATAAAGTTAAAATAAATAAAAGAAACGTTTATTTTAAAAGATATTTACAAGAATAGTAATTAAAATAAAAGTAACTTATCCTAAACTACTTTGGATCGCAAGGCTACTGCGTTGACCCAAGTGAAGGTCAGCCTTAATAAACTGTTTTTGTTTAGTGGTCAATTAATCATAAGCCTTAAGATTAACAAATGTAAAAATAAGCCCAAAGTATTAGAGAGAGAACAGTAAATGGGTTTTTATTCTTATTTATACATATATGTTGCAAATTATCCCGAACAATATGCTTCGTCTAAAGTATCAAAATGTTAAGTAATTAAACTTTAATTAAACAAATATACTGGCGTGTAAATTAGTTGATAAATTTGTAACACAATCACATCACTATGAACAAAATCTCAGGTACATAAACTGTCAAGTGCTAAAATAAGATTATAAATATTTACGATTATTGTAAAAAAACAAGCTGAAAATAAAATTTGCATATTATTTCACGTTCAGATTGTAAACAGTTTTAAACTACTTACATTGTTATATTCATTATCTACTCAAAAGCATAAATACAGAGGTCGATACTTATCGATGGAAAGATATTGGGTATTTTCCAATAAAACACCCATTCTACTCTTGCAGTCTGAAGCTTCAAAAGCCATAGTTTTCTTCAAGTTATACACTAAACAAAGGTATTCGGAAATTAAACTCAAATTCAATTTTGTGAACTAGATATTGACAGCCATATGCATACCTACGCCGATTCAAAAGTCGGAACACTGTATGTATAGGTATATACCTCCGGGTATATTTCCTCCTTGATGTAATGTAGTTTATGTCATGTAGTCTCATGTATTTTGTCTATGGACCAGACTGAGCAGAGGACTATGAGTATACGGAGCAATGACGTTTGTTTCATCGTATGATCTGCTGTTTATAAATTAGAAACGAAACTTGTTTTAACAGTTATTATTACGTAGTGTGAACTCAACGAGAATTGATGCAGTTATTTACGTAGTTTTGTTACTGCAGCGGTTGTTTGGTAGACTCTGTTGGTCAACCAAGGGTAGGGTCATAGGCATCGCCTCATCGGTGTTGTGTTAACTGGCGGACAATAAAGCCATAAAGTGTTTCAGATTCAACAAATATAATAATTGTATAACATTGTGTCGCTTTAGACGAGGGTAAGCTGAATGAAGCTTCAATATTTTATTGAATACGCAAATTGTATGTTATTTCATTTTATTTAATAATTTTGTTGTTATTTTTTCATTACAGAAAATAAAACGAATTAACAATGACGTACCATGATTATTACGATGGAAGTCAAGTATTCACATTTGTGTCTAACAGGGTTGGTCTTCCAATTGATTTGGTGAGTGTGTGTTTAAATTATTTTATATTATGTAAGTAGGTGTTCCAGTTTTTTCAATCTGAATATGCCTCTGAACTGCAGGTATACAGCAGTAGTACGTTATATAAAGTAATGCACTGGTAATAAGCAGATTATGTGTTCAAGCATAGTTTATTATTTGCAGGCTAAAGTTTGGAACTCGAACCAATAAATTATTGATATTTTTTTAATGTCGCAATTTATAATATATATTGCATTCAACTGTTTAAAACTTCATTCACAATCCAAATAATAATATGTAACATATTACTATTTGGATTGTGATTCAATTACAATCCAAATTTTTTGTGTGTGCCAATATATTTGTTTAAAAAAAATATATTGGCACAGTGAACGCTCAGATGCGGACAAACTAGATTCAATAAAGATCTTTTGTTACCAGCCCACCAGCGGTATGGTGCTGGAAGTGTTTAAACTGTTTTAAATTACCTTTATTCAAATATCTTTTAAGAATTAACCTGTTTGTAGTAAAAAAACTCACAGTTACGTTACATAAAAATTATAATTATTTATTTATTTATTAGATGTACAAACAGTTCACAATCATATTACAGCTACTTAGATCAATAACAATGGTTTTGACCTAGAATGCGAACCTAGACAGTACACACAACATGCAATATGTTACAAAGCAGAAACAACGCTAGATTAGGAATCTACAGATACCGTGAAAGTAGAGTCTATACTCGAATATAAATAGTAATATTTGTTAACTAAATTTACTTAGAAGAAAGAAATTATTGTTAAGAAAGAGGGGGATCTCATAATACAAGCATTATTTTGCTTAAAATGAGGTCTCAAACACAATGTAAACATAAAATTGTAACTAATTGTGACAATAAACTATTTGTAATGCTTATTGTGAAATTTAATAATGCATAAAAATGTTAAATAAGATCTTTAGCGTTTTGCATATTATTCACCCCCTGTTTCTGTTTGCTTTCAAAGATCTCCACTGTTAGTCACAAAAGTACCATAACATATACACTTACAGGAAATTCTCACTATCACTATTCAAAGTGAAGTTGAAGTTTCAATGTTAAGACCATTCTGAGAAAATGGTCACATAGCTGCAGCTCATCTTTTTAACTATCAGAATAAAAAACTATATCACTCAAAGATAAGCAATTTGTAGTATAAAAACCAGATAAATGCATCTACCAAAATTCAAATCTGTTATTTTTAATAAAATTATAGCAACTTGCCGCGACACAGAGCTTGTTCTCTAGTGCGAGAGTTGTAAAAAAAATGTAATTAACAAGTAACAACAACCTTCAATTCACTTTTTTATTTACTTAGCAGTAATGATAAAAATATAAAAAGCATTTAACAACAATGTATTCACAGTTAATTTTATTTTTCTTTTTAATTTTTTACATGAGGCAGTGGCTTGGCTGTTTCTGGCATTGCTGAATTTCATGAGTAGGTTGCACTAACCATCAGATGGGCCACTGGCTCATCTGTTACTATTCGCAATTAGAAAAAAAAAGAATATTTTATAATATATAAGGCAAACTGATACAGTATTTTAACTTGCCTGTGAAATTGGAAAATTGTAGATATTATTATGTTCATCTGATGCCTACTTCAACATAAGTATATAATACTGTAAATAAAAGTAACTAACTCTTCAACAAAAGTTATGTCAGGTCTCCATTTCATTATTTAGGAACACTCTGTAATGTTATAGCTATAGTTTATGCGCTGTTTACCATTAATGTGTGCATGCTATATAAAATGTAGAAACACAACATAACAATGTTTTGCAGCCACAAAAATAATCTGATGAAATATTATTTTTGTTTGAAACTTTTCAATGTTATTATGTATATCACAATTACTTATCACAATTTTATTAGTAAGAACTATGTTAAAAAAAACATTTGCGCAATCCAAAGAAGTAGGTAGGTATTGAAAATAACAGAATTGGATTTTGGCAGCTACTTAATATCTATATTATCTAAGGACTGTATAGTATTTCCAGACCCAGACTTTGTATAACTTACTGTAAGTGATAAAAATATAAGTGCCTATGTCACTTGTGGTGATAGAGCCGACAACGCTCGTCGCGATTTCAATGGCAATTTAGCTATGTCACATGTCTATTCAGTTTGACCTCGGAAATAAATATTTCTTATTACTGTAATGGGTATAGATCTTTTTTTATTCAATTTACTACTTGAACATACTAACCTCATTACCTGGCTTAAATCATAATTAGAACAACTATAGAAAATCGGTTTACATGATCGAGTATTTTCTTTTTCATAATTGAGTGAAAAATTGCCTTTGGGCTCTTTTATGAAGTGCAAAAGTTTATAGTTAGTTCGCAGGATATCTAAAGGTTCACCCAAATTAATGTAAAAACAGCGTTTAGTAGTGGGTGGTTCACAAATGCTGTAAAAATGTCTGCGAAATGTACGTAATACGAGCGCTAACAGAATATTATGCTGTAATTGCGCGGTTCGTGAATTTAAGCTAGTTTGGTTGTAGGTACTTGTTGGTATTAGTTTCCACTGCACAAACTGCTGTTTTACATGTAGGTAATATGTCTAGTCAGTTATGATTAGTTTCCGAATCCAAACTCCAAAGCGTGCGCGGCACGTGAAGAAGCGCAAATATACCGAAACTGGTCTTTGTTTTCACTTAGCTGTATTAAATAAAGAAGCCTGGTTTGGGCTTTTTAACATGTAATTGGATTTTTTGCACAACTTTAGTGTGGCCTAAGTAGATACGTAATTAGATGACTACAAAATGTTTTGTTGCATTTAATTTGGACTGCACAAGATTCATTGTAGGTAGTAGTAACATTAAACATAATTATATGCTTATGTAAGAAACATTATTTTTTACAAGTTGCACTTTGGTCATTATTATTCATTAGTTTCATTTCTTTTTTTCAATAGGTAAATTTTTTGATCGCACAAGTAGCTGCACTATGCCTGGCAAGACTGTTTCGAAAACCATTGAGATTCGCTTCGCCCGAATTTCGACATACTCTGTGCCTTGTTTCAGGTTTAATAATGGGGTATTTCTGTTTTGGAAGGTAATTGTTATTCAAATATATAATATTATTTGCATGGATGTCGAAATTAGACCCTTAGACGTGACAACGTTGCCATTTATCTGTTAAAGTACATATTAAATTGTAAATAAATTCTTATTACCATGATCATAGTTTATACCAAACAGACATTGTTACGTCTAAACGCCTGTGTAGAAGACACTGCCTATTTTTTACGTTTAGAAACAAGCTGTGTTATTGCATGTATGTACGTAATTTTAAGCTGTGATTTGTCCTTCCCTCATTTAAGAAAATATACAAATTGAAAATATACCTGCAACGATCAATTTTTGACGAGCTTTTATGGTTTTATCAAAGTGAAAGATGATTAATATTACAATTTTTGTGGGAATGGCAATTCAATCCAGACTTTATTCTTGTAGTATGCGGAAAAACGAACCTTTAGGCACATTACAGGTGTAATTACCTAACCTTTATGTCTATTTGTAGTTGTTTTCTTTTTGTACTTATTATTCTTTACTATAAAGTCATCTATTTATTCAGAATATTTATATATGTACAGGTATACTTTAATTTATTATAATACACTGACGGACTCATAAACTGCATCAAAGTTCAGGATTATTTTTAAAATGATTTTTTAATAAGTATGATAACTTTTTAGATTAAATTATATAAATATGGAAAGACTGGCTCTTAATCTCAAAAAAAAGGAAAATTTAAAAATAGAACTGCAGTAAAACAAATGAATATAGCCGGGAAAAGAAAATTTACTCGTAGTATCAGATTTGCGTGTTATTTATAGCAAAGTTTTAAATTGATTATCATTGATTTTTTATTCTTTTGTCAATTGAATTATTGTTACCAGCAGAATTGTTGGGTTAGTTTTTTAACTCATCGAGAGTTTTTGAACCATAATATGGATACTTCGTCCGAACAAGCGGCTCAAATTGTAGCATTGGTGCGGGAGGGCTTGGATCAACGAACGATTGGTAGAAATTTAAATTTAAACCAGTCTACGGTTTCTAGAATATACAGAAGGTTTGTGGAGACAGATTCTTACAGAAGGAGACGTGGTACAGGCAGGACTCGAGCAACCACCGGTCGTGATGACCGATTTATTGTTACAACTTCCCTGCGAAATCGTTTCCTCACTTCTGTTAACATCAAAACAGAGCTTAATGAAGTGCGTGGAGTAAACGTGAGTGCACGAACAATAAGAAGAAGGTTAAAGGAAGCGGATATCACCCCTTTTAGACCAGCAAATGGTCCAAAGTTGTCTGTAGCTCACAGACAAGCTCGCTTAAGATTTGCGCGTGATCACCTGAATTGGACAGAAGAGCAATGGACCTCCGTATTGTTCACGGACGAGTGTAGGACATGTTTATATGGTGCAGATGGTCGCAGAAGAGTCTATCGTCGACGTGGGGAGCGATATGCTCAAAGTTGCATTGAGGAGCGTGTTCCTTTTGGAGGCGGTTCGTGTATGGTCTGGGGTGGCATATCGATGAACGGGCGAACAGAACTTGTGTTCATAGACATGGTCCGTCAAAACGGTAATAGAGGGGGTTTGACTGCACATCGCTACATAACAGAGATCTTAGAAGATCACGTGGTGCCTTACATGGGATTCATAGGCGAAAATTTTACTTTAATGCAGGATAATGCCCGGCCGCACGCTGCTGCACAAGTTCGACAATATTGCGAAGAGGTTGGGATACGTACAATGAATTGGCCAGCACGCAGCCCGGATCTTAATCCCATTGAGCATGTTTGGAACAATTTAAAAAGAGCTGTATATGCGAGAAACCCTTTGCCCACGACAGTGGCAGCACTAAGAACAGCACTTTCAGAAGAATGGGACAATATTCCGCAAGATCTTTTAATAACCCTAATAAAATCTATGCGGAACAGATTAGAATCCGTAATAAGGGCACGTGGAGGTAATACACCTTATTAAAACATAAATAAACCCTTGCATAAAGTTTGTGTCTATTGTTAAAACCAATTTTTTAATTAAACCAATTTTCCTTAAATTTCTGTTTTTCTTCAAAAAAAGTCTTAAGGTCCTTTCCAGTACACAAACTTAAACTTAAGGATATGACCCTACACTGTTTTAAAGTTCACGAACCAATCTAGAGGTTTCAATTTAAATCTGTATAGAAAGTTTGACTACTTGGTTAAAATATTTATTTCAAAGTCGTCTATTACTTTGATGCAGTTTATGAGTCCGTCAGTGTATAATTTGTATGCTCCACTACTTTTCCTTTTAGCTAGCTAAATATTGTCAAAAAGTAAAACTGTTAAGCAAATTCCATGAATTTTCGTGATCTTACAAAAACACAATATTCGGCGATCGCATTTTTTTATCTATGGACGCTGTACGAGTCGTGTACTTAAATATTTTGATACGATCGCACAAGTTGGCACTCGAACACTTTTTATAAAGCAATTTTGAAATTAACGGATAACATTGCTTTAACCATATTATATTTTACCTTTTCACGGTTATTAAACGGTTGGCTAGACAGATCGTAATGAAATTTTTATGGGGACATTATATCCTGGGAATATAGGGCACTTTTTTTTATCGCGCTAACTGACATCCACGCGGACGCAGCCGCGGGCAACAGCTAGTGTTTAATAAATACATTAATAAACATTCTATGGGTGGTCGAGCGGTAACTTGGCCGATCGTACGGTAAGTACATGGCACGTGTGCGTTACTTCATAATACTTTTATGTGATTGGTCGTTTTTCTACCTGTTCTAGGAACATTAGTTAATGTTTTAACCCCTACTCCGTGTACTGTGTCTACAGCGCTCTTGCCTATTGCAGGATTTTATAAAATCATGCATGTGCGCCGTGGCTTATAGTCCCTTACAAAAACGTATTTCCTTATTTTAATGTAACTAATGTTTGTGATATTATTTTCAGACAATCAATACATCTGTCTGTGTTACCGATGTTAAGTTACATCCTACTTAAAACTGTTCCTCATAATATAATGGGCAAGTAAGTACTGGACTCTCCCCGAAGGTATCGCAATATTTTAATTGTAATGCTGTGTCCAGACATTGCGCGGCAATCGTGCGTGGGATGTCGCATTGTTATTGAATGAGTAAACGCTAACGCCGCGCTTTTCTTACCGCGCGCAAACCTACATAACTAATTTGTAAGTCTCAGATATGCCGCGTAATAAATTAAACCTTTGTTAAAATGTCTAATGAAAACTAGAGGCGAGATAGAATTTTATCTAGCGCCGATTGTTGTCGATGTTCGATTTCCACACGGGATCAGTATTTTATGACCCTCTAAAAATTGTTCTGAGTTCGTGTATACTTTATTTTGTGTATTAAATGTTTGTCAAGTCCCACGCGACACATGGTTTGTACCATTGTTTAGGAAAATATTGCGCAAACGCGATGTTTGGACACACCATAACACTTCTATTTAAGTACTTTAAAATCTTTAGGCAGGTAAATACAATTAATTTTACGACTCAGATGTTTAAATAGATAGAAGATAGAATATTCTTTATTGTACACCACATAAGTACTAAAACTAATTACAAGAAGAATTAATTATACACACAAATAAGTAGGTACAATGGGTGAAATAGCTAACTATATTTATGTATTTCAGCGCTATTTTGGCTGCATCAATGTTATATCTATCCTGTCTTCATGTACATAGACAGGTTTATCATACAGGCGATTACACGTTGGATATTACCGGTATGTAGAAATATTATTCAAATTAAGATCGAAATTAAATCGCTATAAGGATGTCATGGGACGGCCCTCGACAAGTAATACTTGTATTATAAGTGTGGTATTTATATGACTAACATATTTTAGGTCCATTAATGGTAATAACGCAGAGGGTGACGTCACTGGCATATTTACTCCAAGACAGATTTGTGGGTAAAGAAATTAATGCGAATTCTACAGGACAGACAAGTGAAGAGCTTTATGAAATAGAAAAAATTCCATCACCACTTGAATATTTCGCATATACATTGGCTTTCCAAACATTGATGTGTGGTCCAGTCGTATTTTATTCAGACTATATTAAATTTATTGAAGGAGCACGTATTGATGAGGTAAGAACCTTTTTTATGATTTATTTACTTTCCTATAAATTTGATCTATTTATTTTTCTAAGAAGAACTATAGTATAAGTAACTATTTGGCTATTAAAAGAGTGGCTTGAGTTTCTTGCCAGTTCTTTCTTCAGACTCTACCTCTGTATGTTCAGCCAGCGAAAGTTGCAGTAGGCAAATTAATTGACATCTTTGGCACTTTTCTTTGACCTGCATAAGTGTGACCTAAATATGTATAAATGATTTCGATTTTGCTCGACTACTCGAATCAATGAGGCTTGTACTAAGGCTCAAATGTCTTTATGTTGTCTTAATAAAAAAAAGAACTGGTGTCGCATTCAGTGTCGTAGCTAGAATAAGTGGTACGCGGCCCGCGTGTTGCATGCGTGAAAGGATAGTATCACCATCGAAACTACGATTTTATTCCGTTTCATAGTTAGATATCAAGTAGATTTCCCTTTCAGGTATCACCCTGTTGCCAAAATAGGGTGTCATGTTACTGCGCAAAATTAAACTTACACAAATAGGATGTCATCCTCATACATGAGGTGACATCCCCGCCGTCAGCATTTCTCCCTCTAGTATTGCCACTGGTCGCAACTCGTATAGTATCAAACAAAAACATAAATACATGCATAGATGTGGTCCCACTATCTATTCACTTGTGTTATCTTGATTGGTAATCCTCGTAGTTGATACGACTTAATTATATGTATCAAGGAACATAAAGGACGTATAATATAATATTGTTTTGTGATTGCTTTGCATCCAAACTAATATTGTCTTTAAATCCATACTAATATTGTCGCTGGAGCAAGCGAGTCCTGGAGTGGAGACCGCGTCTTGGGAAAGTAAGGTTGTACGCTCCCCGGCCAGATGGACCGACGACCTTAAAACTACCGTGGACAGTAATGTAGACAGAATAGATGTTTTATTGTCATAACGTCTATAGGCGTTAACTGTCCATCAGTGTTAAGAAGGTTGATGGGGTGGATGGGTAGACTGTACCGGAAGACCGGGACCGAACCTCCTTAGTACCTAGTATATATAATATATATATATATACCTACTAATGCTAGAACCTATGTACAAGTTATGGCATGAGAACACGTCAAGTGCCCTACCTCAGTCCCTGGCAACGCCTTAGAATGTAGCTAATATTGAAGACGCTAAAAATAATAATTTAGCATTGACCTAATGTTAATTAAATTAGGCTCTGATTCATCAATTTCTTAACACCGCGTTGTGTAACTATTTATTTACTTTAACAATAGTGGGTATGTAATTGTGTCGGCCGACAGTACCTACATTTTTTTAATGTCCCGTGACCAACATTTTAGTCGATAGACTTAATTTTCACCTCATTCGACTATTTAAAATTGAGGAAGTTGACTGAGTGGCTGGTTCTGTAGCTTAAGTGGCTACTTATTTCCTCTTCGTGGCGTGTTATTCGATCCTTACACGGGCAAATACTTGTGTGAGCCACGAACGGTTGTTCCAAGTCTGCGTGTAATTTATACAGGTCTTGATAATTTATAATGTAATTTATATAGTGCGAGATTTGTCTTTTAAAATATATAGCTAAAAAGTTGGTTTAAACGCGTTAATCTCTTCAATATTATCACACTGCCACCCAAAAGCAGTAGGTATAGCAATAACAATAAACGGGACACAAATCCAATTGATTCATTGATTATGATAATTAGCTCCCTCTTTTCCAATTAGTTGGCGCTAATTTTGTAACTTTTGTTTAGCGCGAGTTCTACTTACACTTGGCCCGTTTTTATAATTTGTTGTATTACTTTAGAAAAATAGATTTGTTTTTTTATTTGCTCTTACAATAAATAAAATTTATAATCACTACATATAATAAAACTTAATACAAGGAAGCAAATAAGGTCCCTGCGTCAGCTCTAATGTAGTATCCTGGACCACAACGTTGGTATTCTCGCAAATCCTATATTTAAGCTATAAATAGAGGGATTAAACTATAATATGTGACTTTACATACTTGCAGTTTTATTACAAAACGAAGTCTAACTCCAAAATCTGGTTTCAACCTTAGTCTGACCAAAAGTCGTATTACAAAATGTAGTCTAACTCCAAAACCAGAGTTTTAAAATGTATCTTCGACCTTTTGGCGTTTTATATACGACTGCCTCGGTGGTCCAGTGGCCGCAGTATGCGCCTGCTGTGCACGAGGTTGTGGGTTCGATTCCCGCACAGGACAAAACTTTGTGTGACCCACAAAGAGTTGTTCTGAGTCTGGGTGTAATTTGTGTCCGTTAATTGTATGTTTGTAAAGTCCCCCGCGACACAGATCTTGTTCTCTAGTGCGGGAGTTGTCTTTTTTAAACAAACAAACAAACAAAAATATGTATGTATACGTCTACTTGTGATTTTTATTAAGTTTTCACAAAATGTCCATTGTATTATGATGTGTTTATTTTTCAACGAAAAAATAATAATTACGTGCTTCATTTAGTTTTAAGTTAATAAATAAATTCAACTAAGTACCCTATTATACATGTAATAAAGTTAAAGATAACCTAACAATAAGGTCAACTCATAAAATTTGCATTTCTCTTATAAGCATTTATTAGTACATTGGTTGTATTGTTGTGAGTCAAAGTTACTAAGTGAATAAATTTCATTGTGTTATTATTATAAAGATACTAATGACAACTAGGAGGTGCATTCAACTTTATACTTACGATGTCGTTTTAAAGGTTAATTAATTATTATTTATGACAAAGAAGCTGATAGATTGGCTGTTTTGATAAACAAGCATGTAGGTACCTAGGTACATAAAAATGACATTCACTTGCATTAGTGTATTAGGTATATTGTGCAACTATTAGGTATTTTAATCGTCTTTGAAAAACGCGGTGCAAAAGTAACGTTATAATGTGAATGTGCCTTAATTTTTGTAAATTAGGTCTGATATCATTGTACTTTGACATATATGCTGTAGCCAGAATTAGTTAACGATCATGGTATACCCTATTCAGTATTTTTTTAATGCATATCATCTCAATCCATAAACGTTCCACTACTGCGCGTGCCCAGTAGTGGGTAAAAAGTAGGTATCACATCTATTTCTTGTTCTTCATTACTTAATGAAGAAAATATTCGTCATCAGATGATAATGAAGATACGGGTGTATTTATGTTTTTGAACCCCTTAAAGGCGCTCATAGCCAGGTGCACTCACTGTTCACATCAGGTGAAGCTACCAAGGGCGCGGTAACCCTATAGATGGGTGACCGCATAGTGGTATTTCATCTGAGCGTCTCCGTGCTTCAGAGGGCACGTTAAAAGTCGGTCTCGACTGCTAACAGTCGTTAGATCACGTCAGAGGCATAAATATGGGCGATCTGAATAACTCTGTCACCAGGTTGGCCACTAACCAAACGTTAAGAAGCCCTAAAATAAATAATAATTAAAATTAAAAAATATATTTTTTTATTTTTTTCAAATGCCATGAGATTCTGGTCCGTAATAATAAATAATACTTTATTTTGTCCGAAAATGAAGGAAAAATAACTGCTAAACCTAATTTCAGAGTGAAAAGTCGAATGCTGCAACAGAGCCATCACCACGCAGCGCTGTGATGTACAAAGTGCTTGGGTCTGTGGCCGCCGCTGTTTTGTACTTAGGTCTTGAAAAAAAATACCCCTTGACTGTTTTAGAAGGTAAGATAAACAAAGCTTGAGGTCTTTTTTCCCGAAGGGGTAGGCAGCACGGTAGGACAGAATACCCCAGTATCATTTTGCCTAACCCGGGTATCGAACCCAAGGCACTTTCCTTAGGTCATTTGGCATTTTCCATTGACCCGCATAAGTGTCACAGTGTGATCCATATATGAATAAATGAATTTGAATCTAAAGTTAAGTGGTTATGATTATTACTACCAAAAAATAAATTTTATGGTGAATTTGTTTGATTTGTTATGCTACTGTGACAAATTGTGTGTTTGTGTTATGGGTGACACTGGGTACATAAGTAAAACGTTCAATAAATATAAAATTCAATAAATTCAATAAATATAGTTTTACTATATTTATTGAATTTTTTCTCTCATGATACAGATATATTTATGAAACTTAATAAAAATATCTACAAATCTTATCGAAGTCGGAATTGAACTGTAGTACTAGAAATAATAAGAACTCTCGATTACTTGAATAAAAATATAATTACACATAATGTAATGCGTAAGTATATAATATATAAATATTATGTTTTATTTTTCAGAATTAACAGATCCGACATCTGAAGTATCCCGATCGTGGTCGGCAGTATACCTGATGTGGTATGCGTACTTGTCCACACTGGTTGTGCGCTGCAAGTACTACCATGCGTGGCTTCTTTCCGAGGCGATCTGCAATAACTGCGGCATGGGATTCAATGGTTACGACAAAAATGGCTCACCTAAATGGGACAAAATGTCTAATATTGATATTTTCGGTTTTGAGGTAAGTTTTTACATTTTATCATAAGAGTTCATTTTTAGTTTGTACTTAATCCATGTCGCAGCACATTATTTACTTTGTGGTGATGTGTCAGACCTTAAACTATAATACTCGAATCATCGGCGAATCGATTGATTGATTGTTTTATTTGTCAAAAAGACAGGTAGGTAGGCTGTAGGTATCGTCTTTTTTTATGAATTTATATAAGGATTCTTTTTTAAATTGCACTATCGGATATATTTTTAATTTTGCATTACATTTCTTATACGCGATGTCGTTCATCAAGGACACGCGTCATCTGCGCGAGTTTGCGCACTGCGAAGTACAAGCGAATTATGACAGAATCACCAGCACAACCTATTCGTTTTCGGTTCGTTCGGCGCCATAAAATGGGCCAAAGCGACAATTTACTTTGACAATCTAAGTTAAATGATGTGAATTGATTGTAGTGCGCACAAAACTTTCGGTTGGCGGTGTCAAGCTGGAACAAAAATACAAACGCGTGGCTGCGAAGTGTCGCGTACGTGCGCGGAGGTGCGGCCTGGCGCACGGCGCGAGTGTACGCGCTGTCGGCCGTGTGGCACGGCTTCCACCCCGGGTACTACCTCACGTTCTTCGCCGGCGGGTTATTCACTGTCGCCTCTAGGAAGGTAACTATATTACTTATCGTTAAATGGTATTCATTTAAACTAATTGGTCAGCAATATATATTTCTTATTGCCCAATTTAGTTATTTTTGCCGACAACTAGAAGCAGCTCAGTTCACTTTCGATGGCTTTTCTAGCTCTTCGAGGCACAGAGGTGTAGACCTTTAAATTTCCAAACTTAGGGCATAAATTGTGCATTTCTTGAGAGATAACCGAATTATCATTTTTGGATGAATCCTATCGGGGCCTCGGGATCAGCAGTCGTACTAACTACCACTAGACCAACGAGGCGGCTTTACCAATGGCTTAATAATAGAATTACTCAAATGAAGCTAAGAAATATTTCTTCATCTTAAAATCGTTGCAAGATAACATTTATGAGGCTTAATGGTCTAATGACAGACAATAAACATTAGCCTAATTAAGAGTAGATTATGTGTTACTAATGGAAATTATATTACACGTGCAATATTCATTAGAATACACACGGGCACTTGTACCAAGTGATGTTCTTCTACTGTTCTTGAGTAATGATACATTTAATGTTAATAGTTAACTCGCTCGAAGTGTAAAGCTAGTTTAGCGTGCTCGTGCGCCAACGACGTCTATACTCGTCAATACACTGACTACAAAAAGTACGAAATAAAGTCATTAAAGCGTTACTTTTATGTGTATTATTTATATGCGTTATTTTATCGTTGATGGAGCTTGGCGTACAGAAAATGCGCGCCTATTCTTTTGAGGTTTTTTCCCTTCAAAACTTTGAACTGCTTAATAGATTTGTGACGTACTTTTCGTCCTAACAAACCTACAGTTAGGACTGTAGGTATGTTTGTGAAATCCCGAGACACACGGCTTGCTCCTTAGTGCGAGAGTTGTTTAAATATATTTATTTAGGTATATAGCCTCAGTAACGTTTGGTTGGTTAGTTAGTTTTAACCCAGTTAGCGATCTCGTGGACTTGTTCACCCGTGTCCCGGTAAATCAAAGTAAATAACAAAAAAAACGAAACAGCCACGGTTTAACAACCATAATATAATTTGACTGGCCTGTTGGTCTAGTGGTAAGTGACGGTAATCCGGAGGCCATGGGTTTAATTCCCACACGGGACAAACCTTGAGTGATTAATAAATGTTTGTTCCAAATCTATGTGTTACTAGAGTCCGTGAATTGTGAGTGTAAAGTCCCTCGCGATTGAGGGCTTGTTCCCTAGTGCGGTAGAATATGTCAGGTGTGTTACTTCGGTACAAGCAAAGCGCAAGTTAGTAAATGAATTTCGAAAATGAGAGCTAACACCTAGGACTTTGTCGAAAGGAAAACACAGTAGGTACGACCCATTTGAACGAAACACACTAACAGAAAACAAAACACAAGTAAATTTCGGCCTAAAACCTTAAGAAACCTTGTGTCTTGCCAATTTATTGGCTGCCACTCACTGTAAATAAATGTATTAACTTACTATGTGAATTGATCCTCAGATACGCACTATAATTCCTGAAACCCTTTCCGACACACCAAAAAAGAAGATGCTGTACGACTCCTTGTCATTTATCACTACTCGAATTGCAATGACATATGCCACGGTACCATTTATACTGTTGCATTTATGGCCGAGTCTTGCATTCTACGGGTATGTATCTTTTTTTTTCTATTACTTCGCATGTGGCCCGCTTTATGGTACCGTAGCAATCTTAAAATCACTTAAAACTACAACATGATGTCCCGCAATAAATGGATCAGCTTGTACCGGCTTAAATTAAGCCTTAAGTCTGTTTAGGAAAAAAGAAAATTCCAAACAGCGCGCCTAAAATATGATACAATTAATCAAAATATTTTTTTTGGCCATATTTTACTATCTTGTTTATCACATCCATAAATATTATGCTGTGCATTACTTGTGCCAACAGTTAAGCAGCAAATTGTACTACCAGCGAAAACAATTTAAAAATTAACGGACTTTTAGGCTCGTATTTATAAACGCATACCTATTACCCGCATTACCTATGGTAAAAATAGTGTACTGTCGCGTATAATGAACACTTACAATTATCGTTTTTGCAATGTTGATTTATTTACACAATTTTATTTCAACATTGCAAAAAGTTGTTGTTAAAAGTGTTAAAATTGTCTTTGGAACCTTCCAAAGACAATTTTAAAAAACAAATAATGGACAACTTACTGCAACCTTAGATCGTTTATTTTTATTTTCTAATTTATCTTGAAATTAACTAAAAGTAACACATTTCTCGTCTTTTTACGTACATACAGCAAACACATTAATATATAGTAACATTCCAATTATAACTTAAAAGGATGTAGGCATATATATTATACATATATTTAAATATATTATTTATTAATCATATTTACATTTATTTTATTTAATATACTTTAAATATCTATCTTATAAATCTCATAATGATTTATTTTAGCAGCTTTATTATACTTACCGATGAAAGTAGTTAACATATTGACAAGTCATTAGATTTGTATTTTTGTTCACTTTGAGTTTGTTAATTAATTAAACTGTTTAACGTTAAACATATAATGTGTATCTGTCGTGGATAACTATTATTGGCCACTCATGTAATTTTATTATGAAACACACTGTTTATATCAACCGCTGTTGTTATCCCATAAATAAATAAATAAACACATCTCAGGTATTGAGTACGCGCACTTGACACCCCCGTCTCTTTCTAACTAGGCGCCCGAGACCGTAGTTAGTAAGAGACGGTACGTAAAGTACGCGTACTCAATACCTGAGCTTCGTTTATAAATACGACCCTTAGTGCTAAGTTATCGGTTCCTTTTTTGTTTCACTCAATTTAAGCATGTTGTAAAAAAAATGTATTAAAACATGAATGTGTGTCTACCGATGCCGGTTATCGCTTCATCATCATCATCATCACAACCCATAACGTCCCAGTACTGGGCACGGGTCTCCTCCATATACTTGGAGGGATATTAGCCTACTATACCACGCTGACAGACTGGTTGGTATAGGGTTTTATTTCGAGTTTTCCCTCTCTTGCTGTGGATATTGTCTCCATAACTTCCTCCCTTAGTCGACTCTTACGATACCCTCGGGATGGAATGGGGTGGTGACATTTGTATTCTACATCCATTACCACACACGGACGGTTATCGTTTAAAATATCGCTATTCCAGAATCTATCTCTATGCCAAATTTCATCTAGTTCCTTTCAGTAATTTTTACATGAAAGAGTAACAAACATCCATACATACCTACATCCATCCATCCTCACAAATTTTCTTATTTATAATATTGGTAGGGTTTTAGCTAATGTGGATTTATTTTTTGTTTCAGGAGATTTTATTACTCGCTACATTTTATAGCATTGGGTGCAATGTTTATACCTGAGAAAGCGTCGTCGGTGTCCAAGTCAGTCAATACTGAGGTAATACAAACGTCTCAGAACGCAGCCATTATTATCTCTCCTAATAAGTCCAAGATAGAAGAGTTTAATGGGACCCTAAAAATGTCATAATTATATTTTTTACGGTACCAGTTCTTACGATATACATAACTTTGAAGACTAGCTGCGAGAAACTTCTCGTGTGACTAACGCCCGTATTAATAAACAATAAAAAGTAGGTACTATCGACATAGTTGGCGCTCGACCACCTTATCGGACCAAGGGGAATTTATTTCCCACCCAAAAATATCTCTTTCCCATTTGCCTACAGGGGTAGTTTTTAAAAATCTTTAGTCTTACCCTTAATATGCCCTTGATTTCAAGCAACACTAACACAGGCCCAGGCTAGAAGAAGGAAGAAAATAATATGCTAGAAGGGTTGAAAATAATATGCTATAACAACCCTAGATCATAAACAATTTACGGTTGAATGTAGGGACATAATGAATACTACGTTTTTAATTTCAGTTATTTTAACCGTCAAGGCCAAATTCACTTTGCTAAAATGTGATCGAGTGCCAAGTTTGTCGAAAGTGCTTTGGAAAGGATAAAATCTCTTTGAAAATGAGGTTGGACACTACGGAGTTAATTACGCATCTAATACTCATGCCAATGATTTTTTTACTAAAATGATTTTTACATAATTGAGAATATAGAGAGTAAAAGGAAGAATATAGAAGTTGATACTGAGCATTTCTCTTCTCTATATTGTCTGTAATGGGACCGTCTCATTCAAAATCATTTATTCATAAAGATCACTATGTAACGCATATACAGGTTAATTGAAAAAGCCAAATGAGACGTCAGCTAAAATGACATATATATCTGATTTAAAATCAAGCACGTGAAAATATTCGTGAATACGGGTATAAAGTGCCATTTACACCATACAATTTTCAAACTCCATTTTCATGCTGTCATTATCTACTTAACCCGTAAAGAAAAAAAAAAGACCGCATAAATATGTATTAAAATTATATGGTGTAAATAAAGCTGAAGTTACTCTTAAATGGAGAATTAACAATTTTTATATCACCGTGACTTCTATAATTACTATAGATGAAAAAATAATATGTGCACTTTTGAAAAGCCGGCGGGTTATCTTTACCTGCCATTACTAAAAAATATAACGATAACCACGGACACAAACTACATCAAAGTACAGAATAACTTTCAAATAAAAAAATATATTTCCAGTTGTGAAAAATTGTGTCTGCTTACCCATCTGGGAAACACGCATGAGTCGATGCAAGTACAAATGTATGGACTTACATAGGCTGATTAATTGATGTAAAAGCTGACAGTTTGAAAGTCCATCTTTATTTTGTAGCAGTTTGTATTTGGCAGTATATAAAGGTATTTGTGCATATAAACAACGAAAGAAAGTTACCTATACATTCTTTAGTTATTCACATACAGTCTTTGAACTTATTATATGGAGAAAATTATAAGCATTAATTGCTGTCTATAGCAATAATCTTTTAACCTTTGGCGCTGTAAAAACATATAAATAAAAAAACAATAAAACTAATGATTTAATGCCTATATTTTTTCTGTAATCAGTTTTATGACGAATTCCTATAGCCGTCGAAAGCGTACAGATCAAGCTCGCGCTTGACGAGCATAGTCGTCACTAGCGTAAAAAGGTTATAATTAAGGATTTGACTAAAATGCATTTATATGACGTTTAAAGGGCTTGTTTTTCTTATTTCATTGAACAACGTAACAATGTTATTCGATCCCGATAGGTACATTATTATTATCAACAGATTATTATATTTTTTTAAATTGTATTATATCCTTATTACCGGCACGCAAAGTTATACTACTTTTACTATAGATGCCCTTCGTTTACATTATAAACATATTAAGGAATTGGTTTTTATCAAAGTAATATGTATTTGTGACTAACAACTAATTTTAACATCCCCAAAAAGAAGATTTAGTATTAACCTTAAACGGATTACTATTTAACTAAAAATAACTATCTCAATAAAAAAAAAGCTTTAAAAATTATAAATAAATTTGAATCTTACATCTCTTTTTGCTTTAGGAGACATTTATGTTAAAATCTTAAGTAATTTTTAAAAAGAACGAAAGTATTTGTCTAAGTACACAAGAAGAAAAATAACTTTTAACGCACCAACTTTAAAAATAGGTGCCATTTTGTTTGTTGGGGATTGTAATACAAGCCTTATTTCTTTAACTAATTATGATGTTTATACTATTCTTACTTATTATATGTTAAATGAAGTGAGATTGTTTTCAAAAGTATATCGCGTTAAGGCTAGCAACTCTTACTTGTGTGGGTACACGGCCACTTGCTGAATAAGTACTTACGAATGGCGTTTTCTTAGAAAATTAAATGAAGCGTCTACAATCAGACTTGGCCGCTCGTATGATGCCCTAGCCCTACCTCTCTAAATACATATTATTATGGTGCGTAGTAAAGCACTAGTAGGTACATTCATAGGTATCATTGTAGTACACACAATACTGTGTGACAAATTTATTTCAATGCAGTATTATTTAACCTAACACCGCAGAAATCTGATTTTTACAACCATTTAAAAATATAATGGCAGCTAACAGTAATTTTAAAGTTAGAAGTATAAATTAATTTAGATATTACATTAATTTTTGTCATTTTTTATCAATTTGATGTAACCATATAATTAATTAAGGTTTAGTTTTAGTTATTTTAGATTTTAACATAGGTACACATTTTTAATTGTGTATTTTAACATATGAATTTTACTTGTTGTGAGACTAAATCTTAAAGCAATAAATTAATTATTATGTTCTACAATATATTATAAATACTTTGTTATATACTTACATTAATGAAATAAGCATATTATATAGCACACATTGTGGAAAAAGGAGTTTTAATAATGCTACTTGGAAATTTTAAACTTATCCTAATTACCGCCAGATAAAAATTATTAAACAGGCGTGTTACGCTCTTTCTTTACGTAGGGTGCTTAGCAGAAATAGACTGTCTAATATTTTTTTAGTAAATTAATATATATGTTACGGCTATAAGCCGTAATGCTAAACCTAGTTTTAGCCGTTTAACTTAATATAATCTAACCTGATCGGTTAGGTTAGCTTATATTGGCTGTACCTAGCTCCAACCGGCTCAACTAAACTAGGCGTTTTAGCCGTAACATATATAGATATATATTACTGATAACAGTTTTCTACACGATGGAAGTTTTGTTTGGCAAATCTAATGCCATCTGACGTTTTTGAAGCGGACATGTAGATTCCTATAGGATCCCGACCGATGTATCTTTACAGAGTATAAAACAAAATCGCTCCCGCTGTCTAGATGTTTTAAATAACGCAACGGATTTTAATGCAGTTTTTAGCAATAGATTCAAGAGGAAGGTTTATATGAAGAAGGTATATAAAACATGCATATTTTAATAGAGACATCCAGAATAAACCAAAGCAAGCGAGGGTGGGTCGCTAGAGCTTAATATTTCCTACATCAGTAATACAAAAACATAATGAAAACTGCCTTAAAAAAAGTTGCATCATGTAATAAGCCTTATCAGTAGACCAAATATTTAGTGTTTAGGTATTTTACAAGTTCACAAAAAATATATTCCATGGTTGTATTGTCTAGAGGTTGTTTGTTATTTATAAAGTGAGTTTAGGTATGAACAAATCTAGCCCAGATTATATAAGAAATATGAACCTAGGTATAGATTTACTTTCAAGCAGTGGTCGTCATACCGCGACTCGCGATTATAAGGCTTGTGCGGGACACCGCCCCTTAGCTTTTAAGTTTTTGCAAGACCAATGTAACATGACTATCTTTACATAATTATCTCAATGTATTAAGTAGATACATACCTGTGTAGATTAAATTTAAGGTACCTAAAATTCTAAATGTTGCAAAATCTATAAAATTAGATGTTACTATTTATATAGATTTAGCAGTTCTTTGCTTCTCAATTCTGATTTAGTTCCTTTAAATAAATACTATTATATACTGACAAGAACACTAGTTCCTCGCATGTGTATGTATCCTATTTTATAATGCCAGATTGAGGGTATATAAGGTAGTCCAGATACCGTAATGGACTACATGGATGATGAATGATACCTCATTTGATAAGAAAATTTGCCTGGCTAGCGACCGCTGATTCAAAGCTTTTAAAATATGTAAACATTTACAGATATACTATATTAAAACGGTTTTGACGCAGATCGTCATTTTTGCAAAATGAACGCCAAAAATTTGGTGACATTCGTGTAATGCATTTTCGCAGAAAGTCACTTGCGCTCAATTTCACTTTCGCAAAACGTAATTTATGCACATGGTCACTTTCACAGAATGTCATTAGTATTTTTATTGTTTGTTAGTACCTATTAGATCTCATTCTTGTGAATGACATGTTGCGAGAGTGACTACGAAAATGAACAATTTTTGGCATTTTGTAAAAGTGACGTTCTGCGTGAAAACCATTAAAACTTTTTTCTTTTTTTTTTTCATCAATTTATTTATTCAATTTTATATTTTGTATCAATTTTCAAATAAAATCAAAATGTCTTACTTGTAAATGATAGGTTTATACATTCTTCTCTTATTTTTATTGGCAAACAGCAGAAAATTTATTTATTAATGTCATAAGGAGACAAGTTACTTTATTATTCTGACATCATGTATAACAGCAAAATATATTAAAAATCTAGACTTGCAAAATATATTTGACTATTTTTATCAAAATAAAAGGATCGCCGATTACCTACGGTTGTTGGTCTTGCGGTATCATCATATGTGGTGTACATACCACCATAAAGAGTTTCTATCTGTATAGTAGTATATATAGAAAGAAAACTATTACATTACTACATTTATGATACAGATACATACCTCAATGAGAGCAACCATACTATTCATAAACGAAATTAGCTTCAATCTCACATTGGTATTGTCATCCAAATTTTCCGCTTTTTGGCATTTGTGTCCAATCACACTACTGCTATTTGTGGGTCAGAATTGCCAAACTTAAAATAATGAAAATCATAATAGTACTTAAAAATCCATAAATTAAAACATATTTGCGGTTCTGTAGGTATCTAAAGCAAAACTTTGTTTACTTTAGATACTTACGCCCAATAATTGTGGATTAAAAAAAAGTAATATTTAAAAACTTTTTAAATAATTTACGTTTATATGTACTGCTGCCCGGATGGTGCGCTTGTCCTGTATTTTAAAACAGAGTAATTTTTTCGAGTTCAGGTCTAGATTTTTAATAAATTTACCCAATAATATTTAAATAAGAGTTAATAAATATTGATAAGGTGTAAGTAAACTTGAAAATAAGTTATGATGACTATTTGAAATATATTGTAAAGGACTGGGGTTGGTATCCATCTTCCTAGTAAACACATGATTTATCAAAAGATGGGAATCACCCTAAAAAAAATGACAGCTTAATCAAAATAGAACAACAGACCGTTAATTTTAGAGAATTACAGCTCTATTACAATTGTATGTGGCTATGTCTGGTTTTAACCTCTTAGATATAATTAACATATTTTTCTACAAAATACCTATCTCGTAAAAACTTATTTCCTATAATGCATAGAGTTGCATCAATTATGTTACGGGCAGATGTTATGCCTCAATTATACCTCAATTAAGGAAATGGTATTTATTTTTGTTACAAATTAATTTTATATTTACTGTATTTTATATGGTTAATAAAAAATATATTTCAAAAAAACTTTCATTTCCTCACCTTAATCCAATTTCATAATGAATTATTTAATTCCACTCATTAGTCGTATACGATCAACGAGAGGCTGAGCGCTAGAATTTATTCAATCCAATTTTGCTAGGGCGCAGCGCAGTTACCTACGGATGGATGACTGGATGACCGCATATTAGTATTTCATCAGAGCGATTCCATGCTTCGGATGGCACGTTAAAGGTCACAACAGTTTAGTCAAGTAGACTAAAAGTTAGGAAATAGAAAAGATAATGAAAAAAAATTGAATGTTACGTAAAACCTTTATTATACATTAATTAATAGTCATTTTTAAACAAAATCTAATTACCATTGTATTCCATAGAGCTCCTACCGTAAAACGGGTGACTAGGGATGCAGAGGTGTATAGGGACAAACTCGGGAATTTAAGTCCCTGGTATTCTTGCATGCCCAGCAGGAGTTCATTGATTTAGATTTTTTCTTAAATATAATACTACTTTTATCTATACTGACAACATCAAGTACCATAGACTTGATATGACAGTAAAAAAGTTAGTCAAAGTGAACCTGTAAAGTGCGCCAAAATTTCGTGCTGTAAATATTTGCATTTATCTATAGTACTAGTATACATAAGTTGCCGAAAAACAATAAAGTGATACGAAAAGGGTTACTTGGAACGGATTGGAGGTGATTACGTTACCGAGGGGTGAATTACTTATGGCCGGTCTCAATACCGTACTGACAATATATCTCTAGTATCTACTCGAGTTTTACACACTGTAACAGGAATCTTGAAATTAACTGTTACTGCCGTCTCAATAACAAAATTTACGCAAGCCTAACAACAGTTATCTAGAGGTAGAACCCCCTAACAACGGTAATCGGGACCTTCCGAAACGTTTAATTTTAACATTTGATAACTAACTTCATCATGTTTTAGTTTTGTAAAAAAATAATTAATTAGTCCTAGCGATACTGGTTTAGCAATTATACGCTTATTTAAAATGAAATAATATTCAATAAGTGTAATATTTATGAATACAAGTGAATTTACTACATTTTATTATTAAAATAAGAATAAACTTGCGAACAAGAAGCAACAAAACGCAACACATCATTGACACTTGACAGTAGAGTAGGTAGATATTTAATTTTTTTAAAAAGACGTGGCATTCGAGAACTGCCGCGGTAAAGCTATTGCATATTTTTTTGTATGATTGTTTTATCGAAACAAATAAAAAAATACTTTACAGAATTATCTATATCATTTTATTTTATTCTCAATGATTCATAAAAATATATAATAAAAAAATGAAAACTTGTAATAATTCCTTAAAACTCCATATACTATTCTTTAATATTCTTTTAGATCAAAACCTCCTTACACAAATTTGACATATTATTATTGGGCGTTTAGAGAATTCGTCATTAAAAAAAGTATCACCGCTGTGCCGGTCGGAGTGGGGGGTGTTAGGTTTATTATTTTCGTTACGGAATTTCTGGATTCGGTCTCCACGCCCAAGGCCCGCGATAGAAGCTATGCAATAGCTTAAAAATAAAGGTATTTACTAATATCTAATTAGACGTAAATGTAACAGATGGCGCTGTTAATTTTTCATCATGTTTTTTTGGCAAAACTTATAATTTTGAAACATCTGTCTTTGTGTGGTATTTTTCGTCAATATCAGCAAACATAAGTTGTCAATTTTATCGGTAAATAAATCCATTATTCTTTATCATTGTATTTTTTAAAACTATACTATATAAATAAAACCTTTGATTATCCGCCAAATTTGAATCTTTGGTATGCGGCAGCACCTCCGACAGGTAGATTAGTAAGTAAGGTAAATATTCATATCTACCTTTGTTTATTGAAACGTAAAAACACGCTGGCAGCTAAAATTAGTAGCTATTTTAACAGATTGTCAAAAGTAGATACGTTATTGAGATTGGCCGTAAAACACGCTGGCAGCTACAATTAGTAGCTATTTTAACAGATAGTCAAAAGTAGATACGTTACTTAGATTGGCCGTTAATCGAGTTGTCAAAAACGCGTGGGTCTCATAATCTGTCGTTCTGATGTTAAGGTATCTAGCTATGCTATGCTATGGTATTTTTATATAAAGCCAAAATACCGAACGTACCTAATGTTCATTTTTCTTTGGCAACCATATCGGTTTATGCAATTTACTTAGTCCAATTAAAATTGTGTGATCAGATGTTTTTTTTTTTAATTATTTTCAGAATGCTACCATGCCTCGCACTTATGACCCAAACCAGGGGGGTAAAATATACAAAATATACGACGAACATGAAGACAAGCTGTCGAGGAGTTAAATTCCAATCGAGTGTTTATTAAAGCTGTAGCTGACAAATATGGGATCTCAAAATCTTTACTTCATTGCTATACTAATAATAATATAAAACGCCCTGGTGGCCAAATAGCTCTAACACCAGATGTAGAGGAACTTATAGGTGAAAACTTAAATACATTTGCAGAGTGGGGATATCCCGTCGATACCATAGACTTGAGACATGTTATCAAAATATTTATATCTGGATACACAAAGTAGTGTGATCAAGAAGATTCCAAATAATTTACCCGGAATAGACTTTATTATATCTTTTTAAACTGACAAAAATAAAATTACAAAGAGGCTAAGTCAAAACATAAAGAAGCTGCAATTTCACCAGAAACAATATATTTTTGTGAATATGAGAAATCTTTAGAAAATATCCTAGTCTCAAACATTATCAACTATAATGAGACAAACCGATGATCCTGGCCAGAAGCAAGTTATCATAAAACGAAAAGTTCAAAAAGTCTTGGGTCGTACAGTCAGCCCATCGATGAAAGTAGCCTGGCGTCAGCTTTCAGAAAAATGGAAAGAAACTGACGGGAAAATATTGACATCTGTTCCTAAAGGCTGTTTCCAGCATCTATTAAAACTTTTTATAGACGAAATTAAATCATAAGTGGTAAATAACATCAAAGCTGGATTTCGTAAAGCAGGGATCATTCCATTAAGTGAAAACGAAGTTTTATCAAGATAACCCCTACTAGAAGCAAATAAATATTGAACATACTAAAAGATAGACCATAATAAGACCATCCCTGATCATCAATTTGGGTTCCGGCAAGGCCACTCCACCATTGAACAGGTCCATAGAGTCTGTGACAAAAGCCGCTCACCCTTGGAGCAAAAGAAATACTGTGCATCCGCATTTCTTAATATCCAGCAGGAGAGTTTGGCACAAAGGAATCCTCTGTAAAAAAATCTCTGATCCCACATTTATTCTTTGGAATTCTCTAATCCTATCTCTTGCATTGCAGCAGGCGTTTCTCAAGGATCTGTACTAGGACCTTATCGTATACGCTGTTTACAGCAAATCTGCCAACCAGTGATCAGGTGACCACAGCTACCTACGCAGTCGACACCGCCATTCTGGCCAGTTACACCAAGTCTGAAGTCGCTGCCGGGATGCTCCAAATACACCTAGATAACATCGCAAAATTACTTAAATCATAAAGTATCAAGTCTAGTGCTGCGAAATCGCAACGAATAACATTCGCTCTCAGCAAGGTAATTGTCCAACGGTCACCCTAGGCTATGAACGACTCCCACACGTCGACTCGGTTAAATATAGGTATTCACCTGGATCGTCGACTCATCTAGAAAAGCCACATTAAAGCTAAACGAGATGAGACCAATCTGAGATTTAGAATTCTGGACAGGCTACTTAGCAGAAAATCATATCTATCAGATCTAGACAACAAACTTGTTATATACAAGGTGGCAATTAAACCAATATGAACCTACGGCCAACTAATGGCTTAGTTGTAGCTATAGGTTGGCCGTGAGCAAGCGACAATCACTGCAGCTGGATGGGAGATTCGTACCCAGCTGAAATGTCATTGCACAAGCATCTTTCCACGTCCATATCCTGTAACTCACCTGCTTATAGTACTTATACTGGTTGCAGAAATCCTACATTAAAAAAATCCTAAAATATATGCTTTACGGCACAATGAAAATAAGAGGAACCGATATAAATAGTCATTTCAATTTAAATAATACCAGAATAAGAAAATATACACTCAAGAAGTCACTAAGGCAAAAACACAAACCCATAGTATACCAAATAATATTACACCTGATGAAAGAAAAACAGACACCAGTGCAACAAAAGAAATAAAAGTAAATGGATTGTAAAGAAAATATTATGCCAATGTCACTAAATGCTGGATCTTCAAATGGATGATACACATATAGCAATGGACTCGAAAGACATTAAACATACAAGATATGCCAATTTTTCAAGAAGCTCAAGATTCTTGAAGCAAGATATTTTTAAGAAAGACATTAAAAAGAAACTTGAAATAAAAATTATATCAGATATCAAATTACAACTACATCTGCCCCCTCCAAAGAATTTTTACAATAATGATGATGAATAACACAGATATTTTCAAAATCCTAGGAGACGACAATTACTAATGATTTGAGCTTCGAGTATGTCTAAATAATGTTCATGTAATGTAAAAAAGTTAGACTTTATTTTAATTCGATTTTTTTTTGAAAAATAACTATTTGTTTTGTTAAGATTCCCCCTTTTTATAGTGTTTTTGATTAAATACATTATTACCTACATATTTTGAAAATGCTCGGAGTTTCCCTGCGAGATCGAATCAGAAATGAGGAGATCCGTAGGAGAACCAAAGTGACAGACATAGCTCGAAGAATTGCCTCCATTAAGTGGCAATGGGCAGGGCAGATAGCTCGCAGAACCGATGGCCGTTGGGGCAGAAAGGTTCTAGAGTGGCGACCACGAACTGGAAGACGCAGCGTGGGCAGGCCTCCAACAAGGTGGACCGACGACCTGGTAAAGGTCGCGGGCAACCGATGGACAAGGTCAGCTCAGGACCGAATGATGTGGAAGACCTTGGGGGAGGCCTCTGTCCAGCAGTGGACGTCTTGTGGCTGAGATGATGATGATTTTGAAAATGTAACTGATCTCAAGAAATAAATATTTTCTATACAATATTTTTATTTTTAAGTGAATCCAGCATATCCTTTTTTAATGTTGGGTAAAAATCAATAAAGGGGCAGCTCTAGCTGCCCATTTCACCAAAGCCATACCATACCATAGCCATACAATAACCATACCCATTTCACTCCTCTTCCGTCCCTTTTGAACCCAACCACAGAATGACTAAAGATTGGCCACATTTTTGAGGGTATTCTCCGTAAACTCTACTTTTAATGCAGTGTAAAGAAGATTTCAATGCAGTTTGGTTACTAGAATAGATATTAAAATAGTGTCTAATAATACTAAAGCATATAAAATAGTTAAAATCTACTCCAAGCTTTGAAATCGTCCTTATTCAATCCGTTTTACGGTACTAGCTCATTATAATGTAGGTCAGTATCATAAAATAGTAGGTTAAATGACAAAATAGGATATTTTTTATTTTACAGCCATGTTTTACATACAATGCAATCAAATCTAATGGAATTCATGTTTATAATGTAATATAATCGTACTAGTGCCCCACTCCAACTTCACTTGGGTTAAACTATTTTTTAAAACAACTAAGTCTAGTAAATATACTTAAATATTAAAAGCAATGTGGAAAAAGTGAGCCCGGAGCAGGATTCGAACCTTCGCCTCTCGGGTTTAATATTTATTCAATGCTTTAATAATTAAGTATATTTGAGCTGATTGCATAGAAAGAATGCTAAAAATATTTAATAAGTCTAGTAAGCTAAAATTTGTAACATAGATTTATTTTATAAAGTAAGCATCTCCTAAAAGAAGATTTTAGTAAATTCTATCCTTAAACTAATAAAAATATTTCCTTAGCCTATGTTCCAAATGCTGTAAGTTGTCAGTCAGGGCAAACAATTTTATAACTATATGAAATCATAAGACTGTTATAATATAATTACATTAGTAAACTCAATAGTCATATTACTTTTTATTCTTTTTAAAATTCATAAATGTTTGCCGTATACAACATAAGGCACCAGGGACATCATTTGTTTCTTGAAGTTGTCTTTGTAAATCCTTAAATGCATATTGTTTTGGAGTAACACTTATCACTGGAAAAAAAAAACTTAATAAGAAATACATTTAAAACCATTACCAATTACATTTTCAATTGTTCAGCCTTGTTACAACTAAAGTAAAATTTGACAAGAAGACAGATCAGACAGTCCTGGGAAAGTGCATTTGGTACATTTTTTTGTGATAACTGACATACACACAGGCAGAGCCGCAGGTAACAGAATCCAACAACCTCTGGTTTGCTAGGAGCACATCCTGGCTTTGCACAGATGGACATAAGATTTAAATCGGCACAGTAGTTTTTGAGTTTATTCATTACAAACATACACACACACAAAACTACAAATGTTTCCTCTTTATAATATCATAGTATAGATATATGTATGTACTTATAATTACAATATTAATATACAAAAATAAATAATTATCAATAAAACTTACATTGATAAAATCCAGTTTTAGTATCACGAAGTAATCTGACAGAATAATTTTCTGATTCCTTTTTAGCCTCTGTAAAAAACTGTATAAATATTGTCTGTGTGCCTCCATTCCTAGACTCTATAGTATAATACATTTTTAAAAATTTCTTGTAAAACTTCTTAGCCATCAAGAATGCTTCATGGGTTTCTTTTATTTCTTGAGACAGCAGTTTTTGATCTGAAAGAACAAAAAAAAATTAAATTACTTAGCAGCAAGTTATCTGTACCATGATTGAAATTTTAAAGCCTAAGAGTGAAGCTATGTGCCTTTTTTTATTAAAATAACACTCACAATATTGAAAACTATTCCTCTATTGTAGAGGATTTATTGAATTTTTTGTAATATGTAAATCACAGAATTAGGATTTGGAACAATCATTTTGTTAAATTTTGGCTGTTGTGAAGATCGAGCTCAAAACATGCTGCAAAGAGGTAAATGGCTAAGTGACCACATAAATAAAAAAATGTGCAATATTCTGCATGAAGGCTGTTGGCAGCAACTTACAAGTAAGCTATAATTGTATACCTTATTCTTACAATATGAAATAAATCCTAATTTGATGCCTGCAAATAATAGCAGGCCCCAAGTTAGTCTGTGAGTTATAACAGCCAATATAATCAAGTCAACGCCTTTGAGCACGTAAAATTTGCGCATTAAAAAGTATAGAAAAATAAAAAAACCTTTTTTGTAAATCTCGTATTGAGCTTTCTGCTTTGAAAGTTCCTCGACTTTGGTCTCAATGTCATGTCGCAGTTGCTTGTTTTGTTCTGATAATGTTTTCAGTTGGTCATCATTGCTTTGTGCTATATTCCCGTTAAAATTATATTTTTGCACTTTGAAACCGTCTTCGAGTAAATCTAGAACATGTTGTTGTAGACATTTTACATTTATTTCATACTCTTTGAAACTAATTTGCTCAATAGCATTGAGGTCTATTTGTATATCCCAGTTTTCTTCGATAACACTCATTTTAACACAAAAAAAATGCTCGTCAAGTCCACACCCTCTTACAGTAACTTTGCTTACTACGGTGATATTGTGATAAATAATCTAGATTTTTATATCTAAGTGTATCATAATTACTAATTCTGTAATTATTGTCAATTCTAAACGTTTTGATTTTAAATTCAATTCAACGCTTTTAGCATCAACGGTAGACTATGAAATGAAAGATATGATAAGCCTTGCCACACACCAAAAATAGCTGACAATTAAACAGTTGAGACTTAACCATAATAAATCGAAAAATTTACATTTGATAATTTATTTTTATAATATACGCGGTATATTAATTCGATAGAGTAACGAACTCTAAGAAATAATTAGTTAAATGATTTTTAAAATTAATGATGCCAGATTTTTTTGAGAGCTACAAATTGGTGCTAAACTTATAAAAGAGTGGATTTCTTTTAGGTTCGTTTCTGACGTTAAACATTTTATATTGAAAATAAAAACATAATATTTTGCAATTTAGCCAATTATCCTACGACATTTATGTAATAATAGGTTAAAACGTATTTTTGTCAAAAACCTAGGACGAATGTAAAAAAAAACCGAATAGTAGAAAAATAAAAAATAATGTCGTTATCATCAGAGATACATAATAATAACGATCATTGCAAAATCTTACCGATTTTAAGGTACGTACACACCAATGCAACCTAACAAACGCCAACAAAGGATATTTAGTGTTGGCTACCGCACGCTCGTTGACCTTCAAAGGCCAAAATACATTTAGTGGTCGAGAAAACGCCGGAATCTGGTGCCAACAAGGCACCAGATTCCGGCGTGCATTCCAATTGGATCATGGATAACTACGAAATAATTAAAATTGATAGTTAGCAAGAAAATTTTACAAAAGCTGATATAGTGGACAACCACATATAAACTAGAAATGTGTATCGTGGAAAGTAAAAAATATTTAAATTATAACATTCGTTCGTGGCTGTAGTTCGCTTTTTCTTTATCGTTATCGCTCCGGCACACGCAAACGATCGATCGTTGGCGTTCACTTAGCAGTCCAGACAGGACGAACATTGGTTGGCGTTCGTTGGGCTGGTATGTACGCAGCATTAAGCAAACTCTAATTTTTGCAAAAAACCTGAACGTAAATTGGAAATCTACCACTACTACTACTTGATTCCTATTACCCGGTTTTTTTGGAATCGCCTTACGATTTTCACATACATTTGGTATTATCTTAAATACTGATGTCAATAATTTACCAGTGGTAAACAGGTAAAATATCCTTAAGTTATTTTTAAATGATTGAGATTTTACATCATCAAACAGATCATGATGTAAAATTATAAATTTATAAATATTCACTAAAGGGTACTACCTCTAATTCGTAAATTAGAGGTTAGTGACTTTATGAAACTTTTTTATCGACTAAAATTACAAATAAATATTTATTTTAGTCGATGGTTTTGTTATGCCATCGTACCTTACCTACATAAATTTTGTTGTAAATTATATATGAAATGTCAATGAAGATCATGACTATAAAATGTATTTGATGTAAATTCGCTTGACTAAAAGACTCTTCCTTATTTTTAAAATATATGCTGAGATGCAACAATACAGTTTTTCATTAGCAAATTACTTAATATAAGTTTGATCGCAAGTAGTATAAATTATATCTGGTAAGATAAATCAATCGTAAGATTTTTTATCTTATAATGTCGTATGTTGTAGCTCTAACGTTTTGTTTATTACAGGTTTTCGGAATAAATCTAAAGATATCAACCGAAAGTTTTTATCATTATGTTTTATTGCATTTATGATGAAAAATTGTTGACGTCTGTCCGTGTGCTTTACAAGACTTTTATGACTTTGAGGATATCTGTGAATAATTTGTCCAATGGGCCATTGTCTCAGCTGTTTCAAAAACCAAGCTAATACTGATATAACTACTTCTCCTCATAGAAAAAAAGATGGTAAGTAATTGTTAAAGTATTGGAAATTTATGTGAGCCTTTATCACAAAATACCTAAATTAAAAATTTTATATTTTCAGAGATGACTGAAATTGCTGTTGCTGTTTCGGTTTATCCCCAAGAAGAACCACTTCTTCTTGACAATCAAAATAGCATAAGCAGTTATAGAAACACAAACTCTACCCAAATTCCAATATCTATGTCTGTAGAGCAGAGCCCGGCAGACTTGCTCAATACACAAAGAAATATTTTAGTCACAGATAAGACACCTAAAACATTCTACCAGAAACTGCCATCAATCCCAAGAACTATGTCATCTTTAGGCTCAAATGATTCACGTATTTCAGAAACAAAGATTAATCAGCTGTTTGATCAATACAAGGACTCATTAGAGGATGCAATATTAGCAGAGGGTATAGAAAACTTATGCAATGATTTACAATTGAACCCTGATGATTTTAAAGTTTTAGTTTTGGCTTGGAAGTTGAATGCTAGTCAAATGTGCAGATTTACAAAATCAGAGTTCATACAAGGCTTAAAGAATATGAAAACAGATTCTATCAAAGGCATACAACATAAACTGAATGAGATAACTTGTGAGCTCAAGAGAGATAGTGAACAATTTAAAGATTTGTACAGATTTACTTTTAAATTTGGTTTAGATGTGAGTACTGGTCAGAGAATACTACCTACAGATATTGCAATCTTATTGTGGCGCCTAGTCTTTACCAGTAATGAGCCTGTTATATTGGACAGATGGTTATTGTATTTAGAAAAGAATCCACACATTAGAGGCATTCCAAAGGATACTTGGTATATGTTTTTAAATTTTTGTGAATTTATTGGAGATGATCTCAGCAGTTATGATGACACTGAAGCTTGGCCGAGCCTGTTTGATGACTTTGTGGAGTATGAAAATGATCAAATGAATCAGAATGTTAAGAAAACTGACATTATTAAGACACAGGAATAAGTCCATTGCCAAATTTTAGCTACTTTAGGTACTTAATTAAGATATGGAGACTGATAATCTGATAATGAATGTTCAATGATGTTAGTCTTGTATCTCTGGTGAAGTTAAGTGTATTAAGGCAAATTAATTATTTAGTACTACGTACTGAACAAAATTGCATAGGTAGTGTAGGTACATATTGTGAGATTTTTAAATGTACATAAAACTATTATATTTTATAACTGACTATCTTTAGGTTTAATTTTAAATTGTGTAAATATTATTTTTATTTGCATCAAAGGTACCTTTTATTAAGAATGTTGTAGATTTTTATTTTTCTCTACATTTATTTGATTGATATTTGAGTCTAAATCTTGCACAAACAGAATATTGCCTGAAAAATAATAGTATAATTATTGTAAAGAATTTTTATTTCCAAAAAGTCTTAGGTGCCATTTACAAATGTGTCACAAAAGTAATGGTGAGAGTATAATATATATAGGCATATATCATATTATAAATAGTAACATTATTTTAATGTAGTGAATATAACTTTCTATGTTGAATTAAAGATGTGGCATAAGAATTGACTTGATTTTGTGGTTTGTATTAAACAAGCCATGGCATGTGGCTATTTCTTTTGCATCAAATAGGCATTTTATGGTTTTGATTGATTTACAACAAAAAGTCTTCACCTACCAATGTCAGAGACTTGTTGCATTAGCGCATGCAGACAAACAAACTCTTCAGCTTTATTTAAAATATATTGGTATAGATCGTTTAGTAAGGTAATATTTGAGGGTACCTCTAATCATGCAATCATGTTTGTCAGTAGGTAGGTACCTGACCGAAAGTTACGCCGTTAAAGCAAAATAACATTTTCTTGCTTGTTACCAAGTCTACCTACAATTTTATACTTTTGTAAAAGGAAGGAAAATTATGTACCGTCCTATCATGATATTTTCCTCATGACATACTGAATGTCCTTGTTTAAACATTAGTATGTAGGTACCTACGATCAGCCAAGTTGGCACTCAAATATTAAAAATTGCATAATACAGGCCATGGCTTTGCCACATAAAGGAAAAGTATCTTAAATATTGTAGATAGACAATTTTATTAAAAGGAGACTTAATTTTGATTTAAAAAAAAATGCATTGAAAGATTTTAGAATGGTGAAACGACAAAAAACCGAACATCGTAAGTATATGTCCATGAATGGAGCTCGGCAAATGAACATAGGTACCTACCTATAGTATATTTCACATAGCATGGGTACTGTGACGTTTGACATTTGAAGATAAATATCAATGAAAATGAAAGAAGATTAAAAACCTATCGATAGAATACTTTAGGCTCTTGACGATTCCATTAGCCAATTGGTTAGTGATTGATTCAATCCATTTTTTTCATTTTCATCGTAAAATGTTAAACGTCACAGTACCGATGCTATGTGAAATAGACTATAGCGCGGGTACGCCTTTATTTCGCGAAAAATGGCCGAAAGCATCTGACTGACAACCCACCGATATGAAGCGACTCGGGGGCCGTGTGGTATGTGGCTAATATATAGCATGCCACTCTGTATTGTGCCATTACCTATGCGTAGGTAAGTATAAGAAATATAATGTACTATTGTAAAAAGAACCTAACAGAACTCCATAAAGGTACTGGATTTACTCATTTCACACATCATCTCAGCCTGATGACGTCCACTGCTGAACGTAGACCTTCCTCATATGCCTTCACAATGGTCGATCCTGAGCTGCCTGCATCCAGTGCTTTCGTGCAGCTCTGATGATGTCATCTGTCCACCTAGTGGGAGGTCGTCCCATACTGCGTTTTCCTGTACGTGGTCGCCATTCGAGTACCTTTCTAGCCCATCGGTTGTCGGTTCGTCGAGCGCGATGTGGCCTGCCCATTGCTTACTGTAATGTATGTAATGTAGAAGCTATGTCGGTAACTTTGGTTCGTCTGCGGATCTCCGCGTTGCGGATTTTATCACGCAGAGTAACACCGAGCATAGCCCTTTCCATAGCTCGTTGAGCGTCTCTGAGCTTATTTACGAGGCCAACAGTCAAAGACCACGTTTCTGTGCAATAAGTAATCACTGGCAACACATTGATTATAGATTTTCGTATTAACGCACTGGGGTAATTTTTGACGAAAATATGTTACGCAATTTTCCGAACGCTGCCCAGCAGTTGGATTCTTCGGTTCACCTCTTTCTCGAAGCATTATTGTGTGCGTTTCGATTGCTCCGACAAGTTATAAAAACCGAAAAAAAAAAGGCATTGATTTTGACGAAATTTTTCAAGATCGAAGTGTGCAAATATTTATTTTGTCAAAGTAAAAATAAAAAGTTACAAGGGTTTTTATGTGGCCGCGCGAACGAAACGCGGTCATGGAGATCTCAGCAACTAACTTAGGTTAGAGATCTAATTCTTTTTGTAAATTAAAGAAACAAAATGTAAAAAATATTGTCAAAAAAAAAAAACAAAAGAATTGGAAGCTCTAGATTATTATTTAACGTAATATTCGCCTTGGAAGTTTATGGCCGCGCAATCATTTTTAGCTGTTAAAATTTTCGTTGTGATTTTTTTTTATACAGCTATATGACATAATCTATCTTGCTCATTATTTTAAAAACAAAATTGGATCAATATATAATTATAAGGATTCCTTTGTGAAGAAATGTTAAATTCTTTTTAAGGTATATACTTACTATCTTGTTGATTATTTTGAGAAAATAATATTTTCATTCGTCAATATTTTTGTCTGAAAATAAAGAAGCTGATTACTAATAACATTGTTTTTTTTTCTGAATTCACATTCTGGTCTAAAATTATAGTTACATGTATGTACATGTTTAGTATAAAGACTGTAATCCTGTAGTGCACATATTTTGAGAAAGGGACATTTTAAGAAAAGGACATTTCGCGAAAAGGACATTTTGAGAAAAGGACATTTCGATAAAAGGACTTTTTGAGAAAAGGACATTTCGAGAAAAAGACATTTTGAGAAAAGGACATTTTGATAAAGGACATTATGAGAAAGGACATTTCGAGAAAAGGACAATATGAGAAAGGACATTTCGAGAAAAGGACATTATGCGATGAGACGGTTTCTTTAATGTTAATTATTTCTTTAAAACTACGACTTCATACAGCAAAACTGTTACAAGAGTTAAGGTCTTATTTTGTCAAAACTAACGATCACTCACTATAAAACGTATGTGAGTATTTCTCAAAATAAATGTACGTAACGAAATGGTAGTAACGAAATATTGTTACGAAATAGTCCTTAGATGTAACTAAATAGTAACCATAAGGCTGGTTACACATTGGCGAAATATTGTGAATGCTCTTCATTTATTCAATACGAAATATTTGTAAGTATGTACCCAAATACTTAAGGGGTTAGAAATAAAATAAGGGAGTAATCATTCATACTATTTTAATCAAATTATTTTTTTTTCCCAATCTTTTAAAAATGAAAACCTGACGTTATTTTAAACATAAAAAAACTTAATTAGAATCACTATCCATTAGCGCTTTATAAATTTCTTCCTTATCTTTGTAATAATTGAATTCTTTCCGAAACACATTTGGTTTGACAATCCGTTTTTTAATCTTTGGATCACATCGCTTTGGCGCGTGAAGATAATTATTAAGCGATAGAGGTTTAAGTCCTTTATAAACCACTTTCTTTTTTGTGTGTATATTTTCCAGTATTTCGTCGTTAAGAATAGTCAGTCCACATGTTTCGCCTTTGACTTTGTGAGTGCCTTCAATTGGTACATTTTCATTATTTTCATATTCAGTGTTATTTTTTGTTGCATTATTATTTTGTATTATAACATCTACATTGTCCAAATCATTGAAATTAAACTCCGGTTCATTAAATGACATTGCATCACTCATATATTTTTCATCCGTAGTTACAGCTTCGTCACTTATTAAATCCTCGAGAATTATTGGCTTTGTATTGATATCAGTTGTTGATCCTTCTTCCTCATGACTTTTTATTTCTTTACTTGGTTTGTCTGTTTCACCTTTTTGTTTTAATACATTCATTATATCAATTGGATATTTGTCTTCTTCCATATCTTTTTGTTGCTTTGCTGTTTTCTTCCCTGTTCCTTTTCCTTTATTCTTAAAGTTTTCTTTGCCTTGTTGTGTTTCGTCTGCCTTGAGGCATTTTACTTCAGTATCATAGAAAGCATGGTTTGCAGACATAAATCTTGACGAAGATAACAATGTTACTTGTTCTGGGGGTTGCCGTTTAACATTTTCCTCCTTTGATGTGTCCTGAAAATTAAAAACATGACATCAAAGTGTATTTAAAAATATTTTTTTTTTATGATTGATTTTGAAAGGTATTTATTAGTTTTTTATTTGTGTTTGACCCTAAAATACGTCAAAAATCATAAATAAATCTCTTTTAAATATTTGCTCTCAAATGGACATTCACCTCTAAGTCTTGATCACTCTCTCTGTCATCTATCCTGGGTAAATCATTGTCCTCACTCCAAAAATCCGCATCTATCAGATCTGAATCACTATGATAACTTATACTGACATCACTCTCCGTCGTAGTAGAACTATTTATTCTTTTGAATCTTTTCGCTGCTGGTTTTTGTTTTTTCAAGGCTTGCGGTTTGTTACTGCATGATGCTTTTGGTTCTGATAGGGTGTTGGATAGAAGTTCATGTTCTTTAGTGTAGTAGCAATCACAGCAGATGTTTTTCTGGCAATCAAAGCAGCTCAGCAATTTATATTTAATTGTCGTGTTGCCATCCGTTACAATCTGATGCAGCTTCATTGTTCCTTTTATGGGAATAATATTTTCAGGGATATTTTTGGTCATCTTCTGAATGTCGTTTTCATTAACATAAAACATTTTTACTTTACTGTTAACCATTAAATAGTCATATGCTTCTTTTGCGTTGGTTATGTCATTGCCATGTGAAATATGATTGTCAAGTTGGCGCTTTAATGCCCCACCAACCCCGTCAGCTGGCCCTTTGCCGTGAGAGGCTTCAAAAAAATTCCAAGTTGCATATTCAAATCCGTATTCTTTTATATTATGTTGGAACAAGAAAAAATTATGTTTTTGGCGGTACTGAGTTGTAGGGCTATCAGAAAATATATGAATCTTTTTAATGGTAAAGTGTTGGCACAGTTTCATTATTGGATCCAAATGGGCCCAGATTGCTCCAGGACCATGTTCATTATTTGGGGATATGGAGCATATCGATTGGGGTTTCACATTTTTTCTGTAAAGGACGCAAGTGTGCAATGTGACTTGATTTCTAGACCCTCCGAAGTGTATCGCCTGAATTTCTTCAGACTGCTTGCACGAAAAGTTTTCTGAAAAATCGCAAATCAATGCAGCTTCGTCTTCATCAAGGTTTTCAATACACTTTTTCCACGCCAAGTACTGATGTTGAACATTGTAGTAGTGAGTTTTAAATTTTTGAACATCATTTTGAAATTCTTTTATCAATGCATTCACTGTCCCTTTCACTACCTGTTTTGAATACTTTTTCGTCTGTTTTTCTACGCATTTCTTTTTGTCAATTTTAATATAAGTGTGTGTGCCTATTTTCCATTGAAGCCACTCCACAGGGCTGTCTTCATTTATTGTCAAATCAACAGCTAGTTTCTTATTTTTGCATTCAGAACACTCAGAGTACATGCATTTAAAACATTTACTGCAAGTGACATTTTTCATAAGTTCGTCAATGTCAGATGTCTGAAGCAAACCTAGCTTCTTCAACGATATTGCCTTGAAAGATAAATTACTATGCTTTATGCAAGCACAAGTATTCCTATCTTGAAGTCTTGGTTTCACAACGGAGAACGGTCGAAAACGATAAAAAGTTTGCAAAGACGCTTTACCACCCTCTAACCTGTATTTTCTATAGAGCTTGTATATTGGTTCCATTAAATATCTCTTTTGCACTTTTTCTTTGTTTCTCGTTATGCACTCGTTTTTTCCCGCACTAGGTCTACTTACATCTTCTCTTTCAAAGAAATCTTGTATATCTTTCATGAATTTCTTTTTCATTTCGTTTATTGATTTCGTCTTTCTTATTCTTCCTTTCAGACCAAGAACATTAGAAATAGCTGTCGTTTTTTCAGAATTTCCACTCGCTTTTTCATCCGATTGCAGGCCTGTCTTTAATTTTTATTTCGTCGTTTTAATTGAGTATTTTCTTCAGTAAGCTTTTGTAGTCTCTCCTTTAGGATATTTGTATTATTTTTAGCATTTTTTCTTACTTCCAATGTGTTGTTTTGTTTTGTCGTAGAGTAGGCCTTTTTTTTTCTTTCAGCTCTTATAGCATTGGCTTGTCTCCACTTTGCTCGTAGCTCTTGTTTTTCTTCTTCTGTAAGAATTTCTTTTTTCTTTTTGATATAATTTTCTTTAACTTTTTCCAAATGTTTGACACGGATTTCCTCATATTTATTTGGTTTATCCTTTTTGAGTCGTTCTCTGTAAGCTTTTTGCCTTTCGGCATTGGTTTTTGGCGGCATTCCTTAAAAAACAAAAGAAGTAATGCAGTTGTATATAAGCAGTTGTAAGTAATAACCAATTTGATAAGTCAAACCAACAAGTATAGTGGGCATCTCTACAGAAGTGTCATTAGCAAGAGTTAAGTATTTGTAACAATCGGTATAATTCTATTCTCAAGCGAATTGAAACAAAGCCGCGAGGTTTTTTAACCGACGAAAAGGAGGAAGTTCTCAATAGAACTTCATGTAAGTAATATCAGGGGTAAAAAGTTGTTAAATCACATAAAAACGTAATTTAAATTATTTCATTATTTTTTGCTGGTGGCACTTCTATATAGCAGATAATATCCAATCCTTTAGTTATTGACGCTCTATATATTTTTTTTTCATAAATTAAGTAGTGAATATTACTATGCTTAGTCAGGTTATAACAGTATACACTCAGCTTTATGTTGTACTTTTTCGTTACGTAACGAAATTCGTAAAAAACGTTACGAAATATTAGACAAATTGAGGTCAGAAAAAATATATTTATTGATAAAAGCTGTTACAGCAAATATAAAAGCTTATTAAATATTCGTACAACACGTATTACAAAAAATGGGTAAATGAAGACTTACCGTTCTATGAAAAATCGCTGATTTTACTTAATGTCTCGAAAAAGTAACCCCACAAAACACACACGTTCTCACTGATTTTCACGATAGATGTAATGGCGGAGACGTCAAACCAATAGCCAATCAGAGTGAAGCTAGTGTTGTCCGTGTAAAAAAATTACGGAATCGTTCAGAAATCATGGGAAAGTAGAAATAAATCGTAACTAAAGAGTAATAACTAAATAGTAAATGAGAGCGACTCATTTTGTTTTTTTGCTTTAAATTGCCAATTCACTATGACACCCCATAGAAAATCAATTTGATACAGAAACTGCGATTACTGTAGAACGATGATACAAAGAAATTTACAATAATTTAGTTACGTATCGCATTTTATGAAACAAAAACACATGAAAAAGGTAGAGTGGCAAACAGGTTTTTGTATGAAAGGTAAAAAAAGCTATTTTTAAAATATCGAAATATTTGATAATAAGTATGATTATAGCTATAATTCTTCGTTATCTTAAAGATTAATATTCATCCTACAAAATTGAGTGTGTGTTTTTTTTGTGTGATGATTTATAAATATAAAACTTTTGAACTGTTTCAAAGCACACTTTTTTTTTCAAAGATGTACATGTATTTTGAGAAATACTCATGTAATCTCAAAAATAATGTCACGATAAATAATGTTCTAGTAGGGTAACCATAATTTCGATTTTATTTAGGAATACTTTTAGTTTGTCTCAAAGTAGAAATAATTATTATATTGGATAGTCTGGCTCGATTTGCAAACAATATAGGTACTAGCTGTTGTCCGCGGCTCCGCCCGCGTGGATGTCGGTTATCGCTGTAAAAAGTAGCCTATGTGGTATTCCAGACCATAATGTATCTCTGTGCCAAATTTCATCCAGATCCGTTCAGTAGTTTTTACGTGAAAGAGTAACAAACATCCATCCTTACAAACTTTCGCGTTTAATATATTAGTAGGAATTCTTAAGCCCCGCCGCAAAAATGACGGGGTTTTGTAAGTTTGACGTGTCTGTATGTAAGTGGCATGGTAGCTCCCGAACGGATGAACAGATTTTGATTTTTTGTTTAAAAGGATGTTTAATAAAAATCCACGATGGCGGTTAAGCAGCAAAGTCAGAGTTCATTTAAATTTTTGGTGATGAATAAAATTATTAAAATGTTTTTTATTTATAACCAAAAATTTTTATTTTAAAAGAACTCCGACTTTGCTGCTTAACCGCCATCATGGATTTGAAATATATTATTTCATTAGTCAAGCGGGTCAAGCCCTTTTGATTTGATACCCATATTGAGGGAATTGCGAAAAAATATGTAATGCGAATTTTGTGGCGTGTCTTGGACCGAATTCTTTTTTTGACAAATTTTGACATTGTTTCTTTAATTTACAAAAAGAATTAGATCTCTAACCCAAATAGTTGCTGAGATCTCCATGGCGCGGCCACCTTAAAACCCTTGTAACTTTTTATTTTTACTTTGACAAAATATTTTTTTGCACACTTCGATCTAGACAAGTTTCGTCAAAATCAGTCGATTTTTTTTTCGGTTTTTATAACTTGGAGGAGCAATCGAAACGCACACGCATTATTTGCCTCTGTGGCTACTGAGCCATGGAGGCAGTTATCGGGCAAATAATGCCATAATAGTGATTAGCAATCACACACATCTACCACTGGGTTGATGTGTGTGACTACTGATCACGAGGTCCCGGGTTCGATTCCCGGGTCGGGCCAAAAGCCGATATTGGATTTTTCATTCAAGAAATTCACAGTAGATGCTCGGAATTTGGAATTGGCGGTGTTTACACCCCTGTGCTTCTGAAATCACGTAAGAGCTGTTGGTCCTATTCCTGATCTCGCTCCGGTCGGGTCGGATTGCCGTCCCATCGGACTATGAAAGGGAATAAAGAGTGCACTCGTGTTTCATTTGTGCACTACCTATAATATCGCCTGCGCAGATGGCTAGTCTCCATTGAGATTAGTCGCAGTAACCGATATTCGGTTAGGGGGACATTATTATTATTATTTGCCCGAGGTATGTGTATTCGTCAACAATTTCGAGAGTAGCATTCCCAACAACAACCGGTAAGGGCGTGATATGGACAGTGAACATGACCTTGGTTTTATCCATATTCAAGCTCACCTGTTGGGAAACTCTGCTAAGGTCTCTGAGCATAGCGCCAAGATCCTCCAGCGATTCTGCCATTTCACACAATTACGCTTCAATATAAAATGAGTCTTCGATCAAATATGTTGATTTAATGGAAGATATCTGTGAAGTGAGACAATTTTACACAGGTAGGTAGGTACAGCATGCAAAGCAGTAGGTAAAGTTCCAAAGTCGTTGTATAAGGAATGATTTAGCACAATGGTTGAAGGTAAATGGCCAATTCCTGATAGGTCCAAAATGGAAGGCCACACAACAAACGGGAGCTATAATAATATATACGAAAGTCGCCTTCATATTTGTCGCTCCGCGGTAAAGCTGTTTTCTAATCTGCGTCCATCGTGAAATTAAATATACAACACTATGATACTCGAACCAAGCGACAGCAGCGTTGCCTCTGAGCGACACTGCGCCAAATTTGAAGGCTCTCCCTAATATGTTACTCGCCAATTACTATTGAAAATATACCGTAATACCTTGCTATATTTTATACATTATAGCTCTGCATCTGTTGTGTGCTTAAGACTTCAGACCTAATAGCACCCTTATATTTCATTATAGCAATGAAATTAAGACCTCGCGCGTTGCAATCCATTAGAATTTCACAGCACATAATAATAACATTCTTTTTTGAGTCTCTGCCGAAGATACAGATGATTAGGGGTGATACTTTTTTGTTATGATGACATTTTTGCCAATTTACTACTACTAATTGAAAACTACAAAAACATATTTACAAATTTTAATTTATTGCAAACATTATCTTACGGACATACGAGAAGTCATATTACGCTGTACCGTTAGCTTAGTCAAATAGTAAAGCCAACAATCTGATTAAGACTCAATAAGAGGCGGAGCGGACACATGCGCGTGCGCGTCTGTTATCGGGAGCGCGCTGCACTCAACAACAGTAGGTTATCAGCAACCCCGGTGTAAGAAGTACTTATACGTTTTAGAAAACAAACTGATGGTAGTACTAGACGAGTTCTGATATTGTCGCGGGGTCACTGGAGCAGTACCATGACATGTATCGTCAGGAATTACCAGCCAGTTTTCGATTTCCGAATTGATTGTCTTTCACAGAATATTAATATTGAAACGGGTCAGGGATTGTATAATGCAATTATCGAGAGGATGCAACAGTGATTGAAATTATTAGATTCATTCTTTATAGAGGAGTTATGTTAAAATATAAGTACAGTAGTATTCATAAAATTTTATTTTAAACAAAATAATATAGTCGTAGCCTGCCTGTGCTCGCTTGTGTCGAGGCGCGAGCGAGGCGGACGCGGCCCTCCGCCGGCTACACAAAGGCACTACGTCGCGGTGGCCACACTTCCGTCTACTCCCCTCTACTATTTAACAGCATGTCGGACAAAGCACGACGTGAACCAGAACGGGGGGTACGTACGCCTCACATCTTGTCCACTGATATACACAAAATATTGATAATATACATACGCCTCTACATGTAAATCTGATTATATTAAAAAAGCTGACAACTTATAAATTCATAATATACATTATCTTAACGATTTGGAAGTTTAGCCGAAGTTGTAAGAAATAACATTCGTAAAGCGAAACCTTTTACTTAGCTTTCTGTAAGTACTTTAGCTAGATTCCTAGATTAATACTTTATTTACGGGCAAAGTGTGGTTTAGCAATCATCCGATTAAAGCTTGGGTATCTTCATATTATACAATATGTAAGATACCGCACTTTGATATGAAGATGTTTAATTTATTTATGTGTTTGCATATGACAAGGTACAGAGACATGATCTCACATTTGTTTGTTTCACATATTACTATATTTACTCTGTTCTCATTCTGTTCGTCGACAGTTTCAATTTCTCTGCCCATATATTGGCCGCTAAAAGAAACAAATTATATTCTATTATCATAATTCAACAAAATATTGCAAATGATAATAAGTAATCTTAAACAGATTGACAAACCAAGCTAATGTTGTTTATACACAAATAAAATAAGATAGATAAAACCAAAACAAATATGTAAACAGTGTACTGTAATTATAGCAAACTATTTAAAATAAAATAATTGTAGTTGCTTTTTAAAATAGGAAACAGTATTATAATAATAACCATTATAGCCATAATATATTGTGAAAATATAATAATCCCTATTATAAATATTCGTTAGGGTGATCACCAAACCAAGAAGAACACTTAGTGAAAGTGTCGAGTAGCGATCGTAGCTCACTTGTTCTATCAATGCTGTACCAAATAAAATAAAATATCCACTACCCTCTACTCACGCTAAGTGGATGATCATTCTAACAATTTACATGAGAGCCTTATCCATCGAAAACCTCTTTATGATAATAGAAAGTGTTACAATATAATATTTGTTGATTGTATTAGAGTACACAAAATTAATATAGAATTGTTAATAAATAAAGTTACATGACTTGTTCATGCGTTACTTAGTATACTAAAATTCTACGCGATGCTCGACAGGAATGGACGTATAACAATAAATAATACAAATAAACCGAATGGATTTACTACAAATGCATGTACTGTTTCATTAAAAAAATATTACGACCCTAGAACGAACAAAAGCTGAACTACTTAAAGATATTATCTATTAATAATATAATCTTTAAATCTAATTCATAGGATTGCTGATTTTCAACGCTCCTCAGACAAGCTCAATATGTTATGTTAATATACATCATATGGAGCAATTTCTCTCATGTCAGCATGACTTATCCCTCTTTGTCAGATGAGACGATGGTATATACTTTTTCTTCTTTTGTTTTCATTAGGTAGGTATTCCATTTCTTCTGTATATCTAAACTTCTATCACGTGTTCTTCCTCATATGCATTAGATGTCCTCATATGCAAATCAATTAATATAATCCTTCTCATACAAAATCTCCAGATTAAAGTTATTCAAGTTATTCTCATATTCGCAAATGTTCATAACACATTTGCGAACACTAAAAATAAAGCATTAGTTACTTCGGATTTTCGTTGTCCATTATAATAAATTATGTATACTACACCTGGGCACAGTCTGCCAAATGAGTTGATGGCATCCGCTATATTAAACAGGCTTGCCAGTCACTCCTAAGTATTAAATCTTTAGATTTTGGATAAGATTAAATAATTGGCTGTATATCAACAGTTACATTTGTCTGTTTAAAACCTATGACTGTCCTCTGAAGTAAATATAATGCCGATTGTAAACAAAAAGGCTCATCTAGCTGTCCACAACCACACCACAAATAATATGTCATTACTAAGGCTTATACATAAAAGCAAAATATCACTTACATGGGGACAAGTATGATCCATTCCAGATGAATGTCAAGTTGTCAACTTGTAGGCAATAATATATTGCCACAACACATAGAAGGTTAGTCCTCACTCATTTGGAATAGATAGTACGAGCATCGTGAGGATTTCAGTATATATTTCGTTTTATGGCTGTGACCAATTATTCTTATATAAAGGCTAGCTGTTCTATGATTGAGAAATTGGGAAATGAAAATTTGGGTGCTCATGATAAGCAATAAAAATTGAGTTTTTCCAGAATACATAGATAGTAATATATCAAAAGTTGAAGATTACATATATGTCATCCAACATACTGTTGATATAGGTTTTGGAAATGCCTATCCTAGCTAAATTACAAATTGTAGTGCCAAGTTATTCGATCACTTTTAGGACTTTTCCGATCGCGATAGTTTTATCTGTAACAAAGAGAGAAAGCATTTCAACAATGAACAACACTTGACACAATTGTAGTAAGTATACAAACCAGCTGCCAGTGACCAACCATCATGCCAGGCTTTTTAAGTATAATTAAACTAGTACTAATACTATTTAGTATAAGATATTGATGCCATAATCGAGTCAACCCAAGCAGGTATGTAATGAACAACAATGAATAACTTATGAACTTACTCTCGTCTCTTAATGTGAATCTACCCATTTGCGCAAACTTCTTGAATGGTTCTAAGCAAATAATTCCTGCACATTCTATCCTCATAATAGCAACTTGGTCCTGTTTCACGAAACGCGGTCTCGTCTTTGACTTTTCACCAGTCTTCTTGTCCACCAAACAAATAAGAGCCTGAAAAATGCAAAGTCATTCTGATAATTTGAAAAATAAATTAAATTGACTATAAGTAAAGATAATATAATAGCTCTATACTTATGGAGAATGTAGTGTAGGGATGCTATGTATATATGTGTTAGAACAGACTACTGGTTAGTGTGGCTCCGGAGTCTTGTCCCCGCAACCATCTTGTTAGGTTGAATTATATATTGTACTAGTACACGCTAATAGCAACCCATATGTCCCAATACTGGGCACACGTCTTCACAGGTTTACAACGAAACATGCTTTAACAACTTTTAACTAGGTATTAATTTTTTTATTTCCTGCAATCAAATTGCACAAAAGACATTTTCTGCCAGTCGACGGTGATGCAGAGCAACGGTGATGCCAGGTGACAATATTAATATAGTAAAAAACAAAACCCTTTCCTTGTAGTTCGGGTAAGAATTGGGAAAGAAACAAAATAAAATGCAATACAATTTATTACACATAACTGCATACATATTACAGATAATGCTATTCTTGGTATAGTCAGGCCTGGTTCACTCCACTGTTTAGGTATGAATCTATCAGTTTAGTGTTGCGCGCCGGTCGCGTCGTCGATTCGCACGAACTAACGTAAGTACCTATCTACGTTACGCACTCAAAGCCGTACTTCGTCACCGATTCCTTTTCGCTTTTAAATATTTTAAAGAAAATAAAGGCAAGGAAATATTGCACATATTCGGCTGCTTAAATAGTGATAAGGATCCTAACCTCTCGTTTACAATATTCCAAAGGATATTGAAAGGTAAAGTAACACGTTATCATTTACAAAAACATAATTTGAAGGTACCTACTTGTACCTTCAAATTATAGCACCGTTTTTGTAGAGACTTATTATTTATTTGTCCAACTAGGTAGGTACTTATTTAATTGGGTAAATATATTATAGCCGCCTATCACTCAATAGTTTTAAATTTCAACTGGACAAATGGCTCCAAACAAACCAAAGACAAACTCTAATATTTTTAATTTAATCAAAAACATAATCGCGGGCGGAGCCGCGGGCAACAGCTAGTAGCCATTATTATAATTTGTCCTTTAGTGGTTCACCAGTCCTGTGATTTGGACACACACTGCTCGTTCTTATAATTTAATAATCCTAATGTCGTCAGAAGAGAGAAGCGATACACGATAGAAAGAGAGGCAAATATGTAGTAGGTAAATAAAAATGTAGGCTGTTAGCGCTGTGGAAGCAGAATTGAGCTATATTGTGTGCGAGCAAAGTTGTTATTTGTTTAAACGATTTTTTGGGGTGAACCTTCTGTACCTGTACTATTAAGTATTCTGTGCTACTACTAAATACCTACATGCCCCACATATCCAGATTTATATAAAAAGTTACTCGTTTACAAAAGTATAGTAAGTACCTACCGAGTACCTACCTAAACCTAACAAGTACTTCAGATCAAAATTGATCTCTAAGTGACAACCATAATGTCTAGAAATACGCGATACAAAGAGAGACAATTTGTAGGTAAATAAAAAAAGTCGGTAAGTTAGCGCTGGGGAGCTGAATTGAGCTGTATTGTGTGCAAGCAAAGTTGATGTTTGTTTAAATGATTTTGAGAAGTGAATCTTCTGTACCTGTAATATTAAGTATTCTGTGGTATTAGTAGGGGAGGCCACGATGCTAAATGGGGATTTACTCGAGCGTCGTAGAGACCTATTGAGTTGCGAAGCTTAGATGATAAAAAGAAAAAAATGTTATATAATGTATCCTTTTCATCAGTGGGGGAAGCAGCTATAGATTTTCCAAAATGTAAAAAAAAACGGTTGCATGGACATACTCGAGCGCGTCAGATATTGATAGCCATCCATGTCCTACGTATTTTTAATAATGTACGTATGTTAATCTGATCGTTTGCATGATGGGGGTGGTCGTACGTAAGGGTTGAAAATGAGAAAAAAAATTATTTAATCGAGCGCGTCAGATTTTCTAAGGGGATGTTAAGTGAACCTACAAAAAGCTCTCATCGAATAATCTGACGATTTGGATGTGACGCAAAGTCGTGGCCATTATTAGAAAATGGCATAAAAAATCACCATTTTGACATACTCAAGCGCGTCAGATTAAGATATATATGGTTCATCTTTATATCCTAGACGTGCTGTCTAATAATCTGACGATTATCTGGAGGGATTCACCTAATCTGATAATTAAAAAAAATATATATATACAAGGATCGGTCAAAAAGTTTGCGGTATTGGGGTGTTGTTGGGGGGTGGAGTAATTTTTTTTTACCTGCACTAACTGTGTATAAATACCAAATTTCACAAAAATCGGGTCATTATTCATTGAGCTATCATCGATCAAACAAGTCAATCCGGAAGAAAACTAGAAAAACCTCCTTAAACCATTTTAGAAGATATGTCTTCTATAAATTTACCCTTGCTCTGGTAAAACTATGATTTAAAAGTGGCACAACCTCTTCATGCACGGCAAAGATTTACAAAACCCACCCCAGTGTAGGGCGGCCTATTGAACGGCCTATAAAACTTGGGTTTACCATTATAAGTAATGAGTCAAAGCAGGAGTCCATGCAGTGGCATAAAAAGGGTACACCACCTCCAAAGAAATTCAAGGTGTTAAAGCTCATGGCGACGATTTTCTGGTATACAGAATGAATTTTGCTGATAGATTATAAGGAAAAGGGTGTCAATATAACCGGAAAGCACTGCTAGAACGATTGCGAGATGCTGTGAAGGAGAAGAGGCGGGGCAAATTGACCAAAAGGGTGCTGATTTTACACGACTTGTGAACGGGTGCGTTCACAAGGCGCAAGTTCTGATGGCTGCCATACAAAAAGTGGGCTCCAAAATGTTCGAACATCCTATCTACAGTCATGTAATGGCAACAGAAACCAGAGTGGGGACGGAGTTAGAGAGTAATAGATAGAGAAAAAGTGAGAGAGGAATAAATACACGGAGAGGGGAATATGAAAATGAGGCATCACGCAGCTGCACGTATTAAACTTCATCGACAATTTTTTGTTACTTCGGCTTGTGGAAATCGTCAGATTATATATTTTTTGTCATCCTTGAATTATTTCCATCAAAATAAAAAAAAATTAGCCACGCTCGAGAATGTCGAGATGACGTTTTTTTTTTACAACTTTGAAGTCCTCCCCTTTTTTTACGTCACTCGAAATTTGTCAGATTAGTGGAATATACACTTTTTAGCATGTAATTAACTCACCCTACCTTAATCTGACGCGCTCGAGAAAATCTGATGATTATTTTTTTTTTACTAATCTGATCCTTTATCCTCGACGGGCGGCCATATATATGGTGCTCATATTTGGTGGAGGTACTTAACAGGGTACAAGGTATCCCCCTGTATATTAATCTGCCGCGCTTGAGTAAATCCCGAAATCCCTTCATGGGCTCCCCTGCTATATAGTATAGTACCAAGACTTGATTTTATTAGAAGAGCAAAAAAAAATAGGAAAATAAAAAATATGAGAATGCACAATGTTATAAGCTGATTTCACTGTGTACTTTTCGGCAAAATGCAGAATACGAACCAGTCGGTTCACTGTTCCAATTGGTGTACTGGGGCCGTACCATGACGTGTTAAACGTGAGTGTTTCGATCGAGAAAGAGCGATGGACACGCTATATATGCCGTCCCTCTTTCACGCTCGAACTACTCACGTTTAAACACGTCATGGTGCGGGCCCTGTGCATTTTTTAAAATAAAAGTCGGGTGTTGAAGTTTAAACAATTTTCTTACATTATTGGGACATATTATAACGGGGATTAAAATGTATTGTACTCGAATTTATTACTGATGCTGAAAAAACTACTTCCAAGTATCGCGTATGCCATAAATAGGGTTTAAATACTTCTTATATATAATCATTACAAATGCATAAATAGAAATTATGATGACATAGTTAGACTACTTACATAAAAATCTCGGTCAATTAACAACTGCTGTGCAATTTGGCTTTTAACGTGTCGCGGTTATCAGACATCCTGATTTCGAGAGGGAGCGAGTTCCACAGACGATTGATTGAATATTGAAGGAAGAATGAACTAGGCAGAAGTTATGAGTGGTATAAGACAAGAAAGGAGACGATTGTTAAGAGTGTAAGTTCCTGCTATGGACGGAGCAACAATATTGAAAATAAGATATTAAATAGGAAGGAGAATGAAGGACCGGAAAAATAGTTCTATGAACAAATTTTATTGTGTACATAACACAGAGCTAGTTATAAAAACATCCTTACTAATATTATAAATGTGAAAGTTTGTGAGAATGGATTTTTGTTACTCTTTCACGTAAAAACTACTTAACGGATCTGGATGAAATTTAGCACACACATAGATTATGGTCTGGAATATCATATAAGCTACTTTTTGCAGCGATAACCGACATCCACGAGCGGAGCCGCGTGTAACAGCTAGTATAATATAATTAATACATCCTGTAAATAGTAACTATCACAAAAAATAATCTGTCTTATAGAAATTTTAACTTTATTACGAAATACCTAGTTACAAGTTGTTAAAGCGTATTTTTTTGTTTCCATGAAGTGAAAACTAACGTACCTTTACTGTGACTTCCTCAGCAGCACAATGTATGTGCATAACAGCTGAATATCCAGCGCAAATTATAGATTTATGTTCAAGGATGACTACTTGAGCATCAAATACCTGTAAAAAACAATGTTCCGATATTAATGTACACAATCTATCTTACTCATAATGGAGAGGTGAGGATGGATGGATGATGTTTGAATGTTTGTTACTCCTTCACGCAAAAACTACTTAACGGATCTGGACAAAATTTAGCACAAGGATAGATAATAGTCTATAATAGTACTGAATGTATGGTTCCCCTAGGATATATTTACTTTTGTTATCGCGGGCAAAGCCACGGACAACAGCTAGGAAGAAATAATATGGTGTATAATGGAAGTTTTTGAATAAAAGTTAAAGGTGAGGGAATCAGTATTTGAAGTAGTATGCAATAAAAAAAAAATTTTTGATTATACATACCCTTCCAGTAGTAATGGGTTCAGCAGTGTCGCAAAGAACAAAACCAGGAGAAACATCTTCTTCTTCTATGCCTTTGAGCTTAACTTTTACATTTTCGCCAGGACCAATAGATGTGACTTCAATATCGTCAGACCATAGTTGGTCGACTGTGACTTGCACCTGCAACAATATATATTAAGATATGAAAAAACCAAAGGCCCAATGAAAAAAAATGTACATAGAAGACTACAGCTAAATAATGTAATTTTTTCAATTTGCCTTTAAAAAGTAATGCAAAACTATAATCCTTTGATCTTCTTCATGTTGATTGCACAATATATAATTAAATTGTACAAGCCCAGAATTTCAGTTGCTGTGCAGAGGTCACTCAAAGTGCAGGTGGTAGGGCACAAAGAGCAGGACAGGAGATAAGGGTTCATACCTCATTCGCACCTTACAGGTGTATAGCCCCAAGAACCAGATTGTATCTGAATATTCTAAATGTGCCCACTTAGCACTCTGGCTACTCCCTCAGTATCTAGCAATGGGAGTGCCTCCTCAATTACATCTTTACTAATATTAAAAAGAGAAAAGATTTATGTTCTAGTTTGTAATGAATAAACTCAAAAACTATGGGAACGATTTTAAACATTCTTCTAATAGAATCCTATTATCATTATTATCACTTAAGTAACATAAACTACATATATATATTTTTTTTTATTGGGATCCCTATGAATACTTAATAAATATTTAGCCGGGCAAAACCGAGAAGGGCCGCTAATTATATATAACATTTGTGTCTTACTCTGTTGGGCATAAGGAAAAGGGTTTGTCCCTTTCTAGTAACTCCAGCTTCGACTTTTCCCATTAGGACGGTACCCATATCTTTGTATTTATCGACGACTGGCATTATAAAGGGGCCATCCATCTTGCGGTTGAGTGAAGGTAATTCGTCAATTAGTTGGATGAATGATGGACCACGATACCAAGGACAGATTTCTTCAGTTACCTAGTAAAACACATAAATAATGAATATAAGAAACTAATAAAATTTAATGAACATATCTTTTTTACTAGCTAAGGTCGCAATTACGTTCGAGTTTTTTAAAATACATCAGGGAACCAGCACTGTGTAATTAAGAAACTACATATTTGGTAAATTCAAGTATTAGCCAACTTACTCTTTCCAATAGACCTTGTCCAGTTTGCCCCGAGACAGGTAAAAAGGACAGGTCCTTTGCTGGATTAAAGCCTAATTTTTTGAGATAAGGCATGATTTTGTCTCGACATTCATTATATCTGAAATAGACGAAGGGTTACCATGTTATTAGACTGCCAAAATATCAGTTGTTGAAATTGATAGTATCAGGGACAATTATCATCATCTGCCTATCACAGTCCACTATTGGACATAAGTTTTTTCAAACGCATGCTGTTAGCCACAATCTTCTTCTTCTAGCATGTAATTCTCAAGGCGGGTATCGACATCACGAGGCAGCACGCGATATGGAGACGCGTTTGCCTCGCGAGCCAATTTGAATGTTGCCTGATTGACTAACTTCCTGCTCCAGTCTAGCACCAAATGAGCAGCCTCGCAAAGTCGATATCCGGTTTTCGGGATGTTGAATGCATAATTTTTAAAGTGTGTATGCAAAAAAAAATTCATTGCTTCGACTCTTAGTCAATGTTAATTTGTGGTCTAAATAGGCAGCAACTTTTATATTTACCAAATAAAGACTTATTACAAAACTAGTTAAAAAAGTCAAATAAGGTTGGTAGTGTATGTATATATCAGTATATAATATATATATTTATACAAAATGGCTTCGCACGGGTGGACATTTATTTAGTTTTCGTAGGGATCCTGTAAATTGTTTTTAATTAAATATAGCCTATGTTACCTGCTGATAATGTAGCTTTCTAATGGTGAAAGAATTTTTTAAATCGGTCGAGTAGTTTTTGAGTTAAATCGTAACAAACAAATTCCTCTTTATAACATTAGTTTAGACTATCAAAAATGGAGTTCACCTCTGCCATTCATATTGTGGTGTTCTCTTGTATGTGTGTACAATAAAGAATTATTCGATGACATACCTCTTTTCATCCCAGTTAACCGTAGGATCATCCATTTTGTTTACAAGTGCAACCAAATGTTTAACACCAGCCGTTTTCGCTAACATAGCATGCTCACGAGTTTGTCCTCCTCTATCAAATCCAGTTTCGAATTCTCCTTTACGCGCAGAGATTACCTAGAAAAAGATAAAATACCGGTAAAATAACATAAGTATACTTGAAATCTAATCAGTGCAAACATTGATTTTAAAAAAAAAAGTATTAACAATTTGTAAGAATAATGTATTTTAGCTAACCAAAACTGCGAGGTCCGCCTGTGCTGCGCCACCAATCATGTTGGGAACGAAGCTCTTATGTCCAGGAGCATCAAGAATTGTAAAATGCTTCTTATCAGTCTCAAAGTATGCTCTTCCAACTTCTACTGTCTTGCCCTTATCACGTTCTGAATAGCAAACAACATTTTATTAAATAATATGCTACATAAATAATAAAATTGTTTGTTCTGATTGACAATCAACACACAGCCAAAACTACTAAGTCTAGAAAGCTGAAATTTTAAACATTGGTTTATTTTATAACATAAGCATCTGCTTAGCAAAAAATTAACCCTGGGGGATATAAAAATCTTGTGGGTACTTAAACAATTTCAATGAATTTTTTTTACTATGGCTCAACTTGGAAATATAGTATTTTTTATAGTTTAAGTGGGTTTTATTATTTTTATTGCAAATATGTTGTAATTCTTATTAATATGTTCAAACAACTGGACTTTCATAAGGGAAAGTGAAACCCCAACAGCAATCATTGAGATATTGGGAGGTATGAATTAAAAAAAATCTATGTACAAACCACCAGTTGCTTGTATGTTATCCTGATCCTGCGTATAACTAATAAACGAAAATTAAACTGACTTCAAAAAAGCGGAAAATAACTGAATTACAGATTGAAGTCGGTGGCAAGGCTTCTGTTACTTAATATTCTACTTGGCATATATTACATTAGATATATTTAAATATATATTTACTGAGTAAGATAGATAGATACCTTCTTGATTAGTGTCAAGGGCCCAGGACAGGTACCAGGATTCTCTGGATTTTTCTCGTGCTTCTCTTTCGTATTTTTCCAATGTTCTTTTATCGACCATACCAGTCAGTGACATAATTTGACCTCCAATCGTAGACTTGCCAGCATCTGAGAGATGATGTTTTGGTATTAGCTATTCATTCAATTAACAAGTATAAAACATAGGTTTTTTTTCATTTTACATACCTACGTGTCCTATAAATACAACATTTACGTGTTCCTTTTTGCTACAAGTATCTTCCACGCGAGGCGGTTTCTTTTTAGGGATTTTCTTTGCAATTTCACCATCCTCCTTTGAAAATTAAAGAATATAATGATTAAAAAGTGCTGTCTCTTACAAGTATATAAATAAAAATAAATCAAATGTTAAGAGACTAATTACTAGTCTAACAGATCCGCTACTAATGAGTGAACACTAGTATTATTCCAAGGTGTTTTAGTATTGTAGTACCTAGTAATAAACTAGTACAATGAGTTGTTTTAGCATGCTAATAATATTAAATCGTTGTTTACAACTGTTGTTTAAGAAGAAGTTTAAGAGTTGTTTAAACTCAACCTGTCAGGTTAGTAGACATGACATTGACATGCTTGTTACTAACCTGAAATACTATTTGTCGTTAAATCACATATCCTTTATAGGGAAATCGTAGTATATCACTGATTTTCCCCTTATTTTACTAAAACATTAAAAGGAAGAAAACCATATTGCCTTCCACATAGTTTAAACTGTAGTGTCATGAACCCTTGCCAAGTGAAGCCATGAACATTGCTATGTATCAAGATCCTTCCATGCCTCTGAGATCACTCTGATGGGTGCTGCACCTGATTGCTCTCATCATAAAATTACTGATTCTGAGTGACTGATTTCTTAAAGCAGAGCCTAAGCAGCTGCAGCCAATGAAATTTGAAATGGTATCCCTAAATGGTTACTACATAGGTGGCAAATAAGTATACTGTCTGCCTGATGGTAAGCAGTTACCATATCCTAAAGGTTGGGCACCATACTAGTGATCAAGCCAGTCTGGGTAAGGACCTCCACCTTACAAAGACAAATAACTACACAAAGCCATGTAGTTGTGTTCCTATGAGTAGGTCTCCAGTGCTCATTTAGTGATGCATTTTGAAAGAAACATTTTTCTATCCCTGGAATATCTTTATCTAAAAAAAATGGTATGGTATCTGGCATTGCAAGCGTCCATAGGCTACGGTTACTGCTTAACATCAGGTGGGCCGTATGCTTGTTTGCCACCCAAGTAGTAAAAAAAAAATATGGATCAGCAACACACAAGTGATACCGCTGGTATTGCAAGTGTCCATATGCTATGGTAACTGCTTAACATCAGACAGGTTGTATGCTTGTTTGCTACCCAAGTAGTATAAAAACAAAATCTATGTAACCTTTAAACTCTGTAACCATGTTAGCCAGTAAACACTGGATAAATAAACGTAAAGCAATACTGCAGATGTTTACATTTATAGCACAAAATGACTTAGTTTTTAGTCAATTACAAAAGGTTTTTGCCAATGATTATAAGCTAGTCAAGAACATTTGTAATATAAGAGTGACAGCTACGCTTCTGCTGTAAACGTGCTGTTATCTTAATAACTAAATAGGCTATCAGTACTCCCAACAGTTGTCAAATCTAGTTTGATGATCTATTTAAAACTCACTTGTTGCTCAGATTCCTCATCATCAGGTTCGTTGTTTTCTTCAGGGGTAAGTAATGCATCATCGGCTTCAGCCTCCCAGCTGTCAACAGTTGGAGAGACATCTGTAGGTACAGGTAGGGTGGGTGAAGGGGCTGCAGGGTCTGTGAGTTCTGCAGGGTCAGCGGCAGGGGCGGCGTCACTGGCGGCGATAGGAGTGTCGGCACGGGCGGCAGGAGTGGCAGGGGCAGCAGCGGGCGGCACGGGAGGCGGCTCTTCCACTCGAGGCGACGCTGACGCAGCGCCACCATCGCCACTTTCTCCACCACCATCACCACATCCTAGTGCAAATTAAGCTTTATTTTAGAGAAATGTATTTGTTTCTATACTTAATGCCTATTTCAAACTACACATGATAACTAACATTGAAGTTTCCCTATAAAATATTGCAAAAGTTAGGTTATGATACAAAGCCAACATAGCAACCAACAGTCTTTGTCTTTGTTAATAAGATTTCACTTAAACTATAATAATAAATCTTTGTAAGATCGTAAGATACAACAGTTAATACAATATTGACTACAATATGTAGCTAACAGGAACTTGTAAGTTGGAATTTGCACACATCACACAACATGACACATCATCTAAAACACTTCACAAAAGTTATATTGGAACATATTATGATTAACATGTATTTATGTGAGTATAATCAACTAAATTCAATAGAAATAGCTTTAAATATTAGAAATAGTGGAATTCTTCATTAGTACCAGGATGACAAACAGATGATCTATATTTTGGCATGATGCAGTCTCTCATGTTGTTGAAGAATAAAGTGATTACTAAATGCTAAATATGCAATGCTATAACGAAAACGAACTATGAAACGACACAAAATCTAACGCAAACAGTTATTTTATGTAACAGATTCGTAAGCAGTAAAAGTTGTCTACATGAGAGAAAACAACCTACTATTGTACAATATCAATACTGATATTAATTTAAACATACCTTTAACCATTATCCACCTGAATATTGCGAAATTCCTTCAATAGATATCGATATTTAATTAAGAGAAAGTTATGAAATACCGATTATATGGTGTTGTATAGATAAAAAGTCGCGCGCCGCGTGTCGAGAAATAACCCGTTAGAACTGGATTCACAAAAAAAAAAATAAAGTCATCGAACGTATGTTCCGCTTAGCTAACCGTTTGATTTTTAGTTTGTGTTGATCAATTAAATTACTCTTTAGTATTAGTGATAAGAACGAATAAAGGACAAGTTATAACAACCAACAGCTTCAATGCGGATAGAAATGACAAGACGTCTGACTTACCGTTCAAGACAGGACTCCCGGCTGAGTTTGTTGAATCGCTTTCAGATTTTTGAGGTGTAGTGGGGGATTCGGCATCATCGGCCTCAGAAGACTTATTACAAAAAGAAGGCACAAACTCCATGGCATTTACATTCAACGTGGAAAATTTAGCAGACACATCGTCCGAATCTTTTGCACCTTGTTCACTTATGACGTCGGCTTGACTTTCCCAAGAGTCTGGAGCACCGTTATTGGACATATTTAAAAAGATAGTGTAAATTTACTAAATAAGTCTTTATTTTACAGTTATTTTTAAGATTTATTCGCGTTCTTTTCTCGATAGATCCGCGTGTGTCTTTATCTTGCACCGGAAGTTCATGGCAAATTGCCAAATATGTAGAGATACAATTACTTTATACTGTACTATTCATTGAGTTATTCAAAGCTGACGGTAATTGAATAAATAAAAATATTCATTATTCTCTACTATATCAATACAATTTAAAATAATTTTTAAATCACTAATATTTTTAAGGTATTTTACTGCTGGCTTCCGGTTCAGGGCTGACATTAAAAATTAACTCTATAGAAGCGGGTTACTTTAACTTAAACAGGTAACTTAGACGTCGCGTTTGGTTCGCCTTATCCAAATAAACAATTTTTCATTGTTAATAATATTGACAATATCATATTGATCGCTGGGCTCATGGAGCTACACAAACATATGAGGTCCCTTTAAAAAGCCAATAATCTAGGTTTCGACAATTCGGTCAGTAACTCAGCAAAATTCTGTGCGTCAACTCAGTAACGCAGGCACATCTCAACCCATTATGTCCGTTGAGTTTTAGCTCAAGCTGTGTATCAGCGCACTGAGCCTCAACTTAGTGTTAACTCAGCGAGTAAGTTGAATAACTTAATTTATCAGTGTATTTGAATTATTTTGCGACGTGCTATCCAATCTCAATGCTTAATAGCTCCGTGAGTGAGGGAATGATTGATTTTATCTTATACTTACTGATTTATTTGTGAACATTATTTTACCTTAAAAAAAATAACAAATAAGGTATAATAATTGAGACCTCATTCCTCATTGGTCCAAATGCATTGAGTTGTCTCCCTATTCTCCCCAATGCCTATAATAATGGTTATAATATAATAGCACGAAGGATGAAAGTCTTAGAATAGGATACTTTCGTTAGTAAACAATAAATTATGAAACTCGATATAAATGAAAACTTATGTAGAAACAAACATAAATATTCTGATTTTAAGTCATAAATGCATTTATTTGATTTAATAAATTAAAAATAAAAGTCGATATTTTTAATCTGTATATCATGTGACTTGAAACACGATACAAGGGGATGTGACGTCGCTCTTGTAGTCGTAAACAGTTTAACATTATTCTTAACATTTTTTGACCTTAAATTTACAGGACAAATCACTAGTATTTGCAGATCAAGAATAACATTCCATTATTTTTTATTCAGTGTAATTTCCCATAACCTGTTCCAACTGAAATAAAATACATTTAATATTATACAAAGGTGTCTTTCATAGTAGGTAGGTAACTGTAGGTTAGATTACCATCAACTTTTTTCTGCCAGAAATATGCAAAGTATGATTAGATAATAAAGTGTTTTACTAACATTGAAGTGATCACATAGATACAATATACATTTACTTGACAATGATTTAGGATCTCTTTTTGTGAGTTTCAACCAACAGCGTTTTCGCGGGCTTAAAAAAGTTTAACCTTTAATGTAATTTTATGACAACAAAGCGTATTTATTTTGCACAAGTTATTTTTTTTAGGGGTTTTATTAGGAAATCAACATTTTAAAGTACTTTTTCAAACAGAGTAGAATACCTTATTTATACGACTGCCGGCTGTACTAAATTGCAATACCTTGGAGCTTGAGGCCGCATCATCATTATCATAGCACTAAGCTATATAAATAAAAAAAAACGGTTCCCTATCCATTTGCCTAAAATTTTAAGACCTAATATAACTTAGCATATTTTTGTTAGGCATAATTATATTTTCGCATAATATAATTACGCATAACAGCTTACGCATAATGTTTTAGGCATATTTTTTCAAACCATAACAATGATTAGGCATAACTTTCTAATGCATAAATATATTAAGCATAAAGTTCTATAGCATAACTTTTTTAAGCATTATATCCTAAAACATAAATTTATTTACGCATAATTACATTAAAACATATTTTTATAGGTATAACATTGAAATAATTATTAACACCTAGAATATTAGACACTATACAATACTGCTAACACGTTTATACAATATTGCTCTAATGAAATTTGTAGGCACTTGATATTGTAGGTAGAATAGAAATTATTTTTTATTTTTCTAAGAAGACGGTGGTGTCGTAAAACTATTGTGTCACTAAATGTATTATTGCAAAGTTGTAATTTTGATGATTAATTTAATTGTTTTTTTTTAGTAATTGTAATAAATAAAAGTTGATTTAATGATAATTATTTGGTTTTTATATCCTTGCCCATGAGAGCATGTTCGTTTCTGGCACTCGCCGGCCGCTGCCGCGGCACGCTCGCTTCGCACGCTCGGCTCGTGCATAAGAGGTCACAGTTCTAACCTAACCTAACCTACGCATTTTTAAAGAAGAAAGTAACCCAATCTATATTATTCTAATTGAAATTCTATGATCTTCATAGTATGCCTAGTCAAATTATGCCAAGTAAAAAAGATGAGTATACTTCTAAACTAGTATTTTTACAAGCAATTGCTAAAAATATACACCTAAAATAAATAATTATACATAATTAAGGACCACTGTTTCAATAAATTAACTTCTATCTGAGAAATAACCGCCATATTTATTCTCATAATAGGTAGAAGTTAACTAATATATTCTTCAGATAAAAGTTATCTCGCGATTGAAAAATCGTTTAAGTTACATAATGTTATGTATAATAAATAATTTGCATAAAAATTATTTTTGTTATTTACCTATATTAATTATATGCTTAAATATTATTATGCTAATAGTCATTAGGCCTACTAACGTCATGCTAATAGTCATTAGGCCTACTAACGTTATGCGAATCTAATTTATACCAACACAAATTAGTCTTTAACATGATTGTGCCAACATAAAAGGTATGCCATAAAAAATTAGGCCGAAGTATTATTATGCCAAAACAAATTGTGCCAAAATCGTTATGCCGAAGTATATTAAGACAAAGAACATTATGAGAAAAGAAGGGATCCCAAAAAAAACAAATCAATATTTTACTATTCTTCTTGCAAGGTTATTATTGAAATTAGTATAATAATTTAATTAAACCATTATTTTGTTGCCTTACTAAAACAGTACATCACTCAGCTAGCCCTGTCCGTCCCTCTCCTCCCGCGTCCGCGTCCGCCTACTTTATCTTTTTATTTGATTGAAATAAAATGGCGTCGTTCGTTGAATGTATGGAATCTTGACCGGACTTGTTGACGGCTTTTTCTTTATAATTTAGTATTAAATTGAGTAATTTTCCTTATAATGTAATAGTTTTTGATGATTGAATACTAGCTCTATGTTTTAAAGTTTGGAGGATTGTAAAATATCATTGAAGTTTTGTGGACTACGAGTTTCATTGCTTCATTATCTAGGTTGGAACTGGAAGTGAACTCAAAACGTGACTTTATCTTTTGTTTTGTCATGTTACTAATCGTTGAAACATTGAAATGTCTGTACATTATAAATTCAAAAGTGCATTGGATTACGATACAGTCACTTTTGATGGACTACACATATCAGTAGGAGATCTGAAAGCCGCTATATCGCAGCAGAAGCGTATTGGAAAGACGTCAGATTTTGATCTTCAAATAACCAATGCTCAAACAAAAGAAGGTCTGTTTTTCTGTTTCTAAGTAGTTTTTACACGTTATTCACAATATGAGTTTTGAAACAAGATCTTGCTAAATTAACTAAAACAGCTCAATCACTTATATCGACTGCGAAGTTTTGTTTGGTGTGACTTTCGTTCCTACCTTAGAGGATGGTGTGGGCTACCCGCGTTTATACTTTGACGCCCTGCCATCTTCCATTGCCTGGCATTAAAGCGTGTTTAGCTTCCACTTCTATAGAGTCTCTCTCTCAGAGCGCAAATCGCATTGAAATTTCGATGAGATTTACTTTTTTTTAAACTTGGCTTAATACTATGCGACAATGGGGACCAAGTGCCCACAAACGACTACGAGATATCTAAGTGTACAGCTGTAAACCTTAACCTGGCTTTACTTGGGCCAATACATAAGCTGTGCCATTAAGCATGGTTAAATGGCTTCTTTTGGTCCCTAAAACTGTGAACTCAATTTGATATTTTATATATAGGTAAATTCCAATAGATGTAATATCTAAATACATCCATACTCATCATCACACCCTTCTCCCATTGGGGTATGCAAGACTGGTATGACAATTGCTTCGATCCAAATATACTTCTTTTGCAACCTCTTCATGCATGACTGTTGATTCTGGGTACTTTTAATTAGGCTCTTTAGCACGTCTAGTTGGTAGATGTATGTGATGGTTTGTAAATAGTTTTTAGTTGTATTTATAATCTTGTTATCTTATATATATTATACATGAATCCCTATTTACTTAGTTCATATTATAATAATTTGAGAATGGCTATGTATTTCATTTTCATATTATTTTTTAAAGTTTTCTAATACTTTGTAAAATGTTCTTCAATCAATCAACTATTGCAAAAGGTTTATCATTTAAAAAATTAAAAAACTTTTAAAAATAATATGAAAATGAATGGACTGAAAAAAAAAATTAGGATTGCGCAGGAAAAAGCCCTCAATAACACAGACAGGGCAGTCGGCTAGTTAATAAATAAATAAAATAGTTTTAGGCTTATATACAGCTACATAAAATATAGTAACTATGATGGCTGGGCTTTAATAATGCTGTCCATTGTTCATGGTAAAGATGATTATAAAAATTTGTTTTAAATTTGCAGTGTATGTGGATGATAACACTCTAATACCAAAGAATACGTCACTCTTGGTTGCAAGAGTACCTCTTTCACAACAACCAAAAAAACAGTGGGAAGGATCTAACAATCAAGCATCACTGCATAAAGATGTTGCTCCAAATAAGGGATTGGCAGATCTGTCTCGCATGGAAGGTAGCGAACAGGATAAAATTAATGCTATGATATCACAATCTACGTTTGACTACGACCCTAGCAAGTAAGTTTTTAGTTAGGAAGTTACAAGATTGTAGGTGCTGTGTTCACTTTTAAATGAGGGAGTAGAGTGATAGTTGTGTTGTGTATGTATGAGCTTTTTTAGAGATCCATAATAAATAAATAGGTAATAAGTTTATTTTATTGAACACAAGCAATTTTACATAAAGGTGTTATAGGTAGTTTACTTAGCATTTTTATTGGATTCAATTTAAATATTTTTGAATGTTACTTGATTTTTAGCTATCAGAAAATTAGAGGACAGAATCAAAGAGGAATTGTACCTACTAATTATATTTGTTACAAGTGTCAAAAGCGTGGACACTGGATTAAAGATTGTCCAGTTGCAAACTCGGTATGTATCAGCACAGACGCACACCTATTTTATATTATATTATTAAGTAAATAAAAAATAGCCTGTATTTTACAGAGATCTTAAGTATATAAACATGGCACATTTAGTTATTATACCTCTGGTCCCCATATGCCTTCTTGCAAAGACCTCTTACTCTCACACACAATTGTCTCAATGTATAGCAGATTTCTTTCTTCTACCAAACATTAATGAGTGCCAAACATTCTTCTTTCTCTCTTTGGTCTTTAGAGTACCATTGTGTTAGCGAGCTACTCTATTTGTAACTGCATCATAGTAATTGTCCCTCACACTTCTATTTTATTTTATTGGCAAAAAACTCTGGCCACTCTCTTTAATCGCCAGAATATAACATTTACAATTTTGTATGAGTTATATTTGTGGTAACTAAAAGGGACGAAAAACCAATAAAAGTAGTAGATGTTATAGCAATACAAAACTTTTAACACTAGGGTTTTGTGTAATTTTTATTTTAGGGTGATCCACTCGAGATAAGACGGAGTACAGGCATTCCTCGTAGTTTTATGGTACCTGTAGAAGGACCAAAAGCTCCAGGCGCCATGATGACTCCAAGTGGAACCTTTGCTGTACCAGCTGTTGATCAGTAAGAATATACACAATATTTTTTATAGTAACTAATTTTAACGAGATTATAGAAGATGGATGTATTATGCTGGTAAAAATCAAAATAGTAAAATGCATGTTAAGTTTACATGTCAAAAAATAAGACATTTGAATTAATTGTTACCATTAAGTATTTTTTAGCATTTTTGCTTTGCAATTAGCCCTCTTTCCCTAAAGAGTAGATTCATGGATGTATGCATTCTTCCTATGATTACATATGGTTCTCAAACATGGTCTTTGACAATTTAACAGAGGTCCACCCTTGAGGTTTGTGAAAGAGCTATGGAACGAAGCATTCTGGGAATTAAACTTACAGACCAAGTTAGGAATACTTTAATCCATTCTAGCACAAAAATCACTGATGTTACGAGGAAATCTGCCATGCTAAAATATAACTGGGCTGGTCATATCTGCCGCATGTCAGATGATCAATGGCCCAAACTCACTACCCAGTGGGTGCCTCTAAATGCCAAGCGACATCGCTGTAGACCCAGACGAAGATGGCGGGAGCAGTTGGATTGATTTAACCATGACTGATCTTCAGCGGATTTCGACAGAGAGAAATGGAAAGAGAATGGGGAGGCCTTTGCCCTGCAGTGCGACAGTACAGGCTTATAATAATAATAATAATTAGCTCAAATATATTTAAAGCAATGTGGAATGAAATTGTCGTCACTCCAAGATGTAAAAAATTTCCAACTCTGGAAGTATGAGCTTGGAATAAAAAAAAAACAATTTGTAGTGCGCTGGACAGGAACCCAAGAGGCGCAAGTTAAAATCCTGCTCCCGGCTCGTCTTTTTCCATATTGCTACTGTGTTGTGTTCTTTAAAAGGCTCAAGTCCAGTAGTGGACTGCAGCTGATGATGATGATAAATCAAATGATCTACCATCTGCTAACAGTGAAGGAAAAGTAAGGACTTATACATGTCATAGAATAAATGAGGCATATCTGATCTACCTACCCGCATTAGGGCCCTATTGTGTGGATTAAGGACTAAATAACTACACACAGTGGTGTAGTTGTGTTCCCGTGTGTGAGTACAGGTCTCCAGTGCTCATTTAGGGATGCGTTTTGAAAGTGTAAAAAAATGGGTTGGCAACACGTAAGTGATACTTCTGGTATTGCAAGTGTCCAAAGACTACGGTAATGCAACTTTCAACTCTCTTGATAAAAGAGATGAGCCAGCAGTAGGACATAATATAAGCTGTATTGTGATCCAACCGTTATTGTAAATATAATTACAAATATACTTTGTTTTGTAGTGAGGCATATCTGGCCTCCGAAAGCGCAGGTGGTGCAGACACACCTACAAATGCGCCGGCTGCGCCCGAGCCCAACATTCCAGATGAGCTCATCTGTAGCTTGTGCCGAGATTTGCTCACTGACGCCGTTATGATTCCCTGCTGTGGAAACTCTTTTTGTGATGAATGTAAGTTCATAATATCAAATATATAGCTATAATATATACTATGTTACCGGCAATGTGTATAATATTATTTAGATATTCAATACAATACCTAGGCAAGGTAAAGAATTCCTGGGTCATCCATGAAATAAATATTATTGTAAATTATATACTTTACCTACATACAATATTGCATACAATATTCAGCGAATACCTGCTGGTCCACTGCCAATGTGTTAAGTAAATAGATTTTGGTCTGTATTTGTCAATGCTATGTAAGTATTTAACTATATATAAATTTGTTTCACGTTTCGCCTATATACTTCCTATGTTTGTCTAAGTTATTCTACTTTCTTTTCTTTTTTGTAGGTATTCGGGGTGCTCTGCTGGAATCGGAAGACCACGAATGTCCCGATTGCCGTGAAAAAGAAATTGCGCCTACAACTTTAATTCCTAATAGGTAAGTTACAATGGACAATCACCTCTCTCATCATATTATATTAAACCTACATTCTGTTCTAGCCGCTTGTAGATATTTGCACGCTAAAAGGTTATGTATAATGTATGATTAAACAATTGATTTGTGTTGCTTTTCAGATTTTTAAGAAATTCGGTGTCGTCTTTCCGTAATCAAACTGGATATAGTCGCAGAATGCCACACAGACCTGCAGCACCACCGGCACAACCACAACAGCCGCCAGTTTTAGGTAATTTTTTTTTAAATTTATTTGACGAGATGAATTATATAGGAAAACAAGAGAGGTAGGGCACCATACTACCGAGCAAGCTCGACTCGGGAAGGACGATCACAGCCAAATAACTACAGTCAGTGGTATAGTTATTTCTGTGTGTGAGTACAGGTCTCCAGCGCTCATTGAAGGATGCGTTTTGAAAGAAACGTATTCCTATCCCAGGGATGTCCCATCATAAAGTAATTTCATGGTGATCTCAACATAAAGTGGTCATAATTTTTTTTACACCAGGGGTGTAAAAAAAATGGATTGGCAACCCGCAAGTTATGGGCTGACAAAGGACTCAATTTTAGGTTTTTCGCTAATATCTCAAAAATGGTGCGTATTAGCAAAAAATGTTTTAAGATAAAAGCTTATAAAATTCTCTATAACTTTGATTATGTATACTTTTCCATATTTCCATCCGTTTTCGAACTACACGCTCCAGAAATGAAGAAATTTTAGTTATTCAGCATGATGACCATTACCTGATTCGAAACTTAGTACTCATATTAGATAACCCCATTGTGTTACTAATAACAGTGTATATCATAAAAGAACATTTTGTGGCTGCTCGCTCCCCTGCGTTACCGGGTAGGCGTCTAAAATGTTGGGTTTTATAAAACGCAATACTAAAGATTTTAGGCATACCTACTCGAAAAGTGTTTTGTACAATACCTTGGTGAGGAGTATACTGGAGTTTGGTAGTGTCATCTGGAATCCGCAGTATGCCTCGAAGCACATAAAGTCAATCCAAAGAGCGTTTACTAGACTTCTATCATTTATCACTCCGGGGCTCAGCTCTGGGTATCCTAACAATGAACGACTAGCTTACTTTTAATTAAAAGAGAGACGAAAGATGCTCGATTTAATGTTCCTTCAGAATTCAGAATTTCTTCATTTCTTTAGCCTGTATTTCGAAAACGGATGGAAATATGGAAAAGTATACATAATCAAAGTTATAGAGAATTTTATAAGCTTTCATTTAATCTTAGAAAACTTTTTGCTAAAACGCACCATTTTTGAGATATTAGCGAAAAACCTAAAATTGAGTCCTTCCCCTCCCTCCGCCTCGCCTCCTAGGCGTCAGGACTTTTAGTATGTTATCTCTCTAAGTATTCTGAAGAAATCGCTAAGGTTCCGCTCTCGCACTCTACAACTACTTTATTGATTGGACTATTATCTAAATAGGTCTTTCACAAAGCTTAAGATTTAAGCGAAATAATCTGCCTGGATCGAATAAATTGGCGTACTATAGTCAGCGGCGTGATGTAAAAGATTTTTTTTTAATTGTCTACGATGCTATTTTACAATGCTTTTCTGGGTATAAAAATATCCTCTTTCTTTTTAGAGTAGTAGATAAAAAAACGAAAAATAAAAAAGTAAAACTCACGATGTTATAAGCTGATTTCACTGTGTAGTTTTCTTGCACAATTCTATTATGGAAACCTGGTGGAAAGCGCCGTTAGCGCTGCAAGTACTATACAGACTACAAACCATTTCGGTGTATTGTGCATTCGTATAAAAAATATAGCCATTTAAAATATGAGTTTAAACATTTTCCAACTATTTTCATACAATATTGGGAAAATATAATATGGTTTAAAAATATTTTACTCTATTCTATTACTGATTCTGCACAAACTACTTTTAGCTTTCGCCTATATCATGAATAGCATTGTATATTACTAGCTACTACCGGCCCGCGTGTAAAATCCAATGGGAACAGTCATTTTTCGTAATATAAGTTATCCATTTAGTTTGTTTTATTTTGGTATATAAACTTTTATACATTTCCAAATGTATTGTATGCAATTTATAATGATAAAATCGTTTTCGTATAAGATTATAATAGTTAGATTAGTAAAATAATACACAATGTTCTCTAGGACTTCTTTTAAAAAAAGAAAATCAATCTCGGCGCGTCGAAATACACTGGTCACCATAGCTTGTATCCAATAAATCTTTTAACGGTATTCTTTTTTATTTTTTGTAGAGCCTCCAAATGCTCAAGGACATCCACCGCCTCATGGTTCAATGCAGTCTGTTAATGCAGGTTTGTATAGTCTTAATTATTTAGTTTAATTAAGGTTTTTAAATGGGTTTCGTGTACAATTAATATTGACAAAGCTAATTAGCTTTTACGGCATGTGTATAAAGTTTGTTTTTGATTTAAAATGATTGAGTGTTAATAATAAACAATAATTCGTTATGAATTATGCTTAAACATTTGGAATTTCTCCATAAACTAACTTAACACTATAACTTATGTCAATCAAATTTTGTAAAAAGGCAAATACAAACTCACTAAATAAAAAATAGTAACATGTTCATGCATATTTTGAAGGTTTCAACATTTCTTTATAAATTTTCTTTTGATTGACATCATTAACCCGCACAAAACCCACTATACAATGTTCTAAGTCCATCAATCACCAAAATCCGACTGGTGACTGATGCACTAAGAATCGTGCAATCCAGTGCCTCCCGCCGCCCGGCGACCGCGGGATTTCGATTTCAAAAATTGAAGGGCTAAAACCAAAAGTTACATGATGACTGTCTAACCGTCCGAGATATGATAAGAATTGCATAGCGATACTCGTGTTAACAGCATTTGACCATTGTGTAATGTGAAGAAAAAGTATATCGTCAGTAGAAGCTAGTGAAATAAAAACTTTCTCGTCTCATATGTTATGATGAGGAAAAATATGATGGAAAACTTTTATTGTACACCAATTACATTTAGAAGTTTTTATAATCAGATAAAAATATTTTTTTAATAAACCATCAGCAGTTTGACCATGAACCATGACCAGGCAGGTCAGCTACTAAATCAAGGATTATCATCTAATAAAATATTTGGTTAGCTTGATAATGTTTATGATTGCATCATTACTATTTGAGCACCAATATAATATATATTACCAATACAATTGGTTAGGTTAGAAAATCGATTTATGCTTGCCAGATAAATCCGTAATACTATTTGCTGCTCTACTGCTGATATTTCTGCAGATATATTTAATTTCATCGAATTTAAAGCTGCCCAATAGCACATTATTGCTGACCAATTATGCCGACCACTAGAAGCAAGAGCATTTTAAGAATTTCCCTAGGATTCAGTCTGAACTGACGTAAGGTTGGGCAGCCGTTGGACAACCATCGGCTGCCTTTTCCAGGTAATTGGTACACCTTGTTAGAGGGTTGTGTCCTGGCTACGTCTTTTAATCTAAACCTTTTTATTTAATTTTATTGGTAAGTTGAAGTTAAAACTTTTTCTTTACAATCACACTAAACTCAAAACTAAGATTAATTCGATTCTATAATTGATAGTTGTTTCGCTCGTGTATATACATTATAGTATATGTGTATATTATTACATTGATAAATTAACTGACAACTAAAATTATTGCCAGACGACGAAATATTAAAGATCACTTACAAACGATACAGAAATTGTTATACTACTTTGTTGAAAAAGGCAAAGAGACTATTTGACGCACTAAAATTAAATAAAGCGAGCCATAATCCGAAAATACTTTGGGACACTATAAAAAGAGTTACGAACACACAACTTCTATCATGTTCATCGACATCTGTCCAATCACACACACGTCACAATCATTTACACAAACAGAACCATAGAGGTCTAATACTTATGTTATGCTTACCCATTGTCCAAAAAACACTATCACACTTTTATACAATAACCAACTTCAAAACGCTGCATTACATTACATTACATACTTATTTGGTAATTTCTACATTTATAAATGGCCAATATAAAATTAAATGATAATATAATAATGGCCATAAGTTTAAGACCAGCTTAATTAAAGTAGGACAATGAAATAAAACTCAAAAAAGAAGTATTGTTTAAATAACCATAATACATTTTTTAATCGTTTAATAAAACAGCGAGTGATGGACATTATACTTGAAATACATGAAGAAATAACAATAGCCCGTGCTAAAACCGGCTATAGTTGGCTAAACGGATTTTTGTGAAAAAATCCTCCTTTACATTGTATCACTTTTCTTACAAGTCTCGGCATACGAGCAATCAATTTGTTGATTGTGTCTTCCGTTATATTGCTTCAACTTTCGCGTAGAGCGTTCCACGTGTCCTCTTGCGAAGACGGGCAGCGATTACGGACATTTCTGCCAAGCTCTTCCAATAATAACTCGATTGTATTGAGATCCAGGCTCTGAGGAGGCCTTCTGCTTCTTTTTCTTCTAAATAGCCCCTGCATATAGTTTCGAGCTATGCTCTGGATCATTGTCTTGTTGGAAGATGAATCCATTTCCAATTAATCGCAACCCGGAAGGAACGGCATTTTCTTCTAAATTTATTTTATATTGCTTTTTCAAAATTTCTTCTATTCTGATCAAGTCGCCAGTTCCTTGGCTAAAGAAACAACCCCAAACCATAATGGAACCACCACCATGCTTGACGGTCGGCACCACACAGTCTGGCATCATCTTTTTTTGGGCGCTACGTCGAACATAAATTCTTCGTCAAACTTGGATTCATCGGTCCAGAGAACTTTTTTAAAAATCTTCTTCAGTCCAATCTTGATGGGCAAGGGCACACTGCATATGCTTTTTCTTGTTTTGGGGGCTTAAAAGAGGTTTTCGAACCGCAACGCGACCATGCAACTTCGCATCTCTCAATCGCCTTTTTACTGTAGTCAATGATAGAGGTTTAAACTCTAGTTCTGTTTGTTTCAACGCGTATATTTCGCTTGCTGGTAACAAAGATGAACTTATCTTCACTAGAAGTGGTAGCTCTCGGCCTTCCTGAGCGCGGACGATCTTGATCTAACTCCCTGTCTCCCTGTATCGAGTTATTGTGCCATGAACACAAGTCTTCGATAACTTAAGTTGTGAAGCAATCTCACGTTCGGCTTTGCTTTCGTTATGTAAAACAACGATGGCAGAACGTACTTCACTACTTATTTCACATGCTTTTCCCATTTTAAGACGTCTTGACTGTAGAAAACACAAGTTTAGTCTATAAAGTTATAGTTGAGATGAATGTGAACAAAAACAGGAAAAATACAATTAGTTGGAAACATGTGTTTTCGAAAGCTTAAGAACCGTAATAACCAATTCAAAACAAAAGCGAAGTAATTAGCAATGAGCACGTCATAAAAATATTACCATGACTCTACCACCTTGCTGTACCGCAACTTTTGTCGGTGTCTGAAAACAATAGATGTTTACTGCCTGATAAGTTAAAGTAAACAAAAGAATGACCTCTTAAAATTTCCTTATTAACAATAGAATATGCAGTAGAGTTGCCCAACTATCGACAGTTTCGCTATCGATAGTTGACCTTGAAAACCAATGACAATATCGATAAGTCTATCGATAAGTCTATCGATAGTATCGATATCAATAGTATCGATATATTTTACGTAGTACTATCGGTACTATCGATATTATCGTTGTATTAAATAAATAAACTATCGATAGTTTAATAACTGTCGCAATGTCCGGATGCAGTAGTTGCACTCAACACCACAGTGATTTTCTCCGTAGTGTTTCCAAACATACTTTTACTCACGCAACGCAGAACCGTACCCGCTAGGGGCCCTACAAACTTAAAAATTGACACAAACGTTCTTTAAATGACGTAAATCCGCAATATTTTTTTTGTTGGAAATTTCACCTCTTAAGAGGTTAAATTATAGAATGACATTTTAAAAGTTTATATTGTTTTTAATGTTAGTCTTTTTGGGCGTAATGGGCTCAAAAAGACTAATAAATTCATGAATCAGTCATTCAGTGAGTCGGGATAAGCAATCATTTATTATTTGCTGTTATAACATTATATCTATGTACATATAATACATATAAACAATACACCATACTTATAAATATCGGAAACCATAAACTTAATAAATATTACTTATAAAAAAATTGCTCTTTGCAATGAGCGTGGTAGTTAGCGTCGCGGATACAACAACCGAGTGACCTGAGCACCGTAGCGGCGCACCGGCGCACTCGCTCCGTCAGACACGCACATTATCCCAATGTGTGTGTGTGTTTACATTTTCAACCACAAGTCAAGCCCGCTCGCCCTTATGTATAGCATATATGTACATGTTACTGGGTAAATGGATTTGGTCTCGGGTTCGAACCCCGTGTCGGGTAATGTGGTATAGGTTTTTTCTGTCGTGAGTTATCGTGTCGTTTCTGGAATGTACCCGGTATATGGCAATAGGCTCGCTTTCTATTTCATGAAACCTAACTTAGCTGGCGCAACGTGGATGTGAATGTGTGATACAGCTATGCCTCTTTGGCGTGATGCTAATTTATGGAGGTCTATTACGAGACGTTATTCAAAAGGTCCTAGTTACTTGTAGATAATGTGCGATTCATATTAAAGTGAAGGGCGGGGCGAGTGGGCCGAGTGGGGCAAGCGCTCGTGGCAGTGGTGGCGGTAGTGGCGGTGGTGCCGCACCCCTGGCCCGCGGGGATCGTGGCGGCGAGGATTCGGACGGCTCGGCCGACGACAACATAACGCTCACCCTGCCTGCCGCACACCGTGCGCCTGCGCCGCATCACTCTCGTCCGCTCGATATCGATCGACATCGACACTCGCGTTACGGTACATCACTAGCATCGTACTCGCATGTTCACAGACCTGCGTCTCGTCTTGCACGTTTTTTCTTCCTCAACCGAGCATTTTGGTTGGCAGACAATGTTAGATGAAAAGATTATTTAATCAATATTGCTTTCTTTTATACAAGAGAAGATTGCCAAAAATTGGTATCCGTGTTTTCCTGACAATGCGCCGGGTACTGACCGCATTGTAGCCACTCTTTATGTTGCTCGACATTGACCCTTCTAGTCAGGTGACAACGTGCAAAATTAAATATCACTATTTATGATACAATGTAATCACCAGTTTATACAATACAATTATTTTCATTGCATTGTCTGCCAAGTTACTGCTTACCATCAGGCGTGCCGTATGCTTGTTGGCCTTCTTATTAGTATAAAAAAAGTTAGATGGTTGGTATACTTTATTGTTTTTGTTGTCGGTCGTTTTGCTTTTTTTGTTTTTTGAATAACATAGCTTCTCTGTTAAAAATATTTATTGTCTATTATATTTATTTTGGTTATGGTTGTATTTTACGATAACATACGTAAAATAAAGGTTCATTTACATGATACAAGTTTTCTAAGGTAAGTTTTTTTCTGTTCTTTTACTCGACAAAAAAAACAGATATATTTTTATTTTTTATTTTTCTTTATTGGGACAAAAAACGGTTGCACATTACAATATTACCCACAGTATAAAGCTAGCTTAATCTAGATCAAACGTACAACCCACACTATTGTCCTCAGCAGAAGTAAAGGGCAGAAGATTGAAAGTGCGCGTAAAAGATATAAAATTTAATAAAGTAGTAAGTTATTATAGTAGGAAGTGAATCATTAAATTAAATTATTTATTTACTAGTATCTCGCGTGCTTGTGTCTTAAATTTAAAGTCCGAGAGAGCAAATATGTCAATATTTGTGAAGTGTGTGTTGTACGCTTGAACAAGTTGGCGAAGAGGAGCGCGCACACCAGCGTTGGTGTTGCATTTAACTGTGTAAAACACGCGGTTCGTGCGGACCCCTCGATGCACAGTTCTTGGCACAATGTAGCATAACTGGTTCGTGATAGCACTGCAATCGAACTTGTTGTTACATAGGCCATGCAGCGTTACAGCCATAAGTAGGACTCGTCTGGACTCCAGGCTTAATAATCTGTACTTTACTAGTAAGTCCTTGTACGACAATTTGCTGTAATGACATCTATAATTCATGCTTCGTAAAAACTTTTTCTGAACCATTTCAAGTTTATTGTTGTATTTGTCGTAAAGAGGATTCCAAATCTGTACCGCGTATTCAAGTTGAGAACGAACAAGAGTATTGAATAGAGTTAGATATGTGGTCGGTCTTTTAAAATCACGCGAGGATCTCATAACAAAACCGAACATTTTGTAGGCCCTGTTAATAATATAGTCAATATGTGAATCCAGGTGAAGTTTAGAGTCGAGAAAAACTCCGAGGTCACGGACGCGGTCTACGCTTTGCAAATTAGTGCCTTGTAAGGTATAATTATGTGAAATAATGTTTCTTTTTTTAGTGAAAGATATAACATTACACTTAGACAGATTGAGTTGAAGTTTATTATTTGAACAATATGAGGACAGTCGATCAAGGTCATCCTGTAAAAGATAACAGTCTTGAATATTAGAACAGGTCTTGTAGATCTTAATATCATCAGCGTACATTATGAAGTTAGAGTTAATGAAGCAACTTTTAATGTCGTTTATAAATATAATAAAAAGTAAAGGACCAATTATGGAACCTTGGGCCACGCCGGATGAAACAGTAAAGGGATCAGACTGAAAACCATTAACAACAACCTGTTGTGTCCTGTTGGAAATGTAAGCCGAGAACCATCTCAACAAGTTCCCTCTAATTCCGTTGTATGCAATTTTTTCTAACAATATTTTGTGGTCCACCTTGTCAAAAGCTTTCCGAAAATCTGTGTACACGGTGTCTACCTGAATATGGGCGTCCATGTTCTCGAACAAAAAGTTAGTAAACAACATAAGATTTGAAACTGTCGATCTATGTTTAACAAAACCGTGCTGTTCCTGAACAATTATGTGGTGAATTTGAGGATATAGATGACCATGCACAAGGCTCTCGAAAAGCTTCGACAAGGTGGACAATATGGAAATGGGACGATAGTTTTCAATATTATTTTTGTCTCCATTCTTATATATGGGCGTTATAAAAGCGCGTTTCCAAATGTCGGGGAAGATTCCTTCAGTAAGGCACTTATTGAAAATTATTTGAAGTGGAGAACATAAATATTTAGCGGTGCTCTTTAAGAAGACAGGCGGTATACCATCAGGACCAGCCCCCTTATTCAAATCCAAGTTTTTAAGTCCTATGAGAACAGAATTTAAAGAGAGATGTATGTTAGAGATGCATGATGAAATGTCTGAGTAAGAATCAGGCGGTTGCCAGTGCCTGACGTCGAGGGTACTAGGTTCATAGACAGAGTTAAAGAATTTTGAAAATAAATGACATATATCTGTAGGATTGTTTGAACACACATTATTTAAATACATGCTTGCAGGTATATTTGATTTGCCCCTTAGATTTGAAATGAAAGACCAAAAGTGCTTAATATTCAGAGGTATACTTATTTCGACCGCGTTGATATATGTTTTAAAACACTTGTCAGATTCGCTTTTAAATCTTTTACGATGTACCGAAAAGTCTGCAAAATCAGATATGTTACCATAAATCTTCCATTTTTTCCAAGCGTGTTCTTTATCCTTAAAAATGCGAATCAAACTTGGTGTAAACCAAATAGGAAAACGTGAGTTTTTAGGTCGTATAATGGGCACGTGGGTCTTGATAATACCATACACAATATTGTAAAATGTGTTGACACATTGATCAGCGGGCAAGTCACTAAACAGCTGAGACCAGTCTTGTTTACAAAGTTCAACATTTATTAAATCGTAATCAGCTTTAAAGTAATTATGTTTAGGGTTTGTATGACGTTTCATAGGCGTAAATTTGGTTTCAAAAGGTACGAGTGCTAGAAAAGGACATAAGAATTGACTTATTATATTATATTGAATTGGCTATATGACATAAGAATTGTTTCGGTAAAACTTGCGCGCTGTAAATAGCGCTTCAGGCATGTGCACGATCGCTGGTTTTAAACAATTATAATTTTGTACTTTTTCTAGATATAGTTACGAGTTTGTACGTACGCGTAGTAGCCCTGAGCCAAACATTTGAGGGAATACAAAATTCTTAACAGTTTGTGGTTGATCGGAAAATTTACCATTATATTCTAAGTTTTGTGTTACGGCTAAATTACGCCTATCGGAATTACTTAAATTTAGCATAAATTAAAATTTCACCACATGCTGCTAAGAATTATTATTTAATTCAGGTTTTCAAAATCGGTTTGGTCCTGGACTATAGCTATTAATGCCGTGGTAGATAATACTAAGAGGAAAAGAAATGCTCCCGAAAGCTTGTGAGAGTGTTATAAACTTTGTGCGCGACCGTCCCACGGGGTGACAGACGTTGGCGGGGGCGAGGTACCCACGATGTCAGCGGGTAGCGGGTGGTGTAGCGGGGAAGGGAAACGCGTGCATCGTGTGTAGCCGTTTACTAAGACTGACGCGCTACATCGCCCCCGCCACCGTCTGTACCCCGCGGGATGGTCGCGCACGAAGTTGCCGGGCTATAGCAATCCCTCAATCCCTGAAACAATACGCGGGGTCATAGACTGCGACGGTGCGTCGGTACTGTACCACATTCGCTCAGTTGGCGGTCTTGACCGTTGACTCCGCTACTTGGCAAGTTATTACTAGCATTGAAAACTGAAATACATAAAGGTGTATTTTTCTTCATATTCTTTTTATATTACTGTTTCGCCAAAACACCAGTACTACCAACAGTTTTGGTTTTCAGTAGCGTTTCCCCTCCGTTTCATTCAGAGTTTGTGGGTTGTGTTGTAATAATATAGAAATTGTCTGGAATATGCATTTACCAATTATATATCACTATGTTAATAGCTGTAAACGCTTAGCTAATCTAACTAACCAACTAGCTTAGATCATAAAAGCCTATTACAGTACTTATTTGTATTTTTTAACTATTCGAACTACATATACTCCATAAGTTTAGGTAATTAAATGCTTTTCTGGCGGTAACGTTACGGAATTCAGTTCATCCATAGTTATGAACTTGTACCGGCTTCCATTGACGGCTAAAAGTTACGATCCCGCATCAACATTTAAAAGTGTACTATTGTTATGAAATATTAAGCAACTCTGAGAAAGCTGTTTCCGTTATTTGTTTAGAATTAGTAAACTACCTAAACCTATGGAATATAAGTAGGCGGCTTATGCACTATTTTGCTATGCAAATATTGTAAGATAAATGCATTTATATTTTTCTCAGCAATCAATTAGACAACATCATACTTGCAAAATTGGCATGGTGAAGCATTTATGATGTTTTTACTGATCATGTAATTTTGCCAACCTCATCCAATGTTGGTTCATGATTTTTTATATAATTTGCATACCCTATATATCCACGCTTAATCTAAATAATGACCTGCAAAACCGTGCTCCTGTTATCTGCGGTATTTTACATTATGTTAATCAAATCTAATCAGTTTATTATAGGTAGGAGTTTAGGTATTAAAAATCATATATTTATTTATTATTTTATTTGTTTTAGGTTCCAGACAGCCTCTTGGTATGAAACCACCGGGAATAGACACCCCACCGAATATGCCTATGAACGTGAGTAAATTCATATATTCTGGACGTAGCTTCCCTTCCGTGATTTGTTAACTAACAAATCACGGAAGCGAAGCTACGTCCAGATCATGCTAGATTAATTAATTTAGCATGACGTGCAAGTATGGTCGGCCTATATTCTAATCTAGCGATTTTGACCTTAACGGACAAAACTTCATAAATAAATATTTGATTATTTTTATTATTTCGATTATATTTGATTTATTGTACACAAAAATAAATATACAGGGCAATATCAAACAATTAAAAGAGTCCCGGCGTCACTTCAATCTAACTCAGAATTCCGTCACGTGATCGTACTTTCGGAGACCAAATTTTTCTGTCACTTAATTTACTCTTTATCTACTTTAATCTTGCGTTGGTTTAACATATTGTGTTCAATAAATAAATAAACTTTCTATAAGTCGAGCGATATTTTGGCCGTTCGTACCTATCATGTGATATAAAAAACACTTGTGTGGATATCACAGATAGGTTATTTTATTGTTTATTTATCCAAACTATAATGCTGGCTATTAACTTTTTTCCAGGTCCCGAGAATTGATGAACAGAGAGCAAGTACTCCAACGATTGACGAGAGAAGAGATCCTATGTCTTCGCAGGTAAATCTATATTTTTATACTAATAGTGAAGCTAAAGCGTTTTTTTTGTGATAGAACGCAATAATCTCCTCCAACTACCAAATATTGCTAAATAACAATATCTTAAGATAAGAATGTCTCAAGATATTCTTATTTACGTACGATCATATACTTATATTTTTTTGCAGGTGATTTATAACCGTGGTCCTCCACCGTTCATGCCGGGAGTTCCGCCACCATCACGGCGTTATAAGTTAGTATTCATTCTAAAGTAAAATCATTATTACGATTATTAATTAATTAAACGGCAAACAATGTTCATATTATGTTTTTACCAGTTTTAACTTCAGCAGAACATTGGGACCCGGTGGATCATCACGGCCGCCATACAACGATCGCTACCGTCCGGAACCTTACCAGCCTCCGCCGCCCGGCATTAAAGACTCGCCCACTAACGGGTACGGTAAACGTTTAGTTTCGTGGTTTTAACATCGAATTGGAGACTACAGTCGTAACTTGATTTTCATCATTGGTTTGCTACTTCAATCCATTCGTACTCCCATTTTACTCTGTTCGAATTAGAATCTAGCTCATGCGCCCAAACTCGTCTCGATTTAGATTTGCAATCGAAAAGTTCGTGTTTTCAATTCGATCAATTAATTAAATTCGACGGTCGTCTCCCTCGATGGGTAAAACCCACCCGGAAGTTCTTTCGCGCAAAATCAGATAAGGAGCGTGGGTCTTTTTCGTAGGCATGGCGACGATCCTCTCGAGGCATTCAACAGGATGATTCGTGAGAAGGAGATGCGAGCGAAGCGGCGCGAAGAAGAGCGGCGGCGAGCCGTGTCCGGGACGCGAAGCTCGCGCTCGCGCACGCCTCGCTCGCCTCGCTCGCCGCGCTCGCCTCGCTCGCCGCGCCCGCCGCGCCCGCCCCGCTCGCCTCGCTCGCCGCGCTCGCCACGTTCGCCGCGCTCACCTCGCTCGCCTCGCGCCCGGCCCCGTAGTCGAGGTTCCAGCCGCCTTCGTTACTCTAGGTTCGTTGACTAGCAGTCCTCGATTCTGCATGTTCTAAGTGATATAGAATTTCTATTTTACGTATTGTCCATCATTCTTGGCTTAATGTGCTGTATGCCTGAGCTTTGTTGTCATAGACTATAATGCATGAGCAATATCGTATCCTTCTTCCATTTCTTTTTAATAAATGTAATCCGTATTGTTCTAGTATACATATCTTCTTAGATATTCATAGATATTGGAACATTTATTTTAAAATTAAGTTTACTAAAAGCGATACAAATTACAGCTGAATAATATGAATATCAGTTTTAAAACATTTTTAAAGTACCCCTTTGTACACCTGCTAGAAGATATTGCAAGTTAGATGCATGATAATCCACTATCTATCTAATGTAAACAATATTTTCAGTTGTTTTGTAAGTGATTTTGCAGAAAATAATAGGAGTATAATATGTAACGACAAATAATTAAATTGTATTTATTTAAAATTTTTGGACATGAATGAAAATTAGCAAAAAAAAATTTGTCAGCCTAGTATGTTTAAATAAACCGCTAGCAGAACTTTTAAGCTGCATTTTTATATTTTCTTCTATCAATCTAACCTTATGAGATAATCTTATTTTTCCGAGGCATAGCAACTAATAACCGCGGTACAGCAGTGTGCCGCGGCACACCTTTGCGGAACTCCGTTCTAAGAAACCTATTTTTTTATTTGTTAATCTTTAGTTAATTACCTAAGCATATGCAGCGCTATCAATAAACGTGGCATGCAATGGGTATAACTTTATTATATAATCTCTCATCAGTAATTTGACATTCGAAAGAAGAGAACAAAGCATGGCGTAACCTTTAACTCGCTAGACCATGTTTATTAATAAAGCGGATAGACTAGTTATTTTTGTCGATCACTAGATTTACATCTAGTGATCGACAAAAACGTCGGTTCACTTTTTTTTTGCTGACTAAATATTGGAACTGACCAGAACCTCTTTAAATGATAGCATATATAACCAGGTTAAGCACTATTTTGCTATTGCCTTATGTGTTATTCTATGTGTATAAATAAGTACTGACTTAGGGACTTATCAATGCGAAGCCAAAACTGCTGTGGCTAGAAACATAAAATTTGGACTTAAAATTCGACTTGGGTAAAATTAAGGATGAAAGTTTGTGTGGATATATGTGTATATTTTTGGTATTTTCTGCCTTCTAAATGAATGAGCATATAGTCAGGTATGCCTTGGTAGTAGTTACACTAGAGGCACTAGGCTAAATTACTAACATCAATGTACGGTATACTATCATCCTGAGCTAGATCTGTACAAAAAATATATTAAGCCTGTATTGATAAATAATGATGATAAATATGTATATGATACATATTTTATGATTATCAATATTACAGATCCCGCTCGATGTCTCGTGGTCGTTTGCGTCGGTCACCTTGGTCGCCACGACGGCGTCGAACTCGGGAAAGAACTCTGTCGCTTACCAGGTAGCGTATTACTTTCTTCATGTTTGATAATGTTATTATTGAATTTAAGGTTTTTCTGAAATGATGTACATGAATAGGATCTGTAATTGCAAAAAATATTTTTTTGCAGATCGCCTTCCCCACGTAGGCGTCATCGGTCTCCACTTCGCTACCGGTCACCGCTGCGGTCCCCGCTGGCACGCTCGCCCGCGCGCTCGCCCGCTCGCTCGCCTCCGCGCTCGCCGGCGCGCTCGCCCGCCCGCTCGCAGCCGCGCTCGCCTCCGCGTGACCCGATACGTGACCCGATACGTGACCCGATACGTGAACCTATACGTGAACCTATACGTGAACCTATACGAGAGCCTCTACGTTCGCCCCGTCGATCTGCGATGCGCTCACCTCCGCCTCGCAATGTATCTCCTCATCGGTTAGTAATCAACTTAATTATTATTTTATTCCCCTAATCTCTAGATCCCTCACTAGAATTCCCTCACTAGAAGTTGTAAAGACTAGTCTCCTTCGTAGTGTGCTGTAAATTAACAAGACTAATAAATCACTAATGAAATACTAGTGGTTGGGCATAAATTGTGTCCCTGCGACACTCCTTAACCGATTTAGCTCATGCTCGAACATCTTGTAAATCGGAAAATTTTGGAGAAACACTAACAAAAAATCTACTTGTATTTCCATTTCTAATAATTATTAATATTCAACATCTATTATTACTCAACAAACTTAAACTAAGTTTATACTGTGTACTTTTATATTTTTCCGTCAATCTAACTTTATGAGATGATCTTATTCTTTCGAGGCACACCAATTAATGACCACGGTATACGGAGCCACGGAGTGTGCCACAGCACACATTTTGCGGAACACTGAACTTTTATACTTGCGATATATTATGTTTACATTTTCAATATGTGTGAACGTATAGGACTGGGGCAAAAAAGGTGTCAAAGTCAAAGTCAAACTCATTTATTCATTTAGATCAAATTTATGATACTTGTGAACGTCATTAAAACAAATGCCAGCATACTTTTTTCCCAAGGCCAATTCGCTGACTAGGGTAGGGCCTCGAGAAGAATTGGCAAGAAACCCACCACTCTTTTTTAATCGCCAGAGTATAACATTTACAATTTGGTATGAGTTACATTAGTGGTAACAAAAAGAAACAGAAACCAATATACCATAAGAATGAAAATTTGTATTTAATTAATAAGTAAGCAATATTTAAAAGGAATGAATTTAGCTTTCCAATGTATGGTAATGAGGGATCGTTTCTTTTTGTAAGTATAAGTGTAAGTTCAGTCCTAGTTAGCATGAAGGCACATCACAGACGTTGCTATTGTTGTGTATGTTATATTATAGCATGGTCTCGATTGAGCTTGATGCATATTATCTACTTAAATGCACTTATCTAGAGTGGTACTATACCATATGGTATAGTACCAAAGTGATATAAATATAAAGTAGATATCTACTTTAGTGGGTCGTGTTCAATATGCCTATGGTTAAGACACCGCACAAACTGCACTAGTCATATACCTGCTTATTTGTGATCACTATTTATTATAATATTTTTGTTGACAGATATGCTGGCGTGTACGACGAACTGTTATCGCCGCCCCGACGTAGTGTTGACCAGCCATACGGAGCCAGGTACGATTGTAAAAGTCTAAATAGTGTCTTCATGCGCCCTTTACCAACACCTAAAAGAATGCGTTTTTTCGATATTACGAAATTGTTGAGCGGGTTGAACCTGTGTTCACGTGTCAGTGTACTAACTCGAGTAAAAGAATATCTATCCTTCATTGCGTATTTTGAAATGTGTTAGCATAAGCTGTTTACATTATTGTTTAATGTATAATATTTTCATTAAGCAAATAAAACGTTTGTATTTATATCATATGTAAATTGGTGAGTATACAGGCATGATTCAACAGTCCTGGAACATTGACGTCTATCGCCGAAGCTGTTATATTGTGATATTATCGTAACGAGGAAATATAAAATCAGTTTATCATTTCTAGTATTAAGTTATATAATGCATGATTTTAAGTAATGAACAACTCTAATAAATATTTTTTAGACTTTATAAATTAAAACGAAATATGCTCCTTTTTGTAATAGGATATTAACATGGTGCTCTTTATTTTTCTTTTATTATTATGATTTGTAATAAATGATTAATGCGTCCTACAAAAGACTTTGTGAGGTGAGCTGCGTCTGCCGCGGCCATTTCAATGGACGACCGTTTTCTAAAAACACGAAGAAGAACACATTTAAGCGTCAGCCCCGGTTGTTTTATGAGGGTCGTTTCAGATAGCTGGAATCCGGAGACGTCTAGCAGCAGATTGAACCATCAAATATTAGTGGTTGTTATAATTGGGTTGTTGAGTTGATGTAAAAATTGATTTTTATTACCAACTGGTTGGTCTTGAAGTCTGTCGTAAAGTTTGTGTACTTTTAACCCTCTTTTGACGAAAGTAACGACCATACAGCCGACCCATTTGTGTCAATACATAAGTGAAATAGGTCATATTAATATTTAAGTCGCCACAGTTTCGGATTAGTGTCGACCACATTTGCACCTTCGGGATTGCAAGTGAATTTGTGAAAAAATAACGTGGCAAAGACAGCTGGATTTCTGTAAGTTTCCTGAAATGTCTTTATAACGAAATAAAAAGAAAATATGTACATATTCTCCATCGGCTTTATATTAATAAATGCTGTGTAGCGTTTATTAATAAAGCCGATGGAGAATATTCTAGTTTCTCTCTTTCTGTCATCAGTAATTGGTGAACGGCTAGCAAACCATCCCTCTGGGAGTCGTGCTTTCTGGTCGCTTGCGAATACTGCCGAGGGAAACTTTTGTCGATCGTCCTTGCCCCCCACTACGGAAGCCGGACAATAATTTGTCCACGATTCCGTGGTGTTGTATCTCCATGCCGGAAATCAGTATAACACAGCGTAAGGTCCGGCGGGAGTTGCTATCTCTTGATGTACATAAGCCGAGTAGGCCAGACGGCATACCGGCAGTGGTGCTAAAGCAGTGTGCCCCTGAGCTATGTCCTGTATTTTCGGACTCTCGTACAACAGTAGGCGAGGTCCGTCTTCGTAGAAGACCGCCAATGTGCATCCGTTGCCCAAAAAGGGCGATAGATCAGACCCTACGAATTACAGGCCTATAGCTATAACCTCCCTTCTCTCGAAGGTGATGGAGCGAATTGTATACCGGCGGCTCTTGGGATACCTAGAGGATCACGAATTAATTAGCGACCGGCAATACGGCTTTCGCCACAGTCGCTCGACTTCTAGTGTATCTCACGCACCGCTGGGTTCTTCTAGCCATCGAGAGTCAAGGTGAGGCGTTGGCGGTTAGCCTGGATATAGCTAAGGCGTTCGATCGGGTCTACCACCGGTGTCTTCTGTCGAAGCTGCCATCATGCGGACTCCCCGAGGGATTATGCGAATGGATTGCCAGCTTTTTGTCCAGCAGAAGGATACAAACTGTCGTTGACGGTTGTTGCTCGGATCGCCTGGACATCAATGCTAGCGTAAAACCGCAAGGCTCTGTGCTGTCCCCGACGTTGTTTCTGCTGCATATAAATGATATGTTGTCTATCGACGACATTCATTGCTATGCGGACGACAATACCGAAGAACACTTTTTACACAGGCCGCGCAAATAGGGATATTTGCGCGGCCTGTGTAAAAAGTGTTCCCTGTAATGTCGTCCGCTGTCCGATGGAACGAGGGATCGTTCCATTATTAATGAAAAGTGCGAGAAATTTGTGTCTGAAATTAGTAGCACTCTTTTCAGAGTCTCCGATTGGGGACGACTAAATTTAGTCCAAATTAACCCCAGAAAGACAGAAGTTTGCGCGTTCACCGCTAACAAAGCCCCATTTGCTATGGCTCCACGATTCCAAGACACAGCCCTTACAATATTCAAGAGCATTGGGATCCTCGGCGTCGACATCTCCAGCGACGTCCAGTTCCGACATCACTTGGAAGACAAGGCTAAGAGCTGGCATCTAGAAAGTTAGATGTGCTCAACAGGGCAAATTGGTACTTCACCGCGGGCCAAAGACTGCTGCTCTACAAAGCGCAAGTCCGGCCCACATGGAGTACTGCTGCCACCTTTCGTCAGGAGCACCTGGATACTAGCTTAGACCCTTTGATTCAATCCAAGACGCGCTGTGAGGATTGTTGACGATCCCTAGTTCACAGGCGGTATTCATCCACTAAGTCTAAGAAGAGACTTCGCCTCCTTGTGTGTGTTCTACCGCCTGTATATTGGACTGTGTTCTGAGGATTTTTTCGAGATGATGCCGACGGCCACATTTTATCAACGCACCTCTCGCCACCGACAGGGAGTTCATCCTTACATCCTTGCAATTTAAACATGCCGTACCGTAAAATTTCAGAGGAATTTCTTACCACGTACGATTAGGCTGTGGAATGAGCTCCCTGCCGAGGTTTTCCCAAGAGACTATAGCATGGGGTTCTTCAAGAAAGGAGTTAAAAGGTTTTTATAGGGTCGGCAACGCGTGAGTGTAACGTCCATAGGCTACGGTAACTGCTTTTTTTTTTTTTTTTTTTTTTTATACTACTTGGGTGGCAATCAAGCATACGGCCCGCCTGATGTTAAGCAGTATCCGTAGCCTATAGACGCTTGCATTACCAGAGGTATCACTTGCGTGTTGCCAACCCATTTTTTTACACCAGGGCTTTAAGATGGAAGTAACCCTGGGATAGGAATACGTATCTTTCAAAACGCATTCCTAAATAAGCGCTGGAGACCTGTACTCACACACAGGAACACAACTACACCGCTGTGTGTAGTCATTTGGCTGTGGTCTTCTGTAAGGTGGAGGTCCTTCCCCAGTCGGGCTTGCTCGCTAGTATGGTGCCCTACCTCGCTTACCATCAGGCGGGCCGTATTCTTGTTTGCCACTTTGGTAGTATAAAAAAAAACAAAAACTTGTGTCGGGCCACGCACAATGTAAGTACCGTAGTTGCCCATCACATTTATAAGTTGATAGATTAAATAAAAAAGGAAAACTATAAGTGCAGCAAAAAAAATTAGCCCTTTTTATTTTAAACAAAGAATACAGTGACTTAAATATCTAAATTAGTAAACATTCTCCAAAATGTACCTACGCATAGAAGAACAGCTTCTATTTCTGCGGTCTAAAACTGTTTAGGTACCAGGGGACCGTAGGGACGAATTTTTGTTTACCTTTTGTTATTTAAGTACTTAAACTTAATGGGTATGGATCTATATGTTCTAATTACGAGTAGAATATTTTTATGTCTAATTAAAATTTAACTGCTAGAATACGGCTTACGTTTATATGCACATAACCACGATTACGTAGTTGATATGCATCTCTAGTGTCTGGTCTGTATGGTCGCTAAAAGAAAGATGTGACAGGCACTCAGGAAACACCGTCCGTAGGAGTAATGGACACTGGAAGCGAAACTTGTTATACGACATAGTTTTCAGGTGGTGGTTGAGTAGTGCGATGGTATTTCAATACCGATTGCGAGAGTTGTCCTCGTGGAACGAACGCTTAAACAACGCAAAGGCGCCCGAAGTCTGTGCTGCTTTGACGACTCTTATCTATATGTCAAATTGAGGTTAATGAAAATTCCGACAGCTTGTTGATAGGATCACGTGTATTGATCTGGTAATTCTCTTCTGCCCAGGAATGAGGGCACATCTTCACATAAATAAAGACTTGAAGTGAAACTGTTTGCCAGGTACCATAAGGTAGGCTGTTGGCTCGTTTCCTAATGGTTGCATACGTCGAGGCTTCCAACACTCTTGGATAGTCTATTCTTGGAACTCGAGCGTGTGAAAAAAAAAAGTAAATTCCGCGTCGATATCTTAATAATTTAGCGGTAGAATATTTTTATGTCTAATTAAAATTTAACTGCTAGAATACGGCTTACGTTTATATGCACATAACCGCGATTACGTAGTTGATATGCATCTCTAGTGTCTGGTCTGTATGGTCGCTAAAAGAAAGATGTGACAGGCACTCAGGAAACACCGTCCGTAGGAGTAATGGACACTGGAAGCGAAACTTGTTATACGACATAGTTTTCAGGTGGTGGTTGAGTAGTGCGATGGTATTTCAATACCGATTGCGAGAGTTGTCCTCGTGGAACGAACGCTTAAACAACGCAAAGGCGCCCGAAGTCTGTGCTGCTTTGACGACTCTTATCTATATGTCAAATTGAGGTTAATGAAAATTCCGACAGCTTGTTGATAGGATCACGTGTATTGATCTGGTAATTCTCTTCTGCCCAGGAATGAGGGCACATCTTCACATAAATAAAGACTTGAAGTGAAACTGTTTGCCAGGTACCATAAGGTAGGCTGTTGGCTCGTTTCCTAATGGTTGCATACGTCGAGGCTTCCAACACTCTTGGATAGTCTATTCTTGGAACTCGAGCGTGTGAAAAAAAAAAGTAAATTCCGCGTCGATATCTTAATAATTTAGCGAGCTGTATTTTAGTACTGATTAAATATTGGCTTTCATGTTTGTCGTATAATTTCGGAATACGGTACTTATGGACCTATTCTGTTAAATGAGAATATACTGAGATATAAATGTACAAGATTAAAAATGTTCCATGGTCTATAAAGAATGTTTCTATTAAATTAGTATTATATTATGGGAAATGAGACACGAAATTATCTCAAAAATCATAATATTAAAAAAATATAGTCATTATAATAATGAATAATGTCGGGTCTCAATCGAGTTAGTTAATTTGAAATCTCATATTTTTTTGTTACCCGATGTGTCGATATTATACATTTTGTAATTAGAAAGATTTTCTACGGTTTATGAATTATTTACCTTAAACTATAATATATTAAAGAGAATAATTATAAGCTAGAACAAGATATAACAAATAGCAGCGTGAGTATGGAGAATGATTTTTGAACTACTGTGGTGGTGCGGCGGTGGCGGGTGACAGAATGGTAACCCTGGTGGTTAACATTCTGACATCCAAGGCGCTGCCCCGTGTCGTCCATTATCCGGCCGGCGGGTACGCTGCAGTGTGGCGCGAGGAAATATAGTTAAATTCCGTCCGGACGCTTAAGGACTTGAGTCTTATCACATTCGTTCAATCACAACCCATGCTGCGCCAGACCTGGCTAGCGTTAAATTGCTTGGAAATTTTGATCTATTGCGGCGTGACGTCAATGCGTTTTATTACATATAATTTACTATTACCGGACATACTTGGCGCATAGTGCTATAACAATAACAGCAAGCATGCGTACTTTTCGCCTATAAAACAGGAATACTAATGTTTTTGTAAATTACTAAGCTATTTAGCATTAGCATATATGTTTATTAACAGACCTTAAAAACAGGAGGTTATTCGTGTTTTATTGTTATTGTTTAAATGACGAGTAGTACTGTGAGCTGTGGTAGTTATCACAGCTGTCATTTATGAACCAACAAGTTGTTGCCCGCGGCTCCGCCCGCGTAGATGTCGGTATCGCGACGATAATCTCTGTGCTAAATTTCATTCAGATCCGTTCAGAAGTTTTTGCATGAAAAAGTAACAAACATCGATACATTCTTACAAACTTTCGCGTTAATAATATTAGTAAGGATAAAATAAAAAATCGATAGGATATACTTCTGGTCCCCGAAATCTGGTTCTGGTGACAGGATCCATGAGGAATTGAAGGAACTCTTTAAATATTAATACATACATTAGCGATTTTAGTATTTTTTGCCACAAATCGGATAATGAAATTCAGAAAATATAATTTGGTGAAATGAAACTGATAAAGAATATCACAGATGGCTACCGGAACCTCTACGTGAAAAGCATTTCACGGATGGCGATTAAAATTTAAACAATGTAATTTAGCCGTGTTTGGGCACGGTTATATTATCTATACAGTATTGTAACTCGAAATTATCCTTGAAATAATTACCTAAACCCTGTGTCAATTGAATATACATATAAATAAGGTAAACAAAACTTATCTGGTTACAAAATGTAATTAAATGGAACAAGTAACACATTCACATGAATTTCAAAAGTTTCAACATGATAAACTAGCAGCTAAATATCTATCAATTAAATAAATTAATTAAGTCGTAAAATTAGGATAACTGTCATTCGAGAAAATGATGATTGTCTATGGTCCCATTGTGTAAAATAGTGATGTGCGTTTTATATAGGTAGACCGTGTTTGGTACATGGACCGACAAAAATTTTTGAGAGATTGGGGGGTTCTTTAGCTATGCTTCTCATGTTAGCCTTATGCCCTAAATATCAGGGTTTTCGGGATATTAAAAAAAAAAAAAAAAAAATTCGACAGCCCTGATATTTAGGGCATAGGGCCGAAGAAGCCCTCAATAAAAAAATGTCGGTCCATGCACCAAACATCCATACCTATAGGATGTTTGGTGCATGGACCGACATTTTTTTATATATATATTTTATACTTTTTGGGTGGCAACCAAGCATACGGCCGGCTGATGTTAAGCAGTTACCGTAGCCTATGGTTACTTGCAATACCAGAGGTATTACTTGCGTGTTGCCGAACCATTTTTTTACAACAGAGCTTTAAGATGGAGTATTCCTAGATAAGAAAAAGGTTTCTTTCGAAACGCATCCCCAAATGAGCGTTGGAGACCTGTACTCATACACAGGAACACAACCGCTGTGTGTAGTTTACTGTTGGCTGTGGTTTACAGTAAGGTAAAGATCCTTCCCCATCCGAGCTTGCTCGCTAGTATGGTGCCCTATTTATTTTTTTGTTTAACTGACTATCATATTTTTGTCATTTTAAATGTGATATACATCTTTTTTAATTCATGACCTTTAATAATATCGGTTATTATATTCCTAAAGGTTTATAATTATTTATATATATTTATTTTTTTAATTCAGGCGTATTTAATTTTCATGTCAACATCCCAATCTATTTACGACAGGATAAGGTCGTCTCAGCCATACGTCAGACTTTTCCGTACCTATCTGTATATTATTTTGACTGACCTTAATAATAAAAAAAAAACCTATACATTTTATACTTGAAGAACAGTTTTATTTATTTATTCCACATATTTTTGTCTTCGCAGTGGCCAATGTGCAGAGTTTAGTACCTAAACAACCTATAGGTACACATGTTAATTTTCTAATTCTATTGTAATATTAGCACTGAGTATCGAAACAAGTTTGTTACTACTATAAACAACGAAATCTAAAAAACCTGTTATTTAAAATGATTGAATTTATCGAATAGAATAATATTAAAATTATATATTATCATAATTATTTGTCAGTGCACGTGGATATCACTAAAAAGTCTATGGTCAGGTTGTGTTTACCTTATTTTTATATTCAATTGACACAGAGTATACAGCCTTGCTATGTGCTATACGTAAACACGCTAGAGTACTGCCCGCCTACAGTATGGTAAAATTTAAATCACCTTGTATTACTTTCTAGTTTTGTGAGTGCAAATACGTATTTTTAATAATAAAATTTGTTGTAAATGAAATTAATCAATGAAAATACCTACATTTTGTGTTTTTAATTATTAGATTTAATTTTTAAAAACTACCCTTATAAATTTGAGACTGAAACATATTTGCGCCTCGACTGAGACGTACGAAAAGCTTTTTTGCTAAATTTTAGAGTATAAAATAATAATTTATTTATTTAAGATAACATGATCCAATAGTGTTAGTAAAGGCTTAGAAAAACTATGTTAGTAATAGACGTATTTTGCGACAGGTCTTAACAATTTAGTTAGATGGCCAATAAGAGGGCAATTCCCGCTGTCGGCTACCGTTCTTATGATACTGTTAATAATAGAATTTAAATTTTATAGTATACATTATATCACAATGTAATAAAATCATCATCTCAGGCGCGCGTATAACTCGCGATCCAACCGTTTGTATGAAGATTGAATACTGTATAGATAATATTACCGTGGTTTGGGCTTATTGAAATGTTCATGAGATGCACTCCGGCTATAAATTACAAGGATTAAAGTGTCAAAAGTTCATGTTTCAATAATTTAAATGAGGGATTTGAAAATTCTACTATTTTATTAGTATTTGATGATTACTGAAATTATTTCAATAAAAAAATTCAACTTTACAAACATATAGGTAGCATATGATCCGAATCTGGGAGTATTTCGAGTCTGTGAATTGCATGTTTGTAAATTTTCCCGCAGGACAGGTCTTGCTGTCCTTAGTGAAAACGTATCGGCGTTTAGCACCATAATTTCCATGAAAAGTGACGCGAGTTAAAATACGACCACAGCAATGGTTTTGATCTTAATAAAGATATGTATTATGGCTTATACCTATAAAATTATGTAATGAGACTGATGAGATGTAATAATTCCTATTCAGCAAAAAGTTGGTTGCAGACTATAGTTTTGTAGGTACATAATCTTCTGTCTGAAGTGTCGTCTGGAAGAGATCGCTTTTAGTGATAAGATCGCCCATTGTACAGCTAACTATAACATCAAACTGTTTTTTATACTGTTGTATTTTTGCTTGTTGTACAATAAAGATTATAAAGAATGTTATATATATCTATATATCTTATTTATTAATCAAATTGTTTCTGTGTCACTGTTGTGAAAACTACAAATGTGTCAATGTTTAAAAAACTGCCTTCTATAATGGTTGCATATTGTCGTCGCTTTCCTCTCGGAATAAATGGATTATTATAAAAAAGTGGTGTCGTTGTGCTAGATGTACCTACTATGTAGGGATTTATCATAATTATAATACGTTAATTTTAATTTATTAGTCAAATAATATTACTCTTTTATAAAAATATTGTTTTTAATGTAAGTATCGTTTTGCTGAATGCCCAGTCATGAGTGATTACTGAATCACGCATGATGCCTATTGGGCATTGAATATTGTAGTAAAGTTATTTATTTACATTTATACTTTTAAATACTCTTTGTGCAATATTCCAATATTTTGTCTGAAAATCAAATCTTGCTGTGATTATTGAAATCTGTGATAGAAACAAATAAAATATTTACTTTTTCATAAAACTGTTTTTTATTTCCTTTATGATCGAAATATTGAATACATTGACAATACAATAACTGTTTTGACTGCATTTAATAATTGTACTTTTTAGTTTTTAATCTATTATTTATAAAGACATGTATATTATAGGGGTTATTATAAAAGTTATGCCATTGTATTTTGTTGAATTTATGTTAATGAGTAACATACGTCTAATAAATCCTACTAGTCGGTCAAACGCCTGCGGTAGGACAGCTCGCCATCAGTTGCGCAAAAATAGACCAAAAATTCATCCAAGCGGCAAGGCGCCGCGCCGGTGCCGCAACGCTGAAATCGGCATCAACCATTCCAGGGTGAATTTGGCGGCGCGTTGTTGCAACGTACAATTCAGCTGCGTGCGCGCCGCACCTTTGATGTACGCGGTGCGCTATAGATGAGCAGTTGATGTCAACACGTTTAAGCAGTATATATACGTTTGTATTTCCAAAAGCCACAAGTGGTCGGTTCAATACATATTGATTATTTTATACTTCGACCAAATAAACAATAGATGCACGATCTGAGCTATTAGTGAGACGTTTCACGGTACCTAAGTGTGCAGTCAAAAATGCAAAGCTGTGCTCTAAAGGTTGATTTACGTAACACCGTGCCGGAATCGGACCATGCCGGCCGGGGCCGGTCTCATGCTTGCAAATAGCCCGGTGTAGCATGAATGATCGGCTAGGCCGGCGCACGGTAGACACGACACGAAAAGGGTTGTCCCAGTCCAGGCACGGTGTTACGTGAATCATCCTTTAAAGCATAAAAATACGAAGTTTCGATCTTTCAATAAATATCTTTGTTATTGTATCTATACTAATATTATATAGAGTTAAAGTTTGTAAGGTTATATGCAGAGCCGCGGGCAACACCTACTTGGTAATATATTAAATGCTAGCTGTTTACTTGTTTTGTGGAAGTCGGTTCTCGCGATAAAAAGTAGCCTATTTGCTATTCCAGACTACTCCATCCAACCTCACAAACTTTTACATTTATAATATTAGTAGGATTTTGGTTTATTTTTAAATACGTGCTCTTCACTCTTGCTTTTGCTGTCTTAACGAGATCTCTGGAATGGAATAGGTACACCTTGTCAGTCGCAAGCAACACGCTATCGACGTTGAACATTGGCTTTTTTGGTCAAACTATTACGTCATCTGTCTATATAAAAAAATCAATGGATAGTCAAGACTATATAGATAGTCCCGAGAATAAACTTGTTTATTCTCGGGACTATCTATATAGTCATGACTATCCATTGATTTTATTAATTCGATTGAGAATAAACTTGTTTATTCTCGGGACGTCATTATATTACATCTATAACTACGTTAAGTATTCGGTGCCACTAACTAGTTAGCGTTGCTTTAGTATGAGACCGTGTAGCTATTGTATATTTAATCGAGGATTTTATATCCCTAAGTTGAATGCACGTTTATCACAAATAGCATCCCCTGCGTGTCTTGCGATACACATCGCGACGACCACCCGCGACGCGCAGCAGCAACGCAACTTCATTTTCGACATTTTGCGCCGAGTCAAAGAAGTTGACTAACTAGTAGGATTTATTAGACATATGACTGTAGTATTTATTGCTAAGGTCTAATTTGTATTATTCCTATTTCATTTATTATTTAAGTACTCGTACCTATATTAATAATTTAATTAGCTCTTTGTTCGTCATGCGTCTGCGTAAAAAAACTATATTGATGATTAGAACATTATATACTTTTATCAATAATATAAAAGTTTAAGTAGTGCACCTCGCGAAAATAATTTGATGAAAAATCCATTTTGATCGAGTCAAACGCAAGATACCAATGAAGGCGTTATACCCAAACATAAAATTTTCTTAAAAAGCTATTTACACTTAACGAGTGACGCCGATAAAGCAGTATGCCTGAACTAAGAAGCAGATTGCGTAAATTTAAAATACCAGTTTGCTTGAAATACAAGATGACTGAGAAGCTATAAGTATAGCTGTGCTAAAAGTTTAAAAAGGCTGGTGGTAAAATAAAATCCATAATTCCTTATATATTTTTATTTATCTAATAAATGTGGTAAAGAAGTGCAGAAGTGGTAAATTTTCAGTGTTAGTTGTTGGCTTTCGTCGTCCCTTTGTCACAATCAGATTGTTTTTCTGCTTTTTTTCTAATCGCTAGCGTTTTTTTTAAACTAATTAGGTGGCAAACAAGCATACGGCCCGCCTGATGTTAAGCAGTTACCGCAGCTTAATAAGAACTTTCATCTCTACCGTGAATTCATGTTCTGCTATAACCTTTTCATATATTATCTGAACAGGTTTGAAGTTATTTGTAACCTTGTCTTTACACTTATACCAATCAATACCTCATTATCCTGTTAACTACACAAGTATGTGTGCTCTCCTGTTGAACTCCTATCTTGCGGGTACTGCATTCGTTCCGCTAGGAACATCTCCACAAAGACGAACCATTAACTTTTATGCTTCTTAATTTTTCTCTTTTCAGATATTTTAAATATTAAATAACGTTATATTATAAATAATTATATTTGTTTATAGGTTTATCAAATAATTAGTTCTGAACATTAAATGATTATAAGTAATCCGATAATGGTACATTAACAACTTAGGCATTTTGCTTGCTTGTAGGCGTTTATTTATACACTTATAATTTTGCTTTGCAGACATTTGCCAAACCAACCAATCTGGTTCTTCATCGGCGTCTCTCAATTAGGGCAAACAACTTTTCAGGCAAATTTCATGTTAAGATATAACGCTTTTATTGGCATCTTGCGTTTAAAGTAACTCGATCAAAAGAGAAAAAACTTACGTCTTGGTTTATACTGAATAATCTTGCCATTGTTCACCACTGAAGGACGAGCTGACGGGGGTGAACAGGAATGATAAATAGGATTGTCTTGACTTGCTATGGTGCGCTATGTGTGGCAAATTGGCATGAAGATAGCAACAAAGAATTGAATATTAAAGCAATGTGGAAAAAGACGAGCCCTGAGCAGGACTCGAACCTGCGCCTCTCGGGTTCCGGCCCAGCGCACTACCAACTGTGCCATCCGAGCTCCTACTCCAGAGTTCGAATTTGTCCACCGCTTGTTTACGTCTTGGAGTGACGTAAGTTTCATTCAAACGTTAGCCGTTACAGGTCTATACGTACATCTTCAAATAGTGAGGAAAGAATGTTATTAAAGAATTTTGAGAATTCTGAATTTTCACATTGCTTTAATATTTAAGTATATTTGAGCTGATTGCATAGCAAAAATGCTAAAAATATTTAATAACAAAGAATTGATTACTGATTTTATTGTTATACATTTTATTATTATAAGGATTCTAAAAACCACACTTATAATGGAATTTCATGCAAGTTACAACATCAAAAAGATCTCGTTTTTATTATAAAAAAATCAAAAAGATCTTTTTGATTTTTGATAAATTATAACAAATCCGCGATGTTGTGACTTGCGTGAAATTCCATTAGGTTTCTCCCTACGTCACGAATCCGTAACAAATTCATAGAATGTCCAATTGAAATTGGGTTCTATCAGAGAATGTGTAATGGCCTACGCCATGACTAGAGATTGGATATTCGAATGCATATTTACCTGAAGTAAATTTTTCGCTAACATATTATGAAAGTGGCTTCTCAAAAAATGTTTAATAACTAATATAATTAGATGTATATTTACTTAATGTTAAATGCGTTCGATGTGTGTGTGTGTGTGTATGAGAATTTAGGGAATTTTTTGATAACGAAGTGCTTTCCTTATTAACCAACATCTGGATTTTAGGTAAATAATGCATCCGAATATCTGATCTCTAGTCATGACACTTACCAGAAAATTATGCTAGAATTATGCCATTAAACGTTTATTTTATGTATAAATAAGATTAATTTTAGAAATGCTTGACCCGTGGGTAACTTGTAGTTTAGTTTTTTTTAATTAGTCTCACGTCTATTGTAATTACATAATATGACCGTATAGAAATGAGTATCTGGTTTAGAAGGTAGTTTTTATGTTAGGTATTTTGTTTGTTTATTTATTATAATAATGAGAGAATACAGAGTTTTCAACAGGGGTCGTAACATAAAGCAATCTCATAGAGTTTAATTCGATCTTAATTTGAAATACCTAAAATGACAACCTTGCTTTATAAAATTGATTGTCATTGATTAAATAAATCTTTATACGGCCATCATGGTACGGTGTTCTTATTTTATCATATATCCATTTTGCTTTCTACTATGGTGAAATTCATGTCTCCTATCTTCATTCATTGTTTTCTTTAAATTGGAATCGACGATTGATACGACTTACAGAGAGTTAATACTAAGAGTATGGGTAATAAATTTGGCCATTTATTTTGGCTTAGGGTCGTGTAATTATTATCTTTATGTATTAAATCTTTTGTTGTTTTTTGTGTTATGTTGTCTATGAAATTAATTTATTTTCATTTTTTTTAGTTATAGATATTATAGATTATGGTAAGTTTTGATGTGTAATTAATCATATAAATAATTAGTGTGTAATTAAAATATTTATATAATTAATAATCATTAATTATATAATTTTTTAAATAAAGAAATATTGTTTTTGTATAATTTAGGCGTTTAATGAAAATAAATACTTCTCATTAACGATGTAAATATTTCAAATAAAAAAATATTGTTTTTGTATAATTTAGACATTTAATGATAATGATTGTATAGTAAACATTCTACTTGTAGTATTTTATGACGATTTGATGATACTTTATAGTTTCTGTAAAATGTATAATACAGTTTACAGAAACTATAAAGTTTTTTTAAACATTTGGTTTAAAATAAATTAAAATAACATATTGATCCTGTAAAAGCAACTGTTAACTACGGCTTTCAAAATTTGCTGTATTTATTACTCTAATTTCAGTTTTATTTTTCGATTACCTGAATTTTAATCGAATGAACTTTGGTGGTTTGATATGGTGCACTCCTCACATTACACCCTGTACTAATTTCACCACGGATTTTCAATATTCCATACCGTTTGTTAAGCATGTAAAGCCGTTGATTCTACGCCTGATTTCTCTCCGATCGTGTCGGTTTGTTGTCCTATCGGTAATAAATACCCGTGGTTGCGCACACACTTGTGCACTATAAAATGATCACGCAGATGACTAGTCTTAACTGCCATGACCGAAATTAGGTAAAAGAAGGAGAATATTATTTCATATTGTACAAGTATCGATTTATGGTAACATAACCTTCACGATTACCTACTTTTAATTAGGCTAGTTATTTGAATATTGTTTTATCTACTTGCAGTGCGGTCAAAATAGACATTTCAGTTTATATCAATTTCGTTAAAATTTAAATTTGGTGCGAATGTTGGGTTAGAGTAAGAAAAAAATATTTAGATAATTGCAGGATTATTTAGATTCTACAATTGGCTACTTGATAGTTTTTGAAAAAATATTGTAATGTTATTGCTGTGTATTTAATACCTGTAAATACATTTTATTTTGGAAAAACGTCAGATACTTGTATAATAGAAAAAAAAACTGTTAATAAGGGAAAATCGGCAATCGGAAATGTAAATATTTTTCAAATCACTGTGAGAAAAAACTTATGGCGATGCATGTTAAGGATTGCAGAATCCGTTTTTTTTAAATTTCTAAATCTGGATCTGTTTTTTTTTAATTTTATTGAAAATTAAATAAAATACTTACACTAAGTAAGTATTTTATTTAATTTTCAATAAAATTTGAATCATAAACATAATAAGTATGAACTGGAAACTTTAACATTCTATACATAGTAAAAATCGTGTTTTAATTCCCGGTCGATGTCGGGGTGGGCCCTAGCGGCCCAGTATTAGTTTAGATAAGGTAAAAATATAGTATAATTATTATTATTATTCAATTTTAACATTGTATAACATCCAGTAAAAGTGGCTGCCTTAAAATCTTCGTGTCTGCCAAATCCTAAATACCACACTACGGAGATAATAATTATATGCACAACTGCAATAAAAGTCACTAATGCCATCTACCTCCTTGATCTCTGTCCACTAAAATGTAGCTGTAGTGAATTCTCGCTATTACATATCATGATTTAATAATAATAAGACTTCATTTAGCACTCAACAATTACAGGTTTGTACTAAACTAATACAGGAAAATTATACTTATAACGTAACACTCCTTAAAATTAGGTGAGTACAGTTTATTCTTAAATCAAATGTATTTTGTCATTACAGACTAGTTTGCCTCTGATTCTCAAACTAGGTTGGGTACCTGTATTTTGAGTTGCGTACTCTTAATAACCACCAATTGTGTGGCATATTATAATGAACTAGCTGTTGCCCGCGGCTCCGCCCGCATGTATGTCGGTTATCGCTGCAAAAAGTAGCCTATGTGTTATTCCAGACCATAATCTATCTGCGTGCCAAATTTCATCCAGATCCGTTCAGTAGTTTTTACGTGAAAGAGTAACAAACATCCATCCATCCATTCTTACAAACTTTCACATTTATAATATTAGTAAGGATTGAAGCGAGACATCTCAGTCTCTGTTAAACGTGGCAGTAACTTTTCTCACAGTGATTTGTAATAAACAGCCATAATAATATTATTGTAGTACATGGAAATTGCTTTCTAATGACGTATGGTCGTTATTGGTCTTGTAGGCCATTTTGCCGATTCTCCTTTGAAATATAGTGCGAACACACCACGTGGTGTTTTGAGTTGTAACGTCATGTTTCAATAGCAAACAAAACTTACTATCGATTTAGGTTAATTCAGAAGATCGGACGAGTTTATTTTTCTGATTTTCGTATGTAGGTTTAGTTAGCTTTAATAAGTTTTATTATTCTTGTATATAGCACAGTCCTTTTCTTGACAAATAATAATTCAGTAAAACAGATGTCGGATGTTATCGGATAAAAAATTGCATATTTATTTTGCATCAAATTTTTTTTTGAGTATTTTTATGTACTTAAGTAAATAAAATGTGTAATTCATGTAAGTCACCTATAAGCTGCCATATCCACTAGATTTAAGTATAGCTGTCAAGTAGTTAATTTTGTCGGACCAATTTTTTATGAAATATATATTAACTAATTTATATTAACATCAAAACATGATGAAAAATGCAAAAAAAAAAAATTGCGACCTGATTTTGTTAATGAATTTCATTTATTAGAGTATTCCAATATTTGTTATGTTTAGTTACTATTAAGTACTTTTTGTGCTCATTTGTACTGATTGTGTCTATTAGAAAACAAACAAACAAGGCAATAAAATAGCATTGTATTTCGAGAACATGTAAAGTGTTAATAATAAGCTTGTATCTATTGTTATTATTGAACATAATCATTATGAACAACTTTCAATAGTTGAATTGGTGACTTCGATTAATGAATTTGTCCACATTGTGGCGTTTGATAGGCCTATTGTTTGGTTATGTATTATGGTTTAATCGACCATCATAAAGATAACATCGTGTTCACCTGCTGTTCAAGGCTAGTGGCAGGATGTGATCATGAATCTATTACCCGTTATCCTGTGTGAGCGACAATATATAATATGCGACAACTCGCGATGCGAAGCAAAGCGACTAAACAACGACAACGAAGGCCAAGTGTAGTTGATACAGCCCTTCATGTGTCAAGAAGTGCAGCTACACTTTGATATTGTCGTAACGTGTCGCGTCGCGTCGCAGCGTTTGAGGCTCACGTAAGACAATTCCTTAGGAAACCGGGTGTATACAATTTTTGCCCCCCACGATGGTATTAATTTAAGTACTTATAATAATCGTGAACCTATACTAGTGTCATGTACAAATTTAATTTTCTATGAATTGTTAATGTAAATAAGATATTTATGTATTACATAAACTTAAGTGAAAATTGTTTGCTCTTCTGATAAAATATGTAATTCTGATTCGAACTTTTTTGCTATGTAACTTTTGCTTTATTAAATTAAGTTTTATTATAGAGAAGCTCAGATGAAAGTCGCTACGATATTGAAGAACTTACAGGCAGCGTCGATGTTGCTGCTTTATTTGAGGTGCTGGTAACTTAGATTTTGACATCAAATGGAATGTTATTTTAGAAAAACCTTTAACTGTGATACACACATTCGATTTCTACATTCAATAGGACTTGTTCGTCATGACGAGATGGCACCTTCCGATTTTACTATTTTTTTGTCGTCAACTCGCTTGATCGTTATATCGTATTTATGTACAGTCAGCAGCGCAAACATTTTAATAAATTCAATCTAAGTTTTATACTACTAATCTCGCAATCCGTAATTATTTTTTTACCTATTGGTACTAATAACACCACAAAAACAGACGTCTTAGTTTGCAATATTATTGTTATTTATTTAATTCAGACATAAAATCCATTATTTCTTAAAATGAAATTTTATTAAAATTTGAATAGTGAGGTATATAATAAATAAATTAGATCGAAATAAATTTAAATTTTATTGATTATCTAATATAGAAAAGTGTGACCCTGGAATCTATATCTATGGACTTCTGGAGACGCACTATTGGACACTGTCCGACATATAATATTATTCAGGAGACTACCGGGCACACGACGCATGGGGGAGGCTATACGTTTTCTCATTATAGCCTGAAAACAATCTGTGAACATACCGGCAGGGGTATTCCGTACGAGCGAAAACCGAGCCTTTTTGACGTTTAGCAATCGTGTGTGCCGTCACCGAGCTATCACAACTGTCAGTTTGCGATCGCTGTTTCTTAGAGAATCAGCCGGCCGATGCGCAACAATAACGTGGGCAGCCCCAGCAGTATTGTTATATTGGACACGTAGGGCATCAAGCGAACTGCGCGTATACTTGAGCCATAGGCTGCAGGTGTAAAAGGTCTGGCAGCATACCATATAAAGTGTAATTTTAACTTGTCTTGTTCACCTAACAAACCTACGCGTCAGCATGTTGCACCTTACCGCTAACGCCCTACGCTCCCTCTTTATGTCTAGGTCATCGGAGAGGTCTTCGATGGCCCAATGCCTCAGGTTTGTTTGTTTGAATTTGGTGACTCTACTTAGTGGTACCTCTCGAAGCTTGAATGATGGAATAAATTTCGGTAACCGGTTACCTCACCTAAAAACCAGATTCTTTGTTGTGTTATGAGGCTGTGAGCCTACGCGTACCTCTCACAAATCTCCAGCAACCTCTCACTGATCGAAGGGCTCAGCAACACGGGGTCGTCGGCATAATTTATGTTTTTAACTATCTTACCGTGAAGAGAAGAAGAGCCTCGGTGAAGCCAGGCCACCCTGTCCTACACCGCACCCCAACCTACATATACTCTTTTGTACCAATATTTCAACATTCAACAATTTCTTTGGAAGTGTTTGTATCCCTTCGAAGCTTATCCCACAAAATGTTGTAGGAGACCAGGTCAAAAACCTTCGACAAGTCCAACAAACAAGCATAGACTAGGATTTTTATCGTACCATAGTACTGGACAGTATGCTTGAGCCTCAAGATAGCTGTTTCCGTTGTGAGCCCGGGTCTAAACTCGAATTGTGCTTCATGCAACTGTATAGTTTTGCTAAGTTGAAGATCTAACAATCCATCCAGCACGTTCGCTACTACCGTAGCCGGTGAGATTGGTCTGTAGTTAGACTGGTCGGAGACATCCCCCGTCTCGTTCTTTACAATGGGTACAACAATGGTCTTCATAAGCTCCCTCGGTAGATACTGATGTCCAGTGCACAAGTTAAATAACAAGAACAACACTCTTGGTAGATGTACGAATACCTGCTGCAAGTACTCAATACTGGAACGTCATGCCCTGGTGACTTACCCCTTTTCATGTTTTTTAATAACATCTGCCACCTACTTATCCGTAATTCTAAGGAGTGGAATACTCAGAATATGAATTAAAAGGAGAAAGCGCTGTGACACAAGGGTTTGTGCGCAAGCGACGACGTCATAAGAGATAGCATGTCAATGTCATGCGTCATCAGCCACGTCCCCCTCGCCTCATCCCGCACCGCTAAATCGAAATCTATGTATATAGTCGATATTAACCGAATCAACAAATACGGGCAAATCCGCAGGCAATAGTAACTTATTTAAAGTTTTAGGTTTGAATCCCTTTTTAAACTGACTGTACTTTGTGTTTGTGTACATGTGCGCGCGAGTTGACTACAAAAAAAGGTAAAATCATAAGGTGCCATCTATATTTCACGCTCGCGACATGACGAACAACTCTTCTATGTAGTTGGGGCATAGGACCACGACGGGTACATAGTATCGAAATAAAATATCTAATGGTCTATGGAAATTACTTAGTTCAAATCATACTAGATATTTATTTATTCATCAAGTTAGAAAGTAATACTTATGAAGGTATAACAATTTACAGGAAATTCCATAAAGACGATATTAAAATACATCAATTACGAACTTCGATCAAATATACAATAGATACACGGTCTTATACAAAAACAACCGCAAATAGTGGCACCTGATACGTTACGTAATTATAGACGTGCGTGCATTTATAATGTCATCCAGAATAGAAACCATTGAATTTTTCCCTTTGGAGCAGAATTTACAAAACGCAATATAAGCACGCCACGACAAATGTATAAAACGCAAAATGACCTTGACACGCAGAATATACAAGTAAGCCCTCGTTCACACATAGAAGGTTTTGACATGTTAGATTGACCCGTTGACATCTGCCATCGTGGGTGAATTTAAATTTAAAACAAAGAAACCATATATTTTTATTACATTTTGCGTGTCGTGCTCATTTTAAGTTTTGCCCATTCAGTTCCGAAGAGAAAATTTTATATAGACGAGACGCTTAGACAACGTAATAGTCATACAACGATGTTTACATGTTATGCGCGATTAACAAGGTGATCTAAGAACATGGTTGGAATAGATGACTGGTCAATCTTGGCATGAAATAATAAAGATAAAGTTAATACATTTTTATTAAGAGTGCAATGCAATGTGATCACGATATGTTTTTATCATATACTTAAAAAAAACGATCTTTTATTAACATACAGTGGGAAACTAAATTAAATATTGTATGGTATATTGGTTTCCGTCCCTTTTTGTTACCACTAATATTGTGACCCATATACATAAGTTGTATATATATACATAAGGCGATTATAAAGAGTGGCCAGAGTTTCTTGCCAATTCTTCGAATTGGCCGTAAGAATAAAATATGCTGGCATTTGTTTTCATGACGTTCATAAGTATCATGCATTTCATCTTAATAAATCAATGAGTAAATAATAAATGACTCTGACATACTCGTAGTACATTTTCCACGTTCGGGCATCTATTGTATATTTGATCGAAGACACCTATTAAAATTAATCCAAAATGACGATCCTCATGCAAAATTGACAATTTATTATGTTAACATCTACCAGGGCAACGAAACCTTACCTGTAACCAATCAAGAAAAATATTATTTAGTTGGCCATTTTTGAGTAATTTATAACTCAAAAACGGCTTGACCAATCTGAAGGGCTAATGCGAGACTAACGGACGGCATGTCATTTTCATATATATTAATATAAAAATCCCCCTGTTTAAAAATATTATTTAAATTTCTTATCTATTATTAAATTTTAAGTTATTAACGAAAAATAAATTAATAATTAAAATAAATTTGTTTCCTAATATTTACGAGCTGTAAAATCCTCGAGATACATTTTTCTAGACGTTATTCCGAATCAAATCATCGCTCACGAGTTACGAAAGAGCCATCTCTCATCTTATATAGAGCTTTATTTAAGTAGAAGTTCACCATTTTGAAATTATTGACTAGAGTACTCTGTTGCTATACAGACGCATTTATTCGTTGCAACAAATACCCTGATGTATTTTAAAGTTTCGACAATCTTGAATTCAATCATAGTTCAAATAAATAGTAATATTTGAAACTTAAAAAATATATATTTTGACCATTAGGAATTTTATACTTAAATATGTACATGTTTAAATATGTCTTTGGATTTGTATAGTGGTATGTGTGTCCTTGGACCACGAAGCTAAGTTAAGAGCGTTTACCGAATGGGCGTATTTCTGGTGCGTATGTCGTGTTTAATTGAGTCATCGGCGTACATTTATCAGAGTGCAACAGTAAGCTTACTTATACTGCTTGAATAATACACCCTATCTGTAATAGCTCTTAGCGTACAGGGATATTTATTATTTCAGCATAAGCATATAATATAGCAGGCATAACTTAATAGGATGCTTGTTTGTAACTTAATTTTCTCGTTGGCTAAAATCTGTTTAACACATTAATGAATACGAAGTGAAGCCCAGAATCGAATATTTAAACAAATTATTAACATTAAAGAGGTATAAGTAGTTTTCTTGAATTTGATATAATTTCTGACAATGTTGATAACGCAATTTCAGTTATTCAACTTGCAAACAAGGGTTTTATTTGATTTATATATTTATGAGCAATATTGCAGGTTTGATTCGCACGGCAACTTTCTCGTTCGAATGCAGATATAATACAAAATCCCTCTATTTTTATCTTGTGTGTTTGTGTTACTTCACTAATACGTATTTATTTTCAGATATGGGCCTAGAAGCAGTAATCAACCACCAGTCTACCCACCAATAGGAGTGAAACAGATTCCTCCCCTGGGTAATCTTCCTGTACAAACCGAACCACCGCTCGGTTATCGTGGTCGTTATGACGTCCCACCTTTTGAAGACATACCCCCCGGGGTTGAACCGCCGGTCCCTGGCTTTGAACCATCACCTTTCGAAAAACCCTCTTTTGGACTACCAGGACCTATTGATCGCGATAGATTACCACCTCCGAATTATCGAGATCCTTATAGACAACCACCATTTAGCGAGGGACCTGGAGGATATAGGGATATGCCGTTACCGCCCTCCGTTCAAAACGAGATTCCTGTTCATGTGGGGGAGCAACCACCTCGCTTCAGAGACAATTATAGACAAGGTCATTACCGTGATCAAGGACCGGTACCATTTAGAGACGGACAATCCTACCGAGAAGGACCACAAGGAGGGCCTTATCGTGATCCAAATTTCAGAGGTCCACCACCATTTCGCGATGGTGCTTATAGAAATATGCCCTACAGAGATGGTGTATTTCGAGACAATGCACCTCATAATAGATTTCCTGAAGCCAGTGTACCGTATAGACCCCCAAGTACTGATCCTAGAGAAACAGTGCCACTTAATTATCATGACCCTAATTTCCGTGATAATTATAGAGATGAAGGTAATGGTCCTCGTGATCACAACCGTCCTGGATATAGGTCGACTGTACGCGTTAGAGGTGGCCCGCGACGCAATCCCAATATTGAACATGAAAGACATCGGGATCGTGAGCTTAGAGATAGAGAAAGATATCCCGAAAATCGTGAAGCTACAGATAAACCAGAAAGAAATCGAGAACCTGATAGAAGACCAGGGTATGATAAAATTCGAGAGGTACGCGAAGGGCGCGATGATCGGGTGCGTGATTATGAAAGAGGTCGCGATTATGATAAAGAACGTGACCATGATAGAACAAGTCCCGATAAAAAAGCTCGTATATCACCGAAACGTGAACGTAGAGAAACGCGCGATAAAAAACGTAGTGAATCAAGGGGACGTTCTCGTGATCGAGAGAGTCGACGGGAAAAGAAAGAAGAAAGAGTTTCTGAGAAGTCATCTGCTGACAGAGGTAGGGATCATAAAGATAAAGAAAAGAAACTTAAGGAACGAAAGAAAAAGAAAAGAGAAAAAGATACAGAAAAGAAAAAGAAACGAGAGAAACGAGATAAAAAAGAAAAAGACCATAAAAAAGAAAATGAGGACACTGATAAAGGAGATACTAAAAATGAAGAAACTGATACAGGCAAAGACGAAAGCGAAAAACCGGTGGTTGTTAAAATTGAAAATACAATCATTGACGAACCTGTTATTAAAAAAGAAGCTGAGTCACCAAAAGCGGAATCTAACTGTAAACCTAATGATGACTTATATGGTGACGAAGCAATAGGAGCAGTTGACAAAGAAATAATTGAAAACTACGTAAAGGCTGAAGAAAAGAACTCTACAGCACTATCAGATACTAAAAATGCAGAAAACACAAGCAAAGACGAACCTTTTGATGGCATTGAACTTCAAGCTACAGCTGATGAATTAGATTTAAAAACTGAGATAGAAGCTAATAGTCAGCCTAATAAAGAAATGTTAGCTAGTTTGCCTGGACTGTCGAAATGGGAAGTAGATGAAGACAACGCGGAGAAGGCCAAAGAACCAGGAGAGATAACCTCTCCCGACGAAGAGGAAGATGGAAGTAAAGTAACATCAGATGTTATAAAACGTGCTGAAAATGCAATATTTGCAAAAGCCATTAATTCGTTAAGGCCTATAGAAATTAAGAAAATTAGTAGTGATCGTCTTAAGCTATATGGTGATGAAGCGCCAAAACCTGCTATAAACAGTATACAAATTACCGTGCCTGTAGTTGAATCTGAGCAAAGATCTATTGAAATGAATGAAAAGAAACGAAGGTATTCCAAAACGCCACCACCACGTTTATCGGTTAAAGAACGACTAGGTGGCAAAGTAGAAGATATACGTCGAGGACGAGAGTCACGGATAGTTCAAAGTACAGTAGAGCGTGTGAAATCAAGGTCTAAGACTCCTAAACGTGAACGAGATCAACCTTATAGACGTGTGACTGTGGACAGAGAAAGGGGCCGCAAACCAGATATAATTAACAGGTCTGAGTCTTCTAAGGGCGATAGGCGGTTGATTTCCGAGGCAGTGAAAGGTGTAGAAAAGTATCGCGGTCGTAGTCCAAATGACAAGAAATCAACAGAGAAAAACGTAAGAGAAGAAAAGAAACGCGAAGAGCGCGAAAATAACGCACCTCGTGAAAGAATTCATGAAAAAAAAATGACAGGAGATACCAAAGGTTCAAATACTGACAGAGAACGAAAGAAATCTACTATAGATGAAGCGCACTTCGAACCAGATTATGATGAAACTGTGGAGTCAGAAAACGAAAATAAAGAGGATATCAATAAAAAACGTGAGCGTTCTGCGTCACCTACTGGAGTTACTGAAACTAAAAAGGCTAAACTAGATAACGAAACCATAAAACTTGATCTGGCAAACGTAAAAAAGAAACCTGATTCCGATAGTGAATCTTCTAGTGATACTGAATATTCTTCAACGTCATCATCCTCTGATGCACGTAAACGTAAGAGAAAAAAGAAACGTAGCAAGAAAAAGAAGAAACGGGCTGCCAGCGACAGTGACAGTGACTCTGAATCCAGCTCAGATGATCATAAGAAAAAGAAAAAGAAACGCAAACATAAGAAGAAATCGAGTAAGAAGAAAAAGAAATCTAAACATAAATAAAAAAATATAATGTTTGCACTTAATTATTATATCTAATTCAGCTTTCTTTTCATCGTAGTATCGATATAGGCATGTAATTTTTTTTAAATCTATTTTCTCAGTTTCAAGGTTTCTTTCTATAAATGTTAATTTAGTGCTAAGGATGTCAACTTGGATTTTAGTACTACTAAATACTTACGAACTCAAGTAATAAAGTTCATAAATTTGTATTTTAGTAATTTTTATTCTTACTTACTTTCTTTGAGTTTGTCCAGATGACGCGAAAGACGCGCGAATCGTGAGAGGCTTTTTCCATCCACATGCAAACGCGCGTTTTGCCGTGCGTGCTAATAGTAGCAGGAACGGTGCGTATACCTACTGTGCGTTCTGTGCGCCAGTTTAAGGACACCGTTGCTGCGCGGCAAAACTCGCGGCATAACCGCGCACCTACTGAACGCAGTGATGTGCACTTTATATGGTCAATTTTCTCTTTGCTTGCGTCGTTTCCATCGACACCGGTACGCAAGCCACACAAAGGAATATAAACATTGCGCGCGAGGGTACACGCGCGACTTTCAACTCTCTCGTTTTGACGTTAGATACTGCCTGCGAAGCCACTGGTGCGTCCAGTAGTATGCGCGAGAACATGGCGTATTTAAGTTTGAAATGACAAGGCAAGTACATAATATATTATCTACGGATTCTTCAGATTATCCCCATTGACTTTAGGGCATGTAATATCGGAAGGTTTTCAATTCTGATACTGATTTTCGATATTAGATCTCAATATCGGAGTTTCGTTATTTCGTTAGAAATTGCACATTTTATCTATAAATTGTACAAATTCGGTATGAAGTTGGATTGAGTACAACAAAAAAAGCATTTTTATATCGTACTCTATAATTAGGTCCAATAATTTGTCCATTGAAAAGTTACATTTGGGGTTGCATTTGTCAGAGAACGCAATTTTATTTTTTAGATATCAAGGGGAGGTCAGTCTAAAGTTAAATCCAAGTTTGTGGGGTTGCAACCATTGTCCCACGGCCACCATCTTGGAAAAAGGCGTTCAAATGGTTTTTATGGTTTATCTGACGAAAAAAATGTTATTTTGATGCAAAGAGTTAAAAATAAAAAAGTTATAAGCTCATGAAAATTTAAGTTAAAAAGTTCTATTACTCGATATAAACTTTTCGATATATCATTTAAAAAAAATACATCAGATCTTTTTGTAGAGGGTGTTTTAAGGAGTAATTTTTATAATGAACTTTTTAAATTATATTCATTAGATAAGGTTTACAGCGCTGCGAAACGAATACTATTCTTCAGTATTCATTACTATACTAAATAAATATTAATGATTTGCCATAATGTTTAATCATCTTTTCATTTTTGATAATGAACATTTTTTACGAACTAGTTCGGAAGTTACCGTATTGCATGTTACTGTTATTAAAAAAGTCTAAATTCTTATTTAAAAAATCAGAATCATACTCACTGAACTCAAAACTGTGTTTATTTAACTAAAAATCGTGTTTTCACAATTAAATACGTCTTTCATAAATAAAAGAATAAATACGTCTATACATAGTGAAATATATTATCTCGGCTTATATTTCATCATATCAGCTTATATCATCTCTATAAATTAGGTACCTACAACTAGCAACAACTAAAAAAAAAACTTGGTCACCAATGCCAAGCTAAACAGCTGGCTACGAATGTTTAAAAATCACAACCCTCTCAAACATCTAAATATTATGTGAATATTTCATGAGTCTAGCTGTTGTTGTTGTTATTAATACCGAGAAAAAAAAACTGTTTTTAGTGGTATATGTTGTTATAGTAACAGCAAAAATACATAATCTGAGAAAATTTCAATTATCTAGTGACAGACAGACGGTCAATTTTATTTTTTCTAGTATTATTCATACACACAGTACAATAAAAAAAAGACGTGTGGCACTCTGGGACTGCCGCGGTAAAGCTATTGCATAGCATTTTTTATCAACTTATGCAATTATAATTATTTATTTATTTTATTTATGCAGTATTTTTATTCCTTTGTTTGCTGATTTTATTTGTTTCTAAATTTAATCGTGAAATCGATTCTTACTTCAAAGTAAATTATATCGTTAAAAATTATTTAATCGATATTTTTGAATTCGATATTATCAATACTAATCTCTAGATATTTTAAATGCTAGTGATCGCCCGTGGTCGAAATTCAACCATAATTCATTAAATTTTAGGCTACTATTTGACCTTTATCTCTTTACACAAATTTGACATATTAATTATTATTGGCCGTTTAGAGAATTCGCCATTAATAAAAGTATCACCACTGTGCCGGTCGGAGTGGGGGGGTGTTAGGTTATTTTCGTTACGGCATTTCTGGATTCGGTCTCCACGCTCAAGGTTTCGCGATAGAAGCTATGCAATAGCTTAATAACATGTCTTTACTTTGAATTATACAAACCAACAAAACACCCAATGCCCCGAAGTTTTAACACAAGCGTACCTACTGTATCATGATTCATGAACCGCCTATAACAACCTATTTCACTCGTGTCAATTACTTTCCTTACTCTATTCACTTTATTTATTAATCCAGACAGCTTTTTACTCGGGAGATAAAAGGAAATACTTATCCATTAAAAAGACTCACATTATGTACCTACCTACTATAAGTAAAATTATTTTATACTCTTACCTTTAGAGTTTCCAGGTAATCTAAAAAAAGTCCGGCCCCACATGGAGTACTGCTGCCACCTTTGGGCCTGGATACCAGCTTGGACCCTTTGAATCCATCCAAAAACGCGCTGTGAGGATTGTTGACGATCCCGAGCTCACGGGCGGTATTGATCCACTAAGTCTGTGTTCTGAGGAATTGTTAAAGATGATGCCCACGGCCACATTTTATCAACGCACCTCTCGCCACTGACAGGGAGTTCATCCTCACATCCTTGCACTTGAGGTGCAAGGATGTGAGGATGAACTCCCTGTCATGCCGTCTTAAATGCCGTAAGATTCCAGAGAAATTTTTAACCACATACGATAAGGTTTATGGAATGAGCTCCCTCCCTGCCGAGGTTTTCCCAAGAGACTATAGCATGGGGTTCTTCAAGAAAGGAGTTATAAGGTTTTTAAAGGGTCGGCAACGCGTGAGTGTTGCAATCGTCCATAGGCTACAGTAACTGCTTACCATCAGGCAGGCCGTATGCTTGTTTGCCACCTTGGTAGTATAAAAAAAAACAAAAACAGCACAATATATCCTACTCATCATATTAAATATGTACTAGAACACATGAAAAAATCGCGTGGTTCTTTTTAAAAAACAACACACCGTCCGTTCGTCACTGTGGCACAGTCGCGGCTGTCTACATGTCGAGTGCATGCCGAGATCGAGGCGCGTAGGCATAGCTCGACCTTGCATTGCTTCGATTTGTATGAAGTTAGAATACTGTATAGATAATATTGCGGCGCGCGGCGACATGCCGCACCATGGGCAAATTACGCTTATCTACATACACGCTCTGAGCAGTGCGTTGCCCCAGCGGAAAAAGTTCGAATTTCGTAATTTGGAATTCAGTGTATGACGTCGTGTAATTGTGTATGGTAAGTAATCAATTGTGTATCCAGCCATTGGGAAGTTATTGAGCAAAAAAACTGATTCCGCCAGGACAACGTGGCCCCAGCGGATTTTTTTTTAAATGAGCCTAATAGAAAAAAAATAGGTTCAATTACTTGTTTGTGACGAGAGGTAATTGTGTATGCCTAAGGGAGATTTGTGTGTCCATAAACATAGAAGATATTCAAGTTTCCGCTGGGGCAACGTTTTGCCATTTGCTAGATTTCATATAAAACGTTTTTATACAGAGCTGTAAATTTTTACATACGTTGTTATGCATTTGTGTATAATGTTAGTGGAAACAGATTTTGAAAAACATACCGTTCAGTAGATAAAAATCTAAACATAAAATAAGCTTACTAGGTCCTAGTACTTCAAGTATGTACTTCTGGGTCTAGTTTATAGTATTTATACAAACCTTGTAAGAATTTGCAATTTCTTGCCAAGTATCACTGATGAACTTTTAGTAATTAATGAGTTATGGGATAATTAACCATTTCTCGACCACTGTTTTTAAGCAGACAAATTACATGAAATTCTAAATGTATAATAAAACATATACCAATAAGTTGTGTATTAATTCAACTATTCACATGCAAATGTGTATCTCATTACACTCAATAATTAACGAAATACTGATAACAATAACAATCGATAACTACCGTACATAACTCGACCGAATTTGGAAGGTTACAAAAAAGCGGACGTACAATATATAGAGTCAACATACTTAAACATCCAGTATAGTTATCAAAAAATCCAAGGAGTTTGTGGAAATCTATAAAACGTACCTATAACTCACACAGAGACAAAAAATAACAGAACAACAGAACTGGTTCAAATGACAGACATCCCCACACAATCCATGAACATTTGTAACTCCTATTTCACATCCGTTGGTTCCAATCTTGCAAACAAAATTCTCTCTGAATCTAATGAATCCGAAGAATCCTTAGCCTCCAAAATTAGATTACCTACCTCACCTGAATCTTCTCTATTCTTGTACCCTACAGACTATACAGAAGTACTTGGTATAATCAACCAACTAAACTCAAACAGCGCCCCTGGTCTTGATGGTTTTGATAATAAACTTATAAAAGCCGTCAAGACGGAAATAGTACACCCACTTTACAGCAGTGATCAATCACAGCCTCTCGAGTGGTGAATTTCCACAAGTTTGGAAAGCTGCAATTATTACCCCAATCAACAAAAGCAAAGAAAAAGACCGCCCAGAAAACTACCGACCAATTTCTTTATTAAGCTCATTCTCCAAAATCTTAGAAAAAGTTGCAAATACCCGATTAATTAAATATCTAGAAACTCATAATCTACTTAGTAACAGTCAGTTCAGATTCCGGCGAAACCGCTCCACTGAAGATGCTGTTGGTCTTTTAACGGACCTTATATCCTCCCATTTGGACGATGGTGATACTTGTGTTGGTGTCTTTCTAGATCTAGCTAAGGCATTTGACACAGTATCAATATCTATTCTCCTACGGAAACTTGAAGGTACAGGAATAAGAGGTTGCGCCTTAGATTGGTTCGAAAGCTATTTAACTGGACGTATACAGCATGTTCGAGAAGAATCTGTCATCAGCAAACCGCTACCAGTAATCTTCGGGGTACCACAAGGCAGCATTCTAGGCCCAACTTTATTCCTTATCTATTTAAATGACATCTCTTCTCTCCCCCTTAAAAAGGCAAAAATAATCTGTTATGCCGATGACACGGCTCTTATTTTCCATAGTAAAACCTGGGATGAAATAGTTCCAGTTGTTGAAACAGGAATGACGCAGGTACAAAAATGGTTCAACTCTAACTTACTTTCACTAAATATTGCCAAAACAAAAATGTTATGCTTCCATAAAACCATTGCGTCAGCCCCAAAACAGTTTCCTTACATTAAACTTCATAAATATAACTGCAAAACTCCTGGTTCCAAACAAATGATTTGTTGCAACGGAGACCAAATCGAACGTGCTAAAACAATTAAATATCTCGGAGTGACGATCGATGAAAAATTAACCTTCCACGAACATATAACACAACATCAAAGAGATTAAGAAGAGTTATTTACATTATGAAAAATCTTCGTGACATAGCAGACCGTATTCTCCTTAAAACTGTTTACCTGGCTCTATGCCAAAGCATAGTAACTTACTGCATAACCGTCTGGGGGGGCGCAGCAGCTTCGTATCTAATTCAATTAGAGCGTTCACAGCGTTCTGTTTTAAAAGTTATGCTAAGAAAACCGTTCCGTTTCCCAACCAAAGCTCTGTATAAAGAGAGTCAATTAATGAACGTTAGAAGATTATATATTCTAAAAATAGTTCTTCGATACTGTGTTATGTGATGGTTATGTGTAACTAAAGTTCGTTTGAAACGGAGGTATAGTTATACCAAGGTTATACTTGCTTTATTTGTTAAAAAATATTCTTGACTTCTTCTTAATTCATAACTTGTATAACTATACCTAGTATAAGAATGAGATAAATGTGGTATAACAAATTTTTATTTGTAAGGCTGTAAGTCAACAACCAAAGCCACTTGACTAAAGTGTTCTCGGCTTTCAAATGTAAACATACCTGTTTTTTTTGCCGACGCGTTCGGGTCGCACTTACGAGGCGTTTTTATAAAGCTTGTGAAAATGTATGGCATGGTGTATTGTTTTATTAATTAATGTGAAATTATATATATTCATGTCAATATAATAAAAACTTGTTTTGAAATAATAGTGTGTTTTTTAAATTACAACGACGTTTGTTCAATAAACTTGAAAAAAAAACGCTCATCCTGATTTCAAATAAAAAATAATAATACTTTACACTGCAAAACGAATAAAATTATTAGTTTTAATGTTAGCTTGTTTTATACACTGCTAACGACATAAGCATTTATACACAGCTTATATACAAAATAATAGGTATATCGTATTTTAATCACATGCGTTAATGACGTACGAGACCACCCAGAAGTACCTCCACAGTTGACCAAAATCGCGCAAAATGGCCGCCACGTGTTAAGGGTACAATACTACATATACATGGTATTGTTCCTACACCGTGTATCTGAATGCTGTTTTTGATTTTTTTTTTTTATCTAAATTAGATTTCATTGTATATTTAATTAATGGTTGAGTTATGAGTAAAAGAAGAAACACAACATATGAAATTAAATAATTAAATCGGTTCATAAATATACAAAAACCCTTTATAATTTTGTAAAGTATTTAACCATAAATAAATAAAAAGAAGAAATTAATCACACAAATAAAAACCATAAAATGTTTCCGAATTCCAATGAAGTTCGTTAGGCTAAAACTATTAATAGGTATCTTGTCCGGTCTGTAGCCTGCAGTTCATATTAGTTTATATTTTTGGTATCGCTGCAGCTGATTGGTTGATAGAAATCACTTAAAGCGAAAAGGCGCTGCATGAATGTACCTTGTGGTTAGACAACTATTATTATTTCAGCGCTGCAAGCGAACTATAATTTAATAAAATTGAGAACTATTTTAGTGATGAAGAATCAGTGAGTTACGGTGTGCCCCAGGGTAGTGTTTTGGGTCCTACCCTATTCCAGCTGTATATAAACGATCTCTGCGCAATCCAACTACCCAACACTTAAATCTTCACCTACGCAGATGATACTGCTATTCTTGTCTGGGGGCCTAACTGGCAAACTGTAAAAGAGCGAACGGAATACTCTTTATCTATAGTTATGAGATGGCTAACGAGTAACCTACTAACACTAAATTTAACAAAGACCAACTACATAGCTTTTTCCCTTAGTAAAATTACCGACCCTGCAGAAGACTTCTCTATTAAAGCACACACCTGCACTGAACGCAAAGAATGCGACTGCTTAGAACTTACGCGGGTCAAAGAGATAAAATACTTGGGCGTACAAATCGACCACAGACTGAAGTGGAACAAACAGATAGATTTGGTCACAAAAAGAGTTAGGCGATTGATATTTGTATTTAAATCCCTACATGATGCCCTACCACATGACAAACTAATACTAGTCTATCTGTCTCTATGCCAGTCTGTAATACAATACTGTATCACGGTCTGGGGTGGAGCAGCCAAAACACACCTTATTAAACTAGAGAGGGCACAGAGAGCGGTATTGAAGGCTATGACCAAGAAACCTTACAGATACCCGACCCAGTAATAAACAGCGTCATTACATACAAACAGTACTGCCTACCATTTGTGCGACTGAACACTGTCTTCCAAGATACAGGCTTCTGGCCTAGTTTGGGAACCAGTATCGGTACCTATATTATAATAATCGTTATCAAAAGACCATGCTTACTTTAACCACAGATAATATAATACTAGTACAGATACCCCATCCCATACAAAGAATTGGTTCCCTGCTAACTCGGGCTAACCGTGCGGCTAAATTTTTACTATTTATACGACACTAGATGTCTATATCCAACAGATTACGTGCATACACATAAAATCAACAGATGGCGACACTTTATAACCGAATTTATTTATGTTAAAGAAATTATATTCTTCCCAAAAAATAGTAGGCATCTACACCGAACACCGACCATAAAGGGTAGGTATCGCTTATTGTCTCGGGCTCGGGCCACGTTTACTCGCTCAAGGTCACGCGCTTTACGTACGAAATATACACTTATTTTGACTGTTTGCTTCCGTATTTAACTAGCGCTCCGCCCCGGTTTCGCCCCGGGCTAAACAATTTTTTCCCGTATCTTAACAGAAGTTTACGGTATAGTGTTAAGTTTTATGTTGATGGCTTTAATTACGTATACCTATAAAATAAAATGTTTTTTTTAATTATTCGTGAAACTATAATAAACATTTTTTTTGTTTTGTCAGTTCAAATTAACAAATAAGTATATTATACCTACCTAGCATCTATCAATTCAGTACCTACGAGATGAGTCGAATTAGAGTAATAATAATATTTTCTGACAATTCACATACCATCTGAAACCAGGCTTGGCACAGCACAACAAACAGAGCTCATCACACAAAGATTTGTCCTGAATGGTAATCGAACCCATGACCCCCCAACTTAGTAGTTAAGAATCACTAACCACTAGACCAACAGGCCAATCAGGAGTAAGTATAGCATTCTGTGGTATTCGTCCAACAGTCCCATGGTACTGGGTTCGAATCCCAGATTAATGTCCAATTTTTGAAATTAGTTTTTTGTAGATGGTTTTAATATCAGATAATATATTTTTTAATTATTAGAAAAAATATAATAAAACTGTAATTATTAAGTATCAGTTCGAATTCACAAATAGGTAATTTTCTCACAGTAAGGATCGTCGATACCTTAGCACCGTACGGAGGTACCCGTATCCGGCCGAATCGGGTTCGAATCCCAACATCGGATACACTTTTTGTATTTTCTATTTGTTTAGTTTTTAAAATATTGAATCCCAACATAGGATACACTTTTTGTATTTGTTTAGTTTTTAAAATATTTATGATAATAAATCTTAAATTTTTGTTCATAATTTTGATAACGTAAGACATTTTTAAAGTTTTTTTGTTGAGAGATAAAATATATATACCAGTATTATTTATTTTTAACCTAACTTTATATATTTTTATACCTAGTATGACCCAACAGTAAAATTTTAATTTATAAAAATCTAAAAATGCATACAGCGCCAGCGCCATTACTCACAAGTCACTCGCAAGTTTCAACTTCTTAGTAGTACAAAATACTGCCGCCAGGACTACGGCGACATTATTGAATTTTGAAAATATATAATTATAATTTTGTTTTATGAGCCCTCTATTTCATTTTCCTATGCTAGTAGGATTTCTTAAAATATGTACGTATATGTTTCAGGCTATATTTCTTCCAGGTTTGAATTTTACATAAACGTAAATAACAAATCGATATATGTAACTCCATCTATTGGTATTTATTCGTACTAATTTTGATTTGTTCCTGATGAGACCCCATGCTTTAACACAAATGCTTGTAATTTATGAGTCAATAAACAATTTTTTTTTTTTTTCATTTTTAAAAGAGTTTAAACTTGACTTAAATTTTGCTCAACGCGGCTGCTCTATTTACTACATCTCTATGAATTGCACTTTATGTATTTCGACATTTGATAACCTACTTGATCGGTTTTTGTCTTAAATATTTTAAAATAATACTTGTATTAACCAATTATGCTGGAAACACAAGATGTTGAAACAAAGTTTTTGTAATCGTCTTTACCTATTTAATATCCGTATTATACCGTAAATTTTAGAATGTTACTTAAATATACTACAAATCCGCTTTTTTGTAACCTTCTGAATTCGTCGAGTTATGTACGAATTACGGTAGTTATCGATTATTATTAGTATTTCGTTAATTATTGAGTGTAATGAGATACACATTTGCATGTGAATAGTTGAATTAATACACAACTTATTTGTATATGTTTTATTATACATTTCATTTAGAATTTCATCAATTTGACTTCTTAAAAACAGTGGTCGAGAAATTGGTAAGAAATTGCAAATTCTTACAAGGTTTGTATAATTACCTACTATAAACTAGACCCAGAAGTACATACTAGAAGTACTAGGACCTAATAAGCTTATTTTATGTTTAGATTTTTATCTACTGAACGGTATGTTTTTTTCAAAATCTGTTTCCACTAACATTATACACAAATGTAAAAATTTACACATCGTATGTGCACAACTGTACACAACGTATGTTAAAATTTACAGCTCTGTATAAAAACGTTTTATATGAAATCTAGCAAATGGCCAAACGTTGCCCCAGCGGTCTCTCCCTTAGGCATACACAATTACCTCTCGTCACAAACAAGTAATTGCACCTATTTTTTTTTCTACTAGGCCCATTTAAAAAAAAATCCGCTGGGGCAACGTTGTCCTGGCAGAATCAGTTTTTGCTCAATAACTTCCCAATGGCTGGATACACAATTTATTACTTACCATACACAATTACACGACGTCTACCGTCTACGTCTAACATCTGTATGTTTCAAATTACGAAATTCGAACTTTTTCCGCTGGGGCAACGCACACCTCTGAGCATAAAGCGGACAGTAGCTTCCCATAGGGGGCGACAGCGATATATGTCGTCCAAATACGTATTTTTCAAATCACTAGCGCGTGGCGATTCCTTTGACTTAGGTACAAACGGACGGAAAGCAATAGCAGTAACAACATAGGGTTAAGTTTTACCCCGGAACCCCAAAAATAAAACATTATTTAATTTTTTTAGGTTTTATTTTTCGCCATACAGGTTATACTTTAACAAAAACAAAATCTGTCAATCCTAGTTAAAAACACAACTACCCACTAGTTGAATGCTACATATATCCTACTCGTCATCGGACGTACAATTGGACAACATATAAATTTTATATTAGTTCGCTAGATCTTCATGAAATATTAAAAATAGCTGTTCCTAATTACATATTTAGGGAACAGGAACATCGTTATTATTTTGTTTTAAGTAGGTAGATACTAACGAACTACCTAAGACGCGAACTAAAGCGCTGCTATATACTAGTTATATTTGTAGAGAGATGATTGAGCATTCACAATAATGAATAGTACCTATCTGAAACCTCATGACTATGGACTATATAGGTACGAGACTAGGGCGACCACAAGGAGACAACAAATTAACAACAAACAATCACAATGACATATTCATAGCCTGATTACGCTTTTGCCTTGGACCGAACAGATTGTTTTTCTTATTATGGCAGCCATTTTTTTAGGGTAGTTTTTCGGAATTCCATTCTTATAACAACTTTCATCTACATCTTTTCAATCTCTTCTTTTTTTCACTTTTTCTTTAATTTAGATAGGTACCTGGTTTCTCTTTCAATTTATTTTCCTTATCCCACCGATTCGCGGACTCATGCAATCGATTACTTGCTATTGCGTCATTTACTATCATTATTTACTCAGACTGCGAAAACAGTTTGTGTTACCATAACCACTAAAACGTGCCTATAGTTAGTAGTTCATGCCATAATAACTATTGCACGAAGGGATCCTTGTTTTATAATTATATTATCGTTATTTGATGATGACAAAGATTATGTTAGATAAACACCACGCATTCCTGAATGAGGGAATAATGTAGGGATGCATTTTGAAAGCAACGATTTCCTAGGGATACTGCATCTTGTAAAAAACGGGTCGGCAACACGCCAGTGATATCTCTGATACTGTAAGCGTCCATAGGCTATGGTAAGTGCTTATACATAAAAATCCAATTCTTTATCATATTCTGTTAGTTAATGCTCGATTTTTATCTCTTGAATACCTATTCATATGTTTAGGTAGGATCAACAAACATTGGTAGTTTATTTAGCTAGGCAACCCATTTTCAATTTATCAATGGTAAAGGTATATACGTGTTTACCTAACATAATCTTTGTCGTCATCAAATAACAGATTAGGATTCTATTTGTCGCGGCTGGGTATTGTATTTGTAACCGTTAATCACCGATAGGAACCAATGGCCTTTCCTGGTCTTTGCTTGTTCGAGTTGTTTTTCTCGTCTATCACTGCGATAACTTTTCCAATCCTCATAGGTCTGGTCGTCCATAGGCCCGTAATTTTCCTCTTGGGAAATTAATGCTCTTATGTTCTGTAAAAAAGTAGAAAATGCTTAATTGAAACAATATAACGAACCAAATACGCCAAAGCATAACGATAATAATAATAATTGTTTCTTAATTCTAGGTAGGTACATTACTCAGTTAGTGGATAACTTTGTTAGGGACTGGTGCCTGAAATAGGTTTAAAGAAAACCTGTGACACAGGTCACCAGGACTCTCCCGCGGTTAGAGGCATGTATTTTTTATTTTTTAGGTACGTACCAATTGAAGTAACTAATCAGGTTATACACGAAAATACCAGTAACAAAATAAAGTACAGTGAGTGTTGTGAATGTGCTTTGACAATGGTGTCATGTGGAGTGAGTGAGCGTGTTTAGTGCGAGTGCATAATTACTTAGAAAGTTAAATAAATTGGAGTAGGAAAGAGAAAGCGAGATAAATTAAATACTTTCGAATTAGTTTTAAAAACAATAAATTTTTTATTTTTATTTATTTATTTAAACTTTATGCACAATATTGTACAAAGGTGGGCTTAATGCCAAAGGCATTCTCTACCAGCCGACCTTTGGGTGATGCAGAGATGAATGTAGTAGGTGCAAGATATGTTAAAATAACTGACTAAATAAATACATAGGTTTAATTAAATACATATTTATAAATATATAATATATATATATAGCTCGCAGAACCGATGGCCGTTGGGGCAGAAAGGTTCTAGAGTGGCGACCACGAACTGGAAGACGCAGCGTGGGCAGGCCTCCAACAAGGTGGACCGACGACCTGGTAAGGGTCGCGGGCAACCGATGGACAAGGTCAGCTCAGGACCGAATGATGTATGCCATAGGCCATAGGCCTATGTCCAGCAGTGGACGTCTTGTGGCTGAGATGGATATATATATATATGTTACTGATGTGATGATTTAGCCAGTTTGTCAAAGAGGAGGTCCCTTACTTTCATTTTAAAAGTGTACCGATTAGTGGCCATCCTGACTTCACGAGGAAGCGCATTCCAGAGCAGAACAGATTGAACAAAGAAAGAATTTAAAATTATATGAAAGAAAAGGATAATTCTCAGTATTCGGGTAATCTAGTGTTTTTAGATGATTAGTGACTAGAGTTTTACTAATATATAGTGTTTTGGGATATATGCTAAGGATATGGTTAAGTTTGTTGTATAGATATGGTCCTAGAAAACAGAAGAAGTGACGAGAGTGAGAAGAATGGAAAGATACTGACTGGCAAACCTTACCTTTTCGCCGTTTACCCCTATGAAGATTTGGGTCGTAGCTCAGTATAGTGTTGAACAGTACGAAGAACGAAAGATTGCCTTACATTAAGAACGTCCCACTCCTTATATAGGTCTACAGTACAATAAACGAAGGGTAAGGGAACTTCTACATATACGTAAAAATATCGGTCAGATTGTAAGGCCAGACCTTACGATTTGACCAAACTTACCCTAACCGAATGTAAATACGAGTATAGTGAGAAGTTTGGTGAACTGTTATAGTGTGTAATTGTGTTGACGGAGTCTTGTAAGCGTCATTGTGTGTTTTAAGTGATAATATAAAATGCCAGCTTACGCGATATATAATAGCGTAAGCTAGCATTTTAAAATCCTACCCTAATAAATATAACGACCAAATAGAATCAGTACAACGCAAATATCTTCGTTACTTGAATCATAAGATTCAACGTATACGGTTACCATATGAAATTCTTCTCAAAAAATTTTCCCTAACAACTCTCAATCAAAGAAGAATGTACTTTGATCAAATGTTTCTGTATAAGATCTGTCAAAATAAACTAGATTGTGATAAGTTGATAAACCAAATATATTTTCGCATACCTAGTCGCTCCCAACGTATCCGTGACACCTATGCTCACAAACTATTTGCTTTTGTCAGCGTTTGTCTTGCACCAAGCAGGACAAACGCTGGTGAACGAGCACCTTTAAGGCGGATAATGAATAGTTATAACGATAATTTCACTGATATTGATATATTTGCCTTGTCTATGTTTCAATTTAAAACACAGTTAAAGAACAAATTTATCTAAATTCAAATATTATTAACATATAAATACAACATATAAAACTGAATAAATACCTACTGTACGTTACCTTTAACTTAATTTTACTCATTTATACATATGAAATAAATTTCAGCATAATTGTCTCTATTGACACCATTTTGCCCTAGTTGCTTGTTACTAGTTTAGTTAGTATCTAATATATGATATGTTGTAGATAACGGTGCTGGTTGCGTGATTACATTTAAGTTTTGTTTTAAGAATTTTTGTATTAGAATTAAGCACATTACGCAATTGTTTGTTATCTCGAAGAAAATAAAATAAAATAAAATAAAATAAAATAAAATACCCTGACAAATGAGTCATCTCAACCATTTACGATTTGGGGATGACTTAGTCGTGCAGAAACACTAACACACTCCGACGGGTGTTATTACAGCTGAAAGATGCAAGTAGAGCTGTTGCTCTTAATATGAATAAACTGATGAAATAGCTATAGTAGTAGATAACGATGAACTTAAATCGTTCAAAGAACAAATAGATATAGAAATACAAAAAAAGATGGAGTGCGCGTGATATTGGTCGGCAATGAAATTCTAATGTCCGTTGAAAAAAAGTCTTCAACATAATTATGTAATTTACCATGCCTCACGTACCTATGTTTCATTAAGCTTATTTATGCTTCAAACCAGGCAAGACAGGTTTTTTAAGTACTACTACTACCATCAAACCGATTCTATGATAGATTCACGACGGTTTGATAGTGGAGCCAGGGAAGTGAACAGCGAAGGAATTAAAATAAAACCGTTTTATTTAAAAATGTATTTTTGCTATATTTTATTGGTCAATAAAATATGTTTTTTTTTTTGTTATTGCGATTACCACTTCCCATTTTTACATGCAAACGTATTCCCGGTTTTCGCTTCTCGATTTTGAGCGTAGAGCAATGAAAGTTTAACCTCATATACTTATATGTAGAAGGGGAGGCCACGATGCTAAATGTGGACTTACTCGAGCGTCATAGAGACCTATTGAGTTGCGAAGCATAGGTAATAAAAAGAAAAAAATGTTATATAAAGTATACCTTTTTAACGGTGGAGGGAGCGGGTATAGTTTTTCAAAAATGTAAAAAAAAACTGTTGCATGGACATACTCGAGCGCGTCAGATATTGATAGCATCCATGTCCTACGGATTTTTAATAATGTACGTATGTTGATCTGATCAAATGCATGATGGAGGTGGTCGTACGTAAGGGTTGAAAATGAGAAAAATAAAATCGAGCGCGTCAGATTTTCTAAGGGGATCTTAAGTGAGCCTAAAAAAAACTCTAATCTAATAATCTGACGATTTGGATGTGTCCCAAACCCGCGGTCATTATTAGAATGTGCAAAAAAAAATTACCATTTTGAAATACTCAACTCACTGCGTGTCAGATTAAGATATATATGGTTCATCTTTATGTCCTAGACGTGCTGTCTCATAACTGGAGGGCTTCGCCTAATCTGATAATTTAAAATATATATGTCTCCGGAAAATAACAAGAATCGTAAGTTGACCAATTTCCTAGGTAGTTGATTAACTCTCGTAAACGATAAGATAAGATAAGATGATAAGATTAAAACAAGAAGTTGAGAGAAAGCGGAATTAATCAACAGAAGGGATGTGGTTTTTCATCATGATAACGCTGGACCTCACACATATTTAGCCACTCAGCAAAAATTAAGGGTCCCTTTTCCGAAATTTACGTTTCTAGATCGAGTTGTTTTCAGAGAAATCAATATATTAAAATTCGCAAAAAAATATATAGTACAGATACATGTTTGATCTAGTGACTTTTTTGGTTAAAAACGCAAAATTTAACGTTTTGCTCGATAAAAAAAAAGTCTGAAGTTAAGTCGATTTTGAAAGTATTTCAAGTTGTATGAGACTTGGGGGAACGCAACTTTTATGAAAATTTAACATTTCATTTACTAATCGGGTTTGACAAGGATATTATTGGATAGATTTATAAAATTGCACTTTTTTTTTATATAAAATAAATACGTGAAAAACTGCTCGCGCGCGACCCGCACACCGCGCCAGTGTCCTGCCGGACGTCATCGAAGGACCTACGCAATTTTTGCTCGCGACCACATTATCGTCGGCACAATATAATACGTCACAATATAATTACTGTAATGTTTTTCTCTACACAGAATAGCGAAGTCAGTATGACTAGAATTTTGAATCTTTAATGAATACATTCACCTTTACATATTTATACATACTAACTGAGGATCAGAATGGCGCAGCGGTAGTGAGGCTGCCATACGTTCTTAGGGTCCCGGGTTCGAATCCCGGTAAGGGCACATGTTTGTCGTGGATACATAATAAGTACCTATACATAATAAGACTACCAAAAAAAAGTTAACCTCCTATTCCCGAGACCTACTGAATATACATACAAAATTTCATATGAATCGGTCAAGCCGTTTCGGAGGGGTTTTGTTTGTTACAAACACTGTGACACGAGAATTTTATATATTAGATCATCGCCTGCTTTGTGAATACATTCATAACAATATAAATGTATTAGTGTTTACAGTCAATAGTGCAGTGGACAGTACGTCAAGCTATACGTTTTTGTTGCAAACTAGCTCCTATTACCAGCACGCCAATAATATTTAAACTACTGATTTATTTATACTGTGGCGTGCTCGCCCGCCGCCATAGGTCACCGGAGTTCATATCGCAACGGCTCCTGTGCAACGCGGGCGCAAGCCGTCTCCGTGCGTAAAATGCCTAAACTTTCGGGAAAAGGGGCCCTTAAGAGAGTTTGGTTGGGAGGTGTTAATGCATCCGCCGTTTAGTCCTGACCTTGCACATTCAGATTTCCACCTGTTTCGGTCTCTTCAGAATTCTTTAGGCAGTGTCAGGTTAACATCGCGAGAGGACTGCCAGAACCACTTTGCCGCGGTATTTTGATCAAAACTCCCAAAATTTATATAGCAATGGGATCATGTCCCTACCTACAAGATGGCAAAAAGTTATCGAACAAAATGGTACCTACCTACATACTTTAGTTTAAAAAAACTAAGTATATTAAAAATGATTTGAATTTTCTTAAAAAATGCGAAGAAACTTTTCCCCAACCTATTATATAAACAGGTTTTATAAAAGTTATGACCAAACAAATATTAAAAAAACGCATATTTGAAAGCAAATAAACGTCTAGTTAATAAACAATCATAGTGTCTGGTTCTTTTCCGAATGATTAGTGGAAAAAAAGTTTTAAAATTGGTTAATTTTGGAGGAGAAAAATCCGGAATACGAAACCTCGTTTTTTACGATTTCGTTAGCGGAATTCGGTCTGGGTTATAGTATATGGTAGGAATACAGGGGAATGGCTTGATGTTAATACAATAAACTATGTATATTATGTGTTATATGTGTTATGAATGAATTTTCAAAACATTTGCGAGTGGCAAATACTTGCACTCACACATCTAAATCAACTAATTAAGTAGTGGGCGCGTCATTTCATCTTAGACAAGCTCTTCCTACTTTCTCTTTCCTCTTGTAGGTAGGTACTAATTATTTTGAATTTAATCAGTCAACCAGCCTCTTTTAATGCACTGCTGGACATATAGGCCTCTCCTATATTGATTTACGTTCTTTCTTCTTTATAAATTCATGTACAACTTATGTTTTAGTTAGTAGGTACCACTTACGTCTCTAAACTTCAACTCGGGTCTATTGCGGAAGAATAGGATAATCATACTTAAAGGATACAAAGCGATTCCAAAGTATTGAAGAGCGGCGCCAGCAACTGAAATATTTTAAGAAAAGATTATAAGCTGTCGGGTGGGTGCACCTTATACCACAGTAAACAAACAGTAGGTTATCTAAGGCCGCCCGCCGAGTTATTAGCCTACTCTTGCGTTGATACCCAGGGTTGTTCATACGATAGGTAAGCGAAACAAAAACAAGTGTCAAGTGGCCGACCCGAACGCCGGCCAAAATAATGCGATGTACACACAAGTATATAAGTCGATCGTCAGACTACCGGAACCATATTTGGATTGAACAACACATCAGACAATAGAAAAAATAATAATTTCAAAAGTAATTAATTTGCAATATTAATTATTGTGAAATTGCCCTTATTACAACTATACCTACGCGAAAAATATGTTTACCTAAACGATGTTTCGTACTCAATCCTCTATTTTATAGTTAAACTAGACTTCTTAAAATAAACTTTAGCTCTAAACATAGTATTCAGAAAAATGCGACTCGGCTACGCTCTTAATAAAGCAAATAAACTGTGAAATAAACAATACAATACCATATTTTCTAATAATATTTAAGTATAAGTAGGTACTTATATTTCTGGTTGAGTAGGAAGTATGATAAGTCCGGGTTTGCGAAATCATTATTGAGGCACCCGAAAACACTACAATATTTTTTTCCCCTTTTTGAAGTCATGATACTCGTAATTTACGACAAGTGTCCGCCGCCCGCGCCGGCGAGAGTTGACGAACGCAAGCGGTCATGTAGCGTACGCGCGTGCTCACAGTCGCGCTGCACAGCCCGCACTGCCGCTACCTTATTCCCCCACATATTATGCTAGCGTGTGCGTTAAAACGCGTGCCGACATGGCGCGCGGCGCGCACGCACACATTCAAACCGAGAGCGGCACGTTTGTATGAAGATGTTTTACTGTTTGTTTACTGTGCTAATACCTACCTGACAGCTAGTTGGTACCTACGCCGCATTCTCCAGAAAAGCTTAAAAAAGCGCGCAGTAACCACAATAATTGTTTTGTAGATATTTTAATAAGAAATTCATAAACAAAAAACAAATTTACAAGATGTGAGACTTAATATTTATGGTTTATAAATAATAATCTTTATATGCAAGCCAGTGCTTGCGGTTTCAAAATTGGTGTCCTTATTTGCAAAATATAATTTATTGTACGAGTAGTTATTAAGTTTTATATTCTAAATTATATGCAATTAAAATACGCCAAGTTTATTTAAAGCAAGGTGTGAAATGCATTGAAAATATTTTGTTATACTGGGTGGAAGGGGAACACTCTCAGAGCCTGAATAATAATAATATACTATCTAAACACAAATTAATATTAAAAATCTTTTGGAGATTTAGTCCTTTTTTTTAAATAAATAAGTAACTCAGTAAGTATGATAGACTGAGATAAGCTAAAGATATCGCGATAGGCGCTGCTCGCTGCTGCACCGCTACTCCGCCGCCGCCGATGCCGGCGCGGCGCCATCGACAGCTGAGCGCGAACGTTGACCCCACCCGCGGCTAATTTATTATTTACGTTACATTACTTTCGTTGGAAAAACACAGATTTTATTGGTTCCACTGCTGAATTATCGTTTGATTAAACTGTCCAAATGTGTTAGTAAATAAAAAACGTGAAAAACGAGTATGTGCCTAAGACCACACGGCAGAAGTGAAAACTTCATTGGACTGTCAATGTCATTAATGGATGGAGTACCTATTAGCATTTTGTGGTATTCCAACGGTCCGATGATACTGGGTTCGAATCCCATATTCATGTCCACTTTTTGGAATTTGATTTTTGTAGATGGTTCAGATCAGATAATATTTTTTGAATTATTAGTAAAAATATAGTAAAACTGTAATTAGGTAAGTATTAAGTATCAGTTCAAATTTACAAATAGGTAATTTTCTCACAGTACCGGAGTACGGAGTAGAACCGGCCGAACCGGGTTCGAATCTCAACATCGGATACACTTTTTGTATTTTGTCTTTAAAATATTTATAATAATATATCTTGGATGTAATATTTTTGTTGATAATTTTGATAACGTAAGACATTGTTAAAGTTTTTTGTTGAGAGAAAAAAAAAACTTACCAATAGATATTATTTATTTTTAACATAACTCACTGTTTCACCTAGCTTTATATATTTTTATACCTACTATGACCCAACAGTAAACTTAAAAACCAGGTAGGTATTTTAATTTATGAAAATTAAAATACCTACCGAAAATGCATACAACGCCAGCACCATTACTCACAGTCCTACAAGTTTCATCTTCTTCGTAGTACAAAATACTGCCGCCAGTACTACGACGACATTATTGAATTTTGAAAATATATAATTAAGTATAGTTTTGTTTTATGAGTCCTTTATTTCATTTTCCTATGCTAGTAGGATTTCTTAAAATATGTACGTATATGTATGTTTCAGGCTATAATATATTTCTTCCTGGTTTGAATTTTACACAAACGTAAATAACAAATCGATATTATGTAACTCCTTCTATTGATATTATCAATTTTAATTTGTTCCTGATGAGACCCCATGCCTATACGATCGAATCACGCTTTATAATGAAAAAGACAGTATTCAAACATTCATAATCTCGTATTATTATTACTCATAAAAATAACTTGTGTCTCAAACATACCTATTTATTTTTGATTATGGGAAAGTAACATTGAACAGAGAATAGAAGTTAGGTAAATTTTTAATTATATTACATATATTTATGTGTATGCATGTATGTATATATAAACATGAAGTGACTTACCTATACGATCGTATCACTCTTTATAATAATAATAATTGTGTTTTTCATAATGTTTAATGTTTATAATGCTTTTTCAATATATAATATTAGTACTATAAACCGCTTACTACACACGCTAACCTCACAATGTAAAATACGAGTAATTTAATTGTCAAAATATTTTTTATTACGTACCAATAATAGGTATTAAATTAATAAAAACAATTATTACGTATGAATTGAATATACTAAACACAGCGACACAACAGCGAAGAGCTCGGGTACACTCGGCGGTCCCAAGTTCACCCGAGCGTGACGGATCAGCCTAACTTACTACCTACGGAAATCTGTGTGCGGTGCGCCAAAAGAAGTTATCACTAAAAAAAAATTTTTTCGCGTTTTTTTATGGTTAAGTTGCTTGATATCACTAACCGAGAACGTTCCCCTTCTACGGTGTATATGAAAACACTATTTTCTTACGTGTTTTCAGCCCATGTGTCACATGTACGAGCAGAGTTTAATTTTATTATTTTATTATTATTATAAATGCGGTTCCACGGTTGGATGCAATTTAGAACAGAGATCTGAGTGCCTAGTGTGAGTTTCACAAAACTATTCTAATGACAAGTCATTACACAACAATCGAGCTAACGTCGAACGCAACAAGAATATTGAGAGCAAGCAAGTGCAAGTTGATATGTCGGCTAATCGTTCGATACACATAATTATTTATCATATCTTGGTACCACGTTGGTGTCGTAAATTATACCACCAAATTTAGAATTATATTTCTGTTTAAGTAGTTTTAGGTATAATGAAAACAACTGTCTATCAAAATTACATAGGTGATGCACCTAAGGGTGGCTGATAGGGAAATGTCAAGCAAACTGTTTTTTTTTAAAGACAACTCCCTCACTAGAGAACAAGCTCTGTGTCGCGGGGGACTTTACAAACATACAATTAACGGACACAAATTACACCCAAACTCAAAACAACTCTTTGTGGGTCACACAAAGTTTTGTCCTGTGTGGGAATCGAACCCACAACCTCGTGCACAGCAGGCGCATACTGCGACCACTGGACCACCAAGGCAGACTTTTGATGTCTTTTTCAGTTTGATGAAAACGTTCTTTTAATTATTGATTGAGTGTGAACTATTTTATTTCGTACGTTTATATTATAAGTACCTAATATAAGATTATACAGTACTAATATTTAATTAGCTCTGTGTCGCAGGGGACTTTACGAACATACACTTAAGGAACACAAAATACCCACCCAGACTCGGGACAAACTCTTATGGATCACACATTTTTTTGTCCCATGTGGGGTTCGAACCCACAACATGCCGAGCACTAGTAAATGGTGAGGTAATCACTTAAGCTACTGAACCAGCCGTGCACTCTATTTCTTTAAGTATACAAGCAAGTACGGAGACATACCTACTTGGCTCCCTCTGAATTATAAGTCTGAACTATAACTAAAACCATTGAAATGAAAATCTTACTATAAGCAGAGGCAGGATATACATAGGTTTCACCGTACTTAAGTTGATCTGATGTGACTAACGTATAGCCACACGCAAATAGCAATATTAAAGGTGTAAAGATAGCAAAACAAGCGCGCCATATTACTGAGATCTTTCTACGCGACATGAATTCTATGTCCAATGCTAAATTTTCTAAACCTGCAAAACAAAATTATTTCTTTGTTTAAATTATTTTTCCTTTTTTTCAGCAAATACATTCTTAAAATAAATTTAAATGGTTATTACCATAAATCCATATGATACCAATAATTTCGCATGTAGCATTAAGCAACCCCAAGAATGCTCCTCCGTAAAAATCAACCAGCTCCAATATGTACTGTCCACCCTGGCAAAATGTAGTACATAAATAAATTGCATTACTTCGGTACATTATAGTAACACTTAGTAACTAATAATCCTTTATTTCAGGGTTACAGGATTAAAATACAAGTACGATAGTCCCGTCCCATAAAGAGACTTTACAAAGTATCAATTATAAAACTTATCACTAAACATTAACTCGGGAAATTCCGGTCAGGCGCGTCCTAGTCGCGGGGTGGTGGTTTCCTCTCCTCTATTAAGAAAACAAGGCTTTAATCCGTAGGAAAGACATGCTTTTATAATTTCTCCTAAGAAATGTGGGTTTCCATACGATGTTTTTCTTCTTTACCGTTGCCTGAGTATTTTGCGAACAACCATCCTATCGTTTAAATTTGTAGAATTTATTCTCTAGATGGTTATAAATGATACGAGCAGATTATTAAACTTACCGGAGTAACATAAACTAATCCGATTGCCCAGAATGCAACACAAGTAGCAGCGGCGATAACTAATGTTGATACGTGGGGAAAATGATCCATCATAATTGTGGTTATTGTTGAAAGATACGCCATACTACAGCCAACACCAAGGACCACCATCATTATAAAGAATAGACCGGCAAACAACTGTAAATAATAAAAAATACAAAGATAAGTAAGTATATAAGGTATACCTACGTATTTCACTGACTTTGGTGGACAGGCAACTCGATTGCAGGACACATTGTGGCAGAAATCTATATGTAAAAATCAAAGTCCTGACTGACTGAGTGCGGCAACACTGCGGCCTGCAGCGGCGCCGGCGCCGTCGCGTCGTTTGGAGCACGTAGGTGCCAGTGCACCGGTGTATCTGGCCGCTGTAATGGAGTATCTATCTGGCGGCTGAAGTGTTCGAGATGTCCGGCAACGACGCGAAGGGGCAAGAAAAACCAGGATCACTTTTTACTTAGTATTATTTTTTTTTTAAATTAGATTAAAATACCTACCTAGTTTGTATTATAGTTTTTGATTTAGATTGTATTAGTATATCAATTTGTAAATAAATCGTAACAAGTGTATCTTAAATCTATTTGTAGAATACAAAAATTACATGTTATTTCTGCGTCAACGAGGTTACCATGCCACATACAACATAATGCTATGTTATGGTTATGACATGTTTATATCTTTATAAGAATCTGTTTTTATACAAATAAGGAAAAGCGTACGTACATAACATACTTGTATTTCAAGTACCTACTAATAACTATTTCACTCGCTATTATAATTATAATAATTTATTTCATAAAAGTATCCATTTTATGTTAGTAACTAATTCATTATAAATTACACTAAAGCTAGAAAGAAACGACCGGTATGAGTGCTCCCTACGAACCAGGGAGCTTTCGGGACAATCCCACCCACATGCCCACCGCTGTGACTCCTATGAGCCAGGATTAACAGCGGAGTAACCAACTGATACACCGACGCACTTTGACACTCGTGCGTCCCGTGGACAACTAAAACTACTATCTTGGACCCCCCAACGAATTTAATCAGAAGTAAATAGGAGGAGTTATAGAAAAAAAAGTTTCCACTTCCCTCCTTAGCAAAGCGGGAGACAAAATAAATCTGTATAGGTTTGTAACCTGTGAAAAGGAGCACCACGGAGGACCTTAAACTACGGGACCTAAGTGAGCTAAGTTTGATTGCTATAATATGTATGGCAGAAACGTTTAAATTCACGGAAATTACTATTGGTATTGATGAGACTAGTAGTAGGCCGCTCCAGATGATACATGTAAGCTGTTCAACATAATAGTACGATCATTATGCCAAAGACTACACTCCCAGGGTATGTGATGAGCAGACTGCTCCTGATCGGAGCCAGGTGTTAAGCATTGACAGTTCGGCGAATCAACTAGCTTAAATGAGTGTTACTTGCTTCGAAAGTTACCATGACTCGTAAGGAACTGAGCGACACTGTGATCAACCTCCAGCCATGTCTTTGCCAACCGATCAGTAACGGAAGGAAAAAACTGGTAGAGGTCCCTTGGTTGATGTATCCCATCGCTGTTGCCATTCATTAATGAGGATTCTATAAACTTCAGTTTGTTATTTAAATAATCGGGTGATATAAAGGCGATCACGGGGCATTCAAAAAGTTGGAATTGATGTTGTCACGTGTGGTATAATAGGTCAACCAGGGAGCTGTTTACTTTACTGCATGCAGTTGTATCCAGTGTCCCAGTTATAAAATTACGATATTTGTTCGAATTTGTCTGCGCATATGTCATGTTCATCTTGTCATTATTTTAGACATACCCAATAATTGCCTTACTATGGATCAATGTGAAACCTTCAAACATAGATGTTTTGGTACTTACTTGTGGAAAAATAGGGGACTTTGCGATAGCATCTGGGTAAGAGACAAAAGCAATGCTGGACCCTCCCGTGCCTATTATATCCCTAACTTCTGAAAAGCCAAGCTGATACGCGAGGTTTCCAAGCACACCAAAAATTGTGACACCCGAGATCATACTTGTGCATGTGTCTAAAGAAGTGACGATGAATGAGTCTCTGAAATAAAGCAATAAAAATATTATTATTAACTAGTTAAAAAACAACTGCCTTCTTGGAACTGTCCGCTTTCAAGATATTCATACAACATTACATTTGATTAACAGGAAATTCTTTAGTTTTATAATTTTCTCAGAGATGTAAGTTATAGTTTACTTTGCGAATTATTTTCCTAAAATAAAAGAAGCCTATATTACGCTCCATAATATTAGCTGTCTGCCGATGAAAGTCCCGTTAAAATGCGTTCAATCGTTGCGGAGATTAGCAGGAACAAACAGACATACAGTTTTTTTTAAATGGCATTTTTGAATTATAAAATGGAATTATAGTACTTTTTGTGTGATGCGAGTAGAAATCCATGACAGGCAAACAAAGCTAACAAAATATATTTTGGTTTCTGCTGCTCTAATAAAGACCCTATATAATTTTTTATAATGTACAGACAATCAGCCTGTTACAATTGTAGTCAGTCATTAGACTTCGATAAAGTATATACCTACATAGATGGAACATATCAATTTGAACCTTATTTGAACAAATAAACTCACGCTCGACACTCTTCGTTTTATATCTGGGGTTTCGTGTTATAGAAAAAGATAGCAAAACTGTCCGCGCATTCTTGGTGCCCGTGGGTCATCAAAGAAGTGTTTGAAGCATTTGTGTATTTGTAGCTTGTATCAATGAGTGCTCCGTCAAAATTCTGGTTATCAAAGTAATAAAACATTATTTTAGTTGTAGTGTATAAATATTATAAAGCCGAATTTATGCTTATTTAACTTTCTAAAGCTTAATTGTAAATTTGTGCTCATTATTCTAATAAAAAGTCATTATATTATACATTTACACCCGTATCTATAAACAAATGATTACTTCTTCCTAAGTAATTTCTTGATTGAGTCATTACTTGTTCTCAAGTAATTTTTTAAGTAAATGATATTCTATATACAAGTAATGATCTATGCTTACTTAACTAAAGTTCTAAGTATTATTCAGTGCTTTAAAATCTTTTCAAGCTGGCAATATTGCAACTAACGTTTTGTTCGTTTAAGAGGAAAAGGGCAAAGTTACAAGTGAATACCAAAATTTTGCATAAAAACCTAGTCTTCAAACAATTATAAAATAGGTTATAATATTTACATGGTTTAAACGTTCTATGTTTATAATGATTATTTTTCAATAATGCTCTACTGTGAAACTAATATTTCCAACACTTAAGTGTTTCATCGACGGTAGACTATCCTTAGAGAATGAAAATGAAAATGGGATGAAACACTTACCGTAGCCATACCATAGTGGCACTATAACAGACCTTGATATGACTAGGGTAGGCGTAGAGCTATTGTAAAACTATTTTGGTATCTAATATTTTTAGGATTGGGTTGGGTGTTTGATGAACTGGTTTTAAAAAGCTATGGGATAGAACGGCGCCTGATATTGTTTGATTGCATCAGGGCAACACCATAGTACGCGGCTGGGGGTATTGAGCGGTACGGTGCCGGTTTCCGATAGAGGGTCCGATCGAAGGTCCCCGACTGAGACTCGAGAGCGGGTTTACCCGTAGTTATGAAAATGACACTTCTACCCCAAGCATATATCAGCTTTGATCAGCCAATTAAGGCAAGCCAGAGCTGAGAGTCCTGCGGGCGCTCTTGTCAGCCCACTCCGGATAACCAATAAAGGCAAGCCGGAGACGAGGGCCTGACCGACTCTCTGGGGCATACGAGACCGCAGCGTCGCCACTCATATTCAGCCCGCCACCAGCTGCTTTATTATTATTAGTTTTAAAATTCTGTTCCGTTTAAGCGTTTACTTCAAACGTAGTTTTTTTTTCTTCCTTTTTAATAGACAACACTACACTAGGAAACAAGCTCTGTGTCGCAGGGGACTTTACAAACATACAACTCATGGACACAAAGTACAAGATCACACAAATTTATGCCCCGTGTAAGAATCGAATGCCACAACATGCCGCGCTGTGGTAAATGGCGAGGTAACCAATTAAGCCAGTTTTTTTTTGTAGAGGGGAAATGCTTTGCGCATACCGCCCCGCCCGGGGGAGCGAGGCAGTTATATCGGACTCTCCAGCCTACAGGTGGTAGGCGGCCGGTATACCGACTAAAACCCCCCTGTGCACCTACACCCGCCTTCACGGGTGGACCACCGGAACCTGATATGACATCAGTGGTCCACCCAGCAGCTGCCCGCGCTACGCGAGCTCCATCACTAGTGACAGAGTTCGGGTGCACCGGAGACGCTGTCCCTTCGCGGAAGGGTGCGGGTGAGGCTCAATTGCCCCAGCCTCCCCGCAGCCTCACTATGGCGGCATCAGGCGCTCATGTGCGCGCCGACGCCACCCAGTTCGTCGACGCCGGATCGGATCAGCCAGGAGACTTTCCTCCCTGATCCGCTCCGCCGCCTCCTTCGGCGAGGTGACGTCCTCGCAGAAGGATGCGACCGCCATCCACTCCCTGTCGCTGGCGACCATGGACCGAGCCACGGCGGGCAGCGACAGGTCTACACCGATGACTGCGACGAGGTCCCGGCGCTGCACCGCCCAAGCCTGACATGACTCGAGCGTAAGCTGCGCCGAGTCTTCGCCGCAGTCGCAGTGGTGGCAAACGGGACTCGGTTCCCTCCTACCGACCTTGTGCAGGTAATGCCCGAAGCAACCATGCCCGGACAAAACCTGCACCAGTCGGAAGGAAAGGGTCCCGTACTGCCACCCTGCCCACTCCGACAAGATCGGCTGGAGCGCCTCCACGGTTCTGAAACCAGCCCGTGGGGCCCCCAGCTGACTTGACCACCGGGCCATGATAGACCTGCGGGCGGCCTTGCGCCACTCGAGGATTTGTTCGGGGAGAGGGGACCGCCGCTCTTCCCGAACTGCAGCCGCCCGCCGATACACCTCGGCGAGCACCTCCGCCTCCAAGTCCCACGGAGGCGTGCCGACCAATGCGCACGCCGCGTCTGTGGAAACGGTGCGGAAGCTGCGTATGGCTCTGACCGCCATTATACGCTGCGGCCTCGCCAGCTTTTTTCATCTATGGAGAAGAATTTATTTCTGAATATTATTCAGAAATATCACGTCAATATTTTCTGCAATAGCAAATACATTTTCAATTGCTTCCATTTTTATAAAAGAACCTCACTCAACTCACAAATTATACTTTCACATACCATCCGAAGCAATGCACTAAACGAAATGGTGACTATTACTTAAGTAGCTAAGAATTCTAACTATTGACAGAGCCTCTAGACAAGAGGCTGCGATAGTCGAATCGAAAAGTCAAAAAATAAGATGTATGGGATTTGACGTAAGTCTACGATATAATGTCGTAAACTTACGTCAAATCCCATACATTTGCATAACGTTTATGCCATTTGTCTAGAGGCTCAGTTCTTACTGGGGGCAGTTTCTTAACTATAGAATAGAAATCATGGCTGAAGTTATTACTTTTATTTATTTATACAATAAGAAACAAACATATTTAAAAAAATAAGTAAACTTAAAGTTAGAATTGTTATATAAAGTAGACCTATAGTTTCCTGCATGTTATACATAAATATAATTTAAAAAAACTTCTCCATATTTAACAAAAACATAAACCATTAAAGTTTTTATATACATTTAAAAATAGGAATAAGAAAAATAAGAAAAAAGGAAACCATTAAATATAAATAAGAGTTTATAATTCAGCCCAGAAATATAAGTTAAAGTTTTTTTCTTAAAACATTTTAAGCTTTCACTGAAAATGTCAACATCATACACACAAGCTCATTATTATACAATCTACAAGATATTCTGAGGAAACTATTATAAGCGTAACAAGTTCTACTACTAGGGACGCAAAATAACAGCTTTTTTTTTTGCTTTTTCTCAAGTAATTACTTTTACTTGTCTATAGATACGGGTGTTAGTGTGTAAACAGTTTCAAAGTTATTCTAGCTGTTGATTATATTAAACTAAAATACAAGTAATTTTCGATGTTGTTTGTCCTTGTGGTGACGGATTAAGACTACAAATGTCACCGCCCCCTTCCATCCCGAGGGTGTCGTAAGAGTCGACTAAGGTGTCATAAGTGTTGACTAAGGTAGTTAGTCTAGTCTAGACTACAACGCAAGAGTGGGAAATCTCGAAACAAAACCCTATACTTACCAACCCGTCTGGCCAGCGTGGTATAGTAGGCTAACATCCCTCCAAATGATTGGAGGACACCCGTGCCCAGCAGTGGAACGTTTATGGGTTGAGATGATTCGATGTTTTGACAGTTGGTAGTGGTGTAACGAGGATCTGAATCTAAAAACTGATTGATTTATTTAAGAATGTTAATATTTTGTAAGTAAGACCACCGACTTCAATCTGTAATTCTGTTATTTTCCGCTGTCCCTTTAAGTTGTTTGTTTGTTTTTTGAATTGTTACTCCATTCTTGTTTTATATAAGAAAAGCCTTTAGTCACAAAGTCCACTGCATCAAATTGTCCACTGTATTATAATGTCCACTGTATCAGAATAGTCACTTCAAAATATCCTATTATCAAAATGACCACTGTATCAAATGTCCACTGTATCAAACGAGGACGAGGAATTCGCATTTGCTTGTGGCCAAACAATAGGCCAATATATCTTTTTGAAGTGATAACTTCTTTTGGCGCACCGCACACAGATTTCCGTAGGTAGTAAGTTAGGCTGATCCGTCACGCTCGGGTGAACTTGGGACCGCCGAGTGTACCCGAGCTCTTCGCTGTTGTGTCGCTGTGTTTAGTATATTCAATTCATACGTAATAATTGTTTTTATTAATTTAATACCTATTATTAGTACGTAATAAAAAAATATTTTGACAATTAAATTACTCGTATTTTACATTGTGAGGTTAGTGTGTGTAGTTAGCGGTTTATCGTACTAATATTATATATTGAAAAAGCATTATAAACATTAAACATTATGAAAAACACAATTATTATTATTATAAAGAGTGATACGATCGTATAGGTAAGTCACTTCATGTTTATATATACACATAAATATATGTAATATAATTAAAAAATTACCTAAGTTCTATTCTCTGTTAAATGTTACTTTCACATAATCAAAAATAAATATGTTTGAGACACAAGTTATTTGTATGAGTAATAATAATACGAGATTATTTATTTATTTATTTATTTTTATTCATTATAAGCACGGTTATACCAATAACGCAAATAAGAGAAATAGTTAACAAAGAATACAAAAATATTAAAAAAAATAAAATATGTAAAATAGACTTAAAAATAATTAACACCCAGTCATGCGTTCATCTCACAATACTTCAGGCATTCAGACAAGATCACCTTCCAATCGTTCACAAACACATCACATTCTGGTTTGGACTCAAGGAGAGTATTGAGAGTCGAAAGTGTTCGAGGTATAGGAGATCTTGCGCGGGACACAGTACGGCATGTAGGAACAGAAAAAAACTTGTGTTTTCTGTTCCGACAATAATTGTTCGGTGCAAATATCTGACACAGCTCGGAGTGAAGTTCAGGAGAATCGATTATACCTCTGAGAATCTTGCACATTGTGACTAATTGATCATTAGACCTTCTTACCTCCAACGAATTGAACCCCAAAGTACCTAAAAGGAACTTTGTCGGATACATAAATGGGTAGTACCCATACGCCGCTTGTAGAGGTACCTAAGAAATGCCTTCTGAATTTTCTCAAGCATAAGAGAATATTTGCTCTCATGAGGGTGCCAGACAGAAGCACTTGTCTCAAGTTTGCAGCGAACTAGGGCACTAAATAAGAGTTTGATAACTGCTATATTTTTGAAGTCATTAGCGTTCCTCAAAACAAAGCCTAAACGCCGGAAACACTCTTTAGCCAATATTGTGACATGGTCATGGAACGTAAGATTTTTATCAAATGTCACACCAAGGTCTTTAGTTGTAGTAGACCTTGATATAACACTGGATTCTAATTTATAATAAAATTCAATAGGCTGCCGCTTGCGACTGAAAGTCATTTGTGAGCATTTACCAGGATTGAATTCCATTTTGTTGTCGAGGCTCCATTGATAAATAGAGTCAATATCACGCTGTAACTTTAAATAATCCTCAATCGTAGTGATTTCCATAAAAAGCTTGAGGTCATCAGCATAAAGGAGACATGTCGCATTCTGAACGACTGTGGGAAGATCATTGATCATAAGCAAAAATAGCAATGGGCCAAGTATTGATCCCTGACTGACTCCAGAACGCGTGTGATAAGGAGTGGAGTCATACTGCCCAAGACGCACAAATTGTTGGCGATCTCGAAGGTAGCTCGCAATCAAATGGAGAAGAGTAGGAGAAAATCCCAAAGTACTTAGCTTCACTAGTAAAATATCATTATTCACCCTATCAAACGCCGTCCGGAAATCAAAATAGAGGACATCGACTTGGCTTCCGCGATCAAGCCGGCAGGAAATGTACTCAGTAATAGTCAAAAGATTTGAGTTGACAGACCTTTTCCTCCTGAAACCATGTTGCTCATTACACATATATGGTTCAACCTGCCTATAAATCTCATTGTGCAAAATATGCTCAAAAACCTTAGCCAGGGTTGGTAGAATAGCGATAGGCCGATATTCTTCCACTGACGTTTTATTAGGGCCTTTAGGAATAGGGGTAACTCTGGATAACTTCCACTCGGTGGGATAAATTCCGGTCTTCAAGGATAAGTTATAAAGATGAGAGAGTGGATAAACCATGTTTTTATATCCTTTCTTGAGTAATAATGAAGGAATACCATCTGGACCTAAGGAGCTATTTGTTTTTAATTTACGAATGCCAAGGCTTACATCACTCGGAGTAATTTCGAGTATATGGATGTAGTTGCTCGAAGGAAGTTGGTTTAGACAGTTTATATTATCCGCATCTAGTTTAGGTATTTCGGGAAGAAAAACACTGGAAAAGAAGTCGGCGAAGGCTTTAGCTGCTTGAGCGCCATTGAAAGTGTTCCCTCCGTAACTTACATTAGGCTCAAATCCACCCTTAGTTTTTAAACTTGACACATGATGCCAGAATTCACGAGGACAGGTAATGATGTTGCTTTCAACTCTAGCAAGATAGGAGTCATATGCAAGTGAGATGCATTCTTTTAAGGAAGCTCTCAGATCGGAAAATGCTTTGTATGTTTCCACAGACTTAGTTTGCTTCCAGGTATTATGTAGCTTACGTTTTAGTTTAACATCATTAATAATGTCAGAGGTAAACCAGACCGGATATCGAGTGCTTTTTCTCTTAGAACGACGTTTTTTAGGGACACAGATATCAAATATACGGTAAATGGTTTCATAAAAGTATTTAGTACCCGAGTAAACGTCATCAAGCTTATAAAGCTCTTGCCACGATACATCAGAGAGCTAACCGAACAACATATCATAGTTAGCTTTTTTGAAGTTCCAGTCTATTTTACCTTCTATATTGCTAGGTTGCATTGAACTAGAATCAATGATAGAAGCGATTTTAAAATTTACATCAAGGGGTGGGTGATAATTATCAGGTGAGACTATCCCCTCAATAGGATTAACACTAATTTCGCGGATATCAGTACTCTCCCTGACCAGCACCACATCTAACATTCCATCATACAAATTAGTTACAGCATTCCTCTCAATCAGACTACAATATGATAAAAAGTAACAATAATAATTATTTATATTATGCGAAGCACTTTTCATGTTAATATCTCCACATATAATAACAATACCCTTAACATTATTAATAAAACTTTCTACTTTGCAAAACCATCGCATGTAATCACTATCACTGGCACTGGGTTTGATATAAACTACACAAATATAAATAGTACGGCCACGGGACACAAAACTTGCCCACAGATCTTCACCATGGTCAGTTTCTAGCTCAGATCGTCGACTCAAAGTGATGGGTGCACAAGCTGCCAGCAATACTCCACCACATGGTGTTCCTCTGTCACGACATAGTATGCTCCAGTCCCCGATACTTAACTCAAAATCCTCAACAGAGTTATCAAGGAATGTTTCAGTAGCTGCTATTAAATTATGCTCCATAAGCGCTAAATTATTTCTCCATGTTTGCAGTTTAGTTTTAAGGCCACGAACATTTTGGTACAACAAATTAATATTTGCAACTCTATTTTGCCCTTTGTGAGGGCTGTCCAAGAAAGGGCCGATTGCTAAGGGCGTCTTCACTGCCAGCATGAGGATTTGCGTGATTGCGTCGTACTCTATAATTTAATTATAATTTATTAATCTTTGATTCTGGCGTTGACCGGCCAGTAATGACTAGCTGAGCAATTGCCGTAATCAGCTATTGAAACTCCAATTTTATAGGACTTGTAATTTCCTTTTGTTGCAATTTCATCAACGGTACAATTCGAGTTAGGACAAAGCTGACGTAGGTATTCACGTACTTCTTCAGTGCTTGACTCCATGTTCCACAGATGTAGAAATTTACGCGGCTCTACAGCTTTTAAAGACGTTATAGATGGCCCAGCTGTACCGTGTTTTGAAATAAAGCGCTGACCTCCGCCTTTCCTCACCTCAGTCCATGGTTGCGAGTCAGTATCTAGCTTATCTGCTATTATTATCCTATTGTTATCTGTAGGATGTACATTCAAGTTAGAACAAGCAAGCGGTGGCATAGAGTGAATGACAGGATTAATTTGTGTGTGATTAGTTTTGTGTTTCTTTCTTCGTTTGTTTGCTTTTTTATTGGTACTATTGTCTGTGTTCCTAATTGGCGAGGCATGTAATGATTCCTGTGCGGTAATAGGATCCACCAGCGTGTTTAAGAGCTGGGGTTCTACTGATAAAGGCTGAGACAGAACTATTATAGATGGTGTTTTTACCAACGGTAACGAATGAGAGGTATTAACAGATTCCATATTAGGTTCTTCAAATGGTTTCAGTTTACTTAAAAGAAATTCAATTTGTTGTTCATATTTCTCAAACTTTGTTTCATAATTTACTATGGTGGCTACACAGTGACGTAGTTTAGTATCGTAGTTTTCGATGATAGAAATTGATTGGCTAAGCTTAGTTTCGCAACTTGCTATCAAATCGGTGGAATGGTTGAGTTGTTCCTTTATCCTGGACATTTCATTATACAGATCACGAAGTTCCTGAATCATATCAGGTTTGCTTTCTTCTTCAAGATCCTTTGAACAAAATGATGATATCGTTTTCTGCCTAAGAGTAACATTCATATTATGAATGTTTGAATACTGTCTTTTTCATTATAAAGAGTGATTCGATCGTATAGGAACAAATTAAAATTGGTACGAATAAAATATCAATAGATGAAGTTACATATAATATATCGATTTGTTATTTACGTTTGTGTAACATTCAAACCAGGAAGAAATATATTATAGCCTGAAACATATATACGTACATATTTTACCAAATCCTACTAGCATAGGAAAATGAAATAAAGGGCTCATAAAACAAAACTATACTTATTTATATACATATTTTCAAAATTCAATAATGTCATCGTAGTGCTGGCGGCAGTATTTTGTACTACTAAGAAGTTGAAACTTGTAGGACTGCGAGTAATGGCGCTGGCGTTGTATGCATTTTCGGATTTTTATAAATTAAAATACCTACCTGGTTTTAAGTTTACTGTTGGGTCATAGGTATAAAAATATATAAAGCTAGGTGAAACAGTAAGTTATGTTAAAAATAAATAATATCTACTAGTAAGTATATTTTTTTTTTCTCTCAACAAAAAACTTTAAAAATGTCTTACGTTATCAAAATTATCAACAAAAATATTAAGTACATCCAAGATACCTATATAAATCTTTTTTTTTTTATACTACTTGGGTGGCAAACAAGCATACGGCCCGCCTGATGTTAAGCAGTATCCGTAGCCTATAGACGCTTGCATTACCAGAGGTATCACTTGCGTGTTGCCAACCCATTTTTTTACACCAGGGCTTTAAGATGGAAGTAACCCTGGGATAGGAATACGTATCTTTCAAAACGCATTCCTAAATGAGCGCTGGAGACCTGTACTCACACACAGGAACACAACTACACCGCTGTGTGTAGTCATTAAAGACAAAATACAAAAAAATGTATCCGATGTTGGGATTCGAACCCGGTTTGGCCGGTACTACCTCCGTACGGTAGATACTAGGAGAAAAATTACCTATTTGTGAATAAAGTTCGAACTGGCATAATTATAGTTTTACTATATTTTTACTAATAATTCTTATAATTTTTTAAGATTATTGTTAAGAGCGTATTCACAAAATAGCGCAGCTACAGATTAGGTAATTATCGGTCGACCGGCCGCGTGCGCGTGGCGAGTGCGCGTGTGTGCGTGATCCTCGCACACATACATTGTTCGTGAAGAATGTTCGGCACAGTGCAGGGCCGCGTAAACTTTATTGTTATATTACGGTAAGATTTTTGTATTTTTGTGTTATAATAGGTATTTGTATTGTAAATTTGTAGAATATGTTATTATTAGAGAAGTAAAGGAACACTTTGGCATACCATTTCTATTCTAATACATATTATTATTATAAATGCGAATGTTTGGATGAATTGATGTACCTAAGTAGGTACCTATGGACCTTTTTCTTGCTTGTTTCTGCCTGGGGTTTTAAGTGCAGGTGAAGCCGTGGGTGGAAACTAATGCCATAACATGATACCTAGCCTACAAAAAAGTAGTAGGTAGTGGTGGTTTTTTGTAGGCTAGGTAGGTAGGTACAAAAAACAAAAAAAGATCATAATATTAATACACCACAGCCAAATTATTTATTTATTTAAAACTTTATGCACAATCGCACACAGGCGGACTTAATGCCATAGGCATTCTCTACCAGTTGACCTTGGGTGATACAGAGATGAACATAGTGGGTGCACTCGAAAACAAAAAAAAATGGATAAGACAAAGAAACAAATTTAAGATAAGGATATAGATTCAACAATATCTAAAAAAAATATAATGAATATATATGCTGTGGTATATATAATATATAAAATAAATATACCTACTTACATAAAATATATAAATATAAACAAAATTGTTATGAAAGTGTTAGACGTACTAATTCCGGCGATTCATCAGCGAGGAGAGCCCGAACCTTCACCTAAATTACTACACACAGTGGTGTAGGTGTGATCTTATGTGTGAGTACTCCAGGGCTCATTTAGGGATGCGTTTTTGAAGAAACGTTTCCTATCCCAGGGATAGGTACTCCATCATAAAGCCCTGGTGTTAAAAAAAATGGGTCGGCAACACGCAAGTGATACCTTTGGTATTGCAAGCGTCCATAGGCTGCGGTAACTGCTTATCATCTTTATTTTATTTCATTTCATTTCATTTCATTTCATGTCATGTCATTTCATTTCATTTCATTTCATTTCATTTCATGTCATTTCATTTCATTTCATTTCATTTTATTTCATTTTATTTCATTTTATTTTATTTTATTTAAAAATTTCTTGTCAGGAAAACCCAATATCAATTTTTGGCCCGACCCGGGAATCGAACCCCCGAACCTCGTGATCAGCAGTCACACACATCCACCACTGAAAACATAAATCATTCAATTCATTGACAAAAGTATGACCGTACAATATTATCAGTAGTAAAATAATAACATTACTATGATACGAGTACGGTACCCACTGTTGACGATATCTAATAAATTACGTAAACTGAGGTTCGGCGGGCAGGAGCGCGAGCGACATAGGTCCTTCCTCTAAAGGCGCACGCGCGGCACTGAATCATGCATCATGTCAGTGTTGCGAACTTGAGAGTTTTATACGTTATGTTTGATCACATATAACAAATAAAATATACTATGAATTAATCAGAAATATATTTTATTTTCAAGATAAAGCACTATATTTTGATAAGGTGAAGTATTTTTATACTTTATTTTATTAATTTAAAGTTGGCTGCATGTTTTATAACACGCGATTTTTGACGAATTATTGTTGGATAAATATGTTTGTTGTTCTCTAAACCTTATAAAATCGCAAATTATTCATTAAAAAATCACTTGTGGACTATATGCTTAGTACTTACATATATGTTTTAAAGTAATAGGTATAACCAATTCTTCAAAATAATAAATCGCTGTCTGCGATGCCCCGAATTGCGCCATTACGAATTCGTGTGTTGGAAAATAATTATTTTAAAAATAACTAACCACGTTAGTAGACTTTGACTATAGATAGCCCCTTTGTCAACGACATATCTATAACTAAACCTTGGAAATTGAAACCTGCATCAGTTCATAGCTGAGAATTATCACTTAGAAAACTGCGTATTTTTGCTTATTTTACTGAAAAGTGTGAATACGCTCTTAATGTTTTAGTTGTTGGTGAACCTAATAAATAAAAGAAAATAAATAAATGACAAAAATTATTATCTGATATAAAATCCGTCTACAAAAATCAAATTCCAAAAAGTGGACATGAATCTGGGTTTTGAACCCAGTACCATCGGACTGTTGGACTTATACTACAGAATTTAAGTATTCTGTAACAGAATGCTGAATACTCCATCCATTAATATAATGACATTATTGACTGGCCTGTTGGTGTAGTGGTTAGTTACTCTTAACTGCTAAGCTGGGGTCATTGGTTCGATTTCCATTCAGGACAAATGTTTTTGTGATTAGCTTTCTATATAACAAGCTTTGTCTGTTGTCTAATTACCGTACAGGCTGTGTCAAGTATGGGTTCATATGGAGTGTGAGTTAGCAGAAAATATTATTATTATAATTACCCCAATTCGACTCATCCCGTAGTTACTGAATTGCCAGATTTTTGATTGATTGATTCTTTTTTGATAAACCAATTTATATTATAGGTATACCTAATAAAATCCATCAACAAAAAACTTAACACTATAAACCTCCATCTTTTCGTTTTACGTTTATTTTATAACGCTTCGGTGAAGATATAAAAAATTCAGTACCTAAACGAGAAAAAATTGTTTAACCCGGACGAAACCGGGGCGGAGTGCTAGTTAAATACGGAAGCAAACTGTCAAAATACGTATATTTCGTACGTAAAGCGCGTGACCTTGTAGCCCTGGAGCCAGCGGTCGCCAGGCCTATGTTAAAGTTTGACTGCCTTGGTGGTCCAGTGGCCGCAGTATGCGCCTGCTGTGCACGAGGTTGTGGGTTCGATTTCCACACTAAACAAAACTTTGCGTGGCCCATAAAGAGTTGTTCTGAGTCTGGGTGTAATTTGTGTCCGTTAATTGTATGTTTGTAAAGTCCTTGGTGACACAGAGCTTGTTGTCTAGTGCGGGAGTTGTCTTTAAAAAAAAATACCTAAAGAGGCCTACCATAGTCAGCGAATTGGCCGTAGGAAAAAAAGTATGCTGGCATTTGTTTTTATGACGTTAATAAGTATCATGTATTTGATCTAAATGAATAAATGAGTTTGACTTTGACTTACACACCTTTATTAACCAGCTACCTGCCAAAGCCACCGCGACACATTCTGCCAGCGTTTGCAATGTAAGCTCAAAACCTCTAAAATTACGAGTGTTTCTTTACTATATTATGCATGTATTATACATATAAACCTTTCTCTTGAATCACTCTATCTATTAAAGAAAATCTCACTAAAATCCGTTGCGTAGTTTCAAAGCTCTAAGCAAACATAGGGACGGACATACAGTGGGAAGCGACTTTGTTTTATACTATGTAGTGATTATGTGGTTATACATACATACAGCAATCGTTTTATTATTTTTTGTGCAATTTATAATTATAATCTAAGTGAAAATCAGTGTGATACAGTAATAACTTAAGGTATAATAATATAGTATAATAATAAGGTAAGGTAAGGACTTAAGTAATATTCACGATTCATTAACATAAAAATGTTATTGAAGAATTTTCTGAACATTTATTCGTTGATTCCTAATTATTGTACATTATGAATTTTCTTAGTTAATCTAGAAAATAGTTAATATATACAATAAATAACAGCAGATGCGCAGTAAAACATCGCAATGGACCGTACACACTATTTCACTTGCACCCCAGCTTACACATATATTCCTCGCGCTACATATATTAGACTTTTAAGCTGCGGTTCCACTGAGGCAGAGCGGAGCGGACCGCGCTCTATTGAGCGAGTAAACGTGGTCCAAACCCAAGACAGTAAGCGATACCTACCCTTTATGGTAGGTGATAGTCTGTGTGTTCGATTAAGTAGGTGCCTACTATTTCTTGTGAAAAATATAATTTATTTAACATAAATAAATTCGGTTCTTAAGTGTCGCCATCTGTTGATTTTATGTGTATGCACGTAATCTGTTGAATATAGACATCTAGTGTCGGAAAGATAGTATACAATTTAGCCCCACGGTTAGCCCGAGTTAGCGGGGAACCAATTCTTTGTCTGGGATGGGGTATCTGTACTAGTATTATATTATCTGTGGTATTGTATATGCAAAATAGTACCTACTATTCTGTCACATTCGACCAACTATGGTTAAAGTTGTGAGAGATAGCAATACTTTCTCGGATCTTGCTAAATTATAATCTATCTATGTATATACTTTATCTAAGTCATTAGATACTTATTACGTTTTATTGTCATTAAAATTAGATTAGATTAGATTTATTTCTGTGAGAGACGGAATTCCAAAAAACCCTAAATTAAACATCAAAGGCCGTTGCATTCATCTAAGTTAAGAGCAATTGCTACTGCCCATTTTTCTGTACAAACGTATTCCTGATTTTCTTTCCTGGATTTTGAGCCTAGAACAATCAAATTTTAACCTGATATAGATTGACAATGACGCATGGTTTCATTTGTTTGGATTAACAGGTTTTTATAGAAGTTATGACCAAACAAAAAAATATTAAAAATAAAACCCATATTTTAAACGGCCCCGAATAAACATCTAATAAACAAATAAGGTGGCATAAAACTAAAAACAACGAATCATAGCGTCATACTCTGGTTCTGTGCTGAATAAGTAATTAATAAAACAATTTCTGAAATCGGTAAAATTTTGGAGGAGGAAAATCCGGAATACAGAACCTTGTTTTTTACGTTTTTGTTGGCTAAAATTGGTCTGGCCTGCGATTGGCCCGATTGGTTTGGGAGAGGGGGAAGGGGGGCGGAATAGGAATATGGGGGGAATGGATTTATGTTAATACAATAAACTGTAGGTACATGTGTGTGTTATGAATAACAGTCACGCGTGGCAATCCCTCTTAACGTTTAGTTAAGTTAGTTAGTGTTAATGCAGACAAGTACTGGAGCATTTCTGTCCTCATTTAGAGAATCCCGAAGTCGTGACGGAGATTATTTAATGACATTATTTTAAAGAAAATAAATTTCAGACTAGGTATTGGCTATCTCGTTAATAAAAAATAAAAGAGTACGTTTTTATTTCATAACTTTTTAAAATGTTATATAATTTCTGGTCCACTCTGTATTAATTAAATGTAGTATTTGCATGTCCCTAATAATATAAATTATGTTGAATATACACAAAATTATCAAGCAAGTTATTAAGCGAAAAAGCTATTTACCTGTAAGTATTTCCTTTAAAGCTGTTATATGATGAGAACATTATAAGAGATCCAGAACCAACGGAGAGGGAGAAGAAACACTGAGTGACTGCTGCATACCAGACCTAGATACAACAATAATTGATTAAAGGCGGAAACATACTTTTAAAACGCGACGCGACACTATGTTTCGACACCCGGTGTGCATCGTATATACTACCAACACACTATGCCACTCGTCACAATAGCAATTTCACAGAAAAATATTGGTCGTAACTCGTACCATATTTCGGATCAAAAACCGCGGAAATGAAAATCCTAATGTTGTTATAAACCTTGCTGAAAATTTCTTAAATACTTAAATATCCTTTTTTAAATTCGCGTCTGTCCATTTTGATCCTTAAACAGATGTCATATTCGTATTCAGCATCTCCGGAAACTACGAAACCGCGTTCAACATCATTGATCACTAAAAATATTTCATATTCATAATTTGTAAACCCTAAATGTTTTGTCCCGAGTTAGTGTATGGCAGTTTGGACTCGCTACCTCTTTACCCCGCACGATTGCTCTGTCTAAACATGTTCGTCGAACGACTGTATGGAAAGAGCTTATGTTCTTTTTGTTTTTATATTACCAGGGAGGCAAACAAGCATACGGCCCGCCTAATAGTAAGCTGTTACCGTAGCCTATGGACGTCGTTGCAACACTGGGACTATCACTCGCGCGTTGCTTCTACTAACTAAACTACTACTAAAACTTCTTTCTTGAAGAAACCTATGCTATAGTCTCTCGGGAAAACCTTAGCAGGGAGCTCATTCCACAACCTAAAGATAGACGTTGTGATGTGAGGATGAACTCCCTGTCGGTGGCGGGAAGTGCGTTGATAAAATGTGCCCGTGGGCATCAAATCAAACGAATTAGGTATATGGAACGAAGCCTGTTGTACAGGCACTGTTGTTCGACACTCACAACGAGGCAAAGTCCTCTTATAATTAGTGGATCAATACCATCGGTGAGCTTGTGGGACCGCCAACAATCTTCACGACGCGTCTTTAAATCAAGTATAATAGTCTCTTAATTTGATTATTAACATGTCATTGACATGTTAATAATCAAAGAGTCTCTTATTTGCTGTTTGTCGTGTTTGAATCTCATTTTGATATATTTGAGATATTTCATTTTGGATGTTTTTATTAAAAAATTGCTCTTTTAAAAGGCAGTATAAAACTTTAGTATGGATCGTGTTTAAATAGTTCTAGATTGTTGTCTTTATATGTATGTTTCTCTAATTTTAGGTGATACAATTAATTTTAATATTCTAGTTTGTAAGTTTAAGATGTTATTTAGGTAAGTTTTATATGTTCGACAAAAATAATTAAAATAATACTTTTATCAGCAACCTATTAAATATTCAGGTTTATTTTCAAATGCGTGTATTACGCACCTGTCCTTTTTACTCTCGCTTACGCTGTCCATAATGTAACCACACTCGTACCATACGATTAGAACAGGGTCGATATGAAAAGTCATGGAGACCTCATTATTTTCAAAATATTTGAATATAAATACGTTTTTTTAAATCTATTGTCTTTTTAAATTTAGTTTACCCAAAAATGAAGATAGAAAAGAAAAATTAAAGCGTATTATTGCACGAACGTCCGTGTGGTGACGGATTAAGAATACAAATGTCACCATTTCCTACATCCTGAGGGTGTCGTCAGAGTCGACTAAAGGAGTAAGCCAGGCAGACTACATATATCTACTGCAAGAGAGGGAAAACTCTAAACAAAACCCTATACCAATCCGTCTGGCCAGCGTGGTATAGTAGGCTAATATCCCTCCAAATGTATGGAGGAGACTCGTGCCCAGCAGTGGGACGTTTATGTGTTGAGATAATGATTGCAGGAACTAGAGGGTACGACTACCTCCAGCGTATTAGGAAACATGCACCGCGTCGCTGGGTACTTTATAAAAATACAATTAACGGACACAAAGTACACCCAGACTCGGAACAGCCATTTATGCAATACACAACTTTTGTCTCGTGTGGGGATCGAATTCGGAACACACCGCGCAGTGGTGAATGGCAAGCTATATAGCTACTTAAGTCGCTGATAACTGCCAACGACCTTGAGAATTAAATAGTCATTTGGTCACTGTCGATCTGCATAGAAATTATAAAGAAGCAAATAATAATAATATAGTCGGAGCACCGCGGAAGAATTGAGAGAAATAATATTAACCATGAATATGTCTGCATCTAAGGTTGACTAGTAGAAAAGGTATCTTTGTACATATTTGTGCAGAAAGTTTGAAATAAATAAAGAGCATCGATCGAACCCAAAACTTAGGCTCTGTGTTTAATAGGGTAACTAGCATAAGGTCATAAAGTCCAAACTCTCAATATGACAAGAAAACATAAATTGTCACGTTGAATGAAGCCGATTGTGTATATATCTGTTAGGTACTTACTTTCAGTTCCGATAGCCTGTGCCATTGTGGCGTGACGAAAAACAATATTCCCCTTCCAGCGCCAGGTAAAGTCACTGCCCTAGAAAAATTGCATTTCCATTAGCTACTGTCTTTACTCTCAATAATGACTGACCGACCGACTGTCCTGACAGATGACATACTTTCCATAGATTTGGTTGGCTTTTGGAGTGTGTCAAGATTTCCGTCGCTTTGTTATTCCTGCACCTACTCGACAGAGTGGAAGCCAAATCATCATTATCATCTCAGCCAAAAGACGGTTATTTCCACAGAATTAGATCTTGACCTTGTTCATTGCTTATATGTACGATTATTTTCTACTATAGACTGTATCTTCGCCTATTTTTAATATGATTTTGAAATATTTTTAATTTTCCCGAGTGCAACAAACTTGTTAAGTTTGTGTTTTAAGCAAGAAAATAATATACAGGCGAATAGGGGTCAATATGTATCATCGCCTACTCTTTATATAAAGTTATGATTAAAAATTGTTAAAAAAATATTCTTACTGTTATATTCAGATTTATATATGCTCAAAAACTTTCTGCCATGACCAAAAAAATATAAACATTTTTTTTTCTTTGTCGTAGGCGATATACTTAGTTAGGTCGGGATATTTTAAAATTAGGCACAAATAGTTGAGTTGTCAAATGTGTAAATAAAATAATACTATTCAGTGAAAAACCTAAAGCTGAAAGAAATAATGCATTCATGGAATACCTTCTTAATGTCTATGAATGTATTTTTTTTTTCAGCTTTGGCTTTTTTTTTGGATGTAGATTTAGCAAATAAATCACAAATTAGTAATAAGGCAATAAGGAGATAATATAAAAGGAAAATCAGAAACAAGTGTGGAAGCTGGTCTAGGAATCAAAACCACCTTATATAGATTAAGAAATAATATCTAATAGATTAATAATAATTATTATTCTACTTTACTACATTATGATCCACATAATACATAAGTCGTATTGGAGTACTAAACAAAAACGTCAAATCCGTAAAGGAAGAGCTACAGTAACTACAGCTACATCCCACAAGGTCAACTCTGACATTTGCGACATCATTTTTAAGACTAAATTCGGTCTAGCGAGCTACCATCAGAGTCCATCTTAGAAAATAATAATTTTAGTCAGGGTCACCGTCATCGACATCGATGAGGAGGCCAGCTATATATGTGTTGTGTTGTTGGGTTGATTCCCGAAATCGATAAGAAAAAAAAAAGTGATCTCTTCAAGTTTGTTCCGATACACAATCAGACTGCACGATTGATTCAGTGGCTTATGTGGTTACCTCGCCATTAACACTGCGCGGCGTGTTGTGGGTTCGATCCCCACACAGACAAAAAATTGTGCGATTCATAAATGGTTGTCCCGAGTCTGGGTGTACTTTGTGTCCGTTAATTGTACGTTTCAAAATTTCCCCGTGACACGGGGCTTGCTTTCTAGTGCGAGGAGTTATCCTTTTAAAAATAAAATAAAGACTTGTGTCTTGCTATCATTTGGTAGGTAAATTTATTTCCAATGTCTATCAATAATAAACTTCAAATTACTACCTCTGTAATACTAATACTGTAAGTTTTTGAATACTTGAGATACCATCAGAATTTGGAGGAGAAGAATTAAACGCGTGAATTTGTACGAAAGTTATGTGGTTATGTTAGTTATTCCTTCACTGTGAGACGGCTTCACGGAGTTGGATAAAATGCGGTCAGCTGGCTAGCTTTCGGGACAATCCCACCCACATGCCCACCACTGTGACTCCTGTGAGCCAGGATTAACAGCGGAGTAACCAACTGATACACCGAGTTTTGACACTCGTGCGTCCCGTGGACAACTAAACCTACTGTCTTGGACCCCGCAACGAATTTAATCAGAAGTAAATAGGAGGAGTTAGAAAGAAAAGTTTCCACTTCCCTCCATAGCAAAGCGGGAGACAAAATAAATCTGTATAGGTTTGTAACCTATGAAAAGGAGCACCACGGAGGACCTTAAACTACGGGACCTAAGTGAGCTAAGTTTGATTGCTATAATATGTATGGCAGAAACGTTTAAATGCACGGAAATTCCCCCTAGATGAGACTAAATCCCCATAGTAAGCCGCTCCAGATGATATATGTAAGCTGTTCAACATAATAGTACGATCATTATGCCAAAGACTACACTCCCAGAGTATGTGATGAGCAGACTGCTCCTGATCGGAGCCAGGTGTTGAGCATTGACAGTTCGGCGAATCAACTAGCTTAAATGAGTATAACTTGCTCCGAAAGTTACCATGACCTGTAAGGAACTGAGCGACACTGTGATCAACCTCCAGCCATGTCTTTGCCAACCGATCAGTAACGGAAGGAAAAAACTGGTAGAGGTGGCGTCCCTTGGTTGATGTATCCCATCGCTGTAGCCATTCATTAATGAGGGTTCTATAAACTTCAGTTTGTTCTTTAAATAATCGGGTGATTTTAAGGCGATCACGTGGCATTAAAAAGTTGGAATTGATGTTGTCACGTGTGGTGTAATAAATCGCCGCTCGTCTCTGTACCTCTAGATCGACAGGAAGAACACCTGCCAGTACTGGTAAAGCTTCAGTGCTAACTGTCCTATACTGGCTAGCTTAATAAAAATAATATTATATAATTCAGCTAATAAGATTATGTTATCTTTACTTATGTTTTATTTATTCGGCGGCATTACAAAGTTTGCCAGGGCAGCTAGTATTAGTATAAACCAGGTGTATTAGCGATTAGTAATATTATAAATTCTGATTATTATGAGCTTCGATTCGATCGTTAGTCCTACTAATATTATAAACGCGAAAGTTTGTAAGTATGGATGGATGGATGTTTGTTACTCTTTCACGTAAAAACGACAGAACGGATCTGGATGAAATTTGGCACAGAGATAGATTATGGTCTGGAATAACACATAGGCTTTTTTATTTTTTACAGCGATAATGGACACCCACGCGCGCGCAGCTGCGGGCAACAGCTACTATTAAATAAATTTATGAAGAGTGATCATTATGATGTTAAATGGTATGTCTTTAGCTTTATCCAGTTTTGTGTGAGATTAAGATATTCTGGCACCCGAGAAAATATGCCACGCCACTTAAACACCTTCACATTTTATGTAGCACTGAAAAAACGGCCAATCTGATTGCGATGAATAAACCTGCTTGCCATGATTAAATTTTAGTTCTAACCAATGAACTGAAATAAATACCTATTTTATGTAAAAAGTATTTAAAAAAAATATCTATTTTAATTTTTTAGGCGAAGATACATACTAAAAGCGAAGATACGAGTCTACAAAAGTAAAATGTTTTTTTTTAAACATCGTGCATGGATTAAGGACTAGTCCTCTCAAATCTGTTGATGTAGGACAGGAAATCCATGGCCAGCTGTGGGACATAAACATGTCCCAGAGCGGGTGTCCATCGCTTCCCGGTTGTAGCGTTTAACTTGAATCTTGAAATACATAACTATCTCGTTCAAGGGTCTCGCTGACTAAAAATACTAGTAACCAAAAGTAACAGTTGCTTACCTTAACAACAAGATGAGCATAATACTATATGGAAACAAGGCAAGAAAGTAGGAAGCCTTGCCAGTACTCTTTATACCTTTAATGATGACACAAAACACTGCCACCCAGGATACCATTAAGCACAGTGCAAGATACCATAATGGTTCACCTGAAGAAAAAGGGAATAATCAATCATCTTCCTTGTGTTAATAAGACTTACATTGCTTAATCTCGTGAGGCTTGAAGTATGACAAAAGAGTTTCTTAAAGATATAATGGAGATGAACCAAGACTTATATAAATTTATTTTCCTTTTTTTTTTTTCAACAATTCAGCTTCCGTATGTCTGTGGCCGTAAAACAGTAGTCAACAGATTGACTGTTCTGCACAAGTTATATTTAAATAGGTACTTATATCCCGATGTTTCCACAGAAATACCTGATAGATGACCTATACTCTATGTAAATAAGAAGTTAGTAAAAATGACTTTCGAATTTTTTCAAGAGTGCCTACACATTTTTATTATCACTAATAAACTTATTTTGACTAAAATACTTTGAAACGTGACCGGGTTTTGTTAATAAATTTATACAAGACAACAAGCAAAGATTAATAAACTGTATTTGTGTGCACTAGGCTGCCGTGTCATGACAATATATTGTATCTGAAAACGTGTCAGTTTTTAGAAATCGCGATTTTTTGTTTTTTTTTGGAATAGAGATATTAATGCATTTAAGATATGCTTTTTATTAGATTAGCACATACATGTAAAAAGCACATTTATTCGTACAAAACACTGTATATCAACATTATATTGTATTGTCATGGAAAGGCAGCAGGGCTGAGAATACTTTTGTTTGAATTGTTAACCATGTTATAGAACCTAGTGTCAAGAGAATCTGTGTCGCATTAAATCCTAGTATGGAGTGGAGGGACTCTCTTATACGTGCTTGTATCGACAGACGAAAAAGTGTGTAACTCTTTGTATAGGTACCTGCTTAATTTCAATCGTAAGTTTACATTTCTGAAAGAAAGGTAGTGCTAACTTACCAATTCCGTTATCGATATCTGTATACTGCTGTAGAACAACTTTTCTGTAATAAACAAATATTTTTTTAATAAAAGGTAGGTAAGTAATTCTACCCCTTTTTTACCTCGTTAGGGGATGAATTTCAATAATATACGAAACACGTCTTCCATCAATTCTGTTAAAAAAGATTTATGCAAAATTTGAAGTAGATTGGACCAAGGAATTACGTTATCCCAAAGAAACTGCCCCTTTTTTCACCCTCTTAGGGGTAGAATTTTGGAAAATCCTTTCTTGTCGAATCCGTACTGTTATACGGATCCTCGCTAAGGACGTTTAATGAAAACTAGATTTAAAGTTCACCAACATGTATTAAAAGATTAATTAAGCACAAAGACAATTGGTAGATAAATCGTAGGGGCAACCGTGTCTCGCGGATGACAGAATCGGACTGAGGTATGAGGGATGCAACTGCACTAGAGGATAAATAAATACTACTGTAGGATAAATGCTGACTAAGCTATTAGAGTGTCGATGTAAATAAATCAGGGAATAAAGGCAACTGTAACAGTATGTCATAAAAGAAAGACTCTGGCAATTAAAAAGAGTGGCCCGAGTTTCTTGCCAATTCTTCTCGAGGCCCAACCCTAGTCAGCGAATTGGCCGTAGGAAAAAAAAGTATGCTGGCATTTGTTTTTATGACGTTCATAAGTATCATGTATTTGATCTAAATGAATAAATGAGTTTGACTTTGACTTTGACACACCATCCAAGTTTCAGGTCTCTTCGATCTGCGGTTGAGGCTGTGCGTTGATCCGTCAGTCAGTCATATAGGACAAAACATTTAATATTATAGATTATTAAAACATACTTATAAACGTACTGATATTGTCAGTACTGTAGAGGTTTATTGGTGGTCACTAGCTGGCCGTATGCCAATAGTAAAACCTCTGGCGTTTTATAAAAGTAATTTGACTGCCTCGGTGGTCCAGTGGCCGCAGTATGCGACTGCTGTGCACAAGTTAATATTTAAAATATAAATGAAAAAGGAAGGATCCCTTTGAAATATAAATGAAAAAGGAGAAAATTTCTAATACAAAAGTCCGTACTCTACTGGAACTAGACTTCTTCCATAACTAATATTATAAAGAGGGAAAATTTGATGTTTTGTTTATTTGTTAACTTAAAAACTACTCGACCGATTTAAAAAAATCTTTCACCATTAGATAGCTACATAGTCAGCGATTCACCATTAGATAGCTACATAGTCAGCGAGTAACAGTGATATTTTATTTTAAAAAATACGGGCTCCCTACGAAAACAAAATAAATGCCCACCCGTACGGTGGGCATTTATTTTGCAAGCCGGGACGTGCCACTATTTTATAATTTTAATTTAACGCCGAAATTAGATCTTCGCGCCGCTGTCATGGTCTGGGCACACTGCCGCAAAAGACTATGAACATTTGCAATACTACTTAGAAATTTCAGTTGCGTGTTGCTGACCCAAGAAATTTTAACACCAAGGTTTGAGACACTACGTTTGAGGCACCCAGCAAGAATATCAAATTCTATTTTCGTATTATTACACGTAATAACTTTAAATATTTACTTACGTGAAATAAAACTCAGCACTGCTTGTTGATTCAATACCCGTATTATTCGGTCTGGCTTGTCCAGAAGGAACACAGTTTTTCCATCCTGGACGGCATACAGACCATGGCAACTCAGCGGAGAAACTTATCACTAAATAGTATAAATTGAGGGCCACGAGTGACATGTAGTATGACACCACGTAGCCAGCACATAGAGCTTGGGCATAACCGCAACCTGAAATAATATTTATAGATATCAAATAAACCTATAAACAAATGCTGCTTGATTTATTATTATTTTATTTTAGGAAAGCTTACGGACTAATGCCATCGTGTATAACTTCTTAACAAATTGCCAATGACAAGCTTCCGCATATTTATATTATGGAGTTAAAAGATGTTACCCAACAATTTTGCTTTAAAAGCTCATTTTATTAGTGAGTATGTAAACAGTTAAGGCACCTTATTCTGAAGTATTTAGAAAAACGGCATTTATGTACTAGCGAATTACATAACTATTTTAATAAAACATTTATTTTAGGAAGCTTTTATATTAGTTGATGCCCGCAGCTCCGCCCGGGTAGATGTCGGTTATCGCGATAAAAAGTAGCCTATCTATTCCAGACTATACCTAATCTATCTCTGTGTGATCTCAAATTTCATCCAGACCCGTTCAGTAGTTTTTGCGTAAAAGAGTAACAAACATCCATACATCCATATTTACAAACTTTCACTTTTTATAATATTATCTTCTTGCTTAATGTAATAATAATGTATAGTGATGTATAATAATAAAATAAATATGGTACTGCTTGAAGCTAAACCGAACCCAACGCATTAAGAACTATTTTATTTAAATCGGTTAATAAACAAAGTAGGCTTGAACAAAAAAAATATCCCCGATTTCGAATGCATACATACCAGGGTATGTACGCATTCGAAATCGGGGATATTTTTTCTGATCAGGATCAAATAGGACCTCGAAAGAAAATCTACCCTCTTAAACAGAACAAAAAAAAATGGTTGGTTCACAATAGACCGAGAAATTGGTGTAAATACAAAAAAGAAACAAAGTATATTCAGATGAAAATATAAATCCTTTTTGAAAGTCAGTAAAAAGAATCCTAGAACCCAATCGCATCCAACTGAAAATAGAAACTAGTAGAATAAAACAAGTGTCCAAAAAAGGGTCCATAGTCTTTATAGACAAATCTATACCTAACTTTATTTTGCCTTTTCACCAATATCTAGGCAACTACAACTGACTGCTATAATTTAAAATTAACTGTTAACTTACCTGTCATCACAGGTGCCATAGACCATATATGTACACCGTTGGAGCTACTGAACTGACCCACAGTGGTTTCAAGATAATACATAGGCTTTCCTATGACTAACAGCACAATCATATATGGCAAAAGGAATGCTCCGCCTCCATTCTGATAAGCAACGTAGGGAAATCGCCAGACGTTACCTAAACCAACTGATGTAGCAATACATGACATAAGGAACTCCCACTGGTTTCGCCATTGTATTCGTGTTCTGCCTTGTATTCGCTGACCCTGTAATTAGATAATGCATACTGTATATAATCAACTTCTTAAACAACTATCAGTTATTTGATGGAAACTTGAAAACCTTAAAAAAAGAGATGTTTGGACATTTTAAAAGGATGGATGGAAGAAGAATAATAAAAGAGGTATACCGCAACAGTGCGTGATATGTCGGTAGAGGCCAACCTTGGCGAACATACATGTCTCCAGCGCTCATTTAGGAATGCGTTTTGAAAGAAACGTTTTCCTATCCCAGATATGCCATTTTAGCCTGGTGTAAAAATAATGGGTCGGCGACACGCAAGTGATACCTTTGGTATTGAAAGCGTCCATAGGCTGCGGTAACTGCTTAACATCAGGAGGGCCGGATGCTTGTTTGCCACCCAAGTAGTATAAAAAAAAAATATATTTACCAAGTAAGCGATGTGCTAAAAAAGAACAAAATTAAAAGTACCCAGAACAGACAGTTCATGCATGAAGACGTTGATAAATTTACCCACACTGCTGGGCATAGACCTTTATTTTTTTTGTGAGGGGGGAAATGCATTACGCATACCACCCTGAGAAAGTAGGACGGTTATGTTGGGCTTTCCGGCCTCGAGATGGTAGGCGGCCGGCATACCGGCTTTTACTAAGGATGCGAAATGGATCCTCCTGTGCCTACCACCACATCACCATCGCCGATTTCCTACGTAAGAGGACCACGGAACCCTGATATGACTTCAGTGGTCTATCCAGCGGCTGCCTGCGCTACGTCCATTACCAGTGACAGCGTCCGGGTGCACTGGGGACGCTGTCCTTCCCCGGATGCGGGTGAAGCTCAATTGCCCTAGCTTACGCACAATGGCGGCATCAGGCCGTCCGGTATGCCGGAGACGGATTGGATCAGCGTGGAGACTTTCCTCCCTGATCCGCTCCGCCACCTCCTTCTGTAAGATGACGTAATTGCCTATACAGTACCAGGTCTAGATACTTCATCTAGACCTGGATTGAACTGGATGGATATCGAGGCGCTAGTGCGACGGGGCCCATGAAATATAGGGCCGCCATCTTTTCAAGGGCCACCCTAAGCCCCCGCACCACGATCCGCCAGGCACGCTGCACCTTCAAATCTGTGACCCCGGCTGTGTCTAATGTATCATCGGTGTAACAGAGTATGGCCAGCTCGGGGGGAAAAACAGTGCGCAGGACCCAATCATAGCAGCAGTTCCACAGCGGCGCTTTGCAGGGACCCTACCTTGTCCCTCTCACAAAGATGGACCTCTGCGGAACCGGTCAAAATGGTCCTGCGCCCGACGCAGCTATCTCGATCCTCGTATAGGAAATACGTATCTCGAGATAGTCTGCCAATAATAGCCCAAGGCATTCGGGCACTCCATGGGTCCGGAGCGCCTCCCTGATGCTGCCGAATGGCTGACTGTCGACTGTGTCTTGCTTGATCGTGGCCCTAATTTATTTACCAAAGCACTCGGTAAAGGTTGCAGGCAACCGATAGACAAGCGCCGTTCAGGAAAACGTTATTTTAATATAATGGCGTAAAGTCCTTTTGTCGAAGTTATCTTTTTATTTATTTAAATCTATTTATAGATTTTTTTTTTGGGACACCAAAATACATATCTATTGCTCAGATAACATTTTTAAATAGTAATGCACAGTTATAGGCGGCCTTATTGCTTAAATCAAGCAACCCTCGGATGGATAGAAAATATAGATAAAAATAAATAGCATACCTAACCTATACACTTACCTGTAACTATAAAACTTATACGCATACCATTTAAAACATATAACACCTAAATATATTATAATATTTGTTGTTTTTAATTGTTCGTGTTTTGACGGATTAAGAATACAAATGTTACCACCTCGTTACATCCTGAGGGTGTCGTAAGAGCCAACTAAGGGAGCAAGTGAGGCAGACAATATCCACTGCAAGAGAGAACAAATCCCTATGCTAACCCGTCTGGCCAGGAGAGCCATGCTCAGCTGTGAGACGTTTATGGGTTGAGACGATGATATACTTATGTAGTATTATATCCACATACAAATATAGAAGTAAGTTAATACATGGTAAGTAAAAAGGTAGAGGAAATAAAAGCTATTGAAAAAAGGTTTGTAGACCAAACTTCTAGAAGAATCAAAATTCTTTGCCTTCCTTAGGGAAACAGTCTATGCATTCCACAACCAGCAACTACTTAGAAAAAGATATGTCGTAGAATTTTGTGTAATGCATCAGTATTTCCAGACAAGGTTTTCGCCTACCTCAGGATAAGCAGGTAAGCAATTAGCGTAGCCTATGGAAACTTGCAATACTAGGACTTTCAACATTTTTGGTTTTGTTATTAGGAATATGTTTCTTTAAAAATGCAAACCTGAATGAGTACTGTAGCACTAGAGCATAGCAACAACTATACCACTACACACAGTAGAGTAGTTGTTCCTATGCAGTACAAGATATACAGCTGGAGTACAGTGATCACAATATTTTAACAGGGATGACGACCTTGCTAAGATCAACGTATCTCTCGATATTTTTGATTATAACTTTAGCAGATTCACTTCAATAGTCAAAGACATTCCCCATAGTTCGTCGAGCTTGGTTGACTCAGTCTCAGGTATGACAACTTAAGTCATTCAGGTTCTACCATAGGATACGTTATACAATATATTGGAACTCCGTAACTATGTAAGTAGTACTGTTTTATTTTTGCTCCAAATTGTTTTATATTGTTACGTTGCAGTCCAGATCGAAACTATGTATCTTCCACTTTTAATATATTTTTGTTTGTAATGCGTATTTAAATAAAATAAAATAAAATTTGGATGCGGTCTTTTGTAAGATTTTGGGGCTTTCCCCAGTCAGGCTTGCTGGATTGTAAATGGCTTGCCATTTGAATATTGTTTTTTCAGTTGCTGTAAAATTGCTATTAGCATATAATAAGAAGCTTGCAAACCTGTGATGATGTGGCGGAGAGGGTGGGTGGCTTAGCTACGATTGCCCTCATCGTAAATAAACACTAGAATTTAAAAAAATATGTTGCACTAGATATTACATGATACCACTTTTTGGGTTATAAAAAAATGATGTTATTATTATTACATATACATATGTAATAATAATTAATTATTCAAATTAGGTTTATCGTCATGTGCAATAATTATTGCCTCAGTCACTACCCATTTAAAAAATAAATAGCAGTTTGTCAACCCATGACAATTTAGATATTTATGGTGAAGTAAAAGAGTATAATTGAGAAAAATATAATATTACCTACTCTTATCTTTGGTTTATTATAAGTACTTGTTCTGTGATTATTTTTTTCTGAAACTTCCTCCCGCCCCGACTTCGCTCGGGTTAAAGTATTTTCAGCTCAACTTTCTTAATTTTTTTCCATAAGAACCTTCTCCTAACAATAACGAACATAGCAAAAAAAGAATTAGCGAAATAGGTTCAGCGGTTTTCAAGATTTGCGATTAGCAACACAATCAGCGATTCACTTTTATATACCGCTGTGCCATGGTTCGGTCACACTATGTTCGACACGCACCGTTCAGGGGAATATTGTACAAGTCAGTTTAGGTTGTTCGAGTCGTATCCACAAATTTGGTAAAAATTGGATGATTTTAGGTAACTATTCTAAATAAATGAAACTGAATAATATGGAACTACAAATTACGTCAGATAGTTTGGTCTTTTCTCTTAGAAATTGCCTGAAGATATTTGTCTCCCAGACGAATGAACGTAGTTTGGCATGATCGAGATGGTTCTTAGCTATAATTTTGTCCAATTCATTTGAAATTGGTTTACTGTTACTTCGATGATATTTCTATGCATAACCTTTAGCTGATGCTGCAGCATCAGAAATTCAATATCTTCTCAAAGTCTGCGGTGATTATATCCGAAATATTTTGGAAACACATATTAAAATGTATTACAATTTCGTGTTGGACACCTTCGTTTCGGACACAAGCCACCATAACATGAAAACATCCTCTATTAGTCCACACTCTGAACTAAGTGGAAAGTATGCTCTTCTGATTATTTTTCTCGGGTGCGATTCCTTTTGCCTGATAACAGCTTCAAGCAAAATAAATCGATACTTCTATTTAAAATAAAATATTCACACAACGGTACCTTTCTATTCCAATTATTCCAACGTCCATTTTGTAATGTTATGTACCATATACCTTTCTCCATCGATCTCTTGTCTATTGTAAGTTTATCCAGCAGCTAATTCCTTACCAGACTAACACGTATAGGAAAGGAATCCACTAAAGTAGTATTTAAAATAGTATTATCAAAAGTAGATCGTAAACTTGTTCTTCTTGGTGATAACTTTTATATATTGACTAAACAATATAAGGATAAAGAATATTTGGTTTGTTTTTCTATAATAAGAAAATTTAATTAAATTTATGTAAAATAATGTTCTGTGTATTAATTATTGTATGAGATTATAATTTGAGTAAACGAAGTTCTATAACACTATTGTCTATAACTACGTATATACAACTCTATTTTACAGCATTGTTGCTCCGAGGTATTCAACCTTATTTCATGTTGTGTTATGTCATTGTGAAGGAGACGTCGACGGCCTCAAATACCTTATGACTGTTCTGCAGCAGGAGCGCACCGCATATCTACACGCTGAATTGAATTACATTATTGAGGTACATTTACCTCAATTATATTCAGCTCAACAGTAGATATGGTTTATGTGACATTGGAAGAAACCAGATAAGTCTTTACTATCTTGGAAGATGGGCAGGCCTCTGATGTGGGATACAACGTGCGTCGACACCTTAACTACATTACAACATCTAAGCACAACAACTGTGCTGGCGCTACTGTCGCACTTGCGGAGACCCTCAATAGCGCAAGTAGGTACAGTGCAATATGTAATTGGCATAATAAAAGTTTATCAGCTGTTTGCAAACGCGCGCATTCGCGATTCTTATCTTATTCTATTGCTCCACTCCCATGGTGTCGAGGTAAAGCTGTTTTAGTTATACAATGTATAAATGTTTATCTTTAATAATATTACTTACTTATCTTCTCTGTCATGTTACGCCATGTGCCTAAATGTTACGCGTCTTTGAAATTTTACTCTCAATTCACTGTCCTAGTATCAGGTAAAATTATTAAATAAACAGACCTTTACTTATTTTTTTACTTTTATTTGTTTCTTATATTTAGGTAAAAATACAAATTGAAATAATTTAATATTATTAAAATTATCATAAAAATACGTTTATATAAATAGACATATCTATTTATAACTAATAAATAATATCGAGATACTTAATGTTATTCAAGAAGTGCATCTAACGTCGATAGCCTACGGTGAGACTGATAGCTATGTGTTGGAACCAATTCTTACGTTGCATCTTGCGCTCGTATTTAGCATCGCTACGGAATTGTCGCCATTCTTGACGCTTGTCAGGGAGGCTGGGTCCGTAGGTAGGCTTGGCTCTAAATGAACGTCTTATCGTCTGTAATTAATAAAACATTTATTTTATGAGTAACAATAATACCATAAATTATTTTTGAGTAAGTCTAAAGGTTTCTGCAGCGTACGTCGACAAAGCTCTTAAGCGGCAGAATTTTTTTTCGACCTGTTCAACTATAATCGTCATATTTCAGCCAGTTTATAAAATATCACAATGAATTTTACACTTAAATCTTTCCCATAAAAAAAAACTATTCTATTAGTGAATAACGTTTCAAAATCCATTGGGTAATTTTTGAGTTCATCGCGTACAGAGAGATCGACGTGGCGACCTTGTTTTAAGACCATTGTTTTTTAAGGTTTTTAATTCTTGAGTATTTTTACAGCAATTCTTATTATGCGTCTCAGCCTACCTTTTTAAAAAAATAGTTATGACATGTCTGTAAGTACCAGATATTGACAATAAAATAACATTATTGTTACCGACCATTAGTTAGGTATTTCAAACAGTTGATCGATGTTCAACCAATACAGTATATATTAGTACAATTGACATTATGCGCTTACCTCAACAATACTGGGAGACCTATATTTCCAGAATGTGAGTAGCGCACATAAGGGAACTAATGCTATGCCAGCATACTGTAGAATAGAACCAGCAACTGAAAAAAATATACACATTAAAATAACTGAAGCTTTGTAAATAAATATTATCCTAGTAACTCAAACATGCAGTATTGCACGGTTTCAGAGGCACTTCCTACCACCTGCCGAGGATTTCTCAAGAGACTAAAGCATGGGGTTCTTCAAAAAGGAGTTATAATGTAAAAGGGTCGGTAACGCGCGAGTGATACCCCTGGTGTTGCAAGCGTCCATAGGCTACGGTAACTGCTTACTATCAGACGGGCCGCATGCTTGTTTGCCTCTTTGGTAGAGTAAAAAACAACAGTAATAAAATACCTACACAAAGAAAGAAAAAAATAATAGGGCTCCATACAAGCGACCAAGTTTGTCTGGGTAAGAACCTACACGGCCAGAACCAAAGGAATACTAGGTGTGTAATTGTATTCTTGTGCATCAGTTTACAGAGCTCAATTAACGATGCGTTTTATCAAACCAATCACTTTTCATAACAAAACCCTGGTTTTGATTTGATTTTTTTATAAATAATTTGGTATTGCAAGTGTCTATAGGCTACGATATCTGCTATCAGGCGGTTCGTCTGTTTGTTTGCCTAGGTAATATATAAATAAAACACTTACTATATGCAGACTGCGGATATTCATAAGTTCCACCGAACAGTAATACTTCAGTTGTGATGAATGAATAGAAGAAAACGGCTATCATCATGAAAGGTGTAATCAAACCCCAACACATTCTCCAATAGAATGAACTCTTCATACCTAACATATATTCTATGTCCAGACACATATTTTCCAAACCTGAAAACAAAAATAACGTTTTGTATGATCTTCGTCTAGAAGTTTTGTTTTTTTTAATGGCGGTCCTATCCCAGGTATACTCCATCTTAAAGCCCTGAAGTTAAAAAGTGGGTTGGCAACACGCAAGTGATACCTCTGGTATTTCAAGCGTCCATAAGCTACGGTGGTAACTGCTTAACATCAGACGGGCAAACGGTTTCCTCGTTTGCTACCCAAGTAGGATAAAAAACGCCCAAAACCCACTGATTCCGGATGGCTAAGCCTACGATATTTTACTATGATGACCACCGAGCCCCTCTACTGGGGCACTGCTGGGGCACACAGGCTGGTCTAGTTACCCAGCGAGCTATGCTTGGGGTTTCCTTGAAGAATAAACTTCGAAATGAGATTATCCAAAGGTTGCTGGGGTAGCCTGGATGCGGAAAGCGGAGGACCAGGTGTTGCGGCGTGAATTAGGAGAGGCCTATATCCAACCGTAGACTAAACAGGTTGATTGATTGATTGTCCGATTCACCAACCCGCATTAGGCCAACGTAGGTATGTGAAAGAAGGCCTAAACCTATCTTTTGATACATTGCCGCCAAGCAGACCAAAAAAAAGTAATTACCATATATCCAAAAGATGCCCATGATTTCAATGATGGCAGCGAATAATCTCATAAACGTTCCTCCGTAGTGATCAACCAACTCTAATATGTATTGTCCACCCTAGAAAAATATAATAACATCAAAATACACTGCGTGAAACGGTATTGAGTTTATCAGAATGCAGGAAAGTATCTTTTTTTTAATAAAAAGACAACTCCCGCACTAGAACAAGCTCTATGTCGCGGGAGACTTTACAAACATACATTTAACGGACACAGTTTACAACCAGACTCAGAACAACTCTTTGTGGGTCACACAAAGTTTTACTCTGTGTGGGAATCGAACCCACAACCTCGTGCACAGCAGGCGCATTCTGCGGCCACTTTGCCACCAAGGCAGTTGAATTTCAATGTACGTACTTACTATCGACAAAATCGGTGCCCGACCACTCTGACATAAACATACATAAACATTACACAAGTAAATATAAACTTACCGGAGTGACATACACGAGTCCAACTAAAAAGCCCGCAGTACAAGTCATGACGGACATCAAAACTGGATGCACTTTAGGGAAGGCGTCCTTTAATACAGTGTTTAATACTGAATGTAACGCTACTCCCGAGCCAACCCCGAGTACTGTCATCATGATGAAGAATAGAGCAGCAAATAACTGTATAACAAAGATTTTTTGTTAAGTAGCTAATCACACAAAGTTTTTTCTGAGTGTAAATCTAACCTACGATTTGCGCTTAGCAGCAGAGTCAGAGACCAATATACCCATCGGGAACCCTTTTGTTATTAGATTTTCGATCACCAATTATATCTACTATTTTATCAATCATTCATTCTTCCTATATATCTAAGAAGAAGAAGAATTAATTTTATACAAATAACAAAAAGCAAAATGTTTGTTTGTCATGTCAAAATAACAGTTCTCTAAATTACTATAAAAATAATATAGTTATCTGCATAGTAAATACATATAACGAAAATGCAGTTTTTTAAATTGTTATCTTTATGTGTTGGTACATCGTACAGGGTACCAGGTTGGTACTCACTTGAGGTACAAAAGGTGACTGTGCAATAGCGTCTGGGTACGAGATGAAAGCGAGACTGGAGCCACCAGAGCCGACTACATCATGTACGTCATCATAACCAAGCTGATACGCGAGGTTTCCAAGCACGCCGAAAATTGTAATGCCCGAGATCAAACTTGTGAATGTGTCTAACGTAGTCACGATCAATGAATCCCTGAAATAAAATGAATTAAAATAATAAGAAGAAATTTTAAAGATATGTCTGTTTCACCAACCCGCATTAGTCCAGCGTGCGTGAATTAAGGCCTAGACCCTCAACTGTCTTCTTAGAGGAGAGGAGACCCTTGCCTAGCAGTGGGACATATATGGGTGTCTATTATTATTATGCTAACCCCCCTCTCCATAAGGGACTAGCACAAAACTCGGAAGGCAAAGTATAGAAGCTTTTCAAATCCTTGTAATATAAAAGAAATGTATTATGAGTTTAACTAAGTTCCTATTTCAGCTGCAGTTTCTGTTGCTGCTATAGCTGCAGTTTCAGAATATTCATAAAAGAAATAAGTAAAAACATAATTACTAACCTGTAAACATTTTGTGAAAATTTGTTGTATGAGGCGAACATAATAAGTGTTCCAGAACATACTGACAAAGAGAAGAAGGCCTGCGTGACTGCTGCATACCAGACCTAATAGCAAAAAGTAACATCATATAAATAAGCGAGCGACACAAGAATTCATAGGTAGGAAAAATGGGATTAGAGTTTGTATGTAAGTTCATCTCGTTTAAGTGCGTTTAAACTTGGGATTTTAGGGTTTTTGAAAATTCTTCAACTGGCCGTGTTGAAGTCGGTTTTTTTGTTAAAATGATTAAAGCTAAACTTGTTTCGCCAAACTTTGTACTGATTTTTAATAGACACTTACTCTGAGTTCTAAAATTTTACTCCATTGTGGTGTGACGAAGAACAAAATGCCCATTCCAGCTCCCGGTAAAGTCACGGCCCTGAAGAATAGTTTTCATTTTAAATAAAATAGTAAGCATAGTCTTCTAGAACAAGATATTTATGCATAAACAGTAAAAATCTCTATTCATTTCATCTCGCATTACCTGATTCTCAAAATAGATTTCGGGCTCTCGGCCGAAACTGGAGAGAGATCAGGCGGGGGACCAACGAATTTATTCACTTTCGGAGGCACTGAGAGGTCTCGTGTTTTTAGAATAAGGAGAGCAGCCGGTCAGTCTGTGGGTAGGTGATCTACAGACTGACCTTTACTGAGCTTGTTAGGGAACAAGGCCTGTATTAAATTATAGGCTACGGTAACTGCTTACCATCAGGCGGGCCGTATGCTTGTTTGCCACCTTATTGTATAAAAAAATTTATAAATAGTACCTATTCATTAATTATGCTTACCTAATTAGCAAGATGAACATAACAACGTATGGGAACAAGGCGAGGAAATATGCAGCTTTGCCAGTACTTTTGACACCACGAACGATGATAACAAAAATAATGAGCCACGACGCGAGCAAACATAATGTTAGATCCCATAAAGGAGTACCTGCGAACAAAAATACACTTTATTATGTATTTATATTTATACTTGCAATATATTACTTCAATAGTATAAATAAGAATTTCTTCTTTAAACATGTGGGTTTCCTCACAATCCCACATTTAATTTTTTTTTTTTAAATCTAAAGATATCCACCTCGTATTGGGCCTGCGTGACCGGAATATCTACTCTTGATAGAGGAGAGGAGACTTATGTCTAAAAGTAGGGACATGTTGCTCTTATTATTAAATATTAATATTTTTTTTACACGAAAAACTCATAAACACTGGTCGACCAGAATCGAACCCAGACCAATCCATGGTCGGCCAAACTGTACTACTGTTTGTTTTGAGAGCTAAAAAGAATGAAATAATGAAATATGTGAAGACTGGCCTGTTGGTCTAGTGGTTAGTGGCCCTGATAGCTAAGCCGGAGGTCGTGGATTCGATTCCCACACATGACAAAACTTTGTGTGATTCATAAATGTTTGTTCCGTTTCTCTGGGTGTAATTTGTGTTGTAAACCCTCGCAAAAAAAAACTTGTATTATTTTCTTACCAATTCCATCATCAATACCATCGGACATGCGCAAAACAGTTCGTCTGTAAAAAAACAATTATATTATTAATTAATATCAAACTGCTGCTGCTGCTACGTCACGTTTTGAAAATAAATCAGGATTGATAGTATGAAGAACTTATTAATTATTTATTAATATAAGTTTTATGTGGAACATGGACATATGTGTATATACATTCTGGGTAACGAATTACTAACTGCTAACCTTGACTTCGGTCGCACTATATGATTAGAGGTCCCTACTAAAACTAAGTAAATGTCAATCCGTGCGAAGCCGGGACAGGCCGCTAGTCAATTATCTTTTCTAAGTTAAAAGTAAGTTATCTTACTCCTCAGAAAATCGGCTTAATCAGGCTAAAGTCTGTTTTGAATGAATGAATTAAACAGAAAGAAAGACAGAACTTTAATAATAATCATGCATATAACTTTATATTGAAGTTTAAAAATATTGGTTTTGCTTAACATAGCAAACAGTCCCTTTTTGAGACTAATTCCGGAAAATACAAGCACTCGTACACGTGGGCAAAGCCACAGGCGAAAGCTAATCGCTATTTATTTATTTTCATTCATTCACTTCAACCCATAAACGTCCCACTGCAGGGCACGGGTCTCCTCCATACATTATTATTTATTTATCCTTAATTAGAACGGCTACAAGCCACACACAAATGCTATGTAAGGCTCTTGTATATCATATGATTTATAGTAATGCCTTCGCAGTAACACAAACCAACCGTGAATAGTAAATAATGTATTTAAAGTTAAATTTTCTTTAGACATTTTGGACACTTTTGGGGTTGGGAAAAAGCACTCAACACCATAACGCTCATGTACATACGAGTATAATAGATGTATGTTTTAAAAGTTTACGAAGCTAAGTTGTCACTTCTGCCGAGCAACTGATAATTTTGTTTTTGACATTATGTGCTACAACTGCTACGGAGCGCTACGACGATCGTAGCAAAACGTAGCACGTCTTTACGTGTAGACTTACGCCTGTTGCCCAGAAAGGGTAGGTAATACAATGGATTTCCACTTGGTACGATCTAATGCATAAGATACAGATAATGCATAAGAATAATTATTCAAATAAAAGCAACTTAACCTAAGCTACTTACAATCAATCATTACTGTATTTAAAACGAATTAAGCAATAAATAAATATCTGATTGAGGCATCCTATAAGTAAAATATTTTTTTAATCGGTTCCGTAGTTTTTAAGTTTATTCATTACAAACAAAAATACGAATATTTTCTTTTTATTAACCGATTCCAAAAAGGAGGCTATCAATTCATGTGTATTTTTTATTTTAGATATCGCATAACTCCGTCATTGATGAAACAGATTTAGCTAAAAATCTTTTAGGTAACCTAAAAGATTTTTCTGTTATATTATCAGCGCTTTAACTATGCCAAACCCCATATTCCTCCATGCGCGCATATTTCTTAAAAAGGAATCCGAAGATTTCGCTTAACGTACTAATATATAAATTTGCGGAAATTGATTGGGAAAAATTATAATCATTAAATTCCCTAGATAAAGCCAAACACGTGACTTTGAATGCTTTATTAGTAATATTGACATGATAAAAGTATTTCGACAAGTTTATTACAGAGATATTGCCATTGTTATCTTATCTAACAGTTGGAGCTAATTTATTCGAAGACAGGGCGTAATATACTTATCGAATTTAACTTATCTGATATGAGATATTTTTTATTTATTATCTGTTGGTCATAATGCTGTATGCTAATGGTGAAACGTCATTTTTTTATGCATGACTGGTTGCCATGTAGATTGTATAATATTTGTTTGGAATGAAATTGTAAACACGATCTTAAAAGATAATATTTTGCTCGTCCCAGAAATCAAACCCAGGAACTACAGGTCCTTCCCCAGTCGGGTTTGCTCGCTTATATGGTGCCCTACCTCTCTCATTTTATATATTTACGATATATATTTACGTTAGCGTTTTTAAGATGGTTTATTTTTTTTAATGATTTTATATTAAGTATACTTTTCAGTGGGAAAGTAGGTAACTTACCTAATTTTTGATTGTCATAAACATATCAATATCTCAATAACTATTAATTTTCTATTTTATTTTGAGGAGTTCCCTACTAGTCCAACGCAAAAAAAACCGTGCACAGATAGATTGACAAACATTATAAACATACATTCGAATTGAGAACCTCCTTCTTTTTGGAATCGGTTAAAAACTTACGTAAAATAATATTCAGCACTGCTGACTGGATCTCCTTCAAATTCACTTGCATTAACAGACTGCCCAGAAGGTACACAGTTCTCCCATTCTGGTTGGCATATAGCCCATGGCAATGTGCTTTGGAAGCTCATTGAGAAATAGTAGAGGCAGTTACCTACAATTGACATGTAGTAGGACACCACGTAACACGCACTCAAAACTTGAGCATAACCGGCACCTGAAATTTTGAAAAAATATAAGATAACAAATGAAATGTATTTCAAATAGAATTGTTATTCGAGAATAAATCGATACATGACTACCCAGTAAAACATATAAATTAGCATCAAGCGTATTATTTTATTTTTCAGGTTTCTAGCGCTTGTTTAGGTATGCGTGTTTAACAAAAAAAACTAAGTATCCAAGGGATACTCTATCACAAAACGAGTGATGTCATACGTAGTGCAAGCGCCAACTGCCTATGGTAACCGCTCACCATTAGACGAGCCGTATACATATTTTCCATTTAAGTACTTATACAAAAAATACACACCTTTCATTGCAGGTGATAAGGCCCAAATTTTTACACCATTGCTACTACTGAATTGTCCAATAGAAGTTTCCAGGTAATACATAGGTTTTCCAATAAGTATTAGTACTACGATGTATGGTAATAGGAAAGCTCCCCCTCCATTTTGGTAGCAGACAAATGGGAATCGCCAGACGTTGCCCAAACCGACAGAAGTAGCGATGCATGACATAAGGAACTCCCACTGGCTGTCCCAAGTTGGTCGTTGAGTAACATTGCCACCGTCATCCTGAAAAATAAAATAAACGTCGCATTTACTATGAAGCTCATTACACGAACGGTGGCAGGCGCTCATAGCCAGGTGTCACTTCCTGTTCGATAAACGATCAATGGGTTAAGCAACCACGGGCGCGGTAACCATAAAGTTGAATGACCGCATAGTGATATTTCATTTGAGCGTCTCCGTGTTTCGGAGGGCACGTTAAAAGTCGGTCCCGACTGTTAACAGTAGAACTTAGATGACGACGGAGGCCTAAATATGGGCGATCTAAATAAATCTCGTCACCGGTTTGATCACTAACCAAACGATAAGAAGAAGACACGAACAGTGATGGTATTGAATATTATCAAGCGTAAACCGGTCTGTTTATTGATTTAGGTACGGATTTTCTATATATTTTTTTTCCTTTTAAGTTTCAGCCCATTAGACAGCGGTATTCGAGTATTGGTAAAATTTTCATAAATGTGTTTTATAGTTAACTGAATCTCTTTTACTTTAGTTCGTAAGCACGATGACATAAACTCGACAAGACAAAGGCAGTGATATTACTTGCATCTACAAGATCGGTATGCATTCCATATAAAAAATAAAAGACGCTCGGGCGTAGGACCGGGGTATAACATTGTTTGGGTATCACATTTTCGCGGTTATTGCTTATCTAAAATAACAATTATATAGTTAACACACATAAGAGTTTGTTTATATGAACTACTTATCAGTCCGATTTTAAATTTCTGTCGTTTTAATTGGTACGATATAAACCTACTCCAACAGGATACAACCGTAATGATATAATATTTATATTGTATGCAAGTATTTATTAGATACCGGTTAGGTTTATTACAGCGATGATTATGACACACAGGATTTTATATGTGCGTGACGTGTTTTGGTGTATCAAGATAAATAACAAAAAATCGGCATATATTTATAATGTTATTATATTACAAAGGACTAATAGGACAATAAACACTTTTATCTTATCAATCACAATTATATTGTCCTTGAAAACTAAAATGTTATTATTGTCAATGCTATTTATGACACTATACTATATGAACCTATGTAATGGAAGTAATAAACCGCGTTTTGAGGTTTAATAGTTCCATGACCTATGTTGATAAACGTTAATAAATTTTTGCAAGACTTAAGAACAAATCACGACATAATATATGCAATTGCTTGGGACCGTAACTCGTTTTAGCAATCAATACTTTGTCAAACTGTTATTATGTATTGTTGTTTTTAACCGACTTCAAAACAAGGTTTTTTTTAATGTTTGTTACCGCAGAACTCCGACATTTATGAATCGATTTGAAAAATTCTTGTTTTATTTGAGAGGACATACTTCTTGTTGATCACATTTTTATCATATCAACGTTCTGATGATGGGATCCATGAGGAATTGAGAGAACTCCTCAAAAATTATAGGCATACCGCATTGCCGCATTGAAGTTGTTTCTTTTTGTTAAAATTATTACAAATGTTATTTGTCATTTATCATGTTTCCACTGTTTGACATAGGTCTACGCAAAAGTGCGCCAAGAGTCATTAAATTTAAGTTATAATAAAATGATACAGATCATAATTATGAATTTATTTTTCCGCCTTTTTCACGCCTAATTATTTTTTTAAAGTTTGATGCAATATTTGTGATCTATGGCTAATTAAATACCTATTCGCCTTTTATTAATTTGATAAATTATTTCAGTAATTAATTAAATTAATGCTTTTTCGTGGCAATTATAAAAATGTCTAAATAATCATTGTTATTATTTTTATTGAATTCTGATAAATTAAATTAGTTCCCTACCTTGACACGAAAACAAGGTTTCCAAAAAAACTAATAATCAGTTAGCTACGAACTGGTAAAAGCAATATTATAGTTTTTATTTTATACGCTTGCAATAACAATCTTTTTATTGGTCAATTGTTGCGCTTTGCGTTATCTGTAATATTTTTGACTGGTCATTGATAATATATAATATCGAGTAATTAGTGTTTAACGCAATTGCTCGATAATTATATTGAGCTATCTGTTATTAGGCATTATAGCAGATAGCTAAATAGTATTTGTATTAGGTATAGTTTAGATTACCTTACTTTTGGCACAATCAGTCCGAGCGCGATCGTATCTACGTACTGTGGACACTCAGCTTTACAAATACAAGCTATAAGTACCTGGATATACTAGCTATACCTGCTGTTAATTCGTATTCCGTTTATTGTTACTGCCACACTCCTCTTGGGTGGTAACGCGATTTTAAATAGCTTGTAACCTTCCTCAGATCAAATGCAAAAATATTTTTCTATTTTTTTTGTTGTTTTGGTTTTTATAAAGACTACTACCGCACTAAAGAACAAGCTCTGTGTCGCGGGGAACTTTACAAACATAAAATTAACGGACACAAATTACACCCAAACTCAGAACAACTCTTTGTGGGTCACACAAAGTTTTGTCATGTGTGGGAATCGAACCCACAACCTCGTGAACAGCAGGCGCTTACTGCGACCACTGGACCACCAAGGCAGTCAAAATTCGATTGGTAGTTCTTTTTCTAATCCGACTGGTGGGCCAAGATAAACATTAAAGTTACTATGTGGTACTACGGCTATTAAACTAAACCTAAAGTTGTGGGCTTAAACCGCTGGGGCTACGAACTGGTTTTTAGAAATTCAATCCCTAAATGGATAAGACATTTTTAACCCGGGCGAAATCAGGGCAGGCCGCTGGTACTATAATATTTTTCTACGTGATAATTAATAAAACTCTTGACCTAATTGTAAATATTTACTTAAATGCTAATAAACTAATGACATACCTATGTATCGATGTAATCTAATATTTTATTGAGGACATTTTTTATCGTGTGCATAGATAAACTGGGCCCTGATTCTGTAATACAAAGCAAAATATTCCACATTCACGAATTGATATACGTAGTTATAATCCCCTGTGTTTCGAGGGGCATAACCGTACCTAATTGAACCGTTTTTTAGAAGGAAAATGCTCCTCACGTCCCGCCCGGGGAAGCGGGACGGTTCTGTCAGGCTCTCCGGCCTAGAGATGGCAAGTGGCCGGCAATCCGACATAACCCCTAAAGGCGGGTGACCCGTGAACATAAATAAACCCGTGATGTGTTCACCGGTGGACCACCGGAACCTGATATGACATCAATGATCCACCCAGCGGCTGCCCGCGCTATGCAGGTTCTTTCCCCAAGTCACAGTACATAATTAAGTCAACTGTAACGTTTCTAGAAATCCACAACGACCCGTGTGGTCCGTATCATTACGTCCTTATAGCAACTTATTAAAGGTTCTTATCTTTTTGATAACCACTAAAACTAAGGTAATAAATTTGACATAGAAAATAAGGAAATATATAATTGTACTTAATCTAAAATGTATTAAATTAAGACTTCATGCAGATTCACCGCTCGGTTTCATAAATTTCAAAATTCCCGAAAATCTTTGCTTATAACCGATTGTATTTGCACTTAAAATAATACTTTTATCTATTTTATATTAATACTTAACTTGGGATCCCTTTTTAACCGAATTTCAAAAAAAGGGACGTTTTATATTCGTCTGGATATACTTAGGTTTTTTTAAAAATATTGCGCGCAGGGATGAGTGTGTGTTTTAGTATAAGTAGTTAAAGTTAACACAGAGAAATAATGCGGCAAGAAATCAAAATTAAAATGAATTAATTACGGTCATTCGATACCAAACTTCGACTACTGCGTTACTTTGCTAAATCTACCATATTGGGTTGATTTCTGTTTTTAAATTAATAAACAACGATTCTGTCTTCGAGTGGAGTACCACCAGCTTTGTCGATAGAACATGTACAGTCAGCAAAGGAGATAAGTATCTATACAGGGTCACAAGATATAACTGAAGATTTCTTAGATACCAATTGATGTTTTTGAGTGACTAACTCAAAAACAGCTATCGGTTTTTAAGAAATCTTAAGCTCATCTAATCTTCATCTCATTGATACAGTCTGTTAAATCTATTCTACTGTACTGTCTTAATATTGTGAACACGAAAGTTTGGACGGATGGTTGGTTGGTTGTTTGTTACTGAATCACGTCAAATCGGTTAAACGAATCAAAGTCAAACTCATTTATTCATTTAGCTCAAATGCATAATATTTATGAACGTTATAAAAATAAATGCCATCATTTTTTGTTTCTACGGCCAATTTGCTGACTAGGGGTAGAGCCTCGAGAAGAATTGGCAAAAAAATTCGGCCGCCCACTTTTCTCTTTTTAATCGCCAGAGTATAACATCAAAGATATAGATGAAATTTAGGACAAAGATAGAATAAAGTCTGGATAAGCACACAGGCTACTTGTTATCCCGGAAAAAACATTGTTTCCCTGAGTTTGTACGCGCGGGCGTAGCCGCGGGTAGAAACTAGTTTAACAGTTTATTCTGACTGGCGATTAACGCATGGCAAATCCTACTACTTATGTCTAGAAAACTAACATTTCGACTATAGGTTTATTTTATATTGTCACGTCCACTAAGGATAGATTTTTGTAAATACAAACTCCTAAAGAGGTTCAGAATTGTTTAACTTAGGCATAGTTTAAATCTATCTCTATACTATTAAAAAACTGAAGAGTTTGTTTGTTTATTTGTTTGGTTGAATGCGCTTATCTCAGAAAGTACTGGTTCGATTAGAAAAAATATTTTTTATTAAATAGTGCATCCAGGAAGACTATAGGTTATATAATATCACGCTGTGATCGGAGCGGAGCAGTAGTGAGATACCTATGTTGCAAAATCGGGGAAAATATTCCAAATTACCACGCGGACGAAGTCGCGGGCGACCCCTAGTAAATATATATTTACTAACTACTACCTACATCATTACAAAAGGTAAATAAATTTAAATTTAATGCACATTAATTCTTGGCTAACAGTACCTACCGGATGATAGAAATCCTTAAGACGGAAATGAAAGAGCATCATTGGAATAGGTTCCACAAAATAGATTTTTATCAGATTTCCATTGAAAACAACACAGTCAATACAATTGCCAAATAATATATCTTGTTTTCCTAGGCAAGTGGCATAAACGGTAGTCGAATCGAATAGAAAGAAAAATAATTTATGAGATTTGACATAAGTTTACGACATAATGAAGTAAACTAACCGTCAAATCCCTTATATTTTCTTTCTATTAGTCTAGTGACTATTTAGATTTTATTTTATTTAGATCGCTCATATTTTTGCTTCTGTCATGATCTAAGGCGCTATAAACAGCAAAATATTTTAAGTAAGGCTTAAACTTAAATCATGTTTTGATTATACTGTGTCACTTTATCACCATGTGCAATTTTGCGTTGTTATACTATATTGTGTTTGAACTGGCTGTGTTTTTAAAAATAGTCAACCATGTACGGACCGACCGCAGACAATACAGACAAAAAAAAACAAACATACAGATCTCTCGATCCACACTACTAATATTTAACTACGAACCCCTCAAATCCTTTCATTATGCCTACTCGTATGTATAAAATCAGTTGCTAGCTATTAAATTGATGGTACTTACTTCAATTTTGACTGCTACACCTGCAGCAAGTTCCTCTTTGGTTAATTCTACATTTTTCTTTGAGTCCTCAGGAGATGGATCAAACCCTCCGTTCACGTGCTGGCCATTTTCAACCACGTTCACGTTATCTGCCTATAAAGTAAAAATAAAAATTTCATATTATTTAACCGTGTAGGTGAGATCACTTAAAACGCCCGCAATAGAAAATATAGAAAAATCCCTGTGACGCCGGGGACCTAATAAGACATAACTTCTTTGATATCTAGTGATATTAGTTAGTCCCCAGCGACACAGGGTTTGTTAATTGTTCCTCATTTGTTCTCGAGAGTTATTTATAAAAACATAAATCACAAACGTGACACTTTTCACGAACAAATCTATTTTATTTTTGTTATTATTTATTTGTTTTTAAATAAATACATAGTATAAAGTTACCATTGAACGTGTCTTGTGGTGCGCTAATATAGTTACTATATGCGTACCACAACAAGCGCCGTTGGAATGACTCTTCGCGTAATTCTTTTTCCACTTTGAATATATGAGCGAGATAAATCAAACTTGATACGATATCTTACTTATCTGTCATTAGATTATGTATGCCGTGTAATGATTATTTTATGTTTACCTATTATGCTTAATATAAAATGTATTATTTTGTTTGGACGTTTATAAAATTGTTGTCCTGACTGTCAGTCAAAGCATAGCCAAAACTACTAAGGTGGTAGGCGGTGTCATACGGGAGCGATGAAAGACGCGATGCGAGTGATGCGACGTGTTGCAATGCGCTCGCCGCAAACGGCCATATCGGTAGGACGCAAGTAGGGCAGCCGGTTGTTTGATCGCGTTTGCAGCGTCGCGTCATCGGGGTAACTCTAGAAAGCTGAAATTTTGAATATATTTTATAACGCATCAACTATTTTTTTTAATTCAATTCCTAAACGAATAAAAAAAGATTATCCCGAGTGAAATCGGGGAGAGCCGTAATAATTAAATTTCACCAAAACATTTTCATGTAAAGTAACGCCAAGGTGAGTACATAGCACTGTTAAAAAGTAAAAAAGATCTCACGCAGAGCCAAACTCCTAACTCTACAAGCACTTACACTTTCTAACCTGGTATATCCTTCCGTTTGGCAAAATATTTCTCGACAAATTTTACTTCCAAAAAAACTTATTGCAATAGTTTCATTTCCCAAAAGCAAATTATATTTCGCATTTTAATCACTTGGTCAAATATTAATTTGACAACTTTTTACTTGCCCAAGTTTTTACATTAGGCAAATGCTTCATTTTGTAAAAAATTATATTCCAAAAAAAAGTGGGTTAGGTTCGGTTAGAACTGCGACCCCAACAGAGCTCAAGCCGAGCGAGCGAAACGAGCGTGCCGCGGCAGCGGCCGGCGAAGCGCCGGAATTGATTTGTATAATGCAGTGAATTTAGACTCTTTAATAAATTATATGATATGTAATATTTAAGGAAGAGCATGTTATACCAAACCATATTTGACTACATAATACTTGGTAAAATGAAACATTGCCAAGTAATTATTTGTTAAACAATAAATTGCTAAAAATAGTATTGCTAACTGTAAAATTGCCAAAAGTTGTTTTGCCAAATGAAAATTTGGGAAACATACTGTGGCATGTGATACTTTGGGAAACGTTTTTTGCCCAAAAAATAGTAATCCTTCTAACCCACATCATAGCGCATAGCCTTCTATGTAAATCCTAGTCTTAAGTTCCCTAGAAACCCAACACCTCAGGCAAAATGTGTGTCCCTAAAATAAATGCTTGTAAAGTTCCCCGCAACACGAGGCTGGTTCCCTAGTAAGAGATAGATAGATAATTCTTTATTGTACACTATAAGATAACTAAAAACTTATGTTAGAGAAAATGAACAAGTATTATACTTCATTTTATGTCGAGCGGCGATTTTTTCCAGGCAACCTTATGATGGACAGGTATAATCAGAACAGAACAGAAACATGTGATGGTGTAGTTGTATCGCTACCGATACAACTACACCATCGCATGTTTCTGTTTTTCTATTTCTTTAAAGACGACTCTACAGTCGTCTTTAAAGAAATAAAATAATGCACTATGAAATATTAAGAGAATTAAGCCGTAACCACACTGCTGACAATGACACCTTGTGTTGTTATGCGATGGATGTCGAATTCATCCTAAATGGATGAATTCGACATCCATCGCATCGTTTGATGATGAGATTCACATTTATGTTTTGGGCGGGGTGTGTATGATGTGACTTTACTGACAAATGCGTACCATATCGACGCATCACGAAGCAAGGTGTCCGTTTTGATTTGTTGTAATTCAATTAATAGGGTTTTCATAGAGCCTAAGAATAAATAGGAGTTATAAAGTAAATAACTTCATGATAATTTTATGATATCATAAGATATCGTTCATTTTAATGAATTGTACCTACTATGAATAATCTTGATAATAGTCAATAATACGCAGTACACGGATATTCTGCGTTATATTCATATTATTAATACAAAATCGGAGGGTGCCAATATACATGAGGCCTCTGGTCATACTAAGTAAAATAGTTTTCTTTTTATTTAGGAACTTCAAAAAACACACGTGTCTTGAAACGTGTGCTACGTTTCAAGACACGTGTGTTTTTTGAAGTCGGCTTATAAAATTATAATCGTAATGCATTGTCAAAATGTATTGACTAAGATAAGTCTTGTATTAATTGCTACTTCACATTTTAATCGTCAAATATAATTCATTAATAATTTATAATCTGATATTACTTTCTTTGTCGCACGGGCTGGCTTAACGTACGTTTGAGGTGGATTTCGTTTCGGTGTATCAGTATATATCTACCAGAAAATTGACCTTCGGAAAAGTTTTATTGAAGTAAAAACCCACTTTGGGCACTTTTGGGATGGGGATAAAGCTCATTTCCTTCATGCTCAGATACATACATATAATATGTATGTGTATATGCATATACATATATATGTTTACAAGTTTGTGAAGTTAAGAAGTTTTTACTGTAGACGTGCGGTCTTACGACCGACAATTTTTTTTCGTAAATCATTTTGTTTGAAACATGTAAGTATTATTCTGAATTTACAATAATCGGTTGAAAAGAGAATGATTACGACTTGGCTAGCTAAGGTTATCTTGTTGGGGGCTCTCCTTGCAGATTAACTGCCGTCCAAAAGTTATATTGCCGTTATCCGACAGGTCGATTTTCAGTCTGTGATGCCACTTAAAAAGTTCTATCAGCCAGCCTTTAAGGTATTTTTCTTCTTCTTCGTTAGTAGAACTTTACATATAGACTGATATTTATTGTATAAGTATTTTTATAGTATCACAAAATGGAAATTGAGCTGATGTCGGATAACGGCATTACAGCTTACTAGCTGTTAGCTCCGCCCGTGTGAATTTTAGTTTTCGCAAAAAAAGCAGCCAGTTCAGCAGTTAAATCGTTATAAGGTAACAAAGAAACAGAGTTAGTTTCGCATTTAATAATGTTCTTCTTCTTATCGTTAGATAGTGGTCACCCTCGTCACTGAGTTATTTAAATAAAAAAATTGTAAGGTCGGGATCTAACGATTGTTATCAGTCAGGACCAACTTTTAACGTGCCCCCGAAGCACGGAGATGTTTAGATAAAATACTACTATGCCACCCATACCCACCTATAGGGTTACCGAATCCTTGGTGGCTTAACCCGCTGATCGTTCACGAAACAGCAGGTGCACCTGGCTATGAGTGCTTTATATTTTAAGTAAATAATATGTGAGCATGGTGTATGGTAGTAGGGCACTTCGATTGTGAAATTTTGTGAAAGGACACTGTTTTGAAAAATATAATTCTTCAAATCCGTACCAGAGAGTAAAAAAAGAATATAACCAAAGAGTAACTAATAGCCTTAAAGCCGTATTCGGCTACAGTGACCGCTTTCAACATCCTAACTCTACGAATTAATAGGAATCGAGTTGTAGAGCTAGGATGTTCAGCTCTCTGGTGTGCTCTCCAGTGGTTTGTATAGCCTAATTTTGCTGTGAATGTGCGCTCACACAGGGGGCATTTATATGTTATAGCTGCTGATGGGCGGGACTTCAGTTCGTCCCACTTCTGGTACAAGATAGACCTCAGTTCTTGCTCAAACACACTTACGCTAAGTCGAACGATGTTTCGCAATTCAACGCGCCTGGTACGATCACACCACCGGACCTTCAATATGGCTCTAAGACACTTTAAGTGGAAGCGGTCCAGCGTGCGAATGTAGTGACGATACAAGCACCACGTTTCAGCAGAATAGAGAAGGTAGCACAATTGCCATGTACACTGACACCTTAGTTGCTAATTACAGGTCATGCGAGCGAAAAACCTTGGAATTTAATTTACCGAATGCAGCGGCAGTAGAACCGATCCGACTCCTAATCTCTGCATCAAGGTTGCACTTAGATGTGATAAAAAGTGTATAAAATATAACTGAAAAGACGCGTCATTTAAAATAAATAAATTATATTGTAAGAAAATTACATACAATACAGAGCGTAGTGTAAACCTAGCTTTATATTCAAATCTAAAACAAATGCAATAAGGATAACTACTTATTGGATAATTAAGTTAAATCATTTGTTGTATCGTTTCATATTGGTTATATTACTAAGTATAATGCCTAATTAGTTAAACTTCTTATCTATCTATCAAAGTGGTTACAAATTTCTTTGTATATATCTTTCGTTATCTTTTCATTATCTTCGAAAGCCAACGATGGATCGAGTTTTTTACCAAAATCCGGATAGTAATTTATCAATTCATGCCGCGCTTATCAATGGCTACCTCAGTAGCTCAATGGTAGTCCGTACAACCACCGTGCTCAGATCATGGGTTTGATTCACGAGACAGTTAAAGCAGCATTGTTTTCCTTCTATTCTCATCTGTCTTTATAGTGAAGCAAGGAAAACATGTTTAGGTGGTGATTCACTGGCGGTAGGGATCTGTGCGGTGTAATCCAACCTTAACAGTCGTTAGATCACGACAGAGGTATAAATATAGGCGATCTCTATAACTCTGTCACCAGTTTGGCTACTAACCAAACGATAATATAGTTATAATGTAGCTATATATATGCCGGTCTTAGGCAATATACATATGTAGCAGCATAGTCTTTGACTGCCTTGGTGGTCAAAGACTATGCTGCTACATATGTATAAAAAAAAGAAATAGTCATAGTTTCATAAGTGCTGGGTGGACCACTGATGTCATATCAGCTTTCGGTGGTCCACCCGTGAAGGCGGGTGTAGGTGCACAGGGAGGTTTTAGTCGGTATGCCGGCCGCCTACCACTTTTAGGCCGGAGAGTCCGACATAACTGCCTCGCTTCCTCGAGCGGGGTATGCGTAAAGCATTATATTATTATTCCAAAGCTACGGTGAGTCCCATGACCTACCGTAATTAACTATTTGGAGTATTTACAGCGTTAGAGATGAAGCATGTTTTATATACTTGAGGCGACAAACAAGAAAGAAGAAGCAGCTTCTGTAATCTATAGACACCTATATAGGAAAAAATAAATAAAACGCTGTTGGTACTTGTAGTCTTTAATTTAAGATATGGTCTTACGTGCTGCTACAGGGCTTTCTCAAGAAGACCTGGAAACCCTTCTTACCAGCAGCAACAATCCACCATTCAATATTATTATAGCTACGCTGTCGAAACTCTTAAAAATATTTCCGGAACTATTGTAGACCAATTGGCCTTCATGAGTGACATTACGTGTTTTAGCCACATTTCAAGAGTGTGATTTGATACATATCTATAGTAATGTGATAAATATCTATAGTAATTATTATTTTAATCTAGAATTAACATAAGCTTCATCTATACATTAAAAATGACTTTGCACTATGATGCCTGAGTGGTTTGCACACGATGTCAGTGTACGTGATAATTGCGACTGATGGATTGTCTACAGCTAAGGGTCCCACACACTATATCAGTTCACTATATTATACGTAGTGATAGAGGGTTCTGTATGCACTTATGAGATCGCAGTTTCGTATTAGTGTAGGGACAATCCCACGGGATTCAAAATTCAAAATTGTTTATTGTTTCAAATTATTTTAGTAACATAATAGTATTGAGGCCATCCCAGTAAGTAATTAAAAAATACTTGTGTTGGGATGTCTCGCTCTTGGCCTTAATTAGCCAAGTAATTTGTAACAATCAATTTCTGTTATATAATAATAAAAAATTAAACAAAATGAAAAGAAAACATTACCTATTTAGTAGCTAACAAGCGTGTTTGTGTGTGTGTGTGTTTGTGTGTGTGTGTGTGTGTTTGCGTTGAATGTGATAGTGACATAAGAAGAGTACCTAAGGTATAGGTATAGGTATAAGGTATAGATGTAGTATTCCAGACCTCTGAAAGAAATTTAAATATAATTTAAATCCGTTTTGGCATCATTGAGTAACAAACATTCATACGTCTATTTATCCAAACTTTTGAATTAATAATATTTAGGCTGGAATTTTTAAATGCTGCCTGGAGTGAACATACTCTAAATCTACCGATTCGATATATTGCCGTGGGAAGCGTATTTAAAAAAACATTTTAATGCAGTTTCGTTTCTTTTCAAAAATAAAGAAATGATTCCTTTGAGTGAAATATGCTATCTCCATTATTTAGAGTACTTTCCCACCAGGTGACATTAAAAAGATCCACTCCGTATATTACTGCTGGCATATTTTTGGCTCAGACAATAAGCATTGAAGGTGAGGTTACATGAGAAGGAATTTTGCGATGCCTATTGAAACAGACATATTTTTAACCCACTCAAATAATTTTAAAACTCAAAAAAAACTCAAAACTCAAATTTTGTACTTAGATCTAGGATACATAATCGTTAAAGTTACACAGATACCTAATGTTAAAACCACAACTCCCAAACTAGGTGTTCCTGTGACTTGGAAGCTAGTGTTCTACCGTCACTATAATTACAATGTCGTTTTTTATTAGTTTTAATAAACAAATAAAAAACTAACTTCAATACGGCAAGTTGCAGTATTTTCAAAAACCCGAAAGTCTAAAGTATTTAAACAGGATGAACTTCAATACAAACTCTAATCCCACATTTCCTCCATTAAAGACGGATTTTTTAAAATTCTGATCATTTACACCTAAAGTGCATCTTACGACCAATTAAATAAGCCTAAACACGGCTTGATTATATTGTTTAAATATGGAGTTCCGTTGCCTACCTTCATCATCACTTCAGTTCAATTGTACCATTTTCATTTGTTACGTTACATTTGCTTAGTAAGGTTGTTGAATTTAGAAGAAGCGAAAGAAGTATGTCTGGATAGAAGCAAGTGACATACTCGTACCATAGTCTCTGTCTTTTATTTAATAATTACAATTCTTAGCCTTATAAACTGTACATATGTATTAAGGCGTCTTTTCGGACTCTCGTACGACAGAAGGCGAGTTCCGTCTTCGTGGAAGACCGCCAATGTGCATCCGGTGCCCAAAAAGGGCGATAGATCAGACCCAACGAATTACAGGCCTATAGCTATAACCTCCCTACTCTCGAAGGTGATGGAGCGAATTATAAACCGGCGGCTCTTGGGATACCTAGAGGATCACGAGTTAATCAGCGACCGACCATACGGCTTTCGCCACAGTCGCTCGACGGGTGATCTTCTGGTGTATCTCACGCACCGCTGGGCTCTAGCCATCGAGAGTCAAGGTGAGGCGTTGGCGGTTAGCCTAGATATAGCTAAGGCGTTCGATCGGGTCTGGCACCGGAGTCTTCTGTCGAAGCTGCCATCATACGGACTCCCCGAGGGATTATGCGAATGGATTGCCAGCTTTTTGTCCAGCAGAAGCATACAAACTGTCGTTGACGTTTGTTGCTCGGATCGCCTGGACATCAATGCTGGCGTACCGCAAGGCTCTGCGCTGTCTTCGACGTTGTTTCTTAACATTCATTGTTATGCGGATGACAGCACCGGGGACACTTTTTACACAGGCCGCGCAAATATCCCTCGTTCCATTGTTGATGAAAGTCGCGAAAAACTTGTGTCTGAAATCAGTAGCACTCTTTTCAGAGTCTCTGATTGGGGACGACTAAATTTAGTCCAATTTAACCCCAGTAAGACACAAGTTTGTGCGTTCACCGCTAAGAAAGCCCCATTTGCTATGGCTCCACAATTCCAAGACACAGCCCTTACAATATCCAAGAGCATTGGTATCCTCGGCGTTGACATCTCCAGTGACGTCCAGTTCCGACATCACTTGGAAGATAAGGCTAAGCTGGCATCTAGAAAGCTAGGTGTGCTCAACAGGGCAAAGTGGTACTTCACCGCGGGCCAAAGACTGCTGCTCTACAAAGCGCAAGTCCGGCCCCACATGGAGTACTGCTGCCACCTTTGGGCGGGAGCACCTGGATACCAGCTTGGACCCTTTGATTCTATCCAAAGACGCGCTGTGAGGATTGTTGACGATCCCAAGCTCACAGGCGGTATTGATCCACTAAGTCTAAGGAGAGACTTCGCCTCCTTGTGTGTGTTCTACCGCCTGTACAATGGGCTGTGTTCTGAGGAATTGTTCGAGATGATGCCCACGGCCACATTTTATCAACGCACCTCTCGCCACCGACAGGGAGTTCATCCTCACATCCTTGCACCTCAAACTTGCCGTACTGTAAGGTTCCAGAGGAATTTCTTACCACGTACGATTAGGCTGTGGAATGAGCTCCCTGCCGAGGTTTTCCCAAGAGACTATAGCATGGGGTTCTTCAAGAAAGGAGTTATAAGGTTTTTAAAGGGTCGGCAACGCGTGAGTGACACCCCTGGTGTTGCAAACGTCCATAGGCTACGGTAACTGCTTACCATCAGGCGGGCCGTATGCTTGTTTGTCACCTTGGTAGTATAAAAAAAAAAAAAAAAAAAACATATGTGCACACGCACAGCGTGACGGTCACGCGAGTTTAGTGCTGTTTTCCCATCCAAAAAGGCCCAACATGCCTAAAAAAGAGATCACCATAAATCATCATGAGAATCCCGCTAAAGCAAAAAAGATAAGTAAAGTATCTGGACTTGGCACACGACGTTGCTGTCATGTGAGATAGGAATTTGGTGATTATTGTTCTGATTCCGATAGTCGTATCTGTCCACAAATTAATTACCAAGAGCCTCTATTACTGCTGCCGAAAATCAAAGTTGAAAACTTCAATATTTATTTAGATAATAAAATAATCACATATATATAAATCGGTTGTACTAACAATCAACGCATAGCCAATACAGCTAAGTCTAGGAAGCTGAAAGAACATAGGTTTATTAAGTAGGCATCCACTAACAAAGAGAGATAGGGCATTATACTAGTGAGCAAGCCCGACTGGGAAAGGACCTCCGCTTTATAGAAGACCATAGTCAAAGGAATACACACACAGCGATGTAGTTGTGTTCCTGTGTGTGAGTACAGATTTTTAGAGCTCACAGGGATGCATTTTTAACGAAATGTTTTTCTATCCCAGGGAAATTCCATCATAAAACCGTGGTGTTTATTTTTGGGAGGTAGCACGCAAGTGATATCCTTGGTATTGTAAGCGAGCTCGGGCTATAGCAACTGCTTGCCACCAGGCGGGCCGAACTTATGCATGTATAAAATATAAACTTAGCGATAAAATATAACAAGATATTTACAAGAATAATTATTAGTAAACAATGTACTGGGTCCGGACGCTGGAATAATAGGCTAACTCCAAAACATAAATTTATTTGATATGAGGTTCCTAAATATTCAAATTACAAACGAACAATTTTACAATATTGTCGAGTCATAGCTAGAACAATTAAAATAAAAGTAACTTAACCTAAACTAAGTACTTACAAGCAATCAGATATTGTATTTAGGGGTCCTTCGCTGTTTGACACCACGACTTATTGACACCACGGTGTCAATCGCAGAAGAACGTTTTTTGACTTACCTGTTTGGCACCATTTTCATATTAATTATCGACCGTGGTGTTAAACGACGAATATCTTATTTTGTTTTCGTCGATTGACACCACGGTGTGAAACTGCGTAAGGCGCTTTTGGCTTCGTTGATTTGGACCACTTTTGACAATTTAAATGTCAAGTGTGAGTTGTGTACTGACGAAAAGAAAACGGTTATTACAACAAACAATTACAATCAAATGTTTAATGGAATCTTGGTTGTTATGGAATATATATTTATTAGTACAAATCATATTTTAATAAACCGTAAATAAAGGGAATAACAAACAATTAAATAACGATTTTACTCTGTATCCGAATTTATAAAATAATGTTAATGTAATAATTAAAATGATTAATAATGGGCTCGATCATAATAAAATATAATAATTGCTGTCTGATCGTCAATGTAACGATAATCTATGTGTATGTAATCTCAATGTGTTAAAATTTGGAATTTTGATTATTATTTTTTCACTGAACTGAACGAATGCAGTTTGACATTTCAACAGACCAAAATAAAAGTCAAAAGTGTTCGTTTTGAGGAATAGTCTTACAGTTTGTTTGGATTCGCTCGTGTGGTGCACGCCAGACATTATTATTATTAACATCATTATAATATGGTTCGGAGCGCACCATGTTCGTGGTTCGGCCCGAACCAAGTTCGATCGTCTGTTTATACTTTAAAGAGTGGTTAGATCGTATAGGCTGGGGTCTCATCAGGAAAAAATTAAAATTGGTACGAATAAATATCGATAGATGTAGTTACATATATCGATTTGTTATTTACGTTTGTGTAAAATTCAAACTAGGAAGAAATATATTATAGCCCGAAACATATACGTACATATTTTAAGAAATCCTTCTTAGCATAGGAAAATGAAATAATGGGCTCATAAAACAAAACTATAGGTACTTAATTATATATTTTCAAAATTTAATAATGTCGTCGTAGTCCTGGCGGCAGTATTTTGTACTAGTAAGAAGGTGAAACTTGTAGGACTGTGAGTAATGGCGCTAGCGCTGTATGCATTTTCAGATTTTTATAAATTAAAATACCTACCTTGTTTTGAAGTTTACTGTTGGGTCATACTAGGTATAAAATATATTAAGCTAGGCGAAACATTGAGTTATGTTAAAAATAAATAATACAGGTATATATTTTTTTCTCTCAACAAATAACTAAGAGAGGTAGGTCACCATACTAGCGATTAAGCCCGACTGGGGAAGGACCTCCACCTTACAGAAGACCACAGCTAAATGATTACACACAGCGGTGTAGTTGTGTTTCTGTGTGTGAGTACAGGTCTCCAGCGCTCATTTAGGAACTTTATTAATGTCTTACGTTATCAAAACGATCAACAAAAATGTTACATCCAAGATATATTATTGTAAATATTTTAAAAACTAAACAAATACAAAATACAAAAAGTCTATCCGATGTTGGGATTCGAACCCGGTTCGGTCGGTGCTACCTCCGTATGGTACTGTGAGAAAATTATCTATTTGTGAATTTGAACTGATACTTAATATTACAGTTTTACTATATTTTTATTAATAAACCATCTACAAAAATTAAATTCCAAAAAGTGGACATGAATATGGGATTCGAACCCAGTGTCATCGGACCGTTTGCGTTGGACTAATACCACAGAATGCTAATACTCCATCCATTATTGACAGTCCAATGAAGTTTTCACTTCTGCCGTGTGGTCAGCACACACTCTTTTTTTACCTGACATTTTTGTTTGTTCGAACTCAGGTATTTCTACCCTTGCTTAAACGTTCTTGCCAATATAAAAATATAAGGGCATGTAATAATAATAATTTCTATTTAATTATTTTTTACCTGCTGATGTTTTGAATATTAAAATTAAATTCTAAGAGATGTAGTAGTAAAACGTAGTAGTAGTTGCTATCGCAAAACTGTTGTGGGTAACTAAACAGTTTTGCCTTTCCAAGCACTCTCAGAAAATAAATATAATTTAAATAAAAATCGTGTAAACACTTTTGTGCGTGATTGTTATGTTATAATAAAATACCAATGCGACCGTCCTTTGCTGTTTTACGTCATGGTGTCAATCAACGAAGACAAATAAGATATTCGTCGATTGACACCGTGGTCCCAAACAGGTAAGTCAAAAAACGTCTTTCTGCTATTGACACCATGGTGTCAATAATCCGCGGTGTCAAACAGCGAAGGACCCGTATTTAGTGGTATAAATAAAGTATGCGATTGAGGTTGTAGTTCTTAGAAGGTGCCCAAAAGACTGGCCACATTACCACGCTGGATCGCAAGCCAAAAAAAGAAAGTTTTTTTTGAGAATTTAATCCCTTAACCGATACCAGCCAAGTTACCTACATCGTTTGCAAAAAGCCTGTTCTTCTCATAGCTCGACCTATTCAGCCGACTATTTTTTGCTACCAGATAATATCGAGTATATAGACAAGGTTAGCTCATGATTTGCTGAAGCTGTGGAAATCGATAGCCTATACCTACAGCTAACCTTCAGAAATTATCCTTCCCGTTTTGATAGAATAACGCCTACTAGAATAGTAATGTCACGTAAGTATAGATATTTGCTTTTCATTGTATATTAAGGCGTTCGTTTAACAATATTGTATAGCTGACGCGGTAAGCGTTATAAAGTAAAAATCACCATAAAAAAATAAATATTCTTCAAGAAAGGAGTTATGAGGTTTTTAAAGGGTCGGCAACGCGTGAGTAACACCCCTGGTATTGCAAACGTCCATAGGCAACGGTAACTGCTTACCATCAGGCGGGCCGTATGCTTGTTTGCCACCTTGGTAGTATAAAAAAATAAAAATAAAATAGGAGTTGGTGGTAGAATAGAGAAAATTTTGGGGTTTCAAAGAAATTGAAATGGGCCACCACTTCATGATCATCATCACCTTACTTAGGGGTATAAAAAATTGTTTACGACCTATTCTCAGACCTACCAAATAAACACAAAAAAAAAACAAAAACCAATCAATCTTTTTCGGAATATGGTTACAAACACTGTGACATGAGATTTTTTTATATATAGAAGATACAGCCTATCGCAGTCCATTGCAGGACAAAGACCGCTCCAGTACACACCACTTGGCACTACCTTTGGCTTCTCGCATCCCTCTAATTTAATTTTACAACATTTACAAATAGTAGGTACCTACTTTATTCTTTAACAACATTGTATGTAAATAGGTAAGTATATCGGAAACGTTTAAGAGAGGAAGTTACCATACAATTAAGCAAGCCCGACTGAGGAAGGACTTTACAAAAGACCGCGGTGAGTTGTGTTCTTCCTTGTGATACAAGTTAACAGCGCTCATTTAGGTAAGCGTTTTTAACGAAACGTTTCCCTATTTCAATGGTATTTCATCATGAAAGCCTGGTATTTATTCTGGTTCGACAACACGAAAATTATGCTTCTGGTATCGCAAGCGTCCATAGGCTACGGTAACTACACTATCAGGTGAGCCGTATGTTTGTTGGCCACTTAAGTAGTATAAAATAGTTCTTAAAATGTATACCTAGCCTAGTTTGGATTCAATAGTAACTGTGTTTTGAAAATAAATAACTGTTTGTGGCCAACCTTTCTTAAAGGTGCCTTTAAAGGGGTATCGCTACATAGCACGGTAACTGTGTTACTTGCGTGTTGCCGACCCATATATTGCAAATATGCAATCTTCAATCAATCCGTGTGATTAATAATGCCAAGTAAGATCTTATATAGGATAAGTAAGCACACACAAAGGCCCACTTGAGCGGCCAAGTGAGGAAAATGCCCTGCCAAGTAGTACGCATAGACTTACAAAAAAATTCCGGGGAAAATGGCGTGATGCAGATACAAAGTGTACGACTTTATTATATTTTTATAGAAATAGGTAAAAATGAATGAAATTGTAAGAAGGCTTCATAGTATTTAACATGTATAATTAAGTAACATTGTCCACAAACAATTTGTTCTTAAGTTAAATTAATATAAATGCTGTATTCTACTCTAAAGATAAAACTTAGGAATAATTCGCATAAAGGTTGATGCAGACCAAATAATATCGGGTGCGGGGAGACTGGGGCAGCAGAGTCTCACCCGCACCTTTCCGCGGAGGGACAGTGCCCCCGGTGCGCCCGGACGCTGTCAAAGCGGGCAGCCGCTGGGTGGACCACTGACGTCATATCAGGTTCCAGTGGTCCACTCGTGAAGGCGGGTGTTGGTGCACAGGGGGGTTTTAGTCGGTATGCCGGCCGCCTACCATCTTTGAGCTGGAGAGTCCGACATAACCGCCTCGCTACCCCAGGCGGGGCGGTATGCGTAAAGCATTTCCCCTCTACAAAAAAAAAAAAGACCAAATAATATCTAAAGTCGAGATATCAGATTTGTCTTAATCTTACAAATAAATTACTGAGGTTGGTTCATAAAATTTGTAGTTCATACAGTTTACTGAAAAAAATCAACATTTGAACATAGTAAATTGTATTTGAAAGTACTTAATGTATAATGCCGTTTATAAATACTTCCTTTGCTAATATAAATGTCTTCATACATTTGATACAAGTAAAATTATCGACGTATTTGTTTGTGTTTGACTCGTCTATACTATAATTATTATAAAGAGGTAAAGTTTATAAGGTTGTAGGGGGTAATCTCTAAATTTACTGAACCGATTTTGAAAATTATTTAACAAATAGAAAGCCACGTTATTTGTGAGTATCATGAGCTATAAACCCTAAAAATGAAAAATATAACCCTATTTTTGGCAGTCAGTAAATGAATCATACCACTCAGTACTATAATAATGAAGTTATGATAATACGGACTATAAAGAATTACATAAATATACTCCCAGTCCCTAATTTAAGATTTTTTGTGATATATTATGCTTACAAGATTTGTAATACAAAATTAACTCTATGCGAAATATTCCATTTTTACTGCCACTTTTTTTCACTGGTATATGGCAATTCTTTATTGTTATTCTTTTATTCCAAAATATAATTATAGGAATATACATATGTCATGATTTCTAAATATTAATATGATTTTTGTAATAATAAATAAATAATTTAAAGATTGATTTGACTCAAATTGTTTCTATAATGATTTAAAATAAGTTTCTCAATTGACTATTAACGGATTGGTATTGTAAAATATAATATTCGGAGAGATGGCATTGGTTTTACTTCAGTTCTTACGAAGCATCAGGATCGGGAGGTTGTCTCCTGAAGTGCTAACCTAGTATAACGTTAAATTCGGTATTGTGTAATACAGTATTAAAGTATGTTATAAGTTAGTTTATAAGGACGACTAAAGTGGACGTTTAGTTTAGAAATACAGACATTTAGTACCATATAACGTGTATTCATTTCAATTCAGAAGTGGGATAAACCCAAAAGGTACTGTGCCATCATTTATTATTTCATTCAGATGCTTGTAATTAATTTTTTTAAAGGCAGTTTGTTAAATGTATGGTGAATATGATTTGTGTATTGCATGACACTGCACATTATGTCAGGGCAACTCTCTGATGATGTGTTGTGTTATATTTTATGTGGGTAATACGGTGTGTTGCATACACGTGGCTGGGGCTACTCTCTGGCAGTGTTGTAGCGCCCATTATTGCACATATCGCTTGAACGTATCGTGTGCTTGGTTGGGGCTACTCCCCAATAGTGCTGGATGCGTTCAGGTTTAATTATACTGATAGTCGTGACCTCCTGGTACAAGCGTGGCTGCTGCACATTTGGTCAGAGCAACTCTCTGATAGTGTGCAGTGGAGGTTACATGTATATAATACTTGCGTGTGGGTCTGTGGTCGGGGCTACTCTCCGACACTGATTTAACGTAAGGTAGGCTGGGCTTGTCCTGATCGGGGCCACTCTCCGATAGTACGGGATATGTTCCGGCCTGATTGTGCCTTGAGGTTATGGTTCTCTGGTAGCATAAATCAATTTGCTTTTTCTTTATTTCATGATGAAGCGTATAAAAACATAACTTATACGCTTCTTTAAAGGATTGAGGTTAACAAGTTAAACACAATTGCTTAATTTATATTTGTAGTTAATTGCAAGCAACATAATGGGTTTGAATATTCGTGTATTATATATATATATTCATAGTCGATTTTAGTTGGTAAGTGAACTATGATTGTTCACTAGATATTGGTTAGGGGACGCATTATGTGACTTAGCTGGTTTTTGTTGTGTGGGTATGTATCCCGCTGGATATTGAGCGAGTCACTGATCGTCGGATAATGTTAGTGGGCGTATTATGTGATTTCGCTGGATGTTGAGTGGGTATGTATCCCGCTGGATATTGAGCGAGTCACTGATCGTCGGATAATGTTAGTGGGCGTATTATGTGATTTCACTGGATGTTGAGTGGGTATAGTTCCTACTGGTTAAACGAGTGACACATAAGCCGCCGGATAAATTTTGTATGATAGCTTTGTAGCTTGAGCTGCATAGTGTTAATATGATAAAATATAATTATATTCTAAATATGTATTTACCTCCCAATGCATTTGTTTATTAAGTTGCTATTAATTTTACTATCGAACAGTGATGGAATAAATTTCATTTTTAAGGATGATATTTATATTACGATAATTAAAGAGAATGTTACGATTTATTATTACAAGCTTTTATTTAGCTTGCAATGTATGTTAGTTTGTATGTTAGCAAATCTTGTAAGCTAGATTTGAAGTACTTCCCGGTGTTTGATGGAGTTGAAATTTGGTATACCTACGTAACTTCGGTGACAATGCAATAATATGGTACCATGGAGCTGGTCTGATGATGCAGTCGGAGGATGACCATAGGAACTCTTCAACGAAACAAGATAGCCGCGTCGGGTTTGAGTGTTTTGGACTTATCTTGACGAGAACTATGTTATTAGATGGGTATTCAGAACGTAATAATGAAGCCGGAAGGTGGCCATGGCAACTCTTCAAGGAAACAAGATAGCCATGTCGTGTTTGGGTGTTTTGGATTAATCTTGACGAGAACTATATTCTTAGATGGGTGTTCAGGACAAGATGGTGAAGCCGAAAGGTGGCCATGGCAACTCTTTAACGAAACAAAATAGCCGTGTCGTGTTTGGGTGTTTTGAATTTATATTGAAGAGTACTTTTTTCTTAGATGGGTGTTTATGAAGTCTGAAGGTGGTCATGGCAACTCTTTAACGAAACAAGATATCCGTGTCGTGTTTGGGTCTTTTGGATTTATCTTGATGAGTACTATATTCCTAGATTCCTAGTGTTGAGGACGTGATGATGAAGTCGGAAGGCGGCCATGGCAAATCTTTAATGAAACAAGATAGCCGTGTCGCGTTTGAGTATTTTTTTGATTTATCTTGACAAGTACTATTTTCTTAGATGGTTGTTTAAGAAGTCATGGTAACTCTTCAACGAAACAAGATAGCCGTGTCGTGTCTTTTGTATTTATGGATTTATCTTGATGAGTTAATGAAACAAGATAGCCTGAAGATGTGTGATGATGATGTTCAAAGGTAGTCATAGAAACTTTTCAACGAAACAATACAGCAGTGTCGTGTTTGGGCTCTTTTAAGAATATTTAATGCATAAACACCCATGTATTACATAAATACACTATAAAAGCTTGTATTTAAAAATATTTTTTTTAATATAAACTTATATACATAAAAGTTGTTATTGTAGTGTGCTAGGAGGCTACACATTGTCGGATGGCCGAATGTCATGATTTCTAAATATTAATAAGATTTTTGTAATTATAAATTAATAATTAAAAGATTGATTTGACTCAAATTGTTCCTATGTAAAATATAATATTCAGAGAGATGGTATTAGATTTTAGTCATTTTTAGTTCAGTTCTTACGGAGCATCGGGATTGGAAGGTTGTCTTCTAAAGTGCTGACATAGTAGAGGTTATATTCGGTATTGTGTAATACAGTATAATGTAATAAAGTTATTTGTAAGTTAATTTATAAGGACAGTTAGTGTGCGTTTAGAAATACAGACATTTTATATCATATAGCGTATAATCTTTACATAAGTGAGATTCGCTACAGGTGAGCGTGCCTGTAGACGATGTTTAGTCATAAGAGATAGTCGCTACGGGTGAGTGCCTGTAGTCGATGTTTAGTTAATAAGTTAGTGTGGAGCATTGGCATAACGGTGAGAATTGATGGGTTCAGTTTGTCTTTTCGTACGCTTTTGTCACAAGAATTGATGGGTTTGTGTCAGGGCTGGCGAGATGTACCACACTAAACTTTAAAGAATGTGTCCAGTTCGTAAAAATGGATTAGTTTATGAATTGAGCTTATTTGTAGCTAAGATTTTGTTAGAAAAAATAGGTCTATACTTATGATTTATGTGGTTCATACTTTATAGCAAACCGGACTTATTCCAAAATTATTTGTAAGATTATTATAGCTAATAAGTTAGTGTGGAGCATTGACATAACGGTGAGAATTGATGGGTTCACTGTTTGTCTTTTCGTACGCTTTTATTTAACAAATAGAAAATTATTTAACAAATAGAAAGCCACGTTATTTGAGAGTATCATGAGCTAAACCCCTAAAAATGAAAGGGTTATATTAACCCTATTTTTGGCAGTCAGTAAATGAATCATACCTACCACTCGGTACTAATGAAAATATGATAATACGTACTAGAAAGATAACATGAATATACTGTCGGTCCCTAATTTTTTTTTTTGTGATATTTTATAATTACAAGATTTGTAATACAAAATGAACTCTATGCGAATTATTCCTTTTTTTACTTTTTCCACTGGTAGGCTATTTTTTATTGTTATACTTTTATTCCAAAATATATAGGAATATATGTACATATATGTACATGTCTTCTGTTATTTTTGCTATAAAAATAAATTATATAAAATAATCTTTCAAAATCATTTATTTTATCTTAATATTAGTAAATGACACAGCCGTTTTATTTTGTTAGTTGTATAATATGTATCGGATCCATATATTCAATTATAACAATCATTGACGTTCATGAAAATACAATACGCATACGGTAACAACACAACATAGAATTACAAGAAGTACCTACTTGAAGTATAAACCGAGTTTTAACACAAGTTTTTACCCAAACATAATTAAAGAACTGTTTATTCAAATAAATAGATCTTGACAGCATACTTATACAAAAACGATTATAATATATTTTAAGTATTCTACATCCTATAAATAAGACATTTTAATAGTTGCTTCGAGAATAAAATACCACAATGCTTCCTCTTAGGCTATAGACAATTGTTAGTTAATTTATGATCCAGTAGGTATACACTGAAAAAATCTTATCAAGTTTAACGTTTTCTAAGTAGCCTGTGACCGTCTAACCTGTGACTGTCATAAAGTAATATAAGTCTTGGCAAGTGACTATGGCTAGTGAACTCGATTTTAATTATTGGCATGTTAAATGATACCAAATCGTTATGTTGCAAGTTTGACATGTGAACATGAAAACAAATCTTATATTAATTGACAACAACTGACTGTGGCCAATAAATTTTGCCATGTGAATATGTGACCAAATCGACATATTTGAAGTCGTGGCAAGTGACTATGGTCAATAAAGTTTAGCATGTGAGTATGTGATCAAATCGACATATTTGAAGTCGTAGCAAGTGACTATGGTCAATAAAGTTTAGCATGTGAGTATGTGATCAAATCGACATATTTGAAGTCGTAGCAAGTGACTATGGTCAATAAAGTTTAGCATGTGAGTATGTGATCAAATCGACATATTTGAAGTCGTGGCAAGTGACTATGGTCAACAAAGTTTAGCTTGTGAATATGTGATCAAATCGACATATTTGAAGTCGTGGCAAGTGACTATGGTCAATAAAGTTTAGCATGTGAATATGTGATCAAATCGACATATTTGAAGTCGTGGCAAGTGACTATGGTCAATAAAGTTTAGCATGTGAGTATGTGATCAAATCGACATATTTGAAGTCGTGGCAAGTGACAATGGTCACTTAAACTTAGCATGTGAATGTGACCAAATCGACATATTTGAAGTCGTGTCAAGTGACTATGGTCAATAAAGTTTAGCATGTGAATATGTGATCAAATCGACATATTTGAAGTCGTGGCAAGTGACTATGGTCAATAAAGTTTAGCATGTGAATATGTGATCAAATCGACATATTTGAAGTCGTGGCAAGTGACTATGGTCAATAAAGTTTAGCATGTGAGTATGTGATCAAATCGACATATTTGAAGTCGTGGCAAGTGACTATGGTCAACAAAGTTTAGCATGTGAGTATGTGATCAAATCGACAAATTTGAAGTCGTGGCAAGTGACTATGGTCAATAAAGTTTAGTATGTGAATATGTGGCCAAATCGTCATTTTGCAAGTCTCGGCAACTAATTATTGCCAAAATTATTTAATTGTGAACTCGGGGCGAGCTGCTAGTTTTTAATATAAATATGACACGTAAGAGTCTTCCCAATAAGCTATCATTATGACTATTTCTACACATCGTCGTATATGTCAAATTTTAAAATACGCACCAATAACAAAACACAATATGTCTTCAAATAGGAATAAAGTGTAAAATAACATAAACATGAACATAAGATATAACAATTGATGCTCGGTACAAATAACAGCCCCTCTAGATAAGTTGCATAAACGGTAGTCTGGGATTCGTCGTAACTTTACGACATAATGTCGTACACTTATGTCAAAGCCCATACATTTGCTTTATATTTTATTCGCTATGACTACCGTTTATGCCACTTGTCTAGAGGTGCTAGTTTTAATATTCCCTAGTTATTCTCATTTATTTACATTTGTAAATATTATAACTAATACCTATATTTTATAAATAATATTTTTTTACATTTTCTATCTAACAAAATTTATCTAATGACTTAGTTTATAATCTTCTTCGGTATGCGCCTGTAAGACTGCGCCACATGTGGCTGAAGTGATTTGTTCTCATTTTCTCCCTTTCAATCTTTGCTTCTTCCTTAAAATGTATCCAATCTTGCTTTTCAGAACTTGAACGAGGTCCCCATGATGGCTTAGGACTGAATGCTTTCTTAACTGTCTGTAAAAACCATATAAGTAACAATTAATTTTATGTTGGCAACAATTAATAAAGCAACAAACAAGCATAAGGCCCGCCTGATGTTAAGCAGTTACCATAGCCCTTTTTTATGTAGGTAATACAATTTTCTCGCTTATGTTTCGGGTTAAATACAAGGATTGTTTTGAACAGCGTTATCTATAAATACACGTTATGAAAAAAATATAAAATGTATACCTGAATGAAGTTTCCAGTTCTGTCCTTGTACAATCTCATTCCAATAGTCAAGGGGACGAAGATGATACCAGTTAACAGCATTAAATATCCGCAAACTGTAAGTTATATATTCATAATTTGTAGAGAAGTCGTACCGTGACGTCTTAATAGCGATTTATTTTCTATTTTTAATTGAATTTCGAAGCTAAAAGTTGAAGCTTACGAATTACATATTAAGATAGAAAATGAGTCTCTATAAGGATTATTATACACCTTGAAGTTATGTTAAAAACACCAAATAATGTACTTATTTAACTAACTTTTGCATGCTTTTAGAAAAAAGGCAGAACATTCTTTGTTCAAACTATTTTATTATTAAGAACTAGGTAACTCATGTTCCAGCGAATAAATGTCTATTTTTATTATTTTTTATATCTGCAGTATTAATACTAACCGTAAGCTAATGTTGGGTATACGTAATAACCACCAAAGACAACATTCTCGAAGCCGGACAGCGCGTAGAAGAATACAACCATCATCATAGCAGGAGTTATGAGGCCCCAACAGAACCGCCAGTATATAGACGTCTTGATACCCAACATGAACTCTACGTCTACGCAGAACCTCTCCAATCCTGCGAAACATTTATTTTAATACTAGCTGACTCAGCAAACGTTGTTATGCTACTAAAATACGGGTTGATCGTAGATGCGTGAAAATTAAGGGTTGTATGTATTTTTTCATAAAGAAATAAAAACAAAAAAAAAATACTAAAAAAATTAGGGGTAGGTTACCCTCAACATTTAGAAGGATGAAAAATAGATGTCCGATTCGCAGACCTAACCGATATGCACACACAATTTCACGAAAATCGGTAGAGCCATTTCGGAGGAGTTTATTTACAAACACCGTGACACACACGAGAATTTTATATATAAGTTAACTCTCGCACTAGGGAACAAGCCTTGTGTCGTGGGGAGTTTACAAACATAGATGCAATTAATGAACACAAATTCCACGTGGCTGTACTTTTTGTGTGATGGAAATGTACGGTTTGTTCTACGGGCACTTAATGTTCTAAGACTGCACGGTTGGTTCAGTGGCTCCAAATTTGAGATCTATAAATAATTGTCCCGAGTCTGAACTCAGGACAATCCTTTATGGATCTCACAATTTTTTTTCCCGTCTGGGGATCGAACCCACAACACCCCGCGCAGTAGTAAATGGCGACGCGACGTGACGACCTAAGCCACTGAACAACCATGCAGTCTGAAAACATTAATATTATGTGCCTACAAACCGTACATTTCATAATATATAAAAGGTTTAGTTAAGTCATCGGGCCAACTTAATACACCACTGAAGAATAACCCTTTGAATAACATTATTAAATTCACATTCTTGTTTTTATTGTTGTAACTTAGTTACAGTAAGTTGAAGTACGAGTAACTTACCATAAATCCAAAACACTCCAATGATTTCCATAATGGCTGAGAAGAGAATCAGGAAAGTGCCACCGTAGTAATCAACTAACTCCAATATAAACTGACCGCCCTAAAACAAGATAAAACAAAGTTTAGAAGACGGACAGCAAATATCAATTCAAAAGCTGATTTGGAAGTACCTATATCACAACACGCTAACGGCGAAGAAAAACATCGTGAGGAAACCCACTTCTAAAGACATGTTTGTTTCACCAACCCGCATTAGGCCAGCGTGTGTGAATTAAGGCCTAAACCCTCTCTTTCTCTCTTGATAGAAGAGTGGAGGCCCGTGCCCAGCAGGAACATATATGGGTTGCTATTAAATATCACAACGACAATTTAAAAACAATTTGCTGCAGCTCAATAAAGTTTAATTCTTAATATGTATTTGGTTTTTCGTTTTTATATTTAAATAAATTTAGTTTTAGTATAGACTGTATTGTTTTTTTATTTATTTTAATCTTTCATTAGCCTATGTAACTCAATTATAAATGCTAAATACGATTATAGCAGGTTAACATAATTATATTATGTTACTATTTTTTTATACCTAACTACAACAACTTAGGTTTTTAGCGTAGAAACTCTAACCAATAAATAAATAAATCTACGAGTTCAATCCAACCAAAAAAAATATTTCACTGATCTGAAGTCTGAAAAAATGTTTAGAAACATTATCTAACACTAAACATTTACTAACATTTGTTAGTAAATGTTTAGTGTTTGATAATGTTAGGATTTGTTACATTCTGTTAAGAAAATTGAGAGCTTCTACAATTTTGTTTGTAAATGATAAGTAAACATTATCTACATAACATGATAACATATTCTAACATTGTGATTAAATATTTTAAGAAAATTTTTACTAATATTTGTAAACATTATTTAACAGCATCATTAAAACTTTTTGTTTAATATAACAATAAAATAAGTGATATAATCTACTTACAGGTGTAACATATATAAGACCGACGAGAAAACCTGCGCAGCAGCAAAATAACGACATATAAATCGTCTTGATGCGAGGGAACGCGTCCATGAATACTGTGTTGATAGTAGACAGTAGCGCCACTGATGAACCGATACCGAGCACCGTCATCATCAAGAAGAACAGGACGGAAAACAACTGTAACAGAAAAGAAAGACCTTATTGGCATACGTCAAATAAATTGTAACTCCTAGGATCCTCTTAGGATCTATCCTTCTAGGATTTAATAGGCATTATGGAATTGATCCGTATATAGCCGACAAAGCATGTAGGGCCATATTGCTTTCCCATCAAACTATGAAAATAAAAATATAGAGTTATATAAAAATATAGAGCTATAAGGTATATAACTCTATATTTTTATTAGAAAAATTATTAGGCAAGATCAGTTTAGCATGAATCTGAGCTTGCGGACTATTCCTTTTTTTAACTTATAGAAAGAATGTAGGATGGATGAAACGACATAAAAAAGAGGTAAATATTGTAAAAATAGCTATCCTTCTTATCTTTTTTTTAAATTCAGGTAGGTTGGGTACCTTTCGTCTCTTAATTTGGTGGTTATACTACTTAGGTGGCGAACAAGCATACGGCCCGCCTAATGGCTTACCATAGTCTACAGTAACTACTTATAGTTACTGTAGACTATGGACGCAAAATACAAGAGGTATCACTCGTGTGTTATCGACTTAAAAATTAGTTGGTTGCATTTGTGATAAAGTAAGTATCCCTGGGATAAGAAAACGTACACGAGTATTCTGTTTACCTGAGGTAAGAATGTTTTAGAAATGGCATCTGGGTAAGAGATGAATGCAAGGCCGGTTCCACCAGAGCCGACTACGTCGTCGACATCCTGGTCGAGCTCATACGCCAAGTTACCCAAAATACCAAAGATCGTGATACCAGACAGCAAACTTGTGAAAGTATCCAAAGTTGTCACGATCATGGCATCTCTGCAAGAAAATAAAAAATATTTTTAGAAACGTAAAAATGTTTTTTTCTGTAATTTGCGATTAAAAATTATTTAACTTTAATGTTTAAAATTATATAAGTAGATATTTATTTAACAATCGTGTAAAAAATATGTTTTAAAGCTCGTAAAGGAGATTAAATTTTAATAAAATTACTTATTATAATTATTATTCATTAAAATGTAAACTTTTCAATAGAAAATACACTCGTGGATAAATAATTCCGGTCGGTGTCGGCGCTAAAATTCTCTGTATCATCCAAATTAATAATGTTACATGCTTGAAACTAACTTTATAATAAAGAGAATTTTAATATCGTTTGCTATAAAACCTTAAATGTTATTTAAAACGTAATAGGAAAAAAATAACAATATTTGAATTTGGTAATAAATTTAAATAACGCGAGTTTTACTTTTTGCTTGTTTTTTCTCTTTTATTTTCGATCTGTCATATTTTATATTATATAAGGCAGTCATCATCGTCTTTCACGATATTATTGAATTACTATCATGTCGCTTACACCAGAAGAATGTACACGTATTGTCACTATGCTAGAAGAAGGCAGAAGTCAAAGAAGTACAGCGAGATTAACATGCGTGTCACTTTCTACGGTGCAAAGAGTTGTCCAACGTTTCCGAGAATATTAACAGAGGAATATTATAAAACCAGGAACCGGCAGACTGAGGTGTACTACGGCTCGAAAGGATCGATTTATTGTTTCGACCATGCTATGCAAATCGACACCTCATGACAGTTGAAGTAACAAATCAACTTCGAGAGACTCGAAGAGATGACGTAAACGACCGGGCTGTAAGGCGGCGGCTTCGAGAAGCTAATTTGACCCCACATAGACCAGCAAATGGCCTCAAACTTGCAAGGGAACATCGAGTAGCAAGATTACGTTACGCCCGCGAACATGCACAATGGGGAGACAAAGAATGGGCAAGAGTAATGTTTTCTGACGAATCCAGATTTATGTTCTATGCACAGGATAGGCGGCGAAGAGTTTATTATTTATTCCAACTTGTTTTCAGGAAAAAGCATCGTTTGGCGGTGGATCTGTTATGGTTTGGGCTGGAATCTCTTCAGAAAGTCACACGGATTTAGTGCTGATAGAAAATGGTACGCTAGTGCAAGATATGTAGAAGAGATCCTGAATTTGAATTTGAAAATTAAGGCCACATACAGCTCAAATTGTGAACGAGTATTTTCAAGACGTTGGCATCAATTGCATAGACTGGCCTTCGAAAAGCCCGGATTTAAATCCCATTGAGCATGCTTGGGACGAGCGCGGAAGGTGTATAAGAAATCGGAACGCCGCCCCAGCTACACTTAGAGACCTGAATCATGCGTTAGTGGAAGAATGGAGCAATATTCCGCAATATCGTATGAGAAATTTAATAAACAGCATGCTTAATCGTCTGGCAGCTGTAAGAAAAGCTCGTGGAGGCAATACGAAGTATTAATATGGTTTTAAAGTTCATTTTCGTGCGATTCGTGAGGTAATTACTCAACGATTGATATTTTGTTTCTTATGTAATTTAAATAGATAAAAGAATAAAGTTTCCAACATTTAGTTTTCTTTTATTAACCATCAAAATTGGTTTTCTTTTATTAACCATCAAAATTATCTACAACTTACAGTTTGATTCATGCCGCTAACTCTATTATTTTAAGAGATATTCTAATTTTTCGTAGTGACCCGTAATTTTTGTCCACGAGTATAGTTTTGTTTTAAATGATTATACTTTTTCATTATGTTTTTAAGATATATAAAAAAATATTAGTTTATCATAAATTAAACTTGGATGGCTGTATAACACATATAGTTAAAAATGTACAAAGAAATTTACTTGTTATTTATTTGTACACTATTATATAAATATGGTATTAATACATAAGTACATACCTGTAAACATTTTGCCTAAACCCGTTATACGAAGAGAACATAATGATAGCACCAGTAGCCACCGACAGAGAGAAGAACACCTGGGTGACAGCTGCGTACCACACCTGCATATAAATCACACATCTTTTAAAACAATAATAAATGATTTTGAAACATTAACAACACTTAATATCATTTTATTGAAATTTAAGTAACCGCATAGTGGTATTTCTTCAGAGCGTCTCCTGCTTCAGAGGGCACGTTAAAGTCGGACCCGACTGTTAACAGTAGTAAGATCACGACAGATGCCTTAATATATGTGATCTATTAAGGCATCTGTAGTGATACGGTCGTCGAATACGAGAAACTAAACGCATTTTTCCTAGCCAGCATTTTTGTGTATTGGTCACATTGGTTTATCCGACAGATACAAGGTATATAGTGGATTATGGCTTATTAAAATGAAATTAAACTTACATCGAGTTCTATAAGTTTGTCCCACTGTGGTATCAAGAAGTAGAGGATGCCAGTACCTGCTCCATTTAGAGTTGCAGTGCTGTCAACAAAAAATAAATTAGTGATGCAACTGGTTTCTGGCTTGTTGGTCTAGTAGTTAGTGTGTCTGACTGCTAAGCTGAAGGTCGAGGGTTCGATTCCTATCCAAGAGAAATCTCTCAGACAGAACAAACACTCATGCATAACAATGCATGAGTGTTTGTTCTGAGTGTTATTTTATGTATTTTAGAATTTAGAAATATATTTATCAGTATAGTTGCCATAGTACATACAGCCTTTGCCTTGTTTGGGGTCGCAGTGTGTGAATATTATTATTATTAACTATATACAGACGAAAAAGACTGAATAACAAAGTCACGATCTACATAATGTATAGGGAGACTTATTACTACACTCATTTATAAGTTGTGTATGAAGTTTTAAGTATATGGCACAGATTAATGATTAGGCAAAAGAGGAAAACTATTGATATACATATATATTTTTTATACTTACTTAGGTGACAAACAAGCATACGGCCGCCTGATGTTATGCAGTTACCGTAGCCTATAGACGCTTGCAATACCAGAAGTATCACTTGCGTGTTGTCAACCCATTTGTTCACACCAGAGCTTTATGATGGGAGTATCCCTGGGATCAAAATACGTTTCTTTCAAAACGCATCCCTAAATGAACGTTGGAGACCTGTACTCACCCACAGGAACACAACTACACGACTGGGTGTAGTTATTTGGCTGTGGTTTTCTGTAAGATGGAGGTCCTTCCATATTCGGGCTTGCTCGCTAGTATGGTGCCCTACCTCTTAAATAATAATACGGCCGATATAGGCTACACTGGTCGTGGCCAAAACGTCAAGAAATCTACTCTAATCTAGTCTTTAACATGTAATAAATAGGTTGAACTTAAATAATGCATGTTAAAAAGTTTGTAGGTAAGTATAATAAAAACTCTACAAATACTTATACAGTTATCTTTTTAAATCCAATATGCGTTGTAAATTAGTTTTCATATCTAAGATAAGTATGGTATTTACGTACGTAATGAGCAAAATGAGCATAACGACATAGGGGAAGAGCGCCAAGAAGTAGGCAGCTTTACCGGAGCTCTTGACTCCTTGTGCGACGATCACGAAGATCACAATCCATGAAGCAAGCAGGCAAAGTGCCAAGTACCATATTGGAGTACCTTGAATATAAAAAGTTAACTTAAGTTATCGATCTGATTCTGAAACAATAAGTAAATAGTGTCTGTTGTGAGTATAAATTTACACAAAAAACTATTTATATTTTTTGCCTATCTGTTTCGGGCCAATTTTGACGGGACTTTCATTTACACAGCTGGTTTTATAAGGAGTTACGTTACTCTATAGTATTTTAGAAAAATAATTAAGGACGGGCAAAAAACACGGAACGGAATCCAAATATAGGGTTCGCCGTATCGGCTCTATCTGTGAGTCGAAGTTGCTTCGCGAGGAATGCCGCGCGAGGCAGCCTCATAATGTGGAAACACGTTTGCCTCGCAAGCCTGCTCAATGCAAACACCAATACCCGGCTTTTATCGTGCTCATTGTCTCAACACTTATTTCTTCTTGCTATTAAATAACAACATAACGTTTTACCCTACAATTAAAAATAATAATAGGGTAAAACGTTGTGTGCACAATATCTACCTGTGATTCATATCTGTTATCATTATATTTCGCTAATAATAGGTTATGTTAAATATGTAATATGCATGTGAATACGTACCAAGACCACCTTCGATGCCATCGCTTTGTTGGAGCACTGTGTGTCTGAAAAGTAAATGGAAATTACGTTAGTACGTTTTTTATAACCAGTATAACAGTAGGAGTAACGTGTTATCTCTGTACAAAATTCAGATTCATTCAGCCGTTTGAGCGTGATTGTATATAAGACATCAAAACATTCAGGTTCCGCATTTTTAATATTAGTAAGATAAGATAATTACTATTTAGAGCCATTATTGTCTCACCGCAGGACAAAGGCCTCCCTTTCTTTCTTCCATAAGTCACGCTAGAGACCTCTCACTTGCCAATAGGCGCATATAGGCAAGATTACTCACATGAAATACAATTCAGCACTGCTACTAGCATTTTCTGTAATTTGACCCACTGGTTGGTTGGGATCTGAGGGAACGCAGTCATCCCACTCCGGCGCACATACCCCCCAGGGCAGCGTGGACTGGAAGCTCATCGACAGGTAGTAAAGGCACAGCGCCACGATTGATACGTAGTATGATAGCACAAAACCGCAACCAAGAATGGCACTATATCCAGCTCCTGGAACATGAGAAGAATATGATTTGTAGGAAAAAATAATAATAGTCGTCGTCGGTCACGGCGGACAATTTCAACGAAGATTAGTCATCTGTGCAGGACATATTATAGTGCACAAGAGTGTCTGCAAACACAGGTGCACTCACTTATCCTTCATTCTCATCACATCCGATGGGACGGCAATCCGACACGACCGAGGAGAGATCAGGCGCGGGACTAACGGCTTTAAGTGCTTTCAGAGGCAGGGAGGGGTTCTTGCTGTGTTTTTAGATAATGGTCACTCATCCACGGACCTACCGCGGCAAGCTTGCTTAACCTTGCAGATCTATTGATCCGCACAGCTAACACTTAGCTACGAGCCCCTCATAAAAGGAAAAATAATACTATAATAATACATAAAATATGTATTTCTGATAGAGGTCGCAGTTCTGAGGAAGGTGCCCAAAAGACTGGCCACACTGCCACGCTGGATCGCAAGGCGAATGCGTTGACCCAAGTAAAGGACCATTTGAATCGTGAGACGACTCAACTAAACGCTTAAATATCTCACGAGTCACGATACAGTTTGTGGGCACTTAGTCACCATGGTCAGCTTTGACCCCAAATGGGTCAAAAATGTTAGTCTCACCGAGACTTTTATATTTGCGCCGCTTGAGACACTCCAATAAAGTTCAAGAATTTAATATAAAAGTCGGAAAAGCTATAAGGTCGTCGCCGTCGTGGTTATAGCATCGGTCTATGACTGAATGATTTTGAAAATACGTAGCGTAGATACCTTTCATTGCTGGGCTCAAAGACCAAACTCTGACGGAATTTCTTGAACTGAATTGTCCTAATAGACACTCCATGTAGTATGCAGGTTTTCCGATCAGGAACAGTACAATGATGTAGGGAATGAGGAAGGCACCACCTCCGTTTTGATATGCAATAAAGGGGAATCGCCATACGTTGCCCAAGCCGACCGAGGTGGCGATACAGGACATGAGGAACTCCATCTGACTGCCCCATTCTGGTCTGTTTTTTAATTTATCTTCTTCTTCTATCTGAAAACAAAACCATAATCTACATTTTTGTATAGAATAAAGTCAAAAACTATATGCTGGTCAATTTTTTTTAGCATAATTATTTTAAGAAAATGGAGTCCGTAGCGATACTAAATCGTAGTTAAGAGAGGTAAGAAATTAAGAGAAGGAACCTCCATGTTACAGAAGAACACAGCGAAATAATAAACATACGACCTGTTTGTTTTTCTTTTTATCAAAATGGATTGAAATAGACTACCTTTATTCTTATTAAATTCGATCGATATTTTTTATACTACTTTGTGGCAAACAAAGTAGTATAAAAATATCGATCGAATTTTTATTATTTTTGATATAGCGGCAATATAATAATACTATATACTCTGTAAAAATGTCAACTGACTACCAATTATACGGTAATATTATACAGTTCATGAGATAAAGCCCGGCAGACGGACTGACAGACGGGCAGAAAAACGTTTCAATAAAATGATATTTGAAGAGCGAATTTTATACTGAGCGGCGCCTGAAATCGGCGCTTCAATTTTCTTGCCATGATTCTGTGCGTTTGCTTATATATATTTCAAGTAGGTATGAATGCGATAGATAATACGGAACGTAATTATGCAGTAAGAGATAGCAATACATCAAATGAACTGAATCACTCAGTACTGTTGACGACGACAATTTGCGCGATATCTACGTCTTTCTTACTACAATATTATTGTTTCAATATCATTAAATTGCAGAATTAGAAATGAATGATAAAGAAAAATATTAAATTCTTTATATGCAATATGGGTTTGAGTGCCACTTTGTCTAAGTCATTCCATTCTCATTGTTTATAACTACTACGTAATTATTAAGACAATGGTTAAATAAAAAGGGAGCAAGGTCTTTGCAGTTATTTTCTTTTGCTCTGATTTATACATAAATGAACCTTGATTTGAAATTGCATGATTGGATTTGACTAAAAACCCATTTAGACCATGCAAGTGTTACCCTGGATAAGTAGAGAACACAAAGGTTCATGGTAAATGTAAAAAAAAGAACGAAGGAGGAACCCGCCTAGAAAAAGATCTCCACTTTACAGAAGGTTAATATTCACATTGTTTACTGAAAATATAACATTACTCTACACAAAAATTATTAAAATAAATCTAACGATTTTTTTGCTACATGCCTACTTTGCAAAGCGTCATTCATGATACCATTGGGTTAGCATGACAACTGGCTTTTAAAACTTACATAGTGCTTCTTTTTCTTGCATATCATTGTCATTTACATATACACTTCTTTGTTTTATCTAATAATAATTAATACAATATCATGTTTTAGACCACGTGATCCGATAAGATAATTTTATGGCCAATAAATTTGGATAACTAAGGTATTATTTATCACATTGATATGACAAGAAATCTGGTAAAAAGTCTAGTCAAATTTTATTGAATCAATAAAACTGTTTTGGCTAAAATATCGATGATGATCTATAAATAATTGTCAAAAATACATTATTGTTAATTATATAGGTATTATTATTATATATTCTGCATCCTGAAGATAATAGGTAATAGTGCTGGTGGTGTCTTTCTGCAGCATTGGTACCGTATGCATAACGGCGGCTCTGATGCTTCAGGAAGATTTATTATTTATTGTCGTGTATTTACCTTTACCTTATTTACTGACCTAAGAACAAAATTACTAAAATTCCTTTAACAAAACGAAAGATCTATAAATTCAATAAATGAATGTATTGAAAAAGCGGATAATGTTACTATTATTATCTACAATTACACACTTTAGAATGTTTATTTATTTACTAAACGTAATGGTATACCTTCGCGGGATACGGTAACTGCTTAAGATCGGGCGGGCCATATGCTTGTGTGCTATCTAAGTAGCATACAAAAAAAAAGACGTGAGGCACTTGGGGACTGCCGCGGTAAAGCTATTGCATATTTTTTAATATGATTTTTTTATCGAAACAAATAAAAGAATACTTTACAGAATTATCTAAATCACTTTATTTTATTCTCAATGATTCATTAAAATATATAATAATAAAAAGGAATACTTGTTATAATATTCCTTAAGACTCCTTATACTATAATCTTTTTCACATTAATATTCTCTTAGATCAAAACCTACTCACACAAATTTGACATATTATTATTGGCCGTTTAGAGAATTCGTTTCGCCGCTGTGCCGGTCGGAGTGGGGGTGTTAAGTTTATTATTTTCGTTACGGAATTTCTGGATTCGTTCTCCACGCCCAAGGCCCGCGATAGAAGCTATGCAATAGCTTAAAAAACACAGTTTACGGGTAAATAAAGAGACACAGTAAAATTATAAAGCGTTGAAAAGACTGCGTGTTCCAAGGTGTGTTCAACGAGTTTAATGCTCGCCAAACGCCAGCAAACTTACATAAAATACCAGGATTCCAATATCTCGGAGATACAGTGTGCTATTGATAGGAACTGATATTAAAGAAACGTACTGCGACTTATACAAATGAAATATTTAAATGCTATTTGTGTACCAAGTGTTTGATGTCAGTTCAGTTTAGTCAGGTAAAATTCTCTTCAAATGTAAGCTATGGCAAAAGAATGGTTAAACACAAAAATAAAAACCTTACTCACTTGTTTTTCGTTAGATTCGGGAACTTTGGACGTGAGGATTAGTGATGGCGCTATCTTTGAAGAGTTGGCTGCAGCTGTGTCCCCCGACGACTTACCACCTCCATCACCGACCTCGACATTGTCACCCTAAAACCACGTGTACACAACATATTAGCTCAGGCATTTATTAAACGATATCGGAACTATTTTGAAGATAAACATAGTAAACATTATGAATGCTTTGGTTTCTGTGCGCATTTAACATGATTATTTGTTGATAAGCCGTTTATTATGTATGTCTGGATTTTTGGAATAGATTAAATCGTTTTATCATATAAAAATCGTAATAAAAATACTGTAAAAGTGTTTGAATTCCGAATAATTATGATATCTGTGTGACGGACCAAGATGTCGAAGTGAAAACTAAACCTTTTTGAAAATATGAACATAGGCACAGAATACTTAATAGTACAGGTACAGAAGGTTCACTTCGCTAAATCATTTAAACAAATATCAACTTTGCTCGCACACAATAGAGCGCAATTCAGCTCCCCAGCACAAAACTTACCTACTCGTTTATTCACCTACAAATTGGCTCCCTTTGTATTGCGTATTTCTGGACATTATGGTTGTCACTTAGAGATCAATTTTGATCTGAAGTACCTGTTAGGTTTAGGTAGGTACTTACTATACTTTTGTAAACGAGTGACTTTTTAAATAAATCTGGACATGTGGGGACATATTCAATGTAGGTACTTAGTAGGTACTAGCTGTTGCCCGCGGTTATGTATATGATCCGCCCATGATTATGTATATGATTAAATTGAAATGTCATTGGTTTGTTTGGAGCCATTTGTCCAGTTGAATTTTAAAACTATTGAGTGATAGGCGGCTATAATATATTTTCCCAATTAAATAAGTACCTACTTAATTGGTTGGACAAATAAATAATACGTATCTACAAAAACTGTGCTGTATAGTCTACATATCAAAATCTTGCTACAAATAGGTACCTACAAATTATGTTTTTGTAAATGATAACGTGTTTCTTTACTTTGCAATATCCTTTGGAATATTGAAAAACGAGAGGTTAGGATCCTTATCACTATTTAACCAGCCGAATACTGTGGAATATTTTTATGCCTTTATTTTCTTTAAAATATTTAAAAGCGAAAACGAATCGGTGACGAATTACGGCTTCGTGTGCGTTTCGTAGGTAAACTTACGTCGAACCGACGACGCGACCGGCGCGATGCGCGCGCGCGACACTCGACTAAATAATCCCCCTGGAAATGTTGCGACCGGGCACTTGTAGATTCATACCTAAACAGCGGAGTGAACCAGGCCTGACATAGGTAATTTAATGCTAAAAACATACTAATTCTCGTAAAAATCATGTATCTAACAAAATAAAAATGCTATAGTATTTTGTTCGTTTGTATATATGTATATAGAGCCTGTAAGTAGAGATGAATATACGTAGACGAATGTTTGACAAAAAGCCACTCGGTCCGTATATACAGACCAAGTGTTAAAAAATATATTTCTTAATTTTAGTCTATTATTATTAGAATGTATTGTTAATAAAATATTTACTGTGACATTTAAAACAAAATATAGGTACTTAATGCATTATTTTGTATAACTATCAAAATAATGCATTAAGTACCTATATTTTGTTTTAAATGTCACAGTAAATATTTTAGTTATACGGTTTATTCCAGTAGTCTACTGAAACAAACGTCGGATTATTTCAGTATATATCGTGTAGGTATAAATGTTTGTCCTACAATAACTCGAATATCATTGATCAGAAATGTAACTACGAATTAATGAGACAAAAATATTTTTTAAGTTCGAACATGAGCCAAATAGTATGCCCGTAAAAGGCATACTGAGAATACAATGTAATCCTAAAAAGGGTCGCGAGTTTACAGTTTAGGGGAAAACTACTAGTTATTAAACTTCGTTTTTTTACAATATTAACTTTCTGCCACTATACAATGCTATTATTGGTATAGTGAAATACCGAAACACCCCAAATTGTTAATTATTAAAAGAGTAAGAAAACATTTAGAAAAATAAAACTTACGATCTTATAACCTGATTTCATTGTGTAGTATTTCCTGCATAATTATGGCCACCTAGCGGAAAATGCCGCTAGCGCCGCGGTACAAAACATTTCAGTGTATTGTGCATTTGTAAAATTTAAATATGGCTCGTTAAATATGAGTGTCCAACTTTTTCATACATTATTGGGACAAAATATAACATGGTTCACTCGAATCTATTACTGACTCTGAATAAACTACTTTCAAGTTTTGCCTATACCAAGAACATCGTTGTATACTTTCTGGATTAATGAAGTACCTACTGCAAATCTATATGATTAATCTTCTGTCATCAAAATAAACAGACTCAATAGGTATGTTTGCAAGCAATGTTTTTATGTACCCAAGATATTTATCAAAGGTAATGCACTCTAATTATATGTAAATGTCTAGCGGCGCGTGAGACACTTTGTTCCTTTGTTGGAAGATACGTTATGATAATGTAAAAGTCAGAATGTTGTGGCGATGTTGGCGGGCCTTTTGGTCTAGTAGGTGACCTTGGCTGCCAGAGGTCGTGGGTTCTATTCCAACCCAAAACAGACATTTGTGTGATGAGCACGGTTTTTTGTTCTGTATTTGAAGTATATAATAATTATGTATACATGTTGGTTAGTGACCCTGACTGCGGTTGTTGGTTCGATTCTCACAAGGGACAAAGCTTTGTGTGATCCATAAATATTTCTTCCGAGTCCGTGAATTGTATGTTTGTATAGTCACCCGCGACACAGGGCTTGTTCTAGTGCAGGAGTTGAAAGGGAAAATAATACTAAGTAATATAGATAACACTTGATCCATTATACAGGCCCTGCCTAGTTTGGGCCTACTACTGGTAAAATGTGTTATAAATTGTAATACGAGTACAATTTTAGAAATATGTTATATAAACAACCCTGTTACAAAATCATAACCCTCCTTTTGGCCGTAGTCGGGTAATAAGGATGTTTCCGATGAAACTGATATTAAATTTAGTACAAATACTTCTAGACGATTAACTACAAGTATTATGGCCCAATTATAAAGAATAGACTGATAAACGTGACCTTATTGATTTCAATAAGTACAATACAACAAATCAGAAATAATTTAAGTGATTTTCATGTGTTTGTCCTTTATTTTAATAGCTGAGATAAGAAAGAAAAACCTTGTGTTTGACGCATTTAATTATGATCACAAAAACACAGGACGGTCAATAATAATAATAGGTATCTTGAGGCAAATCACACAGCGTCACCTGAACCTAAACAGGCAGAGCCTGTATACTATGGCAACTAGGCAACTGGTAAATCTATACTAATATTATAAAGCTGAAGAGTTTGGTTGAACGCGCTAATCTCAGAAAGTACCTGGATAAATCTAACTAAACTTCCTGGATAAATAAACTAACATCATGCTATGATCAATAGGAGCGGAGCAGTAGTGAGATATGTTGCAAAATCGGGGAAAATATTCCAAATAACCACGCGAACGAAGTCGCGTGTGGCCACTAGTATACTCATAAAAAAGGCAACACGCGAGTGACACCCCTGAGCATCTAGACAAGTGGCATAAGCGATAGTCGAATCGAAAAGTCAAAAAAGAAAATGTATGGGATTTGATGTAAGTTTACGTCATTATAATATCGTAAACATTTATTTATTTGTTCTTTTGACTTTTCGATTCGACTATCGCTTATGCCACTTGTCTAGAGGCTCTGGTGTTGCAAGCGTACATAGGCTACGGTAACTGCTTACCATCAGACGGGCCGTATGCTTGTTTGCCACCTTGGCAGTATAAAAAATCTAAATAATTATACATATATTGTACATAATTTACACAAAGACATAGAACAAATAATGGAATTAAACCCACGACATCAGGTTTAGCAGTCAGATTCACTAACCATTAAACTAACAGACAAGTCATAAGTGTATAAACTGACCTGTAGATCAATCTACATATTGAGTGGAAGGAATACGCTACCGAAAATAAGAACAAATAATGGAATTAAACCCACGACATCAGGTTTAGCAGTCAGATTCACTAACCACTAAACTAACAGACAAGTCATAAGTGTATAAACTGACCTGTAGATCAATCTACATATTGAGTGGAAGGAATACGCTACCGAAAATAAAAAATGGTGCTAATAATAATAATAATAAACTGGCAACACTATAAACAACAAGCAAAAATTTTCACTTTTATAAATTTTATTTATATATTTTAAGATTTATGGGACACAAATTAAATCAAAGCTCAAATAACAATAGCAATATTTATTTATATACATACAATATATTATTTTGCTATAAAAAATCCATATAAATTAAGAAAATCATTATGACAGATGTCAACTACAATTTGATACCATCTATTATACAACAACAAAGTGAAAAACAGTGAAAATACAATGTTGACCAGAGCCAGAAAGAGAGAAGCACTAATAACACCCCCGGACTCGTCGCGCACATGCACCTCGCAGCTTGCGGTTGCCGCGCCAGTGATAACGCCAGCTGCTGAGGTGTCTTCATCTTCAAGCGACGAGTATTTCTCCCCGCCGACGTCGCCAACACCTGTACGTCGTCGGGGCAGAGGCCGGCCACCTGCATGCTTAGGGACCCGAGGCCCATCGGCCTCGAATAGGGCCCCCGCTGCCGGTGGTAATGTGCGCCGCATGCGATGGACGCAGTCAATAAATGAAAATGTCATGCGGGCATATTTTGTGGCAACAGAGGGAGGAACTAATCTTACGATGTATCGTGACCGGATGCTGCCTTTGTTTCAGGCCCTTGAACCTTCTGTCAACGTCTCAGCGCAGCGACTATCGGATCAAGTGCGGGCTATCCAGCGTGCCCACATGTTGGATGACTCTACACTTGAAAGGCTTCGTTCTGACGTGCCGGGTAACCTCACTGTCCCTTCCTTGACGCAGGCTGTGACTCAAGGTACAGCCCATGTGCCCCTGCCACAGCACGTACAACCAGTTGAGGAGGTAGATTGTGGGGCTACAAACGTAAGTACCCAATGTTATGATCAGTTAAGGAGCGCTTTGGAGTGTGCCCTTCGGGAGTATCGATCCAAACCCTCTAGCGACAGACCTCGAGTGCCGCGTTTGCCCACGCACAAAAAAAACATTGCGTTAGTGTGTGCCCTGGATTCACTGTTGTCTAATTACTTTGACAACAGTGAAGATATTAGTGATACACACTCAATCCTATACTGTGCGGCCGTTGCGGTATGTCGGGTAGCTGGTGTTAGGTTTTTTAATAACAGCGCAGCTGCCCGACCAAAATCCGCTGTGCCTGCATGGCAGTGTAGGATTGAGCGTCGTATTGCTGAGGTTAGGGCACTCATTGGCAAGTTAATCTGCTTCAGGTCGGGCAATACTCGCCCGAGAGTGATGCGCTTTGTGAAGCGGGCGTTCTTGGGGACTGATGTTAGTCCCCAAGACTATGCGTCACGAGTCACAGAGCGCATTGACCTCCTGAAGCAGAAGGTTTGTGCGTGGGCGAATCGCATTCGTCGCTATAAGAAAAGGGTGGATCGGTACCTCCTGAATTGTACCTTCCAAAGGGACGAGAGGTGGGTATATAGACGGTGGGAGCGACCTGTCTCCGATGTGGATGACGGGTGCCGACCAGCAGATGATGCTACTAGTGTATTCTGGCGCAACATCTGGTCGGTGCCTGTCAGTCACACTGAGGGTGACTGGATCGGGGATGTCAAGCGATCGTGTGCGTCGATTCGAAATATGGAGCCATTATCCATTACGAAAGAGGATGTGGCGTGTGCAGTCCGTTCGATACCGAACTGGAAATCAGCTGGTCCGGACGGACTGCAGAATTTCTGGCTAAAATGGCTCCATAGCTCGCACGCTTGTTTGGCGTCCCAGTTTCAGGCATCTTTGGAGTCTGGGTCGATCCCACAGTTTATGACGACTGGTATTACCCACCTTCTCTATAAATCTGGCAGTGCCACGGATCCCAAGAATTATAGACCGATTACTTGTTTACCAACGGTCTATAAACTTCTTACATCCATTTTGAGAACAAAAATTGTATCTCATGTTGTAGATAATAATATCTTGTCTGTTTCTCAGAATGGATGTAGGAATGGGGCCCGTGGCACTAAAGAGCTCTTGATCATGGACATGACCATTAATCAGCAGGTTTACCGTAACCGAAAAAATCTGTCTACATGCTGGATTGACTACAAGAAGGCATATGACTCAGTGCCACATACATGGCTCTTGAGAGTGCTGGAGTTGTATAAAGTTGATACAACTCTATGCACTTTCTTGAAGGCATGTATGAGGCAATGGAGGTCTGTCTTGTGCTATCCAGGGTGTCGACAGATTGATGGGGATGGTGATCAGCTGATCATGATCAGGCGGGGTATATTTCAGGGTGACAGTCTGAGTCCCTTGTGGTTTTGTCTAGCACTGAACCCTCTTAGTACCGTACTGGAGAGTTCAGGGCTGGGCTACCGGTTGAGGAGTAGTGGTCGAGTTATATCCCACCTTCTTTACATGGATGACTTAAAGTTGTTTGCCCCCACCAGTTTTCAGTTGATGGCGTTACTAAAGGTCACTGAAGCCTTTAGTAACTCTATCAAGATGGAATTTGGTGTGGATAAATGCGCGGTCATGCATGTAAAACGAGGTGGGATGGTGGAATCTGAGGGGATACAACTCTCAGATTCTACTCAACTTAGATCACTGTCTGCAACCGAAACCTACAAATATTTGGGTATGTCACAGGCGTTAGGTATAGCCGATGCTGGCATGAAACAGGTGTTAAAGGTTCGTTTCTTTGGCCGCCTGACAAAGGTTCTTAAAAGTCTTTTGTCAGGTGGTAACAGGGTGCGTGCTTTTAACAGCTGGGTCATGCCTGTCCTAACGTACTCCTTTGGCATACTCAAATGGACTCAGACTGAACTGGATGCCCTTGATAGAAGAGTCCGAACACAGTTGACTGCTTTTCGTATGCACCATCCACGATCATCAGTAATGAGGTTGTATATCCCACGGAAATGTGGAGGTCGTGGCTTTTTATGTGCCAAGACCCTCCACAACCGTGAGGTATGCAACCTCAGAGAATACTTTCTCAATGCTGACGTGGATGTGCATCGGGACGTAGTTGCTGTGGATACCGGACTCACCCCGCTGGGTCTGGCTAAAGAGAACTGGCGCAAACCTGTAGTACTCAGTACTACTGAGCGTGAGGAAGTATGGAGGAGCAAGGAGTTGCATGGACGTTTCTATCGGGCCTTGCATGGGCCCGATGTAGAATTTTTATCATCTGTGTCCTGGCTACGTTTCGGCGATCTCTTTGGAGAAACCGAAGGTTTTGTCTGTGCAATTATGGACGAAGTTGTTATGACGAACAACTACCGTAAGTATATCCTGAAAGACGGAACGGTTGACATTTGTCGGGCCTGCCACCATCCCGGAGAATCTCTCAGGCATATAGTTTCTGGTTGTTCCCGTCTTGCAAACGGCGAGTATTTGCACAGACACAACCAAGTGGCCAGGATTGTCCATCAGCAACTTGCTGTAAAGTACAACCTTGTGGACTCGGAGGTGCCGTACTATAGGTATGTGCCCGACCCAGTTCTCGAGAATGGTCGTGCCACAATATATTGGGATCGGTCTATCATTACTGACAGGACTATTGTTGCCAATAAGCCTGATATAGTGGTGATAGATCGATTAGAGCGCCTTGCAATGATCATTGATATCACTGTCCCACATGACGAGAATCTCGTGAAAGCCGAGAAAGAAAAACAAATTAAGTATTTGGATTTGGCTCACGAGATTGTTGACATGTGGGAGATAGATTCAGCGATCATTGTGCCGATAGTTGTATCAGTCAATGGACTGATCGCCAAGAGCCTTCATCAACACCTTAGGAGGCTCTCGTTAGACGGTTGGATTGTGGGCCTGATGCAGAAGGCGGTTCTCTTGGACACGGCGCGCATCGTGAGGAGGTTCCTGTCTCTGGAGCCCTAACCACCGGTAGCTTGGTCCCTGTACCCGATACCGGTGGGCCTCCTTTTTTATATTTTTAAATGTATATTTTTTATAATTGGTATGTATTTAAAAATGTAATTAAGAGATGAAAGTTTAATAAAGGGAATAATAATAATAATATATTTATTTATTTTAATAATAATGTTTTATTTACAAAGCGCAGTGTCACTGACCGTGCTGCGCTTAGCAGGTAGCGTACTGCCTTGAACCCGCCACTTAGGTGATTGATTAAGTATTGCAAAATTGATAATAAATTATTGATTGATGACTGCACGGTTGGTTCAGTGGTTTAAATGGTCACCATTTACCACTGCGCAATTTTCAAGTTCAATCATAGTTTTAGGGGTTACCCCTTACTTCTAAATATATAGATCCAGACTTACAAACATTATTTACCTAATAATAAAATAGCAACCCATATTAGGTAAATATATATATTATTGTTTTGTTAAGTTCTACGGTTTATGCACCTACCTAGTATTCTCTCTGCATCACCCAAAGGTTGACTGGTAGAGAATCAAAAGCCTTTGGCATTAAGTCCGCCTTTGTACACTTATTTTTTGTGCAAAAGTTTTAAATAAATAAATAAGAAAGAGAGAGTGTAGGCCTTAATTCACACACGCTGGCCTATGCGGGTTGGTGAGTCTAAAATGCCTTTAGATTTAAAATAAATATTTTTTCAATATTTTTATATAATTAAAATAAAGATCTAAAGAATTGTTTACACTGTGATATTAGTGGGTATGATACGCTTCTGTTATTGACTCATTGACAAATAAAAACAAAATCACTCTTATTTATATTCTAGTTATCCTTTGGTGTTACTCGTATAATGTATTATATTTGATCAAATACATGTATGTCAAGAGAGTTAGTGAATGTAATGACTATTTTCTAACTCGCTATAAGGTCGACGTGACCTTTCAAGTGCGCCGGAGAGTGCCATTGATCTGTATTTTGTATGATACCAATATGATTGTTTACGACTAATTTGAGAACGCCCTTCAGATTTACCTTTGTATTTATTAACTAGAGGTCGCCTGGTGGTTGAAATTTAACCCGTATTTTTTTTGTTGAGTTTTTTCCCATGCGAAATCTCACTCTCATCTGTGGTGCATCATTTTTAAAAAAGCAGTACAAAGGTTTCACTTGACGTATCTAAAGTAAATTAATAAAGAGGAAAGGTTTGATTTTTAGTTTGTTAGGTACGATTTAACTCAAAAACTACTCGCCCGATTTAAAAAAATCTTTCACCATTAGAAAGCTACATTATCAGCGGGGACATTTTTTAAAAAATACGAGATCCCTATAGATCATATAGGTACATGGTATTACTGATTAACGTATTAGGCAGAAGAAAATCTGTCGGGTCAGTAGGTACCTATGAATTGATATTATTGTGCGCGGATGTAGGTATGCAAAGCCAAGTGCATAAATTGAAATTTTGACTGCCTTGGTGGTCCAGTGGGTGCAATATGCACCTGCTGTGCACGAGGTTGTGGGTTCGATTCCCGCACATGATTCTGAGTGTGGATGTAATTTGTGTCCGTTAATTGTATGTTTGTAAAGTCCCCCGCGACACAGAGCTTGTTCTCTAGTGCGGGAGTTGTCTTAAAAAAAAAGAAAAAGAAATTGACATTGGTACTGCCACCTGAAATCGAACTCACACTTTATGTGTAGAACTCGATAAATTTCCAACTGGGCTATACACAAATAAATTATTCTAATCCTACCTACTAATATTCTAAGTGAAGGTTTGTTAGAATGGATGGATGTATGTATGGATGTTTGTTACTCTTTCACGTAAAACCTATTGAACGGATCTGGCTGAAATTTGGCATAGAGATAGATTATAGTCTGGAATAGCACGAATTTTATCGCGGCAACTGACATCCACGCGGGCGAAGCCGTGGGCAACAGCTAGTATCTATATATATAGAAAAGTATGAGATTTGATATACCTAGTTACAGTTTATACAGAAAAGGACTACAGAAAGCTTAAATTTTCGTAGCATTACGACCAAAGGCTACCTCTAGTAATATAATTATTAATAAAAAAATGAATATTGGAAAGGTAATCATTACAATAATACGCCTAAAGTAATGTGTAGGTAAAAACGTGCCACGTGACAAATCCACCAAGATAGAATATAATATAAGCCGTCATATCTTAATAATTATGGCACGATATCGGGTTGATCGATATTAATATTTATCCTCGTGCGACCCTATGTCCTTCAAAATTCACGAATTATTATACCTACCTTGTTCCAGGCATAGATTAGGGATTTACAGATGTCGATTTACGAAATGGTTTTACCATTTGTATACCAACTTACAGATTATTTATTTATTTTTATGTTGTGACTACACTAAAATCATTTATAATAATCTTGCAAGTTTTTTGTATATAATTTTTCAAACTGACCTCTGAACTAATACTCAAATTTTTGAAACTCATATGAAGCTACATTGTTCCTAAATGCTTTATGCTACCTTTTTGTCGACATCCCGGTCTAGCGAAACTGCAAGCATAAGTTAGCAAGCTACCATAAATTATATAATATTATATTAAATTCCACAACTCTCGATCCTGAGCCGACCTTGTCCATCGGTTGCCCGCAACCTATACCAGGTCGTTGGAAATCCTTGGGGGAGGCCTATATCCAGCAGTGGACGTCTTTTGGCTGAGATGAATATTAAATTATCTAGCAATTTAAAAGAGTGGTCTGAGTTTCGTACCAGCTCCTCCCAAACCTCTCCTTTGCTAAAGCGGGAGTTATCAATCGCTATCAAGTAAGCCTCTAGCTCGACGTTGTGTTTCTTTTATTTATTTTTAAATTCATCTATTTGGGTATTTAGTCTGAATGGCCCAAACCGAATAGGGTCATTCGACCGTAAAATAAAATCATCTACGTTCCAAAGAACCGATGATAAAAATTTGAAAACATATTCACGATCTAAACAAATAAATAACCCTGACTTGATTTAAAATATAATAAATCATAAATCATTTATTTATAAAAGTGAAAATTACAGAGTGTTGTCGAATCCTCCTTTTAAGTTTACACCTGTATTAGGAGGCAATATCTTAGCATCACGACTGTTTACTCAGAAGGGGTAGGCAGAATTGTCTCATGTAAACTGAACACGATTCTTGACTAGTTACCTACGAGTTGATACTCAATATTCATCAATAGGAAAACACAACACTACTTTATCAGACCTGAGTACGAAGCTAGGACATAAACACGAAATTCGTATGCACTACCATTACGCCAAGCTTAATTTTTTTTAAGATTCCACATGATTACAGATTACAGCGAACGTATTATTGCTCTATTATCAACACATTTATCTAATTTTATTATTATTAGTAAGATTGTTTTTATATCTTACCTTTACGTTACAATTGGTTTTGTATAGATATACATATGTAGTGTTAAAAATGTATACCTATATATATATTATATACAACTAATTAATTAAGTTTTATTATAAGTATCACTGAATGAAATGAAAAACCCAGAGGAAAAAAATGGGCGGTTCGAAACAATATTACCAGTAAATAAAAAATATTTTTTCTTTAATATTGTAGGGTTCTAAAATATACATAGGTACTTACAAATTATTTAGCACAAATTTAATTTTTACGATTGTTTTTTTAATTATGATTTCCACATTTTCCTTTTTCAGAAGACATGTTCCGTATTTAATAACGACGCGTGTTTCAATTATCCGTATTTACCATCACCCTGGGTAACTATAAACAAAATGCCAAAATATAAAAAAATATCTCACCATTTTCACAGATTTCACAGTATATTACAAAACTATCAGTATATCACTAAAGGTGAATTGCTCGACAGCAAGGCAACGCACGCCTGCTAGTCGCGAGTGACTCGTCGTAGCGTCTCCTCGCCAATTTTATACAAATACGTATCAAACGTAGAGTATCTACACTGGCCGCCCTCACTCACAGAATTCTTTAAAATTTAATAAAACTTATCATCAAACAATAACAGTGCCGTAAAACGGACACTACCTTGTGCAGTGATCGAAGGTCTACTACTGCTAGATTTGTTTTAAGAGTGTTTTACAACATTGACGACTTTATGGCGCGAATGCCATAGTACTATTGTAACGCGAAACTTGCATCTAATATCATATCTATCGTCATGGTCAGGAAGGTGGTTAAAAACTACAATTAACTAACTCATTTCGATTTGTGACCTTAAAATTTCATTGCAAGTTAATAGAAGGTCAAGTGTACGTTTTTGGCGGTCTACGATCAAAGATATCGTAAAATAATACCGCATTCGTATGTTAGCAATCATATGTTTTGTTTTGAATTAAGCAATTTATTTTGCAATGCATTTTCTGTCATAATATTAACATAATAACAAGGCTTTAGTAAATGTACCTAAAATAAGAATAATGTTTATTTCATCTTATACATTATGATCATACAGAAATTAAGGTGACCGGAATAACATTACAGAAGAACTTTGAGTTGGATAATACTCTTTAATGTACACCAAAAAGATTAAACATAAAATAATTGACGGTAAGTCAAAGATGAGCAACTGTACAATGGGCGGACTTATCGCTCAAAGCGATCTCTACCAAAGGTTAGTACAAGTTCTATAAAATTGGGAAATTTTAGAGGAACACCATAAATGGAAAATCATTTTTTTTATAATCAATCATAAATTTATTATTAATCAACAAACTTTATACTGCCCTTTCATATATTATTTTTCTTCTATCTAACTTTATGAGGTAATCTTATTTTTATTATTTGGTGTACACCAAGTAGATAATAACCACGGTGGCTCACCACTATGCCACGGCACACACTTCGTGGAACACTGCCTTAGACCTCCTCAATATAATTGTATGAATAGTATAAACATAATGAAAAATAACAAAAATAACTGAACCAAAACTAAATTTAAAATTAGAAACTTACCAGATCTGTGATTGTTTTAGTTTTCAACTTTGGCTTGTTTTTAGCATTGTTCGAAGTATAGGTTGTAGTTGGGCTCCATTGTACACGTGCGTTGGTCTCAATCGAATGTTGGTGTAGTAATATAATAATAGTATAGAACTAAGTATATTTACGCTATTCATTGACACTTACATGTAATGTTATTTCAGTTATTTGACTTTGCCCGACAGAATCCAGGCTGTTGTAAACACCATCTTTTGTAATCGTTTATCGAACCGATGATGATTTGAACTTGTTTTTATGTAAACAAGAGGCGATCGAAATTCGACTGAAATTATTTATTTTTTATTCCATTATTATAATTTTTATTATTATTTAATAGACCTGACGGTATGACTTTATTGCTTTGAAAGATGGGTAGGCCTTTAGTGTGGGACGCAACGTGCGTCGCTACCCTTGCGCCATCACATCTTCCGAGTACAGCGGGTTCTGCTAGCGCTGCTGAGGCCCTTCAACGGCGCAAATACTGTAACTTAATTATTACGTTTTTGGAGCCAAAACAAGACAAAACAGTTCGGAAGCGTTTTTTTCCTTTATTTGACAAAATATGGACGAGCTCTAGTTACCAATAAAATAATTTAACGCAGTTTTTTACTTAGCTTCTATATAATTAAAAGCTATGGAATTTCGATATATAAATTGGGTACCTTCTAATCATTACACATATATATAACCCTTTAATAACTGTGGACTTGGAATTGTCAAAATCGTTAGGTTGGCATGATTGAATTCACCCGCCGGCTTCCCTTCCTATCTCCCCGTAGGCGCCTGTCTCTGCCAGTAATGTCAGTACTGTCTGCACTTTCGTGTTGTCAGCGCTTTTAGAGTATTCTTTCTCTTTGTTATAATAAAAATGGCTTTTATTCACTTTACTCTATACTATACCTATCAATATATAATTTTAATAAAGGCAAGTTCTATGTTTAGTTAGTTAGTTAGTTTGACGGGGCGTTATCCGCACTTGGCCGCTCAAGTGGGCCTTTGTACGTGACTTCCCTTCGGCTATTCCATCAAGCCCAACTTCTTCCAGAAAGCCAGCAAGCGGCCTAGATAGACTGGTTGGTTTTTGCTGGCTGGTTCTATGTTTTTCAATAAGGCAAAACACTTAAAATCCTAAGTCTAAAGAATTTAAACAGGATGAACTTTCATACAAACTCTACCCACTTTTCCTTTCTCAGTTAGAAAAATAGGGTTATTTCAATGTGCCTATATTTGTGCTAATATTTAGGTACCCCGTGACCACATGGTGCAACTACATCGTCCAACGGATCGGTCGATGAGGACTTTTTTTCCTCTTGGTTTGACTGATCAGAAGACGTGGAATTGTAATATTGTCAGTCGTAGTATTGCACTAGTTAATACATATCATAATAAAAATATTATCTTTTTAAAACATTAAGGTAATCTGAAACATGTGACAATGCAATTCTTGAAACCCGTTGTATACCAATCAATAACTTATAGTTGATTGACATTTCGTAATACCTAAATTTACTACATACTTATATTATGTACGCACAAATCGTGTCGATAAAGCATTGGATTAAAAAATAATTAGTAGACTGGATTGTCATCAAACATACCTATAATAAATAATGTTGAGTGTGCTGACAGCTGACAGCCTTTACTGTCAGCATACTTTAGATTTAAAGTTTTTACTTATTGAAATTTTTTAATTATTATATACTAAGGGTCGCCCTTGTGGTAATTTGGAATATTTTTCCCGATTTTGCAACATATGTCACTACTGCTCCGCTCCTATTGATCATAGCTTGATGTTATATAGCCTATAACCTTCCTGGATAAATGCACTATTCAAAATTTTTCTAATCGAACCAGTACTTTCTGAGATTAGCGCGTTCAACCAAACAAACAAATTTTATTTATATTTTACGATTTTTAAGTACCCGTAGAATGGGGTGAAATTGATAGAATTAAAAATTTAAATACACATATTTTTTTAAATATAACTAAAATTATTTTACTCTTCCGATTTATAATATTGGACGTTAGCTTACTATCGAATACAGCCATAAAATGTTACCTACTAAGCTTAAATAGTTTTAAAAAAATTGTAAGTACTCACCATATTCCTGTAAAAAAAAAACATAACGTATATACAAAATCTGTAAACAATTATACTCAATTAAAGTAGGCCCGTAATGCTATCAAAGGGGGTGTCTTTAGAAGAAATTTAACTTTATTAAATAACAACACTAGCGTAACGATAAAGTAACCTCACTTTCTAACATCACAAAAAGACAACAAATACGGTATAAATACGTAATTAACCAGAAATTGAATACTCACGGCTGCAGCTCCAGAGTTTTCCCGTCAACTTTTTGATAGTTATTTATAATATGCTCGCTTACAAAATACTATATTTCGCAAAATAAAAAGAATATCAATACACACTCAGTCAAATTTTATAGTGAAACTATCTGGGTTGCCAATCGCAAACAAATAAATTATGCATTACTTATCGTTTTACGCAAAAAAAAATTAGAAATTGGTATCAAAGTAGCCCCTGATTATTAAAGTATTCCACCGGTACCCACATTGCGCGCACGGAGGAGTTTGATTTGGCATAATTAAATTTTCGAGATCGAGAGTCGTGGAAAACCTTGGGGGAGGTCTATGTCCAGCAGTGGACGTCTTTCGGCTGAGATGATGATGATGATGAATAAAATTTCACACGGAGAAGAACTGCAGAAAGCAATTACGGTCGAATTTCGACCACCGGGACACCTCTAGTGCCTGAAGAGCTTAGTGGCTGAGGTGCTTCTGATGCGAGCCATGCTAGCACTATAATAATAAAAGTGGATTCAGCTGTCATATATGGCTTCATCATAACGTTTAATTTCGAACACTTGGTTATAAAGTTGTCATCATTCGAATTTCAAATTAAGGTCGTAAATAAATTGCTGTAAGGACGTCATGGTAGAACTCCCTAAAATTAGCTGTATGAAGATTAAGATTAATGATTCAGTGAATGAATGGTATTATTTTATAAAGAACAATATTTAGATAATAATAATCCTTTTTATATTATAGGGCTGCCAGTCAAGTTTCACGTAATTCGTGAAGATGAACAATATGGAAAATCGTGACGTAGGGCAATGTACATAATAGAATGCATACATAATAGAATAACGTAAGTGTGTCGTGCGTTTTCCCCATAATATTAAGCATATACTTAGTCCGAGTTGGACTACTAACATATTCCTAGGGATTTATTGAAACATTCGTGAATGACTGCGTGCTTGATTCGCCATTACCTTGCTATTTAGCACTGCATGGTATATTGCGGGTTTGATCCTCACAAGGGACAAAACATTGTGCGATCCATAAATAATTGTTCAGAGTCCTAGTTTTCTTTGTGTCCGTTAGTTGTAAAGTCCCGCGACAAATAATAGGGTTTGGGTCATAGTGCGTAGATTGCCTTTAAAAAAGAGACATTAAGATGTCTTTTTTAAAAATATTTCACTACTTTCCTTTTCGAGCTAAAGATGTAGTTATATACGCAAAAGAATATAGAAAAATTAAACCAATATTTTTACTGATAACCCATCACAAAACATCGGTGTAATAATTTTTTGGGTAGCTAACACACTAGTAACCCCCCAGATTATATCAAGCGTACAAAGAGTTCAGTAACTGCTCACCATCAAGCGGGCTGTATACTTGTTTGTCTTGCTGTATATTTAGAAAATGGTTAGGGAACGACCAGATTTTTCCTGCTAACATTTAGCTAAGAGCCCCTACAAAAAGTACAACTTTTTAAACAAACATAACGGGACCTGTGCCTATAACATATAATATATAATAGGCCTATAACAATTATATATCTCTACCATCCTACGATACACATCTCCAATTTGGTATCGATCACTCGCCCTTAATATTAATTAAATAGTGATAAAAAAAGTTTAATTGATGTGTCATTCATAGTTACGTATATACATACATTAGCAGATAAACCAAGGAAGCGATACCATTCGCTAATGAAAGAAAGAAAGAAAAACATTCATTTAAGCATATACAGAATAGACAGATAGAAAATCAAATTAAACACAAAAATATTTTTTGCGATGCCAGAAAGGATCCGCAGCTGAGATTATCTCTGAGAATCTAGCAAAGCTGAGAATATCTCTGATAATCTACCTGAGCTGATAATATCACAGATTCGCGCGCAACCTCCTCACGCAAAAGAAAAACATCGCGATAATACTGGACATCCTGACAGGAAACTGACCTCTCAACAAATAATTTCACAAACTAGGCCTGACCGTCAGCCTACTTTGAAGGAGCTGCATAGATAAGATACCCACTCACGTCCTAATAGAATGTAGGAGCATAAAAGAACGATCGAATGAAAGAGAGATCGAACCTTTAATTTGCCGCTCAGTATTAATGCCACTGAATCAACCATGCAGTCAAAACACTAAGATCTAAATTAAACGCAGGTGAAACTGCGGGAAACAGCTTGTACAGAATAAATAAATACAGACGAAATGAAAACCTCCACCTTTTTCGAAGTGGGTTAATAGTAAATCTTCATAAAACTGTATGATGAACGCGGTATGAATTATGATTATAAAAGTGACGACATAAAAATTGATTTGTTCATCTTACTTCGAAAAACACCGTGAAGAGTTTAGTTTAGAACATGACTCATAAATAAGGTTATTTACCTTTTATTAAATATCGAACATATTTTAACAAAACAATAATTTTGATTAGGAATTTATTATGTTCATTTTACTTTTCGAAACAGTTGCCGTGCTATAGCGATTTATTTTAATAAAGTTGATCATATAAATTTGAAATAAAGAAAAGTTATTAAAATTAAAGTAACCTAACCTAACCTACTTACAAACAATCAGATATTGTATTTAAAGGTACCTATAAATAAAATATCTGATTGAGATCGCAGTTCTGAGGAAAGGTGCCCAAAAGACTGGCCACATTTCCACGCTGGATTGCAAGGTTAATACGTTGACCCAAGTAAAGGTCAGCGTTAGGATCGTGAGATGACTCGACCAAACGCCTTGATATCTCACAATACAATTTGTGGGCACTTGGGCCCCATGGTTCTAGAGTTTCCACCCCAAATGGCTCAAAAATGTAAGTCTCACCTGGGCTGGGCCGAGAAGGTCGCCCTGTTGACAACCAACACCAGAAGAGAGTAGGTGCTCCCTATAAATTAATTTTGTAGAGCGCTATAACACTGCCACAAAAAACTATACAGAGAAGGCACCTTCCTTTCAACCTCTGACAACAGAACGCCTCTGTCGACCGAGTTAAATGCTTTTTTGACATCGACCTTAAGTACAACATCATCTGGCCGAAAAGAGATGTAAGAACGGACAGCGTAGATAGCTGCTTCACAGCCACCACTAACTCTAAAACCAAGTTGGGTAGGCTGAAAGTGTTCGCTGAGGGTACCAGGAACCGCCCGGCAGCAAACTTTGGCTGCAAGACGGCGGTAAGTTGTACCCACAGCAATAGGACGAATCCCACCGTCTTTTTTTTTAGGGCACAAAGGTTTGCGCCGTAAAGTAAATCCAAAATGTCCTCATTTACTCGACCAGACAGCATTAAATTAATAAGAGATGTCAATGCCTCAAGCAAGGCCACGCTGACCTAATTTGAAATTGAAATCGAAAAATACATCTCTATAATATCACCATCAGCTTTTGTCAAATTGTGGCCACACGGCCACAAAATTTGACAAAAGCCTTGAAATGTGTTATTGCAGGTATAAACCGTAATTTCGTTCATTTAATCGTTTATTCTTCTGATACATTTTAAATAATAAATAAACGCCGGCTTTGGACTGGGTGCTGTGAAAATCCTAAAAATGCGTGACTCGACCTGATACGTAAATACAGATGCGTGTGTTTATAAGTTTGTAAAGCTAAGAAGTTTTCACTGCTGACGCACAGTCCTACGACTAACAGTTTTTTTTTATTGCTAGCCAGCTTACCTGTTGGTAAGTGGCATAGTCGTATATAACAACAGGGTGGGTTTAGATGGCCCAGACTTGTATTTTTTAAAATTGAGAACTCAGTATTTAAAAGAAATAAAATTGCACACGAGCCGAGTGAGAAAGTAACCGACTTTTACCCACGAAGTGTGATTTCGATCCCAGGTCGCAGTGCCAATGTGAATTTCACTTTGTGAAATTTATACGTAAGTAGAACATCGCGAGGAAACCCACACATATTACAATTCTAAAGGCATGTCTGATCCAACAAATCGCCTCGCATCTCGATAGAGAAGAAGAGACCCCTACCCAGCAGTGAGACATACAATATGAGTTGCTATTATTATTTATATATATCAAATTGCACACGTTTCTAAATGACTCATCTGATGTATCATACCAATAATCACGAAAATATCAAATATATTTTATCAAAACCATTAGGTAAATAAATCATTATCTTTATTGTTATATTATTATTATTACGAGTATCTAAGTACTTACAATGTCATAAATAGTTTCAGCTCCGTACCGACCTTGAACCTCTCGCCTAGAATTTTTCTTAACCTTTGTACATATAGGTAGGTTAATCGTATCAAATATGTTAATGACTAGATTACGATCATAAATAAGATGAAGATAAGATAAAAACGTAAATATAGGATAAATATCAGGAGTACGTACCATGTAAGAACACATACTCATATAAATTTGCGTGTTTATCAAACATAAACAGGACGTCGATCCACCTTGTTGAAGGCCTGCCCACGCTTCGTCGGTAAAGGTTGCGGGCAATCGGTGGACAAGTTCGGCTCAGGATTAAGAGTTGTAAAAATCCTTGGAAGAGGCCTATGTCTAGCAGTGGACGTCTTTTGGCAGAGATGATGATGAAACATAAACAAAACTACACTGTAGTTAATGTTTTTATTGAGATAACAAACGAGTACGGTAAGTATGACGGAGTGCATGTGTTTAGTGTCAACACTAAAGCCCTATCAAAGTTTATCTTTAGTCTATCTATAGTCTACTATATAAATATACATAGTCTAAGCTGTCACGCAACGACATGTCCATGCCATCCCTGTCGCAGAAATGAAAATGTTAAGATGGATAAGTGGCGTAACCAGGCTGGATAAGATCCGGAACGAGTATGTGCGAGGAAGCCTGGGAGACTGTAACATAGCGGAGAAGCTGCAAGAAAGCAGAATGAGATGGTATCGACATGTCAGGAGGAGACCACCCGATTACATCGATAATCGAGTACTAAAACTGTCTGTACTTGGAACAAGACCTAGGGGAAGACCTAACACTACATGGACCGATGTAGTACGCAGAGATATGAGGGCATGCAATATTTTGGAAGACGACGCCACAGATAGGGTGAAGTGGAAGAAGAACACAAAAAATGCTGACCCCACCACCATGTGGAATAAATAGTCAGGAAGGTAGAGAGAGTCTATATATAGTATAACTAGGTTGCTCCGCTACCGCTCGCGCTGTCTGTACGTTTAAACATTTTGATGCAACGTGTTTTAATGCAGGTTTCAGTAATATATAGAGTGATTCAAGAGGAAGGTTTATACCTATGTATAATACATGCATATTATATTAGAGAAATACAACAAAAACTAAGCGAAGCAAGAGTGTAATAATATAAGAATAATAAAACACAAGCTGATATTGTTGATTTCTTCTTTTTATTTGTGTCAATTGTAAAATTTTAGGTACTTCTAACAAGCGAAAAGAAGACGCAACTATCTTATTGCGTCCTGTAGCCATTTGCTGATTTCATATATATATATATATATATTTGATGATTCTGCCCGTTTGTGGAAGAGGCGATCCTGAACTTTCATGTAAAACATATATTCACTAGTTGCCACCCTGACTTCTAAAGGCTCGAATTTTAAAGCAAAACTGATTGTAAGAAATAGTTACTTACTTTAGAAAATTCTAATTAGACCTTAAACTACGGGACCTAAGTGAGCTAAGTTTGATTGCTTTATTATGTATGGCAGAAACGTTTAAATGATAAAAAGTCATGGGGTTAGTTGCTAATTTTGATACAGAATTATATAAGAATAATAACTACAAATTTGTAAGGAGACGTTTTGTGATCATTATTGACTTTCTATTTAGTTTTTTTTATTTTTTATTATTATGTCCTGGATTGTCATGCTCACTGAAATGCCATTGCTTGTGGTGTCGTATTGGCCGGGTCATTTCCTTCCCTCTAATATGGCGAAGGAAATGATGGCTGGTCCGTGCGTCATGCTCGTGAACGGGTGCTACTTGGGGTGGCTGGTCAATCTTGGCATGATTTATTTTTAAATAATAAAGATATAGTTTTTAGATTCTTATTAAGAACGCAATGTGATCTCGACACGTTTCTATCTTATACATACAAAAGGAAAGGATCCCTCATTGCCATACAGTGGAAAGCTAAATTCATTTTTTCCCTTCATTGTTTCCTTATTAAATTTTTTTTTTTTTACTTAAATTTAATTTTGTATGGAATATTGGGTTCCGTCCCTTTTTGTTAACACTAATATTGTAACTCATACCAAATTGTAAATGTTATACTCTGGCAATTAAAAAGAGTGGCCCGAGTTTCTTGCCAATTCTTCTCGAGGCCCAACCCTAGTCAGCGAATTGGCCGTAGGAAAAAAAGTATGCTGGCATTTGTTTTTATGACGTTCATAAGTATCATGTATTTGATCTATATGAATAAATGAGTTTGACTTTGACTTTGACTTTGAATGCACGGAAATTCCCTCTAGATGAGACTAAATCCCCATAGTAGGCCGCTCCAGATGATATATGTAAGCTGTTCAACATAATAGTACAATCATTATGCCAAAGACTACACTCCCAGAGTATGTGATGAGCAGACTGCTCCTGATCGGAGCCAGATGTTGAGCATTGACAGATCGGCGAATCAACTAGCTTAAATGAGTATAACTTGCTCCGAAAGTTACCATGACCCGTAAGGAACTGAGCGACACTGTGATCAACCTCCAGCCATGTCTTTGCCAACCGATCAGTAACGGAAGGAAAAAACTGGTAGAGGTGGCGTCCCTTGGTTGATGTATCCCATCGCTGTTGCCATTCATTAATAAGGATTCTATAAACTTCAGTTTGTTCTTTAAATAATCGGGCGATTTTAAGGCGATCACGTGGCATTAAAAAGTTGGAATTGATGTTGTCACGTGTGGTGTAATAAATCGCCGCTCGTCTCTGTACCTCTAGATCGACAGGAAGAACACCTGCCAGTACCGGTAAAGCTTCAGTGCTAACTGTCCTATACGCCTTGCACAAAAATATCAACGCCAGACGTTGACTCTGAAGCAACTTGCGTCGTGCGGCACCGATGGTTGCCCTATCAGCCCACACAGGTGCACCGTAACACATACAACCCAAATAAGTTGCTGCATAGATAATTTTTAAGGTGTTAAAAGACAGACCCCAAGTAAACGTCGATATCCTCGTCAAGGCGTAAAAACTATTCTTAGATTTTTCTCCTATCGTTGTAATATGATCTACAAAAGTGAAGTTCCTTTCTAAAATCAAACCTAAATAACAAACGGAATCCTTATTTCTAACAGTAATATTATTAAATCTAATTCTAGGTGGCGTTTTTAGATTCCCTTTCAATAGTAGCTGAAATGTTTTATGAGGCGCGAACGATAGGCGGTTGCGCACTCCCCAATCAGAGATCAGGCGCAAACATTTTTCCGCTAAGCTCTCAAGTCCAGCCCTGGTGTTAGATTGTATAAGTAAAAGACCGTCATCAGCGTAACCGGTCAAAGTGCAGCCAGATGGTAATGGCAGTGTCAGGAAATCATCAAAACCTAAAATCCAAAGATATGGGCCCTAATACTGATCCCTGGGGACAGCCCATTGTTAGCGGCTTCGACACTGCATAGTGGCCAAGTTTAAGCTTAGCTGTCCATGTGAAAAATATGTATAGATAAGTGAGTATATATTACTACACACACCACGAGCTTTTAATTTCAAAAGTAACATCGGCCACCATGCATTGTTAAAGGCGCCAGATATATCTAAGAAAATACCAAGTACATATTGACAATCTGATCTAGTAACTGTTTCCCTAACGGATATAACTGCGTCTACAGTGGACCTACCTATTGTAAAACCAAATTGTTTTTCATGATATTTAACCCCATCCGGCAAAAGTCGAGGAACGATAAGGCGTTCTAGCAACTTCCCTAAAGATGGTAATAGGGTTATAGGTCGATACGACTTAGGGTCATCTAGTGGTTTATCACCACCTTTTGGTATTAACCTTATGTTACCGGAACGCCAAATACTAGGAAAAATACCCTCTATGATACAACGCCTATAAACAATTCTGGCAATTAAAAAGAGTGGCCCGAGTTTCTTGCCAATTCTTCTCGAGGCCCAACCCTAGTCAGCGAATTGGCCGTAGGAAAAAAAGTATGCTGGCATTTGTTTTTATGACGTTCATAAGTATCATGTATTTGATCTATATGAATAAATGAGTTTGACTTTGAACATTTAAGATTGATTCCCCAGAGATTTTACAAGCCTCTATAATCATTTTGTTTGAAATTTTATCATCACCTGAAGCTTTATTGATGGGTAGAGATCTGACAATATTGATAAATTCGTCAGTGGATGGTAAATCTGACATTGAAGATAAAGGCGGTTGTGCTGCCCATTGTCTAATCTGTTGGTGGTATTCCGTGTCATTATCTTGTCGATCATCGGGTACAAGAGAACCTAGTAGCTTATTGGCTGTCTCTTCTAAACCTACAGTATGTGTATTGTTGAACTTTATGTTATGTATGTATGCAAGTTCAACTGACCTGTTTGCTTGAATTCATGATATACTGGAGACCATGGACCCTCTTTATCAAGCCTATCGACTATTCTACGCAATAAATTACCCTTAGATTTCTCAACAGCAGCTCTGTAATGAGATCTGGCAACCCTAAGAGCAACAAGGGCCGAAACATGAGCCTCTCCTACTATATTACGTTTCTTAATAATATTAAATTTCCTACGCGCTCTACGAAATCGTCTAAGAAGTTCAGCTAGGTGATCACTCCACCAATCACATCTATGAGTACTAGTAAGATATCTCCGACCAAGAGCCACATCTGCGCAGTAAGTGAAAGTGTCTGTCAAAATAACAGCACTTTCTTTGGCGGTCAAGTCGTTGCGAGTGTAGTCTCTGACATGAGCAGCAAAGAGCAAACCAAAAAACTCCCAATTAGCACCTTTACTCTTATATCTGAAGTTGCCGGCATTACTATAAGGATCCCGTGCAAATCCAGAAGAAAACCCATAAACGATTAAACGATGATCACTACACGACGCATCCGGTAGGACACGCCACCTATCAATGCGAACGCCTCCACAAGAAAGTGTGACGTCAATAGAAGACTCGCCCATTGGGCTGCAAAAAGTTGGTGGTGCATCGGGGGTGTTATGTATAGAGAGGTTCATTTCTGCAATGAAATCCTCGACCGCACAGCGACGGTCCCTATCACTGGACCTATGTTTGCCATACCAAAGAACTGAAGAAGCATTGACGTCTGCGCCAATGATAATCTTGTGGCCTGCGAGAGACCGCAAGACGTGGCGAAGATGGTGAAGATGAGGAGTGACAGGATCGGAATATTGAAAGTAACAGCTCACGACATAATCCCTGCAGGATAAGGATGTAACTTCTGTAACGGCACAGTGTGACGTCATTAGATCGGAAAGTGCCGTTATTGTAAAATTAGAATTCGCGACGTATATCCCAGCTCGTGCTCTGTTGTTATGTTGTACTACCTGCCTACGAAAGTACGCATTCTGATACTGTTCCTGAACTAAAATTATATCTAACTTGTGTTCTATAACTAATCGGTCTAATTCTGATGTAGCAACCCTATCATTGTGGAGATTTAATTGACCTAACACTAAATTAGCCATTGTGGCCCTACCTACCTAGTTAGAGTCCTACCTATCAGTTAATATGAGGTGTTTAAAATAAGCTGTTCTAACTTAAGCTTGTATGAAAGACAATGTTGAGAGCCACATCTATGCTCGCTGGGTTTCTTTAGGCGTTTGCAAGCTACGCACGTAGGTTTGAAATTAGGGGTAAGCTTATCAGGGCAAGCCCGAGTTTCGTGTGCCCCAGCGCAGTTTGCACAAGCAGGTGTTGTACTAGTGCAAAACTTATGTACATGGCCGAATTGTTGACATTTCAAGCAACGTACTACCTCAACGTCATCAATGAACCTACAAGTTGCCCAATCTATAAATACTTTATCTTTAGTAGTCGCCAGATGTTTCCTAACTACAGGTTCAACTTCTAATCCTATCCATTTACGCCCATTATCTAGCTTACGTCTGCGGATAACCTTTGTGCTCTTAATGAAATGCTCCTCTTTCATAGGTATTTCATCCTTAATATTCTGGCGAAACAAGGCAGTCATAAAAGTAGACTCCTCCATAGAAATTGGCACATTTTTAATAAGAATACGTGGTCTGCGGCCCTTTGGTTTCTCCAAACGTAGACCCGCTGATTTGATTGCATCTACGGACTGGAGTTTTTGCAGTTTGTTATTCGTTAGCGACACGTAACACGACACCTGACTTTGCTGTCTTCTTAATGCCGACGATCTGAAAACCGTCGTCACTAGGTTTTATTGCTTTCATTAAAGCTTGTTTAGTGGCGGAAGATGACGCAAAATCAGCTGATCGTTCAGTTGTCGGGTAAGCGACAACGCACGGCAGAGGTGGTCGTGACTGCACTGGCGCTGCCGACTTAGGCAAAAAACATGTGGGTCAAAACCAACGTATGCGGACCAGTTGAAACTTCGTGTACCAACACGAAGTTTCAACTGGTCCGCATACGTTGGTTTTGACCCACATGTTTTTTGCCCACACGATAATGTTTGTTGATTATTTTGAACATTATCTAACTGCCTTTCCATATTTGCTAACTTAGTTTCATTACATGAAGATTTAATGGCCAATAACGAGACAATGCCAGTGAGACGCTGAGTAATGTCCATTATAGACGTCTTATTAGCTACATTAATGCGAGACCCCTGATCGTTCACTAATTCATTGATTTTCGCGAGGTATTCCGTCGCCTGAGTGACCAGCGAGCAATAGTCCTTATCACTTATAATTGACTCATTACTTAGATTATCAGTTTGCATACGTTTAGCTCCCTGAGGCGACACAAAAGTACGTGACATGTCACTAAATAATCTCTTAGATGTTGGAGTTGTAAAAATTGGCCCCCCGCTATCGGGAGGATCGCCTATAAATTTCGACATATCTTATTAAACCTATATAACGTATTTTTATATGTATAACAAACAAATTACAATGAATAACTTAAAAATAAACGATAAAAAATTATAAGACAGAACAATATACCTGCTACCCTCTTTGTTAAGAAAATAAATGAAATGACTTACCGAAATAAATCCAGAATTAGAACTAAATTACACTTACAAACGTTAAATCACTTACGAATAATAATCCTAAACACTACAAATAACACATTATCAGATACAGAAGCCGAGACAACGACTTTTTACCGGGTTTATTAATTTTAAACACGGAGCAGACAACGTCCCACTGCTAGCCGTCAGAGGCGAGGAGGGGAAGTGAAATTCTGGATTGTCAACCATAAACTGGAAGGTGCACCGTGGGCAGGCCTACATTGAGATGGACCGACGACCTACTGTAGGTTACGGACAGCCAATGGACAAGGCCAGCGCAGGGCCGAATGCTGTGGAAAAGGAGAGGCCTATGTCCAGCAGTCTCTTTTGGCTGAGATGATGATGATAATTATCTATGAAACCAAAAAAAATAACTGACTGTCTCGTCATATTCCAGTGTGAACGCAAACGTGCGAAGCTTGGAACGACATCTGTTCGAAGTTCAAAAAATCATGCAACTACAACATTTTACAATGAAGATTAAAGAAAATGATCGAATCAATCTCTAACCAATTAGCTAATTGAATGATCAAGAGACTTGTATTCAATCGATAGGTTTTAATTTAATCATCTATCAGTTTCATTTATATTTATCTTTCGAAAGTCAAACGTCACAGTACCCTTGCTATGTGAAATATTTAGAACTGGCTTTTTTGTTCCAAAACGTATTTGATTTAATAATTCAATCTCTTCTATTTTGATAACACGGTAAAGAAAAATAAAAGCTTTGCATTAGTCGGTCGGAAAAAAAAACAAATAAAGAACTAAACAGGGACCATACCATGACGCCCTTGTAGCGATTCATTTCGATCTTAATTTTAATTTGTACGATGTCAACTTAGGTAATTACCTATCTCTATGGTTGACATTATTGAATTGAATTGTAGATCAAAATGAAATCGCTATAAGGACGTCATAGTACGGTACCTGCCGGCTGATTCTCTAAGAAACAGCGATGCCTTACTGACAGTTGTGATCGCAAACTGACAGTTGTGATCGCAAACTGACAGTTGTGATTGCTCGGTGACGGCACAATCTATTGACTAAACTGGTTTTTGCTCTTACGGAATACTGATTTTCAATCTGACAGCCAGATTTTGCTCGGTTTTTGCGGTGGCTCGGTTTTGCTCTTACGGAATACCTCCGTCCACCATTTAAATTTTAATTAGTATTAACCCAACGGAATTTTTTATTATATCTGATAATGTGACCTCATTTTTCACATTGATCAGCACTTTATCACAAAGATAATCTTTAGAAATATTTAAAATTACTAATGATAAACCTGTCCTGAGGTCATTATAATGATACCTAACGAGTGTTCTTCGATACGATTACAATATATGTACCTACCTATATTAATTACATAACACAATTAAAGCATGTGGGGTCTAGCAGCGGCAGGAATTTTTTCATAATATTATGGTGGCCAAAAATCATATGGCCAGTCTTATGGTAGGCAGTTACCGTAGCCTATGCGCTTGCAATATGAGAAATATGTATCACTTGCCTGTTGACAACCCAAAAAATACTACCAGGGTTTTGTCACAGATTACTAAATAGTTACTACTTAACAGATACTTCACTCAGTAGAAAATTACCAATACCTACTGCTATAATAGCCTACTCTGTCGCGTCAGCTATATGCTTAAATGTGCCTAAATGCTCAAGCGTACAGTTGTGATTGTTTCGCACTGCGCGATCCCACAGCAATGAATTTGGTCCGCAAACGGCCCGAGACCGCTCAGCCGGGCAGTAGGTAATTATAGCGCGCAAGTACACGGAGTGACGGAGGCCTGGTGCTGTGATGGAGTATCGTAACATTTCGTTAAAAAGCAACTCTAACTGAGCTCTAGAAACCTGTAATCACACACAGGAACACTATTACACCGCTTTGTGTAATTATTTCACGGTGGTCTTCTATAGGGCATATGGATGGACCCCCTTTCTGCCTTTGATTGCCTTGATCTCTCTTAATTAAACAAAAATAGTCTTAAGATTTTAGATTACATATTATGTATTTGGTAAACATTATAAAATCATTGTTGTACTAGCATTGCACGCACGCACATTTAGATACGTATAACAGTGCCCAATTTAAAAAACTGGAATTAAAGATGTTTGTGATTCAAAAAGGCTTTTTTAATATCAGAAGTTGTCTATCTGTAGAACTCTTCAATTGACCACACTGAATATTATACTAGGGACTTAATAAAATTTGCTTAAAAACACAGGTAAACAATTTGTGTTACTTTGCATACGTATACATATAGGTATATAAAAATAAATAACTTAGCTCATAATTTACTTAAACTTACTGACACAGCCTATTTTGTTTTATTAACAATGTTCAATTTATCAATTATACTTACTTATAACAACATTTCAAGGACTTTTTACCTCTAAACCGTTAAGAGACAAGTCCGCATACAAGTCATTTCTTGCGATCTACAAAAGACTTACAAAATAAGTATTGCAGAGGTTTTAAAAGTTCTTGCAATTGAAACAACAGTGAGTCTCATTTAATACCGCAAGAGAATAGGTATGTACTTATTGCAGAGCAGCTAATTTAAATAATGTATATTATAGTGCGAGATACGCCAGGTGCAATCACGGCTTATTGATATCAGAACCGATAAAAAACATATTTAATATCTACCCTTTTATCCATTTTAACAAATAAATAGATATTAAAATCAGCTTGCCGTATCAGCCATATCTATCCGGATTCCGAGATTACACGACAACATGCGTTTTTCATTGTTTGATAGCATATTCAAAATACAACCGCGCATAAAGTTAGTCATAGCATTTAAAGCATTGCATTAATAATATGCTATTATTCAAAATGCTGAAATGATTTCAGTGATGAAAACAAACAGAGTGGCAAGCTCTCCGCCGCAAATCGGTTACCCAAGTACGAGGTTTGATAGTATTTTATTTTACGAAACGCTTTGTTAGAGGCGCTAGTTGCAAATGAATGACAAGACCGCATGCAGCTAGCGCCTCTAGTGGTAATATAAGTAAGACAATCTGAACTTTGCAATGTGAATTCTTTGATCTCATAATTTACACTATCATAACGATATTTGAAGTTTTTGTCTTTTTACATAATTAGTACATATGTACGTAAAATTTGTCAAAAGTGTAAACTTTGTCTAATCACCACAACTCCTCCTACTACCTAGGGGCACAGCAGAGATGATAAACGCCACCTATATTTAAGGTAGTTGATTGCGACTGGCTGATAACGATATAGTAGCAATACAAAAACATAGATGGCATTTGCTCCGCAAAATTTACATCGTACAAACTACACTTTACGTTGTAAAATAAGTATGATATAATCAGTGCCGTAAATAGGGCGGTGCCACCGGTGCCCAGGCACAGAGCGTAGACTCTGGGGGGCGCAAGAATGGCCAGTCCAGGAAGAACTATTATTATTTTTTCGGATTACTCCTGATAAGTACCCACTGCGCCCCTAGTGCTCGATTCCAACACATATGTACGTACCTACATGGCAGTATCACCAATAACGTCTATTAAATTAGACAAAACATCGCGCTCATTTTTTTGGCAGTGCACGAGCGAATTTGTGTACCTACTAAAAAAACATGCCGCTGATTTGAGTATCAAGTATTCAGCAGATACTAATGCTACTGAATTTTGGGCTGAATTAGACACTTCAAAGAGTCAAGTTTAAATGAATTTATTATTTAATAAATGTGACCGTAGTTCAAGTCTGGGTCTTCTTAAAAGCTGTAGTCGAACTAGATGTAAAAGAGATGTTTCCCAATGTAGTAGTTGCTATAAAGATTTTTTAACAATGCCAGTGACTGTAGCTTCTTGCGAACGATCATTCAGTAAGCTCAAATTAATAAACACTTACTTGCGCTCGACGATTGGCCAAGAAAGGTTGATCGGCCTAGCGGTTTTGTTGATTAAACGCGACATAGGACGGTGCCTGTCTTATGAAAAGCTTATCAACGATTTCGCAATGAAGAAAGCGCAAAAAGTAAATCTTTAAAAAGTTTATGGTTTGCTTGTGGTCTCATTCATTAGTGTATTGTGTAGTTGTGAATAATCTTGCAAATATTTTCGAATAAACGTTTTTTCACCAATTCATTAAACGCAATTTATAATATGCTACCTTCCTCATTCACTCTCTAACTCTACCATACCAAGTACCTACTTAAAATTAAATTAATTTACAGTTTAATGAAACTTTGCAGGGTGTTATTTTATTATAGAAGTATGAAGACCTATGGCCCAAAAAATATATGTTTAGCATCAGGGTGGGCAACGCATTAGCACTAGTGAACTTGCGTTTGAGTTTTAGTGAGTGAGACACAGTGGGTGGTATAATAGGTGAAGGGTCCACTTATCATGAAATGGCTCGTCTGCTTGTTTGTCCACATCAGTTCTTTAAAAATATAGATTTTTCATCCAATTGGATAATCCATATTGGATAATTGGTCCACCATCACTAATCCTTGGTAGTATTAAAAAAAACCAGGGGCGCAGTTATAGAAGCTCGCACAGGGCGCAAAAAGGGCTATTTACGGCACTGGATATAATTCAAAAGTTTGTAAAGTCTCGCGTAGAAAGAGACACATTTGTACAACTTATATATTAAATACAACTATTTGTAGTACTTACTCATAATATTTTTGATTATATTGTACATAATTTAATTAATCAAGTATAATGGCCCATTTACATTAGATTGAAAACCGAGTGCGTTACCTTACCGAAGGTCTCGTTGTGTTAAAAAAATTGGTAAAAGAACGGTTTTATTTCAATTTTTTTACTTAGCAATGAATGTAATCAACTCCTGACTTCATCATACTATCGTGAATCAATCATAATATTGTATTGTTACAGGATCTCAATAGGTATGTGTGCCAAGTTTCGTAATAATTGGTTTAGTAAAAGTAGTTGAAAAAGTTGTCGCAAGATCTGAAACATTTGACTGACTAACTTATGTAAATACGGCATTACTAATAGTATTGTTACTTATCATTATTTATCCTACAATTTACTAATCTAATTTTGTACAGTTTCCAATCTTCTTCTATATCCACCCGTTAAACTGAGCCAAATATGTTTTAGCCAACTCGTCCTCATTTTATCTTTTTGCATTTCAGCTTCTCTCTTGAACAAAACCCAATCCCTCTTTTCATTGGGTGCACGTGGTCCCCATGATGGCTTGACACCGAAAGTTTTCTTGACTGTCTGTAAATATACGTTTTAGAAAGGAAAATATTATTTTCATGCCTGCTTTCCACTTAGTATTAGCATTATTCAAACAATCGACGAACTCTTTCTATAGTACCACATTGACAAATAAGTGTACGGTCTATCTGATGTAAGCAATTACCGTAACCTACGGATACTTGCCAGCTTTACACTTGAATACCAGAAGCATCACTGGCGAGTTGTCAACACTTTAATTTCCTTCTCTTTCACTCTGGTAGTTATATATTATGGATATGGAAAATGAAAAGGTTACTTAGAGAACAGTTTTTATTAATCAGCACTGGAGAGATCTGTTTGTAATATAAGGCAAGGAAATTATTTTAAACCCCTGACCCAAAAAAGGGGGTGTTATTCAGAATTTGAAGATATCTGAATATTACTTTTTATTAATTTTATGATGGTAAAATATAATCAACAACATTTGACTCTGACTGCCTCGATGGTCCAGTGGCCTCAGTATGCGCCTGCTGTGTACGAGGTTGTGGGTTCTATTCCCACACAGGACAAAACTTTGTGTGACCCACAAAGAATTGTTCTGAGTCTGGGTGTAATTTGTGTTCGTTAATTGTATATTTGTAAAGTCTTCCGCGACACAGAGATTGTTCTCTAGTGCGGGAGTTGTCTTCTTAAGAAAGAAAAAAAAAATTTACTCTTGTAGAGTACCAAATTATGATCTAATGTTATAGTCGTTGGGAATATCTCACCTGAATGAAATTACCAGTTTTGTAGTTGTACATCGTAATGCCAATACTAATGGGGACAAACAATATTCCGGTGAACAGCATCACATATCCAGACGCTAAAAATAAATAAAGAATTGGACATTTAGAATACAGTATTAGTTCATAAAATTTGGAAAATGTTATGTTCCTGTAAGTAATTGCTCTTAGTAATAAGACCGCACAGTTTACGTCAAATGTAACTTGCCCGTCTAGACAAGTGGCATAAACGGTAGTCGAATCGAATAGAATAGAAAGCAAATGTATGAGATTTGACATAAGTTACGACATTATATTCGATTCGACTATCGTTTACGGCAATTGTCTGGAGGGGTTGGTGTACAATTGAGAATTATTTATCTATCTAAAATGCGAATAGACACTTCTTAAATTATTTAAACAATAACGAGCAAATATTCAATAGGCTCTTAGTAAGATATCCACATTAGAAAGATAGGAAGAAACATTTTTTGCTATAAATTACATAAACAAAAAAAAACACTTAACACAAATGAATTGACTACAAGTGAAGTCTTCACATAGTAATAGAAAAAATACTAACCGTAACCTGCCGTTGGGTATATATAGTAACCACCAAACACTAGATTCTGGACTCCTTGCAGCCCATAGATGAAAACTACAATCATCATAGCAGGACAGATGATGCCCCAGCAGAACCTCCAGTATACAGATGTCTTGATGCCCAACATATATTCGATATCCACACAAATGTTCTCCAATCCTGGAAAACATTTATTTTCAATTTTAGAAGAAATTAAAATATTTCGTAGTGGAATAAAAAGAGAATAAACGCCAATTTATTCTGCATTCTGTCTTATGTCTTAATAAATTAATACTTAATTCTAATAACTAAGGACTCGCTGAGCGGTAAATTATCAGCGGGTTAAGCTATTAAAGGCGCGGTAACCTTATAGATGGCTAACCGCATAGTAGAATTTCATCTAAGCGTCGCAGAACTTTGAACCGACGAGGCGTTGATAGAATAGGCGAGAATTTAACTACGTATGACAAAATTTCCATCCACGTCCCGCCCATTTTTTGGATCACGAGGTTCCACTAACGATGGAAATTAATATATAAATTAATTTCCATCGTTTGTGGAACAGCACATCTACGGTCCAACGCGCAGCGGCCATGACGATCTTATATCGATTTAGATTATTAACTCAGTCAACTTTATAACTTAGCTTTAAGGTTGCAAATTTCAGATTAAGATCTATAATCATAATCATTTATTGCATCAAACATGGTAGTATGATGAATGATCACAAAGATGTTGCTATTTTTAAACCCCCATATAAATGCAGTTTACATAGCGTACCGTAAATCCAAAACACAGCGATTATCTCCATGATAGCGCAGAAGAGAATCAGAAAAGTGCCGCCGTAGTAATCAACCAACTCCAAGATATACTGACCACCCTGAGTGAAAACAAATGATTTATTAGTTCAACTGCCATGAATGCTGACGCTGCATACCGCAAAAAAGCAAAAAAAATACAAGCATTATACGAGCGGACAGCCCGCCTGGGAAAGGACTTCTACTTTATATAATCTACACTAATCCTACTTATATTATAAATGTGAAAGTATATGAGTATGGATGCATGGATGTTTGTTACACTTTTGGAATTAAATTTTGCATTTGTTATCTATAAATATTTATTTTAATAAATGTTGTTAATGGATCTTCTATATATACTACTTACAGGAGTAACATAGACGAGACCGACGAGGAAACCTCCAGAGCAACACAAGGCTGACATGTAAATCGTTTTGACGCGAGGGAACGCGTCCAGGAATACTGTGTTGATGGTAGAGAGTAGCGCCACTGATGAACCGATACCTAGCACCGTCATCATCAAGAAGAACAGTACGGAGAACAACTGTAACAGAAAAACATATTAGTTAAATTAATAATTATTATCACGTTTCGTATGCTGGCAATCCAGCGTACCAATGTAGTCAGTCGATACCTTCCGTCAATTCTACGGCTACGGCTCAATCGGATCAGAGAATCAATGGTTACGATAGTCAAAGTTAAACTCATTTATTAATTTAGATCAAATACATGATACTTATGAACGTTATAAAAACAAATACTAGCATACTTTTTTCCTACAGCCAATTCACTGACTAGGTTAGGGCATCTAGAAGAATTGGCAAGAATCTCGGGCCACTCTTTTTAATCTCTAGAGTATAACATTTACAATATATATGATTGTTTAAAAGTAGTTTAGTTTTTATATTGAAGATTGGTAACATATTTTGGTATTTTAGAAACATTTTCAAAAACAAAGCAAACAGTGATATTAATTTAATTACCTGTGGCATAAATGTTTTAGAAATAGCATCTGGGTAAGAGATGAAAGCGAGTCCAGTTCCTCCAGAGCCGACTACTTCACTAACTTCTCGTCCGAGTTCGTGCGCCAGGTTACCCAAAATACCAAAGATCGTGATACCAGACAGCAAGCTTGTGAAGGTGTCCAAAGTTGTCACGATCATGGCGTCTCTGTAACGTAAAACAAGATAATAAATATTTATGTTCAGTGACGGTCTTATCGATCGTTATTAAAGAAACTACTGCACTAAGTTTAAGAAGAAACTTCGCCGTGCCGTATTTATTGTACAGTTAAAAAGAATTTTTTTTTCCCATGTACGATACTGTCACGTAAGTAAAACGGTGTTTCTTTTTAGTTTCTAGCTTTTACTTTTATGTATCTGATTCTATTCAGAAAGACATCTAATGCGTTTTTAAACAAATGTTTTCCTACCCCAGGGATATCCTCTGCCTAAATCCTATAATTAGATACAACTTTTGGGTTAGCAAATATGCAAGTAATACCACAAATATAACAAGCGTCCATAGGCTACGGTCACTGCTTATCATCTATCGAGCCGTATAATTGTTTGCCACGTAAGTAGAGCCAAAACAAGTCCATAGCTGGACCTAGGCGTACCCCAAGAACTTCCACAGAATTTGAATCTGAGGTGCTCTTATCTAGCACCAGCCTTCAACCTTCATCTAGTCGTCGGTTATATATTGTGTATTCAAAGAATACCAATAAAAAACAAAATATTACCTACACTAGGAAGGAACCGAGGAACACAGATGCTACATTTTCACGATCGTAGTGGATGCATGACTTAGGACAGATTTCTTTGTAATAAAACATGTTCTTACCTATAAACATTTTGTCGGAAGCCGTTATATGAGGCAAACATAATTAGGGTACCGGTGCATACTGTCAGGGAGAAGAATACCTGAGTTATAGCTGCATACCACACCTGGAAACGAAAAGACATATGTAAGGTTAATCGAATAAAACGGTATTTCGCGAAAACCTTAGCAAGATTGCAAGAAACAGATAAATAGGAAACTAACAAAGAATCTCGCTATCGTCCGTATTTCCTTTTCACCCAATATTAAGTATATTATACAGAAATAATATTGATGATTGACGAATGATTGACTTACATCAAGTTGTCCGAGTTTGTCCCATTGAGGTGTCAGGAAGAAGAGAATACCTTTGCCGGCTCCAGGCAGGATTACAGTGCTGCCGGTTAAAAATATAAATTTAGTATGTACCTATGATGATGTTCACCCATAACAATTCCAAATCTTGGGTGACGTAGGGCACCATACAAGCAAGCAACCCCGATTGGGGAAGAACCTCCACCTTACAGACGACTACAGCAATGTCACTACAACAGCGATGAAGCTGTGTTCCTGTGCGTGAGTCCAGGTCTCCAGTGCACATTTAGGGATGCGTTTATCCCAGGGATACTTTGTCTTGCCATTATACCGGGCATAATCATAGACTGAGTGGTTACTGCTACTGATAATTTGGTAACAGAAAAACGCAAAACCCCTAGAACCAAATCCAGGAAAACATTACCTAATGATGTTAAAGTATAAAAAAATGATTTTTTTCTAATTTTACACTGAAATAATTCAGCTGTAACATCAGTTTAAAAATAACGCCTAAAACCCTGCCAGCTTTTCGCAGAAGAAAGAGAACCGTGTCCAGCTGTGGGATATTTATATATTTATAGTTTGCTCACAGTTGTCACATTGCTTTTGAGGATCTTACAAAAAATACAACAACACAATTTGCTGTGTATGTATTGCTATTATATATTATTACTAGCTGTTGCCCACGGCTCCGCCCGCGTGGATGTCGGTTATCGCTGTAAAATGTAGCCTATGTGTTATTTCAGACCATAATCTATATCTATGCCAAATTTGATCCAGATCCGTTCAGTAATTTTTACGTGAAAGAGTAACAAACATCCATCCATCCATACTTCCATCCATACTTACAAACTCTCGCGTTTATTATTAGTAAGGATTATACCATACTGGCTTGTTGATTTTTAACAGTATTTAAAGCAGTAATTAAGCCACTCTGTAGTAGCATATAGGCTTATCGTCCAAGAAGAATTAAATGAAAATGAAATTTGGCACAAAGATAGATCATAGCACATTTCATCCGGATCCGTATAGCCGTTTTGGTATGATTAAATAACAAACATGCATCCAAACTTTCGCATTTCTAATATATAGATAAATAAACTTACGTAATAAGAAGAATAATCATCACCACGTATGGGAAAAGCGCCAAGAAGTAGGCAGCTTTACCAGAACTCTTGACTCCCCGTGCGACAATCACGAAGATAACGAACCACGAAGCGAACAGGCACAAAGTTAAGTACCATATTGGAGCTCCTGAAACCAAATACATTTACAGTAAGCATCGCAAGACTTTAAGAAAGGTAGGGCACCATACTAGCGAGCAGGCCCGACTGGGGAAGGACCTCCACGTGGTGTTGTTGTGTTCCTGTGTAAGAGTACAGGTCTCCAGCGCTTATTTAGGGGTGCGTTTTGAAAGAAACGTATACCAGGTATACTCCCATTATAAAGCCCTGTTGTAAAAAAAATGGGTTGGCCACACGAAAGTGGTACTGGTGGTGGTCTGGTATTGGAAGCATCCATAGGCTACGGTAACTGCTTAACATCAGGCGGGCCATATGCTTGTTTGCCACCTAAGTAGTATAATAAAATGTATGGGATTTGACGTAAGTCTACGATATAATGTCGTAAACTTACGTCAAATCCCATACATTCGCTTTTTTGACTTTTCGATTCGACTATCGCTTATGCCACTTGTCTAGAGGCTCAGGACTTCCACCTTATACTATCACCTAGTGATTGAGGTGTAACTACGCCTGAGTACAGGTCTCCAATGCTCATTTAGGGATACAATATGAAATAAACATTTTCCTACTCTAAGAAAAAGTTCTCTGGGTTGCAACACGCAAGTCATGCTCCAAGTATTGAAAACGTCCGTAGACTACGCTAACTGCTTACCATCAGTCGGGTCGTATGCTCGTTTGTCAGCATTAGTATAAAAAACTCTATTTTATACAAACTTAAGCTTCTTTAACCGACTTTTAAAAAATTCATACAGTCAAACATAGAACATGTTTGACTGTATGATTTTTTTTTAATGTACTTATGTTCACCTATATTTCGACGATTCTTAAAATTCTTTTTTTACTAACAAGAAAATCAGGCGCATATTTTTAATCAAAATATAATTCAGTAGGTACAAAATTTGGTTTTAACAATTTTATTCTGGTAGCATGCATGTCAGACTTAATTGTTTTCTGATCAAGTTGGAATACGTACCAAGTCCTCCTTCAATTCCATCGTTTTGCTGAAGCACCGTTTTGCTAGAAAGTAGAATTAAATATATTAATTTATATACAGGCACAGGGTAAGGCTAAGTCAAAACAAAAGGGCCTGATAGAAACTTTATAGCATTTTTTTATTTAAAAAAATATTACTTATATTCATTTAGCATTAAAAATGTTTGTATTATAACAATTAAATTAATTAATTTTTAATCTTTGCGTCACAAAATCTTTTTGCCGGTGTGAACGATATCCTATCCTAGGAAAATTCCAATATCAAATCCTATTGTTAATTTTTGGGTCGGCCACACGCAAGTGCTACCTGCTAATCATCAGGCGGACTGTATACTTGTTTGCCACCTAAGAAGCATAAAAAAGCTAGCTACAGTCAAAATATAATTTAAATAAATCTATACTTAATATTATAAAGCTGAAGAGTTTGTTTGTTTGGTTGAACGCGCTAATCTGAGAAAGTACTGGTTCGAATAGAAAAAATATTTTTTTGTTGAATAGTGCATTTATCCAGGAAGGCTATAGGCTATATAACATCACGCTATGATTAATAGGAGCTGAGCAGTAGTGAGATATGTTGCAAAATCGGGGAAATGTACGTTCCAAATTACCACCTTTATTCTAAAAGGACATCTATTTTCATGGATTTTTGAAAAAGCTCTTTCCTTAAGCCAAAAATTAATAAATTTATATTTATTGAGCTTTTTCCATGTAAAAAAAATAAATAGGGGTTTTATTCATAATACTTACGTGAAATACAACTCAGCGCTGCTGCTCGCATTTGGTGAAACTATCCCCACAGGTTGGCTGGGGTCTGATGGTAGGCAGTCAGTCCACTCCGGTGCACACACCCCCCAGGGTAACGTTGCTTGGAAACTCATCGCCAGATAATACAAGCATAATCCCACAATGGAGACGTAGTATGACAACACGAAACCACATCCCAAAAGTGACCCGTAGCCGGTACCTGAAATATTTTTCATTACTTTAAACCTTTTTTATATCTACCAACCTATGTATTTACTTACTTCGACGGAATACTCATATTCTTACTTTACTTTACAACATTTTGTTTAATCCTGCCACTCCCATTTATTTAAAGAAACGTTTTCGGTTCTTAAATGACACACATATGAGATCCCTGAGGTCGGTGGAAAACTTGAGACTGGAAATACCAATGCATTCCACAAAATTCTACGATAAATCTTTTACTGTACAGGCTGCTCGTTTGTGGAATGCATTGCCTGTTTCCATTAGGCAGGCAAAGAGTTTGGCTTCTTTTAAAACTATGGTGTACAAGCATTACCTACCTCAATAGTCATTTTTCTCTATAAAAAAAAAAAAAAATACTGAGTACGGTATATGTATTAACTTACTATATATGTATGTATTGTGTAATATAATATGTATTGATAAATATATATATATAATATAATGTATTGTATTTTATAGATGTATACATATATATTGTGTATTACTTTTATAGTTAGGTATAGGTAAGTATTAGTTACCTATACATATATATATATATATTACTTATTTTTTTTATATGTCTAGCTACACCAAACTGCCCACTATTGGCGTTTTAATTATCCCATCTTTACTGTCCATCCAAAGGTTGCCTGTAAGAGATTGCTTTTAGCGATAAGGCCGCCCATTGTACATTACCTTTTTAAAATGTTTGTAAAAAATATGTTTTTTTGGTGTACAATAAAGAGTTATCTATCTATCTATCTATCTATCTATTTATTTTAATCAATCAAACTGAGTTATCGATTCGTATAATCTAGAAAAAAATATTGAAAGCATATAAATCTTATAGCTCTTGGCCCTGTAAAAATAGAACAGCTAATTATATATTGCAAGCGGGCTAAAAATTTACTTAGAAAAAGCTACCCTATGTAGCTTTTTCTAAGTAAATGTACACAACTACACCGCTTTCTGTAGTTATTTGGCTGTGGTCTTCTGTGTGGTGGTGGTCCTTCTCCAGTTGCATTTGATCGTTCGCCTTTTTAAAACTTATTACAAATATAGTTTCACCTCACAGGTTAAAATGTTTCTAAGCATATGCATGTAACGTAATACATACTTACTAATAACAAATGTATATCATGGACGGTGTCGATAACGTTATTTCGTGAGTGATACAGAGATAGCTTATATTGAATGTCACAGTTAATATAACAGCCTGTATAACAACATTATCTGATGCAATACAATATTTTATCTCATCCATTATAATTAACAATATACGAGTACATATTTCTTGCTGAGGAAATGCGGGTTAGAAGAATCTGTCACGCTTTGTCAAACCTTGCGGAGTTGAGAACGTCCGTGTGCTACGACAGCTGCTTACCATCAGACGAGCTGTATGCTTATATATCAGCTAGTGGTTTAAAAAATACAAATAAAGTACCTTTCATTCCGGGACAAAATGACCAGACTTTGATAGAATTTCTTGAGCTAAATTGTCCCAAGAGACACTCAAGGTAGTACATAGGTTTGCCGATGAGAAGTAGTACGATGATGTAGGGGATGAGAAAGGCACCGCCTCCGTTTTGATAGGCAACGAAAGGGAATCGCCAAACGTTGCCCAATCCGACTGAAGTAGCGATACAGGACATGAGGAATTCCAGCTGTCCGCCCCATTCTGCTCTCTTTGGTACATTATCTTCGACATCTTCTAACTGGAATGTACAATATTTACAACATTAGTAAAACTTTGCTACCGATCGTGACGTAGATAGGGTATGGCGGGCTGATTTCCGCAACTCCACGATGAGGCGCGTATTTTGCTTAGTAGGTATGTGCTAAATCACGATCGATCGGTACGCTAAATACGCGCAATACACAACGCCCCAAGTATAGATCCTTGGGTCGTTGTGTTTTTCAATTTAAAAATTCTCAGCAAGAGTCAGGCAGTCAACGGTGCACCCCAGTACCAACACACAAATATCGTCCTAATCTCTGACGACACAGAGTCCTCCTAGACTCAGAACAACTATTCAATTACATATACTCCAAAAACAATTTAGTACCTACCTACCTACTCGTATATAATGGTACCTACTTACGCAAAATTGCAATAAAACTTACTTATTCCTATCTATTAATTTATTGTGAGAATAAAAACGAATGAATTTACACTCAATAAAATATTCTGCTTATAAATTATAACAAATTTATATACTTACTTAGTTAAGAACATTGAGGCGTCTTTGATGAATTTAAAGCCGCATTTTAACATCAGATACCATAAAGATGACTCACGGAAATGTGTATTTTTTATGTAGTGCCTAATTAAAGTTCCACATACTTTAAAAGTGCAGGCATCGTCGCGTTGCGTCAGTTTTAGTTTAAGGTAACCCTTAAGACTGGCCTGTTGATGTAGTGCATACTGCCTTATTCTTTAATAGCAATATGTAAATTGAAGCAGACTTTAACACCATACTTTAGTTTTTTTTTTTCTCGCACGACCAATACTAAGTACGATTATCATATTTTATCAATATAGTTAGTATCGTGTTTTGACTGCATCAGCTTGCATGCTATCATACTTGTATTTTACAAAAGATTGTAACTATCTGGCGATTAAAAAGAGTGGCCTGAGTTTCTTGCTAGTTCTTCTCAAGGCTCCACGTCAGCGAACTAGCCGTAGGAAAATTTTGATGACATCATCTTTCTGGTTTATTCATAATTTATGACCTTCATAAGTGTTACTTTGTAACCTAAATGAATAAATGAATTTTGAGTTTTGAGTTTGAGTGACCCTGACTGCTAAACCTGAGGCCGTGGGTTCGATTCGCACACGGGACAAACCTTTGTTTTGATCTATAAATGTTTGTACCGAGCCTGGGTGTAATAAGTGTCCGTGAATTGTATGGTTGTATAGTCCCCCGCAACATAAGGTCCTACTGTGGGGCTAGTCTTTTTTTATAAAAAGAAAAAATACAGACTACACATGTTAGTACCTAGGTAAGGATATGTGTACTCACTTTCTTATCAGTAGAGAGAGACAGTTTAGATGGCCTTCGCTTCGAGATATCGCCCTGATCCGTCGGAGCCCCCGGTGTTCCGTTACCTAAAGTGTCATCCTGAAAAACATGAATTTATAAATCAACAAAATATCAAAATCACACCAAACATATACATTCTAGTAATAATAGATGTGTGTGTGTAGGTAGTAGGCTTTGTACGGTTTCAGAGAAATTTCCTCCCACGTACGATTTGTTCGTGGAGTATGAGCTCCGTGCCGAGGTTTTCTCGAGTATGGGGTTCTTCAAGAAAGGAGTTATATGGTTTCTAAAGAATTTATATATTACTAGCGGCCCGTCCCGGGTTCGCAAGGGTTTTAGTAAGGATCCCTAATCTTTTCTAGCAATAAATGTCTATGTCACTCAGGGTAAATGTAGCTTATCAATGGTAAAAGAATTTGCAAAATCGGCACAGTAGTTTTTGAGTTTATTCATTACAAACTGTGAACGTATAGAGGTGGATAAATGAGAGCCATAAGTTCCACACAATATAAGTTATTTATTAACATAAATGTACGTGTATTTATACAATAATAAATGATGTATCGGCAATATCTCCGATACATATTGGTGGGGAGTACGTGGAAGTAACTACGTGATATTATCTAAATACTCATTACTGCTGAGCCCACATCACTCCCCCTTTTGAAAAAAAAGAAAACATTATCGAGTTACTAGTCGCGAGCTTCTTTCTGCAAACGCTGCTTTATTATCAGGTGCATTGGCTGCGGGTGATGTAACCGATGTTTGTTTTGTTTTATTTTTCTGCACTTTGTCCTCTGTAGTTTGTAGAATAAATGCTGGTTTTAGACGATCTATGGACACGACGACGGTTCGGTCCGGAAGCTGGATAGTGTAGCATTTTCCTTCACGTCGCAGAACTTTGTAAGGACCTTCGTAAGGAGCACACAGTGACTTTTTCATCATGTCTCTTCTAAGAAAAACATAATCACATTTTTCTAACTCCTTGTGCACGTAACATTTTCTATTCGTATTATGTCTCGTAGCTGTCTCGCTTTGTAGGGCGCGCATAGCATTCGATAGCTGTGTGACGTATACGGCGTCGGACTGCGATGTTTTGATTGTGTCAGCGAAAAAATCAGCTGGCAATCGCAAGGTTGTTCCGTACGTCCTTTGTGCTGCACTTATTCCACTTTTCTCGCTAATTGCAGTGCGTAATCCCAGTAGGACCATTGGTAAGTTAGCTACCCAGTTCGAGCTATTTTCGCATGAAGTTAATGCTGTTTTTAGACATCTGTGCCATCTTTCAACTTGCCCGTTCGCTTGCGGATGATACGGCGTAGTACGAATTTTATTTATTCCGAGACGCTTTGTCAGCTGATGGAATAAATCTGATTCAAATTGCCTTCCTTGGTCGGTTGTTATCGTTAATGGACAACCAAATCTCGCAATCCAACCACTTATTAGTGCCGTGCATATGGTTTCAGCGGTGATGTTTGCTACGGGTATTGCTTCGGGCCATTTTGTCTTCCGATCGATGATGGTAACACAGTAGCGATACTCTTGTGATATAGGTAGTATTACTATGTCTAAGTGAATGTGCTCAAATCTCTCTGTTCTTGGAAACTCGTTGAGTGGAGAGACAGTGTGACGATTAATTTTTGTCCTTTGACAATCTATGCATGTCTTTGCCCATGTTCCAACTTCTTTATTCATGGTAGGCCAGAAGAATTTTTCAGACATCATCTTTCTTGTGCTTCGTATCCCCGGATGACTGAGACCATGTACTGCTGTGAATGCTGGGTACCGGAACTGCAGTGGTAAATAGGGTCGAAGTTTTCCTGTAGACGTCTCGCATACGACTTGTAAGTCGCTATTAGGTATTGTGTACCGTTTAAAGTGTAGCTTTTTATTCTGCAACAATTCAGCTAATTCTTTGCTTTGTTGTTGTTCAGTGGCTAATTCCCCATAGTTAATAAAGCTAGGGAAGCTAATTTCCTCGATTCTCGATAGTGCATCTGCTACAGCGTTTTGTTCGCCCGGGATGTGCTTAATCTCCGAGCAGAACTGCGAGATAAAATCTAGATGTCGTAGTCTTCTAGGCGTGTCATTGTTGGATGAGGCTTTGCTAAGTGCGAATGTTAGCGGTTTATGGTCGGTATAGACTGTAAATTCTCTTCCTTCTATCATGTGGCGAAAATGTTTGATAGACATATATATTGCCAATAATTCACGATCGTAAGTGCTGTAGTGTCGTTGAGCCGTGCTTAAAGCCTTGGAAAAGAAACCAAGTGGTTGCCATTGCCCATCGATCTTCTGTTGTAGTACAGCACCCGCACACGTATTTGAACTGTCCGTCATAAGTGCCAGAGGTAACGTCATTGAGGGATGAAAAAGTGTGACAGCGCTTTGGATGCTTTGTTTACATTTTTCAAATGCCCTATTTCCTTCCTCTGTCCATGGAACGAGTCTTTTGTCGTTCTTCTTAGCACCGTGTAAATACAGGTTCATTTCCTTTTGGTGTTCAGCTGCGTGAGGCATGTTAGCCCGATAGAAGTTTACTATCCCGAGAAATCGCCTGAGCTCTTGTATAGTCTTCGGCTTGGGATAGCTTGAGATAATATCTATTTTGTCTTGTAATGGTCGTATACCGTCTACATTTATGCGATATCCGAGAAAATCTAACTCGGATTTGGCGAATTCGCATTTTTTAATATTTAGTGTAATGCCATGTTCTTGAAGTCTTCTAAATACTTCTTCCAGGTCTTGTTTATGACTATTTTCATCGCTGCATATGAGAATGTCGTCGATGAAGCTATATACGAAGTCCAGATCTTTTAGCACCATATTCATAAATCGCTGAAACGTTTGCGCAGCATTGCGTAGACCGAATGTCATCTTCATAAATTCAAAAAGTCCAAAAGGCGTTATGATGGCGGTTTTTGGGATGTCATCTGGATGGATATCTATGACGTGAAATGCCCGGCGAATGTCCAGTTTCGTAAATATTGTTTTGTCCTTCATTATGTAGGCGAAATCCTGCATCCGGGAAATCAGATGACGATCGGGAACCGTAATAGCGTTTAATCGACGGTAGTCGCCACAAGGCCTAAGTTCACCGTTTTTCTTCTTCACCACATGTAAGGGAGATGCCCAAGGACTGCTGGACGGTCGACATATTCCATCTTCCATCATCTTCTCAAATTCACGTTTGGCGGCTTTGTATTTCTCTGGATTCAATGGGCGTACTTTTTCGTGAATAGGGTTCACGTTTGTTGTTATTATTTTGTGCTGAATTGTATGCGTCGGAATGCTATTATTACGCGGTTTAGTCAACTCACTGTATTTTTGCAAGATGTCATAATACTACGGTCGATCGTGCGAATTGTCGCATCGGCATCTTGCGTAACCTTGGTAATAACACATAATTCAGTGACCTTATCAATTAATTTCCTCGCGTGTAAATCGATGAGTAGCTTATAATTTTGTAGAAAGTCTGCTCCTATGATGGAACGTCGTACATCAGCTACTATAAATGTCCACTTGAAGACGCGACGTAGTCCCAAGTTGAGATGCATTGTTTTTTCGCCGTAAGTACGTATAGATGTTCCATTTGCAGCGTATAATGTGTACGCGCTTGAGTTATTTGCGACTTTTCGATTCTTCGCTGCCAGCACCGATACCTCTGCCCCCGTGTCTATTAAAAATTGTGTACCACTGCTTAAGTCGGTAACACATAGTCGACAGTTTGGGGTATTATTGACGCCGAGTACTGCCACAGTCGGAGTCAATGTTAGTTTTCCGACGGCTTTCGGAATGCGCATTTTTGTTCGTTCCAACATCTAAACGCATTTACGCCATACTTCATATGTGGACGGCATATCCATGCTGCTTTCCGGGAATTTGATCTTGACCTTGAACGTGACTTTTCGCGGTGCGGTGATCTTCCTATTTGTCTTTGGCCTCTCTTTAATTCTGCTATCTCCATAGCCATACTGTCTAATTTCGCGCGAAGATAGCTCATGTCATTGCTACTTGAAACTTGTGCGATCTGGTTTTGCGGCATGACGTTTTCAATTATCTTGTCAGCAATTTTTGATAGACTATCTAAGTCCTTTGGGTCGGCGACGCTCAAAACGGCTCGTGCTGACGGTGGCAAAAGTTTTGTCCACATTATGCGTAGCGTATCGTCGGGAATCTTGCTTCCGGCTAATTCACGCATCTTGCGTAATAATTGAGATGGCTTTTGATCGCCGAGTTCCATTTCTTCCATCAATTTCTGAAGCTTGCGAGCCTCTGACTCTTCGTAGGCGCTAATGAGACGTGTTTTTAACGCCTTGTATTTGTCAGACTCAGGCGGAGCCGCGATTATATCGCTTACTTGCTGCAACGCATCTAAGCCGAGTCGGGCAACGGCCGCTTGGAATTGCGCATCGTCACCTTTTTTCTGCGGGGCCATCACTGCTTCAAAATGGGCGAACCATAACGTAGGGTACGCCGGCCAGAAGTCTGATATACGAGCCTGTATGGAGAGCGTTTCTATCAACGCTCTGTCTTCAACTGGCGGAGCGATCTGGTGTTGTGCAACTGGTACGTAGTTCGTACCGGCTGCGTTCTGCTTAGGACATGTTGCCATTTTCTTGACGTTACGTGCCGGCGATAATAACCGTGAATATTGCCTCTTGAAATTCCAATTGGTGGGACCCGCTTGTGGGAAGCCAATTGAAATGTGCGATCACTGGATATCTCGTTGATGATGTTCTTCAATCTTCTTAGCCGGCAGGCAGAAACCAGGTCCGTTGCTAGTCAGGGTCGGGGTCACCAATGTGAACGTATAGAGGTGGATAAATGAGAGCCATAAGTTCCACACAATATAAGTTATTTATTAACATAAATGTACGTGTATTTATACAATAATAAATGATGTATCGGCAATATCTCCGATACATATTGGTGGGGAGTACGTGGAAGTAACTACGTGATATTATCTAAATACTCATTACTGCTGAGCCCACACAAACATACACACAAAAATACAAATCTTTCCTCTTTATAATATTACTAGCCGACCCAGCAAACGTTTTATTGCTACTAAAATAGTAATATAGCTATTAAAAAATAGGGGTTGATCGTAGAGGGGTTAAAATTAAGGGTTGTATGTATTTTTTCATGCTGAATCACAAAAAAAATACAAAATATTTTGTCTAAAAAATTAAATAAAAAATTTAGGTGTGGACCACCCTTAACATTTAGGGGGATGAAAAACAGATGTTGTCCGATTCTCAGACCTACCCAATATGCACACAAAATTTCACGAAAATCGGTCGAGCCGTTTCGGAGGAGTTCAAAGTTGAACACTATGACACGAGAATTTTATATATTAGATTTAATACATGAAAAAAACACTTTGTGCATTTTTTTAGGCACATTACACAGTGTGAGATTTGTTTATCTCTATAAAAATTAACTCAAATAAAGCATTTTATATTCCTTTTATATAAACAACAAAAGAAAAGCGAGGCAAAAGGATTCCCTACGAGACCGAATTAATGTACTACCACAAAAATTGTTACTTCAGTTACCGATGCGCATGGGTGACTAAAGTAACAATTAAGATATAATGAAGTTGATTAGTGCGTTGAATTATTTCTTCGATAGCTTTAAACTATTTGTTCGACGTTACGATTAATTTTATATCTATGCATTATTCATTTTCTTTATGTTACGATTTTATGTACATGCTACACAGATAACCGGCACTGTTTTGCTTATTTGGCTGCCCCATACGGTACATTTTTACCTGACTAGCTGCATCTCCTGCAGCCACGACAGAAACGGCAAAGTGCAGCATTGTAAGATCCGTAAACAAAAATATTAAAGTAAATACTGTTTAATAATAATATAATTTTCCATACTTTGATGAAAGGATGGATTATGTTCAGTGTCAAAGCCCCAAAAAAATAGATACGTGCTCGTAAAAATGCTATATGTAATCTATATAATATCATAAATTATTCCAATAAGGTTAACCATTTCGATAATACTAATATTTTTGGAATGAATGACGCAGTTTAAGTACCTACTATTACGTATATGTAGATATATTTCTTAATAATCTATTATCAATTGTAAAGATTAGTAACAAACGCAGGTACTAAATTAACATAATACAGCTTAAGAATGTCTTAACGGATTATGACGATTATGAGGCCTTACAGTTGAAAATTAATGCATGACATTTATATCTTAGTAAATACATATTTATCTTAGTTATACTTACCCGGTATGTAGCAATTATCTCAATCAATCAATGTGGATTGAAAAGTTTATACACCCTATTTCAATCCATTGCTAGATATGCATCTCTCAATTGGCTCTTTCTAGCTTCGTCGTCAGTAATTGGATTGCTTTCTTTTGTACAACTCGATTCTTATTCTTATTAGACACTATACCGACATAACCGTAACGTTTTTATCAGAAGAAATAAAAATATAAGTACTGATAACTCACGATATTGTTTGTCCCGCTTATTTATGGTCACCGAACACAAATTACAATCGATTTTATTTCTTCAGAACCACATTATTGTTTAGTTTAGAAGAGCTGCAATACCTACTATGAGTAGCTATACCTTAGGCTACTACCACAGATGAATAAATAGTTATGCTACTACGCTTTGAAAAAAGTCACGTGACTATACTTTGTTATTATAATAAACAATTTTCATTATATCAGATACTTACGAGTATTATACAGACGCCCCGTCGCCGCCGCGGGGCGAAACCCAAATTAAAGGTGGAACAGCTACTTACATATATGTGTTATGTTTTTTATAACCATCACTATTACCTATTTTGAATTATTAATGTTAATTTAATATTTCCGATCCAATATAAGATGGTTAAACGATAAGATATATAATCTTAATATTAGGTAAATATATAAATTTACAGCACACTTTATAATATAAATATTTCCTGTAATTAATTATTATGATGGATGAGTAATAAATAGTATAGGTACCTATTATTTAAAACTAAAGTGGAAAATACACATTTTTAACAACTGTTATCTGTTTATAGCTGTTGTCTGCGGCTCTGTCCGTGAAAACAATAACAAATATTTTCTATAGGAACCGTACATTTTCCTGAGATAAAAGTCCAGTCCAGTAGTTCCTGACTATCTCCGTGCCAAATTTCATCCGTTCAACCGTTCTGGCATGATTAATAAACGACCATCCAAACATTCGATTTGTTTTATATTACTTAGCATATTATATTTATACTGTACTAATGTAGAGACAAGACATTAGGATATGTGTTAATGGATACATTCTTATATTTTTTATTTTACTTTACTTAGCAGTATGTATTTACTATTCATTAGCCTTTACCTACCTAGATTGTATTTCTAATGAAGCACATTAAGTAGAATAAAATACTATATTTACTAATAGTAATAGGCGTCCAGACCAATCTCAACGAAGATTAGTCAACTGCGCAGGACATAATATATAGTGCACAAATGTATGCGCAAATACTGGTTTACTCTCTATCCCTTACTCTCATAGTCCGATGGGACTGAAATCCGACACGACCAGAGAGAGATCAGGCGCAGGACCATCACCAGGGGTGTCACTCACGCGTTGCAGACCCTTTAAAAACCTTATAACTCCTTTCTTTCTTTCTTATACTACTTAAGTGGGAAACAAGCATAGGTAAGCAGTTACCTTAACCTATGGACGATTGCAATGCCGTCACTTGTTTGCTATCGAAACCACCCAAGTAATCGTACTACCATTCAGCTGCGGAAACAGGAAAAAATAGACAACATTGTAATCTACCTACAAAGTAGTATGTTATCTAATGTTTTGTACTAATTAGGATAAACTTACATATATTTATTGCTTGCCTGGTGTATTTTATACTCAAGTATTAGCGGCGATTATATTAATCACCCTTGGTGTCTAATAACAAAGATTATAGTTATAGGTATATGTATACCTACTTGTAGGTAATACTATGTTAACAAATATCGCATATTGTCAAGGTTAGGCAAGCTGGTCAGTTTATAAAAGGTTTTATTATTATTATTTAATTCAGATATAAAATCCATAATTTGTTAGTGCACTTATAACTATGTTAGTAGCATCATATTACATAACTTGAATAAATAATAAATAGACTTGCAACGAATAATATATTCGGCAGTATACCGAATACCGAATATTCGGCAAGCCCCCTGACCGAATAGCCGGATATTAGGCAAAAGTATTCGGCTGGATTTTAGCGCCAAAACTTGTACAGAGAGACGAGATTGTTTCGCCACAGTAAACAAATTTCAATCACGGCGGCGCGGCTAATCTTGGCGGGTAATAGCAATCTGCGCAGGAGATGTAATAATGCAAATGGTGAGAGAAAAACCCAGATCCATTCTTTATAACCTCATTGGTACTGTCCGCTGGGACTGAAATCCGACTGAATCCCGAATCCTTCATAATCATATTCTTTATTTGTGAATCATAGGTTAGTCACAGGTTTTAGTATTATGTTAGAGTTTCACTATTTCCTACGTCCTACCATATTGTGATGTACAAATAAAAATACAGGCTTGGCCTAGTTTAAATCATCATCATCTCAGGATGATGATTAGGATCCAACTAGGCCAAGATCAGAATGATGCTAGTGCTCAATTCTGATTTTACATTACAGTGTTAAAGTCTAAACATTTTTAAAATAAGTGTACAGCTACTGTGAATATATTTAATTGCATGTGATTGTGCAAAGTTTTTAATTACAGGCTGATTGAAATGTGGGTGTAATTAACATTATGTCAGTGATTTGTGTCAATAACGTATTATTACTTATATATTTATAATTATTAGCTTTGCGTTCATAAATATAGCTTTCAATGTTTCTTTATTGTTTTGACTTTGTGTTATCCTACTAATATTATAAACGCGAAAGTTTGTAAGAATGTATGGATGGATGTTTGTTACTCTTTCACGTAAAAACTACTGAACGGATCTGAATGAAATTTGGCACAGAGATAGATTATGGTCTGGAATAACACATAGGCTATTTACAGCGATAACCGATATCGACGCGGGCGGAGCCGCGGGCAACAGCTAGTTATAAATATTCTGTTCAAATATATAATATCTGTGTTCCTATTTAAAGAACTGTAACGTAATTCGTAATTATTATCTCTAGTGCGGGAGTAGTTATTATTAAGACATTAATAAAGGTGGAGGACCATTCTACTACGCAGGGGGCAAACAAGCATACGGCCCGCCTGATAAAAAGCAACTACCTTAGCCTATATATAGCCTATAGACACTTGCAACACCAGGGGTATTACTCGCGCTTTGCCGAGCCCTCCAACAATCTTATAACTCCTTTCTTGAAAAACCCCATGCTATAGTATCTCGGGAAAACTATGGCAGGAAGTTCATTCCACAAGCTAATCGTATCTATGTGGTAGGAATTCCTCTGAAACCGTAGAGTACGATACGATAGAGGTTCTAAGATGCCGTATACACGATTTTCACCTGAGTAGTATAAAGTAATAAAATCTGATAATCTCACACACACATGCACACTCACACTTCACATGCACCACTTTTAGAGCAATTTATGGCAATATTTAAGTTTTCATATTTAAGGCTAGATTTTAAGTTTTCTTTTTTTTAGATAACTTACTTCTTTTTTATTATTTATTATCCAGTTCATGTCATAACTTTAGTTAACATAAACAAATAAATGTGTCAAAATAACCGGGGAAGACACTAACTCCTGCAACACAGTTATTACTAGCGCAGGAGTAACGGAATTCTTTAAAATGTAAAAATGTTTATGTCAATCAAGAATTTGAATTTGAATCTCTGTTTCGCATTATAAGTTTAAATATTCCATCTATTGAACAGTAAAGTAATTTGCCTATTCAAAATAAACAATAGATAATATTATATATTAGATACAAACTACTAGGTACCAGTTTGAGTCACAATGTAGTATTATTACTTTATAAAGTTCAGTTGGCAAATAAGTATACAAGAAGGTCCGCCTGACCGGAGCCGCTTGCAGTACCAGGGTCAGTTGCGTGTTGCCGATCTAAATTGAGTATCCTCGGGGGTGAAAAACGTTTAAAAAAGCACTGGAAACTTGTACGTACGTCGTACATGACTGTGGATAATATCTGTATCATAAGTATAATTTGTGTACAATAAGGAGTTTTCTATCTATCTACAACGCAGTGGTTATACATAGTGTATTTTCATAGTATTGGGACTGTGACGTTTGACATTTGAAGATAAATATGAATGAAAATGATAGACGATTAAATTTAAACTGAATACTTAAGGCTCTTGAGCAATGATTCACCAACTCGCATTAGGTCCTAAACTATAGCCTTTCAGCTTTTTTGATAGAGGAGACCCGTACCATAGTATACATATATACTTATACAATTTATGAATCACAGAAATTTTTGTTTGGGGATCGAACCCACAACACGTTGCACAGCGGTAAACCGCGAGGTAGCCACTGAACCCACCGCTTAGTCATAAACGAGATAGTAATAGTTATAATACCATTACTATCTATTATTACTATTATGAGAAAAGAAAACATGGTTTTCATTATTTTGATACAACATAAACACAACAATGAACATTTTTAAAACGAGGGAAGTTATTTTCTTAATATTATTGTGCCGTAATCCTGTTTGTCACGCAGTACTTAGTTAAGAATAACAGTTTGCATCGATAAAGAATTACACGAAAAGTGTTTTCGAAAACATTTTCTAGCCATGTAGGTATAGAGCTATGTATAATCTATACTTATATGTAGCACAGGTTTTAATACCTAGTATAGGCACCAAATAGTATAGGTATATACCCTAAGTTATATTTAAGATATAGAGATCTTCAATAAATACCTTAATTATTATCTAAATAAATATTTATTATTGTTTATTATTATCTTTTTACTATACTGTATTCAATTTGTTGCCGCCATATGTTTTTATTAGTAAAACTGACAGTTCGACTTATTGATGGTCAGACAACAATATTTTATTCATTTTTTGTATATGACAGGACTTGACGCATATATATCCGACTACTGGGCACGGGTCTCCTCTCCTCTATCAAGAGAGGGTTAAGGCCTTAATTCACACACGCTGGCCTAATGCGGGTTGAATGAGACATGACTTAAGAATTACTTCTAAGACATATTGTGGGTTTCCTCACGATGTTTTGCTTCACCGTTAGCAGCTGGTGAATCATTTGATTAGTACCTACATATAAACTCCAGAAAGTGAAATTCACATTGGTACTGTCACCCAAAATTTGTTACTGTATCGGTCTGTAAATTAGTGATAAGAGTTGTATTCTAGGGGATACCAAAAAATACACACACATTTATGATAGTCATTTTTGACAACATTTCCTGCAGCAAAAATTTTGAAGATAGCATTTCAAAAATATCAATAAATAATGGAGATACTTATTTACCTACTTTTACAGTTTTTACATAACACATAATAAATACAAAAAAATAATTTATTATTAATTTTAGTAGTTATATTTCATAGTCAATCAGAAAAAAAAACTTGACTAACCTTTGTCTAACGATAGTTTTACAAAAATGATACAAATTATCTGAAGGCCTCACCCTCGCACGGAGTACATTAAATACCTATAATAAATAAAAAATGTAATATCTCACCATGTTTATGTACCGTATCACAAAACAATCAAAAATATCACTTAAGCGGTTTGTTCGACAGCGAGGCAACGCACACTAACTGGTCGCAAGTGGCTAGCCGCAGCGCTCACTCGTCAATTTTATACAAATACGAGTACGTATCAACTGTAAAGCTATCTGCCGTCATTCTTTACTACAGAGTTTTTTTTCTGATCTCAAAAACATAAACAGAACATGGACACGTTAGTAATGTGTCACTCTCTAGCGTGTACAGACGTATCTAGTATAGATTTATGAACTAGTGCAGTGATCTAATAATAATAAAGATCCGGTTTTAAAAAAGCGCAATTAACATAATATATCTAATGCAAGTTTTCCTTGTGTGTTATGAAATCTTCGTTTCTTTTGGCCAATTCCTTTCAACGCGTAATAAGAGGGATTTACCTTTTAAATTTGGAACTATGCCAGTGTGGAAATACCATATCGAAAAAAGTAATTTAAGTAGGTATATTTTTTGTTAAAAAAAAATCCATAGGTATCGGATTTGGTTGAGGAAGCATTCGGCATTTTCCTTGTAATAAACTATGAGCTAACATTGGGCGAAATTTAGTACTTACATATTTAAACCTTGTGACATCATCTTAAGGACGCTTACTTATATTCTTTAGGTTTTAAGGAAATAACGATAAAATATCAAGGCAAAATAACTACAATATAATAAGTAGGTATATCGAAGAAATTTGTAGATTAACAACCGGTGAAAATGACATCATCAGTATGCTTTGTTTAGAAACATATACAAGACTAGTGGACCCAACAGATGTTATCCTGCAGCGCCACCTGCTGGGTTCAATTATCCATCTAAACCATCCAGAAATTCGACGTATCGCTGAACTTCTACTAACGGCTGGGCCAATTTAAATGTTTTTTTTAACTGTGTTTGAGCAGCAAATGTACAAAAACATTATATCCTAAATACCTATATATTTATAAACATACCAAGTAAATAAGAACACCCAAAACCGGAACAGTAATTTGTGGTGTGTACTGTTTCAAGTAATAACTCTTTACATAAAAAAAGTTTTTAGATAGATTATAGTCTGGAATAGCGAATAGGCAACATTTTATCGAGATAACCAACATCCGACAAACGACGCGGGCGAATCCGCGGGCAACAGCTAGTATTATTATATTCTGATAAAAGGGGCAGTCTTCATTATGTCCCGAGTCACGTTAATAGTTACTGCCATGCTCCCCTTGGGCCATAAGCGTGATGTTAAATAGCCGATAACCTTCCTCAAGAATTGGGCTAAACGGCGAACGCAAAAATATTTTTTTTAAATCCGACTGGCAGTTTCAGATAATAGCGAGTTGAAAAGCAAATACTTACCTAATATTCCGTCTGTATCTAACAAACAAAAGAATAAAACCTTCTCCATCTACAATATAATAATTTTGCACCTATTTTACTATTTTAAATGCACATACCGCCTGTGATACAAGTTTTACTTAGTACAGGCAATATAATTTGTAGAGCACATTTGTTATTTTGTAAGACTTATATGTATAAATTTGTACCTATTTCGATAAATAAATAAATGATTTTTGATTATTAGTAAATATTAAAAAAAAATACTTATGTATATAATAGGTTCTTCAAAATCTTTCAAAACGCATCCCTAAATGAGCGCTGGAGACCTGTACTCACACACAGGAACACAGCTACACCACTGTGTGTAGTTGATTGGCTGTTGTCTTCTGTAAGGTGGAGGTCGTTCCTCAGTCGGGCTTGCTTACTAGTATGGAGCCTACCTCTCTTAAATAAGCCACTGTAGTGTAGGGATTTATTTATTTATGTTTTAATTTTTATTCATATTAATTTTTTGACATACCAATATCTTTTATACTATAATACAATTCTATAAATTTATTATTACTTAATTAATTTTATTTTTTTGTTTTAAATAAATAATTTATATCTACCTATCATAATTAATTTTATTATTAATTATATTATAATATTTAATTAATTTATCTTTACTGTAATTATAAATTATTATAATCTCTTATTAATTGTTTAAACAAATACATTATTTACATTACATTAAATGATTAATTCCACTTCCTTTGGGTTGCAGTACCTGTACTATTAAGTATTCTGTGGTTGCAGCTGAAAATCAGCGCGGAGTACCTTTGTAGATACTTCGCATTATGCTGAGCTGTTGACCATATTGGCACTAGAAAATTATTTATTTATATAAGCTAGTCATTAAAGTTTTTTTCATGTGTAATGATGTGCCAATTAAAGACTTTTTCTTTCTTTCTTCATTCTTCTATTTATAAAACCCTACACTACAGTTGGCTTATTTGTCCAAACATTCATGCCTACAGTCATGGGTATGATGCATGACTAACCCGAAATCAAATCGGCTCTACACAACCGTATACATTTAGGTTAAGCATTGGGTGTGTGTGTATTTATTTATCTATTACATCATACATTCATTTTCCTCAACAATCACTAGACTTAAACGAGAGTTTTTTTGCACTACATAGATGTGTAACACTGATAAACTGCATATATATAACAGGTCTTCATCGCTTATTAAGGAATGTGTTGCGAAGAAATGCTTTCCTATCCTAGCGCTACTACTTTTGCGGTTCACGCATTGTTTTTATAAAACGAGTAATTATCATATTCACATTCGGTTTACTTATAATTTTACAATTTCTTCTAAGGATTTCCCCATAATATTTTCTCTACCATAAATGATCCATGGTAGATCATTTGATCGGCTACATATACTTGAAGAAAAAACTATTTACTCTTTTTTAATCTTTTTTTTTTACCTACTTAGGTGGCAAACAGGCATTAGGCTCGCCTGACGCTTGCAATGCCGTTGCCGTTGCAAGTATCACTTGCGTTTTGCCGACCCATTTTTTTACACCAGGGCTTTATTGGGATAGGCAAACGTTTCTTTAAAAACCCATCCCTAAAGGAGCGCTGGAGATCTGTACTCACACACAGGAACACAAATACACCGCTTCTTCTTCTTCTACGTGTCGATGGTACGACAAATAGTAAAATTGTACCAAAACCGCTGTATTTAGTTATTTGGCTGTGGTCTTCTGTAAGGTGGGCGCCCCACTCTTTTAAACCTTTTTTATCGGTATTTTTTATGATGTGGATTTACCGATGAGATTTCCTTATAATTGCGCAATATGAAAAGCACAGTATGTCTACTTTTATAATAATTATAATCTATATACATATGTCCCACTGCTCGGACATGTCGCCTCTCTTCTATCAAGAAAATTGACAGGCTGCTTAAGATGTTTTCCGTCTTTCTATCATAAAAAGGTAAATTTTGTAATTTTGGATGTATCAGACTACGAACTGATTCTGAAAACTACCTAACTTCTTTTACTAACTGAAAGCTACCTTTGGTATTGCAAGCGTCCATAGGCTACGCGGGCCGTATGCTTGTTTGCCACATAAGTCGCATAAAAATAAAACAAAAACTACATTATCCCTGAATGCCCATGTCCTGGTTTATATTGTTTCTCTTTTGATACCTCAATAGATAAGTATATCGCAATCTAAACAATATAAATGCTTTTGTTACTAACAAAAAGTGTAGTTTGTACGTGAGTCATTGATTTGTATTAATTTTGGTAATTCCAATAAGCGTCAATCCATTCTGATCATCCCCATATCTTTATACAGATCACATCAATTGATTATACAGTATTACAATTACTGGTATTACCACACTAATTGTTTCTTGTTTAAGATAACTCCCGCGCTAGGTAACAAGCCCTATGTCGCGAGAGACTTTACAAAACGAACACAAAGGACGCCTAGACTCGGGACAACCATTTACGGGCCACACAATTTATTATCTCATGTGGGTATCGAACCCAGAACATGTCGCGTAATAGTAAATAGAGAGGAACCGGTAACCCTATATATGGGCGACCGCATAGTGGTATTTCATCTGAGCGTCTTCGTGCTTCGGAGGGCACGTTAAAAGTCGGTCCCGAGTGTAAACAGACGTTGGATCACGACAGAGGCCGTATGAGCGATCTAACTCTGTCGCCAGGTTTGCCACTAACCTAACGATAAGAAGAAGAAGCGTACATAGGTCCATCAGGCGGGTTGCGTTGCCACCGAAGTAGTGTAAAAAAAACTTCCGAACATACGAACAACATATTTGCGATATAGAAGTAATGAATCATAAACAAAGGCTTGCGAACATTATTTTAAACATTTAAGTTTTCTGTTTACCAAACACAAATAACAGGCTTGTCAGTTTAAAGTAAATATTGACTCGAGGCTCATGTTATATTAGTTTACAAAGATATAGAATATTAAATACAGTGTGAAAAAGATTTACCTTAAGGATTATATTTACTGGCCTGTTGGTCTATTGGTTAGTGGCCCTGACTGCTAAACCGGGGGTCGTGGATTCGATTCCCACACGGGACAAAACTTCGTGCGATCCATACATGTTTGTAAAGTCCCTCGTGATAAAAGGCGTCCCTGGTGCGGGAGTTGTTTCAGACGAGTCGGATCAGAGTGCCGTGAATCAGACTACGAGAATGAAGATATAGTAAATGGTAGACTCACTATATCTTCACTGTCATAGTGTGTCGGTGCATACGCTTGTACACTTTATTATGTCCTGCGTAGTTGGCTGATCTTCATTCAGATTAGCCGCCGTTACCAAAATCTGTAGGGAGGACTATTATTATTATTTACTACACATAGTGGTGTATTTTTACTGTGGTGAGTACAGGTCTCCAGTGATTTAGAGATGCGTTTTTAAATAGATTTTTTTCTATCCCTGAAATAATTAACCTCACAAAAATGGTGTATGTTTGGGTCGGCAAAATGCAAGTGATACACTATTTACTGCCAGCGCATATATTTTATTTGTCCTCCTATCCGAATTTCGGTCACGGCGGCTAATCTCAACGGTGACTAGCCATCTGCGCAGGAGATATTATAGTGCACAAGTGCGTGCGCAAACACAAGTGCACTCTTTATTCCCTCACTCTCATAGTCCGATGGGACTGCAAATCCGACACGACCGGAGAGAGATCAGGCGTAGAACCAACGGCTTTACGTGCTTTCCGAGGCACGGGGGTGTAAACACCGCCGATTTCCAAACTCCGGGTATCTATTGTGAATATCTTAACAGAAAAATCCAATATCGATTTAGCCAGCGCATATAGGCTAGCATCAGGCGGCATGCATCAAAAATGTTGTCCAATGACAATTACCACAAACGGAAATGAAATTACCAATCTATTTTATTATCAATTACAAAATAGATAGGTAGGCGTGACGTTTAACAATACAATTGAAAACCTAATTGCAATGTTATATATGTAGATATTATTATATTGCATATATTGTAAAACGTAAGTCTAAATCCAATGATATCAGATTAATTTATCAAAAGTGCCGTATAGTCGATCATCGGGTTCGTTGTTAATGTATAGCACACCAGGCGGCCATGTTTCTCCACTTCCCGTGCCTTTATTCGGTTTTAGTCAGATTCGCATTGATAATAGATTACAAGTAATTTTGAACAAGGAAACGATGTTTTCCGGGTCTACTGGAATAATCCGGCGTATGTAACTAGTAATGTTTGTTCAACGATAACTTGAGTATCGTTAAGCAAATACCGGGAAATTTAACAGGCGACTTAATTAGCCAAATCCAGTTTTATGCAATTCTCAAGAAAAAACAAATAAAACCAAAATATAAATATTTTATAAACTCATTTATTTAAATGAAGTTTATATTTATACAGGGCAGTAGCAGTTTTATAAAATTAGGAACTAATCAAATTTAAACATTCAGAGGCATAAAAGAAAACAATAGTAGGTTAAATTTAAAAAAACAATAAGATGAGGAAATACATTTCGCAATAAAATTTCGTCGCAAGTATATTTAAAACTTCATAATAATAGTAATATTTACATACATATTTGAGTACATATCATGCATTGTAATAAAATTGCTAATACAAACGAGGGTATATCCACCTTGTTATCCAAATTATTTTGATAGGATAAAGAGCCCTATTCATTTTGTTACACCTCACTATTTGTTACTACAGGAGAGTAGGCAATATTTGCAGAAGGTAACTTGAGACCCTGTCATAATATAAAAACGCAATTTACGAAAAGCTATGCGTTGTGATTAGTTGACAATAACTAAAAAATATAAGAGACATTTTGTCTAAATGATAATATGTCACAAATTAACTTCTATAGAGTGGTAATTGTAGACATTCTAGAGAAATATATAATATTTCATGTCTACTGTAAAATACACATACAGGTAATTACCGTATCATGGTATAAAAAAGTTAACCATTAAGTAGTAATATGAAGTGTATGATGGTAACGTAAAGTAAATGTTTCGGGATAATCTGTTGTGAACATCCACTTCTTGTCATAAGGATAGTCGGTGGAGGCGCCGGCCCTAGAGGCTCCAAACTTTGTAACAACAGTGTGTCCATGGCTGCATACGTTTCATGAACAATGCGCTGAAAATAATAATCATATATATTAATATAATTATCATATTATTATAAGAATAAGTAAATTTATCCTTCCTACTAATATTATAAACGTGAAAGTTTGTAAGAATGGATGGATGAATGGATGTTTGTTACTCTTTCACGTAAAAACTACTGAACGGATCTCGATGAAATTTGGCACAGAGATAGATTATGATCTGGAATAACACATAGGCTACTTTTTACAGCGATAACCGACATCCACGTGGGCGGAGCCGCGGGCAACAGCTAGTATTATATAAATACCTACATTTAAAGTAGCCCTCTTCCTCTCACCTAACTAACCATGCTGTGTTTCCGACAGGTTCCATAATTGTTACTAAACTTATAACTACCACCTATTGTACATTATGGAAAGCAATAAAGTATTGAGTATTGAAATATATACATATGTTTATAATTTAATAATGACAACCTAATAAGAATTGCCTCGATAAAGTGCAAGACAATGGGCCGGGCACTGATGGCCGTTGAGGCAGTTCAGTTAAAAGTTCTTAAGTGGCAACCACGAACTAAAAGATGAAGCGTAGGCAACCTCCAACAAGGTAGACCGATGATAAATGAAATAAAATGACCGATGAATGGTTGCGGGCAACCGATGGACAAAGTCGCATAAACGGTAGTCGAATCGAAAAGTCAAAAAGTAAATGTATGGGATTTAACGTTAGTTTACGATGTCATGTCGATAACTAACGTCAAATCCCATACACTTACTTTTTGACTTTTCGATTCGACTATCGTTTATGCCATTTGTCTAGAGGGTCTGTTAGTGTAATGGTTAGTGATTCTGATTGATAGACTGGAAACTGTGAGTTTAATGCCCACTCACGACATCTTCAGGTGGGATTAAAAATTGTCTACAATTTGTTATTAGGGTATTTGTATACCTAATATGTAATTATGTTGAATAGGTCTTTAGTTGCCATAGCAATTACTAACCTACTTTGGGTTTAGATGACCGAGTGTGATTTTTCCCATAATATATACACTTCATATAATAAAAAATGTAAATTATACCTCAGTAATAAGTTTTGAGTTGTAGGAGTCCGAGGGTCGAAACATCATGATAGTATATGTGTTGTCTATACCTAAATGGCCATCAATCCAATCTTCTATACCTCCTGCATATAAGGCTGGAATAAAACAATATAATCTTTATAAATGACATATCATGTAGACACAATAAACAAAAAATATTTTTTTTTGGTTTATATATGTACCATTTTTTATGTTAAAAGTGATAGATTACACGAACTAACAAACTCCCCGAGGCACGGGGGTGTAAACACTGCCAACCAATTTCCAATCTCCGGGTATCTAAGAAATTCACAACGAATTTCTTGACATGAAATCCCAATATATTTTTTTTGCCCGTTCCGGGAATCAAAGACTGACTTGGTGGTCCAGTAGCCGCAGTATGCGTCTACTTTGCACGAGGTTGTGGGTTCGATTCCCACACAGGACAAAACTTTGTGTGACCCGCAAAGGGTTGTTTTGCGTCTGGGCACAGATTACTAAAGAGTTACTAGTCTGGATGTAATTTGTGTCTGTTAATTGTATGTCTGTAGTCCCCCGTGATTCTAAGCTTGTTCTCTAATGCGGGATTCGTCTTTTTAAGAAAAAAAACCGGCACCTTGTAATCAGCAGTCACACACATAAACCACTGAGGCAGTTTTGAATTTAAAGTCTAAATAATTACCACTTTCTGTTTTAACCTTATATGTATACTTACGCAAGAATTCAGATGTTTGTCCGGCCACATAAGGCCGATTACTGATCCTGTATGCAGCTGATGCGGCCGCAGACGCCCGCTGTTTCTACATTTATAGAAAAATATTATTTTAAACCTAGCTTAGCTTATTTATTTGTTAAATTCAAAAAGAAATTAGGCAAGAAACGTTAATTGTTTCATGCCTTTCGTGTGCGTAGCATCTGGCCTAAACTAAATCAGGTTTTTATGTAGCTAGTATAAAAAACCGAGCATCTCACATACATTAGGCCAACAAACATGCGGCTTGCCTGCGTTCTGCGTTCTTTGTGATACTGATGATGAGTCGTACTGATTGACCGACGCGGTGAGAATGCATGCTGTCTGTGTAACGTCATGCAAGACCACGAACGCAGAACGCAGGAATGCGTGCACGCCTGAATGCGTTGTCTGTGAGGTTCCAGGTCCCTCAGTCAAATGCTATCCGATACGGCTGTATGTGGCTCTTGTAGTTTTAACAAAATGCCGCCATGTTCAGTGAACAGGTGAGCAAGCTTAGATTCATCTAATTACGACTGGTACTTACATAAATATGATCAAACGCACGTTTCTTCTTTGTGTGTGAGTACGGATACATAATCCCCTGCGGAAATAAATAAAATGTAGTAGGTAAAATTGACCTAGATAGGCATACAATAACATAACAATTAATATATCTAAACACATTTTAAATTATAACTCAAGGTTTAAGTATCGATCGAGATTGTAAATTTAAGACCACCTAGGTATAGGTAAAACGTAATTTGTGGAGACAAATTAAATATTGTTCAATATATATAATATGTAGTGGTATAATTATACCACTTACATACATGATTTGTGTGTGACACAATGTTTCAACCCTTTCATACTTACATTAAATAATCATTACTTTTTTATATTTCAATACAAAACAATAAGTAAGACCAAAAAGCGTAAATAATTACCTACTTAAAGCCGTACTACCTCTACTTTAATCGAATATCGAGATTGTAAGCAAATTTTGTAGCCGTAGATGCTGCTACGGCTACGATATTTGCTTACAATCTGGCGGGCCGTATGCTTGTTTGCCGCTCAGGCAATATAAAATAATCACGTGAGTGATGTATTTCCAGCAGTGCACGCCTTTAAGCTAAAATAAATGTAAAATAAATAAAATAACTAACCAGAACATTCCCTTCTTTAAAAGCTATAAATGAAAAGAGCGGTGAGTGCTTTTCGTGAAGAAAATATGTGAGTGCTCGTGTTTCCGTTTCGCTGAGTTGGCGCGCTCCGGCATACAAGTTCCCGCAAGGATGTTCAGCTCGTAGTTCATCAGCTACAATAAATTACCTACATTCAGTTAACAGAAATCCAGATAAAAACCATTACTTGCTAGAAACACGTATTTTTAAGACTTCTTCAAAACTGCAATTTTGCTCTGATCTATTTTGTGTGGGCCGTACTATGAGGTACTTAATTTGGACGATGTCATCTTTATTAGGTACTCGTACTTTAGCTTTGTTGGTAGCTTAGCCTTGGTTGTTTTTGCGGTTGTGAGGATGGATGGATGTATGGATGTTTGTTACTCTTTCATGTAAAAATCTCTTCTAGATGAAATTTGGCATAGAGATAGATAGTCTAGAATAGCGAATAGGCTACTTTTTATTATCCTAGGTCTTAAATTTGGGTCGGCATTACGCAAATGTTATTCCTGGTTTTACAAGTGTAAGGCTAAGGTAATAGCTTACCATTAAGCATAATCTTGTTATACACTATAAAAATATGGCAAATAACAAATAATGATAAACAATAAACAAAAGTAGAGAATTTACCAGGTATCCATTGGTATTCAAAGTTTCTATCAAGATTAACTCCGTAACACGACTGTATAGTACATCGAAGACCATGGGATTCACAGGTACTGCAAGTTTCACGTCCTTTACATGACTCCCATTGCTGGCGCAAATTCTTTGTCCACTCTCGCCTCTAAAAAAATAAATGTCACACTATAGTGTATTTCACATAGCATGGTTACTGTGACGTTTAACATTTTACGATGAAGATGAAAGAAAAGATTAAATCAATCTCTAACCAGTAGGCTTATTGAAAAATCAAGAGCCTAGAGCATTCTATCGATAGGTTTTAATTTAATCGTCTATCATTTTTATTGCTATTTATTTTCAAATGTCAAACGTCACAGTACCCATGCTATTTGAAATATATTATACACATATTATCGACGATATATATATAGATGGACTGATGCATTTAATACATGTAGATATAATATAACAAAGAGTTCAAGAGGTAAAAATGAAGCAAACTTAAAATTTGGCAGATGGATTCCTGATAGGAAATAGAAATCCGGTAAGTAAGGATTTTTATGTTTTTAAAAACCTTTAACGTTCTTTAGACTGTAATAAATGGTCGAAGGATATTTTCCATCATTAATTTTAAAAAAATAGAGCACAAGTAGGTACATAATTACATTTATAATACCTTTGTATTAAATAATAAATTAAATGCTTTCTGCGATAGTTCACTGTTGACAAACTGCTAATGCAGTTTGTTAGACGTTATTCTAAAATTCTCCTCCTTCACCTGGAGTATTCGCGTGTTATGTAACGGTATGGGTCGAGGGAGGGAGAACCGAGCATTACAGTGCGCAACTTAATTATATAATGTGTTAGTAACATCAATACGCACCACAATGCTCGTCAAGTCAGGAAGGCAGTACTGTAATGTAATGCTTAAAATCGAATCTGAAATATTACACGCGAATGCTTCAGGTGGTGAGCACCTTAAAAAAACATATTGTCTACAATTGATGAAAAATAAATTTTAAAAAACATACGTGAGGAAATGTCATAGAATAATCATAGCCATCAGGGTTGAATACTGGTATTATCCAGAAACGATATTTAGTAAGCAAGTCTGCATGAGCTTCGCTACGTTCGATCAGCTGATACAAAACGTACATGGCGGCTGCTACCGCATGGTGGTCTCTACCTTGAATACCTGCAGTTATAAATTTTAATTAATATAGATTATAAATGTTTATACGTTCATTAATCTTTAATACAGCCACGTTAAAATAAGAACGGCACCCAGAAGATTCCATAGCACCCTAGGCATCTCATCAGTTGCTCTCCGGCAGTCGTACCTATACCGTAGTGTAACTAGGAAGACTCTACATTCTACCTAGTGAGAAAACTGCTGCATTATATGAAAATAAATACAAGTGTAAGAGTAAGTGAATGTACCAAACCAAAGTACAAACTGTGTTAAATGTTTATATTTGATGTAGGTACAATCAAGAATAAATAGTCTATATACTTATATTTATCTATGATTTAAACTTTACCAGCTACTATCATAACAGTTTGTTTAGCAGTGACGATCTGACCACTGCTAGGATCGTCTACTATCATCATGTATATGGGATTTTCCATTGTAGTGAAGTTTCCATCTGTGATATCTACCCATTTAGCCACAGGGCTATTGTCAGCCCACGTCTTTAATTGATGATATATCTGTAATTAAATGCATGAAATTGAGATATTATTATTGTATAATTCAGAAAGATTAAAGCCCGCCATATATCTACAATCATTTTCCTGATTCGTTCCGAAAAATTAGGGTTTGTCACACACGTTCGATTTTGGAACTTTTCCGTCCATTCATTTCGATTGATAATCCTTGTGTTAGGAATTCTGAATGAAACGCGAAATCCAATGTGTTTGATGTTTATACGGAATTTCGAATACGGTTTTCGAACCAGGAAAAGAAATGTATGTGGCGGCCCAAACAGAATATCGGAGCAGAATGAGAATGAGGAATTCATAATTGATACCATAATGATTTTGTTATGAAATACTTATATAGAAAGCACTTAAAACATAATACAGCACTTTTAATAAGTTAAATATTTAAATAGAATTTTACAAAGGCATTGCGCCAGAGTTCCCTTCTCTGAAAAAGTATTAGAGTATGCAAAAACCTTCTACGAAATAATTATTAATACAGCATTGACGCTGACATCAAATTATTAAAGTTAAAAGGCTAATGGCAATAGTTTTGAGTTTCACAAAATCCTTTAAGTATTAAACCGGAGCGTTTTAGAAAAATGCTGATCGTAAACATATGAAGCCTTTACCTCTGGTAATGTTCGTGGTGCGTTAAAATTAAGTTGTCTTAGTTTAAGCAAATCGCAAACTGGATGGCGTCGTTTGTTCCTCGATACTTCTGGTAATGTCGTTATCTCTACACTAGGTAAACCAAAAATACTATCAGATATATTATTGCTTGTTAAATTATCCATTCCATATTCTTCTTCGATATCACTAATGTCCCTTGAAATTATTGTTTTATCTTCATTATCTTCAATCACTTGTTTAGATTCTGAAGTATCGTCTTCTGATGCTCTTCTGTAATAGTCCATGTCACCTCCATCTGAATCTTCTTTTTTTGTACCAACTGAATCATCGTCATTATAAAACATCATGTTATATGATACATCGACATCATTGTCATCTATATTTTTTGACCCTTCTTGAATTCTTCTACTTTCTTTTACATGTTTTTTTGTTGTAGGCTCAAATTCTTCCTCGATACGATTTACATGAGTTAATTTAAGGTCGGTAGTCTTTTGCGTATGGGTGACATATGTCTGAGTTGCATCATCCGGAGTAGTAGTGTCTTCTTCAAAAAGAAATTTTTTCAAGTCATCATAGTTAACCTTGGATCTTGTCGGTACTGTTAGTGGTGGTGGTGGCCAGGTCCGTGTTGGGTGTACAAAAGTCTACAATGAAAAAAGTCTACATCAATGATACTTGAATTGCTAATACCGATTTATAAATTCATCAATATCTTACTCACATGAAACACGGGCATAATATTTGGTGTTATTGGAGCAGCAGTAGAGCGGCGATTGAATGCCACTGCTTCAATGGGTGCATACTGTCGAGCTAGCAAAACTGGTGTTCGTGCTATAAATTGTGGACCCGCAGGTGGACTGTCGTCCCGTAGCGAATGGTGGCCTTAGTAAATATAAAGAATAATAAATTATTAAACTGCTAGAATTTAGTTGTTCCCGTGGCAACAAGAAATGCTTTCTTAGTTCCTTAATTGCTGAGATGAAGAAAAAGATGGTAGATTACCATCTGAGAAATTACTATTCCGTTATAGTTTTGTCTTATTATTTAACAATATTGTAATTTTTTTATTTAGGTATAAACAGCACCTAAGTTTTTATTATATGGTGAAGATTTTTATTTCAAAATGACAGCATTAGGGCACAAGTCCTGTGTCGTGGGGGACTATACAAACACAATTCACGGATAAAATTAGTTCGAATAAAGTAGTTACGTAGCAATTTTCACTGCAACTTTATTCCTGTTGTATTTAATAAATAAGCAGAAAAAATGTATTAAACCGTATTCATCCCGAAAATTATATTATCCATACGGCACAGTAGAATAAATATCTGTTCATATACGGTGGCTGTGGCAGTGGTACCAACACTACTAAGTTACACTGCCCTTGTCATAAGATACCTGTTTATTGATTTTGAGTAGGTAAAGAAAATAAAGTCTTGTACCCCCGCTGCCGTCGACATTGAACATGCAAAAATATACTGGACGACGGACATATAAACTGCATCAAAGTAGAGATCAACTTTCAAACTATCGCCGTTTGCATCAATTTATCATCCGATGTCTTGTCCTTACATATATACCTACATAGACTCATGGCTGTTTCCCAGAGGGGTGAGCAGAGATGGCTTTCAAAATGTTTTGATTGAATAAATATTTTAAAAGTCATGCTGTTTGTAAGTTGTAACCGCCGCTTAATGACTTCAGCAATGTCAGGGACATAACCAAGCCGTTGTTTACTGCGATTTGATGTGGTTTCTTTGTCCGTCATTGCATTTATACAGAGAAACACCGCACACAAAACACAGTACTAAAGCATAGAACCCTTTATGCTTAATTTGTGAGGACTGAGGACACTGCAAAATTATCCCAAGCCAACAATAAATCTTAAATGTTGTCAACTACTATAAAGCAAATTTAATAACCTTGTGGCTGCGATGAAGGCACAATAACAGTTTCAGTGGTAGTGTGAGGTGTGATTGGAGCGACGACGTCTCCATCAGGTATTGATATTGTTGTTGGAGGCACAAATCGTGTATAATCTCGAGCGTCGTTGGTAGCTGACATGAGCGTCGTATGAGGCGGAATATCAACAGCGCCTATTATTATTTTATCATTATTTTTCGTCACAGGCTGGATATTAACAGCAACAATTGGTTTAGTTTGGGTTGTTATCAAATCTTCATCTAAAACCTTTACTAGGAACTCATTTGTAGTTTCTTGGTTAGCTAGCCATCGAGTATAATCTGCGAATGCCCTCTTTGCTCGAACACCTAGGAGGAATAAGCATTATTGATCAGCTTGATACACTGAAAGCTATTTAGCGACGTGACAGCCCATTAGTATTGCACACGGTACTTACGACTGACTGGACACTCAGAATATACCTCATTAGTAAGATTGATGTAGGGGTTGCAGAAAACTAATTGTATAAAATCTAATATTATCAAAAATGCATAAGTTTTCATGATAAGAAAATGTTCATATTTTGACATAGCATAGTGCCCTTTTTGACAGATAATTCAGAACTAAATAAAAAGTAGAATTGAAGTGGCCAGAATTGAACATCTCTTTGTTTGAAGTTAATACATGATTAAATCTTTTTACTTTACTCACTCTATGGCGTAACTCACTCATAATAGCTCTTCACAACGTACACACGTTAGAGTATCATCTGCGGTTTGGCATTTGCAACATGTCAACCAGATCGTATGCGCGTAGGATTTTACAGAAATTAATTCTGTAATAAGCTTCACTGTAAACGTCATATTAAGTTTTTCTTTCGCATCCTAAGTATATTTCCTAAGATTCAAACCGACAGTTAACATAAAAATCTGCAGTTTTTTATACATTTTTGCAACCCTCAAGCCGGGTTTCGACATCGAAGCTGCTTACCTGGTGCTCGCATTGAGCACGCAGTCAGTCAGTCCTTCGGGCAACGTTCAAATTGGCTTGCAAGGCAAACGCATCTCCTCATCACGCGGATGCCTCGCGCAGCATTTCTCGCGAGGCAGCCTCGCGATGTGGAGACGCGTTTGTTATAAAATGTTCAATTTACCTCGCGGCTGTCTGCTTAATGCGAGCACCAGATGAGCAGCCTCGCGAGGTAACCTTACAATGTCGATACCCGACTTAAGAATATCGACTAGCGAATGCTTAGCATTCATTTTTCTTTCATCATTTATACCAAGGAGTAAATACATCCATCAGTCTAACCACAGACTTAGGATCAATATTATGTTCCCAATCCAAGCTTTTATCTACTATGAGTACCTATATCTTACTACTTGAAGCTAAGGTTTAATTTTCTTTGTCTTTTCTGTTGAAATATCAAGTACAAAAGTCATATGCTTATTTACATAACTCTTTGATTTCATGCTTACTGTCATACTGTTTTTCCTCCATGTACTTTTATATATTGATATAGTGTAATTTTTTATCGAATTACTTTTTTGTTGTCAACAAAATGCTTTTGCAGATAAAAGTTTATTGGGTTGGTACCATGTATACTTGCGGAGCACTCTTCATGTTTTTGTATCCACCAAGGAATTTTGATTTGTAAGTGCGATTGTTTTTATTTGTTTAAGACAGCACCAATTTCAGTATATATACTTTTCAATGTAATTTATAATATCAATAGTATTTACCGATACTGTTTTATTTTCCTTGGAAATTTTCGAATCTAGATGATCATTGGAGATCGAAGTATGTACCTAGATCATTTCACATTATCTATATAATTTTGAAGAGTTCCCTAATTTATCTCCAAGAGTCCTAATTCCGATACCACCTTGGAAAGGTTTTTTTAAAAGGCAATATCGGTTATAATAACAATAGCCATCCATATAATGTCCCTTTGCTACGCACAGGTGTATACGAACGTAGAACTTCTTTCTTTCTGAAGTCGTTTAAAAAGTAACTCGTTTACAGTAAGGTACACCATGACACATATAGCTAATTACTGCGGGATTCGCTGACTAAGCAGATAGGAGTCTAAGGAAAGAACCAGATAGAAATTCAGGCCACATATCAATCACTAGATATTCACAATTTGATATGTACATATCTATCACTTTCAGTATACTACATATCGCATCCTTAATAGAAAACTGGTGTAACTTGAGAAATGCCACTGGGCAATTTTGTTCCTTATATGTTAAGAATACGACGTAAATTGCAAAATAAACATGCTTCAACTTAAGTCCTTTTTCTACTGTGGCTGCGATATTGTAACACGTGTTACAATATGTAGTATACTGAAAGTGACGGAACCACTAACTCTATACTAACATAATTAATCGATGGAAAATATTTTTTTATATTCCACAGATCTGGATCAAAAATAAGAAGAACAAGAAGTCTGGATAATAAATTAGCGTTTAACCAATATATAGACTACAATATGATGCAGACTACCATTAAAGAATACGCCCAAAGTGATCCTGAGGTCGTTAATGTCACTGCGTTAACACCACTTACTGCAGAAAACCGTAGTATCATTGCTATGGAGTTGCGAAGTGACAAGCAAAGCAGGAAACCGGGCATTTTCATAGTTGGAGGTATTTTCTTTTTCTTTAAAAAGATAACGCCCGCACTGATCCCTCGCAACACAGACCGCACGAAAGACATTACAAACATACAATTCACGAACATAAATTACACAAATTCGGAACACACATTTATGAACTACACAAAGTTTTGTCTCTTGTGGAAATCGAACCCCTATTTAGATCAACAGGCCAGTAATATATATAATAACTAGTGGACCTGGCAGACGTCGTCCTGCCGGAAAAAGCTGAAATACCGACAGCAGCGCCACCTACCGGGTCCAATTGTGAATCTAAACCATCCAGGGCCGAACACACACACAAAATTTCATCAAAATCGGTCCACCCGTCTAGGAGCAGTTCAGTCACATACACACGCACACAAGAAATATATATATTAAGATAATATAATAGCAACCTATATATGTATGTCCCACAGCTGGACACAGGTCTCCTTCTCCTCAATCACGAGGGAGAGAGGATTTAGGCTGTAATCCACACATGCTGTCTTAATGCAACATAAAATTAAACTTATGTAACTCAACCAAGCAAAGCAAAAAGTAATGATTAATGTTAAAAATGTACAACTAAGGTGGCTAATAAGCATACATTTCGTCTAGCAGCTACCGTAGCCTATGTACGCTTGTAATATAACGACTGGCCTGTTGTTCTAGTGGTTTGTGACCCTGACTGGGCTTTTCTAGGCGAGCTGCTTACGCGTATGGCTCAGCGCAGACGGAACGGACCTCAGCGGAGAGGATTTTATTAACGCACTTGAAAATAAACTTTAAAATGATTACAATAAAGTACATAAATGCTTGAACCTGACAAAAAATGCTCGCGCGTCCTCGAAAATATGCGGGAATCATACGCGAACCGTAAAGAAAATGTCCGAGACCGCGTGGGGATTATTCCTCTCTGTCTGCGCTAAGGGAAGGGGTACCGCCTCCCTTTTCTTACTGTTGGTACGGCCGGCCATGAGCATGAGTAAGATTTTTGTATTACAGGCTTAGATGCGATGGCTTGGGGAGCACCAAATGCAATCATGGAGTTATCTCAAAGACTACTTTATGACGCCAGCTATCAAACTCCATTCTTCAATGATTATGACTGGTTTGTATTTTAACATAATAATATATCCATACTAAAATAACAGTCTGGAACCCTATCCTTCTTTACACTGTACTAAACCTACTAATCCTATCTTACTAATATTATGAATGTAAAAGTTTGTGAGGATGGATAGGTATATGTACCTATGTACGAGTATGGATGTTTGTTACTCTTTTACGTAAAAACTACTGAACGGATCTGGATGATACTTGGCATAGAGATAGATTAAATTATGTCTGGAATAGCGAATAGGCTATTTATCGCGATAACCGACATCCATGCGGGCGGACCCGCGGGCACCAGCCAGCTATATATTGATTCGAGTGCTGACTGCGGTCGTAATCGGACGCACCTCATTACTAGTACGAATTTTTAATTCGCGCCTAGCGCGGCATAAGCCGCTGCCGTCTACGTCACAATGAGTTGGAAAACTTATGTGGTTAACGAGCTGTTAGCATACCTGCAGGACAAGCAGTTGTTGTGTGGTTTTAAGGACGAGGAGCGCCTGGTTAAAATCTGCACATCATGTTTCGATGAAGATGATATCCATGAAGCCAAGACTCTGTTATATAAGTCAGCAAATATGGCAGACCAAATGCCGTCTCGAAGAAGGGATGTCAAAGGTGAGAAAAGTCTACAAGACATCATGAAGTTCTTAAAGGAGACCGATACTGATTTGATACCGACTTTCGTGGCAAAGGATCTGCGCAGGCTTCCGCCTGCTGATGTGAATGATATCAACATCGCCAAGCTGCTGAACGATATCTCGACAATCAACTCAAGTCTAGAAGATATGAAGTTAAAGTTCGAAGGTTCCCAAATTACCATCAGTGACCTACGTGCCGAAGTAATGGACTTGCGTCACATTATCACAACAAGTAGGTCACACGAGGCATCGAACGTTAACCCGAGTTGCGATGCAGGCAATATGTCGCAGGCGAGTTTTGCATCAGCAAAATTTGACACGACGGTGGCCGCCGTCTCTGCGAGTGACGTAGTGCCCTGCCCCGCGCGCCCCGTATCTAATGACCCGATACCGAACAATGCAAGTACGTCATCGCCAAAGCGTACATATGCTACAGCTGCCAGCCGACTTCACCAACAACCAGAGCGGCAAGCGAAAAATGCTCAACTGGTGCCGTCTACACCCAAGAGCAAGATTGACCAGGAAGGCTTTATCGTTGTAGAACGTAAACGTAAAAAGCCCAACTGCCGAAATCAATGCGGTACAGCATTGGCCGGACCTAACATGCTGCTGCGTCCTGCTATTCCAACGACGCAGTTGTATGTTTCAAGATTGATGTACAATACGACGACGGAAGACGTTGTGGAGTACATACGAGTGAAGACCGGTAACAGACTGAGGGTTACTAGGCTGGACTCGCGCCACAATGTTAACTTCGCTTCATTCGTAGTGCGAGTCCCAACTGAACAGCTGACAACCTACATGACGGAGGATTTCTGGCCGAGGAGTGTCGTGTTTCGGCGGTTCCGTGGAACGCTACATGACACCATACAACAGCGTAGTGCGTCGCAGACCCAACGTGCAGAACAATAGAAATAATATTAGTGTTTAGTTTATAATAAAATGTAATGTATGTTAGTATATAAGGTATATATTGTAACCTGAGCATCTTCAACGGCGTCCAAGACACAAGCTTGCGCTTAGTTTGGGGCCGAAGTAAAGCTCATTATTGTTATTTGTGTAATTTATGTTTTATTAAATATTATTATTTATTAAATATTATTGCATGTTCAAATGTAACTCTGTCTGTTTTTTCATCTTTCACAATTAAACGGCTGAACGGATCTTGAAGAAATTTGGCATGGAGATAGATGATATCCTGGGGAAGGACACAGACTTTCTACCGCAATAACCGACACTCACACGGGTATAACCGCGGGTAACAACTAGTATTACATAACAAAGCATCACTCCTTTTTTTCCAAAAGAGAAGACAGCCTACCACTTTAGGAAAAATTATTGCGCATAGGTTTGGTTGATTGATTGATAGGTAGTCTACGTCTAAACTTCTGCTACGACTGCCTTCTCATACTATAGTAGATATATTTCTAGACGTAGTATTTACGAATTAATTCTTTTATAAAAGGTATTTTATCCCAATGGCCAATCCGGATGGTATTGCATTTACTCAAAGTATGAGCTGGCGACCAAAGGAGAGCACACATAATATAACGGGAAGTCAGAATAAAACCATTGAATGGCACAAGAACTTAGACAGCGAGTCAGAAAACTCCCTTTGTTTTGGAACACATATTAATAGAAATTTTGCTTATCACTGGCAAGGTAAGTTATGATAATAAGTATTACTTTATTTCTTGCAGTTACAGTTTGGTATAGGAACAACCTATACTAATATAATAAATGCGAGAATTTGGATGGGTGTTAGGTAAATGTGTCTCCTCACTACTTCGGGCTCGCTAAGAATCGATGACGCGCAAAGTGGCAAAATTACTGCTACCTCCCTCTGCGGATTGTAGGTACACTAGTATGTGTCGTCCTCGAAGAACAATGCGACCGCTTTCTAATGAGTAGTTGTAACAGAACCTAAGTTAGCGAATATAGCGATACGAAATTCTTTATTATTTTCCTTTTATTCGGTTTTTCGCGATCTTCTTTGGATTTGATTTTGCAAAAAACTGTTTAATCCCATTATCCTGCGACATATATATAATATATTATGTAATTATTGTGTAATGGCATTTAAGTAGGTACGACCATTGATCACGAGGTTCCGGGTTCGAATCCTTCGGGCCCAGGTCGGGCTAAAATTAGATATCAAGCTTTCTGTCAAGAAATCCACAAATTTTCAGTGTTTACAGAAAACTTTCTTTAGAAAGTACTTAAAGCCGTTGGTCCTGCACCCGATCTCTTTCCGATCGTGACAGATTGCCGTCCCATCAGACTATTATATATTAGTACCTAAAGGAATAAAGAGTAGGTACACCTGTGTTTGCACTACACAAAATTGTATTGCGCCGATGCCAGAACTCGAACTATTTTTATTATTATTTACAGATGACGTACGTAAAACCCCACAGCGCTGTTCTCAGTATTATCCAGGTCATAAGCCATTCTCTACAGCCGAAGCCAAGGCAATACGAGAGTATGTTGACAGCCTCGGCAATTATATTAGTCTGGCACTTCATCTACACGTCAGCTTTGTACCCAAAAAGGTAAATAAATACCTAGGTATTATTACCTCGCCGAATAATTATTTTGTGAGATCCCCACATGGGAGAAATGTTCGTGTGGCCCGCGTCCGTGATTGTATGATTATAAAGTAGGTACCTATCCTGTGACACTGCAAGCCCGTCTTGGGAAGGACCTCCACTCCACCAGGACTTCACCTTACAAAAAATCGAAGCCAAATAACTACACACAGTTGTGTTACTCTTCCTGTGTGTTAGCACAGGTATCCATTGTTCATTAAGGGATGCCTTTTTAAAAAAAAAATTCCCAGGCAAAGACTGTAAGAAGACCCAAAAATTTGAACATAACACAAAATTTTTGGGTCCAACACGCAACGCAACGCCTTATTGCAAGCCCCCATTGGCTACGGTGACTGCTTTACATCAAGTGAGTCGTATGCTTGCTTGACACCTAAGTAGTGTCTATAAAAAAAAACTAATTATACTTCATGTAATGCTAACGTATTAACCGATGGCCGTTGGGGCAGAAAGGTTATAGACTGGCGACTACAAACTGGAAAACGCAGCAAAGGCAGGCCTCCAACAAGGTGGACCGACTATCTAATAATGGTTGTGGGCAACCGTTGAACAAGGTCGAATGGTTGAATGCTGTGTAAATCTTGGGGGAGGCCTATGTCCATGCAGTGGACGCCTTTTGGCTGAGATAGCAATGTTATTGTAGGAATTCATCTTATATCCATGGCGCTACTCACTACGTCAGCAGAGCAACTACCGAACTTTACAAGACATCGGAGAATACGCCGCTAGAAAGGCGCGGCTACCGGACGGCAGGCTTTATGAGGTTACTACTTTCCATTTCTTAAAAAAAAACAAATTTAAAACAGCATTTTATTTAAAATTAAGTGTTCAGAGTTTGTTCAGAGTTGTTCAGATCACCTGTTTAGGCTTCTATCGTGATCTAATGACTGTTGTCAGTCAGGACCGTCCTTTAAAGTGACCTTCGAAGCTTGGAGACGCTCAGATGGAATGCCACTATTTGGTCACTGATTCATAGGCCAAACTTAGTAGCTTAGCCCAGTGATCGTTTATGGGGGCTCTGTAGCCCCCCTCCCCTTAGCATATGAGTAAAATAAAAATTGTAGAATATTGAACGGATGCCACAAAATTACTTTTTTTTTTTTTTGTTTAAGTAGGTAAGTATGTAATTTCTAAATGATTGATGTTTTTCTACCTTTATTTGACCAATTTACCTGAAAACTAGTCCGATTAAAAAAGCATTCAAACGAAAAACCTCCTACCAATTTGGCCCTCCTACGGCCATGTTTTACGGACCGATTCCCAAATAAATTTCTTTCAAGACATGTGGGTTTCGTCACGATGATATCCTTCACCATTTATCATCAATCATAAGATAAGTACATAATAAATTTCATCAAGTGAAATCCACATTGGTACCGCCACCCTGGGTCGAACTCACACTTCATGTCACACTCTGCTACTACCGCGTAAATATACTTTATATTTTAATACAATTCATTTATAATGCAGGTTCATCAAAGCAGCAATGACGAACGCGTTGCTGGAAGTATAAGTGACTATTTATCAGGAGTAGTGGGCATTGATCTAGTTTATATTGTTAAGCCGTATCACCAAATGTTTCCTAATTATACGGACACAAATATGCTTAGTAAGTATAAAGTATTGGTATAATTTAAACTGTATCATCAAAAATTTATTATGTGGCTCATACGTTGCGGGCCCAGGCCAAGACCAGGCTGGGTGATTATGCCTGTCGGGCAACGGATCAATAGTTAGTCGTTTAGTTAAACCGAAGCACCCCAAATTAGTTTTTATTTAAAAAGTAAGAATTACAAAAAAAAAAAATTAAACTCACGATGTCACGATTTCATATCTAGTATTGCAAGCGTCCATAGGTAACTGCTTTCTATCAGGCGGGTCGTATCGTTTGCCACCTAAGTAGGTAGTATAAAAAAAGAGTGGGCAGAGACAGTTATTCACTGCTGAAAATATTAGCATATTGGATAAATATGTTTATTTTATTTTATTTATTTATTTACCAAACATAAAATAACAAAGTATTTGAACATAATTCTGTAGTTTATGAGTAGGTTTTTTTTAAATAGAAGGTAGTACCTACATATTATATCTAGGTATATACCTACAGATAAGAATCTACATTTCATTAAACAAACGAAACAAATCATTTCCAAGTATCTGTCTCTGTATCTATCTACCTACATTAAGCAGTAAAAACCACTTGATATTTATTTAAATAGATAACAGGATTTTACCTAATAGGTTTTATAACAAATGGCCTAATAAAAGTTTGTTTAGGTAGGTACCTGTATCATGTAATCGATCTATAATTTGAATCGCCGGATGCCGATAAATATGATTGTACCTATCTCTTTAATTAATCTTTAATTAATAAAAAGTTGGCGTCTCGTAGGCCGTAATAGGTAACTTCTGACGTCTTTTGTTTTGGTAGGCATTTACTATCGTATAACAGGATCCGTGTGTGGGCATTTATCAAATATCATTTATGTATTTATCACTAATATTATTATTAATCTATGATACAAGTAATGCTTAAAATGCATCAAACATTTTTTAAGTGAATGCGTTTGCCTCGCGAGGCAATTTGAACGTTGCCTGACTGACTGACTGCCTGCTCAATGTGAGCAGCCTTGCAATTGCAATTCCCGGCTTTAGTGTTAATTTTTTTTTTTAATAGATATTATTTCTTACGGTAACTGCTTACCAACAGTTGCTACTTAAGTAAAGTACTTATTTATCTACAGGTACATACGTAAAGAAATCATTATCGTCAATTCTTAGCGTGGTACGAGGCTGGCGTAGCAGTACCAAGCAAAATACACTCCGCTTCTTTAACAAAGACATCGAGTTCTGATTATTCAACGGAATTTATGAAATAAACTGTTAGTAATAAAAATTGTTTTTTTTTATTTTTTTTTCACAGGGAAGAATCGAAATAGGTACAAATTAAATTGAAGTGCCTGTTTATAATATAAAAGAAGTTATAGGTATATGTACAGAGCTTATAAATAAAACCAAATGTTGAAGCGTTTAATCGCAATTTACCTAGAATTGGTCGGATTTTTTTAAGGATCTTGAAAATACCTCGGATGATAAACTCTTAGTTAATTAGTTTTTTTTTTTACATAAGAACATTCTCCTGACAATAAATAACGAACATAACAAAAAAAGAATTACCGAAATCGGCTCAGCTGTTCCCGGAATTTACGCTTAGCAACACATTTAGCGATTCATTTTTATATTATAGACTAGTTGTTGCGCGCGGCTCCGCCCGCGTGGATGTCGGTTATCGCTGTAAAAAGTAGCCTATGTGTTGTTCCAGACCATAATCTATCTCTGTGCTAAATTTCATCCAGATCCGTTCAGTAGTTTTTACGTGAAAGAGTAACATTCATCCATCCATCCATTCTTACAAACTTTCTCATTTATAATATTAGTAGGATAAAAGGAAATAAAAAATAGATGACTATAGCCATGGTTGGCGTACGGAGCAAACTAGGGCTGACGAATATAGTCGTACTGTGGCGATCAAAAGGTTAACAAAATAACGAATCATATTATAATTTGTTTTCAACGTTTAATAATAGTACTTGGCTTCAAAAATAAATAACATAGTTACATTCTATATGAGCAATGTACACTATTTACACATAAAATAATCTAATATCAACTTCTTGTCCGTGATGATAATTGTGTGGCATTTTTTCTTAACACTGAAATATCAATATCCCAGTTTTTAGATAATACACTAAATGTATCAACGAGTGATGTTTGTTTAACACTATTTGGATTGAGATCTGTTATATGGAATAAACTTATGTGAAATGATAACGTGTGTAAGTGTTGCAATCTCTTTAGTAAAGCTTTTCTAAGCTCTTCGGTTGCCGCTTGACGCCAATATTTAAGGTTTCTACCGATAACTGTAGTTACGTGCTCTTTTATGTCTCTCAAGCACGTTCTTTTTTCACTGTAGCTCTGCTGAAAAAACAAAAAATGGTTTAGGAACTAAAAGCCATAAGTATTACATTTTATTACCCTTAAGTAGATACTACTACTAGACACCCAATTTTATTAATAGGTATTTCTCCCAAATTTGCCAATACTGCCTCATTAGTTTCGTGCAACTGCTGATATTCAGGGTTTTTTTTTGTCAAGAAATTCACAATAGATATAATTTTGGAGATTGGAGGTATTTAGATTCGTGCCTCGGTAAACACGTAAATTCGTTAGTCCCACGTCAGTATATAAGGCGATAAGGCGTCTAGTGGCTGTGTCGTTTGTTACAAAATGAAATATATACCTGTACGAGAGAGCAGAGCGCGAGTCGCACTCGCAAGTGTTCGGGAGAGCTCAACGTTCGCAGAGCTAGCGCCACCACGCCCGCTGACGTCACACGCTCCTCGCTCGGGTACGACTGGCTGTCAGCCTCGCCAGCTCTGCTAATATTAACAGATCCATTCATTAAGTATGACTATTTTTTTTTATTAAAAACAAAATAGAAAATTATGTAAAAAAAAACAAATTAAATTACAAGCATTTTAAAATGGATAATTAGATACGAGATAACACTGATGTTTTATGACGTCACATTCTCCAACGCCGAATCATATTATTTTTTGCAATGTTGACACACAGCTTTAATATAATAGTAAGAGAATACAGTATCGAAGTAGGTGCGGCCGCAGACATACCTGTGCGAGGAGAAGACGAGGAGCGTGGGGTAGTGTTGCACGGTGTAGTGCCAGGGCAGGTCGTGGCGGCGCGCGTCCAGCCGGGCCACGGCGGCGCCCAGCCCGCACGCGCCCAGCACGCGCTGCGCGGACACGAGCGCGCGCGTCGTCAGCGCGCCGCACGCGCCGCCGCACACGCACACTATTGTCATCTGGAACAAACAACGTTCATCTATACTTCTTAACTAATATTATAAAGAGGAAAGATTTGATTTTTTGATTGATTGTTACGATTTAACTCAAAAATCGAAAAAAAAAAAATTCTGTCTTAGAAAGCTACATTATCAGCGGGTAACAGGCTAAATAAGTTACGGGATCGTTACGAAAACTAAATAAATGTCCACCCGTGCGAAACCGAGGCAGACCGCAAGTATATATAAATATTAAACTTTGGATGAATTTATCCACGGATGTTTGTTACTTATATCACAGTATATAGAACTCTTTCATAATATATAAATAAGATGGAATAAAAAGTTCTTTACCCCGTGCTTATATCATACTAAAAATTGAAACTCACCGTCCCGGGCGTTCTCACAATTTTTCTAAAACTTCTAGTAGTAAGATCTGCGATATGTACAGAATTGGCATTGATCCCCATCTGCACCGTGGCACCTTCCGAGCCGAAGTAGTGTGTGTGTGCTGCATCATCCACGTGCGTACGTAACGAACGCTTTATCTTCTTATTTGTAAAATTGTATATAAACTCCCGTACAGTTTTGGCGTTGTAGTCTTCTGATAATATGTATTGGCTTTCGTGCTGTGAATTTAAAACGTTGTGTAAAATTACTAAGTTATTATTTTTAGAACTGCATCAAAGTAGACTGAGACGGACTTTCAAACGAAAACCTCGAATCGTTGTTTTTGGGGTACCTGTTTCTATGGCAGAATATGAGGTTTACAAATGTATCTTCGAACAAAACATAGCCGTATACCCTGCCTGTCCATAGAAACTTCTGAGCTTTGTTAAATTAAGCCATAAGTCTGACAAGAAAGATACTCCGACCTGTAACTACATACTCAAAGTCACAGTCAACATACGAAACGCCCTAATAACACAAACCAGGCTTTTTTGGACTTCCTGTCCAGTCAGGGACTTTAGGCTAATTACAAGTTGCTACTAATGCCATCAATACGGTCATGCAGCAAAACCATGTAGAGAAACAATATCTACATTGTGGTAAAGCAGGGCATTCCATACCAGAGTGCGCAAAGAAACAAGAGCCGCCAAAATGTGCAAAATGTTCGCGCTTTAAAGCCAAGCAATCACAAGACTGGTAGCCCTGAGTATCCTGCTAAAAAAGTTGCTGAACAGAGGTTCATCAACTCTGTTGATTATGAGTGGTAAATCTGTGAATTTTGGTAATTACTAGTAGATAGAATATAATCATTGTCTTATTTGTTTGTTATTGGCTATAAATAATTACGTATAAGTACATTACTTTAGATTATAAGCAGAGTACCGCACTGATCTACATGTCATCATGTGCCTACGTAAATATATGTATGTATGTGTAATTGTAAATGTGCTGACGCTTAGGATATATTTACTTTAGTAAGTTATTGATATGTAATTAGGAACTACATAGGTAATCTATAAAGTATTTAATAATTGTAGTAGTATAAAATTGTAGGAAATTAGTCTGTTTATTTTTATGTGTGTAATTTCTAAAATGTTCCTGTTACATTCAAACATGTATTTTACGTTTTTATTTGTATGTTTTTAATTATATTTAGTTTATATTATAATAATGGATATATTATGTAATTTTCACAACTAGTAATTCCAACAGCATTAGCTTAGTTTGGGGCCAAAGAAAACTCAGTTTTGATCATGGTATTTTATTTAAATAAATTGATTTGATTGATTTGAGGTACTTTTTCCGTCGGTGTATAACATTATTGTCCTAACAGAGGTAGGGCACCATTCTAGCGAGCAAGCCCGACTGTGCAAGGACCTCCACCTTACAGAAGACCACAGCCAAATAACTACACACAACGGTGAAGTTGTGTTCCTGTATGTGAGTACAGGTCTCCAGCGCTCATTTAGGGATGAGTTTTGAAATAAACGTTTGCCTATTCTAGGGATAATATATACCTATCCAGGGATTCATCTCAGCCATAAGACGACTGCTGGACATAGGCCTATCCAGGGATACTCTATCTTAAAGCTCTGGTGTAAAAAAAATGGCTCGGCAACACGCAAGTGATACTTTTGGCATTGCAAGCGTCCATAGGCTACGGTAACTGCTAAACATCATGTGGTTCGTATACTTGTTTGCCACACAAGTAGTATAAAAATAAATATAACGACACTGAAAAATACGATCATCAATATACTATATTTAATCAAGTAGCGTAATTTATAATAAGAATAATAATTACCTTGGTATCCAAAATAACGACAGCAGTCTTATCTTTCTTGTTACTAATATCTATACCCAGGGATTCGGCAAAGTGATGGTTTCTTACGCTGTCCACCGCTATCATATGTAGACTAAAATTATGAGCACACGAAAGACCATTAATATGCGTCATATTACGTCTTTCGTCAGACTGGCTGCCGGGTGAGATAGGCGGCCCCATTTCTAATGCAAAACGCATTAACTTGCAAAAGTGTTTTACACTGTCCTGTATAAGGTTTTCCGGCGATAGTGGGTCATCTTCGTATGGCAGCATGGTTGTCTCTATTCTAAAATAATTTCAACATATAAGTTAAGACATTTTCTAAACATATAGCACCACCGCATAGTCCTAAGCATACAAATTCTGGAATTTTCCAGAAAATCGTAAGCTCTATGGAAAACTTTTACTTAATTAAATTTATTAGATATATTATTCAATTCAAAAAAACATTTTTTTAATTAAATTGTAGTTTTTATTGTGAAATTTTAATGATGAAATCTGATAGTGCACCTCAGAACAACTAACTGAGCAATTGCACAAATTTAGGATATACTTGCAAGATTGCAAGCGTAACTCACTTTACCGCTGCCTAAAGTTAGGTTTGCTGACCGCGTAAGGCAACTGTTCGTGCAGTGACAGTTGAAATGAATAAATAAGTAAAAACCCTCCAGAAGACCCCCATTGAAGACAAAGAGGCAGGTAGTCGCTTAGTTGCATCATTAATGGATAAAAAAAGATAGAACTACATTCATATAGATACGGACTAAATAGATTATTTGAAATAAATTAAAAAAAGACTTACTCTTCTTGTTCTGTAGATAAATTAGGTTCATAAACGAAACTCTCCTCAAAGTTCTGACATTGTTCATAATTCTCATAAAAACTTCTCTCGGCTGGTAGTTTCTTCATACTGCATTCTTGCAGCCAGTCGAGCATAGACAACATTTGAGTATTATCATCCAAACTTTCCATATCTTTAGATATAGTAAAACCTCTTTTCAATAAAAAATTGAATACCCCGCTTTTCTGATTCTTTTGCGTTGTATTATACCATGGGTATTTATTGTTCTGTGATTCAGTTTCTTTTTTATAAAACCTATGTTTCTTTATAGGAGCTTTAAATTTGAATTCTTGACAGAATTTTGTGAAATTCTTCTGTTGATATAGTAGTCTTTGAACTTGTTGTAACTTAACTAATTCCGATGTCCATTGACTGCTATCATTGTTTTTACAATTATAGTACTCCATGGCTACTTCACGTAACTGGAAATAAATCAATAACAATAATAATATTAATAACTCACACACCGCCATTTGATCCCAAACTAGGCAGAGCCTGTACTATGGCAACCAAACAACTGATTAATATACATACAAGTACCGTAAGATTCCAGAGGAATTTCTTACCACGAACGATTAGGTTCTGGAATCAACTCCCTGCCAAAGTTTTCTCAAGAGATTCTTCAAGAAAGGGGTTATAAGGTTTTTAAACGGTCGGCAATCGGTCCATAGGCTACAGTAACTGCTTACCGTCAGGCGGGCCGTATGCTTGTTTGTCACCTTGGTAGTATAAAAAAAACAATATTTGTACCTCCTTCATTACTATCAATTTATGAAGACTTGTGGTTAATAACTATTACTGTCATGGATTTGATTCCCGTGCGTAAAAAACACGATTCTCTAGAAGAAATTTGTACTTAAATAATTATGCGTTATACCAATTTCACTTCACAGAGAGTCACAATATAAACTAATTAGGTAAAGATATATGAAATTAAATACTAAAAAATATTTTTTTAAGGGAAATTACACTGTTCTCTTATGTACCTACAATTGAGAGTAATAAAATTAATATTAGATTTGAAGTTTACCAAAGAGAACGCTGGTAGTTGCTCATAGAGTGGATTGAGCGGCGTAAATAGCATAAGTATTGGATTGCCATCGACGTATCTCTCGAAACTGAACGCCTTTCTCCACATAGGTACTATCCTTTGTACAGGCTGTGAGAAGTTTTCCAACAGCCAATTCATTAGAGAAGACTCATTCCACGCTTGAATGTCTCCATCATGTGATATGTATTCCTATAACAAAAACATATTACATGGGACATCACATAGTCAGCAAAACATAGGTGTCCTCTGATTAGCCTAGAAAAAAAAATGTACACCATGTTACAGATTTTTTTTCGGAATCATCGAGTTACATTTAAATAGAGTCGATACTTGCTTGCACTTGATTGTAGGCCGTTCATTTTAAGTGCACGCTTTCGATACCTGTCAGTCACTTGTTACTCTGAAATTTTTACCATTGTTTATATTCGAAAAAACTGGTAAACTCCTTGAATATACCGCCCCGGCGTTAGATAGTGCACTAATAATAAATTAGATTTCATTGTATATTTAATTAAGTTATGAGTAAAAAAAGAAACACAACATAAGAAATCAAATAATTAAATCGGTTCATAAATAAACAAAAAACCTTTATAATTTTGTAAAGTATTTAACCATAAATAAATAAAAAGAAGAAATTAATCACACCAAAAAAAAAAACAAAAAAAACCGAATTCCAATGAAGTTCGTTAGGCATAAAACTATTAATAGGTATATTGTCCGGTATGTAGCCTGCAGTTTATATTTCTGTTATCGCTGCAGCTGATTGGTTGATAGAAACCACTTATAGCGAAAAAGAGCTGCATTAATGTACCTTGTGGTTAGACGACTATTATTATTTCAGCGCTGCAAGCGAACTATTATTTAAACTCTTTTAAAAATGCTTGTTCCATTTTTAAAAGAGTTTAAACTTGACGTAAATTTTGCTCAACGCGGCTGCTCTATTTACTACATCTCTATGCTCGGAATATATTTTTTTTACATCATGAGGAAACCCGCAAGTCTTAAAACAAATTCTAAAGACATGATTCACCAATCCGCATTATGCCAGCATGTTAATAGAATAAAATAAATAAAAATAAAATCCATTTATTACCAAACATATTTAAAAAAAAATACACATTGTATCCATTAGTCTCACACTAGGCAAGGCTGTCCTGTGCAAGGGTGCCTTTAAATTAAGGCCTCTCTCTCTCTGGATAGAGAGGGTATATGGGTTGCTATTATTATTATTATTATATTTGATTAACCCATTACTTAATCTTGTACTATACTATGATATTTTATTGAGACACCTATATATCCTACTAATATTATAAACGCAAAAGTTTGTAAGTACGTAAAAACTACTGAAAGGATCTGGATAAAATTTGGCACAGAGATAGATTATGGTCTAGAATAACACATATGCTTTTTACAGCGATAACTGACATTTACGCGGGCGGAGCCGCGGGCAACAGCTAGTATTAGATAACATTTTTGTTACACGCCACAACTGGTGGAATATGTTGTAATTACAAAAAAAATATTATTAAAATAATGTATTCTATTCTATTAATTTGTATATGGAATAAAAACGAGAGACTGAAGTTTTATAAAACTTTATAATCTTTGACATAGAGTACAATTTCGCTTGCACTATCATTCACGAACAATAATGTTACCACAACACTGTTATCATTTATCATGCATTATCACATGTTGCATAGCATTATTACATTATCTTATCAAAGTAATGTTAATTACCAATCAATTATATATTAGCCACTAGCATTTTTTTAAATATGTTTTAAGTAAGTAATTGTATCTAAATGTTTGTTTATGGATAATACTGCTGGGCACGAGTCTTCTTTTCTTTATCAAGAGAGCAGAAAGACATAGTGTAAGGAAGAATCTCTATATAGAGAGGACTCTCTATATAAGCGGTGGTGGCTGCTTAGGAAAGTAACCGACTTGCACGCAAGAGGTGTGAGTTCGATCCCGGGTGGCAGTACCAATGTGAATTACACTTTGTGGAGTTTACATGTACTAAACAAATGATTCACCATCTGCTAACGGTGATGGAAAACATCGTGAGGAAATCCACATTTCTTAGAAGTAATTCAAAAGACATGTCAGATTCACCAACCCGCATTACGCCAGCGAGTGTGAACTAAGGCCTAAACCCTCTCTGTCTCTTAATTGAGGAGAGAAGACCCGTGCCCAGCAGTGGGACATAATATATGGGTTTTTATTATTATAGAGGACACTGCCGCAATCTATCAAAATAAATACCTAGGTACCGTTTAGGACATATACAGTCGGCATATAGGTAAGTTCGAGCTGGCAACGTAGCGGGCGTGCGACTGTCGTCGTTCGAAGTTTAAAAAGAATGGTGCGCGAGCGCCCTGGTCATATGCGGTGATGGTTTAAAATGAAAGAATTTTTAAAATCAGTCCAGTACTTTTGAGTTTATTCATTACAAATAAAAATACAAATCTTTTACCTTTATTGTATTATTATTATTTGTATAGAATACCAATTAATAATTACTTTATGAACAAATTAATGTATTATTATACTTGTGTCATTTTGTTTATTACTTTAATAGCAAAAGCCTAAATAGGTATGTACATTTTCCGTTTTGAATTTTGCCTCTTGTCACATTTATTGTTAATGCCATACTTTTCTTAGGCAAGATAATAAATAGCCTATAACCTTTCTAAAAGATTGAATTATCGAATGCAAAAAGATTTTTTAAAATCCGATAAGCGCATTCAAACTAACAAACTGCCTCTTTATAATTTTAGAATAGATTTATACTTTATCCACCAAGCCGCATTAGGTCAGCGTGTTTCTAGTAGGGCTTAATGATACATTATCAACAAGTAACATTGGCCATTTTTTTTTAGTCGTGCGAAGCTGGGACGTGCCGCTACTATATTATAAAATTACCTTTGTATCATTCCATAACATGAGCCGTGCGTTTGGCACGCTTTCCACACCGAGGTCGACCGCGAGCTCTTCTGACGTAACCGACGCAAAACATATTTCACCCACTGTATCCGCTTCACGTATCTTTAATGCAACTGTATACCATACATTATAATACTTCGAAGTATCTGTTAGTGGAGTATATCCAACGGCTACAGCCTGCAAGAAGAAAATACTACACATGTGGCGTCGACTCAGTCATATTTTAGGTTCGATCCTCAAATATTAATCTGATCTACAGATATGCAAAGTCTAGGTGTAATTTAAGCGCAAGCACTAACAAGACACCACACTCGCTCAGCTGACGTGTGGTCTTGACCGTAAATTTAGATTAAGGGTGTAATCTCATAAGCTACTGACCCGATTCAAAAAGTTCTTTAACTTTTTCAAAGTATTAAAACATTAGTAAACGAAGCCTGTCGCGGGGGACTTTACAAACATTCATTGACACAAATTACACCCAGACTTTTATGAATCACAAAAAAAATGTCCTGTGTAGGAATCGAACCCATCACGGCTTAGCAGTCAGGGTCACTAACCACTAGTTCAACAGCCCAGTCCGATTATGACCAGTCATTAAATCAAGCGAAGCCGTCGGCCGTCTCGGGAAGTGCGGATCCCCTTTTTAGAAAAATACGATGAAAATGTATAAAAACATGACAAGGAGCCAACAAAAACGCGAGTAATATTTGTTTTGGTTGAACAAATAACATACTCGGTCAATATTGTGTGGAGTTTACTTTTAACATGTGTTTCTAGCTATCTTATCGATGGCAGAGGTCAAATAACAAAAGTTATAAAAATATTATTATTTTTAATTAACTTTGGCACATGGTTTCGCCCGCGATTAAAATATTTAGTCTCTTTTTATACTATTTAGGAGGTAAACAAGAACTATTTCGCGCCTGTCAGTAAGCAGTTATTACGGTAACTGTTGCCAATGGACTGCCAATGGACATCGCTCGTCTATTCTGCACTGCTAAGAAAGAACGACGTAACTGCATGATAAAGGCTATGGGAAAAACACATGTAACAGATCAGATTTAAGACAGGTTTTGCTTCGACACTTGTCTTGCACTTACGTAGGCAGGGTGTAGCAGACTACAGAAATTGTAACACCGAAAACGTTTCTTTAAAACGCATTCCTAACTAAATGAGCATTGGAGACTTGTGACATATCTGTGTGCAGTTATTTGTTGATCGCACGTGTGGAATCCAGTAGTGATAACACAACATCGAATGTTGTGTACGATTCCCACATTGAACAAAATTTGTGCGATATAAAACCGCTTTATTAATAAACGTGGTGTAGCGAATGAATGGTTACGCCATGCTTTGCCCTCTTCTTTCGAATGTAAAATTACTGATGACAAGCCGAATGTCTGTGTTTTTTGTTCTCAAATTATATGCTTGTAAAGTCGCAACAGGGCTTGTTCACATTGTTAACGGTAAATACTTCACTCGATTTAGAACAAATTTCATAACAGGATATTTGTTCAACAAACATACAAATAATTTAGCTTTTTAAATACGCATAGCATGATATACCTACAATATTATAAACTTCGGTTATTAACACGATCATGCTTTATTTACCTTTAGATTGCTTCACGTTTCGACCAGGTTACACCGGACGTGGACACAAGCTGTCTGTCAAACAAAGGTAAATAATGCACTATAGGTTTCCAGCGCTCATTTAGGAATGCGTTTTTAAGAAATCTTTTTTCTATCCCAGAGATACTTCCATCATAAAACCCTGGTGTAACATTTGTTTAGTGATGCGTCCATAGGCTATGGTAACTGCTTACCATCAGACAGGCTGTATGCTTGCTTGCCTAACCTAAGTAGTATAAAAAATTAAGATAAAAAAAAGAATAAAAGATGTACCTACATCACAATATGAGAGTAAATTCACTAGATCTTCTGAAGAAGATACTCGTTTTAAAGGCTTCATCATTAATTCTAGAAAATTGACCAGGCTGTAAGCATCCCTTGGACCTAGGACAAAATAAAAATATGTCATCATAACACATCTTCAAAAAACCATCAGAAGTTTCTCTCTATACAGGATCTTTTTTTTATTGTACACAGTTAAAAATAAACTAATCTATAAGTATACTAGCGGACCTGGCAAACGTCGTATTGCCCGTAAAAGCTGACATACCGACAGCAGTTCCACCTACCTGGTCCAATTGTGAATCTAAACCATCCGGGGGGCCCTATCCGAAACACACAAAATTTCATTATAATCAGCCGAGTGGTTTAGGAGTTCCATAGTTCTTCTTTCAAAGGTGCCGGTAGTGCTAAAGCCAGCGCTGATTATATGCATGATGCTTTTAAGAAATAATAGATGTCAGTAAATTTCGTATAACCAATTTGCTAACAAGCGAAGAACTATAAGTAGAAATAATAGTCAAAGTATAATATTTATAATCTGTTGTACATAGTTATGTGTGGTAACATAACAAAGATATCGCAAGAATAAGAAATTACATAAAAGCTAACATCCTGTTGTCTCGCTCCTATCTGAAGGAACCGTTACTGTTTAAATTTATTCAACAAGCTACAGGCAAAAAAGCACCACCTACCCTAATAAATTTCTAACAACACTATTACCTAACAATATAGTGCTAATAATTATGTACCAACATTTTATTATATCCATTACAGCCAGAAGATGTCCACTGCAGGACATAGGCCATTTTATTATATACCTTACTCAAACTCTAAATTCATTCATTAATTTAGCTTATAAAGTTACACATATGAAGGTCACAATTTATGAATAAGCTAGAAAGATGTCAGCTAATTAACTTGTGGCTAGTCCACTGACATGGAGCCATGAGAAGGACTAGCAAGAAACTCAAGCCAAACTTTTGAATTGCCATAAAATTATATATTATATACCCTTTATTAGCTATACTAATATTATTTGTTTATAATGAATAAACTCAAAAACTACTGGACTGATTAAAAAAAAATTTACTTATAAAAAGCTATATTTTCAGCAAGTAATATAAGCTACATTTTATTTATTTAAACTAAAGGACTACAACACCTAAAATAAATGTCTGCCCGTGTAGACCCCGGACGTAAACCTAGTTAAATTTACTAAGGTTGGCAGTGCTTTTTTACCTTTATCGAGAGCATGCCACAAGCATGCTTCCAATATTCAGTTGGCAAATATAAAAATAACATACCCTTATAAAGAACACCTCTTGAAATAGATGTGTATACCATTAATATGGGCCATGATGGTATTTTATTGTTCTGTAATCTACATTCACTTCCTGGATTCCAACAATTGATAGCCGAAAATAAAACCTGTAACAACAGACAACAGATAAAATAAGTAAAACCTTTATGGTCATAAATCATCAATACTAAACCGCCCAGGGTGGTTAAGTATCAAAACTAGTTAGACTAGTAGACCACCCGCACATACAATCCCACTAGAACATTGTCATTTTCCGGGACAAAGTAGCCTATATGATATTCCAAATCATATTCTTTCTCAGAGCACAATTTCATCCTGAACCATTCAGCAGTTTTGGCCTAATTGAGTAACAAACATACACACAAACTTTTGCATTTATAATATTAGTATAGATAGGGAAAAAGGGTTTCAAGAATTCTTTGTCTGTCTTATATAAACCTGACCTGTTATCTAACATATATAAAATAACCTTTTGTCCGAGCTGAAATGAAGCATCTGCTAAGAGAGGATTTTTAGAAATTGAATCTCTAAACAGGTGTAAACCCAGTTGAGGCAGCCCGCTAGTGATGTATAATACCATTATTTGACAGGTCCATTTTCAGTTTGTGAAACCTCCTTAATAGTTTAGGACTAATTAATAGACTGATAGTTTTTTTAGTTTCTATCATAAACTGAAAAATGACTTGATTTTGGATAGCGGCAATATAGCGTATGGATATTGTTAATATTCTATAATACCATTATCCACCATCAGGTAAATTATTTTTATTCAGTACAAACAACCATATCTTTTTCTTTTTATAATATTATTGTAAACAAGCTTTGAATCGAAAGAATTACTTTTACATCATACTTACACGATCCTTTAAAACTTCAGCAGCTTTTTCAAATTCACCTCTCACATATTGCGACTCTGCATCCCATGGAGCATAGTACATCACAAATGCGACATCGGCCTTGTTCACACTAGCAAGTGCATTGCTCAGTTGCCCTCTGTACCAATCTCTTACAATAGAATCGGGTTTGAAGAATCTTATTGCTTGTGGGTGTTTTGATATTTTTGTTGGCCTAGAAACAAAAGAAGCTTAATTCAAACAGAATTCAGGAAAAATATACTAAAGAAAGTTTATATAATACTAGCTGGTTCTCACACTTTCACCTGAAAGTAAATAAAATACTTTGGTATTGGTTCCGGGTCATGTTTATTAAGGCAATGCTCCCTTTAGGGTTGTAGTTTGTTTTTAATTAGCCTAAAATTTTACTCAAGAATTGAGCTATCAAATATAAAAAGAATTTTTAACATCCAACTAAGAGTTTCAATGATTAGTGTGTTAAAATAAAACAAACTTTAAGCTTTATTATATTATTATAGATACTAGATTTTCACTAATAATATCATCTTTTGTAACACACAAAATCTTTATAATGTAAATAATACTTGAACATTTAACTTATAGTAAACTCAGACCATGGTATAAGAAAACTTAAGATTATATTTCACAACAATGTTGTTATCTAATAAAACAATTAGCAAAATTAGGCAACTATAGCAATCATGAAAAAAGTTTATTCAATTAACTTGTTGGGTTTAATTGATACCAATATAAATATTTATTAACCTGTTATCGCTTAACACCTTGTTAAATAATTAATTAAAGCTTACGTGTTGTGTAGGGCTCCGTAAGTAGTCAGAGCTAAGGCTATACAAAAGACCATCTCTTTTATCAACATGTTGAGGGTTAACTCCCTGTTGCTGTGTTGTGTTGCGACTTGAGTGTTTTCAACCGAGTTTGGAGCATCGCTAGCAGCACTCGGTTTTGTTGTTAATGACGTGACCTGCGAAATATCCTCAGTGTCCGCCGTTGGAAACATTACACGTCATTCAAAAACAATAGTGATATTGAAATAGGATCATGGATAATAAAACATTGCAGAAAGAGTGTACAGAAATAAAATATGTTGGCACTGTATGTATTTAGTGAATTAAACAGAAAATTCATAATAGATTTTCATTAAACAATTATAAAAAATGCTAAATAAATCTCAACATTCAATTTTTTTGTTTCGTGCATTTGACCTGTCATTATAACTATCTGACATAAATGACATTTGTTGGTCAGTCAGCTGTCAAAATAGTGATCCTCTTTGGCCAATATTAATAAGGTCAATGGTCATGATGGTCATTGTTCTGAGGGTCAAGATCACGCAGGTGTAGTCTAGGGCCCATTCTATGAAATATGTCGTATAGAATAACATATCACGATACCACTTTTAGTGTGTGGTCCCTTGATTAACAAGAGACCACACACTAAAAGTGGTTTTATTAACGTTAAAAGAGTATATTAAATTTCATTGCGAATATTATAGTATAAAAATATCCCCCTCAAATTCTCAACAATATAACACAATAATAATAATAATATTTTTTATTGTCCTCTCGCACATAGACATTAAAGAAAATTAAAGAAGTAATAGATAGTATGGCTTAAAATATAATAACTACTATTAGTAGAGAGGCCAATTGTAAAAAAGTCGCTTATTTACGATTTTCGTAGGACTGAAAAGGTTTATAACGACAAGTGGTATCGTTGGAATCGGCATGGTCTGCTGATACTCAAACTGGTTGTTGTCGCTTTCTAAAGTGGTGGAGGGGGTAGCTATGACGTCATTTGTGACGTCACTCCTGGATTTAGATTTTGTCGATTATTGCGGTAACTATTCATCTGATTTAAACAATATGGGTATTAAATGACAGGTAATTAAATTTCTAACAAAACATGCAAAGCAACTTTTATTGTAGGTATTATATTTTTAAAGATATTTTTAAAAATGTAACTTTTTTGCCGTTTTTTTTCCGAACACGAAATGTTTGGTGCGCAATATACCTCATCAATATAAATATTAGACCAACACTTGGGCAGTAAAAAATTTGCTACATTATCGTAGTGTACAAAAAACTTTGAATTTTGTAAATTGCTGTAAAAACAACAAAATTATGACGAAATTAAACGCCGCCATGCCGGGCTCAAAGACGCGTGCCGGCGCGTTGTTTCAGCGTCAGTCGCTTACAAGCGATGATTTATATACGTACATGCATTTGTCTAATCATTGCCATGTGTTAATGTAAATTTCAGTAATTCATGGATTTATGCAGTGAAGTTAGTTGATTTTATTTTTTTTATTAAAAATCTGAATTACTGACAAATCACGATAACCCTGGGAGAACAATTTGTAGATATGGTTAAGAAGCGAAATGGGTCTAGTTTTTTATTACGGTGTGGTTTTTAAAGAAAAGAACCACCACTCTTCTGGTCCATATTTTTATACAACTACGGTGGCAAACAAGCGTAAGGTAAGCAGTTATCGTAGCTTAAGGGCGCTTGCAATGCGAAAAGTATCACTAGCGTGTTGCTGACCCAAAATTAAGCAGGGTTTCTGCAATTTCCCTGGCACAGGAAAACGTTCGTTAAAACGATAGTACAGTAGACGAAACGATAGGAACACACCTACACCGCTGTGTGTAGTCATTTAGTTATGGTCTTCTGTAAGGTATAGGTCCTTCCCTAGTTGGGCTTGCTCACTAGTATGATGCTCTACTCCTCTTATCCATATCTTCCATACTTTAGACTAGGTTCATTCAACGATTACGGAATTAAAAAGCTTCTGAAAGACTTGAAATACGGGGCTCTCATTTTGAGCTAAACCTTCATAAATTGAGAGTTTGAGCTAAGATATTTTTTCTAAAAGCTTTACTACAACCACTTAAACTGCCAACCCGTCATTTGAAGGTTGAGGAGATTGATCCACAGTGTCGCTCAGTTTCTTACGGGTCATGGTAACTTTCGGAGCAAGTTATACTCATTTAAGCTAGTTGATTCGCCGAACTGTCAATGCTCAACACCTGGCTCCGATCAGGAGCAGTGTGCTCATCACATACTCTGGGAGTGTAGTCTTTGGCATAATGATCGTACTATTATGTTGAACAGCTTACATGTATCGTCTGGAGTGGCCTACTATGGGAATTTAGTCTCATCTGGAGGGAATTTCCGTGCATTTAAACGTTTCTGGCATACATATTATAGCAATCAAACTTAGCTCCCATAGGTCCCGTAGTTTAAGGTCCTCCGTGGAGGGAAGTGGAAATTTTTCTTTCTAACTCCTCCTATTTACTTCTGATTAAATTCGTTGCGGGGTCCAAGACAGTAGGTTTAGTTGTCCACGGGACGCACGAGTGTCAAAACTCGGTGTATCAGTTGGTTACTCCGCTGTTAATCCTGGCTCACAGGAGTCATAGCGGTGGGCATGTGGGTGGGATTGTCCCGAAAACCCGTCATTTATATATGGTTTTCTAGGCATTAAAAGTAATTGTGGACTTACCAAAGCTAAACATTTACAACACGTAGGTACCTAGACTTCATCAACCGACTTTTTTAAGGTCTAGTTAATATTTAGTGTGCCCTATTGATAACAGATAGGTACATCACCATAATATTTGCTTGTTCAATGACAGGATAAAGTCACTTGTGGCTTCGAATTCATGAAATAAAGGCTTTTTCATTAAATTCAAAAATTTTCCATAAAGTCTGCTAATCTTTGTCTTCTACATATAAATTTGTGAATAATTATAATTCGCGGTAGTTTAGGTTAAGTTACTTTCATTTTAATAACTATTCATATAATAAAATTGTATTGTATAGTTATATTAGCCAATATATTCGTGAATTCGTCATCGTGAATTCAGTGAATACCTGTTGTTGTTTAAGCACAAGATACCCTACCCTAGTCGACACATTTTCGATGGTCTTGGCGTTACTTGCTTATCTAAAGAGCATACGGATCCCGCCTGATGGTAAGGAGTTGTTTATGATGGACTTGTGGACGATAGACTCGATATCAACAAGGGACAGTTGTCCCCCCGGTAGTAGAACAAGATTCAAGTAGTATCGAGTCCTGCTCAAGGACTTCAGATAGTCCAACTATATTTTAATCTAGTTTTTCTCCCAACTCATTTTTTTTTTCAGATCACAACGTGCGTGCATTGTATATCACTAGGGCCAGTCCTTGTTGGGGATGGTAGCCGGTTCTCTGTCGAGGATTTTTAATATTCCCTGCCCTGCCGTACCCTTGATCACTACCGTAGCTAGGATTAGCGGGGCTATCGGTGACTAGAGGCCGTGTTGTGTCTGTCGTTAACGGGGTTTTGCGAATAATCACCATGCCTGAAATGTAGATTGATGACCGCATTTTGATTGATTAGATAGTTAATATAGTTGAAGATGGCGCTGCTGCCCCCCATACCTATAGAGCATCATGTTCCTTCCCTTTTTGTGAAACCCTCGAGATGATTAGGAATGGTGGTATTCTAACACGCCGGCACCGCGAAGCTAGTATGTTATGTACAAATGATAGTTGTTAAGTTTGTAATAAAATAAATGTTTCGCTAAAGGACCGAAAAGGCTCAATAAGTAAAAACAAAACAGATCACAATTGGTTGCGGTAGCTGAAAAACATTCACATCGCGACATTCATGTTATTGGTTTAATTAAAACACTCATGACGTATAGTGGCAAACACAGAAAGACCACATAGCGAAGTTCATAGGTATATTATCTTGAATATTATTATTGTATATGACCACAACGCGATATGGCAACATAGAAAACCTATAATGTCTTATAGTCGATGCAACCTTTCACGACAGAGTTAGAGCGTAAATGAACACACAATTATTTTTGTCGCTCAATGAGCGTTTTCGGTCTATATGCGTTAAATATGTTAGTACGTACCTAAATGATTTAAATACATATTTTTAGCATTTTTGCTATAAGCTCTTTTTACAACACTTGCATGGATTTTATTATTATCTTTGCACAATCTAAGATTGACTGGTAGAAAATGTTATTGACATTAAGTTTGCCTATGTACCTGTGTTGTTTTTTAATACATAAAATAAAATCAACTAGTTTTCAATACATAAATCCATGACGAATTTACATTAACATAGGCAATGATTTGGCAAATGTACGTAAGTACATCATCATCAGAATCATCGCTTGTAAGCGTCTGACGCTGAAACAACTCGCCGGCTCGCGTCTTTCCGCTGGGCATGGCGGCGTTTAATTTCGTCATAATTTTGTTGTTTTTACAGCAATTTACATAATTCAAAGTTTATTGTATACTTCGATAATATAGCTATTTTTTTTACTGACCAAGTGTTGGTCTAATATTTATATTAATTAGGTTTATTGCGCACCAAACATTTTATGTTCAGAAAAAAACGGCATTTTTGCCGTTTTTTATAAAATATCTTTAAAAATATAATACCTACAATAAAAGTTGCTTTCCATGTTTTGTTAGAAATTTAATTACCTGTCATTTAATACCCATATTGTTTAAATCAGATGAATAGTTACCGCAATAATCGACAAAATCTAAATCCAGGAGTGACGTCACAAATGACGTCATAGCTACCCCCTCCACCACTTTAGAAAGCGACAACAAGCAGTTTGAGTATCAGCAGACCATGCCGATTCCAACGATACCACTTGTCGCTATAAACCTTTTCAGTCCTACGAAAACTTTTTTTTAATGCATTGGCCTCTCTACTATATGTGAGAGACTAATGGCAAAAACATCAAGTCTGTGATACATTACAGTTTAAGTGGACTTCTAAATTCTTTGGCAGATTCTTTGAGTTTTTGGGAAGATACCTTTATCATAATCAGAATTCTTTTAAACTCTTTAGAATAGAATTCTGATTAGCCTATCTCACAGGCTTACAGAAGAGGATTAATAATAAAAGTAGCCTCTATACCTATAGAGGCTACTTTTATTATTAATCCTCTTCTGTGAATGAAGCCAATACCTATTGGCTTCATCATCATCACCACTGCTGGACATACATAGGGCTCCCCTAAGGTTTTCCACATCACTCAGTCCTGAAGGTATTGGCTTACACTTCTCATAAATATTATATATTATATTCTATATTTAATAGAAAACACATGATTTTGGAAAATTATTTGCATCCATAAAAACATGGATTTCTCGTGTAAAAATGCGATGGACAAAATCGAACTCAGGAGTAGGAAGTGGATAAAATCTAACTCAGGACAGGACTAGAAGGAGCTCGGATGGCTCGGTTGTGCGCTGGGCTGGAGTTCAAAGGACACAGGTTCAAATCCTGCTACGGGCTCGTCTTTTTCCACATTGCTTTATATTTAAGTATTTCTGAGCTGATTGCATAGCAAAAATGCTAAAAATATTTAATAAAAAAATAATAATATGTAAGTTTCTTGTGATATATACTTAATTTAAGGATATAATATTCACTTAAATATAATTTCCTTGGTACCAATTTCCTTGTACCAAGTGTATGTACCATTGTGATTGTGATATTTAACGGTATATTTATTTTATCGATATTAATGTGAAATATTTGTTTACAATACGTATATTTAAAACATCGCATATAATAATTTAAAAGTGAGCATTGATATGCACGTACACTGTGCAGAAATCCTAGTTCTTTCCTAGCACAATTTTTTTTTTTATTGTACTGAGATAAAATTACATTCTTTTCTGCATAAATGTTGTCTATAAAGTAGTCTAAGTCAAAAAGATCTACCAACTAACCTCAGAAGCTCTAAGCCTAAGCTCACAAAAAGCTTATTCAAAATGAATATTATATTCCAAAATCATTATCCCTTTTTGCAGTCCAGTCAGTCATAGTAAAAATATGATGGTGATGTATAAATGGAGGTCAAAGCCAATACCCTCATATTCTAACTTAGCTTAAAATGACAGTAATTTTTTTTTATGTTGTCATTGTCTTTTTTCGCAGCCATTTTAATTTCATTGGAATACGCTTGTTTTGGATTTTTGACGACGAAGTTGTGTCACTTTTTGTGTTTTAACGGCTGATTTTTAACAAAAACGTGAAAATATTGATCACAACGACTTCGATACGAATAAGCAATAAATATATAATCTGAACATTAGTTTATAAAAGCAAAAACATTATTTTGTTATGATTTGATAAAAATCCTTGGAATCTCATTTGTTGAAAGTTCTAAATTGCTAAAACATGGAATCTCCAAGACAATCAGATTCGGATTCTGTCGATTATTGGAAGAAGCAAGCTAAGTATTATGAACAAAAGTAAGTACCATGCAATGACGTTACATTGAAACAAATTGCTTTAATTGACCATGACTACAAACTTTAACATGATTCATTCTTTGATTACTTTTAAATTTTTAGGGTTATCGACATTCAGCAAGAATTAGACGAATACACTGAAAATTCAGCCCAACTGGAAAAAGAATTGGAAGCTTCATTAGTACAAGTGGAGAAACAAAACAGAGATCTGGAACATCAAAATCAACGCTTGAAAAGTGAAATTGAGATGTTGAGAGTAAGTAACTTAAACTATGATTTAAGTGATCAGTTATCAAATTTAAATGTCCTAGGAGAAACAATAAAATTATTTTATATTTCTAGACTAAATTAGAGAGAAGTCAGCATGAAACAAATGCATTAGAAAATGAACTACAAGCTTTAAAAATAGATAAAGATAAACAAGGAGTTTATATCAGAGAGTTGGAGCAAAAGAATGATGATTTAGAAAGAGGTCAAAGGTAAGAGGAATTATGTAATATTTTGTTTTTATTTTGTAAGTATTGATTAAATTTTAAGATGAGTGGTTGGTGAGTGCCAGTTACATGACTGCTATAATATCTTGTTACAACACACATAGTCACCTGATTCTAAACTAGGCAGAGCCTGTACAATAGCAACCAGACAAATTGTAAACATAATTATTTAATCCTATACATATATCTCTACTTTAATATTATAAAGAGGAAAGATTTGTATTATTTTGTATGTAACAAATAAACTCAAAAACTTCTGTACTGATTGTTTACCATTAGAAAGATACATTATCAGTGGGTAACATAGGCTGCATTTTATTGAAAAAAAAAACAGGATAAATGTCATCCCGTGCAAACCCGGGATGAGCCACTAGTTATATATATTTCAACCCAGACAAAACAAATATCCTTTTTTTATACTACCAAATCGCCAAACAAGCATATGGTAAGCAGTTACCATAGGCTATGGACGTTTATCACAAAAAAATTGTTCTGTGTTTGAATTAAAACTACAACCTGTGTCTTAGGAGTCCGCTTTCCTAACCACTAGACCAACAAACTTGTCATGTGCCAGCTATGTCCATATTACTTTTATTTGATAGTTTAGTCTTGTTTGCAATAATTGTATGCCATTTAAATATGTCCTACATTTGAGTAAATGTATTTGTACACAACTTTATCATGTTTCTATTAAAAATTATGTATAGATAACCAGTGGGAAGGTAACTCACTTATACCTCGTGAGAACTAAGTTTCATTGCCGATAGGACCAATTTCAATATCATTGAGGGATCTTGTACTATTTACCACCCGTAGCTTCGTCCTCACAGGGGACAAAAAAATGAGATCGACAAATGGTTGTTTTAAGTCGGGATGTACTTTGTGTCTATTAATTGTAAGCTTGTAAAGTCCCCCCTTACACAGTGCTCGTTCCCTAAGGTGAGACTACAAAAAGAAACTGGAGTCTCAACAATTGTTTCTTGTTATAACCATTACTTAATCAGTTGTTGTCTCATTTGTTGTTTTTTATTATAACCATTACTTAATGATAATTTATTCATGTCTTTATTATGTTGTCTAAATTGGGCTCTATTACTCTTACATTGATTAATCTAGTGGACTTATTGGCACATTTTTGTATAGCAAGGGCAAAATGCCAATATAAATCATATATATTGTCTTACACTGCGTAAGAATTTGTCTGCATTTACTGATAGGGATTGTTATTCTTATAGCAGATTATTCTCCACAACCTCTCAAGAGCTTTTAATTTTCGTGCAGATAGGTGAATAGGGGATTATTCAATCCATCCCAGCTTGTCCATAAAGGCTAGCAAACACTTGGAAGTTGCCAGCGATCTCCCAGAGAGAACCTGAGTAGAATCAATAAACCAGAATATTTTGGGCGCAGGGCGCATATTGACCCTTTTACGAGCAGTAATGTTGACACAATAGATGTTTCATTGGCATAATGTATATTGTCAATATATACTTATGATGACAGCATGGACTAATGGTGTAACCTGCTCTTTGAAGTAGTGTTAGATGAGAAGAGACATAATTATACTTATCCACTGAGTCACTAAGATTTCTTTGATAGAAAAACTAACAGATATTTTTTAACCTGAAGAATAAACCAGGGAAATCATTAGTAATCCATAGTCACTTATTCTAGGGCATTTTCTCACTAAGCCACTTCAATGGGCATCTATGTGAAATCATAATCCATTGTAAATGAATGAATAATTATGAATTGTGCCAGAATTTGATATTGTTATGAGCTTGATGGCCTGGCCATTGTTAAGTATGTTATTGTACATGGATTTCAAACCTTTAAGAAATAAAGTTATTATTATAATTCAGGGTTGGATGAAAAATTGTGATATCAGATGTATCAGACAGACACCATTCATTTATTAGGTGCCAAGTGCGTGTGTCTTTGATAGATTCGACCAATAACATTGTTATATTGATTCATAATAACCAGTGTATTTACTAAACAAACAATAATGGTAAATAACTCTACTACTATTGTGTGTGACATTTGCAGCTGAGAAAACAAACACAGTTGTCATTTTGTTACTGCCCTGGATATTCTACTATTTAAATACATATTCTAATCATGAAAAAATATATAGTAATAATTTACAACTTTGTTTTCAGAGTCATATCAGAGTCTGTGTCATGTATAGAGTCACTGTTAAATCAAGCTTATGAGAGAAATGCTGTACTAGAGAGTGAAGTAGATGAAGTAGAAACATTGAGAGTCAGATTGCAAAGAGCGACAGATGAAGCCAGAGGTAAGTTATATATGTTATTACTTATTGTTTTCCTTTAAGACCTACTGGCTGTACCTTTTGTAACCCATTCATAAATTTTAAAATATCATGCAATCTAAAGATGAGACATGACAGACAGACATGTGAGTACATTGTTCAATATATTATTTATAAATCGTCAGCAAAAAGTTTATACTTCAAATCAATACATACATAATATGTCATCACGCTCGTCTCCCATTGGGGTTGACAGAAACTATGGTACGCCAGTTGCTACATAAAAACTAAAATAAAGGTTGAGGTCCAATGTGTGACCCCTGAGGCATTCCTGATTTTATTAAACATTAAGATACAGTTGTTCAAGGGGTTTTTTTTCAACTACAATTTACCGTACTATCTAGTTTACCAAAATTAGTAATTTGTGACCAGCACTAAAACAGGTTGATTAAAATAGAGATTAAGTAGTGATCCACCTAATCGAAGGACTTTTTGAAGTTTGTTTATATTGCATATACTTCTATCGCCATCTAATGCTAAGTAATAAAAAAACAAATCTACTACAGATAAGACAGCGCTTGTTGGTTTCCTGAGTTGGATATCATCAAGAAAGTTTTCAAAAACTGTGAGAAAACTTTTTCTAAGTATAAAGTGTAAATCAATTACAACGTACGACGGAACATCTTTTTAAGTAAATGTTAGGACAAAGTTTGTAGGTATAAAAGATATTTTTTGGAAAATCACAATAACAACCGTGCGAGCCGTAGCACAAAAAAAATTTAGAGTATTGTGTGTACATTTCAGATCTGAAGCAAGAGTTGAAAGTCATTGAAAGAGTACCAAAAGAGAAGAAACCAGATGACAGTACAAATGAGAACTCATTAGTCAATGGACACAGTCCAAACCCGTCTCGGACACAAGTAGAGATAGAAACACAAACTTCTATGATGTCACCACTGAAACGTAAGTTTTTTGTTGATTAGCCCGAACTTGCAACACTATCTGCAGTTAAAAATATTTTGGAGATTATATTTTTTAATAGTACATACATTTTAGTGAGTGAGTACCTCTGAGTACCTCTTTTAAAAAGGGGCTCGTAGCTATGTGCTTTTTTTATAGAATGGTTTATCGAATTTGGGCCGCAATAATATAAATTTAACGATGTTTGCCATCGAAACGCCAAGAAAAAGTAGAAGGTTAATCTGGTGCCTAGAGTTTTCAAGTCACACGTATAGTCCTTTTGTCATGATCTTAAGACTATATATTAAGCAAGCCTGTCACAGTCAGTCCATAAACGGGTTACCGTTGCCTAAACACAAAATCCCTTCGTGTCTCGGAAAGCACGTGAAGTAGTTAATCCGGCGCCTGATCCATCTCCGATCGTATCCAATTGCCGTACCATTGGCCAATGAGAATAAAGGAATATAGGCTGCACCTGGGTGCAGTATAATTGCTTCGCGCTGTGAGATGATCAACGTTAAGCTTGGTCACACTGACCGAAAACGGTCGGCATATTATTATTACAAAAGGTCGCCCGGTGGCCGAAATTTGACAGTAATGCTTCCACTCCTTCTACATATGAACTTCAACTATGCCAAATTTAACACTCCTCCTTGAGCGCGATGTGCTTTAAAAGGAGTATTAAGTTTTTTCTTTATGTATTAAAGGTATCTAATAAAATGTATTATATTTATATATCAGGTGAAATCAATGGCAACGCAATGACGCCATCATCACGGGTAACAGCCATAAATATCGTTGGTGATCTTCTACGAAAAGTGGGGGTGAGTCAACTTAATGTGTTTACTGTAGTCAAAGCCGTATTAGTATTAATTGTAGTACTTGCCACATTAGAGTGCACCAGATAGTAAGGGAATAAGCTTATAGAGGTTGTATTTATATCTATGTATTTGTATTTTATATTATGTTATGTATTTATTTATGTTAAGCTATAGGAAATGTGCTTCCCGTTATAATATGTAATTATTTTTATGTATACAGTTTAATCCTCGATAGCTGTAAGTATGAAGTAAAATAAAAATGAAGTTTTAAAGGATTTTACAATTTATTTCTTGTAGGTACTGTAGATATCGTACTCATATCTATCTTCATTTGTGTGTTGTTAAATTGAAATAAATTTTACGTTAACACAATTTCATTATAGTGTGAGACAAATTCCTAATAGTATCATTAAAGGTCACTAGGTCTGAACAATGACGTTATTATATCGATTCAATTCTTAATTTGAAGTTTATGTAATGATCTTACGAATTTCAAATTAATATCACAACGAAATCGTTATAATGACGTCGTAGCCCGGCCACTGCTACTAAAATGTGACAAATCTTTGATTATAAATTAAAAGTATCATAATTTTGTTTAGCATGTTAATAACATCACAATATATTTGACACCTATTCAAAGTGAGATTTTTTAAATATATTTTTTTGTCATTCATAAAAGATCCTTATTATTAAAATATCTACGTTGACATTAGCACAAAGATATATAATACTTTCTATATATCAATTAGTTTCTTATATAAAAATCATTCTACATATAAATTAAAACACATTATGTATGCGTATATATTTATCGATAATATTAATAATATCTCTTATTTTGTGTATGTTTTATGTAAATTTGTTAATATTGCTTTAAAGTAAGTTTCCAAGGTAGACTGTATATTATAAGGTACATCCCTAGTCAATACATAAAGAAGTAGTTGTAATATTAATAAGCTATTAGTTGTTATTTTTATTTTCTGCATGGTTGCGTGTTGTGTAGTATGCATGATATTTATTGCTTGCAGCTTGAAAGGTTTCTTTGCCGTGAGTGTGGTAAGGTTAAATGCTCCTGTGATGCACCTCCAGCCGCTAATGATCAAATAGCCCCACCGAGCGTCAACAGCGCAAAATCAGATATTGGACTTGAAAGTGAAACAGATACAAATACTACCATAGAGTACAGACATCAAAGAGTTCGACACAACTCTGAGTCTGATAATGACATTTTGTTGAAGAAACCTCCTATAATATCACATCGGGCGTCTGAACAACCGTTTGTTCGTGCCTCAGCGCAGCCAGAGAATGGAAAGTTAAGGAGATCTTTCGCCGTACGATCACGAGAGGGTTTAGAAAATCTTTTAAACTTTTCTGTGAGGAAATCTAATGATCAGACGAAAAAACATGAACGACTTTAGTTTTTTTTTTGTTATTTTTATATAGTTAAATATTGCAGTGTTTACTGTAGCTTTACTTAGTGTTAAATTGTTTGTATTATGTACAAAACGTATAATATTATATGAATGCTCTGCCATAATCGTCGATGTAATTATATTTAGAAGAAAAAATATTAAAATAGTTCTTTGCATTGTTTTTGTCTCTTATACAGTCACAATGTAAATAAATACAGTGATTTGGCTTCACTCAGTGTAACTGTATTTTGAATTGTGAATAATACAGTCAAATGTAAAACAAATAAGTGAAAAACAAAAAAAATTAACCACCCATATTTTGTTTAATTGAAAGTGGGCTTATTTTTAGTCAAATAATGGCGTGATTTATAAACAACATTGTGTATCGTCATCAGCAGATAATTATGTATATTTGCATCTCTTTTTCGTTCAATCAACAAGTGAAAACAAGATGCAGGCAGACTTTGCTCATTGGTCATTGCAAACTCTGTTCATCACGTTCTCTCCTGTTACCTACAAGGCGTTTGGTAAAAAAGAGATGCACATAACTTAATTTTGCGATACAAGATGCGCTTTCAGCCTAATAGTTGTTTAAAGTTTGATATTCGTTGCCAATTACGGTGAATGTGTATACTGTACATAGTTAATACTTAAATAAATAACCAAATAATACGAACGTATGTGACTTTGTATTTGATATTGTAAATTGTAATACTTAGCATTCTGGATACTTACTGTATTTTGCTTTTCATATGCATCATAATTATTTTATTGTATATATTTGTGCAATGCTTTAAACAATAAGGATGCAGACATATATATTTTTTTAATAATATTTAATGGATTATATTTAGAAAAGCGAAAGAATCATGTTTACATTATTATTAATTTGATAGAGTTATGCAAAGCTATGACGTCATTACTCAAATCTGACATTGTTCTCCCGCCGAATACTTTGAAAGTTTTATTTTTTATACTAAAAAGACAAAAAAAAAACATACGGCCCGCCTGACGTGAAGCAGTTACTGTTACTTGTGGACGCTTCTAGGGGTATTATTTAAACCATACTGATGACAGATTTTTTGCCCTGCCAGGGGCCGTATCATGGCGTGTTAAACGCGAGAAAGAGGGACGGAGCTATACACACTATATAGTTCCGTCCTTCTTTCTCGCTCGAACTACTCACGTTTCAACGCTGCGTGGTACGGTTACTGTCGTCTAGTGGTTAGTGACCCTAACTGTCGCGGGTTCGATCCCACCTTCAATAAATTTACGTGAGTGTTCAGTATGATTCTTTATTCGCTGTCTATTTTATGAGTTATCCAAAGATCCTAAACCTACTTTACGTTATAAATGCAGTGACTGTTTGTTGCCTTTTCACGAGTATGGAGCTGAAAGAGCTTAATGAAATTTGGAAACGAGATAGATGGTATCCTAGGGAAGCACATAGGGTACGTTATATCGCGTTAACCAACATCCACGCAGGCGGACCCGTAGGCAACATTTAGTATATATTAATAATAATAATAATTTTATTTATTCTTTAGGAAGTACAGATTATGTTAGTAGTTGGGATCCTCTTTTAAACAACAATATTTTACAGATACTAAATTCTTTCGCCATAGTTTAAATACAATACTTACAGATAATGGTATTGTAGCATTACAAAAACCATAGAGGTTTTTAATGAATGCTATTTTAAACAAACTTCGATATCAACATATTTTGTAATGTTATACATGTAGTTAGATTTATGTATGCATCCTTATAATAGCTGGTGATGGTATAACCGCACATATTTTCCTGTCGCATACTAATATTAACATCATTCATTTACTGTGTACTTTTCTTCATTGTAGGCTTTGGAATCAAAATTAGCGTCGTGTCGTGGTACAGTTAGACCTAAAGAGCACTCACCAAATTCAGCTTCGGATGTGAATAAGGACTACAGGTGTGTACTCAAGAACTAACGTTCCTCCTATCATGTCATAATCACAGCTGTATTGTGACGTGCCGCCGTTGTGCTAGCTTATATCATAGTGCGATATAATACTATACTATATCACTATTCGTTTTAACTGATGAAATATTTTATAACATCTTTTGTCCCTCTCTTTTTTTATACAATAGAGCAGACCCATAATCTGCAGTAAGGTTGCTATTGTTTTTATTTTGGGATTTTCTTCTGACAATTTATGAAACCTTTTTTATACTATTAAGGAATGGAACGTAGTGTAAGACGCTCTCAAGCTAGGGCAACGATCTTCGCAAAGTGGCTGGAAGCAGCGAGAGGCCGAGGTTCGTGTCAAGTGGTGGACTTCGATTAACTGATGATGATGAAGTGATTAAACAGTCACACGTCATATTGGTAACTGTTTACGATCAAAGATTCTACATATGATGATCGCACGTTGCTGATCCTGTAAAAACCTTTTTAACTCCTTTCTTAAAAATCCCAATGCTATAGCTTCTCAGGAAATCATCGGCAGGACGCTCCATAGCCTTAAATATTACCTCTGTAGATTGAAGTTACAATCCTTGCTGTTGGCAGGAGGTGCATTAATAAAACGTGCACATCATACCAAACAATCGGAACATAGCCCATTGTACGGGTAGTAGAACATACATAAGGCGGCATAGCTTTTAGACTTAGTAGATTAGTAGAGGCTATAATCATTGTTCTGTCATATAGCAGCAAACAAGGTACAATTTAGAGTCAGAAAACAATTCCAAAAACATGTTTCATAATTCGCAGTAGAAAAAAATCGTAATTCGTACACATTATTCAGCAATTTCAATCTTGTGTTTCTTTAACATAAAATTGAAATTGCCAAATCGCGATAGTCAATCTTACATCTTATCTCCTGAGTGTGATGTGTTGTGAGATATTTCATCAGTAGAAAAGCATATTAAAGCGAATCTTTAAACATCGCTTCAAGTTTTACTTGCTGATCATACGAATTCAACTCGAGTACTGTGATCGTTATCACATTTTATTTTTTTCCTAATTTTACTAATATCTGTGATGATAATGAAATAGTTTAGGATTGGTATATTTGAATGGTTTTGGCCTACCCACCGGAGAACAAGCACCGTGTGAATGAACACATAAAGCTACTAGCTTCACGCAACATGAGTTGTTTCTATATATGTGTAATTTAAACAAATAACATTTAAAAACAAATGTACCGACTTCAAGAAATTTCATTTCTATGTTTTGTAATAGTGTCTTATAATCTAAGAAAACTTTAACACATCAAAGCCTTAACAAAAAATATGCAGGCGAATAGCTAAAACCCCATCCAAATCGTATAAATAGATTGTTTATGAGAAAATTACAAACATACATACGGGACAAACAGAGAACCTTTTTTGAAGTCGGTTAAAAATGAAGCGTCCATCTATAAATCTACGTAGACTTGTTTGAACTACCGTCATCAATGGTAATATATTTAATGTCTGGCTACCCTCCAGACTTATAATTAGTATTTACTGTTATAATTATCACTTGAGTGCACATTTTCTCGGTGTAAAATTAAATTTAAGAGTTATTGGACTCACCTTTATATTTATATATATATAACTACAATAATTAATTAGATAACTTAGTCTATCGGTGGACAAGAATATTTTGGAATGATATTTATGTAAATAGTAGGTAAAGAGGCATGTATGAAATTGTTGAGAAATTAAAAATTTATCACCAGATTAGCAATTTTATTATATTATGTATAATTTTTGTTTATGTATTTTGTATTTGTGCATAATAAAAATTATTATACAAATCTGTATGTAGGTATGTCGGACAATATGTTGAGATTATAATTTAATACATACTTATTATAATTATATGAAATAAATTTCTTTAGATTCTCTGTTTATGTGCCGTCTCTCTGTGAAATACATATAAATGATAATACTTTTTTTTGTATCTTTCAGCAATACTAATTTCTAACACAGGTGCTCAATACAAAACTAATTTAATGTATAGAACTGAAATAGTTTGGATAATAATTTTAAGAATTAGTATGATTTCGAATAGTAACTTTCTAGATGCTGTAACTATTTTGTGACTAACTTTTAAGGCCTGTTTACATGATGCAAGTTTAGTAATGCCAGTTATCAACACATCTCCGTTTCTATCAGTGGTTAGAATTGCCAATTTGCATCATGCAAATTAAATAGAATTTACATGATGTAAAATTTGCAAAGCAAGACAAATTGGCACTATGTAAATGAGTCTTAAGTTATTGGGCAAAAATTGCATGAGTGTCTCTACTATTTTCGGCATGCACTAATATTGTTTTATAAAAGTACTCGTAATTTCCATAATGTAGTCATATATAAAAGTTGACACCAGTTAGTAAATATTTTGTATATTTTATTTTACATTATGACTTGTTAGTTGTTCTTGCCTTAGAAACAATTAGTGTCACTAATTTAATTTAGTGTGCGTGAGATTGGAATCTTTTAATTGCAATATACAGCTGATTGGAAACTCGACGTATTCCCTGACATTAGAGGTCGTCATCGAGCCGGAAACTGTCCATTGCTGGAGGATTTCCACAGCATTCGGTCTTAAGTTGACCTTTACCATCGGCTGCTCGTAACCTTTACCAGGGCATCGGTTCACCTTATTGTAGGCCTGCCCACGGACGAAATTGACGAACTGCGTAGACGAAACGTGTCCTCAATTTTTTTTCTAATATAGGGCGAATAATGCCTTGCTAAAGATAAACGACGCAGCGATGCTATTACATGAGAACAGTTACGGTAAAATTGCATAAATATCTAACTTTCTCAGATTTTCCTGTAAGGTGTCTCTTCTTCGTTAGCAAGGCAGTATACCTACCTACTACTTCTTAATTAAGTAAATCAAAAATTGCAAATATTACTGTTGGAAGTATATTTTTCTATAATTTCATTTGAGATCCCCAATTAACAGGATAAATTTAATATTAAGTATATTTAGTACCTATCAATTACGTAGTTTCCAATTTTTCTTGTATATTGCAATATACATGGAAATATTTAAATGTATATTGTATTTGAAAGCTAATATAAAACCAATCGTTGATGTAATTCGTCATAACATTTCTCTGCTACCTAAATAATGCATCATAATTTTATAAAACATAATCATCGTCAGCCCAAAGCTATAATAATACCTCTAAATGATTTGTGTGACATGTAATAATAATATTGTATTGAAAATTGTTCAGGTTACATACAATATATATATTTAATTGGTCAAACACTGGTCTGTTATTTGCGATTACTCACGTGCGTTTGCCCAAATCGCTACATATAGTTTTTAAGTACCTACCTATCTAGCATTTATACGTTCACGCGTGTGGTGACCAAACAACTTTTATATTTTACGCAATATCAAACATCGAACGATAATAAATAAGTCAAAACAATTTGTATTTTTTCTTATATTTTGCCTTTTAAATTAATCCAATTATCATTTTCGCATAGTTCAACACTAAATGGGGCAAATAGGAACCCAAAGGTCATCTTTGCTGCAAATTTTGAACACTACTGGGTCAAATGGGATGAATAGGAACCCAGAGGTCATCTTTGCTGCACAGTTAAGCTTCCGACAATATATTTTGTATAGATAATACAAAATATACTGTCGGAAGCTGGCGCACAGCGTGGCGTTAAAACACTACTGAGTCAAAGGGATGAATAGGAATCTAAAGGTCATCTTTGTTGCACAGGTAAACGCTACTGGGTCAAAAGGAAAGAATAAAATCTTAGATGAACAGTAATGAAAATATTTATTGATATGAAATAATTCATTTTAAATGAAATATCATATTTTCTTGCTAAACTATTTGCTTTCCAATAAGCACATTTGACAGCAGGTCCGTCCATTCTACCTGTTTTGGTATGTCAACTGGTGGCTGAAATAAGTGCACCAACTCTGGTATGGATTTGCTGAATAATTTAATTCTGAGTACCAAAGGTGAATTGTCTTGTTCGTTAATCACCTCTATAAGAATATTACCTGCAAAATATAGTTTTACCATTAATTAACACTGAATGATTACAAACATTCTTCGAAGAATGTTTGGCATTCATCACCACTTTGAGGTGATTAACTTTACATTTGGGAACTACCCATTAGGATTGAGTATTTTCTTCACACAGTATTTTTGGAAGACACACACTATATTATAATATTAAACTTCGGCAGGTGTAAAATGTGCACATGACTAATTAGAATTACACCCTAACTTTCTGAGTTATGGTGTTGTTACCATGCCGTGGGGTATTTGTATAAGCAAATAGGAAAGATTCTGAATAAATAAGGTTCCAGGCAAATTACATATTATTTATAGCATACTTGCCTCTTACTTTAGGAGAATGTGTTAACCATAGGAACACAACATAAAATGGAGATGTTTGCACTATATAAATCAATTTCGCTAATGCATACTGGACCACTAGTGACAACACCCTAAACTGTAAAATAAAAATAATTAATAAAATAAAAGCAATTAAAGAGTTTAGAATACCAGATAGACAGCGGCGGGCTGTTATCCGCAATTTTACGTCTGCATGACGTGAAATTGCGGATAACAGCCCGCCATACCATACATAAATATGTAGTATTTAAACTCATATTAATTTTATTAAATATCTGTGACGTTTGCCTTGTGTGGTATGGTTTTAATAATAAGTAATATTCACCTCTTCTTATATAAACGGGGTGAATAAAACCCACGGGAGAAAATATTTAAAATTAAATTTGGAAGAAAATATTTAAAAAGAATTTTGTATAACAATAATTGTTGATTGGAGCCTCTCCAATCAACAATTATTGTTATACAAAATTCTTGGTATTGAAATAAAGTTATTATTATTATTATAAATTTGCACTTACCACAGTAAATACGATATAATAAAGAGTCGTTGTAGGTAGTAATAGTAACAATATTGTAAAGGCTACAGTGCCCACAAAAAGTTCTTGGTTGGTGTATTCACAGGAGTCAATGCCGCCTCTTAATGGATTATACTTTCTACCTACAAATAGCCTAAAGAGTGCAATTATGCCAGATATTTGGATGTTAAATAGTCTGTAACAAAAAGACAATTGTACAAAGATTGTTAAAATTGTACAAGACACAAGAATGAATAGGTCATAATTTTATAGATGGGTTATAAAAATATCATACAATATAAATTAACATACCTAGCTGCATACACATAGATGCAATAGGAATGAAATGTGGCTATACATATCAAATCGGAAACTATTGCAGTTTGAAATGTAAACCCTAGATAACCAATGTAGTGATACATGTGCAATATGGTATCCAGCTTCTCTCCTGATACGTCTGAAATTATGAAGTTTAAATTAAAATGATTAAATTACAAGATAGCTGGCTAAATAAAAACATGCAGACAATGAAGGTGATTTTCCACCAGAGTGGCGAGACGAGAAGATAATTGAAATCGCACTGACCCTTTTCCACTAAAAAATAGCTATCGCGAGACCGCCGTAGGCTTCATTAGATATAGATATACAGTGCTGTCCATCTTGCAATACACATGCAATGCAATGCATGCAATTTCTGTATTATGTCCCGGGAATTAGTATTATAAAATATGTTAATGGAAGAGGAATCAGATACTACAACAAGAAATAATCTCATATTGCTTTTAATATCATGATGGTATTCTCAGGTAATAACACGGTAATAAGTAGCAATAAGCCGATCGCAAGAAGCGGGTTTCTGTTGCAGAGTTCATTTATACTCTATATCGTAAGCAATACGGTTCATTTTTACCCAAACAAATATTTCAATTCACGCCTCGCATATTCTCGTCAATCCACACTGTTTTCACCAATATACGATATATATATAGGAGGGGATTGAAAATTTGCCATACAAATTTCAATTCTCTTCTCGCCTCGTCTCGTCTCTTCACTCTGGTGAAAAATCACCTTGAAAAAGACAAAATATTTTTTGTAATTATCAAAAACGTTAAAAATAAATTACTGCCATTTTTTAATGTAATAACGTAAAATATTTTGTATTTTTAATATGCATAATTCACAATTTCAATTCTATTCATCCCTCGGGTTTAAAACTAGGGTGAGTAGAATACATCACTTTTATTCAACCAGCCTTTGACTATTAGAACCAATATAGAAAAGCTCATAATATTTCTCGGCCTTATTACATACCTATATATTTTGTTAATTTTACTAAAAATATTATGATTACCTAAAAATAACCACCACAGTTGCACATGATAAGAAAAATATTTTCCCAGCATTTTATTGAAAGCATTATTAAGTTTCAAACCAACTGGGGCGCCCATTAGCCATTTTAATAGACTATAAAGCAAATTAATCAGTCTCTGCAATAGAAGAATATCATTTTTGTGTAAAGAATATTTTACAAAAACACAAATAATTTACATAAGGTCATTGCAGGTGTGAATTCATTAACATATAGTATCGAGAGGTAAACTGACAAAACTATGCAATTCTTTTATAAGGTCAACAATATGCAGGTGATGACCCTAGTGTTCCTACCATTCACTGCATACCATTATGCAGACTGAAAGACTATTTGCCAACATAGTGATGTAAATATTTACTCTTCATTTTAGTACAAATTCATATTATATTTAAACCCTTCACAAAAATTATAGAGACGGGATAGAGTTATTCAAAATGAATGGTGATGAATTAAAAAAGTGTTGCCCGAGTTTCTTGGCAATTCTTCTCGAGGCCCTATCCTAGTCAGCAAATTGGCCATAGGAAAAAAAGATGCTGTTTTTATGACATTCATATGTATCAAGTATTTAATCTAAATGAATAAATGAGTTTGACTTTGATTAAAAGAATATATAAATAGTTACCTCTAAAACACCCATTAGTGTTGTAATTATATAGTTTTTATCCTGTGGCAACAACTGTAATGCAATATATCCCAACACTAGATCTGTCAATATTGCAAATATTAAGTTGCCTGGTTTAATAGAAACCTAAAAAAAAGAAAATTTCACATAAAAGTTTACAATACACTAACAAAATCCCAATTCAATTTAGACCACAGTTGCAGCTTTAATTTATACAACTAATAGGTCCAGGTAACCAGGTCACAGCTTGTCCAGTATGTAATCTGCTCAGTTGCACTTCTACTGCTGGGTGACTTATGGTGGTGCATCTATAGTATTTTTCACATAGCATTGATACTGTGACTTTTGTCACAAAAAAAAAGATCAAGAAAATGATAGATTAATTAAAACTATTGATTGAATACTCTAGGCTCTTGTTCAGGAAATTAACCAATTGTTTGGAAATTTCAACCATTTCCATTTATATTCATCAAACTTATTAAAAGCTATTTAAACATTAAAAAACATCAACTTCATGAGGAAAAGAAGAAATTCTAAAGATATGTCTAGGTTCTGATTCACTATAGTATAGCATGTGTGAATTAAGGCCTAAAACATATATCAAGAGAGAACGTATAATAGATATAGAGGAAAGGAGACCTGTGCCCAGTGGGTACATATATTAATACTGTATAATATTTTTAACTTACTTTTTTATCTTGCTTAATTGTTGAAATCAGCCATTTGATCAGTCTCCAGTAATTATAAACATGTTGCAATAACATAGAAGATCCCATCCACGGTGGATTACTTGTGATTGATTTACAATCTTCAGTGTTTGAATACCCATGTTCATCATGAATTAAATCAACTAGTTTTGAAAAATAATCATTAGTTGATATACATATAGCTTGGGTATCTCTAATATTCTCGTAATCATATAGCATTATTATACAATTATCTGTGTTGCTAATCTGATTTCCATTTAGTATCAGTTTGCTTATTCGTATTTTTGAGTTGCCCTCCAGTAATATAAAGTTGTTGCATTTACATATTAGTCTCTTTGGAATGTTATTACCAATGTAACCATATATTGCGTTTTCCCAATCTTTTTCTTTATTAGTTAAAAAAACATTATTCGTTGCATATTTTGTTATATAAATTGTAACAACATAATCGTCTGAGTGATTAACATAACCTTTAAAATATAATTCTTTTAGTTTACAAGGAAATACGGGGAATAGTATTCTAATGATGTTGTTCATAATCACAACTGACTATTTTATTAATCTCACTCAGTATGTTAACGATAAATATTTTATTGATGATTTCATATCATAGTACCACAGATTACTTAATAGTTACTACGTAAATAGTACTCTTATAAATTCGGACAATAACAAACAATATTTATCTGTCAAGTCAACTGTCAGATCTGACAGTCACAGTGGCAAGGGCAAGAGAGTAGGTAGGTACTGAGCTTAAGTATAATAATATAGGATAGGAACCGAGGCGAGGTAGGCACTGAGACTGCAAAAAAACTAGATAAATCAGTAAAGTACTTGTACTTATGAAATTTATTTATTTCTAATAATAATTTTGCTTACTTAATAACTTAGGTGCCGCATTGCGGGCCATAGTCGAGTGCTTCAATTTTTTTGTTGCTAGCGCGGGCCAAAGCCACCTAGCAACATTTTTTTAACACCTTTCCTGCTCTAAAAATAGATGGCGTGTGTGATTTATACAAAGGTAAAGAATTTACATAGATCGAACATATTTTAAATGAACTTTAAACAAAGATTAAAGATTGCGAAGATAGAGTATATTTATTAAAATGAACTTTAAACATCGGATTTCTCTTTTTACGTGAACGAAATGTCATATGTAAAAAAGAGACAGTTAGACTTTTAACCATGTCATTTTTTGTCACTGAGTCAAAGACTGGAACAAAATCAGTATTTATGTGTCTATATACTTACAAGAGTCGTCGTTCCTATATATCGACAACTAACGTATCGATAAATCTATCGCATAAAAATTAAATGTCCTACATATTGTTTTAGAATATCATATTTATGTAATCTGTACAAAACCAACAACGGCTGGCTATTGTAATTGAAATTTAATCGTATAGTAGTGATGCTTGAAACAATATATTATTCTTCTTCTTATCGTTTGGTTAGTGGCCAACCTGGTGACAGAGTTATTGAGATCGCCCATATTTAGGCCTCTGTCGTGATCTAACAATATATATTATAACAGTGGGTGTAGTATGCGCCTGCTGTGCACGAGGTTGTAGGTTCGATTCCCGCACAGGGACAAAACTTTGTGTGACCGCACAAAGAGTTATTTTGAGTCTGGGTGTAATTTGTGTCCGTTAATTGTATGTTTGTAAAGTCCCCGCAACACAGAGCTTGTTCTCTATTGCGGGAGTTGTCGTTTTAAAAATAAAAAATATATAATATATATCACAAAAAAATATTGAGAAAACAGTCATTTACACTCTTTGTTTGGTGCACAAAGAATTTAATGCAACTTGTAAGTAGAGATGTAGATATATTACTTCAGCTTTTTATATTGAATTTGAAGAAGTATCTTGTTTTCTTTATTTCATACCTACATTTAAGAACAAAAAAAAAGTATCGGCCATATTATTCATTCATCTGAATGTGTGGAAAATAAATTTAAATTAATATTTTCAGGAGGACTAATTAATTCTGGCATTTTGTAAGTATTTTGTTTTCTTTATTCCATACCTACGTATGGAATAAAAAAAAACAAGAGACTTCTTCAAATGCAATATAAAAGGCTGAAGTAATATTAAATTAACGAATATTTGTTTAGCACCAGAATCAGACATTTACAGCAATAAGTTATAACAAGAACGTTCAAAACGTAATTAAGATTAATTTTTGATCTTACAATCCAAAAACTACTTTTTGGGCTTAAGACACCCACAAACAGATTTGCAGAACATTTTCTGAGTGAGCAAAAAGGTGGCAAAAATGCTCAGTTTCAAACTAAAGAAATTGTTTAGAAAACAAAATCCGCCATTTTATTTTCATTGAATTGAATGCTCCGCTCGGAGTGCTCAGAGTTTTAATTGATTTGTTGGCTTGTGATTTCTTTAAAAATATTTTAGCGGAGAAAACATATTGGCACCTATTATGTTTTAGTGAAGCTTCCCCACCAGATATCTAATAATTGAATGGTACATTTATGAATACAAGTTCACTAGTACGGTAAAAATCTATAAACCGATTCAATATGTCAGCACACGAGCAAATGAGGGCAATGTTGGATCAATTGATGGGCACAGCTCGGAATGGTAAATAAAACTCCATAAAACAACATTTTATTTTGGTCTAATTTCTTTGGTATTAATTTAATCTAGTTGCTTTTGAAATTGTGTTTTATAAGTAACCGTGACCATGTTTATATACACTCGTGTCTAGGTTTTATTATCATTCTGTAATTATTTCAGGTGAAACCGACAGGCACGGTGTTAAATTTTACGATGATGCTGTGTGCAAATCGTTTTTATTGCAATGTTGTCCGCATGAAATATTGTCCTCCACAGTAAGTGATTCTGTTTTGATATTGGACTTATTGAATTCTGAGTTTTCATTAAAATATGCTGCTATCAAAATATCTTATAAAATTAATTATTAAAAATATTATGTAGTTGTTTGTTAACTGAATTATTAATGAAATCTCAGCCTCTAATGGGAACTAGTTTTTTGAAACACATACACTGAGATGTTACAAAATTGAATTTAAATGTAAATGGTTTCAATTATAAATGAATGATCTCAATGTATGTGTTTGACTTTCACTCTCACATCTCTTGTCATAATGATACTGTAGTGACGTTGGAGAAATCTTACATCGGAGTGGCATTAACTGTGGTGAAATATGCTTTTCAGAAAATGCCCAACACTAGTCTTTATTGCTCATCACAATACTTAACAGATGAGGGATAGATTGTATGAGTTAGGCTGTTCTGTAAGTACCAAGATGTACGTATAAAAACATTTATAGTTAGCTGATTGTATTATTACTTACTGCTAAGCAGTATTTAATTTAATAAGGCTCTTAAAATAATTAAATTTTACAACGGTAACTAATGCTGCTTTGGTGAGTACATGTGAAAAATTTTAGGAACATGAAAAATCTTAGTCTGGTGAGCGCAATTTGGTGTCATACATTCTAACTACATTGGGTACGTACTGTGCTGTTTAAATGGCTAGCATATCCAATAAACTTTTGCATGTAATGAGCAAGGAAAAATTTCTAAATCCAAAATTGTTGATTTAAAAAATTTGCATTTGTACTCAAGTTTAGAAATCATTTGGATTTTGTTTTGAGACACAAGTTTATAAACAGATTAAATAAACAATATTTATTTGCCTAAGTGTATATAGCATTATATAACATATTACTTTCAATCTCAGTATTCTGATTTATTACTATTTCTGTTTTCAATTGTTTGCCAACTATTGTTTTTAAATAGGACAAGTATTAACCCATTGAACGCCATGGTTGGGTATCGCTGACAGATCAAATTGTGATGAAAATGCCTTTGTTGGTTGTTGATTGCAAAATTGGCATGCTGAATATTACTTTTTAACCCCATGTTGTAGCCTCTCAGTACAACATGAACCTTTTTTATTTGTCAACTTTACTCAACAGTGGAATTCAAAGGTTTCCCTAATGACATGAAATAATTTAATGACATTAATATAATATGAAGTATTGAAAATGGCAATAATAATGAAATAATGATATAATTTCATGATAAATAAGAGGTCTCATATAATTTTTTCTAATACATATTTCTCTGTATTTATGTTTTGGTGTCTGAAATCTGAATATTTTTGGTCTGGTTAGGATATTCAGGAGGGTGTTTTCTCTATCATTTGTAAGTATTTATTATACATTTACGTTATCCTGAGCGTGAACCTGGGCTGTCTGAGCTGTGGTGATTTAGTATGTATTTCTTTAAAATATATTTTTTATGAAAAATTTTTGTGTACTACAAATATTTTAAACATTGTTTCTGTGTCTATTAGGCTATTTAAAATAAAGAAATATAAATAGTAATTGTGTTATAAACAACAATCACATTACATTACTGAAAATTGTTGTTTTCTGTAAATGTTTAGGACAGTTAGTATTTATGTGATTTTAATTTTTATTGCAGCGTATGGATCTAGGTGAGTGTCCTAAAATACATGATCTGGCTCTACGTGCGGATTATGAATTGGCATCAAAGACCAAAGACTATTTCTATGACATTGATGTAAGTATGATCATTACTGTTCATATTGTCTAATGGCTAATGTGTGTTAAAGAGATATTTTTTTATTTTCCACACAAAGTCCGACTAATGCTTCCAAGTTAGATAATTTTGCATCATGTAAATAACCATAATATAGGCTTAAAGAAAGATTAAAAAGTTTCAGTTTTATCTCAAGATTTTTCTTTTGTATAAAATCAGATCAACTGGCAAGATTTAATTTTAAAATAGCAGGTTATTATAAATTCAAGTTGCTAAAGAATACAGTCTACTTACCTATTTTAAAGAACAACATTTTAAACATTAATTTATTCAATTTTTAGTTCTGGTTTATTATTATTAAGCAAAATTTTCTGTTGCAAGGCAACATCAAATTTTGTATTTAGTAAAGTTTTGTTTATTTTTTTTTACTAAACATAATACAAGTGTTTACTTTTTACCATCAGAATAATATTAAGATTGCATAAAAATGTATTGAATTTTAAAATTCTATGTAGGCGACAGAACATTTAGAGGCGTTTATTGCCGATTGCGATCGTCGCACTACCGCGGCGAAACAGCGTCTTGCTGAAACACAGGAAGAACTGTCTGCTGAAGTCACAGAGAAAGCCAATGCTGTACATGAGTTAGCGGAACAAATTGGTCAAAAATTAGCCCGTGCTGAGGCACTCGGTGAGGAGGGTATGGTAGAAGAGAGTGTTAAACTTATGGGGGAGGTAAGAAATACTATGATTATCTTTCTCCATACAGTCTCATGTACTATAGCACTTCCAAATAATTTGACAGATTGATGAACTTCGCAAAAAGAAGGCAGTAGCTGAACAGGAATATCGTAATTCTATGCCAGCATCATCTTATCAGCAGCAGAAGTTACGAGTATGTGAAGTGTGCTCAGCATATCTAGGTATACATGACAATGATAGACGACTAGCTGATCACTTCGGTGGTAAACTTCATCTTGGGTTCATTACCATTCGAGAAAAGTTAGCAGATTTGAAGGTGAGGAAACTTATAATCTTTTTGATAGTTGACTTTTTAAGTTGAATAAGGCATGGTATAAGATCTTATTTAATTAATGGTAAGGCCATTCTTGACAGCCACGACTACATGTACGTAAGACTATGATTACGACGTCGTCTTAGGCCCTTCGTACATAACTCTACGCAAATCTTTGATTACCGAAGATTTTAAACTCTAAGCGACTAACGAAATACAAATTCATGGGGGTTCGTACATAGGCATGAATCGCCGACATTTTGTTCATGTCGCGAGCTACATGCCGGGCGAGGTCTATCTTTCGCCACGATTTCAAAGATGGCGGAAAAAGGAAGATTGTAAATTAGTGTGAGTCGTGTAGCAGCTACGCCTATAGTGGCTGAGTAGAATACTCGCGCCAATTCAATGCCGTGTGTATGGATCGTCGCTACAACCATTCGCGACGTAAGTATACAACATTAGTATCGAAGGCTTCTGGTTTGTTGTGTACGAAAGTCCTAAATCTACTTATGATACTCATACGTAGACGACTAAAACTATGAGTAAAGAACTCTAAACATATTATTTACTAATTTTGTTGATTTTCAACAATTTCAAAAGACAGGCGAGGATCATTCTGAAAAAAAAAAAAAATTTTTTTTCAGAGAACGGTAGAAAAACGTCGTGAAGAGCGTGGTGCTTCAGAACGTGAGCGGAGCGGTGGGCGGCGGCATTACGTCGGTGGGCGAGAGTTGGACCGTCGCGCGAGACGTCACCGTGAGTCCGCGCGCGACCGCGACCGTAACAAGGAGACCGATCGTAATGATCGCGAAAAGAAGGATAGAGATCGCGACCGCGAACGTGAACGTGAAAGAAGGTACCGATTTCCACTCCACAATGTCATTTTACAATAATTTTAGCATTACATATTTATTGATTGTACCTGTGGCTTAGTAGTTAACTTAACTTTTTGAATGCCGTCGAGAATAACGGCAACAAAATAGTTGTCGGCTATATCCGACCATGGAGTTTGAAGGTTAAAGCTGCTTCTCTCATCCCTGCACGGTCCGAGTCTAGGTGTTTATTCCGTGTGAGTGCTGTGTAAATTCCTTATTATAGAGGAATAATTCTTGTGTAACAGTTGTTTTTTTACAAAAATGCGACATTACTTTTTTGACGGTACTAAAACGTGTTTTGTTTAAACAGGCGCAGTAGATCGCGTAGTCGGAGTAAACGCGAAGAGTCTCGCGAGAGGTCCCGCGGTCGCGACCGAGACCGAGACCGTGAGTCTCGTGCACGCCGCAGTCGTTCCCATCGCTCCAACTCACGAGAACGCAGACGAGACTAACATTTTAACCAAATTTAAAGTCGTATTTCTCCCTAGAATATGTGTGGGTGAATCCACCGCCAATGCCCAAATGATCTAATACCTACACAAATTTCTCTGTCCTAAACACATATAATTAGTAAGATTTATGAAAATATGCCAAGTTATGCAAAGGAAATATTATTTCTAAATTAATGTTTACGGTGTAATTATAAAGTGCGATTTGATTAACAGATTTACGTGAAATGTTATGAGGGTAGTTGTAGACATTTTATAAGCAAATTCTGGTGGTTCTAATTCTAGTATACAATAACTAAAGTGGCCTTGGTAGATATTATTTCTTCATATTAATATATTGGACGCAAAATAGTAACGCATTGTTACAATTTGTCATTTTATAGTCATCTACTACGGTCCAAAAGGTTCAAACTAATGTAATTAATATTTTAACTTGCATGTATTTATTTATTTTAACTTGTATATGGCACGTAGATCGACGCAATATAAGTTTTCTATTGTGTCTTGTTAACTGATTTCTATAAATGTAACTGCTCAATCAATTTGTGTTAAAACTAGTCAATAAATATATTATATGTAGTAATATAGTACATTAAATGCTTCAGGCTAGTAATTTATTCATGAAAACCACTTTCACGTAATAAAATCTTAGCTGCATCAAAAAATGGTACAGTTTTAAAGTGATGAAAATTGACCAGACCGCGAGTGACCGTACAAGAACAGTTTTATGCATACAGAGATATCGCAGGGGCAGGGCCGCGTTAACGGTGCTTGTCAGTACGGTACACTCAATTTAGTATGTATGTAATCTAAGCATGAAATTATATATTAATTATTACAGACAAACACAAAACAATGGAAAGAAACAACTCTCTAGGCAAGCAAAACACACTGAAAACTCAGGCATTTCATGATTTTTATCTAGTCTAGCTTTGTTGAACTACAAATGAACTAACACCTTATTAGAGAAGGTAGCGGTACAGTAATACATGGCCAAGATACCTGCAACAGCTTTCATAACATTCTGTATTTCTTTTACTCTATTGTACGCCAAGATCCGTCAATTGTCGTGAAAATAAAGGTCGTCACTTGCCGTCATTGAAAATATATGCATATGTGGGTTAGGCAATACACGACGTGGCGTGGCATTCATAAAGTTAATGACTCATATTTCTCAATCCTATTCAATAATCTATAGTTAATGTCTGTATATATAAGGTTTTTATTTTGTGCTTATAGTAAAGTTGTATATTTGGACTTTATAAGAGAAAAAATAGATTATACAAAAAATCACAAATTGCTGTTTATATTTTCTGACTGACTGCGTAAAGAAGCAACATGTAAGCCTTTGCCTAAATAAGCCATAAGATAATTATAGCCACTTTAAATTTCTGTCTTCATTATTGAACGGTTCGACACAATTCTCCATGGGAACAATAATAACATTAGGGTATACTGTACTAAAATGTCAGTATGCAATATTTCCTCAAGCTTGTCGTATCGTTCATTTTTAGAATAGGTGATATTATAAAGTTATAATTTTAGTTATAGAATATGTAAGACTTGTTAGTTTTAACATAATGTGAAATATAAGTATTATATTTCATTTCGGTATAGGATTTTTTTTGAGAATAGACTCTCAGGGGATGTGATGTCACATTGTAGAAGTGATCTAAAATAATATTTTCTGGAGCAAGTCAAAAACTATCAATTTTATATGAGAACATGATGTAAAATGTAGTAAATTGCTTTTCGTTTGTTAAAATAAAATCATTATAATAACTATTGTATTTTATTGATGCATGCATCTATTGATATTACCTATCAATCATTCTTACGAAGCTATGTAAGAGCGAGAGTTTATCTGGATCTAGAGCAAGTTGTCGTCATCACGAGCTCGAAATCTTTAAAATTAAGACCTTTATTAGTATGAACACAATTGATCCAAATTTTATTATCCAAGCAAACAAAAATTGTTACAAAATAAATATTTTGAAATTACTTTCAAACTAAATCCTTACTAATATTATAAATGTGAAAGTTTGTGAGTATGGATGTTTGTTACTCTTTCCGTAAAAACTACTGAACGGATCTGTATGAAATTTGGCACAGAGATATATTATGGTCTGGAATAACACATAGGCTTTTTACAGCGATAACCGAGATCCACGCGGGCGGAGCCGCGGGCAACAGCTATTTCTTAATAATTATTTTCTTACATAGGCTGTTTCTTAGGACTAATATTTTTTAGATTCACCTGTATCATAAAAAGCAGGGTTGTCTTATCTAGTAGGGGTAGAAAGGTAGAGCATCGTGTAGATGGTTGGGGGTGCAGCTAAGGGGGTCGAAATTTTCATTATTTTTACGATAGGACGCTCCGATTTCGAGCAAGAGTTAAGCAAATTTATAAATAAATCTTTGAAAATTTACAGCGACTTTTTAATTGGAGCTTGGGAACATAGCAAAGCTCTTAATAACTAAAGGGTTATTGAATTGGATCGAGTCTCTAGGATTACCGACCTTTTCACTCGACTTCGAAATTCATTTTTTTTTCTAAATTAGCTTGTCTCATGAAAACGGTGCGTTCTTGTATGATGAAAACGTACGTGCAGTCTGCGGAGGTTCAACCTTCACCTAGTGACACTGATGCTTGTAACGATCAACCAGTAGTAGCAGTCGCCTCAGTGTAACAGATTCACTTAAACCGCCTGCAGGCGGGATAGTTAGCAAATAAAACATGATCTTTAGGTATAATTAATATATTTTTGTCTTTTTATGTGGCATTTTATGCCAATATAAGTTTCTACACAACATTTATAATGGTATTTCTAGGAATACCAGTCAATATAAAGCACCTAGGGCTATTTATAATAAATTTTAGAATTTTATCTATAGAATATTACAAGTGAAAAATTTATGAGAAACTAAGTAGGTATATCAAAATGTGCAACTTACGCATTTGATTAAACTTAACTATAGTACATTTTTCGTATTAATTTATTATACAATAGGTGGTGTACATCGTTCTAGAAGGAAAAACTACCAACATACAAAAATAAAACGCCAATGAGGTAAATAATTTAACAAAACTAGGTACTTATTATGTAATCATGTCTTTTAAATAAGATAAAGAGGAACATCATGAGATTAAAACGATGACGTTTTCTACTTAAATACGAATTCACTAAATAATAATATTATAAGGCCAATTTACATCGATGAAAAGTGGCAACGTCAACAGCGTAATTGAATGTGCACGCATCGTAGCATTATTTTAAACCATCTTTATGACTCGCTTACATAGTTCTGTTGCTCGGTTGATTAGTACGATTGCTCGCTGCGTTTGGTCGTTACCACTTTTGGTGTGAATTGAACCTAATACATTTTATAGGTACTACATTCTAATAATATGATCTTCGGGCTTGTAATACATTATTTCAATGGTGATATAAACGCAGTAATACTAAATGGTATTATTATTGGTAGCTTCAAGCTATGAAATTAAATTGCTAATATGCCAGGCAAAGATCTTGAACAATAGTCGGCGTAGTTCGCGCATGTCTTATACTCGGTCCAATTTCAAGGTGCCTAGTTCGACAGTATTAACTAATGATGCGATTCCTTCTATCATGTGATTGGTTCATTGTCGCGCTCCGCCCCTCGCAGCCCGCACATACCACTAAAGAGACCTAAAAACGCTTTCTGTGCAATTGTTTAAGTTGTTTGCCGGGAATAATACCTACCTAGCTATAGGTACTAAGGGTAAGTTTACACCGACATGCAACAATATTGAAGATGCCAGTTCTTTCAGCGCATTAAACTGAAATGTATTTTTGTGTAAGTATCTAGTTAATAAAATTTTATTTATTTATTCAATGCATCTGCTCACTACACTTATAGTTATTAGATTAGATATTGCATCGCTATCTTAAAAAGTGCACGCCTTTATGCATGTCGGTGTGAGCTCACCCTAAATAACACCATTAGTTTTTTTGCTGTCAACACCATTATTTAAGTATCATCAATAAATTCTCTGCCTATAATATGTTTTATAACAAAGCTTTACCCATTCAACCCATTAAAATATTAGTAAACGTTTGTCATAGCGTGTAGCCTCTATATTTTATTAGTTGCCAACAACAATGTTTACGTATGCAGTGATAGTTATAATCAATCGAATATTGCAAAGGAAATTAGCGCGAACGCAAGTGGTGATCATAATCTCGTGTTACATTGCGTAGGTTAAGTATTGGATGCCTTTCAAAAACAAAAGGAAAGGCTTCTATCTATATAGGTATCTATCAATATAAACAAAATATTGCAATGTTGCTCACCAATCAGTAGTCAACATGTTTTCTACAGCTTTTAATTTTTCCTTCTAATCTTTTAAAGGCTAGGCTTAATAGTAAAAAAGCGCGCGAATACGCGCGGTGAGGCTAGAGGATCGCTTGTTGTTTTGATGGTATTTATGACGTACAGAGCACCGATAACACCACGGTGCAATATAAAGATAAATAATTAAATGAAAGGTAAAAAACATATTAAAATATACTTAGATATAAAACAACTAACATCTTTTTACAATATTAATTTGATTAAAACAGATGTTTTATAATAATAAAATAGTTTACATTTCACTAGACTCCTTTAACAGCCTAAGCTCTCTCTTCCCCTCTGGTAGAGAGAAGGCTCAGCAGTGGGACATGCAATTTTGAACTTTAACTGTTAAGAATAAGATATAATTGCAAAACAAACACGCTTCAACTTAAGTATTTTTTCTACTATGGGTGCGATATATGGGTTGGCTTTATTAACATTAGACTCCTCTAACGGAAGATATATCTACGAGTTTTACATGAGATCATAACAAGTTAGTATATTGAATATACGGCTGGCGTTCCTGTTACAATATACCAATATCGAGCCCTTATTAAAATTGAACAAATAAAAGAGGCACCAATATAAGCATGCAAGCCCGATTGGGAAAGCACCCTAAGGTCACTATATTTTTATACCTTTTTGCAGTGCGCGATATGACAATGTACATCGGTATATGTAGCAGACAATATCTCATCAGCTAGCAGGAAGGGCAGCCTAATTTTTAAAATTAGTTTGTGACACGATTATCATATTAATGTATACAATCAAAATGGCAAGACAAAAGTATGCCGAATAGCACTGCTAAAAGTATGTGGTAATGCGAATGACATTGCCAAATATGAGTCAATACGAATAGCATTGCCAAAGTTATGAAACAATACGAATAGCTTTGCCAAATATATGAAACAATGCGAATGGCACTGCTAAAAGTATGTGGTAATACGTATGGCACTGCCAAAAATATAAAAAAAATGTGATTAACATTGTCAAAATATGAGTAAATACGAATAGCATTGCTAAAAGTAGGGGACAATACGAATGGCATTACCAAAATACCTATATAATTTAGAAGTTGTAGGGTCCTAAAAGAAAGTACATTTATTTGGCACATAGGCACAAAAATAATCTAAAAAATGCAAAATATTGCTTTTTATCAGTACGTTTTTAGAAAATTTACACAAATTCGTAACTCATGGATACAACAATAAATTGGATACAACATCAAAAAAAAAAACATAAATCATAAAAAAATCGAAAGTATGCATTGCACAAAACAAAAAATCGTGCTCATTACACAAACATTTGTCCTAGGTAGGAATTGAACCTATAATCCCAAGCTTAATAGTCAGAGTAACCACTAGACCAAGTGGCCAGTTAAAAGATAAATTAACCTAGTTACATTTCAAGGCCAAAGGGTTAAGTAGATGATATTTATACTAACTAATATCCCTGTTACATTTGGAAATGACACATTCTAATACTACTTGCTATTTTATGCACTTGGACTACATTTTTCTATTTAAAATAATCATGATACGGATAAAATATTAATGATTTTTTTTTAAATACAATTATACTAAAGGTTCGATACTACAGTTTCACACGATACATGCATAACAAATACTACACAAAAGTAGTTATATAATTGTGTGGCTGTGGCTTTATGACAAGGTTGTGAGCAAGTTTGTGACATACTTAAGTATTTTTCTAATACACACTACCCATGTGGGACACGTTTGGAATTTGAAGATGAATGCAAATGATTGAATCAATATTCAATCAATTGGCTAATTGAATGGTCAAGAGCCTAAAATATTCAATCGATAGGTTTTAGTATAATCTTCTATAATTTTATTTGATCTTTAGCACCAAATGACAAGTATATAAGAAAAATACTATAGTAAGAGCGCTCGCTGATAATATTTGTTGCGGCAATGAGTTGGATCCGAACCTAAAACATTGCCTACCTTATTATATATTGTGAATCATTTAATATACAGAAAATATATAATTATAAACATCGATTTATAACTCATAACGTTTTCAGAATATAAATAATTTTTATAAAAAAATGTTGTAAAAAAACATATCAAACCAATACAGTCCCCGCAGATTTCAGACTAACTATCGGTCGATAGTAGTCAGGTTCTTAATCTGTATGAAGATGCCCTGTCTGAATTATGCAGACAGGGTCGACAAAGATCTTGAACAATAGTCGGCGTAGTTCGCGCATGTCTTATACTTGGTCCAATAGCAAGGTGTTAGTTCGACAGTATTAACCAATGAGGCGAATCCTTCAATCCTGTGATTGGTTGATTGTCGCGCCCCGCCCATTGCAACCAGCACGTACCACCATTATAACAATTGATACTTCATACTAATTAAGCGTTCGGCTTCATCGGCGAAAAAGTCGGGAAAAAAGTTTCCGGTGGGTCTTAGAATAATATTTTGTGTATAAAAATAACTATATTTATGTCACCGTAACTCCGTGATTAATGATGACAGTTGTGATGACAAAGAATCTAATTAGTTTTCCTGGACAGTTTCATAACGTTAATATAGCGATTCATCTTAGATTTTAATAAGAAAATGCTAAAATGTCATATTTATTACTTAGCTGTAAGTTTGTCATTGTTTGAAAATCAAATTAAGATTGCAAATAAATAGCTGTATGAACGTTATGGTACAGTCTCAGGGTACGTAATAGCTTGCTAAAGTGATGATTGTAACGATCTATTAAGCGTTTTTATTAAGATACTAACTAATCTATTTACCAGAATCTCAAATGATGTTATATAATGGCTACAAAGACTAGAAGTCGGCGCTGCTTAAAAGCTGCTTAATTATAACTTCATATCTATTTGATTTAACTACTCTCTTAATAGAGAGGAGACTCGTACCCAGCAGTGGGACATATATAAGTTGTAATTATAAAATTATTTGATTTTAATTTTATGTAGTTTTAATTTGAAACCTAACATTTCAGATAGTACACCTGATAATGCAGATAATATGACCACTTTAGTGATTGTGTAGAGGTAATGGTTGGCACACATACCAGATATTCTGAATGGCGAATCCAGTTCCTGGAACAAAGTTATACATTTGATCAGATATTTCACTTCCACAGAAAGAATTCCACATTTAAAAGAGGAAAAATACGAGCTGTTACTCGGGGCTCCACCCGCGAATACAAAAACAATTCTTTCAAATAAGAACCGTATATTTTTACGGGATAAAATCCTAGGTGCTATTCCACGTTATCTATCTTTGTACCAAATTTCATTCAGATCCGATTACCCGTTCTAGCATGATTGAGTAACAAACATCCATCCAAACATTTGTTTATAATAGAAGTAAAATTTTACACAACACAAGCGAGCATACCCGACTGGGAAAGTCACAGAAGGGGTGTATAGTCTATTTCACATAGCATGGGGTACTGTGACGTGTGGCATTTGAAGATAAATATCAATGAAAATGAAACACGATTTAATGAAAACGTATCGATTAAATACTCTAGGCTCTTGATCATGCGATTAGCAAATTGATTAGAGGTTGATTCGATCTTTTTTGTTTATCTTCATCGTCAAATGTATTTACATGCCACACGTCACAGTACCAACGCTATGTGAAATTGATTAAAGTTGTATTTCTGTACATGAGTTACCACGTTAACCGCCGCTGGTCTTATTTGGCATTTATTTGTTTTATTAATTATGACATTTCGACTTCAATCGAGGTTTAAAGACTAGCTTCACGAGACAGCGGCTTGGCTGTCCTTGGTATTGATAAAGTCTTTTAGCGGTATTTACCGCTCACAATCAGGTGCCATTTGCTCGTCTGCCACCGATGGAAATAAAAAAATGTCTGTTCACCCATGTCTGTTCAGTCAGCAAATTAGCCGATGTTTCATTCGGAATTTTTAAAATATGAACAAATTATGGCACGGAGTTCTTCAAGAAAGGAGTAATAAAGTTTTAAAGGGTCTGCCACGCGCGAATGTTACCTCTGGTGTTGCAAGCGTGTGCATATTTAATTAGGCTACGGTTACTGCTTTCCATCAGGCGGGCCGTATGATTGCTTGCCTTCTTAGTAGTATAAAAAAAAAGATTTAAATTACCTTAAGTAAATCAGCTGCTAGTTTAAGGACATTATTGGCGACTGTAAGTTGTTCCTTGCTCTCTGGTCGCTGTTCTATTGCTAGGTGTAAGTTGATTTGTTCCGTCAGTATGGCGGAGAGGCAGCCGCGGTACTTCCTATTGACGTTGCTGCCTAACGTCAATAAACGAAGCAGGTATATGCCGAGGCAGCAGCTCCACACCATTGCTTCGAGGAGCCAGCCGCATTCTACGCTCACCGTGTCCTGAATAATGATAAATATTTATTTATCCTTTATTATACACCATTATAATAAATTTAACAGAAACTTAATATATATAAGACTAGTTGTTGCCCGCGGCTCCGCCCGCGTGGATGTCGGTTATCGCTATAAAAAGTAGCCTCTGTGTTATTCCAGACCATAATCTATCTATGTGCCAAATTTCATCCAGTTCCGTTTAGTAGTTTTTACGTGAAAGAGTAACAAACATCCATCCACCCATCCATTCTTACAAACTTTCGCATTTATAATATTAGTAGAATTGTATAATGACCGCTAAAAGCGATTTCTACCTACCAGGAAACCTTAGAATAGATATTGTGTTAGAGAGAATTAACGGTAGTTGTTGGCGTAACTACCGTAAATTCTTTCTAACACACTTTAATACAATTTACACAATATTATTAGTCCTCAAAACCAATTTCGATCAAATGATCGCCATTTTATCATCATGACACACATTTCAGCCGAAGAACATACACTACTGAATATATATATATTTTTAAGACTTGCCTTTAACAGTTGTGCGCTGACGCAGGCTAGCAGAATCAAGGTTATCAGGAATGCTGCTGACACGATCACATCTACCGACCGCTGTGGACCACGACGCTGAAACATCAAAAATAAATAATACTAATTCTTAAGCGCTTAAATTTTTGCGTTTGATTGCAAAACGTGTATTTGTTAAAGTGAAAAACAAATCAATTTAATTATTTATCGAAGAAGAAGACGATGAAAGTTTGCAAGGCCTTTTCACGCCATCTTTATTTTTCTTGGAAAGTCAGGCAATGACACCAAGATAATTAGCGTTCATAAGTATTGTGTGAATTATACTTTATTGTTAACAATTTGGAAAACGTCGTTAATTTTAAAGCCTTTCTATACTTTGTTTTCGAATCGGTATCGTGTAGATGAGGCTTATTAATAATTGTGGGCATATTGGAAAAACGTCGATGAATTACTAAGTTTTTTACTTATTCTTATGAATTACTTACACTGCACTCAAGTTTATAAACGGTGACTCTGATCCACCGTTTATAAACTTGAGCTCTAAAATTTCTTCTAGAACATGTGGGCGTCTTTCTCTACCGTTAGCAAATGATGTATCTTTTGATTACTACACATAAATTCTACCAAAGGGAAATTTACGACACCTAACACTCTTTAGCAAAGTGGTGAGCAAAATCTTACCCGTAAATAAGATCTGGTCGACAGCCATGTCTTGATATTCCTCACAGTGTTCAGTCTGAAATGTGGTAGTTCAGATTTACGTGCCCGTCGAGCTGACGTCAGATGTGAGAATAACTTTGCGTATAAGAAGCGCTGTTTGAATGCACGTTCCGCCACCGTCAACAAGAAGAACACTAGCGAGCTGAGTGCGAAGCGGAGAGCGCAGGACAGCAGATTCGTCGATATTACCCTGATTGGAAAAAAATAAATAACATTTATATCAGAAATATTAAATATTCCAGATTTACATTGACAACTATTTCAATTATTAAAAACGCATTCATCCCTAAATGAGCACTGGAGACCTGTACTCACACAGGAATGCAACTACGTTATTAGTACATAGTTATTTGTCTGTAGTCTTCTGTTTCTGCCCCAGTCGGACTTGCTACTATGATGCCCTAACTATCTTAAACTAAAACTTTTCAACTTACCAAGTATTATCGCCGAAGGCACCATTGAAGAGCGAGAACACAGAACCGTCAGTGTAGTTAGCAACCAATGACGGGATGTACGTAAAAAGGGATAGAGCCTGCAATTCCTCCTCCGTCCTCGTGTCTTGTTCTATCGCCACCTGGCAACAGTATTATGAACATAGTATTATTTTTTTATACTCCTTAGGTGGCAGACCAGCATATGGCTCGCCTGATAGTAAGCAGGTACCGTAGCCTATGGACGCTTGGAATACCAGAGGTATCATTAGCGTGTTGGCGACCCAAAAAATTAAACACCACGGTTTTATGATGGAATATCCTGTGATGGATAGGGAAACGTGTCATTTAATACACATTCCTAAGTGAGCTTTGGATACCTGTAAGCCTAAGCTGAGAGGTTTGTAATGGATTTGCAAGGTTAAGCAAACTTGCTGCCGTCAGTTCATAGATGGGTCGCCACTTTTTAAAAGTGCCACGGAAATTATGTAAAGGTCTTGGTCGTAGTTTTGCGCGTGCACACACTTGCGGACTATAATATGTCCTGCGCAGATGGCTAATCTCCGCTGAAATTGGCCATCATATCCAAAATGAGTTTGGAAGACTATTGTTATAATCATAATCATAATCATAATCATTTATTTCATAAAGCCAATTTACATGTCAAATTTGTATACAATTACCAATTAAATAAAAAGTTATATAAGTCATCCATTAAATTAATTGACAAACATAATTACACAAACATGTCATAAAAATGTCATACAAATAAAATAAATATGTCATAAAAATACAATATGTCAAGTTAAATACAATGTCAATTAAATAAAATTGTCAAATTAACTAAACATGTCAAATTAAATTAAATAATTCATTTTTTTAGGGTCATAAATTCATCAAACGTATAAAAAGTTTGCTCAACAAGCCACCGTTTCAAACGATACTTGAAACAATTAGTATTCGGAGCCGTAGTGATACTATTAGGTAACCTATTGTATACGGCGGGACCCATAATATGCGTAAACTTTGCAGACTTCGTAAGCGAGTGCGTTACCGGTGTGAGTTGATCAGCATGCCTGGTGTTATATGAGTGTTTAACATTATTAGTTTTGTACCAACTCATGTTTGCTCTGACGTATAACGCAACCTGCAAAATAATCATGGACGGTAATGTCATAATTCCTAGTCTTTTAAAATGAGGACGTGCGGTTACATCCTGAGGTATACCAACTATGGACCTAATAGCTCGTTTTTGCATACGAAACGCACGCTCCCATTCAGCAGCGCGACCCCATAGTTCTACACCGTACTGTAAAAGCGAGTGTGCTGTTGCAAAATAACACGCACGCGCCACTCCTACGGGCACTACTCGTGCAACGCGACGCAATGCAAAGCAAGCACTCCCTGCCTTAGCACAGAGGTTATGTATGTGAGCATCCCACTTTAGTCCTGCATCAATTTGAAAACCAAGAAATGACATGGATTTGGTTTGGTTAATAGTTACTGCCCCAACTGATACGGCGAGGCTTCTAGTTTTACAGCCTGAGAGTACAAAATGCATGAAGTGTGTTTTTGACAGATTTAGAGCTAAACCATTTATTGAAAACCATCGTGCAAGTTCCGATATAGTTGCATTTAATCTTTGCTCAAGTTGATCAACCGACGATGCCGTTACAACTGCAGCTACATCGTCTGCATACATCAGAACTTCGGCTGTGGTTACAGATTTTGGTAAATCGTTCATTAATAACGTGAACAATATATTGGATATAGAAGATCCCTGAGGAACGCCCATTATAGTCGTTATCGGGTCTGATTTTATATTGCCCCCGTCACCAACTACGACTTGTAATCTATTTACAAGCATATCTACAAACAACTCCAGCGACGGACCTTGTATTCCGTAATGCCAGAGCTTAGCCGCTAGTACAGTGCGTTCGGCAACATCGAATGCTTTAGATAGGTCACAGCATATAACAGCTACTTGCTGTTTACATTCTCGTGCCACCAATATGCGACTGATCAGCTCCCGAGCTAGCGACGTTGTAGATCGTCCTTCACGATATGCATATTGGCGATCGGATAATGTATCAGTGGACTTCAGAAACTCCGATATCCGTGAGCTCAAACCATTTTCAAATACTTTGGCCACAGCAGGGATAATTGACACAGGCCTATATGCGTCCATATCCTCTCTGTTTCCTTTTCCCTTAAATAAAGGTGATACTTTTGCAATCTTAAATGCATCCGGGTATATGCCCTCTTTCATGCAACAGTTGTATAACGCAGCTAATATGGGTGACAGTGTAACCGCGGCTGAGCTCAGTACTTGCATACTAAGACCATATGCGTCTTTTGATGGTTTCGGTAGTATGCGTTTAGTAAGTATACAAAATACTTCATCTGCACTAAATGGTCTTAGACGAATCGTCCGGTTTGCTTGTGGTTGAGCCACTCGCAACACATTTATTACCTGACTAATGTCAGCGAGTGGTGCTCCACATGCTGTTGCAGCCCTAATAAATCGATCATTCATGCTATTGACTAGATCTTTTTTACACAAGAATGTAGATCCATCGCCCTGCCTTACTATGTCGGTGAAATCTATAACTGGAGAATTATTTTTACCCATTTCTTTGTTTACAATCTTCCACATCGATTTCGATACATTCATACTCGCAGTAATAGTCCCTGAATAATAATCAAATTTAGTTTTATTAATTAAAATGTCATATTTATTTTTCATGTCAGCCATAATGTCAATTAATAAATTATGTTGTGGATATAATTTAACAATTTCTATAATATCAAATAGTAGTGACTTATAATTTTTTACCTCTTCGGACACCCACCCTGTATTATTTCTAATACTAGATCGTTTCCTTAGTGGAAAACATATATCAAATTTATTAATTAAAATATTTATAACTTTAGCCGCCATGTCCGTAGCATTATTACAACACCTCATAATTTCATCCCAATCGATACTAACCAAGGATGCCCTAAAGCTAGCTAGGTTATCATGACAGAAGCTCCGTACATAATAATGTTGCAAAGTGTGAGTCATTCGCACGCATGTAACATTAATCTTTACAGCCAAGTGATCGCTAATGTTTGTGTTAATAGGTACAGTTTGTATAGTGCTATATGGTAGGTTACTGTACACATGATCCAAGCATGTAGAAGTGTCAGAAGTAATCCGAGTAGGGAAATTAACAAAGTTCGTCATATCATGGGACGCCAATACGTCACTAATCTTTTTCACGTCACCGCTCAATTCGTCTAACCAATTTACATTCATATCACCTACTATTATGCAATTTATTCCAAGGTCAGTGACCATGTCGAGCAAACAGTCAAAATGCACAATAAAATCATTCACAGAAATTAAATTCGTCCTATATATACATACTACCGTCATATTAAAATCTATCAAGTCAATAGCAGAAATTTCACAACATTTTTCAACAGAAAGTTGCACTAACTTGTAATTTTCTACACATTTTATATGTTTCCTAACAAACAGACAAGAACCACCATGAATCGTCGTCTTCCTACAATAACTCGATGCTAGTTTAAATCCGTCTAAATCTACATGTTTTAATTTTTTATTATCTTGAAGCCAGTGTTCAGATAAAGCTAGGATATCACATTTCAACTCGTTTACTAGTAGCACTTCTAATCGTTGCGATTTTTTGTCTAATGAACATACGTTTTGCTGGCATACGATTAATTTTTGAACGCTGTTTGGTACAAAAACATTTGTTGATGATGCGTTAAAACTGCGCGTGCGTTCACTGTGCACTCCCTGTGCGACTGGCGATGGCGGGACGCTCGTCGGTGGATCTCTGAGCCCCCCGCGCACCGCGGGGACGAACGAGAAACCAGTTTGATATTTTTACGCCTTGTGGCCATGAAGTCGGCATGCATAGTCGCTCATATAGCCGTTCTGGGCATCCTATAACAAATGCCGCATGTTTATCAGTCATTATGTCGCGCTTCTGAACAGTGTATGACTCACATTTCTCAATTTTATTCAAATGTTTGAGAACGTTTTCAACTTTAGTGTCGGGTTTAAAGGACCAGGCTTGTATATACTTGAACTTTTCAACCGTTTGAAGTTCATTATCTTCTTCTCCAGAGCAAGTAACAATACACCGCTTCTTTTTTGCAGGCTGCTTACGAGTTACTTTTTGCCAATCATTACCCGATAGATCTTCGGTTATAATTTCATTTGTTACTGCTGAATTTATGGCCCCAAGTTGTATGTCGGGCTGAGCGTTGTCATTCGACGGCTCCAATCGGTTAAACTCGGGATTTTTTATAATAGAATCCACGCGTTGTGCCTGCGCTTTATCAGCTGCTACAGCGCTTAATTTTTTCGTTTCTGCGTTTAATCGCGCTTGACGAATTGGTCGCTGCAGCGCAGTAGGGAGTTTAATCGTCGTCGGTGGTTGTGGCCGACTCACAAATGTAGATGTACCCCCAACATTTTCGCACAAGTTTTTGATGATATCAACTTGGTTAGAAATAATTGCATTTTGCTCACCGATTTTGGATTCCAAGGAGGTAACCTTGCTTATGAGCTCGTTCACAGTCTTCTGTAGATCACGTACAGCACTTTCAAGCACTTTTTGCGCCATAATTCTATTTTTTAGAAGCAAAGTACAGAGAAGCACGTATTCGCGTTGTCTCTCGTAATGCGGGTAATAAATACTAAGCAATTAACTTTGGCTAAACTAAACTAACAATTTAGGCCCTACAAAAACTCGATGTACCCGTCCTGGGGATCTAATTCAGGACTATGACAGTTTTGGATTTGAACCTACGGTGTCACCAAAAGGAGCAATATTAGTAAAATAATCATTTATTTGATCAGATATACCTTGGTTCGTGTGACCAGCATGTCCTGCAGTGGTACAGACATTAAATATATTTTAAATCATTGACAATTTTGATATCTTACATGGGATGTATATAATATTGAGACATAGACCAGAGGTGTAGTGTTCCGTCGCTTCCGCGGACAAGTGCCACATGAACGCACTGCGACATAGTGCAAGTAAAGTGTACTAACGAGTTTTAAGTTTTTGTATGTACTTTAGTCTGTTAGGTATATATCTATGTGTTTATGTGACGCGATAATATAATGATTTATTTATTATTATAGACGACAACATTGCCGTTTTGTGACGTCACACTCCCGTAGCTACATAGTAATCGACTGTATAAGGAAGGCCCACGTTCAACAGTAGGCATCACCTGGCGGAGATACGGCTCCTAGCTGAGCCCAAATACGGGCTTAATGGCTACCGACTGCATCATCAGATCAGCTTCATGGTATATTATTGCATTGTCACCAAAGTTACATAAGCCCATATTTCAGGTCAATCGAAGAATGGTTTGCAAATTATGGAGCTGACAACTTAGCAACACATACGAACAGTGTAAGTTAAATGAAAGCTTGTAAAAATAAAGTACGTGCCTGCAGTAGGCTGACGAGCGGCGCGGCGAGCGCGACGGCGGCGGCCATGAGCAGCGCGGGCCACAGCTGGCCGTGCGCGGCCATGGCCCGCTCGGCGCGCGCCACCACGTACCAGCTGATGTCCACGCCCGACAGCTCCGCGCGCAACGTGGACCCGCGCTCCCACATCGTGCACTTCACTGTACAATGTATTACTTATTTTACAATATACATTTACACCTTTTTTATGTGATGTTAAGCAGTCACCGTAGCCTATGGACGCTTACAATACCAGACCGGATAACGACCAAATTGTTATTACACCAGGGCTTTAAGATGGAGTATCCCTGGGATAGGAAGTGTCTTTCAAAACGCAGGATGAGCGCTGGACACCTGTATTACACACAGGAACACAACTTAAAGTTCTTCGTCTAGCCTGTTGTCTCGGTTTGTGTCCAAATAAATACTTTTTCTTTCTTTCTGTTTTCAAAGACGCTAATATAATTTTTATAAAAACCTGTTATGTATATACATACATATCACCACACAGCATCGATCCAAACATACTTTTTTCGCTTCCTCTACATTCATTAACCTCTTCATACATGAAGAACAGTATTTATATATTTTTTAAACGACTCCTTATATTTGTTTTTCCCAAAGCAAGCTTACACCTTATTTAGACTTTACCTGTATCACTAGTAGGATCGAGTATCGCGAAAGGATCCCAGGAGCTATCAGCTGTATAAGGGAAACCCACATCGGACTGACCGCCTTCCGACTGAGACCCATAACTGCTTTCCTCACCTGTCAAAATAAACATACCATACATATTATAACGTATTAACCTGCTATTTATAACAGCGAGATAGCAAAGCACTCTAAAGATTCAAATTAAAAGGGAATTACACTTATAGCTTAGTTTATAACGAGTGTGTAGGAAACATAATAACCTATTAGATGATTTTTTTGTGTAAAAATATTAGTAAAATAATTGATTAATAATTTGATGCTTACTGTTAGTAGTTTGCCCAACCCAATCAGACATGGTATGGTGGGATGGAAGAGCAATGGATGGGGCCGACGCCGAGCATTCCCCGTCTGATGACGATGTCTGGTAATTGTCTAATTTCTATGGAAATTGATTAATTTATTTAATATTAAATATGGATATGTATAAAATTATTATTAAGTAGGGAAATGACTGACCGTGGTTTTACTTAGGCCTCATCAGAAAATCAGCGCTACAGCCCAAAATGCCACAGCACAGAGCTGAGATTAGGAACCATTCTGACATCGCACAGGACAACTTAATATTTTTTGTGTTCTAAGTATGTAACTATATGTCTATTTAGTAGTTCTTTATCTGTTATCCTGTGTATGTTCGAATAAATGCATTTTATTTATTTAAGTTTTTTATCTGTTAAACAGCGAATTTCCTATTATTATCTTTGTAAAAGCATCGTAAAAAATATATCGACGGTCCCTACGTATAAAGCGACATGTCAAAAATGATGGTTTACATGAGAGCAAAATAAAGATTCATATCAATAAAGAAAAAAACTTAAGTTACTTTGTAATATTATTTTCATTGTAATGTTATGCTAGGATAATAATATATAGTCATTTCAAAAATGATATCGTTTTTATTAAAAAATCAAAGATGACCGTTTGTACGCTGAAATTAAATGTATTTTATTACTCAGTTATGTCTGACATGTCTGTTTATACCCAAGAGATAAGTATCAATATTTGTATCAAAATCATATTTTTGGTTTGATTAGGTAATCTAAAAACATTTTATTTAACGTGTAAACGTCTATGTCGATGAATTACAAGGAAATAAACGATGTCATATGTGACTTACCCGCATTTACGCAGAGTGGCGCGCTAAGCTGAGCGCGCTAAGCTAAGCTTTATATGAGTATGTGCGGGTCGATAACCTAAATATATTCATGCAATAAAAAAAATGGCAATTTCGACATGTCGCTTTGTACGTAGGGACCGTCGATATATTATATCACTTTAATCACGGACATTTTAATGTTAGAAATAATGCTAAAAGCTTGTTGGCTTACGTAGGCATAAACACTGCGGCTTTGCGGCATGCATTGCTTTATATGGCTACACCTTAAAAATGAGGAGGGACATTGCATGAAACGGATGGCCCAACTAGTTTTGTTAATAATACGAAAAATAACCACATATATTTGCTGTTAACAGATTAGTAATTTGTTTGAATTATTTCTTGAATGGATAAAAAAAGCATCAATTCAATCGGGTAAATCGAGTCTTTAAAGCGGATAGCAGTTAGTGTTTCAGCATTTGGCAAAGGGTGAAGTTATTTGGGGTCGAATTTATTGTGCTTTAGGAATTAATCTAGCGTTGTTGTTATAGATTACGGCACAGCGCGTCTTCGCCTATGCATACACAAGCACAAAAAGCTCACAATTTTATTGTTATTAACACGAATATCGGAGAATATGCCAAACAGCGCGCTCAAATATTCAACCAAATTAAAACTTTTGTGATATATATGAAAAATTTATATGCCATAATGAAAATTTTAGTCCTGGTACATTTATTAAACAAAAACAAGAAACACATGCTTTTTTAGAATTTACAGTAAAAAAAAATTTAGCATTTTTTATGGCTATACTGCAAATTACTCAGATATCTATAGTTATTAGCATGCTAAAAAGCCAGTCGCGCAATAACTACCTTTATTCACGTGCTGAAAATTCCTTCCATCAATCACCTAGTGTTAAAAGATAGGACTAGTTAATATAGATATCATGTTTAATAAGAAGAATATTTCATAAAGAAGTGCTAATTTAAAGCATGCTTATAAATATATCGTGAATCGTTCAATTGCGATTGTCAATTTTATGGCTACAAAAACTTAATAAGTTTTAAATTATCGTTGATACACTATGCAGAATTTTTAAGACAAGTATTGTACCATTACTTTTTTGTGTGTGATTGTGTCAAAGACAGCATGAAACAAACTTGGTAAAACTTGTATCATGTAAAAGAGCCTAACGTCTATAAGACAATCAGGCTGTCAATCTATAAAAGAAAATCGATTGTTAAAGAAAACAATGAGCGCATCAAGTAACCCGACACACGATGCGTGTGCAGAGATATCGTAGAAATAAATCGCCGTGATTATTAAACTTCTTGATTCAAATGCATTCCGTTTGGTATGCGCAATCATAAAAAACAGATACTAACCAAGATTGACAATTGCAATTGACAATATCATCATCATTCAACTAAATAGTTAGAATTAATTTACCTTTTCCTTTTTCTTGACAGTAAAATCTTCGTCACTAGATTCTCGTAGACCATCTTGAGCCCAGGAACTTCTGAATCGAACACCAATTCTTTTACTTGTACTAGGACTGCTAGTTGGAACGATACCGTCTGAATCTGCATCCATATTTTCATCATCATCTTTTTTAAGTATGTTAGCATTGATGAAAACTTCAGGTTCATTTTCTATTACATTAACATCATTTACTTCTTTACTAGTACTTTTTTCTTCGGTTGTAATACTATTGTTGGTAAGAATTGCTTTCTTTTTAGCAACCTCTGATTCATTTTTAACTCTAATATCGCCTTCACTACCATTAGAATTGTAGCCATTGAGGCTTTCGAAACCATCGTCTCCATCAGCTAAAGCTCTAGAAATATTTTGTTGATTCTGTCTCACATTAAACGATTCTAATTGTTTCTTTGTTAGTATGTTGGTTTTGTATCTGAATGAAGAACTTGGTGTAGCGTCATCTGGCGGTGGGGTAAACGTAACTATTGGAGTAGTTAAGTCGGGTTTCTTCCACACCATATATTCTTCATCATCCGAATCTTTCGTCTTTAGCTTTATCAATGGTTTATTTTTAATAGGTGGCTCTATGTTTTTGACTAAGATCTCTTTTGGTAATTCTTTTTTGCGTTTTCTAAAACAAAATACAAATAATCATTTTCAAATATTCGCCAAAATAAACACAAAATAAAAACTAAGCGGTTGGACAAAAGTCCAAATTACAATACGCAATAATTCCTAATGGCATTGCCGGTCGAGGCGTGAGACTTATAAGATTTTTAATCTGTTAAAGTTTTAGTCTTGTAGACTATTGACACTGGTTTTAACTGAATAAACACAGACATCTCATGCAGAGTGCATTAGGACTGGTATTACTATACCTGAGACCATTTTCAGCAACTTCAGGACGTGATTGTCTTCGTCTAAACTTGGCAGGTTTAGTAGATGGCGTCTTGCTTTGACTCGAAGTGGCACCACTCTCGCCTGAGCCACCACCGCTGCCGCCATCGCATTCTGATCTCCCCCGCCTATATTAAATTAGTTTTAGAGTTATTTTCTTTAGGTTTATTTGCTCTCGATTTATTCAATAAATATGAAACTTAATTACTACTACTTAATTATGCACTACTTTACATTTCTCAATATACCTTTTGTTTCCTAATTTTAAATCTTAGCAAGACTTATAAAGAGACTCGAGGCGTACGAATTTATTCAAAGACAAAACGCTGCTATTATAGATTATCACTATTAGTAGGCTTAACTAGTGATTTAATTGATAAGGGCAGGTATACGAGGTTTAAAAAAGCATTAAGTTTACGGTAGGCAGCGGCTTGACTCTGTCATAGTGTAAGAATATCTCTCACTATATAAAGTGTGGACACTGCCGCAATCTGTCAAAATAAATACCTACCGCTCAGGATCGATTCAGTTAGCATATAAGTACGGGCTGGCTATGTAGAGGGCGGGGCAACCGGTGGCGTTCGACGTTCGAATGCTACCGGTGCGCGAGCGCCCTGGTCATATGTCCTCAATATAGAGTGAGATTCTTCTTTACACTATGGCTGCGGTTATCAATTACCAACTATTTGTGGTGGTTTGCTAGCTCACAAGCCAACTTTTGCAGTAAAAATAAATTACAGTTACCTGAAATATCGTGGTAGTTTCCTATGAAAGGTGGAACGCGGTCGAACCCTGGCCAGCTCCATCTCCGTTGTACTGACTATCTGCGAGTGTACTAGACTTAGTACTATCATCAATCCTAAAGGAACCACCCAACAGTTAGGCTGGAAATTATAATAAAGGTTTATCAATACATTGTAACATGCAAATATATGAAATTCGACGAATTCGTAGAGATAAAGTAGGTATGTTATACGATTACGATTAAAAAATCTCACAGGAGTCTGTGTGCTCTATGTGCTTAAAACAGGTGCAACGTTTTTTCTGCATGTATTAATATATAAAAGATGTATAAACTCACATCTATATCGACGGAGACCGGCGTCATGAAGTACAAGGAGATATTGAGAACTTGCATCAGCCATAATGTGAGAAGAAACTTGGCACATGTTGATGATGTCTGCTGAGCCCACCATTGGTATAGTGCAGGTAGGAACAAGAGGCGAACGAGAGCGTACCATACCATACGGCGCATACCAAGAGTGGGCTTTGCTTTTGGAAACGATGACCCTGTTTGACAAATCAAATTTTATATACATAATTTGCCGGATATTTTTTAAAGTTTTTCAATACTACTTAGGTAGCAAACAAGCGTACGGCTCGCGTGATGGTAAGCAGTTACCGTAGCCTATGAACGCACATAACACCGGGACAAGAAAAAAGTTTTCTCTTTAATAAGACCAACTTTAACGCCATTTTTCAAAATTTCAATATATCTAGAGTTGTATGAGGATGAAAGTACGGTAGGTACCTCTGACTAAGTCAACGTCGATCAGGTAAGACCGTGCGTGGGTCGAGAAATCCACTATACGGCGACGGTACGTCCCGCGCATCAGCAACTGTTCCACCATTGTCTCCCATTCCTCTTTGTCGTACGAGCTTATTTTCTTCTGATACCTGTAACATGACAAAGAATAAATAATAGTATCGAAGGTGCTCTCTATAACTTGCTCAATTATGAACTAGAAAATTGCGAAATCCTAAAGAAAAAATCCTATAAATATAATGCGTTCAGTATAAAATAATACACTGAGAAAAAGACCCACACATGTTATAAATTTATTATCATATAAAAAACTAAAATTTCTCATTGGTGTTCCTAAATTTCGATTATGTTTCGATGAAAGAATTAAATAAAGGGACTTAAGTCTCTTTGTCTCTTTGACGAGGGCATTTTAAATTGTGAATTAGGTAAATTTTGAGGTATCCCCCATTCCTCAGGCAAAGCAATTTTCAGCTGTTACATGGCAGGAGAGTGGGTTTTTTTATTTAATCTGCCTTAATGGTGTAAACAGCAAATGGCTTTAACCACTTTCTTGGTCACTAGATCGTTTTTTAAAAGAAAAAAGTATTATATAACCACCAAATTGAACAAAAACAAAATGTTATTAATATTCATCACAATCAGTTTTGATTATTAAATAACTTTACAAACAATGCCATTGTTCTTTTACAGTAACATTGTTTTAATGATTTGATTGATTGAGACTGGGCCTCTGTGGTTATTATTTAATTCAACAATCAATTTAACATATATACTATTCAATAAATTAATAATTAAACCAGTTTTCTGATAAACAACTTTAGCCTAACTCTTTTTTTTAAAGGTTTTGTATCATAGTGACTTGCACAGTTGTATATTTATTTAAAAGATACGACAAGTCTTGTCAAGAGACTGGAAGCGGAATGGGACAGATTAAACAAAACAAAGTCGCTTCCCAGGGTCTGTCTATATATGCTTGTATTTTCTAAAGGATGAACTAATTTTGATGCGGTTTTCACTATCATTTAGAGAATTTATTTCGGAGGGCTTATAAAAATACATTTTACCTAAATCAGGCTACGCTTTGCTGTCGCTTATAATTCCGGCGGTCATTTATAAAACTCTCTTTATATAAATGCAATGTCCCATATAAAATAAGTTGATCCATTGACTACTTTTCGAGTTTTGTGGCCACAAACATACAGTCATTTATAAAATTCTCTTTATATAAATGCAATGTCCCATATAAACTAAGTTGTTCCATTGACTACTTTTCGAGTTTTGTGGCCACAAACAAAGTCATTTATAAAACTATCTTAATATAAATGCAATGTCCCATATAAAATAAGTTGATCCATTGACTACTTTTCGAGTTTTGTGGCCACAAACAAAGTCATTTATAAAACTATCTTAATATAAATGCAATGTCCCATATAAAATAAGTTGATCCATTGACTACTTTTCGAGTTTTGTGGCCACAAACATACAAGTCGTTTTTATATACATAATAAAGATTATGCTACTTATTTTATTATTCTCTCTCTCTATGTGTGTGCCGTGTGTGTTTGATACTCACCACGCTGCCAGCTGTTTCATGATGAGAGATGTCCGTGGATTGGAGGATGTCAAATATTTTCTTTTTTATTATTCTTGAAAGCTGTAAATCAATGAAAACATAATGAATAAGCAAGCTAAGTTACACCTCAATCAAGTGGCAATGATACTATGTGGGTTTGATCCTCACACTGGACAAAACATTGTATGATCTACAAATGATTGTTTCAAATTGTGGCTGTAGGTATGGTATCTGTAATTTCATTGTTTGTAAAACCCTCCCAAGACACAGGGTATATTTCCTAGTGTCGAAGTCATTTTCTTTAAGAGGTTTACAAACAATGTGAAGCTACAAGCAGTAGTTAGCAAAACAATTCTTGGAAGCAAGAAAGTAATTTAGATAAATTTTATCAATTATATTGACAATGTCAACAATAGATAAAAATAGGACCTTTATTAATAAGGATTTAATACTAAAAATGTTATCAAAAAGATTAACTAAAAGAATAACAATCATTTCATGGAAAATAATGAGAATGGGCATTTCAGATCAACTGTACTACACATTTCTACACAAATAAAATATCTAAACTATATACTAAGATAAAAATAAATTTTAAATAGAGAAGATTTGATTGTTAGCTTAAAATTAATAAACTAAAAAAAGGGACTAATTTAAATCATTCTTCAGTTATCAGTAGAATGCTGTATTATCACTGCATTATAAAGGCTTTAAAAAAAAAACTGAATATTAAATAAATTTTCATCCATCTTTGATCAACTAGAGGTTGCCGGTGGTCGACATTTTGCCCTTTTTGCAGTACTTCTTTGTATTAACACACTTCTTAGTGTGTACAATGTGCTCAAAAAAAAGGGTACAGTGTTTTTTCTTCACATATTTATATATAGAATATTTTCTCTAGTAAGCAGCTTTGCTTTCACAAGCTAACGTAAGCAAGTATAAAGTAGACTTATGTTAATTTCTCTCTTGGTACTGCTAATTGGGTTTGAATTTACAGCTAAGTGTTTCATGTTCCTTACTTTTCCACTCATATATTAAAATTTATTTTTTTAATAACTGTACAATTTATAAGCTAGGTTTTTATAGGCTGGCTTATATTTGGCTCAAAGAATAAGCATTGCCATTCAGCGTGGCAATGCTGCCAGTCTCCTGGGCACGTTTTCAGTAGACATCGATGCGGAGGAATTTTACGACGCCTACTAAGCAGCCCTCCCCTTCTTTTTTTTTTTTTTTTTTTTTTTTTTTTTTTGTGTTATTTATATTATGTGATTTATAGTTGTAGTTGTAAATTACTTGTAAATAAAAAGATATAATATTTTGTATAAATAAATACGATATTTATAAGCCAAGTATTGTATACTCGAAAAGTAATTTTTCCATGATACTACTAGGGAACATTGTAGTGATGCTGCTGCTAATACACAATTAACTCTTGCGAGTATAATTTATATACAAAAATATGTAATAAGTTTAGGTAGTCTACAGAAGTAGGTTTTTTTACGTATTTTTTATTCAGAAAAATATTTCAATTTTAAAATAATTTGGTGTAAAAGTAGTCAACATTTTCAGTAGTTACAAGGTAATTAGGTAATAATAAAATAAACAGGTGACAAACTATTCTTACCATTGGGCTTATTAGTGGTATTTATCCAAAATTCAGCAAGCTCAAGTCTCAATTTGTGTTTATATACATCTGAAACCCAAACATTATTACCATAATTACTGATAAGCGGTCAATACTTCGAACAAAGAATGTTTGATCAGCTGTAAGTCAACAAATCACTTGTTATGAAATGTTAAATAGCATTTTGGGTTCACAATACAACTACAGTTCAAAGTTGAATAAGTATGTTAAAGGTCACCTTAAAATTTCGTACTTGAACATAACGAATAAATAACAAATATCAAGGTATTAATGTTATGTTTACCGTTACTTATGTAGTTTGCGTTACATTTTCATTATTAATCTGATAGCGACGTTATAAAATCTTATAGATCGCAAATTTAATGAAATAATTCACTTTTTTAAGGAATTATTGACTCCGTGTGAATAACACCTCATTTTATTTATGTTTGAAACTAATTATTGTAAAAAAGAACAACAATGAAGGTACGTCCTCTTTGATGGAATTTGACAGATAATATTCTTCACTTCACTGTTCATGACAGTTTATAAACTAAAGCTGCCACCATTGTCACAGAACATTTTGACTGTTCGTTCTGTTGGTATTCCGTAACCAAAGAGTAAAAATAGCCAACAACTGTAGCTCTATGTTAAGGTTAATAGAGGTCAGTTATTGTAATGAGGCTTAAATATAATCTCAGTATGTGGTTTTATAATTTTTTTATACATGATGCTCTTCTGCTCTTCGACAAATAAAAACAGAATCTACCTACCTTTTATAATATGGCACATACAAGTTGATACACCTGATAACATAACTGTTGATACCCCTTACTTAGAGATGTACGGGACGCCTCTAATTATTATTGTAACTACCTAAGTACTAAACTAGTTAAAATTTATACTTTGACTGCGTCATCATGCGAAAATTTAGTACCTACCTGAGTATATTATCTTTGACCTTTAGAGTACATAACCATAGTGTAAGGCAGAATCTCTCTCAGTCTCTCTCTTAGTCTTTCTCTGGTGTTGGAAGGGCGATGGCACTTCGACGAGCACTTCCGTCGTCTCTCGCCGAGGCTGGAGGGTGCTGCGTCCGCCTTGGGACGGCTACTACCGATCCTGAGCGGCCCCAGCCTCGCCTGTGGCGCTTTACGGCGCACTGGTGTGGGCGGGATCTCTGACCTCCCCGATCAGGCAGCTGCTGTCTAGACCGCAGCGTGTTAAGGGGGGTCAGAGCCATACGCGGTTACCGCGCCGTGTCCACGGACCGGACGAGACGTGGGTATTGGCCGGGACCCCCCGTGAGACTTGGAGGCGGAGGTGCTCGCCGAAGTGTATCGGCGGGTGGCTCCAGTTTGGGCAGAGCGCCGGTCTTCTCTCCCCGAACAAATCCGCGAGAGGCGCGAGGCCGCCCGCAGGGCCATCATGGCCCAGTGGTCCAGTCCGCTGGAGGATCCACGGGCCGGTTTCAGTGGAGGCACTCCAACTGCAAAAGCAGGGCGGCAGTACGGGACCCTTTCTTTGGTACTGGTACAGGTTTTGCCCGGGCATGGTTGCTCCGGGAATTACCTGCACAAGGTCGCTAGGAGGGAACCAAGTCCTGTCTGCTACCACTGTGACTGCGATGACGACTCGGCGCAGCATACGCTCAAGTCGAGTCCGGCTTGGGTGGTGCAGCGCCGGGACCTCGTCGCAGTCATCGGTGTATACCCGTCGCTGCACGCTGTGGCGCGATCAACGGTCGCCAGCGACAGGAAGTGGAGGCGGCGGAGCGGATCAGGAAGGAAAGTATCCTTGCTGATCCGATCCGTCGCCGGTGAACTGGGCGGCGTCAGTGCGCTTACGGGCGCTTGATGCCGCCATAGTGAGGCAGCAGGTGAGAGGTCAGGGCATCGAGCCTCTCACCCGCACCTTTCCGCAGAGGGACAGCGTTCCCGGTGCACCCGGACGCTGTCACTGGAGTAGAGCCCGCGGGCAGCCGCTGGATGGACCACTGACGTCATATCAGGTTCCGGTGGTCCACCCGTGAAGGCGGGTATAGGTGCAGTAGTTAGGCCGGAGAGTCCGACATACTCTCTCTATATGCATAGTATGGTCAATCGTTAGGTACTGTTAAAGTTTCACAAAGTTGCGGTGTAGTTATGTTCCTGTGTGTGAGTACAAAACATATTCCTATCCCAGAGATACTCCATCTTAAAGCCCTGGTGTTAAAAAAATGGGTCGGCAACACGCAAGTATTGCAAGCGTCCATAGTTTACGGTAACTGCTTGTTTGCCACCCAATTAGGTAGTATAAAAAAAACAAAAAATATAGGAATAATAGAACTATGGGAATCAATAAACATAAAATAGGTAATCGACAACTACCTATTAGGTACCTAAGTAGCTAATAATAAATTTGAAATAAGTTTCGATTCGTTATGCACGTTTTATAACTCATTAAACTTATATTATAGCGTTTTAAACGATAAGTACCTAGGTTAGGTATAGCTAGGCACTTGTGAAATGACGATATTCGTAATTCGTAGGTACCTAGGTTCCTATTACCTACATATTATGATACCTACTGTAGGTACCGATGGTAAGTTTATATTATTACCGTATTAAACAAACTAATAATTAGTTAGGTAAAACAGTGGGTATAGACTGGTTGATATTGTATGTTTAGTTTACCTTCAGTTGTGGAATTACATGGTCTTATAGTCTAATGGGCTTACAAAATTAACCATAAACAAGAATATAAACATCTTTATTATTTTAACAATTATAAAATTAAAATAGTCTAGCCTATTGTAACAAATACATAGGTAGATATAATTTTCGTTGTTTTTGTTTAACAATATTCAGGCACTTAAGTCATAAATTTCTTAATTCATGTTTTATAATACCTATTCGTTATTTACAAATTACAGATAAAGGTAGATTTAGCCAAAGATTTAAATCGTTAAATAGAGATAGAGAGTAACTCGTTGAATTTTATGTTTAGGAATGAATGAGACAATACTATTTTTGGTATAGTATTTTAAATTTTAGACTAAAAACATGCAATTAAATTTTTACGGGCGTAACGATTCAAGCCTTTGGATTTATATCTATGTAAGTATATTATTTTAATGATCGAATCTATCTCTAGATAACTCTAGCTATTTTAAATTGGTTTTAACAGGTGGTGCAAAATAAATGATTTGCTACTGACATAATTTTATTCCAAGATTACGTGTAGCTAGATTCGCTACAAGTTCGTAAAATGTTTTAATTTTAATTAGATAAATAATGCAGTATAAATTTCATAAAGGACAGTAAAACTTTTTTTTATATTTTCTTCCTATTAGACTAGATAACTATTATACGTTCTACTTTGGTTTTAACACGTTTAAAATTAATACTATTTATGCATAACCTACTATAGACAATTATATTAGGGCCATGTTACATGAAGGGACAGTAGGTACCTACTTGAGGTACTTCAAATATTGTAGTCAGGATTTCTTTCTTACATTAAGACTTTATTTTAATTTATATTGTAAGTAATACTGCGTTCATGTTTTTAAAAGTTGCTTGCTAAAAAATAAATTAGCTTAACCAATCGAAAATGTCAATCACGAGGATAACTTTTTTGTAACAAAGTATTTTGAATTAAATCAACAGCATGAACTTTTATATTCAATTATAGAATTCGGATTTGCGCACAACACGATGGATCAAATTTCAGTTAAGTTTAGAAATTGAGTTTATGCGAATTGTGTCTATGGCTTAGCCGGGGGACACTCTGTATAGTCCCTTAGTACCGATATAGATTTTTGCGATTGATTGCACTATACGTTTTGTTCAAAAGCAATACATTTCGTTCACAAGATATGGAGATAGAATAAATAGGTAAGTAGGTACCTATTGTTTCTTAAGTATGAGTGTTAAACAAACATTTAAGAATATGTTTCTACAGCGTAGTCAGGCTAAGGCGAACAAGTTTGAAAGCACCGTTACAAACTTACAAAATATTAAAATCTAAAAATATTAGTAATCTTGTATTTGTACTTGTCAGACTTGGAATGGTAAAACAAATGCTTATAAAATTAATATTACACGTTTTCACTATGATTATAGTTCAGTGGTTAGTTCGTCTTGCGGCCGCCTCGTCATCTCAAAGAATTCGTCTTCTAACCAGACGCTTTCCCTTCTCACAATCGGCCTCCTCTCCCAAGGGTCGGAGAGGACAATTGTCTCTCTTTCTCTTTCTACTTGCGAGTAGCTAGGCGGCCTGCCAGCGTCACTCCACTCGCATTCCATCTCTTTATCTATGATATTGCTGTCATATGACGTAGGGGAATAGGAAGGAGGTTTGAATGTTGAGAACGATTGCTGGGTTGTCTCCGAGTCGGAACCCTGGCTCGGTGGGGCAGGAAGGAAATTTACTAATTGGCCTTCTTGTTGCGGATTGATTCCCGTACGGCTATAGCGCTTAAGAATTCTGTAACAATAATACATTAGGATCGTTATGTAGTTAAATCCATACTTCGACAATGAGGTAAAAAATACGCTAGGAGGTACCTAGACATATAAACTGTATCAAAGTAGAAAATTACTTTCAAAATAAACTATTTAGCCAAATATTATAGCAGTAAAAAATATATCTGATAATACAGGAAATTTAGGAAACAGGCGTGAGTGTATGCTCAGGCTAATAGTTTGAAAGCCCATCTCTACTTTCATGCAGTTTATGTGTATTTCAGTATAGGTAATAAAAGTAAAAAGTAATACCTCTCCGCCCAACTGGCTAATCGCGGCCATTCGTCTGGTACCACTGGCACCTGCTGCTTATTCAACAATATGAGCAACTTAGCCAAATCGCTCAGAATGCAACTGTAACAAAAATTTGTATAATAGACATAATTTTCTATCTTTTCTTTTTTAACATTAACAATTTGAACATGTGTCTGTCTGTTTAGCTACTTTGTCTTGCCTACTTATACTATAATGCTACATGAAGGTTACATTAAATGAGCGTGTAAGTCTTTCTTTTAATCTGTATAGATTATACCGCCGTCCCCAGCGAATAATATCGTAATCAACTATTGCGATAGAAGCGCTTTTATGGGGAATTATTGTTCTAGAGATGCGATTACACCTTGTGAATTTTTTTCACGTGATTCGTATGATTACTTTTCGAGTTAGACATTTTGTAATGAATTTACCTGTACTATTCTTCTCTAAATAAAAACTTTTTTTTGTGACGAATAACATCATAATGGATCAACACTGACTCCTTAAAATTATCCTTTTTCCAGTAAACTGTAATTACAAACTTATTAGGGTAGAATAAATATAACTTCTTTCGGTAAAGTATATTACCATATTATTCGCGTGAAAATTCCATTCTTATTTCACAGTAAATACATTCGCAATATGTCTTTTTAAAACGTTGGAACTGTTATGATGAATACTGTATACTCCGTGATAGAGAAAACATAGCAATCTATTTCACAATATTATGCCGCGCCGATGTCAACGCGTATTGACACGTTACGATGTATCGTCGAATTATTTTAGCAAGTACTATACATCGCTCTCATTTTATCTGCATGTAAAAGAAAGTGATAGCCTAAGCTCCGCCCACAGCACGTGCCGAAACTTTAGCAATGATTGTTTACATTATTTTTAGTTCGGTTTTTGTTTGAAGTGGAGTGCACGTAATGATTTATTAAGTTCGTGATCAAAACAAATTTAAAGTTTATGAGAAGTACCTAGTTATTGGAGGATGAAGAAGTCTGTTTTAAAAAACCCCCGAGTTAGAAGAATGTTGGATTTGTTACAACCAAACTTCCGCGATGAAAGTAAGTTCCTTTTTGTAAATTGAGATAATAGTGATTACTGGCTAGTTGAAGATTCTTATCTCAATACGAGATTAAATAAATACTTACCTATACATAGATGAAGGTCAAACTACGACCATAAATATTTTGAGCTCAGTGTTTGTTTGGTCGAACTGATAACCATTGCTTTCTAATATAAATACTTACGTAAATAATACTGTATAAGTTTGATGTCGGTTACTTATCAAGATGTTTTTTTTAGATGATATTTGTTCTCATCAAGAGCCAGTAAAAGAAATTATGAAATTCCTACAACAAGTCGTGAAAAACCTAAAACAGAATTTAATATAAAAAAATACAACACGCGAGGTAATTATTTTTACGTTCTATATTTTTATATTTTTGTGAAGTTTCTAATAAGTGAGAAAATTTGTGAGAGAGTTTATAAACAGGTTTATTTATTTACTAGCTTTTGCCAGCGGCTTCGCCCGCGTGTATTTAGAAAATTATCCTACGGGAACCGTACATTTTTCCGAGATGAAATGTAGCGTATGTGCTACTCTATACCACAGTCTATATCTTTCCCAAATTCCATCCAGATCCGTAAGCAGTTTTTGTGTGAAAGAATAACAAACATCCATCCTCACGAACTTTCGCATTTACAATATTATTAAGTAGGAAGTAGGATTTTATTTAGGTAAACACAGGTGTATCTTAAATTTGTTAAAAAAATGTCAGACAGTACAATTTGACACCGGCTAAACGTTTTTTTAAGTACAACATTCTATATTTTATTTTTACAAAAAGTATTTTGTCGCGGGATATAAGTCCACACGGACGAAGTTCTTATATTTTTTATTATTGTTACAGAAAATAGAGCAGAAAATAATTACAATGAGCGTGATAACAACAATGAAGATTTTTCGCCAGAGTCTTCGGAATATGTACCAAGTCCTTACCGTGAAATCAGATCTGATACACCAAGCACAACCTCTAGTATTGGAGGAGATTCCTTTTTTATAGATATGATCCAGTCGAGCAATATGCGTAGTCCGTCAGCAATTTCTAACTTATCTTTAGTTTTCGATAATGTAGATTTTATAGCATCACCATCTGCCATTTATAAGGTTTCAAATAAACGGGAGATTCCAAAACAGCATGAAAGCGGAACTAAGACCAATCTCAAAGTTCACAACTGCTCTTTAGGACCAAAATGCCTAGAAGAGCATTCTAAGAATTATTCTACTATTTCTGATCAAGCCGAAAATTTTGCAGAAAATAAAACATTAACACCAGACAAAACTGACATTACTTTGAAACCAAATGAGTCAAGCATAGAATACAATGAGATTATCAATGGTTTATCCAGTTGGGCAAACAGCAATAATGATGAGGATGATCTAAACAACCAGAACACTCCTCAAGAGATAGTATTAGAACGTTTAAATGATACAGTATTAGTTCAGCCTCTCCAATTCTCTCCGTCTATTTTAAATAACCAAAATAATAATATAACGATACCAGAATCCGATACGACTGAACGAAATAACCCTGAAGGCTCTGAGGCTTCAGTAAATCAGAATGGCAGTAGAAAACGAAAGTGTGATAAAAATGAATGGAAAGATATTAAAAACAAGAAACTGAAAAACTCCGGCAAAGCTTATGAAGGATGTCGTTCTAAGAAATTCTATGCAGCGAAGGCGGTTGGCCCGGTATGCTCATGTAAGAAAAAATGCGGCGAAAAGTTTACTTCTCAGCAAAGGGAAGGTTTTTTTAACGATTTTTACAAGCTTCAATGTCACGAATTGCAATGGCAATATATTACAAGACGTATTATATCCAATCCTATAAAAAGACTTACTCTGGAGCGAAAGAATAATAGAACACAAACACTTAAATATAGTTTTCGTTTGGATGGATGTGATATACCAGTATGCAAGATATATTTCCTTAACACATTGAAGATTTCAGAACAAGTAGTCTATACAGCCTTAGAAAAAATTCAAAAAGATCAGAGTTTGACTGATGACAGAGGAACACATTTAAATAGGCCTCATAAGATGAGTGTTATTACAAAAGAAACCATTATGAAGCATATTAATCTATTTCCTGCTGTAGTTTCCCATTATGTCAGGAAGGATTCTAAGCGACAATATTTATCAGAGCAACTTAATATTTCAAAAATGTATAGATTGTACCAATCCTGGTTTCAAAATCAAAATTATTTACCAGAAAACCTAGGTACTAAGCGGCAGTATGAAACAATTTTTAACACGGAATACAACTTTTCTTTTTTTAAACCTAAGAAGGATTTATGCGCAATTTGTTCCCTATATGAACAAGCTGAAGATACAAAAAAAGCTTGTTTAGATGAAAACTATAGGGCACACCTGGAGCGTAAAAATAGAGTGCGTGAAATAAAAAGAGAGGAAAAGGCTACAGTTGATTCAACATGTACTACCGTTGCAGTTTTCGATTTAGAAAAAGTTCTCAGTGTGCCTCAATCTGAGGTAGGTATTTTCCACTATAAAAGAAAATACCCTATTTATAATTTCACGGTCTTTAATACATTAAATAAGTCAGGGTATTGCTATGTCTGGCACCTGTCTATTGCAAAAAGAAGAGCAAACGAAATTGGAAGCTGCTTATTGCAATTTATACAACAAGAAGCACAAAGAAATATTAAAAATATATCATTTTATTCAGATGGTTGTGCCGGGCAGAACAAAAATAGATTTATTTTTGCCATGTATCTTTACGCCTTAAAAACTTACGGACTAGAAAGTATCACACACCGTTTCTTTGAGACTGGACATAGCCAGAGTGAGGGTGATAGCATGCATTCTTGTGTTGAACGCGCAATGAAGAATAAGGTATTATTTACACCTGACCAAGTCTATGGTGTTATATTAAATGCAAAAGTAAAAGGTGAGAAATATAATTTGAAAGAAATGGAGCAAAGTATCTTCTATGATTTAAAATGTCTCATCGCTGGAAAAAACTGGCTAAAAGATACACAAGGTAGAAAAGTTTCATGGTCGAAGATTATGGAAATAAAGGTATCTCATTTAAAACCTCATGTGTTGCAATTTAAATATGATTTTGGAGAAGACTATTTTGACTTGGACACTGATCAGAGTACTGGAAGAGCAAAGCGTGGACGACGACCAAAAAATCCAGTGGAACCTGTAGTTGAAGAGAGCCTAAACCAGGTATACCATCAACCTATTCCAATACCTAAGCCTCTTTATGACGATTTACTTGGATTGTGCGCCAGCGAAGCTATACCCAAACATTACCATGGTTTTTATAAATCTCTGGCAACGTGTGGAAATCTAGAACCGCAAAACATAGATGAGTTTGACGAATCCGATCAAACAGATGACGAAATGTGAGAGGAAAAATGTCGTGTGTGTGCTAATATTAATTATTATGTAAGTTTTAAGGTTAAGTTCATTAAATGCCTTTTTAAACAATCCCATAGTTGTTTCATTTAATAATTCGAGTAATTATTACGTAATGTTTGCAATATGATACAAACGGCAATAGATTTTTACAATAGCGACACGTGTTCCTTTTGCTAGGGAATATTAATGTTAACCAATTTACTGTTACCACAATAAATTGTTTTGAGCAATGAATAATATGGTAATAATAAGTTACCATTACAATCAACCTCGCTACTTTACAGTCAAGATGATCGCAATTAACTATTGTTGTATAGGTCACTGTCAACAATTTACTCGAATAAAATCGTATTGTTGCATTACGGTTGAAAATTGTGTTTAGATTCTGGTAATATTAATTTTTGATTATAACTTTATGGGAGTAAAACTAATATTTTTTTAAATGACATCTCTTTACTTCACAAAAAAATAGCTATCTATTGGTATATCAACGATCTTGCTATGTAAAACTGTTATGAAGTTATTATCAAAAAACCGTTTTTTATTTTTCCTGTAAATTTTACTTTTTTTGATTACGATGTTATTCGTTGGGGACGGCGATACCATAAAACATATCTCAGATTTTCAGAAGCTATCTTATACTTCCAAGATCGTAAACATTGTTATAGTTGGATATATTAATATCGTCGAGTCTCGATTGTTACAAACCTTTATTATATCCTTACTAATATTATAAATGTGAAAGTTTGTAAGAATGGATGGATGGATGTTTGTTACTCTTTCACGTAAAAACTACTGAACGGATCTGGATGAAATTTGGCACACAGATAGATTATGGTCTGGAATAACACATACCTAGGCTACTTTTTGCTGCGATAACCGACATCCACGCGGGCGGAGCCGCGAGCTACAGCTAGTCCAAAATATAAGGTGTAATAAATATGTTATGCGGTTAATTAAATTCTTATCTGTGCCTTAATAATTATTAGCCAGGTACACTCGGTGTTCGGTAAACGATTTAAAGGGACTACGAATTCTGCTCGCACATAATACAAATGCTGGAGCTGCTATTTCCAGCTACAAGGTAGGTTAAATATTTCTAAAAGATTTTTATTTACGCTGCCTAAGACCATGTGCAACAAGTATCTACATAAGTTACTGTTGCTCAACTCAACGGATGAATCGATCATCATAGTGCAGCAACATAGCTGCCCACATTATCTTACCTAGTTAACGTAAACAAACAACTCTGCTATGTCTCAACACTGTTTGAAGCGTGTTTTTGTAGGCAAGCTGTCAACACGATACGTTTACCGTGTTATTAGAACATGGTTGCAATCTTTATTTTTGGGTCATTGGTTCGTGTAGGTATTGCCCATGTATTTATGGTTTCAAGCAAAAAGTATGTGAGAAAAGATATACAAACTTTATACGTGTTACCAAAGTATGTAGTTACGTAGTTACGGTGTAACAGTTATTATAATAGTCTGCTCAATCAACTGCCTTGTTGGTCTAGTAGTCGTTAAGTGCACTGCTAATCACATGGTCTCGGGTTCGATTCTCGGATCAGGCCAAAATATTGGGATTTAAAGATTGTAAATTGGCGCTTTTATGTCTCACCTCCTGACCCAGACCTGCACTCTGAGTGACCTCTGCGCAGCAACTGATAACGCCGTCGTAGAGGTGGCAAAATTTTGGGCTTGTTCAATTTAATTATTTAGCGTACCTTCGCCACGTAGAAGAAGAATAATAACCCCGTGCCGTCTCATTCCAGTCGTGTCAGATTGCTAACAGTGCAATGGCACTATGAGAAAGAGAAAATAAAGAGTGCACCTGTATTTGCGCAAACACTGGTGCACTGTAATATCTCCTGCGCAGATAGGTCTAATCCGCGTGGAATTTAGCAGCGCCGAAATTCGGTAAGGGGACATAATAATGTGATCTATTCTGTTATTTGCAAGTCAATGAAATAAGTATATTTTAGTCGCCTAGAGGTCTAGAGGTCATCTGGTGGTTAAAAGTAGTTTTAGCTTTCTGTACTCCTCCTCCGTACGTTCTAAGTAACTTTAACTGAGTCAAATCTCATTCTGCGAGTGCATAATGTGCTTAAGAAGGGGTACAAACTTTTGATGACGCTAAGTTACAAATAGGTACGTTAACTTTTACTTTGATAAAGAATAATTTTATGAAATAACGGTTTGATTAGTCCAGAGATGTCCTTGTAAAATTATAAACAAACAATGTATTATCAAAAACGGACAAGCTGAAAATGTGTCCCATCGGAGACATTTTCAAAAATTAGAATTCTCGTTTGGATTTTTTTATCGTGACTAGAATTTTAGCGGGAAAATTTTGCTATATTTTTATAAATAATTCAGACTTGTCTAGAGGGGAAGTAAATACAACATTAGTAAGCTAATTTTACATTAGTAAATCTTTCTGTAGGTAATATTATAGGTAGGTTGAGTTACTTTTTAGTCTAGTCATTCTACCTATTTTTCTTTTAAAAAAATATATACACCTCAATATTATTATATATTAGGTTTAATTTGGTATAATTTCAAACCTAATTTCATCAATTTCTATATAAGAATAAGGTCAGCTCACGAGCGAATGCTGTAAAAATACTTTATATGTCCAGCAGCGGACGTCTTTTGATATGATGATGATTTTTTTGGTATTATACGGATAGGTGTACTTAGTGCTCAATCAATCCCCGGCTTGATGCACCGGCAACATGTATAAGGTAGTTTGAGATAGGCTGGATGGAAAAGGCGTAAACTGTGCGTTGCAGGGTAGAGTCGAGTCAGAGTAAGACAAGTGTATACTTATTATTAATATATTTAAATACTTCCAAGCAATGTGGAAAAAGTCGAGCCCGGAGCAGGATTCGAACCTGCACCTCGGGTTCCGGCCTAGCGCACTACCAATTGTGCTATCGAAGTTCCTACTCCAGATTTCGAATTTGTCCACCGCTTTTTTACTTTCATTCAACCGTTAGCCGTTACAGTATCAATACATGTATACAACATCTTCCAATTGCCAGGAAAAAATGTTATACATATAGAATGAAACCACTCAATATTATTAACTACTAGCTGTTGCCCGCGGCTCCGCCCGCGTGGATGTTGGTTATCGCTGCAAAAAGTAGCCTATGTGTTATTCCAGACCATAATCTAACTGTGTGTCAAATTTCATCCAGATCCGTTCAGTAGTTTTTACGTGAAAGAGTAACAAACATCCATCCATCCATCCATTCTTACAAACTTTGACATTTATAATACCTATTAGTAAGGATTTTTAGCATTTCTGCTATGCAATTAGCTCAAATATATTTAAAGCAATGTGAAAAAAGTCGAGCCCGGAGCAATATTCGAACCTACGCCTCTCAGATTACATTATTAATATTGTTAAAACTGAAAATATACCTGTAAGCCATAGCAGCATCATTGTTCCCGAGCTGGTAAAGTTCCCGTACTTGGTGTCTCGTGTGATTCAGTATTGCCAACAGGGTGTAAGCATGAGGCTGCAATAAAAGGAATGTTATCTCTTAAGTAATATAAAACTGGAGCATGTCATGAATTGATACAAGAAAGCAAGTAGGTAGTAGTTATGCCATATCGTGAGATACAGCGTGGGCGTCTAGAATCTCATGATGTATTGGATTTCTTAACATTTCTTATAAGTAGATCAATTTATCAAGTTTTATGAGAAATGTTTCTATTAAAAAGTTATGCAATTTTTTTATTCTGAAATATCCGAATTAGGAATTGGTTTTTATCCGATTATTCTGCGACATAATATATGTGTATGTACCATATATGAATAGTTACTAAAATTAAAGTAACCTAACCTAACCTACTTACAAACAATCAGATATTGTATTTAAAGGTAATTAACCTATAAATAAAATATCTGATTGAGGTCGCAGTTCTGAGGAAAGGTGCCCAAAAGACTGGCCACATTTCCAGGCTGGATTGCAAGGCTAATACGTTGACCCAAGTAAAGGCCAGCGATAGGATCGTGAGATGACTCGGCCAAACGCCGTGATATCTCACGATACAATTTGTGGGCACTTGGGCCCCATGGTCCTAGAGTTTCAACCCCAAAGGGCTCAAAAATTTAATTTTTGCGCCGCATCAGAACCATATATTACAATCGGACATACGGTAGAGTAGGGCTACGGTTTTTGAAGACGATGCGATGTCGAGAACAGAGCGAACTGGAAAAGAGAGACAAGTTAAGGTATACTTACTCGTAAACAGTCTAGCTGTTTGTGGAACTCTCTGAGTCGTGTGTCGTCGTCCTGGTTGGGCTGTGGTAGTGGTTGCGGTTGTGCACGTTTGCTCCTGCACCGTGCATACGCAGCCCCTGCAGCTACCAGCGCGATGCATGCTGCCACACCGCATGCGCCACCCACTATCAACTAAGATACAACACATTCAATTAATAAATATTATGGCTAATAAATAGGTTCGGGTGATTTTATTATTATTTCGTTATGTGTTTTTTATTTATTTAGCGTTATTCAAACAGTATTTATTTATTAATTTATTGAATTAAGCAAGGATAGTTTTGTATACCTATACATAGAGTTAACAAGTAAAGAAAGGAAGGGCAAGCCCACTTGTTACTAAACTATAAATATCTGTGAAATAAACGATAAGTTGTATTATTAAACAACAAAATTCTGTTTTAGATCACCTGTTTTTATAGACGGTTCGAATAGTAACAGTGTTCTTGAATGCAGGCTATGTCATTATTCCACACATCGTTATTTTAAGGCTCGAACGAAGTGAGAAGAGGTTCTTGCGACTGAACGGCACCTACCTAGGTACTACTATTACCTACCTAGGAGTTCGCCCCGAACTATGATGAACTCTGATCCTTTGACCAATTTGTCTCATATACGAAATTATGTTTTATATTATATCATTAATTCGTCTGCATTTCACACCGTCTCGTCGAACAAACATTTTTACATTGGTACATACAAACGCCGGATTGTTTCAAGAGACTCAAAGAATTTCTATAACCAAATTGTATGTTTGTAAAGTCCCACGCGACACAGGGCTTAATCAGTAAAATGGTTCTTAAAACTCATACAACAGACATTTAATACATTCTTCATATTCTCAAATCAGTTTAAGTAGCCTCCATAACATCAGCTATATGCCTGTGCAAGTTCCAGATCCCAAGGGCGGGAGCTGTCTTACAAAAATATCCTATTTGTACACAAACGTTTAAGTTCGTCGCGTCAAAGAATTTTCTCCATACAAAGTTTTCATTCACACATCCGGATATAAGTTTGAAAGTAAGCCACCTACTTAGTCATAAGTGCACCGAAGCGCGAGCAATGCTTGACAATACGCCATCAATAGAACAACAAAACGTGTAATTTTGTTGAAAATATGACATAAACGTCTGTAGTAATTTTACGCATCGTGACAAAGCAACTCATTTGGAAACGTACGTAGTTGTTATTCGTTTGAGTTCTCTCTAGTGTTTACAACTTAGGCTCGATTCGCACTGAGTTCAAACTAAAAATAATTTCGAGTATTTTTTTTTAATGCAGCTACTATGTATATAATCTTGTTTGTATATATTTGTTGCCATCTTACGAATATTAAATTAAGGCTATAACGCTGTGAGAACGCCGTAGTTCGGCCCCTAGTGTATTCATAAACTAAACATATACTTATGTATAATTGCTTGTATATAATAGGTAGTGGGGCTACAAAACTTGAAATGGATGAGTAGGGCATAAAAATGCGGATGAATGGGGAAGTCAAATTATGCGGATGAGTTTTGCGGATGAGTGGGGCATAAACCAAATTTTGTACAAAGGATGCGTACAAAATTTCAAGTTTGTAGCCCTAGTATTTCCTGTTGTGCCTTGACGAATCAGTCAGTCAGTTAGCCGGGACATGACGTTAAATGACGTAAGTGAACATTAAGAAAGGATTTTTTAAAAAAAGCGGGTCACGGTATGGAAGTCCTTCATTTTGCTTTAGGTGAAAAAAAAAGTAAACCTGGTATGGGAATTTTGAAATTTCACCCCTAGAGGGTTTAAATAAGGGATGCATGGTTAAATGAATATATAAATTCAACTCCTAAAATAACATAAAAATACCGGACCGCTAGTGTATCTATCACGTACTTACATGGAAACTTATTATCTATGTTTACAATTTCGACAAAAAATATGACTTTAAATATACCTTACACAGATCAACAATGTGGAAAATAGAACGGTCATTTCGCCCTACTTCATTTCCTACACAAATGTAGTGTGTAACTGGTTTTACAAGTTAACTATGTTTCCTATAGTGATTGTATTGTCGCTAACGCAACTTGAACGCTAGCTTATAAATTCAAAATTATTATTATGTCTGTTTTTATCTGTGGTTTTTACTATCAAAATAAACAGCCTTTTGCTAAACGCATATGAATGCTTGCATATACACGGCACTTATACTAAATTACTATTTGTAAATTTATTGTCTGTATGTTTGTTGGTTCTGAATAATATCCGCAACGGCCAAACCAGTTTTAATATTCTTTAAAAAAGACAACTCCCGCACTAGAGAACAAGCTCTGTGTCGCGGGGGACTTTACAAACATACAATCAACGGACACAAATTACACCCAGACTCAGAACAACTCTTTGTGGGTCACACAAAGTTTTGTCCCTGTGTAGGATTCGAACCCACAAGCTCGTGCACAGCAGGCGTATACTGCACCCACTGGACCACCGAGGCAGTCAATAGTTTAATGGGACTTGCATAGGCATATAGCTGATGTTATGAGGGAAACTAAACTACTTAAACTGATTTGAGTATATGAAGAATGTTTGTGTGAGTTTTAAGACTACCTACCCCCACTTTAGTCATTAAGCCCTGTGTCGCAGGGAAATAAACTTATATACAATTCAGGGACACAAGGTAGGAAGGAACATTTATGGAAAATACTATTTTTGTCTTTGGGAATCGCGCCCACAACACGCCGCACAGTGGTAGGTATATGACGAGGTAACCACTTAATCCATAGAACCATCAGTCGTAAATAGATAGCGACGGTAAATGCACCCAGATATATTTTATGACTATTTACCCTTACCTAGATATCCGGGGAAAGCGTAACTTTCTATCTAATACTATAAAATTAAATGTACGATATCTATTAAATAAATAGCATTTCGATTTCCATCTGTTCTATGTCTGTCATAAAATGATGTGAGTGCGGAGCGGATTCATGATTGAGATTTACGACTCTAAGGTTTAATTCACATACCTATAGTGACTCTCACTTTAAACTTTCGTACAAGGTACATATTGTTCAACAAGAATCAAGGAACTTCTTCGTTAATCCTACTAATATTATAAACGCGAAAGTTTGTAAGAATGTATGGATGTATGTTTGTTACTGTTTAACGCAAAATCTACTGAACGAATCTGGGTTAAATTTGGGTTAGAGATAGATTATAGTCTGGAATAACACATAGGCAACTTTTTATCCTGAAAAAATCTCTGTTCCCGAGGAATTGTACGCGCGGGCGAAGCCGCAGGCGGAAGCTACTCCTTTTATACGTTAATCAAATTTATACGTTAATCAGGCTTCATTTAAGTTATCATTTATTATGTTTTTGTGGAATCAATATTTAATACGCAAAAAAAATAACTTTATAATAAAAAAACGTGTAAAAATAAACGTGGAATTCAGAGCACTGAATTTCATCTTATATAGTAAAAATCAAAATATTATAAAGATGAATTAGTTTAACGATTTATTTCGATCTTAATTTAAAATTCGTAAGATGTCAACTAGGTAATAATCTAGCTTTAATTTGTAATTGTTCGAAATTTATAAGGGCATAGTGCCCTTGTAAATTTCGCCCATGGTGAGTTTTTAAATAAAGTTTAAAGTAAAAAAATCAATAACAATCCAAAAAACTAAGTGAAAAGTGTTATTCGCAATCGGATGGCAAAAAATGCTTAATAAGTGTATCGTTACGCGCGGCGTACTATGTTGTTATAATGACGATCTAGTGTGAATCGGGCCTTAACAATTTAGATAGTACCACATCCGAGCCGTGCTCCAAAGCTGTTGCATCACAGTTCTAATCTACGAACATAAGATATTCTACTTTGATGTTCTGGCATTTGTGAAATTGGGCTAATACATTACGTGGATACATTTATGCAGAATACGTAACATGAATTCCTATCGTGTAAGGCAATTTGAAATTTAAATGGATTTTTATTCACTAGCAGAGAAGAGCAACACAACATCGCACGTGTTTCTACTGATCTTAATTACGTACCGGTTTTAGTGTTTATTTTGATGTGTTTTTAAACGTTAACTTACTACTTGTTTTTGTAAGTTGTTAATTAGCTGAGTCGGTCGATCTACAGTGAGCCTCAAAAAGTAAGCTACCTTTTTAATGTTTACAACCAACGCAATGAAAGTAAATTGGTAAATATCCAATATACAGGCTTGCTTAGTCAAGGGGTCAATGTAAAAGTTATTACTGATTCTATCGGTTTTTTGAAGACACTTACTACTCGAATACAAACAAAATGTTTAATTTTTTTCTGGTTTATAATAGCAAGAATCTTTAAGATATTTATTATAAAAAATTGCTGATTTCAGTCTTAAAAACTAATTATAATAATTGTTTTGACTAACAAAATACCTTGACCGATTGATTTTCGTCAGATGCCTCGTTTATCGTAATTACTAATTAAGCACAGTTAATTAGAAACTTTGTAATGTTTTTTTTATAAACCAAAACCTTAATAAATTCTCCTTGCTCCAACATGTAATCTTTACTTTCTCCAGAAACAAGAATTAAACAGCAGTTTGACTGCATAGTTGTTCAGTGGCTAGCTCGTCATTTATTACTTGCGTGACGTATTGTTCGGTTCGATTCCCAAGCAGAACAAAAAATTGTGCTGTTTGTGGCACTTAACAATCATACAGATTGTAAAGTGCCCTGTGTGGCACTTTACCCTGGTTCCCAAGTTGTCAGGTTTTTTAAAAAGAAAGTAAAGAAGTAGAAACAAAGAAAGAAGAAAAAAGAAAAGGATATATATTATGTACATACCTCATTGTAGGTTTGCACCGGATAGCACACGCGTCCCATGAGGTGGTCATCATGAGCCCAAGCTTCCCTGCTGCCAGATGGACAGTCTTGCGTGCAAGTGCCTCCTGGCCATATCAGTAGCCTTGCGCATTTCACACATCCATCCGCTGCGCAGCGCACGCATTCCGCTCCGCAGCCTGAAAAGAAGACATCAATATTCAATATTACTATTATTATGGGCTAAAGTAAAAAAGCTCTTAAGAGAGGTAGGGTACCATACAAGTGAATAAGCTCGACTGGAGATGGTACTTTGCCTTAGATAAGATCACAGTCAAATAACTACCTATTGCGGAGTAGTTGTGTTCCTGTGTGAGTCTGTGAGTACAGGTATCCAGCGCTCATTTAGAGATGCGTTTATAACGAAACATATTCCTATCAGAGGTATACTCTATCACAAAAACTTGGTGTTAAACTTTTAAGGTAGTTTTTAGGTAGGTAAGTGATACCTCTAGTATTGCAAGTAACCATAGGTTACGGTAACTGGTTTCCATCAGGCAGGCTGTATTCTAGTTGGCCACCTACATAGTATAAAAAAGGCTAAAGTAAAAAATCGTACAAAAATAAAAATGTATAGCTAAGAACCATCTTGTTACGTCAGATTCGAAAAAACACTGCATCAATATCTGCCCACCCGTTTGAGTACTATAATGCACCAGACAAATACACAAATCGACCCGTTCTATTCACAACACCCCAATTTTTGGGTCGGGGGTAAAAAAAGAACTAAGAGAAGGGCATCCTACAAGCGAGTAAGTCCAATTGAGGAAGGGCCATATAGTGGTGTTTTCTGTTCCTGTGCGGGAGGAGTGTGAGTACAGTACCTGTACTGTACTCACACTCCTCACGCACAGGAACTACTTACGTTTTACAGCCCCTGGGCTGTAAAACGTAAGTAGTTTGAGAGAGAAAGGGAGACGGAGCTATATAGCGTGTATAGCTCCGTCCCTGTCTCTCGCTCGAACGTGTCATGTTTAACACACATGGTTCAGCCCCTGTACTTATACTCCTGAGTTTTTAGGAAAAGTTTTCTTATGAGTGATGGCCCAGGTACATAATTATAGTCGGCAATAAAATAAAATAAAATCAATGATATTATAAAGAAAGATATATTATTGTATGCGACCTTCATACCGAGTAGACCGGCGAGAGAGTTCCATTTTGTTGCCATGTTTTCGTGCGTACGTGCTAATAGATTTAAAATATGATAGAAATACGGGACGTAACGATACAGAAAGAGATAGTGATAGATGAAGTGAAGCTACTTAGCTACTGAACAATTCCCAGCGCTAGAGTGATATCTACGTCTTTCTTACTATAATATCTTGGTCTCAAATATATAAAAAGTAGGTAAGTCATTTGCTTACTTAATGCAGGCGATTTTACTCAAGTTTCACTACAAATTTTCTTGGACGTCTTGTTACAAGATGAGAAAGCTTTTTGCGCTGGCTTTTTATAACGCATTTAAATCATAATACCTAGGTGTATTAAATAGCTTTAGGTTTTATATTTATTATTATGAGCTTTACTTTTTTTATTTTGTGAATAAAAATAGTCGTACCGTACAGTATGGTTCCAGAGACATTTTCTCCCACGTACGATTAGGTTGTGGAATGAAGAGGTTTTCCCCGAGAGACTATAATTGGGGTAAAGGATTGGCAACGGCCGAGTGATACCCCTGGTGTTGCATACATCCATAGGTTACGGTAACTGCTTACCATCAGGCAGACCGTATGCTTGTTTGCCTTCTTAGTAGTATAAAAAAAGCAATGATGTATATTTATTTATTAGCCGACTCAAATACATTCGTGCCACCCGTGCCTACTTCGTGGAGGCAGTATTTTTTTTAAATAATTTCTGATGATATTATAAGTGTGGTTCGGTTAGTGCTGAGTGCTATGATTTATTTCCTGGCTGCCAAAATGCTGCTGCTGCTTCATTTTTTGAGTTAATACTTAGCCTATGACACTTACAAATAACGTGGCTTTCTATTGATAAAAGAATTTTCAAAATCGGTTCAGTAGATCCAGAGATTATCCCCTACAACCTCACAAAGTAACCTATTTATAATATAAAGTATATATTATGTCTGCGTCCTTAAAATAACTTGCTTATACATTTTAATTTTAGTAAGTAATTAAATTGGCCTAAAACCCAACATCTGCTTATATCTGCTAATTCGATTACGCTAAAATCTTACTAGAAAATCGTTAATGTTATTATTTCTAAAGTATTAGTTATACAAGGCTCCTCGCTTTCTTTGATATATAATATTCATGAGCATGATCCGTACGTACTTACACGCCAACCTACGTACATTTTGACATTGGAATATTTCGAATTTCTATGCTAATAAATGATACCACATTTGGGCAGTAATGTATGCATGGCCGATGCACGGCGACGGTTATTCGATTACTCCCCACTAACGCAGAGACTGGTTGAATGTAAAATTTCACCTCACCTACACACAGACAATTGGAGGGAGAACTAGTGACGTATTTACTTTTGTCATTTAAAAAGTCATGAAAATTCACAAACTATCTCTTAGGTGTACTCCTGCAGAATAATAAAAAGCTCTTCTGGCAACCCTTTGCGGCCGATGTTTGACCCTAAAATAATAAGGATGTTAAGAACTATTAATGAAATAAAACAGGATAGCCAGAATAATCTTTTATTACATAATAGTTAGTTAGGTTGTGAATGTTCATAACTTTTGAATTACAAAAGTGAATACGTCACTGGATCTCCCTCTAATTGTAAGTCATAAATTTAAAAAAATATACCATTAGATGATATGACCTGAAAACAACTGATTGTGTTGTAAAAATACAAATTCACCAACAAACCTATTTTAACACGGAACTTATGCAACAAATATCATTATTATTTTCTTACGCTAGAAAAGCAAAAGACTCATAAACACATTAATTTACATATTAAAATGTCTTTACGAGCAATTTGCTTAAAATACTGCGTAACATATAGAGTTTAATGCTTACTTCAAAAGGAATAAAATAAAGGTCGTCAGCGAACGGTGAACATTTGGCATCATTCTCGGCATTAACTTTATAGCATCGCACGGGTGCTTTTACGAAAATGCTTTCTGATTTGTGAAGCAATGACTTTGAAAATCAATTAATATTCAATTACTTCACTGGATCGTATTCCGATACTTTCAATCCAAAAGGGAAAGCGCTGAGCGCTGGCAGTATGCGATTAGTGAGCTACTGTTCAATTAACGGGACTAAACCGGGCGACCGCACGGGTAGACATGTTGCCTTGTTTACTTTACGATCAACTTCGCTTCAATGTTTCAAGTTGGCATTAAATGCTGTTATATTGTGTGAGTTTATTTACATACATGAGACGTGAGATTCTAGTCGATATTACATATAACTGGTATTTACGTTTATGGAAAGTCGTTGAGTGCAACGTACTCACACAAACAATTGCTATGATGGTGACGCAGTAATCGATGAATTAATTTTAAATTCTAGTTTTTACTGTTTGTCAGTCTGCAATACTTTATACATAGGTATATATCTGTGATTTGGCATAGGTACATACGTGCTTTTATTAGCTTATTTCTTTCAGACAAGAGCATGCTTTTAAACTGAAGGAAGTGTTCAGTTGGGCTAATATTTTTGTTTGATGGATAGTTTAGCGAGTTTTAAATTGATTGATTAACAAATATTTCAATTAACTGCGGTTGAAAAGGTTGGAGTGAAACATCTTAAAGATTGTAACCATCGAAAACATGCTGGCATATTCATTAGTTTTGACTCATGCATTATTAAGATTATAAGTGGTAAACGTGGGTACTATACTCCTCTACCTACCTCTAAAAAGGCGTGATTCTATGTTATGTTATTATTAGGTAGGTATTAATTACTTCGATTAAAACTGCACTGTAAATAAATGACTGTGCATGTAAATAAATAAAAAATCTAGCGTAAATGCATCGGGCATGGCGGCTCGCTCTATGCTCACGCCATGCAAATCACTCATACCTTGGTCCCCCTGCCTATAATTGGCGTGGTGGCCTATACCCATAACATTAATAAGTTAAAAAGAATAAAAGATCTTTTTAAATTTCACTTTAAGAATATTAATAATATAACATGAGACAGATCACTGTAAAGACAACATAACATAAAAGCGAATAACCTAGAGTAACACCTGTTTACTTTACAAAAACTAAATAATTTGCACATGAACGGTAGAAAATAGAAATCTCGTTAATTTCTTCTAGTACTTTAGTTCTCATTGACTTTTTGTATCACAAACACAATGTTTAGAAAGTTATTAACGTCTTCCAGTTTCCACATCGATATCTAAGTGATGTCATTATTGTCTATGGTTCCTTATGCTCTAACAGAGAGTAACAATTTATAATGTAGTACTAAAGTAACAGAAAAATATTACTATATATTATGTTACTCCTTCATTGCATACAGATAGACAAATAAAATGTATGGATTTTTTCGTTTTGAAGACCTTGAAACTATAACTACATTAGAATAATTACGCACATTTTCTTTGCGTAGATAATACATCAATTTATGAGTTGACACAGTTTGTAAAGCTGTAAATAATCTGAAGGTGAAGGTGTAAAGATGGTTCGACAATAATAAATACCACCAAAAAATTTTCATGTAAAGCAACGCCATGGCGAGTACATATTGCTTGCAATGTAAAAAAACTTATCAGATCTCGTGAAGAGCCAAGCGCCTAACTCTACATGCCCTAAACAAACACTCCCTAATGTGGGTTATATCATAACGTATAGCGTTCTGCGTAAATCCTAGTCGTAAGTTCTCTACATACCCTACACCTTAGTCAAAATGTGTGGCATAACCGTTTCGTTACTCAAGCACATATTGGCACAAAATTAACGCTTATTGACATTATATTCTGAGAATTTGGACTTTCTTGCAGTATTCAGACCGAGTTTATAAAAACAAATACTACAAAACGCTTCAAGAAAAGGTAGGTAGTGCCCTACGCTTCCATTGTCTTGTCTTGGCGGGGGCACTCCTGTGCCCCCTGGATTAAATGATGTTATTATAATAACAAGCTCTATGTATATTCCAGTGCTAGGCACGGGGTCCTTTCCTCTGTCAAGCGATCTGAGAGGGAACATCAGCATATACTCTCTTAGCTTGCTTGGTTGAGGGCATAGTGCGGGTTGTTGGATCAGACATAACTTTAGAATTACCTATGAAAGGCCTAATTAATAAAGAGTAATGAAGTTAAATGTCTAAAGGTGTATCAACAATTGATATCAATAAGTTTTTAGGACATTAACATTTATTATATAAAATAATAAACTTGCCTACTACCTACGCATGTTGCGTGCAAAAATGTCACGCTATTTTTCCTTAGGTAAAAGTAAGTAATCAATTTCCTCAAGCACTTTTACAGTAATTAACATTCTAAGTAGGTTTAAGTGAAAGCAATGTGCTAAATGATTAATTAATATGTACCTAGTTTCCCGGTGAAATCGAGTGGTGTGTTTCTTAATATAACTCTGTGCCCACTTTTATTATAAAAGCAACCCATATATGTCCCACTGCTGGACAAGGTTCTTCTCTCGTCTATCAAAAGAGGGAGAGAGAGGATTTGCACACATGCTGTCCTAATGCGGGTTGGTCAATCAGACTTATCTTTAGAATTTCTTCGAAGACATGAGGGTTTCCTCACGATATTTTCTTTCACTGTTAGCAGATTGTAAATCGTTCATATAAATCCCTCAAAGTAAAATTCACATTGGTTCAGTAAAATTTGGTCTTAGACTCTATTGTTATAGCCACCTAAAAAAATGTTGTGGTATTTTAGCCTTTTATTATTTGTACGTAGTATAATTCTATCTATAAGTAGACTAAAGCGTAGTGATTAGTTACTCTGTCAAGTAGACGGCTAAGACCACATTGTAAGTATGGATTTCAATATCAGTATCATATAACCTGAGGCTTCAATAAATATATTAGCATCATTGAAATATTGTATATCAATGATTAGCATAATACATTTATGATTGTATATTATAAATGTTATTATAAAGTTGAGCTTGATTGATTTTATTGATATACTTGTTTTAGCCCGCGGCTCCGCCGTCATGGATATCGATTACCGCGATGGTAAAGTAGCCTATATGATATTCCAGACTGTAATATAATAAAATATATTATTTTCGGGACAACTCACACACCGCCATCTAATCCCAAACTAGGCATAGCCTGTACTATAGTAACCAGACAACTGATAAACATACTTATATATTTCTAAATACATACATATTATAAATAAATAACACCCAGACACAGAACAAACAATCGTGCTCATCACCCAAATATTTGTCCTGTCCTGGGTGAGAATTTAACCCACGACCTCCGGCGTAGTAGTCAGAGTCACTAACCACTAGACCAACAGGCCAGTGATCTATCTCTTTATCAAATTTCATCCAGATCCGTTATGTAGTTTTACGTCATATTGATTTAGTTTCTTTGATTTTCGACTGGCCTCTTGGTCTGGCCTTGGATGAAAAAAATGACAGCTCTTTATGTAAGTAAGTAGAATACATCAATATAATTTATTTATTCAGGTTAACAAGAGGCACAGCTATAAGATTAGTTATGCGTTCGTAAACACAAAATAACAGCCTATTATATTTTTTTATACTACTTAGATGGCAAACAAGTATTCGGGCTGCCTTGGCGTTCTAATTAACAATATTTAAGTTTAGTCTAACAAAGATTCATAGTACAAACGCCGGATTGTTCAATTTCAGTAGACTCGGGAGAACTTCGCTCATACTTGTTACCAGCAACCTGGCCCCGCTTTGTGGATTTATCTATACTAATATTATAAAGCTGAGGAGTTTGTTTGTTTGTTTGTTTGGTTGAAAGCACTAATCTCAGAAAGTACTGGTTCGATTAGAAAAAAAAATTGTTTTGAATAGTGCATTTATCCAGGAAGGCTATAGGCTATATAACATCACGCTATGATCAATAGGAGCGAAGCAGTAGTGAGATATGTTGCGAAATCGGGATTTTTTTTTCCAAATAACCACACGGACGAAGTCGCGGGCGAGCCCTAGTTTATTATAATACGGGTGGACATTTATCCAGTTTTCGTAGGGACCGCTTTTTTTTTCAATAAAATGTGGGTGCCCGAGGACGGATGCCGTTGCCGCGGCAGACCCCGAAAAGCTGGTGCGATGAGCTGCACGTCTTTGCGGAAAACTGGGTAGATTTGGCATCCAATAGAGAGGTGTGGAAGACCATGGGGGAGATCTTTGTGCAGCAGTGGGACATAACAGGTTAAAAAAATTAGCCTATGTTACCCGCTCATAAAGGAGCTTTCTAATGGTGAAAGATTTTTTTAAATCAGTCGAGAAGTATTACAGTTGAATCGTACCAAACAAACAAACAAAAGAAATCAAATCTTTCCTCTTTATAAGTTTAGATTCATGTTTTCTACATATAAACCTTCCGGAAGAAATTATCTAAATGATAGTGAAAACCGTATCAAAATCCGTTGCGTGATTTAGAAGATTAAAGCGTACAGAGGGATAGACCGCGGGAAATTACTTTATTTTATACTATGTATTATAAGGATTAAGTAAGTGCTTAAAAAACATTAATGAATGTCGCTATGTTTCTTAATTATATATATAAAGCTTATGACTCACTCACGTGTGTCGTTGATGGCGGGAGGCGCGTCGGCCGGCCGCAGCTGCGCTAGCGCAGCGTTGGCCGCCGCCAACACCACGAGCGCGACCAGCGCCGCACTCCTCATCGTACACCGCTCATCCTGATATCACTGTGGACAAATACAACAATATAGACTCAAGTTATGTACACTGTCGGTACAGGTTTGACCAATATTTTTTTATACTACTCACATGGCAAACAAGCATACGGCCCGCCTGATGGTAAGACTGCTTACCATCAACCGTATGCTTGTATCGTGTACGGTAATTGTACCGTGACCTATACCGCATATATGGACGCTTGCAATACTAAAGGTAATTAATACTATAACTTGCGTGTTGCCGACCTAAAAGCAGGGTTTAATAAATTTCCATAACATTTGGTTAGTAAAATATATATAAAACTTTTATGCGGCCTTAGAAAGTGTCATGGAATACATGGAATACTTACATGGAATAATATGAATTTATTATTCGCCGAAGACCTAAACTACTTTAGTAGGTAGTTGTTTTTATGAAACAGGCGTTTCGGTAATTGCTTATTTAAAAAATAAACCGACTTTAAAGCAAAAAATATTTTTATATAAAAAAAAATTTTAATATTTTTCTGTGGGAGTTGTAACGTAGATATTTTTTTGTATTGATTTTCTAAATTATCAAATCATCAAAATCAATTAATAAATTGGCAGAATGATCGCGGAAAAAACCATACAAAAAACATACAGTCGAATTGAGAATCTCCTCCTTTATCCCTAAATGAGTTTTGGAAACCTGTACTCACATCTTTTATTTTGATAACCGACATCCACGCGGGTCCACAGGCAACAACTAGTACGCCATATTTATTTTTTATTGTATCCATATAAATAACATAAATCCTCTATAGAAAAACGTTATAATATATTTATGACGATAAAAGAAATAATAATAACGTTGCGTGCGTGGTTTATGTTTACAATTAATTGTAATGCATATGAAATAGACGTGCGCCGCAGCCGTACACGCAGAACTTTCACTATGACTTATAATATGTAACGTATGATCGGCCAAGTTGGCAATCGACCGCTCATAGAATGTTTATTTATTTACTAACGTGTACAATCTCATAGACTGAGTATTTATATTTAGATAAGAAGTACTCTATGGGCTATTCCAGGCTTTAATCTTTCCTATGCCTCAAATGCGTTCAGCCGTTTTGATGTGATTGAGTAACAAACAGACATTATATATTTACTAGTTTCTACCCTCGGCTTCTCTCTCGCGTACAATACCACAGACGAAAAATTTTTTTCGGGATAAAAATTACCCTATGTGCTATTCCAGACTATAATCTATCCCTATGCCAATATTTTTTCAGAAGCCTTCAGTCGTTTTGACGTGATAGAGTTATGGAAAAAACTGGCAAGCTTAATATTAGGTGACAGGAAGAACCTAGCACCTACTTCAATATGTATTCAGTTATTTTTAGGTTTTTGAAGTTGGTTTCAGTTTTTTTATTTTCCTATTTTAGTGTTAAAATAGAAGTAAAAAATATACGAAAAACATTGTTATTACCTACAACATTTGAGGGTTGCCCCCGATTTCCCTGACATTTCATCATCAAATCCTGACTTGGTGCCAATGGGACCACCTCTAGAGTATACTCTTCCAAATAAAAAAATAATATTGAGAATCGGTTCATAAACAGCAAAGTTATCCGCGAACAAACATAAAAAAGCACCGTTTATATGCTATTTTATGTTTGTTCGCAATCGAATTAAGAAACCTTCTCCTTTTTTGAAGTCGATCAAGAGGTTCGCATTTATAATATTAATAGATATAAATTAAAAAAAATATGGTTTACCTACGCAAGATTAAACATAGTCAAATAAAGTTTGACACAGAGAAAAGATATTTAAGTAGGTAGGTATATTGACATGTTTCAAATATTATGAATTGTCGTGCACCAACTTGGCCGATTGTATACGAACGTCCGCAATGACTACATCTATAGCAATTTGTCAGTGAATTTGACAGAAACCGGTTTGTTTTGAGTAGGTGGCTTTTCGACTCTCCCTTTTTTGTTTACAGATTAAAGATGTTTTTTAAAAGACAATTCTCGCACTTGAAAACAAGCTCCGTGTTATGAGGGCCTTTACAGACATAAATTCACAGACAGTACACTGAGATTCGGAACAAACAGTTTTGCTCCGTGTGGGATACCCAATATCAGACTAATAGAATAAGATTATCTTATTCTTATTAGTCTGAGTACCTACCCAATATATTCGGCGCAGTGTCAGTGTCTACAGATGGTCAAATTTAAATCATAGTCATTTACAGCTTCGTTCTTTTTTCTCCACTCGATCCTGTTTTGTACCAATCTTTTATTTTATTTTAATAGCTTACCAAATATTGTTAACATTTTTTTGGTTAAATAACATTTCAGAACTTATACTTAGTGTTAACCATTAAGTAGAATCTTACTCATATTAGTCATATTATTTCCATAAGCTCATAGACCTATTTCTGTATTGGTGTTCCCACACTTTTAAACAAGCTAGTATTTATATCTGCACTTATTTTAACAAAACAGTATATTTATCCTGTTTCTATCTGCGATCTAAATACCACATGGATCTGGGTTCAACTTTTTTAATTTGTTTTTTCTCGCCTGCCTGTTCCTGGTATTCGTTTTTGTTTCCAACTTTACCTCGCATATAGCTTCTAAAGATAAGTACCTAAGTACTTTAAATTCATCATGATAGTATATTATTAAATACATTAGATGGGGCTATAGCAGTCTTTATAGCGATTTATTTTAGATATTCATTTGAATTTCGCACAACTTGAAAGCTTAGTCATCAAGTTCACATCTTAGGAATTAAAATTAAGATCGAAAAAAAATCGATTTAAGAATGTTATGGTACCTATAGTACAGCCAATGACCGTTAACGATTTTGGTGGATGGAAATCCCAGGACCGGTTCTACGAAATCTTGAGAAATATTTTGGGAATTCTTTTCGGGTAACTAATCAGCGTAACATGTTTTATGGTATTTTATTATTATTCTCTTTCTAAACAATTTATTGTTTGAATTATATGGTCTAACAAGAACTCATTTCTTAGGCCCTTAAATAAACCTCTTTTAGTCAATGCTTTTTTTTAAGCATAATATCATAACAAATAAAAACTTGTTTGGGATTTCAATAACAACTAATAATGTTGACAGGGTTCATCCTTACATTTTAAAACTAGTGTACGATTTCATAGTAATTTCCTCCCAGATACGATTAGGTTGTGGAATGAGCTCGAGATATATTATTTGTAACAGTTCTTCTAGTAAGGAGTTATAAGGTTTTTAAGGATTCGGCAACGCACGAGTGATACCCCTGGTGTTGCAAGCTCCACAGGCTAAAAAATGACATCTTGCGAACTTCATTGAGTTTGAAAATAAATTACTTTTAGGACTTGGTGCGGCTGGTATATTTTCTCTATATAGCTAGGTACCAAGGTTCGATATCGTTAGAATAGGTATTACAATAAACCTCTTTAATTGCTATTAAAAATAAAAAGCGAAACAAAACGTTATTAATAACTTCTTCGTCATCTGACTCACTATACCATTTTTTTTGTAAATCATAATGATCCGCCGCGTTCTGTTTAGCAAAAAATCCTTAATGTGTTCTTGATGTAGGTCACACGGTCTCGTCGTCCAGTCTCGGTATGACTATAGTATAAAGCGTAGGTAGTAGCGCACCTCCTTTATGAATATGCTTAAAACTCAACAATTAAATATCAAGAATATCTCGCAAGCTCCCCGTAATGCATAATAATTATAGTTGTCACAGCGTAGTAATATAATTATTATAATGAAATACCATTTAATTTTTAATGTGCGATAGGTATTTTAGGTACGTATTATAATTCTCATTATATAAAATTCAATATACTTACCAATATACGTTGTGATAAACATATGCAATACCGACAGTCTGCATACCGGAGGGCAACGTTGCCAGCCCGTACTTAGACGCCGCGCGCCAGACCGGGTAGGTAATTAATTAAACATTTTGGTTCAGTTTCTTTACTACTTACTTATTTATACTATATAACAGTACGGACGAGTTTGCAAATTAGTCGACATTGGCATTCGATAACCACTACTGTACTTCACACACCTACGCACCACGTGTACAATATTAATGTTCTACAAGCGACCCGTTCAGGTTTCGCATGTTTGCAATGTATCATAATGTTTTGTCAACGTTAGCAAAGAAAGCGGCCAAAATTCTAAGTATTATACGAAATATAAACATGCATGTATCTAATATTCCCGTTCAAATTTTCCTCTTTCCTTTCTCAAGTGAGATGTGGTCTTCTGTGACGATCAAAACCTTAGATGTCACGGTGCATCCTCAAAAAAAAAACCTATAAACGACCTGGAAAAAAATATTTTTATGATAGTAAAACCGCATCTAAATTCGTTTCGAAGTTTAAGGTCGATACAGACTTTACAGTCGCACAATGAATGCCTCTGCTTGAAGTGTGGTGTGCGTGTCAAAAAAATAAATCAACATATATGCTCGGGTCGAGCCTTTGCGTGCGAAGAAAATGCTGCGTCTGTCTGTCTTCATATTTTGCACCTGCATACGCAACTACGTCCACAACAAATGTAATTCTTACACTGCGCTTTGATATTGAAGCGTTTGCCGACATACGTTGCCTCGCCACGAATGCGAAGATACACAGGCGAGGCATTCGTTGTGCGCCGTTCGCGGCTCATGCCTCGCAAAGTCTGTATGCGCCTTTAGAATATATGATATAGATAGATAGAAGCGACTTTGTTTTGTACTAAGTAAAGATGATAAGGTCCTTGCTTGCCGTAACTTAAAGACAAGCTTAGCTATGTAATAACCGGAGGTTTATTTGCTAAAGGTCTAGTATGACTAGTTGTATTTAATTTTGTATCCTGTTTTCTCTTTGATAGTTAGAGCGGTATTAACATGTTGTTGGTTAGTTTAGGGCTACTGTTAGATACTACTATACTGTTATATACTACACTTACCTACTAAAAGTAAGTGTACAATATAGGTATCTGGAGCTTACCTTGACATCATTGTATAGTGATTAATTTTCGATATAAATTTGAAATTCGTAACATGGCAACTTATTACCTAACTTTAAGGTTATTGTTGTTAGAATTTAAAATAAAACGCGAAAATAAATCGATAGAAGAACGTAATGGTCATGACGTCATGGTAGCGTTAAGGTTCCAAAACTCGTTAAAAATATTGAACAATGCTTATTATTATTCGTTTTCACTTTGTGTATCTTTATTTGTTGTTTTTCATGGCTAAACAACAACCAACCAAATTTGGGGAAGGACATGGCATAGGCCATTTAATAAGCTGTGAACTTACACAGCATTACAAAGAAAACATTAATATAAGACCAAATATGTCGATAATTTGTTTATATCTACTGCATAAAAGTTGTACAGTCATTCTATGCCTTATTCCCTTTGCAATAAAGATTATAATAGAAACGCGGGGCCAGATGGCAATGAGCGCTGATGTAATGTGTTTAGTAAGTCACGAACGTGTGAGCCATTCTTACATTAGGTATTGTATTTTTTTATATCGCATAGTTGAGTGGAATTCTCTACTACACGGAACTTGTATTTAAAAATCGCCTACGACTTTATTGGTTTGTTTACAGTTATGGGCTATTGTTGCTTTCATTTATAGTACTTTAGTGGCATACGGCCTGTAAGTTAGCAGTTATCGTAGCCTTTTATGAGAGGTAGGGCACCACACCTCTACCTTACAAAAGACCTCAGCCATATTTGGCTGAGGTCTTTTGTAAGGTACTACCGTTTATGCCACTTGTTTAGAGGGGCAGAGATCATTAAACCCTGTTACTGTCTTGGATCGGTAACACGCAAGAATTGCCCAACTAATTCACTGCTGCATGCTGCCTGTGTGTTATTAAAACATTTGGCAGCGGTCTTCTATAAGATGAAGCTTGGTAAGCGTTTTCTAACTTACCTGATAGTATATCTTTTCGTAGCCTATGGAGGTTTGCAATATATTCTTGTCTAAAAACCCAAAATATATAATAGGCCTGAAGATAGATAGAAAACTCTTCACTGTATTTTTTTTTATTAGCCTGTATTGTCCCACTGCTGAGCATAGGACTCCCCCATTGACTTCCATTCTCGTCTGTCCTGTGTCTTATTCCACCAATCCTTCTCATATACATCTAGGTCGTCACGCCAGCGTTTTCTAGGTCTGCCTCGACGGCGATACTTTTCTTCCAGCAAAATACGACTGCACGGTTGGTGCAGTGGCTTAAGGGGATATCTCACCATATACCACTGCGCGGCGTGCTGTGGGTTCGATCTCCACACGGAACAAAAATATAAATAAATATATTGTTATCCATAAATAGTTGTTCCGAGTCTGGGTGTACTTAGTGTCCGTTAATTGTAAAGTCCCCCGCGACACAGGGCTTGTTCCCTAGTGCGGGAGTTGTCTTTTTAACAAAGAAAAATAAATTATAAGTAAGCCGGGTAAGAAAACAGTCCACTAGCTCCTAAAAATATTGTAGGTATAACAACTAAAACGATTCTGTTTCTAAGTAGACAAAACCAGAATTGCCGTTAAAGCTCTACAATAACTAAATCACGTTTTAGTACTCAGTGCAGTGCTAACAATGCTAGTTAGGTAAAGGTTGCTATGCCATTGCCTATTTACTGTTTTGCAGAACATGGTTTTTAATACATGAGTAATATGCGTAGGTATGGCTGGAGTTTAGAACTCAACAAATAAGGTATGTAAATATTGCACTTTTACAGAAACTCCAAATAACTAAGTATGTTCGTTTTTGGGAAGAAGAAAGAAAGAATTACAATTTATTTTTACATACAAATGACAAAAAATAAAGTATCCCATTGATATCTGAACATAGCCAAAAAAATGATCATTCAGTCATTTAATGTGAGATAGGTATTTATATAATATACTAGCTGTTGCCCGCGGCTCCGCCCGCATGAATGTCGGTTATCGCGATAAAAGACTCGGAACAACTCTTTATGGGTCACACAAAGTTTTGTCCTGTATGGGAATTAAACCCTCAACCTCGTGCCCAGCAGCCGCATAATGCGGCCACTGGACAACCAAGGCAGTCAATTTTTGTTCTACCATTTAATTATATTTAACCATGATGAGTAATTTGATGTTATGAAACCGTTAAAAGGAGCTACCATTGGTCTCAAACACGATTAGTGTACTTATAACTCATTGGTTTATATAATTCCGTTTACTAGACTCAAAGCTAGTCTAGATATGAAAATGTAAACAATCAATTTAATTATGTAAACAAACTATCGTGACTCACGTACAATAGTATCCATCAGTTGACAATAGCAGTAAATCAATACGAAATCACGTAGTAAATAATAATACAAATAGTACTTAAGTACAAACAAAGTTTAAATTGTGTGCTAATATTTCAATATCCTTATAAATGAGTTGGTTGTTTTCAATTTCACTTTGAGTTGGAAAGAAAAACATTGTAGAACAGAGGTCATTGAATTTTGAATAACACAAAATTGTGTAATAATTGAGACATCGTACGAATCATCAATTTTAGATCCTTACTAATATTATAAATGTGAAAGTTTGTAAGAATGGATGGATGGATGTTTGTTTAAAAACTACTGAACGGATCTGGATGAAATTTGGCACATAGATAGATTATGGTCTGGAATAACACATAGGCTACTTTTTGCAGCGATAACCGACATCCACGCGGGCGGAGCCGCGGGCAACAGCTAGTTGAAAATAAATCCTTATAAAGGATGTTTTGGTACGCCGCCAGCATGGGTAAGTAAGTCGTCAATCTGGTTAGCATACTTTATATTAATTTTAAAATTCTATTAATATAATAATTATTATAATAAACAACACGTGGTCGCTACTACTAAAGCACCGCGTGCTGCGTCGCTACGCAGCGTTGCCGCCTCACCGGATTCAACTACGAATTCCGAAACATACATAAAAAACATGTTTTAATACCACTATAAGTAAATGGCCTACCTGCTATATACCAGGTTGCATGTAATGCCATACAAGCATTGATACTATGTAAGATAAAAAAAGATCAGAAAAGCAAGACGAGACTAAATTCTTTACATCTTTTTGCCAAAAGAATTAGCAGTAAAGTATCATCTTACATATTTACAACTTTATTAGGTCCTATCTACCTATGTAATTAAGGGCGAGCCTACTAAACTAGGCAAAATTCCAAACCACGGGCAGACAGCATTTATAAAGAAAACCATTATTATAAGCGGCGTTCAATATTGTTGCCATGTTTTGACGTGTACTTGCTTATAGATTTCAAGTATGAATGCGATAGATAATACGGAACGAAATGACACAGAAAGAGATAGCTATAAGCCGGATGACAACAATTAGCCACTTTTGTCGGCAACAAATACCGCGCGCTAGTGAGATAACTATGTCTTCCAAACTGTAATACATATCCTTACTAATATTATAAATGTGAAAGTTTGTAAGAATGGATGGATGGATGGATGGATGGATGTTTGTTACTCTTTCACGTAAAAACTACTAAACGGATCTGGATGAAATTTGGCACAGCGATAGATTATGGTCTGGAATAACTCATAGGCTACTTTTTGCAGCGATAACCGACATCCACGCGGGCGGAGTCGCGGGCAACAGCTAGTATTACTATACTTCAGCCTACATCACAATCGCACATACACACACGCCGTTGAGGCGTGTTTAAACTTTAAATCTCACAATTATTTCTAGCCGAGATATAACATTAGTAGGCACCATATTGTAATTATAATTTAGATGTGTAGTATACTTAGTACTCCATCTGGAGTCATATACATTAACCTACATTGACTTGAAGTACTCGCTCAGCTTATGAACTCAACATTCCTCAAATCCGGCCGCTTGATTTATTTAGTTGAATTTAAATCACGCATTCTTACTTAAACGTAGATTAACTAACTAGTAATTAGTATTTCGAATTTTATAATTAGACAACTAGAGCATTTATTATAAGAATCTAAATTCAACACGCTGCATAACATTGCAAATACAATTTTACGGTACGTACCCTGATGGACACATAAATTGCATCAAAATACAAAATTACTTTTAAATACAAATATTTGATACAGCAGTGAGAAACCGTTTCTGCCCTCTTGAAGCTCTCTGGGAAACAGGCGTGAGTCTACGCAGGTATGTATATATGGTTGGACACAGGCTAATTAATTGATGCAAAGACTGATAGTTTATAGGTTTATCTCTACATTACATATGTCATGGCGATCTTCAAGAAAGGAGTTATAAGATTTTAAAAGGTTCGGCAACGCGCGAACATAGACTTGTTTGTTGCTTGTTTGCCTTCTTCGTAGTATATAAAAAACATTGATAAAAATGCAGTCTGTTCGTTAGTATTTAACTAGCAGTTCCCCGCGGTTTCACTCGCTTTTAATTTGGATTTCATCCCGAGTCACGTATTATTATTGTTACTACGCTACGCTACGGCCCAAGTCGAGCATAGGCTCCCCTTGCACCGTAGCTTGATGTTAAATAGCACATAACCTTCCTCATAAATTGGGCTATCAAATGCAAAAACATTTTTTCTAATCTAACTTGTAGTTTCAGAGATTAGCGCGCTCAAACAAAGAAACAACTCTGCCTCTTTATAATTAAAGTATAGATTTCTATAATATTTAAAATAAAATCGAAAATGTACTGGCCTTTTAACATGCTTACGTTTATATTCAAAGTAAATAGTAAGATTAGTGTAAACCGAGCTGCCGCGCCGCATACAGTGCATGTGCGTGCGACTGCGCAGCCGGAGTTGTACCTAGCCGCGGTGAAAGTTGGCGGTGACGCACTTTTGTATTCACGCAACTCACGAGGCACTAGTAATTTACGCCACCACTCAAATGAGGCCTCCTACGCCTCTCTCATTAATTCATTGCAAGCGAGCAAAGAAGGGATGTCTATTGAAATCTGGCAGTTCATGTTAGATTAGTCGTTTTGTATAAATCGGCGGTCATGGCCCTTAGAGCTGACTCGCCGGATCTGCCCGAGGAGACATGCGGGCTTCTCGACCGCATGAAACATCCGGGACTGTCGGCATCGCTCTTGTTGCTTACTTACTATTTATAAACTTTAACTAGTTTTTGTTTGAACATTGAAACAGATTGCCTTGTATGTACCTTTTGGTTTCGTAATAGGTTGATGTACACACTTCTGGTCTCGTATCGGAACTTGCAAGTTCATCGTTTAAGCATTACATAAAGTTATTTAGTATAGGAATGCGAACATATTTATTTTCTTATGCTTGATAATTATTTTGTGTCATTTGGGATTTATTTTCATAAATTATATTCCGGTGGTAACATTGCCTAATTATCACTTATGCAATTCTATATCTACATATTTTAGACCGTCTCTATTAATATTATTTATATTTTTGCTAAAATATTATTAATATTTTATCAAAAAATAATCCCACCAATAAGATTTTCATGTAAAGCAACGGTAAGACGAGTACATACTGCTTGCACTTTAATAAAGATCTCATGGAGAGCCAAGCTCCAAATTCTACATGCCTTTTTTTTCGTAGATGGAAAATGCTTTACGCATACCGCCCCGCCCGGGGAAGCGAGGCAGTTATGTCGGACTCTTCGGCCTAAAGGTGGTAGGTGGCCGGTATAAAATTCTACATGCCCTAAACGAACACTCTCTAACCCACATCATAGCATATAGCGTTCTGCGTGAATCCTAGTTTTAAGTTCTCTACAAACCCTACACCTTAGTGTAATATGTGGCCTGGCTCTTTAGTGACATAGACACCTCATATATTATTTTTTAACATTTTTATTTTTATGCTTGATAATTATTTTGTACAAAAATACGACGAAACGATTACAGAAAAAGTTAGTAGTGCCCTGCGCTTCCATTGTCCCGTTTTGGAGAGGGCACTCCCGTGCCCCCAGAAATATAAGATATTATATTATAGTACCTTTATAGAGTACACATAAAACGAAAAAAATACGTTAATCAGTTTGTTGTTCTGGGAAAACGTCCATATTTTTAAGTTCCTCGTGCACTATTCTAAAATATTCTTCTTCTGTAGCACGGTCGATCTCCTCATCATCAATAAGAGACACAGGTATTTCCGCAAGAGCCTGTTCTTCTTCATTTCGGGCTTTCAAACGAATTTCCTTTAATCGGCTGTCTAAGATATGTTCACGCCTTGTTTCTCTTTCGTAAGTTTGTTGCATTAGTCCTCTGTCCCGAATCCCCGGTATGGCCATATTATCACATAATTGTAGGAGATACAAAGATCCCTTGCTGTCACCAATCGCCACAGATTCACCACCGATATGAGGTGTCATTTTCGTAAGTTCATGCGCCGATATACTGAGACACCTGATTGGCTCCTTGTATTTACGAAGTAAGTCCCAAAAGTAAAAGAACCCACCCGCACATATTGACATGAAACATGAGTATCTTAAAGGAGCCCAGCACGCATCAGTCACTAGATGTTTATAAGGAGGAAATACTACTATAGGGTAAGTGCGAACTTCTTCGCTCCATATACGTACAGAATAATCTCCACAAGTAAGAAACATCCGGAAGGTGCAATTACTTCTTTCAACTGATTGAACCGGTCCAGTATGCGCGTTCCAGTAAGAAACTAGCTTTTCAGAATGGCTTTTGCCCATGCGGTTAACGTTAATAACTAAACCAGACTCTGTCCCACAAAGGAACTTTGTAGGTAAACCGTAATCGTATTCTAAGAAGCTAACGCCTTCTGCATTACTTAGGTTTGGTTCGACTGATGAAGGAATTCTGATCGACATGGGCATTTGATCTACAGGCTCTGAAAGTTTTCTTGAATCCCACCAAATACATTTGCCGTCGGATGATCCGCTAAAAAATTCAGTATGTGTGCGAGAATGTATGTAACGTAATGAAGTGACAGATTCGCGATGAGAGTTGTGAACTGAACTCTTTGAAATTGCACGTTCACCTACTCGAACATCAAATACATTAACTGTACCGTTTTCAAGGCCGCATATTAACATTTCAGGTGAGACAGTAGAACATGCTAGTTGCCAACAAGGGTAATCTGGGCTTATTTTAAGAATTGGTTCTGTTTGAACGTGGACGTCCCATAAGTAACAGCTATTAGACATGTTCAGTTTGGGCTCTGGCATACAAGTTTTGTAACAGTAAGCAACTGCCAGCTTAGGATTTTGTTCATGTGTAAATTTCACTGAACCTATTGGTCTTTCGTGTGGATCGCGAAATACATTAGCGATGCGGACGCTATAGGTTTCAATGGGATCTTGGGGTCGAATATCAGAAAAGTATGTTTGATACATTTCTATAGCGTTATTTTGATCTATGTAGTGCATCATTGATGGCGCCAGATTCAAAATCGTTTCAACATAACTCTCATCGTGCATCACTCGACGACGATGTCTATGAGTATGTTCCTCATTGAATGGTTGAACTTCTCGTGGCCATCCACCTTCTTCATGGTTAATACCCTGTTCACGAGTTTCCTGCATAGGAGTATTCATATAATTTTCTGATATTGGATTAATTGCTTGTACTTCACGGTTTACAGGGTTACGGAGAATATACATCTTTTGATCTTCAACAGATGGATTAATAGAATCTAGCATTTGAGCTGAAACTGCTTGAAACATTGGCTGCCTGCCGCAATGTCTTCGTAATTTCGCATATTCATAAGTTGTTTTTACGTAAGAAGACATTATTTTTAATTAATAACGTTACACTGAATAAGTAGTCTGTTGATTAAGTTTTGTAACCGTCAAATGAGTAAACATGAAATCAACAAGGCCATGGTTTAAAATGAATATTGATGATGGAATTAAATAATATGAAGTGTGACTACAGCGTGATCATCGTCTGGAAACATATGTGTCCTTGTGTGGTCGAGTTGTTTTCTGCGATATTATTTAACAATTATGAGATTAAGCAGGTTTCACATGTGGTTTATGCTCTTAACAAGGTTTACATAAGAATGAACGAAAACGATTATTTACGCGTTGTGAGAAATATTTGTACCAATTTTATACACAACTTGAAAGAAAGAAAGAAAGGTAAGCGGTTACCGTAGCCTATACCGTTGCAATGCTAGATTTATATATTGCGTATTGCCGATCCAAAAAAAATTACATCACATTTGTGATGGAGTATACCTTGTTTGCTTACTATCTACTCACCTATGATTAGAGAAGGATATTTTAAAACACATCCCTAAATGAGTATTAGAGACCTGAACACAGTATTAGAACACAGGAACACAATTACACCACCATTTGGCTTGTGCTTCTGTAAGATCATTTTCATATTTCATTTCATTCATTCCTCTTCAAAAGTTAGAGTAGGTAAGCAATCTGTAGACGTATGGAAAACTTAGCCATCGCACATAACTGCCCAGGAATTCCATAAAGTGGTGATTTGATTCCTTTATCATGTTGTTTCCTGTAGACGGAGTGTGTCTTGTACCAGGAAATGTCGTAACCACATTGTTAAAGGCAAGGAGTTGTTATGCGGTGCGCATTAATATGCATCGAGTCCATATGGCAATAGATGTGCGAGAGGTGAGACGACTCTCGGTTTTGCCACTTTGTGCTGATTCACTCTACTTATTCCAGTTTCAATAACATTTGTTTGATAAAACAATTGCGAAATCAGACACTAATTGTAACTTGACTTGATTTATAATTGCTAAAGAACTTAGGTAATATTTATTAATTAATTTATAGTTTATTGTTATATATATTAAGTATTGTATACTTATTAGACGTTTTGATTTTTATACTTTAATGAGTAAATACACAAGTATGTTATGTAATAGAATATATTAATACTTAATTTATTATATTCGTTCTACTTTTGAATAATATAAGTAAGTATTTAAAAATAAAACCTCTTTGCATTAATTTTTGTGAAACATTCTTTATATTAACATTCTGCTGATATCGTTTGGATACGCATAATAACATACATTTAATGTTTATTTATTATCATGATAATTTTACACAATGCGCTCTTTATAACCGCGAAAAGTGCATTGCAAATATAATATTTCCACTCACAATGTCAACGAACCCATAAAAAAATATTAAACATACTTCCTTACCATAAAAAATGTAAACGTCTTCCATACCAGTATTGTACAATCACATATCACTTCACATCATTTTATAATTATAAATTCAAAATTGGTATAAACCATAGATGGTATCGATACACTGTCACGAATTGGCACAAGTCACAACACTTTTGCGTCACGATTAGAAATTCGAATTCGGTGGTAGCGGTATGCGCTCGCGCCGTGCGCTCGAACACAGGGACGACTCAACGGTGACTGGCGCGTGACGCGAGTATTGGAGGCACTAGTCACTACGTCGAGGTACCCGAATACGTAGAAAGAGCTCGGGCCCAGGTTGGCTATGTACTACAACTGGTTTGCTTCAACCATGTACCGACAATTGACATGTTCAATGATCATTATAGGTACATCTAGCTCTAGGCGAGTGGTACGTTCGTGTTGACAGTACCTTTGTCAGGTCGCACGATGTAGATATGACCTCGCCCTTTTTCAACTTTTACTATAAGCTAAGTCTAAGTAGAATTAAAATGTCAAGGATATTGCTTCATTATGGTACTCTAGAAACAAAGATAGATCCCTATTTGTACGTTATTATTGTATTTTCGTTGGCAATACCTAAGCCGCAAACAAGCGCATGATGTGATAATAGCCTCTTGTGTATCGCTGTCGATCGCTGTTTTGTGATAAGGTAAGTTAGTAAGGAAAGCGCAGTGTGGGACGAGGACTCCCACAAGGTAGACAGATGTCTTGGTCCGAACTGCAGGCGGCCACTGGATGCAGACTTTTGAAGTCTGTAAGGGCGTTGTACAATTCTTAAACATAAAAAAGACATACATATGTATGGTTTTATGTTTGAACTTATTACAAACTTAACGTCCATAGGCTACGGCCTATAGACTGAACCTATAGGGGTTGTTGTACATTCGTTACAAAGCACATTTGCCACAGAAAAAGTATGTGAAAACATCCCTAGATCTGTGACGAATTTACAGAATTTGCACATTATTTTCTGTTGGAAATTAACTTTGTGACGACTGTACAATAAACCTTCTATAGATATTACTCGGTTGACGATTAAGAAATAAACTGGGTCTCCAAGTATTTGTAGAGGTGAGTCGGTCCAATAATTTTAACGATAACTCGTAATCAAATAAACTCACGCTTAATCTTTAATCTAAGTATGAACATAAAATTAATTTGTTCTAATTATTTCATTGACCAAGATAACCATTATTAAATTAAAAAATTTGAATGATTTTTAGATATAAATTATAAAGACTAGCATATAAATAACTTAAAACTATGTCTGATTGTTTGTGTCATCTACCAATGCTTGTTCAGGCTAAATGACGTGTACTTTGTGTCTGTGATTTTAATGGTCAAAATCAATGGCGTTGCTGGGATTATTTCCTTGTACAAGATTCATCAAATAACTTTATTTGATAAAAGCTATCCTAATATTATAAATGCTAAAGTTTGGATACTTAGAGGTATGGATATTTCTTACTAGATTATGCCAACACAGCTGAACGGATCTGGATGAAATTTGGCATAGGGATACCTACATTATAGACTGGAATAGCACATAAGTTACTTTCTATCCCGTGGGATTTTTCACACGGGCGAAGCCGTGGGGGAAATCTAGTTGCATGTATAGATCGATATCATATATTTTGATCGAGAGCATATATATTGCTAAATGTGTAAGTGAGCTTAAATATCGCGGGGGCTTTACAAACATACTCGTACAAGTCACGGACGCAAAGTATACTCTTCGGAACAAACCTTTATCGATCACACGCAGTTTTGTCCCGAGTAGGAGTTGAAGTGACTACCTTAACCGCTAGACCATACGTGCAGAAGATATACTCCTAGATTCGTAACATGTTTTGTATGGTAATTGAATACAAAATAACACTAGTTAGAATTCTAACCCGGTAACACAACCGAGATTTATATAAACTAACGCATTTAATTACGTAGTACTTGCCTGTGCAGAATGCAGGTGCAATAGTATATCTTAAGCTTATCGGTTAAGGAAAATATTATAAGAAAACTTTCCGTTCTATGGTGCAACCAATAGTTGCAAATTTAAAACAAACATTATAAGCCCCTTGTATTTTTTTATACTAGCTACTTGGGTGGCAAACGAGCATACGGACCGCCTGATGGTAAGCAGTTACCTTAGCCTATCATCATCATCATCATCATCACTAGCCTATCACAGTCTACTGCTGGACATAGGCCTCTCCAAGGGCACGCCGCGCCACCTAGCACGTTCCTCGGCTTACCGCATCCAGCTACTCCTTAGCCTATGGACGCTTGCAATATCTGTGGTACTTTTGCGACTCACACTTTAGACAAGTGGCATAAACGTTAGTCGAATCGAATTGAAAAAAAAGCAAATGTACCCATGGGGTTTGACATAAGTTTACGGTATAATGTCGTAAACTTACGTCAACTGTCATACATTTTCTTTCCATTTGTCACTTGTGTGCCAATTGTTTAATGAGGCTGATCCCACACTAGGCAGAGTCTGTGCTATGTCATGGGCGCTGTTACCCTATGGATGGGATTCACATAGTGGTATTAGAAATCGCACTTAGCGATAAGGCCGCCCATTGTACAAGATTATTGATAATTATTTATAAGTAAGCTTTTGTAATTTTATGGTGTACAATAAAGAATTATCTATCTATCTATTTAATTTAAGCACGTTAAGAGTCGGCTCCGGCTATGTGATCTGAACAACTCTGTCATCAGATTGTCACCATTTGATTAGAAGAAAGAATCACACAAAGATTTATCATGGGTGAGAATCAAAGCCTGATTGCTAAGCTAAGGTCGTCCTCCAGCTTAGCAATCAGGATCACTGACCTCGACCAACAGCCCAGCCTAAGGCCAAACACACGAACTTTTATACAAGCAATCTTCAGACAATGATCTTTAACAAAAGGATTGAATAAAAGTTTCGCTCAAGAGTTAATTGATGTAAATGGTCATTATTTGTTGAACAGCCGTTTAGTCGTTTCTTGAGTTGATTAGCAATTGACCCTATGTCGACCTTGTACTCGTAGAGCTGCGCGGTGCGTCTGTTATTATTAGGTTATCACTCAGTATTGCAGGGTTAAGTATCATGATATATTCGTATTATAATGTAGACAAGACTGATAGCATACGGCGTGATACCTAAATTCAATTTGCAAATCTTACTATCTTACTTCTTAATAAAATTATCTAGTACTAGTGGCATGTCCCGGCTTTGCACGACTGGACATTTATAAAGTTTTCGTACAGATCCCGTATTTTTTTTTCAATACAAAATTTTTACTGTGTGCTAGCTGATGATGTAGCTTTATAACTTAAAAAATCGGTCGAGTAGTATTTGAGTTAAATCGTTACAAACAAACAATCAAATCTTACCACTTTATTTTTTATTTTATTTTTTACTCTACTTAGGCGGCAAACAAGCACGGCCCGCCTGATGTACTTATACCATATTGTAAATGTTATATTCTGGCGATTAAAAAGAGTGACCCGAGTTTCTTGCCAATTCTTCTTGAGGCCCTACCATAGTCAGCCAATTGGCCGTAGGAAAAAAGTATGCTGGCATTTGTTTTTATGACGTTCAGAAGTATCATGAATTTGATCTAAATGAATAAATGAGTTTGACTTTTTGACTTTTGATGTTTTAAAATGGAGTATATACCCCTGGGATAGGAAAACGTTTATTTCTAAACGCGTTCCTATATGAGCGCTAGGAACCTGTACTCACACATAGGAACACAACTACACCGCTGTGTGTATTTATTTAGCTGTGTCTTCTGTAAGGTGGAGGTACTTCCCCAGTAAGGCTTACTCGCTTGTACGGTACCCTACCATAGATAATTAAATAATAACCGTCTGATCGTCGATCATTGCGCATTACAATAGTTATAATCAAGCTGTCTCATGCACAATTAAAACAGACCTCGCCATGATTAGTCACGTATAATGCTTGAAATATTACGTTTAGCTTGCACAATACCGTCGACATCTATTACTGTCGTTTTATATTTCCGAAAAATGTATCAAAGTATTATTTATACTGATTAAGTAGCATTGGGACCTCTTGCGAAATGGCACAGGATAAAATTAATCATATTTGCGTTTTTAGTTTACTTATACTAGCTGTTGCCCGCGGCTTCGCACGCGTGGATGTTGGTTATCGCGATAAAAAATAACTATGCCGAATTTCATCCAGATCCATTCAGTAGTTTTTACGCGAAAGGGTAACAAACATCCATACATTCGCACAGTTTGTCAGGATGGATGGATGGATAGATATCTTTACTAATATTATAAAGCTGAAGAGTTTGTTTGTTTGGTTGAACGCGCTAATATCAGAAAGTACTGGTTCGATTAGAAAAAGATCTTCTTTTGTTGAATAATGCAAATTCATTATATATTAATAATGCAAATGCATTATATATAATGCAAATGGATAAATATCCAGGACTTTAGACTATATAACATCACGCTATGATCAATAGGAGCGGAGCAGTAGTGATATATGTTGCAAAATCGGGGAAAATATTCCAAATTACCACGCGGACGAAGTCGCGGGCGATAGGATTTTAATGCCTATTTCTTATTGTACTGTGTTTTGTTCTCGCTGGCATCCTGGGTATGTTTTGAATGAACTCGCGTGTACTTAGTTACACCAGGGTTTTGTGATACGATACCTATATCTGAGAAAGGAAAAGGCAAGAGAAGGCACCATACAAGCAAGCAAGTCTTACTTGGGAAGGACCTTCACTTCATAAAATACTAGCTGATGCCCTTGGCTCCGCTTACGTGGATGTCTGCATTGCGGTAAAAAGTTAAATTTGGTAAGGAGATAAGTGGTATCCTATCCCAGGATAATATATCTCTTTGCCAGATTTCATTAAGATCCTTTTAGGCATTTAGATGTAAAAAGGTAACAAACAATCATATACTTATGCACAATACGGTGGACATTTACATAATATGAGTATTACAGTCATTTTTTTTCAGAAAACTTAGCAATGTAAATGTTGAAAAGAAGATAAACTGGCTACATTTGAGGTTAAACGGAACAAGCATTTGTCCAGAAATAGACAATAGGCTGATGATATATCGACACATTGCAACGATCTTCATTTCGCACAAATGAATGCATTCTTTGTAGACACAATGGACAATGGAACGTGCCGGAGAAACCATCGAGATGTTCATTACAGTTAGTATACACTTGTAGAATCCGTACCGGTACGGTTTTCCCAGGTATGCCTACTGCCGCAACAACTCCATAAAAACTAGTTTTAAACACGATTCAAATCAGACATGTTATTACATAGTTACATTAGCATAAGTTGTGTGTCAAAGTCAAATGCATTTAGATCAGAAATTATACTTATTACGTCATTAAAACAAAAGAATAGCTATGTCAGCAATTCGACTACAGCCGAATGAATGAGAATGGGTTTGAGCTATGACAAGAGATAGCAACTTAGGTAACTCTTTCTAATCGTCAGATTGAATAAAATTGGTCGCCTCGCTACTTACACAGTTCCAAGTGTTGTTGATTCGATTTGGGTTGGTCTATGTAAGAGTTTTTTAATTATTTAATCAGTATAATTCATATTTTTTTCTTCATAGACTCGATGTATACCCATCTTCTTGCTGGAATAACATTACTATAGCAGTATTCCTTATTCCCTTTTTTTTCAGCACACATATAATTTCTTATTCGAAGTATTTTTACGATTATGCTCTAGCTTATTTCGTGCTGTGGTAACGCATGCGAAATTTTCGGAAGCATATAGTATTAAAGTATTTTCATCGATATGTTGTGTCAACAAATCTGCATTTATACAATGAAAAATATTCAGGCGTAATTTCTTGCCGGACCGAAAAAACGGATAGCAACCTGATTGGTACTCAGGATAAAAGTGAATAAGGTCAAGTTAAACGTTTTTGTTGTATGTAGGCGGTTACTTCGAACAAACGTCTTGTCAATGTATTTGTGGGCACTTAATCTGTTTATCAAAACATTCAAAGCGATGAAAGCGTGCCTTAATGTTAACAAAAGAAACATTTCTTTCGTCTGAACATGATAATTGAATTCATTATCAAGAATTTGTTTTCTTTTATTAATTCTGTTGAGGTGCTTTTTATGTGCCTATATCAAATTGATTACTTATTTATCTATTATATTGTACATAGAATCTTCGCTCGTAGAATCTTGTACCAAATTGATTTCACGTGTGGTCTAGTTGTTAAAATAGTACCTAACCTCGTCACTAACACCACGTCGAGTGTTAAGTTTGATTCTCACACGGGGCATTTAAGCTGATGCACTTTAGCTGTAACTGAGCAGATAAAATAAAACCCTCATTATAAGACGAAAAGTGGGATAAGTTCATCCTGTTTAAATACTGATATAATCTTTATACTTGGTATTTTAGGGTTTTTGAAAGTTCTACAACAACTTGCCATAATTAAGTCGGTTTTTTTGCTAAAATTATAAATAACAAAAAAGTAAGCAGCTGTTACAGACAGACAGAAAGTACAAAATAGCACCATAAGCGCTGATTTTAAGATATTTTGTACGGAAACCTAAAAATAAACAGACACAGGTTTAAATAAAATCCTTTACCAACTTATCTATCAGCTTTTTTCAGTCCACTGATGGATCATCCTTCTTCACCTACCATTCCATATTCCATATCCAGTCTACCCCTCCTTCTAGAATCAAGGAATCAAGCAACCTTCTAGAATCTCAATAATTTCCGCATTCTAAAATTGGTCGCAAAAATACTTATACATTACATATGCCTTACCTAAAACTACAAACATACTTTACCCTATAGTAACATAATTATAAAAGCTTATCCGTCTACACACATGTCAAGGAAACACAATCCTTGATTTTACAGAATAAGGACACTAAATCCGGGTAGTGTCATTAAGGAGCGTACTGCGAGCCAGCTAGCTGAATGACCTTGTAGTCCGTGCCATCCCCTCGTAATTGGACCTTTGTAGTCCGGATCAATCCAATAACATGACCGACAGAGGTGCTCATTTTACGACTATGTTCCTCTATACTGTATTGGTATTGTGATGCTGCTGTTATATTAAGTGTCTGTACGCTACCGCGCTGCGCTATTACTGGAGATTTCGATATATTCCGCTTTACAGATTGTGTAGCGAGTTAATAGTTACGCAATGCTTTGTCTTCATCTTTCGAATGTCAAATTACTGATGACAGAAAGAGATAAATCGAAAACTATTCACTTGATTCGTAACGTTTATTAGTAAAGCGGATAGTATTTTCGGATATAAATCAGCAATACAATTGTATCACACTTGTATCGCAATAATAATTAAATTCTTTAAAAATAAAATCAAAGTTTTATTGTTGGATTACATTCTTGAAATAATTTTAAAGTTCATTTCTAGCTAATGCTGATGTCGGTGAATGAAATTTGGCAAGGAGATTGCCAAATTTCATTAAATCTTGTTCAGCCATTTTAGTCGTTTTTGTTAAAAGGTGATAAACAAACAGAGTTACTCTCGCATTTATAATATTAGTGTGGATAACAAGTGCTATACTTCATAATTTTATATAGGGCATTAGTGCTGTTTCTCCTAAACAGGTCACTTCGCCATATATTTTTGAAAACAGTGCTTCACGCCTTAACTAGCTTTAGATTGTAAACTCATGTCAAATGTACATTAATGGGTAATATAGAGATAGAAAGACAAGAAAAATAATTATTATCACATTATTATTGCGCTGTTAAGCTCCCCTTTAATCTCTATAATAAAATAAACACACAATCACTTAGCATAATTTATATATTTGTTAAACGTTTTTCATTAATGAAATGACGAAAATGTCCGTAATATCTCCCAGGTTTGATACCACAACATTGGCGTGATTTATGCGAACTCGGGAAGCTATTAATCATGCGTTGTCAATTGGAAAGCGACCCATTTTCGCGACAAGAATATTTGTTTGGTTTTCTTCCCATAAATTTACTAAAAGTGATGACAGAACACTTTTATCTATATTTTTAATCAGAGTGCTGACAGAGAATGTTTTGATTTTATTTAGATCATATTTATTCTTAAATTCAAAAACATAATACAAACATAAGATTATACATAGATACATACAGAATATATATATCAATAAATACATATATATTATTATATATAAATATATAAACACTTAAATAGTCTATATACACATTTATTTTAAAAGGAAATGCTCCTTGACGTTAGCGTATGGAATATTTTAATTATATATTTTGCTGTAGATTTAAATAAATATGTATAATAGCTAATATAAACAAATTTATATGGCGTTCATAAAATACTTAAATCCTACTAATATTATAAACGCGAAAGTTTGTAAGAATGTATGTTTGTTACTCTTTCAGTCAAAAACTAATGATCGGATCTGGATGAAATTTGGCATAAAGATAGATATAGTCTGAAATAAATAATAAGTTACGTTTTATCTAGGAAAAAATCTCTGTTCTCGAGGGATTGTACGCGCGGGCAAAGTCGCGGGCGGAAGCTAATAAAAGAATAAAAACTAACGTAGGGCTAGGCGACTCAGGGTTTGTTATATATCAATGGTTGTAACATATTGTAATTAGAATTTAGAACGGAGTTTTTACTGTAAAAACGATAGGGTACGGTCCAAAGAGAATTAAACTAAGAGGTTGTATAGACATTGGTAAAGTCTTACTTAAGGCATGTCGCGCCGCCGCCGGTCGACCAAAGTAATTAGTGAGTATGAAATTATATCCTACGAGTACTTATGTTAGTAACAATTACGTGATCCTCTTAACGTAAGTAATTATTGTATCACTTATCGCTAGTGTATGAAGTGTATCACTTACATTGGAAATTACGTAGCAAGAAAGGTTATTATTGCCACAATTTATTTATTTATATTTTATTTATGGTTATTTTTCTGAACTCAGTTTTTTTATATACTACCTGGATGGCAAAATAAACAGCATGCCTATACTAACGTACAAAGGCCCAATTAAGCGGCCAAGTGCGGATAACGCCCCGTCAAACTAACGAACTATGCCTATACTAGTAATATAAAGAGGCAACGTTTATTTGTTTGAACACGCTAATATCTGGAACTAAGTCTACTAACTTAGTCTAGTAACTTAGTCGGCTTTGAAACATTATTTTTGCACTGGATAGCCCAATTCTTGAGAAACGTTTAGCGGGATGTTAAAAGGCCTTATAGGCTTTTTAACATCTATGACCCAAGGAAGAACGGCAGTAACAATAAACGTGACAAGGGACCAAATCCAAAGTTTTGGAGAAAAAGTAAAGATTCACGATTTTTTAAACAAAGTGCGGTACGTTAAGTACAAACGCCGATTTTGTACAATCAAGCTATAATTGAAATACAATCTGAGTGCAGAACATGGAGTATGAGTATAAATACCAATAATACCCCCGATGGTAATGGCTTCGTGTTCGGCTTTATCACGACTATTAAGTCAAGAATAGTTGAAACAAATGTGCTAATAATAATTAAAGAGTCTGAAACTGTTCTGCGACGGTATTATTTCTGGATCGATTTGGTACTTACTAACTAGTATGGCAAAGACTAGAATAGCTAAAGAACTGTAAGTCTACTGAACAAGTTGACTGACTTTGTGGTCCAGTGGGCGCAGTATGCGCCTGCTATGCACGAGATTGTGGGTTCGATTCCCACACAGGACAAGTCTTTGTGTGACTCACAAAGAGTTGATCTGAGTCTGGGTGTAATTTGTGTCCGTTAATTGTATGTTTGTAAAGTTCCGCGCGACAGAGAGCTTGTTCTCTAGTGAGGGAGTTGTCTTTAAAAAAAAAGGAAAGAAAAAAGTCGTCTTCTTATCGTTTAGTTAATGGCCAATCTGTTGACAGAGTGATTTAGATCGCCCAAATTTAGGTCTTTCTCAAGATCTAACACTGTTACCAGTAACTAAGAACTGTAAGTATATGGCCCACACCGACTCCTCCCGTATTACTATTTTCTGCGCAATTTTTTTCTTTTTTTTTCCGAAAGAACCTTCTACATAGTATTAGAAAACTTAAAAAGATATGAAGGAAATCAGTAAAGGTGTTCTCAAGTTATGGCGTGATCAAGGTAATAAGGGATTTATTTTACCTATTGATTTACAATACAATTGGTCTGGAGGACCCAGACCAAATTTGGTCCGGTCAGCCAAACTCAAGAGAGAAATTTCAAAGGCATGTTTGATCGATTGAGATAGAGAAGAGGAGACCCGTGCCCAGCAGTGGGATACGGATCTGGATGAAATTTGGCACGGAGATAGATTATAGTCTGGAATAGCACATAGGCTACTTTTTATCGCGAGAACCGACATTCATGCGAGCGGAGCCGCTACTTATAAATCTGTACGTATAAAATCTACGAGTATACCAGCAACCATTAATAATAATATATTCGCGGGTGCTAGTATTATATTATCTGTGTCGCGGGTAAAAGCGCCAGCATGTGTGGTTACTCGCACTATCTCACATGTGTCGTTTCATTATGAAACACATTTACTTAATAATAAGTACTACATGTGCTACCGAAGGATATTTAGTTATTTTCATAATCTTAAAGCGAAGCCGCATGGGAAAGTAACACATAAAGTGTTCGTGAGTTAATTTTTTTTTATACGTAGGTGGCAAACAAGCATACGACCCCCTAATGGTATGCAGTTACTTTAGCCTATGGGCCCTTGCAAAATCAGAGGTATTACTGCTATACTTGCGGGGTGCCGACCTAAAAATTAATACCAGGGTTTGTAATGGAATATTCCTGGGATAGGATAACGTTTCGTTAATAACGCATCTATAACTGAGCTCTGAAAACCTGTACTCACACACAGAAACACAACTACACCGCCTGTATGTCATCATTTAGCTGTGGTCTTCTGTACGGTGGAGGTCCTTCCCCATTCGTTCTTGCTCACTGGTCACACGGGGCCCAACTTTGTATGATTCATAAATGTTTATTCCGAGTCTGGATGTAATTTGTGTTCGTAAATTGTATGTTTGTAAAGTCCCCCGCGATACAGGGCTTTTACCCTAGTGCGGGAGTTGTCTTTTTGAACAAGATAGAAATAGACACGGCCCTGGATGGCTGTTTCTATCTTGTAATAGCTATCGATATATTATTAAAGATACTGTTCAAACGATAGTGTAGAATTGTAAACAAGTGCAATTATATTGCATGATATAAACACGGTAGTTAAAGCAATAAAGTTCAAGTATTACGTTTAGTTCAAGATCGAAACTGCACTCGGAGGAGGTGGAGATCGGTTGGCTTAGTATCAGATTTATTGTTGCGATCGAGAACCAAACGTTTCCCTCGCTACGAGTGTGCCAGCGATCCGTGAATTTTATTGTTTCCCCTTGTTCGTTCCTGCACAAACTTTTGTGTTCACACGTACTGAATACGGAACAATTCGATAAACCAATATTAATTTCATGATATCGCTTCTATCGTGAGGATTTTATTTTTCGATACGATTATATAGACCACAGCCAAATAACTACACACAACGGTGAAGTTGTGTTTCTGTGTGTGAGTACAGATTTCCAGGCTCATTTAGTGATGCGTTTTAAAACTAAACGTTTTCCTATTCCAGGTAAATTCCATCGGAAACACGCAAGTGCTGTAACTGCTTACCATCAGGCGAGACGTATGCTTATTTGCCACTTGATTAAGATTTAAAAATTAATATAAAGACGTCATGGTACGGTACTCTATATAACATAATCGCTACGTTTTCAAAACTAACATTTATTACGCGGCGTATCTTTTAACAAAAAGACATGAATTACTTTTGCAATATTGCGTAGCTAGCCAAGCTAAACAAGTTTGTAGAACCACTATAATTTCGGTCTTTACGAAAGTCTTTAAGAGTAGTTTAAGAGAGGTAGGGCACCATACTAGCGAGCAAGCCCGACTGGGGAAGGACCTCCACCTTACAGAAGACCACAGCCAAATGACTACACACAGCGGTGTAGTTGTGTTCCTGTGTGTGAGTACAGGTCTCCAGCGCTCATTTAGGAATGCGTTTTGAAAGATACGTATTCCTATCCCAGGGTTACTTCCATCTTAAAGCCCTGGTGTAAAAAAATGGGTTGGCAACACGCAAGTGGTACCTCTGGTAATGCAAGCGTCTATAGGCTACGGATACTGCTTAACATCAGGCGGGCCGTATGCTTGTTTGCCACCCAAGTAGTATAAAAAAAAATAAAAAAAAAAATTAAAAAAAAAGTCTAGTTTATGACCAGCCATGATCAGTTCAACACGAAATACGAAATAGCATTGTAAATGTCACGAAGTGAAAAGATTTGCATCTAAGACTAGAGTATAGGTACTGAAGCAAGCTTTTATATGTACCTATACTTTTTATACTACTTACGGGGCAAACAAATTTACCCTGGAGTTGGAGCATTTCTCTTTGAGTACTAAGTTTTAGAGCACCTATAGTTTTAGCACCTAAGGTAGACCACCAAAAGGTAAATTATATGTTTAATTTTATTTCTTAATGAGTACCTACAGGAGTTTCTAGGGATCTATAGACGTATTAATTAGGCACTGTGTTAGTGCTATACAACTTTTAAAATAAAGTATTATCTATTTGAGTTATAGCTAAAGCTACAAATACGACAGCAAGGGAGCTGTATTTTTCTTCTTTTGCATGTTTTCGTATCATCTAAATGTGTTTCCCTTCTTTTCTTCACCTTTCCTGGTACATAATTTACAATTGGCATCTCTCCTTGCCTCATACTTCGCCTTTGAGGAATGGAGAGTTTCCTTTCAAATAATTACTTTTGAATTAGCTGAGTGCTCGCATGGTCAAACAATATATTTGCGCACTGTATAGTTGAATCAGGATTCAAATAACCAATAGAATATACCTACATACCATTATATACACAAATGATTTCCCAATACAGAATACTTAGTAAACAATTTCGTTAATAATATTACAAAAGCACTATTATCTCGTTTTGGCACGTAATTCGTATACCGCGTATTACTTATACGTATAACAAAGAGTCGTTGATAGGAGTTCATTGCGCGCGATTCAGACTGCGCCTCGAGGTAAATGGCTGTAATAACAATAGTGAAAGCACCATTTATTTTGCATCGCTAGGAACTTAGCTGCAATCGAGGATAATATTCGAATATTAGGGTTTAGTTTGAGCGTTTTTACTATTATAATCAAGAATATTAAGTACCTACATCACGTCTATAGGTGGGTACTGTGATTCCGATAGCAGTTTATTTTTAAGTCCCTCTCATTCATCTTTTGATAGTAGGTATTGCAAGCATTCATAGGTTACGGTAACTGCTAATTATAAGGCGAGCCATATGTTTATTTGGTACTTGGATTCAGTGATATTCAAAGAAAGTTTACTACCTTCATACTGAGTGGCGCCGGCGCGCCTGTGCGTTAAATTTTTTTTTTTTTTTTTTTTATACTACTTGGGTGGCAAACAAGCATACGGCCCGCCTGATGTTAAGCAGTATCCGTAGCCTATAGACGCTTGCATTACCAGAGGTATCACTTGCGTGTTGCCAACCCATTTTTTACACCAGGGCTTTAAGATGGAAGTAACCCTGGGATAGGAATACGTTTCTTTCAAAACGCATTCCTAAATGAGCGCTGGAGACCTGTACTCACACACAGGAACACAACTACACCGCTGTGTGTAGTCATTTGGCTGTGGTCTTCTGTAAGGTGGAGGTCCTTCCCCAGTCGGGCTTGTTCGCTAGTATGGTGCCCTACCTCTCTTAAAAATTTTCCTTGTTATGTTTTTAAGCATACTACCTTATCTTTAATACTTGAAATCTATAAGCAAATATAAAACTGAACGCCGCTCAGTATGAAGGTAGCTTATCTTTCTTAATTAGACAATTGCCTGAATAGTATAAAAATAAATCATAATACTTAATATGGCTAGACGCATTCCGCTATTTAGACAATAACACTTTGTTACTACTATACCTACTGTAGTGACAAAAGAACCATTCATAACAATAAAATCAACTTCACAAAATATATCACCCAACATCCCCTCTGAATAAAATCAATTTTCATCTCATTCATCTCCTTTATCATTAGTTGCATATTATGATAAAATCGTACATCATTATGCAATATTATCACATACGCTCACCACACCTTCGCGGTGGAACCACCCTGTCGTCTCCTCGAGAATTCCGCATAATGGATTTCGAATTTAGAAAGAGGGAGTAATCGCAAATCTACGGGGATATACAAAGTTGATTTATTACGTCTTTGAATAATACATTGCGGTGCATCTATCCATCATTGTAATGTGGTTTGTTCGAACACTGAATACCTACCTACTTATATGCTTGTTTCTCGATAATACAAATGAGTTATGATGATTCGATTGTGGAAATAGGCTGCCCATAATTAGTTCTGATGGAGTGCTGCATATATTACTGTTAATCCTACTAATATTATGAACGCGGATACTTGTGTAAATGTGTGGATGTTTGTTATTAATTCACGTAAAATCTACTCTACGGATTTTGATTAAACTTTTTTTTAGTTTATAGATGAGCATGGAACATAGGCAATATTTTATTTGAAATATATCGTCATTCTCCGGGTCACAAACCCCGACCAAAAGCTAGTAATATATAACATTTTGCCACATCGCTTGACAAAGGCTTCTATCAAAGGTATTCTACACTTCTGTAGTCAATGCCAAGTTTGTCTAATCCTCCGCCAAATCGCAAATGCAAAATTATTTCAAAATGTTTCAATACGTGATATTGAAACGTTGTTAACAAATTGTTTGTTAAATGTATAAAGTATGCTGCAAAAAGCTTTAACTCTATCGCATTTTATATAAAAAAATACAACCAAAAAGAAAGGAAATAAATTAAAAAGTAATTATGAATAAAACGTTAAGCTTAACACACGTTGTTAATGAAAAATGCTTGCTGTTCAACCTGCGGGAATTCGTTTAAAAATGCATGCACGTGTGAGAAACAATGGACAACGATTAAAATACAAATTGTCGAGTTTATGTGGTAAATACTACAAGTACCTCTTTAGTATTTCCACAGATAATATTTTAATTAATAATAAGAGTAGTTGAAGTAGTAATAGTTAATTTGTTTATTATTGTCTGTGTGAGTGTACTCGACTTATATATATTTTTTATACTACATAGGTGGCAAGCTGCGAGTGTCAGATTTGCCATAGTTAAATTTCATACGAAGAAGGTCTGCAGAAAGGATTTATGGTCGATTTTCGACCAGCAGGCGACCTCTAGTTGAAATTAATACAACAGAAACGAACTATTCGTCCATCTTCCAGGACCGTTATTTCAACATTGTTCTTTTCTTTTGTGTTCAAGTGTCTTTGTTTAAAAATAGTGTGGAACAACACACGTGTGCCCACCATTAGTCCGTAGTAACCGGTGTGCGAATGTGTTGTGCCGAGAACGGGGAACTGTGCTCTAAATCTACCCGTAAACGATTTAATTGCTCTTTGTACTACGAGCCTCTATGCCTTCTGAAATGTGTCGCTTGTGCCGCAATGCTGAAAGTATGATTTTGCCGTGTATGTTGTAGGTTTTATTAGCAGCTACTCAAGTTCGAAATGTCGGGGTTTATGGAATTATAATCAACTAGCTGTTGCCCGCAGCTTCGCCCGCGTGGATGTCAGTTATCGCTGTAAAAAGTGGCCTATGTGTTATTCCACACCATTATCTATCTCTGTGCCAAATTTCATCCAGATTTATTTAGTATTTTTTTACGTGAAATAGTAACAAATATCCATCCATCCATACTTACAAACTTTCGCGTTTATAATATTAGTAAGGATTAACTGCCCACAATGCCACGGGAGCACATTAGTAGATTTAAATCTATTTCCTTTCTTTCCAGACTATAATCTATCTGTACGCCAAATTTCATCCAGATTAGCATCTCGCATTTTTCTTGAAAGGGTTAGCAGATGCGTTTTACTGTCACATATGTAGTTACGTTCCTTTGGCTCTAGCCTTTGTCTGTTTGGTCAGAAAATCTGGCATTAAGCAGCTGACGTCTTATTCGAGATTTTTCATCTAACTGCATAAGTGTCTTAGTGTGATCTATAATAAATAAATGATTTTGATTTTAATGACAATGACAGCGCCACGCGCCACCGCACCGTCGCGTCGTGGAAGTTGCTTCAGCCCTGGGCATTTACATATTATGTATATACCTATAATTTTAGTTAAAAAATATATTTGTAGTATGAAAAAATATTTTTCTTTTGGTAGAAAACGTATCAGCCGAGGGCCGGTCGTATCGGAATGGGACCCGAAACTAAAGAGTTATCCATCTACCTATCTACATTTATTTCACAGCTTTAAATATCAAAATATTCACACTACATAGTTACTAGTTGATCTAAAATTGAATGTAGAAACACGGCTAGGGAAGTTTTTGGTTTTCAGGCAGCTATATTTGGGAATTGGACCGAGCCACTAAGTTTATCAATGTGTATTGGACCGTGGGATTGTTTTCGAACGTTGCCTCTGCCGTGGAATGCAAACTTGTGCCTGTGTCCTACTTGATGGCCAATTACCTGCCGACTACTATTGTGGAACATGACCGTTTTAAAAATTTTATGTTTTCCCTTCATATTTGACGTAGGTAAGTTAAGTTACAAATTACTTATTGTTTTTAATCAAGTGATGTTTTAAGTTTGACGTCTATGTCTATCTGGTTACTGAACATACATCTAATAAATGGATGGTCTGGTTACAGGTTATTATAGTATTACAAACTACGAGTATTACATATTTTGTATTACTTTAAGTACAATATAGGTATCTACATTACATATATATATACCACAACAACTGAGCCTCAGTGCCGCTGTGGTACTGCTTACAGTTACCGTGCAGAGATCCCCGCATTAGGTTGTAACCTTTATAATTATGTATATAAAGTTTTTAAAGGGTCGGCAACGCGTGATTAACACCCCTGGTGTTGCAAACGTCCATAGGCTACGGTAACTGCTTACCATCAGGCGGGCCGTATGCTTGTTTGCCACCTTCGTAGTATAAAAAAAATACAAATATAAGGTTGGTTTATGTACGCTTCTAAAACTCAAAAACGGCTGAACAGATCGTAATGAAATTTGGCAATGAGATATACTCGTATGGTATCCCGAGGAAGGATATATGGTACGGTTTTAACCTCGATAACCAACATCCACTCAGGCAGAGCCGCGGGCAACAGCTAGTTATACATAAGTATATTGAGAGATAATATGATTTCTAAAACAGTATCACATTTGCACTCCAGGTTGAAATCGTCTATGGATCCCAAGTTCTCCTTGCTTAAAAGAGGTTTTTACTACATAACATATCTACGACTATATACTAATTCACCAAAAACCTAATTTCAGTAAAAAAACTCAATGTCAATTAGTGTCAAAACTTCTACTACTTTTTAGCTTTTACGTTTGGACTAAATAGGTTGGTTGAAAAGTTGATTAAGTTATACTTTGTAGTGACAGTGACAGAAATAATCTCTAATATAAAGTTATATTTTTAGTGGGGAGTGGCATGTGTATTTTTTTCCTTTTTTATCAAGCAAAGCCTGGTAGAAATCGCTCTTAGCGATAAGGCCGCTCATTGTACAATCTTATTTATTTTAAGTTACTATGTTATGTATTATAATGGTGTACAATAAAGAATAAATAAATAAATAAATACAAAGCACACGTACTCGTTATTATTGAAGTGGATATTTTTTTAAGTGAAAATTTCTTTAGACACGTTGGGCACTTTTGCGATAGGGAAAAAGCACTGAACTCGCGTTACCGTCACGCTCTGGGGCTATACCGTGATGTGTTAAAACGGGAGTAGTTCAAACGAGTAAAAGAGACGGAGCTATACACGCTATTATACCTCCGTCCCCCTTTCTCGGTCGAAAGACGATTTGGTACGGTACCCCTGATACATTTTAAATACAGATGTGTATGTGCTTAAAGTTTGGACTGCATGTCAAAAAGCACTTTTGACGTGAAAACGAAAGAGTTTTCAAAATGTTATATATTGTACTAGGGGTCGCCCACGACTTCGTCCGTAAATTGGAATATTTTCCGATTTTGCAACATTTCTCACTACTGCTCCGCTCCTATTGATCATAGCGTGATGTTATAATGCCTATTACTATATACTATTTTTAATCCCCTTAAATGTTAAGGGTGGTCCACCCCTAATTTTTTTATTTAATTTTTTTGACAATTTTTTTGTTTTTATTTTTTTGTGACTCAGCATTAAAAAATATATACAACCCTTAATTTTCATCCCTCTACAGTCAACCCCTATTTTTTAATAGCGATATTACTATTTTAGTAGCAAAACAACGTTTGCTGGGTCAGCTAGTAATATATAGGTATATATATATATATAGTATAGATAATTTTGGTATAGTGATAATAGATTTAGTTTGATATTCCTTATTAACATTATCGATATCTAAAGCACAGTTCACCGCTTTTCGAGAACAATCTACGCCCGTTAATTTGTCCAGGTCACTAGTTTACCAACACAACGTCGTTGTGCTGTTGTGTAATTACCATCCTGTGACTTACCTTACCTTCTAAAAGCTTTTGATATATGAAGTACAAACTAAGATGTGCATTATCGCAGTAAAAAGTACCCTATGTTCCACCCCAGGATACCATCTATCTCTTTGTCAAATTTCATTAAGAAGGTAAAGTTAGGGGTCGCCTGGCACAAGTATTTACAATACTTAAAAGGTGGCCTCAGTAACCATGTTAAAACTAAACCATGTAATAGTTGTGAAATAAATGAATTTTGAATTTAAAAAAAAAAAGGTAACAAACTAAATATTTGTGGTCTGGAAAACGATTCATATGAATAGAACACGGGATCATAGTTCTTAGCTCAAAAATAGCCACGTGAAACGATAGAGCTGCAAGTTAAGAGCTAGCCGCGACTACTGACGGAAGTTCACTGTATTTCTAGAAAATGGCCAAGACAGAACAAGAAATACAGTAAGGCTCTTTAGTGCCTCACACGTAAAGACGTGCTGAGTTGCCGTCTCATCGGACTATGAGAGTGATGAAATAGCACAAATTACAGAAATAAGGAAGAAAGTTGTGCACATACTTATTAGTTGTAATAATGTCCCGCGCATTTGTTTATTCTCCGATTAGTTTGCTGCCGTGACTGAAATTAGGTTGATTATTTCTTCTTCTTTCTTTCGTAAAAAGTAATTATATTAAGGTGGTATAGTTTTGAAAGGCACGTGAACAAAGACAGGGGCAAGTACTTAATCTAATTCTAAAAGGCACGAATAGCAATAGTATGACTCAGGAATAATGTTTAGCTATTTGTTAGTTAATGGTGCGCCCCGAGCGTCGCCACTCCTACAAAGGTTACTACACCTCAACATAGTATAAAGAGTAGGTAGTAGAGAAACTGAGCCAAAATTACAAATTAAATACCTATCGCCTCAGCACCGATTTATTCGGCGATAAAGTACGGGATGGCAACGTTGCCGATAGGGGGTTCGCCGACTAGTGAACTGTCGGTATTGCAGCGGTTTACCGCAACCTGTTTTTGTATATTTATTTCGATATATTTTTATATTGCGACAATAATAGTAGATACCAATAACACTTATCTCATATTGACAAATAAATGGTTTTTTCATTACAATAATTATATAATTGCTCTGTGTCAACCATATGCGTTACAAGGAGGCTTTCGGGAAAGACGCGCTTTGGGTATTTTTTTGTAGGCTCTTGCGCGACTATAGAAAATTCTTTACTACCTACCTCATTTATAATATGACCTCACACTGAGACGAATTCGGCCACAGAATACTAATGTTAGTACTAAGATCGAACACATTCGGCTTTTACGTACTCTATTAGAAATGCGATAGACCGAACGCGACAGAGATTTGCGGATTTAGGGTACATTCGACTTGAATCACTCAAGTAGTTTGTATAAGTTTTAGCTTAGGAGAAGTAATTGGGATTTAGAATTTTCTTAGGATTTTTTTATATACCTTTTTTTACTATTACCCCACGAGTAGAAACAGATTTTTCCAGGTAAGCAGTTACCGTAGCCTATGGACGCTTGCAACACCAGGGGGCGTATCACTCGCGCGTTGCCGACCCATTAGAAACCTTATAAATCCTTTCTTGAAGAACCCCATGCTATAGTTTCTCGGGAAAACCTCGGCAGGAAGCTCATTCCACAACCTAATCGTACGTGGGAGGAAATTCTTCTGAAACCGCACAGTGAGGCACGATAGAGGTTCTAAAATGTGTGGATGAACTCCTTGTTGGTGGCGGGAGGTGTGTTGATAAAATTTGGTCGTGGGCATCATATCAAACAATTCCTCGGAACACAGCCCGTTGTACAGGCGGTAGAACACACACAAGGAGGCAAAGTCTCTCCTTAAACTAAGTGGATCGATACCGCCTGTAAACTCGGGATCGTCAACAATCCTCACAGCGCGCCTTGGGATTGAGTCAAAAGGTCCAAGCTGGTATCCAGGTGCTCCCGCCCAAAGCTGGCAGCAGTACTCCCTGTGGGGCCGAACTTGCGCTTTGTAAAGCAGCCGCAGTGAAGTACCGCTTTGCTCTGTTGAGCACACCGAGCTTCCTAGATGCCAGCCTGGCCTTGTCCTCCAAGTGGTGACAAAACTGGACCTCTCAGGAGATGTCAACGCCAAGAATCCCAATGCTCTCGGATATCGTAAGGGCTGTGTCCAGGAGTTGTGGAACCATAGCAAATGGGGCTTTTAGCGGTGAACGCACACACTTGTGTCTTAGTGGGGTTGAAACGGACTAAATTTAGTTGTCATTTTATAAAAAACGAAAACGAAGCTTGCTCGTTAGTATGGTGCCCTACCTCTCTCTTTCACATATAAGTAGGTACTTACTGAACTCAGTATATGGCAGAATGCAAACAAAGCCAAAGTGCAGGCACTGAAAAGATAGTGCAGCCACTTATTTTTTTTGAATAATTAATTAATATAATTATAAAATGATATACTTATTCTGAAAAATGTTAATAGCACACCAATTCTTGTAACCACAGAACTGTAAATAATATTGATATTCATAGTTGTTCCCCTTACATTTTGCAACGATACACAAATTATTTATTTAAGTAATATGCATTACTCTGTTTAAGTATTGGTAAACATCGTTAATTTATGCATATTTATACAGCTCTCATCGATTTCGAGGACGGTGATCGAGACTTTTAATATAACAATATAAAATTATACTTACAACACCATATCTATACTTAATATTATAAAGCTGAAGAGTTTATTTGTTTGTTTGGTTGAACGAGCTAATCTCAGAAAGTAGTCTCTGGTTCGATTAGAAAAAAAACTTTTTTGTTGAATAGTGCATTTATCGAGAAAGGCAGATTACATCACGCTATGATCAATAGGAGCGGATCAGTAGTGAGATATGTTGCAAAATCGGGGAAATTATTCCAAATAACCACGCGGACAAAGTCGCGGGCGACCCCTAGTTATATATAATTTTATATGATACTAGCGGCACGTCCCGGCTTCGCATGGGTGGACATTTATTTAGTTTTCATAGGTATCCTGTAATTTTTATTCAATAAAATATAACCTATGTTAACCGCTGATAATGTAGCTTTCTAATGGTGAAATAATTTTTAAAATTGATCGAGTTGTTTGTAAGTTAAATTGTAACAAAGAAACAAAGAATCAAATCTTTCCTCCTTGTAATGTTAGTTTTGATTATGCAATTCTCTATATATTTTCTAGATTTGGCGCTAATTGGCTATTTGGCCTGCTTTTAATGTTTATATGGATATATAGATACTCGTATAATATAAATAACGTCAGTAAAAAAAAATCAAATCCATTTTCAGGTCGAGTGGAAAGTGCCCTGTATCGTCTGCTAAGCCAGACATAGATGAGCGTGGGTTCGATGCCCACCCAGAACTTATTTTTGTGTGGGCACGATTGTTTGTTCTGTGTCTGAGTATGTTTATCAGTCGTCTGGTTGCCATAGTACCTTTGCCTAGTTTAAGAGCTAATAGCCCTGTGTGTGAGTAATTTTCCGAAGATATAACCACCAAAATGTACCCAAGTAGGTATATTTCGTACGTGTGTTTTTATTACTTACTTTATTTACCTTCATGATCAGTCAGTCCAGTACTGAAAATAAAAGGATGCACAATTTGTCGGAGTCGTGGTCATAAATATCTAAAAGCGACAGTCGGGTCCGCCATTTTCCTGTTGACAAAATCACACCCACAGTACATTCAAACTTGTCTAAAGTTTTCATTGTTTATAGCTCTCCCGGAATCTAAGTGGATCTACACCCGTTTTAATTCAATTAGATACGTTTTCTATTTGAACTAATGGACGTGACTACCATTTTAGCTTGGCTATCAAAAGTGAGATGAAAAATTACGCCAATCGTAAGTTCCATTATGGGTTGAACGATTCCGTCTACGACGTCGTGGTTTCTCGAGAATTGATAGCGTCCATTGAAGTGGCGGGCCATCGAGAGCGTCTTGAAAAGAAAATAATCTTGATGAAACGTCTCGCTATAAAAAGGAAACGTCTTCGTTGTCGACGGCTCACGCTCTCGCTGATATAAACCGGGACAGCGAGTGCGACGACTAAACTGAAAACTTTACTCTCAAACTATGTCTGACGGTCGTTATTGTCTTTGTTAATAACCTCACTCGAGTTCTCACTTCCAAACATTCTTACTAATGACTTTTCTTTTTATGCAATCAGATTATTTTCCACAAAAAATATTCTTCGTTTCTGTATTTGGTTCTGCAAATATAACTGATTGGTTTACGTGTATTTGCAATTCGAACATCAATACGCCCTATATTGATAATTTAATGTACTAACCAACCAAAGTAAATAATCATTATTTTATCAAATATTTACGTATCATAATGGATCGTTTTTGAAGGTGTACAGGCTTAATACAGCGACAAAAATATTTCAGAGAGTTTTATATACCTATACCTAGTTATATTTATCGATAGAAGATATAATTATGGTTTGTAAGTTTGGATGAGGATCTTTAACCCTACGGATCTGTTATTCGTTGTTATGTTTTATGAAGTGAAACATTCTTTAGGCGCGTTAAGCACTTTTTGGGTGAACAAAATCATGGAACTCGCGTCATTGTCACCATTAGACAAACCAAATAATTGAATAGCTCGACGATACAATTCACAAGTTACTTCAAAAAGAGGAGGTTATCAATTCGTGTGTATTTTTTTAATGTTTGTTACCGCATAACTCCCTCATTTATGGACCGATTTAAAAAAATCTTTTTTTGTCTGAGAGGACATAAATAGGAGGATGAAAATGGGACCAAACTGGAAGTATCCAGTTTGGTCCCATTTTCATCAAAAGAAAGTTCTGATGATGGGATCCATGAGGAATTGAGGAAACTCCTCATAAATTATATATTATTAATAATTATATTTTTAACAACACATCAAACATTTGCATTCAGAAAGTATAATATGATGAAATAAAACTGATGAAGAAGACCACAAATGGCCACCTGAACTTCTCAATAATAAGTATTTTACGGATGGCGATTAAATAAGTTTCCATTATGATTGCTAAGGTTGCTAGGCAACAGAACTTCATAATTAAACAATGTACTTAATCTAGCCGTTTTTAGGGTTTTGAAATTCTGCAACTTGCCGTACTGAAGTCTGTTTTTTTTTTGTTAAAATTATTTTTTGTAATAGTAAGCTACATTATCCATGAGTGTTATAGGCCACTTTTCATCGATATACGACTCAAGCGAATCCGCGAGTGGAAGCTAATGTTAAATACAAATAAACTGTTAATAGTGAAATTCTACACATGGAAACCGCATTTCTATATGAACTAAGTTAGTACAGTTACTGTTTATTATTTCTAGTAAGTAGTGAACTTTTAGTTTTATTTCGTTAACCTACATAGATAAATGGATTCCATTATTTTTTATACTACTTGGCTAGCAAAAAAGCATACGGCCCGCTTATTGCAAGCGGGCCGTATGCTTGTTTGCTAGCGGTGTTGTTGATTAGAGGTGTTACTTACGTCTTACCGACCCATTATTTTACACAAGGGCTTTAAGATAGAGTACCTATTCCTGGGATAGGAAAACGTTTCTTTAAAAACGCATCCCTAAGTGATTTATTACTGAAAATTCTTTATGGAAATGATCCTAAATAAAATCCTTTTCGGAGGGCTCGTATACACAATGCAATGTAGTTGCATGTAATACACAGGGGATGCAAACGGTTGGCCAGGTACGTTCGTTGTGATGGCGACAACACGAAACAAGAAGACTTACAAACTGCGCTCGTTAGTACATACCATAGAAATCCTTATAATACTACTGTAGAAGTGGTACGTTTACATAAATGTGTCGAGATTAAACATCAGATAAATGATTCCTGGGGTACAATGAATGGGGAAGCTGGTGGACTGGGTGCTATAGTGTGAATTAGGAAAAACTAACGATGATTGCCCAGCAGTGGATTGAAACAGGCTAATTGATTGTTTGAAACAACTGTTAGTTTCGTGGGCGACTGGCTCTACCTTACGTCTGCTATTGTTATGACCATCTATACTAATATTATAAATGCAAACGTTTGGATGGATGAATGGGTGGGTGGAGCTAGATGAAATTTGGCATAGAGATAGATTATACAAAAAAAAAACAATTGGAAATAAAATAGACTTTCTACAATCTGTTTTAATCATGATTTCTATGACACATACATCGCTATTTGTTCTCAAGTCGTGATAAAGTTTGGCCAACAAGTTTTGCGATATTCATCTGAAACTCCGCGATAAGTTTGCGAACTTAATAGATCATGAGATACGTTTAGCGACTTTTACATTGTTATATTTGAATTACGATATTATGTTTGTGTGTGACAACATTATCGAAGGTAGATACGATTCAGTGGTTTATGTGGTTACCTCACAATTTACCGCTGCACGATGTGTGTGGTTCGAAAACCAAACCAAAACATTGTACGATCTACAAATGATCATTCCGAGTCTGGATATTAGTTTGATTTTGAAATTCCGTACAAGTCTTGTGTCTTACAAACATAAAAGTCACGGGTCCAACGTACACCCAAACTGTAGATTTAGAATCTACAACACTCAGTGCAATTAAAACCATTAAAATGCATTAAAATCCGTTACTTAGTTTAAAAGATCTAAGGGTACAAAGAGTCGGAGCGACTTTGTTATACATATGTATATGCAATGTAAAGAAGTAGCTACAAAGTCAGTAAAATCTAGGTAGGTCAATGGGTAAGTTAGTTAATTTCAGTATACGAGTACAACCTCTATATTTTGTGGTCTACGTATGCGGTTGTTTACTTCGATTTTGCATGATGCAACTGCCGTTTCACCTTCTCTCCCCCTGCCTAATTAGTCTGAAACTAGGTCAGACCGAGGTTAGACCAGTCGTTAAAATTTTTCACTACAGCAGATTAACTCTCAGAGGTATAGATGAAGCTGTATGTATTTATTCAATCGCAAACTACCTGAAACCATCAATTATAGATCTGCTGATATTATACCGTATTTACCAGGAAGGAGGCAGAAATACTAGTGTTCGCATTTAATTACTTGCATTAATATTGGTTGTTTTTTCGATTTATGAGCTGAAATGTGTATTTTTAATACCAAGTAAAATAAGTGTACGGTCTTCCTGGTAAGCAGTGACCGTAGCCTATGGATGCTTGGAATTCCAATTCCAGCAGAATAAAAAAATGGGGTCTTAGTAAATTTGTCAGCGGAATTAAGTTTGAATAGAGTAAAAACTATTCGAAGTTTAAATTTTCCATAGTTCTCGTAAAATTAATTAAACTTTGGACCAATTAATCACATAGCTGTCAGATATTTTTCACTTTTGCTGATAGTGCCAGAAGCGTTCCCAAGCTGCAGAGTACTTAAGTATTTCTTTTTGAATGTAAAAATAGGTTTACCAATCTAAATCGTAAATTTAAAGTGCACGCTGCGAAGTAGGCCAGATAGAAAAAAAAGTAACAGCAAGATTTTCCATTTTCGAATACTTTTACGGCACTGAAATTAAGTTGGTACTTACTTTATGCATCAGCATTTCTCTACTATATAATACTCAGGACGCTTAATTTATAAAAAAATATATTTAAAAAAAAGACTCTGTAAGAACTACAATGACACTGACTTAGCTGATATTTTTCTATTTTATGTCCGTATTAGTCAGGACAATGCTTGTATGTTTTATTTTGGAAAACCCTCGGGTATTGTCGGTAATTTGGATGGTAGTTTTATAAGAAAATCCTAATTACACCCGCAGGGGTATTCCGTAAGATCGAAAGCCGTGACCGCGAAAACGGAGCAAAATCTGGCTGTCAGATAAAAAATCGGTACTCTGTAAGAGCGAAAACCGAGCCTTTTTGACGTTTAGCAATCGTGTGTGCCGTCGCCGACAACTGTCAGATTGCGATCGCTGTTTCTTAGGAATCAGCCGGCCGAGGTGAATTAGGATTTAGAAGCTAGGATTTAGGGCAGATCGCTAGTTATATATGTTACAGAATAATCGGATAAAACGAATTTTTGTGAAAGCTCTAGGACGATTGCATAAAACCGGATGATAGGAAACTAACAAGGAATTTCGTAATTACCCAGTATTTTCAGGATCATTGCAAGAACCCGAGTTTGCTTAAGACGATTGGAAACTCAAACGATGATTGTGACAAATTGTGTGACTATAATGTAGCTGTTAACCAGTCATCGCATCTGTCAGTGAATATAATGTTCATTCGGCCAATCAGCGCTCATAAATTATGCAACGGGAGCGTGTTTTCGCGATTTACCTAGAATAGCTCGGATTTTTGCAAAGATCCTAAAATTACCTTAGAAGATAGCGAAAATCTTTAATAGTCATCATCCGGTGTTTTGCGATCTTTTTAGGGTTTTAGCGGAAAACCGTTATATCCGACTATACATTTTATAATAGTAGTCTGTGTAACGCACTTTTCCGTGTGCGCTAATAAGTATACTTATAAAAGTATTTGAAGTTTTCTCTTCATACATTTATTTAACGGTTATATTACAGGGAAAAAAGTCATAGGTATATGTACAGACTACAAGAAAACAAAAGAAGCTATATAAAAGGGTATGACGTGTCGGAGGTCAAGTGGCTTGATCCTTTATTGTCAGGATTAAGTGTAATGTATTGGGTGACAGAGTTGTGTTACACATGTCCGCCATCTTGTTGTGATGCTTACGTTGATTGGTTACAGAGAAAGTTTTGTGGCAAATTATATCGTTAAACGTGTGTGTAGAAAATCACAAACAAGGATACGACCCGCCTGATGATAAGCAGTTATCTTAGCCTATGGACGCTTACAATACCAGAGGTATCACGTGCGTGTTGCCGACCCAATTTTTATACATCAGGGCTTTAAGATGGTGTATTTCTGGAATAGAAAAACGTTTCTTTCAAAACGCATCCCTAATTGAGCGCTCCAGACCTGTACTCACACAAAGGAACACAACTACTGTGTAGTTATTTATTACACTGCACATAGTGTGAGGTCTTCTGTAAGATGGAGGTCATTCCCCAGTATAGCTTTACTCGCTAGTATGGCGCCCTTCCTCTCTTAGATTTATAGGTTTGTTTCCATTACGAATATACAAATATAGAATATTGGTATATGAGCATATTTATATATTGCATATAGCTGAATATCCTTACTAATATATATATAATGGATGGATAGATGGATGGATGGACGGATGTTTGTAACTCTTTCACGTAAAAACTACCGAACGGATCTGGATGAAATTTGGCACAGAGATAGATTATGGTCTGGAATAACACATAGGCTTTTTCTTTTTACAGCGATAACCGACATCCACGCGGGCGGAGCCGCGGGCATCAGCCAGTACTTAATATATTTTGACTCGAATTGAACAACACGGAGTCAAGTAATAAATCTATGGTAGCATTTCTATCGAGTTTGCAATACTGTTTAAGTGGTAAGTTGTTGGCTTACCGCCAACTAAGTATATACCTAGTTATTTAATTCATTTCTCTCATTTCACGTTCAATGTTGTACACCCTGCTTTTAAATTTTGCGGACCTTACCTTGTACATGAGATAAATTTAGTAATCTGTATATCTGCTTGTAGCATCGTAGGTACTCTTTACAATGCGATTTATAACAGACTAATTTTCTAACCTCGTTTTTTTCAATGAAATATCGCCTATTTCCTATTCGAATATAATCATTAGTTTTTGCGTGATTGAGCTGCACACAGAAAAACATCCGCACACACTGTCGCATTTCATCCCAGAATCTTACGATTGACCACAAACATAAGCGCAAAGTTATGTCGCGGAATCAACGAGGTAGTCAATATATATCTATAATACTAGGCGCTCGCCCCGGCTTCGCACGGGTGGAATTTCCCGGGGTATATTAGCATATGATACTCACAAGTATCGTAGTTTTTAATTGGTAAAAGAATTTTTAAAATCGGTTCAGCAGATCCAAAGATTACCCCCTACAACTTTACAAACTTTTTATAATACAGTTTAGATCTACATTTTCTGCGATTTAAGTCCAATGCAATAAAAAATCATGACATAGCTAATGAGTATAAATAAAAAGTCAAACAAGACGAATAGAGACCCTCTTTCTTTTGAAGTTGGTGAAAAAAAATCTGCCAATTAATGTATGAAACAGAGGAAAGGGTAAAAAGGAATACCAAGTCTAAGTTTGGCGACGGACGCGAACGATGGCACGCAGAACGGTAATAGGGAGAGATCCTCTTGTTCCTTCATCCGATTGTCGTTGTATTTAATTTACTTGTCGTTGTAGTTATAGAACTACTGTCAAAGCTTACATAATAGGGGTACTACAGTACAGTACTAACTGTAATGAAGTACCCCTATTATTTCCTTTTCAGTTAGTAATACAGAAGCTTTGGCAAGCGTAAGATGAGTAAGTGTCTCCTGTCTGTGGCTACACTTTTAAAACTGATTTCATACATTGTATTACTATTTTGTTTTGCTTATACTTTAACAAAACTCACTTTCATAAATAATACTTAACATTTGCGGAATAGCAGACTTTTGTCAACTGAGTGTCATTTTAATAAAAAACGGTGCATCCCTATTTTCTTCATAGAAGTTAGGGAGTTCGATAACTCCCTAACTTCTATGAAGAAAATTATAAAAATATAATATAAGCACAGTGTAAAAAACTCTTTAACAATTTCAGAGAGTGCCTTAGACTGTGTTTTTTAGGAATCAAAGAAGCCTAAGAAATTAAATGAAATTATTTTTTTGCAATAATCGGAATCAAAACCCCGATAACCACTAGATCAGTCAATATCCCATATTGACTGATCTAATGGTAGTCCAAGTATGCTTAAAAATAAATATATTTTTATTCTAAAATCGTACGCCTAAAATGAGTATGTTACACCCGCTCTACGTATACATTTAATTGAAAACGCTAAAAGTTTAGTAATCCAGTGTAAATAGCAGCACCAATACAATACTAGAATACAGAATAGCTACGATATTAGTGGGTAACAGTATTACGTACTTATGTCTATGTTATGTATTGTATGTGGTATGCATCCTTTGTGGTTGACCTATTCGGCACTGGGCCAAGCACGTACAGAATTTACTTAGCTGTGGTCTCCTACCTACACCGTGATTTGAATACACTTTAAAGTTTAAAATATGTCTACGTGTTTTGAAAATTGCAGTTGCCACTTTGTGAAAAAGCCTCGTTGGTGTAAGTAGATATGTGTGTTGCATACAAAATGATAAGGGTGCTCGGTGTTTCTGAGTATGGGTGTGAGTGATATGTTTGTGCACGGTTCAAATTGAATTTTCTGGGAATTTTGTTTATTTATTATTTTGTTTGTATACAAATAAAAGCTTTTAATCTTAATAAACCAGTAAGGCAGCAACCAGATTTACATGCAGCTACGATTTTTTTTTAGACAGGCGTATGCGCGGAGTAGTGTATACTCCGGGCAATGAAAAATGGCAAACTGGTGGAGGTTTCCTAATGCTATTTGGTAGATCATATATGCCTTTATAATTTCGTCTAAGACGTGTGGGTTTCCTTACAATGTTTTCCTTTACCGTTAGCAGATGGTAAATGATTTAATTAGTAGGTACGTATTAATCCATAATCCACAAAGTAAAATTCACATTGGTACTACTGATGCCGCTGGGTTACAAGTTGGTTATTTTTCTATTCAGCTACCACAATTTTTCCATAACAAAAACACATTATTTTGGAACTATCTTTTCAAGTACATATTTTATAATTACAAACTCAAAATAAGAAAGAAGTACGAGTATTATTTTATCGACATCTCAACAAACTTCAACCTCTTTCGTTTACAACTTTGCAATACATTTTACTAACACCCCTAACGTACAAGATAATGGTCTCTCTACGTGTCGACTTTGCTTCAATCTTTCGACGTGTACAACATCTTGTTTAAAAAGCTAAAGTGTAATAGTACCGTCAGATGCAAATGTAAGAAGGCAAACAACGAAACTAAGTTTCCTCAAACTTTGCAAGTGTTATAAATAACTGAATTCGTCGTGTTAGTTTTGCACCTCCAACTTGCTCCAACTGAAGTCGCTCATGTGTCTGGAAAGTGTGATCTGTGAAATTGTCGTATTTTATTTTTCTTCAGGTGTATTACTAGATATTCTATACCTCTATTAATACTATATTATACTACTAGGGGTCGCCCGCGTGGTAATTTGGAATATTTTCCCCGATTTTGCAACATATCTCACTACTGCTCCGCTCTTATTGATCATAGCGTGATGCTATATAGCCTTCCTAGATAAATGCACTATTCAACAAAAAAAAAAAATCGAATCGAACCAGTACTTTCTGAGATTAGCGCGTTCGACCAAACAAACAAACTCTTTAGCTTTATAATATTAGTTTAGATTATTTCTAGAATATTATCCATAAGTAAATTAACTACATATTTTCATCAATTTAAACAGGTATCCTAAACATTATTCCTGTTGGATAGAAATCGCGATTACCGAAGCTTAGCGAAAATGTTAAATTGTTTTCCTTGTCTGCTTTTTAAAATGTTCTTTAGAGCCAATTCATTTCTGTTTTTTTTGGACTATCGTTTTTAAAAGGTTTTATAACCCTGGTATTACTCGTCTGTAGATCACCCCTTTAATATTGTATGACGTACTTTTAGATGGGACTCGAAAAGGGTAGTAGTAAGCGACCCGTGACATTTATAACGAGATGCAGAAAGTATTAAGTTTAACAACAAATATTATTTAATTCTAACAAGCTTTAATAATAATCTTAAGCTAACGGATTAACTTGAAGACAAACAGAACAAATAATGTGTCGCGAATGTAGGGTACATCCCTAATTACAAATTCCAACAAATATTTACATTGTTGAAATTCCTATTTAGAATTTAACTACAACTAACAAGAGAGGTAGCGCACTATACTAGCGAGCAAGCCCGACTAGGGAAGGACCACCTGCTTACAGAAGACTACAGCCAAATAACTAAACAACGGTGTAGTTGTGTTCTGTATGTGAGTACAGGTCTTCTCTCCAGCGCTCATTTAGGGAAGCGTTTTGATGCACCTTAAAGCTTAATGATAGCAAATGATACCTCTGGTATTGCAAGCGTCCATAAGCTACGGTAACTGCTTAGCATCAGCGTATGCGTAGCGTATGCTTGTTTGCCACCCAAGTATTATAAAACCCTGTGTTCATCTGATTAATATATGCAACCAACTTATTAGCTATAAAATAAACCTAACGAAACATTTTTACTCATCATTTTTATCAGTATTTTTACAGTCAGTAATTTTCTGACTTGTGCAAATTTTAAACATTTTAAACTCCGACCCCACCAAAATTACTCCTGATTCGGCACATAACAATGAAATTTGAAGGGTTGAAATCATTTAATAACGCAAATATTATACTTAAAGTAAGGCGATGCTGCGTCGTGATGGAGTTATGCTAACGAACAGCTATTATGTTTCACCCTCGTGTCACTGTGTGAAGGTTTTGCACTCTCGACCGAGTTACGCCTGGGGTTGTTTCAGAAAATCATGTGTTGCTTTAGGGAAAACCTCGCAGTGTGAAAACGAGCGGCGGCGAGGACAGACGTGCGGGTAACTCGCGCTTTATACCGCTCTCGACGAACAATATTCCGATACCTTTCTATGTCTTACTCGTTTATACACCTCGATGAACAATAACACGGGTGTGCTAAATTACAAAACAAAAATATACGAAACGTGATTCAATTGTTTGTTGTATAAAATCTGTGATCGATTATAGTTCATGGATATTTACCGAAGCGTTTATGGATAGTAATGTTTTTCTGATATTTGGAATGACTAAAATAAGTAAGTTTTAATTTATAAGTCTTATACTAAGAAGTGTTGAAAAGTTTTTGTTTTACAGAAAGAGAAAAGTTTGATGAGATTTGTTTGCGAATTTGTTAATAAAGTTGTCAGCAATTTTTTTAAGAAAGTGTAATCTGATAACGTTAGTTAGATTATTCATTTTTTCAAGCCTTTTATTATCAATTTTTTATCATTTTTAATAAGACAACTCCCGCACCAGAGAAAAAGCTCTGTGTCGCGGGGGACTTTACAAACATACAATTAATGGACACAAATTACACCCAGACCCAGAACAATACTTTGTGGGTCACACAAAGTTTTGTCCTGTGTGGGAATCGAACCCACAACCTCGTGCACAGCAGGCGCATACTGCGGCTACTGGACCACTAAGGCAGTCAAAGTTATATTATTTTTTTAGTACACGCAAGTGTCCTCTATGAAAGGATTTTTGGAATTTTAATCCCGGGGTGTGGGCGGTAAAAATAGTTTAACCCGGGTAAATTCGGGACAGGCCGCCTAGGTATATTAAAATATATTTTATATTCCTTTTTATAGTACCTATATGAAAAACAAGCATTATGGCCCACCTGATGGTAAGCAGTTACCGGAGCTTATGGACGCTTGTAAGACCAGAGGTATCATTTGCGTGTTGCTGACTCGTTTTTTTATACCAGCTTTATGATGGAGTATCCCTGGGACAGGAAAATGTTTCTTTCAAAATGCAACTTTAAATGAGAGCTGGAGACCTTAACTCACACACAGGAATACAACTACACGGCTGTGTATTTGGCTGTGGTCTTCTGTAAGGTGGAGGTCCTTCCCCAGTCGTGCTTGCTCGTTAGTATGGAGCCCTACCTCTCATGTCGTCTTACTTATGTAGCAATAAGCATACAGGAAAACTAGAGATATCATTTGCGTGTTGCTGAAAATAAATTATAATGTAAGTGGTAGTATTTAAAAGCGAATCACAGAAATGAGTAATTATACTTATATTACCAACGATAAATGAGATCCAATTTGAAAATACTATAAATTTATTTGTTCCGCCCAAGACACAAGGATTGGCTTACATAGTTTGGGGCCAAAGAAAAGCTCAGTGTTGAAATATATCTATGTATAATATATAAAATTCTCGTGTCACGGTTTACGTTATTGAAGTCCTCTTAAACGGCTTGACCGATTTTCGTGAAATTTTGTGTGCATATTGGTTAGGTCTGCGAATCGAACAACATCTATTTTTCATCCCCCTAAATGTTAAGGGTGGCCCCTAAATATTTTTTTTTATTTTTTAGGCAATTTTTTTGTTTTTATTTTTTTGTAATTCAGCATTAAAAAATTCATACAACTCTTAATTTTTACCACTCTACGATCAACCCCTATACTATTTTAGTAGCAAAACAACGTTTGCTGGGTCAGCTAGTCTAATAGGTATATAAAATACTCGTGTCACGGTGTTTGTAATTAAACTCCTCCGAAATGGCTCGACCGATTTTTGAGAAATTTTGTGTGCATATCGGTTAGGTCTGCGAATCGGAACATCTATTTTCATCCCCCTAAATGTTAAGGGTGGCCCCTAAATATTTTTTATATTTTTTAGAAAAAAATATTTGTTTCTTTTTATGATTTAGCATTAAAAAATACTTACAACCCTTAATTTTCACCCATCTACGATCAACTCTATACTACTTTTTTAGTAGCAAAACAACGTTTGCTGGGTCAGCTAGTATTTTATATATTATTATTTAACACGTTGAACGCCAGACTAAAAACCATGTTTAGCCCAGTTGGCCGCGGCGGACACCATGTGACCGCTAATATGTTGGGTCCAAGGAGCCGCGTCGGACACCGTGTGTCCGCGTGCCCTCGATCACTTCAGAAGCGTCTTGACGGCCGACGGACTGCGTTTCATCTGTTTTTACTATTGCAAGGGACCCGCGCGGCCCCACAGAACAGCCTGACAACTTGGCACAGAGAAAATTCGAAGGACTTAGAAATTATAGGCTTCTCTACAAGTTGTTTTAAAAAAATATTGTAGGTACATAAAGCAAGTATTCCAAATCGTTCAATTGAGTGCTATTATAGTTAGATACTCATTATTTTTAACCTTTATAAAACACTAGAAACATGTTAGAATTATATTCGATTTTAGTCAAGTACGATTTAGGTAAGCAATGGGTTCAGTACGCAGCTACTTTTAGGAGTTGTAGAAGCGACATATAAATAAAAACTCACATTTCTAATTAAAAAATCTATTTCTTAGAAAAAGGTAACAACCATACATGTTAAAAATAATAATAAACTTATAAGCTATGAGATCAGGTTCAGCTATCCATTGGTGCCTTATTCACAACACATGCACCGACACCGTGACCCGCGCGGCGCCCGCGCATGTAAACACGATTGGACATTCTCGCAGGCCGCGACGGACACTGGTGTCCGACATTTTATATATCAGAAAATAATAACAATATCACTTTTTCCGAAAGTCGCTAATTACTTTTGAGTTATTTCCTGACGATATTTACAAAAAAACACCCCAACGATTTTTGGACGACTCGTGTTAAAACAGTGCGGCCTCATGGGATAGTATTCTGTCGGACACACGGTGTCCGTTATGGCGTTCAACGTGTTAAATAAATTAAATAAAATTTATTAAGTTTGGCTAACCTGATGGTCTAGTGGTTAGTGACTCTGACTGATAAACAGGAGGCATGAGTCCAACAGAAGGTTATGGTGTCTGGTTCAGGTGGTCACCGCGACACTAACAGCGTGCAGAGTGGGTTTGATTTCCTCATGGGTCAAAACGTTTTATGTTCCGCATAATTATATTTGTTTCGATTCTGGGGGTACTTTGTGTCTGTTAATTCTATGTTTGTAGAGGCTTGTTAGTACGGAAGCTGTCTTTTACTAACTAAATAAATAGACAATAATACAGCAAACAATAATAACTATCAAATGAACAAGATTATCAAGAGAATATGAGTTGTCAACTCTAATAGTGTCTAGAGATTTGGAAGCAATTAAACAGATTTAGTGCTCAGCTTGCTTCGCTACCCACAGTTGACAGAAAATTTCAACTTGAGAACTGGATCAGACTGCGCAAATTGCCACAACTACCTACTCCCCAACTCTTAAGTTCAACTCGTCGTTTTATTTAAAAAACATTTTTAAAACCAGTGTTAGGTACTTATTACAGACCATCTGTATAAAAAATAGTGACAGATTTTCATTCGCATACTAAATTGATTTTGGAATGCAATTTGTCAAAAAAAGGATCTAAAAACAAAGCACTAACGATGCTTCGCGCGGCAATAAATTGAATAATTTAAACAACGTGTCCGCTCTTGTCACGCGACAGGACCATCAAAAGCCCAAAATCCTCACACAATAAATAATACACGTGTCGATCGGAAGCATAGTGAGGTGACATGAGGTGTAACGTACGAATCCATAAACCTCAACAGGACAAGTTTGATAACGGACGGACTCGGTTCGCAATTAGAGAGGGCGAGCCCGGCCAACATTTACATTTTAATTTAAATTTCGAACCTGACGAGATTCAAGATAAATTGGGCTACGTATTTAGCGCAATAATTCGGAACCGGGAACCGGCGCCGCCTCGCGGTCTCCAAATTAAGGAGTCGGATAATTGTTTGCGTTATAATTAATAATTGACATTAATATTGTGAACGCGCTACGGGTTAGCGTGTAAACGTCAGAATTATGTAGTATTATATAGCCAAGCTGTGCTCCCGTTAAACTTATTTACGTCGGTAATTGAATAAAGCGTGCAGCGTGGATATTGTTTGCACAATTTATATGAAAAGTATTTTGCTGTATAACGATGGAGCGCTTGCAATGTGTGTTTGCGAATTGAAAAGCTAGTTAGATAGAAAATAAATATCAATTAAAAGCTAAATCGTTTATCGTTGATTAATGTTTTAATTTGGATCAATAAGTAATGAGCTTCTATTAATGTTTGTTGATTGGTATTTTGTGATTGACAGATTAATATTAACTCACAATATTTTAAGTGTTTTTCGATAGCTGCAGGATTAATTTTAGGTAGCTAATAGTATAATACCTCTTTATTTTTGAGGTAGGAGGTAATTTCTAAAACTATTGATCTGATTCAGGAAATTATTTTACTAATAGAAAGCTAAATTATCCATGAGTGCTGTAAGCTACTTTTTATCGACATACCACACGAGTGAAGCCGAGATAAGGCGGATAAAAGCTAGTGTTAAAATAAATATATTCGTAGACTTTCAAAACCGCTGTGACTTTTGCTTTAAAATATTTATAGTAAAACTAATAAATATTTTCGTAGACGCGTATCTCAGCTACCGATGTCAGCATTTTACGTCCAAAAAGTTTTCGTCTTTGGTAAACGTCAATTTCGTACAGCCATGATTGACATTCGATAATGGTTTGTGGCGCGTTCGAAAATCAAATATTCGATTTTAAGTTACGAGTATTTTTTTCTAGTCAGTTACAAAATTCTTCGAATTGCTGAGAATGAGATACTCCCTAGGGCGGTTCTTGGCAAAGGTCACTGTGATTGTAGAAAACTGCATGGTTGCTATAGACATCTCTTGAAGCAACCACGTGGGATTTAAGACCGATACTCAGCAACAATCAGAGCAAATGCTTCAAATCGGCAAAACACCAATACTACATTTTAAAAGAGAAAAGCATTCTTTTTATGTCTAGTAACAAAGACTCCAAATAAAAGTACTTATTGATTGATGCGATACTAGCCTACCATTAAACCAATGAAAAGATCCACTCGATCCATCAACCGAATAAAAAATACAAAATCAAGAACAATCTTCGATTGCGCATCAACGTCGACGTTGATATACGAATGAAACATTCGATTCGTTAGTGGAAAAAGAAAAATAATGCAAAATGCGGAGGATCGGGGAGAATAGTTCTCATAGGCGAATAACAAAAGGAATGCAACGGGGATATCGTTTGATGGTCGTAGCGAGTTGTAGCCTCGTAGCATAGCTCCGATCACGCTCCAACTATTGTGTTTTGATTGTTTGCCAGCGGCCTTTTATTGATTAGGTCGTAGACCTTTACTACTTATAGGTAACTTATGATATTTGCATGCAACGAAGAATATATAATTATATGAGGAAACCCACATGCACTTTAAACTGTCGGAATTGTTTTCTCAAAAACTTAAACGGCTGCTGTATAAACGATTGTTTATTTAATTCTGTATTTTCCTACTTCTATGCATGCAGAGTTTCTTTTTGTTACTACATAAACTTGTGTAAACAATAGCTAGTGAATTTGTATGCAAAGACGTTTTCACTAAACAAAAACATCTGAGGAAACCTGCATGCGTGGTACACTGTCAGAAATATTTCCTTGCAAAATTAGATCTTTGTCAGATACAAATTCGTCTTCCGCAATTTAAAAATCTGAGGAAACCGGCATTTGTGATTCACTCTTAGACATGCAAGTTTTAATATACCAAGATTATGTATATAGTTGTAGTAAAATCAAGATTAAATAATGCTATTAAAGCAATGTGAAGTTAGGTAAATATGTAGTAGCAAGTGGCGTTACATTATGGTCCTAACCCCCCTAATTTTAATATAATAATATAATGTATCTTAGGGCAACTTACACACGGTCATCCATTTCCAAACTAAGCAGAACACAATAGCAACCAGACAACTGGTAGGTACAACATATTATAGATATACCTGTCAAAAATATGTGAAAAATATACCTGTCAAATTCTATTAGAAGGCCTGTAGAAGGTCAATAATGGGTAAATGCTGTCAAAATGTTAAAGGTTCGATCCAAATACAAATGTTTATTGAAGGCAAAGTTATTTAATCACGTTGAAAGTTATATATAAAGTATACAGAAAGTTAACGTACCGTATTCTCCACCGTAGACGTAGGTAGGTACAGATTTCATGAATTTAATTTCACTTACCTCCTGTGAAAATATTTAAATGTTAATTGCGAGAGTACCTACCCTTCATCTCGTTTATCCAAACTTTGTAAGGGGATTTGTTTACAATGTCCCTAATAATGCTTAGTACCCTTATAAAAGCAATGTAATGAGTGTTTAATTTATAATATCCATTATCTATTTTCCACTAATTTCGGGTCAAAGGCACAAAATTATTACAAAATAGAAAATTACTTTCATTACTTGTATGCGTGGTTTGTTCCTATTTGTATGTGATTTCATTTTAGTAACTTTGTTTACTAATATACAGATACGAGCAGAGTTCTTCTTCTTTCTTCTTATCGTTTGGTTAGTGGCCAACCTGGTTAAAGAATTATTTAGATCACCCACATATAGGCCTTTGTCGTGATCTAACGATCGTTGACAGCTATGTCCTTATGTCCTTGAATGATGGATACCTGTTGATTACCGAACAGCGTGTGCACCTGGCTATGAGCACCTCAATATATGTATACCGTACGACAAAAATCACATCAATGTACGCTTCGATCTTAGTGTGGCCCGTGTGCGGCCACACTAAGCCCGCCCGCCACCGACTTATTTCTTGTAGTTTCATACATTTTATATGGACACGGTTGATGCCGGTGGTCGCCTACTACAAATAAAATGTATGAAAACTGGTCAGAGGTGGCATTTTGTGGCTGTCTCCTGTGGCCCGTGTGTGGCAATCCTTATACTTATTACAAATTTTCCTCAAAAAAATAGCATCAATATATAAATATCGGTTGAAACATAAAACGTGGGTAGGACCGGTACCCACATAGTTCCCGAAACGTTGTGATCCCTCCGTGAATATTAAGTTTGCCCATTACGCCACTCGGTAATTCGAAAGCGTTTAGACCGCTCCCCACAACGAAATTTATTACTTAATATCACTTTGACCCGACGCGCCTAGCACTGATTATGAATCTAACTGTACTAAATGTATACAATTATTATGCCTATAAATGTTTAACTCATTTACATTGGTCCTACTGCAAAAAGGCTGTGTCAAAATCTATCCGTAATTTCAAATCGATAGCATTAAGTGGGTGGGAAAGTATCTCATGATCATCATTATCATCATCAGACTATCGCAGTCCACTGTTGGGAAAGTCTTTAATGACTTGTAAAAGTACTTCTCGATAGTAGGGAAAATCTGGAATTTACATGTACTAATCACATGATTTATGAAACTCACATGTCTTAGAAAAAAAAATCAAAGCAAGTCTGATTCACCAACCGGCATTGGTCCAGTGTGTTGGATTGAGACCTAAATCACAGATGACTAAAGAGTTACTACGTAACCTAAATTATTTTTGCTCTATTGATAGACGAGAGGGGAGAATCCATATATTCCACTGCTGGGCACGAATGCCCATCAGCGGGATATATTTATGGGTTTAATAGGTGGGATTGGGTCAAAGGAAACAGTACTACATTTCCACCGAATTTTATAAAAAAAAGTACCGATGCAAAAATGTAGACAATGCAGTTAGTAGGGGATGTCTAGCGAGATCAATATAGCAAAAAATATGATTCTTTGAAATAAGTATGTAAGAAGAAGTAATTAGTTAAAAAAACACTAACTTCGTGGCTTGGCGTTGTTAAAGTCCAGCGGCACCGGCGCGGCGGCGGTTACCTCTCACCTAAGCTTTTCTGACAAACAAGCCACTTCTTATTTAATACCATTTCTTTTACGCATGTATTACAACAATTTGTACATAATTAGTTTGACCTTTCTTTAAATGAAATACTAAAGCTATTGACGTGACGTTGATATACAATTCAAAAGCCGACGAATAGGTATATGGTATTCAAACGTTATTGAATCTTTAGTAATACGTCCAATACCTTCACAGGTTTGTACCCATTGTCGCAACATGCCTATTGTACCTACATATAATACACGAAAGTAACACAAACAAGTTTCTTTTTTGTATTTCTAAGGAAAGTTTTTCTCTCACTTTTTTATTCTCATCGGTAGAATTTGATGAAGTCTTTACGAGGATAACGGAATGGAAGTGGAATAGTTTCTTTATTGCTTCCTCACATTGTTGGAAGACGAACAGATGTGCCTTCAAATGATAGATATAAAGTAAAGTTTCACCTATTGGAACATTATATTCAAGCATTTTGTAAAGATGATATTATCTTGCCAATGTTAATGAGATATGTGAAAATTATTCGTGTTTATTTATACCTTCTTAATTACAATTTGAATTACAATTAGCATATTTTGCTAGCGTAGCACGTAAAGCTGTTGGTCGTACGCCTGATCGGTCGTGTCGAATTGCCGTGATCGAAACTTTCATGCCGTATCTACTTGTGTTTACGCTCACACTTGTGCAATATAATATTTCCCGCGCAGATGACTAGTCTCCGTTAAGATTAGCCGCCGTGACCGAAATTCAGTTTCGGGGGAACATTATTATTATTTCGCTAACGGTGAAGGAAAACATCGTGAGGAAACAAATTCCTAAATAAGTTTATATTTAAATAAAAACTTATAGTGTATTTTTGTTATTTATTCAATCAAACCAGCTCCATGGTACCATATTATTGCATTATCACCAAAGTTACGTCGGTATACCAAATTTTTAAGCTCAATCAAACATCGGTTAGTGCTTCAAATTTAGCTTAAAATACTTGACCTAAACAAACTCACATACATACTAAATAAAAGCTTGTATAAAATACATAGGTGTAAATGTAATGTGAACCGCATCAAGTTGAAATTACTTTCAAAATGGCATCAAGAATACATTCTATTTCAAACTTCATTAAATAATAAAGGCATGTATCCAGTCTCGGCGGAATAGACAGGTTTCTAAATGTCACTCGTGTGTTGAACCGCTACTGAATAATTGAAATATAAGTAGGTAAGTACTTTTTTCTTGTAGGTACTTTTAAATTCTCTCTTTATACTTGGCTAAAATAGCAACCATTTATATGTCCTACTGCTGGGCATGGTTTCTTCTCCTCTATGAAGACAGAGAGTGTTTATGTCTTTAAAATTTCTTCTAAGACATGTGGGTGTCCTTTACGATGTTTTTCTTGCTGACTATAGTATCCCATAGTAAAGGCTAGCGGATTGAATTCTCGAAAGTTCCTTCTTAGTGCTCACTTACTTTGTCGTTTATTATTAGCAATAAAATAAAAAAGCAAATAATTATGTTCGCATTTATTGTTTCAAAAGAATTTAACAAAAGAATTTGGAGAAACGCCCCCTAACAAGCTTACTTAATGATCAAGGGATACGCTTTCAAGCTGGCGAAAACTCAAAAGACAAACGAATCAGGCCGAACAAAGAAATCGCTTTTACTTCATTTTCCTTAAATATTTCCGTATATCGTGTGGGGAATTATCAATGTGTGGGTGCGTATGAGTGTCTGTAAACCAGTATAATATAAGTGTTGTTAAACACAGAAAGAAGTCACACGTAAGATTTTGTTCTTGAGTTTAGAAAAAAAAGGTGTTAATTGGCTTATGCACAAAGCATATCAAAGAGGATAGAAAGGCCATCGAATCACTTTTGTACTAGAATCCTCTTTCATAAGTTCCGTGGGTTTATTTCACCCATAAACCCACGGAACATAATAACAACAACTGAAAAGTTTGTTTGCTTGCGTTTATCTCAGGATCTATCAGTCCGTTTAGACAACCTCGTTTTTGCATTTGGTAGCCCTTGAGGAAAATTGGTGACATGTGTAACGGGGAACAACTACAGTAGTCCGTTTAGTATAATTTCTAAACTATTGACAGGCACGTCTGGTGGCTCTAGAATTAAGAATTTTGGAACTAAAGTTTGTCAAGAACTTTAGTGGTGCTTATACGCAGCGTGTAGTAGGTTCAATGTGATCCACAAATTATTGTCTTAAATCTTAAAGATTTCTAGAGATTATAATTCCCTAGAACAGAAAGCGTTTTTTATTTGCAAAAGAAAATTGGTCTCAGCTATCATAGAAAAAGTTACCTTAACCCTTTGATATACGAGAACATACATAAAAAGGAACTGGCTTAAAGCCAAGTTCTTTTTAGTTTGACCGGGGTACAGAAAATCTCAACACATTAATTATGTATCGGTACTGAAATATTTAAGACGATGAATATATAAACCGTTACCTATCGACAAGTGGCTGAATGTGTCCTTTTGCTGGTAAAGGCGAGTAAATATTTAATTAACTTTGTGGGGTCCTGGTACCCCTCTACTACTTGTACTAATTAACAGTGTTGACGCAGATTGCTCGGTGCTCACTAAAGGGATTTTCTACAGAATACATTGTAACGTTAACATATTGTAATAGTCGTCAAGAGTGCTGACAACGTGCTTGCGTTTACCCACATTTAGTTTACACAGAAAGTTTTACGATAAAAGTCTAGAGTAGTAAGGGCTCGTTCCCAGTAAAACGAACGCGAACCTCCTTTTTTATACCTTAGTGGTATAAAAATGACGGTCAAAATGTTAAGCAATTACCGTAGCATATGGGCGCTTGCGTGTTGCCGACCAAATTTATTTTATAGTGTATCCCTGGGATAGCTAAACGTTTCTTTTCAAATGCTTGCCTAAATGTGCGCTGGAGACATATAAATACTTACAGGTACACAACTACAGCGCTGTGTGTAGTTATTTGGTTGTGGTCTTCTGTACGGTGGAAGTCCTGCATATAATTCCCAGGCGTACATGTTCACACCTACACTGATCAGTTTGAGATCAGATGATGTTTACGAGTAATTCACATCGGTGCTTTGTCGTCGGCGAAATCATTCATACTATAAATCTTCTCAGTTACAGAAAATTTGTATAAGATCCTTGATTCGTTATTTTTCTCGAATACATATGTCTCAAAATAAACAGTTAAAAAAAAAGTACTGCTACTGGCGTATCCGTCTTTAGACGAATCGAGAAAACAAGCGGTACGCCGTTTAGTGGGAACGAGCCCTAAGTTGGCACGTTCTCAACGCGCTGATCTCGCAGCCACAAGTAATCCTACAACGACACTCGAGGGACGAAGAATCCCCAAATAAATTATGTCAGATTTAATTGCAATTATGTTCAGTGACCGCAACGATGATCTGATGAAATCACAGCCTATAAAAGACTCGGCGGGAACTTTTAACAAGTTCTGTTTTTAATATCGTCGCAGAAAGCTTTTTATGTAATTGTTTTTTCTGCCTTGCGTCTCATGAATTCGTGCAGAAACAGAATCGACAATTCGAATTCCAGCTCAATGTAGCTGTAACACTGAACAAATGCACATAAATACTGAAAGTGTTTTATTGATCAGTTATAAAGAGTAATGTTTTTCAATACTGTTTGATTCAGTTTTTTTACCGAGTAGATATTAGCCAATCTGGTGACAGAGTTGTTCAGGTCGCTTATATGACCTACTAGTTGCCCGCAGCTTCGCCTCCATGAGTTTCAGTTATAGCTATATAAAGTATCCTATGTCCTTTCCCAAGATACCATCTACTTCCTTGCCAAGTGTCATTACGATCCACCCAGCAATTTAATCGTGAAAAGGCAACAGTCGTAAATAGGCAGAGTTACTTTTGCATTTATAATATTATTAGGGATATATTTTATGGGCGGTCTAACGATTGTCAACGAGCCTCTTCATTGCCTTGGTTCTACTACTCGTAATATTATATTATATTGTTTAGAGAGAAAATGTTATGATAGGCTATTGATTATTTAAAAAGCCATCATGAACAGGAGATTTTCGCTTCTGGATTTGATTAACTGAAGATTTATTAATGAAACAGGAGAGCACGTTAATCTCTGTCCAGCGCACGGATCCGCTAAATGGGCCTTGAAATTTTAGCTTCACGTTTTTTGTATGTGGATAGAACCTGTAGCAACAACGATAATATTTTTTTGCCTATATTATAAGTATTACGGATTTATAAAGACTCGGTGTTTAATTCCTTAAAAAGGTCGTGAAATATAAGGTAGACTTTCTTAATATTAAATAAAGTTTCATTATTTTTGTATCTGTTCACTTAATCTTATTTATGCTTGGCTCTATTTTATTAGTATTAAGGTGAGGTTACATTAAAATATAGGTTAAGACTAGGGTGTATACAAAAGCGGTGTCCTACGTAAGCGACGCGTTGCAATGCGACTAGAAGTTAAACCGTCTCGCCGCAGACCACCACATAGGACGCAAGCAGGGCGGCCGATGTTTTGTCGCTCATTTAGTACACTGGGTAAGTAGTCTGCAAAAATCACTTAATTTTAGACACTTTTTATACTTCCACTGTAATAAATAAGCGTACGGTCAGCCTACCAATATAATTATGGTTACCATAGTATAATATGGTTTCTTGCAATACTAATAATTCGGCAACGCCAACCTTACGTTGTACCTAACATATGGAACAATGCCTGTGTCGTGGAGGACTTTACAAACACACAATTCACTCAGACTTGAGACAACCATTAATTAGTGTAAGAAAACAAATAGGTAAATCTTTTTGGTGTTGAGTATACGACATGATACCCGTGGGGGATAGATAGGGTGGCCACACGTGCCAGGCGTGAGAGTAGACTAATGGATTATTTCAGGTAGGGGGGTTAGCAGCCGTTGTTGTAATCAAATGTTATTACACTTTTATGTGGCTGTAACATTTTGATTGGCAATCGTTTATTTAAAGGCCTTACAGTAATAATTGTGGGGAGGGAACACAGTACTCTTACCATTGATATAATTAACTACACGATTGGTTCAGTGGCTTAAGTGGCTACCTCGACATTTACCACCGCGGCATATTGTAGGTTCATTTCCATCAATGGTGCAAACGAAACTGCGGATTGATTATGGTCTCATCTGCACCATTTAGATGACACTATAGGTACTATCAATACGATATGGTTTTCCCGAGCCTGGGTGTACTTTGTGTCTGTTAATTGAAAGAAAAAATACAGTTTGTTAAAATATCCGTGGTCATTGAGTCGGTCAATATATTACTTACTCAATAAAACACATGTCGTGTTTTAAATTAAAGAGAGTTGATTTGTATTAGGCAAAAGAAACCCCGTATCATATAGATAAGCACTTCCAAATTACACAAATGTACTATCCTGTATGAGTATCAAACCCACAATACGCCGCACCACGGATAATGGCAAGGCCATTTAAACCACTAAGCTACAAGTGCAGTCAAAAACAAAAAAAACTAAAGGATCAATTTTAAAATTTCAGTCTGATATTGAAGTAAATGCGATGGACATTTTGTTTGTTTATGGCGGGATAGGTAGGTACTTGTAGCCGCCCTCCACGTTGACACTGACGTTTCAATTATCGGCAGATGTTTCAGCCGTCTGTCATGTACCTACCACGGAGCGACAGTGACACTATCATCATTATTTATCGAACAATATCTTCTATACAGAACGAGAATATACAGTGTTTTTTCCAGAAAAATAAGGGATAATAGATATCTATCTTGTGTTTTATTTTTCAATTAGAAAAGGTAGACATAAGGGATTTGTCTGCTTTAAACACTCCTAGCCTGGGATAATATTGGTCACCATTTATGTTATTAGTGATTTTATCTCTATTCCTGTCATATATTTTGAAAATATGTTTTATGTTTATAATTATATATAGTCTATAGTTTGTTTAATTTTGTAAAAATGATTTATAACAGAACGTAAAGTTATTGTTTTACTAATAATTATATTTGTAATGTCAATGATAAGAGATTAATTATAATTTAACTATATGTGTAAAAACATGTATATTGTTTCTATGTTATTATGATCTTCTCGATACAGATACTGATATTTTAACTCCAGCATTTGACTAGACTATACCTAATTTATTTAAAATTGTGATTTATTTCGTAAATGTAAAACTGTGTCAAAATGCTGAAATAAATATTTTTTCATTTTCATTTCATTTATAAGTTGAAAAAGTTTTTTCGTCTCAAACAATCTTACAACCAATTTTCCAAGTATAGAGGTAATAATAACTATACCGAAGACGAAACTAAAATTTTCAGAATCAGTAATTATGTTTCCACTTCAATCATTGTAACATCAATGTCTGCTTTAGAATAGGCTAACGAAACTAAAGAAAGATGAAGGCTAAATAAAGATGTACTAATATAGCTGAAAATGTAAAAAAAAAATCAATCAGTGCTTAGTTTTGTGGCCGCAATACCTACTCGAAGATTAGTAGCAACGCAATCCTTCAAATGGTACTTGTGTAGTACCAACTCCTTTGCCCAGGAGACCACAATATGGTGCAAGTCTAAGCGTCGTGAAAGACCATATTTTATTTGGCTGACTAAGATCTAGATATACATAAACGATAGCGATGTAGATGTCAGCACTGCACGGAAATATTTTGAAGAAATTCGAAAAACAAATTGTTTTAACCGCATATAGGAAGCCCTGTAATTGAGTAAGTACATCAAACTGTCAACCCACAACTATGTGGAGGTATATCATGAGGTGAGCTACATCAGCCTCTAGCAACTGCAACACGTCATCGTGACCACGACGACACTGTCATGAGCGGTTACGAATAAAAAGTAGGATAGTAGTGGGTAGAGTATTTTTAGTGCAAAAAAATTGAATGATAATTTAGATTCATCAAAGAGTTAATACTCTTGCGAGCTTACTCGTCAGTCGATCAACCCTTTTCGTATTCCGTGTCAGCTCTAATTAATAATGGAACGTTGTATAGTGTGAAAGCGTGTTTAATCAAATTTGTCTGCGTCGTATGTTTGAAAGGAGAACGATTAACATCCTGAAAGCTGTGCGGTGACGCCGAAGACGGCTCGTATCAACATAATCTAACTTCGCTTTAGTCTACTTGCATTGCTCCAGTAACTTGATAGTACATAATACATAGCTGCATTATATACGTCAATATACATCATATTGAACGTGCTTTGTCACTTTGAGCGATGAAGCACAAGATGCATTGCATTTAAGAATGATATGTCCACGAGGAAAATTCAATTTATCGTCGTGAAAAATGATATTTTCTTCTGGCTGAGTTTTATTCTTATGTAATTTTCATTGATAATTAAATTAAGTAATGCTACTACCTGCTGCTTCATTCAACACGGGCACTAGTCTAGCTGAGGCTTAAGCGTTAATCCACACACGGTGGCCTAATACGTGGATTGTGGTGGTGGATCGGACATGCATTTAAATTTTTTGTGGTAGTACGTTTAAATTCCCTTAAGATAAATTTATTATTGTACATTTAGTAGTAAAATAATATTTTGTATTTATTGAAGAAGCGAGTGAAGTTCTTCGAATCTACTGGAATAATTTGGCGTTTGTATGATCGGAACGGTTCCATCGCTACGTCCTAAAATTTGTTGTTGTTTGTTAGGCGAATTAATGAGGCAAAAATATTTTTTAAATTTAAACAACTAGTTTAATTTACCATAGAAATTAAACTACTAAGTAATAATGCCACCTAAAAAAAAGCTATTGTAACAAACAAAAGAAAACAGAAAAAACAAATAATATAACCTACATGATAGTGAATGTACGTATTCTATGTTAGTCGTAAAACGTCCTGAAAACTTTCCGTCCAAAAACAATTAATTTCCCTGCACGCAATAGCTTCAGCACAATGGTAGTGGAAACAACAAGCGTTTGATAAATTCGTAGCAGTCGGCCTCGCACATCACTCACACACAAAGCCTACCCGCGATACTATCACTACAATCCCTTATAGCATGTGCCGACAGATCTTTACGTTAACGTAATTTGTCTTATGCTTCGTATGTAGGTACACTAGAGAGCGTGTTTGGAGCGTTATATATTGAAATTGTTGAAATCACAGCGGTTTTTGTATTGTTAGTTATTGTTTACTTACAAATAGAATATAATCATTGACACGCAGAAGACCACAGCCAGGATCAGGTTCCTAGCGTTCATTTAGGGGTGCGTTTAATTCCGGCATACTCCAATATAAAACATCTGGTGTTAAAATCTTTAGGTTAGCGACAAGTATTACCTCTGCTATTGCAAGCTTCCATAGGCTACGAAACTGCTTGTCATTAGCCGGGCCGTATGCTTGTTTGCCACATAAGCAGTATAAAAAAAACTATTAAACATATGTAAGTAATAAAAAATAAATGGATATCTTTTGAAGCACTATAGTACGATTCTAGTACGATTATGGTACGATTCTATCATAGGGCGCGTGAATGCACCCGTCAGCCTATACTGTTTGTTTTATTGTGTGTATCTGATGAGTTTTATACAAAAACCTGATCGTTTGTATAAAACTCATTAGGAAATATATTAAAGTGTGTGCGTTAAATACTACAGCATTTCGTTAATGGCGACCTCTTCAACTCTGTTCTGTTTCATGGCATTGGTGTGCTCGAATGTGGCAAATGTAGCCGATCTTATTGCTAAACGAACGCGCACATTGTGGGCAGGTGAGCACACCATTGCAGTAATTATAATTGATTGCACAGGGTATACGAAAGATACTATTATGGAGCATACGGCAAACAAGCATATGGTCCGCCTGATGGTAAGCAGTTTTTTGCCCACCGCTGTGACTCCTGTGAGCTAGGATTAACAGCGGAGTAACCAACTGATACACCGAGTTTTGACACTCGTGCGTCCCGTGGATAACTAAACCTACTGTCTTGGACCCCGCAACGAATTTAATCAGAAGTAAATAGGAGGAGTTAGAAAGAAAAGTTTCCACTTCCCTCCATAGCAAAGCGGGAGACAAAATAAATCTGTATAGGTTTGTAACCTATGAAAAGGAGCACCATGGAGGACCTTAAACTACGGGACCTAAGTGAGCTAAGTTTGATTGCTATAATATGTATGGCAGAAACGTTTAAATGCACGGAAATTTCCTCTAGATGAGACTAAATCCACATAGTAGGCCGCTCCAGATGATGTATGTAAACAACATAATGTATGTTCAACATAATAGTACGATCATTATGCCAAAGACTACACTCCCAGAGGATGTGATGAGCAGACTGCTCCTGATCGGAGCCAGGTGTTGAGCATTGACAGTTCGGCGAATCAACTAGCTTAAATGAGTATAACTTGCTCCGAAAGTTATACTCATTTAAATGGTAAGCAGTTATTTATTTATTATTTTTATTTATCTTATAGGAAGACCAACAGCTTTACAAAGAAATTATACAGCAAAAAAAATCAGTTATCGTCTATGTAAGCTACTACACCTGAACACTAGGGGTATTACTTGCTCGTTGTAAAATCCTTCTAATTACTTTCTTGAAGAACCCCACGCCATATATAGTCTCTCGGGAAAAAGTACCTATAACATTCTTTAATAACATCTGACGTAAATTTAATTAAAGAAATATTAACGTACTGGAAATGTTTAGTCATGATACTGGATTAATCTAATTTTAATGTTTTGTAAATTCTAATTAGTAACGTCGACGATGACTAATCATATTATGGGTAGCAAAAATGTGTTTACATAGTAAGTATATCATATTTTTATACTACTTATTTTTATTTTATTTATTTAAACTTCATATACACAACATCTATAATGGCGGACTGTGGCAAACAAGCACACCGACCGCCTGATAGTAAGAAGTTACCGTAGCCAACAGACATTTTCATTACCTGGAGCATCACTAATGTGTTACCGACCCAAAACACCAGGGTTTTAAGTTAGAGTACTTATCACTGGAATAAATACGTAAATAAGCACTTTAGACCTCCTAGAGTCACGCACAGGAACACAACTACACCAATGTGTAAATAGCTGTGGTTTTCTGTAAGGTCTGTACTATTCTAATTGTTCTGTGGTAATTCTAAGTATTCTGTGGTAAGGTGGAGATTCTCCTCTAGTCAGTCTGTGTGTCCGTTAATTTGTATGTTTGTAAAGTCCCCCGCGACACAGAGCTTGTTCTCTAGTGCTGGAGTTGTCTTTTCAAAGAAAAAAAAGAAAAAGAAAAAAAGTCTTGTTTGCTTGTTCAGTACCCTACTTCTATTAGATATTTGAAATTATAATAATGTGTATTACTTTTCTTCGTTTCGTCGGCGTAGTCCTCCTTCGTATTTAATGAATGAATTTTAAAAGGTTTGAATGGAATAGTATTTTAGTTGATAGGTGGAACCAATATTAGGATTTAACCTATGAATAGACTCTGTTTGTTAGTAACGTTGGTTATTTGTTACCCTTTTACGAATAAACTGCTATACGAATCTTAATAAAATTTGGCAAGAAGATAGATGATATCCTGAGTCTTATTTATCGGCGTTACATGTCTCTACCTACTTCCAAACTACTACTTCTAACCGACATCGAGCCGCAGGCAACATCTATTAGACTATACCTACTTGACAATAAAATTATCATTCACTCGAGCAAAGCAACGAGCAAAAGAAAGTAAATTTTATAAAAACTTTCCTTAAATGCCATCTGACTATAAGAAAAGTAAGCTGTTTGACTTTATAAAGAAGCCTTGATTAACTAAATAAGCCCCAGTAGTACCGTCCAAGACTTTCAGTTCTGAGGTATCTAATAATTAACACCTCTTTTCGCTTGGCACGGCGTCAAAATATTAAATTAATGTTCCTTTTCATTGGTGAGTTACCCATTCGAGCGAAACAGAGTATGCACTTCATTTACACAGGCGGTAAGTCTTAGTAAGTGTCTTGAGGCCGCAGTGGGCCGCAAAGAGCCGCAGAGGGCCGCAGTTTATTTTTCTCAACGAATGCGCTGAGAGTCCGTGTTTTGTTTTCCTTGGCGTCCTTCGCTCGATTAGTCGTTTCCTTTTTATTCAGAGACACGTTCGGAAACCAGATGCTATCGATGTACTTCTACTGTTTATTTACAGTTTCTATTGCTTTTGTCTCTGTTTGAATTTGTATTTTTTTATTTTGTACTCGTAAAAAGCTTTTAGGCACGTTCGAAGAAATGTTCGGGGATTCTCTTTTTTTATTACATAATTTTAATTAGTCACTTCCAAATTTCAAATGTTTATTTTAAGTAATTAATTAAAAAGCAAATTTATGTCCTTATTTAAGTACATATACTGTAAAGATGTAATTAAATAACAAAGTAGAAGCTAATTAGATATTTTTGTTCAAAGAAAATATGTCACGTTGGCAAAACCTTGCGCTAATGTTTTTGCCGAAAGTAAGGTCCTGGGTTCGAATATCGAGGTGATAACGCAGCTGGCGAAACACAAATCTGATATATAACTATTCTTTGGAGAAAAAAAAAAATACTCGGCTGTCATGGACCGTTGGTCGTGGGTCGGAGGTCGTGGGTTTGATTCTCATTCAGGACAAATCTTTGTGTGATATGTAATTTGTCTTATGTTTATCAGTAATCTGGTTGCTAAAGTAAAGGCTTTATCTAGTTTGCCCTCAAATGGCCGTGTCCCGTGACTCACCTTCGCTTCCCCTCGGATTTTGATTTATAGTATGCATGCATGCTATATTTACACATTAAATCCGTTGCGTAATTAAAAAAATCTAAGCGATCAATGGGAGCAACTTTGTTTTATCTTTTAACTATTAAAATTCTCGTGTCACAATGTTCGTTCCCGTACTCCTCCGAAACGGCTTGACCGATTCTCATGAAATTTTGTGAGCATATTGAGTAGGTCTGAGAATCGGCAAACATTTATTTTTCATACCCCTAAATGTTAAGGGTGGTCCACCCCTAATTATTTTATTTTATTTTTTAGACAAAATTTTTTGTTTTTATTTTTTTGTGTTTCATCATTAAAAATACATACATCCCTTAATTTTCACCCCTCTACGATCAACACCATTTTTTTAATAGCGATATTACTATTTTAGTAGCAAAACAACGTTTGCTGGGTCAGCTAGTACTATATATTTTATATATTGAGCCGCTAGAAAAATTGAGTAAGTTGCATACCCAGAGTACTTTGTAAAGAACATTAAGCTCATTAAGTTGTTCAGCCGGTAGTTTGCACTGCGCCTGAGAGAATTAACCGCGTCAAACAGTTGTCCGCAACTTTTATTACATAAGTTTCAAAGACTGCGCGTTAAATACATAAAGTAACACTTTTACGTAAGTTAATACAAGAACTTATTAACTAGGACGCCATTTATCTCCTTGCCAAATTTCATTAAAATCCATTCAGCCAATTAGTTGTGAAAACAAACAAACAAACACGAGTTACTTTCGCATTTATAATATGCCTATACCTATGGATGCCTTAGTAGGGTAAGCAGCAAGGTTGATACTAAAACATTTCTAGACAAAAATCTAATACTACTCTCAAAAACGTTCATAGGCTACGGTAACTGCTTACCATCACGAAAGCCGTATGGTTATTTGCCACTATAGTATTTGTCTTACTATTTACACCATAAAATGCCGTAATGGATGGAAAAAAAAATGCGTGAAAAGATATATTCTAACTCATTATACTTAATTGCATCTTTCAACCGCAGTCACAGCTGAACAGAGGGTTATGTATGGTAAAAAATAGACAGAAGGGCCACTAATTACTCTTTGTTGGAGAAGAGCACAGGTGAACGTTGTCCTGGAAAAACCCTTATAAGATGAAAGTGGGAAAATTGTCGGCGTCGTCGTTTCGAATTTGGCCAAAGACAACCAAAATTATCTTCGACCTAAAAAAACTTTTACTTAAAAATATTCCATAAACTTAATTTATAAAATTGATTTATCTTCTTCGGGCGCTCGAAGCGTTTTGTCAATAATCGTTTACGTCATTAGAGACTGTGTTTTATATTCACGACGGTCCCCTCCGTCGAAGAAAATTACTTGTGAATACTGGGCGCGATCGATGAGTTTTGGCGAATCTTTTTAATATAACAATATCTAAGAGGTTTGTATTGAAAATGTTGTTATGATATGTTTGTTATAACTATATTTAAAACTTAGCTTAATACATCCAAGTGTTAAATGAAGCTGAAACAATATATTTCAGAAGAAAATAAAAATAAATATTTTGCACAATTTTTTGTTCAGATCTAGATTATGAAGACCTAGAGGTTATTATGAAGGCCTTCTTTTCAACAATCCATTGTATATTGGCCTTTGACTGCGGCTAAAATATATTTTTACAAATAGACTCTATGGTAATAATTAATGGGATGGACTCAATTTTTTTCTGAGAAAGCAGAAAAGATTTTTTTTATATTTTTGAATTTTCCTCTAACTGCGCTGATTGACCATTCAAGTTTTGGTTTTTTGTTATTGAAGCAGTTTATTTGCACTCTCAATCTACATTTGGAACCACATTTAAATTGATAACAATCTACTTTACCTAATTGAAAACATAAAACAAAATGAATAATGTATACTTCGCATGTCTCTGTATAAGTATTACCGTGACAAACGATCTCCTGTTTGTCCCCATCAACACAGTGCAACTATGAAAAGAGTTTTCTGCTTATTAATAACTAGTAATTTATTCTTGGCTAACGTTATTACCGTGTATTATATAATAACAGTGAGCTATGCATAAATTATGTCTATATCTCTGTGTGCTCCATAGCGAACAATTAGGCATCCCTTCCCGGCTCGCGCAGTAGCGTCGCGCACCCCACACGTCGAGCGGAAAAGCGACTTTTTCTTTTTATTGTTCGTTAATTGCTCTGATTGGTGCGACGGAACGAAATAAAGCCGCATTCGAAGGGATTTGTAGGCTCGCTCGCGTTCAAACGTACCACTCTCTAATTTAGACTTGATTGTAAAACGGCTATGAGCACTCTTGCTGTTTATTTTCTTCGTTTTATGAGGATTTTATCTTTATTGAAGTTACTGTAATCTAGATTGCAGATAAAACACTTCTCCAGGAAAGTTATTTCGATTTAATCGAATTCAGTATTAGGTGTGCCCTCCATTTGGGATAAAACGTGAAGAAGGCGAACACTGAAGGGAGGAAAGCGATCCATATGTATTGCACTCTGTTTTTCTCTAATTTATCAAACGGATCATTTATCAAGTGACCGCACGGCGACTGAACTAATTAACAGTATTACGTTGAATCTTCTCACTTCACTCAGAATTAATCGTTCGTACTGCGGAGTAGTCACGAACAACTACAACTATTGTAGTTGAAACTTGAACTCGGTACTAAGTAACGAACAAAGCGCTGTGGCAGTCACCGAAGGTTATTTCGATCTAAGGTTGTTAGTTCATTGCATTGGCTAATGGCTCAGGTAAGTGCTTGAACATACCTTCCCATAATTCAGTTTCCTGCTGACGTAATATTCATATATGTACGACGTGGATACTATAGCGATGAATTTATTACTGCCGCTCGATACCTCGGTATCGTCTAAGAGTTATTACTTTAAGAGTTGAGTAAGCAATAAACAGTATCTACTTACCAAAATCGTTGGTACGAAAGGCAGTCGTTAGGTACTAAAGGATTTATATGCGATGTGAGTTTTATCGAAAAAATGGAATATTAGAAATGGTGAGATATTGCGAAGTCGTATTTTTAATAAAACATATTGAGGCGCCGAAAAATATATTTAGATTTGTTGGTGATGTTAGAATGTAACAGTTACTAGCAGCATTGTTACAATTTTTAGATGGAAGATATTGATCAAATATATTTTATTTTATCGATATCATATTTAAAAATTTAATGACTTATATGATTTAGATGAAAGATTTGGTTGAATTTTGAAAACAATATCTTGAGACACCTCGCACACGTAAGTTATAGAATTGTATTATATTTACCCCGTTGTCTATATTTTCAGAAGCAATTATGTCCTTCACTCACATTTAGTCGCCTCGGTCTATCTCAATGGAGATTAGCCAACTGCACTACAAAGATACTCTCTCTATTTTTTTCACTCTCATATTCCGATGCCAGATAAATCGCACACCCTGAAAGCTTAGGACAGACGGCTTTACGTGCTTTCCAAAGTACGGAGCCGTCTCGATGTATTTTTGGAATTTGTTTTTTATACAACATAGGTGCCAAAAAACATAGTGCCCGCCTGATGGTAAGCAGTTACCATGCCTATGGAAGCTATTGTGATACTAGAGTTATAATTTACGTGTTGCCTACCTAAATATATACTCGATCACAAAACTCGGATGTTACAATCCGAGTTTTGTGATCGAGTATCCCTGAATAGAAAAACGTTTATTTAAAAACGAGAGCTCAAATGAGAGCTAGAAACCTCGCCTTACACAGGAATACAAGTACATCGCTGTGTGTAGTAATTTGGCTGTGGTCTCTGTAAGTGGAGATCCTTCGCCAGTTGGGTTTACTCACTAGTATGGTGTATCACCTTGCCTCTCTTTAATTGACCGCGTCAAGCTTACCTAACCTTGCATATCTAATGATCCACGTGGCTGTTACTTAATACTAAAGCTCCGTGCCTCTCATTTATTTTTCATTTTCAGTTTTACTTACTGTTCATAGTGGCGCCCTCTGTAGTCTACATTATCTGTGGTGTTCGGTCCGACAAGGGAGTTGGATTTACGGTCGGATGCAATGAGCCGACCGACCATTCAGAGTAGCGTGGCCTCGCCTTCATTTTGCATGATATTAAACTGGAAAATAAAAAAAAACTGTATAAAGGGAAACTTGGCAAAATTATCATGAAAAGCGGAGGTACGGCAACGATGCCTAGGTAACTTCGAATGATGTTTTTTAGTTTGTATTTCTTTGTGTAATTTTTGGTGCATATTTTATGAAATCGCTAAACCGTTACATTTTTAGTTCAATGAGTTTCTCTTGTAGCCTTTGATGGTAGTCATAATTTATTTTTATATGTACCTACTTAGTGATACGTGGCCAATCTAGTGACAGAGTTTTTTAGATCAACTATCGTTGAATAGCATACTGGACACAATTTCAGACTCCGGGCTGATGTTGATGTTCCTTTTCGTATTTATCAATAGTAAAAGGAATATTATTTGCAACTTTCTCGTTAGAGTAGAGCTCGTTTAGTGCGATTACTGATCACGAGGTCCCTGGTTTTCTTCCCGGATCGGGAAAAAATAGGATAATGTGTTTTTCTGTCGAGACATTCACAATAGATGCTTGAAGAGTCGTGTCAGATTACCGTTCAATCGTACTATGAGAGTGAGAGAATAAATAGTGCACTTATTTATTTATTTATTTAAAACTTTTTGCACATAAATTGTGTACAAAGGCGGACTTAATGCCAGAGGCATTCTCTACCAGTCAACCTTTGGGTGATGCAGAGAGAAAACTAGGTAGGTGCATTTAACCATAGTAGGTACTTAATAAAATAGTAAATTATTAAATATTAACATATCATACACATTATCTTATAAAATAATTATATACATGATATAAATAATATACATAAATAAATATATGTAGGTATACATAAAATATATATATATACCTATAATACATATTTAAATATATACATTTTAAACGTTGTTAAGTTTCTGCTAAATATTTGCTATAAAGCTGACGAACTCTAGCTTTAAAGATATCACGGCTAGTGGACATCCTGATTTCGAGAGGGAGTGCATTCCAGAGAAGAATAGATTGAATATGGAAGGAAGAATGTATGAGACTTGAGTTATGGGAAGGACAAAGAAGTATAAGATTGTTAGATGAACGCAAGTTTTTATTATGGGTGTTAAATATGTGGGTGCATATGGGAGTTAAATATGTGGGTGCATAGGGAGAGGTCAGAATAGAGTAAAGTAAGGATAACGCACGCCAGCTACGCCGCTGACGAATAGGCAGCCACTGGAGCTGGGCGCGGAATGTCGACACATGATCATACTTACGTAGATTGAAAACGAATCTAATGCAATTGTTGAGAAGCCGGTCAAGTTTGTCAAGCAGATCTGCATTTAGGTCGAGATAGCACACATCACCATAGTCGATAACAGGGAATATTAAAGTCTGCACCAGCATTGTTTTTGTCTTTGGTGGGAGGAAATTCTTTAATCGATATAGAGATCGTAGAGTATTGGTCACATTGCAGCTGATATTCGCTATCTGGGTCCTCCAGTCAAGTTTGGCATCAAGGTGTAAACCAAGATTTTTTACACTATGACTGATAGGGATCACGCATCCATTAAAAACTACTGGTGGGAGACTTGCAATATCCACCCTGGCCATAATCCGTGGACTTCCTATAATGATGGCTTGGCATTTAGAAGTATTAACCGCCAAACCAAATCGTTCAGACCATTTCAATATAGCGTTCAAGTCCCGGTTCACCTCATCAATTGCCGCACCCAAATCCTCAATTCTTGCCTGGGAGTAAAACTGCAGGTCATCGGCGTACAGGTGATACGCATTACGAAGTTCAGGAGTTAGAACATTGATAAACAATGAGAAAAGAAGAGGAGAAAGTATACCGCCTTGAGGAACACCAGAGTCAAGGTTGTGCCATGATGAACTATTATCATCAACCCGAACTGACTGTTGACGTCCTCGAAGATAAGATGAGAACCATTCCAGCGCCTTAGGGGAGATCATAAGATGGGACAGGATGGATAGAAGGATATCGTGGCTGACGGTGTTGAAGGCGTTCGAGAAATCTACCAAAACCTGTGATCATGTGACGACTAATGTCATCACAGCCCACAGCTTTGGACTTAATGGACAGGATTATCTTTTTGATCTCACCTAGTGCGACTGGAGAAAATTGGAATTGATTAATGTCAAGACGAGGTAACCCGTCTATATAATCAATTGTTTGACTCTGAGTAGATAAATTCAGTGAGTAAGTGGTAGCAAAGTGACGATTAACGTCTTCTAAAGCGATTGTCCTTGGAAAATCCACAGCCCGAGACTTACCGATACCGAGGGTACCGAGGAACCTCCAGATGTGGGTAGGCGACGAATCAGAAATATTTTTAAGGCACTTGTGTTTGCCCACATATTCGTACACAATAATACCTTCCGCATAGATAGGTAGTCTAGAAATTCGGTAAGAAGACCATTATATCAATCTAAAAAGCTAAAATATATTATAACAAAATGCTATTTTATTATAATCCTACTAATATTATAAATGTGAAAATTTGTAAGTATTTATTTTATTTTATTCGGAAAACAAACAGGAAGTATGAATGTATATATCATATTTGTTGCTCTTTTACATAAAAACTGCTGAACGGTTTTGAATGTTGAATTTGAAACAAAGATAGATTATAGTCTGGAAAAGCAAATAGGATTCGATTTATCGCGATAACCGACATCCACGCGAGCGGAGCCGCGAAAAATAGCTAGTAAAAATATATTGTACTGAAATGAATAACGTGTTGTTTGCTCATATAACTTTGATTAGGTTTTCATTAAAGAGAACTATATAATACTAGTTGTTGCCCGCGGCTCCGCCCGCGTGTATGTCGGTTATCGCTGCAAAAAACCTTTAGCTTATGTGTTATTCCAGAGCATCATCTATCTCTGTGCCAAATTTCATCCAGATCCGTTCAGTAGTTTTTATGTGAAAGAGTAACAAACAGCCATCCATCCATTCTTACAAACTTTCACATTTATAATATTAGTAAGGATATAAATAACTACATTATGAGTGAAATAAAAGCAAGAAAGTTTCTTAAGATGTTTATAAGTTGCAAGCTTGCTAACTCAAGTTACTAACTTGTCACCTCTCTTTACAATGTTAGGAAGAATTTAAAGAAGCTCGAAGAAAGCTAAAATGATTTGAATATACGCACAGAATTGCAGTCAAATAAAAAAGCGCATTCAAATGGACCCCAATTATCTTTCATATTTTTAATGACTAGGTACTAGGAAATAATACTTGTAAGGAGGTATAATATACAAATATTGCAATCATAAGTACAAAGTAACTAGACTAGGAACAAAATTTAAAAATTACACAATTTTTTGTGCCATGTGAGGAACAAATCCACAACACGACAGTGGTAAATAGGGAGGTGACCAGTTTATATTATCGGTATAGATACTAACTGAGACCGTAGATAAATGGTTAAGCAAGCGTTAGAAAGAGGAGAGGCCAATGAGGCGATAAGCTTTTAGATTAAAAAAAAAACTATAATGGAAGAAGCGACGGAGTGGAAGATAGCGGCGCGTCCCGGTCATTGATTAATTCTACAACACGAACGACCGGTCATACCTATTAATGTTTGCACAATCATCTTATGAAATACTGAAAAAATATTTCGGATCTTTTATCTTCGTATCTGGCATGGTAGGTCTCGATACACTTGCGTTACGGCGTAAGTGTGCTCTTATTATGCATTATTATTAATAATAGATAACGCGAATACGTTGTCGCGGTGTTCGTTATCTGCACCGGACCAATATAGTCGTCGGCTGCGCTCGCGCCGCCTACTTGCCGCACCGCAGCTGCGCAGGTACGAACGTGTACCGCGCAGTACGCACCAACTAATCGAGCAATAACTCTGCTCAACTCCCTGATTGCTCAGTATCCAGATATTGATATATTTTATACTAAATTGGCCATGTTTTAAAAAATATGTATACATTTTTTATGTTACCAATAATTTATAATTTATCAATGGCTCACTACACGTGTTGGGAAACTGAAAGTGTAGTGAGCAGATGCATTAAATAAATAAAATAGGACAAAATCAATCTGTATGAGTCAAATAATTGGACTAAATCCGTGTGTAGTTTGTTTTTTAACGATGCGATAATATTGTGGGACAACTCACACACCGCAATTTGATCCCAAACTAGTAATAGCCTGTACTATGGTAACCAGACAACTGATAAACATACTTATATATTTCTAAATACATACATATTATAGATAAATTACACCCGGACACAGAACAAACAATTGTGCTCATCACACGAATATTTGTCCTGGGTGGGAATCGAACCCACAACCTCCGGTGTAGCAGTCAGAGTCCACTAAGCACTAGACCAACAAGCCAGTCAATAGTGGTTGATGTGCTTAAATTTAGATCGATATTTTCAGCGATAAACGTACCGTTGAATCGTCGCTTAACAATTAATATCGCCTCTTTGCAGGTGTAAAAACTCAAAACATTTTCGTTCATCAAAATCCATTCAGCAGTTTTGACGTGATTGTGTGACATACACTCAAACTTTCGCATAAATCTTGGTATAGATGGTCGTATAAACTAAAGAATTCTGAAATATTTCAACGCGCTAATAACCATTGATAAATAGCTATAAATCAAAATTCTACCATCGAAACCCATTAAAGAAATTATTTTACAACCGATTATTAAAATATTTCAATCAAAGAGATCTAATTAAAATATCTTTATTGATTTATTTATTGCTCTTGCCAATTACTCTTAAAATACAAGTTAACAATAAAATAGATTCACAATCAGTGTAGAGCGCTTCGCTCCTCTAATTCGAAGATAGTAATCGGGATTGAGATACGAGTTAAGCCATGTGATTTACTACAGTTGTCTCCTTAGTTAACGAGGGAAAACTTTTTGCGACTCTAACACGAGAATAAATTAGCTAAATTGTACCGTCAACTGATCCTGCTGTTAATACCCGCTTTTTAAACGAATTCATTTACTTCTTAATGATGTACGAAGTTATTCAAGTTTAAATTATGATACCAGTATAATAGCATGTAATTATAGAAGGTAGAAAGTGTTTCAAGATGTTTAATAACCGAAATAATATCTAATCTAAGCAAAATGTTTTACTTGCAAAGACCGAATGATGTAAGAAACATTTGTTAACATGCATTAAATGTTTTTATGTAGTTATACCTCTGAAAAAATTATAAGAGATTTTACATTTTAGCAATCCGTATTGCATTATTTCGCGCTATCTCTTAGGGTATTTGGTCAGTAAACGATCTACGGATTAAGGAACGAATGCTGCAGATATCCAATAACAACTAACAACTCATGAAACAACTCTATCGCCAGGTTGGCAACTAACCACTCGATAAAATAAAAAAATAAAATCACGGAATAAACTATATTTTCTCTTAGGAGTATAAACATTTGCAATAAAATACTATATAATTAAGTGATTGGTAATTAAAATATTATCTTACTTTATACATTTTGCGTAAATGTCAAAATGCGTATTTATAATTAATCTATACGCTCGTTGGTCGTTATGCGTCAGAACGATTTCAACTACATAAAAAAAAAAAAAAAAATTAAATTTTAAAGTTTTTATTATGAAATCATACAGTGATACATATATTACCATCCGCCAAACTGCACAGCAGTTTGTTGGCAGAAAGAGTACTCCCTCCTTAACACAATATAATTATTAACAACATTCTACTTATTATATATTATTATTAACTAAATTAGCATATTACTTAATCGCATCTCACATAAAATAAACTATGAAAGGTAGCGTAGAGTATTCCATATAAATAAAAATGCTTGCGTAAAAACATGCAGTTAAAACAGAGTACATTGTTCACATTTCATTGAAACTAAAACATACGGCAAATCGAAAACGATTTCAAGCGAAATAAAAACTTTACAATTCCGTATTGGCACTGAACGTTTGAAATTTGATCATGGTTCAACGAATCACAGACACGTATAATCGCCGAACTATCAAAAGCTTGTCCAGGTCAGTAACTCCAAGAATTGAAGATCCCGACGTTCGAACTGAAATTGAGGATAAAAGCCGCACTAGACGTCAAGATACTTGAGAACTGGTTGACCTAATGCAGAATAGATGAGACAGGGGACGAAGTTGACATCGACCTAAGAACACGCTTATTCTTTACTCACGTGCACGAATAAAATTGATCATTTTGTAGTTTTGTGACGTTTTTTATTGTCGTTACGTAATGAAAGGTGAATTTAAAATACTGGCATTAATTGCGATCGCATCATGTGAAGGTGATTCAAATTTTTTGGTTTTCCCGAGAGAGTATAGCATTGGGTTATTCAAGAAAGGAGTTTTTTTTAAAGGGTCGGCAACGCGCGAAAGATACCCCTGGTGTTGCAAGAGTGCATACGCTACGGTAACTGCTTACCATTATGCGGGGCATATGCTTGTTTGCCTTCTTAGTAGTATAAAAATAAATAATAATATTACGCATGGAATGGGGGAAACACAGCTATGTACGTATAACATAAAATAGAGGATTACCTACGCCTTTTTAACCAGGGGGTAAGCAGAGGTGCATGTCACCTAAGATTCACCAGCTGTATTATTTATTAGCACATGGTAGTATAAGAAAAAAACGACATAACGCGCCAATCATTACGATTATTCAGAGCCGAGAAAAAGGAAAATATAGTGTTTCTTCAGGTAATCAGATACCCTTACTAATTGCGTTGCAAAGGTTAAACGGCAGTCGTCCTGAGTAAATACTGTTAAATAGATTAGTTTGTAAGCTGACTGTGATATTCCAAGATATTTGTGTAAAGCTAAATAGAATAAGGGCCGTTATACACATTGCGTTGTTAAATGCGTCGCACTCGCCATTTTACACTACGCTACGTATTGTGGGTACTGTCTTCACTCTTTTGATTGGCTATTTGGTTTAGTGGTTAGTGAACCTGACGGGAATTCCCCTGTGAGTGATCCATAAATGTTTGTTCTGAGTCTGGGTGTAATTTGGTTTCGTGAATTGTATGTTTGTAAAGTCTCTAGCGACACAGGGCTTAGGCCTAGTGAGGAAGTTGTCTGTTAAAGTAAAAATAAACAATATTTTTTCCAACTTAACAAAATGAAATAAAATCTAGATTTCGTCCCGTAGGTATCGCATTTACTATAACTGCCAGCTGTTCTCGCTTTAGATCAAATCTTTGAATCGAAATCAATCGAAATCTTCGAAAATCAAAAATCGAATCGAATCGAAATCTTTTTCGAATGAAATCGAATGCAATGTTATCATATATTCATACAAATCGTCAAAGTATAAGATTATATGGACAAAATTAAATAATTTAAAATAAATGCTATTAAAGTTTTAATGAATTCATTAATGATAAAAATATAATTGTAATAAATAAATAAATATGATGTTGTTAATTGTCAAAATTGTTATTTTATAATTGTTATTTGAAATGTATCCCTATATTGCACTTATTTGTTACTTAGTGTTGTACTTAATTTATGTTTAACGCTACATGTACTTTTATTATAATTTTAAGACAATTGAAATATGCAAATACGGTACCAACCTCGTTACTGTACTCCGTGGTACCAACACATTTGTACGCCAAGGAAGGCAGACTATGGCACGCACATCATTGTAAACAACCCACCACTATTTGTTAACCTGTATTCTGACAAATAAAGAATTTAAATTTGAATTATGGTATAGTATGGTGGTTAACCGAACAGCGAGTGAACCTGGCTATAAGCGCCTCAAATATAGTCCTTACATAAACGAATTTACAGAAACCCTTACGAGCAAGTAAAAATAATTAACTCAAGAGAGAACTGCGCTTAAATTGGCCGAAGTGAAGCTTGCCAATACAATTTGTAAGTCGTGTCAGGTGCTAAAAACTGCCGAGTGCCGGACCGAAACGAACTACACAGTTACACAGTAAATCTGGATAAATTCAATCTGACCAAGTTTACTCTGAAACGTCTCGCTGCCGCTGCACGAAGACTTAACTAACTTTTATACTTGGATTTCGTATTTTCTTTGTAATTAATACAGCTTCAATTATTACTGACTTAATGCCTAACAACTAATTAAGTTAAGGATTAGGTTCGTAAAATAATTAATGAAACCAAAATAAAATTCAATTTTATTTATTACTAGTTTCTGCCCCCGGCTTTACCCACGGAACATTGTTTTTTTTCGGGATAAAAGTAGCTTATGTTAGCTTATGTAGCTATTCTGGACTTTATTCTATTTCTGTGTCGAATTTCATCTAGATTCGTTTAGCCGTTTTGACGTGATTAAGTGAACATCCGAACAAACAAACGATCCGTTGTTGTATATATTATTATGTACTCACAGAACTACACCGTTATGTGTAGTTATTCAACCTGTAGTCTGCTGTAAAGTGAAGGTCGTACCCAATTGGGCTTGCTTGCTTTTGTGGTACCTTTCTTAAATTAAATAATCTACGGAACTTTATCTTTGCCGCCATATATTTGATAAATTAGATTCAGTACTATTTCCATAATGTCTTTATATTAAAACATTTATAATTTGCTTAAAAGAATCTTTAAAATATATTTACTTTTACAATGATAATAAGCTCTACGTAGTGCTGAATATAATATTATTTTTCTTGCTTATCAGCCCGAGCAAAAGAGTAGGGATTTTCTACGTTTGAAAAATTCTAAGTTACAGTTTGAAAGTAGAACAACGGTGGCCGATAAATGGCAAATTGTAAAAATGTTAAAATAACTTCTATTCTTTTATTTATTTAGAAAGATAAAAGGATTTCAAATAAAATGTAGAAGGAACTAATGTTACATTTTTATTTTATACTAGTGGCATGTCCCGGCTTTGCCCGGGTGGACATTTATTAAGTTTACGTAGAGATCCTGAATTATATTTTCAATAAAATATGGCCTATGTTACCCGCTGATAACGTATCTTTCTATACCTAAGTTAAAGAATTTTTAAAATCAGTCATGTAGTTTTCGAGTAAAATCGTAAACACCAAACATCTAGTCTTTCTTCTTTATAATATTAGTTTATACTGGAAATAAGAGTATTCTTAGGTTACCTTTTAGTTTATATAGACCTTGCCTCAGCCTTGTATGTCAAAAGACCTTTTTCTACAGAATTTAAACTAAGTATTTCCATACTGGTGACACGGGAGTGATGGTTATCCTAATGAGCGTCCATAAGCTACAGTAATTGCTTACCGTCATGTTAGACGCGAACCGTAGCTTGTTCGTGAATGTAGTATAGAAAAATGATGTAAGTAAGATAGAAATATGTAATATCAACTGTCGCATCCATTCTACATAGTGTCAAGCCGTTTTCCCTGAAGAGGTAGGCAATGCTGTATGATAAAAAAGGTTAAAGAGAGGTAGGACACCATATAAGCAAGTAAGCTCGACTAGGAAAGGACCTCTTTCTTACAGAAGACCACAGCCAAATAATAATTAATAAATAAATAATTACACACAGATGTGTAGTTGTGTTCCTGTGTGTGAAGACAGCTCTTCAGCACCCATTTGGAGATGCTCTCCCAAGGATATTCCATCTTAAAGCACTGGTGCAAAAAAAATGGGTCGACAACACGTAAGTGAAACCTCAGAGCCTCTAGACAAGTGGCATAAGCGATAGTCGAATCGAAAAGTCAAAAAAGAAAATGAATGGGATTTGACGTAAGTGATTTGACATTAAATCGTAGACTCACGTCAAATTCCATACATTTTATTTTTTGACTTTTCGATTCGACTATCGCTTATGCCACTTGTCTAGAGGCTCTGGTGTTGCACGCGTCCATAGGCTACGGTAACATAATATCTATGCTTATTACCTAATTAGTAAGTATACAAAAATAATTATGCCAGATATACTCGTACTAGTGCCCATACTACTAGCACACCTACCTATATGTAGTACAATAAATGTATGTATTACATAAATCATGGAACGTCTGATAACATTTTGCTTCCCTCCAAAAATAAAATTTATACCTGCTAGATATACCGTTTTATCTCATTTTAAAATAATTACCCGTATTCGGGATATTTTATTTGACCAAGAGTTTAGATAAAGTAATGAAATACCTAATTATGGAACTTTAGAGTTACGTTAGTAAGTTTTACGAAATTTTACAAGAATAAATACATACATCATCATTATTTTAGCCAAAAGACGTCCACTACTGAACATAGGACATGTCCATCTGTAATAAGTACAATAATGTTTTAGGTTTTACATATTAATAGATATTATAATTATGAAAATACTGTTTAAATGGTAAATATGTTTATAATTTTCATGTTCGTATTTTTCAACGCCTGAAATTTTTATTATAGCAATAATGTTTGCTTTTGTTTTATTGTAGGCGCTTTTAGTCTGTCCAATTCTTTGTCTTGGTTAAAACTATTTTAGATTTCTAAAGAGCTGCTATTTATTTATTTAATACGTATTTTAATTTGCTTAACTTTAAAGAGTTATTACGACATTGTAGTTCAACTTCATTATCCACATAACAACAAAAATGTTATGTTAAATTTAGCATGCCACTGGCCAAGGTTATAATAATAATAATATCTAGGTAGACATTTTTTATAAGCGTAAATATTGAAAATATGTATAAAAAAGAGAACTGTAGCTGCTTAACATAAGGCGGGCCGTATTCATACTACGAACATTATGTACAATGTCGTTAATTTTAAAAGAAATAATGTCGTTAATTATAATAAAATAATGATATGATTTTGTACTTCCAATGAATGTTATAAAAAAAAATGTTTTAAATTCAGTCAATTATTTTATTCAATACAATTGTACTTTCACTTTGTAAAAATACAACGACAAATATACTGCATAAAGTTTTTAGTTATATAAATTCGTAGGTATCTATGTCCTTATATTTACAGGGCAAGAAGGATTTTTGTTGAAAAGGGTATAATGTAAACAATCCTTACCCGGATCTTATCAATGTCCACTTCTTTGTTTTCATAAATGTCATATGATATTTTTGTAATACAAACATCGAATATTTTTATTATGATTTGCTGTACACTCCATAGTTCAATAAGAATAGTGAAACTGAGAAGCTTCATAATTCAAATTGTTTCACCTATTTTGAACACCATTCATCTGATTAGCATTTTTAATTTAGGTAGGTACTAGTAAAAAATTTAGACGAAGTCGAAAAGTGAGGTTTTTTGACAGATGAACAAATCTATAATTTATGGTTTTAAGGTTTTGACCGCACATAATAAAATCGAATAAAATCGTTTGTTCCGAAAATAGGTTTAATCAAATTTTTATATTCATATAAAATATTATTATTATATTTGTTAAGAAATAAACATTTAGTACAGGCATAACTATTTAGTAATCTGTGGTACAGGTATACTCCGCTCTAGTAAATCGATATTACTTACCTACCTACGTCAAAAATATTATTTTTAAAGATTCAGACATCAAATCATTTTTTTAATAATTTAATAACTGAATGGAATAGAATAATGCATATAATTAAGTGATTTGTATTTTGCCTAATAAATAATAGGACACTCACTATATACGGGTTAATGACCTTTTTAACCGACTTCCAAAAAGGAGAACAAACCACTAGTAAATAAAGTTGTAGAAGATTTTATGTTCGTCTTTACCTATGAATTTTTACTATCATTAATTAGATTGACATGTGATATAGTTATTGTTTCATAATATAGACTGGTTATTCAAAACTTTCTCTCCTTGAAACCGTAGTAAGAACAATTGAGCTTAGCCTAACATGGGCTCATGCGGGGGCTGATGCAATCAATGAAAGATCTATCCGTCTATTTGTCTGTCGATTACCTACTTCTTAATAGAATACAATGAGTGCAAAACTTAGTATTAATTTTAATTAGCATAATAATTGGGAAGAACGAGTAAAATAGATGCGATGGTAAATGTAGTTTCTTTTGTACACTTGATAAGAAATAATTTGTTCATGGCTATCTTGCACAGGATTTGTATAGTGCACAAGTGAGTGCACAAACACAGATGCATTTTCATACTGCGATGGACCAACAGTTCAAAAGAAGAACTGGAGATATTAGCTGCAGGAACGACTTTACATGCTTTTTATGACAAGGAGAGGTCTTCTAAGACATTTAGCTAACCATAACGTAAAACGTGAGTCGTTTGTGCGAGTAAGAAGGACAGAGCTATACACGCTTTATAGCTCCGTCTCTTTTTCTCGCTCGAACAATTCACGTTTTCACTGGGTTTCCTAACGATGTTTTCCTTCTGCGTTAATCAAAATGATTAGTAGTAGTATATATAAATTTTACGAAATGTAATTCTCATTAATACTTACTTTGACGTTCATGTTGTTCAAGTTTGAGTTTACTAACTACCGAACAGTATTGAATTTATATAAGTGGGTATTTATCATCTCTGACACATGAGAATGTCTATATAACATGAAAACTCAGAAATAAAATTCTAAAAAATCTTTTAAGACATTCCTAAGATAACGTTACTGTACGATAGCAAAAGCTTTATTCGCCAGTCATTTCTTTGTAACTCTGATAGCTACCACAAAGGCAATGATCAAAATCTGTAACCAGTTATCGGTTCTACGACTTGAGATCTTTTGTACCCTCGAAAAGGATTTGTGAAATCATCTGAGCATATCGCTTTTAAAGGCGGTTCTTAAAGTAATTTGATCGGCTTATTGCTTATTTTTGCAATCAAATTCTGTACCGACGAGTAACAAAAATGAATCCTGGTGTTGTGGGTTGGATGCCCACACGTGGTAGGTAAATATTAGTATGAACAATTTTTTTTCGAAGTTTACTTCGCGCCAGTGTATTGTATTGCGATTTATTTTATATCTTAATTTCAAATTCAGAAGATGTCAACTTTATTTCCTAGTGGTTTATTTACCTCAGTGTTTGAAGTTAAGTCATTATACAAAATTTTAAGTAAGATCGAAAATAAATAGCTATAACGACGCCATGATACAGCCTCAAGCCCAGAACCAAAGACTTTTAGTGATTTCCGAGGCAGTCTCGTTATATTTTCAAAGCATTTCCATCAATTGACTTTCTATTAACAGATTTAACGATCCACATAGTTCTTTACCTACAAGCCTCTAAATAAAATAATGAGACATGAAACAATCCAATTAACTAAGAATGTCAGTGATAGAGACAAAGTAAACAAATTGTGAACAAAAACAAACGACTAGACTAATCTTGTTAAGTTAATAAAGTAAGAAAATAAAACATAAAGTCTCTCGTTCCAACGCTTTACTCACAGCATGAAACTATTTGTTCATACGATAAACATGAGGAAAGCGCTCAGTCGATTTTACTATTTTTTCAGTCGATTCCCAGTTGTTTTTGCTACGAAAAGAAAAGGTAGAGAATTAGGAGTAAAGGGGTGTGGGGTGCTGGTTGTAAATCCCGAAGGGTATACGTTAGTAAGCGTCTTTAACTGTAGCTACTCGTGTTTACCTACCTCATAGATGAATTTGGAACTTGATTTTGCTTTGAATCGAGAATTTGTATTTTTTTTAGTCTGTGAATTTTAAATATTACTACGTATACTTATTTTTGAACAAATTGAATCAATTTCTTCGTCGTTCCTTTCTCCAATCGTTCTAAAATGATGTCTTATTGGTTTAGTTATTACTAAGTCGGAGATTACGAGTCATCCAGAACAAATATTTGTTTAATGAGAACCATTTTTGTTTTCCATTGTCCAGTTTTATGGTTGATAATAACTGCTTAATTTGGGATCCGATGGCCGTATCTTGTTTTAAAATATTAGGTATTATTCTTAAACAAATTGAAATATTTTCTCATTGATTTATTAAGATATTTGGGGTGCCGTTTTTCGCGTATAAAATTAGGGGATTTTGTATGTCAATTTAGTAAAGTTTTGCACTGTCTTAACTATTAACGACAACGTCGCGCTGTCGGCGACAACGTCGAAAGGCAAGGAGATGTAATGAGTTTGACGCCTGTGTCTCAGGGATTGTCATGAATCTTGGGTATTGTAGCAGTAAAAGTGGTGGCCAAGTGGGAGAGCAACAGACTTGCACGCAAGAAGTGCAAGTTTGATCCCGGCTGGCAATACCAATGTGAATTTCAATTTATAGAGTTTATATATACTAATTAAATGATTCGCCATCTGCTAACGGTGAAGGAAAACATCGTAAGGAAACCCACATGTCTTAGAAGAAATTTTAAAGACATGTCTGATTACGCCAGCTTGTGTGAATTAAGGCCTACACCCTGTCTCTCTTCATAGAGGATAGGAGACCCGTGCCCAGCAGTGGGACATAATATAGGTTGCTATTAAATTGTACGGGCAAAACGGTAGTTGTAAAAATGTAGTTTCTTTGTAGTTGAAAGCTTAATTTATCGGGTTGGCTCTTACCTATATTTAATCAAAATTAGTTTAACCATTTTAAAGCTACGAACTTTTTTCTGGAGCATAAAATACATTTCTAAGGCTACACGTCTCGAAAGTTACTAATTAAACTTTACACTTAATTACTTTACATTTCTCATTGTGTTAACTGTAAACAAATTTATTTTGTTATTACTATTATAATAAAGTTATTGTTCACGTATTATATTGAATTTAAACTGAACTTTTGCGTTCCAACAATACAACGGAGTTATGTCTGTAGCTACTCTGTAATACCAAAGTAATTTCTTGTCGTGTTGTTGTCGCATACTTAGAGAAGTTGAATGAAATTATTTGTGTACATAATTACCCTGGCGTATTGTTGTCGGGAGATGTCTGAGAAATGAGAACGATGGACCTTTTACAGAGCGAAATGAATCGTACTGTATATACATACTAGCTGTTGATCGAGTCTCCACCCGCTTGGATGTCGGTTATTGCGATAAAAAGTAGCCTATATTATGCTCCAGACTATAGTCTATCTCTGTGCCAAGTTTCATGCAGATCCGTTCCGTAGGTTTACGTAAAAGAATAACAAACATCCATACTCACAAACTTTCACATTTATAATATTAGTGTAGGAAATATGAAAAGGTTTTACTGTTTCAATTTTAAATTGAGGTTGATCATAAAACTGATAATTTTTCTTTTGTAAGTCTCTTACCAAAGAGAAGGATAAGATATGCTAAGAGCTTCTCTACGGGACCACATCAGAATGAAGGAGATCCGTAGAAGAACCAACGTGACCGACATAACTCATCTATCTATTTTAAGTGGCAATGGCAAGGCACATAGCTTGTAGAACCGATGACCGTTAACGTTGAGACCACGAACTAGAAGTGAATGCATTAGCAAGTCTCAAACAAGGTGGACCTATGACTGATGGTGAGGGATGGAGCTATAAAGAGTGTATAGCTCCGTCTCTTTTTCTTTCTCGGACGACTTACGTTTAACTCGCAACGATGCGGCCCCTGATAGAGGTTGCATGCAGCTGATGCAAAAGAGTAGATTTGTTATCAAATGCAGTAGAAATTAGTAGGGGAAGGCAAAGGGATGTATTTGGACTGAATAGATACGATTAGATAGAAAGTCTCAAGGTAAACTTCTTATTTATTGTCAATCGTTGTAAATTGTTTATGGATTTACGACGTTTACAATTTATCGACTGGTTCGCATAGTTTTTAGGACTAGTAAGTAAGTAACAGTCAAAATGTTTAAAAGTTTCGTTGATTTTTCCCATCTGTGAAAAAAACTTCTTTTTTTTATACTACTTGGGTGGCAAACAAGCATACGGTCCGCCTGATGTTAAGCAGTTACCGTAGCCTATGGTCGCTTGCAATACGTACCAAGACTATCACTTGCGTGTTGCCAACCCTTTATTTTTACACCAGGGCTTTAAAATGAAGTATCTTTAGGATAGGAAAACGTTTCTTTCTGACCTGAGATCGGTACTCACAAGAACACGACTACACCGCTGTGTGTAGTTATTTGGCTGTAGTCTTCTGTAAGGTGGAAGTCCTTCCCCGGTCGGGCTTCGTCGATAGTATTGTGCCCTGCCTCTCTTTATAACATTTTTCTTATATAACATCTTACACTGTAACTATGTAAGTTTTAAACACATAACCACATCCAATGTATAACCAAGAAACATAATGGACTTTATAAAGTATATACTAGTTGTAAACCTCAGTAGGTTACCTTACTTTGTTAGTTTGAGCGTGAACGTGCAAATGTTTTAGAAATGTAATATAAGTACAGCTGGTCTAGATTAGTACCTACAAGTTGTTCTGAGTTTCGTAAGAACTAAGTGAGCGTGTGGTGTTAATCACAGGTGTAGGCTGTACATGAAACATGTAATTTAGACAGTTGGCTAAAGATTTTCTACTCTCTACATCGAGAAAAATATACGTTAAAAGGAAATGTGGCCGGCGAGCGTTTAGATTTTACGTTATCCTGTGGAAAAAGTTTTCTAAGTTAAATCTTTTTTAGGCGCATTGAGCACTTTTTGGGTGAACAAAAATCATGAAACTCGCGTCATCGTCACCGAACGCTTTCAATATTCAAACTTTTTGGGTGAACAAAAATCGTGGAACTCACGTCATCGTCAACGAACGCTTTCCATATTCAAAAATAATAATCTAATAGTTCGACGATACAATTCACGAGTTCCTTAGTTTTACTTGTATCGGCAGTCCCCAAAGACTGCCCGCGTGTTTTTTTTTAATATTAATAGTCCATTACAGTCCGATTTTAGTCATAGCGGCTAGTTTCGACAGAAATTTAAAATTGCCGCGTTCAGTCCTTAAATGAGTGACCTTTTTCTAGAAATTAAGTGTATAATTATAGCTCATAAGGAGCATTAGTCTGTATAATAGGTATGTATGTACACACGGCAACAGAGATCTGTGTGCAGGGCCACTATATTATGCTATATATAGTCTTTTAGGTTAACCAATGTATGAATTTATGTGAAACATATTTTATCTTTAGGTTTAGTCTAATTGTATACTGTTACCAAATTCCACAAGTGATCTTCATTTAGCGGCCCTGTATATCTTCATTCTCGTGTGTACCTATGCAATGTTTCCTCTTATATTTAATACTAGCTGTTTACCGCGGCTCCACCCGCGTGGATATCGTAAATTAATAGAAATAAATAACATTTCTAAAATAAAAGTAGCCTAAGTAACCCCTTATTACATCAGCTATCTATCAGTGAAAAACTCGTCAAAATTAGTCCAGCCGTTTCAGAGATGAGCCGGAACAAACAGACGGACAGACAAAAATTAAAAAAAAATGTCGGTATACATATGTACCATGTATACATACCTAAGACAGACACTCCAATTTTATTTATTTGTATATATAATATTATTACAATATTTGATATCGATATTCTCGTAGTTTCCAATCTTCATATTGTCTATATCCCCACAGTCTATCGCTACACTCAAGTTGAACGTTACCTCAAACGTCTTATCTTACCTTAAAGGTATTAAACCGGGTCCGTAGCGTCTGTCGACACTAGCACGATAGCGATGCAATGTAGCGGTAGAGAAGCTGTAAAGAGTTTTCAATGCGGTTCGATGTTAGCATCGTTGAACAGCTTCTGTTGCGGCGTCCACTGTTTGTCTTTATAAATGTTGCATGATATTGTTTGCATTTGTATCGGGTGCGCCGGTCGACGACCCTGATATCCGTTTAATATGATAATCCGCATGCAAACAAGCGGCGGATTGCCCGGCTAAATTATTTATGCACCCCGACCTGCGGGTGATGGCTTCACTTGTTGGCGACGACTCGGATTTTATTGAACCCCCGAGTTTTGGGTGGACAGGTGAGACCGTCCGTGACAAACTTTTTTCACAAGTAATCCTGGACATAAATTATTTACGAGTTCACCGAACAAACGAAAGGTTGTGTGCGAAGCGCGTACACAAGTACACAGGCAGCGATTGTCCCATGCGCTTGAATAAATTATAACTGAAAAAATGTGATTGTGTTATTTTTCGGTGCAGATTTTACTTTGCATGCTACAAAAATGCCGAAATTTCATCTAAGTTATTGCTGTCACTATTTTGACCAGACTCATTTCGATTTGACAGCATTAATTACATTTTTATGTAAAATCCGATTGTAATATTAAAGGAACTTTATTACAGATCAATAGCGTGTTGAGTGAGGTTAACTTCCTATTTAGCAATCTGAAGCAAATCCTCGTTTTGTAATGCGAGGCTGGGTACAAGGGACGCGTGGGAAGATGGTGGCCCGGCTTAGACAGATGGTAATCAATTTCGAAGTAATTGAATCTGGTCAGGCGTATATGCATCATCCGAGATCTAGACGAGCCGAAGAGCGACCGCTGTAATGAAATAATGCTTTGCCGTAATTTTATTGTATCTATATACTGTTTCATTAGAACACGGACGTGTTTTTAATTAATTTATTGCTTCTGGCGATTAATCGGCATAGATTAATATATGTGCGGTTTTAATTGTGTTTAAAACAAATTTGTTTCTTATGTTTCTTGATCTGTATTTGCGTGACTTTCTATATGCACCTATTAATGTATACAAGCAGGCATGGCAGATTTTAATATTAATTTAAGCATCTTCTTACACGATGCAACTGGAGCTGCAATCGATCGATGAAACAAATGAATCCGCCTTAAAAGTCGTAATTTAATAAAAGGTGTAAATAGAAGGTGTAATCTCTCATTCTGTCATCGGCAATTTGCAATTCGAAAGAAGAGGACAAAATATGGCGTATTTATTTACTCGCTACACCACGGTTATTAATAAAGGGGTCCAAGAATAATATATTGTGGTAGAGAGAGCAGGTTTTTTTACTCTTATTAAAAGGCAATTTTTACTCTAAGACGTATTGAAGATAAACTATTAACTATTTTAATATAATTTGAATCCTGCTAAATACCCTATTTATCCGTCTTCAATAATAGTAAAGTGCAGTTTTGCTACCAATTAGCGTGGCAAAGTTACGGCAACTATTTAATATAGATGAGACCTATACGTTCATCAGGCTGAAAGTGTAATAATTTCGACATAATTCACCTAAAACAATAAGAGTAAAACTGCAGACAAATGATAGGTCCATAGTGTACGATTACCGCTTTTAGTAAGAAGTGCGTGAATGTTACGTGGACGTACGTGTTTCGCGTAGTGAAGGGCAGAAAGCAATAACTCATAATGAGCAGAATGATGGCGGTGAATCCAGTAATCTCTGGCTCTCTGCGGTCAACTTTGATAGTGCTATTATTACTAGTGGTTCTGTTACGTGTTGCGGTTGAAGTGCGTTATGTTGCTAAATGCGGCTAATTTGCGTTCAATTACGATGAATTTGGATTATTTATAGATACCGTTGCTTTGTTTGCTGTGAGGTCTTGGCATAAAATTACAATAAAAAATATGTTTTCGTTATATTCCTTGATATTATAAAGAAAGATAGATGAGCTAACTTCATACTGAGCGGCGTTTTGACTTCTGTACCGTTACCTGTAGTAAATTTAAAACAGAAGTAAGCTTTTACTTTAAATGTTTATAACAAATTGTATATTAAAAATAATAAATGTATAATTTTATATATAAAAATGAATCCCTATTTCCCTTTGTCACGACATCACGCGTGAACGGCTGGACCGATTTCAGTCATTCTTTTTTTGTTGTTTGTTATTGTCAGAAAAAGGTTCTTATGTAAAAAAAATGAAGTTGCGCTGAAAATAGTTTAACCTGGACGAAGTCGGGGCGGGCCGCTAGTTAAGGATAAAAATTACTGTACTTCGTTTGACACACTTTCGTATAATTAATATATTTAGATAATAATTATGTCGTTTTATTATTTTATTCATACGATAAAATTTGTACTATATTACTTCAATCTAACATATCCGTTTAAGTTTATTACTGTTAACTTGTATTGTCGTGAATAAATAAATAAATTTATTATCCAGGTACAATTTGATTCCATCGCGTAGTGTATATTTCGTGTTCTCGCACCACATTTATTATTCATAATATACAAAGTCTGTAATAGTCTTGCTGACCGATTGACCGAATCTTTGCTAAAGAAAGTTAAACTTTAGTCGTTTTACGATCAACAGCGAATAACATCGCCTAGATATTGATGCTGATTTTTAATTAATTTAGTAGTCTTTGGCTTCTGATTGAATAAACTTGGCATCGTTTGAGTTATATATAACATATTCAGTTTATTGATTGGTGTTATAAAAATATTTCGTTTTTTGCTAATTTCAGACTACGCTATACTATTGTGCTATATAGTATAGTGAAGAAAGATCTAAGTGTTTTATTATATTAATACTTATTGCGTACAGTAAGTCAATAATATATAGTACTAGCTGTTGCCCGCGGCTCCGCCCGCGTGGATGTCAAAAAGTGTGTTATTCCAGACCATAATCTATCTCTGTGCTAAATTTCATCCAGATCCGTTCAGTAGTTTTTACGTGAAAGAGTAATAAACATCCATCCATCCATTCTTACAAACTTTCACATTTATAATATAAGTAAGGATAGTACAGAGTGAACGTGTCCATAACAATCCATGGTGCGCGATATTGTTGTGCTATGAGCTATATAGGTACTATAATATGCTATATGCTATATATTATATTATAGCGTAGTCTGAAAGCCGCTATAAGGCGCCTCGCGAGGAATGCCGCGCGAGACAGCTTCGTTATGTCGAAACGCGGTTGCCTCGCGAGGCAGCCTCGCAATGTCGATACCCGGATTTAGCCGCAGCAGCCGGAATTAATAACCATTATCGTTAACACTATGTTTAGCTTTCTTAGAGTACTAAGTGGCAAACAAGCATACGGCATAACTGTTAACAGTTACTGTAGCCTATGGATGCTTGTAATACCAGGGGTACCTATCACTTGCGTTGCCAATCAAAAATGTTCTCACCAGGGTTTTATGAGTAGGTGCCCTGGAATAGGAATATGTTTTCTTTAAAACGCATCCCTGATTGAGTAATGGAGATCTGCATGACCTGATGTATACCAAACGTTTGAAATATGGCTCGATATATAGGGATACCAGAGTTGTAAAATGCGATTCATTTCCCGTAATATGGGCGCAATACCAGACTTCGTGCTGTTACTATAAACAAATCTAACAGAAAAACCCAATAGCAGTTTGCCAGATTCGGGAATTATACCACGATCGACAAACAAATACGCAATCGCACTCACTGTTTAATTGTAAAGGTGAGATTGATAGATAGATAGATAACTCTTTATTGTACACCAAGTTACAATTTTGTCTTAATGATAATTTTATAACTATGTACAATGGGCGGCCTTATCGCTAAAAAGCAATCTCTTACAGGCAACCTTAGGGTGGGCAGAATAAATGGGAAAAAATAAAATGTTAACAGTGGGGAGTTTGGTGCTTATAAAATAATAGTAGAAAAATAATTAAGACAACTAAAATAAGTAGATATAGTACCTATTAGGTATAATGCCAAAAAAAATTATTTTAGTCAAATATATTTGACTAAAATAAATAAACATACACAAATAACCTTTATTATAAAACTCAATAACATATAATATAAAATGTAACTATGTATATCATACATATAAATTATGTAATACATATGAAAGAAAAACAAAATAAAAAGAGGTGGTCTTTTTTTTTTAATTTGTTATTTAATAAGTTAAAACCGTCATTTCGTAAATTGTGTTAAGAGTTTAGAGTGCAGCCGTACGCAAGCCGGACAGTACAGCCCAACGTATGCTAATGAGGACGCAACCAAATGAAACAAGATTGTCAGCTTTATAAAAATAACAGGCAAATCCACTTTCATTTTTATTCCGAGTTCCGGCGCCATAGCCATTGTTGTTCGCGCCGCTGCCGCTGCTACAAAGGGATCGCATTCTATTTTATTTCTCAAATGCGTTTTGGAGAAAGCATTACATAAAGTTAAGTTGCTCAAGTTGTTTAGTCTCTTGTCTTTATACACTCGTGTTTTCTCACAAACTTCTACAGCCTTTACGTAATTGAAGGTTATAAAAATATTGTACTTAAACAACACTATGCACTCGCCATCGGTTCACTTCGGTTTCTTCTGAAATTTTCTATTAAATTCCTCTTGAATCACAGTATGATATTTTATTTTATTATTGAATGACACCATCACATTTCTTTTGTATTCTAATCATTCCTGTCCATCCTAAGGTTGCCTGGAAGAAATCACACCTAGCTTTAAGGCCGCCCATTGTACCTATATAGTTTTTTTTTTCTGTGTACCAATTTTATTTTAAATATTTATATTTGGTGTACAATAAAGAATTATATCTATCTACTGTTGAAAATTGCATTAAAACCAGTTGCGTAGTTTAATAGATGTAAGCGTACAAACAGCAGGAGCGACTTTATATTATACTATGTAAAGATAACCGACAGATTCTACAGTTGCCTCTTATTATTCATCAACATTCAAAAAGGTCAAAGTAAATTAAATATACTTACATACTAATTTCCAAAGTTTCCCTTTGTGTACACACTCTGTTATGTCTAAGTTATTTTAGTTAAGTTGGTTATGATTTTGTTGTTTAAAACTGTTGGGTTTAATTTATTGTTAGGTTAAAGTGTTTTATTAATTTTATTACTAAGTACAAACAAATTGTGTAAATGTTAATTTAATTTTGTGGTATGAAATATGAATTTTTAATTCGAAACCCACGTATAAAAGATAACTTAGTCTAAATATTTTCAGTTATGAATTTCGAATACTTTAAATCAAACCTTTATACAGTTAAATAAGTATCCAAGTAGTTGTCCTATCATCATCTCAACCCATAAACGTCCCACTGTTAGATACGGGTCCCATTCATACAGATGGAGGGATATTTGCCTACTATACCATGCTGGTGAGACGGGTTGGTATTGGTATAGGGCTTTGTTTCGAGTTTTACCTCTCATGCAGTGGATATTGTCTGCCTGAATTGCGAGTACTTCTTTAGTCGACTCTTACGACATCCTCAGGATACAACAGGGTGGTAAGTGGTAATCCGTGACCACGCGGTGATATTATTTACCTATTAGTTATTTGTAGGTTTGTAGGTCTTTAGTTAAAATTCTCATAAGAAAGCTAGTAAGAAACGGTAGCTGGTAAGAATGTCTTCAAATAAGGTACTACTAATAAGTTGTTTGTTTGTTGTTTTTATCTATTGTCCGTTTTATCGACTTGTTGTTAGATAGCGGGTAATGTTATCTATATAGACTCCAAGCCGCGCTTCTCACGGTAAATTTTAATTTCCTTTGTTTACTCCAACCGATCTCCCCGCTTAGGTAATAATCGGCTGATCTATATACATATATATAGAATATCACCATGGTTTTCATCTGTTATCAACATAAAAATGATTAGAATTTCTCTGAAACTTTACACAGTGAGAGTTTGTGAAAAATTGATGGGGATTAAGTTACCGGTTTGTGGACGCTTCTGTAGTCGCCGTTTCGCTTATGAGGATGGATTACGGACACGGACGTCCGCGAAACGCCTCGCCTGATAAATTACTTCATAACGCGTTAAGCCAACTCTTGCTACTCTTGCGTACATCGCATCGACGCGGACGGCCGCAAAATGAAAATTAATTTATTGGAAACCGTTGTATCAACATTATTTCATCATTAATATTTAAATTAACCAATATTTTGATGAAAATAGGTCATAATGAATACGTACAAAACAGGTAGGTACGTAAAATAGGGTATTATTTACTAGTATGATAATTAAAATAGCAGAAATGGTAATGCGTAATCGGTTTTTTTATACTACTACGGAGGCAAAGCATACAGTCCACTTGATGGTAAGCCGTTACCGTTACCATAGCCTATGGACGCTTGCAAAACTAGAGGAACTTTCACTAATTGCGTATTGTCGACCTAAAAAAACATCAGGATTTTATGATGAAATTTCCCTGGGATTTGTTTTTGTAGTGAAACCTTCTTTTAGCACGGTACGCATATTTTTAGATGCGATAAAATCTTTGGATTCGCGACACCGTTACGAGACGCAGTTTGAAATATCCAAAAAACCTTTTTTCGACCGTTACGTTAATAAAGCAAAGAAGCGATATATGCATGTACATATACTCGTAGCAGACCGCGAACGCGTCTAGATAAATAAAATAAAGAAAACATTTATTGCTATAAAATTTATAACAACTGTTTTGCCTAGTGTTTTCACTTTTGTCATTTTTTTAAATGAATGTTTTCGTAACGAAAACATTAATTAAAAACAAATCTTTAAATGAGCTCTGGGAACCTGTACTCACACACAAGAACACAACTATGCCTACCGCTAGGTGTACTCATTTGACTGTGGTCTGTGGTATGGTGGAGATCCTTCTCCAGTTGGGCTTGCTTGCTAGTAGGTATAGCATCCCTACCTCTTTTATTATTTCTATTTTGCTACCTTTTTTCAAAAATTTGCCACGTCGTTACAGGAGTATGACGTCATAAAACAGTAGTGTTCTCTCTATCCAATATTATCGTTATTAAAATCCTTGTCTCTTCAAATCTTCAAAGAAATAGTAGTCTTTTCATATTTAACATAATTTTGAATAGACTGACAGTGATGTTTACAATGGGCGTTCTTATCGCTAAAACCATTTCTTTCAGGCAACCTAAGAATGAATAGAATAGATTTTAAAAAGATTTATTTTTTGCGGCAGATTTGTCGTTATTAGTAACAATATGATTCGTAGTATATTGCCTTATTCAAAACAATGTTTCAAAGTATTAAAGATTGCCGTCGTCTCTAATTAGAAGAGAGAAACTTCAAAGGCTTGGCCCAAGGCACCGTGGGCAATCAAGTTTGCTTACCGTCAAATGACCTTCGGAGAAAGCGTAACATTTGACCGATCACTACTTTTAAGTCGATTATAGAAATAAAAAAAATACTTTGGTAATAAATTTCTATTCGATAATAAGATATTGTACAGAGTGGTTTATAATTACGTTGTTTGGTGAAACATCAAAAGATTTCGTAACGAAATATTGACACTTAAATTAAGTTTCTAAAATACGTGGGTTATTTTGCCTCTACCATAGGTTATTATGTGTTGACTGCCTCGGTGGTCCAGTGGCCGCAGTATGCGCCTGCTGTGCACGAGGTTGTCGTTTCGATTCCCACACAGGACAAAACTTTCTGTGACCCACAAATAATTGTTCTGAGTCTGGGTGTAATTTGTGTCCGTTAATTGTATGTTTGTAAAGTGCCCCGCGACACAGAGCTTGTTCTCTAGTGTGGGAGTTGTCTTTTTTAACGAAAAAAAAAACAAAAATTCGTAATTGAGTAGTAGGTTTTAAAAAGGCCAGGGACGTTCATATAGCAATTTATTTTCGATCTTAATTTGAAATTCGTGAATGTTGTAATTATTCGAAACATGTTGTAGCCCGTGCGCCTTACCTTTTCATGGCTAAACGGCTGAACGGATTCTAACAAAAATTGGCATGGAGATAGATGGTATCACGGGCAAAGATCGAGCAGTTTTTATCGCGAGAACCGACATCTACGCGAGCGGAGCTGTGGACAACAGCTAGTATACTTATATCATTAAGATTTAAAAGGCGATCATGAGTCCGTTTGTATCTGATTTTAATATTAGAACGGAAATATGTATTTAGCACATAACAGTTGAAATAATAATAATATTATAGCTACTGCTGCACGTAACGTTATAATTGCTTGAACAAATTATAAATACCCAATACGTTTTTTTATTTTATAGTGTATACATATACACATAGGTATAAATTGATAAAGAGGTTGATAAATGTGGAGGAAGCGATAGAAGTACGTCTGGATAGAAGAAATTGGCGTACCATAGTTTCTAACTACGGGCGTGATGATATACCTATGTATATATGTACGTATGTATAACATACATATAATAACTGTAGGATTATGGACCCTATTAGATACTGTAAGGGAATAACTTATATATTTTGTTATTCACAACTACAACAACAAGACAACAAGCTCTGTGTAGCGGGGGACTTCACAAACATACAATTAACACAAATTAGACGCAGACTCAGAACAACTCTTTGTGGGTCACATAAAGTTTTGTCCTATGTGGGAATCGAACCCACAACCTCGTGTACAGGAGACACAAACTGCGGCCACTGTACCACCAATGCAGTCATAAAATTCCAAAACACTGGCCTAATGCAACCGCAGAGTAGTATCTATAAAACCAATATATAATAAGAGGAACATATTAAATCCTCGTTCGTTCCAAAAAGTTTCGTAACAGAAATAATCTAAACTTTCGTTTAACCAACCGTTCCGTCTAGCGTTTCTATTACAGAAACGCTATTTTTTATGCCAGTTTAAATAATTTTGTTTGCTTAATAGCGTATGACATAATCATTAGGTATTATTAACACTCTGAATACCGTGTTAGATGCTTTCTTAACGAAATTTCCATTATCTAAGTGTATTGTTCTCCACAAAATTCTCATCAAAGAAAAAAGTTGTAAGGTTTTTAAATTGGCGACGTGTGAGAGATAACCCTGTGCTACAAGCGTCCATAGGCTACGGTAACTGCTTATTATCAAGAGGAGAGTATGCTTGTTTGCCACTTAAATAGTAGGTCCTATAAGTCAGATATGTAGCAAGCAGGGACTGACAGTTTAAATTTATTTTTAATTAGCTGTTGCCCACGTTGGATGACGGATTTCGCGGGTAAAAGTAGCCTATTCGCTATTCCAGACTATAATTTATCTTTATGCTATATCAATTTAATCTAGATCTTGTCAGTACTTTATACGTGAAAGAGTAACAAACATCCATCCATCCTCACAAACTTTAACATTTATATATTAGTTGGATGGAAGTAAGAGTAGGTGGATTGATGGTTTAGTTTCATTTATCGCGATTTTATTATTGTAATTTTAATTTAGTTCAATTTGTTTATTGTTATACCAAAGACAAGGCGGATCTAACTATAGATCACAGACAAAGAAAAAAATACTGTCTCTCCTTTTTAGTATCGCGATAGTAATCTTTATTATACACGATAAGATCACACCAAACTTCTCTACAAAGTAGCAAAATAAAAGTGCTCAGTAGTTTCCGGCATTATTCGGACAGATAAACAGACGTATTGGGAACATTATGTGATTATTAGAGTGGTGGGAGGCGCCGGCGCCGCGCGGCCTTGGAGAAAGTGTATGAGTGCGGTTTCACCTCGGATCTCGGATCTGTGCACTGAGCCCAGCTGATCTCCCTGCGATATTGCAGCACGTAATCGACGATATCTCCTTTTAAAGTTCAACCGTCGGCAATTTGTTATACTATACTGTTTATACTTATTATTATAATGTTGAAGATTGAAATTTAAATGCGCTCAGGCATTACGTTAATTTAAAAATATCTTGGGAAAAATCACATAATATAAAAAATAGTTTGTTCTTCTGAACACTACTAAATTAAGAAAGCTTAAATTTAGAATATAGGTTTATTTTATACCTTAAGCATCCTCTAAGAAAGGATTTTTGGAAATTGAATTGGAAAAAAAAGAAAGTGGGTAAAAATATAACCCAGATAAAGTGACTGGCCAGTTGTCGTGGGTTCGATTCCCACATGGGACAAAACTTTGTATGATAAATATTTGTTCCGAGTCTGGCTGTAATTTGCGTCCGTGAATTGTATGTGAGGTTGTCAAAAACGGGTCGCTAGTGCTTATATATATTTTTCACAACTCATTTAAGTAGATAAATTACTCTGGTGACCAAATTAACTACTAGACCAGACGTGCAGTCTAAATTTATAATATAATTCACTTTTATATTAGTTAAATATAATTTATACAATTACCTAACATTCACAGCATAACGTAACAATAATATTAACGTACATTTAATTATCTATATATGAAACTTGCAACATAAGGCAGGGTCGTATTAGGTGCTTCAGTTTAGTTTGTTTTAATTATTGTACAAAATAATAATAAAATATCTACTACGTCATCAATGAATTTATTACCTAAGCTTTAAGCTAGTCATTGTTTAATATTACAATGTAAGGTACTATTCGAACCAAGTGGCTAACGGCAACTGCCGACAGCACGTACAGCAGCTGTAATAGTTGGCCGCAGCAGCACGATAATATTGTATTATTGCCGTCTTCGGCTGCACATATCTACTGCTGCCGCAGTGCTCGGAAGCCATTTCATATAAAAATGTATGTACATACATAACAGTAGTGCCGCTGCTGCACGTGCTGTCGGCAGTTGCCGTTGGCAGCTCGGTTCGGAATAGTACCTACCTTAAGATTGATAAAAAATGATATAAGGATGTCATGGCATGGCCTCAGAGTTGGCAAACAAACTAAAACAGCAATTAGATTTGTCTTGAAACATGTTTTCAAGTTTACGAATCTCAATTAGAAATGTTCTATAAAATAATGAGTTAGAAGAATTCTTGTTAGAAGTTGTTTCTAAGTAGTTTAATAAGTTAGATTTTGTTTGCGAGGACCGATGTACTATACCCTCGACCGAAATGTTACATTGTCAGAATTATTGAGTTAGGCACGAGTTTTTCCAGCTCAGATATTAAAATTTCATAAAGTTTCCTCGCTGTCTAGGGCTTATTCTTACATAAGAGCTTTGCTGCATAATATTAAGCTCGGTCGTACTAAATCTCTATTCTTTTCAAGAGTTTGTACAAAAGGATTAAAAAGCAAACGTAAGCTGGGAATTATGATGTAAATATGCATTATGTTGAAGATATTTTCTCACAGCAAATTGTATGCGTATGATGGAAAGAATGACGACTTTCTTAAATTAAAAATGTCGTAATCGAACAATCAAAGCTTTTATTTTGTAATCGAAAGTTTTTTGTATTTAAAACGTAGCAATTAATTGTGTGGGTGTAACACTTATAAGATTTTTTAAATAAAGAGTCTTGGTGTTTATATTTTAAATGGATACCTAGTATATTATTAGTTTTACTGGCAATAGGCACACGATTGCAGAATTGATGGCTGCTAGGGCAGAAAGGTCCTAGACGTAGCGTAGTTCCAATATGGTGATCGGTCCACCATGACCGGAAAAAGGTTACGGGCAGTTGATGGACTTGAGAGTTATTGAAAATCCTTGGTGGAGGCATAAGCTTTTCCCAAGGAGCCGAAAGACGTGGTCGACTTACGGTTCAGATGGTTGATGATCATGCATTGCATAATATTGTTTTTTAGTTTAATTAGATAATAATAATTTTGTGCTAGAAGAGTTTACGTCATTACCAGTTATTTAACTGTTCCTAACTCATTTTCATATCACATGAGTTGAATCGATACGCTAGAAAATCTATTTAAAGAATCGATAACAATGACACTAAAAAACTGCAAGGGCTTACTTGTAAATCGGCAATATGTGACTTTTATGTAAGAAACATAAGTGTAACAATAATGTCACTAGTAAGGATAAAAGTTTTAAAAAGAAATGGTAAAAGTAACAAAGAGATAAGGCGGCATAAGCATTGTAAGTGGAACGGTGAAGTTACGTAAAGGCAGCGGACCGAAATCAAACCAACATACCTACTTACATACTTTATATATTCTCTTTACAGATTCTAAGATTATATATGTATAGCCATACAGCACATACGTAATATGTTATAGAAATTAATATTCCATACCTGTTATATATAGAGTATAATATTATGTATGAGGTATTTAGTAGGAAGTTATTACGAAATAAGAACTTCCTCTATTTATATTGGGTACTTAACATACTTGCGTGTTAAATTGTAATTGTTGATTTTAGGTAAACAAAGAGTTCTTATGTTATTTGGGTGGAAGGTTATCGCTCTCTATAACGGAAAGTGGTGATAGTCAAGGAAGTCGCCAAAGGGGAGCTGGGACGGCGAGAAAAACTTGCTTAACTGATCATTCCTGCTTGTAAAGTAATAGCTTGCTTCTTCGGAGTATGTACCATTCTTTTTACAATCGCTGTAGAAGTAAAACGACAAGTATGATGGTTCATGCATGTGCTCTTGACTAATAGACCCTATTCTACATATAATTTAATTCAATTTGCTCTCTCCTGGGCCATTAGCTGGCGACGCTCTTGATGATAGTACTATTAATTCAGGAACAAGCAGTTCTAAAATTGAATTTCTTTGCGATATTATAACACAAGTAAATTAATATGAAAAGTTAAAGAAAAAAAACATGCCATAAATAAATGGCATACCATTATGCCATTTATTTATGGCATGTTTTTTGGAGAAAACACTGTCTGAAGATGCAGTGGTCGTGCGTACCATTGCCATGGTTTACGTGACCTTAGCTAATAATAAACCTGTTGCATTATTCGCCAAGGTCACGTAAAATATTATGCTTTGTTCTACAAGCTTTACATATTTAAGTTGACCCTTTTAATGGCTTTTCTGTTTTTTTTTGACTTTGGACATTATAAGGGATAATAGTTTTCAAACCAATCGATAGCGAGAATCACTATTTGTCAAACGAGCCCTTTAGTTTTTTATATCATGTATATTTATTATATACATGAGTTTTAACATATTCTTTTAGAGAGGTAAGGCACCATACTAAACCGAACTGGGGAAGGACCTCCACCTTACAGAAGACCACAGCCAAATAACTACACACAGCGGTGTACCTAGTTGTGTTCCTAATTGTGAGTAAAGGTCTCCAGCGCTCATTTGGGGATGCCTTTTGAAAGAAACGTTTTCCTATCCCAGGTATAGTCTATCTTAAAGCCCAGGTGTAAAAATATAGGTCGGCAACACGCAAGTGAGACCTCTGGTACTGCAAACGTTTATATGCTATGATTACGCTTAACATCAGACGGGCCGGAAACTTGTTTGCCATCCAAGTAGTATATAAAATAATGTTCAGATGGATTTTCGACGATATTTATCTGGGCTGACCATGTCCCAGCTCACATTGCGCCCTTCATGCCCTAAGACCTGCATGCAGGAAAACTGTGGAATGTGGCTGTATTTTGGACCGCAATAATAAAATTTTTTACCATGTTTGCTGTCGAAAAACGTAGAAGAAAATGAATTTGAATGAAATTGTCAGAACTGTTATCTTTTTGAACCAATGTGAGACAAAGATCTTTTATATCAATATAACGTTGCGCGTTGGTTAGATCTTTTATATCAATATCATGTTGCGCGTTGGTTAGATCGAAACGTCACGTTGGATAGATAGTTGCCCTACTAGTCTCATCTCTAATACTTGAAAGCCTATTGCACAGACCCCTTTCTAAAATGAACAATCCATCAGCCTACAAAGTATTGTGATGCGATCCACCCACATTTACTTTCTGTGAATTATTGGTTTCATTAGCATAGAATGTTATATTGGGATCTCTTTATTCTAATATACATACATCCTAATCAGAGTAGGTACGTGGAATTGTAGTAGGCCAACGAGTGACGTCACAGTCAATATTTGGGGATTAAATGGAGAAAAACAAGCTCACGGTCCTCCTGATGGTAAGAAGTTACTTTAGTTTATGGACGCTTGCAATACCAGGAGTATTTTCGCGCATTGCCGACTCCTTGTGTTTTGGGTAACCCAGAAGGAAATAAAACGGAGACCTGTATTCACGCACAGAAATACATCTAATTCATTGTCTGTTCCCCACAGGGGAAGGACCTTTACCTTTTAGTAGACTCTCTTCAGTAGGGTTTACTCGCTTGTACCTGTGTGTACTATCGTTATTGTTGAGACCTATCTTTATTAAAAATATGTATAAATCTTAGATTAAGACTTAGAAGCTATCTTAGATTGCGCGTACTACAATATAATTTCGTATTATATTGATATCGAATATTTCAGATGTTTAGCTAATTGTTTGTTACCTGATCACACCGAAATTATCGTACATAACTTGTAACAGTGTAGTGACTACTGAGGCGCGTTGGTTATTGTGTTGTTGAACAATAGCGCAATATTTTGTGTCCATTGTGGTTTGCGAAAGCTAACACACCGGTGTATATAACTGCTACATGTGGTTCCGATGATGGCGTTTAAACTCTGATTGAAGTTATGTTTACTCTCTCGTGTTAGTTGGAATAACTCTTTCTGTTCAGCGAGCATGTTCTATAGTGTAGAATATGAGGAGTTGTTGATTTAAGTTTTTCATGAATGGTCAGCTAACCTATGTACATCTATAGCGTGCCAAACATTATTTTACCTAACCAATTAATAAAGTAATTGCAAATTAGTATGTATTACATACATTTAATTGAAACATTGTTACATGTTCAATTAAAGTTAACGTGCAGCTAATGAAGTAACTGATGAATTGTTGTGTTGTGTGTCCAGGTGGTAGCGGTGGCGGGTGGCGGGTGACGGCTGTGTCGCGGCAGCGGAGCGCGGTCGCGAGATGAGCACGCTGAGCGCGCTGGTGCCTCCGCTATCCGCCGCCGAAGCGCTCTCCTCGCTGCTGTGGCAGCCGTATGAGTGTCGCTCGCCGCCCCTCGCGCGCTCGCGCACCGATGGCGCACTGGCGAGCGCACGCGGCGAGGGGGGCGCGACGTGCGCGCTCCAGTCGCCGAACGGCGGTCGTCATGCGCGCGCGTCATACTGCGCGATTACATCCCGCCACGAGATGCGGTTGCCCGTGCCGGCGCCCGGCCCGTTGCGCAAGTCGGACTCGGTCTCGGTGCGCGTTCCGGGCGAGCCGAGCCGACAAAACGTGTCCAGTGTGAACGTGAACATAGTGCAGGTGCAGGATGCACCGCCTAGTGGTAATGTGAACAGTGCCGTGCAGACGGAGCGGGAGCGCAGCGTTGCGACCGCGGAGTGCCAGACCGAGGAGCCTGCGAGGCGGCGCCGACTGAGGCGCGCTCGAGCACCTCGTGTGCCTGAGCTGCTGGAGAACGTGCCTCCACCGCCCTACAGCACGTTGCCTCCGGCGCCCCCGCCGCTGCCGCACCCGGTGCCAGTGCACCCACCACCGGCACAAATCATACCGCCGCCGCACCCGCCTGCACATCGCTTCCCTTTCCAGCCAATTCCTCTCAGGTACATAACATTATAGATGCAGTTAGTATGATAAATCTTCTAAATAGTATCTTTACCTCGAAATCGGAAAATGATACTGTCAAAATCTTACAATTACTGGAGCGTATCCTTAGCGTGCACTTGGAAGCGGGCGTGCGTTGAAGTCTTTTGTTAAGCAGTACCTTTTTTATATAACTCAACTAATTACACAAGAAGTAAATGTGAATGAGGTGTAATAATGGTGAATGCCTCTCACACGCACTGAAATTAAACTATATTGCTGTAAACTGTTGTTACGTAAACGTAACTGTATTGTTGTCGTTAAGACTAGACTTTTTAAAAACAAACACTGAATCTCCGTTTCTATTTTGATAGTTTAAACTTTATTAGAATTAAGTCGCGAACAGAAAGTCGTGATGAAAAGTGGAGCGAACGTCGACGATGGCCTTGGAAATGAAAGCTGTGAACACTTTTCTATTCAATATGTCGCAAACTACAAATTAAGGATATTGATATTTTAAGCATGCACCACTTTTAGATATATCTACATAACTTGTTGTGGCTTGCAACTGTTTGCCGTGGAATAACTCACACACTCCTCGCAAAAAGAACTGAAATCGTTGTTATACTCTGTTTGCAAATGGTGTTTGAAGTACCGAAGTTGAATTTGATCTTGTAAATTTTCAATTACCCTCATCAAAAGAATATTAATTGAGAATATAAGTTCACGACCCTAGAGGATTACACCCACATAAACTTTCTCGATTGAATAACTGCAGCTCGAGAGGATAATAAGGATGCTGTAATAAATAGATAAAAACATCTTACTCAAGAGGAGCCATTACTTGTGCCCTTTGTACGTAGGAGATAATAGTATATGTAAGTATCCTTGTAATCTATCACCTACGAGAATACTAGAAAAGCATTTCAAGATACGTCTTTTTTCCTCCAAAAATGTTATAATGTAGGTTGTAATTAGGACCGAGACGTAAGCCATAATGTTTGCTTGTTAAATGCTTCGGCAATTAATGTTGACAGTGTCACCTTAAATTTCATCTTTTTATTTTATTTATTTGGAAAAACAAAACAGTAATAGGTAATGTAAAAGTGATACAGTATATACCTTGTTTACCTACTTATAATAGTATAAGTAGGTAAGCAAAATAATAAACACATACCCACATTGTTCTTGGATTGAGATAGATTAGAACAAAAGTAAGTAATTCTAACAAAAGTTACACTAAGTAAAAAAAATGGTAAGTCCATATCTTGTGAAAATAAAATAGATTCTTGATTAGGAATTGAAGCTAAATTGCTTGTTTTTTTAAATGTTGATATTAGTGAAACATGTCATATAAGTGTGTCTACAAGACACTTTTCCTTAACAAAAAAAAACTGCATGAATTGCAAGAAAAACTTCGTGATCTTAATATAATTTTCATCAAATATTACGCAACATATATTAATATGTATACACATTGTATATGTATATGTTACAGATTGAACGTGCGTAGTTGTGTTATTTTTTTGTAATTGAAATTGTTTTGGTCATGCAACGTTCTGTAATGACTGCTAACTGGGGTGGCCTCGTTATGTTAAATTGTTTACATACACAAGGTCACTTGTATGTTACTTACGACTTTGTTAAGCATTCCTAAATGTTAAACTAGCTAGGTAAAATTTATTTTATTTAAAAAAGTAGGTAATTGGCATTAAGATATTTTGCTTTCTAGTATTTCGTGATAAACGCTTGCTTTGCGATTAAAAAATATTTGTAGGGTAAAATATGGTTTGCAAAAGAAGTATGTTTGAATTGAAGCAATTGGAGTACCAAAGTTTCTGCCTGCCCCAAAGGGATATGTATGTATGGATTAACAAATAAGTAGGTAAATATTTGATGTAAAAATCCTTTTGATTAAAATATAAGGTTGGAAAGGTACATAATTTAACTTAAAACCAATATGACAAGTGAACTTTCGTTATAACATTTATTCGTAATGATACATTAAAGAATGCTATAAATCTTTCTGAAATATAAAATATTATTTTTATATTTCAGAAATTATATCGTATTTTAAATTTAAGAAATCGATTGCTGTTCAGTACTATTCACCAATCAAAAAATCAAGTAAAAAATACCGGATTTTCAACTTTCGCTTCGGGAAACTCTTAGTAACAGATCAGTTCTTGATCCTGTCTTTCGTTGATTCCTGGATGACCTATATCTTAGCACGAAGATAGTACATGATTCTATGTGTATCTAGATAATGCAGTTTGTACTAGAAGGAATAGAAAACTCTTTATTTTACACCAATTACATTTTGACAAAAACATTATTTATATACAATGGGCAGCCTTATCGCTTAAAGCAATTTCATTATAGCTCCCGCCCGCGGCTTCACTCGCGTGATATGTCAATAAAATGTAGCCTATACCACTCAGGGATAATGTAACTTCCTTTTATTGAAAGAATTTTCTAAATCTGATCAGAGACTAAATCGTAGACTCACGTCAAATTCCATACATTTTATTTTTTGACTTTACGATTCGACTATCGCTTATGCCACTTGTCTAGAGGCTCAGTAGTTTCAATGATAACTATACAAACTTTACCTATGCATTCATAGAATAATATAATTATATGAAATACATCATTTATTTATAAATGTAAATGTTCGGATGTATGAATGTTTGTTGCTCACTTAGGCTACTTTTCATCCCGTCCGATGGATACGCAAAGACGAAGTCGCGGGCGAAGTGTATCTTTGTATTATATTATGTAGTTATTATCATTCATTTGTATAAACATTTTGATTTACATAAGCAAATCATAGGTAATACAGTAACAATATATATATCAATGAGTTGCTTTGTTCTTGTTAATTATTTACGGAACTAGATATTTAACAAAATATTTACGGAACTGAGGCGCTTATAGCTAGGTGCACTCACTGTTCGGTAAACGATCAGTGGGTTAAGCTACCAAGGGCGCGGTAACCCTATAGATGGGTAACCGCATAGTGGTATTTCATCTGAGCGTCTCCGTGCTTCGCAGGGCAAGTTAAAGGTCGGTCCCGACTGTTATCAGTCGTTAGATCACGACAGAGGCCTAAATCTGGGCGATCTAAATAACTCTGTCACCAGGTCGGCCACTAACCAAACAATAAGAAGAAGAAGATTTACGGAACTAAAGGAATTCATATTTATTTATTATATTCATTAGCATGCGGAAGGGGATTAAACCAGGGTACTTAGGTGGCAACATACACGCAGGCACGAGACAGTAGTTTCAATTTTTGGGTCGGTAACATGCAAATATATAACACCATCATAACACGATAATAACTCTGGTATTGCTAGCGACTTAAGGCTACGGTAACTGCTTACCATCAGGCAGGCAGTACGCTTATTAGTCACCGTTGTAGTATAAAAAATCATGACTCCTTTCTTGTGGGGCAGTCGGGTAACAAAGTACAAAAAGTATGTTGAGTCGGAGCGAGTTTATTGAGTTAGAGGTAGTAGTTATTGTGGCTGTATAAAACAGGTTTTTGTTGCTGGCACATGGTGGAAAGTGGCATACACGCTAAGCCCCGCTGTCTTGAATCATGTTTAACAACATACTCAGGCTTGCTTGCACTATAAAAGTCATATATTCTTCAATATTTCAAAGTTATTTATATAATTTTTAATAATTTGTTCTTCCTTCGTCCTGAAATTTTGTCCCACATTCCAAAAAAAAACTTAGTTTGTCCCATATTTTTTTGAAGTGCTTCGTCCCAAATTACAAGCACTTTAAAGGTACGGTCAACAAAAAATGAAATGAATACTGTGTTGCGAAAATAATGCAAAATATTTGGTTTTAAATATTTTATAAAATAAAAATCTCTTTCACACAGCCCTCTGATCCCAAAGTAAATCTGATTCTCTGCCTACTTTGGAATCAGATTGGAACCATTTTCGATTGCTATGGCAACCAGAACTAGTAAACATACCCATAAGTATATTTTTACTCGTAAATACGTACTTCAAAAATAATTTATAGTCAGACACAAAACAAAGAATTGTGCTCGTGACATAAAGATTTGTCATGGATAGAAATCGAACCCACAACGAATGCATTTTTTTGTCCCTTTCGTCAAAATACTCAACAATTGTCTGATTTTACGTAACGATGGATAACAGATTTTACATAGGTATTCATTTAGTAATGAATACCTGAAGACTTAGATGGCCATACATTTGACAATGAAATTACCGAATGACCTTGATAATAATTCGCCGACTGGCAATCAATAATACCTTGAAAGACTTGAAACGGGCTCATACGGGGTCACTATAACATTAAACAATAAAATATCATCACCATCAAATATAATTAGTTTACTTGATAATTGTCATAAAATATTAGATCAAGGCTAGTGTATTATGGATTATTTTAATGTATTTTAAAATACCTTAAGACGTTCAAAATTTAATTTTAAATATCCTAAGAATATAGATTAGCTGAGTCCTAATAAAAACAAACACCGTTCAGTGACAAAAAAAATGATTGAAAAAGAACAAAGTCTCTATCAGCAAGAAATTATGAAAGACACTGGCCTATTTTTTATTTAAAAGAATAATATACTTACAAAAACTTAATTCCATGTTCGAATTTAAAATATTGCCAAACATTTTACATTATGTATTTATTGAAACCGCAAACTTTTACTAAAACCGCAAAATAGGAACATCTATTACATAAATGGCAACTAGTAACATTTAGAAAAGGTAAAACACTCGTTACAATCGATTAGAGTATGATCGATAAACTAATACATAGTATCGATAGCTTTACATCAACTACACCGATTAACGATTGCACACTTCACTCGGTCCAGTTACGAGATACGATTGTACGAATAAACTGCTTAATTGAATTAAATGTATTTGAGATTCAATACAGTTTAAGCTGTTTATGCTTAGATAATATATTATTAGAAACTAAACGTTCCTGTAAAACACAAATTGTTTTCAATTAAGTTTTCATGGAAAGCTACACATACAAAAGCAATATCATTCAGAGCTTGAGAGTTCCTTAAACTGGCAATTAAAATTAGCAGAATTACGATTAGCCTTTTATTAATTAGTATTGAGTTTTAACTACAACAGTTTTCATGTTACCCTTATTGTAATTTACAAAATATCGTAAGATTAATAAGAATTACTCAGATTTTTGCCAGTTCTTCTCATGGCTCTATACTTTTGTCAACGAAGTAGTCGTAGTACACCTACGACTACTTCGTTGACAAAAGTATAGAGCCGGTAGCAGGAGCAGGTAAATTGGCTGACATCTTTTGGGCTTACTTAACATTCATAATTCCTTTCATAAGTGTTACTTTGTAACAAGAATTATTAACTAGAGGTTCACTTCGAACTGTAAACTCGCGACTCACCTTTACCTAATTTGGCACATATTCGAACTTTAAAATAATTTGTTTTAATTCGCCTTAAATTTCAAGATTTCACGATAAACGATACTTGAGTTATCGTCGACCATACCACTAATCACCAACATTATGTACATATAAACGCCGGATTGCTCCAGTAGACTCGGAGAACTCCGATCGCTTCGCTCCCTCATTCAACAAACCAAAAGTGATTAATACAATAATAGTAAAGAAAAGGTACCGTAATAACATTTTAGGTCACTACTCTCCGAGGATGAACGATGTCAACTTTATACGTTTCGCTCTTCAAAGAACTCTCTGTAAGTCGTAAATCTGGAATGGCTACAGTTATTCTGGTTATTCACTATCGCTGTGTATACTTTATTAGAATCATAATTCCGTGTTTCTATTCTAAATTGATTTATTGCTTGTAATCAGAAACTTTATGACTTAATAACAACTGACAGATTTGTAAATAGGATAATAATTTAGGTTACTATCAAGGTAAGCTACCATTTATACTTAGAAACAACAGAGAAAAGTGACTGTTCAGTTTTTTTGGCAATAAGGCGGCTTCAGCTGCCACTTCTGCCAAGTATCTCAACTTTTAAAATTCTTTGATCTTAAGAAATCTTTTTGTATTATTAATTCGTCTACCAAATTTCAAGACATTCTGATTAACGATACTCGAGTTATCACCGAAAAAAACATTTATAACTAACGCCAGTAAACTCGGAGAACGTCCCTCGTTGAAGTGTATACTTCGGCTCTTAACACGATCGTGCTTAAAATTTGCTTTAAATAAAGCATGATCTTATATCGAAAATCTCAGTCGTTTCGGGTTGCTTCATCACAAATTGTACCGTTAAATGTGTAAGCGAAAAAAAAATCATCTTACGATCCAAATGCATATAAAGGTCATCTACCTGTGTGATGCAGCGTGTGCCATGTGGCTAATCTTTTGGGCACCTTTCTTCAGAACTGTAACCTTAATCAGATACTTTATTTATAGGAAAAAAATCCTATAGGTGCAGTTGAGTGTTTATGAGTTTAGGTTTTATTATCAACATTTAAAAGATGTCCGCTGGACACAGACTTCTCCAATGATTTCCACAGTATTCGGTCCTGAATGGAATTCTTTTCGGCTGCTATGTGCGTCTACCATGATGAATGCCTGCATCACATTATCATTTCACTTATTGTTGTTATTATATTGTTTAAAATTTTAAATAGTGGGTAGTAAATTAGTGCAGTTCATGAACATTGAAAGCCAGCCTGCGCAGCACATGGTGATATGGTAGGATACACTGCAAGAGTTGCTCAGAGCGTATCACAAATTGCTTCAATGCGTATTTGTTGTATCGTATTTCTATCTCGCTCTAACTTCCTAATAAAAGAAAACGTCATGATATTATTGTAAAACAATTGAATATCTTGTGTAAGAAATACTATTTCAACATTACGAGGCTATCAACAATCGAATATATAAATGTAACGTGTCAGTTTTTCTTGTAAATGTATAGCGTTGTATGTTTTTAGTAGTGTCCCACATAGTAACAAGGTCCGTGTAGGTCGGTGGCGCGTACGCTTCGATGTGGGCCGATGCATCTCGTGTACTCACTACTACATACAAACATTCAGCGTTATACTTACATACATACGTATGTTTACTTACGACGAAGTATTTATCATTGTTCTCTGTCAATCAGTTAATTATGCGACCGGTTTTAAAAAAAGAATCATTTTCACTTAACGATGTTTCTGCAGTAACGGTGTTTTTAATTACTTTAATATGTTTGAGCTTGTTTTTTAAATCATGTGGACAAAAAGCGTGTTTATTTATACGTATTTATAATCCTGTTTAAATAGTTTCAAGCTTCTTGACTTGCTTTTCGCTTTAGTTATAATGCGCTCGATTTTCAATATGTAGACGAGTCGCAATCATTGTAATGATAGTATTCTTGTTTCTTAAATATATCATAGCATCGCGCCTTTTCGTTCCTTTTCTTTTAAATAGAATAGGTTAAGCGTAGGTACATCAATGTAGCACACTTAAATTATGCCCGGTAGGTAACTAAAATCGATACAAGATAGATACTAGGTACAAAAACGGGACAGACTCCGGGTTCATATTATACTTTTTGACAAAAAATTACGAAACCACCAACCTGTCCGTGGTTTCAATTTTATCTCAGGTTGGGAACTGGGAATCGAACCCGAACTGGCAGTCGTACTCACTACCACTACACCACTGAGACACTCAATGTCAATCGATTAATCTTTCAATAAGTTCACATTGCATTTTAAATTAATTAGGACGTAAAGAATCACGAAAATCTGCGACCGTTATGATGGAGTCATAAATCGGTGCTTCTAAATATAATCCAAATATTTCTTATCGTCATCTGTTTCCATATTAAACCATACATTGTGTTAACATTAGTATTTTATGCACTTTTTTATTAACGGGAATAACTCTCACAAGTTCACCGTTGTCAATTATGAACATCTGTTTGTTAATGAGCTGTTGTAACTGGAATTATACAGCGACGACGACGAATGCATTCTAATACATTACAGATGTTTAGACACAGACACATTTTCTAGTATAAAATTGCATTGTAGAACTAGTTTTTTAGGTACTGAATCGTTTATCAGAGAGTTAGGGTACCATACGTGCTAGTTCGACTTTGTGGGTAGGTAGATAAAGTAACGCAAAAGACCGTACTATGACATTCACGTAGCGATTTATTTTGATTTGTATAGCCACGTTAAAAATATACGATTTCGCCGGCCCAAAGTAACCAGTCATAACACAAAATATTCGTGTAACAAGCAAATTCAACGACTTGTACTTTTTGGGTAGGCAACACGGAAGTAATGCTTACCCGGAGTCCTACGTGAGCGACGAACGCGACGCTGCAAACGTGACGATGGTGATCGAAACAACGGCTGCCCTGCTTGCGTCCTACTCTTATGTGGTCGTCTGCGAAGTGACGCGGTTTAGCTTCGCGTCGCGTTCGTCACTCACGTGGGACACCGCCTCAGGATGCCTCTATTGGCTACGGTAACTTTAAGCAGTTAACGAAGCCTATAGATGCTTATAAACATACAGCCCAACTGTTGGTAAGCCTTCAGGTGGGTGCTTGTTTGTTCAAGAATATTTTTTCTTTCGCAAACCTTGCTGATAATGTCACCGGATCCATGATAAAAATCACGTTCCTCGACATTTTGTCATTGTATTCTTATGAAATATAAAATTATCGTTGTCCGTGTCTCAATGAATTTAAATAAAACACCGGCCAAGTGTTCACATTATCGATTCGAATACGTACCAAGTATGTTGCAAGCGAAATTCATTTCCACCAAGGTAGATAGTAAACAGTTTTGTCCTCCAAACGTGGTTTGTCGGTCAATATCGCTGGCGCTTGCGAAACAACGTATGCACAGTTACGAGAAATGTGCTTCTTCACCGGATCCGTGATGCTTTTGTACTACATTATGAACATTGAGTTTGAATGTAAATTGTAATTATATCTTAATGTGTTCAACGCCGCCGCTGCGGTCATCGTAATCGCGAACAATGACTAGTATTGCGTAAATTGCGTTTGCTACGTTTAATGTGTGATCATTAAACGTAAGCAGTTTGACAAGTGAAAATATTGTATACCTGATTATTACAATTGAACTAGCTGTTGCCCGCGGCTCCGCCCGCTATTCGCTATTCCGGACTATAATCTATCTCTATGGCAAATTTTACCCCGAATCGTTCAGTAGTTTTTACGCGAAGAGTAACAAACATCCATCCTCACAATCTTTCACATTTATAATATTAGATAAATAAATAAATTAAAAAAACTTAATGTAAAAAAATGTTTACCCGCGTTTTCGTCTGTATGCTTATTATAGACTATGCTATTCTTATGTATAAGCTATAACATTGTACAGTTTCATTAAACCCGTTCATTTGTTTCTGCGTAAACGTTGGGTTACCCGTTCTCCATTTCCATCTTTCCAGCTTGTTGTTAATAATATATATTGTTGTTATTACATTGTTACTTAAGAATTATGTAAAAAAAGTTCAAATCAACATTTTTTTAAGAGGAAAAATCTATCCAAGCTAATTATAAGCGCGTCATAAATATCTTACAGCCCAATATGAATACAGGCACTTCACATTATTTGCCAAAAATCTGTATTAAATCAAGACCATCGAGATGATGTGTAACGTTGCCAAGAACATTGATTAATTAGTTCGGATAAAGTACAACTATTTCTAGCCAGCCGTCACTCCACGTGGCTTCTATTCCAAGATTCCACACTTCCTTGAATGTTAAGCTTACAAATAAATACTTGCACCTCGAGCGTTCTTGGCGCTCTGCCAACATCCTAATGGCTCGGGCCTCGCGCCAAAGCCGCCAGAAAATCATCGGTATTGGAAACTAAACTTACGCCTTCAAGTGGATTTACTTAATGTTCACATATAGCGTCTAACAATAACGTTTACAAACGTTCTTTTTGTAAGTGACATGTGTAAAAGGAGTTTCGACTTGTATTTCGAATTGAATTTCAATTTATTTGATTGTACCACAATAGCGATGCTTACTGGTGTTTGTAGATTGAGTGTGTTCAAAATTGTGTGGTCTCCTCGTGAGCTCGTGACCGAGCCGAGCCCGGCCAATTACGGACCGAGTTCGAACGATGCGCGGCCCAGAGGCAATCCAATTTCCGAGTGCATTGTCCGTCTGTCTACACAAATCTTATGCCATATTTAATGTTTAGTTGCAAGTCTCTGTAATATTTAGATTTCTGTTATTGTTTATTGTACGTACAAACTTCATATCAATTTGTTTGATCAGCTGGATGTTATGGAAAGTTGTTTTAATTTTGTTGTGAATTTCCAAAAGTTGTTATTCTCGATCACTTGTAGGTACTATCTGGTTAAAAATTTCATAATTAACTATAAACTCCTATAAATTATGGCCGGTATATTACAACCTGCCAAAATTTCTTTTATATTCAAAAAATTATAATGTTTTTTTTAAACTGGTACAATAGTTTTTAACTTTTTTCTTTACAAATGACCTGTGTCGGCTTCGCCTACAAATTAAGAAACATTTTTATAACCGTTTAGGAATTGAATTTTTAAAAAATGGCTTCTTAGTTTTCACTTAGGTAATTTAAGGAACTTTAGTGCAAAATTTTTACTTAGTAGCCCCAGCGCAGCGGTTCAGACTCTGTGTCGATGAATCAGTCAGTTAGGAAAAGTAATTATATAATTAAACCGAAACAAAAATACGTACAAATCTTTTATATTACTAGTGATATCTGCACTACTACAGATACCGTGTCAATAAAACACAATTACAACCTACATCCCTTATAACATAGAATTACCGTTACAAAAACTAATAGAAATCATTCAAAAGTACAAAAAGCCTATAAATATTGAAGTAATAATTATAATAATAGATATATTAACAAAGGAACCTTGACTAAAACAGTAATTAAACCTCATTAAGGATACACACAAGATTATAATGTTTCCGACTGTTATAACAAAAAAGTGATTAATGCGAAGGTCTTTGCCATATTGTACCTACTAAGTATAACTCATTTTAGCAGTTCCCGTTGTTTTATTATGACGATGAACTGATAGTTCGAAGTAAAAACGTAGTCTTTTTATATTTCGCAGTGTTACTGTTTTTATGTGAAGGATTAAGAATATCAATGTCACTACCCCGTTCCATCCCGAGGGTGTCGTAAGAGTCGACTAAGGAAGTTAATCAGGCAGACAATAACCACTGCAAGAGAGGGAAAACTCGAAACAAAACCCTATACCAACTCGTCTGGCCAGAGTGTAGCGTAGTTCCCCAACAAGTGTATGGAGAAGACTCGGGCCCATTAGTGGGACGTTTATGACTTGAAATGTTGATGGGGTCGCCTGATTGTAAGCAGTCCTATGGACGCTTGCTATACTAAAGGTCACTCAAATCACTTGAGTGTTGCCGACCCAAAAAATTAACACCATTTAATGGTGGAGTATCCTGGAATACGAAAAGTGTTGTTAAAACGCATCCCTTAAGGAGCCCTGGAAACCTGTACTGTACTGACACATAGGAACACAGTTACATCGCTGTGTGTAATCATTTGACTGTGGTCTTCTGTAAAGTAAAAGTCTTTCCTTAGTCGGGCTTGCTCAATTGTATGGTGCCCTACATCTCTTGTATATAATATATAACATTATAATCTTCTAGATAGTAAACCAGATGGCGATGGCTGGCTGTGAGTTGGACTCATTTCAAAAGACTGGTCCTCAGCGGCTTTAGACAGAGAGAAGTGGAAGGAGAGTGGGGAGGCCTTTACCCTGCAGTGGAACAATACAGGCTTATAATAATAATACTAGATAGTAATCAATCTATTTAACATGCAGTTTCTTGCAATACAGACTCGTTAGTGGAACAATCTTGCGCAACTCTATACGAGTATTGTATTGGACAACACGTAGATCATAACGTGATTGAGATCTTATGTTTCATTTAGCTAATACATTTTAACAGGCTTATTGAAGTTAAAAACATACTTCATCATAATAAAGATACCGTTATCGTGATACTTATAACAGAGTTATCGAATAGATAGAATAGAAAACCAACTATGGGATTTGACGTAAGTTAATGACATCATACACTTTATGTCAAATTCCATGCATTTCCTTTCTATTCCATTCGATTCGACTACCGTTTATGTCACTTGCCTAGAGGGGCTGTACACCAATCTACATGTTTTAATATACATTATAAATAGTAAAATATAGAGTGGTGATGGTAGCGGAATGGGTAACTGTCCTGTATAATCACAATATAGGTATCACTTTCAATGAATTAATTACATCAATTTCATTTCTCTAATAGTAGTACCACGAACTGGAAGACGAAGCGTGGGCAGGCCTCCAACAAGGATCACCGACGACCTGGTAAAGGTTGCGGGCAACCGATGGACAAAGTCAGCTCAGGATCGAGAGTTGTAGAAATCCTTGGGGGAGGCCTATGTCCAGTGGACGTCTTTTGGCTGAGACGATGATGATGATGAATAGTAGTAATAAGAAATCATCTCTTTTATTACGTACAAAATATGGACACTAAATTGACCAAAACATTGCCAATAAATTTAATATAGTCTCGTTTATTAGTCTGTTTATTATATTAATTACTTGCCCTCAATGTTTCAAAGGAGTTTAGTAGGTAGCATTTCTAAATTCAATTTTGGCATGTAGGTGTTGAAAACCTGTCACGAGTTACATTTGTAAATCTGTAATCCGATTATAAAGTATCGTCGATTAAGTAAGTAAATTTATATGAAATATAAATGCATACGGCCCGTCTGATAGTGCTGGCAATACCGGAGGTATTATTTGCGTGAAACCGACCCAAAATAAACGTTTTTCACGTCAACAGAAGAAGAAACCTCAGAATATAAATCTGTTTAAAAATCATCACATTCACTGGCATACTCTTGTGGTTATGTTCGCGAGTTCGATCGTCAGGTGGATTCCTGAGTTCCGAATCACAATTTTAATTGCAGTTTTTCTGTAAGTAAAATTCTTAATAGCAACACAGAGACTGGAATTATGCTGGACTCATGAAATTGGCTCGCCAGTCCTGTAGGTCATCTGCCAGCCATGGCAAAAACTACGTCATATGTCATACACAAACACCCCTATTTATATAGGTACCTATTCCGAAAATAAGAAGTAATTCTATATTAAGTATATAGATGGCATTTAACCCGGCAATTCTGGTTCACGAATCAGCCGCTTATTGCACGATAAGTTTCTGTATTGCTGTCAGCAACTATAGAAGTTATAAACGTCATGCGGCAAGGTGAAAGTGCCAGAGTCGAATGTCTTACGGTTACGACTGATACCTCTAACTATAGTCAAAGCGAGCTAAGTTAACGCTTTGTCAACTGTAATTGAATTCACGAATAGAATTAAATTTCAGTGAATGTACTCTGAATTTGCATATGTATTGTACATGTTTATTCATGTAAATATTTATTAAAATATTCATTGATGTTGCTAGTTAGTCAATATCTTTTTTTAAATATTACTTTAGTGGCAAACAAGCATTTATGTCTCACAAGGATTTGTCATACCGTATCCGATCTTCACCTAAAGAAGGCCACAAGCATAAAACTACTCACACCGGTGCGAAAGATAGGGACTTAATTGCTTATTAAGGAATACGTTCTTGCAAAAATCATTGACCAATTCATGGGTTACCCCGTAACCCTAAATACTGGTGTTTAAAGTTTTTACGACAGTAAGCGAGTTGCCGTAATCTATAGACGCTTGCAATACCGAAGGTGTCGTATATGAGCAGTACTATCAAACAGGTCAGACGCTTGTTTGCCACCTAGACAGTACAAATATATTATTATATATAAGTTAAATTTTTTTATATGAAGCAATTTTAAAACTAAGATTTTATCGAAGCGTGCGTCCGTTTCCTTTTATTAAAAAATACTGTTAATAACAAACTAGTTTAAGAATTTATCTATATCACTATGTATCCCGTTATTGTTGAAAGTCTAGATTGTTAATTAAATTTAAAACATCCTCGGCGATAATTTGTAAAGCAGTAAAACAACTGTCTGTTGTCAAGTTCTACATTTACCTAAAGATACTAAGAGGTCGTCTAGTGGTTGATATTAAAGGACCGTTATACATTAAATCGTTTATATATTGTCAATATTAAGTCGTTTGTCAATATTAGGAAATATACAAGTAAAGTCAATAATGTAATGAAGAAAAAAACACTGTACCATTCTGATGCACCACGATACTAGGTTTCAGAGCAGTGTGTCCGGCATACCATTCTTATGGCGATTTACTTGTGATCCTAAATTTAATGTGGAACAAAAAAAATAATAACCTTATTATAGACGTCATGGTTCGGCCACTGGCCGAATGTAGATACAAAATAGGATACATTCTATAACACAAAACTGTTATAATCCAACCTAATATTCAAACCCTAAACATCACCACATTATAGCTTGACGTACAAATTGCTGAAATAGGGACCAGTCGAGTCCCATGTGTAAACTAAACAGAGACTATTATAGTCCCGTGTGTAAAATGTTTATTAGTTTTGTGCATTACGTAGATGTGTTTATGGTGATGTTGTCAGGTGTAAATAATGTTGAACACGCACAGTTCGTACATATCATTGTATGGCTAATTGGAGCTCTGTTGTTGCTCTGTGTCGTTGGACTAGACACGCGAATTGAACATTTACATGAAAATATCTACACGGAACTTTGCTAATGTTTTGTAATTTAACTAATTGTCGCTAGATACTTTTGTTTATTTTGTCTGATATATATTATATGAGAGACTCGTAACTAAGTAGGTATTAATTAGTCTAGCGGAATGATATATTTGTAAGGTTAAGCTGCGGTTAATAAGTAGTTAGGTGACCATTTCTAAAAAGAGCAAGAACCCTCCGTGCCTATAGGAAATCATATAAATCCTTTATATATAAAAATGAATCCCTATTTCCCTTGGTCAGGGTATCACGCGTGAACGGCTGGCCCGATTTTGGTAATTCTTTTTTTGTTGTGTTTGTTATTGTCAGGAGAAGGTTCAAGGCGGGCCACTAGTAATATAATAATAATGAGTTTATTTCAAATTTTGCAGAGTTCAATATGTTAGTAACATTATGACTTACATGCTAGTGTTAGTACTGTACAGTATCAATATACGAACAAACTGTTTCAAAATAGGAAAGCCGTAGATCTCCGCAACAGTTCTCAGGATGCTGTTGCGACTGTCTCTCACTCTTCTCAGTAGGGAAGCTGTCTTCTTGCGTATAACTGCGTGAAATCTGTCTAAAGCTGTTGGTCCTACCCGTAATCTTAATTCGGTCCAGTCGTGTCGATTGCCGTCCCGTCAGATAATGAGAGCGACGGAATAAAGATTGCATCTGTATTTGCATACACTTATGCACTGTGTGTTATATGTCTCGTACAGTTGGCGTAATCTACGTTGAGATTTGCCGCCCGTCATTTCCCATATGTAGGTAGAGTTTTATCATTTCGCCAGCTGTCAATTCGCATGTAATAGATGACGAAATCTAGACTTCTGATCGTAGTATAAGAAGCCTGAAATTACCAGACTGGTATAGTAGAATTTATTTACATTACTTACCAATCGCGGTATAGAATCCGGCCGGCTGATTCTCTAAGAAACAGCGATGGCAAACTGACAGTTGTGATCGCAAAATTGACAGTTGTGATTGCTCGGTGACGGCACAATCTATTGACTAAACGTCAAAAAGGGCTCTTACGGAATACCGATTTTCAATCTGACAGCCAGATTTTGCTCGGTTTTTGCGGTGGCTCGGTTTTTGCTCTTACGGAATACCCCTGCGGGCCTAAAATGACACTAAGTCATTTACTTCACTACACTTACATGTTAGATAATAACTTCCTTTTTCCATTTATAATTCAACCAATTTGCTGACAAATCGAAATTAATATTAGATAAATACAGTTGTTCCACTTTCGTACAACATAACGATGAACAAAGCAATGGTATTGTGTAACAAAGCCTCCAACTGAATAGAGATATAGGTACTACGTGCGGTACACGTAACGTTTTTTTGGTAATTCACTATTACAAAGTAAGTAGGTATTACACAATAATACATTTAAACACTTTTATGTGTTATCTAAGTATGGTGACGGACATCCATAGTGACTCGAATTCTTAAGTTGTGAACCAATTACAAATATTACGATGTTGTGTGTTTTTAAAGTGAAAAGTTAAGGCGTATTGAGCACTTTTTGAGTGAACAAAAATAATGGAACTCGACTCGCGTCATCGTCACCGAACGCTTTCCATATTAAAACTTTTTGGGTGAACAAAAATCATAGAACTCGCATCATCTTCATATCGCTTTCCATATTCAAAAATAATAATGTAATAGCTCGACGATACAATTCACAAGTTAGTTTTCTCTTTTATCGGCAGTCCTCAAAGACAACCCCGTATGTTCTTTTTTTATTGAATGGCCGACGTGTTCTCTAAGGTTACTGAAACAATCTGGCGTTTGTATAAAATTGTAAATATAAAATGTTTGTTTGATGATTCGACTACCATTAATCAGAACGTCGTGAAATTTTGTAGGCGTATAAATGAGACAAAAAATAACTTATTAAGTTTGAAGTTTGAACATGAGTCAAATCAGTCTAGGGGTTTTCTGAAATATAAGGAGTTGTAAGAGGACGCGAGTTCACAGTACCATAAGTACAGTCGTGTACAACCGCTACAGGAACAAATCACTAAGTACAAGCAAACAGCCTACCTGATGATTTTTTAGTTGTGGTCTTCTGTGAGGTGGAAGTCCGTCCCCAGTCGAGTTTGTTCGCTTGTATGGTGTCCTACTATAGGTAGTAGGACACCTATAGTAGGTTTTAAAAAATTTAAGAGTAGGCTCTTAAATTTTGTGTCAGTATTATTTCCTTTATGCAACACAATACACATAGCATTGTTTAAAATTGATCGAACGGTCGCGTGCACTATAAAATTACAACAACCAATTAATATCTGTTGAACAATAAGCGGTCATGCAGTTGATTTGATACGTAGCGTTATAGAAATCATAATAAAAAATAACTAGAAATAGATTTTTTATGATAACTCCCGCATTAGGAAATGCCTTATGTCGCGGAGGACCCTACAGACATACATAAATTTATGGATCGCATAAAGTTTAGTCAAGGGTAGGATTCGAACCCACAATACCAGCGCGCGGTGTTAGTAGCGAAATAACCTTTAGACCACCCGTGCAATTTTGTTTCTGAACTATTCTACAATGTGGTTATTACGATTTCTATGCACATAATTCTCACTAATTACTGTTGTTGTTCTTGTAATTCCATTGTTGACATAATACGTCTAAATAGATTCAGGGACAAGAGCACTTAGAGATATTCTAAAAGAGACACAAAGAGTCCGAACTGAACAAAGAAATTAACTTAGAAAATGAGTAGTTACTTTGTCGTAAATTCCACTTTTAGGGTCTACTGCTATTAGTGTAAAAGCCTCGGAACATGTAATAACCATAGACGGGCCTTTGTAACCATTTCTTTAAGGCAACGATCTATTTCACTTTGTTTCTAATAAATAGAAGTAAGATATGTGTGTAACATGTTCAAATAAAATCAAGCAAATAATTTATTATGTTTTTTATTTGACTGACAGGTCTAGTGGTTACTGTGGTTAGTGACCCTAGCTGCTAGGCCAAAAGCCTTATGTTCCATACCCAACTAATTTGGCAAATTTACCAAAATGACTTCACAAAATATGATGCTTACCTCCTTCTCAGTTTTATTTGCCACGTAAACAGTATAAAAAACCTTTGTTATCAAGAAATAGGTAGGGCGCTTCTAGCCTTCTATATTGCTTAGTCAAATGTAAAAGCGACGAAAATTTCTGTATGCTGATATCTTTCACCGTCATTCGCTAGGGTCATTATGTAAATTATCGTGGTAATGACGGTCAGCCGACGGCATCACGCATGTCATCAGCTCGCTATCTAATGACACTGAACTTTGACCTTTTGGATGCCAAATGAACAGCCTTAGAATTAGTGGTCGTTGAATTCGACTGCTGAAGGTACCGGGTTTTCGTATCTTAAGGTAGTCCACCTAGGGTACCCCGTGTTACCCGGTGTTAGTACACCCGTCCGATTAGCAACTGCCTAGTGGCAGTTGCTAATCGGACGGGTGTACTAACACGAAGGCACCTATCAAATATTTTTAGCAGGTTCTCTTCGTACATTCAAATTTATTTTTACATTTTTGTTGACGAAGGGCACCTGTCTAGAAATTCTTGATAGATGACTGATGTTTGTCTACATCCCCGTGCCTCGTAAAGCACTTAAAACCGTTGATGCTTCGCCTGATTTTATTCTTGATTATATGACAATAAGTTAATAAAGAACGCACCTGTGTTTCCGCACATACTTATGCACTATATCTCATGAGATGGCTAGTCTTCGTGGAGGTGAGCCATCGTGATCAAAACTCGGTTGAAGTACATTATCTAATGACAGTGAACTTTAACCTTTCAAGTTTTAGATGCCAAATGAATGCCGTACAGCGTACATGCATTTCACTGTATTGATTGATAGTCGTTATTGTGTTTGGAGCAAACACATTCATGATGGATGTTTCAGAATTTCTGTTTAGTTTTGTTTTAAAACTCTGTAACATACACCCAGAATATTAGGGCACCATTCAAACTAGCAACCTCGAATATTACCTCTACCTTACAGAAGAATTATCAGCCACAGTTTTTTATACTACTTGGGTGGCAAACAAGCATGGCAGGACACTATATAAGTAAGCAATACCTCTCGTCTACTTATATACTACATTAGAACGTAGTAATTCACATGATATTATAGTAGAAGTAAATATACTTAGTATGTTTTTATAGCATGGTTTTACCCAAAAACTAATGTCATTTTGTTGTCTAGAATATAATCGGTGGTTTTATCTAGAGAATGAATGATCTACGTATCAATTTGTCTTTGACCACAAAATCTACAAAACAATTATGAATATTTAGACGTCTAATCACATTTTTAAGTTCATTAATTGTTATTATCATTACTTAGCTACAAAAGGTATGTATAATGGAATGATTAATTACATTTAAAACTTGTTTTCAAAAGCTGGTGATAAATTTCTTTCCTAATTAGGTGTTACGTGCTTCATACGTTAACCGGTTCCGGAAATAATTTCAAAATGTCAACGACTGTAAGCAATGTATAACCGAAAGAAATGCAATAAAGGAATACAATCATCAAGATGTTTCAGTGTCAGACCACGCAGAGCCCTATATGGGCAATTTTAACAACTCGGTCACCGGATTGGCCGCTAATGACTCGATAAAATTAAAAAATTAAAAGCAATATATTGCTTTTATAGTATATATACTAAAAAGGCAAGTCGTCTGTTTGATTAGTAATAGTCAAACTTAGCGACAATGACACGGATCCTGACTAGCTGACATTTGGTTTAGTGACCTCGGTACGACTGACCCACGCCACGCGCTTGCACTTTACGTTCTAACACAAATTTACTTATCATAACTCTTATTTACTAAATAATAAAGTATAAATTTCTTTAACATGATATTAGTGATAGACCGCACCTTGTACCGAACAGCACTTATCGTGTGCAATTTGTTTGTATGGCGAAATATGACTGTTGTTTCTGTCGTGTTTGTAATGATCAGGTAATGATATAGGACATAATTGACTGTACGGTTGGTTCAGTGGCTTAAGTGGTTACCTCGCCATTTACCACAGCACGGCGTGTTGTGAGTTCGACTTCGATCCCCAAACGGAACAAATCTATTTGTGATCCACAAAAGGTTGTTCGGTGATCTAAGTCTGGATGCACTTTGTGACCGTTAACAGTATGTTTGCGAAAGTCCCCGCGACGCAGGGCTTGTTCCGTAGTACGGGAGTCGACTTTTCAAAGATAATAATCATCATAACTCAAAGTGTAAGTGTCCATTCACTTCCAGGAATTTCAATATAATGTGCCGGATATTTGAACACTACAGGCTTTTTGTTGACTGTATGCTTCAACTATTTATAGTCGAGTAAAATGATAAGCTCTCCGTATACAATTCTTCCATTTATGTTAGTTCTAGTAATTTAATACGATAATACATTGAATATTATTTAGCTGGACGCACTGCTTCGCCCGCGTGGAATTCTATTTGTGACAAAAAACCTCGTATAAAGAAGTGACCTGTGATGTTCTTCATCATCAGCATTCAAAGCTGAACAGTCCTTTGCTTACTCCGTACAAGTGCAGCTGTGAAAGTGCTACACAGTGACAGTCAGATATGTTTATTATTAGTTGCTTAAATTATAAGAAAAAGTGACTAGGTATAAACTAACAAAAAACGTGCTAGGTACTTAACATTTCTACTGCTAGACATAATAATATGACTATTATTATGGCTAGCAGTAGAAATACTGAAAAAGGTTGAATTATTGATACTATGCTAAAGTTTCACTATAATATCACAGTGTAAAAAAATCTTTTATTTTATGAACGTGTTCCATAGACTAATAATATTCTTACCTGCTACTTAACCCACATATATATATTCTCATAACAATGCTTTATTAACCTGGCCAATCCGCCGATAATCCCGTTACAAACAACAAAATCGTTTGATGACATACTTTAATAACAATAAAACAACACTTGCGATTCTATTATTGAACAACAAGAAACCTCCAAAAAAACATTCAGCAAAGTCTATTACAGCAAATAAAACATTAATATCCATAAAGCAAAAGAAGGTAAACACGTGCATTACAAACAGAATAAACATAGATACTTGAAAACAGCTCAAAGCCTGAATAAAATGAAAAGAATTTCTAGGTAAACTACGCTATGCCGAGGCAAATAAATCGTAAACGGGAAAATAGAGAGTCGAGAGCTTCATAAAGCGCGACGTATCAAAAGACATTATTCAGTATCGAATCACATCGGTTGGAGCAAACGGAGTCGTTTTAAAAACGGAATAAAACATGGCAACTCGTCCGGGCAAGTCAATGTAGTGATTTTGTTATCATATTGGCTATTTGAAGTTACAGTTTGATTTTGATATTAATGTTGTTGGGTTATGGAATCGAGTCGATCAGCTATCGGTAAACGAAATAGAAAAACTATTGTTACCTGGATGCCGGCGGTGCTGTGCCATTTGAGAAGTTAATTTAGGGATGCGTTTTGAAAAAAAAGATTTGCTATCTCAGGAATACTTCATCTTAAAGCCCTGGTATAAATATGTGTTGGCAACAATCAAGTGATAACTCTGGTGTTGTAAGCGTCCATGAAGTATAGTAACTGCTTAACATTAGGCGGGTCATATGCTTGTTTCCCACCTAAAAAAATAGTTCAAATAGGGCACCATACAAGCGAGCCGCCCGGCTGGGCAGGACTTCCACCTTACAGAAAACTACAGACAAATACACACAGTGTTTGCTGTAGTTGTCTGCCTGCGTAAGGTGATATTTTGTACTAAGACTCCTTAAATGGCATCAGAAAGCAATACGTTGAGATTTTTGGATACTCAATATCTAAACGGGCAATAAATAATTAACCCGGGCGAAGTCGAGGCAGGCTACTTATTAGCAGTAAATAAACTTACTCTGTAATTATTAAGTAATAATAATATTTTGGAACGACTCACCCACCGCTATGTGATGCCAAACTAGGTAGAGCCACCAACCTGGTGGCTCTACCTAGTTTGGCAATATATAAGTATGTTTATCAGTTGTCTGGCAACCAGAAAACTGATAAACATACTTATATATTTCTAAATATGTACATACATATTATAGATAAATTACATCCAGACACAGAACAAACAATCGTGCTCATCACACAAATATTTGTCTTGGGTGGGAACAACCTCTAACCACTGGTTAGGTTATTAACCACTAGAAGCAAGTAAATAAATACACAGCTAGATACTTAGGTTAACTGGAATAAGTAGAACCTACTGTAATTACCACCACTTTAGTTATCTATTCCGTTTGCCATCTTTACTGTTACTAACAAAACATTCAACAGTAGCTTCAAATCTTTGAGTTTCAAATAAGTTATTTATTTATTTTGTGCACTTAACTTTTTTAATTTTCCCCTGTCAAATTTCAATTTCCCTAAGGTAACAACTAAGTTGACGGCAACTTTTTATATTTGCCAATAGCTAACAATAATACTGTAAAATTAGACTGCATGAGTGATCCAGTGGTTAAGGTAACACACCGTGCTGAATATTGTGTTCGTTTCCTACACGGGATATATATTTGTGTGATCTACAGATAGTTGATCTAAGTTTGAGTGTTGTTTGTATCAGTGAATTATTATGTTTGTATAATCCTCCATGACACAGTAGCGGGACTTCACTCTAGTGTAGGAGTAGTCATTTAAAAAAAAAAAATTGTAAACAGTTACCGTAGCCTTTGGGCGCTTGCGTTACCAGGTATCATTTGCGTGTTGCCAACCTAAAAAAATGTAACACCAGGGTTTTATGTTGGTACGTCCACACAAAACCCTGGTGTTATGTTTGTGACAAAACGTTATCCCCAGGGATAGAATACTTCAAAAAATTATGTAACTTTTGAATTGTATCGTCGAGTTATAAGATTATTATTTTTGATTATGGGAAGCGTTCGGTGACAATGACGCGAGTTCCATGATTTTTGTCAAAAAGTTTGAATATGGAGAGCGTTGGGTGACGATGACGCGAGTTCCATGCTTTTTAACCAAAAAGTACTCAACGAGCTTAAAGAATTTTTCACTTAAAAAACTAGTCTATAAAACTATTGTAACATCAATTGTTACTGGCATTATAATTCATAGTCCTGCTATTGCAAATACATCTAGTTTTGTACCCTTGCCAAATATGAAATGAAATGCGTTGCCCGTCATCGTAACGATGCATTCATAATAACTGTGCATTGTTCACTATAATGGTGGTTTTTAATTAAACCAGTAGCGAGTCTATATGGTCTGAATATATTATGTTTATTGGTAATAATAAACTTTAGTTATGAGGGAGGTTTGATTGTCAATGTTTAAGCTTCACATGAAACTGATATGTTTATACCGGCTGGTTAGCAATGAGGGTAGTTTTGTTTAACCATGGGAAACACGCAAAGGGATTGAGCTTTTTAATGGTCTTTTGTTGAGTTACTTCTATTAATATTATAAATGTGAAAGTTTGTGAGGAAGAATGGATGTTTGTTACTCTTTTACATACAAACTATTCTTTTATATAAGTAGTTTTGTTTATTTGGCATTGTACTAAAAGAGGTTTTTAGTCCTTAGATAAGTTTTTTAATAAACAATTAATATATTATATTTGGTTACTTTATTAAAGGCCAGGGTAAAAACCTCGGCAGGGTAAAGACATCGAGATCATAGAAGAGTTTTCTAAGATACAAAATAGTCAACGATAGTTTGTTTTTTCAGTTCTAAGAAAAGCAATAGTTATTAAAATACTGAGTGCCAGTTTAGATAAAAAACGCATTGCGTTCCATTTCAACAAAAATCGTGACCTAGTACGCAGTTCCTTGACAATCGTGTTGTTTCGCTGTGGTGCGATGTTAATCGGTTCACCTGACAACATTTATTGTTACAAAACAGACCATACCATAACGTCCTTATTAAAATTCATTTTCAATCCGTTTTTTAAATTCGTAAGATGTCAACTTTACTCTATCTAGCTTTTAAATCGTTTAAATCACTTTCAGAATATAAGTACGCCCCTGATGCCGATCCATGAAGTCCATAACGATGTATTGAGAAAATAAGTTAAATTTCGAAAAAAACACTCAAACCCTTAAAGTTTTATATAAAGATTGACATTGTGCAATTTTTTTATCGATATTTCATCGCTGTAAAATCCTCATGGCACGACCTAGGTCTAACATTTCTTGATTAGGCTTGATTTCTAAATATTACTTGATTCTTATCTTTATAGATAAGACTCTGTCACTTTGGGAATAATCATTGTTGTGCAACATTATTGTTTGTTATTGTCGCGGATTTCAATAACAAACCATAACATCCGCAACATTGCAGCGTACGAACATTTTGTAATGTTTGACAACATCGAGTAACGTTGTTTTGTTCTTATTGAGACATCTTGTGAGATGCAATTTAAATGGCTCAACACACTTGTTGAGGGTTTACACAATCTTCACGCATTGTACTAACTAATTAAGGTAATCTATAATAATCTATAACATCCCTACGTAGTATAAAATAAAGTCACTGCGCGCTATCTGTCGTTCTGTACGTTACATCTTAACCGTCGCGTGGTGGATTCGGAGGAAGTACGAGTAAAGAAGAATGAGGGAAGGAAAGAATAATGCTCAGCAGCAGTCCAAATAAATAAGTAACCACAATAATATGTTTACAAATATAGTTATAATATCTATTCGTGGAATAACAAATTGTGTTGTTTTTGTCCTATTTTCAGTACAATCAGGTTTTCCTTATTCGCTTGTAATTAGCTTTGTACGTTGGACAGGACAGGAAAATTATTAATTTGTATTATTAAAATCATAATCTAGACTGCCAATTGTTATTTAAAATTATTGGTATATTCATATTAATTATAATAGAAATAAATAATTCATATAAGTTACATAAAACAAACAAGCTCTTTTGTAATACTTATATAATATAATTATAATTAAGTATTAATTAAGCTTATTGTGTGTTGTATGTTATACATAAATGTAATTAGTGTTGAATAATAAATATTGTGACGCTAAAAATACTTTCACTCAAATAACTATATTATGGACAGCCCTAGGCGAGCGAAGACCAAGTTGGCGATGTGCTCAAAAAAGGCCAAATTACTTTTATTTTGGCCTGTTTTTATCACCCCGATCTGATGCGAGTTGCAACGTTCATGCATGTATGGACCCAAAATAACTATATCTGAATTGAAGAAATTAGCATACTACAATCCCTACCTACCCCATTTGAAGACAGGTGTGATAAAAGAAAAACAAAACAGTGTTGCTAAAAAAAATATTGGGCTAATTAAAGATAGATGGCGATATTTAACTTAAAAATAGTTAGTTTCTTTTACCTTTCAGTTGAAATTAAATTAACATAATTATCAGTATATTTAAATTTAATTTTAAAATAGGTACACAATTACTTACACGTGACTGTAACTGTACCTAATAAAATCGTATAACAAAAATTTACTTCATTTATTTACTATTTAAACAATTCTATCTATTCTCAATAAATAAAACATTTTTTCTATTATAACAGTAATGGCCTCACGTCCTGCTGTGAACCGAATTTAATGTTCCCTATAGATACAATAACGTCGTCCGTATATAAATTATAGCTATATTAATTGTAGGGGATCCAGAATTACCGATGTCTCCGTTTAAATTATTTTCATTGTTTCCTCATAATTATTTACACAGTAAGGGCTATTGAAAGGGCGTTAGGTTCACACCAACTGATCGAAGGGCATACGACGAACAATATTGGTAATTATTAAAAATAATTATTTGGGCAAGTGTGACATTTGCTAAGCCATTTTAGACTTTAATTTTATTAATTTAAAGTTCAATTATTCCTTGATTACCTACTAATATTTTTAGTTATAAGGAAAAAGACTGAAGGGTTACTTCGTGGTCAGCTAACTAGGCACTTATGTTTCTTTTTTGTTAGTGTATAGTTTTTGCCTGGTATCTTAGTGCTCCAGTCAATCATTTTTATTTGAAAAATTAAACATACATATTTGTGTCACATACTCTCATGCCTTGTCTTATCGACCACCAATGGTTGATACTTTAAATATTTCAAATAAAAATTCCTAAGTCAACACTGACCTTTTACTAACATGGAAAGAAAGTCATGGGGTTATAACTATTAACTTTGCCCGAAGACACATGGGTCTACCACGTATTCTTTTTTTAATATATTTGTGATCATATTTACTCTAGGGCTTTGCTTCTTTGCCCGCTAAGTAACACAAAAAAAATGGTCACGGTATGACGAAATACTGCTGGCATATCATCTGCTAGGGACGTCCCAGGAGATTAAGAAAGGGATGCATACCAGTACATGTATATAAGCGAACTACATATATAATACTGTACATAACTATTAGAAATTGAATCCGCAATAATCGCCATTGCTAGTTTTATAATACCTACGTATTATAAAACTTTAGCAATAATCGCCATTGCTAATGTTTTATAATACGTAGGTATTATAAAACTAGCAATGGCGATTATTGCGGATTCAATTTCTAAGATTAATTATATTTTTTATGGATAATGTCTGCGAATAGGGATATTCCTGTCCCTTTGCCGCAAAACATTAGTACTGAGTAGATGGATTTACGCGACTGTGACGTCATAAAACAGCAGTATTGTTTTTTGTCTAATAAATGCTTGTAACTTAGTGCTATAATATATTTCATAGTAGGTACAAATGCTTAATGGCACCAATACGTCTGTTCAAAACCAAAATTATGTTATATATTATTAGAATACAACAAGAATTTTAAATCAAACTACGTAACATACGATATATCGGCTCTGAGACGAGCTCTCAATGCTTCATACAATTACGCTGGAAGCCGACCTGTAAAAACGCTTTTGACCTAAAAAAGGCCGAAATAAAATGTATAGCGACAGAGACCTGTATTGGCGTATTTTAAATTAAATCTGTAGATACTTAGAAGTCGTTGCCATTGTAATATCCTGGTTCGGTTCGGTATTTATTGATGTCCTCGAGCAGGCTTCAAATTAATTAAGTTTGCTATCAAAATACGCTATTTGTGAAGCATTTTGCCTGGACTCAATAATTATTTTTTGGGTTGAATAGAATTTTAATGACATTTTATTTATTTCATCGAGTGGTTAGTCTAACCTAGTTATTAAGATCGCTCATAGGCTTCCGCTGCAAAGCCGTTATCCAGGAATTGTCGACAGTCACGATTGGGACCGACTTTAAACGTGCCCTCCGAAGCACGAAGACGCTAATGGATCACTGCATGGCGGGTTAAACTAAGAAGGTTACCCGATTTTGAGTGGGAAAGGCTCTCCGGGCTAAAGATGATAAGCGGCCGGCATACCGACTTAAATTATGTGGAACACGCAATCTGTAGTACCTCTGGAGTAGTAGTATTGAATTAATATCAAAATGTAACGTTTTTATCCACTTTGTATCGGGTATTATTATATAGAGAAAATCAATGCCCAGGGCCCCAATTCTGCTAATTTAATTGAATATAAATTGAATCTCAATAGCAGTTTTATACATGTTTTGGTATTCTGCTAATAATTTAAGACCAATGGTTTTCTATTGACGCTTCATTCAACTGCCACCGAAATATTTGCTATTCTACTCTTCAATCGTGTCGCAGTTGTGTGCAATATCGGTATTCTGCTCTTATTTGACGTTTGTTTGACATTTCAATTTTACTATTGAAGTACGATCGTGCAACAATACGTATTGTTACGATTTTACAAAGGGATATTGACTTAAAGACATCATTTTTCAAACATTTGATCGATTAAATGCTTATCTTTCTTACTTAAATATTTTTTGAAAAGAATGTAAGTACTTTTAGGTTTGTATGTACCTAATGAGTTAGGTACTTAACTCAAAAACTACTTTTTCAATTGTTTTTTACTAAGTAATATAATGTTCCATTGTTATTCATAGAGAAATTGTATTAGAAAAAAAAATAGGAATCCCTGACAACTACAACGGCATAACCTCTTTGGGTAGTGAAGGTACTCTCTTCCTGCCTTTGGAGAGAGCACAAAGAGTTCTACTAAATGTATTGTTATGAACTAACTTTACACAGACATAGGTAGGTAGGTAACTTTACATCTTACAAAGCATTCAAATCTAACATTTGACAAGAGTAGGTAGGTACCTATAATATTTAAAAGAAAAAGTTATGCAGATAGGTTTGTAATGTATTTACCCACCAAACTACACTATACTTATACAATTTTTGAGTTGTCTCCTATATGAAATCTACATTATATTATTTACCACTTAAACAACCAACAGTGCAAAACAAAACTAAGTATAGTTACTCAGAAATCATCAATTATCATGTAGGTAGCTACTTTTTATCTAGGTATATATAAATTTATTGATACCTACACCTATTTAATTTTGATTGCCCGCTCCACATTAATTTATTTTATTTCATCCGAATAAAGCCCACAATCCATACAATCATCTACACTTGACATTAACCTCACTTTCATACATAATCACAAGATGTGGCATAACACACTTATCTAGTGCTTTAATTAATTTACTTATAATAAACAAAGTGGTCCACATATGATAGGCGCGCCTAGTTTGACGACTCAGTACCTAGTTACGTTTAAAACCTACTACTGTAATCTAGCACCTAAGTCTTTTACAGCTGCAGAGAGTTGTAGGGTCTATAGGTACCCCGACCAACCCATAACATAGGTTCATCCCTAACATGGGATTGGATGGGGAACGACCTGACCATCCCTGCAGATATGTCATAGTTTCATAAATATCAGTGCTATGAAGTGGTACTATATTTTACTTTTATATATGTATATTTTACTTGAATTTTTTATTTAATAAAAGATCTATCTATCTAATTAAATAAATTACTCCTGTGATGCCAGAACAGGCCACTAGTTATTAATATTTTTATTTTAGCCCTAAGGCCGCCCACTGCAGATATTATAACTTAATATATGCACCTACTTAATAAATATTGTAACAAAAATGATAATCTCATAGTTTTCTACTTACCTATCTACATATTTTAATTATTGTAAGGTAATAAGTTGCAACCACATGAAAATTGAAAAAAATATTTATTTATAAAGTATACATTTACATTTTTACTAGGTAGGTACTAATTAATAATAATTAACATTTCAATCAACAATAATGACATGGTATAGCAGTCTGTTATTCACACTCAAGTTTCCATGTTTTTTTCACTCGTACAAGCTCTGCAGAAAGGAATGTCTGTAACTTCTAGATGGTCGCTCTGATGTGTTTATTGAAGGGACCATGACAAGTTATAGCAGTGACTTTGTGATTGTACTGTAGTTGTAGTACTGATTTGGGCTTTGGTGATATGATAAAACACATCATTTGCAACAGAGGTCCTTTATCCTTGCTGTTACCCGGAGTATTCCAGTCTTCATCACCTGTAGGAACAAGAAAAAATTTTTTGTTGCATAATTATATTCTATAGGTAGGTAGGCCCATTATAATAAAACTTTTCTTTAAAAAAATATGCAAGAGTTGTCAAGGTCACCATCTTAGTAACATTATAATATTATTATATCACTTACAAAAACTATTCACAATATTATCACCACTACGGTGATAACATTGTGAATAGTTTTTGTAGTTTGTGGATTTCTTGTGCATGTACAATAAGGTCTCAGGACTATATTATGCAGTGAGTAGGTAATATAATATATCAACTTACTAATCAATGTTGCATACCTCCATCTTCCCAGGAGGTATTACTATTAAAATCTTCATTAGTCTCCTTAGGAGATAGTGTGATTATATTCATCTTCTCATTAAAATAGTATTAAATAAGTATTCGTGTAGTAGTCTTGATACGAATACGTTACGATAGTGTTAAATGTTCGTGGTAGGCGTAGTGCAAATACTTATTGGCTCTTATTCTATTGATTCTTTGCCACGGGATCATACCAGACTCTGGTTGGCCAGAGTATCTTCACAATGTCTCTCGGGCCATAAGGCAAGTTGCTGAGGCACTCAACCACCCTAACATTTTTAATAAGTACTTGTAAACAAACAACACGGCTCACTCCACCTTGTTTTTTTCTTTTTGACATGACAGTTACTTTTTTAATTATTGTTTTTGTCATAGACAATTGCGTAACACAGCCACGATGCGGCCACCGTATTTACAAAAGTCGTGTTTTAGTGACATAGCGCTTCATTGCAGACGAATATAATTCATAATTAAATAAAAGAAAATAAATAAAACGTTTATTTTAAACAAATCTATAGTTCGTTTAATCATTCAGTCTTCTGGTAGATTTTGAATGGCAGCACTAATGAGTTAGTAGAATATAAAAGGCAACACATGTAAACATTCAAGTGACAGAGAGTTTCAATTCCAATACGACCCCATTGAGCTTCCATACAAGTTTTTGCAGAATACCAAATTTGTTTCAATCGTTGTAGATTCGTAATTGAGTCTCAGCGTTAATATTATTAGCGGAATTGGGGCCCAGAAGTAGGACACATTAAGTAGGTTAATATTGTTATAAATTTATTTAAATAAATTACCTCATTTTAAAATGATTCTAATATTATTCCAGGAAAACATATAAATTAAGTGTAGATTGTAACCATATTAATTGTTACACAAATAAATATAAAATACATATGCAATAAGCCTACAGCATTATATTTAACAGGATATTTTAAATAGGTATATCTGGTATTATATTGACTATAATCGTATTAAATCACTACCATAAAAGGATTATATTTTATTTGATACGTGTTCCAGAAATTCCCCAATATTTACTCGATAAATCTTCGTTGGGGAAATACAGAAATCTGTTTTACATGTTGCAGTGAGGTTATTGTTGGTGACACGACTTTGGTCTTAATAAATAATGTAGTTTCCTCCCAGTCGGGGTCGAGAACGGACAACTATATTTTAGAAGCTCTGTGCTCTATATTTTTACATGAAAATGTTACTTAAATTCGTTGTAAAGTATTTTATTGGCTATTATTAATATAAACAGGAATTGACATAGTTAGAGTTGAGAAGACGGGTGACTAAGAAGTAGAGCAGTTTTGGTAGTGAATGAATGTTTGCAGTGCCAGAAACATTACTCATAATGTTGTTGTTATAAACCTGATTTTCCTGACTGTGCACTTGGAGCTGTCATAATTGTTAGGTTGGCATGATTGAATTCACCTGCCCGCTTCCCTTCTTACCTCCCCGTAGGTGCCTGTTACTGTCAGTACAGTCTGCACTTTCGAGTCGTCTGCGCTATTTGAGTATCCATATCTCTCTTTGTCATAATAAAAATGGCTTTTATTCACATTACTGTACCAACCTATTTATCAAAATTATTATTGAAATGTTTCATTACAGCCAACAGCAATATTTTGACATTGACAGGTGGTCAGTTAGAAAAATCGGATTTTAACACCAGAATTTTGTGATGGATAACCATGGAACAAGAAAAACGTTATTTGTAGTATTGCTAGCATTCAAAGCATCTATTGGCTACGGTAACTGCTTACTATCAGGCGAGCTAAACACTTAGTGAACGTACTTAGTTGTAAAAAAAAACATAGGGCATGTTTTTTAATGCGGGAGTTATCGTGTATACAAAATCTAAAGTTATCAAATATTTGTACCACTTTTTAAGCACTTTGCGCACACGGAGGAGTCTGATATTTGGCACAGTTATAAATTAATACGAATAAGAACTGCGCAAAGCTAAAATAATCAAAAAAAAATCTAGTAGGTACCTGTATCAATAAACGTTTAAAAATATTTATCAATACGCTTCAGTGAAGTAACATCCATTTTCGCTTTTACGTTTGGGGTATTGCAAACATCCCCTATGTTCCTCGTCTATCAATAGGCTCTAATGGAGCGGCCTCGGTCCTTTGTGTTGAGTCTGCCACCCCTCGGCGAATTTCAACTCAATGTACGAATTAAGAACAACATATTTTACACCACTGCAGAATCATTGGCGTTCTTTTAGACAGTTTTATATCATTGATTTATTAAGGTTGCGTGTTTGGCTTCATCTTTGTCTTCGTTAAACGTGTTTATATGGTAATAGGGATCGCCTATAATTGCGGATTAAATTTCTATGACCGATTTTATTTTTTTGATTACTGTTGTACCGAGTTTGGCTGTAATTTAAATACTATATTTATTGAGGTTTATATATATACGTATATTGAGAGTAGACACTAACAATGTACGACTTCTAAATAAATCTATATAATAGAGGAGGTAAGTAGCTTTTTTATGTTTTGTTAGTTGAAAATAAAAACAAAGATATGTCGGAAGGTGAAATATAAAAAATAAATTAGTACGACGTTACAAGCATTTTTATATTGGTAATGTAATAGTGACAACAATATTGTGTTATGACGACGTCACCGTAAAGTAAATTTTAATGTAGGTACTTCACAATTTTACCGTATTTATATTTATTGAACATTAATATCACATATAAAGGTTTCTCACTTCTTTATTAATTGATAATTTTACTTCTTTTGCTATTTTCTTCTTTTATTTAAACTTAAGTAAGTATTACGTAAGAAGTAAAAAAATGTATATCATATTTAAGTCAGTTATTTTTTTCAAATTATTGTTATTATATATTTTTGAAGGTTTTGATTACATATTATTTTATGCTCTCTTTGTATGTGCAATCTTTTATTTACAATTATTAAAAAAGAAAAGAATTATAAAAAATACACGACAAAAAGGGAAGGACTGCTTATTAGGCGTAATTTAATTAAGTATATTTACATTTATGTGATATATTTTTTTAACTATTGATGTAATAATAGAATAATCAATGTCCTTAGAAAAATAATCTTAATTGACCTACCTACTTTTTAAATTTGCTTTGAATTAATATAATGACATAATCCCATGTAATAGTTTAATTGGTTCATTTGCATTGCAAAATATAAATATATTCATATTATGTCATTATTGTTTCTTGAAGGTTGTCGTAATATTGTCAATAAATAATTCACGTATTATAATGTATCAAGGCGAGTGAGTGACGCCCCGACACGAAGATTTTATCATATATTAATAGACAATACTGGGTTAGAAAATAAGTATTGTAATATACATATCTATTAAATTTATAATGGTAGTTTAACGAATAAGCATATGAGAGAGGCTTACGTTCAGCAGTGGACGTCATCAGGCTGAGATGATGATGATGATGATGGACGAATAAGACTAAGCAGGACGGTATAACGCTACTACTACTTTTTGATATGGCAATCGATTCTGACATTTCTGACGCCGATAATTCTGCCAATGTCAAGTGTGGAAAAGAAAATCATGTTCTTGTAGTATTGTATAGTTATATTATTTAAAAAAAACTGTTAAAACAAGCCTCATAACAATCATATAGAGCAATAATAAAAACACAGAAAAAATAACTTTTACTAAAATTCAAAGTCCCAATTAAAACTGGTAGTACTGCTTTTAAAGTAGTGTATAACTTATTTAAATTTATACGTACATTTCTATAGTTTTTTTAGTGCACAATGAAACCCAAAAAGGTATTGTCAAAGCTAGAAAGATAAAGGAAGTACCTATATGCTATATATGAAAAAGGGACAACTTTGAATCGCGTTCCTTTTCATCAAATAAGGTCCAATAGGGCATTGCTATTATTCCACGTTGAGAATGTTCAAATCTTGTTACGACCTGAATCCGAGGGTTATCCGGAACAGGAAATAAGTTATAGTTTATTTACCCATCGAATGTATCCCTAATCTTTGTATAAAACATTTATTTGTTTGATATCGTATTGAGTATTATTACGGAGCTTAAGCTTGGCGCTTATATCGTGAAGGTTAAGAGGAAAATTATAACTGTTAAGAAAACTACTAGTAGAAATAAATATGTGTTATTTTTGTCGATTAATTATTAAAATCCTACTAATGTTATAAATGTGAAAGTTTGTGAGTATGGATGTATGTTACTCTTTCACGTCAAAACTACTAAACGTATCTGGATGAAATTTGGCATAGAGATAGATTATACTCTGGAATTGCGAATAGGCTACTTTTTATCGCAATAACTGACATCCACGTGGGCGGAGCCGTGGCCAAGAGCTAGTAATATATATCTGTATAACTCCTAACCGAATTTCGGTTAAGACAGCTAATCTCGATGAAGCTAGACTATTTGCGCGGAAGATATTATAGTGGACAAGTGGTTGCGCAAACACGGATGCACTCTTCACTTCCTCACTCTCACAGTCTGATGGGACGGGAATCCGACATGAACGGAGAATTCAGATCAGGCGTAGGACTAACGGCTTTCGAAACACGGTGGTGATTTGCACATGAAAAATAAGACGAAACAGGAATAAAATATTAAATTTAGAATAAATATCTATTATATTTGGGACTAAAAAGGATATGTAGAAAAAAATGCAGATTATTTTACGTGGGGTGAACCTCGTGAGGCGAATTTGGAACAAATCGTGTAAACACCTTCGGGCATCTTTGTGAATTTCTTGACAGAAAATCTATTTTTGACCCTACCCGAAGTTGCACACAAGCACTAGACTAACGAGACACGTGTAGCAGTTCCACACAAGCACTAGACTAACGAGACAGTAAAATAATAATAATACGTTTTTAAATAATACTGTAGACATGTCTAATAACACACCTACATAAAATCTAGACCGAAAATGTCAGTGTGGTAATGCACAAACGACCTCGCTGATAATGAAATAACTTTCAAATAGTATATAACAATAGAACTACTCAGAGGTATAGAATTATAGATATAGGTATATGTATATAGATCAGTGAATAATGTAACAAAATCCAATATATTAAAACATCATCTACAATATTGATATAGGTATAGGTAGGAAAACTCAATTCTCGATTAGAAAAATTCAAAACTGTAAAAAAAAAACAAATAAAAAACAACTAAAAACGGTAAAAACCAAGTAGTTAATAGTAATAATAATAAAAACGTTTTTTTTTTTAAATTCAACCTTACACATATACATAAGGTTGCTTTAATCATGTTCCGGTGTTTCCACCAGAGTAAACCCATAATTATTATTCACACAAAGTGTATATTGTAGAATTCGGTAAGCATCGTAATCACGTGGGTTGTTTTAGCTGTTTATCGAGCGACCGGTAGAAAGTAGCTTACCTCCTGTGCCACTCTTCATTCAACCACATTGAACAGGTTACAACTCGTTAAACGCACACAAGCGTAGAACCTGCAGCTTTTAAAGCCATTTATAAAAACGCTTTCACTCACACGACGATGTTTCATGTATATGTACAGTTGCGGGAGCGCAGGAGTCGCAGGACAGCTTGGCATAATCTTTTTTTATGAACTGGTTTCTGGAGCGATAAAGGGATGACTCAGATGTATCATGCTAGAATATAAATAGTAAAATTAGCCTAATAAGTAGGTAATAAAATATTTGTAGTATTTAATACATATTATAAATGTACCTTCCCATCTTTGCTTGTTTATTAGTTAACTTTTCACGACTAAACAGCTTAACATATCTTTACAAAATTTGTCAAGGAGATAGATTGAATCCTGAGACAAAAGGTACTTTTTACTGCGATAACTGATCCACGCGGGCGAGGCCCGGGCAAGAGCATAAAATTTTATAATTGTTAATTTAATAAAATGGTTTCAGGAATATTTCGCTACAGCTAATTAATTGAAACTAAGTTTTAGTTTCTGTAATGTCAAGATACATTACAATCATACCTTCGCGTAAATACTTAGATAATACTGAGTTGAATAATCCGTAAAATGTGGGAGAGTCGGAGAAAACATTTAACGGCTAAATGTCAAATGCAAAAAACCAAACCTTAAACGTACACATTGCCGTTTTGCCCTTTTTCAAATACTTAAATCTATTGTAGTAACAATATAATAATATTCTGTCTACACTATGACACTGTGAGCGAGTAGTGATTTATGATATGTGCGCACGTGTGGTTTGGAGCAACATCCAACTGACAAGGGATGCTTTACCTGCTATAGAAATGGCCCTCGGCTATGAATGTTAAATGTATTGATAACCTTTATTCAACAGTACATCTATTCATGTTCCGTTGGACCTTCCTATGCTTGGCTAGCTCGTTTAGAAAATGTGCTCCGTATTACGTCATTTGAGAAAACCGTTGAAGCAGAACTCAATGAATATTATACTATAAGTATACAAAGTGAAAAGGTATCAATTACTTTACTCGAAGACGAAGTTTCTCTTATAATTTGTATTTGTATTAAATTTCTTATTTTATTACCAACTAGATTACGCAAAGTTTAATTGAAAATATAAACTGTTATTTATTGTATTCGATTTCGTATAACAAGTTATGTTCGATTGAACTGTAATTGTAGATAAAGCACCCTCGAACTCGGTTAAACTGTTTAAATCTCTGATTACGCTAAAGTTTAGGGTAATGTCAATAGCACTTGGAATTAACAAAACACTTTGAGCAAGAGATTTGTATCAGTTTTGCCGATTTGCGTTATGTCATCCCCAGCCTCTTGCTATTTATCTCACAATAGCCTTCTACCTGCTATGGCCTATTTGTTGTAACAATGCATAAGCACTCTCCGATTCATAATGGTTGCTTTAGGTCCCATAGTTTATTGTGTTGTCGGCTACTCACTTGACAAGTTTCAAAGGTCTTTCAAGGTTAACTTGGACAAAGCAGAATTTATTCAACATTTCGGACATGCTCGTACTTAGAGGGGAATTTCTACAGAGCCTATTGAACAATTTTTAAGCCATCAAATTTCTTTATCATTGAAAGTATGTTTAATATAATATGAATATATGTTATTATAAATTGTACTAGTTTACTCCTATGTGAGGCAAAACAAAAATTAGACCGAGTTTTTGACCTTAATTTTTCGATTTTTATGAAACCTGTTCTCCCAGGACAAGAAAGAAAAGTTTCTGGTTGCATGCAACATGTCGACACGATATTATTTCGTCCCTCTCGCTCACATACGAAATAGTGTCCTGAAAAGAGACGAAATATTGTGAGCCTACGCACGCGAGTATCGTGGGAAACCAATGGAAGCAAGGTGTCTTGTCCTTCCTTTCATTTTATGTTTTATAGGTATGATTGGCCTTTGTTTTCAAAACGATGCGTATTTGTTCTTATTTATAAGGGAATTTATCCACATTAACACCAAGACATCCTTTTATATTCGTCCTCAATTTTGATAATATGTTTTCGCATCGTGATATAACGTGAATCATGTTATGTAAATAGTTTTTCTCGTCTGATTTCGTAACAACGACGTCGGTGAATAACTGGGAACAAGTCTTTGGAACGATCACGCGTCGCTAGTCATGCTCATGGATACCATTCAACACCAAATGATGAATACCTATGGCCTTTGTTCGGTTATTCCTCTCTGCTTAGAAAAAACCTAGTTTAGCTTTAAATTTGGCAATTTATTTTGCTTTTTGCTAGACAAAAGTACATTCATCTTGTTTTCAATGTAACAATTGTTGTTTAAGTTATATTTTTAGACTTTTCTGTTGAGGACCAACGTGGATATTGAAGCTTGTGCAGAATTGACGGCTTCGGGGCAGCGTATTCGAATTACCAGGGCAAGTTAGAATCAGGATGACCTCGTGTCTTAAAGTTGCTGGTTTTACTTTAACTTTACTTAATACGTTTAGAATAAAATCGTGTCACTTTAATAGTTAACCAAAGTTGAACACGTACATACTATATTACATTATACCTATACATATTTCATTCAGAAAAATGGCTAGAGGAACGTTTGTTGAATGAAATATAGAACAAAAATGAGATAAAACAAGTCAACGGTAACGTATCTATACTCGTAGTAAATGCCATGCTCACGTAAACAATCGAATCAGAGCGTGCATACATTAAGGAGTCACTATAAGATGCTAAGTGCGCCGGTGCAGACTGCACCGAGTCTCAACTAAACCGGTACCGTGAGGTCGTTGCTCGGCCGCCAGATGGCGTACTACCTTTGGACCACACCGATACACACGCTGGATACCTGACTCACGTCACAATGTACTGTTAATTGGAGTTTCCTTATCAGTATTAATTGCAGAAATTATATCACTTTACATCACATTACTTTTTATATAATGATAATTATGGTGACGGAGATTTTATTGAATGTAATAGATATTGTGAGCATGTGTCGCACAATTTATAAGTTATATTTGTTATTTGTTTATAAGTTATGTTTGGTTTTCCTTCTAAAAGTAAGTACTTCTGATACCGTAAGATTTTATTCGTTCTATAATATCTCTTTTGTTATATTTCGCGTCTCAGGACAGCAAAATACAAAAGCCTCTGAACCAAGTATGCAGTCATAACATTAAGCAGCTGACGAAGTAATAAGTATAAATAGATTTTTACATAGCATTTTGAATATACTTGGCTCTTTTATTCCCCTCTTTACGCTCATCGATCTATCAACTGATAGCTGGGAGCGACAAAACTGTCGGTGCGGTCTGCCAGTCATTGAACTTGTTTTTCTCCCGCTGCACTAACCTAATTTGATTTATTAAATCGTTCAACGTATTACGAAGTTTTTGCATCGCGTGATGATAAACGGTAAACCAGTGCTCAGATTGGCTATAAAATAAATTACATTGTTCAGCTTTTCATAGTTTTCTATTGCAATTGGATAAAGCGTGAAGTACGTCGAGATGCTCCCGTTTGAGAGCCGTGAGAAACTTCAGAAGATTGTCATGTCAATACTACAGTTAAGCGAAAAGCGAGAGCATTCAACCACGCACAATTCAACACCGATTCGATGAATGAACCCAAAATTTTCATAATTTGGTATTCATGCAACGAACTGCTGTAGTTTTGTAATAGGTATTTGTTTCAATCATTTCAAACTTGTCCTAAAAAGGCCGGTTGAAAAGATTTAAATACTTATTTTAAGTAATTTAGTTAAACATATACATTATATGTACATAGATTTAGATCTTCTCCTTCACTATTTTAGTGTTATAAAATTATTTTTTAATGTCGATAATCAACTTCTTTGACAGTATGTTTATCTGCAATATGTATTGTTTCAATAGTTAGTAGGATATAAGTATATAGAGTAACAGTAGTTTAATTGCTTCTAAAACAATTGCATGTTTCGCCATTGTTTATAACAATTTGTTTGTTGGTTTCAGGTATGCAATCGGGTCAACACTGCATAATATTAGTTGTAAGTAAAACGAGATTGACAAAATTCTACAAATGCTACATTGAAAAAAATATAGGTCAGTAAAGTAGGTACCTAAGATATGATTTTGTGATCGTGTGCGTGTTTTACCTATTTTAATCATTAGCAATGAGAATATATATTATGCTTTACTATATCATTTACCACGAAGTCTGAGAATTACAAATATGTCACATATTACTTAGTAATTGCTGTTCACAGGTGTTATAAATTCTTATAAATGAAATCTTTAAAATGGAATTATTACATCGTCTGTTTGATATAGAGTTAAGCCTGTTTCACGAATGGATAGGTAGAGATTACTGATTTTCATTGTGATGATTGTCATTATCCCTGAGATATGAAAACGTTTCATAAAAAACACATTCCTAAATGAGTATTGAAGACCTCTACTCGCGCACAGGAACTACACTGATGTCAGTTGTTATTTCGCTGTGGTCTTCTGTCAGGTGGATGTCCTTCTTCATTGTTCTTGATAGCTTATATGGAGTCCAATCTCTTTCATGTTTATCATCTTTCGGCTTCATTACCATCATTTAAGGCTGAGCACTTCCACTCTTGAAAGTAGTACTCTTTCTCTCTCTATCGCTCTTGACTAACGAAAACAAAATAAGTAATGGTTCAGCTATTTTTAAAATTCGTTGTCAGTCATCATCAAGTAAAGATGGGCTAGCTCTCTTTTAAAATGCGAACTCACTGTTGTTATTAAAATTAAAAATGCAAATATATTCATATAACGGCATTATTATTTAACGTTTTTATCGGTGAGTTCATAACAATGGTTGTTGTCGTTAGCATAGATTTTCTCCTCGGGCGTGTTGAAGGCCGGTAAAAGGTCGTAATGTGGCGCACTGACTTAGTTTACTCCACAAAGGCCTTCGGCTCTGCTTTCGCGAGCTTTTATAAAAATCGAACGGTCAAACGTTTTATTCACTCTCGAATAAATTTACTACAAGCTATTTTATGTTGAAATGCTATTATCGCGACCTCATGAACTCCATTTAACGAGCCGTTTACTATTTGTGAAACATATTGAGATCAAAGTGTTTATATAATGGTATAGTGGTAACTTTATGGCAGAAGTTTTCGTTTAGTTTGAAATCATCCAATACTAAATGAGCAATATTTTGTTGATTTGCCTTGTTGGTCTTGTAGTCGCTGTGCCGCCGGTCTAATAATAGTTTATTTGAAGTGAAAAGTTTTTCGCGACACCGTTACGAGACGCAGCTTGACATATCCGAATAATCTTTTTTCGACTGTCAGGTTATGAAAGCAAAGAGGCGATATATGCATGTACATATAGCAGACCGCAAACGCGTCTAGATAAATAAAAAGAACATTTATTGCTATAGAATTTATAACAACTGTTTTGCCTAGTGTTTTCACTTCTGTCCCGGAGTGCAATTTTTTTTACAATATATGCCCGAAGTTTGGAAATTGGCAGTCTTTATGTACAGCCGTTGGGCCCTACGCCTGACCTTTCTTTGGTCGTATCGGATTGCCATACCATCGTACTATGAGGGTGAGGGAATAAAGAGTCCACCTGTGTTTGCACATACTCTTACGCACTATATCTACAAACGGCTACTCTCCATCGAAAGTAGCCTCCGTGAGCTAAATTTACTTAGGAGGACATTATTTATCTGTTGAAGAAACAGGTATTCAGTAAAATGTTAGTGTCAGTTGGAACTTGCAGTTCGTAGCAAAAAGTAAGATACCTAGCCGAGAAACCTTTTTTAAATAAAACAACAGGGTTGAGTTGAAAAGTTGAAAAATTCGTTGTTCTTTGAAAAAGTATTTCTGTTCGGATTTTACTGCGCTCCTAACTGTTATTTTCGTTCTTTAATACGGTCGATGTCTTTTATGTCCCGCTTCCTAATTTAAAAATGTACTTTGTTTACTTTTCTTATCTGCCTATACTGTAAATATTTTAGAGGTGTAATAATTGGCGTACCTGGTGAAAAATAGACAAAACTTTACTACCTGACATGCTCGTAATCATCAGGCATCAGTCAATCATCTCAATTAAGTCCATGTTCAATCCCCACAATTTATACCTCCAGTCATGTTGAACCCCTTAAACGTTGTTCCTCCATCTAACTCCCTGGTGTAGAAAAATCAGGTCAGCAACACGCAAGATGATGATACCTTTGGTAGTGCAAGCGTCCATAGGCTACGGTAACTGCTTAATATCGAGCCGGGTGTTTGTTTGCCACCCAAGTAGTATAAAAAAAGATCGAAACAGTTGATTTCTAAGGCCACCTAAATAATCCATCCTAATTCCTTTTTACGGTGGTTGAATAACTTCAATTTACCATTTAATAGCTTCATTGAATTAAACGAGAGCTATCGTTAGCTATTCGAATAATTTATTGAAACATTTGCAAACTAAATTAGCTCATTATATACAAGGAAGACGGTAGAGTTTTTGCGTTACAAAACAGTTACAGTGGATTACTAATGTTGCGTGTTAGTCTGACGTTTATGACTTAGTACTTACTGTAATTTGTTTAAACTGTGATGCAATAGAACCTGAATGAGGGAATCATTACTTTTGTCGTAGCAAACGTTACTTGCATTAAGAAATACCGTAAGCGGTAAGGCGTAAGTAGGTATGACATTTGACCTCAGTGCGAAACTGTCAGTAACTTTTATAAAAAGATCAGAGTGTGAGAGTTGAGTGTGACGTCAGAATGCAAAAGAAACGTCGTATAGACTACTTTGTTGATGTATCGGTCATATGTAACATTAGCGTAATGATAATGAATTACCTGTAAGTATAATTGTGGACTCTTGGTTTTGACATGAGTCATATGTTAGTAACTAAACGGTGATAAGGGGCAAATAAGTAGGGAAATATATATGTGATTAATAGTTTTACAACTGAATCTTCTTCGATGAGATTATAAAATGATGTTATTTATATATTAGAATAGTTGCAATGTTGCCTGCTAGCACGCAAAAGGAGAATCTGCAACAAATAAACCCTCAGCTTTTATTAACAATATATTTTTTATTTTACTTCACTGTTGGTTCAGTGGCTTAAGTGGTTACCCCGCCTTTTACTACTGCGCGGCGTGTTGTGAGTTCGGTCCCCATACGGGACATAAATTTGTGTGATCCATAAATGTTTGTCCCGAGCCTGGGCGTATTTTGTGTCCGTTAATTGTATGTTTGTAAAGTCCCTCGCAACACAGGGCTTGTTCTCTAGTATGAGAGTTGTCTTTATAAACGCAAAAAACCAAATTGAAACAGTAGGCCACGAATTTGTAATTAGCCAGTTTATACTAAAAGAAGGAAAATTGAAAAAAGTTTGTAATGATCGTAATTGCTAAGTGCCGCTAATTTTCTTGATAAGGCGTTAGTTAGCTATACTTCGACAATACTTTACAAGAGCTATAGAATACAAAATACGAATCTTTAGTTTTACACAGAAAACAATTAGGTTCTAGACTTACAATTCGTAAAAAGTATAATGCAGAGAACATTGTTTTTCATTTTACAAAACAAAGGGAGATTCTCGCGCATTCTTACGTAAGACGAAACGCTGCGTTGGCAATGGCAGCGATCACAACAAGAAGAAAGCATAAAACGGTCCGAGATGTGCCAGTGCCAGACAAGCTCAGTCACGTACTGCCTGACGGTTTATTCCACTTTCCAGTCTTCCATAGAATGAATAATAAATGACATAAAATACTTACGTATTTCTCGTCGAATGTCCCGTCAGCAAATGCTGCTTTTTGCTGAGTTTGGAGCGTAAATCGCTCGGAAATGCAAGCACATTTGCGTCCGCATCATCTGCAATGTAACCATCGACACACTTTTGCGTTATTATCAGACTACGACTGGGATTTTATCTAACTTCAGATCTTTTTAATCACTTATATGGAAGAATGTGGGGTTTGAAATCAAGTCAACCGAGTCATTCTATTGTAGTGTTTTTGTTAGTTAGCGTGCGTTCTTAATATCTTTAACTATAATTAACACGCTGGTTAAGATGTACCTGCTTGCTGTCGCGTGCAACTTTGATATTTAAGTAATTATGCTTTACAATATTATTACATTTGTAACTAAATTACAAAAATTACTGGCTGGTCTTTTCTACGGTAATTTGATCCAAAATATTCAAACCAAACTCAAACCACAACTCAAAACGCTACTTAATTTGTCAATTTAGAACCGTTAAACTTTTTTCTTTGAATATCAGTGATCAGATCAGTTCTTATAGATGGCACAAAAAGCTCCCAACATGTTCGTCATTAAAGCAATACGGACCCATGTTAAGGATTTGAAATGGGTGCCCTGCGGGAGGCGGGTCCAATTACTATACTACCTGCGAGCTTCTATAGGCAGAACAGAGTCTTTGAATAAGATACTATTATTTACATATTACAAAGTATAATATCAATAGATTGTGTCATTATTTCACTAGTAGCAGAATTGTCATAATTATGATTACTAATCAATTTTTATTTGGTATTGTTAAGGAAATTAATTAAATCGATTGCTACTTTAGAAACTGATACGCGACATTCTATTAATGCAAATTATACAGTTCAATTGATTGCAATAAATATAGCTATACACAATGATGTTACAATTTATAGTGCACCTCTTTCTCTTGATAATCTGACCAAATAACAAAATAAACAATTCCTAGCTGTTTACTACACAGTCAGAGTGTAATCTTGGTCTTAGTCCCTACACACTAATCCCAACTGATGCACGTTTATACAACGATTGTCGTTGTACGTGTACTTCATAATACTGGTTAATATCTACTACAATTTCAGCTCCCAAGCTTCGTCTAAAATGTAAAATATTCTTATCTATCCAAGGAGCGTCTTATAAATAACATCGGCAAAGACTTTGAATATTTCACGCGCCACCGTGAACGTTGAAGGCTGAAGCGCACGAACGTTTGCGTGAAGGCGTCAGTAAATCCCTGGGGATCCAATTTACCCAGTCGACTTGTAAACGCTACGCCTACCGCGCTAAGCTGCACGCCACACGTTTATACCCCTTAAATTTCACTCAACTTTGCGTTCGATAAAGAAAAAGTTAAAGAAAAGACTTAACGCGAAACAGCATTCTCCTATCGCAAGCATTATGTATATCCGATTTCAACTTTTATTTTGTTAGATCTTTCATCATGTGATACCTTTTTCACGAGCTCCGTATTTTTGATATTTACTTTACGTCAATATTTGGCATGTATGGATATTATTTTTTGAATAGTTTTACTTGTCTAAATATGAATACAATAGTTTCAAACTGCCGGCTGTATAAATACTGTCGGAAGCGACCTTCATTGTTGCGAGTGCATCAAATTACCTAGTGGTGATTGAAATCTGAGCATATACGTTTCTGTTGAGTAATCAACAATTTTTTGTGTGATCGTTATGGAGATAGGTACAAATATTATAAACGCGCTATTGCTTATAGTAATGGTTAGGGTTTTTGTCGGTATCTGACGAAGTTTGAAGCTTGAATAATTTATCTGTCACCTTGATCTATAAATGTACACGTATTCAACATAGCGCAAACAAAGGTAAAACTGCGATCGCTTTATATGATCTGGGTCATCACGGATTTGCTATAAAACTTCTAGGTTACCTTTATTAAGCTTTTTTTTAAATAATGAACTATATGATTAGAAGTTTTTTCTCAGATATTCGGCACGTATTGCGATCTCCACAAAAGAAAACAATATTAGTGTGTGCTATGAATCATTTGCGAGCGGTGCAGGTACTTAATGTTATATGTTAATTAGTAAAATATCCTGCGAGATAGGCCCTGTTAGCTTATGAAAATAAGTTATTCTTTTATAACGTTCCTTTCACGTTCACTGATAAAGTAACAATCGTCTTTAATAGGGTAGTCAAAATATATTGTCGTCAGTATGCCGATACTAAAATAATATTAACAATTCTATTCAATCAGAAGCAATCATGTTTCCGGTGATGTTTAATGTCGATGAGTCCATTACAATACCAATATTAATGGCGCTGTTATTATGGTTATTATTCCATCAAATATACCGACTACTCTGTTTTCTATAAAGCGAAGTACTTACATTCGAAACGTAAACTGAAATGTATTGCCCGAATAATTTGATTCGTCGTAAAACATGTGTGTGGAAACCTTTTTGTGTTGATAAAACTTTTACGGCTTTTTAATTATTTGGACGACCTAAAAAGAAGTAGAAATAAAGCTGTCTTCTTAAACGCCAGCCGTTAAAAATAAAATACGATTCACATTTATCTATTTCGTGTTTTACTGGTTAATATTTTCTTTTCTATGTTTTGCGTGTTTAGAGCCAATATGGAAGCGGTGTTAGAGATTTGAAATGAAGCATTTTCATTTTCCTTTTTAGGCTAGATTTTATCTTGTTAATAAAAAAAATATACTGTGATCATGGTCAGAAATTAAAGCCATTTTTTTTGTTACAAAACCTTTAAAAAAAACAGCCATTGAACAAAATTGTGATTAATGAGACGTCAGTTCATTCATCTGTAATATCGTTATAGAATTATAATTTAATGATCTTACTTTATTAGTACTTCGTTCAAAGTAAAAATATTTTATAAACTAAATGGGAAAACTACTTTTCTTTCAAGTTATTTAAATGTGGCGTGAAATAAATAAAATCATGTCTTTTTAAACAGTTTTCCTTTAATGAGCACTGGTGACCTACTCGTATACTTATGCACAAGAATGCAAATACACCACTGTGTATTGTGACTATAGTTTTCTGTATTTTGGAGGTCCCTCCCTAGACTGACTCTCTTAAATGGTGCCCCACTTCTCTAAACGTGTTTTTATTAAAACTATTAACAACCTATTTATTATTACAACTAACATTTATTCTTACTGAACATTTTTAATGTCACAATAAAATTAAATGTTTATAGTGTATACACTCTAATATTTCAGCACGGCTGCTTTATCGTTGGAAGCCACGCTAGTATTGTTGGCTTGCACTCGGATTAAATAACAACCTGTATATAGCATAGTGTTATTGTTGACTCTACCCGTTATACAGAGTGATTGTTTAGCTAATCTATTTATAATACTGCACTAAAATGGGAGCTGTGTTTATTATCGTTTCGGCTTATCCATACACGCTTCTCGTAATTGTACGAAGATAAACTAATTTGGTACAGCTAATTAGAGTGTGAAATATTATTGCGTTACTATACGAGTATGCTGTTTAGTCTCAGATACGAATAGATCATGGATGACGTAAGCGATTTATAGAAGGCGTTTGATAGCATTCATCCTGGTTCTAATAATACCGCAATTTATCTACCATAGAAAATCGTCGGTAGCAATAGTAGAGCAAAGTAAATACCTACTGCTGTATTTTGCAAGATATTACGTTTGTCAAAGTTTGTATATTTGTCTATAATTTACAAAATTGCATGTCTAGTCTCGTCAATTACATACATAATCATCAAAGCTTTTTGTAAACATTTTTTATTTGATATGACATATGACTGTTTCTTTATTAAACTTTAAATATATCAACCGCAAAATGTTATCGTTAAAATGTAGATATATATATATATATATATCTGCACTATATTTTTCAGTCTTGAAATAAAACTTGTACCAGGAGTGCCTCAAGGTTCAATACTAGAACCAAATATAAAATCAACTAGGAAATAATTAAACTATACTGCGGCATAGGTAATATGCGTTCTTACACAATCACATTCATAAGTAAATATTTACAGCCTCTAGCTAAAACTCTATTTAAATAAAATAGGTTTAGATTCCTAGAAATCGTCTAGGAAATGTTGTTAACAAGAAGGTTTGTACGTATAATTAGTTCATTGATAATATCGAAAGCAGGGTATAAATTGCTAGCTAAATCATATAACTTTAATGGTGATGTAGAACTGTTACTAGTCCCATAAATCACAGGTTTATTTCTTTATTAATGAAGTGAATCATTACAGTAAAACTTCAGAAGTTTTTCCGTCGTATACTATCTAAAATTTAGTACTTATTTGAGATTGTAAAGGTATAAATTAAATAAGGTTTGTTTAGTTTTTGGACAGTTTATGTTTATGTATTGTCGTATTTGCATTTTACCTCTTTACTTTCCTAAGGTTGTATATCGAAAAAACCACTGTTTGTAATAACAGTAATTGAAATGCATTAATCGTTCGATCCTCGTTTTACGCCCAGGCTGCTGCGTATTAAACTTCATAACGTCTGTGTCTATACCTAAATCCGTATAATAATAAAATAGCGGAGTGAAAGGCAAACCACTACCCACGAAGTGAGCGACTCGGATCACGGCCTCTGTTTAAACAATTTGAACGTTATCCTTCATGTAGTAAAGTGGAATTTGGAAGGAATGTAGTTTTTTGTGTTCTGGAAAATGGCATTGCTGTGTTCACAATACTCTATAGTCGCTTTTAGTCTTTTGTTTAATAGTAGGATCCTGCTTGGTGTTATTTATTGCAATAAGTACGTCGGTAGGTACTTGTGTCATAACCCATTATGAAATGAGGTTGCATGTTTAATTGAACAAACTTACGACTCATTTATAAAGCTTCCCGTGACTTTGGTTTTTAACGTAACTACTAAAGTAGGTACATATTATGTCATACAAATGTTATTAATTACGCTTCTAATTTACAAGCTAAAAGCTTTTTCTTTACTGTTTTTTTATTAAAGAAGAACGCAGTCTAAACCTAACATAACACACAGCTATGTAGTCATGTGTTTTTTTGGGTAAAAGCATACATAAATGAGCACTAGAGACCTGTACTCACGTGTGCGTGAGTACAGGTCTCTAGTGCTCATTTATGTATGCTTTTATAAAAGAAACAATTTCTTATAAAACAATGGTACTGAAAGATTTTGAGCCGGCAAAACGTAAATGGTGTCCCAGAAATTGCAACCATAAGGCACGGTAACTGCTTATCCATCAGCAGGTAAGCTTATGCCATCAGGCGGACTTCCTTATTTTATTTTTTATTTATTTATTTGTTTATCGCCTAGGTTCTATAAAAATAAGACAACTTTGTTCAATTTGAAATAGATGTAGGTTTGGCGTATTAACAATAATTCCTTTGCGGAAAATACTTGTTTATTCACAGATGCAGGAAATTGAGTTTAACTTCGATATTCTCGGTGGAATGGGTGATGAGAATTATAATTACCTTCATCTAACATAACTACTGATAATTACACATATAAGTTAATGACTTGCCTCTTTCTGTGATACGAAAAAGGATGAATTGATGGTAGCGCAGTTTAGTATCATGCTTTTATATGTGGCCGATCGATCGTGAGATCCTATGTTTTATTCCTAAGTCAGGCAAAGTGTTTTAGAAAATAAAATTCTATTCTTTCTTTTTTTTAGAACCACCATCTAACTCTCGCACTAGAGAACAAGCTCTGTGTCGCGGGAGACTTTACAAACATACAATTAACGGATACAAATTACACCCATACTCAGAACAACTCTTTGCGGGTCACACACGGTTTTGTCCTTTGTGGGAATCGAACCTACAACCTCATGCAGAGCAGGCGCATACTGCGGCCACTAGACCACCAAGGCAGTCGATTCTCAGCTCGATACAGTGAAACTTGTCTGTTTAAAAAGTAAAAATGAAAAAAAAATACCAAGTATATCCAAAGATATTTTTGGTTAGTTATTATTGCTTTTTAGGAGTTAGGTAGGTACTCAGTAAATAATTAGCAATAGTTTTGACTTTTGAACTTCGTATTTGTTTAGTATGTATGGTATTTGACACAAGTTTACGATGTAATATCGTAAAATTATGTTAAATCCCACACATTTGCTTTTTATTCTATTAGATTGGACTACTGTTTATGCCACTTGTCTAGAGAGGCTGCTTTCATAATTAAGAGAATGGTAAAATTGACATCAATATAACAATGTCACCAGTTAGGTAACAAATTATAAGGAACAAACATTATGCTCGTATCTAGTTTTTAAGCATAATAATTATGCTAAAGAAACCGACTAACCTAGAACTGTCTAACTTATAACTTTATGTCTATTTTTTATCATAACGACTCCTACGCTAGGAAATAATGCATGTATCGGGGTTTTAAAATTATAAAACAACAAACACATTACCCATTTTTTGCCACGTAGATTTGGTATAAGTTTACGATATAATGTCGTAAACTTATGTCAAATCCCATAAATTTGCTGTCTATTTTATTTGATTCGACTACCGTGTATGCCACTACAGTGCCTAGGTAGTTGGTATTATTTCCAGTATTCGAAATGATAGTATCCATATATCAACTATAAATTACGTTTCAACGTTAAAACGTAAATATTCATTTATCGACAATTACTATAAATGAGTTTAATGTTGTAATATTAATCATGTTAATCGTAATATGCAATCACCAGCAAATTTGTTAACTGTATAATATATTGTGTTTTAACTACGTCGCGTAAGTACATATATTGTAGGCACCATACTGACGACTGAGGAAGGACCTCCACCTTACAGAAGACCACCGCCAAATAACTACACAGCAGTGTAGTTGTGTTCCTACGTGTGATACAGGTCTCCAGCATTCATTTAGGGATGCGTTTTAAAAGAATAATTTTCCTATCCCAGGGATAGTCATCTTAAGCCTTACTGTAAAAAATGGTATTGCAAATGTCCATAGGCTGCATAACATCAGGCCTCCACCTGACTAGCACAAAAACACCGTGTTTTGATGACGTAAGCTTAATCGATTTAGTCCAAAACGATATTTTTGAATTCGGTAATTGGAAAGCCGGCACGTGACCTACGCACCTTATTTTATACAACAAAAAATGTGAAATCGAACTTTATTAATCGAGTAAATTATAACAAGAATAAAACGAGACTACTCCACTGTGACTTTTTTTGCTGCGCTTTTACGAGAAGAATATAGAAAAAATAAATTGAAATAGCAAAAAAATCACTTAAATTTATCTTGTTTATATTGCTACTAGCTTATGCATCAGCGAAACCCGCGCGGCTGTTATTTAAAAAAAAACTAGCTTATGTTCTACTCTAATATATATATACTACTAGCGGCCCGCCCCGACTTTGCCCGGGTTAAATTCAGGCCCCTATCGAGATAAAAAATATCCTATCTTTTAAGTTGGATCGGACTGCACATGGTGTGCGAATTTTATTATAATCGGTTAAGTGGTTTAGGAGTCCATTGAGGACAAACACTGTGACACGAGATTTATATATATTAAGATAACAGTGTAAAGTTATATCAAATCCGACACTATAGTTTTTGCGTAATCATTTATATCAATTCTCACAAACTTTCGCTGTAGGATTTTCGCAAATACTACAATATTGTGTATTTAACAAATACAACATTGTTCACCTTCCGGCATTTCAATTTCAGATAGGTACAATATGAATACTGTCCGGGAAATGTGGACATTTCACACATAGTAGATTTTTCCCGCAGCCTATACGCTCTAGTAACTTTCACACTGACCGCCCCAAATTCTTGGCCAAAGCGTTTGAAATGATTTGTTAGCTCCTGACCGATCTACACAATACGCCATTCTTTTATAACTCGGTTCGTAAGTCACAAAAGTATTTCTCAACGAGCATTTCAGTGGGGAAGTTTTCACTGAAAATACGAGCCAAGTTTCTCCTTTACCTTGGATGGTAAAAAATCCGTGCCTGTCCCGGCGGCCGCGCGCCCAGACACGATAAAATTTACATGTTTCGCTTTCAGCCTTTATTTTATTTTAAAGGGTGAAATAAGACGGCATTACGCAAAGAGAATATTCAATTAGAGACTGCTTCAAGATTTATGCAATAGGAAGGCGAAGCCATTCGAACTTATTTTCTCATTGCTTTTTTGGTATTTCGTTTTCCTTTCTTTATCTAGATTTTATTTATGAGCCAATTTCCGAGACACTAACTTATTGCTGAAAATTATATATTTTAATAATGCTTTATATTTGCATGTTGCATTTATTTAAGTGGTTACTTTATATTAAGCACAAGTACTGGCAATAATTCAGGTGAGCACCATTAACGCGGATTTGCATCGCATCATTCCCTTTTCGCAGTCCTTCGTAACGTATGATACATCATCAAAACAATGAATATTATAGGCACATAATTATAGGCACATAATTATTTGAAATTGCATAGAATAGAAACCAAGAAACGATTGAAACTAGGTCTCTAATACAGGTTAGTATAGATTATGGTGTTTCTAAAATTTCTAAAGTGCGTTACGTGCAATGCATACGTCGCGTCGTGTCGAATGTTTCTTCGCGTTTAAACAAAAATAATTTGATTTATTATTGCTTATTCATTATGAGAGGTAAAATTTATGATTAGCCGTGGTCATTCGTTTTTGATGTGTTCTTTGGTGGAGCTATAAATGTTTTACCGGCAGTTAGACAACGCGGGTGGCTCGAGACTCAAGAGGATGCTTCATATTTTACAAGTCGTAATAATCTTGAATTGATTTGTTTTTATTGCTACTCGAAGCGAGCATTTGAATGTATCGATAGAAAATGCAACAATTAAGAAAGACTGATGTGTGCTTAATAGCTTAGTAGCTAAATCACAATTAACGATTAATTACGAGTAAGTATATAATATATATTAGCCCCCTATACCACAGTATATAAGTACTTATTTAAAAATACAATTAACGCATTATCAGCATGAGCTGCACTTGGAGATATCAGTCCACTGCTGGACATAGATATATCTCCAAGTGTACGCCACTTGGCAAGATATTTTGCAAAGAACAACTCTCCAATTAAAGCATAAAAAAAATGGAATAATGTAAGTTGTTTAGCTTTCAACGGTATGGTAATGTGGAATCGTCTCTTTGTGTATATGGTAAAAGCATCTCGTGATCACTTTGCACTTTTAGTGAGAAATGTATTATATAAGAATTGATTGGATATGTAGGCGCGTTAACAAGGTATTCATTACATTAACTTTTTCAGGTAAAATATAATACAGTTTGATGAAACAAGGTCGACGTTCCTTTACGTATAATATTGAAAAAGTATAATGAGATATGCCTCCAGTGCCGTCAATTGTAAACATAGGTAATCGAATTTCCATCAATTTAATAAGAAATTCCAGCGACCTGAATATAAAATGATAGATGACGAAAAATGATGTTTATTTCAGTGTATTTTATTAGAAGCAGATGTGTCTGCCTCAGCAACTGTTCAAATAAGTGAGTTTTATTGAGATCCTTTGATGTCTCGTGAAAGCAATTTTCTCATGTTTATGTTCTAAATAAAGACGCGTTTTTGTGAGGTTTTAATATAGATTAGATGATCGTGTTAGTTATTATGTCTCTAATGTTATTCTATTGACGTATGTACGACTAAGCTGTGTTTTTAGACTAGAAATATGTTGGTAGATGTTTTTGGTCTCCGATTTCACTGCCGATGGTATGCAATTATTATATTTTCATAGAAATGTTTCCAAGTCTTGGTTTCGTAGCTTTAATTGCTTATGTATTTTCAAATATGATATATTTGATAAATTCAACATTCTCCCTTTCATTTCATTTATCATAGAATGAGACAGATATTTCAAGTGTCTCGAGCCCTTTAAGTTAACTAATATCTAATGATTTACCGTTCAAATAAAAGAAAGTGAAAAATGATTTACATTGGGTAAAATAACAAAAGATTTAGGTATTTAAATAATATAAAAAGAGATGATTGATGATAACTTCTAACTTATTTAAAACATACTAGTAGAATATTTTAAAGGCTTACCAAGATTTGAGGATATTTTTCATCGACGCAGTATATATACGGTAACATTTGATCCACGTCTTAAAGTAGATCTATCTTAATGACATCCAGAGAACTACACAGCATTCGTGTAAATCGTCGACTTGATCCCGCAGTATAAATATTATGGAGGAACGTCGTATAAACAAGACGAAGCTCGGCGCACCGCGGCACAAACAAATTATCACCGTCATCGCTTCTCAAACTTCCAATCGAATATTTGTCTAAGCACCAAGTTTGTTTTCGAATTATTGAAATAAGTTGACAGGTCTGACAGCGGTTCATTTCATATGCGAATCGGATCGATCATTTGTGTTTGGTTCCATCAGGTTTCACACAAAGGTACTGCATGTATATTAATGTTTGTAAAGTACAAAAACTATTGTAATTTCATTAATACTATATCTAATCTGCTACCAGTGAAGACTGTATCCATTTCACTAGATAATAAATCAAATAAAATATAATTTCATAATAAATATCCGTACACAAATGAGGGAATTTATTTTGCTTGACACAATTGGGTCGCTACCTAACCAAATTTATTAAGACGTAACGAAAAATTACATTCTGCCCGCTTAATGAAATACGCAGCCGATTGACATTTTTTAAAATGTCTCCGGTTTCTTCAATTCCTTTATTTGTAGCTTTTGTTTTTTATATTTCTTTATGAGCATAAAAATTATGGAGATATATATCTAAAAAACATTACGTTTTAAGCTACGTGCTACGTGTATTTATTTTAACTACTAAGTGCATTGTTTACTGTTGTAATTGCTGGCAACTAAATGAACTTTTTACAATCAATTAAACAACCGTACTTAATCAAAACTGTAAATGAAAACTTTCACAAAACAACACCGAGAACTGTCGTGTTCTACTCAGTGCGTTAAAATGTCTCAACTAAGAACAATATTGGGAAACGGTGGCGGCGAGACATGAGGTGACGTCTAGCACATGTGGTTTTAATGGGGTGCACTCTAATGCAGAGATGCTCTATTTCTCCTTTATACGACACCATTGCGCTAAGTATCTTGAGAGAATCTCAAAGCGTAAACCTCTTATAACATAAAAGAATATGAAAGAACCAGATGCTATTGAAATTGAGGTAATCATGCGACAGAATTAGATAAACCGCTCTCAGACGATTGTTACGCTCGTGAATAATATATTTTCCGTTTTATGTAATACAAGGCCACCTGATAATGTTTGAAAAAACATTGTGACATCGATTAACGTACGAACTTAAAGCGGAAAAATAAAGAGACCCCGAAACTAATCTAGTCTCACGACCCGTACCAAGTGGTGGCCACGTATTTTAATCAGACATTCCTAAATAGATTTTTTCATTAAGTGCCGACGTTGGGGAAAATGTTCCTTTTAATTTTTTTACAGCGCTCCGAGATTCATCGAAACAACTCTATACCTGTTTAAGAATGCGCGGAATGTTTTACCTTGTAGGTACACCTTATTACGCTATGCATTTAATTAAAAGATGCACGTGTACGACATCATTATGCCAGTAATTAGAAGCATTTTCTTTATCCTGTAGTTTTGTCTTTGTTGCAAAGTTTCCTCGAATAAGCCGTGTAGTCGTCCCTTTAACTCTTATCTGTCCTCACGGTCCATTGCCTTTATTGCAACGCTAAACGCTGTTAATAAGGTAAGCTTAGCAGTTCAAACACAGCCTATTGTTTCTAGTTACGCCAGTTTTGATAATTCGCAGCTTGTAATAACAGTAACTATATTGATTGTTCAATGTTGTACGATTAGTTTTGCGTTGGTTTGATCTATTTTTGTTCCGCTTTGTTAAATACCGATTATGTCATGTCTGCTCCTTCCCACGTCGTCGGCAGTTATATAATTATTTGTAGAGAATTTATTGTGTTTAAATGGTTTGTAAAATTGCCAGCCATTTATGGAACTTGACGCATTTTCAATTACATTTCAGAAATCGTTCGAAAGTAATAAATAAAAGCTTTTTGTATCATACCATGCATACGATGAAAGTTATGTGTTGTATTTTGTTACTGAAATAATTTTAATGCATAAACAAAACAAATACCTATGACGTTTTCATAGATTGTATTAGCGTAGAAGTGTAAATGGGATTTAATTTGTTCGCGCCTCGGAATAAAGGAAGTCTCCCTAAATAGGGTCGCCACCGTTAACTAATTTTAATCCTGGAACGTCTCGACTAACGACCGGATATTTTTAGTTGACGCCATTCGGACGCGTCTAAAAAAAATAAACTAAGCCTCTATGCTGCTCTATGGTGCTCTCTTCGTAATTTATGAACACCCAACTTTATCAGCCACTAAATTATCTCGCTCTTAAATTAATTCCTATTTTTCTATTCCTGTGCGGCGGCTTACACATTTGATTTGTCGTTACTGTGTTTGTTGAAACTATATGGCGATGTTATTTATTGTTTTGAGATACTTACACATTTTTGTTTTAATAATATATTCTAATAAATTTTGTTGTAACGTTTCCTGTTTTAGGTGATTTAATTTTGTTTAAAAATAAAATAACATTGAATAAAAAAATGGTATGGTGCCCTTACAAACGAGCAAGTACCTAACAGACGATGACAGTGAAATAACTACAAACTGTGGTGTAGTATTTCTGTGCGTGAGTTCACCACAAAGCTCTAGAGTAATATCTGGTATTACAAGCGTCCATAGGCTACGGTAACGGCTAACTATTATGTCAGCTACATAATAATATATTAGCAAGCCTAGGTTGCCAAAATGAATCGCTATAAATGCGTCATATACGGTCCTAGAAACAGTGTTTTGTTTAGTGTTTCTTCCTTGTAAATGGTGCTAACCTTCCTGCCCCTTACATGTCAAATATTTAATCGAGTTACCATAACATATACTATTAGTTACGTAATAACTAATAATCTCATTACAATATATTATTATGTATGTCTTTCAATTTGCATAAAATAAGTAACTAACATACGTAAATAACGCGTCTCAAAGAAAACAAATTATTTCCAACACTCTCATAGCATTGAATATTCAATAGAATGAACGGAGAATACATTGTATGTAACCTATCACTTAACTGTTCAATTAAGCGAGCTCCAGAACAGTTAAAACTTCACAACTGTTCGTACAATTGTCATTTATCACATACTCGTCGAGCGAAAGTTTTTCTAACTTATACAAACGCGAATGAAAACAGAAGACAGTTTTTTAACTGTTTTTGTTTAAGTCTTTAGAATGACACGGGTGAATAGTCATTGGCTACGAACGCAGCGTTGCAGCTTTTTTGGTTAAAAAATAGAGTTAAAAAAAGTATGACAAAGTTATTATTTACTGTTACAGTTTTACACTTGAATAACACCGGGTTGCGGGTAAAATTCTCAGGTGAAATAAAATGATATTTTTAATCTGGCAATAGCTAAATTTGGTGGCGTCATACATGGTTTATTAGCTTTTGCCCGTGGCTCTGCACGCGGAATAAGTTAGCTTATGTGCTATTTCCAGAATATCATCTATCTCTGTACCAAATTTCATCTAGATTCGTTCAACTGTTCCGGTGTGATTGAGTACCAAACATCTATATATTAGTACCTATAGATTTTTGTAGATCAACTGTTACGAGTGAGTCCATTATGAAGACAAGGACTTACACCTGACAGAAGACCAAAGAATAACTAGGTACACACTGTAAAGTACACAGTTCCTGGTAGTGATTATAGATGTTAAGTTCTATTGTCTACCACTAGTTCGAACCAGTCTCAGGTTGTCTGCTGTTTACTGTCTGGCCTATCGGTCTAGTAGTTGCCCTAAGCAGAAGGGGATTCGATTTCGCGAGTTCAATTTCCGATTTCCACTCGGGACAAAACTTGTGTTATTCATAAATATTTGTTTCGAGTTTGAATGTAATTTTTGTTGGTGAATTGTATATTTGTAAAGTCCCTCGCGATAAAAGGCTTATTTTCTAGCGCGCGAGTTGTCTTTTAAATTTTCATAGCAGTATATGACAGCCTAGATTGACGGCTTTACGTGATCATCGAAGCTAAATACAGTGTGTCTAAAAATATGCATCTATCTAAAGAAAGTAGCTTAACCACCGATTAACCCGAGCAGTCTCTATTACGTCACAGACAAGCGCCCTTTTGATAAGTGGCATAAACGAAGCGAATAGAATAAAAAGCATAATATGGGATTCGACGTAAGTGTACGACATATATATTATCGTGAACTTATGTCATATGCTTTATATTCCAATCGATTCGACTACCGTTTAGGCCACTTATCTAGAGGGCCTGTACTAGTTATTAATTTTAGAAACTCACTTTAGTACCTACTGCATTAGTATTTATTTATGTCTACGTCTCGTCGAGCGACTGGGGTTAGAATAAACTTTTCATTCTGTTAAATTGCTTTCGCTGCGGTCTAACTGAAGCTATTAAGTTATTAGTAACCTACACAATTTTAGAGTTTAATCTACATTTATAGTTTTGTTGAGTAAAGCCGGTTATTACTTAAATAACTTCTAGATAAACATTATTTGTGTTACTATAATTACTATAAACTGTCTGAGTTCAGTCCTTTGAAATAATTAGAAATTAAATGTTAAATATTTCATATACAATAGGTAGGTATAGGTAGGTAGGTAGGTATTGTATATTAAAAGTAGGTATTATATTCGTATATACGAAAGTCACTTCGTTTGTTACGCTTTCACGGCTGAACGGATATTAATGAAATTTGGCAAAGAGATATACCCTGTTTTTTACACCTGGGCTTTAAGATATAGTATAGTAGGATATGAAAATGTGTCTTTCAAAACGCATCCCTAAATGAGCGCGGGAGACCTGCCCCTCTACACAAGTGGCATAAATGGTAGTCGAATCCAAAAGTCAAAAAACCAAATGTATGGGATTTGACGTAAGTCTACGATATAATGTCGTAAACTTACGTCCAATCCCATACATTTGTCCCGTACCCTTGTCTAGAGGCTCTGTACACAGGAATAAAACTCCACCGCTGTGTAGTTATTTGGCTGTGATCTTCTGTAGGAAAGAAGATATTAATTTTTTTTATATCCACGTGACTATTAAGCGTACTTTTCGCCGTTCGTAAGCAGTTACTGTAACCTGTGGATAGACGCTTGCAATACTAAAGCTATCACTTGCGTGAAAAAGTGGAAAATCGTGAATAAAGTTTTGCACTTACGACATTACATCTACAATACGTAGAAGGTTGTCAAAATGCTCATTACCATTCATTCTATCTAATTCAGTTACAAAATTCTTTCAACGTCATAGGCAGTTGACGTTATTAAGCGTAAAAACATCCTTGAATGCAATTTAGATACTGATCGGTTGTTACAACGATTTGTACGACCTTCATCAGTATTTATACGCTGTTTTTTTACTATCTGATTAAGTAGCATCATAAAACTAATTTCCTGGGATGTTATCAGGTAACGGATACATTTAGATGTTACTTACAGCTTTGCGCACAAGAAGTAACAAGTAACCAAATCTGAGCCTCTAGACAAGTGGCATAAGCGAAAGTCGAATCGAAAAGTCAAAAAATAAAATGTATGGAATTTGACGTGAGTCTACGATTTAATGTCGTAAACTTACGTCAAATTCCATAGGTACATTTTCTTTTTTGACTTTTCGATTCGACTATCGCTTATGCCACTTGTCTAGAGGCTCTGAACTGTCATACTACGTTGTCTCTTTCGGCCCGGCCACGATTTCGCGCGGCAGCGGTAGCGGCGAGCTGCGGCGGCGCGGCGGCAACCAAGGACCAAAACCACGCATCGTGGCGCCCGTCATACAACGTTTTAGTACATTTGTTCTCACCGCTCGATGCTGCCGCTTCCGCTGTACCTGCGTGTTCGTAGTCGGGCTGTTAGCGCTGAGGCTGGAAAACCTGAGCTTCTAGACTAGTCGGCATAAGCGATAGTCGAATCGAAAAGACAAAAAATAAAATGTATGGATTTTGACGTGAGTCTACGATTTAATGTCGTAAACTTACGTCAAATCCCATACATTTTCTTTTTTGACTTTTCGATTCGACTATCGCTTATGCCACTTGTCTAGAGGCTCTGACATAAACATCCAGCTGCTCCATATATGCGGTATGCATAAGGAACATAAGGGGTTTGAGCATTTAAAAAAAAGATCCGTGTAAATTGGCGGTTAAGTATCTAGTTTAAAAATTTGTTCTTCATAATATTCTAAACAATGTTGTGTGTTGAAACTTTCACGCTAACCCGTCCTTCATAATTAAATAGATTTTTACTGTAGCCGTAAAAGAATAATAGCTATAAATTTCTCTCAAGTTCCCTCAGCAACTGCGGAGCCCGGACTTGTGTAAGAACACGACTTCACAGTTAATTACTTGGTATCCCTAACGAAGTGCTAACTCGCAATAAGTATGCGCGTCCTATTCTCATTGCTTCGTTAATAAATTCACTAATATTTTTTCTGTTCGTTATTTTTGTATGAAATGTTTTAAACGATAAATTGTTGTATACTGTAGATTTAACTTTAATATTTTATAAGTTATTTTGAAACGAATAGAAAATGTATTTGCTTGCATACGAGTAATGCGTGGGTTGAATTGATGCAAGAAAATATGCAAATATTGGTCAATATTCTGAAAGTATTCAGCAATACAATGTGGTTATTTCTATTGTAAATTTCTGAACTGCTTTGGCTTTTTTAAAGTTTGTAATAGCCCAAATATGGTTTTTGAGGATCGAAAAATTAATGTTTGCAATAGGAGTCGCCAAATAGTCGCTCAGTAATTAGGAAAATTAGGTAGTGACTGTGGTTTTTTTCTATGGATTTTTATAAAAAAGTAGCAATAATGTTCATGATTTAAATCTCAATGAATACTTGAATCTAATCTTTAAAGATAACTTTAGTCGATAAATTGTAACAAACAGAGTTACTTCCGCATTTATAATAATATGAATGAATCCGTACGAAAATATCATGCATGCATGACATAGGAAATGAATACGTCAGTAGGTAACCTATGTTAAACCTCTGTGTAAAATTTCGAGTCAGGTATATAAGCATGACAGGTGTGAGAGAGAGTGTTGGCGCGATGCCCATGCAAAATATGAATAGCGGTTTTCTTTGTACTACGTGAGTTATCCAACCCAAATTCTATTCAGCGTTCGTACTTACTGACCTTATGATAAAAGTTGTTGGATTTTAGACTTAATTAGTTAATGAATAAAGACACATTTCAAATAGATAATCTGTGTTAATAACCTGTGGGACTGAACTGCTTCGTTGGTCGTTGAGTGTGATTATGAGGTCCAAGGTCTGGTTCGCAGGTCGGATCAAAAATAAGTATTGAGATTTTCTGTTAGGACATTCACATAGATGCCCGAGGTTTAGAAATTGGCGACGTTTGCCCATGTCCAACGTCTGATTGTTTTACAGTCATGTCGGCTTGTGTCTGCGCACACACTTGTGCACCATACAGAAATTCAGTTTGGCGGGCATTATAATTTCAAAAACTTCACACGTCTTAAAGAGACTGTAGGTACTATCCAAAATTAAAAATATTGTTCTCACTAAGAAATAAAAGGGTCATTTGTCCATATATAGTATACATTTGTCTATAAATGGTTAGTTGTAACGAGTGGACAAGATTCGTGATCGGCTGCTCAGTCAGTAACTCCGTACTGGGTATATGTGTCACGGCTATGTGGAGGTTATCGACTATTCAAGTAGTTTACTACCATTTATAAGTATTTGTTTTAGATTTTATTTTAAACTACTTAGGTGGCAAAGCGATGGAAATTAGCCTCTCTACACAAGTGGTCTCTACATAAACGGTAATCGAATCGAATAGAATAGAAAGGAAGGTATAGGATTTGACGTACGTCTACGATATTTATGTCGTAAACTTACGTCAAATTCCATTCGATTTGACTACCGTTTATCTTACCACTCACAGGTTACCACTTGCCAGCCTTAACATCCTTCATGCATGGCATTTTGTAAGATACGTGAGGCACCGTCCAAGCGAGTAACCCTAACTGGGGATGGACGTCTACCTTACAGAAGACTACAACCAAATACATAGTGCTGTAGTTTTGTTTTTGTGCGCGAGGATAGGTCTCCAAAGTGACCAGACAGACAAGCCCAAATACCAAATGTCTGTTAATCTGTTTTATAAATAGCTAGCTGTTGCCATGGCTCCGTTTGCGTGGATGTCAGTTATCACGATAAAAAATATTCTTTGTCTTTCCCTAGAATTACTATCTATTTCTTTGCAAAATTTCATTAAAATCCGTTCAGCCGTTTTGTCATGAGAAGGTAACAGACAGAGTTACTTTCGCATTAATAATATTAAATATAAGGGATATCACGAATATCACTCGGACAAGTCTCTTATACTTCTGTTCTTTGATTTATTTTCTATATAATAAATAATACAGTGTTTTCTCCGAGACTCTCTGAGCTTCATATAAATATTGAACGAAGGCTTTTATATAAAAAGTTTTTATTTTCCGAAAGGTTAAGTAGTTTTTCTATATGTGTGTGCGAAACACCACTGACTCATCACAAAATCTCCATACCTATAAAGCCTTCAATCTTGAAACGCGGTGAAAACACTTTTCCTAGCTTTTACGTGCTCGATAGAAAAGCTTGTTTTAATATATTTTCAGGCAGGTTGTACATTCTTCTGTAACCTAGATATGTTTACTGAGACTGGTTAGAAGGTATGGAGTAAAAATTTACTAGTATACAACAACATTTAAAAATAAACGTTGTCTTTTACAACTCAATTAAAATGACGACAATCCCATTACGCCTGTGCTATGACTATCTAATACCTACCTCACCAATATAATGTGTTAAAAACAATGTTGTGACAACTAATAAGAATAAGCCATAAATCTGTAATAATATAAGGGTTCGCCCGCGACTTCGTCCGCTTGGTAATGTTGGCCTTCGTCCGCTTGGTCCGCTCCTGTTAATCATAGCGTGATGTTATATAGCCTATAGCCTACCTGGAAAAATGCACTATTCAACAAAAAAAATCTAATCGAACCAGAACTTTCTGAGATAAGCGCGTTCAACCAAACAAACAAACTCTTTAGCTGTATAATATTAGTATAGATTGGCTATACAGTTCATTTATCATACCTATTGCTATTATTTCTTACGAAGCATGGCTGTTCTACGTGTCACTAAATATATTCATATCAGCTATTCAGCAATAACACAGTATATAGAACTTTTTTTTCTTTCTTAACACTGTGGTAATAATAAAAGCAAATTATTTTTCAAATTCAACCCAACGCGCATCTGTACAGTAGTGTAGGAACTCGACAGACGCTATACTATTTAAAATAGACGCAATAATGTCTGTTTCTATGCGGACAGTTTTTAGAGGCGCTGATTGTGTATCTTGGGTTTCTGTATATCAGTTTTCAGCATTTGGTCCTGAGCTAACGCTTTCAGCCTGCCTTAAAATGAAAAATCACACTCCTCCTTAATAAAAGAACAAAAAAAACCTGTTTTCTTTTTTATTAGTCTGGTACTTTATAATATATGTCCAACGTGGAGTAAGTTAAACAAGAATGAAATTATAAGCCGCTTAATGGCTTTAAGTTGTCATTCTAATACAATCGGATCTTGTGCTTCAAATGATATAATCCTTTATTTGGCTCTTATGACACGCACAAGTCGTAAACGCCTGGTATTCCCACGGCCTATTAGCATAATAAACAATAAATAAAATGTTAATAGAAAGGTTTAATCAGTATTATATTAGAGTAAAGCCTCTTAGTATTTTATTACAGACAACTTACGTATTAAAAGCCTTGTATTGCCTTGCCTTAATAAAATTGTAGACATATATTTTAATTTGCTGGCCATTTTGGTCGTGCAGTCTCTCACTTATTAGGTTAAGCTATCAAAAACACGTTACCCTAGCTGAGTGAGCGCATGGTGCTATTTCATCTGAGCGTCTCCATGCTTCAGAAAGCACGCCTGACCGTTATCAGTCATTTAATATTTTCAGAAAACTATTTAGATCACCAGTCTAGCTATTAACTAAAATAGAATAAATTTAATTAAAGCAGAAAATCGAATGCACAGTTGGTTACTGAACCTACTGTGGAGTCGATTGTTTTTTTTTAAGCCACTGGGTTTAAATGGTTACCTCGCCATTTACCACTACGCGGCGCGTTGTGAATTCGATCTCCTCACGTGACAAAATTTTTTGTGATCCATAAATGGTTGTCCCGAGTCTGGATGTTCTTTATTAATTGTATGTTTATTAAGTCCCCACACAGGGCTTGCTTTTAGTTGTTTTTTAAACAAAAACGTTAATAAGAATAAATAAAAAACGTTATTCTGTAAATCTATCTCCTACTGCCACAACGCCCACAACTATGGAGACTCGTACGAACATTATAGTCTTCTGTACAGTGGAAGTGCGTACAGTTGAACCGATCAAAATACTAGCCTTTTCGTACCTCTCAAAAAATGTACCCAGTATTTATCAACAACGTAAAAGCATTGGTCAAAAAACCGAGTGACCACAAAACAGGAGATTCTGAGTGTCCGGCTAGAAAAATAGCCGAATATCGATATATTAACTCTATTGATTATGACGGCGCCTAGAGTGTCCTTCATTTGAATTAGGAGTTAATATAATCCTTTGCAAAATAAATTTATATTTTTAACTGGGTGACATTGTTTGGAATGTACATATCATGCTCAAGTCGCGACTTTTGCATTTCAAGTTTATATGCAAACACACCAATATGTTACCAATGTGATGTTCTAATTACACCAATATAAAATAAACATGAGTATGCAGTTTCAAAAGTGATTATTTTAATAATATAATGTTTGACCAATTTACAAAACTGCTGACTCTATTTTTGTGTAGTATCTAATTAGAGAATACGGAAATATAATTGTATTATGTAGTCATATAAGCATAATATTAAGTTATTACTATAAGTAAATAAAATACATTTTGTTCTGTTTAAACACTTAGCATATTAAATATTTTATCTTTTTTTTGCACCTATTTTACTATTTTAAATGCACATACCGCCTGTGATACAAGTTTTACTTAGTACAGGCAATATAATTTGTAGAGCACATTTGTTATTATGTAAGACTTATATGTATAAATTTGTACCTATTTCGATAAATAAATAAATTATTATTATTATTATTATTTATTTATTATTATATTATTGGTAGTTTTACCTCTTTATACCCCTATGGGTATATGGGTATGCGTTACGTTATTGATAAATACTGGGTACATTTTTTGAGAGGTACGAAAAGGCTAGTATTTTATCATAGGCGTAGACTACATTTGGCACTAGCTAACTGACACACCTATTCATCTTTAGCCAGTTTCCCACGATGCATGCACTGAGTTAAACCTAGTACAGAACTAGTTTATACTACATACCTATAATTGCATCGCGAGTATGATACTTAACTGTGTTCCTTTTAGCCAACTGAGTGCAAAAAGGAGGTTAATGTTTTTCTAAATGACACATTTGAAATGTATCCGAGTGTAATTTTACGAGTATATTTCATGCATGGTCATAAAATTTTTTGATGCGTTTAGTAGGTACCTATACATTTTCTTGGTCATTTTTCACTGCGAGGGGGTTTAATACCCAAATTAGTCTGGATATACTTTGTGTCCGTGATTTCAATATTAATAAAAACTCTCTGCGATATAGAGACTATTTACTAGGGCGTTAGCAAGAATCCCTATTTTTTTATTCTCAAGTTTTTTTAATTAATTTATATACCTAAGGTGTAACATATGGGATGGTGTATATATTGCTATCTATATACGGTAACTGCTTAATATTAGGCAGGCAATATGCTTGTTTGCCACTCAACTAGTATAAAAAAAGAAACGTACACGTACCTAATAACTATAACTAAAATCACCAGATGGGTGGTAAAAAAATTCGACCGTAATTTGGAAAAAATAAACAAATTGTTTCTAAAATTGTAAATATAGATTGGAACACAGAGGTACTAAACTCTTGTCTTATTCATATATGTATATATATGTAGTTAAATCGATCACAGTAATAGTGCGTATCTGTGTACTTTCCGTCAACCCAATTTTATCACACAAAGAATTTGGAAGCGTTACAAAACTGACTTGACTTCGTACATGTTCTATCACTCAACTAAAACTTGCTTTGCCAAAGTATACTCAAGTAGTTTTCAAAACTACTTTCTGCTGCCGATTTCCTTCACAAATCATAGGCGTAGATAATTGTAAATTGCGTGTACGATCGGTGAATTTGGCGTTTGAATCTTAACATTTTAATTTAGCAATTTTGACCTTAACGAACAATACTTATTGCTTAATTCTTCGATTAAATATAATAGATGCATGCTAAGTGGATTAAGATATTAATGATTATTTAAAGAGGAAATAAACATCTCTGGATCCATCAGTGGTCCGTCCTGGAGCGTCGACGTAGATCGTAGTGGAATGACGCTGATTCTTTATCTGCTCGAGCGCCAATTTTGCCGATGGTACATACTAAGTATGTTTTAACAAAGTCAAGGTGAGATACGATAGCGTTGGCATTTGGCCGTGTCTTCCTCGTGCAGCGACCAGTTGGACGGGTTGTGAACGTTCATTGTTCCAATATAATTGCTCGCTCTCACACCATTGTTCTAACTCACAACACAACAACTAAATTATACCTTAAATGCACATGTTCGACATATTTTATAACATAAGTAACAATTTTAGAAAGTTAGTATTAAACATTTATTAAACAATTTATTTGTAATTGTGATTGGTCTTACATATTAATTTATCTCTCTCTCTCTCTCTCTCTCTCTCTTTTATTCCCTCTTTCTCACATTCCACATAGTAGCGGGATTAGCCTTCAGTGTCTGTTCTTCACTTCACTCTGGTTTTTTTTTTAATACAACTCCCGCACTAGAGAACAACCTCTGTGTCGCGGGGGACTTTACAAACATACAATTAACGGACACAAATTACACCCAGACTCAGGACAATTCTTTGCGTGTCACAGAAAGTTTTGTCCTGTGTGGGAATCGAACCCACAACCTCGTGCACAGCAGGTGCATACTGCGGCAACTGGACCACCAAGGCAGTTTCGACATCATCTTCGGTAACCGAACAATCCCTCATATCTTTTAACATTACTTCCATCTTTAAATCTTGTCTTAGATCCTACGTAGGTACTTCTGGATTTTCGACGCTCATTTATAGGTATTCATTTTTATCTACCAGCTGACCCGGCAAACTTGTTTTGTTTCAAATTTTCAGACAAAAGCCGGGTACTATTCAGGTTTTTCCTTTTATTACAAAATTAAAAAAATTATTTACCTGACTGGGTCCGCAAGTGATGCCAACCTATTACCAACCAGTACCTACCTATTAAATATTTTGTTATGAAATTAAATTAAGTAAGTCTTATTAATAACTAAAGCAATTAATTAATTTCTAACATCAAACGAGCAATAAATTAGTAAGTTAAGAGATCAAATAATAAATATTCAAAACGTTTCAAACGTTTGTAATAAAAACTTTATTTCGATCGAAATTAAATTACTACAATATTTTACAGAGGCGCATAATTTTATTTTCACTGGGAACGATTAATTTATACTTATGATATTGTTTTACGATGGGTACTCTATTTTCTTTTATGTTTTTATTGTTCTGCTATAGCACATAATCTTATAGCTCAAAACTAGGATTATATAACACTAGCTGTTGCTCGCGGCTCCTCCCCCCGCGTGGATGTCGGTTATCGCTGTAAAAAGTCTATGTGTTATTCCAGACCATAATCCATCTCTGTGCCAAATTTCATCCAGATCTGTTCAGTAGTTTTTACGTGAAAGAGTAACAAACACAATGTACAGAACTGGGGTTGTACCATGACATCCATATTTATGTAGGTATATAAATCTTTTATGCAGTCAATTTAACGGTTTTTATATGGAGTCTCCAATTTCAATTAAAAATTTAATGCGATGACAACTTGTATACTATATCTACCTAGTGGTTTATTTTTAATAAAAACTAGCTGTTGCCCGCGGCTCCGCCCGCGTGGATGTCGGTTATCGCTGTAAAAAACCTATGTGTTATTCCAGACCATAATCCATCTCTGTGCCAAATTTCATCCAGATCCGTTCAGTAGTTTTTACGTAAAAGAGTAACAAACATCCATCCATCCATAAATTCATCCATACATCATCCATACAGACAAACTTTCACATTTATAATATTAGTGAGGATTCTTTCATTAACCGAGTGATCAAAGTTCTCCGTTCTCCGAGTATATAAATGTATGTATTTTCCATAATAACTTGAGTATCGTTGAACAGAAAGTCGCGAAATTTGGTAAAAAGAATTTTAAGTTTGATCATGAGCCCAATTGGTCAAGTGGTTGCTGTGATTAAGGGATTGTAAAACAAGTATTAAGCGAATTTACAGTTCAGAACGAACCAAAAATGCGTGCGGTAATCTAAAATGGTTTATGTTACACTGTTACTTAATATACTTAAGTTAATAAGAAACACAATGTTTTTTTTATAATAAAAAAAACCATAAGTATTACAACACCAGGGTTTTTAATTGTGGGTAACCCTGGGATGGCTAATCGTTTCTTTATAAAGCATTATTTATAAAATAAGCACTACAGAATGTAAATAATAAACTATGAATTTGAAGAAACCATTAAAAACTGTTACATGCATACTGAGCTAGATAAGGGCATAAATCTGCATCCCCAACTTATTCTAATGCTATTTATTGTTCAGAACTTTCCTTTCCGGGCGTATCTCTAAATATACAAGTTTTGACTAAGAATTATTAAACAGGATATGTGAGTGTCAGTGTGTGTGTATGTATGTTGGCTCGGTGCCAATCATTTCTACTAGATATCCAGGATGCACAACTTTAGAAAATAATGTTTTGTTAGTAAATCATACTAAATGTTCGGAAGAATAAATTGTATTTCTTTATATTTTTTATTATAAATTGAATCGAATCTTTTTTAGAAATATGTTCTGATTTTTTCTTAAATGTGGTTCTTTAAGTATTTATTTAGGACTAGCTGTTGCCCGCGGCTCCACCCGCGTGGATGTCGGCTATAGCTATAAAAAGTACCCTATGTGTTATTCCATACCATAATCTATCTCTTCGCCAAATTTCATCTAGATCTGTTCAGTAGTTTTTACGTGAAAGAGTAACAAACACAATGTACAGAACTGGGGTTGTACCATGACATCCATATAGCGATTTCAAAGAAATGTTTCTCTAAAATTGATTAATAGTATTTTGAGTAAAGATTATAATTTGACAAAGCGCTTACAGGCGTTATCTATCTGATATTTTTGACCAAGCATTTTTTTCTCTTTCCGCCCAAAAACTAAATAATGGACACTATCTTTTAGACGATAAGATAATGTTTTTGGTTGTTCTAAATAAACAAAGCTAGTCCCACAAAATTGACTTTTATAAACATTCACTAATATTATTATATTAGTGGACGTCTTTTGGCTGAAATGATGATGATGATGATGATGATATTTTTACGCACTTTATAAATAAGTTAGTGGCTCGCCCCAGATTCGCCCGGGTTATTTTTTTATCCGGATTTTCAAAACTCCCTTCTTCTTTCTACTACTTTTAAATTTGTAGGATTATGAATCTGTCAGTTAGAATTAGTAACAGTCTTATACCTCTAGTTATAGATAAGTTATGTTAGTTCAACTTATTTAGTTTTATTTCGTTTAAATAAGCTTTTAACATAATTTTTTCACTTATTTAAAAAATAAGAATTTATTTAAATTGTTTCGAAACAAAAACAAATGACTGCTCTAGGGAGAAGCTACACTATTCAGTCGTCTTTTTTCTGCAGTCGCCAATTCATCTAGGAAACGATATTGCCTTCCCAAGGGGAATACAGGCGACCGTTGTCTAGCTATGAACTATGACAAGTTAAGACTTATACAGTACATTTTAATGTTACCAAAAATATTATCTCGTTTATAAAAGCACCAGAGTTTCTATCTATACATAGGTATATAATGCATGTAAGAATTAAGAAGGGATTTCTGAAAATTCAATCTCTAAACAGATAATAATCTGGATGAAATGGCATAGAGATAGATTATAGTCTGGAATAGCGAATAGACTACTTTTCATCGCGATAACCGACATCCACGCGGGTGGCGCCGCGGGCAACAGCTATCTAATAATAAAACCTTTTCCACTTATCAGTGGATACTGGACACTAGCTAAAGGGATTAGTTTAGGTTTCGATTTGGAACATATAACGAAACTAAGCCGAAAAGTGAACAGTGCTGTGATCGCTTATGCGTAGTAAGCCTTTACACAATGCTACGATATAGTACAAGGAGCAAGTGATTGTGAATTTCAACTAATGGAACATGCATTGTGTGCAATTTTTGCCCTTGTATACTGGCAATGAGCAAGGCACATAGATTGCAGCATTGGTCGTTGGGGCAGAAAGGTAGGCCACGACCTGGAAGACGCAGCGTGGGCAGGACTCCAACAAGGTAGACCTACGATCTCGTTAAGATTGCGGGCATTCAAAGGAAAATAAAAAAAAATAATATTACATCATTTAAATTATTTTTTATAATTTTATACAAAGCTCTGGCCATAAAGCTTTATATAATTTGTACCATTTACTGTTACAAAAAACCTTTAAACTACCCATTATTTAAAAAAGAAAATTAATTAAGTAGGCACGTTATTAAAATTTTGTTTCAAAAACAAAAGGAAAAATGGAACAAAAAATGTGCTAATGGTTAATGCAGGCGGAAGGAGTGGAACGTCACGGAACATGAGACAATGGCAGAATACAACACTGCAAAATGGATTCATTGCGAATGCGAAACGCGACCCAGTTTTGGTATTACCTATTCTGTTTTCTTACTTTAGAGAGCTGATTTATAGAATCGAATGCATACATGTGAATAGATTCTACCTTGTAACTCGTAGCAGTGTCACATTGTTGAGTTTCAATGTTGGTACTGTTTTGTATTACAGGTACTGTTTTATAAAATACGTATTTTTTTAAACAAATGTACCTTTTTCAGTTCGTTTACGAGGAATAAAATGGATAAAATAAAACATAGGTAGTTCAGCAAAAGAATTTTGATAAATATCGTGTTCATGGACGGAAGAAAAGGGGTTTTTAGCAGTGTCTATTAGGGAATAAAAATTACAAGACAAGTCTATAGGCTCCGTTTAAGTGAACACTGGCCATAAATTAAAAAAGGGAAATCTGTGTCAGTTTTTAGTAAAGAAAGAAATCCGAAGCCTAAGCAATGAAGCCATTACTTTGAGTCCGGAGCCCAAAAAAACGGCATTCTCGAGACGTTAAAAAATACACCACGTACCTAAGCTGGCCCAGAAGTACTCGACTTAAAACAACTCCGACTACAATATAAATTGGAAAGTTTGTTTTTTTGTTGCCAAGACTACGAGTATCACAGCAAAATTCAAAAATATAATGTAGAAAAAATTATATATCTCTTCATTATCATGAAAAATGTTGCAAAATTTCATTTCAATATCCACTACCGTAATCAAATATTATACATACATATTCCACAATACCTACATATTTATTGCTAAAAATTACTACTACCGCTTTATTAATGGTGGTGTAACAATTGAATAGTTACGCCAAGGTCCTGATAACAGAATGAGAGAAACCCTGGGATATGGAATAGTTTTATTAAAAATGCATCCCTAAATAAACACAAAAGACCTATGTAACGCACGCAGGAATACGATTACATCAACTTATATTATAATACCGTTATTTTGCTGTATGCCCAGGTGGGATTACGCGCTCGAATATTGCAGTAAATCTCTTTATAAATCATGTCGATAGCAATCTCAATTGTGCCCTAAAACTTAGCCACGAGTTAAGATTTATCAAAAGCATTCATAAGCTTTTTAACATACATAGGCTGAGCACACGGGATATGATGTGTCCTTAAATTGTAAAGTCGTTTTTTGTAAAGTCCCCCGCGACACAGTTATCTTTAAATATAAGGAAACAAAGAAATATTAAGTGTCACATACCACATATATGTATTTGCACTCCAGGTTGGAATCAACTATGAAAATAATATAACACTGTATCATCAATAAAATGTTCGCTAGCAATGAATAGCAGCCGCTGTATAGAGCATTTCGTGTAAACTGGTTTATGTAATTGAGAAGTACCGTTCATCACAATAGAGGGAGAGCCAGCAACGTATTTACTTTCGTCATTTCATAAATCATGAAAATTGACAAACTAAATCTTATATACCTGTTGAACAATAAAAGGCTCTAGTAGCAACCGTCTGCGGCCGGAGTGTTTAACCTTTAAATAATAAAGGGTAAGAAAATAAAATTTTATTTAAAATAGAAAACACTCTGTCAATATTATTTAAGTAGGTACTACAAAATATAGCTAGATAGACAGGATATTCTTTATTGTACACCAAGCAAAAACACTACAGTATAAAATAACAGTTTGATTTAAGAGGTAGTTAGCTGTACAATCGGCGGTCTTATCACTAAAAGCGATCTCATCCAGACAACCTTTATATAATAATATAGGACTGATACGATAACAGAACTGAGTTTTATTTATTACCCTCTTTGCTATTTTAGGGTTAAACTTAAAAATCCTTTTTTTTATTCTGCAGGTATATATACAAGTAAGTTTGTGAATTTTCGTGACTTATGAAATGACAAAAGTAAAATACGTTGCTGGCTCTTGGTCTATAAACGCACTTGACCCGGATGGATCCGTCTTGCACCGAGATCAAACGATGCGATACACTTTGTTTATACACCTTTCTTTATTATTTGTTTACAAGATATATGCAAGATATTTTTATTTGTCAGAAAACATGAAAGGATTTAAAATTACTTCGCGATAAATATTAACGGAGAGATTGAGTTCAATATATTATTTTATTTATAGAAATTTAGGTTTGTTTTGTAGGCAATAATGTATGTTAAAGTCTGACTCAAAGTCAACTTAAAATTCTTTTATTCATTTAGGTTACAAAGTAACACTTATGAAGGTCTAATTTATTCTAACAACAACGCATTAGTGGAGTGTGCAAGACAAATCTATGTATGACCCAGATATTGTTGTTTCAAGACAGGGTCTACTTTGTGTGCCTGTAAAGTGCTATGCAAACATCCTTCTATGAAACAGACCGACACAGAATTCAGATGAGTTTTTGCTGTTACTGCAAGTTTCCATAAGCTGTGACAACTGCTTACCATCAGGCGAGCCATACGCTTTGTTATTCTGCGTGAAAGTATAAAAAAAAACAAACAAAAGAGTTCTATCGTCGCGGACATATTCTATCTACATATTTATATTTCTACGGACATATTTCTCAATCCTATTATAACCAAAAAACGTTCATCTAATTTATTTCTATCCGGTATACGGTTTTAAATTCTACCATTTTTGTACTGTTAGGTACTTATTGTGTAAATAAATAGACCATTACGTACAATCGACCAAGTCGGAGTTTAACCACTCTTAACATTTTCAAAATGTTCAGAGTGGTCGAACGCCGACTTGGTGCTACCTTTACTCTGACACTTAATTAATCCGTAGACGATACAAAATCTTGTAGATGTACCATATTGATTTTAACCGACTTCCAAAACAGAGAAAGTTTTATGTTTGTATGTATGTTTTTGTTTTCTTTTTTGTATGTACAGTATGCAAAGCAGATAAGGTACCAGGGTCGCTCTATAAGTGAATAAAAAATGTTATATAAAAAAATACTCCACTTCAAACAGGAAAAAATAACTGAATATAGATTTCGCTTTAAGTCGGATTCATTTATAAATATATATATTTTTAATTTATAAATAAGTAAACATTATGATTGGTTGAACGCCAATTTGGCCGGTTGTACAAACAGTATCCTGTTAGTCCGTCTCACTCAGTTAACTTTGAATTAAAACCGACAAAATACTCTTTATTTTCTTTCCATTCCTAAAAGTTCCTTAGTCCAGTTATAGTTCCCTTGCGCTTTAATAAAACTTTTTAGTCAAGGACTTTTGTTGAGTTTTCTGGTATTCTACTTTCGTAGCACTAACCCATATTTTCACTGTTATTGAAGTATTTTTTTGTTAGTTTCACTATTCACTTTATTTTATTATTGCAATTCTATATTTTTCACTATCTGTATTAATAATAATATATAGTATTTCATTTTAAAGGGAAAATACCTATTTATATTTTCTCAAGAAATTCTGGATCGATTTTAAAATCTCTTTTACCTATAGAAAGCTATATTTTTAGCGAATATCTACATTTTTTTTCATATAATTTATTGACGGCACGTGTGGTTTAGTGGTCTAAGTAGTTACCCCGCCATTTACTACTGCGTAACATATTGTGGGTTCGATTTCCAGTCTCACATTCAAAAAATTGTTTGTTACTCTTTCACGTCAAAACTACTAAACGAATCTGGATGAAATTTGGCACACAGATAGATTATGGTCTGGAATAACACATAGGCTACTTTTTGCAGCGATAACCGACATCCACGCGGGCGGAGCCGCGGGCAACAGCTATTAACATTATATTTAATTATTTATAATTATGTAATAGCAACACACAGCAGGTATCAATTAGAGTGGACAATTATTCAAATGTCTCGTTGGTAATACTTGCACGTACGTCAGAGGACGTGTGATGAATAAAGGTTTGTCAAATCGAGCAAATACATGACAATCACATGATAGCAAGGTTATATGAATGAGTTGACAAACAATATTCACCGTTTACATATTCGGAAACCCGTTAAAAGCGTGAATAGATTTTTTTAAAAGTGGAATACTTTTTCATAACAAATTTTGTACTATCTTTTATTTATATTTTTTTTTATTTTAAATGGCCTACCGCAGTTCGTAGCAAGCCGTATGCCGCGGGGCCTGCACAATGAAACGTTGATTGTATATTTATTTCATTAGCTTCATTTGTCTAGTGGTCGTTGAGTGCGGTTGGCTACTGATCACAATAATGTTAGGTATTTTGTCAAGAAATTCGCAATAGATGGCCGAAGTTAGGAAATTTGCACTCCTGTGTTTCAAAAAGCAAGTAAACTCTTTCGTCCAACGCCTGATATCCCTTCGCTCCGGTCAGATTACCGTCCTATCGGAGTATTTGGAGTATGAGGGTGAAGACAGCAAATAAAGAGTGCACTGTGTTTGCGCACACTTGTTCACTATAATATCCCGTTGATGGCTAGTCTCTATGAAGATTAGCCTTTGTGACCGAAACTCAGTTAGGAGGACATTATATGTAATTTAAAACAAAGAAAACAAATGTGACTATAAACAATACATTTTATTACTTATTACCAAAACATTGTGTTTGTTAACACGCTAACAGAACATTGAACAAAAAACACGAAAGTTTGCATGGAACTAAAACCATAAAAATATTTTACACCATCATGCCTAACAAAAGATAATAGGGCGGAACAAAAGCGTCTATACATGTTACATCAATTTATGTTGGAGTAAAACACATGTTTTGTTTTTTTGCGAAACATGACAGGCGAGTCTAATCGACACGAACTTTTATTTTTGTACGACAGTAACTAATTACTTTAGTTACCGATGTCGGCTATACAAAGGTTCGATGCAATGATTCAGAAAAAATGTTTTGTGTACGCAAAATCGTCTGGTAATTGACATCTTATATAATTGTTTTGATAGTTATCGATGGGCTTGATTGGTAGTTTGTTCTGCAATACTTTTAGTAATAACCGCTGTATTCTAAACTCTTAATATGTATTCTAATTATAACAGCAGCCCATGTACGTCCCTGAATTAAGCATGGATCTCCCCTTCTCTATCGAGAGGACTATCAGGAATCAAATCATGTGGTTAGGTCAGATATACCTTTTGATTTTATTCAAGACGTTTCCTCGCAATGTGTCACTCCATCATCACAAAACCTAGATGTATTTTTTTTTCTCAGTCACACGCAAGTGATACTTCTGGTATTGCAAGCGTCTATAGGCTACGGTAACTGTTTCCCACTAGGCATGCTGCATGCATGCATGCTCTCTCTATATATAAAAATGAATCCCTATTTCCCTTGGTCACGTCATAAATTAAGAACGACTTTTTTCATTCATATTTATTTAATGCTTTCTAATACTGTATAAAAGTTCTTCTTCTTCTTATGGGCAAAAAAGACAGTTGCGCAGAAAATAGTTTAGTCCTGGTGAAGTCTAGGCGGCCCGCTAGTTACAGTATAAAAAATGTACTACATATTTTCTCACATATTATAATTATTATTACTAGACATTACTGTCCCACTGCAGGGCAAAGGCCTCCCTTTCCCTCTTCTATTGGTCACGGTCGAGACCTCTTACTTTCCTGCCAGCACGGGAGGAGTCAAGCTCATACCGCCATCTTTTTCTCATATAATAATGTTTTGAAATAATATTTCAATGTAAAACAGCACGTGTTCAGTCAACAATAGTTTTATTACTGTAGTAAATGTCGCGTATATTAAATTAACACCTGCTATAAACATTTTAATTATGTTTCCATTTAGTATTACTCCATGATGAGATATTGTTCAAACATTGCGCCACTGTGAGAACAATCTCGGCAAGTGGTTGTGATCTAATTAAATATTTTACTTGAGGAGAAGTGCGGCGTGGCTGTGGATATTGTAAGTTTAATAAAAGTAGTGGGCGTGGTATACTCGATACTCGGTAAAAATCGATTGCTATCAAGAAACTTGGTCTCGAGTTCTCAATAAGAGAGTTAGGGCACTATATAAACAAGCAAGTCAGAAAGGGAAATACCTCCACTGTACCACAGAATACTGTACAGAAGACGACAGCCAAATAACTATATGCTGTGGCATAGCTGTGTTCCTGTTAGAGATCTCCTATCTACCGTTCTTTTAGAGATGTGTTTTTAAATAAATGGTGTGTCTATTGTAAGAATATCTCATCACAAATCCATGGTGTTAAATTTTGGGACGGCAACACGTCTATGTCCGAATACTCAGGCTTGATAGAGGAAGGACCTCCACCTTATAGAAGACCGCAGCCAAATTACTTCACACTGTAGTGTAGTAGTGTTCCTGTGATTACAGGTCTCTAGTGCTCATTTAGAGTTGAGTTTTTGAAGTACATAGACGGTAACTGCTATCAGGCGAACTATATGCTTGTTTGCCACCTAAGTAGTATAAAAAAATGAATCCATCCATTTCTAATAAGTAGATAATATATAAATAATGATAGCTAATAACTAACTACGGTAATTGCGTTACGAAACACGTCTACCTAGTTACATTGAGTGGTTCCGTACATAATTATAATACGTACACATTGTTATATGATTATATATATTGGAGATAACACGGATTGCCTTCGGGATATAATTATGTAGGTATGTGTAGTATGGATTATTTAGATATTAAGTGTTCAATTGAACTTATTAGTTCCTCGAAATTGTGTATGTTTAGATTGGCTATAATGCCAAACTCTAACTCAATATTAATTTTTAATTAATTTCTCAAATTCAAAGCCAGAAAGATGCCAGCTGAATTTTTCTACGGCTAGTTCTCTGACGGGGAGCCATGAGAATAACTAGCAAGAAATGAAATACAAAAATAAGAGACAATCGCAGGCCACATTGCTCACAGAATCGATGGCTGCTGGGGAGAAAGGTTCTGGAGTGGCTACCATGAATAGACAGACCCAACCTGGGCATGCCCACAACAAGGTGGACCGACTGGTGGTTAGGATCGAAATTCTTAGGGGAGGCCTATGTCCAGCAGTGGATGTCTTTCGGCTGATTGCTTACAATGATTTTTCGTTGTCAGTTAATGGTCTAAACTGCATAAAATAATACAGGTCTACAGTACTTATTTAGGGTTGTTTGTTTTAAAGGAACCCTTAATCTGAATTAAGATTATTTATAACACGATTGTGGTTCGGTGACACACACGTAGCCCAGACTTTACAAGCGTCCATAGGGTACGGTAAATGTTTACCATCACACGTTTCTACAATACTGTAGTGTGCGTAGTTATTCGACTATAGTGTTCTTTAAGATGGAGTACCTTCCTCAGTCGAGCTTGCTTGACAGTATGGTACCCTACTTCCTTTCCTTTTTATTCCTTAAATCCTCAATATATAAGAATTGGCTTTAAATCATCACATTATAACTGTTTAAATTCAAACAGTTATAAAATACACGTCACTCTCTAGTTAAAGTAACGATTGAAAAGCCTATTCTACATTTTTACGACCAACATTAAACATAATAATAAAACCATTTTTATATTTGTTACAGGTAAAACACGTGCGAGTTTATCACCTAATCATGTGAACAAGGTATTGTTTAATAATATAAGAAGACTAGCTGTTCACCGCGGTTTCACCTGTGGAAAATCTGGATTACAAAGTGTGTTCGGTTGATTCAGTACTTACCTCGCCATTTACCACTGCGAAAAATGTGTGATTCAATGGTTGTACCGAGTACAGGTGTACCCCGCGACACAGGGATTGACTCCTAGTGCGGGAGTTGTCTTTCAAAAAAAACATGCGGGGCAGTCTTTGGGGACTGCAAATAGAAGTGAAAACTAACTAACTTGTGAATTGTATCATCGAGCTATTAGATAATGAGTTTTGAAAATGGAAAGCGTTCGGTGACTATGACGCTAATTCCATGATTTATGTTCACCCAAAAAGTTTGAATATAGAAAGTGTTCGTAGACGGTGATGCGAATTTTATGATTTTGTTCATCTAAAAAGTGCTCAACGGGCCTAAAAAGTTTTCATTTCAAAAATTCGTCCCCAGTCACGTTTACGACGCTACCTACTGCTATGCAAATGATTTTTCAAATCCAACTAGTAGTTCTACAGAAGAATGCGTTGAAACAAACAAACTCTGCCTCTTTATAATATTACAATGTATGGTAATAAGTACATATTATTTTGTTAAGTATGACCGTGATTGATTCCTTTTCGTTACGGTTGTTCTCTTGTATGCAAGGTCAAGAGCGGTTTTAAACTTTACTGTAATAGTTCAATCTTGACTGCATGGTTGCTTCAGTGGGCTTAAGTGGTAACCTCGCCATTTACTAGTGCGGGGCTTGTTGTTGGAGAATTCCGAAGCAGGGAGACGCATCCATAGGCATACCGTTGTTTACCGATCTGCGAGTGCACCAAGGTATAAATGCCTTATTATGATTTTTAATATAAAAAGACAACGCCCACACTAGGCAACAAGCCCTGTGTCGCAAGGAACTTTACAAACATACAATTAACTGACACAAAGTACACCCAGACTAGGGACAACAATTTATGGATTACACAACTTTTTGTCTCGTGTGGGATTCGGTCCCACAACACTCTCATTAACATCCATTATTTTGGCCGAAAGTAGAAACATGGATAGATTTCCACAGTGTTCGCTTTTATACTTACCTTGTGTATCGGCGCTCCGCAACCTTCACAAATTTTCACACAATTTCAGACTAACTACATTTTTCTACAGAATAACATAATATCAATTAAAGTCACCGAGACAGTACCTACCTAACTTAGGTTTTAAAGTCATAAAACAGGTATGTTATATATTTATTCGTACCCTATTTGCATTGTATCTCATAGTATCAAGATAACGGCTAGTTGAAATTGATGGTTAGCTGCGTCAAGGGACTACTGGAACAGTTTAATTGCTATTGGTCGCCGCTATAACCTCAGATTCAATATCCCCAGCTACGCCATTTGGGGTCAATTACTTAGAGAATTGTATGCAGTACTGTACATGTCAACCAGTATTATTATCGTAGGAGAAAAACTTTTACTTTTATGTTTCACTCGCATGATGCAGTAGTGTGTTCGTTTAATGTAGATTATTTTGTGTAGAAATTTCTTTGGATCAAACCTAAAAACTAATTTTAGTTTGTTCCCCCTCCTCCCGGATCAAAAGCTGAATGAGACAGAATTATAGTAATCATAGTGTGGTAGACAGAAATATTACATTACGCTTTGCTATTAATATCTAAATTGAGATAATAATCTAGATTCAACCATGATGAGACTCGCTGGTTTGATATACAGAATCATTCATTGTGCCTTCGAAGGCAATTTTTTGTCCCGCGTAAGGATCGATCCTTACGCGGGACAAAAAATTGTGTGATCCATAAATGGTTGTCCCAACTCTGGTTATACTTTGTCTCCGTTAATTGCATATTTGTAAAGTCCATCACGACACAGGTGTTGTGTGCTTGTTCACTAGTGCAGCAGTTGTCTTTTTAAAAAAAGAAAAAATATTATTACATAACAAGCGTAATCGATAATTATAATATATAATACTTTAGGTAAATGCGCGCATGTGGTTATGTTTACTAACGTGAGAAATAAGTGAGTTACTTCTGTAACTATGCAATCGATACCTATAACACAATTTACGCTATAATCTGGATAGGCCTAAGTGTAGAAGTAACTCGCTGTTCTCGATAAACAAAATCATAACTCATAACACTACCCAATCGATAATATTTCAATTTATTACGTGTATCCTTGCCCTGCATTTTTATACTACATTGTAATTCAGAGCAGAACACCAACTAAATAAGGAAGCGTGAGGACAGCTTCAATCATTATAGGTTAAGGTCGAATGGAATCGATGTATTTGTTATTCTATCGATAAAAGCATGTACCGTTTGGTGTAATGATCGCACTAGTTATGGACTACGTATTGTCGCATTAAGAATCTCTGATTGAGACGTGAATTGAATATATTATTGGTTATACCTATAGAGGTGCGTGTGAAGGCTATAATATTGCAGTGATTGTTTATTCCAAAAGTTATGGTAATTTGGGATTAACAAATAGTGCCTTTTCAAGTTTTTATTTAACTTGCAGTATATTAATGTTAGTTAGTTTGTTTAGTTAACAAAATTTAAACAGCTTTTCGGCGACAGAATAAGATTTTTTTTTTTTTACTTACCTTACTTACTACCAAAGTTTCTTTGGATACTTAAATAACTATATTGACTAACAATGCAATACTATGGTACCATGAAGCTGGTAATAATACAGTTGGAAGGTGGCCATAGAATCTCTGCGACGATAGACGAATCATCGTGTTCGTTAGAAGTATCATTTAAAAAGGTATATTAAGTAAATAGGAATTTAAAATAAATATTTTATTACGGGCGCGTATATTGATCTATAAAAGATATGATATACATATTTTGATAGTATGAAATATTTATAAATTACATACAATATGATTGTTTGTTATTATAGCGAACAGAAATGTGCATCTCTATGAAATACGAACCAATAGTCGTGTGTTTATTTTTTTAAAACAAGTGACGGCCGTCCCGCACTAGAAAATAACACAGCATGGAGTTTCACAAACATTGCTATGTAATCCAAACATGCTGGCCATACAATGTATGCACAGACATGCAAAAACTTTCTGTAGTTCTTGTAAACTATGCCGAGTGGTGACCAAACTTGTAACATATCAATAGAGACAGATTTATGGGAATAATAGTACTTAATAGTCGTCCCGACCGATTTCGGTCACGGTAGCCAATCTCAACGATGATTAGCCAACTGCGCAGGACATATTATAGTGCACAAGTGTAAGCGAAAACACTGGTGCACTCTCTTTTCCTTTCCTTTCATAGTCTGATGGGATAGCAATCCGACATGACCGGCCGGCTGATTCTCTAAGAAACAGCGATGGCAACTGACAGTTGTGATCGCAAACTGACAGTTGTGATTGCTCGGTGACGGCACAATCTATTGACTAAACGTCAAAAAGGGCTCATACGGAATACCGACTTTCAATCTGACAGCCAGATTTTGCTCGGTTTTTGCGGTGGCTCGGTTTTTGCTCTTACGGAATACCCATGCGGAGAGAGATTGGCGCAGGACCAACGGCTTTACGTGCTTTCCAAAGTACAGAGGGGTCTTGATTGGTTAATCTTGCTGATCTGTCGATCCGCGCCGCGAACTACTAGCTACGAACTCCTCAGATTACATACACCATACATCCCTACAATACTTACAACAAATATAAATAGGTATATCTAAATTTTAAAAAACTGCCACTAACGGAGCATCACTTGAAAACGGTTGGACCGATTTGACTGATTTTACTGGAACAAGGTTTGTATGGAATAAAAGTTTTATGTGGGGAAACGTCCGCAATTTTGAATGGTAGATATTTTTGTATAAAAACTCAATAGTTTTAACCGTGCAAAGCCAGGATGGATAGCTAGCTAATGTATAAATGTAACTGTCCATCACCGCATGCAAACCAAATATCATTGAAACAAATTATAATAAATGAAATAAATCAAAAACAAAACATGTTAAACCACATTTTACCATATTAATTTAAACAGAAAACAAATATTTGCTGAGTGGAGGTCACGTTGTATTACTGGGTTTAATAAAATTATAAGGGTACAAGTTTACATAGGCCCGTAGAAGCTGAAAAGTATAAATTGAGAAATTTATACATTTTAATTATGTAAATGTACCTAAACTAAGTATGTATGTGTATACATACTGCATAATTAAAAACCTTACTCAGTAAGTAATACAATTAATAATATTAAAAGTATACAAAAAAAAATTGGCGTTCAGTTTTGTTGCCATGTTTTTGTACGTGCTTGCTTATAGATTCCAAGTATGAATGCGATAGATAATTCAGAACGTAATGATACAGAAAGAGATAGTGATAGACTCCGCGCGCTATTGTAATTTCTGTGTGTAGTTATTTGGCTGTGATCTTCTGCAAAATGGCAGTCCTTCCCCAGTCGGGCTTTCCAGCCTCATGAAACAATCCTAACGTAGCTAACAAAACGTGGGCATCATACATCTCTGTCTACCTCTGGAGACAAAGGCGTAATGTTATTTTTTAAACAACAACATTGATATGTCACTAATTGATGGTGTAATATAAATCGTATGTCAACTGAAGGCAACTTATGTAATTAAGTTTCTTAGTGGGTGGTGATCTGTTAACTTGTCCTCATGCAATCTGTTCTCATTTAATCTAATATTGTTTATATTATATGTAGTAAACTAGTAAGCATTATACTGCTTAACGCAGAAATCCTCTATCCGACAAGTCATTTTTTTTTTACTTACATCAAATTTCAATCCACGTATTTTACTACTTCCCAAGTTTCTTTGGATACTTAAATAACTATAGTGACTGACAATGCAATAATATGGTACCATGAAGCTGGTCTGGTAATACAGTTGGAAGGTGGCTATAGAATCTTCGCGACGAATCATCGTGACAAATAATGATGATAACAAATATGCAATCTTTTTCTTCTTTATCGCGTGCCCAGTGTGGCGGGGACTTTACAAAAATACAATTAACGGACACAAAGCACACCCAAACTCGGGACTACCATTTATGAAACACCCAAATTTCTATCCCATGTGGAGATTGAACGCCGAGCAGTGGTAAATGCAGTCAAATAACAATATGTGTAGGTACATAGGTTTAGGAGAATGAATAAGGAATTTTAAGACTTAACTTTAACTATCTGCAGCCGTCTTAGTCTTTGAAATGCTACCGTTACACCAACGCCTATTCAGTCACATGCATCACATCAAATAGACATACATTCATCGTTTCATTTGAAACGAACGTATCCGATCATAAAGCTTCCGTATAACACCAATGCCATTCGTTCCGTCTGTCCGTCAGATTGTTATGCAAGAACACTGATGTAAGCAAACACGAACATAAAAACTTAACTTTCTAACTCCTTTCTAGTTTATCTATTGAGTGAACATAAGACGATAAGATATATACCTTTGATAACTTGAAGTTTTGGTCGAGGCTTGCGGGTATCGACACACCCTGGATTTGTTTAAACGGACTGAGTGCAAAAGAATTTTCTTTTTTCGATGAAAACTTCTAATTTGCCTACTGGCGAATTTGCTGACTGAAAATGCAGAGGTAGAGTCTACTGCCTAGGCGAAGAACTGGGTCATCAACACGCGAGTGATATCTCTGGTATTGTAAGCGTCTAGAGGCTACGGCAACTGCTTAACATCAGACGGGCCGTATGTTGGTTTGCCATCTAAGTAGCATAAAGAAAACTGACAAGAAACTCAGGCCAATTTTTAATCGTTATGCAAACCAAAACTACATACTTGATGAAAAAGTATTATCATGGAGAAGATGAATGTTTTGTTTGTCGTTAGCGAGCCGCTTTGCTGCACAAAAGTGGCTCTGAGACGAAACAGGTATTACTTACAGCTCTGGCCACCCCTTCGAAAATGAAGGCTATCTAACCTATGCTATATTGTATAACTTACCCATATAGATTAGAGCACAACATTATTCAAAACACAATTGTAAATGTAAATAAAAAATTCAATATTCATGCTTTTTATGCATTTTGATGACACTTAGTATAAAAACAAACGTATTTATATAAGCATCTACATAACCTTTTATTCAAATCGTATGATTTCGTAATTGAGGTCGATGAATATAAATAAATGTAAATTGAAATACATTGAATTGTGTGCTATAGAAAATATAAAGCGGTTAGCCACATATTGGCATTAGAGTGAGAAGGGAGGTTTGATCCTTCTGGGAAATATAGGCGTGAAGTAACGTTTATATGCCAGGATAAATAATTTATTTATGTAGGTATATAAATCTTTTATGCAGTCAATTTAACGGTTTTTATATGGAGTCTCCAATTTCAATTTAAAATTTAATGCGTAACTTGTATACTTATATCTACCTAGTGGTTTATCTTTAATAATAATAATAGAAAATATTATATGTCCCACTTTTGGGAGTCGGGTGGCTTATCGGCCCGGGCTCGCGGGCCCGAATGCCACTTTTGAATTTAATAATTATTTTTAGTAGTGTTTTCGGCCCACGAAAAAAAATTTAAAATTATGTCTTAGAAAAGTACGGTCAACCAAAAAAAATTGAATTTGTATAAATAAAACTATTTTTATTAGGTTAATCATAAAATACACTCAGATTAGAAACAAACACTTCATCATACAAAGTTTTGTCCCGTTTGGGAATCGAACCCACAACACTGTGACGTGGTGTTGCTGATGGGTTAATTGATAGAGATACTCGACCACTCTTAAAATCTTAGTCTAGTAATTTTCGCCTTTAACCTTATATTTAAATTTTAACCTTTAACCTTATACCGCAATAAATAAATAAAACTTGCTTTACTAAATATTTTACGATTTCACTGTATCACTTTATTTATCCGTAAACAATATTTTCTTTCTTTTATATACTACTTGGGTGTCAAACAAGCATATGGCCCACCTGATGTTAAGCAGTCACTGTAGCCTATGGATGCTTGCAATACCAGAGGTATCACTTGCGTGTTGCCAACCCATTTTTTTATACCAGGACTTTATGATGGGAGTATCTCTGGGATATAATTTCATTTTTATTTCAAAACCCATCCCTAAATGAGCGCTGGAGACCTGTACTCACACACAGGAACACAACTACACCGCTGTGTCTAGTTATTTGGCCGTGGTCTTCTGTAAGGTGGAGGTCCTTCCCCAGTCGGGCTTGCTCGCTAGTATGTTGCCCTACCTCCCTTATGTTACATCTTGCGTAAATATACCACATTTAATTAATAAATAAACATTCTATAATTTATTACTAAGACGTGTAAGAGACAGCAGCAACGGCATCCTAGAGATGATTGCCTCGCGCCTTGACTGTCCGATCCAGTTTAAATGGATAAAAATTATCATTGGGCAAGACTGATCATAATTGTGTTAATTTTAATTTAATTTGATTTCTTTTATTTTATTTTTATTTTGTTACCTATATTGAAAGATTGACATAAAATTGATTTAATGACACTGATTCTATTTGTATCATATTATTTATAGCATAATTTCTCTTTTATTGCATCTTTTTTGTATTATTATTGACATTTTGTATCCTAACTTGCTCAATGTAATTCTATAATTAACTATGTATATGGACTGGTTCTGAAATAAAACTATTTATTATTATTATTATAAGTAGTCGAGGGTCAACTTTGCCGATCGTACCTCATCCACTAGATAATACTGCAGCAAGTTGTAATTGAGTGAACACAATTAACAGTGCTAGACATACGACGTAATTAAATGTACACACAGTAATGTATCTGTGTGTGTGTATTAATCGTACATTACCGTTAATTACAATAGGAGTTTCATTGCGTATGATAATTAAGGACACTTGTGACGTCACGTTGTCAGCGGATTTGTCAATGGGATATTACCCGTTCAAAGAGTAATGGGGACGCAACGATCCAAAACGGATTCACGCTCGCAACCACACTCATAGTGTTAGACCGAAATGGCTTCGGCTTCGGCCAAAATTTTGGCGTTCGTCAAAATAGGCCGAAACCGAAGGCTTTCTACGGTAAGCGTACTACAAACGCCAGCCTGGTTGTAATCAGTTACTGTATTTGTGCCTATAGACGCTTGCAATAGGTACTAGGAGCATTATTGACGCGCTGTTGATATCTTGTAAAACCAATGTTTTATGTTGCGGATAACTTTGGGATAAAGAAAACATTTGTTTCAAAATACATCCTTAAATTAGCACTATATTCACGCACAACAGCAAAATAACTCTACTGTGGCTGTGGCATTTCTAACTGTGGAAGGCCTCCTCAAATCGGGCTTGCTCGTTTATATGGTCCAACCTTTAAAACTTTATTATTATAACAAAATAATAAAAAAACATTTATTTTACTTAATAGCTAATTTTATTTTCTAATGGTTGTAGTTGTATGGTACCTTTGGTTTTGGTTTCGGCCAGAAATCGGCCTTTGGTCAGACACTAATTAATGGCAAATCCGTGTCAATTGCGCCGACCAAAGCTAAATAACCGTCTCATTATCCCACTCGTGTCCCTGTCATGATGGCTAACGTCCATCAGTTTAGCAAACCACTTCAATTACTCCACAAAAGTCATTGGTTCATTCCATTACCTAATAGCTAATGCACTTTGATTTCGAAATCGGAAATGCATATTGCAAACTGTGGAAAGGAAACAAATAAAGTTTCTTTTTTTTCTATAATAGACAAAGGGTGCTTAAGTCATGTAATATTTAAAAAAAAAGGTTTTTATACCTCGGTCGTTGTAATTCGAATCGTCGGGTAACAAAATGTTTGCAAACCTTACTTAGGTATGAAAACCGTAATAAATATGTAGCTTGTTACAAAGGCTAGTCTAGGTCTCGGTGTCGGTGTGTAGCAACACTAGGTCTGTTAGTAGCGCACGCGCATGCCGCGGTACAGTCACGACTACGAGGGTGTCGCAACTATCGCGTTCCTTTAGTTTTAATGGACTTGAGTTTGAAGAGAAGTAGGGCACCATAAAAGCGAGTAAACGCAACTGGGTAAGGACTTCCACCTTACAGAAGACCACAGCGAAACACTTATTTAGAAATGCGTTTTTAGCGAATCGTATGCCTAACCGAAAGATACCTTATCACTAAATCCTGTAGTTAGTTTTTTAAGTCGGCAACACACAACCTTTGGTGTTGGAAGCGTCCTTAGGCTTACCACCCAGGTAGGTCATATGCTTCGTCAGTATACAAAAAAAAACTGTTGGCAACCGGCAGTTATTTTACATGCGGTACCAAATGTTGATTTTAAACATTCGTTGTGTATATGGTCAATTTTGAGTTACGGTCGGGTCGAGTCGGGTACTTGGTCATCTTGCAGATGGCCGAGGATAGTGTACTGTGGTACTTACAGTCACGACTACGAGTGTGTCGCAACTATCGTGTTCGTATAGTTTTTGCAATAGCGCGTGGTGTTCCACGTTCGGATATAGCCAGCCTTTGTTCCAATATTAGGCAACATTGATGGGTTGCCCTATCCGACTATTCGTTCCTCATTCATCACATAGTTTCAAAATGTATATCTATTAGATTTGTTATCTTTATTATATGTATGAGGGGTAACAAAAGGTGTGGTCATTTGAGGATCGTTATCTCTTGAATATAATAAACCACGCGAATAAGCCTAATTTAATAGCCCAAAGAACAATATATATAACTGTAAATTTACATATGCAACTAGGCTAGCCTCTATATCGAACACAGGCTATATGGTAAATGACAACTAAACCATGATTCTGTAATGCAAAGTATAAAAAAAGAAGTTGAAAATATTTAATTTTTTCATGATGACTACGTTTCAACTATTCCAAGAGGCAAATTGCTGACGCAGGATAGCTGACACAGGCCTCTCAGTAGTCAAGCTGGAGTGGAACTACATATGTGGGTCACGTCAGTCGCTGACAGAGTTCAACTAGCAAAAGATTAGAAAAAAAGGATGCCTGAATTTTACAGTGCGACAATCTTTCAAATGTACGAATTTATATAATATTTATTATAGATAACAATGAATGTAGAGAGGCACCCAGAGTCAAAAGAGTATATGTCTATAAAAGACATATACTCTTCTGACTCTAGGTGGGCTCTAGCTGTGCCCACGCCGTTTCCAATTCTTCTTGTTCAAAATTCATGTCTTGTGTTTTTTATTTTATTTATAATGGTTTTACGTAAAATGTTGAATAAATAATTTTAATTAGTTCCGCATTCGCCTCATGCAGTCGCGTTAAAAAATCCGTATTCGTCCTACACTCTATTCCGTTTTAGCCCCAAAAGTTATACATTTGGGGCTAAAACGGAATAAAATCAAAGTTAATTTATTTAATTTTGATTCACAAAGGCAATAAAAGTCGGTAAATGAAGAATACAATTTTATTGTTTGTTGACTAATAAGATTAATTAATTAAGCAGCTGGTACGGTACGGTCCCACACCTTTGTGACGTAGTTAAAAGCGAATATTTTTTGCGATACCGATAAAGAATTTATTGCAGCGTGTTAAGGAATTCCCTTTCACCCGAATTTTATGTACTCGTTTTATTTCTCTGTACAGGGTGCATTTACGACGTCATATGCGATCATATAAATTTTATGAGATTTTGGACTCAGTTTTAATGGAGTTTGGTTGGCAACTGGCGGTCAGTTTACATGTGGCACAAAATGTCGATTTTAGACATTCGTTTGATGAATTCAGCGAATTTCTAGTCTTTTATGTTGCAGCTGATATTTCAAGTTAAGTAAATTGATCATCATCATCATCTCTAATAGGTGAATGGATAGCGATGATGGTGTTCGAGCGTAGAATAGTAGATGCTGCTGGAGACGTATTTTCCTCGCGAGCCAATTTGAACATTTGCCTGCCTGACTGATTGACTACCTGCTCAATGCGAGCATCACATCAGTGCAGCCTCGCGAGGCATTTCTCGGTTTTACTCGTATGTCGCCGATACTCGCCGACAAAAGCAAATATGAGAAACATGATCCACAAATCAGACATAAACAGCGTTATTTTAATTTTTGCAAGTTTAAACATGCAAATAGAAACATACAAGGTTAATTATCAACGGTTCGTGAATTCACTCGGTCTGGGTCAGAGTTAATATGTGCACATAAATCTGTTAATAGCTAGGTACATTATACTGATTAACGGCTGTTATTGGTGCTATTATAATAGTTGAGAACAATACAATGTTATAACTGAACAATGTAAGCCAAGATACGTTATTATCTCATATGAATACCTATGTAATGTCTAACAATTGAAAAGCTTTCTCGAGTGTAAATGAATGTAAATTAGTTTATAATAATTTATTATTATATAATTTTATAATCATTATAAACCGTTACTTTTGTGCTATTTTAAAAAATCTACTCTCGCGTTACATAATTATAACATTGCGTTTTATGTAACAAACATCACGTCTTTTTTTTTCTAAAGGTAGATGTCATTGTGTATCTTACTCACTTATTGCGGTTTATTCCACATTTGACAGATTCTACTTTTGACATCATAGTCTAATATTGACAAATTCTACACATGCCAGATTTGGTAGATTCTTCTTTATGTGACAGATTCTACATATTTTGAAAAAAGTGAAGTGAGACACTGTGAAATCAAAAATAATATTTTTTTTTTGTTTAGAGGTTCTAGATCCTAACTGCTAAGCAAAACGTTGTGTTCGATTCCCATTCGGGACAAATCTTTGTGTGATTTACTTTTATTAGTTAAGTGTCTGGGTGTAATTTATCTATAATTTTATGTACTTATTTAGAAATTAGTACCCAGTAACATATAGTAACATATTTATAGGCTGTGCCTAGTTTGAGATCAGGTAACCGTATCAGAGTTGTCAAAAAAATTAAGCGTCCACCTCCATCCACCTGTGTAATTTATTAAAAAGGTCTGTCCGCCAAGGGATTTGTACATTTATTTCATATTTCTCATTCTTTCCTCAAGGTAAACTAATTTGACTAGAAATTTGTAATATATTGTAAAATTATTTTATTTAACCATATCGCGTATACAAGCTTCCTGTATTACTACAGTTTTATAGTAATTGCAATAGCGACCTTACTGTGTAAACTTTGTAATAACTATGTACGAAATGTAAATAAAAATGAAGTAGGTATTACTATATTATGAAGCAATAGACATTCAACTCGTAAATGCTCCAGTTAGAGAACAGTAACAATTATAAAACTATTTTTAATATTGCGCAAGTGTTATAAAAATATTATAATTAAGTGAATTTAATAACGCTGGAACTTGAGAAAGAATTACAATAATATTGTGATGCAAAACTCGGTCAATATTAATTAAATGTAAATGTGTGTATGTGAAACGTCTGTCCATCCATCCATCTCAGTCAAAAGACGTCCAGAGCTGGATATAGGCCTTCCCAAGTTTTCAACATCGCTTGAGCTGACCTTGTCCATCGGTTGCCCGCAACCTTTACCATGTTGTCGATACGCCTTGTTGGAGGCCTACTCACCACCATCCGCTTTTACTTAAATTGCCATGATATGTCCTGATCACATTTTGGCAACCGCACGTGGACGTAGAAGTAAAGCTCTGTAAGTTCTGAGATTACGCCAGAGACTTAACTTGAAATATAACACTTCAAAAGTTCATACAGGTCTCCAGTGCTTATTTAGGGATGCTTTTTCATACGAACGTTTTGTAATCCCAAAGAGTTTATAGTAGTAGTGTAGAAACTGTCGGGCTGGCAAAGTATAAGCTGGTCCCGACTGTTGGATAACTGCAGAGGGTTTATGGACTATCTTAAATGCTCTGTCGTTAGGTTGGCCACTAACAAAAAAAACATGCGGGGCAGTCTTTGGTGCCTGCCGATAGAAGTGAAAACTAAGCAACTTGTGAATTGTATCGTCGAGCTATTAGATTATTATTTTTGAATATGGAAAGGGTTCGGCAACGATGACGCGAGTTCCATGATTTTTGTTCACCCAAAAAGTGCTCAACGCACCTAAAGAAGGTTTCACGTCAAAAATATATAAACTAAAAAGTCTAATCATGTAAGATTGAACTATAATTACCAAATACGTCTACAATGACTCAGCTAAGTACCGAATGTATGTTAAATAGCTAATTTAGATAAATATCAGAGGAAAACCGTAGAAAAAAGGCTCGACACGTAACTTACCAAGGTCGCAGCGTTCACACGGCTGTCGGTTTGAACCTAGAGTCTGACAGACCATACACCATGGGAAATTAAACTGCGTAGCTATGTGATTCACACGCTCATTCTTGTACTGTGGACGTTGTTGCTATCCTGGTTGAAAGGGTTACTACAGAATGCCTGTATTTTTTCTTGCTTTCTTTACAACGGGCAACGGAGATAGCTGTGTAGGGCCGCTATATGAAGATTATTTTTTTTAGGAAATACATGAATTTGTGTGAAATATATTTTTATATTTAAGTTTTCTTAAAAAACTAATTTTTATATAGCGGCCCTTTACAGCTATCTCCGTTCGCTTAAATTAATATACACTAATATGGGCGATCTAAATAACTCTGTCACCAGGTTGGCCACTAACCAAACGATAAGAAGAAGAATATACACTTTAGAATCAATACCCACAAACGTTAACACAACTACGACACTTTGTGTACTTAGTTATTTGGTTGTCGTCTTGTATAATACCTCTCTTAAAGTTAGTATGAAATACAGACAATATTACGTATTTTTCCTTTTTCTAAAGACTTTTTGCTCGTCACAGTTTTTGTCTTCCTTCCTCGTTGTAATTATGTAATGCGCGCAATCATAGAGACGTCTAAATCATCTTTCTTACAGCGTAACTTATCCTCTAATAAAATATTTTTGTTGAATTAATAGTAGATAAAATACTGGTCGTTAACCTGACAAGATTTCGTAGTCCAGTGGACCTAAATTTGTTCTACTAATGTGTTAGCACGTGATTAACTTTCTTAGGGAACATAAAATTACAGAGTCTAAATAGTATGTGTAAGTTCCTTCTCCAATGTCCACTTCACGATCCCGCCAAAAATATAAGTTGAAAGTTAAATTAAGTATGAAGTAGACATATAGGTACTGATCGTCCTAAATTGCTTTTTTTTCACTGCAACAAAGAGCCATCAAAAATTTTATTAGCTTTTGAATTACGTAGGCGAAGCATTGCGGATGAATACATTTGTAACTCATTTTTTCCCCAAAAGAATCATTGCTGTGTAACGCAATAAAGGTACGGTACTTAGTTTTACCTCGCTTATTGCATTTTTTATGTGGACAAAAACAGATGACAAAATCCGTGTTACAAAAAGTTGTGGGAAAAAATATCAAGATCACTGTCAATGGAATGAGCGTGGAATCTATGACCACGACGAAGGTCAGCTACTTAGTAATGTCATTCGTCTATTGTTTTTAACAAAAAACTATAATAGAGCGTAGGCGTCACCAGTTATCTTATTGAAGAGCAAACGTAAGTATGTTTTTGTAGCGAAATGCTGCCGTTATGACCTCGGACGTGGACGAACGGTCATGTCAGCTAGATTTGATTGAGTCGAGAGATGAATTTAGTGCTGACAGCTAAAGCAATTCTAAATGTGTAGTTATGCGGTCGTATTAATTGATTGATTAGACACTATTATGTGTGGGTTTGTGTATTATAGTAACAATAACATATACGTGTACATACACTAAATTTAATGTTTTTTTCAAGCAAGGTATTATTATAAACGGGCCTTTCTAAACCATTTCTTGACAACTTCAAACACAACAAATTAAATCTTAAAATTTGAAAACAAATGACTAAGATAATTATTGTAATATAAAATTTGAACTTTGCTTAAAGGATTGTCTCAATTAAGTGGCAATGGGCAGGAAACATAAAAGACAAAGATTTATCATCTAAAACAAAGTGAGCTTATTTTATTCTCTTCAAGAAATACCTAAGTAGTTACGACAGGTTCGTCTAGTCATTACTTTGTCGAAGTCTACATAGACCTAATATTATATTTCATCCTCAATAAAACCTTTTTGGATGGTACAAACTTGGGACTATTTACCAAAAGTTGTAACTAATACTGGCCATTCATCAATGTAATAGCGAATTTGAGTCTCAATATCTACCGTAACGTAAGGGATGCCATAAATCGAGTATTGAACAATGTGTTAGTTACAGAGTTATGTGGACAATAGCATATCGGTGTCAAGATCGTTAGCCCCGGCCCCTTTTGTCTTCTTTTGAGGGCCGAATATCAGACACGTGGCGTCAAAGACATGGCCAGTAATATATTACTATAGGACAATCTGCCGTCCACTAACTAAAAGGCCGTTAAGCCACAGTTAGCCGTTTTTCACTTTTTAATGTAGTCTTATACAACTTTCGATGCTCTATCTTTTGGTCTAAGATTCATTTTGCTAGCTAGCTTAGTTTTAGAGATACAAAACATTGCTGAGCAGTTAAACCACATAAATTTCATTACTTCCTTAATTAAAAAGCGGCTAAGCCACAATACTTCTCTAGAAAGACGTTAACATACTTCAACGGCAAACTGATGTAACATTTTTTCTAATTTTACTTAACTAAAAGTACGTTATCTAGTCATGCTTGACTAAAAAGCAGTTAAGCGTCTTTAACTACCTTCATGTATTGTGTCATATAAGTAACCACCTGAACATCGTACCTTAACTATAAAGCAGTTATAAAGAAAAACTACACTAGAAAGCAGTTATACGCCAATAGCGGCTTTTAAGTTATGTATTGAAATCAGTATTAGCTAAATATCAATCGCTAGAGAGCAGTCAAACGACAATACTAGACTAAAAAGCAGTTAAACGCTTGTGATTTTTGTTTGCGTTTGACGAGCTCAGGATATAGGAAAGGATCCAAAGGATCCAAACTATGATGAATAGTGTGTTGGTGGACCAGGGATTTCTAACTGCACAACGCCTTGAAACTAAAAGTATGCCATCTACACGCAATTCCACTTGCTCTAATATTAGCCAAGAATCAAAGTACGCCCACATGAACAGTAACGATTTAGTTAATCTTCTTAACCAAGAACCTTACTCGATGACATCACAAGAGTTTCAAAAATTTAATGAAACACAAATAACATATAAAAACAGCCAACCAGAAGAAACTCTGAAGCTTACAATAGAAACATTAACTCAGCAACAGCTTGAAACACATTCTTTATACTGCCACGAATCGATACCCCCTCCTTCTCCAATGCCATCTTCTTCTCACTGCATTATACCAGAAATATAAGATTATGATAGTGATGACTCCGTTAAGGATAAGGACTAAGGCCAGCCATGTGACCAAGTTTTAAGTGATGATACTGAATATGGTTATGACATGCAAAGTTAAAATACAGTTTTAAACCCTAAAAGTAACCCAATAGTGAAAAGGAGAACATCGATAACTAAAACGTTTCCCGAAAAATTAATAACGCGACGACATACTTAAGAATTTATAAGAACAGAAGAGATTATTAGACATCGGTTACCTAAGAAAAGACGTGCATCTTTATCTTTTATTGATTGCTCTATTTTTTTTTTTTTTTTATACTACTTGGGTGGCAAACAAGCATACGGCCCACCTGATGTTAAGCAGTATCCGTAGCCTATAGACGCTTATTTCTATGAATTTAGTAAATTTAGCACCACCATCATCCACAAAGAGAAAGAAATATGATACCAGCTTGAAAGATAGATTAGTTGAGAAGGAAAAGGAATGCACAAATTACAAACAGACTCAGAACAACTCTTTGTGGGTCATACAAAGTTTTGCCGGAATCGAACCCACAACCTCGTGCACAGCAGGCGCATACTGCGGCCACTGGACCACCAAGGCAGTATACTTCACATACGCTGGCAGGATCGGATTCCCAACACGGAAGTACTTCGTCGGACGGATATGGTGGGCATGGAGAGCCTCCTTATTAAAAGACAGCTTCGCTGGTGTGAACATCTTGTACGCATGGAGCCCTCAAGGTTGCCAAAAGCTGTCTTTTACTCTGAGATCAGCTCAGACAGTATCTTTGTACAAGGATGTTCTTAAGCGACACTTATCTGTAACCGGTGTGTCTCCAAACTCATGGGAGGAGCTTGCTACCCACAGGTTAGACTGGCATAAGGCTGTTCACAGAGGTATAGAAGAGTTTGAAAACTGTCGTCTTAAAGACCTTGAGGCCAAACGCCAGCACCGTAAAACTCAACTCAGGCCCTCTTATGAGTATACCTAATGCGCAAGGAGGGCTTCACTGCGCTTTGTGTGACCGTCTTTTTAAGACGTAATTCGGCTTCGCGAGCCCCGTCCGAGCACATGAGCGGAGACGTATGGACGTGAGTTAGTATGGGTCGCCGTCGACGGATACGTCTAGGAGGACATCATCATCATTAGTTTTATAAATATGAAATATTGGATGCTCGTTATTAATTCTTATACTAATGTCTGAAATTTTGCACACACCTACTAGTAGCTTACGGTTCGAGTTGTATTATTTGGTTAAGTTCTTTTCGCATTAGCCGATGCGGTGTCGGCGCGGGTAGCGTATGCTCGCAATGCGCAATACCGAAAGCTTGCCGAACGCTTACATTTCAACGTGCGCATTCAGAATCGCATGGTTTGTGCGGACGTGGGGCGTTTCTGTAAACTGCGTCTCAAAGTTTTGAGAACATAAGGGTTACTACACACATAAGCGGCCCGGCATAATCTGTGCGGCAACAAAGCCAACTCAAAGCTTATACTTTTTCCTCGAACATCATCTACATATATAAACTCGATTTCACTGCTCGACTGTGCCGATTAATGCCGGCCCGCTTATGTATAAAGCAACTCTTAGAAGCTTTGCTCGATTTGTTTACCAACAGGTACAAAAATCAAGACAATATAACATCTTAATGCATTTCGTTATAAATATCCCGCATTGATAACGCACCTACAAAAGTAAGGACCTAGACAAATTGTAACGGGAAGACAAAGTAGCTAGTACTTTGTCTTCCCGTTACAATTTGTTAACATTTTTAACGCAAGTATTTATGTATGTATGTATGTTTTTACTTAAATCCATTATATATATATGGTAGTTTAATCGCCAAGTTCGCTCGACTCACGCAATCACGAATTTTGTATTGAAAATTTTCGTTTTTGTCTGGAATTTTAAAAGGAGGCATTTTTTAATTGTTTAATTTTTTTTTATTAAACTTTGATTTAATACTTTAAAAATTTATTATTTCTCACATAATCCTGTCAAATGCTTAGCAATAAGGAAGTTAAACTCAAGCGAAGTAAGTATTGCCGCCTTTTAGTTAAGTATTATTAGAATAATCTTGTATTCAGTTTCATATTCTATAAACGCTACTTAGCTTAAAAGAGTCTAAGCCGCTTATTAGAAAATATATTAAGTTTCAGATTGATGAAAAGTTTCGACAATAAAGCCGTTAGACGACTTAGCGACTTTCTAGTTAAGGATTGCATAATAAATTTAACTAAGATTTAGAATCCTATAAATTTATTAAAATTACTTCACTAAAAAGCCGTTACGGTAACGTTAGCGACCTTTTAGTACAGGATTTAGAGCCAAAAATTATCTAAAATGCTTAGCTAAATCGAAAAAGAACGTTTTTTTTAACGAGGTGTAGTTTTTTTTAATAACTAAAACCTTAAAATGATCCACGGAATAATATTCAATAATCTGCCTAACACCCGTCAAGCTAAGTATTGTACTTTTTAAGAAATAACGGTTGCCGCCTTTTTTGCTGTTTTCTCCAAAACTACTTTTTGGGCTTAACGGCTTTCTAGTTATAGGACGGCAGCAATGCGAATTTTAGTCTACAGGAAGTGTGCTAAATAGAAAAAAAACTTAAATTGACTTAAAATATTTTGCAAAAAATTAACAATGAATTCGAAATATGAATGAGTCAGACAGGCGACAGACAAAGTAAACTAGACAAGTTTTTTCATAGATTGCAGATAAGATACTATTTGCTCTGACTTTTAAAATTAGAAGGTAATGTCAAGATCAAGGTGTGGAACTCAGTGTGGAAGTATGAAACAGATGTTATATTTAAAATTAAATAAATATTATGCTCCCGTATAGTAAAGGTGAACTTTATGTATAATTTGTAATTCGATCCACTCATACACTCAGCATCTGTCACACTGTGGATTTTAGAGGACAACAGATAAAGATTTTTTGTTGTTGTTGATAATGGCTTGTAATTTACAGCTTGAAGCATAAAAACGGCTCAAAGAATTATTATAGAAGGCCGGTAGATATAAAACCTTTATTTTGTGGTTTTATTGTTGTCTATAAAATAGTGTACCAATATTATACGACAAAAAGCCGCTAGCCATCACGAGGAATCAAGAAAAATCAACTACATCATTTGTTACACAAAATATTTATTAACTGCCAATATTTTGCAAAACTTTTAGGCTTCGTTTTATTAAAATGTTCAGTAGTTGAAAAGTTGTTACAATATTTTACGGGCACTCGTGGTAACGGGCTGCGCTGCGGTATTAAATATTCACAGCTAAAATTGTGTTCGGATTTCGAAAACAGAATATTTATTGATTCGAATAGTCGATATATCATGATTTTGAGTATTTTTTGTAGGTTTTCAATGCAATATTTCCAGATATCTTAATAATAATGTAGGTACTAAGAAGAATTCATTTGTTTTTATTGTTAGAACGTGTTAATTTTTAAAATTAATATTTTAACTTGGATTTTCTGGCATGGCAGTAACAATAAGCGCGGCTGCTGAACTGCTGATATCTTATAAATTTGTTTAAATTCAACCAAATCCGCTTGTTTGTATTAACTTGCATGACGCACAATCAAATAGAAAGGCCTAAATGATAACCATCCGGTATTCCAATACCTTTCAAATATAATATACTCTCTAGAAATAGAGGAAAATATCGAGGAATAAGAAATTTCGTTATCCATTGATGAACGATGCTCCCCTGCAATAAGATGACGTGGATGATTATACAGTTTCAGTTTTATCGAGGTTAGTATCGATTCACTTATATTTCAATGACTTTTCCTTTTGGGGGGCATTTTCTATTTATTGTTATTATAGAATGAAATCCAATATCGCTTATGAAGGAAAGGGAATTTGAGATAGAGATACTTGATTATTTTTAATTTATGGATTTTTAGTGTTTGTAGATTCAGAAGAAATCTTGACAAAGGTAGCAATTATATAATCACAAAACGTTTTCTTTATACTACGCAGGTGTAATTATACATGTGTCAACCAACCTATAAAGGTGTAATACCAGGATTATAGAGTATACCTAAAATAGTTAAATATTTGTTATGACCTGAGCAGATGCTGAGGATACCAGCCAAATAACTTATTATTTGGCTGTGATCTTCTAGAAGGTGGACGTCCTTACTCAGTTGGGCTTGCTCGCTTGTCTGGTGCCCTACCTATCTCTCAATAGTTCCACCAATCTTGCTTTCAAAAAGTTGTTAAATAAAAAAAATAAAAAAGTACCATTACAAAATGTAGATCACAATCAAGTATTATCAACATGTCGCAGTCCACTGCTGGACATAGGCCACTACAAGTGTACCTACGCCACTTGGATCATTAAAAATCATGCACCCTTCAAATAAAATACATACGTCATTTTCTATTATTAAAGTATGATTCCCTAATTATTTTATAAATGTTTCAACATATCATAATGTGGGGAAGTTGGGCGACATCCGCGTGGCCAGGTGGCGGGAAGTGGTGGCCCCGTTAGTGTTATACCTACGTACTATAGTTATACTATAGTGTTGTGCTCGCCCTCGGGCAAATCGACTATTTCGATGGATGGATGCACACGAATCTAACATGTCTGCGGTCTCATGTCGATATTGGTTTGGCTTATCAAATTTCGTATGTATTGGATTAGTTTCTAGTTACGACAATATTAGTTGTGTTATACTCAGTTCTAGAAACTGGTTTGTGATGATGTTATGGACTATACGTTAAACATTTTGCAAGACATTTGTTACGCCATTTTTATCTAGTGCTTAGTAGCCTTATATATAACTTACTAATAGAGTTGTTCAAAACACTTTTGTAGTCTCCCGTGATCCATCCACTGTTAACAGTTAAGACCAACTTTTAACGCGATGAAACCCATACACCCATAGAGTAACCGCGCAATATACAGCCAGCCAAAAAATATAAAAAGCAAAAAGTAGATATAAAACTACTTGCTTTTTTTAAATATTTTTTTATCATTTATGCTTTGTTTGAATATAAATTATACTATTTAATATAACTATTTAATAGGAGTTACTGAGTGACAAATATATGTAGGTATGATGAAGAACGATTTATCTGGAAATTGACAACTTACTATAAAGTGGTAGGTATAACATAACTCATAAAATTTAACGTCGTTAGCGGGTCTCATTGTTCAAGTTTTGTTCTAATTACATCGATTTGCAGATCCGAAAGAAGATTCTACCAATTATGAATGTAGTATAATGCTATATATTCTAGAAGTAAATTTTACTTAAGCTAGATTTTCGCTTTTGCAAGTTAAAATAAATCAAGCTCTGTCAATAACGTGGGCGTATTGTCAAAACTTTCTTACATCGATCTCTTAGTACCTATTGTGTTATTTTACTACAAATATTTATTATGTTTTATATGACAGTAAGAGTGATTTTTATTGGCATATCACCAGCAACTTCTCAAGTAGATTTCCTTGCAAATGAGACGTTTTATCTGTGTTCCTAATAAGTTTGTTTTTTTTTTCTTTTTATACAGCAGCATTGGTATATAATGTTACATCAATATTCAATATTTTGTCATTCATTAAAACACTCCATGAAATGCAATATTAAAACCTTTTTGCTGTCATTACCGTTTTAAATTTCGAATATAAATTGAAAGTGGACTCGTGGCACGTGCATAATTCAATACAAAGTGTGACGAAATTCTATTTTTAAATGCACAATTTAAATTTAAAGGTATGTTTTGAACATGTGCGAATTCCAAATAGAAACAAATCAACGAAGGTAACCACGACTAGAAAGATTTACATCATTAATCTATGGTTCTCTTACTTTAATGTTTTAAATCTAATACGTTGGTTTCCTAATGGACCTCTAGACGTGTCTCGGCTCGTTACAGACGGGTAATGGTTGCCAGGTTTATATGAGTTTTGTTTTGTAGCCCACAACAAAACATCTCCCGCCCTCGTAATGTTCTGCTTAATGACCAAGTGTTTATGAACATTAATAATTTTATCATAACCTTTACCGTTAAAGTTCCAGAGTTCAGTGTTCATATTTGTTTATGATTAATCATTTAAGTCTTTTTACATTTTTTAAATGCATTTGTCGTAAAACTTATTAGAATTTGGTGTCCTATTACTACTTTTACCAATGATATAGTAATAAAAAGGTAGATATAGTGCGCGTAAATTCATCATCATCATCATCATCTCAGCCAAAAGACATCCACTGCTGGACATAGGCTTCCCCCAAGGATTTCCACAACTCTAGGTCCTGAGCCGACCAAAGTCCAAAGTAAATTGTGGCAAACAAATTTAGACAATCGTCGTCGTGTTTTGATTTAGTTGGCAGCAGTGAGCATAATCATAGTAAAATTCATTAATGTAATTCAATTTAAGAGAGGTAGGGCACCATACTAGCGAGCAAGCCCGACTGGGGAAGGACCTCCACCTTACAAAAGACCACAGCCAAATAACTACACGCAGTGGTGTAGTTGTGTTCCTGTATGTGAGTACAGGTCTCCAGCGCTCATTTAGATGTGCGTTTTGAAAGGAACGTATTCCTATCCCAGATATACTCTCATCATATAGCCTTGGTCTAAAAAAGTGGTATTGCAAGCGTCCATAGGCTACGGTAACTGCTTAACGTCAGGCGGGCCGTATGCTTGTTTGCCATCTAAGTATAATAAAAAAAAGCGCAACACACTAGAGATAGCACCTAAACAAAGTAGGTGCGGGTTCCATATTTATGTCACATTCATAAACTTTCTATAGATAACTAGGCGCAGTTCTATTTTAAAACAAACCTCTTTTTTGCTCATATCTGCCACAGATTAGTTAAGAAAAATAGATAATATTTCCATTGTTTAAACATAAACTCAATACATATACCAATATGACATTTACTTACTATCGCTAAATAAACAAGATCACAGGAACAAACGGACACACAGAACGTAAACAAACGGTATCAATATACCCCATATTATTTCCGTCTTTTATGGACAAAAACTAACATAAAATTTTTCAATTTGGAAAAGGAGTTGCCTCTAGAGGATTGTGGGGTTTTAGCTTGAGGTATAACGGTATCGGTAGGTATAATCCGCGGGATTACCGACTCGAAACCCGTCTAGCGTCGATACCGCGGTGGTGAAGCGTCAATGCTTTGGATGAGTTGGATGATTAATAGCGTACCGATAATCCCATAAGTCTACTAGCATCGTTTTATAGAACTACATATATCCTGCTAGTTTCATTGCAGTATATTCGTTCTCTTAGGGTCAGCGCAGACAGAGTGGAATAAACCCCGCGCGGTCACGGGCATTTTCTTTACGGATCGCGTATGATTCCCGCATATCTTCGAGGACGCGCGAGCATTTTTTGTCAGGTTCAAGCATTTATGCACTTTATTGTAATCATTTTAAAGTTTATTTTCAAGTGCGTTAATAAAATCCTCTCCACTGCGCTCTGTTTCGTCTGCGCTGCGGTGACACGACAACCTGGCTGCGACCGCGCCTCTTCGCAAACCGCAACAGCTCGCACAATAAAAATACGTTACCTCTACAAATATTATAAATGCAAAAGTACTCCTCCTATTTACTTCTGATTAAATTCGTTGCGGGGTCCAAGACAGTAGGTTTAGTTGTCCACGGGACGCACGAGTGTCAAAACTCGGTGTATCAGCTGGTTGCTCCGCTGTTAATCCTGGCTCACAGGAGTCACAGCGGTGGGCATGTGGGTGGGATTGTCTCGAAAAAAATGCAAAAGTAATTCTGTCTGTTGTTTTTTACTAAATGAAAAGATGATAAATGGTATCCGGGGTAAGGACATAGCCGGCAACATCTACTATTATTAAAATTAAAAGCGAAGTACACCTACAATCGGAACAATGATCTGTCGATCACATCATTTTTTGCGCAATTAAATAAAGTTTTATATCTGAGCGAGCCTAAATAAGTTGATGTCTCAGCATAATCCTGCGCACCTCGCGGCACACAACGCTGATGCAGTTCTATCCACAAGACTATTTAATTACAAATATGAATAATAATCCCCTATTATACAAACCAGGTCACCTCTAAGATGACCGTATTAATTTCAATTCAATAGCTAATTTATATTCATACTTAGTTTCACTTTCCTCTTGTTGGCATAACAAATTTAAATCTCTTGTAAATGTTTTATGAACTTTATGATCCTACGTTTTATATTTGAATACTAAAACAGGTACTAGCGTCCACCTGCGGCTTCGCCTTCGCGCACAGTCCCACTGCTATTCGATTTTTGTAAAAAAAAAAGTAAATGGTAACTAACTAACTACTAGTCCGTTTTTTTAACAGTAAAGTAAGTATTTATTTCTGTCTACTTCGTAAACTATGATTAAAAGAATAATAAAAATAGTAAAAGCAGTAAGCAAAAAGATTAATCTATAAAAAAAATTAAGCTTTGAAAGTAGCGTATCAAGAGATTGCTGTCCTTTATTCTCAAAACAAGACCTACCGCAAATTTTGAATAAAAGAGTATGGCATTAAAACAGCAGTACCTATTGTCTCTGTTTAAATTATCAAGTAATATGTTTATATATTTTATTTTAACGTTTTAACATAACTTGTCACATACCTATGCTATTAGGTATTCATAAAAATAATCATCAAAATACATCATTTATCACCATACATCTGTAAAAACTATTTATATGGTGTGTAAAAATTGTAGAAAATAGTTTGTAACTTTACTGACATATATTTTACATCGTATTTGTCAGTACAACTGCATACTTCTCAGTTAGAATCACTATAAATAAGACGAGTTTATCGTTGTCGGTCCCCTTTGTTCTAATTCCGTCGATCCTCAGTCGGCACCTATACAGAGTAATCTACTATGCCGTACCAATTAGTCTCTTGTCAGCGCCTCTTTGCATTATTCACCGTATTCATTCCCGCTGATGTCACTATTCATCTTTATTTAAAACTGGAACTTATCCTCGTTACCTATTGTTAATGAAACTGTTGAAACGTAGTTCTACCTGTCTAAATGTAGATACGATCTACTAATGGGCGAAGTTTCAAGTTTCCGAGCGCTACTAATTTCTTTTAACTTCCATTATGCATTACGCAACTAAGAACCGAGGAGATGAATTTAATAAGACGCAAACAACTTCTTAGTCTTAATTAAATTGATGAACTGCGTGACAAAAGTATCAAATTTATAATGTGCAAGCGAAATTTTTCATCACCCTGAAGCGATATGGTAAATTGAATTGAGAGCTACGACTATCCGGATAGGCCGAAAATGACATTCTTCCCCTCACTTTAAATAGAATATTCAGGGACAGTGTTTACAGTAGTATATATTCAGTGAACAAAAATGAGGGTGTTGTAACATGAAATGAATTCCAATGTAACTGATCTCTAAGAAATGGAGGGATTTCTTGTAGATGGAATTTACTTTTGTGAATCAGTAATAAGATTTTTTTTGTAGTTTTAGTTTTATCTTGAATTCAGTTAGTTGACATTTATTTTAGTTACCTACAACTTTTGCAAACTTTTACGTTTATTTCCTTTTTAACGTATCTTTCTACTGTCTAACTTTCTTCATCTACATAAATGTGCATGAGTTGCATGTCGCATCAACATCCTGTAAATTGTGTTTCCTTGCCAAGTTTTCGTACGCCTCATAGAATGTATCTTGCTCACGTTTAACTTTCATGTCATAAACGTCCGTTGCATTCCGCATCTCAATCTAATGTGTTTAAGTACTTGGAATTCCTCCGCTCAATTCGCTTAGGGTCTTTGCAAACTGTAAATGCTTTCTATAAGGATATAGAGCGAAAATTGTAGTTCAAATTCGTGAACATAAAGTTCACGAATTTAAACTACAATTTTCTATCTTCAATGTGTGGTCTAATGGTTAAAGTGGGCACTTCGCCACCAACACCATGTCGAGTCGTAGGTTTGAATCTTCAACCAAAACTGTGTGACTCATAAAGGTTTGCTCCCAATCTGTGTGAATTTTGTGTCCGTGAATCACGATCAATTTTCCAAAAAGAACAAGAATGGCGTTTAATTTATGTTATTACGTATAGGAAATGCTATAATCCTCTTTTTTATTCTTTTTTTCATTGCTGTCATTATCACCGATTGACACTGATCTATGGCGTGAAACCTTCAGGCAATTCAACCAGAATTCGGCGGCAAGAAGTAATTGCACACCAATTACTTCTTGCAATCGGGCGAGTTCTTGTAAACAGAATGTTAGATCGTCGATAAACGAAAGTTGTCAATTTGCCGAATTTTGCCAGATTGCGACGTCTATCGATACGTATAACTTACTTACTTTTAATTACCCATAAAGACCTCCCATTCTTTTTCTTTTCCTTATTCAAACCGACGAAGCTATTTACGTGATTAGTTGCTTCAGAGTCAATTTGGTATTCCCATTTGCCGACTTTGTTTTGTTCGTTACGGGTAAAGAACATGAGATATATATTCAAAGTTACTGTATATTATCATACTTTTACGTTCTAGTTTATCTTATTAGTTATTACTAACTTGGCAGAGCATAAACAGACAATAAATATTCACCGAGACCACACTTAGAATTTGTGAAAAAAATAAATCCTTTAGACGCATCTGGTCGTGTTCATTCAACAGCTGTGTTATGCTATTACAAAAAGCAGCCTCAAACCCCGACCAATCCTAAAGAATCCCAATAGACGTCGACCCTTGGGTTCGATTTGAAAGGCACCATGTAGGTAGGGGAAGTTTTTCGTTGTCATCTACGCCCACAAAGGCAGGCTAATATAAAAGATTCTACCTGAGCCACTCGAACGATACGGTTCACAATGTATTTACTATTAGATAAACGTATACTACCGTATCTGAGTTGTATGCATTGTGTCTTGTTACATTCGTACCTTGGGATTTTATCACGCAACAGTTTGTAAATGTAACGAATAAATCTATACTAGTATTATAAAGGGAAATTGTTTTCATATTTTTTCTTCTTCTTTAAAGACAACTCCCGCAGTAGAGAACAAGCCCTGGGCACTGTATCGCGGGGAAGTTTAAAAACATAAAATTCACGGACACAAACTACTGGACCGATTTTCAAAATCTTTCATCTATAGAAAACTACATTATCAGCTATATTTTATTTATAAAAAAATAAGGGATCCCTACGAAAAATAAATAAATGGCCACCCGTGCGAAGCTAGGACGTGCTGCTAGTATTTAATATTGTTATTGTTCTTCATGAAATTTATAGAGAAACTGTTTAACATCATCATTAGTCATCAAATCACGGATACAAATAATCTATCTCCATGTCAAATTTCATTCAGATCTCTTTATTTATTTTGCCGTATTTAAGAAACAAACATTCACCATCCACCCATTCAAACTATCGCATTTAAAATAAATATTAGTATAAATAAATGCCTTTATCTCCTGCTAAATATATTGAGCAAGCCATGTAGGTATGTTCTTAAATAATTTGCGTTTAAGGTAAAACCTTATCTTCGAAATTCGGTACACGGTCGATTTGTTTGTGGTCCCTTCGTTTGCCCTGAAAAATAAGCAACGAAAACAGGTACGCGAGATAAGGTGGAATAAAACTGGCAAATCCAAAGGCATGTTGGTAATAAATACATCCCTAGTGATTTCAGCTTGGTGAATGAAGCAGAAAACAAATATTCCTATCAATAGCGAATATACCATGTAAGAAATTCAAATGACTTTCACCGTGTTTTCTATGGAAATCGTTGCGAATGAATAAGATCTTTTGACTTTACGGTTGGTTCAGTGTCTTTAATGGTTACCCTGCCATTTGTGCATGCGTGGCGTGTTGTGTGTTCGATTCCTACACGGAACAAAACACTTTGTGATACGAGTACATGATTGGTTGTCCTAAGTCTGGTTAATTGTATGTTTGTAAAGTCCCCCGTGACACAGGGCTTGCGTTTTAGAAAAAATCGAAAGATGCCTAAAATCTTTATGGTATAGTTCAGTGAGTAGGTATATAATAAGAAAGTTAAGGCACCATACTAGTGAGCAAGCCTGACTGGGAAAGGTCCTCCACCTCTCAAAAGACTACAGCCAAATGACTACACACAGTGGTGTAGTTGTTTTCCTATGCGTGAATACAGATGTGTTTGTGTCGAAAGGTTTTCCTATCCCTTTGTCACCTATAAAAAAATGTGGCGTCCATTTTTACTGTAGAAATTTTCAATTAGCATAAACATTTTATTATTAGCGAGGGTAATTTTGTCGCTTAGTGCCAATTTGGATGTCAGCCAATCATAGCTGACAGCGATAACCGCATTAATTTCGCTGACTATTGGTTTGTGGGGATTAAATGCAACACGGAACATTGTATAGTTGGTAAATAGGAGCTTTTGTAGAACCTAAAATCAATATCAAAAAACAAATTAATATAGACTAGTAATTAGAAGATTTAGAGGCTTTTTTCACTAATAATTGTTACAATGTTTAAGTAATGAAACTATCTGATTTTATCCTAAAATTGACTTTTAAATTATAATCGATAATGGATCGCTATAAAGACGTCATGGACTAATATACAACAAAAAAATAATAACGAAAAATGTGGTACAAATAAAGGTGTAAAAAAAGTGTGTATTTGACCAGTTTTGGCATGAAAAGCTTCAATTAATATTTTACATTATTAATATATTACATTTTACATTTTTAAATCAAATTTAAATGGAGCAATTACATCGGGTTGTTGTACATTCGTCACAAAGTAAATTTACTAAAGAAAAAAGTATGAATAAAATAGGCTAGAACTGTGACGAATTTACAGAATTCACTCATACGTTTTTCTGTGGCAAATTTACTTTGTGACAAATGTACAATTACCACCAAGATATAACAATAGATTATTTAATAGATTAGAAGCAGTATGTCAATTCTCTCGATTCGTTCTCTTGCTGACGTTGGAATTAAGTCCGACAAGCGTCCTTCCTCCCTTTGCACTGTAGTGAAGAGGTAAACAACGTATATAAACATCCGTTGACTAATTGTACCCGGACTCAACGAGTCGACGAGATGAAACAGATGTGTTACGTACCCATACATTATGTTTACAAGATATTTTACTCGACTGTTAGAAAGACGCGGAATTGTAGCCCCTGTATAACGTGATTTATTTTGTGCATAGTGTACGAAACTTCTCACATTGAAACTAATTTTGCGATTGTGGATCTTAGTGCATTTACATATAATGCATTTTCTGTTAGCACTAAAATCGACTTGTGACATTTTTATGTCAGTACAGTTTATAGATTCTGTAGGAAATGAGCAAAGATAGACTAGGTTTGCGTAAATATTTCATTTTATAAGGTAATATAGATACATACGTTATATTCTCACATTTTTACAAAACAACTAACGTACACAACAAGAACATACCTATTTATTATAGGGGTACCTTAAAGCACTCCTCTATCAAGAGAGCTAAGCGGGTTTAAGCCAAAGTTCACTTGACGCCATGCTGCCCAATCTGGGTTGGTGTTAAAGAACATTCCATAATATAAAAAAATAAAAACTGACTAAATACTTATTCCAAAAAAAATCCTAAATTTCATAAATGGAACATAAAATGTGGCACATACATATATTTTAATATCAAGCTGATACTTAACATAACAATAAACATTGGGAAAGAGCTCTAAATTGTGAATTTTGACACATGTCACACCGACATACATCCACTCATGGTTTCGGGTGGATTTGGGCAAATAGGCATACGCCCGGCGCGTGATTTAGCCAGGCTTTGTATTTTTATTTAGGTCTGACCCGGAAAACGTGAAAAAGAAATATTGTCGCATATAAATCTGTTTATGAATCCATCATATTTTAGTCTGTATATTTTATTTTATTTACGCTCCAATATACAGTCAGTATCATGAAAAACGTTTTTAGTTTTCGAAAAGTGTTTTATATTTGAAGATTTAAGTATCTACCTATCTACTATTAATAAGTTTCCTTTACTATGCATATAGGCAAGACAATACCGGTAAACGTCCGTATGTTTTAGCCTTTGTTTAATTCCCTTTTGGTTTCTTTAATTCTTTGATATTTTTCAGTCTATTACACATTACATGTACCATGAAATATTAGTTCACTATTTTGACAAAGATTGAATGCATTATTTCATAGGTGTGTAGTTACGTACAGGTAATACATAGGACTGAGTTTACCGTGTTTAATAACAAGATCCCAACTATCCACTTGCCAGACGTGCCAACTTAGACGATATCCCACTTAGCTTCAAACTGTTGACCAGTATATATGAGCTCTATATTTGCAATGGATATGTTACATGTTATGATTCGTACTCGTATGTATTTCAAGCAACTTCATTATCGTGGAATATTTTAGTATTATAAAGTATAATTATTATTAAAAAGTGCAGTCTTCCGAGATACTGATAGACACAACACTTGATTAAAATGAGGTTCTATTAACTAACAAATGTAAAATAAAACTTATATAAAACAATAATAATTATGTATGTCTTTTACACGCCTATTCTGAAAATCAAAATAGGAAGAACTATTACATTTGGTTCTTCAAGAAAGGAGTTATAAGGTTTTTATAGGGTTGGCAACGCTTGAGAAATACCCCTGGTGTAGCAAGCTCTCAAGTCAATAGACGGTAACTGCTTTCCATCCGGCGTGCTGTATGCTTGTTTACCTTTTTAGTAGTGATATTCTTAGGCCTTTATAGGCCTACGTGATGTTATGGGTCCAACAGCAAGGGCTCTTCATTATCATCATCTCAACCCATAAACGTCCCACTGCTAGGCACGGGTCTGACGCTGGCCAGACGGTTGGTATATGTTTTTGTTTCTATTTTTCTCTCTCTTACAGTGGATATTGTCAGCCTGACTTATAATGGCTCTTAGATAATTTAAATTCAAAATAAGATAAAGCACTTACCATAGTCAGACTCTGCCTAGTTTGGGATCATGACCGTGTGTTTGTCGCTTTTTCTACTAGGTTTGTGTCGAACCGTATTTTATACAATGTATCTTATGGAGATATATAGCCAATAGTATGAAGTATCTAATAGTTGTCATTACAGACATTTTTTAAAGAGAAAATTATTTGAAGACCGTGAGAAAGTTTTTATATGCCCCCTATAATAGGCTGATAGGCAGCAATTTTTAATAAAAGAACTAATTTAATGTAAGTACTTGTCTGTATTCACGAGCAAAAGTTCGATGACCTCTGGGAGTAAAATACTTTCAAGATAGAGATGTCACGATTACAATCTTATAGCCAGCGACATTACAAAACGTTCTCACTGTACCCGTCATTGCGTACCTAAGCTATCATTTTTCACAACCTAATCCGAAGACAGGACTCGTCAAAGGGAACGCTTATCGCAGCCCTTCCAATTTATTTCAACGGGATTTGCACGTAACATTGTCATAGACATTTCATCGCGATGCCGACAATATTTTCTACGTATTATGTGGGCAATGAAGGAAAAATAAAGTCTTCGTTCTTTCCAAGCTTATGTTGAAAGCATGTAGGTATTACACACTGATTTTATGTAGCAGAATAAAAAAAACTTTTATCTATTTATCACTTCGTTGCTCTAGCGGTTGTTGACTGCGACTGGTGATCACAAAATCCAGGTTCAATTCCTGGGTCGCATGAAAAATGTTTTTTTTTTAATTTTCTTTTTTCACTTCGTATTCGGCCCGCTTGATGGTAAGCAGTTACCGTAGTCTATGGACGCTTGCAATACCAAGGGTATCACTTATGCGTTGCCGACCCAAAAATAAACATCAGAGTTTAATGATGGAATTTCCCTGGGACAGAATAACGTTCGTTAAAAACACATCCCTAAATGAGCTCTGGAAACCTGTACAGAGGAACTCAACTACACCGCTGTTTATAGTAATTTGGCTATGGATATTGGGTTTTTCTGTCAAAAAACTTATCTTCAATCATAGATACGCGAAGTTAGTAAATTGGCGGTATTTACACCCCAAATGAAAAGTAAATTCTTTCTTAGTAGGTTCTCAACCTTAAATTACCTAACCTTTGGAGCTCCGTCAGGCCTTCTTCACTCCATGTACTTGCGCGCTATAATTACCTACCGCCCGGCCAAGCGGTCTTGGGCCGTTTGCGGACCAAATTCAGTGCTGTGGGATCGCGCGGTGCGAAACAATCACATTTACAACTGTACGCTTGAGCATTTAGGCACATTTTAGCATCCAGCGGTTGCTAACGCGACAGAGTAGGCTATTATAGCAGTAGGTATTGGTAATTTTCTACTGAGTGATATTCCTTATCCTTGTCTATCATGATGTGGTCTATTTATATCTCCTTCATTTATATAGTGTATTTTACATAGTATTCATGTAATGTTAATGAGGCAGCCTGTCCTCCGTATAGGAGCTAATCAGTGAACAAGCACTTCATTTACAGCCAATTTCAGTATAAGTAGGATTAAGGCAATTCATGAAACGTCTTTTGAATGTAAATACATAATGAAAGAGGTATCTAGCTCTTTCATCACTAAAGCAAAAATATATTTCTGATGTTGTAGCTTTTTGCCCGATTGGCAAAAAACAGAGCAGTTTTTTTCGGATGTTTGTAAGATTACCTACAATGTTTTTTCATCGCATTATGTAACCTAAACGCGTGTTGGATTTTAATAAATTATATGTCATTGGATTCGTCATAACAGTGGGTGTAGTATGTATTTTGCCTTTTGTTTTTGGTATCTGGTATACTAAGGTGACAAATAAAAATACGGCTGGCTTGATGGTAAGCAGCTACTGTGGCTTATAGTTTTTATAACTATTCGTTTTACATCTTAAAGTTTCTCATTTCTCGAAATTGAAAAGAAGATCGAAAATAAAAAGAAATACGCATGCCATTTTATGACCTGTGTATATGTGCATCACTTGTGCAAATAATCCTATCTACAGCCTAAGATATGTACCTACATATTCGCTCATGCTGCCCTAGCAACGCTGCTTCAAGGAGCTTTAGCAACTCTTCATATTACCAAAAACAAAACATTAGTGCTATTGGTTTTTAGAAAAGTTAAAATAGTGTTTTGCATTGCAAGTATATTATTATTCAATATTCTTTTTCTCAACTACGTTCAATGAAGGTTCATTGTTCGTACTATTTATTTAGCGTGAATAATCAATTTGTAAACTCAAATATTTACATGATGAATGTCACTCATTATCGTTTACGTGTGAAAATTAATGTTTGTAATGGCATTGGCTTTGTAACAGTTACAATAACAGCAGGTATTGAACTACGAAAGCGTTGGAAAATTTTAATGGACCTAGAGCCAGCGAAATATATCATCAAACTAATTTTTACACACCTGCAGAGAATAAAAGGACTTTCCCGGCCGCAGAGGGTTGCCAGAAGAGCCTTTTATTATTCTGCAGGTACCTATATACTGAGTTACTTTGTGAATTTTCATGACTATCAGAGATGAGCTTAACTCATCTTTGAGTTAAGCTCGCCTTTGTACATAATAATGTTATATGTTTGTTATCTATCCTGTATTTTATTTTGTGTACATCAAAGAATTAAAGATTAAAGAAGAAGCCATTTAAAATGACAAAAGTAAATAACTCGCTGGTTCTCCCTCAATAAGGGCAAACTTAAAAAGTAAATATGAAGAATAACTTTTCAGATTCAGAGAATCTAGAATAAAAACAGCCTTTAAAAGTTTATAAGCGTGGCATTACGAAGAAAAGGATAAGGTTGCATATCACTTTAAATTTTATATAGGTAGATAAAATATTCTTTATTGTACATCACATACGTACTAAAACTAATTACAATAAGAATTAATTTAAACACACAAATAAGTAGGCGCAATAGGTGGTCTTATCGCTTAGAGCGATCTCTTCCAAACAACCTTAGGATGGACTTATTGATAGAGGATAGCACTATGTTATTAGGTAATATTGTTCTTGTATGCTAATATGAAGTGCTACTATTTCGTACAGACTACACTACATAACACAGGCCGCGTAAACCACACAAAACACACAGTAGCAAATCAAGCATCTATTGTCCTCCAGTGTCGGCAATTGCTGGAGCAATTAGGTTGCTTTTACATGAGAGACACATAACTCGTCAACTCGTCACTATTAGTGCGAACACGCGTGTGAACTACGTTGATCCGTCCAAGTCGTGATCTTACTGAATAACGCTTCCTCTTCCTTGTTACTTCAACTGAGGTGTACAGCGTGTGCCAATAAATGAAAATTAGTTTTATTAATTTATTGAGTTTTACATTTACAATCGCAATTAAAAATCAATTAGGTATTGTTTTTAAAGTACTATGTAGTGATAGTCTTATGAAATGATGCAGTAAAAATAACCCCTAGCCTAAAGCCTGGAATAGCCCATAGGCTACTTTTTATCGCGAGAAAAACACAGTACGCGGGCGGAAGGTCGAAGTCGCTGGCGGAAACTAGTCTATAATTATATTATAAAGAGGTAAAGTTTGTGAGGCTGTAGGGGGTAATCTCTGGATTTAAGCTTAAAAAATTTTCAAAATCGGTTCAGTAGGAACCGATTTTGAAAATTCTTTAAGCAATAGAATGCCACGATAGTTGTAATTAGCATAGGCTACATATAAACCCGAAAGATAAAATGAATAGAAAATGAAAATAATTATTCCAGCAGTTAAACATGCTAATATAGTGCTTAGATACCTACATTTCAGGGACACCTTGTATAACTAGTAAGGAAATAGAGCAAAAAGTTCCCGTACACTCTTATGAAATGGTACCTACCATCACTTGACCGTGTGAACTATGAACCATTTTATCTACTTATTTCTATTCTTATATCACAATCTTAGAAACTCTATAAAAGAGTGCTAATATTATAACCTACCTATAATGGTAAAGTTAGTATCGTGTTTTGACTGCATCAGCTTGCATGCATGCATCATACTTGTATTTTACAAAAGATTGTAACTATCTGGCGATTAAAAATAGTGGCCTGAGTTTCTTGCTAGTTCTTCTCAAGGCTCCACGTCAGCGAACTAGCCGTAGGAAAATTTTGCTGACATCATCTTTCTGGTTTATTCATAATTTATGACCTTCATAAGTGTTACTTTGTAACCTAAATGAATAAATGAATTTTGAGTTTGAGAGTTTGAGTTTAACCAGAAAAGATTTTTATTTTAGTTCGTAATGAATACCTCAACTAAAAAACTACTGCACCGATTTAAAAAAATCTTTCACCTATAAAAAGCTGCATTATCAGTGAGTAACATTTAATAACTAACAAAAGACTACAGTTTAATAACTAAACATTGTGGTTGTGTTCATATAGTTGTGTACCTATGCTTGAGTACTAGTACAGAGATCTAACCATGACGTGTGTCGTTCGAGCGAGAAACAAGGACGGAGTTATACGCGCTATATAGCTCCGTCCCTCTTTGACGATCGAACAACTTACGTCATGGTAAGATCTATGGATGCATTTTTACGAAACATATTGGTTGCACGCAACCGATGGAGAAGGTCAATTCAGAACCGAGTGCTGTGGCAATCGTCGAGGAGGCCTGTGTCCAACAGCAGACTTATTTTGGCTAAGATGATGATAATTATAAAGAAATATACAAGCTTATTTTAATTATTATTTAAAAATAGTTTAACATAGTTAATGGCGGTCCAATCACGCTTAATAAGTCATTAATAATGCGTACTGATCTTCACTCATCCATCAAAAGTTTTACAACTTATTAAATTAATAACCCTCAGTTTAATATGTAATAAATGCTCGATCATTTGCTATAAAATTATGAAGCACTTCACGGTATTAAAATATTAAGCACTTTTCTAATTAATATTGGCTTTCATGTTACGAAAGTCTCATAAACGTGAAGCCTGGCTTCAATTCACACGGTTTTTAGACATTTTACGTTATTACTCTGTAAAATGGTTTTAAAATATCCATTCATTCTTTGTATCTTCAATATTGTAAAAACGTCGCTTGCCGTCAATATTCCAATATAACGATAGTGTTTTGTTTTTTGTAGTTTTTTTTAATTAGTTTACCATTCGCTCGAACAATACGTTCGTGAAAGTATTTTAATAAAAATGGATCTTTTATTTTGTTTAATTACATAGTGCAATTTGAAGTCACATTCAACAATAAAAATATTTTATTTTGATAACATGTAATTATGTAAATAACAGAGTAAATAAAAGATTAACTTAAATATAAGTTCAAAATAATAATGTAGCTTTTATAGTAATATAATGGGCGAGACAGGGTTCAATAACTTATACTTGTAAAACTAAAACTTATTATTATAAAGTAAATCATATATGTTTTATATAGTTTTGTGATACTACGAGTATTATTATAAATAAGAAAATTCGCATGATGGACGGATGGATGATCAATTCACGATCAAATAGCTGAACGGATCTAAATTAAATTTGGCATAGAAATAGAATATAGTCTGCAATTTTTTATCAATTTCTGCAAAAGAATGCTCAAAGTAAAAAACGTAGCTAAAATAAATAAACAAATCACTTGATTATATCAATCAGTCAAAAAGAAAAAATAGTTCACGAGATTAGCTGTCAAACATAGAAAGTATAGAAAACTTCTTTGCAATATCACTCTGAATACAGATATCAATTTATAATACATATGTAAATTTGTTATCAGTATATAGTTACACAATAGTGCAACGTATGTGACTAGGTGGTGGATGTGTAGACTATCGAGATAACTCAACTTGAGTGCCACTCTATCGGTTCCAAAGGTGTGTGCTGCAACGGTAGTACGTTTCACAAAGGACGATTCTACGTAATTCTATTGAATATCATCGGCGATGCGATGCATGGATTCCGAACACATGTAATTGGTAAATCGATGCCTATATATGTCATTTTGTATGTATTTATTCATAGGAAAGCTATAGCAAATTTTGTTTTATAGGTACCTATATTTATAGGTATAAATTAAATTTGTTTTATACCTGTATTCATAGGTATAAAACAAATTTGTTTGTTTTATACCTATTGTCATAAGCTTCCGCAGATTCATATCAAAACATCGTTTTTTTTCATTCTGAGGCTATCAAAAACTAAATAATTAAAATTTAGTTAACAAACAATGATTAAAAATTATTCACAACCGATTTTCATCTTATACATATTTTCATACTAATGTTATAAACGCAAAACTAACTCTATGTATTTTTGTTTATTTATTTGTTTCAAGTATGTATGTTTATTTGTTACCTTTGAATGGCTAAAAGACTTAACGGATCTTAATGAAATTTGGCAAGGAGATAAATGGTATCCTAGGTAAGTACATAGGGTATTTTTTACCGCGATAGTCTACATCCGAGCGGAGCCACGAGCAATAGCTAATTTGTTATATTTATCACAGCCTGAGTGTTGCTAGCCGATATTGTTGGTTGGATGACTTGATATTCCTTTTGTATGAGTGAATTACGTAAAACGTTATACCTACATATTGTACTCTTCTTGTGTGCGTATTGCTTTGTGTAGTTTTTTTGTTGGAAGTATTTGTAAGAGGCGTTCGAGGCAAAAGCTTTCTAAAAGCTGTTGCGAGGACTTAGGTAAAAGATTATTCATATTATAAACTAGCTACGGCCAGCGGCTTCACTTGCGTGGATATAGACTATCGCGTTAATACTCTACACCCCAGGATACCATCCATCTCCTTGCCAAATTTCATTATGGTCCGTTCAGCCATTTAGTAGTGAAAAGGTAACAATCAAACATACATGCAAACAAACAAATAAAGTAACATTTTTCATTTATAATATTAGTATTGAAGTATGCATAGGATGAAAATCGGTTGTAAATAATGGCGAGGTAGCCTATGTCTATATCCTGGCATAAGGTACCTTTCCAATGTTTTAGTGTATTTCAAATAGATGCAGTGGTTCCGAAACTACTACTCTACTCACGTCTTTGTTCTTTGACTAGATGTATATTTTCTACTTCTATTTTATATATTTAGAAATATATAAGCTTCTTTACCAGTTGTCTGGTTGCCATAGAACAGGCTCTAACTAGTTTGGAATCAGATGAACATGTGTAAGGAATCCCAAAATATGTATTAATGAATAACTAATTGAGAACCTTGTGATAGGTTGAAAAATACAGAGAATGGCGAAAACTAGATTTATTTTAATATAATATCTATGTAGACATAAACTTTACCAAACATCGACAGCTGAAAATCTAAACTACATTCCAGTAAGTGCAATCGTTTACTCACATCGGCGCTTTGAGGAGATACTATTGCAATATGTAGGCAAGTAAAATGTCAAATCGCTAGGGGCACCCCGGCGTTTGGCTCGGCCACGAATGCCACGATACGTTTGAGCTGTACGTTGTGTGCTGTAGTTGGTATTGCACGGTAGGTGGAGCTGCGCCCGTGAGGCTAGTACAGGATGTGGGGGAGCTGACAGACGTCGCGATAGGACACCGGCTTGTACTTATGGTTTGGCGATATATTTGACGGAAGAGACAGCAACGTTTGGAGTTGGAAATAGATTTATAGACGTATTTCTGATGGAAGTGGAGGGGTACCGTGTATCAATTTATTTAGTAGTCTTTTTGGAATGAAGAAGATAAGTTTTCTTTTGTTTTTTTTTATTCTTCACAAATATTGGGAATTCAATTGTCATAGAACAATATTTTAGTGTTATATTAGTGAATTTTTTTGCTATTATCTCGTTATGTTTATATGTATATACCTAATGTGAGTACCTAATAAACATATGTTTGTTCAAAAAGATAATTAATTCAAAGGGTGTTTTTACGTCCATAAAAAAATATCATATTAATTGAAGTTTGTGTTATTTCCCTATGTATATATAAATAATTAAAACATTAATAACATTCTAAAATAAGTATTGTTCACCAAGATTCATCCTAAACAGCGTTATTCAACAAAAAAAACAAAAAAGTCACATCTAGCAAAGTTGTTTAGTAGCAATGATTAGCTTACATACGGAGTGTAAGTAAGGTTGATGGAGCGTGTCTCCACCGTACCACCGCACGAGGGCCACGGTTGTTTGTTCACAAAATTGCCATTTTTATGGCACGCGCGACGATCATATTCTGCCATTACTCGGTTCATGTCCGCGTCACTTCGCACCGCAAACACTCTGCTATTTACATTGGTGTAGTATGTACCCAGATTTTGCCGTTATATTTGTATGAGTACGTATTTAATGTACTAACGCTGTTATTTTTGTTATTGTCGCCTTTATTGGTGTAATAACGTCACATAAACACATGTGAACTTATTGTTTTAGAAGTTAAAATGATGTGAAGTTTATGATTTAAGGTAAAATATTTTGATGGAACTAAAATTATTTAAAATACGCTCTATCTAAATTTAGACTTTTAATGTAGTTAACGTTAAGACAAGGTCTCTAGGTGTAAATTGAGAAGGAAAATACTTTCATCTTATTTTGTTTCAGCTGGTGTATAAAGTTTCCAGAGCTCTTTGGGGAACCGCTATGTTGCTCGGGAAAAGCTTTTTCTCATAATATGCATGTACTCTTCATAGGCTACTAGTAGCTGCGTAATGCGTTGGTACACATAAAAAATTACAAACGGTTTTTTTGTGCAGATAAAAATCTAATAACTCCATACAAAATATGTCCTCTTAACTGAATTCCGGTCACGGAAAGCTAATCACGACTAGTCGCCACCACGTGATCAGCAATCGTACTCAATTACCACTAAACCCACGAAGCAATCCTGTGGTATAAACTCTAGAGATTTCACTATTAGCTTTCATAAATAACAAAAAATACGATGTACATTTTCTAAACAAGTAACTCTCAAGCTGCCTCTTTATAAACACTAATCGACAATCATCACTGTTTCTACAATTCGCTTCACATAACGCGTGTACAGCGAAAATTGTTCTCTAGCACTTTAACAAAATGTTTAGCCCCGATTTTACCTACCAATCAAGCTATTATCTCTTTAAATCTATCCGCGGTTCGTCTCGCGTCGATGGCGAATCTTTGTTCATCGTAATTACTCTGCGTGACGACCCATTGCCGTGTAATACGGAGAGGCTATTAAACTGTCAATGGCAGAGGGTTATAATCTGGAGTACACACCGCTATATGGGCAACATAAATCAGCTAATTAACCCTCCTAGCCCTTATTAACGACATAAATTTCGCGCTCCGAAGCACACCACTCGAGACGCGATGCGGGTTAATATGCCCATAACACACTCAACGCGACATCTGCCTGCGGAATTATGTCTAAGTGCTGGCGGTCTAATGTGGCTTAAGTACAAGACAATGTTAATCTGCGTTGTCCTTACTTACTATCTTATTTGACAACTAAGGAGGTGTACGTAAATATAATACGTAAATTGACGAATTTTATAAGCTACGGCCTCGAAATAAAACAACACACTTACTCGTACCTACGGACATAGTTTTTGCATTTGGTAATTTTAAACATTTCTAGGTTACAACTATTTTCATTGGATTTCATTTCTATTAATTTTAAAATATACTATTATTGGGCAACATTGTCCATTCTTTAAACAAAACTAGAATAGAATAGGGCTGTCAAACAAAACATTAAATGATGCACATAATTATAAAGCGTGTCGTATCGCGTGGCGAGGGTTATTACTAAGGACATAAACTAGTGAGTCATCCCGTGTTCACTTATCAGGTCGATCGTAGGTGCACATGGCGTCATTCCATGCACTTTATTGTATTGCTACCTATCTTATCTCGCACGCGAACTTTTTCATTTCATTCCATTGCAAAGATGCTATCGCGCGGATAAACTGCTCTGATAGTAAAATCAGCAAGAAATATACTGTAATTTATTATAATACGTCTGAGAGCTTCAATAAAAAACTTGGACGTTATGAGAGCTCATATCCAGTAAAATAGAAATGGAAAACGTGTTTTTCGACGAACTCAGTGCCGAGGTCGACGATGACTTGTCAAATTAAAAACCAGAAGAGGCGAGCGAGCACCGAAATGAATGTTATTGTACTAATAGTAATTTATCAAAACGTCCGCCGACGACTATATCGAAGCGCGCTCGCTTTATACCGAAATTAAACCAATCAAGTATTATTGCTAGTACACTCAAATAACGGATCTATTAGAATCATTGCATTGGAAAAGATACAATGTTTTGCCTTTGACAGCTCGGCTTTCCATTCTTAAGTAATCCAAATCACGCCTACCGAATACTAATGGCGGCTTTTCGAGAGCTTCTGTTGACCTCGATTGTTTTTATTCAATAGAAATTAATGCCTATTTGACTATTCTTGGATGAATGCACTTAAATGAATGGTAAATGCAGTGAATGAGTTGAAAGGCCTGATCGTGAAGCGTGATAGAGATAAGAGTGAACTATCCTCATGTGAGTTGAGCTATTAGCTATTAACATTATAAGAACCCTCTTCCTTTAAGGGTCAGGCGACGTGGGGTCGACAAACTCGTGTGCATTCAGCCGTGATCGCGTTCAATGATGATCGTTAAAGTTACACAAAAGATAGATTTAAAGTTGTGATGCGAAGTATAAAGATGGGCGCGCATTTAGACTTTATTACCATAATTATGCTTAGTAACCGCTTAGAGAAGAAAGCACGGACGTAGGGGAAGAGCGTAAATTAATTTCTGTCACGTGTGGTAATGTTCAAAGTTCCGAGCAAAAAATATGCAGCGTTTAAAATTGTGAGGAACATAAAAAGTCCATTAGTTTGTAAAGGGCGCGTATACTCAACCTAGGTCTAATTGGCCACGAGCCCGCATTAAGCCTACTCGGGTGCAATTTACATAGCTGACTGGCCAGCCGAGACCACCTAAAAAGAACAAATAAATTTGAGAAATTTATGAATATTACTAATAATTCAAGCACAGAATTTTGAGCTTCGATACCGAATGGACACTAAACACATTTTTTAAGATTTTGAGTAGGTAATGGTAAGAAGACATATTTAATTATTCGGTTTAAACTATTTAAAAGTAAATCTGTTGAATTCATTTTTGACATAAAAGGACTGAGATTTTTTTTTACGATATTAAAAAACATATTTGAGTAGGTACTCAGATGTAAAAAATATTGTATAATATAGCCAATTTATTGGGAAGGGTTATAGGCACATCGTAGCGCAATGATAAAGTGTGGGAGCATAGTAGTAATAAACGCGACTCGCGACAAAATTCAAATTTGGATAAACCTACGAGGAACAACTGATTTAACAAATTCAGACTTGTAGTATTTCTTTTTTCAAACCTGCATCTAATTACAATAAGCAATTTATACAGTATCGTTTTTAGTTTAATGTGGTGGCTGTAGGCTGATATCATGCGAGAACAAGCGCTGGCGTGTTACCGACATGCATAATGCAAAGCGAGCCACTTACTGCGTTCGTGACAACCCTGCACTATTTACTAGTGATGTTACTTAATAAAATTAAACTAAAACTACTGTTTCAGTTTCATAATATTGAAATTTAGTATAGGGCAATATTTCACAGAATGAAATTTTAATAAACCATGTCTTGTCACCGTTTTTATGTTTATCCATACTAATATTATAAATGCGAAATAACTCTGCTTATTTTTTTGTTTGTGTTTGTTTGATATCTTTTAACGACTAAATGGCTGAACAGATATTAATAAAATTTGCCAAGGGGATCGATGGTATCATGAGGAAGGGAATACTTTTACTTTTTATCCCGAAAACCGACATCTACGCTGGTGGTGCCGCGGGCATCAGCTAGTTTTATATATAAAGGAATATTGCTTGTTATTAGAAAACTGCTATTTAATGTAGTTACTTGCTGTAATTAAGGAAATAGGCAGATACTTAATTTGTATTTGATTAACATAAGTACGTACAACATTGTATAATCTTGACCTGAAAGGTTTCGTATCCGGGATGTCGTAAATGGTTGGGTTTATCATATTTCACAAATTATTCGATATTAAATAAAAATAGCTGTGGTTACCGAGTGGAACAGTATCACACATGAGTAAGAAGTTCAATCCCGACGGGAATTTGACTTTGTGAAGTACCTACGAATCAAATGATTTCCCATCTGCTAACATGGAATGAAAATATAATGAGGAAATCTACATATTTTACAAGAAATTCTAAAGGCATGTTTGATCCACTAACCTGTTTTGGGACAGCGTGTTTGAAGCTTGATAGAGGAGAAGAGACCGATGCCCAGCACAGCCAAACCTATAGGTTGTTATTATTAACAAATAATAAATGAAATACAGATATAATCTCGTCATTAAGGACTTAGATAATATTAAAAGTCGCGGTTATATTTTTATTTATTTTTGACCCTTGAAAACTGCTTATCGAAACCAGTTAAATTTTTCCGAAATTGTTTTTCCGAAGTAGTCCCAACACTATAGTGCAATACGAACAGGCAATGTCAACACTATATCGCTGCGTTAACAAGAAGATAAAGGCCTGCAAGCGGTGAATGAGCAGTAAAAAGGTTATTTAGTAGCGAAGCAACATGCACCATGTGCATTATGTGCAATCCGCGAACATCGTCGCTTAAGTAGGTTATCTGCTAAATATGTGCTATTATTAATAAGTATTTCGGCGATAACGAACAGTTAGCACTATTACTATTATAGTGCACGATAATATGTGGTAATACAGGTTCACTCTCTAGTCTCTAACTTACTTCTTTATTAAACTGAGGCCACGCACCGGGGGATATCAGGCTTAGGTCTGACAGCTTAATGTTCTCTGTGAGGCACGCGGGTGTTGACCACTAACTTCCTAACTCTGTGCCTACTATAAGTTAACACTTTGCCTGACCTAAGAATATTTATTTTAGTCGTTGATTTATCCTACATCCGCACGTCAGTGGTTTAGTTGTGTGCCTGTGTGTGAGTACAGGCTTCCAGCGTTCATTTAGGCATGCGTTTTGAAAAAAACATTTTTCTATCCCAGGGATACTCTATCTTAAAGCCTTGGTGTTAAAAAAATGGGTTGGCAACACGCAAGTGATACAAGTACCTTTGGTATTGCATCAACATCAGGTGGGCCGTATGCTTGTTTGCCACCCAAGCATTTTTTTAAAGTCTACGAATACGCGACTTTCTATTGAGAGAACTTGATTAGCTGCAGTATTCCTTGCCCAGGTTAGATGACTGTAAACTCATAAGCACTTGCGGTTGACTATTCTAAAGCTGACATTAGATACAAACTCGACAAACCACAATTTATAATACCATTCTTTATCTACACGACGCTTTTCAAATAAGAACGCAATGTGCATCAAGCTTTAGCAATTTAGTAAGAAAGTGCCCCAGTTCATGGCTTGACATAATATAATGTTGGCAGAAAATATATTTCATGAATCGTAGTAATGAAAATGACAGGGTGTATAAAGAAAATAGAGCGCACGAACTGTCTACGTAAATATAGCCTTTTTTCTTACTATCATCAGCGCCCGCACGTTAAGCTTCAGATAGTTAAGATTTAAGATCGCATTCAAATTTACGCTTTCGCTTAATAAAAACCAAGATATCTCCCAATGAAAAATATAGGTAACAATTATTCATCGAGAGATACCTTTTAGGATGTTTCGATTATAGCATTAAGCTCAAGTCAATCGCGGTTTAATATACACGCACAATAAAGTTTCCCTGGGATTTCATTAGTAGTTCAGTGTTGAATTTTAATTCAAGATGGTGGGCCATAAACCGGGAAATGTATTTTCTTAGCAAATGTTTTCCAACTTTTATTCGAACCTTGCTTTAACGGCATAGTTAAATTTTTAAATGTTACAAAGATTAAAGGACCTTTCAGTGTTTCCATTACGAAAAACCAAGTTTCCTCGTAATTAATTTTTATGGCAACCACCATGCGTGAAAAATACTTTTTTACAAGAATTACGTCGCGGGTGCCCTGATTTCGTAACTTTTTTGTTGAAATAAATGAAAGTTCGTAAAAAAGGGTCCGAATATGCACAGCGTTATTTAATGTGAGTTTTTGCAGTATACGAAATATAAATGAGCGGTTTTATTGTAAAAAGTTTGCACGTCCCGCGGACACAGATTGCGCCGAACCATGAAGTTTACTTTCCACTCATATTTATCAGAAATAACATTACATACCAGAGTCACAACTTACGCTTTCAATAATAGGGCAACTTATTCTATACTGTTATCATACCATAATAAAGAGAATAACAGCATAAATGCAAAACCTGTGGCACCTAAAAACAATAATGTTAATTGTAGCTATTTTTAGAAAATTAAAAACGAATGCTCATCTAACACACACACACGTAACTACAATATATATCAATGTACCTTACAATCAACATTACTGCATAATATATCTATCTTAGACAATAATTTGACAATTCTAAAAAATGACACCTAAGAGAAAATGTAATGAATTAAATTATACTGCTTATTTTTACGGGCTGTATGCTTATTTGTCTAGTTAGTAGTAAGTAGTATAGAACTATTATGCCTCTTAGTAAGGTTTGCAACTCCTATGGTTGTAATTTGTGTGTGTAAATTGTATGTTTGTCTTTACAAAAAAAAAAAGCCCTGTGTTGTGAGGGACTTTTCCCTCACAACACAGGGCTTATTGCCTAGTACGGGAGCTGTCTCTAAAAAATCTTAGACCTTACCTAGTAGGTAAAATTGACGTTTAATAATATATACTATATAAAAAGAGGTCCTCCTATCACACTTTCCCTGCTTGTCAACTCCAATAGTTGTAATAAAAAAAGGTTGATGTTATACCCGCACCGCACTTGACATATTATTTGCTCTAAATATTTACCTGACCTATGCTTAAGCAAAATCAAACTGTATATTACATTTTGCCGACGCTACTTTTGGCACGCGCAAATTGTTTTTTTTTTAAATACTACCGAGGAGGCAAGCAAGCATACATTTTTTGTTTACTTACATTATTAATATACTAAACAAAAAATGCTTTCAGAGTAAGTGACTTAGTGCGATTTGTACACACGGCTACATGTATACAGGGCCGCTATATGAAGACTAGTTTTTTAAGAAAACAATTTGTATATTTGAGAGTGAAAGAATTTTTAAGATCGGTTTAGTAGTCTCAGAGTTTATCCATAACACACAAACAAATCTTTCCTCTTTATAATATTAGTATAGATAATTAAATTGGGCAAGTGTTATCTTCAACTGTTCCATAATATTTCTAAATAAGCTGTAGCTCATAGCATTTGGCTATTGCGTCGCGTCGGCGATTTTCAACTTATATTAACCACAAAGATGCTCGCTCCGTATGTGAAAGAGCTAGTTCTATAGAACTTTTGTATGTAAAGTCAAAAACCAGTTGCATCAATGCCTATCCTTGTATAACTAACGTTTGCAGTTGTATATTGAAATATATATTATGTATGTGTAAGGTTTCAGTATAAATTGTATTGGCACAGTCAGTGCCAACAAGAATTAAGAGAATTATTAATAGAATCTCGTTAAGAACAATTTAATAATTCAAAGGCAAACCGACAGGGCGACCGCCTCAGTAAAGATTGCAAGCAACCGATGTATAAGGTCAACGCAATACCGAATGCTGTAAAAATAAGAGGAAGACTATGTTCAGCAGTAGACGTATTTCGGCTGAGATAATTTATTATGATTGTGATTCTTTTACGCTGTGGAAATTTTGTCCCACTGCTGGGCACGGGTTTCCTCTCCTCTCAGGCGCTGATCCAGGAAGAGGGCAATAGGTGCTATTGCCTCCCATTTGGATTTCTTCTAAGACTTGTGGGTTTCAACACAATGGTTTTTTTCTAACTATAGAAAGAAAGAAAAACATACGTAATATTGTATCTTATTGATATTCTGCATTATGTTCAGTATTAATATGTTTTTATGATAAAGAATATCAATAAAAATATGTACAACTGAAAGGAGAAAATTTTGCAGTTGAGTAGTGGAAAGGAAGTGTAATATTCGGATACCTATTATATCGTTGCATCGTTCACGTACCTTCGGTTTCGAGTCCGATTCTCACTATGTTGCGGCTCAGTTCGCTTCTAATCCGTGCATAGCTATTTCAATGAAATCTTATTTATATAATTTCCTTATAGATCGGGTAGAGGCGCGGCGTATGCTTGCTCAGACGGCGATGGCAACGCTCCCAAGTCATGCTGCGGCCGGCCACCCCTCAGGCTCTGCGTGTTGTTCCTCGGTGTCATAGGAGCGTGCCTCGTCGCCGCTGGGGCTGTACTCGGGGCCCTCAGGCCGCACCCAAGGGCTCCGCTCACATTACTCCTACTTATGATAGGTAAGTCGATATTATTGTTTTATTTTAGTGTTATATTTGTAAATACCTCGCACCTCTCGCCACCGACAGGGAGTGCATCCTCACATCCTTGCACCTCAAACTTGCCGTACCGTAAGATTCCAGAGGAATTTCTTACCACGTACGATTAGGCTGTGGAATGAGCTCCCTGCCGAGGTTTTTCCAAAAGACTATAGCATGGGGTTCTTCAAGAAAGGAGTTATAAGGTTTTTAAAGGGTCGGCAACGCGTGAGTGACGCCCCTGGTGTTGCAAACGTCCATAGGCTACGGTAACTGCTTACCATCAGGCGGGCCGTATGCTTGTTTGTCACCTTGGTAGTATAAAAAAAAAAATACTATTGGTACAGGATATTACTGCTCGTAATCCTTTTTATTGTATACTAGCTGCCGTTCGTAATGTCGCGGTAATTCGATAAATGCTAGCCTATGTCCATCCAGAATAATGTACAACCTTCTAAATTAAAATAATTTTTCAAATAGCTGCTAAAAATTCGACTCTCTCTTATAAAAGATTATATTGAATGACAGTAGGCAAATAATAGACAGAACTTACTTATCTAATTCATTATTTGCGCAACTGTTTAATTATAAATGCAATAGGTACACACCGCCTCTCTATTCAAATTTCATAATATTTCCTATTCCATCAACTAGTTTAGATTATAAAATCGACATAATCCGAGGTTTATTTGCTAATTCATCGTTGTTCTGCTCATCAGAATGAGGTCCTATTATAATTAGACTCTTTGATCGTTTAACAGTTCGCAACTCATTTTGTGTTGAACCGTATTTTTTTCTTCATAGCTGATTAAAATTATCCGGTTCGATGAACGATCCAACGAGACGAACGTAGGCGAGATTCATCCGTTTCCCTGCAGATGTGCATAAAATTTAATGTCCGCGTTCTAATATTCATAAATTCGACCGAAACGGCCCGACATAGGTAGCAGACGACCGCAATTAACCGTGAAACAATCTGCGGTAGCTCATTTGTTATTCGCTATGCATATGACAATAACAAGTCAGGCCGAAATCTCATTACATCATTCACGTCTCCCTCTCCCTTCGAGTTTTCAATTAAACTTCAAATGAGTTTTAGAGTGGAATTAATTGGATTTTCATTAGCGTTAGGGACAAATGATATTGTTACAGGCAAGCGATCTATTGTTGTGCCGACGAGCCAATTTGTATCCGTCACTCACCGCCAAACTTCACGCATCCATATTTTGCCATAAAGCTATTCGGCCAGCGCGTTTAGTAATTACATCCAGCTGTAGTTTTTTTTTTTAATATTCCTTCCTTACTATGGAATAAGTCCTGTATCGCTAATCAAAGTTCAAAAAATAAATTAATATGGCTTTAGAATAGAAAGAAGTAGGGGTAGATATACGTTTAAGAATACGTGCAGTAAAAATAATGTTGGAACGTATACATTCCAAATGCTATTTCAAATTACAATTGAGGTTTAAAAAGTCTAACCTACGTAGTATGATCTATGTTTGTTTTCTTTTTAATAAAATGGAATTACCAGCGAGTACAAAGTCAGTAGCGAGCAGCGGATTACTCCGGAACATATTGTTCGTGATCACGAGCACGAAAGTAATTAACAACAGTTGCTTAATGCGCCAGTTGTTGTTATTATCTGTGGCAAATTTTAGTTATAAATATCTATTGTCATGTTACGTTCGACTGCCAGTGTTGACATCTGGCCAGTTACCAAATTAATAATTAAAATTTCTATATGGAAATAGAACCGATTATTTTGTGATGGAATTTCCTATGGACATACGGTCCTAGAGAGATACGGGCGATTTATTTTCGAACTTAATTTAAATTTTAAGTAATGGCAATCTTCAAAAGAAAAAGTACATTAAAGATCGACAATGAATCGCTATAAAGACGTCACGGTACAGCTTCAGGTCAAAGTCTACACGTAGCTATTACCTTTGTTGGTAACGAGGCTAGAACTTTTTTCTTTTTTTATAAGATTCGTGATTAAGTATTTAAATGTTTGTTTCCCACATTACAAACATTTTCATAAAAGTAATATCAGATTATGTCAAGGACTCGACAGTAATTGTTGATTCTTGTTTTAAACCGGAAAACGGTAGCATAAATCATATTCTGAACCAAAACAAGGGGTTATAAATCCAGACTTTAATGCATGCGATGCATTTATACCGGCCAGATGTATGATTGGCTAAAAATGGCAGCTAAAAATGGGCTATTTTTAAATCTGAACTGAGATGCCTGTGCTTTTCAGACTGAAAAATAAAAATGTCTTAAGGTTAACTTAACTTAACTTGAGTACTGCAAGCGATACTAATAATAATTTATTTATCACCACAATAATTTAAGGTTACATTTCATAAATTAACAATATGAGAATACAATATTGTGGGAGGTTGGTGCTAGGCTCTATTTCAGGACACCAGGTCTCCACCCCTTATAGCGATGCATTTAATTTATTGAGAGAGACATCATATTAAACTACTGCGGTAACTTAATAAGCTTTCTATCAGTCACTTAAGTGCCAGTACTAATCAAGTGCAAAAATGCTGAAGCTTTTTGAAGACTTTTAAAAGAGCAAAAGCACATACTGTCCACTAGAGCAAACTTTCTATTGCATACTATTTACAGCTCTATTTAAATTGGATAAAGGCTAAATTTAATTAATCAGTGGAATGCTCGTTCAATTATCCGCTTGATGTGCTGTGAGCTAGAGCTCTATATGAAAGAAGTTTTGTTGGAGAAACGCAGTCATGTAATTTCTAGTAGATACTTTTTGATAGTTTCTTCTGTAGTTATCTTTAACCTTATTATTAGTATAATAGACAACGGGTCTAACGACTGGACTGTATCAGTCCACCCATAATCATAGTCAACATAAACCTATGAAAACCTCAAAAATACTACCTACATGGTTTCAACCTGTTTTGTCCACAATATTAAAAATACACATTGTGAAAATTAAAATAATATATTAAATAATTTTTTTTTACTACTTGGTGGCAATGGCCAAATAAGCATACAGCTCGTCTGATGGTAAGCAGTTACCGTAGCCTATGAACGCTTGCAATACCAGAAGTATCACTTGCTTGCTGCCGACCCATATTTTACACTAGGATTTTAAGATTTTATCTTTTACTGTGTTCATTTTGATAATAATCCTCAAATATTTCTTGCAGGTATAGGAGTAGTGCTCGTCACAGCAGCAGGTTTAGCCTGGCGGCTGGGTGCACGTGACGCTCCCTGCGCGCTGCTAGGATTACGACGAGCCTCATGCCGTCGCCTCGTGCCAAGGTTACCGCCTTCGTATGCGCGCCCTCATCATCCTTACGCCGCCATGCTTTACCCTGAGTTTCACTATAGGCCGCCACCGCCAACTTATCAGGCCTCCATGCAAGAATATAGACTCAGGTATGTGTTTTTTTTTTCCGAAGCCACAATATCATAAGTTTACTTTTATGACTTTACTCACTACTATTTGTCCATGTATTTCGAAATATATAAGTATGTTTACCAGTTGTCTGGTTGCCATAGTACAGGCTCTGCCTAGTTTAGGATCAGATAATGTATTTTTGAAAATATCAGGAGTTATTAATGGAACTGAATTGTAACTAGTAGGATTAGAAGCACTATGACCCTTCACACAATTCTTCCGTGTGTTTTATCAATTTCAAAAAGCCTTTTTATTTCAAGCCCTAAAAAGAATCTACGAGTATCATATTTCTGTACTCATGAATACATTAGAAGAAAACTGAAATATTTTACTTTTCTGAAATAAGAATCTTGTTTTGACAGCATTGTAGCAAGTGATTTTAACTTAACAAAGTTAGTATCGTTTCGGAATATAAAGTTGGAAGTGTAGGTAGCTGACAAAAAAGTTAGATGGAAAGTTTAAAAGAAAATAACAACGTCAGATATGAAAATTGAATTCTCGTGTAACGAATTTATGCCTACTTATTTATAAATATAATAATATCATATAATTATAAATTATATACTTGCTAATTATATTTTACTCGAGAGTATAATGGGCAGTTATTGATCCAAGTAGGTTTTTGGAAATTTCGAATACTTGAAGAATGGTGATATTTATACCCTCGTTTCTAGGAAAGCATGTAAAGCCGTTGCTCCTGCGACAATCCGACACGACCAAAAAGAGATCAAGATCTCTTTTTGGTCGTGTCGGATTGCCGCCCTATCAGACTATTAAAATGAAAATATATCGGGTGAACCCGAATTAGCGCACACATATTTGCACCATAGTATCACTTTCCGTCGTCAAGATTAGCGACCGTGACCAAAATTATATAAGAAGGACTTTATTTATAAGTGCTTTAGTATGCCGGGACAAAATTGTATAGAAATTAATATTTTATGGATTTGTTTATTTTGATTATTTATAAGTAAATTTTAATCTTGCTTACAGGTTACTTCTGTTAGACAGAAGTGCACCCGCGGTGTCGCCGCCCCCGACATACAGATCAAACTCAGCCAGTCTAGTCAGGTACTTTACAATATCAATAGAACTACAATCTGAACCCTATCGTGTACAAATATTGTTTGGCATAAATTGCTTTTTGCAAGTAGAGGTAAAAACGACGGATATTAAAACATACAATTTGTTTGATCGCAGTATTATTTGAAAGTAAAATTAAATATTTGCAATATGAAAATAAAACTGTATTAATGATTTAAAATTAAATAATGAAATTGAAGTTTCATTTTACAAAATGTGTATATGAATATGTCAGGCATTAATTTGTTGTCGTAAGTCTAGTTGAGTAATTACAGCATGTCTAAATTTACTTTGTTATAATCTACAAGTCACTCAAGATTCATTTTGACAAGTTACCTTACATGTTTTGTAGTCGTTGTCATTCTCGTCAAAAAACAGACTTCTTCACAAAACTAGCATTGCGTAAATAGAACTTATTTGTTTTATTCAAAATATCATCACTAATATATGATTTCTTATCTTCAACAGAGGATCAACAGGCGCTGCGTGGTGCGGCAATGAATACAGCGGGCCGCCATCATATCGCGCTCCTCGAGTTGACCCCCCTGTCACCGTCACCGACAACTTGCCCACCATCACGCCGATAGACCTCAAATATGTTGACAACTCCATCGAGGCCCTCCCTAAACCAGACCAAGAGAAGGACCCTGACGAACACCTCGTCACTATAGTCCATACAGATCATCAACCCGTCATAGTAACTGTGTCAGGTTCACCAGCACTCAATGACACTCACACACAGCCGCCTTCAGAAATTGATATACTGGCGCATTTATAACCCAGAAAACATGTAGCACAATATACAAAGTACTAGAGACTAGTTGAAGGCAGAGGATCCAATCGGAATTCGATGCGACGGCTTCATTCCTGATTGGTAGTTTGTATGCAAGCGTTCCGGAATCCTGTGATTGTGGCAACGGCAACGATGCAAATGCAAGTGAACAAACGATGTACTAGGCAGAATCGTAAGCGAAAAGTGATTTATTATAGTACGTGAATATGTTAATTATTACAGAAATAATTAGCGAAATGGACTATATAGTGATTATTTGAGAGGCATAATAATTTTGTTTTGAATTGCTGTGAAAATTATTTTGAAATAACATCGACTAGGTAAATAGACAAATACAATTTTAATGTAATCTCAACATGAGTGTACGTTTTATTGTAATAAATAATTGAATTTCGTATTATTCGAATGCTCATTCAAAACAAAATTGTTTATTTACGTTGTGCATAAAGCTTCGTTTACGCGATGCAAGTTTTACTAAGCGAGTTTCATAGCATCTTTATTTTTCGGAACAAAACTAAAAGAGCATAAAACTTACTTTTGAAAGTTTGCATCGTGTAAATCCGCCTTTGTTGTTTTAATGTAATGGTTTGAAGTACCTTATTTTATTGATATAAGTATTGTGTAAATATTTAAAAGCACTGACGTATTTTTCGTTTGATTAGTGTTATTATATTTAACAAAATATGTGCCGTGTATATACGATTGATACAAATTATATTAGATTAAAAATAATAAGTAGTTGGTGCAACGATCGATACATAACAAACCAAATCCATACCGTGATGTACAACTAATAAACTTGTTATTCATATAGTGCCAATGGTTGTTTAGTTATTGTAAATACGTCTAGTAAATCAGTTACTTCTTTTAAATTAAATAATATTACTATCATTTACATTATGCACGTTTTGTGTTTCTCGCCGAAAAAACATAATTTGGCGCAAGACCATTTTACAAAAATTATGCATTGGAAAAATAAAATGTTGAACTCTTTATTTATAAATTTAAAAGGCTCATTCTATCGTTTTAATTTTCTATTATATTACTACTTTCAGTCCTATCTTTACAGCTCTGTTAAAAATAAAATAATTTATTGCCTACTAAAGTTTCGAACAATTATTTATTTAATTTTCATTTATTTTACATATTTCTTAACTAATTCAATTATTTATTTGTTAGATAAATAGATAACTGGGCTTTTATTTTATTAAATGACTCGATGGAATTGAATCTTGAAATACAAAAGGTTAAAAATACAAATAATTCTTTCTTCTTTCTTTCTAAATTATGGCGACATGCATAAAATATTGAAATATTCATTCGAATTTGTTAATGCCTCGTTTACATGCGACACAAACTCGATTAAACTACTATTCTACATCTAATATTATGGCAAGTTAATATACAACATGTAGACATTCAACAAATGAATATTCATTTGATAAATACTTTAACAGTAAACGAGGCATAAGCTTTAATCCCGTACTAATTTCATACCTACCTACATAGTTTTACATACGAGTAACATAGTCGGATCTGTTTTCAAGTATAAACCACATTAGCAGTGATGAGATAGTACTGTGTAAAATACTATTAGTTTAAGATATTGTAACGATAAAATGTAATAAACATATTGTAAATAACGTTATTGGTATTATAAGAAATAAAGATCTTTAGTGAAACCAAACCGTGTTGTGTTTTAACCATAGAACTCTAAAAACATTCTTTCAAATCTACATAGTACCTACTCATACTTGATGGTTGTAATATTGTAATTATTGGCAGATAAAACACATATAGATAGAACCTCATAAGAAGGCCATCAAACAATATTTTAAGTTTGTCAATAGGCGGCTTGTCAGTACGCCTGAGTGTGGTTTTATTCACTTTGTTTTATATTTGACCTGTAGCTGTCATGAAGTGTCATGCCAGCTACAGGTCAGATATAAAAAAAAGTGAATAAAAAATCCATTCTAGGAAGAATTTTCAGAAACCTACATAATGTAATGTTGTAGTAGGGTATTGTAAATAAAGTGTGTATAAAAGTTTATTACGTTTAAATAATGCAGAATCGGGTTATCAAGGTTTTTTTTCTACCATTTGGAATCGGTTTTTTTGATAAAAGACTGACTTAATTAAAATGTCACTTGCTTCAATTTTGGCATTTACATCCTAAGGTGGATTAGCCGAATACTGGTTTCAAGCGCTTATTTAGGGATGCGTTTTAAACGAAATGTTCCTATCCCAGATATCACTAAAAAGGAGTCGTAACACGCAAGTGATACCTCTACCAATTGCAGGCATCCATAAGCTATGGTAACTCTACCACCAGGCGGGCCGTATGCTTGTTTCCCTAAGTATACTTAGTACTAGCCGTTCATCAGTTGTTTATCGCTCAAAATTCATACGAATAAGATCGTAAGCGAAACATTAGTATAATATTGTTATACTTATATGTTAATGTGTATTTATTTGGCAGCAGTGTGTGCGAATATATGGAAATTGTGTAGATATGACATTTGCATAATCGGATTTTGTGGATTTCTCGTTGATAACGTTTTGGTGTTTGTAGCTTTGTAGGTGGATGGATACCACTTTCACATTATATTATTAGATATTAGCTAATTTAACCCAATATTGAGAGACGGAACTAAATATGCAAGATATTTATCTTTTTTAAAGTTAACTTCTAATCTGTGTTAGGTTAGTATCTACTTATTTTTTTATTTTTCAAAGAGGTCAATGAGGTTCGAGGTAGGTAAGATTTTAGTAGTAATTGCTACACGGATCGATCCGCTATCTGCAGTTTTCTTAAAACACGAAAAGCCATTTATCCTGCATTTGATTTTCTCGGCTCGTGTCGGATTGATATTCTATCGGACTAATAGAAGTGTAGGATATTTTAAAAGATCGCTACTTAGGAAAGCGAGTGAGGTTCTATTGAGTTTGTTTGTTTGTTTCTATTAATGTCTCAAGATTTATTGTAGATGTGCAGGTTTGCAACTGCTTTCCAGCCTCATTAAGATTATCTGCGATTAGATACGGTATCTCTGTTTGATATATGAAAATCAAAAGTATGTTAGTATTAGAATATAGTCAAAATACGAAATACACATAATGAACAGCATTACCACGACTGCGTTTATGTGGAAACATAACAGATTCCTGTATTAGGAAACAGAACAATTTGTCCACTAATGAAACTAGTCGAACAATTTGTACAAATTCGCTCAATTCCGAATGTAAATCGAAGCACAACCAGCGGATTCCGGGACAATAGTACTCTGTAATTATATTGTAAAGCAATTTTGCCGCGACGCGACGCCCCACGACGTTCTGAAAATGAAAATCGGTCCAGTATTAATAAAACGCGCGGCGTAATTCCGAACGACATGAATGTAATAAAGCAAAAAATTATGAACGAATTAAAATTTTAATATAATCTGCAACGCGATGATACATTCGGAATTTAATATTGCTCATAGTTGAATATATGGGATGGACGATATGTTTAATGTTCGCAAGCAAAGCGATACAAAAAATATGCAATAAAATTATTCTTATGGAATTTAATATTGTACTTTTGAGTATCAGTGCAGCTTTTAGTAGGTAATTAACCTAGATTAAATTAATTAAGACTGGTAGAGAATGCCTTAAGCATTTAGAATAGAGAATGCCTTAAGTCCGCCTTTATATGTAGGTATACATGTTTTGTATATTAAATTCTAGATATATAAATTTGTTCTAACCTATGCTATTCTTAACGAATTTTTACGGAGGCATGTCACCATGCAAGCTAACAGAAAAATAACTACACCTAGTAGTGTAATTGTATTCTTATGTGTGAGTGAACTTATAGGTTTCCAGAGCTCATTTAGGGATGCGTTTTTAACGAAAAGTTTTCCTATCACAAGGAATATTATGGAAGATAATAAAACTTGATGTTTATATTTTGACTGTGGTCTTCTGTAAGATGGAGGTCCTTCCTAAGTTAGGCTTGATTACTAGTATGGTGCTCCCTTTTAAACCTTACCTTTCTGCCGTAACAGTTAATACTAACAATATATTATCTCTTACAGGTCGTAAAATTGACTGAACTAGGTTAGTTACCCACTGTTTACTACTATATATTATATAGTAGTACTTTTATTAGGTCGTAATAAGATTACGTAACGGATTACTACATAAACTAAATTTACGCTTACAATGGCTCTTTGTAGCTGTTTTATGCCATTAATTTATAGATGTTTCTCTGAGAAAACAGACTTAGTTCTAGGGAATAACTAAACTAAGTTATCGAAATTCCGAGCGACATACATTCATACTACCAAGGTGGCAAACAAGCATACGGCCCGCCTAATTGTAAGCAGTTACCGTAGCCTATTGACGCTTGCAACACCAGGGATGTCACTCACGCGTTGCCGACACTTTAAAAACCTTATAACTCCTTTCTTGAAGAATCCCATGCTATAGTCTCTTGGGAAAACCTCGGCAGGGAGCTCATTCCACAGCCTAATCGTACGTGGTAAGAAATTCCTCTGGAATCTTACGGTACGGCATGTTTGAGGTGCAAGGATGTGAGGATGAACTCCCTGTTGGTGTCAAGAGGTGCGTTGATAAAATGTGGCCGTGGGCATCATGTCGAACAAATTTCTCAGAACACAGCCCATTGTACAGGTGGTAGAACACACACAAACCTATCTTAAAATCACTTAAAAATAGATGATTTTAAGATAGGTAGGGCACCATACTAGCGAGCAAGCCTGACTGTGAAAGGACCTCCACTTTACAGAAGACCGCAGCTAAGCAACTACACACAGCGGTGGTGTTCCTGTGTATGAATATAGATCTCTAGCGCTCATGTAGGGATGAGTTTTGAAAGAAATATTTTCCTATCCCAGGGATACTCTATAAAGCCCTAGTGTTAAAAATGGGTCGGCAACATACAAGTGATACCCTTCGTATTGCATAAATCTATAGGCTGTAACTTCTTAACATCAGGAGGACCGTATGCTTGCTTGACACCCAAATAGTATAAAAATGATGAGATGACCTTGAGAGTAGATAATTAAAGGTCTTTACAAAACTCAATACACAACATACATTGACTCGTTAAAAAGATCTGTCAATTACACAAATTAGGTACCCATTTGCTCCAGAAAGGACAACATTATTATGTCTCTACTTACAGCGCATTAAATAGCGAGCTAAACTAATTGAAGTTCTTTCTTTAATACACCATTTTTACTCCGATAATTCTCTCCATTGCCGCTACAAGGGATATACTTAAAAATGCACGATATTTTACTATTTCATTCAATACAAACGTACAACAAACAAAACTAAAGAACAAAGCTTTTGACGCACTCAAATTACGAAATTGCCGGCAATCCTGTCAAAGGTTTAAATTTTGGAGAGCTCTGTGTGGTGGCGGCCATGATATTTCATTCGTACAAAGTAAACCTTGCAATATAACTCTACAGTTATATGGAATAGAGAAAGTATAAATGTGAAGCTATTATTTACGTAGAGAACCTCTGTCACACCGCAAAACGTTATGTATCGAGACATGCGGGTAAAAGATCCGATTACCAGATACGAGTGAGTGATCGATTGTCGTTCTTTGCAGCGACATCACGCAATAAATTTAGATTTTGGTTAGTAATACGTGGTTAGCGGAAACTGAAATTGCGATGATTTGAACCGTTTTACCATGGAACACCTCGATTTGCTATAAATCGAGAAGAAATTGTGAAACTTTTAGAGTTTGGAAGGAAAGTTATACTCAGGGTGTTTATCGGTTTACATTATGACGATAGTTATAAATAAAATTTATATTACGAGTATGATCTTTATCGCGCCAATCATCCTATCCTACTAATCCTATATTTTATGTATGTGAATGTTTGTGAGGATTGATGTTTTTTACTCTTTACTACTAAACAGATCTGGATGAAGTTTGGCATAAAGATAGATTAGGTATAGTCTAGAATAGCGAATAGGCTACTTTTTATACGCGGCTCCGCCCGCGTGGTTATCGGTTATCGCGACACTATGGGCTTCCACTGAAAGTGAGCAATGTCTTGCAATTACAAGGTTGACCGATGACGTGGTAAAGGTTGCGGGCAATTGATAGACTAGATCAGCTCATGACTGAATGCTATGGAAATTCTTGAAGGACTTCAACACGGAGTCATGTGCAGCAGTGGACGTCTTTCGGCTTAGAAGAAGAAGAACAATAAGATACGTTCTGCAATACTAACATTTTTAGTTATGTGTGATGAATGTGATTTACTTCTGTTATTTTTCTTTTTCAGGCACAATGTGTTTCGACAACGCTAGGCCTCGATTGGAAAACGAAATACTTACGAAATCGCTTTGGTGTGTATCTGTCACGGACGATTTTCTCTGCGCCTGTTTGGCATCTTGACGTAGTTTGGAGACGTAAATAGAGGTTGGCATTGCCTGTAAAAGAAAATATCTCTACCTGCGTAGTAGAGAGTTTTGATAGTTAGATACAAAACGAAATTGTGTTTTGTTTCTTGCCATACATTTGCAACTAGCTCTTTTAAGACAAATTGAATTCTGCAGTATGGGTTTTTCGAACTCTAAGATTTCGATTTCAAAATAATACTTTGAGTTATGTTTGTTATTTTTGTAATTAAAATTGACATTTTTACAAAATAATCGTAGTAATCGACGATAAAAAACCCATAAGGTACAAAATTGCTTCACTAAAAGTCCCAGAACTCTTAATTCTTTGAGTTCCTTAGACGGTGAAATTACATTTACATAGTCTATATGCAATCTTGCGTTCCTATACTATATTGGGTTTAATAAATATATAAATAGTCTATAACTAGTTGACCACCGTCTTTGTTTGATTTTGAAACAAAAAAGAAAAGAAATTCATTCGAACATACACAAGACAACAGATAGAAGACAATAAATTGACAAATAATAAGAACTCAAGAAATATCCTGTGCGATGTAAATGATGATGAATGATGAGCACATCTGGGGTTCACATTGAGCAGGCAGTCAGTCAGTCAGTCAGGCAGGCAACGTTCAAATCAGCTCGCGAGGCAAACGCGTCTCCACATCACGAGGCTCTTACCAACAGATAAAGAAAACATCTCCTTAATAAAAACTGTCCAATATATCGCATTCTTGGTAGAAAACAGGCGTAACTTGAGAAATCGCACTTTGCAATTTAGAACTGTTTGCTATTAAGAATAAGATATAAATTGCAAAACAAACACGATTCAACTTAAGACATATTTCCACTGGGGGTGCGATATTTCAAATCATACTTACAAATGCATGCACCGCAATTTTGTAACATTAGTAGTAAAATTCCAGATATTACTTGTGAATGCAATGTCGGTCCCGAGGGCGTACCTGAGCCGCATCCACCTGGAACCATACAATATTCGCAACTTATGCATATCCTATACAATCCGCCAGTTTCAATCTCACCGATGCTTTGAATACTTCAGTTTAAAGCCACTTTGGGCTTGCGGGGTGGTCTAGTCATATTGTTCTCTCAAAATACCTGCTTAGCATTTTGTAGAACTTTATAGTAGGTAAATCCAAATTTTGATTGTTTTTTACGAAATGCAAATCGTAAGGAGTTTACATAATATCATGAGTAATTGGTGAAGTATGCCTGTGTTTCAAGTTATAATACACGTTGGGTCAACAAAGGCCAATGTCGACAACAGTGATTGAAGTAAATCTAGAACATTCTTCTTCTTCTTCTCAGCCTGTTGATGTCCACTGCTGAACGTAAGTTTCCCTCATTTGTTTCCATAAAGGCCGGACCTGGAGACCTGCATCCTACTGGCTGCTTGCAGCTCTGACCAGGTCATCTGTCTACGCTTTTCTAAACATTGAATTAAAGTAATTTTTGGTAAACTACTAGTTTCATTATGGGTTTATTGTGGCCAGTATTTGCGTATATTGCCCAACGTTTAGAGGGAGCATAATAATATGATTTCATTTTTTATAAGGCATAAAATATTTTCATTGCACCCATAGACTTAAAGTCAATGATTGCACTATTAAAAACCGAACTTATTGGTAGTACCTAACTACCAATGCATGTTTTATCCTCAAATTCCTCCACGATGCGACTCTTGGCAAAAATATTTTTACATCGAACTTCGATTCATACAACGGACACTAGGTACGGTGGACAACGAAGAAAGCTGTACAGGGCCGCTATATGAAGATTAGTTTTTTAGGTAATTCAATGTCTGAATTTCTGTGAAATATATTTTTATCTGTAGGTTTAGTCTAATTGTACACTGTTACCAAATTCCACAGCAATATATATACAATCGCTTTCTGTAAAATTCACATCTAATCACACTGAAGATTAGTGTGAATAGCGGGCTTGTACAGCTATCTCACTTCACTGAAATTACTTTTTCTGCCAGATACTTGCATTACCAAGGGCATCACTTGCGTATACCTATCGTTGAAAAAATGATTGTACAAAAATAGATAGAATAGAAATAAGATAAATCTTTTTATTCAGTCACTGTCGTGCCAATTAATCCCAAAAGAACCTAAATTCTCGAGCAAAACAAAGCCTATATTCAGTACTTTTTATTGCTAAGCAAAGGCACAGATTACTAAAGAGTTACTACGTAACAGATACTTCACTCAGAAGAAAATTACCAATACCTACTGCTATAATAGCCTACTCTGTCGCGTCAGCAACCGCTGCATGCTAAAATCTGCCTAAATGCTCAAGCGTACAGTTGTGATTGCTTCGCACTGCGCGATCCCACAGCAATCGTGGGGCTGCCTCTTTGATAAAATTAAATTAACATAAATAACTATTTGTGCCTATTTTATTGAGAATTGTGAATATGTTCTGACTATAGGTGGTAGTTTAAAATTGTTGACTGTGCAATACATCTAAAACATAATTATAAAGGTCAGTATGTAGGTAAAATAAAAAAATCTTTAAAAGGTACGTGTTTTATTTTTATATAAATTTCTTACCCTTTCTAAATTCTGGGTTATTACATTTTAGTGTAGAAAAAACTAATAGAACGATTAAAATTGAACAACGTGCGTGCGCTTCGCTTGCGAAAACCGCATTGAATTTGGTCCGTCGGTGGTACGACGAGCAGTAGGTAATTATAGCGCGCAAGTACATGGAGTGACGGAGGCCTGGCAAAGGACTCTCGTAGGCTCAGTAATCTAGTATTTATATAATACCTAAGTCTGAAAGTAAAACAAAGTAAGAACCTTGAAAGATAAACCGCTTATTCGCAGTTGAAGCTTTCTTACTAATTAGTACAGTCTGACATACAACTACCAGACAATACAAGAATTTATTGTAAATACATTCTTTAAAAGGATATATATAATACAAGTAATTTACAACTAAAACTATATTTACACAAATTAGAAATAAAAAATTTAAAAAAACACAAAAAGGGGGGGGGTTGGACTGCTTAATAGGCGTCGTAAAATTCCTCCGCATCGACGTCTACTGAAAACATGCCCAGGAGACTGCAGCTGCAGCAGGATGCTGGCAGCATTGCCACGCTGAATGGCAATGCTTATTCTTTGAGCCAAATATAAGCCAGCCTTAACAAGAATAGTTTTTTTTAAAGATATCTCCCACATCCTCCGTGATATAGGGCTTTTTTCCTAGTCCTGAATCTCGGAGAACTTTAAAATATACAATTAACGGACCCAAAGTACACAAGCGGTGGTGCTGGTGGCCGAGTGACAAAGTAACCGACTTGCACGCTAGAGGTGCGAGTTCGAGCCCAGGCGGCAGTACCAATGTGAATTTCACTTTGTGGAGTCTATATGTAACTACTAATCAAATGATTTTCCACCTGCTAACGGTGAAGGAAAACATCGTGGGAAAACCCACATGTCTATGAAGTAATTCTAAAGACATGTCAGATTCACCAACCCCCATTAGGCCAGCGTGTGTGATTAAGACCTAAACCCTCTCTCTCTTGATAGAAGAGAGGAGACCCGTGTGCAGCAGCGGGACATATATGGAATTCCTATTATAAGGAAACTCAGACTCGGGACAACCATTTATGAATTGCATAATTTTTTGTCCCTTTTAGTGATCGAAGGAATTCACTGTTTTAATACCAGGAGCATTACTCGCGTCTTGTCGACCCATAATATAATACTCTGGTATTACATAAAGTAGATAGACAGATAGATAGATAATTCTTTATTGTACACCATAATGATAACAAAAAACATATGTTAGAAATATACAGAAAATAGACAAGTACAATGGGCGGCCTTATCGCTAAGCGCGATTTCTTCCAGGCAACCTTAGAATGGACAGGAATGACGAGAAGATTAACAACATGTGATGGTGTAGGGGTTGTAGCTTAAAATTAAAACAAAATATAAAAAATCATGTAATACCAGAGTATTATGTTATGGGTATAAGAAAATCGTTATTTTCAGAACTATGTATTTCCCTTATATAACACTGCACGTTGGGTACCTCGCCATTTACCACTGCGCGGCGTGTGGTTCGATTCCGAAAACGACAAAAATTGTGTGATCCACAAATGATTGTCTAATTGCTAATTGTATGTTTGTAAAGTCCCCTACGACACAGGGCGTGTTCCCTAGTGCGGGTGCTGTCTTTTAAAAAAACAAAGCAAAACTAGGGATCAATACCTACTCACGCACAGGAATACAACTACACCACTGTATGTACCTAGTTATTTGGCTGTAATATTACTGGTATTCTGTAAGGTGAAGGTATATTTCCCAGTCTTACTTAGAGTGATTGAGAGACCGCATCACCATAACGCCGCAAGTCTAATGAAGCGACAAAATTCTCAAGTTTTATCTAAAATATTAAGGTACATTTTGCGCTCCTGATGAAAGAATAATGTAATCAACAAGTAAGTGGTTGTACTGAAGATTTAAAATATATATTTCCATGTTTTGTACTGTCTCGACGGTCTCGACTCTCTTGGTAAGTATAAAACGTGAAGAGCACATTCTTAAAATATGCAGCATTTTTTTTCTAGATTGGAAGAAAATTATTCATACCTATCTATATCTATACTTAATATTATAAATCTGAAGAGTTTGTTTGTTTGTTTGTTTGGTTGAACGCGCTAATCTCAGAAAGTACTGATTTGAAAAAATCTTTTTTTGTTGAATAGTGCATTTATCCAGGAAAGCTATAGGCTATATAACATCACGCTATGATCAATAGTAGAGTAGGAGCGGAGCAGTAGTAAGATATGTTGCAAAATCGCGGAAAATATTCCAAATTACCACGCGGACGAAGTCGCGGGCGACCCCTAGTCCTATGATAGAGGTAGAATGTAATGGAGAGCAGTGCTTTTTATATGTGTTTTACTATTATCTCGTTTCGTCTGCAGTATCACCCTCGTTTAATTGTAATTTCTTCCCGTGTCACGTTTATAGTTGCTGTCCAGCTCCCTTGAGTCGTAGCGTGATGTTAGATCTATAACCTGCCTTAACAATTGGGCTGGCATGAAATAAGATTTCTTCAAATTCTACTGGTAGTCTCAGCGATTAGCGCGTTCGAAGAAACAAACTCTTCAGCTTTATATATTGTAGATAATAATATACGTATCAAATAACAATGTACACAGCCCATCGATATTATAAAAGAGTTTTTATTCTCCACAGACATATTAGAGGCTAAAGCATACTCATATTTGAAAAGCGGCGATTAAGCATCGAGTGAATAAATCGCTATTCAATAGAATCGATAAGAGATGCCGAGAAATGATTTATTGACTCGTCTCGGCTCCTCGCTCGGCGGCTTCACTAATGGTGGCTGAATAAGCTCTCGCCACTGCCTTGTTTTTTTTTCTTTGGCATAGACGACCATAAATAAAAGAAAATTATGCAATCACAAAAGCAGGAAATTGGGTGTTTTGTCGGGAAATACGATAAGTGGTCATTTTTGTGATGTTGTTTTAGACTTGAAGTCTGGTTATTATCTGATTGCGGAGTTTGTTTACAAATACACATAAATGTAGGAACAGAGTTATTTTATAAAAATGTTGCATCAGTTGAAATTAAAATAATATATTTCGACTGAAACAATTATTATGAATACTTACTTACTTATTGAATGTAGCAAAAGAAATTTTGATTGCTGATTTGTCATTCCACATAAATATATATTTCTTACTAGCTGTTGCCCGCGGCTCCGCTCGCGTGGATGTCGGTTATCGCTGCAAAAAGTAGCCTATGTGTTATTTCAGACCATAATCTATCTATGTGCGAAATTTCATCCAGATCCGTTCAGTAGTTTTTACGTGAAAGAGTAACAAACATCCATCCATCTATCCATTCTTACAAACTTTCACATTTATAATATTAGTAGGAATTATAAGTAAGCCCGTATTGTCTGACTGCAGGGAAAAGGAATTCCTACTCTCCTTCCACTTCTCTCTGACTACAGCTGTTACGGACCAGTATTCTATATAAATCGTATTATAAATTTCACTCATAAGATAGGTAGATAAGAAACCTAATATTTTATAAATCGTAGAATTTATATGAATTTAGTGAAGTTGGAAATACTTACTGATACTTCTATATTGAAATACCTACATCTTGGCAATAATTAGAGATTCACATTTATTACTATATTAATTAAATTATCTAACAATTACAATCATCATCATCATCATCATCTCAGCCAAAAGACGTCCACTGCTGGACATAGGCCTCCCCCAAGGTTTTCCACAACTCTCGATCCTGAGCAGACCTTGTCCATCGGTTGCCCGCAACCTTTACCAGGTCGTCGGTCCACCTTGTTGGAGGCCTGCCCACGCTTCGTCTTCCAGTTCAATAGCGTTTAATATTTGCAAGTTTGTATCATAATTATCATTAACAGTTAATAGCCGTATTTACAAAAGTAACTAGATATATATTAACTGTTAAGTATCTTTTTAGTCTTGGAAAGCTTTTAAGCTGATTATCTGAAGATAATAACTCAGAAAACAGCAAAAGAACGTAGCAATATCTACCTATACATTTTATTTATACCGTACTTTTAAAGATACTCGTGAATCTACTTAGACACATTGTGATGGATCGTATTTACACATTTACATATTCTTGGCAAAAGGCAAAAGTACACACACGTTGCTTACAATACAATAAAGTGAAATGTATATCTACATAGGTATGTACTTACTTTCTTTTAATATTATGAAGGAGACTGAAGATGAATATAAATATATGAATAGAGCTACTTTGAATATAAAAGCTGTAAGATGCATCTTACTTAGGTAACTACCTGATTTATATTATTGCAGTTTTTAAAATGGTTATGAAGATCTCAGGTGCTGCAAACAATCACTCATGTCGTTATTAGCTCGAAAACTCGGTCGTACCGTCGCGCGTCGTACCTAAAAGGTAGTTAGCTGCTATATATGAATAGCTACTGCATCGCGATTCAATCAAACGAAATCGCAGTAATTAAACTATCTTGTAATTAAACTATTGTGTTTGTGTTGTGATATGTTGTATATGTTGAAAGAAGAAAAAGACATGGAATCAATGTAATTTAAAACAATATACAGTACACAATAATATTTTTTTTATAATAGATGATTTAATTTTTTATACATTTTTTAAGTGCGAGCACTTGTCGATGAAAATGGAAAGGACAGAAGAAAAGAGAATGTGTGGCATTCCCTTTTCTTCTATCCTTTCCATATTCTTTACTTCTTTCTTCTTTATGCAAACTTCGTATAGCCTAAAAATCAATAAATAAAAAAGTTTATTGTTTTTACTATGTTCCAAGCATTTTTTCATATTTACTCACCTTTTAAACATTCCCTGTACTTCCACACATAATTCAAAACCAAAATTAGCCAAATCAGTCCAGCCGTTCTCGAGTTTTAGCGAGACTAACGAACAGCAATTGATTATATATATATATATATATATAGATTATACTACTTATATATTATACGTAGATAGATATATTTTGTGTACACCAAAATACATATTGCTTACATAGGGCGGCGTTGCTTGCCCTCTCGCACGTCATCGGTGAATCGTGCGCAAGCAACGCCGCACTCACGCATACTAGCACTTAATATTGTTCGGTAGACGCGACATGCACCACTGTACATAGCATCTTCGTTCAATAATATAGTATATACAGTCCACTAAACTCTTTTACTCCGCCTACCAGCCGAGCAAATCTCCACCAATAATATTATCTGTGGTATTAACTTTGAATCTCTTACAGTAAGGTTGTATACATCCTTCTTTAATCATAAATGTCTCCGAAATACAAAACGTAAAATAAAGTAATGTCAAAGTATATCCATTTATAATAATACTAGGGCTCCATATCAAAGGAGAGTTTCTGAACTTTTCCCATTTGCATAAGTGACTTAACCTTCATTCATTTTATATTCAAACCTGGCAGATCTGCCTCCGAATGTTGAACCCACTCAGAAATATTATGTCTGCTGGCCCCAACTATATGCAAACTCACCGATTTTCACCAGTAGCAGGGTTATAAGCAATTGTAAGGATTTCTGAATAAAGATTGAGGGTTAATTCTGGAAATTTATTTGGTTTCAACTTTTCATACCTACTGTTTAGATTATTTTGTATTTATTCTAATCAATTTGATCGCTTTCAATTCGTTCTTGAACCGTTACTTTCAAATAATACCCAAGCAAAGGATTTATAAGGGTTTTAATGGGTTGGCATCGCGCGAGTGATACCTACCTCTGGTGTTGCAAGCATCCATAGGCTACGGTATCTGCTTAACCTCGAGCGGACCATATGGTTGATTGGCACATTGGTAGTATAAAAAAAAACCACAAGGAACAGACGAGTTGCCTAATGCGACAGTATTTTATGTGTTTGTATCTTCTATTTGACATCATAAGTTTATTCCAGCGGTTACCTCTACGTTGGGCAATCCTTTCTTAGCGATGTCGACTTTTTATCAGTTGTCTAGTTGCCACAGGCTCTGCCTAGTTTGGGATCAGATGGCGGTGTGTAAGTTGTCACAAAATATTATTATTATGTTTCTCTTTATCCCGGGTATTTTCCCATAATTCGAGGAGACTACCCTGGACATAGGTCTAACACGTAGAGGCCCGTCGAGAATTTTAATTTTAAATGGGATAAAACTCTTACCATAGACGTGCCACAGCTGCACTATTGCAGTACAGCCATGATCTGCTTATGGCAAGTGTAGAGCTATTGTAATTTGTGAAATCAAATAATTTTGGGTTATGGTATTAGGTGTTTGGGAGACTGGTTTATAATAATTATGGGATAAAACGTCGCCTGCTATTATTTAAAAGGTTGTATTATTATTATTTGGTACCTACCTAAGAAAATCTTGTGTAATGTTCTGACTTCGAAGTTCAAGAGATTTCACAGTGGGTCAGACATTTCCAAATGAGAAGAGAGGATTAAACATTACTAACAAATACAATCGTAGCATTCTCAAATGAGAAGTGCAACTGTTTATTCCAATTAAACGAACTTTGTTTACAGAAATTAATTAAAGTATTCTATATTTTTGAAACAATATACTTAGTATAAACAAGGAGAAGGGAACTTCAGCTCGAGCTCAATTAGTTGGCGTACAGTCGAGAAAGGAACAAATAAAGTTTTGTGTACTCTCAGTTACGGGTTGATCTCGTTCCAGACAGTTATACTGGCATCAACTGAATTTGTGTATTCGGTAAATAACTCCAGGCTATTTTAGTTGATCGATAACCTTGTTGGGTAATTGTTCGGTTCTACTGTTTTATTACCTACATAAAATTTGTCGGGGGAATCCTTACTAAAATTATAAATGTGAAAGTTTGTGAGAATGGATGGATGGGATGGATGGATGTTTGTTACTCTTTCACGTTAAAACTACTGAACGGATCTGGATGAAATTTGGCACAGAGATAGATTATGGTCTGGAATGACACATAGGCATAATTTTTGCAGCGATAACCAACATCCACGCGGGTGGAGCCGCGGGCAACAGCTAGTACAGACAATAAGATAGTAGGTTTATTAGGAAAAAAGTCGCTGATGCAAGTCTTGTTGTTTTTTTTACCGTGGCCTAAAGACGTTTGCAATAAAAAGTCAGAGTATTGTGTTGGAATATCCTTGGGAATTATTCCTCATCTAAGGATCATTTAAGGATCCGTTTCAACGACATGTTTCGTTTGAAACGGATCTTTAAATGAGCCATAGAAATCTGTATTCACACACAGGAACACAACTACACCGCTGTGTTGTATATTTGACTGTAAATGCCTACCTCTCTTAAATCGTATGCTTCTTTGCCGGCTAATTAATACAAAAAAGTATTTTTTTAACTTCAAGAAATAGTGCAAGGCCTGGAATAGTAGAACTCACAAACAAAGTCTTTTAGTGTGCAATTAGCTATACTAATACTATAAACCTGACAGTTTGTAAGTATGGATGGATGGATGGATGTTTGTTACGCTTTCACGTAAAAACTACTGAACGCATCTGGATGAAATTTGGCACAGAGATAGATTATGGTCTGGAATAACACCTAGGCTACTTTTTACAGCGATAACCGACATCCACGCGGGCGAAGCCGCGGGCAACAGCTAGTCATCTATTTTTAAGTGAATAATGTCCTCCTAACCGAATGTACCTATGTCGGTCGGAATTTCGATCACTTCATTTAGTTATTCCCTAGAACTAAGTCGGTTTTCTCAGAGAAACATCTATAAATTATCTATATATTTTTACAGCGATAACCGACATCCACGCGGGCGGAGCCGCGGGCAACAGCTAGTGTTTGTATATAATGTATGTATAAATGTTCGTTTGAGGATAACTCGAGTATCATTGATCGGCATTATTTGGCCGTGATCTTCTGTAAGGTGGAGGACCTCCCCCAGTCGGGGTTGCTCGCTTGTATAGTGCATTACCTTTTGATAAACTCTTAATTTTTACTACATAAGTGGCAAACAAACGTACAAAGTGTCTGTATGTAATTTATATATAGGTACCAAATATGTAAAAATATAATTATTGACTGCACGATTGTTTCAGTGGCTTATGTGGTGACCTTAATTACTACTATGCGGCGTGTTGTGTGTTATTTGATCTCCCTACAGGCTAAAAAAATGTGTGATCCTTAGATGCCTGTCCCGAGTCTGGGTGTACTCTATGTCGGTTAATTGTATGTTTGTAAACTGCCTCGCGACACAGGACTATAGGTAGGTTCCTAAGTATGTTTACCAGTTGTCTGATTGCCATAATACAATCTCTGCCTAATTTTCTATTATTAAATGAAGGTACCTTTATATAATACTAAAAGACTACAAAAAATTGCTTACAAAATAAAGCCATTCAACAAAATTAGTGAGCCACATACGAGATCATAGATCCGGACGCCCGAATTACCCGCTGGAGGCTTCACTGAGCCCAGGAAGGTGCGTGAAATATAAATCAACTAGTTGTGATTTACGTGGTAGCTACGGTACCAGAAAGTTTTAATTCTGTTTCGCCCGAGCTCTCCGCCATTTAATTTATCTATTATTTATTGCTTGGCGGGAAACTTAGACACTTTGTTTATTAGCTATTCAATTAGATCTTCTGATACTTTTATCTTTGCTGTACTTATTAATTATGATGTAATAATATTAACGTAATGAAGTTATTTTCTAGTATATACTGGATACTAATAAAGATAACTTTACGGACTGTGGTTTTGTTAGTAATTTCGCTGTGATGTGAAACCTTCTAGCATTTTCTAGAACAAAGTAAAGGTAACTTTACAAACTTTGTTTTTGTAAATAATTTCGCTGTGATGTGGAACCTTCTAGCATTTTCTAGAACAAAATAAAGGTAACTTTACGAATTTTGTTTTTGTAAATAATTTCGCTGTGATGTGGAACCTTCTAGCATTTTCTATCGTAAGAAAAAATATTTCAGTAAAAACATCATAAAGCTATTGGAAATGCATTTGCAATGTAAAAGTGTTACTTTGATCTAAACCTACAATTGTTTCTACAAATATATTGCATGGTATTCAATGTTAGATAGATTCAATGTAGATCTAATTAGTATTGTCATTGACAATACTATTGAATTGTATAGAATAAGCAGCCCTCTGTATATATTATGCTTTAAGTCTCTACTAAACCGATTTTCATGAAACTTTGCACGCATATTAAAGATCCCGTAACATATAGGTAGGTACATACGATATTATGATAGATTCACAACGGTCTGATAATAGAGTCAGATGAATAACAGTAAAATAATTAAAATAAAACCGTTATATTCTGTTAAATGTACCTAATTGGTGTACAATAAAGAGATTTCTATTCTATTCTATATTTATGTCACAAATAAACTCCGTTCGGTAAATTCGCGTGCAATGACCAAAGTTCGTAACTGCAACCATTGGAACTCGAAATTCAACGTAACGGTTCTCCGTGGAACACAAAACATTAACTAATACTAAGGCCTTATACAGGCAGTGAATAGTGAAACGGTAGCCGAAAGTACTTTTTGTTTGCGAAAAACGAATACACAAAACTGCATGGTACACGGCGAAAGGACAAAATACTGGATTGCACAACCATAAGTACATTACACGTCTGTATTAGAGTTTGAATGCTATCAGTAGTCCTCTAAAAATACTATTTGGGCCGTATTATTTATTTGTTCTATGAAAGACTTACAACTAATATAACAGCCCTTCTAGACAAGTAGCATAAACGGTAGTCGAATCGAAAAGTCATAAAAGCAAATGTATGGGATTTGACGTTAATTTACCATATAATGTCGTAAACTAACGTCAAATCCCGTACATTTACTTTTTTGACTTTTCGATTCGACTACCGTTTATGCCACTTGTCTAGAAGGACAGATTAGCGACAGAATAGTGTTAATTTTTTTGTAGAAGTCTTCGCTTCTATAAAAAAAATATGACGTCCACTAACTATTTAAACTGCATAAAATTATAAGTTATCTCAAATGGGAGTGGGCGGGACACATTACTCGTATGCATTCTAAGAAATGGGCACGTGTCGTCACAGTGGGTCCCTGAAGATAGGCGTCGTCGCCGAGGCAAGCCTGGCAAACGCTGGCGTGACGACCTAAATGCATATGAGAAAAATTGGTGGAATAAGGCAATGGATAGACAGGAATGAATCTACCCTAGAAAAGCTACATCACTGTCTGCATCGAGTACCTACGTAGGTATACATGACAAAATCTGAATATGAATCATTTTCTCGAGCTACAAAAGTAGGTACCCTTTTCGATAAGCTAGGTCTGTATGTACCAGGGCTTACATTTCTAATGCTAGCGACAAACAGTCGAAGTTCTTAATCAATACTTACTCGGACGTATAATACCTACATCCTGCTCTCAAATTAATTAAGTATTTCGATGTGTTTAATAGTTTGTATTTAGGTCACTTTAAACGTCTAGGATATATATATATTATAATTTTGAATACATTTCGCAGTGGTTTAAGTTTTACTTTGACATATCCATGATTGTATGGTGGGAACTCAGACTAATAGAATAAGATAGACGGAGCGTGTAGAACTCGCGCGTGAAGCCGCCAAAAGCAATACTAAATAGCAATGTCATACGTTTTCGCGCGCAGTCGATTTGAGCCGCTAGTGAGTACGCACGTCTAAACACGTTCTGACAAAATATTATTATAATGCCGTATTGTGTAGTAAAACGTTGTAAAAATACTTCAGCAAATCTCAAAAAGAGTTCTGGAGTATCGTTCCATAGGTAAATAATTTTAACATTATAGATTTCTTATTGTTTTCGTAAATATTTTAGTTACACAAACTAGGAACACAAAACCTCTACCATGTTCTACAGTGTTGCCATTCTTAGCATATCTTTTTCCCTAAAATATTTTGCAACGTGTTAGTGGGAATATAAAACAATATTAATCAGTCTATCGATATACTATTTAAAATAAATCTGAATGATAGTTGGGGATCCACGCGAAAAAAAAAAGAAATTGTTGTTTGCATTTAGCGAGTAATTCCGTATTTTTGTAGTGATTTTAAGAGGTACCTAGGTAGGTACTTAGATAATGTTTTTCTATGTTATTCAGATGATGAACAATTAATATTAATATAATAATAATAATTGATCATTTAAATTCATAAAATAAGTAGATATGTTAGGTTTATGATTTATTTAAAAAAAAGTATTTACATCCTAACCACGGCTGTGAGCGGCGGCGGCGAGCGGTATGAACAAAATTTGTTCTTACCGCTTGCCGCTAAATATTTAATTTTTTTTTATACTACTTGGATAGTAAACAAGCATACACCATATATATACATTTTTTTAGATACAATTTTTGCCAGTTTTGTTTTACGAGTAATATGTTTTGTATTTTATGTTTGTTTTTTTAATATAATATTGTATTTTGTCTTGATATGTTTGTTAACAGAAACCTTTTTTTAATGTAACATAATGCTAAGATGTATGATGTTATATTTAAAAAGATTTATTTTATTCGTCAGAAATTAAAGCATGTAGTTAGTGTTTATTGTCACCTATTTATTTTGAAATATTAATGTAAAATAATTATAAATAATAACATTATTTAAACAAACAATTTGAAGTATAATTTTTAATATTGATATTGCATATTATTATCACGAGTTAACAGTTTTGTTTCAACTTTTGTTGGGAGTATTTCATTTGCTGGCAACATCGTTTTCCACGTCACACGACATTGACAGCGCTTTTTGGCTTCACTGATTTGTTCTACACGCTCCGTCTATCTTATTCTATTAGTCTGAGGGTGGGAAGAAAATAAACAGTCTCATTTTGACAGAAAAATATAAGTATACGCCAAAACTGTCAATTACTATGGCGTTACGAAAGAGTGACGTCACAAAACAGGAGTGTTCTCTGATTCAATGCTTGTAACTTTACACAATTTTATATTTTTATGCATTTTTTTTTTACTTTTCGACGTAATATTGCGTCAATTTATATAGCCAAAAAAAGAATTAGGAATGGTATAGTCAAAATAGCCTATTATAGCTCTAATTAGTTGTATCTGCAAATACGAGAAATTAATTTAAATTACCATCAGTTTACACATGAGAAAACTCTAGAAAGTCGAACGTCGAACAACTAATTTTGAGTCAGGTTAAACTAATCGCTTTAGTTTTGCAGCTAGCTAGGAAGATATCATGTTGTAACCATTGCAATATGGACGAAGAATCCACAAAGTTTCCGGTGCATACCCCACGTTCAGACCGTGTGGAACGTGGGGGAGTATGTGTTAAATTAACATAGTTTGACGGCAAACCACTAGAGACCGGTAATGAGAATTTACGGCTTACGGTGCCCGAATGCATTCAGAATTTAGATATTCGACCACCATAGCATTCTACCACGTATTCGTAATGTTTTAAGGGTTATTCGAGAAGCTCGTAGCTAAGTAATAGCCATTCCTATCGATATGCGAGGTTAAGCTTGTTGAAGTCAGATGCTATGGTTGACTGATTAGAAAAAAGACAAGTTGTGGGCAGCCTGGGATCTGGATCCCAACCAGCCCAAACCTCACATCGTGCCCTGCAGGCCCTAATACCTATACGCAGGTGGACTTGTTGGCTGCCTCCGGCAAGAAAGTTAATGTAGCTGTATTTCCATCAATGTTTGCTGTCGAAACGCTAAGGTAAAGAAGAAGAAAAAACATATTAATATGGCCTTTACGTGCTTAGGAAAACACATAAAGCCGTTGCTCCTGTGTCTGTTTTTTTTTTTGATCGAGTTATGAATAGAGACTTCACTTGTGTTTGCGCACACACTTGTGTACTATGATGACTCGTACAGTTCTAGCCAATTATCTAAAAATCGTTCTGGAGTAGGTTATAATATTTTAGGCATAGAGATTTTTTGGCTGTAACCCCACAGTAGGCTGTACAGTAGGCTTTTTTTATACTACTTGGGTGGCAAAGAAGCATACGGCCCGCCTGATGTTAAGCAGTTCCTGTAGCCTACGGACGGACGCTTGCAATACCAGAGGTATCACTTACGTGTTGCAGACCCATTTTTTTTTACAGATGGAAAACACAACTACAGCGCTGTGTGTAGTTGTTTTTCGCTCTTTTGTATCTCTGGACACTTTGGTAAATAAATATTTGTCATGTTTTTTTAAGTTTCGATAATTAGATATTAATAGTTTTGATCAATATTTATACCTTTGAAAAGTTCTTGACGTGACAGCTGCGTATTTAGATTGTTAACAGGCAACATTTATATTTATGTAGGTAAACTTGATGGCATAAAGGACCTGTCAGAAAACGCGTTCACGTATTGCGTTCGCTGTCTTTTATGACGTTGAACAGACATGCCCATGAAGGCATGAGTAGACATATGCTATATGTATATTACATGAGTCTACACATGTTCACATAGCATGCGCTCTTACCGCTTCGGTCAATCAGTACAACGCAATACATCACAAAGAGCGCAGAATGAGAATGAAGAACACATGATCGCGTTCTGTCTGACAGGTCTCATAAGATAGACTGCCTTGGTGGTCTAGTGGCCGCAGTATGCGCCTGCTGTGCACGTGTTTGTAAGTTCAATTCCCACACAGGACAAAAATTTGTGAAAACCGCAAAGAGTTGTGAGTATAGGTGTAATTTGTGTCCGTTATTTGTATATTTTTTAAGTCCCCCGCGACACAGATATTGCTCTCTAGTGCGGGAGTTGGCTTAAAAAAATTATACGAAGAAAAAATATGTATATACATTATAATACATATGTACCTATGGTGTTTAATTTAATGAACAAATTTGGGTCACGGTGGGTAATCTTGACGGAGATTAGGGTTTGCGCAAAACAGGTGCACTCTCTACCCCTCACTCTCATAGTTCATTAGTCTGGCAATTACTTTTGCATTATAGCTTGAATATCTGGATTTGACAGCATAAATGCTAAATACTCAATATTAGCATTTTCCGTTGCTCCCGGCGAACCGTAGGCAAACGAACACATAGACAGACATGTGCTAATTAGCTTATCGCTAGAAGCGCTTATTTTAATTAAAACATTAATTTCAGACTAGCTGTTGCCTGCGGCTCCACCCACGTGGTTGTTGGCTTATCTAGAAATTAATTGTAACGAAAAACAGTTTAGTCGGTACTTAAATAGTATTTTATTCACTATTACTTAACAATACTCCCTCTACATAGAACAACAATAACGGAACACTGGCGTACCACTATCTAAATCTGTTCTACAAGCTATACGATAAGTAAATTGCATTGTTAGGCGAGCCCCGGCTTCACGATACGACCAAAACTACAGCCTCTTCTTCCTTTTATTGTTTATATATCGCATGAGAGTTTTAACCATGAATGTTTTTCATTGATACAAGACCAACGAATAGAGCAATATGCATTCTTTTTTTATAATGCTTTGCACAAAAATTATAATAAGTATAGTTTTATTTGTATATTGAAAAGGATGATAAAAATGCTAGAAAGTTAGCTTATTTGTCTATTTTGTCAAATTAACAACACTAAAACCTATCTGCTTTCGCAGTATTTAAAATTGTTGCGGATTGTAAATAAAGATAATTTCTATGAATATATACACTTCGATGCATCTTTTTCTGTCATCAGTAAGTTGACATTAGAAAGAAGAGGACAAAGCATGGCGTAACTATTCTGTCGCTACATCATGTTAGTTAAGTAAAGCATTTATTTTTAATTATAATTATGTTTACCAGTTGTCTTAATGCCATTGTAGGTACAAGCTCCATAGGTACTAAACTATCTACTAGTACCCACTAACTGCCTCGATGGCTCAGTGGTCGATTTGTGTGACTGCTGATCACGAGGTTCTGGGTTCGATTATGAGAGTGAAGGAATAAAGAGTGCACTTGTGCACTATAATAATGCCGCCGTGACCGAAATTCGGTTAGGAGGACTTTATTATTCCTAGTACCTATTATAATTATTATTATTTTAGTAGATTTAAAAATAATGCTTAGAAAAAAAACATTACTCTAGGTATATATTGGCATATAAGATATTCTAAAAGTAAATTTGCTTTTAGACGTACACTTACTCATACAAAAGGCCAACCTTACCCTTCAACTTTACTACCCTGTCCGTCATAAACGAGTTCTACCACTAAACCCGTAGCTGAAGAAGCAATAGATACTCCAAATTGGTAATAGATCTCATCTACATAACACCGTTCAGCAAATGCCGATATTATCAACGTTTTACCCCCATCAACCTACGTCCATCCCTATCTACGCTCCCCTAAGCTTATCGGCAAGCAATTCGACTGCACCCTTGTGTTACAAAAATTGAGCGGCCGCTATCTTACAGCGGTGTTAGGGTTTACACTTTGTAATGGAGTATTCCCGTAAATTCGATCCCAAAACGTTCCATTTGGGGAATACGTGATAGATAGGTATTAGGGAGTTTGTTTTAGATACTGTGGCGATGTATTTAAATGTATGTATAAGTATGTTGGATACGTAAGTATTTATGGACTAAGAGCCAGCAACGTGTTTACTTTTGTCATTTCATTAGTCATAAAAAGTTTGAAAGTAACTCCAATCTCCAATTCAACAAAATACAATATACCTGCAGAATAATAAAAGGCACTTCTGAAAACCCTATGCGGTGGTTAAGAAACAAAATTTTACTTGTTTCAGTTCTAAAATTTGTAGTAAATGATGTTGACAGACAATTTAAGTAGATATTGTAAATTATGTTTTATTTCTTACCTACTATATTATTTTAGGGGTAAACACCCCGGCTGCACAAGGTTTCCAGAAGAGCCTTTTATTATTCTGCAGGTATATAAAAGTAAGGTCTGTGAATTTTCATGACTTATGATAATTATGACAAAAGTACCTAAATACGTTGCTGGCTCTCTTTCTATTAGGGGTGCGGTTTTGTTATGGAGTGTAATTGTTTTGTAGCAAGTGGTTTTATGCACATACAACCCACCTTAAACCTGTGCCCAACAGTGGGAGAGAGAAATATAGAAAAATCACCATGTTATAGGCTGATTTTTTTATGTGGGTTACTCCCAAAGTACTCCAAAAAGAGTTCCCAAACTACTCCATGAAATGTGAAATGCTAATATTAAATATATCATTCCTTGGAGTAACTTGAGTAATGAATGTATGAAAGAGGTAGGACACCATACAAGCGAGCAAGCCTGCCTGGGGAAGGACCTCCACCTTACAGAAGACCACAGCCAAATGACTACACACAGGCGTGTAGTTGTGTTCCTGTGTGTACAGGTTTCCAGCGTTCATTTAGGAATGCAATTTTTGAAAGAAACGTATTCCTATCCCAGCGTTACTTCCATCTTAAACCCCTGGTGTCAAAAAATGGGTTTGCAACACGCAAGTGATACCTCTGTTACTGCTTAACATCAGGTGAGCCGTTTTCTTGTTTGCCACCCAAGTAGTATAAAAATGCAGAGAGTATAAACCACTTAATCGGTAGGTACCAAGATAATATAAATTCCACAAAGTGAAATTTAGATTACTGCTACCCTGGATCGAACTCTTTGCGTACAGCTCAGTTACTTTCCCACTCGACTACTGTGGGGTGTGTGACATATGGGTTAGTATTAGTGGGACATCATTATTATGGGTTCCTATTATATAGGTATTATACGTGGATCATAATATCCTGAGCAAACTATTTTTCTCTCTCTCTCTCACTTCCAAAGTTGATCCTGACTATTAAGCCGAAGGTCGTGGGGTCGATACTTTGACAAAACTCTGTGTGATTCATAAATGTTTGTTCCGAGTCTGAGTGTAATTTGTGTCTGTTGTCTCCCACGTCACAAGGCTTTGGAGTTGTACAAAAAAGTAGGTACGTATTATACAAGATAAGAAATTATTAGGACAGAAACACAAGGTACACGAGCCACGTTGAAGAAAATACAAGACTTTCTTGTTCATTTTCTTTAGTTTTTCTACCAAAAATGTGTTTTAGCATGAAAATATTGTCTCATAAAGAGTTTTATGTATGCGCATATTAAATAAATGGCGTTACATCAGAGTCACAGCGAACTTAGGGATGTTGGCAGAGGCGTGAAATTTATGTAGTTAATATTGTAGATTAGACGTGACGCGTGTAGTGTAGATCCTATCTGTAGGTAGGTTTCTACCTTCTGAACTAGGTACCTAAATGTGTGAAATAGGTTTCATTGTCTCGTATATTTGGTAAAAGAAGAGAGAAGGTATAAGAAATATGAAAAGGTATTTTTATATCTACTTAGAACATAAAACACTGGTGTTATAAGCACTTTTAGGTTCGGTATAGGCTTTATCCAACCTTATCTTGTGTACCTCTATGCTTGTTTATGGTAATGATGTAGGTATACCCTATAAACACCTTGCATTGCCAACTTTGTAAAAACCATTTTGTGAAGAACCTCGTGCTAGTTCCTAAATTTAAAAAGAAATAAAAGAACAAGCAACATTCTAAATATAGCAATGATATATCTAGATAAAGCGAGGTTGAGTTAATATGCGCATACATCTAGGAGTATATCCTCGGCACATTACCCTCCCTCGAGGGATAATGATGCGTGAAAGAAAATCATACCTAGTATTTTTAAGCAAGTCTGGGGCGACGCAGCTACGTGCCAAATCGTTATGGGGATTTATGCATTCGAGGGTGTATTTTTTTCTATGCCTACTACTGGCCTGCCTGATGGTAAGCAGTTACCGTAGCCCATGGACGCTTGCAATACCAAAGATAGGACCTGTAGAGGTTTATACGTGGTCGTTCGCTGGCCGTGTGACCATAGTGAAACCTCTGGCATTTAGAAAAATAAATGTTTTCAAATTGCTTAGGTTTAGATTCCGGCAAATAGAGAGGCTCTCTCCAAAACTTTACCTACCTACCCAAAAAAATATGAAGTGTTCACTCAAAACTCGATATTCGTAATTAATTTCCAGCTATATTGGACTACATACTTACTAGATACCTACAGCGCAGTGGTTATGTTACCATCTCGCCATTTAGGTACCATTGCGCATAGTAAGTTCGATACCATAAACACCCAGTTTGCTGCAGAAGTAGGTAACAACTTATCGACCTACGTCAGTACTAAGTAGGTACATACCTACAATATGTACCTACCTATAAGTATAGTTCAAAGTTAAAACTACTTACCTACTAGAACCTAGGTAATTCTCTAGAGTGCGTGTCCGCGATTTATAGCAAAAATACATTTATTTTCTGTTAGAAAAGCTGCGATAACTACAGGATTTATGTGAAAAGTTCCTAGATTTTAACTGATCTAGATACAAGTTATTTTCACATTTTCTAATACCTACTGGATTCGTTTATTCCCAGTAGTTCCTTTTGACAGTTCCTTTGAAGGGACTAATGGGACTTTTTCTTCCCTTTAGTTCCTTTAATCATTTTGAAGGGACTACTGGGACATCAATTTGTCCCTTTAAGGGGGTGACGTCATGGTTAGTGCTGCAACATTTACTATTTTTTATATCGAGAAATTTCAACCGATGGGTTTCTATCTGTTTTGCCATTGGATTGCTAGTAAAACTAAGTTCCACCTTCATAATAATACAATGTATTTATTCATAACTATAGTGACACGAATAATTCGTTGGCACATATGGGGCAATATAGATCCCGTGTATTTATCTCATCAGCCATGTTTTCTACAGACCAGAAATAGCGACAACAGTCTTCACAGAATCCAGTGGCCATCATCCCCTCCTCTTTTAGTGAGATATCGTAATTGGGGATTTTTTTGAAGAACAAATCAACATACATATTACGTGGGAGTTGCAGACAATAAATTGTGGCACGCATATTTTCAATCTGCAACGCAATTAATTACAAAACGCAATAACAATGTTAATAAATGTTAATAATGGTAGGTACGTAATTGCCACTAAATCATAATATTTACCTGTTTAAAAATTGGTGTTACATTATTGTAAAAGTCGTAATTTTCGTCTATAACTTTAATAACCTTATTTAAAGCAAGATGATAGAGACCATTGAGGTAAACATATAGAGATGCAATTCCATACAGTTTATGTCAAAATATTGAAGTCAGCTTTTCACTCGCATCGACAAGCTCGGTGTTGCACACTCTATAAAAAAAATCCCTTAATTTAATTAAATTTTTTGATCAGATGTAATTTAATTTTTGAAATTAATGAAATTGGAACATATTCAATTAGATTAATTACATTGAATGTTATAATTTTCAACCTACATAATATATTAGGAGGTCAGCAGGAAAATTTTGTTAAAGTAGCTTTTTTGTTATTTTGTTTGTTTTTCATTTCACAATATAAATTTAATTATTTTCTTATTTAATATTTGATTTAACTAATTTAAAAAATTGGTATTTTTTTTTTAATTATTTAAATCATTTTTTTAACTAATTTTAAATTTAATAAAAATGAAACAAATCTATTTTAAATATATTTCATTTAAATTTAAATATATTTCATTCAATACAACAACCTCCCATAAACACAGGGAAACCGAACGTGGTTTTAACTGACAACCCTGAGCTATGTGTTAGCCGCCAATATTTTTAATTAGTTTTTTTTATGATTTACAACTTGAAAACACATTTATCTCACATGTGAAAAGTAATTTCGTTTGCCTTGTTACACTTTTGCGAAACGTGCGTTTCGAAATCGCAAAATTTCACCATACATTTACTTATTTTCTTGTTTCGCGCCATTCGAACGCCATGCTTATGACAAAACAAAAGCCAGTCGGACACATGCCTTGGGGCATGTGTTAGGTGGTAGTGTGTTTTCGCGGTTATTGCATATCTAGTGAAACATATAAATCTATGATAGAGACTATCAGGGTTTTTACTAAAAATTAATGAAATTTTCTTTTTGAAATCCATTTTTCCAGTGTAAATCCTCTTTTTTGGTTTAATGTAAGGTGTAAATATATTTAATACCCGACCTGATTATAAAGCAAAAAATGACAAATAACGACATCTTACATTTGAATATAGTGATGATTAAAAATTTAAATTAAATAATCAAAAAGAATAATAACAAGGAGTTCGCAATATGTATAGTCAGATCACATCTTACCAAAAAGTAAAAAACCAAAAAGTTTGCTAAGTAAATACTATTTATTTTAAAAAGCAAATCAACAGTTAATGTACATAGCCATTCTCTCTATAAATAATGGAATAGATATTTTTCCATACATTAATTGCACTTGGCATGAAATTATAAAATTATCATTCTCAATATCACATTGACGTCGTTTTGAGAACTTCACATGAAATCTTTTTGGTCGCATCTAAAATTTATTAACGTGGCATCATTTGATAATACATGTAAAACTTGAAGTAGGTTGGGATTTTTGGTAACGAGGGAGTTTATCTTGTGATTCCATCCTTCCACTGCATTTGTAGTGCGGTATCTTTCACCAAAAACTGACCATATCTTCACCATGTTAGGCTTCATCCAGTAATTGCAAATATATTTTCTAAATTTATTAACGACTGGGTTGTTTGGAAACTGAGTTTGCACATACTCCCAACCACTATTAATCAAGTTCTCAGGTAGGTGAGGTAAAACACAGCAAAGTTGAATGATTCTTCTGTGTAATCGAACCTTGTCAATATTCATCCTTAGTTGCTTAGCCTTACGCTTTAAGCATTTCGTGAAATGAAAATAGCACCCTGTAACTGTTATTTGCATTTCCCTTAAGGCGTTAATAGTTGCAGCTTCGAAATCGATCTTTATTGTAATTGGTGTCCAATCAGGTATTTGTGATTTAATTAAAGCAAACAAAATTGAATAACTTTGCTTACTTTTATGTGACATAAAGGCGTAAATAAGTGGAATAATGTTTACGTCATCGCTGTTGTTTTCTAATTCGCCTTGTATCGTATATAACTGCGGAAAAGGATATACACTTGACTCGAAAGTTCCATCCATGTAATACTTTTTCAGAATTCTCATATGTTCTCTTGCTTCTTGTGAGGCGAAAATGAGTATGCGTTTTTCTCCGTCAAAGTAATCAGCCAAAAGAAAATCGCGAAACTGATTGGGCACTTCCACGTCAGCTAATGTCTTAGAACATATTTTGGCTACCTTAGCTAGCTTGTTCCTTTTGCGGTATATAGCCGATTTTTTAGAACGAAAAACAGGAATAGGATTTCTGGATGCATGGTCTAGCCCTTCGTTTCTTATTTTTACTAGAAACTTATTATACACTCTAGGAGCCGGTTCTCTACCCTCTGCGGCCTCCTGAATTGTTTCAATAATATTAACGTCTACTATATTTTGTGACAAGTCAGGTAAACATGTTACAATATGTGGAGCGAAACTTTTTATTTCTTCTTGATCCTAGAACATAATGATAGTATCAAAATTATAGTGTGTGTCACAAAATCATATATAATATGTAAGTAGGTATGTATAATCCAATCCAATTTTATAAAATTGTAATATGATAAAAGTGATAAATACTTACTGCCGAAAGAGTAACAGTACCAAAACATTTATTTTTCTTCATCTCCTTACAACGCCAATGTGAATTACCATTTTTATATGATTGATGTTTATAATATTGATAACCACTATGTAATAGGACTTTTCCTCGGCCTCTGTCAATTATTCTTAATTCATTTTGTTTTAAATCCATTTTAAATAATTAATAACAACGTAATAATTAAAATTATTGTCAATGACAGGCTAGAAGTAATGTTTTTTTTCGATCCGTGGCTGAAAAGCTGTCTGATTGACATAATATAACAAAGAGTATGCATATTTACGACTATAAGTAGATTTTCATGTGGAAATATTATCTTTTGAAGTGCTCTTAAGTTTGAAGTACTTTGTGTGTAATAATAATATTAAAGGGGAATACTCCGGATATTCAGCAAAATACTCGTCAGACCATAAAACCCCTCTTCTTTAAGTCAATTTTGATTTTCTATCGTTAAAAATTACCTTATGTTACGGTGCAGCACTAACTTATCATCCTAGAAAGGGACAAAACTGAACTTTTTCTTCCCTTTAGTTCCTTTAATCATTTCGAAGGAACTAAAGGGAAGAAAAAGTCCCATTAGTCCCTTCAAAGGAACTGTCAAAAGGAACTACTGGGAATAAACGACTGGATTTACAAAATACTTACCATCAACTGACTGCCGATTCATCTAGGGCTATTTATACTTCTAAGTTGTTGTAAAATGCACTTAATCTCAGCTGATAGTTTAATCAGGTTCTTTAATCAGTAGGTACGAAGGAAACTCACATTTGTACCTACATAGGTAATGTGCGCTTCGAATTTAAGTAATCAGCCGACTTAGGTACTTATCGGCCGATTACCTAAATTCGAAACTTGCGGTGAGTCGTGAGGTACCTACTCTCAGCGGAGCTCAATCAAATCAAATCAAATTAATTTTCAATATTATTAATCTCAGCTGTGACTAGCCAACCACGCATGAGCTGAACCACTCTCACTCACTCAGCACTGAATTGTAAACTGCCCCTCTAGGCAAGTGGCATAAACTTGCGTCAAATCCCATACATTTGCTTTTTTGACTTTTCGATTCGACTACCGTTTATGCCACTTGTCTAGAGGCTCTGTGTAGCTTATTTATACACGTATAATCATTTTCTACCTTCACTTAGGTGGCCAACAAACATATATGAACAAATATATATACTTATATACGAATTGGATAAGCAGTTACCGTAGCCTTTATACACTTGTAATATCTAGGGCATTATCGGCATAAAAAAAATGTGCTACAGGGTTGGTTACCCTGGGATAGGAAAACATTTCATTAAAAACGCATTCCTATGTGAACTTTAAGATGTCAACCTTAAAATAATAATAGCAACCCATGTATGTTCCACTGCTGGGTCTCTTCTTCTCTATCAAGAGAGACGGTTTAGGCCTTAATTCACACACGCTTACCTAAAGCGGGTTGGTGAATCAGACATGTCTTTAGCATGTCTTCTAAAACATGTGGGTTTCTTCACGATGTTTTCCTTCCTCTTCATTTGATTAGTATACATTATAAATTTCACAATGTGAAATTCACATTGGTATTACCCGGGATCGAACTCGCGCTGCTTGCGTGCAAGTCGGTTACTTTTCCACTGGGCCATCACCGCTTTGTCAACCTTACCCAGCTATATTGCAGTCGTTTAAAAACAAAATAAAATAAATTGGAGTAAAGAAAAAGCATCCAAAAAGCCACAAAATAATAAGGGAGAAAAAACACATGAAACCGTGTTTAGTTCTTTTCAATTTTTATTATATAGATACACATTTGCTTTATAAAAATTGTCTAGTGACACTATCTAACAATTAGTCCTAAGCAATTTCATACATTTTTATATTAAATATGTTAAGTATTTATTGTTTAAGTCTATTTCTGATCTTCGAGAAGATAATGAGTCTGTTGCTGTAATAAGTACTTGGAGTAAGATTTTAATATCAAATAGAAATAACATCTTAACAATAAAAACTTTACATACTAATATAAAAAATGCATGTATGGTCTAGTGGTTAAAGTATCTGGCCACTAACACCGCGCCGAGTGTTGTTAGGTTCGATTCCCACACGGAACAAAACTTTGTGTAAATCCATGTTTCTTCCAAGTCTGAGTGTACTTTGTGTCAGTGGATTGTGTTAGTAAATTCCTCCGCAACACATAGTTTGTTGCTTAGTGCGGGCGATAAAAGAAAGAAAGAAATATTCCGGTGGAATTAAAAATATAATTATGTAGACATTGCCTTCATTATTACATATATTTTAAGTTATATATTGCAAATGTACATATTATTCATTTAGTTTAACATTTCATTAAGAAATCATTTTAATAGTTACAAATTGTAATGAAAAATTTTATTGATAAGATTATGGATCGTGTAGACATAATTATTATGTAAGTATGGCATATACATATTTTATGACTATATAAATGTCTACTAATAAGGCCTATATTCGATATTTATAATATGATTGTCTCGCCATCAATAGGTAGGTACTCGTAAGCGCAATTTACTAAACTGTAGACATTTATAAGTGACTAAAGGACGGCGTTAACCGATAGGACGAAAAGGCACGGTAAAGGATTATTTAATTTCATCTTAACTCTCTTTTCTTAATGCAATCAGCCGAACGAACGTCTAGTATTCTGATAAATTCAAATGTTAATCTTCTAGTAAATGGAAAAATATATATCATATTTTTTCAAGTAATTGATGTGGATGGGAATAAGCTGAAATTATCTAAAATATTGATTTATTTCCACATGCAATGGATGTATTTCTGCTAGTGCCGTGTATCTAAAGTATATTGTAGTAAATTATGTCAGAATAAACGGGAATGAAATAAAAACGTCGACTATCATCCGAAAAAAAAGACGATTAAAACATTTTAAATAATAGTTCTCTCGTAGCACCTTTTTTGGTTGACATTATCACAAAGAGAGACGTCGTCACGAGTGACATTGTCACAACATGTGACATCGTCACAACGAGTGACATCGTCACAACGAGTGAATCACAAAGAGTGTCAGTCACAAACAGTGACAATCACGAAGAATGACATTGTCATAAAAAGTGACATAATTTTAAGAGCGACTATGTCACACGTATGCATGACAAGTGTTGGTCTTTGTTTTTTGATATAGCCATAGATAAATGCTGAGAATAGAAATAAAATTTAAAATAGATTTAGCATATAATTCTTTACTATGCCGTTATATCCCGTCGGTTAACATCGATCTTTTAATTCAAACTGTTTCACACACCGCATCCAATCCGAATCTTAAATAAAACTAATTAAATTAAAAATAGTCTAATATTTCGTGAATGGACGCTATATTATTAGAGGAACGTCATTCGTAAAATCGGATTCGGATAGAATGCGATTATGTAGACATCCCATTCAATGTAAAATATAACTTTTAATTTACCTAAATATATAAAAAACAACAAATACACGTGTATATTGCCCACTCATATGCTACACGTGTAAACATCATCAATTTTACTTTGCATCTTTTAAAAACCCAATATTATTTAACCTAGTCAGCGTTTGAAACATCAAACATTACTTGATTGTTTTGTCGAATATAGAAACAGTAATTTCACACATTTAGATATAAGTCATAGCTAGGAAAACTCCACAAATCAAATGTATAGAAGGATATTATGCATCATGAAAGAACAATTCCGTATGCAAAAATTTGTATAAGATAAAAGATCACAATGTTCAAATAGGAGTGTGATTCGGAAAGCCACCTAGCTTGAGATTATGAGCGAACAGCATAATGGCACATCCACTGTTCGACAGTCTACCTGTAAACGACAAAATAAACATTTTATTATATAAGTTTACTAAACAATAACGTAATTACACCATTATTTGTGTATTCTGAAACTTTTATCATTTTAATTTTGCCCGCCTCTAGTACCATTTGGTTTTATTGTACTACATATTTATATTCAATAAAGATTACTTTGATAAGTAGTGTGGCGCCATCTATAAAAAAACGCAACATGACACACCAAACGAAGCTGTAAAATAAAAACACAGAAATAAAAAATCGGGCAATTGAAGTCTCAAAGGTTCAATATATTCGAAACAACAACAACTCCCAAAGATCCCAAAGTTCACCCATCCCTAGGCTAGACTACTGCATTAAGCACAGGCTACACTATATAAACTAAGCTTATCGCTGTAGTTCGCGGTGTGAACTGAAATATAAAAAGAGGCGAAACGAAGCTCGCTCGTTAGCTGGCAGTGTGGCCTGTGCTTTAGAGAACAAGCCTATTTCATAAAAAGGGAAATTTGAAACATTAGAAATTAACAAACACAAAGTTTGTCGTCCGCTCAAAAAAGTATCCCTGAGATGCAAGTATCCCTGGGATAGGAACACGTTTCTTTTAAAACGCATCCCTAAATGGGCGCTGGAGACATTTGCTCACACACAGGAACACAACTACACCTCTGTGTGTAGTTATTTGGCTATGGTCTTATGTAAGGTGGAGGTCATTATGTTAGCTAGCGACAATGAGCGGTCTTATCTCTACAATTTCTTCCAGACAACAACTCTATTTCACCACATTGTATCTATAAATTTAAATTTACCTTTTCTTTGGGGGGCGGAAGTTGCTTGCGTCCGTAGGACTTACCATCTTTTCCTAAGACCCACCCTACACGTGTCCCCCGGGTGGTGCCAAACAAGCAACAACGCCGAGCTAGAGGCGGCGGTTAAGTAACCTCTCTTAGGGAACTCACAGACCTTGTGGAACGAAATCTCCCAAAAAAATGTGGCACTGGTACCTTGGAAAAGTATCTGGTGTAAAATTTCCAAACCCCTTTTTTATGAATATGTCTAATAATGAGAATGTTTTGATATGCGATCCGGCTAACCCCCGGCGCTCTCCGGTATCCGGGCCAGAGAGTGTGAAATTGGCTACCGAAGACTCCGTAGAAGTGGGCAACCAGGCTCCTACGGCAGTAAATGCTCCTGGAAAACGAAAATTTACGCAGCAAGCCTTCCATCCCAGCCTGTTCTTAAGCAGACCTAGAAGTGCATCGATTGGAAGTGTACCTAAAACAGACCAACCCGTTATTGGAAGTAACTCTACTACTACGACAACACAAGTGGATGAAGTAGAGCACCAACCTAGCCCTCCCGACTGGCAAAGGATTCCCGGAAACCAGAACAAAAAACGTAAGAAGATGTGTCAAACCCCATCCCCGGAAAGATTGCAAACAACAAACAGGTATAGTGGTCTACCAATAGATTTAACCGAAGATGAAATTGTACCTAAAAAGAAACCAAGCAAACCTCCTCCTATCATCTTGTACGGAATAGAAGATGTTAATAAACTAACAGAACTATTAGAAACAGTCACAGAAAGAGACCAGTTCACCTTCAAAATTGTGAACAGAAATCAGCTCAGAATAAACTCAATATCTACTGAATCTTATAAGAAGCTCATTGATGTGATTCGACAAAAAGGTCTAATAGGACATACTTTTAACAGAAAAGAAGAAAGGTTCTTTAGAATTGTAATTAAAAATCTACACCACTCAACACCACATGATGCTATCAAGGAAGAAATAGAAAAGACTGGAAACAAGATCTTTGGCGAAATTATCAACGCTAAATATGGACCTAATAAAAAACCGACGTCCACATTCTTTGTAAATCTGTTGCAAAGTGAGCACAACAAAACAGTGAAGGAACTAAAATATATATACCACCAAGCTGTTATAGTAGAAGACCCTAAGAGGAGAAAAACGATAATACAGTGTCAAAGATGTCAGCAGTATGGTCACACGAAAAATTATTGTATGCGACCTTACCGTTGCGTTAAATGCGCACAATCTCACAAAACGGCAGAATGTACCAAGCGTGACCGTAGTACACCAGCCGAATGTGCACTTTGCCACGGTGCCCATCCGGCTAATTACAAAGGTTGTGAGGTATATAAAGAAATATGGGCAAGAAAAACTAATAGAAGCCAAAACAGCAAAAATAAAGAAAACCCAGGCACTAAAAGTCAATCTGAAAAAGCTGACAAAAAACCAGAAAAAAAACCCTCTAGAAATAAAACATACTCCGATGTCCTTAAAACTGGAATTGATATCAACCCTCAGCAAGATACTGATCCAATAAAAGAAATGCTAGTAAAACAGGCAGAAAAGTTTGACCTTCTCTTACAACAAATGAGTACCTTAATGGGCCTCATAACAACACTTGTCTCCAAGCTTGCAAAATAGGTCTACGTTTACGTTTAGCCACTTGGAACATTAACGGACTTGCTCCAAATAATGACGAATTGCAAATACTGATGTTGGAGCATAAGCTAGACATTGTTTTAATTTCTGAAGCACACTGCACCAAAAGGAGTAACATCAAACTCCAAGGATGTCGCACCTATTTAACTAACCATCCAGATGATACAGCCCATGCAGGAACAGCAATAGTAGTAAGAAATTCAATCAAACATTACCTATTGCCAGAATACAGAACGGACCACATACAGGCAACTACTATTGCTGTTGAAGACCGTTATGGAATACTTAATGTAGCAGCAGTTTATTGCCCGCCTAGACACAATATAGATACCGCTAGATTCACACACTTCTTCTCCACATTAGGACGTAGATTTGTTGCCGGAGGAGACTGGAATGCGAAACACGTACATTGGGGATCCAGGCTAACAACTACGAGAGGGAGACAACTAAAACAAAGTTTGTACCTAAATAACCTTAACTCCGTTTCTAGTTCTGAACCCACATATTGGCCAACTGACAGTAATAAAAAGCCTGACCTACTGGACTTCTTTATTGTTAAAGGCCTGTCCAAAACCTATTTTAAAGCGGATTCATGCATAGACAGCTGCTCTGATCACACGCCTGTAATATTAACTGTTAGCAATACCCTAATTGAATTTCAAAGACCCGCAACACTAAGTAACCCAAGGACTGACTGGGAAGGCGTCCGCGAGTATATTGATGGCGCAGTCCAGCTAAAAATAAAACTAAAATCTATTGAAGACATTGATGCTGCACTGGAGGGCTTCACTACATTGGTGCAAACAGCTTGCTGGAAAAATACTCCTATGCTATCAAAAAACAATTCTACTGTTAATTACCCCCTGGAAATCAAACAGAAGATCCTTGAAAAACGCAGGTTGCGTCGGGTGTGGCATCAAAGTCGACACCCTTTGAATAAAACGGCGCTTAACAAGGCGATAGTCGAATTGAAAGCAATGATCAGGGAAGCTAACCACAACACACTGCAAACAAAACTGGAATCATTAACTGCAACTGCTTCGACCAACTATTCACTGTGGAAATTTGCAAAAGCGTACGATAGACCACAAGAAGCTAAGCCACCTATAAAAAATGATTCAAATTCCTGGGCTAGATCAAACAAACAAAAAGCAGATGTATTTGCCAAGCATCTTTCGACCGTGTTTACTCCTAATGTAACACCTTATAATGGCTTCGATGCAACTGTTAACTCTACATTGAACGCTGATCTCTGCCCTGAAGAACCTTTAAAATTCGTGACGCCACAAGAAATCCAAAAACTAATAAGAAATCTGGATCGCAAAAAAGCGCCAGGCTTTGACCTTATCACGAAGGAGGTACTAGAGGAATTGCCCAGAAAAGCTATTGTGTTTATGACAACACTATACAATGCTATGCTAAGAATCAAGTATTTCCCAAGTCTCTGGAAGGTATCTCAGATAATAATGATCTACAAATACGGCAAACCACCTCATGACAAATCATCCTATAGACCAATTAGCTTGCTACCAGTCATGTCAAAGCTTTATGAAAAAATCCTGCTAAACAGAATAGCGCCAATTCTGCTAGAACGGAAAATAATCCCAGACCACCAATTTGGATTCAGGCGGCAGCACGCCACTGTGGAACAGGCCCACAGAGTTTGTGACACAGTGAGAAAGGCTTTGGAGAATAAAGAATATTGCTCTTCGGCTTTCTTGGACATCCAGCAGGCCTTTGACAAAGTGTGGCACGAAGGCCTGCTGTACAAAGTCAAACAAAATTTACCGCACAGTTTCTTTCCCATCTTGGAGTCATATCTTTCGGATAGGCTGTTTTATGTAAAAGAGGCTGGGGAATCTTCGGACTTCTACCAAATTAAAGCAGGTGTCCCCCAAGGATCAGTCCTAGGACCTACCCTGTACACTTTATATACAGCTGACTTACCAACTCCATCTGGCGTCACTACAGCAACCTTTGCTGACGATACAGCGGTACTTGCGAGTGATAAAGACCCTAAGCGCGCTTCAGAACTACTTCAAATTGCCCTGAATAAAGTAGATGAGTGGCTGCAGAACTGGAAAATCAAAGCAAGTGCTGCTAAATCAGTCCAAATAACTTTCACCCTACGTCAAGGTAACTGTCCACCAGTTAAACTTGGAGATAACAATCTACCGCATAGTGACTGCGTTAAATACCTTGGTTTGCGCATCGATCGTCGCTTAACTTGGAAACAGCACATTAAAGCTAAAAGAGATGAGATTTCAATCCGACACAGAAATCTTTACTGGATGTTGGGACGCAATTCAAAACTCTCACTAGACAACAAACTTCTAATATATAAGTCTATATTAAAACCCATCTGGATGTATGGTATTCAACTGTGGGGTTCTGCACGAGACACTAACATTAATATCATACAAAGATTACAAAATACGATCCTAAGGTCAATAACTAATGTACCATGGTGTGTCACCAATGCAGAACTACACCAACACCTGGCAATCAACACAATTAAGGAAGAAATCAGAAATGCCTCAGAGAAATATAAGAAACGCCTAATAGACCATCCTAATCAACTGGCACGCCAGTTATTCATCCAGGACTATACCAACCGGCTCAAACGACCTAATATCCTAGAGCTAGGACAACGACAGTAGCGCAAGGCTACCAATATATGAGTAGGTGCCTTCGGTGGAAGGTACCCTCTACACGCTAACAGTTGAAACATCACATCTGCTCATAGTCCCAGGACTGATTGCCGATACACAGTATAACACAAAAAAAAAAACCTTTTCTTAGGTACATCATCCTTAGCTTTTTTCTCAGCCTCTCTGCGCTTGGCGGCCTCTTCCCGTTGTTGGCGGATAATGGCGAGACGCGCGAGATCCGCACGAGCTTGGTCCGTTTTACCTTCCGCATGAAGTTTTTGGTACGCCGCGGCCGCACGTTGTCTTTCTATTTCTTCTCTTTCACGCCTGTGATTGGAAGAAATGGAAAATAAATATGGCATTTATTGATAGTTATGTTGTGTAATAAGCCTATATCACAATATTGTTTTATATCACATTATTATTATTGGAAAAATATTCATGTGACGCAATATCTTGGGACATCACTCAGGGTCATCTGATCCTAAACCAGGCACAGCCTGTATTATGGCCAACATACAATTGATAAACATACATTAGGTACATTAATAATTACAGTATAACTCTTATATTAATTTCTTATCATATTTCTAAATAGGTAGGTACTTTAGAGGTTTATAGGTGGTCGCTCGCTGGCCGTGTGACATAGTGAAACCTCTTGCATTTAGAAAAATAAATGTTTTCAAATATTCAAACTAATGATAGCGAAAAAAAAAATTATAGCGTAAGAAAAATATACGAGTGAGTCATAATAAGATAGGAATTAATAATAAAAACAAGTATCAATTTTATAAGAAACACAACACCTTAAACGTGTCCCTTAAATATAAACAATATCAATGTTACTCTATTGTTTTAATGTAATAAAGTTAGAAGGAGTGTCCTCCAAATACACACAGTATCGTTCAAGAAAGATTTGACAGCGGAGGGCGCAACAGTACCTACTGCATATTATGAAAGATAAATCACAAAAATCAGTCTTTCACCAGATGAACTTGATAGGCTTATATGGAGCACTAACTCTTTTGGATTGCCGTCCTATGGAAGTATGAGTGTGAACAAGTAGAGTGCACCTATTAGTGAATATGATATCTCTCACACAGTTGGGTAATCTCAATTGAGATTGGCAAATATGGATTTGACATACACATACAGTACATATATTATATTGTAGTAAACTATACTGTATTATGAACATTTGAGATAAACGCACATTTATCTAAGCAGTATGACTCCCAGCAACCCATTGCATTTATCATGCATGCATCTTGACTCATTGAGTCACTGCCATTTTTCTTGGAATTACTCGTGTATATTCCTATCGCTGTTTTCATAACAGTATTGTAGACTGTACATCCGTCGGAGTGCGTAGCAGTTACGACCATGTTGGCACTCGACCACTCATAACATTTTAATATACCGATTATGACTTAAACGGACAAAATTGCTTGAATAAAATATTTTACGATTTTACTGTGTCACTTTATTTATTTGTAAAATATGGTAAATTTTACGTAAGTTCGTTACGTTTCTTTGTAATGACCACTCCTAGGAAACAAGCTGCGTCGCGGGGACTCAACAAAACATACAATTAACGAAGCTAAAGTTAGCTAAAGACCTCCACACTCGGGTCAACCGTTTACGGTTCATGCAATTTTTTGTCTCGTGTGCGGATCGAAACTACGCTCAGTGGTAAATGGCGAGGTAACCACTTAAGCCACTGAACCAATGGTGAAGTCAAACATGTGATAACCATATATTTATTATCAATTGGAAATATTTCTGTACATACCTTGATAGTTGAGGCTTCTCTCCTTCACCTAAATTATCCAAATTATTTAGTTTCTTGTTCTTTTTTACAACACGGTTGGGATTTTCTACTTCAATTAGCCCTGATACACCCTTCGCTTTTGTTGGTTTCTGTAATTTTAAATATATATTTTAACCATCACTTTATTAGACAATATCTTTTTTAGTAAAGCATTAACTTAAACACCCACTTTACTAAACAAGCCATTCTCAGCAAAATGCCTAAACCCATGGTCTCAAAACGAAAAAATATCTTTTCTATTCAGATTCTAAAAACTAGAGTCTTTCGTGACTCTGCAACTTGAAACCTTGATATAAAAAATAATCATACATTGATGTGCAACTGTGTAAAACAACATTTAATAAGTAACTTCATTCATTGCCGAACACAGTTTCATTGTGTTCCTATCAATTGTTCAATGTTTATATCCTGATGTTTTAATCATTACTTAGTAAAATACACACATCCATCCTGTATATAATCTTATTCAGAATTTGGTTCTATTTAAATTTTACATTGTTTGGTACAGATACTTTAATATATTTAATATATTTATCTATAATTTATTTAGTTTATTATATCAAATGCTATTTCATATTCATAGATAATTTCAAATAAAAATTCAGGGCAACAAAGTAATCTTTTTTTTTTCATTAAGGGTATGGAACGAAAAAGAAGTATTAGCGTGGGATGTTAGGTGTATATAGAAATATAAATCTATATGTAGTCTATTAGTTATTTAGTTTCTTAATCATTTTAGCGAGTATTTATATTTTACCTAAACTCATTTATGAGTAAATATAAATAGCTATATGCACTGTAACCGTCTGTAGCACAGGTTTTAAGGTGATACATTGAAAATAATAAGGATATTATAATAAGTGTAATTCGCTAAGCATTTAAAATTGGAAGTTAAAACTTTAGCATACATTTTTTGATTCTATGATCTACCATATGGTAAGAGGAAAACGTGATTGGAAGAAATATCCTCGATAGAAAACAGCTGCGAAGTCCATTCTATTTTTTTCCCTTTTTCTGTATTATGTAATAAAACTTAAGATTTATTCAACGGGGTTTACTTTAAAACATAGAAGACAATCGTATCAAAGTTTTGCAAAGATTTTTTTTTTTGATTTGATAATGTATTTTAGTAAAAAGTAGAAAATTCAATTTGGCACATACGTTATTTTATTCTGAGCGCATGCATCATTATAGCTCTCTCTTCTTTTGCCTTACAAAAGTATTTGCATCACTCTCACTCGCCACACTTTTAGTCGGCCGGTAGGCCTCACCAACGACGGACGTATGCTACTTTTTTGCAGATCGGTTCTCTCAGATTTTTGTAGTTTTAAATGTTATAATTTATTAAACAGGTCATTAACCAAATTAGTTATTCAATTCATCACAAATTCGTATTGAATGTACTACATTATAGTATATTTTTAAGACTTACTTTATAAAGTTTATGATAGCAAGAGATGCCCAATGTGTTTATGCCTGGCGGGCAAAATAATAAAACCCGATAATACCGACATTATATATTTTTGGTTCAGAATCAATTCCTAATTATCATCAGCTTTTGCATTCCTCTGCTGAACATAGAACTTCTCCAAGTTCACGCCACGATCACAGGGCAAAAATTAAATCGTGACTTTATGCCTTTGCGCATCCTTCGTTTCATTTCCCTTCATTGCGTTATTCACAAAGAATAACTAACAATAAGTGTCGAATGCGTCTCAAAGTGCAACTGAGCACATACATTTTACAACTTACATAGAATTTCTTCGGGCATTTATAGACATTCTGCCAAATTTGCCTAAAATGCTCAGGCATTTTCCCAACTCTAGTGGAACTATTACCGAAAGTGACAGACTAATAACAAAAAGAGGGATGGAGTAGCACTTCAACTTTTTGTATTTAAAAAAACTGTAAATTTTCGAGATTATTTTTAGTATTTTTTGATGATATACGTAAGGTTCTATTAGTATAGTAGGTAGTAAAATATGATTAAGTACCTATGTCCTAATCAGAAATATTTTTAAGATTGGATTATAAAAATCCAATCTTAAAAATATTTCTGATTAGTTTCCTTCAATGTAATAATAAATAAAATAATTTTAATAATAAGAAAAAATAAAAGTATTATAGATTTTCGTTTCACTTTTTTTTATCATATTGTCATTTCATAGAATATTCAATACACGGAATATTTACTCTAAACAAATTTAACTCAAAATTTTTGTTAAAAATTACTTTTTATTTTTCGATATTCTCATAGAAAAACAAATTAAATATTCTTTATCCTCATATTGTTTAGTTTATATAAAAGTTATTACCGAGAAAACGAGTTTACGATCTTTTTTTAAATACAAAGAGTATTTAAAAAAAGATAGAGAGATAAAGGGTTGCAAATTTCACTTCAGTCAAATATTTTACAGGTAAAGTATAATTTTGAATTAAAATAATAATGTTATATTTAAATAATAATGTTAATTATATATTCTCAGGCTGCGGTAAGTTTTTTTTATTTATGTAAAATTGTTTCTAGCAGGTCGCAGTTTTAACCTAACCTACTTGCTATTGTCATTTCTGGTATTAACAAAATTCTATGAATTTTCTGTCTGCGAATGATGGGAACGCCGTTTTTTTATAATGAAGGGAACGCCCTTCATTCACAGACAGAAATTTCATCGAATTTTGTTTCGCAGAAAATGTTTCATATAATATTTAAGCTACAGGGCCCAAATATTATATGAAACATTTTCATATTCATATCATTTATTTGCATTCCACAATGTGATATTAGGTGGTAAAAAGTGGCTTAAGGCTATGTACATTATGGACCCTGTCGGGCACAACAACATTTAATATTTTAACTCTATCCTATACAATAATTCTGCGAAACAGTATTTATATTTCGAATATTATTGTTTCAATGAACTTTAAAATGTCCATATTTCGAATATAATGGTTTCAATGGACAATTGACTTCAATTAAACATATTCGACATTGCAGAAACTTAATGAATTTAAAAATATATGTTTTTATTTAACAAAATAATCAAACAGTAGAATTTTTAACGCATGCTGTTTAATCGGTATATTTTTCCATGGTATTTTATTTCAATAAATATGTAGAAATAGATACATTACGTATATATACATAGATTTAATTAATTATTAACATTCTATGAAATTTCTGTCTTCAAATGAAGGAACACCATATTCAGTCAGATTAATTAAGCAGTATAATTGGAAATATTAGATTAAAACACCTAAATTAATTTGCTAACTGTAAAATACGTTAGACTAAGTTAGAAATAGCTACTAGAAAATTAGGTTAGGTTGCAAACTGCGACTCCGTCAGATACGACTTGTTACCAGAAAAGAAAATAGTTGGTTAGGTTATAACTGCGGAGCCGTCAGAAACAACTTGTTACAAGAAAATTAAAAAGAAATCACCTCAGCCTGAGTAATTTTAAGAAAGATAGGGCACCATAATAGCGAGCAAGCCCGACTGGCGAAGGACCTCCACCTTACATAAGACCACAGCCAAATAACTACACACAGCGGTGTAGTTCTGTTCCTGTGTGTGAGTACAGGTATTCAGCGCTCATATTGTGTTTTAAATAAACGTATTCGTATACTAGGGATACTCGCATCTTAAGCGCTGGTGTAAAAAAAATGGGTTGGCAACACGCAAGTGATACCTCTGGTATTGCAAGCGTCCATAGGCTACGGTACCTGCTTGACATCAGGCGAGCTGTATACTTGTTTGCCAACCAAGTATTATAAAATATATATATATATATATATATTTTTTTTTACTAGCGGACCTGGCAGACGTCGTCCTACCCGGACATTTTCCGGGTAGGACGACGTCTGCCAGGTCCGATATACCGACAGCAGCGCTACCGGGTCCAATTGTAAATCTGAACCATCCGTGACCCTACAATATTTCATTAAAATCGATCCTGCCGTTTAGGAGTTCAGCGACATACACACATACAGAAGAATTATAGATATTTATTTATTTACTTATAGTTGATTAAACACAAAAACACAATCGTAGTTATATTATATAATAGTTATTACCAAGAAAAAATATTTTATCGAGTGATATTTTCTGAACTTTTTAATTAAATATATATATTTATAAATATGTATCTATGTATTTATTATTTTGTATGTATGGTAAACATTTTATTTTATAATTAATTGTTCTATTTTTGTCTACTCCATGCCTCCTGTGCTAAAATTCCTAAAAACTCAATAAAATATTTCTAATCACTTATTTGACAACGTCACACGGACGAAGGCGACGCGTAGCGGCCAGCCGTGGAAGCTAAGCCACGCCCACAAAACCACAATTTATTTTCGAGGTATCGCCTTAATACCTAGTACAGGCACCAAAAAATTATATATACCTTAAGTTATATTTAAGAACTATATTGTATCTGAATTCCATTTTATCTGAATAAATATCTATTTATTATTATTAACAAGAAGTTTTAGATAAATGAATGGATGAATGAATGAATGAATTGGTATAATTTTATTTTACAATCTAATTATCTGTCATTAATAATTCGAAAGAAGACGACAAGACAAAGCTTGGCGTAACTATTCACTCGCTACACCATCTTTAATTAACAACACCTTTAAGTACAAACACGCGTACCAACAGTGTTCAATATAAAATATCTTACATCATCATCAGAGTCACTGTCGTCACTACTGCCAGACCCAGACTTTTCATCCTCAGCTTCAGATTCACTTGACTCTTCTTGCCCATGCTCTTTCCTCCATCTGCAGTTTCAAAACATTTTATTTTAGTAATAGACAGAAAGAAAAAGTATGTAGTTTATATTGCTTTAAAATAAACCTGATTTTTAAAAACTAGTTTTTATACTGGTTGGGTTGAAGACAAGCAGACAGGCCTGTGGATGCTTGCAATATCTGAAGTATCACTTGCAAGTTGCTGACCCATCTTTCAAAATGCATCCCCAAATGAGCGCTTGAGACCTGACCTCACACACAGGAACAGTTACATCGTTATGTGTAGTTATTTGAATGTGGTCTTCTGTAAGGTGGAGGTCCCTCCCCAGTCCAGCTTGTTCTAGTGAACAATGGTATGGTGCCCTACCTCTCTACTACTAGTTATATTGAATCAAAATACTAGTTATATTCTAACCATTTATGATCAATTTATGGAATGAAAAGGCAGGCCATGCAGAAGATGGGTTGATGAGATAAGGACAATGGCGGGTGGCAGATGGACAACTATAGCTAACAGTAGGGAACTATGGAGACCTTTGCCAACAAAGAGGCAAACAGACAGGGCAACGAGGCAATCATATAATTTATAACATAATTATGCAACTAATAATGGAAAACTAATATTGAAATTGTTAATAATATTATACTAACCTAAATTAATAAATTTTTTAATGTATGTTTTGTCTGAATAAAGGCTATTACTATTATTATTATGGAATGATGCATCATGCTGAGTTTCTCCTGAGACTATAGCATAGGAATTAGGCCTGTGTGTGTGGATTAAAACCTAAGCCCTTTCTGTTCTCTCCATGGAGGAGAGGAGACCTGGGGCCCGAGAAAGAGGGATGGAGCTATATAGCATGTATAGCTCCTTCCTTTTTCTCGGTCAAACAACTCACGTTTTAATGTCATGGTAGCTCTCCCATGCTCAGCAGTGGGACATTATGGTTTGCTATAATAGCATAGGGATCTTCATGAAGAGAGTGAAAAGGTTTTTACAGGGAATCCCCTCTTGTTGCGAGCATTTCATGGTAGTGGGGTAAAAGTTTTAAGTAACAAGCTCTGTATTGCAGGAGGACTTAAAACTACAATTTAAGGACAAAATGTACACCTGGACTGGGAACAAACTTTTATGGATCACACAGCACAAGGTAGCCACTTGATACATGCAGTTATGTAGGTACTAAATATGACACAAATATGCAAAAGTGAGTTTGTTTGTTGCACTTTCACAACTTTTTAGTTGTGAAAGTGCAAGAAGATCTTGATAAAATTTGGCAAGTAGATAGATGGCATCCTGGGAAAGAAGACAGGATACTTTTTATCGTGATAACCGACATCAACTCGGGAGGAGTCGATAACTTAAAAATTTAAACACCCCAATATAAAAATTACTTTAAAAAGTAAACAGGCAAAACCAAAACATGTCTGTAAAAACCTGTATTCAAATCAGTTCATACATTTAAAAGTGACGGTGCCACAGACAGACCCACACGTGTATAACCGTCAAACCTATAACACCCCTCTTGCTCTCGCATCAAGGGTTAATTAATATAGAATGTAAATGAGCGCTGTTTTAATAATTATTATTGAAATATGACATTGAAATGATTAATTATATCATTATCATTATAATAACAGTTATGTCATTGTTTATTAGTGATATTCTGTTAGGGTGATATGAATTGTTTGTAAGCAAATTTTGTCAAATATACTGACAGATAAACTGCACTAAAGTAGAGATGTGCTTTAAAACTATCGGCCTGTGCATCAATCAAACAGCCTATGTCAATCCATACCTGCATAGTCACACTTGTTACCAAGTGGCATAGGCAAAGACAATTTTTACTGCCCAATTTCTTAACCTAAGTGTAAAGTAATAATATCATTAAACCACCAAAAACCTATGAAAAAGGTAAGCTACCCTTATACTGAGCAGCGTTCAGTTTTGTTCCCATGTTTCTGTGCATACTAGCTTATAGATTACAAGTATGAATGCTATAGATCATACGGAATGTAATGATACAAAAAGAGAGTGATGAAATGAAGCTACTATTGATAGCAAGGTTCTTGGCGCTAGTACAATATCTACATCTTTCTTACTATAATATCATTGATTATAACTAAGGGTATGCTTTATACATTTACCATTGCCTATGAATGCTTGCAACAATGAATTAATGAAAGCTAATTCTAGAATATATTAAAATAGATACTCAGCTTTATATGTAAATTAAAAAATAGAAGAGTTTTAAATAATGCTTTCTAAAAAAAATGTGTAATTTGGCCTGTTGCCTGTGACCACACTTTTAAGACTTATATTTAGAATGTATTAAGTACTGCATATTATTATAAACTAATAAATGCAGAGACAATGCAGAACAAATTTTGTACAAAAAAGAAAAATTTCCAAATCAACAACATAAAAAAATTGTTATTTTAAAACTTGGCATTCCAATGAGTCAGATGTTTTTCAAGACATTACAGTTTGGGCTTAAATAGCAAATTGTCTGTTATTTATAGCCAAAACATCGCAAACAAAGCCTCATAAAGCAATTAGTATCTAATCCATCTATTTTCCAAGTTACCAGACACATTTATAGTGACTAGGTTTAAGTAACAATGCTATACTAAACTTAACAAAGTATTGTTTGTTTTAATATTCATTGTAATTTAAAACAATAAAATATCAGGGTCAAACATAGACGTAATAATCATCTATTCTCTTTGTTTATAGAGCTACCAATTAAATGGTTTGAGCGTAAAATGTGCGTGAATTGTTATTGCATCAGAATTCTTACTAATTAGTGATTCACTAACTTTTGTTTTAGTTCTTCTTGTTTTCGCTGCTCTTCTAGCTCCTCAGGGCTTGTAAATTTACGATTCCGGCCCTTGTGGTTCGTGAACTTTCCTGAAATATTATACAAACAATCTTTGACTGAAGGTTAGACTACTTATATGAATAACAATCAATAACACAAGATTTACCAATGTTATAAGGGCATAGAAGGTATAAAGTTAACACACATGATTTCATAAAGCTACTATTGACGTATTCTTTTTCATTTAATGACAAATCTACATGAATTTCTCAAAAAAGCACATTCTCATAACATTGGACGACATTGAGAAAAAACATAACACGTAAACGATTTACTTACCGCGTGGCATGTTGAGTTTTATATGTAAAGTAACGTTTTATGTAGTTAGGGAATAATAATTTACTAGCAGTAGCACAATTTGGAGAAAACTAACAGGCAAAATACTAAAAGTTGGATAAATTTAGCGTTGACGTCTCGTCGGAACCGGATTTCGAAATCGAAACCAAAGAGTAGAATAGATCGAAATCACCACAGATGACATACAGAACAAAATCGAAGCGTATCAAAGACAAGTATTTTTTCGGCTAACAACAAAAATGACAAACAAATTTTAACAAACTCTTACAATCATAGATAAATTGATTTCAAACCAAAGATAAAAGATTGCAATATATTTCATGTAATGTTGCCAATGTCCTAATAATTCAGGCATACTGTACTAAAACTTAATTTTGTTTTTACAATGATGGACTAGATGGCGCTCATAGTGTCTTTTATTATTGCTTAACAACCTTTTAATGGCTAATAAACCACTAAAGCGATAAAAGTTCAGGAATAACTCTAAAGACAAAACCTAGCGGTATTATGTTAAATAAGTCTTGTTAAAAAAGGTTTGAGGATTTTACAAAATGACGACGCTGAACAAGGAGCATAAACGATTTAATGCATGCTTGTAATTCCGCTTGATGATCGAAAAATTTAAGTAAGTTTAGTACTTATCTACGTTCGTAATGTTATGTACCTACCTACACCATTGATTCATGTAGCATCGTTTATGTTGAGTAAGTTACTTCACATTATACGGCTGCGTATCATACTTTACTTATTAAACCTAGGTAAGTAGGTAGCTATTTAGTTAAATAAGACTAAAATAAAGATCTATGCTGTGGAAAACCTTGGGGGAGTGTTTCGGCTGAGAAAAGAAGACGACACCTACTTAGGTGTACAAAAAGTCTGTTTTATATTACTATGCCAGAAGTAATTTAGCCTTTGAACTTTAAACCTTAAATTATAAATAGAAAATATATGAAACTTGGTGCACTTGTGTTTGTGCACACACTAAGTCACTCTCATAGTCCGATGGGATGGCAATCCGACTCGATCGGAGAGAGATTAGGCGTAGGACCAACGGCTTTACATGCTTGTCGAGGCACGGGAGGGAAACACCGCCAATTCAAAAACTTCGAGCATTTATTGCGAATTTCTTGACAGAAAAACACAGTAAAGGCACGAATATCAATTTTTAGCCCGAGCCGGGAATCAAACCCGTAATCAGCAGTCACTCACATCGACCACTAACTAAGCCACCGAAGCAGTTAGAAAATATAAACTGCTAAATAATAAACCGATAAATGAGCAGTTATAGGAAGATCTGATATAGAATTAAGGCTCAACATTGCGAGATAGAGAAGATAAAATTTCGAATGTACATTGTATATTTGAATTTTGAAAATCGTTACAAATTTTCAACCGACAACGCGAAGACCGTGTAGCCTACCCTGCTTTACTACTCTATGGTGTAGCCGCACCCTAAACGCTTTAAGTAAGGTCAATGACACGCGATAAATGGTTTGTTTGCGCGCCAAAACCTTATCTAGATGATTTATGTGCTCCGTTTACGATCACCCGTTATGAAATTTAACCATAAACTATTTATATGGGTCAAGTGTCGCTTAAAACAAAAATGTGGATTTATTATAGGTACAGGTAAAATGGTTAAAAAGTACTTATATTAGGTATATATTGTTATACGTATAGGTATGGAAGATAATACGCCGGGTTATTTCACTTAACCCTAACCCCAAAAATTGTTACACTTCAACTCCAAGACGTTTTTTTTAGGAACGGGTATTTATTACATGTTTATTTTCACTCTAGCCCCAAGACTGAGAAGTAGTGTCAACACAAAACTCAACCAAAACTGTTTTAGGGATTAAGTGGAATTGAAGTATAAGAATATTTCTTAATTTATTTTAAAATTTTATTTAATTTTTCCTAAAGTGATAATAGGTACCTATTATCACTTTAGGGTTATAGTAGCATGAATCCTAATAGCTTTGGGGTTTAGTGGAATAAGCCAATACGGGCAAATATGCTACCAGTAGGTAGGTAGGTATGTAACCTTTGTATAAATGGAAATACTAGGCAATTATCATAGTATTTCCATGTAACGTGATAGGCAATTTTTATGTTATATTTTTATTTTCCCGTATCTACTTCCAAGAAAAGTATAGCTGACAAGGAAGCCTATAGACCTCAATAGAATTTAGTCAGGTAACGGATTTACCGATATCACTCAGTTTTACCGATTCACCTAGGATTTGAGGAACATATTGCATAATAAAACATAAAAAAGTAGCACGGAAATGTTTATTAGCACAGTACCTATAGTATTAATAATAATTTATTGATCGATTAACAGTTGCTATTAACGTGTCGATAAATAATCGTTAATTACAGGTACAATCATCTGAAACTGTTATTTTTACTAGTTATTTTTTAGTAAGTTACAATAGGTAGGTACTTACAATATTATTATGTAGCAGCTAGCTACTGGACAGACTAACTGACTAATAAACAGGTAATAAAATCTTCTTGTTATAGTTTGGTACGTGGCCAACCTGGTGACAGAGTTATTTAGATTGCCTATATTTAGGCCTCTGTCAACAGTCGGGACCGACTTTTAACGTGCTCGCCGAAGCATGGAGGCAGTAATAAAACTTATAACAATATAATTATTATAAATAATTTCATCCATCAATCAATCAGTCTGTTTATGTCCACTGCTGGACACAGGCCTCTCCTAATTAGCGACAAAACACCCGGTCTTCCGCTTTCCGCATCCAGTCCATCCCAACGACCTTTTTTAGGTCATCGATCCATCTGGCTGGGGTGCATCCCACCTTACGTAAACATTTTTTATAGATTGTTGACTTGAAAGAAATAATTTGTTATCTAAGTACATACTTAGTTATTTATTAAAGTTTATCACAAAGGTTCAAAGTCCGACAATGACGAAAAAAAGTATTCAGGAATTCCTTAAGTTTCATGATTTATTTGGTCCATGGAACTTTGCATGTTAGTTTGACTTTTAGTATAGAGACGACTTGGATCCTGAGGACAGACAACCTACTTTTCACTAACCTAATGAGTAAAACGTCGTATGTATACTGAAGCTTGAATGGAAAAACGGCCCAAGTTGCTGAACTGATGTAGGTAGGTAAATAGTAGGAACCTTTGTCATTTTCTGCCAGCCTTTTTTCTATGAAAGAAACAACACCGATAATAACGTCAGGAATTTTTCAAAAACAGAGCTATTATGGCTATGATTGCTCGATACAACATTCATAAAAAGAAGCGCAATGACTTGAAAAAATAAACACCAATCAAAAACCATGTAAGTATTTAATACTATAATTGACGCATCTCTTTAACTTCTAAATCATTTAATGATAGTCCTATCAAGCAATTTACTGTTTCTGTTATAGAATCTAAACACGAATCATTCACCTCGATTCAAGAGGTTATTGGCAAGTCAAGGCTGATCAGCAGCTTACTATGTAAAGCAACACTCGACACCGAAGCCTAATGCCCGATTCACATTAAACTTACTAGCCATGTCAAGCGTGATGCAATGATAGGTACTTGTAGGTACTTATTACAGAAGCCTACATGAGGATGAGACTTAATTCTTATATTTTGTGTAAAAGCATGTTAATATCACAGAAAGTAAACAAGCCCGACTGGAGAAGGACCTCCACCTTACAGAAGACCACAGCCAAATAACTACACACAGCGGTGTAGTTGTGTTTCTGGTGTGTGAGTACAGTTCTCCAGCATTTATTTAGGGATGCGTTTTGAAAGAAACGTATTCCTATCCCGGTGATACTCCCATATTAAAGCCCTGGTGTAAAAATGGCAACACGCACACGTAAGTGATATCTCAAGTGATACCTGCAAGCGTCCGTAGGAGTTACCGTAGTGTAACTGCTTAACATCAGGCGGCGGCCCGCCTGATGTTAAGCAGTTACTGTAACTCTAGTTAACAAACCATAAAACGCTATGCTTGTTTGCCACCCAAGTAGTATAAAAAAAAAGATAAAAAATGTCTTTAGAATAACGTGATGCACATCAATGCGTTTAAATTACGTATTCGCTTAAACACAATATACGTGTTAAGTGTAATTTTTACTTCGATAGGATTTTGATATACCTATCTATGGATTTAATGCACCACGATGTTCGCGACGAGTAAGTTTAGTGCGAATTTGGCTTTATGCATTTGACTTACTTACATTTCTTTTAAGTTTATGTCTTCTTCATTTCTTCTTTTTAGCGTATGAATGGTATTTAATTCTACAGTTCATACCTTTTTTTACATAGATTTTAGCAATTATGACAGCATAAATATTGCATAAATGTTCGGCGATACGGGTGATTGCCTTATACACACCGAGAAAGACTAAGATGCCAGATTATATACTCCAACAGTTGCTAACTTGGATTTGAAGTCTATTCAACAACTTTTAAACCAGCCAAGGTAAGGTATGTACTGGCGGTAGACTCTCCTATAGTCCATACTAATATTATACATGTGAAAGTTTGTGAGAATGGATGGATGTTTGTTACTATTTCACGTAAAAACTACTGAACGGATCTGGATGAAATTTGGCACAGAGATAGATTATGGTCTGGAATAACACATAGGCTACTTTTTACAGCGATAACCGACATCCACGCGGGCGGAGCCATGGGCAACAGCTAGTAATTAATAATATCTGATTGAATTTGCCGATTAACAGTTATGTTTCTAAATCTCTATTTATTTTATGTTATTGTTTCAAGTTGTATTATTATTTAAATTTTCATATTTTTATTTTTATTTTATAATTTTGATGTGTATATCAAAGTTATAAATTACATTAATTCATAATATTTTGAATCCATCCGTTTATTATTGTGCATGCGGTGTTAGCCAGTAAGTGGATGTTACACATGTAAGTAAATGTATTTACTTTAGCAGATAAGTTAAAATTTATTGTGTAAAATCGTTGGCTAACCTAATAAAATAAATAAATATAAAATAAAATAAATAGTGTAATGCAGGCAGGAGGCGAAGGATTACTTCCAGTCCACAACATGCATCTAGCGGCACTTAGAGGTTCTGATGAGGAATTTAGTACAGCATAGGAAGCTTTTGAAACTTGGCAATGGATGACCAATTTTTGTAAGTATCAACGGATGTCGACTATTCTTAACGAGAATTGACCTAATATTAAATTTTTTGAGACTCTTTAGTATAAAAAAATGTAAATAGAATGAAATTTCGACCATAGTCCCCTGAGTCAGATATGTAAACAATACTTAGTGGCACATTGACACGATGCGCAACACGTCAACAAGGTTAAGGTAAGTAATTCCTATTCTACAAACACTTATCCTTCCTACATTTGGTTAAATAAGAATTTAAAAAACACCGAATTTACTTTTATTTTTTGGACAGGCCAGTGTCATTTTAGCCGAAAGTGATTTCAAATGTCTTCGTGAGTTGATAAAGAGGCACGTACCAAATCTATGTTTCTAAAAATATATCTACTTACATAGACTCATGAAAGTTCTCCAGATTGGTAGGTACAGACTACGGATTTCCACTGCTGCAATCTTTACATAGGTACCTTTTTCTGACGCTTCATTCACACTCATAACATTCCTCACCTGAACCCATAACCAAGCAATGCATGTAACATTGCTTGGTTATGGGTTCAGGGTTCATAAAACACTGACTTACAACTGCAGCAAAGCACAGAAGGACTATCAAATAATAATTTATTTATTTAATACTAGCTGTTGCCCACGGCTCCGCCCGCGTGAATGTCGGTTATAGCGAAAATAGTATCCTATGTTCTTCCGTAGGATCCCATCTATCTTCTTTAAAAAATTTATTACGATCTGTTTAGCCGTTTAGTCGCTCCGCCCGCGTAGATGTCGGTTATCGCGATAAAAAGTAACCTATTTGCTATTCCAGACTAAAATGTATCTCTACCTATGCCAAATTTCATTCAGATCCGTTCAGAAGTTTTACGTGTAAGAATAAGAAACATACACTCTCACATTTTTGATATTAGTAGGATAGAAGAATATATTATTATGCATATATTTCCAGCAGTAGGTATAAACTTTGCTCATCCTTCTAGAGGAGTACCTATAAGCAGGTACCTATACCATATGCATGGACTGAGACTAGCTAATTTGATGCAAAGTAAAATTCCTGCAGTTCATGTGGCCGTCAGTGTAATGTAACTATAAAAAGCTATGCAATATCCTAATACAATTGATGTTATTGTTTTTTTCTATACTGTACTAACGCAACGTAAGTACTACCTACCTGTTTTTTTATTCAGTGTTCTACAACAAAGAAACATCTGCTTTTAAAACTGCACTTTAATGATTATGCTATAATTAACGACTTTAGGATTGTTTTTCTTGTAAGACGTTACTTATTAAAAGTTTGAAGCACGTTGAAAAATTTGATGTTTTCGTTTAAAGGATAAACAACTGTTTGCATAATAAAATAGGGTCGATTTTGTTTCAATTCTGAAGTCCAAATATTTCGAAAAACGTGCTAAGTACCGACGTTACATTTTATTGTTATTTAGTTCCTTTGAGAGCTGTTCTTACGTTTACAATATTCAAAGAATGAATGTTAATTGTTTGTACTGTAGTATTAATAGTATAATACACGCCGTCATAACACTTAATGGGTTTTGGAGTTCCAATTGAGACGTTGCAAGTTGGACACTGACCGCATGCTTGTTTTTCATTTAAGTAACAGTAATGTCCTACTAACCCAATTTTGGTCACGGCTAATCTCAACGGGGAATAGCCATCTGCGCAGGAGATATTAAAGTGCAAACACAACTGCATTCTTTAGTCCCTTACTCTCATAGTCCGATGGGACAGTAATCCGACACGATGGGCGAAAGATTAGGCGTAGGAGCAACGGCTTTCCAAGGCTTTCCGAGGCACGGGGGAACACCGCCAATTTCTAAACTCCAGGCATCTTTTGTAAATTTCTTGACAGAAAAACCCAATAATAGTTTTTGCCCAACCCGAAATCGGAACTCGTGATCAGCAGTCACACGAATCACCCACTGAGCCATCGAGGCGGTTCTTGTTATTCAATCAGTTCATCTAAGTTCTTAGTATATAAAGGTAGCAAATCATAAGAAGCACAAACACAATGACAAGACTAAACAGCGTGAAAAATTGTTTATTATACAAATATGAATTCACATTCAAATTCAATATTTATTTGTAAAATATCAGACCTCCAAAGGTTTTACTGCGAATAACGATAACAAGTCTTAATACCATTAATAATAATAATATGAAAAATGTCCACCGATTACGTATGAATATTATACGTTTAATGTAATGACTTTTTCTGTTTATTTGCGAACGAAATGCAGACACTGCTGTTAATATAACGGGTACAATCGTGAGTGTCGTGGGGGGTATAAATAACTACCTACTTACTAAGTATCTGTTATGATTTTTAAGTGTTTTTAATATGCGTATTATACTGTCGGGACACATCAACTTTTTCAAATGTAGAGATGAAATTACAAATTATCACCCATGTCCGACCATACGTACATACTCACCTCAAGTCTGTTTCCGACAGGCATCAGACAGAGAAAAACTTTTTCACTGTTGGAAATGTATGCACATTCGATTTTTTTTTATACTTAGGTGGCAAAGAAGCATACGGCCCCCTGATGTTAAGCAATTACCGTAGCCTATGAACGCTGAGGTTTTACTTGCGTGATGCCGACCTATTTCTTTGAAAAGGCACCCTAAGTGAGCTTTGGAGATCTGTACTCACACACAGAAACAAAAATAAATTGCTTTGTGTAGTCATTTGCCTGTGGTCTTCTGTAAGTTGTAGGTCGTTCCGCAGTCAGGCAAGCTCATTAATATGATGCCTTACCTCTCTTGATCTCTATTAAATATTGTTTTAATTTTTTTACCACTACACAATTGTACATACGTCAGAGGTTACGTATGGTCGATAGCCCAAACGGATTAATGTCTCATACCATTTCCATGATTTATTTAAATTATTTGGCATAATTATAAATGCGATCTATTTTGTCACATTGATTAATTATTTCGTTTAAATGTGTAACGGGAATTATGTTTGTCTCTATTAGCCTTAATTGGGTACTGATATAGTATTTTTATCTGTGCGATATTTAAAAAAAATAGATTTGTCGGTGCGTTTTAAGAGCGTTTAATCTAGTTGAGTTATAGCTACAGTTATTTAGATTTTGACATTAGATATATTACCACATAGCCGCTGAAATTATTTTTAACTTAAAATACACTTTGGCTGCCCTGTTAGTGTAGTGGTTATGAAGTGTACTGTGTATCTATGTAAGTGTACTGTAGTGTACTGGTCATGGGTTCGATTCCCATCCAAGACAAATCTTTGTGTGATGAGTACGAATGTAATTAGGTGACACAAAATTGGAATTTTAAATCGATCGACTCAAAAGTAATAATAATATAAAGCTAATTGGATTAAGTGCCAATGTTTTCCCAAAAAAACAAGGACGAAAAAATGGACCAGTTTAATTACAAAATCTTTATTTATTAATCAAATTAGTTATCTGATAACAAATGGCCATATTAATCTTATAATTAGTATACGTCTCGTGTCTTTTTATTTAAACAGCCTATTCTTTAACTATGTAAAATACGTCGTATTGTTTGTTAGAGCTATTGGTCAATTTATGAATGAAGAACTTCGTCGTCGAAAGATTTGCTACAAAAATATCTTGTATTTCTACGATAAGGTGAGTAGTGCGAGTACATACAACATTATAATTGGCAGCTGATAGACAAGGTCAGTTCTAGGGCTGTTCCATGACGTCCATTTAGCGATTTATTTTCGATCTTCATTTGAATTTTGCTAATTGATTAATATTACATATTAACCTTAAACTTATGTAAGAAAGTAGAATTCTTACAAATCAAATTAAGATCGAAAATGAATCGCTTTAAGGACGTCATTGTACGCCTCCGGAACTAGAAATCCAAAGATTCTAAGATAAAATACCTCTAAATAATTAAATACCAAATTAATTATTTATAAAGTTATTTACTTACCTATTTATTTTGTACTTATTTAAATTTTCAAATCATGATCCCTCAATCATTTGTCTGAAGAATAATTACAAATTATCGCTGCGTGATTTGTAGTCGTGCTTTGCTATGATGACGGCATTTGGTGGCGATGGGAAAATCGGAAAATATTTATTAGTCTTGTATCTTCTTTAAAGTTTCTCATTCAGTATTCAGTAAAGTTATCTTCGGCCTGGTTCATATCTAAGTAAGTATTATTAAGTTTTTTAAATACTTTAGTAGGTACCTAATATTCTAGCTTGCATACCTATTAAGCTTGTAGGTATATAGAATCAAAATAGGTATATTGTCTGAATCGTTCATACCTATACCCTTATAATTCCAAATACAAGTAGACTATGGTACGTGAGCCAATGTAAAATAATATAGCTTTTATAATCAACTTTTTAATATAGCTATAGCTGATAGGTACCTATAAAAAGTTCTACATTTGAGCTAACTAAAACTAATTTCGATGTAAGTATACTCAGTAAGCTATTTTGTTATACATAATATATTATATGCGTACCGTACCGTATATACCATAAAAATAAATAGTATAAGACTACTTAGAAATATTTGCTAGAGCTAAATTTCAGTTTAGTGCACTTTAATCTTTTGATTAGATCATTTAATTAGATAAACATTATGCAACATTTTATACGTTTTTCCTACTTTTGTATTATTAAATAGTAGTAATATTTATTATGTTAACAAAGAAATATTATTATAAAAACAATATATGGTTACAAAAACGGATTTACGTTACGCGCATTAATATAAGAAATTGAGTGAAACGTGTTATTTAGATATCTTAAAAAGTTGTATATTTAAATTATGTACCTACACGATATTGTAACATAGAAAATGGCGACCATCTTCCTCCATGTGCCAGTATATAGGACAGGAACCTTACAATGACGTCTATATAGCAATTTATTTTGGATCTTAATTTGAAATTTCTAAGATGTCAACTTAATTACCTACCTACTTAGCTTTAGGTTGTCATTGATTGAAATTCAAACTAAGATCGATAATAAATCGCTAAAAGGACGTCAAGTTAATTAATTAGTTATTGTTTCAGTACATAGATATTAATTACAAAAGATAACAAAGGCTTTCATGTATCTAAGCTAGAACTTCGTCTGGCATTTTTCCGATGTTATATGAAAGTCGTATGACCTGCAGAAGGAAATGGCTACGTAACATTAGTTACACTGCAATCACTCACTAGTCTAGACGTATCTGTGTATAATTGTTCTTTTACATACATTGAAAAATCCATGAAGAATAAAAATACAATAACTAAACCACTTATCATATAATTTTGTGTGTGAATATTTAAACTTACAAATAATGCGGCAGAAGTAAATTGTGCGACTATATTAATTGCCTAAATAATAAATCGACAATTTCAACTGGAATACTAAACAAAAAGTAACCTTCCAAGATAACTCTTCCTCGGTAATCGACATAGTTTTATATGTTATCCTTATTACTATAGGTATGCCATGACTACGCATTGAATTTTAATCGGTAGGTATTTAATCGGCGTGCGGTAATCGTCGATAAAAAACAAACACAAACCCCCGCAAGATTGAGCCTCGGTTCATCGGTATCTGGTGTTAAGACAGCCAAGTATCATAATATGTTAGCGCCCATACGAGTATAAGAGGCTTGGGAGTATCGGCGCGCCTCCACAGCCTCGCTAAGACCTTGTCGGCTACGCAAGGACGACTCCAGCCCCTATGAAAACTGGCCATTACCATACGTACTCGACCGCGCGAAGCTCATCTCAACGAAACAAATAACACACTACTCGTAATAGTTTTAATTATTCATTCTCTGAATAAGACTGAACATTATAGTGTAGTGATAATTTTTAGTGCTGAAGGATTTATTGGTGAGTACATTTGAATCATTTTATGTTATAAATAAAAAATAGGGTACTAGATAAAATTACGATATATATTTTAAAGTAACAGTTTTAATATCAAAATATATAATAGCATAATAAATATACAATACAGAAGTATATATTTAAAATGAATTTAACAAGCGCGTAAAGTGCTTGCGCTGGTTGAAATCTAAATTAGGCACGGAGCTCAAACGGTCGTCTTTTCAAATTGTTGATATCTCAATCAGCCCGAATGCATATAATTGTTAATCTTTCTTCGAAATTGTGATCTTTATCGTAAGATATTACTTGGCAGATACATTGATATTGATACCTGTTATTTATCTTTGAAAAGGTTATTAATATTTGGTGTGTCCGGAGGTTCAATTGCTAATGTTTCACAACAAAAGACTCGTATAGCTTCTTTATTTTTGCGATTGTTGGGACAGTACAATGGAATGTGTTTTTTTATCTTCATTGATAGGTGATATCTTTTATCAACGAAATAAAACTGTAAGTACCTTATACACAAACCCCATAAAATTTATTACTTATTTACTGGTCAATTAGTGTGTTGAGATGCGATAATGGTACAAAATAAGATACTCAATTAGAATCTTATTTTGTACCAATACACAAAATAAGAGATCATAAAGGATTTAATAATTAATTGCCACTACGCAAAAGGTATTCTCAAAAATAAATAGGTAGGTAAAGGTGATTTTATCATTGTCTTAAAATCATTACGATACATTTTTTAGTCCGCGTGCAATTTCCAAGTTTTAAATTTCCACAATAAAAAAAAATAGTTTATGATATACATTAATGTATTCAATTATATAAAAAAATATATATTTCATTTTGCAAACAAGCAGTTATTAAAAGCAAAAAAACAGATATTAAAAAAAAAAAGTAAAATTATTATATCTCTCTGTAGCACCTTATGTGCAAAACGTAGCGTCAAATAGTTTACACCAAGAAGAACATAAATAACAATAACATTGAATTAATTCAGCATTTTCAATCTTTTCTTCGCAAATGATTACGTCATAAAGTAAACCTATGTACCAAATATCATTTTTCTACACTTACTCGTTTTGGGTGTGCTTTGATAGTCAGCCAGAATAAATGATATAAAAGATTACGCACGCGAATATTTCAAACATCAATTACTGGCGCAATTAAAGTCGATTAAAAAAAATACGAAAGATTTTTTGCGTGGATTTATGACTTTTTATCTTTACATCGTTGGAACACTCTGCAAGAACGGGATAAAGGAAAATACCAGTTAACAATTTACATCTTTCGACTTGTCGACATTATTGTTTTTTATACTAAGTTAAGGTTAGGGTTTGTTGTAGTTAAATAATTAATTGAACAAGAACTATTTTTAAATATGAGTGGAATTAATATAATCTAAGATTTTGTTATCTGTAAGAAAATTAAATTCAGTTTTGAAAAATGATTGAGGCAGGTTATATTTTTATTACCAACACACCAATACTTAAGAAGTGCATGGTACTACGTAACAATTTACATAATCTGGAACTTAATGTATATTTTTAAACGTACGTACTAAATAAAAGTGTCAAATTTTATTTTGTGGCCGTCTATCATATACACACTTATGTGTGTATAATGGACAGACGGGCAGATCTTTATTGTTTCACCGTAAAACATAACCATATATCGATTAAGTTTTACGGTGCAAAAGTAGCAGGTATACACTCGATATTTGTGAAATTTACTCGAATGCAGCGTCAAGCTGTGTTCGATTATGCGTGTTCGTGACGAAGGGTTTTGTACGCATTTTATCGCATACGAAGTCAATCGGAAACACTTTGGGACATCATTAGTTACCGCACTACCGCACTTTGCAACGGTATTTTTTAGGTCAAAGTCGTGCGATTTATTTTGAATGATAAAACCTGAGAAAAAACAGTGTTATTTTTGATCTGATATAAATTTGGTTTTAGGGTTCGGTATCTTAGTAGACCCTTTTATGAGGCCTCCGTTGCCGCTGTTTGTCTGTCAACGGGCCATAGCCCACTGACAAACAAACGGACTATTTGCTCTAATACGGTTCATAAGATACCTACTACTAATGAACCGTAAAGGGTATACTGTTGAAATTTCCACAGTGTGTCATTTCTATTGCCGCCATAACAACAAAAAAAAATGAAATAAAAAAATAATGGGGGTCCATACAAGGTTACATACAAGAAGCGTGATTTTTGTACGATAAGGAACCCTTCGTGTGCAAGTCCGATTAGCACATAACAGCTTCTTAATTAACTTGTGCTAATGTAGAATCAGAATTTCAATTACTTTATTTTTAATTTTATTCGAAACGATAATTAATTTATATTTATTTAATATAAATACATATGATAGAGGTATTAAGTATTTTATTTCCTTCTTCATCAACCCTTATCCACCCACTGCTGCTGGGTACAAGTAGGTCTCCTCTTTATTAAGTATTTATATATACTAATATTATACAGACAAACTATTTGTATTTAAAAAAATACTGAACCAATTATAAGAGTCCTTTTTACAATAGAAAAGCTTCATCATCAACGAGTAACATAGACTATATTTTATCTAAAAGAAAAATAAGTGACCCCTACGTAAACTAAATAAATGTCCATGCATCCGTGCAAAGTCGGGACTTGCCGTATTATATAATTTAAGTATTTTTAATTCACGATATTCTATCATCGATACGGGTCGTGTGTGACACCTACGTTTCGCCAAATGGACACGAGCCTAGATCTTCGCGATACTTATATATCCACAAGAATGAACCTCCAATACTAATTGCATAGGTACTTATAGCCAATAAAAAACAAATAACCCTTTGTATTATAAATCGTACAATATTATCCAAGAGAAAAATCTAGTTGGTGTGTGTAAAATGCAACATTGTTGCTCAGTGTAAAGGCTTGGAAGATTCACTGATACCTGTGCTAGCGCACGGTTAATGCTAATACGATCGATAATGACCGCTGTCGTTCTACCTACATAAAGGTTCGTACAGACAAATAATACGAATATTGACTTGCAGGGAAGGTTCAGTCAGTTAAGTGTAGCTCAGACTAAAAAAAGTCATATAAGTAGGGTGATTTATCATATAGACCGCCTCTTTGGTTTCGCAGCATAAGTTCATGCCTTGTTTGCACCCGACCGTGGTTGTTGATTCAAATTCGGTTTCAATCGACAGTTCTGTATCTCAGGGCATTTTACAAACATTAACGCAAATAAAGTACCTTCTTCTTCTTCTTATCGTTTGGTTAGTGGCCAACCAGATGACAGGATTATTTAGATCATCTATATTTAGGCCTTTGTAGAAATCTAACGACTATTAAAACAGTACTTACCTACTTACACCCGGACTTGGAACAATTATCCATGGGTCCCACAAATATTTTGTTCCGTATGGGGATCGAACCTACAAAACTTGGTGAGGTCTCAGAGACGAGGTAACCACCTTAACCAATACGCCTACGACTTGCAGTGAAGTTTGTCTGTCAAAGCCCTAACTAAACTGCTTGTAATGGATGCCTCTTCAACTATTTTATTTCAATTTGTTATCATTCTTAGCAAATCATGTGCACGCGCAGCGAATCGCCCATGTGACGTAAGGACAAATAGTTTATACGTTGACAATCCCATGCATTTCGAAATTCGAATATTTGATTGCTTGTTTATGGTTAGAAAGGTGTCATAAAACGTTATTCTATCACTTTTTGGTGTGGTAAAGAAATATTGGTGGAGTGTAATTCTCTTCCCTTTCCGTTTCCGTGTAGGTTGGAAATAATTATATAAAACCTTATTGATACGAATGTAAAATAATGATATAACTAAGTCGTTTATATTTAAGTATCTGAAGTCAGCTAGTGATACTCGTATATATCCACTACAAGCGTGATATTCTTGTCAAATACTCGTAAAGCTACAGACAGCGTAAACTGAGATATGCACCAATTTTGACCTCATTCTACCTAACTACTATTTAACAAAACTGTAATAGCGATATTGTCTATCTTATAAGAATTTGATGTATGTAGGTTTACAAAGCGTTTAGAATGATCACTTTTCATTCTTCATTTTGTTTAGAATACATATCTCGTTGCCAAGTGTATACATGAGTGAACTAGCGTCCATAGCAGTATTAGGAATGAAATCTGAGACCAAGACCAAACTTTGCACTTGTCAAATCAGCGAATAAACTTTAAACAGACGACGCCAAGAGTCGGTGTAAAAATAAATGTTATTTATCTCATTGTTATATAAGCGAATCTGCAAGTGTAGGTCAAGGATTAGCGATTTTTACGTTTTAATTATTAGATATCATTCATTGTGTTATGTGATCTGTGTGATGTTTTATACCCCAAATTGATAAGAAACGTGTACTTGATATTTGACCATGCTTTCATAATTAAATAAAAAACAAGCTAACATAATTTTAACAAAAAAAAACCGACTTCAGTACGGCAAGTTGTAAAATTTTCAAATATTTGTTACAATCGAATAAAATAGACTAAGCGTCGGGCTGAACACAGGTCAAGTAGGTATTAAAAACAATATTTAATCTGTGCAATCCGCGCTCAATTCATTCATGTCATTATTTCTTATTAATAGTTGCTTAGCAACAATAACCGAAACTTATCTAATCGCCATCAGTAAAATACTTATTATTGAAAAGTTCAGATGGCCATTTGTGGTCTTCTTCATCAGTTTTACTTCACCAAATTACACTTTCTGAATGCAAATGATTGATTAGTTGTTAAAAATATTGAAATTGCTACATGTGTGCCTATAACTTTTGAGGAGTTCCCTCAATTCCTCATGGATCCCATCATCAGAACTTTCTTTTGATGATAATGGCACCAAACTGGAAGTATGTCCAGTCAGACAAAAAAAGAATTTTTCAAATCGGTTCATAAATGACGGAGTTATGCGGTAACAAACATAAAAAAAAAAATACACACGAATTGATAACCTCCTCTTTTTGAAGTCGGTTAAAAATATAAAACAAGTTTCATGCCCGTCACATGAAAACGTCTAAGAACTATCCTGATTACATAGTTTTTAAATCAAAATTTTCCATTAAAATGCTCCTGGCTATATGGCAAATGGCTCCTGGGCCTAAGGGTTTGAAAGAATTCCAGCGGGTAATCAGGATTTTTCTGCTGGAAAAACAATAGTTTTTTTTTAGTACGCTTAGCAAGCAAAAAATTACCTCCAATAGGAGGTAATATTTTGCTTGCTAAGAGTACTTAATATAATTTTTGGGGACAATTCACATACGGTCATTTGATCCAAAATTAGGTAGGGCCTGTACTGTGGCAACCAGAAAACTGATTAACATACTAGAGATAAATATTATACCCAGACAACAAATAATCGTGCTCATCACACAAATAATGTATTGACGACTCCTATAATAAGTTAATGTAACTAGTTAGGTGGTACAAGAACTTAAATCAGCACAATATTTTAAAATTTATTCCCAACGCCCACTCATTGAAGACCCAGGCGTGTAGAATAATTATAGCAAAGTTGCTGCGAGATTTCGGAATCTATTTACCATGTAAATAAAAATGTAAAATATTACACCATGTGAAAAGTTACGTTTGACTTTTTACTACAGAAAATATATCAAGTTTCCGATGGTGCAATTACTGTAGCCTATTGATCATTGCAATAGGGTAAACATTGTCGTGTTACTAACCCAAAAACATATAATATCAGAGTTTGTGATTAGTATTGGGATAGGAAAACGTTTTTGTTTATGCTCTACCTTTTGTGTTTGCTTAAATTTTTCTTTCTATTCTTCTTTTTGTGAGAACGTGGTTGAAATTAATTTTAAATTTTGTATCATTAGAACGTGTAAGTCTTACGTCATTCTTTTTCTTTTGGTCTTTATAATAGACAATAGAGGTCCAAGTTTACTACTAAATATTGCTTTTACGGTGCATTTGGTCACCCAAACACATTATTTAACAAATTTAAGTCTATATCTCGTAAGGAATAACTCTCATATTGACTGCTATTAAGTTACTGTCAGATACGTTCAGATTTTTTTTTCTGTTCCATTTTTAATTCGCATGTTTGGAATTTCAACGATAGAATTGAACTAAGAAATGAATGTATTTATATAATAATTTTAAATTGCTATGTGAGAGAGGTAATGATCGTAGAGCGTTATAATCATTTTGGTTTTTGCTTTTAAAATCACTTGCATACTACCTGCTCATTATAAGTCTTTATTTAATAAGGTACAATGAGCAATGTGTATTTCGGTATATGTGCTTAAGATGGGTATAATTATGTAGTTTTTATTAAGCAATACAAAGATTTGTGCTGTCTATACGATTGTAGAGTATTGTCGAAATTGCTATGGTGGTTCGTATAATCAACTTTTCAAATAAAGACGTTTATGTATATACCTAGGTTTTTTTATACCGATTAGCAAGTTGAAACAAATGTTTGAAATGTGTCATTGAACTTATATACGGTCCAAAGAAGGTTATAAAATTGTGAGTAAAATTCCGTCATGTAATTAAAATATGTCTCCTACATTCCATCTTGTACCTACTTTCATCCTTATTCTAATTTCTGAGTCTTCTTCTGAATATTCTTTAAATTAAATTATTTTGATAAAAAGAATATTTTTTTATTATAAGCCTATTAACCGTCCCACTGCAGGGTAAAGGTCTTCTTTTTACATGATAGACTATCTTTTGCCCGTTGATGCCAATCCCTTTTATAGGCATCAAGCTCATCTCGCCATCTTATTTTTGGTCTACCACTTGGCCACTGTCTGGTGTTTGGGACCCACTGCCTCGTTAATTTTGCCGAGAGCTAATATTTATAATACTTATACACTCGTGTTTAGTTATAAGTGTATTATAATTACTATATTGATGCATGAATATATGCTTATACTCTCGTATTTAGTTAATATATAAGTGTATATTTAAGTTCGAAAATGTAATTTTATGGTGTACAATAAAGTATATTGTATTGTATTGTATTATAATTTCTATATGGATGCATAAATATATAGGTATGTCTGTTCCTTTTATTTTATGAAGAGCGCCTTGTGATCGTGTTCAATTACATTGGCATGTGCTAAGCGCCGTAAGCCGTAACTCATTGGTATACTCGTCACTAGTATGACAGAATCGATCAAGATTCGATACACTTGTACCTAAGTACATACGATGCTTATTTCACTGTGATTTAGATTGTGTACACGCCTAGAATATGAACTGAAAAATGAAGATTCAAATTAGTTTTTTCAAGACAATTTCGCACTAGGGAACACGCCCTGTGTCGCGGGGAACTTTACAAACATACAACTAATGGAAATAAGGTACCTACATCCAGACTCGGGACAACCATTTATGGCTTACATATTTTTTTTGTCCCGTGAGGGGATCGAACGCGCCGTCCAGTGAGTGGTAAATGGCGAGGTAACTACTTAAGCTACTGAACTAACCAAGTGTGCAGTCATTAGGTTACAAGCACTTAGCAAAAATTACCCTGTAAAATGACCCACAGTGAATTACGTTTAAAAGACTGTTAGTATATCAGAAAACCCCTCTCAGCCCTTATGATTTATATATTAGGCTGATTGATTGATTGAAATTTTAATTTCGTTCTGTGTCACGTTAGCCGTTACTAATATGTTCCCCTTGTAATCATTCCTTAAGAATGAGGATGTCAAATGCAATAAGATTTAACGTCGGGCACCATACAAGCGAACAAGCCCAACCACAGCCAAATAACTACACACAGCGGTGTAGTTGTGTTCCTGTGTGTAAGTACAGGTCTCCAGATATTATTTAGGGATGCGTTTTGAAAGAAACGTTTTCCTATCCCAGGGATACCTACTCAATCATTAAGCTCCGGTGTAAAAAAATGGGTCGGCACCATGCAAATAATATCTTATTGCAAGCTTGTTTGCCACCCAGGTAGTATAAAAAAAAAGATTGCTTCAAATCCAACTGGGAGTTCCAGAGATTAGCGTGTTCAAACATACAAACTCTTTAGCTTTATATATTAGTATAGATTGTAATTAGGGCCAATGTCAAACGAACACAACTAGTTTTTTTTTCTCAGGATTATTTTGACGTCGTGGTAAATTCAGTTGATTTTAATCGAAACTTTTTTATCGTTCTTAGGTGGCAAACATGCATACGGCCCGCGTGTGGTTAGTAGTAATCGTAGCTAATAGATGCTTGAAATACCACATTTATAACTTGTGTTACCGAACAAGAAATTTTAACCCCAAAGTTTTGCGATGAGAGATACCAGGAAACCATAGAAAGACTTTTTTGTAATAATAATATTATAATAAATCGTTTAATACGGGGATTTTTAAATAATGATAATAATCATTTATTTCAGGAATTACATATTTTACATAGTACTTAAAATACAAGTAGAGTACATATTCCCATAGACCTTACAAACTAACATATATATTATTATTAAACACATTTCACCGGTGTTGTGTTACACTGCGTTGTGTTGTGCAAACGTCCGCGAAAACGGCGATACACAACACCCTGCGGCCGAAAACTCTTCCTTGAAGAATGTGTCGAAAGTATGAGTCGACACCCGCACCACAAACGAATTAAAATTTGTATTATGTCGCGGTACCAACTTTTCGACCCTTAAAGTCCAGTTGACCTTCTTCTTGATGTACTCCACAACGTCCTTAGCCTTTGTGGAGTGATGCAGACATAGATATATATATATTATAAAATTTATAACGAAACACTTTTCAACGGCGTCGTGTTACGCTGACTCGTGTTGTGCAATCGTCCACGAAATCGTCCTTCAGCCACAACTCTTCTTTGAGAAACATCTCGAGATGTTGAGTCGGCGCCCGCACCACAAACGAATTGAAGTAGCTGCTGTAATAATTCATCCCTAACTAAGCACTGGAGACCTTTACTCACGCACAGGAACACAAGTACACGACTGGGTGTATTTGGCGGAGGTCTTCTGTTTGGTCTTTCCTTTCAGGCTTGCTTGTTTATGCTCTATCTCTTTTAAAGTTAACATACAATTAACCGACATAAATGCCACTCAGACTCAGAACAACTCTGTGGGACTGTGCTGTGGGTCACACAAAGTTTTGTCCCTGTGTGGGAATCGAACCCGTAAATGTAAATATAATGCATATGTAAGTACATACTTACATATCATAACGCGGTAGGCAGAGACTATGGAACGCAAATTGCTTCGATCCAGCCCCTCTAGACAAGTGGCATAAACGGTAGTCGAATCCAAAAGTCAAACAATCAAATGTATGGGATTTGACATAAGTTTACGATATAATGTCGTAAACTTACGTCAAATCCCATACATTAGGTTTTTTGACTTTTCGATTCGACTACCACTTTTGCCACTTGTCTAAAGGGGCAGACATCCTTCTTTCGCTTCCTCTACATTCATCAACCTCTTTATGCATGTCCATCGGTTCTGGGTACTTTTAATTGGGCCCTTTTTTAGCAAAACACCGATTCGATTTATGATTCGATTGGACCATTACATTGAATTACGTTAATAAATATGTAAGAACGGTGACAATTCGTATCAGTATACGTTAAGTAGCCTGACAGGCTTTCAATACTTACAGCATTGCATTTATTTAACTTGTTACGATAACCGGATGATATAAGTAAAACACCTTCATTATAGTATTTATTTACTCGTATCAACGACTTTTCGATATATTTAGCCACAAAGGACAGAACCATACAGGTGTTATATGCGTTTGGGGTTAGAAGTTGTATGTGTGTATTGTATGTGTTTCTACTATTCTCGTTAACTACATGATCGATTTCGTGGCTTTTTTTAATATTTTAAAATCATTATAAGAGCAGCTTCTTTAATATTTGGTTTACATCCATTGTTTGTTTTTTCAAAATTTTAATTATGTTTTATTGAGCTACAACTTCTACATTTACATACCGTTTTGAGTCAATAATAGAATTGTTTTTTATTACCTTCACTAATTTATACTGGGAAGAGTAGATATTAGTGCATAGATCTATTGCAATGGCAAAACGAGGGATTTGTTGCGGTGTAATGGCACTGGGACATGTTTTCCTACTTGGTCATATGCTTACAAAAAATCTGCAAATACTATATTAAGTATAATTATTCTTTAGTGGTTTTAGTTGCACGTGGGTCGATCAGATTCTCACAGAAATATTAGATACTAGCGACATGTCCTGTTTTCGTAGGGATCCCGTATTTTTTTAAAATAAAATATAGCCTATGTTACACGCTGATATGTAGCTTTCTACTAGTAAATCGTAACAAATGATAAATATTTTTTTTTTCTCTTTATAATATTAGTTTAGATAAATATAAAAGTTGTCCTGTGTCGTGGTGTTAATTGTCCGACCATCAAATTAAATATCGAATTTGCTAAGTAATTAATGTCGTTAGATCACGACAGATTTGGGCGATCAATATTAATAACTCTGTCACTAGGTTGACCACTAACCAAAAGACAGATAGCCAGAATGCTAGAGAAAAATGACTGGTCACATCTTTAATCAGCCTACCGATATTTCTTGTTGCTATTATTGTCCTTCCAGTGTTTTGTTTTGGAACAGGTGCGTAGAGAATTGCATAAACAAGTTTTGCTGTGTCCTTTTTTATTTTCTTTGGTGGGCACGGCAGACACAACCTTTTAATACCACCACCAATAAAAGTTTTATTTAATAATTATTGTAAATTAAAAGAAATACATATGTATTTGCCACAACCTGGGCAGTAAACAGCCAGCAGTATTATAGATAATATTGCATTGGAATAATGCTGGATGTACTGGCAGTAGGGAAATTAATCTTATCTATTTTTATTGACCTCCAACAAAGAAGTTAAAGATAGATAGATAGAATATTCTTTATTGTACACCACTTAAGTACTACTTATAACTACTACAAGAAATATGTATTTACAAATATTTAGGCACAATGGGCGGTCTTATCACTAAAAGCGATCAAAGGGTTTTATAGAGTCGGCAAAATGCGAGGGATACCCTTGGTGTTGCAAGCGTCCATATACTACGTAACTACATAGGCAAAAACAAGACGGCGCGCGCATAATTATCACTCATTAAAATAGATAATTAAAAGAAGCAGTAACAACAGCAACCGTACAAGTGAAAAATCCCGACTTGGGAAAGACTTCTGCTATGCAGTATATTACTACACACCGCTGTGTGTAGTGGTGTGCCTATTTGTGATCCTGTGCGTAGATATAGGTTTTTAGAGCTTATTATTGTTACTTTTAAAATAACGTTTTCCCTATAGGGATTACCCATAACACAAAACTCTGGTATTACAAGATTTCTTGACATTGCAAGCAACAATAAGCTTCGGTAACTGCTCACTATCAAGAGAGCTTTATATTTATTATCGTACTACCGTAGTAGCACAGTGTAAAGATATTTTCGTAGTATAAAAAAGCACCAATGTGTAAAAGTGATCATATTATTACCATTTTACTAGACACGGGGCTCAAATTTATATGGCATAAAAGAAGTCTTGTCTCAATTATTTTGTGTACAGTATTATGATAGACTTTTGTTGTTGATTGTACTTATAAATAAACTATAGGATGTAATAGGGCATCGTCAATACAAACCAGTTCGATTGCGAGTTACATTGAACTTGAGGTCTAGGGATGAGCAACACGTTTTGTATGTGTATTGTTTTTTTTTATTGCGATATGCTATAAATTTTAATCATTCTTTTTCTTTTTTTTATAATAAGGCTAGCGAATTGTACTTACTACCTTTTAAGCATGTAAAGCCGTTGGTTCTACGCATAGTCTTTCTAAGGTCATTTCCGATTGCCGTCCTATCGGATTATGAAAGTGAAGGAATAAAGAATGCATCTACTCGTATGTTTGCGCACACACTAATGAATTAAGATTATTCTCATTGTCCGACAATGGGACCCGAGAGGGATCAGGCGTAGGCCTAACAGCTTTAAGTGCTATCCGAGACGGGTGCGGTCTATTTGGTAGAAACTTGATACTCCGAAACCTATTTGGGATAACTGACTTCGCAGAAACTTCTTTAGTCGATCATTTATTAGGCATAAAAAATATTTGACATAAATATTTTTAGGCATAATGTGCTTATGACCGAATTTAGAATGGCATACATTTAAGATAGTCGAATTTTTATTGTCATAATTACCTTTGGCATAGTTAAAATTTTGTATAATTTCATTTAGCATAACGTTCATTTAGAGTACAGATTATTTGGCATAATTTGACTAGGCATACTATGAAGATCATAGAATTTCAATTAGAATAATATAGATTGGGTTACTTTCTTCTTTAAAAATGCGTAGGTTAGGTTAGGTTAGAACTGTGACCTCTTATTACCAGAAACGAACATGCTCTCATGGGCAAGGATATAAAAACCAAATAATTATCATTAAATCAACTTTTATTTATTACAATTACTAAAAAAAAACAATTAAATTAATCAGAAAACAAAATTAAACTAATCTTATATTAGCTCCTATTGCTTTAAGGTACCCAACTTCTGTGTAATCCGACTGATTATTTATAATATTTTGAAGACGATTTGTTTTATTTAATGTTTTCCTTTTTTGCTGTAAGCATTATGCGAAATGATGGTTCTACTTTTAAATAGATAAGGATAAGAAATATATGCCAAAAGATGAATATGGTTTTGAACTTTCTGCGATGTGATGATTATACATTGTGATTATTATGGATACCAAAATTATGCGTACAGATGATTCTGACTTACAAAATTATGGGTTTCAATGTATGCTAAATGAGTTTATGCCAAACGATATTCTGCGAAAAGAGTTTATGCTAATAGTTGTTATGCAATATAAAATTATTACTTCAAAAGTTCTACTATAATAGGTGTACCCATCCGAGACAGTAGGCAGAAAATACCGCCAATTTCCAAACTTCGGGCATCTATTTTGAATTTCTTGACAGAAAAACGAAAAGTATCTATTTTTGTTCGACCCGGGAATCGAACTCAGAGCCTCGTGATCAGCAGTTGCACTCAACGACCTCTAGACTAATGAAGGAATTTACTGATAATAGGATATAAAATAAAGTAGGTATAAAGTATAAGGAAACTAGTACGAATAGTAGAGAACTACAATACCTCATGTTGTAGGTATTTCACATGCTTTATTCACCTAACAAATTGAATAGCAGTAAAATGCTGAGTGTAATCTCAATGGGTGCGTAGGCGTTACTTATAGCATACCCACAGTGTTGAATACCGGAGCTCCTTAACCAGTATACAATGAACATAAATAACTTACTGACAGTCGACAGTTGCTTGAATGAACTTAACTTTAACTGGGTAGTATAATGCCCGTATTAATGAATCAAATTAAACTAGGTAGACATTTGACTAATTTTAGCAGCAAATTAAACATTTTATTAATAGTTCGTATATTATTTTTATTGCAAGTTAAATAATATAGATATTGTCATTAAGATGACAAATGACAATTGCAAACTTAAATAGAAAAAGTTTTACCTAATTTTATTTAGGGATACATTTTTAACGACACCTTTTCCTAGCTTAGATACTCCCTCACATAACTCTGGTGAAAATATTTTTGGGTCGGTAACACGCAAGTGAAACCTCTGGCATTGCAAGCGTCCTTAGGCTACGGTAACTGCTTGTCTGCCACTGTAGTGCTTAGTATAAAAAAACATGCCGTCTTTGGGAACTGCCGATAGAAGTGAAAACTTAGTAACTTGTGATTTGTATCGTCGAGCTTTTTCTTTTCTTTTTTTTTCTTTTCGTTTAAAAAGACAACTCCCGCACTAGAGAACAAGCTCTGTGTCGCGGAGGACTTAACAAACATACAATTAACGGACACAGATTACACCCAGACTCAGAACAATTATTTGTGGGTCACACAAAGTTTTGTCCTGTGTGGGAATCGAACCCATAACCTCGTACCACCAAGGCAGTCAAGCTATTTGATTAAATTATTATTTTTGAATTTGGAAAGCGTTCGGACGATGACGCGAGTTCTATGATTTTTGTTCACCCATAAAAATTGAATATAGAAAGCGTTCGGTGACGATGACGCGGATTCCATGAAATTTTTGTTCACCCAAAATGTGTTCAATGCGCCCAAAGAAGTTTTCACTTCAAAATATGTGCAAAAAAAAATCATATACCTATAGTTGTAAGTAACTACTTGATATGTGCTGACATACACATAGTTATCTCTGATGGTAGCGCTCTCAGCAAAACAGAAATAACATTTGCCTTCGACTTGTTCTGATTTATTCATACTTGTAACATTGGTACTCCATAACATCGTGTATCTAATAATGACACTCGGTTGCTCGAGTATCTGATGAGCAAAGTCATAAATCGATACGCGTGTACCTAATCTAAATCCAATCGATGTTTTTTTGCTTCACATAAGCTGTTCTTTGATGCGATGATCGAAATTGTATTCTTATTTTCATTGTGTTGCTCGTAGGTACCGATGAAACATAGACAGTAATGTTATTATGTTTAATAGTTCAATTTTGTTCATTGATGATTCTTATTAAGAGGTTTAGGAGCAAACCCGGTGACAGAAATATTCAAATTGACCATATCTATGTATGTCTACATTGAATTGATGACTGTCGACACACAGGACTGACTTAAATCACAGATAATATAATACTAGTACTTAAATGTACCTACCCTACGAAGCACGGAGATGCTTAGAAGAAATACTACTATTCAGTCATCCATCCATTAGTAGCTAAAACAGTACAAACGCTGGGACAATGTTTTGTGTGATATAAATTTGTTCCCAAGGTGTAATTTATGTCTCAGAATTGTATGTTTGTAAAGTTCCCCGCAACCCAGGGCTCGTTCCGTGTTAGAGTTGTCTATTATAAAAAAAGAACAATTGAAAATTACCAAGAATAGGTAAATACTAGTTTTTAGTGCAGTTTTGTCTTCCATGTCTCTTTTTTCTTCTTCCGTCTGACGTACGTAGGCGTCGTCTTTGAAAACCTTACACGTCATGCATTTTAATAATAACTATGTCTTACCAACAAACGTGACAAATACTTTAGAGATCGACTCAGAAATTCCATTCCATGCTATTGAAAAGAGTTTTAATGTACCAGTAAAATCAGATTGCAGCGTAGTTATTCGGCCTATTTGGCAACAAAGCCAAGTAGGTTCTCAAGTTCAATGCCAAGATTCCGTTGATCTTTCCCAATAACATGTTGCTTACTCATGGTATTCGGCACGCATCGTGTAGTCTTTTGGCATCAATGTAACATTACTTGTCTTAAACTGTAGTAGCAGAGTCAAGCAAACGTCCGCATGATGGTAAGTAGTAGTTAAGTACTCTATATGGAATGATCCTTATAATGTCAGGTACAAATAAAATTCCTTAGGTACACACGGCAACAGAGGTTTGTATAAAGATTCGTTTTTTAAGAAAACCATTGTATATATTTCTGTGGAATTTGGTTGCAGTGTACAATTAGACTAAGCCTACAGATAAAATATATTTTACACAAAGTAGGTACCTAAGGATTTTTTATGTTTTATGTATAAGGAGCGTGTGTATGCTACAATTTTTTTATTTTTTTTTATTTGTTATACACTTTTGTACACCATTTACAATAATTTTACAAAAACAATAAAACCACGTTAGCGACTAAATCATTATTTTTCTCCTTTAAAAAGACAAATCCTGCACTAGAGACCAAGCCCTGTGGTGCGGGGGACTTTACAAACATACACCCAGACTCGGAACAATGGTTTATGGATCACATAAAGTTTTTTCCAGTGTGGAAATCGAATCCACGACCTCCGGCTTCAATGCAAATGGGATTTGATAATAATTTTCACGTTCTTTTTTCTGGAATTATAACATCGAATAAAGAATTTGATAATAATTTGTCGAAATAAATTGTCTTGGTAACGTCCAGGACATATATTTTGCCTAGATAATATGTCGTTAGCCTCACGATGTTTTTCATGAATCGTTGAGTCATAGCAGGTATAACAAGACATTAAATTCAGCGTAATATGTTTATTAGTCAATGTTCGATTAGTTTAGATATAGATTCTTCATTATTAATGTTCATAATAGCCTGAAGCCACACAGTCCACAAATTACGACTCAAATAATATTAAGACATTTCGTTTTATCATTCGTCGATGATAAATCGACCTACGTTGTCAACCTCTGATTTACGATCTACTCAATATTACAAGATAATTAAAACTGTAGAACGGTACAGGGTGGTTAGCGAACGGTGAATGTCAAAGGCGTGGTCGTGAGTTTATACTATACGTAGTACCTATAAAGAAATAGATAGTAGAAAATATCCTTTATAGTTGCGCATAAGCTGACACATAAATACCTATGGCGCGTTTTACCATACACCTCGAAACGCAAAGCGCAATAATATGATTATTGTAATAACACATTAAATAATATCCACTGCAAGAGAAGGAAAACTCGAAACAAAACCCTATACCAACCCGGCTGGCCAGCGTGATATAGTAGGCTAATATCCCTCCAAGTGTATGGAGGAGACCCGTGCCCAGCAGTGGGACCTTTATGGGTTGAGATGATGATGATGATTATGAATAACACACCATTTAATTGAAACACATATGGTACCTATATATATTGAAAGTAAGTACTTACTATTAATGCCATGGTATAAAATTATATCGACATAAATATACCAATATAGTTGTTCTAAGTCTGGGTGTAATTTGTGTCTGTTAATTGTATGTTTTTTACGTCCCCTGCGACACGGGGCTTATTCTAGTGCGGGAGTTGTCTTTAACAAAACAAAAATAAAAAGAAATATAAGCCACACTGATCAAATGAGCGCTGAACAGTAGGTATTTCATTTGACATTTTGGCTCAGTTTCTTTACTACTTACTTATTTATAGTATAGCGTGGTGGTAAGTTCATACCTTGTATGTTCCATAACACTGCGTCATCAAGATACGAATCTGTATTGCGGTTCGTCGGTAACAATGGTACATGATGATTTGCCAAAAGCATGACGACATCGAGGTTATATTTACTTGAACTTGAACGGCCTGTTTGTTACTAATATACTTTAAAGGAAGACAGATGCATGAATGAAAGTTTCGGCATAGAACATAGGGTAACAGATTTATAGAACAATTACATCCAGCACGCGCGGTTATTTTTAATAGTAGGTACAAAGGTGGCAAACAAGCATACGGCATCCCGCCTGATATTAAGCAGTTACCGTAGCCTAGGTAGGCTACGGTAACTGCTTAATATCAGTCGTATGTTATAGCAGATGTATAACTTGCGTGTTGCCGACCCCTTTTTTTTACACCAGGGCGTTTTTTGCAGTGGGATAGGAAAATACATCCCTAAATCGGATAAATAAAGAGCGCCGGAGACCTGTAATATCAGATATTACGGTAAAAAGTACCCTATGTAATTCCCCAGGATACAACCTATCTCCTTGTCAAATTTTATTAAGATCTGTTGAAAAGGCAACAGAGTTACTTTCGCATTTCTAGTATTGTCTTTCCGTGTGATATCTGAATAGCTTCTCTAGTAAATGAGCTCTTTTAAGTAGGTACAGGATAACTTAGAGACTGAAGACATACAATTATATAGACAGTATCTATATTATATGTAGGTATGGTCAAACTGAACAAATCTGCCACAAAGTTGGCTACTAATCATTCGTTATGAAGAAGACCGAATACCGTGGATATCCTTGATGCCTATGTACAGCAGTGTGCGTCTTTAGGCTATGATAATAAAGAATGAAGCATGCATTTAAAAAAGGCAATAAAAATAATTGCATCAGGGTACTGCTTCTCAATCTACAGTATTAAATTTTGAGTATAGGTACATTACATCAAAATGTTTAAACTGATCTTGTTTTATTAGGTGGGGTTTTAACTAATGAGATATTCTGCCCCTCTAGACAAGTGGCATAAGCGATAGTCGAATAGAAAAGTCAAAAAAGCAAATGTATGGGATTTGATGTAAGTTTACGACATTATATCGTAGAGGCTCTGAACTGCCCCTTTAGACAAGTGGCATAAGCGATAGTCGAATCGAAAAGTCAAAAAAGCAAATGTATGGGATTTGACGTAAGTCTACGATATAATGTTGTAAACTTACGTCAAATCCCATACATTTTATTTTTTGACTTTTCGATTCGACTATCGCTTATGCCACTTGTCTAGAGGCTCTGGTCTTTATTACTTCAAAAAAGTATAAAGATTAATAAGCTTAGGTACATATGGCAACGGAGACAGCAGATACAGGGCTGCTATATCAAGATTAGTTTTTTAAGAAAACCATTGTATATACATATTTCTTTTGAATTTGGTAATAGTGTACAAATAAACTAAACCTACAAATAAAAATATATTTCATACAAATTCATATAGTTTTTTTTTGAAATATATACTAATCTTTATATAGCGGCCCTGTACAGCCATCTCCGTTGCCCACCGTACATAATAATAATTATTATGTAAGTAAATTAAAATAATGAATAATGTATTACGTATTTTCCGACAGAAAATAACAATTTACATTTAAATGTACGCTTATATTTATAATCGGTTTTGCAAAAGAGAGGAAACATTATTTTTTAAATTATAATATAATTAGTTATGTTTATTACAACTAGTGGCCGATTCAGGCCTCACGTAGGAGGATAGTTGTAGAACACAAAATCTAATAATCTTTCAAATACTCCATGAAAGTTTGTTAAAATGTATAAAAAGAAAGAAAGAAAAAAAATATTTTTACACACAAATGACGCACAACATAATAATAATAATAAAGATTATTGTCTCAAAAATAAGTGTTACATAAAATTTGTACTTAGAGCCACCTTTTAAGCAAATGTATTAGGTGGCTCTGTTCTTCGATATCGTATTAACATTAATATCATAAGAAACAATATACCTAGCAAAAGTTATACAAAATAATAGAGAAAAAAAGAGCTATGTGCAGATATCTAATTAAAAATTAAACTACATACAAACACACATTTTAACAGATGACATCAAAACAATAATAATTTGTGTGGCGTACGTCACACGCATGTAAAAAATGGCCAAAGCTCAGCATAACAAATCTAGATATAATTTGGCACTGATATAGATTATTATAGTCTGAAATAACATATAGGTTAGTTCTCTCATGGGATTATAAGTACGGGCTAGGCCGCGAATGGAAGCTAATCTATACCTCAATGACAGTTAAGTTTAGAATGATCTCATCGCACAGTGACGTGTTATACATCTCTTACAGCGTTCTGTTATCCTAACCTAAACGTTTAGGTTGTCTTGCTGCTAAACCACAGCTTCCTCGTCTTCGAAGTGCTCTTAAAAATGTATATCATACTTGCTGTTGCCCGCGGCTCCACCCGAGTGGTTGTCGTAAATTAATAAAAAAAAATATTGCCTAAGTTACTCCTTATTACATCAGCTATCTGACAGTGAAATCGGTGAAGTCCCGCCAAAATCGGCCTTGCCGTTTCAGAGATTAGCAGGAACAAACAGACAGATAGACAAAAATTGAAAAAAAGAAAATTATGTATGTACCGTGTATTTTTACTAAATGCATATTTTTACATAATATGCATTTAGTAAAAAGAGGTTATTAAACATTTGTATAGACTTTGGCTCATAAAGAGGCATCTCATATCGTATAAATTCAATAATTCTTATACTTATGCTTAAAAATTGTAGCTATTTCAAACAGTGTAAATATACAACATTTTTGGTAGTTACATTATATTTTTAAATTAGACCATTAACATGGTTGAACAAAAACTAAGGAATTCAGGTCAGTTAATACAACATCTTAGTAATTAACAGAAAAACATACGCTACTGCTGTTAAGGAATATTTTCAACTGTAAAAAATACAGTTAATTTTCTTACAAATGATTTAATCTCGCGTTGAAGGTTGTTATGAGGAGCAGTCGCGGGTCGATAGCTTCTAAGTTTATTCATTAAAAAAATACTAGAAGCTAATCTGTACAAAAGATTCAAAGGGATATTGATGTGCTGTGGCTAAAGTGTTTTCTGATATCTAATGAAGCACTTAAACATTAATTTGCTGAGTCAAATTTAGGTATTAGGTGTCACCTAGAGGTCGAAATTCGACCGTTATTTTAGCTTTCTGCAATCCTTCTAAGTATAAACTAATTTCACACTTCTCCGTGCGCAAAATAGTGCACAAATTTATTCACGTAGGTATTAATATAAAGATTCTATTGTCTAGTGATTCGGTTTTTTGTTTTCTGCGTTCCACGCGGTCAAATGTTTGTTTTTACAAAAATAAAAGACGAAGAAAGCCCGTCATTACGTAAATAATGACGAATCTACATTGTTTTAACACTTCAAATATATTTTTAAATTATGATTAGTAGGTACCAACCTATGTATTTTAATGCCTATGTGGTGGAGTAAATGGAACGTTGAAAAATCCTACGCTTATTTTATTACAATTCTTGATACAACAGGCTATAGAGCGATTATTAGCATTTTCTCATTAGCCAGCCTTATTATTTTGTATATAGCTACTAGTTACACAAATATAAAAAATAATAAAATAATTATTAATTAAATTTAGTTATAAGATGAAAAATGCTTATCTAAACTCCTTTGTTAGCCCCTGACACGGTCAATGAACTGCATTATAAACCCCAGATATAATTACGCAAAGATTTCTATCAGTATATATACTCAATGAGGATGTTTTGTTTCACGAGAGCAATATGTACAACGTAGGGCAAAAAATACAGTTTTTTTCACCTACCGAATTAAGCTATGTATTAACAATCACGCTTTGTTTAATAATTGTTCGGGACCGGATATTATCAAATTATCATATTACGACTATGGTATTCGTTTAGGAAAAAAAACTGTACTAAGTGTGATATATGACGCGATGTAATATTAGGCATAATATTAATTTATGTATGTTTACGTATTAGCCTTGCGATCCGGCGCCGCCAATGTGGCCAGTCTTTTGGGCATCTGTCCGAAAAATATGAAATCAAATAACGAAGAACTGCGAACTCAATCAGATATTTATTTTTAGGTTTTGCGCATGCTCAAGCAAATCCTTTGTTAAAACTGTCATAGGGACTTACCCTATGACAGTTTTTACAAAGGATTTGCTTGAGCATGCGCAGCGCAACTAAAACAGGTTCATCAATTGATTATTTGGGTTACAAATAAATTATACTTTTAAGCGGATCCGGTGCACTTTGCATTCGTAATGGAAGCTTAAGACCGACGGCAGCTCAGTTAAGTTGACTGCATGGTTGGTTCAGTGGCTTAAGTGGTTACCTCGCCATTTACCACTGTGCGGCGTGTTGTGGGTTCAACCTCCACACGGGACAAAAAATTGTGTGATTCATAAATGATTGCCCCGAGTCTGGGTGTAATTTGTGTCCGTTAATTGTATGTACAGTCCCCTGCGACACAGGCTTTGTTCCCTAGTGCAGTTGTCTTAAAAAAAAAAAGTTGAGACGATAATTGACATCTCGCGTGCTACACACTCTAAAGACTGCTACCGCAACCATGGCGCTTAACTGCAATTATATATATAACTAAAATATAACTAAAATATCAATTAATATTCTCGTATACTATTTTAGGCATTGATTAAACGTGATTAGAACTAATTGATCACGAATCTCCCCGGTCATTGCCTTAAGAATTAATTTTGGCTATTAGTTACATTAGCATCGTTTTGTAGGCAATATCTTATCTTTGCATTTTAACTAATACTAGCTGTTGCCCGCGGCTCCGCCCGCTTGGATGTCGGTTATCGCTATAAAAAGTAGCCTATGTGTTATTCCAGACCATAATCTATCTCTGTGCCAAATTTCATCCAGATCCGTTCAGTAGTTTTTACGTGAAAGAGTAACAAATATATATCCATCCATTCATCCTTACTTACAAACTTCCGCGTTTATAATATTAGTAGTATTATAAATGCGATAGTTTGGATGGATGGATGATTGTTTCTCTGTGCCAATTTTGGCATGATTACTTAATCATGCCAAAATTGGCACAGAGATAGAATATAGTCTGGAATAGCACAAAGGCTATTTTTATCACTGTAACTATGGGTGGTACGTGCGGGCGAAGCCGCGGGCTAAAATTAGTTGTAAAATAAATAAAACGCGATAGCTCGTATGTAGGCATTGCCTGTCTCGCTGGTTTAGTGGTTGTTGAGTGAAACGTCAGTTCGATTCCCCGGTCCGACCTATTCGTCTTTCTGACAAAATAATCCATAAATACCTTATTTGTGCTCACGTACGTCATTTAAGGCACCTTAGTACAAAATGTCAAGTTTGCAGCCCCAGCGACTTAGGCTCCACGCAAACGGGCAACCGACCACAGCCACCAATGGCTGTCGGGCGCCGCGTTTTTTTTTGCAAGGACAAGCACGGAAGGTTTGAGTGGCGAGTATCGGCGTTTTTAAGTAACTAGTGGTTGCCACCGGTGGCTTGTTGCGGCTACTCAGTCGCGTGTGATTGGCACTAAGTCGCGAGTGGCCGCCACTGGCTGTCTCGTGTACGGCGAGTCCATACAAATTGCATGAAAAATCTTGTAAACTGTTTGTTATTAGCCACCATGTGGCTCTACGCCACTGGCGGCCACTTGTGGCTCGTTTGCGCGGAGGCTAAGGGTGGCCGCACACGGGCCACAAGTGATACCCACAAAACGCCGCCACCGACCTGCCTCTCTAGACAAGTGGCATAAGCGATAGTCGAATCGAAAAGTCAAAAAAGCAAATGTATGGGATTTGACGTAAGTTTACGTCATTATATAGTAGGCTTACGTCAAATCCCATACATTTGTGTTTGACTTTTCGATTCGACTACTGTTTATATGCCACTTGTCTAGAGGGTCTGTTTTCATACATTTTATTTGTATCGAGTGGCGACCACCGGCGCGTCAATCGTTTGCGGTGACACCATATAATATGTATGAAAACTACAAGAAATAGGTCGGTGGCGGCGTTTCGTGGTTGTTGGGTGTGGCCCGTGTGAGCCACACTAAGTTTCTACGTTGATGAATCAGTCAGTCAGTCAGGACGAGTATTATACCTATACGTATAGATGAATGACATCACGCTTCTAAAGTTCTAAGGGTGAATGGCACAACATTCATTATAACCATAAAGCTAATCAAGTTTTTGTAATTAGCCACCATAAAATCCTGTATGTTAATAAAAATTGCACTATAAGAAAAAGACAAAAACGTCCATTGAATTCTTATTTTTGGGTTTTTTTTCTATTACTCGGCTTAGGCGTAAAGTTATTTTGATAACCATAGATAGTAATTATGCAAACTTTTTGTTATAGAAAAATATAAAGATTAGTCAATTTTCTACAAAAAGACAGATACACTGAACTAAACTTTTTCATTTGCTTAATAGGTACAATTTCAATAATTGGAGATTATGTATCATCCTGGTCTGTCAATAAAAATCTATATAACATAATATAACATAGACTGTTACAGGTTAGATTAGGATTAAGATGAGTCACTCATAATATCTACAAAATATTGAAAACATTAGAATTTATTGCTATACGAAAACATAAATTCTGATATGACATTATGGATGAAGACACGATTAGTAAAACTTAAAATAGCCCTTTGTTTACTTTGGAAGATAAAAAAAGAAAAACGACATTTAATGTATAAGTATTTAAGATACGTGGTGCCCCACCATACAAGCAAGCAAGCCTGATTGGGAAAGGACCTACACCTCACAGAATACTACAGTCTCCACAGTAGTGTAGTTGCGTTTCTGTGTTTGAGTACAGGTTTTCAGGGCTCGTTTAGGGATTCGTTTTTAACGAAACGTTTTTCTATCCCAGCAAGTACTTCATCATAAAATCCAGGTATCACAATTTTTGGGTCGCCAACAGTAAGCGATACCTTTAGTATTGCAAGCGTCTATAGGCTACGATCACTCCTTATAGTCAGGCGGCCCGTTTGCTTGTTTGCAACCTAAAAAAAAATACAAAATGTTTTTGTTACTGCACTATACATAAATGTACCGTCAATGTATAGTCCTGACCTTTTTCATCATTAACTAAACTGATAGCTCATTCTCACCCGAGCAAAACGTATTAAACCAATAAATATCAGAGCTTATCTTGACCTAACTTTGCACTTGTCCTACTTCAACTTGCCATTGGACTGCAGTCTATATAATTAAGACAAAACAATAAGAAAGTGAATAGATGTTAGTAGATATAGTTGCACAACGAATCTGTAGAATCGCCGGATGCTCGATACAATCAGAAGTTAGAGTCTGTAACGTGAATTGCTAAACTAAACGATTTTGTGGATTGATTTATTGTTTACTCCTGTATTGTTTAGACGATTTGTTGTAATTGCAGCAAGAGTATTTAGATGTATATACATACATTGCAAGTTAAATAAAACCTTGTAAAAATCATACTAATATTATAAACGCGAAAGTTTGAAAGAATGTATAAATGTGTGTTTGTTACTCTTTCACGCAAAAACTACTGAACGGATCTATACGAAATTTGGCACAGAGGTAGATTATAGTCTGGAATAGTACGTGGTGCATAATTTTTATCGCGATAAATGACATCCACGCGGGTGGATCCGCGGGCAACAGTTAGTAATATATGACAATACACAAGTGTCAATTAATATGGTAGCATACCCCGCTTTTCACCTAATTTTATGAATAAACTGCATGACTATAATTTACATGTTGCAATCCTGTAAAAATGCAATTTGCTGTGTTGTTAGCAGACTGACAGAGTCGCTTATACTGCCAGAATAAAAAAGCCAAAAGAAAAAAGCGACAGCCAGATTTACTTTTGCATTTTTTTAAATATTGGTAGGGATAATAATTATACAACCCTATTCTCGGTATAGGCGAAACCTGAAAGTAGCCATGTTATATTTTATCCCAATAATGTATGAAAATTGTTTTAAGGACACCCATATTTTAACGGGCAATATTTTATTTCACAAATGCAGTTAATCAAAATGGTTTGTACTCTAATGCCCGCGGCTCGAATGGTTTCGGCGCCTAAGCTATTCCACTTACAGCACCAATAGGTATATGGGCTTGGTGCTGAATCCATTGGTGCTCAAAAAATTGGTGCCGAAAGAGGAATACTTCTGCTCAACACTTTCTGCTAGGTGACCAAATCAGCTCATAACATTATGAGTTTTTTATTTTTTTTATTTTTATTCTTCTAAGAGGTTAGGTTATTCGAGATAAAGTCTTCGGTATAAAGTAATTAAGTGATTAGTATTAGTAACCTTACGGGGTCATGACATTCGGTGTTTCACTTTTCCAAATCACGTAACGCACTCACAAATTTGAGGTGTTTCGGTACCTTACCAAGAATACCATTGTACAGTAAGTGTTGAACTAACGACAAATTGTTAATTAATTTACAATGCTGTAAAATGTTCGTCCAATGTCATGACTTTGGCGGTTAATGACTTTAACGATATTATTGTGCATTTTTGCAATCCTAAATTTAATTATCATAATCTATTGTTAGTATCTAAGAGAAAAGTACAGTATATTATATAAAATGTACATTATTTATTCTACTGCAAGCAGAAACAGAATATTACACAGTTTAGTAGAATATTAATTTTACTAAACTTAATTTCAAGCAGATCCCTTTTGTAGTTTTTATGTAAAATTAATAAATAGATCCATCCATCCTCACAAACTTTCCCATTTATAATATTAGTGAAACTAGTTGTTGTCCACGGCTCCACCCGCGTGAATGTCGGTTATAGTGATAAAAACTCTATAGCCTATTCGCTATTCCAGACTATACTCTATTCTACGCCAAATTTCACCCAGATCCGTAACAAACATCCATACATACATCCATTTATTCTCAATCCTCACAAACTGAGGAAGATAATAATAATAATAATAAATTCTTTATTTTCAGATAATTTACATCCATTTTGTTAGTAGAAAATTTCTTATAACTAATGTTAGTAATATAAAATTTAAATACGTAAAACACTCCGAGGAGAACACTATCAATCAGTATAAAATCTAATTGACAGTCCTCTCCACGAAATGTCTCATAATCGGAGAACAATGATTCTCCGCCACCGTTTTTAGGATGCTATTGTGCCCGCTTCGCATCCTGGCTATCAATGATGCGCTTTTTTTCCTCATGACAGCATAAAAGCCATCTGTGTGATTCACTGCGAACATTGATGAGGCACTGCAGAAGCGCGGCAGTCCCAACAACATCCTAAATATATTATTGTATTGGACTCGCAGGGCATCCAGCGCTCTTTTGGTAAATCTGATCCACAGACTCCCCGTGTACAGACCTTGACAATACGCTTTAAAAAGTGTAATTTTGACCTGATCTGAACAACGGGAGAATCTGCGAACCAGCATATTCCCTCGGACCGCTAGTGCCCTACGCTCCCTTTCAATATCAGCATCATCTTTAAGGTCGTCAGTAAGTATGTGCCCCAGATATTTAAATTTTGATACTCTATTTATATTTCTGCCCCTTAAAGTAAAGTTGGGTGAATAATGGGGGCACTTACCGGCGGCCTTAAAGATCATGTATTCACTTTTGGTAACGTTGTATACCAAACCGTGCGTCAGAGCATACCTTTCACACACTTCTAACATATCTACCATCGATCCCGCCGTTGGTCCCAGCAGCACCATGTCGTCCGCATAGCTGATGCTGTTAATATTAACACCACCAACCTTACATCCGACACGCATGCTGCTGAGCTCAACCACAAGGTCATTGATGTATAGGTTGAAAAGCCTGGGAGACGTTAGTCCCCCCTGTCTCACCCCGCATTCCATCCTGTACGCGTCAGATAGTGCGCCAGACCATCTCACATTATTTGTTTGGTTAGCATACCAGTATTTAAGAATGTTAAGGACCTCCGCCGGTACATTCCTGTCCCTGAGCTTTCTCCAAAGTATGTCATATGACACAAGATCAAAGGCCTTGGAGAGGTCCAGGAAACAGGCATACACCGGCGTTTTTCGGTCTGTGTAATACTGGACAGTATTCTTAAGACATAGTATAGCCGTTTCTGTAGATAATTTCGACTGAAACCCAAACTGCGCATCGTGGACGCTCAAATATTTTTCTAAACAAGAATCAAGGATACTGTCCAGTACTTTCGCACTGATAGTGGCAAGAGAGATCGGTCGATAGTTACCCCTGTCCGAGACATCTCCTGTCCTGTTTTTGACCAATGGTACCACGATCGTCTTCATCAGTGCCTCAGGTAAATGTGAGTGACTAAGGCACATTGTATAAAACATGGACAGGACCCTCGGCAGGTGTACACCCCCATGCTTAAAATGTTCGATGCTGAGTCCGTCATGGCCCGGGGACTTGCCTCTACTCATATTTCTAATAACGGCTTTCACATGTTTAGCAGTAAAAATCATATTGGAAGAACCTACCTATTATTACCTAATTAGTATAGAAATTGAGCACAGAGATAGATTATAATAGTCTGGAATAGCATATGAAATATATATTTTAATAAACATTCACGGAGACGGGGAACTGCATGCATAAAGAACTTTTTTAATGGCGCTTTGAAAGATCCGGAATGAAATAAACAAAATTATAAAAACAAACAATTATATAAAGGTATGTATAGTATGACAGTAGTTACGAATCAAACATAATTGCCGACAGGAATCTCTCGGTAATAACGCTGTGAAGTCATCAGGTAATGATCGCTGGCATGAAAATCGTGATGCCGAAGGAAAATTTACTTGTTAGTACGCTATGTTATCCTAGTAGGGAAGTCAAGGTCTTGGACAAAAAAGCTTTTGAATACAATCATATTTAGTATTGCGTTTCGCTTTTTGAAGTTACCTCGATTGAGGATACTACGAGTATCAAAATCCCTGATGTTTCATTCAGTAGGATGCCAGGGTAATTTGAAGATATTTAAGAAATATTTTTAACCATTGACAGTGCAATCGATAAATGAGCGACATTATGGTAAAAACTGCTTACCATCTGACGATTTGATATTCTTTTATCGGTAGCCGTAGCCTATAGACGCTTGCAGCACTTGAGGACTCGTGTGTTGCCGAGCCAAAAACGATTAGCACCAGGGTTTGGTGTTATGGGTCACACTATTCCTATTAAAAAAGACAACTCCCGCACTAGAGAACAAGCTCTGTGTCACGGGGGACTTTAAAAACATTCAATTAACGGACAATTAAACCCAGACTCAGAACAATTCTTTGTGGGTCACACAAAGTTTTGTCCTGTGTGGGAATCGAACCCACAACCTCGTCAACAGCAGGCGCATGCAGCGGCCACTGGACCACCGAGGCAGTCAAACACTGCTACACTGATAGGATTTTTTTTGTTTAAGGATTGAATTTTCAAAACTCCTTTATTAACGGTTGCTTACGTCATTAAATAAATCTATGTCTCTAGGTATGTATAAGACATAATAATAATGGTTATTTATGTACCTACATTTATTATCTAGGTACATATTTTAATATGTATCAGTTAGTCACACATTGTGGTGTATAAATATTTTAATTGTACTAAATGATGATAGGTATATGCAATATGATGACAGAGTCCATAAGACACGCGTTTTATCGTAATTAAATATGTACTAAAGATATGTAGGTAGGTATCGCCCATGGTTGCAATCTAGAATAGCAGAAAGATCCGTTTTTTTTATTATTTTTAAACGACAAATGTCTCAGGGAACAATCCCTGTGTTGTAGAGAACTTTACATACCTACATTTAACGGACACAAAGTACACGCAGCCATTTGTGATACATCGTCACTACTTATTGATATTCTATCTCTTCAGGACTCGCGTGCACCAGCATGCGAGTCCTGAAGTGGAGACCACGAAAGGCTGGATGCTTCCTGGCCAGATGGACCGATGACTTTAAGAAGGTTGCTGGGATAGACTGGATGAGGCGGAGGACCGGGTGTTCTAGCGTGAATTAGGAGAAGCCTCTGTCCTGTAGTGGACTAAATCAAGCTGATTGATTGATTGAATCAGTCTTCGGACTAATGATGCAAGAGACGACTTTTAGCTTATACGTGGACTAAATAAAACAAATGACTCAATATAGCCAGTCTTATTGCCACCTTTCGTATTTCTTAGAACTGCAACCTCAATCAGATATTTTATTTATAGGTAACGCCCGCGACTTCATCCGCGTGGTAATTTGGAATTTGTTCATCGATTTTGCAATATATCTCACTACTGCTCCGCTCCTATTGATCATAGCGTGATATAGCCTATAACCTTCCTGGATAAATGCACTATTCAACAATAAAAGATTTTTTTCTAATCGAACCTGAGCCTCTAGACAAGTGGCATAAGTGACAGTCGAATCGAAAAGTCAAAAAAGAAAATGTATGGGATTTGACGTAAGTTTACGACTTTATATCGTAGACTTACGTCAAATCCCATACATTTTATTTTTTTTGACTTTTCGTTTCGACTATCGCTTATGACATTTGTCTAGAGGCTCAGTACTTTCTGATATTAGCGCGTTCAACCAAACAAACAAATTCTTCAGCTTTATAATATTAATATAGAAGTATAGATTACTTTTAACAATATTCATGTAAATATCTTTTGAAATTAAATATTTATAAAAACAAAAGTACTTGCCATACGACATTTACAACAATTTTTAATCTCATGAAACGTGCATTCGACTGTTACAACTGTTCAATAATCAAACTAATCCCATCTTTCATAGGAAGTGATATAATAGGAAGAAGAATTACAATAGTTACGTTGTTGATCAATACGATTACACTTACATAAAAAAGTGTACATAATAACTATTGATAGGCAACTAGTGTCGCTAATGTACCTGATGATGATAATTCCCACAGTAATAACTCACATCCGACAGCATAAAACTTTTATAAATCGACTACTTTAATTTATGTCATATATACCTACTTACTTACTTAAGTCTCCAGGCTATTTATCCTATATCATGAAATACTAGCTGTTGCCCGCGGCTCCGCCCGCGTGGATGTCGGTTATCGCTGCAAAAAGTAGGCTATGTGTTATTCCAGACCATAATCTACCTATCTCTGTGCCAAATTTCATCCAGATCCGTTCAGTACTTTTTACGTGAAAGAGTAACATACATCCATCCATTCTTACAAACTTTCACAGTTATAATATTAGTAAGGATCTTGGAACAACTCTATGCATTGTAAAAAAAATGTTTTAAAATGAGAAATTAATGTGATTTTTTTAAATATATGTATTTATTATTTATTTACAAGTAATTTACAACTAAACCTATTATTAACACAAGTTAGAAATAAATTCTTTAAATAAAAACAACACAAAATAAATGGGCAGGATTACTTAAGTGTTCATAAATCAATATTAAATGACAACACCCACATTTGTACTAAAAATAAAATTATTAATTAAGTATGTAGCTTAAATTATATTAAAACAATATTTTTCCTTCTACGAAAGCAGTTCTAAGTTTTCCGATTTCAAGTCCATATCCTAAAAGTTTTCGAAAAACGCGGTTGTGATAGACGGACAGACCAACTAGCATCGTACCTACTCATTATTTTTATTACATTAGCAGGACAACCTAAAAACTGACGAAATAGGTCATCAGTTCTTAGAAAACGTAACTTCAAAGATAACTCCCGTAGGAGAGAGCCTTATGTTACCTACTACACCAACATATCAAACTAGCTGTTGCCCGCGCCTCCGCCCGCGTGGATGTCGGTTATCGCTGTAAAAATTAGCCTTTGTGTTATTCCAGACCATAATCTATCTCTGTGCCAAATTTCATTCAGATCCCTTTAGCAGTTTTCACGTTAAAGAGTAACAAACATCCATCCATCCATCTATCCATACTTACAAACTTTCGCGTTTATAATATTAGTAGGATTCACAACACTCAGCTAGGAGTTGGCGGCGAGGTGATTACATCCTCCACTAGACCACACATGCAGTCAAAATATATAGATACATAACTATTATATAATCAGTAACCATACTTACAATAATCATAGTATTTATAACTAAGTACAAATAATTGCTTAACGCAATAATTTGCAGTATGCACAGGTTCTCAATAATTTATATGAATGACGGCTTCGATAATAAGTGGTTTGAGCATTGTATAAAGAGTAGGTAGTAGGGAATCTACTTTAGAGATGCGCAAAAGCCGACAAATAAATACCTTGAGCCCGTCTTACCCCGCAAGCCCCCTCGTAACGTATAGTACTCTAAAATGCAATAATTGTTATTTAATATGTGATTGATAAATTTAGTATTAAAGGTACCTACTATTATTGTCATATAAATTTACATACTATATCAAAATTAATATACCAGTACAAGTTACCAACTCCTGTTTGTACGCTGACGAAATCGGCGCTGAGTATTTGGTATTTAATTTGACATTTTGGCTCAGTTTCTTTACTATTCACTTATTTATACTATGGTTGGAGTTTGAAGCGTGCGTACTGTGCTTGCGCATAGTAGCCTTGGCCGTGAACTGCCCACGAGTTGCTGAACCAGCGCAGCGCAGCGCCAGGCTTCATTACTCATGCGATTTTATACGTTTATGCATTTCGATTGCTCAATAAAATTTGAAACTCCGACTTATATATTGCAATTGTGCGAATAGTATTTTATTTATTTATGTAGGCGAACTCTCTTAAACTCTGTTTCGTAGGGGCTTTACAAATATTAAAAAATATTTTTTAAATACGGTCTGTATTTAATTTTTTTTATATATATTTCCCAAATGGTTCCCTACTCACGGGCACACGGCCCGTTGAATCCCAAAACTGCCAAGTAGTTATTTGACATTTGTTTATATACTATGCTATGTCTGAGTAAAGTATTATGTTTCTAGTGCTCATTTAAGAATGCTTTTTTTTAAAGATTTTTTTCCAAGATTTAGTCCTACATTTAATCTATATAAAAATAAATCCCCATTTCCCTTCGTCACGCTATAACTCGAGAACGACCTTACTTACTTACGACCTTATTTTATACATCTTTTTAAAAGTTTTCTAATAAAAAATAAAAAAAAATTGCGCAGAAAATAGTTTAGCACAAGCGAAGTCGGGGCGGGCTGCTAGTTACAAATAAATATTTAAATTCCGGTTTGAATCGTCAAAACAAATGAAATACCAAATAAATACAAAAAGGATGAGTCGTATATAGCTTATAATGAAAGTATGTCGGCAAGGTATCGCTGCGCTACAGCCTACAGGTGCTAGCAGTGAAACTGGTTCAAGTTCAAGGTCGCTACGTAATCTTAACGTACTGCGCAATGAAAATGCCGCCTCTGTACATTACATACATAGATACATAGCAGTAATTATACGGTCATTTGCATTTTAACCTTTTTTATACTACTGGGTGGCAGAGAAACATACGGCCCGCCTGATGGTAAGCAGTTAGTAGTAGCTGAACTCTCTCCGTTTGTGTCGGAAAACCCTCCTATTGGATTATAAGAGTGAGGGAATAAAGAGTGCACTTGGGTTACACACATGGCACAATGATATCTCCCGAGCAGATGGCATTAGCCGTTGAGATTAGCCGCCTTGACCGAAATTCGGTTAGGAAAACATTATTATTATGTTCATTTAGGTAGTATAAAAATACTATATCCATACAACATCCTATCACTCAATTTCTCAGGCCCGTCTTAGCAGCAACAAAAAGTGTCATAAAAAAACGGGATAAGATTGTCTGACTGGCAGCATTGCCGCCGCACTATGAACAATCAAAATTGGTACTCATTGTCTGACAAGCATCATAACATAATTATTATGTCAATATCCGGATACGATCGCACTTATTAAAATCAACAAGGAGGATTAAGAGGTCTGCCTATCTACCAAAAATATATTTATAAAGGTTTGCGCACATCAAGTCGGGTTTGCCAGCAATATTATTTTATTTTAACACTGCATAGTTTTCGAACTTATAATATTGTTTTACTTCTTATAGTTTGGTTAGGTTGCCAGCCCCTCTAGACAAGTGGCATAAACAGTAATCGAATCAATTAGAATAGGGATTTAACATAAGTTTACGATATAATGGCGTAAAATTACGTCAAATCGCATGCATCTGCTTTATGCTACGACTACCGTTTATGCCACTTGTCTAGCGACGCAGGTCACATTGACACCTTGGTTATTTTCCCAATCAGCTACCAACCCTTTTTGTACTAATAATTTATTTAATCCTTCTACCAATCTGCTATCAAAGAATTTAAGCACAGCTTTAATATACCCGAGTCATTAATAGTGACCTTAAATTCGTTAAGCTACTTGATATTAATTAAACAGTCAATCTCGATGATTCGCCACGCCATTGTAATGTACACGTTGAACCGAGTAATGATGATGATTCAGAGGAATACACCATAAGGTAGTTATTGAGGAAATAATAAAGGAAGAGGATTGTTCACGATCCCTTTTTATTGCTTATGTGATAAAACACAGTACGTTAATTCAACTTTTTTTATAATTAACCTTTTAAATCTAAACTAATATTATATAGAGGAAAGATGAGTAAATACTTTGTAGCCAAATAGGTGTCTAAAATATAATATTAATAATGTCCTCCTAACCGAATTTCGGTCACGGCGGCTAATCTCAACGGAGACTTGCCATCTGCGCGGGAGATATTATAGTGCACAAGTGTGTGAGCAAACACAAGTGCACTCTTTATTCCCTCACTCTCTTTATTCCCCTAACTCTCATAGCGGACTATGAGAGTGAGGGAATAAAGAGTGCAATGGGACGGTAAATCCGATACGACCGGAGAGAGATCAGGTACGCCTGATCTCTCTCCGGTCGTATCGGATTGGAACCCCGTGCATCGGAAAGCACGTAAAGCCGTAGGTCCCGTAGGACCTACGGCTTTACGAGGCACGGGGGTGTAAACACCGCCAACTTCCAAACTCCGGGCATCTATTGTGAATTTTTTAACAGAAAAACCCAATATCGATTTTTGGCCCGACCCGGGAATCGAACCCGGGACCTCGTGATCAGCAGTCTCACACATCGACCACTGAGCCACGGAGGCATTTATTATACATTATTAAAATATAAGCATATTATACTAGTTTGGGACCAATAGTAACAAATAACGTATTTCTTAATTATTACTGTTTTTTTATCAGTGTATTTTCGGAAATGTAATTCAACCTTGGCATATGACCGCAATTACATATATTTCAATTAACTTCTACATAAACCAATTTCCATATCGAATTATCAAAAGGTATGTTGCATGATTCTTCGAGTTGTTTTTTCCGTAATAAGTTTTAATTGGTAATTTTGTACAATAGTGGTTTCCCTGGTTGTGTAGAGGAAACGCTACTATTGAAAATATGAAAATAAGCTTAGGGCCATGACTTTGCTTTTAAATAAAATTAACCTACTAGCTGTTGCCCACGTGGATGTCGGTTATCGCGATAAAAAGTTCGCTTTTCCAGACTTTAATCTATCTCTATGCCAAAGAGGATGGATGGATGCGTCCATCCTCACAAACTTTCACATACATAATATTAGTAGGATGTGCTATTCCGATGGCTAGGTATAAACACCAGCAAATTAGTATCTTTTTGCAAAAAGTAAGCATTTGTTTTATTAATAGGAGGTTTAAATTTATAAAATGAAACCACTAAACCACTGGACTAACATGCTAGCCTATGTTTGTTAAATAGTACCCATATATGTTCCACTGCTGGACAAGGGTCTCCTCTCCTCTATTAAAAGAGAGAGGGTTTAGGTCTTAATATACACGCCCTCCTAATACGGATTAGTAAATCAGACATGTCTTTAGAATTTATTTTAAGAACTTTGGGTTTTCTCACGATTAGTACATAAACTCCACAAAATTAAGTTCACATTGATACTGCTACCCATAATCGAACTCGCACCACTTGCGTGCAAATCGATTACTTTTCCACTCGGCCACCGTTTTTTGTATATAAATGTAAAGTTAATATAGCAACTCGGCTAGTGGAGTCTTTACCGATTTATTTCTAGACATTAAATTATCAGGACTCAATCGAGTGTCCACCGCAAGAATGCAGTCCAGGCCACCACTAATGCTTGAAAGGGAATCTTCGAGAAACCTGTTGTTAATGTATTTACCGCCCTTCAATTCTTGGATAATAAACTACCCGTACCGGTTAGCTACTCTATGCAACATGCGCGCCATTGAAAGTAAGAGTTTATTAAAGTAATTGCACGCGAAGTATTAGGTCAGCGTTGGAAACAGTTAGGTACAGATAGAGTAATAAAAACCTGACTTTTAACGGCTGTAATAACATCTAAGCCTCTAGACAAGTGGCATAAGCGATAGTCGAATCGACTATCGCTTATGCCACTTGTCTAGAGGCTCTGATCTCAAGCTAGGTCGGGCTTGCTCGCTAGTATGGTGCCCTACCTCTCTAGACTTTGCCTAGATTGAGATCAGATATTACATATTTACGTAACTATGGCAACCAGATACTTAGTAAATATAAGCGTAAAGGCCCTTAATGCCTTGCTCCCTAGGGTCGTCGCTCTACCGCGCCCCCCAGCCGGCGCCAGACCCTAGGACGCGAGGCATTAAGGGCCTTTACACCTGGTGCCTCTTTAAATTTGGTTGTCTTTCAAGACAAACAATCTGGAGCCTACCAAATTCTATGCCGGGCGTTCCTTTAATTTCGGGGAGGGACCACATGTCTTCGCCCCAAGGCTACTGCTGCCTATATATTCATATTATACTTTTTTTTTATACTTCCACTTTTACTGTAGGCACCTAATAATAAATTGAGTAATCTTAGATCAACTTTACGCGACCATCTGATCGCAAACTAGGCAAAGTCTAGAGAGGTAGGGCACTATACTAACGAGCAAGCCCGACTAGGGAAGGACCTCCACCACAGAAGTGTGTGTGTGTGTGAGTACAGTTTTCCAGCGCTCATTTAGGGATGCGTTTTGAAAGAAACGTTTTTCTCATTTCATCCAAAAGCCCTGGTGTAAAAAATTGGATCGGCAAATGCTCTTGAGATATATGTGATATGTTTGAATATTGTCTATATATTATTTATAATATTATAAAACTGAAGAGTTTGTTTGTTTGTTTGTTTGGTTGAACGCGCTAATCTCAGAAAGTACTGGTTTGATTAGAAAAAATCTAGGCTATATAACATCACGCTATGATCAATAGGAGCGGAGCAGTAGTGAGATATGTTGCAAAATCGAGAAAAATATTCCAAATAACCACGCGGACGAAGTCGCGGGCGACCCCTAGTTTATATATACAATATAACTATATTTACACTTATTAAAAAATAAAAATACCTTTAAATACAGTATCTGATTGTTTTCTGATTCAACAAAAAAAAATTTTTTCTAATGGACCCAGTACTTTCTGAGATAAGCGCGTTCAACCAAACAAACTCTTCAGCTTTATAATATTAGTATAGTATCATAATATAATATAAACTGTAAGATATATTATTCTCGTTTAAAATTACCCCGCATAATAAATTCTGTATCCAATTTAGCATTTATTTTTATTACAATAAGCAAGTTCACTTTGCATAACACACGTCATACGAGCTCCTCATAATGATAGTCTGATATAAAAAGAAACTAGCTCCTCTTTATTTCATCTTATTGCCAACATCTTTCCAGTTGTAATTATTGTGGCAACGAACTACGAGGATCAATTTGTTCATATGAAGGCTGGCTGGTTATTCACTTGTGACCTTTATAAAAATGCCCGGGAATTTGCTGGATGTCCTTTGTGATGAATCTATGTGGTGATATTTTGTGTCGTTTTTTATAAGACTCGGTTTATGTTATGCTAATAAATATTGCAAGATTCACTACTGGCCATAATCATATCTATTTATTATTACTAGCTGTTGCCCGCGGCTCCGCCCATGTGGATGTCGGTTATCGCTGTAAAAATGTGTTATTCCAGATCATAATCTATCTCTGTGCCAAGTTTCATCGAGATCCGTTCAGTAGTTTTTACGTGAAAGAGTAACAAACATCCATCCATCCATTCTTACAAACATTCACGTTTATAATAATATTATTATATTAGTAGGATACACGTCTATATATATATTGCGAGTGTATTGATATTAGTATTTATAATTGTTATTTTGTTAAACTACATATTATTCTGTTTTTAAATTTAGTTTAAGTTATATATAAACAAATGGCAACATTCTGAACGAACTGTTAAATTTTTTGATTTAAAACGGATGTCACGAATGTCACTTTTTGCTAAAGAATTGTGCACAGTCTACCCAATGATACTGTAGTGAGAATTACGTTTTTCATCAGTATTTTCATTCCATCTATTACTATCTCCCTTTATATAATTATGTTCTGTATTATCTATCGCATTCATACTTAAAATTTATAAGCAAGTATGCGCAAAAAACATGCGCATAAAACTAAACGCCTCTCAGTATGAAGGTAGGTTCTAGAGTCCTAGGGGTTTACGGTACCCCATAGATGGGTGACCGCATAGTGATATTATTATATTTTACACGACCCACGTGTCAATTGCCGTACTGAAAAATATAAATACATAAAAAACGTATAAGTACTTATATATTTTATAAATTTTTCAAAATACATACATTAAAAAAGAAACGTTTAGGTTATAAAATATATCATGCGCTTGCAATTCCGAATTTAAATATTTAATTACACCATAATAGTCATGCCTAGTACCCAAGCCTTTTTTTAATAAAAATAACCTGATTTATTAGTCGCAATTGTAGGCTTAAGAAATGTTGAATTACTATTAACACCAGTGGACGCCCTACCTTGACTATGCTACCCCTTACTGGGTGGTATGGGTTTATATATAGATCGGTACATGTTTCTGAAGTCACCGATGCTAAATATAGCTTTGTATAAACGTAAAGATCCCATAAAAATACTTGTGTGTGGATATACTTACCTTTAGTTATGTGCGTGTCTCATTCTTTTGTATTCGTATAAAACGGTCAAGATAATGCTCGGTTTAATAATAATAATAAATAAATTATTACATGCATCGCAAATCTAATCATCATCATAAGACGTCGACTGCTAGACATAGGCCTCTCCCAAGGATTTCCACAACACTCAATCCTGAGCCGCCGGCTGATTCTCTAAGAAACAGCGATGGGAAACTGACAGTTGTGATTGCAAAACTGACAGTTGTGATTGCTCGGTGACGGCACAATCTATTGACTAAACGTCAAAAAGGGCTCTTACGGAATACCGATTTTCAATCTAACAGCCAGATTTTGCTCGGTTTTTGCGGTGGCTCGGTTTTTGCTCTTACGGAATACCCCTGCCGATCTTGTCCATCGGCTGCCCGCAAATTTAATATATTATATTATTTACTCGCACTCGCTATGCTTGGATTTTTTTAATAATATGTAAAGATAATAATCTCATATCTGTAGGTATCTACATAGGTGTACATTGTATGTATTTCAATGAATGTATTTCAATCGAATAGATGCATCCCAAGTTCTGATTTTGGCGGTGTTTACACCCTCGTGCCGTAAAAAACACGTAAAGCCTATCCTATGCCTGATCCTATATTGGATTCCCGTTTTATCTGGCTATAAGAGGGGAGGAATAAAGAGTGCACCTGTCTGCGAACACAAGCTTATGCACTTTAATATCTTCTGCTCTATAATATTGATCAAAACTGTACCTAAGTTATATTTCACATTTCAGATAACTTTTGTTGTTTTACAATACCTACGTAATCAATTGTTATAAACGGATAGCACCCACATATTATCTGTAAGTATATATTTATCTGATCACACAATATCAAGCAACACGCAAGCCTAACATCATTATGGTACTTTAAAGGCTGAAAACTCAACAATTGACCATATAGAGCAGAGGTTCTTAAACTTATTTCATCTACCCACTTTGAAAATCAATAATTTTCAATACCCCTAACTAAAATTTATTTTTGATGGAAGTTTTTCTGTTAAATATTATATTTTCTGGGCCCCTTACCGCCCGCTTTCTCGACTTCCAGCGCCCGCGAGGAAGCGTTATCGCCCACACTGAAAAAGACTAATGTAGAGCTATGAATCTGACCATAGGTACCCTACATCCCGATTCCTGTATGCCTAGTACATATAGAACACACGGCAACGGAGATAGCTGTACAGGGCTGCTATATGAAGATTAGTTTTTTTTTTAAACTATTGTATATATTTCTGTGGAATTTGGTAACAGTGTAAAATTAGACTAAATCTACAAATACAATTTTATTTTTCACAAATTCATACATTGGTTTTCCATAAAAACTATCTTTATATAGCGGCCCTGTACAGCTACCTCCATTGCCCACCGTATATAATTAAAATTATCACAAAGTGAAAATCACGTTGGCACTGCAGGTTAGTAAAGTCAAAGTCCAACTCATTAATTAATTTAGGTAGATCAAATAAATGAATCTTATGAACGTCATAAAAAATGCCAGTATATTTTTTCCCTACGGCCAATTCGTTGACTAAGGCCTCGAGAAGAATTGCCAAGAACTCGGACAATTTTTTTAATTGTAAGAGTACAACATCATAATATCAACAATATAACATCATATTCCATCTTGTATTACCTATGATGTGGTGTAGTTGTGTAGCTACCGTAACTGCTTCATTGTAGATAAGAACGTAGGTACCTATGTCATCGTTATAGTATTTTAAAAAATAAGTTGAGTGGTCACTACATTCGTTAAAACTACATAATATATCAGCAGCATATGATTAATGCCGTTGATACATCCAGCAAACAATAATAACCTACCTACGTAATATTTCTCATGGAACTAATTCCCTTGCTTTGATGGCACGTATTATATGAACCCACAATCATTTCCGGGCGTTATCGATACGATTCCTGGTTGGATAAAACACTTCGGTATTGACCATTCGGGTTAAAATGTGGAGCATAATATTGTGAAAAAGCCGCAAAACAGAGTACCTAATCATCGATTTGCGATTGAAGTTTTTTTTTGCAGAGTCCGCAAGATTACTTAGTTTGCTACCTTAACAAATCACATGGAATATCGAGACATTTCAATACACCACACAGGAACACAACTACACACAACGTATAGTTATTTGGCTGTGGTCTTTTGCAAGGCTTCAAGCAGACATGCTACTTATAGTATACTATATCGTTGCTGTATCGGTTTTTGGCGACTCTTTGCGTTCGATCGCGGATCTCTTCGTAATTATAAAACAATGAACCAAATCGATGCAACCAGTCTTCAAATGTGTGTGGAGTGTTAGCATTTGCCCCGTTGTTGACCTTCCTAAAAAAGACTCAATCGCCGTGTTTGGCGTTTTGTTTGCGGTGTAGAATGTTTGGTCGCAGCATTCAGCTTCTAAAAAGCGACTAAATTGCAGATCGCTGAGCATGTCTGCTGTTAGCCCTTAGGTTCCTCAGATAGCTTACTCGGTTGTGTGGTGGCCCACCCCTACTTAATAATAATAATACTTAGGTAATTCCAATAAATGATTAATCACAATATTACGTGTTCAATCTTTTTCTGTGCCTAGCTCAATGAGTCACAGAATTGCGCGCTCTAATAAAAATGAATAATAATATTATGCATTATATTGCAAACATTATTTAATCATACTTTATATTTTTTATGCATTTTTATCATTTATATGAATGGAAATATAGCAATACTTACTGTAGTGTTTGTTGTTTACTCGCGTTATCACACTGGCTCGACAATGCCCTGTACTTGGTAATCGGTTTTAAAGCTCACTCACCCAGTTCACATACCCGCTCGTGGCTTACCTTTTGCCGCGCTTTTGTGCAACTGTCACAGTGACGTTTAGTTAACCAATACAGCCAATACAGGTACACACGAGACAGCGTATGTATGCTTTAGCGCATACACTACATCCCTCCCTTGTTTTAAAATAAGAACAAACAAGAGACTGGTATACTAAATAATAATTATGATATTATTCAACATGTGGTTAGCACATTATCACACAAAGTAATAATGACGATAACCAGGGACCACCCATACACGGCCATTCAACTCCAAATGAAGCAACCCCTAATCACCTCCAATCACACATCACAGACAAATAAATTTCAGACACAGAACTGCTGGCCCAGCAGTCGCGGTCGCCAACCAGCAGACCAACTGGCCAGTCAGGTTGTACAGTACCAAAATAACATATTATTAATTGGTATTATTAATTAGGTGTTTGTTTCTCTAATTTGATAAATAGTGCAAATATTTTCATTTAAAAATCTAATTAGTTGTACTTAACCTATTGTTAATATTAGTAAATAAAAGTATTAGACTTAACAATCCATAGATGTCTTCTTCGTTTATAATAGTCTTGCAATCTTCTTACTTAGCCTCTTTCTTGTACCAGGTCTTTTTCTTTATCCATTTTCTCTTTGTAGATGAACATAATTTTTATTCTCAACACTTGTTCTGAGCCATGTGATCCTCCATGAGTTTATTGATTATATTCCTGTGTGTTGGACATCAACTGTATCTCTTTCAGTCATGGTCGATAAAGTGGCTCCACTCCTATCTCCTCTTCTCCTTTTTCTATCTTGTATATAACAAAAGTATATCACGCTGCTGGAGTGATTTTGTAATCTGGAAGCTGGTCACTGTCTTAGTGACCTTGGCTTCTTTGTAGAGACTATAGTCGACCATTATGAACATGTACATTAGATACTAGGCTTGTAGATCCATTTCGGCATCAATTCAATGAGCTATATGTGGTAAGCAAAATATGTGATTTAACTGGTTGTACATTATCACCTATAGGCAGTTCTATCAACATATCCCTAATGGCTGTACAGCAGTTTATTTTTAATCTAACAGATCTCGATTTTGATTCCTTCATTGTGTCTAGTCTTGTTAGGCTTGATTGACACAACTGCGATGACACGTGGAAAACACACACACTTCAACTCTTGCTTTTTGGTTATGTATTCAATTAAACAATACGACTCGACTGACCGAGGCACATAACCATTTTTTTTTTTTTTTTTTTTTTTTTTGACCTGTGAGTCGCCTTGCCAATTAAGTGTGTGTGCATATCACTTAGCCCGGTCTCAACGAACCCTTTATCAAAGGAACCTACCCTGAGTCTAGATTATATATAATTCTGTAACTCTTTTGTTAAGATCTACCTCGACTGCCACGCGGGTGAACTAGTCCACGCGGTCTTAAACTGGGTTAAAACTAATTAACACGCTACTTTTTCCACGGTTATCTTTTTCTTTCTCATTTGTAGCCAATGGAAGACGTCACCATCTAAATTTGGCCCTTCCAGAGTCGGAATGACCTTTGGTGTTCTAAAATATTCTACTTATTAAATTTTCTGTAATGTCTATGTGAGAGAGAACAATAAAAAATATTATTATTATTTAATAGGTAATTTTAACAATAACAAGCTACTTACCAGATAATTCTGCCCGACTGTTCTCAATTTAATGGCGGTAGTCAACCCTGGCATTCATTTGAACTGCCCGACTGTTTTCCAATTTAATGGCGGTAGTCAATCCTGTCACTCATTTGAACTGCCCGACTGTTTTCCAATTTAATGGCGGTAGTCAACCCTGGCATTCATTTGAACTGCCCGACTGTTTTCCAATTTAATGGCGGTTGTCAACCCTGGCATTCATTTGAACTGCCCGACTGTTTTCCAATTTAATGGCGGTAGTCAACCCTGGCATTCATTTTAACTGCCCGACTGTTTTCCAATTTAATGGCGGTAGTCAACCCTGGCATTCATTTGAACTGCCCGACTGTTTTCCAATTTAATGGCGGTAGTCAACCCTGGCATTCATTTGAACTGCCCGACTGTTTTCCAATTTAATGGCGGTAGTCAACCCTGGCATTCATTTGAGCTTCCCGACTGTTTTCCAATTTAATGACGGTAGTCAACCCTCCCTACCTACATGTTTTTGTTGCATGGCCGAATAATTTTATTAGGCAAAACAAAAGCCTTTACACTATTTTTCACAATTAAGTCGATTATACTAACAAATCTAATTTAAAATTAAGGCAATTTAATTTCAAAGAACCTGCGTAGGTACCTTCTTTACGCACACTACAGCGCTGCCGTGCAGCACCACTTGGTCATTACTTTTTTTTTTTTTTACACGACATCATTAAAAAAACATTATCTACAGGTATTTCTGGTTTTACGTAGTCAATAATATTATAAAGAAAGATAAGCTAGTGATAATTAAAATAAAGCCACTTAGCCACTGTTGACGGCACCAGTGTACGCGCGCTAGTGCGGCATCTATACACCTACCCGAAAATAAATGATGGAGACCAAGTGTCTGGTATCATTTGTGTCAGTCCTTTATTTAACACCAAACCAAGATAGTTTACACTTACACTTTATAGATATTTATCTACAGGTGTTTCTGGTTTTACGTAGTCAATAATATTATAAAGAAAGATAAGTTAGTGATAATTAAAATAAAGCTACTTAGCCACAGTTGACGGCACCAGTGTACGCGCGCTAGTGCGGTATCTTTATACCTACCCGAAAATAAATGATGGAGACCAAGTGTCTGGTATCATTTGTGTCAGTCCTTTATTTAACACCAAACCAAGATAGTTTACACTCACACTTTATAGATATTTATAGCATGCCACATGCTGTCTATGTGCCTATTTCTTAGGATAGGTGATCTGATCTACTTACTAATAATACTAAGTTCATACATTCTAACCCTACATGCCAGATTTATTTGAAAAGTCACTTGTTTACAAAAGTAAGTGTCTAAACCAAACAGGTACTTCAGATCAAAATTGATCTCTAAGTGACAACCCTAATGTCATCAGAAATAAGAAATACGCGATAGAAAGAGAGGCAACTTGTAGGTGAATAAAAATGTAGGTTAGTTAGCCCGGGGAGCTGAATTGTGCTCTATTGTGTGGGAGCAAAGTTGCTATTTATTTAAATGGTTTTGCTAAGTAAACCTTCTGTACTTAAACTATTAAGTATTCTGTGTCTATGTTTAAAAAATAATAACCCACCCAATAATCAATCTTAGAGAAATGCACATATGGCTCTATTAACAAATGAATTAAACATTACCACTGACAACTGCTACAGTTTGGTATTGTTAAATGTTAACTTCCAAATAAATTATTTATTTATTAGACAGATTTTATTATCATTAAGTATATTAATTCAGTTCCAATTTATATAATTCAATTCCAGTTCAATAACTTAAATTGGTGGTTAATAATTTTAGCAAGTAGGTATATAGGTAGTAAGCAATTTAATCTTTACTTCATTGACACTTTTACTTTTATTTCACCTATAATGTATGCAGTCATGTTTCAAAGAAACCAAAATGTATCTTTGTTTTTCCTTATAATATACTGTTTGGTACACAGCGCAATTAATCTATATATTTTCTAAATAGCTAACAGTCCTCTCCTGTGTACCTTTATTTTGCATGATTATGTTAGTTTTCTGTACCTAAACCACAATAATAATTATTTATTTATTTATTGTGGTATAAGAAACATTCAGTACTATAATAACAATAGGAAAAAACAATAATGTTAGCAATGTCACCAAACAAGTTTCTAACAATTATTTAGGTATATTGGAAACATAAATTACCTAAGTATTAGTATCATATTATGTTATATATATTGTCTTTTCTACATTTTATTATCTCTAGAAAATTATTTCATATGCACCTACTTTGTAATATCTCTGCACCACCTTGAACTTATAAATAGTTTATATAAGTATATATTAGTTGTTAGCTTACACACCATTGTTGAACTTATTGCCCATGTGGTGCTTACCAGTAAGAAATTGTGACACTAGACTAAATTATTTGTAAGTTTTTTTTTTGTTATCTCAACAGTGTTAACAATTGTTGGTGAGCCAATAAAATAAAATAATAAATAATGAACTGGTTGGTAGAGAATACCTATGGCATAAAGTCCGCCTTTAAACATCAATTCTTGTGTATGATAAGTTTTAAATAAATAATTCATTGTAATTATTTACATGATTTCCAAAGATCCTTTCATTACCTTGTCCTCAATAGTTGTACGCTTCATATATAATGCATATCTTTATTCTATTTCTATGTCCCATGTGAGGCCCACAGAACTCAACTCTAAGCTGACCTCAGCTTCTATCCATTAAATTGTTACTATGTGTGATGTTACTGTTTGTTTTGTGTGCATAAATGTGATTGAATACATCACATATATATAATATATATACAACATGTTTTAAACCATGCATAAATTGATACAAAATTAATACAATTTGTAAACAGCTATAGCTTAGAGTGGTCTGTTCCAGGCTGCTATTTTTATTAATTAACTTAATACTGTGACTGTTCTGATATTTGAACTTTAATACCTCTATGTAATTAGAGGTTAATGAGTAACTAAATGTATAAAATATTATATTTGTAATATTTTATGGTACCTATGGTGTGATATAGAGTGGTATTCTATTGAGCTTTTGAACAAATACTGAAACATTTTATATTACAATTATAATTACATTACTGCAGCCTTACTGCAGCTATGGAAATAACACAAAGTTTATAAGTTTATAAATGTATCTAGGAACATCTACTAACAACACAAGACAGCTATTTCTATAAGTATGTATGTGTGAGTTAAGATCATTTCGGAGTCCTGAATGTTTTCTGGCTAGTCAGGACAATAATTGGGCCCAATGATACAAAAGTAGATACCTAATATAATAATTATATCATCATGTAATTCCTTATGTTTACATAGGTTATAACTTTACAATGATTTTAATAACCTACATATTATGAGTTTTTGTTAATCTAAAGTTGATAAGTGTTAGGACAGATGCGTGACACCTGGATATTAAACAGTAAAATAGATTGTCAACTAAGTACCTAAGTACCTATGTACCTACATAGTAAAGTAATTAATTTGTTAAATCTATCATATTTTACTAAATAGATCATTACGAAATATTAGTTGTAGATACAAAACAGTACTTTGATTAATTTTCACGGAAATATTTGTAACTAACCTCCATTGCACGTAGGTACCAACTTACCAACATCGGTTGTTTCCCTTCCTTGTGATTTTTGTAAAATATATACCTTTACCTCGTCGCCACTTGTAGTGTTTGTTGTTTACTCGCGTTATCACACTGGCTCGACAATGCCCTGTACTTGGTAATCGGTTTTAAAGCTCACTCACCCAGTTCACATACCCGCTCGTGGCTTACCTTTTGCCGCGCTTTTGTGCAACTGTCACAGTGACGTTTAGTTAACCAATACAGCCAATACAGGTACACACGAGACAGCGTATGTATGCTTTAGCGCATACACTACACTTACCAATGCCACAGATTATATAATTCAATGCGTAATTCCATAAAGATGCCGCAGTGTTCGTAAGGAACCTATAGCATGGGGTTCTTCAAGAAAGGAGTTATAAGGTTTCTAAAAGGTCGGCAACGCGCGAGTGATACCCCTGGTGTTGCAAGCGTCCATAGGCTACGGTAACTGCTTACCATCAGGCGGGCCGTATGCTTGTTTGCCTACTTGGTAGTATAAAAAAAAAAAAAAAACCTATTGTATTTCATACTTAGCAATCGTCAAATTTTCTTCAAATTTGTGCTGACTTCGTATCCAGTTTGCCAGCAGGAATCAAAACTTGCTCGCTCGTATGATGCTCTCCTCCTCCTTCTCTGCTGAAAGACGTCCACTGCTGGACAACCCCCAAACATTTTTACAGCATACGGTCCTAAGCTGACCTTGTCCATCGGTTGACCGCAACCTTTACTAGGTAGTTGGTGTACCTTGTTGGAGACCGGTCTACGCTGCGTCTGGTACTCTACCTCACTTATATACCAAAAATACCATAGGTTCAATGTATGCTTGTCTACCACCTAAGCAGTTAAAAAACTTAAGTAATATTGTTTTTTTTTGTTACAGATGACACAAGCAAATATGTTTTAACAGTTACCAACGATACCAATTGCTCACAAAATGGGCTTGCTCAGAAGATTTTGTTTGCCTTTCATATTTCTTATTGTAATTATTGAAACAACTGACGGCGATGTTAATGGTTTGTATATAATTAATGATTTATATATAGTAAAAGAGCATATTTATCTAGCAGAAATAACAGGTATCAGTTATCTAAACTAATAATACCTAAAAAGAGAAAATATTTTTTTTGTTTATTAATTTGTTACGATTGAACCTAAAAATTACTTTATCGATTTTAAAATTTCATTACTGCTAGAGAATTACACTATTAGCGAGTAACATAGGCTATATTAGATTGAAAATGAATAACCCGTGTGAAACCGGGATGTTCTGCTATATTTACAGTTTTTATTGCATTTAATTTCAGAAACATCATCAAATGATACTCGTGAGTCCCGAGCTACGGGTAGAATTGTAAAACTGTATTCTGGAACGAGACCGGAACCCATATTATGTTCTAGCGAAGGCTTTCAGAAGGATCCCAACAACTGCGCTATATTTTACCGTTGTACGAAGTCAGGCAACGGCAAGTACACTGTCTTTAGGGTAAGATCTTTTAACAAGATATCACTTACATAATCATAATTGTGCGGTTTAAATTTTATGACAAATACTAATCATTTACTTGATATATTCCAGTTTCAATGCGGCCCTGGAACCGTTTATGATCCTGACACAGAAGTGTGTAATCATCCCCGAAGTACAAGGCGATCTGAATGTGGTGGTTACGTGCCTCTTATTGAAGATGCGACTCATGTTAATGAAATCGATGGTATGCACCACGAAATACCTTCTCCAATAGTAACAAATAAACCAACATATACTGCAAGTTCAATAACTACGTCTGTAAAACCACCAATGACATCAGAACCTTCCTACTTGACTACAAAACGAGAGGTTATGACAACATCGACCAGTTCAAATTTATGGGGATCATCATTATATGGTATGTCATCAGACTATTCAAATAATAATGCGATGAGTTATCCGTTGAAACCCAATGCAGTAACTAAGAATCCAAGTGCTACGCCAAGTATAACAACTGTAAGCCCTAATTCAAGCTCACGGGATAATATCTGTACGTCAGATGGCTTTATGGGTGACACCAAAAATTGTCGCAAATTTTATAGATGCGTAGCAGATCAAAAAGGAGGATATACTAGATATGAGTTTACATGTACGGAAACTACAATCTGGGATGACGATAATCAAATCTGTAATCATGTTTGGGCTGTAAAAAGAAGCAGATGTGGTCGTCGAAATGAAATCAGTTCAAATACCAATAAGGAAGAACAAGATCAACATGACACAGATCATAATTTAAATCCAAAAAATATAAAAAAAACTATTCAACAACAATTGCAGATTAGTTATGGATCAAAGGTAACCCAAACTCAAACACAAATAAGTGATGGAGCAGTAATACAAAATCAGACACAAATTAACTATGGTGACCGAATAAATCAAGATAAACATAGAAATAAGCAAAATCAAACTCAAATCTCTCGTGACGGATCAGCGACAAGTCAATCGCAAACACAAATTGATTATGGATCAAAAGGTGTTCAAACACAATTACAAATAGATCACTCTAAAGAAGCAAGTCAAACTCAGATTCAGATTAGTGAGACGTCTACAAAAACTACTTCAACTTCTACAAGACATGCCGAAAGTGAAGAACTACAAGAAGATAATGACTGTACCCAACTTGGTTTTGTAGGAGATCCTAATGATTGTAAAAAGTTCTATCGATGTGTTGACAACGGACAAGGAGGTTACGCAAAATATGAGTTTAGTTGTGGCGAAGCTACTGCATGGGACCAAAGTATCTCAGCTTGCAATCATGACTGGGCTGTCAAAGATTGTGGTTCAAAACCTTCCACTGAGTCAACTACACGTATTACAACAAATACATATACAACTGCAAATACACATTCAAGTACATATACAACTACAAACAACTATTTTTCAACCACAACTGCCGAAAATCCAAGTTCAGAATCTGTAGCTACAGAAGATACCGAAGATAATGGTTATGGCAGTCAACAACCTGAACAACCACCTACACCATCATCTACTACAACTGCAGCAACGTCGACTACATTTACTACCGTAGAGTATTCCAATTACGGAGAATGTACGTCTAGTGGATTTATAGGAGATAACAATGACTGCAACATCTTTTATAGATGTGTCGAAAATGGTAATGGAGGCTATACAAAACACAAATTTAAATGTGGTGAAGGAACCGTATGGGATTCAGAAATTGGAGCTTGTAATCATGCATGGGCTGTGAAAAAATGTGGAGGTAATGCATCTATAAATCAAACAGAAACAACGACTGATAAACTATCTACGTCTTTCTCTCCTATAACGAGCACATTAGCTCCACACTCAACCACTGAAGTGGTAATATCTAATGTTGACAATGAGGATCATGATTCAGGGTATGGATCAACAAATAATGATATTTCAAATCCAACTACACCACCAAAACAACCACAAGCTGTTAGTCATGATATTGTATGTAAGTCTAGTGGGTATATAGGAGACAAACGAGACTGTAGAAAATTTTACAAATGCGTTGATAGTGGCTCAGGAGGATTTATTTATTATGAGTTTGTCTGTAGTAAAGGAACAGTTTGGGATCCTAAAATCGGTGCATGCAATCATGAATGGGCTGTTGGCAGATGTGACGATAATACTCTTGGACCTATCAAAAATGAAACAGTTGGCAGTAGTTCTATCGAATCAAGCAAAAATAATACTACTCCCACACCTAGTACAACAACCATGACTACCACAATGCATACTGAGTCTCCTGATTATAACCACTGTACACATAGTGGCTATATAGGGGATTCAAGAAACTGTAAAAAATTCTACAGGTGCGTTGATAACGGAGACGGATCCTACACCAAATATGAATTTGCATGTGGTGACGGTACTCTTTGGGATGACGATATTAAAACTTGTAACCATGCGTGGGCAGTAAATAATTGTGGTTCTAAGATAAATACCACGCAACCACTTAGTGATGATGAAATTATCTGGCCTTTTCTACCCGTACATGGTGACATTGACGACCATGAAACCGTTACTTACCAACCCACACAGGATGAAATTGTTAATGATAATCCTTCAACAAGTCATTCTACAACAGAAGCTACAGAGACGACTCAAAAAGAACCAAGTAATAGCATTTCATGCGAAAGTAGTGGATTTATGGGTGACAAATATAATTGCAAGAAATTCTATCGTTGTGTCGATGATGGTAATGATGGTTTTATCCGCTACGAGTATACATGTGCTGATGGCACAGCTTGGGATCAAAGTATAGAAGCTTGTAATCATGAATGGGCAGTAAGAGACTGCAGAAGTTCTGTAAGTAGTACAACTCAAAAACCAAGTCCAACTCCAAGTCAGACCATCAGTCCGGTTACAATTGCCCCTGCATATCCTCCCGTTACAGAAGATACTTCAAATGTTATTTGTGCCGAAAATGGATCCAATGTTGTTTGTTCTCAAGAAGGTTTTATTGGTGAACCAAATAATTGCAAAACATTTTATAGATGTGTTAGTGATGAAAAAGGTGGTTTTATTAAATATGAATTTAGTTGTGGGGAAGGTACTTATTGGAACCAAGAAATTTTATCATGTGATCATGTAACGTCTGACAAAGAGTGTGAAAAGAAGGTGAGTAGCTCTACTACTACCACTACTACCACTGCAAAAGTACCTCTACATGAAAATGACGAAATAAATACAGAAACTACTACTTCTTCTAAAGATGAAGGTTACTTAACTCAAAAACCTTCAGATATATCAGGAGTATGTAAATCTCAAGGCTTTTATGGTGATCCGCATGATTGTAAGAAGTTTTATAGATGTGTCGATAATGGAAAAGATGGTTATGCTAAGTACGATTTTATTTGTGGAGATGGAACTGTTTGGGATCAAAATTTACAAACATGCAATCATGAAACAGACAAATGTTCGAGTACAACACACACTACTATGCCAACTACTACAGAAAAAAAAGAGACGTCTCCCGCCACGCAACAAACAATCAGGTGTACATCAGAGGGTTTCTTTGCAGTGCCTAATAATTGTAAAATGTTTGTACGATGTATGAAAGATGAAAAGGGTGGATTTACTAAATTTGAATTTGCTTGCGCAGAAGGAACAGTTTGGGTTCAAGAAATGTTGACCTGTTATCAAGATGCTGGAGAGGCATATTGTAAATCTCATACTGCAACTAAACCTGTGACGTCTGAAAATCCTCCAGAAATAACCGAAAAATACGAGCCAAGTACTCCTGAAAATGATAAAAATAACAGCAGCTATTCTGAATCCCCACAATCGTCTGGAAATGATGTTTGCTCGTCAGAAGGATATTTTGGCAACAAAAAAGACTGCAAGCAATTTTATAAATGTGTCAGTAATGGCGACGGGTATATAAAATATGATTTTACTTGCAGTGAAGGAACAGCTTGGGACTCTAGTATTCAAACCTGCAATTATATCGATAAAGTGCCAGCTTGTCAAGGATCAGTATTACAGGATGAAGATAATACTCAAACTCAAACAACGCAGAATACGGCTAGTTCATCGCAAACTTCAAGTACTACTACTACAACAACGCAAAAACCTATAAATGCTTCTAAACCAAGTACAGAGTCAAGTACACAAAATTCCCATAATACTGAAACTTGCAATAGCGAAGGGTACTTTGGGAGTACTCAGGACTGCCGAATGTTTTATAGATGTGTGGACAACGGCAAAGGAGGATACATAAAATACAACTACGTTTGTGCCCAAGGTACTATATGGGATCAGGCTTTAACTACTTGCAATTTCCCTCAAGATGTTGCAAAACCATCATGTAATCAAACCAGCAGTACAACTGAAGATTCAGTTGATAATTCGTCATCTGATGGAGATCAAGCGGTAGAAAGTAGTACACAGCGCCAAGAAGCTACTTCAAATCGACCTCAAAATAACGAAATTAATTGTACTAAAGCAGGATTCTATCCTGATCCCAATGATTGTAAGAAATTTTATAGGTGTGTGGATTGGGAGGGAGATGGTACAAAATTATCAGTCTATCATTTTGACTGCGCTGAAGGTACCATATGGGATCCAGCTTTAACCACGTGTAATCACGAGGAGTCCGTATATCCACCGCGCACTTGTAATGGCTCCCAATCTCAAGGCGTAAGCCAATCTTCAACAACTGAATCTACTTCTACTACAGAAGAAGAAAGTACATCAGTATCAACAACTCAATCAACAACAGAATCAACAACTGAATCAACAACTCAATCTACAACTGAATCTACAACGGAATCTACAACTGAATCAACAACTCAATCTACAACTGAATCTACAACACAATCAACTACTGAATCAACTACTGAATCAACAACTCAATCTACAACTGAATCAACAACTCTATCAACAACTGAATCTACAACTCAATCTACAACTGAATCTACAACTGAATCCACAACTGAATCAACAACTGAATCTACAACTGAATCTACAACTGAATCTACAACTGAATCTACAACTGAATCTACAACTGAATCTACAACTGAATCAACGACTCAATCAACAACTGAATCTACAATACCATCAACTACTCAATCTACAACTGAATCAACATCTGAATTAACTACTCAATCAATGACTCAATCAACAACAACTCAAGCAATAGCTGAATCAACAACTAGTATACCTCCCGAAGAAACTACTGCAACCACGGCATCTCCTATTTCAACTACCAGTAAACCTTCAGGCGAAAGCACTACTGAACAACCAACACAGGGACCTACCGAACAATCGAGTGAAAGTACTACGCAAAGACCGGAAGAAAGTACTACTGTAGAGTCGACAGAAGGAACTACACAAGGTACTACTGAACGACCGGGTGAAAGTACCACTGAACAATCAACAGAAGGAACTACAGAACAATTGGGAGCAGGTACTACTGAATCATTAACAGAAGGAACTACACAATCAACTACAGAAGGTTCCTTGTCAACAACAGAAGGTACTTCAACAACAGAGACCACAATGACAACAGATGAAAATACTGCTGAAAAAGAATGTCCGGAGACGGATAATAACCAATACTTATATGTGTGTCCATCGTCATTTAGGAGACACCCCAAGTATTGTAATTTATTCTATCAATGCGATGAAGATCAGAGAACGCATGATATTAAAATAGCAGTATTTACTTGCCCTAATAATACAATTTACGATGAAAGTCAAGTAAAGTGTGTTGAAGAGAACAATGCAGAAAAACCTTGTAATGGACAAATAGCGCAAAATCGCAGAGTTAAACGAAAAGACGAGAGAACAGCAGAGAACGAACCAGTAAGTATACTTTTTGAATTTGTAGGAGAAGAAAATTAGTCAGAGCTTCAGGTCAAAGATTAGGATTGTATACAATTATAATATCTCGCTATTTGTCTCTGCATCACCCAAAGGTTTACTGGTAGAGAATGCCTTTGGCATTAAGTCCGCCGTTGTACCATTATGTTGTGCAAGAAGTGTTAAATAAATAAGTAAATTATGGTCCAATAAAGTATATTTACAGGGATGATAGCAAACATGCATCTTCATTTACTTATAAATAAATTTGCATTTACTTATGAAAAAAGTAATATATTCAAGGAGCAATACCTAACTAACATTTAATCACAAATATTAAAAGCCGTAGATTGTTTGGTGCCTATTATTTAATTGTTCTCTTGACCTTGACCCTGATAAAGGTGCAGAATATACTTGTAAAAACAGTTTTAGAAAAGCGTTAGTGCATTTTAATACTTTACCTTCACTCCCTATATTAATTTAATTTTAATTGCACGGGGGTGTCAATCATCTTGAAGTTAAACCGACGGAAGGGCAATAATTATATTAAATGGAGATTCAGAGACACTAAATTTGCTCTGCCTGTGGTAATTTAAAGCAGTCAATGTCACATTGGCTGGTGTTGTTTCCTATAGAACTCTCCGAAATATCGGACTTAAAAACACAGTAACAACGGAAACGATAACAAAGTAATAACGGTATCCTTTTTTTTCAGATCGTGGTATCTCATGACAGCTATGCTTGTCCCACAGCTGGATATTTCGCATTTGAAAGAGACAGTGAATGTTCTCAAGTATTCTATAAATGTATGAAAAACAAGTCTAAAAAGTTGAGTGGCATGGTGTACCAATGTCCAAAAGGCTTCCTATATTGGGCAGTGAGTAGACGATGCGAACCAATTCATAGAGTTAGAGACTGTAGACGTTCAATCGTCAACGATTGGAGCAGAAGATGGGAAATACCATTAGAAAGTAAAAACGTGGCTTGGCGTTGAAAATACAGCGATATACCAATATGGAGCAATTTAAGCTGTCACATTTGGTTTTGTGATAACACTGCGCTTTAGTGTATTATAATAAGGAGGTAAATAAAATAATTTTAACAAAAAAACCGACTTCAGTACGGAGAGTTATAAAATTTTCAATTACCTTCAAACGCACTTCTAACATAGGTATTAAAACAGGATGAATTTTCATGCAAACTCTTATCTCACTTTTCCTCCCTTAAAGAAGGTTCTTTTTTAAATCTGATAATTTACAGCTAGCAGACATGACTATTCAAATTAGCCCAAACACGGCTAGATTACATTGTTTAATTATGAAGTTCCGTTGCCTTGCTTCCGGCTTCATCATTAGTTCAGTTCAAATGTACCAGTTTTCATTTGCTACATTACATTTGCTTATTAATAGTTGCTTAGCAACCATAATCAAAACTTATCTAATCGCCATCAGTGAAATATTTATTATTGAGAAGTTCAGATGACCATCTGTGGTCTTTTTTATCATGTTTGACGTTTGTTGTTAAAAATATTGAAATTGGTATAATATGTGTGCCCATAACTTTTGAGGAGTTCCCTCATTGATGACCTCCTCGTTTTTGAAGTCGGTTAATAAGTAGCTTTTAAGAAAAATAAAACGTAAATGGTAATGTCGTACCTATCATAAAAGTTACATACATTTTTAGAAGTATGTACGACCAAGCAGAATATTGCGGGGCTGTACAATTAAGGCATATTTAAACTAGGATAGTTTATCAAAACACGTCTATAGCGTAGCTAGAAAAGCAAGGACCACATGAGAATTGTTTCGAGAAACCACCGAGATACTATCTTCGGATAAATAAGCCTTTATTCGTAATGCAATTATAGTTTTCTGAGAAAATATGAAGAGTTGGTATCGCTTTAGTCACTTCTTTGTTTATTCATGAGGTAACTTTGAACTCCAAGAAGCTACAGTGGAATATCATTGACGACGCGGTCATCGGTGTCTCAGAGACGTGTGGTTTTCATAGTTTTGTGTGGTTACAATAACATAGATGGCCCCGACTTTAGACACTAGTTAGTCACATGAATTTATATAAGAGAGCCGGCGCAGTGTGTAAGCGCATTTATAGTACACCAGAAGTATAATTAGAGAAAATGACCATCGCAATATATTTTTGTCCAGTTTAGAATTACTTACGACAAATTATATCTAGTCTACGATCTTGTTTGCGACAACATTTGCTGCCATAATATAAGGAAAACTTGTGAACAAAATATTGTATGTAAAAGCAATATTTTGATCACGACTTAAATATTAGTGTATAAGTTAGTTTATAAAAACAGGAAATCAAATAAATTATTTGCAAATGACTTACTTTGTTTCACTTATATCCACCAAATATAAAAAAACACATAAATAAACATCTAAAAATAATTTAATCCAAATATTCCTAAAAATAATAATGAATCAGAATAGTTACAATAAAATCAAGTCAATACCCATACACGAAGTTAAAAGTCCTTTACAAAAGATGGACAGTTCAGCGATAATAAAGTCAGTTATAGTTTCTTCATCGCTGTGATGAACAATGTTACTAAATATTGTACCTAAAAATGCATGGCAAGCTGTATCAGTAGCAATAATATTTCCCTTTAAATCAATAGTTAGTCTATTTGTTTCTATATTTTTATGTGGGTCTTTGGTTTGCGATTTAATCTCGACATTCAATTCAGTTTTATTAAATATACCATCAACTGATAACATTAGTGGTTTGTATATATTGTTTAGTTCTTTTTCCATTGGACTCAACATAATCTTTGATGAGGCCTCATCTTTTTGAGGATTAGGTGTCAACACGGCGTTTTTCCGAGTTCTATTTATTAGTGCTATATCAGCTTTATTATGAAATAGAAATTCGAGAAACAATGGCAGTAAACTCATTTTAGTACTAGTTGCATTGACGTCTAGAGAATATGTTGTTTCCGTACTATTCACAATAGTATCTTGTTTAGATTGTTCTGTACTACCAGCATTATGAGCATTCGTATTTAATGACACTGTATTCCCTAAACCAGCAATTTTTATTGTACTTTCTGTTGCAGTAGATACTTGACGCTCATGTCTAAGAAGTTGTAGATTATCTTTGTTTTCAGCTTCAGTAAGTTTTTGTTGTGAAAACGCATTTGTAGAAATATCTTCATTTTCTAAAGCGTCAATAACATCTCGGATATTGTTTAGTTTTCTATGTTTCTTTGAAGACTTGTTTAGCTTATTTATAATATTTGGATGATTAATTACTTTGTAAGTATGTGCATACTTGTTAAGAAGGTTCTGCAGTTTTTCTATATAAAGTGTGTGTTGAAATCTAGGTGTCAAAATATTAGGATTAAAGGCAACACCTCCTTTATCCCAAATAGATACAGTGCGTGCTACGAACTCAATAAGTTGATGTGGCAATGTTCTCCAATACTTTTTTAAGGGAGAGTTATCCATAAATGCAGAAAGAGATATGTGCTCTATATTAATATTATGATTATAAACTTCCTTCGATATAGCATTGTTATCCTTGTTCAAAAGCATATTTAAAGCTAATTCATTATTTTCTGCAGCACTCATCCAATCTAGCATAGTGTCATTAATGATAACAATAAAATTAAATTTGTAGTCTACAAATGTATTTGATATTATTTCAACGTATGGTATATATTGAGTAAAATCTAGAGCTTCTTTTGGACTGACGAACACATGCATGAAGATTTCAGGTAACACTAAACTTTTGCTTGAAGTTTTATCATTAGCGGTAAGTATTAAAGATCTGGCAGGTTTCATGTTTGCGGTAGGCAGCATTGAAAATGCAAACAGGCTATTGTATACAATGAATGTTGTTAGACTAATCATTCCGATACCTATCCACCAGTAAGTAAGAAATGACGCCCAGTGATCTGAAAAGAAGATAAAAATATAATGATAAAAACATGAGTGTAATTAAAGAGAGGTAGGGCCCTGGTAAAAAAAAAAGGGATGACAACATGCAAGTGATACCTCTGGTATTGCAAGCGTCCATAGGCTACGGTAACTGGGTGTATTTTTTCTATAATACATGTTTATTTAGTAATATGTAGGTACTTTTTCAGTTGACTGGTTGCCATAGTATCTATAGGCTCTGCCTAGTTTGGGATCAGATGGCTGTGTGTGAGTTGTCCCGAGAAGTTATTGTTATCATAGAGGTTTTTATTATATTTGTGTTACTGTTATATAAGAAGGTTTTTTACCTGGCCAACGAGTAAGAATTGCTGCCGCCCCTTTTAGGTTATTTTTGGCGCGACCTTTGTATGTCGAGGGCCTGATCCGCGGATAGTACCGAGGACTGTAATGCTCCTCCTCCGATGCTTCTTCACATAGTAACGGGTGCTGCTCTCTACAATATTCACTCATCACTTCCCATCGATTCTACTATTAACAAAAACAAATTATAAATTACTGTCTATTTTTATATAAATTCAAAATTGACGCTTTTGAAGGCTTCATATATAATGTTAAGTCAAATTGTGTCGTATTTAATTAAATGGCGGCTGTGTATTTTGTGGTACAAAAGAGGTTGAATTAGGTTATTTGGTGAAGCAAAGAAATATGTCAATTGCGGTTTCACAGACTAGATGGTACGGACTAATACGCTGCCGTGTTATAACTTAAATGCCGTTATCTGACATCTGGTCGTTTTTAACTTTTGATGCTATATTAATGAGAAAAAAAAATCGATCGATCTGTGTTTACGAATTTTTTATATCTTGAATAGTTTTAGATATAATTTAAAAAAAAAGTCGTTAAGTATATATGTTTCTCGTGTGAAATAAGCAAAAATGTCATTAAGTAACAACGTGAACAGATGTCAGATAACGGCATTTAAGTTATAACACGGCAGTACGGTATAACGTCGTTAAACTTATGTCAAATCATTTGCTTTATATTCTATTTAATTCGACTACCGTTTATGCCACTGGTCTAGAGGGGCTGGGTTTTTAATGAGGTGTAACCCAAACAATGTCCCACCAGTCCCGTCCTGCTTGCAGTTGCAGCACGACTTGATGGCGGCCGAAAATGCAGTCACTAACTTAAAATCTATCTATACAAATAAATAAAATTGTACTGTCTGTTTGTAATATTAAAATAACCTCTTTTCGCTAAATGCATATGAGTGTATACACGGTACACATGTATATATACCAATTTTTATTTTTTTATTTTTGTCTTTCTGTTAGTTCTGGCTAATCTCTGATTGGACAGTGGCAGATAGCTAATGTAATAAAGTTTCTTAAAAAAAATATTTTATTTTAGAAACTTTATTTATTTACGACGCGGGCGGAGCCGCGGGCAACAGCTAGTAACTAGTATATTAAGTATGGCACTATACAAACGGGTGCACCTTCACTCTCATCGAGGCCTTTAATGTCCTCCAAAATCCTCGGGGAGTAAATATTGTCACTGTTATATATTATTATACTAGCATCCAACTGCGGCTTCGCCCACGTATACCATCCCACGGGAACAGTTTTTTTTTTAGAATAAATAGTAGCATTTCTATGAGTTAATCCAGAGTATAATTTATCACTGTGCCAAACTTCAGCCAGATCCGTTCAGCCGTTTCGGCGTCAGCGTCATAACAAACATCCTTCAACGCAAACTTACACATTTATAGGATAAAAATTACGTACCGCCATTTATTTAACTATAGTCACTTTAACAATATTAAATAACAATATTTTTATATCACAATTAAGTCGTCCAACACGAGTAATGTGTTGCAACTATACAATGGAACACTTACGTGTTCCATTGGAACACGTATGTTCCATTGCAAATATACAATGGAACACGTAAGTTTCTATCACAATGAGAACTTGGCACGTTTATATTTTCCGCTTTAATACTGTTGTATCAACATCTAATTTGTCTCACGTACAAGTTAATACGATTAACGCTAAATTTCGCAGACATTGCAGATTTATCAAGGTGAAATTATAAAATTGTTATGTTATATTTTGATTTTAAAACATCTGAGTTCGAGATGAATCCTACTAATATTATAAATGCAAAAGTTTGTAAATATGGATGGATGGATGTTTGTTACTTTTTCACGTAAAAACTACTGAACGGATATGGATGAAATTTGGCACAGATATAGATTATGGTCTGGAATAACACATAGGCTACTTTTTTTTACCGTTTTAAGCGTATTGCACGCAGATAGTGAATTCTAAGTAAGGTAGAGCAGCATATAATTGAGCAAGCCCTACAGGGGAAAGACCTTACAGAAGGCCACAGACAAATGACTTTACCGAAGGACACACCTTACAGAAGGACACAGCGGTGTACTGGTGTTAATATGTATGAGCACAAGTTTACAGCGCTCAATGTGATTTGTTTTTTAAAGAAACGTTTTCTTATCCCAGGGATACTCCATCATAAAACTCTTGTGTTTCTTTTACATGATCGTACCTACGTCAGGTTTATTTTTTTAAGTGGTTACTTCCCCATTTACCTTTACGCTGCATGTAGCGGGTTCGACGGACAAAAATGATTGTTTCGGCTATCGGTGTTCTTAGTAATTTCAAAGATCGTTACCTAGTACAAAGGTCTTTTTGAATGGAGTGCCACCTTCTTGTGGATCTTATTAGTAAGGAGGTGGAAGTACCACATAAAAAGTAAAGAATTTATGACATTTATTTTAAATTTGGAATTGTTACAAAATATTAGTAAATGTCGTAATACCGCTTTCAATTTTCCGCAAACGTCGAATATTACAAGTTTCAAGTTATAAAAAATAATCAGTATTCAGTAACTCGGATTAAGGTAATGGAAATAAACGTCTTATTATCTATTGTAATGCAATTTTTTACTATATTTTTTATTGTAAGGTTTGCAAAAAGAAAATGTGACAGTAAGTAGGTATGATGGATGGAAAAATATACAAGAACAGTCTTCCTATGGTACTAAAAACAGTACCTATTTCGCGACTATATAATTGTTATTTTGAAACTTTGTTTTTATTTTAACATTACGTATAGATGTAATTCAAAAGCGCTGTAGTCTTAGACTCAGTTCCGGATATCTTTATGTAATAAGTAATACAGCTATCTACAAAAAGTTGACATCTGCCGCGAAAATTATCAATAAAAACATTGAACAGTCGCTATGGATTATGACATATTTTAAAAAACTTTATGAAGAATGGCCCTTAGCAGCTCTAGGTAGAGGTGAATGGAAGAAAGGAGGCCTTTGACCCTAAGCAAAGGAACAAAAGTCTTATTAATTGTGGTGTTCACAACTTAAAACTTGGGTTTTTTTGAATAAATCTATAATATAATCAGTCAGCAGTTGCACCGCTCCGACCGTGACTTTTCCCGCCACCGATATATCTGACCATAGAGTATAATTATTATAATCGATAACTATAGCCAAAGAGTTTATAGTGTAAGTACGAACTCCTTGCTGTTGGCGTACCACCAGGCAGAGAAATGTCAGTGTTTAGTGCTATTGATAATATATCACAATAATAATAAATAATGTACTGATGCCTTAATGTCTTACAAGAAGCATATTATACCACACATACTGTATTAATATCAGCCGAAAATCGTCTACAGCTGGACATAGTACACCCTAGAACGAGCTGACCTTCACCTGCAACTTTCGCTAAGTCATCTGCCCAACTTGGTCTATACCCAACGGCCGCCGGGATTTTTCGATTACCTATGTATCATCAGGACATAGACCGGGGAGGTCCACGATAGCCACAGCATTCTATCTAACTTGCTAATAATCGATATATTTCCAGCACAATATAATGGTGGAGCGTGCTCCACAGCAGACAAAGCAAGACGAGCAGTATCCGTTGTTGAAAGTAGATGGCGGTGGAGGTGATGGCGGGGTACCTCCACAACCTACGCCTTCCCTGGTCACGCCCGGGTGGAGCGTCACCTGCGCTCCAAAACAATCGTGGCTAGTACGATGGCCTGGTTAGTCTCTAGCTTTACATAGTACTTTCTTTAACAAAAGACCGCACTATTGCGGGTATTGGTCTTTTATTAAGCAAAGCTTGGAGCAAACACTGTGTCGCGGGGGACTTTACTCACATACAATTAACGAAGAACGAAGAATCACACAATCTTTTGGTCCGTGTGCGGATCGAAAACAACACGCCGCACAATGGTAAATAGCGACGTAACCACTGACAAACCGTGTAGTCAAGCATAAATATGTATACAACAAAGTCACTCTCGTTGTCTGTATGCTCAGATTTTTTAAGTATGCATCGGATTTTAATGCAGTTTTTAGCAATAGATAGTGAATATGTATAATTCATACATATTTATCATCAGCCTATCGCAGTCCACATTCGAATTCAATTCAATATACCTTAAAGTACTAGTCGATTTTTTCTTACGTCCTTACGTGATTATAAACGTATATGATACAGAAATGACAAGCGGACAACATGCAATTGATATCCACAGGAACTCCTTAAAATCAGGCAAGCCGTATGCTTGTTTACCACCTAAATAGTACCTACATTAAGATAAGTCTAACTCTAAAACCTTAGATCTGCGGTGTTTTTACTTAGCTAATTTTAGGTACTTAGCTACTTTTCCATCCTGATAAAGCATTGTAGCTTATAATTAATGGCACTGTTCACACTGTCCACGTATACGTTTAACTCCTTTAGAGTTTAATTTTCTATAGTCCTTTAGCGGATATCTAACTTCATCCTATGAGAAATCTGCCAATATAGGTATATACATATATTATAGAAGAATGCCTCTAACAATACTTAACGTGGGTTTAAAATACGTAAATATAAATGTTATAATATTTTTACAGAATACATTTCGGCATGCTGGATGACGCTCATCTTGCTAGGAATATCCTTCCTGGTGTTTTATTCACTAGTTATGGAGGCCTATCGAAGACAACCAGTTTTGCTCATTAAATGCAACGGTTCCAAGCCTGCGAGTGATGTCTTCTATCATCAGATTATACCAAGAGGAAGCTCCGCATTTATTATGCTCTATGCCGAATATCTATCTAATATGGCCAATGAATATCCTGCGTTGAATTTCCATGTATACTTTTTAGTGGATGATTCTATTCAAAGTGCATATAGAGTGCCGAGGCATCCAAGATTTATCAATACACTGATTCCAATTTCTTTGTCTAATACTTACCCGTTATATAAATTGGATGAAAACAACAAACGTGATCTTGCGGAATTTCAAAGGAAACATCATAACATTAACGTGACTATAATGCCATTATGCAAGTATATGGCGATGACTCCTTTGAAATACAAGTGGAGAAATATACCACTTCCCTATCTATCGTTTTATGCCAGAGTATTCTCAGTTTGGCAATACGGAGGCGTCGGCATGGACTTATGTACGTTCAACAACTACTTCAATAGTCGTCAATATGTAGATCGAAGATTGTCTGCTATATTAAAACAACATAATGATGGAATAAACCCCGAAGATTACGTTAATTCGTTGAATAAAATCGACCGTGAAGAAGAAAGTGAATTCTTTTCTATATTCTATGGATTAATCCATTCAATCTTGAATGAAACTCGTACATTCTTGTCCAAAACTTTTCCGATACCTCGGATAACCGTAGACAAGAATGTAACATCTAAAAGTGAAACATTAATTCGTTTACATAGAAATAAACGCGATATCCCGACTATGGCATCAGATATCAACAGCACTGAAACAAGCCCCATCTTTGTGGATATATCAAATTCAACAAATACTGTTGACTTGAAGAAAATTGAATATCAAACAATCTTCGAAACTGATGATCTAAACGTTACCAAAAGTGCTCAGACAAATGATTCATTGAACATTGAAAACTTTGCCAATTTCGAAAAAATTAATGAAACTCAAACGCGATCTGAAATATTAAACAAATCTGATCATCCCCAACTGGTATTGTTTTATGATTTTTCGGTATTTTCCGATAATATTGCTCCTTCAATGATTGTGCCTGAAACACGCCCTGGACCTGGGCAACAAGAGCGTGCAGAAAATAAACCAATGATGAAGTACTTGAACAGTGCACCATACCTTCTTTCGTTACATTCTGAAGGTTTGTTTATAGCTTCGTCTAACCGGCTCCATCCATTCTTAGGTCACTTAATCTCAGCTGGTTGTCAACGAATGCATCCCAAGTCTGCGATCCAAGATACAATTCTGACTCGATGCTCGGGAATAATCAAGGACGACTCTTACTGCAACAGCATTTATTTATTGTAGTTTTAATTTCTTGTAGCTTAAATGTTTCTTAGTGTTCTATTAGTTGTTTTTCATTATTTTATTCACTGTAAAACGTTTACGACCATTTAGATAATTTTAATATTAAAATGTTAAAGTTATTCAGCTGGTATTGTTTGAATTTGTTTTACAAATTATTGTTTAATATAAGAAATTAAAAGTGAAAATAGAAATAGAAAATTATTAAAGTATTACTAAAAGTTCAAGTTGTGGTTTTGTTGCATATAAATTAACAAAAACCTAATAATAAATTGACAAACATCTTTTGGCTTGTTAGGTCTAATATGCATGTTTGGTTTATTAGTCTGTATCCATTGCTGGAGACTGTCCCAGGAATATCTTGAGCCTCGTAGGTAACTGCGCAGTAAATCCAGATCCTGAGAAGTAGATACCTAGGCAATGTTCTGGAATACATTCTGCTTCGAGGGGGCTCCGTGCTCCACGTTATTATTTTGGTTTGGAAGCATTTGTGAAAATTTATAGACTGAGGTATAAGGTAAGTTGGCGCTCGATTAAGTTTAATTTAGGTACCTACCTAGATAGTGACACTTCGCTTGGACACGGTAGATACTGCCTAACCGACTTCAAAAGAGAGGTTATCAATTCATATGTATTTTTTTTTGTTTGTCTCTACTGAACTCCGTTATTTATGAACCGATATGAAAAAATATTTTTTTGTCTCGAGAGTTAGACTTGGAGGAAATAAAAAAAATTGCATTCAGAAAAACTATTAATAGTAGTTTAATTATGAAATTCCGTTGCCTACCTTCCGGCTCCATCATCAGTTTAGTTCGATTGTACCATTTTCATTTGCTTTGCTACATTACATTTGCTTAATAATAGTTGCTAAACAAACTTAATCGAGACTTATCTAATCGCCATCCGTGAAATAGGTACTTAATAATAAAATTATCATTACGAAGTTCAGGTGGCCACCTGTGGTCTTCTTCATAGGTTTTACTATTTGGTGTAGTAATTTCAATGGAATAAAAAGGAAAAGTGAGAATAGAGTTTGTATGAACTACTTATACTTGGGTACCATGTAGGATTTTTGAAAATTCTACAACTTGCCGTATTGAATTCGGTTTTATTGTTTAAATTATTTATTCATAGACAAATGTTTAATCTTGTGCAGGTGTACCATATTGTGTTTATTAAATAAATAAACATTCTATGAGTGGTCTAGCGCTAACTTAGCCGATCGAATGCACTCGGCTGTCGACTATGAGCCAAATTTCTGTATGAATGTTGAATGTAGGCCAAGTAGCTTAAATTGGGGATATAAGCTTCTTGGTGTAGTAACACAGCATCTTCTTCTTCTTCTTAGCGTGTCGATGGCAAACTAAATTGTGTCAGCCCAGAACCTAGCTACGAGTTTTGCATTTTCAGTAGCGTCCATAAGCTCCTCTAAGGTGCAGGTATCAGGGCACGCGGGACATGATATCAAGTGCCCCATGGTTTGTGGCTCAGCACCACATTTACACTCCGGGTTGGAATCGTCTATAAATCCCCACCTGAGCAGGTTTTCTTTGCTTCGACCAACCTGAGTGCGAAGTCGGTTTAAAGACTTAAACCGTGTCGGTCACACTAAGATGCTGTGTGCGGCCACACAGCATCTTAGTGTGGCCGCACACGGGCCAAACGCCGCCACCGACCTATTTCTTGTAGTTTCATACATTTTATATGGACTCGCCGCACACGGTTGACGCCGGTGGTCGCCACTCGCTACAAATAAAATGTATGAAAATCAGGTCAGTGGCTGTCGCCTATGGCCCGTGTGCGGCCCCCAAAAAGTGGAAGTGTAGTGTAATTTTATTTTTGCGTATCTGGTTACGATCTAGCCGGCTAGCTGCAACTGTGTCCGGTGAACAGTAATTACAAAATCTATAAAAATGTAGGCATCGCAAAAAAGGCAACGCAGGCTTTTTTCCCAAGCTTGCAATCTTGCATCTTGGGGTGCAGAGGAAACAAAATGTATAAGGTTTTTAAAGGGTCGGCAAAGCGCGAGTGACACCCCTGATGTTGTCAGCGTCCATAGGCTACGGTAAGTGCTTACCATCAGGCGGGCCGTATGCTCGTTTGCCACCTAGGTAGCATAAAAAAGTGCGGGCAAACGAAGTGCGATGCAATGAAACAGCAGCGGCACTTTAATTTATAATATTGAGGTCAACATAATACGAATATTTATTTGATAACGAGCGTACGTGCAATTAAAACAGAATAACACTCTCATACTCTCTTTGTCTTTGACCATATTTGACAATAAAATTGATGAAGTATATTGGACTAGTAAATTTAAAAACAGTTAAAATTAAATGTACAAATTCCTTAATCATAATGAGAATTTTTTGTATAAATAATTTGCCTAACGTAATAAATGGAAGATGAAGTTACCTTTTAACATAATATTGGCTCCAGTAATCAAACCATACTTAGGAAGCACCAGGATATTTTGTCATCATTATGCATTTGCAATCAGTTTACATTACACATACTTGTATTCAATACTTGGTTTCGTAAGAATTTGATCCCCATGTTCTATTTATATTATCATTACCGTTGAATGAGCGATTTTAGCGTCGAAACTCCAAATAACCTATATGGAGTTAAAGCAATACCTTTCGTGCTAGCTTTGTACGTACCTAGGCGCTGTAGTATTTTTTACATAGCATAGGTACTGTGACGTTGATATTTGAAGATATAATTAAGAGAGGTAGGGCACCATACTAGCGAGCAAGCCCGATTGGGAGTGATCTCCACCTTACAGAAGATCACAGCCAAATTACTACACACAGCGGTGTAGTTGTGTTCCTGTTTATTTCCTGTGTAAAAACATGGGTCGGCAAAACGTAAGTGATACTTCTGGTCTTGCAAGCGTCCATAGGATGCGGTAACTACTTGATGACTAACATCAGATGGGCCGTTTGCTTGTTTGCCACTCAAGTAGAATAAAAACTTAATGATTAAGAGCCTAGAGTATTTAATTTAAATCTTCTATCATTATCATCGAGCTTTATTTTTAAATGTATAACGTCACAGTACCCATGCTATGTGAAAAATACTATAGCTGTTTTAGGCTCTGTATGATAGGAGTGAGCCGATTGCCGCCGGCCTCAAGCTGTAGTCACCTATTATAATCTACACTAACATTATAAAAGATTTGGTTTTTTTTGTTCGCTTGTTACAATTTACCCCAAGAACTACAAAACCGATTTTAAAAATTCTTTCACCTTATTTTTTATTTTGTTTTAAATGTCCAATCAGGCAAAGCCGGGACATGCTATTAGTCTAATAATAACCTGAAATTATAATTACTTACAGGCGACTCATAATAATGATTAATTGCTTGATCAAGTCTTTTATTATGTAGTTCTCTATTACACTTGAGATATCTATTAACTAGGGGTCGCCCGCGACTTCGTCCGCGTGGTAATTTAGAATATTTTCGCCGATTTTGCAACATATCTCACTAATGCTCCGCTCCTATTGATCATGGCGTGATGTTATAATGTACTATTCAACAAAATAAGTTTTTTTCTAATCGAACCAGAACTTTTTGAGATTAGCGCGTTCAACCAAACAAACAAACTCTTCAGCTTTATAATATTAGTATAGATTATACCATTTTCCCGCGTTAAATTTGTATTTGGTCATCTATCAACTGTATTGTTTTTGCCGTGTATACCAGGGATACATACTCCTTTACAAAATCTAGGTGTTACATTTTATTCGGTCGGCAGCACGCTAGTGATACTATACAATTATTGCAAGGGTCCATTAGCTACGGTAACTGCTTACCGTAAGGCGGTCCGTATGCTTGTTTGCCACGTAAGTAGTATAAAACAATAATTCATTTCTCACTAATAACATTTGCAATACTTTTGCAGTTCATAAGTGCAAATCATTTGAGAAAACATCTGGGTGAAACTCTTCCGGGTTTCGTCCACAGCCCTTGCCAGTTAAATCCAAGCAACCTGATGATGATTCATGATTTTAAAATCATCACAACTTCTATGGGATTGGTGCAATATCTTTGTTTATTTGTTGGATGTTTAACCGTAAGACTCTTATTTTTTAACCCCCGACGCAAAAAGGGGGCTGTTATAAGTTTGACCGCTTAAGAGCTACAGTGGCAAAGACAGACTCTTTGCCACCGTAAAGAGCAAAGATTTGTATATTTATGCTTTTGTTGGTAATGAATAAACTCAAAAACTAATGTACCGATTTAAAAAAAAAATAGAAAACTAGCAGCGAGTAACATTAGGTATATATTTTTGTAAAATTACGGGTCTCCTACGAAATCTTAATGCATTTCCACCCGTGAGAACCTGAGACATGCCGCTACATATAGGTAATTATAATATTTTGTGTTTGATCCCATACTAGGCAAAGTTTGAACTATGGTCACCAGACGACTGATAAACACATCTATAATATTAAAATATATAAATATCACCTAGAAACAGAACAAACTATCGTGCTCATCGTACAAATATTTGTCCTGAGTGGAAATCGGACCCAGAATAATCTATATAAATTAAACTTAAACCCCCCAAATGTATGTACGCACATAACTTCCGATCCACTGCACCAAATTAGATAATTCTTCATTTTTCTGTTTTTTATTATCAGGACAAGGTTTGTATAGAAGAAAATTAAAAGAAAAAACGATGAAAAAAAAAGGCGATCGTCGGTACGGAGTTCGCTGGGTCAGCTAGTATACGTATAATATAATATAGATTTATTAATATCGGAATATTTTTCAGGAGAATCCAGCATTATTTCAGCCTCATTTATTTGGCCAATCAATGGTAATAACGATGAAACTACTTCAGACGATACTTTTATTGTCTACAAAAAACCCAAGGAAGATAAAGAGACTATTCAGTAATATACCACCACTTGTACTATTGACTTTCAACTGGTGCCAAGAATTTTGTGTGTTTAGACAATTTCTATGTATCTGTGACTTGTGAGAAGCGAAATTAAGTATAATTATGAAGGAAAAAGAAATAGTAAATGATTTTAATTAAAACATTTTTTTCTTTTTTTTTATACTACTTCCAGTTAGTAGCATAAAAGCTGTATTTGAGTTAGTTTATTTTTATACTTAGTTAGCAGTAAGTTGCATATTGAGGCTGTATCAATTTTGTATAAGCTTTTATACAGCCTTTATAAATGCAAAAAGGGCCCATTTTATACAGTTTTTTTGCGTTAGTAGAGCTGTATAGTAGCTGTAGAAGCAGTACAGATGCTGTATAAGAGCTGTTATTCGGTGAATGGAGAAACCATTACACTCCTGATGTTAAGCAGTTACCGCAGCTATGGACGCTTGCAATACCAGAAGTATCACTTGCGTGTTGCCGACCCATTTTTTTTCGAGTTCGTTTGAGTAACCCTGGGATAGCAAAACGTTTGTTTTCAAAACTCATCCCTAAATGAGTGCTGGAGACCTGGGCCCAAAATCTGCTAAGTTACGAATGGCTCAATTGAATCTCAATTAATTCTTAATTGAATCTAAGTAGCATTTTTGGTATTCTGCTAATAAATTTAAGACCAATAGTTGGGAAACCATTGGTCTTATTCTATCTAATATTAGCATGTTTGGTATTACATTATTGGTATTTTGCTTAATAATTTAAGACCAATGGTTATCCAAATATTGGTCTTAAATTTATTAGTAGAATACCAAATATGCTACTGAGACTTAATTGAGATTCAATAGAGCCATCCGTAAATGAGCAGAATTGGGGCCCTGTACTCACACACAGGAATACTAAACCGCCGTGTGTAGTTATTCTGCTGTGGTCGTCTGAAAGGTGGTAGTATTTCCCCGTCGGGATTGCTCACTAGTATGTTGCCCTACATCTTATCGACTAACCGACGCACTCTCTATTCCTTGATTCTCATACTCCGATAGATAGATGCTTTAGAAATCAATTGATTATTACACAAAACGTTACATACGTGATTCTCAAGGCAAGGAGGAATCTTGATGTGCTTTTAGAAGTTTGCTTGTTTGCCACATTTGTAGTATAAAAATAAAATAAAAAAATTACCCGTTAGGTACTGCCCCCCTTAAATGTGGGGTTGTGGGTGTGGGATTGAGGTATGAATGCTGAAGAGGTGTACAGTGGACTTTAGTCGATACGCCGATCGCCTACCATATCTAGGCCGAAGAGCCTGACTTAGCCACCTCGCTTTCCCGACGGGGAAAGCATTCGCATTTTCCTTTTAAAAAAAAATGGTTTATATTTCCATGTTTGGAGACACCTATAGAGGTTCAATACAATGATGCTGGTTTCAAACAATTTCACAATTAATTTTGACATTGACAGTATACCAATTGGACACAAACGTATGTGACGTTGGCATCTACCTCATAATTTAACAATTAACTATGCGGTACATTCAAAAGCCAAGTTACATTATGTAACAATATTTATCCAAACATTTAGTGTTAAAATTCGTGCATTTTACTCATGAAATGAATATTGTTATAGTTTACGCCTCTCAACCGATACCATGAAGGTTTCTAGTGGTTGAATAATAACCAGCATGGAAACTGCAAGCAATAATATACTAAATCAACTACAGCTCAAACAAAATAATCGCGCGTCAGTTGTGAGTACCTTGTGCCTATATTAATTGATTCAATGCAGACGAAGCCCAAAATGTGCTTTGCTTATAAGCTTGTCACACCGATCGCTATCTACTGGCATAATAAGTACTTGGGCATGCTCTTATTCTTCAATAACTGGGTCCCGCCTCTGTCAAGCCATCGCAGATATTTTGTTTGATTAAAACCACACCATAATAATTGTGTGTGTAATAACCATAAAAATGTTTTTACTAGGCTGAATTTGTTCTGGCGCCTGCAAATATATTTTCCGAAGTATTCCCTCAGTGGTGTGTCAACAGACCCAAAATAGCATCATTCAGAGGAGTTTCCTTCCACATATAATGTGGTTGTGGAAATAGCTTCCTGCCGAGGATTTCTCAAGATACAATAGCACGGGGTTCTTCAAGGCAGGAGTTAAAAGGTTTTTACAGGGTCTGTAGTGCGCGACTGATCAAGCATACGGCCCGCCTAATGTTAAGCAGTTACCATAGCCTATATGGACACCCGCAACATCAGAGGTATCACTTGTGTGTTGCCAACCCATGTTTTTACACCAGGTCTTTAAGGTGGAGTATCCTTAGTATAGGAAAACGTTTCTTTCAAAACGCATTCCTAAATTAGCGCTGGAGACCTGTACTCACACACAGCTATACCACTGTGTGTTATTTGGCTGTGGTCTTCTGGAAGGTGGAGGTCCTTCCTCAGTTAGTATGCTCTGATTTTAGGCAACATCTTCTTTTGAGGAGAATTCGGAAGGATTCAAGATAAAATTGCGAGCGTTGTTGGTGGCATTACTCGGAGTATCGATGTCTGCGTGTGCATTTGCCTCGCAACCTGTTGAACTTGAGTTGGACGATGATGAGGTCGCGCAGAAGCTCAACAATGTCAGCTTCGCTAGACGGTGCGTTACTTTTTGATTATCTACGTTAATATAGACTAAAACAGCGTTCCTCAAAGGGTGTGCTGCGGCACACTGGTGTACCGTGGTCATCAGTTGGTGTCCGAAAAATAAGATTATCTTATAAAGTTAGACAGACGGAAGAAAAATATAAAAGTGCAGTATAGAGTTTGGGTTTGTTGCTTAATAATAAATTTTAATTTATTAATATTTAAAAATTAATTCTTCAAAATATTTCGATTTTCTAGATGTACACACGGAGATATATCTCCATTGCCATGTGTAGGTACATCTAAAGATTAGTTTTTTAGGAAAACCGATGCATGAATTTGTGTGAAATTTAGTTTACCAAATTCTACAGAAATATATACTAGTACAATGGTTTTCTTAAAACTAAGCTAAATATAGCGGTGTGTATACATATCTCTATTGCCGCGTGTACCCTGAAAACTAAAAGTTTGCGGAACATTGGACTAGAGGTTACCCGATGGTCGAAATTCTTTAATTTTAGGCTCTTACCATATTTCTTTTCGGCTATTTCTTTTACTACGAGTAGGTGCAGTTATGTCAAATTTCACTCTCATCTGTGGGTGTAATATTCCGACGGCATCCGTGGCTTGAAGAAATGCAAGATGAAATGAGACGCGAATCAGTCAGGCTGGCTTATAATTATAGCAATCCATGTATATCCCACTGTAAGGCACAGGCCTCGTCTACTCAAAGCAAAAAAAAACGTAAAGCCTAGGCTTCACGTTTAAGAAATCTGGATATCTTAAAAGAAATAATTAAGCACATTTGATACATCTACTCGCATTAGGCTAGCGTGTGTGAATTAGATAAGGCCTAAACCCTCTCCCTCTCTTGACAGAGGAGAGGAGACCCGTGCCAAGCAGTGGGGTATAATATGGGTTGCTATTAAATATTTCATACCATTTCATTGCAGAATCACGAAACCAACGATTCGTCTAGTGATGGGCTATGGCAAACTTAGTGCGTTCGTCACTGCAGCGTCTTCACTACTGTTATTAGTAGCTGTCATGTCCAAGGTAACAAATGAAAGAAAAGAAGAAAGAAAGAAAGAAAGAAAAAAATATTTATTTTGTCTTTACATATCACTACAGAAATTTAAAAAAAAAAAATAATGGTTACAAGACAAAACCGGACCTAGCTCAGCGATTATTTGCAACATCACAGACGCTGCAGCGTAAATCGTACATAATATATATATATATATAAAAATAAGCTAGTTTCAACCCGTGGTTGCGCCCGCACGTACGATCCATTAATTTTTCTGGGTTAAAAAGTAGCCTACAGTAAATAGGACATATTCTAGACTGTAGGTAATCTATGTCTATGCCAAATTGCATCTATATCCGTTTAGCCGTTTGACGTGATTGAGTAACAAATATCTATCCGATTTATCCATATATGACTGACTATCAGTCGTAGTCAAATTTGCAATGATGAACTGATTGATCAACACAGAGCTTAAACCGCAGGAGCTACAGAAAATATATTTTGCTTTCTTAAAAACTTAAAATTCATTTTATCATTTAGGTTACAAAGTAACACTTATGAAGGTCATAAATTCTGAATAAGCCACAAATTATATCAGCTAATTTGCCTACGGCTAGTTCGCTGACGTGGAAGCATGAGAGAACTAGTAAGAAACTCTGGCAAAAAGCTTTAATGAGGTACCTAAGTGAGCACTACTTAAGATTAAGATGGGATTTTTCAAATTTTTACTTCTAAACTTGTTACTTCCTATACCTTTATAATATTTGCCATAAAATACGATTAGTATTTAAATTTTGTTCGATATCCTATTTAGCATTCCTGCTTGCAAATTTAATTTACTTAAGAAAAAAATAAAATAAACATACCTGTTGATATTATAGCAATCATGGTGGCGTCGAGGAGCGCGTTGGTTGGCGGCCCCTGCACTGCTGGTGGCTGCGCTCGAAGCCGCGTCAGACACGAGTGACGCCATGCTTGCGGCCGCTCTACGCGGCTCCGCTGAGCCGGCCCGTGTGCTCGTACAAACTCTTGCTGCCACTATCCTGGTCACCATTGAGATATTAGTTTGGTTAGTACAACCCTTAGATACATAATACTGGCTCTCCTCCTATGATTTATGGCAGCCGAATCATTTAAACTAGCCGCGTTTGTGTCTCTGTCCTTAAAGATTATAGACAGAGAGCCACACATGGTTAGTTTTAATATTACGACTGCCTAAACAAGGCAGTCGAAACTTTAAAACTAACCATGTGTGGCTCTCTGCCTATAATATTTAGGCAGTCAACAAATTTAAACTAGACGCGTGTGGCTCTCTGTTTATAATAAAATTGGACACTCGATACATTATTTAGAATGAAAACTTTAGTGTACTCACCACATAGTCCTTCTCTACAATATATACCTACTTTATTCTGGCGTATAGGTGGTACTCAACTAAATACCTATGTACACCTAACCCACTGTCAATTACGTAAACAATACTGTGTAGGTCTTAATGCCTAAATTATGTATTTCACAGGTACTTTATAGCAAAATTCTTCGAGTACAACCCACCGCCTCCACCACAGGAAGAAGAAAAATAAAATCTAATAATAGAACTGTCACACTACCTAAATGATTCGAGTAAAAGTTTAGCATTCCCGAGTACATTTTATATATAAAAAGATTAATCTGTTATCCTGGTTTTATTTGTATTTTTTTCACGTACCAAGATTTAGAAATCGCGACATGTAGTGAGACGCCCGCTGATTAGATGCGCCAACGAATTCAAACTCAGGGTCTTTCTTACTGAGATAGATAAGATGCGGGTAGGCAGAGGACTGGGTGTTGTGGCATGTATTAGGAGAGGCCTTCATTCAGCAGTTGACTGAAACAGGCCTACTAATTGAAATTATAATGGAAGAGAAATATAACGAACATATAAATTTTTATACTTTATTAACACAATAACATAGACACATACTCCAATATACAAAAAAATATGCTCTCGTGCGAAGTATAAATACAGTAATTATTATTATGTAATTTTAAAGCGTGTATTTTTTACTTGTAATATTCTAGAAAAGCAAAGTTTATTTGTTTATTGCCTAATAGATACTCTACTACTTTTCCAATAGGACCTACCGCAACGTAGGACCCGCTTTTTTAGCGAACCCTCTTTAGAGAAGGGGGTCCTATTTATGTTTATAATTTCATCGCACGTTGCGATGAAATAATGAACGCGAATATATTTATCCACAGATCAAACCTGCAACATGAAGAGACTAAACAAATTTTTATTTCTGGAATAGTCTCCACATCTCTAATCCACGCTACGCGCAGAACGGTACACTCGTAAAGGTGTGTCCAAACATTAAGCGGCAGAGCGTGACATCAGCACGCGGCACTAACAAAGATGTTCGCGCGCGGCAGACGTACAACTACACCGCGACTGCCACGCACCTTTTCCGTTTTATATTTAGACACATCTTAAAGGTACGTCCAGACCCGCGCACGTGCACTTTTCCTTAATGCACGCACGTGAACGTTGCAAACACCAACATTCAAAATAATTATACCCGACTTTATCTATTTTCTGTGCAACCATGACTGAAAATCTTATTCAAACTTGTCGAATATTTCAAATTTAACAATTAGCCAAATCGGTTCAACTGATGCTTACCTAAACCAAAAACATACAAAAGCCTATGTAATGTACCCACTAGTCATCAAAACAAGAAATGAGAAACCTCCCCTATCACCTATTAACTTATTAACTCCCTCACCGTATTTTTCCGAAAACTACTTGTTAAAAATAAAATAAGTTCCCATTTTTTGAACTAGTGCCAATAATTGGAAAAACTAATCCTCAATAATGTTACTAGCAAAAAGCTTATGTTCGTACGATAACCCTAGGGTTTGTAAAGGGTTCGTATTCGTACGCAGGTGTGGACGCTCCTTTAAATGGAAAATTTTATACTTTACTTTTTTATTTACTTAAAACACATACGCTCAACAATTCCATCAATATATGTAATATTATCACCGCTGCAGTAAAATATATCTTTTATAAGGCACACAATAATGGATATCTAACAAGCAATAAGTACTATATAGTTTGTGTTATCTATCACAGTGCAAAATTGTATCACATTTTATAAATTATCTTACTTCTGCTACATACCATGGTACAATAATATACTACCGCTCTTGTTTATCTTACTTTCATAAGAGAATATAATGTTTATTGGACCATGCTATACCCAGCTATTTAGCATTTTTGGCGAGAATTACATCGTCTGTGAGTACATGCTCTTCTGCTTCTAATATAAAATTCGCTGTAGTGTGTATTTATTCCGTAAATACATTAATTTGCATTCTAATAGGCTGCCCCTAAGCGGAAAGGAAAGAAGCTGTGAAAATACCGATAGAATTGTATAAAAACTCCGTTCCGCTTCAGTGGACAGAGATTTGGAACTAGTTAAAATTTCATACATTCATACATCGCCCGCTCGGGTAAGCGGAGGAATAATTATGTGACCAATTGCCGCTGTCCACTCACTTAACTTGATGCGTACTCTCAGCCTAGCTCCGCATTATCCGCAACTCTACTCGATGTTAGCCAGGCCACACACCAGAGCAGCAAAGAGCAAGAGCAAATGCTTTAGAAGCATCTTTTTTTTTTTAAAAGCATCTGCTACTCGGCGCAATTTGCTGCGTGAAAGCACGCTAGCCGCACGTAAACAAGATCAATTTCGCTCATTATTTGCGGCAGAGTAAATGTTTTATTGCTTTTATTAAAGAATCCAAACGATGTTTTTTTTTCATTAACTTTGTGCCACAACAATATTTTTTCTGCAAGTACTTGGAAGTGTCTTATAGTCAGATTGAAACCATTCTTAATTATTTAGCCAAATTTTGCAACCGAGATTATAAGGATGTATAGTACAGTCTTTTCCTCCTATTTCATCTTATCAATTGCCACTTCAAAAAGTCATCTTCATAGACGACATAGCAGTAATTGCGTTATAGGTGTGCGAATTTTCGCCGCAAATGCTTCAAGATGCAAATGTTGTGAAGCACGTTTGCTGCTTGCTGCTCTGTTGTGCGGCCTGACTTACTCTCTCGCTCGCTCCGGCGTCAGTGGCCACAGTCCGCAACTTAACTCTAATTAATAGCTTCGCTCCGCATCCGTGGACTTGTATGATTCGTAAAATATCTTCTTCTAATGTAAGCCCAAGCTTTATAATATGCGCGATAGTATATCATATAATAAATAAGTATAATTTCTTTGGATATATTAATAAAGTTAGTCACAAAATTATATTTAAAAGCTATAATATAAGGTATTCAATTTGCTTAACTATGTATTTTGTATAATTTGGACATTTGTGATATGTTTCGTTTATTTATTTATACCTTTTTGGTTGACCAGACAATAGAAAAACCATTGTTATGTGGCCGCGGTACATTGACTTTGTAAATTTATTATTATGCAGAACTGGAATATTCCAGAATAATTTATGTTTTGTTAAATAGTAATACGCTTAAACACGATTTAAAGAGCATACTGCATGCAAGTTTCGCAAAAGAAGTTTCGTACTATCTTTGTGAAAAACAGATACTCCTCTTTAACCACGTCACCTTTACGCAACCTTTCATTTGTTGGAAATTCCTCCATAGTACGTGCACGTATATAACGTATACGTGATAGTGTGTGATTGCTCTTACAAATAGAAATTTATAATTGTTCGCATTTGGAATCGCATTTACTTCACAACTACATACAAACGCTAAACGATCCAAACTCGCGTTTGTATTGAATTTATAAATACGCAAGTTTGTAAATCCCTTGCTTGAATACAAACGCGTATTTGTATTGCGTTTGTTAGGTGACTTAGGGTTTGCTTCGCGAATGTATCGTATCTATAGACTAGACTCTAATACGCAATTCAAAGGAGTGAATCAACTGTCCAGTCTGATTCTTACCGTATCCTTATGTATAGGTCTTTAATTATAGTCGTGAGCCAATCAGGTATCTTCTTAACATGCACCACTATAGACTACATATTTTTTTAAACATCCTATACGTGACTCAAATCCTCGCGTAACATACATTGTTAAAAGCCTATTTCCCAGAGGGTTCAATCCCACTTGATACCATCTTGATATTGAGATTGCATAGTATTAAGCTTTCTACGGAAGCAACTTTGATCATAAGTCACTGTATTAGAAGGCGATTTATTTATTCGAATAATTTTAAATACTACTAATTTAGAATACTCGTGATAAAGTAAATATAGAAATAGTTTCAGACTTAGTGGAACAGAATAGGTGTTATTTTATTATTATTGTCTCTCATTCTGTCATCAGTAATTTGACATTCGAAAGAAGAGGATAAAACATTGCGCAGCTATTCGCTTGCTACACCACGTTTATAAATTAAGCGATGGTAGTACACTAAACCTTAAATGTTAAGAACATATTTATAATTAAGTTTAGATTTCGGTAGAGTATGTATTATTGTTGTAGTATGTTTTTAGGTATTGCACTAATTAAATCGCCTTCCTGTAAAAGCCGTATTACCGTCTATCTACATCAAAACTAAAAGCATTAATTGAAAAATATTTAACAAAACTTGTGTAGATTACTAATATACTTTGGTTTTGTAAATACAACTCTGTAACATTAAGCATATCTAACACCTCTACAACTTTCACAAATATAAAAGCTCTTATTTGGATGTTCAATGCGTCGCGCATCCATTTGCTGTTCCATCCAACTTAACAGACGACTTTTCAACATCAATATTGTTTCTTGACGCACCATACCTTCTTGGAAGAACTCTCTTAACACAATTACAATACTGTTATCATCAATGCACGGTTCACCCAAAGGCCTTTCTTGTTTCATATAATTAAACACGAACTTTACGATTTGTACTATCAAATCTTCATCGGGACTCAATAGTCTCAATCCAGCAATTTCTTCAGGTATCAATTGTGATAATAACTTGAAGGCCACTGTCATCAAATTGACGTATATATCTTGGCTTAAGTTTTGGAGTAATAATGATACATTTTCTGCACCAGATGCACTAACTCTTACTAATAAGGTGCCTATTCTTAATATTTCACCAGGATGTATACCGACTAACATATTGTTGTTTTCTTCTTCACGCTCAGGGAAGGTGGTGACAGCAGTAGTAGATGATGCGAGGCGTGTAGGCATATTTTGAGATGCTACTTCAGCTGGCCCAAGGGAACTAAATAGCTGTGTTCTTCCATCTTTTCCTAGATTATATAAATCTGAAGGATTGAATTTATGTTGTGCATTGATATTCACTTGGCCGTCAGATGTCATTGAGATACGAAGTTTGTGTTGATTTATATCTTTGTTTATTCTTAGTGCGTCAGCAAAGAACTGGTCTTTGTCTATGATTGTCTTGATGCCTCTGATGACTTCGGTGTTGCCTTGCACCACTCCTTGGACCCTTCTTGATTCAGCGCTTATTTTATCAAATATTTTTCTGAAAATAATGTTGTATTGATACAATAGTTATAAATATGAACATATTTTTTTCTCTCTCTCTCTCTCTCTGATCTTAAACTAGGCAGAGTCTGAACTACGATAACCATTCAACTGGAAAACATACCTATAAAATATTTCTAAATACGTATCATTAACAAATGATACCCAGACATATATAATAATAATAGCAACCCATATATGTCCCACTGCTGGGCCCGGGTCTCATCCCCTCTATCAAGAGACATAAAACAAAGTATCTTGCTCATCGCAATGATGTGTGTGGGAATCGAACCCATGACCTCCAGTTCAGTAGTTTCTAACGACTAGACAGACTTATAGGCCAGTCTTTTTCTCTTTCATATAGATATTAAATACCTATGTAAAAAGCGTTATTAACATAAAGTTTTAAGGAAGGTAAACTCTGCGGCAGTACGGAACGAAATACAAACGTAAAACGGCTAGTAAGGATAATAAGAAAAGTTAGTACCTGTGTCTATTGCTCCGTAGTGTAGAGCGATATTCATTGATAGTTTTAGCCTGAGCCTCTTCGATAATACTCTGTGCGGTCCTATTTGATACAACGGCATGACAGAAGAACAACGTTGCTGTCGTGAATTGGAATATTTCCAGTTTGGAAGGTGCTTCTCCATGGTTGCGATACTGAAAAATTTATTACATCATTATAATAAGTAAGTATTTTTTTTAAAATAAAACTCCGTCGCACTAGAGATCGATGCCTGTATCCTGAGGGACTTTACAAATATACATTTCACGAACACAAAGTACACCCCGTCTCGGTACAGACATTTATGGATCATAGTATATTAACGAGTTTAACAGAAAAATTCAAATAATACTTTGTAAGACCCGGGGATCGAACCTGAGACCGAAGTGTCGTGCTTGTCGTAAGCACTTGTACCGCTGAGACATTTTATTTTACTGTCTTTATTTTTCTGTATATTATTGTATGTATTTTTAATTCTTACCTTGAGTATAATATGCAAGAGACTGTTGACGACACCAGCGCCACCTGTCACCATGTTAGCATGGCGAAGCACTTCAACTGATACTGCCAGAGCTTGCCCCGTCTGAAAACAGTAACAATATTATAGTTAGTATTATAGAATTGCGAGGTTAAACTTATGGTATTAATTATTATTAAAATTAACCAGTGTCCTCTAGACCAGAAATCGGTGTGAGGGACATTATCTTTCTAATTTTATGAACGCGACAGTTTGTGAGGAACAATACCTTATAGACGGATTTTGAAAAAAAAGCCAGGTAATCCTTACTAATATTAAAAATGTGAAAGTTTGTAAGAATGGATGGATGGATGGATGGATGTTTGTTACTCTTTCACGTAAAAACTACTGAACGGATCTGGATGAAATTTGGCACACAGATAGATTATGGTCTGGAATAACACATAGGCTACTTTTTGCAGCGATAACCGATATCCACGCGGGCGAAGCCGCGGGCAACAGCTAGTTATATATAAATACTAGCTGACCCGGCAATCTTCGTACCGCCATTTTTTTTTCTTTTTTTTTTTCCTATACAAAGGGTTTGTATAGAAGAAAATTAGAAGAAAAAAGAATCCTAAAAAAATAAGAAAATGTCCTGACAATAACAAACACAATTTTTTTTAAAATCTAATTTGGAGCAGTCGATCGGAAGTTATGCGCGTTACATATATATTTACAGAGATTGACTCTGGCTATTAAACATAACAAAATATGATAATCGGTCCTTACCTTGGTCATATTGGTCCCAGCAGCAGCTGACTTCGACAACAACGAACTGGCAGCTCCCGCAGCTAACCCAACACTTGACGCAGCAATGTTTAACCAACTACCGCGAGCCTCCGCATCAGTTGGACTTATAGTCTGTAAAAAATCATTTTTTTATTTGTAATAGATAAGTTTGAAGACTGTTTCTTAGCACCTCAAGACAGAGAGAAGTAGAGGGAATGTAGGGAGGTTTTTGCCCTGCAGCGGAACAATACGAGCTTATAATAATTTATCCCTGCCGAGGTTTTTTCAAAAGACTTTAGGTTTTGTCATACTTATTGGGTGGCAAAAAAAACATACGGTTCGCCTGATGCTAAGTAGTTACCGTAGTTTAAACACAACTAATGTGTAGTAATTTGGCTGTAGTCTTCCGTAAGGTTGAAGTCCTTCCCCAGTCAAGCTTGCTCGCTAATATTGTGCCCTACCTCTCTTAGCATAAGGTTCTTCATCGCGTGAGTGCTACCCCTAGTATAGCAAACGTTCATAGGTTACTACATACATAAGGTACATAAGATAACTTCTCTATTGTCGTCTAGGGTCGTATGCTTGTTTGGTCCCTTAAATAAAATAGATTTCTGGAGATATCACATAAAGATTTGTCCTGGGAATCCACGATTAGCAGCCTAACTAACTACTAGACTAACAAGCCAGTTATTAACCATCTGTATTTATTTTTTATCGGTGGGAGCTAATCATATGCATTAGTGCTACTATATTACTATGTCAAATGTCCATGTCATTAACAGAATATTCGCGATAAACCTTGCAGTATATAAGTATCTACATAATATGTTACTCTCGTAAAGTCTCGTGTTCTATTTGTATCGACACTATCGCGATTAAGCCGCGATAACGCGCTTCTAATCGGTATAAAATAATTAACACTTCGACTTTCTTAATGGTGCATTAAATGTAGTTTTAAAATTAAAATGTTACGAACCACGTGTAACAGAAAGGAAGTTAGATTAGTTAATATTAAAAGAGATAGGGTATTTTACAAGGGAGCAAACCCGACTGGAGACGGACCTGCATCCAACAGAAGACCACAGCCTAATAACTAAAACGAAGTAGATAGAAAACTCTTTCTTGGAAACCAATAACATTTTTGAAACAAACATTATTTTTAGTTAGGTATGTACAATAGGATGAAGTTATTTTCCTGTGTGCAAAGGTCAGTACTCATTTAGGGATGTTTCTATTTAAAAAATAAGACTGTTGAAAGTTTACTCTGCAATTCTTGGGGTTGCCGCGAGTGATACCTCAAAAATTGCAGGTGTCCACGGTACCTGCTAGCACAAAAAATAGCTTACCTGTTCATGAACACTTCTATCATGCAGATGTAGCGAAGACCTCACTAGGCCGTACAGTCCGGTAGCCACCGTGGCTACCGCCGCCCCTGCCAGTACCACAGGCGCGACAGGCGTGAAGGCCGCCACGCCAATAACACCGATAGCTCCTATCGACGCCACCGTACTGGCTGTGTCCGCAGAACTCAATACTCGCGCCTTCACACCTAATGATGGTGATGGTGCTACTGTTAACTTCACGGCGAAAGCTTCATCTCCCTATAAAAGGTTTATAATTTAAAAATATTTTTTAAACACAAGCTTTTGTTATCTAGAGATATAATACTCATCAAGACAAATCTAACGAGCTTAAACATGGTGAGGCTATCATGTTTCGTTGAGGAGTACATATGGCTACCTTCCGTCTCCATCATCAGATCAGCGTCATGGATATTATTGTTCAGTCACTGAAGTTACATAGGTATGCCAAAGTTCAGCTCAATCGATATCGTTAGATCACGACAGAGGCGATCTAAAGTCACTAGATTGGCCACTAACCAAAAAATTAGAAGAATCGATACCAACAAGTGATCAAAAATGGTTTGCAAGGTTTGAAGGTAGGACAACGTTTGGAATATTCCAGCTTGTTGCGTCTTGCAATTTGTAGTAGCCACTCCATCTGCCCTAAATACCAGTAGCCTACTTAGCAATTAAATTTAGTTATCATAAAACTTAATGCATACCTCACGTAAAGATCCAGTGTATTCACCATTCTCAGGCACAATTATAACACACTTGGGATGTGTGTTATCTGTTAAATATGAATTCCAGTCGTGATACACTCGTGCGTTTTCATCAACATATACTCGACATGACTTTGCTGCAATAATAAAGCACTATTAAATTTACTTTTCAAATATTGATCCGTTTACGCAAAAAGCTAGAACCACACAGTTTATTTATACTACATACTTATAGGTGGCAAACATGCATATGGGCCGCCTAATGTTAAGAAGTTACCGTAGCCTATGGACGCTTGTATTACCTGAGGCATCACTTGCATATTTTCAAGTCAAAATCTTTTAACACTGGGGTTTGCAGATGAATTATCCCTGGGATTGTAGATTAAAAACGCTTCCCTAAATGAGCACTGGAGTCCTGTATTCATGCACAGGAATACAAATATACCACTGTAGTATATGGCTGTAAGGTGGAGATTAGAGAAGAGAAAGGAGGGCTTGCAAGCTTCTGTGTTGAGGTAGGGACCTTAAAAACTCAAGACCTTTTTTCTAAAAAAAGGTCGGTCTGAAAAAGTGACTAGAATATAAGATAATACAGCCTATTGTATCAATTTATTTAAAGGTGTCCTACTGTTTTATGTTTATTGTCATCTGGTCATTGTGATAAAGAATATTCTTTTTCTATTCTATGATAGACAGTAGCTTTAATAAGTGTTGTTTCATAGTCTTTATGTAAGGAGATATAAATAAAGGTGAACGGCGGAATGAATGGTCACCTTTAATTTGATTGCCTTGGTGGTCCAGTGGTCGCAGTATGCGCCTGCTGTGCACGAGGTTGTGGGTTCGATTGTCACACAGGACAAAACTTTGTGTGACCCACAAAGAGTTGTTCTGAGTCTAGGTGTAATTTGTGCCCGTTAAATGTATGTTTGTAAAGTCCCCCCCCATCACAGAGCTCTCTATTGCGGGAGTTGTCGTTTTTAGAAAAAGAAAAAAATATATGTTTTGTTTCTTCTAGAATACGACGGAAGCAATTATCTGAGGATAGGAAGTAAAAAGAAGCAATTCTTGGGCATAAATGCAACGTTAAATATTGCCTAGTCACAGTTGATTCTGATGGTCACAAATAAAGATATCAAAAAAGAAATTAAAACAGAATATGCTTACCGCCAACTGTAGTAGGAATACATTTTCTAATTCTAAACACAGCTGTACACCATATATCACTATCAGTCCTCTCGTGTAAATCATACCAGTAGTTAGATGGTTGTATTTGAAATACTTTTAGTGGCTTAGGCCGAGCACACACTATAAGAAGCACTGATATGACCAAGTCTTCGTCGTTGTACGAATATTTACCTGTAAATAAAATAAAATAGTTTCATATATCTTCTATATTTTAATTCCCGGGTCGCTAGTAATATTTAAATAATTATTTTAATTAAGCGACCCGAGAATTAAAAATATCATTTTCTCCTGTTTAGGTATGGAATTAGCAAAAATGCCTTAGTGCTCAGTTACGTAATTTAAGGAATCTTTGTGCAAATTTCAAGTCAAGTCGAGACAAGCAATTATATATAGACGATCTAATACTATACATACTCTGGTCACATATTTTTTCATATACTTTCATAACTTGCTCCTTTTGCCTGGAATTGTAGCCTTCTAAATGTACATTTTCCCCCTCCTTCTTATCAGTAAGCTGACCTTCAATACTTGGACCTCCAAACAGTGCAAATGCAATATTTTGCACTAAATAGTTTCTGTTACTTTTTTCATATCTGCAAATAAAAACAATAAAATAATAGACTGCACCAGTGATGGGTGATAGTGCATACGGCTGCCACGTTTGAAGCCCTGGCAATGTATGAATAGGAATTGTGATTTAAGTAAAAAAAATGTGTTTCTAGTGAAAAGAGGGCCTCGTTGTATGGTGCTCTACCTCTCTACCTGCCGTCCTAACCTTACGAAAGACTACAACAAATCCTATTCCAGGAATACTTTATCATAAAGCCCTGGTGATGATGACACAAGTAATAGGTTTGCAAGCGTCCATAGGCTATGATAACTGCTTAACATCAAGCAGACCATATGGTTGGTTACCACCAGTACTGTAAAGAAAAAAAGAATTTCTTCTCATTGCTAGAACAATCTAATCTTCTGTCAAAAAACTTTTCATTATCAACTATTTGCAAGAATGTGCTGTTGGTAAATTTAGATGACAATCATCATCTATGAGATGCAATTTAAAAAAACAAATATATACAAATTTAAAGTAGGTACCATAATATTGATTTATTTTAATTTTAAAAAGTTTGTTGGTTCCATTTTGGGGAATAAAGCTATAACATTATTTAGTTCTTGAAAATGATGGTATAAAATGCAGTAAAGAAATGTTAATACCTACATAAAATAATATATTACTAGGAGGTGTTAATGTAGTATCAACTTAGTTACCAAGCATTAGAGATCTAAATTGAATACAAAATTATAATACTAAAATTAGTTACTCAACATGTTTGTTAAACAACATGATGAAGTCACTTCACAAACCACAATTACTTATAAGATAAGGGATAAGTACCATAATACCATTAATATGGCATTTAAACAGAAAATAATATTAAACTAGGTGTTCACAGCTTGTTGTTTTTTAAATATATATTTTTTAATGCTCGGGTGCTCTTAATGTGACCAGCCTTATGAGTGATCTGCAAGGGCTGTTTACAGCACTTAAATATAGAAATGGCTCCTTCAGACAGGGGCTGAGTCAACAGGATGTTGACTCCTCAATCATATATATTTACAATTGACCTGTCAATTTTGTTACATTCCATCAACAAGTGCACCATGTCGTCAATTTTAAAGTGTTGTAATGAAATAAACAAGTAATGATCCATGCTAATGCTAAGAGATATAGGGTACTATATAGGCAAGCAAGCCTGACTGGGGATAGGTCTCCACCTAACAGAAGACCACAACCAAACAGGCCCGGATCTAGGACGGCGGGAGGGGGCAGTTGCGCCGGCAAAAACTGAGGGGCAGCAGTCACTAGACCCAGCTTTTTTTTTGCACGTTTTGCCAGGAGGCACATTACAGAGTGCATGAATATGGTGGCTCGACTTAAAAACATTAAAGTAACAGATAGATACTTACTTTACCCAATCACAATCACCTAAATTCTCAAAATATTCTTGTTGTATCTGTGCAGGTGACATTTGTAGTGGCAGGTCCAGAATATCTTCTGTACTTATCTCCATGTTATTCTCTAATTGGCTAACCAGATTGTTGGTATTACCCGCTATGTTATCATGGACTTCCAAATTTTCAATTTGTTTTAAATGAGGAGCATAATGAACCATTGTTCCCTGTAAAAAGGAAAAGTTACGTATTATATTTATAAACCAAAGACTATCACTAGAAATTGATTCTTTTATTAAAAAAGCCAAGATTGACACATTAACCGGTGGCTTGGGTAATGGTTGCACTACTGCTCACAGATGTAAGCAATATATTTATATTTTTAATACTATCTGGTTGGCAAACACGCATACGGCCCATGTGATGTTAAGCAGTTACCGTAGCCTATGCTTGCTAGTATACCTATCTTACATATACATCACATGTCTGATTCCAAAATAGGCAACGCCCATGGCACAACTCGTAAACATACTTATGTTTCTAAATACATTTCTATACTACTTACTTGATATTATAAAGAAAAACTGTTTTTTTTTGGTTGCAATGAATAAACTCAAAAACTACACAACCAATTCAAGAAATTCTTGAACCTATAGAAAGCTACATTATAAGCATGTTTTATCAAAGAGCAGATCCCTATGAAAACTAGGCAGAGTCCAGGGCTTTACAATTTACATAAGTACATGTAGTAAATAATAATAATATGTAAATCATACAAAGTTTTGGCTTACATGGGGATCTACGAAACAGTAGCTACTTTATTCTCCACTCATACTCATTATTATCATCAATGAAATCACAGCTAATAATAGGTTATTCCTTGAAGTTTGTTTCTCATTATATTATAATAATAATATTAAAAACACAGTTGACAGACCCAAATTACACAATAGAACATTACTTAATTTTATTTGTTCCAATTTTATTTTTAATTAAAAAAAAAAAAACAGTAGTTATCAGCTGTAAAACAATATGTATTGAAGAAAAATCTGAGGCGTGTAGATTCCATATTATCCACCATATGCCATATAATAAACTACAAAAAATATTGATCAAACTTACATTCTTGTTTTCTATCAATCAGTGCTTTTCCTATACTTCATATATGGGTACAATTTGCGCACTACTAATTAAGTGCAAGTTGACGCAACATACAACGTGATTGCACTTCTATAATTAGATAATTATTACTTACAAAATTATTCTTATCGGATAATCCTCTTGATTTTGACTACAGTACGAAGCGAGACACAAAACGCACGGCTTTACTTACTAAACAAAATGAATAAACACACGTTTATTTTTACACAAAGGACTAATCTAATACGGTAAAGTCCGGGCCAAAGATATATTTGATCAATGGTCAGAAAAATTCGTTTCGTGTTTTCTTGTTTAGCTCATAACGTAGTAATTTTCATGCTCTTTGGTTTTGTTATGACAAGCAATTCAAGCAAATGATGACAATTATGGCATCTACAGTCAGAAACGTCATAAACGCCAACGTCGTGTCTTAATCACAGATCTGACAAAGAGAACAGATAATAAAATCGAGTTTTAATACGTCATCCCTAAATTTATGGAAAGAATTCAATACATCAATACATTTTACAATATCTGATTGTTTGTCTTTTATTTTATAAAATTTGGTAATACATTTCATTTAACTGAAATATTACCTATATTTTAACCTAAAATTGTGCAGCGCCATCTAGACACGGCTTTTTAAAACACTGGAACATTCTCCATGGGCGTAAATTGCGTAAAATATTAGAGTACATAATTTATTTGCTAGATGGCATTGTAATAAATATTTCAATCAACATTGTGGTAGAAGTTTATTAGAGGTATCAAAAAAAATGTGGAATTGTGGACCCATCAGTTTGGTATCATTGAGACTAAGCAAAATTATACAAAATTATTTACAAAAAAAGTAAGTATGTACCTTCGTACCTAAGTAATAAAAGCTACTTAAGTATAACCTTAACCTAATATTATATTAAAACTAGTATTATATTATCTGTGCCTAAACCAAAGCAAGATTTAAGCAATTTATAAGATAGGTTCAAATCATGTCAAGTTGAAGCACCAGCTCCGCCCATAATTAGGTAATTACAACTGCCTGTTATTGGTGTAATCATATTACGCAGAACTAGCTGAGAAAAGTTAACCAAATACTGTTTCCAAAGATGCAATTATTGCCGCTTCGTAGGGCGACATGCCCTTCGAAGCGGCAATTGTATAAGAAATAGACAATAAGCGCCTATATAGCTTATATAATATTACATTTATAATTGGTAGCATTTATAATGGCTTATATAACAATAGAGTAAACAAATTTCAATAATGCACAATTACCTACATTATTTACCTATTTCTTGGCGGTATTATATAATTTCGATGTTTATAAAGTGCTAGTTTATTTTTGTTCAATTATTGTTATAAGCTGCTTTATAGAATAATGTAAATAATACTAATGAATAAATCTGTGAAACAATGGAAGGTGTCAGGCCAGTGCCGGCTTTAGGGAGGGCGTTACCATTCTTTGGTCAAGACCAAGAACAAAAAATGTTTGGTCAAGACCAAGAACAAAAGATGATCAAACTAAATCAAACCTACCAAATTCTATGCCGGGCGTACCTTCAATTTGGGAGGGGGGGAGATGAAAGTTCGATCCCGGGTGGCAGTACAACCTACCAATGTAAATTACACTTTGTGGGATTTATATGTACTTATCAAATCTTTTACTATCTGCTAACTATTAAAGAAAACATTGTGAAAAAACCCACATTGTCTTAGAAGACATTTTATAGACGAGTCTGATTCACCAACCCGCATTAGGCCAGCGTGTGCGAATTAAGTCCTGAGAACCCTCTTTCTCTTGATGGAAGAGAGAAAAGAGGACACCCGTGCCCAGCAGTGGGACATAATTATATGAGTTGATATTATTAATGCGGCAGTTTCCTAACTATTATAGTTCCTTACACTAGGTATGGTTTTAGCACAATGTTAAGAACTTTTAACTTATAAAAAGAGATCTTAACGTTGGTACTAAAGATGTAATATGTGTGTATGATTGTTATAATTTAAAAAAATCTCTATACTCGTAGTCAAAATAGTCTCTATCCCAATTATGGCGTGATGATATGTATGAAATAGTACTATACTACTCTACACATAACTTAGTCATATTACTGTGATGGTTGTACTGCTATAGTGTAGGTAGGTATGGTATGGCTACGGTGTTTCATGCCATGCACCTTTATTTATCTCTATCATATTTATTATCTCAAAATATCATCACTCACAACACATTAGCTCTAAATCTTTATTGATTAAGGAGAGAGCCTGGAGAGAGCCTGGAGATCCGTCACACAGGTCCTGAACCTACTACGGACTCCAGCTCTCAGAAGGTTCTAGTCTAAGCTGTAGCTAAATATTATTCGTACGAAATGTAACCTTTTGAGAAAAATAAATAAATAATTTTTATTATTATTAATAGAATAACTATAACAAACAACGAAGTGCAACATAGAAAACACAGATGTCACTATACCTAGAAACACGCAACCGCAGAACAAATGTTCGAGATGCTGAATCGCGATATCGAAGTTTACACAGACACTCAGTATATATAAAACGCCCAACATCTAACTGTTGGGCCGCGGCCCACCAGGCACAATCATCGAGCCTGGTCGGAAGATCCTCCCTTTTCGTTGTAGTTGTGTGACAGCCTCTACAAGACAATGCAATGCTGAGAATACACAAACTTATAATATTTTAATCTAATAATAAGAACTACCAGACAAAAAAACTATTATACATCCACAGCATGCCCCTACCAGAAAAGGTCACCATCTCAGCATAGGCTAGACAATAATGTCCAGATTGTCCAGCTCTGATTTTAATTTGGTAACCTATAATATCGATTATTGCCTCGTTGGTCTAATAGCTTATCAGTGTGACTGCTGATCAAGATGTGTGTGCGATAACAGGGCCGGACCAATTGATATTAAGTTTTTCTGTCAAGAAAATCACAATAGATAGTGATACCCGGAGTTTGGGAATTCGCGGTGTTTACATCACCGTGCCTGGGAACCGTGTTGTCAAAAGTCGTTGGTCCTACGCCTGATCTTTTTTCCGGTCTATTATAGTGCGGGAATATCATATTATAACATCATAATCATTTATTTCAGAAATACACAGATTACATAGTACAAAAACAATACACGTAGCCTATATATTTCCATAGATAAATCCCTTACAAACTATCATATTTATATAATATAAAACTTATAACTAAACACATTTGATCGATGTCGTGTTACACCTCGCTGTGTTGTGTAATCGTCCTCGAAAACGTCGATACACGACACCCTTCGGCCAAAACTCTTCTTCGAGGAATCTGTCGATACCATGAGTCGGCGTGTTATGAAGCAATATAAATAAAGAGTGCACCTGCGTTTGCGCTCACACTTGTGCACTATTGGCCACCGTGACCGCCCTCGGCATGAACGACCAGAAAACACAATGCTGTAGTTGTGTTCCTCTGCGTGCGTCCGTATATACGGAGAGTAATATTTTTCAGTGCCACTAAACGGGGCAAATACTTAATTCAAATCTACTCAGGATCAATTGTTGCAGGGCCGGTTCCAGCCCACGTAGCGTCCAGGTGCAATTATCACATTGACTCAAAATTGTTAGCTCAAAATATATTTAAAAAAAACCGAGTGGTGTCGTGAGTCGTGAGACACCAGTTAGGAACGAAGTTCCTTATTATAAAAAAATATTAATTTCAGGTTCTATTCGAGGTATAAAGAGAATAATTATTTGGGTATACATTTTTTATTATAATTTTTATCGATAGAAACTACTTTACAGAATTATCTACACAATTTTATTTAATTCTCAATGATTCATAAAAATATAATATAATAATAATGAATACTTGAAATAATTCCTTAAGATTCCTTAACTAGTTCCTAATAGAAGATCGTCCGTGGTCAAAATTAAACCATAATTCATTAAATTTAAGCAACTATTTAACCTTTTATTAGTGTTTATTCTTTACTTACTTTACTCATAGATCAAAAACCCCCTTATACATATTTGACATTATTATTGGCCGTATTGGCCGCCAAAACTTTACTCCGCTGTTTTTAAAATGATCTTCTTCTGAAGATCATTTTCATTTTATATTTAAATTTCTCCATTCAAGGCTTTCCCCATTCAAGTCCCCTTCTGCCTTGAATGAGGAAATCTGGGTTTAAATATAGACGGCCATACACTAATACACTTAAGATTTGCCGTTGTTATTGTGTTATTCGCAAAAACGCCAGGAGACCTAAATATAATGTGTTTAACATGACCTTATTATTAAGAGACCTACATATAATGTTAAACACATTATATTTAGGTCTCCTGGCGTTTTTAACTAGTATCGGCGAGTGGTTAAATCCCGAAAACATAAAAGTAATAATCAACGGAAATAAAAGTAGCATAATTGTAGGCAAGTCACAAATTAGCTATGTCGAAGAATATATCTTGGCCCGCTGATATCACCCAAGACAACATAAACAAAAAAAAATAATTTAAGAATAGCAAACATTTGGAAAAGGTATTGGGGCCTAAGGGAAGTAATGAAAGACAAAAACCTTCTTAAAGCAATAAAGAGCAAATTATTCAATGTCTGCATTCTACCAATCTTAATGCATGGAAGCCAAACATGGGCCATAACAAAAAACACAACAATTGCTATTTACCAACGAGCAATGGAAAGAAGCATGATAGGAGTAAAGAGAGGGGATAGAATAAGAAACATCAACATTAGGAAAAAGGCCAAGGTACAGGACGTAGCTCTAAAAATATAAAGGCTAAAATGGAAGTGGTCGGGACATAATTATGGTCAGAGGAAAGGACAAATATGGAGTAAAATAATTATACATTGGTACCCAAGGGAAGGTAAAAAGAAAAGAGGCAGACAACAAAAAAGATGGGATGATGATATGTGGCAGGTCGCAGGCACAACATGGAGTAGAGTAGCCAAAGAGAGATCAGAATGGAATAGGTTGGAGGAGGCCTTTGCCAACTGGCAAACGGACTTACAGAAAGTGAAGAAGCACCAAATACGCGAATAATTTTAATTGTGTAAAATACCTAATATGGGTCATACACAAAAAGTGGTATTAAGAAAATATTTGAAATAAAACTTCTCGTTTTATTATGAAACTCTGTTTTTATTTAAAGTTAACTGGATGATTCCTAAGGTATCTTTAAAAGGTCGTGTTGCGCTTTTCTCAAGTAGTTGTTGAATTTCAGATATTAGTGACTCATTTATCCTATAGATCTCAATTCCTTTACTGTCAATGTTTCAATTACTTTAATTTCTGTCAGGTTTTTTTAAAGAACAGGTGAAAGAAAAAATGTAGATATTAACACTTTGAAGAACAATGAACGCCTATAGAGGTCATAACAATAAAAAATCTATCGTGTCTACGTTACTGTCCGCTAAAGTGTTAAAATATTTGATAGGCGTGAAGGGCTGAAAAGCATAATCAAATAATAAAAGTATGGTGTTTAAGTACTAAAATCGAATAAACCAGCAAATAAATACTTATTTTTATCAATGAAATTTCATTACAACTTCACATCTGTAGACATAACTCCTTCCCGTAGACAATAAGTCTACAGCAAAGATGTCTACAGGAGAGACAAATCATTAATAAAACAAAGATGGCCGCCTACATACTGAAGTAACAGTTTGAGAATTACAATATTTGTTTAACACTCCCCTTAGGCATATCGTATCTTGATATTGTACAAATTTGTATAAAGTAATTAATCAGTTATAGTTTGAACAGAAAAAAAAAACACTGATGTCGGCCAAAAACTTGTGTAATTAATTAAAATAATGTAATAATCTCAGACTAATAGAATAAGATAGACGGAGCGTGTAGAACTCGCGCGTGAAGCCGCCAAAAGTCATACTAAATAGCAATGTCATACGTTTTCGCTCGCAGTCGATTCGAGCCGCTAGTGAGTACGCACGTCTAAACACGTTCTGACAAAATATTATTATAATGCCGTATTGTGTAGTAAAACGTTGTAAAACTACTTCAATAAATCACAAAAAGAGTTCTGGAATATCGTTCCATAGGTAAATAACTTTAACATTATAGATTTCTTATTATTTTCGTAAATATTTTAGTTACACAAACTTGGAACACAAAACCTCTACCATGTTCTACAGTGATGCCATCCTTATCATATTTTTTCCCTAAAATATTTTGCAACGTATAAGTGGGAATATAAAACATTATTAATCAGTCTATCGGTATACTATTTAAAATAAATCTGAATGACAGTTGTGGATCCGCGCGAAAAAAAAAAATTGTTGTTCGCATTTAGCGAATAATTCCGTATTTTGTAGTGATTTTAAGAGGTAGGTAGGTATTTAGATATTGTTTTTCTATGTTATTCAGATGATGATCAATTATTATTAATATATATAGATAGAAGATCTATCTAAATAATAATAATAATTGATCATTTAAATTCATAAAATAAGTAGGTATCGAAAAATCGAAAAAAAAAAATTACATCCTGACCACGGCTGCAAGCGGCGGCGGCGAGCGGTATGAACAAAATTTGTTATTACCTCTTGCCGCTAAATATTTAATGTTCTATAACGCCACGAGGTGCCGCGCACGTCTACGCTCGGTGGCAACGAACATTTAAGTACTTTTTTTTAATACTACTTGGATAGTAAACAAGCATACACCATATACATGTTAAGCAGTTACCGTAGCCTATAGATGTTATATTTAAAAAGATTTCATTTATTTGTCAGAAATTAAAGCATGCATTTAGTGTTTGTGTGTGTGTTTGTTTCCTATTTATTTTGAAATATTAGTGTAAAATAATTAAAAATAATAACATTATTTAAACAAACAATTTGTAGTATAATTTTTAATATTGGTAATGCATATTATTATCACGAGTAAAGGTTTTTTTAAAATGTAATAGTTGGGAGATTTTCATTTGCTGGCAACATTACGCACACATCATTTCGGTGTCTGTGGCTTCACCGATTTGTTCGAAACGCTCCGTCTATCTTATTCTATTAGTCTGAGGTAATAATGTATTTCGCCATTATATGCACCTAATGTCACATTCATAACCGAGACCAATTGAGAGAGAATACAATGCTGCCAACTGAACAAACAAAATGGTTACAGAGAGATGCCTTAATTTTTTTTAACGTTACGGACATTTTTTGCCGGCTAAGGTACCAAGGTAGGCTCCGCAACGCCCCCTAAGGAACTTCGTTCCAAAAATTCGCCTGGTCGCAAACAGTGCTGTGCTTGGCGCCCCTTCAATCTCTACGCCCGTGTGCGCTGCACACCCTGTACTATAAGTACAGCCGGCACTCAATAGTTCTAAAGTTATACGCATTTGTCTAATTTCATTATGTTATTATCATACTTCGTCTTGCTTATATCAAAAATATAGATTTCCACGTGAAAATCAAAGGAAACACGTTTAGTGATAATTTTTATTAGAAAGTAAGAAAGAAAGAAAAACAATTTACTTCAACACGTAGATGACGCACAACGGCTATAAAAAATAAAAGACTAGGATTACCAAAACAAAACTGGAAAACTATATAGGATGATGCTCTATTTATATTATGTTTGTAAAAATATTGTACCTATTGAATCTGTTTGTTTCCTAAATAAGTAAATTTAAAAAAAGTCATTAAGAACGGAAAACAAGAACAACAATATAAGAATGAACTAATAACAATTAAGGAAAAAACTAAAACTTGTGTGCAGGAGTTCGCCACACGCATGTTAAAAAGTAGTTTAATTAGGTTTAACTTTGAATATAATAATGGGTGCGGCCTCGGTTTATAATGACAAATCAAAATTACTTCAAAACTGCACGTCCGGATGATATCTAACTACATCAAGTTTACATTTTAGTAACAATGAATGATAATATCAGCGTACGATAGTTTTATGTCAACCACACGATGGTATTGTTCACATTACCTTTGCGTCAAAGCATGTTATATCAAGTCAATGTGGCTTACAACCGTGAGCGGATCAAACGTATCTAGGAGTTCTAACAGTGCGAATATAAAATTTCTTCGTAAATACGAAAACGATAAACATAATTGTTTCACGGCGTATCTAAAACACTTTAAATTTTACTTTGAGAAGTTACTGATAAAACGTTTTTTATTAGCCGAGTGGAGTAAAGATAAATAAATAGTGCGTCGAGTGTTTATTGAAAAATAAAAGGAAATTTGGTGTTTTAACTGTTTATAACAATTTTTTAACGAAATTTGTTGATGAGTGTAAAATTGTGTCAACATTTTTTTTTGTATAAAATTAATTTAGTGATTCTGAGGTTTGTTAAAATAGGAGTTAATGTGGCTAAAAACTAAAATAAACTATATTAGTACAAGCATAATAACTGTCCAATTGCATAAATAAATCAAATCACTTTTTAGTTATACAACTAAAAGGGCCTAAACATAAATTAATGACAACATTAAGACTTAAAAACGTGTAACAACGTCTTACAAATGCCTAGTATGTAAACTCGAAATAAAATATATTACTTACTTAGGTACATTACCCAAAAAAAATGGCTCTTAACGCGTGTAGTTTATTAAAAAAACGTTCAATCAAAGCAATATTAGCTATTTTATTTAATTTATTATTTTTGTATACATTGTTTTCGTTTCGCTACGATCATGGACAGATAGCGCTTCGTGCAGTAACAGATGACCGTGACTATGCTGAACATAAAGCAATCGTCGACCAGTACTATGAAAATCGTCGGGTAAGATATATCATTTAAATTTACTATTATACATCTTATATACGTCAATATGTCCGTATGGTGACGGATTAAGAATACAAATGTCACTATCCCATTTCATCCCGAGGGTGTCGTTAGATTTGACTAAAGGAGTAAGTCAGGTAGACAATATCCACTGCAAAAGAGGGAAAAACTCAAAACAAAACCTTTTACTGACTCGTCTGGCCAGCGTGGTATAATAGGCTAATATCCTGGAGGGATATTAGCCTATTATACCACGCTGCAGTGTATGGAGCAGACCCGTGTCCAGCAGTGGGACGTTTATGGATTGAGACGATGATACGTCAATATACGCTTGCGTAGTATTTTAACAAAGATACGGACTTTTAAGTTGGTATAACTTTCTGCTTATTTTTGCCGTCTTGCTAATATTTTTTTATACTACTTGGGTGGCGAACAAGCATATGACCCGCCTGATGTTAGGCAGTTACCGTAGCCTATGGACGCTTGCAATATCAGCGGTATCACTTGCGTGTTGCCGACCTCTTTTTATACACTAGGGATCACCAGTATCCCTGGGATAGGAAAACGTTTCTTTTAAAATGTATCCCTAAATGAGCGCTGAAGGTAACAAGACCGTGTCACGGGGGACTTAACAAACATACAATTTCAGGGACACAGATTACACCCAGGCTCGTAAGAAAAAAATATGAATCACACTAAGTTATGCCCCGTGTGGGAATCGAACCCATGACCTCCGACTTAGCAGTCAGTCAGTCAGTCATTGGGCTGGGGTCTTCTATAAAGCGGAGGCGCTTCCTTAGTCAGGCTGTGCCTTAGTCAGTGTTTTTATGAAAAAACTAGTGGCCCGCCCCGATTTCGCCCGGGTTAAACTATTTTCAGCTCAACTTTCTTAATTTCTTTTTACATCAGAACCTTCTCCTGACAATAACGAACATAGCAAAAAAATAATTAGCGAAATCGGTTCAGCTGTTCTCGAGATTTGCGCTTAGCAGCACATTCATCGATTCATTTTTATATTATAGACTAGAGTTGCCCGCGTCTTCGTCCGCGTGGTAATTTGGAATATTTTCCCCGATTTTGCAACATATCTCACTACTGCTCAGCTCCTATTGACCATAGCGTGATTTAATATAGCCTATAGCCTTCCTGAATAAATGCACTATTCAACAAAAAAATATTTTTTCTAATCGAACCAGTACTTTCTGAGATTAGCGCGTTCAACCAAACAAACAAACAAACTCTTTAGCGTTATAATATAAGTATAGATAAATAGTGATCTCATAGTAGGTAGTATGGATGATTTATTATTAAGAGTGAGTAAATAGCTACTAGTCACGATGATTTAATCTATAGCGATAGAAGCTGCATTTTATTAGTTAGGTACTAGAAGCCTGTCCCGACTTCGCACGGGTAAACATTATTTTGCATTACTTTTTTTAAAAAAAGACTAGAGAACAAGCTCTGTGTCGCGGAGGACTTTACAAACATAAAATTAACGAACACAAATTACAACCAGACTCAGAATAACTCTTTGTGTTTTGACACACAAAGTTTTGTCCTGTGTGGGAATCGAACCCACAACCTCGTGCACAGCATGCGCATACTGCCACTAGACCACTAAGGCAGTTAGGTCAAATTTCGTAAGTAGGTTTCTTTTATTTTTTTAAATAAAATATTGCTGTTGACCGCGTTTCTGCCCGCGTGAATGTCAGTTATCACGATAAAAAGCCTAGCTAAGCTATGTGCTATTCCAGACTATAATCTATCTCTGTGCTAAATTTCATCCGGATCCGTTCAGTAGTTTTTACATGAAAGAGTAACAAACATCCATACCTTCAAACTTTCACATTTATAATATTAGTTACTTACCGTTATTGTAGCTTTCTGTATGAGGATTTTAAATCGGTCCAGTAGTTTTCGAGTACATTCATTACAAACAAAAATACATAGCTTTTCTCGTTATAATATTGGTACCTTTACATATATATTTTTTACAATAATAATTTACATTCAATAGCCTTGGTTCTGATCGTGAGCATAATAAGGACAGGAAGGATTAAATCGTTATAAACGATATTTTAACTAGCCATTTACATGATTTATGTGTTGCAAAGCAAGTACTCGTGTTATTTATACCAGAAAAGGGATGAACTGAAGTCCCGACCACCAGCAACCATTTTATATAGCAACCCATAATGTCCCACTGCTGGGCACGGGTCTCTCTATCAAGAGAGGTTTTAGGCCTTAATTTACACACGCTGGCCTAATGCGGGTTGGTAAATCTGACATGTCTTTAGAGTTTCTTCTAAGACATGTTTCCTTACGATGTTTTCCTTCACCGATAGCAGATGGCGATTTTTTTGATTAGTACTATAAACTCGAACCGAACTGTCAATGCTCAACACCTGGATTTATTTTGTCTCCCGCTTTACTATGGAGGGAAGTGGAAACTTTTCTTTCTAACTCCTCATATTTACTTCTGATTAAATTCGTTGCGGGGTCCAAGACAGTAGGTTTAGTAGTCCACGGGACGCACGAGTGTCAAAACTCGGTGTATCAGTTGGTTACTCCGCTATTAATCCTGGCTCACAGGAGTCATAGCGGTGGGCATGTGGGTGGGATTGTCCCGAAAAAGTAATTTAACCATTATTATTTTACATAGGGATAATAATAATAACTTGTATTTTACATTTCCGGCCATACGTACATAGATAATATAATCTGAGTTACCCGCGTGTAACCCACACGCGGGTAACTCAGATTATATTATCTAAGTTACGCACTTCCTTTATAATTGGAACTAACAAAGGCAAAGTAAAACCAGTATTTTTGTATTTTTATAATCTACATGAACAAATTATTTAATGACATTTAATGCGCATGACATAATTATTATTAGATATTGATGACTTGGTAAATGACAATTAATGATGATAATTTTAAGAACTAATTAAAAACTATTGCCTATTGCATATTATACTACCTCGGTGGCTCAGTATTCGATGTGTGTGACTACTAATCACGAGGGCCCGGGTTCGATTCTCGAGCCGAGCTATAGAAATGATATTGGATTTTTCTGTTAAGAAATTAATTTACACCTCCGTGCCTCGGCGAGCATACAAAGGCATTAGTCCTACGCCTGATTTCTCTCGGGTCGTGACGGATTGCCGTCCCATCAGACTATATAAGAACCTATTTTCCACCTGTGACAAACAAATAAATTTGAATAAACTAGTCGGACCAAAAATACCTAATATTGGTGATTTTTAACCGACTACCAAAAAGAGAAGGTTCTATAAAGAACTTCACAATAGATGCCCGAAGTTTGGTACTTGGCAGTGTCAGTGCAAGTCAACTGTGCGGTACAATACCAAAGGTATCACTTGCATGTTGCCGACCTAAAAATAAACACCACAGCAAAACGGATCCTTAAATGAGCTCTGGAAATCTGTACACACACATGTGTGTGTGGTCTTCTGAAAGGTGGAGGTCCTTCCTTAGCCCAACTTGCTAACTATAATAGTATGGTGCCCTACCTCCTTAAATTTTATTCCTTACATACATAATGGAATTTTCTCATACTAATAGATCAACCGCAACTCGTGTCCAATTAGTTCTTATCAACGATTTTGTATGTACTTATAATAGATTGATTATGCATAAATTTGATAATCAATTTAATTTATTTTGATAATCAAAAAAAGATCATAATCATTTTTTCGGTTCAGATTATAAAATAATGTATGTATATCTTGTATATCTTACTTGACGTAACTCTATCTTATTATGATCTACATACATTATTTTAATGGGATTATTTTAGTCGATGTGGTTTACATAACAGACGTAATTTATAGATATAGATACCAAACAGGGGCCGTACCATGACGTATTAAAACGTGAGTAGTTCGAGTGAGAAAGAGGGATAGAGCTATGTAGCATGTCTAGCTCCGTCCCTCTTTTTCACTCGTCAGGCATTGGAATCACATGTAATCAAATTATATATTCTAGTTTGACTTTAATCTTCGGCTTCTCTTAAACCAAGATAAGTCAGAGACTACATTCAATCAAATTAACACTTTGAAGGACAGTGAACGCCTATAGACGTCATGACAATAAAACATCTATTGTGTCTACGTTAGTGTCCGCGAAAGTGTTAAGTCTGCATATCCATAGATATAAGGCACCGACCAAAGTTGGCAGAATTTTGGTTTCAACCCACATTGGCTCGTCAGGATCCAATGTGGGTCTCACTCTCAGGAATCAGTAGATTGATGGATCCAGAAACTAGGATCGCGTACATGAATCACTTGTTATGTAACCGGTTACAATCAATTTGCTCTCATAACTGAAAGATAATACCTACTTATTGTTCTCTTGACCGATTTCGGTTACGGCAGTCAATCTCAACGATACATTTTTCGATTCGCTACGACTGGAAAGAAATCAGGCTCAAGACTAACGGCTTTACGTGCTTTATAAGGCACGGAAGGGTTTCAATGTGTTTTAAGAAAACGGTTACCCATCTATATCGACTGCGACAAGCTCGTTTAACATCTTACTTAACTACTACTATAGACAATAATAATAACTATAAATCTAAACAAATAAATCTAAATATTATGATTAAAAGATGCAACATGTTTATTGAAACAGCCATTGGTTATTAGAAGTCATTCATAATAAAATAAATGAATGTTATTTATTTATTGTATCACCAGAGAGAAGCGGAAGGAGGGTAGGCTCTTGCCCTGCTGTGGGACAATACAGGCTTATTATAATAAAACAGTCTATATTATGAATATTAAAAACAAAACACCCGCCTTCGCGGTGGACCCCACCTGATATGACATCAGTGGTACACCCACCGCTGATTCTCTAAGAAACAGCGATGGCAAACTGACAATTGTGATCGCGAAATTGACAGTTATGATTGCTCGGTGACGGCGCAATCTATTGACTAAACGTCAAAAAGGGCTCTTACGGAATATCGATTTTCAATCTGACAGCTAGATTTTGCTCGGTTTTTGCGGTGGCTCGGTTTTTGCTCTTACGGAATACCCCTGCCGGACAGCATTCAGTCCTCCTGCGCCCGGGGAAGCGAGACGGTTATGTCGGGCTCTCTGGCCAAGATATGGTGGGCGGCCGGCATACCGACTAAAACTCCGCTGTTCCCCTACACCCGACTTAACGGGTGGACCACCAGAAACTAATATGACGTCAGTGGTTCAACAGCATTTGGTTCTGCCCCTGACAAGTGGCGTAAACGGTAGTCGAATCAAAAAAAATAATGAATGGGATATGACTTGTCAAGAGAGGCTTCTCTATAAAAATTATAGGTTTATGTATTTAAGCTCAACAATGGAGCAAAGTAGTTCTGAATACTTATTGAAAGACTATTTGTTTTATACTGTACCTATCTATGTATAATTTCAACAATGAAGAAATACCTGACTGACATGTTACCATTGATTTTATTTAGGTAGCCCATAGGTACTCAGATCTCACTTAGGTACCTATAATTTGTTTAAAGATACATTTTTTATACATTTACGGTAACAAACACCATAGGCTTGCCTGATGGTAAGCAGTAACCGTAGCCTAACGAGAAAGCCGATACCCTAGCACGAAGAGGATCGGAATCGCCTATGTGCGGCCCAGAGCCGTTCATAAACCTGGCACAAACGGTGGTCAAGCAATCTATAATACAAATGACCACCAAAAAGCACGGCGAGTACTGGCAAAACACTGAAGGCCAAAGCCATGCGAAAGAATTCTTAAGGAAAATGGAAAAAGGCTGGACGAACAAATTATGGAAGTACAGCAGAACACAAATGAGGGCAGTGACCGGTGCCTTCACGGGTCACTACCCTACAAACAAGCTTCTCCACAAAATGGGCCTGTCAAACAACCCGACATGCAGGACCTGTGGCGAAGAAGAGGAGTCAATGCTATGCACGTGCCATGCGCTGGCCTCAAGAAGAATGAGCCTTCTGGGACTGGCATACCCTGAACCAGAGGACTACAAGCGCGCCCCCGTCAAGGACGTAATGAAGCTCATGCAGGAGGTATTCAGTTACCAAGACGTAGGGTGAGAGGTAAGGTAGGGGCATGCACAAAAGATCCCAAGGGTCGAAGTGCGCTGGCCGCAAGGACAGCCCCGACACAAGATAAGATACCGTAGCCTTACTTACGTTCTTGCAATATTAGGAGCAATACTCGCGCGTTGTCGATCTTAATATCTTTCCGATCATTGTAAAAGTACAGTTACATGATACGGACCTCAAAAGGGAGTAGATTCGGTTTGGATACTGCTACAAAAGTCCAAATTTACAGTAAAAGTAGTAAAAAAAGCTGTGGTGGCCGAGTGGGAAAGTAACCGACTTGCACCAATGTGAATTTCACTTTGTGGAATTTATATGTACTACTCAAATGATTCGCCATCTGCTAACGGTAAATGAAACCATCGTGAAGAAACTCACATTTCTTATAATAAATTCTAAGGACATGTCAGATTCACCAACCTGCATTAGGCCAGCGTGTGTGAAAAAAGGCCTTTTTCACACCCGCTGGCCTAATTCGGGTTGATACCCTCAATCTCTCGATAGAGAAGAGGAAACTGTTGACTTGTTTGATGTGTTGCTCTTATTATATTAATATAAATGTATAGGTACTATATAGTTAATCCGTCTTTACAGGAAATGATGTAAATTATTTTGTTTCAGAATTGGTCAACATCAAACTTGGGAGCGTATCTTTTTAAACATAACGAAGAATCAAGAAAGTATCAACCGCAAAAGAAAACATTTACCATATTGGTGTGGAAATATTGGAATTGGCTTAAGAATCGACATGTTTTTGAGTATGGCGCTGGGTAAGTTTAAATACAACTACGTCAGTGAGTACCTAGACTAATGTATATCCTAATATATATATTTCTTGTGTGCGTGTGTATGTGACTGAACTCCTCCTAGACGGGTGGACCGATTTTGATGAAATTTTGTGTGTGTGTTCGGGTAGGGCCCTGGATGGTTTAGATTCACAATTGGACCCGGTAGGTGGCGCTGCTGTCGGTATTTCAGCTTTTTCCGGCAGGACGACGTCTGCCAGGTCCACTAGTATTATAATAAAATTATAAACATACATATTCATCACGCCCTCCCACTGAGGTAGGAAGAGACTATGGTACGCCAATTACTTTGATCCAGACATATAGAGAGGTAGGGCACCATACTAGCGAGCAAACCCGACTGAGGAAGCACTTCCACCTTACAGAAGACCATGGCCAAATAACTACACACAGCGGTGTTGTGTTCCTGTGTGTGAGTACAGGTCTCCAGCGCTCATTTAGGGATGCGTTTTAAAAGAAACGTATTCCTATCCCAGGGATACTCTCATCTTAAAGCCCTGGTGTAAAAAAATGGGTTGGCAACACGCAAGTTATACTTCTGGTATTGCAAGCGTCCATAGGCTACGGTAATCAGGCGGGACGTATGCTTGTTTGCCACCCAAGTACATTAAAAAAACCTCCATTAGCTTCCTTAGTTAATTAGTACATTCATCAACCTCTTAAAGCCCCTCTCTCAAAAAATGATGAAAAAGAGGTGTAAATGAAACCATTTTTTGTTGACATTTATAGACAAATGACTGCCAAAAAATACAGTATTAATCTACAAGATGTGTTCAATAAATATAATTTATAACAAGACCATAGTTATAGTTTGTAATATATGTAGTTTGTAAAAAATCATCGAATCAGCACCAAATTATTGAGATGTAACCACTTTATGACTTAAATTTTTATCAAATAATACGAAAAAAAAACAATATTTGAAGAAAACATACACCTATAATTTGCTAATGTTATATTTAGAATAAGTAAGTTTGAATTTTAATTTATTAAAAATTGATAAGACCGTCCATTCAAAGAGTACATGTATTTGTATCCCGTGGACTCCGATATCCGCGCTCGCCGAGAGAATTAGGTCGTGTTTGATTCGTCAAAATGCTCAAGGTCGTTGGCGATATCACAAGCATTAATACATGAACGTCGTTTTTTGGTGCACGTATACTAGTCTATGGTATAGTATATCTTTTATTGTGTGTTAATTAATGGCAACCCAGTGATTAAGATCGGGCGGCTTGCTTGATGTAACAAACTAAATACCAAGAAATATAAAATAAATAAAAAGTAATTTCAGTAGGTACTTATCCTACTAATATTATAAACGCGATAGTTTGTATAAATGTATGGCTGTATGTTTTTAGTCTATCTCGCAATAACTACTTAACGGAACTGGATGAAATTTGGCACAGCGATAGATTATTGTCTGGAATAGCATTTGGCTACTTTTTATGGCGATTACCGACATCCACGTGGGCGGAGCCACGGGCAACAGCTAGTACCTTATATATACTAAAGTGTGTATCTATATCTGTGTACTAAAGTAATATTCCCGGTATTGTAGGCGCGGTAGTTTACTATTAAGTGGGCCGTATGTTTGTTTGTCACCGTGGTAGTATTAGTGCTCACCTATCTAAAAATACAACCTAAAATTTGCAAATAAAAGAAACATTCAACACAGAATTTCATTTATCGGTATAAAATTTGACATGTTATTTTTGGTATTTAACATGTACTTTAAATTTAGTAGGCTGTTTATTTAGTCACGGAACTAATACTGTGCTATTACAGCTCTATTACGGGCTGTCCGATGATAAGTGGTCGAACTTATGAGAAAAAGAAAGGAATACTTTTATAAGTCATAAGATTAAACAAGTTGTCTTTTATATAAGTATTTAGATACATTATTAGGTAGATACAACTAAAAGCGCAAAACTATTTACTATGATTTGTTGTATATATTTTTTCTTCAAGAAAGAGTTATAAGGTTTTAAACGATATTCAGTTGACAACGCGCAAATTATATACAAAGTGTTGCAAGCGTCCATAGGCTATGGTAACTGCTTACTTTTAGGCGGGCCGTAGGCGTGTTTGCCTCCTTATAGTTGTATAAATAAACCAAGCGACCGACGCTTTCCAAGTGAAAACTCACGTTCAGCACTTTTTGGGTGACCAAAAATCATGGAACTTGCGTCAATGTCACCGAACGCTTTCCATATTCAAACTTTTTGACAAAAATCATGGAACTCGCTTCATCGTCACCGAACGCTTTCCATATTCAAAAATAATAATCTAATAGCTCGAAGATACAAATCACAAGTTACTATAGTTTTCACTTCTATCGGCAGTCCCCAAAGACTGCCCCGTATTTGTGGCCCCATTTTCATCAAAAGAAAGTTCTGATGATGGGATCCATGAGGAATTGAGGGAACTCCTCAAAAATTATAGGCTCACATATAGCAATTTCAATATTTTTAACAACACATCAAACATTTGTATTCAGAAAGTATAATATGATGAAGTAAAACTGATGAAGAAGACCACAGATGGCCAGAACTTCTCAATAATAAGTATTTTACGGATGATGATTAAATAAGTTTCCATTATTGTTGCTAAGGTAGCTAGGCAACGGAACTTCATAATTAAACAACGTAATCTAGCCGTTTTTAAGGTTTTTGAAATTCTGCAACTTGCCCTACTGAAGTCAGTTTTTTTTTGTTAAAATTATATTTTTGAATCACGATTGTTTCTATTTCGATAATGCGCTAGCCCAGCCTACTCGTAGGTACTCTAATGAAACGAATCTTTGAGTCGTATGCCTATCACCTTATCTTATAATACCTTGTTTGTCATGCTCTACACTACAAAATGCGTGTCCTGCCACGCTTGACTGTGTATCATAGGATTTTTCTTTTTTATACTACCTAGGCGAACAAGCTGGACTCCTTGATGGTAAGCAGTCACCATAGCATAATGTATACTTACTTTTTTATATAAGTACTAGTAAAGTGAAAGCAGTTATCGTAGCCTGGACATCGTAGTATGGACGCCTGTAACACCTGGGTGTCCCTCGTGCGTTGCCGACCCTCAAAAACCTTATACTCCTTTCTTAAAGAACTCCATGCTATAGTCTTTTGGGAATCGTACGGTACGGCATGTTTGATACTATATAAATTACGTGTTGCCGACTAGAAAATGTTTAATTGTTCACTGAATCCTGGATTCAGTGATGAGAGGATCCTTGGTAAAAGAAAACGTTTGAATGAAACACATCCCATACCCGTGAACATAATAACTAACTTTAAGAGAGATAGGGCACCATAGTAGCGAGCAAGCCCGACTGGGGAAGAACCTCCACCTTACAGAAGACCACAGCCAAATAACTACACACAGTGGTGTAGTTATGTTCCTGTGTGTGAGTACAGGTCTCCAGCGCTCATTTAGGGATGCGTTTTGAAAGAAACGTATTCGTATCCCAAGGATACTCCCATCATAAAGCCATGGTGTAAAAAATGGGTTGGCAACATGGAAGTGATACTTTTGGTATGGCAAGCATCCATAGGCTACGGTAACTGCTTAAAATTAGGTGGGCCGTATGCTTGTTTGCCATCTAAGTAAGTAGTATAAAAAAAATAACTACACACAGCGGCATAGTTGTGTACCTGTGTAAGTATGAGTACAGGTCTCCAACGCTAATTTAGGAATGTTGCAGGCAGTTATTTGGATGTGATCTTCTGTAGGGTGGAGGTCCTCCTCCACTCGGGTTTTTTTGTTTGAATGATACCTCACTTAGAATAATGGAATCTCTTTTTACATAAAATTCCTTAGCCATCAATTTGGAACGCCGCTTGTCGCGATAAGTGTGAATAAAATATATTATATAAATCAAATAAACTATAACGAATTCCATTTAATTAGTTTATGCATGATAAGAGTTATTAACAAACAAACAATTTCCTTTTTTCATTTTTTATTTCCTTAGAGCTGACCGTTTTAAGCTAGTGGTAAGTGACACCGACTGATCACTATATTTTTCCCCAGCGTATAATCTATCTCCGTGCTAAATTTCATTTCGATCCGTTGAGCCATGTTGTCGTGAAAAGGTAAAACGAATATACATACATACAAACAGTAGTTTTAAAATTCAGTATTTAGAGACAAAATGTCTGCGTAAATGATCGAAATCGGGGCAATCTTAGCTTATTTCTCTAACTAAATCTTTTCAAGCCAGGGATATTGCATCTATTGCTACCATCTCCCCCCTCACCTTTGAGTCCACGCCTGATACTAAGTCTACTTATTTTTATTCAGCAATTTTAATTATAAAACTACTGAACGACGATTCAATGTAGGTAGCTAATAAAACGTAAATTAATCTACGATAATATCCGTAAAATTATTTTCATTTCAAGCCTATTTGATTACATTTAGTCATTATTGTTATATTGGATTAGCGGTTTGTTTTTATGTATCTACGTTTTTTAAACTACCAAGGTGGCAAGCATACTGCCCGCCTGATGATAAGCAGTTACCGTAGCCTATATATGGACGTTTGCAACACCACCAGTTCTACGTGCTTTCCGAGGCATGGTAGTTTAAAACTCTTAACTTATGACATCTATGTGAAGGGTCAGCAACATGCAAGTGCAGCCTATGAATGGTATACGGAGGCGGGCCGTATGCTTGTTTGCCCCCTAAGTAGTATAGAAAATGTACTTGACAAAAAACATTTTTTTTGCCTGAACCGGTTATCGAACTTTTGTCCTTGTGATGAGCAGTCACATTCAAGAAGAACTAGACTAATGATGCAGTTACGGTCATATTTGGCTAGTACTAAGAGTTCTTTACACTGTAGTATTATAGTAAATCGATAGTAGGTATTTATAGTAGGTACATTCTGATATTACCTAATCGCTTTTATAACTATACATAGGTAGTTATTTGTAGGTATGTGGGTACATAATATATAGTTCTTACGTCACAATACTTTGTATTATCTGTTTATTTTTACATTTCCGAGTGTCATTGATTATCAAAACTTATTAACTAATGTATTCCTAGAATATTATGTTTGATTTTCATTGTTTCGATAAGTAAAACATACATTTTAAGATATGGTGTGAAAAATATTTTTTATCAACGTATTTATTAGTTAGGTAAAAATATTTAAATTAAGTGCTCGACATAAAATAGTATAACTAGCAGTAGATATTTGTCTACTATAATAATGCATTTTGGTTTGTTATGCATAAACTCAATAACAACGGGACCGATTTTCAAAATTCTTTCACTATTATAGTAGAATTATGAATGACTGAGTAATAGGCTTAATTTTATTTTCAAAATAATGCATCCTTCAGAAAACTAAATGAACGTTTACCCGTGTGAAGCGGGGCATGGCTGCTCGGAATACATAAGTATGTTTTGTATTAAATAAAGTAAATTATATTTTCAGAAATAATCCCTTCAAAAGATGTAGTGTGAAAAATTGCATTTTTACTGGAGAAGACGACATGCTTGACACAGCTGACGCAGTTATAGTCCACCTGCAACGTGGCCTCGTACCTAAAGTACACAAGAGACCACAATATCAAAGATGGATATTTTTGAACGACGAATCCCCAAAAAACGTATTTTCTTTAGCGACATCAAAAAATGTGAAATCAAAAGATTTTGAAAATGTATTTAATTGGTCTATGACTTACAGGTACGTAATCTATATCATACGTGAAGCGAAAAACCTAGTTAACGTTCACGCCAGTATTTTTTGTGGTGACAGATTAAGAAATCAAATGTCACCACCCCGTACCATCCAGGTCAGAAAGACAATATCGACTGCAAGAGAGGGAAACCTCTAAACAAAACCCTATACCAACCCGTCTGGCCAACGTAGTATTGTAGGCTAATATCCCTTCAAGTTTATGGAGGAGACCCATGTCCAGCAATGGGACGTTTATGGGTTGAAATGATGATGAAAGTTTATACGGAGAAGGACCGCAGAAAGCAATTACGTTCGAATTTCGACCACCGGGCGCCCTCTAGTTTTTATTAAGTATAAACACAAACATTACTTAGTTGGTGTTGCTTTACGATTTTTTATTTATCGCATGCAGCTGGTGCAATTATTGTGGCCTATGTCCAGCAGTGGATTATGTATTTTTGCTGAGATGATGATGATGATGCAGCTGGTAGCGAGAAGCCGACGATCGTGCCAAATGCGTGCACTAGGAGAAGCCTATGTGCAGCAGTGGACTGCGATAGGCTAATTGATGATGATCTCTACTAATATTATGAACTTAAAGTAATTCTGTCTATCTGTCTGTTGGGTTTCATGTCTTAAGGGCTGAATGGGTCTTTATGAAATTTGGCAAGGTAATATCTATAAAACTAAATGCCTAAGTAGTGTTGAGTGGGACTTGGTCGAAGCCTGTAACTATCAACTACATAAAATAAGATGCTCATTTTGTTTTTTTTTTCTGTTTAGCTAAACTTGAATGCACATACAACCATTATAGCTTGACATTAGAATATAAAGATCGATGAAAATGATGAAAGATTAAATTAAGACCTATTGATTGAATACTCTAGGCTCTTGATCATTCAATTAGCCAATTGGTAGAGATTGATTCAATTATTTTTTATTTATTTATCACTCCAAGTGTCAAACGTCACAGTACTCATGCTATTTGAAATAGACTATAATACTTTCAAATGTAAACTTGGGCAATAAATGCTATCCTATCGTAAAAAAAACATTACATTTTAGCTTGATAACATCTCTAGGTATATCGCGATGGCAAATTTAAAAATTGGCTTATTTTTTTAAAATACTAAGAAACTTATAGTTGGTTCACTTTGGTGTATTGTTGTTTCAGGAGTGATTCTGATATTCCTGTCCCTTACGGGCGTACAGTGGCTCTTGAGGAGCCTATATTTAAACACTATAATCCAAGCTTCATTACTAAAATTATACCAAATTGGAATAATAAGAGACATGATAAAATAGCTGCAATACTTATGTCAAACTGCATACAGTTCAGAATGAATTTTATAAAAGAAATACAGAAGTATATAAAAGTTGATGTTTATGGAAAATGCTCGAATAATAAGACAATGGCGAACAGGTGAGTCTCTTAAATACTTCTTTATTGTACGTAGTCTGAGTTCTTGACTGTCACCCACGTGACTATTGATCATCAAAAGAAAATAACAGATCTAGCACATTATTGTACCGTGATACCCACATAGTGTCTCTTTGTCTAATTATATTTTTTATTTACAGCTGCCCAGGACATTTCAGATCAAACTGTAAACCAATATCAGAATACTTATTCTATTTGGCGTTAGAAAATTCAAATTGTCCTGAATACTTAACTGAGAAGATATGGCATAATGCATATAATAATGGGGCTATACCTGTCATCATGGGACCTTCTTTAGCAGATTGTGAGAAACTATTACCACCTAAATCTTATATACATATACCTATGACAACAGATCCCAATGAGATAAAGAAGTTAGCTTTGAAATTGGTACGTATCAGCAAATTTAATGATGCAATCGTATCTCTACATGAATGGAGGAATAACTTTAAGGTAGCTAACGAGCATGGTTATTTCGGCACGCCATCTCAACATTTATGCCGTGTGTGCGAAGCTATGAATTACAATAGTAATGAAGAAAAAATATATTCTGAAGCAGATCTTAAATGGTTTCTGGATCCAGAATTATTGTGTGCCAAATAAAATATATTAGATAGTTTGCGTTCCAATTGATGTAACGTTTGCATTAAAATGTTTCATAATGGGTTTAGGACAAAAATTCTTTAGGACAAAATATTTTTTCTTATACCAAGTAACTCATAAAAAAATAATTAATGTAGAACATTAAGTTGGTATGAGACAAAATTTGAGATTCATGTAGGTACTTATTTATACATAAAACGTATATAATTACTTGTCATGACTGATTAATTTATCAACGCAAAGGTTCTTGCCATGTTGAATCAATTTTACAATGTCAAGAGTTGTCTAAAAATAATAAGTAACTACGCAGTTTTGTCGAAAGAATAGCATTTATAGACAGAAGAATTAAACGGTCAGAAAAATTAAAGCTTGTGGTGTATTAGGCTTTAAGTGAAGGATACGAAATGGGTTCCTAATAGGTAATGGTATATTTTTATTGTTTTATAATTGTATAGTCATTTATATATTAACACTGTTCTGTAGTATGTAGTACATTTTGAATTGTGTTAGTAAACAAAAGAAAGTTGAGTTTTATAAAGGCAAACGGATAAATCTTACACCCAACATTTAGCCGAGTCCGCAAATCATTTCGGAGAGTTTTGAAAGTTCCCTCCGGGGATCTTCCATGAGAAATATAAATCCACTGTTCATTGAGTAATAAATTTCGTCGCATTGTTATTCAGGGAGAGACTGGTCCCTTTGAATTATGATACAAGTTTGTTTTTATTACTTGTATTGTTGAAGGTGTAAAAAAACTCGGCCGGTGTTACTGGTTGGTTTAAGATTAAAAAAAAAATTTAACGTACTATTTATATAAGAGTGACAAATATTGTTTAGAATTAAGGGCATTTTTTTAAGGTTAAGGTTTACAAGGTTTAACACACTGTTCCATGGTACGCAGCACAGTAAAACTCGTAGTTTTTGATACGTAGGTAATAGCCTAGTGTAAGGAAGAATCTCTCTATATACAATAGTCTAGTTGTCTGATTGCCATAGTACAGGCTCTGTCTACGTGACGGTGTGTAAGTTGTCCCAGAGAGAAAGTTTCTTTTTTACACTATGGTAATAGCACAATATTACCTACACATTAAAAACGACGCGTTTCGTCGTATTGTCATACAAAAAGAATTTGTGCTAACCCTAAACGAAGGATTATCGTTGCGCGAAGCAGTGAGTTATTTACTTCATTTTTATACTTACTCAATGTAAGAAGTCCGTATGGCTGTGTTTTAGCATTTTTAAGTATAGTTTATGTTTAAATTTGCCATGGAAATAAAACAAAGATTAGATATTAAATATTTTTTTTTTTGGTTATATATTAATTTATTTACTTCCGAGTTGGAGGGGTAAACGCCAAAGTATTATAGTAATATGAACTCTGCCTATTTTTCCATAATCTATACCAAAATTCATCCAAATTTCATCCAGATCCGTTCAGTAGTTTTTACGTGAAAGAGTAACAAACATCCATACATCCATCCATCCATCCATACTTACAAACTTTCACATTTATAATATTGTAGTAGGATATAATTTATTTATGAAGATGTAATTGATGAATGGTGTAAAAATAAGCCTTAATATCTTTTTCTTAACTACCCGGATCTCTTATTCTATGGTATCCATTAGTTTGTATGGTTGTGTATTGAATTATACATATATTTATAACGGTCTCGTAGCAGCGCAGATGAACAAATCTGCAAAGTTTGGTAAGCTACTTGCGGCCAGCCTCTAGGTGGGTGACCGTTTTCTAAAACATATCGAGACCACTCTGTACAATAGCATCATTTGCAGAAATATGATATAGCAAACAGAGCCGCTTTAACAATATCTGCAAAGAATTTAATTACGCAGTACAATTATCCTTAGAACGTGCACTGACAAATATTGCTGTAGAACGAACATTAACAATGTAGTTTTGTTAATCCTCAGAGGAAACGACAGCCATGTTAAGCCGTTGAGAAAACTTCTCGTCGTATTACGAAGTAGCGACATAACATTAATTGTTTTAAGAAATACTCGCTAGCTTATAAACGGCTTTGTCAAACTTTATTACTCAATCCAGGCAAAGAGTTATAAGGTCCTTGCTAAGTCAGTCTTTTTGTTATAATACTTAGGCGGCAAAAAAGCATACAGCCCGCCTGGTAAGCAGTTACTGTATGTGTGCCTATGGACAGTTGTTATACATACCAGTTTTTTTTAATGAGCACTTCTGCGGCGTATTTCTATGTATTAGTAAATGCTCATTTAAAAATCAGAACTACACAGAGTAAATAATAATAGCAATAATTGTATAATATTGGCGAAAATTGCTGGCAGCCGATGGAAGAGGATGAGTTGGTGAAAATTCTTGCGGGAGGTCTATGTCCAGTAGTGGACGTATTTCGGATAGATTAAAATGATTTACCGTTCTAGAAGAAATTTTAAAGCTTTATCTGATCTTTGCATCTGACAACAGGCCTAATATTATGACCTAAACTTTCTCTTCGATTAAGAGACCCGTGCCCAGCAGGGAAATTATGTACTTATATAATAGGAGTTGCTAGTAAAACTCAGCTTACTGGCCAAATTGAATGCCTCGATGGTCCAGTGGCCGCAGTATGCGCCTGCTGTGCACGAGGTTGTGGGTTCGATTCCCGCACAGGATAAAACTTTGTGTGACCCACAAAGGGTTGTTCTGAGTCTGGGTGTAATTTGTGTCCGTTAATTGTATGTTTGTAAAGTCCCCCGCGACACAGAGCTTGTTCTCTAGTGCGGGAGTTGTCTTTAAAAAAAAAAAAAAATGAAGCTATTTTTAAACCTACTATGTCCCGCCAGGTAGAATTCTCCTACATGGTCTTTGACACCTTTCTATACGATGCCAAATCTATCCATCTTCGCAAAAGCATCCGACTTATCATGCTTGTGTTTAAAAGCAACGACAATGTCCGTCTTCACAGATCCATGGTGTCTCACGTTTGTCCTTCTTCTTCTTCTTCTTGGGGTGCCATCTTCTTAATGAAGGTCGGCGATCATCAAGGCAATTTGGACCTTTGATACAGCCGCTCTGAATAGAGAACGGGTGCTCTTGTTGTACCACTGGCGTAAGTTTTTTAGCCAGGATATTCTTCTCCTTCCAACACTGCGTTTACCCTGTATCTTTCCCTGAATTATAAGTTGTAAAAACTGGTATTTGGGATTCCTCATAATGTGCCCGAGATATTCCAACTTCCTTACTTTCACTGTCTGTAATATTTCCAGTTTCTTATGCATCCTTTCCAGCACCACTTCGTTCCTTATTTTGTCTCTCCAGGATATTCTTAACATTCTTCTGTACACCCACATCTCAAACGCTTCCACTTTTTTGCACATGGTATCTGTGAGTGTCACGTTTGTCCATGTGAAGTAAAATTAGGTAAGTAGATTCTGACGAGTCATCATATGAGAGAAACAAGAGCTGACACCAAATGTCGCCTTTTTGTGAACCACGTAATTCACTTATTTAATGAATTATATAGCAAGCCGGGACGAATAATATGAAAAACATTTTCGCAATTTAATTATCCTTTTAACCCCTGGGATATTTTTATAATGGCGGATTTGGATGTCGTATCACATTAAAGTTAAAACATAAAAGAGGGACTGTCTGGATAGGCAAGCGTGTACCGTCGTTAAATGTTATTACCGGGGCTTTACATCCAGGCATCCAGATTTAATTTCTGTTTACCGGTTCCCGCAATATGATAATACTGTTTCGTTGTAAAATATTTCATTTTTACGATTCATCTATGCAAATGGTTTCATTGGCGGTTTTTCGTATTGACCGCCTCGTGGCCACGTCTATTTGCTTGTAAGAGTAATGTAATTATGCTGTATTTTTGTTAATTTTATTGGGTTAATTTTATCGGCGCTGTTCCGCTGAACAGTGCCATGGCAGCTGATCTCTTAAGATATTTGCAAATAATAGTTGCTGTTAAAAAAAATTGTTGCTTTTTTACATAAATTGATGCTTGCTCTAGCAATCTGTGTTTAAATGATACCTTTTTACTATATCACATTCAAACTCAAAATTCATTAAGATTACAAAGTAACATTTATGAAGGTCATAAATTATGAATAAGCCAGAAAGATGATGGTAGCAAATTTGCCTACGGCTAGTTTGCTAATGCAGGGCTATGTGAAGAACTAGCAAGAAACTCAGGCCACTCTTTTGAATTGCCAGATAATTACAATCCTTACTTTTACTACTATTCATGAAAATCTCGATCTAAATCAGAATTCAATCACTGCGTAAGAGGATAAGTTAACTTTGAGCATATATTGTTATGCTGTAGTTGCCATAGACATTGCCCATTTCGAAGGTCATAAGTACCCTAATAAAGATAGCCAATGACAGGATTTTACTGCTTAGAGCCGGGTACGATAGTCGTGTAATGTATTTTTATACAAATGGTGCTTCTCCTTGCAACATAAACGTTCCGAACCCTCTTTATTGACCTCCGGACCTCTCTTGTTAGTATCCACCACTTAAAATGTAATGGATTTTCTTTCACACAGACCTGCATTAACCCTATTTATTTCGAATCCCCAGTTCTGAACACGAACATTCTCGTTCAATTTCTCGCTAAATGGGTATTAAAGCACCGTTCGTGCAAACTTTTCTCTAAGTTACGAGCCGTGCGTATTCGTTGAAGCGATTTACAAAATTACTCTTATAGCTAAGTTCCAAGTTTTTGCGGTATACCTGCTCTAACTTCACTTGTTATGCCCAAGAATAATGCTCAATATTTGGGGAAGTTTACAACTGTTGAACAATCTCGAAAAACTTGTTTGTTGTTCAACTGGCTACGATTGGTTTTTCAGCCTAGAAGTTGTGAAATACTTCTGTACACTTATCGTTAACGGGCTGTAAGAACCAGACGGTATTACTAAAGCTAAGAAGTACATAATAAATTATGTACTGAAATATATGGTATCAAATAATAGCTGTTAAATTTAGATTCCTTCCGTGTCCCGTGTATTGTAACTGTCATGCTCCCATTGTATCGTTACATCAATATAGCCTTATAAAAAATAATTATTATTTATTTAAGATAGTCAAATCCACAAAAGACTTGTTAGTAAATCCTTATGACTATGTTAGTATAGAATAATAGGTAGGTAAGTACAAAATTAAAGACGCTATCGGCTTCGACTGGCTACATGCGTGACTGTATCAACACTCATATGAATATTGACCCAGTGACTCACATAGTCACAGTCCAAACGATAGGCTCTGACAGACAGTGCGGTGTTGCGACTGGCATGCAATCTGCTTAGCATGGACGCGCATCACTCACGCAGAGTGGCATAGAAGCAATCGATGCGCGCTTCGGCGAACGCTTCGGCCTGATGCACTGCATTTGCAATCGCAACAACACCCTGAGTGCGTTGTTGTACTGAAACTTATAAATTTCCTCAAAAATTAAGCTATTAAATGCAAAAAAGGTTTTTTAAATTCGACTATGTAAGTTTTGCAGTTCAAAGGAACAAACTTGCCAGCTTTATGTATTTAAACTAGTATAGAAAACGGGAGTGCCGCGACGTATACAATAAAGATAAAGATAATTTATTGCCATTTTTCGCGTTTGCCAATTTGTAGGCTGGTTCGTTAACTTTACGATTCCGTAATAAAAACTGGTGGTAATATACTTATAGTTTCTGAAACAGAGGCACGTATAACCAATAGATGTTGAGCTACAGAGCTATCACTCTTATCAGTATATAAGTACAAATACTTTCGTTAAAGTTGATTCTAGAAGGATGGTGAGGGTCATTTTAATTTGGATGCGTGCAAGACTATCGTATATCGTAGAGGTATAGTGTAAGGAAGAATCTTACCGCTATTATAGCCTTCCTTAAACTATAGTAGAGGACAAATGATTAGGTGCGTAGTACTCGTGTTATATTCTTAAAATAAACTATTTTATTTTGCACTATAATTCTTGTAACTAAGTAATAATAAAATTACTTTATTATCGTTCTTGCAAATAGAATAAAAGTTTACGGGTTTTGAACATAAAATAAAATAAAAATAAATAAAATAAAGTTTATTAGGCAATAAATTGTACAGTTACACTTTTACATTGACCCCAAACTAGGCAAGCCTGTATCTTGGGTATCAATTATTTCGTTTACATTAGCTTGAATCTTAAGGTTAAAAGATATTAATAGTATATAAGTACCTACATATTCTAGCAAAGTTAAAAAATAAGATATAATTATCGTGAAAACAAAAAAAAATACAATTCTGAATTTTATTATAAAATAATGTAATTATTAATATTACATTTATAATATTATAAATGTAATTATTAAAATAAAAAATAAAAAATGGAGTGATGGATGATTTGATGAGTTTTGCGTGAGTGTGTGTGTGTTTGTGTGTGTGTGTGTGTGTGTGTATGTGTGTGTGTGTGTTGTGCGTGTGTTGTAACAGTACGCATGATTACCGTGTTATTTTCTTATTTTTAATAGGTCCTCAGTCTTATCATAAGATAAGGTGAGTAACCATATTTTTATTTTTTGTTTTGTTTCGTATCTTGAGCAGTTGATTATATTGCAATACTTAATGACAGTGTTGTAGATGTGCTGATGGAGAAAGAAGGACAGTCTCTGAGCATACACTGAATTTACTGCTGTAATCGGAATTCTAAACCTTCGTTTACTTTGAATTTGTGCCAGATCTTCTCGATTTAGGGTTATGATATGTGTTTTAGTTATTAAGTTAGTTATGTATAGCTTCCTTACCGTTAAAAGAGACGTTTCTGCATAAAGTGATTCTGTTGGGAAACGGAATGGCTTGTGTAGCATAGTTTTTAAAACAGCCCGTTGTGCTCTTTCTAGTTGTAATAGGTGGGTTTTGGCTGCTCCTCCCCAAACTACTATACAGTATTGCAAAAGTGACTGACACATGGCTATGTAAACCATCTTCTTTACTTCGAATGTTGCACAATCGCGAATCATTTTTATTAGATAAATTTGTTTTCGGACACGCTTTATTAGTTTAAGGATGTGGGGCTTAAATGATAAGTATTGGTCTATGATAATCCCTAGGTATCTGATTTCATTCACTTTTTCTATTTCATTACATATGCATTTGGAGATTGAGGTACTGCTAAATGTTTCCGTGCAATTATTGTCATGCAGTTTCAGATTTTGCGCTAGTGTCTTTGTTGCCTGTGTTTTTCTGAATGTTATGTACTTTGTTTTATTTTTGTTTAGTGTCAGTAAATTCATATCCAGCCATTCCATAATCCGTCTCATTCCTTCTTCCGCTCTTTTGAACGTTTCCTCCCAATTAGGTCCATGGAATACAGCTACTGTGTCGTCAGCGTAGCAGATTAAGTCGGCGTTTGGAATTTTTAATTTGAGAATATCATTTATATAGACTGTGAAGAGCGTCGGTCCCAGAATGCTTCCTTGTGGTATACCATAACAGGTTTCTTGCTCGTCACTCAAGAGTTCTCCTACTCTAGTGTATTGTCGTCTGTTAGTTAAGTAGCTCGAAAACCAGTCGTGGGCTTTTCCTCTTATGCCTATCTGTTCTAGTTTTTTAAGTAAGATTGGGGTTGAGATCGTGTCGAATGCCTTGGCTAGATCTAAAAATATCCCAATACGAGTACAACGTTCGCCAGCGTCTGTACGTTGACCTATGTTGTTTGTTAAAAGTTCTATTGCATCGACTGTAGATTTACCACGTCGGAAACCGAATTGTCTGTCTGATAGTAATAATTTTGATTCTAGATATTTTACTGTGCGGTTATTTATTAATTTCTCTAGTATCTTGGAAAATATGCTGAGGAGGGCGATTGGTCTGTAGTTACCAGGATAGGACTTCTCACCAGCTTTGTAAATAGGCGATACTAAAGCAAGTTTCCATTGGTTTGGGAATACTCCTGTTAAAATACTTAAATTACATATGTGTGTAAATGGTTCCAGTATAGTGCTTCTTATTATTTTGATAAGATTAGATTTATGGCCATCTGGGCCAGGTGCACTATCAGTTTTCAATTTCCTTATAATACTATCTACTTCCATTTCATCTGTTGGTGATATAAACATGGAGTCCACATTTAAATCCTCATTACTTATTTTTGAGCATAGTTCATCTTCCGTTTTAGATATTCTTTTCATGATCTGTTCTGATTGGTTTTTCCCTACTGTGGAGAAGTAGTGGTTGCATTGATCAAGAGAAACTTGCGGAGACGGTGTCGCCTTTAACAGTTCTGTAGTATCGTTGGTTTTTTGTCTCACATCACATAAGTGTTTAATCGAGTTCCAAAGCCTCTTCGGGTTCTTTTGGTTGTCTTGTAAAATTTTGTTTGCGTAGTCGTTTTTCACTTTACGTAGTATTTTGGTAAAAAAGTTTCTGTATCTGGTGTAGGAGACCGTTAGTGTTACATTGTTTGGGTCGAGTTTCACCTTTTTGTGGAGAGCGTCTCGGTGTCTCATACATCTCATCAAGCCAGGAGTAATCCAAGGCTTTAGATTAAATTTTGACCGGCTAATTGTGTTCAGACGAGTGTGTTTGTGTACTATGGAATTTATGGTATTGTTAAAGTTCTCAAGTGCTTCATTGACGTCGGTTTTGTTAGTGACGCATGTCCAGTCTACTTTTTGCAGATGCTTATAGATAGCTTCATAGTTTGTTTTAAAAATAGTTTTTTTCCTACTAATGCGTGTTTTAGTTTTGACTTCAGTATGCGTGTTTTACATTTGACTTCAGTCAGCTTATAGCCGTTCTATATCATATGTTTCGTATTATCTATCGCATTTTTACTTGAAATCACGCCTATAAGTAAGTAGGTACATATCTATAATAATAACAACAAAACTGAACGCGCCGCTAAGTATGAACGTAGCTTATGTATCTTTAAATATCGTTAGGTTTTGTTCAGTTTTAATAGGTAGGTTTATCTACAAAATTTACATATATATCTAGGTACTTACCTATATGAATAATGCATGTCAAAAACTAGAATTGTTTTATGTTATGTCAATACATGCAGGCACTTATTTAGTAATATAATTTGCGAACTGTATAATTTAACTATTGACACTTATCTATATACCGTAATTATTTAAATAAGTACCTACGTGAAAAAAATATTGCGTGTAAGGAGGCGTGTGTGATTTGGCAAGAAAAATTATAAAATAAAACATTCATCTTTCGACATGTCTGATTCACCAACCCGCTTTAGGCCAGCGTGTGTGAATTAAGGCCTAATTATATTATTATCACTAGCTGTTGCCCGCGGCTCCACCCACGTGGATGTCGGTTATCGCTGCAAAAAGCCTATGTGTTATTCCAGACCATAATCTATATCTGTACCAAATTTTAAAAACATCCAGATCCGTTCAGTAGTTTTTACGTGAAAGGGTAACAAACATCCATCCATCCATTCATTCTCACAAACTTTCACATTCATAATATTAGTAAGGATTATTCGTCGCTCATATACTGCCAATATCAAACACATACCTAACGTAGTTGTACTGTACCCAAGGTCGCAGCTGATGTATCAGAACATAATTTAAAAAACCGGCCAGTGCGTGTCGGGAGTCGGAACACCAGCAATGTAGGGTTCCGTAATTGCCAGTTTATAACTTTCGGAAACATAGGATGTTGGTAACAATTTTGGTAAAAGTCTTAAAATAAGTCGCCTTAAAGGTTCGGGGGAGGAGGTAACAGGAGAAGGGGGAGGCAGCCACTCCTTCTCCAATTTTGGCATGGTAAATATTGAAATTCGGTAGGTTTTTCTTTTTGACGCGTAGGGAGGGGGTCGCGGTTCTAACCTAACCTAATCTACTGGTCATTTTATATGTTTAGGTATTTTTACTCCCAGACAGATCACAAAAATTACGAATAATTGCCGGTATTTGTCTTAACAAACCTGCATTATTTTTAAAACATATTCAACGATACGGATGAACCGACGGGCATGGTGAAACTGTAAGGGTTCCTTGTTTACTCCGGGACTCTAAAATTGCTGTGAATTATTAAATAGGTATACTCTGATAAAAGAACCATATTAACCTTCAAACGTATTAATTACATATATTTATAGCAACTCGTGTAACTAAATCAAACAGCAATATTTATACAGTTGTTTGATTTAGTTTAAAAAACGATTTATAAAACGTTGTTTAATAAATTAATGCCATGGCCACCAGATGGCGCTACGAGACAATATCTCGAGTTCACTTTTGTTTTTCGATAGGCAATCAGCCTCCCCAGTGATAATATATTGCTGACCCGATCCCCTTACCGTTTTCAGCTTTTTAATCCTGTGATTTATATTAGGAACGAAGAGCGATTTTTGAATACAATGAAATTCATTTTCACCGATAAATTTCTTGTCTCGTGATCGAGTTGCTCAGCTAGTCCATTCGTGTTGTGTATTCAGAATTAGCTATCAGATTTATGTTTTGAAATAGTCTTTGTTTTAGAACGTTATATTGTGAGGATTGAAAGGCATGATATAACCGAAAAGATCACATGTTACACATGATTTTTATAAATTATATTTATGTTTTTACATAAAGATTGTTTTAATAAATTTTTCTCTCTTGTAGGGATCGATTCTTTTAAATTATATTTTTATTTGTTGCCTGGTAGTTGAAACCTTTTTCTATTATTTTTTTGTTGATTTATAAAAATATATGATAGATAGGTACTCGAACTACACAATAAAAAGTTATATAAAACTTCTATATAGTCTGTAATCTCCTTACAAATACTTACCTACTTAAAATACCCGCTATACAGAAAGGTACGAGAAACCAAAATGAATTGTAAACAAAGCTTTTTGTCGGGAAGCAAATAATCAGCTTAGTGGTTAGAAGGTGAGCATTGAAGTGTTAGTTTACATTTGAGAAAGTTCACATCTAAGCAAATAGCAAACTTGTGTTCTTGTCACTCACACATAAACATTTACAGAATTGTAGCTTATTTAGGTACACTGAATTATCTGCCGATTTTGGCATAAAGAAGGCGGTTTGTTTGAAAGGAAGTATGAGTATTGATAACTTTTTTAACATTTAGGTACAACTAGCGCCTGTAGCCCAATCTGAACAACTTCGATCCCATCATTTTCGATTTTCAAAACAATATTTGCGTGTGTGTGAGTCAATTCTTGAGTCTTGAGTGAGAAACGTCAATCAATATTAGAATAGATTAGTAAGTTGTTTAAGTAGTCAAAGTAACATTTTCGTACTTTAATTAAATTCAAATGACGATAAGCTATTATCAACACAATATGCGAACTTTAATGAAGAGCTATTCATAATAGGTAACAAGTTCACCTCGTTGTCAATTATGCAAATAGTTTTAAGCCATTTTACGGTTACGGGAAAGCGTGTTTAGGTTTCATGCTAATTTGCCACTATAATCTCTGAGTGCTAAATCCTGTCGTGTGTGGAGGGTAGTCTAGATAGCGCTGTTCCTACATATCTGCAATGCAAATGTTCCACATCAGCATTCCACACATACGCCTGAAGCCTTGTCACCGACTAACATCATTTTGAAATAAAAACCGTCACATATACATTTTACGGCCTACCTAACAATGTTTGATATTTCAATTTTTTATTAGAACAGTAATCAAAAGAAATTCCGAGACAAAATGCGCTGTAAGGCCGTTAACTAATTCAACATGTTCTTTTGCTCGTGTAAGGCTGTTCATACTCGGAAAATGCGCGTCTGTAATATACGGCACTTTGTACATATTAACGAGTGGAGATGCATACATAAACTAATGAAGATAGAGAAGTAAAATAAGAAGTGCATTAAGAAATAAGAAAATACAAATAAATTGATTGACATCTTTTTGGTTCTTTGTTACATTCATATCTTTTTTTGTCGAGTATTGACTTAACTTTTTATAATTTTAACAAAATAAAACCGAATTTAGTACGGCGAGTTGCAGAATTTCAAAAACCTTAAAGCGCCTAGTCTAACGTAGGTATTTAAACAGAATGAACTTTCATGCAAACTCTTATCTCAATTTCCTTCCTTAAAGACGGTTCTTTTTAATCTGATAATTTACACCTATAGTGCATCTCATGACCATTCAAATAAGCCCAAACACGGCTAGATTACATTGTTTAATTATGAAGTTCCGTTGCCTAGCTACCTTAGCAACCATAATGAAAACTTATTTAATCACCATCTGTAAAATACTTATTATTGAGAAGTTCAGATGGCCATCTGTGGTCTTCTTCATCAGTTTTATTTCATCATATTATACTTTCTGAATGCAAATGTTTGATGTGTTGTTAAAAATATTGAAATTGCTATATGTGTGCCTACAATTTTTGAGGAGTTCCTCCAATTCCTCATGGATCCCATCATCAGAACTTTCTTTTGATAAAAATGGGACCAAACTGGAAGTATGTCCTCTCAGACAAAAAAAAATTTTTTCAAATCGGTCCATAAATGACGGAGTTCTGCGGTAACAAACATAAAAAAAATACACACGAATTGATAACCTCCTCGTTTTTGAAGTCGGTTAATAAAAAATTACTTGAACCTAATCTCACTCAATCTTTGAAAATCTATATAAACAAAATATTAATAGTTAATATTAATAACTAATTTCAAATTTGTTTTCATAAGCATTCGTGTTGTAGAAACGCTTTGAAGCTAGTACCTACATAAGAGAAATGACGGTGCGGTGATCAGCAGAAACACTGCGCTGCATATTCAAAGAATACCTCAGTGAACTTACCCATCACCCATGATGAAGTTTTTATGATTATTATATAATTTTATGATATCTATGAGTTGCCTTGAAATAAAATAATAATTATTATTATTTACTAGCTGTTGCCCGCGGTTCCGCCCGTGTGGTTGTCGGTTATCGCTGTAAAATAGTCTATGTTTTATTCCAGACCATAATCTATCTCTGTGCCAAATTTCATCCAGATCCGTTCAGTAGTTTTTACGTGAAAGAGTAACAAACATTCCATCCATCCATCCATACTCACAAACTTTCACATCTATATATAAATATTTTTTAAAGGCAACTCCCGCACTAGAGAACAAGCTCTGTGTCGGGACTTCACAAACATACAATTAACGGACACAAATGACACCCAGACTTAGAATAACTCTTTGTGGGTCACACAAAGTTTTGCCCTGTGTGGGAATCGAACCCACAACCTCGTGCACAGCAGGCATACTGCGGCCACTGGACCACCGAGGCAGTCAGTCAGTAAATAATAATATTATATTGACTGCCTCGACTAGTGACTTATATTATATATTATATATATATAGATTAGTAAGGATTATAAGGCAATATGATACGTAATACCTTATGTATTTTCTATCTCGAAGTTACTTATTATATTCTATTTGCATTAAACAATAATTCGCAGCATTATTTTCTGGAAAATCTGTTTAAAAACTTTCATATAATTAAAACTCTGGATTTGTGAACTCTGCCGTTGCAGTAGCGAATAATTTATAAGATGCTTAATTAAATTGGTTCTTCCGCAGCGGTCGGGAGTACGTTATAAAATTGAATTACGAACATTAATCTTATCGCACACGTTGCTTTTCAATCCAGTTGTTACAAAAATACCTTCAAAATAGTGTAGGAATATGTTGTAAAACAAAACAATCTCTGAATCTAAATGAAATTTGGAACAGAGATACGAGTAGAATATAATAATGCAATAGGCTATTTATTCCCACGGGATTATACACGCGGGCTAAGCCGCAGTTGGAAACTAGTCTTTAATAAAATCAGATATTGTTTAGTACTTATATATCTACCTATATGAGATCCGATCCAAAAAGTCGGATTCCTAGAACACTAGGAGTCCGACTCATACATCATACAACCCTAGTTCCTAAGATCATGACGCGTCCTAGCGATTCATTCGAACCACGACAGCCAATAAAGTTGTCATCATAAAAATTTAAAATTAAGATCGATAATAAATTGACTGGCCTGTTGGTCTAGTGGTTAGTGACTCTGACTGTTACGCGGGAGGTCGTGGGTTCGATTCCCACCCAGGACAATTTTTTGTGTGATGAGCACGAATGTTTGTCTGGATGTAATTTATCTATAATATGTATGTATTTAGAAATATATAAGTATGTTTATCAGTTGTCTGGTTACCATATTACAGGCTCTGCCTAGTTTGGGATCAGATAGCGATTTGTGAGTTGTCCCGAAATCGCTATAAGGACATCATAGTACTCCTATCGACACGTTAGTTCAATGGTATTTTACTTAGGTACTATACTTACTATTATAATTCTCATAGTTCTGTAAGATGATTACTTTTCAACGCTTCATAATTAAGTATACTTTGACCCACCAAGAATATTAAGTTCCCTCGTACTTAAGTCCCAGTATTCATTTTAATTTAATTTCCTCATTGAGAGCGACTGGATTATCTTGGATCTTGCTTTAGGGCAGACGAATATAAGATGTGTTTTTAAAGCCACTTATTTTGATTACAGCTTTTTGAAAGTATTAAAATTTGTTTTGTTTTTCTTTTAAACTACTATGGTAATAAACAAGAATACAGCCAGTGTGGTAAGCAGTTACCTTAGTCTATCCAAATTTAAATAGCGGGAGCATCATTTTTTACCACCAGATATTATAATCCTTTCTAATATTATTAATGTGAAAGTTTGTAAGAATGGATGGATGGATGGATAGATGGATGGATGTTTGTTACTCTTTTACGTAAAAACGACTGAACGGATCTGGATGAAATTTGGCACACAGATAGATTATGGTCTGGAGTAACACATAGGCTTTTTCCAGCGATAACCGACATCCACGCGGGTGGAGCCGCGGGCAACAGCTAGTATATTATAAATCTTATAAGATTTTTTAACGCTAAAATAATAAAACTTAGTAGCAGTATCGAGTTTAGAATGTGCTCGATACAAAATAATAGGCTAGACAATAATAGCTCTTATTACTTGATAGCACTGTCGAAATACGGGTATCATACGCCAACCCCTTTAGGGAAAAAGGCGTGATGCTGCGTATGCAAGTAACTTTTGAAGTGAAAACTTCTTTAGGCGCGTTGAACTTGCGTCATCGTCACCTAACGCTTTTTCATATTCAAAAATAATAATCTAATAGCCCGACGATACAATTCACAAGTTACTTTGTTTTCATTTCTATCAGCAGTCCCCAAAGACTGCCCCGCATGTTTTTTTAACAATTTTGCCCCACTGTTAGAGGCCTGCCATCTTGGTACTAAACTTAGTGACTCGCTCAAGTTGGTTATCACTGCTGTCGTTTTGTTTTTTTTTTGGATGTAAGTAGTTATAAAAATATTTTTTACATTGGTAAGTCCTTAAGGCTTGTGATATCGCCAACGACCTTGAGCACTTGGGCGAAGCAAACACGACCTAATTCTCTAGGCGAGCGCGGGGATACAAAAGATGTACCTACTCTTAGAACGGATGTCTTAAAAATTTTTGATAAATTAAAATTTAAACTTATTCTAAATATAACATTACCAAATTATAGGTGTATGTTTTCTTCAAATATTGTTTTTTTTGTTTGGATTATTTCAGTAAAGATAAAAGTTAAGTCATAAAGTGATTACATCTCAATAATTTGGTGCTGATTCAATATTTTTTTGCAAACTATTTGAATTACTATATAAATTATGACAAAACCATATCATGAAAAACATTTTGTAGATTAATACTGTATTTTTTGGCAGTCATTTGTTTATAAATGCTAACAAAAATGGTTTTATTTACACATCTTTTTCATATTTTTTTGAGAGAGGGGCTTTAAGCGACACCATAAAGAGCGGGGTCGCCTAATAATTCTTATAGAGTTCAAAAAACACTTGTACCTTAAATGCTCATTATAACTCACTGAGTCCCTGTGATGTGGGGCTCAGTTATTTCTTATTTTAATAATTATGGTGATAATGTTACCTTTCGTAACCTATAGGTAAAAAAATAAAAAAATCGTGTTCATCAGATTTTGAGTTCATTCATTACAATCAAACAAAATACATTTTTTTAATAATATTAGTTCCAACTTGCAACATGTAAATACGCCTTAATGCTCATAGAACATTCCAAGATCTATTACATGAATAAATTATGGGTTACGTATGTCCCATCCTTTATGTCGCAGCTGTGATCAATCGTGTTTCTATCTAAAAGTAATACCTATTTAAGTGATGTCTATGAAGCTTAGACCCTTGACACACTGACTTAATTACAAGAGAGGTAGAGCACTAAACACAAGCGAGCAAGCTCCAGTAGGGAAGGACCTTTAACGTACAGAAGACCGCATTCTAATAACTTCATACAGTAGCCTAGTTGTGTTTCTATGTTTGAGTACAGGTCTCGACTGCTCATTTAGGAGTACATAGGATAGGATGGATCACAAAAGCCTGGTGCTACATATAAGTTGGCAACTACACGCGAATAATGTCTCAGGTATTGCAAGGGTTTATAGGCTACAGTACCTACTTCACCTCAGGCGGGTCGTAGGCTTGTTTACCACCTAAATAGTATTTAAAAAAAAACGGTCTGGTAAAAGACCAGGATTCAGAATCGACAAGCATTTAAAAGAAGTTATTACTGTGAATGAAACATAAAATGTATGTCAATATGAGTATAGTAAGTAGATATAAATTCAGACGCGATCGTAATGCGCTACTAGCTGTCAAACTTTACACGTTACGACTTTTTGCATCGTTACATATTATGCGATGCAAATGCATTGGTATTGCATATCTTTGATCAAAGATACATTTTCGTAAATGCACGCAAATAATGTCTTAGGCATAGCAAGGGTCCATAGGCTATGCTAACTACTTACCATCTAGGCAAGCTTTATGCTTGTTTAACACCTAAGTAATATAAAAATCAATTGACGTTTTTACGAAGGCTAGAAGCAGTTACCTTTAATCGATGAACATGCATAAAGAATGTTGGGATTGAGAATGAAGAGCAAAATGTATGTCAATATATCAGTAAGTGGATATCCTAAATCTCTATTTACATCGATTCGAACGCAATTCAGTCGAGTTTCCAGACGTGATAAAGGCGCTAGCTGTCAACCTTTGCACAATACGGCATTTTGCATAGATCGATACAAATGCGATGCAAATACATTGATATTGCCTGTGTATAGATGGCGCCCGTTTAAAATACACACGTTCACATTGATTCAAAGTCTTAATATTGTGTATTATGCTATTCTGATCGTATCAAATCAAAGTAATCATTAAACACTAAAATCCAATTAACTATTGCTATGAAACATTATTTTCGATGTGTGATACGATATCGTTAACTGTTTTATATAACCATATACTGACAAGAATTTATGATGAGCCCTGAGCTCATGGGTTCGATTGCCTGCACCTGGTAACTCATTTCTATGTGCAACTCGGCTACCATCGAAACATATTATAATGTATGTTATCCGTCTGTAAATTCTTATAGTTTCAAAACGTCAGTACAATAAAGACAAGTAGCCAGCCCGACTGGGAAAGGACCTCCATCTTCACAGCCAATTACTACACAGCGCTGTAGTTGTGTTCCTGTGTATGAGTACAGGTCTCCAGCGCTCGTTTAGGGATACGTTTTGAAAGAAACATTTTTCTACCCCAGAGACGAATGGGTCGGCAACATGCAAATGGTATCTCTTGAATTCCAAACGTCCATAGGCTATGATAACTGCTTGGTTGCCATCCAAGTACTTAGTATAAAAAAAATATTTCAAATCCCTATATCCCACATAACGTATTCTAGGTGGCAGCTTAAGCGTGTTTTCAATCAAGAATTAAGGGTAAATAAAACGTTTTAACAGTTTGCTCAGTATCTACAAACTCACATAAATTCTATAAGACAAAATGATAAAATCTACCCCACTGGAACAATCTTGTGCGTCCAATAATAAATTTGAGCCAATTTCCTTGAGAGCTTCGTTATACAAATTGTCAATAGCCACTCGTTAAACCGGCAAAGTACCCGCAGACAAAGGAGTTATCATCGAAATTTATGAGCTATAAAATTGGCAAGGACCACCTTTATAGGCGAAAATATGAAAATATCGAAGTTAGCACGAAATAAATTATACTAAATTGCCCCAGTTTGGATTGTGGTCAACCCTTTAGGATCGGAATTGAGGAGATTAGGGGCGTCTCAGCGTGCACTGCGGTCATCTATCACAGGTTCTACCTACTTGTATAAGTTAGTGACAATAACGCCGCTTTAATAATATTGGAACATTGCATAGAAGTAATTTACAAGTAGGTACATAATATTTTTATCAGGCGCGTGTAGGCTTAGCCCAAGTGGAAAAAAGGGTAGTCGAATCGATTAGAATGGAAAGCAAAAATGTAAGCTAGTAAATTATATAACAAGGAAAACCATGTACATACGGCAATGGAGATAGCTGTACAGAGCCTCTAGACAAGTGGCATAAGCGATAGTCGAATCGAAAAGTAAAAAAAGAAAATGTATGGTATTTGACGTAAGTTTACGACATTAAATAATAATCATAGACTCACGTCAAATTCCATACATTTTATTTTTTGACTTTTCGATTCGACTATCGCTTATGCCACTTGTCTAGAGGCTCTGGGCTGCGTTCGTTTTAAGAAAACCATTGTAAATATTTCTGTGGAATTTTGGTAACAGTGTACAATTAGACTAAACCTACAAATAAATATATATTTCACACAAATTCATACATTGGTCCATACACAGCCCCTCTAGATAAGTGGCATAAACGGTAGTCAAATCAAAAAAGCAAATGTATGACGTAAGTTTACGACTTTATATAGAAAACTAATGTCAAATCCCATACATTTGCTTTTTTTGACTTTACGATTCGACTACCGTCTATGCCACTTGTCTAGAGAGGCTGTTCAGCTAACTCCGTTCCCGACCGTACATGAGTTACACTTAAACAACATTATGATATACATCTCTTCATATCTCTAAATAACACAAATCAACGCTTTATCTTATAAAATACAATAATACTAAAGTATGTTTGTCGTTTAGTAACAAGAAAGCCTACGTTTTATCTTCGCGCTTCCCTTTGCTTTGAAAATGCGGTGTGATTTACGATGGGCTCTGTAATGATCTTGTTAACAAGTTGCTATAAACTTATATTATAATAACAGCTTTGTTATAAATATGTTTTGAATTTCGTGTTTAATTTTAGGCTTTATTCGCTTATTTTAAGATTTGGTGTTTACGATTTATCATTTTTGGATGAAGTTAATAACATTATCTAAATAAAAGTAGCGGTTATTAGATTAAAACACTATTAAGTATTCTATGTTAAAACAGAGATTATTATCGTAGAAGCATGACTGGAATAGACATGATGGGTATATTGTCAAGCAATTTACAATAGATTGACTGAAGTTTGAAAATTAGTGGTGTGCCTCGAAGAGCACTTAAATTTACACGTCGATCCTACAATGATCTCTCTTTGGTCGTCGTGGATTACCGTTCCATAATATGAGAGTGAAGGAATAGAGAGTGAGAGCGTAGGGCTTAAGAGAGATAGGGCACCATATTAGCGAGCAAGCCTGAGCCTTCACCTTACAGAAGAGAGCCACAGCCACATAACTACACACACTGTGTTACTACAGGTCTTCAGCGCTTATTTAGGAATGTGCTTTGAAAGAAATGTTTTCCTATCCCAGGGATACTCCATACTCTATAGTATGGAGTATCCCTTTACGCTAGGGCTATCCCTAGCGTAAAGAAATGGGTCGGTAACATGCAAGTGAAAGATACCTCTGGTATTGCAAGCGTCGGTCAGTAAGGCAACGGTAACTGCTTATCAGATGGGCCGTATATGATTATTTACCACCTTGGGTAGTATAAAAAAAGAACGATTGTCTCCTTCAAAACTGACCGCCATGCCGCGACCAAAATTTGGTTAGGAGGACATAAAATATAACGTTATTTAATATTTTACAGAGGTACCGATAGAAATGTTTGCCGTCAAATCAGAAACCGGTATTCCGGCGTTAAATCAAACATAAACCGCCACCCTTTACCGTCGATGCTTAGAACTTGACCGACCTATAAAGGAGTGATTTATTACGCCAATATTATGAAGAAGTTTTGTTTGCTCCTCTGTATTTTGCAAACAGCTGGTTTCGACGATAAGGAACTTATTTATGTTAGAGTTGTTCATATACCTACTTAATTAAGTATAGGTATGAAGTTAGGCTTAATCTAATTAATCTCTAGTGGGTTTTAGGCCTACTTATTTTAAATTTTAGATTTATTTGTGAAGTTTTGTCCGAAATTAGCAATGATATTATAGATAGCGCACTAGCGCGCGAAAACTGTTGCCGTTAACAGTAGCTAACTATCTCTATCTCTTTCTGTATTATTACATTCCGTATTATCTATCGCATTTATAAAATTTATAAGCTAGTACGCACAAAAACATGGTAACAAAACAGAACGCTGCTCAGTATGAAGGTAGCATATCTTTCGTTCAATATCATCAGATATCAGGGGTTATATCATTGTGAGCATTTTCCTACTAAGTAGAAAGTGAAAAAAAGTAAAATTAATAAATATGATGATAATGAAACCTTTTAAGATGTTAATGCAATGTTGTTTTGCATTTCAATTAGTTATTGCACTTATAGATACCAAATACAAGAACAAACCATTTAATTTATACTTGTAAAGTATTCTAATGTGAATATACATATATTTTTTGTTAACTTTCATTCTTTCATAGAGTACACATAAGAGAATTTTACAGTATACAAACAAATATCATGTACGAAGGCTAGCTTAACTCATAATGAGTTTTCTACCAGCAAGCTTTAGAGTGGCAGAGGAAATGATAAAAGTGTGAAAGCAAAATGAAGTGTACAACTGAATAAGAAATATGAAAGAGAAAAGCAAGTACGTTTGTATTTTTATTTTTTCTATTTACTATTTGGGTGGCAAACAAGCATACGGCCAGCCTGATGTTAAACATTTACCGTAGCCTATGGACGCTTGCAATACTAGCGGTATTGCGTCGTCTCAACCCGGGTTTGGAACGGGTCTCCTCCATACATTTGAAGGGATATTAGCCTACTATACCACGCTGGCCAAACGGGTTGGTATAGGGTTTTTTCCGAGTTTTCCCTCTCTAGCAGTGGATATTGTCTGCCTGACTTACTCCCTTAGTCGACTCTTACGACACCCATGGGATAAAACGGGGTGGTGACATTTGTATTCTTAATCCGTCACCACACAAATATTCTTAATCCGCCACCACACGGATAATTTTATTTGCGGTATTGCGTATTGCCGACCAATTTTTTTTTACCAGGGCTAAAGCCCTGTAAAGATGGAGTATCCCTGAGTTAGGAAAATGTTTCTTGCAAAACGCATCTCTAAATGAGCGCTGGAGACTCTCTGTACTCACACAGAGGAACACAACTACACTGCTGTTTGTAGTTATTTGGCTGTGTTCTTTTGTAAAGTGGTGATCCTTCCCCAGTCGGGTTTATTATTTATTTATTTACTTCTTGCACAAAATAAGTGTACAATGGCGGACTTATAGACCAGGGTCGATAATTTTTGAAACCAAAAAAAATTATAGTAGGATGAAACCCATTGGAAATGGAAGAGAATATAACAAAAATTAAAGGAAAAATAAATTACGGGCAATCTGAGGTCGGGAAGTAGAAGGGGTGAGGGGTGAGTTTTAAGGGTAAAAAACGGATTATCTCGATTGCCAGCAAAACTATTTAATTTTTGTTATATTCTCTTCCATTTTCAATGGGTTTCATCCTACTATTATTTTTTTTCACTTTTAACCATTTTCATAGGCTTCGGCACTGGTCTATTAATGCCAAAGGCATTCTCTACCAGTCAACCTTTGGGTGATGCAGAGAAAATTAGGTAGGTGCATTTAGTAGTAATTTTGATAACAGATTCATACATAGACAATTAATGAATACATAACGTACTTAATACATATCAATAAATATATATATATATATATATATTTATGTATTTTATTATATTATATATATATATATATATATATAATACCATACCATAAAATTAATAAGAAAGTTAAGATGATTCTGCCAAAAAAATTTTGTAAAGCTGACGTACTCTAGCCTTGGAAATTTCACGGTTTGTGGACGTCCTGATTTCGAGAGGGAGCGCATTCCAAAGGAGAATGGATTGAATGGCGAAGGAAGAATGAACCAGACTTGACGTATGTGAAGGACAAAGAAGAAGAAGATTATTAGTAGAGCGAAGATTTCTATTATGACTTGATGAAAGATATTGAAAGTGTGGCGTTAAATAAGAGGGAGCATTAGGAGAATTAAGGATGGAGTAAAGAGTTGTCAACGCACGCAGACTACGACGCTGACGTATAGGTAGCCAATTCAATTGGGTACGATAACTGGATATGTGATCATACTTGCGAAGATTAAAGACGAATCGAATGCAATCATTGAGAAGTCGGTCAAGTTTATTGAGTAGATCTGCATTCAAGTCGAGATAACATACATCACCATAGTCGATTATAGGAAAAATTAGAGTTTTGTCTTGGTCTTAGATGGAAGGAAATGTTTTAACCGGTAGAGAGACCGCAGAGCTCCAGTGACCGTCTGGCTCACATTAGTAACCTGTGCTTGCCAATTTGCCTGTGGGTTTGCTCGCTAGTATGATTTTCTACCTCTCTTATCTAAGGTATACTAAATTGTGTGAATGAATATACATTTTAAGAGTGGTCGCCAACATGGCCGATTGTACATATTCATTAGTTTTCTTGTTGACTGTACCTACAACTGTTCCTCAATGCTCGAGGGAGACAAGCAAGATGTTACACGTAATTATTTAAGTTTCCTACAAACACTGTTTAACTTAGCCTATATAATCAAAGATTGATGTCTGAGTAAATGAAGGGTGAAATAAGTTCTTAATTAGGTGAAGTTGAATGGACTTCTAACATAAAGATCCCATTACATACTTACATGGCTATATTGAGTTACGAGTCCCTCAGAGAAATAAATGCAATAATCAGGGTAGCCATAATGAGTAATGCGAAAGCAACTCTGTTTGTTTGTTCGTATGTGTGTTTGTTTATTATCTTTTCACGACTAAACGGCTGAATGGATCGTAATGAAATTTAAATGGTACTAGATTTTATCCCGGGGAAGGATATAGGATACTTTTTATCGTGAAAAAGACGCGACTTAAAATATAATAAGGCGATTAGCACACTGCACCGCACCTCGCAGCGAATCGTGGAAGTGTTAGTGTGAACTTACGTTGCTTGAATTGTATATCTCTTATTAAAAAGATGCGTAGTACAAAACACTGAAAACTCATTCACGCACCGTGGTTTTGTGCCATTGCCACGCAACCCGCAGCGTGGTGCGGTGCAGTGTGCCAATCGCTTAAGTAGGTACTGTAGAGGTTTATAGGTCACTCGTCTCTCTGGTCTCTGACTTCTACTTGGACTCTGGTCGCTCGCTAGCCGTGTGAGCTACCGCTGCAATACTCAACTCCTCTTGCATGCCAAGCGAGACCTCACATATATATGTATATATATACACACACACACGTATTGAAGAAACGAGTAGGAGCGGGGAGACCACAGTACTGTAGAGGTTTTTATTTATTTAAAACTTTATACACATACATGGTTTATTGGTGGTCACTAGCTGGCCGCATACCAATAGTGAAACCTCTGATGTTTTAAAAAAGTACATGGTAATTATATTTAAATTATAAGTTTGACAAAGGAGAATGACATGAGGGTTGTCATAGGGAGTCAGGTTCGGGTTTTGATAATAATCGAAGTCACAATAGAAGCACCCCTCACCCGGCATTGTACTTGATGCAGCAAAGCCGAGCGTACGCCACCCGAAGTACGAGCTGAAGAAGAGAAAAGGTTGCTGTCGGCGGCGGGGGCGTCACAGTACCTAGTAGGATTTTCAAAGACCTCCTTACGTTATTCTTTCTTCTTATTTAATAAATCGCGGGTTCTTCCCGCGATTTAACTCTAACAATACTGTAACATTTTTAATTCTATTCTTTATCCGCACAAGTTATAATTAACTTTGATCCCTTTCATTTAATTCAATACGTTTTCATAAAGCCATTGTTCGAGTAAAAATCTGATAAAAAGCATAATGAAATCCTTCTGGTTCCGATGACGATTTGATTTTCAATCAGCTGAATACTCCCATTTGGGAATTGAACGCTCCGATTCAAATGAATAGCAATTATTAATTCTTCAATGATTTAGATAATTGTGGACTGTTTGAATTAACTGCATAGCCGGGAGCACTCGCTGTTTGGTAAATGATCAGCGGGTTAAGCTACCAAGGGCGCGGTAGCCCTATAGATTGGTGACCTTGGCTTCGAAGGGTTCGTCCCGATTGTATGTCATTAGATCACGACAGAGGCCTATAATATAGGTGATCTAAATAACTCTGTCACCTGCCCCTCAAGACAAGTGGCATAAACGGTAGTCGAATAAAATGGAATAGAAGAAAAAAGTATGGGATTTGACATACCTAAGTGCACGATATAATGTCGTAAACTTACATCGAATCCCATACATTTCTTTTTTATTCTATTCGATTCGACAACCGTTTATTTAACTTGTCTAGAGACTACCCAAACGATAACAAGAACAATACAAATTAAGACACTAGTTAAAAGTTTAAACGTCGCTTTAGCCTGTAGCAGTCTGTGTAAACGAACTAGTTTAATTAAATATTTAAACGAGCTGTTTTCCAGCATCAAGTCTAACCTTGATGTAGCGCCAAAGTAAAACTGTGAATAATAATAATTTTTTTAACAAGTAACATGACTCAGTGTGTTAGTAACAATATTTCTTACTTCTATGTTAATTTTCCTATTCTAAATACTTAACCTAATAACAAATGATTATTTGTATGTGAACCACTGCCACTTGTTCAGCCCCTAGGTGGATAGTTTGCAGCAGTGACTCACATACAAACAGTCGAGTCTACTTGCTATACAGCACAGGATAATGTTGGGGTTGGCCCGCACCCGGCGCACCAGGGAATCGCATCGTTTCCTCATTGTTGTATAAAACAGTCGACGCGAGGTTCTGCAAACATCCCTGATGCGCTACAGAAACGGGGCAACCCCATGAGCATCCTGAACGCGAATAAGTGAATACACTAAATTAAATTACCTTACATTATATCGACTGCTGATTGGTTCGTGGTTTACCTCGCTATTTACCGCTGCGCAGTATGTTGTGGGTTTGATCCTTATACTGGATAAAAATTTGTGTGATCTACTGTGATCGTTAATTGTATGTTTTTAAAGTCCCTGCGACACAGGGCGTTTCAAGCCCTTATTGCAACATTTGAAGCCTTAGGTATAATGTATAAACGTGGTTAAGCTAAATTTAACTGATTCAACATTGATGCAGGTGGAACCGCGGGCAAGTCCATACGTACGAAAGTTTGTAAGTATGGATGGATGGATGGATAGATGGATGGATGTTTGTTATTCTTCTTACTTCTCACGTAAAAACTACAGAACGGATCTGGATGAAATTTGACACCGAGATAGATTATGGTCTGCAATAACACATAGGCTACTATAGGCTTTTTACAGCGATAACCGACATCCACTCGGGCGGAGCCGCGGGCAACAGCTAGTATATTATAAATGCAAAAGTAACTCTGTTCGTTTGTATGTAATACATGTATATTACCTTTTCACAATTAAACGACTAAACAGATCATTATGAAATTTGGCAAGGGGATAGATTATATCCTCGTTAATATAATAGTAATTATGTGTCAAATACAAAATAATGTCGTTTACCGTTATCATGTGGTCATCTAATGTAAAAAGTCAAGTCTAGTAAAAGACTGATCCTACTCATTCGACCATGTATTTTCTCAACTAAATTACAATCCGAATCTAGAATGTTTCGGGTAAAATAAAATCTTAGAAAATACTCCAGTGGCTAAATAAAAGTTAATTGTATAGAAGTCCAATCATAATTAACCAGTATCTTCATTGCCGTAAATACATATAAAAGAAAGAAAACATGAGAAAGATAACAATATTTATTCCAGAAAGATTAGCGCTAATACACAAGACTTAACAAAATATGTATGTACAAATAAACTTATAACTATTTTACGAAAAAAATAAAACTTTGAGAAAGACGACCAGTATTTCTCAAAGTGATAGGCTATGGTAACTGCTTAACATTATCTATTTTTGCGCACTCTAGTCTACTTAATCGAAATTATAATGAAAGAAAGAAAATTTATTTACTTTGTAGGAATTTCAACAAAACAATTATATATTTGATGACCAACCTTCAATGATAAATCTAAATAAATTATAAACAATTTATAAATAAATATTGATATATAAATTAATTTGTTAGTTCGTAGTCGTTTTAAAGATTTGTTTAATCGCTTCACGCTTTACGTAACTAGAGGGCTGGCTTATATTTGGCTCAAAGAATAAGCATTGCCATTCAACGTGGCAATGCTGTCTTCTGGGCAAGTTTCTAGAAGAAGTCGATGGGAAGGAATTTTATGACGCCTATTATGCAGTCCCCTTTTTATTTCGTGTATTTTTCATAATTACTTTTGTTTTTTAATTTCCTATTGTAAATACAGTAATATTGTTTAATATATTGTGAATATCGTATTATTTAATAATAAACAAAATAAATGAATACAAGTTAGAACAACATTATTATTAAGTAAGCCGTAGTAAAATACCTCTTCTCTTCACCTACAATTTTAATATAAACAAAACGAGCTAACAATATAATTTCGTTCTAAGTCCTTGCAAACGAAACAAGAAATTATATTATCATAAATGAATTGTTTTCAATAATATTTTGCTCGCCTATATAAACAATTATAAGCACGAACGTTTACCGCAGACTTATTGCTAACATTTATTTCGCCCAAAAACCAGGGCACGTAAATTACTTCAGTATCTTCCGAAGCAAAAACATAATTAATGTTGTGTTGTTTGTAATCAGAGGGCTAAGTAGACAACGGCAGATGCCTGTTGTTATTATTAAACAAGTTAAGTTACGCATTTCATGCTGCGTCTTAATGAAATCATTATTCTTATACATGTTACGATACATTATCGTGTAAAGTGGATTGCTACTGTTATTTTTGTTGTTTCTTTATTTTTCTTGATGTTGCCCGTGGCTTTGCCAGCGTGGATGTCGGTTATCACGGTTAAAAATACCTACCCTATATCCTACCCATAAGAGAGATATGGCACTATACTAGCGAGCAAACCCGACTGGGGAAGGACTTTCAACTTACAGAAGCTCACATCCAGATAACTAACACACAGCAGTATAGTTGTGTTCCTGTGTGTGGGTACAGGCATGGGGTCTCATCAGGAACAAATCAAAATTAGTACGAATAAATACCAATAGATGGAGTTACATATATCGATTTGTTATTTACGTTTATGTAAAATTCAAATCTGGAAGAAATATAGCTTGAAACATATACGTACATATTTTAAGAAATCCTACTAGCATAGGAAAATGAAATAAAGGGCTCATAAAACAAAATTACAATTATATATTTACAAATTTCAATAATGTCGCCGTAGTCCTGGCGGCAGTATTTTGTACTACTAAGAAGTTGAAACTTGCGAGTGACTTGTGAGTAATGCCGCTGGCGCTGTATGCATTTTCAGATTTTTATAAATTAAAATACCTACCTCGTTTTGAAGTTTAATGTTGGGTCATACTACTTACTCGAAGGTATAAAAATATATAAAGCTATGTGAAACAGTGACTTATGTTAAAAATAAATAATACGGGCATATGTTTTTTTCTCTCAACAAAAAACTTTAAAAATGTTTTATGTTATCAAAGTTATCAACAAAAATATTGCATCCAAGATATATAAAATATTTATAATAAAATATTTTAAAAACTAAACAAAAACTAAATACAAAAAATGTATCCGAGGTTGGGATTCGAACCCGGTTCGGCCGGTTCTACGGCCGGTACGGTGCAGCGGTGCTACGGTATCGTACTGTGGGAAAATTACCTATTTGTGAATTCAGACTGATACTAAATAATTACTGTTTTACTATATTTTTACAAATAATTCAAAAAAATATTTTATTTATTTATTTATTTATTTAAAACTTCTTGCACAACATAATGGTACAATGGCGGACTTAATGCCAAAGGCATTCTCTACCAGTCAACCTTTGGGTGATGCAGAGACAAAACTAGGTAGGTGCATTCAGTAACAATTTAAGAAAACTAATTTAACTAAATATTTTAAGACAATAGATAGATAATTAATATATTATATGATAAATATATTCCAATAAACATAAAAATATAAATAACATAAGTATACATAAATATAATATAAACAATAAATAAATAATATCAAATTAATGAGAGTTTTAAGATGATTCTGATAAGAACTTGCTATAAATATTATCTGATATAAAAACCATCTACAAAAAACAAATTTCAAAAAGTGGACATGAATCCGGGATTCGAACCCAGTACCATCGGACTGTTGGACTAATACCAAAGAATGCTATAATTTACTCCATCCATTAATGACATCGACTGGCCTGTTGTACTAGTGGCACAGATTACTAAAGAGTTACTACGTAACTAGTGGTTAGTGAATCTAATCCATGAGGGTTCGATTCCCATTCAGGACCAATCTTAGTGTGATATGCTCTGTCTGTCGTCTGAGGCTGTGCCAAGTTTGGATTTAGATGGTGTGTGAGTTGTCACAAAATATTATAATTAACCTAATTTGACTAAGACAGAAACAATTCAAACAGACCCTTATCACTTCAAACAGATTATTTGTTTATTTGCACTGATAAATTAATTGCTTATTATAGTTTCACGAATATTCTTTTTAATAAATCAATTTATATTATAGGTATACCTAATATAAGCCATCAACAAAAAAATAAACTTAGGTTAATAGGTATATTAACATTTTAATATACCTAAACGGGAAAAAATTGTTTAGCCCGGGCGAAACCGGGGCGGAGCGCTAGTTAAATACGGAAGCAAACAATCAAAATAAGTATATTTCGTAAAGCGCGTGACCTTGAGCGAGCAAACGTGGCCCGAGCCCGAGACAATGAGTGATACCTACCCTTTATGGTCGGTAGATCTATGTGAGTGATGAAGTAGGTGCCTACTATATCTTGTGAAAAATATAATTTTAAATAAAGTGTCGCCATCTGTTGATTTTATGTGTATGCACGTAATCTGTTGGATACAGACATCTACAGATAGATAGATAATTAAAATTTAGCCCGAAGGTTAGCCCGAGTTAGCGGGGAACCATTTCTTTGTATGGGATGGGGTATCTGTACTAGTATTATATTATCTGTGGTACAGGTCTCCAGCGGTCATTTAGGGATGCGTTTTGAAATAAACGTTTTCCTACCTCAGGGATACTCAATGAAATCATTATTTTTATACATGTTACGATACATTATCATGTAAAGTGGATTACTTTTGTTACTACTACTATTTTTGTTGTTTCTTTATTATTTTTGCCCGTGGTTTCGTATGTTACCGCGATAAAAAGTAGTGTATTCGCTATTCTAGACTATAATATATGGCAGATTTCATGCAGATCCGTTCTGTAGTTTTTTTTCTACACTGTGTGTAGATATTTACATGTGGTCTTCTGTAATGTAGAGATCCTTTATAAGTCTGGCTTGTTCTCTAGTTAGTATGGTCTGCTACCTCTCTTAAATGTGCACGTGCAGTGCAGCATTTTTTCAATGTTAGCATAGGCTATAGCGGGTAATATAGATTACCCGCTGATAATGTAGTTTTCTAGATAAAAGAATTTTAAAAATTGGTCCTGTAGATTTGAGTTTATTCATTACAAACATACAAATCTTTTCTCTTTATAATATTAGTATAGATAAATAATAGGATATAAACAAGATCATGAATTATTTTTATTTTAATTTTTAACATTTCAAGCAAGTTACACCGTAGTCGTGGTCGTGGTCACAAGCTGCCTGATGTTAGCATACACAATAATATACCATTTAATTATTACTCTAGATGGTACAATTTATACACAATTCATATGGCAACACAAAATATTAGATATTTAAAATAAAACGGCGCGGTTCATTACTTTTCTTGACTACTGACGACAAAGGTGGACTCGAGACACTAAAAGTTTATAATTATATTGAGAATAAATAGATTGAGAAGTGTTAGAGTGCGTATTAATTCTTACACTGACAAAGCGATGTCAGGGCTCCAAGGTCACCTTTGTGCGGTAGAATCATCTAGATTTATTATTAACATTATTGCTCTCGAACGTGTGAGCACATATTTCACTCACAGTATTCTCGAAGCTATTGTAAACGTAACCGGTCTGCTCAATTAAAATAAATAAAGGTGAAGTGACTTTAGCCCAGCAGTTGCACATTAATTCAGTGCTATTATATGCAGTAGCTCTTAAGTTTGCAAACTCAAAATCTTTTTAAAGACATCATAAGCCTGTGGGCGTCATTAATCAACCACAGATTATGTACCCTGACATGACGACGTCGTTTTAATTTTATTTATGCCCTGTACTTAATTGCGGTGTTCAGTTTCGGGCTTCTTCGTGCAAAAACCTTTCTGTTTTGATAATTAATGGATTCAACGCTCGTTAGGAGTGCTGAGTACCGTTTTTGAACAGCTGTTTCAGTTTTTAGCAACAAATGCGCCATTTTTATGGACGCTGATTTTGTAAGGATGTGATTTTCTTTGATAGTGTTTTGTTTTTTTTGTGGTTATTTTATGCAATCAGCATAACAACAGCAGTTAAAAATACTGGTTTTAGTAGTAGGAAAAGATTTGAGACTTGTTAATTTTATTGAACATTCGATATTTGAGAAACTATTATACTGATAGCGTGATTTGTTAGTTAGTTCCTGGCATCAGAATTCCCAAACTGATGAACCGTTTTTATCAGATAAGATTTTAAAACACCGCTTTTTAAAAACCTGTAGGAACCTGTAAGAAACCTGTAGATATAGAAGGCGAAACTTTATCTAAATAAATAAAAAATACCCAAATCACTAGAGCTAAAGTAAATTAATTTATTCGCATTTAGGTATTTAATTTTTCAAAATTTCTATAAACCTATGTCAAAATTTCAGCTTTTTTGGATTTAGTAGTTTTGTGTGTAATTTCAAATGTCTATGACAAAACTCATTCTAGAAAACATCACGTACTGGATAACATACGCTGCTAAAATATGGAACATGCCTTCACTCAGCGGGTAAGAGGAAAATGGAAATTAGACTAGTTCACTTGTTTCAATAAGTCTGTCACAGTCAATATGTTACTAACTGACATGGCGAATAGACAAGACATTATTGGAGAAGGAATATTGAAGATAATATTGTAAATCTTGACAGGCCATATTGTTTTACTGCATAGGAATAAAGCACTCAATGCCCTGTTAGTTTTGCTGTTAGTTAAGGTTTCAAACAGACGTGCTATTTTTAGTATCGGCGATCAACCGATTTTGCGACTGTATCGTTGCTGCATCGTATTTCGATGACTGCGTTCGGTCGCCTTATCAGAATCATGCGATTTCGCGACTGAACGCAGTGAGCGTACATATCTCTGCGTTGGGAAGTGGTTCTCTTCGTACTATATTATTATGAAATAATGAACCAAATCCATGCGACTGGAATCCGAATTTATGCGAAGTGTAGCGTTCATCGCTGTGTTGAGCTTATGAAAAGCGACTCAATACGCCGTGTTTGGCGTTTTTAATATTTGTACGCAGCAATTAGCTTCTAAAAAATTAACGACTAAATTGCATATTATTTTAGTAAACATAGATTAATATTATTAAGATAATAAAAAATAGTAAAATAATTCTATTATCATGTATTTTCTTTATACTTAATTAAGTTGCCAAAAGTGTCAAAATAATGACTAAATCTCTATACAGAGAGATTTACTATAATACAGAATATTAGGTACCTGCTAGGCTAAACTAACATAGTAAGGGTGTTAATTAAAACTTATTAAACAACTAAGAAGCTTTAAAAGGATTTATATTTTCTTACACGCCTTTTGTTGGTACAAAATATCAACTTGGACGGGACATTCAAACGCGAAATTGAATCTTATGCATATTAGAATAACTAATCATTTTCTTAACACTGATCTCGGCGGAGTCTAGCTAACTATGCGGTATTTATTATTATGCATAAATGTGTGCGCAAATACAGGTGCACTTACTTTTCCTTTACTTTCATAGTTCACAAGTCAAAAGATATAAAAGTAATATTTTAATTATGTATTTTTATTTATTTAAAACAAAAAATAAATGGATAATTATTACAAAATATAGTAACAAGCGTAAAGCATTTTAAGTTTGATAATATATAATACGAAACTGTTTAAACTGCTTATCTCCGAAACTGTTTACCGCTGCATTGGAAGATGCTTTCAAGCTTCTGGATTGGAATGGACTCGGCATCAACATCAACGGCGAGTACATCACCCACCTTCGATTTGCCGACGATATTGTGGTCATGGCTGAGACCTTGGAAGACCTTGGCGCTATGCTTGATGGCCTTAGTAGAGTCTCCCTACAAGTTGGTCTTAAAATGAACATGGACAAGACCAAGATTATGGCAAATGTCCATGTCGCACCTACCTCTGTCACAATTGGAGGCTCTACACTCGAAGTTGTTGACGAGTATGTTTACCTGGGACATACAGTCCAGTTAGGTAGGTCCAACTTCGAGAAAGAGGTCACTCGTCGAATCCGACTCGGCTGGGCAGCGTTTGGGAAGCTAAACCGTATTTTCTCGTCGCAAATACCGCAGTGTCTCAAGACGAAAGTCTTTGACCAGTGTGTGTTGCCAGTGATGACCTATGGATCCGAGACGTGGTCGTTCACTATGGGCCTCATGCGAAGGCTCAAAGTCACCCAAAGAGCAATGGAGAGAGCTATGCTTGGAGTTTCCCTGCGAGATCGAATCAGAAATGAGGAGATCCGTAGGAGAACCAAAGTGACCGACATAGCTCGAAGAATTGCGTCAATTAAGTGGCAATGGGCAGGGCACATAGCTCTCAGAACCGATGGCCGTTGGGGCAGAAAGGTTCTAGAGTGGCGACCACGAACTGGAAGACGCAGTGTGGGCAGGCCTCCAACAAGGTGGACCGACGACCTGGTAAAGGTTGCGGGCAACCGATGGACAAGGTCAGCTCAGGACCGAATGATGTGGAAGACCTTGGGGGAGGCCTATGTCCAGCAGTGGACGTCTTGTGGCTGAGATGGAATATATAATATCATTACTCTCAAAAACTATGTTACCAGGTTGGTCACTAACCAAACGATAGAAAGAAGATTTTTTAAAAAGTCAAACTTTTCTTTTTTGCAGTAAAGGATTCTCGAACCTATTTTGGTGATGTCTTTTTTGGTCTTTTTTTGGTTTTAATATAATAATAATATATTTATTTCGGATTATTTAAGATGCATCCAAATTATATTAGTAATACCTTAAAACGATGTTAGCACAAATAATCATGAGAAATGATAATATTATACCACATTCAATTAATTATCCTGATATTTTAAAACAAGTACAAGGTTATTCTAATGTTCACTTATCGTATGTAACAAAACTTATTATTTGGCTCATCCAATAGTTTTGTATTGGACAATTATACCGTTTTGTATGCCCGATTCATAGCAAGCGATTAGCATTTTTAGGTGAATATTCTACGTGGATAACCTGTATGTTAGAGCTCTAACATACAGCAATATAAACTATAGATGAAGAACAAGAGTAGAAGAAGGTAGATGGTGTACCTTCTGGAAAGTATTATATCTATAGTCTTATCTTCTGGAAAGTATTATACATTCAAATTTTCGCATTTATAGTAAACTATTACTATAAATGCGAAAATTTTAATTTTTGCATGTTTGTTACTTTATCATGCTCCAACAGCTGAATGGATCGGAATGAAATTTGGCACAGAGTTAGAATATAGTCTTGTATAGCAGATTGGCCTTTAATCCCGGCAAAAAAAAATCCTGTGGGATTGAAGCAAAGCTGCGGGTGGAAACTAGTATCTGAATATACTTTCATGACTAAATCTTTCTCGTAAGAGATTACTAATGCCTTTTTTATTTCAATCCTTGAATTTGATCTCCAAAATTGCAGTACTTTGAAGGGATAAGCACCGCTATATGTTACAGGCGTGGGATTCTTTTCATATAACAATCGGACTGATCTTACAAAACTATCCCTTCTCTTATGAAGTCCCCTTTACCTTATAACAAAGTGAATAAATCATTATGTTATAATGTTTAGCTGTACGTATATCATGTGGTTAAATATCTGACCAGCCCCTCAAGGGATATAAACTGTAGTCGAAACGAATAGAATAGAAGTATGGCATTTGATTTGACGTAATTGTACGATATTATGTTGCAAACTTATGCCAAATCCCATACATTTGCTTTCTATTCTATTCGACTACCGTTTATGCCACTTATTTGGCTGACCACGCTAAACGCTATTTCTAAAACCTAGACCACGTTTTTTTTCTACCAAACTTTTCGACTCTGCAGCAGAGTTCACCGGTACCACTAGAAAATGATTTTGTCTAGCAGGGTTCCTTCTAATGCTCTGGAATAAACTCATGTAGTGTTTCCTAAACGCTACGAAATGTCTAAACAAAAAAAGCACTAATTTATTACAACAAATAAAACATGCCAAATCTATGGGTTGAAATCGTGTAATATTTTAAAGATTTTCATACCATTTTGGTACCCGACGCTTCGGTCAAATTGCACCGGCCGTGGTCACAGGTGGACCTATACCTACAATAAAATATTCATATTAATGGTTACATATCTACTCTATGTAAGTATATGTCTAAAAACATTCTACATTCAAAAACCATGAACAAACATTGCAAGTAAATAACCCCAAACTTACGCTGGGCATTAAGAAGTATTCTCAAGGGACGGACAAGGCCAAACATTTCGGCGGCGGGTATCATTTCATTACTATGTCATGCGGAGCATGTCGGTACACCTGGACCTTAGAGAATTCTACTGCCTTATTTAGTCGATACCCGCAGGCTATCACGCAACCCCGATCCGTGGCTCTCGTGAACGGAATTCTGCACCTTATAAATCATTACATTTTTTTTAGAACACGATACTACATACTGTTATTTATCGTCGATTTTAGTTGAGAATTGTGATGGTGCTGTAAATCGCACCAAAATGTAATAAATTCTTTTATATTTTTTTCTGCAATCTCCCTTCTCGAGGTACCGTTGAGTTGCTGTAACAAGATATACACTATGTTTTGATGACGTAGGTAATTTATCTGCCTCAAACAAGCGTCAAGCATTGACGTTTTTATTTTAATTACGAATTGGATTTAGCTCATGTGAGTTAGCCAGGCTGTAAAAGCCCTGTCTATCCCGCTCGGGGAAGCGAAGCGGTTATGTCGGACTTGCCGGCCTAAAGGTGGTAGGCGGCTGGCATACTGACTAAAACGGGGGGTTTTAGTTGGAATGCTAGCCGCCTGTGCACCTACACCCGCCGTCACGGGTGGTTCACCAGAACTTGATATGACGTCAGTGGTGGATATGACCCAGTGGCTGCCCACGCTACGCGGGCTCCATCCCCAGTGACAGCGTCCCGGGTGCACCTCACCGAAGACGACAGCCAAATAACTATACACAGTTTAATAGAGGTGTCCCTGAGTGTACGTACAGGTATCGAGTTCTTAATTTAGGCATGCATATTATATATTTTTAACAAGACGTTTTCTTATCCTAGTGTAATTCATAACTCTAAACCCAGTGTGACAAGTTTCTCGGTCGGAAAAATAAGTGAAGCGTCCAGTATTGCAAGCACCCTTAGGCTACGATAACTGCTTACCATGAAGCGGGCCGTGTGCTCGTTTTGCCATATAGCTATCAAAATAAAAATAAAAATCAAAGGGTGTATTATTCATAGCGGAAAATGACAAAAGCAAACCAAACAAGGGTAATGATGTCACAAAATTTTATACACCTTGTAAGCACTCGAGTTGCGTGTACATTGTCATTGTCTCTTTTGTACTTTACCCCTCGATTTATATTAATTTGCGTTATCTGCATACGGCTTTATGTTCCTGTTATAGGTATGTATGTTTATACAAAAATACGACTTTTATACTACCTACTTAGGTGGCAAATAAGCATACGTCTGATGGTAAGCAGTTACCGTGGCCTATGTACGCTTGCAATATTAGAAGAACAAACTAGCGTGTTACCAACCCAAAAATAAAAACCAGGGTTTTATGATGGCATTTTCCTATGATAGGAAAATGTTAGTCAAATGTGCTATGTATAGTCATTTGACTGAGGTCTTCTGTAAGGTGTAGGTTCTTCCCCAGTCGGGATTTCTCACAGGTATGGTGCCCTACCTCTCTTAAATTTTTATTTTTTTTAAGTTTAGTTTGAACCTACATCCTTACTAATATTATAAATGTGAAAGTTTGTAAGAATGGATGGATGGATGGATGTCTGTTACTCTTTCACGTAAAAACTACTGAACGGATCTGGATGAAATTTGGCACACATATAGATTATGGTCTGGAATAACACATAGACTACTTTTTGCAGCGATAACCGACATCCACGCGGGCGGAGCCGCGGGCAACAGCTAGTATATTATAATAACGAGGCTACCACCTAAACGGCTAAACCATAAAACAAAAGCAGTCAACATAAGCTTCAATATTTTTTCCTAATCACTCACATAACCAACACAGCTGCGTACACACTAGCAAGTTTAGTCGTATCAAAACTTTCAGCTATATGGCTCCAAGCTGTAGAAATGAGGAGTGCGCTATAGTGACTCTGAAATTACTTGAGACTTTCTTGACGCATTAAGAAGAGTAGCCGTCTTCAAAACTATCTTGGTTAGCACCATCTGTCTCACTATCGTCTCCGCAAACGATCCAAGTTTGTTTCGACTTTCTCCAACGTTCATTCGTTATTTCCAGTAATAGTTCTTGAACTACTTCATATTTTACAGCCCTTTTAAAACTTGACAAGGTGTAAACTGTAAGGTACTCGTGTAAGATTAATGATGTCCAAAATTCTGAGCATTTACATTCATTTCAATCAGGTGACCTGTTAGGTATTATGTTGTCATAATCAATGATTTTGAGTTAGTTTAAGTAATAGTTAAGCATTATTTAGTATGCCCGTAATAGGAAGACACGTGGCCACATATCGACTACTGAATGACAATCGGTATCCCTAAATACCTATCAGTCTAATTCATTCCACAAATAAAATAATCGCATTGGAGTGTCTAGCAAAAAAGTCAAAAAAATCTTCGTTTACATATTATGTATATAAAGTCATCCAATTTATTATTCCAACGAAGCAAAGCTCATATAATAAAATGGCCCCATTAAATTAATGAAAATTACAAAAAAAAATGTTAACGAAAATTTTAAAAGAAGGGAAATTGTTAGGGTACCTTTTAAGGGCACGCCATTTTTTCATGTCAATGATCCGGCTAATTGATAGGCCTCTTGTTTCAAACGTTGAGTATCTACCTTTGGACAAAAAATCATATATTTTAAATAAGATTTTCAGCCTTAATAGGATAACTATACTCCTAGTGACAAGCCTTGACCCTGTTGTCTTTTATTTTATTCAAAGCTTTACTTTGAATTAAATACTCGGTCACCCGCAGGCTTGAAAATACGTTGCACAATTTCTATAGCTCATAGTATTTTGTGCTAAATTTGTGTTAATGAAAACAATTTTGTTTTTTTTTAACATGCTTTTATCAGCTTCATATATTATATAGTATGTAACGGAAACTTTGAACATTATTGTGTTAGCACTGTCCATAAAAAATACAAGAACAAAACGAGGTAATGATGATGATATGCGATTATAGAGTCAGGAGGTTAAACAGTGTAAGAAATTAAAAATAAACCGTGCTTTAAAATTGCCTTATACCTATTTTAATGTTATTTAAAAGTTATTTTGCACTTCGATGCAGTTTATGTGTCCGCCAGACAGTGTAGTTAATTAATTTTATATTCTGTTTATTATGATAGTATTATTGTAATTACCTACGTACAGTGATTGAATTCATTTACCGACTATCTGTCGAATATTAATGAATGCGAAAATGTATTCGTATGTTCGATAATGATGTTGATGGTACTCACAAATATAATATTAATTTTATATTAATAATTAACATCAAACAGTTTGTACCTAAATATATTTACGATTTCAATCAATCGATCAGCCTATCGCAGTCCACTGCTGGACATAGGCCTCTCTCAACACGCGCCGTTTCTGTTTGATAATAATTATTATTTAACTCTTGAAGTTTTTATTTATTTTCACGGAACCCTAATTATTTTTCTTAAATAAAAGTAATCCTAAATTACTTGCCATAACATCGGCTATTTTTGCCAGTGAAAGTACCGTTAAGATTATTCCAGCCATTGAGGATATAAATCAGAACAAAACTGTTTTTTGAAGAAAGCTGTTTTTTGGATATAGCAATAGATAAAAAAAAATATTTTACTTGTAAAAATTGATAAATATATTTATCATTTTAAGCAAAATTGGGGAATGAATTTCAAGTAGGTATATCAAGACTGAGCCACAGTGAAGACTGGCCCGGGTTTAGCTAGTTATAAATAAAATATATTTTCTTTGTTGTCAAATAGCCTATTAGCCGTTTTTGTAATCACGAAGCACTTTAAAAGGCCACTTGGGATTTTGATACTATTAAATAAAACGTTTAGGTTGAGAGGCCTCGAATAAATACTTGTACGTCATTTAAAATGAAGACCACTTAAATGTTAGCTCGAAATAATTAGCGTAAAAGATAATTTAAAATCCATAAACGATGAAAAATTATCATCATTAATACTACTTTAAATACAGGTACTCTTAAAACTTCTCTTTAATTGTCCAATGGGACAGCGATCCAATACGACCGGCGAGAGATCAGGCGTAGACACAACACCTTTAATTTCAAACCTCGGGCTATTTATTGTAATTTTTTTAACGTCCGACCCATGAATAAATAAGTTCCTTATCAGCAGTGGTACTTTTTTTTTGATATTGCAAGTTATGCCGCATTCTGCCAATGTCAGCAGTGGTACTGATCGACCTCCACACCAACGCGGCAGTTCTGACAGCGCCACTCATACCATCTGTTGTACAGGTTGGGCCCCGGCCGTGTAGTAATCCTTCATCGTAAAATAAATAAAGCATAATAAATGAATCAATTTACAGGAAATTTTCTTCAGATATTGACAAAGGATTCCAGTGTTCGTGCTTTGAATAGGTTATTTGGCGCTAATCACCTAACTTTTAATTAATGACATCGTTTAGTGAATAAAAGTGAAACGAACTACAGTCATCATTTTGGATGGAACGCCCTCAATTTGTTTTGTGCTATGGCTTCGCTTTTTGTTGGCTATAAGCTTTATGGTAGGTACTTACAATTTATTTTGAACTGTAAGTATGGAATACTGGGAAAATATAAAATATATTTTAATAATAAGATTTTATCTTTATCGTTTTACAATTTTGTACTTATTAAGATCACTTTAAGAGAGTTAGGGCAACATACTAGCAAGTAAGCCTTCTGACACGGGAAGGAACTACACCTTACAGACGACTACAGTCGAATAACTTCACGCAGCGATGAAGTTATGTTCCTGTGTGCGAGTACAGGTCTCCAGCGCTCATTTAGGAATGCGTTTTGAAAGAAACTTTTTCCTATCCTAGGGATACTGCATCTTTCAAGAGAGGTAAGGCATCGTTTTAGCGAGCAAGCCCGACTGGAAAAGGACCTTCACCATACAGAAGACCACAGCTAAATAACTACACACTGTAATGTAGTTGTGTTCGTTTGTGCGAGTACAGGTCTCCAGCGCTCATTTAGCGCTGCGTTTTGGAAGAAACGTATTCCTATCCCAAGGAAAGTCCCATCACAAAGCCATGGTGTAAAAACCTAGATTGGCAACACGCAATTGATACTTCTGGTAATGCAATCGTCCATAGGCTACGGTAACTGCTTAAAATCGTTTGCCACACAAGGAGTAAAAAAAATAAATCAAATGGTCTAGAATGATACCCATGCCATATCCAAACTTACGCGTTGGCCCTCTATAATTGAGCGAGCGAGCGAAGTTCTCCCAGTGTACTGGAACAATTTGTATGTATGTAGGTATGTACAACTGTTTGTTTGAAGATTAGAGTACCGTTGATCGGAACGTCTTAAAATTTATTAGGCGAATTAATGATACGATAGGATTTTTTAAGTTTGAAGATAAACGAAATCGGTCAACTCGCGAATCACTAGTAATATTCTTAATTAACAATTTCAATACATGTATTGCTTACAATAATAAACTATGACATCACACAGATTGTTTTGCTTTCGAAAAGGCATCTCTCTGGTTTTTCGATAGGTCGCGGTTGACAGTTATATTTCATACTGTCCTTGCAGCAGTTTTTAAATCATCTGCCATGCTGTTTTTTTATTTATTTATCATAAAGCTTACAGTCTAATAATTCAGCATAATATATAAGAGATTATGTATTAACGATTGAACCACATGTAGTATTCGTAGCTAGTTCTACGATATATTATGTGCTACGAATCGAAACTGCAACCTACAAATGTGCTACGAAATGGAGAGAGACAAATAATACAATTATTTACTAAGACAAGATCATGGTTAAAAACGAATTAAATATCTACACTAAGCTTTACTAATAATTTATAAAGTTTTAGAGTTTGTCTTAAACTACTGGTCCGATTGATGTAGTTAAAAAAACATACGGAGCAGTTTTTGGGGACTGCCGATAGAAGTGAAAACTAAGTAACTTGCGAATTATGTCTTCGAGCTATTAGATTATGATTTTTAAATATGGAAAGCTTTCGGTGACGATGACGCGAGCTCCATTATTTTTGTTTATCGATAAAGTGCTTACTTAAACACGAAAGTTTTCAACCCTTGCGTCCTACCTGTTATGACGTACGGAGCCGAGACGTGGACGCTCACAGTGGGACTAGTTCACAAACTGAAAGTCGCACAGCGGGCTATGGAGCGAGCTATGCTCGGCGTTTTTTTGAAGGATAAAATTCGCAATGAGATAATCCGACAAAGAACAAAAGTTACCGACATAGCTCACAGACTTAGCAAGCTGAAGTAGCAATGGGCTGGTCACATCTGCAGAAGGACCGACGGCCGATGGAACAGACGTGTCCTAGAGTGGAGACCGCGACTCGGTAAGCGTAAGGTAGGGCGGCCCCTAGCTAGGTGGACCGACGACCTAAAAAAGGTCACTGGGACGGACTGGATGCGGAAGGCGGAGGACCGTGTGCTGTGGCGCGTGTTAGGAGAGGCCTATGTCCAGCAGTGGACTGCGATAGGCTGATTGATTGATTGAAAGTGCTTAACGC